>CM061552.1:24592476-29884976 GCA_030864225.1 Capsicum baccatum var. pendulum | reverse complement strand
ATGGCAGGATGGATAGATAGATGGATAGATAGTTAGATGGATAGATGGATAGATGGATAGATGGATAGATGGATGGATGGATGGATGGATGGATGGATATCATGGATGGATGGATGGATAGATGGATGGATGGATGGATGAATGGATGGATAGATGAATGGATGGATGGATGGATGGATGGATGGATAGAGAGATACATACATAGATAGATAGTATTGCCCATAATTTCTGACATCAAGGTCATCGAAAATTTCAAAATTTCTCTATTGTTTCTGACTTTAAGGTTATCAAAAAATTTAAATTCGGTATTGTTCATTGTTTTCGGCTTCAAGCTCGTCGAAAATTTTAAAATTGATACTGTTCGTTGTTTTCGAATTTAAGATCATCGGAAATTTAATAATGATATTGTTCATTGTTTTCCACTTCAAGGTTGTAAAAAATTTCAAATTCGATGTTGTTTATTATTTCCGACTTCAAAATCATTGGAAATTTCAAATTCAGTATTGTCCATTATTTTCCACTTTAAGTTCATTGAAAAATTATTTAAGTTTGAAAAGGAAAAGAGATGAAAAGTAATGGTGAAAAAATGATGAAAAGTGATAAAAAGTGATAAAAATGGAGAATAAAGTAAATAAAAAATAATTTTAAATTAAAAAACACGTGTAAAAAGGTTGTTGACACGTGTATCACACCACATGCCAAATGACTGGTTGTCAGTTTTCGGAGGGTAATAATTTCACTTTAAAATAGTTCAGGGGGCATAGGACTCCCGCAAAGTATAAGTGTGTAGTTGGATTTGGGGTAAGGGTTGGGGGGGCTTTTGACCATTTTCTCTTTGAATAATCTAAACATAAATATAAAAGCGTTAGAATAAGAAAAATTTAATAAGTACCAAATTTTAAAAAGTTTTAAATATGTAATAGGAATGTTATCAATGATTTTGTAAAAAAATTGACTTTAAAATCAAGAAAAAATTCTAAATATAGAAAAAAATAATTGTACTACAAATATATTTCAAATTGATGCATCTCTCTTAGCCTCAACATGGGAAAGAGGTATTGACAAATGCAAAAAATGATGCTGCATTAACCTCTTGAAACTTCTGGTGGTAAAATATATATGTGCTTACACTAAAATATCCGTTTATGTTTACATTATTATATTAAAGTTTGAAGGATCTTTGAAAAGTCATTTGAACTTTTTACACTTCATTAAAAATCTCCGCAATAAACAAAATTATTTAATTTTAAATAATCAAATGTTACACGTGCGAGACACGTGAGGTTAAACTAATATATATATCTATCTATCTATCTATCTATCTATCTATATATATATATATATATATATATATATATATATATATATATATATATATATATATATATATATATATATATGTCTGTGTATCTTGTGTCGTATTTACATATATTTTACGGGAGAAGATTTGTTTTTCATCTATATGTATACTGTTTTAATACACCAAATTATTCATTTACTGATCTTTCACAATCTTTATATATTATTAGTTATATGCCAAAATTACAGGTAGTATATATTCATTATATCAAATTTTTATATTTACTTTTGTATCACTGAATTTTCCTTTTCCATTTTACTTAAGAATTTTATAAATATGTATGTACAGGTTTTCAGAGAAATGTTAGGTTTTCAGGAAAAGGTGTGTTCACAATCTTTATCATCATAATTTTATTATGTTTCTATTTTATAATAATCAACTTTATGTTTTTATGTTGCGTCCAAACGAACGCGCAAGTGTATGCGGTCCTACAAGTAATGTAAGATTGAGAGTTTAAATATCGTACCCACAAAGATGTCAATTAACTATTCATCAAATTAGACCAATTCTAATTATTTAGTCAAGCGGTAAATTTTAAAGATAAATTCATAGATTAACTAAACTAAAATAATAAAAAGAAAATAACTAATGAACAATTAAACTAGAGAAGATCAAATTTTACGTTCAATGAATGAATCGATTCAGGATTACGAATTCTCTAACAATTATGTGGAGTATCAATTTCATCCACTTATTTGATTATCTAGTTGTTGATTTACGGGCTTGATTATATGATTATGGTCTTCTGAGCCTCTAACAATCTATCCAAATTGACCTAAAAAATACATCATTGAGCGGGGATGTGATAACCCAATTCGAATGCATTTATGTATCTTTCTGCTTTGAAGTAAGATGATCTAGTTATATTCCTATCCTAACCACAAATCAATTCTTTAATTTACTAAAGTAACAGTCTTACTCCCTATATTCTTTGTTCTATCTCATTGATTCTCCTTTCAGGTTCATAGTAAGAATATAAATTTATTTTAATTTCAGCTAAGCATTAAAATATTAAGCAAAAGAATATAAGAACAACTATAATGATAATCAAATAAATAAAATCAAGAGGCACTAAACAATCATCTAGTTAGTTACCACAATTTTAAAATGAGAAGTTTAACTCCACATAGACATGGAGCAATTACAATAAATCATCCAGGTAAAAATGTAAAAATAAAGAAATAAGAAGAAGAAAAGATAAAAACAATTTCTCTGACCTCTACGATAGTAGGAAAAAACTTCAAATAAAATAACTGAGTTTAAAACTTTCTAGAATAAATAAAAGGGAATTACACGTAATTGGCGGACGAGGCTTGGCAAACCGAATTCCAATTTGAAATTAAAAAGGTCACCTTTTAATATTTTATTAAATTTATTCCACTGAGTTTCCTGCTTGATTTCCTTCTATAGTCTTTCCACTTTAATTCGTTTTAAATTTAAATCTCTTTATTTTCACATTATTTTAATTCTACACATTAAAATATAATATTAGGCATAATTCATAAAATTAATGCTCAAAAAGGACAAATAAAAATACTAAATATGAAAAAATAATGACTAAAAATATATAATTTTGACCTAATATCATGTATATAATGTATAAGTAACATGAAACCTTTTCCTTCGTCAAACTAACTGAATCATTTGATTATAGATGCTACCGCTTCAAATTTCTTCTTCTAATCTTTGATTTCCTACACAAACAATTGATTGTTCATTATGTTCTATTAGTTCCATCGATATATCATTCATTATGATGTATAATAGATATTTAACAACGAAATTAGCAACGGTTTTTTTTTATCTAGATACACCCGACTCTTGTATCACTGTGTATGATCATTGACAAACATCTATCAGTTATTATGTAACTAAATTTAATTTTTATTGAAGTTATGTGTATCTTCAATCGAGTTGTTGTTGCATTCATCAATCCCTTAAAATTTGTATTCGCATCATACATAATACCCTCTACATCAATCTTTAGGTCTATCTATTGAAACGTTTAGTATTTATTGAGTTATAATATCAGAATATCTAAATAAATGTAATTGAAAATTAGAAGGCACTTAAAAGACCAATAAAAATTTACTAGTATAACCTAAAGAACTGTTTATGTCAACTTTTCTACACATAGATCTTCTTAAACAATATCAGCTAAAAAAAATGTATAAAAACGATTTCAAATAACATAAATTACATGTGATATTCCATCTTCCTTCATGTTATATCATAATTGAATGTAAATGATCATATTTTAGAAAATAGTATAGTCATTTTATAACTTTTCAATTTGAAGAATTTCAGTTTCAAATAAAATACTGAAATTGATATTTGATTAGAAATTTTTGGCTCAAATATCAAAATTATTTGAGATAATTTTGGTTTCAAATAATATATGTTTGTTGATATGTTGAAGAATAAGAAGGAAAAAAATTGGTTGAAGAAGAAGACGCATATTCAGTTTTAAAAGAAAAATGGTCCCAGAGAGAATTTAGGGTGTGATTGATATCTTTTCTTAGCTGCTTTAAATGGTGAATTCTATAATTTTTAATATGAAATCTGTTTTTACCTTTTGTGTAATGTGGTTTTTATTTTTATTTAAAAGGAAATTATTTTATTATTTTTTGTTTTATTTTAATAAATTGTTATTTGCAATCTAAAATGTTTGTTTTAAGTTGCAATAAACAATCTAAGGTTGTATATTTCAATTTCCTCCTTAAATTCTAACAAGGCCCGGATCCGCTTAACTAATGGGCGAACAACATGTTTCTTCAGAATGCCCTTTTAGTGCATACAACAACAACAACAAACTCAGTATATTCCCACATGGTGGGGTCTGGGGAGGGTAGAGTGTACGCAGTTCATACCACCACCTCTAACGAGGTAGAGAGGCTATTTCCGTTAGACCCCCGGCTCAAGATAAAAGGCAGTATAAAAAGCAGTATACAAAAATATCAAAAGCATAGAACATGATAAATCTTGAGTGACAACATAGTAAAGAAAAATTCAAAAGTGACTTTAGTGGGATCTTCTCAATACTTAGTGACAAAATAAGGAATCAACTCACCTCCCAATAGCACAGGTACCGAGTACAGCTACCCAACAAGGCAGGTAGGGAATAGATTTTGCTATTTTTAAACCAGGGAAGCCTTCAATAGCTTGCACATAGAGCAATCAGTTATCAATATAACCAGATTCATATTTGAGACAGTGTATGATGTGAACAAAAGGATGTGCTCCAAATTGCAGCTCAATTTACTGCACAAACCTGCCTTTTCGAACCATTTCCAGCAGCATAGTTATGAACATACCTTGGTATGATTTATTCACATGGAATAAATAACAAGCAAAGTAAAAGACAAACCATGTATTAAGAGGCACGTGTTTTGCTCCTGGTATGGAAAGGACATACACTCGACTACCTTGAGCAAAGTATCCATTGGAAACAGCCCCTCTACCTACTCGAGGTAGGTTAAGGTCAACGTACACCCTACCCTCTCTAGACCCCACTTGTGGGATTACATTGGGTTTGTTGTTATTGTTGTCGTTCACTAGGACAGATAAAGAGTCCATCCCATTTCTCTAAAACAATAAGAAGACTCTTTTTGGCTTACAGCACCAATTCAGAATCCCTCAATGGGGAGCTAACTACTAGGTGCAAAACAAATGCTAGCATTTGTTCAAGTTGCAACTTCACCATGCAAAAGCTGGCCAACCAAGACCACACCTTTTACATTGACAAGAGACATACCTTCTTAATATTTCAGAACTTATAAGACAGGCAAGTTAAAACATTAGTATCTGTTGCAGATAATATATGAGACAGTCACACAATTCTATGTGGTATGATGTTCTGAGTAAGAACCTCATGGCTACACATCATCAAAGAGAATTTCAGAGTGCTTTGCCAAAGGAAAAGATTCACGCCATAGGCAGCAGCCGGCATACAAGGGGCGATATTGCAAACCAATATAAAACAAATTTTCCTCCTCTTTAACAGTTTAAGCTTTAAACAAGGTGGACACATGTTTCATCAGTATTCATCGTCAGCATTTAGTATTATTTATATAAGCATCACTTGGTGGAGTGAAACACAAGTGGAATATACAAGGTTAGCTTTGGCTACAAGATCTTGAATCAGATTCAGATTGAGCCCACAACTCAATTACTGACCTTGAAAACATATCTGGAAAATAAAAATACCCTACAAAGTATCTTGTTCCACCTGGCTTCTTGCTAAAGAAGCAATCTTAACACATGAAGTATATATCATTTAAGCACCAGACTCCCAATTTCTCCAAATGTACCATTTACTTTTTTTTTTTTTCCTTTTTAAAACAACATTTAGTTACATAATTCATAATTGGACTGCCCTTTTAAAAAAAAAAAAAAAAATTGAAGAAGAGTTTCAAGTCATCTTTTTCTACTTTAAACTTATCTGGGCAAATAAATTAAGGGTGATAAAAATGTTTCAAAATTAAAAGAGTGACACAAGTTTTAAATATTGAGTAGAGGTGACAATTTTAAGATTAATATTAATGACACTAATTTTAAAACCCTCAAGTTTTATTATTTACACAAAGATCCCTACACCATCACCACCACCACTCCTCCACACCCTTTTTGTTGTCGTCGTCGCCTCCTCTTCGTTCGCTATCACTATCACTACCAGTGCAACCTCTACGAAATTTACCATTATTTCCTACTTCTACATAATTATCGCCTATTTTTCTTCTTTCTCTTCCATCACCGTCGCTATCAACACTACAACAAATGTCATCTTCTCATTCGACGTGACCACCAACACTAACACCACTATTTTTACCATAAATATCAATTTTTCGTAGGCTCCTCCTTCAACCAAATCTTTTTTCAGAAATTAAGTAAGTATCGAAGTTGTTGCAACAACTTCGATAATTGTTGTAACACAACAACTAATAGTAGTTGTTGAAGCAATTACCATAGTTGCTGAAGCAACTCTCGTAGTTGTTGAATTTGGTGAATTATTTCTTCATTCATTTTTAAAAGAAATCAAATATTTTCTTTTCAAACTTTTCAATTTTTTTCAAAAACAGTCCATGAAAATTTAAAAAGGAAGAAGAACGAAATGAAAAGAGAAGAAGAAGAGAAGATGAAAGAACAAGAAAATCTAGAAAGAGAAAAAAAAATAAGAAGAAGATGGGGAGAAAAAAAAAAAGAAAGATTGAAAGATAAGAAACGAGGGAAATTCTAAAATTTAAAATTTGGAGTTGGAGGACTTTTAAAAAATTTAAAAGTTTTTAAAAATTATACTTTACACCTCAATTAACTTAATTATGTTATGATATATATCAATCATAGTGAATGTCTATCAAGATCTATTTGATGTCTATCAGGATTTGATGTATTTGTCTTTTAGTGTGCAACTAGGGGCAAATTCCATCTATAAATAGAAGGGCTTCCTTCATTGTAAATCATTCCTCAAGAGAAGAAATAAGAATCACTCTCTCTATTTTCTCTAATCTTCTTGTTGTTCTTTATTGTTTTATACATGTTATCAGCACGAGACTCTGCCAAACAAGCTGAGATTATAAATCTAAAGAATTTCAAGGTTAGTAATTCTTTATATTATCTTTTTTTTTACTACTACTAATATAATTATTATTGAATTTGAGGAAAAATAATTGGTTTGGAATCATTTATATTTAAAATTTATCCCTCAAGAACAATATTATCAAAAAGTATGATAATATGTTGAGTTCAAGTCCCATCGATTCATGCCTAAGACGCCTTTATATGGATAATATGTTGAGTTTGAATCTCAATACACTATATTGATGATCTTATGATGGCTAAGGCAAAATAATGGGTGTTTAATAAAAGGTAATGAAATGTATCCCATTAATATGTTCTATTCCATGAAGTGAATATGGTAGTATAAATCTGAAAGTTGACAACTTGCTTCATTATTGAAAGAAGACAAGTGATTGAATGCACAAATATAAGCGTGGAGAGACAATATGATAATAATCATCAAAAGTGATAATATTTTCACACGTTTATTATGATTATAAGATATGCTAGAGAAAATTTTCTACATCATATGTATTCCTCAATTTGCTCCTGAAGTAGTAATATGATGAAAGAGGTTATAAGATATATGAGCTATCATACTTTGATAGGCTTAAGACACAATTATATTCCATTCTTGGGGAATGAAAATTTTGATTATTATAAGCACAGATCTATTCCCTGGGGTGAATGTGATAATACTTAATGAAGCTTATTAATATAAATGTGTACTTGATTGTGATAGTATGACAACTCACCTACGAAAGAGGTAGAATAACTGAGATGAGTTATTTTGAAATCTACTTCTGAAGTAGTAAATCTGAAATTTATTCATATAATAGTAAATCTGAAATTTACTAAAGCAAAACACATATCATGGTAAATTTGGAGTTTACTAGATTAAAAGTTCATAAGTTGACATGAACGATTGCGATATCCCGAAGATGTGCATACTGAGTATTGAACATATATTGAAGAATTAGAAAATTCTTTATGAACTTTAATGTTGCTTGTTCTCATGATAAGTTGGTTGGACCAACTAATTTTGGTATTGGATCCCTCAAAATCTTAAAAGAATAAAAGGTGAATAAGGGCCCGTTCACCTATCATGTGATATGTTGAAAAGATGCATCAATAAGATGATCACATGTACATTCATGGTCAACCTATGTTTGACATTCATAAAGTTACTTGTTCAATATAAATATAACATAATTTTCAGCTTGTGTAATCAAGATAATTCATCTTGATAATGATGGTTTAGCATTGAATGCCTTCCATAAATAGCTGAACCATTACTAATGAGAACAAAGTTTCATGTATTGGTATGAAATATGATATATTGCATACAATAACACTTGTATGCATTAGATCAATATATTATGATTATTTCTTCCCACTCAATTGGTTCAAGGTCAGGAACCAACTATTCTATCTAATAGTTTTGATGTGCAGTATACGATTAATAAATATACCATGATGCACAAAGATGGATTCCTCAAAGAAGATGGAGGATGTATATTAGTTTTCCTAACATAAGGGGGAGATTATAAGCAGCTATGAAATATATTTTGAATTATCATCAGATCCTCATTCAAAAGACAATTCAAGTCAAAAGCCGAAAGCATCTCATATTTAGCTGCAAGTGCTCCTATTTTATTTCCATAAAGGATAAAGTATATGCATGTGTGAAGCATGATAGATCAATTGGTTCCACATGAAATAATCCTTGAAAAGGATAAGGAGAAAATAATCATTATAAGAAGGCAATGTACTCTTGAAGATCCTACGACATAACACTTCATGAAACCTTATGAGAGGTTTAGGTACCTGAAAATAATGAAGTGATGAGATCTCAAAATGTTATGTCGCATTGTGAACCAAGACAAAATAAGAAATTATCGACGATATCTTTGATACAATATTGGTGTAATCTTGTAAAAGATTATGAGGATCTGAATTCTACGTTAATTTAAGCATGCTACGTAGAAATATCTATCAAGTGACCTGAAAGAATGTATTTTGGTAAGCGTAAAACTTATTTGATTTGCAGTCCAAACACTTGAAGATGTCACACTTGACATGTTAGAAATTGTTACTTGACAAACATCCATATGAAAATCCCTAAAGGATTCAAAATGCCTGAAGCATATAAAGTTTCTGGAAAACTTTTTATTATCCTCATAATATATAATTTGATTATTTGAGTATCATTGAAACACTTGGAGAGTTTTCAAAAGCAATAGAGTATTTGCTTAAATAAGAAACATGCAAAAATTGAATAAGGATCCATTCCGACCTCATGAAAAAAATGAGGAACTCCTTGGTTATGAAGTACCATATCTTAGTGCAATTGATGCCCTAATGTATCTTGCAAATACTACAAGGCCTGATATAGCCTTTTTTTTAGTCAATTTGTTAGCAAGTTTGCAGTCCCGATCTTATTGGTCATGCTAATTTTGGGTACGTATCTGACCTACATAAAGCTCGATCTCAAATAGGTTGTGTTCATATGTGGTGGTACCGTAATATCTTGAAGATATACAAAGCAGTCTATCGTAGCCACTTCATCGAATCATGCAGACATAATAACTATTCATGAAGCAAGCCGAGAATGTGTATGTTTGAGGTCCATGATACATCTCATTCGAGAAAAGTATGGTGTGAAATATGACAATCCACCCACAATTTTATACAGAGATAATGCATCATGCATAGCACATCTTAATGGAGAATTCATAAAAAGAGATAGAACGAAGCACACTTCATCAAAGCTTTTCTACATACATGAGCTACAAAAGAATGGTGATATCAACGTGCAACAGATTCGTTCAAATGAAAATGTGACTGATTTATTCACCAAGTCTTCTCCAATTACAACTTTTAAGAAGATGGTGCACAAGATCGGGATGCAAATGTTCAAGGATGTTCTCATTAGGGGGAGTTAATACGTGTTGTACTCTTTTTCTCTTACGAGGCTTTGTCCCACTGGATTTTCCTTGTAAAGTTTTTAATGAGGCAGCCTATATGCGTATTGTTAGACATTCAAGGGGGGAGTATTATGATATATATCAATTATAGTAAATGTCTATCAAGATCTATTTGATGTTTATCAGGTTTTGATGTATTTATCTTTTAGTGTGCAACTAGGGGCAAATTCCCCTTATAATTCCCACCTAATTTTCTCATTTTAGTAGGCTTTTAAATACAAAAATATATCACTTGAAAATTGAAATTTTTTGTTTAATGTGAAAGGAACGCATTTTTCCATGTGACCAGCTCAGAGCCAACTATGTACTAATTTAATTAATACAATAATTAAATAGTGCACCACCCGTTTACTATTAACAACTTGTAATGTGAAAGGCATCTGGAACTAAAATTAATAGAGTCAATTCAAATAGTAATAAAATAGTACTCCTTCGTTTAATTTTATTTGTCAAAATTTGTATTGACATATTTATTAAGAATAACAATTAATAACATGAATATTTTATCATAGTATTTTCATTAAATAATGTTTATACTATATCTTGCAATTGATTTAGAGAAAAAATAATTAATGTTAAGGGTAAAATAGGAAAATAAAATTGTGTTTATTGATATGTGAAAATGACAAGTAAAAATAGAAATTCAGTTAGAAAATTAGCGACAAGTAAAATGGAACAGAGGGAGTACGCCAAACACGTGATGATTGTTGATAACTAATATTCTCTATGCATAATATTAATTGTCATACTTTTCTTCTCGAGAGTTAAATTATGTAAATTGTAACTAGCATTTTGAAATATAATTTCACATCAAATTAACTTTTAAAAGAAAAAATATGACAACTAATTTAAAATAAAGAGACTAATCCAACGCATCTCATGCATAGAAGGTCTCAGTATTTTTAGATCGAACACTTAATATCCCTATCTTATGAAATCTTATACGCTCTCATTTCCTTTAATCTGGATAGAATTACCCTCATATTCTCATTCTCTCCTTCAATTTCAACTAGCAGAGACAAATTTTGGAAATATGAGTGCACATGTAAAAAAAAACATTTTCTTTGTTTTCGAATGTGTAGTTCAAGGGATAGGGAGAAATTTGTCCGTAAAGTACTAACTTTATAGAGAAAATTAAGTGGGAGGTAACAAAAAAGTATTTCAATTAAAAATGGTGACAACTTTGATCAGCTAAGGTCAAAACTTCATTTAAATTGTGATTAAATTAATTGAGGTATAAAATGTAATTGTTAAAATCTTTTTAATTTTTTAAAAAAGTCCTCCAACTCTAAATTTCAAATTTTAGAGTTTCCTTCCTTTTCTTATTTTTAATTTTTTTTCTTCTTTTTCTTTCTCCCCATCTTCTTCTTATTTTTTTCTCTCTCTATAGATCTTTCTCTTCTTCCATCTTCTCTTCTTCTTTTTCTTTCTCTTTTCATTTCATTAAACCTTTTTTAATTTTCATGAACTATTTTTATTAAAAAAAAAAATAAAAAGTTTGAGAAGAAATTTTTTGATTTTTTTTTAAAAATCAATAAAGAAATAATTTAGCAAATTCAGTAACTACGAGAGTTGTTTCAACAACTACGAGAGTTGGTTCAACAACTACGAGAGTTGCTTCAGCAACTACAGTAATTGTTGCAACAACTACTATTAATTGTTGTGTTACAACAACTGTCGAAGTTGCTGCAGCAACTGCCAAAGTTGATGTAGGGATCTTTGTGTAAATATGAGGTAGGAATCTTTGTGTAAATAATAAAACTTGAGAGTTTTAAAATTAGTGTCATTAATACTAATCTTAAAATTGTCACCTCTACTCAATATTTAAGACTTGTGTCACTCTTTTTTAGTTTTGAAATTTTTTTGTCACCCTTAATTAGTTTGCCCAACTTTATATGAAAGAAATAAGATTGCCTAGAATTTTCATAATTCAAGGATATTCATGCGAAATGAAATTACAATTTGAAATTATTTGACACAAAGTTAAAGTTTTGTTGGAATACATAATTTGAATTTCTTCAATTGTATTTTTCTCATAAATATAAAGACTTCATAAATTTTGAAAAATATCAGAATGACCCCAATTCTTTATACAATGTTACAAACATGCAAAAGTTTTTTTAAAAATTATAATACATTATCACAAAGCTGCTCTAAAAAAAATGTACAACATTAAATTTATTGATCAAACTTTAGTTCAAGAAAAAGTAAAATTGAACATGTGTTGTAGTGTACTATTCTTTAATATAATGCTTCCACATAGTACATACAATCTCCTCACGTTGAGCATGCATTTCTCGATCAGAAATAAATGCTTGGTAAATATGGTTGTAAATATAAAATGATGAGTTATTTTTAACAAAATATAACTTGTTGGGTCAAATTTTATATTTAAAAAAATTGAAATCATAATTTGGAATTTCAAATCAAGAATTTTTGAGACTTTGAAATTTTGTCTCATGATTTGAGATTAAGAGATAAATTTAAGGTTAAATTACACAAATTCCAAACTTAAGAGATTATATCACCCAATATTTTTTACTTTTTTAAAATTTACATAAAATCTCGATTTTCAACTTTACTCTTGATATTTATCAACAAAACTCCACATCCTATTTTTACTCCACCATTAACTCATGCAAGATATTTTTTTTTTTCAAATATTTCCTTCCCTAAAATCTCTCCCTTATTATCATCAATTAAAACATTTTCCATCTCCAAGCCGTTTTTTTCTTCAAAAATTTACTTCCCTAAAATTTCTCTCAAATTATCATCAGTTAAAACATCTTCCATCTCCATTACTCCATCTTCTTCGAATCGTCAATGTACTACATTAAATTCAAAAAAATTTCAGTTATTTCAAAAAGGTGAGTTAATTGTTTAAATGAATTTTAAGTTAATATTAAACAACACAGATATATATATAAAAATATTAATTTTTATTATTCAAACGAAAATATAAGTTGTGCATGGATTTTGTTAATCCGCTTGATACATATATAAAAATATTAATTTTCCGGATACATTTTCATAGTGTAACAGTGATACATATGAATGATACTTTTGTTATCAGTATATGGGTGATACATTTGTTGACAGTATATGAGTAATATATTTTGTTGTTACATTATTGGTGATACATTTTATTGACAATGCATGAGTGGTACATTTGCGGTCAAATTATTGGTGATACATATTTCCTAAATGTTTCCATATCTATTATATTTTTGATTAATTTATAAATGGTTGATACATTTAACATATTGATAAATGAATCATCTTTTGAATTGTGTTTTTCTTACACATTTATTTCAACTATAAAAATGTATCACTGATATAACATATAATCTCTTAAAACTAATGCAGACAATATTAATATGAATCACATAACTTTCATAAACATTTAATATGAATCATATAAATTTCAAACTCACACTTTTTAAAAATGAATCAGAAATTTCAAACGTCAACTTATTAGTCAAGTATGCTAAATGTAACATATATATTAAATATCTAATTCTGGAAAAAAATCATAGAAATACAACCAAATGTATCACACATATTTCAGATGTATCACATAGTAATATTAATCCTCCGCGGCCAAATAATAATTCAACTGCTAATTTAGATTTCAGATGTATCGTGTTTCAAATAATAATTCCCCTTCTCCTCCTTCTTTTCTTCATTCACTTCCGTCGACGACGTCGTACTAGTTTGCACATGAGCAAAGAACTGTGCATAAATCCCCAAATTATTCTCTAAATTCAAAGTCAAAAACTTCCCCAAATCCTTCAATTTTGAACCAAAATTGGAAGATAATTGTATTGAAAAACTCGCGCTTAAACTGCCAAAACAACAGGGTGGAGCTGTTATTGTCACGACTAGGTCAAATTGGCGAAGGAAATGGTTGGCGAGGAGAACGTACATCCCCTTCTGTCATTGCAAGACAAAAGTTGTCATGAGATATTCGAAAGTTCAGCTGGAGAAGAAGTGAAGCAATTGCTTAAGTTTCAGACTAATAATGATCTAGAGGATACAATTATGAGCAAATTAGGTAGTCTCCCTTTGGCTGCCAAGAAAATCGAGAAGGAAGAACAAGGAATTTTTTTGTTAGAATTCAAAATGATACTTATGGTTTGCTTCAAATTTGAAATTTGGTCGAGGTGAATTATGGATTTTCGGTACATAGGAAATCCAGTTTGTAATAGATTAAGCGTGATTTGCTCTGCATATTAAAACAAAATCTGGTACTTCCTAAAATAAATATCTAGTCAGTTTTAAATGTATCACTTTTTATATGTATCACATTAAAACAGATGTATCACAATTTTGAAAAATCGAGATACGATTTAATTAACCAAATAGTTGAGATAAAATGTAATAACACTTAAACATTCTGGGATTTATGTAAGTTACCCAAATAAGATTAAGGGGTGTTTTGATGGGCTTTTTTAAAGTGGCTTAAAAGCCAAAAGCCAGATGTAGGTAACAACTTACTTTTTGCTTTTGCCTATTTTTTTTGGGGGGGGGTGGTGGGGGATAGAAACGACACTTCAAATTAAACTATTTCCATGAAATGTCCATGAAATTTAAATTTCACTTTCTAACCATTTTAATTTACTGGATTGTTCTATACCGTTTCTACGCACCTTCTATACAGAATCTATACATATCTTATACATAAAAATATTCTATACGAAAATTATACAGTTTCCATACATAATTTATACGATAATTGTACTTTCTTTTATACATTTAATACAATAATTATAAAATTTTATACACTTTCTATATATATTTTTATATATATTTTATAATATACATAGTTCATAGAACTATACAATTTCTATACATATATCTTATATAGATACATATTCTATATTACAATTATACCATTTTTATATAATTATATTTAATTATTATTTCTAAACACTAAAAAAAGCAAACAAAACTAAAATATTTTGAAAAAGGCTGAATAACCCAAGTCAAAAACTGTATCAATATTGTATTTGGATTGTATTAGTATTATATATGAACTGTATTTGAACTAATGGGCTAAAATTACCCAAATTAGGAAATGTCAATAAAGTGAAAATACTTTATCCGACTGGTCACTTTTTGGCAAAATCTCAAACTTGGGCTATTTGTTTTAAAAAGTGCTACACAATGTCCTTTTTTTTGTACTTTTTAAGCAAAAATTTTTGAACACCTCCAAAAATTTTAAAAAATACTTAAAAGTCAAAAACACTTCATAATAAGTCAATCCAAACACTCTCTACATGTCCAAATGCTATTTTGATCTTACGATTTAAGACCATAAGATAAAATTTTATCCAAACAACAAGTATTTAATTTTTTAAACTAATCGGTGTGGAAAAGTAGCCATGTGAAAGATGTTGACACCTAATTTTTGCCCTCCAAAATTCAATTTAATTTTGAGTTTCTTCAATTGTAAAATAAAATCACAATAATTATTTTATTAAAATAAATACAATTTAAAATATTTATTTGAGTTAATTTTATCATTTAATTAATGATTATATGTTTTCATATTTTTATATACGATAGTGTATAAATTCTGTTATATAAATGAATATTTTTAGTTAGACTTCTATTGATTAAACTTGAAAATTAATCCAAATGGATAAATTCTTTATTTTAAATATGATTTGTTCTCAAAATATTTTATTTGGAGGAATATTTGTTTGATTTTTATCAAATCAAGAAACTCGAGGTTAATTTATTACTTAATTCATGTCGGATTGCAATTCAGTTTAGCGAACTAATTAAATAGGACCTCAATTGAAATCAAATTGGCTCCAATTGTAATGCAATTGACCAATGGATATTCAATTTGGTTAGAGTTTAAATAAGTCGCCTAAAATGTAATTCAATCTTAATCTACAAAGATTACCATTTCTTAATTGAGATTATTTTAATCAAATTGAATTTAATTAGAGTTATTTTTAATCTAATTTAATTAAATTATGGTTATTCTAATCTAATTAAATTTAATTAGGGTTATTTAATAGCACCAATTAGATTTAATTGGGGTTATTAAATAACCCCAACATAACCCAATTTGAGGTCCACACAAAACAAAGCCCAAACCAGCCCCCTATTTAATTAAGACCATCAACAACCCAAATTTATACCCAACCAGCCCACTTCACCAAACCGCCCAAGCCTATTTTCCTTCATCAATGACCCAACAAAACCGATCCAATTAACCTCATGACCTGGTCCAAATCCCCTTTGTCTTGTTTTACAACAATAATACGCAATGAGAACAACGAACAAACAGCAAAACTACAACATCAACCTCATCGACGTACAACACAACCAACCGCGCGTACAGCTTTGGAAAACAACAAAAATCAACTCGATTCCCCTCTTTCTCGACCCGAATCTATCAACCCGCAACCAACCCGCCCTTTTTTTTCCTTTTCACGCATCTCACGCATCAGTTGGACTAGCAAAGGATCCGAAAACTTTCTAGAAACAACCTAGGTATCACCCTTAACGTCCAAATTCCGCAAATCTCGGGATAACTTGTACGAATTCATACATATTTGATAAATTTTTGTTGGCCATTTTTAAAAATCCGTTCAAGAAATTCCAAATTGGGGTACAATCTGTTATAATTCTCATTTTTTGAATTTTAAATTCCCCTGAAAAATCCCTAAAATACCCCCAATTCCGTCTTCCATATAATAACCCATTGGGTCGCTGTTTTGTGGGGTTGGAAAATTTTGGATTCGGAAAAAACTAAGGAAGAAAGAAAAAAGAAAGAGATTCTTGGAGAAAATTCAGTCTTTAGTAGAAATTTTGTTCTTGCTTTGAGAGTTCGTCGGCTAAATTAGAGCTTCGAGTTGACGGTGAAGAATTTTTCTGGTGGTCGTGATCTCCGTACCAGTTCGTCGTCTCGTTTTGCTGCCCTTAAAGAGGTTAATACACTCTGTTTTTCCTTCAATCTGACCGGTTTCTTCTTTGTCTCTTTTTCTTCGTAGCTGCTGTAGTCGTAGTCGTAATCTTGTTTTGCTGGGAGTAGCTGATGTAGTCGTAGTCGTAATGGTGTTCTGTTGGGAGTAGCTGTTATAGTCTTCGTCAAAATTTGATTTTTCTGGAAATTGCTTGCTGTAGAGGCCATAGGTCTGTTGCGAGAAAAAATGATTGTTGCGAGGTTTCTCTATTAAATTTCGTCGTGATCTTTTCTTTTACGGATGTATGTTGGTTGTCAGTTGTTTTTTTTATGTGCGTGTGATTGGGTTTTTTTTGGTTTCGGTATGACTGGTAGAAATAGCTCGCTGATGTTAAAAAGTAAATTGATTGAATTGATATTGCCCTTTTTTGTACAGTTCCTATTTTCATTGCTTGAATGATTAATTGAAAGCTCAAAGTCTTTAAGTTTCCTTATCTCCGAAAATCGATGAATAATAGTAGAGTTTTATTTGCTGCATTATTTTATCTCGATGGGAGTTTTTAAGGACTAGAAACAAGGGTTGTATATGTGTTTATTTTATTTTTCGATGTTTGGAAGTTGATAACTGTAAAACAATATAATTTCGACCTTTTTCCGTGTCGAGGATCCTCTAAGGAATTATATTGACCTGTGATGTCAAGTAAAGAAGAAACGAGATTGTCTTTTGTTGCTTCTTCTCAAAGTGAAGCTGAAAAATGAAGACGGTTATCAAAGCTATTCGTATTTTTATCGAACCTAACACCAGAAACTCTTTCTGCGTAAAGATTATTTTTACTACCCTAATCGTTTGAGTTCTTTGAAGTGACATTTGCTCCAATCTGATTAACTTTTGTTGTCAAAGTTGGTATTTTGTTGAGTCTTTTTAGGAAAGGTCAAAATTCCTCATGAATTCCACTTGATCTTGTTATATCATTTTAGAGTCTGGAAAGGAATTAATGTGAGAGTTTTCTATAATCTGGACGCTGCGTTTTTCTTGAAAAATTGAGTACTTTAACATGATTAATATTTTTAAATGGTTTTCTTGTTGAGCCCTTGTTTAGTTTATAATGTTGCTCTAAGTTTATTAATAGGATGCAGATTATTATCACATGATTCCAAGTTTTTTCTTTTTATCTTTTGATTTGCCTCGGAATACAATTGTAGAGTAGATGTCGGTTTTTCCCACAAACATGCCTCACATACCTATATTTCGCTTAGAATTTTGCTTTCCAAGGATCGACCGTTATTTATTTATTTATTTATTTATTTATTTATTTATTTATTTATTTATTTATCTTTGAGCAATTCCTCCCATGGTATTGCATGACTATTTGTTTCGGTTTCTTTAGTAGCATGCTCAACTTTATTTAGTTTGTAGTTTGTATGACTGTCAATTTATCACTAATCAGCTGTCAAGTGATCTATTCATTTCACATTGTTGTATGTACATGTTGATTTTGGCCACTTCTTACCCATGCTTTCTTTCCCTAAGAACTTTAATTTCATGACAAAATTTTTATCATTAGTTTGATTTATGTAAAATAGGATCATGAATATTTCTATTTGTCACTAAATCTACATAAGGTGAATGCAACCTATTCTTTTCTCTTTCTTATTTTTTTCATATGAATCCTATTTGGAGTCCAAATGGACTCCCCTTCCTATGCATTTCCAATGGGCCAATGAGGCCCACCTGATTGAGACAACTTCGGATAGAAAATTCAAATGTCGATCTTATGACGTATTGGTACAAGAAGATGGAAGAAGAAAATGGATTAAAATCCATGGATGAAGATGTTAAGAGACTCAACAAGTCTATTTATATTTATGTATTTTTATATATTTATTTATTTGTTTATTTTTTTCATTATTTATTTATTTAGGCCTCAAAGTCAAAGTTGTAAATTAATACAGGTGAAGTAGATTTTGGACCAATGGGCCTAAAAAATAGTTTGGGATAGGTTACGGGCTAAGGCCCAACATTTAGATTAGGACAGGTGCAAGTGGGCCAAAACCCAATTAGACTAGGACAAGTTTTGTTAATTTGGGCTCAAGAGCCTAATCTTTTACTTTCTCCTTCCTTTCCCCTTTATGTGTTTATTTACTTTTTAATTTTGTTTGGAATTTATTAAAATTCCTACTAAGGTCGCCTAAATTCATTTTACACAAGTCTTTTCTAAAAAAATCGTTCACTTTTCAACAAATCAATCTCTTTTTGAAGTTAGTTAAAAGATGTTTTCAAACAATTCGGATTACCGCAAGTTAGGGGATGTTTAGGTTCTTTAAAAACCTTTCTAAAATCCTTTCTAAAATGTTAAATAAGTACTGTTTACTCATAATCTTTAAATTTAAATGATTTGTTTGTTTTGGATCATTTAAAGTATCTTATAAAGGTTTGTTAATTTCTTTTCAAAATTAAGTGGCGACTTTATAAAAGTTAAAATTTTCGCAAAACAGAAATGACGATTCTGCTGTGGATTTTCTAACTATGTTCTGACCAAATGTTTCATGTCGTCTTGTGACTAACTGTCTATGTGATTATATGTTTGATTTTACGGTATTTAATTATTGCATCTCATAACATATTCCTGCATTTATTCATAAACTATTCATAAACTGTTTTGGGATTTTGTGGATTTCCTGGCCCCTGTTGTTTAACTCCAAATAACGTGTTGGAAATACGATGGTTAATTAGCATGTGAGTCGTCTGATGGCTGTTCGTATTTTCAAACCTAAGTCGTTCACTTGGGAACCTGATTCAAATCCACTCTAGACATCTAGGATAGAGTGAAACCAAAATCCTATTTTAGGCATGAGCCTAGGATGACCTAATATTCGAGGGGGGTATTGGGCCCATTAGAAAAAGTGTCCTGCGTTAGTGGACCCCTAATAGTTATCAACTGTTTGGGCTTGACAGAGGTCCAAGTCTGAAGGGTGCTATCCATTGCAACTCTTAATCATCTTCCCTTTTAGGTGGAAGACCACAAGGTGTTGGTGTCTTATACCACAAATTATAATAATTGTTACAGTTTAAACTAAAATGAATAAAAGTGAAGAAAATAAAATAATCTTCTTCTTGGCTAAGGCGCAGATATCACACGCTTTTTAAGGTGATTCAAGTCCATTACGGCATAATCTACACCGATCCAACAATATATTTATCTCCCCAAGGATACAACATCCCATCAACAATGTACAACTCAAGCAACTCCAGATTAATTGAAGAGTCTAATGCTCCACCACAAGAACACCTTCCTTTAATATATATTTACTCTTTTTGTTTAGTGAATATAGTTAAAAACTTAGAATATTTTCTTTTTCTCAACTCTTTCTTCCACTAATATAATAACACTCATTTGAATAGTGAATACAATTGTAAACTTAGAATATTTTCTTTGTCGCAACTCTTTCTTTCAGTACTACACACTATAATTTTTTTCACACTTATCATATTTTCTTGTGCATATAATAACATGCAAGACCACCTTTATTCATAGGTAAGGTATTTATCCTTGCATTGAATACGAAGAATATGGTGTAGTAAAGTGGGTACATGAATGATCTTTAGGTTACAAATGTTACAAGAGTAATGAGGTAGATTAATGACAGATGTTACAAGAACTAAATGTCACATTCTACCATAAAATAATGAGTGAAATAAAGTGTTAGTGGTTATAAGAGTTACACAAAGTAAATACACACTTTTGCTCTTAATAATATTTCACTAATGTGCATTGGAGAAGTTCAACCATCAACAACACACTTTATCAATTTGATATAATACACTTTAATATAATTAAATATTTAAAATGCCCTAACATTCCCTACTCATTTTAATATTCAAATAAGAGAGTTCATCAATTTAATTGAAGGGAGATCATTATGCATAATGAAGGTGTGCTCTGCATTGAACCTTTACTTAGTAAAACAGTAAACTTTACTCCAAAGTCAGTAGTGGTCTCAGACTTGAATTATAACTTCTTAAGGGAAATAAAGTATTACTGATTACACACAACAATTAAGGTGTTGACATATGCTTTAATAGACAGCACATTACGTCCATGTGCTATCTCGATTTTTCATGAGCGTTCTTGAGAATAAGCCTCATTCTCATAGGAATCGGCCTACTTCCACACTCACATAGGTGAAATATGTCAAGGGTAGTCCTGTAATTTTGACACCCCACTCATTTGAGATACATAATTTCACTAAGAGTTCTTTGACTCAACCTACACAAATCATTACAGGAATAATGCACTCACATCATAGGAAGGATTAAACAATAGTGCATCCCACACCAAGTTATCATGTGATTCGTTCTTTTCATTGAACCTGGTTATAGGATCTCTAGTCCCCAGGTTGGTTTTCCTCATATATGACTTATGATTTTTCATAGGCTTTCTTCCTCCCCCTCGATGCGTTTCAGACCCTTTATCTTGCCAAGGCCTTTCTTAGTTCCTCTGCAAGATAATCACATAATTTGACATACTCAATGTTAGTGGTACTACTTGTCAAATATAATATTATGATATTATTTTATTCTCACGGATCTGAATTTACTATTTTAATAATAGCTTCAAACTTTATCAATAATATTGGTGCTATCGCAATAACTCAAAACTAGAGGAAAGTATTTCTCAAAATAAAATGATTGGTTAATTCACTTTTTCACTAGTTTAACCTAAAATAATTTGTTCAACTTCCTTGCTAGAGTTAGCAAATAATAATTTTACTTTTTCATTTCAATAAATAGAACCAAGTTTGTTTCTCATTTTGCATTAAAAATACTTTTAAGTACAACATGATTTAGTTTAATTAAATAAGCCATAACTTTTTTCAAGTAAATATACCCGATTAGCTTGTAATAACCCGATTGAGTACTTTTGCACAATTTCAAGCCAAGTGCAAGTTGCCACATATTTCATATTTTATTAGGCTAGTAAACTCCTTTTTTTCACTCCACGTTCATATTTTTGAATTAAAGAAAGTTGCATAGCTCATACAACCAACAAAATGTATTTCACAATTTTTATTTTTCACCATAATGTGACATGTTAAGGAAATGTTCATCACATGATTTAGGTACTTTTCATTCCACGAATGAAGTTTATCTCACCCAAATATTTAATGTCAAATTGGTTATTCAATTTATCATTTCTTTGATAACATGCATGTTAGAGCCAAAGACATTATTAATAAATATACAAATTGTAACATGTGATTTATTTCAAGACTAATATATGCACTTGTAATTTTTTTTTTCAAAGCATGCTCAAAATGCAAAAAATTACATTTTTCTTGGTGATTTTTTCTCATTTCATTAGCCCCCACTATTTTGAGACTTTAAAAAAATAAGAATTTTTTTATTTTATTCATGAAAAATAAGATTTTTTTTACCTCTCCTCCGCAACAAGTAGAAAAGTTTTTACCTTTCCTCTGCTTGAGTTGAGGAGTAGAAAGATACTTTACGTGGATATCTCTTGCTATTCATCTTTTGAGATCTCTCATCTTGATATCCGCAATTTTTCAAATTGTAACAAAACATGAATCTCCTTAAAATTATTGGTGTAATATACCACAAATTATAATAATTATTACAGTTGAAAATAAAATGAATAAAAGTGAAGGAAATAAAATAAAATAATCTTCTTCTTGACTGAGGTGCAGATCTCTCTCTCTCTTTGAGGAGATTCAAGCCTACTGCGGCATAATCTACACCAATCTAGAAATATATCTCTTGACTTGTCCCCTCCAGTATACAACAATCCATCAACAATATTTTATAAATTTATAGAGAAACACACCACAAATTCACATAAACTAAGAATACCTGTAAAGTAACGAAATATGCGAGAGGAAAGGTGTGTACCTTTGTCCGCCATTGCAACACGTAACCAAAGACAAACTAGGTTGAGTCTTCCTCTCCTTTGCTCATGACGGCTGGAAGCTTATGGGAATACATTTTATGTTGAAGCCAGGAGAGGGACCTAGCCTTATATTTATAGGCTTAAAAGCCTTAATCTAGTGCACCTTCTATTATGGGATCACATGTCTACTACAGGCCTACACTATTGCCAGACCATACCAATAACATGAAATGAATACAGACCCATATGAAATCTGCATGAACACACGACCTGTATTTTCTCCACCAACTAATAACATCATTCCATTTTACTTTAACGTAATAAAAAGTGAATGTTAAGTCCACATGAAATAAATTATTCTAATATTCTCACACTTGGACAACGTTAACTTTTAACGAAAAGCCTTTTTAATTTTTTTTTTTTTATGAAAATAGCTCTCAGGCTAACTAGATAGTGGTCATAACATTTAGTGGTGGAACGCCATTTTCAACATAGTTCAGTCAAGAAAAATCATCATTGTTGAACTGCAATAGTACTTGCATCAACCAACGACACAAGGCCAGTCCACAATTACTAACACTGAAGTTTTGTAGACATAAATCAAATGATATGATAGTGTAGCAAGAAATAGCCAACATGGACTCCAAATCGAGGCTATTTCATTGTTAGTCCTTTAAACGATTTTTCATAGCAATATGTACCGCTTAAAATCAACATGCATGCCATAGAAAAACCGTCACCGTAATTTTCTGTTACAACATGTGTGATCACTAAAACAACATGTGCTCCATAAGAAAATCTTGATTTTCAAGGTTCAACATGTGCAACATATTACATGGTGCAACAACCAGAAAAATTCATAAGTTAGAATGATATACCATATATGTCTCCAAAAAGAAAGATCCACTACAACAACAATATGATCTTATCAATATGAGACATAGCCAACACGTAAGGTAAAAAGCCTTATATAATAAAATAATATTAAAGTGTGCATGATAACGCTCAATCTACAGCTCTCGTAAGAGTGTAAAGCGGTCGTTGTCAAATATAGAACCCAACTGGGTTGGGTATCGATCCCACAGGGAATAGCCGGTCAATAAGTAAGCAAAGATTATTAGAATTTTGGTGCAAGTCTCGTAAAAGGGGGGATTTTAATCGTGCAAGTAATGTAACCAAAATAATAGAGTAAAAACGGAAAATAGCAAAGTAAAAAGAAAGACTGTTTGGTAAGAGTTTAACCAATGAGAATCGAGAGTTGGGGTTATGTCCACCTTATGAGTTGTACGTATCTATTGGATATGAGTTGTGCGGAATTCAAACATGCATGTGCTTATAGAGAATTATATTCGATGGTAAATCCAGGCGTCTTTCGACCTTAACAAAGACTATTTCACTTTAACTCTTTCGAGCTTAAAGTGTATCTAACGGTACAAATTCTCCAAGAGGTTAATCCAGTTACGACACTAACTTTTTAACAGGGGTTGGTGCCCTATTACCTTGACATTATCTCTTTTCCAGACATATAACTTTTCTTTCGAACAAGTTAATGCTATACTGGCTTATTCTATGCGTCTGCAGCCACAAGAATTTGCATTAAGATGAAGAGAATAATGATATAAGCAGCATACGTGTCACGAATTCACAAACTCATAGAAATAGATAGTATCTCATAAGGCTTCCATAACCCCAACAGAGAAGTTTAGCTACTCATGAGTGCGAAGGAAATCACAATAAACATTATCATTGTACCACAATAAAGATCTCACATTAGGTATAGGGGTAAGAATGACGTGAACTCCCTTGCAAAGTAGCGTTTCTCTTGTTGTGGAAATTAAGAATTGAATAGATGAATAGAAGAAGAATAAAAAGTGGAATTAATAGTAAGAATGGAGAATGTAAGAATGAATTAGAAGATGAATAAAAATCTCTAGCAGAATAGGGTATTTATAACACCCATATCCTATTCCTACTAAGCTACTGCATTACTTAACCCATTCCTACTGGGTTACTGCATCATTATCCTAATCTGAATAAATTACTGCATCATTATCTTAATCCTAATAGGTTACTGCTGATCCCCAAAGTCTTGAGAAATGTTGTTTTTTCCCGGGACAGGTTTTCCATGCGCCACTTTTGGTCCTTGGCGTCCAAGCTTTGCTTTCCTCCTTTCGTGAAGCTTTCTTTGGCGTCAAGTTATCCATAAAATGCTGAATTCTGCATCATTTATACCTGAAAACTTGCTAATCATGTTCGTTAGCTCACTTACAGGAAAAAGGACTAAAAGTGCATGAATTATATAATTTGTCCTCAAAACTTAGCTAAAATATGGGCAAAATATAGTACTATAGGCGTGTAAATTCGCCTATCATCAACACCCCACACTTAAAGCTTTGTTCGTCCTCGAACAAACTATCATGTCCATCTAAACATTCACTTAGGGATTCACAGCAATAACACAAAATATTCATCAAGGCAAGCATAACAATTATCAACAAAGAGTAGTTTTCTGATCATTACTAGAAACAATTCAACCTCCAACATAGACTCGTGATGGTGGTTAATTCGTGTCCACAAGTTGAGGTCCAAAAAATCATACACAACTACCCAAAACTCATCAACCATGTGTGTCTCACAATATGTCACCCATAATCACTCACAAGTATTGTATATTTTTCGAAACATGGGTGTAAGATTATCCTTGCTCTCGCTCTCACAAAGAATTCATATGCTGCAACTGATGACCATAGGCTTGCCCTTAGTGTAATGCTCCACTAAATATCAGAATGCTAAGCTTAGGATCAACTAGGTCTTTTGATGGTTGTAATGTAGGCTAAGGGACGGGTAGGACTATTTTGGCCAGAAATAGTGACTATGTTCCTAAGCGCTTTAATACATCACATTATGTCATTAACATTCTTCTTTCAAACAACCTTTTACTTTCTTTTATTCTACCACCCCTTTTCTCCTATTTTGTTTTTCAATTTTAAACATAACTAACTTTTCAGTTTTCCTTTCCTTTTTCTTTTCATAACACACCTCTTATGATAGCAATTTTTTTTCATAACAATTCCAAGCACCAATTCATTCTAAGGCATCAAAAAAGGATTGACCAAGAAAAAAGGTTGTCTTCACCATCTTGATCTATGAATAGTTCATCGTCAACATCCTTTGACATGTTATACATCTTGGTTAGGACAAAGAAAGGAATTTGGTTTTCTACCTAAAAGAAGTCGATCTTTACGTACTTCATATTTTTATGCAACTGGTCTTGATAAGAGTCCGGAGCTAAAAGAGGCACTTTTTTCAGACTTATGAGTTAAAATGGATAGTATTGCTACAATATGGATAGTTTCTCCATTTTTGGACAAACTACAACTAACGGTGTTTGTTCAACGTTTGGGTGAAAAAATTGTTATATGGTTTGCCCAAAAATGGGCAAACTACATTTCATAAACTTTTTGTGTAATGTGAATTGCCTGAAGAGACTCACTGAGAGATTCCTGAAAATATTCTTATACAGTGAATGTTTTGTCACTTCAGTACAACTTTTTCACTTATAAATATTGTTGTTAATTCACTGTATTTTATCTCATTCATCATGAGCAACATCTATTGATCACTGAAAACTTTTTATAAGGACAAAAATAATGAGTGACATTGTTAGGGTTAGTTTATTTTGGGGTGGAGAAGTTTTGTACAAAGGTGGTTCAGTTAGATATGTATTTGTGCGAAAACGGTTCAAGTGTTTCCACTGACATTCAAATATGATCGTCTTGTACGTCTTTTTCGGAGTAAAATGAAGGTATATGATTCTGAACTTTCTATTCTTATCACTGATCGATATCCCATATCAATTATAGGTAACAACCGTATAATTTTTGAGGTGACTCGAATTTGGAATGATGACTCTTCATCAACAAACTAATATAACACATAAAAACTTCCAATAGTTTCTTTTTTTTGGTTCTTCATTTCATTTTCTTTTCAAAACGCGATTCTCCTGCTCGGTTTCATTAAGCATATGAAATTGAGGTATCTCTATTTCTATCTTGAATGACTTCATTAAGATTAAATAGCATGCCAAACTTAAGTGTTCTATGAAGTCGCGCTCGCGGTATCACCATCGAATGTGGGTCTCTTCAATCGTGTGACAAAAGGATGTTCGTTTCATTTATTGACATACTTTCTACCCACCAAAAATAATCACATCCACCATTTTCCTAAAACAACAAAATAATGAACAAGGTTAACATACACATATTTTTAATTAAACAACTTAAAAATTTACCTTCGAACATGGACAACTCCAAAACTTACGATCAAAATTTCTTTGAGTTCTTGATGTTTTCATTTTACAATATTTAATTGCATTTACATACATTCGGTTCAATTGAAAATAAAGACATTTTGGATTGTTGAGACATAATTATGAAGGGATTTTCAAAGCCCAAAATCGATAATATTAGTAGAATAATATGATAGATGAATGAGATAAAACGGAGTGAATTAACAACAACACATTTATAAGTGAAAAAGATGCATTGAAGTGACAAAATTTTCACTGCATAAGAATATTTTCAGGAATCTCTTAGTGAATCTCTTCAAGCAATTCATATTACAAAAAAAGTTTATGAAATGTAGTTTACCCATTTTTGCGCAAACCATATTAACAATTTTTTCACCCCAAATGTTTAACAAACACCGTTAATTGTAGTTTGCCCCAAAATAGGCAAATTATCCGTTTTGCAACATAAATTAAAGTACTGTCTGTTTTGGCTCCAAACTCTCTTGATAACCATGCATGTCTTCTCCTTTTTGCATCATTGAAAATACTCAACCATGAAACAACCATCAACAACGAACATTTCTGAAAAATTTACAAGAATATCAGGGTCAATATGATATCCCCTAACTTACTTGCATCATCTTTTAGTTTATCAATTTCACCAATGAAACCTGTACTTTTCCATTGGGACAAGTTCATGATTAATTGTGTTTATGCTAAGGACCAATGGAGATCAATTTAGGCTTATAAGCATCTGGATTTGATTCACTTAATCCCACACTAACTTTGAATATAGTGGATTCCATATACAAATCCACAAACAGATTTCTTTGTTTGTCACCTTATGGATTTGATACACTTTCCTTCCTTCTTCGTTCTGTGATTAATGAAAGAGATTCACAATAGAGTTTCTATTTGTCACGATCCAAAATAGGATCATGACCGGCGCAAGGAGTTTAGGACTCCAAAGCAAGTCTCGTCAGAATTCTACAGAAATTTGGGCAGAGTTTCCCCTGATTTTGGGCCTTACAAGAAAATTTCCCTCTCTTATATCAACAACTCCACAACCAACACTTCAACAACATCAACACAATCCACCAAACGACAACATAAAATCTATTTCCAAACATTAGAGAAAATCCAATATTCCATATATCCAAAATAACGAAAGATTCAAAACACTAAACACATGATTATGGAGCAAACTAAGAGTTTTTCAAGAAAAAGAAACATAAAGAATAAATAAACTATAGCCCACATGAACAATTGTGGGGCTCACCAGGAATATGCCACTCGGATCCTCACCGTCACCTACGTTCTCTGAAAAAAAATAACAGTGAGGAGTAAACCGCTAGCTTAGTGAGTAATAAACTTAATCACAACCGTTTTAATGGGGACAAGTCATAAAACATCATGAAATAATTCTCTTTCAGAAATAGTAATGATAAACAATATCATTCTTTCATGTAAGCCAAGTGTACCAATAGTTCAAAAATAAACTTTGAAAAGCATCGTATCATATCAAATATTACAAATTTGGGAGGTTTCCAAGAATGAATCATGTAATCAGTATGGAATTCTTCATTAAGAATATCCTATAACAGTGGACCCCTCATAAAGGAGTCAACTATCACATCAGTATGCTAGTTCTACCTTCCCACTAGCGAGGGTCTAAACGATCCCGACGTTAGCTACGAGATTCAAACCAAGGTCTACTCCCACTTATAAATTCTTTATAATTAATAAAATACTTATATGAAAGCGTTTTTCGGAATAATACACATCATTAAAGTTCATACGAATCATATTAAATATAAACTTGAATAAAAACACATGTCAAAAATACTTATTTCTCATGTAGTGAAAATATTCACCGTAATAATATCATATCTCAAATAACCATTTCAATATCATATCAAGATCATATCTCAAATAACCATTTCCATATCGTATCAAGATCCTATCTCAAATAACCATTTCAATATCACATCAAGATCATAGCTCAAATAACCTTTTCAGTATCATATCAAGATCATATCTCAAATAACCTTTTTAATATCATATCATTATAATATCTCAAATAACTGTTTCAATATCATATCAAATAAAGGACCTGTACCACATGCAATTTCAAAGTATATTATAACTCATTGTTTCATCAAAAGCATGTATAAGTATGCAATTTAATAAACACAAATCGTGGTAAGATTACTACTCACAGTACACTTGTCGAAATACCGAATTTGTCACCTCGAACAATTGATAGGACTACCTTCGATCGAATCTAAAATCATATCATATCAATCTCAAGTTAATACTCTTGTTTGGACTAATTCCGTGGTAAAATTGAACTACCCAACCCTTAAGGTTTTATGATAACCTTTAATTTCTTAAACTTTGTATCCAAAACAACATCTTATTACCCGAAATTCTTGTCTTTAGTAACTAAATTTCAATACCCAAATCAAATTAACTTTGACTAAAATTTACAATAATGATTTAGGAATAAATTTACCTTAACCCCAAATAATTTTCCAATCAACTCTTAAGCTTATCCTTTCTTTCACAGAACAAAAGACTTGATTTTTTTTTCTTCTGGTTTGAGCATAGCTAGGCAGAAGTATGCCTTTGCTATTTATTGTAGTAACCTTAAGGTAATGTTCCCATTTCAGCATAATAGTGGAAGATTGGGCCATGCCCATTTCCTTTACATTAATGATCACAATAAAAATTATAGTGGGAAAAAGAATGGGCCACTTCCTTATCCTATATATAATTACTCCCTTTAAAAATTTCTTTTTTTATTTCAATAATAATGTGGGGTATTACATTCTCCCCACCTTAAGAAATTCGATCCCCGAATTTAAAATAAGTACATACCTGCAGACTGGAATAAGTGAGGGTACTTGAGTCTGACATCCTTTTCTGACTCCCATGTAGCTTCTTCAACGGTAAGGTTCTTCCATAAGACTTTCACGGACACACTTTTTTAAATGTAACCTTCTTACCTGTCGATCAATGATAGCCACTGGTTCCTCCTCATAGGTTATGTTCTTATCAAGTTGCAAAGTTGGTGCTTCACGCACGCGAGAAGAATCTGATATACACTTCCTTAGCATAGAGACATAAAATACCAGATGGATGAAAGATATCTCGGGAGGAAGTGCCACACGATATGTCACTTCTCTTATACGCTCAAGTAGCTTATAAGGTCCTACAAACCTCAGGCCCAATTTATCTTTTTTTCCAAATCATATCGCACCCTTCAAAATAGAGACTCGAAAAAAAACCTTACCCCAACTGCGAACACTAAATCTCTTCTCCTCTAGTCTGTATAAGACTTTTGTCTTCTTTGAGCTATGAGCAACCCCTGTCTAATCAATTAGACCTTATCCATAGCTTCCTGTACTAAGTCTGGTCCTAAAACCTTAGCCTCTCCAACTTCAAACCACCCGATAGGAGAACGACATCGCCTACCATACAAGGCTTCATATGGAGCCATCTGAATGCTTGAATGAAAACTATTATTGTAAGCGAATTTAGCTAAGGGTAAGTAAGTATCCCAACTACCTCCAAAGTCAAGAATACAAGATCTCAATATATCCTTTAAGATTTATATAGTACGCTCAGACTGTCCGTCCGTCTGCGGATGAAATGCAGTACTAAGATCTACTCGGGTACCCAATACTTTTTGGAAAGATCTCCAAAAGCGTGAAGTGAACTGTGATCCTCTATCAGAAATGATGGAAAATGAAACTCCATGAAGTCGGATAATTTCATCCATAAATAACTGGGCATATTCACTCCACTATATGTAGTCTTTACTGGTAGAAAGTGAGCTGACTTAGTAAGTCGGTCCACAACTACCCATACAGAGTTATGACCCTTAATGGTTCGCGGTAGCCCAATTACAAAATCTATAGTAACTCTTTCCCATTTCTAATCTGGAATCCCGATCTCTTGCAATAACCCTGTTGGTCGTTGATGCTCTTCTTTAACCTTTTGACAAGTCAAGCAACTAGAAACAAAGTTAGCAATATTTTTCTTCATGACTTCCCACCAGTACAACTGCTTCAGGTCATGATATATCTTAGTGGAACTAGGGTGAAGGGTATATCTGGAGTTGTGAGCTTCCTTAAGATTACTCGACTTAATCCATCTGCAGCTGGTACATATAATCGATTACCCATTCGAAGAATACCATCCCTATCACACTCATCATCTTATTTTGACCAGCTAGGACCTCATCTCGATATTTACACAAGTGTACATACTCAAATTGAGTGGCCTTTATGCGTTCTACCAAAGAAGATTTAGCTTGAACACAAACCAACAATTTCCCAAACCTTCCAACACCAAAACTGACACCTCTGCCTTTAAGTTTCTGCACATCATTTTCCAACTGCCTCTTTATAGGAGCTATATATGCCAAACTACCCATAGATTTCCTGCTCAAATCATCAAACACAACATTAGCTTTTCCAGGATGATACAGGATAGCACAATCATAATCTTTGAGTAGTTCCATCTACCGACGATGCCGAAGATTTAGATCTCTCTGCTGAAAAATATACTTCAAGCTCTTATGATCTAAATCTTCACTTATCAAAGCCAAGAGACCCATGCAACCTTTCTTCAAAAGTTGTTGGGTCTTCATAAAAGATATAACTTTACTAACCTGTGGAAATTTACCCTCTTCTAATATAAAACTAGATTCATTGGGTATCTCAAATCGAACTATCTTTGCATGACAATCTACGGTAGCATAACAAGGAGATAACCAATCCATACCCATCAATACATCAAAGTCAATCATATCAAGTACAATCAGGTAAGCAAGGGTAACCCTACCTTCTATTATAATTTCACAATCACGATACACATACTCAACTAATAAGGAATCTCCTACGGGAGTAGCAATAAGAAAAGGGGAATCTAACATCTCAGGCTTTCTATCAAATCTCACAGCAAAGTATGAGGACACATAAGAGTGGGTAGAACCCGGATCAATCAAGTCATATGCATCAAAAGACCAAACAGAAAGAATACCTGTAACTACTACATTTGAGTCCTGAATATCCTGTCTAGTAAGTACGAAGACTCTCGGTTGGCCTCTACCAGCACTTTCTTATGCCTGATTCCCAACAACCCGTTCTTCACTACCTCAACCTCTATTTCTCGTACCCACAGTATTACGAGTAGCCTACTAGGTGCAGTTACCTGACCAGAACCCTGAATAATATTTCTCTGAAACTGAGGGCAATCCTTGATGCAATGACTCAACTGACCACACCGAAAGCAAGCTCCAGTCAAAATATCACACTGACCCATATGTGATTTACCACAAGTCTGGTAAGATGGATTAGTGGCATGAATCTGGCCCAAACTACAATATTCCTGAGATGCTGAGGACCCCTGAGTACCCTGTCTAGTAGGTATCTTATACCAAGACTGTGAAACCAAATTTGTCCTAGTCTGATGTCCCTAATGCTTTCCCTTGTTTTCCATTCTACGGTTTGCACTTGAATCGCCACTTAACGATCCACCCATCTTAGCCTTCTTATGAACCTCATAAGTTGTCTGCTCTGCATGACCATTGTCCTCAATCATTCTAACAAGATCCACTATTTCATAATAGGTTAAGAATTTTATCTGTGGGGCTACTGCATTATAAAGATGAGGAACCAACCCATTTACAAACCTCTGGACTCAAGCTTTTTCTGTGGACACCAAATATGGAGCATATCTAGCCAGTTTGCAAAACAAAGTGTTATAAGTTGATACATCCATATCTGTAGTCTGAACCAATCTCTCAAATTGAGCTGTATATTGTTGTTTCTGTTTATCAGGAAGAAAGGTATCCATGAAGAATTTAGTGAACTCGTTCTATGTCAAAGGTGTTGCTCCTGCAGGCCTTCCTAGCAATAAAGTATCATACCAAGTGTTAGCCATGTCTTCCAATTTGTACTATCCAAGCTCCACAACCCTCTCACTAGAATATCCTAACGCCCGCAGCGCCTTGAATGTACCATCCAAAAAGCTCTGAGGATCAGCTGAACTGTTCGAACCTCTGAATTTTGGTGACTTCAACTTTAGAAACTCCTGTAAAGATACCTCCTTGTTTCCAAAGTTGTAAGTCTGAACAGGTGCCTGCAACTGTGCAGAATTGCATTGACCACCCCTCTCCTATTTCTCCAGTCGGTCGGCCAAACCCTCTATAGCTTTTTGCATAGAAGCAAGTTCCTCGGCAGTACTGTCTTCATGAGATGGAGGAGGTGGACTAATATTTCCTTCAGAAGTAGGTTCTCTTGAACTCCTTGGAGTGACAGTGCGATTTCCTATGGTATCACGACTACCTCTATTTTTGTCCCTTCCGCGGGCTCTACCTCTTTCCCTACCAGTAGATGCTCTACGACCCATCTGATTTAACAAAACAAGACAGTTAGGTTCATCTAGTTTATCCTAAACGTCACACACGTACAGAAGAATAAGAAAGAAAATCAAGACAATTCCTATCACGCTCTCGCAGAATCACAATTATAGAAATGGCCGACAACATAACCATAATTGAGATTTTACTACTATCATGTGCTCCATAGACACAAAATTAACATAAACTCTCTGATACCAACTTTGTCACGACCCAAAATAGGATCATGACCGGCGCTAAGGAGTTTAGGACTCCAAAGAAAGCCTCGTCAGAATTCTATAGAAATTTGGGCAGAGTTTTCCCTGATTTTGGGCCTAACAAGAAAATTTTCTCATATCAACAATACCACAACCAACACTTCAACAACATCAACACAATCCACCAAACGACAACATAAAATCCATTTGCAAACATTAGAGAAAATCCAATATTCCACATATCCAAAATAATGAAAGATTCAAAACTCTAAGGACATGACTATGGAGTAAATTAAGAGTTTTCAAGAAAAAAGAAACATAACGAATAAATAAACTATAGCTCACGCGAACAATTGCGGGGCTCACCAGGAATATGCCACTCGGATCCTCTAGCCAACGCGATCCTCACCGTCACCTGCGTTCTCTGAAAAAAATAATAGTGTGGAGTGAGCTGCTAGCTCAGTGAATAATAAACTTAATCACAATCGTTTTAATGGGGACAAGGCATAAAACATCATGAAATAATGCTCTTTCAGAAAACAGTAATGACAAACAATATCATTCTTTCATGTATACCAAGTGTACCAATAGTTCAGAAATAAACTTCGAAAAGCATCGTATCATATCAAATATTACAAATTTGGGAGGTTTCCAAGAATGAATCATGTAATCAGTGTGACATTCTTCATTAAGAATAGCCCATAACAGTGGACCCCTCATAAAAGAGTCAAATATCACATCAGTATACTAGTTCTACCTTCCCACTAGAGGGGGCTATAACAGAGATTAGTAAATACAAGGTGCACCAAGTCTAATGATCCCAACGTTAGCTACGGGATTCAAATCAAGGTCTACTCTCACTTATAAATTCTTTGTAATCAATAGAATACTTATATGAAAGCATTTTTTAGAATAATACATATCATTAAAGTTCATATCGAATCATATTACATATAAACTTGAATAAAAACACGTGCCAAAAATACTTTTTTCTCATGTAGTGAAAATATTCACCGTAATAATATCATATCTCAAATAACCATTTCAATATTATATCAAGATCATATCTCAAATAACCATTTCCATATCTTATCGAGATCATATCTCAAATAACCTTTTCAATATCGTATCAAGATCATATCTCAAATAACCTTTTTAATATCATATAATTATCATAACTCAAATAACCGTTTCAATATCATATCAAATAAAGGACCTTTCCCACATGCAATTTTAAAGTATATCATAACTCATTGTTTCATAAAAAACATGTATAAGTATGCAATTTAATAAACACAAATCGTGGTAAGATTACTACTCATGGTACACTTGTCGAAATACCAAATTTGTCACCTCGAACAATTATAGGACTCCCTTCGATCGAATCTAAAATAATATCATATCAATCTCAAGTTAATACTTTTGTTTGGACTAATTCCGTAATAAAATTGAACTACCCAACCCTTAAGATTTTATGATAACCTTCAATTTCTTAAACTTTCTATCCAAAACAACATCTTATTATCCAAAATTCTTGTCTTTAGTAACTAAATTTCAATACCCAAATCAAATTAACTTTGACTAAAATTTACAATAAAAATGTAAAAATAAATTTATCTTAACCCCAAATATTTTTCCAATCAACTCTTAAGTTTATCCTTTCTTTCACAGAACAAAAGACTTGATTTTTTTTTTCTTCTAGTTTGAGCGTAGCTAGGCAGAAGTATGCCTTTGCTATTTATTGTAGTAACCTTAAGGTAATGTTCCCATTTCAGCATAATAGTGGAAGATTGGGCCATGCCCATTTCCTTAAAATTATAGTGGGAAAAAGAATGGGCCACTTCCTTATCCTATATATAATTACTCCCTTTAAAAATTCCTTTTTTTTTTATTTCAATAGGGTATTGCACTATTGACCAAAAATTGACCGTGGTCGAACTTTACTTTAAATTCAAGATCCGAATCAATGACTTAAATCACTTCCGGACCATATATAAAATCCATCCTCACAAATCATAAATCACATAGAGAAACTACAGGAAGGATTAAAATGGAAAAATAAGTAAAATTCACAAAATGACTAGAATGATCGTTACATTACTTGCATCATTAAGGTTCTGAAATAACGATTAACAAATGAAAATTTATCCTTTTAAGTTCTAATCTCTAGTACAGTATTCATATTGCTGCTGCTTTTCCTCGAACGATCTGAAGTTTAAAGAGAAGAACCTATTCGTTCATGATCTCTCTGCCTCAAATTTCAGAATAGCAAGATAAAAGTCAGGTTCATCTACAAATTTGACTAATTCAAATGAATGGTCCGCAGCAACATTTTGCAGCAACATCTTCTCTGGCAAATTAGAGACAACCACATCTGGATATTTTTTCTGTTGTTCTTCAACCACTTGTCTGCCTTGTGGATGACTAATCACAACTCTTGCACCTGAACATATAAAAGCAACTATCAGAGCATTTAAACACCATCAAGCAATCCCTCTTAGATTTGTGCAACGTGGATCATTTTGCCTTGATGAAAACATAAGATCAAATGTAGTACAGGATACTTAGTGATCTGACTGAACTTCACCTGGTAAACAACGCTTTCTTAGTGCTTCCAAAATTTGACCAAGTTCAAATGGCAATGCAGGAAGGAAGTAGATAAAAACAACATCAAAAGGTGTCCACTTCTCTGGTACGTATATCAGTTCTCCTTGCCAGCACTTAACCATGTCATATTTTTCCTTGATGCACGCTAACATGAAAATGGAGTCATGAACGACAAGTAATTGCTCGAAATTCGATGAATCAACTACTCTATCAACAAATTCATTAGAACTAATTGCAATCAGAACCTTAGAATTCTCCGTAATCTCTCCTGCTGATATGATCTTATCAATTTTTTGCTTATGCTCTTCACTGGAATCTAGATACTCAAGAAATGACCAGTCTTTTTCCATGACATCTTCAATATTAATCATCGATATTGTTCCATCATTTGATGAAGCAATAGCACTACAGCCGGATTGCAAATTACTGTATGGATGAGGAGATGCTGATTGGACATGGATCGAAAGGGTAATGTTACCATGATTATGGAAAGCATATCGTCGGTAGCAACTATGAGTCGGCTGTAACCTAAGGCATTGTCTTGATATATGAAGAGGTGATGTAAATGCGGGGAAAAACAAGGATGATGAGATAGAGCTCATTGGGCCAACACTCTCTACGAATGTCTTATTTCAGATGACCGATATTTAGGGAGATGGAGATAAAAATCCTGGCTATAAATATGTCATTAGTCTACAATTTGCACAGATATTCTTATGTGTGTCACCCTTTTCTTGTTTTCATCTGCACTGGGGCGAATATTTCTGGGGTTATGTACCCTGCCATTAGATTGGGACAAAAAAATGCTTAATGGAGATGAAAGAAGCCAAACAGTGTCAATATTTAAAAAGAAAGAAAAGCATAAAAGTAGTTCAATAAGGCATAAAATAGTCTTCTCAATAAGCATCAGTACTTAATTACTTTATGGTGGTGTCAGCACTGTGACCAATGGGAAAGAGCTCCATAACTCATTTAAGATAGGTACAGATTATCTTTTTTTACCCCTCCCTAGGGGGCTGGGAGCTTCCACTCTTTTTGCTCCCTTGGTGAGTCGAATTCACAACCTTAGAATTGGAAAGGAAGGGGTGCTTACCATCCGAGAACTCCCACTTATTAGATAGGTATAGATTAGTTCAAATGTAGGAGAAAAAGATACCAACAAGATTAATTAACAGAAGGAATCTTATTGTCGGTTAATTGCCCTGGCTTTAAAAGATGGAGTTTGACATGCTAAGGTAATGGAGACCATGTTGTGACACTCTTTTGACTCGATACAACTGTGAAATCCACTAGTACCAATGAAGCCCAAAAAATCAACCTATACAAAGATCTATCATCGACTTCCACTCTTAACAAGTGAAAGTTGTTGGCACACACAAACTCTTGTTTAAACAAAATCTAAGTGAGGTCTTCTCATACTTTTGAGTAATTGTGAAATTTTTGTGTTGTTAACTCATCATCACATGTTTGTATGAGGATATGTTAATGCAGCTAAGGCCAAATAGTAAGGCTCTGGCTGCTACTTGGTTGCTGATCCCTCTTCCTAGTGGTAATGGAAAAGCCACAATCATTTTGCCAATGTTGTCCCATACAACACCACCTCCTCCACAATTACCATTAGTACAACTTCCATCACTAATAATTTTCACAAAGAGAAAAGTTACCGGTTTCAAAAAAAGTTTCACCAAGAGGAGAGGGAGTTTGAGCTATGGAATTTGATGATATTAACATCATTGAGGGTAAGTTCAACTTTGTAGTCAACTATGACACTGAGAATTCCAATGCATCTGATTTAGAATTTTAAAAAAGTTCACATTCCCTCCCAGCAAACAATGCAGCGACTCCAATCAAAAATTGGAAAAAAAATTCATATCCCCTCCCAGCAAACAAGAAGTATTCATCTAATTGATTCTCCCAGAAAAAATACGCTTTAACAACGATCAAGATCTTTAAAAAGTTCAATTAAAACAACATTGGGCCGGCAAGATATTTCTTATCTAAGCCACATGGATCACAAAATGGATCTAAAATCACATCAATTTCTAGCAAGATGAAGTGATAACAACTCTCTATTAAATGGTTGTCTTGGTTATCTTGGATATGAACCAGATAATGATTCGTACTACCATCAACTTAAGTATGAGGCACATAAAATTGATTTATTCACATATAACGAAGAAGATGATATGGTACATGTTGATATCAGCATCAAGGGAAGGAGGAAAGAAGATGATGACATCTTTTTACGACTCAGGATTAAAGATAAAGAAGGTTATTCCTTTATTATTGTTTCACATCAAGTAGTAAACTAAACTGGTACATTTATATTCACAGGTCGCGTCCATAAAATTTATTTTTGACATTGGAAATGAAAAAACACTAACTGTTGCTAGTGAAACGGTTGATGAGTTGGATATTACAGAACAAGATGTTACCAAGATAACAACAAAAGTTGTATGTCACTAATTCTTGTTTTTTCTTCTAGCTAAGCTTCAAAAGTTAACGTCCCTTTCTCCCAAACAAATACCCAGCTTGGTCACTTTTAGTTCTCACTGCCGGGGAAAACTCTGTTTGCAATTCGTAATTCACTTTCATGTAGAATTATGAAGATACCAATATTTACAAATTGAATTTTCACGAGGAAAATATTACCTGGTAATTGAAATGTAACACAACCACGTGAGTTACATTGTTGAAGCGAATAAAAATTGAAATGTAGCGAATAAAAATTGCAGCCACAATAAAGCAAAAACAGAACAAAAACAATAAACCATCAACAAAAAATTGTTGAAGTTGGAAAATAAATCAGGTAATTCAGAACACATAAACAGAACCACTGTTGAATAATCGCAACTCAAAACAGAGTGTTTTTTACCAGAAAGTAAGCACGACCCAAATAAGAAAATCACCAAAAACAGCTCAAATATAAAAACAATAAGAGAAACTTGTTGTATTAGAAGGAAAATGAAGCAAAGCACACTGATCAATCACTGCTCAACGATAACAAAACTCGCAATCAAGTTTTCCTCTAGCAGAAAGTAAGCATGACCCAGATGAGAAAATGGCGAAAAACCAGCTGAATAAAGACTCCTAACCCTCAATTAGCAGGAAACAAAAATAGAGAGAGAGAAAATCCCTCCCACTTCACATTAAAGTTAAGCTACGGTTGAAAACAAGAAAATATAAATAAACTGTCGATTAAACCTATAAACTTAAATCTTGCAATTCAATCTAGGCAATTCAATTGAGTGTGCTTCCATTGAAATATCAAATTATGTGTTCCTCCATTAAAAATAATTATTCAAGATAAAAAGTACCTGTACAGACTTGTCTACTCTCTTGTTCGATACACACACGCACTGAAGAGGCACAGGAAGAGGGAGAACAGATAGATTAGCCTGAAAGGGAAAGGAGGACACGTATTAGAGTTTGACCACAGTCACAAAAATGCCCTTATTATTATCTATGAAAAAGGTACAAATATATTGTCGAAAATGGTGCGTATGAACATCGGTGTATATAGATATGACTGTATCGTTAATGAAATGATAAAAATATAAATAATATTTATTATTATTTAAATATATTTATTTCTTTTTCATATTATCTATAATCTATATCTTTATCTATAATTCACATTTATATTTACATTTATAATATATTAAAAGTATTTATGTTTACATCTATATTTTTATATTTATGAAATATTAAAAGACTAAAGATGATTAAAAAAGTGATTTAAACTTTTCGTCTTTATTAAAATATTCCATAATAGACAAAATCATCATTTATTACTTTTTAAAAAGAATTATCATTAAATTATTATTTAAATACTTAGGACACAGAAAAACAGGGAAGAATCTCACACCTAAAAGGAATTAAATGTGACGTGTGAAATTTTTTGTTGGTATTTTTATGCAATTTTTTTAGGAGAAAAACGATGGAGAGGAAAAAAAAAATTAAGATTCAAATTTATATTTATTGAAAAAAGAAATGTGCATGGCAGCTCTTAGAGGAAAAAATTATACTATTCAAAATATGTCCTTTTTAAAAAAAAATAAAAAATCATGCATGAAAAGGAAAAAAAATATTTCATTCAGGTAGGAAAGAACAAAATATCCAATTGATAAAAATGAAAGAAAGATGACACAATTTTTTATGACTATTGCTCATTTTGAGAATAAAACGAATCCTCATTGCTAATGGAATCTAAATGATATCTGAATTGATCAAAAGATCTTTCGGTTGGGTAGAATTCATTACTTGAACGAAATTAAATCTTGTGGAATCATATGCCATATCCTAATATAGTACCTAACATTATAGAGTACTTGTATATTCCGTTATAAAGTATATTCATAGGAAATCTATAATATATATATATATATATATATATATATATATATATATATGTGTGTGTGTGTGTGTGTGTGTGTGTGTGTGTGTGTGTGTGTGTGTGTGTATGTGTATATATATGTATGTATGTATGTATGTATGTTATGAACTAATAAAGAATAAAGAAGAAGAGTAGAGAGAATAGAGAGTAATTCTTATTTCTTTTTTTGAGGAATTTTGATGTGTAATTTACAATGAAGGAACCTTTCTATTTATAGGGGAAATTTACTCCTAGTTTGAGTAAAAGACAGATGATTCAAATCCTAATAGATATCAAAGTAGATCTTGATAGATCTTAATAGACATTCACTATAATGTAAATACATTTATAACACTCCCCCTTGAATGTCTAATTGGTAGATAATGTGCCTCGTTAAAACCTTACTAGAAAAAAATCAGTGAGGAAAAATCTTGTGAAGGAAAAAGAGTACACATCTCTAACTATATGCATATAGGTTGCCTCAGTAAAAACCTTACAAGGAAAACCCAGTGGGACAAAACCTCATAAAGAAAAAGAGTATAACGTGTATTAACTCCCCCTAATGAGAACATCCTTGAGTCTTTGCATCTCGATCTTGTGCAACATCTTCTTGAAAGTTGTAATTAGAGAAGATTTGGTGAATAAATCAGTCACATTGTCAGTTGAATGAATCTGTTGCACGTTAATATCATCATTCTTTTGTAGCTCATGTATATAGAAAAGCTTTGGCAAAATGTGCTTCGTTCTATCTCCATTTATGAATCCTCCCTTAAAATGTGCTATGTATGCCTAATTATCTCTGTATAAAATTGTGGGTAGATTGTCATATTTCACACCATATTTTTCTCGAATGAGATGTATCATGGACCTCAACTACACACTGTGTCGGTTTGCTTCATGAATAGCTACAATCTCGCATGATTCGATGAGATAGCTATGATAGAATGCTTTGTATATCTCCAAGATATGGCAGTATCCCCATATGTGAACACATTGCATGTTTGAGATCAAAATTTATACGGGTTAGATGAGTACCTAACATCAACATGATCAATAAGATCGGGATTGCAATCTTTAGGATAAAATAAGCTCATGTATCTTATTCCATTTCGATGTCTTCTAGTAGGAGTAGAAATATACCTGGCTAACATATTAACCGAAAAGGCTATAGGCCTTGTAGTATTTGCAAGGTACATGAGTGCATCAATTACACTAAGAAATGGTACTTCATAACCAATCCAATTCAATATATTTCGAATTTCAGCAAATAATCTATTGCCTTGAAAACTCTCCAAGAGTTCCAATGATTTTCAAACTATAATCTTATATAATATAAGGATTATAAATAAGTTTCCCAGAAAATTTTATATGCTTCAAGCAGTTTGAATCCTTAAAAGTTTTCACATAAGTTTTGTCAAGTGACAATATTCAATATTTCATGAGTGACATCTTCAAGTGTCTGGACTGCAAATTAAATAAGTTTTACGCTTACCAAAATGCATCCTTTCATGTCACTTGATAATGTTTCTACGTCAGCATGCTTAAATAAATATAGAATTTAGATCCTCGTAATCTTTCACAATATTGCATCAATATTGTATCAAAGATATTGATGATATATCATTTCGTATCGGTTCACAGTGCGACATAATATTTTGTGATCTCATTACTTTATTATTTTTAGATACATGAACCTCTCATAAGGTTTCATGAAGTGTTATGTCGTAGTCTCTTCAAGAGCTCATTGCCTTTCTATTATGATTATTTGCTCCTTATTTTTCAAGGATTATTTCATTTGGAACCAATTAGTCTACCACGCTTCACGCATGCATAGACTTTGTCCTTTAGGAACATAAAATAAGAGCACTTGCGCTTAATATGAGATGCTTTCGGGATTTGACTTGAATTATCTTTCAGATGAGGATCAAGTGATAATTCCTAACATATTTCATAGCGTTTATAATCTCCTCCTTATGTTAGGAAAATTAACATACATCCTCCATCTTTTTTGAGGAATTCATCTTTGTGCATCATGGTATTTTCATTAATCGTATACCGCACATCAACTATTAGATAGAATAGTTGGTTCATGACCTTGAACCAATTGAGAGGGAAGAAATAATCATAATTTATTGGTTTGATACATACAAGTACTTTTGTATATAATATTTCAAAACCAACACATGGAGCTTTTGTTCTCATTAGCAATAGCTCAGCTATTTATCGAAGACATTCAATGTCAAACCATCAAGATGAATTGTCTTGATTGCACAATCTGAAAGTTATGCTCTTAACTCAGTTTTATTGAGAAAGCAACTTTATGAATATCAAATTGCAGGTTGACAATAAACGCACATACGATCATCTTATATTGATGCATCTTAATAGATCACATAACTGGTGAACGACCCCATATTCACCTTTGGTATTTTTCAGATTTTAAGGGATCTAATCCCAAAATTAGTTGGTTCAACCAACTTATCATGAGAACAAAAGACATAAACAATTCTTGAAGAATCTTCTAGTTCTTCAATACATGCACATCTTCAAGATGTCAATTTATGAACTTTTATTCTAGTAAACTCAAAGTTACCATGACATATACTTTTTCTTTAGTAAATTTCAGATTTACTATTACATGAATAAATTTCAAATTTACTACTTCAGAAGTAGATTTCAAAATTATTCAACCTTTTTCAGAGGTGAGTTGTGATACAATCACAATCAAGTGCACGTTTGCATTAATAAGTTTCTCATTCTCCAGGAATGGAATATAATCGTGCCTTAAGCCTATCACATTCTCATTCCCCAGGAATGAAATATAATTGTGCCTTAATCCTATCAAGTTATGATAGCTTATAACCTCTTTCAAGATTTTTCTACTTCAGAAGCAAATCGAGGCATGCATATGATGTAGAGAATTTTTCTCTAGCATATCTTATAATCATATAAGTGTGTGAAAATATCATCACTTTTGATGATCATTATCATATTATCCCTCCATGCGTATATTCATGCATTCAATCACTTGTCTTCTTTTAGACATATTATGCACTGCTACCACATACACCTCAAGAATGAAGTAAGTTGTCATATTTCAGACTTATGATATATTGCTACCACATTCACTTCATGGAATGGAGCAATTTAATGGGTCGAATTTCATGACTTTTCACCCAATATCCATGATTTTGCCTTAGCCATCATAATATCATCAATATGGTGCATTGAGATTCAAATTCAACGTCTTATCCATATAAAGGCGTCATAGGCATAAATCGATGGGACTTGAACCCAACAATTATCATCCGTTTTGATAATATTGTTCTTGAGGAATAAATTTAAAACATACTGATTCCAAACCAATTATTTTTCCTTAAATTCAACAATAATTATATTATTAGCAGCAAAAGATAGATAACATAAGGAATTACTAACCTTGAAATTACCTTTAGATTTTTTAATCTCATTTTATTTGGCAGAGTCTCGTTAAGAACATAATTTTGTGCTTTACTTCCTTGAGCACCGAGTGATAATTTCTCAATTATTAATTTTGTGCTTTATGTGGCTTCAAGCACAGGAGACACACCCCTAAAATCCAACTCCACAAGAGATACTTCACCATTGTCCAAACCACGTCCGATGCCAATTAAAGTGAGCATCGGAAATACAACATCAACATCCAGTTCTAGTAATAGTGATTTTTTACCTATATTTTTGGTTACATTGTTTTCCAATTCTCATAATGAGATTAATAACATGGGTTCATAAGAAGTTTAGCTCAACCTTGAAGTTAGAGACTACATACTGATAATCTGTTATAAATCAAGAAATAATAAATAAGAAGAGTTGAGAGAATAGAGAGAGTAATTCTTATTTTTTCTCTTGAGGTATTTTGATATGTAATTTACAATGAAGGAACCCTTCTATTTATAGGAGAAATTTACTCCTAGTCTGAGTAAAAGACAGATGATTCAAATCCTAATAGATATCAAAGTAGATCTTGATAGACATTCACTATAATTTAAATACATTTATAACAATATATATATCTATATATATGTTTCGTTATAGTATTTATTTATATAATTGTATAGAGGTTGATGAAGGAAAGGCGAAGTCCATGAATACATGACCAATCCCAACTAATACAACTGAGGCAAGAAGTTTTCATGGGTTAACAAGTTTTTGCCAGTTATTTATGAAGGACATTAGTTCAATTGCTTCTCCTTCGATTGAATCTATCAATAAAGATGTACCTTTGTATGGAGAGAAGAGCAAGATAAATTATAATAATACTCTAACTTATTTCTTCGATTTTCATGCATTTTCAGCATTTCTAGCCTTTCCACAGCGGCTACAGAGGTCATTTATGACTTGCTAGAAGTGTCGATTTGGTTATCAGACAGTTCATTTGGATTTTGTTCATACTTAGAGGAGAACTTGGCCTTGAAAAAGTGGTAGTTGATGAGGCTATATAGTATTTGTTTACTAGATATGGCATATTGTTTGCCAAACCTAAAACATTACCACTTGAGATGACACCGAATCACACTATTTCCTTGAAACTTGATGTTTTACCTATTAGTTTAAGATCATACATGTACAAATATTACCAAAAAAAAAGAGTTGGAGAAGTGGGTGGCTGAACAAATGAGCAATGGTATCATATTACATAATGAGTCCCATTGTCCTCACCATACTTGTTAATTAAGAAGAAAGATTGAACTAGTGGATTGAATTAGATCACAATCAAGGATAAATATCTCATTTAAATTATAGATGACTTATTGGATGAGTTCCAAGGATCTATAATTTTTTCAAAGATTGACCAAAAGTTGCGCTATCACCGGATCAGAATGAAGGTTGATGATGCTTACAAGACAACATTTAGGACTCACATGGTCCATTATGAATTAAAAGTGATGCCCTTCGGGCTTATTAATGCACCCACCAATTTTCAAGATTTAATGAACTAAGTATTTCCGGCTTATTCAAACAGGTTTGTTTTGGTACTTTTTGATAATATCTTGGTTTATAGTAGGTCATTGTAGGATCTCTAGGTCACTTAAAGTTAGCATTCAAAGTCATGCATCACAATGCTTTGTATGCGAAGAAGTCTAAATGTTTTTTGGCTATCCAAGAAGAGTATCTTAGTATGTTATTACTATGGAAGAGGTGTCTATTAATCCTAGCAAGATCAAATCTATGAGGGATTAGCCTAAACTTACTTTTTTAAGGCTCTTAGATGGTTCTTACGCCTAATAGGTTATTACAGAAAGTATGTGTGCAATTATAATAACATATGCAAACCCTTGAGGGGTGGTTCTAGTTATAATCCCGAAACGATTCATGTATATATTTCACAGAAACGTGACTTACTGAGAAAGAATGCATTTCAATAGAATGAGGAGGTTGATCATGATTTTGAGGCTCTTATACTATCCATGTCAAGCACCTCATTGTTAACACTACCTAAGTATAGTCAAGAGTTTATAGTAGAAAGTGATGCAAGCCACTTTGGAATTAGAGTTGTTTTGATGCAATTGGGAAGACCCTTGGATAATTTCAGTAATGTTATTACTCTTAAGCATATATAGGCCCATTTACAAAAATGAGTATATGGCTTTGTTAAATACAATTGATAAATGGGGACACTATCTATAGTATAACCACTTCTTAGTGAGAACTGATCACTATAGTCTTAAGTATTTTCTTGAGTAGAAGATAACCACTACTATTTAGCAAAAGGACTTGACTAAGATTCTGGTATTGGATAATAAGGTCGAATATAAAAAGGGACTAAGAATAAAGTAGTTGATGTTCTATCTAGACAATTTAAGGAACAAGAGGAACCAACCATTATTCATATTACTTTATTGCTTCTCTGAATGATATCATTATTGTGGTTCGTAACTGGATGCTAGATATCAATGAGAGTTATATTGAAAAACCCCAAGTTTATTCTTTGATTGCTGAACTGACTAACTCTAGTTTTAAACCCTATATGTAATTAGTACTCAGCTGTTGTGCTTAAGAGAAAAGACAAGGTTTATATTGCTGCTTATGGTCCACTCATAGAACAAGTGATGAAGAATTTTCATGATTCAACTTTAGGTGGACATTCATGCTAATTGGGCATCCTCAGAAGGTTGTCTTAAGTATTCTACTGGCTAAACATGAAACAGATAATGGTTTATTATATTGAATCTCATGAATATTGACAAAGGACTAAAGATGAGAATATATATTCCATACCACGGGTTATTCCAACTTCTTCTCATTCCTGATTAATTATGGAGCTATGTTAGCATGGATTTAATAAAGGGATTGCCTAAATCACAGGGTAAGGATGTGATTTTAGTTGTGGTAGATAGGAGATCTAAGTTTTCATACTTTAATGTATTGGCACATCTTTTTACTTCCAGTACTTTGGCTAATAAGTTTCTCAAGAGAGTGCACTCCTTACATAGGATTACTGAGTTTATTGTCTCTTACATAGATAAGATCTTTTTGAGTTATTCTTGGCAAGCCTAATTTAAGTTGCTGGGCATCCAACTTTACTTTAGTTCTGCTTATCTCCTCTAAAGTGATGGAAAAACTAAAAAGGTAAATATTAGGTGCATTGAGAATCATTTGAGGTGCATGACTTCTCACAGACCAGTTCATTGGATGCAGTAGTTGCATTTGTTTGATTGGTGGTACAAAACCAACTCTCAAACTAGCTTATAGTGCACACTTTTTTAGGTTCTTTATGGATATACACCTCCTCATTTTTCTTTGGGTCCTCCACTAGACACTTCTATTCCAGCTGTTGCTGCTTTGGTGATGAAGAGAAAACAATGCATCAACTTCTTGGTGATTACCTTTCTAAGGCTCAGGAAAGGATGTGGTTGTTTTCTGATAGGTAAAGGACTGAGAGAGAATTACATGTGAGGGATTGGGTCTTTCTTAAGCTGTAGCCCTACATGCAATCTTCTTTATCTTTAAGGAGGAATCTCAAACTGATTGGGTCTTTCTCAAGCTGCAGCCCTACATGCAGCCTTTTTTTATCTTTGAGGGAGCATCTCAAACTAAGATCCAAGTTCTATGGTACTTATAAAGTTCTTAACAGGGTGGGTTGAAGTTTACTCTGTCTTTCATGTCTTTTTTTTTGAAGTAAAGAGTCGGTAATAAGGTTTTGGTTCAGAATACTTTGTTAGCTACTGCTATTGATGGCCACTTCCTTGTCAATCTAGTGCAAATACTTCAAAGACAATTGGTTCATTCATATGCTATTTCATTGTTCTAATCTCGATGCTACATGGGAGGACTATGCCTTCTTAAGTCTAAGTTTCCTTAACTTTGATACACAATCTTGAGGACACGACTATTTTTCTTAGGATGGGGTATGTAATCACCCTTAGGACCAATTAGTTACGGGTTATTAACTAATTCAAATAAAGGTCTAGATCAAATGTTATCTAATAAAGAGGAAGGGCACAGATCATTCAAGTTGTCTATAAAAGCCACGAAGGAGAGAGAATCGACTAACGAAAATTCGAAACCTAATTACTTGTCCCACTTCACCTTTCTCTCTTTTCTCTTTTCTCTTCTCTCTGACTCTTATTGGTCTTGTCTTCTTTATTCTTCCTTTCAGATTGATTCAACAATAGCAGCAAAGTAGTTTTTTCAATTCAATTAGTTAGTTTCTTGTAGTTTCCATTTTCTCAATTCAAATTAATACAAAAAATTTTCCCAAAATTTCTAATTCTGTTATATTTTGATTAATTTTGAATTTTTTGAAATCTAGATTATAATAGAGAAATGGTTATGAGCCCCCGTTTCCTTTGTTGTTTGCAAAGGTTTCCATTAGTAAAGTACTAACAAGTTAAATCATGTATTCTCCACATATATTCATAACAATAAACACAAATCAAGGAGAAGTGAAGATAGAACATTCTCCTATCCAAATACATACATATATTACTGCATCCTTTTTTTTTTGTAAGCACAGAAGAGAAAGCCAAAATAACCTTGCTATATTCTACAGTGCTATAACTTTTTTTAAAACACCGTAAACCTTAAATATAAAGAAAATAAAAGATCAAAAGTTATTAATTTTGGTTCCTAATTATTTCACCAAGCTACGTGGCAGGGGGGCCAAGAATGTAGCGAACGCTGCTGTAGGCCCAAATGAGGGCTTGCATGAGTTTGCTATTAGCAATGGCATTACTTATGTAATCAAGTGAGTCATTATTGTATATATCTCTCCAATTATTTATCAATATCTTGATCTCTTCTGTGTCCATATTTTCTTCCTCTCCAGTGTATCTCCATGGTTTTGATCTTGCAGCACAATAATGAACCACTTTTACCTTGTCAACTTATACATTCTCTGGGTAGTGCCATAGTATAACTCCCCAAAATCTCATACCGGGACATCACACGGTGCTTAAGGATACAAGTAGCCCCAAGCTAACCCTTTGAGTCTGCTACTTCATATAAAACTTACCTAGAGATGAATAAAGAAAAATCAAGGTACTGTCACATCATGATCATAATAAAATACGTGGAAAACTTTTCTGAATAGTCAAAATACTGAAATTCTAAACATACTGATAATCTAGTCTAACAAAGTCTCTAATACTTGAGAAACTATAGAGCCATTGGGACAGGTCCCCAACTGACTCATACTCAAATGGAAAGAAGCAAAATAACCACTAATAAAATTGAATGTCTAGATAATAGTTCCTCAAACCAAGAGGACTCACCAATATAGAAATATAGATGAAGGTACTCGGGATCACTGACGCTGCTAGGACTGAGCACCTGAATCTACATAATAAGGAAATGTAGCACACAGACGAGTATGTGAATCAGTACTTTGAGAATGTACTGAGTATTTGGGGGTGTATGCAATATAGGGGTGTATGCAATTAAATAATTAATATCATAAATCCTTATAGTAAACATGCATTCGATTAGAGATGACTCACATATATTGAGTAAAACTATCATAAACCATAAATAGGAAACATGTAATATAAATCACGTGAGTCATTACACTTTATTCTAAACCTGTATTCTTTCTTTGTTCTCAAACTTGTAAATTGGATAAAGTCATAAAACAACAACTTTCAGAACATACACTTTAATCTTAAATAGAGTAGGGGACTACTTTGAGAGTTTCTTCTAACCGACATAAATCATGTGAGCAACATGGAGTCCAACATCTTGCTTACGTTGGGGAGAGTTGTTCTATCATTGCCATCGGAGTAGAACCTTTACTTTTAGTGATCACTAGCTTAATCCACTTGGTTAAATCGAATCCTATGGTGGCTCGTAGTTCTAGGACATAAGACCTTGGAATCAAGCCCAACTCGGTGCTAAATACTACTCTCTTACTTAAGCTCAGAACTTTTAGGAAAAATCCACCTTAAACAATTCAAAAGTATGTAATGGAACCCAATTATGCTTTTCTTTAACTTAAATCAAAATGGTGTGGATTACTATCTTAGCCTAGGATCAAAATCAACTATTTTGATAAAACTTTGGTAGACTATCATCAATAATCTTTGAAACTTTAATAGCATAGAGATATCAATTCACTCTTTGGAAAATACTTTAGGAAATATCACAAATTCATTCTTGGACTTAAGACATGTATACAATTTCAGGAAATCTCGATTTCAAAGTGGATAATAAGTTATGACTTCAACCTTGGAAATACTCAAAATATCAATTCATGGTAAGGAAACAAAATTCATACCATAAAATATGTGAAACATCAAACAATTCAAGACTTGAACAGTTTATCATCTCATAAACTTGAAATATAACAAACTAGGCATAAATTCAACTTGAAAGTATGAAATTCTTTAAGGAAAAACAAAACTTCGGGCACAAGAACAAAAGGAGTGTTCTTGTTCAAACCCCACATACCTTTATGGTGACGAAATCGTTGAAAGATTGGACCTTCAATCTTGATTGTGCAACCCTAGTTGTTTTTCTCCTATAATGCTCTTGGATGATGAACTTAAGATGATAATAGGGTTATGATGTGATTAGGTACTGCTAATTTCATAAGGCCACTATTAATTTCATAAGGTTAAGTTTTGGGACATGTAAAGAATGTTAAAAGACCCCGTTGCCCTCAAAATAACTCAAAAATGGAGTGTTTACGTCACTTGGGTCATAAGGTATGTAGTGCATAAGCCCATCACCTAACCTAGGTTACGAGTTGCACAACTTATGGCATAAGTTAGGTTGCGTGTCGCACAACTTATGGCATAAGTTAGGTTGTGCGTCGTACAAATTATGGCATAACCATTTCAGTAGCCTTAGGCGATTTGTTAGGAGACATACTCCATTTTGTAAAGCCATAACTTCTTGCTCAGGTGTCGGATTTTGGTAAAATTGCATCGTTGGAAAGCTAATTTGATTCTCTACAATTTGGTGGGTCTAAATATGCAAAAATACCATATATACGTCAAGTTATGCTCGTTCAAAGATGACCCTTGAAAAATCAAATACTAAAACTTGATGGATTCAAAAACTCTTAACTTGCATTAAGTGACTCATATGAACACGCTTAACACATCATAAGCTTTCTTCTCTATAGGATACTCATTGTAAGTCATGTGATCAAATATGACATACAGGATTGGAGGTTTTATATGTAGGAACAACAATTAGTTTTCTAGCTTAGAAATGTACGGGGTATTACAATATCCCCCTTTGGGAACATTCGTCATCATATGTCGCTTGTTAGGCTAAGAGTATAGAGAAAACTAAGGATAAACATCTGAAACAAACTGCTAACCCGAAACTACATCATTATAAACTCTTGAGCACTTTAGAGAACGCTTGAACTTAATAAGAATAGATACATAGCTGAATCTTTGATTAGAAAGGACTGGATTAAGGAGGAATAGTACTTTTGGCTTGTTCCAAACTTGCGGAGAAGAGGTGTGGGTACTTGGCTCGCATGTCTGCTTCTTCTTCCCAAGCATCACCCTTAACCGACTTATTCCGCCACAAAACTTTGATCAAAGGAACCTCTTTGTTCCTTAGTCTTCGAATCTGACAGTCTAGAATCTCAACTGGGATCTCATCATACAAAAGACTTATCTGAATATCAGCGCTCTCCGAAGGATATACTACCACGAAATCACCAATGTGCTTCTTAAGCATGGAGACATGAAAGATAGAATGAACAACTAACAACTCTGCAGGCAACTCAATCTCATAGGCTACTCTCCCAACCCGACTTAGGAATCTATAGGGGACAATATATCAGGGACTGAGCTTCCCCATTTTCCCAAACCTTTTCACCCCTTTTACAGGCAAAATTTTTAGATATACCAAATCATTGAATTCAAACTCAAGGTATCTTTTTCTCACATCTGCATATGACTTCTGATGACTTTGGGCTGTCTTCAACCTTTCTCTAATCAGATTCACCTTTTCCATTACCTCAAATACTGCATCAGGTCCAACCAACATAGTTTTCCCCACTTTGAACCAACCTACGAGTGATATACATCTTCTACCAAACAAAGCCTCAAATGGTACCATATGGATGCTAGAGTGATAACTATTATTATGAGCAAACTCTATCAATGGCAAATGTTCATCCCAACTACCTTTAAAATTAAAAGCACACACCCTCAACATATCTTCAAAGGTCTAGATGGTCCTCTCAGCCTGACCATCTATTTGCGGATGAAAAGCGAAACTCAAATGAACTTGGGTAGCAAGACCTTTCTGAAAGGTTCTCCAAAACTGCAAAGTTGAGTACCCTTATCTGAGATGATGGACAAGGGGACTCCATACAATTTGAATAACTCCCAAATATACTATCTAGCATAATCCTCAGCTGTATAAGATGTATGCACAGGTAAGAAATGCGCTGACTTAGTTAGCCTGTCTATAACAACCCAAACAAAATCATGGTGGCGGCGCGAAAGAGGTAAAATAGTCACAAAATCCATATTTATCTCTTCCCACTTCTAAGTTAGTATACCAAATTCTTGCATCACACCACCAGGTCTCTGGTGCTCTACCTTAACATGTTGGTAAGTTTCACACTTCGCCATGAACTCTGCTATATCCTTCTTTATGCTGCTCCACCAATAGATTTCCCATAAGTCACGGTACATCTTAGTAGTACTGGGATGGATAGAATATCGCGCGCCATGCACTTTATCCATAATTCTCTGTCTTAGATCATCTACACCAGGAACACACAATCATCCTGAAATCTCAACACACCATCTCCCCCTTAGGATAAAACCTCCACTTTTTGGTCCTTAACTGACTCCTTAAGTCTGACCAAACTAGAATCTCTGTCTTGCTTCTCCTTCACTTTTGAAACTAACGAGGATTCAAAACTACTCTGAACCCACACATTACCTTTAGCCATATCAAGTAGCCTAAGACCCAGTCTAGCTAAACGATGCACATCACGAGCTAATTCTTTCTTACCCTTCTCCACATGAGCAACATTGCCCATAGATAACCTGCTAAGGGCATCTGCCACTACATTGGCTTTGCCTGAATGATATAACACACTCATATCATAGTCTTTTAGCAACTCTAACCACCTCTTTTGCATAAGATTTAAGTCCCTCTGAGTAAACATATATTACAGTCTCTTGTGATCAGTAAACACATCAACATGAACACCATAAAGAGAGTGTCTCCAAATTTTCAATGCAAAGACCACAACAACTAATTCAAGATCATAGTTGGGTAGTTATTTTCATAGGGCTTCAACTGTCTAAAGGCATAGGCTATAATCTTACCTCTTTGCATCAACACACAACCCAAGACAACTTTAGATGCATCACAATAGACCACAAAACTATCTGTACCATTAGGAAAAGTCAACATAGGGGCTGAAGTAAGTCGAGTCTTCAACTCCTAAAAACTCTTCTTACAGGAATCTGACCACAGGAACTTAACTTTCTTTTGGGTCAACCGGGTCATGGGAAATGCAATAAAAGAGAAACCTTCAACAAAATAGCGGTAATAGCCAGCTAGACCCAAGAAACTTCTAATGTCAGACGGGGAAATAGGTCTAGGCCAATTTCTTACAACTTCTGTCTTTTGGGGATCAACTCTAATTCCTTTGGCTGAAATAATATGACCCAAAAATGGAACTAAACTTAGCCAAAATTCACAGTTGCTGAATTTGGTGAACAATTGATGATCTCTAAGAGTTTGTAAAATAGTTTGGAGATGATCTGCATGGTCATTCTCACTATGGGAGTAAACAAGGATATCATCTATGAACACTATGACAAATATATTAAGATACTGCTTGAACACTCGATTCATGAGGTCCATGAAAGCTGTTGGAGCATTTGTTAGCCCGAAAGACATGACTAGAAACTTAAATAACCATATCTAGTTTGAAAGGTTGTCTTTAGGATATCACACTCCCTTACTTTAAGCTGGTGATAGCCGGATCTAAGGTCTATCTTTGAGAAATAACTTGCACCTTGCAACTGATCATACAGGTCATCAATTATCGGAAGAGGGTACTTATTCTTGATTGTGACCTTATTAAGATGACAATAGTCAATGCACATACAAAAATAAACCATCTTTTTTCGCACAAAAAGGACAGGTGCGCCCCAAGGAGAAACACTGGGCCTAATACAACCTTTATCTAAAAGATCTTTGAGTTTCTCTTTCAACTCCTTAAGTTCTACGGGTGCCATACGGTAAGGAGGAATAAAAATAGGATGTGTGTCCAGAAAAATATCAATTTCGAATTCTCTCTCTTACTATCGGGAGGTACCCCTAGAAGATCTTCTGGAAAGACATAGAGAAACTCATTAACAATGTTGACTGACCGAATAGTTGAAGCCTCAGACTTAGTGTCTTTAGCTCAGACTACATGATAGATGCAACCTTTAGAGATTAGATTTTTGGCTTTAAGATAGGAAATAAAATGACTCTTGGGAGATACTGAACTTCTGGACCACTCGAAAACTGGCTCATCTGGAAACTGAAACTTAACCACACGGGTACGACAATCTATAGATGCATAGCAAATGTGAAGCCAATTCATACCCAGAATAATATTAAAATCAAGCATCTCCAACTCTATTAAATCAGCAAGTATGACTCTATGAAGAACAATAATAAGACACTTTTTATATACTTGCTTAGCAACAACTGACTTCCCTACCGGTGTAGAAACTATAACAGGCTCAGGAATCTTTTTGGGGCTTACTTCAAAATTCACAGCAACTAATTGAGTCACATAAGAAACACTTGACTTGGGGTCCAACAACACATAAACATCAAAGTGAAATATATGGAGCATAACAGTAATAACATCGGGAGAATCATCCTTCTCCTGGAGGGATGGTAAGGTATAGAATCTATTCTGGCACTGACCGCTAACAGTACTGGAAGAAGCGCCCTGAGGAGAGGCTGGATGAGCTAAAGGAGCTGGTGCACTGGTGGCCTACGTCGGAGGTCGGACATCTACGTAACCCTACCTAACATGCGGGAACTCTCTAAGTCTGTGTGCCATCTTGCCACAACCAAAACAACCTCTCTGCTCTACCAAACACTTGTTGGGATAGGTCCTACTACACTTAGCACAAGAAGGATAATTAGGCCTGTTACTCACACTATTTTGGGACCTAGATATAGAAGGCCCGTTCCCTTGCTCCTGCTTGTTTCTAGGTGTGGGAGAGCTAGCTGATAGAGGCACTGGCATAGACGAACTGTTTGAAACTGTGGGCGGATTTCTCTAGGGACCTAGCCTGACCATACTCATGCTACTAGGATCTAGCCCTCGTGTTTCCTCTTACTCTATATCTCTCCCTTATTTTGTCTTCTTCTATTTGTTGTGCATGCATCATCAGTCTAGAAAGATCCACATCCTTATTGGGCATAGCAGTCCTACACTCTTTCAGCACCAAACCAGAACACCCGTCACGAAATTACTCATACTAGTTAGGGTGTCAGCAATCAAATTGGGAGCATACTTGGCTAACTGGTTAAACTTAAGGCAATACTCCTCAATAGTTATAGAGCCTTGCCTTAAGTTAATAAACCCCTCAATCTTTGCTTTCCTTATCTCAAGCGGGAAGAACTTGTCCAAGAATGTATCCTGGAACACCTGCCAAGTAATGGGAGCATCATCCTCCCCTCTATTCTTCCTCTAAGCAACAACCCAGTTATAAAAAATATCTTTCAGTCTGTACGATGCCAACTCCACGCTCTTTTCCTTAGAAACACGCATCACTTGTGTAATCTTCCTTACCTCTTCAAGATACAATTGTGGGTCTTCACCTACCTTAGAACCATAGAACTATAGCGGATTCATCCTCATAAAATCATAAATCCTAGCAGTAAATCACTTCTCTGCTAATACAAAAATATAGCCTGGTTATTGTCCTGAACATTCCTGGTGACTGCTTGGTTTATCGCTTGGAAAGCTTCCCGAAACTCAACATGGGACACTTTTGCATTCAGGGGATCAATATCCTGGGGTTGATCGTTATTGTTTCTGTAGGCATTCGCTCTTCGGGGAGGCATTTTATGAAATAAGAGAGAACAAATTAACTGCTAAGAGATACAATTGTAAGTACAATAGATTCTGAAAGAAAGAGATGACTTCTTTCTAAAACTTCTTATAGCCTCTTGCTCATAGATGTGGCACGCTTTACACCGATGATCAAGACTCTACTTAACGTGGTTTGTTAGACTCCCTAGGACTCGTTAAAGCTTAGGCGCTGATACCAAGTTTGTAATGCCCCAAAATCTCATATCAGGACATCACACGGTACTTAAGGCTACAAGTAGCCCTAAGCTACCTTTGAGCCTACTACTTTATATAAAGCTTACTTAGATATGAATAAAGCAAAACTAAGGTACTGTCATATTATGATCATAATAAAATACTGGGAAATACTTGTCTGAACATTCAAATACTGAAAGTCTAAACATACTAATAATCTAGTCTGACAAAGCCTCTACTACTTGATAAACCAGAGAGCCATTGGGATAGGTCCCTAACTGACTCATACTCAAATAGAAAGAATCAAAACAACCACTAATAAAATTGAATGTCTGGATAATAGGTCCTCAAACCATGAGGACTTAACACTATGGAAATATAGATGAAGGTACTCGGGATCATTGACGCTGATGAGAATGAGCACCTGAACCTACATTATAAGGAAATGTAGCACACAGATGATTATGTGAATCAGTACTTTGACAATGTACTGAGTATATGGGGGTGTATGCAATTAATAATCAATATCATAAATCTTTATAGAAAACATGTATGCTATTAGAGATGACTCACATAGCTTGAGTAAAACTCTCATAAATCATGAATAGGTAACATGTAATATAAATCACGCGAGTCATTACACTTTATTCTAAACATGTATTCTTTCTTTGTTCTCAAACTTGTAAACTAGATAAAGTCTTAAAACAACAACTTCCAGAACATACATTTTAATCTTAAATAGAGTAGGGTACTATTTTGGGAGTTTCTTCTAACTGACATAAACCATGTGTCCAATATGGAGTCCAATGTCTTGCCCACATTGGGGAGAGCTGTTCTATTCTTTCCATCGGAGTAGAACCTTTACTTTTAGCGATCACTAGTTTAACCTACATGGGGTAAATCAAATCCTATGGTGGCTCGTAGTTCTGGGCATGAGACCTTGGAATCAAGCCCAACTCGGTGCTAAATACTACTCTCTTACTTAAGCTCAGAACTTTTAGGAAAAATCTACCTTAAACAATTCAAAAGTATGTAATGGAACCCAATTATGCTTTCTTTTAACTTAAATCAAAATGGTGTGGATTACTTTCTTAGCTTAGGATAAAAATCAACTATTTTGATGAAAATTTGGTAGACGATCATCAATAACCTTTGAAACTTTAATAGCATGGATATATCAATTCACTTTTAGGAAAATAATTTAGGAAATATCACAAATTCATTCTTGGACTTAAGGCATGTATACAATTTCAGGAAATCTCGATTTCAAAGTGGATAATAAGTCATGAATTCAACCTTGGAAATAATCAAAATATCAACTCATGGTAAGGAAACAAAATTCATAACATAAAATATGTGAAACATCAAACAATTCAAGACTTGAACAATTCATCATCTCATAAACTTGAAATATAACAAACTAGGCATAAATTCAACTTGAAAGTATGAAATTCTTTAAGAAAAAATAAAACTTCGGACACAAGAACAAAAGGAGTGCTCTTGTTCAAACCCCACATACCTTTATGGTGATGAAATCATTGAAAGATTGGACCTTCAATCTTGATTGTGCAACCCTAGTTGTTTTTCTCCTATAGTGCTCTTGGATGATGAACTTAAGATGATAATAGGGTTATGATGTGATTAGGAACTAATAATTTCATAATTGTAAGTTTAGGGACATGTAAGGAATGTTAAAAGACTTTGTTTCCCTCAAAATAACTCAAACACAAAGTGTTTACGTCAATTGGGTAATGAGATATCCGACGCACAACCCATCGCCTAACCTAGGTTGTGCGTTGCACAACTTATGGAATAAGTGGCATAATTTATCTTGTGCGTCGCACAACTTATGGCATAACCATTCCAGTAGCCTTAGGCGATTTGTTAGTCAACGTACTCCACTTTACAAAGCCATAACTTCTTGCTGGGGTGTTGGATTTTTATAAAATTGGTATCGTTGGAAAGCTAATTCGATTATATACAATTTGGTGGGTCTAAATATGCAAAAATATCACATATACATCAATTTATACTCGTTAAAAAATGATCCTTGTGAAATTAAACACTAAAACTTAATGGATTCAAAAACTCTTAACTTGCATTACCTTAAGTGACTCATATGAACATGCTTAACACATCATAAGCTCTCTTCTCACTAGGATACTCATTGTTATTCATGTTCTCAAATATGAATTACTGAATTAGAGGTTTCACATGTAGGAACAATTGTTCATTTTTTAGCTTAAAAATGTACGAGGTATTACACAGCCTGACCAAAACTAAGTTGTACTTATTTGGAATTGGCTTGTAAATGTCTTTAAAGAACACGTTCAATAAATCTTGCAAAAATTTAACCAAAACAGGCCTAGTTTAGTCATTTTAACAAGATTTTAAGGGTTAAATTCACAACAGACTTCTCAACCCCTGTAAATAAAAATAACCACTGTCATGAAATATTACAATAAATAGGTGAAACTCTAGCATAGATTTTTTTTAAATTAAATAATTGAAAAGTGGCCATCGAACAATATTTCTACCATCTTTTAAGCACTATGTAACAATACAATCAAGTCACTAAATTTTGAAAGCATGCAACTCTACTTATAAAGTAGTGCTCATTATTAATAACATATGTAAGTAATAAATTATTAAATAAACTTTCTAACATTTTAAATAATTATGATTGCTTAAAAGACATTTATGCCATTAAATCATTTCTTGATCTAGTCAAGCAGTGTTACCTGTTCAACAAATGAGGTTGGAGGGGTTACTTGAAGTGTTCTCAAAAGGTCATTGTAAGTGGAGAGACTGGGCTCAAATACGAACATGCTAGCGTTGAAATAGCGACTCGTCTTTTGTCCTAAATTATCTTCAGGCCAGTGGACCTTATCTGGGCACTGTTGACAGTATCCAATATTGTACTGTGGACTGTGGCTCCAAGTGTTCTCACAGAAACAGTCCCTCACAACATAGAAATAACCATCTGGCATGTCAAACAAGTGATCTATGTTCTCAAACACCTGTATATCTCCATCCAAGTATATTATCTTGTTATACTCCACAAACTACATGTTCTCACCAACAAAAATATATATATATAAAAAAAGAAGATTAGTTGCAAGCACCGATTTAATTCTCTCTCCCTCTCTTTCTTCATAAAAGCATGTAACCTTAAAAGGTAGCTTCATACAAAGGAAAATATTTTTTGAAAAAATAAGTGGACTTCTTAATTAAAATCTAGACAAATATATAAGAGATGTGACTGAGGGGTGAGATGGGGTTGTTTTGAAGGGTGAGAGGAAATATTACTTATGGAACTTTCATCAATAAAATTATTTTCCTTATATTTTTTAGAAAATATCTTTTGATAATTTTGACCAACTGAATATGGAAAAATTAGAAATTTCTTCACTTTAACATTATATCGCATTTAACTTGCAAATCTTGTGTTCAGTCAATGTATACAACTTAAATTCAAAAGATTAATAGTGAATATACATTTAGTACACAAAAGTTTAAGCTAAACCTCAAAGCCATAACTTAAAAAGGAAATTGGTGTACCTCCAAGTTGTGGAGTTTAGAGTAGCTGATGATGTAGTAAGTCATAGCAAACTGAGTATGATTCTCAGGAGGATAAACAGGCTCGATATCCCTGACTATACAACCTTGGCTGATCAGTATGTGGCGGTGTTCCACTGGGACATCAAGTAACACTGCCACCACAAGAGGATAAGAAGATTTCACCTTCCTCAACCCTTTATCCAAACCAACAACACCTTTTACATAGTCACCTTTACCTGTCAAGAATGTCACATAGGCACGGCTAGGAAATCTTGCTACCCTGTCCAAACTAGTTGCAACAACTTTCTTTATAAGACCAAAGTCATTTGGAGTCATCATAAACTTAACCTGTTGAAAAAATAAAGATGATTGTGAGTTTAGAGGGAAAAAACTAAGGTAAGACAAAAATATTTCGCGTGTTTGTTGATAAGTTGTGTGTGTATCCTAGATATTGTCTTGAGGTACCTTTATATAGAATTCGGAACTAAAATATGCCCTACAACTAAAAAAAAGTACCAATATATGTCATACATATAAAAAAAGCACCAAAATAGGATTTGTGCACTTAATAAGTGCACAATACCTTTAACTTTGTAACGTAAGATTTTTGACGATGTTATAAAAGTTAAAGTTCACATTGTACACTTAATAAGTGCACAATCCATTTTTTTATGGATTGTGTGCTTAATAAGTGCACAATCCATTTTTTTATGGACTGTGCACTTAATAAGTGCACAATCCATTCTTTTATGGAATGTGCACTTATTAAGTGCAAAATCTCTTCATTTATAGACTGTGCACTTATTATTCATATTATTTATAGATTGGACACGATTATTAATTTTTTTAAAGATTGTGCATTTTTTTAGTGCACAATCCATTTATTTATAGATTATGCACAATATATTATTTTTGATTGTGCACATTTTTAGTGCATAATTCATTTATTTATATAGTTCACTTTTTTGTAAAATACTGAACAATTTGATAAAAAATAAATTTAATTAAACGAATGCATATGATTAGACTTATATTGTTTGTCTTGGTTAGTATATATGCAACGGGAGATTCCGATCCATAGTAGAGAAAAATAAGTTGAAAGACCTCAAATGTTTAATTAAAAAAAAAAGCGATAAGCGGGTTTCACAATATTATTAAATTAAAAAGGATAAAATCATTTAAATAATTGAAACGGTTGTTGGGACAATTAAAATTATTTGATAACTTTGTTAGTTGTCTTAATAACTATTGGGACAACTTAGATAGTTATTGGGACAACCTTTTTAGTTATTGGAACGAAAATATATAAAAAAAAAAAAACTGATTTTTTGTTTTTTGTCTATTTTACCTAATTCTTAAAATTTAAAGTATCCTAACTTAATTGACAAATTTGTTTGTCCCTTTTAATTCAAAGTCTCTCCATAGTAATTTGCTTTTAGTATTTTTAGTTTTATATTTTTTTCATAAGAAATATTTATTTATTTCTATATATAAATAATTTTAATTTTTTTCTATTCAATTTCTAAGTGGCTTATAATTTGCTTGATCATATTTAAAATCAAGTTTTTTCAAGAATTGATTTTTACTGTTCACTCCTTATTAATGAATATTTGAAGATTAAAGTATACTTAATAATGACTTAATTTCGTAAAGCATAAATTTAGAGAATAAATTTTGTAGAAAAATAATTTGTAGCTTATGAAGTTCTTAAGAAAATATTTTGAAATTTAACTTATACGTGGGGCACCAATTAAACATATGCCTCTAATGACTTTGTAGATCATAATTTACATGTCTTATATTATAATACAAAATATAAATTTTTATTAAAAATTATTTTTGATATAAATATTTTAGATCACTTTTTCATTACTTAAAGTATTAAAGGACCAAAATAAGTGCACAATCATGCAAAAAAGTGGACAATATGAATAAATGAATTGTGAACTAAAAAAGTACACAATCAAAAATAGTATATTGTGCACTTTTTTAATGCACAGTCTATAAATAAATGGATTGTGCACTAAAAAAGTGCACAATCTTTAAAAAAATGAACAATCTATAAAAAAATAGATTGTGCACTTATTAAGTGCACAGTTCATAAAAAAAATGGATTGTGCACTTGTTAAGCGCATAATCCATAAAAAAATGGATTGTGCACAATGTAAACTTTAACTTTTTTAATACCGTAAGATGTCTTCCGTTACAAAGTTAAAGGTATTGTGCACTTATTCAGTGCACAAAGCCTATTTTGGTGCTTTTTGTTTTTTTAATATGGCATACATTGGTACTTTTTTTAGTTGTAGTACATATTTTGGTTCCGGACTCCTTTATATAGGCGTTAGGCAATATAAATATTTCAAATCAAAAAGTAAATAATTTCCTGCCAAACGACATCCAGCTATGTGCACTAGACGATGACGTCATATCGATGCATTTGGCCTCGTCGATCACTTTTATCTCGAGAGATAATTATGGATATTCATTATTTTGAAGCTTTTTCTTAATCAAGAGTTTAACCAAATTTGTAAACACCAGAGTAGGGGTGTACATGGTAGAGTATTTTTAATTTTTTAAATATCAAATCAAATTAGTTGTGTTGAGTTTTTAGATTTATAAATCAGAAAAAATTAATAAAATTTGATTTTTACAACCTCGGGTATTTTTGAACTTTTTAATTTTCTCAAATATTTTTTTTATAAAGTCTTTATACAAAAATATAAGTAATTTGCGTGTCAAATATTTTTTAGTACTAGTTTAGTATACGTACTTTGCACATGTATGAATATTCCTAAATTTAGTTAAAATTATTTAACAGATTCTTCGATTTATATTATGATCAAATTCACATAAAAACAATAGTTGTCTTCAAAGTAGAGTTAGATGAGTACTATATACGACTCTACTTAGATTAAAATAAATTATTGATAAAAATATTTAAAACCACTCACTTTTAATGATAGTAAAAATATATCGAACTCACTTTTTAGATTTTTGTAATTTTCTTTCATTTTAAAATTTAAATTGTGTTAACTCGAAAAAATATCTAAAAATATACTTTTCTTAATCATATTAACATGAGAAAAAGTTTGACTAATAATACCTTCATATAGTTTTTAAATATAATAATTATAATTTTAAAATATTAAGTTAATCTAATTCAATTTATCTTCAAAATTTATTTGAAATTGTTGCGTAGAAACTATTAAGTTTCTAGTAGAAATAAGATTAAGTAATTATAAATATATTTATATTGTAGATGTAGATGTGTGCACATAATTTTTTTTATTTTTGTATACATTTACTACTCATTGAAGTCCTCTTACAAATTATGTTATTACTTAAATCAATAAGGACTAACTTGAATATTTTATTAAATAATTCTAAAAATTAAATAAATATAATTTTAGCTAACTATCACAAATAATTTAAATATCAATCATAAAATATGTTATCACATTAAACATAAATAAAAATTAGACCAACGACTACTTACAATATATAGATGACAGTGAAAATTACAGAAAACAAAGTTAAGAAACCCACAAAAATAAAAATTATCAATTTGTAAGTGTGATTCTTTGGACATGGCAATGATATTCTTTTCTTCACCTTTCTTTTTCAAAAATTATTTTTTCTTCTTCTACTTGCAATTCATGGAAAAAGAAGAAAAGAACTTTAGGCCCAAATCAAATAAGAACATACATATCATCAATTGAGTGTCGTATACAATTCCTACGAATTATAATTGAAAGCATAACCTTAGATTTTTAGCCAATATAGCAATTGATTATCATCATCTGATTCACTTCATTTCTTGACAACGTCGCATGATTCTTCTCTTTTTTTGATCAAAATTTTCAGCTGAAAAAACACAAAAAAATATTAGAACTAATTATATGCAAAAGGAAGAAAAATAAGTTGAATCAAAATCAAATAAAAAAGCAAACGAACAAGGAAAAAATGTGTATTATATTATTAAGAGCTAAATCTTTGTTCACAAAAAGTTACTTAAATAGAATTATATAAGATAATATTTTAGTATTTTAATTGATTTAGAAGTGTACTAAATATTAGAAATTTTACTTCCTTTACATAAGTAAATAATTGTATAAGGTAGTATTTTAATTGATTTAAAAATATAAAATAGTAACACTTTACATATTTTAAAAAGGGGAAGATTACATATAGTTAAAAAAAATGGAAATGGGTTTACTTTTTAAAAAATATTTTTTCTTCTTTTTCCACTATGTCCATATATATGAATTTTGGTAAAATTTCTTGAAAAACTTTACTGATGTTGGTAAAATATTTTTTCAAAAGAATTTGAAATTTTATGTACATAACTCAAATAAGGAAAGGTTTAATAACTAAGTTTTAATGAATTTTCAAATTTTTTAAAAATAGCAAAAAAATGATTTTGTCTATTGCAATATGTTTTAATGAAGGGTAAAAAGTTTAAATCACTTTTCCAAGGGTCTTCACACTTTTAATATACTATAAATATAGATATAGATTATAGATTTGTAAGATACAACTATCTTAGGCCTTTCTCAAAAATAACACAAAATATGAAATGAATGATGGCAATAAAATATTCAACAACAATAATAATGAAGTCGTATAAAATAAATATTTCATATTAAAATAATTATAATTTAAAAATATTAAATCATGCTAAAAGAAGTACAGTAAGTATTAATTACATGATTAAATATTAAATAGAAAGATAAATTAGGTCTATGTATTTACGCAAAGCTAAAAAATAGATACTCATTATTAGTGTCATTCCTAATGTTTAACTGAATATTTATGTTACCATGTATTGATTTGCGCTTTATTTAAGTTATTAATATCTATGAGTTATGAAGCTTATTGGATCATTCAAATTCCAAAATTTAAACTTGATATAATATATTGAAAGTTAAAAATAATGAAAAAGTTAAAGAAAAATTTATGAATTACATCTCGTTAAATATTTATGTATAGTCGGATTTTTTTAAACTCCAAATCAAGTCAAAGCAAATTATTAGTCAATTTTTTTTTTCGAATTAGCTCAATTTGCGATTTAATTTTTTCACACCTACACCAGAGTAAATCAATTTTAGCTCACCCAACATTATCTCATTCCTAAATTGCGCACAGAATTATCACTTTGATCGCTCTCTCTCTTTAAAGTTTGTTTCTTAAAAAAAAGTTTAATTCTTTTTTTTGCAACTCTCTTTCACATTATCTTTAAGACCATATAAAAAAAAATATTATGAAATATTCTATATAACTTTACATTAAAATTATAGTATTCAAAAATTTTATTTACTTTCTCAAAATTCTGCCTCAAATTAAACAAAGACAAAATGATTGGGGTAAGGGGGGGTACCATTTACTCCTAGATGTCACACATTCCACATTTCCTTCAGAAATACCTAAAATTGATTAGAATGATAAAGTGAAGGATCGAATCTACCAAATACATATTATATTTGTCTTTTTTGCTCATTCAACATCAGTTAAAGTAACCGACATAAATATTGTCGATCAAATGCATTGCTGATACAACATCAGTCAAAGTGACCGATGTCGCCGACTGAATGCATGGCTGATGCAATATATCAGTCAAAGTAACCGACCTCGACGACCAAATTGTTGATTCAAGTTTCAGTTAAACTAATCGACGTTACCAATTAAATGCAATGCAAGATTGTTTTTCAGTTAAGGTAATTATCATCGACCAAACACATTGCTTATATGACATTTCAGCTTAGGATTCAACCACGTTTCCTAAAGATTCTACATGGTCATCGTCACAATTTTCACTATTGAATTTGAACAATATATAGTTAGAAATTTTTTAAATAGCAATTTCATATATTTTATAATAAAATGTGAAATATTTTCATTCAACCAAGCGAAATCAAGAAGGGACCAAAATCTCTTCTAGTTCCTCAATTTAGAAAAAGATTGTACAACTCATAATATTTGAATAAGCACATTAAATATTTATATAATTGTAAAGTTGTGTAAAGAAGATAATACTTTTGTGTTTTGTTGATGTGTTTCTTATGCTGCCTTGAGGCGGCTTCGTATGGGCGTTAGTCAAGATAATAATAACATATATTAAGAAAACGTTAAATTATAGGTGATTGATCAATTTCACTTTGCGGTCTAATATTTAAGGTTTGGGAAATAATATTTCCTCTGCATGTTGAATGAGAACGATAATCCTCTTATGCAACATTTTTCGGTGAGATTTTTCTCTTTTTGAATAAAGTTTTTATTTCTTTTTTCTAGAATTAAGATATGCAAATGTATATAACTTCTATTATTGTCCCATTTATTTTTCAATTGAAAGTAATGTTTCCATTTAGAATATAATTAGTTATTGGAATAATTGGTTAATAAATTTCAAGCTTTATTAACAGACTCACAACAACTAAAAATTCAAGTTCTGGTTCAATAACAGTAAGTGAGTTTAGCATGACTTATGCAACTCTATAAATGAGAATCTGCAAAGAAAACACAAATGATAACCATATTTTAAACTAAAGAGATAATGAATTCCTAAGAATTCTAGAGATCCTACACAGGCCGACCTTTGGATAAAGCTAGTGAAGTTTAGGCTTTAGATCCTTAATTTTTGAAGGTCTCATTTTATATCAAAATAGTTATTCTACATATTTTTATTAAGAAAATTACTGTAGTTATTTACTTAAAAGGAAAGATAAAGTTTGCGCTTTGATTTGACAAAAAGTAGTAAGCCTTGAAAAAAGCATGTAACATATATAAACCAAAAAATTTATGAAAATAACTATAAAAAGTAATTATTATACTTATTTTTATCTTTTTAATCAAAATAAGAATTTAATTTCCCTCCACAAGATATTCAAGGGATATTGTAACTAGGAGCTTTGAACTAAAAGTGACAAAAGAGTTTGAAAATGAGGTGTAGGTGACTCAAGTCTTAATAATTGAGTGGAGGAGACAATTACTTTATTATGGATTCAGAAAGTTGGAGAAATTTGAAAATAACCCACATATTTTTAAATTTACACTTTGATCCAAATGTTAGTTAATATAACGAGAAATAAAGGGAAAAGGGAAGTGTTTCTCTCTCTTCTCGCCCGTTGTTATTTTCTCTCTCTTAGCGATTTTTGTTGTTCATTGTTGCTGCTGCTTTATTCATCATCTTCTGCTTCATTATCATCATCTTCTACTTCATTAGCATCTTCATCTTCTTCTTGTTGACCATTGTTGTTGTTACCGCTACTGTTGTTATATATTTGACCAATTTCTTAGGTCAAATTTTATTTCGTACATCACTTTCCACTTTGACATTACTTTATAGGAGACTTTGATAAGTCAAATTGTGATTTTAGTTGAATTTGTCATCTGGGTAACTGCTATTGTGCTGTTTTTTCAACAATAGTGCAACATAAGAGCCTTCTGTTTGAACTGATCACCCATCTGTTGCGACAGATGAGCTATTTGTTACAACGGAAGACTCATATGTTGGATTCATATTTATGGTTCTATAGTGCTATAACATGAATCAAACAGATGGGTCATCTGTTACAATATATGACCCATCTGTTGCAACAGATTAGTAACCTGTTGCAAAAGAACCTGAAATCGATTTCAAAAGATGTATTGTCTGTTACAATAGGGTAAATATTTGTTGCAACAGATTAGTGACCTGTTGTAATAAAACCTGAACTCGATTCCAACAGACGTGTCATTTGTTACAATAGGTAAGTCATCTGTCGCAATAAGTTAATTATCTGTTACAACATGTCACCCATCTATTGGAATCAACTTCAAAGGTTCCTTAGTACTGTAACATCTATCTCAACGGATGCTTCATCTTTCAAAAAATGTATAGTCTATTGCAAGATATGATTCACCTGTTACAACAGATGACTCGTCTGTTGAAATTAGCTTTAGGAGCGTAACATGAATCCTAACAGGTAAGTAATCTGTTGCGATTGATCACTTACCTGTTGCAACTTATTTTGCACCTATTGTAACAGATTACATATCTATTGGAATTAGCGTACGACACTATGAAATCACTATTAATTTTTTTTAATAAATGATTTTATTTAGGTACCACTAATGGAGGGATCAATAACAATAGGGGTGGATTGTCATGGTCAATGGATCGAGAAAAGCAATCGATATGTATGGTGTTAGAAGGAGGGTGAAATGCTAGAAACAATAGCTATAACAGTTCAAAGTGATGTTTTGTATGATGATTTTGTGAACTTAATCATCGTTTATCGTAGACTAAATTTTCAACTAGAAGAAATCGTCATCATCTACATGTACAACTCATTTGAAAATCAGAGGGTACTACCTTTCAAGATAACCGATTAGGTTCAGTTGCATGCTTATCTTAGTGATTCATCCAAGCCGATGTTAAGGGTGTACGTGGTTGAAAAATGAGAGAGAATGAGAACCAAAATGTAGAAGAATAACAATAACAAGACATCTTTGATGATTGGTTGGATGATCTAGACAAAAATATTCCAGATGGTGATCAAACATCTACGCCCGTTGATGCGACCAATACGGTGGTAATTATTTTCGATCGACACAGTCTGGAAATCTTCAAGATGATGAGACTGGCTTTTTCAATGGAATGAAATTCAAGGACAAGAAAGAACTGTCTACTACTTTGTTTATTTCTTTCTTGAAAAATGATTTCAGAATAATGAAGGTGATTAATTCGAGCAAAGTCTTTTGCTACAAATATGATAATCCTAACTGTAAATGGTGGTTGAGAGCGGTGAAGTACTTAAGTTCTGACTTCGTTATTCATAACCATGAAAAGTATCACACATGTGGTTTGGAGCACATCTCAGGACAAAATCCTCGCACCACGTCAAAGGACCTCTCTGAATATTTCAAAAATAGATTCCCCGATGGCAAAGACCTTTTTACAGGGGTTATAGCCAACAAATCCTTACGAAATTGGGTATCCGAGTCAGTTATTGGAAGGTATATACGACCATGGGGATTTCCAAGGACTTGGTTAGGGGGACACATGAGCATGGTTATGCATTCCTCTATGCCTACCATTACATGCTTGAGTCCACAATTCTAAAAGTAAGATGGTGTCACATGTTGATGAAAACGGAAGGTTTAAGTACTTTTTGTAACCTATGGTGCTTGGATTCAAAGTTTTCAACATTTGAGAAAAGGCATAGCCATCGACGGTAACTTCTTAAGGAGCAGGTATAATGGAGTTCTGCTAGCGACAGTGGTGCAGGATGTGGAGAATCACATCTTTCCTGTTGCTTTTTGTGTAGCGGTCAAGGAATGTGATGCCTCTTATGGATTTTTTTGAACAACTATGAAGCTACATCGAAGATACCGAAGAGTTGTGTTTTGTTTCGTATAGGCATCCAAGTATCAAAGATGGGTTCAATTTTTTTCACTTTAGCCTACTTTGGTTGTTGCATCAGGCATCTTGGAGAGAACATTTGAACCAGCTATCACAACAAAAGGGTTGTGACCATTTTTTTAGAGAAGCTAAAACATATAGTAGAGAGGAGTTTTTAGACCATTTCAATCAAATAGCGGATATGCATGCCAGGGAAGTAGAATATCTCATATGTGTCGGTTTTGAGAGATGGAGCCGGGCATTCTGTCCGGCAAATAGGTACATTCTTATGAATTTAATGTTTTGTTTGAGTTACAAGTTTAGTATGATGTCGTACTAAGTGGTTCTTCTGTATTGGTACATTATTATGGCATCAAACATAGCTGAATCGGTGAATTCATTGTTTGGTGATGAAAGAGAATTTCCCATCAAGGATCTGTCTGAACAAATAAACAAAAAGTATGACCATTTTTTTAACGAAAGACGTGTGGAGTTCAAGGATGCAGGAACCCCATTTGTTCTAGAAGTGGAAAAAATAATATCAACGAACATTAGTATGGGGAATAGGTTATTATCTGATCAAATAGTAGATTACAAGTTCAGTATCAACGGTCATGGTGATGTTGCCACGATCGATCTTCAAACAAGATCTTGTACGTGCAGAGTTTTGGAGTTGGACAAAATACCCTGTCCACATGCTATGGCAGCGCATCAAGCTCAATACGGTACCAAAAATGTAACTAAAATTTATGAGTGCTCATCTCCATATTATTTAATAGAAAAATATAAAATGGCATATAGTGGGAATATTACTCCAGTGCCTCCCGAAGGATCTTGGGCTGTTCATGCAAAGCTTTGGGGGAGATTAATACCTCTTCCATATATTGATCCAAGCACTATCAAACGGGGAAGAAGGCCATATAAGAGGAGGTGTGGATTAGGAGAATCGTTTCCATCAAGAAGAAACAAGTGATCCGTATGTAAGAGCGCTAGCCTCAAAAGAACTACATGCCCAGATTGTAATCCACCATGATCGTTGTAATTGCAAAAACTTGAGTTATTGTTTGTTGTGGACGTTTATATATTTAACTCATTGTTGTGAACGTAAATGTTATCATTTATTATATATATAATATCTTTTTTAAAAAACTTGTGCATCAATAAAAAGAGGCAAAAAATGAACTAAATACAACAAATCAGAAAATTATTTTTAACAAATTACCCATATGTTGTAACAGATGGACATTAGCTGGAAGAACACGAAACAGTTCATCAAACTGAAATATTTTCCTCCAACAAATGAAAAATCTGTCGCAATAGATGGATAATCTTTTGACATAAACCCAACAGATGATCAATCTGTTCCAACACATGGTCTATATGTTGAAATAACTCAAAAGCTAAAATTGTTATTGCTACTGGATTTAAAATTTCTCCTACCGCCAACCGTCGACATGTTAACATGTATGTTTAGAAGAAGAAATAGACAGAATGAAAATTGAATAAAATTAAAAAGCCAAAGTCGACTAAAAATAAATTTTTCATTAAACAAAAAATAAAATACATTAGGTATAGATCTGATATAGAAAAATTAAAATACATACGCTAAAAGAAAAAACACATTCTAATTATTATTATTATTATTATTATTATTATTATTATTATTATCATCATCATTATTCTTGTCAGCCGGCCAATCAATTGACAACAACAGGGCCCTTATCAGCCTCTGCATCTCTCTGAACACCCTTGCTCTCATGGTGACCAACTCCCTTTTGCAGGTGGTTAAGCTGCCGCTGAAGTTTCCACACGGTGTCCCGCAGAATAGCAATATCCCAAATAGGATCAGTCATATCTAAAACACGCATAAATTGATAAAAACGTAAACATAAAAGTAAAGAAAAGAATTTGAACATAGTACAACGTATACTACCAATTGGTAGATTTACACAGGAAAAAACTTACCTTAACAAGAAAGGAATATGTTCTTTGAATAACAGTGGTTGAAGATGTAATACGAAAAGAGAAAATGCAATAAATAAATAAAAGTGGAGTAGGATGAAGATTAAGGAGGAACCTATTTATAGAGGATTGAATCTGAATGTGTTAGGAAAAAGGACATGGTTGTTCAGCTCCTTTGTATTAATTACATTCAAACTGTTGGCTTTTTATTTTTTGTGAAAAGTCGCGACCTTTTCTTTTACATTCAAACTTCTCACATTTTCAAAATGGTTTGAGACTTAGAAACAACCTTTATTATTGAGCTGTTGCAATAGGTCATCCATCCATCACAACAGATAACCCACTGTCGCAATAGATTTACCATCTGTTGTAATAAATTTACCATTTGTTGCAACAGATAGTATGTATGTGAAAAAGATGAGACATCTATTGCAACATATGAATTATTTGTTGTGACAGATGGACCATCTGTTAGAGGAGATTTTTTGATGTCTTCTAACAGCTGATTCATCAGTTGCAACATATGAGAAATTTGATTCATCAACTATTTTGAATGTGTTAGATAAAAAGTCAAGACTGTTCACCTCTTTTTAATAGACATCACATGCGTGCAGATGAATAAACATTGTCAGACATTGATGGGGTAGGAAGGATAAGGTACGTGCAAATGAATGGATCCACTTTCATACGTGGGAGCTATGTATTGTTGATTAAGCTATCATTACAAACACACATAAAGTACAATGATTTTGGTGAATATAGGTTTTTTACCGATTATATATTGATTCTTCTGACAAGATCCTGCATTTTACAGCTTAGTTTGGTAGGTGCGAACTGATAAGGCCGAAGGGTTCCAATACGGTGGTATTGATACCCTGTTACTATTTAATGACGATTTTCCTCATGTTTATGTGTCAAGTTTGGAGAAAGGTTTAAGTTTTTGACGGGAGTGTAAATATCCAATAGTGGTTGGACCGATTTTAATGGTGTAATAAACTTTTAAATGGCCTCCGAAGCCTCACACTGCAGCAAAAAAGAATGGAAAACCAATAGAAATTCCCCTGGTCTAAATTTATATGGATGGATTGCTCGAGGAGACTATTATACAATAGAAGATGCTTGGGAGAATACCTGTGCGGGAAGGGGGAGGTGGAGAAGATCATATATCATCTCAGACCTTGTTTAAGAGGAAACACAGGGAAGCAAGTAAGGAACTTCTAGCAAATCTGGCCTATGAAATTGACTTAAGAGATGAAAAACTGAATGAGCTTTAAATATGGAAGTGTATCCAAATATTAAAATTCATCAGTCATTCTTGAAAAAGAAAAATGCTCAAAAGGACTTGAGCTAGAGACTTTTCTAGGGACTGCAACTAGAGAGCGTGGCCTCAATGAAGACCCACAAAGAGAAAGACCAAAACTATAAGAAAGAAGTTTGGCGAGTATAGAGGATTGGTAAGATTTTCAGTCAAGAATGAAACCTGAACCAACAACTCCAGAAGTAAAAATAAGAGAAGCCAAGGCATCAATTTTTGAAGTCTAACTTATATCCCATGCCTTCTGTTTGTGGTTCTGATCAGATCAATGGCAGTAGAAACAAAAAGAGTTGAAGTTGGGCAGAAATCCCATGTCTTGTTGTTTCCACTGCCTTTGAATAGACTTGAGCCATAAATAGAAGGCATAGAATTCAAGTTTAACTTGAGAAATTTCCACCTTGGCTTGATCCCTTATTTTTAATTCAGGAGTTGTTGGTTCAGATTTCATTCCTGACTGACAATCTTACCACCATCAGTGCTCTTGGAGCTAAAACCTTAGCATTTTGTGGGTCTTCATTCAGGTCACGCTAGCTATTTGCAGTCCCCTAACAAAGTGCACAGCTCCAATCCACTTTAATATTTTTCTTCTCAAAATGGACTGATGGATTTTCATTTTTGGATACACTTTCACATTTGCAGCTCATTCGATTTTTTCATTTTTTATGTCAATTTCATCATCTAGTTTCGCTACACTTTCCTCCCTACCCTGTGTTTCTTCTTTAATAAGATATGAGTTGATATGGACATAGGGGATGCAATAGACAAAAATACTTCAACAAACTATCGGTAATAGTTGGGCAAGCCTAAAAAAATCCTGATATCTGTCGGACAGATAAGTCTGGGCCAGTTTCTTACTACATCGGTCTTTTGTGATCAACTCTAATTCTATCACTGAAAATAATATGACCAAGAAATGCTACCAATCTTAGCCAAAATTCTCACTTACTAAATTTGGCAAACTACTGATGGGCTCTGAGGGTCTGTAACACTATTATGAGATGGTCTGTATGATCATGTTCATCGTGGGAATAGGAAAGAATGTCGTCTATGAAGACTATGACGAATATATCCAAGTACTGCTTGAACACACGGTTCATCAAGTCTATAAAGCCGATAGGGAATCGGTAAGACCAAAGGACATGACTAAGAATTCAAAGTGACCGTACCGAGTTCTAAAATTTATTTTTGGGATGTCACATTCTTTGACTCTGATGGTGGACTGATCTGAGGTCTATATTAGAAAAATAACTGGCTCCTTGAAATTGGTAAAACAAGTCATCAATTCGGGAAAGTGGATACTTATTCTTGATCATGACTTTATTTAACTGATGATAGTCAATGCACATTTTGAGAGAACCGTCTTTCTTACGCATGGATAAAATTGGGGCACCCCATGGGGATACACTAGGTCTGATAAATCCCTTATTTAGGAGATCCTTAAACTATTCTTTTAATTCTCTGAGTTCTGCAGGTGCCATTCTATACAACGGAATAGATATGTGCTGAGTATCTGGAAGATGGTTGATTTCGAAGTCAATTTTCCTTTTGGGAGGAACTTTAGGAAGATCTTCAGAAAACATATCTAGGAATTCACATGCTACTAAAACTGAATCAAGACTGGGAGTTTCTGAACTAGAGTTTTTGACTCCACAAGATGATAGAAACATCCCTAAGATATCATTTTTCTCTCCCTAAGGTAAGAGATAATCTGACCCCTATGTGCTGAAGTACTACCTCTCCATTCTAGGATAGGTTCATTCAGAAAATAAAATTGGACAATTTTATTTTTGCAGTCAACAGAGGCATATCAGGAATAAAGTCAATCCATGGTGACAATGACATCAAAATTAGTCATCTCTAATTCGACTAAGTCCACTGAAGTGACTTTCTGAGATACCATAATCGGACAGTTCCTATATACCCATCGGGCTATGATAGATTTATCCACTGGGGTACATACTGAGAAAGGCTCTGCTAGAATTTTAATACTAATTCCGAAGTCAACAACTATATAAGGAGTTACAAAGGACAAAGAAGATCCTGGGTCTAGTAAAGCATAAACATGTAAATGGAAAAATTGTAATGTACCAGTGACCACATCAGGAGAACTTTCCTGATTCTGTCGGGACTGAAGTGCATTGAGTCTGTTTGGGCATTTCCCACTGGTGGAATTAGAAGCGTCACCCTGCTGATTCAGGCAAACAGACTGAGCTGGTAGACAGTTATGCTGACCCTGAGAACATGACTAGGGGAAAAATCTGATCCTGTGGCCCGGCTTTCCACATTCGAAACAAACATCACTACCAAACCTGCAGACACCATGATGGTTTCTGCTATATTTTTGGTAGAGATGATTTATTTGGGCACTACTAACACTGACCTGAGGTTTATGGCCTGACGCCCTATCTCTATTGCTGTCTTTGAATTTTGGCACTGGAGCACTGGCTGAGGATGGAGCTGAAACTGAAGATTTTAGGCAGAACTGAGAACGATTCTCATCATCTAACTTAGGCTGAGTAAAGTTGAAACTACTTGTCCTCGCTCTCTTATTCTCCTTCTCTTTCTCCCTATTCTTAGCCACCTCTATCTGCTGAGCATAGACCATGAGCCTGGATATGTCCATCTCCTTATTCAGCATTATGGTCCTACACTCCTTAACCACACTGTTAGATACACCAGACACAATCTTACTTATTTTAGACCTGCTATCTGCTACCACATGAGGAGTGTCTCTAGCTAACTAAGTAAACTTGAGAGAATATTCTTACACTGTCATATTGCCCTGCTTCAGATTTATAAACTCCAAACCCTTTGCTTCCCTCAACTCTAGTGGGAAGAACATATCCAAAAAAGCTATGGCAAACTCCTCCCATTTTATGGAGCCTACATTTGTTCTCTCTCTGCTTTCCACTACTTGAATCATGAGTGAACCATATCTTGCAACTGATATGTGGCTAGTTTAGTACTCTCATTAGCTGTCACCCGCATAATATTGTAACCTTCTATACTTGATCCAGAAATTCCTGTAGGTCCTCATCTGGCTTAGACCCAGTAAAATATGGAGGGTTCGATTAGGTGAAGTCCTGAATTCTAGTGGAAAAAGTATTGGCCACTAGGTTGGCCAGAATGGTAGCCGAGCGTTTATTCTAGGTTGTCACAGAATGATCCAGAGTGGTGAAAGATGCTCTGAACTCTACGTTAGAGACATGCTCGTCCATAGGATCTGGATAGATGAGCTGAGGAGCAGGCTAGTCTCCTATTTCTCTCCCCTGAGTCCTTTTTAGAGATATGTTCTGTAACCAAAAGGAAACTTAAATTAGACAGAAAGTTTAACATTGAGCTCATTGTCACTCACATGATATGAATACTGAAAGAAGAGAAAATTTTTCTAAAAACATCTAATAGCCTCCTGCCCATAAGTATGGTATGCTACACACCCATGCACAAGACTACTAGATACGTCTTTCAGACTTCGTAGGACTCTGTTGAACCTTACGCTCTAATATCAAGTTTGTAACGCCTCGAGTCTATACCCCGAACGCTACACGACACTCATAATCCCAAAGGACCACAAGCTAACCCATGACTGGTACCTGCTATAATAATTGAATAATAATACTGTAATTATATGAAAATTAGGCAAAAACTTTCCATAAGGTTCAAAACTATAAATAAATACTAAGTACGGTACATCAATACCAAAAATAAATATTTGTCTATAAATACTCTACTGTCTGAACATGGAGTTAATGGAAAAATCCCCCAACTAACTCCGACTACTAAAATAAACTGAGTACTAAAATAATAAATATGTCCTCAAACTATGAGGACTCACCACTAAATCTGCTGGTGATAATCTGGGCTGCTGAAAGTGATCGGGAGCCCTGCGTCTGAACCTATGATATAAAACATCATAGCGCAAGAGAAAAATATGCGTTAGTACTTTGAATGTACTGGTATACTAAGTGAGGTAGGTTGAAATGCATAGGTTCACATGCATGAACAATACTGACTGAATAACATGAGTATAACTGAATGAGAGTACATGCATGAATACATTAACTGTAACTGAGATCATGATAATACTAGATACTAAGTTCTGAATATTTATTAACTGATATCTGAGTTTACTGATACTGTAACACTGATAAATAAGTGACTATATCTAATAGGCTAGATTCTATGAAATTGTGATGAGTTTTGTACTGATCTGAGTGACTGTGTCTAACAGTCCTGGTTTCTGTAGAACTAAATTGAGTTCTATACTGAGACTAGAACTGAAACTGAGACTGTGAGAGGTAATCATCTAACCAACATGCCCCTTTTCTAAATGGATTAGGGGCCCAACCTGTAACCTCAGTTGGAAGGGTGTGAGTAGCATTCCATGGGTAAAGATAAGCTGTGAGTTAACCCTCTCTGACAGAAAGCTATTTCGTCAACCTTCGCTGGCAGGAAAACTCAAAAGAGATGTATCAACCCTAGTATAGTAGGAAAATATCTTAACCTACATTGGCTATGCATTTCTGTAATGTAGGGATTTCTACTAAGGGTCAACCCTATGCTGGCATAAATTCCCCCATCCCTGGGTTCGCTCGGTGCTAAATCCCACTCCCAATTAAATGGACACTGGACTGATTTCTAAATTTTTCTAGGCTGGACTGAACTGTTACTGATCATACTATTTAACTGAACTGAACTGAACTGAGTTTACTAGGTTCTAAGTGGATTAATGACAGAGTGCTAAACTGATTACTGATTGAGTTTTGAACTGATTACTGACTGAGTGCTAGACTGATTACTGAACTACTGATCATGGTACTACCGAGTCTATTCCGTTATTACTATAGCTCTAGGTAAATAGCTATATTGTCGGGTATTATATACCCCCACGACTCGATAGCATAAATTATAAGACATAGAATAATCTTGAAACATGATAACTAACTTCTTGGTCATCAATCATTCATTCGGGAATTTTAACAAACACTTGTATGACATGAACTTATATATAGGCTAATATGAGGAAAAATCTCACTATTTCAAACCACATGAACAATTCATCAAGCACATGGAGGGTATAGCATATGCACATAATACTTGATAATATGTGGGCATTACAATTTCAATTCCCAATTCACACATTCAAGGGTTTAACATGGATTACCATGATACTACATATGTATCATTTAACTCCACATGAAACTTTTAATAAAACATGGATTAGAAACCCAATTAATCATTAAATCATGAATATAATCAAACCCAACATGGAATTCATGAAATCAATACACTTGAAGTCTTTAAAATAGTTTCTTGAACTCCAAGGGTGGAAAAAACCCTTGGATGAACACTTCACATACCTTAATGCTTGAATTCTGAAATATTGATGGTGAGTTCTTGAGTCTTGATTTTGAATTTAAATCTCCTAGGGTTTGTTCTTGAGAGCGATTTGTGAAGAATGAATGAATTTTACTCTTAGAGGGGTTTAATTTTGTGTTTTAGGGGCTGATGGATGGGGGAAAATGACCTAATTACCCCTAAGGATGCAACTTTTAATGACTAAAAACTGGCCAACCTTCACGCAGGTCGCCGCGTCGCATCTATGGATCGATGCGATGGCCAATACGGCACGTTAAGATTACGTTGATACAGTGTTTTGGATTCCCAAACGTAGTTAAACCGAGGTCCAAAAATCCAAAACTTATCCGAGAACACCTACTGATATTCTTGATAATGAATTAATTTAAATATCTACATTTAATGGTTGTAAAGATTGTAAAATAAGATTGACAACTTACGAAGGCTAAAATACTCTAAGTATGGATACTTAACTAAAATTTTCTAAGTCTGAGACCCCTTAACAAGCTTTAAAGGATTTAATTAAGCTTAGGATTTTTCAGGGTCTTACACTGTGGAAGGTAATCATCTAACTGACATGCCTCAAATAAGATAACTGAGTTGGGGTCCAATCTGTAACCCCAATTGTAAAGATGTCAGTACCGTACCACAGGTAAACACAAGCTGAAGAGTTACCTCTCATCTGGAAGGTACTCTAACAAGAATGGTGGAACCCTCAACTGGTAGATTAAAACACCTCATGAACCCTCAACTGGCAGGTTGATATCTCAACCTACGCTGGCTATATAGTTCTGGAATGCAGGGAGTGCTTCTAAGGATCACACCCTCTACTGGAAGGTGAGTCCCCATCCTTGGGTTCACTAAGTGCTGAGTCCTACTCCCAACTGAATAGACACTGAATTGATTATACTGAACTGGATTAGACTGGACTGATACTGAGTTTTTCAGAGTTCTATAACTGACTGAGTTTTGTAACTTACTGAGTTCTTCTAACCATGATATGACTGATACTATTTTGTAATTACTTTCGTCTCTAGGAAATAGCTAGATTTTTGGGTATTAGATACCCCCAGGACTCAACAGCATAAAAAGTAAGGCATAACATGATCTTGAAAGACATAACAACGTACTCTTATCCATAATTCATTCATAGAGACATTTTATCAAACACTTGTAGAGCATAGGCTTATACATATACTAACATGTCCTGATGGCATTATTTGATTCACATAGACATGGGGAGTAAAACCTAATGCACATAATCATGGATATCATATAAACATTACAACTACAATGGCTAAACTTTCAAATTCAAGGATTATAACATGGAAATTACACAATTCAATATACATGCTATTTCAACTTCATGGAAACCACAATTAATCATGGATTGAAACTTAATTAGTGTCATGAACATGAATACAATCCAATTTCAAGCATGCAAATCATGAATCAACAATCTTGCGATTTTTAAAAATGGATTCTTGGACTCTATGAGTGAAAGGAACCCATAGATGAACACCTAACATACCTGGGAATATTAGTTCTTTTGTTGGAGAAATTCTTGAGTTTGTTGATTTCTTGAAGCTAAGGTTTTCTATTAGAGAGAGAATGCTTTTTGATCTTGAGAAAATAATAAATTAATAAGTAATTAGTGCTTCTTTAGGGTTAAGTTTCGTGTTTTAGGCTAACTGGAATGAGGGAAAAGGACCTAAAAGCCCTTGAAAATTAAAACTCAGAATTAACTGAAAATTCCCAATTTTCACCTTTGGCATGATGCGGAGCTATCGCATCGTGTCACTGAAAACTAACAATTGTGAACTGGGGCCTTTGCACGATGCGGTGGAATTGCGGTGCCCCTTTGATTTTGAATTTCGGAGTTAGCGCAACGTGGTGGAATTGCGAAGCTTTACTGGAAATAGACAATTGTGAATTGAGAGCTTGGCGCGATGTGCCAATATCGCGGTGGAACACTGGAAAGTGACCATTTCCATTTGGCTGGCCTCCTTGACGTGGTGAAGTGCTAGTTGGCACACTGCTTTATAAAAATGGCTATAACTCTTCATCCGGGTATTGGATTTGGGCTAATTTTATATCGTTGGAAAATTGACTGAATTTTCTATATATTGGTAGGCTCTGAACTGAAAATACGAAGTATTTTAAAAAATTTATATAGGGTAACTCATGTACTGAGAGTTAATCTAAGCTAGGGAAATACGGGGTATTACATGGTTAGACAAGGAATGTTGTATTAAGTGAAGTGTTAGCCCGTCAACAACTCAAATGTCCAAAATTTGATAGTAGCAAAAAAGAGATGCTAAGATGGATGTATGGGTATACTAGGACAAATATGATCCAAAAAGAGGACATTTACAATAAAGTGAGTGTGATCTCTGTGGTGGACAATATGAAGTAAGTGAGATTGAGGTGATTCAGACATGTGACAAATAAATGCTTCGATGCTCTAGTAAGAAGTTGTGAGATGTTTGATATGGTGGGTATGAGGAAATGTAGAGATAGGCCGACAAAGTATTGGTGAGAGATGATTAGACATGACATGGCACACTTATATCTTATAAAAGACGTGACCTTATATAGGAGGATATGGAAGATGGGGATCAGGGTAAAAGGTTACTAGGTAGTCGAGCGTGGTCGAGTTTTTATTATTGGTTGTATTATTGCTACCTTTCAATTAATTTACTCTATGATTCTTTATTACCACCTGGTGTTGTCCTTGCTTCAATTATTGTACATTTGGTCTTGTTATTATCTTTTCTCTCTTATTTTATTATGGCCTCTTCACTACTATACTTCATTTTCATAACTACTTAGAATTGTTTTACTTGAGTCGAGGATCTTGAAAAATAGCATCTCTACCTTCACAAGGTAGGGTTAAGGTCTGCATCGGCATCATGCTCCCCAAACCAGACTTGTAGAATTGTACCAAATATGATATTGTTACTGTTGATGAAGCACTTAGAGGGCAATGATTTTAGGATAAGTAGAAGACAAAATATAAAACTGCAAGTTCTATTCTCGTATGAAAAATGACTTCTGATAATGTTACTCGATTGTAGGAACCACAAGGATTCAAGGATCGAGTTGATTTCCCAGGAGTTAACTCAAAGATATAATCTAACAAGAAAAAAGAAATAGAGAGAATTAAGAGAGAAGAATTGGGTTTATTTTATATCATGTTGTAAATGATCATTACAATGAGTATTTATAGAAAATGATCTAACTCATATGATCAAAGCAATCTAATAAAGAAGTTATTTGATAACCGACTCAACTAATCAATACCAACTAATTTCTGGAAACAGACTACTGTAGCTGCACTGTTTCCTGACTAACTTTCAAACCAACTAATTTGGACTTCAGCTAACTCCAACTAATTTAAGCCCCAATAGAAATATCAGTGTCCTCAAGGATCTAAAGAAGGAAATTTCATCTTCAACATACTAGCAAACTCCCAAGTAGCAACATCAGCAGGTAGATCAGACCATTTCACCAACACTTGTGCCACTATCTTATTGTATTTCTTAACCAATCATTTCTATAAAACAGCTTCAGGAGTGGGACAATTGGGGTTGGCTAAGTCCATAGTAGGACGACAATAGATAATGAAGGTTACTACATAGTATTTTTTGAGTAGGGACACATAGACAGTTTGATAAATCTTGACTGAACTGGGTAAAAATAGTGTATAAGCAATAGAACCAACCTTTTTTATGTTCTAAAATAGCCCATAATATTTAAAAGCCAACTTGGGAGAAGGATAGAGAGATATAGTAGTTTTCCTATAAGGTTGCACTTTAAAATAGACCCAGTCAACAATATCTAAACTTTTGTCACTCTTCTGAGCACCAGCTTGCTATTTCATTCTATGTTGAGCCCTAAGCAAATGGTGATTGAGGAGTGGTAACTTAAGCTCTCTATTGATCAATTTAGTATCCACCTCAACAAAAGTTGATTCACTTGGCAAGTAAGGTAGATGTAGGGGAGTAACTCTACCATAAACTACCTCATAAGGTGTAGTTTGGAAGCTGACTGGAAATAGGTGTCATACCAATATTCAACTAAAGGTAAGCAAGTAACCCAAGAAGAAGGATCATCATTGCAGTAACACCTCAAATAAGTCTCAAGACATCTGTTTAAGACCTCAGTTTGACCACCCCTTAGTCTGAGCATCAGACTGGGGATGATGTGCAGTAGAAGCATGCAATATCATACCTTAAAGATGGAAAAGCTCCTGCCAAAAAGAGATGATTAAAAAACTTTATATATATCACTTGTTATGGTATTTGGTAGACCATGTAGTCACACAATAGTATCGAAAAACACCTTAGCAACAAATTAAGACCATATTTACTTAATTTGTCCACTACGACTAGTATTACTTCAACACCTTGTGATTTGAGAAGACTATTAATGAAATCCATGCTAATTTGAGACCACACCACCTTAGGAATTGGTAAAGTTTCTAACAAGCAAGGATAAACAGCCAAATTAGATTTGTTTTTCTAATAAAAATCACATTTTTTAATCAAGTCCTTTACTCAGCTCTAAAACTTTTCAAATCGAACAGCGGTAACAACCTTTTAATGGCAGTATCTGCTCTTAAATGTACCACCAAAAAGACATCTCTTCTCTACGAACTCAGATTTAGATGAAGGTAACAATCTTTCTTAACTCAACTTTTTTTCAGTCTCAGATTCAGCTATATAGTTGCCTTCATGTAAATTCATGCACTCGCAGGTTTGCTCAGTCGCTTAGTATATTTTAGATTCAGTCATGCAGTTTATTTCAGTTGTGCATGCTAGCATATAGCCTCAATTTCTCAGCATCTTTAGTTTAACAAATCGCATTTGAGGATGAATGTTCCCCAGGAGAGATAATGTAATACCACGTACTTTTCCTAGCCCAGTTTAACTCCTAGAATGTCATAGGTTAGCATAAAAAATGAATGACTCTGTATGCATGAAGAATTTTCAAGCTTTAGACCCACCAATGTTTAGATAATTCTCAACTTTCCAATAATACCAATTTCGCATTAATCCGATACTCGATTGAGAAGTTATGACTATTTTAATAAAAGCAATATGGCATTTTGATAGGCACCACATCGCGGTGAATTTCCATTTACTGCTTGTCCTTTTTCCAGTGGTGCAACGTGATTACGCCACATCATGCTAGAGGAAAAAATAGGACTCTTCCTTTTTCCAACAGCCTAACACGATTTCTCCACGTCGCGCCATAGTGCAAAATAGCAATTGTCCCTTTTCCAATAAACTACCGTGATTGCGGTACGTCGCAGTGGGTTGCAAATTTGAGATTTCCAGTTTTGAGTAAAATTTTAAAAGGGTAATTTAGTCTTTTCCCAAGCCCCCAATTCATGTAAAACACAGAATTAATCATATTCTAACCATTATATGCATATTTTTATCAAAATTACTCACCAACGAAACCCTAGAACTCAAATCTTCATCTCCAAGAAATCTAATTCCACCATTCTTTTTTTAAGATAGCTCAAAATTAAAGATTCCCAATTCAAAAACTTCAAGAATTTATCATCAAGAGCTTAAATAGGAACTCAAAGTTCAATTTTCTTCATCTAATCATCAATTGAGGTATATGGGATTATGAACAAGGATATTCTTTCATCCTTGTGCCCCAAACTATTTTTTAATTACAAATTTACATGATTTTGTATGATTACCCATGAATTTCAAATTAGGGTTCATACCCAATATTGCTAATTGAAGGATTTTGAGTTTTCAAGTGATTTAGATGTTGAATTTCATGTTTATTTTTGTATTTTGATGCGTATTGTAGAAATTTCCAGATTTAGACTTGAATTATCAATATTTTCATTATTTAGCATGGATTTATAATGATTTGATATGAAATAGATACATAGGTTATTAGCCCTAGTTTGAATGTTGTTATTTCAAGAAGATTAAGATTTTAAGCATCCCATGACTTGTTATATTCAGATTTGAACAAAGATTTGATCTTTTGATCTCAGCTTAGATATGGAATCTACTTTACAGATTAAGCTATGTTTACAGTAAACAGATTTACAAGAGGTTTTTATTGAAAATCCTTACATTAGATTTTAAAAGTGGATTTCCAACAGAATGAGCATACATATTAAAGAGAGTAGTATTTATCACTGAGTTGGATATTATATGCCCAGAACTACCAGCCAACATAGATTCAAATTATCAGATTATTCTCATTTCTATATGGATGAAAGATACAGATGTGATCACTTAGATTAGGTTATACTCCTTGGCAAGAGTATGACACCTCTCCCCAATGTGAGATTTTTCTATAAGGGAACTAGACATTATACACTATGATAGCTTACATAGTGTATGTAGGTTAGAAGAACCTCCCTAACAGTAATGATTTTAAAAATAGTTTTTAAAAGTATTTCCCTACTAGTAAAACCTTACAGAAACAAAAAAATCTTAACAGAACAACTTCTAGAAACTAAGTGTAAAGGCTCACAATTTTATTCAAACATTGTTTTATATAAGCCTTTAGCCACAAATTTTAGTTTTTAGATTTCAGATGTAAAAGTGAGTCCTTTCTACACTTAGACAACACGTTTAAAGATATAATACAAGTACACATTTAAGAACTAAATGTTATGACTCACTAGATTTATACAACATATTTTGCTACTTATGATTACAGATTTCAGCTTTTAGTTACTCAAGACTATGTGAGTCATTTACATTTAGTATGCATTCTTTTGCAAATTTAAAAATATGTTAATATAATGTTTTTACTTATGCATTCACCCCTATATACTCACCAGAATACAAAGTATTGATCCACATATATGTTTGTGTGCTACATTGTCTCATAATGTAGGTTCAAGTGCTTAGTTTCTGCAGCGTGAGTGATTTTGAGTATCTCTATCTACATACTGACAGTTGGTGAGTCCTCATAGTTTGGGGATCCCATTATTTAGCTTTTCGTTTATTATAGTAGTAGACTTTCAGTATTTTCAGTAAGTTCGAGTCAACTGAGGGATTGTCCTAATGACTCTCTAGCTTTAGTAGTAGAGGCTTGTCAAACTGCTAGATATGTTTTAAATTTTTAGTATTGATTGATCAGACTCTTGAGCTTAGTAATTTTAGATATTATATTCAGACAGTTTCAGCTTAGCTCATACAGAATTCCGCATCTTATCTTTGATTATATAGCTTTATTTCCTTTATTTTGAACTTTGAATTTAGTAAATGGCAGATAGGGTTAGCTTAAGGCTACTCATAGTCTTGAGCAGTGTGTGACATCTCGAGACCTATTTTTGAGGTAATACAACTTGGTTTCAAAGACTAAGGTTTAGATGAGTCCTAGGGGGGTCAGATATGTTGCGTTACAAAGAATCTTGATCATGGGTGTGAAGCACACCATATTTATGAGCAAAAGACTACAAGACATTCTTATAAAATCATCTCTTTATTTCATGATCTATCGTTCTTATTGTATCTTTATCTACTTTTAACTTATGCTTTTACATGACAGTTGAATATACTTCATTGTCGAGCTAACGCCTACAAAAATAATAACCAGCCACCCCAGTCTTCTGACTCTTTGTCGAGCTGTGACTGCCAATGTTTAGGGCAACTATCAGGCGGCAGTCCCACTTCAACAGAATGGGGATTTGCAGCAGCCAGATTATAAGACTTTAAGGGAATGAATCCGCCAGATTTCTTTAGGTCAAAAGTAGGTAAGGACCCACATTTTAACTTAGATGAGGTGAGGAAGATCACCCATATTATGCATATTTCTAAGAAAGAAAGTGTAAAGTTGGCATACTATAAATTAAAGGATGTAGTGTATGATTGGATAGTTATGTGGAAGAATGGTAGAGGTGAGCATGCAGCTCCTATAAGTTAGGGGAGATTGTAAACTGAGGGTAGGGCTCGATGACAGTGAAAGAGTACTTCCTTAAGTTCAACCAGTTATTTAATTATGCCCCTGATACGATGGCTGATCCAAGAGCAAGTATGAGTAAGTATTTTACCAGAGTATCTGTTCTGGTAGTTAAGGAGTGTAGGACTGCCATGCTAATTGGGGACATGGATCTTGCTAGATTGATGATTCATACTTAGTATATTGAGGTAGAAAAGTTAAATGTAAGAGAGAGGGGATATAAGAAGGCCTAAATCAGGTAGTTTGAGTATGGCCAGACTAGATTTGGAGGGGAGATCCTTCGCAGTTTCAGAATTTTTCATCTATACCAGCTCCATTTTCAGTTAGTACGTCCACTACCAGAGCTAGGAAGGATCAATAGGGTAAGACTTCTTTGTCCAAATCTCAGAATAGTGTGAGTGGAAAGCCCAATTATCATTCATATTCTAAGTATGGTAAGAATAATCCTAGTGAGTGCTTATTGGGACAAAAAGGTTATTATAGTTATGGTAAGTTGGGTCATGAAATCAAAGAGTGTCTGTATGATAAGCAGGATAACAAGATGTTCATCCCTAGACTCAGGCTACTGGTGCACCAACTCCTGTAGGTCACCGAATTCCTCATTAGGGCACATCATCCATTACCAGTGGTGGTCAATGCTAGAATCAATTTTTTCTCTACTATTCCATCTAGAGCAGGAGGATTCGCTAGATATTGATACTGGTATGATTCATCTCTCATCTTGATGTTTATTTATTGTTCAACCCCGGGTTGATTTTCTCTTATGTGACCCCCATTAGTTGCAGTCAATTTTAAAGTAGGTCCTAAAAAGTTTTCTAAGCCCTTTTTGGTTTCTACCCTAGTAGGTGAGTCCATTTTTTCTAAACAGATCTATAGAAAGTGTTCTATCATTGTCCTTTATAAATCATGCTAGTAGACCTAATAGAGTTAGATATGGTCAACTTTAACCTTATTCTTGGTATGGATTGGCTCCATTCCTTTTATGCATCCATAGATTGTCGCACCCGAGTAGTAAAGTTTCAGTTTCCATATGAGCCGATCTTTGTGTGGGAAGGTAGTTCAGTGTCTCCCAAGTATCATTTCATATCTTATCTTAAAGCCAGAAAGTTGATCTCCAAAGGGTGTATCTACCATTTAGTTCAAATCAAAGACACTTAGTCTGAGACTTCAATAGTTCAGGCAGTCCGTGTAGTCAATGAGTTTCCTTATGTTTTTTCGAAAGATTTGCCAGGGGTACCTCCCTATAGGGAAATAAAATTTGGGATTGACCTTCTCCCAGATACTCAGCCTATCTCTATTCTTCCATATTTTATGGCTCCCGCTGAGCTTAAAGATTTAAAAGAGAAGCTTAAAGATCTCTTATAGTAAGGTTTCATAAGGCCTAGTATTTCTCCATGGGGTACTCCTATCCTATTCGTGCAAAAGAAAAATGGTTCTTTGTGAATGTCCATTGACTATCGTCAAATGAATAAAGTCACAGTAAAAACAAACACCCTCTTCCTAGAATTAATGAATTATTCGATCAACTCTAATGTGCAAGATACTTCTCAAAGATAGACAATTGATCCGTCTATCATCAGCTTAGAGTAAAAGAATGTGATATTCCAAAGACAACTTTTAGAATCTGTTATGGTCATTTTAAGTTTCTAGTCATGTTCTTCGGGCTAAAAAATACCCCACCACCCTTCGTGGACTTGATGAATAGAGTGTTCAAATAGTATCTAGACATATTTCTCATGGTCTTTATTGATGATATTCTTGTCTACTCTCATAGTGAAGATGATCATGTAGAGCATCTTAGAATTGTGTTGCAAACCCTTAGAGATCACCAGTTATTCACCAAATTTAGCAAATGTGTATTTTGGCTATGATAAGTAGCTTTTCTTGGTCATATTATTTCTAGTGAGGGAATTAGAGTTGATCCCCAAAAGATAGAGGTAGTAAGAAATTATCCTAGACCTATCTGTCCATCATACATTAGAAGTTTCTTGGGTTTAGCTGGCTATTAAAGATATTTTGTTGAGGGTTTCTCGTCTATTGTATCTCTAATGTCTAGATTGAATCAAGAAAATTTCAATGGTTAGATTTATATGAGAAGAGTTTTCAGGATTTGAAGACTCGGCTCACTTTACCTTAGTTTAGCGTTACCTGATGGTATAGATGGTTTTGTTGTCTATTGTGATGCCTATAGAATTAGTCTAGGTTGTGTTTTGATGCATATAGGTAAGGTTACAGTCTATGCCTCTAGACAACTTAAGACTCATGAAAAGAATTTCCCTACCTATGATCTTGAGTTAGCCACTGTTGTGTTCACGGATCATAAAAGTTTGCAGTATGTGTTTACGCAGAGAGAGTTAAATCTCCATCAGAGAAGGTGGTTAGGATTATTCAAGAATTATGATATAAGTGTGTTGTATCATTCGGTAATGGCCAATGTAGTGGCAGACTCCCTTGGTAAATTTTCTATGGGTAGTATTGCTCATGTAGAGAATGATAAGAGGGAGCTAGTTTGAGAATTTCATCGGTTAGCTAAATTAGGTGTGAGATTGGTTGATTTGGCTAAAGGGAATATTTGGGTTCAGAGTAGTTCTAAATTTTCTCTAGTTTTTGAAGTGAAAGAAAAGCAGGATAAGGATTCTAGTTTAGTCAAACTAAAGGGTTCAGTTAAAGAACAAAGGGTAGAGATTTTCTCCCAAGGGGGAGATAGTGTGTTGAGATACTAGAGTAGATTGTGTGTGCCATATATTGATGATTTGAGGCAATGAATTATGGTGAAAGCACATGGTGTGCGTTATTCTATTCTTCCAAGATCCACCAAGATGTACCATAACTTGCAAAAAGTCTATTGGCGAAGTGGTATGAAGAAAGACATAGAATAATTTGTAGCCAAGTGTGCAACTTATCAACAAGTTAAGGTAGAGCACCAAAGACTCGGTGGCATATTATATGAGTTTGGTATTCTCACTTGGAAGTGGGAAGAGGTAATATGGATTTTGTGACTGTATTACCCCATTTGCGTCGACAACATAATTTGATTTAGGTTAGAGTATCCAGATTGAATAAATCAACCTATTTCTTGCCAGTTCACACGTCCTACACTACTAAAGATTATGCTAAGTTGTACATCAGATAATTGGTTAGATTGCATGGATTTCCATTGTCTATCATTTCATATAGGGGTACTTAGTTTACCTCTCAATTTTGGAAAGCCATTTAGAAGGGTCTTGGAACCTAAGTTCATCTCAGTTCTGTTTTTCATCCACGGACAGATAGTTAGAAAGAGAGGACCATTCATACCTTAGAGAATATGTTGAGGGCATGTGTTCTTCATTTCAAAGGCAGTTGGAATAACCACTTTTCATTGATTGAGTTTGCCTATAATATTAGTTACCATGTTAGTATTTAGATGGATCTGTTTGAGGCTCTTTATGAGTAGAGATGTAGATCACCAATAGGTTGGTTCAAAGTGGGTAAGGCCGCTTTGATTGGGACAGACATAGTGTTTGAAGCCTGGAGAAAGTTCAGTTGATTTGAGAGAGATAAAAGTAGCTCAGATTCATCAGAAATCTGATACATACATAAGAAGAAGAGATCTTGAGTTTGAAGTGGATGATCTTATGTATTTGAAGGTTTCACCCATGAAGGGGGTGAAGAGATTTGGAAAAAAATGAAAGATTAGTCCCTGATATGTAAGCCCCTACTGGATTTCATCCAGTGTTCCATGTGTCCTTATTGAAGAAGTGCATCGATGATTCAGATATTGTAGTCCCTCTAGAAAGTACAGATATTCAGAATAGCATTTCATATAAAGAACTTATAGTAGATATTCTTGATCATGAAATCCGTAGACTAAGGAACAATGAAGTTCCCTTGGTCAAAGTTTTGTGATTAAATTAGTCTGTTAAGGGTGATACTTGGGAAGTAGAAGCATACATGCCAACCAAGTACCCTCATCTCTTCTCTACGAACTTAGATTTAGATGAAGGAAACAATTTTCCTTAATTTATCTCTTTTCCAGTCTCAGATTCAGATATATAGTTCTCTTTATATAAATTCATGCACTCACAGATTTGCTCAGTCACTCAGTTTGTTTTAGATTAAGTCATGTAGTTTATTTCATTTGTGCATGCCAACATATAGTCTCAGTTTCTCAGAATCTTTAGTTTAAGTAATCTTATTTGAGGAAGAATATTCCCAAGGGGGATATATTGTTATACCCCATACTTTTCCTAGCCTTGTTTATCTCCTAGAATGTCACAGGTTAGCTTCAAAAATGAACGACTCTTGATACATGTAAAATTTTCAAGTTCTAGACCCACCAATGTGTAGATAATTGGCTCAGCTTTCCAGCGATACCAATTTCTCCATAATTCGATACTCTGTTGAGAAGTTATGGCGATTTTAGTGAAAGTAGTATGGCATTTTGATAGGCACAGCGTTGCGGTGAAGGACAAAATCACAATTGTCCAATTCCTGTTTTGCACCGTGATTGGATAGTATTGTGGTGAAGTTCCAGTTCCCTCTTATCCTTTTTCTAGTGGCGCAATGCAATTACTGATACAATTTAAATAGCTCCTTAGCTTTCAATGACATCATTCGAAGTCGGCGCGTGGCGCATCAAGCTTTGGTCACATTAAAGAAACAGGATCCTACATGAAGGGGTCAATTTGAGTACACCAAAGAGTAATCCCACGTGTGAAAGATTGCTTGGAGAATTGAATATTGAGGACTCACAGTTTTGGGTCTTTATTAAGGATATTTTGGTTACTTAGCGTTGTCTAAGTAACACTCCACGACCACCCCTTTTCATTAAGGGTATTGTGGTTATTTTGTAATATAATAAGTTAGACTATAAATAGGTTCTATTAGTTCATTTGCTAGTTAGTTTATGAAAGATGAAAGATTTAAACACTTGAAATTCTCTCTCTTGAGAGTAGACCACCTTAGTATAGTCTTAGTTAGGACTTGTAAAAGTCATCCTTACTATAGGGCTTGGAAAAGCCAATATTGTTCTTTGCTTGGAAAAGGTCGATCGTGAGGTGAGCTGATTACCTTGGCGGTCACCGTAAGAGTGTGGTTTTTATTATTACATTCATTAGGGGTTAATTTTGAAATATAATTGGTTCTTAATCTTGTAATAATCTTGGTTTCACTATCTATCCTTTCATTATTTTGCAAACCCGTGTGTTTTTGTGTTTGTCATCTTGTATCCCTTTGTGTTTCTTGTTCTTCTCACATTTTGTAGACTGTTTTGACAACTTGGTGGACTGATTTGTATCAATTAGTATCAAAGTATGGCTTGATCTTGTTCCCACAAACTTGAAAATAAAAAAAGGTGTTAGAAAACTGAAAAATCAAAAAGAGGCAAATCTGTCCATTTTTTTGTGTTCTTGGCCGAAATTGTATTCTTGTTGTTGTTGTTGTTGTTTTGGCCGAGATTTGTGTCTAAATCTAGGTGTTTTTTGATTGTCTTAGTTGTTTCTAAGTGTTAGCTTTGTCTTCACTAACACCCTTGAGTCTAGATCCAAGTTAAGCGTGAACATTATTGTTGGTATTGTTGTTATGGTTTCAAGAACTTGAACATTGTTGGTGTTGTTGTGTGGACCAAAACTTGAAGGTAGTTTTATCTTGTGTTTTTGGTATTTCGTTGTGGTTTTTAAGCTTGACAAAGATGTTGTTGATTGTTGGAGGTTCAATGTGAGGCTAGGTTTTCAAACTTCTATTGAAAGTTCTTGTTGTTCTAGACTATCTTCATGTCTAGTTGCAAAAAAAGCTCTTCAATAGTGTTGTTTGATCTGAAAGCCAAGTGTAAAGAAGTGAGGCCTTTGTTAGTCTTTAAAACAAATTCCAAAAACCTACCAAAAGGGAAGGGGGACAAAAATATCTAAAAAAACTTGGTACTAAAAGAGGGAAAAAACACTTTTCTAGGTGTCCAAAAGAGGAAAGGGCCACCAACCCTTCAAAAAGGTGTCTTGCCCAAAAGGTGTAAGACAAGTCAAACCTTTTTAAATGTGAAAAAGGGATCCAATCTTGATATTTTTCTTCTCCAAGGCCGAAATACACTTCTTCAAGAATTGAAAATTGAACCAAAATTTCAAAGTTGAAAAAATAAGAACCTTTCAAAAACTGCAACCAATCCTTGACCGCCACATCACCAATTTTTGTACAATACCGAAATGTGGGGCTCAAAATCTTGGCTTCTAAGTTTTTTATTGTTGATTCTTAGTTTAATTTTTTAAATTCTTATACTAATTGGCAACTAGTAAATACCTACTAAGTTGTAAATTAGTTTTTGAATACGTTTCTTTCGTGTCTTCGTTATTTGTGTGCTTTTCTCGTTTGTAACTTGTAGTATCTTCTTTATTTCAAGTTCATAAGTGAATTTTATTTTGTATTGAGTCAATCAAAACCAGAATCCATTCCAGCCTCCAAGTAGGATTGACATCTTATTGACTACCGGAGTATAAGCAACTTTCAATATTTACCACTCCAATTGTAAGAATCACAAAGGTGAGTGTATCGAGTGTTGGTAAGGAGTTTCTTTTGTTTTCTTTTGTTTGTTGTTGTCTTTTTTTTTTCTGGTACCATGGCTGCACATAATTTCAAGTCCACTTGTGATCGCATCCATGATGATCTTGAAGATATGCAACAACACATTAAAATTATACGCCAATTGTTACCCAAACTCTTCCCTCAAAATTCAATTGGCCAAACAACTTGCGATAAGAGCTTTCTGAAGGAAGTTGCTGCCCAATATTGTGATGGACTTTCATACCGAGGTAAAGACCAACATACTCATGAACGTCAAGGTAAAATAGCTAAACCTTACACTTTTGTGTATGTGAATGATAATTGTGTGGCTAATAGCCCATTAAGTGTGAGTTATAACTTGCCTATATGTGATTTTATTGTTTCTTGGCCACTTGATGATGATGTACTTCTTGTGAGTGTAGATACCCTAGTTGATCCTATTGAAGACCGAATCGACTCTTTTTGTAAGATCGATTTATGTCCACCTAGTGTTGAAACCATAATGTTGAATGAAAGTACACCGTCTTGTGAAATTTATATTGATCAACTTTTGTGTGAAAATTGCCCACCACTTGAGGATGTGTGTGATGTGATTAATGAATCTTAAGTATGTGATGATGTTGAAAATATTGATCAAAGGAATAGGAGTGAACCCGAGAGTTATTCTTGGGATAATCTTGTACTTGAAATCTCTTTGAAACTTGATATTGATCTTTTAGAGAGTGATGAACGTGTTTGTTCCGAATCTGCCCATGAAATAGATCATGTTGTCTTAAGGTATAATGTCTTGTTTGAAGATAATATAACCACTCCTAATGAACCTAGTGGTGGAATTGATGGTATAGCTTGCCGTAGAAGCTATAGCTGATATGCTAACCCACTATGGTATGATAACATTCCTCCTAAAGATGGAAATCTCTTCTTTGAATATGAGAGTACTCTTAAGGGTAAGGGATGTGTGGTTTTGGAAACTACTTGTCCTTCTACTTTGTGTGACTTTATTGTTAAGAGTACTCATGGTGATGATTGTGAAACTAGTAGTGAGTACACACATGAGGGCACCTTACTAGAAGTCGACTCGAGTGATACCGTACTCCACTTTCAATTTGCTCTAGATAATATATATGCTATTGTAGAGAGTATGCCATATATTTTGGGTGGAGACCATGGGAAAAGGGAGTGTTGTCTAGTCCCGTGTCTATGGACACTCTTCCCTTTTGACCCTGGTGCCAAATATAGAATTGGTGATGATGGTGCACCCAACTTGTTGCTTGGTTTACATGACAAGCAAAGTATCATTTTTGGTGAATTCAATAGCCAAATCCTTTGTGCATTTTTCATTAATTATGTAATATTTAGTTCAAAGAATCCTTGGTTATATTCTAAATATGTGCAACCTTGGCATGTTGAGGTGATTTGTCGTGCGTACCCTAACCCTCATGCCATGAGGAGTTTGTATTTGTGTGTCCTTTCTTTGGTTTTGCAAGGTTTGGATTCGAGGTCGAATCCTTTTCAAGAAAGGGAGGATGATACGATTCAAATGGCCTCCTTAGCTTTCAATGACATCATTCAAAGTCGGTACATGGGGCATTAAGCTTTGGTCACATTAAGGAAACGGGATCCTACTTGGAGGGGCCGATTTGGGTACACCAAAGAGTAATCTCACTTGTGAAAGATTTCTTGGATCATTGAATATTGAGGACTCATGGTTTTGAGCCTTTATTAAGGATATTTTGGTTACTTAGCGTTGTCCAAGTAACACTCCATGACCACCCTTTTTCATTAAGGGTATTGTAGTCATTTTGTTATGTAATAAGTTAGACTATAAATAGGTTATATTAGTTTATTTGCTAGTTAGTTTATGAAAGATGAAACATTGAAACACTTGAAATCCTCTCTCTTGAGAGTAGACCACCTTAGTATAGTCTTAGTTAGGACTTGGAAAAGTCATCCTTACTATAGGACTTGGAAAAGCCAATATTATTCTTTGCTTGGAAACGGTGGATCTTGTGGTGAGTCGATTACCTTGGCAGTCACCATAAGAGTGTAGTTTTGATTATTACATTCATTAGGGGTTAATGTTGAAATATACTTGGTTCTTAATGTTGTAATAATCTTGGTTTCACTATCTATCCTTTCATTATTTTGCAAATCCGTGTGTTTTGGTGTTTGTCATCTTGTATCTCTTTATGTTGCTTGTTCTTCTCACGTTTTATGGACTGTTTTGGCATCTTGGTGTACTGATTTGTATCAATTACGTCATGTTATGCCAGGGGATAAAATGGGACTTGTCCCCTTTACAGCAGCCCAACGCGATTTCACCGTATCGCACCATAGTGCAAAATGGCAATTGTCCCTTTCCAGTAAACCACCCCAATAGCGGAGCGGCACGGTGGGTGGAAAATTTAGGATTTTTAGTTTTGAGTAAAATTTTAAAAGGGAAATTTAGTCTGTTCCCAAGCCCCCAAGTCATGTGAAACACAAAATTAATCCTATTCTAACCATTACATGCATATTTTCATCAAAATTACTCTCCAAGGAAATCCTAGAACTCAAATCTTCATCTCCAAGAAATCCAAATCTACCATTCTTTTTCCAAGATAGCTCAAAATTAAAGATTCTTAATCCAAGAACTTTAAGAATCTATCATCAAGAGCACAAATAGGAACTCAAAGTTCAAGTTTCTTCCTCTGATCATCAATTAAGGTATGTGGGGTTATGATCAAGGATATTCCTTTATCCTTGTGCCCAAAACTAGTTTTTAATTATAAATTTACATGATTTTGTATGATACCCATGAATTTCAAATTAGGGTTCATACTTAATATTGCTAATTGAAGGATTTTGAGTTTTCAAGTGATTTAGATGTTGAATTTCATGTTTGTGTTAGTATTTTCATGCGTATTGCATAAATTTCTAGATTTAGACTTGAATTATTAATATTTTCATTATATAGCATGAATTTAATAATGATTTGATATGAAATAGATGCATGGGTTACTATCCCTAGTTTGAATATTTTTATTTCAAGAAAATTATGCTTTTAAGCATCCCATTACTTGTTATATTCCGATTTTGAACAAAGATTTGATCTTTTGATATCAAATTAGATATGGAATCCTCTTTACTAATTTAACTACGGTTTACAGTAAACAGATTTACAAGAGGTTTTCATTGTAAACCCTTATACTAGATTTTAAAAGTGGATTTCCAATAGAATGAGCATACAGATTAAAGGGAGTAGTATTTAGCATCGAGTTGGATATTTTATATGCCCCACAACTACGAGCCAATATAGATTCAGATTATCAGATTATTCTCATTTCTATATGGATGACAGATACAGATGTGATCACATAGATTAGGTTATACTCCTTGGAAAAAGTATGAAACCTCTCCCCAATGTGAGGTTTTCCAATTAGGAAACTAGACGTTGGACACTATGATAGCTTACATAGTGTATGTCGGTTAGTTTTCAGTTTAGTATAGTAGTAGACTCTCAGTATTTTCAGTGAGTTCAAGTCAGCTGGGGGATTGTCCCAGTGACTCTCTAGCATTAGTAGTAGAGGCTTTTCAGACTGCTAGATATGATTCAGATTTTCAGTATTTATTGATCAGACTCTTGAGCTTAGTAATTTTAGATATTATATTCAAATAGTTTCAACTTAGCTCATACAAAATTCTGCATCTTAGCTTTGATTATATTTCTTTATTTCCTCTATTTTGAGCTTCAGATTTAGTAGAAGGCAGACAGGGTTAGCTTAAGGCTACTCATAGTATTGAGAACCGTGTGACATATCAGGACCCATTTTTAGGGCATTACATCTACACCACCTATTGGACGCAGTAAAGGTCAGTCAACAACTCAACCACCACTATTTGATAACTCTCATTTTATTTGATGGAAGGCTAGGATGGAAATGTATCTTCAAGGTAATGATTAAGAATTATGGGACAAAATTATTGATGGACCAACAATTCCCATGAAGACAGTTGATGGATAATAAGTGAAAAACGTAAGGAATGATGGACCCTAGAAGATCTTGTTGCACTAAAGAAGAATGCAAAAACCAAAAACATTCTTGTTTGTCGTCTTGGTATAGCCAAATACAATAGAGTGTCCAATTGCAACACTACTAAACAAATGTGGGATTCATTGTTGAATGCACAGGAAGGCACTATCCAAGTGAGAAAATTCAAAATTGTATTACTTTTCGCTGAATATGAGGCTTTCCAAATTAAGAAAACTGAGTCACTACAATAAATGATAACTAAGTTGACTTCATTTTGTAAATGAGTTGTTATCTCAGAAAAGGTTTTATCTACTGAGGAAAAGGTAGAAAAGACTTGAGAGTCCTACCGAAGTCTAAGAGTGATGTCAAAGTTGCAGCCATAAGGGAAGCTAAGGATCTCATTGGAATGTCCCTTGATGAGTTAGTTGGTAATTTAAAGACCTATGAAATGAAAATGGAAGGTCTAAGAAGGGCATCTAAAAGTGATGAATCTGAACTAGATAAAGAACAAGTAGCCTTCATTACAAAGCAATCAAGAAGTTTTCAAGAAAAGGGGATCTAAAAGAAAAGAAATAGGTATCAAGAAGTGGTTCAATGTAAAAATCAGGTTGGATGCTACAAATGTGACAAAAATAATCATAAGACTAAGGATTTTCCTCTCTAGGAGATTGAGTAAAAAGGGAAAAGAGCTGAAAAAGAATTGAAAGAGAAGGAAAAGAAAAAGGAAAAGATGGTCTATTCCATGGTACCTACTTCAGGATCATATTCAGAAGAATCAGATGATGAAAAAGTTGATGAAATTGCTCTCATAGCCATTGGAGATTCAAATATTGAAGAAAAGTATGGAACTTTAGAGGTAAATATTCTTTAATATGTGCTTTAATTGATAATTTCCAAGAACTAAATTCTGATAGGGATGGAATTTTTAGGAGTCTGGTAGACCTAAGGTTTGATTATATTGATCTAGAGGCTTGTAAAAACACTGTTGAAAAGGAAAACTACACTCTTAAGAACGAAGTTAGCAGACTTGGTTCATTAAACCTGAAGTTCTAAAATTGTCTCTCTCTGAAAAAGGAGAAAGGTCGAGTGAGGAACAAGAAAAAATTTAGTCAAAAATGACTAAGATTAAACATGAATGCTTTCGTGAAAAAGAAAAGGTTAGTTAACTAAGTCAATAAATTTCCAAATTGAAACTTGATCTTGAAAGAGCCAATAGGTGGACAAATTCCTTAAGAATTGTTGATAAGCTAGGTGAAAGAACGCACAATGAAAAGGGTTGATTGGGCTTTTATAAAATCTTTAATTCTACTAAAGATCTATGTTATATTTGTGGTTACCTGGGAAATCCAACCACTGAATCTCCAGTTGCAGCAAAAAGCAAATCAAGAAGCATAAGCCTAGAAAAGAAATCTAATTCTATGTTAGTACAAGCTAACAAGAAGGTCAAAACTAAACAGAGAAATATGTCACATAACCTATTGCCTCGATAGGCTATAAGGAACCTCATTCATCCATTTGATCACAAGAAAGGACCTAAGCTTGTATGGGTGCCTGAAGTTTACCCCTAATTTCTTTTGCAGGTGAGAGTGAAAAGAGGAAAACAAAATTAGTACATGGATAGATCTTGCTTAAGGCATAATACTGGAAGCAAATAAAGTTACTTGCACTCACCATATTTAAAAGGTGAATGGATCTTTCGAAGATGGCAAAAAGAACATCATTACTGGAGTTGGAAAGATTGGGAGAGATAAAATAAAAGCCATTGAAAGATGGTTAGATTGTAGTGCTCGTGTATTGGGGAAGTAAGGTAGATTCTCTTTCAAAGTAAAGAATCATATAAGTACGACCAAGTTCCTGGACCTGGTCCATATGAATCTTTAACGACCTAAAAAGTTGATGAAATATGTAAAATTTATGATTTTATGTGATTTAGCTATTTTACCCCTTCCCATAATTGCATTATGGTATTTTGGAGGTGTAGGAGTAATTGGCACAGTTTTTGATATATTTTGGTACCATTTATGCGATATTATGGTTTTTGATTGTTCTGACAGCCTTATTTTGGACTTATGTGGAAATCTTTTGATCCATGCAATGGATGGCTAAACGGACTATTCCAACAGCTCCAAAATATTGATTTTAGGCTTGGTATATCTTTGATTTGGGGAACGGTGCAGCCGATCTCATTTGGGCCTATTGGTCTTAAAGTTGAAAAATTGAGAATATGGGTGTGGGACCCACATTTGATCAAAACGACCTCGGATCGAAAATCTAACTTTTCCATCAAATTCTAAATATTGATTTTAAGATGTTAACATATTTGATGTGATTTTACGACTTTTAAATCTCATTTTAATCCTTGATTTGAAAAATTATAATTTCAAATTTCAGGGGTCAACTTTATGAAAATGATATTTTTTAAAAAATTTGATACTTCCATTGAGTCCGAAGCATCAAATTTAGTATGTTTACATAGTTTGTTTGCGTATGTCGAACTCCGAACGAATCTTGGGCACCCCATTGAAGTTCTTCCGGACTTGTAAAAAGCTATTGCAAATTTTTCTGCACTATTAAAGGTGTTTTTGGGCCCATTTTGCTCATTTTTCATCTTGTCTCTTGAGATTTAAACCCTAAAATAGTGTGAGAGCTTAAAACTGAGGCTTATGAGAGTTTAGGAAGCTAGATTAACATCAATTTCTTGATTCTATTACGGATTTAAGGTAAGAATTCACCTTTTTCTTAATAATTTCTTGATTAATTTCTCAAAATCCCAAAAAATTTAGGGTTAAACCCTAATTTCACTCCTTTCCACTTAGAATTACTAGTTTTTCATCAATTTAACCTTCAAAACAACTCTGATTCTTGATTTTAATCCGAATTTCAAAAATTTTACTTGGTAAATCTCAAAAATAATTTTTCTTCGATTTGAACCTTGTTTTTACTGAATTTGACTTAAATTTTAGTTGTAGGTTTCTAAAGATAAGGGAAACAAAATTTTAAAGTAAATTTATAATTTTGTCCTTTTTTTTGAAAATTCGTTTCAAGGGTTCATTTTGACCCTGAATCAAAAGTAGTCAATATGGGTATCGTTAGACCCGTATTGATGAGTAGATTACTATTTTGATAGTGTTATAACATTTTGGGATTGTAAAGTAACGATGGACACTTAGAGAATGATTTTAGGTTTTGCGGTTCGTCCTGGAGGTAGGATTCTACCTATAATTCTTCAAAGATGGTGTGTGTTATATATGGCATGTGAATGTTAAGTTTGATTATGAGTAGAATAAATTAGTCTTAATTATTGCATTTTGGGGATTAGATGAGGGTTTTGTAAGGTCGAATGCTTATGACCTTTTAGTCCTATTGTCTTCTCTCTATATTATACTTATTTGCAGTATGAATATAATATAATGTTAGGTTTGTGATGTGGTTTAAGTGTTGAAATCATGCTTAGTATGATTAACCTTATTTGGGCTAGTCTAGTGATCTTAAAATCATAATTTGGGTAGAGTTGAATTAAATGCCCATGTTTCTAGACGAAGTTCCTATCTTAGGATTGGTTATGGCTTGTTTGACATTTAGAAGTGAACTAGATATCTTAGCCTAGTTTGGGGGAGTAGATTGCTTAAATACGAAAATAGAGTATTAGAAGCAGGTTCATCCAGCCCACTTAGGCCAAGACTTGTATTAGCCCTTGTGAACTTAGTTACGGATGTTAGACTTAGTTGAGACTAATGAGCCTTATTTATGAGATTTGCTTGGTAAATTGATAAATTATGATGACTTTCTCCATATTATGATTAATAGCCTGTAGAGATGTTAATTCCTCTTAGATGTGATATTGGGCCTTTAGAGATGCCAATTTCTCTTAGATGTGATATTGGGCCTTTAGAGATACCATTTCCTCTTAGATGCGATCTTAGGCCTTTAGAGATGTTATTTTCTCTTAGACATGATGTTGGTCCCTTAGAGATGTTATTTCCTCTTAAACATGTTATTTGGCATATAGAGACGCTATTTCCTCTTAGATGTGATAATTGTCCCAGAGAGGTGATATTCCTCATAGTCATGATGTATGACCTAAAGATATGAGATATCTTATAGATGTGATATGCTTATTGATATTATGCCTCCAAGATGTAAGATGTTTCCTAGATGTGAGATGCCTCCTATATGTGAGATGATTATATATATATATGCTATGGATTATAAATATGATAATCGATATGAGTTTCGGATATGTGTATGGGCCTAAGGCCGTGATTATGATGTTGTGATTATTCCAGACATATTATTGGGGCTAGGGTCGTGTTATCATATTGGTTAGATATCCGGGAAGTATGTATCTTTGTAAAGGATACGATTGTAGAATATGGATACCTATATATTTATGTTGCTTACGATTTCATTGACTGTAATGGTGATGGCATGCATAGATTTGATACATTCATGATTATTATATCGGTATTGATTTGATCCAAGCTGAAATACGACCTCATCACTATTTTCCTAAATAAGGGTTAAAACTCACTTTTCACCTTAATAATGAATTTCTTTTCTATAATAATTGCCTTACTAAATGGAACATTTATACGTTTACAAGACGTTAAAAATATCGTATTAAAGATTTCATCGAGATAGATTTTGGTCCCTGACTTGACACTATTATTTCAATCCTTTCTATATTTTTACAATGATTTAGTCCCAAAGTTCATTCTGGGCAACAAACTTATGGATTTATGGTCTTTTAGCCACAACTTTTGTCCGTGCACCTATTATGATGATATTGATATCTGGCAAGGTTGGAGGATACTGTTATGATGATATTGATAGCCAACAAGGTCGAAGGATACTGTTATGATGATAATGATATCCAGCAAGGCTAGAGGACACTATGATGATATGTTGATACCCAATAAGGCCGGAGGTTGATTATGATGATAGAGATGGTTATGATGATGAGATTGTGATGTTGATTGTGTACCTTGCATTCATTCTTGCATTCATATCACCTATCACCAGTATGCACTTATATCTATCAGTCGATATGGGATGGTTGTATAGATATGGGTGATAAATATGCCTTATGTTGTTGTATATTGATTGAACCTTTCGATCCTGAAGTGTTGGGGTACATATAGGCTCGACTAGGTATTTGATTGTCTGAAATAGCCAAATATTTATGCTATTATTGATATTATTATTATCATTGTTATGATCATTATTATGGATTGTTTATGATAGATTGGCCATTGATTCGAAATCGAGATTTGAGGTATGTTTTTGACCTTTTTATCTTACGGTTGCACTATTATGCGTGATTATTTTATGTATAGCCATGTGGATTAGAAACCTAACTATGATAGTAGTAAATCCCAATAGGATTATAATGAGGTCTTAAAATGAACACATGATGATTTAGGTTATGCTTTGAGTTGACCTCATAACTATATGTATGTATATATATAACTATATGTAGCTATGGTGCTACTGTATATCCCTTCATTCATTTGTTAATATTGTATATTCATTCCCTGGCCTTGTATATTATTATATATTCTTATTCCACTCTTTATTTGTATATTGGCTAAGGATATACGGTATAGTGTTGAGATTCCTCAGTATGGCTTGAATAAGATAGTGCACCCTTATTACTTACTTAGACTTATTATGTTGGTCTATTAGACATGAACATGAAAGTTGCTCCTTGTTATCTCATTCACTTGATACATGATTTCTGGACACTTTGGTGTAGTTTTAATTCTATGTATATGTTGTATATATCTGCCTTATCTTTGGACCTCAATTGGCAGTAGCCTACTGAGTACCATTCGTTTGGTACAAATACTAAACTTTTACATCCTACAGATCATAGTACAGGTTATCACTTGATGTGTGCATCGTGTAGAGCATCCATGGTTCAGAGATACAGACTGAACTGCCAACGTTCGGAGTATTACTTTTCTCATTCTTATGTATTAGATTAGTCTTTATGTTGTATTCAGAGATAAGTTGTATCAATGTATTTCCTTTGATATTTTGCTTTTGTACTCTTATTAGATTAGAAGCTCTTGTACTGATACCACCAGGTTTAGAGATTTATTCATGTATTTGCACTTTTGCTATACTTATTCCGCATTTCTTCCTTAATCTATTGAGTAGTCTACTCCTAGCCTTTCCAGACTACGGGTTTGGCTTGTCTACTGGTGGGTCATAGTAGGCACCATCATGACCTGAGGTTTGGGTCATGACATAGTTCTCAGGCTATCTTTTCTGTCCCTTCCACTCTCATCAAGATTCCAGAAAGCACATCCTCAATTTTGAACTTTTCTAGATCTATGGGATTTGACTCCTTGATATTCATTCAGTCATTAGGGGAACATATATATCATACTTTTTTTTATCCCTCCAATCTCTACAATGATATTCCCTCTCTCGATCACAATCGTTCCAGCCTTTGTTCCCACCTTGCCTTTGATAGATCGGGCGGGAACCCCCCAAATAGTTTTCTAAGTATTTTGTTTCTTCATCAAGGGCATTTGACTCATATTCATCATACCCTTTGAATACCATGGCATAGACCTCTTTTGCGGGGTGCACCCATCACATGCTTTGTAAGAAGGTCCAATTGTGTCATTATTTGGGCCATATTTTTCTCCCTCTCTTTATCTTTATTTCTTTGCTCTTTATTCAAAATCAAGGTGGTAGGATAACCCGTGGATACCTCAGTATCCCGAATGAGCCACCCCATATTTTGCTTTAGGATTTGCTCAAGCAAAGTCGAAGCCACTCCTTATGACAATCTCATAACTGACCCACTGGCCACATTTTCTACCATAGTTTTGCTTAGTTAGTCCAAATCCCTTTAGAATGTTTAGAGAAGCATCTTCTCCGGCACTTTATGGTTAGGGAATTACACAGGTTTTTCATTAAATATTTCCCATACTTCATGTAGAGGTTCCCCATTGAGTTGACAAAAATTAGTAATTTTTTCCCAAAATTGCAACATCTTCGAGGGAGGGAAGTATGGATCGAAGAAATCATTGATAAGTTTGACCCAAGATGTAATGGACCCAGCGGGTAGACACATCAACCAAAACACTGCTTGGCTTATTATAGAGAATGTAAAAAGCCCCAACCGAATGAACTCTTGTATAATATGAGCAACGTTAAACGAGGCACATACCTCAACAAAATTCTTCAAGTGTAGATTTGGGTCTTCATGAGCTTGACCCCCAAAGAGACCTTTCATTTTTAGCATGTGGATCATCACACTCATGACGTGGAATACCCCATTCCCTTCAGTGAAATGTGGATGGCACTAGTATGCCCCACATTATGGAGATAGTCTTCATCATCAAGGGGTCCATCAAAGGTCCTGGAATTGCTTCCATGTTCATTCATTGTGTCGTGGACACTATTGAAATCACCTATAAAAAAACAAAAACAGAAAACAAAGTAAATAAATACCACTACGGGTAAACCCAAAGTTACTATCAATACCACACAAATAAAATCCAAGTTTCACTTCCCAGCAACGGTGCCATTTTTTATAACGCTCAAATTACACCATTATATTGGTGCAAGGCGATCATTATCAATATAATAACACAACTTAGGTTTGGGACAAATCCATGAAGAGTGTAATTTAGTCATCGAGTCCTATATATGTTGAAAGTTACTAGGTGTTCACCCGCAACGTAGACTTAAGGAAAAACATAAATTAAATTGGGGGTATGATTGAAAATGTTGTTTGAACAAACTTAACTTGTAACACTAATCGAGATAAATAATGTTAGATTAAAACTCCAATGATAAAAGAGTCTTGGGGTTATACTTATCCTAGGGTTGTACATCTATGGGTGTTTGAGGGCCAGTCCATTTCTTAGTCAAAGGGTTGGGTAGGCTAGATTTTAACTCTTAGTGTGAGTCTTCAAAAATGCACCAAGTTTTACTCATGGATGATTTTGAATACCTCATGAGTGTCGCCATTTAACCAATCCAAAACCTTAACTTAGCATCCCTATTTTTAGGATGATGCCAATCAATCTAGCTACATCGCAAAACATCCTTATTTCTAAGATAATACTAAGGAAGTAACTAGTATCAAATAGTTGTTCACTACTACTCATCACCCACATCCCTCTTTCAAGGATGATGTGGGATCCAATTCAATTAGGGATTTCACCCATAATTATCGACTCAACTACAGAATAATAACAAAACCCAACATCAATGATGAATAATTTAGACTAACAATCAACACCCATGCACTTCACACCCTACTCAAGCATAACCCCAAGATAGATATTTGAGAAAAGAGATATACCCAAGGTAGCAACCAATGCATCCATTGATAACAAATCAAGAATAATCCCAAAGGTCCAATCACAAATTACAACTAAAAATGTAACACCCCGAGAGTACACCCTGGGTATCACACGGTGCTTATAATCTCGAGGGACTACAACATAACCTATGAGCTGGTACTTGTTGTGAGCACTAGATAACATAATCATAAATACGAAAGAATACTGACATGCCATAAGGTCTTAATAACTGAATTCAAAACTAAAATACAAGTCTATAGAAATAACTGACTGAATCTAATAAAGTACTAATAAATTGGATAACTAACTGTAATGTTTGAATACTGAATAACTAACTCTAATGTCTAAAAATCCTCTAAAACTAAATGACTGTGAGTTGATGGGACAGGCCCCAACTAACTCCAACTAACTACTAAACTGAAAGCATGAAATAAAATAATTCATCCTTGAATAATGAGGACTCACAACTGCTACCTTACTATTGATAGTCTGAGAGTCTAAGAATGATCCAGAAACTGGTCGTACAAACCTATGATATGATATATCAGAGCACAAAAGAAAGGTATGCGATCAGTACTTTTAAAGTACTGATATGCATGGTTTCATGATCTGGACTAACAATAATCTGGATATACAGGTAAAGCATGGAATACTAAATAGAAATCATGGAATTTGTAGATACTAGAAATATGGAGAATCTATAAATACTGAGTATGCATGAAAGTCTAAAAATGTTGAAGATACGTGAAATCTATAGATACTGAGGATGCATGACCAAGCATATAACATGAACTGAGTAAACTCTGTAAACTGAAATAACTGAAATTTGTATGCTTTGGTCAAACAACACTAAGACTGAATAACTAAACTGAGACTGTATCTGAGACTATGACTGAGACTGTGGTAGGTATCATCTAACCGATACACCCTAATCTTAGCTAATCGAGGTCCAAACTGTAACCCCAGTTGGAAGGGTGTTACTATTGTGCAACGGGTACTAACACTGGCTGTGTGGATCTACTAAACCGATATATCATCCAAAGGACTAAGGTTGTCAAGCCTGAACTGATGGGTGTCCCCTGTGAGATAATCAAGCCTAATCTGATGGTGGACTTCTCATATCCTACGCTGGCTATGTAGTTCTAGAGTATAGAGAATGCTACTAGCAACTTTGCCTATATGACAGGGAATCTGCCATACCTACACTCACTCGATGCTAAATCCTACTCCCAACTGAAAGACACTGAAATACTTGACTGTTCTGAGTTTAATTGACTAAAATCTGACTGTTCCGATAATGCTTATAGTATATTCTGAAGACTGTTCTGTAACACACTCAGACTAGACTAAATAAACAACTATGGTTTTTGGGTATTCACACCACCTGGACACAAAATCAATAATAATCAAATGACACCAAAACTTGGAGGGTATAACATGAAGGCTTTTTTTAAACATTTATTCTTATAGGCATTTTGTCAAACATTTGTAGTTCATACTTTAGTCAAATCATGGGAATGATAGGGAACTTGAGGTAAAAGCATAAGTTCAACATGAATAGTACTAAATCATGGTTTAATTCAATAAATAATAATATAAAAATATGGAGTATTGAATAATAACAATGATTTTAGGGAATAAAATCAATAGTACATGGAGATTCATGGATGAAATCATAAATTAAATTCAAATAACTTGAAAAGATCACAATTTTATAATTTAAAAGGGTTATTGGACTCCATGGATGAAAGGAATCCATGGATGAACATCTAACATACCTTAGTAGATGAATTTCTTAAAGTTCTTGGAGCAGTTCTTGGGATTGACCTTGATTCTTTATAGTTAGGGTTCTTGTTCTTGAAGAGAGTTGATTTTAATTTGAGAGAACAATGCAAAAGTGAGAAAATAATGCTCTCTTAGGGTTAAATCCCATGTTTAGGAGGATTTTGGTTCAGGGAAAAAGACCAAACGACCCTTGAAATTTAAAATCACAAAAGTGGAAAAAATCCCAATTTTCACCCTTGGCGCGATGCGTCACCATCTCACCAAGCCACTGGAATCGGACAATTGGGAATCTGCATGGTGGGACAATGTGGTATAATTGTGTTGCCACTTTTTTTGTGACCTGGAAGCTCACCGCAACGCGGTGGAATCACGGAGAGACGCTGAAAACTGCCAAATGTCAATTTGGCCTATAGTGCGATGCACCATGATCGTGGACCCTCACTGGAATCATCCAAATGGGAAATTGGCGTACTCCGCAATTCTCTAAGGGTTAAAATGATAAGTTTTTATGACTGAAACTTAAAATAGCCATAACTTCTTACTCAGTTATTGGATTTAGGCTAATTTGATATCTTTGGAAAGATAATTAAATTTCCTATGCAATGGCAGGCTACCAACTATAAATTAATGAGTATTTAAAATTTTTATATATGAATACTAATGCATTGGGACTTAAATCATGCTAAGAAAATACAGGGTATTACAATATCTCCCCCATGGGATCATTCGTCCTCGAATGAGATTGGTTAAGCTGAGGAAAGCTGATGGACTGAGCTATACACTGAACGTGCATACCTGATGCATGGAATGTATGAATGAACTGACTCATGAATGCATGACTGACATGAACATGATGTGTAACTAAAACTGATCATGATAGAGAGAAATCTTAAGAAGATTAGTACTTTTACTGAATATGGTCCAGCAGAGAAAAGATGAGGGTACTTGGTCTGTATATCTACTTCTATTTCTCAAGTGGCTTTCTCAATGGAATGATTCCGCCAAAGAACTTTGACTAGTGGAACTTCTTTGTTCCTTAGTCTACGAACACGATGATCAAGAATTTTGAGTGGAACTTCCTCATATGAAAGACTGTTCTGAATATCTGCACTTTCTAAGGGAATAAATACAGATGGATCGCTAATACACTTCTTCAACAATGAGACATAAAATACTGGGTGTACTGAGGCAATATTTGAAGGAAACTCGAGATCATAAGCTACTTTTCAAAAATGATTGAGAATTTTGAAAGGACCGACATATCAGGGACTAAGTTTCCCTTTCTTGTCAAACCTCTTCACCCCCTTTATAGGAGAGATTTTCAGGTATATAAAATAATTGATCTCAAACTCAAGATCCTTTCTACTCACATCCGTATTTGATTTCTGTCAGCTCTAGGTAGACCTAATCCTTTCTATGATTAACTGAACCTTCTCTAATGCATGAAACACCAAGTCAGGGCCTACTACTGCAGCCTCACCCGCTTCAAACCGAATAATTAGAGATTTATATCTTCGTCCATAGAGAGCTTCAAATTGAGCCATCCCTATACTATAATAATAGCTGTTATTATATGCGAATTCGATCAAAGGAAAGTGTTCATCCCAGCTAACTTTAAAATTAACTACACATGCTCTTAGCATATTCTCAAGAGTCTGAATGGTCCTTTATGCTTGACCATGTCTGAGGGTGGAAAGTTTTACTGAGATGAACTTAGGTACTAAGAACCTTTTAGAAAGCTTTCCAGAAGTGAGAGAAAAAGTGGGTACCTCTATATGAGATGATAGATAAGGGAACACCGTGCAACTTAACCAAATCTCTGAGATAGAGTTTGGCATAGTCCTCGGCTGAATAAGAGGTATGGAATGGAAAGAAATAAGCTAATTTAGTCATCTTGTCTACGATAACCTAAATAGAATCATGCTGATGACATGTACGAGGCAAACCTATCACGAAGTCCATGTTTACTTCTTCCCATTTCCATGTGGGAATATTAAACTCCTGCATGGACCCACTAGGCTTTTCGTGCTCAATCATAACCTGTTGATATATAGAGTACTTATCTACAATCTCTGCAATATCCCTCTTTATCCCACTCCACCAATAGATCTTCGACAAATCGTGGTACATCTTAGTGGCCCCTGGATGAATGGAGTAATGCACACAATGCGCTTCTGTAAGAATTTGATGCCTTAAATCATCTATACTAGGCATACAAAATCTACCCAGACAATGCAAAACACCATCTCCCATTGGGAGAAAACCTTAACTTTCTGATCTCTGACTGATTCCTTCAACTTAACCTAACCGGGATCTCTATCCTGTTTTTCCTTCACCTCAGAAACTAAAGATGATCCTAAGGTACTCTGCACCCATATACTACCTTTTGCTAAATCAATTAAGCAGACACCTAGACAGGAAAGATGATGAACTTTCTGAGATAACTTCATCTTACCACCCTTAACATAAGCAACACTACCCATAGACAATCTACTGAGAGCATCAACCACTACATTGGCCTTGACCAGATGATACAGAACACTTATATCATAATCCTTTAATAACTTTAACCACCTTCTCTAATGCAAATTTAAATCTTTCTAAGAGAACACATATTGAAGGCTTTTGTGATCTGTGAACACATCTATATGCACCCCATACAAAAAATACCTCTAAATTTTTAAGGAAAACACTACAGCTGCTAGCTCAAGGTCATGAGTTAGATAATTCTTCTTATTGGGTTTAAGTTTACTGGAGGAATAGGCTATGACCTTACCTCTCTGCATAAGGACACAATCTAAACCTACTCTGTATGCATCACAGTACACAACAAATCTATCTAAACTATCTGGCAAAGTAAGAACTGGGGCTGAGGTAAGCGAGTCTTTAACTCCTGAAAACTCTTCTCGTGGGAATCTGACCACTGAAACTTAACTTTCTTCTGAGTCAATTTGGACATAGAGGATGTAATATAATAAAATCCTTCAACAAACCAACGGTAGTAGCCAGCTAAGTCCAAAAAACCCTTGATATCTAATGGAGAGATTGGTCTAGGCAGTTTCTTATCACCTCGGTCTTTGGGGGATCAACTTTAATGCCATCATTGAAAATAATATTGCCAAGGAAAGCTACCGATCTTAGCCAAAATTCACACTTACTGAATTTAGCAAACAACTGATGGGCTCTAAGATTCTACAACACTATTCGGAGATGGTCTGCATAATTATTTTTACTACAAGAGTATACAAGAATGTCACCAATGAAGACTATGACAAACATATCCAAGTACTACTTGAAGACTCAGTTCATCAAGTTCATGAAGGATGCTGGGGAATTTGTAAGACTAAAGGATATAACTAGAAACTCAAAGTGACCATATGAGTTCGGAAAGATTTTTTTGAAATGTCACATTCCCTGACCCTGAGCTGATGATAGCCTGATCTGAGGTCTATCTTGGAAAAATAGCTGCCACCCTGAAGTTGGTCAAACAAGTCATCGATTCTAGGAAGTGGATATTTATTCTTGACTGTGACCTTGTTCGACTGATGATTGTCAATACACATTCTGAGAGAACCGTCTTTATTATGCATGAATAGAACTAGTGTGCCCCATTGGGAGACGCTGGGTCTGATGAATCCTTTATCTAGGAGATCTTTCAAATGGTCTTTTAATTCCTTGAGTTTCGTTGGAGCAATTCTATATGGTGGAATAAATATAGGCTGAGTGTCTGGGAGAAGGTCTATTCTGAAGTTGATTTCCCTTTTGGGAGGAACTCTGGGAAGATCTTTAGGGAACACATCTGGAAATTCCCTGATTACTGTAACCGACTCAAGACTAGGAGTCTCTGAATTTAAGTCTTTGAGTCGAATAAGATGGTAAATGATCCCTTGGATATCATATTTCTCGCTCTAAGGTACGAAATCAACTGACCCCTAAGAGCAATAGAACTACCCCTCCATTAAAGGACTGGTTCATTTGGGAATTGAAAACAAACTATTCTATTTCCACAATCAACCGAGGCATAGCATGAGTGGATCCAATACATTTCGAGAATGACATCGAAATTCATCATCTCTAAATCTATGAGATCAATTAAAGTAACTTTCTGAGATATTGTGACCTAAAAGTTCCTATATACCTTCCTGGTTACAATGGAAAAACCCACTGGAGTAGATACTGAAAAGGGCTCCACTAAAGTTTTAGGACTGACTCTGAAATTAACAGTTATATATGGAGTTACAAAAGAAAGAGAAGCTCCATGGTCTAGTAAAGCATAGACATGTAAGTGAATGACTTGCAACGTACCAGTAACTAATCAGGATAATTTTCCTAATCTTGTTGGGATTGAAAAGCATATAATTTATTCAAAAGTTGACCACTGGAAGCGGCACCCTGCTGAGTTGGGCGACCGAATGAAACTGATGACTGATGGTACTGGCCTTGTTGGCGCAACTCCCTACATTTCTGAGAAACTACCCAACACTCCCGAATCTAATGGCCTGGCTTGCCACACCCAAAGTACACGTCACTGTCAGCTCTACACTCATTTTAATGGTGTCTACCATACTTCTGACATAAAGGATTTGTACGGGCGCTACTAACACTGCCTTGGGACTTAGATCCAGGTTCTCTAACCCTATTATCATTTCTAAATTTAGGTTCTGGGAAACTGGCTGAAGAAGGTGCTGGGGCTAAAAACCTCTGATGAAATTGGGGACGATTACCCCCTTCTGACTTTGGCTAATAGAAGTTAAAGCTACCTATCTGTTTTATTTCCTGTCTCTCTCCTTTATCTTCTGTTCCTCTATCTATTGAGCATAGACTATCAACCTAGATAAGTCCATCTCGCTAATCAGGATTGCAGTCCTACACTCCCTGACTATACTACCAGATACTATAGACATAAATTTTATCATCTTGGATTTATTATCATCTACTTCATGGGGAGCATATCTAGCTAATTGAATAAACTTAAGAGAATACTACTTCACTCTCTTGCTTCCGTACCTCAGATTAATAAATTCTAATACCTTGGCCTACCTCAACTCCAATCGGAAGAATCTGTCTAAGAAAGTTGAGGCAAACTCTTCCCACTTTATAGGTCTTGCATCAACACCTCTATCTACCTTCCACTGCTTAAACAATTTGTGGGCTATATCATGCAACTGATATGTAGCCAACTCAGCACTCTCACTAGACAGTACCCCCATACCATCCATTACCTTTTGAACCATATCTATGAATTCCTGTGGATCCTCTTCATATTTAGATCCCTTGAAGGAATGAGGATTTATCCAGGTAAAGTCTCAAATTCTAGTTGCAGCAGTATTAGCCATTGGATTGGCTGAAATGGCAGTTGGCTGTTCATTCTGTGCTGCTACGGAATTTGCTAGAGTGGTGAACACATCCCTAAATTCTGCATGAGAGATATGCTCATCCAGAGGATCTACCTAGACGAGCTTAGGGGTTGGCTGGTTTCCTGATCCTCTTCTGTATTTTTTTTAACAAGCATAATCACTATAAACAAAAGAAAGAAATGGATTATACTGAGAGTTTAACTTGAGCTCATGATCATTCGCAAGACATGAATATTGAATGAAGGGAAACTTTACCTAAACTTCTTGTAGCCTCTTGTCCATAAGTCTAGCGTGCTACACACTCATGCACAAGAATCTACTTAACGTGGGTTTTAGACTTCCTAGGAAACTTCAATACCTTAGGCTCTGATACCAAGTTTATAACGACCGATAGTACACCCTGGGTGTCACACGGTGCTTACAGTCCCGAGGGAATACAAGCTAACCTATGAGCTTGTACCTGCCATGAGCACTAGATAACATGATCATAAATGCGGAAGAATACTAACATGCCATAAGGTTTTAATAACTGAATTCAAAACTGAAATATGAGTCTATAGAAATAACTAACTGAATTAGATAAAGGACTGATAAACTAGATAACAAACTGTAATGTATGAATACTGAATAACTAACTATAATGTCTAAAAAGCTTCTAAAACTGAATGACTATGAGATTATGGGACAAGCCCCAACTAACTAAAACTAACTACTAAACTGAAAGCATGAAATAAAATAATCTGTCCTCGAATGATGAGGACTCACCACTGTTATTGTACTGCTGATAGTTTGAGAGTCTAAGCATGATCCCAAAACTGGGCTAGTGAACCTATGATATGATACATCATAGAGCCAAATAAAGGTATGATCATTACTTTGAATGTACTGGTATACTAAATGAGGTAGGCTAATATACATGGTTTCATGAACATAAATAATAATAATAATTTGGATATACAGGTAAAGCATGGAATACTGAACAGAAATCATGGAATCTGTAGATACTTGAAATATGGAGAATCAGTAAATACTGAGTATGCATGAAAGTCTAAAAATGGTAAAGATACGTGAATCTATAGATACTGAGGATGCATGACCAAATGGCCCTTGAAATCTAAAATTGTAAAAGTGGAAATATTCCTAATTTTCACCCTTGGATTAGAAAATTAGGAATCTGCATAGTGGCGTGACATGGCATAATTGTGTTGCCACCTTGTTTGTGACTTGAAAGCTTACTGCGATGCGATGAAATCACAGAGAGACACTGAAAACTGTCAAATGCCGATTTGGCCTATAGCGCGACGCGCCATGATTGCGAACCCTCACTGGAATTGTCCAAATGGGAAATTGGCCTACGCCACGACGCGCTAAGGGTTAAAATAACGGGTTTTTATGACAGAAACTTAAATAGTCATAACTTCTTACTCGGTTATTATATTTAGGAAAAATTTATATCATTAGAAAGATAATTGAATTTCCTATGCAATGGCAGACTCTAAACTGAAAATTAATGAGTATTTAAAATTTTATATATGAATATTCTTGCATTGGGACTTAAATAAACTATGATTTTCGGGTATTAAATACCCTCAGGACTCAAAAGCAATAATAATTAAATGACACCAAAACTCAGAGGGAATAACATGAAGGCTTTTATTAAACATTTATTCTTGTAAGCATTTTGTCAAACACTTGTAGTTCATAGTTCAGTCAAATCATGGGAATGATAGGGAACTTGTAGAAAAAGCATGAGTTCAACATGAATAGTATTAAATCATGGTTTTATTCAATAAATAATAATATAAGAACATGGAGGATTGAATCATAATAATAATCTAATGGTAACATGGAATAAAATCATTAGTACATGGAGATTCATGGGTGAAATCATAATTTAAATTCAAATAACTTGAAAAGATTACAATTTTATTATTTAAAATGATTACTTGGACTCCATGGATTAAAGTAATCCATGGATAAACATCTAACATACCTTAGTAGATGAATTTCCTGATTTTCTTGGAGAAATTCTTGGGATTAACCTTGATTCTTGTAAGTTAGGGTTCTTATTCTTGAAGAAAGTTGATTTTAATTTGAGAGAATAATGCAAAAGTGAGCAAATAATGCTCTCTTAGGGTTAAATCCCATGTTTAGTAAGATTTGGGGTCAGTGGAAAAGACCAAACGACCCTTGGAATTTAAAATCACAAAATAGGAAAAATTCCAGATTTTCACCCTTGGCGCGATGTGCCACCATTGCGCCAAGACATTGGAAACAGATAATTGGGAATTTTCATGGTGGCGCAATGTGGAATAATTGCGTTACCACCTTGTTTGTGACCTGGAAGCTCACCGCGACTCGGTGGAATAGCTTAGAGACACGGGGGTTTAGGCCACAGATGACAAAAGAGGTTTAAAATGAGGTGTAGGTGACACAATTCTTAATTATTAGTTGGAGGTGATAATTACTTTATTATGTATTAAGAAAGTTGGAAAATTTTTAAAATAACCCATAAGTTTTTAAATTTACACTTTGATTCCAATGTATATCTAAAATAATGGGAAACAAAGGGAAAAAAAGTGCCTTTATCTCTCTTATCATCCATTGTTGTTTTTTCTCTCTTAGTAATTTTTGTTGTTAATTGTTTCTATTTCTACTGCTTTATTCATCATCTTCTGCTTTATCTTCTTCTTGTCAACCTTTTGTTATTGTTGTTGTTGTTGTTGGTACAGCGCTACTACTGCGATCTGACCAATTTCTTTGGTCAAATTTTTTGTACTACATCACTTTCCACTTTGGCATTACTTCATAGGTTACTTTGGTAAGTAAAATTATGATTTTTATTCGTATTTGTCATCTGGGTACACTTCTATTTTTCCAATAATGGATAGAACCCCGATTATGAATCCAACACAAATGCCCACAATTTAAACAGATCAATCATCTGGTTCATCAGATGAGTAATCTATTGCATCAGACTATTTATCTGTTGCATCATCATATTATCTGTTGCATCAGATGTATTATCTGTTGTATTAGGATATTTATCAGTTTCACCAGACTAATTATCTGTTACATCAGAATGTTTATCTGTTGCACCAAAGTAATTATCTATTGCAACAAATGATTAAGCTGTTTGAAACAACACAAATCAACCCCCACCAAAAACCCAACAGATAAATCTTACTATTGCTACTGGATTCTAAATTATTCCTTTTTACGTCGAATCGTCAAAATATTTGTTGAGAAGATAATAGACAAAATGAAAATTAAATATAGATTAAAACGTCAAAGATCAAACATAATTTATTTATTAAACAAATAAAAATACATATAATAGACTAAAAGAAAAATAATAGTCTTATTATTATTATTATTATTATTATTATTTTAACATCATCATTGCCAGCCAATCTAGGAACATGTCTGGCGATGGTGTAGACTTTTACATACAGATATCTTGTCATCTATATTGGAGAAGAGTAATAAGCAGAAAGGCTGACAGATTGAGCTTTTTTTCTATATGTACTAACTCGAGCATATTTTTTTGATAGGGTAATGATCTTAGAGTTACGTAACATTTGATAGGCTTGGTAGAGACAGTTTAAATCACATTTTGAAGGGCTTCTAGAATGCCACAACTTTGAAGGTAGTGTTCCTAATCGAGCTCACAAGAGATGAGGAACTCCTTACCAACTTTGAAGACAGTAACGACCAGCTTGAATACAGAATCAACAAGATAGAGGCAAGTTTTAAAATTATTGGGATTCACATACTACAGCAAGCATCTGATCTTCTCCAAGGAATGTTGAAAGCATGTCAAGGCAAGAAAACACAATCAATTATAACCATATTGCTAAGGAAGCAATGATACTCTATTTTCCTTTCAATCTCGTTTGTGGTTCCGATCAGATCAACAATAGTGGACCTGATCGGAAACACAAACAAGAAGGCATGGGATAAAATTTAAAAATCTAAAATTTTCTGCCTTCGCTTAGATTTCTTATTTTAACTGTAGTTGTTGTTGGCATAAGTTTTCTAGACTTGTTGTACATCATTTCTACCCTCGAAGCCCGTGAGGCTTCTTTGTTGGTCTTCTCCTATTTTCTATCTAGGTGATAATCCCGACCACATAGCTCCCTAGTAAAGTGTCCATCTACATTGTTTTTCTTTTAGAGACACAACAGATGAAATTACATTACCGGATACACTTTCATATTTGCACTTGATTTAGATCTCGCATCTGATAAGATAATTCCACCAGCCAAATTCGTTAGAAGTGACTTTCTACCCTATGTATCTTCTTCAATTAGCTCTCTAATAATATAGTCTTCCATAAACAACCCATTTTCCCTCGAAAGAATTCTCCTACCACCCCTTAGCCTTATCAGTTCAAACCTACCAAACTTAACTGTAAAATTACAGACATCTTGTTTGAACGATCTATGACTAATCAGTAAAAACATCATTCACAAAATCAGTGCATGATAACGCTCAATCTACAGCTCTCGTAGGAGTGTAAATCAGTCGTAGTCAAATATAGAACCCAACTGGGTTGGGTATCGATCCCACAGGGAATAGCTTGGTCAACAAGTAAGCAAAGATTACTAGACTTTTAGTGCAAGTCTCGTAAAAAGGGGGAGTAATAATGTGCAAGTACTGTAAACAAAATAGTAAAGTAAAAACAGAAAATAGCAAAGTAAAAAGTAAGAATGTTTGGTAAGATGTAAAACAATGAGAATTGAGAAGTTAGGGTTATGTCCACCTTATGAGTTGTACGTATCTATTGGCTATGAGTTGTGCGGAATTCAGACATGCATGTGCTTATAGAGAATTGTATTCGATGGTAAATCCAAGCGTCTTTCGACCTCAACAAGGACTATTTCACTTTAACTCTTTTGAGCTTAAAGCGTATCTAACAGTAGAAATTCTCCAAGAGGTTAATCCAGTTACGGCACTAACTTTTTAATAGGGGATGGGACCCTATTACCTTGACATTATCTCTTTTCCAGACATATAACTTTTCTTTCGAACAAGTTAATGCTATACTAGCGTTATTCTATGCATCTGCAGCCACAAGAATTTGCATTAAGATGAAGAGAATAATGATATAAGCAACACACGTGTCACGAATTCACAAACTCATAGCTTTAGATAGTATCTCATAAGGATTCCATAACCGCAACAGAGAGGTTTAGCTACTTATGAGTGCGAAGGAAATCACAATAGACATTATCATTGTACCACAATAAAGATCTCACGTTAGGTATAGGGGTAAGAATGGCGTGAATTCCTTGCTAAATAGCGATTCTTTTGTTGTAAAATTAAAAGTCGAATAGATGAAAAATAATGTCAACAATGAATTAATAAAGAGAATTGTTTTGATGGATGGATGGGAATTGATGGAATGGGGGAATTGTTTAGAAGTAGAATGAATTCAAAATCTCTAGAAAAATAGGGTATTTATAACACCCATATCCTATTCCTACTAAGCTAATGCATTACTTAACCCAATCCTACTAGGTTAATGTATCATTATCCTAATCCTACTAAGTTACTGCTAGTCCCCAAAGTCTTTAGAATTGCTGTTTTTGCCCGGGACAGATTTTCCATGCTTCACTTTTGGTCCTTGGCATCCAAGCTTTCCCTTCCTTCTTTCGTGAAGCTTTCTTTGGCGTCAAGTTATCCATAAAATGCTGAAATCTGCATCATTTATACCTGAAAACTTGCTAATCAGGTTTGTTAGCTCACTTACAGGAAAAAGGACTAAAAGTGCATGAATTATATAATTTGTCCTCAAAACTTAGCTAAAATATGGGTAAAATATAGCACTTTAGGCGTGCAAATTCGCATATCATCAGTGCACTCTATGTGTGTTTCCACGATAAAATTATCAGTAATACATGATTGATGATGCCTTGAAAGTGTCTTTCCTTCTCCTCTTAGCCGTCTTGATCTCTAGTGGAGTGTCTGGATATGAAATCCTCTTTGATGGAATGACACCCCTCTTAGATGTCATTTTCTTTACTGAAGCAGTTACTACATTAATAGCATTAATCACTCTATCGTGTTTCGCCTTGAAGTCTTAACATTTGCATGAAGAATATTTGATAGATGCGGCAAAATCTGGAGAAAAATGTGTACAACCATTATGATCATAATCATAATGGCTTCTTGTTTCAAAAACTGTAAGAGGAACATCAATAGCCCTACCCTCCAAAATTATTTTTCTTGTGATGGTTGTTGCTCCAAACAATTCCATTTTTATTACATCAACGACCTTAGGGTCTGATAAAGTTTGCACAAACCGTAAAGTAAGAAAAAATAGCATCTTTAACTCTCGGTTGGTCGGAACAAGCCACGGATGGACAATCTAAAATAAATTGGTACATATATTAAGAATGATGATGAAATCATTTAATCATTAATTAAAACAAAAACTTGATTAGAATTGGACTTACTGCTTCCTTGGAGGGATTGAAAAGATCAAGAAATTTTGCATTTTTATCGGTTTTGGCCGACAACCATCTCAAAATTCTTGGACAGAAAACTTCTTCCTAGTAGTTCACTTGTTGTCTCAAATAAGGAATGTCTTTAAATGACAAAGCCTATAACATAACGCCAATAAATCAAAAGAATTATTGAATAAAAAAATGATGAATAATATCATGATAAAAGAAATATTTACCATGAAGGCCCATGGAAAACCATATAAGTTGACTTTTTTTGGCGTTAACGGAGTCAACAAATATTTGATAGTCATTTTTGAAGCTTTCATAACCCTAAGGATAGTTGTTAAATGGCTCAAGATCCTCGGAGAGATTTATTAAACCGAGGCTTATGTTGTTGTTAACGTCTCTTGCCCAAAGAACATTATTTACAAACCAAACCAAGCACAATGATTGCTTGTGCTTCTTTGAAAGTTCTTTACCTTTCAACGTTTTAATCAGATTTTTGTTTTTGAAGCTTGGACCAACAATAGACACCAGGTCATCACGATCACTCGACTTGCCTTTTTTTTTTTTGGGTGTGCAGGGTGCTTTTTTTTGGGTCAAAGTAAGTATAACTTGAGAAGGAGAAGGAGGATAACATTTTAGTTCGGTAACTATGGCAAATTCCTCCCAACCAAAACAAACAGGCATGCCACAATAATTTATCCACACCTTATCTATCTTATCTTTATTTTCATACATAAACATGCACTTGAGAAGATCATATACCATTTTCATCTGAAAACGAGCATTGTTGTCCTCCGACAAATCAAGATATTTCCCAAAGTAGCTTTCCCTGAAATAAGCATCTAAGTTTTGTTCTCGGAGTATTTTTCTGAAGGCGTTGAAAGATTTTTCCATGACTGACTTAACCACGAGATCACCTGTTAAATCTGTGGCACCATTGCACTGCATTCTCATAGGGTAATGATCAATGTTGAAGGTTTTGACCAACTCTTCGACGGAAGGGCTATTAGCATTTGGATCATCTTTTTTAAAAGATTTCTCCTCCTCAGGTTCATTATCTTCTGCTCCTGATTGAGATACGCTTGTAAAGCAAGCTTATAGAGTAGTGGATATAGCTGAGCTGCTATACTTGTTCCTTTACTTGTACTTGATTCGATTTCTTTTATTTTGGGAGCCATGTTATCTTAAATTAATAGGAACATAACATAGATTATAATTGATTAATGCATAATAGTAATATAATAGTTCTAACAGACAACTAATCTATTGCACTAGGTATGTTATCTGTTGCAACATATAACCGACCTGTTGCAATGGATGAGTAATATGTGAGAACCATAAAAATAGCACTATCTGTTTCACCTAGTATTTTATCTAATGCAATACATAACTAACCCATTGCAACGGATGAGTAATCCGTTGGGAACAATAAAAATAGATCACTAATCTGGTACACCAGGTATTTTATCTGTTGCAACGTATAACCAACCAGATGCAACGGATGAGTAAACCATTGGAAAGAATAAAAATAGATAACTAATCTGTTGCACCGGGTATGTTATCTGTTGCAACAGATAACTGACCTGTATGAGTAAATTGTTGGAAAGAATAAAAATAGTCCTAAGTGTAAACCATCAGAAAGAATAAAAATAGATCACTAATCAGTTACCTGTTGGATCAATATTGTTTAGATTTTTTCCAATCAGAAGAGTCGTCTATGGCAATAGATGAATGCTCTATTAGATTTTTCACCTACTGCATCAGATTTTCATAGTTGCATCAGATTTTTAATCTGTTGTATCAGATTTTAAAATAAAGAGTAAATTGTTGGAAAGAATAAAAATAGATCACTAATCAGTTATCTATTGGATCAATATTATTTAGATTTCTTCCAAACAGAAGAGTCTTCTATCGTAACAGATGAATGATCTGTTAGATTGTTTACCTATTGCATCGGATTTTCATAGTTGCATCAGATTTTTAATTTGTTGCATTAAAGTTTCATCTATTGCATCATATGTTTCATCTATTACATAATACGTTTCAACTGTTGCAATACTATTTCTACCAAGACAAACAACAAATCAACCCAGCAACACCAACATATCACGCACACACATACACACTAAGAACATCAACTGTGACAAAAAATCACCAACAAATTCAAATCAACAATACGATAACGAGAAAAAGAAATACAGAAATGCCAAAAATTAGGGTTTTATTCAGTCCACATTTCAATACCAGAAGACTAGTTGGCTTAAGTTCCTCTGTTTCTTCATACTTTTTTACCTGTGAAAAAAAATAGGAGAACGAAAAACTCAAAGTGTTATCGCCGGAGAAGTATTCACGTCGATTGACGGTTGAAAGTCAAAAAAGAACTCTCCCAACTATCTATCGCTGGAGGTTGAAGGGAGAAATTATACAGAACTGTTGGTTGGGAGAAGCAGGAGAGAGAAAGTGGTTCATTAGGATTGAAGAAGGGTGTAGGTTGGGTTGATTTGTATTTTTGAAAAGATTAAAAAGTTTTGAAAATATTAATCAAGTCCACAATTAACTTAATCAAGTTTCCTAATAATGTTTGACCCTATCTGTTGGTCAATGTCACCAATCCTTCATTCAAGACTTAAAAGACACCTTTTCTTCAATTTTCTCCTCTAACTTAAGGTATAAAACAATATAATCAATGAATAGTGTTTTTCACATAGAATGAGAAAATACATAAAATTACCTGTTTGGTTTGGGTGTTTTCTTTGTTTTGTGCTTATTCAACTCTTGCTTTTCCTGGACTCTTCATTGCTATGGGAGTATCTATATATAGAAAAGAGAAGAAACGCAGATAACTGGAGATGGTATTTGGTGTAGGGAAGCATTAATTGTTGTTTTTGGGTCTGTAAAATCTGTATGTATTTAATAAACTTCACCAATATGTTCAATCTAAAGTATGAAAAATCAAATGAAGTTCTTATTCATAATTTTGAACTTCAACAATAAGTTCAATCCAACCTATCAACAACAAAAATTAACTATTTTCTTAAATGAATAATACACCCTTGTGGTGGAGCCCTTCCCCAGACCCTGCGTATAATGGGAGCTTTAGTGCACCAGACTGTCCTTTTTAAAACTATTTTATGAAAAATAGCAAAATCAAACATTCAGAAAAAGATGAAAATAAGAAGATTCAAGTCCATCAAATTCACAGCGTATTCTTAAGGAAATTATTTGCTGCAAGTACCTTAGGTTATGGAATATATCATCTCAAGATAAAAATAAATCACTTCAACAGAATAACAGTACCTCAAATTCTGTCAAAACTATGCCAAAATGTGGTGTGTTTCAATTTTCATATTAGATTTAAAATATCATCAACTTTTTGGTTTCAAATGAATTTTGTTCAAAAGTATAGTCTCTCGATCACTTGTTAAATTCAAATCCAACCAAAGCTGAATTGTGTGAGCAAGAGACGAAGGAATGCTTTTTATATTTAAGCATGAAAAAGTTTCTTTCTCACGCCAATATAATGTAGGAGAACAATTTCTTCATAAAGTGAAAAAACACAATTCACTTTTTTCCTCTATTTGTTTCCTTCATTTTTCATTCACATTTCACTACTAGAACTCAACATTCATGAGAAAATTGAAGGAAAGGTGCCGTTTAAGTCTTCAATGAAGAATTAGTGACATTGACAAACAGGTTATGTATATGTTGTAATAGATAACTTACCTAGTGCAACAGATGTGTGATCTATTGGAAGTGTTATTTTACTGTTGTACATATTAGATATACTGTTATTCCTTTTTAATGATGCATTAATCAATTATAATCTATTTTATGTTCTTGTTATTTTAAGATCATATAGCTCCCAAATAAAAAAAAACTGAATCAAGTCCAAGTAAATTAATAAGTAAAGCAGCTAGGCTACATCCACCACTCTATGAGCTTGTTTTACAAGCTTTATCTTAATCAAAAGCAGAAGATAATGAACATAGGGAGGAGGAATGTTTCAAAAGAGATGATCCAAATGCTAATAGCCCTTCCACTAAAGAGTTGGGCAAAACCTCCAGCATTGATAGTTATCCTATGAGAATGCAGTCAGCCATGGAAAAATCTTTCGACGCCTTCAGAAAAATACTTCGAGAATAAAATTTAGATGTTTATTTTAGGAAAAGCTGCTTTGGGCAGTATCTTGATTTGTCGGAGGACAAAAATGCTCGTTTATAAGTAAAAATGATCTATGATCTTCTCAAGCGTAGGTTTATGTATGAAAACAAAGATAAGATTGATGAGGTGTGGACAAATTACTGTGGCATGCCTGTTTGTTTTGGTTGGAAGGAGTTTGCTATAGTTACTGAACTCAAATGTTATCCTCCTTCTCCTTCTCAAATTATACCTATTCTAACCCCCCTAAAAAGCACTCCAAACACCCAAAAAGGCAAATGCAAGTCAAGTGATCGTGATGACCTGGTGTCCCTTGTTGGTCCAAGCTTCAAAAATAAAAATTTGATAGAACCGTTAAAAGGTAAAAGACTTTTAAAGAAGCACAAACAATCATTGTGCTTGGTTTGGTTTGTACATAATATTCTTTGGGTGAGAAACGTTAACAACAACATATCATTTGGTTTAATAAAGATCTTTGAGGATCTTGAGGCATCTAACAGTTATCATTGGGGTTATGAAATCTTCAAAATGACTGTCAAATATTTGTTAACTCCGTTAATGCTAAAGACAGTCAACTTATATGGCTTTCTATGGGATTTCATGGTAAATATTTCTTTTATTATGATATGATTCATTTTTAATTCAATAATGCTTTTGATTTGTTGGTGTTATTTTATAGGCTTGGGCATTTGAAGTCATTACTTATTTGAGATAATAAGTGAACTACCATGAAGAAGTTTTCTGTCCAAGAATTATGACATGGTTGTTGGCCAAACCACATCAAAATGCAAAATTTTTTTATGTCTTCAAACCCCGAAGGATGCAGTAAGCCTAATTATAATTAGCTTATATTTTAATTAATGATTTTTTTGAATGATCTAATCATCATTCTAATATATGTATTAATTTATCTTAGATTGTGCATCCGCCGCTTGTTCTGACCGATAGAGAGTTGAAGATGATATTTTTTTTTTACTTTACCATCTATGCAAACTTTATTGAACCCTAAGGTTATTGATAGAATAAAAATGAAATTGTTTGGAGCAACAACCATAACAAGAAAAATAATTTTGGAGCATGGGCATGTTATTGTTGATGATATTAATAGTGATGGAGCTGTTGGTGGTGGTAGTGGTGCTGTTGTTGGGGCTAACGATGCTTCTCCTACAGTTTTAAAAACAAACCATTATGAGTATGACCATATGGTTTTATACAGGTTTTGCCCCTCCAAGCAAATATTTTGCATGCAAATGTCAAGACTGCAAGGCAAAACATGATGTAGTGATTAATGTTATTAATGCATTAACTACTTCTGTAAAGTAATTGACACCTAAGAAGGGTTTCATTCTATCAAAGAGGATTTCATATTCATCCACTCCATTAGATATTAAGGCTAAGATGATAAGAAAAGTAATTTTTAAGGCATTATCAAGCATTTAAAAAAGCGAATTTACAACTCCTCTGTCTTTGTGTTGAATTATTGAGCAATGTACAAGGGCCACAGGAGAGCAGCATGAGGTGGATAAGGTGAATATATAATATTTTTGCGGAAATTTTGACTTTTTGAGAGTCTCTACTTAATTTTGAAAAGAATTAAGAAACCTTTAGAGAGTTACTTCAAACAATCCAAAACAGGAAAATCATTTTAAGTTATAGATTCTAGAAAATCATTTCCTATTAAAGTTTTAGGAAGGTGTTAGGCACCTAAAACGTCCCCTAACTTGCAGTTATTCAGACTGTTTGAAAATCTTCTTTGACTAACCTTGAAAAAGTTGATTTTTGAAAAGAAAAGCGATTTTAGGAATATTTTTGTGTTTATGCAAAACCAGTTTTTAGCGACTTGACTAAGGATTTAACTAGGTTCATAAAACACATAAGGCAAACAAGCGTAAAAAAAGGGGAAGGGGAGAAAGGAGGGAGTTAGGCCATTGTGCCCATATGAATGAGACCTATCCTAGTCTAGTTGGGCTATCGACCCATTTTACTTGTACTAATCTAATTTTTGAGCCTTTGGCTCTAATTTGTTCCACCTGTATTAAATACAACTTTGGCTTCGGAGCCCAAATAAATGAATAATGAAATAGAAAAATGAGACGATAAATAAATGAACACATAAGACAACAATAACTAAACGAGCAAATAAATGAGACTTTTTAAGTCTCTTAGCCGCTTCGAATACGAGGCTTTAGTCCATGCTGCTTCTTTCAACTCCTTTTATCCGGTATGCCATGCAATTCATTTTAGATTTCTTTTAGGTTTGACTCCAAAGATGGGTCCCAATGGACCACCTCGATAATGCGCCAAAGAGAAGAAGTCCGTTTGGACTCAAATGCGGGTTCATGCGAAGAGGAAGAAAATAAAGAATCAATATGTATAGGTGTATATGATAAGATAGTAGCATATCATGTTGAAACTGTATACTCATGCACAAAGAAGGAACCATTCGTGACATTAAAGGAACATGTACCTCATAAAAGAAATTCAAATTAAAGAGAAGAAAAGGTAAAATAGTCAATTTTCATGAATTCAATCAAATGAAATCGAACAATATTTTAAGGCTATGTCGAAATTTATCAAATCACACAAGTATGTTAGGATAAAGAGGGTGGGAAATATGCAGAACAGAGACTCGCAAGAAAAAATAATTCTATCACACAAAGAGACCAGGAGTAACACATGACACCAAATTGTACGCAAAGCTAATACAGATTCCAAACACTGCTTTCAGGATTTCAGCATTAATCATGGGAAAACTTAGTTCAAAAAAATAGACCAGAATCAAAAAAAAAATCACTGCGACTGAATTGCTGAGAGAACACAAGCAAGAGAAGATCAAATAAATTTGTAATCCAGAAAATCTCATATTATGGAGGTTATTATCTCAACAGACATACGATGAGTTTAACTATAGATTAATATGAACTTGAATGAAGAACCACGAACCCCTATCACAACAAGTAAAATTTATGCTACTAAATGTGACTGGTAAAAAGATTGTGAATCTTCATAACAACATATGAGCTAACGGTCCTAAACTACACAATCAATGTCAAATCTAGCACATTAAGACTTCAAATAGTGATTTACATTCCTGACCTTTTTAAGGGATTGAATGTGAAATCAGGAGCTGACAAATATCAACAAAGGGAGAAAATAAAGTCATCACAACAAACGAACAATCGAAAAGAAACATTTCTAGTAAAGCAAGGGACTTATATGATGTATTTGTTATCCCTTCTTGACATTTCTTATAGAGAGGGATTTGAGGAACATCTTCACATACTTATGATTAATTAGAAGACAATCGTGAAACAAACCCAAAAGTGAGTGAATTACCAGCAATAGTAAACTAGAACAATAAAAGGGCTTAAAACAACGAACCTGTCAGTGAAAGACTATAATACTCTAGGCATAACAAGCTGGTGATTAAACCTAAAGGGTGTATCTACAACAGGTAGAGCTCAAAAGAAATAGTAACCATTATTTGATGGTATTGTCATAAAACAATAAAATTTAAAGCGTATCGAAGCACAAGACATTAACTGGAGCAAAAAAGTAACGAACATCACAGTAACAAGCATCATAATAAAATCTATGGCCATCAAATGGCATCTACAGTGAAACAACCCAGCACATACGACTATCAAAACATTATATATAACAATAGAATGGGAATATAGAGTATAAAGTGATGAAATTAAAAGAACAAGAGTATATTCAGCTCTTCTGGGGCAGCAAAATAGGACAACAAACTGGTACGGAGATCACGACCACCGGGAAAACTTCTTCACCGTCAACCGAAACTCTAATTTAGCCGATGAACAAGAAAAAAATTTCTACTCGAGACTGAATTTTCTCAAGAGTTTTCTTTCTTTTTCTTTCTTTTTTCTCTCTTTTTCTTGTCTTTCCTTTCAAATTTTTCCCAACCTTTCTTTCTCAACCCACAAAATTTCTACCAAATATTTCGAACCCAAAAAAAATCCCCCTTTGCCTCTAAGATTTTAAAACTAGAAAGAAAAGGAGAGGCCAGGTAAAATCCCCATTTCATAGTGACCCAATGGGTCCTTATATAGGAGACAAATTCGGGGGTAATCTAGGGGTTTAAAAAGGGGGAGAAATTCAAAATTTCCACTCCAATAAGGCTACCCCCTAACAGATAGTACCCCTTTCATTGTTTTCTTGAGAGGAATTCATCATCCATGGACTAATCCCATTTGGGTAAAATGAATTTCCCCCAAAATCAATAGAAACCAGCCACATACATACAAAATCATACCAATAGTTCTAAGATTCACAAAATTTGGACATTGGGGCGAGCTTCGAGGTCCTTCCTCATCATACTATCGTGTGGAACGCGTGAAGAATACCACAAATGGATTGGTTACAGGTCGATTTGGAGTTGGTTGAGATGGGTTCATCGGATTTGGGGTCGATTTTGCGATTGTTGTTATTTGCTAGTGTTAAGCATATTGTTAAGGGTTGTTGTCAATATTGATGATTAAAGGAGGAAGGGAAGTGGGTTGGGTATCTTGTTATTGTGTTGGGCTTGGGATTTTTGAATTTTTGGGCTAATTTTTGGGCCACTGGGTTGCTGGATTGATTAGTTCAATTGGGGTTATTTAAGATAACCCCAATTAGATTAGGGATTATGAATTTAGGCTAATTGTTAAATTAGCCTAATCATTAGAATTTAGCCAATCGAATTTAAATTTTAGCCTAATTAAAAATTAATTAACCAATTACATTGTAATTATTGTCAAATCCTTTTCACTTAAGGTTAAATTTAATAAATTGGCCAAAACTAATTAAAATTTAAAACAAATCAATCACTATTTTAATCCTGAGTTTCTCAATATAATAAAATTGACACATATTTATCCGAATAAATTATATTAAAATCTAGATTTTAAGCATTTGAATTTGTTTCAAGATAAACCTTGATTAAAACTCGATTTTTGTATATTAAATATTTAAGTTCTAAATTTATTAAATTTCTTGTAATTAAATACGATGATATTTAATCGTTACTTAAATGACCAATTTACCCAAATGAATACATTGAAAATCCTTTATTCGAATAAAGTAAATGTTGTTGTTTTATCTTAAAATTGAAGAAACTCAGAATTAAATTAGGTTGTGGAGGGTAAAAATTAGGTGTCAACAACTTTCCCCTCCCTTTGGGTAGGATGGATGCAAGTAATCCTGGGCAAAGGGAGGTTGACATTCCAAATTTTTGTCTGACCACAAATTTAAATCTGAAATAGATTAGTTTTTCGCACAAGTTTCATGGAGTTATGGCTGGACCTCGGTATTAGGTTTCCTATATGTCTCAGGTTACATGAGAATTCAGGCCACTTGTAGTTCATAAAGCTTGATTTTAAGCACGATTTTAAGAGAATTCACCAGTTATCTTGGTTTTGGAGTTTTTAGTTAAACAGAGAAGCTGGGGAATAAAGGGATTTGGAGGAGGTTTGAATACATTCGAGTTTTATATACAAATATCGGCCTACATATCCTCAAGATTTTAGGGAATTAGACTGTTTGTAATTCGACTTGATCGGTAGAAAAGATAGTCTTCTATTTGGGAGGATCTTTGGCTCGGGATGAGTGACAAGTTAATGAGTAGCAGAAGAGAAGCTTGTAACCTCTTAACCATGAATGTGGGATCCTTCACATGCATAGGAAATAACTTACCTGGACATAATTTCCAAAACTCTAGGTATCCTATCACTTGTATTTGAAAGAAAGGAAAGACTACCCTCGATGTAAGTTTAGAAGTATCTCAAAGGCGAAGTTGAAACAAGAATATCCCGAAATACCCACATGCCTTATAATAGAGGTATGGTTAGATGATGGTGGTGATCATCCTTTAGCTCGCGTCCGGAGAGTTTGACGTCTCTCTCTAGACTATGTCCCATTTTACTGCTAAGAAAGAGTTCCACGTTGTGCTACATCCTATCTAAAGTTGTCCGCACTTGTAGTTTTGATTTGATATTTTCATCCTCTCAGATGCTCTCAACAATGCTTCAAGCAGAAAGTATTAGTGTTAAACATAATTCACGAAAGAGGTATGTAGTCTTTTACCATATCTCCACGTGAGTTGTGTCCTGAAAAGCGAAGTCACCTCTTCATGTACCTGTTTGAAATGAAATAACTGGAAACGACAAACATAACAAACCTCTTGGTTGTTGTATGATTATGACATTTTTCGGTTGAATATGTATTCAAAGTGGGGTGGCCCTTTTGGACACCGGCGATACTTTATGTCGAATGGTCCCTACAACCGTCTAATCTTGTGCTGGTGTGTTAACCCTTTTGGTTAACTATATCACTTGTTGTATGTGGAATGATAACCTCTCCGGTTATAGTCGATGATCGATTTATAAATTTCCCTTAAATTATCAATCTTTGGATAATCTTGCGCATTATTTGATATTGGATACGATGTGACTTACAGATATCCTTTAAATTGCTAGCTTTTAAGTAATCATGAACATTATCTAACCTTGGATAAGAGATTGCTTACAGATATCCCTCCAATCTCTAGTTTTTAGGTGTTCTTGTACATCATCCAACCTTAGATACAATATGACTTATAGATATCACTCAAATTGCTTGTCCTTGGGTAATCCTGCACATAATCGATCTTGGATATGACGCGGCTTATAGATAACCCTTGGACATTAATTTGATAATCTCATATATCATTCGTCTTTAGATACCAACTTAAAGGCGTCCCTTCAAATCATGTGCTCTAAATGCATTCAGATACTGATTCATAAAATGATGAGATATCTTTGATGCAATCATTTGTCTCTCACGTGTCAACATATATCAAATGCTAATGATATCTTCGATGCCAGCGTTTATGTATCACGTGTCAACCGATATGAAATACTGATAACATCCTCGAGCTAGCATTTTTGTCTTGCATGTCAACAGATATTGAATGGCCCTCTCAGCAATGATATGAATGACCCTCTTGGCAATGATATGAAATGGCCCTCTTGACTATGATATGAATGGCCCTCTTGCCAATGATATGCAATGGCCCTCTTGCCAATGATATGAAATGTTTCTCTTGGCGATGATATGAAATGGCCCTCTTGGCAATGATATGAAATGGCTCTCTCGGCGATGATATGAAGTGGCCTTATCAGAAAAGATATGAAATGGCCCTCTTGGCAATGCTATGAACGGCACTCTTGGCAATGATATGAAATGATATAAAGTGACCCTCTTGGCGATGATATGAAATATCCTTCTTGGCAATGATATGCAATGGTTTTTCCGGTGATTTGAAAAGAGTTTCATCTGAGTTTGTTTGTCTGCGTCCTGCTATCTACATGTACCTGTACTCAAGGTAGACAATTAGTAGACACAACGTCGCTCTCACTGGAGACCAAAGTCAAGCTTTATGATAGTTTAATGATAAATACGTAGCATCATAATTTGAATGGCTTATTCTGCCATCAATCTTCTCCTTTTAAAGAAATAGCAAATTCACCGAATGCAAGTAAATGGGGAAAAACCCTTGTTTGGGGACTCCAATACTGTTGCTTCGCTTCAAGGTGAATTTTGAGGGTGACTCTCTGCTCTTCCTCCTATCCAGTGATCCTTTGATTATTATATTTAATGTGCCAACTCCCTTGAATGTACCTGCACTCAAAGTAAATATTTAGTAGACACAAAGTCGCTTTTGCTAGCGACTATATTTTTTAGAAAAATTCTAAATGCAATATTCAATAAGAAGATAAGATGCTTTAGTTTGTCCTTCATGATCTCAAGAAATGAGACAGAGAATTTAAAAGGTCCTCGATAAATGGGTATTAAACCTATTTTGGGGCTACCAACAAATACCGTTCTTAAGCATTATATGCTATGGTATGGCTCCCAACTTTCTTGGGGATTTTTTGAAAGAGACCCTCATTTTTGTGTATTGATCCCTGAACCACAGAAAAATGATTAGTTTGAGTGAAACTACTCCGTGTTGACCTCATTCGCTCCTTGATTTGTTCCTCGCCATCCTCCGGGACTCCATCATGTTGACACCTCCACCCCAGCTCTTTGCTCTAATAGATGTCTAGGAAATCACTAGGTAAAAGATTTGTATGGATTTTTGAAAGTAGTCTTAATTTTAGAAAATAGTTTCAAAAGTTTCTGTAAAAGCTTTAGAAAATCTCTGCCAGTCATGTCATGTACTAGCTCAACGAATGTCTCCCTCTTGGTTTTGACTATATCCTACGGAGGATTTTCCAAAACTTATCATTATTTTTTGGAATGTTCTTCAAACAGTTCTATTCTAGCCAGAGATTAAGTCTACCTAGACTTTGTCGCAGCTGGTGACTTCAAAAGTTTGACTTTGACCTCTGGTGCCGGGGAATTTGAAATATATTCCAGTAGCTGGTGAAAATTTTGAGGTTTTCCTCAAAATTTCTGTCCCAGTTTAAAGTTGTCTGAGATGATATCAACTAGAGAGGATCCAAAGTCTTTATTGGTATTCGTTTTCTTTGTTAGATGATGATCTTCCTCTTGTGAATTTTTGAGATTCCTTCTCAAAAATTCTGCCCCGGTTTCCATTTCCTGGGTTATATGACTGAGCCGTTGGGGCACCTATGTATCCCGTTGAAGCAGGAATCAGGTCAAACGTTGTTCAGGACTATGCTAGGAATATATATAAAATTTTGATGGATTGACCGAAGCCAACATAGGCCACCTACGTATCGCATTCTTGAGAATTCAGGTCATCACGTAGTTCATACATAAAAAAAGGGATAAATTATTCTAAGGGGCTTGACCAAAGTTGACATAGGCCGTCTACTTATCCCTTTCTTGGAAATTCATGTCAAACGTATTTCGTACATAAAAAGAAGGGATAAATTATTCTAAGGGGTTGACCAAAGCCGACATAAGCCGCCTACGTATCCATTTCATGGGAATTCAGGTCAAATGTAGTTCGTATATACAAGGAAAGGATAATTTTCCTAAGGGGATTGACCGAAGCCGACATAGGCCGCCTACGTATCCCTTTCTTGGGAATTCAGGTCAAACATAGTTCGTACATAAACTCATCTTCAGGGTTAAATGGCCCTAGATACTCTTATCCATCCTACTAGAAATAAACACTCTACAGATGACATAACATTTTCATTACTTTTGTCTTGATAGAACAAAGGATCAAATGTCCAATTCCCTTAGTCATCGCTCGATTTCCTCTAGATTAGGCTTCTTTGATTCTCGAACTCTTTGACTCTTATATTGATTTTTTAGGGCTATCATTATCTTTCTTTTTGATAGGACATGACAATGGCAGGTTTTAAGTTGTTGATATACATCAGGCGATGAGTCATGAGTGGAGTGGAGGTCCAATTCAACAATGTTTCCTCGAATTAATCTTCCATGATCCCAGTTGTCTTGGAAAATTCCTCCCTTACATTTTCCCTTATTCCATCCTCAATACCATCGCTTACAGGTTGGAAAAAATGATTGGTAGAGTCCAGTTTTACTACTAGTCATTTTTCTTTTCCTGTAACAAAGTTATAGTCAAGAAGGGGATCTCTTATTCATTTGATCTAGTGAAGTATGGTCATTTTGTTCCAACACAGTGTAGTTTCTATTACTTGCAAAGTAAAAACAACTCAAAGGCTGACGTGCTAGAGTCTGTTAGTAATAGGTAAAGCAAGATGATAAGGTAGGAAGTAAACACATAGAGTTGTTTCTCCTCTCATGCGAATTGATACATGAAGTAATGATGACTCAAGAATTTTAATGAACAGGATTTTACTCAATGATATGGATGGGTGGAATTTATCCAGAAGGCTCGACTTTTATTCTTTCTGAACTTATTACTTCTTTTAAGAAAATGGAGGTCAACAGAGCTTTTGGAGATATGGGTCGAGCCGAAAGGCTGCCTACGTATCTTATGGAAGAGAAATCAGGCCCTACATAGTTCAAAACTATAACGGCTTTTTCTGATTCTAAAATTAAATTTTTGAAAATGGTAGCGATCATTTTGGAAGTTTTAAGAATGATTGCGAACTTTTCTGAGAAACTTGGGAGACTTGGAGTACGTTTGGTCGGACTTTTGTATAGTGGGGTATATTTCTGCCTAGAGATGTTCTATGGAAAATGGGACTGAATCAATGTGTGTTTGATTAGAATCAACATAACACATATAAGCACATAAACAGTTATATTATACAAGTATATTGTAATAAACATGCATCCTAATTGGGTGACCCTTTTGAGCCAAGGATTTAGGCCTAAAGAATTTTGAAGAAACTATACGCCTTTTAAAAACCAATCCATTATCCCCCTAAAACCTTCATAGATATACATAAATGGAATAAATGCCTACAAAAGTTGCACAAAAGGGATACAATCTTTAGGGAAAGGGAAAATAACATGAGAAGAAAAGTAATGTCCCACGCAGGGGATAATAAATACTAATTCCTGAATGTTTCTTCTATCGGCCTTCGTCTCTTAGCTTTGCCCACTCCTCGTTATTGGTGACATCCATTAATGATCAAGTGATTTTCGTATAACTATTCCATAGATGCCATGCAACTGTCCAAATTGATCAATTTCTTGCTTGACTTGTTTCAATTCCTTCATCAATCGGTGTACGATTGAGGCATCCTTATACAAAAGTAAGTAAAACAAGTCTTCTCCCGAACCCCTAAAGGATAATGGATTGGATTAAACAAACATATATTTCTTCAACACAAATATACGATTCATCTGTAATTGACTTGGGGTCAATAGACACAGGGCAAGTTTTCTAATGGGCCCAATACCCCCCTCAAGTATTAGGTCATCCTAGGCTCATGCCTAAAATAGGGTTTTGGTTTTGCTCTATCCTAAGTGTCTTAAGTGGGTTTGAACTGGGTTCCCAAGCGGACGTCTTGGGTTTGGAAATACAAACAGCCATCAGACAACTCACGTGCTAATAAACCATTGTATTTCTAACACATTATTTGGAATTGAACAATAGGGATCGGGACATCCACGAAATCCCAAAATAGTTTAAATAAATGCAGGAATATGCTATGAGATGCACTAATTAAATACCGTGAAATCGAACATATAAAAACGTAAATAGTTAATCAAAAGATAAAATCAAACATATGGTTAGAACCTAGTTAAAAATGCCCAACAGAGTCGTCATTTCTGTTTTTTGCAAAAATTTTGACTTTTAGAGAGTCACCACTTCATTTTGAAAAGAATTAAGAAACCTTTAGAGAGTTACTTCAAACGATCAAAAATAGAAAAATATTTTAAGTTAGAGATTCTAGATAAACGGTTCCTATTAACATTTTAGGAAGGTGTTAGGCACCTAAAACGTCCGCTAATTTGTGGTTATCCGGACTGTTTGAAAATCGTCTTTGACTAAACTTGAAAAAGTTGATTTTTGAAAAGAAAAGCGATTTTAGGAATATTTTGGTGTTTATGCAAATCCAGTTTTTTGCGACTTGACTAAGGATTTAACTAGGTTCACAAAACACATAAGGCAAATAAGCGTAAGGGGAAGGGGAGAAAGGAGGGATTTAGGCCATTGGGCCTAAATCAATGAGACATGTCCTAGTCTAGTTGGGCTTTCGACCCATTTCACCTGTCCTAATCTAATTTTTGAGCCTTTGGCTCTAATTTGTTCCACATGTATTAAATACAACTTGGGCTTCGGGGTCCAAATAAATGAATAATGGAATAGAGAAATAAGACAACAAATAAATGAACACATAAGACAACAATAAATAAATGAGAAAATAAATGAGACTTTTTAAGTCTCTTAGCCGCTTTGAATACGAGGCTTTAGTCCATGCTGCTTCCTTCAACTCCTTTCATCCGGTATGCCATGCAATTCATTTTAGATTTCTTTTAGGTTTGACTCCAAAGATGGGTCCCAATGGACCACGTCGATAATGCCTCAAAGAGAAGAAGTCCGTTTGGACTCAAATGCGGGTTCATGCGAAGTGGAAGAAAATAAAGAATCAATATGTGTAGGTGTATAAGATAAGATAGCAGCATATCAGGTCGAAAATGTATACTCATACACAAAGAAGAAACCATTCGTGACATTAAATGAATATGTACCCCATCAAAGAAATTCAAATTAAAGAGAAGATAAGGTAAAATAATCAATTTTCATGAATTCAATCAAATGAAAATGAATAATATTTTAAGGATATGTCTAAATTTATTGAATCACACAAGTAATTCTGGATAAATAGGGTGGGCAACATACAAAATAGAGACTCGCAAGAACAAAAAATTCTATCACACAGAGAAACCAGGACTAACTCATGACACAAAATTGTACGCAAAGCTAATACAGATTCCAAACACTGCTTTTAGGATTTCAGCATTAATCATGGGAAAACTTAGTGCAAAAAAATAGACCATAATCAAGAAAAAATAAAATCATTGCGACTGAATTGCTGAGAAAACACAAGCAAGAGAAGATCAAATAAATCTGTAAGCCAGAAAATCTCATATTATGGAGGTTATTATCTCGACAGACATACGATGAGTTTAACTATAGATTAATATAAAATTGAAGGAAGAACCACGAACCCCTATCACAACAAGTAATATTTATGCTACTAATTTTCCCAAGAATTTTCTTTTTTTTCTTTCTTTTTTCTCTCTTTCTTGTCTTTCCTTTCAAATTTCTCCCAACTCGCTTTCTCAACCCACAAAATTTCTATCAATTTTTTTGAACCCCAAAAAAAAATCCCCCTTTGCCTCTAAGATTTTGAACCCAGAAAGGAAAGGAGAGGCTAGGAAAAAACCCCTTTTCACAGTGACCGAATGGGTCCTTATATAGGAAACGAATTTGGGAGTAATCTAGGGTTTTGAAAAAGGGGAGAAATTCAAAATTTCCACTCAGATAAGGCTACCCCCCTAATAGATAGTACCCATTTCGTTGTTTTCTTGAGAGGAATTCATCATCCGTGGACCAATACCATTTGGGTAAAACTAATTTCCTCCAAAACTAATGGAAACCAGCCACATACGTACAAAATCGTATCAATCGTCTCAAGATTCACAAAATTTGGACGTAGGGGTGAGCCAACTCACCCATTTGTAGAATCTTTGAGGTCCTTCCTCGTCGTAATATTGCATAGAACTCATGAAGAATACAAAAAATGGGTTGGTACAGGTCGATTTAGAGATGATCGGGTTGGGTTCGTTAGATTTGGGGTCGATTTTGTAATTATTGTTGTTAGCTTGTGTTGAGCATATTGCTGAGGGTTGTTGTCGATGTTGATGATTAAAGGAGAAAGGAAAGTGGGTTGGGTTGCGGGTTATTGTGTTGGGCTTGGGATTTTAGAATTTTTGGTGGGCTACTAAGGGTTTTGTTAAATTGGGCTAATTTTTAGGCCATTGGGTTGCTGGATTGATTAGTTCAACTGGGGTTATTTAAGATAACCCCAATTAGATTAGGGATTATGAATAATAATTAGCCTAATCATTAGAATTTATCCAATCGAATTTAAATTTTAGCCTAATTAAAAATTAATTGACCAAGTACATTGTAATTATGGCCAAATCCTTTTCAATTAAGGTTAAATTTAATAAATTGTCTAAATCTAATTAAGAAGTTAAACAAATCAATTACTATTTTAATCTTGTGTTTCACAATTTAATAATATTGACATATATTTATCCAAATAAATTATTTTTTAGAATAAATTATATTAAAATTGAGGTTTTAATCATTTGAATTTATTTCAAGATAAACCTTGATTAAAAATTGATTTTTGTAGATTAAATATTTAAGTAGCAAAGTTATAAAATTTAGTGTAGTTAAATACAATAATATATAATTGTTACTTAAAATGACCATTTTACCCAAATAAATACTTTGAAAATTCTTTATTCAGATAAAGTAAATGTTGTTTTATCTTAAAATTGAAGAAACTCATAATTAAATTGGGTTGTGGAGGGTAAAAATTAGGTGTCAACATACATCATTTGTTCCAATTAACAAACAGGCTTATTTATATCTATTTCACCAGATGACAGATCTGCTGAAAATTATCAAATAGATATATACATTTGTTGCAACAATTGACTAACCTATTGCATCAGATGCAATATCTGTTACAAAATATGTCTCGTCAATTTTACCAAATCAAACAACTCTTCGTACTATTTTTATTTGTACCAACAGATGACCTATTTGCTGCAACAAATGGGTCATCTGTTGGGACAAATTAAATCAAGACTTTCAACTGTTTCAGTTTTTTCAATAGTAGAGTCATATGTTGTAACAGATGGTTTATCCGTTGGAAATTATAATACACGTCTTCCTCATGTTTTAATTTTTCCTAACAAATGATCCGTCTGCCATACTCTTGAAGTCTTGTGCGAAAAAAGTATGCATAGTGTAATGTTTTGCGCATTGCCTAAAATTCATGATCTTTCACAGAGTAGCCTTCTCTTTGGCACCAAGTTCTGCATATATGTCCACCTTCTTCAATGGCTCCTGAACTTCAACAACTTTTGGAGAGGGAGGATTTGTAATTTTTTTTGGTTCTGATTGGAGAGAATTTGTCTAATTCCACTTTTCTTCTTCTTAACCGCCACTGTAGGAGTGTATGGCTCCTTCACTTTCTTGGATGTATGACACCTCTCTTGGATTTCAATTCCTTGACAGCTTTAGAAATAGCCTCTACTTTTTCAAAAAGTTTATCCTGTTTGTCCTTGCACTCTTTACATTTACAATGAGAATATAAGGGTGAAAAGAGATGAGTGAAACCACTGTAAGGGTTGGAAAGATTATTGTAAAGGTGAGAGGGACATGTGAAAAGGGTGTTTTCAAACATTTTTATTTTTTCTTGAGCATCAACATGCTCATCATCATGATTGGCAGCAACATCAGCATCAACATGGATGCCACCAACATCAACAACTCCACCAGCAACACCACCAGAAGCAGCACTTAAATCTATTGTATCAGGTTGGTCATGAAGAACCTCAACATTAGGTTAACCGTGCCTAACTGCCCTTTTTATGGTTGTTGCTCAAGCCAATTTCTTCTTTATTAACTCCACCGTTAGGTCTGCTATTGTATCAATAAGACCTAGAGTAATAAAAGAAGTCATCCCCAACTCTTGCTCAGTACACACGATCCATGGATGCACAACCTATAAAAAATATTGATATATTTAAATCATATAATAATTGGCAGTCAGTTAGATTACATGTTAACAGAGATAACTTATACAACAGATGATCTCTTTGTCATAATAGATGATTTATATGTAGCAATAGATTAAATAATGTTGTATCAAATTACCTATTTGTTGCATAATTTACAGTAGTTGGGTAATCTGTTGAGTTGGGTTTACAGAACCAAAGCAATAGATGGATAATCTGTTGAGAAATATGAATTGACTATCGCAACCGATTACCCATCTGTTGCACTAGTTGCAGTAAACGGGCAATCTGTTGTAACAGATGACCCATCTATTTCAATATCTATCTTTGAGTCAAATTTTTTTACTTGAAAGAATACTTACTACATCATTTGAAGGGTTAAAGAGATCAACCTCCTTAATTTTTATGTTGCTCTTTACAGCCAACCATCTAAGAATCCTTGGATGAGAAACCTCATTCGGGTAATCCTTGACCTACTTTCGGAGGGGAGGAATGGCTTCAAATGCCCAAGCCTAAAAATTCTAAACAGGAAGCAAAAAAAAAAGGTCATAATAATTATTCTATATAAATTAGTTGAAGAGTAAACAAATAGTGATTAAATTTACCATGAAAGCCCACGAAAAGCCATATAATATGATTGACTTTGGGGATAGCTTTGATAGTAAATATTTGAAAGTAACCTTGTAATTGACATATCCCCAGGGATAATTATTGAATTTCTCAAAATCCTTAGCATGCTTCAACAAATCATCTTCTATGACTTTGTTGACGTCTCTTGCCAATATAACAGAATAGGCAAACCAGACTAAGCACAATTGCTCCTTGTACTTCTTTGATATAGTTTTATCCTTAAGGTGTTTTAACAATACATTGGATCTATACCCCCATCGAGAAATGTCTAACAATCCATCTATTTTTTCCCTGTATTTGTTGGTTTTGGTGGGTGGTCGCTTGGACAATGCCTTCCCTCTATTTAATGATGGTAGTTTGGTTGTCCTTCTTTCCTTGGACATTTTGTGGGGTGTTTCCTTGATGAGAGTTTTTTTGGATTATCACATCTCAAGCTTATCACTATGGTAAACTCTTTCATGCCATAACAAACTGGTATGCCATAGTAGTTGATCCAAATTTATATTTTTTTCCCCTCCTTCGAATCATCCCCTATGTAATTTATCCTGAGCTTGAGAAGACTATATACCATGCTCATCAAGAAATAGGAATTATTGTTCTTAGGAAGCTTAAGAAAGTGTCCAAAGCAGCTCTTCTTAAAAAGTTTGTCTATGTTTTCATTCTTCATAGTATTCCAAAATTCATCATAAGTTTTCCCCAACTGCGATTTAAGTACAAAGTCACCAGTTTGTTTTATAGGGTCATCTATCAGCATCGCAACTTGAAACCTATCAATACTAATAGTTTTGACAGGCTCATGCTGGGATTTTGATCTTAATTCATGCCTCGTTGGAGATGCGTTATCATCATATTGATCATCATTCTCTTTCTCTCTTTCTTCTTCCTGCTCTTCTTATTTATCATCTTTTTCTTCCTCCTTATTTTTATTTTCCTCATCACCCGTTACAAACCCTTCTCCACTTCCCTCAACGTTGTTTTCATATCTTTTTTCAGATTCACTTTTTCCTGACTGAGATTATTCAGGAAGCTCCTCCGAATCCATTTATACTGTAGCCTTTTTTGTTAGGTGGTTAGAAGTTGATCCACTTTCACTTTTTTTTTCTTTTGGGAGACATATTTTACCTACAAAACAATAGAAAAACAAAAAATACATTACAATTGATGTCACCAATGCCACCAACACCAACACCAACAAACACCACCAATGGCACCACCACCACCACCACCACAACCAAACCACTAATACCAACACCAATACCAATACCAATGCCACCAATAACAATATCAAGACCACCAATTTAAGTACAAAATAACCAGTTAGTTCCGTAGGATCATCTATCGTCATCGCAACTTAAAACCTGTCAATACTAGTAGTTTTGATAGGTTCATTCTAGGTTTTCGATCTTAATTCATACCCCATTGGTGATGCATTATCATCATGTTAATCATCATCCTTTTTCGTACTTTTTTCTTCCTTCTCTTCTTATTTATTTTCTTCTTCTTCCTCCTCACTTTTATTTTCCTCATCATCCTCTATAGACCCTTCTCTACCTCCCTTAATGTCATTTTCATATCTTTCCTCAGATTCAGTTTTCCTTGATTGAGATTGATCAGGAAGCTCTTTCGAATCCATCGGTACTCTAGCCGTTTTTATTAGGTGGTCAGAAGTTGATCCACTTTCACTTTCTTTTCTTTTGGGAGACATGTTTTACCTACAAACAAGAGAAAAATAAAAAATACATTATAATTGATGTCACCAATGCCACTAAAACAAACACCAACAACCACCACAAACACCACCAATGCCACCAACACCACCACAAACCACCAATACCAACACCAACACCAGCACCAATGCTACCAATAACAACACCAAGACCACCAATTTAAGTACAAAATTACCAATTAGTTTTGTAGGGTCATCTATCGGCATCTCAACTTAAAACCTGTCAATACTAATAGTTTTGATAGGCTCATGCTGGGATTCCGGTCTTAATTTACGCTCCATTGATGATGTATCATCATCATGCTGATCATCATCCTCTTTCTCACTTTCTTCTTTCTCCTCTTCTTGTTTATTTTCTTCTTGTTCCTCATCTATTTTATTTTCCTCATCACTCTCTACAGACCCTTCTCCACCTCTCTCAATGTCATTTTCATATCTTTCCTCATATTTACTTTTCCCTGACTGAGATTGTTTAGAAAGTCCTCCGAATTCATCTTTCCTTTAGCCTTTTTGTTAGGTGGTCAGAAGTTGATCCTCTTTTACTTTCTTTTCTTTTGGGAGACATATTTTACCTACAAACAACAGAAAAACAAAAAATACATTATAATTTATGTTACCAATTCCACCAATGCTACAAACACCACTAATGCCACCAAGACCAACACCAACACCACTAACGCCACCACCAATACTACCAATACCAACACCACCACCAACACCACCACCAACACCAATGCCACCAATAACAACACCTACACCACCAACACCACCAATGCCACCATGACGACCATCAACACCACCATCAATAGCCACTAATACCGCCACCAACACCACAACACCAAAACCAAACCACTAATACTAATAGCACCACCAACACCACCGCCAATTCCATCAATACCAATACCAAGATGACTAACACCACCACCAATTCCACCACGACGACCACCAACTACCAACAACACCACAAATACCATCCAATAATACCATGATAATTAACAAAATATTGTTACAAAAAATAGGATTTTCTTGAGTTCTTCCTACGATTTTAGCATCAAAACTCAAAATTGTCAATCCATTCTCAAAGATAATACAACTAAAAGTCTTATTTTTCATCATTAACTAAAAAGACTTAATTTTTTAAAAAAATAAACAAATGTGGAACACTTCTTAAACTTTATGACTCACGAAGACAGAGAAAATGTCAAATATAAGCAAGAATGAAGTATAAAATAACAACTATGTGGTCGAAAATAAAAAGAAAATTGATCTATTGTAAAGGGTTGAGAAATATGTTGAGTAGTTGTTGTTTGTATTATTGACTGAGAAAGAAAAGAGAAAGAACACGAGATTTAAAATAATGAAATATTTTTCCCACAAAAGGGTGATTTGTATGGGTTGATTGGTATTTTGGAAAAGAATGAGAAGATTTAAAAATGTTAATTTGGTCCAAATAATTTACTCATCCCGAGTTGTAGCTAAATCAATTTAGGTATTTCAAATAATAAGCTAATATGAATCGTTTCAACTCAGATTGGTCGATTGATGACTCAGGTCAGGAGGAATGTAATACCAGCATCATGCAATATAGTTGACCCTATCAACTTATCCCTAGTTATAGCTAAATCAATTTAGGTATTTCAAATAATAAGCTAATATGAATCGTTTCAACTCAGATTGGTTGATTGATGTCTCAGGTTAGGAGGAACGCAATACCAACATCATGCAATATAGTTGACCCTATTAACTCATCCCTAGTTATAGCTAAATCAATTTAGGTATTATAAATAATAAGCTCATATGAATCATTTTAACTCAGATTGGTCGATTGATGACTCAGGTCAGGAGGACCGTAATACCAATATCATGCAATATAGTTGACCCTATGAACTCATCCCTTGTTGTTGCTATATCAATTTAGGTATTTCAAGTAATAAGCTAATATGAATCGTCTCAACTCAAATTGGTCGATTAATGACATAGGTTTGGAGGAACATAATACCAACATCATGTAATATAGTTGACCCTATCAACTTATCCCTAGTTGTAGCTAAATCAATTTAGGTATTCCAAATAATAAGCTAATATGAATTATTTCAAGTCAAATTGGTCGATTGACGACTCAGGTCAGGAGGAATGCAATACCAACATCATCCAATATAGTTAACCCTATCAACTCATCCCTAGTTATTGCTAAATCAATTTAGGTATGTCAAATAATAAGCTAATATGAATCATTTTAACTCAAATTAGTCGATTGACAACTCGGATTAGGAGGAACACAATACCAACATCATGCAATATAGTTAATCCTATGAACTTATCCCTACTTGTAGCTAAATCGGTTTAGGTATTTTAAATAATAAGCTAATATGAATTGTTTCAACTCAGATTGGTCGATTAACAACTCAAGTTGGGAGGAATGCACTACCAACATCATGCAATATAGTTGACCCTATAAACTCATCTCAAGTTGTAGCTAAATCAAGTTAGGTATTTCAAATAATAAGCTAATATGAATCATTTCAACTCAGATTAGTTAATTGACGACTCATGTCAGAAGGAACGCAATACCAACATCATACAATATAGTTGACCCTATCAATTCATTCCTAGTTGTAGCTAAATCAATTAAAGTTGTAGTTGTATGTATGAACTCAATTGAAATTGTATTAAAAAAACTGTTCAGCTTATTGCAACAGATGACTTATTTATTCGAATTTATCAAATAGATAAATGAATGTATTGGAACAGAAAATATATCTGTTGAAAATTATCAAATAGACATTGTCATCTGTTGAGATAGACGACTGAGATGTTGGAAATTTTCAAATAGCAATTAACATCTGTTGCAACAGATAACTTAAATGTTTTCAGATATTTTTTTTATTTTAAATAAATTTCCTTTCTAAGATAAAAAATATAAAATACTAAGGCAATAAAAAATATTACTTGGATAACTCAAAAATGTCTTCCTTGAGTAGTATTATCTTATCTTTTCAATGTCACCGTCTCCTCGTGCCCCTCAAAAGTTATTAATGAATATTTAAAAGTCATCTCTAGAATTCTCTCTCCTTCAGCTATAAATTAATTCATCTCACTTTTTTCTTTCAGAATCAGAATTCTCATTCTCTCCTCTTTAAGGTAATCTCAACCTTCTTCTTTTTCTCTCTCTTTTCTCTCTTCTTTTACATGAGGATCCTTTCGAATCTCAATCAATCTATATTTTTTCTCAAATGAACTGGGTGTTTTGATCTCTTTGATTTTTTGATATTATAGGTATGGTGTTGGTGTTGTTGGAACATATAATGTTTGTGTTGTTGATGGTGTCGTAATATATGGTGGTGTTTATTTGTTGTTGATGTTGTTATTGATGTTGGTGGTAGTATTGGTGGTGTTGCAACATGTCAGCCATCTGTTTCCACAAATACATCACCTGTTACAATAGAAGACTCATTTGTTAAACAGATAGGGAATCTGTTAGACAGATGGGATATCTTTTTCAATAGATGGGTCATCTATTGAAACTCTTGTTGTAATGTGTTGTATTCATTCAATTTTGTGTCACCCTTTTTAAAAATTATGCAGACATCAATTATAATGTTCTTTTTGTTCTTCTCTTATTTGACATCAAATGCTTTTCTCTTATTTGCAGATAAAAGAAAGTGAAAGTGGATCAAGTTTTGCTCGACCAGCATTTAAGGCTAAAGTAAAAATGGGTTCGGAGGAATAAACTGCTTGCAGATAGAACCACTTCATATGTGGGTGGTATGTGTTACTAATCAACCTATCATAAAAACACACATGCAGTACACTGATTTTGTGAATATTGGTTCTTTAACTATAGATTAATATAAACTTGAAGGAAAAACCACGAACCCCTATCACAACAAGTAATATTTATGCTACTAAATATGATGGGTGAAAAGATTGTGAATCGTCATAACAACATATGAGCTAACGGTCCTAAACTACACAATCAATGTCAAATCTAGCACATTAAGACTTCAAAACAGTGAGTTACACTCCTGACCTTTTTAAGGGATTAAATGTGAAATCAGGAGCTGACAAATATCAACAAAGGGAGAAAATAAAGTCATCACAACAAATGAACAATCGAAAAGAAACACTTCTAGTAAAGCAAGGGACTTATATGATGTATTCGTTATCCCTTCTTGACATTTCTTCTCGAGAGGAATTTGAGGAACATCTTCAAATGCTTACGATTATTTAGAATACAATCGTGAAACAAACCCAAGAGTGAGTGAATTACCAGAAATAGTAAACTAGAACAATAAAGGGGCTTAAGACAACGAATTTGTCAGTTAAAGACTATAATACGCTAGGCAAAATAAGATGGTGATTAAACCTAAAGAGTATATCTATGACAGGTGAAGCTCAAAAGAAATAGTAACCATTATTTGATGGTATTTTCATAAAACAATAAACTTTAAAGCGAATCAATGCACAAGACATTAGCTGGAGCAAAAAAGTAACAAACAACACAGTAACAAGCATCATAATAAAACCTATGTCCATCAAATGGCATCTACAGCGAAACAACCCAGCAGATACGATTATCAAAACATTATATGTAACTACAGAATGGGAAGGCAGAGCACAAAGTGATGAAATTAAAAGAACAAGAGTATATCCACCTCTTCTAGGGAAGTAGAACAGGACAACGAACCGATACGGAGATCACGACCACCAGAAAAAATTCTTCACCGACAACCAAAACTCTAATTTAGCCAATGAATAAGAACAAAATTTCTACTCAAGATTGAATTTTCCCAAGATTTTTCTTTTTTTATTTCTTCCTTCTCTCTCTTTCTTGTCTTTCCTTTCAAATTTTTCCCAACTCGCTTTCCCAACCCACAAAATTTCTATCAATTTTTTTGAACCCCCCAAAAAAATACCCCTTTGCCTCTAAGATTTTAAACCCAGGAAGGAAAGGAGAGGCTAGGAAAAAAAGCCTTTTCACAGTGACCGAATGGGTCCTTATATAGGAGACGAATTTGGGAGTAATCTAGGGTTTTGAAAAAGGGGAGAAATTCAAAATTTCCACTCAGACAAGGCTACCCCCTAACAGATAGTACCCATTTCGTTGTTTTCTTGAGAGGAATTCATCATCCGTGGACCAATCCCATTTGGGTAAAACTAATTTCCCCCAAAACTAATGGAAACCAGCCACACACGTACAAAATTGTGTCAATAGTCTCGAGATTCACGGAATTTGGACGTTGCGGTGAGCCAACTCACCCATTTCTAGAAGCTTCGAGGTCCATCCTCATCGTACTATTGCATGGAACTTATGAAGAATACAAAAAATGGGTTGGTTACAGGTCGAGTTAGAGTTGGTCGGGTTGGGTTCGTTGGATTTAGGGTCGATTTCGTGATTGTTGTTATTATCTTGTGTTGAGCATATTGCTGAGGGTTATTGTCGATGTTGATGACTAAAGGAGAAAGGAAAGTGGGTCGGGTTTCTGGTTATTGTGTTGGGCTTGGGATTTTAGAATTTTTGGTGGGCTACTAAGGATTTTGCGAAATTGGGTTAATTTTTAGGCCATTGGGTTGCTGGATTGATTTGTTCAATTGGGGTTATTTAAGCTAACCCCAATTAGATTAGGGATTATGAATAATAATTAGCCTAATCATTAGAATTTAGCCAATTGAATTTAAATTTTAGCCTAATTAAAAATTAATTGACCAATTACATTGTAATTATGGCCAAATCCTTTTCAATTAAGGTTAAATTTAATAAATTGGCTAAATATAAATAAAAATTTGACAAATCAATCACTATTTTAATCCAGAGTTTCACAATTTAATAATATTGACATATATTTATTCAAATAAATTATTTTTTAGAATAAATTATATTAAAATTGATATTTTAGTCATTTGAATTTATTTCAAGATAAACCTTGATTAAAAATTGATTTTTGTAGATTAAATATTTAAGTAGCAAAGTTATAAAATTTAGTGTAATTAAATACAATAATATATAATTGTTACATAAAATGACCAATTTACCCAAATAAATACTTTGAAAATCCTTTATTCGGATAAAGTAAATGTTGTTTTATCTTAAAATTGAAGAAACTCAGAATTAAATTGAGTTGTGGAGGGTAAAAATTAGGTGTCAACATACATCATTTGTTCCAATTAACAAACAGACTCATATATATCTATTTCAACAGATGACACCTTATCTGAAAATTATCAAATAGATATATACATTTGTTGCAACAATTGACTAACCTATTGCATCAGATGCAATATCTGTTACAAAATATGTCTCGTCTATTTTAGCAAATCAAACAACTCTTCGTACTATTTTTATTTGTACCAACAGATGACCTATTTGCTGCAACAAATGGGTCATCTGTTGGGACAAATTAAATCAAGACTTCAAACTGTTTCAGTTTTTTCAAATAGTCGAGTCATATGTTGTAACAGATGGTTTATCCATTGAAACTTATAATACACGTCTTCCTCATGTTTTAATTTGTCCTAATAAATGATCCATCTGTCATATTCTTGAAGTCTTGCACAAAAAAAACATGCATAGTGTAATGTTTTGCACATTGCCTGAAATTCATGATCTTTCACAGAGTAATCTTCTCTTTGACACCAAGTTCTGCATATATGTCCACCTTCTTCAATGGCTCCAAAACTTCAACAACTTTTGGAGAGGGAGGATTTGTAATTTTTTTTGGTTTCTGATTGGAGAGTATTTGTCTAATTCCACTTTTCTTCTTCTTAACCGCCACTGTAGGAATGTATGGCTCCTTCACTTTCTTGGATGGTATGACACCCCTCTTGGATTTCAATTCCTTGACAGCTTTAGCAATAGCCTCTACTTTTCAAAAAGTTTATCCTGTTTGTCCTTGCACTCCTTACATTTACAATGAGAACATAAGGGTGAAAAAGGGTGAGTGAAACCACTGTAAGGGTTGGAAAGATTATTGTAAAGGTGAGAGGGACATGTGAAAAGGGTGTTTTCAAATATTTTTATTTTTTCTTGAGCATCAACATGCTCATCATCACAATTGGAAGAAACATCAGCATCAACATGGTTGCCACCAACATCAACAACTCCACCAGTAACACCCCCAGAAGTAGCACTTAAATCTATTGTATCAGGTTGGTCATGAAGAGCCTCAACATTAGGTTAACCGTGCCTAACTGCCCTTTTTATCATTGTTGCTCAAGCCAATTTCTTCTTTATTAACTCCACCGTTAGGTCTGCTATTGTATCAATAAGACCTAGAGTAATAAAAGAAGTTATCCCCAACTTTTGCTCAGTACACACGATCCATGGATGCACAACCTATAAAAACGATAGATATATTTAAATCATATAATAATTTGCAGTCAGTTAGATTACATGTTAACAGAGATAACTTACACAACAGATGATCTCTTTGTCACAATAGATGATTTATATGTAGCAATAGATTAAATAATGTTGTATCAGATTACCTATTTGTTGCATAATTTACAGTAGTTGGGTAATCTGTTGAGTTGGGTTTACAGAACCAAAGCAATAGATGGATAATCTGTTGAGAAATATGAATCATCTATCGCAACCGATTACCCATCTGTTGCACTAGTCGCAGCAAACGGGCAATCTGTTGCAATAGATGACCCATCTATTTCAATATCTATCTTTGAGTCAAATTTTTTTTCTTGAAAGAATACTTACTACATCATTCGAAGAGTTAAAGAGATCAACCTCCTTAATTTTTATGTTGCTCTTTACAGCCAAGCACCTAAGGATCCTTGGATGAGAAACCTCATTCGGGTAATCCTTGACCTACTTTCGGAGGGGAGGAATGGCTTCAAATGCCCAAGCCTAAAAATTCTAAACAGGAAGCAAGCAAAAAAAGTTCATGATAATTACTCAATATAAATTAGTTGAAGAGTAAACAAATAGTGATTAAATTTACCATAAAAGCCCACGAAAAGCCGTATAATATGATTGTCTTTGGGGATAGCTTTGATAGTAAATATTTGACAGTAAACTTGTAATTGACATATCTCCAAGAATAATTATTGAATTTCTCAAAATCCTTAGCAAGCTTCAACAAATCATCTTCTATGACTTTGTTGACGTCTCTTGCCAATATAACAGAATAGGTAAACCAGACTAAGCACAATTGCTCCTTGTACTTCTTTGATATAGTTTTATCCTTAAGGTGTTTTAACAATACATTGGTTCAACACCCACATCGAGAAACGTCCAATAATCTATCTATTTTTCCTTGTATTTATTTGGTTTTGGTGGGTGGTCACTTGGACAATGCCTTCCCTCTATTTAATGATGGTAGTTTGACTGTCCTGCTTGCCTTGGACCTTTTGCGGGGTGTTTCCTTGATGAGAGGTTCTTTTGGATGATAACATCTCAAGCTTATCACTATGGTAAACTCTTTCATGCCAAAAGAAACTAGTATGCCACAGTAGTTGATCCAAATTTTTAGTTTTTCCCCTCTTTCTAATCATCCACCATGTAATTTATCCTGTGCTTGAGAAGACTATATACCATGATCATTTGGAAATAGGAATTCTTGTTCTCAGGAAGCTTAAGAAAGTGTCCAAAGCAGTTCTTCTTAAAAAGTTCGTCTATGTTTTCATTCTTCATAGTATTCCCAAATTCATCATAAGGTTTCCCCAACTGCGATTTAAGTACAAAGTCACCAGTTTGTTTTATAGGGTCATCTATCAGCATCGCAACTTGAAACCTATCAATACTAATAGTTTTGACAGGCTCATGCTGGGATTTTAATCTTAATTCACGCCTCATTGGAGATGCATTATCATCATTCTCTTTCTCTCTTTCTTCTTCCTCCTCTTCTTGTTTATCATCTTTTTCTTCCTCCTTATTTTTATTTTCCTCATCACCCGTTACAGACCCTTCTCCACTTCCTTCAATATTGTTTTCATATATTTTCTCAGATTCACTTTTTCCTAACTGAGATTATTCAATAAGCTCCTCTGAATCCATTTGTAATGTAGCCTTTTTTGTTAGGTGGCTAGAAGTTGATCCACTTTCACTTTTTTTTCCATTTGGGAGACATATTTTACCTACAAAACAATTGCAAAACAAAAAATACATTACAATTGATGTCACCAATGCCACCAACGCCAACAAACACCACCAATGGCACCACCACCACAACCAAACCACTAATACCAACACCAACACCAACACCAACACCAGTACCAATGTCACCAATAACAATATCAAGACCACCAATTTAAGTACAAAATAACCAGTTAGTTCTGTGGGATCATCTATCGGCATCGCAACTTAAAACCTGTCAATACTAGTAGTTTTGATAGGCTCATTCTAGGATTTCAATCTTAATTCATGCCCCATTGGTGATGCATTATCATCATGTTAATCATCATCCTTCTTCTTACTTTTTTATTCCTTCTCTTCTTATTCATTTTCTTCTTCTTCCTCCTCACTTTTATTTTCCTCATCATCCTCTATAGACCCTTCTCTACCTCCCTTAATGTCATTTTCATATCTTTCCTCAGATTCAGTTTTCCTTGACTGAGATTTTTCAGAAAGCTCTTTCGAATCCATCGGTACTCTAGCCTTTTTTATTAGGTGGTCAGAAGTTGATCCACTTTCACTTTCTTTTTTTTTGGGAGACATGTTTTACCTACAAACAAGAGAAAAATAAAAAATACATTATAATTGATGTCACCAATGCCACTAACACCAACACCAACAACCACCACAAACACCACCAATGCCACCAACACCACCACCAAACCACCAATACTAACACCAACACCAGCACCAATTCTACCAATAACAACACTAAGACCACCAATTTAAGTACAAAATTACCAATTAATTTTGTAGGCTCATCTATTAGCATCGCAACTTAAAACCTGTCAATAGTAATAGTTTTGATAGGATCATGCTGGGATTCCGGTCTTAATTTATGCTTCATTGATGATGTATTATCATCATGTTGATCATTATCCTCTTTCTCACTTTCTTCGTTCTCCTCTTCTTGTTTATTTTCCTCTTCTTCCTCATCTATTTTATTTTCCTCATCACTCTCTACAGAACCTTCTCCACCTCTCTCAATGCCATTTTCATATCTTTTCTCATATTCACTTTTCTCTGACTAAGATTGCTCAGAAAGCTCCTCTGAATCCATCTTTCCTCTAGCCTTTTTGTTAGGTGGTCAGAAGTTGATCCACTTTCACTTTGTTTTCTTTAGGGATACATATGTTACCTACAAACAATAGAAAAACAAAAAATACATTATAATTGATGTTACCAATTCCGCCAATGCTACAAACACCACTAATGCCACCAAGACAAACACCAACACTACCAATACCAACACCACCACCAACACCAATGCTACCAATAACAACACCTACACCACCAACACCACCAATGCCACCATGACGACCATCAACACCACCATCAATAGCCACTAATACCGCCACCAACACCACAACATCAAAACCAAACCACTAATACTAACACCACCACCAACACCACCTCCAATTCCAGTAATACCAATACCGAGATGACTAACACCACCACCAATTCCACTACGACGACCACCAACTACAAACAATACCATTAATACCATCCAACAATACCATGATAATTAACAAAATATTGTGACAAAAAATAGGATTTTCTTGATCTGTAACAACTATGTGGTCGAAAATAAAAAGAAAATTGATCTGTTGTGAAGGGTTGAGAAATATGTTGAGTAGTTGTTGTTTGTATTATTGAGTGAGAAAGAAAAGAGCAAGAATACAAGATTTAAAATGATGAAGTATTTTTTTTGCAAACGGGTGATTTGTATGGGTTGATTTGTATTTTGGAAAAGAATTAGAAGATTTGAAAATTTTAATTTGGTCCAAATAATTTACTCATCCCTAGTTGTAGCTAAATCAATTTAGGTATTTCAAATAATAAGCTAATATGAATCATTTCAACTCAGATTGGTCGACAAATGACTCAGGTCAGGAGGAATGTAATACCAGCATCACGCAATATAGTTGACCCTATCAATTTATCCCTAGTTATAGCTAAATCAATTTAGGTATTTCAAATAATAAGCTAATATGAATCGTTTCAACTCAGATTGGTCAATTGATATCTCAGGTCAGGAGGAACGCAATACCAACATCATGCAATATAGTTGACCCTATTAACTCATCCCTAGTTATAGCTAAATCAATTTAGGTATTTTAAATAATAAGCTCATATGAATCATTTTAACTCAGATTGGTCGATTGATGACTCCGGTCAGAAGGAACGTAATACCAATATCATGCAATATAGTTGACCCTGTGAACTCATCCCTTGTTGTAGCTATATCAATTTAGGTATTTCAAATAATAAGCTAATATGAATCATCTCAACTCAGATTGGTCGATTAATGACTTAGGTTTGGAGGAACACAATACCAACATCATGTAATATAGTTGACCCTATCAACTTATCCATAGTTGTAGCTAAATAAATTTAGGTATTCCAAATAATAAGCTAATATGAATTATTTCAAGTCAAATTGGTCGATTGACGACTCAGGTCAGGAGGAATGCAATACCAACATCATCCAATATAGTTAACCCTATCAACTCATCCCTAGTTATTGCTAAATCAATTTAGGTATTTCAAATAATAAGCTAATATGAATCATTTCAACTCAAATTGGTCGATTGACAACTCAGATTAGGAGGAACACAATACCAACATCATGCAATATAGTTGATCCTATGAACTTATCCCTACTTGTAGCTAAATCAATTTAGGTATTTTAAATAATAAGCTAATACGAATTATTTCAACTCAAATTGGTCGATTAACAACTCAAGTTGGGAGGAATGCACTACCAACATCATGCAATATAGTTGACCCTATAAACTCATCTCTAGTTGTAGCTAAATCAAGTTAGCTATTTTAGATGATAAGCTAATATGAATCATTTCAACTCAGATTAGTTAATTGATGACTCAGGTCAGGAGGAACGCAATACTAACATCATACAATATAGTTGACCCTATCAATTCATTCCTAGTTGTAGCTAAATCAATTAAAGTTGTAGTTGTACATATGAACTCAATTGAAATTGTATTAAAAAAAGGGTTTAACTTATTGCAACAGATGACTTATTTATTGGATTTTATAAAATAGATAAATGAATGTATTGGAACAGAAATTAACATCTGTTGCAACAGATGACTTATATGTTTTCAGATATTTTTTTTATTTTAAATAAATTTCCTTTCTAAGATAAAAAATATAAAATACTAAGGCAATAAAAAACATTACTTGGATAACTCAAAAATGTCTTCCTTGGGTAGTCTTATCTTATCTTTTCAATGTCACCGTCTCCGCGTGCCCCTCAAAAGTTATTAATGAATATTTAAAATCCATCTCTAGAATTCTCTCTCCTTCAGCTATAAATTAATTCATCTCACTTTTTTCTTTCAGAATCAGAATTCTCATTCTCTCTTCTTTAGGGTAATCTCAACCTTCTTCTTTTTCTCTCTCTTTTCTCTCTTCTTTTACATGAGGATACTTTCGAATCTCAATCAATCTATATTTTTTCTCAAATGAACTGGGTGTTTTGATATCTTTGATTTTTTGATATTACAGGTATGGTATTGGTGTTGTTGGAACATATAGTGTTTGTGTTGTTGATGGTGTCGGAATATATGGTGGTGTTTATTTGTTGTTGATGTTGTTATTGATTTTGGTGGTAGTATTGGTGGTGTTGCAACATCTCAGCCATCTGTTGCCACAAATACATCACCTGTTGCAACAAATGACTCATTTGTTAAACGGATAGGGAATTTGTAAAACAGATGGGATATCTGTTGCAATAGATGGATCATCTATTGAAACTCTTATTGTAATGTGTTGTATTCATTCAATTTTGTGTCACCCTTTTTAAAAATTATGTAGACATCCATTATAATGTTCTTTTTATTCTTCTCTTATTTGATATCAAATATTTTTCTCTTATTTATAGATAAAAGAAAGTGAAAGTGGATCAAGTTTTGCTCGACCAGCATTTAAGGCTAAAGTAAAAATGGGTTCGGAGGAATAAACTGCTTGCAGATAGAACCACTTCATATGTGGGTGGTATGTGTTACTGATCAACCTATCATAAAAACACACATGTAGTACACTGATTTTGTGAATATTGGTTCTTTACCTATTAGAAATTAGTCATTCAAACAAGATATTACATTTTACAGTTAAGATTGTTAGGTTTGAACTGATAAGGCTTAGGGACCAAGAAGATATTGTCGATACCCTGTTATGGTTTAATGAAGATTTTGCTAATATTTATGTGTTAATTTTGGAGAAGGGTTCAAGTTTTTAGTGGTAGCATAAATATTCAATAGTGATTGGACTAATTTTAAGGGTTCAATGGACTAATGAAAGGCCTCTGAAGCCTCGTACTTCTGCAACCAAGAACGAAAATGAATATAGTTATTATCCTGGTCCAAATTTATATGGATGGGTTGCTCTAGGAGACTATTATACAATAGAAGGTGCTTGGGAGAATACTTGTGCGGGAAAGGGGAGGTTGAGAAGACCATATATCAACTCAGACCTTATTAAAGAAGAAACATAGGATAGGAAGAAACGAGTAGAAAATCTGGCTGATGAAATTGATATGAAAAATGAAAAAATTGAATGAACTGCAAATGTTAAAGTGTATCCAAAAATAAAAATCCATCAGTCCATTTTGAAAAGAAAAATGTTGAAGTAGCCTGGAGTTATGCACTTTTCTAGAGAACTGTGACTAGTTAGCGTGGCCTGAGTGATGACCCACAAAGTGCAAGATCAAAACTCTAAGGTTGCAATTTTACCAGCACTGATGGTAGTAAGATTGTCGATCAAGAATGAAACCTGAACCATCAACTCCTGAAGTAAAAATAAGGAATCAAGCTAAGGTGGAAATTTTGAAGTTAAACTTGCATCCCCGACCGTATGCTTGTTTTTTTGGTCTGGTCAAAGAAAGTGAAAACAACAAGGCATCAGATTTCTACCCAACTTTAGACCTTTTTGTTTCAGCTACCATTGACCGAATCAGAACAACAAACAGAAGGCATGGGATGCAAGTTAGACTTTAGAAATTGACGCCTTGGCTTCCATTATTTTTACTTCAGGAGTTGTTGGTTTAGGTTTCATTCTTGATTGAAAATCTTACCAATCCTTTGTGCTTGATAAGATGCTGCTTTAAAGTTCTGATCCTGCATTTTTTGGGTCTTCATTTAGGTCATGCTAGCTAGTTGCAATCCTAGCAAAGTATCTAACTCCAGTCCACTTTAGCATTTTTCTTTTCAAGAACAACTGACAGATTTTAGTATTTGTATACACTTTTACATTTGTAGCTCATTCAATTTTATCATCTTTCAAGTCAATTTCATTGGATATATTGGTTAGAAGTTCCTTGCTTGTGTCCGCGAGTTTCTTTTTAAACAAGGTTTGAGATGATATATGGCCTTATCCACCTTTCTTTTCCCGCACAGGTATTCTCCCAAGAACCTTATGTTGTATAATAATCTCCCCGAGCAACTCATCCATATAAATTTGGATCAGGGGAATTTCTATTGGTTTTCCATTCTTGTTTGCTGTAGTGAAAGGCTTCGAAGGCCATCTTAAAGTTCATTGCACCATTAAAATCAGTCTAATCATTATTGAATGTCTACAATGCCATCAAATATTAATCCCTTCTCAGAACTTGATGCATAAACATGAGTAAACCATTATTAAATTGTAACAAGGTATCAACACCACCTTTTTGGAACCCTTCGGCTTTATCGGTTCTCACCTAGCAAACTAAACTAAAAAATACAAGATCTTGTTTGAAGGATCAATGTCTAATCATTAAAAAACTGCATTCACAAAATCATTGTACTTTATGTCTATCTATAATGATAGCCTGATCAATAATACATAACTCCCATGCATAAAAGTAGAGCCATCCATCTTTACGCACCTTATTCTTCCTACCCCATCAATGTTAGACAATATTTATTCTTCACTTCCCATCGTTAAGTAGTGTACAAGACTATAGGGGCTTAAAGGACAACCATCTTTAATATCAGAGGGCTACATGACCGTCAAGAAAAAACAAGTGCTATAAGTCGTGACTTTTTAGCTTATTTGTTTTTAAATCTATTTTTTATTTTATATAATAAAACTATCACCAACTTGGATTAATTAAGGTATGTGATGATTATTATAAAAGAGGTGAACAGTCATGAATATTTGTCTAACACATTCAAAACAGCCGATGAATCAAATTCCCCATCTATTGCAACTAATGAATCAACTGTTAGAATAAATCAAAACATCTCCTCCAACAGATTGTCCATCTGTCGCAACAGATAATCTAATATGTTGCAACAAATATCTTATCTATTGCACATAGAGACCATTTATTGTAACATATGATAAATCTGTTGCAATAGATGGGTTATCTGTTGTGATAGCTCAATAATAACAGTTATTATTGAGAGAAAAAATATTTTGAAAAGGTGAGAAGTTTGAATGTAAAACAAAAAGTCATGACTTTTCATAGAAAATAAAAAGTCAATAGTTTGAATGTAATTAATACAATGGAGTTGAATAGTCATGCCTTTTTGCCTAACATATTCAGATACAATCCTCTATAAACAGGGCTCTCCCTAATCTTCATTCTACTCCACTTTAGTTATTTCTTGTATTTTTTCTTTTCATATTACATCTTCAACCACCTCTTTTCAAAAAGCATATTCCTTTCTCATTGAGGTAAGTTTTTTTTATATATGTGTAAATCTACCAGCTAGTAGTATATGTTGTGTTACATTCAGATTTTTTTCTTTACTTTTGTGTTTATAGTTTTTGTCAATTCATGTCCGTTCTAGATACGACTGATCTTGTTTGGGACATTGCTATTCTGCGCGACACCATGTGGAAACTTTAGAGGTAGGTTAATGATCTGAAGTAGGAGTTGGTCGCCATGAGAGTAAGGATGTTTGGAGAGATGCGCAAGCTGAGGAGGACCGTACTGCTATCGGTTGACGATTGGCCAGCTGACAATAATAACAATAATAATAATAATAATTAGGTGATGTTTTTTTCTTTTAGCGTATGTATTTTAATCTTTCTCTATCGGATCTATACCTAATATATTTTATTTTTTTAATGAAAATTTGTTTTTGGTCGACTTTGACTTTTTAATTCTTATTTAATTTTCATTCTTTCTATTTTTTATTCTCAACAAACATGTCGACAGTTGGACGTAAGGAGCAATTTTGAATCCAGTAGCAATAGCAAGAGTTTTGAGTTCTTTTAATAAATGAACCATCTGTTGAAACAGATTGGTCATCGGTTGTGTTTGTGTCAGGAGATTATCCATTTGTTGCAACAGATTTGTCATCAGTTATAGGAACACATTCCAGTTTGATGAACTGTATTATGTTCTTCGAGCAAATGTCCATTTGTTACAACAGATGGTTAATTTTTTGAAAATAATTCTGTGGTTTATTATATTTAGTTCCTGTTTTGCCTCTTTTTATTGATGCACAAGTTATTAAAAAGATATTTTATATAATACATGATAACATTTACGTTCACAACAATGAGTTAAATATATAAAAATCCATAACAAACAATAACACAAGTTTTTTTCTATTACAACAATCATGGTGGATTACGATTTGGGCATGTAATTCTTTTGTGGCCATCGTTCTTACATATGGAGCACTTATATTTTTCATGATGGAAATGATTCTCGACTCCACACCTCCATTATATGGCCTTCTTCTTGGTTTGATAATGTTTGGGTCAATATATGGAGAAGGTATTAATCTCCCCAAAATATCTATAGGAACAACCCAAGATTCTTCAGGAGGCACCAGATTAATTTTCTCACTATATTCTATTATATATTTTTCCACTGAATAGTATGGAAAGGAGAAATAATAAATTTTAGTTCCATATTGTGCACCGTATTGAGCTCAAAGCGATGCCATAGAATGTTGACATGGTAGTTTGTCCAAGTCAAAAACTTTGCATGTACAAGATTTTGTTTGAAGATTGACTGTGGCAACATCACCACGACCGTTGATACTGAACTTGTAATCTGCTATTTGATGAGAAAATAACCTATTCCCCAGACTAACGTTTGATGATATTTTTTCCACTTCTAGAACAAATTTGGTTCCTGCATTTGCGAACTTCATACACCTTTCATGAAAAAAATTTCCATACTTTTTGTTTATTTCATCAAATAGAGCCACGATGGGAAATTCTCTTTCAACACCAAACAATGAATTCACTAATTCAACTATGTTTGACGTCATAATATTGTATCTATACAAAAGAATCACTTAGTACGACATCATACTAAATTTGTAACTCGAACAAGACATTGAATTCATAAGAATTTACCTATTTGCCGGACAGAATGCCTGACTCCATCTCTCGAAACCAACACATACTAGATGTTCTGCTGCCATAGGATGCATATTCGTTATTTGATTGAAATTCTCTAAGAACTCCTCTCTATTATATGCTTTAGTTGCTATATAGAAAAGGTTCACGACCCTTTCGTTGTGAAAGTTGTTCTAAATATTATCTCCAAGATGTCTGATGCAACAACCAAAGTGAGTTGAAGTACAAAAAATTAAACCCATTTTTGGAATACTTGGATGCCTATCTGAAATAAAACACAACTCTTCGGTATCTTCTATGCAACTTCGCATTGGTTTAAAACAATATCCATAAGAGGCATCACATTTGACAGGACCCAACCCCGGCCTCATCGTAATGGGCATCCCAAGTCCAACCAGGACTGGGGACCAACCTCAGTTACCCAACCCAAACACCTATGTCCAGCCTTAGATGAGCTGAATTTTGAACATATAACAAGATATCATTATTGTTCACATTAATACTTTGGGAAAGTGTCACAACTGTGACCGATCTATCTGAGCCCAACGCTACCACAACAACTGCCAAATCATACCAAACCATAGACCATAAACTAAAAAGGAATACCAAAATATAATATGGAAATCAATCCCAAAATATAGTATGATGGAACAGTGACAAATCATGTCCGATGATGCCAGCCTCAATATTCATACCAATGCTAAAGCTGACATCTCTAACTGTCCCACGCATACCAACCCCCAGAAGTATCCCAAAGCCTTGATCCGAATAAATAAACAAATTCAATTGGGACATGCCCCCAATCATGGAAACTCGTACCCCAGTATACGGCTTGTACCTATGAGTCGTATTAGGTTTGGAGAATGGATTTCCAAGAAATTTTCTAAGGGTCAAAACCAAGGATGTTTCAGTCTCCCCCACTAGGAACGTTCATCCCTGAATGACAGGCAAGGTAAGGGTAATAACATACAGAGTCTTTTGCATTATCAAACATCCCTTCATCAAAGTTTGAAAAAAAAAAGTAAAGATGTAAATCTTTCCTTTAAAAAACTCAAAAAATAAAGATGTGTTGAAGACACATACCTTCCGTACGAATCCCAGGAGAAGAAAACAAATGCAGGTACTTGGACTTCATTTCCTCTTCCGCTTCCCAAGTTGCTTCTTCCACCTTATGATTTCGCCATAGAACCTTAATCGAAGCCACATCCTTGGTCTACAACCGACAAATTTTTCTATCTAATATCTCAACCGGGATCTCTTCATAAGACAAAGAATCTGAGATACCCAATCTTTCCAAAGGAACAACCAAAGAAGGTTCACCAAGACACTTCCTCAACATAGAAAAATGAAAGACCGGATAAATCAAACTTAAGCTAGATGGTAACTCCAACTCATAAGCAATATTTCCAACTCTCCGTAAAATCATATAAGGACCAATATACCGAGGACTGAGTTTTCTCTTTTTTCCAAACTGCACCACTCCCTTCATGGGAGACACCTTGAGGAACACCCTATCCCCGACTTTAAACTCCAAGTCCCTACGCCTAACATCTGAATAGGACTTTTGGTGAGTTTGGACAGCTTTAAGCCTATCCTGAATCACCTTAACTTTCTCCATCACCTGACAAACCAAATTCGAACCAAATATGTCCACTTTCCCCAGCTCAATCCACCCAATAGGAGATCTACATCTCCTACCATACAACGCCTCAAAGAAGCCATACCAATACTTGAATGATAACTATTATTGTAAGAAAACTCCACCAAAGGTAAATTCTCAAACCAATGCCACCATAGTCAATCACACAGGCCTGAAGCATATCTTCCAAGGTCTGAATAGTTCTCTCCACTTTCCCATCCAACTGTGGATGAAAAGCAGTACTCAAACTAAGCTTAGTCCCCAACCCTTTCTGGAAAGACCACCATAAATGAGACGTAAACTGCATACCATAATCAGAGATAATCGAAATAGGTATCCCATGCAGTTTTACAATCTCCTGAAGATATAATCGCGCATAATCATAGTCTGTACTGGCAAGAAATGCACAGACTTGATCATCTTATCCACAATGACTCACATCGAATCATACTAATTTTGAGACTGAGGAAGATCGATAACGAACTCTATATTGATCACTTCTCACTTTTATTTAGGCAAATCAATTTTTTGATACAACCCACCAAGTCTCATGTGCTAAAACCTTAACTTGTTGACACACCATACACTTGGCCACGAAATCAGCCACATCCCTCTTCATGCCATTCCACCAATAGATCTCCTTGATATCATGATACATCTTAGTTAAGATGGGATGAACAACATAGCGCTATTCATGTGCCTCAGCAAAAACCCTTTGACACATCCCGTTAACATCAGGAACACATAACCTCTCTTGGTACCGTAAAGTACCATCACCACTGATCTCAAACACCACTACCTTCTGCCCACCAACATCCCTCTTGATTTTCATCAAGATAGGATCCAACACTAGCTTCTCATTAATCCTTGCACCAAGAGAAGATCAAACCACTTCTTACACCATTACACCACCATATTTAGAGTCCAAGAGATGAACTCCAAGATTAGCGAAGTGGTGAATATCCTTCACCAATTCCTGCCTGCCTTCCTCCACGTGAGTCAAACTCCTCATGGATAACCTGCTAAGAGCATCAGCAACCATATTAGCCTTACCTAGGTGGTAGTGATGACTCATATCATAATCCTTGAGGAGCTCAAGTTACCTCATCAGCCTGAGATTAAGCTCTTTCTAAGTGAACATGTACTGAAGACTCTTGTGATCAGAAAAGATATCCACATGAATACCATACAAATAATGCCGCCATATTTTTAATGCAAAAACAACTGCCAAAAACTCCAAATCATGAGTAGGACAATTTCTCTCATGTACCTTCAACTACCTGGAAGCATAGGCAATCACATTCCTATGCTACATCAAAACACAACCAAGACCTACCCGAGGTGCCTCACAATAAAACACAAACCCATCATTGTCTTCCAACAAGGTTAGGATTGGAGCCAAAGTCAACTTATCCTTTAACTTCTCAAAACTCCCTTCACAAGCATCAAACAAAGAGAACTTAACCTTCTTCTGAGTCAACCTATTCAAAGAAGAGGCTATCAAAGAAAAGCTTTCCATAAACTGCCTATAATACCCCGTTAAACCCAAAAGGCTACGAATATCGGATGGAGTCGTGGGCCTAGGCTGCTTCTTCACCACAACAACCTTCTAAGGATCTACCATGATCCCTTCACTAGAAATAATATGGCCCAAAAAGGTCACAATGTTCAACCAGAACTCACACTTAGAGAACTTGGCATACAACCATTGTTTCTTTAAGGTCTGCAACACCATACAGAGGTGATTAGCATAATCCACCTCACTCTTTGAATAAACCAAAATATCATCAATAAAGAAAATGATGAAAAGATTCAAATACTGCCTGAACACTTTGTTCATCAAGTTCATAAATGTTGTCGGAGCATTAGTCAACCCAAATGACATCACCAAGAACTCAAAATGCCCATACCGAGTATGAAAAGACATCTTAGCGATATCCACCTCCCTAATCTTAAGTTGATGGCACCTATACTGAAGATCTATCTTAGAAAAGAACTTGGCACCCTGTAACTAGTCAAATAAGTCATCTATCTGGGGAAGAAGATATTTGCTATTGACTGTTACCTTGTTCAACTGCCTGTAGTTAATGCACATCCGAAGGGAACCATCTTTCTTGAGCACAAACAACACTAGTGCACCCCATGGAGAAATAGTAGGATGAATAAATCCCTTATCCAAAAAATCCTTAAGTTGCTTTTTGAGTTCTCTCAACTCAGCCAGAGCCATTCTATATGAAGGAATAAAAATTGGACGAGTGTCCGAAAGTAAATCAATACCAAACTTAATTTCCCTATTCAAAGAAACACTAGGAAGATCATCCAAAAAAACCTCTAAAAACTCATTAACCACAAGGACTAAAGACAAAGAAGGACCTTCCGAGTTAGAATCTTTAACCTGGTCCAAGTGATAAAGACAACTACAACCCTTAGAGATTAACCACCGAGCTCTAATATAATAAATAAACCTCCCGCTAAGAGCTAAGAAACTTTATTTCTATTCTATAACCAGTTCACCAAGGAACTTAAAGATAACCCTATGGGTCCAACAATCCACAGACGCATAATAAGAATGCAACCAATCCATGCCTAGAATTACATCGAAATCTACTATATCCAACTCCAACAGATCCTCCAAAGTTTGATTGCTACAAACATACCATACCCCCTATAGACTCTCTTAGCAATAACCGAGTCACCTACTGGGGTAGGAGTAAAAAAAGGATTCAAGATAACTTTCGGATCAAAACCAAAAGAAACAACCACATATGGAGTCACATAAGAAAGAGGATACCCCAGATCAACCAAATAATATATGTCATGAGAGAAAAGTTGTAATGCACCAGTAACGATATCAGGTGATGCCTCAGATTTTTGTCGGGATACCAAAGCATACAATCTGTTCTGACCAACACTAGAACTATGAGCAATAACAGAAGCAGATGCCACACCACCAGGTATAAGAGTAGAAGATGAAGGCATAAGAAATTTATTCACCATTGTACCAACCTTATTGGACGGATAATCCCTGAGCTGATGGCCTACCTGGCCACACTTGAAGCACTTGTCCCTTCCTTTCTCGCAATAACCCCAATGAGGATGACCGTAGAATTAAAAGGTGGACACGAAGAAACTGACTGACCTTTATTCACCTGAGGTTGGGCAACCTGTGCTCGAGAATTGTCACCACCATAATGACTTATGTCTCCCAACTGATAAGGATTACTATAAAAAATGAAGCCCGAACTTCCCCACTTCTTTTTTTTTTTGCCACTTGCCACCATCCCTTCCACTTTGAGACTGACACCTCCCTAATCAAAAAACTTGTTTCTCTTTCCCTGCCTATCCCCAAACTCTGTCTGCTTTCTCTTTTCATCCTTAACTAGTTGCATATGAACAAACAACCTTGAGATGTTCATATCTTTGATCATCAAGGTAGTCTTTGCTCTCCAGAATCAAATCTCTATTTAACCAAGAAGTGAACTTCCTTATTCTCACCTCATATCAGCTACCAAATCAGGAGCATACCTTGATAACTGATGGAAATTCAAAGCATAATCCTTTACTGATATTCTCCCCTGTCTTAGGTTCACAAACTCCTCCATCTTTGCTTCCCTCAACTCTTAAATAAAGTATTGATCCATGAAGGCATTAAAAAAGGCTTTCCACAATCCATCCTCTTCCATATTACCTCTATCCCTATCCCACTCCTCATACTACTGATAAGTAACATCCTTAAGTTGATAAGCTACAAAGTTAACCCCCTCTATATTAGTAGCCTACATCACTCAAAAGATCTTTTCTATATCATACAAGAAGCCATGTGGATCCTCCTCTACCTTTACCCCAGTAAAAGTTTGAGGACCCATCTTCATAAATTAACTAACCCTTGTATCCTCAGCAGACAAAGAACTAGTTACAACCCGCTCAGCCTGAACAACAACTAATTGGGCAATGACATAAATAAACTAACAAGATTTTGGGTTCGTCACTTTGCCATAAGGGATACAAGAAGAACTAGCCAGAATAGGAGAAAATCCAGCACTATCTGAAATAGGACTATGGGATCAAAGATATACTCTAGACGTAGGTTGTATCCCTTTAACATTATCCCCAGATGGGATGGAAGAATTTCCTTGTATTTTGAATCTAGGATGCATGATCTGAAAGATGAACAAAAAAGGATTAGAGGAGATTCTAGGATTCAAAAGTCAAGCGTGAAGATAGAATACCAAGAAAGTGAAACATTCCTAAATGTCTTGCAGCCTCTCTCTAATGAGTATGACGAGCTTCACATCTCTAAAAGAGACTCTACTCGACACGACTTTCTGGACTTCCCAATTGACCCTGAACCTAGGCTCTGATACCAACTTGACACGACCCAACCCCGGGCCTCATCGTAATGGGAATCCCAAGTCCAACCAGGATCGGGGACCGTCCCTGTTACCCAACCCAACCACCTATGTCTAGCCTTAGATGAGCTAAATTTTGAATATATAATAAGACACATTATTATTCTCATTAATACTCTGGGATAGGGTCACAACTGTGACTGACCCAACCGAGTTCAACTATACCGCAACAACCACCCAATCATACCAAACCAAACCATAGACCATAAACCAAAAGGGAATACCAAACCATATTATGAAAATCAATCCCAAAATATAGTATGAAGGAATAGTGATAAATCATGTTCGATGATGCCAGCCTCAATATTAATACCAATGTTAAGGCTGACACCTCTACCGATCCTACCCATACCAACCCCCAGAAGTACCACATATCCTTTATCCGAATGAATTAACAAATTTGATTTGGATAAGCCCCTAACCATAGCCAAAACCAATATCCAAAATAAAATATAAGTGTCTAAATAAATCCATAACATGAAATGATTCCTTCCAAAAGGATGAAAACTCACCACTTCAGTCCAAATATTGATACCGAATCCGTGTGCTAAATAGAAGGATTAGAATAGCTGGTTCCTACATAGCGTGGGTATACAGCTGCCAGTAGATGGGGTTAATGAATGACCGCTAGCATGAATCTCAGGATAAGGATAAAATAGTGGCAATCATAAAACCAAGTGAAACCATCCATAATGCATACAACCATACATACATAAGTGCAGGGAAAGGGAACCGAGTTTAGCATACCTTTAAAACCTTTACCTGGGTTATGTAGCTTTGTTGTCCTAACCACCCACGGACCATATGGGTTCAGCATCCGCTGCTGAAAGGGTCCTAGTGTATATAGTTGCACGATCAGGGAATATCCCATGGGATGACTAGTACATCCCTCTAATATAAAATGTAACGCTCGTACGTGGTCATCAAAGACTCCTCATATCGATAAATATGAGTTTCCAATTTTGGTCCCCCCATGACCGCCACCTTTCATGGGTTAGCTACACACCCCGCTATTAATGTTCAATTAAAACCATGTCTAAACAATCCATTTACCATTTATTAATGCAGGCCAATATTATTGGTATCGTTATACCACCCCATTACCTATAAGTAATAACCATAACAAACCATTTAGGTTAGGGGACCTTAGGTGCGCTTCTAATTTCCATAGTAAATCTACTTGGGAGACTTCCATATTCTGCACAATCTTAAGCAATTAGCCTTTAGCCTTTACAAACCTTTTAAACCATGCATAAATCATTTATCTAATTTAAATCAAGCAAGATTTCTATTAAAAGAAGTCAATGCAATGAACATATCTTTATAGGCATTTAATCAAATTCCTTGGGGGCATGATATAACCAAAACCAATTCCAAAGACCATTAAACCATTATCATGTAATCAAATTATCCAAAATCACTATTAATGAATATAAAAGCATAAATAAAATCATAGGAAGCCATAACCAAGTATTTAATATCAAAACCCCCAAATAATAGTTGAAAACCAAAATCATGAAATAGTAAAACCATGAAATCAATTATATAAACTATGCCTTTAGTTGAAATTACAATGAGGGAAGAGAATCATGTCTTATACCAAAGAATCGACAGAAAAAAACCACCAAAGCAAGCCCCAAAGCAATCTGTAAGATGAAACCCTAGCCTTCTTGCCCCAAAAGCTCTTGAGAGAATTATGAGATGTTTTGGAATAGTTTCTAAGTTTTAATGGATAGAATAATAGGGTAAATAACCTCCTAAGTGTATTAGAAGTCATGGTTCCTAGTTAGGGTAAGTAGGAAAATGTTCAAAATACCCTCACTTAAATCCCTTAAAAACCCATCACAAGGATAAGACTGACCCATACGAGTCGTACCCTACTATACGATTGGTATCCATCACTCGTATCCAAGCCTCAACCCTTGGATCAAACACTGTCCAATATAATACTCATCTAACCAAGTCATAACCATAGCATACAATTCGTACCCATAACCCTTATCTCTGGCAAAATAAAATACTAGGAGGATCAAATACTGCCAACCATACGTGTCCTTGATACGAATCGCACCAAGCCCTATGACTCATATCCTTAAGTAGTACCCATTCCAATGACCAAATTTATTCCACCAACTAACACTAGTCAGCATACGACAAGACCATACCACTCGTACACTAGCATACAGCTCGTACCCATGAGTCGTATTGGGTCTGAAGAATAGATTTCTAGGAAATTTTCTAAAGGTAAAAACCCAGGATTTCTCAACATTCCTTGTCCACAACATAAAAAGCGACAGAAAGGATGTGACTCTCTGCATCCTACGCCACCGCTTCTAGCAAAACTCTATTATACCTGCTCCTCAAAAAGGTCCCGTCGATGCCTATGACTTTTCTCAAATGTTGAAAATCTTGAATCCAAGCACCATAAGATACAAAAAATTACTTGAACCTTTTATTTTCATCAACATGCAATGCCATCTTACTTCCATGATTTGTAGACTCAAGCATGTAACAGTAGGCATCGAGGACGGCATACCCATGCTCGTGATTTCCCCTAACCAAGTCCTTGGCAATCTCCATGGTAGTATATATCTTCCAATAGATGACCATCACACCCAATTAAGTAAAGAATTAATTGGACATATCCCTTGTAGAAGGGTCTTTTCCATTGAGGAATCTATTCTTGAAATATTAACTGAGGACCTCTGTCGTGGCGTGAGGATTTTGGCCCGTAATGTACTTTGAACCACATGTGATACTTTTCAGAAACATGAATGATGAATCTATTAAAACTTAAGTATTTCACAATCCTTAACCACACTTACAGTTCAAATTAGCACATCTGTAGGAAAAGACTTTGCTCGAATTAATCACCTTTTTTACTCTGAATTTTTTTCAAGCAATCAATGAACAAAGAAGTAGAAAGTTCTTTCATATCCTTGAATGACATTCCCTTGTAAAAGTTGGTCTCGTCGTCTTAATGATTGCCAGATTATGTGGATTGAGAAAAACTGTGCACCGTATTACTCACAGTAACGGGCATCGTATTGCTCGCAACAACAGGCATAGGTGTTTGATCATCATCTGAAATATTCATGTCTAGATCATCTAACTTATCATCAAAGATGTCTTGTTGTTATTCTTCTTCTATATTCTGGTTATCATTCTCTCTTGTCTTTTCAACCACATAGACTCTTAACATCAGCATAGATGAATCACTAAGATAACCACACAATCGAACTTGATCACTTATCTTGAAAGATCGTTCTCTTTAATTTTCAAAGGAGATTTATATGTAGTTGATGACTAGTTCTTTCGATTGACAATTCAGTCCACAATAGTTGATGATTAAGTTCACAAAATCATCATACGAAACATCACTTTGGACTGTCATAGCTATCATCTCTAGCATTTTACCCTCCTTCCAATGCCATACATATCGATTGCTCTTCTCGGTCCATTGACCATGACAATCCACCCCTATTGTTATTAATCCCTCCATTAGTGGTACCTAAATAAAGTTATTTTAAAAAAAATTAATAATTATATCATAATAAAATTAATAGTGATTTCATAGTACCGTAACATGAACCCGAACAGATGTGAAATCTATTGCAACATGTGAAAAGTATGTTACAATAGGTCAGAGATCAATTGCAACAGATTACTGACCTGCTGGGATTCATGTTACGCTCCTAAAGCTGATTCTGATAGATGAGTCATCTGTTGTAATAAGTGAATCATATGTTACAACAGACTATCCATCAGTTGCAATAGATGAGCGCCTGTTGGGTGATAACGCTCAATCTACAGCTCTTGTAAGAGTGTAAAGCGGTCACTGTCAAACATATAACCCAACTGGGTAGGGTATCGATCCCACAGGGAATAGCCGGTCAATAAGTAAGCAAAGATTATTAGACTTTTGGTGAAAGTCTCGTAAAAGGGGGGATTGTAACGTGCAAGTAATGTAAACAAAATAGTAAAGTGAAAATAGAAATAGCAAAGTAAACAGAAGGAGTGTTTAGTAAGATGTTAATCAATGAGAATTGAGAGTTGGGGTTATGTCCACCTTATGAGTTATACGTCTCTATTGGCTATGAATTATGCGGAATTCAGACATTCATGTGCTTATAGAGAATTGTATTCTATGGTAAATCCAAGCGTCTTTCGACCTAACAAGGATTATTTCACTTTAACTCTTTCGAGCTTAAAGCGTATCTAACGGTACAAATTCTCCAAGAGTTTAATCCAGTTACGGCACTAACTTTTTAACAGGGGTTGGTGCCCTATTACCTTGACATTATCTCTTTTCCAGACATATAACTTTTCTTTCGAACAATTTAATGCTATACTGGCGTATTCTATGCGTTTGCAACCACAAGAATTTATATTAAGATGAAGAGAATAATGATATAAGCAGCATACGTATCACGAATTCACAAACTCATAGCAATAGATAGTATCTCATACGGCTTCCATAACCCCAGCAGAGAAGTTTAGCTACTCATAAGTGCGATGGAACTCATAATAGACATTATTATTATACCATAATAAAGATATCACGTGTAGTATGGTGTAGTATGGCTTTAGGCGTGAACTCCCTTTCAAAGTAGCGTTTCTCTTGTTGTGGAATTTAAGAATTGAATAGATGAATAGAAGAAGAATAAAAAGTAGAATTAATGGAAGAATTAGAAGTAGAATGTCTAATTGAAGAATGCTCAAAATCTCTAGCAAAATAGGGTATTTATAACACCCATATCCTATTCCTACTAAGCTACTGCATTACTTAACCCATTCCTACTGGGTTACTGCATCATTATCCTAATCCTAATAAATTACTGCATCATTATCCTAATCCTTATAGGTTACTGCTGATCCCCAAAGTCTTGGAAAATGTTGTTTTTGCCCGGGACAGGTTTCTCATGCGTCACTTTTGGTCCTAGGCGTCCAAGCTCTCCTTCCCTTCTTTCGTGAAGCTTCCTTTGGTGCCAAGTTATCCATAAAATGCTGAAATCTGTATCATTTATACCTGAAAACTTGCTAATCACGTTTGTTAGCTCACTTACAGGAAAAAGGACTAAAAGTGCATGAATTATATATTTTGTCCTCAAAACTTAGCTAAAATATGGGTAAAATATAGTACTTTAGGCGTGTAAATTCGCCTATCATCAACACCCCACACTTAAAGCATTATTCGTCCTCGAACAAACTATCATGTCCATCTAAACATCTATTTAGGGTTTCACAGTAACAACACAAAATAGTCATCAAGACAGGCATAGCAATCATTAACAAAGAGTAGTTTTCTGATCATTACTAGAAACAATTTTAACTTCCGATATAGACTCGTGATGATGGTTAATTCGTATTCAAAAGTTAAGGCACAAAGATTCATATACGACTACCCAAAACTCATCAACCATGTGTGTCTCACAATATATTACCCATAATCACTCACAAGTATAGTATATTTATCGAAACATGGGTATAAGATTATCCTTGCTCTCACTCTCACAAAGAATTCGTATGTTGCAACTGATGACCATAGGCTTGCCCTTAGTGTAATGCTCCACTAAATATCAGAATGCTAAGCTCAGGATCAAATAGGTCTTTTAAAGGTTGTAATGTAGGCTAAGGGACGGGTAGGACTATTTGGGCCAGAAATAGTGACTATGTTCCTAAGCGCTTTAATACATCACATTATGCCATTTACACTCTCTTTAAAACAACCTTTCTACCTTTCTTTTAATCCACCACCCTTTCTCACCTCTTTTGTTTTTCAATTTTGAACAGAATTAACTTTTTATTTTTCTTTTCCTTTTTCTTTACCTCTTATGATAGCAATTATTTTTCATAACAAATTCAAGCACCAATACCATCTAAGGCTTCATACTCCCCCAATTTCCTCTTATTTTGTCACATGACTTTACACTTTAAAGCACTTAGTAATTTGGATCAAATTATGGTCTTGAGAAAAATGGATTAGGCTTACATATGAGGCTGTCAAAGAAAATAGGCTTAAGGCTCAAAGGGGGTTATCTAGGATGATGTCCATGGGTAGATAAAATGAAGGTAAACAATCATAGGTTGCCAAGGAAATGCCTAAATCATCTCCTAAACTCACACTCTTTATTTTGTTTTACATACATACCAGGCAAGTTCTAGCATCAGCCACAAGCATAGAATATACTATCATCTCACACACACAAGGCACATGGTCGACTTTATTGGAAGCAATATAGACTCTTGACCCAACAGATAAAGGAACTGAACCACACAATTATCACATAGTGAGTCATAATTAGAGCCTAAACATCTCAATAGTAATGATTTTATCACAGACTCTTGTCATAATACCATGCTGCCTATTAGAACAATTTTATGCAAAGTTTGTAACAAAAATAAAAAATTCCTACAAAAAAAAATTAAAACAAACAAACATAAATAAGCAAAACACACATAAATAAGCAAATGCAGATAATGAAGGTTGGCATGCAAATACCAGCACCCCACACTTAGACGGGACACACTGTCCTCAGTGGAAAATAAATAAGAAGAACCTGGTTAGTCGGACTCCTCCTCTATGTCTGGGGTCATACCCCCTTCGTCGGAATCATCATTGGAGTCGTCGTCATCAGAATTCTCCTCCACGTCGGAGTCTGGCATTCGTCGATCATCATCGGTTGGCACATCATCATCAAGAGGTTCCTCAAAGTACACACCTACTCCACACATTTGCCTTGCATGCTCATTCATTGGGTAGTCATAATCCAGTTGTTGGAGCTCTGCAACAGTTGGAACACGACCTCCGCTCATCATTGTAAACCGAGTCATGCCATAAAGATAGCGAAAGAAACTCTCATCTCGAGCATGTCTCTCAGCAGTAGTAAGGTTGACGCCATGTGTGGATTCAGTATCTTTCACCTTTGTGAGGTCAACCTTCTTCGGGTTGTGTGGGAGTTTATGATCAGCAGGTTCCTCTTCGATGTCCTCCTTCCTCAATATCACAGTCAACAGGTTGCCAAAACTGAAGTGGGACCTCTTGTGTAGCCTAGCTTTCCGCATTGTAGATCGAATAATTGCCCCAATGTTGATAGGTACATTCGTCATCAATGTGTATACCAAGCACACTCTATCTCGTGTTATCTTGGTGTACTGGGTCCCTAGAATTAGACAAGAGTTGACTATTCACAACTATATCCTTGCTTCCCTATTCAAAGGAGCATATGGGAAGGTGTTGTGCCGACCGGTGTCCTTGTGTCTACTCCATCGTGCCATGGATCTTGTTCCACAAAGTGTGTGTCGAATGGCCCTGTATGGAGGTCTATTGTACAGCTCCTTGAGTGGTGATGGATCAACTGAAGGCAAACCTAGAAAGGAGTTGAAGAAATCCGCATTTAGTTGTAAAACTTGGCCCCGAATCTTGACTTCATTCCCTGTGGTTTTCGGTGACCAGTTGGCATAGAATTCTCGTGTCAAATTGAGATTGCACTCTCCAATATCGCGGAAGATGAAATCAAGATGTAACGCCATTATCTTGGCCAATATGCGCGGTTCTTTCTTTGCTAGGCTTTCTTTGTGTATCAGGTCCACATAAACATATTTTCTCTCTTTATTGTTCCTATACCACTCCTTGATTCCTCGAGGACCCATTTAATTTCGAATATGCAGCGTGGTACTTGCATCGAGGATGATTCTCCTTGCTCTTTTCGTCCTCTTTTCTTGCCTTTTTGTGAAGTGGTTGCTTTATCTTTGCCTTGTCGGGTGCCATTGTACCTGAGATTATAACAATAGTCAAGTTAGCATCATCTCGGTGGATACAATCAACAATCAAGCAGTAGTGGTACCACCCCACACTTAGTTTGTTGGTACAGACTGGTGAAGTGAAAGTTGGCGATTACTCCGACTTCATCGATATACGTTTTAGGCGCTATATTCCAACAATAAAATCAGTGCAGTCATACTTCTTGTGACCTCGGCAACACTTTCATGATTGATATATCAAGACTTACTACATAATGATTGAATCAAGGTATAGCATCTAGAAATAATAACAACCTCATATGTTGGTAGTCAACCATAATTCTTATCTCGATGAACAAGTCATTCCAACATGTAAGATTTCTATTGACAAGATTATACAATTTTCTTGACCATGTTAATTCCACAAAAGTATGACAGTGCATCAAAATCAGATTCAAGTTGGAAACATGTTAAGATCATTCTTACGTATTCGTTCACTCACTTAGTTGTATCACAACACATCAACCACATTCAAATCACCAATACTACTTCAAGATTTAACAATTTATAATATGTGTAGTAGTGTAGTACTTACAGAATATAAATGAAGAACAAAGAAGTACTTACTTGGTTGAGGACCTTGGATGATGTTCTTGCAAAGTAAAGGAGCAAAAGGAAAATTTTTGAGAGGATTTGGAGAGGTAGGCGGCGCTTATGCTAGGTTTGCAATGTATTTTTGGTCTAAGACTAAGTCTCTTATTTATAGGAGAGGCTTGGGTCGGGTTTTGACCCATTTAAAATCGGATTTGGAGACAAGAAGTGACCATAGGCGGCGCTTAAAGCTTTGCCTATGCTTGGCATAGGCGGCGCCTTTTGCAAAGCATTGTTGAGCATAGGCGGCGCCTATGCCATGGCATTGTTAGGCATAGGCGATGCCTATGCCATGGAATATGAGATTCAGAGACAAAAGGCATTGACATAGGCGGCGCCTATGCTATGGCATTCTTAGGCATGGGCGGCGCCTATGCTATGGCACACTAGATTCCGAGAGCTTAGGCCATAGTATAGGCCTTGCCTTGTTCGTGGCCTAGATTTACATAGGCCTTGCCTTGTTCTTTGCCTATATTTTCATAAGCAATGCCCAATCCATAGCCTTTTTCTTCTTCATTCCTAACTTACCACCTCCAACATGCAATACTTCCAACTCAAAATTTGAAACCAATCTCCTCTTTGACACCTCTTGTACCTACACTTGCTCAAAGACAACAAAAACGATTAGAACGATAGGTTGCCTCCCATCAAGCGCCTTAGTTTTGGTCGTGGAACGACTCTTATTTTTGGATTTTTATTTATCAAAAGCAAACAATTAGTAGAACGAAAGAAAGAAAAAAATGAAAAACGATGGGTTGCCTCCCACCAAGCGCTTGATTTATTATCGCGGCACGACATAGCTATCTCGATTACTTAGACTTCATCGAGATAGATGGTGGATTGTTTTCTGAATATATTCAGACGACAATGAGGCTTACTTGTAGGCATGCAATCTTCTTCGAGATGACCTTGTGCATGCCTATCCCGGGAGGGATACCAATTATATCATCAATAGTCCAACCCATGTCTCTCTTGTATCTCTTCAGAGCAGAGATGAGAGCCTCTACGTGCTGTTCACTTAAATCATCTGCCATACTTACCGGAAGTATATTTCCACTTTCCAAGAACACATACCTTAGATATTCGGGGAGCTCTTTCGATTTTAGCATTGGTGGCTCTTCAATGGAAGTCTTCGTTGTGGGTGACGGTTGATTCTTAACATCAAGGTCCGGCTGTTTAGGAGTATGAGAATAGGACCCTATTTCTGTTAGAGCACATGTAGTTTCTTCATAATCTTCATCATCCTTATGCTCATCATTCAGTAGCGCAGCAGACAATGGCTCAACAGTAAGTTGTTTCGCTACAGATAATGCTTTCTTATCCTCATAATGAACATCAACTACAGAGAACACATTCATATTGCTGGGCTGCTTCATTGCTTTGCATATATCAAAACGGACCACTTCGTCATTCAATCGAAATAAAAGCTCATTAGCTCTCATGTCAATAAGCACACTTCCTGTTGCAAGGAAAGGGCATCCCAAGATTATGGGAACTTCAGAGTCCACCTCACAATCCAGAATAACAAAGTTTGCAAGAAAGATGAATGAAGAAACCTTTACCAACACATCATTCAAGATACCCACAGGTCATTTTACCGACCTATCAGCCATCACGAGCCTCATATTGGTTGGTGTCGGATCGCCTAACCCTAACTTCCTGTAGACGGATAGTGGCATCAAATTGATGCTAGCACCCAAATCGCACAATGCCTTGGCAAAGTTCAAAGATCCAACAGTGCACGAAATAGTGAAAGCACTAGGGTCTGTCTTTTTCTATACTAAGGACCTTGTGGCAATTGCACTGCAATGATGAATATTATCTGTCGGCTCACAGCTTACTGCCCGCTTCTTTGTTAAAAGGTCCTTCATGAATTTAGCGTACCCAGGCATCTGTTCCAGCGCCTCAACCAGCGGAACATTAATGGTCAGCAGCTTTAACATCGTCATGAATTTGTTGAACCTTGTATCATCCGCAATCTTCTTCAATCTTTGGGGAAAAGGTGGTGGTGGAAGTGGGATTGTTTTCTCCACGGCTTTCTTCTCCTCGTGCTTCCGTATTTCAGTTTTTTCAGGCTGCAATATACTTGGTGTGACGTCATGGACGTCGTGGTTGGCTTCTACTGCGTTTTCTCCATTAGCCATATCATCGTTGTCCGCTACATCGTCGACCACTTGCTTTCCTTTGGATGTGGTTTCCAGCACCTTACCACTTCGAGTAGTAATAGTCATGCATGATCCATCATTCCTTGGATTTTGCACAGTGTCGCTAGGTAAAGTGTCAGCCTTTCTTTGATTGAGTGCTGCGGAAAGTTGGCTCAATTGCTGCTCTATTTGCTTTATTGATGTGGAATGTGAGTCAACCAATTGCTTCATTGAGGACAAATCATTTATTACCTCTGTTACTCCCGCGCTGGTTGCTTCCACTCCTTTCAACAGTTTAGCCATCATATCTTCCATATTTCCAGAACCAGATGTAGTGGCGTCACGTCTTCCTGGGGGAACATACAAACCACTCTTGTCATTCTTGTTCTTTCAACTACCTTGGTCCTTGTTTCTAGATTTATCATAATAGTTCCGACCTTGGTTTCCTTGGGTATTACCTCGGAAACCCCCCTGATTATTTAAGTAGTTGGCCTCTTCTTCCGAATCAGATTCGTCTCTTCCTTTTGACGCAACAGCTTTGACTTTTTTGGTCTTCCCTGATAATAGATGTTTTGTAAGAAGATCCACTTGTGTTTTCAGGTGCGCCATAGCTTGATCACGTTCTTCATCTCTTCTCCTTTGGTCTGTAGTCATGCCAATAGATAAAGTGGGGCTTGCTACCTCAGAATCCCTAGTATGCCAAGCTTTACTTTGCTTCGTCATCCGATCTAGCATATTGCTTGCCTGACCAAAGGTGAGATCCATAAATGATCCTCCAGCCGCATTATCCACCACTGGTTTAGTTATTGAATTCAAGGATCTGTATAGTATCTCCATTAGGTGGACATTGGTCATATGATGGTTTGGGCACCGCATAAGCTTCGTCTTGAACCTCTCCCATGTCTCATGAAGAGCTTCGGTTGGAAGCTGCCGAAAATTGCTGATTTCATCTCTTAATTGTGCTCTTTTGGATGGCGGAAAGAATCTTTCTAGGAAAGCGTCTTTCAATTGCCTCCAATTTGTAATAGAATCAGGAGTCAGCCCATATAACTATAGAGTTGCCTCCCCAAACAGAGACAAAAGAAATAAGCGTAGTCGTATTGCATTCTGACCAACACCAGGATTGTCAAACGACTTGCATGTAGAAATAAAGTTGATCAGGTGCATATTCGGATCATCGCCTACTAGTCCACCATATAATCCCTTGAATTGCAATAACTGAATCATGGTGCTTATGATGTTGAACTTGGCTCCGGGTGCCAATGGTGGAGGAATAATGACTCCTGTGGCTCTGGCTCCATCAAGATCATCATCATCATCATCGAATGCTGGTTGCACGGGTCGGCGTTCATGCCTAAACCTAGCTTGACGATCTCTTCTGTTAGCAGGTGTTGCGATCTCAGCAGCATGCCTAGGGTTTAGTAACTCGTCATCACCTAGGTCCTCGTCGTCAGGATTTATTGCTCGCCCAGGGTTATCAATATTCTGTTGATGCACTTGAGCGGCTTCTAGAGCAGCTAGTCTCGCCCATTCCTGTTGAGCAGCCATCCTTTCAATTTCGTGTTGTGCCTCCATTCTGCCAATACGTTGTGGTTCAAGATTGATAGGTAATAACGGTTGACCAGAACTTCGAGTATGGGGCATGCACTGAATAAAAACCTGTAGAAAACAAAAATAAAAATTAAAAGTAAAAGTACGAGAATCTTTGACCAAAGGGTCTAGTAATTATCACAAACTTAGTTGGCAACTGTACTCCCCGGCAACGGCGCCAATTTTTGATAACGCTCAATCTACAGCTCTTGTAAGAGTGTAAAGCGGTCGCTGTCAAATATATAACCCAACTGGGTTGGGTATTCGATCCCACAGGGAATAGCCGGTCAATAAGTAAGCAAAGATTATTAGACTTTTGGTGAAAGTCTCGAAAAAGGTGGGATTGTAACGTGCAAGTAATGTAAACAAAATAGTAAAGTAAAAACAGAAATAGCAAAGTAAATAGAAGGAGTGTTTAGTAAGATGTTAATCAATGAGAATTGAGAGTTGGGGTTATGTCCACCTTATGAGTTATACGCCTCTATTGGCTATGAATTATGCGGAATTCAGACATGCATGTGCTTATAGAGAATTGTATTCTATGGTAAATCCAAGCGTTTTTCGACCTAACAAGGATTATTTCACTTTAACTCTTTCGAGCTTAAAGCGTATCTAACGGTACAAATTCTCCAAGAGGTTAATCCAGTTACGGCACTAACTTTTTAACAGGGGTTGGTGCCCTATTACCTTGACATTATCTCTTTTCCAGACATATAACTTTTCTTTCGAACAATTTAATGCTATACTGGCGTATTCTATGCGTTTGCAACCACAAGAATTTGTATTAAGATGAAGAGAATAATGATATAAGCAGCATACGTGTCACGAATTCACAAACTCATAGCAATAGATAGTATCTCATACGGCTTCCATAACCCCAACAAAGAAGTTTAGCTACTCATGAGTGCGATGGAACTCACAATAGACATTATTATTATACCACAATAAAGATATCACGTGTAGTATGGTGTAGTATGGCTTTAGGCGTGAACTCCCTTTCAAAGTAGCGTTTCTCTTGTTGTGGAATTTAAGAATTGAATAGATAAATAGAAAAAGAATAAAAAGTAGAATTAATGAAAGAATTAGAAGTAGAATGTCTAATTGAAGAATGCTCAAAATCTCTAGCAAAATAGGGTATTTATAACACCCATATCCTATTCCTACTAAGCTACTGCATTACTTAACCCATTCCTACTGGGTTACTGCATCATTATCCTAATCCTAATAAATTACTGCATCATTATCCTAATCCTTGTAGGTTACTGCTAATCTCCAAAGTCTTGGAAAATGTTGTTTTTGCCCGAGACAGGTTTCCGATGCGTCACTTTTGGTCCTAGGCGTCCAAGCTCTCCTTCCCTTCTTTCGTGAAGCTTCCTTTGGCGCCAAGTTATCCATAAAATGTTGAAATCTGCATCATTTATACCTGAAAACTTGCTAATCACGTTTGTTAGCTCACTTACAGGAAAAAGGACTAAAAGTGCATGAATTATATATTTTGTCCTCAAAACTTAGCTAAAATATGGGTAAAATATAGTACTTTAGGCGTGTAAATTTGCCTATCATCATTGGGATAGATGTTACAGTACTAAAGAACTTTTGAAGCTGATTCCAACAGATGAGTGACATATTGCAACAAATAACTGATCTGTTGCGACAAATGACTTATCTATTACAATAGACGACGCGTCTGTTGGAATCAAGTTTAGGTTTTGTTACAATAGGTGACTAATCTGTTACAATCGATAAATACTCTATTGCAATAGATTAATAATCTATTGTATGTCGCAACATATGACCTATCTGTTCGATTCATGATACGGCACTATAGAACCATAAACATGAATCCAACATATGAGTCTTCTATTGTAACGGATGGCTCATCTGTCGCAATAGATGAGTGATCTGTTTAAACAAATATTTCTTATGTTGCATTCATGTTCGTGTGTTGTCTATTGTTGAAAAACAGCATAATAGCAGTTACTTAGACGACAAATTCAACTGAAAATCATAATTTTACTTACCAAAGTCACTTATGAAGTAATGCCAAAGTGGAAAGTGATGTACGAAATAAAATTTGACCTAAAAATTTGATCAAGTAGCAGCAGTAGCAGTAAAAACAACAACAATGGTTAACAAGAAGATGAGGAAAACGATAATGTAGTAGAAGATGATGATAATGAAGCAGAAGATAATGGATAAAGCAGTAACAATAATGAACAACAAAATCGAGAAGAGAGAGAGAAAACTACAATGGATGAGAAGAAAGAAAAACACGCATTTTTTCCTCCGTTTCCTGTTATATTAGTTTAACATTTAGATCAAAGTGTAAATTTAAAAATTTGTGGACTATTTTCAAACTTTTCCAACTTTCTTAATCCATAATAAAGTAATTGTCACCTCCACTTAATTATTAAAACTTGATTCATTTACACCTCATTTTCAAACTCTTTTGTTAATTTTAACTAAATGCCTCAACATTCATATTACAATCGATTGATTATTTGTTTCATCTTGATTTTTATTATTTTATTTTATATAACTAAAGTTAGACTTTTCGAAATCATCCCATCACGTTGAATTCTCTTTGAAATCGGTATAGTTGGGTTGATTTTCAATTTTTTTTTTCGTTAAAACGTTATGTAAGAGTCAACCAGAAGAAGTTAGAAACGCTACTAAGCATACTTTAGTAGGATTTTGATAAAAAAAACTATTTAGACGTTGTTTAAGAAGTGATTCTTTAGTAGGATTTTGATAAAAAAACTATTTAGACGTTGTTTAAGAAGTGATGAATCAAGGGAATATAAAGATGATAAGAATAGATAAGTAGATATTCATTCCACTATTTTATAGTAGCCTAAAATATAGTTAAAAAAAAACAAAAATCTATACTGCACGAGTGAAAAATATTAATCAAGATCATGGGCTAACAAAACTGAGTCTACTAAGATTAAGTATCTACTAATAGATTTTATTTTTATCTTCTTAAATAATAAGATTAAATTTTAAATCATAAAAAAGGAAAGATATCTAATACCTTGTAGTTTACTATTCATAATCGATGGAATACCTTATTCAAAATGCTACAACTAATTTAATTTTAGGTTAAAGTTGTATCAATTGATGATAATTTGGGAGAAATTTTATGGGATAATATATTTGGAAAAAAAAAATCTTCAAAATAAATAGATTGTATACATTAATTGTGGAGTAAAAGTAGAGTGGGATTTTATTCATATGTATTAAGAGTAAAATATAAAATTTGAGATTTTAAGTAATTATTTAAAAGGTAGGAAATTTTGGGTAATAAAATCTCTTAGGTTTGTGATTTGTGTAATTTATCCAAAAAAAAAAAATCTTTAAAGATAAATAGATTATATGCATTAATTGTAGAGTAAAAGTAGAGTAGACTTTATTCATATTTATCAAGAGTAAAATACAAAATTCAAAATTTTAAATAATTATTTAAAAGATAGAAGATTTTGGATAGTAAAATCTCTTAGATTTGTGGTTTATGTAATTTATCCTTAATTTTAATAGGTGTAATAAGCTTGTTTTGCAGTTGAAACTTTAGTTGTTAATTACTTATTACTAGCTTTTAGTCATTTCCATCACCCTAGGCCAAGGGGAAAATCTAATATTTTATTAATTTTAAATGAAAATATATATTTTACACGTATAATTTAATTCAATAGCTTTTAGATTTATATTTTGTGACCTTTAATTTGTAACACAAAATGTTGTTGGGCCAATGATAGAAAATAGAGGAATTTTTACTTAAATAATGTTTTTTAAAGACATTATTATCTTAAATGATGCTATTTTGTTTTATTACGAATATAACTTACTTTAATTATTAATAGCTGAATTTTCTCCTTCTCTATTGTTTTCTCCACAATCAATATCTGTGGAGCTCCGAACTCTAACAACCACCACAATACGCAACTACGCCGCCTTCTTCTCCTACACACCACCACCGTCATAAGAACAAATAAAAATCAACAAACTAAAAAATATCCAGATCTGATGGAAATTATCCAATACCAATTTAATAGAGCAATCAGATCTGATCAAAATTATCAAGATCTGATTAAAATTATTGAATTTTGCCAGAGCTGCTTTTGCTGTGGTGGTTTCAACATTTTCTCGACTAGCTTTGAACCGAAGGTTAGAGTTAGAAGGGAAGGAAAAAATGAGGTAGTGTTAGGTGATAGAGGGAAAACAGAGTGGATAGTGAAGTTGTTGATTGCTCTGATGACGTGAGTTAGCTAGAGGAAAAGAGGGTTGTTTGATTGGTTGTTGTTTGGTAGTTGGTTCACCGAAAAAATGGAAAAAAGGAGTTGGTGGGTATGTTTGTGGTAGTGGCGGATCTCTAACCAAAGTTTGGTGGTGGTGGCTCATCGGTAGTGACGAAGAAGGGAGGAGGTGGGTGGTTGGAGTTATTGTTTGGTTGTGGTGTTTTTCGATTGTTTGCTGGATGTCGGTGGCTTGAGGTTGAAAAAGACAGTGACTCGTGGTTGGAGGTTACTAGAGTTGGCAGTGTTGTTGTTTGTTTGCTGGATAAAATAGGGTCCGGTGGTGGTGACAAAATCATTGTAATACAATTTGAATTTAATATCATATATTGTTATGAATTTGATAATTATTATTTCATAACAAATATAAAACATTTTCGATAGCGAAACTAATTTAGATTGTAATGAAATATTTGAAGGTCACATATAATACTTACAATATATTTATATTAAAAATATTTTAGTTATATATATTCACCATGTGCATTGAAACACATCTATAATACGTATAATATATTGAATTCAAAATGTATTACATTCATTATTTTTTCCTCTTTTTAAAGATGTTAAAAATGTATAATATCTGAATTTTAAATATTTAAATTAATTTGTGTTATTATCTTAAAATAGATGTTCTTGCTTTTTGTTTGAATGTTTTTAAACATTTATCTCATCTCAAACGGTAACTTGGACTGATTGGCGACTCTGACGCCGGTGACGGTGTTGACGTGCCGGCATAGGTAAGGACTAATCCATATCATTCGTTATCTCCCTCCTCAGTTCTCTCTCTCGCCATCGATCTCTCTCCCGAATTTTCTTTTCCATCTTTGTTGCTGCTATCGATGGCGGATCTAGGGTTTCCGTTGTCTTGACTCCGGCGACGGCGTAGGCTGTAGCTCCGGTCATAGACGGGTTTAAAATAGTGGGTGACGACGACAACCAGCGGCCAGCTACCGGTAACATCAATAAGATGCATCGGTGACTTTCCAACGAGGCCCTGACGGACTCTTTTCGACGACTCAAGTTCGAAAAGCTTTCCGATAACAACTTTTCCACAACTAGAAAAGTAGGAGAACTTCAGTGAACCTATTATTTTAGTTACTCTTTATAGTATAGTTTCATTGTATTTCTATTTCCTGTCGTTTTCTGGTATGTGTCTGCTGTTTTTATACTGTTTTTGATATTGTTGCATTGTTTCCTTGTTTGTTTGTTGCTGGGTTTTATTGGTTTGTGTTTCGTTTGTTGAATGGTGGCTGAGGGGGGTGATGATGGAATAGGGTCATGCTCGAGGGGGTTGAGAGAGTTGAAGGTGGGACCTATTTTGGAAGAGGGTGGAAAGAGGAGGGCAGAGGTGGGTATGGATTTAAGGCTAGGTGTTCGGGCTGGTTCGGTGAGGAGTAAGAAAGGGAGGTAAGAGGTGATAGGTTAAGGGTAAGATCTTGGAATATTGGGACCCTTCAGGGTAAGTCCGTTGAGTTGGTGAAGATTCTCAAGAAGAGGAGGATTAATATTGCGTGTGTGTAGAAGACTAAGTGGGTAGGGTCTAAGTCTAGGGATGTGGATGGGTACAAGTTGTGGTACTCAGGTAGTAACAGGCATTGAAATGAAGTGGGCATCTTAGTGGATGAGGAGCTTAGAGGGTGGGTGGTGAAGGTTAAAAGGATCAGTGATAGGCTGATGACGGTTAAGTTGGTCATTAAGGGGTTTACACTTCATGTGTGTAGTTTTTATGCACCCCAGGTAGGCTTGGATGAGGAGGTGAAGGCGAGATTTTTGAAGGCTTTGGACGAGGTAGTGAAAAGCGTGCCTAGCTCAGAGAAGATTGTTATAGCGGGGGACTTCAATAGGCACATTGGGGGGTGTCCGAGAGGTTATGATGATGTGCACAAAGGTTTTGGTTTCGGCGATAAAAATGGTGAAGGGGTTGCCCTGTTGGACTTTGCGAGGGCTTTTGGGCTGCTAGTTGTGAACTCGAGCTTTCTGAAGGAGGATCATCTGATTACCTTCCGAAGCTCTTTAGCCAAGACTCAGATTGACTTTCTACTGCTTAGGAAGGGGGATAAAGTTCTATGTAAAGACTGTAAAGCTATTCTAAGTGAGCATCTTTCGACTCAGCGCAAGCTTCTGGTGATGGACTTATTTATCAAGAAAACCAGGAAGAGTAGGTTCGGAGAGGGTCAACCTAGAATCAAGTTGGGTGGTTTGATGCCAGTCAGTGCACTGAATATAGGGGTGAGGGTGGAGGGAATAGGGGCATGGAAGTGTAGAGGGGACGTGGATGGTATATGGGATAAGGCTTCTAGCTGTATCAAGGAGACGGCTAGAGAGTTGTTGGGTGTCTCGAGTAGTCGGGAAGGTCGACATGAGGAGGACTGGTGGTGGAATGAAGAAGTTAAGAAAAAAGTGAAGACTAAGAAGGAGACATATGTTAAGATGATCGAGAGTAAAGATGAAGGGGAGAAACGGGTGAACAGGGAGGCATACAAAGTGATAAGGAAAGAGGCTAAGTTAGCTGCTATGGCAGCTAAAACAGCAGCTTTTGAGAGCTTATACGTGGGGTTAGAGGAGAAAGGCGGGGAAAAAAGGTTGTATAGGCTTGCTAAGGCTAGGGAGAGGAGGGGTCGGGACCTCGATCAAATAAACTGCATTAAGGGGGAGGATAGAAGAGTTTTGGTGGAGGATATTCACATCAATAAGAGATGGAAGAAGTATTTTCATAGACTTTTAAACGAGGAGAGAGACAGAAGCATTGTGCTAGGGAAGCTGGAGTGCTCAGAGAAGAGCTGTGATTTCAGCTACTGTAGATGTTTTAAGGTTGAGGAGGTTAGAGAGACGATTCGTAGGATGCGAAGTGGTAGGGCGACGGGGCTGGATGAGATTTCGGTGGATTTTTGGAAGTATGCTGGTGAGGCAGGTTTAAGGTGGTTGATAGATTTATTTAATGTCATTTTCAAGATTGCGAGAATGGCTGAGGCTTGGAGATGGAGTACGATGATTCCATTATATAAAAACAAGGGCGATGTTCAGAGTTGCAACAACTATAGGGGTATTAGGTTGTTGAGTCACATTATGAAGATTTAGGAGAGGGTGGTCGAGCGGAGATTGAGGAGAGTAGTGTCCATTTTGGAGAATCAGTTTAGTTTTATGCCTAGTCGCTCAATGACATAGGCAAACCATCTGGTGAGGAGATTAGTAGAGCAGTATACGAAAAGGAAGAGAGATTTGCACATAGTGTTCATCGAGTTAGAGAAGGCGTATGATAAAGTCCCTAGGGAGGTTCTTTGGAGATGCTTAGAGGTGAAAGGTATTCCGGTGGCATACATCAGAGCTATTAAGGACATGTATGATAGAGGGAAGACTCGGGTGAGGACGGCGGGAGGTGACTTAGGGCATTTTCTGGTTGAGACAGGTCTGCATCAGGGTTCGACTCTTAGCCTTTTTCTTTTTGCAGTGGTGATGGACGTTTTAAGGCAGAGTATTCAGGGTAAGGTGCCTTAGTGTATGTTATTTGCGAAAGATGTAGTGTTGATTGATGAGACACGGGGGGTGTGAATGAAAAATTGGAGGTTTGGAGGCTTGGAGGCAAACCCTGGAATCTAAGGGGTTCAGGTTGAGTAAGTCTAAGACGGAGTATTTGAAATACAATTTTAGTGATGCGAGTCAAGAGGATGAAGTGGTGGTGAGGTTAGATTTCCAGGCTGTTTGTAAAAGTGATAGTTTTGAGTATCTTGGTTCTATTATCCAGGGGAATGGCGAGATTGATGAGGATGTCTCTAAACGTATTGGAGCAGGGTGGATGGAGTGGAAGCTCTCTTTGGGAGTGTTGTGTGATAAAAAGGTTCCCCTTAAGCTTAAAGGAAAATTCTACAAAGTGGCAGTCCGTCAGGCCATGTTGTATAGATCGGAGTGTTGGCCAGTGAAGAACTCTCACATCCAAAGACTGAAGGTGGCGAAAATAAGAATGTTGCGATGGATGTGTGGACTTACTAGAGGGGATAGAGTTAGGAATGGAACTATTCGAGAGAAGGTTGAGATGGTTTGGGCATGTGATGAGGAGAGGAACGGATGCCCCAGTTCAGAGGTATGAGAGGCTGGCCTTAGATGGCTTTAAGAGGAGTATAGGTAGGCTAAAGAAATACTGGAGGAAGGTGATTAGACATGACATTGAGCAGCTGCAGCTCACCGAGGACATGACCCTAGACAGGAAGGTGTGGAGGTCACAGATTAGAGTAGAAGGTTAGGGCCAGTGTATGGATTGTGACTAGGTGTTAGGAGAGCGAGTGCGTATCTGGGCAGTAATCCCAGGCCTGTGTCCTTAAGTAGGAGCCTTTAGCTAGGTGAGTTCGGGTAGGGTGGGTAAGTGGGTGTCCTAGTTCTTATTTCTTATTTCATATTGCTCGTATTTCTCTTATTTCGTACTTCACTGATATTTATTTCTATTATTTCTTATGTCTGCATGCCAACCTTTCATGTTACATGTTGCAATACAATCTTGGTGTATTATTCGAGATTCTGAGTCGAGGGTCTATCGAAAACAACCTCTCTACTTCTTCGGAGGTAGTGGTACGGACTGCGTACATCTTACCCTCCCCAGACCTCACTTTGTGGAAATATACTGGGCCTGTTGTTGTTGTTGTTGTATTATCTTAAAACTATGTTAAAAATATATTATAGATGTATTTAGCTATTTTTAATTAGAAGAGTTAGTCTATAATCTTTAAGAATCAAAATCATACTATAATTAATAAATAAGACTATATATTCTACCATCTATGTAGACTAGTTGGCTACTCGTTCTACGGACAGCTCAATGTTGATACTTAAGAATTCTATTTATGTATAATCCTATCATTTAATTAAAATCTCCATTTATTTAGTTGATAAATTCTTAGTATGGCATATATTATTATATTTAGATTAATAAAATTTGTATAAGAATATTGAAAGTTGTTAATATGACACTCATATAATTTCGAGAGTTAATTAAATATTTTTATTTTATTTTTAAATATTTATAGTTATTAATTATTGTGATTTATATTACTTTTCATATAGTAATTATCAAATATATAATAAAATATTTTAAGTTTATTTTTTTCATTTATAATATTTTTAACTTAATTTAGTCACAAATAAATTAATATGGAGAAAAATATAAAATTTTCCAAAGTGGACCCTTGCTAAGCAGGTATGTCGATGGAGAAAAGTCTGCTTGAGCAGTTTCACTCACACCAAAAGTTAATTTATCATTTTATGTCTATTTGAATTTTTTATTGAATATTATTAATTTTTTTATACTTAAATGACTTATAATAATTAATTAGGAGTTATATAGTAAATCTACTGTTGAAATAGACATATCATAAATATTTATTATATTTTTTATTAATTAAGATGATTTATAATAATTCTTTTTTTGGTAAGTAAATATTTTATTTACCAAGTAATCAACTCAGATCTGGTAAATCAGCAACCACGAACAATAGAGCCCCGTGGTTTACTGAGGACATAAATTTCTACTCATTATCTAACTACTACTAGCTAGGGGAGTACATTTAGTTCACATAGTTTCCTAGCTAATTTGGCCTGATGGATTCCTCTTCCGTGCACATCTTGTATAATCTGTTTAACCATGATTGAAACTGATCTTTGTTTGCTCTAAAACACCCAGGCATTACGTTCCATCCATATCGCATATATAACGCAAGCCAGTGTTATTATACCTACGCAGTGCTGTTTTTGCTCTTCATATGATGTTTTATAATAATTAATTAGAAGTAATATAATAAAATTACAGTTGAAATAGTTGATGCAGATATGTTATAAATATCTATTTTACTTTTTTTATTAAATATTATTAATATTTATAATACATAAATAATATATAATAATTAATTAAGAGTAATATAGTAAAATTATAGAGCAAACATGTAACAAACAGGGATGTCGACGATCTCGCATACTTCGCCTGCCACTGCGTGATTTCGTATATAGGAAGGAGAATGATTAAAAAAACAAAAAAAAAAGAGAAATCAGTTGTGCATGACTATTTCCCGATATTTTACTTTTGAGTATCAACAGAATGGTGAAAAAATATTTAATTTTACAGAAGTAGTGCAATTGATCACAGAAACCTTTTACAACTTACATGTTCGTTTCAAAATATTTGTCAATTTACTAAAGTACATAGAACAAATTAATTTTTAAATTTTTTTTTAAAAATAGATAATTAATATAATTATATTTAAAAGAGCTGAAGGTAAATTAGTAAAAAAATAATAATTTATATTTATGATTTCTTAAAGAATATATAAAAAAAAAATATAACGACAAATATGAAGTTATTGAAATATTATTGCTGCTCCAAGATGACATAGAATTAAGTAGTCAACCAAGTGTTAAAACTTTCCCTTTCACTTCATTTCAATGTCTTTCATCTAGGCAAATTGATTGTATAGGACATGGGTTGGTGAAAGACTATCAAGGATATTTTAGTCATTTAGTCAAAATATATGCACTATTTGCTTACAGTTTAGGCTCAAAAGGTTGGTCGGGAATTGTGGAAGAGGGTATATAAATTAATTTGATAATTTAGATATTTATTTATGTGGCTCTATTATGACAAGTGAAGGAGTGTAGTATTTTATTTTATTTTATTTTTTTAGATTTTTCACTCGATGTTCGGTATTTATATTGGAGCTCTAATTAATTCAGATCGCGCGCCCAACACAATTTTCTTTATATTTAGAGCTCAAATTCAAGACCTCTAATTAAGGATGGAACAGTACCATTACTACATCACAATCCAACCCATGTTGGAGACGGAGGGTAGTTGAATAGTCATTAAGGGAAAGGTACAAAACAAAATTAATGTTGTGGGACTTTCCTGAAGCCAGAATAGGAAAAATAGCAAAATAAAGACAAATCGAATACTCCCTTCGTTTAAAAAAGAGTGGCTATCTTTTTTTTAATTTATTTAAAAAACAATAATTTTTTTAATTTTTTTGGCGATATTTTAATTACAACTTTCTTAATGGCATGTTTAAGACCACAAAATTAAAGAGTATTTTGATATAGTTTTAATTTAGGACCATAAGATTCAAAAATTTCTTTATTTTCTCAAACTTCCTGTCAAGTCAAACTAAGTCATTTTTTTTAAAATAGAGGAAGTATATGCTTCAAGGTAAATTTGAATCTTTACTCTTTTTTTTCCTCGTTCTAATGTTTTGTGAAAACGTAAAAAGTTTACTTTATTTTAATTTTTTCTTAACAAAAAAGGGCTAGCTACGATACTTTTAATTTTTCAAGTTTTTGTTTAACTTGACTAGTTATATTGTTAATTAATTTGTTGATTGATGATTAAAGAGTGCCTTATTATCCCTTGAAACGAGAGGGAGAAAAGGGTGAAGACGATAACATATCCTTAATGAAAAAGAAGTATAATCAAATTTATATTGAAATCGAATTGTAGACACACAAAGACACTATAAGTCTAACCCTACACCATCTTCTTTTTACACATCTCGTCTAATCATTTAACCTAAAATAAGATGAAAATATTATATACGCATTTATTTTCTAGATCTGTTGAATTTTAGCATTTAGATAATAACAGAAATCTTACAATCAGGAGAAATTATATTATGTCAAATTATTTATCCTTACAAAGATTAGATTGATCCAAAAAAGAAAGAAAGAAAGAAATTGACAGTACCAACAATTAGTTGATTAGTAGGTTCTTTCATATACACTTACAATTCACAGAGAAATCACAAGTCAATCTTAAAATTAAATATTTGTCATTAAAAATGAAAGAATTAATTATTTTTTTATTTATCCTTAAAATTAATTATCCTGAAAAAATAAACAATTAATATTAATTATATAGAAAAGAATTGAAGGTAACTTAAAAAAAATAAATCTTATTCATAATTTTTTAAAGAAAGTATAAAGAAAAGTGTGACGACTAATATGAAACAGAAGAAATATTATAGTAGTTTCAAGATGACTTAGAATTAAATGGTCAACCGTATATTAAAGTTATTTCACACTTCATTTTAATATCTATCATCTAGGCAAATTTATGGTATAGAATATAAGTAGCTGTCTGACCATGAAAATTAAAAATTTTTAGAGTTGGAATTGAAGTTGGAGTTGAAATTGGAGTTGGGGTTGTGTTTGACCATGTCTTTTTTTTTTTTTTACTTTTGAAAAAACGTTTTTAAATATGATTTTATGCCCCAATTTTACAAACTATCAAAATCGATCCAACCAAAATTTACCTACTAATGGGAAAAAGAACACAATTAGCCACTTTTATAAAACTAATTATATATACATGGTCATATTTAATGAATTTCAATTATGACATATATAATATTTACATTAATAGCCGTTTTCTTATATTTGAAAATTTTAAATATGGATGTTATATTAACAAATCACTGCTTCCTAGTTTTTAAGTAACAAATATTATCTTTCAAACAAATTTGTTTTTTTAGGAATTTATTTAATTTATTTCCTTTATTTTTCGTTCCTAAAAAATTAGGAAATGATGAGCTGTTATTAAATTTTAGGGTGCCGCTAATTTATTTCTTTAATTTTCTTATACATGAAAGATTTTACTATGTGTGAATAAATTATTTCTATGTAAAACATACTTTGCATATTTATGGTATATTGTATCATATACCATAAATATATAAATATGCTTACCATGTTTCTTTATACTTTCTATATTTATATATATGTGTATATGATATATATATGGTATAAACTTCATATATAACATACTTTGTATATTTATGTTATAAATATGCTTAGTATGTTTCTTAATACTTTATATATTTTTATATGTGTGTATATGATATATACATGGTATAAAATTTATATATAACATACTTTGTATATTTTTGTTATAACTATAATACTTTATATATTTATGGGTATAAATATAATACTTTGTGTATAAAGATATCAGGTATTATGGTATATAAAGGTAGCAGTTGCAGTTCAAGGTATAAATTTATTAAATTGAACATATTTTTTTTATGAAAAATATGTATCACCAATTTATATTTTTAGCATATATATGGTATAAACTATTTTTATTTGAATAGTATAATAAAGATGTACACAATATAATATATATAATCAAATTAAAAATGAGAATAATTTATGGCAATGGTAAATTAATCTGCTACAACTTTATTAATTTCATAAATATAAAAAATGATTATCCATTATTTATTACCCGACTATAATTTCTTAAACGTTCGTATCACAATAGAAAAATTATTATTATTATTATTATTATTATTATTATATTATAGTAATTAGGATCATTAGCAGAAAAATAATGTCTTAAATAAGGAAGAAAATTAAATAAGGGAGAAAAATAATGATGAAAGAGAAAAAGAGATATATATTAATTAGGATAATATTAAATTTGAAATTATAATTATCTTATTCTTTAAAACTGTTATATACATAATATTGAAAAAGTAATGTTATAAGGAGAGTTTTATGTAAAAATTTAAAAGATTGGGGTTATATAATAATAATAAAAGTTGGAATTGGAGTTGAAAAATTATGAAAACACCAAAAACCTATTGTCCCTTTTAAGAAAAATTATCCAAAATTATTTTTTGAATTTTCATGGCTAAACACCACAATTTTCAACTCCGAAAAGATTTTCTGGAAAAAAGGAAAAAAATTTCATGACCAAACGGGCTCTAAGTAGGTGAAGGACGATCAAAGACATTTTTATCATTTTTTAAAAGTCCATATACAATTTACTTATATCATAAACTCAAAATCTTGGTCGCGAATTATTAAAGAGGGTAATATGTAAATCAAGTTGATCGATTAGATGTAAATTTGAATCTTTTATTTATTTTATGTGGCTCCTGAAGTTGGATTAGCATTACTTTCATCAGTACAAATTGAAAGTAGATGCAAAAAATAATTTTATTAGATGCTCACCAGTATGAGTAATTTATTATTTTTACACGGTAAAATAATCTTCTGGATCCCTATACTATGTCAGTTTTGTAAGTTGGACACTTCTACTTATATGTTTGTCATCTGGACCCTTGAACCCATTAAAAAGCAATATTTTGCCCCTTTTGACCGTTGACCTCGTCTATGTACTATTGAAATGGTGACAAGGACAAGGAGAGTGTAGTCACTCGCCTGGGGGTGCAAGTGGGGGTCAATTTTTGGCCAATTTTACATTAAAATAATTTTTAAAAAATATTTAAATTAAAAAAAATTAAAAAAGGATCTTTTTTCCTCCATCTTTTTATTTTTTTTAAAATATAAAAATAATAATTTTTTTTTTTATAAATCCTTCCCCACTCCACCCCAGCCCGTCCCCACCCTCACCCCCACCCAGCCCCTTCCAAAAAATAATTTAAAAAAAAAATAAAATATTAAAACTTAAAAAAAAATTAAAAAAGGCTCTCTTTTTCCTCCATTTTTTTAATTTAAATTTTTTAAAAAATTTTAAATAATATATATATATATATATTTAAAAAGCCTTCACACTCTACCCCAGCCCGTCCCCACCCCCACCCCCAGCCCCTTCTAGCCCCTTCACCCCACCCCAACACCCATCCAGCCCTTCCCCACCCCACCCCACCCCAGCCCGTCCCCAACCTCCCATACCCCACCAGCCCCATAGCCCCTCCCCACCCCACCCTCAGCCCCCAAAACCCTCCCATCCCCACCCTACCCCCAGCCCCGCACCCCACCCCAACACTCTTCCATCCCCTTACCCCCCCCTCCCTAGTTCACTTTTTATTTTTTATTTTAATGTTTCCTCTCAATTCAATTCTTTTTATTTTTTAAATTAAAATTAAAATTTGAAATATTTTTATTTTTTTGGGATTAAAATTTAAATTTAAATTGAAAGTGAGTGATAGTGAATATTGAAAAAAATTAGTGAATTTCGCTTGAAAAAAATTAAACTTTTTGTGAATTTGTTAAAAATATTCAAATTTAAAAATCAAAAAATTATTATGTTTGTATATATGAATTTATAGTTAAAAATTTAAATTAGTTGTTGGAGAAGAATTTTAATTATTTTGAATGGATTTGATGTTTAATTTGTAGCAAAAATAAAAACGTGATTATTCAAATTTTTCTATAATTTATAATTTTTCTTATTTAATTAAATTAATTTTAATATTTAATTTGTTATGTAGTATTTTAAAAATGACTTGGAATTTAATGTAATACTTTTTTATTTATTTATTTATTTTAAAATGATGTGGCACATGACGTGGTAGACGTGTCAGGCGTGTCAGACGTGACAACTGGCGTGGCAGCTGGCGTAGGGGAGAGTGTGTTACACTCACCAAAAAAAGGTTTAAAATGTTGCTTTTTGGTGGGTTCAGGGGTCCAGATGACAAACATGTAAGTAGAAGTGTCCAACTTACAAAACCGACATAGTACAGGGGTCCAGAAGGTCATTTTGTTTTTTAACAATGTATGCTTATTTCTTGAATTAATAATTACTTTTACATACAAAAACCAAACATGTTTTTCTTAATGCTTACGTGTCATCTGTGACGTAACTCCTTACGTCCTCGCATTCCCACCAAACCACTGAGCCTTATATTTTCTTCGTCTCAAATTATTTGACATGTATTTTTTTGGGATAATACTCACAAAAATACCTAAACTTTGACCGATTTTCAGTTGAGCATACTGAACTTTGCAGGAGTCTTATTACCCCCCTAGACTTTTTAAAGTGGATTTCATTCTCCCCTTCTCCCCGAAACTCTATACTCAGTTTCGGCGGATGGCAATGTAATACACGCGCCAATCTCGTTTTTACACGTGTATTGGCGCGTGTAATACACGCACCAACCTCATATTTACACGTGTCCAAGTGGGAAGATATATGTCATTAAAATACAAAAAAAAAAATTAGGGGGTAATAGGACCCCCACAAAGTTCAGTATGTTCAATTAAAAATTCGGTCAAAGTTCAGGTATTTTTGTGATTATTATCCCTATTTTTTTTAATAATTCTTAAAGAGAAATTAATAAAGGATATAAATTGAATAATATGATCTTATTTAGTCCTAATTAGATTAACCTTCTCCAATTAATATGTGTATAGTTAAAAAAAATTAGTTATCCCTTGAATTCTTAAACATGTCAATTATTTTAATGTAATTTTTTTTTGTTTTAGCAAACATTAATAAATAAGGCTATATATTATTATACCATCTCTATGTAAATGAGCCCAAAAACAAAAAAGGAAAGAGAAATCAGTTGGGTCAAGTCAATGACTATTCCCCTGTATTTTACAACTAGCAATAGAAAGTTACGTGAGAAAACATAAATTTTTCTGAGGTGGTGTAGTTGAGTAAGTTCTTTAATATACACGTACACTACATAAAGTCATTATTACAACTTACAAGTTTGGTTCAAAAATATTTGTCAATTTAAAATATTAAAATATATAGAACAAATTACCCTTTTTATTTTAGCTTAAAATTAATTATTTTTGAAACAAATAATTAATATAATTATATTGAAAAGAATTGAAGGCAAATTAGTACCAAAAAAAAATGCTTTCTATTCATTATTTCTTAAAGGGTGTATAAAAGAAAAATGTGACGACTAATATATAACTGTTGAAATATTATTGTTGCTCCAAGATGAATTAGAATTAAGTAGTCAACCAAGTATGAAAGCTTCCCCCTTTCTCTTCATTTCAATTTCTATTGTCTAGCAAATTAATTGTATAGAATATGAGTAGGTGAAGATCGCTCAAGGATATTTTATTGAAGAGGGTATGTAGTATATAAATCAATTTGATATTCTACATGCAAATTTGAATCTTTTACTCCCTCCGTTTAAAAAAGAATGATCTATTTTCTTTTTTCGTCCGTTTATAAAAGAATGACCCCTTTTTTTTTTTTTGCAATACTTTAATTTCAACTTTCCACATGGCATATTTAGGACCACAAGATTAACAGACATTTTGGTACATTTAACTCAACTTTAATTTAAGACCAATGTTGTGGGACTTGCATGGGCCCGAAATAGAAAATAGTAGCAAAATAAAGACAAATTGAATATAGGTTTCAAGGTAATTTAAATATTTATCCTATTGCTTTTCCTCATTCTAATATTTTGTAAAAACGTAAAAAGTCTCCATTATTTTAAACTTCTCTTAACTAAAAAGGCCTAACTATTCAAAACTACAATAGTTTTAATTTTTCAAGATTTTGAACAACTTGACAAGTTATATTGTTCATTGGTTTTTAGATGGTGCCTTATTATCCATTGAAACGAGAGGAAAAAAAGGTGAAGACAATAATAGATCGTTAATGATAAAGAAGCATACATCAAGTTTATATTGGGATTAGATTGTAGACAGACAGAGACACTATAAGTCTAACCCTACACCATCTTCTTACTCATCTCGCCTAATCATTTAACCTAAAATAAGATGAAAATATTAAATAAACATGTGTTTTTTAGTAATCTATCGAAATTTATAGTTATAATAACGAGGATATCACAATTATGAGAAATTATATTGTGTCAAATTATTTATCCTTTCGATGATTAGATTAACACACACGGAAAAAAAAGAAATTGACAATACCAACAATTAGTTAAGTTCTTTTAATATACACATATGGTTCATAGAGACAACACAAGTTCATCTTAAAATAGTTGTCAATTTACAATAGGGGTGGGCATGGTATGGTATATACCGAATATCATATCAAAACTGAATTTTTTTATATCATCGTATGGATGTTATGGTATTTGGTATGGTATTTAGTAGAAATTTTAAATTATTTAGTATTTGATAGGGTATTTGATGTTATGCAATAGATACCAAAATACCGTCTAGTGCATCGAAGTCTTTTAATAATATATAAAACCCATATATATTATATTTAAGATTATTAAATATATTTATATATCACCCATTAGCAAATTGAACGTAACAGTAACTTTTATTCAAAAATAATTTTTTTGGGAAGCTTATTATTTAGGAGTACTATGCTTAATTTTAGGTAGTGTTATTCAGAGTTTGCATCTTGGACTACTCAATCGTGATTGAAATATTCTTTTTGTGTAATTGATTAAAAAAGATAGTTGTTGGTCTGATATGATTGAGACGTTTTTAAAGTTTAAAATTATAGACATAAGTCAAAATCAAATAAAGTATGGTAACCTAATTATCATACCGTAAAATATCAAAATCAAATTTAAAAATACCAAACTAATTTGGTATGGTAATGGTATTGATCTTTTAGATACCAAAAATCAAAGTTATCATACCGAAGTTTTAAATATCGTACCATGCTCACCCCTACTTTTATGAACCCGAAATAGAAGAGTAGCAAACTTTTCTTAACTAAAAAGGCTTAACTATTCAAAACTGCAATAGTTTTAATTTTTCAAGACTTTGTCCAACTTGACAAGTTATATTGTTCATTAATTTGTTCATTGGTGATTAGATGGTGCCTTATTATCCATTGAAATGAGAGGAAAAAAAGGTAAAGAAGATAGCATATCATTAATGAAAAACAAGCATACATCAAGTTTATATTGGAATCAGATTGTAGAAGGGTAAAGACACTATAAGTCTAACCCTACGTCATCTTCTTACTCATCTCGTCTAATCATTTAACCTAAAATAAGATAAAAATACTATATAAACATGTGTGTTTTAGTAGTCGATCGAAACTTATAGGTATAACAACGAAGATCTCTCAATTACGAGAAATTATATTGGTCAAATTATTTGTCCTTTCAACGATTACATTGACACACACAAAAAAGAAGAAATTGACAAAACCAATAATTATTTGTCCTTTCAGCGATTAATTAAGTTTTTTAATATACATGTATGGTTCACAGAGACAACACAAGTTCATCTTAAAATAGCTATCAATTTACAATGACAAAATTAATGTTGTGGGACTTTTACGGACCCGAAATAGAAAAGAGTAGAGAAATAAAGACAAATTAAATATATGTGTAGCGATTAACTTTTTGATAAAATATGTGAAATATGTGTTTCTATGTTATTTGACTGCTTTACCCCTCCCTGTAGTTGCATTATAGTATTTCTAGGGTGTGAGAGTGATTGACATTATTTTTGATACATTTTGGTATAATTTATGCGATATTGTGATTTTTGATGGCTTCGAGAGCCTTATTTTAGACTTATGAGGATATCTTTTGATCCGTGCAATGGATGACTGAACGTACTAAGCCAGCAGCTCTTGAATATCAATTTTGGGCTAGGTAGACCTTTGCTTCGGGTCCCGGTGCACCCAATCTCATTTTGACCTATTGGTCAGAAAGTTGGAAAATTGAAAATATGAGTGTGAGACCCACGTTTGGTCAAAATGACCTCAGATGGAAAATTGGACTTCACCAGCAGATCCAGAACGACAATTTTAGGGTGGTAGTATGTTTGGTATGATTTTACGACTTTTAAATCTTATTTTGACCCTCGATTTGGAAAATTGTAATTTCGGATTTCGGGGGTCAACTTTGTGAAAACTATAGTTTTAAAAAAAATGATATCTCCATCTCATCTGAAATGTCAAATTTAGTGTGGTTTAATAGTTTGCTTGCATATATCTGTCACGACCTAAACCGAGTCCCTGGCCGTGAAGGGTATCCCGAACCATCAAGGCTCGAGAGACCTCTTAGCTTGAAATCATAAGCATATCTCATCAAGTATAATAATGCGGAAGTAAATTGGAAACAAGAGGGTTCTGTTATTTTAACTAAACGATACGAGACATGAGTCCTTAAGAAAATCCATAACCATCTATAATTAGTTCACAAAGTCTCTACTAAACTACAAACAATAATCTGTCTGAAATTGGGACAAGGCCCCCGGTCGGACCATGAACTAAAATCAAATGAAATCATCATGTGGATAAAGGCCTTCCAAAATAAGGGAGGCTCACCAACTCTGAATGTCTGCCAACAATCTACTGTATAGCAGGACCGCGAGACTGGTCCTCAGAACCTGAAATATAAGGGGTTAATACATAATGTAATGGTACATAGAATAATCCAAAATAACATAGTTTTTATGCAACATATGTGAGAGGATTTCATAAAAAGATTTATAATAAGGTAAGTGAAAACACATAGGCATAGTTTGATAAACTTCAAAACATTTCTCTTACATCCATGAGTCAGTTCGTTACTGTTCCACTGAGCTAGATGGTACGCCCTACAAGTTCACAATTCCATGGGCTATATGGAATCCGCCCTTGACTCGGCGGCCAAGCCCCCAATTCAAGTTTGCTGCAAGGATTGGAGTATCAGTAAGGGGGGGGGGGAACGTAAGATCATATAGCAGGGTGCCAAAAATCCCCGATCAAATCAACATGTCATGGTTGGGCATGAGATCATAAAGCAGGACTCCTAACCATAGTCCCAAATTAGGATGACATAATTAAGGAAAACAAGATCACAAAGCAGGGTACCAAAATCTCGTGTCGGCAAATCACAGTTTCTAGCATAGAGTCTTTAAACTCGTACTTTCTTTGGGTAACCATCTAACTCTCTTTAAGCCCAGTTTTTAACCTCTTAAAAGAAGACATACGTCATGCTTACAAATAATTCTTTTATCATTCTGTTAAGGACATATCACAACGGGGTATCATCATACCCCGACTTGCAAGTCATTTATATCATATTAATTCCATAACCCTTGTTATTCAAAATAGTTAAATGACCACCAAAGGTTTATCAAATCTCACAAGGGTTCTTATTATCAAAATCATATGAAACTCATGCAAACGAATTCTCTTTGCAAGACATTAATACGTGGTGGACATTCTATTTATCCACCACATGCATAATGGTTAAGGAAAACATATAAGACTTAAGAAGTTGTCATCATTCATAAACCCGCCCCTACGTTTAGTTAATATAAATTTCATACTCAATAAGGGTATCTTAAGTCATGATCTCAAAATAATTAATAATACATATCTTGTAAAATCCTTTAATTTCATCATGGGGGAGTGGAATTTCACAAATCACATTCATAAATTATCTTCCGAATTCAAATCACATATTCATGAGGTTATCAATCAATTTTATAGAAAAACCCCCATAACTATTACATAATTTTGTCGAATTGATTTCACAAAGCAAAACTCATAGTATATACGTACATATATATCTCGAAAACTTGTAGAAATCGTAAAACCCATACCCATAAGAGTTAGGATAGCCCCACATACCTTGAGTTTCTTAACTTGGAGGATGAAACCCTAATCTTGCTACTTTCTTGAGATTCTTGAACTTGAAAGGCTTGAACTCTAGGTTACTTAGGGGTAAAGGATTGAATTCTTGATCTTGGGGAAGGGGAGGGGTTTTCTTGGGAGTTAATTAGATAAGATGGGCAATTTATGCCCTAACTGATGATATAAATTGTGATTTGATGAATTAGGTTGAGAGAAAAAGACATAACTGCCCCCAAGGAATTAAATCTGTAATTGGACCGCGTTTTACATGCTTACCACAATGCGGTAAAGGTACCATCGCTATAAGTACCGCGATGCGGCACTATTGCAGTGAGCTGCTGGAATCATGGTCCAAACGTGACCTAATCCTTGTTCGAAAAATTCAAAACTCCCCTGAGACATACTACCTACCTTTCTAAACATGAATTAACTCCGAAACAAATGCCTTGAGGATGGAAAGACCAGTTTAAACATCCTTGAAGTTAAGAGGCTTAAAATATGACTAAGTCCCCAACACTTAGAGAATTTTTTAGGCCTTAAACTCCCCATGCATGCAACTACGAGCAGAATCAAGCCAAGAATAATGCGGACTATTACATTATCCCCTCTTGGGATCATTCGTCCCCGAATGATGAGTCGGGGCACAACAAGCACGATTTCAATCACTACAAGGAAAGAAAAGAGAAGTATAAGATTTGTACCTTCTATATCATCATCCATGATTTCAAAGAGAGTTGGATATCCCATACGCATGTCATTCTCTAACTCCCAAGTAGGTTCCTCAGCTTTATGATTCTTCCATAATACCTTAACTGAAGCTATCTCCTTACTTCTCAACTTTTAAACTTGGCGATCTAAAAGAGCAATGGGTTATTTTTCGTATGGATAGCTATCTCTTTAGTATGGATACATGAAATACAGCATGAACCGAAGCCAGACTTGCGAGAAAATCTAACACATAAGCAACTCCACCAATCCTTCTCGTAATCTGATAAGGGCTTATATATCAAGGACTAAGCTTCCCTTTCTTTTCGAATCGCATGAATTCCTTCATAGGGAAGATTGTTAGAAGTACCCAATCATCAACTTCAAACTCTAATTCCCTTCTTATAACATCGACATAGGACTTTTGGCGACTCTGAGCAGTCTTAAGTCGCTCTCTAGTGACCTTTACTTTCTCCATTACTTGATGAACAAGATCAGGCCCAATTAAATGGGTTTTACCTATTTCATACCACCCAATCGTGGACCTACATCTCCTCTCATAAAGAGCTTCAAAAGGATCCATTTGAATTCTGGAATGGTAGCTATTATTACAAGCTAATTCTATTAACGACAAGTAATCCACCCAACTACCCTTAAAGTCAACACGCAAGCCCTCAACATATCTTCTAAGGGTCTAAATGGTGCGTTCAGCTTGCTTGTTTGAGGGTGAAAAGTAGTACTAAGATTAACTTAGGTACCTAAACTCCTCTAAAAAAACCTCCAAAACTGAGAAGAGAACTGTGTACCTTGGTCGGATATAATAGACACAAGAGCCTCATGTGAATAGACTATCTCTAGAATGTATAACTTAGCATAGTCGTCCCATAAATGGTTGGTCCGTATAGGAAGAAAATGAGCAGACTTGTTCATTCTATCTATAATCACCCAAATGGAGTCATATTGGTTTTGGGTTCTTGGGATTCCTGTAATAAAGTCTATGTTAACCATCTCCCATTTCCACATAGGCAAAGCTATCTCTTGGGAAGTGCCACCCGATCTCAAATGTTCTACCTTAACTTTTTGATAGTTCAAACACTTAGACACAAAGTTAGAAATATCTCTCTTCATGTTATTCTACCAGTAAATTACCTTAATATCATGTGTAACGCCCTAAGTTTGCACCCTGGATGCCACACGATGCTTACGACCCTGATGGACTACAAGATAACCTATAACTGATATCTGTTGTGAGCACTGAGTAATAATACTGTAGTAAATGCAGAAAATAGGTTGAAATGCCATAAGGTTCAAACCTGAAATACTGATAAAAAAAATACCAACTGTAATAATAATTTGTACAACTAAATACTGTCTAAAAATCTAGTCTAAAAGCCTCTAACTATCTAAATATGGAGTTGATGGGATAAGTCCCCAACTAACCTCGACTACTGAAATAAATTAAATACTAAAATAATGAAATAATACGATAACTTTGTCCTTGAACTATGAGGACTCACCACTAGGTATGCTACTGATTGTCTGGGCTGCTAAGTACGGTCAGGAACCCGTGCGTCTGAACCTATGATATAAAATGTCATAGCATAAAATAAAAGGTATGCATCAATATTTTGAATGTACTGGTATGCTAAGTGAGGTAGGATGGTATGCAAAGGTTCATATACATGAATAATAACTGACTGAATAACATGAATACAACTGAATGAGAGTACATGTATAACTAAAACAGATAAAATACTGATTATGCAATATTGTTCACATATCTACATATACTATGTCTGAGGTCGTAGTAACATTGGAAACTAAGTTCTAATAACTGACTGATTGATAGCTGAGTTTATTGATAACAGTATTACAGATAGATGGGTGACTATTTCTGACAGTCTTGATTCTGTAGAACTGAACTGAGTTCTATACTAAGCTGGGTGACTGTGTTTGATAGTCCTGATTTGGTAGAACTGAACTATGTTCTATACTGAGACTAAAATTGAAATTATAGGAGGTAATCATCTAACCGACATACCTCTCTCTGACCTGATTGGGGTCTAACCTGTAGCCCCAGCTGGAAGGATATCAGTACCGTGCCACGGGTAAAGACAAGTGTTGAGTCACCCTCATCTGTTAGGTACTCTGAATAAGAATAGTGGTAACCTCAACTGGTAGGCAGAATACCTCATCAACCCTCAACTGGCAGGTTAATGTCTCAACCTATGCTGGCTACGTAGTTCTGGAATACCAGGACTGCTTATAAGAATCACACCCTCTACTAGCAAGTGAGTCCCCATTCTTGGGTTCACTCAATACTAAATCCTAGTCCTAACTGAATAGACACTGAACTATTTCTAAACTGTTCTAGTTTAGATTAAACTATTACTGATCATGTTAACTAACTGAACTAGACTAAATTCACTTAGTACTGTAACTAATTGAGTGTTCTGAGTTTTATTTAATGATTGGATATACTAAGTTCAGTAGTAGCTGAATGCTGCTGTACGTGACATTACTGAGACTATTCTGAAGCTACCGTAATTCTAGGTAAACAGCTAGATTGTCGGGTATTAGATATCCCCAGGACTCGATAACATAAAAAGTAAAGCATAACATGATCTTGAAAATCATTTCAATGTTCATAACTCATTCATAGAGACATTTTATCAAACACTTGTAAGGTATAAGTTTGTACATATGCTAGCATGTCATGATTTTCCCCATTTAATCCACATGAGAAATATATCAAACACTTGGGGAATATAATCTATGCACATGATACTAATCATTCTGTAGGCATCATGATTTCCAAACCCATCTTACAAATTCAAGGGCTTTAATATGAGTTCATATAATACTACACACATGTCAAATAAATTTACATGAATCTTGTAATAAATCATGAATTAGAAACCTAATTAACATCATAACCATGAATACATTCAAAACCAACATGAAATTCATGAAATAAATAAACTTGAAGCTTTAAAAGAGGTTCTTGAACTCCAAGGCTGGAAGAAAACCCTTGCATGAACACCTAACATACCTTGGTTCTTGAATTTATGAAGATTGATGGTGAATTTCTTGAATCTTGATCTTGACTTTGATGGGTTAGGGTTTGTGTCTTGAGAGAATTTGAGAGAAAGTGAGTGTATTTTATTTATTAAGGGCTGAATTTTGTGTTTTTGGGGATGATTAAAGGTGGTAAAATGACCCAAATAACCCTCTGGATACGGGCTTTTAATGACTGAAAGCGTGACCAGTGACACACAGACCGACGCATCACATTGATGACTCAACGCGATGACCAACGGTCACGTTAAATTTGCATTGGTTCACTGAAATTGCACTAAAAACTAAGGAAATATTATCTATTGATGCAATGGGTGATGCGACGTTTTAAGATCGTGTCAACCGACTATTTGGTCACCTTAACATGGTTCAAACGAGGTATGAAAATCTGAAACTCATCTGAAGTGACCGACTGATATTCCTGATCATGAATAAACCTAAAAATCGATACTTTAAAGTCATAAGGGTCGTAAAATAGGATCTCCAACTTACGAAGGCTAAAATACTTCTAAGTATAAATACTTAGTTGAAATTTCTAAGTTTGGGACCTCTTTTCAAGCTTTAACGGACTGAGTTAAGCTTGGAATTTTGTGGGGTATTACAATATCGCTTTCTTGGGAACATTCATCCTCGAATGAGACTGACTAAGCTGAGAAATATTAATAGACTGAGTTTACACACTGAACATGCATATCTGATGCATAGAATATCTGACTGAAGCTACAGATAAGTTGAGTTTTCAAACTGAACATGCATATCTGATGCTTGAATACATGATGAAACTGATTCATAAATGCATGACTATCATAAAGATGATATGCAATAGTAATGAATACTAAATTTTTAACTGTAACTGAACATGGAACTGAGCAAATCTAAGAAAGACTATTACCTTGAGCTGAATCTAAGTTTACGGAGAAGAGGTGAGGATACTTGGTCTGTGTATCTTCTTCTGCTTCCCAAGTAGCTCCCTCAATGGACTGATTTTGCCAAAGAACTTTGACTAGCGGAACTTCTTTGTTCCTCAGTCTGCGAACCTGATGATCAAGAATTTTGACTGGGATCTCTTCATAAGAGAGGTTGTTCTGAACATCTATACCCTCTATAGGGACTAAAACTGTTGGGTCACCTATGAACTTTTTAGCAAGGAGACATAAAATACTAGGTACACTAAAGCTAAGTCTGAAGGCAACTCAATCTCGTAAGCTACCTTTCCAAAATGACTGAGAATTTGATAAGGACCGACATATCGGAGACTGAGCTTCCTTTTCTTGCCAAACATCTTCACCCCTTTCATAGGAGAGATTTTCAAATACACATAGTCGCTAATCTTAAACTCAAGATCCTTTCTTCGCACATCTACATAAAATTTTTATCGGCTCTGAGTTATCTTAAGCCTTTTCCTGATCAACTAAACTTTTTCTAAGGTATCAAATACTAAGTCAGGACCTACCACTGCAGCCTCACCTACTTCAAACTAACCAATGGGAGATCTAAATCTTCTCTCATAAAGAACTTCAAATGGAGCCATCTGAATGATAGAAAGATAACTGTTGTTAGATGCGAACTCAATCAAGGTAAAGTGGTCATCCCACTCCATCAACAAAGTAACGCGCACCATGTGTTTCTACAAGAATTCATTGCCTCAAGTCATCTACACATGGCACACATAGACGACCCTAGCAACGCAACACACCATCTCCTCCTTGGGAGAAAACCTTTACTTTATGATCTCTAACTAACTCTTTCAACTTGACTAAATTGGGATCTCTGTCCTGCTTTTTCTTCACTTCGGAAACCAAAGATGATTCTAAACTATTTTGCACCCACACACTTCCCTCTGCTGAATTGACTAAGAGGACACCTAGTCGGGCAAGCTGATGAACTTATTGAACTAACTTCTTATTGTTATCCTTCATGTGAGCAACACTACCCATAGATATCCTACTGAGAGCATTAATCACTACATTGGCCTTGCCCGGGTGATACAGGACGCTCATGTCATAGTTTTTCAACAACTCCAACCACCTCCTCAGATGTAATTTTAGATCTTTTTGAGAGAACACATACTGCGGGCTCTTGTGGTCTGTGAACACATCAATATGTACCCCATACAAATAATGCCTCTAGATCTTTAAGTCAAACACCCAGCTGCTAACTCAAGGTCATGAGTAGGGTAATTTTTTTCATAAAGGCTTAAGATATTTAGACGCATAGGCTATGACCTTACCTCTCTGTATCAAAACACACCACAAACTAACTCTGGAAGCATCACAATATACCACAAACCTATCTAAATCATCTGGTAGAGTCAAAACTAGGGCTGTAGTGAGTCGAGTCTTTAACTCCTAAAAACTCTTCTCATAAGAAACTAACCACTAGAATTTGACTTTTTTCTGAGTCAATCTGGACACGGGGGATGTAATAGACAAGAATCCTTCGACAAACCATCGATAATAGACAGCCAAACCCAAAAAACTCCTAAGGTATGGGACAGTTTCTCACTATTTTGATCTTGGGAAGATCCACTCTAATGCCATCACCTAAAATTATATGGCCAAGGAAAGCTACTGACCTTAGCTAAAATTCACACTTACTAAATTTAACGAACAACTAATAGGCTCTGAGGGTCTACAACACTATTCTGAGATGATCTACATGTTCATGTTCACAGTGTGAGTAGACAAGAATGTTATTAATAAAGACTATAACGAAAATAACCAAGTACTGCTTGAACACGTGGTTCATCAAGTCCATGAAGGCTGTTAGAGCATTGGTAAGACCAAGTGACATGACTAAGAATTTGAAGTGGACATACCAAGTTTTGAAAGTTATTTTTGAAATGTCACATTCTCTGACCCTAAGCTGATGATAGACTAATCTGAGGTCTATCTTAGAAAAGTAACTGGCACCCTAAAGTTGGTCAAACAAGTCATCGATTCTGGGAAGTGGATACTTTTTCTTGACCATGACTTTATTTAGCTGACCGTATTCTATACACATTCTAAGAGAACCGTCTTTTTTACAAACAAATAGAACTGGTGCACCCCAGGGGATACACTGGGTCTGATGAATCCCTTATCTAGGAGATTCTTTAACTGTTCTTTTAATTCTTTGAGTTATACTGGAGCCATTCTGAATGGAGGAATAGAGATAGGCTGAGTATCTGGAAGAAGGTCTATTCCAAAATTAATTTCTCTTTCGGGAGGGACCCTGGGAAGATCTTCGAGAAATACATTAGGAAATTCACATGCTACTGATACTGACTCAAGATTAGGGGTCTCTGAACTAGTGTCTTAAACTCGAACAAGATGATACACACATCCCTTAGATATCATTCTTCTCGCCCTAAGGTAAGAAACAAGCTGAACCCTAAGTGCTGAAGTACTACCCCTCCATTTAAGGGCATGTTCATTTGAAAACTGGAAATGGACAATTCAGTTTCTTTAGTCAACTGAAGCATAGCATGAATTAAGCCAATCCATACCGAGAATAACATCAAAATATGTCATCTCTAATTCTACTAAGTCCGTTGAAGTGACTTTCTGAGACACCATAATCGGACAGTTCCTGCATACCCATTAGGCTATGATAGATTTACCCACTGGGGTAGATATTGAGAAAGGTTTTCCTAAGATTTTGGGACTGACTTTAAAGTTAACAACTATATAAGGAGTTACAAAGGACAAAGAAGCTCCTAGGTCTAGCAAAGCATAAACATGTAAATAATAAACTTGTAACGTACCAGTGACCACATCAGGGGAACTTTACTGATCTTGTCGGAACTGAAGTGTATAAAGTCTATTTGGGTGCCGCCCACTGGTGGCACTAAAAGTGACACTTTACTGATTTGGGAAATCGGACTGAGCTGAAGGACAATTATACTTAACCTGAGAATCTAACTGAGGACAATCTCTAACGCTGTGGCCTGGCTTGACATATTCAAAATACAAATCACTGCCAGCTCTACAGACACCCTGGTGGTTTCTGGTACACTTCTAGCAAAGAGGGTTTGTTCGGACACTACTAACACTACCCTGAGGTTTGGAGCCTGGTGCCCTGTCTGTATTGCCGTCTTTGAATTTCAGCACTGGAGCACTGGCTGAGGACGGAGCTGGAACTGAGATTTTCGGGTAGAACTGAGAATGATTTCCACCTTCTAACTTAGGTTAAGTGAAGTTGAAGCTACCTATTCTAGCTCTCTTATTATCCCTCTCTTTTTCTCTATTCTTATCCCCCTCTATCTGCTGAGCATGGACTATAAGCCTGGATATGTCCATCTCTTTAATCAGCATTGCGGTCCTACACTCTCTGACCACATTGTTAGATACGTTAGACATAAACTTACTCATCTTAGATCTGCTATCTGCTACCACATAAGGAGTGTATCTGGCTAGTTGAGTAAACTTGAGAGAACACTCTTTCAGTATCATATTGCCCTATTTCAAATTAATAAACTCCAACACCTTCGCTTCCCTCAACTTTAGTGGGAAGAACCTATCCAGAAAAGCAGTGGCAAACTCCTTCCATTCTACGGGCCCTGTATCTGCGACCTTCTCTGCCTTCTACTGCTTGAACCATGAGTGAGCCACATCCTACAATTGATATGCGGCCAACTTAGCACTCTCACTAGCTGTCACCCCCATAATATCTATAACTTTTTGCACCTGATCAAGGAATTCCTGTGGGTCCTCATCTTAGACCCGATAAAAATTAGAGGGTTTATTCGGGTGATGTACCTAATTCTAGGCGCAACAGTATTGGCCACTGGTTGGCTAGAATGGTAGTTGGGCATTCATACTGGGCTACCACAAAATGAGCTAGAGTGCTAAAAGTGACTCTGAATTCTGCGTGGGAGACATGCTCATCCAGAGGATCTGCCTGAACAGGCTGAGGTGATGGCTAATTTCCTGTTCTTCTCCCGTTGGTCTCTTTGCGAGGCATGTTCTGTAAATGGAAGTAAGAAAAGGATTAGACTGAGAGCGTAACTTGAGCTTATGCTCACTCACACGATATAAAAACTGAAAGAAAAGAAACTTTTACTAAAAATACCTTATAGCCTCTTGTCTATAAGTGTGGCACGCTACACACTCATGCACACGACTCTACTAGATGCAAATTTTAGAATTCCTAGGAATCTGTTGAACCTTAGGCTCTGATACCAAGTTTTAACACCCTGAGTCTGCGCCCCGAATGCCATACGGTGATTACAACCCTGAAAGACCACAATCTAACCCATGACTGATATTTGCTGTGAACATTGAGTAACAATACCGTACTAAATATAGAAAAATAGGTTGAAATGCCATAAGGTTCAAACCTAAAATACTAATAAACAATACCAACTTTAATAATAATTTGTACGACTGAATAATTTAAGACTTCTCTCTGAGGAGGCTGGGTATGGTTGACACCAGATTGAGGAGCTTGACGTGGACTAGTTCGAACTGGAGGAACTCCTAGAGTAGCAACAAATTCTAGAGTACGAGATCTATTACGGGTCCACATCCCATAAGCAGGGTGAACATCATCAGCATAGGTATTTTGGTCATTAGATCTATGGGGAGGCATGATCAATCTCTGAAATATAGGAAATAATGAGTTAGAGGACATTCATACTCTATAGCACGAACTAAGACATAAAGAAAAGAGAGATATTTCTAAGTGCCTAGTAGCTTCCTCCTTATAAGTGTGGTGTGCTACACACCCATAAAAAGTATTCTACCCGACGTGACTTTTTAGACATCCTGGGACCATGAGCTATGCTCTGAAACCAAGTATGTCACAACCCGAGCCGAGGCCCTAGCCACGACGAGTATCCCAAACCATTAAGGCCCGAGAGACCCATTATCTTGAAATCATAAGCATAACTCATCAAGTATAATAATGCAGAAGTAAACCAGAAATATGATGGTTCTATTATTTCAACTAAACAGTATGGGACATAAGTCCTTAAGAAAATTCATAACCATCTATAATCAGTCTATGAAGTCTCTACTAAATTACAAATAATAATCTGTCTGAAACTGGGACAAGGCCCCGGATCAGACCATAAACTAAAATCAAATGAAATTTATCACGTGGATAAAGGCCTTCCTAAATAAGGGAGGCTCATCAACTCTGAATGTCAGCTAATAATCTATTGTTTAGCAGGACCGCAACACTGGGCTTCAAAACCTAAAATATAGGGGGTCAAAACACAATGTACTGGTACGTAGAACAATTCAAATTAACATAGTTTTTATACAATATATGTGAGAGTATTTCATAAAAAGATTTAGTATAAGGTAAGTGAAAACACATGGGCATGGTTTAATAAACTTCAAAACATTTTTCTTGCATCCGTAACTCAATTCGTTATTGTTCTATTGAGCTAGATGGTACACCCTACAAGTTCACAATTCCACGGGCTATATGGAACCCGCCCTTGACTCTGCGGCCAAGACCCCAATCCAAGTTTACCGTAAGGATTGGAGTATCACTAAGGAAGGGAGGACACGCAAGATTATATAGCAGGGTGCCAAAATACCCCGATCAAATCAATATGTCATGGTTGGGCATGCAATCATAAAGTAGGGCTTGTAACAATAGTCCCAAATTGGGATGACATAATATAAGGCACACAAGATCACAAAGTAGGGTACAAAAATCTCATGTTGGAAAATTACGATTTCCAGCATAGAGTCTTTCAACTCGTACTTTCTTCGGGTAACCATCTAACTCTCTTTAAGCCCAGTTTTTAGCTTATTAAAAGAAGACATATATCATGCTTGCAAATAATTATTTTATTATTCTGTTAAGGGCATATCACAATGGGTTATTATCATACCCCGACTTGCAAGTCATTTATAACATATCAATTCCAAAACCATTGTTAATCAAAATAGGTAAATGACCACCAAAGGTTTATCAATTCTCAACAGGGTTCTTATTATCAAAATCATATGAAACTCATGCAAACCAATTCTCTTTGCAAGATATTAATACATTATGACAATTCCATTTATTCAACACATGCTTAATGGTTAAGAAAAATATTTAATACTCAAGAAGTTGTCATCATTCAGAAACCCGCCCCTACGTTTAGTTAAAGATAAATTTCATGATCAATAAGGGGCTCTTAATTCATGCTCTCAAAATAATTAATAATACATATCGTGTAAAATCCATAAAGTTCATCATGAGGGAGCAAAATTTCACAAATCACATTCGTAAATCATCTTCCGAATTCAAATCACATATACAGGAGGTTATCCATCAATTTTATAGAAAAAAACCCATAACTATTACATAATTTCATCGAATTGGTTTCACAAAGCACTCTTGTAAAATAATTTACCAAAACTCATAGCATATACGTACATATATATCTTTAAAGCTTGTAGAAATCATAAAACTCATGCCTATGAGAGTTAGGATAGCCCTACATACCTTAAGTTTCTTAACTTAGAGGATGAAAACCTAGTCTTGCTACTTTCTTGAGATTCTTGAACTTGAAAGGCTTGAACTCTAGATTACCTAGGGGAAAAGAATTGACTTCTTGATCTTGGGGAAGAGGGAAGGGTGTTTCTTGAGAGTTAATTGGAGAAGATAGGCAATTTATGCCCTAACTGATGATATAAATCATGATTTGGTGAATTAGATTGAGGGAAAAAGACACAACTTCCCCTCAGGGAATTAAATCCGCAACTGGACCATAGTTTACATGCTCACCACGATGCGGTGAAGGTGCCATCACTATAAGCACCGCTACACGATACTATCGTGGTGAGTTGCTGAATCGTGGTCCAAATGTGAGCCAATCCTCGTCTGAAAAACCCAAAACTCCCTTGTGATATACTAACTACCTCGCTTAACATGAATTAACTCAAAAACAAATTCCTCGGGGTTGGGAAGACCAGTTTAAAAATCCTCGAAGTTAAGAGGCTTAAAACATGACTAAGTCCTCAACACTTAGAGAAATTTTCAAGCCTTAAACTCCCCATGCATGCAACTACGAGCTCAATCAAGCCAAGAATAATGCAGGGTGTTATAATATCAGACTCCGAACAAATTTTGGGCACCCCTTCAAAGTCTATTTGGACCTAAAAAAAATTGCAATAGTGTAGTTTTTCTGCTATAAATAATAATTTTTGTCCTTTTTGACCTATTTTGCTCATTTTTCATCTTGCCTCTTGTGATTTAAAACCCTAAAATAGTGTGGGAGCTTAAAATTAAAGTTTGTGGGAGCTTGAAAAGCTAGATTAACACCTATTTCTTGGTTTTATTACGGATTTAAGGTAAGAATTCACCCCATTCTTAATAATTTCTTAATTAATTTAACAAAACCCCAAAAATCTTAGGGCTTGATTTTAAACCCATAAATATTTTTTTATCTTATAATTACTAGTTTTTCATCAATTTAACGTTCAAAGTAACTTCGATTCTTGATTTTAACCCAAATTTTAAAGATTTTACCCGGTAAAGCTTAAAACTTATTTTTCTTCAATTTGAACCTTTTTTTTACTCAATTTGACTTGGGTTTTAATCTATTGATTACTAAAAATATGGGAAACATATTTTTGAAGTAAAGTTATGATTTTGCCCTTCTTTTTTGAAAATCCATTCTGGGTATCCGTTTTGACCTCAAACCAAAAGTAGCCAATATGAATGTCATTGGTTTTGTTTTGATGCATAGATTTCATATTTGATATTTCTTGTAGATTTTAAGATTATTCGTGAAAAGTAAGGTCGTGGGTTCGAAGTGTAGCAAATCAATTTTTGATTTTGAGGTAGGCTATGGATTAACTCTTTCAGACTGAGGTGGATAGTAATGATGGTATAAAATGCATATTAAGAGTGAGAACTATTTGTAAAAATGGCTATCTAGGTGTTTTTCCTGTGTGAGAACTATATGCGATGTGATTGTCGAAATTGAGATATTATGTGATGTATGTGACTGTATGGGGTCCTATGTGATGTTGATAGCCTTGAATATATATGAATAATTATAAATTATTGTTGAAATGTCTAATGTGGAACCACTGGTGTATTGTGATATATTCATACTTGTTGGCATATGAGACATGTGAAAATTCATGAATAAAATGAAAATAATGAGTGGATATTGGCTCACATAGTTGTAGAAATATATCATTGTGGTTGGTTGTGGAAATTTATCATTGTGGTTGGTTGTGAAAATATATCATTGTGGTTGGTTGTGGAAATATATCATATGGTTGATTATGGAAATTCTCATTATGATTAGTTGTGAGCATTACATCTTATCTCATTCTCATTCATGAAACATTGGTAACACCGTGGAAATACCTTTTCAAAACCCTCCCAGAGGGATGTGTCGGGGATGAGATATTTTAACACCTTATAAAATCCTTTTTGAGAATGTGTTAGAAAAGAGATATAAGATATGTGGATTGTATATGAGTTGACAAACCCCCCATGGGTCTTGCATTGGGAGGCTTGACTCCGTAGGTGTATAAGGGGATTGTACGATGATTTTGGAGGTTGTGTGATGATCTCATGCATCATCATCATCATCATATACATTGCACTTACTTTATTGTGTTTATATTATGTTGTATTTGCATATTGACTTATCATTTATGTAATTATCTTATCTTTTTTACTTGTATTTGATGATCTTGTATATGCATGTTCCCCCTTGTTCTACTTATATGTGATATAATATATACTCGTGTCCTATCTTAGTGTATCTGGTATATTAAAACTACACTTTACTTGGTCATCCTATAATACCTACTGAGTACAAATGGACCATACTCATGCCTATTGTATCCTTTCGGTGCAGGTCCTAACTTGAGTGTGCCTCAGCTTGCTTGACTCGGGTGATTGTTGGAGCTTCCAAGGTAGTAGTTGGACATTTATGTGTCCAGAGTTCACCTTTATCTTTCTATAGTAGTTATGTCTTTATTAGGATTCAGAGACATATATTATTCCCTTGTGGTTATTTTTCTGATTTATTTGACTGCTGGATTGTATTAGTAGCTCTTACACTATTGATCCTAGTTATGGGCATGATTGGTATTTCTGATAAGTTTTTTCTGCATTGTTATGATTACTTATATAGTTCGGCTTTATTCTAGAAACCTTACCTTGGGATATTTCTATTTTCTTCTCTTTGTGTATCAACTTGGGTGATAGGCTTACTTGTCAAGGTCATGCGACAAGTGCCCTCATGACCCACTTTTTTAGGTCATGAAAAATTGGTATTAGAGCATCCATATTTCATTGGTCTCAATGATGCAAGAACGAGATGTCTAATAGATTCTTATGAATTGGTAGGTAAACATCCATATCTATCTTCGAGAGGCTATAAGATGTCTTTTGGAAACTTTCCACATTTTATTATTTATCGTTGGAAGTTCTTTTATACCTTTTGTTTTAAGTTGTGTTTCACTCTTTTTGTGCGTATGGTGTGGCTTATACTACTATTAGTTAAGAGATGCTATGAGATATTGGTGGAGATTATTTGTCAATTATAGGCCTGTTGATGCTCCTGAGTTATCATGGGATCAGTTTGCTGATGCCTTTCTGGAGAGATTCACTCCTTATAGTTTGAGGGATTGGATGTAGGACGAGTTTGATAATTTGGATCAGGGATCTATGATAGTTACTAAATATGAGACACACTTCTATGCCCTATCTAGATATTCTTAGGATAATATTTTCATTGAGTTTGAGAAGATTTAGAAGTTTGTTAAGGGTTTGGATATCTTCTTTCAGTTGTCTATATCTCATATGGTTGTGTTTGGAATTTTTTACCAGAGTATAGTGGATCATGCTAAGATAACAAAGGGTATTATTAGTGCATCTCAGGGGGGCGCCAGGAAAGCGTGACATTTTGGTGAGTTCAGGAGTCAGACCTCTCGAGGCAAAGATTTTAGAGGTTTTTATGGATACCATGTAGGCCAATGGTGGCTTTACAGAGTTCAAGTGGTGGATCTTCTAGTTCAGCAGTTTAGGGTGGCCATTCGGGCCCAATTGAACCTTTTCCTATTGAGGCTGGTCATAGAAGTTGCTATATGTGTGATGATATTGGCTATGTTGCCAGGGACTATCGTCGTTGGGTGATTCAGGCTACTCTTATTTTAGTTGTGAGAGGTAGGGGTTTTTCTAGAGGTGCGAGAGGTAAAGATAGTGGAGCCTATGGTGGTGGTTATGGGGCCACCTAGACAGTTGGTGGTCGTGGTCAGTGTTATGCTATACCATCCAAACCTGAGTCAGGGGCTTCTGATTCTTTGAATACAGGTATCATCTCTATTGGTTTCAGACCTGCATCTATATTATTTGATCCCAAATCGACTTTCTTCTATGTATCAGTATATTTTACTTTGGGTTTTGATTTTGTTAGTAAGCCTCTTATCATGCCTATTCATGTATCTATCCCGATAGGTGATTCTTTAGTGGTTGATCAGGCGTATCGATCTTGTATTGTGAGTTTTGCCAGGCATAAGATTTTGGTATATTTGCTTGTATTAGATATGGTCGATTTTGATGTTATTTTGCGAATGGATTGGTTGACTCCTTATCATGTTTTCTTAGATTATTTTTCCAAGACTGTGACTTTAGCTTCGTCGAGTGTACCAAGAAAAGTTTAGAAGGGTTTACTTCATTCCGGTCCTAAGAGGATTATATTTTATGTTCAGGCTCATAAATCATTTGAGAGGGGATGTTTATCTTACTTGGCTCATATTTATGATGCTAGTGTTATTTTGCCTTCTTCCTTGGATTCTGTGTAATGCCTCGAGAACCTATCCCAAGACATCATATGGTGCTCAAGGCCACACGTGGCCTCAAGCTAACCCTCTAAGCCTGTCACCACTTTTAGAACTCTCTAAGACATGAATCATCATAAAGTAGGGAAGAATAATCATGGCATAAACATACTAAGATGCAAAGTAATACGGTTCTTTACAAACAAAATACTAAAATCTCTGTACATGCCGGCACACTAGTCTGACAAAGCCTCTACTACATAGGACTGAGGAGCCATTGGGACAGGTCCCCAACTGACTCGTACTGAACTGAAAGTAAACTACCATCTATCACAAGACAAAATCAGAGACACGGGTCCTCTAACCATAAGGACTCACCAACCACAGAAATGTAGATGAAGGTACTCAAAGATCACTATCGCTGCTGAGACTGAGCACCTGAACCTATATCATGAGGAAATATAGAATACAAAAAAAGTATGGGAGTCAGTACTTGGGAATGTACTGAGTATGTGGGGTTGGATGACATTTTAAATAATATCATAAATGTATAAGAAAATCATGCATGCTGACAATAATAACTCTCTTTGCTTGAATTATCTAAAACATCATTTTCGTAAGTCATCAGTAATAACATATGCTTCATAAATCTCATAAATCATTTAACTCAACTCAAACTCTTTGACTCATGACTTGGAGTGACTCGGTAAGTCATGGTACTTAGATCATTATGGATGTGGGAGTTTCTTATAACCGACATAACTACACCGTGTGAGCCGATGGAGTCCAACGTTTTGCCCTCCTAAGGAGCGAACCCCACATTAGCAGGGGTGTTGTACTCTTGCCAGGGTGTACAACCTCTATCTCATTATCACAATCCCATACTCGTCCTCTGGCCCACAATTATCAACATCAATCCTACGGTGGCACGTAGTTTTGGAGAAATACCACATTTCCCACTCGGTGCTAAATACTCCTCCCAGACTCAGCTCAGAACGCGTTAGGAAATCCACCTTAATCAATATCAAATTATGGGTCTATTTTAAATACCAAAACATAAATATATATCTCATCTATAAATCATAAACATCTTGTGGATTCCTAACCCAACTCAACACAACACAATATTTCTCAACATCAAGTACATTTGCTTTTTGAATCATTTTCAAATATCAAAAGCTTCAAGGAAACATCATAGGACTCATTCTTGACTTTCAATCTCAAATATCGAGATATATTCAATAGTCAAATTTCTCATGGAAAGGCATAACTCATGATACTTGTCTTAAATCGCTTAGAAACTGTCAATACATAATGACAATATACAACTCATGGAATAAATTCTCAATTTAAGAAACATGATGGTGAAATAATCCTAAATATCAAACTTATTCAACTCAAAATCTCATAAATCATAAATAATGAAATTTGGGTGTAAACCCACTTGCAAAATCATGTAAATCAATAATAGAAAGTAAATCTTTAGGCACAAGAGCGAAAGGAGTGTTCTTGTTCAAATCCTACAAACCTTGGATTATAATTTTGGAGATGTAGAAGCTTATTTGGAACTTATTTCTCACACTTTTATACCAATATTCTTGATGCCCTTGACTTGGGGAACTTAATTCTCGAGCAACTTGGAGAAATCCATGGAAGATCCTTGAATTTTTTGAAAGAAGATTGAATTTTTGGGTTTTGAAAGAAACCCTAATTTTTAGATATTTCTTGGGAGAGGAAAGGAGGAAAATGAATGGCTATTCTCTACTAGGATATATATATAAGACCATATGGGGCATAAATGACCAAAATGCCCTTTTGAAAAAGCTGAAATTCGCTGATCGGGGCTTGTGACAGTCGATCTGACGGTTCGTCAAGTCTCTTGATGGTACACCAGATCGTCCATCACTCGAGTGCCAAAACTAGAACGCTCTGCCTCAACGTGATGGTTGAAGTGATGATCCTTCAGGAAACTGACAGACCACCAAGTCATCCGTCACTCGAGGGACAGAAATAAGATATTCTGTCTCGATCTGATGGACCTCTTGACGGTCCATCAACTTTTTGATGGTCCACCATCTTGGCCATCACACGGTGACCAAGAAGAGGGGTTACTTCCTTGGCTTGATGGGACACTTGACGGTCCACCAAGGACCTGACAGTCTGCTAGGTCGATCGTCAGATCTAGGCGATCCGATATCATTGAGTAAAATGGTTATAACTCCCTCGTCCGAAGTCGGATTTCAATGAAATTGGTATCGATGGAAATATTATTCAATGCTCTACATGCAAAAATTAGAAATTAAATAAATGCAACATGGTTTAAACATCAATCACTTTGGAAGTCATACATATCTACTCAAAAGATAGATTTAGGCTTAAGAAACGATTGAGGTATTACTTTTTGTCAGTATTTTCCATGAGTTTATGAATGTGTTCCCTATGGACTTTCCTAGCATTCCTCTGAATTGAGATATTTATTTTGCTATTGATGTTCAGCTAGGCACCAAGCCCATTTTTATTTCTTCTTATAGGATAGCCCCAACAGAGTTGAAGGAACTAAAGGATCAGTTGTAGGATTTGTTGGATAAGAACTTTATTCGACCTAATATTTCACCTTGGGGTGTGCCTATTTTGTTTGTGAAGAAAAATAATGGGTCTATGCAGATGTGTATTGATTATCGATAGTTGAATAAGGTGACGACTAAGAATAAGTATCCTCTTCCTCGTATTGATGATTTGTTTGATCATCTTTAGGGTGTTGTAGTGTTTTTGAAGATTAATTTAAGGTCCGATTATAACCAGTTGAGGATTTGAGCTTCGGATATTCCTATGACAACTTTTTAGACTCAATATGGTCATTATGAATTTTTGGTCATATCCTTCAGGTTGGCCAATGCCCCTGCCGCATTCATCAAGTTGATGAACTAGGTGTTCCAACCGTATCTTAACTCCTTTGTTATTGTATTTATATATGATATCTTGGTGTATTCCAAGAGTGAGGTTGAGCATGAGGAGCATTTGTGAATTGTTCTTCAGATATTGAGGGATGAGAAATTGTATGCTAAGTTCTCTAAGTGCGAGTTTTGGTTGGAGTCGATTTCTTTCTTGGGTTTAGTCATGACTAAAGAAGGTATTATGGTTAATCTAGCCAAGGTTGCAGCAGTTCATGATTTGGATAGACCTATTTCTCCCATTGAGATTCATAGTTTTGTTGGCTTAGCAGGCTACTATCGGTGTTTTGTCGAGGATTTTTATCCATTGTAGCTCTATTGACCAAGTTAACCCAGAAGAAGATTACTTTGCAATGGTTCAATACTTGAGAGGTGAGATTTCAAAAGCTCAAGGATTTGTTGACTTTACCCAAGGAGGGCGTGTGTTTTACCATCTTTTGTGATGCTTCAGGTGTTGGTTTAGGTGTTATGTTTATGCAGGAGGGCAAGGTGATTGCTTATGCATATCGTCAATTAAAGCCTCATAAGATGAATTATCCTACCTATGATTTAGAGTTGTGCACAGTTGTGGAGGCACTTCTTGTATTGAGTCTATTGTGAGATCTTCTCAAATTATTGTAGCATTCAGTACTTCTTTATCTAGCGAGATCTTAATATGAGGTAGCTTCATTGGCTTGAGTTGCTTAAGGATTATGACTTGTCTACTCTCTATCATCCAGGCAAGGTTAATATAGTTGCGGATGCTTTCAACCGGAAGTCAACTAGCATAGGTATCTTGGCATATCTTTTGACCCAAGAGAGGCCTTTAGCCTTAAAGATTTAGTCTTTCACTAACCAGATGGTTAAGCTTGATATTTTGATACTTAGACTGTTTTGGCTTTTGTGGAGGCTAGATCTTCTTTGATGGAGTAAATTCAAGCTCATAAGTTTAATGATGTTGGATTAAGGTTGATTCGAGATAAGGTATTGAGTGGGAGGCTAAGGAAGCCTCACTTGATTTAGATAGATTTTTGTGGATCGGAGGCCATGTTTATGTGTCGAGAATAGGTTATTGGATTAGGTTGATCTTGGACGAGGTCCATTATTCCAGATATTCTGTTGAAGATTTTGTGGCTCGTTACCCATGTTGTCAGTAGGTGAAGACCAAACATACGAGGCCTGGTGGGTTGCTTCAGAGGTGATCCATTCCCGAGTGGAAGTGGGAACGGATTACCATGGACTTTGTTACTGGTTTGCCTTATACATCTCATGGTTCTGATAGTATTTTGTCATCGTGGATTGATTGACCAAGTCAGCTCATTTTATTCTGGTTCAGGTCTCATTTAGTACTGAGAGGTTGGACCGTATCTATATTTGTAAAATTGTTTGTCTGCACAATGTGTCGATGTCTATTATTTTAGATCGATATTTCGTGTTCACATCTCACTTTTGGAAGACTTTTCAGGATAAGTTGGGTACTCAAATTAATCTTAGCATAACATTTCACCCCAGACTGATGTCCAGTCAGAGCGGACTATCCAGGTTTAGGAGGATATGCTCTGCGCATACGTGATGGATTTTAGTGGCCAGTGGGAGCTATTTGGCTTTAGTAGAGTTTGCATATAATAATAGCTATCATTCTAGTATTGATATAGATCCTTTAGAGGAATTTTATGGTAGGATTTGTCGCTCCCCAGTGGGTTGGTTTGATGTTTTAGAGGTGATACCTCGAGGTACAGACTTGCTTTGTGAGTTTTTGGATAGAGTCTGGGTCCTTTTGGATAGACTTAGAGTGACTTAGAGTAGTCAGAAGTGCTATGCTGATCGTGGACTTCGTGAATTGCAATTTGGTGTTGGTGATCATGTTTTTGTTAGATTTTGACCCATGAAGGGTGTGATGAGGTTTGGGAAGAGGGGCATGCTTAGCCTCGGGTATAATGGTCCATTTAAGATTCTTTGGACTATTGGTGATGTGGCTTATGAGTTGTCTTTGCCCCGTGATCTATCAGTTGTTCATCCAGTTTTTCATGTTTCTATGCTTCGTCGCTATTTTCCTGATGAGTCTCATTCCATTAATTTGGATTTAATTCAGTTAGATGAGTGATTATCCGTTGTTGAGGAGCCGGTCTTCATTTTTTTGGCTAGGGATGTTAGGAGGTTGCACTGTAAATTTATCTCTGTGGTTAAGGTTCAATGGATACATCAACCTGTAGATGAGGCTACTTAGGAGGTTGAGTCTAATATGCATAGTTCTTATCCCCAGCTCTTTGTTGATTCAGGTATTTCTTTTGCCTTTATTTCGAGGATAAACTAGATTTTTAGTGGTGGATGATGTAATGACAAGCTTTTTGATAAAATATGTGAAATATGTTTTTCTATGTTATTTGACTGGTTTACCATCCCCATAGTTGCATTATGGTATTTCCGGGGTGTGGGAGTGATTGACATGATTTTCGATACATTTTGAAACCATTTATACGATATTGTGATTTTTGATGGTTTCGAGAGCCTTATATTAGACTTATGGGGATATCTTTTGATCCATGCGATGGATGGCTGAATGTACTGCCCCAAAAGCTTCAAAATATCAATTTTAGGCTAGGTAGACCTTCGGTTCGGGTTCTGGTGACCCAAGTTCATTTCAACCTATTGGTCAGAAAGTTGGAAAATTAGAAATATGGGTGTGGGACCCATATTTGGTCAAAATGACCTCGGATGAAAAATCCAACTTTATCAACTAATACAGAATGTTGATTTTACGGTGGTAGCATGTTTGGTATAATTTTATGACTTTTAAATCTCATTTCCACCCTTGGTTTAAAAAATTGCGATTTCGGGTTTTGAGAGTCAACTTTGTGAAAACAATATTTTTTTGAAAATATGATATCACCATCGCGTCCGAAACATCGAATTTAGTGTGGTTTCATAGTTTGTTTTTATACATCGGACTCCGAACGAATCTTGGGTACCCCATTGAAGTTTGTTTGGAGTTAAAAAAATTTACAATAGTGCAGTTTTTCTGCTATAAATAGCTGTGGGGGGCCCCCCCCCCCCCCCCCCCCCCTTGGCCTATTTTGCACATTTTTCATCTTGTCTCTTGGAGTTAAACCCTAAAATAGTGTGAGAGCTTAAAATTAAAGTTTGTGGGAACTTGAAAAGCTAGATTAACACCTATTTCTTGATTTTATTACGGATTTAAGGTAAAAATTCACCCTATTCTTAGTAATTTCTTGATTAATTTCTCAAAACCCAAAAAATCTTAGGGCTTGATTTTAAACCTCAATTTCACTTCTATTTACTTGAATAGTATTTTTTATCTTATAATTACTAGTTTTTCATCAATATAACTTGCAAAGTAACTTAGATTCTTGTTTTTAACTCGAATTTCAAAGATTTTATTCGGTAAAGCTTAAAAATGGTTTTTCTTCAATTGAACCTTATTTTTTACTCGATTTGACTTGAGTTTTCAAATGTAAATTCCTAAAAATATGGAAGACGTGTTTTTGAAGAAAATTTTAAATTTGTCCCTTCTTTTTCAGAAACCCGTTCTGGGGGTCCATTTTGACCTCGAACCAAAAGTAGTCAATATGGGTGTCGTTGGTTTTCTTTTGATGTGTAGATTTTATATTTAATATTTTTAGTGGAGTTTGAGATTTTTCGTGAAGAGTAAGCTCGTGGGTTTGAAGTGTAACAGACTGGTTTCAGCTTTTGAGGTAGGTTATGACTTAACTCTTTCAGACTGGAATGGATAGTAAATAGTGGTACTAAATGCATGTTAAGAGTGGAAACTAATTATGAAAAATAATTATCTAGGTGTTTTTCCCATGTGGGGGCCTATATGTGATGTCATTGTCAAAATTGAGATATTATGTCATGTGTGTGAGTGCATAGGGTCCTATGTGATGTTGATAGCTTTGAATACATGTGAATAACTATATTTTATTACTGAAATGTCTAATATGAAACCATTGGTGTATTGTTATATATTCATACTTGTTGGAATATGAGACCTGTGGAAATTCATGGATGAAACAGAAATAATGAGTATATTGGCTCACACGGTTGTGAAATATATCATTGTGGTTGGTGGTGGAAATTTATCATTATGGTTGGTTGTGAAAATGTATCATTGTGGTTGGTTATGGAAATATATCATGTGGTTTATTGTGGAAATACTCATTGTGATTGATTGTGAGCATTATATCTCATATCATACTCATTCATGAAACATTGGTATCACAGTAGCAACACCTGAGTAACACTGGTAACACCTTATTAAAACCCCCTGGAGGATGTGCTGGGGAAGAAACACTGTAACACCTTATAAAACCCTTTTCGAGGGATGTTCTAATACCCCATACTTCTACCTAGCTTAAATTCATCCCGAAGATATCGAAGACATGCTTTAAAGATGAATACACTTTTATATATGTGGAATTTTCAAGATTTTCACTTTCTGTTGTGTTGGAAATTCAATAAGCTTTCCATCGATACCAAATTCGCCAAATCCGACACCCGGGCGAAGAGTTAGAGCCTTTTTAGTGAGACAGTGTGTCACCTGAGCCATTAGCGCATCGCAGATCCAATTTAAATGACAATTTTCAATTTCCAGTGTTTCTCCACGATAGTGGTGCATCGCGAAAAAGGCCCAGTTCACAATTGTCATTTTTCTAGTGTTCCAACGCGATACCACCGCATCGGGGTGAGATTATAGGTCGCATCCAAGGTGGCAATGCGATTGTTCCGCATCGCACCACCATGCAATTTTCCAGTTGTCAATGTCCAGAGACACGACGCGATAGTGCCGCTCACGCCAGGGGTCCAGATCAGAAAATTTTCACAAGAAATAAAAGACATGTCCAAGGTTAAATGGGTCTTTTCCCATGATTTTATTCCACCTAGATGTGGGATTTAAGCCCTAAAAACGTCCTTAGCTACTTATTATTCACTTTTTCCCCAATATCAAGAACATTCTATCTCAAGAAAAACAAAACCCTAGCCCTTGAGAATCAAGGTCAATCTCAAGAAATCCATCCAAGAACTCTAAGAACCTTCAAGGTTTCCTTTCTCAGGTATGCATAGTGTTCATTCATGGATTTCTTTTGTCCATGAAACACAAGAATCAAGTTTTAAACTATGAATTATGATATTCATGCTATGTGTTGATTTTGTTCATATGGTTGTTGTTGATGAATGATTCCCAAGTTGGAATTTTTATGTGTTTTATGAAAGTATGTTGGCAAGTGAGTTGAAAACCATGAATTTTAGTTGGTTATGATATGTTAATTTGATGATTATGCCATGCCCTAAGTCATGCACCCTAAGTGTTTGACAAAATGACTAAAAGACTAGAAATTATATAATATGACTCAATTGTGACTTAAGTGAAGTATTCATCTTTTACCCTTTTGTTCAGATGACTCCCATGCTATTGATGTGCAATGTAGATGTTTGTTGGAATGCTCATGATGTTAGAGTATGAAATTATGACATTGAGTATATGCATTCCTACCATGTACAATATTACGATAACCATGTACTTCATGAAATCCCCAACTTATTGTATTATGGATTGTTGATGTTGGTCGTGTATTCAAGAATGTCATGCCTTGTTAGTTTCCTTCTATCGAGTCCTGAGGGTACTTCTACCCGACAATTTAATTGTGTGCCTAGAGCTAGTTTTATGTATTTCACGATATCCTCAGTCAAGCCATATTTTGTAGAATTCAGTCAGTCATGTGACTCAGGAAAACTCAGTAATCCTAGTAATCTCCGAAAGCTCAGTACTTTAGTAATCTCAGTAGTATTCCATCAGTCAACGGAACTCAATGAACTCAATTCAGTTCAGTTAAGTTTATCATGTTCAGTGTCTATTCAGATGGGAGTAGGATTTAGCACCGAGTGAACCCAAGAATGAGGACACACACTGACAGTTGAGGATATGATCCATAGAAGCAATCCTTGCATTTCAGAACTATGTAGCCAGCATAGGTTGAGACATCAATACTGACAGATGAGGATTGATGAGGTGGATAAACACTATCGATGAGGGTCCCACCATTATCTTTTGGGGACACTGTCTGATGAGGGTCACCCACAACTTGTCTTTACCAATAGAGCGTATTGACACCCTCCTAATTGAGGTTATAGATTGGACCCCAACCTAGCTATATCTTTTTATTTGGTGCATGTTGGTTAGATGACAACTTCCCACAGTTACAATTTCAGACTACACTAGATGTTCTAAGACATTGTTTCAGTTTTGGTACTGTCGTACCATATTAGTCAGATATGGTTTTAACAGATGCTTATTAGTTTTGAACCTTATGGCATATTTCAGTCTACTATTTCCACATTTATAGAATATATTATGCAGTGTTCAGGTACAGATATTAGTCATGGGTTAGCTTATGGTCCTTCAAGGTCATGAGCATCGTGTAGAATTTTGTGTACCAGATTCGGGGTGCTACAATCTTGGTATCAGAGTCAGGTTCAATAGAGTCCTAGAAAGTTTGAAAGCCGCATCTAGTAGAGTCTTATATATGGGTGTGTTGCACGCCACATCTATGTGCAGACAACTTTTGAGATGTTTTAGGAACAGTCTCTCTTCTTTCAGTATTCATCTCATGCCAGTGAGCATGAGATCAAATTTAACTCTCAGTCTAATCCATTTCTCCCTTTCTTCCTCCCAAAAGAAGAAATGGCAATCAGTCAGCCCCTCAACCCGTCCAAGCAGATCCCTTGGATGAACACATTTCTCATGTAGAGTTCAGATCTACATTCACCACTCTTTCTAATTCAGTTGCTGTTCAGAATGAACGACCAACTATCGTTTCATCTAACCCAGTGGCCAATTCAGCTGCAGCCAGGATTTGGGACTTCACCTGAATAAATCCTCTATCCATTTTCAGGTCAAAGTGAGAAGAGGATCCTTAGGAGTTCCTAGACCTGGTTCAGAAGGTTACAAATATCATGGGGGTTACTTCTAGTAAGAGTACTGAGCTAACTGCATATCAGTTACAGGATGTTGCTCACACTTGGTTCAAACAGTAGAAGTCAGAGAGGTCAGTTGATGCAGGGCCTATTGAGTGGGAGGAGCTTTTCACTGCATTCTTAGATAGATTCTTTCCCTATGAGCTGAGGGAAGCTAAGGTGTTAGAATTTATCAACCTCAGGTAGGGCAACATAACGGTGAAAGATTATTCTCTTAAGTTTACTCAATTAGCCAGATATACTCCTCATGTGGTTGCAGATAGCAGGGCCAAGATGAGTAAGTTTGTTTCTGGGGTGAATGATAATATGGTCAATGAGTGCAGGTCCGTGATATTGAATAGTAACATGAACATAGCCAGGTTTATGACCCATGCTCAACAGATAGAAGAGCAAAAAATTAAGATAAGAGAAAGGCAGAATAATAGAGCAAAGATAGGTAGTTTCAACTTTGTTCAACCTAAGTCAGAGGGATAAAACCGTTCTCAATTCTGTCCTAAGTCATCCATTCCAGCTCCTTCTTTGGCTAGTGCTCCAGCTCTTGAGTTTAGGGATGGTAATAGAGATAGCGCTCCAGAGTGTCAACAATTCTCGAACTAATCCTCTTTTTCAGACTTATGGTAAGAACCACAAGGGTACTTGAAGAGCTGGCAGTGATGTCTATTTTGGATGTGGCAAGCCAGGCCACAAAGTCAGAAATTGTCCCCAGTCAAGTTATCAGGGTCAGCAGAACCATTCCTCAGCCCAGTACGGTTGCCCAAATCAGCAGGGTGTCACTTCCAGTGCTACTAGTGTGCAACGCCTAAATAGACTTTATGCTCTCCAATCCCTGCAAGATCAGGAAAATTCTCCTAATGTAGTTACTGGTACATTACAGATCTTTCACTTGCATATTTATGATTTGCTAGATCCAGGAACTTTCTTGACTTTTGTTAATCCTTATATAGCAGTTGATTTTGGAGAAAGTCTCAAAATTATAGCAGAGCCCTTCTCAGTATCTAACCCAGTGGGTAAAGCGGGTATAGAGGAACTGCCCGATTATGATATTTTAGAAAGTTACCTCAGCAGACTTAGTCGAATTAGAGATGACTGATTTTGATATCATTCTTGGCATGGATTGGTTGTATTCCTGCTATGCCACAGTCGACTGCAGAAATAAAATAGTCTAGTTCTAGTTTCCAAATAAACCTGTCCTAGAGTGGAGGGGTAGTACTTTAACTTTCAGAGGTCAGCTTGTTTCCTACCTTCGGGCACGAAAAATAATTTCTAAGGGATGTGTCTATCATCTTGTTCATGTTAAGGATTCTAGTTTCGAGACTCCTAGTCTTGAATCAGTCCCAGTCATGAGTGAATATTCAGATGTCTTTCTCGAAAATCTTCTAAGAATTTCTCCCGAATGGGAAATAGACTTTGACATTGATCTTCTTCCAGATACTCAACCTATATCTATTCTGCCATACAGAATGGCACTGGTAGAACTCAAAGAACTGAAAGAGCAGTTGAAGGATCTCTAAGATAAGGGATCCATCAGACCCAGTGTTTCTTTATGGGACGCACTAGTTTTATTCGCGCGCAAGAAAGACGGTTCTCTTAGAATGTGCATTGATTACCATCAGCTCAATAAAGTCATGATCAAGAACAAGTTCCACTCCCCCAAATTGATAACTTCTTTGACCAACTTTAGGTTGCTAGCTATTTCTCTAATATAGACCTCAGATCAGGCTATCATCAGCTCAGAGTTAGGGAATGTGACATTCCAAAAATAGCTTTCTGAACTTGGTATGGTCTCTTCGAATTCCTAGTCATGTCCTTTGGTCTTACCATTGCCCCTACAACTTTCATGGACTAAATGAACCGTATGTTCAAGCAGTACTTGGACATGTTCGTCATTGTCTTCATAGATGATATTCTTGTTTATTCCCACAATGAATGTGATCATACAGACCATCTCAAAATCATACTTCAGACTCTCAGAGATCATCAACTATTCGCCAAATTCAGTAAGTGTGAATTTTGGCTAAGGCTAGTAGAATTCCTTGGTTATATCATTTCCGGTGATGTCATTAGAATAGATCCTCAAAAGACCAAAATAATAAAAAACTAGCCCAGACGTGTCTCTCCATCAGATATCAGGAGTTTCTTGGGTTTGGCTGGCTATTACATATGGTTTATTGAGGGATTTTCTTCTATTGCATCCCCTATGTCCATATTAAATCAGAAGAAAGTCAAGTTTCAGTGGTCAGATCCTTGTGAGAAGAGTTTTCAGGAGTTGAAGACCCAACTTACCTCAGCTCCAGTGTTGGCTCTTCCAGATGGTTCAGATAGTTTCATAGTGTATTGTGATGTATCCAGAGTAGGTTTGGGTTGTGTCCTCATGCTGCATGGTAAGGACATAGCCTATGCCTCCAGACAGCTTAAACCCCATGAGAAGAATTATCCTACTCATGATCTTGAGTTAGCAGCCATAGTATTTGCCTTAAAGATTTGGAGGCATTATCTATACGGAGTTCATGTAGATGTGTTCACAGATCATAAGATCCTTCAGTATGTCCTTTTTCAGAAAGATCTCAATCTTCTTCATAGAAGGTGGTTAGAGCTCTTAAAAGATTATGACATAAGTGTCCTTTATTATCCGGGAAAGGCCAACGTAGTGGCTGATGCTCTTAGTAGGCTGTCTATGGTTAGTGTTGCTCATGTTAAGGACAGTAAGAAGAAGTTAGCTCAGGAAGTCCATCAGTTTTCCATACTAGGTGTTCACTTAGTCGATATAGAGGAGGGTAATATATGGGTTCAGAGTAGTTTAGAATCATCTCTAGTTTTCGAGGTGAATGAAAAACAAGATAGAGATCTCAATTTAGTCAAGTTGAAAGAGTCAGTTAAGGATTAAAAGGTTGAGGTTTTCTCCCAAGGTGAAGATGGTGTATTGCATTGTTAGGGTCGTCTGTGTGTTCCATGTATAGATGACATGAGACAGCAAATTCTTGTCGAAGCGCATAGTGCGTGCTACTCTATTCATATAGGGGTCATGAAGATGTACCGCAACTTGCGGGAGATCTATTTGTGGAGTGGGATGAAGAGAGATATGGAAGAGTTTGTGGCTAAGTTCTCTACATGTCAACAGGTTAAGATAGAGCATCAAAAGCCTAGTGACTCCATGCAAGAGTTCAATATTCCTGCTTGGAAGTGGGAAGAAGTGAACATGGACTTCGTGATGGGTTTGCCTCGTACTCGTCATCTGCATGATTCGATTTGGGTCATTGTAGATAGGATGACCAAATCAGCTTATTTTCTTTCAGTCCAGACCTCTTATTCAGCCGAGGATTATGCCAAACTCTACATCTGAGAGTTGGTCAGATTACATGGTTTTTTGTTATCTATTACCTCAAATAGATGAACCTTCTGGAAAACATTCCAAAAGGGTCTTAGTACTCAAGTTCATCTCAGTACAACCTTCCATCCTCAGACAAATGGTCAAGCAGAAAGGACCATTTAGACTTTAGAATATATGCTGCGAGCAAGTGCAATTAATTTCAAGGGTAGTTGGGATGACCACTTGTCTTTGATTGAGTTTGCATACAATAACAACTATAATTCCAGTATTAAAATGGCTCCATTCGAAGCTCTCTCTGGTAGGAAGTGCAGATCTCTAGTTGATTGGTTCGAAGTTAGTGAGCCTCAGTTATAGGGCCTGACTTAGTATTTGATGCCTTAGAAAAATTCTAGTTGATTAGAGAAAGACTCTGGGCTGCTCAGAGCCGACAAAAGTCTTATGCAGATATGTGCAGAAAAGATCTCGAGTTCGATATTAGTGACTATGTTTATCTAAAGATCTCTCCCATGAAGGGAGTAAAGCGATTTGGCAAGAAGGGAAAGGTCAGTCCCCGATATGTCGGTCCTTTTAAAATTCTCAGTTGCTTCGGCAAAGTAGCTTATGAACTCGAATAGCCTTCAGATCTAGCCTCAGTTCATCCAGTATTCCATGTCTCTTTGCTCAAGAAATGCATAGGTGACCCAGCAGTTGTAGTCCCTATTTAGAGCATAGATATTTAGAACAACCTCTCTTTCAAAGAGATTCTGGTCGAAAATCTTGACTATCAGACTCGCAAACTGAAGAACAAAGAAGTCTCTCTAGTCAAAGTCCTTTGGCGAATCAGTCCGTTGAGGGAGATACTTGGGAAGTAAAAATAGATATGCGTACCAAGTATCCTCATCTTTTCTCCTCTAATTCAGACTCAGCCTAAGGTAACAGCTTTCCTTAAGCCTTTTAATTTCATGTTCAAATTTCAGTTACAACTTAGTGTCCAGTTCATGTTCAAAATTCCATTATAAACTTGGTATCAATTACCATTGCATAGTCAGTCATGCATTCATGTGTCAATTCAGTTATGTATTCATGCATCAAATATTCATGTTCAGTTTGATGAGAAACTCATCTTATCAGTAATTCTGTCATCCAGTCATAAATCAGTTATTCATGCATCAGATATGCATATTCAACATAATACATTCAGCGTATCAGTTATATCAGTCATGAAATCATATTTCAATTGTTCATGTTCAACATGTACTTTAGTCTATCATTTCTCCCATCTCAGTCAGTTTCATTCGAGAATGAATATTCCCAAGGGGGAGTTATTGTAATACCCCATACTTCTACCTAGCTTAAATTCATCCTGAAGATGTCGAAGACATGATTTAAATATGAATACACTTTTATATATATGGAATTTTTAATATTTTAACTTTCTGTTATGTGGGAAATTCAATAAGATTTCCATCGATACCAAATTCGCCCAAATCCAACATCCGAATGAAGAGTTAAAGCCTTTTTAGTGAGACAATGTATCATCTGAGCCATCAATGTGTCATGGAGACTGCTTAAATGGAAATTGTCAATTTCCAATGTTGCTCCGCAATAGTGGTGCATCGCGCCAAATTCTAGTTCACAATTGTCCTTTTTCCAGTGTTCCAATGTGATACCACCGCGTCGCAGTGAGATTTCAGGTCACGTCCAAGGTGGCAACATGATTGTACCACATCGCGCCACCAAGCAATTTACCAGTTGTTACTTTCTAGATATATGGTGCGATATTGCCGCATCGCGCCAGGGGTCCAGATCGGGAAATTTTCACAAAAATTAAAAGTGCGTCTAGGGTTAAATGGATCTTTTCACATGATTTTATTCCACCCAGATGTGGGTTTTAAGACCTAAAAACGTCCTTAGCTACTTATTATTCATTTTTTTCCTAATATCAAGAACATTCTCTCTCAAGAAAAACAAAACCCTAGCCCTTGAGAATCAAGGTTAATCTCAAGAAATCCATCCAAAAACTTCAAGAACCTTCAAGGTTTCCTTTCTCAGGTATACGTAGTGTTCATTCATGGATTCCTTTTGTCCATGAAGCCCAACAATCAAGTTTTAAACTATGAATTATGATATTCATGTTATGTGTTGATTATGTTCATGTGGTTGTTGTTGTTGTATGATTCCCAAGTTGGAATTTTTATTTGTTTTTATGAAAATATGTTAGCATGTGAGTTGAAAACCATGAATTTTAGTTGGTTATGAAATGTTAATTTGATGATTATGCCATACCCTAATTCATACACCCTAAGTGTTTGACAAAATAACTAAAAGACTAGAAATTATGTAATATGACTCAATTGTCACTTAAGTGAAGCATTCATCTTTTACCCTTATGTTCAAATAACTATGTAGATGTTTATTGGAATGCTCATGATGTTAGAGTATGAAATTATGACATTGAGTATATGCATTCCTACCATATACAAGATTATGATAACCATGTACTTCATGAAATCCCCAACTTATTGTATTATGGATTGTTGATATTGGTCGTGTATTCAAGAATGTCATGCCTTGTCAGTTTCCTTCTATTGAGTCCTGGGGTAATTATACTCAAAAATTTAGCTGTGTGTCTAGAACTAGTTTCATGTATTTCACAATATCCTCAGTCAAGCCATGTTTAGTATAATTCAGTCAGTTATGTGACTCAGGAAAACTCAGTAATCCCAGTAATCACTGAAAGTTTAGTACTTCAGTTATCTCAGTAGTATTCTGTCAGTCAACGAAACTCAAGGAACTCAGTTCAGTTGATCATGTTCAGTGTCTATTCAGATGGGAATAGGATTTAGCATCGAGTGAACCCAAGGATGAGGACACACACTGATAGTTGAGGGTCTGATCCTTAGAAGCAATCCTTGCATTCCAAAACTAGGTAGCCAGCATAGGTTGAGACATCAACACTGATAGATGAGGGTTGATGAGGTGGATAAACACTGTCAGATGAGGGTCCCACCATTCTCTTTTGGGGACACTATTAGATGAGGGTCACCCACAGCTTGTCTTTACCAGTGGCACGGTATTAACACCCCTCCAATTAGGATTACAAATTGGACCCCAACCTAGCTATATTGCTTTATTTGGGGCATTTCGTTTTGATGACTACTACCCCTAGTTACAGTTTTAGACTACAGTATTTTTAGACATTGTTTCAGTTTTGGTATTGTCGTACCACATTATTCAGATATGGTTTTATCAGATGCTTATCAATTTTGAACCTTATGGCATGTTTCAACCTACTATTTATATATTTATATAGTATATTATACAATGTTCAGGTATAAATATCAGTCATGGCTTATCTTGTGGTCCTTCGGGGTCATGAACACCGTGTAGCATCCTGGGTACCAGATCCAGGGTGTTACAGATGTGTTAAAAATTAGATATAAGATATGTGGAATATATTCGGGTTGACGAACCCCCCCTCTCCATGGGTCCTGCATTAGGAGGCTTGCCTTCGTAGGTGTATACAGGAATTGTGTAATGATCCTGAAGGTTGTGCAACATCCTTGTGCATCATCATCATCATATACATTGCACTTACTTTATTGTGTTTATATTGTGTTGTATGAGCACATTGATTTTCCATTTATGTAATTTTCTTATATTTTTTTAGTTGTATTTGATGATCTTGTATATGCATGTTCCCCCTTGTTCTACTTATATGTGATATAATGCATACTCGTGTTATATCTTGGTGTGTATGCTATATATTAAAATTATTAGTGGAAGCGGTGAGGACTATCGTTGTGGGATATTTTTTTATTGCAGGTGACGTACCCTTAGCGTATATTTTGTATGCTTTATTTACTACTTTGCTTGGTCGGCCTATGATACCTACTGAGTACAAGTGGACCGTACTCACAAATTCAAGAAATTAAGGTATGTGTGATGTTCATCCATGGTCCTTTTTTCATCCATTGAGTTCAAGAATCCATCTTTATGTTTTAAACAATGAAATTACATGTTTATGATAAATTATCTCCATGAAGTTTTTTTTACGAATATTGATTAAACATTATGTTTCCAATCATTTTTCATGCGAATTAACCCTTACACGTTGGAATAATGATTTTTTTTGTTTAATCCTTGGTTCATGGTTTTAGAATTAAAGCTATGTTAATACTACATGTTTAAATCATTCCCATTCTTTAACTCATGGCCCTCATGTGTTTGATGAAATACCTAAGTGTTGAATTTGGAATTATGATCCCTTTTTATGGTTTCAAAGCTCTCATGTGTTCCCATTGTTATTCCATTGAGTCCTAGCTAGAGTGCGCCTCAACTTGCTTGACTCAGAAAATTGTTGGAGCTTCCAAGGTAGCGGTTTGTAAGACCACGTAAGATCTTAGCTCAATATAAGCTCACTATTGCATGTTAAAGGGGTCCAAGAGTTAGAGAATTTCACTAAGTGTTAGGACTTAGTCACTTCCAAAGTCGTTTAAACTTTGATAAGTTTATTTTCTATCTTTTGGATCTTGGAATGTAAATTTTTAAGTTGATTCATGATCGGGGTTATCAATAGTACATCTCGGGTGAGTTTTGAAACTTTTGGACGAGCGTAGGGGTGTGTTTAGACCACCAAAATAGTAGCAGCACCGGGACAAGCCTACGGTGTTCCCTCCAGTGAAATTCTAGGGATGCTTACGATAGAGACCGCGGCGTGGGGGTCAGTCCGGTGGTCCAGAGCCCGCGGTACGTGACCCATCGCCTGCCCCTTATTTTTCCAGCTTTTGTTCTCATTTTTTCAAGGGCAATTGGGTATTTTCCATTCAACCAATTGGTCCATAACACGGGATTGAGGGTCCCAAAATCATAATTTGTCATCTTATTCACAAAATTCTCTAAAAAAAAAATATTCTCTCTCAAGAACAAACCCTAGCCTCTTCAAAGAAACAAGGGATTCAAGTTTAATTTTCAAGAAAATCATCAAGAACCATCACAAATTCATCAATTAAGGTATGTGTGTTGTTCATCCATGGTCCTTTTTTCATCCATTGAGTTCAAGAATCCATATTTGTATTTTAAACAATGAAATTACATGTTTATGATAAATTATCTCCATGAAGTTTTTTTTACGAATCTTGATTAAACATTATGTTTCCAATCATTTTTCATGCGAATTAACCCTTACACGTTGGAATAATGATTTTTTTTAAAATCCTTGGTTCATGGTTTTAGAATTAAAGCTATGTTAATACTACATGTTTAAATCATTCCCATTCTTTAACTCATGGCCCTCATGTGTTTGATGAAATGCCTAAGTGTTGAATTTGGAATTATGATCCCTTTTTATGGTTTCAAAGCTCTCATGTGTTCCCATTGTTATTCCATTGAGTCCTAAAGGGTTATGAACACCCGTTACTTAGCTATTTATATAGTTTCAATATTTATAGAATGGTTTTAGATAAACCATGAGCATTTTCATTCAGTTAGTTAATATGATCAATTGTTAGTTTAGTTAAACATTGTTCAGTCCAGATACTAGTGTCAGTTCAGTTAGGAGTAGAATTTAGCACCGAGCGAACCTGGGGATGGGGGATCACTCGTCAGTTAGGACTTGGTCCTTAGCAACAGTCCCTAAGTTTTAGAACTACATAGCTAACGTAGGATTATGAGATATCACCCGCCATTTTAGGACTGACAATCTCAGAGATTTCACCCGCCAGTTTAGGACTAATAATCTCTTAAGGGTCACCCGCCAGTATAAGACTAACTCATTAGTCTTTTAGGATAGTAACTTAGTGGATTCACACAACCATTATTAGTACTCATGGCACGGTACTGATACCCTTCTAATTGGGGTCACAGGTTGGACCTCGATTAGCTCAGATTAGGACATGTTGGTTAGATGATACCTCTCACAGTCTTAGTTCAGTATCCAGTACAACATTTAGTTTGAGTTTACTTGACCATAGCATAAAGTTTATCAGTTATTCAGTAATCAGATTTTAGTATTTTAGTTTATAGACTATTTCAGTATCATGTTATATGCTTGGTCATGCATTCTCAGATTTTATACATTTTACGTATATTATGCATTAGTTATCTCATGTTATTCAATCAGTCATTAACTTATCCTATTCAGTCAGTCGGTATTTCATACACATGAACCTATCTATTTCAGCCTAACCTCATCCTATATACCAGTACATTCAAAGTACTGACCACATATTTTCTTCGCGTTATGATATCTTATATCATAAGTTCAGACGCTCAGTTTCCTGACCATGCTTAGACAGTTTACCCTATTAGTAGCAATATTTGTGGTGAGTCCTCATATATCAAGGACCTATTATGTTATTTCAGTATTCCCGTATTTTCTTTTAGTTAGTTTATTTTTGGAGTTAGTCAGGGCCTGTCCCATTAACTCTTCAGTCAGTTTAGAGGCTTTCAGACATGCAGTCAGTCAGTTAGATAGTCATTCAGTTTTATCAGATATTTTAGTTATTCAGACATATTTTAATATGTATTTCGATATCCAGATTAACATTATCTTACCAGTATTAAAACCTTATGGCTTTGTCAGTTTACTTCCACACATGTGTATTTTGTTACTTTATGCAGTATTCACAGCAGGTACCAGCTCATGGGTTAGCTTGTTTTCACTTATGATCGTAAACACCGTTGTCGTGACTAGGGGTAGCCTTGGATCGTGACAAAACTTTGGTATCATAGCCTACGGTTTTACAGTGTCCTAGGGAGTCTGAAAATCTGCGTTAAGTAGAGTCTTGTGCATGGGTGTGAAGCATACCACATTTATGGACAAGAGGCTTCAAGACTTTGTAGGAAATGTTTCCCTTCATTAAGTATTCATGTCATGCGAATGAGCATGAGATCTATTTAAACTCTCTTTTTAATTTACTTCTCCTTCCGTTTACAGAAGATGCCTCCCAAAAAAAACTAGCTAAACAAGGAATGTAGGTCAGCCTGCACCTCTGCCTATTCAAAAAGATCCCCTGAATGAGCATGTCTCTCATACCGAATTCAGAGATGCATTCACTATCTTAGCTCACTCAGTAGAAGCTCAGAATAAATTAAGAGGCCGCTGCCCCAGCCAATCCAGTCGGCAACTCAACTGCAGCTAAGATTTGGGACTTTACTCGATTGAACACTCTTTTATTTTTGGGATCCAAGTCTGAGGAGGATCCATAGGAATTTCTTGATATGGTTCAGAAGGTGATTGTTATTATCGGTGTTACATCTAGTGAAAGTGTAGAGTTGGCTGCTTACCAGTTGCATGATATAGCTCAAACCTAGTTTAAGTAGTTGAAGGAGGATATAGACGCAGATGTAAAGCTTGTAGAGTGGGAGGAGTTTTCTACAACCTTTTTAGATAGGTTATTTCCTTTAGAGTTAAGATAAGATAAGGTACTCGAGTTTATTAATTTGAAGCAGGGTAGTATGAGTATGAAGGATTATTCACTTAAGTTTACTCAATTAGCGAGGTATGCTCCTTATGTGGTGTATAAAAATAGGTCTAGAATGAGTAATTTTATTTCTGGTATAGCTGATAGTGTGGTCAAGAAGTGTAGGACCGCTATGTTGATTAAGGATATAGGCGTATCTAGACTTATGGTCCATGCTCAATAGATTAAGGAACAGAAACTAAAAGAGAGAGAGAGTGAGGATAAGAGGGCCAGAATAGGTAGCTTTAATTTCTCTCAGCCGAAGTTAGAGGGTGGTAACCACTCTTAGTTTCATACAAAATTCTTAGCCCCAGCTTTGTCTTCAGCTAGTGCAATATTATCAAAGTTTAGGAATGACAGTCAGGATAGGGCGCCAGGCCCTAAGCTCTAGGATAGTATGAACAGTGGTCGTACTAATCCGCTCTGTAGAAAATATAGTAGAAATCATCAGGGTGAGTGTAAAGATGTAAGTGATGTATGTTTTGGGTATGGTAAGTCATGCCATAGGATCAGGAAATGCCAAATAGTTGCTCAGAGAGGAAAGGACTTACGCCAACAGGGCCAGTCCAATCTGTTATCAGCTCCAACTGGTCGCCCAACTCAGCAGGGAGCTACTTCCAATACTACCAGTGCACAACGCCAGAATAGGTTGTATGTACTTCAGTCCCAATAGGATTAGAAAGGTTCTCCTGATGTGGTTACGGGCATGTTACAGATCTTTCACCTTCATGATTATGCTTCATTAGACCCCGGAGCTTCACTTTTTTTTGTAACCCCCTATATAGTTATTAGTGTCGGTGTCAGTCCTGAGACTTTAGCAGAACCCTTCTCAGTTTCTACCCCCGTAGGTGTCTCTATTATAGCCAGGCAGGTATATAGGAATTGCCTGATCACAATATCCATAAAAGTTACTTTAGTAGATCTTGTGGAGTTAGAGATAACTAAGTTTGATGTCATTCTCGGCATGGATTGGCTCCACTCATTCTATGCTTTAGTTGACTATAAAAACAGAGTTGTTCGATTTTAGTTTCCTGATGAACCAACTATTTATTGAATGGAAGGGTAGTACTTCATCACTTAGGGGGCGAATTGTGTCATATCGTAGAGCGAGGAAGATGATATCTAAGGGGTGGGTTTACCATCTTGTTTGAGTCAGAGACTCTAGTTCTGAGACTCCCAGTATCGAGTCAGTTTCATTAGTAAGAGAGTTTTCTCTCGAATGGGAAATTGACTTTGGAGTATACATCCTTTCAAATACCCAACCTATCTCTATTCTTTTCTATAAATTATCTCTAACTGAGCTTAGGAAGTTGAAAGAACAGTTGAAAAATCTCTTAGATAAGGGATTTATCATGCCCAGTGTTTCCCCGTAGGGCGCTCTAGTCTTTTTTGTGCATAAAACAGATGGTTCTCTCAGAATATGCATCAATTACCATTAATTAAACAAAGTCACAATCAAGAATAAATATCCACTCCCCAGGATTGATGACTGGTTCGATCAACTTTAGGGTACCAATTATTTCTCTAAGATAGACCTCAGATCTGGCTATCATCAGCTCAGAGTCAGAGAATGTGACATTCCAAAAATAGCTTCCAGAACCCAGTATGGTCACTTCAAATTTCTAGCTATGTCTTTTGGACTAACGAATGCCCCAACAGCTTTCATGGACTTGATGAAAAGAGTGTTCAAGCAATACTTAGACATGTTCATCATAGTCTTCATTGATGATATTCTTATCTACTCCCGTAGTGAAAATGATCATGCATACCATCTTAGAATCGTATTGCAAACTCTTAGAGCCCATCAGCTATTTGCCAATTTAAGTAAGTGCGGGTTTTGGATAAGAACAGTAGCTTTCCTAGGCCATATTATATCTAGTAATGGCATTAGAGTTGACCCTCAAAAGACTAAAGAAGTGAGAAATTGGCCCAGGCCCATCTCTCCATTAGATATCAGGATTTTCTTGAGTTTGGATGACTATTACCGATAGTTTATTGAAGGGTTTTCATCTATCGCATCTGCTATATATCGATTGACTCAACAGAAAATCAATTTTCAGTGGTCACATTCCTGTGAAAAGAGCTTTTAGGAGTTAAAGACTCGACTCACCTCCGCCCCAGTTTTGACTTTACTCGATGATTCATAGGAGTTTGTTTTTTACTGTGATACTTCCAGAGTTGGGCTTGGTTATGTGTTGATGTAGAGAGGTAAGGTCATAGCCTATGCCTTTAGGTATCTTAAACCCCACAAAAAAATTACCCTACCCATGATCTTGTATTAGCAGTCATTGTTTTTTCCTTAAAAAATTAGAGGAACTACTTGTATGGGGTTCATGTTGATGTGTTCACGGATCACAAAAGTTTGCAGTATGTGTTCTTGCAGAAATATTCGAATCTTCATCAGAGAAGATGGTTAGAATTGTTGAAATATTATGATATGAGTGTATTGTATCATCCGGGCAGGGACAATTTAGTGGCAGACGCCCTTAGTAGATTGCCTATGGGTAGTGTTGCTCATGTTCAGAATGATAAGAAGAAGTTAGTCCAAGAGATTTATCAGCTTACTAGATTAGGTATTTAGTTGATTGATTCAGCTGAGGGTAGTATATAGGTTCAGAATTGTTCAGAATGTTTTTTGGTGCCAAAGTGAAAGAAAAGCAAGCTAGGGATTCTAGTTTGGTTAAGTTGAAAGAACCAGTTAGAGATTAGAAAGTGGAGGTTTTCTTCCAAGGGGGAGATGGTGTGTTGCGATGTCAGGGTAGATTATGTGTGTCATGTGTTGATGGGTTAAGACAATGAATTTTAGCAGAAGTGCATGGTTCGCGTTACTCTATTCACCAGGAGCCCCTAAGATGTATCATGATTTGTGGGAAATATATTGGTGGAGTGGTATGAAGAGGGATATTACGGAGTTTGTATCTAAGTGTCCTAATTGTCAGCAGATTAAGGTTAAGGACTAGAGGCCTAGTGGCACAATATAGAAGTTCAGTATCCCCACTTGAAAGTGGGAAGAGGTGAACATGGATTTTGTGATAGGGTTGCCTCATACGCATTGTCAGCATGATTCGATATGGGTCATTGTAGATAGAATGATCAAATTAACCCATTTCTTGTTAGTTCATACGTTCTATTTAGCCAAGGATTATGCCAAGCTCTATCTTAGAGAGTTGGCTAAGTTATATGGAGTCCCTTTGTCTATCATTTCAGATAGAGGTACTCAGTTTACCTCTCACTTTTGGAAAATTTTTTAGAAGGGTCTTGGTACCCAATTTTATCTCAGTATAGCTTTTCATACTCATACAGATGGTCAGGAAGAGAGGACCATTCAGACCCTACATGACATATTGAGAGCATATGTTATTAATTTCAAGGGTAGTTGGGATGATCATTTGCCATTGATTGATTTTTCCTACAATAACAATTATCACTCCAATATCAGATGGCTCCATTTGAGGCTCTCTATAGAAGGAGATATAGATCTCCTATTGGTTGGTCTGAGGTAGGTGAGACTGTGCTGATAGGTTTTGATTCATTATTTGATGCGATAGAGAAAGTTCAGATAATCAGGGAGAGGCTTAAGACATCCCAAAGTGGACAGAAATCCTATGCAGATGTGAGGAGAAGAGATCTTAAATTTGAGGTTGGTGATTTGGTCTATTTCAAAAATCTCTCTCATGAAGGGAGTGAAGAGATTTGGAAAGAAAAGAAAACTCAGTCCCCGATATGTTGGCCCTTACAGAATCTTGAGTCGTTATGGGAAGGTAGCATATGAGCTTGAGTTGCCTGCAGATTTGGCATCAGTATATCTAATGTTCCATGTTTTGTTGTTGAAAAAATGTATTGGTGATCCAGTAGCAGTTGTTCCTTTGGAAAGTACAGATGTTCATGATAGCCTTTCTTATGAATAAATCCCAGCCGAGATCCTTGATCATCCGATTCACAGAATAAGGAACAAAGAGGTTCCATTGGTCAAGGTTCTTTGGTGGAATCAGTCCATTGAGGGAGCCACTTGGGAAGAAGAAGTAGATATGGGTACCAAGTACCCTCATCTTCTCTTCGCAAACTTAGACTCATCTTAAGGTAATAATTTTCCTTATATTATCTCTTTTTTATTCTCAGTCCCATCCATCAAATCATCTTCATGTCATTTCATGCATTCGCGAATTAGTTCAGTTATTCATCATGTTTCAGACTCAGTCATGTAACTATGTTTTCAGTTATGCATATTTAGTATGTAATCTCAGTTCCTCAGTATTATCATCTTAATCAGTCTCATTCAAGGATGAATATTCCCAAGGGAGAGATATTGTAAGACCCTGTAAGATCTTAGCTCAATATAAGTTCACTATTACGTGTTAAAGGGGTCTAAAGAGTTAGAAAATTTCACTAAGTGTTGGGACTTTGTCATTTCTAAAGCCCCTTAAACTTTGATGATTTTATGTTCGATCTTCCCTACCTCGAAATGTTAATTTTTAAATGGACTCATGATCGAAGTTATCAATAGTATATTTCAAGTGAGTTTTGGAATTCTCGGGTGAGCGTAGGTGATGATAGGTGAATTTACACGCCTATAGTGCTATATTTTACCCATATTTTAGCTAAGTTTTGAGAACAAATTATATAATTCATGCACTTTTAGTCCTTTTTCCTGTAATTGAGCTAACAAACGTGATTAGCAAGTTTTCAGGTATAAATGATGCAGAATTCCACATTTTATGGATAACGTGACGCCAAAGAAAGCTTCACGAAAGGAGGAAAACAAAGCTTGGACGCCAAGGACCAAAAGTGGCGCATGGAAAATCTGTCCTGGCCAAAAACAACAATTCTGAAGACTTTGGAGACTAGCAGTAATTTATTAGGATTAGGATAATGATACCTTAACCTAGTAGGATTGGGTTAAATAAATCATTAGCTTAGTAGGAATAGGATATGGGTATTATAAATACCATATTTTGCTAGAGATTTTAATACATTCCTCACATTCACCTATTCATTCCCCCATTCCATCAATTCCCATCCATCCACCATCCATCCATCCATCAAAACAATTCTCTTTATTAATTCATTGTTGACATTATTTTTCATCTATTCAATTCTTAATTTCCGCAACAAGAGAAACGTTACTTTGCAAGGAATTCACGCCTAATGCCTACCACACTTTGCTACACGAAATCTTTATTGTGGTATAATAACAATGTCGATTGTGATTTCCTTCGTACTCATGGGTAACTAAACTTCTCTGTTGTGGTTATGGAAGCCTTATGAGATACTATCTAAGGCTATGAGTTTGTGAATTCGTGACATGTGTGTTGCTTATATCATTATTCTCTTCATCTTAATGCAAATTCTTGTGGCTGCAGACTTATAGAATAACGCCAGTATAACATTAACTTGTTCGAAAGAAAAGTTATATGTCTGGAAAAGAGATAATGTCAAGTTAATAGGGTCCCATCCCCTATTAAAAAGTTAGTGTCGTAACTGGATTAACCTCTTGGAGAATTTGTACCGTTAGATACGCTTTACGTTCGAAAGAGTTAAAGTGAAATAATCCTCGAATAGGTCGAAAGACGCCTGGATTTACCATCGAATACAATTCTCTGTAAGCACATGCATGTCTGAATTCCGCATAACTCATAGCTAATCGAGACGTAAACTCAGAAGGTGGACATAACCCCAACTCTTCAATTCTCATTGTTTTACATCCTACCAAATATTCTTACTTTTTACTTTACTATTTTCCGTTTTTACTTTATTACTTTGGTTACATCAATTGCACGTTACAATCCCCCCTTTTTACGAGACTTGCACTAACAGTCTAGTAATCTTTGCTTACTTGTTGACCAAGCTATTCTCTGTGGGATCGATACCCAACCCAGTTGGGTTCTATATTTGCTAACGACCGCTTTACACTCTTACGAGAGCTGTAGATTAAGCGTTATCAAAAATTGGCGCCGTTGCCGGGGAATACGAGTGTCAATTAAGTTTGTGATAATTACTAGACCCTTTGGTCAAAGATTCTCATACTTTTACTTTTAGTTTTTGTTTTTGTTCTATTCAGGTTCTGTTGACAGAATAGATGCACAACGTGGCATAGAAAGAATGGCTGCTCAACAGGAGCAGGCTAGGTTAGCTGCATTGGCAGCTGCTCAAGTGCATCAACAGAATATTGATAACCCAGGTCGTGCAACAAATCCTGATGATGAGGACCTGGGCGATGAGGAGCTACTAAACCCACACCATACTACTGATGTGGCGGCACCCATTCAGAGGAGAGATCGTCAAGCGCAATTGAGGCCTGATTGCCGAGCTGTGCAGATTCCTTTTGATGACGATGATGACGATTTGGATGAAGCTGGTGCCACAGGAGCCATTATTCTGCCACCCTTGGCACCTGGAGCCAAGTTCAATATCACTAGCACCATGATTCAGCTATTGCAACTCAAGGGATTATTTGGGGGACTAGCAGGCGATGATCCGAATATGCATCTGATCAACTTTATTTCTACATGCAAGTCGTTTGACAATCCTGGCGTTGGTTAGAATGCAATTCGATTATGCCTATTTCCATTGTCTCTGTCTGGGGAGGCAATTCTATGGTTGAATGGGTTGACTCCTGATTCTATTACAAATTGGAGGCAATTGAAAGACGCTTTCCTAGAAAGATTCTTTCCGCCATCCAAAAGAGCACAATTGAGAGATGAAATCAGCAACTTTCGGCAGCTTCCAACCGAAGCTCTTCATGAAACATGGGAGAGGTTCAAGACGAAGCTTATGAGGTGCCCAAACCATCACATGACCAATGTCCACCTAATGGAGATACTATACAGAGCCTTGAATTCAATAACTAAACCAATGGTGGATAATGCGGCTGGAGGATCATTTATGGACCTCACCTTTGGGCAGGCATGCAATATGCTAAATCGGATGACGAAGCAAAGTAGAGCTTGGCATACCAGGGATTCTGAGGTAGCAAGCCCTACTATATTTATTGGCATGACTGCTGAACAAAGGAGAAGAGAAGAAGAACGTGATCAAGATATGGCGCACATAAAAACACAAGTGGATCTTCTTACAAAGCATCTATTATCAGGGAAGACCAAAAAAGTCAAAGCTGTTGCATTAAAAGGAAGAAACGAATCTGATTCGGAAGAAGAAGCCAACTACTTGAACAATCAGGGGGGTTTCCGAGGCAATGCCCAAGGAAACCAAGGTCAGAACTATTATGATAAATCTGGAATCAAGGACCAAGGTAGTTGGAAGAACAAGAATGACAATAGTGGTTTGTATGTTCCCCCTGGAAGACGTGACGCCACCACATCTAGTTCTGGAAGTATGGAAGACATGATGGCTAAACTATTGAAAGGAGGGGAAGCAACTAGCGCGGGAATAACGGAGGTAATAAATGATTTGTCCTCTATGAAGCAATTAGTTGATTCACATTCCACTTCAATCAAGCAAATAGAGCAGCAATTGAGCCAACTTTCAGCAGCACTCAATCAAAGTAAGGCTGGCACTTTACCTAGCGACACTGTGCAAAATCCAAGGAATGATGGATCATGCATGGATATTACTACTCGAAGTGCTAAGGTGCTGGAAACTTCATCCAAAGGCAAGCAAGTGGTCGACGATGTAGCGGACAACGATGATAAGGCTAATGAAGAAAACACCATAGAAGCTGACCAAGACGTCCATGATGCCACCCCTAGTAGGTTGCAGCCTGAGACTACCAAAATTCGGAAGCAAGAGGAGAAGAAAGTCGTGGAGAAAACAATTCCATATCCACCACCACCTTTTCCTCAAAGATTGAAGAAGCAGGCGAATGATACAAGGTTCAGCAAATTCATGACGATGTTAAATCAGCTGACCATTAATGTTTCATTGGTGGAGGCACTTGAACAAATGCCTGGGTATGCGAAATTTATGAAGGATCTTTTGACATAGAAGCGGGCAGCAAGCTATGAGTTGAAAGATACTGTTCATCATTGCAGCGCTATTGCTACCCGATCACTAGTTCAGAAAAAGGCCGACCCCGGTGCTTTCACTATTCCTTGCACGGTTGGATCTATGAATTTTGCTAAGGCATTGTGCGATTTGGGAGCTAGCATCAATTTGATGCCACTATCCATCTACAAGAAATTGGGGTTAGGCGATTCGACACCAACCAATATGAGGCTCGTGATGGCTGATAGGTCGGTAAAATGACCTGTGGGTATCTTGAATGATGTGTTGGTGAAGGTTTCTTCATTCAGCTTTCCTGCAGACTTCGTTATTCTGGATTGTGAGGTGGATTCTGAAGTTCCTATAATCTTGGGACGTCCTTTCCTTACAACAGGAAGTGTGCTTATTGACATGAGAGCTAATGAGCTTTTATTTCGATTCAATAACGAAGTGGTCCGTTTTGATATATGCAAAGCAATGAAGCAGCCCAGCGATATGAATGTGTTCTCTGTAGCTGATGTTCATTATGAGGATAAGAAAGCATTATCTGAAACAAAGCAGCCTACTGTTGAGCCATTGTCTGCTGCGCTACTGAATGTTGAGCATAAGGATGATGAAGATTATGAAGAAACTACGTGTGCTCTAACAGAAATAGGGTCCTATTCTTATACTCCTAAACAACCGGACCTTGATCTTAAGAATCAACCGTCACCAACAGCGAAGACTTCCATGGAAGAGCCACCAATGCTAGAATCGAAAGAGCTCCCCGATTATCTAAGGTATGTGTTCTTGGGATATGGAAATACACTTTCGGAAAGTGTGGAGGATGATTTAAGTGAACAACACGTAGAGGCTCTCATCTCTGCTCTGATGAGATACAAGAGAGCTATGGGTAGAAAGATTGATAATATAATTGGTATCTCTCCTGAGGTATGTATGCACAAGAGTTATATCGAAGAAGATTGCATGCCTACAAGTAAGTACCAGCGTCGTCTGAATCCATTCAGAAAATGATGCCCCATCTATCTCGATGAAGACTAAGTAATCGAGATAGCTATGTCGTGCCGCGACAATAAATCAAGCACTTGGTGGGAGGCAACCCATCGTTTTTAAATGTTTTTAACTGTTTTTGTTTTCTTAGGATTTTGTCGATCCATGACCAAAACTAAGGCGCTTGATGGGAGGCAACCCATAGTTCTAATCATTTTTGTTGTGAATGTAGGTACAAGAGGTGTCAAAGAGGAGATTGGTTTCAAATTTTGATTTGGAAGTATTGCATGTTGAAGGTGGTAGGTTAGGAATGAAGAAGCAAAAGGCTATGGATTGAGCATTGCTCATGAAAATATAGGAATCGAACAAGGCTAGGCCTAGGTAAAACTAGGCCACGAACAAGGCAAGGCCTATACTATGGCCTAAAGTCTCAGAATCTAGTGTGCCATAGCATAGGCGCCGCCCATGCTCAAGTATGCCATAGCATAGGCGCCGCCTATGCTAAAGCCTTTTGTCTCTGGATCTCATATGCCATGATAAAGGCGCTGCCTATGGTCACTAAAGGCTTTACAATAGGCGCCGCCTATGGTCACCAAATGCTTTGCAAAAGGCGCCGCCTATGCTCACACAATGCCATAGCATAGGCGCCGCCTATGCAAAAGCATTCTGCTCAACTAGGCAAAGCCTTAGGCACCGCCTATGGTTACTTTTGGTCTTCAAATCCGATTTTAAATGGGTCAAAACCCGACACAAGCTTGCCCTATATATAAGAAACTTAGTCTTAGGTCAAAAACACATTGCAAACCTAACATAAGCGCCGCCTACCTCTCCAAATCCTCTCAAAAAAAATTTCCTTTTGCTTTTTTTAGTTTGCAAGAACATCATCCAAGGTCATCAACCAAGTAAGTACTTCTTTGTTCTTCATTTATATTCCATAAGTACTACACTACTACGCCTATTATGAATTCCTAAATCTTGAAGTAGTATTGGAGATTTGAATGTGGTTGATGTGTTGTGATACAACTAAGTGAGTGAAAGAATACGTAAGGGTGATCTTAACTTTTTTCCAACTTGAATTTGATTTTGATACACTGTCATACTTTTGCGGAATTGACAATTGCATAATCTTGTCACTTGCATACTTACATGTTGGAATGACTTGTTCATCGGAATAAGACTTATAGTTGCCTACCAACATAGGAGGTTGTGATTATTTCTAGATGCTATACCTTGATTCAATCCCTATGTAGTAGTCTTGATATATCAAACATGAAAGTATTGCTAAGAATACAAGAAGCATGACTGCACTGATTTTATTGTTGGAATAGAGCACCTAAAACATATATCGATGAAGTCTGAGTAATCGACCACTTTCACTTCACTAGTCTGTACCAACAAACTAAGTGTGGGGTGGTGCCCCTACTGCTTGTTTATAGATTGTATCCATCGAGATGATGCTAACATGAACATTGTTTTAGTCTCAGGTACAATGGCACCCAAAGCAAGACAAGGCAAAGATAAGGCAACCACTTCCCAAAAAGGCAAGAAAAGAGGACGAAAAGAGCAAACTGAATCCTCCTTGCTACAAATACCTCAAACGCACTTTTGGATCAAGTAGGGTACAATTTGAGGAAACTCTAAGGATGACGACTCCTATGATGATTCCAACGAAGGGGGTATGACCCCCAACATAGAGGAGGAGTCCGACTGACCAGGTTCTTCTTATTTATTTTCCACTGAGGGCAGTGTGTCCCGTCTAAGTGTGGGGTGGTGGTATTTGCATGCTACACTTCTCTATCTGCATTTGCATTTATGTTTGTTTTGTTTTTCTTTTTAGTAGTTAATTTTATTTTTTAGTTAAATTTTTTTTTAACTGCACATGAAATTATTCTAATAGGCAGCATGAGATTATAACAAGAGTTTGTGCTAAAATCATGACTATTGAGACGTTTAGGCTCTAATTGTGACTCACTATGTGATACTGTGTGGTTCAATTCCTTCATCTGTTGGGGCAAGAGTCTATACTACTCCCAATAAAGTCGACCATGTGCCTTGTGTGAGTGAGACAATAGTACATTCTATGTTTGTGGCTGATGCTAGAACTTGCCTGGTATGTATGTAAAGCGAAAATAAAGAGTGTAAGTCTAGGAGATGATTTAGGCATTTCTTTGGCAACCTATACTTGTTTACCTTCTTTTTACCTACCCATGGACATTATCCTAGTTAACCCCTTTTGAGCCTTTAGCCTATTTGCTTTGACAACCTCATATGTAAGCCTAATCCATTTTTTTTCAAGACCATAATTTGATCCAAATTCGTAAGTGCTTTAAAGTATAAAGTCATGTGACAAAATAAGAGGAAATTGGGTGAGTATGATGCTTTAGAATGTATTGGTGCTTGAATTTGTTATGAAAAAAAAAGTGCTATCATAAGAGGTATGTTATGAAAAGAAAAAGGAAAGGAAAACTAAAAACTTAGTTATGTTCAAAATTGAAAAAAAAAACAAAAGAGGAGAAAAAGAGTGGTAGAATAAAAGAACGTAGAAAGGTTGTTTGAAAGAAAAAGTGTTAATGATACAATGTGATGTATTAAAGCGCTTAGGAACATAGTCACTATTTCTGGCCAAAATAGTCCTACCCGTCCCTTAGCCTACATTACAACCATCAAAAGACCTATTTGATCCTAAGCTTAGTACTCTGACATTTAGTGGAGCATTACACTAAGGGCAAGCCTATGGTCGTCAGTTGCTGCATATGAATTCTTTGTGAGAGCAAGAGCAAGGATATTTCTATAACCATGTTTGATAAGTATACTATGCTTGAGAGTGATTATGGGTAATATATTGTGAGACACACATGGTTGATGAGTTTTGGGTAGTGGTGTATGATTCTTTGTACCTTAACTTTTGGATACGAATTAACTGCCATCACGAGTCTATGTTAGAGGTTGAATCGTTTCTACTAATGATCGGAAAACTACTCTTTGTTGATAATTGTTGTGCTTGTCTTGACGAATATTTTGTGTTGATACTGTGAAACCCTAAGTTGATGTTTAGACGGATATGATATTTTGTTCGAGGACGAACAAAGCTTCAAGTGTGGGGTGTTGATGATAGGCGAATTTACACGCCTATAGTGCTATATTTTACCCATATTTTAGCTAAGTTTTGAGAACAAATTATATAATTCATGCACTTTTAGTCCTTTTTCCTGTAATTGAGCTAACAAATGTGATTAGCAAGTTTTCAGGTATAAATGATTCAGAATTCCACATTTTATGGATAACTTGACGCCAAAGAAAGCTTCACGAAAGGAGGAAAACAAATCTTGGACGCCAAGGACCAAAAGTGGCGCATGGAAAATCTGTCCTGGCCAAAAACAACAATTCTGAAGACTTTGGAGACTAGAAGTAATTTATTAGGATTAGGATAATGATACCTTAACCTAGTAGGATTGGGTTAAGTAATTCATTAGCTTAGTAGGAATAGGATATGGGTATTATAAATACCCTAATTTGCTAGAGATTTTAATACATTCCTCACATTCACCCATTCATTCCCCCATTCCATCAATTCCCATCCATCCACCATCCATCCATCCATCAAAACAATTCTCTTTATTAATTCATTGTTGACATTATTTTTCATCTATTCAATTCTTAATTTCCGCAACAAGAGAAACGTTACTTTGCAAGGAATTCATGCCTAACGCCTACCACACTTTGCTACACTAAATCTTTATTGTGGTATAATAACAATGTCGATTGTGATTTCCTTCGCACCCATGGGTAACTAAACTTCTCTGTTGGGGTTATGGAAGCCTTATGAGATACTATCTAAGGCTATGAGTTTGTGAATTCGTGACACGTGTGTTGCTTATATCTTTATTCTCTTCATCTTAATGCAAATTCTTGTGGCTGCAGACGCATAGAATAACGCCAGTATAGCATTAACTTGTTCGAAAGAAAAGTTATATGTCTGGAAAAGAGATAATGTCAAGGTAATAGGGTCCCATCCCCTATTAAAAAGTTAGTGCCGTAACTGGATTAACCTCTTGGAGAATTTGTACCGTTAGATACGCTTTAAGCTCGAAAGAGTTAAAGTGAAATAATCCTCGAATAGGTCGAAAGACGCCTGGATTTACCATCGAATACAATTCTCTGTAAGCACATGCATTTCTGAATTCCGCATAACTCATAGCTAATAGAGACGTAAACTCAGAAGGTGGACATAACCCGAACTCCTCAATTCTCATTGTTTTACATCCTACCAAACATTCTTACTTTTTACTTTGCTATTTTCCGTTTTTACTTTATTACTTTGGTTACATCAATTGCACGTTACAATCCCCCCTTTTTACGAGACTTGCACTAAAAGTCTAGTAATCTTTGCTTACTTGTTGACCAAGCTATTCCCTGTGGGATCGATACCCAACCCAGTTGGGTTCTATATTTACTATCGACCGCTTTACACTCCTACGAGAGCTGTAGATTGAGCGTTATCAGTAGGGTGTGTTTAGATCACCAAAATAGTAGCAGCACCGGGATAAGCCTATGGTGTGCCCTCCAGTGCATTGCTAGGGATGTCTGTGGTAGATCCCGTGGTGTGGGGATCATTCCGGTGGTCCAGAGCCCACGTCGTGTTCCCCATCGCCCGCCCCTTATTTTTCCAGCTTTTGTTCTCATTTTTGCAAGGGCAATTGGGTCTTTTTCCTTTAACCAATTGGTACATAACACGGTATTGAGGGTCCCAAAAACATAATTAGTCATCTTATTCATAAAATTCTCTCAAAATAAAACATTCTCTCTCAGAAACAAACCCTAGCCTCTTTAAAAGAAACAAGGGATTCAAGATTAATTTTTAAGAAAATCATCAAGAACCTTTACAAATTCATCAATTAAGGCATGTGTGATGTTCATCCATGGGCCTTTTTTCACCCATGGAGTCAAAGAATCCATCTTTGTGTTTTAAACAATGAAATTACATATTTATGATGAATTATGTCCAAAAAGGTTTTTTTATGAATCTTGATTAGACATTATGTTTGCTATCATTTTTCATACGAATTAACCCTTAGACGTTGGAATGATGATATTTTCATGATAAATCCTTGGTTTATAGTTTTAAAATTAAAGCTATGCTATTACTACAGGTTTAGATCATTCCCATGCTTTAACTCATGACCCTCATGTGTTTGATGAAATGCCTAAGTATTGAATTTGGAACAATGATCCCCTTTATATAGTTTCAAAGCTCTCATGTGTTCCCATTATTATTCCATTGAGTCCTGTATGATTATGAACACCCGTTACTTAGTTGTTTATATAGTTTCTATATTTACAGAATGGTTTCAGATAAACCATGAGCATTATCATTCAGTCAGTAAATATGATCAGCTGTTAGTTCAGTTAAATATAGTTCAATCCAGACATCAGTGTCAGTTTAGTTGGGAGTAGGATTTAGCACCGAGCGAACCTAGGGATAGGGGCTCACCAGTCAATTAGGACTGGATCCTTAGTAGCAGTCCCTAAGTTCCAGAACTACATATCAGCGTAGGATTATAAGATGTCATCCACCAGTTTAGGACTGACTCATAAGTCTTTTAGGATAGTAGCTTAGTGGATTAACACAGACATTGTTAGTACCCATGGCACGATACTAACACCCTTTCAACTAGGGTCACAGGTTCGACCAAATTAGCTCAGATTGGGGAATGTCGGTTAGACGATACCTCCCACAGTCTCAGTTTAGTATCTAGTATAGAATTCAGTTCGGGTTAACTTGACCATAACATACAGTTTAGCAGTTATTCAATTATTAGATTTTAGTATTTCAGTTTACAGACTATTTCAGTCTCATTCTTAGATTTTACAAATTCCATGTATATTATACATCAGTTATCTCATGTTATTCAGTTAGTCACTATCTCATGCTATTCAGTCAATCAGTATTTCATGCATATGACCCTATGCATTTCAGCCTAACCTCATCTCACATACCAGTACATTCAAAGTATTGACCGCATATTTCTTCATGTTAAGATGTCCTATATCATAGGTTCAGACGCTCAATTTCCTAACTTCACTCAGATAGTTCATCCTATTAGCAGCAACAGTTGTGGTGAGTCCCCATATGTCGAAGACCTGTTATGTTATTTTAGTGTTCCCGCATTTACTTTTAGTTAGTTTATTTTGGAGTAATTTTGGGGCCTATCCCATCAACTCTTTAGTCAGTTTAGAGGATTTCATAATACGAGTACGATCATGACCTTGGACACTTTTTGAGTATTTTGAAGATCACCTAAAAGGGTGCACAAGACCAAGTGTGAAAAAGGCCCAAACCCTCCCCTAAAGTGCACTCAATAGGCGGTTTAGAGCCCATTAATGAAAGGGCCCTTTAGTCTTTTGTCTCTTATTTTGTAATGTAATATAAATAGAACATTATAGAGTTTCTAGTTCTTTATTTGATTATTATTATTGAAAGAACACTTCTCTTAGAGTAAGAGAGAGTCCAACCAAAACTAGGGCATTGCATAAGTGTGGAATCATTTGTGCATTGTGATGATAGGCGAATTTACACGCCTATAGTGCTATATTTTACCCATATTTTAGCTAAGTTTTGAGGACAAAGTATATAATTCATGTACTTTTAGTCCTTTTTCCTGTAAGTGAGCTAACAAACATGATTAGCAAATTTTCAGGTATAAATGATGCAGATTTCAGCATTTTATGGATAACTTGATGATAAAGAAAGCTTCACGAAATAAGGAAGGGAAAGCTTGGACGCCAAGGACCAAAAGTGACGCATGGAAAACCTGTCCCGGGCAAAAACAGCATTTCTGAAGACTTTGGGGACCAGCAGTAACCTATTAGGATTAGGATAATAATGCAGTAATTTATTAGTATTAGGATAATGATACCTTAACCTAGTAGGATTGGGTTAAGTAATTCATTAGCTTAGTAGGAATAGGATATGGGTATTATAAGTACCCTATTTTTCTAGAGATTTTAATACATTCCACTCATTCCACACATTCCTCACAATTCCCCCATTCCATCAATTCCCATCCATCCACCATCCATCCATCCATCAAAACAATTCTCTTTATTAATTCATTGTTGACATTATTTTTCATCTATTCAATTCTTAATTTCCGCAACAAGAGAAATGTTACTTTGCCAGGAATTCACGCCTAACGCCTACCACACTTTACTACACGAGATCTTTATTGTGGTATAATAACAATGTCGATTGTGATTTCCTTCGCACTTATGGGTAACTAAACTTCTCTGTTGGGGTTATGGAAGCCTTATGAGATACTATCTAAGGCTATGAGTTTGTGAATTCATGACACGTGTGTTGCTTATATCATTATTCTCTTCATCTTAATGCAAATTCTTGTGGCTGCAGACGCATAGAATAACGCCAGTATAGCATTAACTTGTTCGAAAGAAAAGTTATATGTCTGGAAAAGAGATAATGTCAAGGTAATAGGGTCCCATCCCCTATTAAAAAGTTAGTGCCGTAACTGGATTAACCTCTTGGAGAATTTGTACCGTTAGATACGCTTTAAGCTCGAAAGAGTTAAAGTGAAATAATCCTCGAATAGGTCGAAAGACGTCTGGATTTACCATCTAATACAATTCTCTATAAGCACATGCATGTCTGAATTTCGCATAACTCATAGTCAATAGAGACGTACAACTCAGAAGGTGGACATAACCCCAACTTCTAAATTCTCATTGTTTTACAACCTACTAAACATTCTTTCTTTTTACTTTGCTATTTTCAGTTTTACTTTAATATTTTGGTTACACATTACAATCCCCCCTTTTACGAGACTTGCACTAAAAGTCTAGTAATCTTTGCTTACTTGTTGACCAAGCTATTCCCTGTGGGATCGATACCCAACCCAGTTGGGTTCTATATTTGACAGCGACCGCTTTACACTCCTACGAGAGTTGTAGATTGAGCGTTATCAAAAATTGGCGTCGTTGCCGGGGAATACGGTTTTCAACTAAGTTTGTGATAATTACTAGACCCTTTGGTCAAAGATTCTCGTACTTTTACTTTTAGTTTTTGTTTTTGTTCTATTTAGGTTCTGTTGACAGAATGGATGCACAACGTGACATAGAAAGAATGGCTGCTCAACAGGAGCAGGCTTGGTTAGCTGCATTGGCAGCTGCTCAAGTGCATCAACAAAATATTGATAACCCAGGTCGTGCAACAAATCCTGATGATGAGGACCTGGGCGATGAGGAGCTACTAAACCCACGGCATACTACTGAGGTGGCGACACCCATGCAGAGAAGAGATCGTCAAGCGCGATTGAGACCTGATCGCCGAGCTGTGCAGATTCCTTTTGATGATGATGATGACAATTTGGATGAAGCTGGTGCCACAGGAGCCATTATTCTGCCACCCTTGGCACCTGGAGCAAAGTTCAATATCACTAGCACCATGATTCAACTTTTGCAACTCAAGGGATTATTTGGTGGACTAGCAGGCGATGATCCGAATATGCATCTGATCAACTTTATTTCTACATGCAAGTCATTTGACAATCCCGGCGTTGTTCAGAATGTAATTCGATTACGCTTATTTCCATTGTCTCTGTCTGGGGAAGCAACTCTATGGTTGAATGGGCTAACTCCTGATTCTATTACTAATTGGAGGCAATTGAAAGACGCTTTCCTAGAAAGATTCTTTCCACCATCCAAAAGAGCACAATTAAGAGATGAAATCAGCAACTTTCGGCAGCTTCCAACCGAAGCTCTTCATAAAACATGGGAGAGGTTCAAGACGAAGCTTATGAGGTGCCCGAACCATCACATGACCAATGTCCACCTAATGGAGATACTATACAGAGCCTTGAATTCAATAACTAAACCAATGGTGGATAATGCGGCTGGAGGATCATTTATGGACCTCACCTTGGGGCAGGCATGCAATATGCTAAATCGGATGACGACGCAAAGTAGAGCTTGGCATACCAGGGATTCTGAGGTAGAAAGCCCTACTATACCTATTGGCATGACTGCAGAACAAAGGAGAAGAGAAGAAGAACGTGATCAAGATATGGCGCACATAAAAACACAAGTGGATCTTCTTACAAAACATCTATTATCAGGGAAGACCGAAAAAGTCAAAGCTGTTGTGTCAAAAGGAAGAGACGAATCTGATTCGGAAGAAGAGGCCAACTACTTAAACAATCAGGGGGGTTTCCGAGGTAATACCCAAGGAAACCAAGGTCGGAACTATTATGATAATTCTGGAAACAAGGACCAAGGTAGTTGGAAGAACAAGAATGACAAGAGTGGTTTGTATGTTCCCCCAGGAAGACGTGACGCCACTACATTTGGTTTTGCAAATATGGAAGATATGATGGCTAAACTATTGAAAGGAGTGGAAGCAACCAGCGCTGGAGTAACTGAGGTAATAAATAACTTGTCCTCAATGAAACAATTGGTTGACTCACACTCCACTTCAATAAAGCATATAGAGCAGCAATTGAGCCAACTTTCGGCAGCACTGAATCAAAGAAAGGCTGGCACTTTACCTAGCGACACTGTGCAAAACCCAAGGAATGATGGGTCATGCATGGCTATCACTACCCGAAGCGGTAAGGTGCTGGAAACTTCATCAAAAGGCAAGCAAGTGGTTGACGAGGCAGCAGACATCGATGATAAGGCAAAAGGAGAAGCTGCCCACAACGTCCATGACATCACACCGAGTATGTTGCAGCCTAAAAAGGCTGAAAAATGGAAGTAAGAGGAGAAGAAAGCCGTGGAGAAAAAAATTCCTTATCCACCACCACCTTTTCCTCAAAGATTGAAGAAGATTACGGATGATACAAAGTTCAGCAAATTCATGAATATGTTAAACCATCTGACCATTAATGTTCCGTTGGTAGAGGCACTAGAGCAAATGCCTGGGTATACAAAATTTATGAAAGACCTTTTGACAAAAAAGCGGGCAGCAAGCTATGAGTTGAAAGATACTGTTCATCATTGCAGCGCTATTGCTACCCGATCACTAGTTCAGAAAAAGGCCGACCCCGGTGCTTTCACTATTCCTTGCACGGTTGGATCTATGAATTTTGCCAAGGCATTGTGCGATCTGGGTGCTAGCATCAATTTGATGCCACTATCCGTCTACAGGAAGTTGGGGTTAGGCGATCCGACACCAACCAATATGAGGCTCGTGATGGTTGATAGGTCAGTAAAACGACCTGTGGGTATCTTGAATGATGTGTTGGTGAAGGTTTCTTCATTCATCTTTCCTGTAGACTTCGTTATTTTGGATTGCGAGGTGGATTCTGAAGTTCCTATAATCTTGGGACGTCCTTTCCTTGCAACAGGAAGTGTGCTTATTGACATGAGAGCTAATGAGCTTTTATTTCGGTTGAATGACGAAGTGGTCCGCTTTGATATATGCAAAGCAATGAAGCAGCCTAGCGATATAGATGTGTTCTCCATAGCTTATGAGGGTAAGAAAGCATTATTTGTAGAAAAGCCGCTTACTGTTGAGCCATTGTCTGCTGCGCTGCTGAATGTTGAGCATGAGGATGATGAAGATTATGAAGAAACTACGTGTGCTCTAAAAGAAATAGGGTCCTATTCTAATACTCCTAAGAAGTTAGATCTTGATCTTAAGAATCAACCGTCACCAACAGCAAAGACTTCCATCGAAGAGCCACCAATGCTAGAATCGAAAGAGCTCCCCGATTATCTAAGGTATGTGTTCTTGGAAAGTGGAAATATACTTCCGGTAAGTGTGGCAGATGATTTAAGTGAACAGCATGTAGAGGCTCTCATCTCTGCTCTGATGAGGTATAAGAGAGCTATGGGTAGGAAGATTGATGATATAATTTGTATCCCTCTTGGGATATGTATGCACAAGAGTCATATCGAAAAAGATTGCATGCCTACAAGTAAGTATCAGCGTCGTCTGAATCCATTCAGAAAATGATGCCCCATCTATCTCGATGAAGTCTAAGTAATCAAGATAGCTATGTCGTGCCGCAATAATAAATCAAGCGCTTGGTGGGAGGCAACCCATCGTTTTTAAATGTTTTTAATTGTTTTTGTTTTCTTAGGATTTTATCGAGCCACGACCAAAACTAAGGCGCTTAATGGGAGGCAACCCATCGTTCTAATCATTTTTGTTGTCTTTGAGCAAGTGTAGGTACAAGAGGTGTCAAAGAGGAGATTGGTTTCAAATTTTGATTTGGAAGGATTGCATGTTAAAGGTGGTAAGAAGCAAAAAGTCTATGGTTTGAGCATTGCTCATGAAAATATAGGAATCGAACAAGGCTAGGCCTAGGTAAAACTAGGCCACGAACAAGGCAAGGCCTATACTATGGCCTAAGGTCTCGGAATCTAGTGTGCCATAGCATAGACGCCGCCCATGCTCAAGTATGCCATAGCATAGGCGCCGCCTATGCTAAAGCCTTTTGTCTCTGAATCTTATATGCCATGATAAAGGCGCCGCCTATGGTCACTAAAGGCTTTGCAATAGGCGCCGCCTATGGTCACCAAATGCTTTGCAAAAGGAACCGCCTATGCTCACACAATGTCATAGTATAGGCGCCGCCTATGCAAAAGCATTCTGCTCAACTAGGCAAAGCCTTAGGCGCCGCCTATGGTTACTTTTGGTCTCCAAATCCGATTTTAAATGGGTTAAAACCCGACCCAACCTTTTCCTATAGATATGAGACTTAGTCTTGAACCAAAAACACATTGGAAACCTAGCTTATGCGCCGCCTATAGCCTCCAAATCCTCTCAAAAAATTTCTTTTGCTCTTTTTCTTCACAAGAACATCATCCAAAGGAATCAATCAAGCAAGTACTACTCTATTCTTCATTTATCTTCCGTAAGTACTACGTTACTACGCCTATTATGAATTGCTAAATCTTGAACAAATATTGGTGATGTGAATGTGTTTGAATTGTTGTGATGCAACCAAGTGAGTGAATGAATATGTAAGGATGATCTTATCTTATTGCAAACTTGAATTTGATTTTGATGCATTGTCATACTTTGGTGGAATCAAATTGGTCCCAAATATTGCATAATTTTGTTACTTGAATATTTACATGTTGGAATGACTTGTTCATCGGAATAAGGATTATAGTTGCCTACCAACATATGAGGTTGTGATTATTTCTAGATGCTATACCTTGATTCAATCTCTATGTAGTAGTCTTGATATATCAAACATGAAAGTATTGCCAAGATTACAAGAAGTATGACTGCACTGATTATATTGTAGGAACATATCACCTAAATGTATGTCGATGAAGTCCGAGTAATCGATATCATTCACTTAATTAGTTTGTGTCAACAAATTAAGTGTGGGGTGGTGCCACTATTGTCTGTTTGTTGATTGAATCTTCCGAGATGAAGCTAACATGACTCTATTGAGATCTCAGGTACAATGGCACCAAAAGACAAGAAAAGCAACCACTTCACAAAGAGGCCAGAAAAGAGGAAGAAAAGAGCAAGGTGAATCCTCCGTGCTGCAAATACCTTGACGCACTCTTGGAAACAAGTGGGGTACTTATGAGGAACTTCTGAGGATGACGACTCTGATGATGATTCCGATGAATGGGGTATGACCCCAGACATAGAGGATGAGTTCGACTAACCAGGTTCTTCTTATTTATATTCCACTGAGGGCAGTGTGTCCCGTTTAAGTGTGGGGTGGTGGTATTTGCATGCTATACTTCTCTATCTGCATTTGTATTTATGTTTGTTTTGTTTTTCTTTTTAGTAGTCAATTTTTTTTAGTTAATTTTTTTAAACTTAACTTCGCATGAAATTGTTCTAATAGGCAGCATGAGATTATGACAAGAGTTTGTGCTAAAATCATGACTATTGAGACGTTTAGGCTCTAATTGTGACTCACTATGTGATATTGTGTGGTTCAATTCCTTCATTTGTTGGTGCAAGAGTCTATACTACTCCCAATAAAGTCGACCATGTTCCTTGTGTGTGTGAGGATATTGTATATTCTATGTTTGTGGCTGATGCTAGAACTTGCCTGGTATGTATGTAAAGCGAAAATAAAGAGTGCAAGTCTAGGAGATGATTTAGGCATTTCTTTGGCAACCTATACTTTTTTACCTTCTTTTTACCTACCCATGGACATTATCCAAGATAACCCCTTTTGAGCCTTTAGCCTATTTGCTTTGACAATCTCATATGTAAGCCTAATCTATTTTTTTCAAGACCATAATTTGATCCAAATTCCTAAGTTCTTTAAATTGAAAGAGTCATGTGACAAAATAAGAGGAAATTGGATGAGTATGATGCCTTAGAATGTATTGGTGCTTAAATTTGTTATGAAAAAGAATTGCTATCATAAGAGGTATGTTATGAAAAGAAAAAGGAAAAGAAAACTAAAAAGTTAGTTATGTTCAAAAAATGAAAAACAAAAGAGGTGACAAAGGGAGGTAGATTAAAAGAAAGCAAAAAGGTTGTTTGAAAGAAAAGTGTTAATGACATAATGTGATGTATTAAAGAACTTAGGGAACTTAGTCACTATTTCTGGCCAAAATAGTCCTACCCGTCCCTTAGCCTACATTACAACCATCAAAAGACCTATTTGATCCTAAGCTTAGCATTCTGATATTTAGTGGAGCATTACACTAAGGGCAAGCCTATGGTCATCAGTTGCAGCATATGAATTCTTTGTGAGAGTGAGAGCAAGGATACTCTTATACCCATGTTCGAAATATATACTATACTTGTGAGTGATTATGGGTAATATATGGTGAGACACGCATGGTTGATGAGTTTTGGGCAGTGGTGTATGCTTCTTTATGCCTTAACTTTTGAATATGAGTTGACCACCATCACGAGTCTATGTTGGAGGTTAAATTGTTTCTACTAATGATCGAAAAACTACTCTTTGTCGATAATTGTTGTGCTTGTCTTGACGAATATTTTGTGTTGTTACTGTGAAACCCTAAGTTGATGTTTAGATGGACATGATAGTTTGTTCGAGGACGAACAAAGTTTTAAGTGTGGGGTGTTGATGATAGGCAAATTTACACACCTATAGTGCTATATTTTACCCATATTTTAGCTAAGTTTTGAGGACAAAGTATATAATTCATGCACTTTTAGTCCTTTATCCTGTAAGTGAGCTAACAAACGTGATTAGCAAGTTTTCAGGTATAAATGATGCAGATTTCAGCATTTTATGGATAACTTGATGCCAAAGAAAGCTTCACGAAAGAAAGAAGGGAAAGCTTGGACGCCAATGACCAAAAGTGACGCATGGAAAACCTGTCCCGAGCAAAAACAGCATTTTTGAAGAGTTTAGGGACCAGCAGTAACCTATTAGGATTAGGATAATAATGCAGTAATTTATTAGGATTAGGATAATGATACCTTAACCTAGTAGGATTGGGTTAAGTAATTCATTAGCTTAGTAGGAATAGGATATGGGTATTATAAATACCCTATTTTGCTAGAGATTTTAATACATTCCACACATTCCTCACAATTCCCCCATTCCATCAATTCTCATCCATCCACCATCCATCCATCCATCAAAACAATTCTCTTTATTAATTCATTGTTGACATTATTTTTCATCTATTCAATTCTTAATTTCCGCAACAAGAGAAACGTTACTTTGCCAGGAATTCACGCCTAACGCCTACCACACATTACTACACGAGATCTTTATTGTGGTATAATAACAATGTCGATTATGATTTCCTTCGCACTCATGGGTAACTAAATTTCTCTGTTGGGGTTATGGAAGCCTTATGAGATACTATCTAAGGCTATGAGTTTGTGAATTCATGACACGTGTGTTGCTTATATCATTATTCTCTTCATCTTAATGCAAATTCTTGTGGCTGCAGACGCATAGAATAACACCAATATAGCATTAACTTGTTCGAAAGAAAAGTTATATGTCTGGAAAAGAGATAATGTCAAGGTAATAGGGTCCCATCCCCTATTAAAAAGTTAGTGCCGTAACTGGATTTACCTCTTGGAGAATTTGTACCGTTAGATACGCTTTAAGCTCGAAAGAGTTAAAGTGAAATAATCCTCGAATAGGTCGAAAAACGCCTGGATTTACCATCGAATACAATTCTCTATAAGCACATGCATGTCTGAATTCCGCACAACTCATAGTCAATAGAGACGTACAACTCAGAAGGTGGACATAACCCCAACTTCTAAATTCTCATTGTTTTACAACCTACTAAACATTCTTTTTTTTTACTTTGCTATTTTCAGTTTTACTTTAATATTTTGATTACACATTACAATCCCCCCTTTTACGAGACTTGCACTAAAAGTCTAGTAATCTTTGCTTACTTGTTGACCAAGCTATTCCCTGTGGGATCGATACCCAACCCAGTTGGGTTCTATATTTGACAGCGACCGTTTTACACTCCTACGAGAGCTGTAGATTGAGCATTATCACATTGCATTTTTCTTAATACATTGGTGCTTGGATGGTGGACGCCACTCTTGTGTCAATTGTAAGAGATAGGTGATAGTTTTGTGTATTGTTAAGGCTTCAAGAGTGGAATAAGCTCTTGGGTTCTTATGATTATACCATCCATTTGTCTATCTTTCTATCTTTATTTTGTTGTAACCATTGGTAATGTCTTGTATTGTAACCCGTATTGTTCTTGTCGTTATAATATTGTTGTTCTTCATCCTATTATTTTTAATATAGTTTGGTATTATTGGCTGCCAATAGTTTTTAAACACCTTATTCTCTTGTGTTCTTGTCGTTGTTCTTGAATCCGAGTGTGATCATCAAAGAGGTCCACGGTTTCTTGACTAGTGGACGGTTTTGGTTTGTGGTTTTTGTGTCTTTTTTGGTCATTCTTATATCATTTGCTATCAGAGCAAGGTTTGATTTTGTTCCAGCCAAATCAATCTTGGGATTGTTATCTTGAAAATTAAAAAAAGTGAAAAAAAGAAATAAGAAAAAAAGTTATTGTTCACGTTTTTAGAGTCTTTCAAAAAACTTGATTTTTGTGTGTTTCTAGTGTTAGGTATTTGTTCCCTAACACTATTAGAGTCTAGAAATTAAAAATCCCAACAAAAAAGAAGTGTCAAAATCAAAAATCTCCTAAAAGAAATACTAAACCCGTTTTTGACCCTAGGTCAAATTTTGAGTTTTTGATTTTGTGTTTTTCTTGTGTTTTAGTGTTAGATTTGTGTTCTCTAACACTATAGGAGTATAGGGTTCGATTTTGAGCTAAATTGGAGGTTATTTGAGCCATCCATCATTGTTAAGCTTGAGTTTGAAGAAACTTGAAGGTGGGATCTCATTGTGGGAGGTTGTTTTTAACTATTGTGTGTTTTGTTTTGTAGGATTTGTTTTGATTAGTTGTGTGTGATTTTGTGAATTGATTAGGTGTCTTGTTGGATCGTAACTTTAAAGGTTATTTTCGGTACAACTACAATGGAACCCTAGGCTTCAAATGCTCAATCAATGGACAATAATGCCATCAATCTCATTTTGGCTCGCCTTGAAACTTTGTCCCGAGATGTGGCTAGGTTAAATGTGGTTCTTGAGAAATTAGATACGGATATGGCATCAATGAGTGGGAGATTAGAACGTGTGGAAAGCCAAAGGATTCGACCTTCCACCCCTCAAAACAATTCCCTAACTAATACTATCGAGACCTTGCATCAAATACTATATGCACCAATTGCCAGAAATCCAACCAATCTTTACTCCCGAAGCCGAGAACAAGATAGACCAAACCATCCTCTGCTTCACCAAGTCCAACAAGAAGGGCTTGGAACCCAAATACCACTACCAAACCCGAACCCTCTCATCCGAACTCCACTTGACCAAAGACCTGACTATCCAAATACAATCCCACCACTACAAGCTCCACTTAACCCAAATAGACCCATCCATATTGATGGCTATGGTAGGGAAGGACAACATAATGGTTATGGGTTGTATGATGATGTTTACTTGAGGGAAGAAAGAATGAGGGGTAAACATAGGAGTTAGGCCGAGAGGTGAAAGATGACCATCCAAACTGAGATGTAGGTTTCAATTCCATCAAAGTGAGGCTTCCCATTTTCAAAGGTGAGAGTGATCCCGAAGCCTACCTTACATGGGTGTTATCTTGTGACATGATCTTCCAACTTAATGATCTCACAAAATAAAAGAAAATTTGTTATGCTATAGCTTACTTTGAAGGGTATGCTAATACATGGTGGGAGTATGTTAAACGGTTTGGGAATGAGATGATTGGGGGACAGCCTCCTCCTTGGTTTCAGTTGAAGAATCTTATGCGGCAAAGATACTTTCCTGAGACTTATAGACATAAGCTCCTTTCCAAATTGTACAATTTGAGGTAAGGGAGAAAGAGTGTTATTGCTTACTATGATGAATTTCAATAATTAATGTTGAAACTAGATCACTGGGGAGAACAAGTGAGTCATGACATCGTGCACTTTAAAGTCGGGTTGAACAAGGACATCTCCACTCACATGACACTTCATAAATTCTACACCATTGATGGCATTTTTCAAGCGGCATTGGAGGTTGAAAGTGATCTTAAAGAGAGCTCATTCATGGTTGTCCAAATCGAGAGCACCAAGGCTGCCTCAAATAGTACACTAGGTATGAATTTCCACTTTCAATTCTAAAGGATTTCAATGCTTCAAATGCTAAGGGTGGGGGCACAAAGCTAGTGAGTGCCCAAACCGGAGGAACGTGATCCTAAAGGAGGTAAAATTATGCTATCTTGGGGAAGAAGTATTAATTGAATTGGCTAAGGTTGATGGCAAGACTCAAAATGGAGATAAAAAAAAAGGTTAAAATGCAAGGCGAGGAAGATGTAGAAGATGTGTAGCCGTGTGAAGGAGATTGTGAAGTGCCATTGTAAAAGAGGTGAGGTTGTGAATTTATGGGAAAATTCCTCTCAAGATGGAGAGGATGATATGAGTACGATCATGACCTTGGACACTTTTTGAGTATTTTGAAGATCACCTAAAAGGGTTCACAAGCCCAAGTGTGAAAAGGGCACAAACCCGTCCTTAAAGTGCACTGAATGGGCAGTTTGGAGCCCATTAATGAAAGGGCCCTTTAGTCTTTTGTCTCTTATTTTTTAATGTAATATAAATAGAACATTATAGGGTTTCTAGTTCTTTAGTTGATAATTATTATTGAAAGAACACTTCTCTTAGAGTGAGAGAGAGTCCAACCAAAACTAGGGCATTGCACAAGTGTGGAATCATTTGTGTGTTGCATTTTGCTTGAGACGTTGGTGCTTGGGTGGTGGATGTCTCTCTTGTATCAATTGTAAAAGATAGGTAATAGTTGTGTGTAGTGTTAAGGGTTCAAGAGTGGAATAAGCTCTTGGGTTCTTATGATTATACCATCTATTTGTCTATCTTTCTATCTTTATTTTGGTGTAACTGTTGGTAGTGTCTTGTATTGTAACCCGTATTGTTCTTATTGTTCTAATGTTGTTGTTCTTAATCCTATTATTTTTAATATAGTTTGGTATTGTTGGCTACCAATAGGTGTTAAACACCTTATTCTCTTGTGTTCTTGTCGTTGTTCTTGAATTCGAGTGTGGTCATTAAAGAGGTCCACGGTTTCTTGACTAGTGGACTATTTTGGTGTATGGTTTTTGTGTCTTCCTTAGTCATTCTTGTATGATTTCAAACATATAGTCAGCCAGCTAGATAGTCAGTCAGTTTTATTAGATATTTCGTCATTCAGATACATTTTGAAACATATTTTAGTATTCAATTTTACATTATCTTACCAGTATTGAAACCTTATGGCACTGTCAGTTTACTTCCACACATGTGTATTTTATTGCTTTATGCAGTATTCCTAGCAGGTACCGGCTCATGGGTTAGCTTTGGTCACTTGTGACCACAAGCACCATTGTTGTGACTAGGGGTAGCCTCGGGTCGTGACACGGTTGGACATTTATGTGACCGGAGTTCACCTCTATCTTTCTATATTAGTTATGTCCTTATCAGTATTCAGAGACAGATATTATTTTCTTGTGGTTATTTTTCTGATGTATTTGAATCCTGGATTGTATTAGTAGTTCTTACACTATTGACACTTGATTTTGGGCATGATTGGTATTTTAGATAAGTTCTTTCTGCATTGTTATGATTACTTATATGGTTTGACTTCGTTCTAGAAGCCTTACCTTGGTATATTTCTATCTTTTTCTCTTTTTGTATCAGTTTGGGTAAGGCTTACTTGTCAAGGTATGTTGCAACAAGTGTCATCATGACCCTTATTTTTGGGTCGTGACAATATGCTTCAAGGTAAATTTAAATCTTTACCCTATTTCTTTTCCTCATTCTAATGTTTTGTGAAAAAGTAAAAAGTTTTCGTTATTTTAAACTTCTCTTAGCTAAAAAGGCCTAACTATTCAAAACTACAATAGTTGTTCATTGGTTATTAGATGGTGTCTTATTATCCATTGAAATGAGAGAGAAAAAAAGGTGAAGATGATAATAAATCGTTAACGAAAAAGAAGCATATATCAAGTTTATATTGGGATCAGATTGTAGACGGGAAAGGACACTATAGATCTAACCCTACACCATTTTCCTACTCATCTCGCCTAATCATTTAACCTAAAATAAGAGGAAAATGTTATATAAACATGTGCTTTTTAGTAACCTATCGAAATGTATAGCTCTAATAACGAAGATCTCACAATTATGAGAAATTATATTATGTCAAATTGTTTGTTCTTTCGGCGATTATATTGACACATACACGAAAAGAAGAAATTGACAATACCAATGATTATTTATCCTTTCAACGATTAGTTCAGTTTATTAATATACAAGTATGGTTCACAGAGACAACACAAGTTCATCTTAAAGTAGTTGTGAATTTACAATGATAAAATTAATGTTGTGGGACTTTCATGAACCCAAAATAGAAGAGTAGCAACATAATGACAAACTGAATATATGCTTCAAGGAAAATTTGAATCTTTACCTTTTATCTTTTTCTTATTCAAATATTTTGTGAAAACGTAAAAAGTTTTCGTTATTTTAAACTTGGCGCACTATATAAACATGCCCTTTAACTTGACCTCAGATCACATTCATGCCCTCCAATTTTGAGTGTGCATAAGTAAGCAATTTAACTCGTATAAAGTTAAACAAGTAGAAACATATGTCCTATAAGGCGGCCAATTCTTGTCCTACATGGTGTCCTACATGTATTATGCCACATAGGATGTGTGTGTCCACTTTTGCACACCCAAAGTTGGAGGTCATAGATGTGATTTGTTGTCAAGTTAAAGGGCATGTTTATGTATTATTTTCCTTTAAAATTTCCTTAACTAAAAAGGCCAAACTATTCAAAACTACAACAGCTTAATCTTTTCGAAACTTTGTCCAACTTGACAAGTTATATTGTTCATTAATTTGTTCATTTTTTATTAGATGGTGCCTTATTATCCATTGAAATGAGAGGGAAAAAAGATGAAGATGATAACATATCATTAATGAAAAAGAAGCATACATCAAGTTTATATTGGGCTCAGATTGTAGACGGGCAAAGAAACTATAAGCCTAGTCCTACACCATCTTCTTACTCATCTTGCATAATCATTTAACCTAAAATAAGATGAAAATATTATATAAACATGTGTTTTTGCAGTAATCTATCTAAATTTATAGTTATAATAACGAAGAACTCACAATTACAAGAAATTATATTATGACAAATTATTTATCTTTTCAACTATTAGATTGACACACACAAAAAGAAGAAGAAATTGACACTACCAAAAATTATTTGTCCTTTCAACGATTAGTTGAGTTCTTTAATATTCACGTACGGTTCAAAGAGAGAACACAGGTCCATCTTAAAATAATTATCAATTTAAAATGATAGAACTAATTATTTTTCACAATTAAAATTAATTATCTTTAAATATAAACATTTGATATTGATTATATAGAGAAGAGTTGAAGGTAAATTATATATATATATATATATATATATATTTCTTATTCATAATTTTTAAAGGGACATTTAAAAAAAATGTGATGACTAATATGAAACAAAGGAAATATTATTATACTGCTAATGACTTCAAATTAAGTAGTCAACCAAATATTAAAGCTTTCCCTTTCACATTTCATTTCAATGTCGATCATCTTGGCAAATTAATTATATAGTACTTGAGTAGGTGAAGGACGATCAGAGACATTTTAGTTATTTTGTCAAAGTCCATATACTATTAGCCTATCCACTGTTTATTGTTTCAGTCACACTTTAGTATTCAATTGCAAACACAGTATTATTTATTGTGAATAGATTTCTATTTAATTCACTGCAATTTAAGTTAATCTGTTACTTAGACTTACAGCATTGAATAATATACATTATTAAAATTGCAGTTCATACAGTTAACTGAATGGTATTATAGTTTCCTATTTACCGGAATAACATGTATCAATTATATGTACCAAATATAAGTATACAAAAAAAAAATCGTTGGATTATAACTCAATGAAGAATTTTGTGTTAAAATTGCAGTTTCCAATCGGGTATTATTCGAAGTGATCAATGTTTTGATTTTTTGTTAATTTTTATGTTTATTGTGCTTCTAAAACTGATGAAACGCGATTTACATTCCCCAATTTAAAAAAGAAATTGACAATATGAACAATTATTTGACCTTTCAATGATGTCAATTAGTTGAGTTCTTTAATATATACGTACGGTTCACAGAGACAATACAAGTTCATCTTAAAATAGTTGTCAATTTACAATGACAAAATTTATGTTGTGGGACTTTCATGGACCCGAAATAGAAAAGAATGGGAAAATAAAGACAAATTAAATATATGCTTCAAGGTAAATTTGAATCTTTTTATCCTTTTTCTTTTCCTCATTCTAATATTTTGTGAAAACATAAAAAGTCTTCGTTATTTTAAACGTCTCTTAACTAAAAAGGCCTAACTATTCAAAACTATATTAGTTTTAATTTTTTAAGATTCTTTTCAACTTGACAAGTTATATTGTTCATTAATTTATTCATTAATGATTACATGGTATCTTATTATCGATTCAAACAAGAGGGAAAAAAACTGAAGACAATAACATATAGTTAATAAAAAAGCAACATACATCAAGTTTATATTGGATCAGATTGTAGATGGGATAAGATGAAAATATTTTGTGAACATGTGGCTTTTAGTAATCTATCAAAATTTAAAGTTATAATAACGAAGATCTCACAATTATGAGAAATTATATTATGTCAAATTATTTGTCTTTTTAACGATTGGATTGACACACACAAAACGAAATTGACAATACCAAGGATTATTTATCCTTTCAACGATTAGTTAAATTCTTTAATATACACGTACGATTCACAAAGACAATACAAGTCCATCTTAAAATAATTGTCAATTTACAATGACAAAACTAATTATTTTTCACAATTAAAATTAATTATCTTTAAAAATAAATAATAAATATTGATTATACAGAAAAGAGTTGAAGTTAATTAAAAAAATATATTTCTTATTCATAATTTTATAAGGAACGTGTAAAGAAAAATGTGACGACTAATATGAAACAAAAAAAAATATTATTGTACTTGTACGATGACTTCAAATTAAGTAGTCAACCAAATATTAAAGTTGGTGAAGGACGATCAAAAACATTTTAGTCATTTTGTCAAAATTCACGTATTATTTGCTGTTACTGCATGCTCAAAAGTTTGGTCATGAATTATTGAAGAGGGTAATAGATAAATCAATTTGATACTTCCTTTATTTCTTTTTAATTATTTTTTTCATTTTTTGTGAGTTAATTTAACTAGGTTTCAAAGATAAATTACGTTAGATTAATTTAATTTTCCAATATTTAAATTTAAATATTCAAAAACTAAATGAAATGTACAATAAATTACAAATTTTCTTTTTCTTTATTTAATTAAGAAATCTATCTTAAAATTTTGATCAAACTTTATATCATTTCACTAAATAAAAGAAGCAGTTAAAAACAATTGAGGGAGTACAATTTAGGTGTATATTTAGGTGGTTCCTTCATGACGAGTATCAGAGTGAAGTTGGATAGTCATTACTTTTATCAGTAATAACTAGGTATCGATGGCCGTGTATATGTTATTTTTTATATCAATTTAAATTATTAAAATAATTTAAATTTTTAATTATTGTGATTTATAATATCTTTTTCTTCTGTATCAATTTAACTGATGTTGGTATAATTGCGAGAGTCAACCAAATATTTTTTATCTTTTAAATTTTTAAAGTTTTTAATTATGTGATTTACAATGTTTTTTAACATAATTTTTCAATAATGTATGAATATCCTCCCTGTCTCAATCTATGTGGCACAGATAAAATTTCGACAGTCAATCAAATTTTTTTATATTTTTTTACACTTATACTTTTATATTAAGTCTTTAATTATTGTAATATATAATACTTTATATCTCATTTTCAAAAAATATATGTTACTTTATGTCTTCCTCTGTCACATCTCAATTTAGGTGCACTAATATAATTTCAATAGTCAATCAAATTTTTTATATTGACATATCATTTTGTGTCTGTTTTACCTTTTTTATAAAATATTATTAATTTTTTCAATGCTTAGATGACAATAACAATTAATTAAGAGTGATGTAGTAAAATCTCGATGAAAGCAACGAAGGACGCATGCCTTTAAGTGACTTGTAACAACTAATTTGAAGCAACATACCAAAATGACTATAAAAACTACTTGTATAATAATTTATTAATGGTGATACAATAAAATTACATTTAAAACAGCTGAAACAGTCGTAAATGTCTATTTTTTTTTTCTAATTAAATATTATTAATTTTATAATATGTAAATGACATACAATATTTAATTAGGGGTATAGTAATTAATTAGGAATGATTTAGTAAAATTACGATTGAAGCAACTGAAGCAGACATGTCATAAGTGTCTATTTTAATTTTTTATTAAATATTATTAATTTTCTAATACGTAAATGACTTATAATAATTAATCAGGGGTGATACAGTAAAATCATAGTTGAAGCAACTGAAGCAGGCATGTCGACCTCATGCCTGCTTCAGTTGCTTTATTCGCATACTTTTTATCTCATTTTTAAATAATGTATGTTACTTTATGTTTTCCTGTGTCACATCCCAACTTATGTGCACTAATATAGTTTTAATAATCAATCAAAAATTTTTATGTTGACATGTTATTTTGTGTCTATTTTGCCTTTTTTATGAAATATTATTAATTTTTTCATGCTTAGACGACAATAATAATTAATTAAGGGTGATATAGTGAAATCACGATGAAAGCAATGAAGTACACTATGTCTTAAGTGACTTGTAATAACTAATCAGAAACAACATAGCAAAATGACTATAAAAAATAGTTGTATAATAATTAATTAATGGTGATACAGTCAAATTATGGTGAAAGCAGCTGAAACAGTCGTAAATGAACTATTTTACCTTTTTTCTAATTAAATATTATTAATTTTATAATATATAAATGACTTATAATATTTAATTAGGGTATAGTAACTAATTAGGGATGATCTAGTAAAATTATGATTGAAGCAGGTGAAGCAGACATATTACAAGCGTCTATTTTAATTTTTTTTATTAAATATTATTAAATTTTTAATACAGAAATGACTTATAATAATTAATTAGGAGGTGACACAGTAAAATCACAGTTGAAGCAGCTGAAGTAGGCACGTCGGCCTCGTGCCTGCTTCAGCTACTTTATTAATTAGGGGTGATACAGTAAAATCACAGTTGAAACAGTTGAAGCAGGCATGTCAATCTCGTGCCTGATTCTTCTCTTATTATTAAGAGAATAGACAGTTAGGTACAAAAATTAATTTTAGGAGTTTTTCACCATTATGAGTAATTTATTACTCCATCTGTTTGGTGAAGAATGACTTATTTTTATTTTTAGTCTATTTAAAAAAAATAAAATTTAACAGCATTTTAATTTAGTTCTTACATGACATGTTTGAGATCACATGATTAAGACATTTGACATAATTTTAATTTAATATTATAAAATTTAAAAATAAAATTAACTTCTATATCAAATCAAAAGAGTTTTTTTTTTAAACGAAGGAGGTACTTTTATGTCGTGTGTGCTTATTTCCTAAATTAATATTTGCAAAATCAAACACGTTTTTCTTAATGCTTATATCTTCTGTGACGTAACCCTTACCTCCCCTGCATTCCCACCAAACCAGTGAGCCTTTAAAAGCACTTCGCTCGTATTTGATATTTATATCAAATCAATAAATATACTATAATATATCTATATTACTATTATATATACGGGACAATTCAAAGACTTTGGTAGTCCTCACAAAAGTTTTCAACTTAATTTTAATCTTTTCAATTAATTACTTTTATGTAATGATTTTATCTTTTATAGTAATTTAATTAATTTCTTAATCCAATAATATTGTGATATTTGGTTGATATAGATGAAGTTACTTTATCTTCTTTCTTACTACATGGATCTTTGCACTTGGTGCATGTGTCATAGTATGAGAAGCTATTATTAAAAAATTTTCTGGTAATTTTAATTATTTAATTAACTAATTTTTTTAAAAAAATGGGAATAGGACAGGGGGAATTAGGGAGGAGATTACAAAGCAAAAAATCAATATTTATCAACAAAGTGGAGTTTAGGTAGTTAATCAATTGAACAATTCAAATTTCCATATTGTTTAACTAATCGATAAATCATTTTTAAAATCTTCCATTATAATATTTTGTTTCTCATACTTATATATTATTTAATCAAGTCAATTGCAAAATATAAATGTCAAATATCCTATAATTATTTTATTTATTAAATTACTTGTACTTCATGCTTTACGAAGTACAAGACCAAAAAATTTTAATTTTTTCCTTTGCTAGTCACATGAACAAGAAGCTTTAATTTGACTATCTTTTTTTAAAAAATTTTAATCAAAATAAATTATATAAGTAATTTTTATAAATGAAAATAACCTTAACAAAATTAATATTTTATATAACCTATTTTTAAAGTAGTTTAAGAAAAAAAAAGATTTTGACCGTGGAGATCGTGGAGAACTTTTTCTGTTGCATGAATAATTCATTACTTTTATTCTTCTTTCTTAGTATTAATCTTTAGTAATTTATTTTCCTTAAGAAAGAGTTTTGTACAACTACCGTGGGGATGAAGAAAGGGAAAAAAAGAGGGGCTAAAATTAGTTATTATATGAAGTTATATTTTATTTCTATCAAATCGAGTATGATTTTGATGTATTTCTTAATTATCTTTTATAAATTGAATAATATTTTTTGTGGACAATTTTATCCATTGCTTTTGAAAGTAATAAACATATTTCATAAACTGAAAACTAAAATTATTGATAAAGTTAAAAATAAAGGTAATGATATGAATTAAGATCAAATTACTTTTAGATCTCTTTTTTGATCAATTGAGAATCAATATTTTCAAGCATCAACCATATATAGAGAGAATCAATTGATTCTCGATGTCATTTTAGTGAGTATAATTTTTTTCTTAATTTGATATAAAATTATACTTAAAGCACCACATTTAACTAGCATGAATTCCTGTCATGTGAAATTATAAATAAAATCAGATATTTTTCATCACACACAAAAAGACTTGAGTAAAATTATTGATCCACTTGATGACTTTCGTCTTCATCTTCCTGGTTGCAAAGATGAACGTGAATTGAGAAATTAAAAAGAAATTAATTATATGCTCATAAATTAGTTGACTAATATTTTTCAATTTTTATGATCTTTGCAAGTTTTATATATATATATATATATATATATATATATATATATATATATATATATATATATAATCATGTTATTCATAAAATATCAAATTACTTGAGTTTGAGTACGGAGTTAGCACGGATCTTATAAAACTAGACTATATATAAGGGAGAACATCTCATTTTGGTAGTCCTCACATGACTATATTTTGTGTATTTTATCCTTAATTGAGTTTTAATGACCTTTCAAGATCTCATCCATTTTAGTAAATTTGAACAATTACATGGACATTTAAAATGAGATGCAAAAAGATGAGCCATAAAGAAGTGATAGTGACACTATAAAATATCTATTTATCCAACTAAATTTAAAATTATATTGTCGTTTTTTATGTGGGATAATAGTAATTTAATAAAAAAAATTCTTAATCCTCACAAAAAATTTGTGAAGCTTTAATAAACTTGTAAGGACTCATAGAAGAAACATCTACAAAAAAGTATTTTATTGAGTCTGACTTTTAATAATTTAATTTATCTTAAATCATACAATAGTTTGTAGCATCAAATATTTTTATATTAATCAAATATTCTATATATATTTTTTTTTAAAATGAATTAGCCAATGTAAAGTTCAACTGAGAAAAAATAATGAAATTAATTATACATAAGGAAAATATCAATTTAAATCGTTAAAGACTTTCATTCAAAATCTTTCAGTGAAATAAAAAGGAGAAATTTTTTTGTGTTTGCTTGTGTGTGCATTTGTTTGAAAATTAAAAGAAAGACTAAAATATACCATAAGAAAAGTTTTTATTTTTAACATATAAAAGTTTTTACTCCCTTCGTTTTAATTTACTTGTTTGGTATTGACTTACCACAAAGTTAAAGAAAAAAGTAATGAATATTTTTAAATTCTATGATCTTAAATTAAAAATGTGTAGAAAGGACCAAAATATTTATTGATCTTATTGTCTTAAACATGTCACGTGAAAAGTTGAAATTAACCCAAGAAAGAAAAAAGATATTTTTTTAAAAAAAGAATTAAAAAAATTGGACAAAAATTAAAACAGATATATAATTTAACATTTTAAAAATATTGAAAAATAATTAAACTAAACTGTTAACTAATATAATGGTACAAAACAAGCAAAAAGCAAAAATAACAAGCTAAAATAAATTAAAAATATAAATATTAATGTAGTTTGGACTCGGGCTTAGTACCGGCTAAATGACACTAATATTATTAATAGGATAGGATGCAACCTGGCATTCTCTGAATTAGTCATTTGGCATACTAGGACAAACATTTAATAAAGTTAGTTATTGGTTATTACTTTTAACATTAAACAATTAATTTTTTTTTTTAATAAGCCATCACCTCTTGTTGTGGTGCCTTTGGTGGGTGGGGTGGGGGGGTAGGCTTGACCCCTACCATGTCTATCAATCAACAAGAAGCTTGTTAAGGGGGACATGGACCTTACCCTTAACTAACAGATTCCATCTTTAAAATATCCACAAAAAGAGAGTGAGGAAGGAGTAACCTATACAATCTTCTTCTCTACCAAAGCATATATATGTCAACTTACAAAGGAATTACATTTGTCATATTTTCTTCTCATGTAAGGTAATTGCCGCTTGTCTAGTTGAATTAAACCTTTGATCTCTTGAGGAAAGGATTTCCAAGAGTAAAATAGAATTTTATTTCCGCTAATAGAGGCCATTTTAGCAAAGTAATCTGCTACCACATTAGCTTCTCGGTAGCAATGGTTGAAATCGACGTTGGCATTTATAACACTATTGTTAGTATCATAAATGGTCTTCTTCAGATTGAGATTAGTGCTACCTTTGTTTTTTAGCATGTTGATGATCACCATCGAATCCATTTCTATAACGAAACTATTCAGACCCTTTTGCACACACCATTGAGCACCAAATCTAACAGTTGTAGCTTCCGTTTGGTTATTACTGGTACAATGCACTACCTTTGAAAAAGCCATCACAAAGTCTCCATTGTTGTCTCTAACTATGCCTCCGATACCTGTTTGTCCTGTGTCCATGTTGTAGCTGCCATCGACACTAATTTTGTAGTCCCCTGCTTCTGGTTTTTGTCAAATAACTTGTTTGATATTGACCTTAGGTTGCAATCTTTCAAAAGTATCACCCATGTTGGGCCAATTTCCTATTACAGTTACTGACGGGAAAGTGATGTTGAGGGCAGCAGTAATATTTCATATTATTTAATACTCCATCTTCTTATGGTACATCTTGTTTTGACCCCCAAACTTACAAGTTGTCCATTGTTTTCAGATTTCCCAACATATAAACATAGGGACAATATGAATAATCATGCTTTGTACACTATTTTTGTTTAGATTATCTTGATTTTCTCTAGTTTTTCTAATATATTCTAACATCCTTGATCTGAATAATATCCTTCTGGGTAAATTTCTTCGTATAACTATTCTAGCCAATTTATGGTTTCAATTTCATAGTCTATTACTTTTTCTAATATTATTTTCTTAATATCTATAATTTCTATATCTGTAAGTATATATAAGATTAAAACTTTAAGATAGTCTAGATGATCTATTTTTTAAAATTGATATTTTATAGTTGTTTGTTTTAGCCTTAGTAGTTTTTGCATATTTTTATTTTCTATGTATTTGTCTATATTTATTTTCATCCGTTTTTCTAATAATGGTATATTTCACATATCTTTTTCTAAAAATTCTATGTAATTTATCATGATAAGTATTTATAAGAGTAGTTAGGTAGGCATGGTATATAATTTACTCTAGTCATGTAATATTCACCAAATGCTTTTCCTAATATGATTTTTCTTATATCTGCTACTTTTATATCTCTAAGTGCATACAAAATAAGTATTTTAAATCTATCTACCATCACATCAGATAAATTATCACTCATTTTCATAAAATTGTTTTTTTTCAAAATATTCCCTTCAACCATGTACATAACAAAATATGGTCATCTTAGATTACTATATACTAGATTATTCTTAAATAAATTTGGATACTTTTTTTCCTTAAACAACGCCTCTACTCTGGTTACTCCCCGCCACGGCTTCTCGCCTCATTGGTTTCACCTTTAGGATGGCATAGTTCTTAGGGATTTTTCTCCATTTCCACTTTGCTAATAAACTTCTTAACATATTATTCTTCGAATAATTTTACTATAAAGTAACTAATATGAATTTATTTTATCATATCATGATTGTTGGGAACTATGAATTTAGCTATTCATAATCATAAATAAATATACCTGTTCGGGTAGCTTTGATATTTCTGAAGTTTGTTTCTCCATAGCTTTTTCCATTGAAGTATGTATGTTTTTTAATTAACTGAGCAAAAATTTGTTATGGAATGGAGAGAGTATTTGCTTTAACGTGAGAAGGCTTGCTTTGCAATGCCTTCTGCTTTCTTTATTTATAGAACGAAAGAAAGAACTCTACATTTGTTTACACGTTTTTTAAATGTCTACTAAATACTAAAAAAGAACTAAAAAGGTCAAAAAGCCTATAAGGCCTAAAAAGCTATCTAGGGCCTAAAAAGTCTACAAAGTCCAAACTACATTTAATGCTTTACAATAATTATCTTATCAAACTTTACGTAAATACTTGAAAATTTATACAAATCTATACAATATATGGTCAAATATCTTGATATCTTGTCTCCCGTTGGTGTTGTCGTATCTGCTATATCTCCATTATTGCTTCTTATCTTATCTTTCCAGCTGACATTTTGTCTTCTTGATTTTTATTCTAGATGTATTTCTGGAATAATATTATCTTCTCCATTACACCTCGAACATTGGTGATCTGGATATTTATGTCCAATTATTTTACAATATCTTGTCAGTAGTCCATCTGAAATAAATCCTTTTTTAATAGCTCTTGCGGTAGATTGTTTCTCTGGGTTGAGTAGTGCCATTATCCATTGTCTGACATCCTCCATATCTGCTGGTCGTAGCTCTTTTGAATTTGAGTAAATCATTTGATGATCTCTCGAATAGTAGCTCCATATTGGGTTTCCATTAGTATAGTTATTTGCTAGTTCTTGTATAATCGTAGCTAGTCCAATAAGTCTTTTATTTGCGTAGAAATCTGGTATCTCAATTCTGGGTATCTCTGGTTGCTGAGTAATAACTTCTGGTATGATCATATCTCTAGTTAGTCCTATCTTTACAACTTGTATAACTGGTTTTATCTCGTCATATAATATTTTTGCGGGTGCAGTATAACACTTTATATAAAATAGATGGCCTTTTGTTATTCTTTTATAGGTGGTGAATATCTTGTATAATTCTTCCATAGCTATTAATTCTTCTCCGTCCTGGGTGTATATGGTGTTTAATAGTCCGTAGTCAAAACAAGTTTTTACTAGGCTTGAGTTAGTTTTGGGTAGTGCGATTAGCTTGTTATATCCTTGTAATTTTTGGGTTATATAGTTGGTGTTTGGTTCTTTAATGTTTGTAGCTCTGGGGTTATGGTTTAGAAAAGTTTGTACTCTATAGATGTTTTCTATATATTTCTGGGTTGTATAATTATAAACTTTTTTGTCTTGGTTTAGGCTATCTCGGTATGTGATAATTTGTGGGGGTATAAATAAATGGTTTTTTTGTGTTTTTAGTGTAAATGGTTTTTCAAATATTTTATTCATGTTCATGTTTTGGTATCTTGGTCGACTAACTCCTTTGCTTGTACCTGTAGATGTAGATTGATAAATGTTATGGGTTTTATGGAGTGTCCCAACGTCTCCTTCTAGCTCTGAAATTTTGTTGTCTTCCGATCGATATAGCTCTGCACACTGCTGAGTTAGCTGATTTATAGCTATAGACTTCAGTTTATCTTCATTAGTCTTTAGCTTTTCTATCTCAGTACCCATACTGTCCACTTTCAATAAAAGCGTAGTTAGGGTGTTGAGTATTTTTTCTAGAGTATCTTCTTCTATAATTTCAGTCTGTGTAGCTTTGTCTTGATATGTAATCTGCAATAACATTTTTGTTAGTACTGGTCACTTCAATTATAAATGTGAAATTTAATATATTTAAAACTAGTCTCCGAATCTCTTTCGTTGTAACTGAATTTTGTATTTTCTTTGTTAGCCACCAGCGTACCTGTGTATTATCTGTTCGTACAATAAATTTGTTATATACAATATATGGTTCAAATGCTAACAAACATTTATATAATGAACATAATTCTTTCCTATTTATTTCCCATTTTATTTCTGTCTCATTGAACGTACCTGAGTAGTATCTACAATGGTGTTCTATTTTTTCTGCTTCATATCGATATTTAAGTACTCCTCCGTAACTATATTCACTAGCATCGGCTTCTACGATATATATAAATTTTCTATTTTCATCTGAAAATTGTAATTTCGGTAATTCTTTACAAAGTAATTTTATTTTTTGGACTTGTTTTTTATCTTCTTCATTGTAGTTATATTCTATATCCTTTTTTAATTTTTTCTGTAGTGGTTTTAAAGTTTCTGCTAATTTTGGAATATATTCTCTTACTTGGTTTACTAATCCTAAAAATGATTGTAATTTCTTTTTTGTATCTAATTCTTCTTTCGAATTTATTATTTTTTGTACTATATGTTGTTGCATTTTTACGCCACTTTTATCTATTTGTATTCCTAAAAATTCTATCTGATTTTTCATAATTTCATCTTTCTTTTCACTTAGACTTATTCCCGATTTTTCTATTATATCTGTAAACTGTTTCAATAATTTTAAATGTTCTTCTTTGGTTTTTGTATATAATAATATATCATCTATGTATACTATGCAATTAGATAATTGTTTAAAATAATTATCCATAAAATGTTGATATCTACCTGGTGCGTTTTTATATCCAAATGGTAATACGTTCCATTCATAAAATCCTTGTGGTACCGTGAATGCGGTTAATTCTTTAGATTCTTCTTCTAACTTTAGATGGTAAAATCCTGATTTACAATCGAATTTACTAAAATAATTATATCCTTGTATTTGTCTTATTTTTAATATCTTATTTGGTATTGGATAATTATATGTTATAGTTTTTGCATTTAAATTTCTATAATCAATGACCATCCTACTTTTTCCTCTTTTTTGTTCACTATGTTTACTTACTATAAATGCTGGACTATTATGCTTACTATTACTTTTTTGTATATATTGTTTTTCTAATAATTCATCTACATGCATTTTAAATTCTTTTAAATCGTCAAAATTATAGGTTAATGGTTTTTGGGTTATTATACTATTTTTGTCTATTAACTCAATTTTTATAGTAGTTTTATGTTTTTCCCAACCTTTTAATGGATCTTCACTATATAATTGTTCTAATTTTTTCTTAATTATTTCTATCTTATTTATTGAAAATATAGTTATTTCTGTTTTATTTATCGAAAATACTACTAGTTCTATTGTATCTTCAGTGTTTTTTATATTTTCTAATTTTTGTGTAATTTTTTCACTTCCTTTTCTCCAATCAGTTTTCTTTCTTATTTTATTATTAACTCTTTTTGCTCTTACTCTTTGTTTGCATGGTGTTGTAAACCACCAGTCGTTTCTAGTTATTATATGTGAGTATAATTTATCTAAAAATGGCATTCCTAAAAGTATATCTTTTGACGTTAGTTCATAATTATAAATTTCTTCTATTGTTAATATCTTATCTCATATTTGTACTTTTACATTCCTAACTTTATAAGTAATTAAGTTTCCTTCATTATTAAATCCTTTAACTATTATTGGTGTTTTTAATTTATCCCATTTACTTTCTGGTAAGCAATTGTATCTACATAAATTAGCTTCTGCTCCTGTATCTATCATAGACGTATAATATCTACTGTAATATCCTTCTACTACTATCTTCATTAATACATATATTTTCATTTTATGTTAAGGCTCTTTTTAAGAATAATTTTTCTTTGTTATATGTTAAGGTTAATTGTGTATGTTCTATATTATATGGTTTTACTTGTTCTAACCATTTTATTCCTAATATTATATCTGTTTTTTTGCATTTCTTCCTTTACTTCAAATTCTATTTTTATTTTTCTAACTCCTATTATTATTATTTTTTTCTGCTATATTTTTACTATTTATTAAACTTCTTGGTAGATCTGGGCACATATCATTATCAGTTTTTATTTCTTCATTCTTTACTAGGTATTTTGCTATATAATTTTCTTCTTGTCCTATATTTAAGAGTATTAAATATTCTTTTTCATTTATTTTTCCTGGTATGTAATATTGGTTTACATTACTTATTGAATTTGTTTAATAATTGTTCTTTTTGATGAGCGTGATGATTCTGGTTTTTCATCAGCTATTCTTTTTGTTGTACTTATTCTATCATTTACTATTTCTAAATTTTCTTCTATATCTATGTCTCTATAGCTATAATCATTATAATCTATTGTTTTTACAATTTGTTCAAATGGGTTTTCTATTCGTATCTTGTTAATCTTATTTTTTCCTGTTATTTTATGTTTTGTTGTTAATACATATAAATTTTTACATCTTGCTGTAAATATTTTACTTCCTGGGGTTAATTCTATTCCTGATATTTTCCAATATAATACTAGTGATTTATCTATGTTTTTATCTGTTACCGCTACTGAATAATTTGCACTTATTATAAATTTAAATTTTTGGTATATTAAATTTCCTTTTACTGCAGTTATTATGCTTTTTTCTATAGGTTTTATTATTCTATCATCTGCTAGATATAATTCTATCTGTGTATCTATTCCTTCTCTAAAACATGCTTTTATTAATATTTCTGTACCTCCAAGGTGTACATATTTTATTGGATCTCCTTTACTTTTTATATCATTTATCTCTTTATTAATTATTCTTTTCGTTACTAGTGGTATACTAGCTTTGCCTTTTGCATATCTACACTCTATTACATGTTCTTTTTGGCATACTACATAATATTCATCCTTTTTTCTAGTAAAAATATTTTTTATTGTTGGTATTTTAAATATTTTTTCTACACTTAAATCTAATTCTTTTCCTTTTATTTCATCAAATATATTATTGTCAAATATTATTTTTTGTTCTGTTCCTTCATCATTTAAATATTCTTCCTTTGTTATTATTTTTATATCTTCTTCAGTCATTTGATTCATCTATTTCACTATCTATTTCAGTATCTGTTTCGTTTTTTGAAATTTCATATATACTATTCTCACTTTCTAATTCATAATCTATATAATCTATCTGCATATATTCTGTATTATCTATTTTTATTTCTGATATTTGTTTATTTTTTAGATTTTTAGGTAATTTACAATCTCTAGCTAAATGTCCTAACTTTCCACAATTATAACAAGTACATTCTTTTATAGATTTCTTCTTTCTATATGGTCTTTTGTATTTATGATTTTTTACATGCTAAATTTCTTATTAATGTTTTTTCCATTTTTAATTCTTCTCTATATTTTTCACATAAGTTTCTATACTATTGTTGTAAAAATTTTATTCTTGCTCCTAACGTATCTATTATTTTTGCTTCTTCACAACTTTTTATTATCTTTGAACTAAATGGTTCGAATAATTTATTAAAATATAATTTTCTTATTTCCTTACTTTCTTCTATACTATATGCTCCTTTATAATAATATTCTTTAAATGCGCAATTATATTCGTCCATATAGCACATATTACATATTGTTAATTTTAACATTAAATTCCTATTTGTATCTCTTAATTTGCTTCATAATCATCTTAACTGAATTTGAATTACCACTGGATAATATGACAATGTCATCTGCGTAAGCTAAATGATAAATTTATGGCCGTATTTTGTTCATGGAGAAAGGGATAAACTTGTTATCATTGTTCAAGTTGTTCAGAGATCTTGAAAGAACCTCGGCTGCTAAGATAAATAAGGAAGGGGATATGGGATCCCCTTGTTTGAGACCTTAAGAGGAATGGAAAAATCCATGTCTGGTACCATTTATTAGGACTGAGTACCAAACATTAGAAATGAGCCTTTTGATAAGGTCTATCCAATCACTACTGAAACCAAACTTATACAGGACATTAAAAAGAAAGGACCAAGATAATCTATCGTATGCTTTTGCCATGTCAAGTTTGATCACCATATTTCCTCCCTGATTAGGTTTAGTAATATCATGAATGATCTCTTGGGAAAGCATAACATTCTGATTATTAGAGACCAATTGGTTAAGAAGAGAGTTCAATCTTCTAGCTACCAATTTGGAGATAATTTTGTTGGCGTAATTTCTAAGACTAATAGGTCTAAATTCATTAAAAGTAGAAGGAGAATCCACTTTAGGGATTAATTCTAAGAAAGTGTAAGTATATAATTTGGTATGTCCTTTACCCTTGAAGAAATCAGTGACAAAAGCAACAATGTCATGCTTTATAATATCCCAACAATACTGAAAGATTATGCCTTTAAAACCATTAGGCCCTGCACTTTTATGTACTCATACTGAAGACAGTATCCTTAATCTCCTCTTCATCTGACATTTTTAAAAGATACTCATTGTCTTCTCTGTTGATAATATTAGGAATACTATTCAGACTGGATATGATGTTGCTGGTCATTGGAAAAGGCTTTACGTAAGCATCTTCTCTGTTTAGTCCAGAAATTCAGAAATCAAAAGTACTTTATATGATGTTGCTAGTCATTATGAGAATTCATCAAGATAGGTCTGTGGTCAGACCCTGTTCTGGCTAAGTGTTTAACTATGTTGTGGTTAAGAAACTGAGCCTAATGATCATGAACCATAATTCTGTCAAGCCTTTTCCAAACTCTTTTTATTTGTTCTCTATTATTGCATCAAGTAAATTTAAGACCAGTAAAACCCATATCCATAAACCCATAAGCTTCCATGACACTGATAAAGTCAAGGCTTTTACAAGCTTTGTAAGGTTTGTCACCTATTTTTTCAGTAGGATCCACGATAACATTGAAGTCACCTCCAATACACCATGGACCATTAGTGATGTTGTTAAGATTTTCAATCCTATCCCATAGGTCTCTTCTCTCTGTAGTGGTGCACTTGGCATAAACTGCAGTAATGAAATGACCAGAATCATAATTGTGTTCCTTCATCTTGAGAGTAATATGTTGCTCGTTGTCTTCTATGACTTCTATTTGATCCAAGTAGTTCCAAAAGCACCTTTACCATTAGTGTTAGAAACACAATGTTCGTATCTGAGGAACCTTCTATAGCCTTCAATCTTACTCATATCCACAAATGATTCAAATATAACTATAAAAACCAATTGGTTGATGTTGGCAAGATGTTTAAGTCTATGAATAGATTTGCTAGATCTCACTCCCTAATATTCCAAAAGAGAGTACTAATCATTGGAGATTTGGAGGGGTAGAGTGTTGTCTACTAACTTTTTTTTTGCTAGAAAAATTAGTCCTGTCAATGTTGTCTTTTTGCTCTTTTCTTTCCCTACTTCTTCCTCTATCTTCTGAGTAGTTCCTTTCATTTTGTTTCTGCGTAAAATGACGATCTTAATTGTCAGCTACTGTATTTTTTGTAGCCTGTGTGTGGTGAGATTGTCCCTTTCCTCCTTTTCTATTTTTACTTTTTCTTCTTTTGCTAATATTTTCTTCTTTGTTACGGACTGGGGAATTGATGCTTTGAGTTCTAGATTCCAAAGACTCCTATATCTCTTCTTGTAAATAGTTGTGTTGAGTGTTGTCTTCAGTTTGGATAATCTGATCAACTCTGGTACTGTTGAGGTCTGCAACCAATTCTATTGCTTTCATGTTTTTTATCACTGATGGTATACTATCGATTGTACCTCATCTACGTTTCCCTGCATAGAGTTGTCTTTATTTTTTTCTTCAGTATTCTTTTTATGGCCTTGGCTTTGATCTGTTCTTGTTGAGTGTTACCTTCCGCAGTGTCGTTGACATTTTTCCTTTGTTCACTTCTAATGTCAGCATCTTTGGCGATTTCTTCCAGATAGTCCTGATGATGCTCATTTTCAATCTTCTTTTTTTAGACTGATCTACAAATTCCCCAGTAGCACCCTTAGTCTTATTAGCTTCAACTCTTTTGCCCATATTTTCATTGATTTTATGTTCTTCCATAATCTTTCTTTTCTTGGAAGGGGAGCCTTGGAGTAACTGGTAAAGTTGCTGCCATGTGACTAAGAGGTCACAGGTTCAAGCCTTGGAAATAGCCTCTGGCAGAAATGCAAGGTAAAGCTGCGTACGATACACCCTTGTGGTAGGGCCCTTCCCCGGACACCACGCATAGCGGTAGCTTTAGTGCACTGGACTGCCCTTTTTATGATATTAGGTAGAGCAGCTTGGATCATCACAATGTTCTTTTTTTTGGCATTTTCTTTTTCTTGTTCTTCTTGTTTTTTTCTTTTCTTTTCCATATCATCTTCACTTCCCTTCAGGTCCTCAGCCTCAAATCTCATGTTGTTACCATTGCTATTCTGTGGTCTTTTCAGGTCACTATTTCCATCATCTTGCTTTGGTTCAATGTCATTACTGCTATCATTTTTCTGCCCAGAAGTAGTTTCATCTTTCTTTTTCAGAATCAAGACTTGAGCTTTTGGCTTCATTGTTCTTGATATTATCTTCTTCTTCGGCCAAAGCTTTTTTTTTTTTCAAGAACTCTGCAGTTTTGCATATTGTGTCCCGATTTCTTGCATTCTCTGCAATATTTTGGAATACCCTCATACTCATTTTTTGGGTATAACCTCTCAAAAGGGAATCTTCATACTCGAGGCCAACCCCATACACTATCCGGGAGCATTTTAAGTAAGTCGACCTCGACTCTGATTTTTGCCATACTTGGTCATATTCTACCAGTAGTGGATGCATCAAGAGCTAAGGGGGTACCAACTGAGCTCAAAATTTGCTTAATATAATGTCAGTTATGAAAGTGAAACGGCAAACCTGGGAGCAGAGCCCAAGCTCGAGCAACTGGGAGATCCTCCTCGGGTTTGAAATCGGGGGACCATTTTTACAACCACATCTGCATCCCTTCAATTTCAATCACCCTTTTGAACCAAACATTCTGACAATCTTCCTCATTAAGTAGATCAATGAATATGTTATAGTTGTCATATACCCCTATTTTAACTGATCCTGTAATCGTGATCAATTCCTTAAACCTCGACCTAATTTTATCAATTTGAGGTTTTGATTTGAAGAATCGACCCACTAGAGTATACTTACAGTTTTCTGCCATTACTCCGTAGTAATCCTTAGCTTTGAAGATGACGACTGGCATTCCATTATGAGTGGTATGTCGAGCAAGAACTTGTACCCTTTCCTGTCTATTAGTTTTCGATGTGGACGATGTTGGAGCAGTAATTGTGTTTGCATAAGAGCATTTCTCTTCAATTAGTGTAGGATTCTGGATTGCCTCAGCTAGAGGAGCACTATTTACCTCCTTCCGCGCCGGAAGCAGCCCTCCCGGCGGCTCTATCCGATGGAGCGTGGGGAGACGCACTTTTAAATGTCCGTTAAAGAGCCGTTACTGGTAATAAGTTTAGGAGAGAGAATAGAGAGAAAAATTGACTTAATAGGTTAGGACGTACCAATTCCCAAACAATTAAATGTAAAAAAGATTTTAGAAACTTTGAAAATGATTACTTAGAGTTGCATATGAACGTTGCCTTCATTGATGGACAAAAAACTGTCTTTATCCAAAAGAAACTGTCTTTACAATACACATTTTGAATTCTTCATTTAAAATTCAAACCTTCATAGCAGTGGCATAGCCACAACATATGGCTTCATTAATGGCCGAAAAATATTTCACAAAACAAAATTTAAATTCAAAGTAGGTATAGTGGCAGATTCCACAACTTTTGCATAATTTAATTGCAATGCAAATCATCATCAACATAAACAAATCAGCAAGACGATGAAGTTTTGTTTATCATTAAAAGAACCCATTGATGAAATCTAAATAGAATTCAACTACAACTTTTTTACTTGTGCATTTTCAATTCTCTCTTATACTCCATTTTCATAGCTTCTTTACGCTTTTAATCGTTATATCAATTGCCAATTTGAGGCAGAGACAATAACAAATTGGGTAATGCAGTAACAGGAGTAGCGAATCCGATTCAATTGACTTCGTAATGGACTTTCATATAAATTTTCTGCCTTTAATCCTTATGATTAACACCCTTCAAAGTACAAAGTTACTATCAAATCTTAAAATACGTATTTTTTATCATTTTCCTCTTCTTTCACCTTGTTTTAAATGCATTTTTCTTATTTGCTTTGACGATAAGAATTTTAAAACAATAAGATTCATGTATAAAAAAGTTTCGATGGAGGTCTGCCACTATTCATACTTTATATATATATAATAACTTGACTGCTAATGTATTATTCTCATTTTTTCTCCTTTCTCTATTTGAAAATCTTACCATTTTGCATTTGTTTTAGATCATCTCTCTGAAATTGGCTTTACCGACTACGTGCCTCATAATTTTTAGAAAAAGATATTTGGAAAGGTTTTCAACAAAGTTATGATTACCAACAGACATCTCGGATATTTGTTGAAGTTCAGCATTTGATAATTATTACATATCTGATTCCAAAATATCAACTTACAGCAGAATGTCAATTTTTTGTGCATTCAATTGCAACCATGTAGTCTCCTCTTTCGTAAATGTTCACCACTATGTGTTGTTAACTAACTAATGTGTCGATAACCTTTTCAAAATACATCATCTCAGTTTCAATTTAATATACTCTCTAAGATTTTATTATGGAGAAATGTTTCTTCTAATATGGTTGGAATGTCTGTCTACATTTGGTTATGGCTTAGAAGCTGGTGTTGAGGTATAGAAAAATAGATTGTGTGAAGTGAGTAGAAAAAGAGGAAGAGGAACCGACTTGCATGTCACTACTAAAAAAATCAAAAAATCGACCACAAATTGTGGTTGAAAAAAATCAACTACATGTGGTCGTTTTTTTATTTTAAAATATTAAAATAATTATTTCAATAATTTTTATATTAATTATTATTTCATTTACAAAAATAAAAATAAAAAGTAGTTGGTTTTTAAAAATTCTTTTTAATTAATTTTTTAAAATAAATCGATCACTCGTGGTTAGTTTTTAATTATATATAAAAAAAGAAAATAATTTTAAAAAATTGATCACTTGTGGTCGATTTTTATTAAAAAAAAAAAAAAAAAAACCAACCACTTGTGGTCGGTTTCTTAATTAAAATAAAAAAAGAAAATAATTTTAAAAAATCGACCACTTGTGGTCGGTTTTTGAACTAAATAAAAATAAAAAAGTAAATAATTTTTAGAAACCAATAATTATATATATGTATATAAATATATATATTATTTCCATTAAAAATAATTATATATATTATCTAATATATATATATATATATATATATATATATATATATATAATTTTTTGAAATTACACTGATCACACGTAGTTGATAACCAATATAATAATAATAAAATCAATCAATCTTAAATTTTGTGAAAAATTACACTAAAAAATATATCAAATAAAATAAACAAATTATGTGAAATATAATCTTCATCTTTTAAAAATAAATTACGTTAAGCATAATCTTTATCTTTTACTTATGTTTTAATATATAAAATTAATATTTTCCTTTGTATTTATGTTAAATGACGTTAAACATGCATAATCTTTGTATAATGAATATGTGTATATATACATCATTCCATTGAGATAATGATATTATGTTACTATTGCAGTCATACAACAACAACAACAACAAACCCAGTGTATTCCCACATAATTGGGTCGGGGGGGGGGGGTAAGATGTACGCAGTCCATACCTCTACCTCTAAAGAAGTAAAAAGGCTGTTTCCGATAGACCCCCGGCTCGAGACACGAGATACCACACAAATACATAGTAAAGCATAGAACAAGATATCATAATATAAATACGACACCCATAAGTAATAAAAAAACAGAGAAAAGCACACAGATTCGTAATAAAACATGGGACAAGGTATCATAACAAGAATAATACCCCCACCAAGTAATTCCCTACACTAGCGACCCAAACTGGCCCTAGCCTTCTGCCCTAATTCGCGTCCTTCAGATCTTCCTATCTAGGGTCATGTCCTCGGTGAACTGTAACTGCTCTATGTCCCGCTTAATCATCTCACCCCAGTACTTCTTCGGCCTACCCCTGCCCCGCCTAAAACCATCCAAAGCTAGCCTCTCACACCTACGAACCGGGGCATCCATGCCCCTCCTCATCACGTGTCCGAACCATCTCAATCGGACTTCCCGCATCTTATACTCCACTGGAGTCACACCAACCTTCTCCCTGATAGTCTCATTCTGAACTCTATCCTCTCTAGTCAGCCCACACATCCAACGGAACATCCGCATTTCTGCCACCTTCATCTTTTGAATGTGGGAGTTCTTAACTGGCCAACACTCTGCTCCATACAACATGGACGGACGGACTACCACCCTGTAGAATTTGCCTTTAAGCTTGGGCGGCACCTTCTTATCATACAACACCCCCGACGCGAGCTTCCACTTCATCCATACCGCCCCAATACGGTGCGAGACATCCTCGTCAATCTCACCGTTACCCTGAATCACAGACCCGAGATACTTGAAACTATCCCTCTTACATACCTCCTGTGATTCCAACTTCACTACCACCCCATTCTCCAGCCTCACGTCATTAAACTTGCATTCCAAGTACTCTGTCTTACTTCTGCTCAACCTGAACCCTTTAGACTCAAGAGTTTGTCTCCACACCTCTAATTTGTCATTCACATCCCTTCGCGTCTCATCAATCAAAACTACATCATCTGCAAAAAGCATACACCACGGCACCTCCCCTTGAATACGCCGCGTCAACACATCCATCACCAAAGCAAACAAAAAGGGACTAAGAGTAGATCCCTGATGCAATCCTGTCAAGACAGTGAAATGCTCTGAGTCTCCTCCCGCCGTCCTCACCTGAGTTTTCGCTCCATCATACATGTCCTTAATTGCTCTGATGTATGCCAGCGGGACTCCACTCACCTCCAAGCATCTCCAAATCACCTCCCTGGGGACTTTGTCGTATGCCTTCTCCAGGTCGATAAACACCATGTGCAGGTCCTTCTTCCTTTCCCTATACTGTTCCACCAGCCTCCGTACCAGGTGAATTGCCTCCGTCGTCGAGCGGCCAGGCAAAAATCCAAATTGGTTTTCCGAAATAGACACTATCCGTCTCAGCCTTACCTCGACCACTCTCTCCCAAATCTTCATAGAGTGACTCAATAACTTAATCCCCCTATAGTTATTGCAACTCTGAATGTCCCCCTTATTCTTATAGAGAGGGATCATGGTACTCCACCTCCAAGCCTCGGGCATTTTTGCCGTCTTGAAGATTTCGTTAAACAATCCAGTCAACCACCTTACACTAGCCTCTTCAGCAAACTTCCGAAAATCCACCGGTATCTCATCCGGCCCCGTCGCCCTACCCCTTCGCATTCTGCGAACAGCCTCTCTAACCTCTTCTACCTTAAAACATCTACAATAACTAAAATCCCGACACTCCTCTGAGTGCTCCAGCTCCCCTAACACAATAGCTCTATCCCCTTCGTCATTCAAGAGCCTATGAAAATACGACTGCCATCTATTCTTAATGTGGCCGTCCTCCACCAACACTGTACCGTCCTCCCCCTTAATGCACTTCACCTGGTCGAGGTCACGACCCTTCCTCTCCCCAGCCTTAGCGAGTCTAAATAACTTTTTTTCCCCTCCTTTCCCCTGTAACCCTGCATACAAGCTCTCAAAAGCGGCCGTCTTAGCCGCCGTAACTGCTAACTTAGCCTCCTTCCTAGCTAGCTTGTACTCTTTCCTATTTACCCGTTTTTCTTCTTCGTCCTTACTCTCAACCAACTTAGCATACGCCCCTTTCTTGGTCCTCACTTTCTTCCTAACCTCTTTATTCCACCACCAATCCCCCTCGATGATGCCCGGCCCGGCCCCTAGAAACACCCAACACCTCACTTGCATTCTCCCTGATGCACCTAGCCACCCTATCACACATGCTATCCACGTCCCCCCTACACTCCCACACCCTTATTCCCGCCAACTTCTCCGCTATCTCCCACGCATTCACTGGCGTCAAGCCGCCCCACTTAATTCTAGGTCTACACTTCTCACCCCTCCTTTTTCTATTCTTTTTTATACCCAAATCCATAACCAAGAGCCTATGCTGGGTCGAAAGATTCTCACTCGGGATGACCTTACAGTCCTTACAAAACACCCTATCCCCTTTCCTAAGCAACAAAAAGTCAATCTGGGTCTTGGCTATCGCGCTTCGAAAGGTGATCAGGTGATCGTCCTTCTTCGGGAAGCCCGAGTTCACCACTACCAGCCCAAAGGACCTCGCAAAATTCAATAGAGTAGCCCCCTCTTCATTTCTTTCCCCAAAACCAAAACCACCATGCACATCACCAAAGCCTCCCGGTAACGCCCCGATGTGCCCATTGAAATCTCCTGCTACAACAATATTCTCCGAGCTAGGCACGCCTCTCACCACCTCATCCAAAGCCTCCCAAAACCGCCTCTTCTCCTCCCCTCCAAGCCCACTTGCGGCGCATAAGCACTACACACGTTCAGGGTAAACCCCTGAATGACCAACTTAATAGTCATCAAACTATCGTTGATCCTCTTCACCTCTACTACCTGATCTCTAAGCTCTTCATCTACTAAGATGTCAACTCCATTCCTACGCCTCTCGCTCCCAGAGTACCAAAGCTTGTAACTATCCACATCCCTAGCCTTAGACCCTACCCACTTGGTCTCTTGAACACACGCAATATTAATTCTCCTCTTTCTAAGAATCTTCACAAGCTCTATGGACTTACCCTGAAGGGTCCCTATATTCCAAGACCCAACCCTCAGCCTACCATCACTATCCACACGTCTTCCTCTACCACCCCTGAGGCCAAACCTTGGCCTCCCTCCCACTCCCGCCCTTTCCTCTTCCCCCGCCCCCACAACAGCCCCACGCCCCAACCCCCTCGGACATGACCCTATCCAACCATCAATGCCCACAGCCACTACTACAAGAAAATATAAGAAAATATAAACAATAATAGTAGCAAAGCAGCAGCAAGAAATACAAGGCTCACACAAATTCGAAGAAATAATCAAGAAACAAAACTAAACTCAAATAGAGAGCAAACACCAATGGACTCAACACCCAAAGCCCCAAAAATAGAGCCCCAAGCCGATAACCCAATAAAAAGCAGTGCAAGAAACGACAACAGACAATATCAACAAATCAAACGCAAGTCAAGATACAGAAGATAATACTAGCATAATACGAAGAATGAAATAACAAAGGTTAGAAGTTACCGGGTTACGCTTGTAGACCAAGCCGGAAACCAAAACCCAACGTAGATCGGGCTCCGGGGAGTTTCGGTGACGGAGAGACGGCGGCGCCGACATCGATGCCGTCATTATGCGAGATTTGTGTACTTTCGGTAGCCGCTGCTGGTATTACTACTGTCGGCGGTGGCGTGCTGATGCTGCTGCTGTCGGCGGAGTCGCGTTGCTGCTGTCGGCGATGGCGACAGTTTAGATCGTTAGATCTGGATCGCGATATTTGTGTACTTTTGGTAGCCACGACTGGTGTTGCTACTGTCGACGGCGGCGCGCTGATGCTGCTGCTGATGGCGGAGGCGCGCTGATGCTGCTGCGCTGATGCTCCTTTATAATAATATCAACAAATCAAATGCAAGTCAAGATACAGGAGATAATACTAGCATAATCAGGAACAAAATCTAATAATGACCTAAAAAAATATATATTTACGAAAATCAATGTGGAGGTTGCGAAAAGTAAAGTTAGTAGGTAAAACATTGCAGTCATGATAATGTAATATATAACCGATAATTTATCAGAATATAATGAACGTGTTCTATTATAAGATAATATACTTGTGGATGTGATATATATATTACGCATTCAAGAGTTTATATATATATGATACGGGTGTACCAAGCTGTCCAACAAGTTCTACAAGTTATCCAACAAGTTCACGACCATTCACACGTAGCCAAGCTCGGGAGTTACAAAAACTCCAAGCTATGTTCATGCAAATGGTCGTGTGTGAGTTGGTACTTGAGCCTTCCAATGGATTAAATGTTTTTAAGTGTGAAGAGGGTCCTTGAAGTGTAATAAACTTACACTCCAAGGCCACCACTTAGCAAGGTTAGGATGATCATTTGTCATCTCCCTTTGTGGACTAATATAAATAGATAGTGTTAGGGTTATTTTGGAGTTAGTTCATTCATGATATTTTGAGAAAACAAGACTTGTAATACTTTGAACTTCTCTCTTCCATTAGAGAAGCTCAAAACCGAAATTCCCAATTAGAGTGACACTTGGATTGAATCTTGGCTAGAAACTAGGATCTTGAGGTCACTGAGTTCCTCTTGGTCCAAGTAAGAGCTTGGTAATAATATTCTTTAGTCTTAGGGCCTATTTCGATTCACTAGCATTGTTGTTGTTCCTCTTGTTATTCTTGTGTTGGCTTAACTCTCTTGATACACACTCACTTTTGTATCATTTGGTATCAAATCTTGTGGTTGATTTTGTTCCAACAAAATCAATCTTGGGTTTGGTAGTTGAAAAATACCCAAAAAAAAGAAAAAAAAAGTTGCTGAAAGCTGAAAATTCCAAAAAAAAAGAGAAATTTGTCCATCTTGTTCTTGGCCGAAAAAATTGTGTTGTGTTGTTGTCTTGGCCAATATTGGTGTTTGTGTGTTTATATCTAGATGTTCTTTTGTTTTTCTAGTTTGTTTCTTGTGTTGATTTCTTTCTCATCAACACAAAAGGTGTTTAAAGCTAAGTTGAGCTTAATATATTGAGATTGCTATTGTGGACTTGAAGTGGTAGCATGATGAACTTGAAGAAAGCTGAGTTTGTGTGTTGTTGCTTGACTTTAAAGCGGTCTATTGTTGGTGAATTGTGGCTGTGTTCTTGAAGTATTGTTGTGGTGTTCATCTTGATCTTCTCATCATCTCATATCTTGACCACTATAAAGACTAAAATAGATCCAAAAGGGTTGTAAGACAAGGTTGTAAAGTTGTTTGTGAAAAGACTTGTCAACATCACTTCCTTGACTTAACAACCACTTTTCCTTAAAACAAGGAGCCTTGTCTTGTGGAACTAGTAAAGTCAAACCTCATCTTTTTGAGTTGGAAAATTTTGAAAAGTTACAAGACTTTACTTTCCCTCCAAAAGCAAAGTCATCCATTACAAAATTGTGAAGATTAAGGCTTCAAGTTGTTGAAAAAAAATATATGGACCCGTGACCAATTTCATGTTGCCACATCACCTTAATCACTGTTCACGTCATTAGTTAAGCTCAATTTGGATATTCTAGTTTCTAATTATTGATTCTTAGTTTCTTCTAATTGACTCGAGAACTAATTAGCAAGCTAGTACATTCCTACTAGGTTGTCAATTAGTCCTTTGAAGCCTTGTATTCGTTTCATCGTTTGTTTGTGTGCTTTTTGTCATTTGAATACGTTGTAACTCCTTGACTCTAGTCCGACAAGAATTCTTTGAGTTTCAAACAATAATCTACTCCGGATAAGAGCATACTCAAACCTTAAGGATTCATGGGTTACTAGCCAATCAACAACACTTGTAGAGCTCGAGTGTGAGTGATCCGAGAGTGTGTGAGTAAGGAGAGATTTTAAACTAACTTGTTTGTTGCTTGTGTAGGTGATACCTTGAAAATGGAGGGAACCACGTCTTAAACCGTGGATTCTAATGAAATGGAGAATATGAGGGTCACTCTTGAGGCTATGACCCGAGCTCTTGAAAGGTAGAGTACGGAAGTGGGAGCCATAAGGGGAGAAGTGACGACTATTAGTGGGAGGTTAGAACAAGTGGATAGTTAAAGAAACTCTTGTCCTTCTACTCCTCGACATGTTTCATTAAGTGGACATGATAGAAGTTCCTCCTCCGCCATTACTCCCGAAACATGGCCACAATTGCCAAATCCTTCACTAGCTACACTAAATGCCGCAAGCCAAAGCACTCATAACCCCCTAAACTAAGACTCCAATAGACCAACTCATTCCCAAACTCTTCAAGTTCCACAAGAGGGACTCGGACATCAAATGCCTCCATAAAATCCAAACCCTCCCTTCCAAGCTCCACTAAACCAAAGACTACCACCTCTACAAAATCCAATCCCTCCAAATCAAGTTCCAAACTTCCAAAACTGTCTCATCCACTTTAAGGAAAATGGTAGAGAGTATTATGAAGGGTATAGAGCCTTTGACGATGCTTATATGAGGGAATAAGAGATGAGAGGGAGATGTGCGGATCCAAAAAGATACCGAGGGTATGGAGAAAGGGGAAACCGATACCAAGAGAGAGACGTAGGCATCAATACCATCAAATTGATCCTACCTATATTTAAGGGTGAAAGTGATCCCGAGGTGTATCTTGCTTGGGATTCAGCGTGTGATAAAGTGTTTTAAGTGAATGATATATTGGAGGACAAGAAGAGTTGTTATGCCATAGCTCACTTTGAAGGCTATGCTAACACATGGTGGGAATATGTCAAACAGTTTGGTAATGAGTTGATTGATGGAAAACCACCACCATGGTTTTGGTTGAGGTATCTAATGAGGCAACGGTATCTTCCCAAAAGTTATCCTCATGAGTTGCTTGATAGGTTGTACAATTTGCAATTAAGGAATCGAAGCGTGATAGAATATTATGATGAGTTTTAACAACTCATGTTGAAGCTTGATCATCGTGTTGAACAAATTGGCCATAACATCATTCGGTTCAAGTGTGGATTGAACAAAGAGATCTGCACTCATTTGACATTTCACAAGTTTGATACCGTTAAAGAAATTTTCCAAGTGGCTCTTGAGATTGAAAGAGTGCTTAAAGAGAGGTCGTCGTTCAAGGCAAAGGGACCATCAACCTCGGGTTGGCCGAGGAGCAAAGATATGGTTCAACCATCTTCGGGTTGGCCTAAAAACAAGGACCAACCTACCACTATAAGGCTTCCTGAGCCTAAAACAGTCCATAAATTTCCTCCCCGACAAGAAGCTCACAAGTATCCTAATCCTAAAGGGTTCTAATGTTTCAAGTGCCAAGGTTGGGGACATAAATCCAATGAATGTCCAAACCGACGCAATGTGATCCTAAGGAAAGGGATATTGTATTACCTTGGTAAGGAAGTGGGTCTTAAAAAAGAAGAGAATGTTAAGGAACCCAAAAGTGAGCCCACATAATGATAATGATGATGATGATGATTGTGAGGATGCTTATCCACAAGAAGAGTAGTGCGTGGTTCCAAACTTTGTAGTGAGGCGTGCCATGATTAGTAAGGCAATATATAATCCTAGCCAACGGGAGAATCTATTCCATACTAAATGCCTTGTGAAGGAAAGTGTGTGCACTTTGGTGATAGATAGTGGTAGCTGTGCAAATGTTGTTAGTGTTGCTATGGTGAACTTCTTAAAATTGCCAACTACACTTCATACTAGCCCTTTCAAGTTGCAATGGTTGAATCAATGTGACAAATTGAAAGTCATGAGGCAGTGTGTGATACGGTTTAAGGTGGGAAACTACCACAACGAAGTGCTTTGTGACGTAATACCAATGTAAGCGTTTCACTTGTTGTTAGGTAGACCTTGTCAATATGATAGGTCTACCAAACATGATGGGAGTTCTAATCGATATACACTTGAGAAGGATGGACGAAAGCTCACACTTTATCCACTTTTGCCTTCACAAATGAAAGAGTTGCATCAAAGGATGAGAGAATTGAAAGAAAAGGGGAAGAAATACAAAAATAAAGAAAAAGAGGGGGAACCCATAGATGCCTCAACATCAAAGAAAAAAGAAAACATGGTGATGTTGGTTAGAAAGGAGCTCTTCGTGGATCATGATGATGAGACACCCATGATTCTTTTGGCACATTATTTTAACACTAACCCCACTAATTCTTCTATTTCTCCTTTGATTTCTTAGGTGTTACCGAATTATAAAGATATTTTTCCCAAAGAACTTCCACAAGGGATGCGTCTGCTTTGGGGAATTGAGAACCAAATAGATTTTGTGCCGGATCATAATTTCCCAATAAACCGACTTATAAGATCAACCCGACGGATACCAAGGAATTGCAACACCAAGTTGAGAAACTCCTCAACAAAGGGTATATCAAGGAGAGTATGAGCCCTTTCATGATCCCGATGCTATAAGTTCCCAAGAAATATGGGACTTGGCGCATTGCGTTGATTGCCAAGCTATCAATAAGATAATGGTAAAATATCGTCACCCTATTCCTAGGCTAGATGATATGCTTGATGAATTGAGTGGTTTGTGTTTATATTCTAAAATTGATTTGAGGAGTGGCTATCACCAAATCCGTATGGAACCGGGTGATGAATGAAAAACCGCCTTTAAGACCAAATTTGGTCTCTATGAATGGATGGTTATGCCATTCATCCTAACAAATGCTCCAAGTACTTTCATGAGGCTAATGAATCATGTGATGAAACTTTTTATTGGAAAGTTTGTTGTTGTCTACTTTGATGATGTGTTAGCATATAGTAGGTCCTTAGATGAGCATGTAAAACATTTACAATGTGCGTTTGATGTCCTCTAAAAGGAGAAGTTATATGCTAATTTAGAAAAGTGTTCTTTTGGTGTCTAAGAAGTTTTATTTCTCAAGAGGGGTCGAAGTGGATGAAACTAAGATTGATGCTATCAAAAATTGGCCAACTCCCAAAACCATAGGTGAAGTGAGAAGCTTCCATGGGCTGGCTAGTTTTTATAGACGTTTTGTCAAAGGATTTAGCACTATTGCCGCCCCCTTGACTGAAGTGATTAAAAAAGATCGGCATTTCAAGTGGGGAGATGAACAAGCTAAGGCATTCAAGGACTTGAAAGCTATGCTTATCTCGGCCCCTTTGTTACAATTGCCGAATTTTAACAAGACTTTTTAGGTTGAATGTGATGCTAGTAAAGTTGGTATAGGCGCAGTTTTAATGCAAGAATTGAAGCCTATTGCCTACTTTAGCAAAAAGCTCAAAGGAGCAACTCTAAACTACTCTACATACGATTTAGAGTTTTATGTCTTGATTAGAGCCTTGGCCACTTGGCAACATTATTTATGGCCTAAAGAATTTGTGATCCGAACGGACCATGAGTCCTTGAAGTATCTTCGGGCACAAGATAAGCTTAACAAATGGCATGCCAAGTGGATTGAGTTTCTTGAAACTTTCTCGTATGTTATTTATTACAAAAAGGGTAAGGACAATGTGGTTGTCGATGTTTTATCTCAAAAACACGTTCTTGTGTCTACTTTGTCTTCAAAATTAATGGGTTTTGAGATCTTAAAGGAATTGTATCCCGAGGACCCTCACTTTGCTCCTATCTGTGGGGAATGCAAAGAATGGGGTAGGGACAAGTGGGATTTGGCTAGGGTTTCAAATCCCTATGCCAAGTTTGATGGTTACTTGTTTAAAGGTAGGCAATTATGTGTACCCTCTAGCTCTTCGAGAGAGTTGTTTGTGAGATAAGCATACAATGGAGGTCTAATAGGTCACTTTAGAGTCGAAAAGACCCTTGGAATATTAGAGGAGCAATTCTATTGGCCAAAAATGCACAAGGACGTGTCTAGGATTTGCGGCCAATGTGTAGATTGCAAAGGAGCCAAATCTCGGCTCCAACCTCATGGGTTGTACACCCTGCTACCCACCCCTTTACATCCTTGGTTTGATATATCTATGGATTTTGTGTTAGGGTTGCCAAGGACTAGAAGAGGTCGGGATAGTATCTTTGTTGTGGTTGATCGATTTTCTAAGATGGCACACTTTATTCCATGCTCTAAATGTGATGATGCACCTAGTGTGGCCTCTTTATTTTTTGATAATATTTTCAAGTTGCATTGTTTTCCGAGGACCATTGTGAGTGATAGGGACTCCAAGTTCCTAAGTCATTTTTGGAAGTCCATGTGGGGTAGGCTTGGTACCAAGTTGTTGTTCTCCACTTCTTGCCACCCACAAACTGATGGCCAAACGGAAGTAGTAAATAGGAATTTGGGTGCTATGCTACATTCCATGATTAAGGGAAAATTGACTTCTTGAGAGGAATACCTACCATTAATTGAGTTTGCCTATAATCGTGTCATACACTCAAGTATGGGAATGACTCCCTTTGAGTGTGTATATGGCCTAAACCCCCTTACCCATTTGGATTTAACTCCTTTACCAAGTGATCTTATGATTAGCCTAGATGGAAGAAAACGGGCAGATTTTATGAAAAAGTTGCATGAGAAGGTGCGGCTTCGACTTAAGAAGAAAAATCAAGAGATTGCAAAGCGGGCAAACAAAGGAAGAAAAAAACTCATTCTTGAACTGAGAGATTGGGTATGGGTGCACCTTAGGAAGGATCAGTTTCCATCTCAAAGAAAGACCAAATTGATGGCAAGGGGTGATGGTCCATTCCAAGTACTTGAAAGAATCAATGATAATGCCTACAAGATTGATCTTCCCCCGGAATACCAAGTGCACAACACTTTCAACGTATTTGATCTTTCTCTAGTGGATGCGGTTGAGGATGACCAAATGTCAAATTTGAGGTCAAATTCCTCTCAAGATGGAGAGGATGATACGGGTGTACCAAGTTGTCCAACAAGTTCTACAAGATATCCAATAAGTTCACGACCATTCACACATAGCCAAGCTCGGAAGTTACAAAAACTCCAAGCTATGTTCATGCAAATAGCCCCGTGTGTGTTGGTACTTGAGCCTTCCAATGGATTAAATGTTTTTAAGTGTGAAGAAGAGCCTTGAAGTATAATAAACTTACACTCCGAGGCCACCCCTTGGCAAAGGTAGGATGGTCATCTGTTATCTCTCTTTGTGGACTAATATAAATAGATAGTGTTAGGGTTATTTTAGAGTTAGTTCATTCATGATATTTTGAGAACACAAAACTTGTAATATTTTGAACTTCTCTCTTCCATTGGAGAAGCTCAAAACCAAAATTCCCAATTGGAGTGACACTTGGGTTGAATCTTGGCTAGAAACTAGGATCTTGAGGTCATTGAGTTCCTCTTGGTTTAAGTAAGAGCTTGGTAATAATATTCTTTAGTCTTAGGGTCCTTTCATGTTGTTAGGGTTCTTAGATTCTTGAATATTGTATGTCAAGTTACTATCTTTAATTTGTAATCTTATTGTTTGTGTGGTAACATAGTGAAGCCGTGTGGGGCCATTTTCGATTCACTATAGTTGCTGCCACTTTGTCGCTCTTGTTGTTGTTGTTGTTATTGTAATCTTGTAATCTCTATCATCTTGTCATTTTTTGTAAACCTTGAAGTCTAGTGAAGCCGTGTGTGGCCTATTTCGATTCACTAGCATTGTTGTTGTTCCTCTTGTTATTCTTGTGTTAGCTTGACTCTCTTGATACACACTCACTTTTGTATCAATATATAAATATCTTTATAATATATATATATATATATATATATATATATATATATATATATATATATATATATATCACGTAGTGATCGATTGATGAACGATGTAGTCAAAACCTAGTAGAATATAATTAAGCTAATTAAATATAATTAATCGATCACTCATCAGAGTATGTATATGAAACACATCGCATTATATTATTGGATAATATACTCGTGTACGAATGTGATATATATATAGTATGTATTTAGAACTTGATATAGTCGATAGTGTGTATATGTGTGTGTATGTATAGGTGTATATATAGTATATATATTATATAGTGAAGGTATATTAATGACATAAGATAATCTAATCAATAATTCATCTGAGTATTTGTGATATATGTTGTATATTATTATGGGGATAGTAAAATCGTGAATGTGATGTTTATAGTACGTATTTGAAAGCTGATAGACAATTGAATATATGTATATATATGTATATCTCATGTAGTGACGTATGCAGTAATCGAAATTAAAGCTAGATAACTGAATTTATATATCAAAATATTTTGAATGATACATTGATATATATCATACTATTGAGGAAATATATATACTATTTTGTGTCAATGTAGACACACATATGTTGTTGAAGTTGTAATAATGTGATACAAGTATTATGAGGTATATAAGGGGGGGGGGGGAGAAAGTAGGGGAGGGAGACCGAAAATTGAATCTTGAAACTGTCATATACTTACCATTTACTTTGAATTTTGATTTTTCAAAGACCGCCAAATTTTGGCTGTGAATTAGAGTTTTTTCGCTTACAAGTTTTGTTTCTGAGTATTTGTGATATACGTTGTATATTATTATGGGGTAGTAAAATCGTGTATGTGATGTTTATAGTACGTATTTCATAGCTGATAAACAATTGAATATATGTATATATATGTATATCTCGTGTAGTACTGACGTATGCAGTAATCGAAAGCTAGATAACTAAATCTATATATCAAAATATTTTGAATGATACGTTGATATATATCATACTATTGAGGAAATAAATATATTATTTGTATCAATGTAGACACGTGTATGTTGTTGAAGTTGTAATAATGTAAGACAAGTATTACGAGGTGTATATATATATAGTATTTAAAAGGTAATTAACCAAAAAATTATCGTAATTTGCAAAATTCATTGATATTATTATATGATTGATGAAATATACTGCTCCTATAAATGTGTTGATAAAATAACCAACTATCTGATTTGTACATATACGTATTGCGTTAATATGATGATAAAATAACTAATTATATGATTTATTTTTTTTTATTAAAATTAAGCACATGTGATCGGTTTTCGATAATAGAGATTTTAAAACTAAATCGAACACTTATATTTTATTTTGTGAACAATTTTGTAAAATTTTAATTAATTTAATTAATTAATTAATTTACTAAAATATTTTTTTAACTAATTTATAGAAAACCGACCACTTGTGGTTGGTTTTTATAAATTAGTAAAAAAAATATTTTAATAAATGAAAAACTACCTGACCCCACCCCACCAGACCCTACCCAATCCGGTCGGTTTTTAACACTAAAACATAAAAAAAAAAAAAGACACACACACACACAAAAATATTCGACACACACACACAAAATCCCCAAGCCGAACCCACATACAAAATCCCCAAATCTGCTGCCATTGCCACCGTCTTCCACCAGTTGCCGCCTTCCCCAACCTCCGGTTAATGTAAAAAACATAAAGTCTTTATTTTTCTTGTTGGATACTAGCTAAAGGGTCAAGATTATTATGCTTTGGTACTAATTTTAGTTATTTCAAAGTAAAAAAAAGTATTTGTTCTAGTTATTATGCTTCATTACATAATTTTAGTTAGTTCAAAGTAAAAAAAAGTAATGGAAATTGCCTTTCAGTTAGTTCAAGATTCAATTTATTTCTTCATTTTGATATTTAGTGTATTTGTGTGGGGTTTTGGTCACTTAGAGTTTATCAAGATTCCATTTGTTTCTTTATTTTGACACTCTATGTGTGTATTTTGTCAAGTGAAGCTTATCAAGATCCCCTCTTTATGTGTTTTTGCAAGTAAATTAGGGTTTACTTTTGTTGATACTCCATTATTGTTTTAGTATTTTAGTGGTTTGTTTATGGTGATTTTAAGCTAAGAATACGAGAAAATAAGGATGCCAAGATTTTTGTTATTTTTCTTAATGATCAAATTTTTTTTATTTTACTTTCCTAATGGGTTGCTTGGAATTTGATGTTACCGTTTGACAGAATCCGAATTCAGGAAAAGTATTGCTTTGCTATTTTTTCAGTGACCATTTATCTCTCTCTCTCTTTAATTTAGGCAAAAGAAAGGTAAGTTGGTTTCTCTCTATTTTCTTATAATGAAGTATAGGGACTTTAAAGGTGTTTTTTTTTGTTTTGAAAGTGGTTATGCTTGGTGACTTGGTAGGTTGAAAATGATTAAGTGTAGGGACTTTAAAGGTGTTTTTTTATTTTAAAAGTGGTTATGCTTGATGACTTGGTAGGTTGAAAATGATTAAGTGTAGGGAATTTAATGGTGAATTTTTTCTTTTGAATGTGGTTATACTTGGTGACTTGGTAGGTTGAAAATGATTAAGTGTGGGGACTTTAAAGGTGATTTATTATTTTGAAAGTGGTTATGCTTGATGACTTGGTAGGTTGAAAATGATTAAGTGTAGGGACTTTTAAGGTGTTTTTTTTGTTTTGAATGTAGTTATGCTTGGTAACTTGGTAGGTTGAAAATGATTAAGTATAGGGACTTTAAAGGTGTTTTTTTTGTTTTGAAAGTGGTTATGCTTGGTGACTTGGTAGGTTGAAAATGATTAAGTGTAGGAACTTTAAAGCTGAATCTTTTGTTTTGAATGTGGTTATGCTTGGTAACTTGGTAGGTTGAAAATGATTGTGTAGAGACTTTAAAGGTGATCTATTGTTTTGAAAGTGGTTATGCTTGATGACTTGGTAGGTTGAAAATAATTAAGTGTAGAAACTTGTAAGGTATTTTTTTGTTTTGAATGCGGTTATGCTTGGTGACTTGGTAGGTTGAAAATGATTAAGTGTAGGGACTTTAAAGGTGAATTTTTGTTTTGAATGTGGTTATGCTTGTTTTAAGGTATTTTTTGTTTTGGTAAAGTGTAGTCATCACTTGCTGATCTTTTTTGTGACTTAATATAATTAGTTGAATCTGATTGATTGCGTAGATGGAATCTGATTATAGCTGGATATATCAACGGAACAATGGTAATAGAATGAGTATTAGGGAGGAATTTTTTGAAGGTATCAGATGATTTGTTGAACATGCTAAGACACTTGATGTTTGATCATGTTTTGGGGCTATTCGTTGTCCTTGTGTTAGATGTGATGGTATAAATATTTTAAAAGAAGAAGTTGTGAAAGAACATCTTTATAGAAAGGGGTTTCACGAGGACTTTTTAAGATTGCATGATATTGATATTGATGTTGGGCAAAATAACTTTGTTGTTGGAAAAAGTAGTAGGTCTACAGGGCATAATGAATATCAAGATACCTGGATGACAGAAATGGTGCACGATTCTTTTGGGATGCAACACGAGGGCGACTTTAGGAAAAATGTTGGAGATGTTCCTAATAATAAAGCGGGCAAATTCTATGAACAATTGCATGCTACTAGTCATCCTTTATTTGACAGGTGTTCGCACTCTTGTTTGTCTGTTGCTGTTAGATTATTATGTATTAAATCTGACTGAAATATTGCTGAGGGAGGAATGAACTCAATGATAGACCTTATTAAAGAGTTAGTTGACCTTAGCTTGGAGGTTCCTGATTCTTTCCATAAGGCAAAAAGATTGATGTCAAAGTTAGGTCTTTCCTTGGTTAGAATTGATTGTTGTGAAAATGGTTGCATGTTATACTTTAAGGAAGATGCTAACCTAGAGTCCTGTAAGTTTTGTCAGCACCCTCGATATAAGCGTGGTTCTAGTACAAATAAAATTGTTATTAAGGTGATGCATTATTTACCTCTAATACCAAGGTTGAAGAGGTTGTATGCTTCAAACAGGTCAGCTCCTCATATAAGATGACACAGTGAAAATAGAAGGCCCACTGGTGTGTTATGTGTCATCCATCTGATGGAGAGGCTTGAAAGTATTTTGATGCAACTTATTTAGATTTTGCAGCTGAGCCAGGAAATATTCATTTGGGATTATGTGCAGATGGCTTCTCTCCTTTTTCAATTAGTGCTGCATCATATTCATGTTGGCCTGTATTTATCACCACGTATAATCTTCCTCCTGAAATATTGATGACTAGTCCCTATATATTTTTGAATTATGTTATTCCTTGCCAGCGTAATCCAAAAAATGGAATAGATGTCTACTTGCAACCTTTGATCAATGAACTTCAAATTTTATGGCATGAGGGGGTAGAAAGTTAGGACATCTCACTTAAATAGAATTTCAATCTTCGTGCATATCTAATATGGACTGTTAATGATTTTTTTGCTTATGAAATATTATCTGGGTGGATGAAAGCTGGAAAGATGGCTTGTCCATACTGCATGAAAAAAATAAAATCTTTCACATTAAGACATGGCAGGAAAAATTCATGGTTTAATTGTCATCGTTGTTTCTTGCCACCTGGTCATGAATTTTAGAGACTCAAGAATGTATTCAGAAGGAATAGAAGGAAACATTATGGTCCACCTCCAAGGCTGTCTGGTCATGACAACGGGAGATAGTTCAGGATTTGCCTAAAGCCAGCGAGGAACCATTGTACAGGCTTGATGGATATGACATTTCACATAACTGGACTAAGAAAAATATATATTGGGAGTTAGAATATTAGCCAGATAATCTTCTTAGAAATAATGTTGATGTCATGCATACTAAGAAGAACTATTTTGATAACTTGTTCAACACAGTTATGGATGTCACCGGCAAAACAAAGGATAATTCTAAGGCCAGACTTGACTTATCAGAATATTACAAATGTAGAGAATTACACTTACAGGAGGGGCCCAATGGCAATGTTCTTAAGCCCAAGATAGTTTTACATTCAAGTTGGACCAAAAACGTCAAATATGTGAGTGGGTCCAAAGTTTGAAGATGCCCGATCGATATGCCTCAAATTTGGGAAAGAGGGCTGATATGGCACAAGGAATCTTGCATGGAATGAAAATCCATGATTGTCATATTTTTATGGAACAATTAATTCCAATTTCTTTTATTGGTTTACCTACAAAAATATGAAAATCAATAGAAGAGATCAATTTGTTCTTCAAAGACTTATGTGCCACCACATTAAAAGAAGAAAATCTGGCGTGAATGAAAAGTAATAATGTTGTTATCACCAACAAGATGGAGAAGATTTTTCCGTCAGCGTTCTTCGATGTGATGGAATATCTTCCCATTCACCTTGTGCACAAAGCTCGGCTAGGCATTCCAGCTCAAATTAGGTTGATGTATTCATTCGAACGGTAAGCAATTGCAATATATTTAAATTCATACACATCTTTTTTGAATATAGTAAACATCTAATCTTAAGATTGTGCAGGGCAATTGGAAAATTGAAAAGGGGTCCCAAAAACAAACATAGGGTGGAAGGCTCTATAGTTGAGGCATATCTTGCAAGAGTAACGTCTCAATTTTATCCATACTACTTTCATGATGAAGTTGCTTGTTCAAGAAACCGACCGAATCTTCATCAAGAAGATGTGAATTAGCCTCATTAATTGATATCAGTTTTTAATCAATCTGGTTGTAAGGCTAAAAAGCCCATACATCGCCGGCGCACTCCCACTGGGCGCAAATAAGCAACTTTGTATGTATTGCTGAATTGCCTGAAAGTTGAGCCCTTTCTGAAGTAAGGAGATTAAAATTTTAACATATCTTATTTATTTACTCATTCCCTTAAAGAAACTAATTGTGTTTCGCATGTTTGATCTTCAGTTCATTTAAGACTCAATTCCATGAAAATCAAGTGTATACACCTTTGCAACATGGTTTACATATGAGGTTCGTAAGTATTTTAATATTTCTACTAATTTTAAACATTTACACATTCCTCAACTAACATATATATTTATATATGTATAATATTTTTAAGTACACTAGTCACCAAATGCAGCCGCATACAATCAGTTCTTGAGAGATATTTCTTTGGGTCTAGTTGAAGCTCATGCAATGCCCTATTACACAGTAAATGAGTTTAAATTTTCCAGCGAAGAATACTCTAGAACAAGGAAAACAAACAATAGTGGTGTTTGGGTTAAGGGTGATGATGATGTAGATTACTTTAGCATCATACACGAGATCTTAGAACTAGAGTATGTTGGTTTCCCAATAAAAAAATTATCTTCTTTCGATGTAAGTGGTTTGATTCAAGCACAAGAGGTACAAGAGTACATAAGGAGCATAACATCATTAAAGTGAAGTGCAATAGGTCGTATCCCGATCCATTTTTTTCTAGCAAAATGCTAAACAAGTGTATTATTCTCCTTATCCATTGCACAGTGATAAGTCTGATTGGTGGGCTGTAATCAAACCAACGCCTATAAGACAGGTGGAAGTTGAGAATATGTTGGAGACTGCGTATCAAAATGAAATGCAGATTGATTACCAGCTAGTGGATGTTGACTTAGTGAATAGTTTGAATCACCCAAAAAATATATTTGAAGAAGTTAATATTGCGGAAGAAGAGGTTGAGGGGGTAGGATATGAGAAAACTTTCGAAGAGGGTGAATGATTTAGTGGAGAGTATTCAGAAGAGGAGGATTAGTTTGTGTAGGTTGTATTTATTATGTATTGATGTCTTTATGCTTTATACTATATATTTACATTTATGTTTCTTGTTTAAAATTGATATGTAATATACTGTTTAAGATTGTTGTTTTTAATTTTTCATAATTTATACAGTAATAAAAATATTCTTGCCTATCTCGTGTTGTTGGAGCGATTTGAAATGTGAATTAGTAACTTGAAATTAGTTACTTGGAATGTTTTCTTATATATTCATTTTGTAGGAACTAACTACTTGTTAACTTTACATAATTTAGATGTCAGGTAGAGGTGACAAAGGTAATGGAAAAGTTGATCCTACGAAAACAAAAAAAAAAAAAACCTCCGCCTTATAGACGACCGATAGGCAATCATATATCTGAGGGTCAGTTTGGTGACGCGCTAGCACGACCCTCATATTCTAGGTCGTCCCAGGATTCAGTTCCTGCTCCTATGCATGTGGGGCCACTTCATGGGTCTTCACCGACTCATTCTTCTCTTATTACTGTGCCACCGCCATCACAGTACTATCGGATGACCGCAGGCATATTTGGATTTCTACCATCGTTAGTACCCTCCTGTATCAGTCACCTAGGTTCCTACAGTGATTCTGCTGGATCTATTGGGTTGTCGGATCTTCATCTTGGAGGCACTCTATCCGGTGCTTCAGATCCACCCACGCCAGTGCATCTACCAGCACTTGTTCTGTAGCCTGGAGACAAAGATGATTATGGGAGGCGTTATCTTATTCACTATGGAATAGGGTAAGATTCCTAAATACAATAACATTATTCATTTTTCATTACTCCCTCCGTTCCATAATAAGTGAATTGTTAGAGTGTTTTTTTATATTTCAAAATAAGTGAATGGTTCACAATTCAAGGTAGATATTGGAAATTTTTTCCAAATTTACCCTCCATTAAATGTGCATTGGGAGTGATGTATCATGTGTCTTTACTTTTTGAAGAGGGTAAAAATGGAAAAACATAATAAATTTATGTCTTTGCTTTTTTTTCTTAATATGTGTGCCAAAATCCAACAATTAACTTATTGTGAAACGGAGGGAGTACTATATTATTATGCTCTATGAAATAACTGTTTGATCTTGTGTTGTAGGTTTATGCCGAATGATGGAGTTTGAACAATTGCGAGGAAATACATTTGTCGGCACTTCAACGGCTACTGGACCAGTTGGCAAAAGGTTTCAGAAATGGACAGAGAAAGAATTTTTAACGAATTTCATGTAAGGATTTAACTTATCGACTACTTAACACATTGTTAGAAGAAAAAATTGAATATTATATTTTTATTTTTGTTATGGAAATATTATTGGTGGGATGATGCGAATGAATGGGCTATAAAGAGTAATTTTTACAGAAGAGCTAGATTCAGATTTAACAGTCTGTTGGATTATGCCAGAACCAACTTGGTACGACCCGAATGGATAAGTGAATACTTATGGCAATAGTATATTCGCTATTGGAATAGCGAAGAATACCAATTGTTGAGGGACAGAGGAGAGAAAGGTTGAGCATCATCCAAGGGTGACTCCATACATACTGTGGGTGCTAAAAGTATGATTGTTGTGGAGGAAAAATGGTAGGTAACTTTTATAGTTTTAATTATTTGTTTCTATTTAAATTTTTAATTATTTGAAGATTAATAATTTTTTCATATGTGGAAAAAATAAAAGGGTAGGAAGATACCACATGATGAGTTATTCCAGGAGACACATTTGAAAAAGAAAAGAACCCGACGGATGAAGATGTTTGGGTTATTAACCTCTTGCAAAAGCTGCCCATATAAGAATTAAATTTTGAATTTATGAATCTTTTTCTCAAAGTTGATATTATTCAAGTATAAGTACTTTAATATTTTTTGACTATTAATTTTAACTTTACTTTGAATATAAGACAAATATAGGCAGCTCCTTAGTGAGTTTCATAGTAGTCAGCCTTCTGAAAGTCAAGGTGACCTAATACCCCAACATGTAGAGGAGGAGTAATGGGAACAAGTTGTGGGTCCTGCAGTTAGAGGCCATTTCTACGGATACCATAAAAATTATTTTGGCGAGAATGTTAGGGCTTCGTCCGGTCCTACATTCTATACCTCTTCCGTTGATAGAGAAACTATTGAATCACTAAAAAAATACAGTTTCTAAACTCACTGAAGAGCTTGCTGAACAAAGAGAGAGGGCATAGAAGAAGGAGGAGGAAAGAACATAACAAATCAGGATGTTGCAGGAGCAGTTCAACTCTTTTATTCAGAATGCAGGGATTGTTCCTCCATATGTCCTGGTGATGCAGTTCTAGCTATAAAAGGTCTAGGCCCACTGGATAATATTAGCACAGATGAGGATGCGGAAAACGAAGATGATGATGATGACGATGAAGATGAGTATTAGTTTGTTGACTTTTGTATGGGTTGTACTTTGGATTTGGATATTTTGTTGTAGTTTTTACACTTTTGTATGTATTGTTGTAGTTTTTACACTTTGGTTTGTTTGTTGTTGTTGTTGTTGTTGTATGGATTTGAACATTTTATTGCAGTTTGTACTTTGGTTTGTTATTGTTGTTGTATTGTATGGTGTTTCATTTGTTGCTATTTATGTGTAAAAAAAAATCCAGAAAAACCGACCACAAGTGGACGATTTTTTTAAAATTAATTTATTAATTTTTTTAAAAAATGGACCACTAGTGGTCGATTTTTATAAAATTAATTAATTAATTTTAAAATAAGACCGACCACTTGTGGCCTGTTTATTTTGATTTTTTTATTTTTAAACTCATTTTTTTCTATTTTAATAAAATAATAATGAATTTTAAAAATATATTTTAAAAAAAAAAACGACCACACGTGGTCGGTTTTTAAAAGCTACTACAATTTAATCGACCACGCACTTTGGTTGATTTTGTGGTCGGAATTTGAGGAAAACCGACCACTTGTGATTGGTTTTCGTGGTTGATTTTCCTCTATTTTTTTAGTAGTGTATATTGATGAACAACCAAACTACACATTCTAATTAATTTGGAGACAAGATGGAGTTGAAAAACATCTACAATCCACTCATTCTATAGTAGGTATATGTCAACATGCAGTTGTAAATCATTCTATCGTAGGTATGTATTAATGAAAAAAATTCTCTATTATTCTAAGCTAACTTATATTAGACTTGAAAAAATGCATGTTAAATTTGTATTAATGTATTTGGTCTGCTATCTCATTTCTTTCAAACAATGATTCTATTATTCAAGAAAGTTCAATTCAACTATAAATAGCTTTTACAACAAAATTCTAAAAGTTCACTTCTTCTCACAATTTAAATTTTAGCAGTGGAAAGAGAGGCAATAGATTAGTTCATTGGTGGTCTAGGTCTACATCAGAACAGTGGCCTATGAGAAACCTATCATGCTTGGCGTATCATTATTCCCCCCCTTACAAAGTGTTTTAACCTCCCATATCAAGTTCCTTCTATGCATAATATTCTTTTGCACCATTAGGTATACTGTTAAATTAGAGAAGAACAGCCTCACTGGGAGAAATTATCTTCAGTAAATAAACACCAACCTTCAGAGTCTTTAGGCCTACGCATATTTTGCTATGAGATGTTATTATTATGATCCTGTGATAGTGTATATAAAGTCTTAATTCATGTCAATTTTCTCTTTCATTTAAGGGACAAGGTTGAGTTAAAGTAATCAAAATAGCAAATCAGTAAGGTAAGTTGCCTTAAAACAAAAGGTTAAGTTATATGATAAGTTGATGAGGATTTGGCTTTCTTACATGGAGGGAGATTGAGAAATAATGTAAATTAAGAGAAGATTCTTACATTTTTTTGGAAGTGTTAAGTATGAAGGTTCTTTGAGTAAACGGAGAAATTACAAGAGAAAAAAAGAACAGGAAGAGGCATGAAGGCAACTAAGTTTGATAGTTTTCTTGAAAAATTGTTTATTATGCTTCTTTCTTGCATTCCTGGAAATATGTCAATGTTGCGTAGTAATTTGATTAATGGACTTTCCTATTCTTACTTTATCATTAACTTTACAACATATTGTTTGGTTGTTGGAAGAATCAGTTTGAAGTCAAGTTCTAATACTCTTTTTTGAGCCTGTTTAGGATGATTTTGTGTCAAACTATGTGGGTCAAAAGGCTGTGTCAGCTCCTCCAAATAACTTGGACAAGGAATTCGAATAATTTAATATTAGAATTTTACTTTTGTAGCATTTGAAGACAGATTTTTTTTGGTGAGTCATCTAATTGCATTACTTTCCTAAGTGCAACTCTAAATGGAAGTAACATATACATTATTGTGTTGAACATCTTGAGAAAATCATCAAACTCACCAAGCAGAACGTCCAAGTTTCAAAAGTTAGGCTATTATGATGTAAAACATCAAGAACGTAAAATATCTCTAATAATGTATACCTTTATATGTGGTACATGGTTTAACAGTTTACATGAAAGCTTGACATTGTCTTCTCTTTTGGTGTAATAATGATATAAAATAATTCAAGACAAAACCATACATGATGGAGCATTAGATTTATGTAAATCTTAGAAAGATTCCTTACAGTAAAGAGACATCAAGGAAAATAGTTATAATACGATTAAGCATCATAGTATTGTTTAACTCACAGATTTCTGAATGTATGTTGTTCTAGTGCTGATTGCTCACCATATCAGAGGTTTGACCTTTCAGAGCATTTGAAGCATGGATCATTTGTTTAAATTGTTTACTCTAGATGAACAAGGTAATAAAATTTATGATTTAGGCGATAAATGGGCTTTTTCTAAAAAAAAAAAAATTATTAGTGTAGCTGTCCTTCATTACCTTTGATCTTGGTTTTGCAATGTTACATTTATATTTTGTTTATAGTGACAACTCAAATAATAAGGAATATCTGATTAATTAAGATGTGTGTTATTTACACTATCGTTTGTTTATCTATGCTTGAGGTATTACACTCTTTGAATTTTTATCTTAGTAATTTTTTAGGAAATATATTTGATTAAGATGCCTATTCATCCTCAACAGAGGTAGTCTGAACAGATTGTTGAGACATGCAACCTTAAATATGTAGTATATGACATAGAATGATCTATATCAATATTTTACTAATAAGAGAGGATTTTTTAGCCAAGTGAACTAACCTTGGTGGGTAGAGTTACCAGGTACTTGTTGTTGGTGGGAGGTAGGAGGTATCGCATGAATTATTCGAGGTAAGTGCAGGCTGTATCAGAACACCACGGTTATCAAAAATATAAAAAATCTTAATACAGAAACAATAGGTGGTGGACTATGTCTTGATTTCAATATTTTCGCCCGTCCAAATAAGAACAAATAGTCAAGACATTTCCAGCTTATTATGTAATGCTTCTGCTAAAACATCAAAGCACTTATTCTTTTTTATGATTATTCTCACAAGCCTATCTCACTGATGCTCTGGCCAGACTATAGATGAATATATAGAGGCAAGATTACTTGGGAATGTGGAATAGAATGATAAGAAGGGGAAAGAAAAGATGATCTAGGCATTCAGTAGCGTTGTGGTTGATATAATTATATATCATATTTAGATGATAAGGAATAAATATCTGTGAAATATGAAAGTACTACCTGAAAAGAAAATATAGAATTTTTGACAAGACACACAGAAAGATAGAAGAAGGATAGAAAAATACTGTCAGAAAAACTGTATATACAAAACTAGATTGTTAATTGTAACAACAATAGATAGAGAGTTTAATAGTTGGTTGCTTGTTTTTTTTTATTTTTTTGGATAAAGTTGTAAACGTGATCTTTTTTTATTGGTGTTTTAATAATATATGGTTCGTTCGACTAGGGAAGAAAAAGAACTAATCACATAATCTCTTTTTGGTTGGAGTAATGTACTTAGTTAATTTGGAGTCAATTATTTATTGAATTTTAAATAAAGGACAAAATGAGAATATACTTATATATATAATCTTTATTGTTTATATGATGAGTTCGAAGCTCATAATGAACCTATTTCAACTCCTAACTATTTGTATCAAGCACTATGTATGATAATGTGTTAGAATTTGGTTAAGAAGTTATTCCACGACTACATGATAGTTTTATAGAATTGTTGTTCTAAGATACATATTGCTATAGTGTCGTTCTTCCACATACTCTTAAAAGAAGAAAGATGTCATTTAAGATTCTGCAACTATAAAATTATATTTTACATAATCGACAAACAAAAGCAAAATTTGCAACAATTTCTTTTCTTTTAATATACCGTGCATCGCGCGGGCACTAATACTAGTGGATTATAATAGAGAAAATTATAAGATTTAGCAAACATAAATAATTAATTATAATTTATAGCCTAAATTAACTAGACTCCTCGTATCGCTACTCTCCTCTTATCTTCCCTATCTCATTTGCCTCCCTCTCCTATCCCCCTCGCTCGCTGCCTATCTCTCTGCCGCTTTCCACTCTCATTTCTTTCTGATTTTTTGATAACTGCTCAACAGAAGCATGTTACATTTGTATCTAGTCAATATTTATTAGTAGGTATTTTGTAGTCTATTTCAGACATTTGTTTTTTGGTTCAATTTCTATGTATCTATTCAATATATATTTGATATTTTGTATTATGTTTTAATACATACTATATTTGTACTGTTTGATATGAATTATATTCGTTTATACAAATTGAGTCATCCAAATACAAATGATATACTTTCATCAAATGAAACATTTGTATTTGTATATGATACAATTATATGATTCTATAAAACAGTGCAGAGCCAGCATTTTAACTAAGAGGGTTCAAAATCGAAAAATCTAAAGAAAAGAACAAGTCGAAGGGGATTCAACGTTCGCCATGTATACATGAAAAATGTTTAACTATTTGGTTGCTATACCTATATAATTTTGACTGTACTGAATGAATGTTAGAATTTTGAAAATAAAAATGTTTATTTGCCCCAAAAAAGAAAAATATTAATATCTTCTTAAATATCTAAAATATTACTTACTTAGAAACAAAATAAAAAAAAGGTTAAAACACCATTTATCTAGGACGGAGGGATCAGTATCATATGTCAAGGACCAATTCCAATACATCAAGGACCGTTATTTTTTTTTTTTGTTCCTCTTTCCTGCAGCTACAACATTCTCAAAACCTACTACTCATTATTCATCCCAAAACTTTGAAGTCAGCAGCTAGACAATGATCATGTGAACATTCAATCTAGAGGCGGAGCTAAAATTTTAGTTGTGGGTTCTGCAGAATTTAATTGCTTTAGGGTATGTTTGGTATGACGGAAAATATTTTTCATGAAAAATGTTTTTCTGAAAAATAAGTTGATTTTTTATATTTATTTTCTAGTGTTTGATAAGTAAGTTAAATCAACTTGGCTCTACGAGATTTGAGCCGACTCATTTTTACATTATGTTCCATGTACGTGCTTTGTTTGTGCTGTCAAAGGATCAAGAATTAAGCAAATTAGCCTATCCACTGTTTATTGTTTCAGTCACTCTTTAATATTCAATTGCAAAAAGACTGTTATTTACTGTCAATAGATTTCTATTTAATTCAAACAGCTCAGCAGGCAGTTAGTCTATCTGTTGAAATATGGAGTGAATGTTGAATGTGTTAGTGGCACAATAACAAACTGTTAAGCCAATTAGTTGAGAGTCAAGAGAGAAGTCAATTAGAGTTAGTTGTAACAGCTTTCATACCAGTTGTCAATGAGATGTAATTTTAGAGGCATAGCACGCATAGAATGAGGGAGACAGGTCTATAAATAGAACTTGTACTGGATAGAATCGGCTAAGCAAAACAAAATAAAAATATTTTCTCTTATTTTCAATTCTCTCTGCACATTTCTTTGTTGTAACTGTAGTTCTTCAATGGAAGCTTAGATTTGCTTCATTATACTCAGAAAATTGACATGGTATCAAAACCACGATCTTGTAGAACAAATACACAGCAATAATCGCAGTAACTTGGAGAAGAAATTAGGCTCGAAAACAAAGGAATCATGCAAGAAAATGAGGTATCAGCTCTCGATCATAATCATCCACTTCATCTTCAACCTTCTGATGTTCCTGGCATAGTCATTGTTCCGATCAAGCTCACAGGGCCAGAAAATTATGCCTTGTGGAGCAGATCAATGAAACTAGCCCTAAGAGAAAAAGGAAAATTGGGTTTTGTTGAAGGAACGCGTGTTAAAAGTAGTTATAAAGGTGCTCTGGCGGAACAATAGGAGAAATGTGATGCTATTATGCTTTCGTGGATTGTAAGTGCAATTGCAACTAAGTTGATACCAGAAACTGTTTACACATCAAGCGCTAAAACAATTTGGTTAGATTTTCAGGAAAGGTTTGATCGAACCAATTTGACCAGAATTTATCACTTGTGGACTGAAATTGCTACACTTCGACAAGGAACAGATACAATGATTGCTTATTATTCAAGAATGAAGGACTTGTGGGATGAAGTTGATGTAATGGTGCCTTTATCAGGTTGCGACTGTGCGAAATCAGCTCCTTATGTGGAACACTTGGAGTCACAACGATTATTACAAATTGTCATGGGATTAAATGAGAGCTATGGAAATACTAGAAGTAACATTCTCTTGACGAAACCTATGATATCTATAAATGAGGCATATGTTGTGGCAATACAAGAGGAAAGTCAGAGAACCCTGGGTGTGGTGTATAATAATAGAGATTCATTGACTATGTTTGCAGGAAGAGGACATGGAGTCAAGTACAAAAAATCCAGAGAAAAGCAAGGAAAGCCTTGTGTCTACTGTGGCTATAGAAATCATTTGTCTATTGACTGCTATAGAATAGTAGGGTATCCTACTTATTTCAAGAGTAAGAAGAAGGTTACTCAGTCAGGTGACTTCAAAACAAAAGCCAATTCCATCATTACAGGAACTATACCAAATGCTTTTGAAAGGGGACAACATTTAGGTGGACACATCAAAAGAAACACTAAGGGACAATACATGACTATAAATGCAAGCATAGAAGATCAATTCACTAAAGAGAATAACACATGAGCTTTTCATTTTACAAACAAACAGTATAAACAGCTTGTGAATATTGCTGATCAAGTATCAGGTTCTAATTGTTCATCAAACATGGCAGGTGTGAGTTCCCTTTTGTCCAAAGCATATGAGTGGATTATAGATTTTTGTGCCACACATCATATAACGCCTTGTAGAGAACTCTTAAGTGCTCTTAAGGGTTTAACAAATCAGTCTAATAACAAGGTACAAGTACCAATAGGAGGAAGATGCGAGGTTGAAAATACTAGTAGTGTGAGCATTCTAGGAGAAAAGAAGTTGCAGGATGTACTACATGTTCCAGATTTTAAATTTAATCTTCTATCAGTTTCCAAGATAACTAAGGAACTTTACTATTCAGTTTCCTTTTTCCTTGATTTTTGTGTGTTCCAGGCTCTTTATACTGGCAAGCTAATGGGGATTGATAGAGAAAGAGAAGGTTTGTATATACTAAAGGAAGAGATGTGGGGTCAGTAGCTTCAGTAAGCAGAGTAGCAAACAATAATAAATTGTGGCATCACAGGCTGGGACACCCTTTTTCCTGGAGTAATGCAACACATGCCAACTTTCACACACACTCTTGGCAATGAAATGCAACACGATTGTGATGTATATCTTATGTCTAAGCACCATAGATTGACGTTTCCCACCTGTAATAGCAAAATAAGTAATATTTTTGACTTAGTGCATATAGATGTTTGGGGTCCTTACAAGAAGCCTACATATGATGACAAGTCTTACTTTGTTACTATTGTTGATGACTGTATTAGATACACTTGGACTTTCCTACTCCAATCTAAATATGAAGTAATATTAGTTTTAACTGATTTTCTTATGTTGATTTCCAATCAATTTAAAACTACTGTGAAAACTATCATAACAGACAATGGCACAAGGTTTTTATTTGTGAAACATGGAATCATCCATCAAAGCAATTGTGCATACACTCCACAACAAAATAAAGTAGTTGAGAGAAAACATAGACATATACTCGAGGTAGCAAGAGCTTTGAGATTTCAAAGTACAATGCCTATCAGGCTTTAGGGTAAATATGTGAAAACTGCTGTGTATTTGATCAATAAACTGCCTACACCTGTCTTAGATGGGAAATATCCATATGAGGTATTGTTTGTGAATTCTCCTTCACTAGATCATTTAAAGGTGTTTGGGTGTCTTTGCTATGCTAGTAGGCTGCCCAAACAGGATAAATTTGGTAGTAGGTCCAGAAGAGTAGTGTTTCTTAGATACTCAGAGACTCAAAAAGTCTATCAAATCCTTGATCTAGATGATAACCTATTCTTTGTTAGCAGGGATGTGGTCTTCAAGGAATTTTCTTTTCCTTTTAAAGATGGCAAGGACCAACTGACCACTAACATGTTTAGAGTGGTGTCATCCCCATATTATAATGTTGAGGTTGCCTCACCTTATTTGGGATGTTCTTATCATGATCCTAATTGTTCTTCTTCTGATCAGCCTGTTACAGGTGATTTTGTGTCTAGTGAGACACGTATGGATACTTTTCACCATAAACCATAGGTTACCACAAACAGGCCTCCAGCAGAGTTACCAATAGAAGCTACGGTAGATGTGATACCAGTAGAGTGTGCCCTAATATTGCCAGAAGAGAACTTGCCATATCTCCGACCAAGCAGACCGTACAAGCCACCAATCTAGCTCATTGACTATGTTACTACCACCAATTGCCTTTTTCCCATCTCTAACTATGTGTCTTACTCTCACCTCTCTAGTTCTTACCAAGCTTTCTTGAGCTCTTTATCTTCTCCCACCGAACGAAAATCCTTTCAAGAATCCTCCAAATATCCATAATGAACCTCAGCTATGCAGGATAAAATAAGGGCGTTGGAGGCTAATCATACCTGGGATCTAGTTGATCTTCCTATAGGTAAATATGTTATTGGTTCCAAATGGATCAATAAAATCAAATATAGGGGAAATGGTGAGGTGGGCAAGTATAAGGCTAGGTTGATAACTAAGGGGCACACTCAACAAGAAGGGCTGGACTATTATGAAACTTTTTCTCCAGTGGCCAAAATGGTCTCCGTTAGATCAGTTATTGCAGTTGCAGCAGCCAAGGATTGGCCTTTATATCAAATGGATGTAAACAACACATTCTTACAAGGTGATTTATATGAAGATGTGTACATGACTGTGCCACAAGGATTTTAGAAGCAAGGAGAAAACAAAGTGTGCAAATTGTTAAAGTCACTATATGGTTTAAAACAAGCTTCACGATAATAGAACATTAAATTATCTACTACCCTTATAGAAGGAGGCTACTCTCAAAATCATTATGATCACTCTCTTTTCACAAAAAGAGATAGAACAGACATAGTGGTGATTCTCATCTATGTTGACGATTTGTTGATCATAGGTAGTTCACAACACATGATTGATGCAACAAAGCAAATGTTGCATAATAGGTTCAAAGTGAAGGATTCTGGAGTGCTCAGGTACTTCTTGGGTATTGAAGTAATGAGATCCAACAAAGGGATAATTCTGAATCAAAGAAAGTACACATTAGAGTTGATTTCAGGAGTTGGCATGAGTGGTGCTAGACCAGCCTCAACACCAATGGAGATGAATGTAAAGATTACTATAATAGATTATGATCAAGTGGTGGGAAAAAATAATGATCCCGTGTTATCAAATATTACTAGTTATCAAAGGCTAGTAGGAAAGTTGATTTATTTGACAATCATAAGACCTGACATCTTTTTTGCAGTCCAAGTCTTAAGCCAGTTTATGGAACACCCTAAAGAATCACATTGGGAAGCGGCATTAAGGGCAGTAAGATATGTGAAAAATGTACCGGGTCTGGGAATACTGTTAAAGAAAAATACAGACATGAACTTAGTAGCCTTTTGCGACTCAGATTGGGCATAATGTCCGAACATAAGAAGATCAGTTTCCAGTTATGTAGTTCAAATGGGAAGTTCACTAATTTCTTGGAAATCTAAGAAACAACACATAGTAAGTTGCAGCTCAGCAGAGGCTGAATATAAAAGTATGGCAGCTGCTGTATCAGAAGTGATGTAGTTAGTTGGTATCTTGAAAGATTTATGAGTGTCAGTTGCCAAACCAGTGACATTATGTTGTGACAACAAGGATGCCATGCAGATACCTGCAAATCCTATGTACCATGAGCATACAAAGCACATAGAAATTGATTGTCATTTTGTGAGGAAAAAAATAAATAATGAATTGATCCAAACAGAATACTTGCAGACCAAAGCTCAGCCAGCAGACTTGTTCACAAAAAGACTTGGAGTTGCTCAACATCACTCTCTGTTGTCCAAGCTAGGAGTGCTAGATGTGTTTCTCCCTTCTTCTTGAGGCGGAATGTTGAAATATGGAGTGAATGTTGAATGTGTTAGTGGCACAATAACAATCTGTTAAGCCAATTAGTTGAGAGGCAATAGAGGAGTCAGTTAGAGCTAGTTGTAACAGTTGTCATACCAACTATCAATGAGCTGTAATTTTAGAGGCATAGCATGCATAGAGTGAGGGAGACAGATCTGTAAATAGAACTTGTACTGCATAGAATCAGCTAAGCAAAACAAAATAAAAATATCTTCTCTTATTTTCAATTCTCTCTGCACATTTCTTTGTTGTAATTGTAGTTCTTCAATGGAAGCTTAGATTTGCTTCATTATACTCAAAAAAATTGACACTATCAGTAGGTGTGACTTGTGAGACAATATTAAGCTCATCAACACACAAATTGCATAATGAGGAAACTCTCGGTCAACCGTTGTGTTGCATAGTTACATCAAAGATTAATTCTTAACAGCGCGCGTGAAAGCTAGGACTCTAAAAATAGTTGTGCCTCAAACTTGCCATCATTCGACTACATGGCTTTTCACAATGTTGAAGATGGAGCACATATCATGCATTGTCAAATCTATAATCCATAAATACTACTTAAATGCAATATTATTAAGTCCACGAAGCACACAAGTTACATGAATAATGGATCAGTTGTGACATAAATTCCTGCATTAGCATTTACACAAATTGTACCATTTGTTTTTGTGATCATGATAAGCATTATTAATCTAGTAATGCTATGAATAAATATAGGAATCAAAGGATTTAAGTCGAAAATCACAAAAAGTTATAACACATTTTGTAATTCAGTTATAATTCCTTAATAATAAAATAAACCACTTAAAAAATCAACACAATTAATAAACCTCAAGGTCAATAAATAGTTGAAATAAACTAATAAGCATTCAACTACAAGCCCAATACATACAGAAGGGGGAAATAGAATTAATGAAATGCTCCTTAGCTCATCAACACACATGCATATTACATGCATGGAGTTGTAAAGAAGCACTACAATTGAGATCTTCAGACCATCATGATAATAAAAACAATTACTAGCTACTTAACGCCACCAGTGAATGCTAGAATAGTTTGTATAGTTGTGAGTATGAGGAGTATAATAGCTGCCACAGTCGAAGCTCCTACCCAAGGACTACTAAAGTAATTATGGATCAAACTTGCATGCATTCTGTTCCATGGTTTATCACAATGTTGAAGTATTTTTCTGTATCCTTCTTTGTCTTTAAAGCCGTGTGAAGTTCTGACCCCTTTTCCAATTGTGTTGAAGATTCTAGTCACTTCTTTGTCCTCTCCTATCTCGTTAACAATGATTCCTTTCTGGCGAAGCAAACTCACATCTTTTTCTGAGTCGATAAGATAATCCATGAGAGTAGTAAAATCACTGAAATATTTATGATGTACATCATATTGTTGTTCAAAAGCAATGAGATTTCTCAGATTGGACTCGGTACTATCAAAGACATGAAGGCAAGGGATTTTCATCAGTCCATTCTCGAACTTTATATCAAAATAACTTGTATCCAAAATATCCTCTAATAAACTTGTATACAAAATACCTTCTTTGTCATACGACCTATAAATATTTCCGAAATTTGTGAAGTTAACTCCAGCTCCGGAAAGCTCTGTTGCATTTGGCATGACCTTGTTATCCTTATCTTTCGGCTCTTCTTTCGACCTAAATATTTGCAAAGGATTGCAGCATAAGCTTTTCTTTCCGGGATATGTGTTAGGATTCACAAGATGCCATGACATGTGTATTAGATGAAGTAAATGTTTGATATTTCCTGCATTTGCATTATAATATAGCTTTAGAAGTGCTAGATGAGTCGTTTTTGGCAAGTTAATAGGAAAGCAATATTTTGCCATTATTGCAAATGGTAACTCATTATCTTGCTTTGTCATGTGATGAAGCTTGTCGAGGATAAAGAAGGGAAGTTGATTTTCTAGTAACATCAAGTCTCGAGTCACTTGATCAAATATGTAACCAACACTAGTATTGATAATTTTTTCTTCTCCTATTGGACATCTTCCACTTAGCTCTCGAATGAACTCAACCACAAAACAACCATCAAGCAACAACATTTGCAAGAATTGATCAGCAATGCCACTCATGTAATCATTGAGCTTTTTTATACTGCCAGGAAACGAAATATCCTTCATGTCATTATCATAGTCTTCTATATCATCATAACACTTTAGTGCTTCCTCTTTCAATTTCATTAGTTCACTGATGCAACTCTCTACATCAAGCTCCTTTTCCCGTTTAAGAAACCTTTGTAGATACAATACTTTGTACTTTTCCATTTGCCAAAGTTGAGGATTTTTCCTATGGTAAGGACCAATAGAGACCATCTTTGGTGTATAAGCATCTGGATTTGATTCACTTAGCCCCACATTTACTTTGAATATCGTACGTGATTTGATAGATAAATTGTCTAAATGGGCAAACATTTTATCACAGATTTGATTTGCAGATTCATTTGTTTGCGACCCTGATGGATCTTGACCATTTGTTTCTTTTATCTTGATCAAATGATCCACCATTCTCCCTTCTTCTATCTGTAATTGGAAAATGGAAATTTGAATGGAAAATGGAGGAAACAAATAGATGGAAAAGGAAATTGTGTTTTCACTTTAAGGAAGTAAAGTTCTCCCGCCAGGGTGGGAGAAATGAACTTTCTTATGCTTATATTGAGAAGCATTCCTTCATGTGGATAGTGAGGCAAGAACAAGACAAGCCTCGTGTTGTTGTTGTCATGGTTGGTGTAGAGAGGAAGTACTAAAAATTGAGAAGACTTAGAGAGAGCAGTATGAATGAAATATGATAGATCAAAGTGTTCACTAGACATTTGTGCTAAGTTGAAGTGTGAAGATCGCTTGGTAAATTTAAGTATCAAACTAATAGTTACATTGGACCATGTATATCTAGACATTTTGCCTTTTATAAAATAGTTAATTAGAAGATAAATAATATCGTATGTTGAAGTTACTCTTGGGATTGTTAAAGTTCAATATATCCATAAAAATCAATATTGTAATGATCGATGCATGAATTAAGATTCTATGAGACTAACTTGAAATGGTTTGATCTTCTCCTACTCTTAAAATCATGGCTAGTAATCGATAAAATCTCTCAATCTCTTAAAAGTTATGGCTTTATGCCTTAGTATGAAAATTAATAGGGTACAAAAGAAATTATATAGATGATATCAATTAATTGTTCATAATTTTAATCATATGAGTGTGTTTAGTTTAGGTATTATGATCTTTATATTGAATTGCCAAAAGAAAAGTGGGCTGATGAAATAAAAAAACTAATTACGGTAGAGAGAAGAACCTCTTCTTTTTTAGTTTGAGGAAGCAGTGGAATTTGGTCATCTATTGAAGCAATCTCAATGGAGTGCGACTGTGCCATCCCTCTTTCTTCAACTCTAATTCCTACAAAAATACACATTCTTTTTAATTTCAATACATACTATAATAATAATAATAATAATTATTATTATTATTATTATTATTATTATTATTATTATTATTATTATTATTATTATTATTAATCCAATGCAATTCATTGAAGAATTTGATTTGAAAAGAAAAGCCAAAGCAATAACAGGGAAAAATTATGAGTATAACATAACTCTTGTGTTACTTTATGAAAAGAACCGTACATGTCTTCTCAAAACCTGTAGAAAAATAAACTAATTTGATCCATAAGGTCTATCATTCCCCGGATAAATATGTTGTTGTTATAAGCTCTATCATTCATCTCGTAATATTTATATATATTTTTCTTGATAGCATTAGTCATTGTATGTCTTGATAAATTTCAAATTTTGAATCTTCATCTAAAGTAGAGAGCAAAAAAAATTAAAGATGACTATAAGTTTACCTCTTTGATTGGTTGTTTCTTCTATTGTGCCTGTTCAACCCTTGCTTCTCTTTGATGACTTTTCATTACTATATATAGAGGAGCAGAACCACAATCACTGAAAATAGTACTCTTTCTAATTCAAAATAACTGAATTTTGAGTTATTTTTTTTGCTCACTTTTATTTATCATTTTTTGATATAATACACCTATTAAAAAAAGTAATGATTAATATACTAGTAAATTTACAATATTATTCTCATTAGTTGATGTTTAGTAATATTTATTGAAAAATAATTTGAAGAATAAATAATTAATGCTAAAAGTAAAATACAATTTTTTTTTCTATTCTTGATTTGTCAAAAATGACAAGTGAAAATGAAAATCGAATTAGGAAAATAATAACAAGTAAATCCAAATGAAGAGAGTATTTTTCGACGTCCAAAATAAGTGAATTATTCGTTTTTCAAGAGACTATATTAAAAATTTCTTTCAATTTTACCTTTCTCTTACACTTTTAGATTATGAGTTTCAAGAGACTTAATTGATCTTATTTTAATGTGGCTAATTTTGATGAGTATTTTGATAACATCTAAAAAGGTAAAAATAAAAAGAAAAGTATAATTTATGTACTGGTTCTTTTTTCTCTTAGTAAGTGTGTATTGAGATAAAAATTCACTTATTTTGAATTAGAAGAAGTATATGGTGTGTAGGTATAAAGGTTATGGTTCATGAGTTATTTTATAAAATTTATATTATATTAATTTTTAATTATTTTATTTTGTATAGTCAAAATTAAAAATATTTGAATCTGACCTATCGTCTCGAAATCGATACAGTTTGGTTAATTTTATTTTTTTGGGGTTAAAACCTCATGTAAGAATCATAAGTAGAAGTTATTACATGATGCTATTCATATTTGTAGAATTTTGACAAAAACTCTTTAAATAATTTTATAGTTTAAAAAGATGATGAATCAAGAGAATATGAAAAACTAAAAATATATAGATACGTTTTCACCAGTTTACAGTAGTGTAAATTTAACTAGAAATCAAAAAGAAGAGAAATCAGTTGACTCAAGTCAATGAGTGTATACATATTGGGTAAATGCTTGGAATAACTCCAGATGACTTTCAAATTTTACCCTAAAATAAAAAAAGTTTCTTTAAAATAAGCTTTATCTCTTAATTAATATTTTTTGAACGAAATTACCCCTGACTAATTGAGTAAATTATATAAATATCCTCAAAATGGATAACAACTTCATATTTATATCTTTCAACTTTTATTTTTTTCTCTTTTTAATTTTACTTTGATTTTTATTTTATTTTTCTCTTTTTATTTTTGATTATTCTCAACCCTTATTTTTTTTCCTTTTTTCCTCTCAATTTTTTTTTCTTTTTTCTTTTACTTTGATTTTTTATTTTTTCTTTCCTCTTATTTTTTATTCTTTTTATTTTTTCTCAACCCTTATTTTTTTTTTATTTACACCTTTCAATTTCTACTTTTATAAAAAAAAAAAAAAAGACTTTTATTTTTCTTTGATTTTTATTTTTTATTTTTTTAAAAAAATAACTCAACCTTATTTTTATTTAATCTTTTTTTTATTTTTTTCCATTCTCTCTCAACTTCTACATTTTCTTTGATTTTTATTTTTTAAATATTTTTATTTTTTTGTTTTTTTCTTTAATTTCTTCCATTCAAGTTACATCTCATGAGCAAGAGTTGATACTAGCACATTATAAAGACAAGATTTATGACTTTCAAACAACAGACTACGTTTCATGGGTAAAAGTTGATAATGCCACATAGTAGAGGCAAGACTTATGACCTTCAAACAACAAATTATGTTTCATGGGCAAGAGTAGACACTACCACAATGTATTTTGATTTATGAAATGTTTTATAAATCTTACCTTAGAGGCAAGACTTAGCTCAGGAACTTTCAAACAACAAATTATGCCCCACGGGCAAAAGTTGACTCTACCACGTTATTTTTTTTATTTATGAGATGTTCTACAACTATTGTTTTAGAGGCAAGATTTAGCTCAAGGACTTTTAAACTTCAAATTATGTTCCACGGGCAAGAGTTGACTGTACAACGTTATGTTTTCATTTATGAGATGTTTTACAACTATTTCCTTAGAGGCAAGACTTAATTAGCTCAGGAACTTTCAAACTACAAATTATGCCCCACGGGCAAGAGTTGACTCTACTACGTTATGTTTTCATTTATGAGATGTTCTACAACTATTGTCTTAGAGGCAAAACTTAGCTCAAGGACTTTGAACTACAAATTATGCCCACAGGTAAAATTGACACTACCACGTTATGTCTTCATTTATGAGTTGTTCTACAACTCTTGCCTTAGAGGCAAGACTTAGCTCAAAGACTTTCAAACTACAAATTATGCCCCGCGGACAAGAGTTGACACTACCACGTTATGTCTTCATTTATGGGATGTTCTACAACTCCTGCCTTAGAGGCAAGACTTAGCTCAAGGACATTCAAATAATAAATTATGCCCCACGGGCAAGAGTTGACACTACCACGTTATGTCTTTATTTATGAGATATTCTACAACTCTCGCCTTAGAGACACGACTTATCTCAAGATTTTTCAAAGAACTTTATAACAACAATTCATGCCCTTAAATTTGCTTTGATGTCAAAAAAAAAAGATCCCTTTTTTATTTATTAGCAAAATATAATACAAGTTGAGAAAAAAAAAAGCGATCAAACAAAATAGAGAAATAAAAAAAATTGAGAAAAAAAAAGGAAAGAAAAAATAAATATTAAGAAAAAAGCGAAGAATTAAAAAAATTAAAAAAAATAAAAATGAGAAAAAAATAAAAATAAAATTTGAGAAAAATGAGGAAAAAAAGAGAACTGAAAAAGGGGAAAAATGATTAAACAAAATAGAGAAATAAAAGAAAAGAGATTGAGAGAAAAAAGGCAAGAAAAGAATAAAGATTAAGAAAAAAATGAAGAATTAAAAAAATTGAGAAAAATAAAAAATAAAAGGAAACAATAAATATAAAGTTAGAGAAAAATGAGGAGAAAAAAGAGAACTGATAAAAAAATAAAAATAAAAGAAAAATAAAGGTTAAACACAAATGAATTAAAAAAAGAAAAAAAATAGATAATGCTTGAGAAAAAATAAATAAATAAAGGTTGAGACAAATGAATTAAAAAATAAAAATAAAATTCAAAGAAAAATAAAAAGTAAAAATAATAAAAAATAAATAAAAAAATTAAATAAAAAATAAAAAAGTGAAACTAATAAAAAATAAAATTTGAGAGATAAATGAGTATGGAAAGTTTAAAAATATATTTGAAGTACAGAGGAGACAGAATGATACTTGTACTATACTTAAAAAGTAAGAAAGAATATTTTTTAAAATCATTTCTTATTGCAGTCAAATATCTAAAATCATCCATATTTGGTTCTATGAAATGCAATTTTCCGTATATTTTATATTGATTGCTAAAAGAAAGTTAGGTGGAAAAAATTAATATTAAAGTAGTGTAGTTGAGTAGGTTCTCTTTAATATTCACGTACAGTTAACATAAACATCACAACCACCAAGGTATAAATCTACTCCCTCCGACTTATTTTTTTCGTCTCATATTAATTTATTATCTTACCAAAAATAATTGTTTTATATTAATTAATCACATTAATAAATTTAAAAAGTATTAATTAATTTTTTGATACATTAATTTTTAATTTATTCTTTTTAGAAGTGTTCATACTTATTTGTATAGTTCTTGAGAAGTTCTTTTTAAGAAGTGAATTAGTAAAATTATCTTCTTATTTATAATTTTTAATCATCATATAAAATAAAATGTGTCCAATTAATATAGGATGGAGAAAGTATATTAATTGTCAAGGTCATTATAAATATATGTTTCTTATCTTGTAAGAGCCGACGACGTCTAGTTGACGGTAAAGAAAGACTCGGCATTTAGGCGAGACGTCCGATTGTGTGGTACGTAGTGGGTAATTAGTTCGCCCCGCCCAACAAACATTCATTTTTACTTGTCTATAATACTAAATACAAATCTCTACTTTTATTTGTTTGGTTTAAAAAAGGCTTAAGTCATTGATAGGGATCCTAAGTTTATTTCGAAATTTCACTTAAACCCCTCAACTTAGACTTATACCTATCACACCCCTAAACCATCCAAAATTTGATTCACCTAGGTCTTTTTTGCCCTGATACATCGCGTGATATATACTCACTGTGGGCATATGAGAAGTGTTTTTTTTTTTTTTGCCAAATTCCCTATTTTTTTCGATCTTCTTCTTCATTTTTTGTTTTTTCAAGATGAGAACCACCATCTGCCACCAATGTTTGACAAAGAAACTAGAGACCACCACCCCATCCCCACCCACCTCGTTGTTCTAAAAGAACTTCTTCCCCAACCAAGCAAAGATTGAAACATAAAGAAAAAGAAGAAAAATAAAATGAAAAAAGAAACAAATCTTTAAAAATCATTTTCTTAATTATTAGATGAAAACAATCAATTCTTTGATTTTAATAATTTGTCAATTTTTGTGTTGAAGATTGGTACTTTTGTGAGCTTGTTCAATGAATCTTTTCATTGATTGTTGTGTTGAAATTTTATGTTATTATTGAACTTGAAATGGGAAAGATATGCATGAAGATGGCGGTGATGTTGGTTGTGAAATTCCCTCAGTTCTTCACTGGTGTGTGTTTGACTTTGTTGGGTTTTGTTTGTGTTCTTGCTACAGGCGGCGATGGGGCGGGGTGGGGAGGGAGCCGTGAATGAAGGTGGCAACGGTGGTGGGGAGAGGATGGGTAGATGGGTGGAAAGGGGGTGGGGGGGGGGGGGTTGAATTATAAATATTTTTTTTGACTCATAATTATTTTTTTTAATTCATCTGCCACGTGTCCTTCTTTATTTGATCTTTTTTGTCACATGGGAGTGTGATACTCACATTTTATACTTGTGGTGGTAATCAAAATAGTGTCTAATTGGTACACAATTTAAGTGGTTTAAGTGTTCAATAGGTATAAGTCATACAATTTACTATTTTATTATTAAAAAAATATTTATGATTTTTTAAATGACTTGTAAAGAAAAAAGTGACGGCTCATATGAAATGAATCGAAGAAAATATTACTGTAGCTCCAGGTTAACTTAAAATTAAGTAGCAAACAAATATTAAAGTTTTCCCTTTCAGACTTCATTTCAATATCGATCATCTAGGCAAATTAATTGTAAAATACATATGAGTAGGTGAAGGACAATCACAGGCATTTTAGTCATTTTGTCAAAGTCCATGTAGCAGTTACTTTTCTTGTGGCAAAATTTCACGTATAGACAGGACTTTTCTTAACTAACTTGATGGTCTAAGTTTTACTAATTACATTTTATAGACATTAGTTAGTGATCAAATATAGTTAGGACTCATTTATAAAATATAATTAATATTAATTTTTTTTTAAAAAGCTGAGTAATTAATGTCCATTATTATCTTTAACTTCACCCAATATTCTCCTTTTATCTATTTGTAATATATTAAAGGGGAATGGACAAGAATAGCCACTCGGCTAAAAAAATTGTCGTCGAGTGATCATTGATTTTGAATTTCCAAAATATAGCCATTTAGGCTATTTTTTGTTACTGCCTTCATTTTTTTTTTTTTGTCTTTTAGCCATTTTTTTTTAAAATTGTTGCTACATTTTAAAAAAAAAAAAAATTCATTGCGTGCCCTCTTTTTCTAAAAAAAACTTTTTATCTTTTTTTTCACTGTTTTTTTGCAGTTCCATTTTTTTTTTTTTAAAAAAGCTATTCTTCTAATTTGTGTAGTTTTTCTAACAATCAAATACGATTTTATAACATTATAATTGTTGCTCTTCTTTTTTATCAATCAAATACAATATTTGATATCAAATACATGAATCTTTGATACCAATTACAAATTCATATTTTATACAATATTTATATAAAAGTGTGTCAATGTGATATAAAAGTATTTGGTATAAAAGTGTATCAATTGAGTATGGATACCGCATGTGTCCAATTGGGCCAAATGACTAAGAACGAAAATAAATTGGGCTGACTGGCTCCAATTGTCCACATTTTCAAATTGTGGGTCATTTCTTTTCAAAGTGGTCAGCCCATGTCCTTTCCCCTATATTAAAAGTGTGAAGGCTCTTAGAAAAGTGATTTGAACTTTTTGTCCTTCATTAAAATTCTCCGCTTTAGACAAAATTATTTTTTCATCATTTTTAAGAATTTATTATTTATGTATATTTATTAAATTTTAGTTAGATATTAATTTTTTGCCTAAAATATAAGACTTAATTTCATACTAGGAGTTTCACAAATGTTATTGATGGAAAAAAAAAAGTTGTCGTCTATACTCGATAAGGTTTTGAATTCTTTGGATGTTTTTTCCTTATTTGGAATTCTTACTACCAATTAATATTCCTTATATGTTTAGAGTTTATAATTGACAAATAAGTTCTTTGACCATGAAAATTGTGAGCTTTTAAAGAAGTAAATTTTATCTTTAAAATAATATTTGAGAATTGGATTTTGTTGCTCACTGAATGAGGGGTTGTTGTTGGGGTAGGGGTTGAATGGTTAACAATTTTTTGCCGAATATAACCTCAAGCGATCAGGGCATATATCATTATCATTTTTTATTTCTTCATTTTTTACTAGATATTTTGCTATATAATTTTCTTCTTGTCCTGTGTTTAATAGTATTAAATGTTCTTTTTCATTTATTTTTCCTGTTATGTAATATTGGTTTAAATTACTTATTGAATTTGTTTCATAACTTGTTCTTTTTGATGAGCTCGATGACTCTGGTTTTTCATTAGCTATTCTTTTTGTTGTACTTATTCTATCATTTACTATTTCTAAATTTTCTTCTATATCTATGTCTCTATAGCTATAGTCATTATAATCTATTGTTTTTACAATTTGCTCAAATGGGCTATCTATTTGTATTTTATTAATCTTATTTTTCCCTGTTATTTTATGTTTTGTTGTTAATACATATAAATTTTTACATCTCGCTGTAAATATTTCTGAATCATAATTATCTGTTTCTTCTACCTCTATATTATTTATTTCTAATTTTTCTTTAAATTGATTTATCTCGTTTATTAATTTTTGTTCTTTATCTTTTTCTTCTTTTTCTTTTTGTCTTTGTTCGTATAAATCTTTTAACATTTGTAATTCTTTTTCTAATTCAGCAATTCTACTATTTTTAGTTTCTTCTATTCTTTTTAATTCCTGTGTTTATGCTTAATTTTTCATTTCATCTTTTATGGTTCAGTCTATGAAAAACGTAATTCTGTCTATGAAAAAAGTAATCAATCATGTATGTTGCCTAATGATTTCAACTAAAAAATGTTATAAAATAATCTCATGATTAATTAATATGCATGACCAAATGGGGGATAAAATAATTTCGCATTTATCTCGAGATTATTATTTTCATCCCTTCAGTCAAACGACTCCTATTGGTTCAACCTTTATAGATTGTCTTGGTCTTTGGTCTTTTGGGGTCAGTATATCCCGTGAGCCTATTTTGTTCATCTTCTATATGGAATAGTAATCCATCATTTTAGTATAATTTGTGAATAAAATAGTCTTGGAATTGGCTAATACCTCATGAAAAATATGGGGTAAAGTCAATTTTAAACTTTATCCTAAAATTATTATCCTTAATCCACCTAACAAACTAATATTAGTAACATCAAACACGTTATATTTTTAAAATTATGAGTTCATAAACTATCTATTATATTTTAATAAAATTTTATACATGTCTCTTTATTTGTGACTAAAGTATGGATTCATATAAGTCATGACGGATACCAAGCACCAACAAGCAACATCTGCCCCTGCATCGGCCAACTCATGTACCAATCATATATATGCAAAATAATTATAGGTTGGTCAAATATTAAGAAAAAGACATATAAGCAGCCATATCTAATATCTTTGAACACATGACATGTTTCTAAATTTTAGTTATCTCTTTTGTAATATTTCAACTTGGAGAAGCTTAGTAGTTTAATTTCGTTTTATCATATAAATTGTTTATACTAAAATCTTAACAACTTAAAACCTATTTTTTTTATTATACATGAAAGTGAAAATTGTTCTCTAATAATAAATTAGAAGTGTTATTTATTGATTCTAACATTTCTATAATTTGTAATGATAGATGGAGATGAGAGTATGGAATGACGTTCCTATTTCTATGGACCAGTTTGATTTCATGTTGGGATGCTTGACTACGTAAGTCATTTACCCTATGAGGAGACTATTGAAACAATACAAGAAGAGGAAGAATGACCTACATATAGTGTTCATTGACCTGGAAAAGCCTTACGACAAAATTTCTAGGGAGGTTATATAAAGAATAGCTTGGAGGATAAAGGTTTACGTATGACATATATTAAGGTAATCCCGGATGTATAATAGAGCCAAGATTTGAGTGAGGTCAGTACAGATTCAACTTTATGAAGGTGTGAGAGGTTGAAAATAGATGATTTTAAAAGGGGTAGAGGTAGGCCGAAGAAGTACTGGAGAGAGGCTATTAGACAGGATATGACACAATTTGACCTTACCGAGGACATGGCCTTAGATAGGAAGTTATAGAGGGCATGGATTAGAGTAGAAGGTTAGTTAGTTAATTGGGTGTTGTGTCACTTTATTCTTCTTTACTATTAGTCATACTATTAGTCGTATTTCTCTTATAGTTTCTTGTCTTTGAGTTTGGTCATTAGTTGTTCCTTTTAAACTTTGATTATTATGGTATCTTATTACGACTACTATTTAGGATGAATTGTTAGATTGTCTATGGTACTTGTCATGGTTGTCTTTAAATCTATTATTTCTTTCTCTATACTTCTTTAACATGTTTTTTGCTTGAGCCGATGGTCTATCAAAAATAGCCTTTCTACCTCTAAGATAATGGTACGGTGTACACTATATCCTCCCAGACCCCACTTTGTGGGATTACACTAGATATGTTGTTGTTGTTCGTATATTTTACTATATTTGGATATCAAAATATATATTATCATTATTTTTATTATTTAACGTTTGATACACGTGCAACTCACATAACCTAAACTAGTATAACAAAAGGTGCTGGTTATTCTCTATCCATGATTGTTATTCTCCTTCCTTAATTGATCATTTTTTAGTACAAATATATACAAACCACTTATACAATTGAAATTTTACTCTCTCTCTCTCTCTCTCTCTCTCTATATATATATATATATATATATATATATATATATATATTTATATATATATATATATTTGTGTGTGTGTGTATGTATATCCACAATATATTGTATAAACGTATAATATTATACATATACAATTAAATAAATAAACATAGATATATTATATATATGCATAATGTATATATAAACCAACACATAACTAATATGTAATACATATGCAGATACATATGTATTTGTGTACCAATATAGAACTGTTGACAATATAATTAAATAATAAAAGTGTACTCTCTCTAACAGATTAAGCTTTTAGATGAGATGATCATACAATTCAACATTGTATCAGAGCAGACATAGGTCCTGGGATCGAATCTCACCACCACCTATTATTAAAATGAATTTTCATGTGCTTGGCCCATGAAAAAAATTATAAATGCACGTGAAAGCACGTGTTAAAAAAATAATTAAATAATAAAAGTGTGTTTTCTCTAACAACTTAAGTTTTTAGATGAGCTGATCACATAATTCAATAAGAACAAACTTGTATATATATAGTTATATAAAAATATACATATATACATAAAAAACATACATCCAATACATTCATATGTATATAAGAATATACAAATAGAAGAAAATATACAATGCATACCCACATGTAAAAATCTACGCAAATCAGACGGAATACAATTAAATTACCGATATACAATTACCAAATTCACTAAAATTGAATCAAATCACAATTATGAAAATAATTCATCAAGATTTATTTTGTGAAATTGACACTAATATACAATTGATATTTAAATTATACATTCCATTCTACAAGATTTTCAGAAAATTGAGATGACGGAGAAACATTACATTTAATTAAAGATACATGAGATGGTCACATAATTCAACAAGAACAAACTTGTATACATATATAGTTATATAAAAATATACATATATATATCAAAAACATATATCTAATACATTCATGCATATACGAATATACAAATAGAAGAAAATATAGAATGTATACCCATATATAAAAATCTACGCAAATCAGTCTAAATACAATTAAATTACTTATATATAATTACCAAATTCACTAAACTTGAATCAAATACCCAATTATGAAAATAATTCATCAAGATTTATTTTGTGAAATTGACACTAATATACAATTTGATTGTAAAATTATACATTCTATTCTATAAGATTTTTAGAAAATTAAGATGACGGAGAAACACCACATTTAATTGAAGCTATACGAGATGGCCACATAAAGAACAAACTTTTATACATATATAGTTATATAAAGATATACATATATACATCAAAATCATACATCCAATACATTCATCTGTATATAAGAATATACAAATAGAAGAAAATATACAATGCATACCCACATATAAAAATCTACGCAAATCAGACCGAATACAATTAATTTACCTATATACAATTACCAAAATCACTAAAATTGAATCAAATACCCAATTATAAAAATAACTCATCAAGATTTATTTTGTGAAATTGACACTAATAGACAATTCAATTTTCAAATTATACATTCTATTCTATAAGATGTTCAGAAAATTAAGATGATGGGGAAACATTACATTTAATTGAAGCTATGGTTCAATACTTCTTGTCAATCATTAATCGGAGCTATAGATTCAATACCTCTTGTAAATAAATCTACATGAATTTTTTCATCCATTTGAATCAAGTTAATTGATAACTTGAAGAAAACCTTAAAAAATACCAAATAAGAAAAATTGCTTAGAAACTTAGAGACTAATAGATGAAGTAAAAGTTAGAAAAATAAATATAAAAAAACAACGAAAGTATATACACGAAATCATACAAGATTACTTCAAAATCTTTAATGAATATCTAGGTAGATGTTTAGGATGACAAATTGTGGATGAATTGGGAGAAAAATTTTCTTTGCATGAAAGAATGTGTAATGACTAAATGAGAGAAGGATGTAAAGTCTTCAACCGTCAAATTAGTCAATTAAATACGAAAGGGTGTTTGAAAAATTAATTAAATGAGAGAATAAGGTCCACATAAAAAACAATTATAAAACTAACAACTAATTATTTAAGATAATTATTTTAAACCTTAATCATACCAAGTAATTGCGAAGTTATTTTATCTATTAACCATAATTTTCTTTGTGGCTCATCCAAAAAAAATGTTTCGAGGGTGGAAGCGGGTGGGGGTGGGGGATACAAAATAAAATTAATGTTGTGGGACTTTCATGGAACCCAAATAGAAAAGAATAGGAAGGTAAAAGACAAACCAAATACTCCATTAGTTTTTTTTTTTCCTCGATCACTATACTAAATTAGATATTTCAATTTACTTATTAATTTTAATAAATTAAAAGACTTCTATAATTTGTTTTTCATATTATTTTACTATTAAATATCTACATAAAATAACAGTGATCATATTTAGAGTTTCAAAACATCATTAATAATATTAATTTATTAAAATATTTTTCTATTTGTTTTTAGTTGTCATTTTACGCTTCTCGAGAGTCAAACTGAATGAACTTTGACTAACATTTTAAGATATATTTTTCTCATCATATTAATATAAGAAGGATTACAACTTATAGCATATTTCGTATATTTTCTTAATATTCAAATTTAAAATTTTAAATATTAAGTTAATCTACTCCAAGTTAACTTTAAAATTTAGTCAAATTAACTTTCATAACGTAAAATGCGATAAGTAAAAATAAATAACGGGAGTACATCTCTAACTAATATATTTTTAAAGAGTGTGTCAACTGTTAAGTCAACCGAGGTCAAGTAAAATGAAACGAATAAAGTATATACTTTAGGGTAAATTTGAACTTTCAACATTTTTTTTCTTTTCACGTTATAATGTTTTGTGACAACGTAAACAATCTTTATTATTTTAAAATTCTTTAAATTGAAAAGGGCTATAGTTTTTTCATTTTTCTTGACTTCATACAACAATTGATAAATTATAAGATATAAGTAACTTGACTAGTTATATTGTTCATTTCTTGATTGATAATTACACTGTCTTTTTATCCATTGAAACTAGAGAAAAAAAATGATGATTGGTGAAAAGGACAATTGCATATCGTGAATTAAAAAGAAGCATACCGAAACATCCTGGGTTTTGATCCTTAGAAAATTTCCTGAAATTTTTATTTTTCAGACCCTATACGACTCATGGGTATGAGCAGTATGTCGGGGTATGAGCAGTATGGTCCTATCGTACGTTGACCAGTGTTAATTAGTGGGATAGTTTTGGTCACTGGAATGGGTACGACTTAGGAGTATGAGTCGTAGGGCTTGTACGAGTCGTATCAGGGACTCGTATGGTGGGCAGTGTCTGATCCTCCTAGTATTTTTTTCTGCCAGGGATATGGGTCATGGGTAAGGATCGTATGTTGTGGTTACAACTTGATTGGATGAGTCGTATACTGAAAAGTGTCTAATCCAAGGTTGAGGCTTGGATATGAGTGGTGGAACAATCGTATAGGAGGGTACGACTCGTATGGGTCAGTCGTATTCTTGTGACGGGTTTTTAAGAGACTTAAATGGGGGGTATTCTAGACATTTTCCTACTTATCCTAATCAGTACCCATGACTTATAATACAGTTAGGAGGTAATTTACCCTATTATTCTAGTCATTAATACTTAAAAACTATTCCAAAATACTCCATAATTCTCTCAAGAGCTTTTGGGGTAAGAGAGTTAGGATTTCAATTAAAGGATTGCTTTGGGGCTTGTGTTGGTGATTTCTTTCCATCTATTCTTTGGTATAAGGCATGATTCTTTTTCCTTATTATAATTTCGACTAAATGCGTGGTTTATATGATTGATTTCATAGTTTTACTATTTCATGATTATGGTTTTCAACTATTATTTTGGGTTTTTAATATTAAATGCTTGGTTATGGTTTTTTATGATTTTAATTATGCGTTTATATGCGTTAATGGTGGTTTTGGACAATTGGATTGCATGATAATGGTTTAATGGTCTTTGAAATTGGTTTTGGTTATATTATGCCTCCAATGTGTTTGATAAAATACTTATAAAGGTATATTCATTGAATTGACTTCTTTTAATGGAACTCTTGCATGTTTTAAACTTGGTAAAGGAATTACGCATGGTTTAAATGGTTTGAAAAGGTTAAATAGTTATGCTTGTGGAGAAAATGAAAGTCTCCCAAGTGGTCTAATATGGTATATGAAAAGGCGCTTGAAAGTCCCCTTAACCAAAATGGTTTGGCTATGGATATTGCTTATAAGTAAGGGGTGGTATGACAATACCACTACTATTGTCCTTGGTTATTAAAATAGTAAATAGATTGGATGGTTATTTATAAATGGTTTTAATTAGGAATTAATGGCGGGGTATATAGCAAACCCGTGGAAGGTGGCGGTCCTGGGGGGGACCAAAATTGGAAACTCATATTTGTCGATATAAGGATTGGTCTTAGTGGACCGTGTGCATGATATCACACTATTGAAGGGTGTAATAGTCATCCCATGGGATACTTCCTTGGTCGTGCAGCTACATGCACTAGGGCCCTTTCAGCAAAGGAAGATAAAGCCATATCACCCGTGGGTGGTTTAGGATGGCCAAGCTACACAACTCAGGTAAATATTTTAAAGTCATGCTAAACCCGGTCCCCTTTCCCGACACTTATATATATATATATATGGTTGTATGCATTGGATGGTTTTACTTGATTTTATAACTGGCATTATTTTATCGTTATCCATAGATTCATGCTAGTGGTCACTCGCTAACATATCTATTACGGCTGTATACCCATACTATGTAGGAATCGGCCATTCGACTCTTCCTACATAGTGATTGACTCGGGAACATCATTTGGACTGAAGTGGTGAGCTTCAATCATTTTAGAAGGCATTATTTCATGTTATGAATATTGTTACATGTTTGACTTTATTATGGATATTGGTGTTGGCCATGGTTGGGGGCATGTCCCAACCAAATTTATTTACTTTTTAGGATAGAGGCTTTGTGGTACTTCTAGGGGTTGGTATGGGTAGGATCGGTATCGGTGTCGGCCTTGGCATTAGAATAAGATGGGAGGCTGGCATCATCGGACATGATTTTTCACTATTTCATCATATTATATTTGGGGATTGATTATCATATTATATTTTGGTATTCTTTTTGGTTATAGCCTGGTTTATGGCATATGGTTTGTTTGGTATAGTTGGATGGTTGATTTGGTACTGTTGGACTTAGTCGGGTCGGTCATGATTGTGACACTATCCTAGATTCTTTATGAGAGAATTTATGTTATCTTGTTATATACTCAAAATGATGTCCATCTAAGGCTGGATATAAGTGGTTGGATTGGGTAACAGAGGGAGGTCCTCGGTCCTGGTTAGACTTGGGATGCCCGTTATGATAAGTCTCGGGGTCGGGTCGTGTCAAGTTGGTATCAGAGCCTAGGTTCATGGTCACTTGGGAAGTTTACAAAACTGTATAGAGTAGAGTCTCTTTTAGGGGTATGAAGCACACCACACTCATAAGAAAGAGGCTGCCAGACATTTAGGAATGTTTTACTTTCTTGGTATTCTATCTTCAAGTTTGAGTTCTCAATCCTAGAAATCTTTTCTAATCCTTATTTGTTCATCTTTCAGATCGTGCCTCGTAGATCTAGAGCACAAGAAAATTCTTCCTTCCCATATAGGGATAATGCTGAAGGGGTACGTCCTACGTTTGGAGTACATCTTTGATCTCATGGTCCTATTTTTGATAGTGCTAGGGTTCCTCCTATTCCGTCTAGTTCTCCTCAAGTCCCTCAGGACAGCGTGACGAATGCAGAATTTCATCTGTCTATTCATGTTATTTCCTAACTGGTTGCTGCTTAGGATAAACGGGGTATAACTGGTACTTTATCTGCAAAGACCACAAGGGTTGGTCAATTTATGAAGATGGGTCCTCCAACTTTTACTAGAGTAAAGGTCGAGGAGAATCAGCAGGGCTTCTTAGATGAGATGAAAAAGATCTTCCGGGTGATGTAGGCTACTAATGTAGAGGGGGTTAACCTTGTAGCTTATCAACTCAAGGATATTGCTTATCAATGGTATGAGGAGCGGGACAGAGATAGGGGTGATATGAAAAAAAGGTTGTGAGAGGCTTTTTCTAATGCCTTCTTGGATCGATTATTTCCTCAAGAGTTGAGGAAAGATAGGATAGAGGAGTTTTTAAACCTAAGATAGGGGAGGATGTCAGTAAAGGATATGTTTTGAAGCTCCATCAGCTATCAAGGTATGTTTCCAACTTAGTGGCTGATATAAGGTCGAGATTGAGAAAGTTTGTTTCTGGGTTGAATAGAGATTTGATTCTAGAGAGCAAGACCGCCTTGCTGATTAAAGATATGGATATCTTGAGGTTAACTGCTCATATACTACAGGTTGAGGATGAGAAGAGAAGGCAGGCAGAGTTTGGGGATAGGTAGAAAAAGAGGAGCAGGTTTTATGATTAGGGAGGTGCTCACTCTTAGGGTGGTAGAGATGGTGGCAAGTGGCAGAAAAAGAATTGAGGGAGTTCTGGCTCCTATTCGTCTAGTGCTCCTTACCAGTCGAGATATAGGTGTCATCAAGGTGGTGACAATTCACGTGCATAGGTTGCCCAATCTCAGGCAAGCGGAGGTCAGTCAATTTTTTTGTGACCTCCTTGTTTATTTTGTATTCATCCTCATCGGTTTTATTTCTATAAAGAAAGGGAAAAATTCTTAAAGTGAGGCCAGGTAGGCCATCGGCTCAGGGATTATCTAGTTAATAAGTTTTCTACGGGGGCGAATAAGATTCCTGTGGCTTCATCTTCTGCTCCTGCATCTGGTGGTATAGTATCTGCTTCTACTACAACTACTGGTTCTAGTATTGATCGGAATAAGTTATTTACTTTTGCATCCCTACAGGAATCCGAGGTGTCACTTGATATCATTACTGATACGTTACAACTTTTTCTTGTGAAGTATATTGTTTGCTTGATTTGAGGTCCACTCTTTCTTATAAGACTCCATATGTGGCTATATGTTTTGTTTCGATTTGGAAGTTATTTTGAATCCTTTCTCTATTTCTACCCTGGTAATTGAGCCAGGAAGCTCCAAATACAGGTTCGATTTGGAGCTTCTTGGGTTTAGCCGTGTATTATAGATGATTTGTGAAAAGATTTTCTTTGATAGCTTTTCCTTTGACTAAGTTGGCTCAGAAGAAGGTTAAGTTTTCTTGGTCGGATGCTTGTGAAGGGAGTTTTGAGAAGTTGAAGGATAAGTTGACTTCGGCTCCAATCTTAACTTTGCCGAAGGGCAATGATGGGTTTGTGGTTTATTGTGATGCATCTAGGGTAGGTCTTAGTTGTGTTTTAATGCAGCACGGGAAGGTGATTGCCTATGCTTCCAGGCAGTTGAAGGTACATAAGAGAAATTATCCTACTCATGATATGGAGTTATTGTCGTTTGTTTTTGCTCTAAAAATGGCGGAATTATTTTTATGGTGTTCATGTGGATATATTTTTTAATCACAAGTGTCTTCAGTACGTGTTCACTTAGAAAGAGCTTAATCTCAGGCACAGGAGATGGCTTTAGCTTTTCAAGAATTATGATATAAGTATTCACTACCACCCAGGTAAGGCTAATGTGGTTGTTGATGCTATTACTAGGTTATCCATGGAGAGTTTGGCTCATGTAAAGGAGGAAAAGTAAGAATTGCTAAAGGATATTCACCATTTGGCTAATCTTGGAGTTCATCTCTTGGTCTCTAATGATGGTAGTGTGACAGTGCAAGAGGTAGTTCGATTGTCTCTTAGTACGGAGACTAAGGAGAAGTAAGTGTTGGATCCTGTCTTGATTAAAATCAAAAGTGACGTTAGTGGGCAAAAAGTAGTGGTGTTAGAGATTTGTGGTGATGGTACTTTAAGGTACTAGGGGAGGTTTGTATTCCTGATATCAATAGATTGTGGCAAAGGGTTTTGGCTGAGGTGCATGGGTCGCGCTATGTTATTTATCCCAGCTCGACTAAGATGTACCATGATCTCAAGGATATTTATTGGTGGAATTGCATAAAGAGAGATGTAGCTGATTTTGTGGCCAAGTGTATATTATGTCAACAGGTTAAGGTTGAGCACATGAGGCCAAGAGGGTTGTATTAAGAAATTGATTTTCCTGAATGGAAGTGAAAAATGATCAATATGGACTTTGTTATTAGTCTTTCTAGATCTCGAAATTAGTATGATTCGATTTGGGTCATCATGGATAAAATGACTAAGTCCACTCACTTTTTGCCAGTGTGGACTACCTTTTTGGTGAAGGATTATGCGAAGTTGTATCTTTAGGAGATTGTGAAGCTGTGTGGGGTGCCTATTTCAATTATTTATGATCGTGGTATGTAGTTTATATCTCACTTTTGGAGGTCTTTCCAAAAAGAGTTGGGGACTAAGGTTAGTATGAGCACTATTTTTCATTTGCAGTTGGATAGACAAACAGAGAGAACTATTCAGAAATTGGAGGATAGGCTTCAGGCTTGCGTGATTGACTATGGTGGCAATTGGGTTAAGCAACTACCTTTGGCGGAGTTTGCTTACAACAATAGCTATCATTTGAGTATTGGTATGGCTCTTTTTGAGGCGTTGTATGGTAGGAGGTGTAGATTTACTATTGGTTGGTTTGAGCTTAGGGAGGTGGACATGTTTGGCCTGAATTTGATTTTTAAAGCGATGGAGAAGGTCAAGGTGATTCGGGATAGGCTTAAAGCTGCCCAAAGTCGCAAAAAGTCCTATACTGATGTTAGGCATAGAGACTTAGAGTTTGTAGTCAAGAATAGGATGTCCCTAAAGGTATCTCCCATAAAGGGTGGTGCAGTTCGGCAAAAAGAGGAAACACAATGCACGGTATGTTGGCCCTTTTGTGATTTGCGAAAGGCGGGAAATATTGCTTATGAGTTAGATTTGCCATCTAGATTAAGTTTGGTTCAATCTGTCTTTCATGTTCCCATGTTGAGAAAGTGTATTGGTGATCCTTCTTCGGTTGTTTCTTTGGAAGGGTTGGGTATTTTGGATTCCTTGTCATATGAAAGTCTCGATTGAGATTTAGACAGGCAAGTTCGTCGGTTCCGGACCAAGGACATGGCTTCGGTTAAGGTTCTATGGCGGAATAATAAAGTGGAAGAAACTACGTGGGAAATGGAAAAGGACATAAAGTTGAAGTATCCATATCTGTTTTCTGCTCTTTAGATTCGTGCGGAAGGTATGTGTTCTTGAACATATCTTTATTTTCTGAGTTTGTTAAAGGAAAGATTAATATATTTGCTTCTTTGTTTTCAAACTTTGATGAATATTGTCAATATGTTTGGTAATTCAAATATCTCAGTATGTGGTTACCCCTACCTTATCCGTCATTCAGGGATGAATGTTCCTAGTAAGAGAGACTGAAACATCCTAGGTTTTGACCCTTAGAAAATTTCCTGGAATTTCCGTTCTCTAGACCCAGTACGACTCATGGGTATGAGCCATATGTTGGGGTACGAGTGGTATGGTCCTATCGTATGCAGATGTAACGTCCCAAAAAATGGGTCCCGGAGTGTCACATGGTGCTTGAGGCTACGAGTAGCCCCAAGCTAACCCTTTGAGCCATTTTCATTCAGTTCAACACAAATCAATGGGGTTTCCATAAATAACCCTCAAATATCAACACAGTAATCATCATCCAAGAATATTTGAATTTCAAAAAGATAACAAAATACGACTTATTAGTCAACTCCAGACATCTATACTAGTCTGACAAGCCTCTAAGAAAATCAATAAAACCAGCGAGCCATTGAGACATGCCCCAACTGACTCATACTCAGTTATCAAATGTAAACAATTCCGTGAAACCAACATCAGGAATCACATCCTCGGAACATGAGGACTCACCACAACAGAGAATATAGAACATCGTTGATGATAGGCGGATTTACACGCCTATATCAATATATTTTGCCCATATTTTAGTCTATTTTTGAGAACAAATTATATATTTCATGCACTTTTAGTCCTTTTCCTGTAAATGAGCTAACGAACATGATTAGAAAAGTTTCAGGTATAAATGATGCAAAATACAGCATTTTATGGCTTACTTGACGCAAAAGAAAGCTCACAAACGAAGGAGAAGGAAGTGGGACGCCTAAAGGACCAAAACTGCTGCATGGAAAATCTGTCCTGGGCTAAAACAACAATTTTGAAGACTTTGGGGACTTACAGACACAAAGCTGGATTTTGACAAAGATACATTAACCTAGTACAATTAGGTTATGTATTTCATTAGTTTATTTGGATTATGATAATGTTACCTTAACCTAGTACATTTGGGTTAAGTGTTCCATAAGCCTAGTAGGATTTGGTTATTTATTTCATTAGCATAGTAGGAGTAGGATAGGAGTATTATAAATACCCTATCATGCTAGAGATTTTTATACAAGTCCTCCCTTAGTGGAGAGACACATTCTACTTCTCAATTACAACTCTTCTAATCTTTCCATTAATTCTATTTTTCTTCTTCTATTCATCTATTCTTATTTACCGCAACAAGAGAATTGTTACTTTTGCCTTGGAATTCACGCCACACGCCTACCACCTCAGCTATACGAAAATTACTCAATCTTGTGGTATAATAACAACAATGTCAATCGTGATCTCCTTCGCATTCATGGGTAACTAAACTTCTCTGTTGGGGTTATGGAAGCCGAATGAGTTACTATCTATTGCTGTGAGTTTGTGAGTCGCGACACGTATACTGCTTATATCATTATTCTCTTCTTCTTAATCTACATTATTTGAGGTTGCAAATGCAAGAATATGCCAGTCTAACATTTAACTTGTTCGAGAGAAAGGTTATTTGTCTGGAAAAGAGATAGTGTCAAGGTAGTAGGACACCCTTTCCTATTAAAAAGCTAGTGCCGTAACTGGACTAACCTCTTGGAGAATTCGTACCGTTAGACATGCTTTAAGCTCGAGAGAGTTAAAGTGAAATAGTCCTTGTTTAGGTCGAGAGACGCTTGGATTTACCATCGACTACAATTCTCTATAAGCAATTGCATGTCAGAATTCTACACACTCATAGCTAATAGAGACGTATACCTCAGAAGGTGGACATAACCCCAACTCCTCAATTCTCATTGTTTAAAACTTACGTAACAATCTTTCTCTTTTTACTTTGCTATTTTCAGCTTTTACTTTATTGTTTTGGTTACATATTACAATCCCCCCTTCTTACGAGACTTGCACCAAAAGTTTAGTAATTTTGCTTACTTGTTGGCCAAGCTACTCCCCGTGGGATCGATACCCAACCCAGGTTGGGTTCTATATTTGCTAACGACCGTTTACACTCACAAGAGCTGTAGATTGAGCGTTATCAAAAATTAGCGCCGTTGTCGGGGAATACGAGGGTCAATCAAGTTCGTGATAATTACTAGACCCTTTGGTCAAAGATTCTCGTACTTTTACATTTAGTTTTTGTTTTTGTTTATTGCAGGTTTTTACTTTAGTGCATGCCCCATACTAGAAGTTCTGGTCAACCGTTATTACCAATCAATCCTGAACCACAACGAATTAGAAGAATGGAAGCACAAGCTGAAATCGCTAGGATGGCTGCTCAACTCGAGCAAGCAAGATTAGCTGCTCTTGCCGCTGCTCAAGTCCAACAACAAAATATTGATAATCCTGGGCGAGCAACAAATCCTGACGATGAGGATTTAGGTGATGACGAGTTGATAAACCCAAGGCATGTTGCTGAAACTACAACACCTGCCAACAGAAGAGGTCGACAAGATCGGTATAGGTATGATCGCCAACCTTTGCAACCAGCTTTCGACGATGATGATGATGATCTTGATGGTGCCGGAGCCACTGGAGCTATAATTCCACCACCATTAGCGCCCGGAACCAAGTTCAACATCACAAGCACCATGATTCAGTTATTGCAACTCAAGGGATTATTTGGTGGACTAGCAGGCGACGATCCGAATATGCATCTCATCAACTTTATTTCTACATGCAAGTCTTTTGACAATCCTGGTGTTGGTCAGAATGCTATTCGATTACGTCTATTTCCATTGTCTCTGTCTGGGGAGGCAACACTATGGTTGAATGGGCTGACTCCTGATTCAATTACAAATTGGAGGCAATTGAGAGACAGTTTCCTAGAAAGATTCTTTCCGCCATCCAAAAAAGCACAATTGAGAGATGAAATCAGCAACTTCCGCCAGCTTCCCACTGAAGCTCTTCATAAAACATGGGAGAGGTTCAAGACAAAGCTAGCGAGATGCCCAAACCATCACATGACTAATGTTCACCTAATGGAGATCTTGTATAGAGCCTTGAATTCAATAACTAAACCAGTGGTGGATAATGCAGCTGGAGGCTCTTTCATGGACCTCACCTTTGGTCAAGCAAGCAATATGCTAGATCGTATGACGAAACAAAGTAGAGCTTGGCATTCCAGAGATTCTGAGGTAGCAAGAACCACTTTATCTATTGGCATGACTGCAGACCAAAGAAGAAGAGAAGAAGAACATGATCAAGATATGGCGCATTTGAAAACACAAATGGATCTTCTTACAAAGCATTTATTATCAGGGAAGACCGAAAAAGTGAAAGCTATTGCGTCAAAAGGAAGAGACGAATCTGATTCTGAAGAGGAGGCCAACTACTTGAACAATCAGGGGGGTTTCCGCGGGAATGCCCAAGGAAACCAAGGTCAGAACTATTATGATAAATCTGGAAACAAAGACCAAGGTAGTTGGAAGAAAAACAATGAAAAGAGTGGTTTGTACGTTCCCCCTGGTAGACGTGATACCACCACATCTAATTCTGGAAGTATGGAAGACATGATGGCTAAGTTATTGAAAGGAGTGGAAGCAACAAGCGCGGGAGTAATAGAGGTAATCAATGATTTGTCCTCCATGAAACAATTAGTTGATTCACATTCCACTTCTATCAAGCAAATAGAGCAGCAATTGAGCCAACTTTCAGCAGCACTCAATCAAAGAAAGGCCGGCACTTTACCTAGCGATACTGTGCAAAACCCAAGGAATGATGGGTCATGCATGGCCATCACTACCAGAAGTGGTAAGGTTCTGGAAACTTCAGCAAAAGGCAAGCAAGTGGTTGACAAAGTTGCGGACATGGATGACGACACAAAAGGAGAAGATGCCGCAGCACCCACTCCTGACATCAAGGACGCCACATCCAGCACTGTGCAACCTAAAAAAGTGGAAAAACGGAAGCAAGAGAAGAAGAAAACCGTGGAAAGAACACTTCCATACCCACCACCACCTTTTCCCCAAAGATTGAAGAAGCTGGAGGATGACACAAAGTTCAGCAAATTTATGACTATGTTAAAGCAGCTGACCATTAATGTTCCATTGGTTGAGGCACTTGAACAAATGCCTGGGTATGCGAAGTTTATGAAATATCTTTTGACAAAGAAGAGGGCAGCAAGTTATGAGCTGAAGGATGATGTGCATCATTGTAGTGTAATTGCTACCCGATCGATAGTTCAGAAGAAGGCCGACCCTGGAGCTTTCACGATTCCTTGCACCGTTGGATATTTGAATTTTGCCAAAGCATTGTGCGATCTAGGTGCTAGCATAAATTTGATGCCACTATCCATCTACAAGAAGTTGGGGCTAGGCGATCCGACACCAACCAATATGAGGCTCGTGATGGCTGATAGGTCGGTAAAAAGACCTGTGGGTATCTTGAATGATGTGTTGGTGAAGGTTTCTTCGTTCATCTTTCCTGCAGAGTTCGTTATTCTGGATTGTAAGGAGGATTCTGAAGTTCCCATAATCTTGGGACGTCCTTTCCTTGCAACCGGAAGTGTGCTTATTGACATGAAAGATAATGAGCTTTTATTTCGAATTAATGACGAAGTAGTACGGTTTGATATATGAAAAGCCATGAAGCAGCCTAGCGATTTGAATGAGTTATCTGTAGCTAATGTTCATCAAGAGGATATGAAAGCATTATCTATAGAGAAACAGCCTACTGTTGAGCCATTGTCTGCTGCGCCACTGAATGTTGAGCATGAGGATAATGAAGATTATGAAGAACTTATGGGTGATCTAACAGAAATAGAGTCTTATACTCCTAAGCAACCGGATTGTGATCTCAAGAATCAACCAACAGCAAAGACTCCCATTGACGAGCCACCAATGCTAGAATCGCAAGAGCTCATCGAATATCTAAGGTATGCGTTCGTGGAAAGTAGAAATATACTTTCGGAGAGAGCAGATGATTTAAGTGAACAGCACGTAGAAGCTCTCATCTTTGCTCTGAAGAGATACAAGAGAGCTATGGGTTGGACTATTGATGATATAATTGGTGAGTCTCCGGAGAAACGTATGAGCCATCTCGAAAAAGATCGCATGACCACAGGTAAGCCTCATTGTCGTCTAAATCCTTTCAGAAAATGATCCACCATTTACCTCGATGAAGTCTGAGTACTCGAGATCACTATGTCGAGCCACGACAATAAATAAGGCGCTAGATGGGAGGCAACCCATCGTTTTATCGTTTTTCCTTTCATTCTAGTACTTGTTTTGTTTTGCTAAATGAAAAATCCAAAAATAAGAGTCGTGCCACGACCAAAACTAAGGCGCTTGGTGGGAGGCAACCCATCATACTAATCGTTTTTGTTTGGTTTTGAGCAAAAATAGGTGCAAGAAGTATTCAACGAGGAGATTGATTTCAATTGACGGTTTGGACGCATTGTATGGTAAAGTTGGTAAGTTAGGAATAGTGATGCATAAGGCTATGGATTGAGCATTCCTCATGCCCAAATAGGCATCGAGGAAGGCTAGACCTTGGAAAAACTAGGCCACGAATGATGCACAACCTATCCTATAGCCTAAGGTCTCAGAATCTAGTGTGCTATACACTATGCGCCGCCTATTCCTAAGTGTGCTTTTGACTATGCGCCGCCTATGCTATGGCATTTGGTCTCATTATATCATATGCCATAGACCATGCGGCGCATATGTCTACAAATGCCATAGACTATGCGGCGCATATGTCCTATTATGCTATAGACAATGCGCCGCATATGTCATGTCTATGCCAAGCATTATGCGCCGCATATGTGGGATTTTTGTCTCCAAAACCAATTATAAATGGGTCATAACCCGACCCATTCTCTTCCTATATAAAGGGGACTTAGTTTTACAACACAACCATACTAAAAATTGACCTAAGGGCGCCGCATATACATCCAAATCCTCTCAAAATTTTCTTCTTTTGCTCTTCCAAATCATAAGAACATCTCCACAAGTTTCAAGCAAGTAAGTACTCTCTTATTCTTCATTTATTTATCGTAAGTACTACGTTGCTATGTTGATTATGAATTGCTAAATCGTATAAGATCGTTGGTGATGTTCATGTGTTTGGATTGTTGATATAAAATCATGTGAGTGAACATGTACGTAGGAAATTCTTGACTTGTTTCCGACTGGAATATGGTTTCAATAGCATTGTTAGGATATTTGCGGAATTATTATGGCTATGAACATGACTTAAGGTTGTTGTTTGGATACTTACATGTTAGACTATCCCGGCCATCGGGATAAGACTTATAGGGCCTACCAACTTAGGAGGTTGTGAATAACGATTCCATGTGGTAACCCCTATGTAGTAGTGTTGCTATATCTACCATGAAAGTAGTCCAATAGCTGCAAGCAAGTGATGCATTGCTGATTTTCTTGTTGGAATACAATCCTAAAACGTATGTCGACGAACTCTGAGTAAATCGACTACTTTCACCTCACTGATTTGTGTTAACAAAACTAAGTGTGGGGTGGTACCCTTATTGCTTGCTTATAGATTGTATCAAGTGAGATGGTGCTGCAACTAACACTATTTCTAGTCTCAGGTACAATGGCACCTAAAGCAAGGCAAGGCAAGGAGAAGGCTACCACTTCCCAAAAGGGCAAAAAGAGAGGTCGCAAGGACCAAGGAGAATCATCCTCAGCACAACTACCCCGCAGAATGTTTGGAATAAAATGGGTTCTTGAGGAGGAAGCCAAAGAATGGTACAGGAACAACAAAGAACGAAAATATGTTCACGTCGACTTGATCAACAAGGAAACCTTAGCAAAGAAGAAGCCGCGTATGTTGGCAAAAATAATGGCATTGAAGCTGGATTTCATCTTCCGCGACATGGGAGAATGAAACCTTGATTTAACAAGAGAGTTTTATGCCAACTGGTCGCCGAACACAACAGGCAATGAATTCAAAATTCGGGGCCAAGTGTTACAGCTCACCGCGGATTGGATCAACTCTTTTCTTGGCTTACCTTCGGTCGACACAACACCATTCAAAGAGCTGTACAGCAGGCCTCCTTATAGAGCAATACGACACACGCTTTGTGGAAGCAGATCGATGGCACGGTGGGGCAGACATAAAGAAACCGGCCGACACAATACCTTCCCCTATGCTCCTCTAAATAGGGAAGCAAGAATCTGGATGTGCATTGTCAACTCATGCCTTATTCCTGGGACTCAATACACCAAGATATCAAGAGATAGAGTGTGTTTGGTCTATGCTTTGATGACGAATGTCCCTATCAACTTTGGGGCAATCATTCGCTCTACCATGAGGAAGGCCAGACTCCACAAAAGGTCCCATTTCACTTTTGGAAATTTGTTGACAGCAATCTTGCGGAAGGAGGATATCGAAGAGGAACCAGCTGACCACAAACTCCCACATAACCCAAAGAAGGTTGATCTCACCAAGGTCAAAGATGCTGAAACAACTCATGGTGTCAACCTTACTACTGCGAAGAGACATGCTCGTGATGAGAATTTCTTCCGTCATCTCTATGGCATGACACGATTTACTATGATGAGTGGTGGATGTGTTCCAACTACTGAAGAGCTACAACAGCTGGACCACGACTACCCAATGAACATGCATGCACGGGAGATGTGTGGAGTGGGCGTATACTTTGAGGAACCTCTAGATGATGATGTGCCGACTGATGACGATCGACGCTTGCCTGATTCTGACGTAGAGGAGAACTCTGATGATGACTCTTATGATGATTCATACGAAGGGGGTATGACCCCCGACATTGAGGAAGAGTCCGACTAACCAGGTTCTTCGTATTTATTTTCCACTGAGGGCAGTGTCCCGTTTAAGTGTGGGGTGGCGGTATCGCATGCTATACTTCTCTGTTTGCACCTATGTTTGTTTGTTTACTTTGTTTATTTAAGTTTTTTATTTGAGTTTGTTTTTTTAAGTTTTTTTAGGAGTAAATTTTTTCTAGCTTCGCATGAAATTATTTTGACAGGCAGCATGAGATTATAACAAGAGTATGTGTTACAATTGTGACTATTGAGACGTTTAGACTCTAGTTGTGACCCATTGTGTGATATTTTGTGGTTCAATTCCTTCACTTGTTGGGTCAAGAGTCTATATTACTTCCAATCAAGTCGACCATGTGCCTTGTGTGTGTGAGATAATAGTATATTCTATGTTTGTGGCTGATGCTAGAACTTGCCTGGTATGTATGCAAAGCGAAAATAAGGAGTGTAAGTTTAGGATATGATTTAGGCATTTCTTTGGCAACCTATATTTGTTTACCTTCAGTTTCACCTACCCATGGACATCATCCTAGTTAAACCCTTTTGAGCCTTTAGCCTATTTCTTTGACAACCCTGTATGCAAGCCCAATCCATTTTTTTTCAAGACCGTAATTTGATCCAAATTCCTAAGTGCTTTAAAGTGAAAAAGTCATGTGACAACATAAGAGGAAATTGGGTAAGTATGATGCTTTAAATTGTAATGGTGCTTGAATGTGTTATGAAAAAGAAAAGTGCTATCATAAGAGGTATGTTGAGAAAAGAAAAAGGAAAAAGAAAGCTGAAAAGTGAGTTATGCTTAAATTTGAAAAACGAAAGAGGAGAACAAGGGTGGTAGAATAAAAGAAAGAAGAAAGGTTGAAAGAAAAAAAGTGTCAATGATACAAAGTGATGTATTAAAGTTCTTAGGAACTTAGTCACTATTTCTGGCCAAAATAGTCCTACCCGTCCCTTAGCCTACATTACAACCATCAGAAGACCTATTTGATCCTAATCTTAACATTCTGACATTTAGTAGAGTAGTACACTAAGGGCAAGCCTATGGTCATCAGTTGCTACATATGAATTCTTTGTGAGAGTGAGAGCAAGGATATGTTGATACCCATGTTTGAAAAATATGATATATTTGTGAGTGATTATGGGTACTATATGGTGAGACACACATGGTTGATGAGTTTTGGATAGTTGTATATGATTCTACGCACCTTAACGTTTGCATGCGAGTTGATCACCATCACGAGTCTATGCTAGAGGATTAAATGGTTTCTACTAATGATCGGAAAACTACTCTTTGTTGATAATTGTTATGCTTGTCTTGACGAATGTTTTGTGTTGTTGCTGTGAAACCCTAAGTTGATGTTTAGAGGGACATGATATCTTGTTCGAGGACGAACAAATCTGCAAGTGTGGGGTGTTGATGATAGGCGGATTTACACGCCTATATCAATATATTTTGCCCATATTTTAGCCTAGTTTTGAGAACAAATTATATATTTCATGCACTTTTAGTCCTTTTCCTGTAAATGAGCTAACGAACATGATTAGAAAAGTTTCAGGTATAAATGATGCAAAATACAGCATTTTATGGCTTACTTGACGCAAAAGAAAACTCACAAACGAAGGAGAAGGAAGTGGGACGCCTAAAGGACCAAAACTGCTGCATGGAAAATCTGTCCCGGGCTAAAACAACAATTCTGAAGACTTTGGGGACTTACAGACACAAAGCTGGATTTTGACAAAGATACATTAACCTAGTACAATTAGGTTATGTATTTCATTAGTTTATTTGGATTATGATAATGTTACCTTAACCTAGTACATTTGGGTTAAGTGTTCCATAAGCCTAGTAGGATTTGGTTATTTATTTCATTAGCATAGTAGGAGTAGGATAGGAGTATTATAAATACCCTATCATGCTAGGGATTTTTATACAAGTCCTCCCTTAGTGGAGAGACACATTCTACTTCTCAATTACAACTCTTCTAATCTTTCCATTAATTCTATTTTTCTTCTTCTATTCATCTATTCTTATTTACCGCAACAAGAGAATTGTTACTTTTGCCTTGGAATTCACGCCACACGCCTACCACCTAAGCTACACGAAAATTACTCAATCTTGTGGTATAATAACAACAATGTCAATCGTGATCTCCTTCGCATTCATGGGTAACTAAACTTCTCTGTTGGGGTTATGAAAGCCGAATGAGTTACTATCTATTGCTGTGAGTTTGTGAGTCGCGACACGTATACTGCTTATATCATTATTCTCTTCATCTTAATCTACATTCTTTGCCGTTGCAAATGCAAGAATACGCCAGTCTAACATTTATATTGTTCGAGAGAAAGGTTATTTGTCTGGAAAAGAGATAGTGTCAAGGTAGTAGGACACCCTTTCCTATTAAAAAACTAGTGCCGTAACTGGACTAACCTCTTGGAGAATTCGTACCGTTAGACACGCTTTAAGCTCGAGAGAGTTAAAAGTGAAATAGTCCTTGTTTAGGTCGAGAGACGCTTGGATTTACCATCGACTACAATTCTCTATAAGCAATTGCATGTCAGAATTCTACACACTCATAGCCAATAGAGACGTATACCTCAGAAGGTGGACATAACCCCAACTCCTCAATTCTCATTGTTTACAACTTACGTAACAATCTTTCTCTTTTTACTTTGCTATTTTCAGCTTTTACTTTATTGTTTTGGTTACATATTACAATCCCCCCTTCTTACGAGACTTGCACCAAAAGTTTAGTAATTTTGCTTACTTGTTGGCCAAGCTATTCCCTGTGGGATTGATACCAAACCCAGGTTGGGTTCTATATTTTCTAACGACCGCTTTGCACTCACAAGAGCTGTAGATTGAGCGTTATCAAGCGTGCCCGAAGAATCACTGTCAAACCTGGAACTAAGCACCTGAACCTACATTACGAGAAAATGCAGCCCACATCCGAAGATGTGGGTCAGTACAATGGAAAGGAACCGAGTATATGGGGGTGTATGCAGTTGTATAAACATCATCATCATAAATATTTATAAGAAATATGCAGGATGTATGAAAGACTCACATAGCCAGAAAAAAATCATCATAATCAAGAGAGGATGAAATAAGTATAATAACACATGTGAGTCATCATATAATTTGTCAATCACTTTCAGTTCATCAAGAATATCAATTCTCATAATGTAAATATCATTTAAATCTTTTGAAAGAATAACTTTCACAATTCCACTTTCAAATCACTTTACTATTCACCATAGACACAAGGAAACACACACACTGGGAGATCCTATAACCGACATAAACCATGTGAGCTACATGGAGTCTAACGTACAACCCACATTGGGAAGAGCCATCCTATCTTTGCCATCGTAGTAGGACAATCGATATCAAATCCACATAAACTAGTGATCACTATATAAATCAGCCTCAGGCTCACTTCTACGGGGGCACGTAGTTCTAGGGAAGTAAGGTCACTTTATACCTCCCACTCGGTGCTAAAGATTTCTCTCGGACTTAGCTCAGATCATTTCAAAGATATCATGCTTCCCATCTATCAAAATCAACCACATTGTGGATTTCTTTCACACTCGAGTTCAAAACAACTCCATTAAAACCAAAAGGTCAAATCATTCAAAAGATCTCAAATATTCAACATCAACGTGCTTATAACACACACTTTCTAAAAAAACACAATTTTCAATGGGGATTCATGACCCAAATATCTAAATCATGATAAATATCGTTCAAGATTCATGCTTTATATCACCACACATGTAAATTCATCTTTCAAAATCATAAGCATCAAGATTTCATAATCATCATCATAAGATATGGGTTCATGCTTCAAATTCATAAAAATCAAATAAAAATCATGCCTTTTTAAAGAAAATTAATTTTGGGCACAAGAACGAAAAAGAGTTCTTGTTGAAAAACCCCACATACCTTGAATGATGAACTTTAGATCGATACTCATTTTTGAGATGTTAATCGTGGCTTTGAATGATGGTTCTTGGAGTTTTTGAACTAGGAACTTGGAATCTTGAATAAATTTGCAGAATTAATGGTGAACTTTGGAGGTTTTTGAAGTTGGATGTAAGATCTTAGGGTTTTCTTTTTGAGTGAATTTGATGAAATATAACATATAATTCTTCTAATAGGCTTTAATATAAGGTTTGGACGGATTTTGGGTGAGGGGGTGTGACCAAAACACCCCTAAAAATCAAATAATTCTCGAATCTGTCCTTTGGTGGACTGTTTTGATAGTCTGAAGTAGATCAACCATAAACTTTTACTCCGATATCCAAATTGGATGAAATCAATTTCATTAGAAAGAGGACTCTCATATCGTTCCATTGATATATAGTATCTCACCCAGATCATTGTGTACGAGGAGTTATGATCATTTGAAATTGATCAAAAAATTCACTTTTGATAGGCTGAATTTGATCGACCATAACCTTTTGATCCTATAGACAAATTGGATGAAACCAATTTCATTGGAAAGAGAAATCACAGAGCTTTCTATTGATATATATTAGATCAACCAGATCATTATGTACAAGGAGTTATGATCATTTAAATTTGGAGAAAAAATACGTCAGGCCTCAGTACTTTTTCCTGCACGTTTTACTGTTCACTACTATTCACGGTTCGATCGGAATGTTCATAACTTGTCGCTCGGGTGTTGATGATAGGTGAATTTACATGCCTACAGTGCTATATTTTACCCATATTTTAGCCTAGTTTTGAGAACAAATTATATATTTCATGCACTTTTAGTCCTTTTTCCTGTAAGTGAGTTAACGAACATGATTAGCAATGTTTCAGGTATAAATGATGCAGAATTCAGCATTTTATGGATTACTTGACGCCAAATAAAGCTTCACGAAAGGAGAAAAGGAAGCTTGGACGCCTAAGGACCAAAAGTGACGCATGGAAAATATGTCCCGGGCAAAAATAGCAATTCTGAAGACTTTGGGGACTAGCAGTAACTTAGTAGGATTAGGATAATGATACATTAACCTAGTACAATTGGGTTAAGTATTTCATTAGCTTAGTAGGAATAGGATATGAGTATTATAAATACCCTATTTTGCTAGAGATTTTTATTCATTCCTCTACTATTCCGCAACAATTCTCATTCTAGTTTTAATTCATCTTTCTACTTCTTCTTCTATTCATCTATTCTTAATTTCCGCAACAAGAGAAACGTTACTTGCAAGAAATCACGCCTAACGCCTACCACACTTGTGCTACACGAAATTCTTATTGTGGTATAATAACAATGTCAATTATGATTTCCTTCGCACTCATGGGTAACTAAACTTCTCTGTTGGGGTTATGGAAGCCGAATGAGATACTATCTATTACTATGAGTTTGTGAGTTCATGACACGTATGCTTCTTATATCATTATTCTCTTCGTCTTAACCTAAATTCTTTGTGGTTGCAAACGCAAGAATACGCCAGTATAACATTTAACTTGTTCGAAAGAAAGGTTATCTGTCTGGAAAAGAGATAATGTCAAGGTAGTAGGGTCCCATCCCTTATTAAAAAGTTAGTGCCGTAACTGGATTAACCTCTTGGAGAATTCGTACCGTTAGACACGCTTTAAGCTCGAAAGAGTTAAAGTGAAATAATCCTCGAATAGGTCGAAAGACGCCTGGATTTACCATCGAATACAATTCTCTATAAGCACATGCATGTCGGAATTCAACACACTCATAGCCAATAGAGACGTATAGCTCAGAAGGTGGACATAACCCCAACTCCTCAATTCTCATTGTTTTACATCCTACCAAACATTCTTACTTTTTACTTTGCTATTTTTCGTTTTTACTTTATTACTTTGGTTACATCAATTGCACGTTACAATCCCCCCTTTTTACGAGACTTGCACTAAAAGTCTAGTAATCTTTGCTTACTTGTTGACCAAGCTATTCCTTGTGGGATCGATACGCAACCCAGTTGGGTTCTATATTTGCTAACGACCGCTTTACACTCCTACGAGAGCTGTAGATTGAGTGTTATCAAAACTTTGCGCCGTTGCCGGGGAATACGAGTGTCAATTAAGTTTGTGATAATTACTAGACCCTTTGGTCAAAGATTCTTGTACTTTTACTTTTAGTTTTTGTTTTTGTTTTTGTTTACTGCAGGTTTTTATTCAGTGCATGCTCCATACTAGAAGTTCTGGTCAACCGTTATTACCTATCAATCCTGAACCACAACTTATTGGCAAAATGGAAGCACAAGCAGAAATCGAAAGGATGGCTGCTTAACAGGAGCAGGCGAGATTAGCTGCTCTTGCCGCCGCCCAAGTACACCAACAAAACATTGATAACCCTAGGCGAGCAACAAATCCTGACGATGAGGATTTAGGTGATGACGAGTTACTAAACCCAAGGCATGATGCTGAAATCGCAACACCTGCCAACAGAAGAGGTCGTCAAGCTCGGTTTAGGTATGATCGCCAACCCATGCAACCAGCTTTTGACGATGATGATGATGATCTTGATGGAGCCGGAGCCACAGGAGCCATTATTCCTCCACCATTAGCGCCCGGAGCCAAGTTCAACATCACAAGCACCATGATTCAGTTATTGCAACTCAAGGGATTATTTGGTGGACTAGCAGGTGATGATCCGAATATGCATCTCATCAACTTTATTTCTACATGCAAGTCGTTTGACAATCCTTGTGTTGGTCAGAATGCAATTCGATTACGTCTATTTCCATTGTCTCTGTCTGGGGAGGCAACTCTATGGTTGAATGGGCTGACTCCTGATTCTATTACAAATTGGAGGCAATTGAGAGACGCTTTCCTAGAAAGATTCTTTCCTCCATCCAAAAGAGCACAATTGAGAGATGAAATCAGATACTTCCGTCAGCTTCCCACTGAAGCTCTTCATGAAACATGGGAGAGGTTCAAGACAAAAGCATCAATGATAAACACAAAGATCTTTTTATCTTTCTTGTTTTGTCACATGACTTTCACTATTCTTTCATTATTCTTTGCACCGTTGGATCTTTGAATTTTGCCAAAGCATTATGCGACTTAGGAGCCAGCATTAATTTGATGCCATTATCTATCTATAAGAAGTTGGGGTTGGGTGATCCTACTCCAACCAACATGAGGCTCATAATGGCGGATAGGTCGGTAAAATGACCTGTTGGTATTCTATGTGATGTCTTGGTAAAGGTTTCTTCATTTATCTTTCCGGCAGACTTCGTTATTTTGGATTGTGAGGCAGACTCAGAAGTTCCCATAATCTTGGGGCGTTCTTTCCTTGCTACGGGAAGCGTGCTTATTGATTTGAGAGCTAATGAGCTTTCGTTCTGAATAAATGATGAAGTAGTTCGCTTTGATGTTTGCAAATCAATGAAGCAACCCAAAGATCTGAGTGTATTTTCGGTGGCTGATGTTTTCTTTGATGATGAGAAAGAATTACTTAAAGAAGAGCAAATTATTGATGACCCTTTGGCGGTTGTGCTCATGAATGGAGAGAATGAGGATGCTGAAAATTATGAAGAAGTTATTGGTGCTCTATCAGGATTAGGGACATATCGCTATGCTCCCAAGAAGCTAGACCTTGATCTCAAGAATCGACCCACACCACCAGCTAAGCCATCTATTGAAGAGCCACCCACATTAGAATTGAAGGAGCTGCCAAGACATTTAAAGTATGCATTCCTAGGAAGCGAAAATACACTTCCAGTCATTGTTGCAGCAGATTTGGGTGAGCAACAAGTTGCAGCTCTCATTGCTATTCTACGGAAGTATATTAGAGCCATTGGATAGACCATTGCGGATATTATTGGTATTCCACCTAGGATTTGTACACATAAAATTCAGCTTGAAGAGAATTGCACACCCACCATTGAGCATCAAAGACGTCTAAACCCACCTATGCAAGAAGTGGTGAAGAAAGAAATTATCAAGTGGTTAGATGCGGGGGTTGTGTATCTAATCTCTGATAGTACATGGGTAAGCCCGGTACAATGTGTTCCTAAGAAAGGAGGCATAACGGTGGTCGCGAATGCGAAAAATGAGCTTATTCCACTCAGACCCGTCACTGGATGGAGAGTATGCATGGACTACCGAAAGTTGAATTCTTGGACACTCAAAGATCACTTTCCAATGCCATTTATGGACCAAATGCTAGATCGATTAGCGGGGAAAGGATGGTTTTGCTTCTTAGACAGTTATTCAGGCTATAATCAGATTTGTATTGCACCCGAAGACCAAGAGAAGACAACGTTTACATGCCCATATGGTACGTTTGCCTTCAAACGTATGCCATTCGGGCTATGTAACGCACCAGCCACCTTTCAACGTTGTATGATGTCAATTTTTTCTGATATGGTTGAAGACACTTTGGAGGTATTTATGGACGATTTTTCAGTTGTTGGTGAGACTTTTGAAGCGTGCTTGGCAAACCTAAGTATGGCGTTGCAAAGATGTGTGGAATTCAACCTAGTGCTGAATTGGGAGAAGTGCCACTTCATGGTAAAAGAAGGAATCGTTCTTGGGCACAAAATCTCCGAAAGAGGAATTGAGGTTTATCGAGCGAAAATCGAAGTCATTGAGAATCTACCACCTCCAATTTCGGTGAAGGGAGTTCGTAGTTTTCTCGGCCATGCAGGTTTCTATCGTCGGTTCATCAAAGACTTCTCCAAAATTGCTAGTCCATTGTGCAAACTCTTGGAGAAAGATGCGAAGTTTGACTTCAATGAAGATTGCTTAAAGGCATTCGAATGCCTCAAAGGAAAACTCATTGAAGCCCCTATCATGGTAGCACCAGATTGGTCTCTCCCGTTCGAAGTCATGTGTGATGCTAGTGGTGTAGCCGTTGGAGCTGTGCTTGGTCAGAGAAAGGAGAAATTATTTCATCCTATCTACTATACGAGTAAGGTCCTAAATGAAGCCCAAAGGAACTACACTGTGACAGAACAAGAGCTCCTAGCAGTTGTGTATGCGTTTGAGAAGTTTCGTGCCTATCTATTGGGTACTAAGGTGATCGTTCATATAGACCATGCAACTCTTAGGTATCTAATGACAAAGAAAGATGCAAAACCAAGATTAATTCGATGGGTATTGCTGCTGCAAGAGTTTGATTTTGAAGTTAAAGATAGAAGAGGTTGCGAGAACCAAGTGGCCGACCATCTATCTAGACTCGAGAACGAGCATGTGGCGCAGCCTGATATCGAGATTGATGATGCATTCCCTGACGAGGTGATCCTAGCGAAGATAACAGAAAAGTTACCATGGTATGCCGACTTTGCAAATTTTATGGTGAGTAATGTAATACCTGCCAATTTATTATACCATCAAAAGAGGAAGTTTATGCTTGACGTACAGCACTACTATTGGGATGGGCCATATTTGTTTTGACGATGTGCGGATGGTATTATTCAACGATGTATATCCCATGTAGAGGTGCCTACTATATTGGAAGCATGCCACACTTCCCAAGTTGGAGGACATCACGCAGGCAATCGGACGACAAGAAAAGTATTGCAAAGTGGATATTATTGGCCTTCGATATTTAGAGATGCCTACGACTTTGTTAGAAGATGCGACCAATGCCAAAGACAAGGTGCTATTTCGAAACACCATGAGATGCCCATGTCGAAAATTCTTGAGGTAGAACTCTTTGATGTGTGGGGCATTGATTTCATGGGTCCATAAATGAATTCGTTTGGAATGAAGTACATCTTAGTTGCTGTAGATTATGTCTCAAAATGGGTTGAAGCTGTAGCATTGGCCGACAATGAGGGAAAGCGTGTTGTAGCATTTTTGAAGAGGAATATCTTCTCTCGCTTTGGAGTACCACGTACTATCATAAGTGATGGAGGATCTCACTTTTGCAACAAGCTATTCAAATCTGTGTTGGCCAAGTATGGTGTCAAGCAACATAAGGTAGCCATGCCTTATCACCCATAAACGAGTGGACAAGTAGAGGTTTCCAATCGGGAGATCAAGCAAATCCTTGCGAAGACGGTAAATGCTAATAGGAAGGATTGGTCTCGGAAGCTAGATGATGCACTATGGGCGTATAGGACTGCATTCAAAACACCCATCGTCATGTCCCCTTATCAACTAGTTTATGGGAAGGCTTGTCATTTACCCTTTGAGCTCGAACATAAGGCATTGTGGGCGTTGAAGCAATTGAATTTGAATTGGGATGATGCGATGAATCTGAGGTTGGAGCAGCTGAACAAATTAGATGAGTTCCGTCTCCATGCATATGAAAGGTCAGACCTATATAAGGAGCGGATAAAAAAGTATCATGATCAGTGGATTGTTCGACGAAACTTCCAAAAGGATGATATGGTACTTCTCTTCAACTCTAGATTGAAGCTGTTCCCAGGTAAGTTAAAGTCTAAGTGGTCTGGTCCATACAAAGTTATCCAAGTCTACTCGTCTGGAGTAGTTGAATTGGAAGACAATAATGGTGTTGTCTTCAAGGTGAATGATCAACGTGTTAAACCTTATATCGGTCCTCTTGACTTGATGAATTATATGGCCATCACTTATCTCGACGAAGTCTAAGTACTCGAGGTAACTATGTCGAGCCACGGCAATAAATAAGGCGCTAGATGGGAGGCAACCCATCGTTTATCGTTTATCGTTTTGTCTTTCTTTCGTTCTAGTACTTGTTTTGCTTTTGATAAATAAAAATCCAAAAATAAGAGTCGTGCCACGACCAAAACTAAGGCGCTTGGTGGGAGGCAACCCATCGTACTAATCATTTTCATTGGTTTTGAGCAAATGTAGGTGCAAGAGTTATTCAACGAGGAGATTGGTTTCAAATGACGATTTGGATGTATTGCATGGTAAAGGTGGTAAGTTAGGAATTAAGATGCATAAGGATATGGATTGAGCATTGCTCATGACAAAATAGGCATCGATCAAGGCTAGGCCTAGGTAAAACTAGGCCACGAACAAGGCAACGCCTATACTATAGCCTAAGGTCTCGGAATCTAGTGTGCAAAGGCATAGACGCCGCCCATGCTCAAGTATGCTATAGCATAGGCGCCGCCTATGCTAAAGCATTTGGTCTCAGAATCTCATATGCCATGCTAAAGGCGCCGCCTATGGTCACTAAATGCATTGCACTAGGCGCCGCCTATGCTAGCAAATGCTTTGCATTAGGCACCGCCTATACCATGCATAGGCAAAGCTAAAGGCGCTGCCTATGGTCACTTTTTGTCTCCAAAACCGATTTTAAATGGGTCAAAACCCGACCCATTCTTTTCCTATATAAAGGTGACTTAGTCTTGAAACATAAACACATTGGAAACTTGACCTAGGCGCCGCACATACTCTCCAACACATCTCAAAATTTTTCTTTTTGCTCTGTTACTTCACAAGAACATCTCCAAAGGCTTCAATCACGTAAGTACTCTTTTATTCTTCATCTATTTTTCATAAGTACTACGTTGCTATGTCTATTATGAATTGCTACATCTTGAAGAAATATTGGTGATGTTAATGTGTTTGAATTGTTGATACAAAACCATTTGAGTGAACATATACGTTAGGATGATCTTAAACTATTTCCGACTTGAATTTGATTTTGATGCATTGTTATACTAATTGCGGAATTGCTATAGTCATGAACATTGCATAACCTTGTCACTAGAATACCTATATGTTAGAAGATCCCGTTCATCGGGATATGACTTATAGTTGCCTACCGACATAGAAGGTTGTGATTATTGATAGAAACTATACCAGGATGTAATCCCTATGTAGTAGTCTTGTTATACCTAACATGAAAGTATTGCTAAGATGGCAAGAAGTGATATATCTCTGATTTTCTTGTCGGAATATAGCGCCTCAAATGCATGTCGATGAAGTCTAAGTAATCGACTACTTTCACTTCACTAATTTGTATCAACAACCTAAGTGTGGGGTCGTACCCCTACTTCTTGTGTATAGATTGTATATATCGAGCTGATGCTAATAGGAACATTTTTTAAATCTCAGGTACAATGGCACCCAAACCAAGACAAGATAAGGCTACCACTTCCCAAAAGGGCAAGAAAAGAGGTCGTAAGGACCAAGGAGAATCATCCTCAATGCAATTACCACGCCGCATGTTTGGAATAAAATGCGTTCTTGAGGAGGAAGCCAAGGAATGGTATAGGAACAACAAGGAAGGAAAATACGTTTATGTCGACTTGATCAACAAGGACAGCCTAGCGAAGAAAGAGCCGCGCATGTTGGCGAAAATCATGGCACTAAATCTGGATTTTATCTTCCGCGACATGGGAGAATGCAATCTTGTTTTGACACGAGAATTTTATGCCAACTGGTCGCCAAAAATCACAGGCAGCGAAGTCAAGATTCGGGGCCAAGTTCTACAACTCAATACGGATTTGATCAACTCCTTTCTTGGCTTGCCTTCAGTCGATCCAGCACCATTAAAAGAGCTGTACAGTAGACCTCCTTATAGAGCAATTCGACACACACTTTGTGGAAGTAGATCCATGGCAAGGTGGAGCAGACATAAAGACACCGAATGACACAACACCTTCCCCTATGCTCCTTTGAATAGGGAAGCAAGAATATGGTTGCGTATTGTCAACTCTTACCTTATTCCTGGGACCCAGTACACCAAAATAACAAGAGATAGAGTGTGTTTGGTCTATGCATTGATGACGAATGTACCTATCAACATTGGGGCAATCATTCGTTCTACAATGCGGAAGGCCAGACTACACAAGCGGTCCCACTTCACCTTTGGAAACCTGTTGACAGCAATCTTGCGGAAGGAGGACATCGAAGAGGAACCAGCTAATCACAAACTCCCACATAACCCGAAGAAGGTTGACCTCACAAAGGTAAAAGATGCTGAAATAACACATGGCGTCAACCTTACTACGGCAGAGAGACATGCTCGAGATGAGAGTTTCTTACGTCATCTTTATGGCTTGACACGGTTCACCATGATGAGCGGAGGTCGTGTTCCAACTGCTGCAGAGCTCCAACAGCTGGACCATGACTATCTAATGAATATGCATGCGATGGAGATGTGTGGAGTAGGTACATACTTTGAGGAACCTCTTGATGATGATGTGCCGACCGATGATGATCGACGCATGCCAGACTCCGACGTGGAGAAGAATTCTGATGACGACGACTCCTATGATGATTTCGACAAAGGGGGTATGACCCCCGACATAGAGGAGGAGTCCGACTGACTAGGTTCTTTGTATTTATTTTCCACTGAGGGCAGTGTCCCGTTTAACTGTGGGGTGGTGGTATTTGCATGCTTTACTTCTCTTTCCGCATTTGCATTTATTTATGTTTGTTTGCTTAGTTTGTTGTATTTGCATGCTTTACTTCTCTATCCGCATTTGCATTTATTTATGTTTGTTTGCTTAGTTTGTTGTTTTTCGAAATTGTTTTTTTTTATTTTTTTTTCAATTTTTTTTAGTAGTAAAATTTTTCTTACTTAGCTTCACATAAAATCATTCTAATAGGCAGCATGAGATTATAACAAGAGTTTGTGCTAACATTATGACTATTGAGACGTTTAGGCTCTAATTGTGACTCACTATGTGATATTGTGTGGTTCAATTCCTTCATCTGTTGGGGCAAGAGTCTATACTACTCCCAATAAAGTCGACCATGTGCCTTGTGTGTGTGAGATAATAGTATATTCTATGCTTGTGGCTGATGCTAGAACTTGCCTGGTATGTGTGCAAAGCGAAAATAAAGAATGCAAGTTTAGGAGATGATTTAGGCATTTCTTTGGCAACCTATGATTATTTACCTTCATTTCTACCTACCCATGGACATCATCCTAGTTAAACCCTTTTGAGCCTTTAAAGCATATTTTCTTTGACAAACCTCATATGAAAGCCTAATCCATTTTTTTCAAGACCATAATTTGATCCAAATTCCTAAGTGCTTTAAAGTGTAAAAGTCATGTGACAAAATAAGAGGAAATTGGGTGAGTATGATGCTTTAAGAATGTATTGGTGCATGAATGTGTTATGAAAAAGAAAGTGCTATCATAAGAGGTATGTTATGAAAAGAAAAAGGAAAGGAAAACTAAAAAGTTAGTTATGTTCAAAATTGGAAAAAAACAAAAGAGGAGAAAAAGGGCGGTAGAATAAAAGAACGTAGAAAGGTTGTTTGAAAGAAAAAGTGTTAATGATATAATGTGATGTATTAAAGCGCTTAGGAACATAGTCACTATTTCTGGCCAAAATAGTCCTACCCGTCCCTTAGCCTACATTACAACCATCAAAAGACCTACTTGATCCTAAGCCTAGCATTCTGACATTTAGTGGAGCATTACACTAAGGGCAAGCCTATGGTCATCAGTTGCTACGTATGAATTCTTTGTGAGAGCGAGAGCAAGGATACTTTTATACCCATGTTTAAAAAAGATGCTATACTTGTGAGTGATTATGGGTAAGATATTGTGAGACACACATGGTTGATGAGTTTTGGGTAGTTGTGTATGATTCTTTGTACCTTAACTTTTGAATATGAGTTGACCACTATCACGAGTTTATATTGGAGGTTGAATTGTTTCTACTAATGATTGGAAAACTACTCTTTGTTGGTAATTGTTGTGCTTGTCTTGACGAATATTTTATGTTGTTGCTGTGAAACCTTAAGTTAATGTTTAGAGGGACATGATATTTTGTTCGAGGACGAACAAAGCTTTAAGTGTGGGGTGTTGATGATAGGTGAATTTACACGCCTATAGTGCTATATTTTACCCATATTTTAGCCTAGTTTTGAGAACAAATTATATATTTAATGCACTTTTAGTCCTTTTTCCTGTAAGTGAGCTAACGAACATGATTAGCAAAGTTTCAGGTATAAATGATGCAGAATTCAGCATTTTATGGATTACTTGACGCCAAAGAAAGCTTCACGAAAGGAGAAAAGGAAGCTTGGACGCCTAGGGACCAAAAGTGATGCATGGAAAATATGTCCCGGGCAAAAACAGCAATTCTGAAGACTTTGGGGACTAGCAGTAACTTAGTAGGATTAGGATAATGATACATTAACCTAGTACAATTGGGTTAAGTATTTCATTAGCTTAGTAGGATTAGGATAATGATACATTAACCTAGTACAATTGGGTTAAGTATTTCATTAGCTTAGTAGGAATAGGATATGGGTATTATAAATACCCTATTTTGCTAGAGATTTTTATTCATTCCTCTACTATTCCACAACAATTCTTATTCTAGTTTTAATTCATCTTTCTACTTCTTCTTCTATTCATCTATTCTTAATTTCCGCAACAAGAGAAACATTACTTGCAAGAAATCACGCCTAACGCCTACCACACTTGTGCTACACGAAATTCTTATTGTGGTATAATAACAATGTCAATTGTGATTTCCTTCGCACTCATGGGTAACTAAACTTCTCTGTTGGGGTTATGGAAGCCGAATGAGATACTATCTATTACTATGAGTTTGTGAGTTCATGAAACGTATGCTGCTTATATCATTATTCTCTTCGTCTTAACCTAAATTCTTTGTGGTTGCAAACGCAAGAATACGCCAGTATAACATTTAACTTGTTCGAAAGAAAGGTTATCTGTCTGGAAAAGAGATAATGTCAAGGTAGTAGGGTCCCATCCCTTATTAAAAAGTTAGTGCCGTAACTGGATTAACCTCTTGGAGAATTCGTACCGTTAGACACGCTTTAAGCTCGAAAGAATTAAAGTGAAATAATCCTCGAATAGGTCGAAAGACGCCTGGATTTACCATCGAATACAATTCTCTATAAGCACATGCATGTCGGAATTCAACACACTCATAGCCAATAGAGACGTATAGCTCAGAAGGTGGACATAACCCCAACTCCTCAATTCTCATTGTTTTACATCCTACCAAACATTCTTACTTTTTACTTTGCTATTTTTCGTTTTTACTTTATTACTTTGGTTACATCAATTGCACGTTACAATCCCCCCTTTTTACGAGACTTGCACTAAAAGTCTAGTAATCTTTGCTTACTTGTTGACCAAGCTATTCCCTGTGGGATCGATACCCAACCCAGTTGGGTTCTATATTTGCTAACGACCGCTTTACACTCCTACGAGAGCTGTAGATTGAGCGTTATCAGGTGTCTGTTTTGGATGATCCACATATCATTGGAAAGCTTATTTGATACTATACGCAATGGTGGGTCATAATATAAGACATTCTGCATTAAAAATTTATAATTCATTCTAGAAGATAGAACCCAACACGTTTACGCACAAAATTTCAACAAAATTTTTTTTGGGGTATTACATCATCCCCCCTTGAAAACATTCGTCCTCCAATGATGCTAGACATGCCAATATTTGATAGGGAATAGAGCATACAGCTAAAACCATTTGTTAGACTCATCACCACATCGTTTCTCACTCCGAATGCAACATAGAATGCATAAATTCAAGAAAATATAGCTGAACACATAATAAATGACAGCTGAACTGCTGTAACTTTTATCAAAAGTGCATGATTTAGGAAAGAACGGTACCTTCGTCTTGATCGGAGTTCGCGAAAAAGAGGTGCGGGTACTTGGATTGCATATCCGCCTCAGCTTCCCAAGTTGCACCCTCAACAGATTGGTTTCGCCACAACACCTTGACCAAGGAAACTTTTTTGTTCCTTAGTCTTCGGACACTGAAATCAAGAATCTCAATAGGAATCTCTTCAAAAGAAAGATTTTCTTGAATGTCAGTACTCATAAAGGAATCCACTAGCACAACATCGCTAATATGCTTTCTAAGCATGGAGACATGGAATATTGGATGAACAGAGGACAACGCGGAAGGCAACTCGACCTCATAAGCTACCTTACCAACACGGCTAAGAATTTTGTAAGGACCAACATAACGGGGACTAAACTTCTCCTTCTTTCTGAATCTCTTCATCCCCCTCATGGGTGAAATTTTCAGATACACTAGGTCACCAACTTCAAACTCAAGGTCTCTCCTTCTAACATCCGTATATGACTTCTAACAACTCTGCGCAGTTTTCAACCTTTCCCTAATCAACTTAACTTTTTCCATAGCCTCAAATACCGAATCAGGACCACTCACAGCCGTTTTACCCACCTCAAACCAACCTATGGGTGATCTACACTTCCTTCCATATAAGGCTTCAAATGGAGCCATGCCAATACTAGAGTGGAAACTATTATTATAAGCAAACTATATCAACAGTAAGTAATCATCCCAACTTCCCTTAAAGTCAAGTGCACAAGCTCTCAACATATCCTCTAAGGTCTGGATGGTCCACTCATCTTGACCATCGGTCTGCAGATGAAAAACAGAACTCAAAAGCACTTAGGTACCAAGACCCTTTTGAAAAGCTTTCTAAAATTGCAAAGTGAACTGAGTACCCCTATCCGAAATGATAGACAAGGGAACTCCATACAGTCTGACTAGCTCTCGGATATACATTCTAGCATAATCCTCAGCAGTATATGAAGTATGAACAGGCAAGAAATGAGCAGACTTAGTCAACCTATCAACCACAACCCAAATGGAATCATGATGGCGTCGGGAAGGAGGTAAACCAATCACGAAGTCCATATTTATCTCTTCCCACTTTTAGGTGGGAATACTAAACTCTTGCATCATACCAGTTTGGCATGTTACACACTTTGCTACAAATGCTGCTATATCTTTCTTCATGCCACTCCACCAATAGATATCCCGCAAGTCGTTGTACATCTTGGTGGCACCAGGATGAATAGAATATCGCGCCCCGTGTGCTTCATCCATAATCCTCTATCTTAGATCATCAACATTCGAGACACATAATCTACCCTATAATCTCAACACACCATCTCCTCCTTGGGAGAAAACCTCTACTTTTTGGTCCTTGACTGACTCCTTCAGTCTGACCAAACTAGCATCTAAGTATTTCTTTTCCTTCACTTCCAAAACCAAAGAGGATTCGGAACTACTCTGAACCCCTATACTACCTTCAACAGAGTCAAACAACCTAACCCCCAATCTAGCTAAACGATGTGCATCACGAGCCAACTCTTTATTATCTTCTACCACATGTGAAACACTACCCATGGATACTCATCTTAGGGAATCCGCCACAATATTGGCCTTGCTCGGATGGTACAATACACTCATATCATAGTCCTTTAACAATTCTAACTATCGTCTCTGCCTAAGATTCAATTCTCTCTGGGTAAACACATATTGTAGACTCTTATGATCAGTGAAAACATCGGCATGGACATCATACAAATAGTATCTCCAGATTTTCAAAGAAAACACAACAGTAGCCAACTCAAGGTCGTGGGTAGGGTAATTTTTCTCATGGGGTTTCAACTGTCTAGAAGCATAAGCTATCACCTTACCCTTCTGCATCAATACGCAACCCAAACCAACTCTCGAAGTATCACAGTACACCATAAAACCATCAACACCATTAGGCAAAGTCAAAATAGGGGCTGAAGTGAGTCGAGTCTTCAACTCCTGAAAACTCTTCTCACAAGATTCGGACCACAAGAACATCACTTTATTTTAGGTCAACCGAGTCATAGGAGACGCTATAGAGGAGAAACCCTCAATAAAACAGAGGTAATAGCGAGCTAAACCCAAGAAACTTTGGATATCAGTCGGAGAAATAGGTCTAGGCTAATTTCTAACAGCTTCGGTCTTTTAAGGATCAACTTTAATACCCTCGGAAGAAATAATATGACCCAGAAAAGCAACTAACCTTAGCCAAAACTCATACTTACTGAACTTAGCAAACAGCTTGTGATCTCTAAGGGTTTGCAAGACAGTTCGGAGATAATCAGAATGTTCATCCTCACTACGGGAGTACACCAGTATATCATCGATGAACAATATGACAAACATATCTAGATATGGTCTAAACACTCGATTCATGAGGTCCATAAAAGTTGCTGGGGCATTAGTTAACCCGAAAGACATAACAAGAAACTCAAAATGGCCATAACGAGTTCAAAAAGCGTTTTTTAGGATGTCACACTCCCTAAATTTGAGTTGATGATAACCGAAATAAAGGTCTATCTTCGAGGCACAAATCAATAGTAGAGAGAGACATTTTAAGCACGATAGACTTCTGAAAAAAAGAATCACACTTTTTCCTAAAATGTTTTGTAGCCTTTTACTCATAGATGTGGTGAGCTACACACCGATGATCAAGACTCTACTTAATGCTGCTTGTCAAACTCCCTAGGACACCTGAAAACCTTAGGCTTTGATACCAAGTTTGTAACGCCCCAAAAAACGGGTCTTGGAGCATCACACGGTGCTTGAGGCTACGAGTAGCCCCAAGCTAACCCTTTGAGCCATTTTCATTCAGTTCAATACAAATCAATGGGGTTTTCATAAATAACCCTCAAATATCAATAGAGTAATCATCATCCAAGAATATTTGAATTTCAGAAAGATAAAAAAATATGACTTATTAGTCAACTCCCAACATCTATACTAGTCTGAAAAGCCTCTAAGAAAATCAATAAAACCAGCGAGCCATTGAGACATGCCCCAACTGACTCATACTCAGTTATCAAATATAAACAATTTCATGAAACCAACCTCAGATATCATATCCTCAGAATATGAGGACTCACCACAATAGTGGATGTAGAATAGCGTTCCTGAGGAATTCCTGTCAAACCTGGAACTGAGCACCTGAACCTACATTTCGAGAAAATACAACCCACATCTGAAGATGTGGGTCAGTACCATGGAAAGAAACCGAGTATATGAGGGTGTATGCAGTTGTATAAACATCATCATCATAAATATTATAAGAAATATGCAGGATGTATGAAAGACTCACATAGCCCAAAGAAAATCATCATAATCAAGAGAGGATGAAATAAGTATAATAACACTTGTGAGTCATCATATAATTTGTCAATCACTTTCAGTTCATCAAGAATATCAATTCTCATATTGTAAATATCATTTAAATCATTCGAAAGAATAACTTTCACAATTCCACTTTCAAATCACTTCACCAATCACCATAGACACAAGGAAACACACACACACTGGGAGATCCTATAACCGACATAAACCATGTGAGCTACATGGAGTCCAACGTACAACTCACATTGGGGAAAGCCGTCCTATCCTTGCCATCGGAAAAGGACTATCGATATCAAATCCACACAAACTAGTGATCACTATATAAATCAGTCTCAGCCTCACTCCTGCGAGGGCACATAGTTCTAGGGAAGTAAGGTTGCTTTATACCTCCTACTCAGTACTAAAGATTTCTTCCAGACTTAGCTCAGATCATTTCAAAGATAATCCACAACAAAATAATTCCAATAATATATAAATATACATCGGGAGCCATCATGCTTCCCATCTATCAAAATCAACCACGTTGTGGATTTCTTTCACACTCGATTTCAAAACAACTCCATTAAAACCAAAAGGTCAAATCATTCAAAATATCTCAAATATTCAACATCAACGTGCTTATAACAAATACTTTCTAAAAAAAACACAATTTTGAATGGGGATTCATGACCCAAATATCAAAATCATGATAAATATCATTCAAGATTCATGCTTTATATCACCACACATGTAAATTCATCTTTCAAAATCATAAACATCAAGATTTCATAATAATCATCATAAGATATGGGTTCATGCTTTAAATTCAAAAAAATCAAATAAAAATCATGCCTTTGTAAAGAAAATTACTTTTGGGCACAAGAACAAAAGAAAGTTCTTGTTGAAAAACCCCACATACCTTGAATGATGAACTTTAGATCGATACTCATTTCTGAAATGTTAATTGTGGCTTTGAATGATGGTTCTTGGAGTTCTTGAACTAGGAACTTGGAATCTTGAATAAATTTGTAGAATTAATGGTGAACTTTGGAGGTTCTTAAAGTGGGATGTAGGATCTTAGGGTTTTCTTTTTGAGGGAATTTGATGAAATATAACATATAATGCTTCTAATAGGCTTTAATATAGGGTTTGGATGAATTTTGGGTGAGGGGGAATGACCAAAACGCTCCTAAAAATCAAATAATTCTCGAATCTGTCCTTTGGTGGACTGTTTTGATAGTCTGAAGTAGATCAACCATAACATTTTACTCAGATATCCAAATTGGATGAAACTAATTTCATTAGAAAGAGGACTCTCATATCTTTTCATTGATATATAGTATCTCACCCAGATCATTGTGTACGAGGAATTATGATCGTTTGAAATTGACGCAAAAATTCACTTTTGATAGGCTGAAGTAGATTGATCTTAAATTTTTGCTCCGATAGACAAATTGGATGAAACCAATTTCATTGGAAAGAGGACTCGCAGATCTTTCCTTTGATATATAGTAGATCACCCAGATCATTATGTACAAGGAGTTATGATCATTTAAATTTGGAGAAAAAATACGCCAGGCCTCAATACTTTTTCCTGCATGTTTTACTATTCAGTACTATTCATGGTTTGATCGGAATGTTCATAACTCGTCGCTCGGTGTTTGTTTTGGATGATACACATATCAATGGAATGCTTATTTGATACTCTACGCAATAGTGGGTCATAATCTAAGACATTCCGCACGGAAAATTTATAATTCATTCTAAAAGATAGAACCCAACACATTTACGCATAAAATTTCAACGACAAATTTGCCGGGGTATTACAGTGGACCAGTGTTAGTTGGTTGGATGGTTTTAGTCAATGAAATGGGTATGACTTAGGGGTATGGGTCGTAAGGCTTGGTACGAGTCATATCAGGCACTCGTATGGTGGGCAGTGTTTAATCCTCCTGGTATTTCATTCTGCCAGGGATACGTGTCATGGGTACGGATCATATGTTGTGGGTACTACATTTTTTGATGATTCTTATACTGGAAAGGGTCTGATCCTAAGTTGAGGCTTGGATACAGTTGTGGAAACCAATCGTCTAGAAGGGTGCGACTCGTATGGGTTAGTCGTATCCTTGTGATGGGTTTGTAAGAAACTTAAGTGGGAGTATTTTGGAAATTTTCCTACTTACCCTAATTAGGACCCATGACTTCTAATATATTTAGGAGGTTATTTACCCTATTATTCTATTCATTAACACTTAGAAACAATTCCAAAACACTCCATAATTCTCTCAAGGGCTTTTGGGGCTATAGAGCTTGGGTTTCAACTAAAGGATAGCTTTGGGGCTTGTGTTGATGATTTCTTACCATCAATTCTTCGGTATAAGGCATGATTATCTTCCCTCATCGTAATTTTGACTAAATACATTGTTTATATAATTTATTTCATAGTTTTACTATTACATGGTTATGGTTTTCAACTTTTATTTGGGGGTTTTGATATTAAATACTCGGTTATGGTTTCATATGGTTTTAATTATACTTTTATATGCATTAATGGTGGTTTTGGATAATTGGATTGCATGGTAATAGTTTAATGGTCTTTGAAATTGGTTTTGGTTATATTATGCCCCCAATGTGTTTGATAAAATGCTTATAAAGGTATATTCCTTGCATTGATGATAACGCTCAAACTACAGCTCTTGTAAGAGTGTAAGCGGTCGTTATCAAATATAGAACCCAACTGGGTTGGGTGTCGAATCCCACAGAGAATACTTGGTCACTAAGTAAGCAAAGATTATTAGATTTTTGGTGAAAGTTTCGTAAAAAGGGGGAATTGTAGCGTAAGTAATAAAATAATAACGTAAGAACAGAAAATAGAAGAGTAAAACGGATTGTTTGGTTGGTTTTGATCAATGAGAATTGAGAGTTAGGGTTATGTCCACCTTATGAGTTGTACGTATCTATTGAATATGAGTTATGCGGAATTCAGACATGCATGCGCTTATAGAGAATCGTATTCTATGGTAAATCCAGGCGTCTTTCGACCATCAAGGACTATTTCACTTTAACTCTTTCGAGCTTAAAGCGTATCTAATGGTACAAATTCTCCAAGAGGTTAATCCAGTTACGGAACTAACTTTTTAACAAGGATTGGTGCCCTATTACCTTGACATTATCTCTTTTCCAGACATGTAACTTTTCTTTCGAACAAGTTAATGCTATACTGGCGTATTCTATATGTTTGCAACCACAAGAATTTAGATTAAGATGAAGAGAATAATGATATAAGCAGCATACGTGTCAAGAATTTACAAACTCATAGCAATAGATAGTGTCTCATAAGGCTTCCATAACCCCAACAGAGAAGTTTAGCTACTCATGATTGCAACGGAGATCACAATAAACATCATCATGATCTCACGTTGGTCACAAGGGCCGTGCTTTCTCTGTCAGAAAGTGTAACATGAACTAGGTTCAAACGTTGAATGAAAAAGACTTGAATTAATTAATGAGTGAATAAGAATTTATTAGAATGGGAAGGAATAGAAGGGGGAATAAGAAGAGAATGCTGAAAAGTTTCAGCAAAATAGGGTTTATATAACATCCATATCCTAGTCCTATTGAAATAGGGTTTTTATCCTTATCCTAGTCCTACTGGGTTACTGCATACTTGTCCGAATCCTACTAAGTTACTGCTGATCCCCAAGTCTTTGTAAATGCTGTTTTTGCCCGGGACAAGTTATCCATGCATCACTTTCAGTCCATAGGTGTCCAAACGCTGCTTTCCTTCTTTCGTGAAGCTTCCTTTGGCGTCAAGTTATCCATAAAATGCTGAAATCTTCATCATTTATACTTGAAAACTTGCTAATCATGTTTGTTAGCTCACTTACAGGAAAAATGACTAAAAGTGCATGAATTATGTATTTTGTCCTCAAAACTTAGCTACAATATGGGTAAATTAAGGTACTTTAGGCGTGTAAATACGCCTATCATCAACACCCCACACTTAAAGCTTTGTTCTTCCTCGAACAAAATATCATGTCCATCTAAATATCTACTCAGGGTTTCACAGTAACAACACAAAATATTTGTCAAGACAGGCACGACAATCATTAACAAAGAGTAGTTTTCTGATCACTTCTAGAAAAAATTCAACCTCTAATATAGACTCGTGATGATGGTTAATTTGTATTCAAAAGTTAAGGCACAAAGATTCATATACGACTACCCAAAACTCACCAACCATGTGTGTCTCACAATATGTCACCCATAATCACTCACAAGTATTGTATATATCTCGAACATGGGTATAAGATTATCCTTGCTCTCACTCTCACAAAGAATTCATGTGTTGCAACTGATGACCATAGGCTTGCCCTTAGTGTAATGCTCCACTAAATATCAGAATGCTAAGATTAGGATCAAATAGGTCTTTTACAGGTTGTAATGTAGGCTAAGGGACGGGTAGGACTATTTTGGCCAGAAATAGTGACTATGTTCCTAAGCACTTTAATACATCACATTATGCCATTAACACTTTCTTTCAAACAACCTTTCTACCTTTCTTTCATCTACCACCCCTTTTCACCTATTTTGTTATTCAATGATAAACACAAAGATCCTTTTATCTTTCTTGTTTTGTCACATGACTTTACCATTTAAAGCGCTTAGGAATTTGGATCAAATTATGGTCTTGAAAGAATGGATTAGGCTTACATATGAGGCTGTCAAAGAAAATAGGCTTAAAGGATCAAAAGGGATTATCTAGGATGATGTCCATGGGTAGATAAAATGAAGATAAACAATCATAGGTTGCCAAAGAAATGCCTAAATCATCTCCTAAACTCACACTCTTTATTTCGCTTTACATACATACAAGGCAAGTTCTAGCATCAGCCACAAACATAGCATATACTATCATCTCATACACTCAAGGCACATGGTCGACTTTATTGGAAGCAGTGTAGACTCTTGACCCAACAGTTGAAGGAATTGAACCACACAATTATCACATAATGAGTTACTATTAGAGCCTAAACGTCTCAATAGTAATGATTTTATCACAGACTCTTGTCACAACACCATGCTACCTATCAGAACAATTTTATGTAAAGTTAAAATTAAAAAAAATTTAACTATAAAAAAAATTTTACTACTAACAAAAAAACAACCAAACATAAACGAATGCAAATGCAGATGAAGAAGGTTAGCATGCAAATACCAGCACCCCACACTTAAACGGGACACACTGCCCTCAGTGGAAAATAAATAAGAAGAACCTGGTTAGTCAGACTCTTCCTCTATGTCTGGGGTCATACCCCCTTCGTCGGAATCATCATCAGAGTCGTCGCCATCAGAGTTCTCCTCCACGTCGGAGTCTAGCATTCGACGATCATCATCGGTTGACACATCGTCATCAAGAGGTTCCTCAAAGTACACACCTACTCCACACATTTTCCTTGCATGCTCATTCATTGGGTAGTCATAGTTCAGCTGTTGGAGCTCTGCAGCAGTTGGAACACGACCTTCGCTCATCATGGTAAACCGAGTCATGCCATAAAGATGGCGAAAGAAACTTTCATCCCAAGCATGCCTTTCTGCAGTGGTACGGTTGACACCATGCGTTGGGCAGCATCTTTAACCTTTGTGAGGTCAACCTTCTTTGGGTTGTGTGGAAGTTTATGATCAGTCGGTGCCTCTTCGATTTCCTCCTTCCTCAATATTGCGGTCAACAGATTGCCAAAGCTGAAGTGGGACCTCTTGTGTAGCCTGGCCTTTCGCATTGTAGATTGAATAATTGCCCCAATGTTGATAGGAACATTCGTCATCAACGCGTACACCAAGCACACTCTATCTCGTGTAATCTTCGTGTACTGGGTCCCTGGAATCAGACAAGAGTTGACTATTCGCATCCATATCCGAGCTTCTCTATTCAAGGAAGCATATGGGAAGGTGTTGTGCCGACCGATGTCCTTGTGTCTGCTCTATCGTGCCATAGATCTTGTTCTGCACAATGTGTGTCTAATTTGACTATACGGAGGTCTGTTATACAGCTCTTTGAGTGGTGATGGATCAACAGATGGCAAGCCCAAAAAGGAGTTGAATAAATCCGCATTTAGTTGCAGAACTTGGCCCCGAATCTTTACTTCACTCCCTGTAGTTTTCGGTGACCAGTTGGCATAGAATTCACGTGTTAATCAAGATTGCACTCTCCCATATCTCGGAAGATGAAATCAAGATGTAACGCCATTATCTTAGCCAACATACGGGGTTCTTTCTTTGCTAGGCTTTCCTTGTGTATCAACTCCACATGAACATATTTTTTCTCTTTATTATTCCTATACCACTCCTTTCCTTCCTCCTCGAGGACCCATTTAATTCCAAACATGCGGCGAGGTATTTGCAGCGAGGAGGATTCTCCTTGCTCTTTTCGTCCCCTTTTTTGGCCTTTTTGTGAAGTGGTTGCTTTTTCTTTCCCTTGTCTTGGTTTTGGTGCCATTGTACCTGAGATTGAAACAATAGTCATATTAGCTTCATCTCGGTGGATACAATCAATAAACAAGCAGTAGTGGCACCATCCCACACGTAGTTTGTTTGTACGAACTAGTGAAGTGAACGATGTCGATTACTCAGATTTCATCGATATACATTTAGGTGTTATGTTCCAACAATATAATTAGTGCAGTCATACTTTTCGTATCATCTTAACTATCCTTTCTCAATTCTAGATCATGTAATCTTGGTAATGCTTTCATGTTTTGGACTAATGCATCACTTTGAATAAAACTACTACATAGATATTGTATCAATTTATGGCTTGGAATAATTACAACATCTTATGTTTGTAGTTAACCATGATTTTCATCGCAAGAAACAAGTCATTCAAGCAAGCTTTCAAGTTACAAGGTTATGCAATGTTCTAGACTATGTCAATTCCACAAAAGTATGACAGTGTATCAAAATCAAATACAAGTTGGAAACAAGTCAAGAGCATCCTTACATATTTTTTCACTCACTTAGTTTCACCACAACAAATCAACCATATTCAAATCATTAATACTACTTCAAGATTAAACAATTCATTATAGACGTAGTAGTGTAGTACTTACGGAATATAAAAGAAGAACAAAGAAGTACTTACTTGGTTGATGGCCTTGGAAGATGTTCTTGCAAAATAGAAGAGAAAAAGGAAAATTTTTTAGAGAATTTGGAGAGGTAGGCGGTGCTTTAGGGTGGAATTGCAATGTGTTTTTGATTTAAGACTAAGGTTCTATTTATAGGACAAGCTTGGGTCGGGTTTTGACCCAGTTGGAATCAAATTTGGAGATCAAAAGTGACTATAGGCGGCGCCTAATGCTTTGCCTATGCTTGGCATAGGCGGCGCCTTTTGCAAAGCATTGTTGAGCATAGGCGGCGCCTATGCTATGGCATTGTTAGGCATAGGCGGAGCCTATTCCATGGCCTATGATATTAGAGACAAAATGCCTTTGCATAGGTGGTGCCTATGCTATGGCATTGTTGAGCATAGGCGGCGCCTATGCTATGGCACTCTAGAATCTGAGAGCTTAGGCCATAGCATAGGCCTTGCCTTGTTCGTGGCATAGATTTACATAGGCCGTGCCTTGTTCTTTGCCTATATTTTCATAAGAAATGCCTAACCCATAGCCTTTTGCTTTTTCATTCCTAACTTACCACCTTCAACATGCAACACTTCCAAATCAAAATTTGAAACCAATCTCCTCTTTTACACCTCTTGCACCTACATTTACTCAAAAACAATAAAAATGATTAGAACAATGGGTTGCCTCCCATCAAGCGCCTTAGTTTTGGTCGTGGCTCGACAAAATCCTAGGAAAACAAAAACAACAAAAACAATTAAAATCGATGGGTTGCCTCCCATCAAGCGCTTGATTTATTGTCGCGGCACGACATAGCTATCTCGATTACTTAGACTTCATCGAGATAGATGGTGAATCATTTTCTAAATGGATTCAGATGACAATGAAGCTTACTTGTAGGAATGCAATCTTCTTCGAGATGACCCTTTTGCATACATATCCCAGGTGGGATACCAATTGTATCATCAATAGTCCAACTCATAGCTCTCTTGTATCTCTTCAGAGCAGAGATGAGAGCCTCTACGTGCTGTTCACTTAAATTATTCGCCACACTCACAGGAAGTGTATCTCCACTTCCCAAGAATGCATACCTTAGATAATTGGGGAGCTCTTTCGATTCTAGCACTGGGGGCTCTTCAATGGAAGTCTTTGCTGTTGGTGACGGTTGATCCTTAAGATCAAGGTCCGGCTGCTTAGGAGTATGAGAATAGGACCCTATTTATGTTAGAGAAAACTTAGTTTCTTTATGTTCTTGAGCCTCCTCACGCTCAAAATTCAGCAGCTCATCAAATAGTGACTCATCAGTAAGCTGCTTTTCTACAGATAATTCTTTGTCATCCTTATAATTAACTGCAGCTATAGAGAATACATCCATATCTTCAGGCTGCTTCATTGCTTTGCATACATCAAAACGGACCACTTCGTCATTCAACCGAAATAAAAGCTCATTAGCTCTCATGTCAATAAGCACACTTCCAGTTGCGAGGAAAGGGCGTCCCAACATTATGGGAACTTCAGAGTCCACTTCACAATCCAAAATAACAAAGTCTGCAGGAAAGATGAAGGTGGAAACCTTCACCAACACATCATTTAAGATACTAACAGGTCGTTTTATAGACCTATCTGCCATCACGAGCCGCATATTGGTTGGTGTAGGGTCGCCCAACCCCAACTTTCTGTAGACGGATAGTGGCATCAAATTGATGTTTGCTCCCAAATCGCACAATGCCTTAGCAAAATTCATAGATCCAACCGTGCAAGGAATAGTGAAAGCACCAGGGTCTGCCTTTTTCTGTACTAAGGACCTTGTGGCAATTGCACTGCAATGATGAATATTATCTGTCGGTTCATAGCTTACTGCCCGCTTCTTTGTTAAAAGGTCCTTCATGAATTTAGCGTACCCAAGCATCTGTTCCAGCGCCTCAACCAATGGAACATTAATGGTCAGCTGTTTTAATATCGTCATGAATTTATTGAACCTTGTATCATCCGCTCTCTTATTTAATCTTTGAGGAAAAGGTGGTTGTGGAAGGGGAATAGTTTTCTCCTCGACTTTCTTTTCCTCTTTCTTTAGGTTGGTGATCTTTTCAGGCTGTGGACGTTGAGGAATAACATCATGAACGTCTTCATCAGTTTCGACGGCGTCATCACCTACGATATCTTCGGCCACCTGCTTGCTTTGGGATGAATTTTCCAGCACCTTACCACTTCTGGTAGTAACAGCCATGCATGTTCCATCGTTTCTTGGGTTTTGTACTATGTCGCTCGGTAGGGTGCCAGCTTTTCTTTGATTTAATGTGGCTGAAATTTGACTCAATTGTTGTTCCAACTATCTTATTGAAGTGGAATGTGAGTCAACCAATTGCTTCATTGAGGCCAAGTCATTTATTACCTCAGTTACTCCCGTGCTGGTTGCTTCCACTCCTTTCAACAGCTTAGCCATCATATCTTCCATTGACATATTTCCCGAACCTGATGCAGTGGTCTCTCGTCGTCCAAGAGGAATATACACGCCACTCCTGTCAGTCTTGTTCTTCCAATTACCTTGATCCCGGTCTTTATTTCCAGAATTATCATAATAGTTCCGACCTTGGTTTCCTTGGGCATTGCCTCGGAAACCCCCCTGATTGTTCACGTAGTTGGCTTCTTCCTCAGAATCGGATTCCTCTCTTCCTTTTGATGCAACTGCTTTGACTTTTTCGGTCTTCCCTGATAGTAGATGCTTTGTAATAAGATCCACTTGTGTTTTCATGTGCGCCAAATCTTGATCACATTCTTCTTCTCTTCTCTTTTGTTCTGCAGTCATGCCTATAGAAAAAGTGGGGCTTGCTACCTCAGAATCTATGGTATACCACGCCCTACTTTGCTTCGTCATCCGATCTAGCATATCACTTGCCTGAACAAAGGTGAGGTCCATAAATGATCCTCCAGCCGCATTATCCACCACAGGTTTAGTTACTGAATTCAAGGATCTATATAGTATCTCCATCAAGTGAACATTGGTCATGTGATGGTTTGGGAACCTCATAAGCTTCTTCTTGAATCTCTCCCATGTTTCGTGGAGGGCTTCAGTTGGAAGTTGTCAAAAATTGCTGATTTCATCTCTCAATTGTGCTCTCTTGGATGGCGGAAAGAATCTTTCTAGAAAAGCGTCTTTCAATTGCCTCTAATTAGTGATAGAATCAGGAGTCAGCCCGTTCAACCATAGAGTTACCTCCCCAGATAGAGACAGTGGAAATAGGCGCAACCGAATTACATTCTGTCCAATGCCAGGATTGTCGAATGACTTGCATATAGAAATAAAGTTAATCAGATGCATATTTGGATCATCGCCTGCTAGTCCACCGAATAATCCCTTGAGTTGCAATAACTGAATCATAGTGCTCGTGATGTTGAACTTGGCTCCGGGTGCCAATGGCGGAGGAATAATGGCTCCTGTGGCACCAGCTCCATCAAGATCATCATCATCATCATCGAATGGTATGGCTCGGCGTTCATGCCTGAACCTAGCTTGACGATCTCTTCTGTTGGCTGGTGTCGCCATCTCAGCATCACGCCTAGGGTTTAGTAACTCATCATCACCTAGATCCTCATCGTCAGGATTTGTTGCTCGCCCAGGGTTATCAATATTCTGTTGATGCACTTGAGCGGCGGCCAGAGCAACTAGTCTAGCTTGTTCCTGTTGAGCAGCCCTTCTTTCAATTTCCTGTTGAGCCTCCATTCTGCCAATACGATGTGGTTCAGGATTGAAAGGTAATAATGGTTGACCAGAACTTCGAGTATGGGGCATGCACTGGATAAATACCTGCTGATGATAGGCGAATTTACACGCCTATATCAATATATTTTGCCCATATTTTAGCCTAGTTTTGAGAACTAATTATCTATTTCATGCACTTTTAGTCCTTTTTCCTATAAATGAGCTAACAAACATGATTAGGAAAGTTTCAAGTATAAATGATGCAAAATACAGCATTTTATGGCTTACTTGACGCAAAAGAAAGCTCACAAACGAAGTAGAAGGGAGCTGGACGCCTAAGGACCAAATCTGCTGCATGGAAAATCTGTCCCGGGCTAAAACAGCATTTCTGAAGACTTTGGGGACTTACAGACACAAAGCTGGATTTTTACAAAGATACATTAACCTAATACAATTAGGTTATGTATTTCACTATTCTATTTGGATTATGATATTGTAACCTTACCCTAGTACATTTGGGTCAAGGATTTCATTAGTATAGTAGGATTTGACTATTTATTTCATTAGCTTAGTAGGAGTAGGATAGGAGTATTATAAATACCCTATCATGCTAGAGATTTTTAATTAAGTCCTCCCTTAGTGGAGAGACAATCCTCCCTTAGTGGAGAGATACAATCATCTTTCTATTCTTCACTTAATTCAACAATTAATTTTCTTCCATCCCTCTCATCTTCCACCACAAACACTTCTAATCTACTCTTCTATTCTTAAATTCCACAACAAGAGAATCGTTACTTGCTAGGGAATCACCAAAACCACACGCCTATCACCTACTTCTCACGCCATCAACCATGCAAATCGTGATATCCTTCGCATTCATGGGTAACTAAACCTCTTAGTTGGGGTTATGGAAGCCGAATGAGTTACTATCTATTGCTGTGAGTTTGTGAGTTCAAGACACGTATATTGCTTATATCATTATTCTCTTCATCTTAATCTACATTCTTTGCGGTTGCAAACGCAAGAATACGCCAGTCTAACATTTAACTTGTTCGCGAGAAAGGTTATTTGTCTGGAAAAGAGATAATGTCAAGGTAGTAGGACACCCTTTCCTATTAAAAAGCTAGTGCCGTAACTGGACTAACCTCTTGGAGAATTCGTACCGTTAGACACACTTTAAGCTCGCGAGAGTTAAAGTGAAATAGTCCTTGTTTAGGTCGCGAGACGCTTGGATTTACCATCGACTACAATTCTCTGTAAGAAATTGCATGTCAAGACTCTACACACTCATAGCCAATAGAGACGTATACCTCAGAAGGTGGACATAACCCCAACGCTTCAATTCTCATTGTTTCACAACCTACGAAATACTCTCTTTTTACTTTTCTATTTTCAGCTTTTATTTCATTACTTTGGTTACATATTACAATTCCCCCCTTCTTACGAGACTTGCACCAAAAGTCTATTAATTTTGCTTACTTGTTGACCAAGCTATTCCCTGTGGGATCGACACCCAACCCAGGTTGGGTTCTATATTTGCTAACGACCGCTTTACACTCCCACGAGAGCTGTAGATTGAGCGTTATCACCTGCAGAAAACAAAAAAAACAACTAAAAGTAAAGTACGAGAATCTTTGACCAAAGGGTCTAGTAACTATCACAAACTTAGTCGACAGTCGTATTCCCCGGCAACGGCGCCAAAATTTGATAACGCTCAAACTACAGCTCTAGTAAGAGTGTAAGCGGTCGTTGTCAAATATAGAACCCAACTGGGTTGGGTGTCGAATCCCACAGAGAATACTTGGTCACTAAGTAAGCAAAGATTATTAGACTTTTGGTGAAAGTTTCGTAAAAAGGGGGAATTGTAGCGTGAGTAACAAAATAATAACATAAGAACAGAAAATAGAAGAGTAAAATGGATTGTTTGGTTGGTTTTGATCAATGAGAATTGAGAGTTAAGGTTATGTCCACCTTATGAGTTGTACGTATCTATTGACTATGAGTTACGCGGAATTCAGACATGCATGCGCTTATAGAGAATCGTATTCTATGGTAAATCCAGGCGTCTTTCGACCATCAAGGACTATTTCACTTTAACTCTTTCGAGCTTAAAGCGTATCTAATGGTACAAATTCTCCAAGAGGTTAATCCAGTTACGGCACTAACTTTTTAACAAGGGTAGGTGCCCTATTACCTTGACATTATCTCTTTTCCAGACATGTAGCTTTTCTTTCGAACAAGTTAATGCTATACTGGCGTATTCTATATGTTTGCAACCACAAGAATTTAGATTAAGATGAAGAGAATAATGATATAAGCAGCATACGTGTCAAGAATTTACAAACTCATAGCAATAGATAGTGTCTCATAAGGCTTCCATAACCCCAACAGAGAAGTTTAGCTACTCATGATTGCAACGGAGATCACAATAAACATCATCATGATCTCACGTTGGTCACAAGGGCCGTGCTTTCTCTGTCAGAAAGTGTAACGTGAATTAGGTTCAAACGTTGAATGAAAAAGACTTGAATTAATTAATGAGTGAATAAGAATTTATCAGAATGGGAAGGAATAGAAGGGGGAATAAGAAGAGAATGCTGAAAAGTTTCAGCAAAATAGGGTTTATATAACATCCATATCCTAGTCCTATTGAAATAGGGTTTTTATCCTTGTCCTAGTCCTACTGGGTTACTGCATACTTGTCCGAATCCTACTAAGTTACTGCTGATCCCCAAGTCTTTGTAAATGCTGTTTTTGCCCGGGACAAGTTATCCATGCATCACTTTCAGTCCATAGGTGTCCAAACGCTGCTTTCCTTCTTTCGTGAAGCTTCCTTTGGCGTCAAGTTATCCATAAAATGCTGAAATCTTCATCATTTATACCTGAAAACTTGATAATCATGTTTGTTAGCTCACTTATAGGAAAATTGACTAAAAGTGCATGAATTATGTATTTTGTCCTCAAAACTTAGCTACAATATGGGTAAATTAAGGTACTTTAGGCGTGTAAAAACGCGTATCATCAATTGACTTCTTTTAATGGAACTCTTGCATGTTTTAAACTTGGTCAAGGAATCAGGCATGGTTTAAATAGTTTGAAATAGCTAAAATAAAAATGGTCATGCTTGTGGGAAACATGGAAGTCTCCCAAGTGGACTAATATGGTATATGGAAAGGTACTTGAAAATCCCCTTAACGTAAATGGTTTGGCTATAGATATTTCTTGGAAGTAAGGGGTGGTACGACGATACCACTAATATTAGCCTTGGTTAATAAAATGGTAAATGGATTGGTTGGTTATTTGGAAATGGTTTTAATTGGGCTTTGATGTTGGGGTGTGTAGCAAAGCCATGGAAGGTGGCGGTCTATGGGGGACCAAAATTGGAAACTCGTATTTGCCGATTTGAGGATTGATCTTAGTGGACCATGTGCATAATGTCATACTATTAGGGGATGTACTAGTCTTCCCATGGGATACTTCCTTAGTCATGCATCTACACGCACTGAGACCTTTTCAGCAGGGGGAGCTGAAGCCATATCGCTCGAGGGTAATTTAGGACCGCCAAGCTACACAGCTCAGGTAAAGATTTTAAAGGCATACTAAGCCCGACCCCCTTTCCAGGCACATATATATATATATATATATATATATAAAACTCTTTATTTCATGATAATATTACATAGGAAAAATCTTTAATCAGATCTTCCTTACACTTACATACACACTATTTAGATACCTTTCCCTGGCGGGAGAACTAGTTTTCACTACTCATATTTAAGACACCTAACATTTTTTTGAGATGGTAAGTTTTGGAGAAAATGTTGTCTTCCTTTCTTTAATTTCTAACACTCCTTTTATAGTTCCAAGGAGTGGTAGAAGTACAAATATTTATTTCTTCTAGGTCATCCTTCAAAAAGTCTTCTATTTCTTTTTTGATCCCTTATCTGGATAAGGTTCCTTTCTCTTCTGTTGCTGCTTTTGGACTAAGTGGTCCAATCTTCTTTTACCATTTTATTGTCTTTTGCCGAAGAATATTTTGACGTAAGTGCTTATGTCTCTTGCTCTATTATTTTCTTTCAGTTTTTCTTATAGCTGTTTTCACATTTCTTCTGACATTGATGTGCTGTCTTCATCATCTTCTTTGTTGTTCTTGTTATCCAAAAATTTGCACACCATAACCCATCTTTCTGGGGTGGCATGAAATTGATGCGTTTCAAATTCAGTAATTTTCTCCTTTAGGACTACTGATTTTGATTTTCCTCTGGTCATTAAAACCCAATGTATATCCCTGTCGAGGACTTTATAATTATCATCATAAATTTTTTTAAAGATGTTGTATAAGGCCTTCATCCCTAATACTCTTCTTGTTTGAATCCATTTTTAATTCAAATATGGGAGTTTTTTATCTACTCCTATTGCGCTGACATAAAAAGTTTTTATTTTTTCACAGACATGTAATTAATCGTTGGAAAGTATAAGTTTTCATCCTGAAACTTCATGGATATGTTGTAGAATCTGCAATACACCCCTTGTCCATCAACACAGTTTCTTATTGCACTTGTCAATCATCTTGGTAATTTCATTAATCCAGATAAATCTGGGTTTGTATAGACCCGATCCAGATATTCAAATTCAAATAATTTAGCATTCTTAGATATATACTTTTTGTTCCTAGAATTCCAAAAGTTTCTCCACTTTCACTTGGTAGATTGTAAATTTGTCTGGTAAATGCCAGAAATTCCTCCTCTTTTGGATTGATTTTTCCTGCAAAAGAGTTAGTACTTTTTCTGATTTATCAGAAGTTTTTTCAGTTTTCACTGATGATGTTTTTATAGTGAGTTTTCCCTGTGCTCGACTTTTAGCTAGGTTTGAAGACTCAACTATTGGCATATCCAGGCTTACCATCAAGATGTTTTTGGTACTAGGTGATAACGAGATATCTCCTGCCACTTTGTTAGGGACTTTCAATCCTTTAGGTTTGGTATCCAGATATTCACAGAGAAGTTAAAATTCTGTGATATTTTCTGCTTGATCAGTGTTACGCTGATTTAGTTAATATTGTAATTTTCTCGCCTTGTCAAACAAGGCTGATAGTTCATCTCGAATGTTAAATAGCATGTTGCTTTTTTTATTTATGGCTTCTTCAATGCCATTTATTCTTTGGAATATCCTGTAAACGAACACCTGGGTTCTATTGTTCATATTGGACATTTCTTGAAAGAAATTTGCAAAATCATTGTTAGATCCTTTAATATTTTCTATTTTAAAAGAATAGAATGACAACAATACTTGCCACCTGTGTTACCTTCTGTATTATGGCTATGAAGGTAATTTATTAAATATCAAATCTGATATTTGTGTGTTATCTGTTTTTACAATAAATGAATTTGGTAATAAAAATGCTGAAAAATTTCGTATTTTTTTTTTATTATCGCTAGTAATTCCTTTTCATTTTTGGAATAATTAAATTCTACTTCGTTAAAAGTTCCACTGGTATATCTGCAGATTTTATTTTAATCTATTTGTAATAATGCTCCCCAATGATAGTCGGAGGCATCTGTTTTTAAGACTAAATTGTCTTCTGGTAGGTAGTCTAAACTTTGGAAGGTTAGCACATTCTTCTTTTAGATTTTGAACACAAAGAGTATGTTCATTGGTCCATCCTAGGCGATTTGACTTTCTAATTACCTTTTGCAAAGGATTTCTTTTCTTGGTTAGATCTGGGGTGAATTCTCCTACATAGTTTAAATAACCAAGAAATTTTTGTATCTCTTATTTTGTTGTTAGTTTATCAGGAAATTCTGTTATTTTCTTCGAAATATGAGTTCGTAACTTTATTCCATTTTTTGAAATAATCATTCCAGAAATTCTATTTCATTTTTGTTTATTTCAGCCTTTTTTGGCTCAAAACAATTTTATTTTTAACACAAATTTATAAAAATTCTTTGAGATGTGTTAAATGTTCTTGGTAGTTTTCTGAGCATACCAAAAATCATCTATGTAGACAATTAAAAATTCTTTTCAAAGAATATTTTATCCATTTTTTTGGAAGATTTGTGGTGTATTTTTTAATCCAAATGACATTACTAACCATTCATAATGTCCATTAGGGGTGGTAAATGTTGTTAGAGGGATTGATTCCTCTGATAGCTTAATTTGCCAAAAACCACTTTTACGATCAAATTTTGAAAAGTAGTTTTTTCCTTTAGCAAGGTTAATAAGATTGTTTTTGTTTGTATAAAATGTCCATAAAAAACATAATTTTTATTTAGCTCTTTATAGTTTATTCGAGTTTTTCCTCTTTTTTGTTCAGCATGATTTTTAACTATAAATGCTGGACTGCTGTATGGACTTCTGCTTCCTCTAATTAATTTGAGATTAAGAAGTTCTTGTATTTAAATTTTAAATTCAGTTTTATCTTCTTCATTGTAAACCATGGGTTTAACTCTTATAATGATACTATGATCTTTAAGAATTAAGATTGCCTTTTCATGATTATTGTCCCATTTTTCCAATGGATTTTCTCCATAAGAATGCTGTAAATCTTGTTTTATTTTTTCAAGATTAAGACATATACATGAATAATTTTTTGGGTTGTCCAAAAACTTTTTATTAAAAATTCCTCTTTCTTTTATTAAAATATAGGGATTATGATTTTTTGGGATTTTAATAAAATGATTACACGGAGTTTTGAAGCTAACCATGTATATTCTTTGATGATAATTCTGAAACGGTTGGATAAAATCATTTCCAAGTAATAAATCAATTTCTAGTTTATCATAAGCATAGACATGTTTTATTGAAATAATTTTAGATCCTAAAATTATTTCCACATTCTCTTTATAATGTGTGAGCTTTTCCCCGTCACATGTAATACCGACAATAGAAGCATTAATATTATTACTATTCCAGTCTTTTATTAAGAAAGACTTGGAAAAACTGGCTTCAGAACCATTATCTATCTGACCACATGATGTTAATCTTGTTTCCTAGGTAGTAAATTCTAAGAATACTGCTACTCTCAAAGAGGTTTTTTTTGGCATTTAGATTTTAGGGATAAAACAAGTTTTTTCTCCTAAGGTTATTTTAATTCCTTCTTTTTGGATATTATATTGATCCAAACTGTTTTGAAATGTTCGTCCCAAAATTATATTATAATCGCTTTCATGATTGGTAATATAACAAGGAACGACTATTCTAATTGATTCAAATTGGATGGGTAATTTTACCATTTTTGAACAACTGTAGTTGTTTCCTTCAAATGTTTTATAAAGGTGGGGGTACCTTTATATGGGCTTAAAACATCTAGGATACTTTTATTGACATGGTATGTTGAAGATCCTGACTGAATTAAGATGGTTTATTTGTTCCAGTCGCTTCAATTAAAGAATCGTCCTGAAACTTTATTAATCTTTTTAGAGTTTTTATTGGTAAATCTCATAGAATTACCTTTTCGTATGAAACTATTCCCATATTCTATTGAGAGTCTTGGAATTGAAGTATTTGAACTTCCTATTTCTAGGGCTCTTCCAATCTGAATTTCATATTCACTTGGGATCTCTATCGGTTGAACTCCTGCTTCAACTATTCTGGCTATCTCTGCATATTCTTGATCAAATTTGACCAAGCTTTTATTTTTATAGACATTTCCGTAATTTGAATTGGTAACTGTATATAGAGCTTCATAATATATGCTCATAATATGGTTACCTGGTTTGAATAAATCGTCTCTTTTTACCTGAAAATGCAGACTTAAGGATTCATTAAAATTAGCATCTTTCAATGATATACAATACCTTGAATAGTAGGTAAATAATAATTTGGTGTTAGGCAAATTTCCTTCAACAATACCTAGGTTTCCTTCTCTAGTATTAATGAATCATTCATTTGAAAGGTTGATGACAATTGGACAGTTAATTCCTTTTTTGAAGGTGGATTTTACCATTATTTGGATTCTTTCAAGATGAACGTAATTCATCTTCTTTCTTTTTCTTTCTGGATGTTTTCTTAGGATTTGGTCGATCATTGGCTTTGTTAATAGGTTAAGCTTATGTCTTCCAGTTGTTTGAGTAATCTCTACTGCTTTTTCAATTTCTTGATATTCGTGATATAAGATTTTATCTCTTGAAAAGTTTCTTTGTAACCTAATCCTCAGTCCTAAGGTTAAATTTTAATTCTTGGATTTTTCTTAATAATTCCCCATCGAATGTTGCTTTCAAAGCATATCCTCGCTGATCTTCTACAACTTCTATAACCTGTGTGGTTTCCTCTAGTTCTCAATTTCTTGATTCATTGTTCTAAATCAGTACTTAAATTTGAGAATTCTTGATAAAGTTCTACATAAAAGTCTCCACTTTTGATAGATGTTATTGACTCTATATCAGAATCAATTTCTTGTCTATCAATTTTAGAGATTTTAACTTTCTTTTTGTTACACTCATAAATTTTGTGGCCTTCTTCTCCACATTGTAGCATTTACATTTGTCTGTAAATTTCCTTTTGAAATATTTACACTTTTAAAAGTATCTTTTCCTTGATACATAATTATTTTTGGAAACACTTTTCCTTTTGATTAATCATTTGCTTTTTCTTTTTTCTTTTAAAGGATTTCTTTCATGACATCCCCATTGTGAATGCTTCTTCTGTATTTACACAAAAAATTTAACTGTTTATTCTTTTGGCTTTTCTTTGTATATTATAGAACATACAAAGATGGCTAATTCTTTGATTAAGGAATAAAATTATTTTCCCTAATAATCTCCTATTTGATTTTTTTTAGCATATTCTTTCATAAAATAACCAGCCCAAAATCCTGGTAGTTCCTAAACGTATTTATCCATATATGGCTTCGTGTCTATGCTACTGTCAAACAGATTATAGTAGTATTCTTCAAATTTGCAAGTATATTCATGAATATAACACATTTTACAAATTTGAAGTTTTCTAGCCATTTCGCCGCTAATAGCCTTTGTTTTTCTTTCTCTTTCGAGACATCAAATTGGATGCCCAAGAATTTACATCTAACGTATTTTACTATATGGTCTATTCCTTCTCTAGTTGATTTTTCAAACTATTCTAGGACTTTAATTTTAAAAACTGTTTTAGCATTTTCTGACACTGTCATGCCCCAAATCTGATACCCGGAATACTATACGGTGCTCTTGACCCCGAAGGACCACAAGTTAACCCATGACTGATATCTGTACCTGTATACTGCAAAAATAACTTTATAATGCAGAAACAGGAACTGAAAAACCACAAGGTTCAAAACCGAGACATAGTATTTGATAAAAAGTATAATATCTGGGAGGGGTATGAAATACCCAAAACAACTAAAATAAACTATTTGAACATACTATAGTCTGGAAAGCCTCTAAAATATGACTGTCTGAATAAGGAGTTGATGGGACATGTCCTCAACTAACTCCAACTAAAAAACTAATTACTGAAATAATACAGGGTAACGGTGAGATTGACAAGGATGTCTCGCACCGTATCGGGGCGGGATGGTTGAAGTGGAAGCTCGCGTCGGGGGTGTTGTGTGATAAGAAGGTGCCGCCCAAGCTTAAAGGCAAATTCTACAGGATGGTAGTCCGTCCGGCCATGTTGTATGGAGCGGAGTGTTGGCCAGTTAAGAACTCCCACATCCAAAAAATGAAAGTGGCGGAAATGCGGATGTTGTGCTGGATGTGTGGGATGACTTGAGGGGATAGAGTTAGGAATGAGACTATCAGGGAGAAGGTTGGTGTGGCTCCAGTGGAGTGCAAGATGCGGGAAGTCCGATTGAGTTGGTTTGGACATGTGAAGAGGAGGGACACGGATGCCCCGGTTCGTAGGTGTGAGAGGCTAGCGTTGGATGGTTTTAGGCGGGGTAGGGGGAGGCCGAAGAAGTACTGGGGTGAGGTGATTAGGCGGGATATGGAGCAGCTACAACTCACCGAGGACATGACCCTAGATAGGAAGGTCTGGAGGGCGCGAATTAGGGCAGAAAACTAGGGTCAGTTTGGGGCGTTAGGGTAGGGAAGTATTTGGTGGGGGTTTTATTCCTGTTATTCTTCCTATTCTTATTTTATTCCTATTTTCTATTCTTCTTCTTATTATGCTTTCGGTGTTCCATGCTTTATTACGAATCTGGGTGCTTTCCGATGTTTCCTACTACTTATGGGTGCCGTATTTACGTTATGAAATCCTGTTCTGTGCGTTACTTTATATTTGTGTGGTGTCTCGTGTCTTGAGCCGGGGGTCTATCAGAAACAGCCTTTCTACTTCTTCAGAGGTAGAGGTATGGACTGCGTACATCTTACCCCCCCCCAGACCCCACTAGGTGGGAATACACTGGGTTTGTTGTTGTTGTTGTCCTTGAAAGATGAGGAGTCACTGCTAACTCTGACAACTGAGACTGGAATCTACTGATGCTCTAGATCACGTGTCTCTAAACCTATGGTATAAGACACCATAGCGCAAATGCTTCAGTACTTTGAATGTACTGGTATGCATGTGAGGTAGGCTGAATGCATGGGGTTCATATGCATGCACAAAAATAATAGCAGAATGGCTATCATGAGCGTGAGAATACATACATGAGACATAATAACTGACATTGATACCATGATAACATGATTACTGAATTTGAATACTAATAACATGACATACTGATAACCGATATAACTGATAACAAGAGTGACTGTATTTGATAGTGATGAATCTAATGGAACTAGCCAAGTCCCATACTGTATCTGAGTTGATTGTATCTGACAGTCCTGAAATCTGAAGAACTATCAGAGTTCTATTATTGAGACAGATTGATTATGTCTGACAGTCCTGATTCTGTAACATAACACTGTAGGAAGTAGTTATCTAACCGATATGCCCCTAATATGCCATTATGGCTGAGTTGGGGTCTAATCTGTAACCCTAATTGGAAGGGTGTCAATATCGCGCCACTATTAAGGACAAGTTGTGGATGACCCTCATTTGATAGTGTTCGCAAAAGACAACGACGGGGCCCTTATCTGACAGTGCTTATCCATCTCATCAACCCTAATCAGATAGTGTTGATGTCTCAACTTATGTTGGCTACATAGTTCTGGAATGCAAGGATGACTTCTAAGAATCACACCCTCATCTAATAGTGTGTGTTCCCATCCTTGGGTTCCCTCGGTGCTAATTCCTACTCCCATCTAAATAGACTCTGAACATGATTTACTGAACTGAACACGGGCTGAATTACTGAATTTCATTGACTGGCGGAATACTACAGATATCTGACAACTGACTAAGTTCATGAGATCATGCAGATTTCCTGAGTCATAAGACTGTCTGAAGTCTAAGGATTCATAGCTTGACTGAGAGTATCATGAAAACATGACATGGCTCTAGGCACACAGCTAATGTTTCGGGTACGAGTACCCCCGGACTCGATGAAAGAAAACTGACCAAGCCTAACTTACTTGAACATATAACTAACATCATAATCCATAATATATTTATAGAAGCATTTCATCAAAACATGTGATAGGCATAACTTGTACATACATAGAGATTTCATGGTATCATGCTAGTTAGGCACTTTTCCGTTATCTAGGCATTTAATCAAACATATTGAAGGCATGGTACATGTAAACATCATTGTACAGGCATAACTTGTACATATATGGGAATTTCATGGTATCATACTAGTTAGGCACTTTTCCTTCATCTAGGCATTTAATCAAACATATTGTAGGCATGGTACATGTAAACATCATTGTACAATAATTAAACATCATGGTTCAATTCTAATTTCATCATTAAAGGATTTAGTCATGGGTTTGCATATATCTATATCTATAATAATTTAACCCACATAGAATTTATCACCCAACATTGAGTAGAATTCAATTCCTCATTATCCACATGAACAAGAGCAGCCCAATCATGAAATTCATAAGAAAATCTATAAACTTGAATTTAGAAAAGGGATTCTTGGGCTTCATGGAGAAAGGAGTCCATGAATGAACACTATGCATACCTTGGTTCGTAAATACACGAAGATTGACTGAGGAAATTCCTGATTCAGAATCTTGTATGAAAAGTCCTAGGTTGTTCTTGAGAGGTTTTTGAAACAAGAGAGTGTATTTTGGGTGAAAAGTGGCTGAATCACATGTTAAAAGGATTAAATAGGGGTGGGAAATTGGCCCTTTTAACCCTGGACGTGTCTTGTAATTTCAGTAAAAATGTTCCAAATTGGACCCCTGGCATGACGCGGCGCTATCGCGCCTTGTCACTGGAATTTAACAATTGGAAACTGAGGGATGGCGCGACGCGGAGCCATCGCATTACCCCTTCTTTTGCGACCTAAAACTTTGGCGCGACGCAAAAGAAATTGCTTTGAGACACTAGAAAAGGACAATTGCCATTTTATCTTGTGGCGCGGTGCGCCACTAACCAATATGGCGCTGTTTTACGACGGGAACTTGAAATAGTCATAACTTCTTACTTGGTTATCGGATTTAGGCAAATTTTATATCGATGGAAAGCTTATTGAATTTACCACATGAAAAAAAGTGAAATCTTAAAAATACCACATGTATAAAAGTGGATTCATCATTCAAAGAAAGTTCCTAACATTTTTTAGATAATTTTAAGCTAGGAAAAGGTACGGGGTATTACAATATCTCCCCCTTGAGAACATTCATCCTCGAATGAAACTGAGAGTGAGGGGAAGAAAATAAACTGACATACATATGAAACATGAATAACTGAAGCATGATCTCATGACTGACATGACTGATAACTGAATATATCTTACTGGACACTCATACCTGATGCATGCGTAACTGATTCATGAATGCATGATTGAGTGTCTAGAGGAACTAAGTTTCTCATAATGAGAATGCATGTTTGATGCATAATTATATAACTGAACTAATACATAAATTCATGGTTGAATATGCAATGGTACTTGATACCAAGTTTATGATGAACACTAAACATGAAACTGAGTAAGCTTAAGGAGGATTGTTACCTTGAGCTTCATCTGAGTTGGCGGAGAAGAGGTGAGGATACTTGGTATACATGTCTGCTTCTGCTTCCCAAGCATCTCCCTTGACAGACTGATTTTGCCAAAGAACTTTAACTAGACGGACTTCTTTGTTCCTTAGTCTACGAGTTTGATAGTCCAGGACTTCGATTGGAATATCCTCATAAGAGTGACTGTTTTGAACATAAATGCTCTGAATAGGGACTACAACTTCTGGGTCACCTATGCACTTCTTGAGCAAAGAGATATGCAAGACTGGATGAACTGAGGCTAGTTCTGAAGGCAATTTGAGCTCATAAGATACCTTGCCGAATCGACTGAAAATCTTGAAGGGACCGACATATCGGGGACTAAGTTTCCCTTTCTTGCCGAACCGCTTCACTCCCTTCATGGGAGAGATCTTTAGATAGACATAGTTACCAATCTCAAGCTCGAGATCTTTTCTATGAACATCTCCATAAGACTTCTGTCGGCTCTAAGCCGCCTGGAGTCTTTCTCTAATCAACTGGACTTTTTATAAGGCATCGAATAATAAGTCAGGCCCTATGATTGAGGCCTCACTAACTTTGAACCAACCGATTGGAGATCTACATCTCCTACCATAGAGAGCTTCGAATGGAGCCATCCGAATACTAGAATGATAGCTGTTGTTGTATACAAACTCAATCAAAGGAAAGTGGTCATCCTAACTACCCTTGAAATCAATTAAACACGCCTGTAGCATATCTTTTAAAGTCTGAATGGTCTTTTATGCTTGACTATCTATCTGAGGATGAAAGGCTGTACTGAGATGAACTTGGGTATCAAGACCCTTTTGGAATGCTTTCCAGAAGTGACAGGTGAACTGGGTACCTCTGTCTGAGATAATATATAATGAAACACCATGTAATCTGATCAACTCCTTAATGTAGAATCTATCGTAATCCTCGGTTGAATAAGAGGTATGAACTAGAAAGAAATAGACTGATTTGGTCATCCTGTCTACAATGACCCAAATTGAATCATGATGATGATGAGTTCGAGGCAAACCCATCACGAAGTCCATGTTCACTTCTTCCCAGTTCCAAGTAGGAATAATGAACTCCTGCATAGGACCACTAGGCTTCTGATGCTCTATCTTAACCTGCTTACATGTAGAGCACTTAGCCACAAACTCTGTAATATCTCTCTTTACCCCCACTCCACCAATAGACTTCCCATAAGTTGTGGTACATCTTTATGGCCCCTGGATGAATAGAGTAGCGCACACCATGCGCTTCTGCAAGAATTTGCTGCCTTAAGTCATCTACACCTAGAACACAGAGACGAACCTGACAATGCAAAAGACCATCTCCCCCTTGGGAGAAAACCTCTACTTTCTGATCCTGAACTGAATTTTTCAACTTGATAAGGTTGGGATCTCTATCTTGCTTTTCTTTCACCTCAAAAACTAGAGATGATTCTAAACTAATGTCATCACCGGAAATGATATGGCCAAGTAATTCTACTGACCTTAGCCAAAATTTGCACTTAATAACTTTGTCAAACAACTGATGATTTCTGAGAGACCGAAGTATAATTCTGAGATGGTCTACATGATCATGCTCACTGCGGTAATAGACAAGGATATCATCTATAAGGACTATGAAGAACATGTCCAAGTACTGCTTGAACACACGGTTCATCAAGTCTATGAAAGCTGCTGGGGCATTAGTAAGACCAAAGGACATGACTAAGAATTCAAAGTGACCATACAGAGTATGAAAGGCTGTTTTCAGAATGTCACACTCTCTGACTCTGAGCTGATGATAGCCGGATCTGAGGTCTATCTTAGAGAAATAGCTGGCAACCTAAAGTTGGTTAAACAAGTCATCGATTCTAGGAAGAGGATACTTGTTATTGATCATAACTTTATTGAGCTGATGGTAATCAATACACATTATGAGAGAACCATCTTTCTTGCGCATGAATAAGACTGGTGCGCCCCATGGGGATATACTGGATCTAATGAATCCCTTATCTAAAATATCTTTCAACTTTTCTTTTAATTCTTTGAGTTTTATTGGTGCCACTCTGTATGGCGGAATAGATATAGGCTGAGTATCTGGAAGAAGATCGATGCCAAAGTCTATTTCCCGTTTGGGAGGAATTCCTGAAAGATATTCGGTAAAGACATTTAAATATTCACTTACGATCGGGACTGAATCAAGACTGGGAGATTTAGAACTAGTGTCCTTAACTCAAACAAGATGATAGAAACATCCTTTAGATATCATTTTCCTTGCCCAAAGGTAGAAAACAAGATGACCTCTAAACGCTGAAGTACTACCCTTCCACTCAAGGACGGGTTTATTTAGAAACTGAAATGGGACTGTTCTGTTTCTGCAGTCGATTGTGGCAAAGCAGGAATGAAGCCAATCCATGCCGAGAATGACATCAAAATAAGTCATCTCTAATTCAACTAGTCTGCTGAAGTGACTTTCTGAAATATCATAATCGGGCAGTTCCTGTATACCTGCTGGGCTATGATGGTTTTACCCACTAGGGTAGAGACTAAAAAGGGATCTACTAGAATTTTGGGTCTGACTTCGAAATCAACTGCTATATAGGGAGTAACAAAAAACAAGGAAGCACCTGGATCTAACAAAGCATAAACATGAACATGAAAGATTTGTAATGTACCAGTAACCATATCAGGAGAAATTTCCTAATCTTGCCAGGACTGAAGAGTATAGAGTCTATTTGGGCGTTGCCCACTCATAGCACTGGAGATGGCACCCTTCTGATTTGGGCGACCAAACTGAGCTGGGGAGCGAAGATTACTCTGATAAACTAACTGAGGGCAGTCTCTGAATTTGTGGCCTGGCTTGCCATAACCGAAACAGACATCGCTGCCATCTCTACACACCCCCTTGTAGTTCTTACCACAAGTCTGACAAAAGGGATTAGTTCGGGAACTACTAACACTGCCTTGAGACTTAGAGCCTGGCGCTTTATCTTTGTTACCCTCTCTGAACTTAATAAATGGAGCACTAGCTAACGAAGAAGATGGCACTGATGACTTAGGATGAATCTGCGAGTGATTTCCTTTCTTTGATTTAGGTTGACTTAAATTAAAGCTAACTGTCCTAGCTCTCTTATTCTGCTTCTCTCTCTACTAAATCTTCTGCTCCTCTATCTCTTGAGCATGAGTCATGAGCCTGCCTAAAGTTATTTCACTATTCAACATGGTAGATCTACACTCATTAACCATGCTATCAGTCACCCTTGAAACGAAATTACTCTTCTTGGCCCTGCTATCTGCAAACCACATGAGGGACATATCTGGCTAATTGAGTAAACTTAAGAGAATACTCTTTCACTATCATATTTCCCTACCCAAGGTTAATAAATTCTAACACCTTAGCTTCTCTAAGCTCTAGGGGAAAGAATCTATCAAGGAAAGCAAAAGCAAACTCCTCCCACTCAATAGGCCCTGCATTATTTGGCCTTTCTGACTTCCACTGTTTAAAAGTGTGAGCAACATCCTATAACTGATATGCAGCTAGCTCAGCACTCTCACTAGAAGTAACCCTATTATGTTTGTAACCTTTTGCACCTGATCAAGGAATTCCTGAGGGTCCTCATCTAACTTAGACCCGAGAAAGGATGAAGGATTCATTCGGGTGAAATCTTAAATCTTGGTTGTAGCTGAATTGGCCACTGGATTGGCTGGAATAATAGCTGGTCATTTATTCTAAGTAGCAACTGAGTTAGAAAGAGTAGTAAATGCAACTTAAAATACTGCATGAGAAACATATTTGCCCAAAGGTGCGGGCTGAGGGGTTGGCTGATTCCCGTTTCTTCTTTTAGGAGGCATGTTCTGTTGAAAAGGGGAGAAACGAATTAAACTAAGAAATTGCCTTGATATTATGCTCACTGGCATGACATGAATACTGAAAGAGGGGAAACTGTTTCTAAAACATCTTATAGACTCATGTACATAAATGTGGCACGCAACACACACATGTACAAAACTCTACTAGATGTGACTTTCAGACTTTCTAGGACTCTATTGAACATTAGGCTCTGATAAGAAGTTTGTAACGCCACAAATCTGATACCCGAAATGCTACACGGTGCTCATGACCCCGAAGGACCACAAACTAACCCATGACTGATATTTGTACCTGTATACTGCATAAAATACTTAATAATGCAGAAATATGAAATGAAAGGCCATAAGGTTCAAAACTGAGACATAGTATCTGATAAAAAATGTAACATCTGGGAAGGGAATGAAATACCCAAAACAACTGAAATAAGCTATCTGAACATACTATAGTCTGGAAAGCCTCTAAAACGTGATTGTCTGAATAAGGAGTTGATGGGACATGTCCCCAACTAACTAAAACTAATAAACTAATTACTGAGATAATAAAATGATGATCATGTCCTCAAAAGTTGAGGACTCACTGCTAACTTTGACAGCTGATATTAGAATCTACTTATGCTCTGGAGCTCATCTCTAAACCTATGATATAAGACACCATAGCACAAATGTGTCAGCACTTTGAATGTACTGGTATGCATGTGAGGTATGCTAAATGCATGGGGTTTATATGCATGAACAATAACAATAACAGACTGACTATCATGAGAGTAAGAATACATGCATGAGACATAATAACTGACACTAATAACATAGTTACTGAATCCAAATACTGATAACATGACATAATGATAACTGATATAACTGATAACATGAGGGACTATATCTGACATTCCTGAATCTAATAGAACTAGCTGAGTCTCGTACTGTATCTGAGTTGACTGTATCTGACAGTCCTAAAATTCGAAGAACTATCTGAGTTCTATTACTGAGACTGATTGACTGTGTCTAACAGTCCTGATTCTATAACATGAAACTATGGAAGGTAGTTACCTAACCGATATGCCCCTAATATACCATTATGGCTGAGTTCGGGTCTAATCTGTAACCCCAATTGGAAAAGTGTCAATACTGTGCCACTGGTAAGGATAAGCTGTGGGTGACCCTCATCTGATAGTATCCCTAAAAGAGAATAGTGGGACCCTTATCTGACAGTGCTTATCCACCTCATCAACCCTCATCGGACAGTGTTGATGTCTCAACCTATGCTGGCTACATTGTTCTGGAATGCAAGGATGAATTTTAAGAATGACACCCTCATCGATAGTGTGTGTTCCCATCCTTGGGTTACTTCGGTGCTAATTCCAACTCCCATCTGAATAGACTCTAAACATGATTTACTAAACTAAACATGGGCTGAGTTACTGAATTTTGTAACTGACGGAATACTACTGATATTTGAGAACTGACTAAGTTCATGAGATCATGAAGATTTCTTGAGTCATAAGACTGTCTAAAGTCTAAGGATTCATAGCTTTACTGAAAGTATCGTGAAACATGACATGGCTCTAGGCACACAACTAATATTTCGGGTACAAGTACCCCCAGGACTCGATGGAAGGAAACTGAGTAAGCATAACTTACTTAAATATATAACTAACATCATAATCCATAATACATTTATAGAAGCATTTCATCTAAACATGTGATAGGCATAACTTGTACATACATGGGAATTTCATGGTATCATGCTAGTTAGGCACTTTTCCTTCATCTACGCATTTAATCAAACATATTGTAGGCATGGTACATGTAAACATCATTGTACAATATTTAAACATCATGGTTCAATTCTAATTTCATCATTCAAGGGTTTAGTCATAGATTTTCCTGAATCTATATCTATAATAATTTAACCCACATAGAATTTATCACCCAACATGGAGTAGAATTCAATTTCTCATTATCCACACGAACAAGAGCAGACCAATCATGAAATTCATAATAAAATCCATAAACTTGAATTTAGAAAAGGGATTCTTGGGCTTCATAAATGAAAGGAGTCCATAAATGAATACTATGCATACCTTGGTTCATAAATACACAAAGATTGACGAAGGAAATTCTTGATTTTCAATCTTCTATGAAAAGCTCTAGGTTATTCTTGAGGGGTTTTTTAGAGAAGAGAGTGTATTTTGGGTGAAAAGTGGTTGAATCACGTGTTAAAGGGCTAAAATAAGGGTGGAAAATTGACCTTTTTAACCCTGAACGTGTCTTGTAATTTCAGTAAAAATTTTCCAAATTGGACTCCTGGCGCGACGTGGCACTATCGCACCGTGTCACTGGAATTTGACAATTGGGAAACTGAGGGTTGGCGCGATGCAGAGCGATCAGTTGCCCTTCTTTTAAGATCTGGAACTTTGGTGCGAAGCAGAAGAAATCGTGCTGATACACTAGAAAAGTAAACTTTCCATTTTATCTTGTGGCGCAGCATGCCACTGACCAATATGGCGTTGTTTTACGATGGGAACTTGAAATAGTCATAACTTCTTACCTGGTTATCGAATTTAGGCGAATTTTATATCGATAGAAAGCTTATTGAATTTTCCACATGACAAAAAGTGAAAATATTAAAAATACCATATGTACAAAAGTAGATTCATCTTTCAAAGAAAGCTCCTAACATTTTTTAGACGATTTCAAGCTAGAAAAAGGTACGGGGTATTACAAATACTCCATTAAACCAATTGTTTACCTTTCCAGTAAGGTGTTGATAGCAATTAAATATTTTTCATCATTGTTGTAGTTTTATCCTTTTCCCATGATGAATAATAATTCTAGGTTTTTAGCCCATAAATCCATAAGTTCTCCTGATTCTCTTTTGTAATCTAGATCTAAAAACTGAGTAGATCCACCGTCTCCTAACTGAAGTCTATTAGGATTGTATTTGGCATTAATATTATTGTGATATTGGCTATTAAAGTCTTTCCTATTTTTGGATTTAGGTAAGAAACTACCTTTTTGCATAGGCTCTGTAAGAGCTTCCTTCTTCTTTAGGACTCCTAAAGTTTCCTTGTGGTCCTCCTGTATCTCCTTTGTTCATGAGAACATGGTAATCTTGATCTTTTAGATCAATTTCTTCTAATGCATAAACCAACTCGTCTATGTCATTCATCTGATTCTTCTATTTTACCTTTTGAACTAGAACCTTCATCTTACTTGGAACTAGGATTTTCTTCTATTTTAGGAATAGATTTTTCTTCTATTTTCTCTTTTTGTTTCTTTTCTATAAAATTAGATATTATTTCTTCATCAAGGCTTCCCTTTTGATAAATACCTTTATTAGGAAATGTAGGAACAAAGATTTCTCTCTTTATTTTCTTCCCTAATTCTTTATCAAATGCATCAGCCTTTTCGATAAGGTTATTTACCCTCATAGGAGAATTTTCTTTAATAAGTTTGATTTATTTTTCTATTAATTTGATTTTAACGACTATATGCTTTTGCATGTCAATATGGTCATCACGTTTTCCCAATATTTTGTTATAACTAACAGAATGTTAATATAGATTATGTTCAAGCCCATGCTCATAATGAAAATTTTCAATTTCTAATTGAAGTATTTCTATATTTTGAGAGAATAGTGATCTTTTGCAAACTCCTGCGAACGAATTATATTCATAACTATTTTTTCGAATAATAAGTTCTTTTTTTCTATCCGATAGTAATTTCAAAATCTGTTCTTTGCTTTGTTCTTTATTCATTTGGTTTTGTTTCTGGACTTCAGATGCCCAATGAATTTATTCTCTAATCTAGAATTATGGTGATTAGCTGATCTAATCTCACTAGATCTTCTTTTGTATTATTAAGTCTTTTATACTCAAAGTAAAGACTTTTTAATTCTCTCTTGGTTTCTCTATAACTTTTATTATTTTTTATAATGCCCCGAGTCTGTACCCCAAACGCTACACAGTGCTTACGACCGAAAAGGACCACAAGCTAGCCCATGACTGATATCTGCTGTGAGTACTGAATTATGATACTGTAGTAAATGCAGAATAATAGGCTGAAATGTCATAAAGTTCAAAATCTGTAAATACTGATAAAGAATATCAACTGATAATAGTAATTTGTATAACTATACTATGTGAAAGTCTAGTCTGAGAAGCCTCTAATCTAAAACTGCCTGAAAGTGGAGTTGATGAGACAATCCCCCAACTGACTCCATCTATTGAAATACTGAGTCTACTAAGATAAAGAAATAAAAAAATATCCTCGAATGAGGAGGACTCACTGCTAAATCTGATATGCTAGTTGAATCTAAACCTGTCTATGCACAGTCGGTAATCTGAGCATCCGAACCTATGATATGAGACACTATAGTGCAAATTTAAGAATATGTGTCAGTACGTGGAATGTACTGGTATGATAGATCAGGTAAGACTAAATGCAAGGGTTCATATGAACGAACAATAACTGACTGAATGATATAGAGTAACTGAATGTAAGAGTATGTAGATAACTGATACTACTGAAAGCACTGAGTATACAATATTATGGACATACATAGATATATACTATATCTGAGCTTTTCTGAAGCTGAGTACTGAGTTCTGATAACTGAGTAACTAATATCTGAAGTTACTAATAACTGAATTACTGATACTGATTGACTGTGTCTGACAGTCCTAATTCTGCAGAACTGAACTGAGTTCTAAAATGAAGACTGAAACTAAAAATGTGGGAGGTAATCATCTAACCGACATACCTCTTTTCTGAATAGATTTAGGTCCAACCTGTAACCCAATTGAAAAAATATCAGTACCGTACCACGAGTAAAGACAATGGTTGCGAGTTAACCCTAACTGGCAGGAAGACATTTTGTCAACCCTTAACTGGCAGGAAAGCTCATAAGAGATGTATCAACCCTTATCAAACAGGAAGTCATCTCAACCTACGCTGGCTACGTAGTTTTTTAATTCAGGGATTGCTACTAAGGGTCAAATCCTACACTAACAAGAATGCCCCCATCCCTGGGTTTGCTCGGTGCTGAATCCTACTTCCAACTGAAAGACACTAAACTGATTATACTGAATTGGACTGGACTGATACTGAGTTTACTGAGTTTTCTTGAGTTCTGTAACTGACTGAGAGTACTACTGGTCGTGACATGACTGATACTATTCTGTAACTTACACTGGCTTTAGGTAAATATCTAAATTATCGTGTATTAAATACCCCCAGGACTCGATAGCATAAAAAGTAAAGCTTAGAAAAATCTTGAATAGCATAACAATGTTCACTTATTCATAATTCATTCATAAAGACATTTCATCAAACACTTGTAATGCATTAACTTGTACATGAATGGAAAATACATGCTATCATGGTTTAATGTTACTATTTTATTCACATAGGTATTTTATCAAATACCTGTAGGGTATAAGCTTGTACATATACTAGCATATCGTGATTTCATCATTTAATTCACATGAACATTCTATCAATCACTTAGGGAGCACGACCTAATGCACATATTCATAGATAATATATAAACATGGCAACTACAATGTCAAACTTGCAATTTCATGGGTTTAACATGCTATTCATATAATCCCCTCTAAATATAATTCTATTTTCATGAATCTTATCATAATCATGGATTGAAAAACCAAATTAACATCATAGACATATTAATCACTTTGTAAATGCAAGGGTTTATCAAGATAATCACATATTCATCACACATACTATTCAATTTCATGAAACTTGCACTTAGATCATGGATTGAAACCCAACTAATATCATGAACATGAATTCAATCTAATTCAAATATGGAAATCATAAATCTGAGATCTTGTATGTTTAAAAAAAGATTCTTGGACTCTATGGGTGAAAGGAATCCATAGATGAATACCTAACATACCTTAGAAGATTAATTCTTGGAGGTTCTTGGAAAAATTCTTGAGATTTAACCTTGATTCTTGAAGCTAGGGTTTTTGCCTCTTGAGAGAGAATGTTTTAATTTGGGGAAGAATGAGTGAGAATGAGCTAATAGGGTATTTAGGGGCTTAATTTTGTGTTTAGACTGATTAGGGCCGTGAAAAAAGACCCAACTATCCCTGGAAAAATTTAAAAATTCATCACTGAAAATTCAATTTGGGCACCTGATGCGGGGCTATCGCGTCGTGTCACTGAAAAATGATAATTAGGAAATGGGGGCCTGGCACGACGCGGTGGAATTATGGTGCCCCTTTGATTTTGAATTTTGGACTCAGCGCGACGCGGTAGAATCGCATTGAAACACTAGAAAAGGACAATTGTGGACTGAGTCTTTGTCGCGACGCTCCAATATCGCGATGGAGCACTAAAAAGTGATAATTGCTATTTGGATTGGATCCGTGACGCGCTGACGTTCCAGGTGGTACACTGTCTTACAAAAATGGCTCTAACTCTTCGCCCGGGTATCGAATTTGGGTGAATTTTACATTGTTCGAAAGCTAATTGAATTTCCTAAGCAATGACAGGATCTAAACTGAAAAATAGTGAGTATTTCAAAAATTTTATATTAGATTACTCATGTACTAATACTTAAAAGTATGAAAATACGGGGTATTACATTTTTACGTGGTCTTCTTATATTGTATTTTAATCTTATTGGCTCTGATACCAAATTGAAGGGTGTTGTTCGCAAACAGGGTAGTATGCAGAATTTTATTTGACTTAGTCGATGAAATAATCATCATCATAAAAATAGTATAACTCATCATCGTTATATACATATGAGTAATCATGAAAAGACCATTATTCTTGAATAAGGTTATCTATGATTTTTTCAAAATTTATCTCTTGCAAATCTTTGTTTGATTTAATTACCATTAAAATGGTGATTAATATTTTTTTATCAAGAAAAATAGTATAATAATTCATTAAAATATTAAAAAATTCATAATAATGTTTATTCCCTATAGATACTTAGTATCATATAGTATGTAAAATAAGTATTAAAAGATAAGAGAAAATATTTCTTCTTATGCTAGTATCCTCGTGAAGAATGGAGTTTTAATATGTATATCTTTCGACTTCTTTTATTGCTAGTTATATCAGTACCGCAGTACTTATATATATATATATATATATATATATATATATATATATATATGATACCAAATACAATATATTTCGATAAAATTTAATGTATATTTCAATTTTAAGCAAAACTAGGCAGTGAATAATGATTTGAATTTTAATTTTTTAGTATATCAATTTTTGTAAAACCTACTCAGTACTCCCTCTCTTCCTCTATTTCTTCATATTTATTGTTCTTATAGCTTATATTTTCCCCAGGTTTTTTTTTACCCTGTTCATCTCTTCCTCTTAATCTAAATTCCTAACACCTTACTTTTTTAGCCACACCCCGGAATATTTTTATCTGGCATCTAACACTCGTCCGTTGTCTATTTTGCAGACTTGTTGGACTATCAAGGCCAGAATTCCTAGGAATTTATAGGTTAATCCATCGTTGTTATTAAGAAATTAAGAGGCTAACCATATACTAAGGGTAGGAATTTTACAGGAAGTTTAGTTTACATGATGTACAAAACTATAATTTTAAACATAGAAACATAATTACATGAACTATAATTTTAAACATAGATATAAGAAACATAATTATAAAATATTTTTTATGGGGAAAATATATAAATAAGAACTTACATGAAGTAACTAGGAGAGAGGTTTCCCTTTCGGGAACCCCCTTTAGATCGAATAGAAAAGTTAGAACCTTTATTTAAAGCAAGCTGACTGATACAAAGTTTATACAAGAAGGATTGACTTGGATAGGTTTTTTGGGAGGAAAGGTTAACACATTTCAGAGTTGATTCTGAAGTTGGTTGATTTCACTCTACCTTCCTTCTACAAAATGTACGCCTTTTATAGGCAGGAACTTCATAAAGTAGTGGTTCTAAGTACTACTACGTGGCCTCAACACATTTGGCTGACACTTCAAGATAAGAGATAAGAAAGAAACTTTAATAATGCAAGTCGGATACTCTTTGGGCCCCATCGTCACATGCGTTATTAATTTTCTTTCAAACTTATTTTGACGCATGCTTCAGCAGTTTTTCTTTCTTTTGGAAAGTAGTGATAAAGGAAGCACTCTGACTCTGACTATTACAAAACATAAAGTGGCCATCCCCACTTGACTGTAATAGATAATAATACAAACTGTAAAAACTGTAGATTGTCTTATGTATCCAAGTTGTGCAGGGCAATTGAGTCGAAACTCATTCCTGAGTCATCGTCTTCATATGGATCCTGAGCATCTTGGAAGTCTGCAATACTATTATCTTCATCTAATCTTGCAGAATTATTATCTGTATTATTTGTCTCTAAAACAGTAACGGTTCTGTTTAAACAACTAGGCTATCCGTCTGGCTGTCCGTTCATATGTTTATCCTGCGTCTGGTTGCTAAAGAATTTTTCCAAAGTCTGTTTGATTATAGTCTCTATTGTTTCATTTTTTCTTTTAGATACTAAGGTCTTCTTTAAAATTTTATTACTTGATCTTGTCAACTTATTTTTTGATGAAGAACACCTTTCATCCTCACTTTTTGGCAAAGTGACAGCCATTAAAGGGTTTGATTTGTCTTTACCGGTCATCGTTTGAACCGGACTAGCTATACCAACATCCGGTACAGTGGATTTCTGAGCATTTAGTGGGAAATGCACACCCTTCTCATCCATTTTTTGAGGAGATGGAAAAATCTGATCTGGGGTCTGTGTTTGTGCATCTGTTTTGTTTACTTTTGTCTGCTGGCTGAGTCTCGCTTTTAATATTTGAATCTGTTTGATTAATCTAGTGTTTTCCATGAGGAGTGATTCTTTCTGAGCATTTAGCTTCTTGAAGTTCTCCGTCATTGAAAAACAATGGTTGCAGAAAATAATCTTTCCAGTCTCCTTTTGTAAATTATACTTGGGTATTTGATCTGTGTTTTGTCTGAGTGCTAGAGATACATAATAGTTTGGTCCTAAATATCCTTTAGCATGATTGGTGGCTTCGGTAAAATCATTAAAACATTTAAAAAGAGAGGCTTTAAAACCTTGTATTGAATCTAATACTTCCAACCATGTTTGGAAAATTCCGTTAGTTTTTCCATGAATTACTACATAGTATTTAAAACGAGGCCTACTTTTTTCTTCCATGTAATGGCATAAAGAGTTCATAGATGCCATAAAATGATTACGGTTTTGTCTATTATAAGAGATCCAGAGGTTATCTAGTAAACACCTTTGGGGTCTATCTAAAACGTAATCTGGTCTTACTCTAAAGGATATGTTACTTTCAGGGTATGCAATTAAATTGAATGGTCCGAAGTGAATTCTTTCCATTGTCTCTAGAGATTCTAGTGGTCTAAAATTTAAATTACCTAACATTGTCTGTTGATACGACTCTGAAGACGAAGCTACACCTTTGCCTTTGTCTGCAGGAGGTTGTCCTGTTGGTCTCATGCTGAAAATAAATGAATGAGATTAAACTTATTTATTTATTCCTAGTTGTAGTCTACTTAACTGGTTAGCTAGTTCGTTTTCTTTTCCTTTTGTATGTTCAAATACTATATTCTTATAAACATATATAGTGTCTGTAAAATTTAGCCATCTTCTTCTACTGCTAGGTTTGTCATTTATTTTTTGATGAAATTTAACTATAGCTTCACAGTCTGTTCTAACCAAAATTTCTTCTTTATTTAGAATATATAGTTTGAAACTATTTAACCCGTATATGATAGCTAATACTTCTAAGTCTATAGCACTCATGTTTCCTTTTTCTTTATATGCCCCACTCTGAAATCCACATATTTGCTCTTCATTTTTATTACTGTATTTATTAGGTCGTGCTTATAAGATAGCTCCCCATCCTAAATCACTTCCATCTGTTTGAATAATTAAATAGTCTGATTCTAATGGGATTTTTAGGTCCAAAATATTTTTAATTTTTTCTTTTATTTTTTGGACTAATTTAATATCTTCCACATTGAAATTTTTCTGCCCTTTACTACCTGTCTTTGCATATAAAGGTCCTGCTATTTTTCCTAAATCTTGAATAAAATTCCTTACATAATTTACTGATCCTAAAAATTTTTGTAAATCTTTTGTTTTTTCTAATTTGTCTGGCATTTCTAATACCTTCTTTGCTATGTGAGGTTGGAGTTTTACCTTTCCATTTCCCAAGGTAATTCCTAGGAAATTAATATAAGTCTTACATAACTCCATTTTCTTTTTTACTTATTATTATTCCATGTTTAACAAATAGTCTAAAAATTATTTGTAAATGTCCTAAATGTTCTTGCATATTTGGACTAAATACCAAAATATCATCTACATATACTAATATGAAATGTTTATATTCTCCAAATATATTATCCATCTTTCGTTGGAAAATGGGCAGAGCTGTCTTTAATCCAAACGGCATAACTAACCATTCAAAATGTCCGCCTGGGCACGTGAATGCCATCCATTCTATGCTATCTGGATGCATTTTGACTTGCCAGTAGCCTGACTTTCAGTCAAATTTACTATAAACCTTTTTATTTTGAATTCTATTAATTAACTCACTTTTATCCGGTAATTTATATGTATCTGTTCTGGTATTATCATTTAATCTTTTGTAGTTAATTACCATACGAGGTTTACCTCTTATTTGCTCACTATGATTTCTTACTATAAATGCAACTGATCTATGTCTAGAGGTAGATCTCCTTATTACTCCTAATTGTAAAAGTTCCTTTATTTGTATATCAAACTCTTTAGTATCTTCATTATTTGCTTCTATAGGTGCTGTTTTTATAGTGTATTCTGAATTAATTATATCTAATTTACACATTATTTCATTAGCGTCCCAATGGGCTAGCGGTCTTTCTCCTATTATTTCCATTTTTTCTAGTATAGATATTATATTTTCTAAATCTTTTGGACTATTTATTATTCCTATTTTATCTATTCCTTTTCGAAAATTATAAAACTGAGTTTCTATGCTTATTAGTGTATAATCCTTTTCTATATTTATCAAGCATTCTTGTCCTTCTACATTAAGCAGAGTATAGTTTCTAACTTCTTCCAGGTTTTTTTTAACAGGTTGCTGCATTGATTATTTTGGCATTCTTCGCAACATGGTTCTGGAAGCGATCTCTTTTTATTTGTATTTAGTATTCTATATACTGTAGGCAATGTTACTGTTTGTACTGGTGTATAAGTCAAGTTTTTAAAGAGCATTATTCCATCTCTTGTTAGGAGACATCCTCCCTTATTTTGTATACAAAATTTTAGTCCTATAACAAAATCTGATCCTATATTTAAATCTCTTGTTAATATCCTATTAACGTTATAAACTGGGTTATAAAATTTATTGCATGTATTTAGAAAACTTATCTGTGCGTTTTCTATGTAATAACGATAAATATTTTGTGATCCATCCATTTGAGTGGCCATTATAGGTCTTTCAAGTATTTTTAATAAGTGTTCGGGTACTATTCCTTTATTGATTAAATAGCTAGTACATCCTGGATCTACTAATGCTAGAGTTTCTATTTCTACATCTTTTATTTTAATTTTTACTAAGACTTTTATGGTAGAGAATTCTTTATCTTCGTTGCATATTAGACTAGTGTCATTATCTTCTAAATTCATAAGTTCTGCTTCTAACTTTTCTAAATGTACTGCTTCTTGTGTATCCGTTTCTTCTATTGTGATTTTAGTTTTTCCTTTTTCTAGAATGGTTAATCTTTGTTCTAAATCATTTAATCGGGTTTCTAAAGTAGATACTCTTAGGTTTAGGATTTGGTTGTTCGTATATCGTTGTCCGTTATTTATTTCTGGTTCTATTTTTATTTTTAAAGTGTTTTCTATACAGTTTATACATGCTTCTAAGTAGCATTTTTTGCATTTAGCTCTATTGTCTTTGCTTGGATACCAATTACATATACGACATCTATTGTTGTCTAAGCCTTTGTTTCTTTGGAATTCATGTATACATTCTTGAGTAACATTCATTAAATTATTGATTACTAGATTGTTTAAGTCTAAATCCTCTATCTCTTGTCCTAGCTCATTAACTAAGTTATCTTCTTCTGATTCTGAAGAATCAGATTTTGGATTATCTTTATCTTTTATATCTATAATTATTATTGAGTATATACTTTCTGTAGCTGACATGTATTCGTCTACATTTAATAGGGTTTCTTGGAAATCCTCTATTAGTTGAGAATTTCTAGGTCTATTATTATTTCTTTTAGGACATACATTAGCTAGATGGTCTATGCTTCCACATGTATAACATTCTAATTTATTTTTATAGTTTCTATCATTTCTATATTTCCTAACATGTCTATCTCTATTTAACCACGGTTTTTTAGCTTTTGATTTTCTTAAGAAGTATTGTTTTCTACTATATGGTTTTTGATTATTTCTTTTCTTATATTTTCGATGTTGTTTTTGGTCGTAATTCTGGGTTGTGTATATAACAGATTTACAGAAATTCATTTCATTTCTTTTTAACTGTTTTTGTATTTGAATGTTTGTAAATTTTTCTATTAGTATATCCATTATATGTTGTGTTCTATGCCCTATTGTCCATTTTAAATTTGGGTTTTCTACTACCCTATCTCTTTTATACCATCTGTCTTCTATTTCTCTTCCTAAAGCTCCAGGTAATTTATTGAATAATTTTTTGCCTAATTTCTCATTAAAAGTGTTTCCGCTGACAGTGCAATAATAGAAATAGTCTTGTAGGAATTTCTTTATATATACCCAATGTGAAATACTTAATTGTTCTAGTTTGATCAAAGCTTCTTTTCGTAATGCTAATAATCCACTATTTGGATCTTTTCCAGTTAATAACATATGCATTTTATTTGTAAAATTATAGGGGTTTGGTCCCATACTTAATAAAGCTTGGAAATCATATGGGCAGTTTGTCTTAAAACTTTCCCATGTAGCTTTTGCAGATTCCCCTAAGAAAGTTTCTAAATATTTATACATTGCTTCCGTATCTGTTTCTGTATAATGTCTTAAGTAATCTGCGGCTACTATTCCTTTCCATAAATCTATCACTGTATCCCACATTTGTGGGTCGTGTGCTGCTATATTTAGAATTTTACCTTTACTACCTCCTTCTTGTAGTTTAATTAGTTCTTCTATTGGCATTCTTTTACCTGCTGGTTTTATATTATCTCCTCTAAGCTCTGTATCTGGGTTTATCCTAATTGCTGGTCTTCTATGTACATTGCCTGTACTATAATCTATTGGTTGGGGATTAGGGTTCGTTTGTTGGAATGGACTAGCACTTGAAGAGCTAGTTGGTTCTAATTCTGCTAGTTCCTTATAACTTATTGTGGAACTTAATACAGAAATTGTGTCTTCATCTTTTCTTTCAAGGAATGATTTGTTACTTCTATATCCTAAATTATCACTTCTCTCTAAGCAGTGTTTAAAATGTTCTATACATTCGTCTATTTTCATTTCGTCCTTTTGACATCCTTTACATTTAAAAGTTATATATTTATATTCTTCGGCTAAGTTTTCAGCCTTTTCTATGGCCATGTCTACTTCATATCCTTCTTGTAGGACTTCTATATTCATAAACTCGCTTTCTGTTTCGATATTACTCTCTGTTTCATCATCGTCTAAATTTCTTTTAGTTGTGTAGTTATAATCTGTAAACCTGACTAAAGTTTCTCCTTTACTTGTAGTATATGATAGATAAGAGTCTGGTGTAAAAACTTTTGGTTTAGTAAATTTATTTAAATTCCATTCTAAACCTGCATATATTTCTGGGTCTATTTTTATTGGTTTTATTAAGCTTATGGCTTTATTTCCCATTATTTCAACTACATCATTTACTTTTAGTTTAAATTTAGTGTTACTACTTAAAGTTAATCTTCCAATGAACCCTATGCACATTAATAAATTATTTCCACTATTCATTTCTTCGTATCCTTTAGTTTGAATTCCTATTTTAATGTTTTTTCCAAATTCTTTTAAGTTCATTAGGAAATCTGGACTTATACAGAATATTCCTCCATTATTTGTCATATCTATCTCAGTTAGTCCTATTATTGATTTTTTAATGTCTGACCATCTATCATCATATATTGTTATTAATACTTTGGATCCTAGATTTTTTCTAGTTAGGCCTTTTATTCCTATAACAATTAAACCCATATGCATTAATATCATTTTATTATTCTTTATATGTTTTAAAGAATTAGTATTTACTAAATCTAGTATTTTAAAATCTTCTCCTATGGCTGATATTTGTTCCTCTCTATAATGTCTATACAGTTGATTGTCTGTAGAGAAATATCCTGCGTTATATAATGTTTTAGGATTTAATAACTTTAATTGATGTTGTTGAAAGATTTGTAAATCTTTATCTACATCTATTATTTCGTTAAGTTCTTGGTTCTGTTCTATATTAGATTGTCTTCTGCATATTCTAGATAATATATTATTATTTCCTATTCTGTTCTCCGAAAATCTTATTCTTTGTCTTTCTTCTCCTTGTCTTTCGTTGTTATTTTCGATGGTTCTCCGTCTATTTGATAAAAGGTCCACTTCTGTGGTTTTCTTATTATATTCTTTCGTTCTCGTTTAGGAGTTAATTCAATTCGTTTTAATTGGTTAACAAGTTCTTCTATTTCAAAGTTATTTTTTGGTTGCTCTTGGGCTTCTTTATTTTTTATTAAAATATCTATCTTCTTATGTAATTCTGGCAATTCTGGTTTTTCTTGGAGAGGTTTTTGAGTTTCTTTGCCTTTAATTAAAATGTCTATCTTTTTGTGTAAGTCTAATAATAATTCTATTATGGTATTATTTTGTTGTAGTAGAATTTTATCTGTTTGACTTGAAGGTATATGCCTAGATAATCCTTCTGGTTCACTATGATAATTTCTTGATTTTTCTAGTGCTTTATTATAATTTATATCTTCTTTACTCATGAAAGTGATATTTCTTCTAATCTTTTTGTTATTTCTTGTAAATCTTTTATTTCTTTTGTTATATTTTCTACTTGTTCTACAAGCTTAGATATTAATTGAGTTGTTTTTACTTCCAATTCTTTAGGTCTTTCTATTATAGTTTTTATTAGTTTTTCAATCTCTAATTTTGTAGGTATTTGTTCTAAATTAAATTTATGATTTAAATACTGAATTTTTCTGTCTATTTCTATTTCCTGTGACTTTAAATAATCTAAATTTTGTTCTATTTTATCTAGTGTCTTTTTATGTTTATTTTGAGTAACTTCTATCTGTTCTAGAGTTCTTATTATACTGCTATCTTTTTCTAGAGTTTTTTTCGCTTGAATTAATCAAAAAGTCTATTATTGTGTTGTATTGTTTATCTTCTGAATGTAAAATATGTTCTCCCTGATTGAAATTACACCTTATAGTGGAGTTATCTTTTAATACTCTATATTTCTTTTCTGGTTGAAATCTAAGATCTAAATAATCGAGGCGTTTTAAGAAGCTATGTTGTTATCCTAAGTGGTTTAAGTTAAGATATTTTTTACTCAGTTTAGTTTGATATTTTAATCTACTATTTGTATAAGTTATAACTAATTCTACTTCTTGTATAATTTCTATTAGTCTAGATTGTTCACTAATTAATGCCTTTTTGTAATAGTTAGATGTTATAGCAACTATTTTGTAATTGTTTGTTTCTCTAAAGTTTAGAATATCTGTTTCTAGGTTTCTTATTTCTTTGTTTAATAATTCTAGTCTCTCTATAAATTGTTTCCGAATTTTTACAAGTTGATGTTTATAAGTAAATTCTCTATAATATTGGCGTTGTATTTCTCGAAACAGAAAGCGAGTTTATGAATATAGAAGTCCTACAAGAAGGATATGAAGTAGACATGGCCATAGAAAAGGCTGAAAACTTAGCCGAAGAATATAAATATATAACTTTTAAATGTAAAGGATGTCAAAAGGACGAAATGAAAATAGACGAATGTATAGAACATTTTAAACACTGCTTAGAGAGAAGTGATAATTTAGGATATAGAAGTAACAAATCATTCCTTGAAAGAAAAGATGAAGACACAATTTCTGTATTAAGTTCCACAATAAGTTATAAGGAACTAGCAGAATTAGAACCAACTAGCTCTTCAAGTGCTAGTCCATTCCAACAAACGAACCCTAATCCCCAACCAATAGATTATAGTACAGGCAATGTACATAGAAGACCAGCAATTAGGATAAACCCAGATACAGAGCTTAGAGGAGATAATATAAAACCAGCAGGTAAAAGAATGCCAATAGAAGAACTAATTAAACTACAAGAAGGAGGTAGTAAAGGTAAAATTCTAAATATAGCAGCACACGACCCACAAATGTGGGATACAGTGATAGATTTATGGAAAGGAATAGTAGCCGCAGATTACTTAAGACATTATACAGAAACAGATACGGAAGCAATGTATAAATATTTAGAAACTTTCTTAGGGGAATCTGCAAAAGCTACATGGGAAAGTTTTAAGACAAACTGCCCATATGATTTTCAAGCTTTATTAAGTGTGGGACCAAACCCCTATAATTTTACAAATAAAATGCATATGTTATTAACTGGAAAAGATCCAAATAGTGGATTATTAGCATTACAAAAAGAAGCTTTGATCAAACTAGAACAATTAAGTATTTCACATTGGGTATATATAAAGAAATTCCTACAAGACTATTTCTATTATTGCACTGTCAGCGGAAACACTTTTAATGAGGAATTAGGCAAAAAATTATTCAATAAATTACCTGGAGCTTTAGGAAGAGAAATAGAAGACAGATGGTATAAAAGAGATGGGGTAGTAGCAAATCCAAATTTAAAATGGACAATAGGGCATAGAACACAACATATAATGGATATCCTAACAGAAAAATGTACAAACATACAAATACAAAAACAGTTAAAAAGAAATGATATGAATTTCTGTAAATCTGTTATATACACAACCCAAAATTACGACCAAAAACAACATCGAAAATATAAGAAAAGAAATAATCAAAAACAATACTTCTTAAGAAAATCAAAAGCTAAAAAACCGTGGTTAAATAGAGATAGACATGTTAGGAAATATAGAAATGATAGAAACTATAAAAATAAATTAGAATGTTATACATGTGGAAGCATAGACCATCTAGCTAATGTATGTCCTAAAAGAAATAATAATAGACCTAGAAATTCTCAACTAATAGAGGATTTCCAAGAAACCCTATTAAATGTAGACGAATACATGTCAGATACAGAAAGTATATACTCAATAATAAGTATAGATATAAATGATAAAGATAATCCAAAATCTGATTCTTCAGAATCAGAAGAAGATAACTTAGTTAATGAGCTAGGACAAGAGATAGAGGATTTAGACTTAAACAATCTAGTAATCAATAATTTAATGAATGTTACTCAAGAATGTATACATGAATTCCAAAGAAACAAAGGCTTAGACAGCAATAGATGTCCTATATGTAATTGGTATCCAAGCAAAGACAATAGAGCTAAATGCAAAAAATGCTACTTAGAAGCATGTATAAACTGTATAGAAAACACTTTAAAAATAAAAGTAGAACCGGAAATAAATAAGGGACAACGATATACGAACAACCAAATCCTAAACCTAAGAGTATCTACTTTAGAAAACCGATTAAATGATTTAGAACAAAGATTAACCATTCTAGAAAAAGGAAAAACTAAAATCACCATAGAAGAAACGGATACACAAGAAGCAGTACATTTAGAAAAGTTAGAAGCAGAACTTATGAATTTAGAAGGTAATGACACTAGTCTAATATGCAACGAAGATAAAGAATTCTCTACCATAAAAGTCTTAGTAAAAATTAAAATAAAAGATGTAGAAATAGAAACTCTAGCATTAGTAGATCCAGGATGTACTAGCTATTTAATCAATAAAGAAATACTACCCGAACACTTATTAAAAATACTTGAAAGACCTATAATGGCCACTCAAATGGATGGATCACAAAATATTTATCGTTATTACATAGAAAACGCACAGATAAGTTTTCTAAATACATGCAATAAATTTTATAACCCAGTTTATAACGTTAATAGGATATTAACAAGAGATTTAAATATAGGATCAGATTTTGTTATAGGACTAAAATTTTGTATACAAAATAAGGGAGGATGTCCCCTAATAAGAGATGGAATAATGCTCTTTAAAAACTTGACTTATACACCAGTACAAACAGTAACATTGCCTACGGTATATAGAACACTAATACAAATAAAAAGAGATCGCTTCCAGAACCATGTTGCGAAGACTGCCAAAATAATCAATGCAGCAACCTGTTAAAAGAAAACCTGGAAGAAGTTAGAAACTATACTCTGCTTAATGCAGAAGGACAAAAATGCTTAACAAATATAGAAAAGGATTATACACTAATAAGCATAGAAACTCAGTTTTATAATTTTCGAAAAGGAATAGATAAATAGGAATAATAAATAGTCCAAAAGATTTAGAAAATATAATATCTATACTAGATAAAATGGAAATAATAGGAGAAAGACCGCTAGCCCATTGGGACGCTAATGAAATAATGTGTAAATTAGATATAATTAATTCAGAATACACTATAAAAACAGCACCTATAGAAGCAAATAATGAAGATACTAAAGAGTTTGATATACAAATAAAGGAACTTTTACAATTAGGAATAATAAGGAGATCTACCTCTAGACATAGATCAGCTGCATTTATAGTAAGAAATCATAGTAAGCAAATAAGAGGTAAAGCTCGTATGATAATTAACTACAAAAGATTAAATGATAATACCAGAACAAATGCATATAAATTATCGGATAAAAGTGAGTTAATTAATAGAATTCAAAATAAAAAGGTTTATAGTAAATCTGACTGAAAGTCAGGCTACTGGCAAGTCAAAATGCATCCAGATAGTAGAATGGACGGCATTCACGTGCCCAGGCGGACATTTTGAATGGTTAGTTATGCCGTTTGGATTAAAGACAGCTCCGCCCATTTTTCAACAAAAGATGGATAATATATTTGGAGAATATAAACATTTCATATTAGTATATGTAGATGATATTTTGGTATTTAGTCCAAATATGCAAGGACATTTAGGACATTTACAAATAATTTTTAGACTATTTGTTAAACATGGAATAATAATAAGTAAAAAGAAAATGGAGTTATGTAAGACTTATATTAATTTCCTAGGAATAACCTTGGGAAATGGAAAGGTAAAACTCTAACCTCACATAGCAAAGAAGGTATTAGAAATGCCAGACAAATTAGAAAAAACAAAAGATTTACAAAAATTTTTAGGATTAGTAAATTATGCAAGGAATTTTATTCAAGAATTAGGAAAAATAGCAGGACCTTTATATGCAAAGACAGGTAGTAAAGGGCAGAAAAATTTCAATGTGGAAGATATTAAATTAGTCCAAAAAATAAAAGAAAAAATTAAAATTATTTCGGACCTAAAAATCCCATTAGAATCAGACTATTTAATTATTCAAACAGATGGAAGTGATTTAGGATGGGGAGCTATCTTAAAAGCACAACCTAATAAATACAGTAATAAAAATGAAGAGCAAATATGTGGATATCAGAGTGGGGCATATAAAGAAAAAGGAAACATGAGTGCTATAGACTTAGAAGTATTAGCTATCATATACGGGTTAAATAGTTTCAAACTATATATTCTAAATAAAGAAGAAATTTTGGTTATAACAGACTGTGAAGCTATAGTTAAATTTCATCAAAAAATAAATGACAAAACTTGTTGTAGAAGAAGATGGCTAAATTTTACAAACACCATATCTGTTTATAAGAATATAGTATTTGAACATATAAAAGGAAAAGAAAACGAACTAGCTGACCAGTTAAGTAGACTACAACTAGGAATAAATAAATAAGTTTAATCTCATTCATTTGTTTTCAGCATGAGACCAACAGGACAACCTCCTGCAGACAAAGGCAAAGGTGTAGCTTCGTCTTCAGAGTCGTATCAACAGACAATGTTAGGTAATTTAAATTTTAGACCACTAGAATCTCTAGAGACAATGGAAAGAATTCACTTCGGACCATTCAATTTAATTGCATACCCTGAAAGTAACATATCTTTTAGAGTAAGACCAGATTACGTTTTAGATAGACCCTAAAGGTGTTTAGTAGATAACCTCTGGATCTCTTATAATAGACAAAACCGTAATCATTTTATGACATCTATAAACTCTTTATGCCATTACATGGCAGAAAAAAGTAGACCTCGTTTTAAATACTATGTAGTAATTCATGGAAAAACTAACGGAATTTTCCAAACATGGTTGGAAGTATTAGATTCAATACAAGGTTTTAAAGCCTCTCTTTTTAAAGGTTTTAATGATTTTACCGAAGCCACCAATCATGCTAGAGGATATTTAGGACCAAACTATTATGTATCTCCATCACTCAGACAAAACCCAGATCAAATACCCCAGTATAATTTGCAAAAGGAGACTGGAAAGATTATTTTCTGCAACCATTGTTTTTCAATGACGGAGAACTTCAAGAAGCTAAATGCTCAGAAAGAATCCTTCCTCATGAAAAACACTAGATTAATCAAACAGATACAAATATTAGAAGCGAGACTCAGCTAGCAGACAAAAGTAAGCAAAACAGATGCACAAACACAGACCCCAGATCAGAATTTTCCATCTCCTCAAAAAATGGATGAGAAGGGTGTGCATTTCCCACTAAATGCTCAGAAATCCACTGTACCGGATGTTGGTACAGCTAGTCTGGTTCAAACGGTGACCGATAAAGACAAATCAAACCCGTTAATGGCTGTCACTTTGCCAAAAAGTGAGGATGAAGGGTGTTCTTCATCAAAAAATAAGTTGACAAGATCAAGTAATAAAATTTTAAAGAAGACATTAGTATCTAAAAGAAAAAATGAAACAATAGAGACTATAATCAAACAGACTTTGGACAAATTCTTTAGCAACCAAACGTAGGATAAACATATGAACGGACAGCCAGACGAACAGCCAGACGGACAGCCTAGTAGTTTAAACAAAACCGTTACTGTTTTAGAGACAAATAATACAGATAATAATTCTGCAAGATTAGATGAAGATAATAGTATTGCAGACTTCCAAGATGCTCAGGATCCATATAAAGATGATGACTCAGAAATGAGCTTCGACTCAATTGCCCTGCACAACTTGGATACATAAGACAATCTACAGTTTGTATTATTATCTAGTACAGTCAAGTGGGGATGCCCACTTTATGTCTTGTAATAGTCAGAGTGCTTCCTTTATCACTACTTTCCAAAAGAAAGAAAAACTGTTGAAGCACGCGTCAAAATAAGTTTGAAAGAAAATTAATAACGCATGTGATGATGGGGTGTGTATATATATATATATATATAGGGAGAAGAGTTATCCCCAAATCACCAGAAAAGGACCAAGACAACTCGTTCTACTTCAGCTACTAAGCACAACTCAAGGAAAAAAACATTCTAGATCACCACTGTTGAACAATCGCAACTCAAAAAGTGTGTTTTACCAGAAAGTAAGCACGACCCAGATAAGAAAATGACCAAAAACAGCTGAAATAAAAAACGTTTACCCCAAAACGAAAAGAAAAAAATAAGAGAAACTTGTTGTATAAAAAGGATAATGAAGCAAAGCACATTGATCAATCACTGCTCAACGATAACAAAACTTGCAATCAAGTTTTCTTTCAGCAGAAAGTAAGCACGACCCAGATGAGAAAAAGGCATAAACTAGCTGCATAAAGATTCCTAACCCTCAAATTAGCAGGAAACAAAAAGAGAGAGAAAATCCCTCCTACTTCACATTCAAGTTGAGCTACGGTTGAAAACAAGAAAATATAAATAAACCACCGACATGATTAAACCCATAAACTTAAATCTTGCAATTCAATCTAGGCAATTAAATTGAGTGTGTTTCCATTGAAATATCAAATTATGTGTTCCTCCATTAGAAATAATTATTCAAGATTAACCCAAAATAATCCAAAAAAGTACCTGTACAGACTTGTCTACTCTCTTCTTCGATACAGACACACACCGAAGAGGCACAGAAAGAGGGAGGAGATAGATTAGCCTGAATGGGAAGGGAAGACACGTATTAGAGGTTGACCCCACTCACAAAAATATCCTTATTATAATCTATTGAAAAGAGATAAATATACCCTCGAATTATAATACTTTCGTCTCATTTTATGTGTCCCTATTTGATCAGACACAAAATTTAATAAATACGGAAAGACTCAGTAAAGTTTATGAAATTATCCTTTATAAAAAAATGTGTCAGTATTTTTTTTTTAATTAAGTGGGACCAATAAGGGTAAAAGAATAATTGTACCTTTAAAAAGTTGTCAAATAAGAAAAGACGATACTTATTTTGGGATGAATTAAAAAAATAATGACACATAATTTGAGACGGAGGGAGTATTACATGATATAAATTCCCTCTATTCTATCATATTTTAAGTATAAATATGTCCTTATTATTAATAAAAGTATAAACAACATAAATACCAATCCTTTTGAAAGTATTTACACTTTCTTCCATTTTTTTACTTACTTTACTCTTTCTCCCTATTAATATACATAATATAGTCGACATATACATAGCATTCTGTGTATATGTTAGGATTTTTGTAATATGTTTAGAGAGTTGGAATTTCTTGTAATATTGAAAACATAAGTTGTATATTTATGTAATTTTTAGTTAATAAAATGATACAGATATGTTCCTTCCACTAATGATGGGGCATATGTATATCTAAAGTATGACAAATGGTATATACATATTATTTATCATAGTTCGGAATATATTTATTTCTTTTTTATTTTAATTATTTTATCCTAAATAATTATTCCAAACCTACTACCCGATCCAATAAATCTATTTGAAGGGGGTGGAGATTAGGTCGAAGATGGCCAAAACTAGGAGTGTGGCGATGATTCGTTGGTAGGGTATTTCCGATTTGACGGAGACGTTGACTATGTGGTTTTGATCGGTGATGAGTAGTGTTTTTCTTAAAGAATTTCGTTGGAAATAGAATCTTGAGGGGTTTAATTTATTTGATGTTGTTTTTCGATATTACGAGTAATGATTTTTTTAAAAAAAAAAATTGGTAGTACTAGGTGTTACTATATTTTGTATATCATTATAAGGTTGAAAAAAACACATATGTTAGATAGACATTCTTTGGGTTTTAATTTTGACCGGATTGGATAGTGGATTTATTGGATTGGGTAATGAGTTTGGGTTAATTATTTGAGATAAAATAATTAAAACAAAAAAAGGACAAATATATTTTCAAATTATGATAAATGTTACGTATGTATCCTTCGTCATACTTTGGGTACACATATGCATTTATCGTTAGTATGAGGGGCATATACATATCATTTCATTAATGGTAGGGGCATATTTGTACCCAAAGTATGACGGAGGATATATATGTACCATTTATCATAATTCAAGAGTATATTTGTGTACCTCAGATTACTGCCTTTGAAATTTTTTGAATTTTGAGCTCACTACCCAAGCTACGACTCACCTAACGAGTCGTAAGGTCTCCTTATGAGTTGTAGGGCTCGAATCTTAGAGTGACCAGTGAAGATTTTCTTTGGTTATGACTTGCACCTAACGAGTCGTTAAGACTTTATACAAGTCGTGGTGTACAAACAGTGCCAAATTTTCTGTCCAAACTATAACTGGACATCACGAGTCGTAAGGTTATTCATGACAACTGGCAATAGTTTTTCTGTAATTTTAGTAGGGTACTTTGGACATTTTCCTCTTTCACTAAACATATCCCACAACCATAAAACATCAAACGGGCCTTATTTTCACCCTTTATCAATCAAATACACCTCTCTCTTTTCTCAAAGACCTCCCAAGCAAGAGCATTAAGGGTTTTCAAGAGTTGGTCACCTAGGGGCTCAAGTGTAATTTCTTCTTCAAACTTCTTGGTGATTAATGCATGTTACTCTTTTCTTAAATTGATTTTACTTAAAGTATGCATTTAAATGATTATTCATGTGGATTTGATATGAGTTTTTATTTGGGTTGAGGGTTTTGGTACGACTGATTCTTGAATTGCTTTCCCATGATTTATATGCAATTGCTTATGCTTAATTGATGATTTTTTAACAAATTGAGTGCATGGGTAGAAAAATTGGAAAGGGGGTTAAGGCATTCCCTATAAATTAATGATTTTGTCTTGGACTATAGTTTTAAAAATTATATTCTCTCAATCCACCTGCATAATTGGTTTTGAAAATATGGTTAAGCACATGATTTGACTTATTCATCTAAGTTATTGCATTGCATAAATGGGTAAACGGATAAATATGAATTTTTGAAGACCTTGTTGGCCATGTTTTGATTTAATGAACAAAAGGGGATCGTGACATTTTCCTAATTTGATTTAATGAACAAAGAAGGTCTTGACATTCCCCTCAAGTTGGTAGATAATTGAAATGACATGATAATATTAGCTTGCAAGTGTAATAGCAACGATGTGTGCCTTAATGAATGGTCCTTAGTTTAATGAACAAAATTATGTAAATGTTTTAATTTGGGATTAAAGTGGGTTGTGTAGCTGGTCGTGAAGGTGGAGGTCCCAAGAGACTGATACTGAAAACTCGCGTTTGCTGGCGTGGGGAGTTGGTCTAAATGACTATGTGCATGTGTCACACTATATATATCTATATTTGTATCTTGAATTGACGTGGGATCGGGAAATTCCCTGGTCTTTCTTGATACCTCTGATTCGTGCGGCTAACACGCACTGGGGCCCTTCTGGGAAAGGGGAGCTGGATTCATGTAGGTCGTGATGTTAGTTTTATGATGGTTGATGCTACATAATCCAGGCTAATGTTTTAAACCTTATGTTAAACTTTGTTCCCTATCCCAGTATGTTATATATATACATATATATATATACATATATATACATATATATACATATATATATGTTATGTGCATTTGGTTTTGGAATGATTTTGGATCGATTGATCATGGCATTATTTTATCTTCTTATCCCTGAGTTACATGTTAGCGCTCGCCTCGCTAACCGTTTTCGGACGTTGTATTCCCACATGATGCGGGGGGAGGCACTTCTACTTTTCCTGCGCAGTGATAGGTGATTTCAGAGTTGATTATGAGTCAGCTTGAAGTAGTTGGCCTCCTTCTTCCGGAAGGCCTGTTACTTCTTGATCTAGCTTATGTCAAAGACTATTTTCGTTTGGAGTCATTTTGGCTATCGTCGGTGGCATGTCTCGACTTAGGTTGATGTTAGCTTTGTTTTGGAGACTTTGTTGTTTAGGGTGGTTGTTGTGGATTCTTAGATCCTATTCAGTTGATTTATCTATCTTGTTATATGTTCGGAATTTATCTGCTGCTAGTTGTATTGTATTCTGATTGGCTAGGCAAGTAGAGGTGGTCTCTGGTCCTTGGTGAACTTGAGATATCCGTCACGGCCAGACCCTGATTCGGGCCGTGACAATTTGTCCCTTTTTCATATTATCTATAATCTATATCTGTATCTATAATCTATAATCTACATCTATATTTACATTTATAATATATTAAGAGTATCTATATCTACATCTATATTTACATTTACAAAATAATAAAAGTGTGAAGACATTTAAAAAAGTGATTTGAACTTTTTGTCCTTCATTAAAACGATCTATAATGGACAAAATCATCATTTATTATTTTTTAAAAATAATTGTCATTAAATTATTATTTAAATACTTAGGATACGGAAAAAAAGAAAAGGAAGAATTTCATACCTAAAAGGAATTAAATGTGACGTGAGAAATTTTTTGTTGGGATCTCTATGCAATTTTTTGTTGAAAAATGATAGAAAGGGAAAAAAATTAAGAACAAAATTTATATTTATTGAAAAAAGAAATGCGTGTGGCAGCTCTTAAGGAAAAAAGTTTACTAATCAAAATATGTGTTTTTTTTTAAATCTATGCATGAAAAGGAAAAAAATTATTTGATTCAGGTAAGAAAGAACGAAATATCCAATTGATAAAAATGAAAGAAAGATGACACGACCTTTTATGACTATTGCTCATTTTGAGCATAAAGCGGATCCTCATTACTAATGGAATCTAAATCATCTCTGAATTGATTAGAAGATCCTTTCCCAATCAGTTACTTGAACGAAACTAGATCATGTGGAATCATATGTCATATCCTACTATAGTACCTAACACTATAGAGTACTTGCATATTCCCTTATAAAGTATATTCATAGAAAATCTTTACATACATACATACATAAATACATACATACATACATACATATATATATATATATATATATATATATATATATTAGTTTCATCGCGAGTGCCCCGCACCAGTAATGTGTAATTATTTAAGATTAAATAATTTTGTTTATTACAGAGATTTTTAATAAAGTGTAAAAAGTTCAAAATCATTTTTCAAATATACTTCACACTTTAATATAACAATGTAAACATAAACATATATTTTACTGTAAGCACATATCTATTTTATTACAAGAAGTTTCAAGTTGTTGATGGATCATCACTTTTACGTTTGTCATGCATTATCTCTTTTCCTTATTGTTAGGGGCTAAGAGAGACACATCAATTTGAACCATATTTGTGGTACGATTATTTTTTTCTATAGTTAAAAAATTTCCTTGTTTTAAAATCAAATCTTTACAAAATCATTGATTACATTGTTTTTACGTACATAAAATTTTCTAAAGTTTAATACTTTTTAAATTTTTCTTATTCTAACATTTTTTATATTTATTTCTAGATTTATCAAATCTTCTTAAAATCAAATTTAGTTGATTTAGAATTCTTAAACTAATGAAAAGGGTATTAATTGTTATTAATTCTGATGACTTCTAATAAGATTAGGTTTTACTATAAATATATTTAATTAATTTTCAATTCTTAAATATTAGAAAAAATAGTAAAAAGACGATTTTGTCTAAAGTAAAGACTTTTATTGAAGGGTAAAAAGTTCAAACAATAATTCTAAGGTCATTTATACTTTTAATATATTAGAAGATTAGAAGATTATAGATCTATAATCATATATATAAAAAAAATAAATTATGAAATCTCATACTATCACTCACTGTTTCCTTTTTCTCTATCGACAAACAACTTGAAAATTATTATGATGACTTATGAAGTAAAGGGTAAAAAAAAATATCTTAAGTATCTCAATTGTTTTTTGGTTTTCTACCTGTTCGATCACGGAGGTCATTAGGCACTAAAGTTTTATGTGTCTCAGCAAGACCATGTTCCCATGAAAGTCCAGCACTATTGATGTCAGTCCATCTTAAGGCATTAGTCCCTACATCATGATTGGAGATCAAGACACAATCAACATGTCCCTTGAGAATACCACTGGCAATAAAATTCACATTTTATAGGCATAATAGGGCAATAACTCACGATCAACGAATAAAAACTCCAAAAGTATTCATAATATAAATACAAAGGATTTATAAGTTTAAATGATCATCTAAAATAAATTATGAGATCTCATAATACAAATCACTTTTTCATTTTATTGTATCGACAAACAATTTAGAAATCATTATGATAACTTTTGAATAAATCAAAGCACACTTTTTAAATTTTCTACTTGAGCTTTCACCAAATGCTTTATACATATCTAAATGATCTTCTAAATCAAAATTAAGCAATCTCAGTTTACAAATCGCTCTTTCCCTTTTTTCTAGCGACAAACAATTTAGAAATTATTACAATGACTTTTGAATAAAGTGAAGGGTCAAAGCACATTTTTTTAGTTTTCTACTTAAACTTTCACCAAACACTTTATACATATTTGACATTATTTTTTTTTTCTCTATTCAAATCATTCTTTCCTTTTTCTCTATAGACAAACAACTTGAAAATTAGTATGATAACATGCGGATAAAGTGAGGGGTCAAAACCACATATCTTTGTGGTTTTCTTTCACCAATCACTCCATATATCTAAATGATATGAGAGCGTGAGTTGCACGTTTAACCCAAAATACATAATTCAATTTTTGTACCATAAATTATAAGTTTTAAATTGTACATATATTTTTGGTCTTTATTACTTTTACCAAAATAAAGAAAAATATTGATCAATTTCATTAATTACGATGCATAAATTTATGTAGATTACCTAACTTTCGAACAAATCAATTCAAAATTTTTTAACCAAAACAACAAAATCACTGGTCAATTTCGTTAACTACGGTGCATAAATTTATGTAGATCATCTAACTTTCAAACAAGCCAATCCAATTTAAAGATAAACCAATTCAAATAAAATTAAGGATACACTTCTAAAATACCACAAAAGACACATAACAATTCACACATTAGGTTAAGGACAAATTAAAAAAACTTTACAATAATGAACTTAAATTGAAGATAAAGAATCTCACAAAAAATTCAAGTTGGTATCACATGTAATAAGAGTGGTAATATAATAAATATGTACGTAGGAATAAATACATGCCTCAAACTCATTTTTAGATCAGACTATTTGGGATATAACTGTGTTTACAAACATCTTCAACTTCTTGCACATATATGTTAATAACCAACATAAAGATGTTAATTTTAATGTTGAGATAAATTAATAATGATAATAATCAAAGAACAGAGAAAAAAATTGATATCTAAGAGAACTAAGCGAGAAGAGCGGAGGTGCAAGTTCTAAGACTCCATAATTCTTTTTATCAAATTTTTAAAACTGACAAAAACAATGAATTTATAAATGAAGAGCTTCCTATATGATTTCTGTTAGGATTTAGTTGGGCTTTTTACTTTAGATTTTTACGGAAAATATATTTTTGGTCGGCAATTTTTATTGGGATTTTTTTCATTATAGGCAATTAATGTTTCACAACAATTTTATTTATAGTAGGTAACTTATATAATTTTTGTAAGTAGGTAACTTTTATTTTGCCAAACATGAGTACAATAATCAAATTATTATTTTATAAATTAAATGACAGTTTTGTCTATTTTAGGAGTTATAAATTTTAAGAATCTTTAATTTAATAAAATAATAAATTGAGTAAGTAAAAAGACGATTTCTTCTATTGTGGAGCCTTTTAATGAAGGACAAAAAGTTCAAATCACTTTTGTAAGGGTCTTCACACTTTTAATATATTATAGATATAGATTATAGATATAGATATAGATATTCCATTATTGTATTTACTTATATAATGATATAGAAGTTGATGAAGAAAAGGCAAAGTCCATCAAGACATGGCCAACCTCAACTAATACAACTGAGGCAAGAAGTTTTCATGGGTTAGAAAGTTTTTGCTGGTAATTTATGAAGGACATTAGTTCAATTGTTTCTCCTTCGGCTGAATTGATCAATAAAGATGTACCTTTGTATGGAGAGAAGAGCAAGATAATTTGTAATAATGCTCTAGGTCAATTCCTCGATTTACATTCATTTTCAGCGTTTTGAACCTTCCCACAACGGTTGCAGGTTATTTATGACTTGCTGAAACTGTCGATTTAGTTATCGGACAGTTTATTTGGGTTTAATTCATGCTCAGGGGAGCAATTGGCCTTGAATAATAAGTGGTGGTTGATGAGGCTATACAGTAGTTGTTGAGTAGATATGACATATAATTTGCTAAACCTAAAACATTACCACTTGAAAGGACACTGAATCACACTATTTCCTTGAAACTTGATGCTCTACCTATTAGTTTAAGACCATACAAGTACAACTATTGTCATAAAAAAGATTTGGAGAAGCAGGTAGCTGAAAAAATGAGCAACGATATCATACTTATCATACTACATAATGAGTCCCCATTTTCCTCACTGGACTTGTTAGTTAAGAAGAAATATTGAACTAGTGGATTGAATTAGATCACAATCAAGGATAAATATCTCATTTCAATTGTAGATGATTTGTTGGATGAGCTCCAGGGATCTGTAATTTTTTCAAAGATTGATCTAAGGTTAGGCTATCACTAGATCATAATGAAGGTTGAGGATATACACAAGACAAGTCCACATGACAACATTTAGGACTCACGTGGTCCATTATAAATTAAAAGTGATGCCATTTGGGCTTACTAATGCACCCGCCACTTTCCAAGCTTTAATGAACCAAGTATTTTAGGCTTATTCAAAAAGGTTTGTTCTAGTATTTCTTAATGACATTTTGGTTTATAGTAGGTCATTATAAGATCATCTAGGTCACTTAAAACTAGGGTTCAAAGTCATGTATCACAACGCTTTGTATGCTAAGAAGTCTAAATGCTCTTTTGGCCATCCAAGTATGGAGTATCTTAGTATGTTATTACTATGGAAGGGATTTCTATTGATCAAGGTAAGATCAAAGATATGGGGGAGTAGCCTAAACCTACTTTGTAAGGCTATTAGATGGTTCCTAGTCCTAATAGGTTATTACAGAAAGTATGTGTGCAATTATGAGAGCATATGCAAACCCTTGAGTGACTTACTTGTGCAATTATGAGAGCATATACAAACCCTTGAGTGACTTACTTAGAAAGGATGCATTTCAGTAGAATGAAAAGGTTGATCATGATTTTGAGGCTCTTAAACTAGCCATATCAAGCACCTCATTGTTAACACTACTTGACTATAGTCAAGAGATCATAGTGGAAACTGATGCAAGCCACTCTAGAATTAGAGTTGTTTTGATGCAATAGGGAAAACCCTTGGATTATTTCAGTAATGTTATTGCTCCTAAGTATAGATAGACCCATTTATGAAATGAGTATATGGCCTTGTTAAATTCAATTGATAAATGGGGACACCATCTATAGTATAACCACTTTATAGTGAGAACTAACTACTATAGTCTCAAGTATCTTCTTAAGCAGAAGATCACCACTGCTATTCATCAAAAAGGCTTGACTAAGCTTTTGGGTTTGGACAATGAGGTCCAACATAAAAAGGGACTAAGAATAGAGTAGTTGAGGCTCTATCTAGACAATTTGAGGTACACGAGGAACCAACTATTATTCCTACTACTTTATTGTTTCTCTAAATGATATCATTATTGTGGTTCGTGACTTGATGCTAGATATCAATGAGAGTTATATTAATAACCCTTAAGTTGCTTCTTTGATTGTTGAAGTGACTACCTCTAGTTTTAAACCCTGTATGTAATCAGTACTCAGTTGTTGTGTTTAAGAGAAAAGACAAGGTTTGTTGGGTTCAAGGCGTGTGTGTGGATGGAAAATGGAGGGAAATTGAGTCCACACTAAAATAGAAAGTGTTCTCAAATAGGAAAGCTTACTAAATTCTCCCACATTGGCGGGAGAAATAAGCTTTTATGTGTTTATATTGAGAAAAACATCTCCACTTGGATAGTGAGGCAAGAACAAGGTGGTTCCTCGCGTCGTCTTCGTCATCGTCGGTCGGCTCAACTTTGACTTTGGCTTCAGCATCGGCTTCGGCTTTGAATTTGGATTTGGAAAATGATCGATGAGATCTAATTTTTTAGACAAATTTTATTTGAAACTTGAAGAACAAGTGAAATTTAATCCAAAGAATCTGATAGAAATGTTTTTCTCCATGTGCGGGTGCATTTTGGATGCCATGCAAATGCATACACAATGCACTTCGAAGGGATGTGACCCTTCGAGGTAAAAAGCACACTGGTTAGCACAATAGCGTGACTTGCGCGTGCACTTGCTTGACCTGCGCGCGCACCTGCGTGACCTGTGGGCGTAGATGCAACACAAGTAGCCACTGGAATTGGACAATGTCACCTGCAGCCGCAGATAGGGCGCAGTTCCAGCATAGACTGGGCGCAGGTGATCCGACTGTACTGAATAAGTGTCGTTTTGTTGAACCAATGCATCCTTTTTGAAGAGACACGCTAAGGCTATAAATAACTGACATATTCTTCAAGTATTAACATGATTTTTGAATTAAAAATACTCTTCTTCTATACAAAAAACTCAGTGTTATCATTAGTCGTTGAGTGAGTTCAACGAATCCAATAATTTGAGGTTTTGCTATTGTTGGATTAAAAGTCATGTTATCCTGGGAGGAAAATTTCATAAACTCGGGTACAGTGAGGGAAATTATTCATTAAGGACACTCTGTAAAGTCGGGGGACTTGGCTTTAAATTTCTGTTTCATCTTATTTCTGAAATTATAACACACTTCTTGGATAGATTATTTTTAATCTTGTGTTGAAGGTGTTATTCAACTTCATAGGTGTTCTTGTTTTCATACTTTAACTTGGGTTGAAGTTGTTGTGCCTAGATACAGATTCTTGTACCTGAAAATATTGAAAATAACAATCTTAAGGAATAATTTTTGGAATCTATATTGCTTGGTTTCTGGAGATTAAAGCTTTAAGCTTTTTACTCCATTTGAACTTAACTAGTAGTTTTAAGAAATAAAATCTTCATCACAAGTTAAAGATTACTCAGTTGACGATTGAAAGTCATAAAAAATTTACCATTAAACTAGAAACAAGAGGTGTTTAAAGTTTCTGGAACTTTATTAAGAGTATTTTGATATACTAAATTTACTGTCTTGTTGTGACAGAAAAATGACTAACGGTAGTCAAGTGCATGATACTGCAACGACTGTGGCAACAACTAGTATTGACACAATGAGTCGTAATAATGCTCCGCAAGATATGGCACCAGTGGAAAACCCCAAACGTTCGTGGGTATTGACTTCAAAAGGTGGCAGCAGAAAATGTTTTTCTATCTCACAACTCTTTGTCTTCAAACGTTCACATTTGAGGCAGCTCTAGAGGTGCCCGAGGGAACCTCTTACCAAGAATGATTTGTTATTGTAGAGGCTTGGAAACACTCTGATTTTCTTTGCAGGAACTACATTTTGAGTGGTCTCCAAGATGACCTTTATAATGTGTGTAGTGGAACAAAGACAACAACAAAGTTATTGGGAGCGCTAGAACGGAAGTACAAGACAGACAATGCCAGAACTAAAAGGTTCTTCGTTGCAAGATTCCTGGAATATAAAATAATAAACAGCAAGTCTATTGTTTCCCAAGTTCAGGAACTGCAAGTGATCATCCGTGATCTCTTTACGGAAGGTATGATTTTGACAAATACCTTTGTTAAATAGTCTAAAAATGTTTTTAGTATTCACATAAACTTTATTGTAGGTATGATCGTGAATGAAGCATTTCAAGTAGCAACAATAATAGAGAAGCTATCACCTATGTGGAAGGACTTCAAGAAATATTTAAAACACAAACATAAGGAGATGTCAGTCGAAGATCTAATAGTATGACTGCGCATTGAATAAGACAATAAGGCTGAGGAAAGAAAGTCAAGAGGAAATTCTGCAATGAATGAGAAAGAAAGCTGGAAATGAAAGCAATCAACCCAAGAAAAAATTCAAGGGAAAATGCTTCAACTGTGGCTAGATTGGCCACAAATCAACAGATTGTCGGGATCCTAAGAAAAACAGGAAGAAGGACCAAGCAAATATAGTTGAGTCCAAGAAAAAAGTGGAAAATCTGTGTGTCATGCTATCTAAATGCAACTTGATGGGAAATACTCGTGAATGGTGGATGAATTTATGTGCCACCCACCATGTTTGTGCTAATAAGGAGTCATTTGCAACATTCGCTCCGACTCAAGGAGAAAAAAAAATCTACATGGCTAACTATGTTACTGTAAAAGTAGAAGGAACAAGAAAAGTATGCTTGAAAATAACTTCAGGCAAAGTGTTGACACTCAACAATGTCCTGTATGTACCGAAGTTAAGAAAGAACTTGATTTCTTTATCACTTCTAGACAAAAATGAATTCAAATGTATAATTATTTCCGAAAAAGTTGTAATTAGCAAAGGAGAAGTGTATGTAAGAAAATGTTATCTCACTGAGGGCCTATATAAGATGAATGTAATGACTATTAAAATCAATAAAAGTTCTGCTTCTTCTTACTTGCTTGAGTCTAATGAATTGTGGCATAAACGTTTAGGACATGTCAATTATAAAACTTTGTGAAAACTGATTAACTTAGAATTTTTGCCAAAATTTGAGTGCAATAAATCAAAGTGTCAAATGTGTGTGGAATCAAAGTATGTTAAGCATCCGTATAAGTCCGTTGAAAGGAATTCCAATCCCTTAGATTTAATACACACTGACATTTGTGATATGAAGTCAACACCATCACGTGGTGGGAAAAAGTATTTCATAACTTTTATTAAAGATTGCACTAGATATTGTTATGTCTACTTTCTAAATAGTAAGGATGAAGCAATATATGCGTTGTGAAGTTGAAAATTAGTTAGAGAAAAAGATTAAAACTATAAGAAGTGATAGGGGTAGAGAATATGAATCTTCTTTTGCCGAAATATATGTAGAGAATGGAATTGTCCATCAAACTACGGCCCCGTATTCACCTCAATCTAATGGAATTGTGGAAATAAAAAATAAAACTTTAAATAAAATAATGAATGTCTTACTTATAAGTTCAGGTTTACCACAAAACTTGTAGGGGAACGTTATCCTTACAGCTAACCGAATACTCAATAGAGTTCCCAATAGTAAGACACAATCAATTTCATATGAAAATGAAAAGGAAGGAAACCCAACTTGAAATATTTCAAAGTGTGGAGGTGTCTAGCGAAGGTCCAAGTACCTATACCAAAAAGGGTAAAGACAGGACCTAAGATAATGGACTGCATGTTCATAGGATATGCTAAAAGTAGCAAAGCATGTTGGTTTTCGGTTCATAATTCCAAACATTCGGATATCAATAAAAATACGGTAATTGAATTAAACAATATTAAATTATATTTATCCGTATAAAACTAGACATGAACATTCTAGTAGGGGGTCTAAATGACCTCGAGATGAACCAAGTGAGAATTTACATAATGATAAGAATCCAAGATGTAGTACACGTCCAAGAACGTCAACTTCGTTTGGATCATATTTTGTAATATTTCTATTAGAAAATAAGCCTCAAATATTTAAAGAAGTGATGGCATCTTAAGATTCATCCTTTTGGAAAGAGGCAGTCAATAGTGAGATTGATTCAATATTAAAAAACCATACATAGGAATTGGTTAATCTTCCTCCAGTAAATAAAATTTTAGGTTCTAAATGGATCTTCATAAGGAAAATGAAAGCGGATGGTACTTTTGACAAATACAAGGCAAGACTTGTAGTAAAATGCTTTAAACAAAAGAAAGGCCTTGATTACTTTGATACATACTCGCCAGTAACAAGAATAGCGTCAATTCAAATGTTAATTGCCTTGGCGGCGATATATGGTCTTAAAATCTATCAAATGGATGTGAAAACAACATTCCTAAATAGAGAATTGGAGGAAGAAATTTACATAGAACATCCTGAGGGTTATGTGATTCCAGGAAAAGAAAATAAGGTGTGTAAACGTATTAAGTTGTTGTATGGACTAAAACAAACACCTAAACAATAGCATACGAAGTTTGACCAAACCATGTTGGCAAACCGGTTCAAAATAAATGAATGTGATAAATGTGTTTACATTAAAGACATTCCAAATCATCAAGTCATTGTTTGTTTGTATGTGGATGATATGTTAATCATCAGTAGACACATTTATGACGTAAATGCTACAAAATAAATGCTTTAGAACAAGTTTGATATGAAAGACCTTGGAGTTGCAGATGTGAACTTAGGAATAAGAATTCATAGAACTCCCCAAGGATTGGCATTATCATTGTCTCACTATATCGAGAAAGTACTTGATAAATTCAAGTTTATGAAATTTGGTATTGCCAAGACTCCATTGGATGTGAGCTTCGTACTTCAAAATAATGAAGGTCAAAGTGACTCAAAATTAGAGTACGCAAGAGTATTGAGATGTTTAATGTACATAATGAATTATAGACGACCAAACCTAGCATGCGCTATTAGTAAGCTGAGTCGGTACACGAGTAATCCCAACAACACTCATTGGATGGCAATGAAAAGAGTTTTATGGTATCTTAAGTACACTCAAGACTATGCTTTGCATTATAATAAACATCCTGCGGTACTTGAAGGATATAGTGATGCAAATTGGATAACCAAATCAAACTAAGTAAAATCCACGAGTGGATATGTATTTACAATCAGTGGAGGAGTGGTCTCTTGAAAATCATCCAAACAAACATGTATTGATCACTCCACAATGGAATCTAAATTTATTGCATTGGATAAAATCTGTGAAGAAGCAGAATGACTCTGAAATTTCTTGGAAGATATTCCTTATTGGACCAAATCAGTGGCACCAGTGTATATATACTGTGATAGTCAAGTGGCAATAGGTAGGGCGGGGAGCATGATGTACAACGGTAAATCTCGTCACATAAGCCAGAGACATAATACCATTAGAGAACTTCTCTCTAGTAGAATTATCACTGTTGACTATATGAAGTCAAAGGATAATGTGTCGGGTCCACTTACAAAAGGCCTATCTAGAGAAAGAGTCGAGAGGACATCCAAGGGAATAGGTTTACGGCCTAGGACAAGACAGCATGGCGGTAACTCTACCTAGTAGACTGGAGATCCTAAGAGCTAGGTTCAAGGAGATCAAATAAAGTTGTGTCTAATAGGTTCAATATTGTCAATATACCCAATCCATTCTCAGGATGTAGACAATTTTTAGTAAACAGGGATAAGATTTATGGTGTGAAGTCTTTTAATAATTATCTAAATTTAGCAGATTTTACCAAATAGTTTAATCTACAGGATTGAACGTTATGTAAGAGAGAAGTGAAAACCGCTTCAAGGAGAATATTAGTAAAGGCCTAGTTTGTAATGCCCCGAGTATGTACCCCAGATGTTACACGGTGTTTATGACCCCAAAGGACCACAAGCTAACCCATTGTTGGTACCTGCTGTGAGCACTGAATAATAGTACTAAAGTAATGCAAAAAATAGGCTAAAATGCCATAAGGTTCAAAATATGAAATACTGGTAAAAATGTAACATCTGAAATACTGAATACTGGATGAAATAGTCTAGTCTGAAAAACCTCTAACTGAACTGTCTAAATTGTAGAGTTGACGGAACAAGCCCCCAGCTAACTCCAACTACTGAAATACTGAAATCAAAAAATATATCCTCAATAGGTGAGGACTCACTACTAAATCTAACACTGCTGGCTGAATTTGAATCTTTCTATGCGTGGTCATGAACCTGAGCGTCCGAACCTATGATATGAGACACTATAACATAAAGAAAAAGTATGTGTCAGTACGTGGAATGTATTGGTATGCTAGATAAGGTAAGGCTGAATGCAAGGGTTTATATGCATGAACAGTAACTGACTAAATGATTTAAAGTAACTGAATATGAGAACACATAGATAACTAAAACTGCTGTGAATACTGATGTTAGGCGTATTTACACGACTAAAACACCTTAATTCACCCATATTTTAGCTAAGTTTTAAGGACAAAATATATAATTCCTGCACTTTTAGTCCTTTTTCCTGTAAGTGATCTAACCAACGTGATTAGCAAGTTTTCAGGTATAAATGATGAAGATTTCAGCATTTTATGGACTGTTTGACGCCAAAGGAAACCTCACGTAAGAAGGAAGGCAGCTTTTGGAAGCCTATGGACTAAAAGTGATGTATGAAGAACTTGTCCCGGGCAAAAACAGCATTTCTAAAGACTTGGGGGATCAGCAGTAACTTAGTAGGATTAGGACAAGTATGCAGTAACCCAGTAGGACTAGGACAAGGATAAAAACCCTATTTCAATAGGACTAGGATATGGATGTTATATAAACCCTATTTTCCTGAAACTTTTCAGTATTCTCTTCTTATTCCCCCTTCTATTCCTTCCCATTCTAATAAATTCTTATTCACTCATTAATTAATTCAACTCTTTTTCATTCAATGTTTGATCCTAATTCACGTTACACTTTTTGACAGAGAAAGCACGGCCCTTGTGACCAATGTGAGATCATGATGATGTTTATTGTGATCTCCGTTGCAATCATGAGTAGCTAAACTTCTTTGTTAGGGTTATGGAAGCCTTATGAGATACTATCTATTGCTATGAGTTTGTGAATTCTTGACACGTATGTTGCTTATATCATTACTCTCTTCATCTTAATTTAAATTCTTGTGGTTGCAAACATATAGAATACGCCAGTATAGCATTAACTTGTTCGAAAGAAAGGTTACATGTCTGGAAAAGAGATAATGTCAAGGTAATAGGGCACCAACCCCTGTTAAAAAGTTAGTGTCGTAACTGGATTAACCTCTTGGAGAATTTGTACCATTAGATACGCTTTAAGCTCGAAAGAGTTAAAGTAAAATAGTCCTTGATGGTCGAAAGACACCTGGATTTACCATAGAATACGATTCTCTATAAGCGCATGCATGTCTGAATTCCGCATAACTCATAGTCAATAGATACGTACAACTCATAAGGTGGACATAACCCTAACTCTCAATTCTCATTGATTAAAACCTACCAAGTACTCCGTTTTACTCTTCTATTTTCCGTTTTTACTCTACTATTTTGTTTACATCATTTGCACGCACAAAATCCCCCCTTTATTCGCAGAACTTTCATCAAAAGTCTAATAATCGTTGCTTACTTAGTGACCAAGTATTCCCTGTGGGATTCGACACCCAACCCAGTTGGGTTCTATATTTGACAACGACCGCTTACACTCTTACGAGAGCTGTAGTTTGAGCGTTATCAAAAATTGGCGCCGTTGCCAGGGAATACGGTTGTCTACTAAGTTTGTGATAATTACTAGACCATTTGGTCAAAGATTCTCGTACTTTACTTTTAGTTGTTGTTTTTATTTTCTGCAGGTTTTTGTTCAGTGCATGCCAAATACTCGAAGTTTGGGACAACCATTTTTACCTATAAACCCTGAACCGCAACTTATTGGAAGGATGGAGGCGCAACGTGACATTGAGAGAAGGGTTGCTCAACAGGAGCAGGCTAGATTAGCTGCATTGGCCGCTGCTCAAGTGCATCAACAAAATATCGATAACCCTGGGCGAGCAGCAGATCCTGATAATGAGGACTTGGGTGATGATGAGTTACTAAACCCGAGGCGTGATGCTGAAGTTGTGACACCGGCAAACAGAAAAGATCGTCAAGCAAGATTTTGGCCTGAACGTCGAGCTGTGCAAATACCGTTTGATGATGATGATGATGATCTTGATGGAGCTGGTGCCACAGGAGCTACTATTCCTCCGCACCATTGGCACCCGGAGCCAAGTTCAATATCACTAGCACCATGATTCAGCTTTTGCAACTCAAGGGATTATTTGGTGGACTAGCAGGCGATGATCCGAATATGCATCTGATCAACTTTATCTCTACATGCAAGTCATTCGACAATCTAGGCATTGGACAGAATGCTATTCGGCTGCGTTTATTTCCATTGTTTCTATCTGGGGAGGCAACTCTGTGGTTGAACGGGCTGACTCCTGATTCTATTACAAATTGGAGGCAATTGAAAGACGCTTTCCTAGAAAGATTCTTTCTGCTATCTAAGAAAGCACAGTTGAGAGATGAGATCAGCAATTTTAGACAGCTTCCAACTGAAGCTTTCCACGAAACATGGGAGAGGTTCAAGAAGAAGCTTATGCGGTGCCCAAATCATCATATGACCAATGTCCACTTGATGGAGATATTATACAGATCTTTGAATTTGGTAACTAAGCCAGTGGTTGATAATGCTGCAGGTGGGTCATTCATGGACCTTACTTTTAATGAAGCAAGTGGTATGCTAGATCGTATGACAAAGCAGAGTAGAGCTTGGCTTACCAAGGATTCGGAGGTAGCAAGCTCTACTATATTTATTGGCATGACCGCAGAACAGAGGCGAAGAGAAGAGGAGCGTGACCAGGATATGGCTTACATAAAAACACAGATGGATCTTCTTACAAAGCATCTATTATCAGGGAAGACCGAAAAAGTCAAAACGGTTGCGTCAAAAGAAAGAGACGAATCCGATTCTGAGGAAGAAGCCAACTACTTGAACAATCAGGGGGGTTTCCGAGGCAATGCCCAAGGAAACCAAGGTCGGAACTATTATGATAATTCTGGAAACAAAGACCTTGATCAAGGTAGTTGGAAGAACAAGACTGACAGGAGTGGCGTGTATATTCCTCCTGGAAGACGTGACGCCACTGCATCTGGTTCTAAAAATATGTCCATGGAAGATATGATGGCTAAGCTGTTGAAAGTAGTAGAGGCAACCAGCACGGGAGTAACAGAGGTAATCAATGATTTGTCCTCAATGAAGCAATTAGTTGACTCGCATTCCACTTCAATAAAACAGCTAGAGCAATAATTGAGTCAATTATCTACGGCATTCAACCAAAGAAAGGCTGGAACGCTACCCAGCAATACAGTGCAAAACCCAAGAAATGATGGAACATGCATGGCCATTACTACCAGGAGTGGTAAGGTGTTGGAAACTTCATCCAAAGGAACGCACGTGATCAATGCAGAACCTGAAGGCGCCGACGAAGCTACAGAGGACGTTAGTGATGTCACCCCGCCACGTCCACAGCCCAAAAAGATAGCTAATCCAAAGCAAGAGGAAAAGAAAGTAGTGGAGAAAATTATTCCCCTTCCACCACCACCTTTTCCTCAAAGACTAAGGAAGAGAGCTGATGATACCAAGTTCAATAAATTCATGTCAATGTTAAAACAACTGACCATTAATGTTCTGTTGGTAGAGGCGCTAGAACAGATGCCTGGCTACGCAAAATTTATGAAGGATCTTCTGACAAAGAAGCGGGCAACAAGCTATGAGCCGGCAGATGATATTCATCATTGCAGTGCAATTGTCACAAGGTCCTTAGTACAGAAGAAGGTAGACCCTGGTACTTTCACTATTCCTTGCACGGTTGGATCTATGAATTTTGTTAAGGCATTGTGCGATTTGGGAGCTAGCATCAATTTGATGCCACTATCCGTCTACAAAAAGTTGGGGTTGGGCGACCCTACACCAACCAATATGCGGCTCGTAATGGCAGATAGGTCGATAAAACGACCTGTGGGTATCTTGAATAATGTGTTGGTGAAGGTGTCTACCTTCATTTTTCCTGTAGACTTTGTGATTTTGGATTGCGAGGTGGATTCTGAAGTTCCCATAATCTTGGGACGTCCTTTCCTTGCAACAGGAAGTGTGCTTATTGAAATGAGAGCTAATGAGCTGTTATTTCGGTTGAATGACGAAGTGGTCCGTTTTGATGTATGCAAAGCAATGAAGCAGCCCAGCGATATGAATGTGTTCTTTGTAGATGATGCTTGTTATGAGGATGAGAAAAACTTATTTGTAGAGAAGCAGCCTATTGATGAGCCATTGTCTGTTGCGCTGCTGAATGTTGAGCATGAGGACGATGAAGATTATAAAGAAACTATGTGTGCTCTAACAGAAATAGGGTCCTATTCTCATACTCCTAAACAACCAAACCTTGATCTTAAGAATCAATCGTCACCAACAGTAAAGACTTCCATTGAAGAGCCACCAGTGCTAGAATCGAAAGAGCTCCCCAATTATCTAAGGTATGCATTCTTGGGAAGTGGAAATACACTTCCTGTGAGTGTGGCGGATGATTTAAGTGAACAGCATGTAGAGGCTCTCATCTCTGCTCTGAAGAGATACAAGAGAGCTATGAGTTGGACTATTGATGATATAATTGGTATCCCTCCTGGCATATGTATGCACAAGAGTCATATCAACGAAGATTGCATACCTACAAGTAAGCATCAGAGTCGTCTAAATCCATTCAGAAAACGATGCACCATCTATCTCGATGAAGTCTAAGTAATCGAGATAGCTATGTCGTGCCGCGACAATAAATCAAGCGCTTGATGGGAGGCAACCCATCGTTTTTAATTGTTTTTGTTGTTTTTGTTTTCTTAGGATTTTGTCGAGCCACGACCAAAACTAAGGCTCTTGATGGGAGGCAACCCATCGTTCTAATCGTTTTTGTTGTTTCTGAGTAAGTGTAGGTGCAAGATGTATAAAGGAGGAGATCGGTCTTAAATTTTGATTTGGAAGTATTGCATGTCGAAGGTGGTAAGTTAGGAATGAAGAAGAAAAAGGCTATGGGTTAGGCATTGCCTATGAAAATATAGGCAAAGAACAAGGCAAGGCCTATGTAAATCTATGCCACGAACAAGGCAAGGCCTATGCTATGGCATAAGCTCTCGGATTCTAGAGTGCCATAGCATAGGCGCCGCCTATGCTCAACAATGCCATAGCATAGGCGCCGCCTATGCAAAAGCCTTCTGCTCAACTAGGCAAAGTATTAGGCATGGCCTATGCTATGGCCTTCTGCTCAACTAGGCAAAGCTAAAGGCGCCGCCTATGCCATTGTCTTTGCTCTCTGAATCTACAATGCCATAGCATAGGCGCCGCCTTTGCCTCCCAAAACTCTCAAAACTTTTATTTTTGCTCTTTTAACTTTGCAAGAACATCTTCCGAGGCCATCAACCAAGTAAGTACTTCTTTGCTCTTCTTTTAATTACATAAGTATTACAATACTACGCCTATAATAAGTTGTTAAATTGTGAAGTAGTGTTGGTGATTTGAATGTGGTTGATACAACTAAGTGAGTGAAAGAATATGTATGGATGCTCTTGACTTGTTTCCAACTTGTATTTGATTTTGATACACTTTCATACTTTTGCGAAATCGACATGGTCAAGATAATTGCATAATCTTGTAACTTGAAAGCTTACATGTTGAAATGACTTGTTCATTGAGATGAAAATCATGGGTGACTACAAACATGCAATGTTGTAATTATTTCTATGCCATAAATTGATACGATATCTGTGTAGTAGTTTTGTTCAAAGGATGCATTAGTCCAAACACGAAAGCATTGTCAAGATTGCATAACGTTAAGAGGACATGAAAGTATGACTGTGCTGAACATATTGTTGGAGCATAACACCTAAATGTATGTCGATGAAGTCTGAGTAATTGACATCATTCACTTAATTAGTTTGTGTCAACAAATTAAGTGTGGGGTGGCGCCACTATTGTCTGTTTGTCGATTATATCTTTCGAGATGAGCTAACATGAATCTCAGGTAGAATGGCACTAAAAGGACGACAAGGAAAACAAAAAGTGCCCACCTCACAGAAAGGTAAGAAAAGAGGAAGAAAAGAGCAAGCTGAATCCTCCGGGCTGCAAATACCTCGGCGCACTCTTGGAATCAAGTGGGGTACATTTTGAGGAACTTCTGAGGATGACGACTCTGATGATGATTTCGATGTAGGGGGTATGACCCCAGACATAGAGGAGGAGTTCGACTAACCAGGTTCTTCTTATTTATTTTCCACTGAGGACAGTGTGTCCCGTGTGGGGTGATGGTATTTGTATGCTGTATTTCTTTGCCTACCTACATTTATTTATGTTCATTTGTTTGGTTTTTAGTAGTAGTTAAATTTTCGAAAAAAAATTCCTTTCCTTAAGTTTTTTTTAGATTTTAAATGAAGTACATGAAATTGTTATGATAGGCGGCATGGTATTATGACAAGAGTTGTGCTAAAATCATTACTATTGAGAGGTTTAGGCTCTAAGTGTGACTCACTATGAGATAAGTGTGTGGTTTAATTCCTTCATTTGTTGGGTCAAGGGTCTACAATACTCCCAATAAAGTTGACCATGTGCTTTGTGCGTGTGAGATTATAGTATACTCTATGTTTGTGGCTGATGCTAAAACTTGCCTGGTGTGTATGTAAAGCGGAATAAAGAGTGTAAGTTTAGGAGATGATTTAGGCATTTCTTTGGCAACCTGTACTTGTTTACCTTCTTTTTACCTACCCATGGACATTATCCTAGTTAACCCCCTTTGAGCCTTTAGCCATTTTCTTTGACAGCCTCATATGTAAGCCTAATCCATTTTTTTTCAAGACCATAATTTGATCCAACTTCCTAAGTGATTTAAATTGTAAAGTCATATGACAAAATAAGAGGAAATTGGGTGAGAGTGATGCCTTCGAATGTATTGGTGCTTGAATTAGATATGAAAAAGAGTGGCTATCATAGAGGTGTGTTATGAAAAAAATGAAAAGAAAACTAAAAAGTTAGTTCTGTTTAAAAACGAATAACAAAAGAGATGAGAAGCGGTGGTAGATTAAAAGAAAGTAGAAAGGTTGTTTGAAAGAAAGTGTAAATGGCATAATGTGATGTATTAAAGCGCTTAGGGAACTTAATCACTATTTCTGGCCAAAATAGTCCTACTCGTCCCTTAGCCTACATTACAACCTGTAAAGACCTATTTGATCCTAAGCTTAGCATTCTGATATTAGTGGAACATTACACTAAGGGAAAGCCTATGGTCATCAGTTGCAACATATGAATTCTTTGTGAGAGTGAGAGCAAGGAAAATCTTATACCCATATTTCGAAAAATGAAATACTTGTGAGTGATTATGGGTGATATATTGTGAGACACACATGGTTGATGAGTTTTGGGTAGTTTTGTATGATTCGTTGTGCCTTAAATTGTGGATACGAATTAACCATCATCACGAGTCTGGGTTGGAGGTTGAATTGTTTCTAGTAATGATCAGAAAACTACTCTTTGTTAATAATTGTCGTGCCTGTCTTGATGAATATTTTGTGTTGTTACTGTGAAACCCTAAGTAGATGTTTATATGGACATGATATTTTGTTCGAGGACGAACAAAGCTTTAAGTGTGGGGTGTTGATGATAGGCGTATTTACACGCCTAGAGCACCTTAATTCACCCATATTTTAGCTAAGTTTTAAGGACAAAATATATAATTCCTGCACTTTTAGTCCTTTTTCCTGTAAGTGAGCTAACCAACGTGATTAGCAAGTTTTCAGGTATAAATGATGAAGATTTCAGCATTTTATGGACTGTTTGATGCCAAAGGAAACCTCACGTAAGAAGGAAGGCAGCTTTTGGAAGCCTATGGACTAAAAGTGATGCATGGAGAACTTGTCCCGGGCAAAAACAGCATTTCTAAAGACTTGGGGGATCAGCAGTAACTTAGTAGGATTAGGACAAGTATGCAGTAACCCAGTAGGACTAGGACAAGGATAAAAATCCTATTTCAATAGGACTAGGATATGGATGTTATATAAACCCTATTTTCCTGAAACTTTTCAGCATTCTCTTCTTATTCCCCCTTCTATTCCTTCCCATTCTAATAAATTCTTATTAACTCATTAATTAAATCAACTCTTTTTCATTCAACGTTTGATCCTAATTCACGTTACACTTTCTGACAGAGAAATCACGGCCCTTGTGACCAACGTGAGATCATGATGATGTTTATTGTGATCTCCGTTGCAATCATGAGTAGCTAAACTTCTCTGTTAGGGTTATGGAAGCCTTATGAGATACTATCTATTGCTATGAGTTTGTGAATTCTTGACACGTATGCTGCTTATATCATTACTCTCTTCATCTTAATTTAAATTCTTGTAGTTGCAAACATATAGAATACGCCAGTATAGCATTAACTTGTTCAAAAGAAAGGTTACATGTCTGGAAAAGAGATAATGTCAAGGTAATAGGGCACCAACCCCTGTTAAAAAGTTAGTGTCGTAACTGGATTAACCTCTTGGAGAATTTGTACCATTAGATATGCTTTAAGCTCAAAAGAGTTAAAGTGAAATAGTCCTTGATGGTCGAAAGACGCCTGGATTTACCATAGAATACGATTCTCTACAAGCGCATGCATGTCTGAATTCCGCATAACTCATAGTCAATAGATACGTACAACTCATAAGGTGGACATAACCCTAACTCTCAATTCTCATTGATTAAAACCTACCAAGTACTCCGTTTTACTCTTCTATTTTCCGTTTTTACTCTACTATTTTGTTTACATCATTTGCACGCACAAAATCCCCCTTTATTCGTAGAACTTTCATCAAAAGTCTAATAATCGTTGCTTACTTAGTGACCAAGTATTCCCTGTGGGATTCGACACCCAACCCAGTTGGGTTCTATATTTGACAACGACCGCTTACACTCTTACGAAAGCTGTAGTTTGAGCGTTATCAAATACTGAGTATGCAATACTGTTCATTTACGTGTATACTACATCTGAGCTTTTACTGAAGCAAAATACTAATTTTTGATAACTGAGAAACTGATAACTAAAGTTTTTGATAATTGAATTACTAATCATTGCGTTACTGATAACTAAGTGACTGTGTCTGATAGTCCTGATTCTGTAGAACTGAACTGAGTTCTATACTGAGATTGAAACTGAAACTGTGGGAAGTAATTATCTGATCGACATGCCCATCTCTAAACTGATTGGCCTCCAATATGTAAACCAGCTGGATGAGTGTCAGTACCGTGCCACGAGTAAAGACAAGTTGAAGAGTCACCCTCAATCTGGTAGGTGCTCTGAATAAGAATGGTGGTACCCTTAATCTAGAAGGTAAAACACCTCATCAACCCTAAATCTAGCAGGTTGATATCTCAACCTACACTGGCTACGTAGTTCTGGAACAAAAGGACTGCTTCTAAGGATCACACCCTCTACTGGCGGGTGAGTCCCCATCCTTAGGTTCACTCGGTGCTGAATCCTACTCCTAACTGAATAGACACTGAACGAATTTCTAAACTGTACTAGGCTGGACTAAAATTGTTACTGAGTTCTGATGTTTAACTGAATATACTGAGTTCTATACTGACTGAATACTACTGATCGTGATATTTCTGAGGTTATTCTATAACTACTGTAGCTCTAGGTCAACAACTAGATTTTTTGGGTATTGAATACCCCCAAGACTCGATAGCATGAAAAATAAAACATAACATGACCTTGAATACATAACGATGTTCACTTGTCCATAATTCATTTATAGAGACATTCTATGAAACACTTATAAGGCATAAACTTATGCATATACTAGCATATCATGATTTCACTATTTACTTCACATGGACATTCTATCAAACATATGGGGAGTACAACTTAATGCATACAAACGTGGGTAACACACAAACATTGTAACTACCACACCCGAACTTACTAATTCAAGGATTATAACTTAGGGATTTCACAATTTGATATACACACTATTTCAATTTCATGGAACTTGCAATTAGTCATGGATTAAAAACACAAATAATGGCATAAAATGAATACAATCCAGTTTAAGCATGTAAATCATGAATCATTAAACTTGTAGTTTTAAAAGAGATTCTTGGACTCTATGGGTGAAATGAACTCATAGATGAACACCTTACATACCTTGGTAGTTAAATTCGTGAGTACTGATGGCGTGTTCTTGAATTTGAAATTAGATCCCCTAAGGTTTGTTCTTGAGAAACTTTAAGAAAGAATGAGGGATTTTGCCTTTAGGGAGGCTTAATCTTGTGTTTTGGGGGCTGATATAAGGTGGGAAAAGACCCATTTACCCCTCTGGACGCAGAATTAAAAAAGAAAAAATCATGTCCAGTAATGCGCGGATCAACACACTGCATCGATGCCATCAACGCGATGGCCAACGTGTCGCATCGAGTTTGCATTGGTTCACTGAAATCTACACCCTGAGGCTGGAAAAATATTTGTCGACGTGATAGGCGATGCGACGCGTCGAGATCGCATCGACCCACTATTGTGGTCATCCAAACTTGATTCAAATGAGGTTTAAAATATTTAAAAATCACCTGAAGTGACCTATTGACATACATGATCATGATTCAAACCAAGGATCGATATTTTAAGGTCATATAGGTCATGAAATAAGATCGGTAACTTAGAAAGGCTAAAAATAAATTCTAAGTGTAAATACTTAGATGAAATTTCTAAGTCTAGGACCTCTTTTCATACTCTAAAGGACTGAGTTAAGCTTAGAATTTTGCGGGGTCTTACATATTCTCCAAGCTCTCATAAAACTGAGATGTGTTCATGACTGAAAAAATAAAATCGTGAGAACCATAAATGGTAAAAGACTGGTTGTGTGACATGTATTATCTAGGTGTCCATTAAAGCTCGACGGTTCAAAGATATCAAATCTGTCGATTGACGAGTGCATCCGATGCATGTTCACTATGAAAAGTTTAAAGAAAAATCCACTTATCTAGATGCAATCAGTCTTTGCTAAATGATCACATGCTTGTTCATAAATTCTTCAAAAGATAGACATTCCCCATTCATGTGGGGGATTTTTGGGTTCAAAGTATGTGTGTGAATGGAAAATAGATGGAAATAGTGGAGAAAAATTGAGTCCACACTAAAATGGAAAGTATGCTCAAATAGGAAAGCTTACTAAATTCTCCCACGTTGGTGGGAGAAAGAAGATTTTATGTTTTTATATTGAGAAACACATCTCCACTTGGATAGTAAGGCAAGAACAAGGTGGTGCCTCACGTCGTCATTGTCATCGCTCGCTCGGCTCAGTTTTGGCTTTGGATTTAGATTTGGATTTATCAAATGATTGATCGATGAGATCTAATTTTTTAGACAAATTTTATTTGAAACTTGTAGAACAAGTGAAATTTAATCCAAAGAATCTGATATAAATGTTTTTCTCCATGTGTGGGTGCATTTCGGACGCCATGCAAATGTATACAAAACGCACCTCAAAGGGATGCAACCCTTCGAGGTAAAAGGCACATTGGTTCGCATAATAGCGTGACCTGCACATGCACCTATGCGACCTATGGTCACAGATGCAGTGCAGGTAGCCACTGGAATTGGACAGTGTCACCTGCAACCGTAAATCGAGCGCAGTTCCAGCACAGATTAGGCACAGGTGACATGAATGTACTGAATAGGTGCCTTTTTGCTGAACCAATGCATCCTTTTTGAAGGAACACATTAAGTCTATAAATTCCTGACATATTCCTCAGGTATTAACATAATTTTTCACAGCAAAAACATTTTTCTACAAAAAACTCAGTGTGATCATTAGCCGTTGAGTGAGTTCGACGAATCCAATAATTTGACGTACTGCTATTGTTGGATTGAAAGCCATTTTATCCTGGGAGGAAAATATCATAACCTCGGGTAGAGTGAGGAGAATTATTCCTTAAGGACACTTCGTGAAGTCAGGGACTTGGATTTAAATTTCTGTTTCATCTTATTTCTAAAATTGTAACACACTTCTTGGATAGATAATTTTTAATCTTGTGTTGAAGGTGTTATTCAACTTTATAGATATTCTTGTTTTCAGACTTGAACTTGTGTTGAAATTGTTATGCCTAGATACAAATTCTTGTACCCAAAAATATTGAAAATAACAAGGTTTACATTGCTGCTTATGGCTCACTCACAAAATAATTGATAAAGAATTTTTATGATTCACATTTAGGTGGACATTTAGGCTAATTGGGCACCCTCAGGAGGTTGTCTCAAGTATATTACCGGTTAAACATGAAACAAATATTGGTCTATTCTATTGCATCTAATGAAGATTTTCAAAGGAACAAAGATGAGAATATATATTCCATACCATGGGTTACTCCAACCTCTGCTTATTCTTAATCAATTATGGAGGTATGCTAGTATGTATTTAATAGAGGGATTGCCTAAATCACAAGGTAAGGGTGTGATTTTAGTTGTGGTAGACAAGAGATCTAAGTTTTCGCACTTTATTGCATTGGCACATCCTTTTACTTCTAGTACTGCGGCTAGTAAGTTTCTCAAGAGAGTGCACACTTTACATGGGATGCTTGAGTTTATTATCTCTGACAGAGATACGATCTTTTTGAGTAATTTTTGGCAAGGCTTGTTTAAGTTGCTGGACACCCAACTTTACTTTAGTTATGCTTATCACGTTCAAAGTGATGGTCAAACAAAAAGGGTAAATATTAGGTGCATTGAGAATTATTTGAGCTACATGACTTCTCACAGACTAATTCATTGGATGCAGTAGTTGCATTTGTCTGAATGGTGGTATAATACCAACTTTCACACTAGCTTGCAGTACACACTCTTTGAGGCTCTTTATGTATATACACCTCCTCAGTTTTCTTTGAGGCATTCACTAGACACTTTTATTCCAGCTACTGTGGATTTGGTGATAAAGAGATAACATATGTATCAACTAAGTGGTGATGAAGAGATAACAAATGTATCAACTACTTAGTGATAACCTTTCTAAGGCTCAAAAAAGGATGTGGTTGTTTGCTGATAGGGAAAGAATTGAGAGGGAATTACAGGTGGGGGATTGGGTTTTTCTCAAGTTGCATCCCTATACGCAGTCTTCTTTATCTTTGAGGAGACATCTCAAACTAAGTTCCAACTTCTATGGTCCTTATAAAGTGCTTAGCAGGGTGGGTTAACATCTTATAAGCTGGAGTTGCCTTCCCCTTCTAAGGTTCACCTTATCTTCCATGTCTTTTTTTTTTAAGAAAAGAATTGATAGTAAGGTTGTGGTTCAGACTACTTTGCCAGCTGTTGGTATTGATGGTCAGCTTATTGTCAAGCTGTTGCAGATACTTCAAAGAAAATTGGTTCATTCATATGATAGTTCAGTGATCTAATCTCCATCCTGGAGACGCTACATAGGAGGACTATGCATTTCACATGTCTAAGTTTCCTCAACTTTGATACACAACCTTGAGGACATGACTATTTTTCTTGGGAGGGGGTATATAATCACCCTTAGGCCCAATTAATTATGGGTCATAACTAATTCAAATGAAGGGTCTATATCAAATGTTATCTAATAAAGAGGAAGGACCCAAATCATTCAAGTTGTCTATAAAAACTACGGGAGAGAGAGAATCGGCTAAGGAAAATTCGGAACCTAACTACTTTTCACATTTCTCTCATTTTTGTTCTCTCTGACTCTTATGGATCTTCTCTTCTCTCTTCTCTCTTCTTCCTTTTAGATGGAGTTCAACAATGGCAGCAAAGTAGTTATTTCCATTCAATTAATTAGTTGCTTGTAGTTTCCATTTTCGCAATTCAAATTAATACAAAAAATTGTCCCAAAATTCCTAATTCTGTTACATTTCGATTAATTTCGAATTTTTTGAAAGCTAGATCATAACAGAGAAATGGTAATGAGTCCTCGTTTCCTTTGTTGTTTGAAAAGGTTTCCATTAATAAAGTACTAACAAGTTCCTTCATGTATTCTCCACATATATTCATAACAATAAACACAAATTAAGGAGAAGTGACAATAGCACATTCTCCTATCCCAATACATACATGTATTACTGCATATTTTTTCTTGTAAGCATAGAAGAGAAAGACAAAATAACCTTGCTATATGCTATAGTGATATAACTTTCTTTAGAACACCATAAACCTCAAATATAAAAAAAAAAAAATAGAAAACATTATTATTTTTGTCTCTTAATTATTTCACCAAGCTATGCAGCAGAGGGGCCAAGAATGTAGCGAATGCCTCCGTTGACCTTGATGAGGGATTGCATAAATTTGCTATTAGTAATGGAATTACTTATGTAGTCGAGTGAGTCATCATTGTATATATCTCTCCAGTTCTTTATCAGCATCTTGATGTCTTCTCTCTCTATGTTTTCTTCTTCTCCAGTGTATCTCCATGGTTTTGATCCTGCTACACAGTAATGAACAACTTTCACCTTGTCAACTTGTACATTCTCTGGGTGGTGCCATAGAATGGCTAAAACTAAGTTGTACTAATTTGAAATTGGCTTGTAAATATTTTTTGAAGAACATCTTCAATAAATCCTGCAAAAATTTAACCAAAATAGATCCACACTAGTAAATTTAACAAGATTTTAAGAGTTAAAATTCACGACAGACTTTTCAACTCTTGTAATTACAGATAACAATCGTCATGAGATATTACAATAAACAGGTAAAACTTTAGCACAATTTATTTTTAATTAAAGGATCAAAAAATGGCCACTAGATAATACTTCTACCATCCTTAAGCACTATGTAGCAATACAATCAAGTCACTAAATATTGAAAGCATGCAACTCTACTTATAAAGTATTACTCTTTATTAATAACATATGTAAGTAATACATTATAAATAACCTTTCTAACATATTAAATAATGATGATTCCTTAAAAGACATTTACACCATTAAATTGGTTTAATCTAGTCAAGAATTGTTACCTGTTCAGCAAATGAGGTTGAAGGGGTTACACGAAGTGTTTTCAAAAGGTCATTGTAAGTGGTGAGACTAGGCTCAAATACGAACATGACAGTGTTGAAATAGAGACTTGGCTTTGTTCCTAACTTTTCTTCAGGCCACTGGACCTTATCTGGGCATTGTTGATAGTGTCTAATATTGTACTGTAGGTTGTGGCTCCAAGTCTTCTCATAGAAACAGTCCATCACAACATAGAAATAGCCATCTGGCATGTCAAACAAGTGGTCTATGTTCTCAAACACCTGGATATCTCCATCTAAGTATATCATCTTGCTATACTCCATAAACTGCATTTACTCACCATCCAAAAAAAAAATAGTAGCAAGCACCAATTTAATTTTCTCTCTCTCTCTCTCTCTCTCTCTCTCTCTCTCTCTCTCTTTCTCTCTCTCTTCATTGTCATAAAAAAGTGTATAACCTTAAAAGGTAGGTTCGGTACAAAGGAAAATAAGTGAACTTCTTATTGTGGGAGGAAATATTTCTTGTGGAACTTTCACCAAGAAAATCATTTTCCTTATATTTCCAAAGAAAATATTTTCAAAAATTTTTGACCAATTAAATATGAAAAAAATAAAAATTTCTTCACTTTAACATTATATTAAATTTAACATGAAAATTTTGTGTTCGGTCGATGTATATAGCCTAAATTCAAAAGATTGAGAGTGAATAACATTTAGTGCACAAAAGTTTAAGCTAAAAATCAAATCCGCAATTTAAAAAGGAAATTGGTGTACCTCCCAGATGCGAAATTTAGAGTAGTTGATGACATAGTAAGCCATAGCAAACTGAGTCTGATTCTCAGGGGGATAAACAGGCTCGATCTCCCTGACTATACAACCTTGGTTGATCAATATATGGTGGTGTTCCACTGGGACGTCAGGTAACACCGCCACCACAAGAGGGTAAGCAGATTTCACCTTTCTCAACCCTTTAGCCAAACCAACAATACCTACTACATAGTCAATGTTACCTGCCAAGAATGTCACATAGGCACGGCTAGGCAAACTTGTGGCCCTAACCAAACCGGTGGCAGCAACCTTGTTTGCAAGACCAAAGTCATCTGGAGTCATCGTAAAATTAACCTGTTTGAAAAAATAAAGATCTTTGTGAGTTTAGACGGAAAAAATTGAGGTAAGACGAGACAATTTTGTGTGTTGTTGATGAGTTGTGTGTATATCCTGGCCTTGAGGTACCTTTATATAGGCGTTAGACAGTATAAATATTTCAAATCAAAAAATAAATAATTGCATGCGAAACGAAATCCAGCTATGTGCACTAGCCGACGACGTCGTATCGATGCATTTGGCCTCGTCGGTCACTTTTTATCTCGAGAGAAAATTATGGATATTCATTATTTTGAAGCTTTTTCTTAATCAATAGTATAACCAAATTTGTAAACACTAGAGTAGGGGTGTACATGGTCAAGTTGGTTTCAATTTTTTAAATATCAAATCAAATTATTTGTGTTGAGTTTTTAAATTTATAAATCAAACAAAATTAATAAAATTTAAATTTTTCAACCTCGGGTATGTTTGAATTTTTTTTTTTTTTCTCGAAGTTTTCAGTTTTTTTTTTCATATAAAGTCTTTATACAAAAATATAAGTAATTGGTGTCTCAAATATTTCTTAGTCTTTGTAAGATACAACTATCATAGGTGTTTCTCAAAAATAACACAAAATATAAAATGAATGATGGCAATAAAATATTCAACAATAATAACAAAGTCGTATAAAATAAATATTTCATATTAATAAGTTATAATAAAAATAATTATAATTTTAAAATATTAAGTCATGCTAAAATAAGTCTATTAAGTATTAATTACATGACTAAATATTAAATAGAAAAATAAATTAGGTTTATGTATTTATGCAAAATTAAAAAATAGATATTCCGTATTAGTGTCACTCCTAGTGTTTAACTTAATATTTATGTTAGCATTAGTATTGATTTGCGCTTTATTTAAATTACTAATATCTATGGGCTATGAAACTTATTGGATCATTCAAAATTCAAAGTTTAAACTTGAAATAATATATTGAAAGTTAAAAATAATGAAAAGTTTAAGAAAGATTTATAAATTGCATCACGTTTAATATTTTATGTATTAAATATTTTTAAAATGGTATAAATGTAATATTTGATTGGTTCGGTTGGGTTCAATTTTTTTAGTTAAAATCAAATCAAACCAAGTATAATCGGATTTTTTTTTCAACTCCAAATCAAGTCAAATCAAATTATTAGTCTGTTTTTTTTTTTCGAATTGACTCAATTTGCGATTTGATCCGATTCGCAATTCGATTAGTCACCCCTACACGAGAGTAAATTAATATTTGCTCACCAACATTATCTCATTCCTAAATTGCACGCAGAATTAACACTTTGATTTCTCTCTCTCTCTTAAAGTTTGTTTCTTACAAACAAAAGTTTTATTCTTTTTTTTTTTTTGCAACTCTCTTTCACATAATATCTTTAAGATCATGTAAAAGAAAAATTATGTTAAAACATTATACATAGCTTTAAATTAAAATTTTAGAATTCAAAATTTTATTTACTTACTTAAAATTTTCCCTCAAATTAAACACATAAAATGATTGGGGGAAGGGGGAGTACCATTTACTCCTTGATGTCACACATTCCACATTTCCTTCAGAAATACATAAAATTATTTAGAATGATAGAGTGAACGATCGAATTTACCAAATACATATTGTATTTATTGTTTTGCTTATTTTAGCTTAAGTAAAATAAATACCAAAAAAATCATATACTCACGAAATGGAGGTATTTTCACCTCTTTTTCTCCTGATATTCAATAACGTAACCATTGCTGATCAAATGCATTGTTGATTCAACATCAGTTAAAGTAACCGACCTTGCCAATCAAATTTATTGCTAATGCAACATCAGTCAAAAGTAACCGATGCCGCTGACTGAATGCATGGCTGATGCAATATATCAGTCAAAGTAACCGACCTCGCCGACCAAATTGTTGATTCAAGTTTCAGTTGAAGTAATTGATGTTGCCGATTAATCGCAAAACAATATTGTTTTTCAGTCAAAGTAATTGACATCGACCAAACACATTGCTTATATAACATTTCAGCTAAGGATTCAACCACGTTTCCTATAGTTTCTGCATGTTCATCACAATTTTCACCATTGAATTTGAACAATATATAGTTAGTAATTTTTTTAATAGCAATTTCATTTATTTTATAATAAAATGTGAATTATTTTCACACAACCAAGCGAAATCAAGAAGGGACCAAAATCACTTCTAATTCCTCAATTTTAGAAAAAAAATGTAGTATCTACAAAAAAAATCGCTTTTTAGCCACACGTAAAACCGTGGTTAAATCAACATTAAACCGTGGCAAAACTACTTAGCTACGGTTATTTAGCCACGGTTGGGAACGTGCCCAAAAGGGGCGTGGCAAGCTAATTAGCCACGGTTTTAACGTTCATGGTAACATTTTGTTAGCCACGATTTTCTGTGGCAAAGTAAGCTTTCTAATATTAGCCATTATATGTTTTAGCCACGGTTCAACCGTGGCAAAATGTATTTTAAAAACAAAAAAAATATTAGCCTTTATATAGTTAGCCACGATTCAACCGTGGCAAAAATATATTTTTTTAAAGGAAAAAATGCAATTATTTTCCTGCAATATCTTGATACCAATACATTACCTTAACGCACAAATCACTGCTATAAGTTCAATATTCCGATGTTCCTGGAATCTAGAGCTAATTTTATGAATGAAGTAACTTGAATAACTAATTAAACACAATTTTATACATCATCAAACAACAAAATATCAGGTGAGATGTGAGAGCTAAGGCATAAAATAAAGGTGAAGATAACAAATAGAAAGCCAACAATGAAACAGCAATGGTTACATATTTCAAGAAAGTCTAGGACAAAACTTAACACACTAGAAGCTGACAACTTAAGCCAACTAAGGATCAAAAACATGTGATCAAACCTATCACATTTCAAACTCTTATGCTGTACCCAATACAACCTTTAAACAAGAATTAAAATCTGCAAGTCCTATATGAAGATTAAGCAATAAAAGAACAATCCTAGTAGAGTTACAGAGTACATAACACTCAAACTAGAAGATGTCAAACCTTTCAGATGTAGAATTGTTTTTCTGATCCTCAGTCCAATTCCTTCCATCTTTTCTAGCGCTACTGAAACAAAAATTCTTTTCTATCTCCCCAACATCTCCATTCTCAGATGCTTCTTTCTGCTCTTTTGTGGAACTTATGGGATCATTCATCGACTCTGCAAAGTAATCTAGTATCGGCACAAACTTATGAGAACACAACAATTAGATTGTCAAGAAGAGTGTACCTGTATGAAAACACCAGAATCTCGATCCTATAGGTGGTTGGCGCTTATTCATGCTCTCTTCCATCTCTTTTTCTCTACCTTTTGGCTGAAAGTTGGCAAGTTTATACCATCAATCATTAGCAATTCAATTTCAGATAGCATTCAGGAACTGTTAGGTTCGAAGACACCTACATTATTAAAAATTCTACCATCAGCATGGTTTGAACAGAAAATCCTAGCTACATATTCCTTGGTCCCTGTATTTCCTTTTTAATTGGTCTCTTTCCTTTTTGTTTACTACTCACTTTATAAAACTAAAATAAGCACCATTTTTTTTGCTCTATGGTGCGTCTTGTGTGTGTGATTAGAGGGGGTAGTTGATGTCTTGTATACATGGAAATTGAGATTTGGGAAGGGGGTCATTCTACTTGTTATACCATGTATGTTCCTACCAAAACTTACTAGTTCTTTCTTTTCCTTTCCTTGAGGTTAACTCTTGCAAGGTGAAAAGAGTTTTCACTTCCTAACTCTGACTCACCATGTGGTCAATATATTTATTCAAAGTACTCAATATCATCTCTGGTAGCTACTTGACAGGGATAGAATCATAGAATCATCTCATCATTATCGTCAAATATGTCAAATATTATCAGTATTATTAAATTTCGATTATCAAATTCATGCTTAAGATATATAAATATATCTAATTATCTTACAAATAATATAAATTGTATATATACAAATATTTTGTACATCATTGAACCCTCCACTAACATGTTAAAATACACCAAGAATAGTGTGAAAAGAATGTTTATATACTCCGTAGCTGAAAGTAGCAAAATTCTTTGATTTCAACTACTTTTCCTATTACTTGGTGTGACGCTTATTGTTTTACACTTGCTTGGCCGTGATTTGATAAAAATCAGTAAACAATGGAGAAGTACATAAATAATAATTTCTTTTTCCAAAGTTAAACGTAAAATGCACACATAATAGAAAGTCTTTCGTCACTACCTGAATTACAATCAACATAAATTGCAGACTGATGCCACCTTGCTTCTGCAATTGTCTAGATTTATCCTAGTAGCCCCAAAATGTTAAACTGTACCTCATAAAGGTTTTGTCATCGTTGTCCATATTAAGAGTTACCAGTTTTTTTTTTCATTTTTTGATAAGGATATTAAGAAATATAAATTATACATGAAAAGTATGTGTCACTAAGAGAAGTTGTAGAAAATGGAGATTAAACATGTTATTAGAGTTTTCGTTTGACCATGCTTCTTTATGGTTATGTAAATGGAGATACTGATGGACTGTTACCTTAACAGTGATTGAATTCAGTGAGAGGCTGAGTTACTTTGGAATGGCCACGAGCTTGATTATATACCTAACGAAAGTCATCTATCAAGACCTCAAAACAGTAGCAAAAAGTGTCAATTACTGGACAGGAGTCACCACCTTGATGCCACTGCTAGTAGGCTTTCTGGCTGATGCATACTTGGGAAGATTCTCCACTGTTCTTCTCTCTTCCACGATCTACTTTATGGTAACCACAATCTCCGCTCCTTGCAATTTTCAATATAGAATGACGGTTTAGAGTATTTCCTTACAAAATAACAAAAGCATGTCCAAAAGCTGCTGACCCTACTAAAGTAGTTAAACTAATGAATGAATCTGAAATTGGCTAAAAACTGTATTTAGCTTTCAATGGTTGGTCAAAATTCTCTAATTATAGATAACTATTGACAACTTTGTGGAAATTCTATTTGAATAACAGAAAATTGGATCACGTTATCAGCTCTGTATAAACATAAAATTCGGTTCTAGAATCAGGCAACTTTAAGACAATGTAAAAAATTGATGTATACACTAAAATTTTCTCTTACTTGTTCTGGCTTAAATGTGGATCAGGGCTTGCTTCTCTTGACAATGTCTAAAGTGATCCTGGGCTTACAACCTTGTGACAGTAACTTCTGTGATAAGTGGAGGAAGGTCCATGAGCTGATATTCTTTCTTGCAATCTACTTAATCTCTATTGGAATGGGTGGACACAAGCCTTCTCTTGAGAGCTTTGGAGCTGATCAGTTTGATGATGAAAATCCCAAAGAAAGAGGGAAAAAGATGTACTTTTTCAGCTGGTCGAACTTTTGGGCTATGCTGTGGACTATTACTTGGTGTGACACTTATTGTTTATGTCCAAGAGCATGTTAGCTGGGACATGGCAGATGTAATACTCCTTTTTATTGTACTCATTTGATCTTTTCTCTAGTTTTGTCGGTCACTGTAAATTTTGAAGCTAAGCAACCACAAGTTCCCTAGTATATTGAAATCACATATATATTAAATTATTTAAAAGGACAAACTGAGACATGACTATGTATATGTGCATATAAATATCAACACGAAATTCAACAGGATCACTATAGGCATTGAGATGCAAAATCTTCTTTCACATCATTAAATACTCAGAGATCAATGTGCATTGCATGAGGAAGACAAATTTTATAGAATTTAGCATCCACACAATAATGTTTAATTGAATACTGTAAAAGCAAATGTACCTCAGCTGAGATATAAGCAAAATCAGACCATCACAGATCAAAAACAAGAGTTGATTGAACAAAATGCAAGTCCTGCTGCAAAGTATCTTTTATACAATGTAGAAACAGTATGGACTTGACAAACCTACAAAATACAAAATCCATGAGACACAACTGCTACAGGAAACTATGGTAGCAATCCTTTTAGGATGAAGCTAAAATATGCAGACCAATCAGAATGCATCAGCATTGTTCAACCACACCAACTCACACACCAATCTTGGAAATAGCACGAGTGTCCCAAAGATAACTAGCTAAAATAGATATACTGTAAACTATACAAGAATGATAGTTTTTTAAATGTATACAAGGACAACAGCCATCGAAGACATCAGTAATCAGATTACCTTCTTTTTTAATAACCACAATATCCGAGCCAACTTTTGCGCACCATAAAATTCAGATTAGTATGCCCATTCAGCATAAAGGTAAGCTGATCTTTACAAGTTTTGCCAACTTTAACAGGTTCTCATTCTCCAGCACCCTCAAACGGGTGGCAACCAATACACTGACAACTGTACTGCATCCCAACAAAGAGGTATCAAATGGAAAACAACCACCAGTATTTCGATTATTAAAATATACTGATATATTTCGTATTTGTTCTAATAAAAAAGAATATATTCATTTAATAATGTTAGAGTAGGAAGCACCAAACCTCTATTCTACTTTTTGAAGTCGTCAAGAGTTTGGAATATGTCAAATACTAGTTCATATCATACTCCTACGAAGCTTTAATAGATCTATTCTCCTGCATATCAACTAGAACAACAACAACAAACCCAGTGTATTCCCACCAAGTAGGGCTGCATATCAACTAGAAAACTAAACAAAAATAATCTCCATTCTTAACAACTAGAAAACCCATCAAAATTGCAAATTTCATAGAACCCACCAAAGTTCCCTTTCTTAACAACTAGAAAACCCATCAAAAACCATCAAAATTTCCATTCTTAACGTTTAGATAATCCGCAAAACACATCAAATTGCAGATTTCATAATCTCACAACTTCAATGAAAAAAATATATAGAACCTTATTTTCAATTTTGACCTTAAAAACTCTAAATTGCAAAGATATATTTCCTGGAAGAAGTACTTTTACCACTTTGTACTACTATTGAAGCTAGGATTATTGAAGAACGAGTTAAATTTTTGGAAGAACTGATTTTCATTCTAGCTGTGTAACATTGTATCTGTTATTTTCGTACTGGGTTGTGTCAAATTACGAACTTGATGGTTTAGGGCTAAATGGATGATTTACATGGTGTGAAGAGATTGAATTTTTGGGGGGAAAAGGTTATCTTTTGAATGAGAAGTGGGAAAAGTGGAAAAATAATACTTAGAAAATTTTGGAGGTAAATAAAAAAAATAAAGAGAGGGAATGAAATATTTTACCTGTCTGTTTAACCACGATATTTTTAGCACATTTTGTAATTTGTAGAGAAATTTTTATTTTTTTTTGTTAATTTTGCCATGGTTTTTGTAACCGTGGCTAAAAAATCGTAGGCAAGAGGCGTTTTTTTGGTAGTAGTGCTCATAATATTTGAACAAGTACATTAAATATTTATATAATTGTAAAGTTGTGTAAAGAAGATAATACTTTTGTGTTTTGTTGTGTTTCTTATGGTGTCTTGAGGCGCCTTTATATAGGTGTTAGGCAAAATAATAGTAATAACATATATTAAGAAAACATTAAATTATAGGTGATTGATCAATTTCACTTTACGGTCTAATATTTAAGGTTTGAGAAATAATATTTCCTCTACATTGAATGAGAACGACAATCCTCTTATGCAACATTTTTAGTGAGATTTTTCTCTTTTTGAATAAAGTTTTTTTTCTTTTTCTCTTCGAGAATTAAGATATGAAAATGTATATAACTTCTATTACTGTCCCATTTGTTTTTCAATTGAAAGTAATGTTTTTCATTTAGAATATAATAGTTATTGGAATAATTGGCTAATGAATTTCAAGCTTTATTGACAGACTCACAACAACTGAAAATTCAGGTTCTGATTCAATAACAGTGTGAGTTTAGCACGACTTATCCAACTTTATAAACGAGAAACTGCAAAGAAAACACGAATGATAATCATATTTTAAACTAAAGAGATAATGAAAATGAATTCCTAAGAATTCTAAAGATCCTACACAGGCCGGCCTTTGAATAAAGCTGGTCAAGTTTAGGCTTTAGATCCTTAATTTTTGAGGGTCTCATTTTATATCAAAATAGTTATTCTACATATTTTTACTAAGAAAATTACTATAGTTATCTATATATTTATAAAAACAGAACTAAAAGCAAGACAAAAACCACGTGGCAAGATATTAAAAAGCCACGTGGCAATTTTTAGAACATAACTTAATAATGTTGTAATAATAATGTATTAAAATAATTAAAATATTTGAATTTAAAAATATATTATTCTTTATTTGAAAAAAAGATTTCATTAGCTTAAAAATAGAAATTCATGATTAAAAGTTTTGAATGAACTTTTACTCTTTCATGTTTATCTATTTAAAAATTCAAATAAATATTATAAAATTGTCTAAATATAATTTATGTAAATATTAAATGAAAGTTAAAAATATAATAATAATATTATATTAAATAATAGCAGTAAAATTAGTAGTAGTGCGTAACAACAACAACAACAACAACAACAACAACAACAATAATAATAATTAAATAAATAAATAATAGTAGTGACAATACATATAATAAAAACAGTAATAGTAGTATTAGTATTAGTAATAATATTAACCAAAAAAAATAGTAGTAGTAGTAGTAATAAATAAATAAATAAATGAATTAAAAAATTTAAAATATTTAAATTTGAAAATATATTCTTTATTTGAAATACAGATTTCATTAGTTTAAAAATAGAAACTCATGGTTAAAGAGTTTTGAATGAACTTTTACTTTTTCATGTTTATCTCTTTAAACATTCATATAAATATTATAAAACTATCTAAATATAATTTATGTAAATATTAAATAACGGATAAAAATATAATAATAATATTAATAATAGTTAATAGCAGTAAAATTAGTAGTGGTAGTGCGTATTAGTAGTAGTAGTAGTAGTAGTAGTAGTAGTAGTAGTAGTAGTAGTAGTAGTAGTAGTAGTAGTAGTAGTAGTAGTAGTAGTAGTAGTAGTAGTAGTAATAATAATAATAATAATAATAATAATAATAATAATAATAATAATAATAATAATAAAAGCAAAACTAAAAATAAGACAAGAATCCACGTGACAAGATATTAAAAAGTCACGTGGCAATTTTTAGGAAATAATGTAATAATGTTGTAATAATAATGTATTAAAAAAATTAAAATATTTGAATTTGAAAATATATTATTCTTTATTTGAAAAAAAGATTTCGTTAACTTAAAAATAGAAATTCATAATTAAAGAGTTTTGAATGAACTTTTACTTTCATGTTTATCTCTTTAAAAATTCAAATAAATATTATAAAACTATCTAAATATAATTTATGTAAATATTAAATAAAAGTTAAAAATATAATAATATTATTATATTAAATAATAGCAATAAAATTAGTAGTAGTAGTGCGTAACAACAACAACAACAACAACAACAACAACAACAATAATAATAAGTAGTAAATAAGTAAATAATAGTAGTTACAATACATATAATAGAAACAGTAATAGTAGTAGTAGTAGTAGTAATAATATTAACCAAAAAAAGTAGTAGTAGTAGTAGTAGGAGGAGTAGTAGTAGTAGTAATAATAAATAAATGTATTAAAAAAATTAAAATATTTAAATTTAAAAATATATTATTCATTAGTTGAACAAAAGATTTCATTAGCTTAAAAATAGAAACTCGTGGTTAAAGAGTTTAGAATGAACTTTTACTCTTTCATGTTTATCTCTTTAAAAATTCAAATAAATATTGTAAAACTATCTAAATATAATTTATGTAAATATTAAATAAAAATAAAAATATAATAATATTAATAATAAATAATAGTAGTAAAATTAGTAGTAGTAGTAGTAGTAATAATAATAATAATAGTAATAATAATAATAATAATTAAATAAGTGTTATGAATGGTTTTACATTATAGTGAATGTCTATCACGAATATAGATAAGATCTAGTTGATACCTATCTGGATTTAAAATATATGTCTTCTAGTCAGAAACTGGAAGTAAATTTTTCCTATAAATAGAAGGGTTTCCTTCATTGTAAATCATACTCAAAAGAATTAACAATTACTCTCTCTACTCTTTTTCTTCTTTATTGCTTTATAACATGTTATCACTTATCAGCACGAGACTCTGCCAAATAAGGTGAGATTATTAATCTAAAGGTAAATTCAAGGTTAGTAATTTCTTATGTTTTTTGTCTTTTGCTACTAAATGATATAATTATTGTTGGATTTGAGGAAAAAAGGAATAATTGGTTTGGAACCATTTATATTTTAAACTTATTCTTCAAAAATAATATTATTAAAAGGGATGATAATATGTTAGGTTCAATTCCCATGAATTTATGCTTAAGACGCCTTATATGGATAAGATGATGAGTTTGAATCTAAATGCACCATATTGATGATATTATGATGGCTAAGGAAAAATAATGAGTATTTGGTGAAACATGTCCCATCAAATATGTTACATTCCTTGAATTGAATGTCGTAGCAATAAATCATATGTATGCCTCAATTTGCTTTTGTAGTAGCTAGCATAATTTGATATGCTTAAGGCATGATTATATTTCATTCCTAGGGAATGAGAAGCTTATTAATGTAAACATCACTTAATTGTGATGGTATCACAACTCACCTCCGAAAGAGGTTGAATAATTGAGAAAGGTTATTTTGAAATCTACTTCTGAAGTAGTAAATCTGAAATTTATTCATGTAATAGTAAATTTAAAATTTACTAAAGAAAAAAGATACATGTCATGGTAAACTTGGAGTTTACTAGTATAAAAGTTCATAAATTGATATGAACGATTGCGATATCCCAAAGATGTGCATACTGAGTATGTAACATATATTGAAGAATTAGAAAATTCTTCATTACTTTTAATGTTGCTTGTTTTCATAATAAGTTGATTGAACCAACTAATATTGAGATTAGATCCCTTAAAATTTAAAAAGTACAAAAGGTGAATATGGGCCCGTTCACCTATCATGTGATGTGTTGAAAAGATGCATCAATAAGATGATCACATACTCATTAATTGTCAACCTTCAGTTTGACATTCATAAAGTTGCTTGCTCAGTAAAATTGAGTTAAGAGCAAAACTTTCAGATTGTGCAATCAAGACAATTCATCTTGATGATCATGATTTGGTATCGAATGCCTTCAATAAATAGTTAAACCATTGACAGCAAAAACTCCATGTGTTGGTTTGAAATATTATATACAAAAGTACTTGTATGCATCAAACCAATAAATTATAATTAATTTTCCCTCAAAGTTGGTTCTAAGTCAGGAATCACACGTTGTCCATCTAATAGTTAATGTGCGGTATACGATTAATGAATATACCATGATATACAAAGATGGATTCCTCAAAGAAAAAGGAGGATGTATGTTAGTTTTTCTAACATAAGGGGGAGATTATAAGTAGCTAAGAAATATATTAGGAATTATCCTTAGATCCTCATTCAAAAGATAATTCAAGTCAAATGCCGAAAACTCTCATATTTAAGCTGCAAGTTCTCCTATTTTGTGTCCTTAAAGGACAAAATCTATGCATGCGTGAAGCAGGGTAGATCAATCGATTCTAAATGAAATAATCCTTGAAAAGGATAAGGACCAAATAATCATAATAAGAAGGTAATGTGCTCTTAGAAACTACGACATAACACTTCATGAAACCTTATGAGAGGTTCAAGTACTTGAAAATAATGAAGTGATGAGATCTCAAAATGTTATGTCGCATTATGAATCGATATGAAATGACATATCATTAATATCTTTGATACAATATTGGCGCAATAATGTGAAGGATTACGAGGATCTAAATTCTACGTTAATTTAAGCATGCTGACGTAGAAACATTTATCAAGTGACATGAAAGGATGCATCTTGGTAAGCGTAAAACTTATTTGATTTGCAGTCCAGACACTTGAAGATGTTACACATGAAATGTTGAATATTATCATTTGACAAAATTTATATGAAAACTTCTTTAAGGATTCAAAATATAAAAGTTTCTAGGAAACTTATTGATAATCCTTATATTGTATAAGCTTAAAGCTTGAAAATTATTGAAACTCTTGGAGAGTTTTCAAAAGCAATAAGATTATTTGCTGAAATGAGAAACATACCAAATTGGATTAGTCCTGAAGTATCATATGTTGACACCCAATTTTTGCTCTTCGTGCCTAAAATTAACGTCTTCAGGCTTCCTGATCGTTAAAGGGCACAAAATATAATTTTCACATCTTTTTTATAATTGTTGACAAATTATTGATAATCATCCTTATTTTAGAATTTTTATCAATTTGTTGTCGTATTTTACCTTTCATAATTTATTAATAATCCTCCTTATATTAGGATTTCTATCAATTTATTATCGTTTTTAACATTTTACAATTATCTGCACATGTACACAACATGACATCACATTTTTATAATATTTTTCATATTAAATTATATTTTTTAATATTTTCAACATTCTTTACATTTTTCATAATTACAAATTAATACCTTCATTTTGTACATTTTTTACAGTCCGCAAATGCCAAGTCGGATAAATTATTTTTACACAGTATAATAATTCAATGTCTTATCGCATCCGACAACGACCACACAATAATGTCTTGTCACATCTGACAATGACAACTCAATGACATTACCCTTTGGACAATAACTCTATCCATTGGTCAAAAGGATAAACATCCTTTGGTCAATATCCTAAGGACTAAAGGATGTACTATTATAAAAAGAGGAGACACCCCTTTATCCATTGGATAATAAGGAGTGCCCAATTTTATTATAAATAGGTAAAGGTGGAAGACCATTTTTTTTAATTCTTCTTTCTCTCAAAATAAACACCCATATTTTCTCTTCCCACTACACACACATACTCCTTCTATCTCTCTTACTCTTATTCACGCCTCTTTTCCTCTCTACCTTCACTGTCATAACTGTTGGAGCTCCAGCAGACGAGCTCCGACCACCATCATCACAGTGCCAACAACACCAACCACCTACGCTACAAACTTTCCCTCTTTATCTTGCCGCAAGCTCGCAGAAAGGTGACGACCGGCGAGCATCGAGTTTCTAGCCCCCGCAAAACCACTAACACCACTCATTTCCTCTCCTCTCCCGTACCCAAATAACTCTGGGGAACCTCCAGCAAGCCACGCTGCCACTGCCCCATCGGAAACCAGCCAGATCTAGCCGAATTTTGAATATCCGACGTGGCTACGGCATCCCCGCCGTGGGAGCGACACTCTCATACATTTTTTGTTCTGATTTGGTGTTTTGATTTTAATAGATGCAATGGCAGATCTATTTTTGTGCTTCTCTATTGGTTGTGATTATTATTTTAATGATTTTTCTATTCACATTTGTTAGGTTTGTTCTTATTGTCAAATTTTCGTTAAACTTGGATGAAAAAAACACCATCCCGATGAGCTGCTTCTACCTGTATTGATGTTGCTCCGTATTGTTGTTTGGGCTAGGTGTTTGATTAATCTGTTCATTGTATCATTGGACTGTTCTCCTGATTGTTATTGCTGATGTTGTTGCCCACATCACATTGTTGGCTGCTTTTTCGACTGATTGGCTGTTTTTTGGACTCTTTTATTTTTTTTGGTAATTTTGCCTATTTACTTTACTTCTTAGACACTATACAAGAAATGGATACAACGGACAATGACATTATCTCTCCATCGGATACTTGAGGTCACCCCGTAACAAAAGAGAGATTTTTATTTCTCAAAGTTTACTTATTTACATAAAAAATAAATGCTCGGCCGATGACATTATCGCACCGTTGGATATTTGAGCCACCCTATAACAAAAGACGGATGTTTATTTTTCAAAGTTTACTTATTTTACATCAAAATATTTTTGACAGATGAAAATATCTTTTCGTCGGATTTTTTAGGCCACCCCATTAAAAAAGACGGACTTTATTTTCTCAAATTTATCTATTTTATGTCAAAATAAATATTCTTGGCCAATGAAAAAATTACCGTCGATTTTTCAGGCCTCCACAAATAAAAGACAGATATTACGTATATAAATACGTAATAAAAAATTAAATATTTTGGGCGATGACTAAATCTTAAAAATATTACGACAACACAAAAGGTTTTGTGATTCGTATCTTGTCAAGGTGATTTAGGACGGTCGATTAGTCAAGCAACCACTTTGTAGCCATGGCGAGTCTAAAACTTAATCCGAGCCCACTTCATAACAAAACTCTATTTTTATATATACACCTATATGTACATGTGTGCACATAATTTCACTTACTTTAATAATTATTTGTTCATTTTATTAATTTATCAAGCACTTATACATAATTCTCGAGCTTTATGTTCGTAGTTTAGTTCTTATTTGTAATTGTACATAAAGATAAAAGATAATGAAAACTTTGCTCTTTTGGGTACTGGACGAAGATATTCTTTATTTACATAATTTTATCGCTTTTAGGTAAAACTTAGGCCGTTAATATTTACATAAAAGAATCAAGTTAATTACGTATTCACGTATTATGTAGTCTTTTCTTCTCAAATAAATTTTACCTTTTTAAAATTTTAACCAAATAAAAATATTACTTGTAAATACCTTTTCTTTTCATGACATATTAAAATACATTTCTTTTCGTACATCATAAAATACTTTTCTTTTTCACATGTAATTTATACATTTTATACTTATCTTTTACATATTTTTTATAACAACAGATTTTATTTATATAGTTAATATACATATACTTTTACATGGTTTTAAACATTTTTTTTTCAAAAGAATTATTTTATAGTCAACACACATACGCTTTTACATTATTTTAAATATTTATACCTCCTCCCTCATTGATAAATTTAGTCTAGTCGGGTACCACATTTGTGGATCCTGAAGGGTGCCTAACCCCTTCTCTTCGGGATAATTTGAACCCTTACCTAGAGTCTCAATAGGTTTTCCAAGACTAAAACATTAATCATATGTATCGATAAATAAATAAGTTTCCTTATTTTCCTTTAAAAATTAGGTGGCGGCTCTGTAAAAATTTTCAATTCTTTAGAGTCCAGTAAGTTATGTTTTGGTTGACCTTGGCGAAAACAGGGCATGAAAGAATGTCGACTCCGTTGGGAAAGCACATCAGGTTCTAACCATGATAGACTCGATTGTTCAATCGAGGGAGGTATTTTTACATTTTGCATACGATTAAATTCTTTGATTCTTTATTTGTTTATTGATAAATTTTTACATTATTTGCACAAATTAGTTTTGCTATTTAACAATTCTTTGATTCATTATTTATTTAGTACAATATATCTGTACATTGTAAAAATTACTATACATTATTTTTTTATTTTATTTAACAATAGGTACACTTCACACATTGTGGTTCACGCGGGGGGAGTCTTACACTCCCCCAAACTTTCTTTGAAATTTCGTTATTTGTGCATTTAGGTTAGTGCGACTTCTCGCAATTGTTCAGTTTTACTCTCAGCCGTTTAGAAAAATTTCTATTCTAGAAATAGGTCACGCCATGTACAAACTCACAGATAGGTTTGAACTACGTTTTGACCTGATTCTTGTCCTGACAAGATACATTGGCAACCCTGTATTAGGGTTAGGTCTCTTCACTGTTTCAGAATGATTTCTCTGGTATTCAAAACTGAGGCAAATTTTCTGGAACAGTTCAAAAATGCTCTCCAAAATTCCTCAAGAGCGTCAATCAATAGCTTCTCAAATTCAAATCCCAATTATATTAGTGCCTAGCCGACCTACCTCCAAATCCTCAACTAATTTTGATTCGAAAATACCTAGTTTCTTCTTTCGAATATCGTAAACCATTAAATTTACGGCGTATCGATCCCCACCCTCAAAGCAAGGGTTCAATATTCTTTCATTCATAACAACCCTGCCAACTACGGCAAAATAAAATCAGAATTTATTCAATTCTGACCTTCCCAATCTTGTCGACACATTGAAGTAGTTTCAAAACTTTCCTCATGCTCGATATCCATTCTCTCGATCGTCTGATCGAAATAATTTTGATGCTACAAACAGTTTTTTTATAGTCTTTCACATTATTTTCGACGATGACCACCACTCTTGTACATTCATACATACTACATGCACATTTACAAATTTGTCTAAACTACGCAGACCTGATTCTTGTTTTCACAAGATACGTAGGCAACCCTTATTTGGGTTCGGTCCTATTATTTTTTAAAATAAGATAAGATTTTGACTTGGTTGGTACCAACACAATTAGGAGTGTGCGTAAGAAAGAACAAATTGGTATGATGGAGAAGACCGACTGTACGGTAAACCATAGATTCTTTTGGTACCTCTTAGTCAAATCTGAGTAACACTCAAAAATTCTCTTGCATACATCTAAACCAAAAACAAGGCCAACCCTATCGTTTTAAGTGCATTGGGTGGTGAGCTTTAGACTAATTAATTGCATTGCATTATTGATCCAAAACTTGGCGTGAATGTATGTTGAGGCGAAATTCTGAGATACACTTAGTTTGGGAAAGGATTGTAGGCCTTTCTTGACTAGATTGTGCCTTCCACAGCCTACCAAATGACATCAATCCCTAGTATTTCCCCCTTTGAGCCTAAAACCTTTTCTTTGGAATAACCATATTAGAGCCTATACCTTTTGAGTACTTACATGCACTATCCCTCTTTGACCCACCTCCTTGAGCGCACTAAGTACGTGCAAGTTGCGAATGAAGATTCAAGATCAATGTTGCCAAAGGCAAAGGACGTATATCCCAGAAGAACAAAAATAAAAGACGACTTCAAAGAAAGAAGGAGCAAGACCCCCCACAAAGAAAAAAAAGACAACTATGATAAAGGTGGGGAATCATCATCCCCCCAAAAAGGAAAAAAAAGAAGGAAAATATATTGAAAAGGGGAAAAACTCCAACACAATATTCAAAAGAAGTCGAAACAAATACAAAATAAGGGGCAAAGAAGCACAATAAAGATGATTGAGCGTCAAAAGCACTGATACAATGCAATGCTTACTGAGGAATTAGTCACTTTTATCCTAGATGTCATCCTACCCGACCCCAAACCTACATTACAAGCCAATAACAAGTCCTACATGATCCTACTCTAAGTTTTCTCACATTAGTGGATACTTACATGAAGGCCAAATCTATGGTATCACAATTACATTCATTGAACATCTTTCTGAGTGTGAGTGTATATTTCTAGACGTCTCCAAATTCAAAAGAAAATAATATACAAATAAGTGTGAGAACGAGAAATTCTTTCTGGAGAGTGCACTTGAAACATGGGAACATAAATAGTTCAAAATCTTTGTTTGAAGCAAGACGAACAAATCTTATCGATACTTAGGTATATCTGAGGTACCACTCGAAGCTACAGAAGTTACCCTAAAGTCGATCTCGGTTAGCTGGAACAGAGATAGGGGGATTCTTGTACACACTACTACTTGTTGGTACCAACTGTAGTCAAGACACAACTATATCTTTTCATTGTTCAATATTTCTTACAAAGAAAACACAAACAATGTTCTACATTTTTACCTTTCAGCATTTCTTGCAAATAAAACACAAAGCAATCTTTCGCATTTTTCATCTTGCAACACAATTTTACAATGAAAATACAAAAAAAAACCTTTTCTTTCAAACCATGCCTTCATATCATGCATCACACTTTACGTGCAAGACATCTATCTCCGAATACCAACAATTGGCCTTTCTCTTCAAGAAACAAACTTCAAACATGGATATTTTGCTTTTCAATTGGGTGTTCTTAGAGGCTTTTTACATTCTCATAGCCCCTCCAGTCGAGAGTCTATTTCCTTTCAAAGCCCCGCCAGTCGAGAGGCTTTTACATTTTCATAGCCCCGCCAATCGAGTAGATATTACTTTTCAAAGTCTCACCAGTTGAAAATCTTTTTACATTCTCATAGCTCAACCAGTGGAGAGGCTATTACCTTTCAAAGCCCCGCTAGTCGAGAGGCTTTTACATTTTCATAGCCCCGCCAGTCGAAAGGATTTTACATTTTCATAGCCCCGCCAGTCGAGAGGCTATTACCTTTCAATAGCCCCGCCAGTCGAGAAGCTTTTTACATTTCATAGCCTATCCAGTCGAGTGACTATTATATTTCAAAGCCCCGCCAGTCGAGAAGCTTTTACCTTTTCATAGTCCCGACAGTCAAGAGGCTATTACCTTTCAAAGCCCCGCCAGTCGAGAGGCATTTACATTTTCATAGCCCCGCCAGTCGAGAGACTTTTATGTTTTCATAGCCCCGCCAGTCAAGAGGCTATTACCTTTCAACAGCCTCTCCAGTCGAGAGGCTTTTTACATTTTCATAGCTCCGCCATTCGAGTGGCTATTACCTTTCAAAGCCTCGCCAGTCGAGAGGTTTTTACATTTCATAGCCTCGCCAGTCGAGTGACTATTATATTTCAAAGTCCCGCCATTCGAGAGGCTTTTACCTTTTCATAGCCCCGCCAGTCAAGAGGCTATTACCTTTCAAACCCCGCTAGTCGAGAGGCTTTTACATTTTCATAGCCCCGCCAGTCGAGAGGCTTTTATATTTTCATAGCCCCGCCAGTCGAGAGGCTATTACCTTTCAACAGCCCTGCCAGTCAAGAGGCTTTTTACATTTTCATAGCCCCTCCATTCGAGTGGCTATTACCTTTCAAAGACTCACCAGTCGAGAGGTTTTACATTTCATAGCCTCGCCAGTCGAGTGACTATTATATTTCAAAGCCCCGCCAGTCAAGAGGCTTTTACCTTTTCATAGTCCCGCCAGTCAAGAGGCTATTACCTTTCAAAGCCCCGCCAGTCGAGAGGCTTTTACATTTTCATAGCCCCGCCAGTCGAGTAGGTATTACCTTTTAAAGCCCTGCCATTCGAGAGGCTATTACCTTTCAAAGCCCTGTCAGACGAGAGGCTTTTACAGTTTCATAACCCCGCCAGTCGAGTGGCTATTACCTTTCAAAGCCCCGCCAGTCGAGAGGCTTTTACATTTTCATAACCCCGCCAGTCGAGTGGCTATTACCTTTCAAAGCCACACCAGTCGAGAGGTTCTTATATTTCTATAGCCCCGCCAGTTGAGTGGCTATCACCTTTCAATAGCCCTGGTAGTTGAGAGGTTTTTTACATTTTCATAGCCCCGCCAGTCGAGTGGCTATTACCTTTCAAAGCCCCTCCATTCGAGAGGTTTTTTACATTTCCATAGTTCACCAATCGAGTGGTTATTACCTTTCAATAGCCACACCAGTCGAGAGGCTTTTACATTTTCATAGCCCCGCCAGTCGATGGGCTATTACTTTCCAGCTGTTCCACCAATCGAGAGGTCATTACCTCATCGGTTGATGACCTTAGTCTTCATATACAGTTGAGGACGACTATCACACAGTCTCCGTAGACAATCAAAGACGACAATCAGCATCCGTCTCCATAAACAATTGGATATGACATCAACTCTTCGTAGACAATCAAAAACATCATCATTCATCACAGTCGCCGTAAATAATTGGAGACAACAATCAACATCCGTCTCCATGGACAATTGGAAACGTCATGCATCAAGTCCTCGTACACAATCGAAGACACCATCATTTATCACAATCTCCATAAACAATCGGAGACAATCGAAGACGTCTTTCATTCATCAACATCAGTCTTCGCAAACAATCGAAGACACCCGTCATTCATCCTCAAGTCCCCGTAGATAATCGGAGATATCATACATCTTTTCAACAAAGGGTACAAGTTAGAACAACAACACTTTTTTTCAAATCCCATATATTACACACTGGGGCAAATTTTGAGAACCATCTCAAAATTTCCCCATTTCCTCATTCGAACTACATTGACCTGATTCTCGTGACATTCGACATATATAGGAAGCTTGGTACAAAGTTCGGTCATCACAACCACAATTATTCTTTCTCCCCAGAGAAGTACACAATCTTACATCCCCAGCATTCCACAAATCGATACTGGGGCAATTTGAAAAGAGCATAGGGAATAGATGAACGCTTCCATTTCCAAATTGTCCTCTCAATAATCATTCTACATGATCACCCGCTCCCAACAACAAGGCAAGAAACACATTGTCTATTCTTTTGAACTACACCCGACCTGATCCTTATTAACTTGAGGTGTGTAGGAAACTCTAAATTAGAGTTCAGTCAATTTTTTTTATAACAAAAAAATCATTTTTTGTCGAGCAAAATTGGCTACACGTCAACGTTTTCATTTGAAGACTTCTACATCGTCCTCAAACGAACATGGGCAACTGTTGATACCCAATTTTTTCTCTCCATGCTAAAATTAACGACTTCAGGCTTCCAGGTCGTTAAAGGGCACAAAATATAATTTTCACATCTTTTTTACAATTGTTGACAAATTATTGATAATCATCCTTATTTTAGGATTTTTATCAATTTGTTGTCGTATTTTACTTTTCATAATTTATTAATAATCCTCTTTATATTAGGATTTCTATCAATTCATTATCGTTTTTAATATTTTACAATTATCTGCACATGTACACGACATGAAATCATATTTTTATAATATTTTTTATATTAAATTATATTTTTTAATATTTTCAACATTCTTTACATTTTTCATAATTACAAATTAATACCTTCATTTTGTACATTTTTACAGTCCGCAAATGCTAAGTCGGATAATTATTTTTACACAGTACAATAATTCAATGTCTTGTCGCATCCGACAACGACCAAACAATAATGTCTTGTCACATCTGACAATGACAACTCAATGACATTACCCTTTGGACAATAACTCTATCCATTGGTTAAAAGGATAAACATCTTTTGATCATTATCCTAAGGACTAAAGGATGTACTATTATAAAAAGAGGGGACACCCCTTTATCCATTGGATAATAGGGAGTGCCCAATTTTATTATAAATAGGCAAATGTGGAAGAACATTTTTTTTATTCTTCTTTCTCTCAAAATAAACACCCATGTTTTCTCCTTCCACTACACACACATATGCCTTCTCTCTCTCTTACTCTTATTCATGCCTCTTTCCCTCTCTACCTTCATTGTCATAGCTGCCGGAGCTCCAGTAGACGAGCTCCGACCACCACCATCACGACGCCAACAATACCAACCCCTTACACTACAAACATTCCCTCTCCATCTCCTCGCAAGCTCGTGGGGAGGTGACGACCAGCGAACATCGAGTTTCCATCCCCCATAAAACCACCAGTATTGCTTCTTTCCTCTCCTCCCCTGTACCCAAACAACTCCTAAGAACCTCCAACATTCCACACTGCTACTGCCTCATCAGAAACCGACCAGATCTAGCTAGATTTTGACCATCCGACGTCGCTACGGCATCCCCGCCATGGGAGCGACACTCTCATCCATTTTTTGTTCTGATTTGGTGTTTTGGTTTTAATAGATAGAACGACAGATCTATTTTTGTGCTTCTCTATTGGCTGTGATTATTATTTTATTGATTTTTCTATTCACATTTGTTGAGTTTGTTCTTATTATCAAATTTTTGTTGAACTTGGATGGAAAAAACACCATCCCGGTGAGTTTCTTGCTACCCGTATTGAGGTTGCTCCGTAGTGTTGTTTGGACTAGGTGTGTGATTAATCTGTTCATTGTATCATTGGACTGTTCTCCTGATTGTTATTGCTGATGTTGTTGCCCACATCCCATTATTGGCTGCTTTTTGGACTGATTGGCTGTTTTTTGGACTCTTTTGATTTTTTTGGTAATTTTGCCTGTTTACTTTACTGCTTTGACACTATACGAGAAATGGATACAACGGTCAATGACATAATCTCTTCGTCGGATACTTGAGGCCACCCCGTAACAAAAGACGAATTTTTATTTCTCAAAGTTTACTTATTTACATAAAAAATAAATGTTCGGCCAATGACATTATCGTGCCGTCGGATATTTGAGGCCGCCCCATAACAAAAGACTGATTTTTATTTCTCAAAGTTTACTTATTTTACATCAAAATATTTTTGACCTATTAAAATATCTTTCCGTCGGATTCTTGAGGTCACCCCATTACAAAAGACGGACTTTATTTTCTCAAATTTATCTATTTTATTTCAACAAAATATTCTTGGCCAATGAAAAAATTACTGTCGATTTTTCAGGCCTCCACAAATAAAAGACGGATATTACGTATATAAATATGTAATAAAAAATTAAATATTTTGGGAGATGATGAAATCTTAAAAATATCACGGCAACACAAGAGGTTTTGTGATTCGTATCTTGTCAAGGAAGTTTAGGACGGTCGATTAGTCGAGCAACCACTTCGTAGCAATGGTGAGTCTAAAACTTAATCTGAGCCCACTTCATAACATAACTCTATTTTTATATATACACCTATATGTACATGTGTGCACATAATTTCACTAACCTTAATAATTATTTATTTATTTTATTATTCTATCCAACACTTACACATAATTCTCGAGCTTTATGTTTGTAGTTTAGTTCTTATTTGTAATCGTACATAAAGATAAAAGATAATGAAAACTTTACTTTTTTGGGTGTTGGGCGAAACTATTCTTTATTTACATAATTTTATCGCTTTTAGATAAAATTTAGGCCGTTAGTATTTACATAAAAGAATCAAGTTAATCAAGTATTCACGTATTATGTAGTCTTTTCTTCTCAAATAAATTTTACCTTTTCGTAATTTTAATCAAATAAAAATATTACTTGTAAATACTTTTTCTTTTCATGACACATTAAAATACATTTCTTTTCGTACATCATAAAATACTTTTCTTTTTCACATGTAATTTATACATTTTATACGTATCTTTTACATATTTTTTATAACAATAGATTTTATTTATATAGCTAATATACATATACTTTTACATGGTTTTAAACATTTATGTTTTTTTTTTCAAAAGAATTATTTTATAGTTAATACACATACGCTTTTATATTATTTTAAATATTTATACCTCCTCCCTCATTGATAAATTTAGTCTAGTCGGGTACCACATTTGTGGATCCTGAAGGGTGCCTAACCCCTTTTCTTCAGGATAATTTGAACCCTTACCTAGAGTCTCAATAGGTTTTCGAAGACTAAAACATTAATCATATGTATCGATAAATAAATAAGTTTCCTTATTTTCCTTTAAAAATTAGGTGGCGACTCTGTAAAAATTTTTAATTCTTTAGAGTTCAATAAGTCATGTTTTAGTTGACCTTGGCCAAAACAAGGCATGACAGAATGTCGAATCCGCTGGGAAGGTACATCAGGTTCTAACCATGATAGACTCGATTGTTCAATCGAGGGAGGTATTTTTACATTTTGCATACGATTAAATTCTTTGATTCTTTATTTGTTTATTGATAAATTTTTACATTATTTGCACAATTAGTTTTGCTATTTAACAATTCTTTGATTCATTATTTATTTAGTACGATATATCTGTACATTGTAAAAATTACTATACATTATTTTTTTTATTTTATTTAACAATAGGTACACTTCACACACTATGGTTCACGCGGGGGGAGTCTTACACTCCCCCAAACTTTCTTTGAAATTTCATTGTTTGTGCATTTAGGTTAGTGAACCTTCTCGCAATTGTTCAGTTTTACTCTCAGCCGTTTAGAAAAATTTCTATTCTAGAAATAGGTCACGCCATGTACAAACTCACAGATAGGTTTGAACTACGTTTTGACCTGATTCTTGTCCTGACAAGATTCGTAGGCAACCCTATATGAGGGTTCGATCTCTTCACTGTTTCAGAATGATTTATCTGGTTTCCAAACCGAGGCAAATTTTCTGGAACAATTCAAAAACGCTCTCCAAAATTCTTCAAGAGCGTCATTCAATAGCTTCTCAAATTCAAATCTCAATTATATTAGTGCCTAGCCTGCCTACCTCCAAATCCTCAACCAATTTTGATTCAAAAACACCTAGTTTCTTCTTTCGAATGTCGTAAACCATAAATTTACGGCATATCGATCCTCACCCTCAAAGAAAGGGTTCAATATTCTTTCATTCATAACAACCTTGCCAACTACGGTGAAATAAAATCAGAATTTATTGAATGTCTGACCTTCCCAATATTGTCGACACATTGAAGTAGTTTCAAAATTTCCTCATGCTCGACATACATTCCCTCGATCGTCTGATCGAAAGAATTTTGATGCTACAAACAGTTTTTTTTATAGTCTTTCACATTATTTTCGACGATGACCACCACTTTTGTACATTCATACATACTACATGCACATTTATAAATCTATCTGAACTACGCAGACCTGATTCTTGTCTTCACAAGATACGTAGGCAACCCTCATTTGGGTTCGGTCCTATTATTTTTGTAAATAAGATAAAATTTTGACTTGGTTGGTACCAACACAATTAGGAGTGTTCATGAGAAAGAACAAATTGTTATGATGGAGAAGACCGACTACACGGTAAACCATAGATTCTTTTGGTACCTCTTAGTCAAACTTGAGTAACACTCGAAAATTCTCTTCCATACATCCAACACCTGGCGTGAATGTATGTTGAGGCGAAATTCTGAGTTACACTTAGTTTGGGAAAGGATTGTAGGCCTTTCTTGAATAGATTGTGCCTTCCACAGCCTACCAAATGACATCAATCCCTAGTATTTCCCCCTTTGAGCCTAAAACCTTTTCTGTGGAATAACCATATTAGAGCCTATACCTTTAGAGTACTTACATGCACTATCCCTCTTTGACCCAACCCCTTGAGCGCACTAAGTACGTGCAAGTTGCGAATGAAGATTCAAGATCAATGTTGCCAAAGGCAAAGGACGTATATCCCCAGAAGAACAAAAATAAAAGACGACTTCAAAGAAAGAAGGAGCAAGACCCCCCACAAAGAAAAAAAAGACAACTATGATAAAGGTGGGGAATCATCATCCCCCCAAAAAGGAAAAAAAAGAAGGAAAATATATTGAAAAGAAGAAAACTCCAACACAAGATTCAAAAGAAGTCGAAGAAAATACAAAATAAGGGGCAAAGAAGCACAATAAAGATGATCGAGCGAAAAGCACTGATACAGTGCAATGCTTACTGAGGAATTAGTCACTTTTATCCCAGATGTCATCCTACCCGACCCCAAACCTACATTACAAGCCAATAACAAGTCCTACATGATCCTACTCTAAGTTTTCTCACATTAGTGGATACTTACATGAAGGCCAAATCTATGGTATCACAATTGCATTCATTGAACATCTTTCTAAGTGTGAGTGTATATTTCTAGACGTCTCCAAATTCAAAAGAAAATAATATACAAATAAGTGTGAGAACGAGACATTCTTTCTGGAGAGTGCACTTGAAACATGGGAACATAAATAGTTCAAAATATTTGTATGAAGCAAGACGAACAAATCTTATCGATACTTAGGTATATCTGAGGTACCACTCAAAGCTACAGAAGTTACCCTAAAGTCGATCTCGGTTAGCTAGAACAGAGATAGGGGGATTCTTATACACACTACTAATTGTTGGTACCAACTGTAGTCAAGACACAACTATATCTTTTCATTGTTCAATATTTCTTACAAAGAAAACACAAACAATGTTCTACATTTTTACCTTTCAGCATTTCTTGCAAATAAAACACAAAGCAATCTTTCGCATTTTTCATCTTGCAACACAATTTTACAACAAAAATACAAAAAAAAATCTCTTCTTTAAAACCATGTCGTCATATACATGCATCACACTTTACGTGCAAGACGCCTATCTCTGAATACCAACAATTGACCTTTCTCTTCAAGATACAACCTTCAAACACGGACATTTTGCTTTTCAATTGCGTGTTCTTAGACGCTTTTTACATTCTCATAGCCCCTCCAGTCGAGAGTCTATTTCCTTTCAAAGCCCCGCCAGTCGAAAGACTTTTACATTTAATAGCCCCGCTAGTCGAGTAGATATTACTTTTCAAAGTTTCGCCAGTCGAGAATCTTTTTACATTCTCATAGCTCCACCAGTCGAGAGGCTATTACCTTTCAAAGCCCGCTAGTCGAGAGGCTTTTACATTTTCATAGCCCTTCCAGTCGAAAGGCTTTTACATTTTCATAACCCCGCCAGTTGAGAGGCTATTACCTTTAAACAGCCCCGCCAGTCGAGAGTCTTTTTATAAGTTCATAACTCCGCCAGTTGAGTGGCTGTTACCTTTCAAAGTCCCGCCAGTCGAGAGGTTTTTACATTTCCATAGCCTCGCCAGTCTAGTGACTATTACATTTCAAAGCCCCGCCAGTCGAGAGGCTTTTACATTTTCATAGTCCCTCCAGTCAAGAGGCTATTACCTTTCAAAGCCCTGCCAGTCGAGAGGCTTTTAAATTTTCATAGCCCCTCCAGTCGAGTGGTTATTATCTTTTAAAGACCCGTCAGTCAAGAGGCTATTACCTTTCCAAGCCCTGCCATTCGAGAGGCTCTTACATTTTCATAGCCCCACCAGTCGAGTGGCTATTTCCTTTCAAAGCCCTCCCAGTCGAGAGGCTTTTACATTTTCATAGCCCCGCTAGTCAAGAGGTTTTTATATTTCTATAGCCCCGGTAATCGAGTGGTTATCACCTTTCAATAGCCCCGCCAGTTGAGAGGCTTTTTACATTTTCATAGCCTCACCAGTCGAGTGGCTATTACCTTTCAAAGCCCCGTCATTCGAGAGGCTTTTTACATTTCAATAGCCCCACCAGTCGAGTGCCTATCACCTTTCAACAGCCTCGCCAGTCGAGAGACTTTTACATTTTCATAGCCCCGCCAGTCGAGAGGCTATTACCTTTCAGTTGTTCCACTAATCGAGAGGCCATTACCTCATCGGTTGATGACCTTAGTCTTCATATACAGTTGAGGACGACCATCACACAGTCTCCATAGACAATCGAGGACGACAATCAGCATCCGTCTCAATAGACAATTGAAGATGCCATCAACTCTTCGTTGACAATCAAAAACATAATTTATCATAGTCTCCGTAAATAATCAGAGACAACAATCAACATCCGTCTCTATGGACAATTGGAGACGTCAAGCATCAAGTCTTCGTAGACAATCGAAGACACCATCATTTATCACAATCTCCATAAATAATCGGAGACATTCGAAGACATCTTTCATTCATCAACATCAGTCTTCGCAAACAATTGAAGACACCCGTCATTCATCCTCAAGTCCCCGTAGACAATCAGAGACATCATACATCTTTTAAACAAAGGGTACAAGTCATAACAACAACACTTTTTTTCAAATCTCGTATATTACACACTGGGGCAAATTTTGAGAACCATCTCAAAATTTTCCCATTTCCTCATTTGAACTACATTGACCTGATTTTCATGTCATTCGAGATATGTAGGAACCTCTGTGCAGAGTTCGGTCGTCACAATCACAATTATTCTTTCTCCCCAGCAAGTATACAATTTTACATCCCCAGCATTCCACAGATCGATACTGGGGAAATTTGAAAAGAGCATAGGGAATAGATGAACGCTTTCATTTCCAAACAGTCCTCTCAATAATTATTCTACATGATCACTCGCTCTTAACAACAAGGCAAGAAACAAATTGTCTATTCTTTTGAACTACACCCGACCTGATCCTCATTAACTTGAGGTGTGTAGGAAACTCTAAATTAGAGTTCAGTCAAATTTTTCTATAACAAAAAAATCATTTTTTGTCGAGCAAAATTGGCCACACGTCAGCGTTTTCACTTGAAGACTTCTACATCGTACTCAAACGAAAAGGGGCAACTGTTGACACCTAATTTTTTCTCTTCATGTCTAAAATTAACGTCTTCAGGCTTCCAGATCGTTAAAGGGTACAAAATATAATTTTCACATCTTTTTTACAATTGTTGACAAATTATTGATAATCATTCTTATTTTTAGATTTTTATCAATTTGTTGTCGTATTTTACTTTTCATAATTTATTAATAATCCTCCTTATATTAGGATTTTTATCAATTCATTATCGTTTTTAATATTTTACAATCATCTGCACATGTACACGACATGACGTCACATTTTTATAATATTTTTCATATTAAATTATATTTTTTAATATTTTCAACATTCTTTATATTTTTCATAATTACAAATTAATACCTTCATTTTGTACATTTTTACAGTCCACAAATGCTAAGTTGAATAAATTATTTTTACACAGTAAAATAAGTCAATGTCTTGTCGCATCCGACAACGACTACACAATAATGTCTTGTCATATCTGACAATGACAACTCAATGACACTACCCTTTGGACAATAGCTCTATCCATTGGTTAAAAGGATAAACATCTTTTGATCAATATCCTAAGGACTAAAGGATGTACTATTATAAAAAGAGGGGACACCCCTTTATCCATTGGATAATAGGGAGTGCCCAATTTTATTATAAATAGGCAAATATGAAAGAATATTTTTTTATTCTTCATTCTCTCAAAATAAACACCAATATTTTCTCCTCCCACTGCACACACATACGCCTTCTCTCTCTCTTACTCTTATTCATGACTTTTTTCCTCTCTGCCTTCACTGTTATAACTGTTGGAGCTCCAGTAGACGAGCTCCGGCCACCACCATCACGGTGCCAACAACAACAACCCCCTACACTACAAACTTTCCCTCTCCATCTCCCCGCAAGCTCGTGGGGAGGTAATGACCGGCGAGCATCGAGTTTCCGTCCCCCATAAAACCACCAGTATTGCTTCTTTCCTCTCCTCCCCCGTACCCAAACAACTCCGAAGAACCTCCAACATGCCACACTGCTACTGCCTCATCAGAAACTGACCAGATCTTGCCAGATTTTGACCATCCGACATCGCTACGGCATCCCCGCCATGGGAGCGATACTCTCATCCATTTTTTGTTCTGATTTGGTGTTTTGGTTTCAATAGATGCAATGATAGATCTATTTTTGTGCTTCTCTATTGGCTGTGATTATTATTTTATTGATTTTTCTATTCACATTTGTTGGGTTTGTTCTTATTGTCAAATTTTTGTTCAACTTGGATGGAAAAAACACTATCCCGATGAGCTGCTTGCTACCCGTATTGATGTTGCTCCGTATTGTTGTTTGGGCTAGGTGTGTGATTAATCTTTTCATTGTATCATTGGACTGTTCTCCTGATTGTTATTGCTGATGTTGTTGCCCACATCACATTGTTGGCTGCTTTTTCGATTGATTGGCTGTTTTTTGGACTCTTTTGTTTTTTTGGTAATTTTGCATGTTTACTTTACAGCTTTGACACTATACGAGAAATGGATACAACGTCCAATGACATTATTTCTCCGTCAGATACTTGAGGCCACCCCGTAACAAAAGACGGATTTTTATTTCTCAAAGTTTACTTATTTATATAAAAAATAAATATTCGGCCGATGACATTATGGCGGCGTTGGATATTTGAGGCCGCCCCATAACAAAAGACTGATTTTTATTTCTCAAAGGTTACTTATTTTACATCAAAATATTTTTGGCCGATTAAAATATCTTTCCGTCGGATTCTTGAGTTCCACCCCATTATAAAAGACGGACTTTATTTTCTCAAAGTTATCTATTTTATGTCAAAATAAATATTCTTGGCCAATGAAAAATTACCGTTGATTTTTGAGGTCTCCACAAATAAAAGACGGATATTACGTATATAAATAAGTAATAAAAAATTAAATATTTTGGGAGATGATGAAATCTTAAAAATATCACGACAACAAGAGGTTTTGTGATTCGTATCTTGGCAAGGCGGTTTAGGACGGTCGATTAGTCGAGCAACCACTTCGTAGCAATGGCGAGTCTAAAACTTAATCCGAGCCCACTTCATTACAAAACTCTATTTTTATATGTACACCTATATGTACATGTGTGCACATAATTTCACTTACTTTAATAATTATTTGTTTATTTTATTATTCTATCAAGCACTTATACATAATTCTAGAGATTTATGTTTGTAGTTTAGTTCTTATTTGTAATTGTACATAAAGATAAAAGATAATGAAAACTTTACTTTTTTGGGTGTCAGGCGAAGATATTCTTTATTTACATGATTTTATCGCTTTTAGGTAAAACTTAGGCCGTTAATATTTACATAAAAGAATCAAGTTAATCAAGCATTCACGTATTATGTAGTCTTTTCTTCTCAAATAAATTTTACCTTTTTGTAATTTTAATCAAATAAAATATTACTTGTAAATACTTTTTCTTTTCATGACACATTAAAATACATTTCTTTTCGTACATCATAAAATACTTTTCTTTTTCACATGTAATTTTTACATTTTATACATATCTTTTACATATTTTTTATAGCAATAGATTTTATTTATATAGTTAATAGACATATACTTTTACATGGTTTCAAACATTTATGTTTCTTTTTTCAAAAGAATGATTTTATACTTAATACACATACGCTTTTACATTATTTTAAATATTTATACATCTTCCTCATTGATAAATTTAGTCTAGCCGGGTACCACATTTGTGGATCCTAAAGGGTGCCTAACCCCTTCCCTTTGGGATAATTTGAACCCTTACCTAGAGTCTCAATAGGTTTTTGCAGACTAAAACATTAATCATATATATCGACAAATAAATAGGTTTCCTTATTTTCCTTTAAAAATTAGGTGACAACTCTATAAAATTTTCAATTCTTTAGAGTCCAATAAGTCATGTTTTGGTTGACAATGGCGAAAACAGGGCATGACACCATATCTTAGTCCAATTGGTGTACTGATGTATCTTGCAAATACTACAAGGCATGATATAACCTTTTGGTTACTTTATTAGCAAGGTATATTTCTGTTCCTAATAGAAGACATCAAAATGGGATAAAATACATGAGTTTATTTTATTCTAAAGCTTGCAGTCCCGATTTGTTGATTATGTTGATGTTGGGTATTTATTTAACCCGCATAAATTTTGATCTCAAATATGCAATGTGTTCATACGTAAGGATACTGTCATATCTTGGAGATAGACGAAGCAGTCTATCGTAGTCACTTCATCGAATCATGCAGGGATAATTGTTATTCATGAAGCAAGCAAAAAATGTGTATGGTTGAGGTCCATTATACGTCTCATTCGAGAAATATTTGGTGTGAAATATGACAATCTACCCACAATTTTATATAGAAATAATGTAGCATACATAACATATCTTAATGGAGGATTCATAAAAAGAGAAAGAACGAAGCACACTTCATCAAAGATTTTCTATACATATGAGCTACAAAAAGAAAGGTGATATTAACATGCAACAGATTCGTTCAAGTGACAATGTGGTTGATTTATTCACCAAATCTTCTCCAATTGCAACTTTCAAGAAGATGGTGCACAAGACTGGGATGCAAAGGACCAAGGATGTTCTCAGTAGAGGGAGTTAATACGCGTTATACTCTTTTTCCCTTACGGGGTTTTGTCCCACTGAGTTTTCCTTATAAAGTTTTTAATGAGGCAGCCTATATGCGTATTGTTAGAGATGTGTACTCTTTTTCCTTCACTAGATTTTTTATCCCACTAAATTTTTTTCTAGTAAGGTTTTAATGAGGCACACTATCTATCAATTAGACATTCAATGAGGAGTGTTATGAAAGTAGTTACATTATAGTAAATGTCTATCAAGAATATAGACAAGATCTATAAAGATCTAGTTGATATCTATCAGGATTTAAAGTATCTGTTTTTAGTCAGAAACTAGGAGTAAATTTTCTTTATAAATAGAAGGGCTTCCTTCATTGTAAATCATCCTTAAGAGAAATAACAATTACTCTCTCTATTCTCTCTACTCTTCTTCTTCTTTATTATTTTATAACAATAAGTAAATAGTAGTAGTGACAATACATATAATAAAAATAGTAATTGTAGTAGTAGTAGTAGTAGAAAATATGTAATAAAAATATTGTAATAAAATTTTTGAATTGAAAGATTAAATATTTGAATTTGAACTACATTATCCTTATTTTAAAAAAAAAATTATTATCTTAAAAGAAGAAATCCATACTTGAAAAAACCTAATAGACATTTAATATTTCAAATTTATCCCTTTTAAAATTTAAATGTTACAACAAATATTTGAATACATGTGATTTAATACTTAATAGAATTAGCAATAGCAGTTAAGATTTTTAGCCTACTCTAATTTTAATTATATGATTATGATTAAAAAAAGGCAACTTCTAAATAATTAGAAAATTAAAAATCAGTTTAACCAATCTGAAATATTATTGAAATTTAAAATTAGAATTCTAATTATTTCATAATAATCTATAAACAAATAATAGTAGAAGTAATAGTAGTACATACATGGTGTTAGTAAAGATATTAAAAAATAATAATAATTAAAAAAAAGTTTTTTAAAAAAGGAGTAGCAGTGGCATTACGTATGGTAGAAGTATTAATTGTGGTAGTAGTAACAATATCATTATTGTTATTGTTATTAATCCCTTACTCCCATTATCTCACTAATAAAAATTATTTTAAAATTTAAATTGAAAATATTTTTTTGATAGGTTACTTTTTTATAGCATATTTTTCTCTTTATTAGCAATTAGAAGTTTTTGTTCCTTTTTTTTTATATTTATATTTATCCAAATTAATATCATAATTAGTGTACTGATCTTCTTATGAAATTTGAATTCAAACAAACTTTGAGTTGGAATTGATTTATAACTTCTTAACATCTCTATATATATTCCTACAATGATATATAATATTAACCTTCCTTCTTCTTCTTTGCTATTGATCATTAATTTTATTCAGAAATTTATTTATTACATTCTTCATATTCTTTATTTTTTAGAAATTAAATTTTTTTATATATATACAAATGATTGATGGTGCTATTACAGGATGGTGCTATTACAGATTAATTTATTTTCACTATACAAGTAAGTAATATTTTTCTGTTCGTTTGATTTCTGATAAAAATAAATTTATATACGTAAATGAAAAATAAAACCACCTTTAGTTGAGAAGTTAAGTTGATTCTTTTTAAATGCTAACTTTTGTTATAACTTTTATATAATTTATATTTAAAAAATAGATGCTCATATTAATTTATGTATTTTTATTTTTTGTGATGAATTAATTATTTAATATGATGTTACGAGATTTTATAGTGATTTCAAGAGTTAAATATTATGGGTTCAAGTTTGAAATTCCACATCAACCATTTAATTTATTAGGTTTAGATTTATTATTTTTAAATATTCAGTGAATTGTTTAACATATATACACAATTTAAGTCAATGTTATATAATTATTCGCTAATTTTCTTTTTTAAAGGTATATCTTCAATGATTTTTTTCATCTAAACATGGGAACCAATTTTAAAAACTAGATAAAATTTAAGTTGTGATAGATATTTCTTTCTATTTGAATTTGAGATGAGAATGTTTTGATGATAAGAAAGGTAATCCTATAGATAACATTACATATTTATTTAAATTTTTAATATATAAAGTAAAAAAAATCGTGATAACTAAAACACAAGCAACGATTCAAATTTTTATAATGATAGTTTCTTATGTTGATAATGTTTTAATTAAACAAATAAAATATTAAATCACCATAAATTTTAAATGTTATAGCTTATAATATAATTAAATATTATGTGCATAGTTATATATTCAAATTATTTTTCCTATAATAAATTTAAGATTTTTCATTTTCATCTAAAATTCATATTCAAAATAATATCCAAGAGTATCATTATGGAAATCCTTTGATTCTTAGGATGAGTTAAGTAATTATTTGGGCATAACAAAGCTTATTTATTCTAATTTATATATATATTGAAGTAATTAGATAATACACATATTATTACTATTCATAAATTTTAAAGAGATAATACCCAATTACCTCCCTGAACTATATCCAAAAAGGCTATGACACACCTCAACTTAACGGGGGGCCTATTACACCCTGAACTAATTAAAAGTGTAATTTTGACACCCTTAGTGTCTACGTGGTGCCTACGTGGCATACACGTGTGCCTACGTGGACACTTCAGTGTGATGTGCCACGTAGGCACTAAGGGTATCAAAATTACACTTTTAATTAGTTTAGGGGGTAATTAAGTATTTTCTCAATTTTAAATGAGAAATGGGGACAATAGAATAAAAATTTATATTGTTTTCGACAATTTGAAATCCTTAGGTTGTAAACAATTTAATAAAAAAAAAATATGAAATATTCTTTTTTTTTTGTAATTACATAATTATTTTTACTCATATTGATTTGATTTGGGAAGGGGGGGGGGGATTAAAAGTGAGGGGATGTACTTTTCCAGTGCCACTCTTTCCTTTTCTGGCTTCGAGGGTAGAATTTATTTTAAAGAAAAATTGAGAGTATGGGGTGAGGGTGTGGAGGTGGAGGTGGGAAGTTGTGGATGAGTGGTGGGGGTCGATATATATATATATATATTGAGAAATAATATGATAGTTAAACTTTTTTTAAGATAATAAATACTTTCTCCGTACCATTTTATGTGTCGTCATTTGATCGGGCGTGGAATTTAAGAAATAAATGATAACTTTGTAAATTTACAAAATCATCCTTCTTAAAGTTTACTTTTTAATTGTCTTTTCTTATAAAGTATGATCCACTAAGGATAAAATAGAGATTATGCCACTAAATAGTTACCAAACAAGAAAAAATAATTTTTGGGGGGACGGATCAAAAAGAAAATGATGATTGGCGACACATAAAATGGAATGAAGAGATTATGATTTAACTTGCTCGAAAGAGACATTTTAATATGAAACTATTATAAATAATATTTAATATTATCCGTGCATCGCACGAGTACGTATACTAGTTTACTTAAAAGAAAAGATAAATTTTGAGCTTTGATTTGACAAAAAGTAGTAAGCCTTGAAGAAAGCACGATAGCATATATAAACCAAAAGAATTATGAAAATAAAGGTAAAAAGTAATTATTATACTTATTTTTATCTTTTCAATCAAAATAAGAATTTCATTTCCTTCCACGTGATATTCAAGGGATACTGTTACTAGGTAAAATTAGTTGGTGGAAAACAATTATATTGCAGTAGGTGAATTTAATTTCCTTTGTCTTTTCTTTACATCAAAAGAGATATTCATTTTATTCTGAAAAAACTGAATAGAAAAAAACTCATTGATGACCAAAATCGAAAAAATCGTTACATGCTTAGTTTAATTTGTTTTATACTATAAAATTTACGTAGTTGATCTTTTCTCCTAAAGCTCAAAATACTAATTCAAATCTTTTAAGGCTCAAAATACTAACTCAAAAATACACCACAAAGAACATCTTGTCTAGTAGCCAAGTAATACAGCTTTTGAGCTACATTTTTTTATCAAATTTAATATAAAACATTAATATAAATATAAAAATTCACGATTCAATTATGAGTAAAATGTAAACCCCATCATTATATATATATATATATATATATATATATATATATATATATATATATATATATATGTATGTATATATATATATATGTATGTATGTATGTATGTATAGGGTAAATCACATAAATATACAGTTTAAGAGTCAATATTATAAAAAATACTCATAATTTCTACCTTTCAAAATATAACAATAGAAATGTAATAAAATCACCAAATGAGGTAAAAGAAAAAATAAAAGACACTAAATAAAATAGCATGATTTAAGGAGCAACTTAATGATTGATATTTATCCTATAAATTCTCCTATTTTGTTTTCAACAATTTTTTTTTAAAATAATAAATAAGGTAAACAAAAAAACAATACATTTATTTGATATTTTTTTATGTTTTCAAAATTAATTTATTTAATTCAATTGACATTAAATTTTAATATTTTTAAGGAGAAAACACCATTAATGGTAGTAAATTCTCCGGTTGATTCAACCCACATCCTATATAAATTTAATACAACATAAAAATTACTAATACACCATAAAATTTTTGATACACCTATTTTTATATAGACCAGACACCATAAAATTGTTGGTACACTTATTTTTATACATTTTGGACACCATAAAATTATTGATACACCAATTTTTATATAAAATTATTAATACACCATAAAATTATTGATACACCTATTTTTGTATAGATCAGACACTATAAATTATTGATACACTATTTATATATATTTTGGACATCATAAAATTATTGATACATTAATTTTTATATATTGCAGACACCATAAAATTGTTGATACACCAATTTTTATACATTTTAGACACTATAAAATTATTGATACACCAATTTTTATATATTTTAGACACCATAAAATTGTTATTGTTGATAAACCAATTTTTAGATAGTTCAAACACCATAAAATTATTGATACACCAATTTCTATTTAAGACACCATAAAATTGTTGATACACCAATTTTTATACAATTCAACAACATAAAAATATTGATACACCAATTTTTATACAATTCATATGCCATAAAATTATTCATACACCAATTTTTATACGACCTGCACCCGAAGTTGTCACCTCCAATAACGATCGAGTGCTTAGATGTGAATTCACCCGGTTCAATGAATCGGGCCAGGTACTATTTTGTACTCATATGGATTGGAAGGGACTATGGTTAGGTATTTTGCGGGGATGATTTGATCAGTGTCGATATTGTCGCCGACGACATAGCAAAGGCATGGAATGTGGTGGATGAATTGGTGGCTTTCGGTGCGATGGTGGTGAATGAACGGATAGGTGCGACGGTGGGATTTTTCGGAGTGGTAGCAGAATAGGAAATTTAGGGGTAATTGAAGAAGATTGATAGAAGTTTGATGGAAGAGAGAGGGTTGATAGAGGCGGTGCATCAGAAGTGGTGATGGAATTGAAAAGAGTTGTTAAAGCCACCATTGATGAAAGCTTGGTTAAAATGGAAATTGATACTAATAATTTTTTGGTAAGAGATAGTGTATTAAAAGGTGGGGAATTGTTATTAGCTATTGTTGGAAGTCATTTTCTGCATATAAATAGTTGATAGATTTTGTAAATAATAACTATATTTTGTAAATAAAAAATAATATGGGTATGTTTTGTAATATTGATTCTTAAACTGTATATTTATGTGATTTTTTAATTCTCTCTCTCTCTCTCTCTCTCTCTCTCTCTATATATATATATATATATATATATATATATATATATATATATGTAAAGGAAAAATATTGAGAAGGTGATGTGGCACCTCTCTATGAACTCCATTGCTATTTATTTTTTTTTGTGATTTTTTTGGCCATATTTTTACTTTTAAAAAATTAAAAATTCACCTTAACATTATACACAACATTTATTTCTGTTCTTTATTGTTAAAACTTAAATGTATCAAAATTTACTATTTCACTTATTCATATTTTAGAAGGCTAAATATTTACTAATTCAACCTTTCATTTCCTCCATAAAAAATCAAATGGAGGAATTTATATATATATATATATATATATATATATATATATATATATTTAATGTATCACTTTTTCACTTATTCATATTTTTTTAATTGTAGATAAATATTTCATAAAAAAAATAATGTAGTACTCCGTTCATATTTATCTTTTTCTTACCTTTTTAAAAAAAAATTTCTTCATTTTATTTATTAATCAATTTATCTATTAATTAAAAAACAATCTATTTATCTATCTATTTATATGTAATAATATAAAAGAAACAAGAAAAGATGATGTGTCACCTTTTTATGATCTTCATTTTTATTTATCTTTTTTCTTATATTTTGGGATTTTTTCTTCATTATTTTCATTAATCAATTTATTTATTAAATAAAAGAATTCACTCATATTTACCATTTTAATTAAATATAATGAGTTACAAAAAACCTCCATCTTTTTGTATTCTCTACTTAAATAATAGGTCTCCCCAACTTTATTCTACCTAATTCTTTTGGATTATTCAATCTATAAATAAGAATCATCTATGGAGTTGTTGAATGCAAATTTTTATTTTTTCAATTTTTTAATTAGTATAGTTATATAGTTAGTTTTCTCCTTTTTTTGTTCTCTTCTTCATCTTTTCATCTATCATGTATTAGTAATCAAAAGAAAGGACATAAAAGAATGATGTTTTCAATATAACCATCACTTGAATGAATATCATAAATATATTATTCAAAGATTCATCAAAGAGATGTTCACATTAATTTTGTACATGAAGAAGGACGCTCAATTGTCTTGGAAGATTCATTAAGAGAGATGATCATAGTAATTTGGTGAAATGTAGAAGTTTGAATGATTTACAAATATTTTGAAGATTTATTAGTGTATTATTTTGATTTAAATTATATGATTTTATTTTTTTATTTTATTTCTTCATTTTGAACACAGATGTTTGATCACATACATAATTCGCTTTTATTTAGGAAAAAATAAATTGTAAAACTCTACTGACCAACATATTAGAAAGCTCAATTAGCAAATTTTACTTAATTAACTTTGCTCTTATTCTTTTTATTAGTGCATGTTTCTGTTTTTGTGTATAACTTTTGTCAGTTTCTAATTAATTTGACTAGAATAATCAAATATATATTTTTTTTCAAAAATCTTAATGTTACAACACACGTTTTTTGCTAACAGTAATTTTTTAATATTTTATCACGTTTGGAAGATATATTATCAATGGTATATTTATCATATAACTGCCTATTAATATCCTTAAAAATATATGATATTACTATATTAGAAATCAGTCAAAGAATAAGTGAATGAGTCATTTTTTTTATCTTTTAGAATTTTATGATGCATTTTAACTGAGCATACTCTAATTCTCACTTTGTGACAATACACCAGGTATATTTTATTTGCTATTTTAACTAAGCACATATATTTATATTTTTCAATGTGAATAAACAACATATGATAATGTGCGGTAGTAATGTAATCATACGAGAATATTTTCATATGGTTGATTGTAAAAAATTTCAAGCATGTATAGTATATAAGTTATCTCCTTATGAATTTTTTTTTACTCTCATAATTTATCTCCTTCAATTATCTTTATGGTTACTTAATTTTCAGAATGAAAATATGCTATAGACGATATATATAACACAATTTTTTTTGTTCTTTTTTTTTTTAAAATATCATTTATGTGCCATGTTAGAAATATTCAAAAGTGACTCCTTAACTGTTAATCGCATTAAATATACTACGTTAAAACTAAAAATAAACTATTTAACTTCTCTTAATTCTTATTTAAAAAATCAAATTCACCCGTTTAATTCTCTCAATAACTTATCTAAGTATTATGACCGAATATATAAATTATTTTTCTTGATTACATTGTAAATGAAATGCGAATAAGGATTAGAAAGAGTCATGTTATTGTTCTATTATAATAAATGTGTATATGTGATTGTATTTTACTTATGATTATTTAAAGCAAATAACATTTACACTTAATTTTTCTATTAAAGGAGTTATTTTTTAAAGAGTTATTATCATATATTATTTTTAGTAATGACTATAATAATAATTAATTTATAACAATAATTGTAATAATATTGTCAAACTCTTCCATTGCTCTGTATCTGTTAGGGATGATTATTGATCCAATTCCTTATATCATTTCTACAACTGGACCTTATATGTACTAAAAATTTAATATTTTGTCTCTCTGTAATAATCTCTATAAGATGGAGTAGATAAGTACAACATCGAGTCAGTAAATCATATCATGACTTATTTTAAATTTACATTTCATTTTGTATCATGTGTTTAAATTCTATTGCGAAGTATCACCTGGAATGTAATTTTTATTATCACAACTTATGTTTTTTTTTTTTGTGAGATGTTTTTCTCAATAACAACTGTATAAAAATAAAGTTGATCGAAATACGAGATCACTAATATTAATGAATCATACGTAATGCAAATACACGTTAGATAAATCTCAATATGAAAAATTAATATCAAAGAAAATCAAACAAAAAGCAGAAGATTTCATTAACTTCTGCATTGCACGCATAACCATGTTAGAAACATAATTCAATTATTTTTCTTACTCTAATGCGTCCAAATATATTTAAATTTATTTATATTACAGATCGAGTCATTTATACATAAAAAATGAGGTAATTTATAATCAATTAAACTTATAAGACCGTAATTTAATTTATATTTTTTACACACTGCTAATGAAATAATTGTCAACTAACGACATCAATTACTTGTAAATATATTAAATTTTGCGCAAAGTGCGGATACGTACACTAGTTTATTATAACCCCCATACAAATGGCTCCACATCAACGCGTACATCCATATCCATTTAAATAACCATATTTCTCTAATAGATAATGTGTTGCAACTTGCAAGCATATTTTTTTTAGTAGTAGTTCAAAATTGAGACATAACTCCTTTTTACTAGCTATTTTTTTAATTGTATATAAATCAAAATTAGAGTCTTCTAGCGAAATTATTCATTTTAAAGTTAATGACACTTTCTAATGATTTTATTTTTTTATATAATTTTATTAATTAACTCGAGACGCAGATTTTACATGCATTCTTAGCATTTAAAAATAGATATTTACTTATGACACTATGTTTAGGACTTAAGTGTATCGAATCCTTTGTATTCATTGTTACGGAAGGTAAATATACCTTTTTAATTATTTTACTTTGGTAAGTGATATCTTTTTCAATATAAATAGTAAATTTATAATTTCTATTGGTAATATATTAAAAGTGTGAAAACCCTTAAAAAAGTGATTTGAACTTTTTACCTGTCATTAAAAGACTCTTCTTTAGACAAAATTGTCTTTTCACTATTTTTTTAATTTATTATTTAATTTTTTTTATTATAGTAACTAGACTTCTTAAAATATATGGGACTTCTAAATATATGGTAGGAGAATTAATTAATATTTTCCTTTCTACTAGACTTCCTAAAATATATGGGACTCCTAAAATATATAATAAAAAAATTAATTAATACTTTGCTTTCTACTGTTCAATTAGAAAAATACTGGACTCTATTAAGGAAATATTTCTATAAATATTGAGATGTACGTTAAACTAGAGAACAAACCAGTTTGCCTATAGAAAGAATATGATTGATGTTCATCTAATTTGATTCTATTGCATGTCTAGATTGGTGGGTGCTTGATTTTCTAACTCTCAACTTCTTCACTGTTTTTGTCAGCATAATAGAAATCAACATGTGTGTGTATATATACCTTCTTCATTTTCATTCAAAATCATACTTTAGGGTCAAAATTTCGCCCAAACAAGAATTAGTTGGATCAAAATCGAAGCTTTGTGATCACTATTATATTTTTTTTTATAGTTTATAGGTCATAGATGAATGTCGATTGATTTTGAAGAATTTCTAGTGTAAAAGTTAGGTTTAATTGTATTATTTTGATATCTTTATTATCTTATTATTTTATTTTAATTTACATATGCTAGATGAATGTGGGTCGGCTTTGAAACTTTTTTTTAGGTAAAGGTTAGGTTTAATTGTATCATCGTAATATCTCTATTAGTTTGTTATTTTATGGTAGTTTACAATTCGTAGACGCATATCGATCGGCTTTGAGAAATTTTTGTATGTAAAATTTATGTTTAATTGTATTGTTTTGATATCATTTTTATCGTATTATTTTGTTGCAGTTTACAGGTGATAGATAAATGTCGGTCTACTTTGAGGAATCTTTTTTATGTAAAGGTTAGGTTTAGTTGTATTATTTTGATATCTCTATTATCGTATTATTTTGTTATTGTTTACAGGTGGTAGATGAGTATCAAACGACTTTGAGAAAAATTGTGTGTAAAGATTAGTTTTAATTGTATTATTTTGATAGTTTTAATTGTATTATTTTGATGTCTCAGTTTGTTGCAATTTACAGATGGTAGATGAATGTTGATCGACTTTTAGAAATATTTTTGATAAAGATTAGGTTTACTAAATAAATTATCTATCTTTACATACTCAAAAGATATTAAATTTAATTATTATATTCATCTTTATTATTTAAACAAATATCCTATTTAATGTAATATTTAAACTCATTAAAGTGAGGTACACGCACAAGGCGTGTACACCTAAACTACTATATGTAAACATGGCTGATCATAATTATACCTTTTAAATATATTTAATTTTCATTATTTTTTATTCTTGCATTAATTCCAAAATTCGATAATTTCCTTTATTTTGTGTAGATTAAATTATTTTTATAATATTGATTATATATATAACTTATTATTTAAATATATTATCTAATGTTATTTATGTAATTTGCTAAAGTCATCTACTCACTGATGCACATATATATGCAAAATGAATTTCTATTTTTAATATATGCAACATTTGTTTTAAGAGTTAGACACAGGTGCAAAGCACCTATAGGTGAACTAGAATATGTAAAATTTGAAGATATTTAGAAAAGTAATTTGAACTTTTTGTCTTTCACTAAAAGATTCTACAATAAATAAAACTGTTATTTACTATTATTTAGTTATTTTTAATAAAAATAAATTGCCAATAGTTAAAAAGAAAAAAGAGTCAATTGTTATGATATTAATGTATATCAGTTGTAGTAAATGTGTATCAAGATCTACTTTGATATCTATTAGGATTTGAAGCGTCTGTCTTTTACTCAAACTAGGAGTAAATTTCCCCTATAAATAGAAGAGCTTCCTTCATTGTAAATTATCCCTCAAGAGAAATAACAATTACTCTCTTTATTCTCTCTACTCCTCTTCTTTATTATTTCATAACACGTTATCAACATGAAACTCTACCATCTCAAATTTGAAGGCTAAGGCTAAGATACAGATAATTTTCAAAGTAAGCTGTCAAATTGTGAAGATATATATTTGATTGATTCTGGTACTACACATACGATATTCAAAGACGAGAAATATTTCTCTCATCTAAACATGGCAAGATTAATGTTACTACAATTTATGGTAGTGCTAATTTGATTGAAAGCTCGAAAAAGACATTATAATCTTGCCTAAGGGAACTAAACTCATCATAAATAATGTTATGTTCTCTTCCAAGTCTCATAGAAACTTGATGAGTTTTAAAGATATCCGTGAAAATGGTTATCATATCAAGGCAATTGATGAGATGAATCTTGAATATCTTGGTATCACCAAGAATATCTCTGTTAAGACATGTGTTATTGAAAAGTTTCCTGCTTTATCATCTGTCCTGTATTGGACAAAGATTTATGCAATTGAGGCACATTCTATAGTAAATCGGAAGTTTACTGATTCCAATACTTTTGTACTTTGACATGATCGTCTGGGACATCAAGGATCAATAATGATGAGATGAATCATAGAAATTTCAAATGGACATCCATTATAGAACTTGAAGGTTCTTTCGAATGGCAAATTTCCATGCAATGCTTGTTATCAAGGCAAGCTGATTGTGAGGCCATCGCCAACAAAAGTTGGGATTGAGTCCCCCACGTTCTTGTAATGCATACATGGGAATATTTGTGGACCCATTCATCCACCTAGTGGGTCATTTAGATACTTTATGGTCCTAATAGATGCTTCATCTAGATGGTCTCATGTGTGCCTATTTTCATCTTGCAACTTGGCATTTACAAAATTATTGGCACAAATAATATGATTACAGACACAGTTTTTCGATAATAAAATTAAGTCTATTCGCCTTGATAATGCTGCAAAATTTTCATCCTAAGCATTTAATGACTATTTCTAATTAATTGGGATAAGAGTGGAACATCCTGTACCCCATGTTCACACTCAAAATGGCCTTGCTGAGTCATTAATTAAACGTCTGCAGTTGATAGCAAGACTATTGCTTATAAAAACTAAGTTTCCCACTTCTGTTTGGGATTATGCAATTTTGCATGCTGCAACACTTGTTTATCTTAGACCGACAAATTATCATAAATTTTCTTCGTTACAATTGATTTTGGGTCAAAAGCCTAATATATCTCATTTGAGAATTTTTAGGTGCGGTGTATATGTGTCTATAGCACCACTAAACAGCACCAAGATAGGCCCCCAAATAAAGTTAGGAAGTTATGTTGGGTTTGAATCATCCTCCATTATTTGCTATCTTGAACCCTTAGCGGGAGATGTGTTCATTGCTCAATTTACAAATTATTAGTTTGATGAGATAGTTTTCCCAAAATTAAGGGGAGAAAATAGTGACATCAAAAGAGAAATTTTGTGGAAAAATCTATCACTATATCATCTTGATCCAAGTACTTCTATTTGTGAGCAAGAGGTACAAAAGATTATTCATCTGCAGAGAATTACAAATCAAATGCCGGACGCATTTACAGATTTAAAAAGGATCACTAAATCAAATATTCCTACAAAGAATGTCCCAATTCGAATTGATGTCTCTAAAGGACCATCTACTGGTGTCATAGCTAATGAATCTAAAACACGCTTGAAGCGTGGCAGACCATTAGGTTCTAACGATCGAAATCCTAGAAAAAAAAATAGTAAAGATGACACTACAAAAGATCCTCATATGGAAGCTCAAGATTTGAGAAATGTTGATATTCTTGAAGGAATCAATGATCCTGAGACTCAAGAAAATGAGAAACTATTCATAAATTCAAGTGATGTTGAAACTAATTTGAATCGATCTGAAATAGTAGTGGATCATGTCTTTGCATACAATGTTGCAACAAAAATCATGCAAGATAGGGAGGATCTTGAACCTCGATCTATCATAAAATGTCGACAAGGAAATGACTGACCAAAATGGCAAGAAGCAACTCAATCTGAATTGAATTCCCTTCCAAAACGTGAAGTTTTTGGACCTATAACTCAAACACCTAATGGTGTTAAGCCTGTTGGCTATAAATGGGTCTTTGTGCCAAAAAATGAGAAAAATGAAATACAAAGGTATAAAACACGCCTTGTTGCATAAGGATTTTCACAACGGCCTGGTGTCAATTATGATGAGACATACTCGCCAGTTATGGACGCAATAATATTGCGTTATCTTATTAGTTTCACTGTCCATGAGAGACTTGAAATGCATTTGATGGATGTGGTAACAACCTATCTATATGTATTACTTGATAATGAGATATACATGAAAATTTTCGAAGCATTTAAAATGCCAAAAGCATATAGTTTAAAGCCTCGAGAAATGTATTTCATTAGATTGCAAAGATTATTGTATGGTTTGAAGCAATCTATTCGGATGTGGTATAACCGTCTTAGTGGATATTTATCTAAGAAAGGTTATACGAATGATGAAATTTGCCCATGTGTTTTCATAAAGAAAAGAACATCGAAGTTTGTTATACTTGCTGTCTATGTTGATGACATAAACCTTATTGGAATGCCAATAGAGCTTCAAAAGGCAATTTATTACCTAAATAAAGAATTTGAGATGAAAGATCTTGGAAAGACAAAGTTATGCCTTAGTTTACAAATTGAGCATTTGACAAACGGTATCTTTGTCCATCAATCTGCCTACACAGAAAAGGTATTGAAACGATTCTATAGGATGGAGCACATCCATTAAGTACTTCGATGGTTGTTCAATCACTTGATGTGAATAAGGATCTATTCCGATCTCAAGAAAAGAATGAGGAACTCCTTGGTCCTAAAATACCATATCTTAGTGTAATTGGTGCACTAATGTATCTTGCAAACAGGGGCGGATCTATTCATTGTCGTTGGGGTGGCACGCCACCCGCAAACTTTGATGAAAACTCTCTCTATATAGCTATATATATATATATATATATATATATATATATATATATATACTGATATAGTCAAATATTAAATCTGCCATCTATAACACCAAAGCAATATCTAGTGCAAGTGGCAAAACGCCACTTTTATCGCGGGTTCGATCCCAGATTGAAGCAATTAAAAATTTTAAATGTTTAAAACATTATTTTTACTGATAAAAATAAAGAAACAAGCGTAGTAAGCAGTAGTAGACTCTAGTTGACTTAAGTTAATACTTAATATTATTTATTGACTTTTTATTTATTTATCTAATGGTTAGAGAAAGTATAATCTAATCTCTTATCTCTCTCGTTAAAATAAAAAAACCCTATTTTCAAATATCAAAACATCGACTCTCTCTGTACTTCAACTCTTCAAGTTTGCTGCGTACTGCTGCTTGCTGCTCGGTCGATTCTCTATCGTCACTGGCAAAAGGCTTATCGTTGATCATTTTAAGAATATGAAAATTCGTCATGGGCAATTAATTATGGATATTATGATATTAGTAATATTATTATAAGTTTAAGTTATGTCATTTTATTACTATTCTTTTATTATTGATTGATTTGTTAATTGTCCTATAGACCGAAAATATGAATAATCCAATTAATTTAATTGATAAGTTTACTTGGCACCCGGTGAGTTCGGATCCTGGATCTGCCTCTGCTTGCAAATACTACAAGTCCTGATATAGCCTTTTCAGTTAATTTGTTAGCAAGGTATAGTTTTGCTTCTACTAGGAGACATTGGAATAGGATCAAATATATATTACGGTATCTAAAAGAGACTACCAATATGGGCTTATTTTATTCTAAAGATTGCAGTTCCGATCTTTTTGGTTATGCTGATGCTGGGTACTTATCTATCCCGCATAAATCTCGGTCTCAAACAGGCTACGTGTTTATATGTGGGGGTACTGCCATATCTTGGAGATCAACAAATTAGTCTATCGTAGCCACTTCATGGAATCACGCTGAGATTATAGCTATTCATGAAGCAAGCCGAGAGTGTGTGTGATTGAAGTCCATAATACATCTCATTCGAGAAAAATGTGTCTTGAAATGTGACAAAGTACCCACAATTTTATATGAAGATAATGCAGCATACATAGCACAACTGAAAAGTGGATTCATAAAAGGAGATAGAACGAAGTAAATTTCGCCAAAGCTTTTCTATACACATAAGCTCCAAAAGACTGGTGATATTAATGTACAACAGATTCATTCAAGTGATAATGTGGCTGATTTATTCACCAAGTCTCTTCCAACTGCAACTTTCAAGAAGATGGTGCACAAGATCGGAATGCAAAGATTCAAGGATGTTCTTATTAGGGGGAGTTAATACGCGTTGTATTCTTTTTTCCTTATGAGGTTTTGTCCCATTGGGTTTTCCTTGTAAGATTTTTAATGAGCAGCTTATATGCGTATTGTTAGGCATTCAAGGGGGAGTGTTATGATGTTAATGTATATCAGTTGTAGTGAATGTCTATCAAGATCTATCAAGATCTACTTTGATATTTATTAGGATTTGAAGCATCTGTCTTTTACTCAGACTAGGAGTAAATTTCCCCTATAAATAGAAGGACTTCCTTCATTGTAAATTATCCCTCAAGAAAAATGACAATTACTCTCTTTATTCTCTCTACTCTTCTTCTTTATTATTTCATAACATCAATTAAATTATCATAGGTTATTGGAAGTAGAAAACCTAATAGAAAATCCTTATTTTAAAGAAGTCAAATCATGGCTTCGGTTCAAAAGAAAAAAAAACAATTAAAATTGAATTTATAATATTCCTTTTAACTTTTAAGTATGTCACGTCCATTAATATATAATAAAGATCAATTATTTTTTCGTTACTCATGAATTTTACGTGGAGGACTTATGTTGGGTTTGAGAATCTTTATTATTTGTTATATTATTATTGTTAGGAAATTTTTGTGAGTTCATACTCCATTAAGTGAGTTCGAGTTACCAAGAAATAAAACTCTAGCATATATAAATAATTTATTTAGTAATTAAAAGTTAAATACAATTATAAATAATTTTGATACCACAATTAATTTTTTTTACTTTTCGCAAAAGAAAAATAAAAGTCTTTAATATTTAGGTAATTCTTTCTTAGATGGAAAAGTTTTGTAATTTTATAAATTGAGCACCCTTTCTCTCTACAATAATATAATAACATCCCCAATGTAAAATTTGATGGCACAAAAATTCTTATAACTACTTTTTTGATAAGATTTGAGTTGTTGTCTATGATCACAAAAAGTAGGTTTAATCTCATTGTTTTAATATCTTGATTATCATATTATTTTATTGTAATCTCTATTTTGTTCAAGTCTGTGTTGTAAATGAGTGTTCGACTGGATTATGAGAAATTTCTTGTATTAAGATTAGGTTTAATGGTACTGTAGTAATATTCTCGGTTATTATAGTTTCTATTCTGTTACTATTTATTATTTTTTCATGTGGTAGATGGATGTTTGATCGGGGTTTGAGAAATTTTTTGTTAAAGGTCAGGGTTTAGTCATATTGTTATAATATTTCAATTATTGTATTATTTATTGTACTTTGCATGTAGTAGATGAATGGTCGACAAGGCTTTGAGAATTTTTTGTGTAAAGATTAGGTTTAATCAATTTGTTTTGTTGTAGTTTCTGATCTATTACTATATGTTATTTTTGTTATTATTCTTGATGTGATAATCCACGTCTAGGAACAATCAAGATAGCGATAATGATGACACAATAAGCTCTTCAACTATTCACACTTCAAAAGACCCTAGCCGTTTCTCTTCCCTCTCTAGATGACCATGAAAAATTAGGGCAGTTATGGCTGCCACCATCTCTCCCCAGCCTTTGGTTGCGGGAGAGCTTCCCTAAAATCCTACAAACAACACTACAATCACCAACACAAACTCTAATTATGTTGATAAGTTGAATCAAATACAATCAACCATTTATCTTTCACAAACTAGTTTAATACCTATTGAAGTTGTTCATGGAGGAAGGACTTCATGAATCCATAGTGATTAAATTATCCATGGGATCACCCGATATGTCAATTTTAAGATCAAATTTTCCTAAATTTCTCAACATTAAGTGATATTGTCTTGTCAGGTTGCTTTCTCAAAGGAAACTTCTTATTCGTATGAATCAATATGATGATTTCATGGCCGCATTAAAAGGTGTGAATTATTTCATGCACAATGAAAAAAGTCATCAGATTAGAATTTTTCCATGGACTATTGGATTCAACCCTAAGGAGGTGAGTTCACATGCGGCAATATGAATTTCGTTTCCAAACTTGTAGATGGATTTGTTTGCTAGGAGGTCTTTTCTTTCTATTGCTTCAGCAGTTGGAAAACCTATTGTTATGGATAAGTCCACACAAGTGAGATCAATACCAAGCACGACTAGGGTTGGAGTCATTCTTGACGACAAACATCCAAATCGTATTAGACTCTAAAGTGTGGATAAAGTAACGAACAAAATTATTAAGGAGTTTTAAGAGGTAGTGTATGATAATTTACCTCAATATTGCACCCATTGTAAGAACCTAGTTCATGATGAAAAGAAGTGTCAACTGTTGAGTGAAAAAAAGTACCGCTTCAAAAAGAAGATGATGCGACAATGGAGATTGAGAGAGCTTAAGTTGAGAAATTTCAAGGAGATATGCGTGATTATCTAAATTCTAAGGAGAAAAAACAAAATGGAGATAATATGAGGGATATTTCAATAGGTCAATCTTTGGCTAGGTTGTCCAAAAACTTAGTTGAAAGATCACAGATTGAAAAGAAAGCTCTTCAAAAATTTGCCTAGTATTGTGGATAAAAGTGTTAGTACAGAGAATTTGATAGTTTTTAAGTAGGATATGGAGTTAAACAACGCTAGATATGATGTTAGGGGTAAGGACTGGACAGTGGTTTCAAACAAATAATTTTTGAGTCCTCAAAATAGAAAAGAACAAATGTGGCAAAGAAACAATGCTTTACAATAAAGGATGTTGTGGATCCTAACACCTTTGATGCTCTTTTAGATAAAATGGAGCACCAATAAGATTCGAATAGTCCTAAATGTCAAATTGCACCTCCATAATTGACAAATATGCTAATGCAATAACACGTTGCAAGCTTGGTTTGTCCCTTACCCATTTTAAAGTTGTTGATGGCCACTTGGATGCTTCGGCGTTTGAGATCTCTTCTTTGTCTGTGGAGTCATTTGGTGAGCAACGCGATGATTTGGACAAAAAATTTTGTTCAAGGAGAGTGAATAAGATATAGATGGGGTAGTGATTTCAACTCTGGCGCATTCAAACAACAAGGTTGAACGAAGAGTGACTAAAAAGTGGTACAAATATAAAGAGTTAGGTAGATATGGCGAAGGAGTAGAGACAAGTTTCATCCCTTCTATTGTGTAGTAAGTTGAGTCCAGTAGCTCCAGTGTTTGTGATAAGTTATTCCATGGTTCTTTCATCTTTAGTCGCGAGAAAAATTGTGGCTAAAACAAGTGCACCTTTGAATGTTGTGTATAATCCTACAAAAGGGTTCCGAGCCAAGAAGTGTGAGTCAGGAGCTTTAGTAGAAGATCATGAAAGATTTTGATGGTTATTTAGGCTTTGACATATTTGATAAAGAAGATGAGGATGAAGTATTTGATGAATGCTTTGCTAAAACGGCTAGTGGTGAAGATCTTTCACCAAGACAACAAAGGAAAGGATCTAAGAAAAAGAAGACTCATGAAAGAAAACATAGTTGGGATGGTAAAGTGTCTAAAGTGGTTATTCTAAGGAAATTACCAATGAGAGTGTCAAAACAGAAGGAAACAAGGTCCAACTATATCAACAAGATTCAATAGATCCAACGAAGAATTGATGAAGTATCAAGATATTTTTGAGTGGTTGGAGAAAGAAGACAAGATGAAGAATCGAATCTTTATTGGGATACATCTTTTTGAAGATTTCAATTTATAAAGAAACATGAATCTGACTCCACATTCTTGCTTATTTTAATCTTTCACTACTTAAATATCATTATTTGTAATATCGTCATAGAGTTGGTTATTAACTCTATGATGATCATAGAATAATTAATTATTTCTTCTTATTATTGTTTTACATGAATATTAATTAGAAGAGGTTTGGTTATGCCCATAGAACCCCTTTCTTGTATCTTTTGAGTTTTACTTTTAATATATATATATATATATATATATATATATATATATATATATATATATATATATATAAACTAGCCCTGGGCATATCGATACTTCACACATGCCTGAATAATGCATAAAGTTGTCTCTCTTCGATCTTTAAAGTCACTTGCTATTTTTCAATAGATTATTTTACTTTTATATATTTTATGTTGATTGATGGCTTGGCATGAAGCACACATGGAACACACATACACTTGACTAGTAGAGAGAATAATAAGAGGGACTCAAATTTATAGGAAGAATAAAATTAGTAAGAAAACCAAAAATCTTTTTTATAAAATTTGAATTTGTTATGTTTAATGGCAACTAGAGTCTCACAAATCAAAATCAAAAATCAACACAAAATAATTAATATGTACTTTTTCCATTTGAAAATACTTGGCCATTTTGGACTTGACATGTTCCTTAAAACCCTAATTATTGAAGGTATATTTTTACTAATTTATCCTTGTGTTCTAATAATTAATCAATGATTATGAGAGTAGAAACTAAGAAGTATTTAATTTATGGCATGCATGAATTGCTCCTTACTAAGTGGTGGTCTATATTCACTTACTAGGGGCTTTGAGCCGTAGGTGACAAAAGAGTTTAAAAATGAGGTGTAGGTGACTCAAGTCTTAATAATTGAGTGGAGGTGGCAATTACTTTATTATGGATTAAGAAAGTTGAGGAAATTTTAAAATAACAAACAAGTTTTTAAATTTATACTTTGATCCAAATGTTAGTTGATATAACGAAAAACAAAGGGAAAAGGGTGTGTTTCTCTCTCTTCGCATCTGTTGTTGTTTTCTCTCTCTTCGTCATTTTTGCCATTTATTGCTGCTTCTTATTTATTCATTATCTTCTACTTTATTATCATCATTTTATACTAAATTATCCTCTTCATAATCTTCTTGTTGACCATTGTTGTTGTTGTTGTTACCGCTACTGCTGCTCTTTGATTAATTTCTTCAATAAAATTTTGTTTCGTACATCACTTTCAACTTTGGCATTTACTTGACAGGAGACTTTGGTAACCAAATTATGCTTTTTAATTGAATTTGTCATTTGGGTAATTGCTAGTGTTTTATTTTTTCAACAATAGCTAGCACGCGAACATGAATACAACCTAAGAGCCATCTGTTTAAATAGATCCATCATCTATTGCACCAGATAGATATTCTGTTGCAACCAAAGAATCATATGTTGGATTCATATTTATGGTTCTATAGTGCCCATAACATGAATCGAATAGATGGGCATTCTGTAGCGACAAATTAGTAATCTGTTCCAACAAACAATTAATCTATTGCACCAGATTAGTAATTTATTGCAACAGAATATTTATCTGTTGCAACAAATTATAATTTTGTTGCAGCAGATGAATAGTCTATGTAGAACAACACAAATACAGCTCATGTCACAAACCCAATAGATAACCCGTATATTGATTTCTTGCTATTGATACTGGATTCAAATTATTCCTTAATCATAGACATGTTTGTTAAGAATAAGAAATAGACAGAATGAAAATTAAAACATCAAAGTGGATCAAACATAAATTTTTTATTAAACCAAAAAAATAAAAATACATAGGTAACAGGAAAAAATAATCTAATTATTATCATCATCATCATTATCATTATTATTATTATTATTGCCAGTTGACCAATCTTCAACCGACAGCAGCATCACCCTCCTCATCTTGTGGATCTCCCGCAACATTCTTACTCTGACGGCAGCCAACTCCCACTGTAGGTCATGAACCTGCGTCTGCAGTTCCTGCACGACGTCTCGTAAAATAGCGACATACCACACTGGATCAGTCATATCTAGAACACACATAGATTGATAAAAAATATAAAAATAAAAGTAAAGAAAAGAATCTGAAAGTAATACAACATATATTTACACAAAAAGCATGAAAAAAACTTACCAGAGATAGGAAAAAGCTATCAAGTCCTTGAAGAGAAAGTAGTTGAAAGTGTAATACAAAAGACAAGAGCAAAAAATAAATAGAGTATAGTAGAATGAACGAGTAAGAAGGGACCTTTTTATAGAGGATTGAATTTAAATGAGTTAGGCAAAAAGACACGACTGTTCACCTCCATTTATTAAGTACATTCAAAATGGTGACTTTTTGATTACTGTGGAAAGTTATGACGCGATAAGTTATGACTTAATTATTTCTTTTCAGTAGCCATTTTTATTGAGTTGTGGCAACAGATTATATAGTTGTTGCATCAGATAACCCCACTGTGACAACAGATATACTATTTGTTGCAATAAATTTACAATCTGTTGGATCAGATAATATATTTGTTGCAATATATATCTTTTTTAATAATCATCATATCTTTATCTTTAATCCAAATTTGGTGACTTTTTTAGTATATAAATTAAAAAAATAGATTCAAAAATAAAAATATCGAAAAGTCACTACTTGTCGCCTATTTAAACAGTAATTATTCAAATTTATGTTTAGTCCCCCCTTTTTGTATTAGTTAGGCTTGACACACCCATTAAGAAAATATTTAGCAGGGGTCTATTTTACCAAATTAGATTTATTAATTATGCTTTGAAAATATATAAATTTGAATATATAAATCGATAACCTGTTGCATAAAAAAGGTGCGACTGTTCACCTCTATTTATTAATTACATTCAAACTGGTGACTTTTTGATTACTGTGAAAAGTTATGACTTAATTAGTTCTTTTTAGTAACTATTTTTATTGAGTTGTGGCAACAGATTATATATCTGTTGCATCAGATAACCCATCTGTTGACAACAAATATATCATTTGTTGCAACAAATCGACAATTTGTTGCATCAGATAATATATCTGTTGCAACATACATCTTTTTTAAGAATCACCATATCTGTATCTTTTAATTCAAATTTGGTGACTTTTTTATTATATAAATTAAAAAAATAGATTTAAAAACAAAAATATTGAAAAGTACTACTTGTCGCCTATTCCCTTTGTTTTGTATTAGAAACTTGGCAAACCTATTAAGAAAAATATTTATTAGGGGTCTATTTTACCAAATTAGCTTTATTAATTATGCTTCAAAAATATATAAATTTGAATATATAAATCGACAATCTGTTGCATTAAAAAGGCGTGACTGTTCATCTCCATTTATTAATTACATTCAAGCTAGTGACTTTTTGATTATTGAGAAAAGTTATGACTTAATTAAATCAAACTGCTGACTGACTTTGATTATTGTGATAAGTCTTATTATTATTAATCAGTTCTTTTCAGTAACCATTTTTATTGAGTTGTGGCAATATATTATATATTTGTTGCATCAGATAACCCATCTGTGACAACAGATAATCTATTTGTTGCACATATAAGCTATCTTTTTTAATAATCATCATATCTTTAATCCAAATTTGGTGACTTTCTTATTATATAAATAAAAAAAAACATATTTAAAAACAAATATGTCAAAAATTCATGATTAGTTATTAAAATTAAATAACCATTCTTTTACAATTATAAATTGTGTTTATTATTTATTTTCTTATTTTATGAACCGTTTTTCATATGAAATAATTGAAAAGTCATGACTAAAGACTTTTCACCCTTTCAATAATAATAATAACCCTTTTTATTAATAATCGTCTGTTGCAACATATGATCCATCTGTCGTACCAGATTAAGCATCTGTTGCAACATATTGCTCATCCGTTGCCATAAATGCTCAATCCCTTCCTTCAACCATCGACTTGTTGAGAATAAGGAATAGAAAGAATGAAATTAAATAATAAATAAGAATTAAAAATTCAAAGTCGACCAAGATTTTTGAATCCCTTAGGTGGATCCGATATAAAAAAGAAAAATACATGTGGTTAAAGGAAAAAACATAACCTATTTATTATTACTATTATTATTATTATTATTATTATTATTATTATTATAAGTATTACTATTACTATTTTCATTGTCTGAAGGACAATTTTCATCCGGCAGCAGCAGGACCCTCCTCAGCCTTACTCTGAAGTCGACCAAATCCCTCTGGAGTTCATTATCTGCCATCAAAGTTCCCGGAAGGACTCGATATAAATCTTTTTGTACGAATCTGGATCAGCCATAACTGGAAGTGTAGTAGTAGAATGAACAAGTAAGGAGGGACCTATTTATAAAGAAAGGGGTTAGTCATAGTAGTAGAATGAACAAGTAAGGAGGGACCTATTTATAAAGAAAGGGGTTAGTCAAAAAGCCACGACTGTTCTTTGTTGACACCCAATTTTCGCTCTCCGTGCCTAAAATTAACGTCTTCAGGTTTCTTGATCGTTAAAGGACACAGAATATAATTTTCACATCTTTCTTATAATTGTTGATAAATTATTGATAATCATCCTTACTTTAGGGTTTTTTATCAATTTGTTATCATATTTTTACTTTTCATAATTCATTAATAATCCTCCTTATATTAGGATTTCTATCAATTCATTATCGTTTTTAGCATTTTACAATCATCTGTACACGCACACGACATGACATCACATTTTTTTTTATCATTTTTCAAATTAATTATATTTTTTAATATTTTATTTTTTTTAATTACAAATCAATTTCTGCATTCTTTTTTACAGTCCGCAAATGCTAAGTCGGATCAATTAATTTTACACAGTATAATAATTTGATGTCTTGTCACATTCAACAATGGCCACACAATAATGTCTTGTCACATCCAACAGTGACTACACATAACGTCTTGTCACATCCGACAATAACTACACAATAATATCTTGTCACATTCGACAATGACTACAAATAATGTCTTGTCACATCTGAAAATGACAACTCAATGACACTACCCTTTTGACAATAACTCTATCCATTAGTCAAAAGGATGAACATTCTTTGGTCAATATCCTAAGGATTAAAGGATGTGCTATTATAAAAAAGGGGGGACACCCCTTTATCCATTGGATAATAGGGAGTGCCCAATTCTATTATGAATAAGCAAGGGTGGAATACAATTTTATTCATCTTTTCTCTCTACACACACATTTTCATACACATATTTTCTCTCTCTCAAATACATACACAAGAAAAAATCTTTCCTTATTTTTCATTTTCTCTCCCAAAAATACACAAATGCATATGCACATTTTTTAATCGCACACACATTATATTCTTCTTTCTCCCCTCTCTCAAGAATAAATAAATACACACAAATTTTTTCTTGTTTTTCTCTCTCTCAAACACACAAAAAATACACATATACACATAAAAATAAATTAATTTTTCGCTCCCTATTTTGGTGAAATTCCACCATTTTTACTAGGGATTATGTTGGTTACATTTATATGTATATATATATATATGTGTGTGTGTGTGTGTGTGTGTGTGTGTATGTATATATATATATATTTCTCAAGTGTTGTTGTTGCTATTCATATTTTCTTATTGTTCATGGCCAAAACTTTGTGACCCAGTGACTTTCTTTCCTTTATCCATTTCCATCAATCTTCGTTATATTTTTTAAGTGTTTTGTTGGTCGATATTTTATGTGAATTTATTTTCGTATTTCTTTGTTTATGGATTCTTAATGATGGTTATTGTCACTTCTCAGTGAATGTTCACATTTTTCAATCATGTTTGAACTATTTCTATTTTATTACATTACTCTATTATACAATTAGGAATTTTACTCTATTTTTGTTATTTTCAATTACTTCATCATGGCTACATCATTTTTATTCATTAACTTTGACCTTTTTGTCATTTTATTATTTTAATCATTGATAATCGTTTGAATTGCTATGTATGATTTTGATATGCGTTCAGTGACTTTGTTAATTTTTCGTCATTTTTCATTGTTATTAAATACCATTAATTATTTGGATGATGAAACTATCTATCCGTCGGATACTTGAGGTCACTCTATTACAAATGACGGATTTTATTTTCAAAAGATTACTACTTTATATGAAAATAAATGCTTGGCCAATGACATTATCTCTCCGTCGGATACTTGAGGCCACTCCGTAACAAAAGACGGATATTTATTTCTCAAAGTTTACTTATTTACATCAAAAATAAATGTTCGGCCGATGAAATTATCTTTCCGTCAGATACTTGAGGCCACCCCAATACAAAAGACAGATCTTTACTTTCCAAGTTATTTATTTTATATCAAAAATAGACACATGGCCAATGAAATTATCTCTCTGTCTGGATATTTGAGGACATCCCCATTACCAAGACGGACTTTATTTTATTGAAGCTATCATTTTATATTAAGGACCGACACATGGCCAATGACATTATCTCTCCGACGGATACTTGAGGTCACCCCATTACAAAGACGAACTTTATTTTTCTCAGGTTTATTTATTCGTATCAAGTATCAATACAATGACCGATGAAGAAATTCACCGTCAATTTTTGAGGCCTTCACAAATAAAAGGACGGATATTACGTATACAAATACGTAATAAAAATAAACAACGGGCAATGACGTAATTTTTATAACACCACTACAACACAAAAGGTTTTATGATTCGTATCTTGGCAGGGCGATTTAGGATGGCCGATTAGTTGAGCAACCATTTCGTAGCCATGGCGAGTCTAAAACTTAATTCGAGCCCACGTTATAACAAAATTTTATTTTTATAAGTACATCTACATGTACATGTGTGCACATTATTTCACTTACTTTAATAATTATTTGTTCATTTTATTACTTTATCAAGCACTTATACATAATTCTCGAGCTTTATGCTTGTAGTTTATTTTCATTTGTATAATTGTACATAAAGATAAAAAATAGTGAAAACTTTACTTTTTGGGTGCCGGGGGGAGATGTTCTTTATTTACATAATTTCATCACTTTTAGGCAAAACTTAGACCGTTAATATTTACATAAAAGAATCAAGTTAATCAAGTAATTCATGATTGTGTAATCTTTTCTTCTCAAATAATTTTTACTTTTTCATAACTTAAATCAAATAAAAATATTACTTGTAAATACTTTTTCTTTTCATGACACATTAAAATACATTTCTTTTCGTACGTCATAAAATACTTTTCTTTTTCACATGTAATTTATGTTTTTATTTATATAGTTAATATACATATGCTTTTACATGGTTTTAAACATTTATATTTTTTTCAAAGAATTATTTTATATTTAATACACGTACACTTTTATATTATTTTAAATATTCATACCTCCTCCCTCATTGATAAGTTTAGTCTAGTCAGGTACCACATTTATGGATCCTGAAGGGTGCCTAATCCCTTTTCTTCGGGATAATTTGAACCCTTTCCTGGAGTCTCAATAGGTTTTTGCAGACTAAAACATTAATCATACGTATTAACAAATAAATAGGTTTCCTTATTTTCCTTTAAAAATTAGGTGGCGACTCTATACAAAATTTTAATTCTTTAGAGTCCAATAAGTCATGTTTGTTTGACCTTGGCAAAAACAGGGCATGACATTCATCCCTTAATTAAATAAAACCGACAACTTTTCAAATATGTAAATTAAAAAAACGGATCTAAATAAACATTTTATCTTTATTGTATTTCAGAAAAAAAGAAAATTGCTTTAAAGTAAATCTAATAGATGGGTAATCTGTTGCAAAATATATTTTATCTGTTTGATAATTTACAAAATATTGAAATTGTTGCAACAGATGTATATATCTGTTTGATTTTTTGAATAGATAAGTCATATGTTGCAAAATATTGATCACTTATCGTAATAGATATCTATAACTGTTTGATAATTTTAACAGGTTAGTGATCAGGAGTTAAGCCATAGATGGGCTAGGAAGAATAAGCTGCGTACAGATGGATGGATCCACTTTCATGTGTGGGAGTTATGTATTACCGATAAGGTCATCGGAACAACACACACAAAGTATAATATTTTTGTGAATGCAGTTTTTAACCGACTAGGCATTGATCATTCAAACAAGATCCTGCATTATACAGTTAAGTTTGATGGGTTCAAATTGATAAGGCCGAGGGCACCATGATGATGGTACCGATACCCTATTATGAATTACTGATGGTTGTTGGTCATGTTTATACGTGTCAAGTTTTAAGAAGGGATCAATATTTGGTGTCATTGCTGAGATTCAATAGCCATTAGACTTAACTTTAAGTGTGCATTGGAATCTGAGAAGGACTTCAAAGCCTCGCACTGCATCAAACAAGAACGAAAAAACAATAGAAATTCTCCTGGCCAAAATTTATATGGAAGGATTGTCCAAGAAGATGATTATATGCCAGGAGGAGCCGAAGGAGAATGCCTACTAGGGGGAGGGGAGTTGATGAAAAACTATATTATCTGAAAGCCGATTGAAGAGGAGACATAGGGTAGCAAGGAAATTCTAGCAAATATGGATGATGAAATTGACTTAAAACATGAGAAATCTGAATCAAGTGCAAATATGAAAGTATACCTAGTAATGTAAATCCATTTGTTGTTTTTCTCAAAGAAAAATAATGCAGATGGACACTTTGCTAGGGAGCTACAACTAAGAAGCATGGTCAGGATGATCACCTATGGGCATCGAGGGTTGAAATAATGTACAGTAAGTCTAGAAAACCTGAGTCAATAACAGCTACAGTTAAAATAAGGAATCTAAGAGAAGGCTGCAATTTCTGAATTTTAAATTACATCCTATGACTTCTTATTTGTGTTTTTTATTAGGCCCACTGTTGTTGACCTGATCAGAACCACAAACAAGATTGAAAAACAGATTGAATATCATTACTTCCTTAGCAATATGGATTAATTGATTGTGTTTTCTTGTCTTAGCATGCTTTCAACATATCTTGGAGAAGATTAGAGGCTTGCTATAGTATGTGAATCCCGATAATTTTCAAGCTTGCCTCCAGCTTGCCGATTTGGTATTTAAGCTTGTCGTTCCCATCTTTAAAGTTGGTATAGAGTTGCTGATTTTTTGTTAGCTAGATCAGCAATACTTTCTTCTTCGAAGTTAAGGCATTGTAGAAGGCCTTCAAAACACTTTATTAAGAAGCCTTAAATGATACATAAAGGGTCGCAATGTTTGTTTTAGGTCAAAATATGTTGATGCACAGTCAAGCAGTGGTCCCAACAGTTAAATAGCTCACTTTTATCGAGCGTTGCTCAATGCAGCTTGCTCAACCAACCTTCAAGGGATTTTATAAACTAATTAGCGAGAAGTTACATAACTTTTGATCTGAACTAACTCTACCAAGCCTATCAAACATTACATAACTCCAGGCTCATTACCCTATCAAAACCTTTGCACGAGTTAGTGCACAAATCAAATGATCTCAATCTCTCAGCTTTTATGATGATCAATCTTCTCCCATATAGAGGACAAGATATCTGCCATGAAAAAGTCTACACCATCGCCAAAAATTCTTGCCACAATGAAAGTCTTGAGAAGGTATGACTAGTAGTCTCTCAATATCACTTTTATGGTTATCTTGACGTCTCTTTCCAATATATTGGAATGGACATAGCATGTAATTGTGCTTAGTTTAGTTTGTTCATTCTAAAATAATTTCAAAAGACGTTAAGAAAGTCATAAAAGTGATATTGAGAGATTACTAATAATGCCTTCTAAATATTTTTGTTGTGGCAAGAATTTCTGGCAATGGTGTAGACTTTTGCATGACAGATATCTTGTCCTCTAAATTAGAGAAGGAACATTAGCATAAAGGCTGAGAGATTGAGCTCGTTTGATTTATGCACTAACTCGGGCAATGGGTTTTGATAGGGTAATGAGCCTGGAGTTACGTAACATTTGATAGGCTTGGTAGAGTCAGTTTAGATCAAACGTTACATAACTCCTTGCTAATTAATTTATCAAATTCCTTGAAGGTTGGTTGAGTATGCTGCGTTGAGCAACACTCCATAAAAGTGAGTTATTCAACTGTTGGGACTACTGCTTGACTGTGCATCAACACATTTTGACCTAAAACAAACATAACGACCCTCTATGTATCATTTAAGGCTTCTGAATAAAGTGTGTTCTAAAGGCCTTCTACAATGCCATAACTTCAAAGAAAGTGTTCCTGATCAAGCTCACAAAAGACCAGCAACTCTATGGCAACTTCAAAGATGGCAACGACAAGCTTGAATACCAAAACGAAAAGCTGGAGGCAAGCTTAAAAATTATCGAAATTCACATACTACAGCAAGACTCTAATCTTTTCTAAGATATGTTGAAAACATGCTAAGGCTAGAAAAGATAATCAATTATATCCATATTGCTAAGGAAGTACTGATACTTAATCTGCCTTTCAATCTTGTTTGTGGTTTCGATCAGGTCAAAAATAGTGGACCTAATCGAAAACACAAATAAGAAGGTATGGGATGCAATTTAAAATTCAAAATTTGTAGCCTTCTCTTAGATTCCTTATTTTAACTGCAACTGTTATTGGCATAAGTTTTCTATACTTACTATACATCATTTCAACCCTCGATGCTTGCAAGACTTCTTTCTTGGTCTTCTACTATTTTCTATCTAGGTGATAATCCCGACCACGCTACCTAGAGCAGCTCCTTAGCAAAGAGATCATCTGCACTATTTTTCTTTTAGAGAAACAACAGATGAATTTTTCATTATCGAATACACTTTCATATTTGCACTTGATTCAGATTTCTCATGTTCTAAGTCAGTTTCATCGGTCAGATTCGCTAGAAGTTCTTTTCTTCCCTATGTTTTCTCTTCAATTAGCTCTTAGATGATATAGTCTTTTATCAACCCATCATTTTCCCACGCAGACATTCTCCTACCGCACCTTCTGGCGTATAATCATCACCCCGAGCACCCCAACCATATAAATTTGGGCTAGGGAAATAACTATATTGATTTCCGTTCTTGGTTGAAGTAGTGGGAGGCTTTGAAGGCTCTCTCAAAGTCTAATGCACCCTAAAAGTTAGTCCAATCGCTATTGAATCTCTTTATAATGACACCAAAACTAGATTCCTTCATAATGCTTGGCACATAAATATGAGCAACAACCGACATTAAATCTTAACAGGGTATCAGAACCATATTCATGGTCCCTCAGCCTTATTAATTTGTACCTATCAAACTTAACTGTAAAATTATAGATATCTTGTTTGAATGATTTATGACTAACGGAAAAAATAATATTTACAAAATTAGTGTACTCTATATGTGTTTTCATGATAACATCATCAGTAATACATACCTCCCATAAATGAAGTGTTTCCATATGCAAGCAGCTTATTCCTCCAAACCCATCTTTACTGTAGCCTCTTGTGTTGGTCGGAAAAAATTTGATCAACTTTTAGTTCCTTATATCTATAAAGAAGAGGAAAAAATTAATGTCAAACAAGAGAAGAACAGAAAAAACACTATCTATCTGTTGTAACAGATGTGTAGTCTGTTGCAACAGATGTTGAGTTTGTTGCAAGAGATGTGGAGTCTGTTGGAGTACATCAAGCCATCCTTGCTAGTGGTTTAATTTGTTCAACAGTTTCTCCATCTGTTCCAACATCAATAACATAATAAACTATAAAGAAATAACAAATAAAAACATCAACAACAAAGAAACACCACCATTCCAACACCACCAATAATATAATCAACAATAAAGAAGAAACATCCTTTGTTCCAACACCTTCAACAACACCACACAATAAGTTCCAACAACACCAACCTCACCAACAACATCAATAACAACATCAATAATAAAGAAACAAACAAAATACATAAACAAATGATACTGCCAACAAGGCTTTTGAACTTCTCCCAACAGATGACTTTTTTCGCATATTATAATAAAAATTCTCGATTAATTTATTCAACACTTAAAAATTCCTTAAAAATTTTTAAATAAATATGATATGGGTTAATGGTAATTAAATAAAAAATAAAATAAATAACTTGCAAAGAAGAAGAAGCGGATAAAAGAGCAATAGTGAATCATACCTTACCTGTAATGTCAAAAGGAGATCAAAACAATAATTTTAGTCGAGGAAAGATATGGATCGATTTTGATCTGAAAGGATTTTTATGAGAAAGAGGAGAGAAAAAAAGAGAAAAAAGGTTGTGATAACTCTAAAGAGGAGAGAAAGAAAAAGATGAGAGATAAATAAAATAAATTTAGGGCTAAAGAAGAGATGAGATAATTCTAGATGTAGACGTGGGTTTAAATATTCATTAACAACTTGAGGGGCACGAGAAAGACAGGTGAAATTGAAAAGACAAGATAAGACCAGTCAATGAGATATTTGAGTTATGCAAGAAATATTTTTTACCGCCTTTAGTAGTACTGTTTTATCTTTCTTCTTTCGGACAAAAGCTTGCTTAAAAAAAAGAATTTAACATAGATATGTCATCTATTGCAACAAATATGAATATCTGTTTGAAAAATTTCAACAACTTAGTCATCTGTAATAACATATGCAAATGTCCATTTTATAATCAAATCAGATATATCATTTGTTACAACAAATATCAATATCTGTTTGAAAATTTCCAACAGCTCAGTCATTTGTAACAACAAATGCAAATGTCAATTTGATAATTAAAGCAGATATGTCATCTGTTACAACCGATATTAATATCTATTTGAAAATTTCCAATATCTTAGTTGTTTGTTACAACAGATGCAAATGTCTATTTGATAATTAAATCAGATATGAATATCTTTTTGAAAATTTACAACAACTCAGTCATTTGTTGCAATAGATTTCATTGCAATTAATTTAAGTAGAACTAGGGATGAGTTCATAGGGTCAACTACAACTTTAATTGAGTCTTTTCAAATTGTATGGTGCTGGTATTGCGTTCATCCCGACCTGAGTCATCGATCGATCACTCTGAGTTAAAAATATTCTCATTAGCTTAATGTTAAGCTAGCACCTAAATTGATTTAGGTAGAACAAGGGACGAGTTCATAGGGTCAACTACAACTTCAATCGAGTCTTTGGAATTGCATGGTGTTGGTATTACGTTCATTCCTACCTGAGTCATCGATCAATCACTCTGAGTTGAAAAGATTCTCATTAGCTTAATTTTAAACTAGAACCTAAAGTGATTTAGGTAGAACTAGGGATGAGTTCATAGGGTCAACTACAATTTTAATTGAGTCTTTGCAATTGCATGGTGTTGGTATTGCGTTCATCCCGACCTGAGTCATCGATCGATCACTTTGAGTTGAAAAGATTCTCATTAGCTTAATTTTAAGCTAACACCTAAATTGATTTAGGTAGAACTAGGGATGAGTTCATAAGGTCAACTATAATTTTAATTGATTCTTTGCAATTACATGGTGTTAGTATTACGTTCATCCCGACCCGAGTGGTCGATCGATCACTCTGAGTTGAAAAGATTCTTATTAGCTTAACATTAAGCTAGTACCTAAATAGATTTAGGTAGAAATAGGGATGATTTCATATGGTCAACTACAACATCAATTTAGTCTTTGTAATTGCATGGTGTTGGTATTGCGTTCATTTCGACTTGAGTCATCGATCGATCACTCTGAGTTGAAAAAATTCTCATTAACTTAATGTTAAGCTAGTACCTAAATATATTTTGGTATAACTAGGTATGAATGAATTCATAGGGTCAACTACAACTTTAATTGAGTCTTTGAAATTGCATGATATTAGTATTGTGTTCATCCCGACCCGAGTCGTCGATTGATCACTCTGAGTTGATAAGATTCTCATTAACTTAATGTTAAGCTAGTACCTAAATTGGTTTTTGTAGAACTAGGGATGAATGAGTTCATAGGGTCAACTACAACTTTAATTAAGTCTTCGCAATTACATGGTGTTGGTATTGTGTTCATCCCGACCCGAGTCATCGATCGATCACTCTGAGTTGAAAAGATTCTCATTAACTTAATATTTTAAAAATTATATATTTTAAAATTTTAGAAATTAATTAAATAAAGATCAATTTGAACCAAATTATTAATTTCAAAACTTGTAATCCTTTTCCAAAATTATAAATCAACCCATACAAATCAACCATCTGCGGGAGAAACTTTTTCTCATTACAAATCTCAAGTTCTCTCTCTTCTCAGTCTCTCTCTCAATAATACAGACAACAACTACTCAATATATTGCTCAATCCTTCAAAATAGATCGATTTTCTTCCCATTTTCGACCACATAGTTGTTATTTTCTACTCTATTCTTGCTTGTATCCATTATTTTCTCTATCTTTGCAGGTACTAGAGTTCGATCAAAGTTCTACATTTGTTATTTATTCTAAAAATTAGGGATTTTTAGTTAATGATGAAAAAAAGACTTTCAGTTGTATTATCTTCGAGAATGAGTTAACAATTTTGAGTATTGATGCTAAAAAAGTTGGAAGCACCCGAGAAAACCTTAGTTTTTGTTGCAGTGTTTTTTTTACTATCGTGGTATTGTTGGATGATATATGTGGTATTGTTGGTGGTTTTTTTGGTGGTGTCGGTATTTGTGATTTTGGTGGTGGTGCTGGTGGTCTTGGTGTTGGTATTGGTGGCATTGGTGGTAGTGTTGGCATTCTTGGTATTGTTGTTAGTATTGTTGGCATTGGTGGTGGTATTGGTGGTCCATCTGTTTCAACAGGTGGAAGATCTGTTGGGAGATATTAAATAGGTCTTCAAACAGATTCCCCATCTTTTTTAGCTGATGGGTTATTTGTTGGAGTATTTTTTTTGTAAGGTGGCATATAATAATTTATTGAAATTTGTCTTACCTTTTTTTAAAAAATTATGCAGACATCAAATTTAATGTATTTTTTTATTTTTCTGTTGTTTGCAGTTAAATGATGGCTCCCAAAAGAAAAGAAACTGAAAGTGAATCAACTTCTGACCACCCAACAAAAAAGGCTAGAGTACAGATAGATTCGGAGGAACTTCCTGAAAAATCTCAGCCAGGGAAAAATGAAGTTGAGAAAAGCGAGAAATCCTTCTCACCAATGGGGCATGAATTAATATCGAAATCCCAGCATGATCCTATCAAAACCATTAGTAGTGACAGGTTTTAAGTTGCGATGCCGATAGATTACCCTACAAAAGTAACTGGTGATCTTGTACTTAAATGTCAGTTGTGAAAGGTTTTGATGAAAATAGGAGTATTATGAAGAATGAAAACATTGACAGACTTTTAAGAGGATTTGTTTTGCATACTTTCTTAAGCTGCCTGAACACCACACTCTCCGTTTCTAAATGAGCATAGCATATGGTCTTCTTAAGCGCAGGATCAAGTACGCGGGGAATAATAAAGATTTGCAGGAGGGCAAACAAGAGATAGATGAAATCTGAATCAACTACTGTGGCATGCCCATTTTTTTGGATTGAAAGAGTTTGTCATAGTGACGGGTTTGAGATGTGATCGTCCAGAGAACCTTTTATCAAGGAAACACCCCACAAAAGGTCTAACAAATGCAAGGAAAAAAAAGATAGATTGTTGGGCATTGTTGGACGTAGCTACAACGCGGGAAATTTGATAGAAGATCTCGAAGATAAAACCTTACCAAAGTAGTACAAGGAGAAATTATGCTTAGTTTGGTTTGTCCATTCAGTTATATTGGCAAGAGACGTCAAAAAAGTCATAGAAGATGATTTGTTGTCACTTGCTGATGATTTTGAGAAATTCAACTATTATCCTTGGGGATATGACATCTATTACTTTACTGTCAAATATTTACTAAAGCCATTCCTTCCATCCGAAAGCAGTTCAAGAATTACCCGGATGAGGTTTCTCATCCAAGGATTCTTAGGTGGTTGGCTGCAAAGAGCACTAAAAAAATTAAGTAGGTTGATCTCTTTAAACCTCAAGATGCAATAAGTCTTTTTTCAACTAAAATAATTTACCTCAAAGAAAGATATTGAAATAGATGTGCCATCTATTGCGATAAATGGGTTATCTGTTGTAACAGATTACCCGTCAACTACAATTGGTGCAACAAATAAGTAATTTATTATGACAGACGATCCATAATTTGCAATAGATTAACCATATGTTGCTCTGGTTCTTTGAATCCGACTCAACAAATTACCCATCTACTATAAATTATGCAACAGATGGGTAATCTAATAAAATATATTATTAATATGTTGCGACATACAGATCAGCTATTGTAGCAGATATATCATCTGTTGTATAAGTTGGTTGTGTTAACGTGTATCCCAACTGACTGCAAATTATTATTATATGATTTAAATGCCTTCTGCCTTTTTTATAGGTTGTGCATCCTTGGATCGTGCCTACTGAGCAAGATTTGGGGATGACTTCTTTTATTACTCTAGGTTTTGATGATACAATAACAGACCCAATGGTGAAGTTAATAAAGAAGAAATTGGCTGGAGAAATAGCCACAAAAAAGAGAAGATAGGCAAGGTCAGCCTAATTTTGAAGCTTTTCATGATCAACCTACTGCAACAGATCTGGGTGCTTCTTCTGGGGGTGTTACTGGTAGAGTTGCTGATGATGGTGGCAGCCATCCTGATGCTGCTACTGCTGCAAGTTATGATTATGAGCATGTTGGTGCTCAGGAAAAAATAAATACATTTGAAAACACCCCTTGCACATGTCCCTCTTACCCCTCTTCACCTTCATGTTCTCATTACAAATGCAAAGTGTGCAAGGACAGAGAGGATAAACTCCTTGAAAAATTAGAGGCTATTGCTGAAGCTTCTAAGGAGTTAAAATCCAAGAGGGGTTTCATACTATCCAAGAATATGAGGGAGCCATACACTCCTACAGTGGCGGTTAGGAGGAAGAGAAGAAACATTAGCCAAATACTCTCCATTATGAAAACAGAAAAAATTGCAACTCTTCCCGCTCCAAGAGTTGTTGAAGTTCAGGGGCCGCTGAAGAAGGTGGACATATATGCGGAACATGGCTACGAAGAGAAGAAGGAACTAAAAAAAATCATGACTGATGAGACAAAACCTCCACAAGAATACACTATGTATTTATTTACCGCCCAAGACTTCATGAGTATGACAAATATGCATGAGTGGTACGTGGACAATGTAAGTTTACTTTTTCTAATCTATCCTTCCTATCTACTCGATGAAGAATAAGCTACGCAACAGATATGTAATCTGTTGCAATATCTGGGTATTCTGTTGCAACATAATACACATTTATTGCATAAGTTGTGTTAGCTGGGTAATCTGTGAACTGATTCAGAGAACCCTATGTAATAGAATCTTTCCACTGTGTTTTTCTTCTTTATAGTTACTAATCTATTTAAAAATTATCTTCTTATACCACAATATGTTGATGAAATTCTCTGCCCCATGAGGGGCAGATAATTAGTGTACCTGGATGCTTATGATCCTGCCGATAGGATAATAGACCTCAAACTCTACAATAATTTCAAGAGTAGGTATGATACTCTCCGTGGGCAACCTTTTCCTGGTAGCCGGGGAATTGATCAGTTAGTTTCTACGTTCAAATGGGATGAACACATAATTAACTATGTTAGAGGGAAGAGGCCATATCCACACAGATTGAGCTGGACCAAGGCAAAGAGAATCCTTACAGTCATGAATGTAGAAGTCAAACACTTTCTCATTGTTTAGATACTACTCGACGAGGGAAAGATTAAGGTTTATGACTACAAATTACCTATCTTTAGGGAGGCTACGTTTTTAACCCACGTGCAGCCACTCTTGAAGTTGTTCCCCAAGTTGTTGACGCAGAGTAAATTGATGGATCATTTACCGGTGTAAGTCTTGAAGAAGAAATCATGGAATTTTGGAGGTCAAAATAAGAGCATCCACCTTTAAAAAAATAAAACCCGTGTCGCACGCAGGTCGTCCTCACTTGCATACATCAAGTGTTTGCTGACCGGCACAGAAATGGTCTGTATGTGCTACACCATTGTGGAAAAAATACAAGAGGTATGGGCTTATGGTGAACTAATTAACTGGTTGGATCCCGTGTATAAAGAAGAATGTGTACAAAGACAGAGACGAACACGATAATAATTTTTTATTTCAAGCCACTTTGTTCACTTTACATTATAATGCCAATTTTTTATGTCTGACGAAAGTAGAATTTTTATAATACAACAGATTGTCTATCTTTTGTAACAGATATCATACCTGTTGTGACAGATTGATTATCTGTTGCCATAGGTTGGTCATTTGTTGCATTATGCCGATGTTTCTGTCTATCTGTCGCAACAGATATACAATCTGTTTCAACATATAATCTATTTGTTACAACTGATAGGTAATCTATTGGACCAAATAAAAAAAGTAGAAAGACCTGTTATATAATTTTCAGCAGATAACCTACATGTTGCAACATATGTCTAAATTTGTTTGATAAGATATGTCATATATTGCAGCAGATATATTATCTGTTGCAATATTTGAATCTAGTATTCCATTTCAATTAACAAGTTTAAAACTAAGAATCAAATTATATTCATAGACAACATAAAATAAATCAAAGCCTTTGGAAATTACATGAAATAACTCAACAAAAAAGTGAAATGTAAAAAATTATTATGGGTACAAATGATCTACTCTATAAATAAATCAACAAGTTAACCAAGGAGGATAGGTTATTACATTGACAGACTCAAGCTATAAAGATCTACTCAATATGAACAAGTTGTTCTTCATTTGATGCTACAAAATTCGACTTTGGTCATCGTGAATCTTTAATGTCGCTTGCATACAGTTTCCAAGCTTTTGCTTCTCCGTATTTCCATAAAAAAAACATATCTTTTACGGAGTAATCCGACATCAAGTCAAGTCCATCATTTGGTACTTGTAATCCATCGCTCAAATACTCGGCGTAAGCGGCAACAAAAAGACCACAATTTTTATATTTTAAAAAAACAGATAATCCATATCTTATAGTTCATGTAAGCGTTGTGAAATTTATGAAATGAAACTTAATCATGATACTTATACTTACAGGCTACCAATGGTTTGTTGAGCAATTCCTTCAATATATTGTACATCAAATGGATTACCCATTTTATTCCGATGTGCTTCTATCGTTGACCAATCAGTATGAACCTTTTGATCTAAAAAAACACTCATATCAAGGTAAGTAGGCAATATTTTGATCAGCTTTTGTATCTCAGATGACGGTCCAGAATGTCTCTCTTTCACAACATTAAGTTATAAACTCGGATGCACCTCTCTTTTAGAACAACGACAGCCAACACCCAATGGAATTCATCACCACAATTGATTGGGATATTCACTTCGTCGACCAAATACCAAGGTAAGCCAGCTGGAATGCTAAAACCTTTGATGATGTTGACATTCCTTGTTTCGGAAAACTTCCAGTTGTTATTGACAATACCTATCGTAGGCATTATTGATGTAAAATTTGTACAAATAATTGCCTGTCGTGTATATGTATTGTTCTTGTGTTAGCAACTTGGCCTTCTTTTGAAGATAGTAAAAATGACATCGATGTGCTACACATATTATCAAATATTTTAGATTACGTGATGAAAAAATTAATACACAGATGTCATTAAATAAAGTATTAATTAATAATAATATGTATGGCATTTAAGCCTCATCATTTCAGCAAGTTTGAGGCTGTGACATTAAATAGAACCAATTCTTCATTTTGGGATGTGCAACAACAAAGTCGAACATATCAAAACCAAGAATTGGTTCATTCACTTTGTAGTGTTCGTCATTTTATTTTCTACATAATGATTTATATGTGTTAATGTCATATTTTTACAACGAGAATTATATAAATTAATATCTTTAAAATTGTACTTTGTTAGTTTTTTTGGAGCATCGTCCGAGATGTTGAAACCTTCAAATGGGTAATTCTTCCATTCTCCCAAACTGATAGGCTCAAATTTTTCTTCTTCTTTGGAAGCAGTTGATGGATTATCAACTGTGATAGTATGCTCTTCAGTAGTAGCTTCTACTGTGACATCCACCTGGAAAGCCAGAATTGTCAATGCTAATTACAGATATACAATAGATTGTCTATATGTTGTAACAGGTGAGTCTTATATTACAACATATGGATCATCTGTTAGGACAAATTCAAACAGGTAAAACAGAGTGGTACGATAATTTTGAATAGATGACCCATCTGCTGCAACATAAGACTCATCTATTGGTATAAATTAAAATAGTACGAAAATCTGTTTGATCTGCTGAAATAGATGGACATATGTTGCAATAGATAACATATCTGATGCAACAGGTTATACAACAGTTGCAACAGATGTATATATCTATTTGATAATTTCAGCAGATGTATCATTTGTTGAAACGGATATGTGCCTGTTTGTTTGTTGGAACAGATGATATACATTCACCTTCTTCAGCTCATGTTGCACTCATGTCGCCCTTGTACATTGAACAGCGGTGCAAGATAAAGATAGAGGAGTTGCAATTTTACTTTTTTTTATGCTTGATGATGCCCTGAAAATATCTTTCCTTCTCCTCTTAGATATCTTGATCTCTAATGGAGTGTAAGAATATGAAATCCTCTTTGATCGAATGACACCTCTCTTAGACGTTATTTTCTTTATGAAAGAAGTTAGTGCATTAATAGCATTAATCACTCCATCATATTTTGCCTTGCAATCTTGACATTTGCATGCAAAACATTCGCTAGAAGTGGCAAAATCTGTATAACTAGTATGATTATAATAATAATAGTTTGTTTTTTTAAAGACTGTAAGATGAGCATCATTAGCCCCAACAGCAGCACCACTATCACTACCATTACTATCATCAACAACAACAAGCCCACCCTCCAAAAAAAATTTTCGTGTGATGGTTGTTGCTCTAAACAATTTCAATTTTATTCTATCAACGATCTTAGGGTCTGATAAAATTTGCACAGATCGTAAAGTAAGAAAAAATAGAATCTTTAACTCTCGATTGGTCGGAAGAAGCCACGAATGAACAATCTAAAATAAATCAGTACATATATTAGAATGATGATGAAATCATTTAAAATAATCACTAATTAAAATAAAAACTTGATTAGAATTAGACTTATTGCTTCCTTCGGGGGATTGAAAAGATCAAGAAATTTTATATTTTTATTAGTTTTGACCGATAAACGTCTCAGGATTCTTGGACAGAAAACTTCTTCATGGTAGTTCACTTATTGTATCAAATAAGTAATGACTTCAAATGCCCAAGCCTATAACATAACGACAATAAATCGAAAGCAATATTGAATAAAAAAAATGAATCATATTATAATAAAAGAAATATTTATCATAAAAGCCCATGAAAAGCCATATAAGTTGACTGCCTTTGGCATTAACGGAGTCAACAAATATTTGACAGTTATTTTGAAGCTTTCATAACCCCAAGGATAACTTTTAAATGCCTCAAGATCCTCGGAGAGATTTATTAAACCGAGGCTTATATTGTTGTTAACATCTCTCGCCTACAGAATATTATGTATAAACCAAACCAAGCACAATGATTGCTTGTGCTTCTTTGAAAGTCTTTTACCTTTCAACACTTCTATCAAATTTTTTGTTTTTAAAGCTTGGACCAACAATGGACACCAGGTCATCATGATCACTCGACCTGCCTTTGCCTTTTTGGGTGTGCAGGGTGTTTTTTTCTGGATTAGAGTAGGTATAACTTGAGAAGGAGGAGGATGATAACATTTTAGTCCAGTAACTATGGCAAACTCCTTCCAATCAGAACAATCAGGCATGCCACAGTAAATTATCCACACCTCATCCATCTTATCTTTGTTTTCATACATAAAACTACGCTTGAGAAGATCATATATCATTTTCATTTGGAAACGATCATTGTTGTCCTCCAGCAAATCAAGATATTGCCCAAAGCAGCTTTCCCTGAAATAAGAATCTAATTTTCATTCTCAAAGTATTTTTCTGAAGGCGTCGAAAGATTTTTCCATGGCTGACTTAACCACAAAATCACCCATTAAATCTGTGGCACCATCGCACTGCATTCTCACAGGATAATGATCAATGCTGAAGGTTTTGACTAACTTTTTGATGGAAGGGCTATTAGCATTTGGATAATCTCTTTTGAAACATTCCTCATCTTCGTGTTCATTATCTTCTGCTCCTGATTGAGATAACGCTTGTAAAGTAAGCTCATAGAGTGGTGAATGTAGCCAAGCTGCTTCACTTGTTCCTTTACTTGGACTTGATTCAGTTTCTTTTCTTTTGGGAGCCATATTATCTTAATTTAACAGGAACATAAAATAGATTATAATTGATTAATGTATCGTTAAAAAAAAAATAGTTAATCTAACATGCACAACAACAAAATATCAGTTCTAACAGACCACACATCTGTTGCACATATATGTTATCTGTTGCAACATATAACTGATCTGTTACAACAGATGAGTAAATCGTTGAAAATAATAAAAACAAATCACTCATCTGTTGCACCAAGAAGGTTATCTGTTGCAACATATAACCAACCTATTGCAACGGATAAGTAATCTGTTGAAAATAATAAAAACAGACTACTCATCTGTTACACCAAGAATGTTATCTGTTGTAATATATAATGAACCTGTTGCAGCGGATGAGTAATCCGTTGGAAACAATTATAACAAAATTACTCAACTGTTGCACCAGGTAGGATATCTGTTGTATCATATAACCAACCTATTGCAGCGGATGCGTAATCCATTGGAAACAATAAAAATAGATCACTCATCTATTGGACCAGGTAGGTTATCTGTTGCAGCATATAACCAACTTGTTGCAACGGATGAGTAATCTATTAAAAATAATAAAAATAGATCACTCGTCTATTGCACCAGGTAGGATATCTGTTACAGCATATAAGCAACTTGTTGTAGGGGATGAGTAATCCATTAGAAATGATAAAAATAGGCCATATATCTGTTTAAATAGATCACTCATTTATTGCCAAATGAGTTATCTGTTGGATTAATATTGTTTAGATTTCTTCCAAACAAAAAAGTCATTTGTCGCAACAGATGAATGATCTGTTTTGTTCATCTGTTACATTAGATATTTAATTTGTTGTATAAAATGGTTAATATGTTGAATCAGATGGTTAATTTATTGAATCAAATCATTAATATGTTACGTCAGATGGTTATTCTGTTGCGTCAGATGGTTAATCTGTTGCGTCAGATGGTTAATTTGTTTCTTCAGATGGTTAATCTGTTAGTTGCATCAGATGGTAAATCTATTTCGTCACCATTTTTATGAAGAAAAAAAATAAATCAACCCAGCAACACCAACACAGCACACGCGAACTAAGAACATCAACGGTGGCCAAAAATCACCAACAAATCGAATCAACAGTTCGACAACAAGAACTACAATAACAATCAAAAATTATATTTCACACCAAAAAGAATAGAGAAGAAATGTCAGAAATTAGGGTTTTATTCAGTCCACATTTCAAATGTAAGCAAGAAATATTTAAATTGTTAACCAATACTAGAAGAGAAGTTGGCTCAAGTCATAATTTTTTACATGTGAAAGAAGAAATAAGACGACGAAGAACTCGAAGTTGTTGTCACCGGAGAAGTTGGCTCAAGTTTCTCTGTTTCTTCACGTCGATTGACGGTTGAAAGTCGAAAAGGAACTCGCCCAGATATTTGTCGTTGGAGCTTGAAGGGAGAAATTTTGTAGAACTATTGGTTGAGAAACAGTTGAGAGAGACTTGAGAGAGAGAGAGATGAGAGGAGAGAGACGATTGATTTAGAGGAGAAGGGTGTGGGTTGATTTGTATTTTTGAAAAGATTAGAAAGTTTTGAAAATATTAATCAAGTCCACAATTAACTTAATGAAGTTTCCTAATTATGTTTGACCCTTTAAGTTGGTCAATGTCACCAATCCTTCATTCAAGACTTAAAAGACATTTTTCCTTCAATTTTCTCCACTTACTACTCTATTAGTATAAAATTGACTCTCTACATTCATTTAATAGCCTTGAAATTAGTTTGATACTTAATATAATATTAGGGTAAAACTGAAAATAAATATCTAAAATACTCTTGATTTTATAAGTAAAACAAGTAATTTGATACAAATAAAATTAGAAAAAAGGCTAATTATTTTGGCACGGAGGGAGATTGATAGTATTTTTTTTTAGAATCATAGCACTACAAAGAACAAAGCTTAGGTGGATTGTTGCCTAAGCACACACACAATTATAATTATTTTATTTAAATTTTGTTTGTCTTACATTTTTTTGTCTATTATAAAAAAAAAAAACATCAATTTTTATATTTACTAGCTTTCTACCCCCAGCATTCTACATGACATATTTAAGATCATAATATATAAAGAGTTTTTTAAATATTATACACATTTTTAATCAATTTAAGATAAATTCAAAAATCTTCATAGTTTCTTACATCTTCATCATTTTAAGATAAATTCAAAAAACAGAGGAAATTTAATTTAATTTAACTTTATCTTAAAATTCCTTTAGAGACAGAATGCTTTCACAGCTAAAGAAAAGAAACTTTTTATACATTAAAAAACTGGCTGGGGCATCGACCAATAAGAGAGGTCCACTCGAGCCCTAAAATACTAAAACCAATGGATGTTGTTTAAGCATGAAGCAATTCCTTCAGTTTAAGCATGCTCAAATTACTTGTTTTACTTATAAAATCAAGAGTATGGGAGAAACACTATTTTATAAAGTGAACTTCACATTTTCAGTTTTCCCTTCAGTTTTCTTTCACTACAACAAAATATATGTATAACTATAAAATATATCGTAGATAAATATGAAAAATTCCATAGCTAAACACTTTAGCCATAATTTTTCTTCCATAGCAGTCGTAGCAAGAAGAGACGTAACTAATAGTTAGCTACAGACTTTATATGGTTCGTGGCTAAGAACTAACCCATATAACTACAAAAGGAATTGTATTGTAGTTGTGATGGTAAGAAATAATTTTCTACGAAATATATACTTATAGAAAATAATTCTTATCTTTTGTCACGAAAAATAAAATCTGTAGCAATTTTTATTTTGAAGACACAATATATTTTATTGTGGCAAAATGCTTGATTTGTTTGCTATAAAAATTCACACTTTGTGACTATATTATATTTTAGTCTTGTGGTATAAATAATTATATCTTGCTATGAGTTAGAAAATCTATAGTTATGAATTAAAATATTTGCCACAAATATTTTTGTACATAGCTAAAGATTCATTATTTTTGGCACAAATTGAATAAATTATATCTATTATTAAAAGGTGCTACGAAAAGTGAAAATCTATAACCATATTTTGAGTAATTAAATATAAGATTTTAACCACGTCTACGAAAATTCATTGCTACAAATTGAAGGATATTGTCATAAGCAATTATTAATTACACAAATTTCTACAATATAACTAAAATTAAAAAATCAAAATTTCAAAATAAATTTCAAACAACGCATAATTACATTCAGGATAATCACAATACATAATTTTTCTATGATAACAATTACAATAGCATCATCTTGCCTAACACCCTAAACAATGTAGTCTATTCTTTTTCTCATGCCATTGTCTCCAAACTGCTTTAATCTCATAAGTTTACCTTCGGATTTTTTATAAAATAAATTAATACCAAAAAGGAAAAATACTTGTATCATATATATAATTTAAGAGGTAGAGTAGTAATGTATTTTACCAAAAATATCTTTACCAAAATCTCCTTTAGCATTCTTATATGACCAATTTTCGTAAGATAATGAAACTCAGTAATCTTCAAAGAAATCGCAAGATCCAAATAATTCAATCTTTTTCCTGAAAAAGATCTTTTAACAAAGTTTTGAAAACCTACCGATATTAAAATGTACAATAACAAACATTTGATTCTAGTGATGTTTACAGTAAAAAGAAAAGTATTTAAAAAGCAAAGTTAACTTACTTTATCTTCGATTTCACTCTCAATATAAAATAGAGTCTTCATTGTTAACCTTAGATCGATGAAAATTAATCTACATAAATAAACAAGAAAATTATTTCAATATCTATGATCATAATAACTTTTTTTTAAAAAAAAAAGAGATAAAATATTCCTAGACAACAATAAAAAGAAAAAAAAAAGAAAAATTAAAGCAATAAAAAATTAAAACTAACGATTGCAAATTTAAACTAGCAAAGGTAAGGGGCGGCCGGAGGGGTGTGATGCTAATGAGAGGAAAAGAAGTCAAAATCTTAGTTTTATATCCCTATAAAAGGTTTTCTGGAGTTGGCCGCTTGGCTTTGTTGATATCCCTATATATATTCCTCTATTTCCTTTTTTATACAAAATTATAAAGGGTTAAAATCTTTTTACCTGCCTTAATTTTACTTTAAAAATCAAACTTCCTCCTCAATTGTAACAATAAATATTCTTCCTCCTTTTTTCTATTTGTCTTTTTAAATACCTATTTTATACTTACACTATTAATCTTTATTTTTCTTTACCTATTTAAAATCGTGATTTTTTTTAATTTTGTAATATGTTTAGCAAATTTCTTTAAATAAAAGTTAAGTATTATTTTCTAGACGAAAAAAAAAAGTTAGAATCCTTAATTTAATTTAGTATATAAGTAATTATGTTCTAAATGAAATAAAAAAAATTAATTTATTCATAATAATCAAAACTTTAATATCAATTTATACAAGTGGAAAAAACAAATAAAAATAATTTAATAAACATATTTCAATGCATTTAATATAATAATATTTATAAAGAAGAGATGTATTTTATAACAAATTAGCTCCTAAAGTTTACTTATATTGTAAATAAATTTTAATTTATTATTTAGAATATTTCATTAATGATAATCCAAACTTATTTATCTATATAAACAATAGAAAATAAGAGAAGTGAAACTTAAATATGCACACAATACATGTGCATACATATGTATATATACATACTTAATGCATGTAATAAAATAGCAATCATAAAAAATAGTATTAGCTTTTGTGACAAGTTCATAAAAATATTATTTTTACTTATAATACTAAAGAATTTTAAATAAAAAATATATAAATACTTAAGTAAAATAAATATGTAGAGTATAAAAAGATATTATATAGGTGAAAAATTATAAATATCAAGATCAAAACAGACATTGTCAAGGTAAAAAAGGAAAGGATACTTATTATTCAGAGTTTAAGTGAGAATTTGATTTTTAAAATAATGTTGAGAGAAAAACGTTTTTCATCCAATTAAAAATGTAGCAATGATTATGGGTAAAAAGGTGCATATATTAATAAAGAATTATATTTTTTATAAATTATAAAGATATAAGATAAAAATTTAATGGAATAGAACAAATTAATTCATTTCATGAAAAAATTATATATATATATATATATATATATATATATATATATATATGCATGCATGTATGTATATGTATATGTATATGTATATGTATGTATGTATATTTATATGTATATATGCATGTATACAACTAAAAATAATTAGAACTATAAAAATAATTAGAACTAAAAACAATGATGAAGTTCACTAATTTAGAGATGATTATAATTCCACAATCATTTGGATTAATTAATATTAAAGGTCACATGTTATATTTTATTTTATTGAATTATAATATTATGAGCAATCATATGCTCATATTTTAGTTATATTAAATTAATATTTTAATGTTTAATTAGATTTATCTAATTATCAAGTTTTTAGAATTACAATATACGATAACTTCAATAGCTTTTTTTTTTTTTTTGGCTTATTAATTGAATATAATTAGACATATAAGCACATAATTGTTAAATGTGATATAGTTATTTTAGGATGTTCCATGTATAACTTGTTTGATTAAATCTTTTACCCTCCCCAACCGTTGCGACCTTTTTCCTCTACTAAAGTTTATGTCAGTTAATATTAAATATTATTTATATTAAATAATTCTTTATTTGAAATATATATATATATATATATATATATATAAATTGATATTTGAAAATTTAAAATGATTAAGATTTTAGCTTTTAAGAAATAATTACACGTGGAATAAGTTGTATTTATAATTCAAATCAACATTATATTTAGGATATTTGAAAATAGAATTAAAAAAATGACAGTCCGATGCACAAAGCATCTCATTAATGTAAGCAATAGTGGCCGCTTTCACTAATTTTGACAAGTCTTACTCAGTTTAGTGGCATAACAATTACTTAATGACCAGTTATAGATAAACAATGAATTTGTGATATGATATCAATTTATTAGTGTCAAAAGAAGTCAGTAATACATCACAATACAATTTCACAAATATTGATAATTATTTAAGCAAATAAGTTATCCTATATGTTCTAATCTACTTTACAACTTTGTACTGTAATGCGTCTTTTAGAAAGATAATATTGTATTGTTAATACATTAATAATTTTGTAATACAATTTTTTTCTTACAATTGACATGAAATATCCATATAATTAATGAATTTAAGTTTATTATAAAAAAGATGACTTTTTCACCTTTCAATCAAACACTATTTCTACAACACTTTTGTTCAATAAAACAAGTATTAGAATAAATGAAAAGAAGAAATACTAAATTGGATCAAACATTAAACATGATCAAATATCAATTTAAAATTGCTAATGTTCTTTCTAAATTCTTATATTGATTGTTATACAAAAACACTTTTTAAATATTATTTATGTTATTTTTAAAATTTTATTCTTTTTAATATGAGGGACATACATGAGGCGTCTACGCTAAGACTAGAAATAAAATGCTTGACAAAAATTATAATTTATTACAATATTTTATAAACAGGTTTTTATCTTTTAGGATAATTATTACCACAAATCTATATAACTTGAAGCAAAATATCAATCTAGCGATAATATTTTTTTCAAGTAATTCTGACGTGGTGATAAGATTACTATTGATACAATAACTCTAAATTTATGGCCAAAAGCATATGATTAGCTACATCAGTTTATTGTTGCAATAAATTTATAGTTATTTGGGTAATTATTGCAAAATTTTCTATACTTGAAGTAAAAATAGTTATTTATCTATAAGATTTTGTTTTAAGCAATTTTTTGTGGCTATAAGATTATTACTACTATAATTACTTTAAACTCGTGGCAAAAACATACTATTTAGCTGTGACATTTTATTGTAACAACAAATTTATAGCTATTCGAATAATTATTGCCATAAACTTTTATAACTTGAAGCAAAAGTATTTATTCAGTTATAATGTTTTGTTTCAATTTTTTTTATGTGTGAGTATAAGATTACTATTGCTACAATAACTTTAAACTTGTAGCAAAAAAAATATAATTTAGCTATGATATTTTATTGTAGCAATAAATTTATAACTATTTCGATAATTGTTGCCACAAACTTTTATAACATGAAGCAAAAAAATATATTTAGCTATAATATTTCATTGTAGCAATAAGTTTGTAGCTATATGAGAAATTAGTGCCACAATAGTTAATAGCTGTAGCAAAAATAAGGAATTAACATTGTCATTTGATTTTTGTAGCTAAATTTTTTTATGAAATTATAAAAAGCTACGAAAGTTTAAATTTTGTGGCTGTTGTTTAGTATTGGTCATGATTTTTAAATTCATAGCTGAGAATTTGTAGCTATAGATGCATAATGTAGTAGTGTTTCCTCCATTTTCTATCCACAATTTACTTAGAACCTAACAATCCCACATGAATGTGGAATGACTATTTCATCAAAAAATATATGAATAAGTGTGTGATCCAAAAGCAAAGACTAATTGTATCTGGATAAGTAGGTTTACCTTTGAATTTTTCATAGTGAACTTGCATCAGATGCACTCGGTCAATCGGTAGATGCGATATGTTTGAACCGCCAAACTTTAGTGTAGACCTAGACAACACAAGTCACACAACCAATCATTTACCATTTATGTTTCTCATGACTTTATTTGTTTCAGCCATGAACACAACTTGATTTCATAAGAGCTTAGAAAATAGGTATTTACTATTGTTTGCAATAAATTTTCTTAGTGCTGAAAAATTAACTGCAGCAAAGATAAAATAAACAAAAAGAATAATTTTATTTAAATGAATTTTATGAGTACAATTTTGTTATTCTCTCGATTCTTCACTCTTAAGATTTTTCATGATTCGAGGGCCGTTTGTAGCGTAATTCTCAAACTTTTAGATGATTTAAGCCTCCTAAAAATGTGTTTGAATCTCCAAAAATTTTCAAACGACACTTCATCTTATCGAATTGATCTCCAGGCATAACTCCGTTAGTCAATTCTTTGAAGAGTTATGTAGTCAATGCAAAAATTTTCTCCAATGCTTGTTGAATGACCTCAGAAAATCATGTAACCCTACTATTTATAATTGTAGTGGGTAGGCAGTCCAAGTGTAAATAACCTTTTCTGCCTGATTCTGATTGACTCATTTATTATCAACCTTATCACAAACGTAGTGTGATAAGGTTGCTTGTGATTGGCCACAAATATGTCATTTGAGACACTTGGCAATATTTCATTGGTTGTTGAACTTGACTTGGCTTGCCACATTCTTGAATGGATAGTCTTGTCTTGTTGGTCTTTAATTTGACTGGATACCACATCACTTGACATGTGGCGTGAGTTTGGACTTCAAGGTGAGATGGACCTTGATGAGAAATAAAATGGGCTCATTATTTTTAGTATAAACAACATAAATCTCATCCTTAGTGAAATTAATTACATAGAATCTAGGATGTACTTTCTCTCTCCCATTTTTAGAAAAATACATATACATTACTTTGTGTTTTATACGTTACTACAATGTATGAGGTAACTGTTTAGCCTACGATTATGAAAATAAAATCAGCTACCATCGTCTCTCTCACAATCAACTCCAGTAATTAATGTGCTGATTTTATGGAGGCTTAAAAATAGAAACTGTAATACAAATTCAAAAATTTTCTGAAACATCAAAAAAATTGATTTTCAAAGTTATCAGAACTATCACAAAAAAATTAAGTTACAAACGAAAATAGAAACACAAAAAAGGGAGCAGCATATTAGCAGACTGTCAACATGTATGTGTGCACCTTATACATAGTACTTCTATGTATAATGTTATCATGAAAACTAATGTAAAATATAAGCTTTCTAGCTAAATGTATAATGTAACCTTATACATATTATAAGGATGTCATGAAGACTAATATCTAATGTAAATTTTCTAATGTACAAGGTAAATATCTAAAGTATAATGTGACCATAAATATATGAGGTTAATACGGTCGATTTATACTTATGTACATTATATTGTATAAGGTTACAATTGTAAAGTATAATGTACCCAACGTATGTCAAAAAAAATATCAACGTAAAGTATTATAAAAAAGTATTAATGTATAAGAAACCATTTACTGAAGTAAATAAAGTATTATAAAATAGACCTTTCTAATGTATAATGTAAATATCTAACGTATAATGTGACCATAAAATCAACAACGTATTAAAGTAATATCTAATGTAAACTTTGTAATGTATAACGTAAATATCTAAAGTATAATATGACCATAAAACCAATAAAAACTTATGTGCCGGAAAGAGGAGGCGGAATTAGAGGAGGGATTTTGAATTAACGGATGTACAAACCTAAATAAAAAGTCTAGGCTGAGACTGGTTTTCGAACCTATTTTTTTTTATTTTTACCTTATCAGTATCCGAAACAAAGCCGACAGGTCAATATATCGTGTATCACAGAGAATTTAGTCTAGTGGATGTGGGGCGAGGGGGGGGGGAAGGGATGAAATTTAAGAACTACATACGCAACAAAGAAAAAATCAAAAGAATTTTTGATTCAAACGAAGAAAGTGATGAAGTTAATTACTTGATCAACTGATGCTTGATAAGTGAAAGAAATTTGAAACCCCCAAATCACGTTAGCAAGGTTTTAAATTATATATAAATTTTGGGATGTATAAGAAGGAAGAGAGAGAAACAGTAATAAAAAGAAGGGATTTGTATAATTAATTTGGAATTTTTGTAATTTCTTTTCCAATATAGGATTTTATGTAATAAGGTAAAGTTACCTTGTGTATATATATAAATTTTTCTTTTTCTTTTACAACCCAAAATAATTTTAGGCCCAAGAAAATATGGATCAAAATTTAAATCATATGAATTTGATCCAATAAATTTTACGTGTCTATTACTATCATTCTCTTTTTATCGACTTTCACTTCACCCTCACATAGGAAATCCCTAAAAATATAATCTTATAAATTAAACTATTTGGCCATACCATCCAAACTTAGAAACCATTAAAAAATTCAAACCGTAAGCTTTATCCTTGTTTCCTAATATTATCTTCATCATGATAAGTGATTGAGTTAATTGACAATATTGAACCGTCAATCACAATTTTATTTGATCTCCTTGAATCAAGCTCTTGGGATCTCCAGTCCCCTAGGTAGAGTTACCTTCGTGATAACTTGTCCTAGGTCTTAAATCCATTTCCTTCTATAATCTCTCAATTTTCTCTCTAGATAGACCTTTTGCAAGTGGATTTGACATATTTTTCTTTGATTTCACATAGTCAATCGTGATAATTTCATTAGAGAATAGTTCTCTAACGATATTATGTCTCTATTTTATATGATGAGATTTACTATTATACATCATACTCCTTGACCTACCTATTGTAGCTTGACTATCACAACATATGCATACTAGTGCCAAAGATTTAGGCCAATAAGGAATGTTCAAGAAATTCCAAAGTCATTCAATTTCTTCACCGACTTAAAAGTCAAGTTAAAGTGATAGTACACACATCAATCTGAAATCCACTCTTTCGGTTCATTCAAATTTGCGTCACGTGGATTCACCAAAGGGGAAAACATTATGTATCACGAATTTCTATATTCCCAAGACTCTAAACAAACTTCTAGTTAAGAATGAATTTGATAGGAGTTTATATACAACATACATGTTATATACTAGCTAACTTAATATAAACACTGGATATGAATAAAAAAAATTTAATTTATTAAAAATTAGACGATATTTGAACAGGGCTAAAAATTAATTTATTACTTTTATGCAATAAAATATTACATTAAATTATAGCATGTGAATTGACAGATGTAATTGAAGAATAAAATATTAGCAAATCCACACAAAGGTCTAGTAGTATGATGCAAATATCTTATCTTTTTTGTGATATTAATATTTGATATGGACTAGATTTTAAAAATGTTAGTTTGGCAATCTGTAGTGTATCTATATCTATCCATATTTATACTTTATACTATGGCTATCAAGTGGGCCGGGCTGGGCCAATCCGAACCGGCCCGTGTTATTTAACCGGGTTGAGGGCCGGGTTGGGGTCGAAGTGGGTCGGATCGGTCCGGGCCCAACAGTAAAAAAATCAAAAACCACTTTAACCAGGCCCACTTAACCCAACCCGGTCAAACCCACCTAAACCCGGTCAAACCTGTTTAAGAAACCGGTCAAACCCGGTCAAAAATATTAAAAAAAAAAAAAAATTCAATATACATTATATATACCCACCTATATACATTATAAATACGTTAAACAATATATATACACTATATATATAGTATATACTACATTAGAATTTAAAAAATATATACACAATTACGCATATATACGCACCATCCAAATATATATGTACTACTTTAAACTTTAAAGTTTAAATAAAATATACTACAATATATATATATAATTATATATATATGTACACATGTATACGTTAAATATACACGTCTATAGAAGATCTATTCACATATATACACTCTATTCTATGTATACGCACCATTCAATATATATATACTACTACTTATAAAATATACTACATTATATATACATTACAATATATATAGATATACTTATATACTAATTTATAAAACATATACACATGTATACGTTAAATATACACTTCTATAGAAGATATATACACGTGTATACGCACCATTCAATTTATATATACTGCTACTTATAAAATATACTACATTATATATACATTACAATATATATAGATATACTTATATACTAATTTATAAAACATATACACATGTATACGTTAAATATACACTTATATAGAAGATATATGCACAAATATACAAAACATATGCTACTTAATATAATAAATTAATAATATTTGGTAGTAAATTAATAATATATTAGAAGTAAGTTTTTAATTTAAAGTAGAAAACTAGAAATTCAATTTAAAATTTTAAATCGTTAAATGAAAAAAAATAAAAAACAAGGGCTAAGGAGTGAATGAATTTGGGGAATTTTATTGATTGCAAAATGATCCAAAATTTATAATTTACATGAATGAAAAATCTATAAATTATGCATCATTTTTTCCAACTCATTCATGTTAATATTAATGGGAACTTGCATAGGATAGTCGAAGTCAACGGGGGCAAAACCATGCATTGGACTTGATTCTTCTGAGTTCTCCCGTGAAGTCATAATTTCTTCAAGTTTCAGCTCGTCGCTCGACTCCGGTTCCATTCCTTGGTTTCTTCTTTCCGCTCTAATCCAATCTCTGAGGCAAACTAGAACATTCATTGCATTGCTTCCCAATGAGTGTCGGTTGTCTCCAAGCTGCTGTCGTCCCTGACTAAAGGCGCTCTCTGATGCAACGGTTGACATTAGAACATTCAAGATATCTCTAGCTAATCTTGAAAGCACATGATATTGTGTTTCATTACTCCTCCACCAATCCAACGTGTTGATCCGTCGTCTGTGATCCTCTGGTGCCGTCCGAAGATAATATTTCAGCTCTTCCCGATAAGTTGATGTGTAAGTTCTCTCATCAACACTGTTCCAACAATTTAAATCATAAAACGAATCAGAAAAACCACTATGTGTCGACCTTTTAAAGATGATGGCTCCTCGGGAGGATGAGGAGCGACAGTTGGAGTGATATTTGTAGGTACGGCTAAATCAAATAAATCAGCATAGTGATTATATAATTTTTCTATTTAATCCTTTGCATCAGTCGTAGCCGTCCACAAATCAGGTTGTACATGTTCAGAATCATGGTTAGTATTTATTTCTAAGTTAGTATAAATATGAGTACTAAAGTGACACATATTATTATATTTCATGCACGGATTTAGCATAGCACCAACCAAGTAAATAGGGGGAATCGGGAAAAAATATTTTTTAAATTTCGTAAACATGGCGCCAATAGGTTCTTTATAACCTTCTTTATTTTTATATTCTTTGAGCAAAACAAAAATATCGGCTATATATGCTAAAATATTACAAACAGTAGGATAATAAGCACCGGAAAATTCAACCGTAGCTACATAAATTTTTTCTAAAAACTTAACAAGATCATTAATTACAACCTAATCAGAATTATGTAGCATGCAATCAGCAGAATCAGTAAATGAACCGCAATGTTGGTTAAAAGCTAGTGTAATAGAAATTCTATATTTATAACAAGTTTTTAAAAATTCATACGTAGAATTCCATATAGTATCAATTTCCTCAGCCATCAAAATCGGTGTAAGTCCATTTTCTTGACATTTAACTTTAAATTCTCTAATTCTCGATCTACGATTATTTCCTTGAATAAAATCAACGGCAAGACAAATTTTTTCAATATAAAGCTCAAAACACTCAACACCATCTTTTAAAATTAAATTATATATATGACATGCACACTTAATATGAAAAATTTCAGGCAAGGGCGGAGATAGCGTAGATTTTATTTTTGTTATCGCAGTCTTGTTGTTAGAAGCATTATCAAAAGTAATACATAAAATTTTATTTTCGATACCATAATATCCGGCAATTTTAACAATAGAATCAGCAATAAATTGTCCAGTATGTTTACGATCTTCATCATATAAAAAAGCAAGAATACGTTTTTGCATCACGAAATTACTATCCTTCCAATGACAAGTAACGGTTAAATGATCATTTTTAATTACAGCACGACCAAGATCAGAAGTTAGGGACAATCTATATTGAATATTTTTTAGCAATGTTGATAAATAAAAATAATATTGTGAATGGAGTCTAAAAATATCAGACCGACAAGTAGTTCTAGGAATACCGTTAAACATAGGATTATAAATTGCTTGTATATAACGAATAAAGGCATCAGAAGAAGGAAAACTAAAAGGCAAACAACCCACAACTACCATTTTAGCTATTTCTTTCCTGTCCCTCAATTTATTATACTTCTTCGCTACGTGACCGGTTGCTGGGTCCATTTTAGTTTGCGTTGACCCACCAACATCCCCACCACCTTTTGCAATATTTAACTCTCTTTTGTGATCTTCAGCTACATGTCTCATTAACGTACCCGTACCCCCTTGCTTGCCTCCCCTTCTATGCTTATATATCTGTTGACAAATATTGCATTGCACCTCAATATCTGATATACGTTCGAAAAATTGTCATGCAATACTAGTTCTTGTACGAGGTTTTGGGGCACTGGGAGGACGGGAAGGGAGATTAACTGATTCAGATCTAACGTTAGCATCTCCTACTGCGGATGTCTCAGCAATATTTTCATTATCTTCGTCTAAATTAACCGCATCTACTTCATTTTCTTCTTCTATACCGTAATTTTCCTGAGCTTCTACATAATCCATATCGTGAGCACCTACACCTATTTCTTCCTCAAAAGGTGTACCAAGCGGTACCGGAGGCGAAGGTACACGGGTATATCTACTACTTGAACTACCTCTACCGCTAGTAATTCGCTTTTTACTACCACTACCGCTTTCGGGACAAAAATTTTTACCACCTTTAGTAGCGAGGTTTCTTAATTTATCCATAATATAAATTAAATTAAACTAAAAATATTCAAAATACACAAATATAATAAAATTAAATATTAAACAATTAATACAATAAATAAAAATTAAACGTAAGAGATGGAACGACAATACCAAATTTTGAAAGTATCCGAAGATTGCGACTTTAGAAACTTCCGCTCGTACTTTGTAAACGAAAAATTTAAAAATTAAAGTGAACACTTTAAGAAATTAAATATATTGAATATTTGAGAATTGAGAATTGAGATTTGAGAGAGAATGAGATTTGAGAGAGTGAAAAATTGTGTGAAAAATGATTTGAAGTTGTAGGGTATTTATAGATTTTTTTTTGGAATTAAAAAATATTTTTTAAAGTTTTTTTTTTTTTTAATAAATGGGCCCAAACTAGCCGTTTGGACCCAAAAACGGCTATATAGCCGTTGCGCCAACAGCTAGTTTGGCCCAAAATTCAAAATATCTTCTTTTTTTAAAAAAAATTTATCCGGGCCGGGCCGGTTAACCAGCGGGCCTGGATCGGGCTTGGTCCGGGCCGGTTAGCCGGGCCCATTTTAAAAAATAACCGGCCCGGGACTCGGAACCCTAAAGCCCTAGGGCTAACCGGGCCGGGTCAAACCGGGCCGGGTTAGGTAGCCCGGCCCACTTGACACCCCTACTTTATACTATATTAAAAGGGTGAAGTACCTTAGAAATGTTGTTTGGATTTATTGTTCTTCACTAAAAGACTTCACAATAGATAAAATCATCTTTTCACTTTTTTTCTTCAATTATTAATTATAATGTGATATTTAAAAATAAATAATCCTAAAATATATGGCAAGAGAAAAAATATATTTTAGAAATTAAAGAGTTCAAAAATATTTGATAAGAATAAATATGGTAAGTAATATTAGGATAATTAATAATTAAGGACTCCTAAAAAATATGAAATATACAATAAAAGAAAATATTTACTAAGAGTTTTACTTACAACTGGGAAGAGTTTTTCTTGGAAAAAAAGAAAAAAGCTAACACATTTAGGGGTGAGCATAAATATCGAAAAACCAAAATACCGAACTGAACCGAATTATTTCAGTTTTTCGATTTCGGTTTTTTGTTTTTTTTTGTTCGATTTTGGTTTATTTTTTTATAAATTCGATATTTCGGTTCGGTTTTCAGTTTTTAGGTCGACGTATTTTATTTTTTGGTTTAAACCAGAATTTTTAATATACTTTTCTAATTATAATATATATATATATATATTATTTAATATTTATAATATATAAGCCCATAAGCAATTAGGCTTTAGCTACAACCCACTACTGCCTACAACCGAAAGCCCCAAAATCCAAATACATTCAACAATCGAAATTGAAAGTTACTTTTTTCATTGATTTTTGCAACCGAAAGTTAATATATAGTCCTCCATTTGATTTTTGCATTGGAGGTGATTATTCTTGTTTGTCACCTAGAAAACTTTACAAGTTTATATTGATTTTTCTTTAACGTAAGAAAGTTAAACTAGTCTGATTTACAATTTAGCCATTAAATAGGCCCAAAACCGAAAAATCAAAATTATTAAACCGAATAAAACCAAATTGAAATATAAATAAATCAAACCTAACCGAATTAATTCGATTCGGTTTTTGATACACCTAATTCCATAGCTGAAAACTGAAAAAACCGAAATAAAAAGCTGAAACCGAACCAAAGTACCGAACGTCCACCCCTAAACACATTTTTTAGAGGGTTAAACATTAATAATTGTGCCAATTATTTAAAAACATGGAAAAAGGGATAAAAATATGGATAAGTATAAAATTGGTCTAGGGTGGGTAAAACAATAAGGAGAAAAAAATTTAAAAAACAATTATTTCGTCTGGGTTTGCTTTATTTGGAATAAAAATATTTATTATTTCCTTGTATAATTAATTGCCAAGAATAGAATGTTAATTACTATTTCCTTATATATCAATTGCTAAGAAGTAAAGTTAGTTATTTCTTATTAAATATTACTTTCATATTGTGGTGGAAAAATAAAAATGAAATTTTCTTATTTAAACTGCATAAAAAGTAATATAATCAAAAGATCACATTTCAAAATTTGATTTAAACAAATGATTCGGACTTCGAAATCTGAGTAAAAGCCATATAAAAGTAACAAAGAGTGGTTCGAAGTTCAAGGCTCAATCTTACATGAATAAAGTGATGACGTGCACATAATTCAAATAACTGCAAATAATTTGACTAAGTGTAGAAGAGTAGTATAGAAGAGCATAGGACGTTAGAATTCACTACTGTCCGTCACAATTCATCAATATCGAAGTTTGAATCAATCATTGACTGTAATGTATTCTCAATCTTGTTTTTTCATATTCTTTAATTCTATTATGGTGCAGTGTTTTATCTAATTTTGACTAACATGACGTCTTGATTCTCTTTTCTTTATTTTAAAAAGTTCTCAAATATATGATAAAACGAAAATTAAAAACAATACGAAAAAGGGATTAAAATAGAAATAGGTATAAAATTGGTGTGCTTTTAAACTTATGTAGTTTAAATTATATAGTTTTTGTTTCAATTATGCCAATTTTAGTTAGTAATTGAACATAGGAATTTTCGTGATGCATTTTCCCAATAGTTTCACATAAGAGAATTTTGTATTTCTTGTATCCACCATTAAATTTAGTAGGAAAAATGCTTTTTTTTCCACCCTAAACTATATACGAAATTGTTGAGACACACCCGAATTTTAGGATGGTCCTATTATCCCTGAACTAATTAAAAACCTATTTTTTACAATCTTAGTGCCTATATAGCACATACGTGCATGGCGCATCAGTAAATTAACACACTGAAGGTCCACGTAGGCACACGTATGTGCCATGTAGGCACTAAAGTTGTCCAAAATATGATTTTAATTAGTCCAAGGATAATAGAACGTTCAGGTGTATCTCAACAATTTCGTGTATAGTTCAGGTGGAAACAGAGTATTTTCTCAATTTAGTAACATAAGTTTCACTCTTGTACGTGATCTCAAATTCATTAGCATAAAAATAGTTTGATTTAAGATGAATCTCTTAATACCGTAAATGGTGTGGATAAACAAGAATTAGGATTATATAGCCAATATCAACTAATTTGAGGTTAAGGGGTAGTTGGTTTATTAGTTGCATTTGCATAGGTGGAAAAAAAACTTATTAAGATCATAATACGACAAACTTTCCGTTTGAGATTGTGTTTTTTCTTTCAATTATAATTTTTTTTGACTATTTTACACAGATTAAAGTTACATATGATTGGTAGATTTGAGTTGTGAGATTCACTTTCTTTTCAATTTTTAAAGTTTTTCACAATCAATGTTATTTAGGTTTAGGAGTGTTATACTTCTAAACACTTTCACGAGTGCTTTCAATTTCTTTCACATAAATTTTCTTGATAGTATAATTTATGTTTTTTCAATAATCATATTTACCGTTAAGTTTACGATATAACTAAAATTTCATATTTTGACCCTGAATATTAATTCAGGGTGCAACCATTTAGTAGCAGGGAAGCATAATAAGTGTCAAATTGTTCGTAGTCTTCCTAACTGTTATTACATGATGATCAAAATCTCTGTTTACTTAGAAAGTATTATATTCTATGAACTAATTATTTATACTAAGCTTTCTCTCTTCATAATTTTCCTAAGTTTTCATTTTCGTTTTTTCATCATCATTTCTCCGTTATATGCATTATCTATATCTATATCTATAATCTATATCGATAATCTATATCTATAATTTATTAAAAGTGGAAAGACCCTTAAAAAAAGTGATTCAAACTTGTTGCCCTTCATTAAAATATTCTGCAATATACAAAATAATCTTTTCACCCTTTTTATCTAATTGTTAATTAATTTTTTTTATAATATTTAAAACTTTAAAATCAACTAAAATATTACTTATTATTTTTTTTCATTATTTGAATGATGTATAAAGTCCTAAAATAAAAGAATTTGTGCATGAAAACGAAATTTTCTATTGACTAAAACTTTGTGGAAACTTTCGGTAACATAAGTTTCAATTTAAATAGGAGTCAATTGCATATTATAATTTATAAATGAGTGTACAAAACATCTCTTTTGCTATTTTAGTTTTGAAGTAACAAAAACTTTAAAACTTTATACCAATACCCTAACGTAATAGGAGTAATATATATTACCACACGATTTTTTTAAAAGAATAGTCCTTTTCTTTTTTTCGATCTTTTTTTTGAAATTTTTTTCTTATAAATCAAAAGGTAGGTTTTTTTCCAAAACTACCATACGTTGCGAGATCAAAACAAGTTTAGGTATGTATTTTTGAAAGACAATTGTTAATTGATTTTTTTTTTTTTGCAATGAAATTTTGATGTATCTTATGATTAAAGAGATAAATTTGATTGTGATTTGAGATAAGTTTTGTAATGAAATTTTTATGTATCTTATAATGAAAGACAAATTTGCTTGTGATTTGAGATAAGTTTTCTAAAATTTTAGTATGTTTTTTATGTTTACAATCTTGACATATCTATGATTGGAGAGATAAATTTGCTTATGATTTGAGATAGTTTTCTAAAATTTTAGTCTGTTATTGAAGTTGAAAATAAATAAATTATCATGTATTCTTGAGAGACAGTTGTTAATCGAAAAGTTGAGGTAAGTTTTCTAAAATTTTAGTATATTCGTAAAGTTTATAATAAATAAATTATCAAATATTTTTGATAGACATGTGCTAATCAAAATTTTGCTTTTGTGAAATTTTGCTATATCTTATGATTGAGTAAACGAACTCGTTTGTGCTTTGAGGTAAGTTTTCTAAAATTTAGTATGTTCTTCACTTTACAATTTTGATAGTATCTATAATTAAAGAGATAAATTTTCTTACAATTTGAGGGAAGTTTTCTAAAATTTTAGAATGTTTTTGAAATTTACAATAAAAAAATTATCATGTATTTTGTCTGGACAGTTGTGAATTGAGACTTTCTTATTTTAATTTTTTGATATATTAATAGTATCTATGATTGATGAGATAAATTTGTTTGTGATTGAGGTATATTTCCTAAATTGTAGTACGTCTTTTTATGTTTATAAAAATAAATTATCATGTATTTTTTTTATAAATAATTGCTAATTGAGAAGTTTTCTTTTGTTATTTTAGTTTGTTCTTGAAATTTAAAATAATAAATTATCATGTATGCTTGATATATAATTGCTGATTGAAAAGCTTTTTATAATATTTGTTTGTAATGACTCATATAAAATTAATAAAATTGAAATTCACTTATCTACAGTATTGAGTAGATACTTTTAATCGTTACATTCTGTCACGAGAAATTGTTTAGTCATTCTAATTCTATATGAATTTTCTTTTAAAATTTAGTACATGTAATTATTTCAATTGTGTGAATAAACTATGAGATCTGATCTATCGTTATTATTTTTTAATAATAGGCTCCAATGATTGTTTTTTTTTTTTTTTGGTTCAAGCTATATATCATTTAAATAAATATAAAATTTATTCTAATGTTAAATGTTACTTTCTAATAGTTTTGCTCTTTCGTATATAGTACACGTGCAAAACATGTACACTAAACTAGTATACTTAAACGTTGTGGAGCGTTTTATTTTTTTTTATACATAGTTTTATGTTTTATTCTGCAGAGGAAAATAAAAAAGGAAGTATATATTAAATTATTACTTTCTTTATTGAGTTAGGGCCAACCCGGAACCGGCCCTTCCATTTTAACCGGGTTGAGGGCCGATTAAGGGCTGGTTTTGACGCTAGTCGGGCCGGGCCAAAAAGTTAAAAAATTAAAACCCACCCTAACCCGTCCCACTTAACCCAATCCGGTCAAATCCACCAAAACCCGGTCAAACCCGTTTAAAAAATACATTAAAAATCCAATATACACTATATACACTCCAATATACACTCCAATACACAATATATATTTTTTAAAAAATATATAAACAATTACACATATATACGTATCATTCAATATATAATTATATATGACTATACATACTACTTTAAATAAAACATATGCAATAATAGTATAATATATATATATATATATATATACAATACAATATATATATATATATATATATATATATATATATATATATATATATATATATATATACTAATTTATAAAACATATACACATGTATACGTTAAATATATACTACTTTAGAAGATATATACACATATATATGCACCATTCAATATATATGTACTACTTTAAATAAAATATATACTACAATATACATATATATATATATACAACGATATATATATATATATATATATATATATATATATATATATAGTTACATACTAATTTATAAAACATATACACTTGTATACTTTAAAGATATGCGTCTATAGAAGATATATACACATATATACATACCATTCAATATATATGTACTACTTTAAATAAAATATATACTACAATATATATATATATATATATATATATATATATATATATACTTACATACTAATTTATAAAACATATACACTTGTACACGTTAAATGTATACTACTTTAGAAGATATATACACATATATACGCACCATTCAATATATATGTACTGCTTTAAATAAAATATATACTACAATATACATATATATATACAACAATATATATATATATATATATATATATATATATATATATATATATATATATATATATAGTTACATACTAATTTATACAACATATACACATGTATACATTAAAGATATACGTCTATAGAAGATATATACACATATATACGCACCATTCAATAATATGTACTACTTTAAATAAAGTATATACTACAATATATATATATATATATATATATATATATACTACTATATATATATATATATTACTATATATATATATATATATACTTATATACTAATTTATAAAACATATACACTTGTATACGTTAAAGATATAATTCTATAGAAGATATAAACACATATATATGCACCATTCAATATATATGTACTACATTAAATAAAGTATATACAACAATATATATATATATATGTGTGTGTGTGTGTGTGTGTGTGTGTGATAGTTAATTAATAATATATTAAAAGTAAGTTTTTAATTTAAACTAGAAATTCATTTTAAATCATTTTAAATCAATATATAGGTACTACTTTAAATCAAATATATACTACAATATATATGTATATACTATGTATGTATATATGTATTTATATATATATAGTTATATACTAATTTATAAAACATATACACCTGTATACGTTAAATATATACATCTATAGAAGATATACACATATATACGCATCATTCAATATGTATGTACTACTTTAAATAAAATATTTACTACAATATACATATATATGTATTACAATGTATAGATGGTTATATTATACTAATTTATAAAACATATACACTTGTATACGTATAATATATACATCTATATAAGATATACACACATATATACGCACCAATCAATGTATATGTACTATTTAAAATAAAATATATACTACAATATACATGGATTACAATACATAGATAGTTATATTATACTAATTTATAAAACATATACACATGTATACGTTAAATATACACTTCTATAGAAGATATATACACGTGTATACGCACCATTCAATGTATATATACTACTACTTATAAAATATACTACATTATATATACATTACAATATATATAGATATACTTATATACTAATTTATAAAACATATACACATGTATACGTTAAATATACACTTCTTTAGAAGATATATACACGTGTATACGCACCATTCAATATATATATACTACTACTTATAAAATATACTACATTATATATATATTAAAATATATATAGATATACTTATCTACTAATTTATAAAACATATACACATGTATACGTTAAATATACACTTCTATAGAAGATATATGCACAAATATACAAAACATATGCTACTTAATATAATAAACTAATAATATTAGTAAATTAATAATTTATTAGAAGTAAGTTTTTAATGTAAAGTAGAAAACTAGAAATTCAATTTAAAATTTTAAATCATTAAATGAAAAAATATAAAAAGCAAGGACTAAGGAGTGAATGAATTTGGGGAATTTTATTGATTGCAAAATGATCCAAAATTTATAATTTACATGGATGAAAAATCTACAAATTATGCATCATTTTTTCCAAATAATTCATGTTAATATTAATGGGAACTTGCATAGGATAGTCGAAGTCAACGGGGGCAAAATCATGCATTGGACTTGATTCTGCTGAGTTCTCCCGTGAAGTCATAATTTCTTCAAGTTTCAGCTCGTCGTTCGGCTCCGATTCCATTCCTTGGTTTCTTATTACACTCTAATCCAAGATCTGAGGCAAACTAGAACATTCATTGCATTGCTTCCCAATGAGTGTCGGTTATCTCCAAGCTGCTGTCGTCCCTGGCTAAAGGCGCTCTCTGATGCAACAGTTGGCATTGGAACATTCAAGATATCTCTAGCTAATCTTGAAAACACAGGATATTGTGTTTCATTACTCCTCCACCAATCCAACGTGTTGATCCGTCGTCTGCGATCCTCTGGTGCCATCCGAAGATAATATTTTAGCTCTTCCCGATAAGTTGATGTGTAAGTTCTCTCATCAATACCGTTCCAACAATTTAAATCATAAAGTGAATCAGAAAAAACCACTATGTGCCGGCCTTTTAGAAGATGATGGCTCCTCGGAAAGATGAGGAGCGACAGTTGGAGTGATATTTGTAGGTACGACTAAATCAAATAAATCAGCATAGTGATTATATAATTTTTCTATGTAATCCTTTGCATCAGCCGTAGCCGTCAACAAATCAGGTTATACTTGATCAGAATCACGGTTAGTATTTATTTCTAAGTTAGTATAAATAAGAGTACTAAAGTGACACATATTATTATATTTCATGCACGGATTTAGCATAACACCAACCAAGTAAATAGGAGGAATCGGGAAAAAATATTTTTTAAATTTCGTAAACATGGCGCCAACAGCTTCTTTATAACCTTCTTTATTTTTATATTCTTTGAGCAAACCAGAAATATCGGCTATATATGCCAAAATATTACAAACAGTAGGATAATAAGCACCAGAAAATTCAACCGTAGCTACATAAATTTTTTCTAAAAACTTAACAAGATCATTAATTACAACCCAATCAGAATTATGTAGCATGCAATCAGCAGAATCAGTAAATGAACCGCAATGTTGGTTAAAAGCTAGTGTAATAGGAATTCTATATTTATAACAAGTTTTTAAAAATTCATACGTAGAAATCCATCTAGTATCAATTTCCTCAGGCATCAAAATCGGTGTAAGTCCATTTTCTTGACATTTAACTTTAAAGTCTCTAATTCTCGATTTACGATTATTTCCTTGAATAAAACCAACGGCAAGACGAATTTTTTCAATGTAAAGCTCAAAAAACTCAAGACCATCTTTTACAATTAAATTATATATATGACATGCACACTTAATATGAAAAATTTCAGGTAAGGGCGGAGATAGCGTAGATTTTATTTTTGTTATAGCAGTCTTGTTATTAGAAGCATTATCAAAAGCAATACATAAAATTTTATTTTCGATACCATAATATCCGGTAATTTCAACAATAGAATCAGCAATAAATTGTCCAGTATGTTTACGATCTTCATCATATAAAAAAGCAAGAATATGTTTTTGCATCACGAAATTACCATCCATCCAATGACAAGTAACGATTAAATAATCATTTTTATTTACAGCACGACCAAGATCAGAAGTCAGGGACAATCTACATTGAATATTTTTTAACAATGTTGATAAACAAAAATAATATTGTGAATGGAGTCTAAAAATATCAGACCGACAAGTAGTTCTAAGAATACCGTTAAACATAGGATTATAAATTGCTTGTATATAACGAATAAAGGCATCAGAAGAAGGAAAACTAAAAGGCAAACAACCCATAGCTACCATTTTAGCTATTTCTTTCCGGTCCCTCAATTTATTATACTTCTTCGCTACGTGACCGGTTGCTGGGTCCATTTTAGTTTGTGTTGACCCACCAACATCCCCACCACCTTTTGCAATATTTAACTCTCTTTTGTGATCTTCAGCTACATGTCTCATTAACGTACCCGTACCCCCTTGCTTGCTTCCACTTCTATGCTTATATATTTGTTGACAAATATTGCATTGCACCTCAATGTATGATAGACGTTCAAAAAATTGTCATGCAATACTAGTTCTTGTACGAGGTCTTGGGGCACTGGGAGGACAGTGAGGGAGATTAACCGATTCAGATCTAACGTTAGCATCTCCTACTGCGGGTGTCTCAGCAATATTTTCATTATCTTCGTCTAAATTAACCGCATCTACTTCATTTTCTTTTTCTATACCGTAATTTTCCTGAGCTTCTACATAATCCATATCGTGAGCACCTACACCTATTTCTTCCTCAAAAGGTGTACCAAGCGGTACCGGAGGCGAAGACACACAGGTATATCTACTACTTGAACTATCTCTACCGCTAGAAATTCGCTTTTTACTACCACTACCGCTTCCGGGACAAAAAATTTTAACACCTTTAGTAGCGAGGTTTCTTAATTTTTTCATAATATAAATTAAATTAAACTAAAAATATTCAAAATACACAAATATAATAAAATTAAATATTAAATAATTAATACAATAAATAAAAATTAAACGTAAGAGATGGAACGACAATACCAAATTTTGGAAGTATCCGAAGGTTGCGACTTTAGAAACTTCCGCTCGTACTTTGTAAACGAAAAATTAAAAAATTAAAGTGAACACTTTAAGAAATTAAATATATTGAATATTTGAGAATTGAGAATTGAGATTTGAGAGAGAATAAGATTTGAGAGAGTGAAAAATTGTGTGAAAAATGAATTGAAGTTGTAGGGTATTTATAGAATTTTTTTGGGATTAAAAAATATTTTTTAAAGTTATTTTTTTTTTAATAAATGGGCCCAAACTAACCGTTTCGACCCAAAAACGGCTATATAGCCGTTGGGCCAACGGCTAGTTTGGCCCAAAATCTTTTTTTTTCTTTTCTTAAAAAGGTATCTAGGCCGGGCCTGGACCGGGCTTGGTCTGGGCCGGGTTAGCTGGGCCCATTTTAAAAAATAACCGGCCCGAGACCTGGAACCCTAAAGCCCTAGGTCTTACCGGGCCGAGTCAAACTGGGCCGGGTTACTTACAAGGGACGGGTCGGGTCGGGTCGGCCTGACCCACTTGACACCCCTAAGTAGAACTACCATAAAACGGCCGAGTTCAGTATAAAATAGAACAATAGTTAATAAATAAATACAACGAAAAAAAGAAAATAATGGGGAACTAAAATAACTTCAAAATAAAGTGACTTTCAAATTTTGACTCCAAATAAAAAAGCTTCATAAAAATAATCTTTAGATATTAAGTGATATATTTTCAGAAAAAATTATTCCCGATCAATGGAGTAAATTACATAAATAATCCTCTAGATAACAAGTTCATACTTATTCATCTTTCAACTTTTATTTTTCTCTTTTTAATTCTTCTTTGATTTTTATCTTTACTTTTCTCTTTTTATTTTTGATTTTTTTCAACCCTTACTTTTTCCTCTCAATTTCTTTTTTTTTTCTTTTTTATTTTATACTTTGATTTTTATTTTTTCTTTCCTCTTTTTTTTTTTGTTCTTTTTAATTTTTCTCAATCCTTATTTTTTTTCTTTACTCCTCTCAACATATACTTTTATATTTTTTTTTTCTTTTATTTTTCTTTTTTTCTTTCTTTTTTATTTTTTAAAAAATTCTGGGCCTTTATTTTTATTTTATCTTTTTTTAATTATTTTTATCAACTTTTATTTTTTTTTCCGTTCTCTCTCAACTTCTATATTTTCTTTGATTTTTATTTTTTAATATTTTTCTTCTTTTTTTGCAATTATTATTATTTTTGTTCTTTTCTTCCATTTCTTCCAATCGAGTTACATCTCATGAGCAAGAGTTGACACTATCATATTATAAAGATAAGACTTATGACTTTCAAACAATAAACTATGTTCCATGGGCAAGAGTTAACACTACCACATTGTAGATTCTAGACTTATGACTTTGAAACAACAAGTAATGTTTCACGGGCAAAAGTTGACACTGCCACATTGTGTTTAGATTTATGAGATATTCTATAAATTTTACCTTAGAGGCAAAACTTAGCTTAAGGACTTTTAAACAACAAATTATGCCCCATCGATCAGAGTTGACTCTACCACGTTATATTTTCATTTATAAGATGTTCCACAACTATTGGCTTAGAGGCAAGACTTAGCTCAAACACTTTCAAACTACAAATTATGCCCCAGGGGAAAGAGTTGACACTACCACGTTATGTCTTTATTTATGAGATATTCTACAACTCTTGCCTTAGAGGCAAGACTTAGCTCAAAGACTTTCAAACTATAAATCATTCCCCATTGGCAAGAGTTGACACTACCACGTTATGTATTTATTTTTGAGATGTTCTACAACTCTTACGTTAGAGGCAAGACTTAGCTCAAGGACTTTCAAACAACAAATTATGCCCCACAGGCAAGAGTTGACACTACACGTTATGTCTTTATTTATGAGATATTCTACAACTCTCGCCTTAGAGGTACGACTTTTTCCAAGAATTTTCAAACAAGTTACATATTGGGCAAGAGTCAACACTAACACATTGTGTTTTTTACTTATGAAATGTGTTATAACTCTTGTCTTAGAGGTAAGACTCAGCCTAAGGACCATCAAATAATAAGTTATGCCCCACGGGTAAGAGTTGACACCACTGCATTTTGTATTGATTTATGAGGTGTTTTATAACTCTTTCCTTAGAGGCAAGACTTAGACCAAGGACTTTCAAGTAACAAGTTGTGCCCTATGGGCAAGATTTGACAATACCACACTGTGTTTTGATTTATGAGATATTCTAACTCTTGCCTTAGAGGAAAGACTTAACCGAAGGACTTTCAAATAAAAAGTTACACCCCATGGGTAAGATTTGACACTATCACATTATGTTTTGATTTATGAGATGTTCTATAACTCTTGCTTTAGAGGCAAGACTTAGCCCAAGTACTTTTAAACAACAAGTTACGCTCCACGGACAAGATTTAAGATTATCACATTGTGTCTTGATTTATGAGATGTTTTATAAATCAAGGACTTTTAAACAGCATGTTATACCCCGTGGGTAAGAGTTGACACTATCACATTATGTTTTGATTTGTGAGATGTTCTATATCTCTTGCCCTAGAGACTCGAATTAGTTCAAGGACTTTCAAACAACAAGTGACGCCCCATGGGCAAGAGTTGACACTACTACATCGTTTCTTGATTTATGAGATATTCTATAACTCTTGCCTTAGAGGCAAGACTTAGCTGACAAGTTACGCCCTCTGGACAAGAGTTGACACTATCATATTGTGTCTTGTTTATGTGATGCTTTATTAGTTTTGCCTCTAAGATAAAACGTAGCCCAAGAACCTCCCAAAAGAACAAGTTACGCCCAATGGACAAGTGTTGACACTACCACATTGTTTTTTGATTTATGAGATGTTCTTTAACTCTTGCCTTTGAAGAGACTTGACTCAAGGATTTTCAAACAACAAATTATGCTCCACAAACAAGACTTCACGCTACCACGTTATGCCTTAATTTATGAGTTGTTCTATAATTTTTGCCTTAGAGGCAAAGCTTATCCCAAAGAACATCCTAACCATAATTCATGCCCATAAATTTGCTTTGATGTCAAAAAAAGAAGACCTTTTTGCGGATTATTCAATTTTTTATTTATTAGCAAAATATAATAGAAGTTGTGAAAAAAGAAAAAAGAGATCAAATAAATAGAGAAAAAAAAGACAAGAAAAAATAAAGATTAAGAAAAAAGCGAAGAATTTAAAAAATTGAGAAAAACAAAATGAGATGAAAAAAATAAAAATAAATTTTGAGAAAAATGAGGAAAAAAAAAAAGAGAAATGATTAAAACAAAAAAGAAAGTTGAGACAAATAAATTAAAAAAAGAAATGATGAAATAGATAATGTTTGAGAAAAAAATAATGGTTGAGATAAATGAATTAAAACATGAAAATAAAATTAAGAACAAAATAAAAAAAGTGAAAATAATAAAAATAAAAATAGAACTTGAGAGACAAATGAATATGAAAAATTTAAAAATATTTGAGTCGTAGAGGGACAAAATTATATTTGTATTATACTTAAAAAGAAAGGAAGACTAATTTTTAAAGACTTTTCTTAGTGAGATTAAAAATTCAAAGCCACCCACTTGAGGCTATACAATGTAATGTCCTGGAGTTGGTTTGCTTAAGAGGGCCTATCCAACCCAATATTCTAAGACATGGTTACTTTGCACTTGGACATATGGCTCAAACAAGGGTTGATTACAAAAATTGTACTCTTTTAGGTCACCGTTTAAGTTTTATCCTTATTTAAAACGTTCTGAAATATAACTCTTAAAAATTAGTTTTCCAGACAACTTTAGATTCCGGTCTAAAGATAACACTTGTATCCTCTGTATTAGCACTGTTGCTGCTGGCAAAAAGTTAATGGACGCTTAATAATATATAATCTTACAGACAAAATATTAGATTGACATCTAAAGTTTGTAATAGCTTACAAATACTAAACAATGATCTAAAGTTTTCTAATAAGATTTTCAATTTTCTCAAAACAAAAGAAAACCTTTAGATCGTGGGTTTAAAGGTCCATAAATTACAAGAAAGAAAAATGAGGGTCACTTACTAAACAATTGTCACAGAAAAGGCTAATCGTCAAAAATTTCATTAGAACAAGCTGCCCAATAAATTTAGCTACAATATAAAACTGACCTGAGCACATTGATAAAAGAAATTATATAAAGTAAAAGTGTGATAAAATGACCTTTAAAGAAAGGCCACACACCTTAATAACAACTTGTTATTTAATTAGGACAATAAGATGGGAAAATATATTTGAATTAGACCACATATACAATTGTCAACGTCAATATATAGTAATAAATACTTATTATTATTTCAGGAAAAAGGTTCAAATATGTCATAGAACTATCAGAAATGTCTCACTTATGCCATCTGTTAAAAGTTTGGCTCGTTTATGCCATCGTCGTTACAAAACAAGTTCATTTATGTCATTACTTGTTAAAGGTGGTTTTTCAAAAACAGCTTTGCTACGTGTCGTCTTACTAGAGGTTCACATCATCAATTCAAACAAAGAGAAAAGATTCAAATATGTCATCGAACTATTAGAAATGACTCATTTATAACATTCGTTAAAAGTTTGGCTCGTTTATGCCATCGCCATTACAAAACAGGTTCATACATGTCAGTACTTGTTAATTGCAGTTTTTCAAAAACTGCTTTGCCATGTGTCATCTTACTAGAGGTCCATGTCATTAATCAAAATAAATCAATAAGAATTGATTTATTTTTCTTACATTTTGTTCGTAATAGTCAGTGCCTTGAATCTTTGAGGAAGATCACCCGTCATAGCATTGAATGAAAAATTCACTAAAATAGTATGCAACAAAGAATGATTAACTAGTCATTTTGAGGTTTGTAAGACTTGGCAAAAGAATATTTTAGGCCTCACTTGTTTTTACAGTTATTGGAGCTTGGCCTAAGAATATCTCGAAATATATTTAGCTATTTAGTTAACATAATTGGGACAATCACATAATTTTAATTAGTGACGTGGACCTCTCGTAAGACGACGCGTGACAAAGCTATTTTTGATAAATCACCGTTACAAGTAATGGAATGGATGAACCCGTTCTGCAACGACAATGGCATAAACGAGATAAACTTTTAACGAATGACATAAATGAGTCATTTCTGATAGTACGATGGCATAGTTGAACCTTTTTATGTTATTTTAATTAATGATGTGGACCTCTAGTAAGAAGACACGTGGCAAAGCTGTTTTTGTAAAACAACCGTTAACAAGGAATGATATGGATGAACCTGTTTTGTAACGGCGATAGTATAAACGAGCCAAAATTTTAACGGATGACATTAATGAGTCATTTCTAATAGTTCGATGACATATTTGAGCCTTTTCCCTTTCCAAAATTGAAAAATAGGAAAGACTACTTCTTGTTGACAATCCTTTGACGAGAACCTGGCAGAAGTTGATCTGCCATATTTTATTTCTGTTTAATTGGAGGTACTAGTTAGTTCCGAAATTATTTATTCCACCATTTATATCTTCGTGATGGAATAAGTTATCTCATATAAATAGTGGATAACTAATCTCAAAATTAATTATTTTGGGATAACTTATTTCCAACCAAATGACCCCTAAAGGCACATTTCTTCGTTTACCCTTCTTGATCCCATCTAATTTTAAAGATGGTACTTCTTTGTCTTTACATATTCTGTTTTAACTCTGTATACGATTAAAAGGTGATATATAAGGTAAAATAAATATACCAAATAAGGTATTAGTAATACTCATTAAACTAATACATGCATTAACTTTCCAATACACTCTACCAGACGACCCCTTAATGATTTTCCTAAAGTAAAAATATCTCACCACAATTTCATTATCCATATCTACAGTTACTGAATGCAGTCGTCGCTTTCACTAATCCCATTAATAATTATCACTATCACCCATCAGTTTGTACTCATAATCGTCAATGTATATCGTCAATTACGGCTTTCACTAATCCCATTAATAATTATCACTATCACCCATTAGTTTGTACTCATAATCGTCAATGTATATCGTCAATTTTATCATTATCAGTTAATCACCATCATCATTAGTTATTATCGTCACCGACCATAAATTATACCACCAATTACAATCATCAACCATCATCTTTAATTATTGCATTCAACCACCATCACCTCTAGTAATCACAAGCCCACAATTACCGTCACCTAGAATCATTGTCGAAGAAGGTGAACAAGAACCTATTTTTTTGAATTACTATTTAATTAGTGCCTGCTTCATAACTTCTTTTTTTATATATAAGTTTGCGCGCTTCATGTAAAAGTTTAGACAATAGCGACATGAAGTTTGGCAACTTTAGACATTCACATTTGAAAGTATGGCCTTGTGAAAGCCAAACATCATATGTTCTCGCCTGATGTTTAGAATGTAGGAGGTATTGGCCCCTCAAAAGGAATTGCGTTTTTATATTCTTCAAAAACTCCTTTTCTTAATGTCCTTATTCCCCTTTCATTCAGAGCTATCGTAACTTGAATTCATCATGATATACTTACAGGAAAAGAAAAACAAACAGTTTGCACTTTAGTAGCTACCGTTTCACTGGCTCTAGTATTCACAGGTTGTCGCGGAATGAAATATTATAATAGTATTTATGGTTCAACTTTTTTTCTTAGCATTTCGTTTTCATGATTTGCATATGATTATAAGTACTATTTTCTCGATCATATATGGCATTTGTCAGCTTCTTGATCATCTTACCTAGGAGCATCACGCTTGAAGTAGTGGCATGGCACTGACATTTGGTATATGTGGTTCATTTATTTCTATTTGTCTCTACCTATTGGAGGGGAGGTATATGAAGAAAGGAATCAACGGACTTAACAAGCCAAACATTCTAGAATTTTTTTTACTTATGCGTATAAAAATTGATCAAAAATTAAACATACTTTCACACATTTTTCCCATTAGTAGACTCATCCTTTTGTGCTTTAGATGTTAATTGTAATATACACATTGTAAGTACTTTGATTGACAATATAGATCTATCTAAAATTAAATTTATATCGTTAACTAAATAAAGTATAAATTTAATTCTGAAATCCTTCACTTATAAAAAAAATTAACTTAAAATTTAAATATTTCACCTTATCCTGTGTAGGCAAATGAGCTCATAGCTTCTAGCCTCTCAATTTTGAACAAAAACTTCACTTCAATAATAATAATAACGACGACATATTCGATATATTTTTCACAAAAGTGTATCTAAGAGGGTAGAATATACACCATCATACCTATGCGTAGAAGTGATACAAAGAGACTATTTCTGATAGAAAACTTCACTTATAAAAAAAAATTCAAAAGAAAAGAAATGTGTACATATTTTACTTCATAAAATAGAATCAATTTACATACAAACTTACTAAAATATATTCTATAAAAGAACGACACAACAAAAACTTTTCCAAAAGCCTAATGAGTACATAAATCTAATTTGAAAAAAATACAACGTATGCTTATGTTATTTATGGATTGAAAAAGATAAAAAGAAATAAAAAAAAGAATTATGAGGTGGTTCAAATCCTTTTGAAAAATGAATTCGCATAATCATTTTTTACCTTTTTGATCGCTAAAATTTATATCTATTAAATAATATAATGAATTTATTGCTATAAGTACATTCTTGGTGTTGAAACCCAACTTTATATTTTCTTATCTTCTCAAATTTAGGTTTAATCATGGTAAAACATACTGGCTTAAAAAGAATTGATATATAAGAAATCCAAAATAAAAAAATATCTTAGTATTTGGTTCAAACGTATGCAGAAGTCTCCTTATAAAACCTATAGCAATATTGAATCCAATGATTATTAACTGATGACGGTAAAAGCTTTAACACTCTTTGTTAAAGTGCATATTTATTGACACTAAAAGCTATTTTTGTTGGAGTGGCCTCCATGATGGACAAGACAAGGAAAATTAAACTGAGATGGTTCGAACATGTGAGAAAGAGGTGCACAGAAGTCCTAGTCAGGCATTGTGAGAGGTTGATTACAATATGTTATGGAAGAGATAGAGGTACAATCGATGAAGTATTTGGGAGAGATGATTAGACAAGACATGGAACAACTTCAACTTTTTGAGGACGTGACCTGAGATCAGAGGTTATGAAGGCCGTGAATCAGGCTAGAAATTTAGTAAGTAGTTACTAAGCGTTGCCTCGTTTCTTTGTTTATATAATTAGTAATAGCATTTGTCTCGCAATTGCCAGCGTTACGACATTATTACTCATTATTTATTGTGCTTTAGTTATCACACTTTTCAATTTTTCGTAAGGAATAGATTGTGTTTTTAATGAAAAGCTCAATAGTATTCACCTAGCCGTAAGAATAGCTTTATCCCGCAAGTTTTGGTTTAATCAAAACTTATTAACAAGAAATTTATCTATCTTTTTTTAGCTTGTTCTTTCACCCTCTTGTCAATATTATTTCCCTATACCATATATAGAAAGAGTTGGTAAATCATTTACTGAGTTTCACTTTACAGAATAACTGGTTCTTAATACAATCATATAATAATGTCACCATCAGCAACAATTACGAGAATCTATTCAAATTCATATTCGAAAATCAGATTATCCAAAGCTAAATTGACTTTAGGCTATGCACCTAATTTTCATGGGATTTCCTACTTCCAATTTCCATAACTAAACAGTCAAGTGGCGGTGTAAACCCAGGATATTAACCATCCATGCCATAACCAAAAACATTCTCATACTGTTATACATAAGCATTTCTCGATTGATTTTCACGAACACAACATTTTAAAAATTAAATTCCTTAAGATTGTTGGGACCTTATGTTCAAAACAGTAAATTAGAAATCGAAAGAAACCGAGATTTAAAAGCAAATTAAAATATCCGAGTCCATAGAATTCATCATGTGTCCTTAAAGAATTTAATTCCCTCACTGTTGGATTACTTCTTCCTAGGGTAAAACGAATATATGTATCGCTAGAGTAGCGCGTACTACAAACAATGATGACTTTGTCAAACGGACGGTAACAAATCACACAGACTCCATATCTATTTTTAGAAAATATGAAGAAGAAATTCAGAAATATGAAGGGGAGCCTTGGAGTAACTGGTAAAGTTGCTTCCATGTGACCAGGAGGTCACGGGTTCAAGTCTTGGAAACAGCCACTGGCAGAAATACAAGGTAAGGCTGCGTATGATACACCCTTGTGGTGAGGTCCTTCCTCGAACACCGCGCATAGCGGTAGCTTTAGTGCACCGGGATGCACTTTTTGATCCAGAAAACTGAGGCTAGTTCTCTAAATTTATAGCCAATTTAGTTGAAGAAGTGCTTATTGTGTCTTAAGCCAATGAAAAGGTAGTTGAAGAGGTGCTTATTGTGTCTTATCGAAAAAGTCATAAACTATCGAAAAGCTTACAATAATTCAAAGTGAAAATGTGTTACTCAACTTGCATCTTTTTTTTCCGCGTCTTTTCGCAAAAACACCTATTCATTTCTGTAATTATTCAGGTGTATTTGACACCATGAACCCAGTCAAGCAAAGAATGGAAATAAGAAATAGAAGAAGAAAGGAAGAAGAAGGGGGGAGCTGAAGAATTGAGTATTATCTCAAAGAAAGAGTAGTAATTCTTATTAGAAATAAAGTGGTAAACAGAATGATCCAAGTAGTAGGTATTTATAGTATGCTAACAAGTCTAGGCTTAACTAAATATGTTAACTACCTATCCATTAGTTAGTTATAACTAACTTCTTGAAAGCACCTATATACTTGTGTAGACTACATTACATCCTAAAGTTGTTTTCTTCTTCTTCTTCTCTTAACACTCCCCCTCAAGCTAGGAAGGGGTGAATATGTCACACATTCCTAGCTTGGATCTTAGATACGTGTGTTGTACTCTGTTAAGTCCTTTTGTGAACAAGTCTGCAGGTTGATGTTGTGTTGATATGTAGTTAGTTGAAACAGTTCCTTGTAAGATTTTTTTCCTGATAAAATAGTAGTCAATATCTATGTGTTTAGTTCTGTGTTTAGTTCTTTCATGATACACCGGGTTGGCTGCTATTTGTAGAGCTAATTTACTGTCAGTGTATATCTCTGCTGGAAGGGTTATGTCCAGGACAATCTCTTTCACCAGGCCTAAGACCCATATTAATTAGTTCAGCTGTTACGTCTGCCATACTTCTAAATTCAGCTTCAGCTGAACTTCTAGACACAGTAGCTTGTTTCTTCGACTTCCAAGAGACTGTTGAATCACCAATTTTTACAAGATAACCAGTAATAGACCTTCTTATTTGAGGGCATGATGCCCAGTCAACATCATTGTAGGTACTCACTCGTTCATTAGTACTACTAGACAGCAGGATGCCCTGACCTGGTTAATTCTTTATATACATTACTACCCTTAATGCAGCTTTCATATGAGACTTTTTTGGACCTTGAAGAAACTGACTTAGTGTTTGAACACTAAAGGAAATATCTGGCCTTGTCATTGTTAGGTACAGTAGTTTTCCAACCAATTTTTGATAGGTTTTTTGGTTTGCTAGAGGATCCTCACCTGACTGCAAGTGTTTAACATGATCATCAAACTTTTTTGTGGTCAACTTTACAGTGTAATCTGAAGGTGTTACAGCAGGCTTAGCAGCTCCCATACCTAGTTCAGCCAATAACTCTAATGCATATTTTCTTTGGTGTATTAAGATTTCTTTATCAGACCTAGCAAACTCTATGCCAAGAAAGTATCTTAATTCTTCAAGATCTTTCATCTTAAAGGCTTGCTGCAGTGTTGCCTTTGTTTCTTCTATTAGTTTTAAACTTTCACCGATGATCAACATATCATCAACATACACCAAAATCAGTACCATGCCCTTATTTGTTTTCTTTATATACAACGATGGGTCATACTTGCTTTGTACAAATTGATGTTTTAGCAAAGCTTCTGACAATTTTGTGTTCCATTGTCTAGGAGCTTGTTTCAATCCATATTAGGATTTGAAAAGTCTACATACTACATTCTCCCCCTGGCTTGCAAATTCTTCAGGTAGCTTCATGTATATTTCATCAGTGGGATCACTATTCGAAGACATTGAAGACATCCATTTGATGGACAAACCATTTCTTCCTTGCTACTGTAGCTAGCACAGTTCTAACTATTTTCATTTTAACTACTGATGAAAAAGTTTCTGTGTAGTCTATGCCCTCTCTTTGGTTGTATCCTTTGGCTACCAACCTAGCCTTAAACCTTTCAATCTCTCTCGAGGCCTTGTACTTTACTTTATAGATCCACCTGCACCCTATAGGTTTTTTACCTTCAGGTAGTGTAACCACACCCCAAGTATGGTTAGAAGTAAGAGCATCAATTTCACTTTTCATAGCTGCTATCCATCTAGGATCTTTACAAGCTTTTGAATATGTAGTAAGCTCAGTAACTATAGAGGATGGTGCCATAAATTTTTTGTATTTATCAGATAAAGAACTGTAATAAATATGTTCTGAGATTGGATAAGGTACCTCTTTGTGAACGTGAAGAGATACAAAGTTAGTCATCTAAACTGGTGGATTTCTTCCCCTGCTTGATCTCCTTTGGTCCTGCACTAGCACTGGTTCAACTAGTAATACCTCACTAGGCATATTAACTGATTCTTCTGGTTGATCTTGAGGTATATGAGCCTCATGCTACTGTAACAGATGCGAAGAATTAGATGGCATGTGCCCTTGTACATCAGAGAAAATCACCTGTGATGATTCTATACGAAATACATGTTGTGTATTGTCAGCCTGACTATTTTGTTGCTTGAAGGGGAATACATCTTCCCTGAATGACACGTTTCTGCTGACCAACACCATTTTATTAACCATATCATACAATACTTGAACCTCAGAATATCCCAGCAAAATAGTAGATTTGGCTCTTGTCATCAGCTTGTCATATTCATTAACCACCTTGGCATAGCACAAACAACCAATGACCCTGAGGTGATTGTAACTTGGTATTTTCCCATGTAATATTGTATAGGGTGTTTGATAGGTTAGAACTGAGTTTGGAAGCCTAAAACACAATAGCCCCAAAGATGTATAGGAATTCCTGCTTGAAACCTTACAGCTCTGGTTACTTCAAGAATATGCTTATGCTTCCTCTCAGCCACACCATTTTGTTGAGGTGTGTAAGAACAAATTATCTGATGCACAATACCTGAATCTTTAAACAATTCATCACACATAGAGTTAACAAACTCAGTCCCATTATCTGTCCTAACAACCTTCACAGTTTTGTCAAATTGAGTTTTAACATAAGCAAGAAACTGTTGAACTAACACACATGTTTCAGACTTAAAATTTAGTAAGTAAACCCAAGTAAATCTTGAGAAATAATCCACAATAGCCAGAAAGAATCTTTTATCATTTATAGTGGAAACTTTATAAGGACCCCACAAGTCCATATAAACAAGATCAAAGCATTTTGAACTCTTAATACTGCTAGAAGTAAATGGTAGTCTCTGCTATTTTGCACTAGGACATACTGTGCATTGTCTAACACATTCATCAATTACTTGTACATTTCCATGAATTATCCTTTGTAGTACATTAGTGGACACATGACCAAATCTCATATGTGAAATATCTACTTCTGCTTTACTATGTCTTCCTTTGCTCAGACATGATCCACTTGATTCTTCACGAGGCATCACCTTGAGTTTACTTTTGACATCGTGATCTTGTAGCAATTATCGACCTTCTTCCATTCTACCAATCGCCCTCACCTTTCCAGTACAAAGATCCTGAAATACAAAAAAATCAGGAAAAAGGTTTACTAAACACTTCCACTCTTTTGTCACTTGCGGTACTGAGAGCAAGTTGTATTGAAACTCAGGCAAGTGATAGGCATTAGTTATGACATTCTCATCTGTCAAATATCAACTTCCAACATGCTTAACTGAGATGGTATCACCATTTGGTAAGTAAACCTTCTTAGAGGTTATAGGCTGAACTACTGTCTTGCCTTCAAGCATATTTAAGTCACACACCATATGATTTGTAGTACCGGTATCAATTATCCATTCTTGAACTTTAGAAGACACCAAAAAAACATTACTAGTACCAGCTGCATTGGCTGAATCATGATCAGTGGGTACTTCTTTTGTCTGATTGATCATCTGCACAATCTGATCATATTGTTCTTTTGGGAATGCTGGTGTTCCCATCTAACTTATGTAAGACACCTGCAGTCCTAATCCCTATTGTGCTGCTGGCTTAGTGGAATAAACCCATTGTTCTCCATTTGAACTACATGAACTCTGGCCAAGAACATCTTGAACTACAGGTTGAGAGTAAGGAACTTGTCCTGAGATAATACCTGGATCCAAAGTTACATTATAGGCTGTTGTTTCATTAACTCTAGGTTTTTTCTTGTTCTTGAATTCAGCTGGATAGCCAATAATTTTCTAGCAATTATCTCTAGTATGAACCTTCATTTTGTAGAATTCACACTAGATATTATAAGATTTCTTGAATACATAGCAATGTCACAATTTCTTGAACTCATAGCAGGAGTAGCACTAAGAATCCCTACAGAATTAACCACTATTGACTTGTGACTCTCATTACTCAGGATCCTTGCATACGCTTGATTGACAGTAGACAGTGGGATCATAAGAAGAATTTAACTTCTTGCTTGAATATATACATCATTCAAGCCCATCAAGAACTGAACAACTTTAATTTTTGCAAGTGTACCACAAGTCTCTTGACTTCTCACAGTCATACCCAGTGCAGGTACCAAGACTTTAAACTTCTCCCAAAGATCCTTTAACTTGGAAAAATAAGTAGATACAGAGCTATCTCTTGTGTACACGTAGCTATCTCTTTATGCAAATTGAAGGTCATAGCACCATCAATTTTGTTAAACCTTTCATGTAGGTCATCCCAAACAGGTTGAGCGACATATGCATACATGATGCCACCTAGTAAGCTCTTAGAAACAGAGTTCATTATCCAAGATTGATACAAGAATAATCCCGAACATAGATTTATGAGAGTGCATGTTGGATCCGAGACTTGGTGTGTTCAATTGAAGAGCCAAAGAGGACCTAATTATGCACCCAAAACATTCCAAACACTATACTTGGGCTACACTTGATGGGAGCCCATCACTTAAGGGCCTTTTGATCATTTTTAGCTTTCATTTTGTAATAACTATATAAGTAACATGCTAGGACTTCCATTAGTAGTTTTTGGGATATTATTGTAAGTCTTGTAAGACTTGAAACACTATATTTAGGGCTTGGAAAAGCCACCAACCGAAACTAGGACAAAATCTAGTGTGGAATCACTAGTAATTGTGTTTGCTTGGAAACTTTGATGCTTGGGAGGCGGAATCCAAACTTGTATCTTTGTAAGAGATAGGTTTATTGTTGTGTGTAGTGCTAAGGGTCCAAGATTGTCCATTCTTGGGTTCTTAAGATTATACCTTCATGTGGTCTATCTATCTATCCTTTTACCTTCATGTAATCTTGTTTATTATTGTGTTGTTATCTTGTGTTCTTGTTGTTATTATTAAATTCGAATCTTGTGTCTTCTTGTTCATCATATATTGTGGTTAATCTTAGTTTGGACTGCTGATTTGGTGTCAAATACACCACTATATCTTGTAATCTTATTGTTGGTAGTGAATTTAAGAGTGGTCTCCATCTTGGTCCTCGAATCCTTAAGATTCATGGACTGATTTGGAGTATTTTTCGTGCCTTTCTTGTTAGTATTGTATCAAAGATAATACAATTGCATTGACCCTTTCCAACTGATTTCCAATATCTGTAGTAAATTTATCTTTGGTACATGTTCCATCCACTAATCCTAACTTGTTTCTCCCTAACAACGCAATTCCCATGGATCGAAACCAAATAGCATAGTTTTCCATACCTGTTAGTTGAAACAAAATTATTTAAATGCCACTTACATCGGCTGGGCTGAGAAATAGGGGATGATTGTAATCAATGACTGTGGCTGAAGCTCCAGCTTCAGCACCTCGCTCAAGACTTTCCATTGTTGAGTTTCACACGAAAACAGAGATGTACTATTAGAAGAAAAAATTCCTAGATAACTGGTACCCCAATCACCAGAAACCTTGGTTCAAGATTGACTAATACCAGCGTGATCTTGAACCCTTTCTTTACACTTTACAGATCGAATAATCTTCTAGCTAGAGTATTTAGCTTTATGGATCTGATACCATGTAATTATTCAGGTGTATTTGACACCATGAACCCAGTCAAGCGTCGAATGGAAATAAGAAATAGGAGAAGAAAGGAGGAAGAAGGGGGGAGCTGAAGAATTGAGTATTATCTCAGAGAAAGAGTAGTAATTCTTATTAGAAATAAAGTGGTAAGCAGAATGATCCAAGTAGTAGGTATTTATAGTATGCTAACAAGTCTAGGCTTAACTAAATATGTTAACTACCTATCCATTAGTTAGTTATAACTAACTTCTTGAAAGCACCTATATACTTGTGCAGACTATATTACATCCTAAAGCTGTTTTCTTCTTCTTCTCTTAACAATTTCTCATTCCCACCTCTTAAAACTCAACATACGAATCAAAGAAAAGTTTCGGAGAAAAGCAAAAAAGGGATACCATAACAATATTGAAACAAAAGGTGACCTATATTTGTATGAGTGTTACTGAAAATTACACAAAGAACAATTTATAGGAGATGGATATTTCAACTTCTTTAAGGATTTCAACTTCACATAATCTAGGAGGAGTTGCCTGGATTCACGTGAATTCATACTCCTCTATGTAAATCTGCCCCTGCATGCGCTAAACTCGCATCAAGTTTAGTACCAAAACTCAATCCTTCAAAACAAGAACACAACCTACCAATGCTAGAAGCAGCAATATCTAAACTACCACAACCGTTCCTACATAACCCAGTCCATTAGAACTACCACCTAATCTATCAAACTCAAAAGCAGTATCTTGAGACCTGAACCCATAATAGGTGCCTAACGAGCATATTCTTTTGTGCCTGTGAAAGATAAAAGCATGAAAGACATAATTCGTCACTTAAAGAGTAAATTGCAAAAGTTCATTAACTTTACACATGGAAAAACATAGAAAAAAGCCAAGGAGATCATTTATATAAAACACAAGAGATTTATAAATGGCATAAATTGCAAGAGATCATTAACTTTAAACTCATAAGATCACAGAACAAAATAGGGAAACAACTGTCATGTTGAGGAAGAGAGTTATGCTCAAAAGGGACGACCCGGTTCATACCTACTCCATAGGTGTCGGGGAGGGGGACCACTCCGGGCCTGACCTACGCGCCCTCACCCCAGCTTCGCTGGAGGGGCGTTTCGAACCCCCGACCCTGGCACACCACGGTAAGCAAGCTTACCGCTGAGCCAAGCCATCCCTCAGAGTTATGCTCAAAATTAGAAAGAAATCAGTTCAGTAACAACCCTATTTCTTGCCCTTTGCGAACTTTCAATTGTCAAGCTTTAAATACCCCTCACAGTCAAGAAAAAGGTAGGAATAATTATGAAAAGGCATAAATAAACAAATAGCACAGTAAATATGAACACATTTGTTACCCTCCACCATAAAAAACAACCAACAATCAATGTTTCAATAAAACTCGGATATCTCAACTCCTTGCCAATAGAATTAGGAAGGCCTAGATCATTTTCAGAAAGGAAAAGAGACTAACATCAAGATCATGTCTATATAACAGTGACACACAAAGGTTAAAATGAGCCGTCGTCTAAGATGGCTCTCTCACTTAAGAAGATATAGACATGTCTAAGAAGACGTCTTAAAGTATCAATAGATGGGACCTTATGATGATTGTGGGTAGTAAAGGAGATGAGTTGAAGTCCAATAACCAGTTAATTATATCAGGGACTTACATTCTCTTGGCATAAATGCGCATTTAGGTTTAGAAAAAAAAAAAAAAAAACTTGCCCATGACTGCATTACCATGAGGATAGGTGATAATTAGATAAAAAAATCTTTCAAACATAATAACACTAGAAGAAATTACAAACAAGCAACAAAATAAGCACGCATATTGTAGTTTAACAAAACTCATTGCTTTGTGAAAATTGATCCGAAAATACAAAAGAGTACTTTGACTATTAGACAATTAAACATTCCAAAATATAAATAGAACTTTGTCTAAGTTACTTATTAGAAATATACAACAGTATGTAGTACTGCAAAATACGTTTTTCTTTTGTTCCCTTATTTTGGATAGCTAATAAAAAAGGAATGGTCAGAATGTAGAGAAGGAGCAGGGCTATCATTATTATCAATTGTTTTTACAAATTGTTCAAAAAGACTTTCTATTTGTATTTTATAAATTTTATTTTTTCCCGTTATGTAGGGGAGTGCAGATAACTTCGGTATTAACTAGATCTATTATAATTCTAATGGATCTATTTTTATTTGTGCGTGGATATAACTTCTCTAAATATTTTTATTTTATTAATGTTCATATCTTGGTGATGATTAGATGGTAATTGATTAAAAGCTTTACTGTAGTATTCTTTAGTTTTTTCTCTTAATCTTTGTAATTGTTCTATATTATTTTGGAGGTATTCTAAATATTCTATATCTTTTGTTCTAAAATATTCAATTAAATTTTCTTTCATAAGTATCTCTGTTGCTCTTATTTCTTTCGTATCTTGTCTCCAATACTTTAAATACTCATAGTCTATCATTTTATCCTAAAGTAGTTGTGATACTGCAAATTTCTTTGTAATAATTTATTTTAATTGTACTATATCTGATATTAAATTCTAGGTTATCTATTTTGTTAATTATCCTATCTTTTTCGTCTATGAATAATTTTATATCTAAATCATATTCTAAACTGCCTTTTAATTCTAATTGTTTTATGGTTTTATTTATCCAAATTAATCTTTCTTTTAATTGTTCTCTTCCTTTTCTAAGCTGGTTTCTATAATTAATTTCTTCGTATAGTCAACTTTGTTTTTCTCTATCTCTTTGAATATATTCTAGCATTTCTAATCTATATAATATCCATCTGAATAATTATCTAGGTGGTAATAGTGATTGTCATCACTTAATTATATTTTTCCTAACTCGTCTTCTATCTGATTCACATCTAACTCTTCATCTTCAATGTTAAATATTTTTTCCCATAGTATTTTCTTTATGTCTATAATTTTTATATCTTTAAGTATGTATAAAACTAGTACTTCAAAATTATCTGTCATTTAGATGGGTTGACTAAATGTTTTTTCATAATTTTTTTTAGTTGTTTGTTTTAATCTTATTAATTATTCTATATTTTCATTAAGGTATTCTATATATTTTATATCTTTGGTTCTCATATATTCTTCTAAATTTGTTTTCATTAGTTTTTCTATTAATTGTATATTTTTCATATCCATTTTTCAATATTCGTAATTTATCATGGTTGATGTGTAGGTTTGGTGTGTAAGTATTTATAAGAGTAGTTAGGTAGGTGTGATATATAATTTATTCTAGTCATAAAATATTTATCAAATATTTTTTCCAATATGATTTTTCTTATTTCTACAATTTCTACATCCTTAAGTACATACAAAACAAGTATTTTAAATTTATCTACCATTTCGTCCTATAAATAAGTATTCATTTTTCATATGATGTTTTTTCAAAATATTCCCTTCAATCATACGCATAACAAAATATGATCATTTTAGATTACTATATACTAGATTATTCTTAAATAACATATTCTTCGGTCACTATTAGCTGGTAATCTGGATACTTTTCCCTTAAACAACGTCTCTACTCTGGCTACTCCCCTACCACGGCTTTCTTGCCTCTCCGGTTTCACCTTTAGGATGACATAGTTCTTAGAGATTTTTCTCCTTTTCCACTTTGCTAATAAATTTCTTAACATGTTATTTTTCGAATAATTCTACTATAAAGCAACTAACATGAACTTATTTTATAATATCATGATTGTTAGAAATTTATGAATTTAGTTATTCATAATCATAAATAAATATACCTGTTCGGGTAGGTTTGATAATTCTAAGCAATGTTCATCCATAGCTTTTTCTATTGAAATATACCTGTTTCTAATAAATATTTAAAAAATTGTTGTGAAAGAAGAGTGTTTGCTTCAACGCATGAAAGCTTACTTCTTTTGCCTTCCATGCCTCTATTTATAATGAGAAAATGAATACTTTACATGGTTCCTATGTATTCTTCCTGCTGTTACAAAAGTCAAAAAAGAAAGGCTATCCTATTTACCTCTATAAAATTTAATTATGGTAAGTGTCAAAAAGTCTTGACATCTTAAAAAAGAGAAAATGACTTAAATTACTAAAATACAAAAATCTATTAGTGCTTAAGATTCTACCTATACAATAATTTACAATTTACGTACAAGAAATTGTGAAAATTATCTACATGTCACTTTCACAATTTAATAGCTTGTCTTTTTATCTCTTCCATTATTGTTTCGTGTCTAGCTCGCGTCCTTATCTTCATGGTTGATTTTTTCCTTTTATTCTAGCTGGACTTCTAGGATAATATTATCTTCTCCATTATATCTTGAATATTGATGGTCTGGATATTTGTGTCCAATTATCTTGTAATATCTTGTTAATAATCCGTCTGAAATAAATTCTTTCTTAATTGCTCTTGCAGTAGATTGTTTTTCTGGGTTAAGCAACGTCATTATCCATTGTCTGACATCTTCCATATCTGTTTGTCATAGTTCTCTTAAATTTGAATAAATTATTTTATGGTCTCTTGAATTATAGCTCCATATTGGGTTTCCATTGATACAATTATTTGCTAATTCTTGAATAATTATGGCTAGTCCAATAAGTCGTTTATTTGCGTAGAAATCAGGTATCTCAATTCTAGGTATCTCTGGCTACTGTACAGTATCTTTCGGTATAATCATATCTTTGGCTAATCCTATTTTTACAACTTGTATAATTGGTTTGATCTCGTCGTATAATATCTCTGCTGGTGCAGTATAAAATTTTATATAAAATAGATTTCCTTTGGTTACTCTTTTATAAGTGGTGAATATTTTATGTAATTCTTGCATAGCTGATAGTTCTTCTCCATCTTGGGTATATATGGTATTTAATAATCCATAGTCGAAATAAGTTTTTATTAAGCTTGGGTTAGTTTTGGGTAGTGCGATTAGCTTGTTATGACCTTGCAATCTTTGAGTTATATAGTTTGGGTTTGGTTTTTGGATATCTGTAGCTCTGGGGTTAAGGTTTAGAAAAGTTTATACTTTGTAGATATTTTCTATGTATCCTCGGGCTAGATGGTTATAAGTTTTTTTTATCTTGGTTCAAACTATCTCGATATGTGGTAATTTGTGGGGGTATGTACAAGGGATCTTTTTGTATTTTTGGTATAAATGGCTTCGGAAATATCTTATTCATGTTCATGTTCTGGTATCTTTGTCCACTAACTCCTTTGCTTGTACCTGCAATTGTAGATTGATGGAGTGTCCCAACGTCTCCTTTTAGCTCTGGAATTTTAATGTCTTCCGATCGACACAGCTCTGCACACTGCTGAATTAGCTGATTTGTAGCTTCAGACGTCAGTTTAACTTCATTAGTCTTTAGCTTTTCTATTTCATTACCCATACTGTCTACTTTCATTGAAAGTGTAGTTAGAGTTTTGAGTATCTTTTCTAAAGCATCATCTTCTATTATATCAGTCTGTGTAGCTTTGTCTTGATATGTAATCTGCAATAACATTTTTGTTAGTACTAATTACTTCAATTGTAAATGTAAAATTTAATATATTCAATACTAGTCTTCGAATCTCTTTTGTTGTAACTGAATTTTGTATTTTCTTTGTTAGCCACCATCGAACCTAGGTATTATCTGTTCTCACTATAAATTTGTTATATACAATATATGGTTCAAATGCTAATAAACATTTATATAATGAACATAATTTTTTTCTATTTATTTCCCATTTTATTTCTGTTTCATTAAATGTACCTGAGCAATATCTGCAATAATGTTCTAATTTTCATTTTTGTATCTATATTTAAGTTTTCCTCCATAACTATATCACTTGCATCTGTTTCTACTATATATGTAAATTTTTTATTTTCATTTGGGAATTGTAATATTGGTAACTTTTTACAAAGTATTTTTATTTTTTGAACTTATTTTTTATCTTCTTCATTGTAATTATATTCTACATCCTTTTCTAATTTTTTCTGTAAAGGCTTTAGGTTTTCTGCTAATTTTGGTGTATATTCTCTTATTTGGTTTACTAATCTTAAAAATGATTGTAATTTCTTTTTTGTATCTAATTCTTCTTTTGAATTTATTATTTTTTATACTATATGTTGTTGCATTTTTACTCCATTTTTATCTATTTGTATTCCTAAAAACTCTATCTGGTTTTTCATAATTTCGGCTTTTTTTTCACTTAAACTTATTCCCAATTTTTCTATTATATCTGTAAATTGTTCTAATAATTTTAAATGTTCCTATTTAATTTTTGTATATCATCTATGTATATTATACAATTAGGTAATGATTTAAAATAACTATCCATAAAATGTTGATATCTGCCTGGTGTATTTTAATACGTTCCATTTTTATAATTCTATCATCTGCTAAATATAATTCTATTGGTATATCTATTTCTTCTCTAAAACATGTTTTTATCAATATCTCTGTTCCTCCAAGGTGTACATATTTTATTGGGTCTTTACTTTTTATATCGTTTATTTCTTTATTAAGTATTCTTTTTGTTACTAGTGGTATACTAGTTCTTCCTTTTGCATATCTACAGTCTATTACATGTTCTTTTTGACTTACTACGTAGTATTCTTCTTTTCTTCTACTAAATATGTTTTTTTATTGTTGGTATTTTAAATATTTTTTCTACACTTAAGTCTAACTCTTTTCCTTTTATTTCGTCAAATATATTACTATTAAATATTATTTTTTGATCTGTTCCTTCTTCATTTAAATATTCTTTCTTTGTTATTATTTTTATACCTTCTTAGTTATTTGATTCATTTTTATATCTTCTTCAGTCATTTGATTAATCTAATTCACTATCTATTTCATTATCTGTTTCATTCTCCGAAATTGAAATTTCATATATACTATTTTCACTTTCAAATTCATAATCTATATAATCTATCTGCATATATTCTGTATATTCTATTTTTATTTCTGATATTTATTTATTTTTTGAATTTTTTGATAATTTACAATCTCTAGCCAAATGTCCTAGTTTTCTACAATTATAACAAGTACATTCTTTTATAGATTTCCTTTTCCTATATGGTCTTTTATGTTTATAATTTTTTACATAATATCTTTTTCTTGGTTTCTTATATTTATATTTTGATTTTTTATATTTCTTATATTTTTATGTCTTTTTCTTTTCTTATAATATCTTTCTTCACATCTAAATTGAGGTGCTATTTTATCTTTGCAACATGCTAAATTTCTTATTAATGTTTTTCTCATTTTTATTTCCTCTCTATATTTTTCACATAGATTTCTATACCATTGTTGTAAAATTTTTATTCTTGCTCCTAGGGTATCTACTATTTTTGCTTCATCCCAACTCTTTATTATTTTTGAACTAAATGGTTCAGGTAATTTACTAAAATATAATTTTCTTATTTCTTTACTTTCTTCTATATTATATGTTCCTTTATAATAATATTCTTTAAATGCGCATGCATACTCATCTATATAGCACATATTATATATTGCTAATTTTAACATTAAATTCCTATTCGTATCTTTCTCTTTATTTTGCTCTTCTTCTTCTTCTTCTTCTTCTGTTGTTATACTACTAAATTCTTCTCTTATAGTTATTTCATATTTTTTCAATATTTCTGTTGGTAGTATTTTAGTAGGCATTGATGTTCCTTCTGTTTTATTATCAGATCTTAGTACTTTTTTACTTGCTTCAGCTAGGTTTAAAAACCATAATTTTACTGTTCCTATTAATGTCTTTTCTATATATTCTGGTGTATTTGTTGTATCTATTTTATTATCTAATAATTGTTTTGACATGTATCCTACCCATACTTGTATTATTTTATTTGTGTCTATTACACAGTTTAAATTTAAAAAGTTGTAATTAATTATTTGCTTTGGTGTCCATTTATTATATTCATCCTTTGGATTATATCTTTTAAACTTATTTTTGTAATTATAGGTTGGTTTTCTTATTTCTGATGTACTAGGTGTTATATTTTTATATAGAGTATTTACTTCTGTATTTATTAATTCTAGATTTTCTTTATTAATTACTTCTTGTTTTTCATTAATTTCTAGTTTTCCCATGTTTTCTAGAATTTCTGTATATGTTTCACTATCTTCCGAATCATAATTATCTGTTTCTTCAGCATCTATTGTATTTATTTCTAATTCACTGGTTTCTGGTTCTTTATTTTTTATTTATAATTTTTCTTAAATTAATTTATCTCAATTAATAATTTTTGTTCTTTATCTTTTTCTTCTTTTTCTTTCTGTCTTTTTTCATACAAATCTTTTAGCATTTGTAGTTCTTTTTCTAATTCAGCAATCCTACTATTTTAGTTTCTTCTATTTTTTCGTATTTCTTTTGTGGTTTCTTGTTTTATTTTATCGATTTTCTTTTTTCTGTCTATTTCTTCGTTTTCTCTTTCTATTCTTACCATGACTGTCAACTTATCTACTAATTTTAATTCTTCTTTTTCTAACATTAAATATAAATGTTCACCTATTTTCTTATATCTCCTTCCTAAATTAGAGAATACTATTTTTATTTTTAATCCTTCTTGATTTTCATATATTTTTTCGTCTATTATAAATTCTTCTTTGGTCATTTTATTTAAATGTATATATGTTATGTTGATATATATATTCTATACTATCTATTGTTGATTCTAAATTTGATATTTCTTCTTTTTGTACATTTATTGAGTTTTTACTAACTCCGACAATTATGTTATACTGTAGTCATTCTATCCTTATTTTTAATTCTTTATGTTTTTCAGATATTATTTGTTTTAATTCTTTATATTGTTGTGGTTTTTGTACGTTATCCATCTAAACAAATATTATAAATATTGTTTTGATGAATATCTAAATTTAATAGCACAAACAATACTATTAGGGGTAGTCACATAAAATTTTATAGATTACTCAAAGATTAAGATTCATACCATATATGTCCCACACAACAACTTTTACCGACGTGAATCAACAAATTACAGGAAACTTAGTACAATGGTTCAAGCTAATTTCCTGCAAAGTTAGAAACAAAGTTTTCAACAGCTGAATGAAGTAATTAGGTTTACACAAAATACGACACATGAGATTTTGTTGTTCACCTGGACCGAGGGCACTCTGACCTGTCTCTATGGTCAACATCTTGAAGGATATTTCTGATACAATCTAGATGCAATATTAAATAAATTTTAGTCAATAGACATACAAATAGGGTTGGCAAATGGGGGTAGACTATGCAGGGTGGGTTCAAATAATTTTTTTACAAAATTGATGCGGTGTGGGGCGGGTCGTAGAACTATGTGGTAGCACTGTCCTTTTTTATATTCAACTAATATATTTAGATTATTGTATTTATTTTATCATTATTTTACTTTTTTTTTTATATAAAATTGTTATATTTTTTTCATTTCAATTCTTTGTATTTGAATCTGCTACAAATAGGGGCGAAGCTACATATAAAGTAGGGAATTCATCCGTACCTCAATGAAAAATTGTACTATATATACATGATTAAAATTATTTTTTATGTATATATAGTAGATGTCGAACCCCATTTGATTAGTTCGTATGTTCACTTGGGAACCCCATGATGTCAATCGTGGCTCTGCCACTGGCTGCAAAGAGTCAAAGGTCTTTGGAAAGAGTCTGTCTATCTTTTCAAAATAGTAGTAAAGTATGGTGTCAATTTCTTATTTTGTCACTCAACTTAGCAAAATGTCTTACTAAAGTCATTTATCTTTTTTTATTCCAATAATATCATTCAAATTTATGCATTTTCCTTACAAACTAATAATTGTTAAAAGTGACTCAAAAAATGACCAAAATAGTCCATCAAGTTTGAAATTTGAATTTAAATAGTCCTTATTTTTTACATGAAATATTAATAGGCCTCCAATTATTTTTACTTTTGTACTTCTTAAATTAGTCTTTAATATATCTTATCAATAAGTGCATAATATAATTTAAAAAGATACAAATCATAATATTAAAATCGAATTGAAAAGATAAAGAATGTTAAATTAGAGCTTAAAATAGGTAGTTATATTTTAAACAACAACTCCAACACAGTCAGTTTAATCCTACGAGTGAGGTGTAGGAGGTTAGAGTATACGCAGACCTTACCCCTACCTCATAAAAATAGAGATATCGTTTCAGATAGACCTTCGGCTTGAGTAAAACATCTTAATGCAGTTGTTTAAATAAAAAGGAAAGTAGTTAAGTTCTTATTACTAAACTTCCTTAGGAGTGCAAACTACAAAAAATTAAAAACATACTGGATTTGGGGGATAGAGTATACGTAGACCTTAAATTTACGTCGTGGAGTTAGAGAGGTTGTTCTAGAGAGGCCCTTGATTCCTTAGGCACGCAAAGGCATTAAAAGTTAGATTCAAATTATTTTTATGTGGTGGTTAGTTCTAAATATTAGTGTTACAAGTAGATTCTGTGAAACTACATCGGTTACTCAAATATGAAATTATTTAATTAAGTTCCATATAACTTGACTATTTTCATTTTATGCTGACAATATATAGTGAGAACCGCAGAGCTTGGGGAATTATAATTAATATGATAGTATAGTTTTTACGTGTGAGAAAAACATATCAATATGAAGAACTAACCCTGTTTATTCATTTCGTCACTATAATAGTTAATTTTATGTAAATAACTTATCAATTAATAAAAATCTACATATCTCATACTTGAGATGAAAATGCTCTTCCATTTCCCTGTTATAAGAACATTGATGAGATGACATATAAGTGTATCCAATTTTACCTTTTGAATGACTAGAAATTCTAAGTAAAAAAGCTCAAATATTGATTATTGTGTTCATTTAGAAGCGTGAAATTCCACATAAACATAATGATACCGTACAGATAGCCGTCGGGGATAGTAATTACAAGATTTGTCTCACAGTTGAGAAGGTCAAAATCTTCGCAGGCTTATGCGTGTTTGTCCCGCAACCACACCGTTCCACTTGACATCCCTAATACAGCGTGTCTAGATGATTGAAAGTCAAATGCAAGTTAATACAAGCTGGAATAACATCAACGAAGTGCAGAGCAAATTTCATCATTAATGTTGAAGAGTTCCACAGATGAAAAAAAGGATAGATATTTTTCTTATATAGTCTTGGGCAATTCGCGCTTCATGAGTTAGCTTTGCCATTCGAACCAATAGAAACAAGTTTAGACTACACACCTGATTTTTAGCAGCAGTATAGATCAATTCCTCAAACATCACAGCAATTTTTGTAAGCTCCTCTTCTCCTTCTTGCCCAGAGACAGGAAGATGCTTCTTTATGGTTGCAAGAACAATACCATGGAGTGTATACATAAGTTGCTTTTTGGTTAGTTATTTAGGTGCTAATGTCTTTCCTCTTGAAAAAATATTGTTTTAGGATAGTTGATAGTAAAGGCATATATATAGTTTTCTAATTAGTCTTAGATGTCTTTTTGGCTGTCTCAAGCGAGCTGAATTTTCTTACATGTACTTTTTTCCTTCTTTTTTTGCGCTTTAGTTGATTTTGCATAATTGTTTGAGCTCTTGTGTAAGGTTTTCCTGCTCCACATTTTTCATATGTGATGAATGTAGATGTAGGTCTGCCACTGTTTTTGTTCAACTATAGTAATCGGCAGCTTCATGGCATATTTGAAGCTGCAAGATCTGGAAAAATGAATATCAATCCATACGGTTGGACGTCAAACGGTTCTGGAAGAACACTATATCCTGCACAGGTTTTATGTCATGCTTTCTTCATATGGATTTATTTGCTTTTGTGATGCTTTCCTTAACGTCTTTCTCTCTCTCTCTCTCTCTCTCTCTCTCTCCCTAACGTACGTTCTCTTCAACGTCCCCTTCGACGTGACCGTGCCGTCTCCGGCGAAGCAGACACCAGCGTAATAACATCGCCGGCGACAGGTAAGTACGCTGCTCTCTCTCTCTCCCTTTTCCTCTTTCCCTAAAGCCGGTGTGCTCTCTCATTGGCGTGTGGATTTCCACCATTTCCACTCCGGCGATGGGAGAGAATCGGAGCAAAACAAAAAAAAAGTAAAGAATTATAGAAGAGAACGAAGCAGATCTCGACCCTCAGACCAGATCTGACCTAATAATTTTTTGGCAAAATTTCGGCGACGTTATTTCGGCGACCAATTTCAACCTCAATTTGACGTAATCCAGCATAGCAAGCAAGAGTTGAGTACTTGACCCACGTATCCTGGTGACTTCTAACCTCGAAACTTTATTTTATCGCGTTTTTTCTGTTATCTTCACTGTTTATAATTTGTCTGGGTATTTTGTTGCGGGCTGTCTGTTTTCGTGTATTGGTGTCTAGTATCTGTTGTTCTTGAATTTTGGTTGCATTGTGTGCTTTGCATTTGCCTTTTATAGCTATTGTTGTTTTTCACCTTCTCTGTGCTTTTCGTTGAGTAATGGCTTGGTTGGCTAATGGTGGAGTAGGGTCATGTCCGGAGGGGCTGGGGGTGGGGTTAGGGTCTGATGTTGGGTTAGGTTTGAGAGGCGAAGTGCAAGGTTTTGAGGGAGGGGATAAGAGAGATGATAGGTTGAGGGTAGGGTCGTGGAACATAAGGACCCTTCAGGGTAAGTCGATAGAACTGGTAAAGATTCTTAGGAAGAGAAAGATCAATATTACGTGTGTTTAGGAGACTAAGTGGGTAGGTTCTAAGGCTAGGGATGTAGATGGGTACAAGTTGTGGTACTTTGGTAGTGAGAGGTGTAGGAATGACGTAGGTATCTCAGTGGACGAGGAGCGTAGGGGGCAGGTAGTAGAGTTTAAAAAGGTTAGTGATAGGGTAATGACTATCAAGTTGGTCTTTGGGTGGTTTACTTTGAACATCTGTAGTGCATATGCGCCTCAGGCGAGCCTGATCAAGGAGGAGAAGAAGAGATTTTGGGAGGTTTTGGACGAGGTGGTAAGAGGCGTGCCTAGTTCGAAGAAGATTTTCATAGGAGGGGATTTCAATGGGCACATCGGGTCTTTGACGATGGGTTATGATGACGTGTATGGAGGCTTCGGGTTCAGGGATAAGAATGTTGAGGGATCTGCTCTTTTTGATTTTGCGAGGGCCTTTGGGTTGGTGGTAATGAATTCCAGCTTTTTGAAGAAGGAAAAGTATCTAGTTACTTTTCGTAGTAGGCTAGCCAAGACTAAGATCGACTTTTTGCTGCTTAGGAAGGGGGATAGAGCAATGTGTAAGGATTGTAAGGTAATTCCGAGTGATAATCTTGCGACCCAACATAGGCTTCTAGTGTTGGACTTGGTTATCAAGAAGGGCAAGAAGAGATGGGGTGGCGAGGGTCGACTTAGAGTTAGGTGGGGTGACCTGACTCCAGCTAGTGCCTTGGAGATAGGGGCGAAGTTGCAGGGGATGGAAGTTTGGGAGTGTAGGGGGAAGTGGATAGTATGTGGGATAGGGTAGCGGGTGGCATCAAAGAGTCTGCTAGGGAGGTGTTGGGTGTCTCGAAGGGCTGGTCTGGCCGGTATCGAAGGGATTGGTGGTGGAATGAAGACTTTAAGAAGAAGGTGGAGACGAAGAAGACAACTTATGTTAAGTTGGTGGAAAGTAAGGATGAAGAGGAGAGGCAGGTTAGCAGAGAGAGGTATAAGTTAGCTAAGAAGGAGGCTAAGTTAGCAGTTACAGCTGCTAAGACAATAACTTTTGAGAGTTTGTATAAGGGGTTAGAGGAGAAAGACGGGAAAAAGAGGATGTTTAGGCTTACCAAGGCTAGGGAGTGGAAGGGTCGGGATCTGGATCAAGTGAAGTGCATTAAGGAAGAGGATGACAGAGTATTGGTAGAGGACGCCTTCATTAAGAAAAGATGACAGTCGTATTTTCATAGGCTCTTCAATGATGGGGGGACAGAGGTGTTGTGTTAGGGAAGTTGGAGCACACCGAGGAGTGTCGCGATATCGGCTATTGTAGGCGTTTTAAGGTAGAGGAGTTCAAGGAGGCTATTCGCAAGATGTAAAGGGGCAGGGTGACGGGTCCCGACGAGATTCTGGTGGATTTTTGGAAGTTTTCTAGCGGGGCAGGGTTGAGGTGGTTGACCAACTTGTTTAACAATATTTCAAGTCCACAAAGATGCCTGAGGCGTGGAGATGGAGCACGATGATTCTTTTATATAAGAACAAGGGTGACATTCAGAGTTGTAACAACTACCGGGGTATTAAGTTGTTGAGTCACACGATGAAGATTTAGGAGAGGGTGGTGGAGTGGAGGTTGAGGAATATTGTGTCTATTTTGGAGAATCAATTTGGATTTATGCCTGGTCGCTCGACGACGAAGGCAATTCACCTAGTGCGGAGACTGGTAGAGCAGTATAGAGAGAGGAAGAGGGATCTTCACTTGGTGTTTATTAACTTGGAAAAGGCGTATGACAAGGTCCATAGGGAGGTTCGTTGGAGATGCTTGGAGTCAAGGGGGTTCCTGTTGCGTACATCAGAGCGATTAAGGATATGTATGAGGGGGAGAAGACTCGGGTAAGGACTGTGGGAGGAGATTCTGAGCATTTTCTAGTCTTGACAGGGTTGCACCAGGGATCAACATTTAGTCTATTTTTATTTTTCGTGGTGATGGATGTGTTGATGCAGAGTATACAAGGCGAGGTGCTTTGGTGTATGCTTTTTGCGGATGATGTAGTTTTGATTGATGAGTCACGACAAGGTGTTAATGATAAGCTGGAGGTTTGGAGACAAACGCTGGAGTCTAAAGGTTTCAGATTGAGTAGGACCAAGATGGAGTATTTGGAGTGCAAGTTTAGTGACTTAAGGCAAGAGGATGATGTGGTAGTGAAGTTGGACTCTCAGGCGGTTTGCAAGAGGGATAGTTTTAAGTATTTTGGGTCTACAATTCAGGGGAATGGAGAGATAAATGAGGATATCTCTCATCGTGTTGGGGCAGGTTGGATGAAATGGAGGCTTGCTTCGGGAATTTTATACGATAAGAAGGTGCCTCCCAAGCTTAAAGAAAAATTCTATAGAGTTGTTGTCCATCCGGTTATGTTGTATGGAGTGTAGTGCTGGCCAGTTAAGAATTCTCATATCCAAAAGTTAAAGGTAACGGAAATAAGGATGTTGCGTTGGATGTGTGGATTTACAAGGGCTGACAGGGTTAGGAATGAGATTATTCGGGAGAAGGTAAGAGTGGTATCGGTAGAGGATAAAATGCTGAAAGTGAGGTTGAGATAGTTTGGTCATGTGACGAAGAAGGTCATGGATGCCCTAGTTCGTAGGTGTGAGAGGTTGACCTTTGATGGTTTCAAGCAGGGTAGGGGTAGACCAAAGAAATACTGGAGAGAAGTGATTAAACGTGACATGGAGCAGTTACAGCTCACTGAGGACATGACCCTGGATAGGAAGGTTTGGAGAAAAAATACAGGGGTAAGGTGGGTGGATGAATCGTAGTCAGTAGTTAGGAGGGCTTTGGTGTCCTTTGTTTGGTAATGTACAATATTTTTGTGGATGTTATACCTATGTTAGTTTTATCATGTTTCATGCTTTTAATGTTTTTGTATATTGTCCTTTGTCTTGAGCCGAGGGTCTATCGGAAACAACCTCTCTACTTCTTTAGAGGTAGTGGTATGGACTGCGTACATTCTACCTTCCCCAGACCCCACTAGGTGGGAATATACTGGGGTTGTTGTTGTTGTATAAATGAAGGTTCAGATGTGTCCCCATCTACTGTGTAAACAACTGTCGGAAATTCTATCTAAACCTATAATTCTGGATAGCTATTACAACGAGAATCATTTCTGTTTGAGATAGATCTTGTTCAAGTTGGTAAATTGATCTCTAAGTTCTCACCTCGTGCATTGGCTCCAATCAGAAGCAAGTCGCAAAATTCATGAGGTGAGAACTTTGAGATCAATTTACCAACTTAAACATGATCTATCTCAAACAAGAAATGGTTCTCGTTGTAGTAGTTATCCAAAATTATAGATTTAAACAGAATTTTCAACAGTGGTTCACACAACAGAAGGGGATGCATCTGAACCTTCATTTATAAACAAGAAGAAAGCATAAAAAAGGAAGCATCATAAAATCAAATACACCCACATGAAGAAAGCGTGACATAAAACTTGTGCAGGATATAGTGTTCTTCCAGAATCGCTTGACGTCCAACCATATGGATTGATATTCATTTTTTCGGAGCTTGCAGCTTCATAGACGCCATGAAGCTCCCGATTGTTGTAGTTGAACAAAAACAGTGGCATTCCTAGATCTACATTCTTCACATATGAAAAATGTGAATTTGGCAAACCTAAAACAAGAGCTCAAACAAATACGCAATTCAACTAAAGCACAAAAAGAGAAGGAAAAAAGTACATATAACAAAATTCAGCTCACATGAGACAGCCAAGAAGAAAGAAGAAAGACATGCATTAGCTCCTAAATAACTAACCAAATAGCTGCTTATATATACACTCCTTCATGGAATTGTTATTGCAACCAAATATGACACTGTCAAGTTGTTTCTTCGTCAAAAATCTAAATCCTCTGGTGTTTTTTCACTAGTTGGTTGATGATGATGCAGAATCAAATATACAGGTTTCTATTCTTCTCCCTCCTCCCATCCTGGAAACAAGTAATATAGATAATCATCATGACAATACTAGAAAAATGAAATTCTATTACAAGCAAGTTAACAACGAAATACAACGTATTAACATCTTAAAGATTGGATATGAACAAACATTTTACTATTTTTTAGCAAAGTGAATGACTAGCTAAGACTCAAGTCAAAGTACTCAAGAAATTCAAAAACAAAGTGTTTGTAAATAGAATAGTCCTATAAAGTTTAACATGAAATTCCATAAATAGAACCACAAGGGTTGGTGTGGTGGTTCAGCACCTCACCCCTTAAGCAAGAGGCTGGGGGTTTGATCCCCACCTCTGGTGAATGAAAAAACTCTGTGGCTAGTTCCCTACCGCTTAGTGCGCTGATAGTAGAAACGAAGAATTAGTCCCACGGCTGCCAACTGTGGGGATATCTTGGAAAACCAAAAAAGAAATTCCATAAATAGTACAACAGGAAGTCTAGTAAAACCATTTGAAAAAAACAAAAAACAAAATAAGTAATGTCATGCCCCCTTTTTTATCAAAAGATTTAATTAATCTCAAAAGAAAAATTAGATTAAAAATTGGTGTCGCCACTTGACATTAAGTTTTCATGTGCCAAGTCACTCGGATAATCCTTTTCAAAACAAATGACTCTGAACTAATTAGCGAACAGAGATCCTGGTTAAGAAATTCTGTTGACAGAGGGGAAGGAGTGAGGAAACCTTCGATCTCGTGATTTTAGCACGGTCGCTCCGTTGGTTCATATCGGCTAAATTGACACTACAAATGAATTGATTTTACAAACACGAATAAAACACCTAGGAACGCAACAAAAATAAAAGAATAGTGTTCAGTCCGATTATACCATCCGAATTAATAAGAAATCCAAAAAATAAATCTACGCTATCTAAACTAACCTACACTATGCTTTACTCGACATCCAGGGGCGGACCTATGTAGGATTTTGGGGTGCTCCGACACCCACTAAACTCGACGCGAAATAAGTATAATTACATAGAAAATATACAAAAATAGGTATAAAACATATAAAAGTACCCACTATAAGAAAGAGTTAGTTGGATGCATTGACATTTAGGTTGATTTTAAGGTGTTTCATTGGAAGAAGGCCCTAGGTTCAAACCTCATTGAGGTGATTGTTTACTTTTTTCAATTTTTCAATTTTTTTTAGCACCCTGTCCTTGGCAACATCACATGCCTTGGCTTGAACCGCCTCCGAATACATAGTACTTCGGACATTTTCGGTAAAATGAATACATTTGAAACAGAAGCGATGAAGAAAAGTGACTAACACGGAATGATTCATCCGCACAAACAATTAACAAAGCTAGGATTTTTCAACCCAAAATTCAATTGACCCCAATATTTTCAAACCTTGTTGTTCAATGAATCAGACGAATAAGATAACCATAAAATTAAATCTAAATCGTTTACTAGTCACTATTTCTATTCCTTTTTTTCACCCGAACCCAAGTATATCTCATGAATTCATTCAAATCAACATCGTCAGCAATATCAAACAATTTTGTCATTTGAACACATTATCAAACTTTACATAAGAAAATCAAGGGATTAAAAATAGAATAGAGAAAGAATTGGACCTTCCGAATATGAATTCAATTATTTTCACCGTACCGGAGACCGGATTGCGAACAACGGAATCTCATCCAGAATACCCACTGTTTCGACCTCTGCTCGGCTTGAGGCGGCAAGTTTGGACTGTCTGTTGATGGAGGAGGAGGAATATATGTGCATGAATTCAGTCCCCTCGCAGTGGTGAATGTGGGTGAAATATGTGCAGGTGTATTTTTCTAGTTACTAGTCAATTGTAGTGCGCACGTGAGTCTCGTGTTCATAAATAAAATTGTATATAAAGAAATAAAATTATTTAAAAATAGTAATAATATTATATATATTTAGAAGATATAATTTGACACTATAAGTATTTTATCTTAGTCAATAAAATTATATATATACTATAAAAAATTTAACGAATTAAAAATTTCTGCTCACCAAAGAAAAAGATGTATAAAAAAATTAAGCTACAGAGGAGCGTTTGTCATACCTATACGTCATATTAAATTTTAACAAAAATATTATTAGTACTCTATAATCCATTTTAGGGCTGAGACTAATATTCATGATATGAAATATAATAGAAAGGGAGAAAAAGGTCAAAAAATTAAGAGAGTGCAAATAACAAAATACTCTGGAAGAATAAGCTATTATCTTTCGATCTTGTCTAACATCACTTTTCTACCTTACTACAATTAATGGTCGTACATAGACAATTTTTTTACGCTCTTTAATTACTCAAAATCAATATTATATATGTCTTTAATAGAAGAATGTACATAATTAAATGTAAATATTTACCTGATAAACTTACGACAACTTCATGATACATATTGAAAACGTTAACCTCAATTTCTTTGTGACTAATAAATTAACCCACATATGATCGACAAAAAAATTATTGAGAGAATAATTTCCTTCTAAATAATAAATGTAGATAACGATAGATCAGCTAACTTTCGAAAATAATATGTCGTATGTTAATTTAAATTGGTAGAAGTTATACCTCAACTATCCGTGTAATTTTGAAGCTTTGAATTTGAATTGAAATTATCATCCTTAACGCATTCTTCCAGACGAAGTCACAATCTATCAAACATAAATTATAACAAAATCTCAAAAATTAAGGATACAACAACAACAACAACAAACCCAGTGTATTCCCACCTAGTGGGGTCTGGGGGGGGTAAGATGTACGCAGTCCATACCTCTACCTCTGAAGAAGTAGAAAGGCTGTTTCCGATAGACCCCCGGCTCAAGACAGTCGCCACACAAATATAAAGCTAAATATAAATATAATTATAAATATAAATATAAATATAAATATAAATCTAAATATAAATATAAAGTAACGCATGGTAGTAGGAAACATCGGGAAGCACTCAGATGCATAATAAAACATGGAACACCGAAATCGTAACAAGAAGAAGAATAGGGATAGGAATAAAAATAAGAGTAGGAAGAATAACAGGAATAATCCCCCACTCCCTACCCTTGCGCCCCCAAACTGGCCCTAGTCTTCTGCCCTAATCCTCGCCCTCCAGACCTTCCTATCTAGGGTCATGTCCTCGGTGAGCTGTAACTGCTCCATGTCCCGTCTAAATCACCTCTCCCCAGTACTTCTTCGGCCTACCCCTACCCCGCCTAAAACCATCCAACGCTAGCCTCTCACACCTACGGACCGGGGCATCCATGTCCCTCCTCTTCACGTGTCCAAACCAACTCAATCGGACTTCCCGCATCTTGCACTCCACTGGAGCCACCCCAACCTTCTCCCTGATAGTCTCATTCCTAACTCTGTCCCCTCTAGTCATCCCACACATCCAGCGCAACATTCGCATTTCCGCCACCTTCATTTTTTGGATGTGGGAGTTCTTAACTGGCCAACACTCCGCTCCATACAACATGGCCGGACGGACTACCATCCTGTAGAATTTGCCTTTAAGCTTGGGCGGCACCTTCTTATCACACAACACCCCCGACGCGAGCTTCCACTTCAACCATCCCGCCCCAATACGGTGCGAGACATCCTCGTCAATCTCACCGTTACCCTGAATCACGGACCCGAGATACTTGAAACTATCCCTCTTACATACCTCCTGCGATTCCAGCTTCACTACCACCTCATCCTCCAACCTCACGTCATTAAACTTGCATTCCAAATACTCTGTCTTGCTTCTGCTCAACCTGAACCCTTTAGACTCAAGAGTTTGTCTCCACACCTCTAATTTGTCATTCACACCCTTTCGGGTCTCGTCAATCAGAACTACATCGTCTGCAAAAAGCATACACCAAGGCACTTCCCCTTGGATACTCCGCGTCAACACATCCATCACCAAAGCAAACAAAAAAGGACTAAGAGTAGATCCCTGATGCAATCCTATCAAGACAGTAAAATGCTCTGAGTCTCCTCCCGCCGTCCTCACCTGCGTTTTCGCTCCATCATACATATCTTTAACTGCTCTGATATAGGCCATCGGGACTCGACTCACCTCCAAGCATCTCCAAAGCACCTCCCTGGGAACTTTGTCGTAAGCCTTCTCTAGATCGATAAACACCATGTGCAGGTCCTTCTTCCTTTCCCTATACTGTTCCACCAGCCTTCTTCCTTTCCCTATACTGTTCCACCAGCCTCCGTACCAGGTGAATTGCCTCCGTCGTCGAGCGCCCAGGCATAAATCCGAACTGATTTTCCGAAATAGACACTATCCGTCTCAGCCTCCCCTCGACGACTCTCTCCCAAATCTTCATAGAGTGACTCAATAACTTAATCCCCCTATAGTTATTGCAACTCTGGATGTCTCCCTTATTCTTATAGAGAGGGATTATGGTACTCCACCTCCATGCCTCGGGCATCCTTGCCGTCTTGAAGATTTCGTTAAACAGACCAGTCAACCACCTTACCCCAGCCTCTCCAACGTACTTCCAAAACTCCACCGGTATCTCATCCGGCCCTGTCGCCCTACCCCTCCGCATCCTGCGAACAGCCTCTCTAACCTCCTCTACCCTAAAACGTCTACAATAACTAAACTCCCGACACTCCTCTGAGCGCTCCAATTCCCCTAACACAATAGCTCTATCCCCTTCGTCATTCAAGAGCCTATGGAAGTACGACTTCCATCTATTCTTAATATGGCTGTCCTCCATCAACACTCTGCCGTCCTCCCCCTTAATGCACCTCACCTGATCGAGATCACGGCCCTTCCTCTCCCTAGCCTTTGCGAGTCTAAACAACTTTTTCTCCCCTCCCTTCCCCTGTAACCCCGCATACAGGCTCTCAAACGCGGCCGTCTTAGCTGCCGTGACTGCTGACTTAGCCTCCTTCCGAGCTTGCTTGTACTCTTTCCTGTTTACCCGCTTCTCTTCTTCGTCTCTGCTCTCAACCAACTTAGCATACGCCTCTTTCTTGGTCCTCACTTTCATCTCCACCTCTTCATTCCACCACCAATCCCCTTGATGGTGCCCAGCCCGGCCCCTAGAAACACCTAACACCTCACTAGCCTTCTCCCTGATGCACCTAGCCGCCCTATCCCACATAACATCCACGTCCCCCCTACACTCCCACACCCCCATTCCCGCCAACTTCTCCCCTATCTCCCACGCATTCACTGGCGTCAAACCGCCCCACTTAATTCTAGGTCTACACTCCTTACTCCTCCTCTTACTATTCTTCTTTATACCCAAGTCCATGACCAAGAGCCTATGCTGGGTCGAAAGATTCTCACTCGGGATGACCTTACAGTCCCTACACAACACCCTATCCCCTTTCCTGATCAACATGAAGTCAATCTGGGTCCTGGCTATCGCGCTTCGAAAGGTGATGAGGTGATCGTCCTTCTTCGGGAAGCCCGAGTTCACCACCACCAGCCCAAAGGACCTTGCGAACTCCAAAAGAGTAGCCCCCTCTTCATTTCTCACCCCAAAGCCAAACCCACCATGCACATCACCAAAACCTCCCGGTAACGCCCCGATGTGCCCGTTGAAATCCCCTGCTACAACCATCTTCTCCGAGCTAGGCACGCCTCTCAGCACCTCCTCCAAAACCTCCCAAAACCGCAACTTCTCCTCCCCCTCCGAGCCCACTTGCGGTGCATAGGCACTACACACATTCAGGGTAAACCCCCGAATGACCAACTTAATAGTCATCAACCTATCGTTGATCCTCTTCACCTCTACTACCTGGCCTCTAAGCTCTTCATCTACTAAGATGCCAACTCCATTCCTCCGCCTCTCGCTCCCAGAGTACCACAGCTTGTAACCATCCACATCCCTAGCCTTAGACCCTACCCACTTGGTCTCTTGAATACACGCGATATTGATCCTCCTTTTCCTAAGAATCTTCACAAGCTCTATAGACTTACCCTGAAGGGTCCCTATATTCCAAGACCCAACCCTCAGCCTACCATCACTATCCCCACGTCCTCCCCTACCGCCCCCACAGCCAAACCGAGGCCTCCCTCCCACTCCCACCCTTACGTCATCCCCCGCCCCCACAACAGCCCCACGCCCCAAACCCCTCGGACATGACCCTATCCGCCCATTACCGCCCCCAGCCAGTACACAGAAAAATATAAGAAAAAATACTCAAAGGCCAGAAATGACCACAACAACAACAGCAACAGACAGCAGTCACAGCAACAACAAACAACAGATAATAGCAACAATAGACAGCAGATAATATTAACAAATCACAAGCAGATAAGCAGTGCAAGAGAACGACCACAGCAACAACAACAACAGCCAACGAACAATATAGTAAATCAAAATGCTAGTCGAATAAAAATAGCATGAAACGGGGAATGAAATGAAATAGCGAGAAATGAAATAGCAAGGTTAGAGATCACCAGGTAACGCTTGTAGACCAAACCGGAAATCCAGAACCCAGCGTTGACCGGGTTCCGATGCGGAGGTGGAGCTGCGGCTGCTGGAGGCCGGCTGAGCTGTCGGCGTCGTCTGGTCGTCGTCTGGGTGCTGCGGCCGGTGACGACCGAGCAGCGGTCGGGGAGGACGGAGCTACGGCGGCGGCGATGGCGGCTGGCTGGCTGGGGCCGAGCAGCGGCTGCTGGGGGGGTCGATCGGCGGCTGGCTGGCTGGGGCCGAGCAGCGGCTGCTGGGGGGTCGATCGGCGGCTGCTGGGGGGGGGCAGCGACTGCTAGAGATCGAGGGGGGGGGGTTGGATCTCGCCGGCGCCGGCGGGAGGGGGGGAGGGAGGGAGGGGTCGGCGCCTTGGGCCGGAGATCGGGACGGGCGGACACCGAAGGTCGCGCCGGTGGCCGGCGACCGGAGCCGGAGTCGGATCTGGTTAGCGCCGACGGTCGGCCGGGGGTCGGCTCCGACGGTCAGCGACGACGGCGGAGCCGGGGACCGGGGAGAGAGAAGGTAAGGAGAGGAAGAGAGAGAGCCGTTATTCTCTGCCTTACACGTAATAGAGGTATGAAAAGCAAGCACGCAAGAATTTCTCTAAATACCACAAATCACACATAAAAATCACATAGTTAGGCAACTAAAACAACGTTTAAAAGCAGCGAACAACCTAATAAAAGAAATTTAAAGAACAAAAATACAAATTAAATAGAAAAGCAAAGAGACGAATACTTGGATGCAAGCTTTAAAAAAGAGAATTTACTTAACTTATTTTCTATTTTAAGTAAAATTCTTACCAAAATAACCTACCTATTTTTGTTAAGTTATTATTGAAAAGAGACTTACAAATTCGGTGAAGAAGTTACTACTAGATTAGTATTTGGTTACGTAAAAGCCTTTTTTTTATGAAAGATTAATACATAATTCCTCAAATATAAATTAATCACTCAAAATTAATAGTAATTTTTATTATGTTTAAATAAGGAAAGATTTAATAACCAATTTTTAGTAGGACACCTAAAATATTATAAAATAATTAAATAATAATTTAGTTAAATTGTAAATAACAGTTTTATCTATTGACGAATCTTTTAATGAAAGATAAAAAATTTAAATCACCTTTTAAGAGTTTTCACACCTTTAATATATTATACCCCGATTATAGACGTGCATGAGAGTGTGAAGGTGAAAAGTGGGGGAGAAATTCTGAGGTGTAGAATTTTTTTCTGTCTTTTTGTGGAGTCATTTATTAGGTGAGGGAAGGTTCATTTTAGCAGGGTGAGGTGTAGGGTAAGATGGATGATATTTTTGATTTCTTTGTCTCAGGAAAGATGTTGTAAAAGTGGGATAGGTATTATGTGGTTGGAGGTTTAATTTTTAATAGAGATAAATATTAGATGATTTTTTTTCATCTGTTTTAGTTTTGATGGACAAAGTTATCTGATACTTGCTGTTGATGGGAGGAAACAGGTATCTCGAAAATTTAGTTGAGGTGCGTGCAAGCTGACCAGATACCATAGTTATAAAAAAAAAAGTAAGTTCAACAAGATCGCAAGTAATTGTATGATCTTCTGAGCCTTAAGAATCAAATTTAATATCACATGTTATGATCTCACAGGATCTTGCTCTGGTATCATTCAGTGTAAAACTTTAAGTAGTTCGTCAAGATCACAAATAAATTATTAAACAATGATATAAATATAGAAGAATGATGAAAAACACTAACCTTGTCCCATTGCAATAACTTAATTTTTAAAATTTTTAATGGATCATTAGTTTGTTACTCTTTTTCTTGTCTTTTTGTGAGATGAATTGTTAGTCAATATGTGGATGCATAGTAAGAGTGATGAATGAAATGAATTGATGGAATAATCTAGCTACAATGTGCATGCGGGCAGGATAGAAAAACATGACTTAGTGGACAAGATAAAAATAAAACGAAAAAAACTTAAATATGTCACTGAATTATAAAAAATGACTCATTTATGTCATCAGTTAAAAGTTTGGCTCATTTATGCCATCGCAATTACAAAACCAGCTCATCCATGCCATTACTTTATAACGGAGAATTTTTAAAAACAACTTTGCCACGTGAGCAATTACAAAACCAGCTCATCCATGCCATTATTTTTAACGAACAATTTTCAAAAACATCTTTGTCACATGAACTCTTATTAAAGGTTCACGTCATTAATTAAAATAAAACAATATTAATTTTAAAATATGAGACCAATTAAAAAGAACCGACTTTATTGATATCTAATTTCCTATTGTTTACTGAATAACTAGTTTCATGGTTCCTGTCTAATTTTGTGAATAAATATTCTGTTACTTTAAACCTTATTCATGGTTTTCTTGTTCTAAATCTAGTCCAAATATCTACCGGTGTTTGCCTAATATATACTGTATCAACTATGTATCAATTCGAATTGTTGTGCTCGGCTAAAAATTCTTCCTAAGAAATATGTTGTAGAAAAATTAGCTGAAACATAAATTTTTTTTGTCAATCTAGCGTATTGCTTCCCCGAATGTTCAAATATGTGACAAAATTTGTAATTTAGGTTTGCTGAAAGATATGATGTCACTCAATAAAGTTGAGGAAGAATTATAGCTCATTTTGGTGTGTGTGTCTGCCTGATTAATAGTTGTCTTCTTGAATGAATTAACCTTGAAATCTAAAGATGGCATCATTGAACATTATGCTTCTTCTGCTTGTACAAGATACTTGATTTTTATTGTGTTTACCAGGCCGAAATTAGAGGCCTAAGGGATTCGGTCATTTATCTTTTTCGCGACTTTAAAGCATATAGTGTTGTTGCCCTTATCAAAGAGACATTATTGGGTAGGGCTATTTCTTAAATTCTGTTATTCTTTGCAGTGCACTTCGTTCCCAAAATAAAATTAAATAACAAATATAAAATGCTATTTTGGACAAATCATCTTGCCAAGTAGCCCTATCAAATTGACTACTATTTTTGTATTTTCTTTAGAAGAAAAATACTAAATAAATAGAAAGATATTTTTTGTGATTTTCTATTCTGTTTAGATAAAATAAATATTTTCCTACGATACATTTTTTTTTTGATCATTTTCAGTTTTAAATAAATCTGTTAAAAATAATATAAGACTCAAAATGAGAAGAATATGTAGAAACAAGAAAATACTTAAAGTTACAATTTTTGTGAAAATGTTTAGGTAGGGTCAAAAATCACGTGTCTACAATGATCTATTAGAAACAACCTCTCTACCCCGCAAAGGTAGAGATAATATCTACTTACATCCTATCTTTTTCAAATTTTGGATTATATTGTGTATGTTATTGTTGTTGATCTCCTTGATTTTGTCCTAAACTTTTATATATGCTAAGTTAATGATTTCTTGTAATTTACTCTTAAGTTTCTAATTATGTCTTGCGTTGTGTATATCCTACGCAGGTACAAAATACACCAATGATAAATTTCGCTAGGCAAAAACTTACGTCTGAATTTAATTGTATTTGAATTTGATTGATTAAATGGTAGTTCTGATGAACTGTGTGATGTATGGAATGATTTATATCCTGCACCTAATTTTGATGAACGTTTAGCGTGTGTAGGGAACAGATGTTAAGGGGTGGATGAGTTCATGCACCCTGCTTAGATTGTTTAAAGTACTGCAATTATTCCGATATATTACATATATTTTATGTGGGAATCCCGACTAGGGCTGTGCAAAAAATCGAACCGACCGATAAAAGTGTTATTGGGTTATTGGTATTGGGTAATCGAGTTAACGATTTTTTATTGGTTTTATAAAAATTTTTATTGGGTAAACGGATCGGTATCGGTTTTGGCTTATTGGGTTATCAGTTAAACCGATAACCCAATAAGGATACACTAAGTTATTGTTTTATTCCTATTTATGTTATATATTTAAATCTCTCTCTCTTTATCTCTCTCTATATAGAGAGATATGTGTATGTATATAGATTATATGCACTACTAATTCATAATTCAGTGATTCATAAAGTATTAACCTATTCAGGGCAACAAAGGCACATATAAAGTTCGGCTATTATCGTAATAAAAAGCTTGAAGCATTTATAGCTTCCAACAATTAGGATTCAATTTTTTTACTAACTAACATTTAGTTCAAGTTTGAAGATTCTTGTAAAGTAAAATGCATTGCGCAGGTTTTGGCGGTAATTAAGATTTCATTTTTTTATGTTAGTTGTTACTATTTCTATTTTATAAGTATTTTCTTATTGGTCAAACCGAAAACCAAATCGTTAAGGACCAAAAACTGATAAACCGAAACCGATAAGAAAATATTTTATTGGTTGGTTATTGGTTTTACATATTTAAAAATCGAAATCCGATAAACCGAACCAATAACACGTAAAATCGAACCGAACCAACCGATGCACACGCTTAATCCTGACTAAAGAGGGCATCTTGATCCATTGTTACCAAGGGCTTGGGCTTGAATGTCGCCCTTATTCCATTAAATTGCCATTTTTATCAATGAGAATTTATGCTTCTCATGCTTAAGATGAACTCTTTTATATATATATATATATATATATATATATATATATATATATATATATATATATATATATATATATATATATATATATTATTTTTATCAATGGGAATTTATGCTTCTCCTGCTTAAGATGAACTCTTATACATGCCTGCTTCTCCCACGAATTCCCTCTTATTAGTAAGTAATTATTTTTTCCTTAGAATTTCTTATATATAGAGAGGAAATACCAACATCAAAGACCTCAAAGTACGTTTTCTAGTCTTATGATTTTCACTCAACTTTTTTTTTAATATTTGATTTAAATCGTTGTGTATATATATTGCGATGTGTTATTTGTTTCATATAGGGTTTTGTTTTAACCAAACATAATGGAAAAAGATATTTAAATTTTACAGAGTTGTTTCAAAGTAATACAATGGGTCGATTTAAATTGAAAGCTATCATAGGTAGGGTCTTTGTTCTAATGAAACTTAATGGAATAGATTTTAAAATTCTTACAAAATTGATTGATTAAGCAAAAGTGTATATTATCTAGGCAAATTACGTAAATTAATATTTTCACATTAATGATAAATAGGTAAAAAATTTGTTATTTATAAAAAAATAAAAATAAAAAAGGTAAACTTAATATTAAAAATCATAAGGTCTGAAATTTGACACCAAATCTAAGGGAGTTTTTTCGCGTAATCATTAGCCAATTTTACTAAAGATAAGTACTACCATGTATTCTTATATTTCAACTGTCTAAATTAGAGATAATGGTAACAATTATTTTACTAACAATTGGTACTTTTTAACCATTTTATTAATTTAATTTTATAAATTAATGTGACGCACGTTTTTCTATATTTTTATGAAAAGGAATATAAGACAAGTTGAGTCCTCTTTGTACTCTAATTAAAAATTAATCCCTAATTGTATTTAACAAACTTTATTTTCTTTTCTATACTTCTAAATAAATTAAATTTTAGCTTATATATACAAAGAAAAGTTTCTACAATTCTTCTAGAACAAATACACATTTTTTTTATTGGGTTCGAAATTGAAAGGGCGTCATGCGGAAGTTTAAAGTTTGCAAACGATAGAGATGATAAATCAGATGACAAACAAAAACATAATACTAAAAATATATTATTGATATGTTTGGTCAAACGACCTACGTATTAAAAAACTAATATTGACAAAAACATAAAACCTATTGGGAGAAAATTTCCCCCTAAACAAATACTCTTTAATGAATACATTGTGGATGTTATTGTGTTATTGCATAATAAGGGAGAGTCTTCTTTAGGGAGTTCCAAAACCTTTCCTCTTAGAAAGAGGCTAGCCAAATATGAAAAAGTTTTATATTTTTCTTTTAGAAAAAATAATAGTAATTATGATATTACTTTTATTTTTCTTCTAAAAACATAAAAATTAAATTTGGTAAGAAAATCAGGACAAAAATCCTAACAAATCTTCCCTTTTTGATTTGATTTTATTCACTTGATTCGCCTTCTTCACATTACATGCATGAACTTCGTTCTTGATATAATCTTCATAACTGTTGCTTGTCATGATTAAAAATAAAGTTTAAAATATCCTGATTAAAAATGGGTTAAAAATTAATATTTTGTTTTCATTTTTAAAGATGCAGCAACAGGAATATTGAAAATATGGTTGGAACTTGTTCTCCACATATAGTTGGAAATAAAACTTCATTATCATCCAATTATTTGCAAATTGATTAGAACCACCTTCGACTTATCTTCAATTTCCTTTTACCAAACCACTGAATCTTTAAATAGTAGACCCTGATAACACTTGTTGGGTTCAAAATCGAGAGGGCATCATGCAGAAGCTTAAAGTTTGCAAACGATAGAGATGATAAATCAGATGACAAACAAAAATATATTATTGATATGTTTGGTCAAACGACCTACATATTAAAAAACTAATATTGAAAAAACATAAAATCTATTGGAAGAGAATCTCTCCCTAAACAAAGACTCTTTAATGACTACATTGTAGATGCTATTGTGTTATTGTATGAGAAAGGAGGATCTTCTATTTATAGAGTTTCAAAACCTTTCCTCTTAGAAAGAGGTTAGCCAAATATAAAATTTTTTTATATTTTCCTTTCAGGAAAAGTAAAAGTAATTATAATATTACTTTTATTTTCCTTATAAGAAAAATAAAACTTAAATTTGTTAAGAAAATCAGGGCAAAAATCCTAACAAATATCCCCTTTTTGGATTGATTTTCTTCACTTGATCTGCCTTCTTTACATTACATGCATGAACTTCGTTCTTGATATAATCTTCATAACAGTTGCTTCCCATGGTTAAAAATAGTTTAAAATATCATGATTAAAAATGAGTTAAAAATTAATATTTTATTTTTATTTTTAAAGATGCAGCAACATGAATGTTGAAAATATGGTTAGAACTTGTTCTCCAAGTATAGTTGGACAAAAATTTTCATTATCATCCAATTGATTACAAATTGATTAGAACCGCCTCCGACTTATCTTCAACCTCATTTTACCAAACCACTGGATCTTTGAACAGTAGACTCTGATACCACTTATTGGGTTCGAAATCGAGAGGGCGTCATGCGGAAGCTTAAAGTTTGCAAACGATAGAGATTATAAATCAGATGACAAACAAAAACATAATACTAAAAATATACTATTGATATGTTTGGTCAAACGACCTACATATTAAAAAACTAATATTAAAAAAACATAAAACCTATTGGGAAAAAATACCCCCCTAAACAAAGACTCTTTAATGACTACATTGTGGATGCTATTGTGTTATTGTATAAGAAGAAAAAGTCTTCTATTTATAGAGTTCCAAAACCTTTTCTCTTAGAAAAAGGTTAGCCAAATATGAAATTTTTTTATATTTTTCTTTCAAGAAAAGTAAAAAGTAATTATGATATTACTTTTATTTTCCTTCTAAGAAAAATAAAACTTAAGTTTGGTAAGAAAATTAGAGCAAAAATCCTAACATTTTCTACACTATTTTCTATTGAATATTGATTTTGATATGCATTTTTTTGTAATTGATTTTGTGAATATAACTATGTAACTAGGTGTTTTGAGCTAAAAGTGACAAAAGATTTTGAAAATGAGGTGTAGATGACACAAGTCTTAATAATTGAGTGGAGGTGACAATTACTTTATTATGGATTAAGAAAGTTGGGTAAGTTTGAGAATAGCCCAGAAGTTTTTAAATTTATTCTTTGATCCAAATGTTTACCTAATATAATGGGAAACGGAGAAAAAAAGGCGCATTTCTCTCTCTTCTCATCCATTGTTGTTTTCTCTCTCTTAGCGATTTTTGTTGTTCATTATTGCTACTACTTTATTCATCATCTTCTGCTTTATTATCATCATCTTCTACTTTATTATCATCTTCATCTTCTTCTTGTTGACCATTGTTGTTGTTTTTTGTTACCGCTACTGTTGCTATTTGACCAATTTCTTAGGTCAAATTTTATTTCGTACATCACTTTATATTTTGGCATTACTCATAGGAGACTTTTGTAAGTCAAATTATGATTTTTAGTTTAATTTGTCATTTGGGTAACTGCTATTGTGTTATTTTTTCAACAATAAATAGCACGCGAATATGAATGCAACATAAGAGCCATCTGTTTAAACAAATCAATCATCTGTTGCGAAAGATGAGACATCTATTTTAACGTAAGACTCATATGTTGGATTCATGTTTATTGTTCTATAGTTCCGTAACATGAATCGAACAGATGGGTCATCTTTTGCAACATATGAGCCATCTGTTGCAACAGATTAGTTATCTGGTGCAACATGATAAATATCTGTTGCAACAGATTAGTAACCTGTTGCAACAAAACCTGAACTCGATTCCAATAGACGTGTTGTCTATTTTAATAGGGTAAATATCTATTGCAACAGAACCTAAACTCGATTCTAACAGATGGTAAATATCTGTTGCAATATATTAGTAACTTGTTCCGATAAAACCTGACCTCGGTTCCAATAGATCATCGTCTGTTGCAACAGGTAAGTCATCTGTCACAATAGATTAATTATCTATTGCAACATGTCACTCATCTATTGGAATCAGCTTCAAAGGTGCCTTAGTACTGAAACATCTATCCTAACAGGCGCTTCATCTATTGTAACATATATATAATCTGTTGCTACATATGATTCACCTGTTACAATCGATGACTCGTCTGTTGAAATCAACTTCAGGAGCATAACACGAATTCCAACAGGTAAGTAATCTATTGCGATTGATCACTTACCTAATATAACAAATTTCACATCTGTTAGGATTCATTTACGACACTATGAAATCACTATTAACTTTTTTTAACAAATGACTTATTTAGGTACCACTAATGAAGAAATCAATAACAATAGGGGTGGATTGTCACGGTCAATGGATCGAGAAGAGAAATCGATATGTATGGCATTGGAAGGAGGGTAAAATTCTAGAGACGATAGCTATGACAGTCTAAAGTGATATTTCGTATGATGATTTTGTGAACTTAATCATCAGCCATTGTGGACTGAATTGTCAACCGAAATAACTCGTTATCAGCTACATGCACAGCTCCTTTGAAAATCTGAGGGTACTACCTTTCAAGATAACCGATCAGGTTAGGTTGCATGCTTATCTTAGTAATTCATCTAGGCCAGTGTTAAGGTTGTACGCGATTGAAAAGACGAGAGAGAATGAGAACCAGAATATAGAAGAAGAATAACAATAAGACATCTTTGATGATTGGTTGGTGATCTAGACATGAGTATTACAGATGATGATCAAACACTTACACCCATTGATGCAATCAATATGGTGAGTAGTTCTTCTTGATCGACACAGTCTGGCAATCTTCAAGACAACGGAACTGGCTTTTTCAATGGAATGTCATTCAAGGACAAGAATGAACTATCTACCACTTTGTTTATTTCTTGCTTGAAAAAAGATTTAAGAATAAAGAAGGTGATTAATTCGAGTAATATTTTTTGCTATAAATGTGCTAATCCGAACTGCAAGTGGTGGTTGAGAGCGGTGAAATATGTAAGTTCTGAAAGATTCGTCATTCATAAACATGAAAAGCATCACACATGTGGTCAGAGCACATCTCGGGCCAAAATCCTCATGCCACGACAAAGGTCCTCGGTGAATATTTCAAGAGTAGTTTCCCCGGTGGCAATGGCCCTTCTACAAGGGTTATGGCCAATTAAATCCTTATAGAATTGGGTGTCCTGGTCAATTATTGAAAGATATATATAGCCATGGGGATTTCCAAGGACTTGGTTAGGGGGACACACGAGCATGGGTATGTAGTGCTGGATGCCTACCGTTACATAATGGAGTCCACAAATCCCGAAAGTAAGATGACATTGCATGTTGATGAAAATGGAAGGTTTAAGTACTTTTTTAAATCCTATGGTGCTTGGATCCAAGGTCTTCGACATTTGACAAAAGGCATAGCCATCGATGATACATTCTTGAGGAGCAGGTATAATATAGTTCTACTAGCGGCGGTGGTTCAGGATGTGGAGAATCACATCTTTCCTATCGCTTTTCGTGTAGCGAACAAGGAATATGATGCCTCTTATGGATTTTTTTGAACAACTGCGAAGCTGCGTCGAAGATACTGAATAGTTATGTTTGTTCCGAATAGGCATCCAAGTATTCTAAAGATGGGTTCAATTTTCTTCACTTCAGCTTACTTTGGTTGTTGCATCAGGCATCTTGGAGAGGACATTCGGACCAACTATCACAATGAAAGAGTCATGACCCTTTTTTATAGAGCAGCTAAAGCATATAGTAGAGAGGAGTTTTTAGACTATTTTAATCAAATAACAGATGTGCATCCCAAGGTAGCAAAACTTCTCGTACATGTCGGTTTCGAGAGATAGAGCTCGGTATTCTGTCTGACAGATAGGTATATTCTTATGAATTTAATATCTTGTTTGAGTTACAATTTTAGTATGATGTCGTGCTTAGTGATTCTTTTGTATATGTACAATATTATGACATCAAACATAGCTGAATCGAAGAATTCATTGTTTGGCGATGAAAGAGAATTTCCCATCAAGGTTTTGTTTGAAATAATAAACAAGAAGTTTGGCCGATTTTTTAATGAAAGACGTGTGCGATTAGAGGGCCCAAGAAGAACCCCATTTGTTCTAGAAATTACAAAAATAATATCAACGAACATCAGTTTGGGGAATAGGTTATTATCTCATCAAACAACAGATTACAAATTCAATATCACCGGTCATGGTGATGTTGCCGGTCGATCTTCAAACACGATCTTGTACGTGCAGAATTTTGACTTGGACAAAATACACTGTCTATGGCAGCGCTTCGAGCTCAATACGGTCCAAAATATGGACCTAAAATTTATGAGTACTTCTCTCAATATTATTCGGTGGAAAAATATAAAATGGCATATAGTGGACATATTACTCCGGTGCCTCCCAAAGAATCTTGGGTTGTTTCTGCAGAGCTTTTGGGGAGATTAACACCTCCTCCATATATTGAACCAAGCACTATCAAACTGGGAAGAAAGCCATATAAGAGGAGGCGTGGATTCGGAGAATCATTTTCATCAAGAAGAAACAAGTGCTCCGTATGTTAGCGCGCTGACCACAAAAGAACTACATGCCCGAATCGTAATCCACCATGATCGTTGTAATTGTAAGAACTTGTATTGTTGTTTGTTGTGGACTTTTATATATTTAACTCATTGTTGAGAATGTAATGTTATCATTTATTAAATATAAAATATCTTTTTTAATAACTTGTGTATCAATAAAAAGAGAAAAAAAATAAACTAAATAATACAACAGACCATAATTATTTTCAATAGATTACCCATCTGTAGTAACAGATGGACATTAGCTGGAAGAACACAACACAGTTCCATCAAACTGGAATATTTTCCTCCAATAGATGACAAATCTATCGCAACAGATGGATAATTTGTTGACAAAAACCCAACCGATGACTAATCTGTTCCAACACATGGTCCATCTATTGAAAGAACTCAAAAGCCAAAATTAGTATTGCTATTGGATTTAAAATTGCTCCTTACCTACAACCGTCGACATGTTAACATGTATATTTAGAAGAAATAGACAGAATAAAAATTGAATAAGAATTAAAAAGCCAAAGTCGATTAAAAATAATTTTTTCATTAAATGAAAAATAAAATACATCAGGTATAGATCCGATATTGAAAAATTAAAATACACATGCTAAAAGAAAAAAACATATTCTAATTATTATTATCATCATCATCATCATCATCATCATCATTAATGAAAGCCGACCAATCAAATCACAGTTGTAGGGCCTTCATCAACCTCTGCATCTCTTTGAACATCCTTGCTCTCACGACGACCAACTCCCTCTTCAGGTCATTAATCTGCCTCTAAAGTTTTCGCACTGCATCACACAGAATAGTGATGATAGGCGAATTTACACGCCTAAAGTACTATATTTTACCCATATTTTAGCTAAGTTTTGAGGACAAAATATATAATTCATGCACTTTTAGTCCTTTTTCCTGTAAGTGAGCTAACAAACGTGATTAGCAAGTTTTCAGGTATAAATGATGCAGATTTCAGCATTTTATGGATAACTTGACGCCAAAGGAAGCTTCACGAAAGAAGGAAGGGAAAGCTTGGACGCCAAGGACCAAAAGTGACACATGGAAAATCTGTCCTGGGCAAAAACAGCAATTCTAAAGACTTTGGGGACTAGCAGTAACTTATTAGGATTAGGATAATGATGCAGTAATTTATTAGGATTAGGATAAGTACGCAGTAGCCTAGTAAGAATAGGATATGGGTATTATAAATACCCTATTTTGCTGAAGCTTATATTCATTCTAATACACATCATTATTCTCATCATTGACGACTACTTCTAATTCTTCCATTAATTCTACTTTTTATTCTTCTTCTATTCATCTATTCAATTCTTAAATTCCACAACAAGAGAAACGCTACTTTGAAAGGGAGTTCACGCCTAAAGCCATACCACACCATACTACACGTGATATCTTTATTGTGGTAAAATAATAATGTGTATTGTGAGTTCCATCGCACTCATGAGTAGCTAAACTTCTCTGTTGGGGTTATGGAAACCGTATGAGATACTATCTATTGCTATGAGTTTGTGAATTCGCGACACGTATGCTGCTTATATCATTATTCTCTTCATCTTAATGCAAATTCTTGTGGTTGCAAAAGCATAGAATACGCCAGTATAGCATTAACTTGTTCGAAAGAAAAGTTATATGTCTGGAAAAGAGATAATGTCAAGGTAATAGGGCACCAACCCCTGTTAAAAAGTTAGTGCCGTAACTGGATTAACCTCTTGGAGAATTTGTACCATTAGATACACTTTAAGCTCGAAAGAGTTAAAGTGAAATAGTCCTTGTTAGGTCAAAAGACGCTTGGATTTACCACAGAATACAATTCTCTATAAGCACATGCATGTCTGAATTCCGCATAACTCATAGCCAATAGAGACGTATAACTCATAAGGTGGACATAACCCCAACTCTCAATTCTCATTGGTTAAATATCTTACTAAACACTCTTTCTGTTTACTTTGCTATTTCTGTTTTTACTTTACTATTTTGTTTACATTATTTGCACATTAAAATCCCCCTTTTTTTTACGAGACTTGCACCAAAAGTCTAATAATCTTTGCTTACTTATTGATCGGCTATTCCCTGTGGGATCGATACCCAACCCAGTTGGGTTCTACATTTGATGACGACCGCTTACACTCTTATGAGAGCTGTAGTTTTAGCGTTATTAAATTTTGGCGCCGTTGCCGGGGAATACGGTTGTCAACTATGTTTGTGATAATTACTAGACCCTTTGGTCAAAGATTCTCGTACATTTACTTTTAGTTTTTGTTTTTGTTTCTGCAGGTTTTTATTCAGTGCATGCCCCATACTCGAAGTTCTGGTCAACCGTTATTACCTATCAATCCTGAACCACAACGTATTGGCAGAATGGAGGTACAACACGAAATTGAAAGGATGGCTGCTCAACAGGAACAGGCGAGACTAGCTACTCTAGCAGCCGCTCAAGTGCATCAACAGAATATTGATAACCCTGGGCGAGCGACAAATCCTGACGATGAGGACCTAGGTGATGACGAGTTACTAAACCCAAGGCGTGATGCTGAGATAGCAACACCTGCTAACAGAAGAGATTGTCAAGCTAGGTTTAGGCATGAACGCCGACCTGTACAACCAGCTTTCAACGATGATGATGATGATCTTGATGGAGCCGGAGCCACAGGAGCCATTATTCCTCCACCATTAGAACCCGGAGCCAAGTTCAACATCACAAGCACCATGATTCAGTTATTGCAACTCAAGGGATTATTCGGTGGACTAGCAGGCGATGATCCGAATATACATCTGATCAACTTTATTTCTACATGCAAGTCATTTGAAAATCCTGGCGTTGGACAGAATGCAATTCGGTTGCGCCTATTTCCATTGTCTCTATCTGGGAAGGCAACTCTATGGTTGAACAGACTGAATCCTGATTCTATCACTAATTGGAGGCAGTTGAAAGAAGCTTTCCTAGAAAGATTCTTTCCGCCATCCAAAAGAGCACAATTGAGAGATGAAATCAGCAACTTTCGGCAGCTTCCAACCGAAGCTCTTTATGAAATATGGGAGAGGTTCAAGACGAAGCTAATACGTTGCCCAAACCACCATATGACCAATGTTCACCTAATGGAGATACTATACAGATCCTTGAATTCAATAACTAAACCAGTGGTGGATAATGCGGCTGGAGGATCTTTTATGGACCTCACCTTTGGTTAGGCAAGAAATATGCTAGACCGGATGACAAGGCAAAGTAGAGCTTGGCATACCAGGGAATTTGAGATAGCAAGCCCCACTTTATCTATTGGCAAGACTGCAGACCAAAGGAAAAGAGAAGAAGAACGCGATCAAGATATGGCGCACATGAAAACACAAGTGGATCTTCTTACATAGCATCTCTTATCAGGGAAGACCAAAAAAGTAAAAGCTATTGCGTCAAAAGTAAGAGATGAATCTGATTCGGAAGAAGAGGCCAACTACTTAAACAATCAGGGGGGTTTCCGAGGTAATACCCAAGAAAACCAAGGTCGGAACTATTATGATAAATCTGGAAACAAGGACCAAGGTAGTTGGAAGAATAAGAATGACAAGAGTGGTTTGTATGTTCCCCCAGGAAGATATGACGCCACTACATCTGGTTCTAGAAATATGGAAGATATGATGGCTAAACTGTTGAAAGGAGTGGAAGCAACCAGCGCGGGAGTAACGGAGGTAATAAATGATTTGTCCTCAATGAAGCAATTGGTTGACTCACATTCCACTTCAATAAAGCAAATAGAGCAGCAATTGAGCCAACTTTCCGCAGCACTCAATCAAAGAAAGGCTGGCACTTTACCTAGCGACACTGTGCAAAATCCAAGGAATGATGGATCATGCATGGCTATTACTACTCGAAGTGGTAAGGTGCTGGAAACTTCATCTAAAGAAAAGCAAGTGGTCGACGATGTAGCGGACAACGATGATAAGGCTAATGGAGAAAACGCAGTAGAAGCCAACCACGACTTCCATGACGTCACACCAAGTATATTGCAGCCTGAAAAGACTGAAATACAGAAGCAAGAGGAGAAAATAATCCCACTTCCACCACCACCTTTTCCTCAAAGATTGAAGAAGATTGCGGATGATACAAGGTTCAACAAATTCATGACGATGTTAAAGCAGCTGACCATAAATGTTCCGTCGGTGGAGGCACTAGAACAAATGCCTGGGTATGCAAAATTTATGAAAGATCTTTTGACAAAGAAGTGGGCAGCAATCTATGAGTTGAAAGATACTGTGCATCATTGCAGTGCAATTGCTACCCGATCACTAGTTCAGAAGAAGGCCGACCCCGGTGCTTTCACTATTCCATGCACAGTTGGTTCTTTATATTTTGCCAAGGCATTATGCGATTTAGGAGCCAGCATCAATTTGATTCCATTATCTATTTACAAAAAGTTGCGGTTGGGTGATCCTACTCCAACCAATATGAGGCTCGTAATGGCGGATAGGTCGGTAAAATGACCTGTTGGTATACTATGTGATGTATTGGTAAAGGTTTATTCATTCATCTCTCCGAAAGACTTCATTATTTTGGATTGTGAGGCAGATTCAGAAGTTCCCATAATCTTGGGGCGCCCTTTCCTTGCAACAGGAAGTGTGCTTATTGATTTAAGAGCTAATGAGCTTTTATTCCGAATAAATGATGAAATAGTTCGCTTTGATGTGTGTAAATCAATGAAGCAACCCAAAGAGCTGAGCGTATTCTCGGTGGCTGATGTTTACTTTGATGATGAGAAAGAATTACTTGAAGAGGAGCAAATTATTGATGACCCATTGGCGGTTGTGCTCATGAATGTTGAGCATCAGGATGCTGAAAATTATGAAGAGACTATTGATGCTCTAATAGGATTTGGATCATATCCTCATGCTCCCAAAAAGCTGGACCTTGATCTCAAAAATCGACCCACACTACCAACTAAACCATCTATTGAAGAGCCACCCACGTTAAAATTAAAAGAGCTGCCTAGCCATTTAAAGTATGCATTCTTAGGAAGCATAAACACACTTCCAGTCATTGTGGCGGCAGATTTGGGTGAGCAGCAAGTTGCAGCTCTCATTGCTATTCTACGAAAGTATATAAGAGCCATTGGTTGGACCATCGCTGATATTATTGGTATTCCACCTGGGATTTGTACGCACAAGATTCAGCTTGAAGAAAATTGCACACCCACTATTGAGCATCAAAGGCGTCTAAATCCACCTATGCAAGAAGTGGTGAAGAAAGAAATTATTAAGTGGTTAGATGCGGGGGTAGTGTATCCAATCTCTGACAGTACATGGGTAAGCCCGGTACAATGTGTTCCCAAGAAAAGAGGCATGACGGTAGTAGCGAATGAGAATAATGAGCTTATTCCACTCAGACCAGTCACCGGATGGAGAGTATGCATGGACTACCAAAAGCTGAATTCATGGATGCTCAAAGATCACTTTCTAATGCCATTCATGGACCAAATGCTCGATCGATTAGCGGGAAAAGGCTGGTTTTGTTTCTTAGACGGTTATTCTGGCTATAATCAGATTTGTATTTCCCCCGAAGACCAAGAGAAGACAACGTTCACATGCCCATATGGTACGTTTACCTTTAAATGTATGCCATTCGGGCTATGTAACGCACCAACCATCTTTCAGCGTTGTATGATATCCATCTTTTCTGATATGGTTGAAGATACTTTGGAGGTATTCATGGACGATTTTTCATTTGTGGGCGAGTCATTTGAATCGTGTTTGGTAAACCTGAGTATGGCGTTACAAAGATGTGTAGAATTCAACCTAGTGCTGAATTGGGAGAAGTGCCACTTTATTGTTAAGGAAGGCATCGTTCTTGGGCACAAAATCTCTAAAAAAGGAATTGAGGTTGATCGAGCTAAAATTGAAGTCATCGAAAAGCTACCACCTCCAATTTCTGTAAAGGGAGTTCGTAGTTTCCTCGGGCACGCAGGTTTCTATCGGCGGTTCATCAAAGACTTCTCCAAAGTTGCTAGTCCATTATGCAAACTTCTGGAGAAAGATGCAAAGTTTGACTTCAATGAAGATTGTTTGAAGGTATTCAAATGCCTCAAAGGGAAGCTAATTGAAGCTCCTATCATGGTAGATCCAGATTGGTCCCTACCGTTTGAAGTCATGTGTGACGCCATTGGGGTAGCTTTGGGCGCTGTACTTGGCCAGAGAAGGGAAAAGTTATTCCATCCTATCTATTATGCGAGCAAGGTCCTGAACGAAGCCCGAAAGAACTATACTATCACAGAACAAGAGCTCCTAGCGGTTGTGTATGCTTTTGAGAAGTTTCGTACTTACTTGTTGGGAACCAAAGTGATCGTTCATACAGACCATGCAGCTCTGAGATACCTAATGACGAAGAAGGACGCAAAGTCTAGGCTAATCCGATGGGTATTGTTGCTGCAAGAATTTGATTTCGAGGTGAAAGATAAAAGGGGTTGCGAGAACCAAGTGGCTGACCATCTATATAGACTTGAGAACGAGAATATGGCGCAGCCTGAAATCAATATTGATGATGCATTCCCTGACGAAGAGATCTTAGCCATGATAATGGAAGAGTTACCATGGTATGCCGACTTTGCGAATTTTGTGGTGAGTAATGTCGTACTTGCAAATTTATCTTTCCATCAAAAGAGGAAGTTTATGCATGATGTAAAACACTACTTTTGGGATGAGCCATATTTGTTTCGACGATGCGCGGATGGTGTTATCCGGCGATGCATATCCCATGTAGAGGTGCCTAATATATTGGAAGCATGTCACACTTCCCAAGTTGGAGGACATCACGCAGGTAATCGGACAGCAAGAAAGGTATTGCAAAGTGGATATTATTGGCCGTTGATATTTAGAGATGCCTACGAATTTGTGAGAAGATTCGACCAATGTCAGAGACAAGGTGCGATTTCAAAACACCATGAGATGCCCATGTCGAAAATTCTTAAAGTCGAGCTCTTTGATGTATGGGGTATTGATTTCATGGGTCCATTCATAAATTCGTTCGGAATGAAATACATCCTAGTCGCTGTAGATTATGTTTCAAAATGGGTTGAAGCAGTAGAGTTGGCCGACAATGAGGGAAAGCGTGTTGTATCATTCTTGATGAAGAATATCTTCTCCCGCTTTGGAGCCACGTACTATCATAAGCAACGGAGGGTCTCACTTTTGCAACAAGCTATTCAAATCCGTGTTGGCAAAATATGGTGTCAAGCAACATAAGGTAGCCACACCTTATCACCCACAAACTAGTGGGCAGGTAGAGATTTCAATCGAGAGATCAAGCAAATCCTTGCAAAGATGGTAAATGCTAATAGGAAAGATTGGTCTCGGAAGCTGGACGATGCAATATGGGCTTATAGGACTGCATTCAAAACGCCAATTGGCATGTCCCCGTACCAACTAGTTTATGGGAAGGCTTGTCACTTACCCATTGAGCTCGAGCATAAAGCATTATGGGCGTTGAAACGATTGAATTTGAATTGGGATGATGCAATGAATCTGAGATTGGAGCAGCTGAACGAGATGGATGAATTCCGTCTACATGCTTATGAAAGATCAGACCTATACAAGGAATGGATGAAAAAGTATGATGATTAGCGGATTGTTCAACGAAACTTTCAAAAGGATGATATGGTACTCCTCATCAATTCCAGATTGAAGCTCTTCCCAGGTAAGTTGAAGTCCAAGTGGTCTGGTCCGTACAAAGTTAACCAAGTCTACTCGTCTGGAGTAGTTGAGTTGAAAGACAATAATGGTGTTGTCTTCAAGGTGAATCGCCAACGAGTAAAACCTCATATCGGTTCTCTCGACTCAATAAATTATATGGCCATCACTTACCTCGACGAAGTCTAAGTACTCGAGGTAACTATGTCGTGCTGGGACCATAAATCAAGCGCTAGATGGGAGGCAACCCATCATTTTACATTTTTTTCCTTTCTTTCGTTCTATTTCGTGTTTGCGTTTGATAAATAAAAATCCAAAAAGAAGAGTCATGCCACGACCAAAACTAAGGCGCTTGATGGGAGGCAACCCATCGTTCTAATCGTGTTTGTTGTCTTTGAGCAAGTGTAGGTACAAGAGGCGTAAACAAGGAGATTGGTTCCAAATTTTGATTTGGTCGTATTGCATGTTGAAGGTGGTAAGTTAGTAATGAAGAAGCAAAAGGCTATGGATTAGGTATTGCTTATGAAAATATAGGCAACAAACAAGGCTAGGCCTATGTAAAACTAGGCCACGAACAAGGCAAGGCCTATGCTATGACCTAAGCTCTCGGAATCTAGTGTGCCATAGCATAGGCGCCGCCCATGCCCAAGTATGCCATAGCATAGGCGCCGCCTATGCTAATGCCTTTTGTCTCTGAATCTCATATGCTATGCAAAAGGCGCCGCCTATGCCTAACAATGCCATGGCATAGGCGCCGCCTATGCTTAACAATGCTTTGCAAAAGGCGCCGCCTATGCCAAGCATAGGCAAAGCTTTAGGCGCCGCCTATGGTCACTTCTTGTCTCCAAATCCGATTTTAAATGGGTCAAAACCCGACCCAAGCCTCTCCTATAAATAAGAGACTTAGTCTTTGACAAAAAACACATTGCAAACCTAGCATAAGCGCTGCCTATAGTCTCCAAATCCTCTCAAAAATTTTCCTTTTGCTCTTTTACTTTGGAAGAACATCATCCAAAGGCATCAACCAAGTAAGTACTTCTTTGTTCTTCATTTATATTCTGTAAGTACTATACTACTACGCATATTATGAATCGCTAAATCTTAAAGTAGTATTGGTGATTTGAATGTGGTTGATGTGTTGTGATACAACTAAGTGAGTGAAAGAATACGTAAGAATGATCTTAACATGTTTCCAACTTGAATTTGATTTTGATGCACTGTCATACTTTTGCGGAATTAACATGGTCAAGAAAATTGTATAATCTTGTCAATAGAAATCTTACATGTTGGAATGCCTTGTTCATCGAGACAAGAATTATGGTTGACTACCAACATATGAGGTTGTGATTATTTCTAGATTATATACCTTGATTTAATCACTATGTAGTAAGTCTTGATACATCAAACATGAAAGTATTGCCAAGGTCACAAGAAGTATGACTGCACTGATTTTATTGCTGGAATATAGTGCCTAAAACGTATATCGATGAAGTCTGAGTAATCGCCAACTTTCACTTCACTAGTTTGTACCAACAAACTAATTGTGGGGTGGTACCACTACTGCTTGTTTGTTGAGTGTATCCACCGAGATGATGCTAACATGACTATTGTTTTAGTCTCAGGAACAATGTCACCCAAAGCAAGACAAGGCAAAGATAAAGCAACCACTTCACAAAAAGGCAAGAAAAGAGGACGAAAAGAGCAAGGAGAATCCTCCTCGCAGCAAATACCTCGCCGTATGTTCGGAATAAAATGGGTCCTCAAGGAGGAAGGAAAGGAATGGTATAGGAACAATAAAGAGAAAAAAATATGTTCATGTGGAGTTGATAAACAAGGAGAGCCTAGCAAAGAAAGAACCTCGTATGTTGGCCAAGATAATGGCGTTACATCTTGATTTCATCTTCCGAGATATGGGAGAGTGCAATCTCGATTTAACACGAGAATTCTATGCCAACTGGTCTCCGAAAACTACAGGGACTAAAGTAAAGATTCGGGGCCAAGTTCTGCAACTAAATGCGGAGTTCTTCAACTCCTTTCTAGGTTTGCCATCTGTTGACCCATCACCATTCAAGGAGCTATATAACAGACCTCCGTACAGGGCTATTAGACACACATTATGTGGACCACGATCCATGGCACGATGGAGTAGACACAAAGACACCGGTCGGCACAACACCTTCCCATATGCTCCTTTGAATAGGGAAGCTAGGATATGGCTGCGAATAGTCAACTCTTACTTGATTACAGGGACCCAGTACACAAAGATAGCATGAGATAGAGTGTGCTTGGTGTACTCATTGATGACGAATGTCCCTATCAACATTGGAGCAATTATTCGATCTACAACGCGTAAAGCTAGGCTACACAAGAGGTCCCACTTCAGCTTTGGCAATCTGTTGACTGCAATATTGAGGAAGGAGGACATCGAAGAGGAACCTGCTGATCATAAAATCCCTCACAACCCGAAGAAGGTTGACCTCACAAAGGTTAAAGATGCTGAAACCACGCATGGCGTCAACCTTACCACTGCGGAAAGGCATGCTCGGGATGAGAGTTTCTTTCACCATCTTTATGGTATGACTCGGTTTACAATGATGAGCGGAGGTCGTGTTCCAACTGCTGCAGAGCTCCAACAGCTGGATTATGACTACCCAATGAATGAGCATGCAAGGGCGATGTGTGGAGTAGGTGTGTACTTTGAGGAACCTCTTGAGGACGATGTGGCAACCGATGATGATCGCAAAATGCCAGACTCCGATGTGGAGGAGAATTCTGATGACGACGACTCCAATGATGATTTCGATGAAGGGGGTATGACCCCAGACATAGAGAAGGAGTCCGACTAACCAGGTTCTTCTTATTTATTTTCCACTGAGGGCAGTGTGTCCCGTCTAAGTGTGGGGTGCTGGTATTTGCATGCTGTACTTCCTTATTTGCATTTGCTTATTTATTTGTGTTTTGCTTATTTATGTTTGTTGTTTTAATTTTGTAGGAATTTTTTTTTTGGTTACAAACTTTGCATAAAATTATTCTGATAGGCAGCATGGTATTATAACAAGAGTCTGTGATAAAATCATTACTATTAAGATGTTTAGGCTCTAATTGTGACTCACTATGTGATAATTGTGTGGTTCAGTTCCTTCATCTGTTGGGTCAAGAGTCTATATTGCCTCCAATAAAGTCGACCATATGCCTTGAGTGTGAGATGATAGTATATTCTATGCTTGTGGCTGATGCTAGAACTTGACTGGTATGTATGTAAAGCAAAATAAAGAGTGTGAGTTTAGGAGATGATTTAGGCATTTCTTTGGCAACCTATGATTGTGTACCTTCATTTTACCTACCCATGGACATCATCCTAGATAACCCCCTTTGAGCCTTTAGCCTATTTTCTTTGATAGCCTCATATGTAAGCCTAATCCCTTTTTTTCAAGACCATAATTTGATCCAAATTCCTAAGTGCTTTAAATTGTAAAGTCATGTGACAAAATAAGAGGAAATTGGATAAGAGTGATGCCTTAGAGTGTATTGGTACTTGAAATTGTTACGAAAAAGAGTGGTTATCATAGAGGTGTGTTATAAAAAAAAGAGAGAAGAAAAGAAAAAGAAATAGAAAAACAAAAAGATAAAGTCTGTTCAAAATTGAATAACAAAAGAGGTACGAAGGGGTGGTAGAATAAAAGAAAGTAGAAAGGTTGTTTGAAAGAAAGCATAAATGGCATAATGTGATGTATTAAAGTGCTTAGGAACATAGTCACTATTTCTGGCCAAAATAGTCCTACCCGTCCCTTAGCCTACATTACAACCTGTAAAAGACCTATTTGATCCTAAGCTTAACATTCTGATATTTAGTAGAGCATTACACTAAGGGCAAGCCTATTGTCATCAGTTGCAACATATGAACTCTTTGTGAGAGTGAGAGCAAGGATAATCTTATACCCATGTTCGAAATATATACAATACTTGTGAGTGATTATGGGTTATATTTTGTGAGACACACATGGTTGATGAGTTTTGGGTGGTTGTGTATGATTCTTTGTACCTTAACCTTTGAATACGAACTAACCATCATCGCGAGTCTATATTAGAGGTTAAAATTGTTTCTAGTAATGATCAGAAAACTACTCTTTGTTAATGATTGCTCTGCCTGTCTTGATGACTATTTTGTGTTGATACTGTGAAACCCTAAGTAAATGTTTAGAAGGACATGATATTTTATTCGAGGACGAACAATGCTTTAAGTGTGGGGTGTTGATGATAGGCGAATTTACACGCCTAAAGTACTATATTTTACCCATATTTTAGCTAAGTTTTGAGGACAAAATATATAATTCATGCACTTTTAGTCCTTTTTCCTGTAAGTAAGCTAACAAACGTGATTAGCAAGTTTTCAGGTATAAATAATGCAGATTTCAGCATTTTATGGATAATTTGACGCCAAAGGAAGCTTCACGAAAGAAGAAAGGGAAAGCTTGGACGCCAAGGACCAAAAGTGACAATGGAAAATCTGTCCCGGACAAAAACAACAATTCTAAAGACTTTGGGGACTAGCAGTAACTTATTAGGATTAGGATAATGATGCAGTAATTTATTAGGATTAGGATAAGTACGCAGTAGCCTAGTAGGAATAGGATATGGGTATTATAAATACCCTATTTTGCTGAAGCTTTTATTCATTCTGATACACATCATTATTCTCATCATTGACGACTACTTCTAATTCTTCCATTAATTCTACTTTTTATTCTTCTTCTATTCATCTATTCAATTCTTAAATTCCACAACAAGAGAAACGCTACTTTGAAAGGGAGTTCACGCCTAAAGCCATACCACACCATACTACACGTGATATCTTTATTGTGGTAAAATAATAATGTGTATTATGAGTTCCATCGCACTCATGAGTAGCTAAACTTCTCTGTTGGGGTTATGGAAAACGTATGAGATACTATCTATTGCTATGAGTTTGTGAATTCGCGACACGTATGCTGCTTATATCATTATTCTCTTCATCTTAATGCAAATTCTTGTGGTTGCAAACGCATAGAATACGCCAGTATAGCATTAACTTGTTCGAAAGAAAAGTTATATGTCTGGAAAAGAGATAATGTCAAGGTAATAGGGCACCAACCCCTGTTAAAAAGTTAGTGCCGTAACTGGATTAACCTCTTGGAGAATTTGTACCATTAAATACACTTTAAGCTCGAAAGAGTTAAAGTGAAATAGTCCTTGTTAGGTCGAAAGACGCTTGGATTTACCATAGAATACAATTCTCTATAAGCACATGCATGTATGAATTCCGCATAACTCATAGCCAATAGAGACGTATAACTCATAAGGTGGACATAACCCCAACTCTCAATTCTCATTGGTTAAACATCTTACTAAACACTCTTTCTGTTTACTTTGCTATTTCTGTTTTTACTTTACTATTTTGTTTACATTATTTGCACATTAAAATCCCCCTTTTTTTTACGAGACTTGAACCAAAAGTCTAATAATCTTTGCTTACTTATTGACCGGCTATTTCCTGTGGGATCGATACCCAACCCAATTGGGTTCTATATTTGATGACGACCGCTTACACTCTTACGAGAGCTGTAGTTTGAGCGTTATCAAATAGCAATGTCCCAAATAGGATTAGCCATCTATAAAACATGCATGAATTTATAAATGTTAAGAAATGAGTCTAAATGTAATACAACATATACTACCAACTAGTAGATTTACACCAGAAAAAAACTTACCTCAATAAGAAAAGACTATGCTCTTTGAAGAGAAATGATTGAAGATGTCACATGATAAGAAAAAATGCAAGAAATAAATAAAGTTGAGTAGAATGAAGATTAACGAGGGACCTATTTATAGAGGATTGAATATGGATGTGTCAGGTCAAAAGACACGATTGTTCAGCTCCATTGTATTAATTACATTCAAACTGGTAGAATTTTGTTTTCTGTGAAAAGTCGCAACTTTTTCTTTTACATTAATACTTCTCACCTTTTTGAAATGGTTTGAGACTTGATAACAATCGTTATTATTGAGTTGTTGTAATAGATCATCCATCTGTCACAATAGATTTACCATCTATTATAACAGATGGTCTGTATGTGCAACATATGGTTTGTATGTGCAACGGATGAGACATCTGTTGCAACGTATGTATTATCTATTATGACAGATGGACCATCTATTGGAGGAGATATTTTGAATTCTTCTAACAGTTGATTCATCAGTTGCAACAGATGGATAATTTAATTCATCAACTATTTTGAATGTGCTAGATAAAAAGTCACTACTCTTCACCTCTTTTTAATAGTCATCACATGCGTGTAGATGAATAAACTCTTTGGTCTGTCGCAATTGATTTACCATCTGTTGCAACATTCGTTGCAATATATGTATTATGTAACAGATGGACCATCTGTTTGATTTATTCTAACAGTTGATTCATCAGATGCAGTAGATGGAGAATTCAATATGTTAGCTATTTTAAATATGTTAGATAAAAATTCACGGTGACCTCATTTTTAATAGTCATCATATGCGTGCAAATGATAAATACTGTATGGTCTGTTGTAACAGATTTACTATATGTTGCTATATATGGATTATCTATTGTGACAGATAGACCATATATTGGAGGAAATATTTTGATTTTTTCTAATAGCTGATTCATCAGTTGCAACAGATGGATAATTCAATTAATCAGCTGTTTTGAATAGGTTAGATGAAAAGTCATGACTCTTCACCTCTCTTTTAATAGTCATCACATGCGTGTAGAGGAATAAACACAGTCTGACATGTCTTGATAGGGTAGGAAGAATAAGGTGCGTGCAGATGAATGGATCCACTTTCATGCATGGGAGTTATGTATTATTGATCAGGATACCATAACTCTAGAGCACAGTAAATTGGTAAGATTTTCAGTCAAGAATGAAACCTGAACCAATAACTCCAGAAGTAAAAATAAGGGAAGCCAATACATTAATTTCTGAAGTCTAACTTGCATGCCATGCCTTCTGATTGTGGATATGACCAGGTCAATTGCATTAGAAACAAAAAGATCTGAAGTTAGACAGAAATCCCATTCCTTGTTATTTCCATTGCTTTTGACCTGACCAGAGCCATAAACAGAAGGCTTGGGATGCATGTTTAACTTGAGAAATTGCCAGCTTGGCTTGATTCCTTATTTTTAATTTAGGAGTAGTTGGTTTAGGTTTCAATCCCGATCGACAATCTTACCACCTTTCGTGCTCGCAAAGCTGCTTCCTTAGAGTTCTAGTCCTGCATTTTGTGGGTTTTTATTCAGGCCACGCTAGCTAGTTGCAGCCCCCTAACAAAGTGCATAGCTCCAGTCCACTTGAGCATTTTTTTCAAGAATGAATGATGGATTTTTATTTTTTGGATACACTTTCACATTCGTAGCTCATTCAGGTTTTTCATTTTCATGTTAATTTATCATCCAGTTTCGCTATACTTCCTTTCCTACCCTGTGTTTCTTTTTTAATAGGGTCTGATTTGATATATGGCCTTTTCCATCCCCCCTTCCCGCAAAGGTATTCTTACAATAACCTTCTAATGTATAATAGTCTCCTCGAGCAACCCATCCATATAAATTTAGACCAGAGCAATAACTATATTCATTTCCATTCTTGTTTGCAGCAGTGCGAGGCTTCGGAGGCCTTTGAAAAGTTCATTGAACCCTTAAAGTCAGTACAATCGCTATTTAAATGTTTACACTACCACTAAAAACCTTAATCCTTCTCCAAAATTGACACATAAACATTAGCAAAATCTTTATTAAACCATAACAGGGTATCGACACCACCTACTTGGTCCCTCAACCTTTCTAGTTCGAACCTAACAATCTTAACTATAAAATGCCATATCTTGTTTCAAGGAATAATGCCTAATAGGTAAAGAACCAACATTCACAAAATCATTATACTGGATGTATGTTTTCACGATAGGTTGTTCAGTAATACATACCTCCCATATAAGAAGTGGTTCCATCTGAAAGCAGCTTATTCCTCCGAACCCATCTTTACTCTAGCCTTTAATGCTGGTCGGGCAAAAGTTAATCCATTTTCACTTCCTTTAATCTGCAAACAAGATAAATACATTTGATGTCAAATAAGAAAAGATTAAAAAGAACATTACAAAAGGTTTACACAAAATTGAATGAATCAACAGATGACCAATCTGATGTAACAGATTCCCAATCTATTCAACCGATGAGGTATCTGTTGCAACAAATGGATGACATGTTGCAACAGATGGATCATCTGTTGGAATAATTTAAACCAACCTTGATACTAGTTTGATTTCTTTAAATAGTTGCTCCGTATGTTCCAATAATTGATTCATCGGTTGGAAAAGTTGAGGAAACTGTTGCAACACCACCACCAACAATATCAACAACAAAGAAACAACACCATATGTTCCAACACCATCAACAACACAAAAACTACATGTTCCAACACCCCCCCCAACAACAACAACACCAAAGTAACAAATAAAAGACATAAAAAAGCTATACTGACCATAAGGCTTTTTAAGTTCTCACAATAGATGACTATTTTTGCATATTTTTATAAAAACAACGGTTCATTCATTCAAGACTTACAAGTCACCTTTCCTTCAATTTTATCAATAAATAGAAAACTGGTAATGGGTAAATCATTAATAGCAACAAATATAAATATCTAATTTAAATAACATATAAAGAAGAAGACGAGAAGGAAAAAGCAATAGTGAACCATACCTACAATGTCAAAAAAGCAAAGAATTCATAACATCTAGTTCAGTCAAGAAAAGATATTGATAGGTTGAGATCCAAAAGAAGAGAGAAAAAGGGAATAAAAAAGAAAAGAAAAAGAATTGAGAATGAAGGAGAGAGATGAGTTAAGTTTCTCGTCTCGAGTTTATGGCTGAAGGAGAGAGTATTCTACTCTCTTCGTTTCATATTAGTTGAGTTGGCCCCTATAGATTTGGCACATCCATTAAGAAAAATATTTATTAGGGGTCTATTTTACCAAATTAGCCTTATTAATTATGCTCTGAAAATATAAATTTGAATATATACAACTCTTTTTAGTCATTTAATGATAAGAGTATTATTGCAAAAAATATATTAAAATCCTCTTAATTTCATCATTGGGACAACTAAATTGAAATAAATATTTTTAGAAAGAGGGTCAACTAAAATAAAACAGAGGGAGTGGATATGGGTTTTAAATATTCATTGATAACTTTTGAGGGGCATGAGGAGATGGTGACATTGAAAAGGCCAGATAAGATAACTCACTGAGGAGATTTTTGAGTTATCCAAGTGTTATTTTTTGCCACCTTAGTATTTTATCTTTCTTATCTCGGACAGAAAATACCTAAATTTCTTTAAAAAAGGATCTTAAAACATCAAAGTCATACTTTGCAACATATGACAATTTTTGTTTGAAAATTACCAAAGATCAGTCATCCGTCGCAATAGATGATTTACAATGATGGGTTATTTATTGCAATCGATGACTTAATCTGTTTGATTAATTTCAACAGATGGGTCATCTGTTGCAACAGATTGAGCATTTATTTTTATACAATTTCAATTGAGTTCATATATTGAACTAATGCCTTAATTGATTAATCTAGGACTAAGGGTGAGTTCTACAGGGTAACCTACAACTTTAATTGAGTCTTTTAAAAATCACATGATGAGACAGTATTGCGTTTCTCTCGACTAGAGTCGTCAATTGATTACACTGAGCTGAATCAATTCTTATTACCTTATATGTTCTACTAATACCTAAATTGATCAATCTAGGATTAGGGGTAAGTTCTCATAGGTTCAACTACACCTTCAAATGAGACTTTTGGCAATTGGATGATGACACGATATTGCGTTCCTCTCGACCAGAGTCATCGATCGATCACTCTGAGCTGAATCAATTCTTATTACCTTATATGTTCAACTAATACCTTAATTGATTAATCTAAGACAAGGGGTGAGTTCTCATAGGGTCAACTACAACTTTAATTGAGTCTTTTGGCAAATGCATGATGAGACGGTATTGCGTTTTTCCCAATTAGAATCGATTAATCTGAGGTGATATGTTCAACTATTACCTTAATTGATGATAGGGTCAACTACAACAGATGACATCACCTATTCGATAATTTACAACTGATGGGTAATCTCTTGCAATAGATGACTTAATCTATTTGATTAATTCTAACAAATGGGTAATCTATTGTAACAGATGAATTAATCTGTATGATTAATTCCAACAGATGGGTCATCTATTGTAACGGGTTGAACATTTATTTTTATACAATTTCAATTGAGTTCATATGTTTAATTAATGCCTTAATTGAGTAATCTAAGACTAGGGCTGAGTTCTCATAGTGTCAACTATAGCTTTAATTGAGTTTTTTGGCAATTGAAAGGTGAGACGTATTGCATTCCTCCCGACCAGAGTCATCGATCGATCACTACAATGCCCTGAAAATGGGTCTCTATATGTCACATGATGCTTAGGACCACAAGTGATCCCAAGTCGACCAAACATAAATTCTTTCAATAAACAAAAATAAAATTACATTAGGTAGGTAGATCGGATAAAAATTAAAAAAATACATACGCTAAAAGCAAAAACATGACCTAATTATTATTATTATTATCATTGTTTTTGTTGTTGTTATTATTATTATTATTATTTTTATTATTATTATTATTGTTTTTCATCCAGCCGCAGCAGGGCCCTTCTCAGCCTATGAATCTCTCAGAGCATCCTAGCTATCACGACACCCAACTCCTACCGCAGGTCATTAACTTACCTATGAAGTTCTCGCACGGTGTCGCACAGAATATCAATGTTCCAAATAGGATCAACCATATCTAGAACACACATGAATTAATAAAATACATGAACACAAAAGTAGAGAAAAAAATCCGAATGTAATACGACGTATACTACAAAATGGGTAGATTTACACCAAAAACAAAACTTAGCTGAGTTATGGAAAGAAATCTTGTTTTTGAAGAGAAATGGTTGAGTATGTAATATGAAAGTCGAGATGTGATAAATAAATAAAGTATATTAGAATGAACAAGTATAGCAGAACCTATTTATAAAGGATTGAATCTGAATGTGGTAGGTAAAAAGTCACGACTTTTCACCTCCCTTTTATTAATTATATTCAAGATGATGACTTTTTGATTACTGTGAAAAGTGATACGGGATAAACAACGGAACACCAAAATCAGTCCAAAAAACAGTCCACAAAATGGAAGAAATCTGTGACCCCTTTTAGAGACCAAGTATCGTCTTTCCAAGAACACAATAACAAGGTATTTATTACACCAAAATCAGCAGACAACAAACTAGATTAACAGCATAAGATGATGAACAAGAAGACACAAGATTCAGATTTAACAATAACAACAAGAATACAAGATTACAACACAACACTAAACAAGGTTACAAAAAGGTAAAAGGATAGATAGATAGACCATATGAAGGTATAATCTTAAGAACCCAAGAATGGACACTCTTGGACCATTAACACTACACACAACAATAAACCTATCTTTTACATTGACACAAAAGGAACTTTACCTCCTTTAAACACCAACATCTTAAGCCAATATTGCAACACAAGTGATATCCATACTTGCTTCCCTTATTTTGGTGTGGTGGCTATTCCAAGCCCTACAAATAAAGGTGTTTCATGTTTCAAGTATTATATTAATTAACAATCAAAGAGGAAAGACCTAAAATGTTCTATTTATATTCTGTTACAAAATAAGACAAAATAACAACAATGACCGTAAAGGGAGGAGTGACCATGGAGTGTATTTGGACCCAATGAAGTGACCAAAATACCCTTAATGATGATGATCAAATTGTGACCCATTAAGTATTGTCCAAAACCGTGATTCCTTAAGTCTTCGATGCTCCAAGAAATCTTCCACACATCATTTGTTATAATCATGAGGAACTTAGCAAAAATATTACAAAGGAGTGGGAGAAAGGAATCACCATCAAGTGATAGACACATATAGCAATTTCACTTAAAAAAGTGTACCTACCAACAACTATCCATACTTCATACCCTCAGAAGTTACTGGGGTCAAATAGGAGATGTAATTGAGGACTTAGGTCTCGTCCATTCTTACTTTCCCCTAGGGTGTCATCCTCAAAATTAAGCAATCCCTCTTTATCACCATTGGAAATATCATGAACAAAAAGAGGGTTGAGAAAGGTGTTCCATAAGTCAACTTCAAATAAAGGGTTCTCATGCATGCACTTACTACTAGTTTCAAAATCTTCACTAGGAATATTTCCAACATAAGAAACACATAAAGAAGATGTAGATGGCCTTTCTAAGAACATATCACCTTCTCTTTCACAAGAGTAGTTCTCACATACATACAAACCATAACGGGAAGCCAAAGGACCACAATCAAAATCATCTTCACAAGTACAATCACAAGTCGAGTTTCCTAAACATTCAAGCAAGTCAAGATCATCTACGCCCGATTGATCATTTTGCTCACCCTCCCTAGTTATTGGAAATTCACATACCAACGTAGTCTCACCTTGTTTTTCACAAGGTTTAACTAGTGTTTGAATACTCTCGTCACTTTGTAATGTTACCTTAGTCTAGTTGTAAGTGCTAGTACTATATGGAGACAAATCATTCTTACGAGGAGAATCAATTTCGTCATCTAAAGAATCAACTAGTGCTTACGTACCTATAACAAGAGTTTGGTCCTCATGCGACCTAAAAATATCAAGAGTATCACAAAATGAAGACTCATGCTCTCCTGCACTAGGTAAAACCGCAACTACCTTCATAAGAGTGTAGGGGATAGTATTTTTACCTCATAGCTCATATGAGCTACGGTCTTTATCTTGACGTGTTGATGTTCTAGATTTTTGTAGCACATTTAATACTTTTTCACTTGAAATAATTGTAAGTTCTTAAGTAATTATTGGTGTTTTTGATGTTATTTCTTAAGATTTTGTGGGAAAGAAGAATAAATTAGATGCCATCTGGTATAAATAAGCTGAAGTGTAGCTGATGTCAATTCTGAAGCACCATCGTACATGGTACATGCCATCAAAGTTACTGTCAAGCTTAGACAGAACCTGAAGAGTTGAGATAAAATGTGACGGCGATTCAGAAGGTCCGTCAAATATGGGACATGGCATTAAAATCACCATCAACCAGAGATAGAGTATGCTGATTTCTAGTGAAGATATGATGGGAGTTTTCACGTGCCGTTAGGATTTTGACATGCCGTCAGGATTGCTGTCTGATGAGGCAGAAGATAAAAATTCACTGGAACCTTTGACGACATCTCGCACACATCGTCAAAAGCATCATCATCTAAACCGAAGAGAAAATTAAAACTTTAATTTTATTTCCTTATTTAGGATTTACTATTTAAAGACTTGTTTTACGGGTTTTAAAGGGAGGATCTATCATTATCTATAAGGCATTAACCTAGGGAAGAGAGGAACGTAACATAGCTCTCTTGTATCAATTATTCTTCTTGTTTTTATCAACTATTTTTGGGTTTCTACCTTGTGATTCAATCGAAGAAACTACTTGTTGTTTTCCATCTAATCGTAAGTTATCCTTATCATTATGAATTCAACTTGTGATTTCATTTATCAAATCATGAGCGACTAATTCCATAGCCAGAGTTATGGGATCCATGGATTAGGGTTTGATATGATACTAGGTGTTTAACGGATTCAAAGAGTAGTGGAACATCTTGAAATTCTGTTGTTTTAACTGAAATCTAGTAGTTGCAAACATTAGGTTATGACTTAGGTTTTATTTTCTTCTAATGGAGAAATAGACTAGAGGATGTGAATTATCAACAGGGACTCGAAAGCTACCAACCTTCTATTTAATGATTAATGTTGTAATTGGATTAATCTACGTAACATAACATCCTATTGGAAAGAGATAATTTATCTAAGTTTGAGAGAATTAGATAATAAATTGTCTGGTAAGGTCGAGAGATAAGTCAGATAGTATAATCGATAGGGATATTCTATTGTTCCAACCATTCTGAGAATCTCTAGCATTACCTAATATCTGTCAATTCCCGAAACCCTTGGTGAACATAACTCTGATTTCCCATTTATATTGATTACAAACACTAATATTGAAGTGACAACATTACTTAATACTTTCAAAACCCCATCTTAATTTTATATTTTTGTACCATTTATTTGAATTGAACTTGTAGCTATAACTTCAAATTAGCTTAATTGCCACTCACATTATTCACTGTGGATTCGACCCCTACTCTAAAGTTGGGTAAATATATTGACGACGACCACCTTACACTAATTTGAGGTGTAAGTTGAGCGTTATCAAAAATGTCACTATTGTCGAGGAACAATTTGGCGTATTGAGTTAGTTTAGAATTTTAGCTTACTTGCTTGTGATTTCCTTTGTTTCTCGTGTTAGGTAGTTTTTCTTTATTTTTGTTTATTTATTACTATGGCATCATGGAATGAATGTGAATTTGATGGTTGGAAATCTTATTTGAATGATCGATGTCCATATTGTGATGGAACCCACTTTTAGCAAGATTGTAGATATGCTCTCCAGAGAGAGATGTGTGCACCATCTCCCTCCTACTGGGAGTATAATTGTTCTTTATGTGGTGGTAAAGATGGACATTGGAGTGATTTCCCAAATTCCCATTCCCCCTATTACGCTAACCGAAGTTCTAGTTCTTCTTGTGAGTATGACAAGTCTTATGGTTAAGAAAAGGAAGAACGAAGCACTGGAAGGAGTGACATTAAAGCTATGCTTCAACTAATGTTGGATCGTATAGACATAATGAATGATACCATATATGACATACTTTAAGATATTAGGGTATTTAAAGAGGGAAGAGAAAGGATAGAAGAGATGGATATGGAGGTCAATTATCCAAAACACTTTTCTACATTATGTTTAGATGATACCTTGTCTGTGGAATCATTTAAAATAATGGAAGTGTGAGGATGAAGAGCAAGAATCCTATGTTGATGATGAGCTTGATGTTGAGCAACCCTCGGTGTTTTTTCAACCAGCCAAACCATTTATGAATGAGATGCCAAGGATGAGGAAATGGTATTAGAGTCAAAAGAAGAAATCAAGAACAAACCTCGTGAAGTCTCTAGTCCATTTTGGGATAAAAATACTAATAGGGAAGTTACTTTAAAATTAAGGGTTAGTCCTCATTCGAATCACTTTTCAATATTATTCTTAGTAGATGTAATGAAAGTCGAATCACCTAAGCAAATGATGAATTTTGAAAATGAGGAGGAAGATTCTTACATTTTGGAGTTTGTCCTTCCAAAAGGGTTTACTACAACCCCAATATTGAAGGCCAAGGAGCTTAAAGATCGATGTTCATTTAGTGGCTGTTTAGATTCTCAATGTTGCCAAATGAGCCCACATGAAAGTTTGATGCAAAATTGGGCAAGCAGTTCAAGTCTTCGGAGTGGCATGATAGAACATTCCTCATCATTCCCTCACATTTGCCCAACACACCCCAAATATGTATTGATCAAAAGTTAGGCCGTCGTTCAAATCCTCCAAGTGGAGACATAAATAATTATCAACAAGGTATCTTGAAGAAGTCTGAGTAGTCAAGATAACTGAGTCATTCCGTGACACTAATTAGGCTCTTCTTAGGAGGCAACCCAAGGTATTTTGTTGTTTGTATTTGTATTGTGTGATTGACATCAGATCTTCACACCCATGGTGCCACGAGTATTTTTCTAACTCTCTTGTTTTGGATTGACACATTGGTAACACTGCATGATATTAAGTTGAGAGTGGGGCTACTTGTGGGTGTGATGTCCTCCTGGGGTTTTTGTTTTTGTGACTCTTTTCCTCGGAGTCTTGTTCCTAGTAGAGACGACATGTTTAGGAGTATTGTGTTTGTTTTGTGATGTATTGTGGTTAACTGGAGAAAAATAAGTATCTAGAGCAGTTGACATAGTTTTGTTGATTTTTAAGAGTGATAAACACCTCTCCGTTGGTCTATTTAATAACTGTGTGATATGCATTTATATGTGGCTACTATGAATCTTTTTATGGCATTAGTACTAGGGACATGATAATCACTGCTAACAATTGCATAAACCGAATGGGTAGTAGCTTGTGATGTACTATTGTGCCATGTGTGTGTGAGGTCTTACTCAATTCCCTGTGTGTGTTGAATCTAGAAGTTGCCCGGTTAGTCTTACCTTGATTGAAAGATTGGGGTTAGGAAAGGATCATAGGCTGTTTTGATTTTTAAGTCACTTTTTGGCCTAAATGACCTTCCCTGTAGGCATAATGTCTCTTGATCCCTATTTTGAGCCTGAATTGACCATTTCTTTCTATGACGCCTATCACCTTCCCATTTAGATCACAATGAACCTATTTTGGCCCTAGTTCTCCTTGGACACTATGTACCTTGACTTCAGTAAACAACCTAAGTTGAGGGTGGCTATCATAGGGGTGCGTGATGTTAACTGGGTATGAAGAAAAGTAGAATAAAAGGAAAAGAATAAGTGAAAAAGATAAAATTCTGGGTGGTGTGGAATAGGAGTAAGAAAAGAAAAAGAATGAAAAAACAAAAGCCACGTCCATCCTGAATAATGTGTGATCAAGAAAAGGAGAAAAAGAAGAAAAATGTTAATAAGTGAACCCCAAAAGTTAAGGTAGTGCCAAGGAGGCTTAGTCACTCTAAATTCCATTGAATATCATACCAACCCTCAGCCTACATTACAAGCTGAAGAAAAGACCTATAGTGATCCTAACTTACCTGTTTGGACACCTTGGTAATGAAAATAAGGGCAAGCATATGGTATTTTACATACATTGATTGGAATTTCTTTCTGAGAGTGAGTGTCTCTTGACCGTCCCTGCATTGACATGCTTGATTTCATACATGAGTTAGGAGGGACTTCTTTGTTGTAAGGGCACACAGGTTCTATCACTAGCTGCCTACTTGTTTGGGTAGTGTGACTTGTATATATGCATGGTTGTTGTTTCTAACTTGATGTCATATCTTGATTTCTTTGGGTCATATTGTTAATCTTTATTGATCTGCATAATTGTATTTACAAGTAATTGAACGTGGAGAGTGGCATGAGTTTTGAGCTAAACTTGATAATCAACTGTGATAGTTATCTTCTGTATCTCTTTGTTAAGCATCATAATATGGTGTTATGTAGTTTCTTGAGGACAAGCAATTGTTTTAAGTTGAGGGTGTTGATGTTCTAGATTTTTGTAGCACATTTAAGACTTTAACTTGAAATAATTATAAGTTCTTAAGTAATTATTGGTGTTTTTGATGTTATTTCTTAAGATTTTGTAGGAAAGAAGAATAAATCGGATGATATCTGGTATAAATAAGCTGAAGTGTAGCTGAACATCAATTTTGAAGCGCCGCCATACATGGTACAAGCCTTCTAAGTTTCCGTCAAGCTTAGACAGAACCTCAACAGTTAAGAGAAAATATGACGGTGATTCGAAAGGGCTGTAAAATATGGGACATGGTGTCAAAATCGCCGTCAACCAGAGATAGAGTATGCTGATTTCCAGTGAAGATGTGATGGCATTTTTCATGTACCTTCAGGATTTTTGACAGGCCATCGGGATTGCCGTCTGATGAGGCAGAAGATAAAAATTCACTGGAACCTTTGACGACATCTCGCATACGTCGTCAGGAATCTGACACGCCGTCAAAAGCATCGTCATCTAAACCAAAGAGGAAACTGAAACTTTAATTTTATTTCCTTATTTAGGATTTACTATTTAAAGACTTGTTTTAGGGTTTTTAAAGGGAGGATCTGTCAATATCTATCAGGCATTAACCTAGGGTAGAGAGGCACGTAACATTGCTCTCTTACATCAATTATTCTTCTTGTTTTTATCAACTATTTTTGGGTTTCTACCTTGTAATTCAATCAAAGAAACTACTTGTTGTTTTCCATCTAGTCGTAAGTTATCCTTATCATTATGAGTTCAACTTGTGATTTCGTTCATCAAATCATGAGCTAATTCCATTAGCTGGGGTTATGGGATCCATGGATTAAGGTTTGATGTGATACTAGGTGTTTAACGGATTCAAAGAGTAGTGGAACATCTTGAAATCTGTTGTTTTAACTGAAATCTAGTGGTTGCAAACATTAGGTTATGCCTTAGGTTTTATTTGCTTCTAATGAAGAAATAGACTAGAGGACGTGAGTTATCAATAGGGACTCAGAAGCTAGCAGCCTTCTGTTTAATGATTAATGTCGTAACTGGATTAATCTACCTGAGATAACATCCTATTGGAAATAGATAAGTTATATAAGTTTTAGAGAATTAGATAATAAATTGTCCAGTGAGGTCGAGAGATAGGTCAGATAGTATAATCATCAGAGATATTCTGCTGTTCTAATCATTCCGAGAATCTCTAGCATTACCTAGTATCTGTCAATTCCTGAAACCCTTGGTGAACATAACTCAGGTTTCCCATTTATATTGATTATAAACACTATTATTGAAGTGACAACATTACTTGATACTTTCAAAACCCCCATATTAATTTTATATTTTTGTACCATTTGTTTGAATTGAACTTGTAGCTATAGCTTTAAATTAGCTTAATCGCCACTCACATTGTTCCTTGTGGATTCGACCCCGACTCCAAAGTTGGATAAATATATTGACACTAACCGCCTTATACTAATTTGAGGTGTAAGTTGAGCATTATCACGTGTTTTTGGGTAGCCCAATTACTCCCTTGGAACTCCCATGTGATCCAACCTTTCATTTATCACTTCCCATTGAAGGGTAATGGCTTCAAGTTTAGCCAAAATAGCACTTGCAGCCATGGGTTCCATTTTAATTGCACCTAAAAAAAAGAACAAGCCTACAAAGCATAACACTGGTTAGTTCAAAACAACCTCATGATGATAGGCGAATTTACACGCCTATATCAATATATTTTGCCCATATTTTAGCCTAGTTTTGAGAACAAATTATATATTTCATGCACTTTTAGTCCTTTTTCCTGTAAATGAGCTAACGAACATGATTAGGAAAGTGTCAGGTATAAATGATGCAAAATACATCATTTTATGGCTTACTTGACGCAAAAGAAAGCTCACAAAGGAAGGGAAGGAAGTCCTCCCTTAGTGGAGAGGCAAGTCCTCCCTTAGTGGAGAGACACATTCTACTTCTCAATTACAACTCTTCTAATCTTTCCATTAATTCTATTCTTAAATTCCACAACAAGAGAATCGTTACTTTCTAAGGAATCACGCCACACGCCTATCACCTAATCCACACGCCATTACTCAACAATAACAATGCAAATTGTGATCTCCTTCGCACTCATGGGTAACTAAACTTCTCTGTTGGGGTTATGGAAGCCGAATGAGATACTATCTATTGCTGTGAGTTTGTGAGTTCGAGACACGTATATTGCTTATATCATTATTCTCTTCATCTTAATGCAAATTCTTATGGCTGCAGACGCATAGAATAACGCCAGTCTAACATTTAACTTGTTCGAGAGAAAGGTTATTTGTCTGGAAAAGAGATAATGTCAAGGTAGTAGGACACCCTTTCCTATTAAAAAGCTAGTGCCGTAACTGGACTAACCTCTTGGAGAATTCGTACCGTTAGACACGCTTTAAGCTCGAGAGAGTTAAAGTGAAATAGTCCTTGTTCAGGTCGAGAGACGCTTGGATTTACCATCGACTACAATTCTCTATAAGCAATTGCATGTCAAGACTCTACACACTCATAGCCAATAGAGACGTATACCTTAGAAGGTGGACATAACCCCAACGCTTCAATTCTCATTGTTTACAACTTACGTAACAATCTTTCTCTCTTTACTTTGCTATTTTCAGCTTTTACTTTATTGTTTTGGTTACACATTGCAATCCCCCTTCTTACGAGACTTGCACCAAAAGTTTAGTAATTTTACTTACTTGTTGGCCAAGATATTCCCTGTGGGATCGACACCCAACCCAGGTTGGGTTCTATATTTGCTAACGACCGCTTTACACTCCCACGAGAGCTGTAGATTGAGCGTTATCAAAAATTGGCGCCGTTGCCGGGGAATACGAGTGTCAATTAAGTTCGTGATAATTACTAGACCCTTTGGTCAAAGATTCTCGTACTTTTACTTTTAGTTTTTGTTTTTGTTTCTTGCAGGTTTTTACTTTAGTGCATGCCCCATACTAGAAGTTCTGGTCAACCGTTATTACCAATCAATCCTGAACCACAACGAATTAGAAGAATGGAAGCACAAGCTGAAATCGACAGGATGGCTGCTCAACACGAGCAAGCAAGATTAGCTGCTCTTGCCGCTGCTCAAGTCCAACAACATAACATTGATAATCCTGGGTGAGCAACAAATCCTGATGATGATGATTTAGGTGATGACGAGTTACTAAACCCTAGGCGTGATGCTGAAATTATAACACCTGCCAACAGAAGAGGTCGACAAGCTCGGTATAGGTATGATCGCCAACCTTTGCAGCCAGCTTTCGACGATGATGATGATGATCTTGATGGTGCCGGAGACACTGGAGCTATAATTCCACCACCATTAGCGCCCGGATCCAAGTTCAACATCACAAGCACCATGATTCAGTTATTGCAACTCAAGGGATTATTTGGTGGACTAGCAGGCGACGATCCGAATATGCATCTCATCAACTTTATTTCTACATGCAAGTCTTTTGACAATCCTGGTGTTGGTCAGAATGCTATTCGATTACGTCTATTTCCATTGTCTCTGTCTGTGGAGGCAACACTATGGTTGAATGGGCTGACTCCTGATTCAATTACAAATTGGAGGCAATTGAGAGACGCTTTCCTAGAAAGATTCTTTCCGCCATCCAAAAGGGCTCAATTGAGAGATGAAATCAGCAACTTTCGTCAGCTTCCCTCTGAAGCTCTTCATGAAACATGGGAGAGGTTCAAGACAAAGCTAGAGAGATGCCCAAACCATCACATGACTAATGTTCACCTCATGGAGATCTTGTATAGAGCCTTGAATTTAATAACTAAACCAGTGGTGGACAACGCAACTGGAGGATCTTTCATGGACCTCACCTTTGGTCAAGCAAGCAATATGCTAGATCGCATGACAAAGCAAAGTAGAGTTTGGCATACCAGGGATTCTGAGGTAGCAAGCCCCACTTTATCTATTGGCATGTCTGCAGACAAAAGAAGAAGAGAAGAAGAACGTGAGCAAGACATGGCGCACATGAAAACACAATTGGATCTTCTAACAAAGCACTTATTATCAGGGAAGACTGAAAAAGTGAAAGCTGTAGCGCTAAAAGGAAGAGACGAATCTGATTCTGAAGAGGAGGCCAACTACTTGAACAATCAGGGGGGTTTCCGTGGGAATGCCCAAGGAAACCAAGGTCGAAACTATTATGATAAATCAGGAAGCAAAGACCAAGGTAGTTGGAAGAAAAATAATGAAAAGGGTGGTTTGTACGTTCCCCCTGGTAGACGTGATACCACCACATCTAATTCTGGGTGTATGGAAGACATGATGGCTAAGTTATTGAAAGGAGTGAAAGCAACGAGCGCAGGAGTTAAGGAGGTGATTGATGATTTGTCCTCCATGAAGCAACTAGTTGATTCTCATTCCACTTCTATCAGGCAAATAGAGCAGCAATTGAGCCAACTTTCAGCAACATTCAATCAAAGAAAGGCTGGCACCTTACCAAGTGACACTGTGCAAAACCCAAAGAATGATGGGTCATGCATGGCCATAACTACCAGAAGTGGTAAGGTGCTGGAAACTTCAGCAAAAGGCAAGCAAGTGGTTGATGAAGTTGCGGACATGGACATTACACCTAGTGACGTTACAAAAGGAGAAGAAGCCGCAACAACTACTCCCAACGTCAGGGACGTTTCACCTAGTGACGTGCAGCCTGAAAAAGTGGAAAAACAGAAGCAAGAGAAGAAAAAAACCGTGGAGAGAACACTTCCATACCCACCACCACCTTTTCCCCATAGATTGAAGAAGGTGGCGGATGACACTAAGTTCAGCAAATTTATGACTATGCTCAAGCAGCTGACCATTAATGTTCCATTGGTGGAGGCACTTGAACAAATGCCTGGATATACGAAGTTTATGAAGGACCTATTGACAAATAAGCGGGCAGCAAGTTATGAGTTGGCGGATAATGTTCATCATTGTAGTGCAATCGCTACAAGATCGCTAGTTCAAAAGAAGGCAGATCCTGGAGCTTTCACTATTCCTTGCACAATTGGATCGTTGGATTTTGCTAAGGCATTGTGCGATTTGGGAGCTATCATCAATTTGATGCCACTATCCATCTACAAGAAGTTGGGGCTAGGCGATCCGACACCAACCAATATGAGGCTCGTGATGGCTGATAGGTCGGTAAAACGACCTGTGGGTATCTTGAATGATGTGTTGGTGAAAGTTTCTTCATTCATCTTTCCTGCAGACTTCGTTATTCTGGATTGTAAGGAGGATTCTGAAGTTCCCATCATCTTGGGACGTCCCTTCCTTGCAACTGGAAGTGTGCTTATTGACATGAAAGATAATGAGCTTTTGTTTCAAATTAATGACGAAGTGGTACGGTTTGATATATGCAAAACAATGAAGCAGCCCAGCGATATGAATGAGTTATATGTTCATCATGAGGATACGAAAGAATTATCTATAGAGAAACAGCCTACTGTTGAGCCATTGTCTGCTGTGCCACTGAAAGTTGAGCATGAAGATAATGAAGGTTATGAAGAACTTATGAGCGCTCTAACAGAAATAGAGCCTTATACTCCTAGCAACCAGATTGTGATCTCAAGAATCAACCAACAGCGAAGACTCCCATTGACGAGCCACCAATGCTAGAATCACAAGAGCTTCCCGATTATCTAAGGTATGTGTTCTTGGAAAGTGGAAGTATACTTTCGATAAGTGTGGTGGATGATTTAAGTGAACAGCACGTGGAGGCTCTCATCTCTGCTCTGATGAGGTACAAGAGAGCTATGGGTTGGACTATTGATGATATAATTGGTGACTCTCCGGAGAAACGTAGGAGCCATCTCGAAGAAGATCGCATGCCCACAGGTAAGCCTCATTGCCGTCTAAATCCTTTTAGAAAACAATCCACCATTTACCTCGACGAAGTCTGAGTACTCGAGGTAACCATGTCGTGCCACTACAATAAATAAGGCGCTAGATGGGAGGCAACCCATTGTTTATCGTTTTTCATTTATCGTTTATCGTTTTCTTTCATTCTAGTACTTGTCTTGTTTTTAATTAATGAAAATCCAAAAATAAGAGTCGTGCCACGACCAAAACTAAGGCGCTTGGTGGGAGGCAACCCATCGTACTAATCGTTTTTATTGTTTTGAGCAAATATAGGTGCAAGAGGTATTCAACGAGGAGATTGGTTTCAAATGATGATTTGGATGTATTGAATGGTAAAGGTGGTAAGTTAGGTATAAGGATGCATAAGGGTATGGATTGAGCATTACTCATGCTTAAATAGGCATCGAGGAAGGCTAGGACTAGGTAAAACTAGGCCACGAACAATGCAAAACCTATCCTATAGCCTAAGGTCTCAGAATCTAGTGTGCTATACACTATGCGCCGCCCATTCCTAAGTGTGCTTTTGACTATGCACCGCCTATTCTATAGCATTAGGTCTCAGGATCTCATATGCCATAGACTATGCGGCGCATATGTCTCTAAATGCCATAGACAATGCGCCGCATATTGTATGGCATTCTTAAATAAATGCATGGCATATGCTATGGCATTCTGCTCAACTAGGCAAAGCATAAGGCACCGCCTATGGTCACTTTTGGTCTCCAAATCCGATTTTAATGGGTCAAAACTCAACCCAACCTTTTCTTACAAATATGAGACTTAATCTTGAACCAAAAACACATTGGAAACCTAGCTCATGCACCACCTATAGTCTCCAAATCCTATCAAAAAGTTTCCTTTTGCTCTTTTTCTTCACAAGAACATCATCCAAAGGCTTCAACCAAGTAAGTACTACTTTACTACACCTATTATGAATTGCTAAATCTTGAAAAAGTATTGGTGATGTGAACGTGTTTGAATTGTTGATACAAAACCAAGTGAGTGAACATGTACGTTAGGATGCTCTTAACTTATTTCCGACTTGAATTTGATTTTGATGCATTGTTATACTACTTGCGGAATTGCTATAGTAATGAACATTGCATAATCTTGTCACTTGAATACATACATGTTAGAATATCCCGTTCATCGGAATAAGATTTATAACTACCTACCGACATAGGAGGTTGAGTTTATTGATAGAAACTATACCATGTGGTTACCCCTATGTAGTAGTGTTGTTATATCTACCATGAAAGTAGTCCAATGGCTGCAAGTAAGTGATGCATTGCAGAGTTTCTTGTCAGAATATAATCCTAAAACGTATGTCGATGAAGTCTAAGTAATCAACCACTTTCACTTCACTGATTTGCATCAACAAAACTAAGTGTGGGGTGGTACCCCTACTGCTTGTGTATAGATTGTAACCATTGAGATTGTGCTACCATTAACACTATTTCTAGTCTCAGGTAAAATGGCACCCAAAGCAAGACAAGGCAAAGAAAAGGCTACCACTTCACAAAAAGGCAAGAAAAGAGGCCAAAGAGAGCAAGGAGAACCCTCCTTGATGCAAACACCTCAACTCACTCTTGTAATTAAGTGGGATACTTATGAGGAACTTCTAAGGATGATGACTCTGATGATGATTCCGATGCAAGTGGTAGGACCCCAGACATAGAGAATGAGTCCGACTAACCAGGTTCTTCTTATTTATTTTCCACTGAGGACAGTATGCCCCGTCTAAGTGTGGGGTGATGGTATTTGCATGCTATACTTCTCGATCCGCATTTGCATTTATTCATGTTTGTTTTCTTAGTTTTTTTAGTAGTAAATTTTTTTTAGCTTTGCATGAAATAATACTAATAGGCAGCATGAGATTATAACAAGAGTATGTGCTACAATTATGACTATTGAGACGTTTAGGCTCTAGTTGTGACTCATTATGTGATATTGAGTGGTTCAATTCTTTCACTTGTTGGGTCGAGAGTCTATATTACTTCCAATCAAGTCAACCATGTGCCTTGTGTGTGTGAGGTAACAGTATATTCTATGTTTGTGGCTGATGCTAGAACTTGCCTGGTATGTATGCAAAGCGAAAATAAGGAGTGTAAGTTTAGGAGATGATTTAGGCATTTCTTTGGCAACCTATACATGTTTACCTTTGTTTTACCTACCCATGGACATCATCCTAGTTAAAACCTTTTGAGCCTTTAGCCTAGTTCTTTGACAACCTTGTATGTAAGCCTAATCCAATTTTTTTCAAGACCGTAATTTGATCCAAATTCCTAAGTGCTTTAAAGTGAAAAAGTCATGTGACAACATAAGAGGAAATTGGGTGAGTATGATGCTTTAAATTGTAATGGTGCTTGAATGTGTTATGAAAAAGAAAGTGCTATCATAAGAGGTATGTTGTGAAAAGAAAAAGGAAAAGAAAGCTGAAAAGTGAGTTGTGCTTAAAATTGAAAAACAAAAGATGAGAACAAGGGTGGAAGAATAAAATAAAGAAAGGTTGAAAGAAAAAAGTGTCAATGATACAATGTGATGTATTAAAGTGCTTAGGAACTTAGTCACTATTTCTGGCCAAAATAGCTGATCCTACCCGTCCCTTAGCCTACATTACAACCATCAAAAGACCTACTTGATCCTAAGATTAGCATTCTGACATTTAGTAGAGTACTACATCAAGGGCAAGCCTATGGTCATCAGTTGCTACATATGAATTCTTTGTGAGAGTGAGAGCAAGGACATTTTGATACCCATGTTTGAAAAATATGCTATATTTGTGAGTAATTATGGGTGCTATATTGTGAGACACACATGGTTGATGAGCTTTGGATAGTTGTATATGATTCTATGTACCTTAACGTTTGCATGCGAGTTGATCACCATCACTAGTCTACGCTAGAGGTTAAACTGTTTCTACTTATAATCGGGAAGCTACTCTTTGTTGATAATTTTTGTGCTTGTCTTGAAGAATGTTTTGTGTTGTTGCTGTAAAAACCCTAAGTTGATGCTTAGAAGGACATGATATTTTGTTCGAGGACGAACAAAGCTGCAAGTGTGGGGTGTTGATGATAGGCGAATTTACACGCCTATATCAATATATTTTGCCCATATTTTAGCCTAGTTTTGAGAACAAATTATATATTTCATGCACTTTTAGTCCTTTTTCCTGTAAATGAGCTAACGAACATGATTAGGAAAGTTTCAGGTATAAATGATGCAAAATACAGCATTTTATGGCTTACTTGACGCAAAAGAAAGCTCACAAAGGAAGGGAAGGAAGTCCTCCCTTAGTGGAGAGGCAAGTCCTCCCTTAGTGGAGAGACACATTCTACTTCTCAATTACAACTCTTATAATCTTTCCATTAATTCTATTCTTAAATTCCACAACAAGAGAATCGTTACTTGCTAAGGAATCACGCCACACGCCTATCACCTAATCCACACGACATTACTCAACAATAACAATGCAAATCGTGATCTCCTTCGCACTCATGGGTAACTAAACTTCTCTGTTGGGGTTATGGAAGCCGAATGAGATACTATCTATTGCTGTGACTTTGTGAGTTCGAGACACGTATATTGATTATATCATTATTTTCTTCATCTTAATGCAAATTCTTGTGGCTGCAGACGCATAGAATTACGCCAGTCTAACATTTAACTTGTTCGAGAGAAAGGTTATTTGTCTGGAAAAGAGATAATGTCAAGGTAGTAGGACACCCTTTCCTATTAAAAAGCTAGTGCCGTAACTGGACTAACCTCTTGGAGAATTCATACCGTTAGACACGCTTTAAGCTCGAGAGAGTTAAAGTGAAATAGTCCTTGTTCAGGTCGAGAGACGCTTGGATTTACCATCGACTACAATTCTCTATAAGCAATTGCATGTCAAGACTCTACACACTCATAGCCAATAGAGACGTATACCTCAGAAGGTGGACATAACCCCAACGCTTCAATTCTCATTGTTTACAACTTACGTAACAATCTTTCTCTCTTTACTTTGCTATTTTCAGCTTTTACTTTATTGTTTTGGTTACACATTGCAATCCCCCTTCTTACGAGACTTGCACCAAAAGTTTAGTAATTTTACTTACTTGTTGGCCAAGCTATTCCCTGTGGGATCGACACCCAACCCAGGTTGGGTTCTATATTTGCTAACGACCGCTTTACACTCCCACGAGAGCTGTAGATTGAGCGTTATCACCTCACCACACCCTCACACACTTGATCGTCTCAGACTTGGATTCACAAGTATTACAAGTTGGCTTGTAGTTCGTGATGAGTCGAGGGGTGAGTATACTCCTTGGTCGGAATGGATTCTTTGTTTAAAGTATCAAGGAAATAATTTTCAAACTTGAACCAAGAATTACTACAATTTATAAAAATGACAAAAGCACAAAAGAAACGTAGACACAAATAATGGATGCGAAGGACTAATTGACAATCTAGTAGGAGTTTACTAGTTTGTTAATTAGTTCTAGGATCAACTAATGATACCAAGAATAAACAATTAGAAACTTGGAAAATCCAAATTTGAGCTTAATATTGATGGTGAACAGTAATTAGGGTGATGTGGCAGCATGTAATTGGTCTCGGGCCCACACAACTTTAATCACAAATTTGAAATTTCAATTTTCACACAATTTGAAATGGAAGACAATTGTATTTGGAGGGAAAGTATAAGTCTTGATTCCTTTATAAGTTTAATCTCAAAAAGATGACACTTGACTTGTACTAGTTCCACAAAACAAGACCCTTGATTTATGGAAAAGTGGGTGGAAAGTAGATGTCAAGTCTAGGAGGTGATGTGCTCAAGTCTTCTCACAAACAAACTTTACATCCTTGTCTTACACTTTTTGGAACTAGTTTATACCTTTTTTTGTGATCAAGATATGAGATGAGGTGAAGAACAAAATGAACAACAATGATTTTTTTTTCAATAACACATCAACAACATCCTCCAATCTTCAATAACATGGCACAACACACGGCCAACCTTGAACAACAACACACGACCACTTCAAGTTCACAACAACATGGTCAAATTATAAGCTCAAGATTAGATCTTGACACTTTTGTGTTAATGAGAAAGAAACCAACACAAGAAATACACTAGACAAACAAATTTTCTACTAGATCCTGTCACAAACTCTTGGCCAAAAAATAAAATAAAATGAGAAACAAGTCCTCGGCCAAGAACACTAAACACAAGAACACTTCTTTTTCACTTCTTTTTCTTTTTCTTTTTTTTTGATTTTCCAACTTTCAAGCCTAAGATTGATCTTGTTTGAACAAAATAAAGATGTATTTGATACCAAATGATACAGGACAAACAAAGGAACACCAAAATCAGTCCAAAAAATAGTCCACAAAATGGAAGAAATCTGTGACCGCTTTTGGAGTCCAAGTCTCGGCTTCCCAAGAACACAATAACAAGAAGATAAAAAAGTATTTATTACACAAAAATCAGTGGAAAACAAACTAGATTAACAACTTAAGATGATGAACAAGAAAACACAAGATTCGGATTTAACAATAACAACAAGAACACAAGATTACAACACAACACTAAACAAGATTACAAGAAGGTAAAAGGATAGGTAGATAGACCAGATGAAGGTATAATCTTCAAAACCCAAGAATGGACACTCTTGGACCCCTAACACGACACACAACAATAAAACTATCTCCTACGTTGACACAAGAGGAACTTTACCTCCTTTAAACACCAACATCTCAAGATGACATTGCAACACAAGTAATATCCATACTTGTTGCACTCATTTCGGTGTGATGGCTATTCCAAGCCCTACAAATAAAGGTGTTTCATGTTTCAAGTCTTACATCAATGAACAATCAAAGATAAAAGACCTAAAATGTTCTATTTATATTCTATTACAAGATAAACAAAATAGCAATAATGACCTTAAAGGGAGGGGTGGCCACAGAGTGTATTTGGACCCAGTGAAGTTACCAAAATACCCTTAATGAAGATGATCAAACCGTGACCTAATAAGCGTTGTCCAAAACCGTGAGTCATCAAGTCTTCGATGCTCCAAGCAATCTTCCACACACGGCCTTGCTTGTGCTCAAAACGGACCTTCCTTGCATATTCTTGTGCCCTCGGGGTGATCAAGTCTTGAGCCTTTAAGTGATGCCCTCCAATCATGTCTTCAAAAATTAGGGTGGCCATATGACTTGTATCAAAAAGTCATGACTTAATTTAATCAAGCTAGTGAATTTTTATTATTATGACAAGTCATGACTGTAATAGCCCGAGACTACCCGTTAGACATCACACGGTGCTTAGGACCACAAGTGATCCCAATTTAACCCATGAGCTGGCATACTGTTAAGAAATTGATTTAAATATGTGTAAAATAACTGAGTTTACTATGCGGAATCATAATCATGATGAAATCTGGGGAAAATACAAAACTAATACAATTTTACATTCTGATAAAACTGAAAAGAGAAACTGAAATTACATGACTGACTCTGACTAATATCTATGAAGTCTATACTATAATGACTATAGATAGCTGGGACGTGACTACATCTACCACTAATGAATAAATATGAGTAAGAAAGTAAAGTACATGAATAACATCTAACTGAAGTCCCTGAAGTGGGAGGACTCATCACCTGCTGGATGGAATCTGCAACTGTCTGAATATAATGTGCATGCTACAACTGGTACCTATATTATGAAGCAATGTAACACATAGACGTATATGTAAATCAGTACTTTTGAAATGTATTGAGCATGTGGGGGTGAATGCATAGGTAAAAACTATAAATAATTTTGCATATAATTTGTAAAGAATGAATGTTAAGTGTAAATGACTCACATTGGCTTGAATAACTGAAAGATAAAAATCATGAATCATGAATAATAAAGCATACTATATAAATCTTATGATCCATAACACTTAGTTCTAAAAATGTTACTTTTATTCTTTCTATTAGTGGAATAAGTAGGACTAAAGTCAGGTCTATTTTCAAATCATTCAGGCTAAGTGTAAAGGGACTCACCTTTATCATATGTAAAATGAAAGCTGAAAATCTCATAGCTATTGTCTTATGTAAAACAATATCTGAGTAAAATTGTGATCCTTTACACTTGATTTTTAAAAGCTGTTCTGATATTCAGTTTTAGGACTTTGGGAGGTTCTTCTAACTGACATACACCATTCGAGCTATCATGGTGTCCAACTTCTAGTTCCCCTAAGGGGAAAACCTCACGATGGGGGGAGGAGTTATACTCTTGCCAATGAGTATAACCTGAGTTGAATGATCACAATCTGTAACTGCATCCATATAATTGGAAATAATTTGAATCTGTACATATATTGGCTCATAGTTCTAGGGTATGATACCTTGGAATCATACACAACTCGATGCTAAATACTATTCTCTTTAATCTTTATGCTCATTCTAAAGGAAATCCACTTTAAAACTAGCATAAGGGTTTATAATGTAAACCAGTTATGCGACTATCTGTTTCAAACTGTATTCAAAACTAATATGTGTGGATATAATATCTTAGCTAAGGATCAAAACATCAAATCTTTCTTAAAATCTGAGTACATGCTTTTCAAAGAATGCTTAAGCATCATCTTTCTTTAAATATCAAGACTAAAACTTAGAGCTTGAAAATTCTTTCTTGAACACATGTCAAATAATCACAATTCATATTCAATAATAAAAATCTTGAAATGCTTTAACAACTCTATTCAATATAATGGAATTAATTTCTCAATATACAAAATCAAGTCACACGCTTAAGTATGTGAAAATAGTCATGCAATTCAACTCTTAAATCACTTATAACCTCATAAGGAGCAAACAATGATATTTGGGTATGAACCCTAAACTCTAAATCATGTAAATTCATCTAAACTCAACTTTAAAAACTAGTTTTGGGCACAAGGATGAAAGAAGTGTCCTTGTTCATAACCTCACATACCTTATTATGCTTGATTTGATGTAAATGCTTGACTTTGAAGCCTTGGGAATGTTCTTGAATATTTTTCTTGAACTTCTTGGATTAGGAACCTTATTTATTTATTTTTGTTAAAGAGGAGGTGATGGAATGGATGATTTTGAAGAGGATTGATTAGGGTTTGTTTTTGAGAGTAAAATAAGAGAACCAGGGCAAATAATGCCCTAATGGATGCCTAAATTGTGTTTTTATGACCAGGGTTGAGGTGGGTAAAGACCCCATTGCCCCTATTTCATATAAGCCAAAAATTTGTAACCCAGATTATGGTTTAAAGGCTCATGGTGATGCGGTGTAATCGCGGTTTCTTACTTCCTCACACAAAAAAGGCCATTATTTTTCACTCGGGTATTGGATTAAGGTGAAATTGGTATTGTTGGAAAGCTAATACAATTATTAACAATTCGGTGGGTCTTGAGATGAAAAATTCTACATACATCAAAATTTATACACTTTCAAAATTGACCCTAGTAGAATCGAATACCAAACATTGGACGAATCAAAGGATATTAGCTCAACCTAACACTAAGGAGTTGTTTGGTTTGAAAACAAGTTATATCGGGATTATTTATGCTATGATAAGTTGTGATGGGATAAGTTATACTGGAATTAGTTATGCTGAAATTATTTTTATTGAGTGTTTGGTTTGTTGTATTCAAAGTAATATGCATGGTATAATTTCTAGGAATAAATTAATTGATTACCAAAATGCCCTCCATCTTATTTAACTTATATATATATATATATATATATATATATATATATTTCTTTTCAAGATTTAAATATTTATTCTTAAAAATAAAACTTTCATCTTATTTAGCTTTAATTTTTTTTGCGTGTTCCTTCCCATGATTATGTCGTGTGTGTTTAAAAAAAAATCTTACAACATCTTGTTTAGTTTGAAATAAAATTTTTTAACTTAAATTTATTAAAGTTAAAGATGATTTATTGTTTATGTCACTTCATTTAAATACATATCACTCATATAATATAGAATATTAAAGCCATTTTAATTGATATATAAAATATCAATTTTTAAGTGATTAAAATAATATTTAATTTAAAATATGTAATTCAACAATTGAGTCGACATTTTATTATTTTTTAGAGAAATTAAAATATATAAATAAACATAATAATTATTCAAATAAATTTAACATATAATATATTCATAAATAAAACATTTCTTAAATGTGTATGAATCTCTAATATTTCTTGTTAAATTACTTATTTTGCTTTAAACTCCATAAAATATTGATAATCTCATTTTTTGTTACAAAAATTCATCATCAAAAAATTTAAAAAAGAATTACTCTCATTTTTTTTTATTATTTAGTATCATTAATATTTGGAGAGTCAAATTATATTTTTAAAAAAATTAAATTTTCTAATATTTTTAGCTAAATATAAAAATATTTTTAATTTAATAATTAAGCATGTATTAAGTTAGAAAGGGAATGTCAACATAGTTTAGTGACTTGTCCATAATTTTTTAAAAATACCTTATATTTTATTAAAAAAATAAAGTAATACATATATACATACACACACACACACATATATATATATATACATACATATATATATATATGTATATATATATATATATATATATATATATATATATATATATATATATATATATATATATATAAAATCTAAAAAGAATTTGGAGGGCAATTGTGTCTTATTCTAATTTTATCCCAAGGATAACTTAACATGGGATAATAATCCCACCATATATATGGATAACTTATCCCGGAACTAATTATTAGTCCCAGGATAAGTTATCCCAGATATTGACAACCAAACAAGCGAAACAAATTTTTATTCTAGGATTATTATTTTACCCTGGGATTATTTACATCCAAACTGCAAACCAAACGACACCTAAGTGATTTCTTTGAACATTCTTCACCTAATAAGCACTTGACACACTAGGATAAAGATCATGACACATACATTCAAATTATTAATCAAGAACCTGGGGAATACACCTTCACCATGATGTGCCAAGGCTGCCACCACTAAAGCCATCATGATGCAGTCCAATCGCGGTGAGCTACTATTTTGGGAATCCAAACGCAACACAATCTTTTTTTGAAAAATCCAAAACTTATCCGAGACATGATTCTTATACCCCTGAACATGAATTAACTCAAAACCATCATCTCAAATCCTGACAGGTCAACTTAAAATTAGTCAAAGTTAGAAGGTCTTAAAAATGACTAAGTCCTCAACACTTCATGAAAACTTCAAGACTTAAACCCCTTAAGTATGCAACTAAGAGCTGAAACAAGCCAGGATTAGTATGAGGTATTATAATGACTATTCAGCTTCTTAATATTAATAATTTCTTAAAATTAAATAACTGTTTTTATCAATTAAATAATCTAAGACTTCTCACCTTTTCAATAACTGTTTCTTTTAGTAATATCTTATTTTATTGAGTTGTGGTAAAAGACCGTATATCTGTTGTAACAGATTTTTCATCTGTGGCAACTAATGATTCATCTGTGCAATAGATGGATTATATGCTGCAACTGATGGATTATATGTTGCAACTGATGGATTACCTATTTCTTGATTATCTTATGCAACAAATGTATTACCTGATGCAACAAATGTATTACCTGTTCCAACAGATGGATTACCCCTTATAATAGATGGATTATCTTATGTAACTGATGGACCATCTGTTGGGGGCCATCAGTTCATTAAAATTAAATAACCATTTTTACGGTTTTAAATTGAGTTTATCATTTATTTCCTTATTATTTTTTTATGAACCATTTTTATTTTGTAATTAGTCATGACTTTTTACCCTTTCAATAACCCTTTTTCTTATTAATAACTATTTTTAGTCAATTTTTCCGATAGATGGATCATCTGTTGAAACAAATTTATCATCTTTTCGAAGAACACAAACCAATGGGAAGAACTGTGTTGTGTTAAGCAGATCTGTGCAATAAATGTTCCATCTGTTTCAATATACTAGTCATGTGTTGGTTATATATAATGCAGTCTGATGAAGTGTATTAAGTTCTTCCAGCCAATGTCCATCTATTGCAACACACGGGTAATCTGCTGAATATATTTTTTATAGTCAGTCGTATTTAGTTCCTGTTTGGTTACCTCTTTTTATTGAAGCATAAGTTATTAAAACTATATTTTATATATTAAATAATAAAATTTACATCCCTAACATTGAGCTAAAATTATCAAAGTCCATAATTAAATAACAACAAACTATTACAACGATCAGGGTGCAATACATAAGTAGCACCTGTTTTTTCTGGATGGGCATGTAGTCCTTAGGCGTTCAAGACGGTTACCCGTTGAACCTTCATAGTTTTGTACACTACTTCACGATGGGAACTGAAGATTAAATACTTTGACATTTACGGGGTAGGAAGAATAAGGTGTGTGCAGATAGATGGATCCACTTTCATGCGTGAGAGTTATGTAATACTGACCAGCTTATTTTGGTAACACAAATAAAGTACAATGATTTTATGAATGTAGTTTTTTACTGACTAGGCATTGATCCTTTAAACAAGATCATACATTTTATAGTTAAGTTTGATAGGTGTGAACTGATAAGGAAGAAGGGATCCAAGAAGGGGGTGTCAATCCCCTTTTACAATTTGATGACGGTTTTGCTTATGTTAATGCGTCAAGTTTTGAGAAATGATAACTATTTGATGGCATTGTAGACATTCAATATTTATTGAAACAATTTTAATGGTGCAATAGACTTTGAGAAGGCCTTTAAAGTCTTTCACTACAACAACTAAGAATGAAAAACCAATAGAAATTTCCTTGGTCAAAATTTATCTAGATGGGTTGCTCGGGGGAGACTTTTATTAGTAGAAGGTGATTGGGAGAATACCTGTGGAGGAAAGGGGAGATGGATAAGACCATATATCATCTCAAACATTGTTTAAGAGGAAAGACAAGGCAGCGACTAAGGAACTTCTAGCCAATCTGGCCAATGAAATTGACTTGAAAGATAGAAAAAACTAAATGAGTTGTAAATGTGTGAGTGTTTCCTAAAATTAAAATTAGTCAATCGTTGTTAAAAAGAAAAATAGTAAAGTATACTAGAGATGGACACCTTTTTCAGGAACTAGGACTAGCTAGCATGAACTGAATAAAGATCCATAAAGCGTAGGATCAAAACTCTAAGGAAACAGCTTGGTGAGCACCGAGGATTGGTAAGATTTTCAGTCAAGAATGAAACTTAAACCAACAAATCCTGAAGTAAAAATGAGGGAAGTAAGGCGTCAATTTTGGTAGTCTAACTTGTATCCCATGCCTTCTGTATGTGGTTTAAATCAGGTCAATGGCAGTAGAAACAAAAAGGCTTGAAGTTGGGTAGAAATCACATTCCTTAGTGTTTCCACTGCCTTTGACCTGACCAAAACCACAAGCAGAAAGCCTAGGATGCAAGTTTAACTTTAGAATTTGCCACTTTGGCTTGATCTGTTGTTTTAACTTATGGAGTGGTTGGTTTAATTTCCATTCCTAACTGACCATCTTACCACTCTCGGTGCTCGCAAAGTTGTAAAATTAGAGTTCTGATCCTGCGCTTTGTGGGTCGTCATTCAGTCCATGATAGCTAGTCATATTTCCCAGCAATGTGCACAACTCTAGTCCACTTTAAAATTTTCCTTTTCAAAATTGTCTGATGGATTTTTATTTCTAGACACACTTTTCTTTTTTGATCTCATTCATTATTTTAATTTTCCATGTGAATTTCATCGGCCATATTTGCTACACATTCCTTGATACCTTGTGTTTCTTCTTTAATAAGGTTTGAGTTAATATATGGTCTTCAGCATCTCCCTTTTCCCTTACACATATTTTCCCAGGAACCTTATGTTGTATAAGAGTTACCTCGAGCAACCCATCCATATAAATTTGGGCCAGGGCAATAACTATATTGATTTCCATTCTTGGTTGTAGTAGTGCGAGGCTTTGGAGGCCTTTCAAAAGTCCATTGAACCCTTAAAATTAGTCTAATCATTATTGAATCTTTACACTACCACTAAAAACTTGGTCCATTCTCCAAACTTGACACATAAACATTAGGAAAACTATCATTAAACCGTAACAGGGTATCGACACCACCTACTTGGTCCCTCGGCCTTATCAGTTCGAACCAATCAATCTTAACTATCAAATACAATATTTTATTTGAATGATTAGTGGCTAATCGATAAAAAAACTTCATTCATAAAATTGGTGTACTCTATGTGTGTTTTTATGATAACATGATCAGTAATACATACCTCCCACATATGAAGTAGTTCCATCTGCAAACAATTTATTCACCTAAACCCACCTTTACTCTAGTCTTTTATGTTGGCCAGGCAAAAGTTGATCCACTTTCACTTTCCTTTATCTTCAAATAAGAGAAAAAGAAATGATGTCAAACAAGAAAAGAAAAAAAGAGCATTACAATTGATGTCTGCATAATTTTAAAAAAGGGCAACACAATATTGAATGAATACAACACATTACAACAAGTATCCCAACAAATGAGCTATCTATTGCAACAAGAGATACATCTGTGATAACAGATGGCTGGCATGTTGCAAAAGATGGGTCATATTTTGAAATAAATTAAACCATACTTATCACTGGTTTGATTACTTCCAATAGTTTCTCTGCCTGTTCCAGCAATTAATTCATTAGTTGCAACAGTTGGGGAATAAGTTGCAACACCAACAACATTAACAAAAGCATTAACAACAAAGAAACAACATCATATATTCCAACACCTTTAAAAACACAAATACCACATGTTCCAACACCACATGTTCTAATAACACCAACACCACCACTAACATCAAAAACAAAAGAACAAACAAAAGACATAAAAAATGATACTGCCAACAAAGCTTTTTAATTTCTCCCAACATATGACTTTTTCTACATATTTCAATAAAAATAATGGATCATTTATTCAAGACTTAAAAGTTACCTTTCCTTCAATTTTCTCAATAAATAGGATATGGGTAATGGGTAAATAAATAAATACAATAGATGTAGATATCTAATTTAAATAACATACAAAGAAGAAGATGAGAAGGAAAGAGCTATAGTGAATCATAGCTGAAATATTAAAAAAAACAAAGGGATCAAAACACTCATTTCAGTCTAGAAAAGATATAGATTGGTTGAGATCCAAAAGGATCATGCAAACTAGGAGAAAAAAGAGATAAAAAAAGGAGACAGTTTTGATTACCCTAAAGAGGAGAGAAAGAGAAAGAAGAGAGATAAATTAATTTATGGTTGAAGGAGAGATAATTTTGGAGATTGATTTTAAATATTCATTAATAACTTTGAGGGGAAAAAGGAGTTGGTGACATTGAAAAGAAAAGATACGACTAATCAAGGAGGAAATTTTTGAGTTATCCAAGATATATTTTTTACTACCTTAGTATTTTATCTTTTTTTTTTATCTCAGACAAAAAATTGCTTTAAAATAAAAAAGAAGATCTTAAAACATTTAAGTCATCTATTGCAACAGATGACAATTTTGATTTGAAAATTTCCAATAGCTCAGTCATATATCACAATAGATGGCAACATCTATTTGATAATTTACATAGATAGGTAATCTGTTGCAATAGTTTTATTTATCTGTTTTATATTTTTCAATAGATAAGTCATTTGTTGCAACAGGTTGAACATCTGTTTTAACATAATTTCAATTGAGTTCATAAGTTCAACTATAATTTCAATGGATCTAGATAGAACTAGGGATGAGTTCATTGGGTCAACTACAACTTCAATCGAGTCGCTGCAATTGCATGATATTGGTATTACATTCCTCCTAGCCTGAGTCATCCACCAATCAATTTGAGTTGAAATGATTCATAGTAGATTATTATTTAAAATTTCTGAGTTGATATAGCTAGAACTAGGGATGAGTTCACAGGGTCAACTACAACTTCAATTGTGTCATTGTAATTGCATGATGTTGGTATTATGTCCCTTTTGGCTCGAGTTATCAATTGATCAATCTGAGTTAAAATGATTCATATTAGCTTATTATTTAAAATACCTAAGTTGATATAGCGAGAACTAGGGATGAGTTCATAGGTTCAACTACAGCTTCAATCGAGTCATTGCAGTTTCATGATATTGGTGTTATATTCCTCCTGGCCTGAGTCATCAACCGATCAATCTGAATTGAAATGATTCATATAAGCTTATTATTTTAAATGCCTAAGTTGATCTAGATAGAACTAGAGATGAGTTCACAGGGTCAACTACAACTTCAATCGAGTCATTTCAATTGCATGATTTTGGTATTGCATTCCTCCTGGCATGAGTTGTCAATCGATTAATCTAAGTTAAAATGAAATAAAATTTATTATAATGAAACGGTTAAATTTTATATCTTTTAAAAAATTAAGTAAGATCAATTCAGACCAAATTAACATTTTCAAAACTTGTCATTCTTTTCCAAAATACAAATCAACCTATACAAATTATCTATTTGCGGGAAAAATGCTTCATCATTTCAAATCTTGAGTTCTTACTATTTTCTTTCTCTCTCAATAATACAAACAACAAGTACTCAACATATTGCTCAACCGTTCATAACAGATAGATTTTCTTTCTATTTTCATCCACATAGTTGTTATATCCGACTTCATTTTTGCTTGTATCCATTATTTTCTCTATCTTCGTAGGTAACAGAATTTGAGAAGAGTTCTACATTTTTTATTTTTTCTAAAAATTAGGGTTTTTTAGTTAATAATGATAAACATGACTTTAAGTTGTATTATCTTTGAGAATGGGTTAACAATTTTAAGTTTGGATGATAAAATCATAGGAAGAACTCGAGAAAACTCTATTTTTTATCACAGTGTTTCGTTGACTGTTGTGCGACTGTTGGATGGTGTTGTTCATGGCTGTTGGTGTTGGTATTATTAGTGGTGTTTGTGGTTATTGGTGGTAGTGGTGGAGGTGTTGTTGTTAGTGTTGGTGTTGTTAGTGTTGGTGTTGTTAGTGTTGGTGTTATTGGTGTTGTTGGTGGTGTTGGTGGATGTTAGTGGTAGTGTTGGTGTTGGTGTTGGTGTTGGTATTAGTGGTTTTCGTGGTGGCACTGAGGGTCTTAGTGGTCGTGTTGGTGGCATTGGTGGTGGTATTGGTGGTGGTGGTGTTGGTAATGATGTTTGTGGGATTGGTATTGGTGGAGTGGTATTGATATTAATGGTAGAGTTGGTGGTGTTTATGGTATTGTTGGTGGTCTATCTATTGCAACAGGTCGAACAATTGTTGGAAGATATTAAAATAGGTCTTCAAATAGATTCCCCATATGTTGCAACAAATGTTTCAGCCATTGACATAAAACAAACCAGTAATAAGACTGTTTTGATCTCCTCTAGCAGGTTGTTCATCTGTTGCAACTGATGGTGTATCAGTTGTAATTGATTATTCATATGTTCCAACAGTTGGATTATCTGTTGGAATATTTTTTGTAATGTGATGTATAAATATTTATTGAATTTTTTCTTACCTTTTTTTAAAATTTATACAGACATCAATTGTAATGTATTTTTTATTTTTATTTTATTTGTAAGTAAAACATGTCTCCTAAAAGAAAAAAGTGAAAGTGGATCAACTTCTGACAACCAAACAAAAAAGGCTAGAGTACAGATGAATTTGGACGAGCTTCCTAGACAATCTTATTTAGGGAAAAGTGAAGCTGATGAAAAATATGAAAATGATGTTGAAGGAGGTAGAGAAGGATTTGTAGAGGGTGATGAGGAAAATAAAAGTGATGAGGAAGAAGAAGATAAATAAGAAGAGGCGGAAATAGAAAGTTAGAAAGAGGATGATGATCAAAATGATGATAATGCACCATCAATGGGACATGAATTAAGAATGAAATCTTAGCATGATTCTGTCAAAACTATTAGTATTGATAGGTTTCAAGTTGAAATACCGATAGATGACCCTGCAGATTTAACTGGTGATTTTGTACTTAAATCTCAGTTAAGGAAACCTTTTGATAATTCTAGAAAATTAATGAACAAGGAAAAATAGACGAGCTTTGTAAGAAGAGCTGTTTTGGACACATTCTTGAGCTACCTGAGGACAACAATGCCCATTTTAAAATTATCATAGTATATGGTCTTCTCAAGTGCAGGATCAAGTACGTGGGGGATGATAAAGATTCAAATATAAAGGGCCAAAAGATAGATGAAATCTGGATCAACTACTGTGGCATGCCAATTTGTTTTGGCATGAAAGAGTTGAACATAGTGACAGACTTAAGACGTGATCATCTAAAATAACCTCTCATCAAGGAAACACCCTGCAAAAGACCAACGCAAGCATGATATCCAAACCATCACCATCAAACAAAGGAAAGGCATTTTCCAAGAGACCACCCACCAAAAACAACAAAGGCAAGGAAAAAATAGATGGGTTGTTTGATATTACTGGACGTGGATACAAAACCACGAAGTTGATAGAAAATCTTAAGGATAAAACTATAGCAAAGAAGTACAAGGAGCAATTGTGCTTAATTTGGTTTCCCCTTTCCGTTATATTGGCAAGAGACAATACAAAGTCATAGAAGATGATGTGTTGGAGCTTGCCTAGGATTTTGAGAAATTCAACAATTATACATAGGGATATGACAACTACAAGTTGACTGTCAAATTTTTATTGACAGAGCTATCCCCAAAGATGATCACATTATACGGCTTTCCTTGACTTTTATGGTAAATTTAATCACTATTTGCTTACTCTTTAACTAATTATATTGAATAATTATTATGACTTTTTTTGGCTTGATTTATTTGTACATTTTTTAGGCTTGGGCATTTGAAGACAATCTTTCCCTCCAAAAGCAGGTCAAGGATTACCTGGATGATGTTTCTTATCCAAGGATCCTTTGGTGGTTGGCTGTAAAAAGCAACACAAGAATTAAAATGGTTGATCTCCTTAACCCCTCGGATGATGCAGTAAGTCTTCTTCTAAGTAAAATAATTTAACTCAAAGAAAGATATTGAAACATATTGTCCATCTGTTGCAATTGATGGATCATCTGTTATAACAGATTACATGTCTACTGCAACTTGTGCAACAAATGAGTAATCTATTGTGAAAGAAGATTCATGTTTTGCAACGAATTACCCATCTGTGTCTTTGGTTCTCTGAACCCAACTCAACAGATTACCTATCTACTCCAAAATATGCAACGGATGGTTAATTTGTTGCCACATATGAATTATTTATTGTGATAAAAAGATCATCTATTGCATAAGTTGTCTATGTTAACATGTGAACCAATAGACTGTAAATTATTATATGATTAGAATGTATCTATTTTTTTATAGGTTGTAAATCCATAGATCGTGCCTACTGAGATGGAGTTGGGGATGACTTCTTTTATTACTCTAGGTCTCATTGATACAATAGCAGACCAAAAGATAGAGTTAATAAAGAAGGAATAGTATGGAGCAACAGATATTAGAAGAGTAGTTAGGCAAAGTCAACCTAATGTTAAGGCCTTTCATGAACAACCTGCTGCAACAGATTCGGGTGCTATTTCTGAGGGTGTTGCTGGTAGAGTTGTTGATGTTGGTGGCAGCCATACTAATGCTGCTACTGCTGCCAGTCGTGATGATGGGCATGTTGATGCTTAGTAAAAAATAATTATGTTTGAAAACATCCCTTACACAAGTCCGTCTTACCCTTACATCGGTCCCTCCCACCCTTATAGTGGTCCCTCTCACCCTTCTTTACCCTCATATTCTCATTGCAAATGCAAAGAGTTCATGGACATATAGGATAAGCTCTTTGAAAAAGTAGAGGTTATTGCTAAAGTTGTCTAGGATTTGAAGTCCAATAGGGGTGTCATACCATCCAAGAAGGTGAGGGATACATACAATCCTACACTGGCGGTTAGGGAGAAGAAACAACAATTAGACATATACTCTCTAATTTTATACAAAAAAAATTATAACTCCTCTCTCTCCAAAGTTTGTTGAAGTTTAGGGGACATTGAAGAAGGTGGACATATATGTGAAACTTGTCGCCAAATAGGAGATTACTCTGCAAAAGACCATGAATTCCAAGTAATGCGCAAAAGAATACACCATGCATAACTTTTCCCACCAAGACTTCAAGAATATGACAGATATGCATCAGTGGTATGCGGCCAAGGTAAATTTACTTTTCCTAACCTAGCCTACTAATCTACTCCATAAAGAAGAAGCTATGCAACAGATGTGTAATCTGTTGCAACAGCTGGATATTTTGGTACAACTGGTAGTTGTTCTGTTGCAACAGAATACCCATATATTGCATAAGTTGTGTTAGATGGGTAATCTGTGAACAGATTCAGCAAACCCTCTATATTGATGGACCATCCATTACATCTTTCCACTTTGTTTTTCTTTTTAAAAATGTCTAACCTATTTAAAAATTGTCTTATATGATAGTAGGTTAATGAAATTCTCTGCATCATACGAGATAGAAAATTAACGTACCCAGATGCTTATGATTCTATCGATAGGATAATGGACCTCAACTTCTACAATAATTTCAGGGATAGGTACGATAAACTCATTAAGCTAGTGTCAACTCCCGTTGGCATATGATTTGATTTGTTATTTTTTGGTTTCTAATGGGATGAAGATATGATCAATTATGTTAGAGAGAAGAGTCCATATCCATATGACAAGAACTCGACCAAGGAAAAGAGAATCCTTACAGTCATGAATGTGGAGGTAAAACATTTCATGGCTCTTGAAATACTACTCGAGGACAAAATCATAAAGGTTTTTGACTGCAACTTACATGTCTTCGATGAGGCTATTTTTTTACCCACATGCAGCCACTGTTGGAGTTTTTCCCTAAATTATTGAGGTAGAGTAAACTGATAAATCATTTGCCAGCGAAAGTGTTGATCAAGCAAACATGGGATTTTAAACGTCGAAACAAGGATGTGAACCTTCAAAAAAAATAAAACAGGTGCCGCTTGCGGGTCCTACGCACTTGAACACATCGAGTGTTTGCTGACCAACACAGAAATGACCGAGCCAACAACTTTTTTATGCGACAACACTGTGGAAAATATGCAACAGGTTTGGGCTTGTAGTGTACTAACTAAATGCTTGGAGAATGTGTATAAAAAGAAAGATGTAGATACACAAACACTATGACAATTTTTAATATTTGATGAAAATTGAATTTTTTATAATGCAACATATTGTCTATCTATTGTAACAGATAGTCTATCTATTTTGACAGATAGTTTATCTATTGTAATAGGTTGGTCACCCGTTGCATTATGCAAAATTTTATATCTAAGTCTATCTGTTGCAACAAATAGGTCATCTATTAGAACATATCAAAATAATCAGAAGACCTGCTTGATAATTTCAAACAGATGATCTACATGTTGAAAATATGTCTAAATCTATTTGATATGTGCCAACAGATATGTCATCTGTTGTAAAAGATATATTATATGTTGTAATATTCAAATCTAATATTCCATTTCAATTAATAAGTTCAAATCAAAGTATAAAATAGACTAAAATAAATAAATAAAATCCTTCAGAAACTATATGAAATAAATCAACAAATAAGTGAAATGTAAAAAAATTATTATGGGTACAGATCTCAACAAATAAATCAACAATTTAAGTTTTGGGGCCAAAAATTCCTAAGGAGAGATTATTACTTTGGCAGACTCACACTGTAAAGATCTACTCAATATGGACAAGTTGTTGTTCATCCGGTGCTATGGAATTCGGTTTGGTCATCGTGGATCTTAAATCTTGCTTGAGTACGTTATTTGAGTTTTATCTTCTTCGTATTTTCATAAAAGAGTAGAATATATTTTACAAAGTAATCCAGCATCAAATCCATCATTTGGTAATTTTAATCCATTGCTCAAGTACTCGACATAAGTTGCAACAAAAATACCGCAATCCCTGCATTTGTAGAAATCAGATAATCCATATCTTGCAATTAATGTACGCATTGTGAAATTTATTAAATAAAACTAAATCATGATACTTGATTGATACTCAGAATTTTAATGGATTGTTGAGAAATTCCTTCAACATATTCTACATCAAATGGATGGCCGATTTTATCTCGGTATGCTTCAATTGTCGGCCAATCAATGCGAATCTTTTGGTTAAAAAAGTCACTTAAATCAAGGTAAGTAGGAAATATTTTAGCCAGATTATGTATCTCAGATGATGGCCCAGAATGTCTTCTTCTCGACATCGAGTCGTAAACTTGAATGCGCCTCTCTTTTAGAACGATCAAAGCCAACACCCAATAGAATTCATCACTGCAATTGATTGAGATGTACACTTTGTCGATCAAATGCTAAGGTAATCTTGGTGGAATGCTAAAACCTTTGATGATGTTGATTAAGAATTTCTCAGTTCGAGGAACTTCTGGATGTTGTTGACAATACCTATCATCGGTATTATTGATGTAAATTTTGTAGAAACAATTGCCAATCGTGTATCTGCATTGTTCTTGTGTTTGCAACTTGGTCTTCTTTCAGAGGTAGTAGAAATTGGTCTAGAACTATTTCTCTGACTTATAACCAAAGTTTCTTGAGTTTAGCTGGCTATTACCGCCGTTTTGTTGAGGGTTTCTCCTCTATAGGATCTCCTATGACTAGGTTGACCCAAAAGAAATTAAAGTTCTTGTGGTCCAAATCTTGTGAGAAGAGTTTCCAGGAGTTGAAGACTCGACTCACTTCAGCCTCTATTTTGACTTTGCTTGATGGGGTTGATGGTTTTATGGTGTACTGTGATGCTTTGAGAGTTGGGTTAGGTTGCGTATTGATGTAGAAGGGTAAGGTGATAGCTTATGCTTCTAGATAGTTGAAACCCCATGAGAAAAATTACCCCACCCATGACCTTGAGTTGGATGCTGTTGTGTTTGCTTTGAAAATCTGGAGACACTATTTGTATGGTGTCCATGTTGATGTTTTCACTGATCATAAGCGTCTTCAATATGTGTTTACCAAGAGAGAATTGAATCTTAGGCAGATATGATGGTTAGAATTATTAAAGGACTATGATATAAGTGTGTTGTACCATTCGGGCAAGGCCAATGTTGTGGTGGATGCCCTAAGTAGAGTGTCCATGGGTAGTGTTTTGCATATGGTAGAAGGTAAGAAAGAGTTGGCTCGTGATGTACATCGTTTGGCTAAATTGGGGGTTAGGTTGTTTGATTCTGCTGAAGGTAGTATTGCGATTCAGAGTAGTTCCGAATCCTCTTTGGTTTCGAAAGTGAAGGAAAAGCAATACTTAGATGTTAGTTTGGTCAGACTGAAGGAGTCAGTCAAGGACCAAAAAGTAGAGGTTTTCTCCCAAGGGGGAGATGGTGTGTTGAGATTGTAGGGTAGATTGTGTATCCCAAATGGTGATGATATGAGATAGAGGATTATGGCTGAAGCGCACGGGGCGCGATATTATATTCATCCTAGTGCCACCAAGATGTACCGAGACTTGCGAGAAATCTATTGGTGGAGTGGCATGAAGAAAGATATAGCAGCGTTTGTAGCTAAGTTTGCAACATGCCAACAGGTTAAGGTTGAACACCAAAGACCTGGTGGTATGATGCAAGATTTTAGTATTCCCACCTGGAAGTGGGAAGAGATAAATATGGACTTCGTGATTGGTTTACCTCCTTCCCTATGCCATCATGATTCCATTTGGGTTGTGGTTGATAGGTTGACTAAGTCTGCTTATTTCTTGCCTGTTCATATTTTATATACTGCTGAGGATTACGCTAGATTGTATATCCGAGAGCTATTCAAACTGCATGGAGTGCCCTTGTCTATCATTTCGGATAGGGGTACTCTGTTCACTTCGCAATTTTGGAAAGCTTTTTAGAAGGGTCTTGGTACCTAAGTGCTTTTGAGTTTTGCTTTTTATCCGCAGACCGATGGTCAGGCTGAGCGGACCATCCAGACCTTAGAGGATATGTTAAGAGATTGTACACTTGACTTTAAGGGAAGTTGGGATGATCACTTACCGTTGATAGAGTTTGCTTACAATAACAGTTTCCACTCTAGTATTGGCATGGCTCCGATTGAAGCCTTATATGGGAGGAAGTGTAGATCACCCATAGGTTGGTTTGAGGTGGGTGAAGCGGTTGTGAGTGGTCTTGATTCGGTATTTGAGGCTATGGAAAAAGTTAAGTTGATTAGGGAAAGGTTGAAAACTGCACAGAGTCGTCAGAAGTCATATGCGAATGTTCAAAGGAGAGACCTTGAGTTTGAAGTTGGTGACCTAGTGTTTCTGAAAATTTCACCCATGAGGGGGGTGAAGAGATTCGAAAAGAAGGGGAAGCTTAGTCCCTGTTATGTTGGTCCTTACAAAATTCTTAGTCGTGTTGGTAAGGAAGCTTATAAGGTCGAGTTGCCTTCCGAGTTGTCCTCTATTCATCCAATATTCCATGTCTCCATACTTAGAAAGCATATTAGAGATGCTTTGGTAGTGGATTCCTCTGTGAGTGTTGAGATTCAAGAAAATCTTTCTTTTGATGAGATTCCTGTTGAGATTCTTGATTTCAGTGTCCGAAGACTAAGGAACAAAGAAGTTCCCTTGGTCAAGGTGTTGTGGCGAAACCAATCTGTTGAGGGTGCAACTTGGGAAGCTGAGGCGTATATGCGATCCAAGTATCCACACCTATTTTTCGCGAACTCTGATCAAGCCAAAGGTACCGTTCTTTCATAAATCATGCACTTTTGATAAAAGTTGCAGCAGTTCAGCTGTCATTTATTATGTGTTCAGTTGTAGTTTCTTGAATTTATGCATTCTATGTTGCATTCGGAGTTAGAAACGATGTGGTGATGAGTCTAACGAATGGTTTTAGTTGTATACTCTATTCCCTATCTAATCTTGGCATGTTAGCATCATTCGAGGACAAATGTTTCCAAGGGGGAGATGATGTAATACCCCGGGAAATTTTTCATTGAAATTTTGTGCGTAAACGTGTTGGGTTTTATCTTCTAGAATGAATTATAAATTTCCATGCGGAATGTCTTAGATTATGACCCACCATTGCCTATAGTATCGAATAATCTTTCCAATGATATGTGGATCGTCCAAAACGGACACCCGAGCGACGAGTTATGAACATTCCGATCAAACCGTGAATAGTAGTGAACAGTAAAACGTGCCGAAACAAGTACTGAGGCCTGACGTATTTTTGCTCCAACTTTAAAGAATGATAACTCCTTGTACATAATGATATGGGTGATTTACAATATATCAATATAAAGCTCTACGAGTCCTCTTTCCAATGAAATTGGTTTCATCTAATTTGTCTATCGGAGCAAAAAGTTATGATCTATCTACTTCAGCTTATCAAAAGTAAATTTTTGGGTCAACTTCAAACGATCATAACTCCTCGTACACAATGATCTGGATGAGATACTATATATCAACGGAAAGATATGAAATTCCTCTTTCTAATGAATTTGGTTTCATCTAATTTGTATATCGGAGTAAAACGTTATGGCTGATCTACTTCAGACTATCAAAACAGTCCACCAAAGGACAGATTCGAGAATTATTTGATTTTTAGGGGCGTTTTGGTCATTCCCCCTCACCCAAAATCCGTCCAAACCCTATATTAAAGCCTATTAGAAGCATTATATATTATATTTCATCAAATTCTGTCAAAAATAAAACCCTAAGCTCCTACATCCAACTTCAAGAACCTCCAAAGTTCACCATTAATTCTTCAAATTTATTCAAGATTCCAAGTTCCTAGTTCAAGAACTTCAAGAACCTCCAAAGTTCACCATTAATTCTACAAATTTATTCAAGATTCCAAGTTCCTAGTTCAAGAACTCCAAGAACCATCATTCAAAGGCACGATTAACATCTCAAAAATGAGTATCGATCTAAAGTTCATCATTCAAGGTATGTGGGATTGATAACGCTCAATCTACAGCTCTCGTTTGAGTGTAAAGCGGTCGTTAGCAAATATAGAACCCAACCTGGGTTGGGTATCGATCCCACAGGGAATAGCTTGGTCAACAAGTACGCAAAATTAATAGACTTTTTGGTGCAAGTCTCGTAAGAAAGGGGGATTGTAATAAGTAACCAAAGTAATGAAATAAAAGCTGAAAATAATAAAGTAAAAGAGAAAGATTGTCACGTTTGGTTGTAAACAATGAGAATTGAAGCGTTGGGGTTATGTCCACCTTCTGAGGTATACGTCTCTATTGGCTATGAGTGTGTAGAGTCTTGACATGCAATTGCTTATAGAGAATTATAGTCGATGGTAAATCCAAGCGTCTCTCGACCTAAACAAGGACTATTTCACTTTAACTCTCTCGAGCTTAAAGTGTGTCTAGCAGTACAAATTCTCCAAGAGGTTAGTCCAGTTACGGCACTAGCTTTTTAATAGGAAAGGGTGTCCTACTACCTTGACATTATCTCTTTTCCAAACAAATAACCTTTCTCTCGAACAAGTTATATGTTAGACTGGCGTTGGTCTATGCGTCTTCTTTTCTAGACAAATAACCTTTCTCTCGAACAGGTTAGATGTTAGAATGGCGTGTTCTTGTGTTTGAACCGCAAAGGATGTAGATTTAAGATGAAGAGAATAATGATATAAGCAATATACGTGTCTTGAACTCACAAGCTCATAGCAATAGATAGTAACTCATTCGGCTTCCATAACCCCAACTAAGAGGTTTAGTTACCCATGAATGCGAAGGATATCACGTTTTGCATGGTGGATGGCGTGAATAGTAGGTGTTTGGCGTGTGATTTTAGTGATTCCGTAGCAAGTAACGATTCTCTTGTTGTGGAATTTAAGAATAGAAGAATAGATTAGAAGTGTTTGTAGTGGAAGATGAGAGAGATGGAAGAAAATTGATTAAATTGTAAGGAGATGTCTTAAGTGAAGAGTTAATAAAAATCTCTAACATGATAGGGTATTTATAATACTCCTATCCTACTCCTACTAAGCTAATGAAATAAATAACCAAATCCTAATATACTAATGAAATCCTTGACCCAAATGTACTAGGGTAAGGTTACAAAATTATAATCCAAATAGAATAATGAAACACATAACCTAATTGCACTAGGTTAATGTATTATGGCAAAAATCCAGCTTTGTGTCTGTAAGTCCCCAAAGTCTTCAGAAATGCTGTTTTAGCCCGGGACAGATTTTCCATGCAGCAGATTTAGTCCTTTAGGCGTCCAGCTCCTTTCCACTTCGTTCGTGAGCTTTCTTTTGCGTCAAGTAAGCCATAAATTGCTGTATTTTGCATCATTTATACCTGAAACTTTCCTAATCACATTTTTTAGCTCATTTACAGGAAAAAGGACTAAAAGTGTATGAAATAGATAATTAGTTCTCAAAACTAGGCTAAAATATGGGCAAAATATATTGATATAGGCGCGTAAATTCGCCTATCATCAACACCCCACACTTAGAGCTTTGTTCGTCCTCGAACAACATATCATGTCCTTCTAAGCATCGACTTAAGGTTTTTACAGAAACAACACAAAACATTCTTCAAGACAAGCACAACAATTATCAACGAAGAGTAGCTTTCCGATTATAAGTAGAAACAATTTAACCTCAAGCATAGACTCGTGATGGTGATCAACTCGCATGCAAACGTTAGGGTGCATAGAATCATATACAACTATCCAAGACTCATCAACCATGTGTGTCTCACAATATAGTACCCATAATCACTCACAAGTATAGCATATTTTCAAACATGGGTATCAAAATATCCTTGCACTCACTCTCACAAAGAATTCATATATAGCAACTGATGACCATAGGCTTGCCCTTAATGTAGTACTCTACTAAATGTCAGAATGCTAAGCTTAGGATCAAGTAGGTCTTTTGATGGTTGTAATGTAGGCTAAGGGACGGGTAGGATCAACTATTTTGGCCAGAAATAGTGACTAAGTTCCTAAGCATTTTAATACATCACATTGTATCATTGACACTTTTTTCTTTCAACCTTTCTTTATTTTATTCTTCCACCCTTGTTCTCATCTTTTGTTTTTCAATTTTAAGCATAACTCACTTTTCAGCTTTCTTTTCCTTTTTCTTTTCACAACATACCTCTTATGACAGCACTTGCTTCCTTTTTCATAACGCATTCAAGCACCATTACAATTTAAAGCATCATACTCGCACAATTTCCTCTTATGTTGTCACATGACTTTTTCACTTTGAAGCACTTAGGAATTTGGATCAAATTATGGTCTTGAAAAAAAATGGATTAGGCTTACATACAAGGTTGTCAAAGAAATAGGCTAAAGGCTCAAAAGGGTTTAACTAGGATGATTTACATGGGTAGGAAAAACTGAAAGTAAACATGTATAGGTTGCCAAAGAAATGCCTAAATCATATCCTAAACTTACATTCCTTATTTTCGCTTTGCATACATACGAGGCAAGTTCTAGCATCAGCCACATACATAGAATATACTATTAATCTCACACACACAAGGCACATGGTCGACTTGATTGAAAGTAATATAGACTCTCGACCCAACAAGTGAAGGAATTGAATCACACACTATCACATAATGAGTCACAACTAGAGCCTAAATGTCTCAATAGTCACAATTGTAGCACATACTCTTGTTCTAATCTCATGCTGCCTATCCAAATAATTGCATGCTATACTTCTCTATTCGCATCTATGTTTGTTTGCTTTTGTTTCATTTTTGTTTCGTTGTGTTTTTTTTAGTAGTAAAATTTTTTTTTCTAGCTTCACATGAAATTATTTTGATAGGCAGCATGAGATTATAACAAGAGTATGTGCTACAATTGTGACTATTGAGACGTTTAGGCTCTAGTTGTGACTCATTATGTGATATTTTGTGGTTCAATTCCTTCACTTGTTGGGTCGAGAGTCTATATTACTTTCAATCAAGTCGACCATGTGCCTTGTGTGTGTGAGATTAATAGTATCTTCTATGTATGTGGCTGATGCTAGAACTTGCCTGGTATGTATGCAAAGCGAAAATAAGGAGTGTAGTTTAGGATATGATTTAGGCATTTCTTTGGCAACCTATATTTGTTTACCTTCAGTTTTACCTACCCATTGACATCATCCTCGTAAAACCCTTTTGAGCCTTTAGCCTATTTCTTTGACAACCCTGTATGTAAGCCTAATCCATTTCTTTCAAGACCACAATTTTGATCCAAATTCCTAAGTGCTTTAAAGAGAAAAAGTCATATGACAAACATAAAGAGGAAATTGGGTAAGAATGATGCTTTAAATTGCAAAGGTGCTTGAATGTGTTATGAAAAATAAAGTGCTATCATAAAAGGTATGTTGTGAAAAGAAAAAAAGGGGAAAAGAAAGCTGAAAAGTAAGTTGTGCTTAAAATTGAAAAACAAAAGATGATAACAAGGGTGGAAAAATAAAATAAAGAAAGGTTGAAAGAAAAAAGTGTCAATGATACAATGTGATGTATTAAAGTGCTTAGGAACCTAGTCACTATTCTTGGCCAAAATAGTCCTACCCGTCCCTTAGCTTACGTTACAACCATCAAAAGACCTACTTGATCCTAATCTTAACATTCCGACATTTAGTGGAGTACTACATTAAGGGCAAGCCTATGGTCATCAGTTGCTACATATGAATTCTTTGTGAGAGTGAGTGCAAGGATATTTTGATACCCATGTTTGAAAATATGCTATACTTGTGAGTGATTATGGGTACTATATTGTGAGACACACATGGTTGATGAGTCTTGGATAGTTGTATATGATTCTATGCACCTTAACGTTTGCATGCGAGTTGATCACCATCACGAGTCTATGCTTGAGGTTAAATTGTTTCTACTTATAATCGGAAAGCTACTCTTCGTTGATAATTGTTGTGCTTGTCTTGAAGAATGTTTTGTGTTGTTGCTGTAAAACCCTAAGATGATGTTTAGAAGGACCTGATATTTTGTTCGAGGACGAACAAAGCTTCAAGTGTGGGGTGTTGATGATAGGCGAAATTACGCGCCTATATCAATATATTTTGCCCATATTTTAGCCTAGTTTTGAGAACAAATTATATATTTCATGCACTTTTAGTCCTTTTTCCTATAAATGAGCTAACAAACATGATTAGTAAAGTTTCAGGTATAAATGATGCAAAATTCAGCATTTTATGGCTTACTTGACGCAAAAGAAAGCTCACGAAGGAAGGAAAGGGAGTTTACACGCCTAAGGACCAAAACTGCTGCATGGAAACTCTGTCCCGGGCTAAAACAACATTTCTGAAGACTCTGGGGACCTGGACCAAAACTGCTGTGGAGTCTGGCTTTTCTCATGGTAGATCGAATGATTGCCCCAAAGTTGATAGGGACATTCGTCATCAACGCATAAACCAAACACACTCTATCTCTCAATATCTTTGTGTATTGCGTCCCAGGAATAAGGCATGAGTTGACAATGCGCATCCAAATTCTTGCTTCCCTATTTAGTGGAGCATAGGGGAATGTGTTGTGACGGCCTGTTTCCTTATGTCTGCCCCATCTTGCCATTGATCTGCTTCCACAAAGCGTGTGTCTTATTGCTCTGTAAGGAGGCTTGCTGTACAGCTCTTTGTATGGTGCAGTGTCGACCGAAGGTAGGCCTAGAAACGAGTTGATCCAATCCGCTGTAAGCTGTAACACTTGGCCCCGAATTTTGACTTCGTTGCCTGTTGTGTTTGGCGACCAGTTGGCATAAAACTCTCTTGTCAAGTCAAGATTGCACTCTCCCATGTCACGGAAGATGAAATCCAGCTTCAGAGCCATTATCTTAGCCAACATTTGCGGCTCCTTCTTTGCAAAGGTCTCCTTGTTGATTAAGTCGACGTGCACATATTTCTTTTCTTTGTTGCTTCTGTACCATGCCTTGGCGTCTTCCTCAAGAACCCATTTAATTCCGAACATTCTGCGTGGTAGGTGTGCTGAAGATGATTCTCCTTGGTCTTTTCGGCTTCTCTTTTTATCCTTTCGGGTTGTGGTAGCCTTCTCCTTGACTTGCCTTGCTTTCGGTGCCATTGTACCTGAGACTAAAAATAATGTTAGTTGCAGCCCAATCGCACTTTATACAATCTACATGCAAGCACTAGGGGTACCACCCCACACTTAATCTTGTTAGCACAAATCAGTGAAGTGAAAGTGGTCGAGTACTCAGACTTCGTCGACATACGTTTTAGGATTGTATTCCGACAAGAAAATCAGCATTACATCACTTATGAGCAGCCACTTGGACGTCTTTCATGGTGCATATAGCGACACTACAACATAGGAGTTACCGCATGGAATTGCTATTTGTACAACAAACACTACCTCCTACGTCGATAGTCACTATAACCTTATCCCGATGGCCGGGATGGTTAATCATGCAAGCATCCAAACAACACTCTTAAGCAATATTCAGAGCCACATATGTTCAGCAAGTATCATAACAATGCCATTGAAACAAAATTCAAGTCGGAAACAAGTCAAGAATTCCATACGTATATATTCAATCACATGATTTTGCAACAATTATCCACACACATGAACATCACCACCAATTTCTTATGATTTAGCATTTTACAATAAGCATAGCAACGTAGTACTTACGATAAATAGATGAAGAATAAGAGAGCACTTACTTGCTTGAAGAGTGTGGAGAAGTTTGTTGTGGATTGGAAGAACAAAGGAAGAAAAATTTGAGAGGATTTGGAGTGATATGCGGCGCCCTTAGGGTTGATTCTAATGTGTTTGTGATAAAAAAACAAGTCCCCTTTATATAGGAGGAGTATGGGTCGGGTTATGACCCATTTACAATCGGATTTGGGGACAAAATCACCACATATGCGGCGCATATCCCTCGGCATATCACTTACATGTGCGGCGCATTGTCCATGGCATAATGGGACATATGCGCCGCATATGGTATGGCATTTCTATACATATGCGGCGCATATCCTATGGCATTTGGTCTCAGTATCTCAAATGCCATAGCATAGGCGGCGCATAGTCAAAAGCACACCTAGGAATAGGCGGCGCATAGTGTAGTGCACACTAGATTCCGAGTCCTTAGGCTATAGAATAGGTTGTGCATCATTCGTGGCCTATTTATACCAAGGACTAGCCTTCCTCGAAGCCTATTATGACGTGAGAAAGGCTCAATTCATAGCCTTATGCATCACCATTCCTAACTTACCGACTTTACCATACAATGCGACCAAATCGTCAATTGAAATCAATCTCCTCGTTGCATACTTCTTGCACCTATATTTGCTCAAAACACAATAAAAACGATTAGTACGATGGGTTGCCTCCCACCAAGCGCCTTATTTTTGGTCGTGGCACGACTCTTATTTTTGGATTTTCATTTATCAAAAAGAAAAAAATTAAAACGACGAAACGATAAAACGATAAAACGATAAAACGATAAAACGATAAAACGATGGGTTGCCTCCCATCTAGCGCCTTATTTATTGTCGTGGCTCGACGTAGTTACCTCGAGTACTCAGACTTCGTCGAGGTAAATGGTGTATCGTTTTCTGAAAGGATTTAGACGACAATGAGGCTTACCTGTGGGCATGCGATCTTCTTCAAGATGGTTCATACGTTTCCCCGGAGAGTCTCCAATTATATCATCAATAGTCCAACCCATAGCTCTCTTGTATTTCTTCAGAGAAGAGATGAGAGCCTCTACGTGCTGTTCACTTAAATCATCTGCACTCTCCGGAAGTGTATTTCTATTTTCCAAGAACACATACCTTAGATAATCGGGGAGCTCTTGTGATTCTAGCATTGGTGGCTCATTAATGATAGTCTTCGCTGTTGGTGACGGTTGATTCTTGGGATCACAATCCGGTTGCTTAGGAGTATACGGCTCTATTTCTGTTAGAGCACCCATAAGTTCTTCATTATCCTCATGCTCAATTTTTAGTGGCGCAACAGACAATGGCTCAACAGTAGGCTGTTTCTCTATAGATAATGCTTTCGTATCCTCATGATGAACATCAGCTACATATAACTCATTCATATCGCTGGGCTGCTTCATTGTTTTGCATATATCAAACCGTACCACTTCGTCATTAATTCGAAACAAAAGCTCATTATCTTTCATGTCAATAAACACACTTCCAGTTGCAAGGAAGGGACGTCCCAAGATGATGGGAACTTCAGAATCCTCCTTACAATCCAGGATAACGAAGTCTGCAGGAAAGATGAATGAAGAAACTTTCACCAACACATCATTCAAGATACCCACAGGTCGTTTTACCGACCTATCAGCCATCACGAGCCTCATATTGGTTGGTGTCGGATCGCCTAGCCCCAACTTCTTGTAGATGGATAGTGGCATCAAATTGATGCTAGCTCCCAAATCGCACAATGCCTTAGCAAAATCCAAAGATCCGACGGTGCAAGGAATAGTGAAAGCTCCGGGGTCGGCCTTCTTCTGAACTATGGATCGGGTAGCGATTGCACTACAATGATGCACATCATCTTTCAGATCATAGCTTGCTGCCCTCTTCTTAGTCAAAAGATCTTTCATAAACTTCGCATACCCAGGCATTTGTTCAAGTGCCTCTACCAATGGGACATTAATAGTCAGCTGCTTCAACATGGTCATAAATTTGCTGAACTTAGTGTCATCGGCCACCTTCTTCAATCTTTGTGGAAAAGGTGGTGGTGGGTATGGAAGTGTTCTCTCCATGGCTTTCTTCTCCTCTTGCTTCCGTTTATTATTTTTTTCAGGCTGCACGTCACTAGGCAACACGTCCTTGACGTTGGAAGTGGATATTGCGGCGTCTTCCCTAGTGGCGTCACTAGGTGTGGCGTCCATGTCTGCTGTTCCGTCAACTACTTGCTTGCCTTCTGCTGAAGTTTCCAGCACCTTACCACTCCTCGTAGTGATGGCCATGCATGACCCATCATTCCTTGGGTTTTGCACAGTATCGCTAGGTAAGGTGCCGACTTTTCTTTGGTTGAGTGCTGCTGAAAGTTGACTGAATTGCTGCTCTAGTTGTCTTATAGAAGTGGAATGAGAATCAACTAATTGCTTCATGGAGGCTAAATCGTCGATTACCTCCTTAACTCCCGCGCTCGTTGCTTCTACTCCTTTCAATAACTTAGCCATCATGTCTTCCATAGAATTAGATGTGGTGGTATCACGTCTACCAGGGGGAACGTACAAACCACTATTTTCATTATTTTTCTTCCAACTACCTTGGTCTTTACCTCCAGATTTATCATAATAGTTCCGACCTTGGTTTCCTTGGGCATTCCCACGGAAACCCCCCTGATTGTTCAAGTAGTTGGCCTCCTCTTCTGAATCAGATTCGTCTCTTCCTTTTGACGCAATAGCTTTCACTTTTTCAGTCTTCCCTAATAGATGCTTTGTAAGAAGATCCATTTGGGTTTTCATGTGCGCCATATCTTGATCACGTTCTTCTTCTCTTCTTCTTTGGTCTGCAGACATGCCAATAGATAAAGTGGGGCTTGCTACCTCAGAATCCCTGGTATGCCAAGCTCTACTTTGTTTAGTCATACGATCTAGCATGTTGCTTGCTTGACCAAAGGTGAGGTCCATAAAAGAACCTCCAGCTGCGTTGTCCACCACTGGTTTAGTTACTGAATTTAAGGCTCTATATAAGATCTCCATCAAGTGGACATTGGTCATGTGATGGTTTGGGCATCTCGCTAGCTTTGTCTTGAACCTCTCCCATGTTTCGTGAAGAGCTTCAGATGGAAGCTGACGAAAGTTGCTGATTTCATCTCTCAATTGAGCCCTCTTGGATGGCGGAAAGAATCTTTCTAGGAAAGCGTCTCTCAATTGCCTCCAATTTGTAATAGAATCAGGAGTCAGCCCATTCAACCATAATGTTGCCTCCCCAGACAGAGACAATGGAAATAGACGTAATCGAATAGCATTCTGACCAACACCAGGATTGTCAAAAGACTTGCATGTAGAAATAAAGTTGATGAGATGCATATTCGGATCATCGCCTGCTAGTCCATCAAATAATCCCTTGAGTTGCAATAACTGAATCATGGTGCTTGTGATGTTGAACTTGGCTCCGGGCGCTAATGGTGGTGGAATTATAGCTCCAGTGGCTCCGGCACCATCAAGATCATCATCATCATCGTCGAAAGCTGGTTGCAAAGGTTGGCGATCATATCTGTACCGAACTTGTCGACCTCTTCTATTGGCAGGTGTTATAATTTCAGCATCACGCCTAGGGTTCAGTAACTCGTCATCACCTAAATCTTCATCGTCAGGATTTGTTGCTCGTCCACGATTATCAATGTTTTGTTGTTGGACTTGAGCAGCGGCAAGAGCAGCTAATCTTGCTTGCTCGTGTTGAGCAGCCATCCTGTCGATTTCAGCTTGTGCTTCCATTCTTCTAATTCGTTGCGGTTCCGGATTGATTGGTAATAACGGTTGACCAGAACTTCTAGTATGGGGCATGCACTAAAAGAAAAACCTGCAATAAACAAAAACAAAAACTAAACGTAAAAGTACGAGAATCTTTGACCAAAGGGTCTAGTAATTATCACGAACTTGATTGACACTCGTATTCCCCGGCAACGGCGCCAATTTTTGATAACGCTCAATCTACAACTCTCGTTTGAGTGTAAAGCGGTCGTTAGCAAATATAGAACCCAACCTGGGTTGGGTATCGATCCCACAGGGAATAGCTTGGTCAACAAGTACGCAAAATTAATAGACTTTTTGGTGCAAGTCTCGTAAGAAGGGGGGATTGTAATAAGTAACCAAAGTAATGAAATAAAAGCTGAAAATAATAAAGTAAAAGAGAAAGATTGTCACGTTTGGTTGTAAACAATGAGAATTGAAGCGTTGGGGTTATGTCCACCTTCTGAGGTATACGTCTCTATTGGCTATGAGTGTGTAGAGTCTTGACATGCAATTGCTTATAGAGAATTGTAGTCGATGGTAAATCCAAGCGTCTCTCGACCTAAACAAGGACTATTTCACTTTAACTCTCTCGAGCTTAAAGTGTGTCTAGCAGTACAAATTCTCCAAGAGGTTAGTCCAGTTACGGCACTAGCTTTTTAATAGGAAAGGGTGTCCTACTACCTTGACATTATCTCTTTTCCAAACAAATAACCTTTCTCTCGAACAAGTTATATGTTAGACTGGCGTTGGTCTATGCGTCTTCTTTTCTAGACAAATAACCTTTCTCTCGAACAGGTTAGATGTTAGAATGGCGTGTTCTTGTGTTTGAACCGCAAAGGATGTAGATTTAAGATGAAGAGAATAATGATATAAGCAATATACGTGTCTTGAACTCACAAGCTCATAGCAATAGATAGTAACTCATTCGGCTTCCATAACCCCAACTAAGAGGTTTAGTTACCCATGAATGCGAAGGATATCACGTTTTGCATGGTGGATGGCGTGAATAGTAGGTGTTTGGCGTGTGATTTTAGTGATTCCGTAGCAAGTAACGATTCTCTTGTTGTGGAATTTAAGAATAGAAGAATAGATTAGAAGTGTTTGTAGTGGAAGATGAGAGAGATGGAAGAAAATTGATTAAATTGTAAGGAGATGTCTTAAGTGAAGAGTTAATAAAAATCTCTAACATGATAGGGTATTTATAATACTCCTATCCTACTCCTACTAAGCTAATGAAATAAATAACCAAATCCTAATATACTAATGAAATCCTTGACCCAAATGTACTAGGGTAAGGTTACAAAATTATAATCCAAATAGAATAATGAAACACATAACCTAATTGCACTAGGTTAATGTATTATGGCAAAAATCCAGCTTTGTGTCTGTAAGTCCCCAAAGTCTTCAGAAATGCTGTTTTAGCCCGGGACAGATTTTCCATGCAGCAGATTTAGTCCTTTAGGCGTCCAGCTCCTTTCCACTTCGTTCGTGAGCTTTCTTTTGCGTCAAGTAAGCCATAAATTGCTGTATTTTGCATCATTTATACCTGAAACTTTCCTAATCACATTTGTTAGCTCATTTACAGGAAAAAGGACTAAAAGTGTATGAAATAGATAATTAGTTCTCAAAACTAGGCTAAAATATGGGCAAAATATATTGATATAGGCGCGTAAATTCGTCTATCATCAGGGATTTTTCAACAAGAACTTTCTTTCGTTCTTGTGCCCAAAAGTAATTTTCTTTACAAAGGCATGATTTTTATTTGATTTTTATAAATTTGAAGCATCAACCCATATCTTATGATGATTATTATGAAATCTTGATGTTTATGATTTTGAAAGATGAATTTACATGTGTGGAGGTATAAAACATGAATCTTGAATGATATTTATCATGATTTTGATATTTGGGTCGTGAATCCCCATTGGAAATTGTGTTTTTTTAGAAAGTGTGTGTTATAAGCACGTTGATGTTGAATATTTGAGATATTTTGAATGATTTGACCTTTTGGTCTTAATGGAGTTGTTTTGACCTCTAGTGTGAAAGAAATCCACAACGTGGTTGATTTTGATAGATGGGAAGCATGATGACTTCCGATGTATATTTATATATTACTGAAATTGTTTTGTTGTGGATTGTCTTTGAAATGATCTGAGCTAAATCCGGGATAAATCTTTAGCATCGAGTGGGAAGTATAAAGCGACCTTACTTCCCTAGAACTACGTGCCCCCGTAGGAGTGAGACTGAGGCTGATTTATATAGTGATCACTAGTTTATGTGGATTTCATATCGATAGTTCTACTCCGATGGCAAGGATAGGATGGCTCTCCCCAACGTGGGTTGTACATTGTACTCTATGTAGCTCACATGGTTTATGCCGGTTATAGGATCTCCCAGTGTGTGTGTGTTTCCTTGTGTCTATGGTGAATGGTGAAGTGATTTGAAAATGGAATTGTGAAAGTTATTCTTTCGAAAGATTTAAATGATATTTACATTATGAGAATTGATATTCTTGATGAACTGAAAGTGATTGACAAATTATATGATGACTCACATGTGTTATTGTACTTATTTCATCCTCTCATGATTTTGATGATTTTCTTCGGGCTATGTGAGTCTTTCATACATCCTGCATATTTCTTATAAATATTTATGATGATGATGTTTATAAAACTACATACACCCCCATATACTCGGTTCCTTTCTATGGTACTGACCCACATCTTCGGATGTGGGCTGCATTTTCTTGAAATATAGGTTCAGGTGCTCAATTCCAGGTTCGACAGTGATTCTTCGGGCACGCTGTTCTACATCCTCTATTGTGGTGAGTCCTCATGTTCTGAGGACGTGATGTCTGATGTTAGTTTTACAGAATTTTTTACATTTGATAACTGAGTATGAGTCAGTTGGGGCATGTCTCAATGGCTCGCTGGTTTTATTGATTTTCTTAGAGGCTTGTCAGACTAGTATATATGTTGGGAGTTGACTAATAAGTCATATTTTGTTATTTTTCTGATATTCTTTTATTCTTGGATGATTATTACTCTGTTGATATTTAAGGAATATTTATGGAATCCCCGTTGATTTGTGTTGAACTGAATGAAAATGGCTCAAAGGGTTAGCTTGGGGCTACTCGTAGCCTCAAGCACCGTGTGATGCTCCGGGACCTGTTTTCCGAGGCATTACAAATTACAAAGAAAAAAATCAAACTTCAAAAAACTCAACAGTCACCAACAAATCAAATCAATAGTTCAACAACAAGAATTACAGTAACAACAAAAAATTATTTTTTACTTCAGAAAGAGAAAAGACGATTAAGAAATACTAGAAATTAGTTTTTTCTCAGTTCCTATTTCAAATTTAAGGAGAAAATATTGAAATTGTTAACTAATACTAGAAGAGAAATTGACTCAAGTTTCTTTTTTTCTTAATAATTAAAAAGCCCTAATTTTTTACCTGTGAAAGAAAAAAAAGGGACGATGAAGAACTCAAAGTTATTATCGCCGGAGATCAATGTTGTCACGTTGATTGAAGTTTGAAAGTCGAAAAGAAACTCGAAGCCCAACTATTTGTCGCTGGGAGGTTGAAGTAGCCAGAGATTAAAGGGAGAAATTTGCAGAACTATTGGTTGGGAGAAGCTTGAGAGAAATAGTCAAGATAGTGAGAGGGGAGAGAGGAGAGGGACAGTTGATTTAGAGAGGAGAGGGGTATGGGTTGATTTATATTTTTTAAAAGATTAGAAAGTTTTAAAAATATTAAACAAGTCCACAATTAACTTAATTAAGTTTTCTAATTATATTTGACCCTTTAAGTTGGTCAATGTCATCAATCCTTCATTCAAGACTTAAATGACACCTTTCCTTCAACTTTCACACCATACCATACCATCGAAAACCACCATCCAAACAACGTTTCTTCTTTTCACAAGCTTTTGGTGCATACTTGTTGAAGATATATGTCTCAGAAATAAAGTAGGAATAGATAATTTTAATAGTTTTATAATTTTAGTAGTTTTAAATTATTAGAGTCCTATGTGGGATAGACTTAGAAATTAGTTGACCCTTTATTATTTGAATTGGAATTAATTATCCCAATTCAAATTGAAGTATAGTTAGAAGTTTAGCTATAAATACATGTTTAGAGATATTAGTATAATAATTCCCTTTGACAATACTATTTGCAGTATTTTACTTCTCTCCAACTTTTTCTCTGTTATTTCTCTAATTTCGAAGCTAAAAAAACAACAATTTCTATCAGAGCCAATTTTTGAGGGATCTCTGAGAGATGAATTCTGAAAATAACTTTTTTCCAAATAGCTCCTCGTGTCTTTGGTATGAGAATTACCAACTTTGAAAAGTAAGAATGGAGACTCATCTTAAAGCTTTAGATCTTTTGGAGGCCGTTGAAGAGGATTATAATGTTCTTCTGCTGCCCGATAATCCCACGGTGACCCAGATCAAAAGTCCAAAGGAAGAGAAAATCAAAAAATCAAAAGCAAAAGCAACTTTGTTTGCTAGTGTTTCTTCAATAATTTTCATAAGAATTATGGCCTTTAAATCAACCAAAAAAAATTTGGGATTATCCGAAGGAAGAATCTACCGGAGATGAAAGAATATGAGGCATGAAGGTGTTGAATCTAATAAGAAAATTCGAATTGCAAGAGATGAAGGAATCTGAGACCTTCAAAGAGTACTCAGACCGACTTCTTAGCATTGTTAACTAGGTAAGATTTCTTGGCACAAAATTTAAAGATTCAAGAATTTTTGAAAAAATTCTTGTTACTGTGCCTGAAAGATACGAAGTATCAATAACTCCCTTGAAAAATACAAAAGACCTATCCAAGATTACCTTGGCAGAATTGTTAAATACATTATAGACACAAGAGCAAAGGAGACTTATGAGACAGGATGGTATGGTTGAAGGAGCTTTGGCAGCCAACCACAAGACTCAAAGCAAGGGTAATAATTCGAGAAAAAACTACCCACCTTGCCAGCACTGTGACAAAATAGGTCATCCTCCATTTAAATATTGGAAGAGATCAGCTACACAATACAAGATTTGTAATCAACATGGCCATGAAGCTGTGATTTGCAAAAACAAATCTCAAAAATATGAAGTAGATGCCCAAGTCACCAAAAAAGAAAAAGAAGATCACTTATTTGTGGCAACATATTCTTTAACCAAGAAATCTGATTTTTGGATGATTGATAGTGGTTCTACAAATCGCATGCCATATGAAAAAACTCTTTTTAAGGAGTTTTTGCCTTTGAAAAATAAGAAAATCAGAATTGAGAATGGTAACTATATTCCTGTAGAAGGAAAGGAGAATGTTGCAATCAAAACAGTTTCAGGTACAAAAATAATTTCAAATATCCTTTACATGTCCGATATTGATAAAAGTTTGTTAAGTGTTGGTCAGCTAATGGAAGAAGGATTTAAATTATTATTTGGAGATAGAGGCAAAAGTTTCTTATTTAATCCAACAAAAGATGCACACAAGCCATGCGAGAGCAAAGATGAACTGACAGATTTATTCAAGAGGTCAAATTCAGCCGAAGCCGAGACAATTTCTGATCCAAGGAGAAGTGTTGAAGCTATGTCTCAGAAATAAAGTTGGAATAGATAATTTTAGTAGTTTTATAATTTTAGTAGTTTTAAATTATTAGAATCCTATGTGGGTTATTCTTAGGAATTAGCTGTGCCTTTATTAGTTGAATAAGAATTAATTATCCCAATTTAAATTGAAGTCTAGTTAGAAATTTAGTTATAAATACATGTTTTGAGTTATTAATAAAATAATTCCCTTTGACAATACTATTTGCAGTATTTTATTTCTCTCCAACTCTTTTTCTGTTATTTCTCTAATTTAGAAGCTAAAACCCCAACAATACTGCATAGTAGTATCATCCCAAGTTGGTTTTATTAGTCTTTTAAGATCAAGGTTGAAAAGATAATGACACGAATTTTATGGCATTAAAGTTAAAAGTGGTTGTGGATCATGAATGAGTCATCCATGAACTTTGACTTGTTGCTTAATAAATCAGGCAAAAAGTTAGCCATTCAAATATTTCAATCTGTTACATATGGCCAACAATTCTAGATTATGTTAACTTCTCTTTTAAGGCAGTTACTTTATCTTACCCTTTATGTCATCTAATCTTGAAGTGTAAAGGCAGGATCTGTAAGGCCATTAATGCTGACTTTATGTGGAACACACCATGCATGAATGACAAATGATTTAATTCTTTGGAGTAACCTAACTTATTCTCTTGCTGACTAACTTTTGCCTTTCAAAAATCTTGGGAGAAATGTCAAGTATTTTTAAAAGGTAATTTAAGCACAAAAAATAATTGTATTTTCTGTTAGAATAATAGGAAACAATAAAACCTAGTATACTGGAAGCTTTCTTAAAGATGGACGTCTTAGTAGGAAAAGATTTTGTCCCTTCTGTAGCATGAAAGCAAAAAGAGTCTAATTCATTCGAGAGAGTTTGGTGGTATTAATTAATATTGAACTAAAAAACAAATTTCATTTAAAACAATAGCTACTTCAAGATTGTCTTTGTATCGACAGAACTTGAGAGATGACTTCTCAGAAAGAGTCATTCTCTTTCACGAATATATGTCTGTTCAACTTAAGTCCTCCAAATTTTACAAACTCCACATTCCCCAATAATTTGTAATGTATATCATAATATTATACATACGGGGAATATCTTCTATAGGTTTGAATTTTCCATTAGTCACAAAATTGATGGTATCCTACGATTCGAACGGTTCATTATGTTAAACCAGGAGTATCACACACATTATACTATTTAGTAGCAAAGTAATCCAATGTTTTGCTATTAGCAGTTTTGTGATCATGATTTTAATTCATGTTTAGAGAATATTTACAAGCACATGCCTTTAGATCTTATTTAAAGCGGCACTACTTCAATATTTGTAAAGGTGGAATGAGCTACTATGTCCAAGTAACTTCAGACATTTACTAATTCCATGAAGAATACATTCAATCTCTTCTGGTAATTGCACTATAGACTTTGTCACTATTCCATGTTATATAAGAGATTTAAGAATTCCTTAGCTCCTCGCGTAATTATATGCATTTCACTGAATCATTCTCTATAAAAGTGGGCTAGCGCTACAAAAACATGAAGTAACTTTTTATTAGCTATGGAACTTGTTATGTTAAGAGGGTATACTAACTTAAATTTTGGTTCCTATAACATGTGTCTGGCTCAAGGGTTTTGGCCGCATTCCTTCACAAGATTGTTGTACTGGTTGCATTTCTTTTAATAGATCTTCAAGATTGACATAAATCATTTTGATGGTAGCTTGATAGCATAGCTTATACGTAGGCATGTTGCAGACACATTGCTAAGGAATGTGAGGTTTTGATGATGGAAATATGAATGAAACATGTTGTGCAAGTTGTTCCACACAAGTGAATAAAGAGAAGCTACTGGTGCTCACATGAACTGTGTTTTGAAGGTGATGCTAGGCTGATAACGCATTAAGACAAAAGTGGATAAGCAAGGAAACTCAAAATTGTTTCAAATGCTATGATTAAGGAGAAGATAAATGCAGCATCTAGAAGTTGAGTTGATCAAGGAGTCCTATAAGACTAAGGGATAAAGGAGAAAAGTCCTATTCAATCAAGGAGGGAGAGACGACAACAGCAAAGGAATGAAACTACCTGGGAGTCCCATTGAAGATAGAAGAATACATCAACTAAAGGACTCAATCAGGAGTTGGCTTAAATAGAATAAATGACATTCAAGTGTCTCACTCATACACTGAAAAAGATAGTCAACAATTAGCAAATCAGTTCTACAACTTAAAGGAGCTATTGGAACAACCTGGTCCTTTACTTAGAGTCATAGACTTTGTGCAATAGTTTGGTTGTTGAGTCATATTGAGTTGTAATCTCTAGTCTCAGTGAAGTATAGACTGAGTTAGGATTAGCGTCTTCAAGTTAGGAAACTTGAAGACTGGGGAACACTTATCTTGGGAAGATTTGTGTTTTTGTAGAAGTAGGAGTTAGAAGTTTTAGTTCCTAGTTTACAAGAAATCTTGTAATTTGTTGATTATTGAGGCTCAAGAGTAGAAGTGAATTTAGGGTTAAATCTTGTAGAGGTACAGGTCATGGTTTTTAACACCTTTCTTGAGCCGGGTGTTTTTCACATAAAAATACTGTGTTCAAGTTTTGCTTCTGTGAACCACATTAGCTTATTTGTTTCACAGATAGGAAACCAGTAGATTATAATATTAAAATCAGTAGGGCATGCACTCTAACAAGTGGTATCATAGCGAGGTTTTCTTAAATAAGGCTAGCACCTAAGAAAAGATCATAATGATGAATTCTGCACCTCCTACTGGGCACAGTGAAGGTCAGTCAACTACTAGACCTCCACTTTTTGATGGTTGTCACTTTATCTGGTGGAAGACCAGGATATTCATCCAAGGTGAAGATTATGAACTATGGGATACGATTACTGATGGTCCTACTATTCTCATAAAGATGGTTGATGGTAAACCAGTCAAGAAAGTAAGGAGTGAATTTACTGTTGATGATTTAGTGGTATTAAAGAAAATGCAAAAGCTAAGAACATCCTAGTTTGTAGATTAGGACCTTTTGAATACAACAGGGTGTCAACCTGCACCACTGCTAAGCAAATTTAGGATGCACTAGTAAATGCACATGAGGGTACCTCTCAGGTAATGAAATTTAGGATTTCTCTTCTTTTCATTGAGTATCAGGCATTTAAGATGAAAGAAAATAAATTCTTGCATTAGATGATGACAAGGCTTACTGCCTTAACAAATGAGCTGACCTCCTGGGGAAAAATCACCACTAAGGAGGAACAAGTTGAAAAGGTACTGAGGGTACTGCCAAAATCAAAATGAAATGTTAAAGTAACTGCAATAATGGAGGAAAATAAGGATATCAAAGGTATGACCCTAGATGAACTGGTAGGGAAGTTGAGGACTTATGAAATGAAAGTTGATGAAACCAAAGAACAAGTAGTTCCTGAGAAAATCATGGCATTGAAGGCTTCTGATAGTGATGAGGAATTTGAAATTTATAAGGAACAAGTTGCCTTCATAACTAAGAACTTCAGAAAATTCTTTAGAAGAAAGAAGGGAACAGGTAGCAAGAAACGTTCCAATGACAATCCAAATGGTTGCTACAAGTGTGGCACAACTGATCATCAGATCAGAGATTGTCCAGTCTGGGAAATAGAATGTAAAAAAAAGGGCTAAAAAAGAACTGAAGGAAAAAGGCCAAAAGGAAGGAAGAATATGCAATGATAGAAGCTTGGGGGTCTGACTTAGATGATGATGAAACTGATGAAACTGCATTCATGGCACTTGAATATTCAGACTTAGATGAAAAAGATGATTCTTCTGAGGTATGCATACTTGAACTTAAAGAGAAACTACATTTGTTTTCTAAATTAAAACTTGTCTCGTTGATGAGTGCACTAATTAATGATTTCCAAGAATTAACTTCTGATAGGGATGAGTTGTTCAACAGTCTTGTAAGCCTTAAATTTGATCTCATTGATTTAAAGGATTGTAAAGATACAGTTGATAAGGAAAACTACACTATCAAGAAATAGGTTGCAGAATTTGATTCTTTAAATAATGATCTTAAGTCTGAAATCCTGAAATTGACTCTCACTAAAAATGGGGAAAAGGCCATGATTAAAGAACAAGAAAGTGCTGAACTTGAGTTTGAAAAGTGTAAACTAGAATGTAGTAATGTAGCTGACATAATAAACAAACTGAGTCAAGAAGTCTCTAAACTGAAACTTGATCTTAAAAGAGCAAATAGGTGGAAAAATTATTCAAGAATTGTTCATAAATTGAGTGAAAGAATTCACAATGAAAAGGCAAGTTTGGGATTCCACAAATGTATTGATGATCCTAAAGATTTGTGTTATATCTGTGGAAACCTTGGATATCCAACCACTGAATGTCCAGTAGCTGATAAGAGCAGATCGAACAATCAAAACCTGGCAAATAAATTTTATCAGACCAAAAAGAAAAGAACTGGTTCAGGTAAAAGAAACAAGTTGCCCTACATATTGCCAGCATAGACTAGAAGAAATTTAATTAATCCTTTTACTCATAAAATAGGACCAAGATTGTCTGGGTTCCTAAATCTAACCATTGATTTATTTTGCAGGAGAAGGTGAACGGGAGCAAAAAGCATTGGTACTTGACAATGCTTGCTCAAGACACATGACTGGTGATAAGAAAAGTTCCTTCACTTTCAAAAATCAATGGAGAAGGAGTTTCTTTTGGTAATGGAAAAAAGGGAATCATTACTGGAGTTGAAAAAATTGGCACATCTGAGTCGAGCATTGGAAGATGTCTATCTTGTAGAAGGATTGAAGCACAACCGATTGAGCATTTCACAACTGTGTGATAAAGGTAATAAAGTAATTTTCACTTATGTAGGAGTCAAAGTCAAGAGGATGGACACCAAGGAGATTGTACTCATTGCAAAAAGATACAAAAATGTATACAAAGCTGATATAATGGCAATACCAGGACCAGGGTTGACTTGTCTAAGTGCAATAGAAAATGATCCCCTCCTTTGGCACAGGAGACTTGGACATGCAAGTTTGAAACAACTGAATATACTTTCCTCCAAAGATATGGTATTGGGATTACCTAAGACCAAGTTTAAGAAAGAAAAGTTATGTAGTGCTTGGGTAAGGGGAAATCAGGTAAGATCTTATTTTAAGTCAAGGAACCATGTTAGCACTACCAAGTGTCTTGACCTGGTTTATATGGACTTGTATAGACTAATGAGACTTCAAAGTAGGGGTGGAAAAGGGTATGTTTTTGTAATTGTTGATGATTATTCCAGGTTCACCTGGACTTTGTTTCTAGCCTCTAAAGAAGATGTCTTTGATGTCTTTGTAATTTTCATTAAGAAAATTAAAATAAAACTGGGCACTTCATTAGTCTCCATAAGATCTGACCATGGTGCAGAATTTGAGAATGTCAAGTTCTTAGAATTTTTTTCAGCAAATGGTATAGATCATAACTTCTCTTCTCCTAAATCTCCACAACATAATGGAGTGGTAGAAATAAAAAATAGAACCTTGGAGGATATAGCTAGAACAGTGATGCTTGCAGCAAATATTGCTAAAAATCTTTGGGCTGAGGCAATAAGTACTGCAACATATATCATAAATAACTGAATGATCAAACCTATGTTAGAGAAGACTCCCTATGAATTACTCAAAGTAAGAAAGCCAAACATTTATAATTTTAGAACCTTTGGTTTTAAATGTTTCATACATAATAATGGTAAGGATAATCTAGGAAAATTTGATGCTAAAAGGGATGAGGGAATCTTCTTAGGTTATTCACTTCATAGTAAGGCTTATAGGGTTCTAAACATCAGGACTAACTGTGTTGAAGAAAGAATGCATGTAGTTTTTGATGAATCCTGTGTTAAGACAAACCTGCAGAAAGAAAGTGACTTTGAGCAACAGGTTACACAACCCAGTTCATTGATTGGAGCTATCAAACAAGGAGGCACCTCAACAGAGGGAACTGAATCTAGAGGCACAGTGGAAAGGGGAACTGAGCCATCAACAACCCCATCTCAGAACATCGGCAGTGATCCTAGTAGTTTACTAGGCTTGGTCCCAAAAGGTTACAAGTATCAAGGATCATATCCTATTGAGAATGTTCTCACCGATCTCACTTCTGGGATCACTACAAGGTCTAGATTAAGAAGTATGTGTGCCTTCAAGGCATTTCTTTTAGAGATTGATCCATGATAATGCCCAAATTACAGCTCTCGTAAGAGTGTAAGCGATCGCTGTCAAATATAGAACCCAACTGGGTTGGGTGTCGTATCCCACAGGGAATACTTGGTCACTAAGTGTTGCAATTATTAGTAGACTGTTGGTCAAAAATTCCACGGAAAAGGGGGGATTTGATTATGCGTGAACTAATAATATCAAAGTAACGAATGAGATGATGTATGTAGTAAGATTTAATCACAAAGAATAATAAGTTAGGGTTATGTCCACCTTATGAGTTCTACGTATCTATTAACTATGAGTAATGCGGAATTTAGACATGCATGCACTTATAGAGATTCGTATTCTAATGGTAAATCCTAGTGTTTCTCAACCATCCAGGATTATTTCACTTTAACTCTCTCGAGCTTAAAGCGTATGCTAATGGTACAAACTCTCCAAGAGGTTAATCCAGTTAAGGCATTAACATGTAAATAGGGGTTGGTAGCCCTATTTCCTTGTCACACTCTCTTTTCCAAACATGTAACTTTTCTCTCGAACAAGTTAATGATAAAATGGCGTATTCTATATGTTTGCAATTACAAGAATTCAATTAAAACAAAGAGAGTAATGATATAAGTAGCATACACATCACGAATTCACAAACTCATAGTAATAGATAGTATCTCACAAGGCTTCCATAACCCTAACAGAGAAGTTTAGCTACTCATGGGTGCAACGGAGATCAAAGTAGACATCATCATCATACCAAAACTAGAAGAATCAACACGATGAAGATGGTGTGGCGTCAAGAAGGGGATTACATTTTCCCTCTTTTGTCGTTGCCCCCACTCTAGCGTGTTTTCCCTGTGTTAGACTTACAGAATCTATAAACTGAATAATACTAAAGTGTCGAATGAAAAAGAAGAGAATGAATGAAAAAACAATGCTGAAAAATTCAGCAAATAAGGTTTTTATAACATCCTTGTCCTAGTCCTACTAGGTTACTGCTGCACCCCTAAGTATTAAGAAATACTGATTTTGCCCGGGACAGATTCTCCATACATCACATTCAGTCTACAAGCTTCCAAAAGCTGCCTTCCTTCTTACGTGAAGTTTTCCTTTGCTGCCCAAAGGTCCACAAAGTGCTGAAATCTTCATCGTTAAAACCTGAAAAACATGCTAATCACATAGGTTAGCTCACTTACAGGAAAATGGACTAAAAGTGCAGGAATTATATATTTTATCCTCAAAACTTAGCTATAACATGGGTAAATTATGGTGCTTTAGGCGTGTAAATACGCCCAACATCACCACCCCACACTTAAAGCTTTGTTCATCCTCGAACAAAATATTACGTCCATGCAAACATCTACTTAGAATTTCACAGTAACAACACAAAATGTTCAGCAGGACATGCACGACAATCATTAACAAAGAGTAGTTTTCTTGATCACTACTAGAAATAATTCAACCTCCAATATAGACTCGTGATGATGGTTAATTCGTATCCACAAGTTAAGCGACAAAGAATCATATAACACTGCCCAAAACTCATCAACCATGTGTGTCTCACACAAGATATCACCCATAATCACTCACAAGTTTTGCATTTTTCGAAATATGGGCATAAGACTCTCCTTGCTCTCTCTCTCTCATAAAGAATTCATATGTTGCAACTGATGACCATAGGCTTGCCCTTAGTGTAATGCTCTACTAATATCAGAATGTTAAGCTTAGGATCAAATAGGTCTTTACCGGTTGTAATGTAGGCTAAGGGACAGGTAGGACTATTTTGGCCAGAAATAGTGACTATGTTCCCTAAGCGCTTTAATACACTACGTTATGTCATTAACACTCTCTTTTAAACAACCCCTCTACTTTCCTTTCATCTACCACCACTTTTCACCTATTTTGTTATTCAATTATAAACATAACTATCTTTTTATTTTTCTATTTCTCTTTTTTTTTTCGATTATTTTTTTTTATAAAACACCTCTATGATAGCCATTCTTTTTCACAACAATTTCAAGTACCAATACACTCTGAGGCATCACTCTCACCCAATTTCCTCTTATTTTGTCACATGACTTCACTTTAAAGCGCTTAGGAAGTTGGATCAAATTATGGTCTTGAAAAAAAATGGATTAGGCTACATATGAGCCTGTCAAAGAAAATAGCTAAAGGCTCAAAGGGGGTTAGCTAGGATAATGTACACGGGTAGGTAAAAAGAAGGTAAACAATTACAGGCTGCCAAAGAAATGCCTAAATCATCTCCTAAACTTACACTCTTTATTTCGCTTTACACACACACCAGGCAAGTTCTAGCATCAGTCACAACACAAAATATACTACAACCTCACACACACAAGGCACATGGTCAACTTTATTGGGAGCAGTATAGACTCTTGACCCAACAGATGAATGAATTAAACCACACACATATCACACAGTGAATCACACTTAGAGCCTAAATGTCTCAATAGTAATGATTTTAGCACAAATTCTTGTCATAATACCATGCCGCCTATCGGAACAATCTCATGCCAAATCTCAAAAAATCTAAAAATCTAAAAATTTAACTACAAACAAACATAAATAAATGTAGGCAAGGAAGTACAGCATACAAATACCAGCACCCCACACTTAGACGGGACACACTGCCCTCGGTGGAAAATAAATAAGGAAAACCTGATTAGTCGGACTCCTCCTCTATGTCTGGGGTCATACCCCCTACCTCGGAATCATCATCAGAGTCGTCGTCATCAGAGTTCTCCTCTACGTCTGAGTCTGGCATTCGACGATCATCATCAGTCGACACGTCATCATTGAGAGGTTCCTCAAAATGTACCCCTACTCCGCACATAGCCCGTGCATGCTCATTCATCGGGTAGTCGTAATCCAACTACTGGAGCTCTGCATCAGTCAGAATTCGACCCCCACTCATCATGGTAAACCGAGTCATGCCATATAGATGGCGAAAGAAACTTTCATCCCGAGCATGTCTTTCTACAGTGGTCAGGTTAACGCCATGCCCAGTTTCAGGATCTTTAACCTTTGTTAGATCAACCTTCTTCGGGTTGTGCAAAAGCTTATGATCTGCAGGTTCCTCTTCAATGTGCTACTTCCTCAATATCGCAGTCAACAAATTGCCAAAGCTGAAATGGGACCTCTTGTGCAGCCTAGCCTTACGCATTGATAATCGTATAACTACACCAATGTTGATAGGAATATTAGTCATTAGAGCGTACACCAAGCATACTCTATCTCGTGTGATCTTTGTGTACTGTGTCTCAGGAATAAGGCAAGAGTTGACTATCCTTAACCATATACGAGCTTCTCTATTTAGGGAAGCATACAGGAAGGTATTGTGCCAACCCGTATCCTTGTGACGATTCCAACGTGCCATTGATCTAGTTCCACACAGTGTGTGTCTGATTGCCCTGTACGGAGGTCTGTGATAAAGCTCCTTGAGCGGTGATGGATCTACAGATGGAAAACCTAGAAAAGTATTGAAAAACTCCGCATTCAGTTGCAAGACTTGGCCTCGAATCTTCACTTCACTTCCGGTAGTCTTTGGGGACCAATTGGCATAAAACTCACGTGTTAGATCAAGATTACATTCCCCCATATCTTAGAAAATGAAATCAAGGTTTAGTGCCATGATTTTAGTCAAAATGCGAGGTTCTCTCTTCGCTAGACTCTCCTTTTGTATCAACTCCACGTGAACATATTTTTTCACTTTGTTGTTCTTGTACCACTCCTTTCCTTCCTCCTCGAGGACCCACTTTATCCTGAAAGTGCGTCGAGGTATTTACAGCGAGGAGGATTCAGCTTGCTCTTTTCTTCCCCTTTTCTGACCTTTCTGTGAGGTGGAAGCTTTTTTTTTTCCTTGTCGTCCTTTTGGTGCCATTCTACCTGAGATTAAAATAGATTCATGTTAGCTCATCTCGGAAGATTTAATCGACAAACAAACAATAGTAGCACCACCCCGCACTTAATTTGTTGGTACAAACTAATTAAGTGAGTGATGTTGATTACTCAGACTTCATCGCCATACATATAGGCGATATGTTCCAATAACATGTTTAGCACAGTCCTACTTTAATGTCATCTTAACTATCCTTTCCAACTCTATTTCATGTAATCTTGACTATACTTTCATGTTTGGATTGATGCACTTTTTGAACAAGACTACTACATAGAGATCGTAATAAGTTATTGTAGAGAAATAAGCACAACATCTCATGCTTGTATTCAATCATGATCTTTATCTCGATGAATGAGCCATTCAAACATTCAAGCTTTCAATTTTGAAGATTATGCAATTAACTTTACCATGTCGATTCCGCAAAAGTATGACAGTGTATCAAAATCAAATACAAGTTGGAACAACGTCAAGAACACCCACACGTATTCTTTTACTCAACTAGATGTATCATAACAAATCAACCACAACTACGGAATATAAAACAACAACTTACTTGGTGATGGATTCGGAAGATGATCTTGCAAGGTTATATGAGCAAAAAGAAAAGTTTTGAGAGATTTGGGAAGCTTAGGCGGCGCCTAGGTTGAGCAAACAATGTGATTTTGTTCTAAGGTTAAAGTTCGATTTATAGACCAAGGCTTGGGTCGGGTTTGACCCATGAAAAATTGGGTTAGGAGACAAAATTGCATAAGTAGGCGGCGCCTAGTGCTTTGCCTATGCTTAGCATAGGCGGCGCCTTTAGCAAAGCCTAGTTGGACATAGGCGGCGCCTATACTATGGCCTAGTTGGGCATAGGCGACACCTATGCTATGGCATTGTCGATTCAGAGAGCAAAGGCAATGGCATAGGCAGCACCTAATGCTTTGCCTAGTTGAGAATAGGCGGCGCCTATGCTATAGCATTGTAGATTCAGAGAGCAAAGGCAATGGCATAGGCCTTGCCTTGTCCGTTGCCTAGATTTACATAGGCCTTGCCTTGTTCGTTGCCTAGATTCTCATAGGCATTGACTTGTCTATTACCTTTACTCCTTCATTTCTAACTTACCACCTTTAACATGACTTCCTTTCAAATCAAAATTTGAGACCAATTTCCTCCTTTATATGTCTTGCACCTACACTTACTCAGAAACAACAAAAATGATTAGAACGATGGGTTGCCTCCCACCAAGCGCCTTAGTTTTTGTCGTGGCTCGACTCTTCTTTTTGGATTTTTATTTAACAAAACAACCTCCTAGTAAAATAAAACGATTAAAAACGATGGGTTGCCTCCCATGTAGCGCTTGATTTATTTTTGCAGCCCGACATAGTTATCTTGATTACTTAAACTTCGTCGAGATAGATGGTGGCCATGCATTTTATCGAGTCAAGAGGACTGATATATGGCTTCACTCTTTGGCCATTCACCTTAAAGACACCACCATTATTGTCTTCTAACTCTACCACTCCAGACGAGTAGACTTGGCTAATTCTGAACGGACCAGACCATTTAAACTTCAACTTACCTGGAAATAGCTTCAGTCTGGAGTTGAAAAGAAGTACCATATCACCCTTCTGAAAGTTTCGTTGGATAATCCGATGATCATGATACTTTTTCATCCGTTCCTTTTAGATGTCTGATCTTTCATACGCATGTAGACGAAATTCATCCATCTCATTCAGCTGCTCCAATCTCAGATTAATAGTATCATCCCAATTCAAATTAAGCCGCTTCAACGCCCACAATGCTTTATGTTCGAGCTCAATTGGCAAGTGACATGCCTTCCCATAAACTAGTTGGTACGGGGACATGCCAATTGGTGTCTTGAACGCAGTCCTATAAGCCCATAAGGCATCGTCTAGCTTTCGAGACCAATCTTTCCTACTAGCATTTACAGTCTTAGCAAGGATCAGCTTGATCTCCCGATTAGAAACCTCTACCTGCCCACTAGTTTATGGGTGGTAAGGTGTGGCTACCTTATGTTGCTTGACCCCATATTTCACCAACACAGCTCTGAACAGCTTGTTGCAAAAGTGTGATCCTCCATCGCTTATGATGGTACGTGGTACCCCAAAACGAGAGAAGATATTTCTCTTCAAGAATGCTACAACACGCTTACCTTCATTATCAGCCAGCGCTACTACTTCGACCCATTTGGATACATAATCCACAGCAACTAGGATATATTTCATCCCAAACAAACTCATAAATGGGCCCATGAAATCAATACCCCACACATCAAATAGCTCTACTTCAAGAACCTTAGGCATGGGCATCTCATGATGCTTTGAAATCGCGCCTTGCCTCTGACACTGATCACATCTTCTCATAAAATCATAGGCATCCTTGAATAATGAAGGCCAATAATAGCCGCTTTGCAATACCTTCCTGGCCGTCCGATCACCTGCATGGTGACCCCCAACTTGGGAAGCATGACTTGCTTCCAATATGCTAGGCACCTCCACATGAGATATGCTTCGCCTAATAACACCATCCGCACATCATCGAAAAAGATATAGTTCATCCCAGAAGTAGTGTTTCACATCATGCATGAACTTTCTCTTTTGATGAAAAGAGAGATTCTCAGGCATCAGCTTACTTACCACGTAGTTCGCAAAGTCTGTGTACCACGGTAACTCTTCCACCATCGTGGCTAGGATCTCTTCGTTGGGAAATGCATCATCAATCTCAAGATCGGGCTGCGCTATGTGCTCATTCTCAAGTCTAGATAGATGATCAGCTACTTGGTTTTCGCAACCTTTTTTATCTTTTACCTCGAAATCAAATTCTTGTAGCAATAACACCCACCGAATTAGCCTTGGCTTAGCATCCTTATTTGCCATTAAATATCTCAGAGCAGCATGATCTGTATGAACCACCACTTTGGTTCCCAATAAGTACGCACGGAACTTTTCAAAAGCATAAACAAATGCTAGAAGCTCTTGTTTCGTGATGGTATAGTTCTTCTGGGCTCCATTTAAGGCCTTGCTCGCATAGTAGATTGGATGGAATAACCTTTCTCTTCTCAGACCAAGTACAACACCCAAAGCTACCCCGCTTACATCACACATAACTTCAAACGGTAGAGACCAATCAGGCGCCACAATAATGGGAGCTTCAACTAGCTTCCCTTTGGGGCATTCAAATGCCTTCAAGCAATCTTCACCGAAGTCAAACTTTGCATCCTTCTCCATAAGTTTGCATAACGGACTAGCAATCTTGGAGAAGTATTTAATAAACCTTCGATAAAAACCTGCATGACCGAGGAAACTACGGACTCCCTTAACAGAAATTGGAGGTGGTAATGTCTCGATAACTTTGATCTTGGCCCGATCAACCTTAATTCCTCTATTGGAGACTTTATGCCCAAGAACAATGCCTTCCTTTACCATAAAATGACACTTTTCCCAGTTTAGTACCAAGTTGAATTCAACACATCTCTGCAACGCCATACTCAAGTTCGCCAAGCACGATTCAAACGACTCACCCACAACTGAAAAATTGTCCATGAACACCTCCAAGGTGTCTTCAACCATATAAAAAAAAATGGACATCATACAATGCTGAAAAGTGGCGGGTGCGTTACATAGCCCAAATGGCATGCGTTTGAAGGAAAACGTACCATATGGGCATGTAAACGTTGTCTTCTCTTGATCTTTGGGAGTAATACAGATCTGATTATAGTCGGAATTACCATCTAAGAAACAAAACCATCCTTTTCCTGCCAATCGATCAAGCATTTGGTCTATGAATGGCATTGGGAAGTGATCCTTAAGTGTCCACGAATTCAGCTTCCGGTAGTCCATGCATACTCTCCACCCTGTGACAGGTCTGAGTGGAATTAGATTATTCTTTTCATTTGCAACTACCGTTATGCCCCCTTTCTTAGGCACACACTGTACCAGACTCACCCATTTACTGTCGCAGATTGGATACACTACCTCTGCATCTAACCACTTAATAATTTCTTTCTTCACCACCTCTTGCATAGGTGGATTTAAACGTCTTTGATGCTCAATAGTGGGTATGCAATTTTCTTCAAGCTGAATCTTGTGCATACATATCCCAGGCGGGATACCAATAATATCAGCAATAGTCCAACCGATGGGTCTCTTTTATCTCCTCAGAATAGATATGAGAGCTGCAACTTGCTGCTCCCCCAAATCAACCACAACAATAACCGGAAGTGTGTTTCCACTTCCCAAGAACGCATACTTTAGATGAATGGGCAGCTCCTTCAATTCTAGCATTGGTGGCTCTTCAATGAATGGTTTCGCTGGTGGTGTAGGTCGATTTTTGAGATCAAGGTCCAGCTTCTTAGGAGCATGAGAATACGACCCTATTCCTGTTAGAGCACAAACAGTTTCTTCATAATCTTCCACATTCTCACGCTCAAAATTCATTAGCACAGCAGCCAATGGCTCAACAATAAGCTGCTTCTCTACAGATAATTCTTTCTCATCTTCATAGTACACATCAGCTACAGAGAACACATTCATATCTTTGGGCTGCTTCATTGATTTGCATACATCAAAACAGACCACTTCGTCATTCATCCAAAATAAAAGCTCATTGGCTCTTAAATCAATAAGTACACTTCCTCTTGCAAGAAAAGGACATCCCAAGATTATGGGAACTTCAGAGTCCACCTCACAATCCAAAATGACAAAGTCTTCAGGAAAAATGAAGGAATAAACCTTCACCAATATATCATATAAGATACCAATAGGTTGTTTTACTGACCTGTCTGCCATCACGAGCCGCATATTGGTTGGTGTAGGATCACCCAACCCCAACTTTCTGTAAATAGATAGTGGCATCAAATTGATGCTAGCTCCCAAATCGCATAATGCCTTGGAGAAATCCAAAGATCCAACAGTGCAAGGAATAGTGAAAGCACCAGGATCTGCCTTTTTATGAACTAACGATCTTGTAGCGATTGCACTGCAATGATGAACATTATCTGCCAACTCATAACTTGCTGCCCTCTTCTTTGTCAAAAGGTCCTTCATGAATTTCACGTACCCAGGCATCTGTTCCAGCGCCTCTACCAAAGGAACATTAATAGTCAGCTGCTTTAACATAGTCATAAATTTACTGAACCTGGTATCATCAGCTTTCTTCTTTAGTCTCTGAGGAAAAGGTGGTGGTGGAAGAGAAATAGTTTTCTCCACCGCTTCCTTTTTATCTTGCTTCTGATAATCAATATTTTCAGGCTGCAGATGACTAGGGGTGACGTCATGAACACTCTTTTCAGCTTCTTCGGCATCTTCACATTCTGCATCAATAACATTATCTGCTATATCATCAACCACCTGCTTGCCCTTAGATGGATTCTCCAACACCTTACCACTCCTGGAAGTAATAGCCATACAAGATCCGTCGTTCCTTGGATTTTACACAGTGTCACTAGGTAAAATGCCAGCCTTTCTTTCATTGAATGCCGCTGAAAGTTGACTCAGTTGTTGTTCCAGATATTTTATTAAAGTGGAATGCGAGTCAACCAATTGATTTATTGATGACAAATCATTCTTTACCTCATTTACTCCCGTATTGGTTGCCTCCACTCCCTTCAACAGCTTAGCCATCATATCTTCCATGGACATCTTCCCAGAGCCAGACGCCACGGCCTCACGGTTTCCAGGAGGAACATACAAACCACTCCTGTCAGTCTTATTCTTCAAACTACCTTGATCACGGTCCTTGTTTCCAGATTTATCATAATAGTTCCGACCTTGGTTTCCTTGGGCATTGCCTTGGAAACCCCCCTGATTATTCAAGTAGTTAGCTTCTTCCTCAGAATCGGATTCATCTCTTCCCTATGCCACAACAACTTTGACTTTTTTGGTCTTTCCTGATAATAAATGCTTGGTAAGAAGATCCATCTGCGTTTTCATGTGCGCCATATCTTGATCACGTTCCTCCTCTCTTCGCCTTTATTCTGCAGTCATGACAATAGATACAGTAGAGCTTGTTACCTCAGAATCCCTGGTATGCCAAGCTCTACTCTGCTTTGTCATATGATCTAGCATATCACTTGCCTGAATAAAAGTAAAGTCCATGAATGACCCTCCTGCAGCATTATCAACCACTGGCTTAGACACCAAATTCAAAGACCTGTATAATATCTCCATCAAGTGGACATTGGTCATATAATGATTTGGGCACCGCATAAGCTTCTTCTTGAACCTCTCCCATGTTTCGTGGAGAGCTTCAGTTGGAAGCTATCGAAAATTGCTGATCTTATCTCTCAACTGTGCTCTCTTGGATGGCGGAAAGAATCTTTCTAGGAAAGCGTCTTTCAGTTGCCTCCAATTAGTAATAGAATCAGGAGTTAGCCCGTTCAACCATAGAGTTGCCTCCACAGATAGAGACAATGGAAATAAGCGCAGCCGAATTGCATTTTGTCCAACGCCTGGATTGTCGAATGACTTGCATGTAGAGATAAAATTGATCAGATGCATATTCGGATCATCGCCTTCAAGTCCACCAAATAATCCTTTGAGCTGCAATAGTTGAATCATGGTGCTAGTGATATTGAACTTGACTCCAGGTGCCAAGGTTGGAGGAATAATAGCCCCTGTGGCACCAGCCCCATCCAAATCGTCATCATCATCGTGAAAAGGAATCTGCACAGCTCGGCGTTCAGGTCTCAATCTAGCTTGACGATCTCTTCTGTTCACAGGTGCCGCCACCTCATCAGCATGCCTCGGGTTTAGTAACTCATCATCACCCAGGTCCTCATCTTCAGGATTTGTTGCTCGCCCTGGGTTATCAATATTTTATTGATGCACTTGAGCAGCGGCCAATGCAACTAATCTAGCCTACTCCTGTTGGGCAGCCCTTCTATCAATGTCTCGTTGTGCATCCATTCTGCCAATAAGTTGAGGTTCAGGATTTATAGGTAATAATGGTTGACCAGAACTTCGAGTATTTGGCATGCACTGGACAAAACCTGAATAAAACAAAAACAACAAACAGAAAGTAAAATTCGAGAATCTTTGACCAAAGGGTCTAGTAACTATCACAAACTTAGTTGACAACGGTATTCCCCGGCAACGACACCAAAATTTGATAACGCCTAAACTACAGCTCTCGTAAGAGTGTAAGCGGTCGCTGTCAAATATAGAACCCAACTGGGTTGGGTGTTGAATCCCACAGGGAATACTTGGTCACTAAGTGTTGCAATTATTAGTAGACTATTGGTCGAAAATTCCACGGAAAAGGGGGATTTGATTATGCGTGAACTAATAATATCAAAGTAACGAATGAGACGATGTATGTAGTAAGATTTAATCACAAAGAATAATAAGTTAGGGTTATGTCCACCTTATGAGTTCTACGTATCTATTAACTATGAGTAATGCGGAATTTAGACATGCATGCACTTATAGAGATTCGTATTCTAATGGTAAATCCTAGTGTTTCTCAACCATCCAGGATTATTTCACTTTAACTCTCTCGAGCTTAAAGCGTATACTAACGGTACAAACTCTCCAAGAGGTTAATCCGGTTAAAGCATTAACGTGTAAATAGGGGTTGGTAGTCCTATTTCCTTGTCACACTCTCTTTTCCAAACATGTAACTTTTCTCTCGAACAAGTTAATGCTAAAATGGTGTATTCTATATGTTTGCAACCACAAGAATTCAATTAAAACAAAGAGAGTAATGATATAAGTAGCATACACATCACGAATTCACAAACTCATAGTAATAGATAGTATCTCACAAGGCTTCCATAACCCTAACAGAGAAGTTTAGCTACTCATGGGTGCAACGGAGATCAAAGTAGACATCATCATCATACCAAAACTAGAAGAATCAACACGATGAAGATGGTGTGGCGTCAAGAAGGGGATGACATTTTCCCTGTTTTGCCATTGCCCCCACTCTAGCGTGTTTTCCCTTTGTTAGACTTACAGAATCTGTAAACTGAATAATACTAAAGTGTCGAATGAAAAAGAAGCAAATGAATGAAAAAACAATGCTGAAAAATTCAGCAAATAAGGTTTTTATAACATCCTTGTCCTAGTCCAACTAGGTTACTGCTGCACCCCTAAGTATTAAGAAATACTAATTTTGCTCGGGACAGATTCTCCATACATCACATTGAGTCTACAAGCTTCCAAAAGCTGACTTCCTTCTTACGTGAAGTTTTCCTTTGCTGCCCAAAGATCCACAAAGTGCTGAAATCTTCATCGTTAATACCTGAAAAACATGCTAATCACATAGGTTAGCTCACTTACAGGAAAATGGACTAAAAGTGCAGGAATTATATATTTTATCCTCAAAACTTAGCTATACCATGGGTAATTTATGGTGCTCTATGCGTGTAAATACGCCCAACATCAATCCAAAGAAGGTAATTGAAGCACTGCTTGATACTGATTGGATCATAGCCATGCAAGAAGAGTTAAATCAATTTGAGAAAAGCAAAGTATGACACTTAGTTCCTCTCTTTAAACATAGAACAATAATTGGGACTAAGTGGTGTATAGAAATAAAGTTGATGAGCATGGAACAGTTACAATGAACAAGGCAAGATTGGTGGTCCAAGGATACATTTAATAAGAAGGCATAGATTTTGATGAGACTTTTGATCCTGTAGCCAGGATTGAAGCTATTAGATTACTTGTTCCATTTGTTGTCTATATGGAGTTCATTCTATATCAAATGGATGTTAAGAATGCATTCTTAAATGACATTCTCAAAGAAGGGGTATATGTTAAACAACCTCCGAATTTGAAAGCAAGGAGTTTCTTGATCATGTATATAAATTGTATAAGGCTGATAACGCTCAATCTACAGCTCTCATAGGAGTGTAAAGCGGTCGTTAGCAAATATAGAACCCAACCTGGGTTGGGTATCGATCCCACAGGGAATAGCTTGGCCAACAAGTAAGTAAAATTACTAAACTTTTGGTGCAAGTCTCGTAAAAAGGGGGGATTCTTGTCTTGCAAGTAATGTAAACAAAGGCTGAAAATAATAAAGTAAAAAGAGAGAGATTGTTACGTTGGTTGTAAACAATGAGAATTGAAGCGTTGGGGTTATGTCCACCTTCTGAGGTATACGTCTCTATTGTCTATGAGTGTGTAGCATTCTGACATGCAATTGCTTATAGAGAATTGTATTTGATGGTAAATCCAAGCGTCTCTCGACCTAAACAAGGACTATTTCACTTTAAATATCTCGAGCTTAAAGTGTGTCTAACGGTACGAATTCTCCAAGAGGTTAGTCCAATACGACACTAGCTTTTTAATAGGAAAGGGTGTCCTACTACCTTGACATTATCTCTTTTCCAGACAAATAACCTTTCTCTCGAACAAGTTAAATGTTAGACTGGCGTATTCTTGCATTTGCAACCGCAAAGAATGTGGATTAAGATGAAGAGAATAATGATATAAGCAATACATGTGTCTCGATCTCACAAACTCACAGCAATAGATAGTAACTCATTCGGCTTCCATAACCCCAACAGAGAAGTTTAGTTACCCATGAATGCGAAGGAGATCACGATTGACATTGTTATTATATCACGATATTGAGTAATGGCGTGTAGATCAAGTGATTGGCGTGAGGCGTGTTTCCTTAGCTTGGTAACGATTCTCTTGTTGTGGAATTTAAGAATAGAAGAGTAGAAGAAGAAAAATAGAATTAATGGAAAGATTAGAAGAGTTGTAATTGAGAAGTAGAATGTATCTCTCCACTAAGGGAGGATTTTATTCTCTCCACTAAGGGAGGAATTCTATTCTCTCCACTAAGGGAGGAATTCTATAGAAATCTCTAGCATGATAGGGTATTTATAATACTTCTATCCTACTCCTACTATGCTAATGAAATAAATAACCAAATCCTACTAGGCCTATGGAACACTTAACCCAAATGTACTAGGTTAATGTAACATTATCATAATCCAAATAAACTAATGAAATACATCACCCAATTGTACTAGGTTAATGTATCTTTGTCAAAATCCAGCTTTGTGTCTGTAAGTCCCCAAAGTCTTCAGAAATGCTGTTTTAGCCCGGGACAGATTTTTCATGCAGCAGTTTTGGTCCTTAGGCGTGTACACTCCTTTTCCTTTCTTCGTGAACTTTCTTTTGCGTCAAGTAATCCATAAAATGCTGAATTTTGCATCATTTATACCTGAAACTTTACTAATCATGTTCGTTAGCTCATTTATAGGAAAAAGGACTAAAAGTGCATGAAATATATAATTTGTTCTCAAAACTACGCTAAAATATGGGCAAAATATATTGATATAGGCGTGTAAATTCGCCTATCATCAACACCCCACACTTAGAGCTTTGTTCGTCCTCGAACAACATATCATGTCCTTCTAAACATCAACTTAGGGTTTTTACAACAACAACACAAAACATTTATCAAGACAAGCACAACAATTATCAACAAAGAGTAGTTTTCCGATCATTAGTAGAAACCATTTAACCTCTAGCATAGACTCTTGATGGTGATCAACTCGCATGCAAACGTTAAGGTGCGTAGAATCATATACAACTATCCAAAACTCATCAACCATGTGTGTCTCACAATATAGTACCCTTAATCACTCACAAATATATCATATTTTTCAAACATGGGTATCAGAATATCCTTGCTCTCGCTCTCGCAAAGAATTCGTATGCAGCAACTGATGACCATAGGCTAGCCCTTAGTGTACTACTCCACTAAATGTCAGAATGTTAAGATTAGGATCAAGTAGTTCTTCTGATGGTTGTAATGTAGGCTAAGGGACGGGTAGGACTATTTTGGCCAGAAATAGTGACTAAGTTCCTAAGCACTTTAATACATCACATTGTATCATTGACATTTTTTTCTTTCAACCTTTCTTTCTTTTATTCTACCACCCTTGTTCTCCTTTTTTGTTTTTCAATTTTAAGCATAACTCACTTTTCAGCTTTCTTTTCCTTTTTCTTTTCATAACATACCTCTTATGATAGCACTTTCTTTTTCATAACACATTCAAACACCATTACAATTTATAGCATTATACTCACCCAATTTCCTCTTATGTTGTCACATGACTTTTTCACTTTAAAGTACTTAGAAATTTGGATCAAATTACGGTCTTGAAAGAAATGGATTAGGCTTACATACAAGGTTGTCAAAGAAATAGGCTAAAGGCTCAAAAGGGTTTAACTAGGATGATGTTCATGGGTAGGTAAAACTGAAGGTAAACACATATAGGTTGCCAAAGAAATGCCTAAATCATCTCCTAAACTTACACTCCTTATTTTCGCTTTGCATACATACCAGGCAAGTTCTAGCATCAGCCACATACATAGAAGATACTATTAATCTCACACACACAAGGCACATGGTCGACTTGATTGGAAGTAATATAGACTCTCGAACCAACAAGTGAAGGAATTGAACCACAAAATATCACATAATGAGTCACAACTAGAGTCTAAACGTCTCAATAGTCACAATTGTAACACATACTCTTGTTATAATCTCATGCTGCCTGTCAAAATAATTTCATGCGAAGCTAGAAAAAATTTACTCCTAAAAAAACTTAAAAAGAAACAAAAAAATGAACTCAAATAAAAAACTTAAAAAAAACAAAGTAAACAAACAAACATAGGTGCAAACAAAGAAGTATTATAGCATGCGATACCGCCACCCCACACTTAAATGGGACACTACCCTCAGTGGAAAATAAATACGAAGAATGTGGTTAGTCGGACTCTTCCTCAATGTCGGGGGTCATACCCCCTTCGTCTGAATCATCATAAGAGTCGTCGTCAGAGTTCTCCTCCTCGTCAGAATCAGGCAAGCGTCAATCGTCATCGGTCGACACATCATCATCTAGAGGTTCCTCAAAGTATACGCCCACTTCACACATCTCCCGTGCATGCATATTCATTGGGTAGTCGTGGTCCAGCTGTTGGAGCTCTTCAGCAGTTGGAACACGTCCACCACTCATCATAGTGAATCGTGTCATGCCATAGAGATGACGGAAGAAACTCTCATCACGAACATGTCTCTCCGCAGTAGTAAGGTTGACACCATGAGTTTTTTCAGCATCTTTGACCTTGGTGAGGTCAACCTTCTTTGGGTTATGTGGGAGTTTGTGGTCAGCTGATTCCTCTTCGATATCCTCCTTCCACAAGATTGCTGTCAACGAATTTCCAAATGTGAAATGGGACCTTTTGTGGAGTCTGGCCTTCCTCATGGTAGAGCGAATGATTGCCCCAAAGTTGATAGGGACATTCGTCATCAAATCATAGACCAAACACACTATATCTCTCGATATCTTGGTGTATTGAGTCCCAGGAATAAGACATGAGTTGACAATGCGCATCCAGATTCTTGTTTCCCTATTCAGTGGAGCATAGGGGAAGGTGTTGTGTCGGCCTGTTTCTTTATGTCTGCCCCACCTTGCCATCGATCTGCTTCCACAAAGTGTGTGTCATATTGCTCTATAAGGAGGCCTGCTGTACAGCTCTTTGAATGGTGCTGTGTCGACCGAAGGTAAGCCAAGAAAAGAGTTGATCCAATCCGTGGTGAACTGTAACACTTGGCCCCGAATTTTGACTTCATTGCCTGTTGTGTTCGGCGACCAGTTGGCATAAAATTCTCTTGTTAAATCAAGGTTGGATTCTCCCATGTCGCGGAAGATGAAATCCAGCTTCAAAGCCATTATTTTTGCCAACATACGCGGCTCCTTCTTTGATAAGGTCTCCTTGTTGATCAAGTCGACGTGCACATATTTTCTTTCTTTGTTGTTGCTGTACCATGCTTTGGCTTCTTCCTCAAGAACCCATTTTATTCCAAACATTCTGCGGGGTAGTTGTGCTGAGGATGATTCTCCTTGGTCCTTTCGACCTCTCTTCTTGCCCTTTTGGGACGTGGTAGCCTTCTCCTTGCCTTGCCTTGCTTTAGGTGCCATTGTACCTGAGACTAGAATTAGTGTTAGTCGCAGCACAATCTCACTTGATACAATCTATAAGCAAGCAATAGGGGTACCACCCCACACTTAGTTTTGTTAACACAAATCAGTGAGGTGAAAGTAGTCGATTTACTCAGATTTCGTCGACATACGTTTTAGGATTGTATTCTGACAAGAAAATCAGTAATGCATCACTTACTTGCAGCTATTGGACTACTTTCATGGTATATATAGCAACACTACTACATAGGGGTTACCACATGGAATCGTTATTCATACAACAATCACAACCTCCTAAGTCGGTAGGCCCTATAAGTCTTATCCCGACGGCCGGGATAGTCTAACATGTAAGTATCCAAACAACAACCTTAAGTCATGTTCATAGACATAATAATTCCGCAAATATCATAACAATGCTATTGAAACCATATTCAAGTTGGAAACAAGTCAAGAATTTCCTACGTACATGTTCACTCACATGATTTTATATCAATAATCCAAACACATGAACATCACCAACGATCTTATACGATTTAGCAATTCATAATCAACATAGCAACGTAGTACTTACGCTAAATAAATGAAGAATAAGAGAGTACTTACTTGCTTGAAGCTTGTGGAGATGGTTTTGTGAATTGGAAGAGTAAAAGAAGAAAATTTTGAGAGGATTTGGAAGAGTATGCGGCGCCTTTAGGGTATTTTCTAATGTGGTTGTGTTATAAAACTAAGTCCCCTTTATATAGGAAGAGAATGGGTTGGGTTATGACCCATTTAAAATCGGTTTTGGAGACAAAAATCCCACATATGCGGCGCATAATGCTTGGCATAGACATGACATATGCGGCGCATTGTCTATGGCATAATGGGACATATGCGCCGCATAGTCTATGACATTTGTAGACATATGCGCCGCATAGTCTATGGCATATGAGATACTGAGACCAAATACCATAGCATAGGCGGCGCATAGTCAAAAGCACACTTAGGAATAGGCGGCGCATAGTGTATAGCACACTAGATTCCGAGACCTTAGGCTATAGGATAGGTTGTGCATCGTTCGTGGCCTAGTTTTTCCAAGGCCTAGCCTTCCTCGATGCCTATTTAGGCATGAGAGATGCTCAATCCATAGCCTTATGCATCACTATTCCTAACTTACCAAATTTACCATACAATGCGTCCAAATCGTCAATTGAAATCAATCTCCTCGTTGAATACTTCTTGCACCTATATTTGCTCAAAACAAATGAAAACGATTAGTACGATGGGTTGCCTCCCACCAAGCGCCTTAGTTTTGGTCGTGGCACGACTCTTATTTTTGGATTTTCATTTATCAAAAACAAAACAAGTACCAAAACGACAAAATGATAAAACGATAAAACGATGGGTTGCCTCCCATCTAGCGCCTTATTTATCGTCGTGGCTCGACGTAATAATCTCGAGTACTTAGACTTCATCGAGATAAGTGATGGCCATGTCATTTATCGAGTCAAGAGGACCGATATAAGGCTTAACACGTTGGCCATTCACTTTGAAAGCAACACCCTTATTGCCTTCCAATTCGACTACTCCAGATGAGTAGACTTGGATGACTCTAAATGGACCAGACCACTTCGATTTTAACTTACCTGGGAAGAGCTTAAATCTGGAGTTAAATAGTAGAACCATGTCACCTTTTTGGAAGTTTCGTCAAACAATCCGCTGATCATGATACTTCTTCATCCGCTCCTTAAATAAATCCGATCGTTCATATGCATGGAGACGGAATTCATCTAGTTCATTCAGCTGCTCCAACCTCAGATTCTTCACATCATCCCAATTCAAGTTCAATTGCTTCAATGCCCACAATGCCTTGTTCTCGAGCTCAATGGGTAGATGACAAGCCTTCCCATAAACTAGCTGATAAGGTGACATACCAATGGGTGTCTTGAATGTAGTCCTATACGCCCATAGTGCATCATCTAGCTTCCTAGACCAATCCTTCCTATTAGCATTAACCGTCTTTGCAAGGATTTGCTTGATCTCACGATTGGAAACCTCTACTTGTCCACTAGTTTGGGGATGATATGGCGTAGCCACCTTATGTTGCTTGACACCATACTTAGCCAATACAGATTTGAATAGTTTGTTGCAAAAGTGAGATCCTCCATCACTTATGATAGTACGAGGTACTCCAAAGCGAGAGAAGATATTCTTCTTTAAGAACGCTACAACACGTTTTCCTTCATTGTCGGCCAATGCTACAGCTTCAACCCATTTTGAAACATAATTCACAGCAACCAAGATGTACTTCATTCCATACGAATTCACGAATGGACCCATGAAATCAATACCCCACACATCAAAGAGTTCTACCTCCAGAATTTTGGACATGGGCATTTCATGGTGTTTTGAAATAGCACCTTGACGTTGGCATTGGTCACACCTTCTCACATAGTCGTATGCATCTCTGAATATCGAAGGCCAATAATAACCACTTTGCAATACTTTTCTTGCCGTTCGATTGCTTGCATGATGTCCTCCAACTTGCGAAGTGTGGCATGCTTCCAATATAGTGGGCACTTCTTCATGGGATATACATCGTCGAATGATCCCATCCGTGCATCTTCAAAACAAATAAGGCTCATCCCAATAATAGTGCTGTACATCATGCATAAACTTCCTCCTTTGGTGGTAAGATAAATTGGCAGGTAGCACATTACTCACCACGAAATTTGCAAAGTCGGCATACCATGGTAATTTGTCCATTGTTGTCGCTAATATCTCCTCGTCAGGGAATGCATCATCAATCTGAATTTCTAGTTGCGCCACCTACTTATTCTCAAGTCGAGATAGGTGATCAGCCACTTGGTTCTCGCAACCTCTTCTATCTTTGACCTCAAAATCGAACTCTTGCAGCAGCAATACCCATCGAATCAACCTTGGTTTTGCATCCTTCTTCGTCATTAGATACCTAAGAGCTGCATGGTCTGTATGGACGATCACCTTCGTACCCAATAGGTAGGCACAAAACTTCTCAAACGCATACACAACCGCTAGGAGCTCTTGTTTAGTAACAGTGTAGTTCCTTTGGGCTTCATTTAGGACCTTAATCGCATAGTAGATAGGATGAAATAGTTTTTCCTTTCTCTGTCCAAGAACAGCACCAACGGCTACACCACTAGCATCACACATGACTTCGAACGGGAGCGTCCAATCTGGTGCTACCATGATAGGGGCTTCAATGAGTTTTCCTTTAAGGCATTCGAATGCCTTTAAGCAATCGTCATTAAAGTCAAACTTCGCATCTTTCTCCAATAGTTTGCTCAATGGACTAGAAATTTTGTAAAAGTCTTTGATGAATCTACGATAGAACCCAGCATGGCCAAGAAAACTACGAACTCCCTTCACCGAAATTGGAGGCGGTAGCTTCTCAATAACCTCAATTTTTGCTCGATCAACCTCTATTCCTCTTTCAGAGATCTTGTGACCAAGAACGATTCCTTCTTTTACCATGAAGTGGCACTTCTCCCAATTTAGCATAAGGTTGAACTCTACACATCTTTGCAATGCCATGCTCAAGTTTGCCAAACACGCTTCAAAAGACTCACCAATAACTGAAAAGTCGTCCATAAATACCTCCAAAGTGTCTTCAACCATATCAGAGAAAATAGACATCATACAACGTTGAAAGGTGGCTGGTGCGTTACATAACCCGAATGGCATACGTTTGAAGGCAAACGTACCATATGGGCATGTAAACGTTGTCTTCTCTTGGTCTTCGGGAGCAATACAAATCTGATTATAACCTGAATAACCATCCAAGAAGCAAAACCATCCTTTCCCCGCTAATCGGTCTAGCATTTGGTCCATAAATGGCATGGGGAAGTGATCCTTGAGTTTCCAAGAATTCAGCTTGCGGTAGTCCATGCATACTCTCTATCTAGTAACGGGCCTGAGTGGAATAAGCTCATTCTTTGCATTTGCGACCATCGTCATACCTCCTTTCTTGGGAACACATTGTACTGGGCTTACCCATGTACTATCAGAGATAGGATATACAACTCCTGCGTCTAACCACGTGATAATTCCTTTCTTTACCACCTCTTGCATAGGTGGGTTTAGACGCCTTTGATGTTCAATGGTGGGTGTGCACTTTTCTTGAAGCTGAATTTTATGTGTGCAAATCCCAGGTGGAATACCAATAATATCCGCAATGGTCCATCCAATGGCTCTAATATGCTTGCGTAAGATTGCAATAAGAGCTGCAACTTGTTGCTCACCCAAATCGGCTGCCACTATGACTGGAAGAGTGTTTCCGCTTCCTAAGAATGCGTACTTCAAATGGCTTGGCAGCTCCTTCAATTCTAACGTGGGTGGTTCTTCAATAGATGGCTTAGCTGGTGGTGTGGGTCGATTCTTGAGATCAAGATCCAGCTTCTTGGGAGTATAGCGATATGTCCCTAATCCCGATAGAGCACAAATAGCTTCTTCAGAAATTTCAGCATCCTCAATCTCTCCTTTCATGAGCAAAACCTCCAAAGGATCATCAAGAATTCGCTCTTATTCAAGTCGTTCTTTATCATCATCAAGGACAACATCATCCGCAGAAAATACACTCAGATCTTTGGGTTGCTTCATTGATTTGCAAACATCAAAACGAACCACTTCGTCATTTATTCGGAATGAAAGCTCATTAGCTCTCAAATCAATGAGCACACTTCCTATAGCAAGGAAAGGGCGCCCCAAGATTATGGGAACCTCAGAATCTGCTTCACAATCCAAGATGACAAAGTCTGCTAGGAAGATAAATGAAGAAACCTTTACCAAGACATCGCATAAAATACCAACAGGTCGTTTTACCGACCTATCCGCCATGACAAGCCTCATATTGGTTGATGTAGGATCTCCTAACCCCAACTTCTTGTAGATCGATAATGGCATCAAGTTGATGCTGGCTCCTAAGTCACATAATGCTTTGCAAAGTTTAAAGATCCGATGGTGCAAGGAATAGTGAAAGCTCCGGGGTCGGCCTTCTTCTGAACTATCGATCGGGTAGCAATTGCACTACAATGATGCACATCATCCTTCAGCTCATAACTTGCTGCCCTCTTCTTAGTCAAAAGATCTTTCATAAACTTTGCATACCCAGGCATTTGTTCAAGTGCCTCTACCAGTGGAACATTAATGGTCAGCTGCTTCAACATAGTCATAAATTTGCTGAACTTAGTGTCATCCGCCACCTTCTTCAATCTTTGGGGAAAAGGTGGTGGTGGGTATGGAAGTGCTCTCTCCGTGGATTTCTTCTCCTCTTTCTTCTGTTTTTCCATTTTTTAGGTTGCACGTCACTAGGTGTAACGTCCTTGATGTTGGAAGTAGTTGCTGCGGCATCATCTCCTTTTGCAACGTCACTAGGTGTAACGTCCATGTCCGCAATTTCGTCAACCACTTGCTTGCCTTTTGCTGAAGTTTCCAGCACCTTGCCACTTCTGGTAGTGATGGCCATGCATGACCCATCATTCCTTGGGTTTTGCATCGTATCGCTAGGTAAGGTGCCAGCCTTTCTTTGATTGAATGCTGCTGAAAGTTGGCTCAATTGCTGCTCTATTTGCTTGATAGAAGTGGAATGAGAATCAACTAATTGCTTCATGGATGACAAATCATTAATCACCTCCTTAACTCCCGCGCTCGTTGCTTCCACTCCTTTCAATAACTTAGCCATCATGTCTTCCATACTTCCAGAATTAGATGTGGTGGTGTCACGTCTACCAGGGGGAACGTACAAACCACTCTTTTCATTGTTTTTCTTCCAACTAGCTTGGTCTTTGCTTCCAGATTTATCATAATAGTTTCGACCTTGATTTCCTTGGGCATTCCCACGGAAACCCCCCTGATTGTTCAAGTAGTTGGCCTCCTCTTCAGAATCAGATTCGTCTCTTCCTTTTAGCGCTACAGCTTTCACTTTTTCGGTCTTCCCTGATAATAAATGCTTTGTCAGAAGATCCACTTGTGTTTTCATGTGCGCCATGTCTTGATCACGTTCTTCTTTTCTTCTTCTTTGGTCTGCAGTCATGCCAATAGATAAAGTGGGGCTTGCTACCTCAGAATCCCTGGTATGCCAAGCTCTACTTTGTTTCGTTATACGATCTAGCATATTGCTTGCTTGACCAAAGGTGAGGTCCATGAAAGATCCTCCAGCTGCGTTGTCCACCACTGGTTTAGTTATTGAATTCAAGGCTCTATACAAGATCTCCATGAGGTGAACATTAGTCATATGATGGTTTGGGCATCTCGCTAGCTTTGTCTTGAACCTCTGCCATGTTTCATGAAGAGCTTCATAGGGAAGCTGACGAAAGTTGCTGATTTCATCTCTCAATTGTGCTCTTTTGGATGGCGGAAAGAATCTTTCTAGGAAAGCGTCTCTATATTGCCTCCAATTTGTAATTGAATCAGGAGTCAGCCCATTCAACTATAGTGTTGCCTCCCCAGACAGAGACAATGGAAATAGACATAATCGAATAGCATTCTGACCAACACTAGGATTGTCAAAAGACTTGCATGTAGAAATAAAGTTGATGAGATGCATATTCGGATCATCGCCTGCTAGTCCACCAAATAATCCCTTGAGTTGCAATAACTGAATCATGGTGCTTGTGATGTTGAACTTGGATCCGGGCGCTAATGGTGGTGGAATTATAGCTCCAGTGGCTCCGGCACCATCAAGATCATCATCATCATCGTCGAAAGCTGGCTGCAAAGGTTGGCGATCATACCTATACCGAGCTTGTCGACCTCTTCTGTTGGCAGGTGTTGCAGTTTCAGCGACATGCCTTGGGTTTATCAACTCGTCATCACCTAAATCTTCATCGTCAGGATTTGTTGCTCGCCAAGGATTATCAATATTTTGTTGTTGGACTTGAGCAGCAGCAAGGGCGGCTAATCTCGCCTGCTCGTGTTGAGCAGCTATCCTGTCAATTTCAGCTTGTGCTTCCATTCTGCCAATACGTTGTGGTTCAGGATTGATAGGTAATAACGGTTGACCAGAACTTCGAGTATGGGGCATGCACTAAATAAAAACCTGCAATAAACAAAAACAAAAACTAAACGTAAAAGTACGAGAATCTTTGACCAAAGGGTCTAGTAATTATCACGAACTTGATTGACACTCGTATTCCCCGGCAACGGCACCAATTTTTGATAACGCTCAATCTACAACTCTCATAGGAGTGTAAAGCGGTCGTTAGCAAATATAGAACCCAACCTGGGTTGGGTATCGATCCCACAGGGAATAGCTTGGCCAACAAGTAAGTAAAATTACTAAACTTTTGGTGCAAGTTTCATAAAAAGGGGGATTCTTGTCTTGCAAGTAATGTAAACAAAGGCTGAAAATAATAAAGTAAAAAGAGAGAGATTGTTACGTTGGTTGTAAACAATGAGAATTGAAGCGTTGGGGTTATGTCCACCTTTTGAGGTATACGTCTCTATTGGCTATGAGTGTGTAGAATTCTGACATGCAATTGCTTATAGAGAATTGTATTCGATGGTAAATCCAAGCGTCTCTCGACCTAAACAAGGACTATTTCACTTTAACTCTCTCGAGCTTAAAGCGTGTCTAACGATACGAGTTCTCCAAGAGGTTAGTCCAGTTACGACACTAGCTTTTTAATAGGAAAGGGTGTCCTACTACCTTGACATTATCTCTTTTCCAGACAAATAACCTTTCTCTCGAACAAGTTAAATGTTAGACTGGCGTATTCTTGCGTTTGCAACCGCAAAGAATGTGGATTAAGATGAAGAGAATAATGATATAAGCAATATATGTGTCTCGAACTCACAAACTCACAGCAATAGATAGTAACTCATTCGGCTTCCATAACCCCAACAGAGAAGTTTAGTTACCCATGAATGCGAAGGAGATCACGATTGACATTGTTATTATATCACGATATTGAGTAATGGCGTGTAGATCAAGTGATAGGCGTGAGGCGTGTTTCCTTAGCTTGGTAACGATTCTCTTGTTGTGGAATTTAAGAATAGAAGAGTAGAAGAAGAAAAATAGAATTAATGGAAAGATTAGAAGAGTTGTAATTGAGAAGTAGAATGTATCTCTCTACTAAGGGAGGATTTTATTCTCTCCACTAAGGGAGGAATTCTATTCTCTCCACTAAGGGAGGAATTCTATAGAAATCTCTAGCATGATAGAGTATTTATAATACTCCTATCCTACTCCTACTATGCTAATGAAATAAATAACCAAATCCTACTAGGCCTATGGAACACTTAACCCAAATGTACTAGGTTAATGTAACATTATCATAATCCAAATAAACTAATGAAATACATAACCCAATTGTACTAGGTTAATGTATCTTTGTTAAAATCCAGCTTTGTGTCTGTAAGTCCCCAAAGTCTTCAGAAATGCTGTTTTAGCCCGGGACAGATTTTTCATGCAGCAGTTTTGGTCCTTAGGCGTGTACACTCCTTTTTCTTTCTTTGTGAGCTTTCTTTTGCGTCAAGTAAGCCATAAAATGCTGAATTTTGCATCATTTATACCTGAAACTTTACTAATCATGTTCGTTAGCTCATTTATAGGAAAAAGGACTAAAAGTGCATGAAATATATAATTTGTTCTCAAAACTAGGCTAAAATATGGGCAAAATATATTGATATAGGCGTGTAAATTCGCCTATCATCAAAGGCTTTGTATGGGTTGAAACAAGATCCAAGAGCTTGGTATGAGATATTGTCAAAACTTCTACTAGAGCATAGCCATACTAGAGGTAAAATTGATAATATTGTCTTCTTGAAAACTAATGGAAAAGATCTGTTGGTTGTGCAAGTATATGTCGATGATATCATTTTTGGCTCTACAAACATGAATATGACTCATGATTTTACCACACTCATGAGTTGTGAATTTAAGATGAGCATTATGGGGCAGCTAAATTACTTCTTGGGATTGCAAATAAAAAATAGCATCTTGAACAATGATCCATCAACAGAAGTATGTAAAAAAACTCCTCAAAAGATTCTCCATGGAAAAGGCAAAAGAGATCAACACTCCAATAGCCATAGATATAAAGCTTGATGTAGATAAAACAAGTCTTGATGTGGAGCAAAAGAGGTAAAGAGGGATGATAGGGTCATTTCTATATCTTACAGCAAACAGGCCTGATATTGTATTTAGTATAGGATTATATGCTAGATTTCAAGCAAATCCCAAAGAGTCTCACCTAAAATCTATAAAAATGATTTTTAGATATCTCAAGGAAACCAATGATCTTGGTTTATGGTACCGAAAAGGTAGTAACTTCAACTTAGTTGGATATTCTGAATCTAACTATGCAGGATATTTGGTTGACAAGAAGAGCACTACAGACATGGCACACTTCCTTGGATCATGTTTGACTACTTGGTCCACCAAGAACCAAAATTCCGTAACTTTGTCTACTGCTGAAGCTGAATATATTGCTACAGGATCATGTTGTGCTCAATTGTTATGGATTAAGCAACAAATTATGGACTTTGGTATAGATGGTGGATGTATTCCTATTTTTCGTAACAATACAAGTGCCATTAATATAGCTAAAAATCCTGTTCAACATAAAATATCTAAGCATATTGATATTAGACATCACTTTCTTAGAGATAATATTGAAAAAGGTCATATATCAATTATGATTTATTCTACTGAGGAACAAATTGCTGACATATTCACTAAGGGTTTTAGTAGAGAACACTTTGAAAAGAATAGGTTAGCCTTGGGGATGATTAAAATTGTATAAATCTCCCTCAATTATTGACTAGAATAAACTGCTCTTAAGTGATTGTTGATTAATTTAGTATTACACATTTAGTTGTGTATCCTAATTCTAAGATTTAGAGTAAATTGACTCAGTTGTGTGTTGATTTTGCAGAAAGACTAGAACTTCAAGGCAATTTTGTCCATTTTCTCTTCAGAATTTAGGTATAATTATTGCTTGTCCATAGTAGCATAAAGTGAAACAGGTTGTCTACATGGTCCTTTCCATTACACTTAAACCGATAAAAAACCAAAAGCCTTCTCCTTCAAAAAGCTACTAGACGTTTCCTATCAGAACTGAACTTCCTAATCATTACGTTTCTTTCACCAAATACCCTTCACCCACGCTTCATCTTCTCTTTCACTACCTTAAATATGGTTCTTTCTCTTCTCATAATTCACTACTTACACAACCATAAACAAATCACTGTTTTCTTTTTTATTCACCATGGCATTCTTTTTCTCTAAGCCATCCACTGACTCCACTACTGCTCTTTCATCAACCATAATACTTCATCCCAATATTACCTTACCTCTACTCATTCCTTCTCCAATCTAAATCAAATTATCCAATTTTGCATTTTTCAAGAATCTGCAAAACCCTTTTACTAAATTTTCTCCAACCCTTCACTATCTTCTGAACCCTCACTTTCTCCTCTAATCTCTCTTCAGATTATTAATCGAGATGATATTCCTATTGCATACCTAATCCCTCAAAGGTCAGATATAAACCAAAAATAAAACCCTTTTTCATCTCCATCGATGTTGATGACACTGTTCTCGTACAACCCTCCCGTATTATCTCTATTCCTCGTACTCCTTACATTTGAGGTAAAAAGCAACGGAAAGAGTCTTCGTTGGCAAAAAAACTTCGAGCTAGTAAAAATAAACGTGTGGCTATATCTAATTCCACTTCTCCTCCTGTATCTTCTCCTGATCTTCTTTTTTGATCAGTAAGAAAGAAGAAGACAATCATTGTAAAACTCCTAAAACCCTCCTTATCTCGTAAACCATCATCCCAGTCTACCCCAAAAGAGTCTTTATCTTCAAAATCCACCCCTACTATCAAAGATTCCACATCCTCTAAAGTTTATCCTTCGAAGTTCTCTACTCGTTCAATGAAACAGGTGAACAAACCTATCCCTTCTGACTCGTCTGATTCTGAGTCCCTTCTGGATGGTACTGTTGAGTTCGATCCTGATTTTGAGGTTTAAGAACTATCCTCACATCAGGACACTCCTGTGGAATACCATCTTCACTTTTAAAAATGCAAATTAGCTAGAGAAAGGGTTATTAGTAGTTTTTGGGGTGTTGATATGCATACCTTATTGGGTAAACTAGAGTTTCGAGGATGGTCACACCTATTTCTTCAGGGTAACCTTCAGAGGAGGTTTGCCAAACCTGAAGTGTATGAGTTCTATACAAATGGGGTTGCTATTGGTGAGATGTTTTCTACCACTGTTCGAAAGGTTACTATAAATCTTTATGTTGCAGACATTGGTCGAATCTTACATATCCCTTCTGGGGGTTGGGGCCGCTATGTCAAGGGTACTTGGACACCTCTTGATAATCTTGTCTCTAATCTTGACATATGTTGTAAATTCTTTGGAAATCCTCACCTGATCAATTATAGAAGAGTTCTTAAGAGGGAGATATCTCCATTTTACCAACTCTATTTTGATGTAGTGCATAACATGATCATCCATAGGAAGGAAAGAAGGATTGTGTCTTGTTTTCTTGACCTTACTCTCTTGAAATTATTGTACACTGAGGAGAAAATTGACTTGCCTCGACTCATATTAAAGCATATGAAAAGGGTTCTCCTCAAGTAAGTGTATGGATATGCCATCCCTTATGAATTCTAGCTCACCCCTATGTTTGAGGAGTTTCGGGTGTCTATCCAAGTATGGTCCTCGTAGACTACCAAGGATATCATAGGGAGTGTAAACCACATGATGTTACCTATTTCTATGAGGAGTGTTGATAACCCTATGCGGTGGTTAAAAAATGCACTGGCAAGCATGCAGAAGTGGAGGTTGCTTAGGCTACTCATGAGGATGAGAAGGGAGTTCTTAAATCTTAGATTGCCTCTTTTACATCCTCCTTGGAGCGTGAGAGAGCTGAGAATGCTGATGTTATTAGGAAGCTGGCCTCTCTCATCCCATCTTCCTTATCCACTTAGCTTGTTAGTGCCTTAGGAATATTTTCCCTATTTTTCTTAGTCCCTGTTGTCTTTCTTTTTGGTGTTTCTGGGTATTGATAATTGTATCTTATTTTGTGAATGAAATGGACCTTTTGCTTATTATGATCTGCTTCTATTTTTTCAATGCATAGATGTTCTCTTGCTCTAAGTTTTGATTGTTTTAGTGATAGCCCCAGTGGCCATGAATTATTAAATAGTTTTGACTTGTTAGGCCAGCTTTTCGATGATGCCAAAAGAGGGAAGAATAGATTATACAATGCTTATAACTCAATTGACTAACCTATTTCATTCTTTGATCTTCAATTTAAATCCTTTATTGAGTATGTCAGGATTGTATGAATGAAGCTGTGCTTCTAAGTTTGTCATCATAAAAAAGAGGGAATTTGTTAGGGAATATGAGGTTATGATGATGGATATATAAATCAAACATGTTCTGCAAGCTGTTCCACATAAGTGAATAAAGAGAAGCTACTAGTGCTCACATGAACTGCATGTTGAAGTTGATGCAAAGCTAACAATGCATTAAGAAAAAAGTGAATAAGTAAGGAAACTCGGAATTATTTCAAATTATATGATTAAGGAGAAGATAAATGAAATATCTAGAAGTTGAGTTGATCAAAGAGTCCTACAAGACTAAGGGGTAAAAGAGAATAGTCTTATTCAAATCAAGGAGGGAGAGACGACAGTAACAAAAGAGTGAAACTACCTGGGAGTCTTATTAAAGATAGAAGAGTACATCAACTAAAGGGCTCAATTAGGAGTTGACTTAAATATAATAAACGACATTCAACTGTCTGTCTCACTCATGCACTGAAAAACATAGTCAACAATCAGCCAATCAGTTCTACAACTTGAAGGAGATATTGGAACAACCTGGTCCTTTACTTAGAGTCATAGACTTTGTGTAATAGGTTGGTTGTTGAGTCATATTGATTTGTAATCTCTAGTCTTAGTGAAGATTAAACTGAGTTAGGATTAACGTCTTCAAGTTGGGGAACTCAACGACTTAAGAATACTTATCTTTTGAAGATTTGTGTTTTTGTAGAAGTAGAGTTAGAAGTTTTAATTCCTAATTTAGAAAAAGTTTTGTAATTTGTTGATTGTTGAGGCTCAAGAGTAATAGTGAAGTTGGGGTTAAATCCTGTAGAGGTACAGGTCGTGCTATTTTACACCTTTCTTGTTGTGGGTGTTTTCTATGTAAAAATATGGTGTTCAAGTTTTACTTCTGTGAACCACGTTAGCTTACTTGTTCCACAGATAGGCAACCAATAGAGTATAATATTAAAATCAGTAGGGCATGCACTCTAACACTCATATACCTAGATTTTCTATTGGATATTTAATGATTGACTACTCATGTAGCATCATCATGTCTATGTTGAAGGCATTTTGGGTGCATGCTTGGGACTAAATTGAATTAGTTGGATGGTGTGATTGTTCTCTCGCTCTCCACGGGGGATCAAGATACATTGTGGGTGAGAATAGAGTCAAACTGGCTGGTCAAAATGACTAGTGATATGGTTGCAATAAGGAGCTGCGATCACAACATATGGTTCATGATTGCACCAAGGGCGTGGAGCTACAAGCCCGTCTAACGTATTCAGTAGAATCTAATAGCTTTGATAAAAACTTTGCATATGTGTTTTAAAATTTACTTTATATGTATAAACAATTTGTCAGAATCCTGTGAGTTATATTTTCTAGAAATATAGAGTTCATGAGCTCAAAATCCTAATTCCGCACCAAAGCGAGATTTGGGTAGCTGCACGCTCAAGCTCAAAAATCACGATTGTCAGCTCGATTACTGCAATTCCCACTCTATGGGGTTGTTGAGGTATCAAACTCAGCTTCATAATCGCGAACATGGGCCCAAGGACCGGCACCGTTTTCTTCCCGGGATCTCAAAATGTTAGTGTTGCGATCATTGCACAAAGCATTGCAGTCGCAAAACAGGTATTTCAGGTCTATGACTATAAATTTTATCACTTTTTTAGATTCCCATGCAACAAACTCCATCCATGAAAATAAATCTCTCTCCACTTCTTAATTCCCATCATCTAGGTAAGTTGTTTTAACTTGATTTAAGCTATTCCTAGTATAATAAGACATGATCTAGGATTTGAACTATTGTGGCAATTTGAGATATATATTGACCAACTATTAGATATACTCTTTATAGCTTATGAGGGGTGTGATTATGCTGTGGGAATGATATTAAGGGTTCGGATAGAAAAGGCCTAGGCATGTTTAGTTCATGCATGTAGAGGAATGGGATATTTTTCTCGTTATAATTGCAATGTTCAGATGAAGCACTGCTAGGGGAATGCAGAATATACTAGCTGAAGTGCTGAACTACTGAATATGGAAATCTCGTTGAGTTTCAATTGATGCTAACAGTTAGATGCCACGTGCTTCTACAATCACAAAATTTAATTGATCAACACACCTCTTAATATTCTGAATTACAACAACAACATACGTTGTGTGATCCCATTAGTAGGGTCTGGGGAGGCTGGGGTGTACGCAGACCTTACCCCTAGTTTGTGTGAGGTAGGGAAACTGTTTCGATTTATATTCTGGATTGAAGAAGGTATTATCTTTTACAGAAAGATTCTTAGGCAGAACTTGGGCAGGACTTTGGTTGTGCAATTGTAAGCTGATTGGCTTCTGGGATGATTTTTTGCCGTGTCACTATCCTAAGATATGGCTGGCATACTTCATATCAAATCACAAGGTTCTTATGATCTCAAAGAGATTGAGATCATTTGGCCTTAGGATACATTCCTCATATTATTTTTCTATGGATTACATATATCTTATCTTACAACCCAAAGGAGGATAATCTCCTTTTACAGCTTAATCCTCATGGTATTAATTATGCAAATGTTTCTTAAAAATTAAGGGGGCTCCCTTTGTTGGTAACTTACCATGATATTTTAATGGCAAAATAATTCGATGGATCCTTGTACTATGTCCATTTTGTAATGTGGATACTTCTACATACATGTTTGTCATCTGGATCCTTGAACCCACTAAAAAGTAACATTTTAAACCCTTTAACCGTTGACCAGACCTATGTGGCATTAAAATGGCTAACTAGGACAAGGCGTGTGCAGGCACGCGCCTAAGGTTCATGTGGAGGTCAATTTTTTGTTATATTTATATTAAAATAATTAAAATGATTTTAAAAAATCCTCCAACTACAACTTTTTAAATTTAAATATATTTTTAGAAGTTAAAAAATAATAAATTTTCAAAAAAAAATAAAAATAACCCCTCCCCGTCCAGCACCCCCACCCCACCCCACCGTCGTCCACTAGTCTCCCTCCCCCTCCCCCTCCCCCTCCCCTGGCTGCCATGGCCATTGTAAAATCACAATTGTAATTGCAAAGTGCAACTTCTCAAGCCTAAAGTACAACAATTCTCAACATAAAAACAAACAAATTAACACAATCGAATAGACCTTGAGCAATTTTTTTCCAAACAAATCAACACAACCAACAAGAATCAGAAGAAAATGAAGAATCAACAAGAAACAAATGACGTGGTTTTTTTTCTTCTTCGATTCTCATTTTTCAACATTTCCAAACAAACAATAAGAATCAAATAACAAGAATATTTCTTCTTCGATTCTCACTTCTCAATTTTTTCAAACAAACAACAAGAATATAATCACCAGCTGTTACAAATTGAGTAATCCTGAGATCCGCACACAATTGTGTGAAAAAAATGATGGTTGTCTTGAATTTCAGGTGCAAAATCGAATAGATGAGTGTCTTTGGCAATACATGAGTCGTAAAGAAGTTGTGAACACTCTCTTAATCCAAGATAAAATCAATACCATCACCTTCTTCAATTCTCACTTCTCAATTTTTCCAAACAAACAACAAAAATCAACAAGAAACAAATAAATCAACACAATCAACTTCTTCGATTCTCACTTCTCAATTTTTCCAAAAAGCGAAAAGAATAAGAAGAATAAGAAGAGGAGGGAGAAGAGAGAGGTCACTAAAACAAAGGGGGGGGGGGGGCGAAGAGAGAGGAAAAGGGGGGGAGGGCGAGTGTATTATACTCACCAAAAAAAGCTTTACAATGTAGCTTTTTAGTGGGTTAAAGAGTACAGAAGACAAATATATAAGTAGAGTATCCACATTACAAAACAGACATAGTACAAGGGTTTATCAAACCATTTTTTCTATTTTAATTGTGGTTCTCGATTAGCATTATGATCTGCTTGCTACTCAAATGCTCACTTAGGAAGTGATGACAATGCCAAGTGCCAAAAGATTGATTAGTCTTCTGACTGCATTAGTTATACAATAAGTCTATTCATCCGTCTTAAAAGCTATCGGTCAAAGATTAAAAAATCTAAATGGAGCTAGCTACGAGTTTGAACATATCTGTACACTCATTTTGCATCAACATTCTACATTGATGAATCCGTAGCAGGAAAGAAATGAGAAAAAAGAAAGAAAGAGAAATTATCTTATTAGCTATTTGAAGTTCTTGAAATTGCCTGTAGTAGATATCTCAGTGTCTTTTGATAATTAAGGAATCCCATAAACAAGAACTCAAAATCGTCCTCTGTAACTAACTGTATATACTTCTGTGATGGCTTCTCCATATTTTCTCTCTCTTTTGCTTTCATTACCTTACTTATTGGGATCAATACCTTCAATCGAGAACCGGCCTATTTGATTATGCTTTATGTGGCAAGATAATTATGAGAGGAAACAAAGCAGAGCAGAGTGGTACCTTATAGCGGAATCTAAGCAACTTTCCAGTTGGAGATAAAAGCTTTATTGATCTCTCACTACAGAAGACAATCTTATCAGTAGAGATGAAGAGAAGGCCTGCCAATGACCATCTGTACTATAAAAATAACATTGAAAAACTTTCAATAGCCTTTCATCATCTTTAGCAGTAAGCTTCTGCTTTAATATCTTCTCCAACCCTCGTACTTGAAGACTCCAAGGCTCAATTTTCCCTTCGCAGTTTCTGTTAGCTTTGGGCTTAAGCTCACTGCACAATAAAGTTGATACACCAATGCCGTTACAATCAACACTTTCCATCATTTATACATGTAAATAGTGCTTCTTGCATGAATTTTAGCACTTCATGACATGTCCTATTTATAGTTGTGTTTGGAAGGACTTCACTACCAAATACTAAAGTCATTATTTGCAAGTTGAAGTTTATAATCAAAGAATGCTCGTCATATTTTTGAGAATTTTGCTTGAGGAGTATTTGGTTTTCAATCACAAAACTTCAACTGTTTTTTCCCAAGAGTACTATATTAGTGCTTACTGCTTACCATGCTCACGGATGCGTTGTGCAAGACAGTACATCCTTTCTCCAAGTTTGTTCATCTTATCAATCACAGATTTTCTTGCATATTCAAGAATATTCAGTCTTATTGATATCTTCTTCAAGTGGTCATTATTACTTTTTATAACTTCTACAATATCTAGTTCTTTCTTCATCAAAAGATGGGAAATACACACTTAGCTTTATTTTAGATAATTGCTTCGTAGTTGCAGATGGAACAAAGTCTTGGCTAGGAGATAGATACGATAGTCGTTTTGGCTGCCGTTCAAATGAGCATACTGTTGAACCCAGGGGACCACCCACAGCATTTCCACCAAGTAAGTTCTTCATTGTGACTTTGGATTTTAAAGAGGATTTCTATATTGTGCAGGTAACTAAGATATTATTATGTTTTTGTTGATGTGTCTAAGAACATCCCTGGTAGCACTATATATATATATATATGTACAGAAGTTTGGGAGAAGTTGATGAATCATTTAACTAACTGTTGCATGAGTCAGCTATGGGTCATCAAAAAAGCTAAAGAAGATCTTGTGATACGATTAGAATTTTCTTTTGTTATTATCAAAATTCCCAGTGGTGTGCATGTGCAACCTATACTTTCTTTTCTTTGTTTTTCCTTTTGCTCGTATTCCAGTATTGTGATGGTGTTCGGGTCAGTTTATGCATACCTTGACTATTTATTCTAGGTATCTGTGATCTTCAAGTAGAACAGGTATTAGGTAACTCTAACCATTGAAGCTTAGACAAGTAATATATAAATCTAACCATCGAACCCAGATCTTTCAAGTTTTTAATCTATATCTTTCTATTGCTGCAATGTTTTAGAAAAGGTGTTTTTTTTTCAGTTGTCTGGTCAATTACAGTAAATTATAAATCTCAAGATTTGTGTACACATGTGGTGTTTTCAACTTTTGAGTTGGCATATTTGCTTGGTGATGTAACCTACTTTTGCAGGTTAAGTAGAAGTAAGACGAGGCTTCTCATATTGAATACATCTTGTCAAATAGCAAGGTTAGTTTAATTCAGCGTAAACTACTGTTTCCTTTTCTATACAAATCTACGCATGAAAACCATTCATAGTTATAGTCGCACATGATTTTTTTAACCATAATCTGATTTTGTTTCTTCAAAAACACAATAGTCTGTTTGACCAATCTTCTAAAATCTTTTTATTTTGAAAATTGTAGTTTCTTGGCAGAAGTACTTTTGGAGACTTAAGTACTGTTGTATTTGAGCAATCAATTTAAAACGCGCAGTTGCCAATAGTGGAACAGTGTTTCTGCTTGGGCCAAGGTACCAAAAGAACTTATGCGAAAAAACTATTTTTTTCAACTTCTGAAAAACAACTTCTGCCACTTCTCGAAAGCACTAGTTTTTTCCTATTAAGTTTTTTCTAGACACCTCAACCTTTAAGCAGCACTTTGAAAAAAAAGTGTCCTTTTTTTTACAAGCTTTTAGTTCATGGTAAAATTATCTCAATTAGCTTTGTTAGTCTTGTATAATTAAGGTTCACAAGATTATGACACATATTTATGACATTAAAATTAAATAGTGGTTGTGGACCATGAATGAGTCATCCATGAACTTTGATTTGTAGCTTTATAAATCAGGCAAGAAAGTAGCCATTCAACTATTTCAATCAGTTACATAGGGCCAACTACTCTAGATTATATTTTCTTCTCTTTTAAGGTAGTTACCTTACCTTACCATTTTTATCATCTCATCTTGAGGTGTACTAAAGGCAGGCTTTGTAGGCCATTTATGCTGACTTTATGTGGAACACACTATACATGCATGGCAAATGATTTAATATTTTATGAGTAAACTAAGTTTCTTCTTGACCAACTTTTGCCTTTGAAAGTTCTTGAGATAAATGTTTTTTGAAGTTAATTTAAGCACAAACGTAATTGCCTTTTTTTTTTAGAATAATAGGAACATTGAAGAAGATAGAGTTCGTCATGCCAAATTCACTGTGCTTATGGAGATATTTGCAGTGAATTCTTAGCATTCGATGAAGCCTAGCATACTGCAAACTATTTTATGCTACTTCAAGTGAGACCTTATGTTTACATAACTTGGGAGGCGACTTTCCAGATAAATCACCGTTTCTTTCATGGACAGATGCGTTTGTTAAATTTTCGCCCTCCAAATATTATAAACTAACTCAGCATTCCCCAATAATTTGTAATATTATACATACTAGAAAGTATCATGTGTAGATTTAAACTTTCCCTTAGTGTAAATGCTTTAAAGTTTGACCACGTTGATTGGATCATAAGATTTGAAACAATTCATTATATTATACCGGGAGTACCACACGTATAATATTAATTAGTAGAGAACTAATTTGATATTTTGCTCATAGCACTTTTACGACCATGTGCTCAATCTTGATCTCGTGAATATTTGCAAGACTGATCCTTTCGTATCTTATTTGAAGCAGCGCCACTTCAATATTTACGTAGGGGGAATTAGCTATTACATTGATATCCCTTTTACTCTCAACACTACTTATCCCAATAGGAATTTATTCAATATTTGCTAGTAACAGTTTGTATCATCAAGTTTGTGTCTAGTAACTTGTTATGTTAAAATGCATGCTAACTCAAAATTTGTGTTCCCATAACTTGTGTTTAGTCGAAGGTTTTAGCCTCATTCTTTCACAAGATTATTGTACGGCATTGCTTCTAAATGTATCTTCAAGATTAACCAAAAAAATTTTCATAGTATATTGAAAGCAAATCTTTTACCAGGCATGTCGCTGACACATGCCTAAACTTTCCATTTCCTGTCTAATGATTGGTTATTGTTAATATAGCATCATTATAACTACGTTGGAGGCAGGCTTGAGACTAAATTTTGTAGTTGTTTTCTTTCTTGCTGTGGGGATCAAGATGCATTGTGGGTGAAAAAGGACAACACATGTCAAAATGAACTAGTGCGATGATCACAATTCATGATCGCACCAATGGAAGGTTTGGTGGCAGTAAGCTCAAGCTCATAAATCACGATTGTGAACTTGGTTACTGCGATTCCCACTCGATTTGAATGTTGAGGTATCAAACTCAGTTTCATATTCGAGAACATGGGGCCAACCACCGCGATCACAACTTTCTTCCTGGGCACTCCAATATTTAGTGTTGCAATCGCAGCACAAGGCTTGCGGTCATTTTAGGTATTTCAGAACTATGACTATAAATTTTATCACTCTTCTAGTGTTAAGTCCTTAGTTTTGATAATTGAAAAATTCATAGCTTGGGACCTGCTCCCTGAAGTTTTTTTTGTGATGACAAAGGCTTCAAGCCATTAGGGAACAAGTTGGGCTCACCTGTCACTATCACAGTCAACAACCCAGCTGACACATAGTACAAAAGTTGGTGGAAAGCTGCTGCCACCTTTTTGCCTCAACCAATAATATTGCCCCTAGGTTTTCTTGTGTCATAATATATAATGCTCATCTTCCTCGACGAGAAAATGAACACTTCCATATACTTACAATTAAAGATCTTTCTTAAGTGTTGCAGTGCTGCAAATCAAAGTCCGGAACTGTAATAGGGAACCTGTTGTTCATCGAGTTGTATTTTTATTTCCTTCTTATAGTTGAGTCTTTGTATTTTGTACTTAAATGCTTTCCTACGCTTGCTTATGATTGTCAGTAAGTGTTGTGGTTTAACCATTCTATTGTAATAATCTAGACTTAGGTGATTGTCCAAGCTAGAGTTAGCGTGAGGAGTCCAGTTAGAGTTAGTTGGAGGTAGAAGCAGTAAATTTACTGCTTAGTTTCCTTGTAATAGAGTTATTGCTAGGAAACAAACAATTAAGAGGTTAATCCTTGAGGTCTGTATTCAAGAGGTTTCTTGAATATAGTGGATCTTGAAATCTTGGAGGCAGGTCATGGTTTTTCTCTCTTCGATAAGGAGTTTCCACATAGAAATCCTATGTCTTTACTTTTCTGTACTCTTGCACTTCTTATTTTATTTATATCCTAGCTCTTGTTGCGTGAGTGTGTCAAGGAACACTTACCTAAGCTAAGAAGAAACCCACCCACCCCTTCATGTGGTATCAAAGCAGGTCTTCCTAAAAGGCTAACACCTTGGAAGGATCTTGAGAAATGGAGGCTTCACAAGATACTTACACCTCTGAAAATAGTGAAATAACTCACATTAAAAAATTGTTCTCAAAGCTTTGTAAAGGTCTAAAGGCTAGTCTAAAAGAGGGAAGAAAAGGGTCATTATGAAGTGTAACTGGAGAACTGAGGCTGACAAGATTGCTAGTCAGGTGCTTGCAGCTTGTAGGAATGACTCGTCAAGTGACTCGAAAAGACATTCACATCATGGAAACATAAGAATAGGTGCAAGTCTCTTAGTCTCTCCTTGTCTTGATGGCAGATGCAGATGAAAATAAAATAGATCTATGACTCTCCTGGATATCATAGAGAATCTAAAGGATTACACACTCAATAGATTGAGATCTATTACCTCTACACTGATTGACTCCTTAAATGAGATGGTTGTAGACAAAGTGTAACACCACACACCTTCGAGCAAGAATTTAAAACATCCTTCCTATGTGTATAGACCCGAACTAAATGATTCCATGTTAATATATATGTGGTAATCAATCCTATAGTTTTGGAATACCTTTGAATATGAATTAAGGTCACAAAAATCCCCTAACTTTAAGACGAGTTGAAAACATTTCTATCGATTAAGTTTTAGTGGACGTTACAACTTAGGTCAAATTCCATTGCCTATTACTCCTAGAATATGAAAAGTTAAAGGGCCTACTATATATTAAATTAAAACCCTTTGAATCTTCTTTCCAATGCCACCAACTGTTCGTCAATCTAAGTCCGGAGTCAAAAGTTATGAGCGTTCGAATCAGAAACTATCTAGACTATGTGAGGGGGTATGTGATGCCCACTTAAGGCTATGCCATGTGCTGTGCATCGACCATATTGGCTTGTGCCATGTACTGTGCATCGCCCACCTTGGGATAAATGGCGTAAAAGCTCTATTTTAGTGTTATTTAAGGGTAATATGGTCCTTTCACGTCCCATAACAGTCCCTAAACACCTATAGGCGAATTACAACCTTAATGTACGTTATTTCCTCCTCAAAAATCCCCAATTCATCTTCTAAGAAACATAGGAGAAAAACAACTTACGCTTTGCTCTTTCAAGCTTAAAGATTTGATCTTTTCATGAATTCTTCATCAATTAAGTTACGTGGATCTATCCTAAAAACTCGATGGACATAAGTTATGGTTTTATCAATCTTTTGAAAGCATGTTATGATGTTTATAACAAGGGTTTCAAAAATTGTTTTGAATTGCCAAATCATGGAACCATTTTCAATGATATATATATTATTTGGTCTTGAGGCCTCCCCTTGAAACTAATTTTTACTCGTATATATGTAAGTATGCATTTTCAGTTTTGCAAAGATTAAATCGAGAGCATGAATGATGAAACCTCTCTCTTGTTATGATACCTCTTGATTTCACATGTTGTGGGTTGTTCAATTGCATGTCTTAAAGCATGAGATAAGTTTTTTACTATTATTTTGAACTTGATATTGATTATGAAGTGAAGAGAGGGTGTTTTCTTGTTTATAAATGTTCAAGGTGATAACTGAATGAGTTGCATGGATTGTTGTTAAGGAATTGACCATCATGTGTTGAAATATTGAAAAGGGAGAATCTTTGAATAAGTTTTGTACTTGTTTTGAAATAAGACTCCCTTGCATTGTTTAAATATTTTTGATGTCAAATGACAAAGCTAATTGAAAAATCTAAAGAAGAACATTATATGGCTTAGCCATACGACTTGCAAGTCTTGGCATAACGATACCAAACAGATGAATGCCATAGTAGATTAAGAACAGACTAAAATACAGATTTTACTCAGATTTTTAGATATTGAATTCAGAAAGATGCATGCTTAGAAAAGTTTAAAAATGGGCTTAAAGAGAGTTAGATGATTACCCGAAGAAAGTATAAGTTAAAAGACTCAATGCTAGAAGCCGTGATTTGCCAACACGGGGTGATGGTACCATGCTTTGTGGTCTTGTGTACCATGCTTCATGTCGTCCCAATTTAGAACTATGGTTAGGAACCATTTTATGTAGTCTTATGCACTACTATGACATGTTCATTTGATTGGGGATCATGGCACCATGATGTGTGGTCTTGCGTATATTCCCTTATAGATACTCAAATTCTTACGGCAAACTTGGATTGGGGGCTTAGACGCGGAGTTAAGGGTGGATTCCATATAGCCTATGGAATCACAAATTGTAGGGTGTACCATCTAGCTCAGAAGTAACATAAAGAGTGGTTCATGATTTCAAAGAAATATTTCAAAGTCTTTTAAGTATGCCCATGTGTTTTTCCTATATCGTATGTAAACTATTTTATGAATTTCTCTCACTTATGTTGTATAAAAGTACATTATTTTGGATTGCCCTACGTACCAGTACATCTGTATTGACCCCCTATATGTTAGGTTCTGAGGAGTCCCAAGGTCTCCCTAAGCAGTAGATTGGTCTTTTAAAAGTTTACAGTTGGTGAGCCTCCCTTATTTCGTAAAGCCATGTTTATGGAACATTGTTACTTGATTTTAGTTCATGGTTCGACTGGGGACCTTATCTTAGTTTTTAGACATATTGTTGTTTTCAGTTGTACTAGAGATTTTGCAGACTGTGTTAGATGGTTTGAGTTTTATTGAACATATGTTTGCATTACTCAGTTGAGATATTAAAGTGACCATGTGTCCGTTTGTTTTCTGCATTTCCTTATATTATATGAATTGCATATATGATTGCCCGATAAGAAAAGGCTCTCAGGCCTTCACGATTGGGTTCCCGTCATGACCAGGGCCCCATTTTGGGTCGTGACACAAAGAGAATCTAAGGAAATCTCTTGAGAGGTGTGAAGAAGAATTCATTGAGATGAGTGTACGAGTGACCGAACTCATAAGTTAAAAGGGAAAATTAAAGGATGATCTAAGCATGTGCAAAGAAGAACTGGCTGAACTAAGTGTGTAGCTCGCTGAGCATTAAGCAACTTGCAAGAATCTCTCATGTAAAAATGATCTCCTGAGTAAACAAATAAATAATATTACCAAGTTAGTGTCCAAAGGGAAGGCAGAGGGAAGTAGTATATAGTTTCAATTGGAAGAAGAAGTAGTTAAAGCTAGAGTTAATATAGTTGCCTCTCTTGAGAGATACTCTATTCTTGTACAAGAACTGGCTAGAGTAAGAAATTAACTTACAAAGGCACTCACATGGACTTCACCACCACAAGCTCTTACAACTTTCACCAGTCAAGATCCAAATAGCTGGAGAGGTTCTAACTATGCTGTCAGGTACACAAAAGGCAATGCTGGTCACTCAAGCTTACAATGTAGAAAGGCTGGATACTCAAGAGAAATGCATCCTTTCAAATAAACAAATCATAGAGATGTGGAAAATCTTATCACTCCAAAAATGGGGGAAAGAGATTTCCCATATGGACCAAGAAGAAGCTCAGTTACCCTTTATCTTTCAATTGGAAACTCAGAATAAAATGAAAGACTAATGACTGATTTGTAAAGCAGAGAAATGTAAGGGTAGCAACCAATGCAGGTGTAATTAAAGCTGGCTGCCCAATACATATAACTAAAAGGGTGGAAGAGTACCCCTTGCATTAGGCCTTTCAAGGAGGCTCAGTATCCTTAGCGTACACTTGTCTCTCTCAAGAATGATTTTAGGGAACGGGTTGAGAGACGAATAAGGATATGGATCCTATGTGATTCAGATAAACGATGACTACATTCAAGAATTCTCCTTGGTGGTTGTGGAATGGTAAGAAGGTATCCTGGCTGGACATTGGCATACATGTCTTATTCAGCTACATATTTTCTGCAGATATACACCCAGAGCAAGAAGAAGAAGAGTAAAAAGAGAAGAAGGTGAATAACATAGAACATTGTCTTTAAAAATCGATTAGGGACCAGGTCCAAAATCAGGTTAGTATTTGTAACATCTCACACTCAATAACATGCCAAGTACCTTTGAGGGAAATTTCATCCTTCCTTTTTTACCTTAACCCCAAGTGATTAAATCCCTTTTATTCATTAGTATCTAAACATTTGTTTTTTTTTCTCAGGTAGACCTTATTTTAGCAGATAGAAGTCCCTTATTTTTCCATCAGTTACAATCTCTCTATCTTCCTCACATACACACATAAAAACCTCATTAGTTACAATCTGTCTATCTTTTCTCAGTTAAACACAATTAAAAAAACTGCACTTTCTCCAACAGTTTTAAAAACTATTTCATTATCCAGCAATCCCAGTTCTCAAGTTCAATCTTAAAAATATTTAAAAGAATTGGCTCAAGAATCAAGCTTTGTTCCGTCCCTTTCGATAACTAATTTCTCTAAAGTTTTGAGGTATGTAAGATTATTTATTTTATGTTTTCTCTTGGTTTAATTTCTCCTCAAGTTGTTATTCCTTTTAAAATAATAATGATGAAGGAGTTTTACAAATCTTGGTCCATTAATCGAGTCCCCTATCTCAAGTTACTTAGAAAGTTATTCTTTTTTTAAAAAAATCTTGGTCCATTAATCTTTTCTGTAACTACTCGATATTATGTGAATTATATTCATTCTACAAGTTACTGCAAGAGTTACAAACCCATTGCCAATGGACACTCCTAGCTATCTCAAAAAAGAATCAAGCAAAGCTAAACCAGACTACTAGCTATTGAATCAATCCTCATAATCTAGTCTAGTATAACAAACTATGTAACTAGTTTGAACCCAATAATTTGGCATTTTGGGCTGTCCATTTCACATGTTTTTTTCCAGGTAGTAGATATAGATATTTTGTTTATGTTGTCATAGATGTAAACTATCACATACTGTTCCTGCAAAGTCACAACCCATAAGTAGATGGTCTCTCGATTACGGATGGCTATGACACATGCAACGCACTCCAAATTAACTTTCGTTCCCCATTTGGCTAGCCTGTTGATTTTCTTTTAATTAAAGACTGTAAATTTTTAATTCTATTGCTAAGAAGACATCATACTAGAAACTTCTATAGTTTTGATATGAACTATGATCCATGAAGCTCAACTAGATTACCTCAATTTCCTTTTTAGTTCCATTAAGTGTTATGGAAGTTATGACTTGAAATATTGTTATAATGATTTTTCAAGACATTACTTTAAATGACTCCCCAAAAATACTTGGTGTTAGTTCATGACGTATGAAACCAAAGTCGCTGAATTCCCAATGTGAGCCCATAAAAAGGTTAATATATTAACATAATCCTAGGAAAACTAGCACGTTGACCACGAATCAGTGAAGATAACTATGCTGTAATGACTTGAATTTTCCATGATCTCCATAAAATCATAAAACCCCTCTGTTATGAAATACGGCACAATGACACGATCCGTATGAATTCTCGCACTAAGAATTTCTTCAAGAATGTCTGTATTACGTTAATATATGATCTCCAAAATCATAAGCTATGCTAAAAACAACATGTACATTCCAAAAGTTTACTCTTGATAAAGTTATGAAAATCTTCCCTGATGAATTAATATGGCTTAATGAATTATGATAGTACCTCCCATGAGTCCTAATGATGATAATACTTGTTTGTGAGCCTAAGGTGGGTCCATCTCAAATATGAACCCAAGTTGCTTAATTCTCAGGCACAAGCCTTAAAGTGTCTAAACCATGAATATGAGCCTAATAGGGCTAATCTATGAAAATAAATCAGTAAGTTAACATTATGAGCTAAGGAAGTTAGTTAGCTAACCATGAAGGCATGGGTTTGAACAACAAATGTCCAAAACTATATTTGCTGACATAAGATAGATATTATTCCACAAATTGAATGACTCTTTTTTCATATTTCCCAAAAATGAGATAATCGTGGATACTTACTAGCAAATTATATCATGTCATATTCTATGCCCGGCAAGGTATAGGATGGCTTAGCTGATTGGCCCGAGATCAGACTCCATGCGCTCGGTGGTTTATAATGGTTCACTACTTTCTCTCACAAATAATCAAAGGAATTAAATCTATCTTACATGGTCAATTATAAATGTAGCTTATATTTTTGTTCCTTTCTAGTTGTCTTCACTTACGTTTGAATTCTATTGTCATTTCTAAACTCTTGATGTACTACCCTTCTAAAATGGCTTTGGATACCAATACATTCACCTTATTGACCATCTTTGGTGCTACATCATTTCATGATGTAGGTTCTGGCTCTTAAGTCAGCGGTCAGGCACCTGATTAGGATCACTATCTTCTGTCATTGGTGACCTTCTTTCCTATCAGGAAGCTTGATGAGATATGATAACTTCTTTATCATGACTATTAGTATTGTTTAATATTAAGTGGTGTTAATAAACCTTGATTAATATTTATCCTTAAAGAAATCTTATTTCAATATCATATTGTTTCAATTATATTCTTTCTTGTTAGTTGTATTCTCATGTGTTATGATAGAACCTTAGCTCGTACTTGTAATAGTATTAGGTGCATTTCACGTCTGGTGCCTCAGCTCGAGGCGTGATAAACTTGGTATTAGAGCACAGGTTCCAGTGTCCTAGGGTGTCTTTGAATCCATGACTTGTAGAGTCCTTTTTATAGGTGTGAAGCATGCCATACTTATGAAGAGGCTACGAGACATTTAGGAGACATTTTCCATTATTCATACTCTAGATCATGCAATAGAGCAGTGCCTTTACTTGGGTTCATGCTTTTCACAAATTTCTCTATCTACTCCTCATCGTTAACGTGGCAGGTGTTGTGAAACTCATATCTATATCGATGAGGTTCTCTTCAATAGAGCCAAAAGAAATCAAACTGGTTGCATGAGTAGTCCGTTAGTGTATTCGAGTATATCAATTAAAAAAAAGTATACACTGTTGTTCATATAAATCTTGCTTTTGAGCCATAGTAAGATTGTTCTCCTATACCCCTTCCAATTTTATTTTTGATGAAATCCTTATGGGGGGAAGGGTGTGTCTGGACTCTTGGGTAGTGTTTCCACCCAGGAGATATTATTATTTGAGATGTTTGTTGTAAGTTATAAGTAGTAGAATAATCCCAAGATAAAAAATATGAAGTCATAAGTGTAGAGGACAGAAAGTGGGAATAGTGATTGATTGATGTATTTAAAAAGAGTCATGTATTCATTAAGCGAGAAACGGGATAGAATATCCTTAGATATTAGTTTGGGTGTATCAAGACTTAAACATTTTTTATGGTAGCTACTAGAGGAATAATGGTTGGTTAAGATGACTTGGAGTATGTATATGGTTTAAGAAAGAAGTTTTTTATAGTTTGATTTTGTGTTAGTAAGGAGTGATAGTAATGTTGTGAAAGAGAATGTGCTTGTGGCCTGCAATAAGATAAATGGTGTGATTTAGATCGACTGTGTTTTCATGAAATTCAAATGGACTAGTGGTTCTTGATTTATTTTATAAGGTAGAGTTCGATTTAGTATTATCGGATAGTGTTGTCATCCATGTTTAGCACTAGACGCTAAGATTGAACTTTAGATGACCATAATGAGAGAGAATGACAATATAAGGGTGGTAGCACTAGTTTTGGAAAATAGATCTAGTAGGCTTGACTTTTTTGTATGGAAGATCTTAAATTTGATAATTAAGGATAATGAGAATGTGCAAATATAATATATGTGGAATAGTGGTGAAACTATGTATTGTAGCTAAGTCATTAAATAAAGAAGAGCCCTATGTTATATGAAGAAAAGGGGTACCCAAGGTAGTGTGTTTTTATATGAGATTCTATGTTGTACCCAAGGTAGTGTGTTTTTATATGAGATTCTATGTTATTAAGTGCTAAGTGTGCATATTTAGTACCCTTGAATTATTAAGTAAAGAGAAGGCTAGGTATGTTGTATATGTGTCACGACCCGAGCCAAGGCCCTGACCGTGATGGGCATCCCAAACTAGAAAAGCCCGAGAGCGCTTCTAACTGGCAATCATATGCAAAATTCATAAATCTATAAAATGTGGAAATACAAAAAGGAAGCATGGTCATATGATTTCATCAACTAAACAATATGGGCTCAAGTTCAATAAAACCCAAAAACTGTCTACCATAAGTCTGCAAAATATTTACTAACAATTGAAAACAACATTTGTGTGAAAACTGGGACAAGGCCCCCAATCGAACCATAAACCAAGTCCAAATGGAAACAACACATGAAATAAGGCCTTCTGAAATAAGGGAGGCTCACCAACTGCAAACGTCTGATAAACTGGTCTACTTCTTAGCAGGTCTCCGAGGTTGTTCCTCAGATCCTGAAATATAGGGGGTTAATATAAATGTACTGGCATGCAGAGCAATCCAAAATAACATACTTTTATAAAATATAAGTGAGAGCAATTCATAAACATTTTTACATACATTACATGAAAACACATGGACATACTTAAAAGACTATGAAACATTTCTTTGAAATTATGAACCACTCTTTATATTTCTTCTGAGCTAGATGGTACACCCTACAAGTCTAGTACCCATGAGCTATATGGGTCACCCATTAACTCGTCGGCCAAGACCCTACATCCAAGTTTTCTGCAAGGATAGGGGTCCTACATATTAATCTAGTATACCAGCGTCTCAAGGACAAGTATAGATTGGTGTTAGCCAATCATATCACCCAAATCGGCAAAACTCGGTTTTCAGCGATGAGCCCTTACACTCACGCTTTCTTTGGGTAACCATCTAACTCTCTTTAAGCCCATTTTTAACATTTTAAATCATGCATATTTCTAGAAAGTGGTCTATGTCTGAAAACTGTATGTAGTCTAGTCTAGTCTGAGTCTATTAGGGTATTTGTCAGATTTGGTATCGTCATACTAAGACATGCAAGTCGTATAAGCCATACAGTATCATATTATAGTCTTTTCATTCAAAACATGTTATTTAGACCACCTAAATCATTTAAATAGTACAAGAGAATTTGTATTTAGAAATATATGTAAAACTTATGCAAAAATTCTCTCTCTTTCAATTCTTAAACATGCGGTGGTCAAATTCTTTGTAGCAACCCATGAAATTCTTTCAATCATCTTTAACATTTCCAAACAAGAAAGCAGCCTATCTTCAATTCATAACCAATATCAAATCCTTAAACAATAGTAAAAATATTTATCTCATTCTTCTCAATATGCAATTGAACAACTTGTAACACGTGAAATCAAGAGGTGCAATAACAAGAGATGGAGTTTAACTATTCATGCTTTCAATTTGAGTTTCAACACCAAAAGAAATTCTTATATATATAAATATACATATACATACATATATATATATATATATATATACACACGCACACACACAAACGAGCATAATTCAATTTCAAGGGAAGGCCTTAAAACCAAAACAAGGGCTCAAAACCAAAACAACGTATATCATTAAAAAGTGTTTCACAATTTGGCTATTCAAAACAATTGTTCAAACCCTTGTTATAAACATCATGTTATGTTTTCAAAAGCTTAGTAAAACAATAACTTATGCCCATAGAGTTTTAGGAAAGCCCCACATACCACTTTGATGAAAAGGAAATTGAGTTATTTTGAAATCTAGCCTTAAAAGAAACCCTAATTTTTATCTTGTTCTTGAGAGTGGAGAAAATTAGGGGATGAGAAACTTAAACCATGTTTTAAGTCATAGGGTAGGGTTTTAGGATGAGTAAAAGACCAAAATACCCCTATGAAGCTGAATAAGAATTACTGAAATTCCTAGTTGATGACTTAGTTGATATCTTATCAACTAGTTGATGGCTTATCAACTTAAGTCGTGAACCCGTAGTTTGATTTGGACCCTTGCTATTTAAGGGTGACGACTTGGTTGATAAGTCGTCACTTATTGGATGGCTTATCACCTCAAGTCTTCACTTTGTATCTGAGGTTGATCACATTCTAGTTAAGGCTGACGACTTGGTTGATAACTCATCACATAGTTGATGGCTTATCACCTCAAGTCATCACTTGGTTGACAAACGAACATGCTGAGGTAAAATTAGTATAAATTTTCACTCCGATATCGGATTAAGATAAAACCAACTAAGTTCGAATGAGGACTCAAAGTTATTTCTTTCGGTATATATTAGTCCATGTTACTCATTAGGTATATATAATGGTCATTTAAATTTGACCAAAGTTGAAACGTTCACTAAATCTTAATCGATAGAAACGTTCTTAACTCGTCTTTGAGTTAGGAGATATTTGTTACCTCAATCCATATTCAAATGTATTCCCACACTAAACAATCAATCATAACACTTATATTAATAAGGAATCATTAGGTTCAGAACTATACGCGTAGGAATGACGGTTTAAATTCTAGCCCGAAAAATGTGAGGTGTTACAATATGGTATACTTGAGATTTGTTGAGATGATTATAAATTGATCATGTTGAGCCTCTTAGTACAATTTTTTAATTTTCATTGGAGTGGGTGAATAAGAATTTAGAGGTGTGATGTTAGTAGACTAAGAAGGGAGGGGAAGGTATTGAGGAAGTGGTTATGTATACAAATGATAGCACAGATTATAAAATGATGACTGAAAAGTTTAGAGAAAGTTAAGATATGTATCTTTGGAGGAAGTCCTAGAAAGGATTGTGTACCAAAATATATAGTCTATTCGAGATTAAGGTGATGATAGCTCAGATTTGAGAATTGGTCTGCATACTTTAAATGTCGACTTTGACCTAAGGGGGAAATCATAGGGTAAAGAACAAAAAATGGTTCTTGAGATACAGATAGTGAGGGTTTTTAGAAAGAGATATGACGTGTTTCATTATGATTCATTCTTAGTCAAGCATATTTCATGACTTCGGCCAAGATGACACTTTACCCATGTCTTATGCATTCATGTCGTGCCTGTATCTATGACCCAAATTTTATGTGCAAACTCATATTAGTGTTCTAATCCTTGAATAGGAAACAACAAATTCATACCACGATCCTAATATTACTCCAAGGTTCTACGTTATGTTGTTCCTGAGCCAAAGCCCATGCTTTACGATAGGGTCAGTCCTAAGAAACTATACTTTATGACATGTTCTTAGCTTGTGGTATGTTATCCCCATGCCCAAAATGACTCTTTATTCACACCTTATGTGTTTGGTACATGATGTATTTTGTTCTTATTATGCTTGAGTGACAATGTCACAATATTTATTAGTAGTGATTAAATAGTATCCATTTTATTTTTTATGACCATACGCTAGTCCTCCGGTGATATTCCTTATGACATGATAGTTGTGTGATATCAGCTGAGTAATCATTCAGAAGGAGGTGAATAGATGGACCTTGTTATGATGATTGCGGTGTACTGGTTCCATCTAAGATCATAAGGATGGATGAAGTGCAAGATGATGATTAACTATTTATAATAGTAAGATGAGGTCATATGGTGTGCCTCCCAGCAGAAGTTCATTAAATTATGGGTCAAGAGATTCTAGGGTAGACGGGGAAGATTTTTATTCTTATATAGTGTTAACTTTAAAGATACCATGAAGTGGTTATAGTGATATACTTTGATATCATGTTGATACCTATTTAGGTAAATGCATGATGAAATTTGTTACTTCTTCATTAGAGCTCAAGGGTTGTAGTTTATTTGCAATGAGAAGTAGTATCCTTACAAAGATAATTGTAGGTGCAAGAGAGACCTTGCCGAGTTTTAGAACAAACCTGAGAGTAAGTCAAAAATAAAGATGAATGTTCCTAAAGGAGAAATAGATTATAGGTGTCATGACTTGAACCGAGGCCCTGGCTGCGATGAGCATCCCAAACCAAGATGGCCCGAGATCCCTTCTAATTGGCAATTATATGCATAATTCAAAAACTATAAAATATGGAAACTAAACAAATGGAAACATGGGCATTTGATTATATCAACTAAAAACACGGCATAAGTTAAACAAGACTCAAAATCATCTATACAACTTTGGGAAATCTCTACTGACTATTGAAAGCAACATCTATTTGAAACCGAGACAAGGCCCCTAGTCGAACCATGAACTAAAACCAATGAAATTATCACATGAGAAATCACCTGACAATGATCTACTGCTTAGCGAAATCCCAGGACCGATCCTCAGATCCTGAAATATAGGGGGTCAATACAAATGTACTGATACATAGAACAATTCAAAAATAAAATGCATTTTTATACAATATAGGTGAGAGAATTTCATAAAAACATATCATATTAAAACATTTGAAAACACATGGGCATAATTTGATAAATTTCAATACAATTTCTTGAAATCATGACTGTACTCTTTATTTCTCTTCTGAGCTAGATAGTATACCCTGCAATCTGTAATTCCATGGGTTATATAGAATCCTTCCTTGACTCAGCTACCAAGACCCCAATCTAAGTTAGCCGCAACGATTGGTGTATCAATAAGGGGAGACAAGCAAGACCGAACAGCATGGTGCCATGATTCCCAATCAAATGAACATGTCATGGTAGTGCACAAGACCATAAAACATGGTTCCTAACCATAGACCCAAATTGGGACGACATGAAGTAAGGTACATAAGATCACAAAGCATGGTACCATCACCCCATGTTGGCAAACACGATTTCATCACAGAGTCCTTCAACTTGTACTTTCTTTGGGTAACTATCTAACTCGCTTTAAGCCTATTTTTAATTCTATAAAACATGTTTCATTCTAACTCTCTTCGGGTATCATCATACCCTATCTTGCAAGTCATTTGTATCGTATCATTCCACAGCCCTTCTCAATCAAACCATTTATAATGTTCTGATTTCGATTTTTCAATCAACTCAATCATTTGACCACCAAAACATTTAAAAAAAATGAAAGGGAGTACTTATTTCAAAACAAGTGCAAACATATGCAATGATTCTATTTTTTCACTATTTCAACACATGATGGTCAATTCTTTTATAACAATCCATGCAATTTTTTGAATTATCACATTGAACATTTATAAATAAGAAAACACTCTCTCTTCAATTCATAATTAATATCATGTCCAAAATAATAGTAAAACACTCATCTCATGCTTTAAAAAATGCAATTGAACAATCCATAACATATGAAATCAAGCGATATCATAACAAGAGAGGGGCTTCATCATTCATGCTCTCGATTTTATCTTTACAAAATTGAAAGAACATATGTATACATTATTATAGTTCAATTCTATAAAAAGGGGTTGAAGACAAATGCTTTACTTTCATCAAACAAGTTCATAATACATACTATTCAAAACCTTGTTGAAAACCCTCTTTGTAAACGTGATTGTATATCTTTATACTTGATAAAAACCATCAAACTTATGCTCAATGATTTTAGGATATCCCCACGTACCTTATGATCCTTATTTGAAGAATAGAACCCTAATCTTGACACTTTTATTGGAAAATTTTAGATTGAAAGGCTTGAATTCTTGCCTTGAAGGAAACCCTAATTTCTGCTTGTTTTGGAGAGGATTTGAGAGGTTTTAAAACTGTCCAAAGATGGATTATATTTTGGATGATTTAAATCGTATGGGAGAAGTTTGGAGTGAGGAAAATACCAAAATACCCATAGAAAAAGAAATTACAAATTGCAGAAATTTTTAGTTGATGACTTGAGTTGATAACTTTTTAACTAGTTGATGGTTTATCAACTCAAGTCGTCACTTCTATAGCTGGGATTGTTATGGGTGACGACTTGGTTGATATGTCATCACTTATTTGATGACCTATCACCTCAAGTCGTCACTTTGTATCTGAAGTTGATAACATTCTGGTTAAGGCTGGTGACTTGGCTGATAATTCGTCACTTAGTTGACGGCCTATCACCTCAAGTCATCACCTTGTTGATAGATGGACATGCTAAAGTAAAATGAGCATAACGTCTTACTCCACTATCAAATTAAGGTGAAACTAGTTGAGTTGGAAAGAGGACTCAAATATCCTTCTTTTGGTATAAAGTAGGACACGTAACTCATTATGTACATGGATTAATGATCGTTTAAAGTTGACACAAGTTGATGCGTTTACTAAAACTTAATCGATTGAAACATTCTCAACTCGTCTTTGAGTTAGAAGATATTTGTGACCTCAATTCATATTCAAAGGTATTCCCACATTATAGAATTCATCATTACATATAGATTAATAAGGAATCATTGGGTTCGGGTTCATACGTAGTGGAACAACGGTTTGAATTCTAGCCCCAAAAAAATGTGGGCCTTGGAATCATTCATTCTCGAATGATGGGTAGGATTTTGTTAAAGCTTTATAAGTGTGGAATAATGGACTTAATCTCACATTAGGAATTTTATTTTCCTCAATGGAACATATGTTAACATTCAAGAAGAGCTTTGTGTTATGGCCAAGTAAATTGTGTAAGCACAAATCATGAGATAATGAAACTTGATATTGACATGATCTTGGCATGTGTTTTATGGAACATGATCAAAAAATTTCAAGGCATGAATTTTCCTAAGAACCCTCGGCCTGATTAAGATTGGTACATGACATGAGATGAGATTCTCGCGGGACATAAGAATAGAATAGAAATATTCTTCACCTCAATTGATACGTCTATTTGTGTTTAAATTATTATTTTTTGACACTTCTCCACTATGATTTCAACTATGAATACCACATTTCAACATCTCAATCTTATAATTTCCTCGCTAAATAAATAACTAAAAGAGCTTAAGTCTAACTGCATCGCACTTCCATGTTGAAACCTAACCTGGAGTAAAAAAATGCTAGCTTAAGCTTTGGGATCCCATATTCTACATCCCTTTAAGAATACTTCTCCATCTTATCACCATAATCGAACAAACTCATGCCTTAAATCGAGGAGTACTAACCACATAGTGCATTTTTTTTCCATTTTTATTAATTATAACATCCAAGCCTATCATTACTACACCCACTTCGTGGATCTTTCCATTAAGACCAACAAATTCAATCACTCTCGCAAAGATTTTTGCCACATATTTTCTTCCTAACTATTTCACGTAACGATAGTTCATATCCTTCTTCCCCTTTCTCCTATAATCTTAGCTCAAAAGATTTCATCAAAATTTTTACCTTCAAGAACATCTACACCCCTACCTTAAACATTACTATGCTTCCATAACCACCATTATACTAACAAACGGAGGGTCATTAAGGGACCCGAGCATAAGCATCATGAATGGGAGAAACACTACTCAATTATAGCCCATGTTTGTTGATTTACTCAAGGTGGGACATGAGGTAAAGATATGATATAATCATGAAGTGCTTCATATATCAAGTGTCTGGATCATAAGTAGAGAGACACTCTATATTAAACATAACATAGCATGAGTCCTTAGGACAGATCATAGTGATAAATGTGAATGCTTACATCACGAGTTGTATAACATAAGTTTGGAATTCATGAAATCGATGCTTGAGACAAGGACTTCTACTAAAAACTATTGTTTCTTATTTTTAGAGCTGAAATAGTCATGAGTTCACACAACTTTATCATTTTGGCTAATCCTGACCTAAAATTAATCAGTAACATATGAAAACATAGTTCCTTCGAGCCAAGAATGACTTGGGACATAGATTTTTAGTTCATGAGCAACATAACATAGAGCTTGGATACTTTGAATATTGGATCATTGAGGGACATTATTGCTTCTAGTTCAGAGGTTGGTACATGACCTGTGTTACATAGAGAGCTCAAAACTTAGACATAGAAAGGAATTGAATACATAAGACATTGGTAGATGTCCATTCAAATTGAAGTAGGAGGAGCTTTCTTGAATAGGAGTTGATTTATCATGATTCTTACTTGAAACTTGACACCATAAGAAAATTCAGGAACTACTTTAATTCTTCATCTCCCTCTTAGATCAAAGTCACACTTCTAAACTTGATAATATACCCCTTCATCAAATCTATACCCACCACTTTCAATACAAAGGGGTATCACCATGCATATAGATGCTAGACTCCCACCAATGATTTTAATGTAAAGACACTAGATTATTTCTAGGAAACTCCCTTCAGGGACACTAATTATAGCTTTCTATAACCCCCAAAGTCATAGACTTATGACTAACATTATCATGGGCATGGGCATCCATGCTTCTAAGCACTTAACACTCCATATTTAACTCCTTAAAATACTAGCATTACACCTCTAATCACATAAATTAGAACTTAACAACATTTGTAAAACTATACCAAAGGCGCATATTTCCTACCTATTCTTCCTTAATTCAACTCTAAATAACACCATACAATAACTCCATACTACAAAATTCAAGAATATGAACTAGGTACATGTAATACCCCATATTTTTGTGCTGAAATTATAATCGACGTTCCTGCTCATCTAAGCTATAATTCAAGTGATTATCACGTGAATACAAGTTGCATGATCATTATACTAGTCTATTGAGTAGTTTAGAGGTGAAAAATGTTCATAGCAATGACCTAGAACAAAGTTGAGCTAAGACCAATTGATTCATCCAAAGTTTGACATTCGATTCTACAAGGGTCAATTTCAAACGTGAATATCTCTTAATATACATGGAGTTTTTTATCCCAAGACCTATAAAATTGTATATAATTGAATTAGCTTTCCCACGATACCAATTTCATCAAAATCCAACACCCGAGCAAGGAGTTATGGCTTTGCAAAGTAAAGTGTGTCGCCTAACCAATCGTACATGGCTACTGGAATAGGTGTGCGATAAGCAATGCGGCGCATACTTAAATGTGTGCGATAAGGAATGCGCTGCATTCCTCACTTCCAAGTGCCAAAAACACCCCTATATATGTCTATAACACGGGATTAAACTCCCATAACACCAAAATAAGTTTACTTTCTCTTAAAATCACCAAGAACATTCATTAGGGTCAAATATCTCAAGATTCAACCATGAGTTTTCAATCATTCTTCGAGATTTGGAATCCCCATTTCGAGGGCTTTAAGAAACACTCATTATTTTCATGAATAGAGTCCCAAGGTCAAGAGTTCATTCAAAGCTTCAAGTTTAAGGTATGTGGGGTTTTTCAATAAGAACATCCTTTCATTCTTGTGCCTAAAATTTGTATTATTTTACAAAGATATATGATTTTACATGCTTTGATATGAATTTGAGATAGAAACTATTATCCTACGTTCCTATTATCCTACGTTCTTGTTCAAAAGACTATTATATTTTTATGATGTCTTGAAGATAAATTCCTTGAGTTTTGATGTTAATATCATGTTTGAAGTTGAATCTCTAGATTTCCATATGAATTATACATGTTTTCTACATAAAGTGTGAATCTTGAAATATTTTGCTCAAGTATTGATATATGGGTTTTGAACCCTATTTGAGAATTATGATTTTTGTGAAAGTAATGTGTTATGCACACCTTGAGATTTGAATTATTTGACCTTTTGGTCTTGAAAGAGTTATTTTTGAACTCAAATGAGAAAAGAAATCCACATTTTGATTTATTATGAAAAAGGGGTAGCATGATGGCTCCCTTTGTGAATTGCTGAATTATTTTATGATGGATTTTCTTTGAAAAGATCTGAGCTAAGTTTGGGAGTAGTCTTTAGCACCGAGTGTGAGGTATAGCTGTGTTGGTACTTTCCTAGAACTATGTGCCCCCGTAGGAGTCGGAATTGAGGCTGATTATATATAGTGATCACTAATTTTTGGATTTGATACTTGTAGTCCTACTCTGATGGCAAGGATAAGACGAATCTCCCCAACGTGGGTTGTATGGTGGACTCCATATGGCTCATATGGTTTATGTCGGTTATGAGATCTCCCAATGTGTGTGTGTATTCTCCTATCTAATATGAAAAGTCTTATTCTTCTATCTAAGATGAAAACATATTTGGTTGAAAGACTGAGTTTGAGAAAGTCATTGTTTTCAAAAGATTTAATGAGCATACATTCCAAAGTGAATTGTTATGAGATTTGATTGCTTTGATGATTTGGAATCGAGATGGAAGTTAATTGAGATTTATTATGATGACTTACATGTTTCACCCAATATATTTTACTCTCTTATGATTATGATGATTTTAATTCGAGCTAAGTGAGTCATTTATATCAGCATGTATAATTTTATAAACTGTGATGATATTAAGATATTATTTTATATATGCATTGCACCCCCATATGCTCAGTACATTTCCATGGCGCTGACCCACATATTCGTATGTGGGCTACATTTTCTCGGTATGTAGGTACAAGGTATAGTGTACATCTTTAGATCCAGTCAGTTCGTGGTATCCAGTCAGCAGGTGATGAGTCCTTTTGATTCAAGGGCTTGAGTTAGTTATACAGTTCGAGAAGTGTTGTATTTTCTTTATTTAGTCGTATTAATTTGGGGTAATCGGGACTAATGACCCGGATACCTACAGTCAGTAATATTAGAGGCTTCATAGACAGTCAGTAGAAGCTGATGCATTTCATTTCAGTCATGGTTGTAAAGGCAGAATTGAAATCCTGTAACTTTAGTATTGTATTGATCAAATTCAAAAAGAGTTATTTTCCACAGATTAGCATATATATTTGTACTTCTTATTCAGTTACTTATGAGATGTGCCAGTAGAAGGGTTAGCTTGTGTCACTTGTGGCCCTAAGACCGTGTGACGTCTCGGGACCCGATTTCGGGGCGTTACAGCACACATAACATTTATACATATATAAACCTTATATAACAACATACTACCTGGGGGTCAACTTATTCTTATATACCCATGCTCTTATCCACTTGATGATTCAACCATAATTCATCATTTTACTCATGTTCTCATGTATATATATAAATCACAATTTTTCACTCATTATTCCACAAGTTGCTAACCTAGTCTATTGCACACATCAAATTAAGCCTACTACTTACTCCCACAAAACATGTATCATTAACATCTAAAGTTCAAGCCTATTGTCTAGAACTAACCGTGTACCATCGGTGAGGTATGCCACATATTATACTAGTACATCAAATTTGGATAGCAACCCCAAAACCATATTTCACATAACTACGGCCTACAATCACATCCCCTCCAAGACATTTCTATACACCCTAAAATCTACTGCATACTTTCTCACGTGCAGTACTAGTTTACTACTACTAGAGAAAAGACAATCAAGGGGGTAAATTTACATAATAAGAATATTTGATCTCAATCTTATAATATAACCCATAAAGATCTTACCAATATGTTCCACTTTCTCACATCATATTTACTTACCCATGCATACATTCTCACTATCACCAAATTCCATAAACACCAATGAGTCTCTACCAATAACATATTGACTAGTCTACCCCTTTCCATTCACAACCTATAACTAATTGAAATAACCATCATAACTATCCACTCTAGGCTTCTTGACTAATTTGAATCAAAAATAATCATAGCTAAACACTTCCTTCACAAACTACCATTGTAACAACCCACATATTTGAGCTTGAAATTGAACTGTCGTTTCAATGTGTTTAAACCTAAATGCCATGATTTACATTTAAATTCATGTTTCATGACCTTTATCCTAGTGTGTGAAGTAATTTTGAGATGAAAAATGTTCATAGAAATCACTTAGAGAAAAGTTGAGCTGAGAATCTTTCATTTGCCTAAAGTTTGGTATTCAATTCTATAAGGGTCAAATTTAAACATATATAACTTTTTATACAAGAAGGATTTTTCATCTCAAGACCCACCAAATTTTAGATAATTGAGTCATCTTTAAAATGATGCCAATTTTGACTTAATCTGATACCCGAGCAAAAAGTTATAGCCATTTTCGTGAGAAAGGTAGTGAGGTCACGCGATTAGCCCGCGTCGCACACCCTAATGCCCGCCTCTATTTTACAGCTACTAGATCCACATTTTAAAGGTTTTTTTTATCTTTTCATCACTTATAACACCCAGACCATGACTTATAACCCTCAAGGGGCGATCCTTTCCTCTTATTTCATCAATTAAACATCTCAAAATCCTCTCATACACTCTAAAAAAATAATAAGGGTTTCCTTACAAGATCATCCCCAAAGATCAAGAGTCAGGCTCTTAAGTCAATATTTCTAAGAAACAAATCAATATTAGGGTTCCATTCTTCAAACTACTTAATCTAAGGTATGTGGGGGTTTTCTAAACTACATTGGCATGGTGAAATTGTTTTATTAATCTTTTAAAGTTTAGAAATCATATATTCATGAAGAGTTTTGAGAACAATTTTAAAGAATATGCATTATGAATCCTTTTCAATGATATAATATTTTGGTCTTGAGTCCTTCCCTTAGATCTTGATTTTCTCATATATATATATATATATATATATATATATATATGTATGTATGTATGTATGTATGTATGTATGTATTTTTAGTTTTTAAATACAAATTAAGAGCATGAATAACGAATTTTCCTCTCTCATTGTGTTATTTCTTCATTTACAAGTTATGGGTTACTCAATTGCATATCTTAAAGCATGAACCAAGAGTTTGACTATCATTTATGAACTTGATATTGGTTGTGAATCAAAGAGAGGGATACTTCTTATTTTGTAAATGCCATAGATATGATAATTTAAAGAATTGAATGATTCTCTGGAGAAATTGACCACCACACATATTTATGAATTGAAAGAGAGAATCATTACATAAATTTTCATGTGTGTTGAAATACAAATCATTTTATACTATTTGAATGATTTGGTGGTCCAAATATTATGTTTTGAATGAAAGGATTGCAACATGATATTTTATGTTTTAGAGATATGACTTGCAAGTCTTGGTATGATGATACCAAAAGAGATAATGCTATGAAATTACAGAACAGTACTCAAATTTTACTTTAAATTTTCAAATTTTGAAATCTAGAATGATACATGTTTAGAAAGAGTTAAAAATAGGCTTAAAGAGAGTTAGGTGGTTACCTGAATAAGGCATGAGCCTAGAAAATTCATTGTTCAAAACTATGGTTTGCTGATACAGGTTATTATATTACCCGAAAGAGAAATTATACGCTGGTGATGGCCCTATTCATAGTAGATAAGCAGATACTCCAATACTTGCGCCAAACTTGGGTTAGGGGCTTGGTCGCCAAGTCAAGTACGAATTGCATATAGCCCGTGGTATTGTAGAATTATAGGGTGTACCACCTTACTCAGAAGTAAAGCAAAGAGTAAGTTTTTGGTTTCAAAGAATTTTCTCAAAGTTTTTTAAACATACCCATGTATTTTTATATATCATATGTAAAATCTTTTATGAATTTGTCTCACTTATATTGAATAAAAGTATGTTATTTTGGGATTGCTCTGCATACTAGTACAATTGTACTGACCCCCTATATTTCAGAATCTGAGGCACAGTCCTGGGGTCCCACTAAGAAGTAGGTAGAAATTCGTTAAAGATTTGCAGTGTGTGAGCCTCCCTTATTTTGGAAGGCCTATTCTAGAATATTGTTAGTTTATTTGATTCATGGTCCAACTTGGGGCCTTGTCCCTGTCTGTTTATGCATAAGAGTAATGATGTATAGAAGAATGTTAGAACTATATTTCCAACTGAATAGTAGTATGTGATAAAGTGACATAACCTGTGAGCTGTAAGATTGTCCAGAAGTTAGTGATATGAAGTCACAAACTTAGAAGTCAGAATAAGGGTGATTTTTGTGTAAAGAATCTAGCTTAGTTGTATGACCATTGATTGAGGGATGGTTTGTCATTTTATAGTGTTAGACTAATGTGGTAGCAATATTTGTAGATTGTATGATAGTCTATGAAGGATGTGACTGACTATGATTATTATTTATTCAAAATGGGGAAAGATTGTAGAAATTATTTATAGGTTCTTTATAGAGATGGGTATATTAGTCAATAGGTTATGGGTAGAGACTCATTGGCGTAAGTGGAATTTGAAGGTAGTCTAAATGTATGTTTGGGTAAGTAAGTATGATGTGAGAAATTAGAATTTGTTGATAAGAATGAAATGGGTTATGTTATAAGATTAAGATCGACTATCCTTATGATGTGACTTTACCTATTTGATTATTTTTTCCACTAGTAGTTGTAAACTAGTACTGCTTGTGAGTAGGTATGTAGTAGATTTTGAGGTGTAGCTGTAATGTCGTGGAGTGGACGTGATTGTAGGCAGTAGATAAGTGAAATTTCCCAACATGATGGACTAGTTTAGTATGTGGCATGCTTTTTCGGTGGTACACGATTGATTGTAGACTATAGGCTTGGACATTAGATGTGGGTTGTCGTGATAATAATAGTAGCTTAAGATTAGTGATGCATTTTTTGTGGGAGTAAGTAATAGGCTTAATTTGATATGTGCCTAGATTGGCAACTTGTGGAATAATGAGCGGACAATTGTTATGTAAATGTATTCATGAGAACAAAAGTAAAATAATGAATTATGGTTGAATCATTAAGGGGATAAGAGCGTAAGTATATAAGTGTAATTTGAACCTTGAGGTAGCATGTCATTAGATAAGGTATGATGTGTACGAGTGTCACATGTACCTAGATTTCATTCTCGAATTTTGTAGTATGTCGAAGTCTGCCAGTTGTTGTATAGCATTATTTAGAGTTGAATTAAGGAAATATGGGTAGGCAATGCGTGCCTTTGGAATAGGTTTGTAAATGTTGTTGAGTTGTAAGTTGTGTGATTAAAGGCATAATGCTAGTCTAAGGAGTTGAAGATGGAGTGTTAAGTGTTTGGAAGAATTGATGTCCACGGCTATGATAATATCCATCATAAGTCGACGACTTTGGGAGGTGAAGGAGGTTATGATTAGTATCCCTGAAGGGGGTCATTCTAGAGAGAATTTAGTAACTTTATATCAATATTCTTGAGGGGAGTTTGTGTTCTTGTGTATATTGATACCCCATTGTGTTGAGTGTTATGCTTGCAGATTTAATGAGGAGTTATGTCAGCAAGTCTAGAATTGTGACTTTGATCTAAGGGGAAGATAGTGAATTAAGGTACTTCCTGAATTTTCTCAGTGTGACAGGGTATTCTAGCGTATCTTCACCTCATGTCCCTAGTTGAGAAGTGCAATAAGTTTAAGTGATGGTCTGATAATGTTACTTCCATTCGTGATGTTTATGCTTGGGTTCCTCAATGACCCTCCGTATATTAGTGTGATGGTGGTTATGGAAGTATAGTAATGTCTTAGGTAAGGGAGTAAATGCTCTTCAATGTGAAAACTTTGATGTGATTTCTTGATCTAAGGTTATAGGTAAAGGGGAAAAGAAGGAGATGAACTTTTGTTAAGTGAAATATTTAGGAAGCAGATATATGGAGAAAAATCTTGGTGATAGTGATAGAATTTGTTGGTCCTAGTGGGAGATCCACGAAGTAGGTGTAGTAATGATAGACTTGAATGTTGTAATAGATTAAAATACAAACCAATGTGTTGTGTGGTAGTACTCGCTGAATAAAAACTCGAGGGTGTTTGATGGTAGTGAAAAGGTGAAGAAATATTCTTGAAGGGATGTAGATTATGGGGCCCCATAGTTTAAGCTAGCATCTCTTTTCTCTGAGTTAGGCTTAAACATAGAAGTACTATGCGGGGGATCTCAAATTTTTGTGGTTAGAATTTTTATGGGAGAATTGTAAGTTGGAAATGATGAAGTATGTTATTTGTTGTTTAGGAAATAGTTGAGTAGTGTCTCTCAGTTTTGGGTCAATTAGTTGTATCTTGCAAGGTAGAGAATGCTTCTATTTCTTATCTTCCGCGAAATCTTATTTCATGATTAGTACCAATATAAATTAGGACTATGATCACCAAATAAACTCATGCCTTATGTTGTGATGATTATGATTCATAGAACTCACGTGCAAGATCATCCCTATGTAAAGTCTCATTACCTCATAAAGCTTGTTTGATGCCTTTGCATATTCCATTGAGTAAAAACTTTTATGCGATATTATATTCTTTATTTCACACTTTTAGAGCTTCAAAAGGTCCCTACCCATCATTCGGGAACGAATGATCCCATAGGAGAGATAATATAACACCCCACATTTTTTAGCTAGAAATTGAAGCATCGTTCCTAGGTGTGTAAACCCAAATACCATGATTAACATTTAAATTCATGTGTCATGATATTTATCCTAATGTGTGAAGTAATTTTCAGGTGAAGAATGTTCATAGAAATCACTTTCGTTCAAAGTTTGGTATTCAATTCTACAAGGGTCAAATTTGAACATATATAAATTTCGATACAAGCAAAATTTTTATTCCAAGACCCACCAAATTTTAGATAATTGAGTCAGCTTTCCAGCGATACCAGTTCACCTAAATCTGATACCCGATAAAAAAGTTATAGCCATTTTCATGAGAGATGCAGTGAGGTCGCGCGATTAGCATGTGTCGCACGCCCCAACACCCGCCTCTATTTTATAGCTGTTGGTTCCGCATTTTTAAGGGTTTTTTGTCCTTTCTTCACTTATAACACCCAGCCCACGAATTATAACCCTCAAGGGGTGATCCTTTTCTCCTATTTCATTAATTAAACATCTCAAAATCCTCTCATACACTCTCAACGGCAAGATTAGGGTTTCCTCGCAAGATCATCCCCAAAGATCAAGAATCAGGCTCTTAAGTCAAGATTTCTAAGAAAAAAATCAAGATTAGGGTTCCATTCTTTGAACTAATTAATCTAAGCTATGTGGTATTTTTCTAAACTACATGGTCATGGTGAAATTGTTTTATTAAACTTTTAAAGTTTAGAAACTATATATTCATGAAGGGTTTTGAGAGCGATTTAAAGAATATGCATTGTGAATCCTTTTCAATGATATAATGTTTTAGTCTTGAAGCCTTCCCTTGGATCTTGAATTTTTCGTGTAATATATACATGTGTTCTTAGTTTTTAAATATGAATTGCGAACATGAATAACGAATTTCCCTCTCTCATTGTGTTTTTTCTTGATTTACAAGTTATGAGTTACTCAATTGCACGTTTTAAAGCATGAACCAAGAGTTTGACTATCATTTATGAACTTAATGTTTGTTGTGAATCGAAGAGAGTGATATTTTATGTTTTGTAAATTCTATATATGTGATAATTGAAATAATTTCATGATTGTTTTGAGAAATTGACCACCACACGTTTTTATGAATTGAAAGAGAGAATCTTTACATATGTTTTCGTGTATGCTGAAATACAAATCCATTTGTACTGTTTGAATGATTTGGTGGTCCAAACATTATGTTTTGAATGAAAGGATTGTAACATGATATTTTATGGCTTAGAGATATGACTTTCAAGTCTTGGTATGACGATACCAAAAGAGATAATGCCATGATAATACAGAATAGAATAGAATGCAGATTTTACTTCAAATTTTGAAATCTAGAATGATGCATGTTTAGAAAGAGTTAAAAATAGGCTTAAACGGAGTTACGTGTTTACCCGAAAAAGGCATAAACCCAGAGAAATCATTGCCCAAAATCGTGTTTTGCCGATACGTTCTATTATATTACCTGAAAGAAAAGTTGTACACTGGCGACGGCCCTGTGGCATAGTAGATAAGAAGATTCTCCAATCCTTGCGGCAAACTTGGGTTGGGAGCTTGGTCGCTGAGTCAAGGGAGGATTCCATATAGCCCGTGGGATTTTAGAATTGTAGGATGTACCAACTAGCTCAAAAGTAAAGCAAAGAGTGAGTTTTTGGTTTCAAACAATTGTCTCAAAGTCTTTTAAATATGCCCATGTATTTTTATATATCATATGCAAAATGTTTTATAAATTGCTCTCACTTATGTTGGATAAGAGTATGTTATTTTGGGATTGCTCTTCATACCAGTACAATTGTATTGACCCCCTATATTTCCGGATCTGAGGCACAATCCCGGGGTCCCGCTAAGCAGCAGGTAGATTTTTGTCAGAGATTTGCAATTGGTGAGCCTCCCTTATTTTGGAAGGCCTATTTTAGAACATTGTTTGTTTATTTGATTCATGGTCCAACTGGGGCCTTGTCCCAGTCTTCAGAAATATGATATTTTTTCAATTAGTAGAGATTTCGCATACTAGTGTTAGATATTTTTTATCTTTATGAAATTATTTTAGTATTAAGTAGTTTGAAATAAAACTTTACCATGATTCTTCTTTGTTATTTTTTTTTGCATTTCCTCTTAGTTTATGAATTGTGCATATGATTGCCAACTAGAATGTGGCGCTCGGGCCTTTATGGTTTGGGATACCCGTCGCGGACTGGGCCTCAATTTGGGTCATGACAACCATACAACCATACAATATATATATCTTGATATAACATTAGACGACTACCATAAAAAGAAAAACCACCCCTCAATCAAAGGGTTATACAACGAAAACTACTTATTTACACTAAAGTCACCCTCACTCTGACCGCTAACCTTATGAGTTCACGTCACCAAATTCTGGACTATCTCACTTCAAATAGGTCATGACACTTTAACATATACTACTACTTGGGTGGAAATACAGTTCTAACATTCTGTGACCCATCAATACCCTTATGCATGACATCTGTAACAAAAAATTTGAAAGGGAGACTGAATACACTTTGTACCTCAAGCTGAAAAGCACAAATTTATCAGGATAAAGGTATACACTAGATTCAATACACCTTGAAGAACTAATGGACTCCTCTCAAGTCCTTGTGCTATCTCATAACTTTATGGATAACTCAATCAGAGAGAACCACATCACTGGGGGAGTTAGACTCTTAGACTTGTATTGCCCCGACAATGAGGCATAGCCCATGAAATTAGAACAAGGAAGGAATTTGGATAGCTTTCTTATGGACGACACTATATCATGAACTAGAGTATGAAAGAATAAGAAACAACTCCTAAATGCCCGCTAGCCTCCTATTATAAGTGTTGTGCACAACACACCCATAAGCAAGAATCTATAGTACATAACTTCACAGACACCCTAGGACCATGAACCATGCTCTTATACCAAGTTTTTCATGACCTGAACTGAAGCCCTAGCTGCGATGAGCATCCCAAACCACAAAGGCCTGAGAGCCCTTCTAACTTGCAATCATATGCATAATTCAGAAACTATAAAATGTAGGAACAAAACAAATGGAAACATGGACATTTGATTATATCAACTAACAACAAGGCATAAGTTCAACAAGACTCAAAATCATCTATACAAGTCTGTGAAGTCTATATTGACAATTGAAAGCAACATCTATCTAAAACCAGGACAAGGCCCCCAGTCAAACCATGAACTAAAAATAATAAAATTATCCCATGAGACAAGACCTTCAGAAATAAGGGAGGCTCACCAACTCCAATAATTTGACAATGATCTACTGCTTAGCGGGACCCCAGGAATGATCCTCAGAACCTGAAATACAGGGGGTCAATAAAAATATACTAATACATAGAACAATCCAAAAAAAATTACATTTTTATACAACATAGGTGAGGACATTTCATAAAAATATGTCATCTTAAAATATTTGAAAACACATGAGCATAATTTGATAAATTTCAAAATACTTTCTTGAAATCATGACTTTACTCTTTATTTATCTTCTAAGCTAGATGGTACACCTTCGTTTCTATAATTCCACGGGCTGTATGATATCCGCCCTTGAATCGGTAGCCAAGCCTCTAATCCAAGTTTGTCGTAAGGAATAGAGTATCAATAAGGGGAGACACACAAGACCACACAACATAATGCCATAGTTCTCAATCAAATCAACATGTCATGGTAGTGCAAAATATCATAAATCATGGCTCCTAACCATAGTCCAAATTAAGACAACATGAATAAAGGTACACAATATCACAAAGCATGGTGCTATCATCCCGTGTCAGCAAATAACGGTTTCAGCATCGAGTCTTTCAACTCGTACAATCTTTAGGGTACCATCTAACTCTCTTTATGCCTATTTTAAATTCTTTAAACATGCTTCATTCTTTTAAAACATTCAATAATTATTCTATTAAGGGCATATCATCAGCAGGTATCGTCATACAAAGACTTGTAAATCATTTGTATCGTATCATTCCACAGTCCTTCTCAATCAAACCATTTATAATGTTATTATTTAGATTTTTCAATCAAATCAATCATTTGACCACCAAAAATATTTAAACAATGCAAGGGGTCATTATATAAAAATATGTGCAAACTTATGCAAAGATTCTATCTTTTTAATTTTTCAACACATGATGGTCAATTCCTTTATAACAATCCATGCAATTCTTTCAATTATCACATTGAGTATTTATAAACAATAAAAAACCCTCTCTTCAATTCATAATCAATATCAAGTCCAAAACAATAGTAAAACACTTATCTTATGCTTCAAAAAATGCAATTGAACAACCCATAACATATGAAATCAAGAGTTATCATAAAAAGAGAGGGATCTAATCATTCATTCTCTTGATGACAATGCATATGTATACATTATTGTTGTTCAATTCTATAAAAAAGAGTTCAAGACAAAGGCTTTACTTTCATCAAACAAGTTCATAATACATACTATTCAAAACCATGTTGAAAACCCTCTTTGTAAACATGATTGTATATCTTTAAACTTTATAAAAACCATAAAACTTATGCTAAATGATTTTAGGATAGCCCCGCATGCCTCATGTTCCTTAGTTGAAGAATAGAGCCCTAATATTGACACTTTTTGTGGGAAATCTTGGATTGAAAGGGTTGAATTCTTGCCTTGAAGGAAACCCTAATTTCTCTTTGTTCTTGAGAGTGGAGAGGATTTGAGATGTTTTAAAACTAACAAAAGATGGATTATAACATGTTTTGGATGATTTAAATCATGTAGGAGAAGTTTGGGGTGAGGAAAATACCAAAATACCCTTAGGGAAGGTACGTACAAATTACAAAATTTTTTAGTTAATGACTTGAGTTGATAAATTATGAACTATTTAATGGATTATCAACTCAAGTCGACCCTTTTGTAGTTGGGATGGTTATGGGTGATGACTTGGTTGATAAGTCGTCACTTAATTAATGACTTATCAACTCAAGTAGTCACTTTGTAGTTGAAGTTGATAACATTCTGGTTAAGGCTAGTGACTTGGCTGATAAGTCGTCACTTAGTTGATGGACTATCACCTCAAGTCGTCACTTTGTTATCAGACGGACATGCTGAAGTAAAATAAGCATAGCATCCTACTCTAATATCGGATTAAGGTGAAACTAGTTACATTGGAAGAAAGACTCAATGATCTTTGTTTTGGTATAAAGTAGGTCATGTAAATCATTATGTACATGAAAAAATGGTCATTTAAAGTTGTTATAATTTGAAGCATTCACTAAAACATAATTGATAGAAACGTTCTCAACTCGCCTTTGATTAGGAGATATTTATGACCTCAATTCATATTCAAAGGTTTATCCACTCTATTGAATTTATCATCACATATATATTAAATAGGAATTATAGGGTTTGGGTCCATATGCATAGGAATGACTATTTGAATTCTATCCCCAAAAAAAAATGTGGGGTGTTACAAAAGGATCCTAAAATTTTGACTAGCATGATTTTTTTAGGTATGGCATCTTGTACCTCCGAGTTAGGCTTGAATATGTTAAAAATGTATAATTATAACTAGACTTTATTATATGTATGTGTCCATGTGAGGAAATAATGAAGTGTGGTATTCAAAGCAAAAAGGGGTAGCTTCAAAAGGTGTTACTAAGATCTAAGTTGTAACACCCTATACTTTTGGGCTAGAATTTAGACCATCATTCCTATGCATATATACCTGAACTAAATTATTCCTTGTTAATATATGAGTGGTGATCAATCCTGTATTTTGGTAAAATCTTTGAATATGAATTGAGATCACAAAAAAACCCTAGCTCTAAGACGAGTTGAAAACATTTCTATCCATTAAGTTTTAGTGGATGTTTCAACTGTAGTCAACATCCATCGACTATAAATTCTTGTATATAATGAATTAAAGGGCCTACTATATATCAAATTAAAGTTCTTTGAAGTAGCTTTACAACGACACCAATTTTGCCTTAATCCGACACCCGAGCAAAAAGTTATGGTTTTGCAAATAGGTGTGTATCGCCTCACAGTCGCAAATGTTCATTGGAAAGAGTTTTCCATAGGCAGTGCAATGCAAACTATAAAGTTTTCCATAGGAAGTGCAATGCAAACCATAAAGTTTGTCATAGTTTATGCGACGCAAACCCCATGGCACAACGACTTAGACATTTTATTTTTGAGATATTCTGAGGGCAACTAAGTCATTTGACACCCCTAAACCATCCCTAATCATCCTTAATGAAATTAGGCTTATTAGTAAGGTTTTAACTCCCTTAAGATACCTATTTCATCTTTCAAGAATACAAGAGGAAAAAATAACTAGGGTTTGGGCAGTCAAGCTTAAAGATCCAATCTTTTTAAAATGTCTTCGTGAATTCTTCGCAACTATGGTACGTAGGGTTTTCTTAAACTAAATGGTCAAGATTAAATAATTTATATTAATGCTTTGAATGTTGAGAAATCATATATTTATGAACGATTTTGAATTACATCAGTAAGTATGCATTGTGAACGTTTGGGTCTTGAGGACTTCCCTAAATCTTGAATTTTAACTCGTGTACTTGTATATATGTGTTTTCAGTTTTGAAATATGAATTGATAGCATGAAAAAAAGAATTTCTTTTCTTATTGTATTATAGTCTTGATGTACAAGTTATGGGTTACTAAATTGCATGTCTTCAAGCATGAACTAAGGGTTTTACTATTGTTTATTAACTACTCAATTTCATATTGAAAAACATGATATAAATGTCTTTAATATTCTTTATTGACTTGGTTTTGATGATTACTTGAAGAGAGGGTTCCTTTCTTAATTGCATAAATGAAAGTGATGATTTTAAAGAGAAGTGAATGATTTGTTACAAGACACTGGACCACCATGTGTTTGTAAATTAAATTGAGGATCCTTGACTCATTTTTTATGAATTTCACTATACATATCCTCTTATACTATTTTACTAGTTTCATGGTCTAAAAATAATATTTTGAAAGAGAAGACTGTAACATGATGTTGTATGGCTTAGAAACATAATATGCAAGTTTTGGTATAATGATACCAATACAGAGAATGTCATAGCAGATTCAGAATAGACTAAAAATACTGATTTTACTCAAATTTTGAATTTAGAAATATGCATGTTTAGAAAAGGTTAAAAATGGTATTAAAGAGAGTTAGATGGTTACCCGAAGAAAGTATAAGTTGTAAGACACAATAATAGAAACCGTGATTTGCCGATATGGGGTTATAGTACCATGTTGTGTGGTCTTGTGTACCTTGATTCATGTCGTCCTAATTTGGGACTATGGTTAGGAGCCATGCTTTGTGGTCTTGTGCACTACCATGACATGTTGATTTGATTAGAGATCATGGTACCATACTTTGTGGTCTTGCATGTCTCCCCTTACTAATACTTCAATCCTTGTGGCAAAGTTAGGTTGGAGACTTGGCTGCTGAGTCAAGGGTGGATTCCATATAGCCTGTAATACCCCGTATTTTTTCTATCTTAAATTTGTTCCTAGAATGTTAAGGGATGGCTTCCAAAATGAATAATATTTATTCCATGTTGAATTTTCAAGATTTCAAGGTACGTTTGACTAGTTTGGTGGCTATAAAGATAGGCTTGAATGTTATGTTAATATATAATTGGATGGGCATGTTGTGCGCTAAATATTTCCTAGTAAGAAGGTGATTTTAGTTGTTAAAGTGATAAGAAGAATCATCCTAGAGTGAGTAGTTGTGTGACAATGCTTGGGCTATTGAATTCATGGTTCAGGCTAGTATTATAAGGTTACGTGCAGTACCTTGTGATTCTGAATTAGGCTTGACCTTGATGAAAGGATTTAGTCCAGTTTGGACTTTGGTAGACAAATTTATCAATGTCATGTGAGAATTATAAGTTAAATCAAGCGAGTATGGTATTTGAGGGGAATAGTATAGTTTAGGGAGTGTTGCTAAGCTTGAAAGTAAAAAGTTGCTTTGATTAAGGCAAGAAGTTCTATCCTAGCTTAGGATTTATGGATCTATGTTCCATGCTATAGAGATGTAGCAATATTGTGATTTCTTACTCAGAGGTCTTATTCAGATCATGCCCAAAGTTCTTTTCTCCCTAATAGCATTAGAATTTCTTAGAAAAGTGTTAAAGATATACGCTATTTGGGTGTAAGAATTTAGTATGATTCAGTCTGTATAGACAGAAATCTAGCTTGATAGACAAACAGACAAATTTCTATAGTTTTTCCATCTTCTAATTTAGTCTAGTCTTACTACCTTAAATTTCGTGAGTATGGTCATTTCAAGACGTAGTTTGTTTGCATCCAGATAAATTGCAAAATTCAGCTAAGTACATGCATCATACATTAGTTCAGATTCAGATAATAAGTCATGATTCAGTCTGTAGATATCCTGTATATCATCTCAGTATTTTCCTAGTATTTCAACCAAATTAGTATCATTCAGGGACGAACGATCCCAAGGGGAGATGTTGTAGTACCCCGAGTTTTTATGTTGTAAACCTCTCATCATTTTCTCACGAAATTAGATCCATCCTAAAAAAATTGTTACTCCTAAGTTGACTCTCTCATTTCAATCTTAACTATATAGCTATTTTTATGAAATCTCATGGACCCACAGATCAGTTCAGCAGCCCACTACATTAGGATTCATTCATACAGTTTATTTCAGTTGTGCATGATAGCTTACAGCCTCAGATTCCTCAGTAATTTCTTCCTAATTAACCACATTCGAGGACGAATGTTCCCAAGGGGGAGATATTGTAATACCCAATATTTTTCCTAGATTAAATTCATTCCTAGAATGTTAAGAGATACATTTCAAAATGAATAATATTTATTACATGTTGAATTTTTAAGTTTTCAATTTTTCACTTTGTGGGAAATTGAATAAGCTTTCCATCGATACCAAATTTGCCTAAATTTGACACTTGGTGAAGGAGTTATGGCATTTTTAAGTTAACAATGTGTTACCTGGACTCACAGCACATCGTGGAGCTAAGCAAATTCGCAGTTGTCAAATTTCAGTAAGATTCCATGATTCCACTGCATTGCAGAGGAGTCCCATTTCACATTTGTCAATTTCTAGCAAGCCTACGCGATAGTGGCGCGTCGCGCCAGTGGCAAAAATAGCAAAACTATAGGGCACCGCAATAGCTACGTGTTGCGGAGAAGGTTCACTTCCCACTTGTCCTTTTCCAGTGAGCTATCATGATTGTGGCGTGTCACGGTGGCCAGCCAAATCAAGGTTTTTGTTGCTTTTCCAATATTGTTTAAAAGCTCAAGGGGGTGTTTTGGTCAATTCCCAAGCCCCCAAATCCATCCAAACACATGATTTAACCCTATTACAAGCCTTCTATGCTTATATTCATCAAAAATTTCTCTCAACCAAAACCCTAAGCTTCATCATTCAACATCAATAATCCCTAAGATTCCACCATTCTTTTCCCAAATAAGTTCAAGATTCAAAGTTGCTAATTCAAGAACACCAAGAATTATCATTCAAGAGAACAAATAGGATCTCAAAAGCAAGCTTGTTCATCTAGTTCATCATCCAAGGTATGTGGGGTTGTGAACAAGGATACTCCTTCCATCCTTGTGCCCAAAACTTGTTTTAAATTAGACAGTTATTTGATTTTATGTGATTTTCCTGGAAATTCAAGTTAGGGTTTACACCCATTATTATTGTTTACAAACTTATGTGATTTCCATTGATCTAGAAGTTGAAATTATATGACTATATTCATATTTCTTTGCATAGTGCGGAAATTTCCAAATTTTATGATGAATTATAAGTGTTTACATTATCAAGCATGAATTTTAAGATGTTTTAACATGAGATTGATGCATGGGTCATTGTTCCCTACTTAAGACTTCTATTTTGAGATTAATTGTGCTATGAGCATCCTCAGATAAGATTACTCTCAGATTTTGGTAAAAATTTGACTTTTTGGTCCTAAGCTAAGATAAAGAATCCACTTTGTTCATATGACTTGAGATTTAAAGAGAGAAAAGTATAATTGGTTTTCTTGTAAACCCTTGTACTATTTTTGAAGTGGATTTCTTAAGATTTTGAGCATAAGAATAGGAGTAGTACTTAGAACCAAGATGGGTAGGTTACTATGGTTTCATACCCCAAAACTATGTACCACCGTAGGACTCAGATTATTCCCACTTCTATGTGGATGTATCAGATTGTGACCACTTAAGATAGAAGTTCTATTCTGATGGTAAGGGTAGAACAACCCTACCTAATGAGGGCTAGACGTGGGACTCCATGGATGCTCACATGGTTTATGTCGGTTAGAAGAACCTCTCAAAGTTCCTAAGTCCCTATCAGTAAAGATTTTCAGAATAGTTTTAAAGTATTTTCCCTACTAGTAAAGAAAAGCTTTGAAATAATTCCCTTAAGATAAAGTATTTTCTTTAATAGAAAAGAATATCAGAAAAGCTTTTAGAAAACTATGTGTATAGGCTCACGAATTTATTCAGACTATGCTTTACAGAAAGACTTTAGCTATAGTTTTCAGCTTTCAGATCTCAGATTTAAGGTGATTCCTTTCTACACATAGACAACATGATTTAAAGAGAGAATACAAGTAAAGCTTTTAGAACTAAATGTTATGACTCACTAGATTTTTAAGGTGAGTCCTTTCTTCACCTAGACAACATGATTTAAAGAGAGAATACAAGTAAAGCTTTTAGAACTAAATGTTATGACTCACTAGATTTTTAAAGCATGACTTGCTTCTCATGATTATTATTTTCAGTATTTCAGATATTCCAGCTTATGTGAGTCATTTACATTTAGCATGCATTGTTTTACAAATTATGACGATGAGATAATGTTTTACATATGCATTTCACTCCATATACTCAGTACATCCTCAAAGTACAGATCCACATAAATGTCTATTTGCTACATTGTCTCATAATGTAGGTACCAGCTCAGTTGTAGCATGCATACTATATTCATACAGTTTGCAAATTCCAGCCAGCAAATGATGAGTCCTCCTACTTCGGTGACTTTGGTTATATATTATTGACGTACTTTATTTCTTATTCATATGTATTGATTAGTGATAGTTGGAGTCGCATCCCAGCTATCTATACTCAGTATAGTAGAGGCTTCACAGATGTCAGTTACAGTAAGTTATGTAATTTTATTTCCATTTTTCATTCTTTATCAGAATGTAAAATGGTATCAGTATTGTATTTTTCACAGATTCCATCATTGTTTTGTTTCCGCACAGCAAGCTCAGTTATTTTATACTTATTTTATCAGTAACTTAACAGTATGCCATTTCATGGGTTAGCTTGGGATCTCTTGTTGTCTTAAGCACCGTGTGACATCTCGGGATAGATTTTTGGGGCGTTACATAGACTGTGTAATTATAGATTGTAGGGTGTACCATCTAGCTCAGAAGTAACATAAAGAGTGGTTTATGATTTCAAAGAAATATTTCAAGGTCTTTAAAGTGTGCCCATGCATTTTTATATATTATACGTAAAATATTTTATGAATTACTCTCACCTATGTTAAATATATAAATATATTATTTTAGATTTCTCTGCGTACCAGTACGTTTGTATTGACCCCCTATATTTCAAGGTCTAAGGCTCAGTCCAGGGGTCCCGCTAAGCCATAGAATTTTCAAAAAGAAGTGTGCAATTGGTGAGCCTTCCCTTTCTGGAAGGCCAAGTTTATTTAAACATGGTTATTTGACTAATTCAGGGTATGACTGGGGGCGTTGTCCCAGTTTTGTTTTCAGATAGATTGTTGTTTTTAATTGTAGTAAAGATTTTGCAGACGTGTATCAGATAGTTTGAGTTTTATTAAACTTATGTTTGCATTACTCAGTTGAGATATTAAAGTGACCATGATTCAATTTGTATTATTTTTTGCATTTTCCCTTATTGTATGTAAATTGTATTCGGGATTGGCAGATAGAAAGGGCACCCGAGCCTTCATGGTTTGGGATGCTTGTCGCGGCCAAGGCCCTAGCTCGGGTCATGACAAACTTGGTATTATAGAATATTTCATGGTCCCAGGGTGTCTACGAAATCACATCGGGTAGAGTCTTATTTATGGGTGTGTAGTGCACCATACTTATAAGTAGGAGGCTACAAGGCATTTAGGAATGCCTCCCTTCTTTTGTGATTTAGTTCGTGTTGTAGAGTATAAATGTCTCCTAATCAATGATTTCTTGTACTTTAGAAAGTTATCATGCCTCTCCGTCACTCCAATGAACAGGATACCTAAACTGAAGATGTCTGTCCTACCCATGGGATGAGGACACATAATAGGGCTCACACACCTGAATTTGTTGCTACTCCGGGAGTCCCTTCTGTTCAGTCCAGCCTACCCAGGGCACCTAGGTCATCTCAGTTTGGGACTAATTGCACTCAACCTCCCTAAAGAGAAGTATCAGATATTGAGTTCAGATAGTCGATGTATATGATAGCTTAGTTGGTGGCTTCCCAGGCTCAACGGTCTGAAGATATTGCATCTACGTCTGGTGAATCTAAGACTACATAAGTTAGTCAGCTCATGAGACTGAACCCACCTAAGTTTACGGGCATAAAGGTTGAGGAGGACCCACAAGGGTTCGTGGATAAGTTGGCAAAAATTTTTAGGAAGATACATGCTAATGAAGTGGAAGGAGATGAATTGGTGGCCTATCAACTGAAGGATGTGGCCAATCAGTGGTACAATGAATGGGAAGATGTGAGGGGAAACAATGTCGAGCCTTCTGTATAGGGCGAGTTTGTGGAAGCTTTTCTGGACCAATTCTTTTCCCAAGAATTAAGGGAGTCCAAGGCTGAAGAGTTCATGAACTTGAAATAAAGGAATATGAGTGTCAAGGAGTACACCCTGAAATTCAACCAATTATCCCATTATGCTTTGGAATTGACGGGTAACATAAGGGCTCGTATGAGAAAGTTTGCATCCAGTCTCCCAATTGATTTGGTATTGGAGTGCAAAGGAGCGATGCTGAATAGAGACATGGATTTCTCTAGGCTATCCGTTCATATGCAATAGATTAAAGAGCAAAAGAAGAGGCTGATAGAGGCAAGGGAGAAAGACAAGCAGGCCAAGACGGCCAGATATACAGACCAGAATAATAGTCAGCAACAAGGTGGTAACTGGGGTAACAGGTGGTCTCAAAATATTTTTTTAGAGAAATGCTCAATCGTCAGCAAGTTCACCTGCTCCCAGGCCTTTGAGTGAATAGCGGTTCCAATCAAGAGATAGGCTTGGAGCTCATGGAACGCAGTCCTAGAGGAGTGTAACTCAGTCATTTAGGTCACACCCTCGCTGTAGCAATTGTGGGAGGAATCATCTAGGGAAGTGTTATTCTGAGATTCGGATTTGTTATTCTTGTGGCAAGTGGGCCATACTTAGAGGGACTATCCCTCAACTGGAGGGAATTTAGGGGGTACTAATTCCCAAGCCGCGTCCACAGCTCCTCCTCCTAGTGGAGATGCAATTTATTAATGGAACTTGGATGGATTATCTGAAAGACAATTATCTGTCCTTGTTCATCGAATGTTAATGTATTCTACTATAGCAAAAGCTACTGTATCTACCGAGAATCATCAAAGACATACAGATGTAACTGTTTGTAAAATGATTGTTGTTGGTTTTACTGGCCAACTTCATGGTTGGTGGGATAATTTCTTAGATAATTATAAAATAAATGTTATATTAGAAGCTAGGAATTCCACTGAAGGTGTTGATAACCTAGGAAGAGTATTACCTGCGAATAGAAAAGATATATTGAGCATTTTGGTGGTAGATTTACTAATTAATATGAAAATACTCGGACACTCTTACATGGTCTTAGATATAGGACCTTAGGAGAATTTAGATGGTATAAAGATACCTTTCTAAGCAGGGTTATGGATTTACCCAAAAGTAACTATACACATTGGAAGGCGAAATTCATAGATGGTCTTTCACCTTTATTTGCTGAAAGGGTTAGAAAGGAGCTTAGGGGATCGGGTTTCTATGGTGAAATATCCTATGAAAATCTTACCTATGGTTAGCTGATAGCAACCCGTACTCAGCAATGTTTATCTTTGTGCAATGATTTAAAATTAGCTAGACAAAGTAAGCTTGATAATTTTAAAGAAAAATCCCAATTAGGAGATTTTTGTGAGCAATGTGGTATGGATAAACCGGCTTCTACTTCTCAAGAAAAGGGTCGAAGATATTCTAAGTCTGATAAATCCTATAATAAGAAGAGATCTAGGAATAGATTCAGAGAAGAACATGATATTCGCAAAGTCCAGCGTAAGTCCATTAGATTTATAAAAAATAGGTCTAAGCGCGATCTCACCAAAATTAAATGTTACAGATGTGGTAACTTTGGGCATATTGCTCCTAATTGCAAGCTCTAAAATCTTAAGTCTTTAGGTCTTGATGAATATATTCATGATCAAGTATATGGTTTGTTATATACCTCTGGTTTCGAGTCTGATTATAATTGTGTTTCTGAATCTGAAAATAATGTTGAATTGCCTGATTCGTCTGACAGTGATCATGTCAATATTTGTGCTGACTGCAACGGTGATAATTGTGTTTGTGATGAAACTTTTTATAAATTGCAATCACAGTTTGAAGATTTAGATTTGAATGTTTAAACCCTCAATGCTGATAGCGTTCTTGAGTTATTAAAAGAAGTTTTCAATGAAAAACTTCGTGAAAAAACTATTACTATTGCTACTAAAAAATCTGTTGATAGCGCCCCTAGTGCTTCTAAAATTGCTGATAGCACTCACACTTCTTAGAGTACTAATAATGATTATTAAATGGCTTATTCTTTAGCTGAGGTTAATAGACGCCTTGCTATAAGTCAATTACCCAGCAAAGATACATCTTTCAATGATTTAAAAATTGAGGTTGAAAACCTAAAAAAAGAGATTATATCTCTGAAGCAAAACTAGATGATTTGTGATCACAGGATTACAAAAATTGAGAAAGATATTTCTCAAAATGATGTTTCTTCCAGTTCCAAAGGGAAGGAATAAATGTCCAATATAGAAGAAGACGATGATATTGTCAAAAATTTTGATGTAAAGAATGATTATTTTTTTGGCATGATGCAAATTGTTACAGATCATAAATGGTATAAAAATTGCACTATATTAATTGATAATGATTTCTCTGTGACTAATGTTGCCATGATTGATAGTGGTACTGATGTTAGTTGCATTAAAAAAGGTTTGATTACAACCAGATATTTTCATAAGACTACACATATATTTAAGTCTTCATCTGGTCATTCTCTTGATATTAATTATAAACTTCCTAATGCATATATTTACCAAAATAAGGTTTGTATTCTGTATTTCTTTTTTTGGTTAAAAAAATCAATTATATCCCCCAATTATACTTGGCACCCCTTTTATAAATGCAATTTATCCTTATACTTATATTGATGCTAAAGTATTTACTGCTACTTATAAAAATAAGAAAATATCTTACCCTTTTGTTACAGATCCAGTAAGTAGGGATATAAATGCTTTAATTGATATAAAGCATATGGTGCCTGAGGCTGTGATGATGAGGGAGCGGATCTTCCCCTAGAAGAGGAATATCAGGCTTATATGGAGAACCAGATGTGCATGGGTTCTCAAAAATTGTTATAAAAAAAAACTAATACCCTTGAAGATTAGGGTACAACCTCTATGGTAGAAAGGCAAATGTTGCTGAAAGGTTCCAAAATCTATTTTACATATTGGGACTATATTCAGGACTTCACCAACACATTATATTACAATAATAATAAGCATAAACATACATGGTTCATAAAAATTTGTGCGAACATATTCGATGAACCAATCCCTAACTGGTTTATTAATTGGTGGGCGTATCATGGCCCACTTGTTCATATATTACCATATATATTTCTAAAACTATACAAAAGATGGACAAAGGTATCCCTATTTCTGACTGAGTTATGCCACTCAGATCATGTATGAAATTTAGACAAGATTGACCAGATGTACTTCTATATTGAATTCTCCATTCCATGGATTTACAAATAGAGTATTGAATTTGGATTTACTAAAGAACAAATACCTTGTATTTATAGGGTATTTTATAATAACTTTTGGGACAATCTGATGCGCAAATATCCCACAACTAAAAAATTAAATGGTCAAGAACTCCTGGATACTATAGACAGTAAAATTCAGGAATATGTTAATTCTCCTCAGAGAAATATTGTTGAGGATAAATCTTTAAAACATATCTCCAGAAGTATCGATGTTTATGATAGAGATAGAATAGAGATGATAGAACAATATCTGGAAGAAGTTTGAAAAAATTTGATGAAAACTGTTGAACAACATTCAGATACTTCTATGAAGAGCATCACCAGCGATGATATTGCGGAAGATGTTTAGGAATCCCAGCCAATTGATTCAGGAGATACCCTGAATGAGGAAGCCATAGCCAAAACGGAAGAATTTCTCCGGGAACTAAAGAAGAAGATAAGATATTTGGAAAGAAACCTACCTAAAAAATCTATAATCACTGTGTATGAGACCCGAATATGGGACCCTTTTTACTATGTACACAGTACATCAACTGTGCATAAGGACCAGGATGTGGATCCATAAGTACTGTGCATAGATTCCTTTTGCTTTTCTTTTTGATATATAGGACCGTTATTTGTTAAGGAAGGTCAGAAGAATAATTTTATTTTCTTTATTTCTCTCTCTAAGAAAAGTTTGCTCTCCTCTATCTCTTGTGTAACATAGTTCAAGGTTTGAATAAAAGGGCTAATAGCCGCCGTTGTGTACTATTCCGGCCTTGCATCTAGCTAGTCTTAAGGTATTTAATTCATTAATTTTGACATACTTTAATACTTTCTTCCCCTCTCCAGCCATGACTATTTCTGACTAAACACTTTTCATTTCTATGCCAAAGATCTAACTTCTCTTACTTAGTAAGTATGAAAGATCCAGACTATATCAAAATATGATGGAATTTTTCTATAGCTTCTGGACTTGGTTCCGAAATGGTTGGTGCAGTCAAAATTAGTACTGCTTATGGTGGCTTTGTCTTAGTGACTACGTCTGGCAAGCCCATGACTTTTAAGCCCGCGATAATAAAGAAAAAGGTGTCTCTCTTGGCGGTTAGAATCGCTAGAAACATGGGCTCATCCTAAGTAGGTATTAATCTTCTGACAGGCCCCTTGTTCGAGTAAAAGAATTTTTTCATACAGTCATTAAGCTATTTGAAATTCTTTTATATTTCGGTTAGTGCCTCAGTTGGTTTTCTGACTAGGATTCCTGATATTAGTTAATAGGTCTAGTTGGCATGGCAGATTACCGCCCGCTTGTCCAATCCTATTAAATGGTGTCAGGAAAGGTGGATTACCGCCCGCCTGTCCGATCCTATTAAATGGTATCAGAGCCTAGGAACTTTCATAGTAATTATGTAATAGATCTGAAGTCTTTAGCATTGATATGAAGTTTTTCGACATGGATATAGGAGAAGTTAGTACTAAAAGTACTAAACTTGACGAGATAATATACCTCTAAATCTTGATTTATTAAATAAATGGACTATCCCCAAGGTGCATATAAAAACCATTTATGAATATGATTTCTTTGATAAGGTGCTTTATAGGCAAATTATAAAAACTATTGAACAGTCTTTAGCATTAAATACGGATGAGAAGACTATTAGACTATTAAATAAATGTGATATTGAGATGTATAAACGTCAATATAATTTTATGCATATAGGAATTGTGCAAATTGCATTTAAACCTTTAACTCTTAAAGAGTTACCAGAGATATTTCTAGCTGCACTTCGGGATGCTAGAAATTTAAATTTCAGACAGTCTCGTATGGGTTCAATTGAATCCACTGTAGCCTATGGTCCAGTATATTTTAACACACAGATAAATTTATAATTATCTTTGTATGATATGAATATTCTTGATGCCTTGACTTTAAAAACTCATATTTATAATTATGCTCCTAGTTTTGAGTTAATTTGTCTTTCTTATAGAATTTATAACAAATTATTGTCTACCCTGAACCCAAGATGCAAACTGATAGATGATGCATCAAATCATACCTTACTGATCGAAACAAACTTCGCAAGATCCAAGGTCACCACGAGGAGACCTATAAGATGGGATAAAATTGAATGATCATTCTCTTGATATTAATTATAAACTTCCTAATGCATATATTTGCTGAAATAAGGTTTGCATTCCGCATTTCTTCTTTTTGGTCAAAAAATTAATTATATCCCCCAATTATACTTGGCACCCCTTTTATAAATGCAATTTATACTTATACTCATATTGATGCTAATGGATTTACTGCTACTTATAAAAATAAGGAAATATCTTACCCTTTTGTTACAGATCCAGTAACTAGGGATATAAATGCTTCAATTGATATGAAGCAAAAACATGTGAAATTTTTACAGCTTGAAATGTTTAGCATGAATATTGGTGATACTATGAAATCTGCTAAGATACAGGAGAAAATAAAAATGATCTTCGATCAAATAATTGTTGATATATGTGTTGATCACCCCAATGCTTTTTGAAATCATAATCAGCATATTGTAACTCTTCCATATAAAGACGATTTCTGCGAGGACAAGATCCCAACAAAATTAGGACCCTGCCAAATGAATGTAGAGCTAGTCGAATTCAACAAAAAAGAGATTGATAATCTCTTACAAAAGGGTCTAATAAAACATTCTAAATCACCAAGGTCTTGTACTGCATTTTATGTGAATAATATGGCTAAAAAAATGTGGTATGCCGAGATTAGTAATTAATTATAAACCTCTTAATAAATATTTGAAATGGATTAGATACCCTATTCCAAATAAAAAAGATTTATTGTCCAGATTATTTGATGCCAATATATTTTCTAAATTTGATTTAAAATTTGGTTATTGGAAAATTCAGATATTTAGAGAGCACACTTATAGAACTACTTTCAATGTCCCATTCAGTCAATTTGAATGGAATGTGATGATTTTTGAATTGAAAAATGCTCCTTCTGAATTCAAGAAAATAATGAATGACATTTTCAATCCACATATGGATTTCATTATTGTTTATATTGATAATATTCTGGTGTTTTCAAAAACATTAGAATTACATTTTAAACATCTTGATATGTTTAAAAACATTGTGATACAAAATGGTTTGGTAATATCTAAACCAAAAATGAGTTTGTTCCAGACAAGTATTCAATGTTTAGGTCACAATATTTGTCTAGGAAAGCTAGTCCCTATTCAGCATTCTATTGATTTTGCTGATAAATTTCTTGATGTTATCACTGATACAACCAATTGCAAAGATTCTTAGGGAGTTTGAATTATATATTCCCATTTTATAAGAATTTGTCAACAAATTTAGCTCCCTTATATGATAGATTAAAAAAGGGTTCAAGGTCCCTGGACTGATAGCCATACAAACCTTTTAAAACACATTAAGCAACGTGTAAAATCTTTGTCTTGCTTAACTTTAGCTAACCCTTCTTGGTTAAAAATTATTGAAATTGATGTTTCTAATTATGGTTATGGAGGAATACTTAAACAAGTGAATCCCCATAATAATATTGAAAAATTGATACAATTTCATTTCGGGAAATGGACTGAAAGTTAAAAGAAGTATGCAATGGTTGCACATGAAATGTTAACCATTGTTAAATGCATTCTTAAGTTTTAGGACGATTTATATAATTGAATTTTTTTAATTAAAACTGATGCTCAATCGGTGAAGTATATGTTTGACAAAGATTTTAAACATGATGCTTCAAAATTAATATTTGCAAGGTGGCAAGCTCAATTAGCCCCTTTTGATTTTGAATTTCAATATAAAAAGGGAATTGATAATTCTTTGCCTGATTTCTTATACAAAGAATACTTAAGTGAAAAATAAATTTTTACACTCATTTTCTCTCTGAAAAAATGATAATCACTATTATAAAGGCAATCCCTTTGAACGAAGATATGCATATGATTATTCTTGAAAAAATAATACATTCAATAATTGAAGATGAATTTGTTGTCTTTAATTATGAAGAAATTAGAGACAAAATTGATTGGTTTGATATTGATTCATCTGACTAATCTATTATGTGCAATATGACTACAGATCCACCCTGGCAAATGGCCAAAGTAAAAGGTAGAGGCAGAGGAAGATATTCCTCTTTTAGGGGAAGATCCGCCCCCTCATCATCATAACCTCAGGCATCATATGCTTCATCATCAAATACCCCGGTGATACAAAGGGGAGAAATGAGTTTGATAAATTCTAAGATTCCGCAGATAGACGAATCTTCTTCATAATCGATCCATCTAGAAGATATTACGGGGGATCATCCATTATATGGTAATTGCAGTCATATTTAACTGCAAAGCAAGCAGATAAGTTTGCAAACATTGTAAAAGAAAACGTTGATAGCAAACCATATGAAGAACTTGATAATAGAGAGCTGATAGTTCTTGTGAAAAACTCTTAAATTCAGAGATAAAATGATCTATGGAAGATACTCTACAAATATTTGATTACTAACCTCAATTTTCCAGGAGAGTCTTATAATACTCGAACATATTATGAAACAATTCTGTTATCCACAGGAAGCGTAGAGATTGAACATTTCTAGGCTTATGATGGAGAACCAGATGTGCATGGGTTCTCAAAAATTATTATAAAAAAAGATCATTACCCTTGGAGATTGGGGTACAACCTTTATTGCAGAAAAGTAGATATTTCTAAAAGGTTCCAAAATCAATTTACATATTGGAACTATATTCAGGCCTTCACCAACACATTATATTACAATAATAATAAGAATAAACATACATGGTTCATAAAGATTTATGCGAACATATTCGATGAACCAATCCCTAACTGGTTTATTAATTGGTGGGCATATCATGGCCAACTGTTCAGATATTATTGGATATATTTCTAAAACTATACAAAAGATGGACAAAGATGTCCCCATTTCTGACTTAGTTATACCACTCAGATCATGTATGCAATTTAGACAAGATTGACCAAATGTACTATATTGAATTCTCCATTCCATGGATTCACAAATGGAATATTGAATTTGAATTTACTAAAGAACAAATACCTTGTATTTATAGAGTATTTTATAATAACTTCTGGGATAAGCTGATGTGAAAAGATCCCACAACTAAAAAATTAAATGGTCAAGAACTCCTAGATACTATAGACAATAAAACTAAGGAATATGTTAATGCTCCTCAGAAAAATATTATTGAGGATAAATCTTTAAAACATATCTCTTGAAAGATCGCTATTTATGATAGAGATAGAATGGAGATGATAGAAAAATATCTGGAAGAAGTTCAAAAAAAATTGATGAAAACTATCGAACAACATTCAGATACTTCTATGAAGAGCATCTCCAGCAATGATATTGCGGAAGATGTTCACGACTCCCAACCAATTTATTCAGGAGATAAACTGAATGAGGAAGCCATAGCCAGAATGGAAGAATTTCCCCGCGAACTAAAGAAGAAAAAAGACAAGATGTTTGGAAAGAAACCTACCTGAAAAATCTATAATCACTATGTATGGGACCCGGATGTGGGACCCTTTTAACTATTTATATAGTAGATCCACTGTGCATAAGGACCCGAATGTGGGACCCATAAGTACTCTGCACAGATTCCTTTTTCTTTCCTATTTCTATATATAGGAACTTCATTTGGTAGGGAAGGTTAGAAGAAAATTTTTATTTTCTTTATTTCCCTCTCTAAGAAAAGTTTGCTCTCCCCTCTCTCTTGTGTAACATAGTTCAAGATTTGAATAAAGGGCTGATAGCCACCGTTGTTTACTATTGTGGCCTTGTATCTGGCTAGTCTTAAGGTATTTACTTTTTTAATTTTGACATACTTTAATACTTTATTCCCCTCTCCAATCGTGACTATGTCTGGCTAAAAACTTTTCATATTTATGCCAAAGATCTCACTTCTCTTACTTAGTAACTATGAAAGATGCAGACTCTATCAGAATATGAAGGAATTTTTCTATAGTTTCTTGACTTGGTTATGAAATGGTTAGTATAGTCGAAATCAGTACTGCTTATGGTGGCTTTATCTTAGTGACTACGTCTAGCAAGCCCATGACTTTTAAGCTCGTGATAATGAAGAAAAGGGCGTCTCTCTTAACGGTTAGAATCGCTAGAAACATGGGATCATCCTAAGTAAGTATTAATCTTCTGACAGACCCCTTGTTCGGGTAAAAGAATGTTTTCATGCAGTCATTAAGCTATTTGAACTTCTTTTATAATTCGATTAGTGCGTCGGTTGTTTTTTTGACTAGGCTTCCCGATATTAGTTAATAGGTCTAGTTGGCATGGGGGATTACAGCCCATATGTCTGATCCTATTAAATATGGATGGCATGGCAGATTACCGCCCTCCTGTCCGATTCTGTTAAATGGGTTCCAAAATCAATTTTACGTATTGCGACTATATTCAGGCCTTCACCAATACATTATATTACAATAATAATAAGCATAAAAGTATAAACAACATCTTTTATATTCCTAGGTAATGCTCTTCCTAGGTTATCAACACCTTTGGTGGAATTACTAGCTTTGAATATGACATTTATTTTATCATTATCTAAGAAATTATCCCACTAGACATGAAGTTGGCCAGTAAAACCAGCAACAATCATTTTACAAATAGTTGCATCTGTACGTCTATGATGATTCTCGGATGATGTAGTAGGTTTTGCTATAGTAGAATACATTAACATTTGATGAACAAGGACAGATAATTGTCTTTCAAATAAGCCATCCAAGTTCCATTCATAAATTGCATCTCCGCTATACGACGTATTAGTCTGATTCCAATCTCTTTCCTTTATCAAAATATCTTAAAGAGTTGGACGCGAATACTATTTAGAAGTCATGTGGGGTATATCATCATATTTTTTCTCGGTTGCTTCCTAACCATACCTCTGGGCTTATTAAGTTCAGAGTAGATTTCATTTCCCATATCTGAGTAGATTCTATGCTATCAGCAAAGGCATTAAACAAATCAATGGGTTTGATATTTAAATCGGAAAACTTTTTATCAAGTAATTTTTCAAAATCTTCTATGGGAGACAATTTTTCAAATCCCTCAATATCTAGAGGACTCTGAATACAAGGCCTAGTTATCAAGTCTTCCTTCTTACTTTCCAAAGTGGAAGCAATATCAGATGACTTTGGACTAACACTAAGTTTTTTTACCATCTCAATCAATTCATCAAGTTTTTCATCAAGAGAATAAATATGTTCTCCCAAAACATTCACATAAAGACTCAAATAATTGTTCTAAGCAATCAGATTATTTATTTCTGCAATATTTACTTTACCAATTTCATTATCAATGAATTTTTGGAATGCAAAAAAAGTAATACAGTATTATTATGAAATACAAAAGATGATTGGGGAGGGTAAATAGTTTGAAGAATATTACCACTCATATCTTGATAAGATCTTTCCAAAACCTCTACATATAATGGCAAATATGTGGTTATAAACCATGGCACAAAGCACACAATCTGATTATGCAATGCACACATCTCATAAAATTCTTGAGAAATATTATTTATTTCGTCTGGACTATAAGTTTCAAAGAACCAAATTCTAAATCGATTCCATTTTTTTAAAAAAAAAACTTTTTTAATATAAATCCTTTCCTAGGAACCAGGACTAAAATCAATTTGGTATGACATCATATTAAACACTGTTAACATCAAAATCCATTTCAGAAGGAGTAGGGGCATCCCTATCAGAGATATTATCACTATCTTGAACAATATTTTTTTTAGAATTGATTTTAATCTTTTCTACAAAGCATGTAGATACAGGTATAGATGCAGAATCAATAGTATGTAAAGATGCTGCACTATTCCTAGCTGGACCGTAAAATGGTTCAATAAAAGATATATGATGCATAGCACGCAATAATTTTGGCATAGAAAAGGAATATCCGTTGTAAACCGTTGATTTGTTGTCAAACTGAAGACAAATCCTTCCATCTGGATTCTGAGTTACATGGTATAACTCAAAGTTTATCACATCATCCGTGACTTGATTCGGAGAAATAATCGAATTTAAGATCCATGTTTCAGGAAATTCAATTTCATCCGATCTTATAGGTCTCTTCATGGTGACCTTGGATCTTGTGAAGTTTGTTTCAACCAATAAGATCTGATTTGATGCATCATATATTAGTTTCCATCTTGGGTTCAGAGTAGAAAATAATTACTACAAAAAAAATCTGTTGATAGCGCCCCTAGTTCTTCTAAAATTATTGATAGCACCCACACTTCTCAGATTACTAATAATGATTATTACATGCCTTATTCTTTAGCTGAGGTTAATAGATGCCTTGATAAAAGTCAATTACCCAGCAAAGATACATCTTTCAATGATTTAAAAATTGAGGTTGAAAACCTGAAAAAAGAGATTATATCTCTGAAGAAAAATCAGATGATTTGTGATCATAGGATTACAAAAACTGAGAAAGATATTTCTCACAATGATGTTTCTTCCAGTTCCAAAGGCATGGAAAAAAAGTCCAATATAGAAGAAGATGCTGATATTGTCAAAAATTTTGATGTAAAGAATGATTATTTTTTGGGCATGATGCAAATTGTTACAGCTCATAAATGATATATAAATTGCACTATATTAATTGATAATGACTTCTCTATGACTAATGTTGCCATGATTGATAGTGGTGTTGATGTTAGTTGCATTCAAGAAGGTTTGATTCCAACCAGATATTTTCATAAGACTACACATATTGTTAAGTTTGAATTTGGTCATTCTCTTGATTTAATTATAAACTTTCTAATGCATCTATTAATCGAAATAAGGTTTGCATTCTGCATTTCTTCTTTTTGGTAAAAAAAATCAATTATATCCCCCAGTTATACTTGGCACCCATTTTATAAATGCGATTTATCCTTATACTCATATTGATACTAAAGGATTTACTGCTACTTATAAAAATAAGGAAATATTTTACCCTTTTGTTACAGATCCAGTAACTAGGGATATAAATGCTTTAATTGATATGAATCAAAAACACGTGAACTTTTTATAGCTTGAAATATTTAGCATGAATATTGGTGATACAATGAAATCTACTAAGATATAGGAGAAAATAAAAATAATCTTTGAAAAAATGATTGTTGATATATATGTTGATCACCCCAATGCTTTTTGGAATCGTAAACAACATAATGTAAATCTTCCATATGAAGATGATTTCTGTGAGGACAAGATCCCAATGAAATCAAGACCCTTCCAAATGAATGTAGAGTTAGTCGAATTCTGCAAAAAATGAGATTGATAATCTCTAACAAAAGGATCCAATAAAACATTCTAAATCACCATGGTCTTGTACTCTATTTATGTGAATAATGCGGCTGAAAACGACCATGGTATGCCGAGGTTAGTAATTAATTATAAACCTCTTAATAAATGTTTGAAATGGATTACATACCCTATTCCAAATAAAAAAGATTTAGTGTCCAGATTATTTGATGCCAATATATTTTCTAAATTTGATTTAAAATCTGGTTATTGGCAAATTCAGATATTTTTAGAGCACACTTATAGAACTTCTTTCAATTTCCCATTCGGTCAATTTGAATGGAATGTGATTCCTTTTGGATAGAACAATACTCCTTCTAAATTCCAGAAAATAAAAAATGACATTTTTAGTCCACATATGGATTTCATTGTTGTTTACATTGATGATATTCTGGCGCTTTCAAAAACATTATAATTACATTTTAAACATCTCGATATGTTTAAAAAGATTGTGATACAAAATGGTTTGGTAATATCTAAACCAAAAATGAGTTTGTTCTAGACAAGTATTCGATTTTTAGGTCATAATATTTGTCGAGGAAAGATAGTCCCTATTCAGCGTTCTATTGATTTTACTGATAAATTTCCTGATGTTATCACTGATAAAACCTAATTTCAAATATTCTTAGGGAGTTTGAATTATATATCCCCATTTTATAAGAATTTATCAACAGATTTAGCTCCCTTATATGATAGACTAAAAAAGGGCTTTGAAGGTCCCGGGACTGATAGCCATACAAACCTTGTAAAATAAATTAAGCAGTGTGTAAAATCTTTTCCTTTCTTAACTTTAGCTAACCCTGCTTGGTTTAAAATTATTGAAACTTGTAACGCCCCAAATCTGGTACCTGGAATGCCACACGGTACTCATGGTCCCGAAGGACCTCAAGCTAACCCATGATTGATATCTGTACTGAGCACTGCATAACATACTGTATAACTGCAGTAGAAAATACTGGAAGGCCATTAGGTTCAAATATCGGATAGATCATAAAATCTGAATAATACGGTATCACCATACCAAAACTGAAATAACTGTCTGAACATGATAGTCTGAAAGCTTCTAAACTATCTAAAAACTGTGGAGTTGATGGGACATATCCCTAAATAACTCTGGACTACTGAAATAATAAAGTAATAAATTAACTATGCTATTCTCGAATAATGAGGACTCACAGCTAGTCTGGCTGCTGAACATCTGACCTACTATGGATGCTGTGGAGCTCGTGCTACTGGACCTATGGTATAAAACACCATAGCACAAATGCGTCAATACGATTGAATGTATTGGTATGCAAGTGAGGTAGGCTAAATGCAAGGGGTTTATATGCATGAACAATACTAACTGACTGAATAATATGAACGTGAGAATACATGCATGAATACGTGAACTGTGACTGAGATCATGACATCACTGAATCTGAGTACTGATAACATAAGTTCAATATAACTGATATACTATTATCTGAATGATTATGTCTAATAGTTCTGTTTCTAATAGAACTAGTTGGGTTCCGTACTAAACTAGGTGACTGTATCTGACAGTCCTGAATGCTATAGAACTATCTGAGTTCTATTACTGAGACTGAGACTGAGACTATAACTGTGAAAAGTAGTCATCTAACTGACATGCCCCTAATAAGCTATTATAGCTTAGTTGGGATCTAATTTGTAACCCCAATTGGAAGGGTGTCAATACCGCGTCACTGGTAAGGACAAGGTGTGGGTGACCCTCATCTAACAGTGTCCCCAAAAGAGAATGGTGGGACCCTTATCTAACAGTATTAATCTACCACATCAACCCTCATCTTTCAGTGTTGATGTCTCAACCTATGCTGGCTACATATTTATGGAATGCAAGGATTGCTTCTAAGGATCACACCCTTAACTATCACTGTGTGCCCTCATCCTTGAGTTCACTCGATGCTAATTCCTACTCCCATCTGAATAGACACTGAAACATGATTAACTGGACTGGGCTGATTTTAGTGAGTTTCGTTGATTGATGGAATACTATTGAGATTACGTAGTTACTGAGATTTTCTAGATTACTGGTATTTTTGAGTTTTCCCGAGTCATGAGTCTGACTGAATTCTACTGAGTATGGCTTGACTGAGAGTATCTTGAAAACATGACACTGGCTCTAGGCACACAACTAAATTTGTTGGGTACAAGTACCCCCAGGACTCGATATTATGAAACTAACAAGATATGACACTTCCTAGACTCACGACCATAATCAATAATTCATAATACAATCATTGGGGAATTTCATGAGGCACTTGATTATCATGGTTTGGTACATGAATAGGAATGCATATAAACATGTCATAACTTTATAGGCTAATCTCATGAACAATCTATCAAATAAGTTCAATGCATAACAATAACATGGAAGTCATTTTGAACATAAGGGGTTCATCAATTTGGTCATAATTGAGTCCTAAAGCATGATTCTTGTTCTTTTGGGAATTTTATCAAACACATTGCATGCATAACCTTAGGCTTATGCATATACACTAGTTCATACATCATGGTTACCTTAATCTACTCAATTTAAAATTTTCCAACCCACATACTAGTATAATTTCATGAAAAGTACATAAAGACTCCAACTTGGGATTCATACAACCATATCGACATAATTAAAATCAACCCACCATATGGAAATCACAATTCATAAGTTTAAAATGGGATTCTTGAGCTTCATGGATCAAAGAAACCCATGAATTAACACTTTACATACCTGAGTAGATGATTTCTTGAATATTGGTAGAGAAAAGCTTGAATTCTTAACTTGGAATTAAATACCTAGGGTTTCTTGTTCTTGGGGATTGATCTTTTGGAGAAACCCTAATTTGGTGTTATGGATGAATAATGAAGTTATGACCTCTGGTATGGTATAATTAGGGATTAAAATGGGTGGAAAAAGACTCAACTACCCTTTTAAAAATAGCTTAAAATTGTTGATCGGAAGTGATGACGATTTGGGCGATAGTCCCTCGCTGGATCAACGGTCCGTTGGTCCATCCCATCGTACTTGTCCAGAACCTGAACTTCCTTCCTTGTCTATAATGGTTTTGGCGATGGTCCATCGCTAGTTCGACGGTTCGCCGATCCTGACCATTGAACTTTGCCAATAGTCAGGTTCACTGCCTTAGTCGTGATGGTTTGGGCAACGGTCCATCGCTAGATCGATGGTCTGTCATCCCTGACCGTCGCTTCTGGGCAGTTCCAACAGTTCTCTATAAAACGTCCATAACTTTTTACTCCGATACCAGATTTGGACAAATTTGGTATTGTTGAAAAGCTAATTCAATTTCCGACATGATAAAATGTCAAAATTGGGGAAATTCTATCTTATTTAAACATTAATTATTTAGGAAGTCATCACTAACTCTTCTGGAGACTAGATTTGACTTAAAGAAAGCTTGGGGTATTACAATATCTTCCCCTTGGGAACATTCGTCCTAAAATGGAACTGACTAGACTAGGAAGGCTGATAGACAATCTTACTTAAGGGGTGTGAACATTGAACATGTCTATATGACTGGAACTTCTGATATACTGAAATCTCATACTGAATATGCTTGTCTGATGTATGGATATGTGACAAATAGTTTTCATGAATGCATGACTGAAATTACTAAGAAGCTAAGTTTCTCATGATGAGAATGCATATCTGATGCATGAATACGTCATTGACATGATACATAAACATATGAATGGATATGCAAAGGTATTTGATACCAAGTTTATGACTGAAATCTGAAAATAAAACTGAATAATCTTAAGGAAAGCTATTACCTTGGGCTAGGTCTGAGTTTCCGGAGAAGAGGTGAGGATACTTGGTCCACATGTCTTTTTCTGCTTCACAAGTAGATCTCTCAACGGACTGATTCCGCCAAAGAACTTTGACTAAAGGGACTTCTTTGTTCCTCTGTCTGCGAGTCTGGTAGTCAAGAATTTCAACTGGGATCTCTTTGAAACAAAGGTTGTTTTGAATGTCTAAGCCCTCTACCGGGACTACAACTGTTGGGTCACCTATGCACTTCTTTATCAAGGAGACATGGAACACTAGATAAACTAAGGCTAGCTCTGAAGGCAATTCGAACTCATAAGCTACTTTTCCGAAATGATTGAGAATTTTGAAGGGACCGATATATCGGGGACTGAGCTTTACCTTCTTGCTGAATTACTTCACTCCCTTCATTGGAGAGATTTTCAAGTACACATAATCACTAATCTCGAACTCAAGATCCTTTCTACGCATATCTGTGAATGATTTTTGTCAGTTTTAAGTTGTCTTGAGCCGTTCTCTGATCAACTAAACTTTCTCTAAGGTGTCAAATACAAAGTCAGGCCCTACAACTATGGCCTCACCCACTTAGAACCAACCGATTAGAGATCTGAACCTCCTACCATAGAGAGCTTCAAATTGAGCCGTCTAAATACTCGAATGGTAGTTGTTGTTGTATGCAAACTCAATCAAAGGCAAGTGGTCTTTCCAAATTCTCTTGAAATCAATTGCACATGCCCTTAGCATATCTTCCAAGGTATAAATGGTCATTTCTACTTGACCATCTATCTTTGGATGAAAGGTTGAACTGAGGTGAACTTGGGTACCAAGATACTTTCGTAATGCTTTCCAGCAATTAGAGGTGAACTGGGTACCTCTATCTGAAACAATAGATAATGGAACACCGTGCAATCTGACCAACTCCCTGATATAGAGTCTTGCATAATCCTCAGCTGAATAAGAGGTATAGACTGGAAGAAAATAAGCTGATTTGGTCATCCTATCTATAATGACCCAAATTGAATCATGCTGACGATGAGTCAGAGGCAAACCTTTCACAAAGTCCATGTTCACTCCTTCCCACTTCCAAGTAGGAATACTAAATTCTTGCATGGACCCACTAGGCTTCTGGTGCTCTATCTTAACCCGCTGACATGTAGAGAACTTCGCCACAAACTCTGCAATATCTCTCTTCATCCCACTCCACTAATAGATCTCCCATAAATCGTGGTACATCTTAGTAGCTCCTGGATAAATCGAGTAGAGCGCACCATGCACTTCTGCAAGTATTCATTGCCTTAAGACATCTACACCTGGAACACACAGATGACCTTAACAACGCAAAACACCATCTCCTCCTTGGGAGAAGACCTTTACTTTCTGATCTTTGACTGGTTCTTTCAACTTAACAAGACTGGGATCTCTATCCTGCTTTTCTTTTACTTCGAAAACTAGTGATGATCCTGAACTATTCTGAACCTATATACTACCTTCTACTAAATCAAATAAGTGGACAGCTAGTCTGGCAAGCTGATGTACTTCCTGAGCTAACTTCTTCTTACTGTCCCCAACATAAGTAACACTGCCCATAAACAGTCTACTGAGAGCGCTGGCCGCTACATTAGCCTTGCCTGGATGATAAAGGACACTCATGTCATAATCTTTCAAAAGCTCTAACCACCTTCTCTAGAAAAGATTAAGGTTGTTCTGAGAAAACACATACTGAAGGCTCATATGATCTGTGAACACATCTACATGAACACCGTACAAGTAATGCCTCCAAATCTTTAAAGTAAAAACCACGACTGCTAACTCAAGATCATGAGTAGGATAATTCTTCTCATAGGGCTTAAGTTGTCTGGAGGCATAGGCTATGACCTTACCATGCTGCATGAGGACACAACCCAAACATACTCTGATGTATCATAGTACACTACGAATCTATTTGAACCATCTGGAAGAGTCAAAACTGGAGCTGAGGTGAGTCGAGTCTTAAATTCCTGAAAACTCTTCTCTTATGAATTTGACCACTAAAACTTGACTTTCTTCTGAGTCAATCTGTACATAGGGGATGTAATAGAAGAAAATCCCTCAACAAACCACTTGTAATAGCCAGCCAAACCCAAGAAACTCTTGTTATCTGATAGAGAGACAGGGCGAGGCCAGTTTCTTACTGTTTTAGCCTTTTGAGAATCAACTCTAATGCCATCACCGGAAACGATATGACCAAGGAATGATAATAACCTTATCCAAAACTAACATTTACTGAATTTGGCAAACAACTGATGATTTCTGAGAGTCCGCAACACTATTCTGAGATGGTTTGCATGATCATGCTCACTGCAAAAATAGACAAGAATGTCATCTATGAAGACTATGACGAATATGTCCAAGTACTACTTGAACACATGGTTCATCAAGTCCATGAAAGCTGCTGAGGCATTGGTAAGACCAATGGACATAACTAAGAATTCAAAGTGATCATACCGAGTATGAAAGGCTATTTTTGGAATGCCACATTCTCTTACTCTGAGCTGATGATAGCCTGATCTGAGGTCTATCTTAAAGAAGTAACTGGGACCCTAAAGTTGGTCAAATAAGTCATCAATTTTGGGAAGTGGATACTTTTTCTTGTCCATGACTTTATTGAGCTGACGATAGTCTATACACATTCTGAGAGAACTATCTTTCTTCTGCACGAATAAGACTGGTGCACTCGATGGGGATACACTGGGTCTGATGAATCCCTTGTTTAGGAGATCCTTTAACTATTCCTTCAATTCTCTGAGTTCTGTTGGTACCATTTTGTATGGAAGAATAGATATAGCCTGAACATCTGGAAGAAGATCAATGCCAAAGTCTATTTCCCTTTCGGGAGGAATTCCTATGAAATCTTCAGGAAAGACATATGAGTATTTATTCACTACTAGGACTAATTCAAGACTATGAGTTTCGAAACTAGTGTCCTTTACTCAAACAAGATGATAGACACATCCCTTAGATATCATTTTTTATTATCGAAGGTATGAAATAAGCTGACCTCTGAACGCTGAAGTACTACCCCTCTACTCTAGGACAGGTTTATTCGGAAACTGAAATTGGACAACTCTATTTCTACAGTAGAATATGGCATAGTAGTAATAAAGCCAATCCATGCCGAGAATAACATTAAAATCAGTCATCTCTAACTTGACTAAGTCTACTGAAGTGACTTTCTGAGATACCATAACCAGATAGTTCCTGTATACCCATCGGGCTATGATAATTTTACCCACTAGGATAGAGACTGAGAAGGGCTCTGCTATAATTTCAGGACTGACTTCGAAATCAACTACTTTATAGGGAGTAACAAAAGACAAAGAAGCTCCTGGATCTGGAAAAACTTAAACATGTACATAAACGATCTGTAACATACCAGTAACCACATCAGGAGAATTTCTTGATCTTGGCAGGACTAAAGAGCATAGAGTCTGTTTGGGTGTTGCCCACTGGTAGCACTGGAAGAGGCACCCTGCTGATTCGGGCGACTGGACTGAACTGAGGAATGGTTCTGCTGACCCTGAAATCCTGACTGGGATAATCTCGAACTCTGTGGCCAGGCTTGCCATATCCGAAACACACATCACTTTCAGCTCTGCAAATACCCTTGTGGTTCTTACCATAAGTCTGGCAAAGAGTATTGGTTTGGGTATTGTACGTATATTGTCTAGAGCATGGGGAAACTAGTTTCATATAAGATACATATAACCTTAATCTATTTATGATAATACTTCTAAATAAATTATTTTAATATATCTTGTCCTATAATGGGGTTTTTCTAAAGTATGGGGTATTCATTTTCTCTATGTGTTTGAAGTATCCGATTAATCTCCGGTTTTAGACGTTGGTCAGCCTGAAAGTGTAGTCTTAGCTAAGGTAAGCATTACCCTGTTGGTGGTCCCGTCGCTAAGATAACATTAAGAGAAAACTGTTGTAATAGCCATTAAGATTTGCTAGATCCCATAGGCCATAGATGTATTGATGTAATTTATTATAGGTTGAATCATCAATGGTTATTGTTGAGTGCTATCTTATGTGAAAACTTAGATTTCCCAGTCAGCCTCTAGACAGTATTTTCTCTAAATGAATTCCAACAATCATATAAAAAATACTATTAACCTGTCTTCTCAAGCAACCCAGATTGCTAATAATGAAAATGATCTTCAAAACTGGAGTATTCCAGAAGAACCTTTTAAAACGATTTATCAGGTTGGTAAATTTAGTTTTCTAAAGAAACATAACATCAAGAATTCTTAGTCTACTGTTGCCATTAATAATTCTTTAGAAATTATTCAGTTATTAAATGAGCTTGACATAAACCGATTTAAGAATCAGTTTAATTATCTTCATGTTGGATTGGTTCAGGTGGCTATTAAGCCCCTGTTTCGACAGGGTCTTGATATCCCTGTCTGTGTTATCCTAAGAGATGCTCGTCTTTTGAATTTCGACAATTCTCTCTTAGGTGTAATTCAAAGTAACCTAGCCGACGGCCTGGTATACTTTAATTGCTACCCAAATTTCTCTGTAGATATTAACAATCCTAACAGCATGGATGTTTTGACACTTAATGTTAAAACAAAAAACATGAACAGTAAGGATAATACTAGAGAAATAGCTATAATATATCGGGTATATTATCGGCTTATGGGTACAATCCTAGCTCCCAAAGCTAGATTCATGAGCCCTAGGGGTGTCACTACCCTCATGGAAGCAAATAAAGACAGAAGCAACATCTTTGTTCCTAAAGGGTTATTCAGCACCCTGACGGATCCATTGATTTAAAATTCTTAGGTTTTGAAGCCTCTAGACATTCTTCATTTAGAAGATCTGTCTCACACAGAGCTTCTACCTCAAAGAACCCGAAAGGAAGTGAAGAAAATGACAATGACAAGGGAAAGGTTAGAGGAGTTGACTTCTCTGGTCCTGTCCCCAAAGTATATTATCAGCAACATACTAGGGTCCAGGAATCCCTAGAGCCTGAAAATCTCTATGATCCAGGTAGCCCTACAGCCTCGAATATGGAACCTCCCCCCACCATACCTCGTCAAAAAATTAAAACTGACCCAGGATTAGAAGTCATCAAATATGATGAGGAGTATACCCCTAACCTCAAAGCTCTTGAAGTCCTCTGGTACCTTTCAAAGGACGCAACAAAAAGAAAATGGTACACCTGTACTTATTCTAAAGAGCAGCAAAAGGAGTTTGGTCGGCTATGGATAGCAGATATGAAAAAGACTTCGATGTGATATCAAATTCTTTAGATGGTTTGAATTCACTGGAAGAATGGAAAACCAAAATGAATCCCTTCACGTTATCATCAATAAATCGTATGCACAGAGTAAAAAGGTGATCGAATCCATTACTCTTCCTCTCGAAGGGATAAAAATTCCTCATTCTAATGAAGTCCTCAATGCTTCCCCCTTCAAGAAGAAACATGATAGACCCCTATCAGCCCCTATCAACAGAGACCTAGATAGGATAGTTGAACAAAACAACTATACTAATCAGGTCCTTCACACTATCTCCCAGCAAATAGGAGATACTAAGAGCTCAATGCTTCCTTTTAGTTCTCCCACTTCTGAAAAAGGTTCTCCAAGACCTAGCCCTATTACCAACCCTATCTTTAAAATCCCTGAGTTCCAAAAAGAGAAATTCCCTAATCTCAGCGATGACTTTAAGGTCTCGGGAAAAATCTTAGAACAAATCAATGAAAAATTTTCCAAATTCAAAATCTCTGAAAAAGAGAAAGGAGAGTCCAGCAACCAAAAGAACTCTCTTTCCAAGCTCACCAATGATCGTTTTTCTACTAAGAAAAACTATTACAAATGGCCTTCTCCTCCAGACGACCAATTTGAAGAAAATCCTTACCTCTCTACCTCCAACCATGACGGTAGAGAAATAACCGAATGGAATGTTGACGTTTTGGCTAAACACCAAATCTACAACAAACTCCATGAAATGGGCGTTGCCATCACAGCTTATAAAATTAGAGGAGCTTCTGATAAAGAGGCAGCCACCATGATTGTAGTAGGATTCACTGGTATGATAAAACACTGGTGGGACAACTAGTTCACAGATGACGTTAAGAGCCTTATCTATGAGGCCACGGCTATGGAGACGATTGTCAAACGTGAAAATGGAGAAGAGAGTCTTGAGCAGGTCGCGAAAGAAGACGCCTGTTCCACCCTCCTATATTACATAGCTAGACATTTTATAGGATAACCCAAATTATTTCAAGACGGGAGTTTAGAAATCCTTAACAATCTCACCTGCAAAGATCTGGTTGACTTTAGATGGTATAAGGATACCTTTTTAGTCAAAATCATGATCCTTCCTGACTGTAACAATGACTTCTGGAAGGAGCGTTTCATTAGTGGTCTCCCTCCTCTGTTCGCAGATAAAGTTAGGACCAAAATCAAAGATAGATTCGAAGAAAAAATCCTTTATGGAATTTTAACCTATGGAGATATAATAAGCTTCATTACCACCGTAGGGGTAGACCTCTGCACCGACCTTTAGCTTAAGAAACAACTTAAGAAGGATAGCACTTCCAAATATAGGCTAGGAACCTTCTGCCAAGATTTAGGATTCACTAATCCATCCTCTCCCTCTAGTAAAAAACATAGGAAAAAATCCTTTAAGCCTCATAAAAAATCCAAACCTAGAAAAGAATCCTTCAAAAGGGAATCTTACAACACTAGTAGAAAAACTAGATAAAAATCCTCTAGAAACAAAGATACTTGTTGGACTTGTGGTAAAACTGGCCATAGAGCTAAAGACTGTAAGTCGGGCAAAAAGAATAAGATCAACCAATTAGGTCTCTCTGAAGAAACCAAAGAGAAATTATTCTCTATAATGGAAGACTAATCAGACTCTTCCAAATCTTTCAGCTCTTCGAGTAATGACTATAGTGACGAATAATTCATCAACGCCGCATATGAGTCCGATCAATCCCAGTCCGGCCAAGAATGTGCTTGTAACGGTACCTTCTGTACTTGCACAAAAAAGACCGTTAATGTCATTTCAGGAAATCCTAAAAAAATTCTGTTTGACATCATAGAACACATCCAGGATGATGAGGCTAGAAATAAATATCTTTTAGAATTCAAAAGATTGATGCTTTCTCACGAAGAAAAGCCCCCCAAACCCATCGTTCAACCTTTTAGCATGAAACAGGTTATGTCTCGATTTGATAAACCTGCAGAACCATCTATAGCTAATCTCAAGGGTGAAATTTCCACCCTCAAAGGAGAAATCAGAGACTTAAAAATCAGACTTGATCGGGTGGAACTTAACATTCTCACGGAACAAGTCCTAAAAAATGTGTCTCCTCTAGAAAATGTCTCCCCACCAGAGTCTCCAAAGGCCTCCCCAATCATCCATAATGATCATCTAAAGAAGTCCAATTCCTTCCTCGGCTCCGATTCTCCCTCAACCTCCAGCACTGCTATTACGGCCATTAAAGCTTACAGTGAACACATCGCCGTAAAAATTATCATAGACAAAGACTTCGTTCTTAACAGAGTCGCACTCTTTGATACCGGCGCAGATAGCAACTGTATCATCAAGGGACTAGTACCTACTAAATACCTTCAAGAAAGCACCTCTCGTCTTTACTCAGCCACAGGAGAAAAGATGAAAATCCATTATTATCTTTCTAAAGCTCATATCTGTAACAATGGCATTTGTCTTGTTAACGATTTTGTCATCACTGAAGGTATCACTGAGGATATCATTCTAGGATTACCTTTTGTCAATCAAATTCGACCTTTCATTAGTGATTTTGATGGAATTTGCACAACAATTTTAAATCAAAATCAGTTCTTCCCCTTATTAAGGCCCCTATAGCAAGAAGGCAACCTTATTAAAGAAAGAACTGCTTTTAAAATTAACAGTCTTTCTTCACATATTTGTTTTCTTAAACAAGTGATTCAAATAAAGAAAATTGAACAAAATTTAAAAACCCCAGAAATGATTACTAAAATTGCTAATCTTCAAGAAAAATTTGAAAAAGAAATTTGTTCCAAATTTCCTAATGCCTTTTGGTAAAGAAAAAGACATTTAGTAGAAATTCCTTACATTACTGGTTTTAACGAACAAGCCATTCCTAGTAAGGCCAGGCCCATTCAAATGAACCAGGAAATAATGGAAATCTGCAAAAAGGAGATCAACCATCTGCTAAAGAATGGGATTATCAGAACCTCAAATTACCCATGGAGTTGCTCTACCTTTTACGTCAATAACAGTGAAGGAAAAGAGCGAGGAACTCCCAGGCTTGTAATAAGCCTTTGAATAAGGTCAGGTGCCTTATCCACTACAAAACCGTATTCAAAGGATTGTAATTTATTACAAGCCTGGGAGTTCCTCGCTCTTTTTCTGCACTGTTATTGACATAAAAGGCAGAGTAACTCCAGGGGGAATTTGAGGTTCTGATAATCCCATTCTTTAGCAGATGGTTGATCTCCCTTTTGCAGATTTCCATTATTTCCTGGTTCATTTGAATGGGCCTGGCCTTAGTAGGAATGGCTTGTTCGTTAAAACCAGTAATATAAGGAAGTTCTACTAAATGTCTTTTTCTTTCCCAATAGGCATTAGGAAATTCAGAACAAATTTCTTTTTCAAATTTTTCTTGAAGATTAGCAATTTTAGTAATCATCTCCGGGGTTTTTAATTTTTGTTAAATCTTTTTATTTGAATTTCTTATTTAAGAAAACAAATATGTGAAGAAAGTCTGTTAATTTTAAAAGTAGTTCTTTCTTTAATAAGTTTGCCTTCTTCTTGCGATAGGGGCCTTAATAAGGGGAAGAAAATATTTTGAATTAAAATCATTGTGCGAATTCCATCAAAATCACTAATGAGAGGTCGAATTTGATTGACAAAAGGTATTCCTAGAATGATATCCTTAGTGATACCTTCAGTGATGACAAAATCGTTAACAAGACAAATGCCATTGTTACAGATATGAGCTTTAGAAAGATGATAATGGATTTTCATCTTTTCTCCTGTGGCAGAGTAAAGACGAGAGGTGCTTTTTTGAAGGTATTTAGTGGGTACTATTCCCTTGACGATACAGTTGTTATCTGCGCCGGTATCAAAGAATGCGACTCTGTTAAGAACGAAGTCTTTGTCTATGACAATTTTTACGGCGATGTGTTCACTGTAAGCTTTAATGGTCGTAATAGCAGTGCTGGAGGTAGAGGGAGAATCAGAGCTGGGGAAGGAATTGGGCTCCTTTATATGATCATTATGGATGATTGGGGAGGCCTTTGGAGACTCTGGTGTGGAGACATTTTCCGGATGAGACACATTTTTTAGGACTTGTTCCGTGAGAATGTTAAGTTCCACCCAATCAAGTCTGATTTTTAAGTCTCTGATTTCTCCTTTGAGGGTGGAAATTTCACCCTTGAGATCAGCTATAGATGGTTCTGTAGGTTTATCAAATCAAGACATAACCTGTTTCATGCTAAAAGGTTGAACGATGGGTTTGGGGGGCTTTTCTTCGTGAGAAAGCATCAATCCTTTGAGTTCTAAAAGATATTTATTTCTAGCCTAATCATCTTGGATGTGTTCTATGATGTCAAACAGAATTTCTTTAGGATTTCCTCAAATGACATTAACGATCTTTTTTGTGCAAGTACAGAAGGTACCGTTACAAGCACATTCTTGGTCGGACTGGGATTGATCGGACTCATATGTGGTGTTGATGAATTCTTCGTCGCTATAGTCGTTACTGGAAGAGCTGAAAGATTCGGAAGAGTCTTATGTCTTCCATTATAGAGAATAATTTCTCTTTGGTTTCTTTAGAGAGACCTAATTGGTTGATCTTATTCTTTTTGTTCGACTTACAGTCTTTAGCTCTATGGCCAGTTTTACCACAAGTCCAACAAGTATCTTTGTTTCTAGAGGATTTTCGTCTAGTTTTTCTACTAGTCTTCCAAGATTCCCTTTTGAATGATTCTTTTCTAGGTTTGGATTTTTTATGAGACTTAAAGGATTTTTTCCTATGTTTTTTACTGGAGGGAGAGGATAGATTAGTGAATCTAAAATCTTGGCAGAAGGTTCCTAGCCCATATTTGGAAGTGCTATCCTTCTTAAGTTGTTTCTTAAGCTAAAGGTCGGTGCAGAGGTCTACCTCTACGATGGTAATGAAGCTTATTATATCTCCATAGGTTAAAATTCTGTAAGGAATTTTTCCCTCAAATCTATCTTTGATTTTGGTCCTAACTTTATTTGCGAACAGAGGAGGGAGACCACTAATGAAACGCTCCTTCCAAAATTCATTGTTACAGTCAGGACAGATCATGATTTTGACTAAAAAGGTATCCTTATACCATCTAAAGTCAGCCAGATCTTTGCAGGTGAGATTGTTAAGGATTTCTAAACTCCCGTCTTGAAATAATTTGGGTTCTCCTATAAAATGTCTAGCTATGTGATATAGGAGGGTGGCACAAGCGTCTTCTTTTGCGACCTGCTCAAGACTCTCTTGTCCATTTTCACTTTTGATAACCGTCTCCATAGCCGTGGCCTCATAGATAAGGCTCTTAACGTCATCTGTGAAGTAGTTGTCCCACCAGTGTTTTATCATACCAGTGAATCCTACTACAATCATGGTGGCTGCCTCTTTGTCAGAAGCTCCTCTAATTTTATAAGCTGTGATGGCAACGCCCATTTCATGGAGTTTGTTGTAGATTTGGTGTTCAGCCAAACCGTCAACATTCCATTCGGTTATTCCTCTACCGTCATGGTTGGAGGTAGAGAGGTAAGGATTTTCTTCAAATTGGACATCTGGAGGAGAAGGTCATTTGTAATAGTTTTTCTTAGTAGAAAAATTATCATTGGTGAGCTTGGAAAGAAAGTTCTTTTGGTTGCTGGACTCTCCTTTCTCTTTTTCAGAGATTTTGAATTTGGAAAATTTTTCATTGATTTGTTCTAAGATTTTTCCCGAGACCTTAAAGTCATCGCAGAGATTAGGGAATTTTATCTTTTTGGAACTCAGGGATTTTAAAGATAGGGTTGGTAATAGGGCTAGGGATTGGAGCAACTTTTTCAGAAGTAGGAGAACTAAAAGGAAGCATTGAGCTCTTAGTATCTCCTATTTGCTGGGAGATAGTGTGAAGGACCTGATTAGTATAGTTGTTTTGTTCAACTATCCTATCTAGGTCTCTGTTGATAGGGGCTGATAGGGGTCTATCATGTTTCTTCTTGAAGGGGGAAGCATTGAGGACTTCATTAGAATGAGGAATTTTTATCCCTTCGAGAGGAAGAGTAATGGATTCGATCACCTTTTTACTCTGTGCATACGATTTATTGATGATAACGTGAAGGGATTCATTTTGGTTTTCCATTCTTCCAGTGAATTCAAACCATCTAAAGAATTTGATATCACATCGAAGTCTTTTTCATATCTGCTATCCATAGCCGACCAAACTCCTTTTGCTGCTCTTTAGAATAAGTACAGGTGTACCATTTTCTTTTTGTTGCGTCCTTTGAAAGGTACCAGAGGACTTCAAGAGCTTTGAGGTTAGGGGTATACTCCTCATCATATTTGATGACTTCTAATCCTGGGTCAGTTTTAATTTTTTGACGAGGTATGGTGGGGGGAGGTTCCATATTCGAGGCTGTAGGGCTACCTGGATCATAGAGATTTTCAGGCTCTAGGGATTCCTGGACCCTAGTATGTTGCTGATAATATACTTTGGGGACAGGACCAGAGAAGTCAACTCCTCTAACCTTTCCCTTGTCATTGTCATTTTCTTCACTTCCTTTCGGGTTCTTTGAGGTAGAAGCTCTGTGTGAGACAGATCTTCTAAATGAAGAATGTTTAGAGGCTTCAAAACCTAAGAATTGTAAATCAATGGATCCGTCAGGGTGCTGAATAACCCTTTCGATTTGTGATTTTTCCGGATAGGTAGGGAGGGGTTGAGTGATAGCATCAAAGTGCCATTCATTGTTATGTATGATATCGTTCCGCACGAGAGCTTTAGGAACAAAGATGTTGCTTCTTTCTTTATTTGCTTCCATGAGGATAGTGACACCCCTAGGGCTCGTGAATCTAGCTTTGGGAGCTAGGGTTGTACCCATAAGCCGATAATATACACGATATATTATAGTTATTTCTCTAGTATTATCCTTACTGTTCATGTTTTTTGTTTTAACATTAAGTGTTAAAACATCCATGATGTTAGGATCGTTAATATCTACAGAGAAATTTGGGTAGCAATTAAAGTATACCGGGCCGTCGTCTAGGTTAATTTGAATTACACCTAAGAGAGAATCGTCGAAATTCAAAAGATGAGCATCTCTTAGGATAGCACAGACAGGGATATCAAGACCCTGTCGAAAGAGTGGCTTAATAGCCACCTGAACCAATCCAACATGAAGATAATTAAATTGATTCTTAAATCAGTTTATGTCAAGCTCATTTAATAACTGAATAATTTCTAAAGAATTATTAATGGCAACAGTAGACTCAGAAGTCTTGATGTTATGTTTCTTTAGAAAACTAAATTTACCAATCTGATAAATCATTTTAAAAGGTTCTTCTGGAATACTCCAGTTTTGAAGATCATTTTCATATTTAGCAATCTGGGTTGCTTGAGAAGACAGGTTAATAGTATTTTTAATATGATTGTTGGAATTCATTTAGAGAAAATACTGTCTAGAGGCTGACTGGGAAATCTAAGTTTTCACATAAGATAGCACTCAACAATAACCATTGATGATTCAACCTATAATAAATTACATCAATACATCTATGGCCTATGGGATCTAGCAAGTCTTAATGGCTGTTACAATAGTTTTCTCTTAATGTTATCTTAGCGACGGGACCACCAACAGGGTAATGCTTACCTTAGCTAAGACTACACTTTCAGGCTGACCAACGTCTAAAACCGGAGATTAACCGGATACTTCAAACATATAGAGAAAATGAATACCCCATACTTTAGAAAAACCCCATTATAGGACAAGATATATTAAAATAATTTATTTAAAAGTATTATCATCAATATATTAAGGTAATATGTATCTTATATGAAACTAGTTTTCCCATGCTCTAGACAATATATGTACTTAGCTGCTCATGCTAAGTGCATATACTGCCAACATGGCTTTGATACCAATAAAAGGATCTTAGTGATTATTTTAGAAAATAAACAGAAAGTAGAAACAATGAGAAAATAATTAAAACAACTTACAAAATTTTATTCAAACTTCAACTGAAAACATTACAAGAGAAGAGTTTAGGCAGGCGGAAATATTTCTTGTGTAGAAAATTTTCTTATGCCTTCTCTAATGTTACAACAAGTCTTATATAGACAAGAGAAATAAAGCTAGTACATCTGGAGTGTACAAGTGTAAGGCTAAGATCGGCCGACAGTCTTGAGTGCTGCGGATGCTTTTGCTTTTTTTTTTTGTATAAAGATGATTGAGGAGTACTTTTTTTAAAAGTTGAATGCTTTAAAGCCGATTGATGGATGATTTGTCCTTTTTCTTTTGAGAAAAGCTTTCGGTCCTAAAGATTCCAATTAGTAACAATAGAGTGCCTTTTCAAAACATAATTCCGGTTCTTTGAACCTCTACTTTTTGAAAGGTCATTTCCCTATTCTTAATAGGGGTCAAGATAGGCCATAGCTATTCCCTTAGGATTTAGCATATCTCTATTGTTATCACTGCTTCTTCTGGAAGAAGCTTCTTCTAGAAGTTGTAATACTTCTTCTTCATTGGTCTCTTGGCTTTCCATATCCTGTAAAGCCTTTTTTAATTTTTCTTTGAGTGCCTTCTTACTTTGTGAAGCACTGGTTGAGGATGCTGTCGTTTTTCCTTTGTCCGGAGTTTTTGGTGCTGTTGGCTTGGGAGTCCATCCTTTGACTTTTATCTCTTTGGATAAATATTTGATTCGGTCTTGTTCTCCTTTAGTGAAATTCCAGGAGATAATGTAGGAAAATCTCTTCTTGATGAAGAACTTGCACATTTGAATATGCTCTAGGAGGGTTACACACCCTTCTTTTGAATAGAAATCTGTGAATCGATTAAGGAACTGTTGGGGGAGGATTTCTTTGAATCCTCCAAAGTATATCCACCATTCGTAGAACTATCTGGGGATAACGGCATCTACCATAGCTGGACAATATTTAATAAACCAGGTGTGTCCTGGTCTGACATATAAAAAATTGAACCATGCCGACTTTTAGTCGTACCAATTATAAGTTTATGGCCTAAGCGGCATAGATAGTGCAATAAGAGTATGCAGGTGATCTGCAAACTAGTTAAACGGGGTTAATACCCTCTTGATGGTGAACCTAGAATAATCAATGTATTCTGGATTCCTTTCATTCATAGAATGCTCGACCTCAATGGAATCGGTGTCTACAAGGATAGCTTCATAATACCTTCTTGTTTTAAGTGGATTCTTAGTATCCATGAAGTTTTTATCATTATAGACCGGCTTAATAATCTGTTCTAATGGATATCCTTCATATTCTTTATCTAACCCAATAATTGGCATTACCCGGGTGGTAACGAATTTAAATTCTTCCTTGATGGGAGGAGTTGGTATTGTTTTGACCGCTGTGGGGTTTACGGCCTGTGCAAAGGTTTCGGGAGCCTTCATGGCGTAACTCTATTTTGAATGCACAGATGAACTTGAGGATTGTCCTTTATCAAAAGGTTTGTTTGTCTTCAAATCTACCAATCTAGTTGGCATTGGTGGAGGGAGCTTTGGAAATTCTGCCAAAGCTGCATATTTGTTTTGGAATGGTCACTGTAGTTCCAGTTTTAGTTCAGGCCTCTGTGGGACAAATGGCCTCAAGGGATTTATTGATGCGGACGGAAGATCAAATGGTCTAGCCATCTTGGTTTGTTCCTGTTTGTTTCCTACTAAGATTTTTCCCAGTGTGGTGGGTCTCATTTCGGCCCTGTAGAAATTCTCTTGTTAGAAAATCGGGAAGGGAATTATTTTCTCCTTTGATAAACTCAATTTGAAAATCAAAGCTAGATAGGAGAGCTTGTCATCTAGCAAATATTTATTTTGAAACCAGATTCTTAACATCCTTTTGTAAAATTTCTTTAGCAGATTTGCAATCTACTGGTAGTAAAAATTCTTTATTAATAAGATCATCTTGAAATTTGGTGATACATAGCACTATAGATAAAACTTCCTTCTTAACAGTGTTGTAATTTCTTTGAGTTGGATTCCATATTCCAGACGTAAATCTGACTAATTGTTCAGAAGAATTATCACCAACCTGTTGTTTCAAGATACCTCCATACCCGATATCAGAAGCATCTGTTTCAACAATCATAAAGACTTCAGGGTTAGGAATTCCTAAGCATGGAAGGACTTTGACTAATTCCTTAATCTTAATGACAGCATTAGTTTGATCAGAACTCCAAGGAACTGGTGTCTTCTTAAGTCTTTTGTAAAGAGGTTCGTAGACCTATTTAATTTTAGGGATGAAGTCCGCTACATAATTAAGGCTTCCTAAAAACTTTTGAAGCTGGGTTTTATCACTAATTTCGTTAAGAAATTAGGAGGAGAACTCTATGGCTCTACAAATTGGTTTATAACTACCTTGATAAAGATCATGTCCTAAGAATCTTATAGATGTCTAAAAGAGCTTCATTTTTTAGCACTAATGACCAAACCATTAAATTTAACAATCTAGAAGAAGGTGTCTAGATGTTTAAAATGGGAATCAATATTTTCTATGAAAATAAGCACATCATCAATATGAACAATCGACATATAACTATAAGGATTGAAAATATTATTCATGATGTTTTGAAACTCTGAAGGAACATTTTTAAGACCAAATGGTAAGACATTCCATTCATAATGTCCAAAAGGGACGTTGAAGGTCGTCTTGTATTTATCCTTTTCAACAATTTGAATTTGCCAGAATCCTGACTTCATATCAAATTTACTTTAAAGGTTAGCCTTGAAAGTTCTCTTTAAAAGATCCCTTTTGTTAGGAATCGGGTGCCTGATCACTTCAAAACCGTATTCAAAGGCTTGTAATTTATTACAAGCCTGGGAGTTCCTCGCTCTTTTTCTGCACTGTTATTGACGTAAAAGGCAGAGTAACTTCAGGGGGAATTTGAGGTTCTGATAATCCCATTCTTTAGCAGATGGTTGATCTCCTTTTTGCAGATTTCCATTATTTCCTGGTTCATTTGAATGGGCCTGGCCTTAGTAGGAATGGCTTGTTCGTTAAAACCAGTAATGTAAGGAAGTTCTACTAAATGTCTTTTTCTTTCCCAAAATGCATTAGGAAATTCGGAACAAATTTCTTTTTCAAATTTTTCTTAAAGATTAGCAATTTTAATAATCATCTTCGGGGTTTTTAAATTTTGTTCAATTTTCTTTATTTGAATTTCTTGTTTAAGAAAACAAATATGTGAAGAAAGTCTGTTAATTTTAAAAGCAGTTCTTTCTTTAATAAGGTTGCCTTCTTCTTGCAAGAGGGGCCTTAATAAGGAGAAGAAAAGATTTTGATTTAAAATCGTTGTGCGAATTCCATCAAAATCACTAATGAAAGGTCGAATTTGATTGACAAAAGGTATTCCTAGAATGATATCCTCAGTGATACCTTCAGTGATGACAAAATCGTTAACAAGACAAATGCCATTGTTACAGATATGAGCTTTAGAAAGATGATAATGGATTTTCATCTTTTCTCCTATGGAAGAGTAAAGACGAGAGGTACTTTTGTAAAGGTATTTAGTAGGTACTAGTCCCTTGATGATACAGTTGCTATCTGTGCCGGTATCAAAGAGTGCGACTCTGTTAAGAACGAAGTCTTTGTCTATGACAAGTTTTACGGCGATGTGTTCGTTGTAAGCTTTAATGGCCGTAATAGCAGTGTCGGAGGTAGAGGGAGAATTGGAGCCAGGGAAGCAATTGGGCTCCTTTAGATGATCATTATGGATGATTGGGGAGGCCTTTGGAGACTCTGGTGGGGAGACATTTTCTGGAGGAGATACATTTTTTTGGACTTGTTGCGTGAGAATATTAAGTTCCACCCGATCAAGTCTGATTTTTAAGTCTTTGATTTCTCCTTTGAGGGTGTAAATTTCACCATTGAAATCAGCTATAGATGGTTCTGCAGGTTTATCAAATCGAGACATAACCGGTTTCATGCTAAAAGGTTGAACGATGGGTTTGGGGGGCTTTTCTTCGTGAGAAAGCATCAATCTTTTGAGTTTTAAAAGATATTTATTTCTAGCCTCATCATCCTGGATGTGTTCTATGATGTCAAACAGAATTTCTTTGGGATTTCCTGAAATGACATTAACGGTCTTTTTTGTGCAAGTACAGAAGGTACCGTTACAAGCACATTCTTGGCCGGACTGGGATTGATCGGACTCATATGTGGCATTTATGAGACTTAAAGGATTTTTTCCTGTGTTTTTTTACTGGAGGGAGAGGATAGATTAGTAAATCCAAAATCTTGGCAGAAGGTTCCTAGCCCATATTTGGAAGTGCTCTCCTTCTTAAGTTGTTTCTTAAGCTTAAGGTCGGTGCAGAGGTCTACCCCTACGGTGGTAATGAAGCTTATTATATCTCCATAGGTTAAAATTCCATAAGGGATTTTTCCTTCGAATCTATCTTTGATTTTGGTCCTAACTTTATCTGCGAACAGAGGAGGGAGACCACTAATGAAACGCTCCTTCCAGAAGTCATTGTTACAGTCAGGACGGATCATGATTTTGACTAAAAAGGTATCCTTATACCATCTAAAGTCAGCCAGATCTTTACAGGTGAGATTGTTAAGGATTTCTAAACTCCTGTCTTGAAATAATTTGGGTTATCCTATAAAATGTCTAGCTATGTAATATAGGAGGGTGGAACAGGCGTCTTCTTTTGAGACCTACTCAAGACTCTCTTGTCCATTTTCACGTTTGACAATCGTCTCCATAGCCGTGGCCTCATAGATAAGGCTCTTAACGTCATCTGTGAACTAGTTGTCCCACCAGTGTTTTATCATACCAGTGAATCCTGCTACAATCATGGTGGCTGCCTCTTTATCAGAAGCTCCTCTAATTTTATAAGCTTTGATGGCAACGCCCATTTCATGGAGTTTGTTGTAGATTTGGTGTTTAGCCAAAACGTCAACATTCCATTCGGTTATTTCTCTACCGTCATGGTTGGAGGTAGAGAGGTAAGGATTTTCTTCAAATTGGTCGTCTGGAGGAGAAGGTCATTTGTAATAGTTTTTCTTAGTAGAAAAACGATCATTGGTGAGCTTGGAAAGAGAGTTCTTTTGGTTGCTGGACTCTCCTTTCTCTTTTTCAGAGATTTTGAATTTGGAAAATTTTTCATTGATTTGTTCTAAGATTTTTCCCGAGACCTTAAAGTCATCGCTGAGATTAGGGAATTTCTCTTTTTGGAACTCAGGGATTTTAAAGATAGGTTTGGTAGTAGGGCTAGGGCTTGGAGCACCTTTTTCAGAAGTGGGAGAACTAAAAGGAAGCATTGAGCTCTTAGTATCTCCTATTTGCTGGGAGATAGTGTGAATGACCTGATTAGTATAGTTGTTTTGTTCAACTATCCTATCTCGGTCTCTGTTGATAGGGGCTGATAGGGGTCTATCATGTTTCTTCTTGAAGGGGGAAGCATTGAGGACTTCATTAGAATGAGGAATTTTTATCCTCAATGCTTCCCCCTTCAAGAACAAACATGATAGACCCCTATCAGCCCCTATCAACAGAGACCTAGATAGGATAGTTGAACAAACCAACTATACTAATCAGGTCCTTCACACTATCTCCCAGCAAATAGGAGATACTAAGAGCTCAATGCTTCCTTGTAGTTCTCCCACTTCTGAAAAAGGTGCTCCAAGCCCTAGCCTTATTACCAACCCTATCTTTAAAATCCTTGAGTTTCAAAAGGAGAAATTCCCTAATCTCAGCGATGACTTTAAGGTCTCGGGAAAAATCTTAGAACAAATCAATGAAAAACTTTCCAAATTCAAAATCTCTGAAAAAGAGAAAGGAGAGTCCAGCAACCAAAAGAATTCTCTTTCCAAGCTCACCAATGATCGTTTTTCTACTAAGAAAAACTATTACAAACGACCTTCTCCTCCAGACGTCCAATTTGAAGAAAATCCTTACCTCTCTACCTCCAACCATGACGATAGAGGAATAACCGAATGGAATGTTGACGGTTTGGCTGAACACCAAATCTACAACAAACTCCATGAAATGGGCGTTGCCATCACAGCTTATAAAATTAGAGGAGCTTCTGATAAAGAGGCAGCCACCATTCTTATAGCAGGATTCACTGGTATGATAAAACACTGGTGGGACAACTACTTCACATATGACGTTAAGAGCCTTATCTATGAGGCCACGGCTATGGAGACGGTTGTCAAAAGTGAAAATGGACTAGAGAGTCTTGAGCAGGTCATGAAAGAAGACGACTGTGACACCCTCCTATATCACATAGCTAGACATTTTATAGGAGAACCCAAATTATTTCAAGACAGGAGTTTAGAAATCCTTAACAATCTCACCTGTAAAGATCTGGCTGACTTTAGATGGTATAAGGATACCTTTTTAGTCAAAATCATGATCCGTCCTGACTGTAACAATGACTTCTGGAAGGAGCGTTTCATTAGTGGTCTCCCTCCTCTGTTCGCAGATAAAGTTAGGACCAAAATCAAAGATAGATTCGAGGGAAAAATCCCTTACGGAATTTTAACCTATGGAGATATAATAAGCTTCATTACCACCGTAGGGGTAGACCTCTGCACCGACCTTAAACTTAAGAAACAACTTAAGAAGGATAGCACTTCCAAATATGGGCTAGGAACCTTCTGCCAAGATTTTGGATTCACTAATCTATCCTCTCCCTTGATGATAGGCGTATTTACACGCCTAAAGTGCTTTAATTTACCCATATTTTAGCTAAGTTTTGAGGACAAAATATATAACTCATGCACTTTTAGTCCTTTTTCCTGTAAGTGAGCTAACAAACGTGATTAGCAAGTATTCAGGTATAAATGATGCAGATTTCAGCATTTTATGGATAACTTGACGCCAAAGGAAGCTTCACGAAAGAAGGGAAGGAGAGCTTGGATGCCTAGGACCAAAAGTGATGCATGGGAAACTTGTCCCGGGAAAAAACAGCATTTTCCAAGACTTTGGGGATCAGCAGTAACCTATAAGGATTATGATAATGATGCAGTAATTTATTAGGATTAGGATAAGTACGCAGTAGCCTTATAGGAATAGGATATGGGTACTATAAATACCCTATTTTGCTGAAGTTTTTAGACACACCTCATTATTCTCATCATTCACATTCTAATTCATTCATCTACAACTCTAAACAATTTGCTTTCAATTAATTCTTATTTACTTTCTCTTCATCTATTCGTCTTTAATTTTCACAACAAGAGAAACGCTACTTGCAAGGTCTTCACGCCACAAGCCATACCAAACCCTACTACACGTGAGATCTTTATCTTGGTATAATGATAATGACTATTGTGATTTCCCTTGCACTCATGAGTAGCTAAACTTCTCTGTTGGGGTTATGGAAGCCTTATGAGATACTATCTATTGCTATGAGTTTGTGAGTTCTTGACACGCATGTTGCTTATATCATTATTCTCTTTATCTTAATGCAAATTCTTGTGGTTGCAAACACATAGGATACGCCAGTATAGCATTAACTTGTTTGAAAGAAAAGTTATATGTCTGGAAAAGAGATAATGTCAAGGTAATAGGGCACCAACCCCTGTTAAAAAGTTAGTGCCGTAACTGGATTAACCTCTTGGAGAATTTGTACCATTAGATACGCTTTAAGCTCGAAAGAGTTAAAGTGAATTAGTCCTTGTTAGGTCGAAAGACGCTTGGATTTACCATAGAATACAATTCTCTATAAGCACATGCATGTCTGAATTCCGGATAACTCATAGCCAATAGAGACGTATAACTCACAAGGTGGACATAATCCCAACTCCCAATTCTCATTGATTAACATCTTACTAAACATTCTTCCTTTTTACTTTGTTACTCTCCGTTTTTACTTTGTTATTTTATTACACTATTGCACGCTACAAAATCCCCCCTTTTACGAGACTTTCACCAAAAGTCTACTAATCTTTGCTTACTTAGTGACCATTTATTCCCTGTGGGATTCGACACCCAACCCAGTTGGGTTCTATATTTGACAGCGACCACTTACACTCTTACGAGAGCTATAGTTTGAGCGTTATCAAATTTTGGCGCCGTTGCCGGGGAATACGGTTGTCAACTAAGTTTGTGATAATTACTAGACCCTTTGGTCAATGATTCTCGTACTTTACTTTTAGATGTTGTTTTTGTTTTCTGCTGGTTTTTATCCAGTGCATGCCCCATACTCGAAGTTCTGGTCAACCATTATTACCTTTCAATCCTGAACCACATCGTATTGGCAGAATGGAGGCTCAACAGGAAATAGAAAGAAGGGCTACTCAACAGGAACAGGCTAGACTAGCTGCTCTGGCCTCCACTCAAGTGCATCAACAGAATTTTAATAATCCTGGGCGAGCAACAAATCCTGACGATGAGGATCTAGGTGATGACAAATTACTAAACCCTAGGCGTGATGCTGAGATGGCGACACCAGCCAGCAGAAGAGATCGTTAAGCTAGGTTCAGGCCTGAACGCCGAGCCATACCATTCGATGATGATGATGATGATCTTGATGGAGCTGGTTCCACAGGAGCTATTATTCCTCCGCCATTGGCACCCGGATCCAAGTTCAACATCACGAGCACCATGATTCAGTTATTGCAACTCAAGGGATTATTCGGTGGACTAGCAGGCGATGATCCGAATATGCATCTGATCAACTTTATTTCTATATGCAAGTCATTCGACAATCCTGGTATTGGACAGAATACAATTTGGTTGCGCTTATTTCCATTGTCTCTATCTGGGGAGGCAACTCTATGGTTGAACGGGCTGACTCCTGATTCTATCACTAATTGGAGGCAATTGAAAGACGCTTTCCTACAAAGATTCTTTCCGCCATCCAAGAGAGCACAATTGAGAGATGAAATCAGCAATTTTCAACAGCTTCCAACTGAAGCCCTCCACGAAACATGGGAGAGATTCAAGACAAAGCTTATGAGGTGCCCAAACCATCACATGACCAATGTTCACTTGATGGAGATACTATATAGATCCTTGAATTCAGTAACTAAACCAGTGGTGGATAATGCGGCTGGAGGATCATTTATGGATCTTACCTTTGTTCAGGAAAGTGATATGCTAGACCGGATGACGAAGCAAAGTAGGGCATGGCATACCAGAGATTCTGAGGTAGCAAGCCCCACTTTTTCTATAGGCATGACTGCAGAACAAAGGAGAAAAGAAGAAGAACGTGATCAAGATTTGGCGCACATGAAAACACAAGTGGATCTTCTTACAAAGCATCTACTATCAGGGAAGACCAAAAAAGTCAAAGAAGTTGCATCAAAAGGAAGAGAGGAATCCGATTCTGAGGAAGAAGCCAACTACGTGAACAATCAGGGGGGTTTCCGAGGCAATGCCCAAGGAAACCAAGATCAGAACTATTATGATAATTCTGGAAACAAGGACCGGGATCAAGGTAGTTGGAAGAACAAGACTGACAGAAGTGGCGTGTATATTCCTCCTGGATGACCAGAGGCCACTGCATCTGGTTCGGTAAATATGTCAATGGAAGATATGATGACTAAGCTGTTGAAAGGAGTGGAAGCAACCAACACGGGAGTAACCGAGGTAATAAATGACTTGGCCTCAATGAAGTAATTGGTTGACTCACATTCCACTTCAATAAGACAGCTGGAACAACAATTGAGTCAAATTTCAGCCACATTAAATCAAAGAAAAGTTGGCACCCTACCGAGCGACACAGTGCAAAACCCAAGAAACGATGGAATATGCATGGTTGTTACTACCAGAAGTGGTAAGGTGCTAGAAAATTCATCCCAAAGCAAGCAAGTGGACGAAGATATCGTAGGTAATACAGAAGAAGATGACGCCATCGAAACTGATGAAGACGTTCATGACGTCATTCCTCGACGTCCACAGCCTGAAAAGATCTCCGAACCTAAGCATGATGAAAAGAAAGTCGTGGAGAAAACAATTCCCCTTCCACCACTTCCTTTTCCGCAAAGATTAAAGAAGAGAGCTGATGATACCAAGTTCAATAAATTCATGTCAATGTTAAAACAGCTGACCATTAATGTTCCCTTGGTTGAGGCACTAGAACAAATGCCAGGCTACGCAAAATTTATGAAGGATCTTTTAACAAAGAAGCGGGCAGCAAGTGGTGAGTTGACAGATGTTGTTCATCATTGTAGTGCAATTGCTACCAGATCACTAGTTCAGAAGAAGGCTGATCCAGGAGCCTTCACTATTCCTTGCACTGTCGGATCTTTGAATTTTGCCAAGGCATTATGCGATTAAGGAGTCAGTATCAACTTGATGCCATTATCCATTTACAAAATGTTGGGGTTGGGTGATCCTACTCCAACCAACATGAGGCTTGTGATGGATGATAGGTCGGTAAAACGACCTGTTGGTATTTTATGTGATTTATTAGTGAAGGTTTCTTTATTCATCTTTCCGGCAGACTTCGTTATTTTGGATTGTGAGGTAGACTCTGAAGTTCCCATAATCTTGGGGTGCCCTTTCCTTGCAACAGGAAGTGTGCTTATTGATTTAAGAGCTAATGAGCTTCTATTCCGGATGAATGACGAAGTAGTCTGCTTTGATGTATGTAAATCAATAAAGCAACCCAAAGATCTGAACGTGTTCTCAGTAGCTGATGTTTATATTCATGATGAGAAAGAATTACCTGTAGAGGAGCAGCTTGTTGATGACCCATTAGCGATTGTGCTTATGAATGTTGAGCATAAGGATGCTGAAAAATATGAAGAAACTATTTGTGCTCTAACAGGATTAGGGTCATATCCTCATGCTCCCAAGAAGCTGGACCTTGATCTCAAAAACCGACCTACACCACCAGCTAAACCATTTATTGAGGAGCCACCCACGTTAGAATTGAAGGAGCTGCCTAGTTATCTAAAGTATGCATTCTTAGGAAGCAGTAACACACTTCTGGTTATTGTGGCGGCAGATTTGGGTGAGCAGCAAGCTACATCTCTCATCATGGTTCTACGAAAGTACATGAGAGCCATCGGTTGGACCATCGCTGATATCATTGGTATTCCGCCTAGGATTTGTACACACAAGATTCAGCTTGAAGAAAATTGCATAAACACTATTGAGCATCAAAGGCGTCTAAATCCACCTATGCAAGAGGTAGTGAATAAAGAAATTATTAAATGGTTAGATGCAGGAGTTGTGTATCCAATCTCCGACAGTAAATGGGTAAGCCCGGTACAATGTGTACCAAAGAAAGGTGGCATGACGGTAGTTGCGAATGAAAAAAATGAGTTAATTCCACTCAGACCTGTCACAGTGTGGAGAGTATGCATGGACTACCGTAAGATGAATTCGTGGACCCTTAAAGATCACTTTTCAATGCCCTTTATTGACCAAATGCTTGATCGATTAGCAGGGAAAGGATGGTTTTATTTCTTAGACAGTTATTCCGGCTATAATCAGATATGTATCGCCCCCGAAGATCAAGAGAAGACAACGTTTACATGCCCCTATGGTACGTTTGCCTTCAAACGTATGCCATTTGGGCTATGTAATGCACCCGCCACTTTTCAGCATTGTATGTTGTCCATTTTTTCTGATATGGTGGACGACACGCTGGAGGTATTCATGGATGATTTTTCAGTCGTGGGTGAGTCGTTTGAATTGTGCTTGTCAAATCTAAGTATGGCATTACAGAGATGTGTTGAATTCAACCTAGTGCTGAATTGGGAGAAGTGCCACTTTATGGTGAAAGAAGGTATTGTGCTTGGGCATAAAATCTCTGAAAGAGGAATTGAGGTGGATCGAGCTAAAATCAAAGTTATCGAGAAACTGCCACCCCCAATTTCGGTCAAAGGAGTTCGTAGTTTCCTCGGTCATGCAGGTTTCTACCGAAGGTTTATCAAAGACTTCTCCAAAATTGCTAGTCCATTATGCAAACTTTTGGAGAAAGATGCAAAGTTTGACTTCAATGAAGATTGTGTGAAGGCATTTGAATGCCTCAAAGAGAAGCTAATTGAAGCTCCTATCATGGTAGCACCAGATTGGCCTTTACCGTTTGAAGTCATGTGTGATGCTAGCGGGGTAGCTTTGGGTGCTGTATTAGGCCAAAGAAGAGAAAAGTTATTCCATCCAATTTACTATGCGAGTAAAGTCTTGAACGAAGCCTAGAGAAAGTATACTGTCATAGAACAAGAGCTTCTAGCAGTTGTGTATGCCTTCGAAAAGTTCCGTGCTTATTTTTTGGGAACCAAAGTGATAGTTCATACAGACCATGCAGCCCTTAGATATATGATGACAAAGAAAAATGCAAAACCAAGGCAAAATCGATGGGTATTGTTGCTGCAAGAATTTATTTCGAGGTAAAAGATAGAAGAGGTTGCGAAAACCAAGTGGCTGATCATCTATCTAGACTTAAGAATGAGCATATAGCATAGCAAGATCTTGAGATTGACGATACCTTTCCTGATGAAGAGATTTTAGCCACAATGATGGAGGAGTTACCATGGTATGCAGATTTTGCAAACTTCGTGGTAAGTAATGTGATGCCTACGAATCTATCATTTCATCAAAAGAGGAAGTTCATGCATGACATGAGACACTACTTCTGGGATGAGCCATATTTGTTTAGACGATGCGCGGATAGTGTTATCAGGCGATGCATATCCAATGTTGAGGTGCCGAATATATTGGAAGCATGTCACACTTCCCAAGTTGGGGGACATCACGCAGGTAATCGGACAGCAAGGAAGGTCTTGGAAAGTGGCTATTATTGGCCTTCGATATTTAGATATGCCTACGAATTTGTGAGAAGATGTGACCAATGTCAGAGACAAGGCACAATTTCGAAGCATCATGAAATGCCTATGTCAAAAATTCTTAAAATCGAGCTCTTTGATGTATGGGGTATTGATTTTATGGGCCCATTCGTGAATTCGTTTGGAATGAAATATATCCTAGTTGCTATAGATTATGTTTCAAAATGGGTCGAGGAAGTAGCATTGGCTGATAATGAAGGAAAACATGTTGTTGCATTCTTGAAGAAAAACATCTTCTCTCGTTTTGGGGCACCACGTACTATCATAAGCGATGGAGGATCTCACTTTTGCAACAAACTGTTCAAATCTGTGTTGGCAAAATATGGTGTCAAGCAACATAAAGTAGCCACGCCTTATCACCCACAAACTAGTGGACAGGTAGAGGTTTCCAATCGAGAGATCAAGCAAATCCTTGCTAAGACTGTAAATGCGAATAGGAAAGATTGGTCTCGGAAGTTGGACGATGCACTATGGGCTTATAGGACTGCATTCAAAATGCCAATTGGCATGTCCCCGTACCAACTAGTTTATGGGAAAGCTTGTCATTTACCCATTGAGCTCGAGCACAAAGCATTGTGGGCGTTGAAGCAACTGAATTTAAATTGGGATAATGCTATGAACTTGAGGGTGGAACAGCTGAATGAGATGGATGAATTCCGTCTACATACATATGAAAGATCAGACCTCTACAAAGAGTGGACAAAAAAGTATCATGATCAGCGGATTGTTCAACGAAACTTTCAAAAGGGTGATATGGTACTTTTTTTCAATTCCAGACTAAAGCTATTCCCAGGTAAGTTAAGGTCCAAATGGTCTGGTCCGTACAAGATTAGCCAAGTCTACTCGTCTGGAGTAGTTGAGCTAGAAGACAATAATGGTGTTGTCTTTAAGGTGAATGGCCAACGAGTAAAACCATATATCGGCCCCCTTGACTCGATGAACTATATGGCCACCATCTATCTCGACGAAGTCTAAGTACTCGAGGTAACTATGTCGTGCCGCGACAATAAATCAAGCGCTAGATGGGAGGCAACCCATCGTGTTTTTTTTCGTTTCCTTTGCATTTGTTTTTACTAAATAAAAATCCAAAAAGAAGAGTCGAGCCACGACCGAAACTAAGGCGCTTGATGGGAGGCAACCCATCGTTCTAATCGTTTTTGTTGTTTTTGAGTGAATGCAGGTGAAAGAGGTTTAAAGGAGGAGATTGGTTTCAAATTTTGATTTGGAAGTGTTGCATGTTGAAGGTGGTAATTTAGGAATGAAGAAGCAAAAGGCTATGGGTTAGGCATTGCTTATGAAAATATAGGCAAAGAACAACGCACGGCCTATGTAAATCTAGGCCACGAACAAGGCAAGGTCTATGCTATGGCCTAAGCTCTCGGATTCTAGAGTGCCATAGCATAGGCGCCGTCTATGCAAAAGCATTTTGTCTCTGAATCTCATATGCCATGGAATAGGCGCCGCCTATTCCTAACAATGCCATAGCATAGGCGCCGCCTATGCTCAACAATGCTTTGCAAAAGGCGTCGCCTATGCCAAGCATAGGCAAAGCAATAGGCGCCGCCTATGGTCACTTTTGGTCTCCAAATACGATTCCAAATGGGTCAAAACCCGACCCAAGATTGTCCTATAAATAGAACCTTAGTCTTAAATCAAAAACACATTGCAATTCACCCTAAAGAGCCGCCTACCTCTCCAAATTCTCTCAAAAATTTTCCTTTTGCTCTTTTACTTTGCAAGAACATCTTCCTAGGCCATCAACCAAGTAAGTACTTCTTTGTTCTTCTTTTATATTCCGTAAGTACTTCACTACTACGTCTATAATGAATTGTTTAATCTTGAAGTAGTATTGATGATTTGAATATGGGTGATTTGTTGTGGTGAAAGTAAGTGAGTGAAAGAATACGTAAGGATGCTCTTGACTTGTTTCCAACTTGTATTTGATTTTGATACACTGTCATACTTTTGCAGAATTGACATAGTCTAGAACATTGCATATCCTTGTAACTTGAAAGCTTGCTTGAATGAATTGTTTATTGCGATGAAAATCAAGGTTAACTACAAACATAAGATGTTGTGATAACTTGATACCATATCTATGTAGTAGTTGTATTCAAAGTGATGCATGAAAGCACTACCAAGATTACATGATCTAGAATTGAGAAAGGATAGTCAAGATGATACGAAAAGTATGACTGCACTAATTATATTGTTGGAACATAACACCTAAACGTATATCGATGAAATCTGAGTAATCGACATTGTTCACTTTACTAGTTTGTACAAACAAACTAAGTGTGGGGTGGTGCCACTACTGCTTGTTTATTGATTGTATCCACCGAGATAAAGCTAACATGACTATTATTTTAATCTCAGGTACAATGGCACCAAAACCAAGACAAAGGAAAGAAAAGGCTACCACTTCACAAAAAGGCCAAAAAAGGGGACGAAAAGAGCAAGGAGAATCCTCCTCGCTGCAAATACCTCGATGCACTCTTGGAATCAAGTAGGTGTGTACTTTAAGAAACCTCTTGATGACGATGTTCCAACCGATGATGATCATTGAATGCCAGACTCTGATGCGGAGGAGAACTCTGATGGCGACGACTCTGATGATGATTCCGACGAAGGGGGTATGACCCCAGACATAGAGGAGGAGTCCGACTAACCAGGTTCTTCTTATTTATTTTCCACTGAGGACAGTGTGTCCCGTCTAAGTGTGGAGTGCTGGTATTTGCATGCTAACCTTCTTTATCTGCATTTTCTTATTTATGTGTGCTTTGCTTATTTATGTTTGTTTGTTTTAATTTTTTTTAGGAAATTTTTTTTTGTTACAAACTTTGCATAAAATTGTTCTGATAGGCAGCATGGTATTATGACAAGAGTCTGTGATAAAATCATTACTATTGAGACGTTTAGGCTCTAAGTGTGACTCACTGTGTGATAATTGTGTGGTTTAATTCCTTCATACGTTGGGTCAAGAGTCTATACTGTTGCCAATAAAGTCAACCATATGCCTTGTGTGTGAGAGATGATAGTATATTCTATGTCTGTGGCTGATGCTAGAACTTGCCTGGTATGTATGTAAAGCGAAATAAAGAGTGTGAGTTAGGAGATGACTTAGGCATTTCTTTGGCAACCTATGATTGTTTACCTTCATTTTATCTACCCATGGACATCATCCTAGATAACCCCCTTTGAGCATTTAGCCTATTTTCTTTGACAGCCTCATATGTAAGCCCAATCCATTTTTTTCAAGACCATAATTTGATCCAAAGTCCTAAGTTCTTTAAAGTGTAAAGTAATGTGACAAAATAAGAGGAAATTGGGTGAGAATAGTGCCTTAGAATGTATTGGTGCTTGAATTTGTTATGAAAAATAATTTCTATCATAAAAGGTGTGTTATGAAAAGAAAAAGGAAAAGAAAAATAAAAAGTTAATTCTGTTCAAAATTGAAAAACAAAAGAGGTGAGAAAGGGTGGTAGATTAAAAGAAAGTAGAAAGGCTGTGTGAAAGAAAGCATAAATGGCATAATGTGATGTATTAAAGCACTTAGGAACATAGTCACTATTTCTGGCCAAAATAGTCCTACCCGTCCCTTAGCCAATATTACAACCTGTAAAGACCTATTTGATCCTAAGCTTAACATTCTGATATTTAGTGGAGCATTACACTAAGGGCAAGCCTATGGTCATCAGTTGCAACATATGAATTCTTTGTGAGAGTGAGAGCAAGGATAATCTTATACCCATGTTCGAAATATATACAATACTTGTGAGTGATTATGGGTTATATTTTGTGAGACACACATGGTTGATGAGTTTTGGGTGGTTGTGTATGATTCTCCGTGCCTTAACTTTTGAATACGAATTAACCATCATCACGAGTCTATATTAGAGGTTGAATTGTTTCTAGAAGTGATCAGAAAACTACTCTTTGTAATAAGTGTCGTGCCTGTCTTGATGAATATTTTGTGTTGTTACTGTGAAACCCTAAGTGGATGTTTAGAAGGACATAATATTTTGTTCGAGGACGAACAAAGCTTTAAGTGTGGGGTGTTGATGATAGGCGTATTTACATGCCTAAAGTGCTTTAATTTACCCATATTTTAGCTAAGTTTTGAGGACAAAATATATAACTCATGCACTTTTAGTCCTTTTTCCTGTAAGTGAGCTAACAAACGTGATTAGCAAGTTTTCAGGTATAAATGATGCAGATTTCAGCATTTTATGGATAACTTGACGCCAAAGGAAGCTTCACGAAAGAAGGAAAGGAGAGCTTGGACGCCTAGGACCAAAAGTGATGCATGGGAAACTTGTCCCGGGCAAAAACAGCATTTTCCAAGACTTTGGGGATCAGCAGTAACCTATAAGGATTAGGATAATGATGCAGTAATTTATTAGGATTAGGATAAGTACGCAGTAGCCTTATAGGAATAGGATATGGGTACTATAAATACCCTATTTTGCTGAAGTTTTTAGACACACCTCATTATTCTCATCATTCACATTCTAATTCATTCATCTACAACTCTAAACAATTTGCTTTCAATTAATTCTTATTTACTTTCTCTTCATCTATTCGTCTTAAATTTTTACAACAAGAGAAACGCTACTTGCAAGGTCTTCACACCACAAGCCATACCAAACCCTACTACACGTGAGATCTTTATCTTGGTATAATGATAATGACTATTGTGATTTCCCTTGCACTCATGAATAGCTAAACTTCTCTGTTGGGGTTATGGAAGACTTATGAGATACTATCTATTGCTATGAGTTTGTGAGTTCTTGACACGTATGCTGCTTATATCATTATTCTCTTCATCTTAATGCAAATTCTTGTGGTTGCAAACACATAGGATACGCCAGTATAGCATTAACTTGTTCGAAAGAAAAGTTATATGTTTGGAAAAGAGATAATGTCAAGGTAATAGGGCACCAACCCCTGTTAAAAAGTTAGTGTCGTAACTGGATTAACCTCTTGGAGAATTTGTACCATTAGATACGCTTTAAGCTCGAAAGAGTTAAAGTGAAATAGTCCTTGTTAGGTCGAAAGACACTTGGATTTACCATAGAATACAATTCTCTATAAGCACATGCATGTCTGAATTCCGGATAACTCATAGCCAATAGAGACGTATAACTCATAAGGTGGACATAATCCCAACTCCCAATTCTCATTGATTAACATCTTACTAAACATTCTTCCTTTTTACTTTGTTATTCTCCATTTTTACTTGGTTATTTTATTACACTATTGCACGCTACAAAATCCCCCCTTTTACGAGACTTTCACCAAAAGTCTACTAATCTTTGCTTACTTAGTGACCAGCTATTCCCTGTGGGATTCGACACCCAACCCAGTTGGGTTCTATATTTGACAGCGACCGCTTACACTCTTACGAGAGCTGTAGTTTGAGCGTTATCATTCCTCCAGTAAAAAACATAGGAAAAAATCCTTTAAGTCTCATAAAAAATCCAAACCTAGAAAAGAATCCTTCAAAAGGGAATCTTACAAGACTAGTAGAAAAACTAGACGAAAATCCTCTAGAAACAAAGATACTTGTTGGACTTGTGGTAAAACTGGCCACAGAGCTAAAGACTGTAAGTCGGGCAAAAAGAATAAGATCAACCAATTAGGTCTCTCTGAAGAAACCAAAGAGAAATTATTCTCTATAATGGAAGACTCATCAGACTCTTCTGAATCTTTCAGCTTTTCTAGTAATGACTATAGCGACGAAGAATTCATCAATGCCGCATATGAGTCCGATCAATCCCAGTCCGGCCAAGAATGTGCTTGTAACGGTACCTTCTGTACTTGCACAAAAAAGACTGTTAATGTCATTTCAGGAAATCCTAAAGAAATTCTGTTTGACATCATAGAACACATCCAGGATGATTAGGCCAGAAATAAATATCTTTTAGAACTCAAAATATTGATGCTTTCTTATGAAGAAAAGCACCCCAAACCCATCGTTCTACCTTTTAGCATGAAACAGGTTATGTCTCGATATGATAAACCTGCAGAACCATATATAGCTGATCTCAAGGGTGAAATTTCCACCCTCAAAGGAGAAATCAAATACTTAAAAATCAGACTTGATCGGGTGGAAGTTAACATTCTCACGGAACAAGTCCAAAAAAATGTGTCTCCTCCGGAAAATGTCTCCCCACCAGAGTCTCCAAAGGCCTCCCCAATATTCCATAATGATCATCTAAAGGAGCCCAATTCCTTCCCTGGCTCCGATTTTCCCTCTACCTCTGTCACTGCTATTACGGCCATTAAAGCTTACAGCGAACACATCGCCATAAAAATTGTCATAGACAAAGACTTCGTTCTTAACAGAGTCGCACTCTTTGATACCGGCACAGATAGCAACTGTATCGTCAAGGGACTAGTACCCACTAAATACCTTCAAAAAAGTACCTCTCGTCTTTACTCTGCCATAGGAGAGAAGATGAAAATCCATTATCAGCTTTCTAAAGCTCATATCTGTAACAATGGCATTTGTCTTGTTAACGATTTTGTCATCACTGAAGGTATCACTGAGGATATCATTCTAGGAATACCTTTTGTCAATCAAATTCGACCTTTTATTAGTGATTTTGATGGAATTCGCACAACGATTAAATCAAAATCTGTTCTTCCCCTTATTAAGGCCCCTCTCGCAAGAAGAAGGCAACCTTATTAAAGAAAGAACTGCTTTTAAAATTATTTGTAAGTTGTTTTCATTATTTTCTCATTGTTTCAAGAAAAATTTGAAAAAGAAATTTGTTCCGAATTTCCTAATGCCCTTTGGGAAAGAAAAAGATATTTAGTAGAACTTCCTTACATTACTAGTTTTAACGAACAAGCCATTCCTACTAAGGCCAAGCCCATTCAAATGAACCAGGAAATAATGAAAATCTGCAAAAAGGAGATCAACCATCTGCTAAAGAATGGGATTATCAGAACCTCAAATTCCCCCTGGAGTTGCTCTACCTTTTACATCAATAACAATGCAGAAAAAGAGCGAGGAACTCCCATTACAAGCCTTTCAATACGGTTTTGAAGTGGATCAAGAACCCGATTCCTAACAGAAGGGATCTTTTAAAGAGAACTTTCAAGGCTAACCTTTACAGTAAATTTGATATGAAGTCAGGATTCTAGCAAATTCAAATTGCTGAAAAGGATAAATACAAGACGGCCTTCAACGTCCCTTTTGGACATTATGAATGGAATGTCTTACCATTTGGTCTTAAAAATGCTCCTTCAGAGTTTCAAAACATCATGAATAATATTTTCAATCCTTATAGCTATATGTCGATTGTTTATATTGATGATGTGCTTATTTTCTCAGAAAATATTGATTCCCATTTTAAACATCTAGACACCTTCTTCAAGATTGTTAAATTTAATGGTTTGGTCATTAGTGCTAAAAAAATGAAGCTCTTTCAGACATCTATGGACATAATCTTTATCAAGGTAGTTATAAACCAATTTGTAGAGCCATAGAGTTCTCCTCCAAATTTTCTAATGAAATTAGTGATAAAACCCAGCTTCAAAGGTTTTTAGGAAGCCGTAATTATGTAGCGGACTTCATCCCTAACATTAGACAGGTCTGTGAACCTCTTTACAAAAGACATAAGAAGACGCCAGTTCCTTGGAGTTCTGATCAAACTAATATTGTCATTAAGATTAAGGAATTAGTCAAAAACCTTCCATGCTTAGGAATTCCTAACCCTGAAGCCTTTATGATTGTTGAAACAGATGCTTCTGATATCGGGTATGGAGGTATCTTCAAACAACAGGTTGGTGATAATTCTTCTGAACAATTAGTCAGATTTACGTCTGGAATATGGAATCCAGCTCAAAGAAATTACAGCACTGTTAAGAAAGAAGTTTTATCTATAGTGCTATGTATTACCAAATTTCAAGATAATCTTATTAATAAAGAATTTTTACTACGAGTAGATTGCAAATCTACTAAAGAAATTTTACAAAAAGATGTTAAGAATCTGGTTTCAAAAAAAATATTTGCTAGATGGCAAGCTCTCCTATCTAGCTTTGATTTTCAAATTGAGTTTATCAAAGGAGAAAATAATTACCTTTCCAATTTTCTAATAAGAGAATTTCTATAGGGCTAAAATGAGACCCACCACACTGGGAAAAATCTCAGTAGGAAACAAACAAGAACAAACCAAGATGGCTAGACCATTTGATCTTCCGTCCGCATCAACAAATCCCTTGAGGCCATCAGTCCCACAGAGGCCTGAACTAAAACTGGAACTACAGTCACCATTCCAAAACAAATATGAAGCTTTGGCAGAATTTCAAAAGCTCCCTCCACCAATGCCAACTAGATTGGTAGATTTGAAGACAAACAAACCTTTTGATAAAGGACAATCCTCAAGTTCATCTGTGCAGTCAAAACAGAGTTACGCCATGAAGGCTCCCGAAACCTTTGCACAGGCCGTAAACCCCACAGCGGTCAAAACAATACCAACTCCTCCCATCAAGGAAGAATTTAAATTCGTTACCACCCAGGTAATGCCAATTATACCGTTAGATAAAGAATATGAAGGATATCCATTAGATCATCTTATTAAGCTGGTCTATAATGATAAAAACTTCGTGGATACTAAGAATCCACTTAAAATAAGAAGGTATTATAAAGCTATCCTTGTAGACACCGATTCTATTGAGGTCGAGCATTCTATGAATGAAAGGAATCCAAAATACATTGATTATTCCAGGTTCACCATCAAGAGGGTATTAACCCCGTTTAACTGGTTTGCAAATCACCTGCATACTCCTATTGCACTATCTATGCCGCATAGGCCACAAACTTATAATTGGTACGACTATAAGTCGGCATGGTTCAATTTTTTATATGTCAGACCAGGACACACCTGGTTTATTAAATATTGTCCAGCTATGGTAGATGTCGTTATCCCCAGATGGTTCTACGAATGGTGGATATACTTTGGAGGAGTCAAAGAAATCCTCCCCCAACAGTTCCTTAATCGATTCACAAATTTCTGTTCAAAAGAAGGGTGTGTAACCCTCCCAGAGCATATTCAAATGTACAAGTTCTTCATCAAGAAGAGAGTTTCCTACATTATCTCCTGGAATTTCGCTAAAGGAGAACAAGACCGAATCAAATATTTATCCAAAGAGATAAAAGTCAAAGGATGGACTCCCAAGCCAACAGCACCAAAAACTCTGGACAAAGGAAAAACGACAGCATCCTCAACCAGTGCTTCACAAAGCAAGAAGGTACTCAAAGAAAAACTAAAAAAGGCTTTACATGATATGGAAAGCCAAGAGACCAATGAAGAAGAAGTATTTCAACTTCTAGAAGAAGCTTCTTCCACAGGAAGCAGTGATAACAATGGAGATATGCTAAATCCTAAGGGAATAGCTATGGCCTATCTTGACCCCTATTAAGAACAGGGAAATGACCTTTCAAAAAGTAGAGGTTCAAAGAACCAAAATTATTTTTTGAAAAGGCACTCTACTGTTCCTAATTAGAATCTTTAGGACCGAAAGCTTTTCTCAAAAGCAAAAGGACAAATCATCCATCAATCAGCTTTAAAGCATTCATCTTTAAAAAAAAGCACTCCTCAATCAGCTTTAAAAAAAAAAACCAAAAGCATCCGCAGCACTCAAGACTGTCGGCCGATCTTAGCCTTACACTTGTACACTACAGATGTACTAGCTTTATTTGTCTTGCCATGTTGGCAGTATATGCACTTAGCATGAGCAGCTAAGTACATATATTGTCTAGAGCATGGGAAAACTAGTTTCATATAAGATACATATTACCTTAATCTATTGATGATAATACTTTTAAATAAATTATTTTAATATATCTTGTCCTATAATGGGGTTTTTCTAAAGTATGGGGTATTCATTTTCTCTATGTGTTTGAAGTATCCGATTAATCTCCGATTTTAGACGTTGGTCAGCCTGAAAGTGTGGTCTTAGCTAAGGTAAGCATTACCCCGTTGGTGGTCCCGTCGCTAAGATAACATTAACAGAAAACTATTGTAACAGCCATTAAGACTTGCTAGATCCCATAGGCCATAGATGTATTGATGTAATTTATTATAGGTTGAATCATCAATGGTTATTTTTGAGTGCTATCTTATGTGAAAACTTATATTTCCCACCCTCTAGATAGTATTTTCTCTAAATGAATTCCAACAATCATATTAAAAATACTATTAACCTGTCTTCTCAAGCAACCCAGCTTGCTAATATTGAAAATGATCTTCAAAACTGGAGTATTCCAGAAGAACCTTTTAAAATGATTTATCAGATTGGTAAATTTAGTTTTCTAAAGAAACATAACATCAAGACTTCTGAGTCTACTGTTGCCATTAATAATTCCTTAGAAATTATTCAGTTATTAAATGATCTTGACATAAACCGATTTAAGAATCAGTGGTTCACCATCAAGAGGGTATTAACCCTGTTTAACTGGTTTGCAGATCACCTGCATACTCTTATTGCACTATCTATGCCGCATAGGCCACAAACTTATAATTGGTACGACTATAAGTCGTCATGGTTTGTAACCCTCCCAGAGCATATTCAAATATGCAAGTTCTTCATCAAGAAGAGAGTTACCTACATTATCTCCTGGAATTTTGCTAAAGGAGAACAAGACCGAATCAAATATTTATCCAAAGAGATAAAAGTCAAAGGATGGACTCCCAAGCCAACAACACCAAAAACTCCGGACAAAGGAAAAACGACAGCATCCTCAAATAGTGCTTCACAAAGTAAGAAGGCACTCAAAGAAAAATTAAAAAAGGCTTTACAGGATATGGAAAGCCAAGAGACCAATGAAGAAGAAGTATTACAACTTCTAGAAAAATCTTCTTCCACAGGAAGCAGTGATAACAAATTAGATACCCTATTCCAAATAAAAAAGATTTATTGTCCAGATTATTTGATGCCAATATATTTTCTAAATTTGATTTAAAATTTGGTTATTGGCAAATTCAGATATTTAGAGAGCACACTTATAGAACTACTTTCAATTTCCCATTCAGTCAATTTGAATGGAATGTGATGATTTTTGAATTGAAAAATGCTCCTTCTGAATTCAAGAAAATAATGAATGACATTTTCAATCCACATATGGATTTTATTATTGTTTATATTGATAATATTCTGGTGTTTTCAAAAACGTTAGAATTACATTTTAAATATCTTGATATGTTTAAAAATATTGCGATGCAAAATGGTTTGGTAATATCTAAACCAAAAATGAGTTTGTTCCAGACAAGTATTCAATTTTTAGGTCACAATATTTGTCTAGGGAAGATAGTCCCTATTCAACGTTCTATTGATTTTGTTGATAAATTTCTTGATGTTATCCCTGATACAACCAATTGCAAAGATTATTAGGGAGTTTGAATTATATATCCCCATTTTATAAGGATTTGTCAACAGATTTAGCTCCCTTATATGATATATTAAAAAAGGGTTCAAGGTCCCTGGACTGATAGCCATACAAACCTTTTAAAACACATTAAGCAACGTGTAAAATCTTTGTCTTGCTTAACTTTAACTTTAGTTAACCCTGCTTGGTTAAAAATTATTGAAATTGATGCCTCTAATATATGTTATGGAGGAATACTTAAACAAGTGAATCCCCATAATAATATTGAAAAATTGATACGATTTCATTTCGGGAAATGGACTGATAGTTAAAAGAAGTATGCAATGGTTGCACATGAAATGTTAACCATTGTTAAATGCATTCTTAAGTTTTAGGACGATTTATATAATCAAATTTTTTTTATTAAAACTGATGCTCAATCGGTGAAGTATATGTTTGACAAAGATTTTAAACATGATGCTTCAAAATTAATATTTGCAAGGTGGCAAGCTCAATTAGCCCCTTTTGATTTTGAAATTCAATATAAAAAGGGAATTGATAATTCTTTGCCTGATTTCTTATCCAAAGAATACTTAAGTGAAAAATAAATTTTTACACTCATTTTCTCTCTAAAAATGATAATCACTATTATAAAGGCAATCCCTTTGAACGAAGATATACATATGATTATTCTTGAAAAATAATACATTCAATAATTGAAGATGAATTTGTTGTCTTTAATTATGAAGAAATTAGAGACAAAATTGATTGGTTTGATATTGATTCATCTGACTAATCTATTATGTGCAATATGACTACAGATCCACCCTGATAAATGGCCAGAGAAAAAGGTAGAGGCAGAGGAAGATATTCCTCTTTTGGGGGAAGATCCGCCCCCTCATCATCATAGCCTCAGGCATCATATGCTTCATCATCAAATACCCCGGTGATACAAAGGGGAAAAATGAGTTTGATAAATTCTAAGATTCCGCAGATAGACGAATCTTCTTCATAATCGATCCATCTAGAAGATATTACGGGGGATCATCCATTATATGGAAAATTGCAGTCATATTTAACTGCAAAGCAAGCAGATAAGTTTGCAAACATTGCAAAAGAAAACGTTGATAGCAAACCATATGAAGAACATGATAATAGAGAGCTGATAGTTCTTGTAAATAAATCTTAAATTCAGAGACAAAATGATCTATGGAAGATACTCTACAAATATTTGATTACTAACCTCTATTTTGCAAGAAAGTCTTATAAGACTCGAACATATTATGAAACAATTCTATTATCCACAGGAAGTGTAGAGATTGAATATTTCTAGGCTTATGATGGAGAACCAAATGTGCATGGGTTCTCAAAAATTATTATAAAAAAGATCATTACCCTTGGAGATTGGGGTACAACCTTTATTGCAGAAAAGTAGATGTTGCTAAAAGGTTCCAAAATCAATTTTACATATTGGGACTATATTTAGGCCTTCACCAATATATTATACTACAATAATAATAAGAATAAACATACATGGTTCATAAAGATTTATGCGAACATATTCGATGAACCAATCCCTAATTGGTTTATTAATTGGTGGGCATATCATGGACCAACTGTTCAGATATTATTGGATATATTTCTAAAACTATACAAAAGATGGACAAAGATGTCCCCATTTTTGACTTAGCTATACCACTCAGATCATGTATGCAATTTAGACAAGATTGACCAAATGTACTATATTGAATTCTCCATTCCATGGATTCACAAATGGAATATTGAATTTGGATTTACCAAAAACCAAATACCTTGTATTTATAGAGTATTTTATAATAACTTCTGGGATAAGCTGATGTGAAAAGATCCCACAACTAAAAAATTAAATGGTCAAGAACTCCTAGATACTATAGACAATAAAACTAAGGAATATGTTAATGCTACTCAGAAAAATATTGTTGAGGATAAATCTTTAAAACATATCTCCAGATAGATCGCTATTTATGATGGAGATAGAATGGAGATGATAGAACAATATCTGGAAAAAGTTTAAAAAAAATTGATGAAAACTATCGAACAACATTTAGATACTTATATGAAGAGCATCTCCAGTGATGATATTGCGGAAGATGTTCACGACTCCCAACCAATTGATTCAGGAGATAAACTGAATGAGGAAGCCATAGCCAGAATGGAAGAATTTCTCCGCGAACTAAAGAAGAAAAAAGACAAGATGTTTGGAAAGAAACCTACCTGAAAAATCTATAATCACTATGTATGGGACCCGGATGTGGGACCTTTTTTACTATTTATACAGTAGATCCACTGTGCATAAGGACCCGAATGTGGGACCCATAAGTACTCTACACAGATTCCTTTTTCTTTCCCATTTCTATATATAGGAACTTCATTTGGTAGGGAAGGTCAGAAGAAAAAATTTATTTTCTTTATTTCTCTCTCTAAGAAAAGTTTGCTCTCCCCTCTCTTGTGTAACATAGTTCAAGATTTGAATAAAGGGCTGATAGCCACCGTTGTTTACTATTGTGGCCTTGCATCCTGCTAGTCTTAAGGTATTTACTTCTTTAATTTTGACATACTTTAATAATTTATTCCCCTCTCCAATCGTGACTATGTCTGGCTAAAAGCTTTTCATATTTATGCCAAAGATCTTACTTCTCTTACTTAGTAACTATGAAAGATGCAGACTCTATCAGAATATGAAGGAATTTTTCTATAGTTTCTTGACTTGGCTCTGAAATAGTTAGTACAGTCGAAATCAATACTGCTTATGGTGGCTTTATCTTAGTGACTACGTCTGGAAAGCCCATGACTTTTAAGCTCATGATAATGAAGAGAAGGGCGTCTCTCTTAACGGTTAGAATCGCTAGAAACATGGGATCATCCTAAGTAAGTATTAATCTTCTGACAGACCCCTTGTTCGGGTAAAAGAATTTTTTCATGCAGTCATTAAGCTATTTGAACTTCTTTTATAATTCGATTAGTGCATCGGTTGGTTTTTTGACTAGGCTTCCCGATATTAGTTAATAGGTCTAGTTGGCATAGGGGATTACAGCCCGCATGTTTGATCCTATTAAATATGGATGGCATGGCGGATTACCGCCCTCCTATCTAATTCTGTTAAATGGGTTCCAAAATCAATTTTACATATTGCGACTATATTCAAGCCTTCACCAATACATTATATTACAATAATAATAAGCATAAAAGTATAAACAACATCTTCTCTATTCCCAGGTAATGCTCTTCCTAGGTTATCAACACCTTTGGTGGAATTACTAGCTTTGAATATAACATTTATTTTATCATTATCTAAGAAATTATCCCACTAGACATGAAGTTGGCCAGTAAAACCAGCAATAATCATTTTACAAATAGTTGCATCTGTACGTCTATGATGATTCTCGGATGATGCAGTAGCTTTTGCTATAGTAGAATACATTAACATTTGATGAACAAGGACAGATAATTGTCTTTCAAATAAGCCATCCAAGTTCCATTCATAAATTGCATCTCCGCTATACGACGTATTAGTCTGATTCCAATCTCTTTCCTTTATCAAAACATCTTAAAGAGTTGGACGCAAATACTATTTAGAAGTTATGTGGGGTATATCATCATATTTTTTTCTCGGTTGCTTCCTAACCATACCTCTGGGCTTATTAAGTTCAGAGTAGATTTCATTTCCCATATCTGGAGTAGATTCTATGCTATCAGCAAAGGCATTAAACAAATCAATGGGTTTGATATTTAAATCGTAAAACTTTTTATCAAGTAATTTTTCAAAATCTTCTATGGGAGACAATTTTTCAAATCCCTCAATATCTAGAGGACTCTGAATACAAGGCCTAGTTATCAAGTCTTCCTTCTTACTTTCCAAAGTGGAAGCAATATCAGATGACTTTGGACTAACACTAAGTTTTTTTACCATCTCAATCAATTCATCAAGTTTTTCATTAAGAGAATAAATATGTTCTCCCAAAACATTCACATAAAGACTCAAATAATTGTTCTAAGCAATCAGATTATTTATTTTTGCAATATTTACTTTACCAATTTCATTATCAATGAATTTTTGGAATGCAGAAAAAGTAATACAGTATTATTACGAAATACAAAAGATGATTGGGGAGGGTAAATAGTTTGAAGAATATTACCACTCATATCTTGATAAGATCTTTCCAAAACCTCTACATATAATGGCAAATATGTGGTTATAAACCATGGCACAAAGCACACAATCTGATTATCCAATGCACACATCTCATAAAATTCTTGAGAAATATTATTTATTTCGTCTAGACTATAAGTTTCAAAGAACCAAATTCTAAATCGATTCCATTTTTTTAAAAAAAAATCTTTTTTAATATAACTCCTTTCCTAGGAACCAGGACTAAAATCAATTTGGTGTGGCATCATATTAAACACTGCTAACATCAAACTCCATTTTAGAAGGAGTAGGGTTATCCCTATCAGAGATATTATCACTATCTTGAACAATATTTTTTTTAGAATTGATTTTAATCTTTTCTACAAAGCATGTAGATGCAGGTATAGATGCAGAATCAATAGTATGTAAAGATGCTTCACTATTCCTAGATGGACCGTAAAATGGTTCAATAGAAGATATAAGATGCATAGCACGCAATAATTTTGGTATATAAAAGTAATATCGGTTGTAAACCGTGGATTTGTTGTCAAACTGAAGACAAATCCTTCCATCTGGATTCTGAGTTACATGGGATAACTCAAATTTTATCACATCATCCGTGACTTGATTCGGAGAAATAATCGAATTTAAGATCTATGTTTTAGGAAATTCAATTTCATCCGATCTTATAGGTCTCCTCATGGTGACCTTGGATCTTGTGAAGTTTGTTTTGACCAATAAGATCTGATTTGATGCATCATATATTAGTTTGCATCTTGGGTTCAGAGTAGAAAATAATTACTACAAAAAAATCTGTTGATAGCACCCCTAGTTCTTCTAAAATTGTTGATAGCACTCACACTTCTCAGATTACTAATAATGATTATTACATGCCTTATTATTTAGCTGAGGTTAATAGATGCCTTGATAAAAGTCAATTACCCAGCAAAGATACATCTTTCAATGATTTAAAAATTGAGGTTGAAAACCTGAAAAAAGAGATTATATCTCTGAAGAAAAATCAGATGATTTGTGATCATAGGATTACAAAAACTGAGAAAGATATTTCTCACAATGATGTTTCTTCCAGTTCCAAAGGCATGGAAAAAAAGTCCAATAAAGAAGAAGACACTGATATTGTCAAAAATTTTGATGTAAAGAATGATTATTTTTTGGGCATGATGCAAATTGTTATAGCTCATAAATGATATATAAATTGCACTATATTAATTGATAATGATTTCTCTATGACTAATGTTGCCATGATTGATAGTGGTGTTGATGTTAGTTGCATTCAAGAAGGTTTGATTCCAACCAGATATTTTCATAAGACTACACATATTGTTAAGTCTGAATTTGGTCATTCTCTTGATTTAATTATAAACTTTCTAATGCATATATTAGTCGAAATAAGGTTTGCATTCTGCATTTCTTCTTTTTGGTAAAAAAATCTATTATATCCCCCAGTTATACTTGGCACCCCTTTTATAAATGCAATTTATCCTTATACTCATATTGATACTAAAGGATTTACTGCTACTTTTAAAAATAAGGAAACATCTTACCCTTTTGTTACAGATCTAGCAACTAGGGATATAAATGCTTTAATTGATATGAATCAAAACCATGTGAACTTTTTATAGCTTGAAATATTTAGCATGAATATTGGTGATACAATGAAATCTACTAAGATGCAGGAGAAAATAAAAATAATCTTCAAAAAAATGATTGTTGATATATGTGTTGATCACCCCAATGCTTTTTGGAATCGTAAACAACATAATGTAACTCTTCTATATGAAGATGATTTCTGTGAGGACAAGATCCCAATGAAATCAAGACCCTTCCAAATGAATGTAGAGTTAGTCCAATTCTGCAAAAAAAGAGATTGATAATCTCTAACAAAAGGGTCTAATAAAACATTCTAAATCACCATGGTCTTGTACTCTATTTATGTGAATAATGCGGCTGAAAACGACCATGGTATGCCGAGGTTAGTAATTAATTATAAACCTCTTAATAAATGTTTGAAATGGATTAGATACCCTATTCCAAATAAAAAAGATTTAGTGTCCAGATTATTTGATGTCAATATATTTTCTAAATTTGATTTAAAATCTGGTTATTGGCAAATTCAGATAATTTTAGAGCACACTTATAGAACTTCTTTCAATGTCCCATTCGGTCAATTTGAATGGAATGTGATTCCTTTTGGATAGAACAATACTACTTCTGAATTCCAGAAAATAAAAAATGACATTTTCAGTCCACATATGGATTTCATTGTTGTTTATATTGATGATATTCTGGTGCTTTCAAAAACATTATAATTACGTTTTAAACATCTCGATATGTTTAAAAAGATAGTGATACAAAATGGTTTGGTAATAAGTAAACAAAAAATGAGTTTGTTCCAGACAAGTATTTGATTTTTAGGTCATAATATTTGTCGAGGAAAGATAGTCCCTATTCAGCGATCTATTGATTTTGCTGATAAATTTCCTGTTGTTATCACTGATAAAACCTAATTTCAAATATTCTTAGGGAGTTTGAATTATATATCCCCATTTTAAGGTAATTTGAAAAAGAAATTTGTTCTGAATTTCCTAATGCCTTTTGGGAAAGAAAAAGACATTTAGTAGAACTTCCTTACATTACTGGTTTTAACGAACAAGCCATTCCTACTAAGGCCAGGCCCATTCAAATGAACCAGGAAATAATGGAAATCTGCAAAAAGGAGATCAACCATCTGCTAAAGAATGGGATTATCAGAACCTCAAATTCCCCCTAGAGTTGCTCTACCTTTTACGTCAATAACAGTGCAGAAAAAGAGCGAGGAACTCCCAGGCTTGTAATAAATTACAATCCTTTGAATACGGTTTTGAAGTGGATCAGGCACCCGATTCCTAACAAAAGGGATCTTTTAAAGAGAACTTTCAAGGCTAACCTTTATAGTAAATTTGATATGAAGTCAGGATTCTGGCAAATTCAAATTGCTGAAAAGGATAAATACAAGACGGCCTTCAACGTCCCTTTTGGACATTATGAATGGAATATCTTACCATTTGGTCTTAAAAATGCTCCTTCAGAGTTTCAAAACATCATGAATAATATTTTCAATCCTTATAGTTATATGTCGATTGTTTATATTGATGATGTGCTTATTTTCTCAGAAAATATTGATTCCCATTTTAAACATCTAGACACCTTCTTCAAGATTGTTAAATTTAATAGTGTGGTCATTAGTACTAAAAAAAATAAGCTCTTTCAGTCATCTATAAGATTCTTAGGACATGATCCTTATCAAGGTAGTTATAAGCCAATTTATAGAGCCATAGAGTTCTCCTCCAAATTTCCTAACAAAATTAGTGATAAAACCCAGCTTCAAAGGTTTTTAGTAAGCCTTAATTATGTAGCGGACTTCATCCCTAACATTAGACAGGTCTGCAAACCTCTTTACAAAAGACATAAGAAGACGCCAGTTCCTTGGAGTTCTGATCAAACTAATGCTGTCTTTAAGATTAAGGAATTAGTCAAAAACCTTCCATGCTTAGGAATTCCTAACCCTGAAGCCTTTATGATTGTTGAAACAGATGCTTCTGATATCGGGTATGGAGGTATCTTGAAACAACAGGTTGGTGATAATTCTTCTGAACAATTAGTCAGATTTACGTCTGGAATATGGAATCTAGCTCAAAGAAATTACAGCACTGTTAAGAAAGAAGTTTTATCTATAGTGCTATGCATCACCAAATTTCAAGATGATCTCATTATAAAGAATTTTTACTACGAGTAGATTGCAAATCTGCTAAAGAAATTTTACAAAAGGATGTTAAGAATCTGGTTTCAAAACAAATATTTGCTAGATGGCAAGATCTCCAATCTAGTTTTGATTTTCAAATTAAGTTTATCAAAGGAGAAAATAATTCCCTTCCCGATTTTCTAACAAGAGAATTTCTACAGGGTCGAAATGAGACCCACCACACTGGGAAAAATCTCAGTATGAAACAAACAAGAACAAACCAAGATGGCTAGACCATTTGATCTTCCTATCGCATCAACAAATCCCTTGAGGCCATCAGTCCCACAGAGGCCTGAACTAAAACCGGAACTACTGTCACCATTCCAAAACAAATATGCAGCTTTGGCAGAATTTCAAAAGTTCCCTCCACCAATGCCAACTACATTGGTAGATTTGAAGACAAACAAACCTTTTGATAAAGGACAATCCTCAAGTTCATCTGTGCATTCAAAACAGAGTTATGCCGTGAAGGATCCCGAAACCTTTGCACAGGCTGTAAACCCCACAGCGGTCAAAACAATACCAATTCCTCCCATCAAGGAAGAATTTAAATTCGTTACCACCGAGGTAATGCCAATAATTGCGTTAGATAAAGAATATGAAGGATATCCATTAGATCAACTTATTAAGCCGGTCTATAATGATAAAAACTTTGTGGATACTGACAATCCACTTAAAACAAGAAGGTATTATGAAGCTATCCTTGTAGACACCGATTCCATTGAGGTTGAGCATTCTATGAATGAAAGGAATCCATAATACATTGATTATTCCAGGTTCACCATCAAGAGGGTATTAACCCTGTTTAACTGGATTGAAGATCACCTGCATACTCCTATTGCACCATCTATGCCGCATAGGCCACAAACTTATAATTGGTACGACTATAAGTCGGCATGGTTTGTAACCCTCCCAGAGCATATTCAAATATGCAAGTTCTTCATCAAGAAGAGAGTTTCCTACATTATCTCTTGGAATTTCGCTAAAGGAGAACAAGACCGAATCAAATATTTATCCAAAGAGATAAAAGTCAAAGGATGGACTCCCAAGCCAACAGCACCAAAAACTTCGAACAAAGGAAAAACGACAGCATCCTCAACCAGTGCTTCACAAAGTAAGAAGGCACTCAAAGAAAAATTAAAAAAGGCTTTACAGGATATGGAAAGACAAGAGACCAATGAAGAAGAAGTATTACAACTTCTAGAAGAATCTTCTTCCACAGGAAGCAGTGATAACAAATTAGATACCCTATTCCAAATAAAAAAGATTTATTGTCCAGATTATTTGATGCCAATATATTTTCTAAATTTGATTTAAAATTTGGTTCTTGGGAAATTCAGATATTTAGAGAGCACACTTATAGAACTACTTTCAATGTCCCATTCAGTCAATTTGAATGGAATGTGATGATTTTTGAATTGAAAAATGCTCCTTCTGAATTCAAAAAAATAATGAATGACATTTTCAATCCACATATGGATTTTATTATTGTTTATATTGATAACAATGGAGATATTATAAATCCTAAGGGAATAGCTATGGCCTATCTTGACCCCTATTAAGAACAGGGAAATGACCTTTCAAAAAGTAGAGGTTCAAAGAACCAGAATTATTTTTTGAAAAGGTACTCTACTGTTCATAATTGGAATCTTTAGGACCAAAAGATTTTCTCAAAAGCAAAAGGACAAATCATCCATCAATCAGCTTTAAAGCATTCAGCTTTAAAAAAAAGCACTCCTCAATCAGCTTAAAACAAAAAAGCAAAAGCATCCGCAGCACTCAAGACTGTCGGTCGATCTTAGCCTTACACTTGTACACTCCAGATGTACTAGCTTTATTTCTCTTGTCTATATAAGACTTGTTGTAACATTAGAGAAGGCATCAGAAAATTTCCTAGACAAGAAATATTTCCGCCTGCCTAAACTCTTCTCTTGTAATGTTTTCAGCTGAAGTTTGAATAAAATTTTGTAAGTTGTTTTCATTATTTTCTCATTGTTTCTACTTTCTGTTTATTTTCTCAAATAATCACTAAGATCCTTTTATTGGTATCAAAGCCATGTTGGCAGTATATGCACTTAGAATGAGCAGCTAAGTACATATATTGTCTAGAGCATGGGAAAACTAGTTTCATATAAGATACATATTACCTTAATCTATTGATGATAATACTTCTAAATTAATTATTCTAATATATCTTGTCCTATAGTGGGGTTTTTCTAAAGTATGGGGTATTCTTTTTCTCTATGTGTTTGAAGTATCCGATTAATCTCCGATTTTAGACATTGGTCAGCCTGAAAGTGTGGTCTTAGATAAGGTAAGCATTACCCTGTTGGTGGTCCCGTCGCTAAGATAACATTAAGAGAAAACTGTTGTAACAGCCATTAAGACTTGCTAGATCCCATAGGCCATAGATGTATTGATGTAATTTATTATAGGTTGAATGATCAATGGTTATTGTTGAGTGTTATCTTATGTGAAAACTTAGATTTCCCAGTCAGCCTCTAGACAGTATTTTCTCTAAATGAATCCAACAATCATATTAAAAATACTATTAAGAACCGGGAAATCACAATTCATAAGTTTAAAATGGGATTCTTGAGCTTCATGGATCAAAGAAACCCATGAATTAACACTTTACATACCTGAGTAGATGATTTCTTGAATATTGATAGAGAAAAGCTTGAATTCTTAACTTGGAATTAAACACCTAGGGTTTCTTGTTCTTGGGGATTGATCTTTGGGAGAAACCCTAATTTGGTGTTGTGGATGAATAATGAAGTTATGAGCTCTGGTATGGTATAATTAGGGATTAAAATGGGTGGAAAAAGACTCAAATACCCTTTTAAAAATAGCTTAAAATTGCTGATCGAAAGTGGTAATGATTTGGGCGATAGTCCCTCGCTGGATCAACGGTCCGTTGGTCCATCATACTTGGCCAAAACCTGAACTTCCTTCCTTGTCTGCAATGGTTTTGGCGATGGTCCGTCGCTAGCTCGACAGTTTGCCGATCCTGACCATTGAACTTTGCCAATAGTCAGGCTCACTGCCTTAGTCGTGATGGTTTGGGGAACGGTACATCGCTAGATCGATGGTCTGCCAGCCCTGACCATCGCTTCTGGGCAGTTCCAACAGTTCTCTGTAAAACGTCCATAACTTTTTACTCCGATACCAGATTTGGATGAATTTTGTATTGTTGAAAAGCTAATTCAATTTCCGACATGATAAAATGTCAAAATTGGGGAAATTCTATCTCATTTAAACATTAATTATTTAGGAAGTCATCACTAACTCTTCTGGAGACTAGATTTGACTTAAAGAAAGTTTAGGGTATTACAATATCTCCCCCTTGGGAACATTCATCCTAAAATGGGACTGACTAGACTATGAATGCTGATAGACTAATCTTACTTAAGGGGCGTGAACATTGAACATGTCTATATGACTGGAACTTCTGATATACTGAAATCTCATACTGAATATGCATGTCTGATGTATGGATATATGACGAATAGTTTTCATGAATGCATGACTAAAATTACTAAGAAGCTAAGTTTCTCATGATGAGAATGCATATTTGATGCATGAATACGTGACAGACATGATACATAAACATATGAATGGATATGCAAAGGTATTTGATACCAAGTTTATGACTGAAATCTGAACATAAAACTGAATAATCTTAAGGAAAGCTATTACCTTGGACTAGGTCTGAGTTTGCGGAGAAGAGGTGAGGATACTTGGTCCACATGTCTGCTTCTTCTTCACAAGTAGCTCTCTCAACAGACTGATTCCGCTAAAGAACTTTGACTAAAGGGACTTCTTTGTTCCTCAGTCTGCGAGTCTGGTAGTCAAGAATTTTGACTGGGATCTCTTTGAAACAAAGGTTGTTTTGAATGTCTAAGCCCTCTACCGGGACTACAACTGTTGGGTCACCTATGCACTTCTTTATCAAGGAGACATGGAACACTATATAAACTAAGGCTAGCTCTGAAGGCAATTCGAGCTCATAAGCTACCTTTTCGATATGATTGAGAATTTTGAAGGGATAGATATATTGGGGACCGGGCTTTCCTTTCTTGCTGAATCACTTGACTCCCTTCATTGGAGAGATTTTCAAGTACACATAATCACCAATCTTGAACTCAAGATCCTTTCTACGCACATCTGTGAATGATTTTTGTTGGTTCTAAGTTGTCTTGAGCGTCAAATACCAAGTTAGGCCTTACTACTGTGGCCTCACCCACTTAGAACCAACCAATTAGAGATTTGAACCTCCTACCATAGAGAGCTTCAAACTGAGCCATCTGAATACTGGAATGGTAGTTGTTGTTGTATGTAAACTCAATCAAAGGCAAGTGGTCATCCCAACTTCTCTTGAAATCAATTGTACATGCCCTTAGCATATCTTCCAAGGTCTAAATAGTCCTTTCTACTTGACCATCTATCTTAGGATGAAAGGTTGTACTGAGGTGAACTTGGGTACCAAGATACTTTTGTAATGCGTTCCAGCAATTAGAGGTGAACTGGGTACCTCTATATGAAACAATAGATAATGGAACACCGTGCAATCTGACCAACTCCCTGATATAGAGTCTTGCATAATCCTCAGCTGAATAAGAGGTATAGACTGGAAGGAAATAAGCTGATTTGGTCATCCTATCTATATGACCCAAATTGAATCATGCTAACGATGAGTTCGAGGCAAACCTTTCACAAAGTCTATGTTCACTTCTTCCCACTTCCAAGTAGGAATACTAAATTCCTGCATGGACCCACTAGGCTTCTGATGCTCTATCTTAACCTGCTGACATGTAGAGAACTTTGCCACAAACTCTGCAATATCTCTCTTCATCATACTCCACTAATAGATCTCCCACAAATCGTGGTACATCTTAGTAGCTCCTAGATAAATCGAGTAGAGCGCACCATGCACTTCTGCAAGAATTCATTGCCTTAAGACATCTACACCTGGAACACACAGATGACCTTAACAACGCAAAACACCATCTCCTCCTTGGGAGAAGACCTTTACTTTCTGATCTTTGACTGATTCTTTCAACTTAACACGACTGGGATCTCTATCCTGCTTTTCTTTTACTTCGGAAACTAGGGATGATCCTGAGCTATTATGAACCTATATACTACCTTCTACTAAATCAACTAAGTGGATAGCTAGTCTAGCAAGCTGATGTACTTCCTGAGCTAACTTCTTCTTACTGTCCCCAACATAAGTAACACTGCCCATAAACAGTCTACTGAGAGCGTTGGCCACTACATTAGCCTTGCCTGGATGATAAAGGACACTCATGTCATAATCTTTCAAAAGCTCTAACCACCTTCTCTAGAAAATATTAAGGTCGTTCTGAGAAAAGACATACTGAAGGCTCATATGATCTGTGAACACATCTACATGAACACCGTACAAGTAATGCCTCCAAATCTTTAAAGTAAAAACTATGGCTGCTAACTCAAGATCATGAGTAGGATAATTCTTCTCATGGGGCTTAAGTTGTCTAGAGTCATAGGCTATGACATCACCATGCTGCATGAGGACACAACCCAAACATACTCTGATGTATCATAGTACACTACGAATCCATTTGAACCATCTAGAAGAGTCAAAACTGGAGCTGAGGTGAGTCGAGTCTTAAACTCATGAAAACTCTTCTCGCATGAATTTGACCACTAAAACTTGACTTTCTTCTGAGTCAATCTATACATAGGGGATGCAATAGAAGAAAATCCCTCAACAAACCACCTGTAATAGCCAGCCAAACCCAAGAAACTCTTGTTATCTGATAGAGAGATAGGGCGAAGCCAGTTTCTTACTGTTTTAGCCTTTTGAGAATCAACTCTAATGCCATCACCAGAAATGATATGACCAAGAAATGCTAATGACCTTATCCAAAACTGACATTTACTAAATTTGGCAAACAACTGATGATTTTTGAGATTCCGCAACACTATTCTGAGATGGTTTGCATGATCATGCTCACTGCAAAAATAGACAAGAATGTCATCTATGAAGACTATGATGAATATGTCCAAGTACTACTTGAACACATGGTTTATCAAGCCCATGAAAGCTGCTGAGGCATTGGTAAGACCAAAGGACATAACTAAGAATTCAAAGTGACCATACCGAGTACGAAAGGCTATTTTTGGAATGTCACATTCTCTTACTCTGAGCTGATGATAGCCTAATTTGAGGTCTATCTTAAAGAAGTAACTGGGACCCTAAAGTTGGTCAAATAAGTCATTAATTTTGGGAAGTGGATACTTTTTCTTGACCATGACTTTATTGAGCTGACGATAGTCTATCCACATTCTAAGAGAATTATCTTTCTTCTGCACGAATAACACTGGTGCACTCGATGGGGATACACTGGGTCTGATGAATCCCTTGTCTAGGAGATCCTTTAACTATTCCTTCAATTCTCTGAGTTCTGTTGGTACCATTTTGTATGGCAGAATAGATATAGGTTGAACATCTGGAAGAAGATCAATGCCAAAGTCTATTTCCCTTTCGGGAGGAATTCCTATGAGATCTTCAGGAAAGACATCCGAGTATTTATTCACTACTAGGACTGATTCAAGACTATGAGTTTTGAAACTACTGTCCTTTACTCAAACAAAATGATAGACACATCCCTTAGATATCATTTTTTATTCCCGAAGGTATGAAATAAGCTGACCTCTGAACGCTGAAGTACTACCCCTCCACTCTAGGATAGGTTTATTCGGAAACTAAAATTGGACAACTCTATTTCTACAGTAGAATATGGCATAGTAGGAATAAATCCAATCCATATCGAGAATAATATTAAAATCAGTCATTTGTAATTTGACTAAGTCTACTGAAGTGACTTTCTGAGATACCATAACCAGACAGTTCATGTATACCCATCGGGCTATGATAATTTTACCTACTACGATAGAGACTGAGAAGGGCTCTGCTATAATTTCAGGACTGACTTCGAAATGAACTACTATATAGGGAGTAACAAAAGACAAAGAAGCTCCTGGATCTAGAAAAATGTAAACATGTACATAAAAGATCTATAACGTACCAGTAACCACATCGGGAGAATTTTCCTGATTCTGGCAGGACTAAAGAGCATAGAGTCTGTTTGGGCGTTGCCCACTGGTAGCACTGGAAGAGGCACCCTACTGATTCGGGCGACTGGACTGAACTGAGGAATGGTTCTGCTGACCCTGAAATCCTGACTGGGATAATCTCTAACTCTGTGGCCAGGCTTGCCACATCCGAAACACACATCACTTTCAGCTCTGCAAATACCCTTGTGGTTCTTACCATAAGTCTGGCAAAGAGTATTGGTTTGGGTATTGCTAACACTGCCCTAAGACTTAGAGCCTGCTGCCCTATCTCTATTGCAATCTTTGAATTTTGGCACTAGAGCAGTGGCTGAGAAAGGAGCTATAACAGATGACTTTGGGCAGAACTGAGAATGATTTCCACCCTCTGACTTAGGCTGAGTAAAGTGAAACTACCTATCCTTACTCTCTTATTCTACTTCTCTCTTATCTTAATCTTCTGTTGCTCTATCAGTTGAGCATGGACCATAAGCCTGGCTATGTCCATCTCACAAATCAATGTTGCAGATCTGCACTCATTGACACACTATCATTCACCCCAGAAACAAACTTACTCATCTTAGACCTGTTATCTACCACTACATGAGGAGCATATCTAGCTAATTGAGTAAACTTAAGAGAATACTCTTTCACTATCATGTTGCCCTACCTGAGGTTGATAAACTTTGACACCTTAGCTTATCTCAATTCAAGGGGAAAGAATCTATCTATAAATGCAATGGCAAACTCCTCCCACTCAATAGGACCTGCATCTATAGCCCTCTCTACTTTCTACTATTTGAACCATGTGTGAACCACCTCTTATAATTGGTATGCAGCAAACTCAGCACTCTCAATAGTTGACAACCCCATGATATCGATAATCTTTTGAACCTGATCAAAAATTCTTAAGGGTCCTCGTTTGACTTAGACCAGAAAAAGGATGGTGGATTCATTTGGGTGAAGTCCCGAATCCTGGCTGTAGCTGAATTGGCCACGGGGTTGGCCAGAATATTAGCTGGTCATTCATTCTGGGCAGCAACTGAATTAGGAAGAGTAGTGAATGTAGCTCTGAACTTTATGTGAGAAACATATTCGTCCAAGGGATCTGCTTAGATAGACTAATTTCTTCTTTTGGGAGGCATGTTCTATAAATGAAAGGGTGAAACAAATTAGACCGAGGGTCAAATTTGAGCTCATGCTCACTGGCACGACATGAATACTAAAAGAAGGGAAACTGTTCCTAAAACATCTTATAGACTCCTATACATAAATATGACGCGCAATACACCAATGCACAAAACTCTACTAGATGGGGCTTTTAGACTTCCTAGGACACAATTAAACCTTAGGCTATGATACCAAGTTTGTAATGCACCAAATCTGGTACCTAAAATGCCACACGGTGCTCATGGCCCCGAAGGACCACAAGTTAACCCATAACTGATATCTGTACTGAACACTGCATAACATACTGTATAAATATGGAATAAAAGACTGAAAGACCATAAGGTTCAAGTATCTGATGAAACATAACATTTGAATAATATGGTATCACCATACCAAAACTAAAATAACTATCTAAACATGCTAGTCTAAAAGCCTCTAAACTATCTAAAAACTATGGAGTTGATGGAACATATCTCTAACTAACTTCGGGCTATGATGTGCTAGAATTTTGTTAGCATATTTAAGACTTTTAACTCGGAATAATTGTAAGTTATTAAGTAACTATCATTGTTTTTTATGATATTTCTTTGATATTGAAGTAAAAGTCAAGATGTAAGAGAACCTAAGACAATAAGGACAAAAAGAGGTGAATATGGAATAAATAGCCAAGAAATTACAGAAGACTAGTTGAAGACTTATGTGATAAGTCATCAACTTGGTGATAAGTTGGCAGGTCCATCGTAAGCTAGAGGTAGAGTGATAAAGTTGGAGCAGAAGTGTGATGACATCCCCTGATATATCCTTATAAATTTGATAAGCTATCAAGAGCATCGTCAACCTTAGACAAAGAATGGACTTCAACTAGAATCCATGACGACATTGGCGATAAGTCGTCAAAGTTTTGATAAGCCGTCAGGTGTCGTCATCAGCTTAAATCAGAGAATGTCAAAATTGAAGAGGATCTGATGATATTCCTGATAAGTTGTTAGAACCTGATAAGGCATCACGCATGTCATCGTCTATTTCGAGAAAGATTTGTAACCTATGATTTTGTTTCCATAATTAGCCTAAGTATTTAAGGACAAGTCTAGGTTTCCCTTAACAGTTTGAGTCATCTAAGGGATGAATTTCAGAAATTTTAATTCCAAATTTCCTTTAAGGTACAGCTATAAATAGCAGTTTTTAGGGTTTCATTCAAAGAAAAAAGAGGGGGGGGAATCTTAGACATCTTGAACTTCACGAACTTTAGTATTTCTCTCTCTAGCTTCGGATACACTGTCACCATTAACTTGTGAAAGATTACTATTGCTTTTTGTAGAGTTATTTAGTGATTGAATTGAAGAAATAATTATTGTTTTTCATTGCTCTGTAAGTTTATCTTTCAAATCATGAATTCAATTATGTGTTTCATTCGTTACATCATGAGTGGTTAAAATCCATTAACCTGAGTTATGGGATTTAGGGTTAGGTCTTGATAAGGTGCTAAGTATTCAAGATTTAAAAGGTAGTAGGATTTCTTGATAATTATGAAGTTTTAATTAACGTCTGTTGGTTGCAAATAGTAGACTCACCTGCTTGGATTTGCTTGAGAAAGAAATCAAATATAGTAGGAAGTGAATTATCAATAGGGACTCAAAAATACTTCGTTTAATAATCAGCGTTGTAACAAGGTTGGTTAACCTGAGGTAAAATCTGGGCAGTAAATAGAAATTCTCTAATTCCGAGAGGATTAGGGAATTAAATGCTTAAGTAGGTCGAGAGACATTTAAGCATAACATCGATAAAGATAGCTTGTTATCCTACCCACCGTGAGAATCTTGAACCACTTTTAGCATCTGTCATGTACCGAAAGTCCTAGTGAACATAATTCTGGTTATTTCATAAACTCTTGATTTACAAACACTGAAACTAAAGTGACCAACAATTATTTTTTAATCATTAAACCCCCCCCCCACTTTATCTTTTCGTATCATTCATTTGAATTCAACTTGTAGCTATATTTTCAAATTGATTTAATCGCTACTCACATTGTTCCCTGTGGATTCGACCCCGACTCCAAAGTTGGGTAAATATATTGACGACGACCGCCTTGCACTAAATTGAGGTGTAAGTTGAGCGTTATTGAAAATAACGCCATTGTCGGGGAACAATTTGGCGTATTGAGTTGGTTTGGAATTTTAGCCTACTTGCTTGAATTCAAATTTGTAAATATTTGTTTTTAGTTTTTTGTTATTTCTTGTGTTAGGTAGATTTTTATTTTAGTTTACTTATTACTATGGCATCGTGAAATGAACATGAGCTTGGTGGTTGGAAATCTCATCTTGATGATCTATGTCCCTATTGTGATGGACCTTGCTTTTGGTAAGATTATAGATATGCTCCCCGGAGAGAGATGTGTGCACCATCTCCATCCTACCGAGAGTATGATTATTCGTTATGTGGTAGTCAAGATGTACATTAGAGTGATTGCCCAAATGCCCCCTCCCCCCGGTATGCTAACCCAAATTCTAGTTCTTCTTATGATTTTAATACGTCTTATGGTAAAGAACGGGAAGAATGAAGCACTGGAAAGAGTGGCATTGAAGCTATGCTTCAACTAATGTTGGATTGTGTGGACACAACGAATGATATCATACGTGATATACATCAAGACATAAGGGAAAATAATAAGCAAAGAAGAATGATAGAGGAAATGGATATAGAGGTCAAGCATTTAAAGCACTTTCCTACATTATGTTTATATGATATCTTATCTGTGAAATCATTTAACATAATGGAAGAATGTAAATATGAAGAGCAAGAAACCTATATTGATGTGGAGCTTGATGATGAACAACCCTCAGTGATTTCCTAACCAACACAACCATTCATGAACGAAGATACCAAAGACGAGGAAATGGTACTAAAGTCAAAAGAAGAAATCAAGTGCAATCCTTGTGAAGATTCTAGTCCATTTCAGGGTAAAAATACTAATAGGGATGCTACTCCAAAATTGAGAGTTAGTCTTCATTCAAACCACTTTTCAACATTATGCTTGGTGGATGTGATGAAAGTCGAATCACCCAAGCAAATGATGAATTTTGAAAATGAGAAGGAAGATTCTTACATTTTGGAGTTTGTCCTTGCAAAATGGTATACTACAACCCCAATCTTGAAGGCCAAGAATCATAAAGAGCGATATCCATTTAGTGGATGTTTATGATTCTCACCATTTCCAAATGAGCCCACATGAAAGTTCAATGCGAAATTGGGCAAGCAGTTCAAGACTTCATAGTAGCGTGATAGAAAATTCCTCATCATGCCCTCATATTTTCCCAACATACCCCAAAGATGTATTGATCAAAAGTTGGGTCGATGTTTCAAATCCTCCAAGTAGAGACATAAATAATTAGTAACAAGGTATCTTGACGAAGTCTGAGTAGTCAAGATAACTGAGTTGAGCTGCGACATTTAACCAGGTGCTGCTTAGGAGGCAACCCAAGGTATTTTGTTGTTTGTATTCGTATTATATGATTGACATCAGATCTTCACACCTGTGGTGCCACAGGTATGTTTATAAATCTCTTGTTTTGGTTGACGCATCGGGGAAAATGCATAATTATGAGTTGAGGGTGTAACGGGACTACTTGTGGGTGCTGATGCCCTCTTGCAGTTCTTGTTGTCATGCCTCTTTTCCCCGGAGTCTTGTTCCTAGTAGATCCGGCATGTTTAGGCGTATTGTGTTTTGTTTTATGATGTGTTGTAGTTGACTAGGAGAAATACAAGTACCTGAGGCAGTTAACATGGTTTTGTTATTGTGTGAACACCTCTCAATTAGTCTGATTGTTTAATCGTGTGATTTGCATCTAATTATGACCACAGTGCATCTTTTGGTGGCATTATTTCTGGTAACGTGATAATCAGGCTAAACAATTACACAAACTGGATAAGTAGTTATGTGTGATATATTTATGTGCCATATGTGTGAGATCTTACTCAGTCCTCTTTGTATGTGAATCCAAAACTTGCCCGATGAGTTTTGCCTTGGTAGAAGGATAGGGGTTAGGAGAGGATCATAGTCTACTTTGATTTTAGCCCACTTTTAGCCTAAATAACCTTCCCTGTGTACATAATATCCTTTGATCCCTGTTTTTTAGCCTAAATTGCCTATTTCTTTCATGATACCTATCACCTTCCCATTTACATCATAATGAACCTATTTTGGCCCTGGTCCTCCTTGTACACTATGCACCTTGACTTAGGAAAATAGCCTAAGTTGAGGGTGGCTATCATAGGGGTACGTGATGCAAAATAAGTATGAAGAGAGGTAGAATAAGAGAAAAGGATAAAAAGTCGGGTGTGGTGCAAAAAGAATAAGAAAAGAAAAAGTTGTGTAAAAGATGAGAAAAATATAATTTGGTTTTGGAAAAGATAGCACCCACCTTGAGCATGTGTGATCAATAAAATAGAGGAAGAGAAAAGGGTTAAGAAGTGAAACCCCAAGAGGTTACCATAGTGTCAAGGAGGCGTAGTCACTTTAAATACCCTTGAATATCATACCATCCCCTAGCCTTCATTACAAGACAAGAAAAAAGACCTATAGTGATCCTAGCAGACCTGTCTGAAAACCTTAGTACCAACTATAAGGGCAAGTCTATGGCATTTGACGTACATTGAGTGGAACTTCATTCTGAGAGTGAGTCTCGTGATTATCCCCATGTGTATATATGTGATTTTTGATGTAATAGAAAAAGGGATTTCTTTGATGTGAGGGTACACGGGTTATGTTGCTAGTTGCTAACTTGTTCGGATAGTATAATATTGCTACATGCATGGGTGCTACTGCTGAATTTATGCCATATCTTGATTCTTGTGTGTTGCATTGTTGTTTTTCAATAGTATACATAGTTGAGTTTAAGTTGATTGAACTAGGAGAAGGTGAAGTTGTGTTGAAATGATATAGAAAATTGACTGCCAAATGTACTTTGTATTCTCTTAGTTATATTTTGGTTACTTAAGGACAAGCAATTATTTTAAGTTGAGGGTATTGATGTGCTAGAATTTTGTTAGCACATTTAAGACTTTTAACTCAAAATAATTGTAAGTTCTTAAGTAACTATCGTTGTTTCTGATGATATTTCTTTGATATTGCAATGAAAGTCAAGATGCAAGAGAACCTAAGACAATAAGGACAAAAAGAGGTGAATATGGAACAAATAGCCAAGAAATTACAGAAGAGCAGTTGACGACTTTTGTGATAAGTCGTCAACTTGGTGATAAGTTATCAGGTCCATCATTAACTAGAGGTAGTGTGATAAAGTTTGAGATGAAGTGTGACGATATCCCCTGATATGTCATCACAAATTTGATAAGCTATCAAGAGCATCGTCAGCCTTAGACAGAGAATAGACTTCAGCTGGAATCCATGACGACATTGGTGATAAGTCATCAAAGTTCTGATAAACCATCAGGTTTTATCATCAACCTAAAGTAGAGAATGTTAAAATTGAAAAGGATCTGATGACATTCCTGATAAGTCGTCAGAACCCTGATAAGGCGTCACGCATGTCATCGTCTATTCCGAGAAAGAGCTATAACCTGTGATTTTATTTCCATAATTAGCCTAAGTATTTAAGGACAAGTCTAGGTTTTCCTTAAGAGTTTGAGTCATCTAAGGGATGAATTTTGGAAATTTTAATTTTGAATTTTCTTTAAGTTACAGCTATAAATAGCAGCTTTTAGGTTTTCATTCAAAGCAAAAAAGGGAGGCAGAAATCTTAGACATCTTGAACTTCACGAACTTTAGTATTTCTCTCTCTAGCTTTGGATACACTATCACCATTAACTTGTGAGAGATTACTATTGATTTTTCCAGAGTTATTTTGTGATTGAATCGAAGAAACGATTATTGTTTTTCATTACTCTGTAAGTTTATCTTTCAAATCATGAATTCAATTATGTGTTTCATTCATTACATCATGAGTGGCTAAACTCCATTAACCTGAGTTATGGGATTTAGGGTTTGGTCTTGATGAGGTGCTAAGTATTTAAGATTCAAAAGATGGTAGGATTTCTTGATAATTCTGAAGTTTTAATTAACATCTTTTGGTTGCAAACAGTAGACACACCTACTTTGATTTGATTGAGAAAGAAATCAAATATAGTAGGAAGTGAATTATCAACAGGGACTCGGAAATACTTTGTTTAATAATCAGCGTTGTAACAAGGTTGGTTAACCTGAGGTAAAATCTGGGCAGTAAATAGAAATTCCCTAAGTCCGAGAGGATTAGGGAATTAAATGCTTAAGTAGGTCAAGAGAAATTTAACCATAACATTAATAAATATAGTTTATTATCCTACCCATCGTGAGAATCTTGAACTACTTGTAGCATCTGTTATGTACCGGAAGCCCTAGTGAACATAATTCTGGTTATTTTATAAACTCTTGATTTACAAACACTGAAACTAAAGTGACCAACAATTATTTGCTAATCATTAAAAATGCCCCACTTTATCTTTTTGTATCATTCGTTTGAATTCAACTTGTAGCTATACTTTCAAATTGATTTAATCGCCACTCACATTATTCCCTATGGATTCGACCCCGACTCCAAAGTTGGGTAAATATATTGACAACGACTACCTTGCACTAAATTGAGGTGTAAGTTGAGCGTTATCAGACTACTGAAATAATAAAGTAATAAAATAATCATGCTATCCTCGAATGATGAGGACTCACTGCTAGTCTGGCTCTTGAACGTCTGACCTACTATGGATGCTCTGGAGATCGTGCTTTTGAACCTATAGTATAAAACACTATAGCGCAAATACGTCAGTACGATTTAATGTACTGGTATGAAAGTGCGGTAGGCTAAATACAATGGGTTTATATACATGAACAATACTAACTGGCTGAATAACATGAACGTGAGAATACATGCATGAATACATGAACTGTGACTGAGATCATGACATCAATAAATCTAAATACTGATAACATAAGTTTTATATAACTGATATACTATTATCTGAATGACTGTGTTTGACAGTTCTATTTCTGATGGAACTAGTTGGGTTGCGTACTAAATGGGTGATTGTATCTGACAGTCCTGAATTCTGTAGAACTATCTGAGTTCTATTATTGAGACTGAGACTAAGACTGCAACTATGGAAAGTAGTCATCTAACTGATATGCCCCTAATAACCTATTATAGCTTATTTGTGGTCCAATCTGTAACCCCAATGGGAAGGGTGTCAATACCACACCACTGGTAAGGATAAGTTATGGGTGACCCTCATCTGACAATATACCCAAAAAAAATGGTAGGACCCTCATCTGACAGTGTTAATACACCTTATCAACCCTCATCTGTCAGTGTTGATGTCTCAACCTATGCTGACTACATAGTTCTGGAATACAAGGATTGCTTCTAAGGATCACACCCTCAACTGTCAGTGTATGCCCTCATCTCTGGGTTCACTCGATGCTAATTCCTACTCCCACCTGAATAGACACTGAAACATGATTAACTGAACTGAACTGGACTGAGTTCAGTGAGTTCTGTTGATTGATGGAATACTACTGAGATTACTGAGTTATTGAGATTTCTTAGATTACTGGGATTTCTGAGTTTTCCTGAGTCATGAGTCTAACTGAATTCTACTGAACATGGCTTAACTAAGATTATCTTGAAAACATGATACTAGCTCTAGGTACACAGCTAAATTTTTTGGGTACAAGTACCCCCTGGACTCGATAGCATGAAACTGACAAGACATGACACTTCCTGGACTCACGACCATAATCAACAATCCATAATACAATCATTGGGGAATTTCATGCGGCACTTGATTATCATGGTTTGGTACATGAATAGGAATGCATATAAATATGTCATAATTTTATAGTCTAATCTCATGAACAATCCATCAAACAAGTTCAATGCATAACAATAACATGGAAGTCATTTTGAACATAAGGTAAACCATGGGTTCATTGATTTGGTCATAATTGGGTCCTAATGCATGATTCTTGTTCTCTTGGGCATTTTATCAAACACAATGCATGCATAACCTTAGGCTTAGGCATATACACTAGTTCATACATCATGGCTACTTTAATCAACTCAATTTAAAAGTTCCCAACCCACATACTAGTATAATTTCATGAAAAGTACATAGAGACTCCAACTTGGGATTCATACAACCACATCAACATAATTAAAATCAACCCAGCACATGGAAATCACAATTCATGAGTTTAAAATGGGATTCTTGAGCTTCATGGGTGAAAGAAACCCATGAATCAACACATTACACTTTACATACCTAGGTGGATGATTTCTTGAAGATTGGTGGAGTAAAGCTTGAATTCTTGACTTGGAATTAAACACCTATAGTTTCTTGTTCTTGGGGATTGATCTTTGGGAGAAACCCTAATTTGGTATTGTGGATGAATAATGAAATTATGAGCTCTGGTATGGTATAATTTGGGATTAAAACGGGTGGAAAAACACCCAAATACCCTTTTAAAAACCGCTTAAAATCGCTTATCAGAAGTGGCAATAGTTTGGGCGACGGTCCGTTGCTGGATCGATGGTCCATCGGTCCATCCCGTCGTACTTGGCCAGAACCTAAACTTCCTTCCTCGTCTGCGACAGTTTGGGCGACGGTTCGTTGCTAGCTCAACGGTTCGTCAATCCTGATCGTTGCACTTTGCTAGAAGTTGGGTTCACTTCCTTAGTCGGGACGGCTTGGGTGATGGTATGTTGCTAGCTCGACAGTCTGTCGGCCCTGACCGTTGCTTCTGGGCAGTTCTGACAGTTCTCTGTAAAACGTTCATAACTCTTTACTCCGATACCAGATTTCGACGAATTTGGAATTGTTGGAAAGCTAATTCAATTTTCCATATGATAAAAAGTCAAAATTTTGGAAATTATATCTAATTTAAATATTAATCATTTAGGAATTCATCACTAACTCTTCTAGAGACTAGATTTGACTTAAAGAAAGTTTGGGGTATTACAGAACATATGCCTCTAATGTTGGTTATGGATGAATACTTAAACAATTGAATTTCCATAATAATATTAAAAAATTAATACGATTTCAATCTTGGAAATGGAATGATAGGCAAAAAAAGTATGCAACAGTTGAATATGAAATGCTAACCATTTAACAGGATCGGATAGGTTGGCGGTAATCCACCATACCAACCAGACCTATTAACTAATATCAGAAAGCCTTGTCGGAAAACCAATCGAGGCACCAACCAAAATATAAAAGAATTTCAAATAGCTTAATGACAGTAAGGAAAAATTCTTTTACCCAAACAAGGGGCCTATCAGAAGATTAATACCTACTTAGGATGAGCCCACGTGTCTAATGATTCTAACCGTGAAGAGAGATGCCCTTTTCTTCATTTTCATGGGCTTAAAAGTTACGGCTTTCCAGGCGTAGTCACTACAACAAAGCCACCATAATCAGTACTAATTTTGAATGTACCAACCATTTCAGAACCAATTTAAGAAACTATAGAAAAATTTCTTCATGTTTTGATAGAGTCTGGATCTTTCATAGTTACTAAGTAAGAGAAGTTAGATATTTGGCATAGATAAGAAAAGCTTTTAGCCGGACATAGTCATGGCTGGAGAGGGAAAGAAAGTATTAAATAATGTAAAAATTAAAGAAGTAAATACCTTAAGACTGTTCGAATGCAAGACTGAAATAGTAAACAACGGTGGATATCAGCCGTTTTATTCAAACCTTGAACTTTGTTACACAAGAGAGAGAGGAGAGCAAACTTTTCTTAGAGAGAAAAATAAAGAAAATAGAATTTTTCCTCTAACCTTCCCTAACAAATGAAAGTCCTATATATAGAGAAGGAAAAGAAAAAGGAATCTATGCACTGTACTTATAGGTCCCACATCCGGGTTCCCATGCACAGTGGATCTACTGTGTAAATAGTAAAAAGGGTCCCACATCCGGGTCCCATACATAGTCATTATAGATTTTTCAGGTTGGTTTCTTTCCACACATCTTGTCTTCTTTCTTCTTTAGTTCACAGAGAAATTCTTCCGTTTTGGCTATGGCTTTCTCGTTTAGGGTATCTCCTAAGTCAATTGTCTAGGAGTCGTGAACATCTTCCACAATATCATCGCTGGTGATGCTCGTCATAGAAGTATCTGAATGTTGATCGATAGTTTTCATCAAATTTTTCAAACTTATTACAGATATTGTTCTATCATCTCCATTCTCTCTCCATCATAAATAGTGATCCTTCTGGAGATATGTTTTAAAGATTTAACCTCAACAATATTTTACTGAGGAGCGTTAACATATTCTTGAATTTTATTTTCTATAGTATCCAAGAGTTCTTGACCCTTTAATTTTTTAGTTGTGGGATCTTTGCGCATCAGCTTATCCCAGAAGTTATTATAAAATACACTATAAATACAAGTTATTTGTTCTTTAGTAAATCCAAATTCAATATTCCATTTGTGAATACATGGAATGGAGAATTCAATATAGAAGTAAATCTGGTCAATCTTGTCTTAATTGCATACATGATCTGAGTGGTATAACTCAGTCAGAAATGGGGACACCTTTGTCCATCATTTGTATAGTTTTAGAAATATATCTGGTAATATTTGAATAGTTGGGACATGATACGCTCACCAATTAATAAACCATTTAGGGATTGGTTCATCGAATATCTTCATACAAATCTTTATGAACCATGTATGTTTATGGCTATTATTATTCTAATATAATGTGTTGGTGAAGGCCTGAATATAGTGATTATCATTTTTTCAGTGAGAAAATGAGTGTAAAAATTCATTTTTCACTTAAGTATTCTCTGGATAATAAATAAGGCAGAGAATTATCAATTCCCTTTTTATATTGAATTTCAAAATCAAAAGGGGCTAATTGAGCTTGCCACCTTGCAAATATTAATTTTGAAGCATCATGTTTAAAATCGTTGTCAAACATATACTGGACCGATTGAGCATTAGTTTTAGTAAAAAAAAATTGATTATATAAATCGTCCTCAAACTTAAGAACACATTTAACAATGGTTAACATTTCATGTGCAACTGTTCCATACTTCTTTTGACTATTAGTCCATTTCCCGGAATGAAATCGTATCAATTCTTCAATATTATTATGGGGATTCACTTGTTTAAGTATTCCTCCATAACCAACATTAGAGGAATCAGTTTCAATAATTTTTAGCCAAGCGGGGTTAGCTAAAGTAAAGCAAGGCAAAGATTTTATGCGTTGCTTAATGTGTTTTACAAGGTTTGTATGACAATCAGTTCAAGGACCTAGAAAACCCTTTTTTAATCTATCATATAAGGGAGCTAAATCTGTTGACAAATTCTTATAAAAAGGGGATATATAATTCAAACTCTCTAAGAATATTTGTGATTGGGTTTTATTAGTGATAACATCAGGAAATTTATTAGCAAAATTAATAGAACGCTGAATAGGGACTATCTTTCCTCGACAAATATTGTGACCTAAAAATCGAATACTTGTCTGGAACAAATTTATTTTTGGTCTAGATATTACCAAACCATTTTGTATCACAATCTTTTAAACATATCAAGATGTTTAAAATGTAATTGTAGTGTTTTTGAAAACACGAGAATATCATCAATATAAACAATAATGAAATCCATATATGGATTGAAAATGTCATTCATTATTTTTTGAAATTCAGAAGGAGCATTTTTTAATCCAAAAGGCATCATATTCCATTCAAATTGATCGAATGGGACATTGAAAGCAGTTCTGTAAGTGTGCTCTCTAAATATCAGAATTTGCGAATAACCAAATTTTAAATCAAATTTAGAAAATATATTAGCATCAAATAATCTGGACAATAAATCTTTTTTATTTGGAATAGGGTATCTAATCCATTTCAAACATTTATTAAGAGGTTTATAATTAATTACTAAGCTCAGCAGACCATGTTCTTTTTCAGCCGCATTATTCACATAAAATGTAGTACAAGACCATGGTGATTTAGAATGTTTTATTAGACCCTTTTGTAAGAGATTATAAATCTCTTTTATGCAAAATTCGACTAACTCTACAGTCATTTGGCAGAGTCTTGATTTCATTGGGATCTTGTTCTTGCAGAAATCGTCTTCATATGGAAGAGTTGCAATATGTTGTTTACGATTCCAAAAAGCATTGGGGTGATCAGCACATATATCAACAATTATTTATTCGGAGATCATTTTTATTTTCTCCTGTATCTTAGCAGATTTCATGGTATCACCATTATTCATGCTAAACATTTCATGCTGTAAAAAGTTCACATGTTTTTGCTTCATATCAATTAAAGCATTTATATTCCTAGTTACTAGACCTGTAACAAAAGGATAAGATATTTCCTTATTTTTATAAGTAGCAATAAATCCTTTGGCATCAATATGAGTATAAGGTAAATTGCATTTATAAAAGGGGTATCAAGTATAATTGGGAGATATAATTGATTTTTTACCAAAAAGAAGAAATGCGGAATGCAAACCTTATTTCGGCAAATATATACATTAGGAAGTTTATAATTAATATCAAGAGAATGACCAGATGCAGACTTAACAATATGTGTAGTCTTATGAAAATATCTGGTTGGAATCAAACCTTCTTAAATGCAACTAACATCAGCACCACCATCAATCATGGACATATTAGTCACAGAGAAATCATTATCAATTAATATAGTGAAATTTATATACCATTTATGAGCTATAACAATATGCATCATTCCCAAAAAATAATCATTTTTACATCAAAATTTTTGACAATATCAGCGTCTTCTTCTATATTGGACTTTTCTTCCATGCCTTTGGAACTGGAAGAAACATCATTGTGAGAAATATCTTTCTCAGTTTTTGTAATCCTATGATCACAAATCATCTGATTTTTCTTCAGAGATATATCTCTTTTTTCAGGTTTTCAACCTCAATTTTTAAATCATTGAAAGAGATATCTTTGCTGGGTAATTTACTTATAGCAAGGCCTCTATTAACCTCAGCTAACGAATAAGGCATGTAATAATCATTATTAATAATCTGAGAAGTGTGAGTGCTATCAAAAATTTTAGAAGTACTAAGGGCGCTATTAGCAAATTTTTTAGCAACAATAGTAATAATTTTTTCACGAAGTTTTTCATCAAAAACTTCTTTTAATAACTCAAGAACTCTATCAAATCTAAATCTTCAAACTATGATTGCAATTTATAAAAAGTTTCATCACAAACACAATTATCACCATTGCAGTCAGTACAAATATTAGCATGATCACTATCAGATGAATCAGGCAATTCAACACTATTTTCAGATTCAGAATCACAATTATAATCAGACTCGGAACCAGAGGAGTATACCAAACTATATACTTGATCATGAATATCATCAGCATGACCTAAAGACTTAAGCTTTTGGAGCTCGTAATTAGGAGCAATATTCCCAAAGTTACCACATTTGTAGCACTTAATTTTGGCGAGACCGCGCTTAGACCTATTTTTCATAAATCTAGTGGACTTATGCTGGGCTTTGCGAATCTCACGTTCTTCTCTGGATCTATGCCTAGATCTCTTCTTCTTATAGGGTTTATCAGACTTAGAATATCTTTGACCCTTTTCTTGAGAATTAAAAGACGGTTTATCCATACCAAAGTGCTTACAAAAATCTCCTAATTGGGTCTTTCTTTAAGCTTATCAGGCTTAATTTGTCTAGCTAATTTTAACTCATTGCACAAAGCTAAACCTTGATGAGTACAAGCTGCTATCAGCTAACCATAGGTAAAATTTTCATAGGATATTTCACCATAGAAACATGAGCCCCTAAGCTCATTTCTAACCCTTTCAGCAAATAGAGGAGGAAGTCCATCTATGAATTTCGTCTTTCAATGGTATACTTACTTTCAGGTAAATCTATGACCCTGCTTAGAAAGGTATCCTTATACCATCTAAATTCTCCTAAGGTCCTACATCTAGGACCATTTAAGAGTGTTCGAGCATTCTCATATTGATTGGTAAATCTACTACCAAAATGCTCAATAATAGTAAGCATAAGAGTATAAACAGCATCTTCTTTATTCACAGGTAATGCTCTTCCTAGGTTATCAACACCTTCGGTGGAATTCCTAGCTTCGAATATAGCATTACTTTTATCATTATATAAGAAATTATCCCACCAGCCACGAAGTTGGCCAGTAAAACCAGCAATAATCATTTTACAAATAGTTACATCTGTACATCTTTGATGATTCTCGAAATATGCAGTAGCTTCGCTATAGTAGAATACATTAACACTTGATGAACAAGGACAAATAATTGTCTTTCAGATAAGCCATCCAAGTTCCATTCATAAATTCTATCTCCGCTATATGATGTATTAGTCTAAGTAGATTTTATTTCCCATATCTGGAGTAGGTTTTATGCTATTAGCAAAGGCATTAGACAAAAAAACGGTTTTTATATTTAAATCGGAAAACTTTTTATGAAGTGATTTTTCCAATTCTTCTATGGGAGACAATTTTTCAAATCCCTTAATATCTAGAGGTCTCTGAATACAAGGCCTAGTTGTCAAGTCTTCCTTATTACTTTTCGAAGTAGAAGCAATATCAGATGACTTTGGACTAACACTAAGATCTTTTACCATCTCAATCAATTCATCAAGTTTTTCATCAGGAGAAGAAATATGTTCTCCCAAAACTTTCACATAAAGACACAAATAATTGTTCTGAGCAATTATTTCTGCAATAGTTACTTTACCTATTTCATTATCAATGAATTTTTGGAATGCAAAAAAAGTAATACCACTATTATTAGGCAATACAAAAGGTGATTGGGGAGGGTAAATAGTTTGAAGAATATTACCACTTGCATCTTGATAAGATCTTTCCAACACCTTAACATATAACGGCAAATATGTGGTTATAAACCATGGAACAAAGCACACAATTTGATCATGCAATGCACACATCTCATAAAGTTCTTAAGAAATATTATTTAGTTCATCTGGACAATAAGTCACAAAGAACCAAATTCTAAATCAATTCTATTTTTTATTAAAAAATTCTTTTTTAATATAATTTCTTGCTTGGGAACCAGGACTAAAATCAATTTGATGTGGAATCATATTAAACACTGTTAACATCAAACTCTAATTCAAAAGGCGTAGGGTTATTCCTATCAGAAATATTATCACTATCTTGAACAATATTTATTTCAGGATTGATTTTAATCTTTTCTACAAAGCGTGTAGATGCGGATATAGATGCAGAATCAATGGTATGTAAAGATGCTACACGATTCCTAGATTGACTATAAACTAGTTCAATGGGAGATATAATAGTAGGCAATAATTTTGGCGTAGAAAAAGAATGTCAGTTATAAACCGTAGATTTGTTGTCAAATTGAAGACAAATCCTTCCATATGGATTCTGAGTTACATGGGATAACTCAAAGTTTGTGCCGTGGTTTATAACCACATATTTTTCGTTATATTTTAAGGTGTTGGAAAGATCTTATTAAGATGCAAGTGTTTTATAACCACATATTTGCCATTATATGTTAAGGTGTTGGAAAGATCTTGATGAAAAACTTGATGAATTGATTGAGATGGTAAAAAAGCTTAGTGTTAGTCCAAAGTCATCTAATATTGCTTCCACTTCAGAAAGTAAGAAGCAAGACTTGACAACTAGGCCTTGTATTCAGAGACCTCTAGACTTTGAGGGATTTGAAAAATTATCTCCCATAGAAGAATTGAAAAAATTACTTGATAAAAAGTTTTCCACTTTAAATATCAAACCCATTGATTTGTCTAATGCCTTTGCTGATAGCATAGAATTTACTCCAGATACAGGAAATGAAATCTACTCTGAACTTAATAAGCTCAGAGGTATGGTTAGGAAGCAACCGGGAAAAAAATATACTGATATACCTCACATGACTTCTAACTATTATCTGCATCCAACTCCTCAAGATGTTCTGATAAAGGAAAGAGATTTAAATCAGACTAATACATCATATAGCGGAGATGCAATTTATGAATGGAACTTGTATGGCTTATCTGAAAGACAATTATCTGTCCTTATTCATCAAATGTTAATGTATTCTACTATAGCAAAAGCTACTGCATCTGCCGAGAAACGTCAAAGACGTACAGATGTAACTATTTGTAAAATGATTGTTGCTGATTTTACTGGCCAACTTCGTGGATGGTGGGATAATTTCTTAGATAATGATAAAATAAATGCTATATTCAAAGATAGGAATTCCACCGAAGGTGTTGATAACCTAGGAAGAGCATTACTTGCAAATAGAGAAGATGTTGTTTATACTCTTATGCTTACTATTATTGAGCATTTTGGTGGTAGATTTACCAATCAATATGAGAATACTCGAACAATCTTAAATGGTATTAGATGTAGGACCTTAGGAGAATTTAGATAGTATAAAGATACCTTTCTAAGCAGGGTCATGGATTTACCCAAAAATAAGTATACACATTGGAAGGTGAAATTCATAGATGGTCTTCCTCCTCTATTTGCTGAAGGGGTTAGAAAGGAGCTTAGGGGATCGGGTTCCTATGGTGAAATATTCTATGAAAATTTTACCTATGGTTAGCTGATAGCATCCTGTACTCAACAAGGTTTAGCTTTGTGCAATGAGTTAAAATTAGCTAGACAAATTAAGCTTGATAAGCTTAAAGAAAGATTCTAATTAGGAGATTTTTGTGAGCAATTTGGTATGGATAAATCAGCTTCTACTTCTCAAGAAAAGGGTCGAAGATATTCTAAGTCTGATAAACCCTATAAGAATAAGAGATCTAGGCATAGATCCAGAGAAGAACATGAGATTCGCAAAGCCCAGCGTAAGTCCACTAGATTTATGAAAAATAGGTCTATGTGCGATCTCGTCAAAATTAAGTGTTACAGATGTGGTAACTGATGATAGGCGAATTTACACGCCTATAGTGCTATATTTTACCCATATTTTAGCTAAGTTTTGAAGACAAAATATATAATTCATGCACTTTTAGTCCTTTTTCCTTTAAGTGAGCTAACGAACATGATTAGCAAGTTTTCATGTATAAATGATGCAGATTTCAGCATTTTATGGATAACTTGACGCCAAAGGAAGCTTCACGAAAGAAGAAAAGGAATCTTGGACGCCAAGGACCAAAAGTGGTGCATGGAAAATCTGTCCCGGGCAAAAACAGCAATTCTGAAGACTTTGGGGACTAGCAGTAACTTAGTAGGATTAGGATAATGATACATTAACCTAGTAGGATTGGGTTAAGTAATGCATTAGCTTAGTAGGAATAGGATATGGGTGTTATAAATACCCTATTTTGCTAGAGATTTTTATTAATTCCCCCATTCCATCAATTCCCATCCATCCACCATCCATCCATCCATCAAAACAATTTTCTTTATTAATTCATTGTTAACATTATTTTTCATCTATTCAATTCTTAATTTCAACAACAAGAGAATCGCTATTTTGCAAGGAATTCACGCCTAACGCCATACCACACCATACTACACGTGATAATGTCTATTGTGATTTTCATCGCACTCATGAATAGCTAAACTTCTCTGTTGGGGTTATGGAAGCCTTATGAGATACTATCTAAGGCTATGAGTTTGTGAATTCGTGACACGTGTGTTGCTTATATCATTATTCTCTTCATCTTAATGCAAATTCTTGTGGCTGCAGACGCATAGAATACGCCAGTATAGCATTAACTTGTTCGAAAGAAAAGTTATATGTCTGGAAAAGAGATAATGTCAAGGTAAAAGGGTCCCATCCCCTATTAAAAAGTTAGTGTCGTAACTGGATTAACCTCTTGGAGAATTTGTACCGTTAGACACGCTTTAAGCTCGAAAGAGTTAAAGTGAAATAGTCCTTGTTAAGGTCGAAAGACGCTTGGATTTACCATAGAATACAATTCTCTATAAGCACATGCATGTCTGAATTCCGCATAACTCATAGCCAATAGAGACGTATAACTCATAAGGTGGACATAACCCTAACTCTCAATTTTCATTGTTTTACATCTTACTTAACATTCTTTCATTTTACTTTGCTATTTGCTATTTTTACTTTACTATTTTGTTTACATTACTTGCACATTACAATCCCCCCTCTTACGAGACTTTCACCAAAAGTTTAATAATCTTTGCTTACTTATTGACCGGTTATTCCCTGTGGGATCGATACCCAACCCAGTTGGGTTATATATTTGACAGCGACCGCTTTACACTCTTACAAGAGCTGTAGATTGAGCGTTATCAAAAATTGGTGCTGTTGCCGGGGAATACGATTGTCAACTAAGTTTGTGATAGTTATTCGACCTTTTGGTCAAAAGATTCTCGTACTTTTACTTTTAGTTGTTGTTTTTGTTCTATTCAGGTTCTGTTGACAAAATGGATGCACAACGTGACAAAGAAAGAATGGTTGCTCAACAGGAGTAGGCTAGGTTAGCTGCATTGGCAGTTGCTCAAGCGCATCAACAGAATATTGATAATCCAGGTCGTGCAACAAATCCTGATGATGAGGACATGGGCGATGAGGAGCTACTAAACCCACGGTATACTACTGATTTGGCGGCACCCATGCAGAGGAGAGATCGTCAAGCGCGATTGAGGCCTGATCGCCGAGCTGTGCAGATTTCTTTTGATGACGATGATGACGATTTGGATGAAGTTGGTGCCACAGGAGCCATTATTCTGCCACCCTTGGCACCTACAGCAAAGTTCAATATCACAAGCACCATGATTCAGTTATTGCAACTCAAGGGATTATTTGGTGGACTAGCAGGCGATGATCCGAATATGCATCTCATCAACTTTATTTCTACATGCAAGTCATTTGACAATCCTGGCGTTGGTCAGAATGCAATTCGATTACGTCTATTTCTATTGTCTCTGTCTAGGGAGGTAACTCTATGGTTGAATGGGATGACTCCTGATTCTATTATAAATTGGAGGCAATTGAAAGACGCTTTCCTAGAAAGATTCTTTCCGCCATCCAAAAGAGCACAATTGAGAGATGAAATCAGCAACTTTCGGCAGCTTCCAACAGAAGCTCTTCATGAAACATGGGAGAGGTTCAAGACGAAGCTTATGAGGTGCCCAAATCATCACATGACTAATTTTCACCTAATGGAGATACTATATAGAGCCTTGAATTCAATAACTAAACCAGTGGTGGATAATGCGGCTGGAGGATCTTTTATGGACCTCATCTTTGGTCAAGCAAGCAATATGCTAGATCGTATGACGAAGCAAAGTAGAGCTTGGCATACCAGGGATTCTGAGGTAACAAGCCCCACTTTATCTATTGGCATGACCGCAGACCAAAGGAAAAGAGAAGAAGAACGTGATCAAGATATGGTGCACATGAAAACACAAGTGGATATTCTTACAAAGCATCTATTATCAGGGAAGACCGAAAAAGTCAAAGTTGTTGCGTTAAAAGAAGAGACGAATCTGATTCAGAAGAAGCCAACTACTTGAACAATCAGGGGGGTTTCCGAGGTAATACCCAAGGAAACCAAGGTCGGAACTATTATGATAAATCTGGAAACAAGGACCAAGGTAGTTGGAAGAACAAGAATGAAAAGAGTGGTTTGTACGTTCCCCCAGGAAGACGTGACACCACCACATCTAGTTCTGGAAATATGGAAGAGATGATGGCTAAACTATTGAAAGGAGTGGAAGCAACGAGCGCTGGAGTAACAGAGGTAATAAATGATTTGTCCTCTATGAAGCAATTAGTTGATTCTCATTCCACTTTAATCAAGCAAATAGAACAGCAATTGAGCCAACTTTCAGCAGCACTCAATCAAAGAAAGGCTGGCACTTTACCTAGCGACACTGTGCAAAACCCAAGGAATGATGGGTCATGCATAGCTGTTACTACCCGGAGTGGTAAGGTGCTGGAAACTTTATCAAAAGGCAAGCAAGTAGTTGATGAAGTAGCGGACATTGATGATGAGGCGAAAGGAGAAGATTCCGCAGAAACCACCCACGACGTCCATGACGTTACACCGAGCATGTTGCAGCCTGAAAAAGCTGAAAAGCGGAAGCAAGAGGAGAAGAAAGCCCTGGAGAAAACAATTCCTTATCCACCACCACCTTTTCCTCAAAGATTGAAGAAGGCGGCGGATGAGACAAAGTTCAGCAAATTCATGACTATGCTAAAACAGCTGACCATTAATGTTCCATTGGTAGAGGCACTTGAACAAATGCCTGGGTATGCAAAATTTATGAAGGATCTTTTGACAAAGAAGCGGGCAGCAAGCTACGAGTTGAAATATAATGTTCATCACTGCAGCGCAATCACTACCCGATCACTAGTTCAGAAGAAGGTTGACCCCGGTGCTTTCACTATTCCTTGCACCGTTGGATCTTTGAATTTTGCTAAGGCATTGTGCGATCTGGGTGCTAGTATCAATTTGATGCCACTATCCATCTACAAGAAGTTGGGGTTAGGCGATCCGACACCAACCAATATGAGGCTCGTGATGGCTGATAGGTCGGTAAAACGACCTGTGGGTATCTTGAATGATGTATTGGTAAAGGTTTCTTCATTCATCTTTCCGGCAGACTTTGTAATTCTGGATTGTGAGGCGGACTCTGAAGTTCCCATAATCTTGGGACGCCCTTTCCTTGCAACAGGAAGTGTGCTTATTAACATGAGAGCTAATGAGCTTTTATTTCGGTTGAATGACGAAGTGGTCCGTTTTGATATATGCAAAGCAATGAAGCAGCCCAGTGATATGAATGTGTTCTCTATAGCTGATGTTCATTATGAGGATAAGAAAGCATTATCTGTAGCAAAACAGCTTACTATTGAGCCATTGTCTGCTGCGCTACTGAATGTTGAGCATGAGGATGATGAAGATTATGAAGAAACTATGAGTGCTCTAACAGAAATAGGGTCCAATTCTCATACTCCTAAACAGTCGGACCTTGATCTTAAGAATCAACCGTCACCAACAGCGAAGACTTCCATTGAAGAGCCACCAATGCTAGAATCGAAAGAGCTCCCCGATTATCTAAGGTATGTGTTCTTGGAAAGTGGAAATATACTTCCGATAAGTATGGAGGATGATTTAAGTGAACAGCACGTAGAGGCTCTCATCTCTGCTCTGAAGAGATACAAGAGAGCCATGGGTTGGACTATTGATGATATAATTGGTATCCCTCCCAGGATAGGCATGCACAAGGGTCATCTCGAAGAAGATTGCATGCCTACAAGTAAGCCTCATTGTCGTCTGAATCCATTCAGAAAACGATCCACCATCTATCTCGATGAAGTCTAAGTAATCGAGATAGCTATGTCATGCCGCGACAATAAATCAAGCGCGTGGAGGGAGGCAACCCATCGTTTTTCATTTTTTTCTTTCTTTCGTTCTATTACGTGTTTGCTTTTGATAAATAAAAATCCAAAAAGAAGAGTTGTGCCACGACCAAAACTAAGGCTCTTGATGGGAGGCAACCCATCGTTCTAATCGTCTTTGTTGTTTTTGAGTAAATGTAGGTGCAAAGAGGTGTAAAACGAGGAGGTCGGTTTCAAATTTTGATTTGGACGTATTGCATGATAAAGGTGGTAAGTTAGGAATGAAGAAGCAAAAGGCTATGGATTGGGCATTGCTTATGAAAATGTAGGCAACGAACAAGGCTAGGCCTATGTAAAACTAGGCCACGAACAAGGCAAGGCCTATACTATGGCCTAAGCTCTTGGAATCTAGTGTGCCATAGCATAGGCGCCGCCTATGCCTAAGAATGCCATAGCATAGGCGCCGCCTATGCCAATGCCTTTTGTCTCTGAATCTCATATGCCATGGCATAGGCGCCGCCTATGCCCAACAATGCCATGGCATAGGCGCCGCCTATGCCCAACAATGCCATGGCATAGGCGCCGCCTATGCCCAACAATGCCATGGCATAGGCGCCGCCTATGCTCAACAAATGCTTTGCAAAAGGTGCCGCCTATGCCAAGCATAGGCAAAGCATTAGGCGCCACCTATGGTCACTTTTGGTCTCCAAATCCGATCCTAAATGGGTCAAAACCCGACCCAAGCTTTCCCTATAAATAAGAAACTTAGTCTTGGACCAAAAATACATTGTAAACCTAACAAAAGCGCCGCCTACCTCTCCAAATTCTCTCAAAAATTTTCGTTTGCTCTCTTTACTTTACAAGAACATCTTCCGAGGCCATCAATCAAGTAAGTACTTCTTTGTTCTTCATTTATATTCCGTAAGTACTACACTACTACGCCTATAATGAATTGTTAAATCATGAAGTAGTAGTAGTGATTTGAATGTGGTTGAGTTGTTGTGATACAACTAAGTGAGTGAACAAGTACGTAAGGATGATCTTGACTTGTTTCCAATTTGTATTCGATTTTGATGCACTGTCATACTTTTGCGGATTTGACATGGTCAAGAAAATTGCATAATCTTGTCAATAGAAAGCTTACATGTTGGAATGACTTGTTCATCGATATAAGAATTATGTTTGACTACCAACATATGAGGTTGTGAGTATTTCTAGATACTATACCTTGATTCAATCTCTATGTAGTAGTCTTGATATATCAAACATGAAAGTATTGCAAGATTTCATGAAGTATGACTGCACTGATTATATGGTTGGAACATATCACATAAACGTATATCGATGAAGTCTGAGTAATCGACATCGTTCACTTCACTAGTTTGTACCAACAAATTAAGTGTGGGGTGGTGCCACTACTGCTTGTTTATTGATTATATCCACCGAGATGAAGCTAACATGACTTTATTGAGATCTTAGGTAGAATGGCACAAAAAGGACGACAAGGAAAAGAAAAAGCACCCACCACACAGAAAGGTAAGAAAAGAGGAAGAAAAGAGCAAACTGAATCCTCCTCGCTACAAATACCTCAAACGCACTTTTGGATCAAGTGGGGTACAATTTGAGGAAACTCTAAGGATGACGACTCTGATGATGATTCCAATGCAGGGGGTATGACCCCAGACATAGAGGAGGAGTCCGACTAATCCAGGTTCTTCTTGTTTATTTTCCACTGAGGACAGTGTGTCCCGTCTAAGTGTGGGGTGCTGGTATTTGTATGCTATACTTCTTTATCTTCATTTGCTTATTTATTTTTGTTTTTTTAGTAGTTAAAATTTTTTTAGTTAAAGTTTTTTTTAGTTAAATTTTTAACTTTGCATGAAATTGTTCTGATAGGCAGCATGGTATTATAACAAGAGTTTGTGCTAAAATCATGACTATTGAGACGTTTAGGCTCTAATTGTGACTCACTATGTGATATTGTGTGGTTCAATTCCTTCATCTGTTGGGTCAAGAGTCTATGCTACTCCCAATAAAGTCGATCATGTGCCTTGTGTGTGTGAGGATATAGTATATTCTATGCTTGTGGCTGATGCTAGAACTTGCCTGGTATGTATGTAAAGCGAAAATAAAGCGTGCAAGTCTAGGAGATGATTTAGGCATTTCTTTGGCAACCTATACTTGTTTACCTTCTTTTTATCTACCCATGGACATCATCCTAGATAACCCCCTTTGAGCCTTAAGCCTATTTTCTTTGACAACCTCATATGTAAGCCTAATCCAATTTTTTTCAAGACCATAATTTGATCCAAATTCCTAAGTGCTTTAAAGTGTAAAGTCATGTGACAAAATAAGAGGAAATTGGGTGAGTATGATACTTTAGAATGTATTGGTGCTTGAAAAGAAAAAGGAAAGAAAAACTGAAAAGTTAGTTATGTTCAAAATTGAAAAACAAAAGAAGAGAAAATGGGTGGTAGAATAAAAGAAAGTAGAAAGGTTGTTTGAAAGAAAAGTGTCAATGATATAATGTGATGTATTAAAGCACTTAGGAACATAGTCACTATTTCTGGCCAAAATAGTCCTACCCGTCCCTTAGCCTACATTACAACCTGTAGAAGACCTATTTGATCCTAAGCTTAGCATTCTGACATTTAGTGGAGCATTACACTAAGGGCAAGCCTATGGTCATCAGTTGCAGCATATGAATTCTTTGTGAGAGCGAGAGCAAGGATACCCTTCTACCCATGTTTCGATAAATATACTATGCTTGTGAGGGATTATGGGTAATATATTGTGAGACACACATGGTTGATGAGTTTTGGTTAGTTGTGTATGATTCTTTGTACCTTAACTTTTGAATACGAATTAATTACCATCACGAGTCTATGTTAGAGGTTAAATTGTTTCTACTAATGATCGGAAAACTACTCTTTGTTGATAATTGTTATGCTTGTCTTGACAAATATTTTGTGTTGTTACTGTGAAACCCTAAGTTGATGTTTAGATGGACATGATAGTTGTTCGAGGACGAACAAAGCTTTAAGTGTGGGGTGTTGATGATAGGCGAATTTACACGCCTATAGTGCTATATTTTACCCATATTTTAGCTAAGTTTTGAGGACAAAATACATAATTCATGCACTTTTAGTCCTTTTTCCTTTAAGTGAGCTAACGAACATGATTAGCAAGTTTTCATGTATAAATGATGCAGATTTCAGCATTTTATGGATAACTTGACGCCAAAGGAAGCTTCACGAAAGAAGGAAAGGAATCTTGGAAACCAAGGACCAAAAGTGGTGCATGGAAAATCTGTCCCGGGCAAAAACAGCAATTCTGAAGACTTTGGGGACTAGCAGTAACTTAGTAGGATTAGGATAATGATACATTAACCTAGTAGGATTGGGTTAAGTAATGCATTAGCTTAGTAGGAATAGGATATGGGTGTTATAAATACCCTATTTTGCTAGAGATTTTTATTAATTCCCCCATTCCATCAATTCCCATCCATCCACCATCCATCCATCCATCAAAATAATTTTCTTTTTTAATTCATTGTTGACATTATTTTTCATCTATTCAATTCTTAATTTCAACAACAAGAGAATCGCTATTTTGCAAGGAATTCACGCCTAACGCCATACCACACCATACTACACGTGATAATGTCTATTGTGATTTTCATCGCACTCATGAATAGCTAAACTTCTCTGTTGGGGTTATGGAAGCCTTATGAGATACTATCTAAGGCTATGAGTTTGTGAATTCGTGACACGTGTGTTGCTTATATCATTATTCTCTTCATCTTAATGCAAATTCTTGTGGCTGCAGACGCATAGAATACGCCGGTATAGCATTAACTTGTTCGAAAGAAAAGTTATATGTCTGGAAAAGAGATAATGTCAAGGTAATAAGGTCCCATCCCCTATTAAAAAGTTAGTGTCGTAACTGGATTAACCTCTTGGAGAATTTGTACCGTTAGACACGCTTTAAGCTCGAAAGAGTTAAAGTGAAATAGTCCTTGTTAAGGTCGAAAGACGCTTGGATTTACCATAGAATACAATTCTCTATAAGCACATGCATGTCTGAATTCCGCATAACTCATAGCCAATAGAGACGTATAACTCATAAGGTGGACATAACCCTAACTCTCAATTCTCATTGTTTTACATCTTACTAAACATTCTTTCTTTTTACTTTGCTATTTGTTGTTTTTACTTTACTCTTTTGTTTACATTACTTGCACATTACAATCCCCTCTCTTACGAGACTTTCACCAAAAGTTTATTAATTTTCGCTTACTTATTGACCGGCTATTCCCTGTGGGATCGATACCCAACCCAGTTGGGTTATATATTTGACAGCGACCGCTTTACACTCTTACAAGAGCTGTAGATTGAGCGTTATCAGTAACTTTGGGCATGAAAATATATACACATATATATACAATATATACTACTGAAAATACTACTTTAAACATTATACATATAGCAAATATACATTACATATATACTATTTTAGAAAAAGGTATACACATGTATACATTAAATATATACCTACTTTAGTCTATAAAAAATATATACACATATATATACAATATATACTACTTAAAATACCACTTGCAACATATATACATTACATATTATATTATTTTAGAAAACATATACACAACATATATACATTACATATTATAGTACTTTATAAAATATACATACATATATACATACAATGTATACTACTTAATATAATAATACCTAAACATATATTCAAAAGTTTACATACACTACTTAAAAGATAAACTTATATAGTATTTTTTATATGTCAATACAAGTTTTCTAAGTAATATTTGGTAACATAATTTTTATTTTCTCATTATATGTATATATGTTTGTTATGTTTATGACTTTATGTAAAGTTTGATAGTAATATATTAAAAGTATTTAATTTAAATTAGACATTCAATTTAAATGAAAAAAATATGTAAGGAGTGAATGAATCTTGTATTTGATTGATTGCAAAATGATCCAAAACTTATAAGTTACAAGATTGACAATTCTACAAATTTTGCGTCATTTTTTCCAACTCATTCATGTTAATATTAATGGGAACTGCCTGAGGAAAATCAAAATCAATGAGGCCAAAGCCATGCATTGGACTTGATTGTCATGAGTTCTCCCTTGAAGTCAAAATTTCTTCAAGATTTGGTTTCTCTTCCGGCTCCATCTCCATTCCTTGATTTCTTCGTTCCGGTCTAATACAATCTCTAAGGCAAACTAGAAAATTCATAGCATTGTCTCCCAATGAGTGTCGGTTGTCTCCAAGTTATTGTGTCTCTGACGAAAAATGCTCTCTGATTCAATGGTTGACATTAGAACATTCAATATATCTCAAGCTAATTTTGAAAGTACAGGATATTGTCATTCATTATCCTTTCACCAATCCAACGTGTTGATCCTTGCTCTACGATCCTCTACTGACTTTACAAGATAATACTTAAGCTCTTCCCAAAAAATGATTCTGTGTGATGAAGGCGGCATCCTGTCCCAAACATTTAAATAAGAAAAGTAATTAGGATAACTACTATGTGCCTACCTTTTAGAAGATGATGGCTCCTCAATAGGTTGGGGCGGGAGTTGGAGTGATATGTGTCGGTATAGCGTCATAAAGTAAATAGGCATAATGGTTGTATAATGCGTCCATAAAATAATTTGCATCACCCATAGTCTTAAATAAAACAGGTTCTTCTTTAGGTTGTATATCTAAAGCTCTATAAATAATAAAAGTAAATTCAGACATAGTACTATATTGCATACATAGATTTACTATAGCACTAATTAAGTAAATTGGTAGAAGCGGATAAAAATATTTTAAATTTAGTAATCATTGCATCGATAAATTCTTTGTAACCTTCTTTATTCTTTTATTCGTTAAGTAAACAAAAAATGTTGGCTAAATAAGCTAAAATATTACAAATAGTAGGATAACAAGCACTAAAAAATTCAACCGTAGCTATATAAAAAACTTTCAAAAATTTAACAAGATCATCATGGCCATAAAAGACTTTTGAAAGAAGAAAGACTTTTGATGAGCTATCTTGATTGTCATGGCCATAAAAGAAAAGTTCCTTGTGAAAAATCATTGGTCCTTGATGAGATATGAGCAACTTGTGTTGATAATGCATTGTAAAATTAAGTTAAAAGAGTAATAATATAAACAAGAAAGTAGATAACAAATATAAAGAGAGACAAAAAGAATATATGTTTTCCAAATCTTCAAGTGGTTCAGTGTCTACAAGTATTTCTCAAGTAAGTCTTCCATAATCTAATATACCTCTATTTATACTATTACAATAGGATAGTAATAAGGTTGCGTTAAATACTTTTTATGTTCGCTTTTACTTTCATATTTTGACTTGACACACCCATTAAAAAAAGTAATTATTGGTATGACTATTTGTAACGTCCCAGACTTTTTCTTACTTAAATAATGCATGAAATGAGCCCTTACGACCCCAATATCAAAGATATCACTTAAGATTAGGTTTGAATGAGTTAGGGCATTTTTAGGTTTAGAAAAGACCATTGCATCGTGAAATGGGGACCCCACGGCAGCCCCATGCTGCAAAAACCCCCCACGAGAGGCTACTGCTTTGGGTTCACATCAGGCATCATACCATGAACACTCTGGTTCGCGCTACGAACCTCCGGGTTTGCAATGGGGGTTGTACCGCGAACCCCCTCCCCGTGCATCAATTAGGCTATATTTTTATTATATTTTAAGGGCATGAGGATCTTTCACATCCTTAAGTCATTCTCAATCCCTTATGTACGTGTATAGGGTCTTAAAAATGACTTCACATCTTTCATTCATCTTTCAAATAATAAAAGAGGATAAAACCACCTAGGGTTTGAGGTTCCCAAGCTCCTAGGGTCAACTACGCCAAATTCTCTCCACTATAAGGTATGTAAAACTATCCTAACTCTAATGGGCGTAAGTATGATGATTTTAATGATTCCTATATTGTATATGTATATGTGAAGGCTTTGAAATTGATTGGAAATCATGAATAACGAAACCTCTTTTTATGATGAACTTATGTGTTTACTATGGGGTTTTCTATAACTTGAGAGTTTAGTTATGTATATATGTTATGGGTTTTGGTAGTGTTTAAAGTTTTTGAAATATGAACCCCCGTTTCATGATAAGAGCTATGTGTTTAATAGTTGTTGTGGGTTCTTAAATAAACACAGAATATGTGCATGTATTATGAATTTTGAAGTGGATTTGAGAGCATAAACTATAAGTCTTCATTTTCGATCATAAGATTCATTTGTGACTAGTGTTGGAGTTGTTTTTAATGAATGGTGATAAGCTTGAGTTTTAAATGTCTCTTTATCAATTATGCATTGTCATTTTATATATTTTGAAAGGGGTGTTTTTTGTTTCTAAATTCTCTTATTTCCTAATGGAGAATTACATGTGATTGATGGAAGAATTGGCCACCATGCATTGAAGTCTTGAAAAGAGAGTCATACTATTTGAAATAAGTTTTCTGTTGTTATGTTTAAATCTATTAGTGGTCATTAATAAGATTTTGAATGAAAGGGCTATGAATATGATATTATTTGATATGGCTTGTAAGACTAGATATGATGATACCTATTATGGAATGCCCTTAACAAGAAAGAAGTAAATATTTTGAGAAGAGCTAAATGGTTACCGAAATAAAGCATGAGCACAAGGACTCATTACTGAAAATAGTATTTTGCCAACGTAGAATTTATGATATGTTATCCTGCACGGAGGATAATTAAGACATCTAGTACGGGGATGCCTACGGTATTCTTACATAGAGGTACAACTTACAAAAACACTAACCCTTGCGGCAAAATTGGATTGGGGGTTTGGACGCCGAATCAATGACGGACCATATAGCCCGTGGGTAATCAGAATTGTAGGGTGTACGATCTAGCTCAAAATTTAAAGAAAAGAGTTGAGTCTATGTTTTTACAAGAATGATTTGAAGCTCTTTAATTATACCCATGTGTTTTGATCTATATTATGTTAAATTGTTTTCATAATGCTCTTGATTATTTTTATGAAATATATATTATTTTTGAATTGTTCTGCATACCAATACATTTCAAGTATTAACTATCACCATGACGGCTGCATTATCTTATAATGTAGGTTCTGAGGCATGGTCTCGCGGTCCAGCTCAACAGTCACTTTCAGAACTTCAGAGTTGATGAGTCTCCCTTACTTCGAAAGGTGTTTATCCATATGTTGGTTTCTTTTAGTCTTATAGTCAGACCAAAGACATTGTTCCGATATAGACAGACTAGTATTCAGTAGAGACTTCGTAGACAGAATTTGGGTTTATGTTTAGATGGTATGATGTACTTAAATTTGATTATGCGACTTTCCACGTTTCAGTTTATCTTTTGCATTTCTATTTCATATGAATAATGCTTATGATATTTATGCTAAGGGGTTTCTCGGGCCTTCGTGGTTTGGGATGCCCATCGCGGCCAGGGCCCCGACTCTGATTGTGACACTATTTTATCATAACACCCCTATTAAATGATGTTTACTATTGTGTCTTGAAATTAATTTGAAAAAAAAAAGATAATGCTAAAAATATAATAGAAAAAAAATGTCTTTTGTTGATTTGTCATAAATAACAACTAAAAATGAAAATCAAATTAGAAAAATAGTAACAAATAAAAGCAAATGAGGGAAGTATAACACTAACCCTTGACAATGTGGGAAAAATTGTGAGAATGTTGGAGAGATAATAGAAATGTGGATACTTACTTAATATAATGGTGGATTAATAGTCATCCATGTATAATGATATTATTTACTACAACATTTTTCAAATTTAACACACAACTTTTAATTGGACTTGGAATTTTCATAATAAAAAATAATATTCAGATAGAATAAAGAAATTATTCCGAAACAAATAAATAAAGTATAAAAAACATAAATCTTATTACGATGAGAGCTAGTTACTCTGTATTCTATATTTTTTTAATATTATATAAAATCCCAAAAGATTGCTAGACGAATATATTATTTTTTCCGGATATGTTACATTAATGATACATAATGTGTAATTACTAATCTATAATCTATAATCTATATCTATAATCTATATCTATAATATATTAAAAGTGTGAAAACCCTTATAAAAGTGATTTGAACTTTTTGTCCTTTATTAAAAGACTCTCCTTTAGACAAAACTGTCTTTTCACTATTTAATTTATTATTTAATTATTTTTATTATATTAACTAAACTCCTAAAATATATGGAACTGCTAAAATATATGGAAAGAGAATCAATTAATATTTTTCTTTGTACTGATCAATTTGAAAAATACTCCTAAAATAGGATAGAAAAATACTCCTAAAATAGACCCTATTAAGGAAATATTTCTATAAATATTGAGATACACGTTAAACTAGAGAAGAAATTGGTTTACTTATTGAAAAAATAATTGGTTTACCTTATTGGAAAAATATGATTGATGCTCATCTAACTTGATTCGGTTGCATGTCTAGATTGATGGATGCTTAATTTTTTAACCCTCAAGTTCTTCACTATTTTTGTCAACATAATAGAATTCAAGCTGTGTGTATATAAATCTTCTTTGTTTTCATTCAAGTCATTCTTTAGTGTCAAAATTTTCGCTCAGATAAGAACTATAGAATTCAAGATGTGTGTCTATATATCTTCTTTGTTTTCATTCAAGTCATTCTTTAGTGTCAAAATTTTCGCTCAGACAAGAATTATTTTCATCAAAACTGAAGCTTTGTAATCACTATTGTATTATGTTATTGTAGTTTACAGGTCGTAAATGAATTTGCAGGTAGTAGATGAATGTCGGGCGACTTTGAGAAATTTTTTCAGGTAAAGGTTAGGTTTAATTGTATTATTTTTATATCTTTGTTTAGGGAATTTTTTTTTTTTAAAGGTAAAGTTTAGTTGTATTATTTTGATATCTCTGTTGTCGTATTATTTTGCTATAATTTTTTAGGTGATAGATGAGTGTCAGACGGCTTTGAGAAAATTTTTGTATAAAGGATAGATTTAATTATATTATTTTGATGTCTCTATCATCGTGGTAGATGAATGTCGATCGACTTTGAGAAATTATTTTGGTAAAGATTAGGTTTAATTAAATAAATTCTCCAAAAGATGTTGAATTTAATTATTGTATTCATCTTTATTATTTAAACAAATATCTTATATAATATAATGTTTGAATTTAATAAAGTGAGGTACACATGTGAGGCGCGTACACCTAAACTTTACTAATATATATAAGTGTGATGAAGCAAGGAGCTCTTGGTTGTCCTCCCTGCTTGCATCAAAGGGCATTTTCGTCATTTCACGAATGTAAAGGTAGTTTCGTCATTTCAATCCATTTCATGTAGTAAATATGTATGAAACCATGGTAATAGTTGTTGCACGTGTCATTGAAAGACTGCTTCAAGATAAGTGACGAAGCTTCCATTTTACTTTTCAAGTTTTTGCTTTTGGGGTTTCTTCATTGGATGTGGAAATCAGTTTAAATTTTTCATTGCTTTCTCTCATCATCTTCTTCAGGTAAGTTTTAATTTGTTATCGCTACATATTCCTTTGCAATGTTATTATTTGCAAGTGGCTTCTTGATTTGTTTGTAATGTATATAAGGTGTTTGATGAAAATCTTTTGTCATAAAACACTATGGTAAAAAACCTTGTGTGGAGTTTTAATTGGTAATTTGTAGATACAATCCTTAATTTTGTATCGGCTTATTCAATTTACTAATTCTCCTATATAATAAGTGGGAGTGGAGCTGCTCAAGCAGATTCTACTCCGTCGACATGTCTGCTTGCTCTGTATTTTACTATATAATTCCTAATTAATTATTATATGATATTTAAGTATTAAAACTTAATAATATTTAATAAAAAATTAAAATAGATATTTATGACAAGTCTGCTCTAGCTGCTTCAATTGTTATTTTACTATATCACCCCTAATTAATCATTAGAGATCATTTAAATATTAAAAAATTAATAATATTTAATTAAAAATAAAATAGACATAAAATAATAAATTACCTCAATAATATTTTGAGTTAATTTGACATCTTATATAAGGTCTACTTAGACTTTTTTCATGAGTATTTTTATAGCATCACTTCTAATTAGTTATTATGAGTCATTTAAGACATGTCTACTTTGCTGCTTCAATCGTGGTATTTGATTGACATCAAAATTATATCAGTGTCGTTTAAATTGGAATAGAAGAAAAATTATTATAAATCATAATAATTAAAAACTTAAATTATTTTTGAAATATAATTTACTATCAATACCACAAAAATTTGAACAGGGAGAGTATTATAAATTAGCTAAGAATTTAAAATAGTAAATTACAATGTCAAAAAGGTATTATCAATTACAATAGTTAACAACTTAAAATATCTAAAAAAATAATTAATCTGTTGTATATTCAAAAAAATATATTCTTTATAAATTACATAAAAAGTACTAAATTGTCATAGTTAACAACTTAAAATATCTAAAAAAATAATTAATTTGTTATATATTTCAAAAAAATATGTAAAAAATATATTAATCACAATAATTAATAACTAAAAAAATTTAAAATATAAATATTTAATTGAATCTCGAAATCTTATGGGTGTTATATTAACATTTTAAATTATCAACTAAATAAATGAAGTTTTTAATTAAATGCTAAAATTACACATATCGTGGAATTTTTAAGTATCAACATTAGACCTGGGCGTAGCACAGCTAAGCCACCTAGTATATATAAGTCCATTTGGGAAAGCTAAGAGAGCTGAATTCCCATTACAATTAATTCATTCTGATATGTGTGGTCCAATGAATGTGAGGGCAAGGACTGGTGCTTCATATTTCATTACATTTATTGACGATTTCACATGCTTTGCTTATGTCTATTTGATATCTCATAAATCAAAAGCACTTGAATGCTTCAAAAGATATATGAATGAAGTTGAGAATCAATTAGACAAAAGTATAAAGATATTAAGAACCGATAGAGGTCGTGAATATTTGTCAAAACAGTTTGAAGAACTGTGTATTGAAAAAGGCATTATCAGACAAATGACTACTCCTTATACACCTCAACAAATGGTGTAGCCGAAAGAAGGAATAGAACATTATTGGATATGACAAGGTCCATGATGGCGCATGTAAATTTACCAATCTCTTTCTGGGGAGATACGTTATTAACTGCAACCTACACATTGAATAAAGTGCCTTCTAAATCAGTATCTTCTACTCCTTATGAACTATGGATTGGTAATAAACCAAACATTAATAATCTACGACCTTGGGGTTGTACTGCATATATTAAAGATCGTTTTGGTAAGTTTAGAAAACTAAGTCCAAAAGAAAAGAAATGTATCTTCATAAGATACTCAGAACACTCCAAAGGATATGTATTCATTGGTGAATTGGAAGATGGAAGTAGTACTGAAATTGAATTATGAGATGTCACATTCCTGAAGAATGATTTTTCAAAATGGAATGAAATAAAGAAAAATGAGCCTCTTTACGAAATGTTGAATTCAGATGATCAAATAATGCTCAGGACATGCTTGATAATTCAATTGATCAAGAAATGATTCTTGGTCCAAGTGGTAGTTATGAATCCCAAAATGCTATTGAGGAATCTGATCTTCAATTATGTAAGAGTACCAGAAAAGGTGTTCCTAAACGATCTTATGAGATTGAGGATTATGTCTTCCTGGTATCTCCCACAAAATTGGGTGAACCTAATTTTGTGACTAAGGCTTTATCAAGTCCTGAAAAAGATGAATGGATAAAAACGATGAAAGAAGAATTAGAGTCTATGAAAACCAATAAAGTCTGGGATCTAGCTGACCTTCCTTCTGGGTATAAAGCTATTAGGAACAAGTGGATTCTCAAAGTTAAACGTAAATCAGATGGCTCAATAGAAAGGCACAAAGCATGATTGGTGGCAAAAGGTTTTACTCAAGAAGCTGAAATAGATTATGAGGAAACTTTTTTACCAGTTGTGAAATTTACCTCAATTCGATTGATTTTGGCTATAGTTGCACGTTTAGATTTAGAATTACACCAAATGGACGTGAAGACTGCTTTTCTCAATGGAGACCTAAAAGAAGAAATCTACATAGAACAACCTGTAGGTTTTGTTGTTAAAGGCCAAGAAAAGAGGGTTTGAAAATTAAACAGATCAATATATGGCCTTAAGCAGTCTTCAAGGCAGTGGTACCTGAGATTTCATAAGAAAGTGATTTCATTTGATTTCACCATGATCGATGAAAACCATTGCATCTATGTGAAAAAGTCCAATGAAATATTTGTGATTCTTTCATTTTATGTGGATGATATTTTATTAGCTGAAAATAATTTGGAGTGTGTAAAAACAGTTAATCATGGCTTTCAAAGTCATTTGACATAAAAGATATGGGTGAAGCAGACTATATATTGGGTGTTAAAATTCAAAGAGACCGTTCCAAGAAAATTTTGAGTCTATCTCAAGAAACATACATAATGAAAATTTTTGAACGTTTTCGAATGAATTGTTGCAAATCCATGGATACTCCTATAGCAAGAGGTGAAACTTTAAGCCTTGAAATGTGTCCAAAGACTGAAAAAGAAAAAGAAGGCATGTCGCGAGTACCATATTCCAGTGCGGTTGGGAGTTTGATGTACGCTATGATGTGTACTCATCCAGACATTTGTCATGCCGTAGGTCTGGTTAGCAGGTATCAATCTAATCCTGGTAGAATCTTTCGATACCTGAAAGGAACTGCAGATTATTCACTATAGCATAGTGGATCCAATTTATTCATAAGAGGTTATACAAATTCTTGGGCTGGTGACCGGTATGATAGAAAATCAACTTTCGGTTATGCCTTCTTGCTAAATGGTGGTGCAATTTCGTGGAAATGTAAGAAACAAACTTGCATAGCCCAGTCAACTATGGAATCAGAATTTGTGGCTTGTGCATCTGCAATATAAGAAGCTGTTTGGTTGAAGAGATTCTTTGAGCATTTGAACATCGCAAAGAATTCTAATGGTCCTATGATTTTATATTATGACAGTCAAGCGGCTATCGCATATATGAAGGATCCTAAATATCACAGCAAGACCAAGCACATTGATATTAAGTATAACTTTATAAGAGACATAGTAGCAAGTGGAGAAATAATTTTACAATACATTCCTACATAAGAATTGATAGTTGATCCCTTTATTAAGGCAATATCTAGAGACTTGTTTGAGAAACATGTTATGGCTCTAGGATTACGTAGGATATAATTATGTTTATGTATTGCAGATGACTTTATTATGATTATTATCAATGTAAGAATCTTGAATTTATGTTCAATCTCATATGCATGCGAAAATGTATTTTATTAATATAGTGTGTCGAACAAGTCACGAGATTGGCTCTCTCACACGAGCAATCACCTCTTATGTCGAGGAACGTGAAGAGAAAAGTTCCACCATAAGATAATGACTTATTTTGTAAAGCCGGATGTGAGTTCCTGTAATAATATGGATTTGAGGATTATTAAAGAAAGAAACTCAGGTTAGACATTTGGAGGTGTCTAGACCTAGATCTGTACGATGTTGAATGACTAAAAGAATGAGACACACGCACAAATATAAGGTGATAACATCGTAGCACGTGTTTCATACCAAGTGTGCTTAGTGACCAATGGGTTAATGGAAGAATGAATCCATGCTTCTTCATTGTGTGAGACCCTAAAAAGTTATTTTAACTTATCATTGAATTACCCTTAGACCTTTAACTATTTCTTGAAGTTTAGATCGGTGTTGCTAATTTAGCATGTTACTAATAGCCATGAGAGATTCGGCAATGCGGTGCATGTCTAAGAAAGCAGTTGATTTGGAACAGATATATTCGAGTAGAAAGGAAAGACGATTAAAATGAATATTTTAACTTATTTACACAAGCCGGCTAGTACACTAACCATATAAGAGTCAAGTGTAATTGTGTATATAAATTTAATCATGAACTCGAGTTCACCTCCTTTAGAGGATGAGGGATCGGATAAGTAACTACTGAAGTAGTGAATGATGTTTGGGGTATTGTGAGTATTAGTATCCTCATATTAGTAGAGAATTCTTTCCACAAGTGATTGGATTCCTAAATGTAGCTTATAAAACCTTAAAGGTAAAGCTCGTGATGCTCACAGGTCGCACGAACTATTTGCCCTATGAATTGGTGATTTGTTGATGTCGTACTGGTGCATGTCTAGTCCACCGTGTGCGAAGTGGGAGATGTTAGATTACGGGTCATGGGTCGCCCATGTGGACCGACCCGACCCAGTCTCTATTGTTTTAATTATATGATAAATGGAAGATAAGCAGGGAGCATTTTAAAATTTGAAAAATAAGGGGAACAGTTACTAAGTAACTGTTTATTCACCCACATACTCCTGTACATATATGCTTCTTCCTCTGATAAAGAAGAAAAATAAGTGAAAAACTAAACTCTGGTAAATAACAAAAACATCAACAAAAATTCAAAAAGGAGGCTTTTAGTTTGTGAATCAACTCTCCGTTTACAAGAGAGACGAAAATTGACTTGGTGCTATTGTGTTATTAGCAAATTCAACACTTCCGCTACAGCAGATTAAGGTACATACATTGTTTTTACTCCAAATTTGTTTTCAATTTTCAATCCTAATGTCTCCTCCATATACAGGAAGGCTTCTTAATTGGCAGTTTCTCCTGATTTTGACATAAAAAAGATTGGTATAAGCTCCTTATACAGGAAGGATCCTTAATTGGCAGTTTCTCCTGATTTTGACATCAAAGGATTGGTATAAGCTGCATTAGCTCGCTGACTCCCATTCATGTCAGGTGATTTGGTTTTACCCTGGTGTTAACTATCAGCAGGTAACAGAGAAGGTGGAGCAAAAATGACGGGAAGTATGCAACTAATACGTGAGTTCTGTGATCTCTCAACCGCTGCATTGCATATGAGGTTATTGTTTCGTAGTATTTTCCCACTTTGGGTTTTAAGTGGGAATAGTTATCTTTAGCCATCATATCAGTATGATTTACAAGTTGAATGGCTTAATCTATCTGGAGGTGCGTCTGCGGTACTGATAATTTTCTGTTTAATATATCCAAAGAGTATTCTTCTGAAGGGATTTACTTATTTACTTATGTTTCCTCGGAGATTCTGTCGTTTTATGCTAAATATCAACAATCAAGGGGCCATTGACTGAAGAGGTGCCACTGACTGAAGGTGCTTTATTCTATGATGTCACCTTTATGTGATTCTGTTCTCCTGCAGACCTTGAACACAAGACTCCTGTACTCTTCTCGGAGTAGATAGATTTTTGGGATTTTCATTTTTCCCCAGTTAAATTGATGTCGAAGTAAGCATTTTGGTGTTTTATTCAGTCACTGAGTTAATGGTTAAGACATCATATATTTCTACTATTCCATGAGGTTGTTCCTTGGAATAAGCAACTATTTCGTGGTATGAAGAAGTTTATACGTAAATGCTGATTTTTTGTTAGTTTGAATCGATAATTAAGCTTCAAGAATGGATGCTCCTATGAAGAAACCTCAGGATAATGGACAGAAAACCGTAATCAGTGATGACCTTTTTGGCTAAGAGGCTAAAAAACCAGGAGCGTCAACAAAGATGCTGATACAACGGAGGTGCTGGGCACAAACCAACTAGCTTCATTACCGGTGGATGTGCCTGTAATTGTTGCTCCTCAGGATAGTGCACAGCCAGTGAATGTTGCTCCTCTGGACTCTTTGACTTCAGTAACTGTCACTCCGCTGGACTCCTCAATGCCAATGAATGTTGCTCCTCTGGATTCTTCGGTTCCAGTAAAAGTGGACTCTTCAATCCAGTGAATGTCGCTCCCCGGGCATATGTAATGCCAGCAGATGTTGCTTCTAGAGAATGTGTGATGACAGTGCGTGCTGCTCCTCGGGAATCTGTCACCCGTATTTACTATGCGCGAAATTGGAAAAGGGATGCCCAAAATGCCCATGCAGTGAGACAGAATGAAGTTAGTACTAGTGGTACAGTTTCGCCAGAGTTACTTCAACTGGTGGAAGTCAAGTACTATCGTTATCCCGAGTTGAATAGTCGGATGTAGCGTTGGGTAATGTGCTTGCTTCACCTATGACTGCATGGAAAAATAAAGGAACAGCCAAATCTATTTCCAGCAGGAGAAATTGGAAAGCAGAAGCTAGAAATAACCAGAGCTGAAATCGTATGGGAATTTTGTTGTTTTTTTGGTAGGTTTTGTTTGTAGCTGTCAGTTTTGTATGTCACAATTAGAATTACATCACAGTTTTTTGCGTTTAAATCTAATTTTAACATAAAAGTTCAGTGTGTTTGCGTCATTTGTTGTTGATCTTTTGTCTCCATGGTCACTGTTGTTGGGTTCGCGCTAGCTTGAGCTTCTACATTTAGTATTACATATATTTTAAATATATCATGCTCATAATTATTTCATGATACATACGTTAGTTGGTCAGTTATTATGTATCATGATCATAATTAATTGAGGATACATAAGTTAATTCATAATACATCATTTCACGCACAAGTTTCTTATATATTACTTTTTTGATACATACAAAATATGAGATGAGATGTAACTAAATAAAAGATATAGGATATTACGTGGATATGGTAAGATAGTGTTGTGGTGTAACTTTTCTATTATATAGAAGAGGTGGTTTCGACCACCTCATCTAATTACCAAAACATTCATCTACTTCCACTTAATTATATATCATACCCCAATATATAATATTTTCATTATTTCATCATAATAGTTTAAGTATTTAATATATTCTATTAATTAACTATAACTACATATTGAAAGTAAATTTTTTTTATTTATTTAATTGTCTATCATGTTCAAAACTAATTTGTTACCACAAATCACAATAATTAATAACTTAAAATATTTAAGGTTTCGGCCTAGGATAAAAATGGCATAATAAATTTATCTAAGGATAATTTAGTCATTTACTTTATTACTATTATATAATAATACAATATAATTATTTTAATATATATATATATACAACATTTTAGGTGTACCATCTACTAATTTGCCACCACACACTTGTAAATACCATCAATCTCAACAATAGAAATATCTACTGACTCTTTTCACGCGTCCCCTTTCTTTCCCGTTGGAACATTTCTCCCAAATTTATATTTCCTCTTACCCTTAATTTCTAATAAATTATCTTCATTTCACCACCTTAATTTCTGATAAATTGAAGCTCCGTAAATTGGAAAAATTTGGGAATCTTCATCTCACCGCTTAATTTCTTGTAAATTCAGCTCTGAACTATATGTTACTGTTGTGGTAGTGTTAATTTTCAGCGTGCTTATGAATTTGATTCTGATTTGAACTATATGTTACTGTGTTGATTGTTCATTCCGACTTTTACTTCCTTGTATTGGAACATTTTGCTTTTTATCTTTAGCTAGGGGGCTTGTATTAGACATCATATTGATTTTGTGAAGCGAAAATGAGTGAAAATGGTGAAAGAGAGTAGGTGAAAATGGTGGAAGAGAAGGTGTATAAGGTGTTAATGTAGGGATATTTACCCGGGGTATTGTCACATAAGTCGCTGTTAACTTCTCCGATGGAAGTTCAGTTGCTAGAGAATGCAATTGATGATCGATCATGGAAGGATGTTTGTGGTGGAGGTTGTGGTTTCGCCATGGTTATTTCAGGTTACATTATATGCTCATATCTCTATGGATATATGAATTCTTGTATGAATTGAAAAAAAATAGTAAATCTCTGGTTGCTTTTTGTATTGATATTCAGATATTAAGCTCTGCCACTATGTGAGGAGGAGGTTAGGGATTTGAGCTGTGGAAGAAGTCTCTTGCTGAAATGCGACGTAAGACTATCTACAGTAATAGACCTTCGTGGCTTGAACCTTCCTCGATCTCATGCATAAAAGGAGCTTAGTGCATCGGTCTGACCTTTTAATGTTTTAGTTTGCTTGAATCAGACCTTACTATCTTCATTTCATTTCACTAAGATACGTACCTTGTCAAGTCAACAAGAGCCAACTAAAATAAAACATATAGGATACTAATTCAGACAAGGAATTTATCTCATATTATTATAATGGACTAAAAGAGAGTTAATTAGGAATAGCTAATTGTGAAGATTAGAATGGCTAACTGTGGAAATTGGCCTCATAGCTATGCGTGCCTTGATTTTATTTGATGGTGTCATATTGGTTTCTATATCTGAGAATTTCAAACGTGCTGCTCTCGATCTCAAAAAAATTGTAAGCAATTCTTATCTACTTCCTTTATACATACTGTTATCTAATTCATGCACAGGAGTGCAGAACTAGACTTGGTATAGATAATTTGTATCCTTTAAGTTTTACATAGATACGGAAGACAAGAATAAGATATCACTAGGTCTCCTAGCTTCCTAATAATCAGAAATGGAAAGGAATAGGAGATACAAAAGGAAAGCATTCAATTACTACAAAGGGACAAAATAACAATAATCAATTTATATGCTACAAAAGGACTCCACAACCAGTAGGCACTTAAAATTACAAAACTAAAGCATAAATACTACTCTCTCTTTTCTTTTCCTTTTCCCTCAAGTCAAGTCATATAGTTTCAATCCTACAAGTATAGCACTGCTCGATTTCCATATATAAGATGATGTTTAAAGTCCCAAGTTAGGCTGTGGTGAAGGCCATACTCCTTCCTATATCCTTGTGTTATATATGCATAGAGGTGGATTTAGAATTTAAACTTGAGAATGCCAACTTGTAAGATTCTTAGCATTTGAACAGTTTGACTAATGACATTATAGAGTTCAAAATTTAATATTTGTTGATATTTTAAAAGCTTTTCATATGTAAATCTATGTGTACTTTTTGATATTGGTATTTTTGTTGTAATGTGTTGGCTCCTTTTACATCATTTTTCTTTTCACTTCTCTTGAAAAAATAGGCATCTCTATATGTGCATAACACTTTACTCGCTTGCTCTAAAAAAAGTTATGAAAATGTCTAAATGACTAAATTCTTTGTAATGCTACCCAATCTATTGCTTTTTCTAGATGCTTGACTTTTTTATGTTCTTTCGGCTGAAAAATGTACAGTGACCAATCTTGACTTCAATGGGATGATAAGATTTCTCATTGTTCGGTGTCTCTACCACTTGTATTCTTCAAACAAGTATACTGTATGTATAGAATTGGTTTTAATCTACCTCCTCCTCTCTTCAATATTTCTTTGGCCTACCTCCACCTCGCCTAAAACTATCCATAGCTAACCTCTCACACCTCCAAACTAGAGTATTCGTGTTCCTCATTATCACATGAAACAAATTTTCCTTGAATGTTGAAAATTTATAAAGGAAATGAATTTTTCTTGAATATTAGAAATATTAGAAATCTACAAAGAAAACAAATTTCTCTTGAACTCTACAAATCTATAAAGAAAATAAATTTCTGTTGAATGTTATATTAGAAATTTCTTTAAGTCCCAGATTTAGCTCCACGCGGTAGGAGTGAAGTCTGCGTATAATTTTGAGATTATACTAGCTATGTTGTTGTTGGGTGAACTCAAGAATTCATGTTGTTCTTTTTGTGATGAATTGCTAAGTTGTGTATAATATATACTGAAAAATGTCTGCTTGTGCTTACATAATAAGCCTGCTAGGTGTGGGTGCAACCTGACTGAAATAAGTCACAAAAGAACATTGGTATGGGAAGTGTGAGAGCTTACACTTTAAAATAAATAAAGTTGCTACTGCTCCTTAAGGGTAAAAAGCATGAAGTTCTCAGTTACTATAATATAATATTTGCAAGGAGAAATAATGTTTAATAGTCGAGTTTAGATTTGGTCTTCGACATCTTTGTGCAACTTTTTGAGTGGCTTATTGTTATATCCAAATCTAGAAATTTAATCTAAATATAGAGAGCCTTATGCAGGAAAAAAGTAAAATTTGTTAAGGCAAAAATTCGCTTATGGTTTCAGCATAAACAACTTTAAACTCCAAGTGATTGGCAGACTGAAAAAGAAAATGCATGTTTTCACTTTAAGATACTAATCTGATTCATGAATTAGTATTTGCTTCTATATTCCAATTGTTTCTTCCCAATTTCTTTTGGCTACTATTATCATAATGTATGTCATTTGATTAAGTTGCAGAAAGAGGCACATCATTTCTTTTCTCTTGATATGATTGGATGACTTGGTTGGTATGATATTTTAATAGTAGTAGATAAAGTTTTCAATTGTACCAACACAAAATACCCACTTTCTCCTTCACCGGATACTTTAAATATGTAAGATATATGCAACAGCTGCTTTCTGTCAAATTGATCGATCGATGATCAATATTTGTTATTATTTTTGCTAAATTTCTTGCAATGTTCATCATAAATTTCTAATAATTAGCTTGTATTCTTTCATGTAACAGGTCTCAGTCATACATTTGCAGAGCCCAACCTAAGGATGCATCAACTTTTTTTTTGTATCTATGTAAAGTATATGTACAGTACTGTTTTGCAAAATATGGCTCCTTAATGTTCACACACACATATATTTATGAGAAAAGATATTTTTTTCCCCCTGAACTTGTCCTCCAAACTCACTTTAGCACTTAAACTTAACTTCTGTTTGTCCACCCCTCTTAACATCAAGTATATTATTTTTGTCCCTCAAAACTGAATATCACTCTCACAACGGAGAGTGTGTTACACTCGCCTACACATCAACGTCACGTCAATGCCACGTAAGAAGTTCAATTTTTCAATAAAAAAAATTAACCCCACACACTTTATTTTTATATATTTAAAAAAATATATATATATTTACTATTTTATATATATATATATATTAAATAAAAAAGCACTCCCACCTCCATTTTTTTTCTTCTTCACAACCCCCACCCAGCCCGCCCCCTACCCTGCAACGCAGCCCTCTCCTCCCTTTTCTATCTTCTTCAAACCACCCCACCTCTCTCCTCTCCTTCATTTTCTATCTTCTTTAAACTTAAACATATTGCCAACAGCCATTAAGCAAACTCAACAAAATCAATTCAAAACATAATTAAAAGCACCTTTTGATTCTAACACAAACCCAACAAAACAAATAGCTCAAAATATACCATACAATAAAAACATGAAAAACAAAATCAAGATTGAATTTTTAAAACATAATTACAAGCCCTTTATGATTCCTTCATCAAATCACCAATTTAAGAAACAACAATGCAATAGTATCACCATAGTCCAATTCAAAACTCTTCATTCCGAAATATTCCGACAAAACTCACCGGAAAACACCACCACCACCATTAACACCACCGCTAAATTCAATTTTAATTTTATTTCAAATTTTCAAATTTATGAGGATAACTTTTAATTTTAGAAATTCAATTTCATTCTTTTTTAATGATCTTAAATCAAGGGTTTTAGGTGGGGTGAAGGATTTGGTAATTGAAGGAGAAGAAATTAGGGGTTTGGAGGGGAGGGGGCGGGCCTGGTGGTGGGGAAATTGGTGGTTGAAGGAGAAGGGGGGTTGATGGTGGCGGGTTTGGAGAGTAAAAATTATTGTAGGGGTGGGGATAGAAGAAGAAGATGGGAAATGGAGGTGGAGGGGTATAAAGAAGATGAAGAAATGGGGTTGGGGGTATAAAGAAGGTGGTTATATATATACATACATATATATATATTAAAAAGTGGGGCCATATCAGTTTTTAAATTTAAAAACGCATTTTTTTTCTTTTTTTTAAAAAAAAATTTCACGTTAGCTTTAGGGGTGAAAATAATATACTTTAAAGATGTTAAGAGGCTAAATAAACAGAAGTTAAGTTTAAGTGTTAAAATGAGTTTAGAGAACAAGTTCAGGCGGGAATGTCTTTTCTCTCTCTATATATATGTATTAAAATGTGTGCGCTACAAGCTTGTTCCCCTGAGCTCAATCGTATTAATTAAAACATTCTACTGCTCAAACTTCCTATTTCAAGATAAATCCTAAAACTTAAAAATTACAATCCACATGTTCTATTGTTGGGCCCGTGCTGACACAGACCTTGCACTTCTAGTTTACATAAACAAATACTACCCCCTCCATGCAACAATAATTATTCACTATACTAAAATAAATGTTCAACACTACTTATCCTATTTGAAAAAAATCAATGGATAATTTATTATTTGCGTCTATTGCATCTTTTGTATTAAATACTATTAACTGTCCTCTACATTTTTTAAGACATTAAATTTACTATATTCAAATGTGATATAATAAAATTACTTTTATTATTTATTATTACTCCCTCCATCCTTCTTTACTTATTTTTTATTAGCACAGGGATTAAGAAACATAAAATGATTGAGATAATTTTGTCACATTACTCTTTCAATATAACAAATTTAATATTTTGAGAAATGCATTAGATAATGAATCATATTTAATGCTAAGAGTAAAATGAATAGGAATAGATAAATTATCATTTGATTTTATAATTTGTATAAATATTGTTAGACATCTCAAAATAGAAAAATAGACAAATAAAATAAATGGAGGAAGTATTTTTAGGAAAAATAACATAAATATACATGTTTACAATATATATATACCATATTTTTACAAATTTCTATCCTTACAAAGCGATTACAAAACTAATTATGTATCTTCATTGGATATATCGTGGAACTAATTATGTATCTTGACAGATTTAAAATCGTAAAAATATATCGAAAGTTAATTATGTATCTTTAAAAAAACATACCTTCGTTGCATATATTTTGTATCTCGACATATGTAAAATTGAGAAAAATATATCGCGAGCTAATTATGTATTTTTACAAGAAAAAATATATCTTCATTAGATGTATTATGTACATGACATATTCAAAATAAAAAATTAATAAATATAGTGAGAGCTAGCTATGTATCTATATAAATGAAAAGGGTATCTTCATTGAATATGTTGAGAGCTAATTGTATATCTCAACAAACTTAAAATCGAGAATTAATAATTATATAAAATATTAATTTTTTTTTTGTAATTAAACTTCAAATTATCGAATTTATATTATTTTTTTTTTAATTGGTATGTCAACTCACTACAACATGAATTGTGGTGTAGTGGATGGACTGCTCCACCTTTAATTAGAGGTGAAGGTTCGACTCTGAATATAAAAAAAAAACTCTATTAAAAACGCTGCCCACTTAATGGCATATGAATATAAAGATAATTCTGTTGGGAGCACCGCCACGAAGCAACGCGTGATTCGATTAGTCGGCTCCACTACAGTGGAAAACAAAAAAAAGCTTTCGCAGCGAAGTGGGTCGGATTGTTCTACGGAACCCTTTTGCCGTCATATGCCCAGCTCTATAAATCCTCTATAATACTAACATTCCTCATCTCATTTCATCTTCTAATTGTGCAAAAAAATGCAGGTAATTAATACATTCCTAAAGATCATGTATTCAATTTCGATTATCATATCATTTTGCTTCAAATTGTTCAAACATTATTTTCAATTTCCCCCCGAAAACCGTAATTTCTACCCACATGGGGTTTGAATGGCCTAAAACTTAGATATTTATCTGATTCTAAATCATTTCATTAAAGGTAAAGGAGGAATTTTAAATTTAAATTGTTTCAATTTATGCTAATGTGTACAGTATTTTCGTTTCTGTAACTTGGTTGTTAGATTCGATTATTATTATTATTCCTATCATCTTCCACCAAGGCTCGAAATTCTTTTTGTTTCTCAGAACCCTAGTTTTATATTTTTTTGTTTAGTTTATATGTTTTAGTATTTTTTTTATTTGTTTGTTAATTTGTTGGTATGTATATGTGATTAAAATGTTTGTTGTACTTTGTTGATATAGGCTAGTGACAGGTTCAATATCAACTCCCAGCTTGAGCACTTACAAGCTAAATACGTTGGAACAGGACATGCCGACTTGACTAGATTGTAAGTATTTCTTTTTTTTTTTTTTGATGAAGTAAGTGGAATTCATCTCTTGTACTTTGATTATCGCTCTATTTTATTGCAGTTTTTTTTTTGGTAACAACCTCTCTACCTTGATAAAGTTTGTGTATACACTATCGTCCCCAAACTGCACTCATGGGTAGGGGTGGACATTTGGTATTCGGTTCGATATTTTTAAAGTTTGGGTTCGGTAATTCGGTAATCAGTATTTGAGAGTAGATACCACATACCATACTTTTAAACATTAGTTCGATAATTCGTTAGTCGGTAAATTAAAATTCAGTTCGGTACGGTATTTGGTAATACCTTATTGAAGTTGAAGATGTGCAAACTACATTTAAACTTCAAGGAGTATATTTAATAGAAATCCTTTTTAATATTCTTTTTTGCGCTTTCTACGAATATTTTATCTAGGTTCAAAACATTCTTTGAGATGATTAATACTATTGTCTATTTGGTTAGTTAGACATATTGTATTATATATATATATATATATATCATTATTCAGTAATTACCAAATACAAAATGGTATTAATATTTTGTATCAAACCCAATCCTGAATATCGAAATGTTGAAATTTTATTCTTAAATTCCATATCAAATACCGAATTACCGAATACCAATTACCAATTTTTTTTAATTCGGTTCGGTAATTTGATTTTCGGTATTTTATGCCTAACCCTACTTGTGGAATTGCACAGAGTATGTTGTTATTGATGAATTAAGGGGAATTCATTAGAAGGCATCAATAATATGCAAGAAAGTATGGAAAAATAGGTAGTTAGATCCATAACAAGTGGATCAATACTAAGTTTGGGGGGAGCTAATAAATCGTTAAAGACATTGACACAATTGATAGGGGGTAGATAGTTCCAACTAATCAGATTAACTAAGCATCTAGCCTTGAGGATTGAGTAGGCTAGAGTTGAGATATCATAAAGAACACCTTTGATTTCTGTATGTCGCAATGCACCAAAAAATTACTGTTGGGATTGTTCCCCATATCTTTTTGATGGTTTTGTCAACTCCCGAAAACACTAGCTTTCATAGGCTTGCCTTAATGTCTATGGCATCACCCATTTTAGAAAAAAGATTAGTATAGAAGAAGCTCCATGTCTGTTGTATGGGACAATTAAACAAGTTTTACTTGTCTATATTTACTTTAATCAATTTATGCATGAGATACTCATATTCACGCTTGAGCAGATGAGTTCTCATAATGAATTTTCATTTAGTGTAGAATTGAATGGTCGCTTTGTTTTCAATCATCATCTGCAGTTCAAATGTTTAATCAAAAGTGGGAAATATCTCAATAGTTCATTCTATTAATGATTTTAGTTAAGTCTTAACCTTTTTGTAAAAAAATAAACCAGATATGGGAAAGGAGAGGAAAACAACATTATTTCATATATTGAAAAAAAGTTCACAATAATAAATTACAAGCCCGCAAGGACATAATTCTCCCACATGGCTTCAAGTAATTGAATATACACTTTAAAAGGTTGACTTGGACAAACCCACATGATAAATATAAAGTATCAATTAATTTATCACCCTAAGGTTCTCGGAGAGAATCTGCTAAAATTGATTAAGCTTTCCAATTCAAGATTAAGATATAATTCGTCAATTCAACTTGTTTTAACGAAAAAAGGCGAACATTTTCAGGTATCGAAGCATTAGGAGACATTTTAAAGGTCTTAAACTCTCAGTTTCTTCTATCCATCTCATCGTAAAGCCCTTTGATCCTTTAACAAATTTTTTGTTGTCCTCGGGACATCATTCCATTGGACTTCAGACTCCCGAAAATATGTTCTATGATTGATACAAGACTGTGTGATCAAGAGATTCAAGCCAATACAAGAGCAACAAGAAGAACAACAAGGTGCTAGTGAATCGAAATAGGCCACTCACGACTTGACCAGACTTTAGATTTAGTTTTGAGCAAGAAAAGAGAGGAACACAAGATCAACAATGCTAGTGAATCGAAAGAGCCCCACATGACTTCACTAGACTTCAAAGACCAACAACAATACAATGTTAACAAAAGAGATAGATATATAGTTTGACATACAATATTCAAGAATCTAAGAACCCTAACCACATGTAAGGACCCTAAGATTAATGAATGTTAACACCAAACTCTTATGTTGACAAAAGAGGGACTTTACCTCCCTAATCACCAACGTATCAAGCCAACGATGCAACACAAGTGATATCCACACTTGGGCAGCCCTAGTTACGGATTGACGGCTTTTCCAAGTCCTACAACTAAGGGGTGTTACACTCCTCACACTAGAGAGAGAGTTTGTCTTCCATCAATAAACAACTAAAGAGAAAAGACCTAATAAGGAACTATATATAGCCTAGCTTATTACATGGCAAAATGACCAAGATACCCTTAATGACAAAGGGTGGCCTTGGTGTGTTGGAAGGCAAGATGAAATGGCCAAAACACCCTTAATGAAGTGTGGCCTTGGTGTGTTGAGGACTTCTCACATTTAGTCCTAACACTCCAAAGGTGCCTTCTTCAAGCTCCAAAAACCGTGAGTCCTCAAGTCCTTAGTGCTCCAAGCAACCTTCCACACTCGGCATTGCTCCATCAAGTGCCCATCACGGTCTCTACGTGCATGCTCTCGTGTCCTCGAGACGACCAAGAATTGAGCCTTTATGTGTTGGTCTCCAAGGACGTCTTCAAAAACTATGAGTGCCGTTTGACTCGTATCATCCTCCCCTTCTCGAAAAGGATTCGACCTCGAATCCAAACCTTGCAAGCACAAAGAGAAGACAACCAAGCACCACATCCTCATGACATGAGGGTTAAAGTTAGCACAATAAACAACATCAACATGCCAAGGAGGTGCACACTTAAGGTATAACCACACATCCTTTGTTGTAATCACGGGGAACTTTGCAAAAATATTACAAAGGAGTGGGCGAAAGGAATCACCATCAAGGGGTGGTGCTCTAATTGAAAGTAAAGTCCACACAACACATATAACAATGTCACTCAAACAAGTGAACCTACCAACAACTATCCGTCCTTCACACCCTAAGAAGTTACCGGGGTCAAATGGGAGTCGTAACCAATGGCTTAGGCCTCGGCCACTCTCACTTTCCCCTAGGGTGTCATTCTCGAAATTAAGCAAGCCCTCTTTATCATCATTGGAAATATCATGAACAAAAAGAGGGTTGAGAAAGGTGTTTTATAAGTCAACTTCAAATAAAGGGTTCTCATGCATGCACTTACTACTAGTTTCAAAATCTCCACTAGAAATATGTCCCAACATAAGAAACACGTAAAGAAGAAGTAGATGGCATTTCTAAGCACATATCACCTTCTCTTTCACAAGAGTAGTCCTCACATACATACAAACCATCACAGAAGCCAAAGGACCACAATCAAAATCGTCAACACAAGGACAATTACTACTCGGCTTTTCTAAACACTCAAGCAAATCAAGATCATCTACGCCCGGTTGATCATTTTGCTCACCCTCACTAGTTGTTGGCAATTCACATACCAACGTAGACTCACCTTGTTTTTCACAAGGGTCAACTAGTGTGTGAATACTCTCGTCACTTGGTAATGGAACCTTAGTCAAGTTGTAAGTGCTAGCACTAGAGGGACACAAATCATTCTCACGAGGAGAATCAATTTCGTCATCTAAAGGATCAACTAGTGCTTGCATACCTACAACAAGAGTTTGGTCCTCATGCGACCTAACAATATCAAGAGTATCACAAAATGAAGACTCATGCACTTCTACACTAGGTAAAATCGCAACTACGTTCATAGGAGTGTAGGGGATAGCATTTTTACCTCATAACTCACATGAGCTACGGTCTTCATCTTGACGGGTGTCCGGGCAGTCCGCTTGCTCCCTTGGAACTCTCATATGATCCAACCTTTCATTTATCACTTCCTATTGACGGGTAATGGTAAGTTTAGCCAAAATAGCACTTGCAGCTGCGGATTCCATTGTAATTGCACCTAAAAAAAAAAGAACAAGCCTGCAAAGCAAAACACAAGTTAGTTCGAAATAACTTCACCGCACTCTCACACACTTGATTGTCTTACACTTGGATTCACAAGTGTTGCAAGTTGGCTTGTAGTTCGTGATGAGTCAAGTGGTGAGTCTACTCCTGGTTCGGAATGGATTCTTTGTTTGAAGACTCAAGGAAATGATGTTCGAACTTGAACCAAGAAGTACTACAATTTATAAAAACAACAAAAGAAACGTAGACACGAATAATAGACGCAAAGGGCTAATTGACAATCTAGTAGGAGTTTACTAGTTTGTTAGTTAGTTCTAGGATCAACTAATGAAACCAAGAATCAACAATTATAAACTAGGAAAATCCAAATTTGAGCTTAATATTGACGGTGAACAGTAATTATGGTGACGTGGCAGCATGCAATTGGTCTCGGTCCCACACAATCTTTTGTCACAAATTTAAAATTTTAATCTTCACACAATTTGGAATGGAAGACAATTGGTAATGGAGGAAAAATACAAGTCTTGACCCTTTTTCAAATTCAATCTCAAAATGGTGAAACTTGACTTGTACTAGTTCCACAAAACAAGGCCCTTGATTTAAGGAAAAGTGGGTGGAAAGTAGATGTCAAGTCTAGGAGGCGATGGGCTCAAGTCTTCTCACAAACAAACTTTACATCTTTGTCTTACACCTTTTTAGATCTTACACCTTTTTGGATCTAGTTTACACTTTTTTAGTGATCAAGATATGAGATGAGGTGAAGAACAAAACGAACAACAACAATTTTTTTCAAGAACAAATCAACAACATCCTTCAATCTTCAACAACATGGCACAACACACGGCCAACCTTGAACCACAACACACGGCCACTTCAAGTTCATAACAACAAGGTCAATATTATAAGTTCAACTTTAGATCTAGACACTTTTGTGTTAGTGAGAAAGAAGTCAACACAAGAAACACACTAGACAAACAAATTTTCTACTAGATCTAGTCATAAACTCTTGGCCAAAACAACAACAACAATGAGCAACAAGTTCTTGGCCAAGAACACTAAACACAAGAACACTTTCTTTTCACTTCTTTCCCTTTTTTTTTTTTTTGATTTTTCAACTTTCAGACCCAAGATTGATCTTGTTAGAACAAAATCAAAGATGGCTTTGATACCAAATGATACAAGACTAAGTGTGTATTAAGAGATTCAAGCCAACACAAAAGCAACGAGATGAACAACAAGGTGCTAGTGAATCGAAATAGGCCACTCAGGCTTCACTAGACTTTAGATTTAGTTTTGAGCAAGAAAAGAGATGAACACAAGAACAACAATGCTAATGAATCGAGAGCTCCACACGGCGTCACTAGACTTCAAAGACCAACAACAATACAATGTTAACAAAAGAGATGGATAGATAGTTTGACATACAATATTCAAGAATCTAAGAACCCTAACCACATGTAAGGACCCTAAGATTAATGAATGTTAACACCAAAATCTTACGTTGACAAAAGAGGGACTTTACCTCCCTAATCACCAACGTATCAAACCAACGATGCAACATAAGTGATATCCACACTTGGGTAGCCCTAGTTATGGATTGGTGGCTTTTCCAAGCCCTACAACTAAGGGGTGTTACACTCCTCACTCTAGAGAGAGAGTTTGTCTTCCATCAATAAACAACTAAAGAGAAAAGACCTAATAAGGAACTATATATAGCCTAGCTTATTACATGGCAAAATGACCACGACACCCTTAATAACAAAGGGTGGCCTTGGTGTGTTGGAAGGCAAGATGAAATGGCCAAAACACCCTTAATGAAGTGTGGCCTTGGTGTGTTGAGATTTCTCACATTGAGTCCCAACACTCCAAAGGTGCCTTTTTCAAGCTCCAAAAACCGTAAGCCCTCAAGTCTTTAGTGCTCCAAGCAACCTTCCACACTCGGCATTGCTCCATCAAGTGCCCATCATGCTCTACATGCATGCTCTCGTGTCCTCGAGACGACCAAGAATTGAGCCTTTATGTGTTGGGTCTCCAAGGACGTCATCAAAAACTATGAGTGCCGTTTGACTCGTATCAATGATGACATTCTCTTTTACATTGTCCTTTTGCTCGTTTTCGAGAACTTCCACTTGGAGTGCTTTGAGCTTGTCTCTATCCAGCATCCGAAATAGGAACAAGGAAACAATAAAAATGGTTATACCATTCAATGTGACAAGATATGCCATAATTGAAATGCCAACATGTGAGAATTTTCTTGTTGAAAAAATTACAAATAAACCATTTGGAAAGCCTAAGATAACAATAACAAAATGCTCAGTGTAATTCCACAAGTGGAGTTTGAGAAGGGTAGGATGTACGGAAACCTTGCCCCTTCCTTTGTGGGATGGAGAGGCTATTTCCAATAGACCCTCCACTCAAAAGAAGTAATCAAAGTAGTATTTGTAGGAAAATACTGACAACAAAAACAATATAAACAAAGCAAATAAAGTAATGGTAGTAGTAAGAATAAAAGAAGCAAATAAAGCAATAGCAGTTGTAAGAAATGGAGAATAAAGTCGCGCATGCATACTAAATCATACTACTAATAAGAAGAAAATTAGTAGAGGACACTCGCCCCTTGTTCGACTACCTCTTATCCTTCTATCGTAATCCTCAACCTCCATACTTTCCTATCTAGAGTTATGTCCTCAGTAAAGTGAAGATAGGGAGCTGAGTTCCCATTACATTATTTTGTTATGACATTTGTGGTCCAATGAATGTGAGGGCTAGATTTTGTGCTTTGTATTTTATCATATCTGTTGACGATTTCTCAAATTTTGTTACATCTCTTGGATTTCTCATAAATCTGAAGCACTTCAATGCTTTAGAGTTGATAAAGGTTGTGAATATCCATCTAGTCAATTTGAAGAGTTATTTAGAGAAAAAGTCATTGTCTGACAATTACCTATTCCTTACATACCTAAGATGAATTTACTTATCTCCTTCTGGAGAGATGCGTTATTGCCTGCAGTCTATGTATTAAATAAAATGTAGTCTTACTTAGTATCTCCTTATGAGTTATGTACTGTCATAAGCCAAACCTGAATGATCTATGATCTTGGGTTTGTTGCATATGTAAAGATCGTTTTGGCAAGTTTGGAAAACCTAGTCCAAAAGGGAAGAAATATATCCTTTATAAGATACTATGAACACTCCGAAGGGTATGTTCCTTGGTGAATTGGATGATGGAAGTATTTCTGAAATTGAATTAGGATGCCACATTTCTAGAAAATGTTTTTTTAAGGAAGGAGAGACTCTTTATGAAATGTTGAATCACAAGATGTCACGTTTCCTTTTGGCATGTTTGTAAGTTAACTATTTCTGCTTTCCTTGAAGTTGAGGGTCTTTATTCTAACTATGGTTTTGTAAGTCATCTATGTCTCTGTTTGACATTTATTGACTATGTTGAGATTTTGTTATTATAGTATAATAACTGTGGAGTTACTGATGTTTTGGATATTTTTTATTTGGCTTAGTGAGTGGGCAGTGAACATTCAGCGTGACAGTTACGCATCCTATGTTGGACACTACCCAATGTTGGCGTATTTTGCCATTGCAGAAAATGAATCAATTGGAAGAGAACGTTATAATTTTATGCAGGTTTGTGCTTGTTAAAAAGGTTTATCTTGTTTTCCAGTTTTGCAGCTACTTTGATTTTGGATCTTAATATGCTGGCTTGCACTTTAAAAAAAATGCTGGTTTGCATAATGAGTGGTTTCCTTCGTTTTTCGATGTTGATTTGCATAATGAGTGAACTAAGTGCTTTTCGTTTAAGGTTCTGCATTCCCTTACCAACTAGTTAATAGAAGTTGCCGCGTTGATGTTAAGACTATAGGTTGCATAAGAGCACTGCATTTTTGTTGAAAGGACGATTTATTTGTAGAACAAGTTGTTACACTTCTTGATGCCTTTGATGTTTAGTGTCCTCTTTCAGTGATAGTATTTGGCCATTCAATCCAACATTTTCTAGTGCTTTTTTAGGATGTGACTATCATGTGTTACATTGTGCACTTAAAGGATGCTCGAGAGCGATGGCTTCTTAGACATGGCTAGTAAGTAACTAAATATAAGGACTAACACTCATTTGAGGCTAGTAAGTAACTTTGTAGCAAAAGATCGGAAGAACCAACAACTTCATGAATATTTCAGTATTGATGAAAAGCCTTAGCTCACGTAGAAGACAGAAAATTCAAATTTGCTGCGACTTTCCCATGGAAAGAATAAAACAATTTGCCATTTTATAACATAGAGAAAACTAAAGTAATGTGTGTCTATGATATTTGTGATGATGCATCCTTTATTTTCTTCTTCTACAATTACTCACAATTCCGTATCTACTCTTTTTTTGTGCAGAAAATGCTTTTGCCCTGTGGTCTTCCACCTGAAAGGGAAGAGGAGTAAGAGTTGCAATGGATAGCACCCTTCAGACTTGGACCTCTGTCGAGCCAAAACTGTTGAGAACGTGTAAGGTTGATAATATGAAAGATTTGACTTGTATTAATCTGACTAATCTAGCGAAAGCACATTCATGACTACACATTTATTATGTTCAAGTGACATGTATTTCAAGTTCAGTAGTTGTTTTTGCTCGAGTGCCAAAGAGGTGTTGATCATCTAGTAGCTGCTATATAGTTGTGGTAAATGTGTTCTCAAGTATTTGTTATTTTGGTTAATTCAGACCAATGTATAATCGAATCGTATTTTGAAACGAAGGAAGAACACAAATAATCAACCCAAAAAACTAATAGATACTTGAAATAGACCAATTATTAGCACTTAACAACAAAACCAAATACAAAAGGGGGTAAACATAGAATAAATGAAAAACTCATCAACACATGCAATTATATTACATGCATGGAGTTATGAGGAAACACTAGACATTCAAACAACCTATCTTATATAATTAACATTACTTATTTAACTTCGCCTGTGAAAGCTAGAACAGTTTGTATAGCTGTGAGTATGAGGAGAACGATGGCTGCCAGAGTTGAAAGCTCCAACCCAAGGACTACTAAAATAATTGTGTATAAAATTTGCCTTCTTTCTGTTCCATGGTCTTTCACAATGTTCAATTATTTTTCTGTATCCTTGTTTGTCATAAAAGCCGGCTGAAGTGCTGACCCCTTTTCCAATTTTGTTAAAGAATCTCGTCACTTCTTTGTCCTCTCCTAACCCGTTAAATGATTCCTTTCTGGCGAAGCAAATTCACATCTTTGTCTGACTCAATAAGCTGATCCATGAAAGTAGCATAATCACTGAAATATCTATGATGCACATCAGATTGTTGCTCAAAAGCAATGAGATTTCTCAGATTTGACTCAGTACTATCAAATAATCGAAGACAACGTATTTTCAACAGTCCATTCTCGTACTTTATATCAAATAAACTTGTATCCCCAATATCATCTTTGTCCAACGACCTATAAATTTTTCCGAAGCTTTTAAAGCTAAGCCCAGCTTCAGAAAGCTCTGTTGCATTTGGTATGATGACCTTATTTATCTTATTGCCCTTATCATTCTTCTTCTCTTTTGACCTAGTTATTTGCAAAGGATTGCAACATAAGATTCTCGAGGAATATGTTGGATCTGTGTTAGGATTCCCCTGCCATGACATGTGTATTAGATGAAGTAAATGTTTGATTTTTCCTGCATTAGCATTGTTATGTACCTCTAGAAGTGCTGCAGGAGTCGTTTTTGGCAAGTTAATAGCAAAGCAACACTTCGCCATTATTGCAAATTGTAATTCATCATCTTTCTTTGTCATGTGATGAAGCTTGTTGAGAACAAAGAAGGGAAGTTGATTTTCTAGTAACATCAAGTCTCGAGTCAGTTGATCAAATATGTAACCAACACTAGTATCGATAATATTTTCTTCTTCTTGAGGATACACTTTATGTAGCTCTCGAATAAACTCAACCACAAAACAACCATCAAGCAATAACATTTGCAAGAATTGATCAGTGTGACTCATGTCTTTCTTGAGGTCTTCTATATCATCATAACATTTTAGTGCTTCCTCCTTCAATTCCTCCAATTCATTGATGCAACTTTCCAGATCAAGCCCCTCTTGTCGTTTAAGAAACCTTTGTAGGTATATTACTTTGTACTTTTCCATTGGACGAAGTATAGGATTTTTCCTATGGTAAGGACCAATGGAGACCATCTTTGGTGTATAAGCACCTGGATTTGATTCACGTAGCCCCACATTTACTTTGAATATCGTACACGATTTAAGAGACGAGTTATCCAAACCCTTAAATATTCCAGAGATTCGATTAACAATTTCCCTTGGTTGTGATCCTGATGAATCTTGTCCATTTGTTTCATTTATCCCACTTAAATGATCCACTTCCCTCCCTCCTTCTATCTGTATGTAATGGAAAAGAGAGTGACATTTTAAAACGTCTATTTTGTTTATTCTTTTAATACCTCATTATTTTGTTTACGTATGTAGTCGAATCGGACGGTAGTGTTATGGGATAAAAAATGTCTATCAAAGGTAAAATGTACTCCATCTGTTTTAATTTATCTTTTTTTTAGTCAGTTTAAAAGGTGTATATCTTTTTGACAACTATTTAATTTTTAACTTTTCACATGACATGTTTAAAATCACAAAATTAAAAGATGTTTTGGTACATTACACACACGCGCATGCACACACACACATGTATATATAAGATCATAAGATTCAAAAGTTTTCTTCACTTCCTTAAACTCCAAGTCAAAATCAGATAAACAAATTGCTACAGAGGGAATATGTTTTATAACGGATAAATATATAGACACACTCAAATTTGGTCTTAACTTTAGGGGCTTATGAAAGTAGAGGGGATGTGGATAGTATATGGGAGATGACCGTCAGTTGCATTAGAGAGACCGCTAAAGAGGTATTAGGTGTCTTGAGAAGCCGCTAACTTGAGAGCTTGTATGCAACGTTAGAGAAGAAAAGTAGGGATAGAAAGTTGTACGTATTGGCTTGCCAAAGGTCAGGAGCGGAGGGCTCATGACCTTGATCAAGTAAAGTGCATCAAGGGGATGATGACAAAGTGCTGGTTGTGGATACCCTCATTAGGAAGATATCGCAATCTATTTTTATAGACTTTTGAACGACAAGGGGGACAAAAGTTTCGTACTATAGAACTTGGAGAACTCAGAGAGGTGTCGCGATTATGGTTGGTGTAGGCGTATCAAGGTTGAGGAGGTCAAGGGGGCTCTTTGTAGGATGAGTAGGCATAAAGCGACGGAGCAAGACGTGATTTTCGTGAATTTTTGAAAAGTACTGGCAGAGAAGGTTTGGAGTGGCCGACGAGGTCATTTAACATCCTTTTAGGGCAGAAAAAATGTACTAAGCTTGGAGATAGAGTACGATGGTTCCATTATGTAGGAACAAGGGGGACATTTAGAGTTGCAACAAACATAGGGTTATCAAGTCGTTGGGTTATATTTGGTAAATGGTAGTAGAGTTGAGGCTTAAGAAGATCATGACTATTTCCGACAATCACTTCAGTTTTATGCCAGATCGCTCGACTACTGAGGCCATTCACCTAGTGAGGAGATCAGTGGAGCAGTTTAGAGAGAGAAAGAAAAGACTTACACATGGTGTTCATAGATCTAGAGAAGACATATGACAAATTCCCAGAGAGATTCTGTGGAGGTGCTTGGAGGCTAGAGAGGTGCCCGTAGAGTATACTAGGGCGATTCAGGTCATGTATGCCTGTGCAAAACTCGTGTGAGGACGACAGGATGAGATTTAGAGCTATTTTTATTTGCCTTGGTAATGAATGTTCTAATGCGGCTTATTCAAGGGGAGGTGCCTTGGTATATGTTATTTGCTGATGATGATACTGATTGACGAGACCTAGAGAGAAGTGATAACGCTCAATCTACAGCTCTCGTGGGAGTGTAAAGCGGTCGTTAGCAAATATAGAACCCAACCTGGGTTGGGTGTCGATCCCACAGGGAATAGCTTGGCCAACAAGTAAGCAAAATTACTAAACTTTTGGTGCAAGTCTCGTAAGAGGGGGGATTCTTGTCGTGCAAGTAATTAAATAAAGTATCAAAATAAAAGCTGAAAATAAAAAGAAAGAATGTTACGTGAGTTGTAAACAATGAGAATTGAAGCGTTGGGGTTATGTCCACCTTCTGAGGTATACGTCTCTATTGGCTATGAGTGTGTAGAATTCTGACATGCAATTGCTTATAGAGAATTGTATTCGATGGTAAATCCAAGCGTCTCTCGACCTAAACAAGGACTATTTCACTTTAACTCTCTCGAGCTTAAAGCGTGTCTAACGGTACGAATTCTCCAAGAGGTTAGTCCAGTTACGGCACTAGCTTTTTAATAGGAAAGGGTGTCCTACTACCTTGACACTATCTTTTTTCCAGACAAATAACCTTTCTCTCGAACAAGTTAAATGTTAGACTGGCGTATTCTTGCGTTTGCAACCGCAAAGAATGTGGATTAAGATGAAGAGAATAATGATATAAGCAATATACGTGTCTCGAACTCACAAACTTACAGCAATAGATAGTAACTCATTCGGCTTCCATAACCCCAACAGAGAGGTTTAGTTACCCATGAATGCGAAGGAGATCACGATTGACATTGTTATTATATCACAATATTGAGTAATGGCGTGTAGATCAAGTGATAGGCGTTAGGTGTGAATTCCTTAGCAAAGTAACGTTTCTCTTGTTGCGGAAATTAAGAATTGAATAGATGAATAGAAGAAGAAAAATAGAATTAATGGGAAGATTAGAAGAGTTGTAGAATTGTTGTGGTGTAAGAAGAGAGGGATGGAAGAAAATTAATTGTTGAATTAAGTGAAGAATAGAAAGATGATTAAAAATCTCTAGTATGATAGGGTATTTATAATACTCCTATCCTACTCCTACTATGCTAATGAAATAAATAACCAAATCCTACTAGGCTAATGTAATACTTAACCCAAATGTACTAGGTTAATGTAACATTATCATAATCCAAATAAACTAATGAAATACATAACCCAATTGTACTAGGTTAATGTATCATTGTCAAAATCCAGCTTTGTGTCTGTAAGTCCCCAAAGTCTTTAGAATTGTTGTTTTAGCCCGGAACAGATTTTCCATCCAGCAGTTTTGGTCCTTTAGGCGTCCCACTTCCTTCTCCTTCGTTCGTGAGCTTTCTTTTGCGTCAAGTAAGCCATAAAATGCTGTATTTTGCATCATTTATACCTGAAACTTTTCTAATCATGTTCGTTAGCTCATTTACAGGAAAAAGGACTAAAAGTGCATGAAATATATAGTTTGTTCTCAAAACTAGGCTAAAATATGGGCAAAATATATTGATATAGGCGTGTAAATTCGCCTATCATCAACACCCCACACTTAGAGCGTTGTTCGTCCTCGAACAACATATCATGTCCTTCTAAACATCAACTTAGGGTTTTTACAACAACAACACAAAACATTTATCAAGACAAGCACAACAATTCTCAACAAAGAGTAGCTTTTTGATTATAAGTAGAAACAATTTAACCTCTAGCATAGACTCGTGATGGTGATTAACTCATATTCAAAAGTCAAGGCACAAAGAATCATACACAACTATACAAAACTCATCAACCATGTGTGTCTCACAATATATTACCCATAGTCACTCACAAGTGTAGCATATTTTTCAAACATGGGTATCAAAATATCCTTGCTCTCGCTCTCACAAAGAATTCGTATGCAGCAACTGATGACCATAGGCTTGCCCTTAGTGTAGTACTCCACTAATTGTCAGAATGTTAAGATTAGGATCAAGTAGGTCTTTTGATGGTTGTAATGTAGGCTAAGGGACGGGTAGGATTATTTTGGCCAGGAATAGTGACTAAGCTCCTAAGCGCTTTAATACATCACATTGTATCATTGACACTTTTTTCTTTCAACCTTTCTTCTTTCTTTTATTCTACCACCCTTGTTCTCCTTTTTTGTTTTTCAATTTTAAGAACAACTCACTTTTCAGCTTTCTTTTCCTTTTTCTTTTCACAACATACCTCTTATGATAGCACTTTCTTTTCCATAACACATTCAAGCACCATTTACAATTTAAAGCATCATACTTACCCAATTTCCTCTTATGTTGTCACATGAATTTTTTTAATTTAAAGCACTTAGGAATTTGGATCAAATTACGGTCTTGAAAAAAATGGATTAGGCTTACATACAAGGTTGTCAAAGAAATAGGCTAAAGGCTCAAAATGGTTTAACTAGGGATGATGTCCATGGGTAGGTAAAACTGAAGGTAAAAAAATATAGGTTGCCAAAGAAATGCCTAAATCATATCCTAACTTACACTCCTTATTTTCGCTTTGCATACATACCAGGCAAGTTCTAGCATCAGCCACATACATAGAAGATACTATTAATCTCACACACACAAGGCACATGGTCGACTTTATTGGAGGTAATATAGACTCTTGACCCAACAAGTGAAGGAATTGAACCACACAATATCACATAATGAGTCACAACTGGAGCCTAAACGTCTCAATAGTCACAATTGTAGCACATACTCTTGTTATAATCTCATGCTGCCTATCAAAATAATTTCATGCGAAGCTAGAAAAAATTTGACTCCTAAAAAAAACTTAACTTAACTAAAAAAAATCGAAAACACACAAAAAAAAGTAAAGTAAACAAACATAGATGCAAATAGAGAAGTATAGCATGCGATACCGCCACCCCACACTTAAACGGGACACTGCCCTCAGTGGAAAATAAATACGAAGAACCTGGTTAGTCGGACTCTTCCTCAATGTCGGGGGTCATACCCCCTTCGTCTGAATCATCATAAGAGTCATCGTCAGAGTTCTCCTCCTCGTCAGAATCAGGCAAGCGTCGATCGTCATCAGTCGGCACATCATCATCTAGAGGTTCCTCAAAGTATACGCCCACTCCACACATCTCCCGTGCATGCATGTTCATTGGGTAGTCGTGGTTCAGCTGTTGGAGCTCTTCAGCAGTTGGAATACGTCCACCACTCATCATAGTAAATCGTGTCATGCCATAGAGATGACGGAAGAAACTCTCATCACGAGCATGTCTCTCCGCAGTAGTAAGGTTGACACCATGAGTTGTTTCAGCATCTTTGACCTTGGTGAGGTCAACCTTCTTTGGGTTATGTGGGAGTTTGTGGTCAGCTGGTTCCTCTTCGATATCCTCCTTCCGCAAGATTGCTGTCAACAAATTTCCAAATGTGAAGTGGGACCTTTTGTGGAGTCTGGCCTTCCTCATGGTAGAGCGAATGATTGCCCCAAAGTTGATAGGGACATTCGTCATCAAAGCATAGACCAAACACACTCTATCTCTTGATATCTTGGTGTATTGAGTCCCAGGAATAAGACATGATTTGACAATGCGCATCCAGATTCTTGCTTCCCTATTTAGTGGAGCATAGGGGAAGGTGTTATGTCGGCCTGTTTCTTTATGTCTGCCCCACCTTGCCATCGATCTGCTTCCACAAAGTGTGTGTCGTATTGCTCTATAAGGAGGCCTGCTGTACAGCTCTTTGAATGGTGCTGTGTCGACCGAAGGTAAGCCAAGAAAAGAGTTGATCCAATCCGCGGTGAGCTGTAACACTTGGCCCCGAATTTTGACTTCATTGCCTGTTGTGTTCGGCGACCAGTTGGCATAAAATTCTCTTGTTAAATCAAGGTTGCATTCTCCCATGTCGCGGAAGATGAAATCCAGCTTCAATGCCATTATTTTTGCCAACATACGCGGCTCCTTCTTTGATAAGGTCTCCTTGTTGATCAAGTCGACGTGCACATATTTTCTTTCTTTGTTGTTGCTGTACCATGCTTTGGCTTATTCCTCAAGAACCCATTTTATTCCAAACATTCTGTGGGGTAGTTGTGCTGAGGATGATTCTCCTTGGTCCTTTCGACCTCTCTTCTTGCCCTTTTGGGACGTGGTAGCCTTCTCCTTGCCTTGCCTTGCTTTGGGTGCCATTGTACCTGAGACTAGAAATAGTGTTAGTTGCAGCACAATCTCACTTGATACAATCTATAAACAAGCATTAGGGGTACCACCCCACACTTAGTTTTGTTAACACAAATCAGTGAAGTGAAAGTGGTCGAGTTACTCAGATTTCGTCGACATACGTTTTAGGATTGTATTCCGACAAGAAAATCAGCAATGCATCACTTACTTGCAGCTATTGGACTACTTTCATGGTAGATATAGCAACACTACTACATAGGGGTTACCACATGGAATCGTTATTCATACAACAATCACAACCTCCTAAGTCGGTAGGCCCTATAAGTCTTATCCCGACGGCCGGGATAGTCTAACATGTAAGTATTCAAACAACAATCTTAAGCAATGTTCATATCCAAAGTAATTCCGTAAATATCATAACAATGCTATTGAAACCAAATTCAAGTCGGAAACAAGTCAAGATTTTCCTACGTATTTGTTCACTCACATGATTTTGTATCAACTATCCAAACACATAAACATCACCAACAATCTTATACGATTTAGCAATTCATAATAAACATAGCAACGTAGTACTTATGATAAATAAATGAAGAATAAGAGAGTACTTACTTGCTTGAAACTTGTGGAGATGGTTTTGTGAATTGGAGGAGCAAAAGAAGAAAATTTTGAGAGGATTTGGATGTATATGCAGCGCCTTTAGGGTATATTCTAGTGTGGTTGTGTTATAAAACTAAGTCCCCTTTATATAGGAAGAGAATGGGTCAGGTTTTGACCCATTTACAATCGGTTTTGGAGACAAAAATACCACATATGCGGCGCATAATGCTCGGCATATCAATGACATATGCGGCGCATTGTCTATAGCATAATGGGACATATGCGCCGCATAGTCTATGGCATTTGTAGACATATGCGCCGTATAGTCTATGGCATATGAGATACTGAGACCAAATGCCATAGCATAGGCGGCGCATAGTCAAAAGCACACTTAGGAATAGGCAGCGCATAGTGTATAGCACACTAGATTCCGAGACCTTAGGCTATAGGATGTGTTGTGCATCGTTCGTGGCCTAGTTTTTCCAAGGCCTAGCCTTCCTCGATGCCTATTTGGGCATGAGAAAGGCTCAATCCATAGCCTTATGCATCACCGTTCCTAACTTACCAACTTTACCATACAATGCGTCCAAATCGTCAATTGAAATCAATCTCCTCGTTGAATACTTCTTGCACCTATTTTTGCTCAAAACAAATGAAAATGCTTAGTACGATGGGTTGCCTCCCACCAAGCGCCTTAGTTTTGGTCGTGGCACGACTCTTATTTTTGGATTTTCATTTATCAAAAACGAAACAAGTACCAAAACGACAAAATGAGAAAATGATAAAACGATAAAACGATAAAACGATGGGTTGCCTCCCATCTAGCGCCTTATTTATTGTTGTGGCTCAACGTAATAATCTCGATTACTTAGACTTCATCGAGATAAGTGATGGCCATGTAATTCATCGAGTCAAGAGGACCGATATAAGGCTTAACACGTTGGCCATTCACTTTGAAAACAACACCCTTGTTGCCTTCCAATTCGACTACTCCAGACGAGTAGACTTGGATGACTTTAAATGGACCAGACCACTTCGATTTTAACTTACCTGGGAAGAGCTTAAATCTGGAGTTAAAGAGTAGTACCATGTCACCTTTTTGGAAGTTTCGTCGAACAATCCGCTGATCATGATACTTCTTCATCCGCTCCTTATATAAATCCGATCGTTCATATGCATGGAGACGGAATTCATCTAGTTCGTTCAGCTGCTCCAACCTCAGATTCTTCACATCATCCCAATTCAAGTTCAATTGCTTCAATGCCCACAATGCCTTGTGCTCGAGCTCAATGGGTAGATGACAAGCCTTCCCATAAACTAGCTGATAAGGTGACATACCAATGGGTGTCTTGAATGCAGTCCTATACGCCCATAGTGCATCATCTAGCTTCCTAGACCAATCCTTCCTATTAGCATTAACCGTCTTTGCAAGGATTTGCTTGATCTCACGATTGGAAACCTCTACTTGTCCACTATTTTGGGGATGATAAGGCGTAGCCACCTTATGTTGCTTGACACCATACTTAGACAATACAGATTTGAATAGCTTGTTGTAAAAGTGAGATCCTCCATCACTTATGATAGTACGAGGTACTCCAAAGCGAGAGAAGATATTCTTCTTTAAGAACGCTACAACACGCTTTTCTTCGTTGTCGGTCAATGCTACAGCTTCAACCCATTTCGAAACATAATCCACCGCAACCAAGATGTATTTCATTCCAAACGAATTAACGAATGGACCCATGAAATCAATACCCCACACATCAAAGAGTTCTACCTCCAGAATTTTGGACAGGGGCATTTCATGGTGTTTTGAAATAGCACCTTGACGTTGGCATTGGTCACACCTTCTAACATAGTCGTATGTGTCTCTGAATATCGAAGGCCAATAATAACCACTTTGCAAAACTTTTCTTGTCGTTCGATTGCCTGCATGATGTCCTCCAACTTGCGAAGTGTGGCATGCTTCTAATATAGTGGGCACTTCTTCATGGGATATACATCGTCGAATGATACCATCCGCGCATCTTCGAAACAAATAAGGCTCATCCCAATAGTAGTGCTGAACGTCATGCATAAACTTCCTTCTTTGATGGTAGGATAAATTGGTAGGTAGCATATTACTCACCACGAAATTTGTAAAATCAGCATACCATGGTAATTTCTCCATTGTTATTGCTAATATCTCCTCGTCAGGGAATGCATCATCAATCTGAATTTCAGGTTGCGCCACATGTTCATTCTCAAGTCGAGATAGATGATCGACCACTTGGTTCTCGCAACCTCTTCTATCTTTGACCTCAAAATCGAACTCTTGCAGCAGCAATACCCATCGAATCAACCTTGGTTTTGCATCCTTCTTCGTCATTAGATACCTAAGAGCTGCATGGTCTGTATGGACGATCACCTTAGTACCCAATAGGTAGGCACTAAACTTCTCAAATGCATACACAACAGCTAGGAGCTCTTGTTCAGTAACAGTGTAGTTCCTTTGGGCTTCATTTAGGACCTTACTCGCATAGTAGATAGGATGAAATAGTTTCTCCTTTCTCTGTGCAAGAACAGCACCAACGGCTACACCACTAGCATCACACATGACTTCGAACGGGAGCGTCCAATCTGGTGCTACCATGATAGGGGCTTCAATGAGTTTTCCTTTAAGGCATTCGAATGCCTTTAAGCAATCTTCATTAAAGTAGAACTTCGCATCTTTCTCCAGTAGTTTGCACAATGGACTAGAAATTTTGGAAAAGTCTTTGATGAATCTACGATAGAACCCAGCATGGCCAAGAAAACTACGAACTCCCTTCACCGAAATTGGAGGCGGTAGCTTCTCAATAACCTCAATTTTTGCTTGATCAACCTCTATTCCTCTTTCGAAGATCTTGTGCCCAAGAATGATTCCTTCTTTTACCATGAAGTGGCACTTCTCCCAATTCAGCACAAGGTTGAACTCTACACATCTTTGCAATGCCATGCTCAAGTTTGCCAAACACGCTTCAAAAGACTCTCCAATAACTGAAAAGTCGTCCATAAATACCTCCAAAGTGTCTTCAACCATATCAGAGAAAATAGACATCATACAACGTTGAAAGGTGGCTGGTGCGTTACATAACCCGAATGGCATACGTTTGAAGGCAAACGTACCATATGGGCATGTAAACGTTGTCTTCTCTTAGTCTTCGGGAGCAATACAAATCTGATTATAACCTGAATAACCATCCAAGAAGCAAAACCATCCTTTCCCCGCTAATCGATCTAGCATTTGGTCCATAAATGGCATGGGGAAGTGATCCTTGAGTGTCCAAGAATTCAGCTTGCGGTAGTCCATGCATACTCTCCATCCAGTAACGGGCCTGAGTGGAATAAGCTCATTCTTCGCATTTGCGACCACCGTCATACCTCCTTTCTTGGGAACACATTGTACAGGACTTACCCATGTGCTATCAGAGATAGGATATACAACTCTTGCGTCTAACCACTTGATAATCTCCTTTTTCACCACTTCTTGCATAGGTGGGTTTAAACGCCTTTGATGTTCAATGGTGGGTGTGCACTTTTATGTGTGCAAATCCCAGGTAGAATACCAATAATATCCGCAATGGTCCATCCAATGGCTCTAATATGCTTGCGTAAGATTGAAATATGAGCTGCAACTTGTTGCTCACCCAAATCGGCTGCCACTATGACTGGAAGAGTGTTTTCGCTTCCTAGGAATGCGTACTTTAAATGACTTGGCAGCTCCTTCAATTCTAACGTGGGTGGTTCTTCAATAGATGGCTTAGCTGGTGGTGTGGGTCGATTCTTGAGATCAAGATCCAGCTTCTTGGGAGTATAGCGATAGGTCCCTAATCTTGATAGAGCACAAATAGCTTCTTCAGAAATTTCAGCATTCTCAATCTCTCCTTTCATGAGCAAAACCTCCAAAGGATCATCAAGAATTTGCTCTTCTTCAAGTCGTTCTTTCTCATCATCAAGGACAACATCAGCCACAGAAAATACACTCAGATCTTTGGGTTGCTTCATTGATTTGCAAACATCAAAACAAACCACTTCGTCATTTATTCGGAATGAAAGCTCATTAGCTCTCAAATCAATGAGCACACTTCCTGTAGAAAGGAAAGGGCGCCCCAAGATTATGGGAACCTCAGAATCTGCTTCACAATCCAAGATGACAAAGTCTTCTGGGAAGATAAATGAAGAAACCTTTACCTAGACATCGCATAAAATACCAACAAGTCGTTTTATCGACCTATCCACCATGACAAGCCTCATATTGGTTGGTGTAGGATCTCCTAACCCCAACTTCTTGTAGATCGATAATGGCATCAAGTTGATGATGGCTCCTAAATCATATAATGCTTTGGCAAAGTTTAAAGATCCGACGGTGCAAGGAATAGTGAAAGCTCCGGGGTCAGCCTTCTTCTGAACTATCAATCGGGTAGCAATTGCACTACAATGATGCACATCATCCTTCAGCTCATAACTTGCTGCCCTCTTCTTAGTCAAAAGATCTTTCATAAACTTCGCATACCCAGGCATTTGTTCAAGTGCCTCTACTAGTGGAACATTAATGGTCAGCTGCTTTAACATAGTCATAAATTTGCTGAACTTAGTGTCATCCGCCACCTTCTTCAATCTTTGGGGAAAAGGTGGTGGTGGGTATGGAAGTGTTCTCTCCGTGGCTTTCTTCTCCTCTTGCTTCCGTTTTTCCAATTTTTCAGGCTGCACGTCACTAGGTGTAACGTCCTTGACGTTGGAAGTAGTTGTTGCGGCATCATCTCCTTTTGCAATGTCACTAGGTGTAACGTCCATGTCCGCAATTTCGTCAACCACTTGCTTGCCTGTTGCTGAAGTTTCCAGCACCTTACCACTTCTGGTAGTGATGGCCATGCATGACCCATCATTTCTTGGGTTTTGCACCGTATCGTTCGGTAAGGTGCCAGCCTTTCTTTGATTGAATGCTGCTGAAAGTTGGCTTAATTGCTGCTCTATTTGCTTGATATAAGTGGAATGAGAGTCAACTAATTGCTTTATGGAGGACAAATCATTAATCACCTCCGTAACTCCCACGCTCGTTGCTTCCACTCCTTTTAATAACTTAGCCATCATGTCTTCCATACTTCTAGAATTAGATGTGGTGGTGTCACGTCTACCAGGGGGAACGTACAAACCACTCTTTTCATTGTTTTTCTTCCAACTACCTTGGTCTTTGCTTCCAGATTTATCATAATAGTTTCGACCTTGGTTTCCTTGGGCATTCCCGCGGAAACCCCCCTGATTGTTCAAGTAGTTGGCCTCCTCTTCAGAATCAGATTCGTCTCTTTCTTTTAGCGCTACAGCTTTCACTTTTTCGGTTTTCCCTGATAATAAATGCTTTGTCAGAAGATCCACTTGTGTTTTCATGTGCGCCATGTCTTGATCACGTTCTTCTTCTCTTCTTCTTTGGTCTGAAGTCATGCCAATAGATGAAGTGGGGCTTGCTACCTCAGAATACCTGGTATGCCAAGCTCTACTTTGTTTCGTCATGCGATCTAGCATATTGCTTGCTTGACCAAAAGTGAGGTCCATAAAAGATCCTCCAGCTGCGTTATCCACCACTGGTTTAGTTATTGAATTCAAGGCTCTATACAAGATCTCCATTAGGTGAACATTGGTCATGTGATGGTTTGGGCACCTCGCTAGCTTTGTCTTGAACCTCTCCCATGTTTCATGAAGAGCTTCAGTGGGAAGCTGACGAAAGTTGCTGATTTCATCTCTCAATTGCGCCCTCTTGGATGGCGGAAAGAATCTTTCTAGGAAAGCGTCTCTCAATTGCCTCCAATTTGTAATAGAATCAGGAGTCAGCCCATTCAACCATAGTGTTGCCTCCCCAGACAGAGACAATGGAAATAGACGTAATCGAATTGCATTCTGACCAACACCAGGATTGTCAAACGACTTGCATGTAGAAATAAAGTTGATGAGATGCATATTCGGATCGTCGCCTGCTAGTCCACCAAATAATCCCATGAGTTGCAATAACTGAATCATGGTGCTTGTGATGTTGAACTTGGCTCCGGGTGCTAATGGTGGTGGAATTATAGCTCCAGTGGCTCCGGCACCATCAAGATCATCATCATCATCGTCGAAAGCTGGTTGCAAAGGTTGGCGATCATACCTATACCGAGCTTGTCGACCTCTTCTGTTGGCAGGTGTTATAATTTCAGCATCACGCCTAGGGTTTAGTAACTCGTCATCTACTAAATCCTCATCGTCAGGATTTGTTGCTCGCCCAGGGTTATCAATGTTTTGTTGGTGTACTTGGGCAGCGGCAAGGGCAGCCAATCTTGCTTGTTCCTGTTGAGCAGCCATCCTTTCGATTTCTGCTTGTGCTTCCATTCTTCCAATGCGTTGTGGTTCAGGATTGATAGGTAATAACGGTTGACCAGAACTTCTAGTATGGGGCATGCACTGAATAAAAACCTGCAGTAAACAAAAACAAAAAAACTAAACGTAAAAGTACGAGAATCTTTGACCAAACGGTCTAGTAATTATCACGAACTTGATTGACACTCGTATTCCCCGGCAACGGCGCCAATTTTTGATAACGCTCAATCTACAGCTCTCGTGGGAGTGTAAAGCGGTCGTTAGCAAATATAGAACCCAACCTGGGTTGGGTGTCGATCCCACAGGGAATAGCTTGGCCAACAAGTAAGCAAAATTACTAAACTTTTGGTGCAAGTCTCGTAAGAGGGGGGATTCTTGTCGTGCAAGTAATTAAATAAAGTATCAAAATAAAAGCTGAAAATAAAAAGAAAGAATGTTACGTGAGTTGTAAACAATGAGAATTGAAGCGTTGGGGTTATGTCCACCTTCTGAGGTATATGTCTCTATTGGCTATGAGTGTGTAGAATTCTGACATGCAATTGCTTATAGAGAATTGTATTCGATGGTAAATCCAAGCGTCTCTCGACCTAAACAAGGACTATTTCACTTTAACTCTCTCGAGCTTAAAGCGTGTCTAACGGTACGAATTCTCCAAGAGGTTAGTCCAGTTACGGCACTAGCTTTTTAATAGGAAAGGGTGTCCTACTACCTTGACACTATCTCTTTTCCAGACAAATAACCTTTCTCTCGAACAAGTTAAATGTTATACTGGCGTATTCTTGCGTTTGCAACCGCAAAGAAGTGGATTAAGTTGAAGAGAATAATGATATAAGGAATATACGTGTCTCGAACTCACAAACTCACAGCAATAGATAGTAACTCATTCGGCTTCCATAACCCTAACAGAGAGGTTTAGTTACCCATGAATGCGAAGGAGATCACGATTGACATTGTTATTATATCACAATATTGAGTAATGGCGTGTAGATCAAGTGATAGGCGTTAGGCGTGAATTCCTTAGCAAATTAACGTTTCTCTTGTTGCGGAAATTAAGAATTGAATAGATGAATAGAAGAAGAAAAATAGAATTAATGGGAAGATTAGAAGAGTTGTAGAATTGTTGTGGTGGAAGAAGAGAGGGATGGAAGAAAATTAATTGTTGAATTAAGTGAAGAATAGAAAGATGATTAAAAATCTCTAGTATGATAGGGTATTTATAATACTCCTATCCTACTCCTACTATGCTAATGAAATAAATAACCAAATCCTACTAGGCTACTGTAATACTTAACCCAAATGTACTAGGTTAATGTAACATTATCATAATCCAAATAAACTAATGAAATACATAACCCAATTGTACTAGGTTAATGTATCATTGTCAAAATCCAGCTTTGTGTCTGTAAGTCCCCAAAGTCTTCAGAATTGCTGTTTTAGCCCGAAACAGATTTTCCATGCAGCAGTTTTGGTCCTTTAGGCGTCCCACTTCCTTCTCCTTCGTTCGTGAGCTTTCTTTTGCGTCAAGTAAGCCATAAAATGCTGTATTTTGCATCATTTATACCTGGAACTTTTCTAATCATGTTCGTTAGCTCATTTACAGGAAAAAGGACTAAAAGTGCATGAAATATATAGTTTGTTCTCAAAACTAGGCTAAAATATGGGCAAAATATATTGATATAGGCGTGTAAATTCGCCTATCATCAAGAAGTTAATGATAAGTTGGATGTTTGGAGACAAACCCTTTAGTCTATAAGGTTTAGGTTGAGCAGGACGAAGATGGAGTACTGGGAATGTAAGTTTATTTATTTGGTGCATGAGGCTGGCGTGGTAGTGAAGTTGGATTCTCAAGTCATTCAGAAGAGGAAAAGTTTCAAGTATCTTGGGTTTATGATTCAGGAAAATAGTGAGATTGACGAGGATGTCACGCACCGTATTGGCGCAGGGTGGTTGAAATGGAGGTCCGCTTTGGGAGTCTTGGGCGATAAGAAGGTGTCTCCTAAGCTTAAAGGTAAGTTCTACAAAGTGGCAGTACAGACGACTATGTTGTATGGAGTAAAGTATTGGCCAGTTAAGAACTCCCATATCCAAAAATTAAAAGTGGTGGAAATGAGGATGTTGCGATTGATGTGTGAACTTACAAGGAGAAATAAGATTAGAAATGAGATTATTCGGGAGAAGATGAGAGCGACTTCGTCGGACGATAAGATACAGAAAGTGAGGTTGCGATGGCTCGGGCATGTGATGAGGAGGTGCACGGATGCTCCAGTATGGAGGTGTGAGAAACTGACTATGAATGATTTTAGATGGGGTTGAGGTAGGCCAAAGAAATATTGGAGGGAAGTGATTAGGCATAATTTAAAGCAGCTACAACTTACGAAGGACATGACCCTTTATAGGAAGGTGTGGAGGACTCGGATTAGGTTAGAGAGTTAGTGGGTAGGAGTTCGATAGTGATAGTAAGGACAAGTGCTTGGTTTGTATCTGCATCTGGAGTTTCTTGTTCGTGGTGTTTCAGTGATGTATATGCTCTTGAATAGATAGTTTTTTATTACCTTGTATGTGTCATATTTTCTTTATTATCTAGCAGTGCGTTATAATTTTGTTGTGTGCTTTTATATTTTTTTTGTTTGTTATATTGTTATCTTTTATGAGTTGAGGGTCTATCAGAAACAACCTCTCTACTTTATTTGAGGTAGTGGTATGGACTGCGTATACTTTACCCTCCCCAAATCTCACTTTATGAGAATATACTGGATAAATTATTGTATATTTAAAATAGAAAAGCCTTCGTGGCCTTCCACCCTCCATTCTTCTTCTTATTCCCTAATTTGCTTCTATACAATCTCTCTCTTGTGAATGAAATGGATTGGTTTATAATTAATATCTATTGTTTCTTGTGTTCTTTCAAGTCTTCTAAAATGAAAGAGGTATTAAATGAAAGATTTTTTTTGAAGAAAATCGTGTGAGCTTGATTTAAAATAAATAGTATTAAACCTTGTAAGAGTATTTTTAAATTGACTGAGCCCAACATAATTTTTTTAAAAAAAGTGGGCTAATAAAACAAAAAACTAAAACTAATTACTTGTATAGTTGTGAGAGAGAGAGTAGAGAGACCTCATCTTTTTCAGTTGGAAGAAGCAGTGGAATTTGATTATCTATTGAGGTAATAATCTCAATGGAGTGTGACATCCCTCTTTCTTCAACTCTAATTCCTACAATAAGACACGTTCTTTTAAATTTCATTTCATAGATGTAGGTATTATTGTTATAAAACTTAGTATAGATATTTAAATGAAAAAAATCAAATTTAAAGGGTTAGCAAATGTATTCAACGCTCTTTTTCTAATATTATTCCAAATTAATGGCAGTTTGAGGGAGCATATTTAGATACTTCTTTACAAAAACAACAAATTTGATCTATAAAGAATCATGAAGGGTACACTTTAACAATTTAATTAATGGAAATCACATAAATTCTTTTATTCACTGAGTATGTCGTTGTTATAATTATTATCATTCGTCTCACAATATTTATGTATATATTTTTTTATGTAGCATTAACTTGTAGTCACAATATGAATTCATAATTTAAATTATGAATCTGTTTTTGAAGTACGAACAAAAAAATAAATTAAAAAAAAAAGAATTTGACAGAATATCATTTGACCACCATTTTCATGTCACCTGAGTGAAAATATGCATTTAAACATCATGGAGAATTGTCAAAAATATGTCCAAATAGGCACATTTTTAACATAATTCAAGTATTCAATAGGTATAAACCTTAGTATAAGTATTTAAATGGAAAAATTCTAACAAATTTAAAGGGTCAACATATGTATTCGGCTCTTTTATTTTTACTAGTTTAATTGCATGTATTTCGCACGCGTAATATTTGATTATTTTAAATTAAATGATTTTATTTATTGCGGAAATTTTTAATGAAGTGTAAAGGTTTAAATTACTTTCCAAAGATTTTTTATATGTTAATATAATAATGTAAACATAAATATATATTTTAATGTAAGCACATATTTATTTTACCATCAGAAGTTATAAATAGTTGATAAATCATCACTTTTGTGTTTGTTATGCAGTACCTCTTTCCCTTGCTGCCAGAGATTAAGATAGACGCATCAATTTGAACCATATTTATGACATAATTTTTTATTTTTTTTATATTTTTTTTTCTTATTTTTAAAGTTAAATCTTTACAAAATCATTAATTATATTGTTATTACGTACTTAAAACTTTTAAAGTTTTGATACTTCCTCAATTTTTCTTATTTTGACAGTTTATATTTATTTTTAGATTTTTCAAATGTTCTTAAAATCAAATTTAGTCGATTTAGAACTTTTAAAATAATGAAAAAAGTATTAATTGTCATTAATTCCGATAAATTCTAATAAGGAAAAGTTTTATCATAAATATATTTAATTAATTTTTAACTCTTAAATATTAGAAAAAAAAAGTGAAAAGATGATTTTGTCTAAAACAAAGACTTTTAATGAAGAAAAAAAATTCCTAACATTTCTAAGGCCCTTCACACTTTTATATTATAGATTATAGATAGATTATAGATATAGATAAATTATAGATTATAGATATAGATATAAATATGATTCCAAATTAATGGTAGTTTTGAGGAGTATTAGACATTTCTTTGCAAACTTAACAAAAATGGAAACATGTACTATCATACGAATGTGATAAAGTGATAATTTCAGATCCTTATAATTTTAATGGAAAAAGCATTGTTTTCATTCCAAACTATACAAGAAAAGTCGAAGTTACACCTAAACTATACTAGTGACCTATTACACATCTAAACTATAAAAAAGTGATTTTTTTTGCACCCTGTAAAGCATTATACCACTTGCATGTGGTGTGGTGTTGCACACGCGCCTGCCACGTCAACGCCACATCAACATGATATGAGAAAAATGATAAATTTATTATTTTCATAAAATTTTCTTTTCTTTTTAAATTTAAATTCTTTTTCTTCTTCTTCTTCTTCTTCTTCTTCTTTTCTTCTTCTTCTTCAATAAATTTTTCAATGTCCAAAACCATCTTCTTCTTCTTTTTCTTCAATAAATTCTTCAATGTCCAAAACCATTTTCTTCTTTTTCTTCAATTTTCAAAAAGCAAAAAAAGAAAATTAATGGGATCATATTCTTAACGGGAAGATGATATAAAATCAATACACCCACAATACACCCATGTTGATGAGAATAATCAACACCTAAAGTTACAACACTATCACCACTTAATTGTCCCACCCATCATCAAATTCACACACAATTGCAGTCATAAAAAATTAATATGCCTCACCACTAATTCACCACCCGACATCAAAATAAATTTTGAGCAATTTTAATCTATTATTATTAATTGAGAAAAATTGAAAGAAGATTTTTATAGAGACAAGATAGATCTACAAAATAAAGTGTTAAAAAATTAACTTCTGAGCAAAATTCATAAAATTTTACTGAAAAAGAACAGAAATATAAAAATAAATTAAAAAATTGATGTTCAACGTAGGAGCAATAACATTTGATTAATTTCAAACGTCTCATCGAAAATTTTTTCAATTAGCGACGATTTCATCCTCAATCTTTTCTATTTTTTTCTTTGAAAACTATCATGGAAAAATTATTCTCATCAACCATAGCAAAGGAGGAGCGATTGTAATGAAGAAGAAAGGAAGATTGAGAGAGAAAAAAAAAAAATTAAAGATGGGTCAGAAGAGAGAGTGTGCGCAGGGGTGGGGTTAGGGATTTAAAGTTTTTTTGACTTTTTTTTTTTCTAGACGCGCCTTTTTTTAAAAAAAATTAATGTTATTTCCACGTCAAATTCAGGGTGAAATTAAATTCACTTTTGAGAAGAATAAGTGTGTAATAGGTCGCCACGTTAGCTTAGGTGTGTAAGTGACTTTTTATTTATAGTTCAGGATGGTTTTGATGTCTTTTCCCTAATTTTTATATTTTTCTTAAAAAGTTACTCGAGAAACTAACAACACAAATCATTTCTACAAGGTGGATATCAAATAAAACTCTCTCCGTTTTATTTTGTTTGACCTTTTTTGACTTGACGCATTCATTAAGAAAATATTAATTCGAAGATTATTTTACAAATTTTTCTCTATTAATAATGTCTTGAAACTCTAATTCCAATTATTATTATCTTCTTTAGTTATTTAATACTAAGAGTAATATAAAAAAAATAATAAAACACTTTTGATTTGTGAAAATAGATAGCTAATTTAAAACGAACGTATTTAGAAAAAAGATCAACTAAAATAGGATGGAGGTAAAGTGGCAGTTTGTACACCATTTCCAAAAGAAAACGCAACTAATTAACAATGAGTAACCAACAGCGAAGGGCTTATTTTTTCATTGATTTGAAGATTGTGAGTTTAAAAAGTTTTAAAAGTAAATTTATTTTTATAATAAATGCTCATCTCCTAAAATGAGGCTTCCTATCACAAATTTAATTAACTAAGTTCTAATATAAATATCGAATACTAACACTGACTAAAAATCTCAAGACTAAAATAAAAAGATTATCCATTTGAGTGATGTCCTTCCACTTAAGGTATACAAGACAATATAACTAATGAATAGGGTTTTCTAGCATAGATGCAGAAAATTACCTGTTTGGTTTGGCTGTTTCTTCTTTTGTGCCTATTCAACTCTTGCTTCTCCCGGACTTTTCATTGTTATGGGAGTATCTATATATAGAAAAGAGAAGAAACACAGATAATTAATTGGAGATGGCATCGATCTATTCAGGGGGGACATACGATCAATTTTGAGATGTTTTGGTACCCGTTAAATTCAATGTAAATTAGGTATAATTATATAAAAAATGTATAAAAATTGATATAAGTCTTAAAAAAGCACTCAGATAAATAAGAAGATAGCACTTTAATTTTCAGGCAGAATTTTAAAGTTTCGAGTGTCAATACGTATGTTTGAACCTCCTGGACACCCACAATCCCTAAATCCTGGATCCGTCACTGTAGAGAAGCATTAATATTACTGATTATTTTATAAAATTTATATCATATTAATTTTTATTATTTTATTTTATATAACAAAAATTAGACTTTTCGAAATCATCCATCATGTTTTATTCTCTTTGGAATCGGTACAGTTTGGTTAATTTAATTTTTTTGGTTAAAATATTACGTCAGTTAGTAAATGTTACTTTCATAGGATTTTGATAAAACTATTTAGACGTTGTTTAAAAAATGATGAATCGAGGGAATATAAAAGAACAACAACAACAAACCCAGTGTATTCCCACCAAGTGGGGTTTGGGGATCGAAGGGTAAAATGTACGCAGTTCATACCGCTACCTTTGAAAAAGTAGAGAGGTTGTTTCCGATAGATTATAAAAGATTATAAGAATAAATAACCAGATATTCATTCCACAATTTTACAGTAGCATAAAATATAGTTAAATAAAAACAAAATTTATATCACACGAGTGAAAACATATAAATCAAGATCCTGGGCTCAAAACCTGAGTCTATATTCTAAGATTAAGTATCCAAATATATTTGTAAATGATAAAATTAAATTTTAAATCGTACGAAAGCAAAACCATCTTGTAATTTTACTACTCGCGAGTGATGAAATACCTTACTCAAAATGCTATAACTAATTTAGTTTTACTGGAGCAATAAACTTGTTTCACAGTTGGAACTTTAGTTGTCAATTACTTACAATTACTTATTAGCTTTTGGTCAGTTTCATCACACTAAGCCAACGGGAAAATTTAATATTTCATTATTTTTAAATTAGTACATATTTCGCACATATAATTTAATTCAGTACATTAGTTTTTAGATTTATATTTTGTGATCTTTGTAACAAAAAATGTTGTCGGCCCAATGATAGAAAAAAAGAGACGGATTTTTAACTAAAAAATGTTTTTTAAAGGTATTAATATTATTCTAAATGATACAACTTTTATTTTACTATACAAATTATAACCTACTTTTATCATTAATAGCTTTTCTCTCCTTTTATTATCTTTTCTACAACCATCCACGTTGGAGCTGTTATCTCATGTATATATTTTCGGGTACAAGAATCTGTATATAAGAAACACAAACTTCAACGCTAGTTCAAGTTCAAGACAAGAACATTTATGAAGTTCTGTAACACCTTCAACACTAGATTACGAATAATCTATCTAAGAACTGTGTTAAGATTCAGAAAAAAGATGAAACAGAATTTAAGATCAAGTCCTCCGAATTCACGGAGTGTACTTAAGGAATAATTCCCCTCACTGTACCCAAGGTTTTGGAATCTTCCTCCCAGGATAAAATGGCCTTCAATCCAAACAATAGCAGTACCTCAAATTGTTGGATTCAGCGAACTCACTCAACGGTTTGATAGATCACACAAAAAGTTTTTCAAGACAAGAAAAGAGTTTGTATTTCAGAAAATTCGTACCTAAACCTATGGATGAAAGCAACTTTATATAGCCAACATGTGCCTCTTATGAAAAGTGGCAATGGTTCACTTAAAAGGTGTGACCTTTCTAGAAAAGCCATGTCTGTTCGTCCAAAGAATGTGTTTTTTCCGAACAGGCATACCATTTCATGAATCAGTGTGTCATTTCATTGAAGGGTTGCGTCCCTTCATTTCAGCACTGCACTGTTTCGAAACACTGTTTCGGATTCTGCATGCATGTATATAAATGGAGTATCAAAACACAGAAAAAGTTATGTTTTTCCCTTTGGTATTTTCGAATTGAATTTCTGTCAAGTAAACTTTGTCCAAAAAAATAGATCTCATCGATTGATCATTTGACAAATTCGAAGCCGAAGCCGAAGCCAAGCGAGCGCCGCCGCCGACGGTGCGAGGCATCTCTTATTTCTTGCCTCACTTACCATGTGGAGTAAGTGTTCCTTATTTTAAACACTCACAAGTTCTCTTCTTCCACCAATGTGGGAGAAAGAGTGAACTCTTCAATTTAGGAGTACACTTTCTAAATTGGTGTCTCCCTTCTCCAACATTTTTCCTCTATTTTTCATTCACACTTTTGCATATACTTTGAACCCAACAATCCCCCACATGAATGGAAAATGACTATTTTTTCATAAAATTTTTACGAACAAGTATGTGATCATCAAGCAAAGACTGATTGGATCTAGATAAGTGGCTTTCCCTTTGAACTTTCCATAGTGAACATGCATCGGATGCACTCGGTTAATCGGTAGATTTGATATCTTTGAACCATCGAGCTTTAGTGTACACCTAGATAACACATATCACACAACCAACCTTTTACCGTTTATGTTTCTCACGATTTTGTTCTTTTCATCCATGAACACGTTCCGGTTTCATGAGAGCTTAGAGAATAGGCCTTTACTAATATTATCCTTGAAGCGGCTTTCACTTCGCCCTCATATAGGTGATTTCTAAACGTTCAATCCTATAGATTAAACTATTTGGTCAAATCTGCTAAATTTAGACAATCATTAAAAGACTTTTCACCTTAAGTCTTATTCTTGTTTACTAAACATTGTCTACATCATGAGAATGGGTTGGGTAATTGACAATGTTGAACCTATCAGACACAATTTTGTTTGATCTCCTTGAACCTAGCTCTTGGGATCTCCAGTCTTCTAGGTAGAGTTACCTCCATGTTGACTTGTCCTAGGCCTTAAACCCATTCCCTTGGATGTCATACCACTCCTCTTTTAGATAGGCCTTTTGTAAGTGGATCCGATACATTATCCTTTGACTTAACATAGCCAACAGTGATAATTCCACTAGAGAGAAGTTCCTTAACGGTATTATGTCTCTGTCGTATGTGACGAGATTTACCGTTGTACATCATGCTCCCTGCCTTATCTATTGCCGCTTGGCTATCACAGTGTATACATACTGGTGCCACTGTTTTGGGCCAATAAGGAATATTTTCCAAGAAATTCTAGAGCTATTCTTCTTCTTCACCAGCCTTATCCAATACGATAAATTCCGATTCCATTGTAGAGCGAGCAATACAAGTCTGTTTGGATGATTTCCAAGAGACTGCTCCTCCACCGATAGTAAATACATATCCACTTGTGGATTTTTCTTCGTTCGATCCGGTGATCCAATTTGCATCACTATATCCTTCAAGTACCGCAGGATATTTATTATAATGCAAGGCATAGTCTTGAGTGTATTTAAGATACCCCAAAACTCTTTTCATTGCCATCTAATGAGTTTTTTTTGGGATTACTCGTGTACCGACTCAATTTACTAATAGCGCATGCTATGTATGGTCATGTACAATTCATTATATATATTAAACATCCCAATACTCTTGCGTACTCCAATTGTGAGTCACTTTCACCTTTATTCTTTCAAAGTGCAAAGCTCACATCCAAAAGAGTCTTGGCAATACCGAATTTCATATACTTGAATTTGTCAAGTACCTTTGCGATATAGTGAGACTGTGACAATGCCAACCCTTATGGAGTTTTGTGGATTCTTATACCTAAGATCACATCCGCAACTCCAAGGTCTTTCATATCAAACTTTCTCTCGAGCATTCGATTCATTGCAGTTATGTCAGAAATGTTTCTACTGATGATCAACATATCATCCATATATAAACAAACAATGACTTGGTGATTTGGAGTGTCTTTAATATAAACACACTTATCACATTTATTTATCTTGAACCCGTTTGCCAATATGGTTTGGTCAAACTTCGCATGCCATTGTTTAGGTGCTTGCTTTAGTCCATACAACGACTTAATAAGTCTACATACCTTATTCTCTTTTCCTGGAACCACAAAACCTTCAGGCTGTTCCATGTAAATTTCTTCCTCTAATTCTCCATTTAAGAATGCGGTTTTTACATCCATTTGATGGATTTCAAGACCATAAATCATCGCCGAGGCAATTAACATTCGAATAGATGTTATCTTTGTTACTGGAGAGTATGTATCAATGTCACGATCTGAACTAGGGCCTGACCATGACGGACATCCCGAACCCTGAGGGCCCAAAACGTCCCTCTCTATCTGGTAAGCATGCACATATTCATATAAATAAAGAAGATGAGGAAACATAATCTGCTACGAAAACATGGTCAATTCTAAATTCAGCATAAGTATGAAAATTAAAAATCAATTGCATCTAATAACATCTGACTCAGTCTGCGAAATCTCTGCTACAAAAAAATCTGACAACTGTCTGAAAACTGGGATAAGGCCCCCAGTAGACCAAAATGATAATAAAGAATATAATCTAAAAGACGGGCCTTCTGGCATAGAGAAGGCTCACCAACTAATCACTGCAACTCTATCTGACGAATCTACTACCTTTTTAGACCCCTGGACTAAGCCTCAAAACCTGGAGGGAGAATGGGGGTCAATACAGATGTACTGGTACGTAAAGAAATCCAAAATAAAGCTTATATGTAAATAAAATAGCTTGGGAAACAACTTTGTTAAAACATTATACATCAAGTGGCTTTCGAAACACATGGGCACATTTCTGCAAAATATGTAACCTGTCTGTCAATGCAAGTTTTGATCTGTATATTACTTCTGAGTTAGGTGGAACTCCTCTACAATTTCGATATTCCACGGGCGGTATGGAATCCGCCATTGACTCGGCAGGGAAGCCCCCAACCCAAGTGTGCCACAAGGGTTGGAGTTCCTGAATCTGATACGCCACAAGGCTTTAGGCCAGCGTAATAAATAAACCCGGATTGGCAAATCACGGTTTTGGGCGATGAGTTGTTTAATACTCACGCCTTCTTCGGGGAACCACCTAAACTTTCTTTATGCCCAATTTTATCTTGTTCTAAATCATGCATGTTTCTAGTTTCAACATCTGAAAAGTCTGATTTCAAACATGCATTAAATCTGTTCTGAATTATCATGGCATAATCTGAATTGGTGTCGTCACACCAAGACTTGTAAGTACTATTTCAAAGCCATAATGCATCATGCATAAGTTGGTCTATACAAGCATAAGTCAAAACTATACAAGAACTCTTCAAACATAAGTTGGTCATGTGCTTTTGGCAAAATCCATGCACTCTTTCATTATATGTATTTTCAACGTTTTTCAATACAAACAACCCTATCTTTTGAATTCAAGATTCATAACCAAATCATTCATAAATCAAGACACTTCGTAACATGCTTTTCAAGATTCATTTCAAAATAATCCATATCATGTGAAACATGGGAACAATCACATCAAGAGAGGGATTTCATGTGAGTCATGCTCTCAATTCGAATATTAACTTAAATCACATACATATATATATATATATATATATATATATATATATATATATATATACAATTTCAAATCAATGTGGGGAAGGTCAAAAGACCAAAACAATACCGTCAAGATTTCTAAAACATGAATGTATTCATAAATCTGAAAACCCCTTTCTTAAAATCATGATTTCTATGCCCATGAGATTTTAGGAAAACCCCACATACCTCAAAATAGAAAAACAATGGGTGTTTCTTGAAGCCTATGATTCGGGGATTTCAAATTTTCAATCGATTTTGAAAACCCACAGTTAAATCTTGAGTTTCTTGAAGTTCTTGTTTTAAGCTCTAGAGAGGATTCTTGATGATTTTGATGAAAGTAGGGTTAATTTGCTCAAACATATCCTAAATCCTTTGTTTGGACGGTTTTAAAGGCTAGGGAAAAATCAAAATGACCCTTAATGACTCGTAAATGGAACTGGAAATTTGAACTTAAAAATCCAATTTCGGGTGCCACTGCGATGCGCCATAATCACGGTGGTCCACTGGAATTCATCGAGTGAGAAATTGAGTGCCTCTGTGATGCACCACCATCGCGGAGCCCTACATGAATTTGACGATTGTCAATTTGACCCTCTCCGCGATGCGCTAGACACTAAAATGATGATGTTTACTACTGGAACTTTAAATTATCCATAACTTCTTCACCGAGGGTCCATTTTGGACGAATCTTATATCGTTGGAAAGATAATCCAGTCATCTACGTAATGAAAGGTTTAAATCTATGAAATTCCACATGGAAATTAATTTAGATCATTCTACAAGCTAATGCTTAGACTTTTCATAGACAGAATTTAGCTAAGAAGACGTCGGAGTGTTACGATCAAAGTAATCAAGACCTTCTTTTTGTTTGAAGACTTTTACTACAAGTCTTACCTTGTATTTATCAATAGTACCATCCACTTTTATTTTTCTTTTGAAGATCCATTTAGAATCTAAAGGTTTATTTCCTGGAGGAAGATCAATCAATTCCCATGTATGGTTGCTTAAGATTGAATCAATCTCACTATTGACTGCCTCTTTCCAGAAGGATGAGTCTGAAGATGACATCACTTCTTTAAATAGTTGAGGCTCATTTTCTAAGTGAAATGTTACAAAAATTATTCCTTAAGATTGTTATCTCATGTGTATGTCTTCGGGTATAAGAATCTGGATATAAGAAACACTAACTTCAACACTAGTTCAAGTCCAAGACAAAAATATTTATGAAGTTCTGTAACACCTTTAACACTAGATTACGACTAATCTATCTAAGAAGTGTGTTAAGATTCAGAAAAGAGATGAAACATAATTTAAGACCAAGTCCTCCAAATTCACGTAGTATCCTTAAGGAATAATTTCCCTCACTGTACCCGAGGTTTTGAAATCTTCCTCCCAGGATAAAATGGCCTTCAATCCGAACAATACCGGATCTCAAATTTTTGGATTCAGCGAACTCACTCAACGGTTTGATAGATCACACAGAAAGTTTTTCAAGACAAGAAGAGAGTTTATATTTTAGAAAATCGTACCTAAACCTGTGGATGAAAGCAAGTTTATATAGTCAACATGTGCCTCTTCTGAAAAGTGGCAATGGTTCACTTAAAAGGTGTGACCTTTCTAGAAAAGCCATGTCTGTTCGTCCAAAGAATGTGTCTTTTACGAGAAGGCATACCATTTCATGAATCAGTGTGTCATTTCGTTGAAGGATTGCATCCTTTCGTTTTAGCACTGCACTGTTTTGAAACATTGTTTCAAAATCTGCATGCATGCATATAAATGGAGTATCAAAACACAGAAAAAAAGTTATGTTCTTCCTTTTGGTATTTTCGAACTGAATTTCTGAATTTCTATCAAATAAACTGTGTCCAAAAAGATAGATCTCATTGATCGGTCAGCCGAAGCCGAAGCCGAGTGGAGCGAGCGATGACAACGACGGCGCGAGACATCTCTTATTTCTTGCTTCACTTACCATGTAGAGTAAGTGTTCCTTATTTTAAACGCTCACAAGTTCTCTTCTTCCACCAATGTGGGAGAAAGAGTGAACTTTTCAATTTGGGAGTACACTTTCTAAATTGCTGTCTCCCTTCTCCACCATTTTTCCTCAATTTTTTCATTCACACTTTTTCATATACTTTGAACCCGACAGGAGCTCCGACTACAATAGCCACCACAACACCTAACGTAACTACATCCCATTCTTCTCGATCCTCTGCACCACAACCGTCACGCGAACAAAAAATCTCCATATCTAACCAAAATTGTTCAATTTCGGTGTAACGAAACATCTAGATCTGACTGAAATTATCCAAATCTACCTGGAATTGTTGGATTTCACCAATGTTGTGTTGGCTATGACGTTTTGATGTTTTCAACAAGCTTGATATGGAGGTCGGAGATGGAAGGGAAAGGAAAAATGAGGCGATGTTGGGTGAAGGAAGAGAAATGGAGTGGATAGTTAAGTTGTTGGTTGCTCTAGTAACGTGAGTTTGCCGAAGAAGATGAGGGTAGTTAGGTGGCTGGTTCGCCGAAAAAAATAGAAAAGGAGAGGTGATGGGTAGGTTGGTGGCAGTGGAGCTCTGGCAGGAGTTCGGTAACGGTGGCTTATCGATAGTGACGAAAAAGAGAGGAGGTAGGTGGTTGTGGTGTTTTTTCAATTACTTCTGAATTTCAGTGGCTTGAGGTCGAAAAAAACAATAACATTGTGGTTAGAGGTTGTTGGAGTTCACAGTGTTGTTGTTTGTTTACCGGATAAAATGGGGTCTGGTGATGGTGATAAAATCATTGTAATACAATTCGAATTCAGTATTATACATTATTATGAATTCGATAGTTGTTATTTCGTAATATATATAAAACATTTCTAACAGCCAAAGCTAATTTAAATTGTAGTGAAATATTTGAAATTCACATATATATAATACTTATAATATATTTGTACTTAAAATATTTTAGTTCTTTATATTCACCACGTGCATTGAAATACGTAGAATACGTAAAATATATTCAATTCAAAATGTACTATAATTGTTGTTAATTTTTTCTCTTTTATTAATGATGTTAAAAACGTATTTTAACTTAATTTCAAACATATAAATACTATTCAAATTGATTTATGTGTTAAAGTACTACGTTGAAAATGTTTTAAAATATAACATGTATTTAGCTATTTTTACTAAGAAAAGTTACGCTATAGTCTGTAAGAGTCAAAGTTATACTATAAAGCATCATTTGGTAGGGTATACTAAAAAAAACAATGCATATATTAGCTCTATGTATTACTGATACCTTATTTGGTACACTTTCTCATCTTATGTATTACTTTCTTCGTCCCATTTTATTCGTCCCAAATTTTCTAATTTGATTTCTCATTTTACTTATCATTTTTCATTAATCAAGACAAAATAATTTTTTTTTCTTTTTTATTCTTAGTATTAATTATTTTTTCTCCAAATTAAAATGTAAACATCATTTAATAGGGGTCTATGGTAAAGTAGCCATTTTATTAATTATTTTTCTTAATCAATGTGTAATGTCAAATTGGGAAGAGTAAAATGGGACAGAGGGAGTACTAATGATTGCAAAGTAGCAATGTTATTAATTATTTTTCTTAATCAATGTACAATGTCAAATTAGGATGAGTAAAATGGGACAGAGAAAGTACTAATGATTGCATTAGTTACACACTCTATTTGGTATTAAGAAGTGTATTAATAATGAATGTAAATCCATGATATTAGTAATATAATAGATTTTAAGCAAAACTTCACATATAGACACCTTAGACTTCTTCTAACTAATTTTATGGTCTAAATTTTACTAAATTATATTCTATAGACAGTTGTTAGTGACCAAATGTTTGAGGACTCATTTATACAATATAAGTAATGTTAATTTAAAAGAAAACAAAGAGTCATTAATACTCATTATTATGTCCAGCTTTTTCCAATATTTTTCTTCTATATATCAAAAATTGCTGGTGATTTTCCTTCCATAATTGACCCCTTTTTAGTACAAACATATAAAAATCAATTATACTTTATACAATTAAATTTTAACTAAATATATATATATACATACACACAACTGTATATACAAACACATTAAAATTTTATAATTATGTATAATATATACATATGCATATCAATAATATATTTTATAAACGTATAATATTATATATATACATCTGTATATGTGTACCAACACAGAACAAACTTGTATACATATATAATTATACAAAAATCTACATATATAAGTCAAAAACATACATTCAATACATTCGTATGTATATATAAAAAAATTCAAATAAAAAAAAATACAATACATACCCACATACAAAAATCTACGCAATTGAATTTAATTAAATCACCTATATACAATTATCAAATTCGTTAAAATTGGATCAAAACTCAATTATGAAAATAATTCATCAAGATTTATTCCATGAAATTGATACAAATATACAATTTGATTTTCAAACAATACATTCTATTCTATGAAAACAGATGAAATTTGAAGAAACTTAGTGACTCATTTAGAGAATGCCTAAAAAATTCAAATGAAAATAAATTTATATACCCAAAAAAATTAAAAATTACCACAAAATCTTTTCTGCATATCCCCACGGATGTTTAGGGATGAGAAATTACTCCAAAATTATTCAATGCAAACCCACAACGAAAGAATAGGGCAAGATAAAAAATCGACTGATTTGGAAGGAAAATTTTCTTTGAGATACGTTCAAGAAGCGTGGATAAATTAATGCCGCAAAACTAGCCAATTAGATAAGAGAGAGATTATAAAAAATTAATTACATTAGAGCGTGAGTATTATTTGATATATACATTGCATATTATATTTGTATATAGGGACCCACAAAAAAATAGTTTTATAACTAACAAATAACTATGCATGGTAATTTTTTAAAATTTAACCATATCATGTAATTAAGAAATTATTTTATCTATGATGTATAATTTTTCGTAGATTTTAATGCATTTATTAGTATGATTAAAGTCACAATTGCCCCTCAAAATCTTTTTGACATCCTTCCATCATATTTATAGAGGGTATTTTTATATAAAAAAATAAATTTAATATTATTTTTTATACAACAAATCAAATACTGCATAAAAAAACTGCATAACAAATGTAAACATCAACACCCTATATTCTGCACTATTCTTATACATCCTATCAAACGACCTCTAATTAATAAATAAATCTATATATTATTATACCATTTATGCAAATGAGACAAAAAAAAAAAAAGAGAAATCAGTTGAGTCAAGTCAATGACTATTCCCCGATATTTTGCTTTGAGTAGCAACTAGCAATAGAAAGTTAGGTGAAAAAAATGATTTTACAAAAGTAAAAGTAGTGTAGTTGAGTGGGTTATTTAATATACATGTATACTTCATATGAAAAAAAATAATTTTACAAAAGTAAAAATAGTGTAATTAAGTAGGTTCTTTAATATACACGTATACTACACGTGAAAAAGAATAATTTTACAAAATTAAAAGTAGTGTAGTTGAGTAGGTTCTTTAATATACACGTATTCTTCACGTGAAAAAAAATAATTTTACAAAAGTAAAAGTAGTGTAATTGAGTAGGTTCTTTAATATACACATATACTTCACAGAATTATTATTACAATTTATAAGTTTGTTTCAAAATATTTGTTCATTTAAAATATTAAAGTATATAGAATAATTATTTTCTAATTTTACTTTTAAAATTAATTATCTTTGAAAATAAATAATTAATATAATTATATAGAAAAGAACTGAAGGTAAATTAGTTAAAAAAATACTTTATATTCATGTTTTCTTATAGGGTATATAAAAGAAAAATGTGACTATTAATATGGAATTATTGAAATATTATTATAGCTCCAAGATGACTTAAAATTAAGTAGTCAACCAAGTATGAAAGCTTGTCCTTTCACTTCATTTCAACGTCTATTGTCTAGACAAATTAATGAATAGAATATGAGTAGTTGAAGGACGATAAAGTACATTTTAGTCATTTAGTCAAAATGCATGCACTATTTGCTTATACTGTGGGCTCAAAAGGTTGGTCGCAAATTGTTGAAGAGGGTAATATATAAATCAATTTAATAGTTTAGATGTAAATTTGAATCTTTTATTTATTTATGTGGCTCTAGCATGACAAGTGACAGTGTGTCGTTGGATAGTTATTAAGAGGGTTGGGGTGGGGTACAAAACAAAATTAATGAGTGTAGTTGGATAGTCATTAAGAGGGTGGGGTGGGGGTACAAAATAAAATTAGTGTTGTGGGACTTTCACGGACCCAAAATAGAAAAGAACAACATAATAAAGACAAATTGAATATTTTTCTTCGTTTAAAAAAGAATGACTTTATTTCTTTTAATTCGTTTCATAAAAGAATGATCTCATTACTTTTTTGGCAATATTTTAATAGCAACTTTCCACATGACTTGTTTAAAGCCATAAAATTAAAGAATATTTTGATAAATTTGACATAACTTTAATTTATGATCTTAAGATTTAAAAGTCTTTTTGTTTACTTAAACTCTGTTCAAGTCAAACTAAGTCATTCTTTTTTAACCAAAGGGTGGTATATGTTTCAAGATAAATTTGAAGCTTTACCTCTTTCTTTTTTCTCATTCTAATATTTTATAAAAACGTAAAACCCTCTAGTTATTTTAAACTTTACTTAACTAAAAAAGGGCTAACCATTCGAAACTACAATAGTTTTAATTTTTTAAGATTTTATCTAACTTGACTAGTTATATTGTTCATTAATTTGTTGATTGATGATCAGAGAGCGCCTTATTATCCATTAAAATGAGAGGAAAAAAAAAGTTGAAGACGATAAAATATTGTTAATGAAAAAGAAGCATATAACAAGTTTACATTGCAATCGGATTGTAGACGGGCAAAGACACTATAAGTTTTACCCTACACAATATTCTTCTTACTTATATCGCCTAATTATTTAACCTAAATTAAGATGAAAGTATTATATACACATGTATTTTCTAGTAATCTGTTGAAATTTAGTGTTTAGATAATAACAGAGATCTCACAATTATGAGAAATTATATTATTTCAAATTATTTGTCCTTTCAACGATTAGATTGACCTAAAAAAAAGAAATTGACAATACCAACGATTAGTTGATGAGTTGTTTCTTTCATATACACGTCTAGTTCATAGAGACATCACATGTCCATCTTAAAATTAAAATATTTGTTATTTACAGTGAAAGAACTAATTATTTTTTTCATTTTATCCTTAAAATTAATTATCTTTAAAAATAAAAAAGTAATATTAATCATATAGAAAAGAGTTGAAGGTAAATTAAGGAAAATATAAAGAAAAATGTGACTGTTATGAAATATAAAACAAGAACAAGAAAATATAAAACAAGAATAAGAATAAATAGAGAGAAGAGGAGATGCTTCTTTATTTTTCTTGAAAGATGAGAGATCATAAGATTGAGGATACAATGAAAAAAACCCTATATTTATAGGGGAAAATACTCCTAGTTTCTGACTAAAAGACAGCTACTTTAAATCCTGATAGATATCAACTAGATCTTGATAGATTTTATTAGATCTTGATAGACAGTCACTATAATGTAAATACATTTATAACAGTCTCCCTTGAATGTCTAACTGATAGATAATGTGTCTCATTAAAATCTTACTAGAAAAAATCCAGTGGAAAAAAAATTTAGTGAAGGAAAAAGAGTACACATCTCTAATAATATGCATTTCGGCTACCTCATTAAAAACCATACAATGAAAATCCAGTGGGACAAAATCTCATAAGGAAAAAAGAGTACAACGCATATTAACCCCCCCTAATGAGAACATCCTTGAACCTTTATTTTCCGATCTTGTGCATCATCTTCTTGAAAGTTACAATTAGAGGAGATTTGGTGAATAAATCAACCACGCTGTCATTTGAACGAATTTCTTGCACGTTAATTTCACCATTCTTTGTAGCTCATGTATATAGAAAACTTTGATAAAGTGTGCTTCATTCTATTTCCTTTTATGAATCCTCCCTTAAGATGTGTTATGCATGCTGCATTATCTCAGTATAAAATTGTGAGTAGATTGCCACATTTCAAATCACATAAATGAGATGTATCATGGACCTCAACCATACACATTCTCGGCTTGCTTCATAAATAGCTATTATCTCAGCATGGTTTGATAAAATGACTACGATAGACTGCTTTGTATATCTTCAAGATATGAAAGTATCCCCACATATAAACACATAGCCTATTTGAGACCAAGCTTTATGCGAGTCAGATAAATACCCAACATCAACATAATTAACAAGATTAGGACTGCAAGATTTAGAATAAAATAAACTCATGTATTTTATTCTATTTTGATGTCTCCCAGTAGGAGCAGAAACATACCTTGCTAACGAATTGAATGAAAAGGCTATATCAGGCCCTGTAGTATTTGCAAGATACATTAGTACACCACCTGGACTAAGATTTGGTACTTCATAACTAATTCAAATTGGTATATTTCTCATTTCAACAAATAATCTATTGCTTTTGAAAACTCTCCAAGAATTTCAACAATATTCAGACCATCATTTTATCCCTTATAACGATAATAAACAAGTTTCCTAAAAACTTTATATGCTTCAGGCATTTTGAATCCATTAGGAATTTTTATATGGATTTTTGTCAAGTGATAATATTCAACATATCATGTGCGACATCGTCAAGTGTTTGGATTGTAAATCAAATAAGCATTACGCTTACCAAGATGCATCCTTTTATATCATTTGATAAATATTTCTACGTCAGTATGCTTAAATAAAAGTAGAATTTGGATCCTCGTAATCTCTCACAATATTTCTCCAATATTGTATCAAAGATATTGATGATATATCATTTCGTATCGGTTCACAGTGTGACATAACATTTTGAGATCTCATCACTTCATTATTTTCAGGTACTTGAACCTCTCATAGGCTTCATGAAGTGTTATGTCGTAGGCTCTTCAAGATCACATTGCCTTCTTATTATGATTATTTGCTCCTTATTCTTTCCAAGGACTATTTCATTTGGAATTGATTGGTCTACCACGCTTCATGCATGCATAGATTTTATCCTTTATGATAAAAAAATAGGAGCACTTACAGCTTAAATATGAGATTAAATTTGAGTCAGTAAATGCTTCTGGCATATGACTTGAATTATTCTTTTAATGAGGATCTGATGATAATTGCTAACATACTTCGTAGAAGCTTATAATCTCCTCCTTACGTTAGAAAAATTAACATACATCATCTATATTCTTTGAGGAATCCATCTTTTTGTATCATGGTATATTCATTAATCATATACTGCACATCAGAACTATTAGATGGACAATGTGTGATTCCTAACTCAGAACCAACTTTGAAGGAAAATTAATCATAATTTATTAGTTTGATGCATAAAAGTGCTTTTGTATATAATATTTCATTTTTGAAACCAACACATGTAGCTTTATTCTCATTAGCAATGATTCAGCTATTTATCGAATGCATTCAATGCTAAACTAGCATTATCAAGATGAATTGTCTTGATTTCACAATCTGAAAGTTATACTCTTAACTCAATTTTATTAAGCAAGCAGCTTTATTAATGTCAAACTGCAGGTTGACAATAAACGTACATGTGATCATCTTATATCGATGCATCTTAAATGATCACATGACTGACGAACGGGCCCATATTCACCTTTTATACTTTTCAGATTTTAAGGGATCCAATCCCAATATTAGTTGGTCCAACCAACTTATGATGAGAATAAGCAATACTAAAAGTTCATGAAGAATTTTCTAATTCTTCAATATATGTTCAGTACTCAGTATGCACATGTCCGAGATGTTACAATCGTTCATATCAATTTATGAACTCATTTATAGTATTAGTAAACACAAGTTTACCATGACATGTATTTTTTTTCTATAGTAAATTTCATATTTACTATTACATGAATAAATTTCAGATTTACTACTTTAGGAGTGAATTTCAGAATAACTCTTCTTAATTATTTAACCTCTTTCGGAGTTGAGTTGTGATACCATCACAATCAAGTGCACATTTGCATTAATAAGCTTCTTATTCTCCATAGGAATAGAATGTAATCGTGTCTTAAGCCTATCAAATTCTGAAAGCTTATAACCTCTTTCATGATATTGCTACTTCATAAGCAAATCGAGACATACATATAATATCGAGAAATTTTCTCTAACATATGTTATAATCATAATAACCATGTGAAAATATTACCACTTTTGATAATAATTATCATATTGTCTCACCACGCTTATATTCGGACACTTAATCACTTGTCTCTTTCAGACATATTAGGCACTGATACCATATTCATTTCAGAGAATGGAGCAAATTGTCATCTTTCAGACTTATCATATATTGTTACCATATTCACTTTATGAAATGGAGCATATCACATATTTTTCGTCAAATACGCATTATTTTGACTTAGCCATCATAAAATTATTAATATGGTGCATTGTGATTCAAACTCAACGTCTTATCCATATAAAGACGTCTTAGGCATAATTCTATAGGACTTGAACCCAACATATTATTTTCATGATGCATGCATTCATATCATGCTTTTGGGAGGATCACCATCTTCAAGTGGTCAAATCTTTCTTTTAGGCTATTCCACAAAACAAGTGGATCCTTAGTAGTAAGATATTCAATTTTCATAATTTCGTCAAGATGATGATGTAAGAAAATTATAGCCTTAGCATAATTTTGATTAGATGTTGTATTTTCTTTCTTTATGGCATCTCTAAGACCCATAGCATCTAAGTGGATTTCATCATTTGATACATATGAAAGTTAGTTCTTGCTCGAGACAACGAACTCAGATTTTGTAACATTATTAACAATATGAAAAGAATTTGTAAGATTATTAGCAATATGAAAAGAAAGAAAATAATACCTTAGCCTTCAAATTTGAGAAGACAGAGTCTCATGCTAATAATGTGTTATGAAATATAAAGCAAGAATAAGAAAATATAAAACAAGAATAAGAATAAATAGAGAGAAAAGGAGATGTTTCTTTATTTCTCTTGAAAGATGAAAGATCATAAGATCGAGGATACAATGAGCAAAACCACTCTATTTATAGGGAAAAATACTCATAGTTTCTAACTAGAAGACAGATACTTCAAATCCTGATAGATATCAACTAGATCTTGATAGATCTTATTAGATCTTGATAGACATTCACTATAATGTAAATACATTTATAACAGTGACGACTAATTTGAAACAAAGGAAATATCATTGTAGCTCCAAGATGACTTAGAATTAATTAGTCAACCAAATACCAAGCTTATCTTTTAACACTTCATTTCAATGTCTATCATCTAGGCAAATTAATTGTACATAATATGAGTAAGTGTAGGACGATCAGAAACATTTTAGTCATTTTCTCAAAGTCGATGTACTATTTGCCTATACGATAGACTCAGAAGCTTGGTCGCGAATTATTGAAGAGGATAATGTATAAATCAATTTGATAGTTTAGATGTAAATTTGAATCTTTTGTTTATTTATGTGGCTACTGAAAGTTGGATTGTCATTACTTATGAGTAGTATATTATTTTTACAGTTCATGTAGTGTATGCTTATTTCCTGAATTAATAATTACGACAAAACCAACATGTTTTTCTTAATGCTTACGTGTCATCTATGACATACGTTCTTCGTCTCAAATTATTTGATATGTATTTTTTATAATTTTTAAGGAGAAATTAATAAGGAGGTGCAAATTGACTAATATGATCTTATTAAGTCTTGATTAGATTAATCTTCTTCAATTAATATGAGCATAGTTAAAAAAAATGATTAACTAGCTCTTGAATTCTTTAACATGCCAACAATTTTGAGATAACTTTTTTTCAGCAAACATGTTATGTAATTTGAGATGAAGAGAGTATTAATTCGATATTTATTTAAAATCAATAAATGCATAATGCATGCATTACTTCCTCTGTCCAATAATAGTTGTCCACTATTGACTTGACACACATGTTAATAGTAGGGGTAATTTTACTATATCACCATCTGAATATAATTAATTCAATTCTTTGAAAAATGTATTGAGTAATAGCTATAATTAATAGGGTTTGTTTGGGAAAGAGATATTCTGAAATTAGTTAACCGACCATATATATGGGATAACTTGTCCCATCACTATGATATAAATGGTGGGATAAATAATATCAAGACTAAGTTATACCTCCAATCAAACACGGGATAAAATAATCTCACACTTTATCCCGATACTATTATACCTTATACCTCACACCAAACGACTCCTAAGGGTAAAGGGATAGAAATAGGTTAAATGTCCGTTTGTTTTTCAAACTAGACAAGTAGTATTTGGACATCTATTTTAAGTATACTGGACAAGTATTGTTGAATGGAGGGAGTATAATATAGCGACGTTTTTATACTTTCTCCATTTCTAAACAAGTGGTGTTTTTTAATTTAGACACACCTCTTAAGAAGCTATTCAAGAAAATTAAAAATGACTTATTAACTTACCCTTAGTAAATAACTTAAATAATATGCAACCCTTTGATGATTTCTTGATTATGTAAAACTCCTTTTATTTAAAGAAGGATAAAATAGAGAGAACATCATTAATATATCCTTGATTATCTAAAATGATACTTACTTAGAAATAAAATAAAAAAGCTAAAACATCACTTATTTAGGATGAAAGGATTAATATCATATCTCATGCAAATTCCTTCCTGAAATTCTATGATTGGGCACCATCATCAACTTCTTCTTGAACCTCAACCATGTCTCGTGCAATGGTTCTGAATGCAATTGGATGGAATTATAAATCTCATTCTTTAACTGCAAAATTCTAGAAGGCAGGAAGAATAATCGATCCAAGAATTATTTTCACAACTCATTCCAATTAGTGATGGACCTACGAGGTAGTTCCCTAACCATAATGTCACTTTGCCTGTAAGAGAGAATAGGAATAACCCGAGTCTCAAAGCTTCTTGACTCACCCAAGTAAATTATACGAAGTGTAAATTCCAATGAAATTCATGATGTGCATGTTTGCGTCATCAATCGGCAAACCCATAAACACACCCTTCAGATTGATCAGTTCAATGATAACGCTCGTAATATCAAACTTTACCCCTTGGAGAAACTCAGGGACAATGATAGCCCCTATCTCGATTGGCTCAACATACCCTAAGTCTTTCTTTGGATCATCATACACTGGTAAGTACTGAAAAGTTGGGGGTGGTTGAGCTCTATCTCTCCTAGCTCCATCGAGTATCGCTCGACACTCTTCTTCCTATCTCACTCTGTCTTCTTGAGCTGTATGACGGGCAATAACATCCCTTCTCTCTTCAGTTAGTAACCGTGCAGTGGTTTGTATGACTGTATCTTAAACACCATGCAGATGTGGCGTATTCAAGGTGAGTGGATCATCTGTAAGCCCTTGTAACAAGCTTTATAACCATGTTCTAACAGCTTATGATTCTGTCGTATTGGCCATTCAAGATCTATATTAAGTGGGATCAAGGGATTTCCTTGACTCTAAGTACTAGGCATATACCGACATATACCTCAAGAACAATAAGAAACTAAAAATAAATAACCTTAATAAACTCTGTCAATTAATCCATAATCGTATTCACTGGCAATGATGCCAAAATTTGATGTCCCCCAAATTATACCTCCAAGAAAGTACAATGCAATCGCTGTCAAATATAGAAGTCAATAAGGGTTGGGGTCAAAACCATAGAAAATATGGCAAATCTTATCAAGAACTTGCTGAAGCATTTGGAAAATACAAAAAGTAAATAGGGGGAATTTTGTGAAAATAGTAACAGTAGTAACATATCTTGATCGTTGTATGTTGAAATCTATATGAGATGAATACTAGGATTGTGTCCTCCCTGATTTCCTAACTTCGTAGACTTATCGTGCTTCGTCAAACTATCTTACTACCTTACATTCAGAATCTGACAAGATATATATCACCAACTGTCTTGTGAATGCCTTTGGTTAATTTCACTTATCACCTTATGAGTCTCAGAGTGTCGCCTTACTAACCCTTGCCTTGGATCCCAAATTAACTATCTTCTTTTGGATATCAAGTTAATTAGATGAAGGTTAGTATCTTCAAATTACTATTGTGATCTTCTTTTTCTAATCTCAACCTCTCTTGTGGATATAGTATCAAATACAGGCATGTTCTTAACTTCTGCAGTCATTAAGAAAGCAAACACTATGAATAAAATCATAATACATGCATAAACACCGATAAAGAAAGACTTTGAACTTTCTCTATTTTGTTATTCCACCAGGGTTTTCACAATCCTAGTTAAGTAATTTAGCCGCTCATATTTATAAGAACATTCATTGAATTCATAAAAGAAAGTACATGAATAATCTTACAAATAATTGAAGAATAAAAACCATAATTTCTAATTAATATCAAACCATAAAAATCAAGAAAAATGAATTCCAAGATCAAAAGTCGAATCTTAGAATCAATATAGTGTTGTGAGTATATAGAGCGTATAAAAGTGCGTAAACTAATAACAAAACATCAATGGGGTATTTATAGGATACATAACAAATTCTAAAAATCCTAACCAAATCAAAACAGGAAAACTAAGTCTGCACTACCTATGGACCTACTTATGGGTCATAGGTGCTACCTACGAACCCTATGTGGGTCGTAAGCCTCAGAAGGATCCTTCACCTTTCTAAACTTCCACTTACAGGGGTTAAATATGATGGTCGTAGGTGCCAATTATGCCCCCATAAGTGACCTTCGCATGTATCAAAGACAACTTTAGAACTTCAGGTCATTTAACTGTACTTACATGGCCACTTACGATGGCCATAAGTACCATTTATGACCCGTAAATGGACATCGTCAATCTCAAAGTCACTTGTCCATCTTCAAAACCTTTTCTTCTGACACTTACGCAGGGACCTACAATTGGCATAAGTCCCACTTACGACCCATAAGTAGGTTTATAAGTGGGATGCCCAATAACACTTTATCTATTTTTTTTTCTTCAGCTTCAAAACCTAATCTCCTACAAAATCAACATAAAAGCATATCATATCTAACAAAAAAATCTAAGTACTTGCATATTTTTCAGTTTTAAGCATCGAAAGTGTCATGAAACTATGACACATAAGTAATGGAGAAATATTGAATATTTCTCATATTGGTGAAGGAAAACTAGAGGCTCAAAATGGTACTTTAAACCTTAAAAGTGTTCTGGTTGTTCCAAATATTAAAAATAACCTGATATCTGTGGGATAATTAGCTCAAGATAATTCATGTATTATTTTGTCAATGCTGACAATTGTTTTGTTTAGTCATAAGAGGGAAAACTACTTCCTAAAGGATACAAAAACCAAGGGTTGTATGCACTAGATGAAATGAATCAAGCCCTTTATGTTTTTAAGAATGCTGCCTCCTAAAACGTATGCACCCTCATCCAATGCTTTTGAAGCTCCTATACTCAAGAAATTTAATCAATGTTTATGGTTGAAAAAAAGAAAAACCTCTTTGTATTAGTTTCTAAATGGGAAGAAATTGCAGAAAATTCCTTTTTTTCCATCCAATAGTGTTTTAAGATTTCTTCTAGATAAGTTGCACTGTGATTTGTGGGGTCCTTCTTCGATGCTATCTTGCCAATAATTTAAATACTATGTAATTATTGTTGACGATTATAATCGTTACTCATGAATTTTTCCTCTAAAGAAGAAATCTTATTTCTTTGAGAACTTTCTTAAATTTCAAAGACCAATTGAAAATCAGTTCTAAAAGAAATAATTTTTTTTCAAAGTGATGCTAGAGTTGAATTCATATCAACTAAATACAAAAATCATTTATCTCAATGTGGCATGCATCAATAATTTTCCTGCCCACACACTCTTCAACAAAATGGAGTACCGAAAGGAAGCATCGTCACATTGTCAAAACAAGTCTTACCTTGCCTTTTTGGGTAAAACTTTCTTCTAAATATTAGGTTGATTCTTTTCTAACAACATGCTTTCTGATAAATCGCATGCCTTTCAAAATGCTGAAAATGGGAACTCCTTTCTTTAAATTGTTTAATCGTAATTCTGACTATCAAAGTCTAAAAGTATTTGGATGCAGGTGCTTTACATATTTGGGAGACTATGGCAAGAACAATCTTGCAAAGAAAATGTATCCTTGCGTTTTCCTTGGATAGAACCTTATTCACAAGGGTTATAGATGTCTTGATCTTTCAACTAATAAAATTTAGATTTCATGATATGTTATTTTTGATGAAAATATTTTTCCTTATGCTCATTCCAAAGAAATGTCTATACAGGAACATCTAGAATTCATAAAATTTCCAGATTCAGATCTATGGAGAAAGAAGGAGACCAAGTTTTCAATTTAAAAGGAGAGTGAAAATCAATTAAAATCCACTAAAGAAGATGGTAGATTCAAAAAGAGGCATCATGTGCTTTATGTGATGAAGACTATTCTCTGATAATGCCCAACTTACACCATCATTTTGATACAAGACGGATGTTGTCAATGTATACCCAACATGAGTCGGGGTTGATATTTCTCTTTTTGATCTTTGAAGGATCACCCTCACCATATATATTCAATGGGTAAATAGGTGTCTCCGAGGATATGTAGTTGTCCCCAGTGTACTCCTCGACCTCAACCCTTTTACACAACTTCGTGATCAAATATGGAAACATGAGCATTGGGTCACCTCTATTCTTGAAGTGTCTAATCTCATAAAGAACAAATCTACTAATATCCAAATGAATGTTGTCCAAGAGGATGGCAACCATCTGACCATGCACAACAGGGACATAAGTCATGTTGGTGAACAGGGAAACTGGGTGAAACACCCTGGGTTTTGACCTTTGAAAATTTCCCGAGTCTTGAACTTTCTGATCATCATACGACTTACCATATGTGTCGTATGATGTGGGTATAGGTCAGATGACCCAACTTATAAGTTTTCAAGTCTGTGGTGGTTGGGTTTCTATTGTGGTTACGATTTGGTAGGTATGAGTCTATGGTTTGTTAACGGTTCGTTGGGTTGATTCTTCACTTAATCTGAAACTTAGAAACTTGACTTGTCTCTGAGTACGAGTGGCTCACTAAGATCCGTGAGAATATGGTACGAGTGGTAAAGTGTTGTCATATGTATCCAGTGTCAATTTCTTTGGATTCTGCATTAGGTACGACTGCACCATACTAGTCATATGGTCTAGTCATGAGTTGGGCTTTGGAGTTATATGTTGGACAAAATATGGTGTCCAACCTTCTGATCAAGTTACAAGTAGAGGGTACCACTCGTATGTTATGGATACAAGTGGAGGGGTCCAACTGTACCCTCCTGTGAGAATTTTTACAATTTAAGTTGGGGGTATTTTGGATATTTTTCCTCTTAACTCCTTTTGATCCCGCGACCTAAAGTACCTTTTGGGGCTTCATTAACCTTCCATTCTTAATCAAACACTCTCTAAATACTCTCAAATCTCTCTCAAGCTCTTGGTTTAAGCAAGTCTAAGGTTTTATTCAAGGCAATCCATTAAGGCTCAAAAGGGGTGGTTTCCCTCTGTCTTCCTTGTTGTCTAAGGCATGTTACTCCTCCCTCATTGTTAGTTCAACTAAAAGCATGTTTTAATAACTGATTTTTATGGCATTATTGTGGTATTATTTTGGGTCTTGAAATATATGTTGAGGGTTTTGATTGTTCTTGGTTGGATATTGTTCTCCATGTTTTACCTATGGTTTTTATGTTGTAAATGCGATTTAAACATATGGTTGCATGGGAATAGTAAGTTGATACTTGGTTTTGTCTTTGGAAACTATATGCCCTCAACATGTTCGTTAAAATGCCAACGAGAATGCTTTTATCACGTAGTTTTACTATTATTAAAATCCTTGCATTGCATAAAAAGGAAATAAACCCTAAATTATTTTAAATGGTTTTAAATGATTTGGAAAGGCCTTTATGGCCATGGTTTTGGTTTAATTGGAAATTTGGGAGTCAAATTAGTTTAATGGCTTTAGTATGACATAAATTGATAGGCTTGCAAGCTCTAGTTTGGTATGATGATAGCAATGGTTAATGCCTAATAAATAAGACTCCTTGGTAATTGGTTGGTTGTGTGTGAATAATTTTAATATGGGTTTAAAGAGGGTGTGTTGGCAAAGTCGTGGAAGGTGGCGGTCCTAGGAGAAACTAAAACTGGATTCTCACATTTGTTGATGTGAGGTTGGTCTTGGTGATCGTGTGCATCATGTCATACTTGTATTTTGGGAGATTACTATTCAGCTCAGGTTTTCCCCCAGCTCGTGTGGCTAACACGTGCTGGGGCCCTTTCAGCACAGGGAGATGAACGCATATAGCCCATGGGTGGATTTAGAATGGTAGAGCTACATAATCCTAGGTTAAAGATTTTAAATGCATGCTAAACCCGGTCCCCTTTCCCGGCATGGTATATATTTGTATATTCGTATGTATGTGAATGCATATAGTTATTTACTTTGATTTTGAATAATGGCATTATTTTATCCTTAATTCTGGTAACCCGTCTTCCGTCACTGTATCCCCATGCGATGCAGAAATTGACCATACCCCTCTTCCTACTCAGTGATTTTGGATTCGGGAACAACTTTGCGTCAAATTAAAGTGGTGAGCTTTCATACTCTAGAGGACTCCATTTCATGCCATGGTTTACTTTTCATATTTTTGTTTATTTCTTGGACTTTTGTTTTGGCTATGGTCGGGGGTCATGTCCCGATCAGATGTTCTTGGATTTATATTAAAGGCTTTGTGTGACTACTATGGGCATGAGCAGTGTCGGTATTGGTGTACGCCTTAGCATTGGTATTAGTATTGGGGCTGACACAGGTTAGATGCTTGGTTGGATGTTTGGATAGCTATGGTTGTGAACTTTATTAATTGTCTCTCAATTATAATTTTCTATCTTGTTATATGTTTAAAATTCATTCGACATACAACTAGACCCTAGTTTTGGTTGTTTTATCCTTTTTAGGTTTTGAAGGATTGAAAAACATTCATTTCGACTATTTCAAAACTTCAAAGAAAATTTCAAAACAATTTAAGAAATTACAGAGTCGCCACTTAATTTATTTGAAAAGAAATTAAGAAAACTTTAAAATAAAATCCTAAGTCTCAAAACAGAAAGACTTAGGCTTTTAGGAAAATCCTGGGTAAGAGGTTCCTATTAACATTTTAAGAAGGTTTTTAATGTACCTAAAATATCCGCTAACTTGCGGTTGTTCGGACTATTTGAAAACTACCTTTCACTAACTTTGAAAAAGAGAAGTTGATTTTTCAAAAAGAAAGTGGTTTTAGAAAAAGATTTGTATAAATTTTGACGACTTAGTAGAGAATTTAACTAAGTTTAAGAAAATAAGATAGAAAATAAGCACGTAAAGAGGAAAGGGAAGAAATAGAACACTTAGGCTCGTAAGCCCAATCTATCATCTCTGTCCTAATCTAATTGGACTTTTGGCCCACCTACACCTGTCCTAATCTAAATATCGGGCTTTTGGCCCATAACCAGTCCTAAACTATTTTTTTGGATCTTTTGGCCCGAGTTTTGCTTCACCTATATTAAAAGACAACTTTGACTTCGAGGCCCAAATGAATAAAGGAACTACAAATAAATAGCTAAATACGTAGAGCAAGTTTAGGAAAAGGGTTTGGAACCCATTTGGACTTTCTCGGCTTCAATCCCAAAAATTTTTATAGGCTTTTAGTCTATTTCAATTCTTTGCGCCTTTATGTTCAATCTTGTAGCTTAACTCCTTTATGTAGCTTTAGCTACACATTTCCTCATTCGATGCTTGCAATTTTGGGCTCTTTTTTGGGTCTTTAAGGAACTAGCTCGATGCTATTGGACCTTGTTGGCCCAATGAAATGCAAGACAACGAGTCCACATGGACTCGAATGGAAGTGGTTCATGAAAAAAATAAAAAAAGATAACAATTAGCATATAAAATTTAGGACTACAACTCAAATCAAAATAAACTATCAATGAAAATGGAGCATGGTAGAATGGACAATTAGTCTAACTAATTTAATGCAAAGACATTTTACTCATATGCATAATCTAGGAATAAAGCTTACAAATTTTCTATTGTCATCGGCCAAGTCAAACAAAAATGTGCACATTGTTAGCTAATTCCTTTTTCAATTTTTACAAGAAAAGATGAAGCATGGGACGGAAAATTGAAATTCGACATATCTAATAATTTCAAAACAAAACAAAGAAGGGAATAAACAAGAAATCAACAAAGAGCAGAAGATTATGCCTCCAAGCATATTGGGAATGTATACATTAATAAAAAATAGGAAAAAATAAAGTAGGAAAAAGATGGACACTTTCTAAGATAGCATGTAATTAGGCGGATTCGAAACATCTAAGTACTCTGATTTATAACGAAAAGATAAACGAAATTTTTGTGCAATTAACACAGAGAGAAATACGACTTGCAGTCCTCAAGAGCAAGTGTATTGCAAACTCATCCTCATCCTCTCTTTGACCAACTCAAAATAAACTTTCAAGGATCAAAGAAAGGATCCTTGAAGGTTCATAGAATTATCGACCTTGCTATGGACATATACCCACTATCCCTATTGACTTTAAAGGTCAAATGAAACATGAGGCAGTTCATATCATGCTAATATAGTAGATTAAACCATCACTAAACTTGAACTAGAAATAAAATTATGAAAAAGGAAAATCGAAACCAAACCAAAACAGCACTACACTAAGACGACATATCGAGACTAAAATAGAAATATTCATTTTAGGCGATAGCAGATCAGACAAAAATATTCGAGTGTAAAAAATGACGTGTATGGGATAAACAAAAATTTAGCATCATAGTGATTTCAAAAGAAAACTAAAGCGTAAATTAATAGATGAAAACATTGAACTCAAGGCAGTGAACTAAACAATTAAAAGAACAGAAATTTTTGCAGTACATGCTGAGATTCGTACAAAAACAAAACCATTCAACAATATAAACATGAGACAGTGAGCTCAAGGCAATCAAACCGAAGACTACAAAAATCAACAATGAAGAAAAAGTTGCAGTATAAATATTGGCTCTGAAAACAACATAACAACAATTATTTCAAACAAACCCTACGGCCATCGAAGTCATCTACCACAAACTGTCCCAAAATTACAACGATTATGACTACAAAGCTATTATGCGAATAAAGAGATGAAGGGGAAATGAAATAAAAAGAGAAGATTCGTTTACCTTTTTTGGGGTAGTAAAACAGGATCACAAGCTTCGTCTGAATCAACCACCATCGAAAAATGTCTTCTTCAATTCAAAATCTTTGTTTGGCCGATGAATTTTACGAAACAAAAATTTTCTACTAAAAAAATGAGATTGTTTTTCTCGGAAGTTTTTCCACCTCCAAGACTTGGTTCATTTGACTCAATAGTTAGCGTTTTATAGGAAACAACAATGGAGAATGAATTGAGCTGCAATGATGTAGGATTTGGGATTAACAGGGGTAATTTTGAAAATTTTGAAAAAAAGGACAAGGGATGAGCTGGAAGGGTACTATTTTGGTATGAATTTAGAATTCAAATTAATGAAATATTAATAAGATGGTCCTCATCGTGTGGATAGGATGAATCGCGGGTCAATTTTAGGTTACCAAAATCGGGTTGTAGGCTAGCTTTTGCTGGATCGGATCACGAGTTTCGGGTTGACTTTGGGTCGGAAATGGGTTGGGTTTCACTAGGTTGTCGTTGTTCATTAGTGTTTGTCGCTGAAGTTTTTACCGTTTGCTGATGTTGTTTTTTAAGATAATTTTGTTGGTTCTTTTTAGCGGATTGTTGCTGAAGAAGCTAATAGAAATGAGTCGTGTCGTGTTGCCTTATTGGGCTGTCGGTTTGGGGTTATTATTGTTGGGTTAATTGGTTTTGATTTTGGGTTGCTGATGATTTTTAAATTGTTAGGCTGGGTACCTAGTTAGGGATTTAGTAATTTTTGGGGTTATTTTCAATTAGATTAGCGGTTATTCAAAAATAATTTCAATTCTAATTTAGCCTATTCTATTTAAATTTTGACCAAATTGAAGGTTAATTGGCCAATTGCATTCCAATTGTAGTCAATTTTGTTTCAATTATGATCGAATTAAATAAATTGGTTAAATTAAATTGATGTTCAATATGAAATAGTTCCTCATTTAATTCCCACGTTTCTTGATTTGATAAAATCAAACAAGTATTTTTTTCAATTAAATTATTTTGAGAACGAATTATATTTAAATTCAGATTTCAATCTTTTGAATTTATTTTCAAGATAGGCTTTGATTAAAATATAATATTTCATAAAATAAATGTTTAAGTAACAAAATTATATATTATTGTATAATTGAACACGATAATATATAATCGCTACTTAAAATGACCAAATTATGTACATAAAAATTTTAAAAAGCTTTTATTCGGATGAAATAAAGATTATAATTTTATTTAAGATCGAAGAAACTTAGGATTAAACTTAGTTGTGGAGGGAAAAATTAGGTGTCAATAACCGCCCCCTCCCTTTGGGTGGGATGGATGAAAGTAATCCTGGGCAAAGGGAGGTTGATGTTCCTAATTTTTGTCCAACCAACAATTAATTTCTAAAAAAGGTTTGTTTTTGCATGAGTTTTGGAGTTATGGCTGGACCTCGGCATCAGGTTTTCTACATATCTCAGGTTACATAAGAATTTAGGCCATTTGTAGTTCATACTACTTGATTTAAAGCACGATTTAAAAAAAAATCACAAGCTATCTTAGTTTTAGAGTTTTTGATGAAACCAAAAAGTTAGAGAAGAAAGGGACTGTGGCGGAGGTTGGAATGCAGTAGAGTTTTCTACATAGATCCCAGCCTACATATCTCTGAGACTCAGGGAATCTGACTGCTTGTAGTTCGACTCAATCGGTAGAAAAGATAGTCTTTTATTTCAGACGATCTTTGGCTCAGGATTAGTGATAAGTTGATCGAGTTGTGAAAAATAGGCTTGTAACCTCTTAACCATGAATGTGAGATCCTTCACATCCATAGGAAAGTACTTACTTGGACATAATTCATAAAACTCTAGGTGCCCTATCAATCGAATTTGAAAGAAAGAGAAGTTTATCCTCGGTATGAGTTTAGAAATATCCCGAAGGTGAAAATGAAACCAAAATATCCCAAAATACCCACATTACTTCTAATAGGGGTATGGTTGGATGGTGGTGGCGATCATTATTTAGCTTGAATCCAAAGATTTTGACGTCCCTCTCTAGACTATATCCCCTTTTGCTGCTAAGAAAGAGTTCTATGTTATGCTGCATCCTTTTTGGAGTCATCCGCACCTATGGTTTTAATTTTGATATCTTCATCCTCTCGGATGCTCTCGATAATATCTCAAACAAAAATCAATAGAAATAAGCACAATTCATTAAATGGGTGTATAATTTTTTACCATATCTCCAGGTGAGTTGTTGCCTAAAAAGCAAAGTCATCCTTTCATGTATCTGTTTAGAAGGAAATAACCTGCAACAACAACCCTCTTCGTAGTTGCATAAGTAGCTTGTTCATTGAGTGAATATGTCTTCAAAGTGGGGTACCCTTTTGGATACCGATGACACTTCATGCAGAACAGTCCCTGCAACCGTGTAATCTTATGTTGATGCGACAACCTTTTGGTCACCTATAATGCTTGTTGTATGATAACCTATTTGGTTACTGCCAATGATTTTTTGCATATGATCTCAGGTATGTATTGCGCATCTTTTGTATCGATACGACTTATAGATTTCCCTTGAATTATCATTCTTTGGATAATCTTGTTCATTATTTGATGTTGGATACGAGGTGATTTACAGATATCCTTTGAATTGATAGACCTTAGGTAGTCCTGCACATTATCCAACCTTGGATAAGAGATGGCTTCTAGATATCCCTCCAATCGCTAGGTCTCAGGCATTTCTGCATATCATCCGACCTTGGATATAATATGACTTATAGATATCTCTCAAATTGGTAGTCTTTGAGTAATCCTGCACATAAGCGATTTTGGATATGACGTGACTTATAAAGAACCCTTGGACTTATCAATTTGATAATTTCGTATATTTTTCAATAAAAATTTAGTTGGGACTTATGGATAACCTTCAGACTAGCAATTTTTGGGTAACCTTGCACACTATTCGATTAGGATGTTTTTGAGACTTACGAATGACCTATAGGATATCAACTCATGGGTAATCTTGAACACTATTTTATTTCAAACAATATGACTTATAGATAACCCTTAAATTGTCAATTTATAGGAAAACTCACATGTCATCCGAACCACGATAGCGGCTTAAAGGCATCCCTTCAAATCGCATGCTCTAGATGCATTTAGATGCTGATTCATAAAATAATGAGATATCCTTTATGCTAGAGTTTGTCTCTCGCATGTCAACAAATATTATATGCTGGTAATATCCTCGACGCCAACATTTGTGTCTTGCGTGTCAATAGATATTAAATGCTGACGATATCCTCGACACAAACGTTTGTGTCTGGCATGTCAACAAATATTAAATACTGATGATATCCTCGATGCCAACATTTGTGTCTTGTGCGTCAATAGATATTAAATGACCCTCTTTGCAATGGCATGAAATAGACCTCTCGGTAATGGCATAAAATAACCCTCTTGGCAATGATATAAATTGGCCCTCTCGGCAATGACATGAAATGACCCTCTTGGCAATGATATGAAATGGCCTCCTATGTAATGACATAAAATAGCCCTCTTGGCAATGATATGAAATGGCCCTCTCGGCAATGAGATGATATGAAATGGCCCTCTCGATAATGAAATGATATGAAATGGTTCTTTTGATGATTTGAAAATAGTTTCAGCTGAGTTAATTTGTCTGCGTTTTGCTTTCTACATGTACCTGTACTCAATGTAGACAGTTAGTAGACATAATATCGCTTTTACTGGCAACTACATTCAAGCTTTATGATAGTTCAATGAAGAATATTGAGCATCATTATTTGAACGACTTATTCCATTATTAATCTTCTCTTTTTGAAGAAATAATTAAATAGCAAATCCATCAAATGCAAGTAAATAGGTCAAACTCCTATTTTGGGGATTACTCAAATACTGTTTACTTCGCTTCAAGACGAATTTAGAGGATGACTTTCTGCTCTTCCTCCTATTGAGCAATCCTTTTGGTTGTCGTATTTATTGTGCCGACTCCCTTGAATGCATTGCACTCAAAGTACAAAGTATGTATTTTGCTAGACTATTTTTAGGAAAATTCTAAATACAATATTTATAAAGAAAATAAGGCGCTTTTGTTTGTCTTTCATGGTCACAAGCAATGAGATAGCCAATTAAAAAAGGTCCTCGATAAATGGGTATTAAACCCATTTTTGGGACTACCCGAAAATATCATTCTTGAGCGCTATATGCTTTAGTGTGGCTCGCTACCCGCTTGGAGGTTTTCTAAAAAAGATTCCCATTTTTGTGTATTTATTCCTGCATCCACAGAAAAATGATTATTCTTGAGTGAAACTACTCCGTGTTGACCTCCTTCGATCCTTGGTTTGCTTCTCGCCATCTTTCGGGTACTTTGTTATGTTGAGACTTCTACCCTGACTCCCCGTCCCAATAGATGCCTAGGAAACCACTAAGTAAAAGATTTATATAGGTTTCGAAAGTAGCCTTAATTTTTAAAAACTAGTTTTATAAACTTTTGTTGAAGCTTTTTGAAAACTTCTGCCAATTCTGTTATGTACTAGATCAACAAACGTCTTTCTCTTGGTTCTGACTATATCTAACGTTTGATGGAGGATTGCTAAGGATTCATCATCGTTGAGGCTTTCTATTTGAAGCTCTGTTATAGCCAGAGATTTAGTCTGCCTAGACTTTCTTGCAGTTGGTGAGGAGATTTGAAATATATTCCAATGTTTAGTAGAAATTTTGAGGTCTTCCTCAAACTTTTTTCCCCAGTTTAATGTTGTTTGAGATGATTTCTTCTTGAGAAGATCCGAAGTCTTTGTTGGTCTTCATTCTCTTTGTTGGATGATCTTCCTCTTGTGAATTTTTTAGATTTCTTCTCAAAAATGCTACCCTAGTTTTTATTTTCTAAGGTTATATGATCGAGCTGTTGGGTTGCCTACATGTCCTGTTGAAGTTGGAATCAAGGAATCAGACACTTTTGTTCATCTAACCCTTGACATAACATGGCATTGGAAGGTTTTAAATTACTGCTACTGAAAACAAATCAAGTTAGATGATTTGCAAGATAATGAAAGACCATAATATAATCATATTTCAAAATAACTTCCTAAATAAAGGGAGCCCCTTTTAGGAAATAAATACAAACTATGGCTCATGACCTGCGCAAATATGAACCCATACCTTTTTGAAAGCAGTAAAATGCAAAAGGAAAATTTGAGATATAAAAGGGTAGCTCATGGGGCCTCCTTTGGATCATCACCGATTTTTAAAACTACTAGTAATTGCCCTTTCATTTACCACAATGGACAATAAGTTATGAGTGAAGTGGAGGTCCAGTTTTGCAAAGCCTCTCTCGGTTTCACCTTTCTCAACCTACAATACTTCGGGAAGTCCTCTGGTATAACATTGCATCCCTCAAATAAATTTCCTATCCCATCCCCAAGACCATCATCTTTTGACATCTCGTGCATAAGAAATGACTGGTACAGGGTGGTATCGGTCTGGACAGACTCATTTTTGACTTATCTTCAATATCATCTTCCTTTATTGGTTGGTATCCTATCCCACACTTAGATGCTTTTTCTGAGACCATAATAGGCTTAATAATTCCTTCCAAATTCTTACCCAAGACACTCAAGGCAGCCACGACTTTCTCTATCTTCTCCACTCCTTCTGTCTTTTTGTGATTTTTTGAATCCACCTTAGTAATAGTCTTGCTAGATACCCATTTGACTTTTATTTTGATCATGCTAAATATGGATCCCCCATGATTTGGCAATAGATTACTGGTGATCTTTGGTGTCGGCCCCTTAAGAGTGATGATCTTTTGATTAATCAAGTCTTAGATCTTGTGTTTCAGGTTGATGTAATCTTCAGTATTATGCTCGGCTGCACCTGAATGATAAACACTGACTTAATCGTCCTAAAGTAATTAGGAATTGGGATTGGTAGGTTTTGATGGAATAGGTTATAAATAACCAACTTTTATCAATCTTTCAAAGAGCTGGGTACAACTTTCTGCCAATGGAGTGAATTTTCTAGGAGGTTTCTTTTCAAGGTTTAGACGTGGGGGGTTATATTGGTTTGGATTAGTGGGAGGAGATACTTGATGATAGTTTGGAGGCGCTTGTACGTTTATTTGGTTGTTTGGAAGGGTAACTTGAACATGAGACTGATAATTTGGCTGCGGAACTTGGTACTTGGGTAAAATATTTAGAAGTGGAACTTGGTGTAGGGGTTGGATATTTGGAAGGAGAGCTTGATATTGGGATTGGATATTTAGAAGTGGAGTTTGGTACTTGGATTGGGTGTAGAATACAAGCTGAAAACTTGGTGACAGTGGTGAGGAAACAATATTCCTAGGCTTGAATTTCTTCTTCAATTTATCAACAGAATTATTAGAGACCGCAGTCACATCCTCTCTTTTTTTCCTTGAGAACGCAAAAGATTCAAATGATGTTGAGGTATTGACAATTTTTATTGTTCGTATGCCTTTCTCTAATGATTCCCCAATCTTTACCAAATCTACAAGAGTTTCTCAGACCACGGATACCATCCTAGCATAAAATTCTCCCTCTTGAGTGTGAGAGAACCGATTCCATTTCTTCCTCAGACATAGGAGGTTGTACTTTAGCAGCTTCTTTTCTTCAACAAAAGTCATAGTCTCGGAAACACTCATCATTCTTCTTCTTGATCCGGTCTAATGAGTATCATTTAGGGACTATTTCAATATTAAATGCAAACCTATTGAGAAAGCCTTTAGCTTACGCTCTCCAATTAGACCATCTCTTTAGTTCTTGAGACATGAACCAATATAAGGCTTCGTCGCTTAAGCTTCAGATGAATAAGCGCATCAATAGTGCCTCATTTTTTACTACCCCAACCATTTGATCACAATACCTTCTCAGATGGGCCATTGGGTTTTCGGTATCGTTGAACACTTCAAATTTGGGGACCTTGTACCCTTTTGGTAGATTTACTCCGAGGTAAACACACAGATCGTCATACCCCAAAGCATCATTATCACCTTCCCATGAGATTCCTTGATCCTCATAATCTCTTCATTCATGGCCAAAACCTTCTTTTCATGCTCAGTCCTCTACTTCTTTTCCTTCTTCTCGTAATGGTCTACCTCGAGATTAGAAAAGGAATGGTAGATGTTAGGGGATATGATGACATGATAAGGATTTGGGAGGGTAACTTGATTTTGAGGATGAGAGGATATTAAGTGGTAGGTTTGGAGGACTTTTTGGAAATTGGGAACATTTTGTGGACCTTGGGAGTAGTTTGGTGGAATTTGAGAGGGATCTTGTGGATTTATAAATAAGTTTTGTGGATGTGGGGATGGATATTGTGGATTTGGGAGTGGAATTTGTGGGTTTGAAAATGGGTTTTGGGGATTCGGAAATGAATTTTTTGGATTTGGAGATGGATTTTGTGGGGTTAGGGATAGGTTTTATGGATGGTAGGCATCTGGGTTATTTTTTCGATTGGTATTTTAGACAGCATGAATTAGAGGATTTTTCATTATAGGATCTATGGGTAATTGGGAAGTAGAGGTGGAATATATGTTATTTGGATGGTTCCCGAGAATAGGTGTACTGAGGGGAGAAATTTGGAGTGGAGTACTCTGTTCTCCTGGGGCAGAAGCATTGACGGTGATGGACAAATTAGACAAATCTCTAGTACGGTTCATCTCTTCTTGAAGCATTTCCAATTTTCTCGCGAGTTCAATAATCATCTCGCTTTGTTTTCCTATTACATTGTCCCTGATGGCCAATGCATTATCTTCGTCACTTCCAGTCATTTTTGAATGATGGTTAGAGGATAGGATTTATGAACTTTTGACCGGGTGAAGTAAGGATATTCTGCTAGTTTATTTCAACACGAAGTAGTTTTCTGTTATCTGTAAAGTAAAATAACTCAAAGGTAGACGTATTAGTTCCTATATGTGTAAAATAATGCAAGATATTTGGCAAGACGTAACCACATAGAGTTGTTTTGCTCATAGGCAAACTGATCCACAGGAGCATAGTGGATAAATTTGTCTTTGATTCAAACAAACACACATAAACACATAAGGCAGTACAGCACATAATAACATTATAATATTCAGATATCCTAGTTGGGGTGACCCTTTTGAGCCAAGGGTTGGACGAGAGAATTTTGAAGGAAATATATGCTTCTTAAAAACAATCCATTATCCCCCAAATCTACATAGATATATAAAAATGCTTACAAAAATTGCCCAAAAGGGATACAATCTTTAAGGAAAGGAAAAATAATATGAGAAAAAGAAAAATGTCCCGAGCAGGGGATATTAGTTCCTAAATGCTCTTCTATCGATCTTCACCCTTTTAGCTTTGTCCACTCATTGGCGACATCTGTTGATGATCAAGCAATTTTCATATAAATGTGCTATTAATCATTAGTCTAAGAAATCATTCAATCGTCCAAATCGATCAGCCTCTTGCCTGACTCACTTTAATTCCTCCCTCAATTGTGGATGATTGAGGCATCTTACACAAAAGAGAGCAGAGTAAGCCTTGTCCCTACCCCTAAAGGATAATAGATTGGATTAAATATCATATATTTATTCAACACATAATTATGGTTCGTCTATAATTGAATCGGAGTCAATAGACGCAGGGAAAGTTTTCTAATGGGCCCAACACCCCCTCAGGTATTGAGTCATCCTAGGCTCATGCCTAAAAGAGGTTTTGGTTTAGCTCTATTCTGTGAGTCTAGAGTGGGTTTGGACACAGGTTCCTAAGAAGACAAATTGGGTTTGGAAATATGAACAGCCTCAGACCTCCTAACGTGCTGATAAACCATCGTATTCCAAACACTTGACTTGGAGTTGAACAATAGGGGCCGGGACATCCACGAAACCCCAAAATAGTTTAATAATCATAATGTGGTATTATGCCATGAAATGCAACAGTTAAATTTCGCAGAATCTAAACATATAAGCACATAAATAGTTTAATAATTAGTCAAGGAAGCTAATTCAAATATTTGGTTAGAACCTATTTTAAATTCCCTAGCAGAGTTGCCATTTCTATTTTATCCTTTTTAGGTTTTAAAGGGGTGAAAAACATTGATTTTGATAAATTTGAAACTTTAAATAAAATTTTGAAACAGTCTAAGAAATTACAGAGTCTCACTTAATTTATTTAAAAAGAAATTAAGAAAAATTTAAAATAAAATCCTAAGTCTCAAAACAGAAAAAGACTTAGGCTTTAAAAAAATCCTGGGTTAGAGGTTCCTCTATTAACATTTTAGGAAGGTTTTTAAGACACCTAAAATATCCGCTAACTTGCGGTTATCCGGACTATTTGAAAACTAGCATTGACTAACTTTGAAAAAGAGAAGTTGATTTTTTAAAAAGAAAGTGGTTTTAGAAAAAGACTTGTATAAATTTTGATGACTTAGTAGGAAATTTAACTAAGTCTAAGCAAATAAGATAGAAAATAAGCACGTAAAGGGGAAAGAAGAGAAATAGAAGACTTAGGCTCGTGAGCCCAAATCTATCATAACTGTCCTAATCTGATTGAGCTTTTGTCCTACCTGCACCTGTCCTAATCTAAATATCAGGCTTTTGGCCCATAACCCGTCCTAAACTATTTTTTTGACCTTTTAAATCGAGTTTCGCTTCACCGGTATTAAAATACAACTTTGGCTTCGAGGCCCAAATGAATAAAGGAACTACAAATAAATATCTAAATACGTAGAGAAAGTTTATGAAAAGGGGTTTGAAACCCATTTGGACTTTCCCGGCTTCAATCCCAAAATTTTTATAGGCTTTTAGCCTATTTCAATTCTTTGCACCTTTATCTTCAACCTTGTAGCTTAAATCCTTTATGTAGCTTTAGCTACACATTTTCTCATTCTGTTCTTGAAATTTTGGGCCTATTTTTGGGTATTTAGGAACTAGCTCGATGCTATTGGGCCTTGTTGGCCCAATGGAATGGAAGACAACGAGTCCACATGGACTCGAATGAAAGTGGTTCATGAAAACAAAAAAAGATAACAATTATCATATAAAATTTACGACTAAAGCTCAAATCAAAATAAACTATCAATGAAAATGGAACATGGTAGAATGGACAATTAGTCTAACTAATTTAATGCTAAGACATTTTACTCATATGCATAATCTGGGAATAAAGCTTACAAATTTTCTATTTGTCATCGGCCAAGTCAATCAAAAATGTGTACATTGTTAGTTAATTTCTTTTTTCAATCTTTACAAGAATAGATGAAGCATGGGACAGAAAATTGAAATTTGACATATCTAATAATTTCAAAACAAAACAAAGAAGGGAATAAACAGGCAATCAACAAAGAGCGGAAGATTATGCCTCCAAAAAAATCGGGAATGCATACATTAATAAAAAATAGGGAAAAATAAAGTAGGAAAAAGCTTGACACTTTCTAAGATAGCATGTAATTAGGCGGATTCGAAACATCCAAGTACTCTTATTTATAACGAAAAGATAAACTACATTTATGTGCAATTACTGAGAAATATGACTTGCAATCCTCAAGAGCGAGTGTACTGCAAACTCACCCTCATCCTCTCTTTGACCAACTCAAAAGGAACTTTCGAGGGTCGAATAAAGGATCCTTGAAGGTTCATAGGATTATCGACCTTACTATGGACATACACCCACTATCCCTATTGACTTTTAAGGTCAAATAAAACAAGAGGCAGTTCATATCAAGCTAATACCGTAGATTAAACCATCACTAAACATGAACTAGAAATAAAATTATGAAAAAAGAAAATCGAAACCAAACCAAAGTAACACTACACTAAGACTACATATCAAGACTAAAATAGGAATATTCAGCTGAGGAGATAGCAAATCAGACAACAATATTCGAGTGTAAAAAATGACGTGTCGGGGATAAACAAAAATTTAGCATCATAGTGATTTCAAAAGCAAAGTAAAATGTAAATTAATAGATGAGAACATTGAACTCAAGGTAGTGAATTAAACAATAAAAAGAACATAAATTTTTGCAATACATACTGAGATTCATACTATAACAACGCCACTCAATAATATGAACATGAGACAGTGAGCTCAAGGTAATCAAACCGAAGACTACAAAAATCAACCATGAAGCAAAAGTTGTAGTATAAATATTTGATCGACAAAAAACATAAAAATAATTATTTCAAGCAAATCCTATGGCCATCGAAGATATCTACAGTGAACAGTCCCAACATTACAACGATTATGACTACAAAGCTATTACGCAAATAAGAAGATGAAGAGCAAATAAAATAAAATGAGAAGATGCATTTACCTTTTTTGAGGCAGTAAAATCAGATCACGAGCTTTATCTGAATCAACCGATATTGAAAAACATCATCTTCAACTCAGAATCTTTGTTTATCCTACGAATTTCACAAAACAAAAATTTTCTACTAAAAAAATGAGACTATTTTTGCTTGGAAGTTTTTCCACCTCCAAGACTTAGTTCATTTGGCTCAACAATGAGCCTTTTGTAGGAAACAACAATGGGGAATGAATTGTGCTCCAACGATGTGGAATTTTGGATTAACAGGCGTAATTTTGGAAATTTTGAAAAAAAAGGATAGGGGATGAGCTGGAACGGTACTATTTTGGTACGAATTTAGAATTCAAATTAATGAAATATTGTTGATCTAGTCATTGTCATGTGGACAGGATGAATCGTGGGTCAATTTTGAGTCACCCAAATTGAGTTGTAGGCTAACTTCCACTGGATCGGGTCATGGGTTGCGGGTTGACTTTGGGTCGGAGATGGGTTGGTTTTGCTAGGTTGTAGTTGCTCATTGGTGTTTGTCGCTGAAGTTATAACCGTTTGATAATGTTGTTGTTTAAGATAATATTGTCGGTTCTTTTTGGTGGATTATTGCTAAAGAAGTTAGTAGAAATAGGCCAGGTCGGGTTGCGTTGTTGGGCTGTCGGTTTAGGCTATTGTTGTTGGGTTAATTGGTTTTAATTTTAGGCTGCTGATGGTTTCAAAATTGTTGTGCTAGGTATATAGTTAGGGATTTGGTAATTTTTGGGGTTATTTTCAGATTAGCGGTTATTCAAAAATTATTTCAATTCTAATTTTGCCTATTCTATTTAAATTTTGACCAAATTGAAAGTTAATTGGCCAATTGCATTGCAATTGTAGTCAATTTAGTTTCAATTATGATCGAATTTAATAGATTGGTTAAATTAAATTGATGTTCGATATGAATTAATTCCTCATTTAATCTTCGGGTTTCTTGATTTGATAAAATCAAACAAGTATTTTTTTCAAAGAAATTATTTTGAGAACAAATTATATTTAAGTCATGATTTCAACCTTTTGAATTTATTTTCAACATAGGCTTTGATTAAAATACTATTTTTCATAAAATAATTGTTTAAGTAACCAAATTATATAATCTCGTATAATTGTATACGCTTATATATAATCGCTACTTAAAATGACAAAATTTCGTACATAAAATCTTTGAAAAGTTTTTATTCGGATAAATAAATATTGTAATTTCATTTAAAATCAAAGAAACTCAAGACTAAACTTAGTTGTGAAGGGCAAAAATTAGGTATCAATTATGGTCAATTGGGAGTCCACAAAGTTGTGTCTAGTAGAGTCTATTTTAAGGATGTGTAGAGTGCCACACTCATAAGGAAGAGGCTACGAGACATTTAAGAATGGTTCTTTTTCTTGTGTTCTGTTCTTGAGCTGTAGATTCTAAGGTCCTGAATTCTCGTCTAATTCCTGTTTGTTCTCTTTTCAAATCATGCCTCTTCGATGATCTGAAGCTCACAAAAACTTCTCTATTATACCTGAGGACAATGTTGATGGTACCCGTTCTATGATGATAGGCGGATTTACACGCCTATATCAATATATTTTGCCCATATTTTAGCCTAGTTTTGAGAACTAATTATCTATTTCATGCACTTTTAGTCCTTTTTCCTGTAAATGAGCTAACAAACATGATTAGGAAAGTTTCAGGTATAAATGATGCAAAATACAGCATTTTACGGCTTACTTGACGCAAAAGAAAGCTCACAAACAAAGTAGAAGGGAGCTGGACGCCTAAGGACCAAATCTGCTGCAGGGAAAATCTGTCCCGGGCTAAAACAGCATTTCTGAAGACTTTGGGGACTTAGAGACACAAAGCTGGAATTTTACAAAGATACATTAACCTAGTACAATTAGGTTATGTATTTCACTATTCTATTTGGATTATGATATTGTAACCTTACCCTAGTACATTTGGGTCAAGGATTTCATTAGTATAGTAGGATTTGGCTATTTATTTCATTAGCTTAGTAGGAGTAGGATAAGAGTATTATAAATACCCTATCATGTTAGAGATTTTTATTCATTCTTCACTTAATTCAACAATTAATTTTCTTCCATCCCTCTCATCTTCCACCACAAACACGTCTAATCTACTCTTCTATTCTTAAATTCCACAACAAGAGAATCGTTACTTGCTAGAGAATCACCAAAACCACACGCCTATCACCTACTTCTCACGCCATCAACCATGCAAAACGTGACATCCTTCGCATTCATGGGTAACTAAACCTCTTAGTTAGGGTTATGGAAGCCGAATGAGTTACTATCTATTGCTGTGAGTTTGTGAGTTCAAGACACGTATATTGCTTATATCATTATTCTCTTCATCTTAATCTACATTCTTTGCGGTTGCAAACGCAAGAATACGCCATTCTAACATTTAAATTGTTCGCGAGAAAGGTTATTTGTCTGGAAAAGAGATAATGTCAAGGTAGTAGGACACCCTTTCCTATTAAAAAGCTAGTGCCGTAACTGGACTAACCTCTTGGAGAATTCGTACCGTTAGACACGCTTTAAGCTCGCGAGAGTTAAAGTGAAATAGTCCTTGTTTAGGTCGCGAGACGCTTGGATTTACCATCGACTACAATTCTCTATAAGCAATTGCATGTCAAGACTCTACACACTCAGAGCCAATAGAGACGTATACCTCAGAAGGTGGACATAACCCCAACGCTTCAATTCTCATTGTTTCACAACCTACGAAATACTCTCTTTTTACTTTGCTATTTTCAGCTTTTATTTCATTACTTTGGTTACTTATTACAATCCCCCCTTCTTACGAGACTTGCACCAAAAGTCTATTAATTTTACTTACTTGTTGGCCAAGCTATTCCCTGTGGGATCGACACCCAACCCAGGTTGGGTTTTATATTTGCTAACGACCGCTTTACACTCCCACGAGAGCTGTAGATTGAGCGTTATCAAAAATTGGCGCCGTTGCCGGGGAATACGAGTGTCAATCAAGTTCGTGATAATTACTAGACCCTTTGGTCAAGGATTCTCGTACTTTTACGTTTAGTTTTTGTTTTTGTTTATTGCAGGTTTTTACTTTAGTGCATGCCCCATACTAGAAGTTCTGGTCAACCGTTATTACCAATCAATCCTGAACCACAATGAATTAGAAGAATGGAAGCACAAGCTGAAATCGACAGGATGACTGCTCAACACGAGCAAGCAAGATTAACTGCTCTTGCCGCTGCCCAAGTACACCAGCAAAACATTGATAATCCTGGGCGAGCAACAAATCCTGACGATGAGGATTTAGGTGACGACGAGTTGATAAACCCAAGGCATGTCGCTGAAACGGCAACACCTGCCAACAGAAGAGGTCGACAAGCTCGGTATAGGTATGAACGCCAACCTTTGCAACCAGCTTTCGACGATGATGATGATGATATTGATGGTGCCGGAGCCACTGGAGCTATAATTCCACCACCATTAGCGCCCGGAGCCAAATTCAACATCACTAGCACCATGATTTAGTTATTGCAACTCAAGGGGTTATTTGGTGGACTAGCAGGTGATGATCCGAATATGCATCTCATCAACTTTATTTCTACATGCAAGTCTTTTGACAATCCTGGTGTTGGTCAGAATGCTATTCGATTACGTCTATTTCCATTGTCTCTGTCTGGGGAGGCAACACTATGGTTGAATGGGCGGACTCCTGATTCAATTACAAATTGGAGGCAATTGAAAGACGCTTTCCTAGAAAGATTCTTTCCGCCATCCAAGAGGGCTCAATTGAGAGATGAAATCAGCAACTTTCGTCAGCTTCCCTCTGAAGCTCTTCACGAAACATGGGAGAGGTTCAAAACAAAGCTAACGAGATACCCAAACCATCACATGACTAATGTTCACCTCATGGAGATCTTGTATAGAGCCTTGAATTCAATAACTAAACCAGTGGTGGACAACGCAGCTGGAGGTTCTTTTATGGACCTTACCTTTGGTCAAGCAAGCAATATGCTAGACCGCATGACAAAGCAAAGTAGAGCTTGGCATACCAGGGATTCTGAGGTAGCAAGCCCCACTTTAGCTATTGGCATGTCTGCAGACCAAAGAAGAAGAGAAGAAGAACGTGAGCAAGACATGGCGCACATGAAAACACAATTGGATCTTCTGACAAAGCACTTATTATCAGGGAAGACCGAAAAAGTGAAAGCTGTAGCGCTAAAAGGAAGAGACGAATCTGATTCGGAAGAGGAGGCCAACTACTTGAACAATCAGAGGGGTTTCCGTGGGAATGCCCAAGGAAACCAAGGTCGGATTTATTATGATAAATCTGGAAACAAAGACCAAGGTAGTTGGAAGAACAAGAATGAAAAGAGTGGTTTGTACGTTCCCCCTGGTAAACGTGATACCACCACATCTAATTCTATGGAAGACATGATGGCTAAGTTATTGAAAGGAGTGGAAGCAACGAGCGCAGGAGTGAAGGAGGTAATTGATGATTTGGCCTCCATGAAGCAATTAGTTGATTCTCATTCCACTTCTATCAAGCAAATAGAGCAGCAATTGAGCCAACTTTCAGCAGCATTCAATCAAAGAAGGGCTGGCACCTTACCGAGCGATACTGTACAAAACCCAAGGAATGATGGGTCATGCATGGCCATCACTACTAGAAGCGGTAATGTGCTGGAAACTTCAGCAAAAGGCAAGCAAGTGGTTGACGTAGCAGCAGACATTGACGCCACACCTAGTGACGTTACAAGAGAAGAAGCCGCAACAACTACTTCAAACGTCAAGGATGTTTTACCTAGTGACGTGCAGCTTGAAAAAAATGATAAAAGGAAGCAAGAGGAGAAGAAAGCCAGAGAGAACACTTCCATACCCACCACCACCTTTTCCACAAAGATTGAAGAAGGTGGCCGATGACACTAAGTTCAGCAAATTTATGACTATGTTGAAGCAGCTGACCATTAATGTCCCATTGGTAGAGGCACTTGAACAAATGCCTGGGTATACGAAGTTTATGAAAGATCTTTTGACTAAGAAGAGGGCAGCAAGTTATGAGCTGAAAGATGATGTGCATCATTGTAGTGCAACTGCTACCCGATCGATAGTTCAGAAGAAGGCCGACCCCAGAGCTTTCACGATTCCTTGCACCGTCGGATCCTTGGACTTTGCTAAAGTATTGTGTGACTTAGGAGCCAGCATCAACTTGATGCCATTATCGATCTACAAGAAGTTGGGGTTAGGAGATCCTACACCAACTAATATGAGGCTTGTTATGGCGGATAGGTCGGTAAAACGACCGGTTGGTATTCTATGCAATGTCTTGGTGAAGGTATCTTCATTCATATTTCCAGCAGACTTTGTCATCTTGGATTGTGAAGCAGATTCAGAGGTTCCCATAATCTTGGGACGCCCTTTCCTTGCTATGGGAAGTGTGCTCATAGATTTGAGAGCTAATGAACTCTCATTCCGAATCAATGACGAAGTGGTCCGTTTTGACGTCTGCAAATCAATGAAGCAACCCAAAGATCTGAGTGTATTTTCTGTGGCTGATGTTGTCATTGATGACGAGGAAGAACGACTTGAAGAAGAACAAATTCTTGATGATCCTTTGGAGGTTTCGCTCATGAAAGGAGAGAATGAGGATGCTGAAATTTCTGAAGAAGCTATTTGTGCTCTATCGGGATTAGGAACATATCATTATACTCCCAAGAAGCTGGATTTTGATCTCAAGAATCGACCCACACCACCAGCTAAGCCATTTATTGAAGAGCCACCCACGTTAGAATTGAAGGAGCTGCCAAGCCATTTGAAGTACGCATTCTTAGGAAGCGGAAATACTCTTCCAGTCATAGTGGCAACCGATTTGGGTGAGCAACAAGTTGCAGCTCTTATTGCAATCTTACGCAAGTATATTAGAGCTATTTGATGGACCATTACGGATATTATTGGTATACGACCTGGGATTTGCACTCATAAAATTCAGCTTCAAGAAAAGTGCACACCCACCATTGAACATCAAAGACGTCTAAACCCACCAATGCAAGAAGTGGTGAAGAAGGAGATTATCAAGTGGTTAGATGCAGGGGTCGTGTATCCTATTTCGGATAGTACATGGGTAAGCCCAGTACAATGTGTTCCCAAGAAAGGAGGCATGACCGTGGTCGCGAATGCAAAGAATGAACTTATTCCACTTAGGCCCGTTACTGGATGGAGAGTATACATGGACTACCGCAGGCTGAATTCTTGGACACTCAAGGATCACTTCCCCATGCCATTTATGGACCAAATGCCAGATCGATTAGCGGGGAAAGGATGGTTTTGCTTCTTGGATGGTTATTCGGGTTATTATCAGATTTGTATTGCACCTGAAGACCAAGAGAAGACAACATTTACATACCCATATGGTACGTTTGCCTTCAAACGCATGCCATTCGGGTTGTGTAATGCACCAGCCACCTTTCAACGTTGTATGATGTCTATTTTCTCTGATATGGTTGAAGACACTTTGGAGGTATTTATGGACGACTTTTCAGTTGTTGGTGAGTCATTTGAAGCATGTTTGGCAAACTTGAGCATGGCATTGCAAAAATGTGTAGAGTTCAACCTTGTGCTGAATTGGGAGAAGTGCCACTTCATGGTAAAAGAAGGAATCGTTCTTAGGCACAAGATCTCCGATAGAGGAATAGAGGTTGATCGCGCAAAAATAGAGGTAATCGAGAAGCTGCCACCTCCAATTTTGGTGAAGGGAGTTCGTAGTTTTCTTGGCCACGCCGGGTTTTATCGTAGATTCATCAAAGACTTCTCCAAAATTTCTAGTCCATTGTGCAAACTATTGGAGAAAGATGCGAAGTTAGACTTTAATGATGATTGCTTAAAGGCATTCGAATGCCTTAAAGGAAAACTCATTGAATCCCCTATCATGGTAGCACCAGATTGGACGCTCCCGTTCGAAGTCATGTGTGATGCCAGTGGTGTAGCCGTTGGAGCTGTTCTTGGATAGAGAAAGGAGAAATTGTTTCATCCTATCTATTATGCAAGTAAGGTCCTAAATGAATCCCAAAGGAACTACACCGTTACTGAACAAGAGCTCCTAGCGGTTGTGTATGCGTTTGAGAAGTTTCGTGCCTATCCATTGGGTAGTAAGGTGATCGTTCATATAGACCATGCAGCTCTTAGGTATCTAATGACAAAGAAGGATGCAAAACCAAGGCTGATTCGATGGGTATTGCTGCTGCAAGAGTTTGATTTCAAAGTCAAAGATAGAAGAGGTTGCGAGAACCAAGTGGCTGATCACCTATCTAGACTTGAGAATGAGTATGTGGCGCAACCAGAAAATCAGATTGATGATGCATTCCCTGACGAGGAGATACTAGCGACAACAATGGAGAAATTACCATGGTATGCCGACTTTGCAAATTTCGTGGTGAGTAATGTGTTACCTTCCAATTTATCTTACCACCAAAGGAGGAAGTTTATGCATGACGTTCAGCACTACTATTGGGATGAGCCTTATTTGTTTCGAAGATGCGCGGATGGTATCATTCAACGATGTATATCCCATGAAGAAGTGCCTACTATATTGGAAGCATGCCACACTTCGCAGGTTGGGGGACATCATGCAGGGAATCGAACGACGAGGAAAGTCTTGCAAAGTGGTTATTATTGGCCTACAATATTCAGAGATGCACACGACTATGTGAGAAGGTGTGACCAATGCCAACGTCAAGGTGCTATTTCAAAACACCATGAAATGCCCATGTCCAAAATTCTGGAGGTAGAACTCTTCGATGTGTGGGGTATTGATTTCATGGGACCATTCGTGAATTCGTTTGGAATGAAGTACATCTTGGTTGCTGTAGATTATGTGTCAAAATGGGTTGAAGCTGTAGCATTGGCCGACAACGAAGGAAAGAGTGTTGTAGCATTTTTAAAGAGGAATATCTTCTCTCGCTTTGGAGTACCTTGTACTATCATAAGTGATGGAGGATCTCACTTTTGCAACAAGCTATTCAAATCTGTATTGGCCAAGTATGAAGTCAAGCAACACAAGGTAGCTACGCCTTATCATCCCCAAACCAGTGGACAAGTTGAGGTTTCCAACCGCGAGATCAAGCAAATCCTTGCCAAGACGGTTAATGCGAATAGGAAGGACTGGTCTCGAAAGCTAGATGATGCACTATGGGCGTATAGGACTGCATTCAAGACACCCATTGGCATGTCACCTTATCAGCTAGTTTATGGGAAGGCCTGTCATCTACCCATCAAGCTTGAATACAAGGCATTGTGGGCATTGAAGCACTTGAATCTGAATTAGGAAGATGTGAAGAATCTGAGGTTGGAGCAGCTGAACGAACTAGATGAATTTCGTCTCCATGCATATGAAAGATCAGATTTATACAAGGAGCGGATGAAGAAGTATCATGATCAGCGGATTGTTCGACGAAACTTCCAAAAAGGTGACATGGTACTACTCTTTAACTCCAGACTCAAGCTCTTCCCAGGTAAGTTAAAATCAAATTGGTCTGGTCCATTTAAAGTCATCCAAGTCTACTCGTCTGGAGTAGTCGAATTGGAAGACAATGATGGTGTTGTCTTCAAAGTGAATGGCCAACGTGTTAAGCCATATATCGGTCCTCTTGACTCGATGAATGACAAGGCCATCACTTATCTCGACGAAGTCTAAGTACTCGAGATTACTACGTCGAGCCACGATAATAAATAAGGCGCTAGATGGGAGGCAACCCATCGTTTTATCGTTTTATCGTTTATCATTTTTCCTTTCATTCTAGTACTTGTTTTGTTTTGCTAAATGAAAAATCCAAAAATAAGAGTCGTGCCACGACCCAAACTAAGGCGCTAGATGGGAGGCAACCCATCGTACTAATCATTTTCGTTTGATTTTGATCAAAAATAGGTGCAAGAAGTATTCAACGAGGTGATCGATTTCAATTGACGATTTGGACGCATTGTAAGGAAAAGTTGGTAAGATAGGAATGGTGATGCATAAGGCTATGGTTTGAGCCTTTTCCTCGTCACAATAGGCTTCGAGGAAGGCTAGGCCTTGGTAGAACTAGGCCACGAACGATGCACGACCTATCCTATAGCCTAAGGTCTTGGAATCTAGTGTGCTATACACTATGCGCCGCCTATTCCTAGGTATGCTTTTGACTATGCGCCGCCTATGCTATGGCATTTGGTCTCAGTATCTCATGTACCATAGACTATGCGGCGCATATGTCTACAAATGCCATAGACTATGCGGCACATATGTCCCATTATGCCATAGACAATGCGCCGCATATGTCATTGATATGCTGAGTGATATGCGCCGCATATGTGGTGTTTTTGTCTCCAAATCCGATTGTAAATGGGTCATAACCCGACCCATACTCTTCCTATATAAAGGGGACTTAGTTTTATAACACAACCACATTAGAATAAACCCTAAGGGCGCCGCATAACCCTCCAAATCCTCTCAAAATTTTCTTCTTTTGCTCTTCCAATTCACAACACCATCTCCACGAACTTCAAGCAAGTAAGTACTCTCTTATTCTTCATTTATTTATCGTAAGTACTACGTTGCTATGTTTATTATAAATTGCTAAATCGTATAAGATTGATGGTGATGTTCATGTGTTTGGATAGTTGATACAAAATCATGTGAGTGAACAAATACGTAGGAAAATCTTGACTTGTTTCCGACTTGAATTTGGTTTCAAAAGCATTGTTACGATATTTGCTTAATATATATGGCTATGAATATTGCTTAAGAGTGTTGTTTGGATGCTTACATAATAGACTATCCCGGCCATCGGGATAAGATTATAGTGCCTATCGACTTAGGAGGCTGTGCTTGTTGTACGAATAACGATTCCATGTGGTAACCCCTATGTCATAGTGTTGCAATATCCACCATGAAAGTAGTCCAATGGCTGCAAATAAGTGATGCAATGCTGATTTTCTTGTCGGAATACAATCCTAAAACGTTTGTCGACGAAATCTGAGTACTCGACCACTTTCACTTCATTGATTTGTGCTAACGCAACTAAGTGTGGGGTGGTACCCCTAGTGCTTTCATATAGATTGTATCAAGTGAGATTGTGCTGCAACTAACATTATTTCTAGTCTTAGGTACAATGGCACCTAAAGCAAGGCAAGGCAAGGAGAAGGCTACCACATCCCAAAAGGGCAAGAAGAGAAGTCGAAAAGACCAAGGAGAATTATCCTCAGCACACCTACCACGCCGAATGTTCGGAATAAAATGGGTTCTTGAGGAAGAAGCCAAAGCATGGTACAGCAGCAACAAAAAAAGAAAATATGTGCACGTCGACTTGATCAACAAGGAGACCTTAGCAAAGAAGGAGCCGCGAATGTTGGCAAAAATAATGGCTTTGAAGCTGGATTTCATCTTCCGCGACATGGGAGAGTGCAATCTTGACTTAACAAGAGAGTTTTATGCCAACTGGTCACCGAATACAACAGGCAATGAAGTCAAAATTTGGGGCCAAGTGTTACAGCTCACCGCGGATTGGATCAACTCTTTTCTTGGCTTACCTTCGGTCGACACAGCACCATTCAAAGAGCTGTATAGCAGGCCTCCTTATAGAGTGATACGACACACGCTTTGTGGAAGTAGATCAATGGCAAGGTGGGGCAGACATAAAGAAACAGGTCGACACAACACCTTCCCCTATGCTCCACTAAATAGGGAAGCAAGAATCTGGATGCGTATTGTCAACTCATGTCTTATTCCTGGGACGCAATACACCAAGATATCGAGAGATAAAGTGTGTTTGGTCTATGCTTTGATGACGAATGTCCCTATCAACTTTGGGGCAATCATTCGATCTACCATGAGGAAGGCCAGACTCCACAAAAGGTCCCATTTCACATTCGGCAATTTGTTGACAGCAATGTTGCGGAAGGAGGATATCGAAGAGGAACCAGCTGACCACAAACTCCCACATAACCCAAAGAAGGTTGACCTCACCAAGGTCAAAGATGCTGAAACAACTCATGGAGTCAACCTTACTACTGCGGAGAGACATGCTCGTGATGAGAGTTTCTTCCGTCATCTCTATGGCATGACACGATTTACTATGATGAGTGGTGGACGTATTCCAACTGCTGAAGAGCTCCAACAGCTGGACCACGACTACCCAATGAACATGCATGCACGGGAGATGTGTGGAGTGGGCGTATACTTTGAGGAACCTCTAGACGATGACGTGCCGACTGATGATGATCGACGCTTGCCTGATTCTGATGATGAGGAGAACTCTGACGACGACTCTTATGATGATTCCGACGAAGGGGGTATGACCCCCGACATTGATGAAGGGTCCGACTAACCAGGTTCTTCGAATTTATTTTCCACTGAGGGCAGTGTCCCGTCTAAGTGTGGGGTGGTGGTATTGCATGCTATACTTCCCTATTCGCATCTATGTTTGTTTACTTTTTTTTTGTGTGTTTCGATTTTTTTTAGTTAAGTTAAGTTTTTTTTAGGAGTAAATTTTTTCTAGCTTCGCATGAAATTATTTTGATAGGCAGCATGAGATTATAACAAGAGTATGTGTTACAATTGTGACTATTGAGACGTTTAGGCTCTAGTTGTGACTCATTATGTGATATTGTGTGATTCAATTCTTTCACTTGTTGGGTCAAGAGTCTATATTACTTCCAATCAAGTCGACCATGTGCCTTGTGTGTGTGAGATAATAGTATATTCTATGTGTGTGGCTGATGCTAGAACTTGCCTGGTATGTATGCAAAGCGAAAATAAGGAGTGTAAGTTTAGGAGATGATTTAGGCATTTCTTTGGCAACCTATACATGTTACCTTTGTCTTACCTACCCATGGACATCATCCTAGTTAAAACCCTTTTGAGCCTTTAGCCTATTTCTTTGACAACCTTTTATGTAAGCCTAATCCATTTTTTTCAAGACCGTAATTTGATCCAAATTCCTAAGTGCTTTAAATTAAAAAAGTCATGTGACAACATAAGAGGAAATTGGGTAAGTATGATGCTTTAAATTGTAAATGGTGCTTGAATGTGTTATGGAAAAGAAAGTGCTATCATAAGAGGTATGTTGTGAAAAGAAAAAGGAAAAGAAAGCTGAAAAGTGAGTTGTTCTTAAAATTGAAAAACAAAAGAGGAGAACAAGGGTGGTAGAATAAAAGAAAGAATAAAGGTTGAAAGAAAAAGTGTCAATGATACAATGTGATGTATTAAAGTGCTTAGGAACTTAGTCACTATTTCTGGCCAAAATAGTCCTACCCGTCCCTTAGCCTACATCACAACCATCAGATGACCTATTTGATTCTAATCTTAGCATTCTGACATTTAGTGGAGTATTACACTAAGGGCAAGCTTATTGTCATCAGTTGCTACATATGAATTCTTTGTGAGAGCGAGAGCAAGGACATTTTGATACCCATGTTTGAAAAATATGCTATATTTGTGAGTAATTATGGGTACTATATTGTGAGACACACATGGTTGATGAGCTTTGGATAGTTGTATATGATTATATGCACCTTAATGTTTGCATGAGAGTTGATCACCATCACGAGTCTATGCTAGAGGTTAAATTGTTTCTACTAATGATCGGAAAACTACTCTTTGTAGATAATTGTTGTGCTTGTCTTGATAAATGTTTTGTGTTGTTGTTGTAAAAACCCTAAGTTGATGCTTAGAAGGACATGATATTTTGTTCGAGGACGAACAAAGCTCTAAGCGTGGGGTGTTGATGATAGGTGGATTTACACGCCTATATCAATATATTTTGCCCATATTTTAGCCTAGTTTTGAGAACTAATTATCTATTTCATGCACTTTTAGTCCTTTTTTCTGTAAATGAGCTAACAAACATGATTAGGAAAGTTTCAGGTATAAATGATGCAAAATACAGCATTTTACGGCTTACTTGACGCAAAAGAAAGCTCACAAACGAAGTAGAAGGGAGCTGGAAGCCTAAGGACCAAATCTGCTGCAGGGAAAATCTGTCCCGGGCTAAAACAACATTTCTGAAGACTTTGGGGACTTACAGACACAAAGCTGGAATTTTACAAAGATACATTAACCTAGTACAATTAGGTTATGTATTTCACTATTCTATTTGGATTATGATATTGTAACCTTACCCTAGTACATTTGGGTCAAGGATTTCATTAGTATAGTAGGATTTGGCTATTTATTTCATTAGCTTAGTAGGAGTAGGATAGGAGTATTATAAATACCCTATCATGTTAGAGATTTTTATTCATTCTTCACTTAATTCAACAATTAATTTTCTTCCATCCCTCTCATCTTCCACCACAAACACGTCTAATCTACTCTTCTATTCTTAAATTCCACAACAAGAGAATCGTTACTTGCTAGGGAATCACCAAAACCACACGCCTATCTCCTACTTCTCACGCCATCAACCATGCAAAACGTGACATCCTTCGCATTCATGGGTAACTAAACCTCTTAGTTGGGGTTATGGAAGCCGAATGAGTTACTATCTATTGCTGTGATTTTGTGAGTTCAAGACACGTATATTGCTTATATCATTATTCTCTTATCTTAATCTACATTCTTTGCGGTTGCAAACGCAAGAATACGCCATTCTAACATTTAACTTGTTTGCGAGAAAGGTTATTTGTCTGGAAAAGAGATAATGTCAAGGTAGTAGGACACCCTTTCCTATTAAAAAGCTAGTGCCGTAACTGGACTAACCTCTTGGAGAATTCGTACCGTTAGACACGCTTTAAGCTCGCGAGAGTTAAAGTGAAATAGTCCTTGTTTAGGTCGCGAGACGCTTGGATTTACCATCGACTACAATTCTCTATAAGCAATTGCATGTCAAGACTCTACACACTCATAGCCAATAGAGACGTATACCTCAGAAGGTGGACATAACCCCAACGCTTCAATTCTCATTGTTTCACAACCTACGAAATAATCTCTTTTTACTTTGCTATTTTCAGCTTTTATTTCATTACTTTGGTTACTTATTACAATCCCCCCTTCTTACGAGACTTGCACCAAAAGTCTATTAATTTTACTTACTTATTGGCCAAGCTATTCCCTGTGGGATCGACATCCAACCCAGGTTGGGTTCTATATTTGCTAACGACCGCTTTACACTCCCACGAGAGCTGTAGATTGAGTGTTATCATTCTACTTATGTGATCCAGTTCCTAATTGTCCTCGTTGAGTACTATGGGTTCCCTCTAGTCCTCCTCGAGCTCCTCAGGATAAAGTGATGAACGTTGAGTTTCATTAGTCTATTTATATGTTAGATTAGTTGGTAACTTCTTAAACTGTATGTGGTGCATCTGTTACTCCAAGTTCTGAAGCCACAAGGGTTGGCCAGTTTATGAAATTGAACCCTCTAACCTTTACTGGTGTTAAGGTGGAAGAGGATCTTCAAGGTTTTCTGGATGAGATGGAATAGATATTCCGTGTAATGCATGCCACAAATGTGGAAGGCATGGAGTTTGCCGCCTACCAACTAAAGAATGTAGTGTACCAATGGTACGAGGAATGGGATCAGTCAAGGGATGATGATGCTGAGTCATCTCTGTGGGAGGATTTTTCTAATGCTTTTCTATACTACTTCTTTCCTCAGGAGTTGAGGGAAGCAAAGGTGAAAGAGTTTGTCAATCTAAAGAAAGGAAAAATGTCAGTCAAGGAGTATGCCTTAAAGTTCCAACAGTTATCTCGGTATGCTTCGGAGGTGGTTTCTAGAATGAGAGCTAGAATGAGGAAGTTCACTTTCGGGTTATCCCAGAGATTTGATATTGGAGAGTAAGGCTGCCTTGTTGATCAAAGACATGGACATCTCTAGGTTGATTGTGTACATGCAGCGGGTAGAGAAAGAGATGAACAAGCATACTGAAATAGGGGAAAAGCAAGGCAAAAATTTTAGGTTCCCTGAGCAGGGTGGTGGCCAATGATAGAGTGGCAGGGATGGTAGGAAGTGTCCTAAGAAGAAGTGGGGAAACTTTGGATCTTACTCGACGGCTAGTGCTCCCTACCCAAAGTCGTTAAGTGGTAGGCATTTTATAGGTGGAGAAAACTTCAGAGCATAGGGTTCCAAATCTCAGGCTAGTAAGGATCAGAGCTTAATCATATCCTCCCTACAGGTTCTGTGGTAGATTGCATCGGTGTTATTATGAAAAAGGAAGAGATAAGTGATTTAGTTATGGTCAGCTAGGGCACATGATTAAGATCTATCCAGTGGCTAAGGTTGCTTTGGGGGTGAACAAGGTTCAAGTTACTTTATCATCAGCTTCGGCACCAAAGGGTGCACTATCTAGTTTCGATACTGGTCAGACCTATCTTTATGATCTCACTACCCGATAGGAGTCTAAGGTATCTCTTGATGTTGTGAATGGTATGTTGAAACTCTTCTCCCGTGATGTGTACTTTTTACGTAATCCGAGGTCCACTCTCTCTTATGTGACCTCATTTATTGTTGTGCATTTTAGTTTTGGTCCCGAGTGTGTTCCAGAACCTTTTTCTATTTCTATCCTAGTAGGCAACTCTATGATTGCTAGAAGAGTCTATAGTGGGTATATGGTATCTTTTGGTAGCAAAGAAACTCTGGTAGATTTGTTTGAATTAAGCATGGTTGATTTCGATGTCTTATTGGGGATGGATTCGTTGCACTCATGCTATGAATCTCTAAATGTCATGACCCGAATCATGAAGGCCCGAGAGCCCTTCTAACTTGCCATCACATACGCTATTCCTATACAAAGAGGAAATGCAGAAATACATAACTGAATGGAAACACAGTCAACTTTTACTTCAAACTACTCAATACTAAAATGAGTTCATAAGAATCAATAACCTCTAAGTCTAGTATGCGAAATCTCTAACAACTGAAAAGACATCTGCCTAACATCTGGGACAAGGCCCCTAGTCGGACCATAAATCAAAATGAAATAACAATAGCAAGTTCTAATATAGGACTTCCGAAGTAAGGGAGGCTCACCAGTTGCAAACTTTTGACAAGTCAATCTACTGCTTAACGGGACTTCAGGACTATGTCTAGTATCCTGAAATATAGGGGGGGTCAATACAGGTGTACTGGTACGGAGAACAATCCAAAAACAAAATATGCATTTTTGTAAAAACATAGGTGAGATCATTTCATAAAGCACATGTCATCTTAAAACAATTTGAAATCATATGGGCATAATCTGAAACTTTAAAAACACACATTCAGCAGTTCAAGACCCAACTCTTTATCTTACTTTTGAGTCAAATGGTACACCCCCAATTCTGCTACCCCACGGGCTATATAGGATCTGCCCTTGACTCAGTGGCCAAGTCCCCAACCCAAGTTTGCCGCTAGGGTTGGAGTTTCTGCTTATTCTACTACGCCATAGGGCCGTCACCAGCGTATAATTTCTCTTTCAGGTAGCATAAACTCGTATCAGTAAATCACGATTTTGGGCAATGAGTCATTTGACTCATGCCTTCTTCGGGTAACTATCTAACTCGCTTAAGCCCAGTTTTGGATTCTTTAAACCATATCTTCTTCAAAACATTCTTTCTTTCTTAATATCATTTGGGCATATAAAAAATAGGGTATCATCATACCTCGACTTGCAAGTCAAGTCACAACATATCTACTGCCCTTATCTTATTGACCACCCAAAAGCTCTACTATTCGAACAAAAGTTCATATTTCAAAACTGTTGAAAAACCAAACCATTCTCAATACTTATTCTATGGTGGTCACCCTTTTTAGTTACTTTAAAACCATTCTAACTAAGACTTATGATCATTATACAACAAGTAAAAACACTCTTTCATTACTTTATGAAAACAACCAGTACAATTCATCCGTAATAATCCATCTACAGACCCAAGCTTTCAACAGTTTGTAAATTCAATTCACAATGTGTAAATCCAATGAAATTTGTCGTAAAGAGGAAATCACAAGTCTCATGCTCTCATTAACTTCTCAATATTGACATCACAAGATCACATGAAAATATTTCGAGTTGAAAACACTTCATCACAATCTCCATAATTTCTTTACAATAATATGAAATCCTTGATGCATGATCATCAACAATCTTGAAACCAAAGTCATTTATATATATATATATATATATATATATATATATATATACTTTAAAACTAATTTAAAAATAGTAAAATCTGGGCCTATGAGGTTTAGGATAGTCCTACGTACCTTAGTTGCAAAGAATCACGAAGAAATTTCAAAAAGATTTGATCTTTAAACTTGAGTGCCCAAACCCTAGTTGCTTTCTCCTCTTGTGTTCTTGAAAGATGAACTAGGGATCTTGAGAGAGTTAAAATGTTACTAAGAGGCTTAATTTTATGTAAGGATGATTAGGGATGGAATTTGGGTGAAGGAATGTGACTAAGGTGCCCCTAGACCCTTTAGGAATTGAAACAACGCATAAAACCACTTTAGATTCGCGTCAGGTTTCGTGTCGGGGTGCAGTCGACGCGATGCATCAAGATCACATCGGCTTACTGTATCACACGGAAAATGCCATAACTTTTTGCTCAGTTATCGGATTTTGGCGAAATTGGTATCATTGGAAAGCTAATTCAATTATATACAATTTGCTGGGTAGAATTCTATGTGTATAAAAAGTTATACATGTTCAAAATCAACTCTTGTAGAATCGAATATCAAACTTTGGATGAATGAATGACTCTTAGCTCAACTTTTCTCCAAGTGATTTTTATGAACAATTATTACCTCATAATCACTTCATACTCTAGGAGAAGGATCATGACACGTGAATTTAAATATAAACCATGGAATTCGAGGTTACACACGCAGGAATGGCAGTTCTCTTTCTAGCTCAAAAATGTGGGGTGTTACATTATCTCCCCCTTGGGATCATTCATTCCCAAATGATGGGTAGGGACTTGTTGAAGTTATAAAAGTGTAGAATAAAGTACTAAACCTTGCATTAACATTTTTCCCTATCAAAATATGCAAAGGCATCAAACAAGCTTCATGATAACCCCTAGTGAAACGTGAAAGCATGAAACATGAAATAATGAGACTTTATATAGGGATGATCTTGCACATAGGTTTTATGAACAATAATAATCACAACATAAGGCATGAGTTAATTTGGTGATAACGGGACTGAGTTACATCGGTACTAATCATGAAATAAGGTTTTCATGGGACATTGGATTTAGAAGCATTCTCCACCTTGCAAGGTACAACGAATAAACATAAACTTAGAGGCACCAATCATCTACACCCCAAACAATAAATAGCATACTTCACACTCACCAACTTACAATTCACCAATCACACATCTAGCCACATGAATTTGAGTCCCAATGCAAAGAGCTTTTATGTTGAAGCTTAACTCGAAGTAACAAGGTGGTAACTTAAGCTATAGGAACCTGTACTATACATCTCCTTAAGAATATTTATTCACCTTATCAATATTATCAAACACCCTTGGGTTTTAATTAAGAGGGTACTAACCACATAGTACATGGGTTGACTTTTCATCAATCACAACATTCAAGCCTATCATTACTACACCCACTTCATGGATTTCCCTCACTAAGACCAGCAAATTCAATCATATTTACAAAGATTTTTTCCATATATATCATTCGCAACTATTTCTCATAATAAAAGTCCATCCCCTTCTTAGCTATTTCACACAACAAAAGTTCTTCTCCTTTCTTTCCCTTTCACCTATAACCTTAGCTCAAGAAATTACATAAATTTTTTCACCTTTAAGAGCATCTACACTCCTACTTATCACATTACTACGCTTCCACATCCACCATCGCACTAACATATGAAGGGTCATTAAGGGACCCGAGCACAATCATCATGAATGGGAGAAACACTACTTGATTATAACCTATACCGGTTGACCTACATCAAGGTGGGACATGAGGTGAAGATATGATACCATCATGAAGTATTTATTATATCAAGTATCTAGATCATAAGTAGAGAGTCGTTTGGAAGAAACACAATACAACATGAATTCTTAGGATAGAGCATAGTGAGAAAACATTGGTGCATATATCAAGATAAAATAAAAAAAAAGACTGAATTACCCTCCTGGGCCCAGAAATTGGTAAGAAAAATTTGGCACCCGACGCGTTAAGCGACGTGATACGTCGGTACCTACCAACACGATTCTTGATGCGACGCATCGACATTGCGTTAGTCTACTATTTTGATCATCCAAACTTTCCTGAGACACCCCTTTACACCCTTAATCATGAATTAACTCAAAATCCACATCTTGGGGTCGGGAAGATCAATTTGAAGATCATGAAAGTTAAGAGCTCATAAATATGACTAAGTCTTTTAACAATTGGAAAAATTTTCAAGTTTTCAGCTCTCCATACATGCAACCCAAAGTGGTATTGAGTCGAGAATGCTATGGGGTATTACATTATAACTAAGATAAATATTGCCGCTTGATCAAAGTTACATTTCTAGACTTACAGACATATCCCCACATCACAATATATAGCGAGAACTCTCAACATAAAAGACACATCACCACACACTTAAACTCTAAACTCTCTCTAAAGAACTGTACTCTAAAGTCCTTGCTTTTCTGTAAATGCTACTCTTAACTTACGCTAGCCTCTATAGCCATCACTCTACAACTCCCACTCTCATGAGCGAACGCATCCATACCCCTTATAACAAACTCCTCTCATTAATCTCTAATACAAAGAAACTAAATTATTTTCTAGGACATCCCCTTTTAGGGACACTAATAGTAATTTCTTCTAACTCTCAAAGCCATCAACTTATGACTAACATTTTTATGGGCATAGACACCCACACTTATAAGCACTTAACGCTCTATCTTTAATTCCTTAGAATACTATTAATACTTCATAGTCTACTTTGGTATCTCAATACATCATCTCCCCCTTGGGAGAAAATCTCTACCTTCTAATCTCTGACTAAATACTTCAACTTAACCAAACTGGAGTCCCTATCTTGTTTCTCTTTCACTTCAGAAACTAAGAAAGATTCTGAACTACTCTGAACCCAAACATTCCCCTTAACTGAGTCAACCAATCGCACACCTAGTCTAGCCAACCAGTGAACTTCCCGAACTAACAGTTTTTTATCATTCTCCACATGAGCTACATTACCTATAGTCATTCTACTAAGGGCATCTGCCACAACATTGGCCTTACCTAGATGATATAATACACTTATGTCATAGTCTTTTAATAATTATAACCACCTTCTCTAATGGAGGTTTAACTCTCCCTGCGTAAAGATATATTTCAAGGTTTTGTGTTCTGTGAACACATCAACATGCACCCCATAAAGATAGTGCCTCCAGATTTTCAAGTTAAATACAATAGCTGCTAACTCAAGATTGGGGGTAGGATAGTTCCTTTTGTAAGGCTTAAGTTGTCTAGAGGCATAGGCTATGACCTTACCTCTCTACATCAAAACATAACCCAGATCAACTCTAGATGCATCACAATAAACAACAAATCCATCTGTACTATTAGGCAATGTCAAAACTGGGCTGAAGTACATCGAGCCTTTAACTCCTGAAATTTGTTCTCACAGGAATCTTACCACTGGAACTTAACCCTCTTTTGAGTCAATCTAGACATGGGGGACACAATAGATGAAAACCCCTCAATAAATCAATGATAATAGCTAACTAAATTCAAGAAACTTCTGATGTCTGATGGAGAGATAGGTCTAGGCTAGTTTCTTACTTATTCGGTCTTTTAAGGATCAACTCTAATGCCATTAGCAGAGACAATATAACCAAGGAAAGCTACTGACCTTAGCCAAAATTCACACTTACTGAATTTGGCAAACAACTGGTGATCTCTAAGAGTTTGCAACACGATTATAAGATGGTCTGCATGGTCATCCTCACTATAGGAATAGACAAGGATATCATCGATGAAGACTATGACAAATATGTCTAGGTTCTATTTGAACAGTTAGTTCATCAGGTCCATGAAGGCTGTTGGGGAATTTGTTAGCCCAAAGAAAATTACTAGAAAATTAAAGTGACCGTAATAGTTTTTGAAAGCTATCTTTGGAATATCACATTCCCTTACTTTAAGCTGGTGATAGCCGGATCTAAGGTCTATCTTAGAAAAATAAATTGCACCTTGGAGTTGGTCAAATAAGTCATCAATCCTAGGAAGAGGATATTTGTTTTTTATTGTGAATTTATTTAACTGATGGTAGTCGATGCACATTCGAGAGAGCCATCTTTCTTATGCACAAATAGGATAGGAGCACCCCATGGAGAAACACTGGGCCTTATGAATCCCTTATCTAAGAGGTCTTTAAGCTGCTATTTTAACTCATTAAGCTTGGCTGGAGCCATACAATAATGAGGAATTGAGATGGGCTCAGTATCTAGAAGAAGATCAATACTAAATTCTATTTTTCTATCGCGAGGTACCCCTGGCAGATCTTAGGGAAATACTTCAGGAAACTTATTGACTACACGGACTGACTAAACTGTGGGAGTCTCAAACTTAGTGTCTTTGAATCAAACTAAATGATAAATAAACCCTTTTGATATCAACTTCCTGGCTTTAAGATAGGATATGAAATGGCTCTTAGGAGATACTGAATTACCTTCCCACTCAAAGACTAGCTTGTTGAGAAACTAAAACTTCACCACTCGGGTGCGACAATCTATAGATGTATAACAGGAATAAAGTCAATCCATACCCAGAATAAGGTCAAAGTCAACCATATCTAATTTTATTAAATCTACTAACATAATTATATGAAGGACAGTGATAAGACACTTTCTATAGACTCGTTCGGCAACAACTGTCTCTCCTATTGGGGTAGAAACTGATAAGGGCTAAGAAAGCTTTTTTGAATCTATTCCAAAGTTTACTGCAACTAACGGAGTCACATAAAGAGAAATTTGACCCTGGGTCTAATGACACATAAATATCAAAATGAAAGACACGAAGCAAACCAGTAGCAATATTTGGTGAAATCTCCTGCTCTTGGTGGGACGGTAAAGCATAGAACTAATTCTGGGACTGACCGCCACCGATACTGGATGATACACCCGGAGGAGGGGCTGGGCAACCCAAAGCGGCTGGTGCACTAGTAGCCGGAGTCTGAGGATGAACATATCAGTTTCCCTGCTTAGCATGTGGTCACTCTTTGATCTCGTGCCCTAAACTACCACATCCATAACAACCTTTCTATCCCAACAAACACTCACCAAGATGATTCTTACCATACTTAGCACATGCTAAAAAATTAGGCCTTCCACTCACACTACTCTAAGACCTGGCCATAGAAGTCCTACCCCACCACTCTTACTTGGTTCTGGGTATGGGGGCACTGGCTGATGATGGTGCTGGAATATGAGGGTGACCCTAAAACTGTGAACAATTTCCCCCTCCAAACCTTGATTGATTGAAGTCAAACTACCCGGTCCTAGCCTTCTTTTTCCTCTATCCCTTTCTTTCAACTTCTCTGTCTTAATCTGTCTGGCATAAATCATCAACCTAGCAAGATCCATGTCTCCAATAACCATGGCAGTCCTACACTTCTTGACTACCAATCTAGACACTCCAGTAACAAACTTACTCATACTAGATCTATGGGCAACTATCGAATCTGGAGCATATTTAGACAACTGGTTAAACTTAAGGCAGTACTCTTTCACTATTATCGATCCCTACCTCAAGCTCAGAAGCTTCTCTATCTTAGCTTTCCTAATCTCACACGGAAAGAACCTATCTAGGAAAGTGTCTTGAAATACCTTCCAACTTATGGGAGCTGCATTCACATCTCTACCATTATTCCACATAATGACCTAATCATAAGAAACATCCTTTAGCCTATAGAATACTAATTCTACACTCTTCTCCTCAGTAATATGCATAATTTAGGTGATTTTTTTCACCTTATCAAGGTAGAGTTGTGGGTCCTAACCTACCTTCGACCCAAAGAATTCTAGTGGATTCATTCTTATGAAGTCATAGATTCTTCCTGCAACTAAATCACTATTTTGCTAAAGTAGGACTGCAACCTGATGATTTTCCTAAACATTAGCAGTCACAGCTTGGGCCAATGCCTGAAAAGCAGCCCTAAATTCATCATAGGATACATTCGCATTCAGAAGTTCAGCGGGCTGGGGTGGCTGATTATCATTCCTGTGTTCATTACCTTGATGAGAAGGCATATTCTATCAAGTAAGAGTACGAGTTAAAAGCAGATAGAAACAACTGAAAGCACGATAGAGCATAAAAGAAAAGGATGGTTTCCTAAATCATTCCATAGCTTCTTGCTAGTAAATATGATGCAGTTCACATCTATGATCAAGACTCTATGCAATGTGGCTTGTCCAACTCCCTATGACTCTTTGAACCTTAGGCTTTGATACCAAGTTTGTAACACCCCAAAAATGGGTCCCGAGATGTCATATGGTGCTCAGGGCTATGACTAGCCCCAAGTTAGCCCTTTTAGCCTTCTACTAATTTTGAAACTCATAATGAAGATAACTTAGACATGTGAATCTACTGAAATACCGAAATGCGACATTTATTATATGAATTGAACTTAGTTTAGATGAATATAAAGTCTGAAAGTGCTTAACTTAAAAATCTAAAAAACTAATACTGGAAATCTAAAATATTACTAAATGTCTGACAAGCCTCTACTTTTAATAACCAGAGAGTCACTGGGACAAACCCCAGCCGACTCGAACTAAATGGAAAACAACTAAGAAAATACTGCATAAAGCTGAAAGTCCGAATAAATGGATCCTCAAACCATGAGGACTCACCAATATTGGGATATAGATAAAGATGCCTGCGATCAATTTTTCTGCTAGAAATGAGCACCCCAACCTACATTATTAAACAATGTAGCACATAGACATATATGTGGATCAGTACTTTTGAATTGTACTGAGAATGTGGGGGTGAATGCATAAGTAAAATAATAGATGCAATGATTCAAATAACCTTCAAAACAACATCCTAAATGTGAGTGACTCACCTTGGCTTGAATAATAAAAAATGGAAAAACCATAAGACATGTGTAATAAGGTATAAAGAAGTTCTTGTGAGCCACCACACTTAGTTCTATTAAACTACACTCTTGTTTCTTCCTTCAAATCATACAGGCTAAGTGAAAAGTGCTCACTTTTATAAAGATGAAAAATTAAAGCTAATAACTGTAGTCTTAAGCAAAACAATGTCTGAATAAATTTGTGATCCTTTACACTTAGTTTTCTCAAAATTGTTATGACATTTTGATTTAAGACTTAGGGACTTTGGGAGGTTCTTCTAACCGACATACACCAGTTGAGCCATCATGGAGTCCAACATCATGTTTCCTTAAGGGGAAAACCTCACATTGGGAAGAGATGTTAGACTCTTGGCAATGAGTATAACCTTATGTTATGTGATCACTATCTGAACCCACTATGGGAACTTAATCTCAATTCTATGGTTGCACATAGTTCTAGGGTATGAGATCTTGGAATCATACCCAACTCAGAGCTAAAAACCCATACTTAACTAGTACAAGGGTTTGTAATAAATACCAATTATGCTTCTCTTTCTTTAAATCCCAAACTGTATGAATAATGTGGATTCCTTATCTTAGCTTAGGATCAAAAGATCAAATTTCTTTCTTAAATCTTGGTAAAAAGCTCATATAAGAGGCTTAAAATCATAATCTTCTTGAAATATCAATACTGAGACTTAGGGCGTAAAAACCCATGCTTTAAACTTATGCAAGTTCATAGTAAAATGCCATGCTCAACATACTTCTCGAAATACTTCACCAATAACCAAAGTAATGAAATCAAACTCACAATATCATGCTTAAAAAATTAATTGGAAATCTGTAAAATCATATCACACACATAAAGATGTGAAAATAGACATGCAATCCAACATTTAAGTCTTGTGACATTAAAATCTTCAAACAATGACAATTGGGTATGAACCCTAATTTACAAAATATAGAATCTTAAATAAAGATCAAATTTTGGGCACAAGGATGAAAGGATATCCTTGTTCATAAACCCCACATACCTTTATGGTGATGAAATTGTTGAAAGATTGGACTTTCAAGCTTGATTGTGCAACCCTAGTTGTTTTTCTCCTCTTGTGTTCTTAGATGATGAGCTTATGATGTTAATAGGGATAAAATGTGATTAAGAGATATAAATTTTGTAAGGTTATGTTTAGGGACGTTTAAGGAGTGTAAAAGGGTAAAATAAGAGAAAAAGTAGTAGTGTTAGGTATGGTAAGAAAAAAAAGAAAAAGGAAAAGAAAAAGAAAAATTGTGAAAAAGTGAAAAATAACTCAAAAACAGAGTGATTACGTCATTTGGGCCATAGGGTATGCGGCGCATTGCTCATCGCCTAAGCTAGGCTGGGAGGTGCATTGAACATTGCCTAAGCTAGGCTGGGCAGTGAATTTCCCATCGCCTAAGCATTTTTGTAGCCTTAGGCGATGTGTTAGGTGACGTACTCCCCTTTATAAAGTCATAACTTTTCACTCGATTATCAGATTAAGGCAAAATTGGTATCGTTGGAAAGCTAATTTGATTATATAAAATTTGGTGGGTCTAAATCTGCAAAATACCACATATCCATCAAGTTATACTCGTTCAAATATGACCCTTTCGAAATCAAATACTAAAACTTAATGGATTCAAAAGCTCTTAGCTTTCATTACTCTAAGTAACTCTTATGAACATGTTTTACCCAACATAAGCTCTCTTCATACTAGGATAATCATTATAAGTCATGCACTCAAATATGAATTACGATATTAGGGGTTTCACACATAGGAACAACGATTTGTTTTCTAGTTTTGAAATGTATGGGATATTATGTAAGGTAAGTTTAAGTACTGCCTTTCACCCATAGTCAGATGGGAAAGTAAAAAGTACTATTCATATAATAGAGGATATGTTTCATGCTTGCGTGATTGACTATGGTGGTAGTTGGGTTAAGCATTTGCCTCTTGTAGAGTTTGCTTACAACAATAGCTACCACTTTAGCATTGGGATGACTCTATTTGAAACATTGTATGGTAGGAGATATAGGGTGAGCTGGATATGCTTGGCCCAGATTTGGTTCACCAAGCTATGGAGAAGGTGAAGGTGATTCAAGATAGACTTAAGGCTGCCCAAAGTTAACAAAATTCCTATACAAATATGAGGATAAGTGACTTAGAGTTTGAGGTTGGAGATAGGGTGTTCCTAAAGGTGTCTCCCATGAAGGGAGTGATGCAGTTTAGGAAGAATGGGAAGCTCTATCCCCGATATGTAGGTCCTTATGTGATTTTGGGAAGGGTCGGCAATGTTGCATATAAGTTAGAATTACCTTCTATTTAAGCTCTATTCACCTGGTATTCCATGTCTCTATGTTGAGAAAATGTATAGGTGATCTATTACAGGTTGTGCCTATCACGGATAATGGTATTTTGGATTCCCTATCTTATGAAGAGATCCCAATTGAGATCTTAGATCATTAGGTTTGTCAGTTGTGGACCAAGGATCTGGCCTCAATAAAGGTTCTATGGAGGAAACACAAGGTGAAAGAGTCTACTTGGGAAGCTAAAGAGGACATGAAGTTCAAGTATCCATTCCTATTTTCTACACCAGAAATTCATGCGGAAGGTATGTGTTCTTCATAATGTCTTTATTTCCAAACTTTGTCAAAGAAAAGATTGATTTCCTTGATGTTTTGTTTTCTATCTGAAAGGTAAGAGTAGAGACATTTAGGGTTCTAATAGTGCTAGTTGCTACCTTGTTCTGTCATTTGAGGATGAATAATTCAAGTAAGGGAGAATTAAAACACCTTGGGTTTTGACCATTGAAAATTTCGAACCTTCTGGTCATTATATGAATCACCATACATGTCGTATGATGTGGGTACGGGTCAGGTGAGCCAATTCATAAGTTGTCCAGTGTGTGGTGGTTGGCTTTCTATTCTGGTTATGACCTAGTCGGTACAGGTCGTATAGTTTGGTAACGGTTTGTTTGGTTGATCCTTTACTTAATTCAAAACTTAGAAACCTAACTTGACTCCGAGTATGAGTGGCTTACTAAGAGCCATGAGGATAGGGTACGAGTGGTAAGGTGTAGTCGTATGTTGTCCAGTGTTAATCCCTTTGGATTCTTCCTAGGGTATGACTGAACCATACTAGTTGTACGGTATGGTCACGAGTTGGGGCCTTGGAGTCGTATGTTGGACAGAATATGGTTTCCAACTTTTTGATCAAGTTACGAGTGGAGGGTACCAGTCTTATGGTATGGATACAAGTAGAGGGGTCCAAATGTACCCTCCTGCTGGAATTTTTATAGTTTAAGTTGGGGGTATTTTGGACATTTCTACTCTTAACTTCTTTTAACCCCATGACCTAAAACACCTTTTTGGGCTTCATTAACCTCCTATTCTCAATCAAATACTCTCGAACCTCTCTCAAGCTCTTGGTTCTAGAAAGGCTAGTATTTTATTCAAGTCAACCCACTAAGGCTCAAAAGGGGTGGTTTCTCTTCATCTTCGTTGTTATCTAAGGCATGTTACTCCTCCCTCATTGTTAGTTCAACTAAAGCATAGTTTAATAAATGATTTTCATGGTATTATTGTGGTATTGTTTTGGGTCTTGAAATATGTATTGAGGGTTTTGGTTGTTCATGGTTGGATAATGTTCTCCCATGTTTTAATTATGGTTTTTATGTTGTAATTGCAATTTGAACATGTGATTGGATGGGAATGGTAAATTGATACTTGGTTTTAGCTTTGGAAACTATATTCCTTCAACATGTTTGTTAAAATGCCAATGAGAATGCTTTTATAACATAGTTTGCATATAATTGAAATCCTTGTATTGCTTAAAAAGGTAATGGAACCTAAATTGGTTTAAATGGTTTGGAAAGGCCTTGATGGCCATGGTTTTGGTTTAATTGAAAACTTGGGAGTCAAATCGGTTTAATGGCTTTGGTATAACACAAATGGATAGACTTGCAAGCTCTAGTTTGGTATGATGACACCAATGGTTAATGTGTAATAAATAAGACTCCTTGGTAATTGGTTGGTTGTGTGTCAATGGTTTTAATATAGGCTTAAAGGTGGATGTGTTAGTAAAACCGCGGAAGGTGCAGTTGATGATAGGCGAATTTACACGCCTATAGTGCTATATTTTACCCATATTTTAGCCTAGTTTTGAGAACAAATTATATATTTCATGCACTTTTAGTCCTTTTTCCTGTAAGTGAGCTAACGAACATGATTATCAAAGTTTCAGGTATAAATGATGCAGAATTCAGCATTTTATGGATTACTTGACGCCAAAGAAAGCTTCACGAAAGGAGAAAAGGAATCTTGGACGCCTAAGGACCAAAAGTGATGCATGGGAAGCCTGTCCCAGGCTAAAACAACAATTCTGAAGACTTTGGAACTAGCAGTAATTTATTAGGATTAGGATAATGATACATTAACCTAGTACAATTGGGTTAAGTATTTCATTAGCTTAGTAGGATTTGGTTAAGTATTTATTAGCTTAGTAGGATTTGGTTAAGTATTTCATTAGCTTAGTAGGAATAGGATATGAGTATTATAAATACCCTATTTTGCTAGAGATTTAGAGACATTCTAAAATATATTCATTCTACTTCTAAGACATTCTTCCATCAATTACAACTTTTCTAACCCTTCCATTAATTCTACTTCTTATTCTTCTTCTATTCATCTATTCTTAATTTCCGCAACAAGAGAAACGTTACTTGCAAGAAATCATGCCTAACGCCTACCACACTTGTGCTACACGAAATTCTTATTGTGGTATAATAACAATGTCAATTATGATTTCCTTCGCACTCATGGGTAACTAAACTTCTCTGTTGGGGTTATGGAAGCCGAATGAGATACTATCTATTACTATGAGTTTGTGAGTTCGTGACACGTATGCTGCTTATATCATTATTCTCTTCATCTTAACCTAAATTCTTTGTGGTTGCAAATGCAAGAATACGCCAGTATAACATTTAACTTGTTTGAAAGAAAGGTTATCTGTCTGGAAAAGAGATAATGTCAAGGTAGTAGGGTCCCATCCCCTATTAAAAAGTTAGTGTCGTAACTGGATTAACCTCTTGGAGAATTCGTACCGTTAGACACGCTTTAAGCTCAAAAGAGATAAAGTGAAATAATCCTCGAATAGGTCGAAAGACGCCTGGATTTACCATCGAATACAATTCTCTATAAGCACATGCATGTCGGAATTCAACACACTCATAGCCAATAGAGACGTATAACTCAGAAGGTGGACATAACCCCAACTCTTCAATTCTCATTGTTTTACAACCTGCTAAACATTCTTTCTTTTTACTTTGCTATTTTCAGTTTTTACTTTAAATATTTTGGTTACACATTACAATCCCAAGGAAACCAAGGTCGGACTTACTATGATAAATCTGGAAACAAGGACCAAGGTAGTTGGAAGAACAAGAATGAAAAGAGTGGTTTGTACGTTCCCCCTGGAAGACGTGATGGCACCACATCTAGCTCTGGAAGTATGGAAGACATGCTGGCCAAAATATTGAAAGGAGTGGAAGTAACAAGCACTACAGTAACGGAGGTAGTTAATGATTTGTCCTCTATGAAACAAATAGTTGATTCTCATTCCACTTTAATCAAGCAAATAGAGCAGCAATTGATCCAACTTTCAGCATCACTCAATCAAAGAAAGACTAGCACTTTACCTAGCGATACTGTGCAAAACCCAAGGAATGATGGGTCATGCATGGCCATTACTACCCGGAGTGGTAAGGTGCTGGAAACTTCAGCAAAAAGCAAGCAAGTAGATGACGAAGTAGTGGACATTGATGATAAGGCGAAAGGAGAAGAATCCGCAGAAAAAGGGCACAACGTCCATGACGTCAATCCCAATGGATTGCAACCTGAAAAATCTGAAAAACGAAAGCAAGAGGAGAAGAAAACCGTGGAGAGAACAATTCCATACCCACCACCACCTTTCCCTCAAAGATTGAAGAAGGTGGCGGATGACACGAAGTTCAGCAAATTCATGACTATGTTGAAGCAGCTGACCATTAATGTTCCATTGGTGGAGGCACTTGAACAAATGCCTAGGTATGCGAAATTTATGAAGGATCTTTTGACAAAGAAGCGGGCAGCAAGTTATGAGTTGAAAGATGATGTTCATCACTGCAGCGCAATCGCTACTCGATAAATAGTTCAGAAGAAGACTGACCCCGGTGCTTTCACTATTCCTTGCACCGTTGGATCTTTGAATTTTTCCAAAGCATTATGCGACTTAGGAGCCAGCATCAATTTGATGCCACTATCTATCTATAAGAAGTTGGGTTTGGGTGATCCTACTCCAACCAACATGAGGCTCGTAATGGCGGATAGGTCGGTAAAACGACCTGTTGGTATTCTATGTGATGTCTTGGTAAAGGTTTCTTCATTTATCTTTCCGGAAGACTTCGTTATTTTGGATTGTGAGGCAGACTCAGAAGTTCCCATAATCTTGGGGCGTCCTTTCCTTGCTACGGGAAGCGTGCTTATCGATTTGAGAGCTAATGAGCTTTCGTTCCGAATAAATAACGAAGTAGTTCGCTTTGATGTTTGCAAATCAATGAAGCAACCCAAAGATCTGAGTGTATTTTCGGTGGCTGATGATTTCTTTGATGATGAGAAAGAATTACTTGAAGAAGAGTAAATTATTGATGACCCTTTGGCAGTTGTGCTCATAAATGGAGAGAATGAGGATGCTGAAAATTGTGAAGAAGTTATTGGTGCTCTATCAGGATTAGGGACATATCGTTATGCTCCCAAGAAGATGGACCTTGATCTCAAGAATCGACCCACACCACCAGCTAAGCCATCTATTGAAGAGCCACCCACATTAGAATTGAAGGAGCTGCCAAGACATTTAAAGTATGCATTCCTAGGAAGCGGAAACACACTTCCAGTCATTGTTGCAGCAGATTTGGGTGAGTAACAAGTTGCAGCTCTCATTGCTATTCTACGGAAGTATATTAGAGCCATTGGATGGACCATTGCGGATATTATTGGTATTCCACCTGGGATTTGTACACATAAAATTCAGCATGAAGAGAATTGCACACTCACCATTGAGCATCAAATACGTCTAAACCCACCTATGCAAGAAGTGGTGAAGAAAGAAATTATCAAGTGGTTAGACGCGGGGGTTATGTATCCAATCTCTGATAGTACATGGGTAAGCCCGGTACAATGTGTTCCCAAGAAAAGAGGCATGATGGTGGTCGCGAATGCGAAGAATGAGCTTATTCCACTCAGACCCGTCACTGGATGGAGAGTATGCATGGACTACCGAAAGTTGAATTCTTGGACACTCAAAGATCACTTTCCAATGCCATTTATGGACCAAATGCTAGATCGATTAGCGGGGAAAGGATGGTTTTGCTTCTTAGATGGTTATTCAGGCTATAATCAGATTTGTATTGCACCCAAAGACCAAGAGAAGACAACGTTTACATGCCCATATGGTACGTTTGCCTTCAAACGTATGCCATTCGGGCTATGTAACGCACCAACCACCTTTCAACGTTGTATGATGTCAATTTTTCTGATATGGTTGAAGACACTTTGGAGGTATTTATGGACGATTTTTCAGTTGTTGGTGAGACTTTTAAAGCGTGCTTGGCAAACCTAAGTATGGCGTTGCAAAGATGTGTAGAATTCAACCTAGTGCTGAATTGGGAGAAGTGCCACTTCATGGTAAAAGAAGGAATCGTTCTTGGGCACAAAATCTCCAAAATAGGAATTGAGGTTGATCGAGCAAAAATCGAAGTCATTGAGAAGCTACCGCCTCCAATATTGGTGAAGGGAGTTCGTAGTTTTCTCGGTCATACAGGTTTCTATCGTCGGTTCATCAAAGACTTTTCCAAAATTGCTAGTCCATTGTGCAAACTCTTGGAAAAAGATGCAAAGTTTGACTTCAATGAAGAGTGCTTAAAGGCATTCGAATGCCTCAAAGGAAAACTCATTGAAGCCCCTATCATGGTAGCATCAGATTGGTCTCTCCCGTTCGAAGTCATGTGTGATGCTAGTGGTGTAGCCGTTGGAGTTGTGCTTGGTCAGAGAAAGGAGAAATTATTTCATCCTATCTACTATGCGAGTAAGGTCCTAAATGAAGCCCAAAGGAACTACACTGTGACAGAACAAGAGCTCCTAGCGGTTGTGTATGCGTTTGAGAAGTTTCGGGCCTATCTATTAGGTACTAAGGTGATCGTTCATACAGACCATGCAACTCTTAGGTATCTAATGACAAAGAAGGATGCAAAACCAAGATTAATTCGATGGGTATTGCTGTTGCAAGAGTTTGATTTCGAAGTTAAAGATAGAAGAGGTTCTGAGAACCAAGTGGCCGACCATCTATCTAGACTCGAGAACGAGCATGTGGCGCAGCCTGATATCAAGATTGATGATGCATTCCCTGACGAGGAGATCCTAGCGACGATAACAAAAAAGTTACCATGGTATGCCGACTTTGCAAATTTTGTGGTGAGTAATGTAATACCTGCCAATTTACCATACCATCAAAAGAGGAAGTTTATGCATGACGTACAACACTACTATTGGGATGAGCCATATTTGTTTCGACGATGTGCGGATGGTATTATTCGACGATGTATATCCCATGTAGAGGTGCCTACTATATTGGAAGCATGCCATACTTCCCAAGTTGGAGGACATCACGCAGGCAATCGGACGGCAAGAAAAGTATTGCAAAGTGGATATTATTGGCCTTCGATATTTAGAGATGCCTACGACTTTGTTAGAAGATGCGACCAATGCCAAAGACAAGGTGCTATTTCGAAACACCATGAGATGCCCATGTTGAAAATTCTTGAGGTAGAACTCTTTGAAGTGTGGGGCATTGATTTCATGGGTCCATTCGTGAATTCGTTTGGAATGAAGTACATCTTAGTTGCTATAGATTATGTCTCAAAATGGGTTGAAGCTGTAGCGTTGGCCGACAACGAGGGAAAGCGTGTTGTAGCATTTTTAAAGAGGAATATCTTCTCTCGCTTTGGAGTACCACATACTATCATAAGTGATGGAGGATCTCACTTTTGCAACAAGCTATTCAAATCCGTGTTAGCCAAGTATGGTGTCAAGCAACATAAGGTAGCCACGCCTTATCACCCACAAACGAGTGGATAAGTAGAGGTTTCCAATCGGGAGATCAAGCAAATCCTTGAGAAGACGGTCAATGCTAATAGGAAGGATTGGTCTCGGAAGCTAGATGATGCACTATGGGCGTATAGGACTGCATTCAAAACACCCATCGGCATGTCCCCTTATCAACTAGTTTATGGGAAGGCTTGTCATTTACCCATTGAGCTCGAACATAAGGCATTGTAGGCGTTGAAGCAATTGAATTTGAATTGGGATAATGCGATGAATCTGAGGTTGGAGCAGCCGAACGAATTAGATGAGTTCCATCTCCATGCATATGAAAGGTCAGACCTATACAAGGAGCGGATAAAAAGGTATCATGATCAGCGGATTGTTCGACGAAACTTCCAAATGGATGATATGGTACTTCTCTTCAACTCTAGATTGAAGCTGTTCCCAGGTAAGTTAAAGTCTAAGTGGTCTGGTCCATACAAAGTTATCCAAGTCTACTCGTCTGGAGTAGTTGAGTTGGAAGACACCAATGGTGTTGTCTTCAAGGTGAATGGGCAACGTGTTAAACCTTATATTGGTCCTCTTGACTCGATGAATTATATGGCCATCACTTATCTCGAAGAAGTCTAAGTACTCGAGGTAACTATGTCAAGCCACGACAATAAATAAGGCGCTAGATGGGAGGCAACCCATCGTTTATCGTTTTTCATTTTTTTAGTATGTGTTTTGCTTTTGATTACTAAAAATCCAAAAATAAGAGTCGTTCCACGACCAAAACTAAGGCGCTAGATGGGAGGCAACCCATCGTACTAATTGTTTTTATTGGTTTTGAGAAAATGTAGGTGCAGGAGGTATTCAACGAGGAGATTGGTTTCAAATGACGATTTGGACGTAGTGTATGGTAAAGGTGGTAAGTTTGGAATTAAGATGCATAAGGCTATGGATTGAGCATTGCTCATGACAAAATAGGCATCGAGCAAGGCTAGGCCTAGGTAAAACTAGGCCACGAACAAGGCAACACCTATACTATAGCCTAAGGTCTCGGAATCTAGTGTGCAAAGGCATAGGCGCCGCCCATGCTCAAGTATGCTATAGCATAGGCGCCGCCTATGCTAAAGAATTTGGTCTCGGAATCTCATATGCCATGCTAAAGGCACCGCCTATGGTCACTAAGGGCATTGCATTAGGCACCGCCTATGCTAGCAAATGCTTTGCATTAGGCGCCGCCTATATGAGAACGCTCAATCTACAGCTCTCGTAGGAGTGTAAAGCGGTCATTAGCAAATATAGAACCCAACTGGGTTGGGTATCGATCCCACAGAGAATAGCTTGGTCAACAAGTAAGCAGAATTACTAGACTTTTAGTGCAAGTCTCGTAATGAGGGGGGATTGTAATGTGTAACCAAAACAATAAAGTAAAAGCTGAAAATAGCAAAGTAAAACGAGAAGGATTGTTCCGTAAGTTGTAAACAATGAGAATTGAAGCGTTGGGGTTATGTACACCTTCTGAGGTATACATCTCTATTGGCTATGAGTGTGTAGAGTTTTGACATGCAACTGCTTATAGAGAATTGTATTCGATGGTAAATCCAAGCGTCTTTCGACCTCAACAAGGACTATTTCACTTTAACTCTTTCGAGCTTAAAGCGTGTCTAACGGTACGAATTCTCCAAGAGGTTAGTCCAGTTACGACACTAGCTTTTTAGTAGGAAAGGGTGTCCTACTACCTTGACACTATCTCTTTTCCAGACAAATAACCTTTCTTTCGAACAAGTTAAATGTTATACTGGCGTATTCTTGCGTTTGCAACCACAAAGAATGTAGATTAAGATGAAGAGAATAATGATATAAGCAGTATACGTGTTGCGAACTCACAAACTCACAACAATAGATAGTAACTCATACGGCTTCCATAACCCCAACAGAGAAGTTTAGTTACCCATGAATGCGAAGGAGACCACGATTGACATTGTTGTTATTATACCACAAGATTGATGATTTTCGTGTAGCTTAGGTGGTAGGCGTGTGGCATGAATTCCAAGGAAAAAGTAACAATTCTCTTGTTGCGGTAAATAAGCATAGATGAATAGAAGAAGAAAAATAGAATTAATGGAAAGATTAGAAGAGTTGTAGAATTGTTGTGGTGGAAGAAGAGAGGGATGGAAGAAGATTAATTGTTGAATAAAATCTCTAGCATGATAGGGTATTTATAATACCCATATCCTAATCCTACTAGGTAAATAAATATCTAACCAAATCCTACTAGGCTAATGGAATACTTAACCCAAATGTACTAGGTTAATGTAACATTATCATAATCCAAATAAACTAATGAAATACATAACCCAATTGTACTAGGTTAATGTATCATTGTCCAAATCCAACTAAGTTACTGCAAGTCCCCAAAGTCTTCAGAAATGTTGTTTTAGCCCGGGACAGATTTTCCATGCAGCGTTTTTGGTCCTTAGGCATGTAAACTCCCTTTCCTTCCTTCGTGAGCTTTCTTTTGCGTCAAGTAAGCCATAAAATGCTGAATTCTGCATCATTTATACCTGAAACTTTGCTAATCATGTTCGTTAGCTCACTTATAGGAAAAAGGACTAAAAGTGCATGAAATATATAATTTGTTCTCAAAACTAGGCTAAAATATGGGTAAAATATAGCACTATAGGCGTGTAAATTCGCCTATCATCAACACCCCACACTTAAAGCTTTGTTCGTCCTCGAACAAACTATCATGTCCATCTAAACATCAACTTAGGGTTTCACAGTAACAACACAAAATATTCGTCAAGACAAGCACAACAATTACCAACAAAGAGTAGTTTTCCGATCATTAGTAGAAACAATTCAACCCCCAACATAGACTCGTGATGGTGGTCAACTCATACTCAAAAGTTAAGGTACAAAGAATCATACACCACTACCCAAAACTCATCAACCATGTGTGTCTCACAATATATTACCCATAATCACTCATAAGTATAGCATCTTTTTCAAACATGGGTATAAAAATATCCTTGCTCTCACTCTCGCAAAGAATTCATATGTTGCAACTGATGACCATAGGCTTGCCCTTAGTGTAATGCTCCACTAAATGTCGGAATGCTAAGCTTAGGATCAAATAGGTCTTCTACAGGTTGTAATGTAGGCTAAGGGACGGGTAGGATCAACTATTTTGGCCAGAAATAGTGACTAAGTTCCTAAGCACTTTAATACATCACATTGTATTATTGACACTTTTTTCTTTCAACCTTTATTTCTTTTATTCTTCCACCCTTGTTCTCATCTTTTGTTTTTCAATTTTGAGCACAACTCACTTTTCAGCTTTCTTTTCCTTTTTCTTTTCACAACATACCTCTTATGATAGCACTTTTTTTTTCATAACACATTCAAGCACCATTACAATTTAAAGCATCATACTCACCCAATTTCCTCTTATGTTGTCACATGACTTTTTCACTTTAAAGCACTTAGGAATTTGGATCAAATTACGGTCTTGAAAAAAATGGATTAGGCTTACATACAAGGTTGTCAAAGAAATAGGCTAAAGGCTCAAAAGGGTTTAACTAGGATGATGTCCATGGGTAGGTAAAACAAAGGAAAACATGTATAGGTTGCCAAAGAAATGCCTAAATCATCTCCTAAACTTACACTCCTTATTTTCGCTTTGCATACATACCAGGCAAGTTCTAGCATCAGCCACAAACATAGAATATACTGTTACCTCACACACACAAGGCACATGGTTGACTTGATTGGAAGTAATATAGACTCTCGACCCAACAAGTGAAGGAATTGAACCACACAATATCACATAATGAGTCACAACTAGAGCCTAAACGTCTCAATAGTCATGATGCTAGCACAAACTCTTGTTATAATCTCATGCTGCCTATTAGAATAATTTCATACAAAAAAAAATTTTACTACTAAAAAAACTTAACTACTCAAAAAAACTTAAAAACGAAACACAAACAAAAACAAAGTAAACAAACATAGATGCAAATAGAGAATTATAGCATGCAATACCGCCACCCCATACTTAAACGGGACACACTGTCCTCCGTGGAAAATAAATAAGAAGAACCTGATTAGTCGGACTCATCCTCTATGTCTGGAGTCATACCCCTTACGTCGGAATCATCATCAGAGTCGTCATCATTAGAAGTTCCTCATAAGTATCCCACTTAATTCCAAGAGTGAGTCGAAGTGTTTGCATCGAGGAGGGTTCTCCTTGCTCTTTTTGTGAAGTGGTAGCCTTATCTTTGCCTTGCCTTTTGGTGCCATTGTACCTGAGATCTCAATAGAGTCATGTTAGCATCATCTCAATGGATACAATCTATGAACAAGCAATGTAGGTACCACCCCACACTTAGGTTGTTGGCACCAACTAGTGAAGTGAAAGTGGTCGATTACTCAGACTTCATCAACATACGTTTTAGATGCTCTATTCCAACAATAAAATCAGTGAGTCATACTTCTTGTACTCTTGGAAATACTTGCATGTAAGATTATATCAAGACTATTACATAAGGATTACATCAAGGTATAGTATCTATCAATAATCACAACCGCCTATGTCGGTAGGCAACTATAAGTCTTATTCCGATGAACAATTCATTCCAACATGTAAGTATTAAAGTGACAAGATTATGCAATGTTAATGACTATAGCAATTCCGCAAGAGTATGACAATACATCAAAATCAAATTCAAGTTGGAAACAAGTTAAGATCATCCTAACGTATATGTTCACTCACTTGGTTGTGTATCAGCAATTCAAACACATGAATATCACCAGTGCTTCTTCAAGATATAGAAATTCATAATAGGCATAGCAACGTAGTACTTACAAAAAATGGATGAAGAACAAAAGAGTACTTACATGATTGAAGCCTTTGGAGATGTTCTTGTGAATTGGAAGAGCAAAAAGAGAAATTTTGAGATGATTTGGATGGATGTGCGGTGCCTTTGGGTCAATTTCTAATGTGGTTATGTTTCAAGACTAATTCCCCTTTATATAGGAAGAGAATGGGTCGGGTTTTGACCCATTTCCAAACAGTTTTGAAGACAAAAATACCACATATACGGCGCATAATGCTCGGCATAGTCATGACATATGCGCCACATAGTCTATGGCATTTTGAGACATATGCGCCGCATAGTCTATGGCATTTTGAGACATATCCGCCGCATAGTCTATGGCATATGAGATCCTGAGACCTAATGCCATAGCATAGGCGGCGCATAGTCAAAAGCACACTTAAGAATGGGCGGCGCATAGTGTATAGCACACTAGATTCCGAGACCTTAGGCTATAGAATAGGTTTTGCATTGTTCATGGCCTAGTTTTACCTAGGCCTAACCTTCCTCGATGCCTATTTTGGCATGAGCAATGCTCAATCCATAACCTTATGCATCCTTATACCTAACTTACCACCTTTTCCATCCAATACGTCGAAATCATCATTTGAGACCAATCTCCTCGTTGAATACTTCTCGCACCTATATTTGCTCAAAACCAATGAAAACAATTAGTACGATGGGTTGCCTCCCACCAAGCGCCTTAGTTTTGGTCGTGGCACGACTCTTATTTTTGGATTTTCATTTATCAAAAACAAAACAAGTACTAGAACGAAAGAAAGACAAAACGATAAACAATAAATGAAAAATGATAAACGATGGGTTGCCTCCCATCTAGCGCCTTATTTATTATCGTGGCACGACATAGTTACCTCGAGTACTCAGACTTCGTCGAGGTAAATGGTGGATCGTTTTCTGAAAGGATTTAGATGACAATGACGCTTACCTGTGGGCATGCAATCTTTTTCGAGATGGCTCATACGTTTCTCCGGAGAGTCACCAATTATATCATCAATAGTCCAACCCATAGCTCTCTTGTATCTCTTCAGAGCAGAGATGAGAGCCTCTACGTGCTGTTCACTTAAATCATCTGCACTCTATAGAAGTATATTTCTACTTTCCAAGAACACATACCTTAGATAATCAGGGAGCTCTTGCGATTCTAGCATTGGTGGCTCATCAATGGGAGTCTTCGTTGTTGGTTGATTCTTGAGATCACAATTCGGTTGCTTAGGAGTATTAGACTCTATTTCTGTTAGATCACCCATAAGTTCTTCATAATCTTCATTATCCTCATGCTCAACATTCAGTGGCACAGCAGACAATGGCTCAACAGTAGGCTGTTTCTCTATAGATAATGCTTTCATATCCTCTTGATGAACATCAGCTACAGATAACTCATTCATATCGCTGGGCTGCTTCATGGATTTGCATATATCAAACCGTACTACTTCGTCATTAATTCGTAACAAAAGCTCATTATCTTTCATGTCAATAAGCACACTTCCGATTGCAAGGAAAGGACGTCCCAGTATTATGGGAACTTCAGAATCCTCCTTACAATCCAGAATAATGAAGTCTGCAGGAAAGATGAATGAAGAAACTTTCACCAACACATCATTCAAGATACCCACAGGTCTTTTTACCGACCTATCAGCCATCACGAGCCTCATATTGGTTGGTGTCGGATCGCCTAGCCCCAACTTCTTGTAGATGGATAGTGGCATCAAATTTATGCTAGCACCTAGATCGCACAATGCTTTGGCAAAATTCAAAGATCCTATGGTGCAAGGAATAGTGAAAGCTCCGGGGTCGGCCTTCTTCTGAACTATCGATCGGGTAGCAACTGCACTACAATGATGAACATTATCCGCTAACTCATAACTTGATGCCCGCTTCTTTGTCAACAGGTCCATCATAAATTTTGCATATCCAGGCATTTGTTCAAGTGCCTCCACCAATGGAACATTAATGGTCAGCTGCTTTAACATATTCATGAATTTGCTGAACTTTGTATCATCCGCCACCTTCTTTAATCTTTGGGGAAAAGGTGGTGGTGGGTATGGAAGTGTTCTTTCCACGGTTTTCTTCTCCTTTTGCTTCCGTTTTTCCACTTTTTCAGGTTGCACAGTGCTGGATGTGGCGTCCTTGACGTCAGGAGTGGGTGCTGCGGCATCTTCTCCTTTTGTGTTGTCATCCATGTCCGCAACTTCGTCAACCACTTGCTTGCCTTTTGCTGAAGTTTCCAGCACCTTACCACTTCTGGTAGTGATGGCCATGCATGACCCATCATTCCTTGGGTTTGGCACAGTATCGCTAGGTAAAGTGCCGGCCTTTCTTTGATTGAGTGCTGCTGAAAGTTGGCTCAATTGCTGCTCTATTTGCTTGATAGAAGTGGAATGTGAATCAACTAATTGTTTCATGGAGGACAAATCATTGATTACCTCTGTTACTCCCGCGCTCGTTGCTTCCACTCCTTTCAATAATTTAGCCATCATGTCTTCCATACTTCCAGAATTAGATGTGGTGGTGTCACGTCTACCAGGGGGAACGTACAAACCACTCTTTTCATTCTTGTTCTTCCAACTACCTTGGTCCTTGTTTCCAGATTTATCATAATAGTTCCGACCTTGGTTTCCTTGGGCATTCCCGCGGAAACCCCCCTGATTGTTCAAGTAGTTGGCCTCATCTTCCGAATCAGATTCGTCTCTTCCTTTTGACGCAATATCTTTCACTTTTTTGGTCTTCCCTGATAGTAAATGCTTTGTAAGAAGATCCATTTGTGTTCTCAAATGCGCCATATCTTGATCACGTTCTTCTTCTCTTCTTCTTTGGTTTGCAGTCATGCCAATAGATAAAGTGGGGCTTGCTACCTCAGAATCCCTGGTATGCCAAGCTCTACTTTGTTTCATTATACGATCTAGCATATTGCTTGCTTGACCAAAGGTGAGGTCCATAAATGATCCACCTGCTGCATTATCTACCACTGGCTTGGTCACCGAATTCAAAGATCTGTATAATATCTCCATCAAGTGGACATTGGTCATATGATGGTTTGGGCACTGCATTAGCTTCATCTTGAACCTCTCCCATGTAATGTGGAGAGCTTTAGTTGGAAGCTGTCAAAAATTGGTGATCTCATCTCTCAACTGTGCTCTTTTGGATGGCGAAAAGAATCTTTCTAGGAAAGCGTCTTTCAATTGCCTCCAATTAGTAATTGAATCAGGAGTCAGCCCATTCAACCATAGAGTTGCCTCCCCAGACAGAGACAATGGAAATAAGCGTAGTCGAATTGCATTCTGTCCAACGCCAGGATTGTCGAATGACTTGCATGTAGGAATAAAGTTGATCAGATGCATATTCGGATCATCGCCTGCTAGTCCACCAAATAATCCCTTGAGTTGCAAAAGTTGAATTATGGTGCTAGTGATATTAAACTTTGCTCCGGGTGCCAATGGCGGAAGAATAATAGCTCCGGTGGCACCAGGTCTGTCCAGATCGTCATCATCATCATCGAACGGTATTTGCATAGCTCGGCGTTCAGGCCTAAACCTAGCTTGATGATCTCTTCTCTGCATGGGTGCCGCCATCTCAGCAATATGCCGTGGGTTTAGTAGCTACTCATCGCCTAGGTCCTCATCATCAGGATTTGTTGCACGGCCTGGGTTATCAATATTCTGTTGATTCACTTGAGCAGCCATCCTATCAATTTCATGTTGTGCATCCATTCTGTCAATAGAACCTGAATAAAACAAAAACAACAACTAAAAGTAAAAGTACGAGAATCTTTGACCAAAGGGTCTAGCAACTATCACAAACTTAATTGACACTCGTATTCCCCGACAACGGCGCCAATTTTTGATAACGCTCAATCTACAGCTCTCGTAGGAGTGTAAAGCGGTCGTTAGCAAATATAGAACCCAACTGGGTTGGGTATCGATCCCACAGAGAATAGCTTGGTCAACAAGTAAGCAGAATTACTAGACTTTTAGTGCAAGTCTCGTAATGAGGGGGGATTGTAATGTGTAACCAAAACAATAAAGTAAAAGCTGAAAATAGCAAAGTAAAAAGGGAAGGATTGTTACGTAAGTTGTAAACAATGAGAATTGAAGCGTTGGGGTTATGTCCACCTTCTGAGGTATACGTCTCTATTGGCTATGAGTGTGTAGAGTTTTGACATGCAACTGCTTATAGAGAATTGTATTCGATGGTAAATCCAAGTGTCTTTCGACCTCAACAAGGACTATTTCACTTTAACTCTTTCGAGCTTAAAGCGTGTCTAACGGTACGAATTCTCCAAGAGGTTAGTCCAGTTACGGCACTAGCTTTTTAGTAGGAAAGGGTGTCCTACTACCTTGACACTATCTCTTTTCCAGACAAATAACCTTTCTTTCGAACAAGTTAAATGTTATACTGGCGTATTCTTGCGTTTGCAACCACAAAGAATGTAGATTAAGATGAAGAGAATAATGATATAAGCAATATACGTGTTGCGAACTCACAAACTCACAACAATAGATAGTAACTCATACGGCTTCCATAACCCCAACAGAGAAGTTTAGTTACCCATGAATGCGAAGGAGACCACGATTGACATTGTTGTTATTATACCACAAGATTGATGATTTTCGTGTAGCTTAGGTGGTAGGCGTGTGGCGTGAATTCCAAGGCAAAAGTAACAATTCTCTTGTTGCGGTAAATAAGAATAGATGAATAGAAGAAGAAAAATAGAATTAATGGAAAGATTAGAAGAGTTGTAGAATTATTGTGGTGGAAGATGAGAGGGATGGAAGAAGATTAATTGTTGAATAGAAGATGAATAAAAATCTCTAGCATGATAGGGTATTTATAATACCCATATCCTAATCCTACTAGGTAAATAAATATCTAACCAAATCCTACTAGGCTAATGGAATAATTAACCCAAATGTACTAGGTTAATGTAACATTATCATAATCCAAATAAACTAATGAAATACATAACCCAATTGTACTAGGTTAATGTATCATTGTCCAAATCCAACTAAGTTACTGCAAGTCCCCAAAGTCTTCAGAAATGCTGTTTTAGCCCGGGACAGATTTTCCATGCAGCGTTTTTGGTCCTTAGGCGTGTAAACTCCCTTTCCTTCCTTCGTGAGCTTTCTTTTGCGTCAAGTAAGCCATAAAATGCTGAATTCTGCATCATTTATACCTGAAACTTTGCTAATCATGTTCGTTAGCTCACTTATAGGAAAAGGGACTAAAAGTGCATGAGATATATAATTTGTTCTCAAAACTAGGCTAAAATATGGGCAAAATATATTGATATAGGCGTGTAAATTCGCCTATCATCACTATACCATGCATAGGCAAAGCTAAAGGCGCCGCCTATGGTTCCTTTTTGTCTCCAAAACCGATTTTAAATGGGTCAAAACCCGACCCATTCTTTTCCTATATAAAGGGGACTTAGTCTTGAAACATAAACACATTGAAATCTTGACCTAGGTGCCGCACATAGCATCCAAATCCTCCCAAAACTTTTCTTTTTGCTCTCCCACTTCACAAGAACATCTCCAAAGGCTTCAATCACGTAAGTACTCTCTTGTTCTTCATCTATATCTCGTAAGTGCTACGTGCTATGTCTATTATAAATTGCTACATCTTGAAGAAATATTGGTGATGTTAATGTGTTTGAATTGTTGATGCAACACCATGTGAGTGAAAATATACGTTAGGATGATCTTAAACTATTTCCGTCTTGAATTTGATGCATTGTTATACTAATTGCGGAATCACTATAGTCATGAACATTGTATAACATTGACACTTGAATACCTACATCTTAGAAGATCCCGTTCATCGAGATAAGACTTATGGTTGCCTACCGACATAGGAGGTTGTGATTATTGTTAAATACGATACCTTGATTCAATCCCTATGTAGTAGTCTTGTTATAACTAACATGAAAGTATTGCTAAGGTTGCAAGAAGTGATATATCTCTGATTTTCTTGTCGGAATATAGCACCTAAAATGCATGTCGATGAAGTCTAAGTAATCGACTACTTTCACTTCACTAGTTTGTGCCAACAACCTAAGTGTGGGGTGGTACCCCTATTGCTTATGTATAGATTGTATCCATTGAGATGAGGCTAACATGAACATTGTTCTAAGTCTCAGGTACAATGGCACCCAAAGCAAGACAAGATAAGGCTACCACTTCCCAAAAGGGCAAGAAAAGAGGTCGCAAGGACCAAGGAGAATCATCCTCAATGCAATTACCACGCCGCATGTTTGGAATAAAATGGGTTCTTGAGGAGGAGGCCAAGGAATGGTATAGGAACAACAAGGAAGGAAAATACGTTCATGTCGACTTGATCAACAAGGACAGCCTAGCGAAGAAGGAGCCGCGCATGTTGGCGAAAATTATAGCACTAAATCTGGATTTCATCTTCCGTGACATGGGAGAATGCAATATTGATTTAACAAGGGAATTTTATGCCAATTGGTCGCCGAAAATCACAGGTAGCGAAGTCAAGATTCGAGGCCAAGTTCTACAACTCAATGCAGATTTGATCAACTCCTTTCTTGGCTTGCCTTCAGTCGATCCAGCACCATTCAAAGAGCTATACAGTAGACCTCCTTATGGAGCAATTCGACACACACTTTGTGGAAGTAGATCCATGGCAAGGTGGAGCAGACAAAAAGACACCGGACGACAAAACACCTTCCCCTATGCTCCTTTGAATAGGGAAGCAAGAATATGGTTGCGTATTGTCAAATCTTGTCTTATTCCTAGGACCCAGTACACCAAAATAAGAAGAGATAGAGTGTGTTTGGTCTACGCTTTGATGACGAATGTCCCTATCAACATTGGGGCAATTATTCGCTCTACAATGCGGAAGGCCAGACTACACAAGAGGTCCCACTTCACCTTTGGCAACCTGTTGACAGCAATCTTGCGGAAGGAGGACATCGAAGAGGAACCAGCTGATCACAAACTCCCACATAACCCGAAGAAGGTTGACCTCACAAAGGTCAAAGATGCTGAAACAACACATGGCGTCAACCTTACTACTGCGGAGAGACATGCTCGAGATGAGAGTTTTTTCCGTCATCTTTATGGCATGACTCGGTTCACAATGATGAGTGGTGGACGTGTTACAACTGCTGCAGAGATCCAACAGCTGGACCATGACTATCCAATGAATATGCATGCGAGGGAGATGTGTGGAGTAGGTACATACTTTGAAGAACCTCTTTATGATGATGTGCCGACCGATGATGAGCGACGTATGCCAGACTCCGACGTGGAGGAGAATTCTTACGAAGACTCCTATTATGATTCCGACGAAGGGGGTATGACCCCCGACATAGAGGAGGAGTCCGACTGACCAGGTTCTTCGTATTTATTTTCCACTGAGGGCAGTGTCCCGTTTAAGTGTGGGGTGGTGGTATTTGCATGCTTTACTTCTCTATCCGCATTTGCATTTATTTATTTATATTTGTTTGTTTGAGTTTTTTTTTCATTTTTTTTGTTTTTTAGTTAAATTTGCATGAAATTATTCTAATAGGCTGCATGAGATTATAACAAGAGTTTGTGCTAACATCATGACTATTGAGACACTTAGGCTCTAATTGCGACTCACTACATGATATTATATGGTATAATTCCTTCAGTTGTTGGGTCAAGAGTCTAAACTACTCCCAATAAAGTCGACCATGTGCCTTGTGTGAGTGAGATAATAGTATATTCTATGATTGTGGCTGATGCTAGAACTTGCCCGGTATGTATGTAAAGCGAAAATAAAGAGTGTAAGTCTAGGAGATGATTTAGGCATTTTTTTGGCAACCTAAACTTGTTTACCTTCTTTTTACATACCCACGGACATTATCCTAGTTAAACCCCTTTTGATCCTTTAGCCTATTTTCTTTGACAACCTCATATGTAAGCCTAATCCATTTTTTCAAGACCATAATTTGATCCAAATTCCTAAGTGCTTTAAAGTGTAAAAGTCATGTGACAAAATAAGAGGAAGTTGGGTAAGTATGATGCTTTAGAATGTATTGGTGCTTGAATTTGTTATGAAAAAGAAAGTGCTATCATAAGAGGTATATTATGAAAAGAAAAAGGAAAGGAAAGCTGAAAAGTTGCTTAAAATTGAAAAACAAAAGAGGAGAAAAAGGGTGGTAGAATAAAAGAAAGTAGAAAGGTTGTTTGAAAGAAAAAGTGTTAATGATATAATGTGATTTATTAAAGCGCTTAGGAACATAGTCACTATTTCTGGCCAAAATAGTCCTACCCGTCCCTTAGCCTACATTACAACCTGTAGAAGACCTATTTGATCCTAAGCTTAGCATTCCGACATTTAGTGGAGCATTACACTAAGGGCAAGCCTATGGTCATCAGTTGCAACATATGAATTCTTTGCGAGAGTGAGAGCAAGGATATTTTTATACCCATGTTTGAAAAAGATGCTATACTTATGAGTGATTATGGGTAATATATTGTGAGACACACATGGTTGATGAGTTTTGGGTAGTGGTGTATGATTCTTTGTACCTTAACTTTTGAGTATGAGTTGACCACCATCACGAGTTTATGTTGGGGGTTGAATTGTTTCTACTAATGATCGGAAAACTACTCTTTGTTGGTAATTGTTGTGCTTGTCTTGACGAATATTTTGTGTTGTTACTGTGAAACCCTAAGTTGATGTTTAGATGGACATGATAGTTTGTTCGAGGACGAACAAAGCTTTAAGTGTGGGGTGTTGATGATAGGCGAATTTACACGCCTATAGTGCTATATTTTACCTATATTTTAGCCTAGTTTTGAGAACAAATTATATATTTCATGCACTTTTAGTCCTTTTTCCTGTAAGTGAGCTAACGAACATGATTAGCAAAGTTTCAGGTATAAATGATGCAGAATTCAGCATTTTATGGATTACTTGACGCCAAAGAAAGCTTCACGAAAGGAGAAAAGGAAGCTTGGACACCTAAAGACCAAAAGTGATGCATGGGAAGCCTGTCCCGGGCTAAAACAACAATTCTGAAGACTTTGGGACTAGCAGTAATTTATTAGGATTAGGATAATGATACATTAACCTAGTACAATTGGGTTAAGTATTTCATTAGCTTAGTAGGATTTGGTTAAGTATTTCATTAGCTTAGTAGGATTTGGTTAAGTATTTCATTAGCTTAGTAGGAATAGGATATGGGTATTATAAATACCCTATTTTGCTAGAGATTTAGAGACATTCTAAAATATATTCATTCTACTTCTAAGACATTCTTCCATCAATTACAACTTTTCTAACCCTTCCATTAATTCTACTTCTTATTCTTCTTCTATTCATCTATTCTTAATTTCCGCAACAAGAGAAACGTTACTTGCAAGAAATCACGCCTAACGCCTACCACACTTGTGCTACACGAAATTCTTATTGTGGTAAAATAACAATGTCAATTGTGATTTCCTTCGCACTCATGGGTAACTAAACTTCTCTGTTGGGGTTATGGAAGCCGAATGAGATACTATCTATTACTATGAGTTTGTGAGTTCGTGACACGTATGCTGCTTATATCATTATTCTCTTCATCTTAACCTAAATTCTTTGTGGTTGCAAATGCAAGAATATGCCAGTATAACATTTAACTTGTTCGAAAGAAAGGTTATCTGTCTGGAAAAGAGATAATGTCAAGGTAGTAGGGTCCCATCCCCTATTAAAAAGTTAGTGCCGTAACTGGATTAACCTCTTGGAGAATTCGTACCGTTAGACACGCTTTAAGCTCGAAAGAGATAAAGTGAAATAATCCTTGAATAGGTCAAAAGACGCCTAGATTTACCATCGAATACAATTCTCTATAAGCACATGCATGTCGGAATTCAACACACTCATAGACAATAGAGACGTATAACTCAAAAGGTGGACATAACCCCAACTCTTCAATTCTCATTGTTTTACAACCTACTAAACATTCTTTCTTTTTACTTTGCTATTTTCAGTTTTTACTTTAAATATTTTGGTTACACATTACAATCCCCCCTACTTACGAGACTTGCACTAAAAGTCTAGTAATCGTTGCTTACTTGTTGACCAAGCTATTCCCTGTGGGATCGATACCCAACCCAGTTGGGTTCTATATTTGACAAACGACCGCTTTACACTCCTACGAGAGCTGTAGATTGAGCGTTATCTGCGGTCCCGGGGGAACCAAAATTAAAAACTCATGTCTTCCGATGTGAAGTTGGTCTTGGTGATCGAGAACATCATGTCACACTTATATTTTGGGAGATTTACTAGTCATCTCAGGTTTTTCTCCGGATTTTGCGGCTAACACGTGTCGGGGCCCTTCCAACAGGGGGAATGAATCCATATAGTCCATGGGTGGATTTAGGATGGCAGAGCTACACAATCCCAGGTTAAAGGTTTTTAATGCATGCTAAACCCTGTCCTCTTTCTCATCATGGTATATATATGTACATATGTATGTATGTGAATGCATATGGTTATTTACTTCGTTTTGAATAATGGCATTGTTTTATCCTTATTCCTGAGTACATGCTAGCATTTACCCGCTAATCAATCTTCAGGCACTGTATCCCCACGCGATGCAGAAACCGGCCATACTACTCCTCCTACTCAGTGATTTTGGATTCGAGAATAGCTTTGCATTGAATTAAAGTGGTGAGCTTCCATACTACAGAAGACTTCATTTCATGCCATGGTCTACTTTTCATATTTTTTTTTATTTCTTGGACTTTGGTTTTGTCTATGGTTGGGGGCATGTCCCGACCGGATGTCCTTGAATTTTTGTTAGCGGCTTTGCGTGACTACTATGGGCATGGGCGGTGTCGGTATTCATGCCAGCCTTGGAATTGGTATTAGGGCTGGCATCGTTGGATGCTTTGTTGGATGTTTGGATAGCTATGGTTATGAACTTTATTAAATGTCTTTCAATTATAATTGCTCTATCTTGTTATATGTTTAGAATTCATCCGACATAGGGTACAGGACAGTTATAGTTGGGTATTAGGGTTGGTGTTCGGTCCGGGTCAGACTTGAGATGTCCTACACGACTAGGCCCTAGTTCGGGTCATGTCACACGACTACAGATGATAATCAACTAGATTTGAGCCTCATCCATGAACTCATTCAAAGTTATCCCAGTTTTTGTGGAAGCCTATGGGACTTCTCTTCCTGGGCACAGTATTTCAATAAACCAACTTCCCAGAGCATAGTCCCTGGCCTCATATTCTCTCATGTCAATATCTGGCAGCCCATATACATTATTGATATGTTCGGCCCTGACATGAACTTTCTTTGCCGAATCTTCATAACTAGGTCGGAGATAGACACTTCATTGAGATTTGTGTAGAATTCTCTATCCCAATGATCATTGTCCTGTCATGGATCTAGGGAAAAGCACTTCCACCCAATGACCACCAGTATTTTATAAAAGATCGGGAGCTTCTCAGGCACTTTTTCCAAATATATGCCCCGTTTAGAGAGCAACTTTCTCTTGGCGAGGTCCTCATTGTAAACTATTTGACACTTGGGGCCATGAATCGAATCTGATCATAATCTGTCATCTTCAGTTGAAAAGGCCTAAAAACAGCACAAAACATTAACAATCAATATCATCATGTCAAAACAATGTTATGTGGCTTATTTAAGTTAAATAAATGGTTCCTGAGTCAAATTTGGGCTTGAAATGAGAATTCAGGAGTTTGGACAAGCACGCTAGACAACTATCACATGTCGCGATTGCAGGGCACTGGATCGCGATCGTGCTACCATAATCACAGTTAGGTGACCATGATTGCCTTACCTAAGGCTGCGGGCCTAGAAAGATTCATGACCAATTTGTGTTCATAACAAGTAAATGACATTAAAAACATGAAACACAATTCCTAAATACTTAATCATGCCCTTTAAATATGAAAAAAACTATCAAGGAACTCATTCAGTCATTTTACCAAACACTTGGTGTGCACCTGTGATCCATCCTAATTTTTATTAATTTTGGGTACTCTAGACTTCCCCAATGATGTGCACACCAAAAACAATAACTACCATACCACACAATATTAATTAGAAACTAATTAAATACACAATTCACCAATTTAGGACATTATCCTACACTTGCATTCTAAGGCTCAAATTAAATATTAAAGAAGAGATTAGAAGAACATACCACAGAATAGGATGCCAAAGAGGATGCGTAGCAATTAAGAGCCTCTTAACAATGATGAAAATGGATGGATGTTTGGGTATTTTGAAGGGGAGTGTGGGGGAAACTATTTTTGGGTGATGATTCCATTTTAAAATTACCCCAATTTCGATCATGATGAGGTGGGGTTTGCGATTGTAGTCAATGTCACGTGATCGCAGAACCTTAGGCTCCATTTGGGAAGACCAAGTCTCAGGGTCGCAATCGTGATCCAAGTGTCATGATCGTGACACCTGAGACCAGGTTCAAATCCCCTTTTTTCAGACATCCCACCTCCAATTCAATTCCACTTCACTTATTATCCTTCAATTTCTCAATACACTTTCAGTGTTCCTCAATTGCATGGATTAATCAAAACAAAAACAAAAATTATTCTAACAATTATAATTCAAAGGATACGAGTCAACTTAATGGCAATGATGGGTTGTCTCCCATCTATGGACTAGTTTAACATCGTGGCACGAAGTCCTCTTATAATCAAGATGGATCCTTGAAGAGGAGTGATTGAAGATCCACTCCAGTAGAATTTGTCACATCTTCATCTACCACATTAATTACTAATGCCACTTTCAAATCCATTGATTGCATTTTGGTTTTGCACACACAGAAGGAAACTTCATAGTTGTGTACCCAAAACTTTATCTCTCCATACTCCATGTAAACTAGAGCTCATCCAGTTGCTAAAAATGGCCTTTCGAGTATGATTGGTATCTCATGGTCAATTTCACAATTGAGGACAACAAAATCCTCCGAAAGGATGAATTGGTCAAACTTAACCAACATATCATATAATATTTACACCATTTTTTTAATTTAAAGATCCACCACCAAGAGTCTCATGGTGGTGGGTGTCGGAGAACCCAATCCTAGCCTTTGATACACAGCATATGGCATCAAGTTTATACTAGCCCCAAGGTTACACAATGCCATTTCAAATTTGCGTGTCCCAATGGTGCAAAGAATTATAAATGCACCCAGGTTTTTCTTTTTCTCCGCCATGGCATTAGACATGATAGCACTACAATTATGCATCACTTCAATAGTCTTATAATCCACAAGTCGCTTCTTAGACATCAAGTTATTCGTGGACTTAGCATATCCCAGGATCTCTTGTAGAACTTCTAACAATGGGATAATGATAGAGAGATCGCTAAGTTTTACAACGAACTTTGTGAACTTGGCCTTGTCATCTTTCTGATTTAACCTTTATGTAAAGGATGGATGAATTTTCATTGGGGGAAATGGAATAATTTGAGATTCATTCACCTTTTTCTCGTCACCATCAATCATTTTAGGAATCTCCTCCTTATCAACTTTCTCTTCAACTATCATCGGTTCCTCATCACTCACTTCATGAGACTTTGTGGTACTGTTATTTGGATTTTTGGACCGCTTTATCTTTGCACTTGCTTGTTCATCAAGAGACTTCTCATCAACCTCAACAAAATTTTCACCAAGATTTCTACCACTCCTACTGACGATTGCCATAACATGGGCATCATTCTTGGGGTTAACCACCATGTCACTAGGTAAACCTCCTTTTGGCCTAGCATTGAGATGGGTTGAAATTCAGCCCACTTGCATCTCCAACTGCTTAATGGAGTCCGAATGAGATGTGATTGTTTGGTTTAATCTAGATAAGTCACTTTTCACCTCCCTTACTATTTTGTCAGTACCTTTAACTCGCATCAAAATTTGAGCAAGGATTTTTAAGGTTTTAAATTTTTTTGGGTCCACTGATCTTGATTCCTTATCCTTACCACGATTATGAGGGGACACATATCTATCATATCCTCTCTTTTTGTCCCTCTAATATCAGTCTCAATACCTCTCTCTACCGCGCTAATCAAGATTTCAGTCTTGATTGTTCTAATCTTGATTCCCGCCTTGCCTTTAGTAGGTAGGATGGGAACCCCCCCAAATGGTTCACCAAGAACCTTATCTATCCATTGAGTGCCTTATCTTCATCCTCATCATAAATTTTGGCACCTTAAGAGGCAACGACATTGACCGCTTTAGAAGGTGCTCCCATCACATGTTTGGTGAGGAGATCTAATTGGGTCATTACTTTGGCCATATTTTCACCTATTTTGTTGTCCTTATTCCTTTGATCTTCATTGAAATAAGATGCGGTGGGAGAACCTATGGTCACTTTGGAGTCCTAGGTATACCACCCTCTATTTTTCTTTGTAACTTGGTCGAGCAAGGTTGATGCAACCTCATAGAATAACTTGACAAGAGACCCTCCGGATGCATTGTCAATAATGGTTTTATTGAATTGGTATAATGCCCAGTAAAATATTTGGAGAAGCATCTTCTTCGACACTTCATGGTTCGAGCATTGCATGAGTTTGTCCTTGAACCTTTGCCACTCTTCATATATTTCACTACTAAGTTAATGAAAATTTGTGATTTTGTCTCTTAGTTGTATCATTCTAGACGGAGGAAAATATCTATCCAAGAAGGCCTCTATAAGATTGACCTAAGATATAATAGACCTAATGGGTAGATATCTCAACCACAAAACCACTTCACCTACTAAAGAGAGCGAGAAAAGCCTCAACTGAATAGACTCTTGAGAAATATGGGCAATATCAAATGGGGCACACACCTTAATGAAGTTTTTCAAATATAGGTTTGCATCTTCATGTTCTTGAACCTCAAATAGACCTTTCATTTGTAGCATATGGAGCATTACACCCGTGATATAGAATACCCTATTTCTCTCGGCCAGTGGGATGCGGATAGCATTGGCATGCCCCGCATCATGAAGATGATCCTCATCCTTGAGGTTTCTATCAAATGAGTCGTCATTGCTACCATTGTGTCTCATGGCGTTATTATTACTATGAAGATCACCTAATAAAAGATAAAAATGATAAACAATGTAAAACAAAACCCACAACTAACCCAAGTTCACTAACAACGCCGCAATAGTGAAACCTAAGCTTCACTCCCTAGAAACGGCGTCATTTTTTATAACACTCAACTTACACCATCATTTTGATGCAAGGCAGACGTATTCAATATATACCCAAAATGAGTCGGGGTCTAATCCTTGAGAAGTGTTAGAAAACTTTTAGTACCTACGTGTGTTGAGAGTTAACTATGTGTTAACCCGTAATCTGCAACTAAACCAAAACATAAAAGTAAATTGGGGGTATGAATGTTGAAATTTGTTGAACACAATCAGCAAATCACACTAATATGAGGTTAAACAATTGTTAAGTTTATCAAATCAAGTGGTATCTTGGGGTTATGTTCTCCTAAGTCGGTTCATGTATGGGTAATTAAGAATTAGTCCAAGTGTTGGCTAATGGTTTTGGGTAGGCTAGATTTAGGGTCTTAGTGCTAACCTTTAGATAAAACAATAAATTTCACTCATGGATTCTTTCAAATACCTCATGAGCGTGACAAGTTTACCAATTCATAACCTCATAATAGAATTGTTATTTCAAAGATGATCCTTATAAACATAGCCGATTCAAATAACACCCTTATTTCTAAGATAGTGTTAACAAACAAGATAATTCAAGATGTTGTTTGCAATTACTTTTCACCCACATCCCTCTTTCAAGGATGATATGAGATCTATGGCAATTAGGGTTTTCACCCGCAATTCTCAATTCAACCATAGAGTAAAAGCAGAAATCATCACCATTAACCAACTATTTGGACTAACAATCAATAACCACACATTATTCACTACCTAATCAAACATAACCTCGAGATCTAAGATTAGTTACCCATGAAATTAAAGAGAGGAGATATACCCAAATTTGCATGCAATTGATCCATCATAATCTAAATAAGAGTAAACCCATATTTCAATCTCAATTTACAACCAAAGTCCCTTGGAATAAAATGAACAAATTATTCTCAACTTAAAAATAAAGTGCTTCTTCTCTCCCAAAAACTAAAATTTGGAAAAAGATGCTCAAATTGTGCAAGGGTTTAGCCTTTTGTGTTTTGGGATTCAGCTCTGTAAAATTCAAATTTTGCCTTTGAAAAATTCCTGGCCTATCGTGATCGCTATCTCTTGGTTGCGATCGCGGAATCACGATCGTGTAGCATCTAACTACAATCGTGCAACTCAAATTTTTTGATTGATAGTGATTGCAACCCTCAGATCATGATTACAGCATCTGAGGATCACTACTTGATCCTGATTGTCATGCGCCAAATCCTATTGGGTAGATAGATATCCATAGCCGTAAAGGCCTAAGAGAACCAATCCATAACCATGTACTTTTCATGCATGTAACTATAATAACCAAAGGTTTTGCCATACATGGACATAATGCATTGATGAGAAATAAAAGACAAGCCTAAAACTATATATACCAGACTTGGACGTTAGGACCATAATATCTGAAAGATAAGACACTATCATGCTTAACTTTACATTGGTCTACAAATCCTTTAAAAGATATATATACACATAGTTAAGGTTGAGATAAACCCATGCCATATTCTTAACTTCTGTACAATACCAAAATATATAGAATAGACTCGAAAATCCCCGAATCAATCTGGAGCTCACCAATAGCCGCTGGATATCCTGGGCTCCTACTGAGAAGGTGTATTAGCTGAAGCACTTGTTCCCGTAGCATGAAATATAGGTCCCCCATAAGGGGCGTAAGTACGAAAATAAGTACTAAATATGTAAGGCTGAAAGTAACCATACATGATATAGGAGCTCACTGAAAATTAGATATAAGTATACAAATAGTGCTAGTAGACCACCATTATATATACTTGTAGGGTAAGATACATTACATTTTTTTATTCATTTTACCTTTCTTACTTCATAATCTTTGTAAGCCATATGATACAAATAACTAGCTGACCAGTGGTAAATAGACAAATTAGGATTGGCCCATGCTAGGATTACTCCCCTGAGATGCCACCAACATATAAAGGTTTTTGGATTGGCCCATGCTAGGATTATGCTCTTGAGCTTCCACCCGTTTAATTCAGATTTATGTTACTTAGTTTATTTAGCCTTTGAGATTGTTACTTTGGTGGTCATAACATTATGGTACCTAGCAATAATAATCTATTAATAATAGACATGTAAATAAACAATTAATGCAATGAAAAAGAGGTATGGAGAATATTGTACATGGATGAAATATTCTGGATCTGAAAATAACATACGTGTCTTATTTGACTTAAAAGAGAACTCTTGAGACTTGCTAGTGAATGTAAAAATGCAGACTTGATAATAAGCATGTGTTGAGGTATTTTAACAAATTAGGGAGCATGGGCAATAAACATATACAACAATTAATTTGGTGTTACACCATCACACCTTTCTTCTATATTTCAATACAAACTAATCACACATTTTCCTAACATCAACCTGGCATCCCCCAACATATACACACAAAATAGCCCCAAATCCCTTTTATTGTAGCAATCAAATATGGAACTCATCATCTATTGAGTTCTTAATAACAACACATCCATAATTCTTTTCTAAATTCATATATAAGGAGGACAAAATGAAGCAATTACCTTACCATAATTTTCTGCAAATTAACCTTTTAATTTGGACTCCTCAAGAACTTCAACTTTCCTTCACACTTTAAACTAAAGAAGAAAAGAGGTCTCTTAATAACAAAGAAAAGTGAGCATGTAGCTTGTTCTATATTCTACCATGGACTTAATAATAAAGAATGAATAGCATGTTTTACTAATCTTCTAAGGGAGAATTAAGTTAAACCTTAAGTGTTTTCATTTACCTTGGCCTGTAAAGGTTGGGGATTCTTTAAGAACCCTAGAAGGAAACATAGGGATGCTCCTTGTTATTTTAGAGAAAGTAGAGAGAATTTTTTAAATATGGTACTTTTTGTGACCTAGAATTGAAGGAAATGACCAGCAACTTGGCCTTATAAAGGCATTATTTTTAGCCATCTATTTAGCTACATTTTGGAACTTAAAATTGGTTAAATGGGTCGAAGTAGGTGATGCACCTACTTAAGGAGATCAAGTTGCTCAAAAGGTCAAAGGAGGTGATGCACCTACTTGATTGATCCATTATTGGGCTCAATTAAATTAGGCCTTGGAAGATTTAAGTATCAGGCCTTTTCTCTATTTCCTTTCTCTTTTACTTAATTTGGGCCCAAGTAAGTATACTAATAAAGGCCCAAATATGATTCATGGACTTGGTCCATTAACTTGGCACATGTAACTCAACTAGGTGACTCATCTACTAGCTTAACTAAGTCAAGAATGCACCTCAATAAATTACTCTATTTTTAGTTCTTAATCCCTTTAATATAATTTAAAACTCGTATATACTTGGTCACTTTAAACTTTAGATTCAAATACCGTCTTACTATTCCAAGTGAAATAATTGTATCGATGTTAACTTGATCACGTCATGTTAAAATGTACGGCAGTATCCAGAACTCCATCTACACCATTAATACTCACATAACAAATATCATTTGTTACCTATACCACAAGGCTATACCAAGTTCCATATAAATAGAACAAGTACATACAAAATAGGGGTGTTACATCCTTCCCCCCTTAGGAACATTCGTCCTCAAATGTTAGCATAATTGTCCATCCAAAATAAGTTCAAGCCTAAATTTAATATTCCTGTTATCACATAGTACTTATATATTATACATACTTGATATTGCTTTAATTCAGCATCTTGGACTTTCTCTTTGTATTCGAATAAATGGGGGTACTTGGATTTCATCGTTTCTTCAGCTTCCCATGTGATCTCATCTACTTGTTGGTTTCTCCGAAGTACTTTTACAAAAGCTATTTATTTATTCCTTAACTTCTTAACTTGTTGATCTAGAATTGCAATAGGTATTTCTTCATAGGTGAGGTCTTCTGTAATTTGTATATCTTCAGTAGGAGTAATAAAGATTGTCACTCCATGTAGCCGAACTATCTTTTTACTATAAATTTTGCATACTCTTCAACTGTGTAAGTGGTCTTAACCAGCAGGAAGTGTGTTGATTTGGTAAGACTATCAACTATTACCCATATGGAATTAAACTTTTGAGATGTACGAGGCAAACTAGTGATGAAATCTATGTTGATCATGTCCCACTTCTAGATTGGAAGATCTATGCATTGTGTATAACCCCTGGGCTTTTGGTTCTCTACTTTAACTCTTTGACAATTTGGACACTCGACTATAAAGTCTGCAATGTTCTTCTTTATGTCACACACCAATACACTCCTTTCAAATCATGATACATTTTAGTTGACCCCGAATGGATGGAATACCTTGAATGATGTGCCTCTGTCATAATCCTCTTTCTTAGCCCATCTACATTAGGCACACACAATCTATTTTGGCACCGAAGTACTCCCTCTTGTGAAATCTTAAATTCCTTTGTCATACCATATTGTTCATTCTCCTTAAGCTGTAATAGAATAGGATATGCATATTGCTTCTCTTTCACTTCAGCTACTAATGAAGATTTTGTCGTATTATGCACAATAAACCCCTCATCTGGAGTTTCAAAAGGTGAACCTCGAAATTGGATAGTTGGTATAGATCTTTAGTCGTCTCTTGTCTTTCCATAGATGGAACCATAGCCTTACAACTTAATGCATTAGCTACCACATTTACTTTCCTCGGATGATACAAGATATCAACATCATAGTCTTTTAATAGTTCAATACACCTTATCTGCCTCAATTTTAGATCCGTTTGGCTAAACGTATATTGAAAGCTTTTGTGGTCAGTATATATGTCAACATGAATCCCATATAGATAGTGGCTTCATATATTTAAGGCAAATATAACCACTGCAACCTCAAAATCATGCGTTGGATAATTCTTCTCATATGGCCACAATTGTCTTGAGGCATATGCTATTACTTTACCATGCTGCATCAACACATTTCCTAAGACAATTCTTGAAGCATCACAATATACTGCATACCCTTCTATGCCTTCTGGAAGTACCAATACGGGTGTAGAAGTCAACTTTTTCTTTAGATCTTCAAACTTCTTTGACATGCATCATTCCATTGAAACTTGGACGCTTTGTGTATTAGCTTTGTTAAAGGTGCAAAAATTGAAGAAAACCCTTCACAAAAACTCCTATAATAACCTGCCAACCTAAGAAACTATGAACCCCCGTAGATGTTATAGGTATTGGCCAGGTCTTCACAACTTCTATCTTTTGAGTATCAACCTTTATTCCTTCATTAGATACAATACGACCCAAGAATGCCATATATTTTAACCAAAACTCAAATTTAGAGAACTTTGAATATAACTTACAATCACAAAGAATCTGCAACACCTGTTGAAAATGACTGGCATGGTCCTCTTTTGATCTTGAATAAACTAGGATCATCTATCAAAACTATCACAAGAATATCTAAGAATGGCTAGAACACCCTATTCATAAAATCCATAAAAGTTATAGGTGCATTAGTTAGTCCAAAAGACATGACTAGAAACTTGTAATAACTATACTGTGTTCAAAAAGTTGTCTTGGGTATATCCTTCTCTTTGACCCTCACTTGGTGGTAACCTAACCTCAAATCAATCTTTGAGAAATACTTGGCACCTTGTAACTGATAAAATAAATCATCAATTCTCGGAAGGGGATATTTATTCTTAATAGTAACCTTATTTAGTTGTTGATATTCAATACACATTCTTAGTGAGCCATCTTTCTTACGCACAAATAACACTGGTGCGCCCCAAGGGGACATACTAGGCCTTATGAATTCTTTCTCTAACAAGTCTTTTAATTTCTCTTTCAACTCCCGTAATTCTGCTAGAGCCATTCTATACGGAGGAATTGAGATTGGTTGAGTACCTAGAATCATATCAATACCAAACTCTACTTCTTGTTCTGGAGGAAAACCTAGAAGATCTTCAGGAAATACATCAGGAAATTCATTTACCACTGAAATAGTTCGAAGAGTTTTTGGCTCCGCATCTGTATCCTTCACTTTAACTAGATGGTATATGTAACCCTTGGAAATCATCATTTTTTCCTTAAAATAAGAAATAAATTTACCTCTTGGTGCACTAATATTACCCCTCCATTCAAGGACTGCCTCTCTTGGAAAATAGGAATACACCCTCTTAGTTCAGCAATCTACTGTGGCATAACAAAAAGCCAACCGGTCCATACCCATTATAACATTAAAATCTACCATTTCGAAATCAACAAGATCAGCCATTGTATCACGGCCACAAATAGTTATTATACAGTTTTAATACACTCTCCTAGCTATAATAGATTGACCAACCGATGTAGACACTTGAACTGGCTTAACTAGTAATTCTGATGTTCTTTTGAACTTTCTAGAAACCAATGGAGTGATATATGATAATATAGAATATGGATCAATTAATGCATATACATTATGTAAAAATATGGACAATGTACCCATAACCACATTCGGAGAAGCCTCTAAATTTTGTCGATCCGCTAGAGCATATGTATTATTCTAAACTCCACTAGAACTAGTTGCTCCGTTAATACCTCTACCATGACCTATAGGTTGTACACCCCTACCTAAAGAAGGAACCAACTATGATGATGCAACGACTGATCCAGTAGGTCATGACACACCACCCATGCCCCTTTATGAGCATTCTCTCATCATATGCCCTGAAGTACCATACCAAAAGCAAGATTTTTTCCCAAACTGACATACACCCAAATGATGCTTTCCACATTCTTTACATGGTTGTTTAGGAGGACTTAATTGGATCATACTCTTTTGATCTTGATACCCCACTGTTTGTGAAATCTGAATCTCACTTATTTGCCTAAATTGATTGCCCTTGGACCCTTAAAACTGTGATGGAGCACTAGCTACAGAATAAGAAGATGATGGCCTAGGCGGTCTATTAGAAAACCGAGGCCTAAACTCTCTTTGGGATGAAATAAACTGCCCTACAGACCCCTCTTGGAATACCCTCTTTCTGATTCTTGTGTTCTTCTTATTTGCCTCTGATCCTTCCTTTTTTATGCAAAATCTTGTATCCTTGCTATATCTATGTCTTTGTTCAAAGCAAAAATAGTATCCATGTCTTTGTTCAAAGAAGAAATAGTACAATCTCTAACCAGATATGGTTCTTATCTATCCATACAAAAATAAACTCTATCATCTATAATAGCTACTATATTAGGAGAATACCTAGCGAAAGAGTTAAACCGGAGGCTATACTCCTTCATGCTTATATTCCCTTGGTGAAGATTCAAAAACTGATCCACACGGGCTTCTCAAATCTCAAATGGAAGGTAATGATCAAGAAATTCCTCTTTGAACTCTTTCCAAGTAGATGAAGATGCAGCAATACCCCTAGATCATTTCCAGTCTCCATACCAAAATATAGCCTCCCCTTTGAATCTATATGCTACTAGCTCAACTATCTCTTTACCCGATACATGTGTGACATCTAGAACCCTTTGGATTTTGATCAAAAAAGTCTTGTGGGTCTTCATTAAGATCTGATCCGGTGAATGTGGGAGGATCTAACTTAAGAAAATCCTACGTCTGTAGGCTAGCTACCCTATCTACAACACTGGAACCTATGGTTGGAATATTTTATCCTTGAGCTTGTCCAGTAATTATACGAGCTAGAAATTACAGTGCATTTCTTAGATCTTGCTCAGTAGCATTAATAGGTGGTTCTGAGGATGATGTTCTTCCCCTCCTTAGCACTTTTGGAGATGGTGAAGTAGAAGAGGTTAGTGATACAAACTCAGCTTAGGCCTCACTTTGATTAGCTTGTCTAGGTGGTGACTTGATGGTCCCTTCTCGGGCAGCCACGTCTACTCTCTTACCTATATTCTTACTCCTTCTTGTAACTGACATCTTTACTATAATGTAAAAATAGATTCAATGGTTAAATATGACTTCACCTACGACTTGGGCTCTATTACACGATCTAAGATGTGAAGAAAAAGAGATAACCCCTAAATGTCCCATAGCCTTCTGTTTACAGATGTGGTGCACAACACACCCATAAGCAAAACTCTACGTAAACACAACTTTGTAGACTCCATAGGATGACCTACTCTGATACCACTGTCCTTAAATCCTATTAGCGAGTGACACTAATCATCAACTCTTTTTCTCTTCTTGACCACTTTACTTCTCTTTCAGCTTTGTCTCAACTCGTTTCTATCAGATTCCCTACAAGATCATAGAAGCTGGATATTAATGTATTTTAGTGAAGAATTAGTCTTATTTACACAATTAACTCATTGTAGTGTACGAGAATTTGGATGTAAATGAGTGACAAATCAGTCTCCAAATCTTAAAAAGTAATGAAAAGTCACCTTAGCTATGACATGTAGAGTCCGAAAATGAAACTATGTTGGAGATCAGTACTGAATCGGAAAATGCAACAGAAAATATAGAAACTCATACAATAGAACATTAACAACTTATCGGCAATAAAGAACCAGAATCTTTGAGTCCAATGCAAGCCTCAAAAGACACTTATATGATAACTCAAATGAAGTTGAGGAATAATCTAGAATTAAATCCTAACCTTAAAAATAAAAATCAATAGATTCAAGATAAAAAATATCAACGGGGAGGCAAATTACATCATCGCACCTTCATCGCAACTAGCAGCATTACAACCTCAAAATCATACAGAGATGCTTTTTCTCACTCCCAGCAAAAAGAAATGAAAAAAGAGATACAAGCACTACATGAAAATCACACCTAGACCCTTGTGCCCAGACCAACAAACACTAATGTAGTTAGTTCAAAATGGATATATCAAGTCAAATTTAAGAAAGATGGATCAATAAAATGATTCAAATATTGCCTGATTGCACAAGGGTACACACAAGTTGAAAACATAGACTATAAAAAAACTTATAGTCTAGTTGAAAGAGCTACTATCATAAGATTTGTGCGAGATATTGCAGTCTCATCAAGCTGGAAATTAAGGCAATTAGATGTCAAAAATGCCTTAATCCATGGTATCTTAAAAGAAACTATGTATATGGAGTAGCCACAAGCATTTAGGTATCCAAAACTCCCTAATTACGTATGCAAGATAAATAAATCAATTTATGGACTCAAACAAGTACCTCATTCTTGGTTCGGTAGATTGTCTAAATTTTTAATTCACATTGGTTTTGCTACATAGACAAACTCTTCCTTATTTATTTAAGAAAATAGGATATTATTGTGCTTATGCTAATTTATGTTGATGCTATTGTGCTTACAGGAAACAAATAAGAATTTATACAGGAATTAATAACTCAACTCAACTCAAAGTTTGCATTAAAAGACTTGGAAAATTACATTATTTTCTTGGGATAGAAGTACAATATTTTTCAGGAGGCATTACTCTATCACAAGGCAAGTACATGAAAGATCTTCTTAATTGATAAAACCTTATAAAAAGTTCTTAGTTAAATACCTCAATGGCACTGAAATCACACCAACGCAAAAGGACTCAAAGCTACTTAAGGAAAAGGAATATTGAAGTTTAGTGGGTGCACTTCAGTAGCTACCATATACACGTCCAACCAGTCAATAAAATACGTAAAAAATTAAATGAACCAACAGAAGGAGTCATGAAAGAAGTAAAGAAAATTCTTGTCTTTATCAAAGGAACAATGCACTATGAAATCAAATTTCTTGCCCAAAGTCCTCTAAAGCTATATGGATTTTATGACACTAATTGGGCAGGTTGTCCGGACACTAGAAGAAGTACTCTGAGTACTGTATATATCTAGGAGCTAAGTGCATCTCTTGGTCATCAAAGAAGCAACCAAAAGTTTTAAGATTAAGTTCAGAAGCAGAATATTGGTCAATGGCAAGTACAATGGCAGAACTAGTATGGATTACCTTTTTACTATGAGACGTTGAAATTAACTTACATGAACCCCCAAAACTCTTTTATGATAACAAAAGTGCATTATACATGAATATAAATTCAGTGTTTTAAGCTAGTATAAAACATATAGAGATTGACTATCACTTTATTTATGAGACGGTAGCTATTGGAGCATTGACAACTCAATTTATTTCCTCATCTCATTGGATTGGGAATATCTTAACCAAACCTGTATGGCATTTTAGGCACAAGTTAGGAGTATTTTCAATCATTTCCTCTAGCTTGAAAAAAATGAAAACAATAAGGAATGACCTACAACTACGGTTCATTATCCACACAAGGAAAGAGCTAATCACTTGATATCAAATCTTATTCAAAATGCTGCCATATCACAGGGATTTCCTCAATCAAGAATTATTCCATAATAGTTCCTCAATATCCTTCTACCTGTTATAACTAAATCAGGAGGATGCTAATTAATCTTTTATTATTTTTTATCTCTCGTGAATTTCTGTATTTATAGATTCCCCATTGTAAGTAAAAAAGACACAGAAAAAGCAATACAATATTTGAATTGCAACTCTCAGAAAGTTTTTCTGAAATAACTACTAAAGTCCCTAGGGTTAAAGTTATTTGCTTAAGCATCCCTAGCCTATCTATAAATACGCTTTTGACTCCATCAGTCTAGGATAACTTTTGATAGGCATAGACTAGAAGATTGTAAGGTTTCTTCCCTTCCTCTTTCTTATTAAAGTTTTGACAAAGGATTCTCTACAACACTTGAACAGTGATGACTGAAGGTACGTTCTCTTTTAACCTTTCTACTGCATTTTGACTCTGTGTATGTGTTGAAATTCAACATGTGGGATAAGAGAGCCTTATTTAGCCATGTTGTTTATTATTTGGTTAAAATTAAAGGATAAATTGGTTTTTTGTGTTTTTTTTTCGAACCTATTTTATGACCTTTCATAATTGAAGTTCTCTGCTAGTTCTAAATTATCATGGCATAAGGGTACTTGTTAAACTACTGAAATTTTAAAACCATTTATCATGAGGGTTTATGTGAAATCCAAAATTTGTATTGTTATATTTTTAACAATGATTAGTCTGACTTGTCAAAGACAATGTTTTATTTTAAAAGTCGTTCTATTCCTTAAAACGTGTTGTCATCATATGATATATATTGTACTAATTGTTAAAAGGAAAAGAAAACTATTTAGGAATTTTGAATATATAATTTCTTAAAGTTCGCTATGCTAGTTTAAGTACTGTAGACATAGGCTACAGTTGTTTTTATTAAGATTCAGATGTCTAAATCTGAGTGCACATCTGAATGATTAAAATGTTGTCTCTAGATCTAAAAACGGAATGATTAAGACTGTTTGTTTTTCAACATTGCAAAAAAAAAATTATTTGTACATTTAATAAAATTAAAAATACAATTCAAATAAAAAACTAATTATTTATTAGAAAAATATGTAATTTAATATAATAAAATTATTATTTGATTGAAAAAAATATTTATATTTGTTAGTGATAGTGGAGATGGTTTGTAATGATGGTTGCGGTGACAATGATTGATGTTAGTAATTAGTATTGTAGGTGGTCATAGTTGTGATGGTTGGTGTCGTAGTGACAGTTATGATGGTGGCGATTGATAGTGGTGGTGGTGGTTGTGATGTGACGTTGGTTGATGTTAGTGGTTGGAGGTATTGATTGTGATGATTGAAAAATAAATGCATGATGGTTGACAATGCGTTGGTGATAGTTGGAAAAATTCTTAGTTTTGGTGATGGAGATAGTTGTTAGTAGAGATAAATTGTAGCGATGATAGTGGTTGAAGTAGTGGTATAGGTGATGTTACTAGTGACAATGGTGGTAGCTGTCGAAGAATGTGTAGACATTGTGATGTATTAGTGGCAATTAGCGGTGGTGCTATTTGCGATAGATGAGTTGGTCGTTAGTAGGGATAGACCGGTAGTGACTGATGATAAAGGTGTTTTTGACGGCGGTGGTGGCGGTGAATATAATTAGAATAATAGAAGTAGTAAGTGGGATATCGGTTGATAATAGTGGTTGATAGAGATATTTGTTGTCGATAGTGGTTGTGATGGTTGAGGTGGTTGGTGATTAATGGTTAACAATGGTGGCGGTGATAGAGATGGTGACAGATGATTATGAATATAGTGACGATAAATATTATCCAACACAAAATACCTCTTCAGACCTATTAAGAGCTAAAATCTTAATAAAAATCAAATGTACTTAATAGTCTGAAGTCTGAACTGTTCAGATTCAGACCTCCATTAAGTACAAACAATCAATTACAGATATCATGTCTATTTTCTTATATGTTTAGTAATTTTTTTGTTTTAATTAGAATTACCATTTTAATAAAGGATATTTAGGCTCGGCCTATTGTAACGCCCCGCAATTCGGGCTACAATATAGACCATGATTTTGATGCGTTGCTAATCTTAAAACCATAAAATCCTATGCCAATACGGCATGTTAATTATTGTGTAGCATGTGAATCCGTTCAAGCTTGAATTTAGACCATAGAGGTCCTTCAACTCAAGGACGAGTTGAAACTATTTCGATCGACTAAGTTTTCGTGGATGTTGTAAAGTGTGTCAGCTTCCTTTGATCATAACTCTCTGTATATGTCGAATTAGGGAACCTGCTATGTGTCAAATGATAGGTATTCGATTTAGCTTTCCAACGATACTAATTTGACTAAAATCCAACACCCGAGCAAGAACTTATGACCTTCTAAAGTGATAAGAGATGCATAACCAATCGCCCATGGACACTGAAAAACATAGGCGATAGCCTAGGCGGCGCCTATGTGAATATAGGCAATGGGATGGGCAGCGCCTATGTAAGGAATTCTGGTGATTTAAACACTCCATGTTGAGGACAAAGTAGTCCTTTTCCACCCTTACTTAGCCCTAAAACACGAGATTTAGTTCCAAGGACCCCAAAATACTTATTCTTTCATCAAAAGTGCTCAAGATTCTCCTTAGGGTTTCAAAAAAAAAAACAAATAGTTCAAGATTTGATCGTAGGTTTTCAAAAATAATTACATATTTGGATTCATCAATCCGCAAGCTTCAAGAAACACCTATTATCCTTGGAAATAGAGGTACGTGGGGTTATCCAAAAATCTCATGGGTGTAGTCTTTATGAACATGCATGCTTTTAAATGAGGGTTTTCAATCAAATGCTAATATCTTGCTTTCAAAATGATTTCTAAGTCGTTTTCTTAATGTCATGGGAATTGTTCGCCTATATGCTTCAATGGTTGAAACAATGCATATGTGATTTGAGATTTTTCATGGAAGTTTGATAAATATGAATGATAAATTATTTTCAAATTTCTATGATAATGTTTCGATACTCCATATTATATTGTGATCAACAAAAGAGAGCATGAATTTGAAATAAATATTACTCACCACCTGTAAAAGATGAAGCACCTTGGTTTTTACATGATTATTCATATGTGGATGTGATACTCATGACTTACAATTCGGGTATGACGATACCCTACAGAATACGACATGTGATTGAATAAGATGAAATTTGAATGCATTGATTTTACATGAGATAGGTGGATGCCCGAAGAAGGTGTTTGAGACATAAGGGCTCATCGCTGGAACAACGTGTTTGCTGACATGGAATATTGGTACCAGGCTAAGCAATCTGTGTACTTGACTTCATGTCATTCCCAAATTGGGACTATAGGTAGTAGCCTGAGCCAAGTGATCTTGGGCACTACCATTGGTTCGACACACCATGCTGTGTGGTCTTGAGTGTCTCTCCCTCACTTATACTCTAATCTCGGCGGCAACCAAGGTATGACAGTTGGTGTAAATTATGTAGGGTATTCCACCTAGCTCAGTTTTATTTCATTATTATTGAGAAAAACTATTGCATTACACCCATGTATTTTCAAATGATTTGATACGAAATTGCTTTATAATGGCTCTCAATTATACTTTGTAAGAATATTATGTTTTGTTTTGATATCTCTGCGTGCCAGTACTTTTGTGCTGATCCCCTCCCCTCTCCAACCTCTCAGGTTCAGAGGCCTAGTCTAGGGTTCAAGAGAATTAGTAAAAATTTTAGACAAAGCTGTAGAGACAAGTGGTGATCCTTCTATGTTTCGGAAGGTCTTATGTCCTGTAGTCCTTTTACCTTATATTCAGTTTTTTGGTCTACTGGGGGCCTTGTCCCAGTTTTCAGATAGACATTGTTTTAGTCATTTGTTAGAGATTTTCGCAGACAGTTGTTTAGAGGATAATTGATGTTGAGGGAACATTACCTCCCCGTTATTGTCTCTTCTCATATTTATGACCATGTTTTCGAATTATTGTGATTTTTCCGCATTTGTTTGATCATATGAATTAGGTGCATGATTACCAGACAGATAGAGGTATTTCGGGCCTCAATGGTTCGAACTACTCATCACGGCCAGGCCCTGGTTTGGGTCATGACAAACTTGGTATCAAAGCACGGTTCATGGTCTCAGGGTGTCTACGAAATCACGTCGGGTAAAGTCTTTTTTATGGGTGTGTAGCGTGATACACTTATAAGAAGGAGGCTGCTAGGCATGTAGGAAATGTTTCCATTCTTTGTGATTTAGTTCGTGCTTCAGAGTCTGAACTGTCCCCTAATCAATGATCACTTGTGTTTCAGAAACACAGTTATGCCTCCACGTCGTATCGTCGATCAGAATGCTCAGGCAGATAAGGTTCATCCCACCCATAGGATGCGTACCCGTAATAGGGCTCACACTCCAGAATTTGTCCCTACTCCGGGAGTCCCTCCAGTCCCGACCAGTCCATCTCGAGCTCCACAGACTAATGTCAACCGTCCCCCAACTGCTTAGGGAGATATTTCAAATGTAGAATTCAGACGGTCTATTCATATGCTGACACAGTTGGTAGCCAATCAAGCTTAACGATCGGAAGATGTTGGGTCTACATCTGTTATATCTGAGGCTACTGGAGTTAGACATTTCATGAAGATGAACCCACCTAAGTTCACTGGCACCAAGGTGGAGAAAGATCCACAGGAGTTCGTGGATGAGATAGAAAAGATCTTTAAGGTGATACATGTGGATGAGGTTGAATGGGTGGATTAGCAACCTATCAGCTCAAGGAGGTTGCGAGTCCGTGGAATGCCGACTGGGAATATGAAAAAGGTGAAAGTGTTGAACCAACAGTTTGGGGAAAATTTGTGGAAGCTTTTCTTGATCGATTCTTTCCTCTGGAATTGAGGGAGACCAAAGCAGAAGAGTTCATGAATCTGAAGTAGGGCAGTATGAGAGTCCAGGAGTACACTTTGAAGTTTAATAAAATAGCCCGCTATGCACCAGAGTTGACTAGTAATATGAGAGCTCAGATGAGGAAATTTGGATCTAGCCTTGTTGATAACCTGGTACTTGAGTGCCAGGGGGCTATGTTGAATAAGGAGTTAGACTTTGCTCGACTGAACTTTCATATGCAACAGGTGGAAGAGAAGAAGAAAAAGATTACTGAATCTAGAGAGAAACACAGACAGGCTAAGAGAGCTAGATCTGTGGACCATCACCAAAGTCAGCTGCAAAGTGGTAAATGGGGTAATAAGTGGTCAAAGAAAAAGAAGTTTTAGAATAATGCACAGTCAACAGCCAGTGCCCCAACAACCAGACCAACGACAGACAGACAAACGCAGAGTTTTCAGACTCGTCATGGGTCCAAAGCTCTAGGTACACCATCTCAGGGAAGTGTGGCCCAGCAGCATCGTACTCATCCACGGTGTGAGGTTTGCGGAAGGAATCATCTAGGGAAGTGTTGGTTTGAGGGGAGAAACTGCTATACTTGTGGCAAAGTGGGTCACCTTCAAAGAGATTGTCCATCTGCTGGAATAAATGCAGGGGGTGATAAGTCCCAAGCCGCCTCCATAGCTCCTTTTCCTAAGGGTGCCCCTTCAGTTGCCAGAAGTGGTCGCAACCGGTTATATTCTTTGACTAACCGCCAGGAGATGGAAGCTTCACCAGATGTTACCACCGGTATGTTACGAATCTTTTCTCGTGATGTTTATGTATTGCTTGATCCCGGGTCTACTTTATCTTATGTGACCCCTTATGTGGCTGTTGGTTTTGGGTTTGAGCCCAAAGTTATTATAGAACCCTTCTCTGTTTTTACTCCTTTAGGTGATTTTGTTGTTGCAAAAAGGGTATATAGAAATTGTGTCGTGTCTATTCATGGTAGGGAAATTATGGCAGACCTTATAGAACTGGATATGATAGACTTTGATGCCATCCTTGAGATGGACTGGCTCCATTCGTATTATCCCACCCTTGATTGCAGAACCCGGAAGGTCATTTTTCTTTCCCAAATGAGACACCAGTTGTTTGGGCAGGGAGTTCTGTGGAACCTAGAGGTCACTTTATCTCTTATCTTAGAGCCCAAAAGCTTATCTCCAAAGGTCGAATGTATCATCTAATCCAAGTAAAAGATTTAAAAGTTGGAAACCTTCCTCTGCAGTCAGTCCCTGTAGTAAATGAATTCCCAGAAGTCTTTCCCGAAGATCTCCCAAGGATACCCCCTGATAGGGAGATAAATTTTGGCATAGATGTGTTGCCAAACACTCATCCTATTTCTATTCCGCCATATAGAATGGCTCCTGCGGAACTAAAGGAGTTAAAGGAACATCTTGCAGACCTCCTAGACAAAGGTTTTATTTGTCCTAGTGTTTTCCCATGGGGTGCACCTGTGCTCTTCGTGCGAAAGAAGGATGGGTCCCTTCGGATGTGCATAGACTATCGTCAGCTGAATAAGGTCATGATTAAAAATAAATATCCTTTTCCTAGGATTGACGACCTTTTTGACCAGCTTCAAGGTGCTAAGTGCTTTTCAATAATAGACCTTCATTCGGGTTATCATCAGTTGAAATTTAGGGAGTCACACATACCCAAGACAGCCTTCCGAACCCGATATGGTCACTACGAATTTCTAGTCATGTCCTTCGGGTTGACTAACGCCCCTGCAGCCTTCATAGATCTTATGAATAGAGTGTTCCATTAGTTTCTTGGCATGTTTGTCATTATATTTATTGATGATATTCTGATCTATTCTAAGAGTAAAGAGGATCACACCAATCACCTCTAAATTATCCTTCGACCCTTAAGGATCATCAGCTGTATGCCAAATTTTCAAAGTGTGAGTTCTAGTTAGATACTATTGCCTTCCTAGGGCATATTGTGTCTAGTGGAGAGATAAGAGTGGATCCCTAGAAAGTTGAAGCAGTGAGAAAATGGCCCAGACCCACAACTCCAACCGATATTCGGAGCTTCTTAGGTTTGGCGGGGTATTACAGAAGGTTCGTAGAGAGTTTTTCTTCCATAGTTACTCCGCTTACTAAACTGACTCAGAAAAAGATGAAGTTTGTGTGGTCTAACTTGTGTGAAAATATTTTTGAGAAATTGAAGGACAAGCTAACTACTGCTCCTGTTTTGACCCTTCCCGAGGGTGTAGATGATTTTGTGGTTTATTATGATGCGTCCCATGTGGGACTTGGTTGTGTATTGATGCAGCGTGGTAAGGTGATAGCTTATGCATCTAGGCAGTTAAAAGTGCATGAGCACAATTACCCCACTCATGACTTGGAGTTAGCAGCCGTGGTGTTTGCATTTAGAATCTGGAGGCACTATCTTTATGGAGTGCATGTTGATATTTATACTGACCATAAGAGTTTATAGTATGTTTTCTCACAGAAAGAATTGAACCTCAGGCAAAGGCGTTGGATGGATCTTTTGAAAGACTATGATATGAGTCTGCATTACCATTCGGGCAAGGCAAATATTATAGCCGACGCCCTTAGCAGGTTGTCTATGGGCAGCCTTTCTCATGTAAAAGAGGGAAATAAAGATATGGTGAAGGATATTCACCGCCTTACAAATTTGGGAGTGCGACTCTTAGATTTCAAAGATGGAGGGGTGATTGTTCATGAGTTAGCTAAGTCATCTCTTTGTGATGAAGTTAAGGAGAAGAAGGTTGAAGATCCCATCTTGATGCAAATCAAGAAAGATGTGGGTCAACAAAAGGTTATATTGTTTGAAATTGGTGGCGGTGGTATTATGAGATTTCAGGGTAGGTTGTGCACGCCGAATGTCGATGGGCTACGGGAAAGAATCCTTAATAAGGTGCACACTTCGAGGTATGTCATTCACCCATGCTCTACTAAGATGTACCATGATCTGAAAACCTTGTATTGGTGGAATAACATGAAACGTGATGTAGCTGATTTTGTGTCCAAGTGTTTGAACTGTTAGCAAGTGAAGGCAGAACACATGAGGCCGGGTGGTACTTCCCAAGAGACAGCCCTGCCTTTATGGAAGTGGGAGATTATAAATATGGACTTCATTACAGGACTTTCGAGATCCCGAAACCAGTATGATTCTATATGGGTGATTGTAGATCGGTTGACCAAGTCAGCACACTTTTTCCTTGTGAGGACTAATTATTTGGGAGAGGTTTATGCTAAGATTTACATTGAGGAGATAGTTCGATTGCATGGGGCACCAGTGTCCATTATATCCGATAGAGGTACGCAGTTTTCATCTCAGTTCTGGAGATCTTTTCAGAAGGGTTTAGGTACACACGTGAATTTGAGCACAGCTTTCCACCCTCAGACAGATGGGCAAGCTGAGCGTACCATTTAAACCCTCAAACATATGTTGAGGGAATGCGTCATTGATTTCAAAGGTAGTTGGGTAGATCACCTGCCACTGGTTGAATTTGCTTACAATAATAGCTACCATGCCAGCATCAAGATGGACCCTTTTGAGGCTTTGTATGGGAGGAGATATAGGTCTCCGATAGGATGGTATGAAGTGGGTGAGACTCAGTTGTATGGGCCTGATATTGTCATCAGGCGATGGAGAAAGTGAAGATCATTAGAGAATGGCTCAAAACTGCTCAGAGTCATCAGAAGTCCTATGCCGATGTTTGGAGAAGAGAATTAGAGTTTGAAATTGGTGATTGGGTGTTTCTCAAGGTTTCTCCTATGAAAGGAGTTATGCGGTTTGGAAAAAGAGGTAAATTGAGCCCTCGTTATGTAGGGCCATATCAGATTTTGAAAAGGATTGGTACAGTTGCATATGAGTTAGAATTGCCTGCAAGTTTAGGTTCCGTTCATCCGGTATTCCAAGTATCCATGTTGAAGAAATGCAATGGAGATTATTCTATGGTATTTCCAGTAGACGGTATCAAAGTGACAGACTCCTTGTCTTACGACGAGGAGCCTATTGAAATTTTAGATCACTAAGTTCGAAAGATGCTTTCAATGAGATAGCCTCAGTAAAGGTATTGTGGAGGAATCAGAAAGTCGAATAAGCAACTTGGGAGTCAGAAGATGACATGAGAATTAGATATCCCAATTTGTTTGCTTCGATGGAGGAGGAGACACCTATTTATTTGTTGTGCAGTTTTTTTTATTAATATGAGATGCTTCGCACATAGGATTGCTTTGATGTAGGCTATGCCTATTCAATCCGGTTTTAACATTGTTATTAATTAAAGTTAAATACTTTGAGATGCTTCATACAAGGGATTGTCTTGATGTAGGCTCTGTCTATTTAATCCATTTTAGTAGTTGATAATTAACATCAAGTTTTAAGTTAATAATTTATTGTAAGATATCATTTTTGAGTTCTTTTTATCATTGTTTGGGTAAGCCACAACATCCTGAGTATTATACAAAGAAAATAAGTTCTTTAATAACATAAACTAAGTGATGAAGATATAATAATGACATATAATAAAGTCCTATTCTCTTGTCAAAATAGTAACCTTACCCCACGTGGAGGTAACTAGTTTGGTTATATTAATTGGAATAGATAATAAACATTTCTGTTTAAAATTATCTTATGCCCAAAGGTATGAATTATTTTCTAGTTTTATTTGGTTTAGCAGTCTAATGAAGTTAAGTAATTCTACGCATGGGTTGCAACCGCTATCCACGGGAAGGTTTAGAATTTACTTAAGAGGCAGTATTTACACGATTAATTTTGATGGTTATGTATTTCATAGCTTATGTATGTGTATTCTTGTTTTGTAGTTAACACAACTTTTTCTACTTTTCTCTTTAACAAAAATGCTCGAATTCCAAAGTTTTCTGGTGACAACTTTACTCAATGGAAGGAGAAAGTCATTCTCCCTTTAAGATATTCAAAGCTGGATTTGGCACTCCATATAGAAGAACCGCCTAAGTCCACAAAATCAAGTACGCCAGAGGCTAAGGCTTCTTATGAGTAGTGGGAGCGGTTTAAATGCTTGAGCTTAATGCTCATAAAAGCTTATGTAAGTCAAAGCATTATCGGTTTCATCCCTAACAACGACAATGTCAAAGCTTATATGAAGATAATTTATGAATAATTTGTAAGCTCTGACAATGCATTGGACAACACCTTTATGAAGAGGCTCTCAGGTATGACATTTGATAAAAGTCGTATAGTGTGTGAGCATATTATGAGGATGAGAGATATTTTTTCTAAACTCAAGTCTCTTTGAGGTTGATATGTCTGCATCATTTCTTGTGCATTTTATTCGCAACTCTCTTTCAATGGAATATGATCCATTTGAGGTATCTTACAACTCACAAAAAGATAAATGGTCAATCAATGAACTCTTGACCATGTGTGTGCAAGAAGAGGAGATTTTGAAATATGAAATACCCAAAATTTCTAATTTGGTGACTCATGATAAGATAAATGAAGTGAAGGGCAATAGTGTTCCTATGAAGAAGAAAGACAATTTTCATAGACACTTGTTGTTTCTGCAGATAAAAAGAAACACTGAAAGAAAGATTACCTAAAATACAAAAAGTGGCTTCAGAAGAAAGGTAATTTTATCTTTGTATGTTTTGAATTTAATTTCATTGAATTTTCTAAAAATACATAATGGATCGATTCTGGTTCCACAACTCATATTTTCAAAATCATGCAAGATTTTCTACCTCTAAATAAATCGACGGAAAGTGAATAAAATTTTATTCTATCAATAGGTCGGCATCATATGTAGAAGGCATATTGACTTATAGGCTCATTTTAAAATTTTGTTTTCAATTTGATTTAGAAAACACTTTTTATGTTCCATCATATTCTAGGAATTTAATTTAATAGTTGGCTATGATTTCAATTCTCATTTATCTACAGTGAAGCTTTTGAAAGGTAATAAAGTTATTAATTTTGAAAATTTGTTTGGAAAGTTATTTAAATTTGATATAGCCCCACGACTGAATGTAATGTCATAACTCTGCATGATAAAGAAAGTAACACTAAGCGATGTATTATTAATGAGAACTCATTAAGTCTTTGGAACAAGAGATTGGGAGATATCTCTACTAGAAGAATCAAAAGATTAGTAATGATGGAGTTTTTGAAGCTCGTGATTTCTGACTTTGAAACTTATGTGGACTGTATAAAGAGTAAACAGACCAACAAATTTACTAAAGGTGCCAAAAAGAGTTCTAATTTTCTTAAGATCATACATACATATATTTGTGGACCTTTTCCTACCTGTTACTTGAATGGTGAGAGAAATTTTATCTCATTTATTGATGACTATTCAAGATATATGTATCTTTATCTTTTGTTTAATAAATTAGAAGCACTTGATGCTTTTAAAGTTTTTAAACAAAAGTAGAGAAACAAATTGAAGCTCAGATCAAAATTGTAAGATTTGATAGGAGTGGAGAATATTATGGTAGATACACAGAAAAGGGACAAGTTAAAGGTCCATTTGTTGAGTTCCTTAAAAAAATGTATAATTGCACAATATATCATGCTAGAAACACCGCAATAAAGTTTATATTTATCTTAATTGAGTAAAATCCTTAAAAACTATTGTATAGATTTTAAATAAGGTTCCATCTAAGGCTGTCCCCAAAGACACCTTTTGAATTATTTAAAGGATGGGGATCTAATTTAAGCCATTTACATGTTTGGGGATGTCTAACTGAAGCGAGGATTTATAATCCACACTTTAAAAAGTTGGATGAATGAACAATAAGTGGTTTCTTTATAGGTTACGTTGTTAACTCTAAAGGATTTAGATTTTATTGTCCTTCTCATTCTCTTAAAATTGTTGAGGCTAGAAATGCTAAATTTCTTGAAGAAAATGAAGTAAGTGGGAGTGGTTCAACTCAAGTGGTGGAACTAAAAGAAATAAGAGAACCACTTATGGTACCTTGATATACTGAAAACTTAAATGCAAATCAGTTAAAATTTTCATGGATTACCTAAAGAACAACAAGTTCAAGAGCCATCGCCACTTGAAGAGGCACTTGAAAAACAATCTGCTTTACCTGAAACCATTGTTGTAGGAGCACCTGAACAAGTGAAAGTAAGAAGATCCTCAAGAGTTCATAGACCATCAATTTCTAATGACTATGTTGTATCTTTTCAAGAGTTTTATTATGATGTTGGACTAAAAGATGATCCATGTTTCTTTTCACAATCCATGGGTGGATAAAATTTCACACTTTGGCATGATTCCATGAAAGAAGAGATGAAATCTACGACTAGAAATAAATCTTGTTATCTCAATGAATTACCAAAGAGAGTCCCTATTATAGGAATTAAATGAGTTTATAAAACCAAAAGAGACCTATATAATAATGTTGAACGATACAAAGCTAGACTTGTAGCCAAGGATTTTACTCAAAAGAAAGGTATCGAAAACCATGAAACCTTCTCTCTTGTATCTGATGATAGGCGAATTTACACGCCTATATCAATATATTTTGCCCATATTTTAGCCTAGTTTTGAGAACAAACTATATATTTCATGCACTTTTAGTCCTTTTTCCTTTAAATGAGCTAACGAACATGATTAGTAAAGTTTCAGGTATAAATGATGTAAAATTCAGCATTTTATGGCTTACTTGACGCAAAAGAAAGCTCACGAACGAAGGAGAAGGAAGCTGGACGCCTAAAGGACCAAAACTGCTGCATGGAAAATCTGTCCCGGGCTAAAACAATATTTCTGAAGACTTTGGGGACTTACAGACACATAGCTGGATTTAGACAATGATACATTAACCTAGTACAATTGGGTTATGTATTTCATTATTTTATTTGGATTATGATAATGTTACCTTAACCTAGTACATTTGGGTTAAGGATTTCAGTAGTCTAGTAGGATTTGGTTATTTATCTCATTAGCTTAGTAGGAGTAGGATATGGGTATTATAAATACCCTATCATGTTAGAGATTTTTATTCATTCACCATTAATCTTACAATCATCTTACACTCTTCAATTCATCTTCTAATCTTCCCATTAATCTTATTTTCTTCTACTCTTCTATTCTTAATTTCCGCAACAAGAGAAACGTTACTTGCTAAGGAATCACGCCTCACGCCTATCACTTGATCTACACGCCATTACTCAATATTGTGATATAATAACAATGTCAATCGTGATCTCCTTCGCATTCATGGGTAACTAAACCTCTCTGTTGGGGTTATGAAAGCCGAATGAGATACTATCTACTGCTGTGAGTTTGTGAGTTCGAGACACGTATATTGCTTATATCATTATTCTCTTCATCTTAATCCACATTCTTTGCGGTTGCAAACGCAGGAATACGCCAGTCTAACATTTAACTTGTTCGAGAGAAAGGTTATTTGTCTGGAAAAGAGATAATGTCAAGGTAGTAGGACACCCTTTCCTATTAAAAAGCAAGTGCCGTAACTGGACTAACCTCTTGGAGAATTCGTACCGTTAGACACGCTTTAAGCTCGAGAGAGTTAAAGTGAAATAGTCCTTGTTTAGGTCGAGAGACGCTTGGATTTACCATCGACTACAATTCTCTATAAGCAATTGCATGTCAGAATTCTACACACTCATAGCCAATAGAGACGTATACCTCAAAAGGTGGACATAACCCCAACGCTTCAATTCTCATTGTTTAAAACCAACGTAACAATCTCTTTCTCTCTTTACTTTATTATTTTCAGCTTTTGTTTACATTACTTGCACGATAAGACTCCCCCCTTCTTATGAGACTTGCACCAAAAGTTTAGTAATTTTACTTACTTGTTGGCCAAGCTATTCCCTGTGGGATCGATACCCAACCCAGGTTGGGTTCTATATTTGCTAACGACCGCTTTACACTCACGAGAGCTGTAGATTGAGCGTTATCAAAAATTGGCGCCGTTGCCGGGGAATACGAGTGTCAATCAAGTTCGTGATAATTACTAGACCCTTTGGTCAAAGATTCTCGTACTTTTACTTTTAGTTTTTGTTTTTGTTTCTTGCAGGTTTTTACTTTAGTGCATGCCCCATACTAGAAGTTCTGGTCAACCGTTATTACCAATCAATCCTGAACCACAACGAATTAGAAGAATGGAAGCACAAGCTGAAATCGACAGGATGGCTGCTCAACACGAGCAAGCAAGATTAGCTGCTCTTGCCGCTGCTCAAGTCCAACAACAAAACATTGATAATCCTGGGTGAGCCACAAATCCTGACGATGAGGATTTAGGTGACGACGAGTTAATACACCCAAGGCATGTCGCTGAAACTGCAACACCTGCCAACAGAAGAGGTCGACAAGCTCGGTATAGGTATGATCGCCAACCTTTGTAGCCAGCTTTCGACGATGATGATGACGATCTGGATGGTGTCGGAGCCACTGGAGCTATAATTCCACCACCATTAGCACCCGGAGCCAAGTTCAACATCACAAGCACCATGATTCAGTTATTGCAACTCAAGGGATTATTTGGTGGACTAGTAGGCGACGATCCGAATATGCATCTCATCAACTTTATTTCTACATGCAAGTCTTTTGACAATCCTGGTGTTGGTCAGAATGTTATTCGATTACGTCTATTTCCATTGTCTCTGTCTGGGGAGGCAACACTATGGTTGAATGGGCTGACTCCTGATTCAATTACAAATTGGAGGCAATTGAGAGACGCTTTCCTAGAAAAATTCTTTCCGCCATCAAAAAGGGCACAATTGAGAGATGAAATCAGCAACTTTTGTCAGCTTCCCACTGAAGCTCTTCATGAAACATGGGAGAGGTTCAAGACAAAGCTAGCGAGATGCCCAAACCATCATATGACTAATGTTCACCTCATGGAGATATTGTATAGAGCCTTGAATTCAGTAACTAAACCAGTGGTGGACAACGCAGCTGGAGGATCTTTCATGGACCTCACCTTTGGTCAAGCAAGTAATATGCTAGATCGCATGACGAAACAAAGTAGAGCTTGGCATACCAGGGATTCTGAGGTAGCAAGCCCCACTTTATCTATTGGCATGACTGCAGACCAAAGAAGAAGAGAAGAAGAACGTGATCAAGACATGGCGCACATGAAAACACAAATGGATCTTCTGACAAAACATTTATTATCAGGGAAGACCGAAAAAGTGAAAGCTATGGCGCTAAAAGGAAGAGACGAATCTGATTTTGAAGAGGAGGACAACTACTTGAACAATCAGGGGGGTTTTCGTGGGAATGCCCAAGGAAACCAAGGTCGGAACTATTATGATAAATCTGGAAGCAAAGACCAAGGTAGTTGGAAGAAAAACAATGAAAAGAGTGGTTTGTACGTTCCCCCTGGTAGACGTGATACCACCACATCTAATTCTGAAAGTATGGAAGACATGATGGCTAAGCTATTGAAAGGAGTGGAAGCAACGAGTGCGGGAGTTACGGAGGTAATTAATGATTTGTCCTCCATGAAGCAATTAGTTGATTCTCATTCCACTTCTATCAAGCAAATAGAGCAGCAATTGAGCCAACTTTCAGCAGCATTCAACCAAAGAAAGGCTGGCACCTTACCTAGCGATACGGTGCAAAACCCAAGGAATGATGGGTCATGCATGGCCATCACTACCAGAAGTGGTAAGGTGCTGGAAACTTCAGAAAAAGGCAAGCAAGTGGTTGACGAAATTATGGACATGGACGTTACACCTAGTGACGTTGCAAAAGGAGATGATGCCGCAACAACTACTTCCAACGTCAAGGACGTTACACCTAGTGACGTGCAGCTTGAAAAAAATGGAAAAACGGAAGCAAGAGGAGAAGAAAGCCACGGAGTGAACACTTCCATACCCACCACCACCTTTTCCCCAAAGATTGAAGAAGGTAGCGGATGACACTAAGTTCAGCAAATTTATGACTATGTTGAAGCAGCTGACCATTAATGTTCCACTGGTAGAGGCACTTGAACAAATGTCTGGGTATGCGAAGTTTATGAAAGATCTTTTGACAAAGAAGAGGGTAGAAAGTTATGAGCTGAAAGACCATGTGCATCATTGTAGTGTAATTGCTACCTGATCGATAGTTCAGAAGAAGGCCGACCCCGGAGCTTTCACTATTCCTTGCACCGTCGGATCTTTGAACTTTGCCAAAGCATTATGTGACTTAGGAGCCTGCATCAACTTGATTCCATTATCGATCTACAAGAAGTTGGGGTTAGGAGATCCTACACCAACCAATATGAAGCTTGTCATGGCGGATAGGTCGGTAAAACGACCTGTTGGTATTTTATGCGATGTCTTGGTAAAGTTTCTTCATTTATCTTCCCAGCAGACTTTGTCATCTTGGATTGTGAAGCAGATTCTGAGGTTCCCATAATCTTGGGGCGCCCTTTCCTTGCTACAGGAAGTGTGCTCATTGATTTGAGAGCTAATGAGCTTTCATTCCGAATAAATGACGAAGTGGTTCATTTTGATGTTTGCAAATCAATGAAGCAACCCAAAGATCTGAGTGTATTTTCTGTGGCTGATGTTGTCCTTGATGATGAGAAAGAACGACTAGAAGAAGAGCAAATTCTTGATGATCCTTTGGAGGTTTTGCTCATGAAAGGAGAGATTGAGGATGCTGAAATTTCTGAAGAAGCTATTTGTGCTCTATCGGGATTAGGGACCTATCGCTATACTCCCAATAAGCTGGATCTTGATCTCAAGAATCGACCTACACCACCAGCTAAGCCATCTATTGAAGAACCACCCACGTTAGAATTGATGGAGCTGCCAAGTCATTTAAAGTACACATTCTTAGGAAGCGGAAACACTCTTCCAGTCATAGTGGCAGCCGATTTGGGTGAGCAACAAGTTGCAGCTCTTATTGCGATCTTACGCAAGTATATTAGAGCTATTGGATGGACCATTGCGGATATTATTGGTATTCCACCTGGGATTTGCACACATAAAATTCAGCTTTAAGAAAAGTGCACACCCACCATTGAACACCAAAGGCGTTTAAACCCACCTATGCAAGAAGTGGTGAAGAAGGAGATTATTAAGTGGTTAGACGCAGGAGTTGTATATCCTATTTCTGATAGTACATGGGTAAGTCCTGTACAATGTGTTCCCAAGAAAGGAGGTATGACGGTGGTCGCAAATGCGAAGAATGAACTTATTCCACTCAGGCCCGTCACTGGATGGAGAGTATGCATGGACTACGGCAAGCTGAATTCTTAGACGCTTAAAGATCACTTCCCAGTGCCATTTATGGACCAAATGCTAGATCGATTAGCGGGGAAAGGATGGTTTTGCTTCTTGGATGGTTATTCAGGCTATAATCAGATTTGTATTGCACCCGAAGACCAAGAGAAGACAACGTTTACATGCCCATATGGTACGTTTACCTTCAAACGTATGCCATTCGGGTTATGTAACGCACCAGCCACCTTTCAACGTTGTATGATGTCTATTTTCTCTGATATGGTTGAAGACACGTTGGAGGTATTTATGGATGACTTTTCAGTTGTCGGTGAGTCTTTTGAAGCATGTTTGGCAAACTTGAGCATGGCATTGCAAAGATGTGTAGAGTTCAACCTTGTGCTGAATTGGGAGAAGTGCCACTTCATGGTAAAAGAAGGAATCGTTCTTGGGCACAAGATCTCTGAAAGAGGAATAGAGGTTGATCGCGCAAAAATAGAGGTAATTGAGAATCTACCGCCTCTAATTTCGGTGAAGGGAGTTCATAGTTTTCTTGGCCATGTTGGGTTCTATCGTAGATTCATCAAAGACTTTTCCAAAATTTCTAGTCCATTGTGCAAACTACTGGAGAAAGATGCGAAGTTTGACTTTAATGAAGATTGCTTAAAGGCATTTGAATGCCTTAAAGGAAAACTCATTGAAGCCCCCATTATGGTAGCACCAGATTGGATTCTCCCATTCGAAGTCATGTGTGATGCTAGTGGTGTAGCCGTTGGTGCTGTTCTTGGACAAAGAAAGGATAAAATATTTCATCCTATCTACTATGCGAGTAAGGTCTTAAATGAAGCTCAAAGGAACTACACTGTTACTGAACAAGATCTCCTAGCGGTTGTGTATGCGTTTGAGAAGTTTCGTGCCTATCTATTGGGTACTAAGGTGATCGTTCATACAGACCATGCAGCTCTTAGGTATCTAATGACGAAGAAGGATGCAAAACCAAGGTTGATTCGATGGGTGTTGTTGCTGCAAGAGTTCGATTTTGAGGTCAAAGATAGAAGAGGTTGCGAGAACCAAATGGCCGATCACCTATCTCGACTTGAGAATGAACATGTGGCACAACCTGAAATTCAGATTGATGATGCATTCCCTGACAAGGAGATATTAGCAACAACAATGGAGAAATTACCATGGTATGCTGATTTTGCAAATTTCGTGGTGATTAATGTGCTACCTGCCAATTTATCTTACCATCAAAGGAGGAAGTTTATGCATGACGTTCAGCACTACTATTGGGATGAGCCTTATTTGTTTCGAACATGCGCGGATGGTATCATTCGACGATGTATATCCCATGAATAAGTGCCCACTATATTAGAAGCATGCCACACTTCGCAAGTTGGAGGGCATCATGCAGGCAATCGAACGGCAAGAAAAGTTTTGGAAAGTGGTTATTATTGGCCTTCGATATTCAAAGATGCATACGACTATGTTAGAAGGTGTGACCAATGCCAACGTCAAGGTGCTATTTCAAAACACCATGAAATGCCCATGTCCAAAATTCTGGAGGTAGAACTCTTTGATGTGTGGGGTATTGATTTCATGGGTCCATTCGTGAATTCGTTTGGAATGAAATACATCTTGGTTGCGGTGGATTATGTTTCAAAATGGGTGGAAGCTGTAGCATTGGCCGACAACGAAGGAAAGTGTGTTGTAGCGTTCTTAAAGAAGAATATCTTCTCTCGCTTTGGAGTACCTCGTACTATCATAAGCGATGGAGGATCTCACTTTTGCAACAAGCTATTCAAAGCTGTATTGTCCAAGTATGGTGTCAAGCAACATAAGGTAGCTACGCCTTATCATCCCCAAACTAGTGGACAAGTAGAGGTTTCCAACCGCGAGATCAAGCAAATCTTTGCAAAGACGGTTAATGCGAATAGGAAGGATTGGTCTCGAAAGCTAGATGATGCACTATGGGTGTATAGGACTGCATTCAAAACACCCATTGGTATGTCACCTTATCAGCTAGTTTATGGGAAGGCTTGTCATCTACCCATTGAGCTCGAGCACAAGGCATTGTGGGCATTGAAGCAATTGAACTTGAATTGGGATGATGTGAAGAATCTGAGGTTGGAGCAGCTGAACGAACTAGATGAATTCCGTCTTCATGCTTATGAAAGATCAGATTTATACAAGGAGCGGATGAAGAAGTATCATGATCAGCGGATTGTTCGACGAAACTTCCTAAAGGGTGATATGGTACTACTCTTTAACTCCAGATTTAAGCTCTTCCCAGGTAAGTTAAAATCGAAGTGGTCTGGTCCATTTAAAGTCATCCACGTCTACTCATCTGGAGTAGTCGAATTGGAAGGCAATAAGGGTGTTGTCTTCAAAGTGAATGGCCAACGTGTTAAGCCTTATATCGGTCCTCTTGACTCGATGAACAACATGGCCATCACTTATCTCGACGAAGTCTAAGTACTCGAGATTATTACGTCGAGCCACGACAATAAATAAGGCGCTAGATGGGAGGCAACCCATTGTTTTATCGTTTTATCGTTTTTCTATCATTTTAGTACTTGTTTTGTTTTGATAAATGAGAAAATCCAAAAATAAGAGTCGTGCCACGACCAAAACTAACGCTCTTGGTTGGAGGCAACCCATCGTACTAATCATTTTCATTTGTTTTGAGCAAAAATAGGTGCAAGAATTATTCAACGAGGAGATTGATTTCAATTGACGATTTGTACGCATTGTATGGTAAAGTTGGTAAGTTAGGAATGGTGATGCACAAGGCTATGGATTGAGCAGTTCTCACGCAAAAAAAAGGCTTCGAGGAAGGCTAGGCCTTGGTAAAACTAGGCCACGAACAATGCCTAACCTATCCTATAGCCTAAGGTCTCGGAATCTAGTGTGCTATACACTATGCGCCGCCTATTCCTAGGTATGCTTTTGACTATGCGCCGCCTATGCTATGGCATTTGGTCTCAGTATCTCATATGCCATAGACTATGCGGCGCATATGTCTACAAATGCCATATACTATGCGGCGCATATGTCTCATTATGCCATAGACAATGCGCCGCATATATCATTGATATGCCAAGCATTATGCGCCGCATATGTGGGATCTTTGTCTCCAAAACCGATTGTAAATGGGTCATAACCCGACCCATTCTCTTCCTATATAAGGGGGACTTAGTTTTATAACACAACCACATTAGAAAATACCCTAAAGGCGCCGCATACTCTTCCAAATCTTCTCAAAATTTTCTTCTTTTGCTCTTCCAATTCACAAAACCATCTCCACAAGCTTCAAGCAAGTAAGTACTCTCTTATTCTTCATTTATTTAGCGTAAGTACTACGTTGCTATGTTGATTATGAATTGCTAAATCGTATAAGATCGTTGGTGATGTTCATGTGTTTGGATTGTTGATATAAAATCATGTGAGTGAACATGTACGTAGGAAATTCTTGATTTGTTTCCAACTTGAATATGGTTTCAATAGCATTGTTATGATATTTGCGGAATTATTATGGCTATGAACATGACTTAAGGTTGTTGTTTGGATACTTACATGTTAGACTGTCCCGGCCGTCGGGATAAGACTTATAGGGCCTACCGACTTAGGAGGTTGTGATTGTTGTATGAATAACGATTCCATGTGGTAACCCCTATGTAGTAGTGTTGCTATATCTACCATGAAAGTAGTCCAATAGCTGCAAGTAAGTGATGCATTGCTGATTTTCTTGTCGGAATACAATCCTAAAACGTATGTCGACGAAATCTGAGTAAATCGACTACTTTCACCTCACTGATTTGTGTTAACAAAACTAAGTGTGGGGTGGTACCCCTATCGCTTGCTTATAGATTGTATCAAGTGAGATTGTGCTGCAACTAACACTAATTCTAGTCTCAGGTACAATGGAACCTAAAGCAAGGCAAGGCAAGGCAAGGAGAAGGCTACCACGTCCCAAAAGGGCAGGAAGAGAGGTCGAAAGGACCAAGGAGAATCATCCTCAGCACAACTACCCCGCAGAATGTTTGGAATAAAATGGGTTCTTGAGGAAGAAGCCAAAGCATGGTACAGCAGCAACAAAGAAAGAAAATATATGCACGTCGACTTGATCAACAAGGAGACCTTATCAAAGAAGGAGCCGCGTATGTTGGCAAAAATAATGGCTTTGAAGCTGGATTTCATCTTCCGCGACATGGGAGGATGCAAACTTGATTTAACAAGAGAATTTTATGCCAACTGGTCGCCGAACACAACAGGCAATGAAGTCAAAATTCGGGGCCAAGTGTTACAGTTCACCACGGATTGGATCAACTCTTTTCTTGGCTTACCTTCGGTCGACACAGCACCATTCAAAGAGCTGTACAGCAGGCCTCTTTATAGAGCAATACGACACACACTTTGTGGAAGCAGATCGATGGCAAGGTGGGGCAGACATAAAGAAACCGGCCGACACAATACCTTCCCCTATGCTCCACTAAATAGGGAAGCCAGAATCTGGATGCGCATTGTCAACTCATGTCTTATTCCTGGGACTCAATACACCAAGATATCATGAGATAGAGTGTGTTTGGTCTATGCTTTGATAAATAATGTCCCTGTGAACTTTGGGGCAATCATCCGATCTACCATGAGGAAGGCCAGACTCCACAAAAGGTCCCACTTCACATTTGGAAATTTGTTGACAACAATCTTGCAGAAGGAGGATATCGAAGAGGAACCAGCTGACCACAAACTCCCACATAACCCAAAGAAGGTTGATCTCACCAAGGTCAAAGATGCTGAAACAACTCATGGTGTCAACCTTACTACTGCGGAGAGACATGCTCGTGATGAGAGTTTCTTCCGTCATCTCTATGGCATTACACGATTTACTATGATGAGTGGTGGACGTATTCCAACTACTGAAGAGCTCCAACAGCTGAACCACGACTACCCAATGAACATGCATGCACGAGAGATGTGTGGAGTGGGTGTATACTTTAAGGAACCTCTAGATGATGATGTGCCGACTAATGACGATCGACGCTTGCCTGATTCTGACGAGGAGGAGAACTCTGACGACGACTCTTATGATGATTCAGACGAAGGGGGTATGACCCCCGACATTGAGGAAGAGTCCTACTGACCAGGTTCTTCGTATTTATTTTCCACTGAGGGCAGTGTCTCATTTAAGTGTGGGGTGGCGGTATCGCATGCTATAATACTTCTCTGTTTGCACCTATGTTTGAGTTGTTTACTTTGTTTTTTTTTTGTTTTCATTTTTTTGTTTTTTTTTTATTTGTCATTTTTTTAAAAGTTTTTTCAGGAGTCAAATTTTTTCTAGCTTCGCATGAAATTATTTTGATAGGCAGCATGAGATTATAACAAGAGTATGTGTTATAATTGTGACTATTGAGACGTTTAGACTCTAGTTGTGACTCATTATGTGATATTTTGTGGTTCAATTCCTTCACTTGTTGGGTCGAGAGTCTATATTACTTCCAATCAAGTCGACCATGTGCCTTGTGTGTGTGAGATTAATAGTATCTTTTATGTATGTGGCTGATGCTAGAACTTGCCTGGTATGTATACAAAGCGAAAATAAGGAGTGTAAGTTTAGGATATGATTTAGGCATTTCTTTGGCAACCTATACATGTTTACCTTCAGTTTTACCTACCCATGGATATCATCCTAGTTAACCCTTTTGAGCCTTTAGCCTATTTCTTTGACAACCTTGTATGTAAGCCTAATCCATTTCTTTCAAGACCGTAATTTGATCCAAATTTCTAAGTGCTTTAAAGTGAAAAAGTCATGTGACAACATAAGAGGAAATTGGGTGAGTATAATGCTATAAATGGTAATGGTGCTTGAATGTGTTATGAAAAAGAAAGTGCTATCATAAGAGGTATGTTGTGAAAAGAAAAAGGAAAAGAAAGCTGAAAAGTGAGTTGTGCTTAAAATTGAAAAACAAAAAAGGAGAACAAGGGTGGTAGAATAAAAGAAAGAAAGGTTGAAAGAAAAATGTGTCAATGATACAATGTGATGTATTAAAGCGCTTAGGAACCTAGTCACTATTCTTGGCCAAAATAGTCCTACCCGTACCTTAGCCTACATTACAACCATCAAAAGACCTACTTGATCCTAATCTTAGCATTCCGACATTTAGTGGAGTACTACACTAAGGGCAAGCCTATGGTCATCAGTTGCTACATATGAATTCTTTGTGAGAGCGAGAGCAAGAAAATTGTTGATACCCATGTTTGAAAAATATGCTATATTTGTGAGTGATTATGGGTACTATATGGTGAGACACACATGGTTGATGAGTTTTGGATAGTTGTATATGATTCTATGCACTTTAACGTTTGCATGCGAGTTGATCACCATCACGAGTCTATACTTGAGGTTAAATTGTTTCTACTTATAATCGGAAAGCTACTCTTGGTTGATAATCATTGTGCTTGTCTTGATAAATGTTTTGTGTTGTTGCTATAAAAACCTTAAGTCGACGCTTAGAAGGACATAATATTTCGTTCGAGGACGAACAAAGCTTCAAGTGTGGGGTGTTGATGATAGGCGAATTTACACGCCTATATCAATATATTTTGCCCATATTTTAGCCTAGTTTTGAGAACAAACTATATATTTCATGCACTTTTAGTCCTTTTTCCTATAAATGAGCTAACGAGCATGATTAGTAAAGTTTCAGGTATAAATGATATAAAATTCAGCATTTTATGGCTTACTTGACGCAAAAGAAAGCTCACGAACGAAGGAGAAGCAAGCTGGACGCCTAAAGGACCAAAACTGCTGCATGGAAAATCTGTCCCGGGCTAAAACAACATTTCTGAAGACTTTGGGGACTTACAGACACATAGCTGGATTTAGACAATGATACATTAACCTAGTACAATTCGGTTATGTATTTCATTATTTTATTTGGATTATGATAATGTTACCTTAACCTAGTACATTTGGGTTAAGGATTTCAGTAGTCTAGTAGGATTTGGTTATTTATCTCATTAGCTTAGTAGGAGTAGGATATGGGTATTATAAATACCCTATTATGTTAGAGATTTTTATTCATTCACCATTAATCTTACAATCATCTTACACTCTTCAATTCATATTCTAATCTTCCCATTAATCTTATTTTCTTCTACACTTCTATTCTTAATTTCCGCAACAAGAGAAACGTTACTTGCTAAGGAATCACGCCTCACGCCTATCACTTGATCTACACGCCATTACTCAATATTGTGATATAATAACAATGTCAATCGTGATCTCCTTCGCATTCATGGGTAACTAAACCTCTCTGTTGGGGTTATGAAAGCCGAATGAGATACTATCTACTGCTGTGAGTTTGTGAGTTCGAGACACGTATATTGCTTATATCATTATTCTCTTCATCTTAATCCACATTCTTTGCGGTTGCAAACGCAGGAATACGCCAGTCTAACATTTAACTTGTTCGAGAGAAAGGTTATTTGTCTGGAAAAGAGATAATGTCAAGGTAGTAGGACACCCTTTCCTATTAAAAAGCAAGTGTCGTAACTGGACTAACCTCTTGGAGAATTCATACCGTTAGACACGCTTTAAGCTCGAGAGAGTTAAAGTGAAATAGTCCTTGTTTAGGTCGAGAGACGCTTGGATTTACCATCGACTACAATTCTCTATAAGCAATTGCATGTCAGAATTCTACACACTCATAGCCAATAGAGACGTATACCTCAGAAGGTGGACATAACCCCAACGCTTCAATTCTCATTGTTTACAACCAACGTAACAATCTCTTTCTCTCTTTACTTTATTATTTTCAGCTTTTGTTTACATTACTTGCACGACAAGACTCCCCCCTTCTTATGAGACTTGCACCAAAAGTTTAGTAATTTTACTTACTTGTTGGCCAAGCTATTCCCTGTGGGATCGATACCCAACCCAGGTTGGGTTCTATATTTGCTAACGACCACTTTACACTCACGAAAGCTGTAGATTGAGCGTTATCAGTATCAAAGAAGGATTCATTAAGAGTAATCATGACATTAGTAGCTCACTTTGATTTAGAGCTACATCAAATGAATGTGAAAACAACTTTCCTAAATGGAGATCTTAAAAAAAAGGTATACATGCATTAGCCTGAAGGATTTAGTGATACAGATGAAAGTTACCTTATTTGCTAGTTGAATAAATCTATTTATGATATAAAAAAGGCTTTCGGGCAATGGTACACTGAATTTCATAACATTGTTTCTTCATTCGAATTTATGGAGAACATCATTGATCAATGAATAATAAGTGTGGCAGCCAAAGTAAGTACATCGACATAAAGTATTTGATGGTTAGAGATTAGGTCAAGAAGAAAAATATGAGCTTTGAACATGTTAATACTACTTTAATGATTGTTGATCCTATGACTAAAGGTTTACAAACTAATGTTTTCAAGGATTAAGTGACCCGTGTGGGACTTAATAACTCATTGTAGTCTTGCTATATTCTCTAACAGTTTGTCTAGACATTATCATTTTTGTTATACATGAACGTGCATATTTTGATTTTCATGTATTATAAAATGATCATTGGATCCAATAAAGTTGGACTCTGAATGACTTATATTAAGCTCATTTATAAAGTTGGTGGACACTTTATTTAGAACATATTATACATTGTAATACATGGAAGGAAGTGTTTGATTAAAAGCATGCCTGCCATGATTCTTGTATTAATATATTCATGATAAAGTGATTTTTGCATAACTCTTAAGCTAAGTGAATATGTGTATGACCATATTGCCTATTTTTCACTCATAAAGTATTGTCTAATTTTGATATGTGGGTCAAGTGGGAGAATGTAAGAATATTACGTATAATATTACATACTAATGGGCCACATATTTTTGATAATAAATTTACCTTGTCTTCCAAGTAAAGTAATAAACTAGTCATTTACTTTTCCTCCAAGTTATGCATATATGTTATTTCTTTGATGGCAAGAAATAATTATAAAAGTCCCTAGGGTTAAAGTTATTTTTCTAAGAGTCCCTAGCATACCTATAAATACGCTTCTGATTCCATTAGTGTAGCATAAATTTTGATAGTCATAGGCTAGAATATTCTAAGGTTTCTTCTCTACCTCTTTCTAATTAAAGTTATGACAAAGGATTCTCCACAACACTTGAACAATGATATCTAAAGGAACATTCTTTTTTAACTTTTCCATTGCGTTTTGACTTTTTGTATGTGTTGAAATTTGACATAAAGTGCATGTTATGCTTGAGGTTTGAGAAGGGCTGAGGATATGGCCATATATTGGGATAAACATAGTGCTTAAGTTGGGTATGGCCAAAGCATATGACAGAATATCCTATGTATCGATATGAGCATTATCTTCCTTGTCTAGAGTTAGTAGCCTCGATTATAGAGTTGTAATTTTAAATCATTCTTTGAAGTTAGTGAAATTTGTTCGAAAACCCTACACATCATAGGTCAAAATTGTTAGTCCCTCAAGTAAGAAGTTTTTTATGATAAATCATGTGTTAGTGTAACGACCCATTTTGTCATTACTAAATTATTCGTAATAAATTCATGAAAATTCATAATTTTCAATCCTCAATATTAACTTGTGTCCAAAATAGCCAATATTTTATTTATTAGGTCACCTCAAACTTTTCAGCAAAGATTTTAGCCTTTGAATATGTCTAATAGATTCAATCCTGATGAATTTAATTATTCATGAGTGATAATATCAATACTTTAGTTGAAAGTTCTTTAGGTATGAATTAAGGTCATACAATATCCCTAACACAAAGTTAAGTATAAAATTTTCTTTTCGATACAGTTCGATATGGGTTTCTATTAGGGCCAACTTCAAATGACCATATCTCATAAAATATAATAAGTTAGGGGTCCCAATACCTACCAAATCAAATATCTCTAAGTCCTCTTTCCAATGCAATAAATTGTTCCTCAATTTGAATTCGGAGTAAAAAGTTATGACTGTTTTACTGAGCACTGTCCGGGCTGAAATGGGATTTTGCTGTAGCAAAAATTTTGATGATATTTAAATCAGCTTCAGCCATATTTTAGGTCTAAAAACCTCAAATTTAATTTTCCAACCCTAGAGAGGGGATTTTCCAAAGCTTAAGATAAAATTCCTTCATTGAGGTAAGTTTTTCCATTATTTTCTTCGTCTTTTAATTCTTTAACATCTTGGAATCCTTAAAAAGACCTTTAATGGTGGAATTCTTTAGGGAAATACTTATGAGTGTTTTTAATATGACCTAGAGCTGATTCTAAACTATAAATTAAAGATTCCTAACATGAATTTCATAAACTATATTATGAATTTTGATGGTTAGGAACCTTGAATTCCATAAAGATGAGACCATTAGCATAAAAACACTATTAATTAAGATGGGTTAAGCTTGAAAGAGCTAATTAATGATTAGTTGAACTTGAGAAATAATATAGACCTGGAATTAAGGGTAGAATTAGTGGGTTTGAATCCCCAAGATATTTGTTTGAAGAGTAATTATTTAATTATTCTTATAATTGCTTGACTTTTAGATGATTGATTATTCCAAGGCATGAAGGAAAGGAAAGAGCATCTTTGTTGCAGCTTGTTTCTTCCAAAAGTTTGGCGTCTAGGTAGGCTAGGGTTAATGAGTAGAAGATTGTGTTATTTTATATTTTCATAATTTAAAATTGATAGGAGAAAGCATGACTAGGCCTGCGGGCATAGAGTTGAAGTAGATAAAGACACGAGAACTTATCTTTAATCCTGAAAACTATATTATTGATTAGTTATGTGATACCTGTGATATTATATGCTATGTCCCCGCAAGGAAATTGTTGTAAATGAAGTATGTGGACATGATAGCTCTTAGTTGTTCTAGTGATGAACCTAGTTGAGTTATAATGATATTAAGTTGCATGTATTGGACAATAATATGATGAGGATAATTATGATAGGATCAAGTATTGATGAGCATAGTAATATCTAAAGGATAGATGACTTGAATAAGTGTAATGATTGTATTATATGGAAAAAGGTAGTGACATATTAATAATTAATGAGTAAGTATACTCCAATAGTGACTTGCATGCTTAAGTGTTAAATTGTGATTTATCTTATGATATTCTTGTTTGGTATTAATAAAAGCATGTTATATATTAGATGTCCTTGAGAGGCTAAATTGGTGATAATGTTGATTTATTGAAATGTTCTTATGAGAGGCTTGTTTGATAATGATAACTCCTTGTATTAATGCCATGAATGGCTTGTTGATGATCATGATGAATTATTGAAATAATACCCGTGAGAGGGTCAAAAAATTGATAAATAAAAGCACTTGATTGAATTTCTTTATAATTTTAAGTACACTTATAAATTTAGTATGTCGTGTTGCATCCCAAAAGATAGTGTGAATTTAATAAAATATATATAGTAGGTTACGATTTAATTGAAGTTTAGACTCGACTTAATTGTGTGTATGCTCTTAAATTGGTTACTTTTTGACTGGTATTCGTACATGCTTTAAATTATTGAGGTTTGGATTGTTGATGCGTGTATTAATGATTATTAAAATTTACTTAATGGAATTGTCTCATGACTTTAAGTATACTTGTAAACTTAGTACATCGTGTTGTATGCTGTGAGGAAGTATAAATTTGATATTAATATTACTTGTTTATTGTGAATTGGGTACCACACCGATACGGATATGTATATATTGGATCTGGTACCACGCTAGTATGGATATGTATATGTTGGATTGGGTACTTCATCGGTACGGATATGTATATGATGGATTAGGTACTACGCCGGTAAGGATATGTACATGTTAGATCGGGTATCACGCCAATATGATCGGGTACCACGCCGGTATGGATATGTATATGATAGATCAGATACCACACCGGTGTGGATTGTATATGGTAGATCGGGTACCACGTTGGTACAGCACATGAACATAGATTGTTCCCTGCAGGTCATGACTATTTGGGCAAAAATAAGTCTCATAGCTTGTGTGTACATATTTGTGGTTAATCTGTGGATATTTATAGTATGGTTGATACTCTTGATGGTTATGTGGCTTATTTGTGAGCATTGTTTGATCTGTTATTGTTGTATTGTTGATTTATTAGGTATTTGAGTGTGTGATATGTATTTGAAAAAGTGAAACTTTGTACTTTCTTATATGTTGGTTGACTTGCTTTATTTATACGTGTTTTAATAGTAGCTTACCATAATGGCTATGATTACAGGTTGTTCCTGTGAATATGAGTAATGAAAAAGATAAGGTGAATAATGAGGAATAGTGATGTATTAGTGTTGGATTATGGTTGATTGTGCAAATTAATGAGGCTAGAGTATGGTAGTAGTGAATATGATATTGATGGAGTTGGAAGAGTAGTTGGATGATGTAAGTTATATAGGTAATGTAATAATGTTATTACAACCTTAGTTGAATTATATTTGTAACACCCCGTATTTTCGCGCTATAATTCGAATCGTCATTCCTATGTGTATAAATGTTAATCTCACAATGTGTATGTTAATAAACGTGTCATGATCATTATCCTAGTTTGTGAAGTGCTCTCGAAGTGAAAGATGTTCATAGAATTTACTTAGAACAAAGTTGAGCTAAGAACCTTAGATTCATCCTAAGTTTGGTGTTAGATTCTACAAGAGTCAACTTTGAAAGTGTATAACTTTTAATGTATGTAGAATTTTCCAGTTAAAGATCCACCAAATTGTAGTTAATTGAATCAGCTTTCCAACTTTACCAATTTTGCTTTAATCCGATACCCAGGCAAAAAGTTATAGCATTTTTTGTGTGAGGCAGTAAACTGTCGCGATTACACCTCTAGGTGGTGCCTATAGCGGTGGAACTAATAGAGCTCAGCGGTAAGACTCAGAGTTGGAATTGTCCAAAATAGTAGGTCACCACGATTACACTACTCGGTGATGCCTATAGCGGTGTCACCAATAGTGCTCAGCGGTGAGCCTCTAAATCGAGATTTCTGCTGAAACTTTTAATTCCAAGGGGTAGTCTTGTCTTTCTCCATCTCTACCTAGGTTTTAAAAAAATGATTTTAAGCATCCATTAGGGCATTATTTTTCCTTATTCTCCTATTTTACTCTCAAGAATAAATCCTAATCAATCCTCTTCAAGATCATCCATTCCATCACCTCCTCTTCAAGAAAAAAAATCAAGAATTTAGGGTTCCTAATCCAAGAAGTTCAAGAAAAGCATTCAAGAACATTACCAAGGCTTCAAAGTCAATATTTTACATCAAATGAAGCATAATAAGGTATGTGGGGTTATGAACAAGGATACTCTTTTCATTCTTGTGCCCAAAACTAGTTTTTAAAGATTACTTTATATGAATTTACATGAATTGCAATTAGGGTTCATACCCAAAGTATCTTGTTTTGAGTTTTGGATTTATAAAGTGATTGAAGCATGAAAGTCAATATTTTTCTTGATTTAAAGAATCCTCTTTTATGATTTGAACACCATGAGTATGATTTTAGATATTGATTACAGATTTTCAATTGAAGCATGATATTGTTGAAGTATTTCAAGAAGTATATTGAGCATGATGTTTTACTGTGAATTTGCATAAGTTTAAAGAAAAGGTTTTAAGCCTCTTCAATGATTGTTTACCAAGATTCAAGAAAGAATTGATCTTTTGATCCTAAGCTAAGATAAGGAATCCATATTGTTCATATAGTTTGAGATTTAAAGAAAGAGAAGCATAATTGGTTTTTATTATAAACCCTTGTGCTATTTTAAGGTAGATTTTCAAAGTTCTGAGCGATAAGTATGGGAGTAGTATTTAGTACAGAGTTGGGTATGATTTCAAGGTCTCATGCCCCAAAACTACGTACCACGGTAGGTTTAAATTTTAAGTGCCCATAGTGGCCTAAGACAGTGATCACTTAAGATAAGGTTCTATTCCGATGGCAAAGGTAGAATAGCTCTCCCCAATGTGGGTAAGACGTTAGACTCCATAACAGCTCACATGGTTTATGTCAGTTAGAAGAACCTCCCTAATCCTAAGTCCTAAAGTAGAATAACAGACCAACTTTTAGAAATTGTGTAAAGGCTCACAAATTTACTCAGATGTTGTCTTACATAAGACATCAGTTATCAGATTTCAACTTTTAATTTTCATATGATAAAGGTGAGTCCCTTTTCACTTAGCCTGAATGATTTGAAAACAGAATAAGAGTACAACTTTTAAAACGAAGTGTGGTGGATCACAAGAATTAGTTTTATGCTTTACTACTCATGATTTATGATTTGACAGTTTTGATTGTTCTTGCCAAGGTGAGTCACTTATACTTAGCATGCAATTTTTGAAAGTGTGTTTGAATATTGCATTATTGTTTTACTTATGCATTCACCCCCATATGCTCAGTATATTCCAAAAGTACTGATTCATATATAGGTCTGTGTTCTATATTGTTTAATAATGTAGGTACTAGTTGTAACCCATACATCAAAATCAAACGGTTACAGCTTCCAGTCAGTAGGTGATAAGCCCTTTTGATTCAAGGGTTTGAGTCATTCATAGTTTGAGTAGTATTTCATTTTTTCTTTATTTAGTTGTATTGATTTGGTATAGTTGTTGGTCATGTCCCGACTACCTATAGTCAATATTAGTAGAGGCTTCATAGACAGTCAGTGGAAGTTGATGTATTTGATTTCAGTCTTGTTTGTATAAGCAGAGTTGTATTCATTTTAATAGTTTTGTTTTCGAAGATATTTAGCTAATTGTATTTCTTTCTCTTATTACTTCATGATTTATGTATTTTAGTCAGATACGCATGAGTTAAGCCAGTACAAGGGTTAGCTTGGGATCACTTGTGGTCCTAAGCACCGTGTTGACGACTAAGGAGTAGTCTTGGGTCGTTACAATATTCCATTCAAGATGTCATGATCTATTTTCCTTAATTCTATTTTATGATTATATGGACTAACATGGTCGGTTGATGATGCCTACCAGTACGTATGGTTATACTGACCCTACTTTTCTACATTCCTTCTTGAGGTGTAGATTGGATGCAGGTGAGTTTGCAGTTACTAGATGGATGACGATATTTAGCACTAACTTCTGCACTTTCATCCAGGCAGATGTTAGACACTTCATATTATTTATTTTATTGTCTGTCTATGCTATAGTAGATAGCTCTTGTACAAGTCTGACTAAGTCTTGGGATAGTGAATGACATTTATAAGAAAATTTATTTAAAAAACTATTTATTAATATTTAATTTACTTTATTATATTTAATTCAGTATTTCCTTAAAAATAGAAGTCTTTGCATATTTTTAGTTGGGTAACAAGGTTTCTCCGAGATGCTTAGAATACCGTAGGTGCCCGCACGGTCCAGTAGTTTGGGTCATGACAATTGGTATCAGAGCATTAGGTTCTCCAATCCCACAGGTATAGGATCAACATCAAGTAGAGTTTCGTAGATTGGTTTGTAAGTCCCCACCCTCAATCTTCAAAAAGCTATGAGGTATGTAGAAGTTATTTTCCTTTCTTTCTCTCCATCATGCCATCCTAATCTTCGACTATGGGTTGGATTCAATTGGTATCTAGAAAATCCTAATTGGTATCTTAACATAGCTCAATTGGAATGTAGTTGATTCCAATTGATATCTTTGTAATTTTGAATAGAAATTAGAAGATTTCAATTGGTATCTGTTAATAAGGCTAAAGGTTATTATTAATAGGTAAAGAATTGTGAAAGTAGTGAATTTATAGGTTTCTTGTGTTTGATATGTGGCTGAACTTGAGTTGCTAGATTATTGTCATTATTGTGGATTATTTTTGTTTGAATTTCAGTGATGAAAATTGACTAAATTGTTTTTGTTGATAATTGTGATGGAATTATTTGATTTCTTGTTGTGTGAAACTAGTAATTCTATGGTGCTTACTTGTTTTTGGTACTATTATACTAATAAAATTGATGATATGAGAATGGAGAAGATGATATGAGAACATGATGTCAAGAAAAAATAGTGAGAAAGAGACATGAATAAAAGACCGAGGTGATATATATTTCCCTTAATAAGAGGTTCTTGCTAATGATGTTGTGGATAAATCCTTGTGTGGTTCAATTATTTGATATTATGTGGGGATCCTTGTGTGCTTCGATCATTAAGACTATATTTAGAATTTTTGTACAGTTCTATTATTGAAATTGTAATGGTTTCCTTGTGATGACTGGCTAAGGGACATTATCTTTGAGTTCCTTATGTGAACGGATTCTTAATGCTTGGCAAAATTATGAGTTTTAAATTAAAGTGACAAAAACTAATAGAGGTTGTTGATACCCATAGAATTTGATCGATAACTTGTTTGAATGTGATATTGGTGATGAGACCGTTAATGACCTATAATCGGCTTATTTTTCTTTACCTTGCTTATGTGCTAGTGGTGTGGGGACCACTCTTGAGGTGATGAAGAGTTACGTGAAGCCCGTAATAAAATTATTATTAGATAGAAATCAGAATGACTCTGTATATCTTAAATTGGTATTAGTTATATAAGAGTGGTTTGGGTTGACCATGAAGTGTTGGTCATTGAAAAATATTAAGTTAGTGATTGTTAGGACATAAGTTATAGCTGTGGATTTATGCATTAAGGAAAATCTTGAGAAGATAAATTATTATTGACTTGACCTTGTTGCTGAATTATGCATTTACATGTCCCACAAAGTTAGCTAATATATGATACTTTTAGAGGATAGTAATTCCCATGATGGTGGCAACGCAAAATCATATGGATTAGTTACACTCATAAAATAATTAAGAATGGTCCTGAATGGGAGAATAAGTGAATTATTAAATGGCAAGATTGATCTTTCCTTGGGTTATACTTGGTGTATGTTGCTTGTTGAGTGATTAAGGTATGATGATTAGATGAATATTAACAATGTTGTGGAGGAGAATGTGTTGTAGGCTATAATTCTTTGGGATCATTATGGCCAATTATTGTAAGCCTGTATAATGAGTGAGGGGTTATGTTGTCATCTAGGTATAGTAGTAAATACTAAGCTTGAAATGTGGGTGATTTTGAGGTGAAAATAATAGTGTTTGTAAAGTGTTGAAGCTAGCTTCATAAAATGAACTTAATAGTTTTGATTGAGTTCATGTGGATATCTAAGTTATGTGACTTGTAAGTGGTGTGATGGCTTAAATATGATCAAATGTAAATTCTCCATGGAGTTGTCTTGTCTAGAAACTGAGTCAGGTATCTCAAGGAGACCTTGTGTATTGGGTGGATTAGATGTGACTTATCTAATATTGACAATTTGAGTAGTAGATTCATGTAGCACCTCGTAGCACTTTTCAGAATTGAATTTGGGCTCTAGAGCTTTGGTAACAAAAAAGAGATATTTTTGAATATTTATCTTCTTCAAGGTGAATCTTTTAACCATATTTATCTTTCTTTCGTAAAACTCATGTTTAAGACTTAGGCCATTTAAAAGAGAATAAGTGATTAGTGTGTAAATATTTGGCTCCACATCTTCGTATTTTGAAAATCTTTGATAGAATGATTGAGTATAGAATGTGGATTGGTCGATAAGGATATCGAGTGAGTGAATAGGGTGCAGTATAAGCAACTCTATTAGTAATGTCTCTCTAATTACAACCTCGTGCTTTTAATGCCCGTTCAGGGATGAACGGATGGTAAATTGGTATCTAATTGTAATGACCTATTTCATTGTTACTAAATTATTCATAATAAATTCATGAAAAGTCTTAATTTTCATTCCTCAATATTAACTTGTCTCCAAAATAGCTAATATTTTATTTATTAGGTCACCTCAAACTTTCTGGCAAAGATTTTAGCTTTCGGACGTGTCTAGATAGACTCAAGCCCGATGAATTTAACTATTCAGGAGTGATAATATCAATACTTTAGTTGAAAGTTCTTTAGGTATAAATTAAGGTCCTGCAATATCCCTAACACAAAGTTAAGTATAAAACTTTCTTTCTGATACAGTTTTGATATGGGTTTCTATTAGGGCCAACTTAAAATGAGCATATCTCATAGAATATAAGGATTTATGGATCCCAATACCTACCAAATCAAATATCTCTAAGTCCTCTTTCCAATGCAATAAACCATTCCTCAATTCGAATTCGGAGTAAAAAGTTATGAATGTTTTACTGAGCACTGTCCGAGCTGAAACAGGATTTCGTTGTAGCAAAAATTTGAATGATATTTAAATCAACTTCATCCATATTTTAGGTCTAAAAACCCTAAATTTCATTCCTCAACCCTAGAGAGGTGATTTTCCAAAGCTTAAGGTGAAATTCCTTTGTTGAGGTAAGTTTTTCCATTATTTTCTTCATCTTTTAATTCTTTAACATCTTGGAATCCTTAAAAAGACCTTTAATGGTAGAATTCTTTTAGGGAATACTCATGGGTGTTTTTAATATGACCTAGAGTTGATTCTAAACTATAAATTAGAAATTTCTAAGATAAATATCATAAACTAGATTATGAATTTTGATGGTTAGGAACCTTGAATTCCGTAAAGATAAGACCTTTAGCATAAAAACTCCATTAATTGAGATGGGTTATGCTTGAATGTAATGCCTCGAGTTTGTACCCCGGATGCTACACGTTGCTCATAATTTCAAGGTACCACAAGCTAACCCATGACTGGTACCTACTGCAATAACTGAGTAATAATACTGTGATAATGCAAATATTTGGTGTAAACTTTCCATAAGGTTCAAAAACTAAAAATAAATACTGAATATTGAAATATGTGTCTGAAATACTCTAGTCTGAAAAAGCCTCTATACTATCTGAACTATAGAGTTGATGGGACAAGTCCCTAACTAACTCCGAACTACTGAAATAATCATCATGTCCTCGAACAAAAAGGACTCACCACTAACTTTGTCAGCTGAATATCTGAACTGCTAAGTATGAGCGGAAGCCCGCGTATCTGAACCTAGCTATAAAACATTATAGTGCAAAAGAAAGGTATGCTTCAGTACTTTAAATATACTGGTATGATAAGTGAGGTAGGATGAAATGCATGGGTTCATATGCATGAACAATACTGATTGAATGACATGAATAAAACTTAATGGGAGTACATGCGTGAGTATGTAAACTATAAATGGGGTCGTGATAACACTGGATACTAAGTTCTGAATATTGATTAACTGATATCTGGGTTTACTGATACTGTATTACTGATAACTGAATGATTGTATCTGAAATTCTTGATTTTGTGGAACTATGCTGAGTTCTATACTGAGCTGAGCGACTGTGCCTGACAGTCCTAAATTTGTAGAGCGGAACTAAGTTTTATACTAAGACTGAATCTGAAACTGAGATTGTGGAAGGTAATCATCTAACCAACATGCCCCAAATAAGATAACTGAGTTGGGGTCCAATCTTTAATCCCAATTGGAAGGGTGTTCGTACCGTGCCACGGGTAAAGACAATTGGCTATGGGGTCAGTCCTAAGCTAACGGGTGACCCCAGAGATCAGTCCTAAACTAGCGGGTGATCCCTGAGTATGTGAGTCCTATCTAACGGGTGACATCTCATAACCTATGCTGGCTACGTAGTTCAAGAACATAGGGATTGCTTCTAGGGACCCAGTCCTAACTAACGGGTGAGCTCCCATCCCTAGGCTCACTCGGTGCTGAATCCTACTCCCAACTGAAAGAAACTGAACTGATTCCTAAACTATACTAGGCTTGAATGAACTGTCATGGATCATACTGTTTAATAGAACTGAACTGAGTTCACTGAGTTCCGTTGACCGATGGAATACTACTGGATTCTATTAACTAACTGAATACTATAGAGTTCTATTAGATGACTGAGTTTACTGAGGTCGGAACTAAATACTGAAACGGACTGGATTGATTCTGAGTTCTCTAAGTACTGAACTTCTTACTGACTGAATTATGAACTGAATACTACTGGGTTCTAAACTGAATACTGAACTGAGACTAATTACTGAGTATTACTGAATTTTCCTGAGTTGTGTAACTAACTAAGAGTACTACTGATTGTGACATGACTGAGACTACTCTGTAACTGACATTGGCTTTAGGTAAACAGCTCAATTGTTAGGTATTAAATACCCCCCGGACTTGATAGCATGAAAAGTAGAGAATAGCATAGTCTTGAAAGTCATAACAATGTATACTAGTCCATAGTTCATTCATAGAGACATTTACTCAACCACTTGTAATGCATTAACTTGTACATGAATGGGGAATACATGTTAGCATGATATAATTTCATTATTCAACTCACTTGAGCAATTCATCAACACTTGGAGGGCATAGTACATGCACATAACAATAGACAACATGAGGGCATCATAATTTTAACACCAAATTCACAATCTCGAGGCTTTAGCATGAATTCACATGACACTATGCATATAATAAATGATTTCACATAAATCTTGCAACTAATTGTGGATTAGAAAACTTCATCAGCATAATAATCATGGACATAGTCAAATCAAGTCATGAGTTTCATTAAACCCTTTAACGTGTAGTTTTAAAAAGGTTTCTTGAACTCCAAGGGTGGAAGGAAACCCTTGGATGAACACTTAACATACCCTGGCTGTTTAATACTTAAAGAATAAATGGTGAAATCTTGAGCCTTGGATTTGAAATTAAATCACCTAGGGTTCTTGTTCTTGAGAAATTTTAGAGAAAGTGAGTGTATGTTGCTTAATGAGGGCTGAATCTCGTGTTTTAAGGCTGAATAGGGGTGGGGAAAAAGACCCAAAAACCCTAATGGACGTAGCTTTTTAATGACTGAAAACCAAACTGTCGATGTGCAAATCGATGCACCGCGTCATTGTCATCAACGTGATGGCCAATGCACCCCATCGAGTCCGCGTTGATTTACTAAAATTTGCACTGAGCTGAGGAAATATTATCTGTCGGCATGAGGGACGATGCAACGCATAGAGATCTCATGGACTCACTATTTTGGTCAATCAAACATGGTCTAAACGAGGTCTGAAAAATTTAAAAATTTTCCAGAAACACCTATTGACATTCTTAAGGATGAATCAATCTAAAGATTGATACTTTAAGGTCATACAAGTCGTGAAATAGAGCTGCCAACTTACGAAGGCCAAAATAATACTAAGTCTGAATACTTAGCTAGAATTTTCTAAGTCTGGGACCCCTTAGCAAGCCTAAAATACTGAGTTGAGCTTAGGATTTTTTGTAGAGTCTTACAATATCTACCCCTTTGGGAACATTCGACCTTGAATGAGACTGATTAAACTAAGAATACTGATAGACTGGACTTAGATACAGAACATACATAACAAAAGCATGATTTCATGACTAAAATTAGTGATATTCTGAATTATCATACCGAATATGCATATCTGATGCATGAGTACATAGCTGATCATGATTCATGAATGCATAACTGGGATTACTGATAATCTTGGCTTATATACTAGACATGCATGTCTGATGCATGAGTACATGACTGAACTGATTTGTGAATGCATGACTGAATATACAACGGTAATGGATACCAAGTTTATAACTATAACTGAACATGGACTAAGCCAATCTAAGGAAGACTGTTACCTTCATCTGAGAATACTGATGAACCTGAGATCATTTACTAAACATGTATGAACGGGAACATGAGAACATAACTAAGACTAAAATGGGATACATGAACTAAACTGAGCCCCTAAATACATGGCTTATGGATGAGATTAGAACTTGAGGGTGCACCTATGAGTACCCATTACTCTAAACTGGATTCATTACGTGAAGAGAATATGGAAGTTTTAGGTCATGAAAGCTCGGGGAGATTATAGTGCATCTACCCCTTGGGACATTATGTCCCCTAAAGAATACTGACTTGCCTGAGATACTGAGAAAAATTGAGATGATGCACAGGGCACCTACGAACTGAATCGTGATTGCATATCGGGGATCTAAAATCAAGGCATGACACCTGAACTGAGCTGTTCTCGCAAACACATGGTTTCTTGACCTTGGAATAATTACATTCATGAGACTTTCGATAGTGCGACTAAATGGAAAGATAGAGAACCAAACCACCGAACATTATCTGCCTAACTGCTAAACTAAAATACCAGCTTTGTGGACCAACTTATGCTGAAAAATTATATTCGATTGGAGCCTTTCTTTGACATCTTTCTATAGAGTTCTAGTGGATTTAGGGAGCAAGAGATCTTGACATGCGCTGAATAAAATAGCTGAATAAGAAAATCACATCCAGGCTAAAATTCTGTAATATGAGTCGAGGCCTACGAAACATCATCTAAGATGGAGTGACTAAGCCTTATGCACTGGAACTATAATTTTCAAACTTAGACATATCCCTTGAATACTCTCTCAACTATACTCTCCATCTTAATACAACACATCACCTGAGACTACTAAAAATATTCATATGGGCATTGAGCATGAATGCACAAATATACTAACTTGTCTGATTAACTGAATGGCTGATAGCTGAATACTGGTCATGTAAGTATGAACTGTACTTAGTCTTAATAACTGGACTAAAACTATAGAGTATCATGCCTATAAGGAAAGGACCGACTGAGTAACATTAGATAATTGAGCATGAATTCACAAAAATTGTATTATTTGAGAATACAAGACTAGGCGTATAATATTATTTTGAAATATTTTGTAAACTAAGGCACTGAAACACTGATAACTGAATAACTAATAATTGTACGCTATGGTCAAGCAAACCTGAAACTAAATTGAGTTTTTGATAACGCTCAATCTACAGCTCTCGTGGGAGTGTAAAGCGGTTGTTAGCAAATATAGAACCCAACCTGGGTTGGGTGTCGATCCCACAGGGAATAGCTTGGCCAACAAGTAAGTAAAATTACGAAACTTTTGGTGCAAGTCTCGTAAAAGGGGGGATTGTAATGTGTAACGAAAACAATAAAGTAAAAGCTGAAAATAGCAAAGTACAGAGAGAAAGATTGTTACGTAAGTTGTAAACAATGAGAATTTAAGCGTTGGGGTTATGTCCACCTTCTGAGGTATACGTCTCTATTGGCTATGAGTGTGTAGAATTCTGACATGCAATTGCTTATAGAGAATTGTAGTCGATGGTAAATCCAAGCGTCTCTAGACCTAAACAAGGACTATTTTACTTTAACTCTCTCGAGCTTAAAGCGTGTCTAACGGTTCGAATTTTCCAAGAGGTTAGTCCAGTTACGGCACTAGCTTTTTAATAGGAAAGGGTGTCCTACTACCATGACATTATCTCTTTTCCAGACAAATAACCTTTCTCTCGAACAAGTTAAATGTTAGACTGGCGTATTCTTGCATTTGCAACCGCAAAGAATGTGGATTAAGATGAAGAGAATAATGATATAAGCAATATACGTGTCTCGAACTCACAAACTCATAGCAATAGATAGTAACTCATTCGGCTTCCATAACCCCAACAAAGAAGTTTAGTTACCCATGAATGCGAAGGAGATCACGATTGACATTGTTATTATATCACGATATTGAGTAATGGCGTGTAGATCAAGTGATAGGCGTGAGGCGTGTTTCCTTAGATTGGTAACAATTCTCTTGTTGTGGAATTTAAGGATAGAAGAGTAGAAGAAGAAAAATAGAATTAATGGAAAGATTAGAAGAGTTGTAATTGAGAAGTAGAATGTGTCTCTCCACTAAGGGAGGACTTAATTAAAAATCTCTAGCATGATAGGGTATTTATAATACCCATATCCTACTCCTACTAAGCTAATGAAATAAATAACCAAATCCTACTAGGCTAATGTAATACTTAACCCAAGTGTACTAGGTTAATGTAACATTATCATAATCCAAATAAACTAATGAAATACATAACCCAATTGTACTAGGTTAATGTATCATTGTCCAAATCCAGCTATGTGTCTGTAAGTCCCCAAAGTCTTCAGAAATGCTGTTTTAGCTCGGGACAGATTTTCCATGCAGCAGTTTTGGTCCAGGTCCCCAAAGTCTTCAGAAATTCTGTTTTAGCCCGGGACAGATTTTCCATGCAGCAGTTTTGGTCCTTAGGCGTCCAAACTCCCTTTCCTTCCTTTGTGAGCTTTCTTTTGCGTCAAGTAAGCCATAAAATGCTGAATTATGCATCATTTATACCTGAAACTTTACTAATCATGTTCGTTAGCTCATTTATAGGAAAAAGGACTAAAAGTGCATGAAATATATAGTTTGTTCTCAAAACTAGGCTAAAATATGGGCAAATTATATTGATATAGGCGTGTAAATTCGCCTATCATCAGTTTTTGATATGATTACTGGACTGAGACTAATACTAACACTATAACTAAGACTGTAACGGGGAGTATAACTAAGACTGAACACGCTGTAAGGCATGACTGCAGAAGTCATGAGTTGCATGACCTGAGTTAGGAGTTTCTGTATTCATGGAACATGATTCATAAAACTGAGTGAACTAGAACTCCTTATACTAGGAATTGTAAGTGTACATGATTTTTGTTAATGTGCACAAATATGGGCTATGATCATAGAGCTGACATGTAAGCCATAAGTAGACATCATAATAACTGGAGTACAAAACTCTACTCTAAGGTACTGCCGAGTTGGGTGCCATCCCCTTCCACCACTTGTCTACACATACTGACATTACTACTAGACTCTGAAGGCTTAACTTTCTGAGATGTCATAACCGAACAGTTTTTGTTTACCTGTCGGCTATGATAGACTGGCCCACTAGGGTAGAGACTGGGAAAGGTCCTGTTAATTTTTGGTCTGACCTTAAAGTTGACTGCTATGCAAAGAGTTATAAAAGAAAAAAAAAGCTTCTGGATCTGAAGAGGCCTAGATATGTAAATGAGAGATCTATAACATACCAGTGACCACATCAGGAGAACTTTCTTGACTTTAACAGGACTGAAGTGCATAAAGCCTATTTGGGTGTTGCCTACTAGCGGTGCGGGAAGTGGCACCCTGCTGATTTAGGCAACCGAATTGAACTGAAGGACGGTTGGACTGACCCTATTGGCACAAATATTTTCCCCTCTGAGCCATTAATCTACACTCCCACATCCTGTGGCCTGGCTTGCCATATCCAAAATATACATCACTGCCATCTCTACACACACCTAGGTGATGTCTACCATATTTTCTACAAAGTAGATAGGTAAGACCCCTGCTCACACTACCCAGGGTTTTGGATCCTGGTGCCCCATCTCGATGGTCAATCCTAAACTTTGGTACTAGTGCACTAGCTGAAGATGGGGCTGGGACTGAAAACCTCTGACTAAACTGAGGATTGTTACCCCTCTCTAAACCTAGCTAAGAAAAACTAAAGCTACCCATTCTGGCTCTCTTATTCTCTCTCTCCTTTTTTAAGCTTCTGCTCCTCAATCTGTTGAGCATGGACCATAATCCTAGATATGTCCATCTTCTTAATCAACATCGCAGTCCTGCACTCCTTGACCATACTCTCTGACACCTCAGATATGAACTTTATCATTCTAGACCTAATGTCTGCTATTACATGGGGATCATACCTGGCTAACTGAGAAAATTTAAGGGAATACTCTTTCACACTCATACTGCCTTGCCTGAGATTAATGAACTCTAACACCTTGGCTTCTCTCAGCTCTATGGGAAAGAATCAATCTAAAAATGCGGTAGCAAACTATTCCCATTCTATGGGTTCTGCATTTGTACCCCTATCTACCTTCCACTGCTTAAATCATGTATGGGCTATATCTTGTAGCTGATAGCCAACTAAATCAGCACTCTCATTGGATGTTACTCCCATAATATCTATGACTTTTTGAACCTAGTCGAGAAACTCCTATGGATCCTCTTCTAACTTAAATCCCATGAAGGAAGGAGGGTTTATTCGGGTAAAGTCCCAAATCCTAGCTACAGCAGTATTGGCCTCTGGGTTGGCCTAAAAAACAGTTGGACATTCGTTCTGAGCTGCTACTTAATTGGCTAGAGTAGTAAATGTGGCCCTAAATTTTGCATGGAAAACATGCTCATCTAGAGGATCTGCCTAGATGGGCTAGGGGGCTGGCCAATTACCTGTTCTTCTTTCGTTCTTCTTAGGAGGCATGTTCTGTAAATAGAAAAAGGAAAAATATTGGATTATACTGAGAGTTTAACTGAGCTAAAGCTTACTCGCACGACATGAATACTGAAAGAAGGGAAACTTTTCCTAAACCATCCCATAGCCTCCTATCCATAAGTGTGGCACGCTATACACCCATGCATAAGACTCTAGTAAATACTTTCTGACTTTCTAGGACTCTGTTGAACCTTAGGCTCTGATACTAAGTTAGTAATGCCCCGAGTTTGTACCTCAGAGGCTACACAGTGCTCATAATCCCGATGGACCACAAGCTAACCCATGATTGGTACCTGCTGCAATAACTGAGTAATAATACTGTGATAATGTAGAAATTTAGAGAAAACTTTCCATAAGGTTCAAAAACTAAAAATAAATACTAAATACTGAAAACTGAATATTGAAATATCTATCTGAAATACTCTAGTCTGAAAAAGCCTGTAAACTGTCTGAAATATGGAGTTGATGGGACAAGTCCCCTACTAACTTTGAACTACTGAAATAATCACCATGTCCTCGAACTACGAGGACTCACCACTAACTCTGTCAGCTGAATATCCTAATTTCTAAGTATGATCGGGAGCCCACGTGTCTGAACCTATGATATAAAACATCATAGTGCAAAAGAAAGGTATGCATCAGTACTTTGAATATACTGGTATGCTAAGTGAGGTAGGCTGAAATACATGGGTTTATATGCATGAACAATACTGACTGAATGACAGGAATATATCTGAATGAGAGTATATACATGAGTGTGTAAACTATAAATAGGGTCGTGATAATACTTGATACTGAGTTCTGAATACTGATTAACTGATATCTGGATTTACTGATACTGTATTAATGATAACTAAATGACTTTATCTGATAGTCTTGATTCTGTGGAACTATACTGAGTTGCATACTGAGCTGAGCGACTGTGTCTGACAGTCTTAAATCTGTAGAGCTAAATTGAGTTTGATACTGAGACTGAATTTGAAACTGAGATTGTGGGAGGTAATCATCTAACCAACATGCCCCAAATAAGACAACTGATTTAGGGTCCAATCTCTAACCCCAATTAGAAGGGTGTTAGTACCGTGCCACGGGTAAAGACAACTTATTGTGGGATCAGTCCAAGTCTAGAGAGTGACCCCTGAGATTAGTCCTAAACTAGTGGGTGATCCCTGAGCATGTCAGTCTTATCTAACAGGTGATATCTCATAATCTACGTTGGCTACGTAGTTTTGGAACTTAGGGATTGCTTCTAGAGATTCAGTCCTAATTGACGGGTGAGCCCCTATCCCTAGGCTCACTCATTGCTAAATCCTACTCCCAACTAAAAGACACTAAATTAATTTCTAGACTGTACTAGGCTTTACTGAACTATTATGGATCATACCATTTAACAGAACTAAACTGAGTTCACTGAGTTTTGTTGACTAACGGAATACTACTGGATTATGTTAACTGACTGAATACTACTAAGTTCTGTTAGCTGACCAAGTTTACTAAGGTCGAAACTAAATACTGAATCAGACTGGACTGATTCTGAGTTCTCTGAGTACTAAATTGATTACTGACTAAACTCTGAACTGAACACTACTGGGTTCTGAACTGAATACTAAACTGAGACTAATTACTGAGTAATACTGAATTTTCCTGAGTTGTGTAACTAACTAAGAGTACTAATGATTGTGACATGACTGAGACTACTCTGTAACTGACACTGGCTTTAGGTAAACAGCTCAATTGTGGGGTATTAAATACCCCCCAGGACTTGATAGCATGAAAAGTAGAGAATAGCATAGTCTTGAAAGTCATAACAATGTATACTAGTCCATAGTTCATTGATAGAGACATTTACTCAACCATTTGTAATGCATTAACTTGTACATGAATGGGGAATACATGTTAGCATGATATAATTTCATTATTCAACTCACATGAGCAATTCATCAACACTTGAAGGACATAGTACATGCACATAACAATAGACAACATGAGGGCATCATAATTTCAACACCAAATTCACAATCTCGAGGCTTTAGCATGAATTCACATGACACTACAAATATAATAAATGATTTCACGTGAATCTTGCAACTAATCTTGGATTAGAAAACTCCATCAGCATAATAATCATGAACATAGTCAAATCAAATCATGAATTTCATTAAATCCTTTAACGTGTAGTTTCAAAAAAGTTTCTTGAACTTCAAGGGTCCTTGGATGAACACTTAACATACCTTGGTTGTTTAATTCTCGAAGAACAAATGGTGAAATCTTGAGTCTTGGCTTTGAAATTAAATCACCTAGGGTTCTTGTTCTTGAGAAATTTGAGAGAAAGAGAGTGTATGTTGCTTAATAAGGGATGAATTTCATGTTTTAGGACTGTATAGGGGTGGTGAAAAAGATCCAAATACCCCTATGGATACGGCTTTTTAATGACTAAAAACCTAACTGTCGATACGCAGACCGATGAGCCACATCATTGGCATCAATGTGATGGCCAATGTGTCACGTCGAGTTCGCATTGGTTTATTGGAATTTGCACTGAGCTGAGGAAAAAATATCTGTCGGCACGAGGGACAACATGATATATCGAGATTGCGTCAACTCACTATTTTGGTCACTCGAACATGGTCTAAACAAGGTCCAAAAAATCTGAAACTTGTAAGGCCAAAATAATACTAAGTCTTAATACTTTGCTAGAATTTTCTAAGTCTAGGACCCCTTAGCAAGCTTAAAAGACTAAGTTGAGATTGATTTTTTTTGTAGGGTCTTACATTAAAATCGCTAATTAATGATTAATTGAACTTGGAGAATGATATAGACCTTGAATTAAGGGTAGAATTAATGGGTTTGAATCCCCAAGATATTTATTTGAAGAGTAATTATTTAATTACTCTTATAATTTCTTGATTTTTAGATGATTGATTATTCCAAGGCATGAAGGGAAGTAAAGAGCATCTTTGTTGCAGTTTGTTTCTTCCAAAAGCTTGGCGTCCAGGTAGGCTAGGTTTAATGAGTACAAGATTGTGTTATTTTATATTTTCATAATTTAAAATTGATAGGAGAAAACATGTCTAGGCCTGCGGGGATGGAGTTGAGGTGGATAAAGACATGAGAACTTAACTTTAATCCCGAAAACTATATTATTGATTAATTGTATGATACTTATGATATTATGTGCTATGTCCCCGCAAGGAGATTGTTGTAAATGAAGTATGTGGACATGATAGTTCTTAGTTGTTCTAGTGATGAGCCTAGTTGAGTTATAATGATACTAAGTTGCATGTATTGGACAATAATATAATGAGGAGAATCATGATAAGATTAAGTATTGATGAGCATAGTAATATCTAAAGGATAGATGACTTGAATAAGTGTAATGATTGTATTATATGGAAAAAGAAAGTGACATATTAATAATTAATGGGTAAGTATACTCCAATAGTGACTTACATGCTTAAGTATTAAATTGTGATTTATTTTATGATATTCTTGTTTGGTATTGATAAAAGCACTTTATGTATTGGATGCCCTTGAGAGGCTAAATTGGTGATAATGAAGATTTATTGAAATGTGCTTATGAGAGGCTTGTTTGATAACGATAACTCTTTGTATTAATGCCATGAATGGCTTGTTGATGATCGTGATGAATTATTGAAATAATACCCATGAGAGGGTCAAAATATTGATAAATTAAAGCACTTGATCTAATTTCTTTATGATTTTAAGTACACTTATAAATTTAGTATGTCATGTTGCATCTCAAAAAATAGTGTGAATTTAATAAAATGTATATAGTAGGTTATGGTTTAATTGGAGTTTAGACTCGACTTAATTGTGTGTATTCTTCTAAATTGGATAATTGTTGATTGGTATTCGAACATGCTTGAAATTGTTAATGTTTGGATTATTGATGCGTATATAAATGATTATTAAAATTTACTTGATGAGATTGTCTCATGATTTTAAGTGTACTTGTAAACTTGGTACATCGTGTTGTATGCTGTGAGGAAGTGTAAATTTGATATTGATATTACTTGTTTATTGTGGATCGGGTACCACGCCGGTATGGATATGTATATGTTAGATCGGGTACCATGCTGGTACTGATATATATAAGATGAATCGGGTACCATGCCGGTACAGATATGTATATGTTGGATCAGGTATCACGTCGGTACGGATATGTATATGTTAGATTGGGTACCACGCTGGTACGGATATGTATATGATGAATCGGGTACTACGCCGGTACAAATATGTATATGGTAGATTGGGTACCACATCGGTACGGTACGGTACATAAACATAGATTGTTCCCTGCAGGTCATAACTATTTGGGCAAAAATAAGTCTCATAGCATGTGTGTACATATTTGTGTTGATCCTATGGATGTTTACAGTATGGTTGATACTCTTGATGATTATGTGGATTGTCTGTGAGCATTGTTTAATTTGTTATTGTTGTATTATTGATTCATTGTGTATTTGAGTGTGTGATATGTATTTGAATAAGTGAAACTTTGTACTTACTTATATGCTGGTTGACTTGCTTCATTTATACGTGTTTTAATCGTAGCTTACCAAAATGGCTAGTTATCATTCTTTAATATTATAAGAGAGCATTTGGTTGTTAGCTCGAGGTTTAGTGTGGGTTGTCTATGATTATGAATTTTTCCTGTGAATATGAGTAATGAAAAAGATAAGGTGAATAATGAGGAATAGTGATGTATTAGCGTTGGATTGTGGTTGATTGTGTGAAATAATGAGGCTAGAGAATGTTAGTAGTGAATATATTATTGATGGAGTTGAAAGAGTAGATGGATGATGTAAGTTATATAGGTAAAGTAATAATGTCAACCTTAGTTGAATTATATTTCATTCAAGATGTCATGATCTATTTTCCTTAATTCTATTTTATGATTATATGGACTAACACGGTCGGCCGATGATGCCTACCAGTATGTGTGGTTGTACTAAGCCTACTCTTCTACATTTCTTCTTGCGGTGTAGACTGGATGCAGGTTAGTTTGCAGTTATTAAATGAATGACGATATTCAGCACTAACTTCTGCACTTTCATCCTGACAGATGTTAGAGTCTTCGTATTATTTATTTTATTGTCAGTCTATGCTGTAGTAGATAGCTCTTGTACATGTCTAACTAAGTCTTCGAATAGTGAAGGACACTTGTAAGAAGATTTATTAAAAAAAATTATTTATTAATTTTTAATTTATTTTATTATATTTAATTCAGTATTTTCTTAAAACAGAAGTCTTCTGGATATTTTTAGTTGGGTAATAAGAGTTCTCCTAGCTGCTTAGATTAGCGTAGGTACCCACATGGTCCAGTAGTTTGGGTCATGACAGTTAGTGTTATCCCCATTTCAAATATTGTTATAGGAACCTGGTGCCTAGGTAGAGTAGTTGCTACTTATTTATTTTGATTGAAATTTGATCCACTTAACCCGACAATTACTCTAAATTTGGTGAAAGATTTGGTGGACTTATTATTCAAGTTCTTAAATATCTTTTTTGCGGATTTATTGATTTGCAACCCTAATTGAACTTCACCTTTTGTTCCCTTTATCTCGATCAAATAATCCACTTCCCTTTCTTCTTGCTTTTGTTATTAGTGGAAAAGAGTTTTTATTTTTTTTCTCAATATAAGATAAAGGAGTTTGAAGATAAATTATACTTCCTCCATTCACTTTTACTAGTCAACTTTGTTGACTTGGCACATCCCTTAAGAACACTTTAAATTAAGGGTGTATTTTACTATTAATGATTATTTGGACTCTAAATTTGACTGCTATTAGTTATTTTATGTTGTTACTTAATACTAATGGTAGAAAGAAAAAATATTATTAAACTCTCTTAATTTTATAAATTGAACAAGTAAATTAAAATATGTATATTTTTAATATATGAACCAAGTAAAAACAACACGCAGAGGAAAAATAAAGTGAAAGAATTATTTTTGAAATACTGCAAGTAAAAGGAGAAGATTTGTAAAAGAAGACACTATGAAAACTTAATTGGTAAAAGAGGACACCCTAATTTAGTAACTAGGGTCGGGGTGGAGTCCGGGGATAAAAAGTATTTCTAAAAACTTAGAGAAGCCCTTTAAGTTATTTTTTAAACGCTTTACCCTCCCCCCCCTCCCCCACATTCCCCTTAAAATACTACATACAAACCCATTCCCCTTCTCCCCTCTCATCTCTCCTGACTTCTGATATTCCCACATCTCCCAATGAGTGTTTTCCCATTTTTCGTCGACGATTTTCTTCCATTCAACCCGTGACACCATCGTTTCTTCCATTCAACCCGTGACTCCATCATTTTTCATAGTTGGGTGAATATTATGGCTTTTGCTGTCATTTTAAGCTATATATCGATTGTTTTCGTCAACGTTTTCATTTTTCGACTGTTGAATTTTTTTCAAGACAAAATTTAAATTTCTTCGAATTAGGGCAATGATTCACTTATCATATATTTATTTAGCTTCAAGTGATTGTATATCTTTTTTAATTGTATTTTGGTCAGTATTTCACTTAAAAAATTTTTTTTTAATTTTGATGATTCAAATTCATTTTTTTTAATTGTTCTTCGTTGGAATGGTAAATATCATTATATTTTGCTAGTTTTGATTCGAAATTAATTAGTTTGTGTTGTTGCAAATACATGTTTTGATAATAGAACTGTGGTCCATAAAAGAATTGATTTTTTAGATTTTGTAAATTGTTCTTCCTTATAGAGTGTGTTTGGTATGAAGGTTTTCCAATTTTCTCTAGTTTGATTGGCTTAAATGTTTTGAAAAATATTTTTTAAATTAACTTATTTTTTTCAAATTTAAGAAAAATGACTTTCCATCAAAAATTAAGGAAAACATTTTTCAAAACAATCTTTCAAACTTACTTTCAAATTGAAATGTTCATACAACACTCATAATCACCCACTCCTACCCCGACCCCAAATCCCCTATACCATCCCCACCCCTACCACCCCTATCCAAAAAAATATTTCAAATATTTTCTTACCCCATTCCCTACACCCTACCAGCCCCCTTAGAAAAAAATATTTTAATTTAAAAAAAAAAAATTAAACTTTTTTCTGATCCAACCCCTACCCACCAAAAAGAATTAAATTTCTTTAAAAAATTTAATTTTTTTTCTTACCCCACCCTCACTCCCTACCTGATCCCCCCAACCAATAAATAAATAAATTATTTTTAAAATTTGTTTCTCAAAAAAATTCAAAATTTTTCTGAACTCCCCCCTCCCCCTCCCCCTCCCCAAACTAGCCCCCTCCCAAAAAACAGATTTTATTTTCTTAATTTATTTTTAAAAAAAAGTTTCAAAAAAAAAAAAATTCTTACCCCACCCTTTTTACCCTATTCATTCTCATTGTTTTTTGTTAAATATATACAAATACTTTTAGAAAATATTTTTGCTACTTGCAAAATGAACTCAAGAATATAAGTAAGAAACAACTTATTTTTCTAGAAATTATTTTCCTCCTCCATATCGAACAAATCCTAAAAAAATATTTTGCGGGGTCAAAAATTATTTTTCTGAAAAGTATTTTCTACTCTTTAGCTAAACACTAAACTGTATTTTTTGAAAAATATTTTTTCATTCACCAACCAAACACTAGAAAATATTTTCCACTCACCAACCAAACATAAGAAAATAAGTAAGAAATCAACTTATTTTTCATGAAAACATTTTTCTAGGAAAATATTTTCCACAAAAAACATCAACCCAAACACACCTATAATGTTATTTGGATTGTTTTTTATTTTTTATTTTATCGTTTCTGTTGCTGCAAATGGTTACTCTTTTAACCCCTAGACTGTTTGGTCTATTGTAGATCATCTAAGAATTATGGCTAGAGACAGAGGTGCATAGCAATGCATGGACAGTAAAAGGAGAGAAGTAGAAGAAGCCTCGATGGCTTTGAAAAGGAAATGAGTTGAAGCAGAAGTAGAAGAGTCAGAAAGAATATAATGGAGTCGTTTGATGAAGGAACTGCTAGGCAGCATAGTCGGAGACACTTCGTGCGAGAAAGTGAGAGTGAAGAAGATAAAAATGAGGGGGCCTTGTCCGTGCCTCGTTGCATATGGTACATTTTCGACGAAAATGTACGACCTCACCTACATTTGAGATGATATTGGGTTGTTTCCAGCCAAAATTTGTTAAGGGATCAAAGGGTTGTACGAAAGGAAGGAGAAAAAAACATATATAGTTTAAGACCTTTAAAATGTCTTCTAATTCTACAAGCATACGATACATAAACATGTTCACCTTTTTCAATTAATATGAGTTGAACCAACTAATCTTATTAGAATCTCAGATTGGGAAGCTTTTGACAATTTTAGCAGATTCTCTACGACAACCTTGAAGGTGATAATTAGTTGATTTTTATCATGAGGATTGATCAAGTTAGCCTTTTAGGATGTATATTTGACTAGTTAAAGCCAAGTGGGAGAATTATGTCCTTGCGGACTTGTATTTGTTATTGTAATTTTTTTCAATATATGGATTGTGTTGATTTTCTGTCATTTCCCATCTCTTGTTTATTTTTTATAAATGGGTTCAGACTTAAGTTAAAGTCATTAATAGAATACACAATAAAAATATTTGACTTTTGATTAAACATTTGGATTATATTGTAGATAACGATTGAAAACAATGTGACTTTTTGATTTTACACTAAGTATGAAATTATTATGAGAATTAATTTACTTAGGCATATATATCACATCCATTATTGGTGAATAGAACTTGTTTGTCTCATATAACACACATGGTTGCAAAAAACATCATTGCTAACTTAAACAAGGAAATTACGACATCTTAAGACATAAGATGTGGTATGTACTGAGGAGCAACACTCTTGAAGGTATTAACCATTCTTAGAGTCACTCGGAAAAGGGTAACACTGTCTGACAAAAGATATGTTAAAGCTTACTTTGTGGATTGTATACTTGAGGGTCATCAACAATGTGAGTCGTGATCAAGACGCATTTGTAGAGTTTCGTCGAGTGTCACCTGGATCAAGGTGACACATGTAGGAAATAGTGCAAAGTTTGAATTTTGAAGTCAAATGGATAGACACTTGCAAAATGGATTTGCATGGTGTCTGTTCTTTGATTTAAACAGAGATTTTTATAGCACTTGTGTTCTTCTAGATAAGTTTTAATCACAATGGAGTTAGAATTAGTTTAAACAATGGTTTTATGGTTTTGGATCTTTTCATGGTAATTCTATCGTTCTAGATTATAATTCTTTAATTTGTGACTATTATGTTGGTTGTTGCATTCTGCCATGTTATTTTAGTAACAATGATGTTATTGCATGGCATACGAGTTTAGGCTACAAAGGTCAAGATTGTACAACTTGATTGGCAAAAGATAGCTAGGTTTTTTCTCCAAAATTGAAATGCCGACATGTGAGAATTGTCTTACCGAAAAAATTATACATAAATCATTTTGGAAGCCCAAGAGAGTTGATTTTTCCAACAATAACAATATGCCAAGTGTAATCCCACAAGTGAAGTTTAGGAAGGGTAGGATGTACGTAGACCTTGCCCCTTCCCCTATGGGACAGAGAGTCCATTTCTAATAGACCCTTGACTCAGAAGAAATAATCATAGTAGTATTGGAAAGTAATAACGACAACAAAATCAATTTAAAAAAAAAAAAAAGCAAATAAAGCAACGGTAGTAGTAGGAATAAACAAAGCAAATTAATCAATAGTACACTAGTAGTAAGAAATGAAGAATAAAGTCCTGGGTGCATACTAACTAAGAAGAAAATTAGTAGAGGACACTTGCCCCTGCCTCTCCAACATAAGATTATGACAATACTCGGCTACCTACTATTCTTTTATTCTAATCTTCAAACTCCATACTTTTACATCTAGGATTATGTCCTCGGTAAGGTGAAGATAGAGAACTAATTTCCCATTATAATTGTTTTGTTCCCATCTAGGGCGATTAAGGATATGTACGATGGAGCCAAGATTCGGATTAGGACTATGGGAAGGGACTCAGAGAACTTTTCCATCTTGATGGGATTACACCAAGGATTAAACCTTAGCCCTTTATTATTTGCCTTAGTGACGGATATTTTGACTTTACAAATTCAAGGTGAGGTACCTTGGTATTTGTTATTTGTGAATGGTGTAGTCTTGATTGATTAATGCTAAATTGGATCTTAATAACATGCAGACTTGCACTTAAAAAATATGTTGGTTTGCATAATGAACTGTTTCCTTCATTTTGTTGGGTTCGAAATCGAGAGTGTGTCATGTGGAAGCTTAAAGTTTGCAAATCAAGATGGTGATAATTCAGATGACACAATATAGACTAAAAACATAATATTATTGGTATATTTGGCCAACTGGCCTACACATGAAAACTAATATTAAAGAAAATATAAAACTATTGGGAGAAAATCTCCCCTTAAACAACACTCGTAAATGACAACATAATGGATGCTACTATGTTATGGTATGAGAAGGGGGGCTTTCTATTTATAGAGGTTCAAAATCATTCCTCTAAGAAAGAGGTTAGCCAAATATGGAAAAGTTTTATATTTTTTTTCGGGAAAAGTAAAAGTAATTATGGTATTACTTTTATTTTCTTTCAAAAAAAAATAAAACTTAAATTTGGTAAAAAAAATCAGGGCAAAAACCCTAACAAATCTCCCCTTTTTGGATTGATTTTCTTGACATAATTTGATTCACCTTCTTCGCATGCATGATTTTTGTTCTTCACATAATCTTCATCACTGCTGCTTGTCATGGTTAAAAATAAGATTGAAAATATTATGGTTAAAAGTGGGTTAAAATGAATATTTTATTTTTATTTTTAAAAATACAACAACTGTTGAAATATGTTTAAAACTTCTTCTCCAAATGTAGTTGGACAAAAAATTTCCATTATCGCCAAACTGGTTGCAACTTGATTTTGAAACCGCTTTGAACCTATCCTTAATCTCGTTTTACCAATCAATTGGACCTTTGAACGTAGGCTCTGATACTACTTGCTGGGTTCAAAATCGAGAGGGCGTCATGCGGAAGCTTAAAGTTTGCAAACCAAGATGGTGATGATTCAGATGACACAATATAGACTAAAACATAATATTATTGATATAATTTGGCCAACTGGCCTACACATGAAAACTAATATTAAAGAAAACATAAAATCATTGGGAATCTCCCCCTAAACAACACGCATAAATGACTACACCGTGGATGCTACTGTGTTATGGTATGAGAAGGGAACTTTCTATTTATAGAGGTCCAAAACCCTAACACGTTTTTCTATGTTGATTTGCATAATGAGTGAACTGAGTGCTTTTAGTGTAAGGTTCTGCATTCCCTTACAAACTAGTTAATATAAGTTGCGGCTTTGATGTTAAAACTATAGGTTGCATAAGAGCACAGAATTGTTGTTGAAAAGATGATTTATTTGCAGAACAAGTTGTATCACTTCTTGATGCCTTTTATGTTTAGTGTCCTCTCTCAGTGATAGTATTTGGACATTCAATCCAAGATTTTCTAGTGCTTTTTTAGGATGTGACTACCATGTGTTACATTGTGCACTTAAAGGGTGCTCGAGAGTGATGGCTTCTTGTACATGGCTAGTAAGTAACTAAATATAAGGACTAAGACTCATTTGAGGCTAGTAAGTAATTAACTTTGTAGCAAAAGATTGGAAGAACCAACAACTTCATGAATAATTCAGTAATTGATGAAAAGCCTTAGATCACGTAGAAGACAGAAAATTCAAATTTGTTGTGACTTGCCCAAGGAAAGAATAAAATAATTTGCCAATGTTCTTGCTAATTTGCCATTTCATAACAGAGAAAAAACTAAAGTAATGCATCTCTATATGATATTTGTGAGGATGCATCCTTGATTTTGGACTTCCACTTGAAAGGGAAGATGATCAAGAGTTACAATGGATAGCACCCTTCATACTTGGACCTCTGCCAAGACAAAACAGTTGATAACGTGTAAGGTTGATGATATGAAAGATTTGTCTTGTATTAATCTGACTAATCTAGCGAATGCACATTAATGGATACACATTTTGACTTGTTTTATTATGTTCATGTGACATGTATTTCAAGTTCAGTAGTTGTGTTTGCTCAAGTGCCAAAGAGGTGTTGATCATCGAGTAGCTCCTATATAGTTGTGGTAAATATTTTCGGTCGATATAATGGATGTATTAATTTTGTGTATTATTAATCATTAATTTCATATTAAATTTATCCTAAAAAGACAACCTATTTGCTATCAAAAATAACAGAAATAATTAATCAGTTTTTTAGCAGAAACAATAATCAGTTTCGGATCAAAAATAGAAATTCCAATTTGATTAGGAGTTGTATATTAAAAAAAGCTGGAGAAAAACAAAAAATAAGTCACGTGCATTATTCCTTAAAACAACTTTGAACACTTCTACTTGCTTTAGAAACTGCAAAATTTTAATTTTCTATCTTTGGATCTCCACACTTTATAATCGTAAGTGACCTTGTGAATAAAACTACAGATTCATCTTTGAATTTGTAGTGAACTAAATTCACTTCTCATCTTGAATGCAACCCTTGACTACTAAATCTTTTTGGCATGTCTTCCTATTTCATTTGCATCTTGAATTTAAACTTACCCATTTTATTTTTTTGAAACATAGATAACTTCTTCAGTGCTTCAATTCCTTTAGGAACATTAAAAGCTCCTTTAAACCTAGCAGGTCCACATTTTGCTTGTGTTTTTTCAATTGGAGGATCATCTTCTAATTTTTTTTAGACTATGATCTTTTTCATGTTCTACAGAAACATCTTCCATCAGATCAAATGAGAAATGCTTACCTCTCATCTTAATATTTAAAACTTCTTTTTCAGCATCATCATTGGTGAAGCATTGCTTATCCTCAAAGAATACTTTGTATTCTTTTTCTACCAACTGACAAATACTTAATAAGTTGATCAATATCAGGTACATAGAGAACATCTGAAATTTCTTTATTACCTGAACTTGTTTTGATGAGAATAGTTTCTTTTCCTTCAACAGGAATCTGGTCATCATATTTTATTCTAACTTTGAATATTTCAGTAGTCTTTAATTTTTTAAACATGCTCTTGAAAAAGTCACGTGGTTGATGCAATCGCTATCAATTAGCCAAAAAAATTTTAAAATCTTACTTGAGATACATGTTGCAACAAAAAGATGGTCGTCTTCATCTTCATTGACCACATGTGCATTTGCTTCATGGTTCTCAAATTTATTTTTGCAAGATTCATGGCCTAGCTGATTGCACTTACTGCACTTCGCGTCTAATCTTTTTCAACATTTGTATGGTGGATGATCCAATTTTACACTGTGTTCACAAGGTAGGTAATTTTTAAAATTTTTACTCTTGCTTTAAGTTTTGTGGCTGGCTACTAAAACTCCTTGAATCATACCATCTTGTCTGATAAGTCTCTTTTGCTCCAGTGACTGAAAAGAATTTAATAACTTCGCTCAGGCAGTCTTGGGTAGATCTTGTGTATTTTTCAAGATAGTTATACATGTTTCATATCTTTCAGACACTGTATCAAAATTTTTAGCAACAATTCTTGAATAGTTAAATTCAGTGCCTAGTAATTACCTTGTTAACAATGTCAAGTAATATATCCGAATACTCTTTGACTGTTTCGGAATCTTTAAGTCTCTGCAACTCGAACACTTGACATCCTACTGATATGTACAAATGGAGCCTGTTCCATTTAGTAGGTTGAGGTGAGTTCTCTCTCCTCTTTTTGTAATTATCTTATGAATGGGAGCACATCCCGTACGCATACTGTGGTGGATGGAAAGTTTTTTTTAAAAAAAAAAGAACATACACAATTTTTTTTTAACTCTCTTATTAAATTCAGTACTTACATTCCTTGGATTCTTTCATCTCCAACATATTCTTTCTTCAGATAATTTAAATTTTTTTTTTTTGTGATGTAAGAGACATAGTATTTATAACAATAATTATTGAAGCAGAAGCAAACATAGTTGCTTTGCCTTAGACTTCGTGATTTTTTTTTCCTTGTGATTCTTGATTTGGGCTATGGTGGAATTATTTGGCAGCGGATTAATTTCATATTCCTCTTCCACAGTTTTTCAAAGACCAAGAGCCTCTAAGTAAGTTTTCATGATCATAGCTCATAATTGATAATTTTCACCGTAAAAAATGAGTGGAGCCATTCGTAAAAAACTATTTTTAGAATCCATCTCTTCACTCACTGGTCTCTCAAGAAAAATAGCTCTAGATATCCAAAAAAACTAGCAGTTCAAACAAAGATGGAGTTAAAGTAAGAGAAGATGCAGAGTTTTTTTTCTTTTATGGCGAAGCAGCGTATATTATTGATCATCAACTCCTAACATAAATAGTCACTATTACTAAAATATGTTAAACTTACCATTAGAAAAATAACCTATTTGCTACCAAAAATAACTAATCAGTTTCCTACCAAAAATAAAAATCTTAATTTGACAACGAGTTTTATGTACAAAAAAAATTGAAGAAAAATAAAAATAAATCACGTGCATTATTTCTTAAAACAACTTTTAATACTAATATATGACAAATTATAGTATGAGCAATGCAAAGGTTTTTAATGCATGCATTTGCATAGTTAAAGATATAATTTCCTTTCAAAACATTTTCTACATCCTTTCCATTGTATTGTTTCTCTGTACGCTATTTTTCTTGTTGTTTTTGTTGGGTTTGAAATCGAAAGGGCGTCATGCGGAAGCTTAAAGTTTGCAAATCAAGACGGTGATAATTCAGATGATAAATAAAAATATACTCAAAACATATTATTGAATATAGTTTGGCCAATTGGCCTACATATTAAAAACTAATTTTATTAAAAAACATAAAAAATTGGGAAGTCTTCCTTAAACGAGACTCTTTTAAGGACTACATTGTGGATGCTATTGTGTTATATGAGAAGGGTCTTCTATTTATAGATGTCCAAAACCTTTCCTCCAAGAAAGAGGTTAGCCAAATATGAAAAAGAATTAGTAAAAGTAATTATGATAACTTTTATTTTCTTCTAACAAAAAATAAAACTTAAATATAGTAAGAAAATCAGTCTAAAACCCTAACAGTTTTGGTGCACTTCTCTCGAGCCTTCCATTTTTTCTTGTTTGGACAGGAACGTTTTCTTTAATTTTTTTTTTTTTTTTTTTTGTGGGAGCATTGCTCTCTGTTCTTCAGTTAATATTGTACTTCTTCCAGCAATCGTTGATGTACTTCTCTTCAACTTTCAATTATTGGTGTGCTTAATTCTCTCAAACAAATTTGGTTTCTTACTCCCACATACTTTAATTATACTTTGAATTAAATAATCACATAGTGAAATTATTTAGAATAGGTTTAATTTGATATAAAAAGTATATGGCGTTTTTCTAAAAGAAGTTAGTATAAAGAAGTTTAAAATATGTATTTGGACATATATTTAACTTTGAAATAAATGTTGAAGTTTTTTGAGTGAAAAAATGATTCGCAACTCACATTCAATTTTATTTGTTTTTTTTGGTTAATTTCAGACCAATGTATAATCGAATCTTATTTTGAAAAGAAGGAAGAACGCAATAAATGACGCCAAAAGACTAATAGATACTTTGAATTAGACCAATTATTAGCACTTAACTACAAAACCAAATACAGAGGGAGTTAAAATAGAATAGATGAAAAACTCATCTAACCCACATGCAATTACATGCATGGATTTATGAGGAGACACTAGACATTCAAACAACCTATCTTATATATAATTAACACAATTATTACTTATTTAACTCCGCCTGTGAAAGCTAGAACAGTTTGTATAGCTGTGAGTATGAGGAGAACGATGGCTGCCAGAGTTGAAGCTCCAACCCAAGGACTACTAAAATAATTGCGCATCAAACTTGCCATCGTTCTGTTCCATGGTCTTTCACAATGTTCAATTATTTTTCTGTATTCTTCATTGATAAAGAAGTCGTCTGAAGTGCTGACCCCTTTTCCAATTTTGTTGAAGATTCTAGTCACTTCTTTGTCCTCTCCTAACCTGTTATCTATGATTCCTTTCTGACGAAGCAAATTCACATCTTTGTCCGACTCAATAAGATGATCCATGAAAGTCGCAAAATCACTGAAATATTTATGATGCACATCAGATTGTTGCTCAAAAGCAATGAGATTTCTCAGATTGGATTCAGTAGTATCATATACTCTAAGGGATTTTCAACAGTCCATTCTCGTACTTTATACCAAATAACATTTTATCTCCAATATCATCTTCGTCATAGGATCTATATATTTTTCCGAAGCTTTTGAAGCTAAGCCCAGCTTCAGAAAGCTCTGTTGCATTTGGCATGACGACCTTATTGCCCTTATCATTCTTCTTCTCTTTTGACCTAATTATTTGCAAAGGATTGCAGCATAAGCTTTTCTTTCCGGGATATGTGTTAGGAATCACAAGATGCCATGACATGTGTATTAGATGAAGTAAATGTTTGATATTTCCTGCATTAGCATTGTTATGTATCTCTAGAAGCGCTGCACGATTCATTTTTGGCAAGTTAATCGGAAAGCAACATTTCGCCATTATTGCGAATGGTAATTCCTCATCATGCTTTGTCATATCATGAAGCTTGTTTAGTACAAAGAAAGGAAGTTGATTTTCTAGTAACATCAAGTCTCGTGTCACTTGATCTAATATGCAAGCAACATTAGTATTGACAATAGTTTTATCTCCTTGGGGATCCTCTAGATCTTCTTCTTGGGGATACTCTTCATGTAGTTCTTGAATAAACTCAACCACGAAACAACCATCAAGCAACAACATTTGCAAGAATTGATCATTATTGAGGTCTTCTATATCATCATAACACTTTAGTGCTTCCTCCTTCAATTCCTTCAATTGATTGATGCAACTTTCCACATCAAGCTCCTCTCGCCGTTCAAGAAATTTTTGTAGGTATAATAGTTTGTACTTTTCCATTGAACGAAGCTGAGGATTTTTCCTATGGTAAGGACCAATAGAGACCATCTTTGGCGTATAAGCATCTGGATTTGATTCACACATTTACTTTGAATATCGTACATGATTTAATAGAAGAGTTATTCACATCCTCAAATTTTTCATCAAAACTCTGATTTATAGATTTCTTTGTTTGCGACCCTAGTAGATCTTGACCATTTGTTTTCTTTACCTCAATTAAATAATGCACTTTCCTCCCTTCTTCTATCTGTGATGGAAAAGAGTAAAAAAGTTTAAAACGTTTATTTTGTTTATTCTTTTAATACCTCATTATTTTGTTTGCATTTTGGTTACTTTCCATCGGATCCTACATCAATCAAAATCGAACGGTAGTGTTATGTGATAAAAAAATGTCCACCAAAGTTAAAAACGTAATCCTCCTGTTTTGAATTTATTTGTTTTTTTAGTTGGTTTAATTTTTTTTAATTTTTTTTTACAATTGTTTAATTTTAGTTTTTTACGTAACATGTTTAAGATCATAAAATTAAAAAATATTTTGATACATTTGTTATAAATGTATTTACATTATAGTGAATGTATATCAAGATCTAATAAGATCTATAATAAGATCTAGTTGATATCTATCAGTATTTGAAGTATCTGTATTTTAGTCAGAAATTAGGAGTATGGGTTTTGTTCGTTGTATTCTCAATCAATCAAGAATCAATATGATCTCTCATACCTTAAGAGAAGAAATAAGAATCACTCTATCTATTCTCTCTACTCTTTTTCTTGTTGTTTATTTTCTTGTTGTTTATTGTTTCATAACACACTCTCTATTCTTTCTACTCTTCTTTTTATTCTTTATTATTTCATTACACGTTATCAGCATGAGTCCTCTCAATTAAGTATTAACTCAGCAAAACAAATGGGCAACTCGTCAAAATTCGGTAAAACAAATTCGTGATTCTTTAATTTTCTAATAAGCTGACGACAGTAACTATCTTGTCATCTTATTTTGAAGTAGCATTTGACCAAAAATAATTAAGTGTCTTTATAATGATTATAACAATTCTGGACAAAGATATTACAAGCATGCGCAATTTTATTTTATTTTTTTAATAAATTTATATGTAGCCCTATTATCACTAGTACACGTGTATGTACTGTCTAACAATTTACTATATCTTTTTGGTGTGTTTCTTTACAATTCCTAAGTTTAAATATAATTCGAGTACTAATTATTTTCTTTGAGAAACTATTTTTGAGTTGCAGAAAGATACTATTTTCAATTTCTTATTTATATGTATTTGCTACTAATGGTATAATTATTATTGGATTTGTTGGATATGAGGAAAAATAATTTGTTTGGAACCATTTATATTTTACATTTATTCCTCAAAAACAATATTATCAAAAGGATGATAATATATTGGGTTCAATTCTCATTGATTCATGCCTAAGACGTCTTTATATGGATAAGATATTGAGTCTGAATCTCAATACACCATATTGATGATATTATGATGGCTAAGGCAAAATAATGGGTGTTTAATAAAAGGTCATGAAACATATCCCATTAATATGCTCTATTCCATGAAGTGAATATGGTAGCATAAATCTGAAAGTTGACAACTTCATTGTTGAAAGAAGACAAGTAATTGAATGCACGAATATAGGCGTGGAGAGATAATATGATAATAATCATCAAAAGTGATAATATTTTCACACATTTATTATGATTATAAGATATGCTAGAGAAAAATTCTCTACATCATATGTATGCGTCAATTTACTCCTGAAGTAGCAATATGATGAAAAAGGTTATAAGATATATAAGCTATCATAATTTGATAGGTTTAAGACACGATTATATTCTATTCTTGGGGAATGAGAATTTTGATTATTATAAGCACAGATCCATTTCCTGGGGTCAATGTGATAATATTTAGTGAAGCTTATTAATATAAACGTGTACTTGATTGTGATGATATGACAACTCACCTTCAAAAGAGGCAGAATAACTGAGATGGGTTTTTTTGAAATCTACTTCTGAAGTAGTAAATCTGAAATTTATTCATATAATAGTAAATTTGAAAGTTACTAAAGAAAAAACACATATCATGATAAACTTGGAGTTTACTAGATTAAAAGTTTATAAGTTGACATGAATGATTGTGATATCTCGAAGATATGCATACTGAGTATTGAACATATATTGAAGAATTAGAAAATTCTTCATGAACTTTAATGTTGCTTGTTCTCATGATAAGTTGGTTGGACCAACTAATTTTGGGATTGGATCCCTCAAAATCTGAAAAGAATAAAAGGTGAATAAAGGTCCTTTCACCTATCATGTGATATCTTGAAAAGATACATCAATAAGATGATCACATGCACATTCATTGTCAACCTGCAATTTGACATTCATAAAGTTGTTTGCTTAATAAAATTGTGTTAAGAGTATAACTCTCAGATTGTGTAATCAAGACAATTCATCATGATGATGATGGTTTGGCATTGAATGCCTTCGATAAATAGCTAAACCATTACTAATGAGAACAAAGCTTCATGTGTTAGTCTGAAATATGATATGTTGCGTACAACTTGTATGCATTAGACCAATAAATTATGATTATTTCTTTCCTCTTAATTGGTTCAAGGTCATAAACCAATTATTCTATCTAATAGTTGATGTGCGGTATACGATTAATGAATATACATGATGCACAAAGATGGATTTCTCACACAATATGGAGGATGTATGTTAGTTTTCCTAACATAAAGGGAAGATTATAGGCAGCCATAAAATATGTTAGGAATTATCAGCAGATCCTCATTCAAAAGATAATTCAAGTCGAATGTCGAATGCATCTCATATTTAAGCTGCAAGTGCTCTTATTTTGTGTTCATAAAAGACAAAGTCTACGCATGCATGAAGCATCGTAGACTAATTGGTTCCAAATGAAATAATCCTTGAAAAATTAGGACCAAATAATCATAATAAGAAGGTAATGTGCTCTTGAAGAGCGTACGACATAACGCTTCATGAAACCTTATGAGAGGTTCAGGTACTTGAAATAATGAAGTGATGAGTTCTCAAAATGTTATATCACACTCCGAACCAATTCAAAATGATATATCATCAATATCTTTGATATAATATTTACGCAATATTGTGAGAGATTACGAGGATCCGAATTCTACGTTTATCAAGTGACACGAAAGGATGCATCTTGGTAAGTGTAAAACTTATTTGATTTGCAGTCCAGACACTTGAAGATGTCATATATGAAATGTTGAATATTGTCACATGACAAAATTTAAATGAACACTTTCTAAGGATTCAAAATGTTTGAAGCATATAAAGTTTCTGAGAAACTTATTTAGAATCCTTATATTGTATAAGTTTATAGCTTGAAAATTATTGGAACTCTTTGAGAGTTTTCAAAAGCAATAGATTGTCATATCCTAGTGCAAGTGGTGCACTAGTGTATCTTGCAAATACTACAAGGCCTGATATAGCTTTTTCAGTCAATTCTGCTCCTACTAGGAGACATCAAAATGGGATAAAATACATAAGTTTATTTTATTCTAAAGATTGTATTCCCGATCATATTGATCATACTGATGTTGGGTCTTATTTGACCCACTTAAAGCTCGGTCTCAAGTAGGCTATGTGTTCATGTGTGGGGATACTGTCATATCTTGGAGATATACAAAGCAGTCTATCTAGCTGCTTCATCGAATCATGATTAGATAATAGCTATCATGAAGCTAGCCGAGAATGTGTATGGTTGAGATCCATGATACATGTCATTCGAGAAAAATGTGGTCTGAAATGTGGCAATGTACTCACAGTTTTATACAGAGATAATGTAGCATGCATAGCACATCTTAATGAAGGATTCATAAAAGGAGATAGAACGAAGCACACTTCATCAAAACTTTTCTACATACATGAGCTACAAAAGAATGGTGATATTAACGTGCAACAGATTCGTTCAAGTGACAATGTGGCTGATTTATTCACCAAGTCTCCTCTAATTGCAATTTTCGAGAAGATGGTGCATAAGATCAGGATACAAAGGCTCAAGAATGTTCTCATTAGGGGGAGTTAATATGCACTGTACTCTTTCTCCCTTAAGAGTTTTTGTCTCGCTGGATTTTTTTTGTAAGGTTTTTAATGAGGCAGCCTATATGCGTATTGTTAGAGATATGTGTACTTTTCTTTCTCCACTATATTTTTTTTTCACTGAATTTTTTCTAGTAAGGTTTTAACGAGGCACATTATTTATCTAGACATTGAAGGGAGAGTTTTATAAATGTTTTTACATTATAGTGAATGTCTATCAAGATCTAATAAGATTTATAATAAGATCTAGTTGATATCTATCAGGATTTGAAGTATCTGTCTTTTAGTCAAAAATTAGGAGTATTTTACCCTATAAATAGAGGGGTTTTGTTCATTATATTCTCAATCAAGAATCAATATGATCTCTCATCCCCCAAGAGAAGAAATAAGAATCATTCTCTCTATTCTCTCTACTCTTCTTCTTGTTCTTTACTGTATTATAACAATATTCTATATATTATATATTATATGTAATAAGGGAGAATCCACAGATTTGATAGTACTTAGTTAGTTGAATTTCAACTAATGCTAATCTAAGTATATTTTATCACTTTTAGTTAGAATGCAACTAATGCTTATCACTTACTTCAAAGGCTTCTTCTTCTAAATATTCTCTTTAATATGTGCTTTTAACTTACTATTTCATATTAATTTACTTTGCCTCCTTTGTTTTTATTATCCTTGACATGTGTTTTCAACTAAGTAGTTTAGTCGCACGTGTCTCGCACGTCTAACATTTAATTATTTAAAATTAAATAATTTTATACATTTAAGAGATTTTTAATGAAATGTAAAAGTTTAAATCACTTTTCAAAGATCATACACACTTTAATATAATAATGTGTGTGTGTGTATATATATATATATATATATATATTACATCATCACTTTTGCTTTTTTCATGCGATACCTCTTTCCTTTGCTGTCAGATGCTAAGAGAGATGCATCAATTTGAACCACATTTGTGATACAATTATATTTCTTTTTTTTCTATATTTATTTTTTTCTTATTTTTAAAGTCAAATCTTTAAAAAATCATTGATGCCACTCTTATTACGTACTCATTCTAACGTTTGTATATTTATTTCTAGTTTTTTTTCTTATTATAACGTTTTTATATTTAATTTTAGATTATTCTTAAATTTTTCTTATTCTAATATTTTTATATTTATTTCTAGATTTTTCAAATCTTCTTAAATCAAATTAAGTTGATTTAAAATTCTTAAACTAATGGAAAAAATATTAGTTATCATTAATTTTGATGATTTTCAATAAGAAATTTTTTTACCATAAATATATTTAATTAATTTTAAACTCTTATGAAGGGCAAAAAGTTCAAACAACATTTTTAAGATCCTTCACACTTTTAATATATTATAAATTATAGATTATAGGTATAAATTATAGATTATAGATATAGATTATTTCGTAAAATATTCTTGAGATATTTTACCATACCTTAATTTGATTTTCTCCCCCCCCGGCCAAACACACGCACACACATATCCACCTCTTTCTCTTTTGTATTATATAGAATGATGTTTAGTCACTAATTTGATAAATAAATATATGTTACTTGTATTTATTTTATTGTAAAGTTTTTGTCAACAGCAATAATCCTGAAATATTTAATAATTCACATTACTTTACTACAATATATAATGGAGAACGCCCAATTGTTGTAGGCCTCACGTGAATTTATTATGCCCATTGTATCCTAAATTAAATTTTAAAGACCTTAGAAGATCTTACTCATTTTTTAAATTTAATTAAATAATTATATTGATATTTAAAATGTTATACAAAAATTAATGATTATAGAAAAAGTGATAGTGACACCATACGAGATCTATTTATTCTATTAAATTAAAAATTTGATTAAAAAATTTTTATAGGTTCTTTTATATGAAAAAAATATTAAGAAAGAACGCCCAGCTTTTTAAAATATATTTTATCCGTAATTGGAGTTTTAATAATCTTGTAAGATTTCAACCATCAAAGAAACATCTAAGTATTTTACTAAATCAAACTTTCTACTTTTTAATTTAATTGTTATCTTTATTTATAAATTAATTTTATTGATGTAGTCATATAATAATTTGTAACATCAAATATTTTTTATATTACTTAAATATTTTATTTCTTAAAAATAAAATAAGTTAGTAAATAAGTTTAATTGAGAAAAAGATAATGAAGATAATTTAACATACGACAACAATCATCTTAGGTTGCTAGAAACTTTAATTCAAAAGAATTTAGTAAAACCAAAAGATGAACAGCTTTAGTGCATGCATTTATTTGAAAATTAAAAGAAAGTCTAAAATATACTCTACGAAAAATATTATTTTTTAACTTATAAAAACTTTTACCTCCATCATTTTCACTTGTTTGTCTGATTTTGCCAAAAAATTTTGAATTTTGTGATCTTAAACTAAAGATATATACCAAAAAAATTAAAATATCCTTTAATCTCGTGATCTTAAACATGTCATATGAAAACATAAATTAAAAGAGTCTGGAAAAAGGAAAAGAAATATTCTTGTTTAAACAAACAAAAAAAAAAATAGGACTCAAGAAATCAAAATGGATATATGATTTAACATTTTAAAAATATTGAGAAATTATCAAACTGCTTTCAACTAATCCTATAACGTTACAAAAAAAAAAAAAAAACAAGAGTTGTAAAAAGTAGAAAAAATTATAAATATAAATGTTAATGTAGTTTGGGCCCAGGCTTAGCACGAAATAGAAGATCACAAGGATTCAAAAGTTTTCTTCACTTTCTTAAACTACAAGTCAAGTCAAAATCAAACAAATAAATTATAATGGAGAAAATATATTATATAGATAGATAGATAGATAAGATATAGAAGATCACAAGATTCAAAAGTTTTCTTCATTTTCTTAAACTACATGCCAAGTAAAAATCAAACAAATAGTGGCGTGTTGAATAGAAAAATTAACAAATGACACTTGTATGTTTTTAAAATAAGTATATTTTTATATTTTTAAAATAGAAAATCCTTCCTGGCCTTCCAACCACCATTCTACTTTCTTATTCCCTAATTTGCTTCTATACAATGTCTCTCTTGTGAATGAAATTGCAAATTACATAGAGAAATAAATTGGTTTATAATCAATATCTATTGTTTGTTATGTTATTTCAAGTCTTCAAAAATAAGAGAGGTATTAAATAAGAGGTTTTTGGAGAAAATCGTACGAGCTTGACTTAAAATAAATAATATTACATCTGATAAGAGTATTTTTTGAACTAACTGAGCCTAACATAATTGCAAAAGAAAACTGTGCTAATGAAACAAAAACTAAGGGTGTCAAGTGGGCCGGTTCGATCCGGCCCTTGTAACTAACCCGATCCGATTTGACCCAGTTCGGTAAGCCCTAGGGCTTTAGGGTTTTGGTTTCGGCCCGGCTATTTTTTTAAAATGGGCTCGGCTAATTCGGTCCGAACTAAGCCCGGTCCAGGCCTGCCGGTTAACCGACCCAGCCCGGTCCGGATACCTTTTTTTAAAAAAAAAAAAATATTTTGGGTCAAACTAGCAGTTGGCCCAACGGCTATATAGCCATTTTTGGGTCCAAACGGCTAGTTTGGGTCCATTTATTAAAAAAAAAATTAACTTTAAAAAATATTTTTTAATCCCAAAAAAATTCTATAAATACCCTACAACTTCAAATCATTTTTCACATAATTTTTCACTCTCTCAAATCTCAATTCTCAATTCTCAAATATTCAATATATTTAATTTCTTAAAGTGTTCACTTTAATTTTTTAATTTTTTGTTTACAAAATATGAGCGGAAGTTTCTAAAGTCTCAACCTTCGGATACTTCCAAAATTTGGTATTGTCGTTCCATCTCTTACGTTTAATTTTTATTTATTGTATTAATTGTTTAATATTTAAGTTTATTATATTTGTGTATTTTGAATATTTTTAGTTTATTTAATTTATATTATGGATAAATTAAGAAACCTCGCTACTAAAGGTGTTAAAATTTTTTGTCCCAGAAGCGGTAGTGATAGTAAAAAGTAAATTAGTAGTGGTAGAGGTAGTTCAAATAGTAGATATACCCGTGTGTCTTCGCCTCCGGTACCGCTTGGTACACCTTTTGAGGAAGAAATAGATGTAGGTGCTCACGATATGGATTATGTAGAAGCTCAGGAAAATTACGGTATAGAAGAAGAAAATGAAGTAGATACGATTAATTTAGACGAAGATAATGAAATATTGCTGAGACACCCGTAGTAGGAGATGCCAACGTTAGATTTGAATCGGTTAATCTCCCTCCCCGTCCTCCCAGTGCCCCAAGATCTCGTAAAATAACTAGTGTTGCATGATAATTTTTTGAACGTATATCAGATATTGAGGTGCAATGCAATATTTGTCAACAAATATATAAGCATAGAAGTGGAGGCAAGCAAGGGGGTACGGGTACGTTAATGAGACATATAGCTGAAGATCACAAAAGAGAGTTAAATATAACACAAGGTGGTGGGGATGTTGGTGAGCCAACACAAACTAGAATGGACCCAGCAACCGGTCACGTAGCGAAGAAGTATAATAAATTGAGGGACCGGGAAGAAATAGCTAAAATGGAAGCTGTGGGTTGTTTGCCTTTTAGTTTTCCTTCTTCTGATGCTTTTATTCGTTATATACAAGCAATTTATAATCTTATGTTTAACGGTATTCCTAGAACTACTTGTCGGTCTGATATTTTTAGACTCCATTCACAATATTGTTTTTATTTATCAATATTATTAAAAAATATTCAATGTAGATTGTCCCTAACTTCTGATCTTGGTCGTGCTGTAAATAAAAATGATTATTTAACCGTTACTTGTCATTGGATGGATAGTAATTTCGTGATGCAAAAACATATTCTTGCTTTTTTATATGATGAAGATCGTAAACATACTGGACAATTTATTGATGATTCTATTGTTAAAATTGCCGGATATTATGGTATCGAAAATAAAATTTTATGTATTGTTTTTGATAATGCTTCTAACAACAAGACTGCTATAAGAAAAATAAAATCTACGCTATCTCCACCCTTGCCTGAAATTTTTCATATTAAGTGTGCATGTCATATATATAATTTAATTGTAAAAGATGGTCTTGAGTTTTTTGAGCTTTATATTGAAAAAATTCGTCTTGCCGTTGGTTTTATTCAAGGAAATAATCGTAGATCGAGAATTAGAGAATTTAAAGTTAAATGTCAAGAAAATGGACTTACATCGATTTTGATGCCTGAGGAAATTGATACTAGATGAAATTCTACGTATGAATTTTTAAAAACTTATTATAAATATAGAATTCCTATTACACTAGCTTTTAACCAACATTTCGATTCATTTACTGATTCTACTAAGTGCATGCTACATAATTCTGATTGGGTTGTAATTAATGATCTTGTTAAGTTTTTAGAAAAATTTTATGTAGCTACGGTTGAATTTTTCGGTGCTTATTATCCTACTGTTTGTAATATTTTGGCATATATAGCCGATATTTCTGGTTTGCCCAAAAAATATAAAGATAAAGAAGGTTATAAAGAAGCTGTTGGCGCCATGTTTACTAAATTTAAAAAATATTTTTTCCTGATTCCCCCTATTTACTTGGTTGGTGCTATGCTATATCCGTGCATGAAATATAATAATATGTGTCACTTTAGTACTCTTATCTATACTAACTTAGAAATAAACACTAACCATGATTCTGAACAAGTACAACCTAATTTGTGGACGACTACGGCTGATGCAAAGGATTACAAAGAAAAATTATATAATCACTATGTTGATTTATTTGATTTAGCCGTACCTACAAATATCACTCCAACTGTCGCTCCTCATCCTTCCGAGGAGCCATCATCTTCTAAAAGGCCGGCACATAGTGGTTTTTCTGATTCGTTTTATGATTTAAATTGTTGGAACAGTGTTGATGAGAGAACTTACACATCAACTTATTGGGAAAAGATGAAATATTATCTTCGGACGGCACCAGAGGATTGCAGACGACGGATCAACACATTGGATTGGTGGAGGAGTAATGAAACACAATATCCTGTACTTTCAAGATTAGCTAGAGATATCTTGAATGTTCCAATGTCAACCGTTGCATTAGAGAGCGCCTCTAGTCAGGGACGACAGCAACTTGAAGACAACCGATACTCATTGGGAAGCAATGCAATGAATGTTCTAGTTTGCCTCAGAGATTGGATTAGAGCGAAAAGAAGAAACCAAGGAATGGAACCGGAGCCGAGCGACGAGCTAAAACTTGAAGAAATTATGACTTCACGGGAATACTCAGCAGAATCATGTCCAATGCATGGTTTTGCCCCCGTTGACTTCGACTATCCTATGCAAGTTCCCGTTAATATTAACATGAATGAGTTGGAAAAAATGATGCATAATTTGTAGATTTTTCATTCATGTAAATTATAAATTTTTGATCATTTTGCAATCAATAAAATTTCTCAAATTCATTCACTCCTTAGTCCTTGCTTTTTATATTTTTTCATTTAACGATTTAAAATTTTAAATTGAATTTCTAGTTTTCTACTTTAAATTTAAAACTTACTTCTAATATATTATTAATTTACTACCAATTATTGTTAATTTATTATATTAAGTAGCATATGTTTTGTATATTTGTGCATATATCTTCTATAGAAGTGTATATTTAACGTATACATGTGTATATGTTTTATAAATTAGTATATAAGTATATCTATATATATTGTAATGTATATATATTGTAGTATATTTTATAAGTAGTAGTATATATTCATTGAATGGTGCGTATACACGTGTATATATCTTCTATAGAAGTGTATATTTAACGTATACATGTGTATATATTTTATAAATTAGTATATAAGTATATCTATATATAATGTAATGTGTATATATATTGTAGTATATTTTATAAGTAGTAGTATATATACATTAAATGGTGTGTATACATGTGTATATATCTTCCATAGAAGTGTATATTTAATGTATACATGTGTATATGTTTTATAAATTAGTAAATAAGTATATCTATATATATATATTGTAATGTATATATATTGTAGTATATTTTATAAGTAGCAGTATATATACATTGAATGGTGCGTATACACATGTATATATCTTCCATAGAAGTGTATATTTAACGTATACATATGTATATGTTTTATAAATTAGTATATAAGTATATCTATATATAATGTAATGCATATATATTGTAGTATATTTTATAAGTAGTAGTATATATACATTAAATGGTGCGTATACACGTGTATATATCTTCTATAGAAGTGTATATTTAACATATACATGTGTATATGTTTTATAAATTAATATATAAGTAAATCTATATATATTGTAATGTATATATATTGTAGTATATTTTATAAGTATTAGTATATATACATTGAATGGTGCGTATACATGTGTATATATCTTGTATATTTAACGTATACATGCGTATATGTTTTATTAATTAGTACATAAGTATATCTATATATATATTGTAATGTATATATATTGTAGTATATTTTATAAGTAGTAGTATATATACATTGAATGGTGCGTATATATGAGTAATTAGCTAATTGTGTATATGTGTATATATTTTTTAAATTCTAATGTAGTATATACTATATATATAGTGTATATATATATATATATATATATATATATATATTATTTAACGTATTTATAATGTATATAGGTGGGTATGTGTAATGTATATTGAAAGAAAGTTTTTTTTTTTTATATATTTTTGACCGGGTTTGACCGATTTTTTAACCAGATTTAACTGGGTTTTGGTGGGTTTGACCGAGTTGGGTTAAGTGGACCGAGTTAAGGTGAATTTTAATTTTTTTACTGTTGTGCCCGGACTGGCCCGGACTACTTAGACCCCAACCCAGCCCCGCCCTCAACCTGGTTAAATAACACGGGCGAGTTCTGGGTTGTCCCGGCCCGGTCCACTTGACAGCCATAACAAAAACCTAATTACTTGTATATTTGAGAGAGAGAGTAAAGAGACCTCATCTTTTTCAGTTGGAAGAAGCAGCGGAATTTGATTATCTATTGAGGTAATAATCTCAATGGAGTGTGACATCCCTCTTTCTTCAACTCTATTTCCTGCAATAAGACACATTCTTTTAAATTTCAATTCATAGATGTAGGTATTATTAGTGTTGTTGTTATAAAGTAAAGACAAAGCAATGAAAAGAAAATGAATAAATTATGCAACAGTACAACTTATTTTTACTAAATTATATTAATTTCTATTTTTTTTATTAATTACCTAAATTGATACATCTACAAGTTCATAAATTTTTAAATATATAATTTTAATTATCTATATCTCTTTGGTCTAGTTAATGTATTATGTATCTCGACCAAATAATTTAATAAACAGATGTTTTTCAGTAATCAAAATTATATATTTCGACTTCAGAATTATGTATCCGGATGCTACTTATGTATTCGAACAAAAATTCAGTAATTAATCGTTACATTATTAAGTTCAAAATTATGTATCTTAACTTCAAAATTATGTATCTGAATGCTAATTATGTATCTGAAAATTATACGTTAAGAGATTAATTGTAATTTAGTAAAAAAGTAAGAAAGAAAGTAATCATGGAAGAAATTGAAATTTATGTAAGTTTTACAAAGAAAATTAGTACTATATAACACTCTAGCGTTACTTTATGAAAAGAACCCAATATATCTTGTCAAAATCTACCTAAAGAAGAAACTAATTTGATCGACAAATAACCAGGATGGATACACTTATCAAATTAATGAAAAACACATTAGCTCCATCATTCGCCCAGTAAATTCGAGCACTCAATGATAACAGAAAAGATAACGACGATTAAGAATCTCAAGACTTAAGAATGATAATAGAAAAAATAACGATGACTAAGAATTTCAAGACTTAAATAAAAGAAAAAATAAAAATATAATTAATGAATAGTGTTTTTTTAGCATATAATGAGAAAATGCAGCAAATTACCTCTTTGGTTTGGCTGTTTCTTCTTTTATGCCTATTCAACTCTTGCTTTTGCTGGACTTTTCATTGCCACGGGAGTATGTATATATAGAAAAAAAAAATACAGATAATTGGAGATAGTATTTTGTGTAGGGAAGCATTAATTGTTGTTTTCGGGTTTGTAAAAGGGAATAAAACGTATATAGCAATCATTAGATAGAAAATTACAACTTATAGCATAATTTTTATTTTTTTAAGTTGTAGCAAATCTTATAAAAAATAAAAAATAAAAATATTTTTCCCTTTTAATTAAAAAAATATCAAATATATATATATGGAAAAAAAGATTCTTATATCCCAAAAATAAGGATGTCAGTTATTGTCAGATATCTTCATCACCTTAAATATCTCAATAAACAGTTTTCATATAATTAATTATCTTCTTAAACGTATTTACCATCAACGTCTTTCTGTTCTCATCTTACGAAATTTCAATTTCTATCAAATTTTCGTTTATTCTTCTTAAACAACTTTAGTTATATGTTTGAAGTTGATCAAACTAATGAACGGTGAAAGGGTACATTCGCTTCTTGTTATGTATGGAGGAAGATGGAATGTTAACGGTATGTTAATTATTAAGGTCGTTTTGCAGAAAAAAATTGTGGTCGTTTAAGTGTTTAAATTGATTGGCGTTAATGGTATGTTAATTGTTAACATTCATAGGATACATTTTCAGGACTAAACTGACACACATACAAATTTCATACAAATCATCAAAAAATGCACTTTATAATCATTCAAATTTCATACATTTTCGGGATTAAACGACACTTTAAGCTATTACATCTTTAAAAAATACCCGAATGGAGAACTTTCAAACCTTTTAAAGTGCTCTATTTTCCATCTTAACATAATATCATCGAAAACATCAACCTTAATATACGATACCCAATGACTATATGTTTTTCGCTCCTACATACATTTACAAATATAAAAATAAGAACATAAAAATACAACAATATTTAGCTTTTGATAGTTGGAAGACGATCTGTTGATTGTTGCAACAAACATATAGTACTGGTAGTGATTCCACATAGATAAAAGAAGGAATATAGAAGAGTTGGGTCAGTACCACCACAAGTACTGGTAGGCATCATCGGCTAACCGTGTTAGTCAGTATAATCATAAAATAAAATTAAAAAAAATAAATCATGACATTTTGAATGGAATATAATTCAACTAAGGTTGTAAAAACATTATTACTTTACCTATATAACTTAAATCATTCAACTACTCTTCCAACTCCATCAATATTATATTCACTACTAACATACTCCAGCCTCATTAATTCATACCATCAACCACAATCCAATGCAATACATCACTATTCGTCTTTATTCACATTATCTTTTTCATTACTCATGTTCACAGGAACAAATCCGTAATCATAGACAACCCACACTAAACTCTCGGGCTAATAACCAAATGTTCTCTTATAATATTAAAGAATGATAACTAGCCATTCTGATAAGATACGATTACAACACGTATAAATGAAACAAGTCAAACAACATATAAGTAAGTACAAAACTTTACTTTTTCAAATACATATCACACAATCAATCTCAAGGATACAATCAAGTAGGGAATACAAGTCAAATCAGATATCAATAAGACATACTAGAGAACTCAAGTTTCATTAGCAATCCTTAGCGTCGGCCACAATGCTACTAACAATCTTTTTGTAAATAACAATTACGTCCAATAAATCTCATAATTAGAAAACCATTAGCATGTTACCAGCTTATTAAACCACAGGACCTTTCAAAATCAACACTAATTTATACACATATGCTAAGAAACTTACTTTTGCCCAACTAGTCATAATCTGTAGGTGACACTCTAAGTGATGTACTGTACTGACGTGGTATTCGATCCTCCATAAGTAAATATTATCAATATTTATATTCGTTCCGGCGCGGTGCTCGATCCTCCATAAATAAGTAATATTAATATCCATATCCATACTGGCGTGGTATCCGATCCTTCATTAATAAGTATTAACAATATTCATATCCGTACCAGTGTGGTACCTGATCCTCCATAAATAAATATTATCAATATTCATATTCATACTGGTGTGGTACCCGATCCGCCATAAATAAGTTATATCACTATTCATATCCGTACCGACATGGTACCCGATCTTTTATAAATAAATAATATCAATATTCATATTTGTACCAGTGTGATAGCCGATCCTCCATAAATAAATATTATTAATACTCATATTCGTACCAGCGTGATACCCGATCCTCCATAATCATATTATATACATTTTATTAAATTGACACTATCTTTTGGGATGTAACACGACGTACTAAATTTATAAGTGCACTTAAAATCATAAAGAAATTCGATCAAATTCTTTCATTTATCAATATTTTGACCCTCTCATGGGTATTATTTCAATAATTCATCACGATCATCAACAAGCCATTCATGACATTAATACAAGGATTTATCATTATCAAACAAGCCTCTTATAGGCACAATTCAATAAATCATCATTATCACCAATTTAGCCTCTCATGGACATCCAATTGATAGTGTGTTTTTATCAATACCAGAACAAAAATATTATAAAATAAATCACAATTTAACACTTAAGCATGAAATTCACTATTGGAGAATTACTTGTTCATTAATTATTAAAATATCACTACCCCTTTTCATATAATACAATCATTACACTAATTCAAGTCATCTATCCTTTAGATATTACTATGTTCATCAATACTTGATCCTATCATGATTCTCCTCATCATATTATTGTCCAATACATGCAACTTAATATCATTATAACTAAACTAGGTTCATCACTAGAACAACTAAGAACTATCATGTCTACATACTTCATTTACAACAATCTCATTGCGGTCACATAGCACATAATATCGCAAGTATCACATAATTAATCAATAATATAGTTTTCGAGATTAAAGTTAACTTCTTGTGTCTTTATCCACCTCAACCCCATGCCCACAAGGCTAGACATGCTTTCTCCCGTCAATTCTAAATTATGAAAATATAAAACAACACAATCTTCTACTCATTAAAACTAGCCTACCTGGACGTCAAACTTTTAGAATAAACAAGATGCAACAAAGATGCCCTTTCCTTTCCTTCATGCCTTTTAATAATAAATCATCTAAAAATTAGGCAATTATAAGAGTAATTAAATAGTTACTCTTTAAACAAATATTTTTGGAAATTCAAACCCACTAATTCTATCCTTAATTCAAGGTCTATATCATCCCCCAAGTTCAATTAATCATTAATTAGCTTGAACAGCTTAACCTATCTCCATTAATGGAGTTTTTATGCTAAAGGTCTCATCTGTATGAAATTCAAGGTTCCTAACCATCAAAATTCATAATCTAGTTTATAAAATTCACATTAGGAATCTCTAATTTATGGTTTAGAATTAGCTCTAGATCATATTAAAAACACACATGAGTATTCCTCAAAAGAATTCCACCATTAAAGATTTTTTTAAGGATTCTAAGATGTTGAAGAATTAAAAGACGAAGAAAATAATGGAAAAACTTACCTCAACGAAGGAATTTCACCTTAACCTTTGGAAAATCACCCGTTTAGGATTGGAGAATGAAATTTGGGGTTTTTCGACCTAAAATACGGCTGAAGCTGATTTTATTATCATCAGAATTTTTGCTACAGCAAAATCCCATTTCATCTCGAACAGTGCTCAGTAAAACCGTCATAACTTTTTACTCCAAATTCGGATTGACGAACGATTTATTACATTGGAAAAAGGACTCAGACATCTTTGATTTATTTGGTATTAGACCTCTTAACTCCTTATATTCTAGGAGATATGGTTATTTGAAGTTATCCCTAATAAAAACCTATAACGAAACTGTATCGAAAAGAAAGTTATAACCTTAAATTTATGTTAGGGATATTGTACGACCTTAATTGATAGCTAAGAACTTTCAAACTAAAGTACTGATATTAGAACTCATGAATAATTAAATTCATCGAGCTTAAGTTTATCTAGACATATTCGAAGACTAAAATCTTCGCCAAAAAATTTAAGGTGACATAATAAATAAATTATTGGCTATTTTGGACCCAAGTTAATATCAAAAAATAAAAATTAAGAATTTTTATGAATTTATTATGGATAATTTAATAACGACGAAATGGGTCGTTACATGAAGACTATGACAATAAGTGCAAAAACTGACGGAACACCCTATTCATGAGATCCATAAATATTGCAGGGGTATTAGTCAGTCCGAAGGACATGACCAAGAATTCATAGTGATCATATCGGGTTCAAAAATTAGTTTTAGGAATCTTAGTCTCCCTAACTTTCAACTGATGATACCTTAAATGATGGTCTATCTTAGAGAAATATTTGGCACCCTGAAGTTGGTCAAAAAGATCATTGATTCTGGGAAGAAGGTATTTATTCTTAACAGTGACTTTTTTCAGCTGATGGTAATCTATAAACATACGGAGGGAGCCATCTTTCTTATGCACAAAGAGTATCGGGGCACCCCAGAAAGAGAATTAGGACGGATAAATACTTTATCAAGAAGGTCTTTTAACTGTTCTTTCAACTCTTTCAATTCTGCAGGAGTTATTCTGTATGGTGAAATAGAAATAAGTCGAGTGTCTGGCAACAGGTCAATGCCAAAATTTATCTCTCTATCTGGGGTATCCCAGGGAAATCATTAGGAAATACTTCTGAGAACTCATTAACTATTGGTACTAACTGGAGGAAAGGACTTTCAATGCTAGAATCTTTAACCAGAATAAGATGATACAGACAACCCTTAGATATGAGTTTATAGGCTCTAAGAGTAGAAACAGACACCATACAATTTTTATAAACTCTCTTTGATAAAGTCATCAACAAGAGTAGAAATAGAGAAGGGTTCTGAAATATTTTTAGGCTCAAAACCAAAACTAACTGCCACATAAAGGGTCATGTAAGATATGATAGACCCCAGATCAAGTAACACAAAATATCATAGATGAAAATCTATAATATACCTGTAAAAATATTTGGTGAAGCCTATGAATCTTGGCGGTTGGATAATGCATATAGATGGTTACAACTGCACCATCTAGCAGAAGTAATTCCTTTAGGTGGCGGAGCTGTGGAAACAACTTGGTATTTAGCGCCTCCAGAGTTTCCTCTAGCCGAAGGGTAGTCCCTTATATAATGGCCTGACCGGCCATATGTATAGAACACAATCTTACCAAGTTGACACTTTCCTGGATGTGATCGATACGGCTGGGCCATACTACCCTGAAAGTGAGTACCTTGAGTTTGTGGCCCGCTACCAGGATGGAACCTCTACTCACCTGAAGGTATGGTTGCAAGAATACTAGATGAAAACTGAGAAATGCTCCAGAATTTCTTCTTAGACCACTGCCTGCCCCATCTTCCACCTTGCTGTTGACTAACATTCTGATCTATAGACTTGACCCTTTTAGCCTGCCTTTTTTTTTTCCTCTACCTCTGTTCGCCTCTTCTTCTTCTTTTTTACCTGTTGTATTTACACCGTTAACCTGGAGATATCCATGTCCTTGTTCAATATTTCCCCTTATATTTTAACACCAACTCGTTTGAGAGATCGAATGCGAACTTCCTCGTACGAGCCCTCATATTGCACACCAAATCCGGAGCGTAATGGGAAAACTAAGTGAATTTTAATGCATATTCTTTGACGCTCATCTTCCTATTCTTCAGATTTACAAATTTTCAGCTTTGGCTTCCCTCATATCCTGGGGGAATAAATGATCCAGAAAGGCCTATAAATACTCATCCCACATAGCAGGTTCCGCATCCTCACCTCTCAATTCTTTCCACTTATTTTACCACTAGTAATCCACATATTTTAGATGATAGGCCACAAATTCTACTCCTTCAATATCATTGGCATGTATGACTCCGAATATTTTCTCCATCTTATCCATGAACCCTTGAGGATCCTCCTCAGCTTTGGTACCTATAAAGGTGGGTGGGTTTAGCCTCATAAATTGGTCAACCCGAGTGATTTCAGAAGAGCCGAGCACAGAAATCCCATCTCTAGGTCGACGGGACTGAGAAGCCATAAGCTGAGCAATCATGTGGATAAACTGGCGAAACTCAATATTTGAGACCTATCTATGCGGGGACTGAGTATAATTAACACTGGACCGTGGTGCATGAGGAGAGTTGGTTTGGACTAGAGGGACCCCTAGAGTAGCAGTGATCTCTAGGGTACGAGCTCTATAATTCGTATCCTATGAGTAGGGAAAACCTCTTTAGCATTTGTCCCAATAAGGGCAGAGGACCTGGCTGAGATGTTCTGCTCATTGGATCTATAAGGAGGCATGATCTGAAATACAGGAAATCATGAGTTAGGAAACATGCAGACCTTATAGCATGAACTAGGGCACGAAGAAAAAGGGAAAATATTTCTAAATGCCTTGTAGCTCCTCTCTCTTAAGTATGGCGCGCTACACACCCATAAGAAGGACCCTACCCTACACGACTTCGTAGATACCCTGGGACCTTTAACCTGTCTTTGATACCAAGATTATCACAACTCAAGCCGAGGCCATGGCCGCAACTAGTATCCCAAACCACGAAGCCCCGAGAGACCTCCTTAGCATACTATCATAAGCATAATTCATATGAAATAAAAATGTGAAAGATAAAATAAAACATAAAACTCCCATAAATCAAACTTAAAACTTTATGACAACAATCCATTAGAAAAAAAAGTAACCCAACTTTAATCTAAACCAATCTATGAAGCCTCTATTGAACTGAAAATAATAGTCCGACTAAGCTAGGACAAGGCCCCTGATCGGACCATAAAACTGATTGAGACAACACATGGATAGAATGCTTTTCGGTGTAAGGGAGGCTCACTAACTCAGAAAGTCTGGGAATAATCTACTGCTATGCTAGACCCCGAAATGGATCAGAACCTATATTAAAGGGGTCAATACTCAAAAAAGTATTTGTATGTATAGCAATCCAAAAATATAACATATATTTTATATAATATAGGTGAGAGCATTTCATAAAACAAGATATCATAATGCAGATGAAAACACATGGTCATAATATGAAGAGTTCCAACCATTCTTGTAAAAACATTAAATCAACTCTTAATTTTACTTGTGAGATAGATGGTACACCCTCCAATTCTGGTAAATATCCCACGGGCTATATGGGATCCGTCCTTGACTCGGTGGCCAAACCCTCAATCCAAGTTTGCTGCAAGGGTTGGAGTTTTTGATTTTGATATGCCAAAAATCAAATGGCCACCTTTTAATCTATATTTCATGATAAATAACCCGCATCGGCAAAATAAGATTTTAGATAATGAGTTATCTGAACTCGTGTCATCTTCGGGTAACCATCTAGATCTCTTAGAGCCCACTTTTAGTCTTTTTTAAAACATGCATCTTCATTAAAACATGGTTGAAAGCCTGTAAAATATAAAGTCTGATTTGGTTTGAGTTTGTTATGGCATCTGTCTGATTTGGTATCGTCATACCAAGATTTGCAAGCCGCACAAGTCATATCATATTATATCATATCAAGTTGATAACCCTTTCATTTAAAAAACATGTTAATGACCACCAATACACTTAAACATCACTTAAGAGTTGTTATTTCAATAATGTATGAAACTTATGAAAAACACTCTCTTTTCAATACTAAAACATGTGGCGGACGATTCTTACATAATTCACAGGAAATCTTCCATTTAACACAAATGAACTTTTTGAAAGTAAAGAAAGTACCCTCTCTTAAAATACAAAACCTTACCAGTTCACCATGGATAGTAAAACTTATGACCTAAGCTTTTAATCATGCATTTGAACAACCCATTAAGACAATGAGTTTCATTTTAACAGAGGGAATTTTGCAATTCATGCTCTCATATCAATTCTCAAAACTCATAACATATATACACATAAAGATAATTCAAGTTTATGGGAAAACTTCATGATAATTTCATTAAAATTGGTTCATGATGCATACTCTTCAAATGATTTCTAAAACCCTTTTCATACACACAATTATATATATTTAAATCTTGTTAAAATGATAAGATTACGCCCATGATATTTAGGATAGCCCCACATACCTTTCTAATAACAAGAACATAAAAAATTTGACCCTTGAAGCCTAAAATCCCCAACTCTAGGTAGTTTCTCTCCTCTTGCTTAAGGAAAGATGATTTGGGGATTTTGTGAAGTGATATAATGTCCAGATTTAATTGAAATTATCCAACTCCAATGTAATGGAGCAAGAAAATCTAGTTTAAATTATCAAGATCTGATTAAAATTATTAGATTTCTCTAGAGTTGCATTAGCTATGGTGGTTTCGACATTTTTTGATGAGCTTTGATGTAGAGGCCAGATTTGTAAGGGAAAGAAACAATAAGGTAGTGTTGGGTGATAGAGGAAAAACAGAGTAGGCAGTGAAGTTATCGGTTGCTCTGACGACGTGAGTTCGCTGGAGGAAAAGAGGATTGTTTGATTGGTTGTTGTTTGGTGGTGGTTCACCAAAAGAATGGAAAAAATGAGATGGTGGGTGTGTTGGTGGTAGTGGAGGAGCTCTGAGCGATGTTTGGTGGTGGTGGCTCTGTGATAGTGATGAAGAAGGGAGGAGGTGGGTGGTTGGAGTTATTGTTTGGTTGTGGTTATTTTTTGATTGTTTGCTGGATGTCCGTGGCTTGCGGTTGAAAAAGACAGTGACTCGTGGTGGATGGTTGCTAGAGTTGGCAGTTTTGTTGTTTGTTTGCTGGATAAAATGGGGGTCTGGTGGTGGTGATGAAATTATTGTAATATAGTTTGAATTTAATATTATACATTGTTATGAATTTGATAGTTGTTATTTCATAACAAATATAAAACATTTTCAACAGTATAACTAATTTAAATTGTAATGAAATATTTGAAATTCACATATAATACTTATAATACATTTGTATTAAAAATATTTTAGTTATATATATTCACCACGTGCATTGAAACACATCTATAACACATATAATATATTGGATTCAAAATGTATCATAATTATTATTTTTTCCTCTTTTTAATGTTGCTAAAACGTATTATATCTGAATTTCAAATATTTAAATACTATTTAAATTATTTTTTGTTGTTATATTAAAACTATGTTAAAAATATATTATAGATGGATTTAGCTATTTTTAATAAGTAGAGTGAGTCTATAATCTGTAAGAATCAAAATCATACCATAATTTATAAATAAGGCTATATATTCTACAATCTATGTAGATTAGTTGGTACGCCATTCTACGCACGGGCCAATGTTGATATTTAAGAATTCTACTTATGTATAATCCTATCATTTAATTAAAAGCTTCATTTGTTTAGTTGATAAGTTCTTAGTTTGACATATATTATTATATTTAGATTCATGAAATTTGTACAAGAATATTTTAAGTTGTTAATATGAAACTTATATAATTTTGAGAGTCAGTCAAATTTTTTTATTTTATTTTAAATATTTATAGTTGTTAATTATTGTGATTTATATTACGTTTTACATAGTATATTATCAAATATATACTAAAATATTTTAATTTTATTATTTTCATTTATAATATTTTTAATTTAGTTTAGTCTCAAATAAATTAATACGGAGAAAAATATAAAAAATTTTAAAGTGGACTCTTGCTAAGCAAGTTTGTCGACGGAGTGGAGTTTGTTTGAGCAGCTTCACTCACATCAAAAGTTAGTTTATTATTTTATATCTATTTGACTTTTTTATTAAATATTATTATTTTTTAATACTTAGGTGACTTATAATAATTAATTAGGAGTGATATAATAAATTTACGGTTGAAGCAGACATATCGTAAAAATATATTTTATTTTTTATTAAATAAGATGATTTATAATAAATAATTAGGAGTGATATAATAAAATTACGGTTGAAGTGGCTATAACAGACACGTAATAAATTTCTATTTTACTTTTTGATTAAATATTATTAACTTTTCTAATACACAAATAATATATAATAATTAATTATGGGTAATATAATAAAATCATAGAACAAACAGATAAAAAATAGGAATGTTGACAATTGTGTTTGTTTCACTTGCGACACCGTGAATTCTTAAATGGAAAAATGAGGAAAAAAATAAGTAAAAAATAACATAAATTTCAATTCTATTAGACTTATTTGCACTCTCTCCCACTTTCTTAATTATTTTACTCTCTCTCCCGATTAATATAAATAACACAGTCATATACATAAAAATATTATGTATATGCAAATCTTTAAATGTCTATTAAAAAAAATAATGAATTACTAAATTTATATAACAAGTTTACTAATTCAAATTCTGAAAACAACAAATACATAAAAATTAGATCAACTGAAAAATATAATTCACCAAAAAAAAAAAATTGAACAATAATTTTTGATCTCTTTGAAAGAAAAAATATTTTTTTATTTCAAGAAGATGAATATTGCAATTCTTATGAGGCACTCTGGTGAATGAAAAATCAAAACAGAATATGTAAAGTACAAAAGTGAAGGAATTGTTGTCACAAAATCAATAGCTTATTTGAAGTTTATTTCGTCAATTGTTGTTGAATTAGATATTGACGAAGCTCAAAAAACTATTGATGTACGCTATGTTGTCGAGTAGGTGTCATTCACCAGTGAATAGAGGTCGGATGATGACTTCAAATATTGTTGAGTGTATTAATGGGTGTTTGATGGAGGTCCGAGAATTGTCAATATTATAATTATTAGAGGAGGTGAGAATTTTATTTGGTTCTTGAAACTGTAAAAATATTGAATCAAATATTACTCCAATATTATGAAAAGAATCACTGAATGAAGGTCACAATAGATGCTCCTGCAACTTTTTCCTAAAGGAGCAATAACTTTTAAGTTTTCTCTACTTAATCACTTGATTATCATTCTGCTCTTATGTAATGATTTGTTGAACAATTTAAGTGTATTGTTACTGGGTTGACATAAATATAAGTTTTTTCTCACTTTATCATGTGTGTTTGATGTCTTTTTTTATTTTTATTTTTTTATATATGTTGTTGCTGCGTTATTATGTAACAAAGGTCTCGTAATACCTACATATTATAATGATAAATTGGTGTTAATATGTATTTATATACATATCTGTTATGTACTTGTCTAATAAGGATATGTTGTTATGTATAAAGCACTATTAGATTTTATATATTATATACATTACATCGGCTTGTTAAACTTATGTATATTTTATAGGTTACTTATGTATATAATAAATTTTGAAATATGTATATATATCCATTTGTACATTGATTTTCTAATTGCTGATGAGTTTGTATATGAATTTGTTATTCACTGATATATATGTAGACGTATTCATACATATCATTTATAGAATAATTAATTATTGATAACTATAATTTCTTTGTATATGTAAACATACATTATAAGTAGTGTAATTGATTTACCAACGTTAAGTAGTTTTGACAAAAAAAATATTTATCATAATTAGCAATATGACAATGTATATATGAAAAAATATATGTCCTAAGTTTATGTTTATGAATACATATACATCCTATATAACACATATATATAATCAATTGTTGGTGTATATAAATATGTATATATTTAACTATGAAAGACTTCAAAATTTTGCATGTTACTAATGATGTCAGTGTATATGTCGATAAATACACTTTAGATTAATGAGTTGCAATTCTTAGTAAGTTGCACTTCCACAATGATCTTAAGTATTGTTATGTATCGTTATGTATTTAGATATCTGTTATGTATTTGCTTAACTCAGACATGTTCTTATGTATAAAATAGTATTAGATTTTATATGTTAATATACACTACAACAATTTGTTAAACTTATATATATATTACTGGTTACTTATGTATATAAATATGTAGACATTTAATTATGATAAACCACAAAATTTTAGATGTTAATAATGATATCAATGTATATGTCGACAAATACACTTTAGAGTATAATAGGTTGCAATTTTTAGTAAGTTGCACTTTCACAATGATCTTAAGTATTGTTATGTATTGTTATTTATACTTTATTGTATAGTTACGTGTTATGTTCAAAATATCAACAAAGTATACTTGATTGCACACTATGTATATGACTAAATATACATAGGAATTTTGACTAGTACTGTTTATTAAGCATATGATACATATGATAACTAAAAAGCGAATTTAATATGTTGAATCAATTTTATAGTTTCAAAACATTATATCCATAAATCTGTTATTTATATACACATACAATATAAGTAGTGTGACCGATTATCCAACATTATGTATTTTTACAAAAAAATAGTTAAATTTATAAGTTTATGTATATGAACATAACTACATCCTATATAACACTTATATATATGTACGACACAAATGTTTATAGGAATACTTAATATGCACAACACAATTTCATGCACACGCACTTTAATCGATAATTAAAAAACATTAGTCAATGTATTATAGTAACTTTGTACATATAAAATATCTAAATTAGTTTGAAAATTTGGATTGCTGACAGATCAACAGAAATAAAAAGTCTTCACCATAAGCATCTTTAAGATTACTCAATACTAACTACTTCAGTTTCATCAGGTAGGAGAATATTTTTTATCCTTGGTCTTCAAGGATCGTCATTGTCACTAACATAACATTTCTCTGCTTTCTGAAAGACCATAATTTCAAAGGAGTGACGTGTATCGTATACGATCCTACTTTAATTCAAAACCAACTGAAGACACATCAACTCCTTCGCTTAGGTCTTTTGCATACCCAGTCACATACACTCCACAATCATGAAATGTATAACATGAATCACATTAATTAATATAACACATCGTTATTAATAGTTAATAAAAAATATAAAATACGAAACAATACTTGCGTATATGTCTATCATATACATATATGTAATGTATATTCCGCAATCAATAAACAAAAAGGCATAATAAAAAATAACTTATGTATATTTTCAAAAACATAAAATCACTCATGTATATGTATAACATATACATAAGTGTTTTTCTGTATGTATCCTAGCAAATTAAAAGTTTAAATCGGTAATGTATGTATACACTTCCTGCCGTAAAAAAGGACTTTACATAACAACAAAATATATACATTAAATCTGAATCTATATTAGTATAACAAAATCAACCAATTTCTACATAAACAACATAAAAAATCGTAGATAAGAAATAGATGTATATGAACTACACATATATTTATTGTTCCAAAATATCACAACATCACATATGTATATGTCTATCATATACAAAATGGTATTATGTATATAACTGGCAACTTATAAAATAAACAACAAATTAATGAAAAAACTGCATTCCACAGCAGAACTAACAACCATCTCCAAAAAATAGAAAGTGAAAAAAACTCACATTACTAAAAAAATTATAAAATATCCCATTACAAATTAACAATCAAATTTAAAAATGAAAAATCAAAAACATCTTTGATAGACGTTCCTGTGCAGTATCATCTTTTTTTGCTTTTCTTGACGATTCTTCAATTTATTTTTTCATAAACAAATTCTTCGAAAATAAACCCAATAACGCGATTTTTTGGTACATTATGCTCTAATTGAGCTAATCCTAAACTAAAAGAATGAGAATCATCTATTTACTAAGAAATAAGTAGTTGATTTAGTAACTGTAAAAAGACGTAATTGAAAAACCAAATTGAAAATCCAAAAAGGAAAAAGCTAAGTTCGATTTCATATTTTGGTAAAATAGAAAATTAAAATACTATGAAAAAAATGACTGAATGAACAACATGTACCTTCTTGTTCATCGGGAATCTCTAAAATTTAGTAAAGTCAGAACAAAAAAAAAAAAAAAACTAACCTCAGATCTTAAAATTTGAAAATGTTAAATGTAGATTTAGTTAAAATTGAATGTCAAGGAGTAGTAATTGGACTCAAACACGTTTAGATTAAAAAATGATAACCGCTCCTTGATTGTAGACTTTTTTTAAGGAGCAAAATGGTGAGTCAATTTTGGTAAAACTATGTATATGTATTCTTAGAGAGAAATTGAAAAAGTGAATTTTTTGTAATATATTTTAAGAGTTGAGATTTTGTGTAATAAGTGAAACTTAAGTTGTGATTTTGTGTAATTTAAAAAAAAAAAGAAAAAAAAAAAGGAGAGATCAGTTGTGACAAGTCAATGACTACTCCCTGATATTTTATTTTTGAGTACCAATAGAAAGGTGGAAAAAGATTCAATTTTACAGTAGTAGTGTAATTGATCACAGAAACATTATTACAAGTTACATGTTTGTTTCAAAATATTTGTCAATTTACTAAAGTATATAGAACAAATTAATTTTTCGTTTTGTTTAAAATTAATTATCTTTAAAAATAGAAAATTAATATAAATATATTTAAAAGAGTTGAAGGTAAATTAATTAAAAAAATGTACTTTCTATTTATAATTTTTTTAAAGAATATATAAAAGAAAAATGTAACGATTAGTATGAAGTTATTGAAATATTATTGTAGCTCCAAGATGACTTAATATATTATTGTAGCTCCAAGATAAACTTAGAATTAAGTAGTCAATCAAGTGTTAAAACTTTCCCTTTCGCTTCATTTCAATGTCTTTCATCTAGGCAAATTGATTGTATAGAACATGGGTAGGTGAAAGACGATCAAGGATATTTTAGTCATTTAGTCAAAATACATGCACTATTTGCTTATACTCTAGGCTCAAAAGGTTGGTCGCGAATTGTGAAAGAGGATAATATATAAATCAATTTGATAATTTATATGTTTATTTATGTGGCTCTATTATGATAAGTGATAGAATGTAATATTTTTTTTTTAAAAAGAAATTCATTCGATGTTCGGTGTTTACATTGAAGCTCCGACTAATTCAGATTGCGTGTTGCAAGGCCATTCTAAAGATAGGGCTCCCATTAAAATTTTCTTCATACCTAGAGCTCAAATCTGAGACCTCTGATTAAGGGTGGGGCAATCCCACCACTACATCACAACTCAATCCATGTTGGTGACAGAGCGTAGTTGAATAGTCATTAAGGGAAAGGGGGTACAAAACAAAATTAATGTTGTGGGACTTCATGGACACAGAATAGAGAAAATAGCAAAATAAAGACAAACCAAATACTATCTCCATTTAAAAAAAGAATGATCTTCTTTTCTTTGATTTCGAGACCTCTGATTAGGAGTGGAACAGTCCCACTACTACATCACAATCATGTTAGTGACAGAGTGTAGTTGAATAGTTATTAAGGAGAGGGGGGAGGGGGGTACAAAACAAAATTAATGTTGTGGGACTTTCATGGACCCAGAATAGAAAAAAAATAGCAAAATAAAGACAACTCGAATACTCTCTTTGTTTATAAAAGAATGACTTTCTTTTCTTTAATTTTGAGACCTCTGATTAGGGGTGGAACAGTCTCACCACGACATCACAACTCATATTGGTGAAAAAGTGTAGTTGAATAGTGATTAAGGGAAAAGGGGTACAAAACAAAATTAATGTTGTGGGACTTTCATGGACCCAAAATAGAAAAAATAGCAAAATAAAGACAAATTGAATACTCCATCCGTTTAAAAAAGAATGGCCTACTTTCCTTTAATCCATTTAAAAAAGAAAGACTTTTTTACTTTTTTTTTGATAATATTTTAATTGCAACTTTCTTCGTGGCATGTTTAGGACCATGAGATTAAAAAATATTTTGATAAATTTGATATAATTTTAACTTAGGACCACAAGATTCAAAATTCTTTTTTATTTTCTCAAACTCCATGCCAAGTCAAACTAGGTCACTCTTTTTTAAACAAAGAAAGTATATGCTTCAAGGTTAATTTGAATCTTTACCCTCTTTCTTTTTTCTCGTTCTAATATTTTGTGAAAGCGTAAAAAGTTTCCTTTATTTTAAACTTTTCTTAATTAAAAAGGGGCTAACTATTCAAAACTACAATACTTTTAATTTTCATGTTTTTGTCTAACTTGACTAGTTATATTGTTAATTAATTGGTTGATTGATGATCAAAGAGTGCCTTATTATCCATTGAAACGAGAGGGAAAAAAAGGTGAAGACGATAACATTTCATTAATGAAAAGGAAGCATATATCAAGTTTATATTGGAATCGAATTGTAGACGGGCAAAGGCACTATAAGCCTAACCCTATACCATCTTGCTTTTACTCATCTCGCCTAATCATTTAACCTAAAATAAGATGAAAATATTATATACACATGTATTGTCTAGTAATTTGTTGAAATTTACCATTTATATAATAATGAAAATCTCACAATTTTGAGAAATCACATTATGTCAAATTATTTGTCCTTTCAACTAGTAGATTGACCAAAAAGAAAAAAGAAATTGACAGTACGAACGATTAGTTGATGATTAGGTTCTTTCGTATACACTCACAGTTCAGAGCGACATCACAAGTCCATCTTAAAATTAAATATTTGTCATTTACTGTGAAAGAACTAATTATTTTTTTCATTTTGTCCTTAAAAAATAAATAATTATATTAATTATATAGAAAAGAATTGAAGGTAATTTTTAAAAACTATTCTTATTCATAATTTTTTAAAGAATATATAAAGAAAAGTGTGACGACTAATATGAAACAAAAGAAATATTATTGTAGTTTCAAAGATGACTTAGAATTAAGTAGTCAAAAGTAGGTGCAAAAAATAATTTTAGTAGCTGCTCACCATTATGAGTAATTTATTATTTTTACAGTGTATGCTTATTTCTTGAAATTAATAATTACTACGTACAAAATCAAACAAGTTTTTCTTAATGCTTACGTGTCATCTGTGATGCAACTCCTTAGGTCCCCGTATTCCCACCAATCAGTAGTTTATTCGTCTCAAATTATTTGACATGCATTTTTTTTTATAATTCTTAAAGAGAAATTAATAAAGGGTATAAATTAAATAATATGATCTTATTTAGTTTTGATTAGATTAATCTTCTTTAATTAATGTAAGCATAGTTACAAAAATAATTAATTATCTCTTATATTCTTAAACATGTTAATTATTGTGTGGTAAATTTTTTTAGCAAACATTAATAAATAAGGTTATATATGATTATGCCATCTATATAAATGAGTCAAAAAAAGAAGAGAAATCAGTTGGGTCAAGTCAATGACTATTCCCCGATATTTTACTTTGAGTAGCAATTAGCAATAGAAAGTTGGGTGAATTTTTTTTTTACAGAGTAGTGTAGTTGAGTAGGTTCTTCAATATACACGTACACTTCACAAAATCATTATTACAACTTACAAGTTTGGTTCAAAAATATTTGTCAATTTAAACATTAAAATATATAGAACAAATTAACTTTCCTATTTTACCTTAAAATTAATTTTTTTAAAAATAAACAATTAATATAATTAGATTGAAAAGAATTAAAGGTAAATTAGTACAAGAAAATTCTTTCTATTCATTATTTCTTTAAGGTTATATAAAAAAAATATGTGACGGCTAATATGGAACGGTTGAAATATTATTATAGTTCCAAGATGACTTAGAATTAAGTAGTCAACCAAGTACGAAAGCTACCCTTTTCACTGCATTTCAATGTCTATTGTCTAGACAAATTAATTGTATAGAAGATGATCAGTAGGTGAAGGGCAATTAAGGATATTTTATTGAAGAGGGTACTTAGTATATATATCAATTTGATAGTCTAGGTTTAAATTTGAATCTTTTGTTAAACTACTCTTAACTAAAAAGGCCTAATTATTCAAAATTGCAATGGTTTGCGGATTACTTGTGAAGATAACTTGTGAAATAGATCTATTATATGTATAATGGATCTATTTTTCTTTGTGATATTATTTCATCCATATTTTCTCTCCAATATTTTAAATATTTGTAGTCTATCATTTTATCCTGTAGTAATTGCAGAGTTACAGATTTCTGTATAATAATTTATCCTAATTGTACTGTAATGTATATCTAATTCTAGATTTTCAATGTTATTTATTATCTTGTGTTGTTCTTCTCGTAGCGAGTTTTTTAAATTATATAAACTATCACATGTACTTTTTCCTAAATTTTCTAAGATTTCTTCTATCCATATTAATTTTTCTTTTAGATTCTCCATTATTTTTCTAATTCGGGTTTTATAATTAATTTCTTCATTTAGATTATCTTGATTTTCTCTAGTTTTTCTAATATATTCTAACATCTCTTAATCTGAATAATATCCATCTGGGTAATTATCCAGGTATAACTATGTTATCCAATTTATAGTTTCAATTTCATAGTCTAATACTTTTTCAAATATTATTTTCTTAATATCTATAATTTCTATATCTCTAAGTATATATAAGATTAAGACTTTAAGATTATCTATCATTTAAAATTGACTAAATATTTTATTATAATATTTTGTAGTTGTTTGTTTTAGTCTTAGTAGTTCTTGCATATTTTCATTAAGAAATTCTATATATTTTATATCTTTAGTTTCCATGTATTTGTTTAAATTTACTTTCATCTGTTTTTCTATTAACTGTATGTTTCTCATATCTTTTTCCAAAAATTCTAGATATATGTAATTTATCATGGTAAGTATTTGTAAGAGTAGTTAGGTAGGTATGGCATGTAATTTATTCTAGTCATATAATATTTACCAAATGCTTTTTCTAATATGATTTTTCTTATATCTACTACTTTTATATCCTTAAGTGCATACAAAATAAGTATTTTAAATTTATCTACCATTAAATCAGATAAATAATTATTCATTTTCATAAAATTGCTATTTTCAAAATATTCCCTTCAATCATGTACATAACAAAATATGGTCATCTTAGATTACTATATACTAGATTATTCTTAAATAACATGTTCTTCGGTCACTATTAGCATGGTAATATGGATATTTTCCCTTAAAAAGCGCCTCTACTCTGGTTACTCCCCATCACGGCTTCTTGACTCATTGGTTTTACCTTTAGGATGACATAGTTCTTAGGAATTTTTCTCCTTTTCCACTTTGCTAATAAACTTCTTAACATATTATTCTTCGAATAATTTTACAATAAAGTAACTAACATAAATTTATTTTATCATACCATAATTGTTGAGAATTATGAATTTAGCTGTTCATAATCATAAATAAATATACCTGTTCGGGTAGGTTTGATATTTCTAAGGTTTGTTCCTCCATAACTTGTTCCATTGAAATAAATCTATTTTTTAATAAGTAAGCAAAATATTTGTTGTGGACAAGAGAGAGTTTTTGCTTCAACACATGAAGGCTTGCTTTACAATGCCTTCGGTTCATCTTATTTATAGACGTAAACTTTACAAGAGTATTCACGTTTCTAAAATCATTACAAGAGTATTCACGTTTCTGAAATTATCTACCTAGTCTACCTTACAAAAAGTCTCCTAATAAGACGAAAATTATTAATGCCTAGATTAATAATAGTCAAAAGACTATACAAAAGTTTTCAATATTTTACGTAAAGCAAATTGTGAAAGTTTATATGTCGCTTTCACAATTTAATAGCTTGTCTTCTATTATTACTCCGTTGATATCTTCTCGTTGTCGTATCTGCTGATTTTCCATATCTCCATTATTGCTTTTTATCTTGTATCTTCCAGCTGGCGTTCTTATCTACTTGGTTGATTTTTCTTCTATTCTAGCTGAACTTTTGGGATATCATTATCTCCTTCATTATATTTTGAACATTTATGATCTGGATATTTATGTCCAATTGTCTTGTAATATCTGGTTAATAATTCTTCTGAAATAAAATTTTCTCTGATAGCTCTGGCGATAGGTTCTGTCTCTGGTTTGAGTAATGTCAGAATCCATTGCCTAATAGTTTCCATATCTGTTTCTCGTAATTCCTTTGAATTTGAATATATTAGTACATAATTTCTTGAATAATAACTTCATATGGGATTTGGTTGTGGTATGTGTTTGCTAGCTCTTGCAAAATTGTAGATAGTCCGATAATCCTCTTATTCGCATAAAATTTTGGTATCTCAATTCTAGGTATTTTTGATTGTGGAATAATATCTTGTGGTATAATCACATCTAGTTTCATTCCTATCCTTACAACTTGTATGAGTTTTTTAACTTCATCATATAATATTTCTGCTGGTGCCGTGTAAATTTTTATAAAAAATAGGGTACCTTTGGTTATTCTTTTAAAAATGCTAAATGCTTCATATATTTCCGGTATAGTGGATATCTCATTTCCGTCAGAGGTATATACAGTACTGAGTAGTCCATATTCATAGCAAGTTTTAACTAGACTTGGTTTGGTTTTAGGTAAAACAATTAACTTTTTATATCCGGTCAATCTTTGAGTTATATAGTTTGTATCTGGTTCTTGGATGTTTATAGCTCTGGGGTTAGTATTTAAAAAGGTTTGTACATTGTAGATATTTTCTATATATGTCCGGGCTGTGTAGTTGTAAGTCTTTTTGTCTTGGTTTAAACTATCTCGGTATGTGATAATTTTTGGGGGTATAAACATGGGATCTTTTGATGTATTTGGTATATATGGTTTATCAAATAGCTTGTTTAGGTTCATATTTGTGTTTTTCCTAACTCCTTTGCTTGTACCTGCAGAAGTAGATTGATAAGCGTTATGGGTTTTAGGAAGTGTCCCATCGTCTCCTTCTAGCTTTGAAACTTTAATATCTTCTGATCGACATAGCTCTGCACACTGCTGAGTTAGCTGATTTGTAGCTATAGAATTTAGTTTAACTTCATTAGTCTTTAGCTTTTCTATTTCATTACCCATACTGTCCACTTTCATTGAAAGCGTAGTTAAGGTGTTGAATATTTTTTCTGGAGTATCCTCTTCTATTATATCCGTCTGTGTAGTTTTGTCTTGATATGTAATCTGCAATAACATTTTTGTTAGTACTAATTACTTCAATTATAAATGTGAAATTTAATATATTCAAGACTAGTCTCCGAATCTCTTTTGTTGTAATTGAATTTTGTATTTTCTTTGTTAACCACTAGCGTACCTGTGTATTATCTGTTCGTACAATAAACTTGTTATATACAATATATGACTCAAATTCTAACAAACATTAATATAATGAACATAATTCTTTCCTATTTATTTCCCATTTTATTTCTGTTTCATTGAACGTACCTGAGTAGTATCTACAATGGTGTTCTAATTTTTCTGCTTCATATCTGTATTTAAATACTCCTCCATAACTACATCCACTAGCATCTGCTTCTACTATATATATAAATTTTCTATTTTCATCTGGAAATTGTAGTTTTGGTAATTCTTTACAAAGTAATTTTATTTTTTGAACTTGTTTTTTATCTTCTTCATTATAGTTATATTCTACATCCTTTTTTAATTTTTTCTGTAGTGGTTGTAAAGTTTCTGCTAATTTTGGAATATATTCCTTTACTTGGTTTACTAATCCTAAAAATGATTGTAATTTCTTTTTTGTATCTAATTCTTCTTTCGAATTTATTATTTTTTGTACTATATGTTGTTGCATTTTTACCCCCCTCTTATCTATTTGTATTCCTAAAAAATTTATCTGATTTTTCATAATTTCAACTTTCTTTTCACTTAAATTTATTCCCGATTTTTCTATTATATCTGTAAATTGTCCTAATAATTTTAAATGTTCTTCTTTAATTTTTGTATATAATAATATATCATCTATGTATACTATACAATTAGATAATTGTTTAAAATAACTATCCATAAAATGTTGATATCTACCTGGTGCATTTTTATATCCAAATGGTAATACGTTTCATTCATAAAATCCTTGTGGTACCGTAAATGCGGTTAATTCTTTAGATTCTTCTTCTAACTTCAAATGGTAAAATCCTGATTTACAATCGAATTTACTAAAATAATTAGGTCCCCGTATTTGTCTTATTTTTAGTATCTTATTTGGTATTGGATAATTATATGTCATAGTCTTTGCATTTAAATTTCTATAGTCAATAACCATTCTACTTTTTCCTCTTTTTTGTTCACTATGTTTATTTACTATAAATGCTGGACTATTATGTTTACTATTACTTTTTTGTATATATTATTTTTTTAATAATTCATCTATATGCATTTTAAAGTTTTTTAAATTGTCAAAATTATATATTAATGGTTTCTGGGTTATTAAGCTATTTTTATCTATTAATTCAATTTTTGCAGTAGTTTTATATTTTTCCCATCCTTTTAATGGATCTTCACTATATAATTGTTCTGATTTATTTCTATCTTATTTATTGAAAATATAGTTATTTCTGTTTTATTTATCGAAAATACGACTAGTTCTATTGTATCTTCAGTATTTTTTATATTTTTTAATTTTTGTGTAATTTTTTCACTTCCTTTTATCCAATCAGTTTTCTTTCTTATTTTATTATTAACTCTTTTTGCTATTACTTTTTGTAAACAGAAACTAGAGAAAGAAGCATATATCAAAGATTGAAACTAGAGAAAAAAAGGTGAAGAAGATAACATATCGTTAATGAAAAAGAAGGATATATCAAATTTATATTGGGATCAAATTGTAGATGGGCAAAGACACTATAAGTCTAACCCTACGTCATCTTCTTACTCATCTCGCCTAATTATTTAACCTAAAATAAGATGAAAATATTTTATAAACATGTGTTTTTTAGCTACTGGTCAAAATTTATAGTTATAATAACGAAGATCTCACAATTATAATAAATTATATTATGTCAAATTATTTATCCTTTTAATGATTGGATTGACACACACAGAAAAAAAGAAATTGACAATACCAAGGATTATTTTTCCTTTAAACGATTAGTTGAGTTATTTAATATACACGTATGGTTCACAAAGCCAACACAAGTGCATCTTAAAATAATCATCAATTTACAATGACATAACTAATTATTTTTTCACAATTAAAATTAATTATTTTTAAAAATTAACAATTAATATTAATTATATAGAAAAGAGTTGAAGGTGAATTAAAAAAATACTTCTCATTCATAATTTTTTAAGGGACGTGTAAAGAAAAATGTGCTGAATAATATGAAACAAAGGAAATATTATTGTACTTCTACGATAACTTCAAATTAAGTAGTCAACCAAATATTAAAGCTTATCCTTTCACACTTCACTTCAATGTTGATCGCCTAGACTAATGAATTATATAGTGCTTGAGTAGGTAAAGGACGATCAAAGGCATTTTAGTCATTTGTCAAAGTTCACGTACTATTTCCATATACCGGACACTCAAAAGTTTGGTCATGAATTATTGAAGAGGGTAATATATAAATTAATTTGATACTTCCTTCATTTCTTTTTATTTGTTCCCCTCATTTTCAGTTAGTTAATTTAATTAGGTTTCAAAGAGAATTAGATTAAATTAATTTAATTTTTTAAAATTAAAATTTACATATTCAAAAACTAAATAAAAAGTATTATAAATTATAATTTATTTTTTCAATTTAATTAAAAAATTTATCTTAAAATATTAATTAAAATTTGTATCATTTGATTCTAAAAAACAGAGGCAATTAAAAAGGAAGGAAGGAAGGAATTACAATTTAGAGTTAAATTTGAATTTTTTTTTTTTTTTGGTGGCTCCTTCATGACCAGTGTCCGAGTGAAGTAGTCTAGCCATTACTTTAATCAACACAAATAGAAAGTTAGATGCAAAAATTAATTTGAGAAGTTGTTCACCATTATGAGTAATTTATTAATCTTGTTGGATGAAGAATGACTTATTTTTTTTCTAGTCTATTTAAAAAAAAAAAGAGTTTTTCATAGTATTTTAATTTTAATTTTTCATGTGACATGTTTGAGATCACAAGGTTAAGAGACATTTTGATACATTTAACACAACTTTAATTTAAGATTATATAATTTATTTTTTTAAATTTCATGTCAAATCAAAAGAGTTTTTTGACCCCTTTGAAATAGAGGAAGTACCTTTATGCAGTGCGTGCTTATTTCCTGAATTAGTATTTTATAAAACAAAACACGTTTTTGTTAATGCTTATGTCTTCTGTGACGTAACCCCTTACGTCCCTGCATTTCCACCAAACTAGTAAGCTTTTAAATGCACTTCGCTAGTATTCAATATTTACATCAAATCAATAAATACAAAATATATGTATTATAATAGAGAAAATTATAGAGATTAACAAACATAAACAATTAATTACAATTCGTAGCCTAATACTCCTCTTCTCGCCACTCTCCTTCTATCTTCCCTATCTCACTTGCCCCCCCACTCTCTACCTCTTTCCACTTTTTTTTTTGTATCTGCTCAACTGAAGCATGATACATTTGTATCTACTCAATATACATTAGGTTTTTTGTATTATGTTTTAGGCATTTGTATTTTTGTTTAATTTCAATATATCTAGTCAATATCTATTAGTTATTTTATATTTTATTTCAATATATATTACATTTATGTGTTTGATACGAATTATATTCGTTGATACAAATTGAACATCCAAATAATACATTTGCATCAGATGAAATATTTGTATTTGTATATGATACAATTATAGGATTCTATAAAATACAAATTGAACAATCCAAATACAAATGATACATTTGTATTTGTATCAAACTATACAAATGATATGCTTTTTGGCGCATGTAATAAGTCACTTTATTTATATTTTATATCAAGTACATTCAGCCGCCATTAAGTCCTTAGTTTGATAATTGACAAATTCATAGCTTGGGACCTGTTTCCTGAAGTCTTTATTGTGATGACAAAGGATTCTATGAATTAGGGAATAGGTTGGGCTCACCTGTCGCTGTCGCTGTCACATTCAACAATCTAGTTGACACAAGGTACAAAAGTTGGTGAAAAACTTTCTGCCACCTTTTTGCCTCAACCGATGAGATTACTTTTAGGTTTTCTTGTGTCAAAAGATATAATGCTCATCTTCCTCAACAAAAAACTAACACTTCTAAATACTTACAATTAATTATCTTTTTGAACTACTGCAGTACTGCATCAAAGGCTGGAACAGTAATAGGGAACCTGTTGTTCATAGAGTTGTATCTTTATGTCCTTGTTATAGTTGTGTCTTTGTAATACTGTTCTTAAATGATTATCCATAGTAGCTTATAATTGTAATAGGTGTTGTGGTGTAACCATCTTTGTTTTAATCATCTAGAGTTAGGTGATTGTTCAAGCTAGAGTTAGCTTAAGGAGTCCAGTTAGAGTTAATTGGAGAACATAGCAGTAGAGGTACTGCTGGAAATTTCTTGTAATACAGTTATAACTAGGAAGGTGAGGATTAAAAGTTTGATCCTCAAGAGTGGAGTCTGTATTCAAGAGTTTGCTTTGATATAGTGGAGCTTTAGAAATCCTAGAGGCATGTCATGATTTTTCTTCCTTGAGCAAGGAGTTTCCACTTAAAACTCTTGTGTCTTTCTATTTATCTTTCCATGTATTTTTACTACTTGTACTCTAGTTTTTCTGCTTGCTGTGATTATTTGGGAACTTATCACACCCCGATCCGAGGCCTTAGACATAGCACGCACCCAATACTATTGCTAGTACAAGCGAACGTTTTGGCATATCACATGAGCATATAGATAACATAATGAATAGAGAGGAAACAAAATAGAATAAGATTTCATAAAGGATAAAGTCTTTCATCAATGTTCATTAATATCACTTAACGTCTGAACATACAATAGTTATAATAAATAATACGAAAAATTACAAGATCTGTCTGGCAGCTAAATCAGTTTGTGAAACCTTTAATAAGTACCAATACTAAAAGAAAAAAAATATAATGAAGTCATCATATCCCATCCAACCTCCTGATAGGAAAGAGGCTCACCAATAGCAGAAGATAGAGATCCTAATGAGGTGCCTGACCGCAGACATGAGAGCCAGAACCTACATCATGTAATGATGTAGCACCAAAGGCGGTCAATACGTGGAATGTATTGGTATGCAAAATCATTTCAGGAGGGTAGTACATCAAGATATTAGAAATGACAATAAAATTCCAACGTAAAAGAGGACAACTGGAAAGGAACAAGAATATAAACTAAATTTATAATTGATCAAATAAGGTAGATTTAATTGGTTTGATTATTTGTGAGAGAAAGTAGTGAACCGTCATAAAACACCATGTGAGAGCATGAAGTCTGATCTTGGCTCAATCAGCTAAGCCGTCCTATACATTACCGGGTATAGGACGTGACATGACATGCAAATATCCATGGTTTTCCCCATTTCGGGACACATAAGAAAAGGAGCCATCCACTTGCGAAATGATCTCTATCTTATGTCAGCAAACATAGTTTCAGGAATTTTTCATTTAGACCTATCCCTTCACGGTTAGCTAACCAATTCCCTTATGCTCATAATGTTATCTTACTGATTCATGTTCACAGATTAGCCATATTAGGCTCATATTCATGGTTTAGCCACTTTAGGGCTCATGCCTGAGAATTAACCAACTTGGGTTCATATTTGAGATTAAGCCACCATTGACTCATAATCAAGTATTATCGTCATTAGGACTCATGGGAGGTAGAATCATAATTCATTAAGTCAAATTAATTTATCAGTGAAGGATTTTTGTAACTTTATCAGGAGTGAGCCTTTGGAATGTACATGTTTTAGCATAGCTTATGAGTTTGGAGATCATATCTTAAGGTAATAAAGACATTCATGAATTAATTTGTAGAGCTAAAAGTTATATGGATCGTGTCATTTTGTGTCGTGGTTCATAAGAGAGCGATTTTATGATATTATGGAGATCATGAAAGTTCAAGTCATTATAACATTGTTATCTTCGCTGATTTGTGACCAACGTGCTAGCTTTACTAGGCTCATGTTAATATTTTAGCCTTTTTGTGGGATCACATTGGAGTTGATCAACTTTGGTTTCATAAATCATGAACTAACACTCAGTATTATTTTGGTGAGTCATTGAAAGCAATGTCTTGCAACATCATTACTACAATATTCCAAGTCATAACTTCCATAACACTTAATGAAACTAAAGAGGAAATTGAGGGAATCTAGTTGAGCTTCATGGATCACGATTCATATGAAAACTATAAGAGTTTCTAGTATGATGTCTTCTTAGAAAAATAATTAAAAATTCACAGTATCTAGTTAAAAGAAAGGAAATAGGCTAGCCAAATGGGGAACATATGTTAATTGGGAGTGCGTTGCATGTGTCATAGCCATCCAAAATTGAGATACCATCTATTTATGGTTGTAACTTTGCAAGAATAGTGCATGACAGTTTACTTCTATGGAAACATAAACAAAATATCTACAACTACTACCTGGAAATGAACATGTGAAATGGACAATCCAAAATGCCAAAGGCAGAACACAACAAGCCCAAATATTTAGAACAGTTTATGCAGAGCATGCGAATGCCATATGGATCGAAAGAAATCATATGTTCTTTGAAAGGATAGCAAGAGACTGGGAAGTCCTTATTAGCCAAAGAAAATTTCTATATATGCTGTGTGAGATCAAATTATAGGGTGTAAAACTAGTTACAGTGTGCTATGCTAGGCTAGATTATGAGGATTGATTGAAAGGCTAGTATTATGGTTTAGCTTTGCTTGATTCTGTTTTAAGATAGACAGGAGTGTTCATTGGATATGGATTTGTAACACTTGCAGCAATTTGTAGAATAAATATAATTAACATAATATCAAGTATCCATAGAAAAGATTAATGGACCAAGATGTTTTTTTTAAACAAAGAATAACTTTCCCGGTAACTTGAGACAGGGGACTCGATTAATGGACTAAGATTTTTAAAACTCCTTCCACCATCATATTTTTAAAGTAATCATAATTTGAGGAGAAATAAAACCAAAAGAACACATAAAAGAAATAATCTTACATACCTCAAAATGTTAGAGAAGTTAGTTACAGGAAGGGACGAAACTGAGATTGATTCTTGAGCCAATTCTCTTGGATTTTTTTTATGATTGAATTTGAGAGGAAAGCTGAATTTCTGGATGATGAAATAGGTTGTATAAATCTTGGAGAAACTGCAGTTTTTTTATTGTTTGTAATTAAGGAAGGTAGAGAGATTGTAACTGATGGAGTTTTTAATGTAAGTGAGGAAAATAGAGAGATCGTAATTGATGAAAAAATAAAGAACTTCTATCTGCTGAAATAAGGTCTGCCAGCGGAAAAACAAGTGTTTGAATACTGATGAATAAAAAGGGATTTAATCACTTGGGATAAAGGTAAAAAGGAAAGGGCAAATTTACCTCGAATGTACTTTACAAGTTACTGAGGTGTGAGATGTTGCAATATATCTCCCTTGGAATCATTCGTTCTCGAATGAAGGTTATAGACATATGAAAAAAAACTCTACACACAGAAACTAGGGAATGAGACTTAACGCAAACATGACATAGGACATGGGTTTCAAGGGATATGAACATAACAACTTAAGGCTTGAATTCATTGAAATCATAGGCATGAGCGATAGGGGTATTTTAGTTATCTGATTTGGGTTCACAGAGCATGAATGACATAATGAAAACTTGGACATAATTCCCCTTTGATAAGAAGTTATATGACATGAAACAGTGGTACATTACACATAGTAATAGGAGCATTTTCACCTCTAATATTGGTAGCCTTAGATCTTAGCAACACCTTTCGAAGCTACCCTTTTTTCCTCTGAATACCACACTTCATTATTTCCAACTCACATGGACATATACATATACTAAAGTCTGATTCTAGTTACACATTCGTAACATATTCAAGCCTAACTCAGAGGTACAAGATGCCACACCTAAAAACTTCATGCTAGTCTAAATTTTAAAATCCTATAATCTATTTCCCCTTTAGGAATATTCATATTTATTGTTGACTTGATCTTAGGTTTGTTCTAAAACTCAGAAAGCTCTCGCTTGCATCTACAGTTATCTCTAAGAATACTATTTTTTCTCATTGCAAAAACTACCATCCTCATGCTCTGATTATGAACTCACAAATTTAATCATGGATTTACCCATATAGGTATCAACTTGATATCCAATTCTATCACCATAACCACTTCATGGTATCTTTAAAGTTAACACTATAAAAAGAAAAATCTTTCTCATCTTCCCTAGAACCCTTTGACCCACAATTTCATGAACTCCTACTGGGAGGCAAACCATATGACCTCATCTTACTATTACAAATATCTAATCGTCATCTCGCACTTCATCCATACTTATGATCTCAGATGGAACCAGTACACTGCAATCATCATAACAAGAAACATCTACTCGCTCCTATCCAACCATTACTCATGCATTGATATCATACCACTTCCATGACATAAGGAATACCACTGAAGGTCCAGAATAAGAGCACCAGGAATAGAAGGGATACTGCTTATGTCTAATAGGAACAAATACTTCATGTACCAAAACACATAAGGTGTGAATAAAGAGTCATTCTGGGCATGGGGATAACATAACACAAACTAAGAACATATCATAAAGTTTGGTTTCTTAGAACTAAACCTATCGTAAGCATGTGTTTTTGGCTCAGGAATAACTTAGCATAGAACCTGGACTTCTAAAACCTTAGAGTAATATTAGGATCATGGTGTGAAGTTATTATTTCCTATTCTAGGGTTAGAACATGGACATGACTTTGCACATAAAAATTTGGATCTTAGACATAGGCAAGACATGAATGCATAGCTCATGGGTAGAGTGTCATCTTGGCTGAAGTTATGAAATACTCTAGAATAAGATTGAATCGTAGTGAAACTTGTCATCTCTCTTTTCTGAAAACCCTTACTATCTGCATCTCAAGACCCATTTTTTTCTTTACCCTATCATCTCCCCCTTAGTTCAAAGTCAATATTTAAAGTATGCAGACCTATTCTTAAATCTAAGCTATCATCACCTTACTCCGCTGAATACTATATCTTTAGGTATGCAACCCTTGCCAGGACTTCATCCTAAGATACTTATCTTAACATTCTCTAAACTTTGTAGACATCATTTTATAATTTATTCTCTCATTGGTATGCATAATCACTTCCTTTATACCTGATCTACCCTTCTTAATCCACTAACATCATGCCCCTAAATTTTTATCCACCCACTCCAATGGAAATTAAAATAGAACGAAAAGGCTCAACATCATCCATTTATAATACTCTCAATTTAGCTCTCAAGAGCTACCCATACTACATAACTAGGATTTTCCACACTTAGAAACTCAAGGGTACTAACTAGGATCACATAGCACTAAATAACTTAGAATCTTATATAATAACATACTACCTCGGGTGCACCTTTATTTTCATATAACTTAAGGCCCTTCTTTATCTAAGGACTTAGCTACAATTCACTATTTCACTTCTATTCCACATATGTATTATTTGTTTGCAGATTCATACTATTTCTAAATTATCAAACTTACGCTCTTCAACATAAAAAAATCAAGCCTACTAGATTTATTTTCCAAAACTAGTGCTATCACCCTTATACCGCCATTCATTCATCATTGTGGTTGTCTAAAGCTCAAACTTAGTGTCTAGTAAACATGGATGGCAACACTACCTGATAATACTAATTCGACCTGTATCTTATTAAAAAAATCAAGAGCCACTTGTCTATTCAGGTATCATGACAACATAGCCAATCTAAATCACACCATTTATCTCATAGCCTACAAACACATTCTCCTTCACAACATTACTATCATTCTTTACTAACATAAACTTAAGCAATAATAAACTTCTTTCTTAAACAAAGTATACTCCAAGTCCTCTTAACCAACCATTCTTCCTCTATTAACTATCATAAATTTTTCAAGTCTTGATACACCCTAGTCAACACCAAAGGACATTCCATCCCATTTCTCGCTTAATGAATACAACTCTTGCTACATACTCCAATCAATTGCTATCCTCACTTTTCATCTTCTACTTTGCTGATTTCATATTTTCGAACTTGAGATTATACTACTACTTATGGCATACCACAAAACATCTCAAATAGCAATATCTCTCGGGTAACAACCCAATCCAAAAGTCTAGACACACTCTTCCTCCTGTTAAGGGTGTCATATGGAATAAGTTTTTGCAGAAGGCCTAGGAGAGCAATCTTACTATAGCTCAAAAGCACAATTTATAAGAACAAAATTATAAGTTTTTTTTTTGAATTTATAGACTCTAATAGACTAATGGGCTACTAAAAAGCCCTTGTGCGGTTAGTTGATAAGGATATGAGTTTCATAACTCCTACTACCTTAAATATGAGGAGAAGATAGTGAAATGTGAGAAACACATGAATTTGAGTAAGTTTCTTTTTTGGCACCATTTTATTGCACGGTCTAGAATATGAAAAAACGAAAAAGTTCTCCTAAATGGCCAGTAGGCTCATTATAAGTGTAGCATGCTACACACTCATAAAAAGGACTCTACTAGACACGGCTTCATAGACACCCTAGGACACTTGAACTCTGTTCTCTGATACCAAGTTTATCACGCTCTAAGCCGAGGCCCTAGACGTGGCACGCACCCGCTACTATTGCTAGTATAAGCGAACATTTTGGCACATCGCATGAGATACAGATAACATAATGAATAGAGAGAAAACAAAATAGAATAAGATTTCTTAAAGGATAAAGTCTTTCATCAATATTCATTAATATCACATAACGTATGAAGATACAATAGTTATGACAAATAATACTAAAAATTACAAAATTTTTCTGGCAACTAAATCAGTCTGTGAAGCCTCTAATAAGTAACAACACTAAAAGAAAAGAAAATATAATGAAGTCATCATATCCCATCCAACCTCCTGATAGGAAAGAGGCTCACCAATAGCAGAAGACAGAGATCCTAATGAGGCGTCTGACCAGGGACATGAGAGCCAAAATCTACATCATAAAATGATGTAGTGCTAAAAACGGTCAATACATTGAATGTATTGGTATGGAAAACCATTTCAGGAGGGTAGTACATCAAGATATTAGAAATGACAATAAAATTCAAACGTAAAAAAAGATGACTGAAAAGGAACAAGAATATAAACTAAATTTATAATTGACCAAATAAGGTAGATTTAATTGCTTTGATTATTTGTGGGAGAAAGTAGTGAATCTTCATAAACTACCATGTGAGCACATGGAGTCTAATCTCGGCCCGATCAGCTAAGGTCAAATACCTTGATGGGCATAGGATATGATATGACATAATTTTCTAGCAAGTATCCATGGTTAGCCCCTTTTCGGGACACATAAAAAAAGAGTCATTCGCTTGCGAAATGATCTCTATCCTATGTAGGAAAACATTGTTCTAGGCATTTGTCATTTAGACCTATGCCTTCACGGTCAACTAACCAGCTCCCTTATGGTCATAATGTTATCTTACTAATTCATGTTCATAGATTAGTCATATTAGGCTCCTATTTATGGTTTAGCCACTTTAGGGCTCATGCCTGAGAGTTAACCAACTTGGGTTCATATTTGAGATTAAGCCACCATAGACACATAATCAAGTATTATCATCATTAGGACTCATAGGAGGTAGAATCATAATTCATTAAGTCAAATTAATTCATTAGTGAAGGATTTTCGTAACTTTATCAGAAGTGAGCCTTTAGAATGTACATGTTTTTAGCATAGCCTATGAGTTTGGAGATTATATGTTAAGGTAATAAAGACATTAATGAATTAATTCGTAGAGCTAGAAGTCATATGGATCATGTCATTTTGTGTCATGGTTCATAAGAGTGAGATTTTATGATATTATAGAGATCATGGAAAATTCAAGTCATTATAGCATTGTTATCTTCACTGATTTGCGACTAACGTTCTAGCTTTATTAGGCTCATGTTAATATTTTAGCCTTTTTATGGGATCACATTGGAATTCAACAACTTTGGTTTCATACATCATGAACTAACACTTAGTATTGTTTTGGTGAGTCATTGAAAGCAATGTCTTGCAACATCATTATTACAATATTCCCAGTCATAACTTCCATAACACTTAATGGAACTAAAGAGGAAATTGAGGGAATATGTTGAGCTTCATGGATCATGGTTCATATGGATATAATAGGAGTTTTCAGTATGATGTATTCTTAGAAACAAAATTTAAAATTCTAAAAAGGCAATAGGCTAGCCAAATGGGGAACATATGTTAATTAGGAGTGCGTTGCATGTGTCATAGCCATCCAAAATCGAGATACCATCTATTTATGGTTTTAACTTTGCAAGAACAGTGTATGATAGTTTTCTTTTATGGAAACATAAATAAAATATCTACAACTACTACCTAGAAACAAACATGTGAAATGGACAGTCCAAAATGCCAAAGGCAGAACACAACAAGCCCAAATATTTAGAATAGTTTTTGCAGAGTATGTGAATCCCATATGGATCAAAAGAAATCATATGTTCTTTGAAAGGATAGCTAGAGACTGGGAAGTTTTAATTAGCCAAAGAAAATGTCTATATGTGCTGTGTGAGATCAAATTATAGGGTGCAAAACTAGTTACAATGTGCTATGCTGTTCTAGATTAGGATGATTGATTCAAAGGCTAGTAGTATGGTTTAGCTTTGCTTGATTATGTTTCGAGATAGCCAGAGGTGTTAATTGGATATGGATTTGTAATTCTTGTAACAATTTGTAGAATAAATATAATTCACATAATATCGAGTATCCATAGAAAAGATTAATGAACCAAGATGGTTTTTTTTAAAAAAAGAATAACTTTTCAGGTAACTTGAGACAGGGGACTTGATTAATTGACTAAGATTTTTAAAACACATTCCACCATCATTATTTTGAAAGTAATCATAATTTGAGGAGAAATAAAACCAAGAGAAAACATAAAAGAAATAATCTTACATACCTCAAAACGTTGGAGAAGTTAGTTACATTGCAAAGAAGAAACTAAGATTGATTCTTGAGCCAATTCTCTTGGATTTTTTTATGATTGAATTTGAGAGGACAAGTGGATTTTTGGATGATGAAATAATTTGTATAATTGTTGGAGAAACTGCAGTTTTTTTATTGTGTGTAATTGAGGAAGGTAGAGAGATTCTAAATAATGGTTTTCTTAATGTAAGTGAGAAAAACAAAGAGATTGTTATTGATGGAAAAATAAAGAACTTTTATATGTTTAAATACGGTCTGCCAGAGGAAAAACAAGCGTTTGAATACTGATGAATAAAAAGGGTTTTAATCACTTAGGATAAAGATAGAAAGGAAAGGATGAATTTTTCCTCAAAGGTACTTCACAAGTTATTGAGTGTGAGATGTTATAGAACTATTCCCTGAGTCAAGGAGCAACCCACCACAACGCTATATTTGGTATCAGAGAAGGACTTCCTTATAAAGGCTAACACCTTGGAAAGATTCTGAGCCGAAAAATGGCAGCTCCTCCAAGTTGAGAAGAAGGCCAGTCTACCACTCCCCCAAGCTTTAATGGTAAATATTATGGGTGATGGAAGAAAAAGATGCACATGGCATGACCTGAACTAGGACCTGGTCATGAAGGGTATCTCAAGTCCACTGTGGACCGAAGACCACCCTCTAGACCTAACCACACAGCCATAATATCCCCATTATTGGATGAGTTCTGAACATATAACAAGGATAATAAAGATAAAATTCAAAGACATGGATAATATGTCTAGACCATCAACCAATACTAACAACCAACATCCAAGTCCACAATAATCCAACAAAGTATTATAACAAAGAATAGAAACCAAATGTGGTCGAGACATATCCCCGACTCTAATAGATGACAATGAAAATAATAATGTAACTCCAAACTCTAATCTATGGAAGAAACTGATGAAATATATAAGTCTTCTGGAGAATAATGAACTGATGAACCGAGATGATCCACCTAACTCTACGTAAGAAAAATATACTTTCCTTCGAGCACTGCATCGCATAGGGATACAACGTCCGAAGATGGTTAGTAGTGTGAACACTAGCATGTACTCAGGGATAGGAGATAAAAATAATGCCATAGATAACACTTTGAAACCAGTTCAAAATATAATACACATAATCATATGGAAATATATATATATATATATATATATATATATATATATATATATATCACATATCGGGGTAGGGAACAAGACTTTAAAACTTTATCCTGGATTTGTATAGCTTAGTCATCATAATAATACCCACGGGCTATATGGGTCCTAGCACGTGTAGCCACACGAACTGAGAATAATTTTACATATATGCACATTAGACTCAAATCTCCCAATCATATACTAAGGTGACTTAAGCACCCAATCATTTAATGTGATATGGGGGACTTGAACCTCTCAATTATATAAGACGGTGGACTTAAAACTCCCGATCATATAATACGGGGGACTCAAACCTCCTGGTCCTAAGCAAGAGGACTCGAACCCCAAGCCGTTTTGACCTCACTCCGGCAAATGTGATTTCCAGTGTTGGTCCCTTAGGACCTCCACCTTCACGACTTTGCTACACAACCCTTACTAAAGCCCAATTAAAATGTTTAACACACATTCCTATTCAATGAATCTTGATACACATTTAGGAATACATTGTTGGTATCGTCACACCAATTACACTTGTAAGGTAACATCGCCACGCCATACCAATTATCATCATTTGGCAAAATTCACAACACCCTTGGTTTTATTATGTCTTAGCTTGGGGAATTACACAAACCTATAAGGTTCAATTCAAAATCATTATGCTTCATTAAGTTTTCAAATAATGCAATAGTTCAAGAGTTGTCCAATGTGCATACTTTGCATATTCGAAACCAATTTCGCAATTCGGGGTTGAGGTCATAACCACTTCAAAAGTCATAAGTTGGGGAAAATCACAATCCCTTATATGGTTCACTATAACCATGAACCCATAAGTTCAAAACCATAATTAAAGCATGAATAATCATTGATAAATCATGAAAAACATTATTCAATCAACAAACATTCAATATCCTCAACCCTTGTTTCAAAACCAACATAAATACCATGTGAAAAACACTTTAAAATGTGTGCTTTTAATAAATTAATAATGAGGGAAGAGTAACATGTCTGAAATACTAAGTTTCACGAGAGAATTCAATCCTTGATCCCTTGGATGATCTACCTCTTGGAAACCCTAAGTATGGCTACTTGAGAGAGTTTTGGAAGTGCTTGATTACATTATGAATGAGGAATAACACCCCTAAAGTTATTTATGAACTTGGAGTTTTAATTGGGTAAGAAGGGAATTGTCCAAAATGCCCTTAAATTAAAAGTTGAGGTTTTTATCGCTAGTGATTATGGGTCACTATATGACCCATAAGATTTCATTATGACTCATTACCACGAGTCATAGCCAAGACAATCTCCAGGGCATACCATACTATTGACCCTATGACTCAACTGATACGACTCATAATGGGACCCTATGACTCGTAGGGTCCAGTCATAGTCAATACATAACCCATATAGGAGTATACATTGGACACCTTATGATTTACATCCAACGACTCATAACGAGTCCTTATGGCTCATAGTGAGCCACTCGTACTTAGAGAAGAACTCAACCATACACTTACTAATTTGGTTACGATTTGGGTCCTTACAACTCGTTAAGACTCCATATGACTCGTAAGGGGAGTCATAGTCAGGACAGTGATGATAAAATTTCAGAAAATTTTCAAGGTCAACACTTAGGGTGTTTTTGCATGACTTCATCATGGTTGGAGATTGTGAACTTTGGGATGTCATAGAGGATGGTCCTTTCATTTCCTCTAGATCAGTTAAAGTTGTTGATGTGACTATACATGTTCCAATAACCAAGAGGGAGTTTGGTGATACTGATAGAAAGATGATAGAAAAAAATTACAATGCCAAGAAGATTCTTGTATGTGGTATTGGTCCTGATGAGTACAATAGGATCTCTGCCTGTCAAACTGCCAAGGAAATTTGGGACTCTCTGCAGACAACCCATGAAGGAACTACTCAGGTTAAACAGTCTAAGGTGGACACATTTACTAATCAGTATGAGACATTCACCATGTAGGAAGATGAATCTATTCAGGAGTTGCACATAAGGTTCACTGCAATAACTAACAAGTTGTACTATTTTGGAGAAGTGATTCCAACTCACAAGTAGGTTAGAAAATTTTTGAGGATATTGCCTAAGAAGTGGGAAAGCAAAGTAGATATCATTACCGAATCCAGGTATTTAAACAAGATGGCCATGAATAAGCTCATAGGTAATCTCAAAACCTATGAGATGCTAAAAAAATTTTGGGAAGCTAAAGGTTGGGTCCAAGAATGAGAAGAATTTAGTTCTCAAGGATACAAAAGAAACTACCAGCACTGAAGAAGAGGGGACAACCTACATATCCAAGAGGGTTCTCAAAGTCCTATGAAAGTCAGGGGCTCTATTAAAGGGAACAGATGCTAGAAAGAAGTCTAAAGAAGGAAAAGGAGATGATACTTGTCACAAATGTGGCAAGCTTGGCCACTATATCAAGGATTTCCTTATGCAACAGATGGAATACAAAGAATATGCTAGGCAAGCTACTAATAAAGAAAAAGGGAAAGGTGAGGTTCAGGAAAGGTTCAACAAGAAAAATAAAGCAGACAAGATTGTGAGTTAAGTACTGGTAGCATGCTGGGGTGACTCCTCTAGTGACTCAGATGATCCAGAACAAGTAAATGATGCTTTTATGATGGTAATTAAAGATGAAGCCAAAGTATTTGATTCATTTTTGCACTAATAGATAACAATGATATTGAGGGTGATAATCCCATCACTCTCCTTGACATCAAAAATAGCTTAAAGGATTATTCTCTGAGTAAGCAGAGATCTTTTTCATCTGTGTTGATTGATTCTCTAATTGATCTGGATAAAGACAAAGAAAACCTAAAGAAGGATGTGGAAAAATATGAGGAAGAAGTAGTTGAAATGAGTGATCAAGTGGTTGAGCTTACAAATAAGAAGGAAAGATTAACAGAAAAATTGGCTACTTATGAGGAAGAGATAGTGGAATTGAGTGTGAAAGTGGCTGAGCAACAAGTCACTTGTAAGACCTTTACTGATGAAAATAATCAACTGAATAAGATAGTATATGAGGTCTCAAAGTAGGATCTCAAGGTTAAGGGTGAAGGAAGCAAAATTCAGTTTCAGTTGGAATAAGAGATGACAAATCTCAAGGCTGATCTGATTACCTCAATTAATAGAAATTCTATTCTTGAGTAGGAACTGACGAAGGTAAGGACTAAACTTGAGAAATCTTTCAAATAGATAGTATTTTTAGAAACCATGACTAATCCGAAAAACTAAAAAGATGGATCTAGTTCCCTAGTCAGACTTGCAAAGAGCAAGAATGTTGTCTCATATACTCAATATGAAAAGATAGCCACTCCAGAGAAAAGTGCCCTTCCAAGAATACAGCTGTGAAGGATAGGAGAAGCTCTGCAATACTCAAAAGGAGGAAGCAGAGACTACCAAACTGGACAAGGAAAAAACTAATTACTCTCTGTCACTTTTTTGAGAACATAGACTCAAATGGGTTCCTAAAGCTGACAAATTAGTAATGATACAGGGAGAAACAAGAGGGAGAAACAACCACAAGTTGATCATAATGGTTGCTTAGAGAAAATGAGTGAAAAATTGAAGAGTGCCTCTTGCTAAATATCCTAGGTGGAGACATGTCTCCTTAATAATGGAATAAAATAAGAGAAGATTGATTAATGCTTATAATGTTGTGATTAAGTTCAAACGGGTCTATTTCAAGTTTTAAAGGAGAAACCTTGGCACTTCCCTGGTAAATAAGATTAGAGAACTGGTTGGTGATAACACCTAAGTTACACCTTAAATCTGAAGATTATGGGGTTGCAGTCAAATACAATACCCCAACTAAAGTTAGGGTCGAATTCCAAGGGAATTCGTAGAATTGTGGCTCTCAGATGCTATAATCAACGGGAAAAATTGGAAAAATAAATAGGGGGATTTGACTAGCAATATCAAACAAGTCGCTAATATCAACTTCGATTGTAATCAGTTATTGGTAACACTAGGATTGTGTTCTTCCTCCATAGACTTATCATGATTTGTAGAACCAACTCGATACCGTGCATGCAGAATTTGATAAGTTATTTACTACCATCTTTTGGACTAGCTGACAAATTTCACCCTTTATATTTTGAGTCTCGGGATGTCGCCTTACTAACCTTTATCCTAGATCCTAGTTAACTATTACCTTTTTGAGTCTCCAGTTATTAGATGGCAACTAATCATCATACTTAGATAAACCCTAGTAGCATGGATCGATAATTAAACTTCAAATTACTATTGTAATTATATTTTTCTAGTCACTACTCCTCTTTCAGAGTAAGTAGCAATAATCTAGGCGGGATCCTACATTTGAAACTGCTAAGATATCTAATAAAGTAAAGATAATACAATACATGCATGGGTATCGGTTCAAAACAACATAACATTTTCCCTAATTCATAAATTTATGTCACGACCCCAAAATAAGGGTCATGATGGCACTTGTCGCGGCATACCTAGACATGTAAGATTATTACCCAAACTGATACAAGAAGAAAAAAATGAAAGGATAGAAATGCTCAAGGTAAGGTTTCAAGAACGAAGCCGAACCATATAAGTAATCATAACAACGCGGGAACAACTTATCCAAAATACAAATCATGCCCACTAATACAATCTAGGAGTCAAATATATCAGAAAAGTAACCACAAAGGAACAATATTTGTCTTTGAATACTAATAAAGACATAACTACTATAGAAAGACAGAGGTGAATTCAGATGCATGAATGTCCAACCACTACCTTGGAAGCTCCAACAATCACCCGAGTCCAGCAAGTTGAGGCGCACTCGAGCTAGGACCTGCACCAAAAGGGTGCCGTAGGCATGAGTATGGTCCACTTGTACTCAGTAGGTATCATAGACCGACCAAACAAAGTACTAAATAAAGCATACAAAATATACACTAAGGGAATGTCACCGCAATTCAAAAATATCCCACAACGGCAGCCCACACCGCTTGCACTAACAGTTCTAATATATCACATATATTACAATATCACAACCATATTGAACACAAGTATGCATTACATCACATACAAGTAGAACAAGGAGAAACATGCATATACAAGATCATAAAATATAAGTAAAAAAGGATAAGACAATTACATAAAAGGTAGGTCAATATGGAAATACAACACAATAAAATAAGTGCGGTGTATATGATGATGATAATGATGATGATGATCCACAAAGTCATCGCACAACCTTCAAAATCGTCGTACAATATCCGTATATACCTATGGAGGCAATCCTCCTAACGCAAGACCCATGGGGGGTCCGTCAACCTATATACAATCCACATATATATCATATCTTCTTTCGGACATATCCCTCAAAAAGGTGTTATCAGGTGTTGCCAGTAATTCTCAGATGTTGCCACGGTAGTACCAATGTTTCATGAATGAGTATGATATGAAGATGTAATTTTCACAACCAATCACAATGAGTATTTCCACAACTAACAATATGATATATTTCCACAACCAACCATATGATATATCTCCACAACCATGTGGGCCAATATTCACTTATTATCTCTATTTTATTCATGAATTTCCACATGTCTCAAATACTAATAAAGTATGAATATAATCACAATATGCCAATGGCACCACATTCGAAATCTTAAAAAATACAATTATTCACATGTATTCAAGACTATCAATATCACATAGGACCCCACACGATCACACATATCACATAATATCTCAATTTTGACAATTACATCACATATAGGCCCCATACAGGCACAACACATAGATAGACATTTTTCATGATTAGTTCCCACCCTTAACATGCATTTTGTATCATCATTTTCTACCCAGATCAGTCTAAAAGAGTTAAGCCATAACCTACCTCAAAAGCCAAAATTGGTCCTCTACACTCCGAACTCATGACCTTACTTTCCACGAATAATCCTGAACTCCACTAAAAATATCAAATATGGAATCTATGTGTTAAAACAAAACCAATGACACCAATATTGACTATTTTTTATTCAGGTTAAAACGAACCCCCGAAATGCATTTTCGAAAAAGAAGAGAAAATTAAAACTTTACTTCAAAAATATGTTCTCCATATTTTTAGGAATCTACAACTGAAACCCAAGTTAAATAAGGTAAAAAACAATATTCAATTGAAAAAAAAAACTAATTTTAAGCTTTACTGGGTAAAATCTTTGAGATTCGGGTTAAAATCAAGAATCAGAGTTGTTTTGAAGGTTAAATTGATGAAAAACTTACAATTATAAGATAAAAACACTATTTAAGTGAAAAGGAGTGAAATTGGAGTTTAAAAAAAAATCAAGCTCTAAAATTTTTGGGGTTTTGAGAAATTAATCAATAAATTACTAAGAAAAGGGTTAATTCTTACCTTAAATCTGTAATAAAACTAAGAAATAGATGTTAATCTAGCTTACCAAGCTCCCAGAAACTTTACTTTCAAGCTCTCACACTATTTTAGCATTTAACTCACAAGAGACAAGATATAAAATGAGCAAAAATGGGCCCAAAACTGCTATATATATGGCAGAAAATCTGCACAAAAACTATTTTTTTTAAAGTCCAATCCGGACTTCGACGGGGTGCCCCGAATTCGGTTGGAGTCCGATATATGCAAAAGGACTATGCAATCATACTAAATTCAAAGTTCCAGACGCGTTGGCGAAGTTGAATTTTTGAAAAAAATGTTGTTGTCATAAAGTTGATTCCCAAAACCTAAAATCACAATTTTTCAAACGGAAGATCGAAATGAGATTCAAAAGCCATAAAATTACACCAAATATGTTACCATCCTAATACCAATATTCCAGATCTGCTGGTGAAGTCATATTTTCATCCGATGTCGTTTCGATCAAATGTGAATCCCACACCCATATGTCCTATTTTCCAACTTTCCGATCAATAGGTCAAAATGAGCTCGAGTTCACCGAAACCCGAACCAATGGTTTAATTGGCCTAAAATCGATATTTTGGAGTTGTTGGCGCAGTCTGTTCATCCATCCATTGCACGGATCAAAAGATATCCACATAAGTCTAAAATAAGGCTTTCAAAGCCATTAAAAACCTCAATATTGCATAAATGGTACCAAAATGCATCAAAAATCATGCCAATCACCCCACACCCCAGAAATACCATAATACAACTACGGGGAGGCGTAAATAGTCAAATCACACAAAATCACAAATTTCACATAGTTCATTAAATTTTTAGATTGTTACATTTTCCACTACTAAAAATCTAGTTCGTCCTCAAATTAAGGCAAAGAAATACCTGAATCAATGAAGAGCTAATAATAAGAACTATGTATATCATACTCGACCTCCCAAGTAGCCTTATCTACAGGTCGATGTCATCAATAAATCTTAACCACAGGAATAACTCTAGAATGTAACAGCCTAACATCCCAAGCCAAAATGGAGACCGGCTCCTCAATAAAGGACAATAACTCATCTAACAGAACCGACTCCTAACGAATGATATAAGACTCATCAAGAATATAGCTATGAAGCATAAAAACATGAAAAACTAGATGAACAACTGATAAATTAGGGGGGAAATTCAACTCATAAGACACATCACCAATAGTCCAAAGAATCTCAAATGGACCACTATACCTGGGGCTAAGTTGCCTCTCTTCCCAAACCTTATCACACCCTTAATGGGTGTAACTCAAATGAAAAAAGGATGACTAACACCAAATCTCAAGGCACGAAGTCTACGATCCGCATAGTACCTCTGCCTACTCTGAGCCTCTCTAAGTCTATCCTGAATGACTTGGACTCTATCCTAAGACTCATGAAGCAAGTCCATACCTTGAGGTCTCACGTCTAAAATAGTAAGCCAACCTACTGGGGAGCGACAAAACCTACCATACAATGCCTCAGAAGGAGCCATATCAATACTAGAATGGTAGCTATTATTATATACAAACTCTGCTAAAGATAAATGCTTCTCTCACTGACCATCAAAATCCATCCCGGTTGCGCGAAGCATATCCTCCAAAACCTAGATAGTCTGCTCTGAATAGCCATCAGTCAGGGAATGAAATGTTGTACTAAAATCCACCCAAGTACCCAACTCATCCTAAAAGTTTTTTCAAAAGTGAGTTGTGAACATGGGACCTCAATCTAAAATAATGGACACCAGTACATTATGCAAAAGCACAATCTGATGAATGTAGATATGGGCCAACCTCTCAGCACTGAATGAGACCTGAAATAGAATAAAATAAGCTGACTTGGTCAATCGATCCATAATGACCCAAACACTATCAGAACAACAAGAAGTACGAGGCAACCCAATCACAAAGTCTATAACGATTTGTTCCCACTTTTACTCGAGAAGAGGTAACCTATGGAGCAACCCACTAAATCTCATATGCTCGGCCTTCACCTACTAACAATATAGGCAATGAGTCCAAAAATCTGCTACATCTCGCCTCATACTAGCCCACCAGTAATGCTTGTCTCAAATCATGATACATTTTTGTCACACCTAGATGGATAGAATATTTGGAACAATAAGTCGCTTCCAAGATCAACCGAATCCAATTACCCACTCTTGGTGCACAAACTCAACCCTCGATCCTTAAAACTCTATCTGAATCAAATGAGGCTCCCTTAGCCTCTCCACTCAACACCTTATCTCAAATCAACCTCAATCCAACATCATCAAACTAATGAGCTCAAATATGCTCTATCGAAGAAGATATAGCCTTAACAATTGCCAAAACATGCCCAAGTGTCAAAATATCATGCCTAACTATTTAGTTAGCAAAATACTAAATCTCTAAGGCTAAAGGCCTCTCATAGGTCAAAAGATGTGCCAAGCCACCCATGCTAGTCATTTTGCATTAATACCCATGACTACTCACAACTCCAAGTCATTAGTAGGATAATTCTCATGAAGCTTCAACTAACCAGGGGCATATGTAATCACCGTGCCTTTTTGCATTAATATATCACCTAACCCAACATCTGAAGTATCACAAAAGATGGTAAAACCTGCACCCTCTCTAGGAAAGGTTAAGATAGGAGCTGAAGTCAACAAATCCTTGAGCTTTAGAAAGCTCACCTCACAAAAATTGAATCACTAAAAAGAAATCTTTTTCTAGGTCAACTTGGTCAATGGAGATGAAATGGATGAAAAACCCTCAACAAAATGCCGATAATAACCTGCCAAGCCAATAAAACTCTGAATCTCAGTGGGTGAAGTAGGTCTAGACGCAAAATAAACCATGACAATCTTGGCTGGATTAACCATAACACCCTTCTTTGTCACCACATGACCCAAGGAAGAAACAAACTCCAACCAAAACTCGCACTAAGAGAAATTAGCATACAACTTCTCATACGTCAATCTCAAAAGCAAAATTTACAAATACTCCTCATGCTCAACCTAATTCTGGGAATAAACCAAGATATCATCTATAAATATAATAAAAAGGGTGTCAAGATATGGTCAAAATACTCGGTTCATCACCTCTATGATGCGGTAGGGGCATTGATCAACCCAAAGGACATGATTAAGAACTTATAATGACCATATTGAGTCTAAAAAGCTGTCTTTGGAATATCCAAAGCTCTAATCCTCAATTGGTGATAACTAGACCTCAAATCAATCATCAAAAACACCGCAACACCCTAAAGTTGATCAAATACTTATTCTTAACTGCCACCTTATTCAACTGTCGATAATCAATACACATCCACATAAACCCATTATTTTTCTTCACAAACTAGATAGGTTGGATAAATCTCTTATCCAACAACTTTTATAATTGATCCTCCAGCTCCTTCAACTCTATTGGGTCCATCCTATAAGGAGAAATAGAAATGGGCTTGGTGCCTGGCTTAACATCAATAGCAAAATCAGTATCTCGATTTAGAGGTATACCAGGCAAGTTTGTAGGAAACACATCTATAAACTCACAAACAGCACAGAGAAAATCTAAGAAAAGAGGCGATACAGCACTGATGTCATGAATATGAGCCAAGTAAGATAAACATCCCTTCTCAACTAATTTATAAGACTGAACAAAAAATATAATCCTCTTAGGACCCAAATAAAGTGCATTCTTACAAGCTATCCTTGGTACACCCGATGAAGCTAAAGTTACAGTCTTAGAAAAATAATCTAAGACAACATGATAAGGATCCAACCAATCCATGCCCAAAATAATATCAAAATCGACCATGTCTAATACAAGCAAGTCTACTAAAGTCTCACGCCTGACAAAAGTCACAACACAAGATTGGTGCACCCGATCCACCAATAAAGAATCACTTACCGAGGTAGATACACAAATAAGCATTGTAAAAAGCTCACTAATAGCATCAAAACCCAAACTAAAATACACAGACACATAGGAAAAAGTAGATTTGGGATCAAATAATACAAATATAGGTCCAAAATGAATGGAGACGATACCTATAATCATAACATCAAAAGCCTCTACTTTGGGTCTAGCTGGTATAGCATAACACTGGCCATGAACACCAGCTGTGTAGGTAGCACCATAACCATCAACTGCCTGAGTGGCCCCGCAGCCACCCCTACGAGGTCTACTACCTCTACCTCTCATACTTTTGGTAGCACCCCTACCCCTTATAGATGAAATAAATTAGTTCTAAATACACGGGGAGAGGGAAGGGGGGACAGTCCTTGGCTAGATGGACCAACTCATCACACACAAACCAACCTCTAAACTTATCCTAATGGCACACCCTCCTAGCGCCTTCTCAAGATACTCAAGAGGTAGATCCATGCATACCCAGTTGACCCCATATACTCTAAAATATCTCCCCAAAACACTATCTTTCGAGTCATGGCTTACTGAAGAGTAGGAGGAAAAATAAGTCCTGGTTGAGATTCTACCTGCGGGGGTGACATAGATGAGAGCTGTACTCTTTGTACCAAAAAACATAGTCTAGTATCGACGCTGATGGAAGAATAGTACTCAGGGTCTAAGGAGTACCCAAAATTAAAGTAGGTGCAAATGGAGGAATACCATCACCAGACTCTAGCACAGGTGAAGGTAACATACTCAGAGCTGGGGAAACACCAAATGAACTCAAAGGAGTACCCACCAAATGGGTCAACAAATGAATCAGCAATCCCTCCAAGACTAAGGTAGAAGAACTCCAAGGCACTGAAGCTAAACCTACACCTCTAACCTAATTAACAAAAGGCTCAGAGGAGAGACCCCTAGTACTCCTCCTAGATGGGGATAATCCATGGGCTTTTCTTCTCTCTCGAGTCCATCCACGACTCGAGGCTCTTCCTATAGGTGAAGGCTCTGCATCTCTTATCACACTGGACCTAGTCGACACCATTTATTCAAAAAGAGTAAAACATAACTTAGAACATAGGGTATGAAATAACTTTGTACGATAAGGAATAAAATAAGAAAAGTATCCTAAAGAAATCTTATAGCCTCTCAAAGATAAATACATACGTATATGTACCAATCTATGAGACTCTATTAGACATCTCATTCTTACACCATTGAGACCAATGAAACCTAGTTGCTCTGATACCAATTTGTCATGACCTAATAATGAGGGTCATGATGGCACTTTTCGTAGATGTACCTTGACAAGTAAGACTATCACCCAAACTAATACAAGAAGGGAAAAGAAAATGACAGAAATGTTCAAGGTAAGGATTCTAGAATAAAACCAAACCATATAAGTAATCATAACAATGCGAAAAAAACTTATCCAAAATACCAATCATGTCTATAGACTTGGTTAATAATAAATGAAATTGGTATTTTGGTTTCATGATAATAGTTTTAATTGAGAAATAATGGAGGGGTATGATAGCTATCCAAAAAAGTGTGAGTCCAATGGACTGATACTAAAAACTCACGTTTGCTGACATGAGGATTGGTCATAGCGACCATATATATATGATACTTATGGGGTACACGAGAATCCCCTAAGTTACACTTGTATATATATATCATGGAGAGTAAAAGGTACACATGATTCCCTTGCTCCTATGATATCTATGGTTTATATGGCTATACGCATCGGGGCCCGTTTAGGGGGTAACACTGTACCTATATAGGTCGTGGGTTGTTCTAAGATGGTTAAGCTGCACATACGCAGGTTAATGTTTTTAAGGCATGCTAAACCTGGCTCCCTCTCCCGATATGGATATATATATGTATGGTTATGTATTCATATGGTTTCTTTCTTAGTTTTAAAGGTTGGCATTATCCTTATCTTGAGTGTATGCTAGATCTCACCCGTTAACTCATTTTTGAATGTTGTATCCCCATACGATGCAGAAACTATCCATTCTACTCCTCCTACTTAGTGATTAAATTCGAGATTAGATTATGTTGGATTGAAGTGGTGAGATTCCATATTCCATAAGGCTCCATTTTATGTCATGGATGCCCTTACATACTTGGTCATTTTATAAATTTGGGTTTGGCTATGGTCGGGGTCATATCCCGATCAGATATTATTTCACTTTTGGTTAGAGGATTTGTGGGATTACTATGGATTGGTACGGGCAGTGTCGGTAATGGTGTTAGCCTTGGAATTGACATTCATATTGGGGATGACATCGGCGAACTATATTTAATTTATTGTTTCATTTTGTTTTTGATTATATATATAAGCACCATTGGGGTATTATCTTGGTTTAGTTGGTTATTGGATGAGTTTACTTGGTTGGGTAGGTTTAGGAAGTAGACTTAACCCAAAGTCAACATATCTACAAATACACTATCTATTTATATGTTAAGAATTCAATTGACTCAAGGTATGTCTTTGGATATTGGGCTAGGTATTTGGGCTGGTCCATAGTTCTGGTTGGACTTTGTATGCCCATATCGATAAGGCCCCAATTTGGGTCGTGTCAAGTTGATATTTGAGATTTAGGTCCATGGTAATTGGGATTCCACAAAGCCGTGTTGAGTAGATTCTGTTTTAAGGGTGTAGCATACCACACTCATAAAAAAGAGGCTACAAGGTATTTAGGAATGTTTCTCTTTCTTATGTTCTATTTTAAAGCTTGGAGTTTACGTCCTAGAATCTTCTCTAATCTCTATTTATTTGCTTTTTAGATCATGCCTCAATGATCTGATATATATGAAAACTTCTCTATCCCAATTGGGGATGATGTTAATGGGACATGCTCTACCCATGGGATCCATACTCGATCTAGGGATACTGTCCTTAATTTTCCTAAAGTTCCACCAGTTCTCTCTAGTCTTCTTTAGGACAACATGACTAATGCAGAGTTTCATCAGTCGATTCGTATGATTGCTTAGTTTGTAGATTCTCTATCTGAGCATGGTATATCTATTATTTCATCTTCTGAGGAAACAAGGGTTGGCCAGTTTATAAGGACGAGCCCTCCAACTTTTAATGGTGTTATAGTAGATGAGGATCCTTAGGGTTTTTTTGGACAAGATAAAAAAAATATTCAGGGTTTATATGCCTCAAATGTGGAAGGGGTGGATTTTGTTGCTTACCAGCTAAAGGTTGTGGCATACCAATGGTATGAGGAATAGCATAGGGCAAAGGGCGATGTTGATGAATCATCTTTCTGGGAGACTTTCTCTAATGTATTTTTTGACTAATTTTTTCCTTAGGAGTGTTGGGAGTCAAAAGTAGAGGAATTTGTTAATCTAAAATAGTGGAAGATATCGGTCAAGGATTATGCCTGAAAGTTTCACGAGTTATCCCGGTATGATCGAGAGATGGTGTTTAATATGAGTGTCTAAATAAGGTAGTTTGCTTTAGGACTAGCTCATGAGTTGATCCTTAAAAGTAAGACTGTATTACTGATTAAGGACATATATATCTCTAGGTTGGTTATTCATATGCAACAGCTGGAGAAGGAAAAAAGAAAGCAAGTTGAGATAGGGGAAAGGTAGGGAAAGAAGTTTAGGTTTACTGAGCAAGGTGTTGGGTAACAACAAAGTGGTAGAGATGGTTCTAAGTGGCTAACGAAGAAGTGGGGAAGTTCTAGTTTCTTTCTCCCTAGATAGTGTTCCTTACTCGAGCTGTTGAGAGACAGGCGTCAGTAGGGTGGCAATAATTTTTGAGCATAAGGTGCCCAATCTTAGGCTAGTAGGGCTCAGTAACCTTCATCATGTCTTATTTTTAGGTTCTATGGTCGGTTGCATTACGGTTTCTGTGATGAGATGAGGGATAAATGCTTTAAATATGGTAAGTCAAGCCATATGCTTAGAAATTATTTGATAGGTAAGGTCGCTTCAGGAGCAAATAAGGTTTTGATTGCTTTATCTTTAGATCCAGGACCAAAGGGTGCACTATCTAGTTCCAGCATTGGTTGAAATTGTCTTTATTCTCTTACTACCCGATAGGAGTCTGAGACATCGCCTAACATTGTGACTAGTATGTTGCAGCTCTTTTCTCGCGGTGTATATTGTTTACTTGATTCAGTGTTAACTCTCTCTTGTGTGACCTTTTTTATGGCTGTGCATTTTGGTTTTGGTCTGAAGTATGTTTCAAACCCTTTTTCTATTTCTACCCTAATAGGTAACTCTGTGATTCCTAACATAGTATATAAGGGGTGTGTGGTATCTGATGGTAGTAATGATAGTTTGGTTAATTTGTTTGAATTAGATATGGTTGATTTCGATGTTATTTTAGGGATGGTTTGGTTTTACTCTTTCTATGCATCCCTAGATTGTCGGACCCTTAGGGTTGTCTTTTGATTTCCTAATGAGCTTATTATTGAGTGGAAGAGTGGTTCCCTAGCTTATAAGAAGAAGTTTATATCATATATTAAAGCTCAGGGATTAATCTCCAAGGGGTATCTCTATTATCTGGCCTGGGTTAAAGATTCCAACTCAAAGGGTCCTTCTTTGTATTTGGTTCCGGTGGTGAATAAGTTGCCTGATTTCTTTCCTGATGTCTTTCCTGGAGTTCCTACGGATAGGGAGATTGAGTTTGCGATTGATCTCATCCCGGACGCTCATCCAATTTTTATTCCCCCTATAAAATGGCCCCAATTGAGTTGAAGGAACTAAAGGAGTAGCTTAAGGATCTATTGGATAAGGGATTCATCCATCCTAGTGTGTCCCTATAAGGCGCACTAGTATTATTCTTGCAAAACAAGGATGATTTCTTTTGGATGTGTACTAATTACTGGCAGTTAAATAAGGTGATAGTTAAGAACAAGTATCCTCTTCCAAGAATAGATGACTTGTTTGATCAGTTGTAGGGTGCCAAATTATTTTCTAAGATTTATCTTTGATCGAGGTGTCATCAACATAAGATTAGGGGGTGGATATCCTTAAGAAAACTTTCAATACTCGGTATGGACACTTTGGTTCTTTGTAATGTCATTTGGTTTGACCAATGCTCATGTGACATTCATGTATTTGATGAATAAGGTCTTTAGTTAGTTTCTTGATCTATTTGTCATTATGTTCATTGATAAAATTTTGGTGCACTCTAAGAACGAGGTAGATCATGTCAATCACCTCTGTGTTGTGTTGCAGAATTTGAAAGAATACTAGTTGTATGACAAATTCTCTAAATGTGAATTTTGGTTGAATGTTATGACTTTTCTATGCCATATAATTTCTAGTGCGGGGATCATGGTGGATCCACAAAAGGTTGTGGTGGTTAAGAAGTGTCCTAGACCCATGACTCTAACTGACATTCAAAGTTTCTTGGGTTTAGCTGGTTACTATAGGAGGTTTGTGAAGATTTTCTCGGCCATAGCTACCCCATTGACTAAGGTAACTCAGAATAAGGTAAAGTTCTCTTGGTCCGATGCTTGTGAGGGTAGTTTTAAGAAGTTGAAGGATAAGCTAACTTCGACTTTAGTTTTGACCTTACCTGAAGGCACTGATAGGTTTTTGGTTTATAGTGATGTATTTTGTGTGGGACTTAGTTGTGTTCTGATGCAACATGGTAAGGTAATATCCTATACTTATAGGTAGTTGAAGGTACTGAGAGAAATTATCCTTCATATGATTTTGAGATATTAGCTATGGTGATTGCGTTAAAATCTTGTAGCACTATTTATATAAAGTGAACGTGGATATCTTATTAGATCATAGGAGTCTATAGTATGTGTTCACTTAGAAAGAGCTTAACCTCAGGCAAAGGAGATTGTTTAAGCTTTTAAAGGACTATGATATGAGTCTTCACTACTACCCAAGTTAAGTTAACATGATTACTAATGCTCTTATAAAGTTGTCCATGTGGAGTCTAGCTTATGTGGATAAGCAAAAGTGGGAATTGGTGAAGGATATTCATGATTTGGCTAACTTGGGAGTTCATCTCTTGGATCTGAGGATGGTGGTGTGTTGGTACAAGACGTGGTGAGGTCATCTCTTGGTGTAGAGATCAAGGAGAAGCAAATGCTAAATTATGTCTTGATAAAAATCAAGGGTGATATAGGTGGGAAAAAGGTGATGGAATTTGAGATTAGTGGTGATGGTACCTTGCGGTACCAAGAGTGGTTGTGTTTCTGGTGTAGATGGGTTACGAGAAAGGATATTGGCCGAGGAACATGAATCACGCTATATTGTTCATCCCAGTTCAATAAAAATATATCATGATATCAAGGAGATGTATTGGTGAAGTGGTATGAATAGGGATATGGCTGATTTTGTAGCCAACTGTATGGTGTGTCAACAAGTGAAAGTTAAGCACATGAGGCCTGCCATCTTGTATCAAGAAATTGAATTGCCAAAATAGAAATGGGAAGTAATCAACATGGATTTCATTACCGGTCTCCCTCAATATCAAAATCAATATGATTCTATTTGGGTCATCGTGGATAGGATGTAAAAATTGGCTCACTTTTTGCAGTAAGAACTAACTTATCGACTGAGGATTATGCGAGGTTGTATCTTCATGAGATTGTGAAGCTGTATGGGATGTCTATTTCTAATATCTCAGATCATGGTACATAATTTTCATCTCACTTCTTGTGGTCATTTTAGAAAGGGTTGGGTACTAAGGTTAGTTTGAGTATAAATTTTCACCCACAGATAAATAGGCAACTAGAAAGGACTATTTAGATGTTTGGAGATATGCTTCGTGCATGCGTGATTGACTATGGTGGTAATTGGAGCATCTATCTCTTGTATAGTTTGCTTATAGTAATAGCTATTACTCTATCATTGGGATGGCTCTATCTGAGGCCTTATATAGTAGGAGGTGTAGGTCTTCTATTGGGTGGTTTGGGGTTAGTGAGGCAAAGATGTTTAGCCCAGATTTGGTTCACCAAGCTATGGAAAAGGTGAAGGTGATTTGGGATAGACTTAAGGCTTCCTAAAGTCACCAAATATCCTATGTGGATATGAGAAATAAGGACTTGGAGTTTGAGGTTGGGGATGGAGTGTACCTAAAGGTGTCCCTTATAAAGAAAGTAATGCGGTTTGGGAAGAAAGAGAAGCTCAGTCCCCGGTATGTGGGTCCTTACTTAGTTTTGTAAAAGGTTGGTAAGGTTGCATATGAGTTGAAGTTTCTTTCTAGTTTGAACTCCTTTCATCCAGTATTCCATGTCTCTATATTAAGAAGGTGTATAGGTGATCCTTCATCAGTTGTTCCTTTGGAAGAATTGGGTATCTCAGATTCTCTATCTTATGAACAGATCCTAGTTGAGATCTTGGATTGGCAGGTTCGTCAGTTGAGAAGTAAGGATGTAACTTTGGTTAAGGTTCTATAGAAGAACCACAAGGTTGAAGAAGCTACTTGGAAAGTGGAAGAGGACATGAAGTCCAAATATCCATTCCTATGTTCTGCTCCCGGGATTGGTGCGAAAGGTATGTGTTCTTCATCATACTTTTGTTTTCAAACTTTGTTAAAGAAAATGTTGATTTTCTTACATCACTGTTTTCTAACTTAGCTAAAGGTTAGAGTTGAGGCATTGCGGTGTAAATCATGCTTGTACTACCTTGTTATATCATTCGGGGATGAATGATCCAAGTGGGGGAGAATTGAAACACCGTGGGTTATGATCCTTATAATTTTCCTGAGTTTTTGGCTTGTAGACATCATACGACTCGGGGGTACTAGTCGTATGATAGGGTACGATTTGGTAGGTCTTGGTCATATGTTAACCAGTGTAGGTTGGTTGGTTTCTTTCCAAGGTACAAATAGATAATACTAGTCGTATGTGAGAGTATTAGCAGTATGATGCCAATCATATGTTGCCCTATGTCTAACCTAGAGAAGTATATTCTACCTAAGGTACAGATTTAGGGTACTAGTCGTATGGTTGGGTAAGAATTGGCCTTGATGGTCATATATTGGACAGTGTTAAGGGTTTAAGAGGAGGCCTAAGGTATGAGATAAGGGTACCACTCGTACCCTAGGGTATGGTTTGAGGGGTGGTCATACCCACCTGCGGGAATTTTATACAGTTTAAGTTGAGGGTGACCTGGAAATTTACCCTCTTAACATCTTAAGGTCCCACAACTTATAACACTATTGGGACATCATTTACCCAATTATTTTGATCTTAAACACTTAGAAACTCTCTCATATTCTCTCAAGGATCTTGGGTAAAAAAAGGCTAAGGTTTTTTCAATAAGGTCAATTTAGGTATTACAAGGGTGATTTCTCTTCGTAATCTTCATAATCTAAGGCAATGTTACTCCTCCCTCATTGTTAGTTCCAACTAAAGGCATATTTTATGTATGGTTTTCATGGCATAATTGTGGTATGGTTTTGGTTTTTGAATATACGTTGGGGGTTTTGGTTATAAATGGTTTGGATATGGTTTTCCCCTGTTTTAATTATGGTTTTCATGTTTTAATGGTGGTTTGAACATATGGTTTCATGGTAATGCTTAATTGGTACTTGGTTTTGGATTTGAAAACTAAATTCCCTCAACATGTTTGATAAAGTTCCTATGAGATGCTTTTACTATATTATTGAACTTTCATTGAAAACTTTGCATGGTGTAAAGTGGTAATGGAACCCTAACTAGTTTGGATGGTCTTTAATGGTTAAATAGTAAGGTTTCGGTGGTCATGGTTATGGATTAATTGATTACACTTGTGAGGTACATAAAAATCTCCTAAGCAAACTTAATAATGATCATCTTGTGGGGTATATAGGAATCTTCCAAGCAACTTAATAATGTAATCTATGGGTACATGGGAATCCTTTCTTTTAAGAGGAGGTCTAAGGATATTTCTTGAAAGCTATGGTCGATATGATGATACTACTACTTATAACCTTGGTTACTAATAAATGGAATTGATGGTTTGGTTGTGTGCTAATGGTTTTAATAGGGCAATAATGGCGGGGTGTGGTAGCTAATCGTAAAGGTATGAGTCCAATGGATGGATATTGAAAACTCATATTTGCCAACATGAAGATTGGTAATGGTGAGCATATATATAATACTTTGGAGTACACGAGAATCCACTAATTTATACTTGTCTAAATGTATCATGGAGAGGGAAGGGTACATGGGAATCCCCTACTCCTATGGTATCTCTAATTCATAAGGCTACAAGCATCAGGGCTCATTCAGGGGGTAACACTGAACCCATTTAGGCCGTGGGTGGTTTTAGGATGTTTAAGCTACACATACTAATGTTAATGGTTTTAAGGCATGCTAAACCCGATTCCCTCTCACTGCATGGATATATATATATGGTTGTGTATACATATGGTTGTTTACTTGGTTTTAATGGTTGGCGTTATTTTATCCTTATGTTGAGTGCATGCTGGCGTTTACCTGCTAACCCACCTTCGAGCTTTGCATCCCCACGCAATACAATAATAGGCCATTCTACTCCTTCTGCTCAGTGATTGGATTCGGGATTATCTTGTGTTGGATTGAAGTGGTGAGCTTCCGTATTTTGGAAGGCTCTATTTCATCTCATGGATGTCCTTACATACTCTGTTCATTTTATAGACTTTGTTTTTTTCTATGGTCGGGTTCTTTTCCTGATTGGATATTGTTTTACTTTTAGTTAGAGGCTTTGTGGGACTACTATGGGTTGGTTTGTTCGGTGTTGGTAATAGAGTCAGCCTTGGCATTAGCATTGGTATTGGGGCTGACATTAGTGGATTATATTTGATTTATGATTGTTCTATTTTGTTTTGGATTATATACATAAAAGCAGTATGTTATTGTCTTAGTTTGGTTTGTTATTGGATAGGTTGACTTGGTTGGGTTTGTTTAGGAAGTAGATTTATTCCAAAGTTGGTATATATACAAATACGCTATCATGTTATATGTTTGGAATTCATCTGACTCAGGGTATGTGTTTGGAGGTTGGGTTAGGTATCAGGGGTGGTCCCTAGTCCTAATTGGACTTGGGATGCCTATCACGACAAAACCCTGATTTGGGACGTGTCACATTGTGATCATTGGGTTGTATAAAATAAGCTTAAATATGCATTGTCTCGTGATAAGAGGTAGTGTTGCTTGAGGATAAGCAAAAGTTTAAGTTGTGGGTGTTGATGAGTGGTACATTTACCACTCATTTACATCTAAAATTTGTGCACACTACTATGATTTGATGGTATGAATGAGACAAGTTTGTTAGTTTAATGCACTAATTTCCATATTTTGCAGGTTACACAGGTGATGAGATAAGAAGATGTAGATTTGAGATGAAAAAAATCAAAAGGAGAAGAAAAGTTTACAGCTGAAGACCATGTAAGTGATTAGGGTTGGTTAACGCAATCACATTCTGGGGGTCGTGATTGCGACCTATGAGGATTGGTCATCTTTTGGGACCATGAAGATCAGATTGTGGCTACCACGATTGCGGATAAGCTACGATGATTGCAGCTAGGCATGTTTATGCCCAGGGGAAATTTTTTCATTTTGCCTGACCGACCTCAAATCCCTTATAATGCTAAAGCCCTTTCCCATTTGGAGAACATACTTTGAACAATTGAACTTTGGCAACTTTGTAACCCTACCACTTAGAGAAACTTTTGTATTTGAATTTTTCAAGTTGAGTTAGTGAAATTTGAGTCTAATTTGAAGAACCTTCTTATCCTCTATTAGTATGGATGTTTTAAATGAACCTTTTGGTATATTTCTTACTTTTTACTTCATGATTAGCTAAGTTTCATGTCTTAGGATTATGTTGAACTAAGGTGCAATTATGTATGGGCTATGATGTACTTGTGTAGATTCTAGTTTTTTGGTGATGGGTTTCACTATTACTTGTTTGAATTAGTTAGGGTTTGTGGGTGAAAACCCCAAATGCCCAAGATGGACTTGTGGTTGAAAGCCCCAAGTTCTTGAAAGCTCACTTCATCCTTGAAAAAGAAATGTGGGTGAACTTTTGGAAACCATATCATCCTTGAAAGAGGATATGGGTGACAAAGTAATAGTGGACAATAAATGATGTAGTTTGCCATCTTTTCGCTATCTTAGAAATAAGAGTAAGTAGAGAGTTGGCTATGTCTTGGGAATCTTCCTAGAAATAGGGATGCCCCATTGAGGTATTCGATGGGTTTATGTGACACACTCGTTAGGTACTAAAAAGGGTCAATAAGTGATATTCTTGAGGTTTTGTTGACAAAACTAACCTCAAGGACATTTAACCTAACCTACCATATCGTTACTAAGTAGAATTTGCACCAAGATCGTTCTCATCTTGAATTTTCAATCACATTTGTTGCCTTTAGTTTGTTAACTTGAATAGACATTGATCAACCTTTTTTCCAAATCAAACTCCCTATTTTAAATAATGTATTTTACTTTGTTTACATTACGGGTATCTTTTTAGTAACTATTAACACCCATAGGACTAGAAATCTAATTTTGCTCCTCATGGATTCGACCTCAACATAAGTTGAGCTATTGAAAATGACTATCCTCTACAAATTTAAATGGTATAGGTGAACGTTATCAAAATGGTACCGTTGTCGGGGAGTAAATTTGCACCAAATCATTATGCACCTATGCATAATTTGCCCTTAGGTAGACATAATCCCAAGATCGTTCTCATCTTTAATTTTCAATCACATTTGTTGCCTTTCGTTTGTTAACTTGAATAGACATTGATCAACCTTTGTTCCAAAGTAAACGCCTCATTTTAAAGCATGTATTTACATTAGGGTATCTTTTAGTAACTATTAACGCCCATAAGACAAGAAAGCTAATATTGCTCCTCCTAAATTCGACTCCAACATAAGTTGAGCTATTGACAATGAACATCCTCAACTAATTTAAATGGTATAGTTTAACGTCATCAAAATGGTGCATTTTGTATGGTTCCTTTGAGTCTGAATTTTTGAATTTTTAATTATAGCATAGTTTGTTTACGTGGACGGGGAATGAATTCTAAGAACCCAATTGTAGTTCGTTAGGACTTAGTTTTTTGGTGGTTTTCAAGCATTCGGTGCAACCTCTAGTTTTTTGTCTTAATCATAGGGTCTTGCCCGTGTTTGCGAAGGTTCAAACTCTTGACATCACAATTGTGGGCCTTCCCCCTCGTGTTTGCAAAGAAGGGTCGGCCTGTCCAGGTCTTTTCTTTTATTCCCATTTAAGAAGGCCTCATCATATTCATGATGACCTACCTCTATTTTTCATCACATTCGTGACTCTTTCCTCACGTTCACAATGAACTAATTTCCCATGAATTACGATCGTGTCTCGATTCTTCACGATTGTATCTAGGGTTTTCGCGATCATGATGAGAAACCTCTAGGCCTATATATTGTTGTTTTTTTATTTTCCCCTCATTTATTGACCCTAAATTCGCCATTAATAGCCCTTGGATCTAAGAAACTCATGAGGACTCATAAATTTGAGCTAGGGATGTGTAGATGATGATGAAGAGATCATTTCCCACTACTTTTCGGCCTAAATCCTCCATCTAATTCCTTTTTTTCTCTCCTATTTTAGCCATCTCTCAAGGGCTAATTTGTTCCTAGATTTGTAGTCCATTTGTTCTCAACTTTTAAGAACATATTCCTTGTCCTTCGAGGGAGCTCATGACAAATTTAGTTTTAGAATTCAGTTAGCGGGCCCCATGGTACCATGATTGACTCGATTTTGGGTCCAGAGTCTTATATAGCAATATGGGTATCTTTTACTCCTACTAATACATATAATATTAATTTTATAGTGCAATGTCATTTTTAGGATATTGGAGAAAAGGCGAGTGGTTTGTAGACAGTTTAGGAATAAAGTTCGGCTTCGCGATAGGCTTAGGTCTACTTTCCCCAATGCGATTTTATGTAGTATAGATTTCATGATAGGTGTAAGACCCCGGAAAATCCTAAGCTTAATTCGGTCCTCTAGGCTTGTCAAGGGGTCCCAGACTTGTAATATTTTAGCTAAGTACTCAGACTTAGTTTCATTTTAGCCTAAGAAGGTTTGCAATCTTATTTCATGACCTTTACATCCATTAAATATTGATGTTTAGGTTGATTCATGATCAGAAATGTCCATAGGTGTTTTTGGACAAGTTTTGAATTTTTTTGGACTTCGTTTAAAGCTCTTTTGGAATCTTAAAATAGTGGGTCAACGCGATTTTGGTGTGCCACATTGACTATCGCATTAATTAGTATTTTCCCTAGCTATCAGCGTTCGATTCCAGTGAATCGATGCGAATATGGCGTGAAGCGTTGGCTATCGCGTCGATGCCATCGATGCACCATGTCGACCGGCTCATAGGTAGCCCAGTTTTCAGTCATGAAAAGATCGCATTCTTGAGGGTATTTAGGCTTTTTTCCCTCAACCCTCAGCCCCCCAAAAATGAAATTAAACTCCCTATAGAGCAAATATAGTTATTCTTTCGCAAATTTGCTCAAGAACAAAACCCTAAAAGATCTAATTTCAAATCAATAGCTCAAGATTCAACCATAAACTTTCAGAAATTCTTTAACAAAGGTATGTGAAGTGTTCATCCAAGGGCCCCTTCCACCCTTGGAATCCAAGAATCTGTTTTGAATTTCAAGTAATTGATTTTATGATTTCTATGTTTGGAATTAAAGTGTATCCATGATTGCTATTTGGATTAAGTTCCTATGTGTGTGTGTGTGTGTGTGTTTGTGTGTGTGGTAGATTCATGTGAATCCATGATACACCCTTGATTTGTGACATTAGAGATGAATTATGATGCTCACTTTTTGTTCAATACTATATGCATATACTATGCTCACCAAGTGCTTGATAAATTGTCCATGTGAACTATTAATAGAATGAAATCATGTCAAGTTAGCTTATGTGCAAGTTATATCATGCAAGTGTTTGTCAAAATGCCCCAATGAATGAATGATGATCAAGTACTTAGCTTTATGCTTCAAGTTGTGCCATGTCTCTTAATTTATGCTATCGAGTCCTGGGGTTATTTGTACCCAATAATTTAGCTGATTACCTAGAGCTATGGTCAATCATAAACTAGCATCAGTCATGACATAATCTGTAGTACTCTTAGTCAGTTATAGAACTCAGAAAAACTCAGTAGAATCAGTAGAAGTCCAGTCTAATTTAGTATCCAGTTCAGACATCAGTAAACTCAGTCATCTAACAAAATTAAGTAGCATTTCATTAGTCAACGAAACTCAGTGAAATCAGTTCAGTTTAGATAAATAGTAATCTCAGTAACTGTTCAGTCCAACTTAGTACAGACTAGAAATCAGTCCAGTGTCTATTCAGTTGGGAGTAGGACTCAGCACCGATTTAACCTAGGGATGAGGGCATTCCTGTCAGCAGAGGGTTTGACCCTTAGCAGCAATCCCTATATTACAAAAATATGTAGCCATTGTTGGTTGAGGTATCTTCTTGCCAGACATTATGAGGGTTGATACTTCTCATCCGAGTTATCCTGCCAGTGAGGGTTGACGGAAGAGCTTCTTGTCAGAGAGGATTAACTCACAACTTGTCCTTTCCTATGGCATTGTATTGAGACCCTTCTAATAAAGGTCACAGGTTAGACCCCAAATCAGTTAGAGAAGGGGTATGTCAGTTAGATGATTACCTCCCACAGTCTCAGTTTCAATCTCAGTCTCAAAATAGAACTCAGTTTAGTTCTATAGATTTAGGACTATCAGATATAGTCACTTAACTTAGCTCAGTACAAAAATTAGTATAGTTCTTTAGAATTTAGGACTATCAAATATAGTCATCCAGTTATCATTAGTAGAGTATTCAGTAAAATCAGTTAATCAGTATTTAGATCCAATATTTAGTACTAGCATGATTTTCGTTACTGTATACGTATTCATTCATGTACTTTTATTCAATCATACTCATGTTATTCATTTATTATTGTTCATGCATATGAACCCATGCATTCTAGCCTACCTCACTGAGCATACCAGTACATTTAAAGTACTGACGCATGCTCTTTGAGATATGATGTGATATATCATAGGTTTTGACGTACGAGTTCCAGAGCACCCTCGGTAGACCAAACTCTCAACGTTCAGAGTAGTGCTAAGATCCCATAGTTCGAGGACATGCTTATCATTTAAAGTATATTTTTTAGTTTATTTTAGTAGATGGAGTTAGTTGCACGCTTGTCCCATCAACTTCGCAGTTCAGAAAGTTTAGAGGCTTCCCAGACTAGAGTATTTTCAAATAGTTATTTAGATTTTAGTATTTTGTTCAGTTTTCGTATTTAATATCACATTTAGCATTATTCAATATTATTTACAGACGAACCTTATGGCATGTCTCTTCCTATTTTTTCATATTATTCAGCATTATTATTTAGTTATCGTAGCAGGTACCAGTCATGGGTTAGCTTGTGGTCCCGTAGGATTATGAGCACCGTGTAGTGTACGGGGTCTAGACTCAAGGTGTTACAAATATGGTATCAGAGACTAAGGTTCAATAGAGTCTTAGAAATAGTAGAGTCTTAGGCATGGGTGTATTGCACGTCACACTAATGGACAAGAGTCTATGCAATTTTTTAGGAATAGTTTTCCTTCTTTAAGTATTCATATCATGTGATTGAGCATGAGCTCTAATTATACTCTCTTTATAACCCTAGTTTCTCTTCTATTTATAGAATATGCCTCTAAAGAGGACTCAGGGAAGAGGAACGGGAGATTAGTTAGCCCCTCAGCCCATCCATCCAAATCCTTTGGGCGAACATGTCTCCTATGCAGAGTTCAGAGCATCCTTCACCACCTTAGCTTATTTTATGGCAGCCTACAATGAATGATCAGCTGTGGTTCTGTCCAACCCAGTGGCTAATATTGCTGCTACCAGGATTTGAGACTTCCCCCAAATGAACCCTCCATTTTTCACAGGGTCTAAGTCAGATGAGGACCCTCATGAGTTTTTTTATCAAGTTTAGAAGGTTACATATATTATGGGGGTGACGGCTGTTGAGAGTGCTAAGTTGGCCGAATATAAGTTACAGGATATGACTCACTCATGGTTCAAATAGTGAAAGGTAAAAAGGCCCGCAGATGTAGGGCCCATAGAATGGGAGGAGTTTGTAGTTGCTTTTCTAGATAGGTTCTAATCGCTAGAGTAGAGGGAAGTGAAAGTTTTGGATTTTATTTACCTAAAGTAGGGCAACATAACAGTATAGGAGTATTCTCTCAAGTTTACTCAGTTTGCCATATATGCCTCATATGTTGTTATAGACAGTATAGCAAAGATGAGTAAGTTTGTGTCAGGGGTATCTAGCAGTGTGGTCAAGGAGTGTAGAACCATAATTCTTATTAAGGATATGGAAATATCCAGGCTCATTGTCCATCCCCAGCAGATAGAAGAGGCCAAGAATAAAGAGAAAGAGAGGGAGAATAAGAGAGCAAGAACAGGTAGTTTCAATTTTGCTCAGCCTAAGTTAGAGGGTGGAAATCAATCTCAGTTCCAGCCGAAATCCTCAGTTCTAGCTCCATCCTCATCCAGTGCTCTAGTGCCGAAATTCAGAGATGGCAACCAAGATAGGGCATCAAGCCCTAGACCTCATGGCAGTGTTAGCAGTGCCCGAACCAACCCCTTTTTCCAGAAATATGGAAGAAACCACCAAGGTATCTACAGAGCTGGCAGTAGTATTTGTTTTGAATGTGGTAAGCCAGGCCATAAGGTCAGACAGTTCCCTTAGGTTGAGTCGCAAAGTCAGCATAACCGTCCCCCAGCTCAGTCCGGTCACCCAAATCAATAGAGTGCTTCTTCCAGTGCCACTAGTGGGCAGCGTCCAAATAGTCTCTATGTTCTTTAGTCTTGGTAGGATCAGGAAAGTTCTCCTGATGTGGTCACTGGTACGTTACAAGTTTTCCATTTGCGTATTTATGATTTGCTAGATCCAGGAGCTTCCTTGTCCTTTGTTACTTCATATATAGCAGTTGATTTCGGAGTCAGTCCTAAAATTCTAGTAGAGACCTTCTCAGTTTCTACCCCAGTGGGTAAGTGTATCATAGCCCGACGGGTATATGATGATAGGCGAATTTACACGCCTATAGCACTAGATTTTGCCCATATTTTAGCCTAGTTTTGAGAACAAATTATATAATTCATGCACTTTTAGTCCTTTTTCCTGTAAGTGAGCTAACGAACATGATTAGCAAGTTTTCAGGTATAAATGATGCAGATTTCAGCATTTTATGGATAACTTGACGCCAAAGAAAGCTTTACGAAAGAAGGAAGGGAAAGCTTGGACGCCAAGGACCAAAAGTGATGCATGGAAAACCTGTCCCGGGCAAAAACAACATTTCTGAAGACTTTGGGGACCAGCAGTAACCTATTAGGATTAGAATAATAATGTAGTAATTTATTAGGATTAGGATAATGATACATTAACCTAGTAGGATTGGGTTAAGTAATGCAGTAGCTTAGTAGGAATAGGATATGGGTGTTATAAATACCCTATTTTGCTAGAGATTTTAATTAATTCCACACAATTCACCCATTCCCCCATTCCATCAATTCCCATCCATCCACCCACCATCCATCCATCCATCAAAACAATTCTTTTTAATTCTTAATTACTTTCTATTCATCTATTCAATTCTTAATTTCCGCAACAAGAGAAACGTTACTTTGCTAGGAATTCACGCCTAACGCCTACCACACTACTACTACACGAAATCTTTATTGTGGTATAGTAACAATGTCTATTGTGATTTCCTTTGCACTCATGGGTAACTAAACCTCTCTGTTGGGGTTATGGAAACCTTATGAGATACTATCTAAGGCTATGAGTTTGTGAATTCGTGACACGTATATTGCTTATATCATTATTCTCTTCATCTTAATGCAAATTCTTGTGGCTGCAGACGCATAGAATAACGCCAGTATAACATTAACTTGTTCGAAAGAAAAGTTATATGTCTGGAAAAGAGATAATGTCAAGGTAATAGGGTCCCATCCCCTATTAAAAAGTTAGTGCCGTAACTAGATTAACCTCTTGGAGAATTTGTACCGTTAGATACGCTTTAAGCTCGAAAGAGTTAAAGTGAAATAGTCCTTGTTGAGGTAGAAAGACGCTTGGATTTACCATCAAATACAATTCTCTATAAGCACATGCATGTCTGAATTCCGCATAACTCATAGCCAATAGAGACGTACAACTCAAAAGGTGGACATAACCCCAACTTCTCAATTCTCATTGTTTTACATCGTACTAAACATTCTTTCGTTTTACGTTGCTATTTTCAGTTTTTACTTTAATATTTTGGTTACTGATGATAGGCGGATTTACACGCCTATATCAATATATTTTGCCCATATTTTAGCCTAGTTTTGAGAACAAATTATATATTTCATGCACTTTTAGTCCTTTTTCCTGTAAATGAGCTAACGAACATGATTAGTAAAGTTTCAGGTATAAATGATGCAAAATTCAGCATTTTATGGCTTACTTGATGCAAAAGAAAGCTCACGAAGAAAGGAAAAGGAGTGAACACGCCTAAGGACCAAAACTGCTGCATGGAAAATTTGTCCCAGGCTAAAACAACATTTCTGAAGACTTTGGGGACTTACAGACACATAGCTGGATTTTGACAAAGATACATTAACCTAGTACAATTAGGTTATGTATTTCATTAGTTTATTTGGATTATGATAATGTTACCTTAACCTAGTATATTTGGGTTAAGTGTTCCATAGGCCTAGTAGGATTTGGTTATTTATTTCATTAGCATAGTAGGAGTAGGATAGGAGTATTATAAATACCCTATCATACTAGAGATTTTCATTCATCTTTCTATTCTTCACTTAATTCAACAATTAATTTTTCTTCCATCCCTCTCATCTTCCACTACAAACACTTCTAATCTACTCTTCTAGTCTTAAAATCCACAACAAGAGAATCGTTACTTTTGCTAAGGACTTCACGCCTCACGCCTACCACTTGTGCTACACGAAAATCATCAATCTTGTGGTATAATAACAACAATACAAATTGTGATTTCCTTCGCATTCATGGGTAACTAAACTTCTCTGTTGGGGTTATGGAAGCCGAATGAGTTACTATCTATTACTGTGAGTTTGTGAGTTTGAGACACATATATTGCTTATATCATTATTCTCTTCATCTTAATCCACATTCGTTGCAAACGCAATAATACGTCAGTCTAACATTTAACTTGTTCGAGAGAAAGGTTATTTGTCTGGAAAAGAGATAATGTCAAGGTAGTAGGACACCCTTTCCTATTAAAAAGCTAGTGCCGTAACTGGACTAACCTCTTGGAGAATTCGTACCGTTAGACACGCTTTAAGCTCGAGAGAGTTAAAGTGAAATAGTCCTTGTTTAGGTCGAGAGACGCTTGGATTTACCATTGACTACAATTCTCTATAAGCAATTGCATGTTAGAATTCTATACACTCATAGCCAATAGAGATGTATACCTCAGAAGGTGGACATAACCCCAACGCTTCAATTCTCATTGTTTACAACTAACGTAACAATCTTCCTCTTTTTACTTTGCTATTTTCAGCTTTTGCGTTATTATTTTGGTTACACATTACAATCCCCCTTTTTACGAGACTTGCACCAAAAGTCTAGTAACCGTTGCTTACTTGTTGACCAAGCTATTCCCTGTGGGATCGATACCCAACCCAAGTTGGGTTCTATTTGCTAACGACCGCTTTACACTCCTACGAGAGCTGTAGATTGAGCGTTATCAAAAATTGGCGCCGTTGCCGGGGAATACGAGTGTCAATCAAGTTTGTGATAATTACTAGACCCTTTGGTCGAAGATTCTCGTACTTTTATGTTTAGTTTTTGTTTTTGTTTAATGCAGGTTTTTACTTTAGTGCATGCCCCATACTAGAAGTTCTGATCAACCGTTATTACCAATCAATCCTGAACCACAACGAATTAGAAGAATGGAAGCACAAGCTGAAATCGATAGGATGGCTGCTCAACACGAGCAAGAAAGATTAGCTGCTCTTGCTGCTGCTTAAGTACAACAACAAAACATTGATAATCCTGGGCGAGCAACAAATCCTGACGATGAAGATTTAGGTGATGACGAGTTGATAAACCCAAGGCATGTTGCTGAAACTACAACACCTGCCAACAGAAGAGGTCGACAAGCTCGGTATAGGTATGATCGCCAACCTTTGCAGCCAGCTTTCGACGATGATGATGATGATCTTGATGGTGCCGGAGCCACTGGAGCTATAATTCCACCACCATTAGCGCCCGGAGCCAAGTTCAACATTACAAGCACCATGATTCAGTTATTGCAACTCAAGGGATTATTTGGTGGACTAGCAGGCGACGATCCGAATATGCATCTCATCAACTTTATTTCTACATGCAAGTCTTTTGATAATCCTGGTGTTGGTCAGAATGCTATTCGATTACGTCTATTTCCATTGTCTCTGTCTGGGGAGGCAACACTATGGTTGAATGGGCTGACTCCTGATTTAATTACAAATTGGAGGCAATTGAGAGACGCTTTCCTAGAAAGATTCTTTCCGCCATCCAAAAGAGCACAATTGAGAGATAAATTAGCAACTTCCGCCAGCTTCCCACTGAAGCTCTTCATGAAACATGGGAGTGGTTCAAGACAAAGCTAGCGAGATTCCCAAACCATCACATGACTAATGTTCACCTAATGGAGATCTTGTATAGAGCCTTGAATTCAATAACTAAACCAGTGGTGGATAATGCAGCTGGAGGTTCTTTCATGGACCTCACCTTTGGTCAAGCAAGCAATATGCTAGATCGCATGACAAAACAAAGTAGAGCTTGGCATACCAGGGATTCTGAGGTAGCAAGCCCCACTTTATCTATTGGCATGACTGCAGACCAAAGAAGAAGAGAAGAAGAACGTGATCAAGACATGGCGCACATAAAAACACAAATGGATCTTCTGACAAAGCATTTATTATCAGGGAAGACCGAAAAAGTGAAAGTTGTGACGCTAAAAGGAAGAGACGAATCTGATTCTAAAGAGGAGGCCAACTACTTGAACAATCAGGGGGTTTTCGTGGGAATGCCCAAGGAAACCAAGGTCGGAACTATTATGATAAATCTGGAAGCAAAGACCAAGGTAGTTGGAAGAAAAACAATGAAAAGAGTGGTTTGTACGTTCCCCCTGGTAGACGTGATACCACCACATCTAATTCTGGAAGTATGGAAGACATGATGGCTAAGTTATTGAAAGGAGTGGAAGCAACGAGCGCGGGAGTTATGGATGTGATTAATGATTTGTCCTCCATGAAGCAATTAGTTGATTCTCATTCCACTTCTATCAAGCAAATAGAGCAGCAATTGAGCCAACTTTCAGCAGCATTCAATCAAAGAAAGGCTGGCACCTTACCGAGCGATACTGTGCAAAACCCAAGGAATGATGGGTCATGCATGGCCATCACTACCAGAAGTGGTAAGGTGCTGGAAACTTCAGCAAAAGACAAGCAAGTGGTTGACGAAGTTGCGGACAAGGATAACAACACGAAATGTGAAGAGTCCACGGATGACGTTACTAACGTCACTCCCAACGACGTGCAAGCTGAAAAAGTTGAAAAACGGAAGCAAGAGGAGAAGAAAGCCACAGAGAGAACACTTCCATACCCACCACCACCTTTTCCCCAAAGATTGAAGAAGGTGGCGTATGACACTAAGTTCAGCAAATTTGTGACTATGTTGAAGTAGCTGACCATCAATGTTCCATTAGTGGAGGCACTTGAGCAAATGCCTGGGTATGCGAAGTTTATGAAAGATATTTTGACAAAGAAGAGGGCAGCAAGTTATGAGCTGAAGGATGATGTACATCATTGTAGTGCAATTGCTTCCCGATCGATAGTTCAGAAGAAGGCCGACCCCGGAGCTTTCACTATTCCTTGCACCGTCGGATCTTTGAACTTTGCCAAAGCATTATGTGACTTAGGAGCCAGCATCAACTTGATGCCATTAAAGATCTACAAGAAGTTGGGGTTAGGAGATCCTACACCAACTAATATGAGGCTTGTCATGGCGGATAGGTCGGTAAAACGACCTGTTGGTATTCTATGTGACGTATTGGTAAAGGTTTCTTCATTCATCTTTCCGGCAGACTTTGTTATTTTGGATTGTGAAGCAGACTCAGAAGTTCCCATAATCTTGGGGCGCCCTTTCCTTGCTACAGGAAGTTTGCTCTTTGATTTAAGGGCTAATGAACTTTCATTCCGAATAAATGATGAAGTGGTTCGTTTTGATGTTTGCAAATCAATGAAGCAACCCAAAGATCTGAGTGTATTTTCTGTGGCTGATATTGTCTTTGATGATTAGAAAGAACGACTTGAAGAAGAGCAAATTCTTGATGATCCTTTGGAGGTTTTGCTCATGAAAGGAGAGAATGAGGATGTTGAAATTTCTAAAGAAGCTATTTGTGCTCTATCAGGATTAGGAAAATATCGCTATACTCCCAAGAAGCTGGATCTTGATCTCAAGAATCGACCCACACCACCATCTAAGCCATCTATTGAAGAACCACCCACACTAGAATTGAAGGAGCTGTCAAGCCATTTGAAGTACGCATTCTTAGGAAGCGGAAACACTCTTCCAGTCATAGTGGCAGCCGATTTGGGTGAGCAACAAGTTGCAGCTCTTATTGCTATCTTACGCAAGTATATTAGAGCTATTGGATGGACCATTGCGGATATTATTGGTATTCCACCTGGGATTTGCACACATAAAATTCAGCTTCAAGAAAAGTGCACACCAACCATTGAACATCAAAGGCGTTTAAACCCACCTATGCAAGAAGTGGTGAAGAAGGAGATTATCAAGTGGTTAGACGCAGGAGTTGTATATCCTATCTCTGATAGCACATGGGTAAGTCCTGTACAATGTGTTCCCAAGAAAGGAGGTATGACGGTGGTTGCAAATGCGAAGAATGAGCTTATTCCACTTAGGCCCGTTACTGGATGGAGAGTATGCATGGACTACCGCAAGCTGAATTCTTGGACGCTCAAAGATCACTTCCCCATGCCATTTATGGACCAAATGCTAGATCGATTAGCGGGGAAAGGATGGTTTTTCTTCTTGGATGGTTATTCAGGTTATAATCAGATTTGTATTGCTCCCAAATACCAAGAGAAGACAACGTTTACATGCCCATATGGTACGTTTGCCTTCAAACGTATGCCATTCGGGTTATGTAATGCACCAACCATCTTTCAACGTTGTATGATGTCTATTTTCTCTGATATGGTTGAAGACACTTTGGAGGTATTTATGGACGACGTTTCAGTTGTGGGTGAGTTTTTTGAAGCGTGTTTGGCAAACTTAAGCATGGCATTACAAAGATGTGGAGAGTTCAACCTTGTGCTGAATTGGAAAAAGTGCCACTTCATGGTAAAAGAAGGAATCGTTCTTGGGCACAAGATCTCTAAAAGAGGAATAGAGGTTGATCGAGCAAAATAGAGGTAATTAAGAAGCTACCGCCTCCAATTTCGGTGAAGGGAGTTCGTAGTTTTCTTGGCCATGCTGGGTTCTATCGTAGATTCATCAAAGACTTTTCCAAAATTTCTAGTCCATTGTGCAAACTATAGGAGAAAGATGCGAAGTTTGACTTTAATGACGATTGCTTAAAGGCATTCAAATGCCTTAAAGGAAAACTCATTGAAGCCCCTATCATGGTAGCACCAGATTGGACGCTCTCGTTCGAAGTCATGTGTGATGCTAGTGGTGTAGCCGTTGGTGCTGTTCTTGGTCAGAGAAAGGAGAAACTATTTCATCCTATCTACTATGTGAGTAAGGTCCTAAATGAAGCCCAAAGGAACTACACTGTTACTGAACAAGAGCTCCTAGTGGTTGTGTATGCGTTTGAGAAGTTTCGTGCCTACCTATTGGGTACTAAGGTGATCGTCCATACAGACCATGCAGCTCTTAGGTATCTAATGACAAAGAAGGATGCAAAACCAAGGTTGATTCGATGGGTATTGCTGCTGCAAGAGTTCAATTTTGAGGTCAAAGATAGAAGAGGTTGCGAGAACCAAGTGACTGATCACCTATCTCGACTTGAGAATGAGCAGGTGGTGCAACCAGAAATTCAGATTGATGATGCATTCCCTGACGAGGAGATATTAGAGACAACAATGGACAAATTACCATGGTATGCCGACTTTGCAAATTTCGTGGTGAGTAATGTGCTACCTGCCAATTTATCTTACCACCAAAGGAGGAAGTATATGCATGACGTCTAGCACTATTATTGGGATGAGCCTTATTTGTTTCGAAGATGCGCGGATGGGATCATTCGACGATGTATATCCCATGAAGAAGTGCCCACTATATTGGAAGCATGCCACACTTCGTAAGTTGGAGGAGATCATGCAGGCAATCGAACGGCAAGAAAAGTATTACAAAGTGATTATTATTGACCTTCGATATTCAGAGATGCATACGACTATGTGAGAAGGTGTGACCAATGCCAACGTCAAGTTGCTATTTCAAAACACCATGAAATGCCCATGTCTAAAATTCTGGAGGTATAACTCTTTGATGTGTGGGGTATTGATTTCATGGGTCCATTCATGAATTCGTATGGAATGAAGTACATCTTGGTTGCTATGGATTATGTTTCAAAATGGGTTGAAGCTGTAGCATTGGCCGACAATGAAGGGAAGCGTGTTGTAGCGTTCTTAAAGAAAAATATCTTCTCTCGCTTTGGAGTTCCACGTACTATCATAAGTGATGGAGGATCTCACTTTTGCAAAAAACTATTCAAATTTGTATTGGACAAGTATGGTGTCAAGCAACACAAGGTAGCTACGCCCTATCATCCCCAAACTAGTGGACAAGTAGAGGTTTCCAATCGAGAGATCAAGCAAATCCTTGCCAAGACGGTTAATGCAAATAGGAAGGATTGGTCTCAAAAGCTAGATGATGCACTATGGGCGTATAGGACTGCATTCAAAACACCCATTGGTATGTCACCTTATCAACTAGTTTATGGGAAGGCTTGTTATCTACCCATCGAGCTTGAACACAAGGCATTGTGGGCATTGAAGCAATTGAACTTGAATTGGGATGATGTGAAGAATCTGAGGTTGGAGCAGCTAAACGAACTAGATGAATTCCGTCTCCATGCATAGGAACGATCGGATTTATATAAGGAGCGGATGAAGAAGTATCATGATCAGCGGATTGTTCGACGAAACTTCCAAAAAGGTGACATGTTACTACTCTTTAACTCCAGATTTAAGCTCTTCCCAGGTAAGTTAAAATTAAAGTGGTCTGGTCCATTTAAAGTCATCCAAGTCTACTCGTCTGGAGTAGTCGAATTGGAAGGCAATAAGGGTGTTGTTTTCAAAGTGAATGGCCAACGTGTTAAGCCTTATATCGGTCCTCTTGACTCGATGAATGACATGGCCATCACTTATCTCGATGAAGTCTAAGTACTCGAGATTATTACGTCGAGCCACGACAATAAATAAGGCGCTAGATGGGAGGCAACCCATCGTTTTATCGTTTTATCATTTTATCGTTTTGTCGTTTTGGTACTTGTTTTGTTTTTGATAAATGAAAATCCAAAAATAAGAGTCATTCCATGATCAAAACTAAGGCGGTTGGTGGGACTCAACCCATCGTACTAATCATTTTCATTTGTTTTGAGCAAAAATAGGTGCAAGAAGTATTCAACGAGGAGATTGATTTCAATTGATAATTTGGACGCATTGTATGGTAAAGTTGGTAAGTTAGGAATAGCGATGCATAAGGCTATGGATTGAGCATCTCTCATACCCAAATAGGCACCGAGGAAGGCTAGGCCTTGGAAAAACTAGGCCACGAACGATGCACAACCTATCCTATAGCCTAAGGTCTCGGAATCTAGTGTGCTATACACTATGCGCCGCCTATTCATAAGTGTGCTTTTGACTATGCGCCGCCTATGCTATGGCATTTGGTCTCAGTATCTCATATGCCATAGACTATGCGGCGCATATGTCTACAAATTCCATAGACTATGCGGCGCATATGTCCCATTATGCCATAGACAATGCGCCGCATATGTCATGTCTATGCCAAGCATTATGCGCCGCATATGTGGGATTTTTGTCTCCAAAACCGATTGTAAACGGGTCATAACCCGATCCATTCTCTTCCTATATAAAGGGGACTTAGTTTTACAACACAACCACACTAAAAATTGACCTAAGGGCGCCGCATATACATCCAAATCCTCTCAAAATTTTCTTCTTTTGCTCTTCCAATTCACATAACCATCCCCACAAGCTTCAAGCAAGTAAGTGCTATCTTATTCTTCATTTATCTCTCGTAAGTAATACGTTGCTATGTCTAGTATGAATTGCTAAATCGTATAAGATTGTTGGTGATGTGTATGTGTTTCATGTGAGTGAACATATACGTAGGAAAATCTTGACTTGTTTCCGACTTGAATTTGGTTTCAATAGCATTGTTATGATATTTACGGAATTACTATGGCTATGAACATTGCTTAAGATTGTTGTTTGGATACTTACATGTTAGACTATCCCGGCCATCGGGATAAGACTTATAGTGCCTACCGGCATAAGAGGTTGTGATCGTTGTAAGAATAACTATTCCATGTGGTAACCCCTATGTAGTAGTATTGTTATATCTACCATGAAAGTAGTCCAATGGCTGCAAGTAAGTGATGCATTGCTGATTTTCTTGTCGAAATACAATCCTAAAACGTATGTCGACGAAATCTGAGTACTCGACTACTTTCACTTCACTGATTTGTGTTAACAAAACTAAGTGTGGGGTGGTACCCCTAATGCTTATTTATAAATTGTATCGATTGAGATTGTGCTTCCACTAACACTATTTCTAGTCTCAGGTACAATGGCACCTAAAGCAAGGCAAGGCAAGGAGAAGGCTACCACTTTCCAAAAGGGCAAAAAGAGAGGTCGCAAGGACCAAGGAGAATCATCCTCAGCACAACTACCCCGCAGAATGTTTGGAATAAAATGGGTTCTTGAGGAGGAAGCCAAAGAATGGTACAGGAACAACAAAGAACGAAAATATGTTCACGTCGACCTGATCAACAAGGAAACCTTAGCAAAGAAGAAGCCGCGTATGTTGGCAAAAATAATGGCATTGAAGCTGGATTTCACCTTCCGCGACATGGGAGAATGAAACCTTGATTTAACAAGAGAGTTTTATGACAACTGGTCGCCGAACACAACAGGCAATGAAGTCAAAATTCGGGGCCAAGTGTTACAGCTCACCGCGGATTGGATCAACTCTTTTCTTGGCTTACCTTCGATCGACACAGCACCATTCAAAGAGCTGTACATCAGGCCTCCTTATAGAGCAATACGACACACACTTTGTGGAAGCAGATCGATGGCAAGGTTGGGCAGACATAAAGAAACCGGCTGACACAACACCTTCCCCTATGCTCCACTAAATAGGGAAGCAAGAATCTGGATGCGCATTGTCAACTCATGCCTTATTCCTGGGACTCAATACCCCAAGATATCAAGAGATAGAGTATGTTTGGTCTATGCTTTGATGACGAATGTCCCTATCAACTTTGGGGCGATAATTTAATCTACCATGAGGAAAGCCAGACTCCACAAAAGGTCCTACTTCACATTTGGAAATTTGTTGACAACAATCTTGCGGAAGGAGGATATCGAAGAGGAACCAGCTGACCACAAACTCCCACATAACCCAAAGAAGGTTGACCTCACCAAGGTCAAAGATGCTAAAACAACTCATGGTGTCAACCTTACTACTGCGGAGAGACATGCTCGTGATAAGAGTTTCTTTCGTCATCTCTATGGCATGACACAATTCACTATGATGAGTGGTGGATGTGTTCCAACTGCTGAAGAGCTCCAACAGCTGGACCACGACTACCCAATGAACATGCATACACGAGAGATGTGTGGAGTGGGTGTATACTTTGAGGAACCTCTAGATGATGATGTGCCGACTGATGACGATCGACGCTTGCCTGATTTTGACGAGGAGGAGAACTCTGACGATGATTCTTATGATGATTCAGACGAAGGAGGTATGACCCCCGACATTGAGAAAGAGTCCGACTAACCAGGTTCTTCGTATTTATTTTCCACTGAGGGCAGTGTCCCGTTTAAGTGTGGGGTGGTGGAGGTATCGCATGCTATACTTCTCTATTTGCACCTATGTTTGTTTGTTTACTTTGTTTATTTGAGTTTTACTTTGTTTTTTTTTGTTTTTTTTGAGTTTTTTTGTATTTTTTAAGTTTTTTTTAGGAGTAAATTTTTTTAGCTTCGCATGAAATTATTTTGACAGGCAGCATGAGATTATAACAAGAGTATGTGTTACAATTGTGACTATTGAGATGTTTAGACTCTAGTTGTGACTCATTATGTGATATTTTGTGGTTCAGTTCCTTCACTTGTTGGGTCGAGAGTCTATATTACTTCCAATCAAGTCGACCATGTGCCTTGTGTGTGTGAGATTAATAGTATCTTCTATGTATGTGGCTGATGCTAGAACTTGCCTGGTATGTATGCAAAGCAAAAATAAGGAGTGTAAGTTTAGGATATGATTTAGGCATTTCTTTGGCAACCTATATTTGTTTACCTTCAGTTTTACCTACCCATGAACATCACCCTAGTTAAACCCTTTTGAGCCTTTAGCCTATTTCTTTGGCAACCTTGTATGCAAGCCCAATCCATTTTTTTCAAGACCGTAATTTGATCCAAATTCCTAAGTGCTTTAAAGTGAAAAAGTCATGTGACAACATAAGGGGAAATTGGGTAAGTATGATGCTTTAAATTGTAATGGTGCTTGAATGTGTTATGAAAAAGAAAGTGCTATCATAAGAGGTATGTTGAGAAAAGAAAAAGGAAAAAAGAAAGCTGAAAAGTGAGTTATGCTTAAAATTGAAAAACAAAAGAGGAGAACAAGGGTGGTAGAATAAAAGAAAGAAGAAAGGTTGAAAGAAAAAAAAATATCAATGATACAATGTGATGTATTAAAGCGCTTAGGAACTTAGTCACTATTTCTGGCCAAAATAGTCCTACCCGTCCCTTAGCCTACATTACAACCATCAGAAGACCTATTTGATCCTAATCTTAACATTCTAACATTTAGTGGAGTATTACACTAAGGGAAAGCCTATGGTCATCAGTTGCTACATATGAATTCTTTGTGAGAGCGAGAGCAAGGATATTTTGATACCCATGTTTGAAAAATATGCTACACTTGTGAGTGACTATGGGTAATATATTGTGAGACACACATGGTTGTTGAGTTTTGGATAGTTGTGTATGATTCTTTGTGCCTTGGATTTTGAATATGATTTAACCACCATCACGAGTCTATGCTAGAGGTTAAATAGTTTCTACTAATGATCGGAAAACTACTCTTAGTTGATAATTGTTGTGCTTGTCTTGATAAATGTTTTGTATTGTTGTTGTAAAAACCCTAAGTTGATGTTTAGAAGGACATGATATGTTGTTCGAGGACGAACAAAGCTCTAAGTGTGGGGTGTTGATGATAGGCGGATTTACATGCCTATATCAATATATTTTGCCCATATTTTAGCCTAGTTTTGAGAACAAATTATATATTTCATGCACTTTTAGTCCTTATTCCTGTAAATGAGCTAACGAACATGATTAGTAAAGTTTCAGGTATAAATGATGCAAAATTCAGCATTTTATGGCTTACTTGACGCAAAAGAAAGCTCACGAAGAAAGGAAAAGGAGTGAACACGCCTAAGGACCAAAACTGCTGCATGGAAAATCTATCCCGGGCTAAAACAACATTTCTGAAGACTTTGGGGACTTATAGACACATAGCTGGATTTTGACAAAGATACATTAACCTAGTACAATTAGGTTATGTATTTCATTAGTTTATTTGGATTATGATAATGTTACCTTAACCTAGTACATTTGGGTTAAGTGTTCCATAGGCCTAGTAGGATTTGGTTATTTATTTCATTAGCATAGTAGGAGTAGGATATGAGTATTACAAATACCCTATCATACTAGAGATTTTCATTCATCTTTCTATTCTTCACTTAATTCAACAATTAATTTTTCTTCCATCCCTCTCATCTTCCACTACAAACACTTCTAATCTACTCTTCTAGTCTTAAAATCCACAACAAGAGAATCGTTACTTTTGCTAAGGACTTCATGCCTCACGCCTACCACTTGTGCTACACGAAAATCATCAATCTTGTGGTATAATAACAACAATGCAAATTGTGATTTCCTTCTCATTCATGGGTAACTAAACTTCTCTGTTGGGGTTATGGAAGCCGAATGAGTTACTATCTATTGCTGTGAGTTTGTGAGTTCGAGACACATATATTGCTTATATCATTATTCTCTTCATCTTAATCCACATTCTTTGCGGTTGCAAACGCAAGAATACGCTAGTCTAACATTTAACTTGTTCGAGAGAAAGGTTATTTGTCTGGAAAAGAGATAATGTCAAGGTAGTAGGACACCCTTTCCTATTAAAAAGCTAGTGCCGTAACTGGACTAACCTCTTGGAGAATTCATACCGTTAGACACACTTTAAGCTCGAGAGAGTTAAAGTGAAATAGTCCTTGTTTAGGTCGAGAGATGCTTGGATTTACCATCGACTACAATTCTCTATAAGCAATTGCATGTCAGAATTCCACACACTCATAGCCAATAGAGACGTATACCTCAGAAGGTGGACATAACCCCAACGCTTCAATTCTCATTGTTTATAACCAACATAACAATCTTCCTCTTTTTACTTTGCTATTTTCAGCTTTTACGTTATTATTTTGGTTACACATTACAATCCCCCTTTTTACGAGACTTGCACCAAAAGTATAGTAACCGTTGCTTAATTGTTGACCAAGCTATTCCCTGTGGGATGGATACCCAACCCAGGTTGGGTTCTATATTTTCTAACAACCGCTTTACACTCCTACGAGAGCTGTAGATTGAGCGTTATCAGTTACACATTACAATCCCCTCTTTTTACGAGACATGCACTAAAAGTCTAGTAATCGTTGCTTACTTGTTGACCAAGCTATTCCCTGTGGGATCGATACCCAACCCTGTTGGGTTCTATATTTGCTAACGACCGCTTTACACTCCTACGAGAGCTGTAGATTGAGCGTTATCAAAAATTGGCGCCGTTGCCGGGGAATACGAGTGTCAATTAAGTTTGTAATAGTTACTAGACCCTTTGGTCAAAGATTCTCGTACTTTTACTTTTAGTTGTTGGTTTTGTTTTATTCAGGTTTGTTCAGTGCATCAATGGATGCACAACGTGAAATTGAAAGGATAACTGCTCAAGTGCATCAACAAAATATTGATGACCCAGGCCGTGTAACAAATCTTGATGATGAGGACCTGGGCAATGAGGAGCTACTAAACCCACGGCGTACTGCTGAGATGGTGGCACCCATGCAGAGGAGAGATCGTCAAGCGCGATTGAGGCCTGATCGTCGAGCTGTGCAGATTCCTTTTGATGACGATGATGACGATTTGGATGAAGCTGGTGCCACAGGAGCCATTATTCTGCCACCCTTGGAACCTGGAGCAAAGTTCAATATCACTAGCACCATGATTCAGCTTTTGCAACTCAAGGGATTATTTGGTGGACTAGCAGGCGATGATCCGAATATGCATCTGATCAGCTTTATTTCTACATGCAAGTCATTTGACAATACCGGCGTTGGTAAGAATGCAATTCGATTACGCTTATTTCCATTGTCTCTGTCTGGGGAGGCAACTCTATGGTTGAATGGGCTAACTCCTGATTCTATTACTAATTGGAGGCAATTGAAAGACACTTTCCTAGAAAGATTCTTTCCGCCATCCAAAAGAGCACAGTTGAGAGATGAGATCACTAATTTTCGACAGCTTCCAACTGAAGCTCTCCACGAAACATGGGAGAGGATCAAGACAAAGCTTATGCGGTGCCCAAATCACCATATGACCAATGTCCACTTGATGGAGATATTATACAGATCTTTGAATTCTGTGACTAAGCCAGTGGTAGATAATGCAGCAGGTGGATCATTTATAGATCTCACCTTTGGTCAGGCAAGCAATCTGCTAGATCGGATGACAAAGCAAAGTAGAGCTTGGCATACCAGGGATTCTGAGGTAGCAATCCCTACTTTATCTATTGGCATGACTGCAGACCAAAGGAGAAGAGAAGAAGAACGTGATCAAGATATGGCGCACATGAAAACACAAGTGGATCTTCTTGAAAAGCATTTATTATCAGGGAAGACCGAAAAAGTCAAAGCTATTGCGTCGAAAGGAAGAGATGAATCTGATTCGGAAGAAGAGGCCAACTACTTGAACAATCAGGGGGGTTTCCGAGGCAATACCCAAGGAAACCAAGGTCGAAACTATTATGATAAATCTGGAAACAAGGACCAAGGTAGTTGGAAGAACAAGAATGAAAAGAGTAGTTTGTACGTTCCCCCTGGAAGACGTGACGCCACCACATCTAGTTCTGGAAATATGGAAGAGATGATGACTAAACTATTGAAAGGAGTGAAAGCAACTAGCGCGGGAGTAACGGAGGTAATAAATGATTTGTCCTCTATGAAGCAATTAGTTGATTCACATTCCACTTCAATCAAGCAAATAGAGCAGCAATTGAGCCAACTTTCAGCAGCACTCAATCAAAGAAAGGCTGGCACTTTACCTAGCGACACTGTGCAAAATCCAAGGAATGATGGATCATGTATGGCCATTACTACCCAAAGTGGTAAGGTGTTGGAATCTTCATCAAAAGGCAAGCAAGTGGTTGACGAAGTAGCGGACATAGTTGATAATGCAAAAGGTGGAGAAAATGTCGAAGAAGCTGGCCACGACGTCCATGACGTCAAACCCAGCGGTTTGCAGCCTAAAGCTACCAAAATTCAAAAGCAAGAGGACAAGAAAGCCATGGAGAGAACAATTCCTTATCCACCACCACCTTTTTCTCAAAGATTAAAGAAGATTGCAGATGATACAAAGTTCAGCAAATTCATGAATATGTTAAAACAGTTGACCATTAATGTTCCGTTGGTAGAGGCACTAGAACAAATGCCTGGGTATGCGAAATTATGAAGGATCTTTTGACAAAGAAGCGGGCAGCAAGCTATGAGTTGAAAGATACTGTTCATCATTGCAGCACTATTGCTACCCGATCACTAGTTCAATTAAAGGCCGACCCTGGTGCCTTCACTATTCCTTGCACTGTTGGATCTATGAATTTTGCCAAGGCATTGTGCGATCTGGGTGCTAGCATTAATTTGATGCCACTATCCATCTACAGGAAGTTGGGGTTAGGCGATCCGACACCAACCAATATAAGGCTCGTGATGGCTGATAGGTCGGTAAAATGACCTGTGGGTATCTTGAATGATGTGTTAGTGAAGGTTTCTTCATTCATCTTTCCTGCAGACTTTGTTATTTTGGATTTCGAGGTAGATTCTGAAGTTCCTAAAATCTTGGGATATCCTTTCCTTGCAATAGGAAGTGTGCTTATTGACATGAAAGCTAATGAGCTTTTATTTCGGTTGAATGACGAAGTGGTCCGTTTTGATATATGCAAAGCAATGAAGCAACCCAGCGATATGGATGTATTCTCCGTAGCTTATGAGGATAAGAAAGCATTATCTGTAGAAAAGTCGCTTATTGTTGATTCAGTCTGATGCGCTGCTGAATGTTGAGCATGAGGATGATGAAGATTATGAAGAAACTACGTGTGCTCTAACAGAAATAGGGTCCTATTCTAATACTCCTAAGAAGTTAGATCTTTATCTTAAGAATCAACCTTCACCAACAGCGAAGACATCCATTGAAGAGCCACCAATGCTAGAAACGAAAGAGCTCCCCAAATATCTAAGGTATGTGTTCTTGGGATATGGAAATACACTTCCGAAAAGTGTTGCAGATAGTGAACAGCACGTAGAGGCTCTCATCTCTGCTCTGATGAGGTACAAGAGAGCTATGGGTAGAAAGATTGATGATATAATTGGTATCCCTCTTGGGATATGTATGCACAAGAGTCATATCGAAGAAGATTGCATGCCTACAAGTAAGTATCAGCGTCGTCTGAATCCATTCAGAAAACGATGCCCCATCTATCTCGAAGAAGTCTAAGTAATCGAGATAGCTATGTCGTGCCGCGACAATAAATCAAGCGCTTGGTGGGAGGCAACCCATCGTTTTTAATTGTTTTTGTTGTTTTTGTTTTCCTAGGATTTTGTCGAGCCACGACCAAAACTAAGGCGCTTGATGGGAGGCAACCCATCGTTCTAATCATTTTTGTCGTTTTTGAGTAAATGTAGGTGCAAGAGGTAAAACGAAGAGGTCGGTTTCAAATTTTGATTTGGACGTATTGCATGTTAAAGGTGGTAAGTTAGCAATGAAGAAGCAAAAGGCTATGGATTGAGCATTGCCCATGAAAATATAGGCATCGAACAAGGCTAGGCCTAGGTAAAACTAGGCCACGAACAAGGCAAGGCCTATACTCTGGCCTAAGGTCTCGAAATCTAGTGTGCCATAGCATAGGCGCCACCCATGCTCAAGTATGCCATAGCATGGGCGCCGCCTATGCTAATGCCTTTTGTCTCTGAATCTCATATGCAAAGTGAAAGGCGTCGCCTATGCCTAGGAATGCCATGGCATAGGCGCCGCCTATGCTAAGACAATACTTTGCAAAAGGCACCGCCTATGCCAAGCATAGGCAAAGCAAAAGGCACCGCCTATGGTCACTTCTTGTCTCCAAAACCGATTTTAAATGGGTCAAATTCTGACTCAACCTTTTCCTATATATATGAGACTTAGTCTTGAACCAAAAACACATTGAAAACCTAGCTTATGCACCGTCCATAGCCTCCAAATCCTCTCAAAAATTTTCTTTTGCTCTTTTTCTTCACAAGAACATCATCCACAGGCATCAATCAAGTAGGTACTACTATGTTCTTCATTTATCTTCCGTAAGTACTACGTTACTACGCCTATTATGAATTGTTAAATCTTGAAGTAGTATTGGTGATTTGAATGTGATTGAATTGTTGTGATACAACTAAGTGAGTAAATGAATACGTAAGGATGATCTTAACTTGTTTCCAACTTGTATTTGATAATGATGCACTGTCATACTTTTGCGGAATTGACATGGTCACGAAAATTGCATACTCTTGTCAATAGAAAGCTTACATATTGGAATGACTTGTTCATCGAGATGAGAATTAAGGTTGACTACCAACATATGAGGTTGCGATTATTTCTAGATGCTATACCTTGATTCAATCTCTATGTAGTAGTCTTGATATATCAAACATGAAAGTATTGCCAAGATTACAAGAAGTATGACTGCACTGATTATATTGTTGGAACATATCACCTAAATGTATGTCGATGAAGTCTGAGTAATCGATATCATTCACTTAATTAGTTTGTGTCAACAAATTAAGTGTGGGGTGGTGCCACTATTGTCTATTTGTTGATTGAATCTTACGAGATAAAGCTAACATGACTCTATTGAGATCTCAGGTACAATGGCACCAAAAAATAAGAAAAGCAACCACTTCACAAAAAGGCCAGAAAAGGGGAAGGAAAGAGCAAGGTGAATCCTCTGTGCTGCAAATACCTCGACGCACTCTTGGAATCAAGTGGGGTACTTATGAGGAACTTCTGAGGATGATGACTCTGATGATGATTCCGATGCAGGGAGTATGATCCCGAACATAGAGGATAAGTCCGACTAACCAGGTTCTTCTTGTTTATTTTCCACTGAGGACAGTGTGTCCCGTCTAAGTGTGGGGTGCTGGTATTTGCATGCTATACTTCTTTATCTGCATTTGCTTATTTATTTTTATTTTTTTTAGTAGTTAAATTTTATTTTTTACTTAGCTTCGCATGAAATTATTCTAATAGGCAGCATGAGATTATGACAAGAGTTTGTGCTAAAATCATGACTATTGAGATGTTTAGGCTCTAATTGTGACTCACTATGTGATATTGTGTGGTTCAATTCCTTCATCTGTTGGGGCAAGAGTCTATACTACTCCCAATAAAGTCGACCATGTGCCTTGTATGTGCGAGGATATAGTATATTCTGTGTTTGTGGCTGATGCTAGAACTTGCCTGGTATGTATGTAAAGCGAAAATAAAGAATGTGAGTTTAGGAGATGATTTAGGCATTTCTTTGGCAACCTATACTTGTGTACCTTCTTTTTACCTACCCATGGACATTATCCTAGTTAACCCCTTTTGAGATTTTAGCCTATCTTCTTTGACAACCTCATATGTAAGCCTAATCCATTTTTTTTCAAGACCAAAATTTGATCCAAAATCCTAAGTGCTTTAAAGTGTAAAGTCATGTGACAAAATAAGAGGAAATTGGGTAAGTATGATGCTTTAGAATGTATTGGTGTTTGAATTTGTTATGAAAAAGAAGTGCTATCATAAGGGGTATGTTATGAAAAGAAAAAGGAAAGAAAAAAATAAAACTGAAAAGTTGGTTATGTTCAAAATTGAAAAACAAAAGAGGAGAAAAGGGGTGGTAGAATAAAAGAAAGTAGAAAGGTTGTTTGAAAGAAAAAGTGTTAATGATACAATGTGATGTATTAAAGCGCTTAGGAACATAGTCACTATTTCTGGCCAAAATAGTCCTACCCGTCCCTTAGCCTACATTACAACCTGTAAAAGACCTATTTGATCCTAAGCTTAGCATTCTGACATTTAGTGGAGCATTACACTAAGGGCAAGCCTATGGTCATCAGTTGCAGCATATGAATTCTCCGTGAGAGCGAGAGCAAGGATACCCTTCTACCCATGTTTCGACAAATATACTATACTTGTGACTGATTATGGGTTATATTTTGTGAGACACACATGGTTGATAAGTTTTGGGTAGTTGTGTATGATTCTCTGTGCGTTAACTTTTGAATACGAATTAGCCATCATCACGAGTCTATGTTGGAGGTTGAATTGTTTCTACTAATGATAAGAAAACTACTCTTTGTTGATAATTGTTGTGCTTGTCTTGACGAATATTTTGTGTTGTTACTGTGAAACCCTAAGTTGATGTTTAGATGGACATTATAGTTTGTTCGAGGATGAACAAAGCTTTAAATGTGGGGTGTGGATGATAGGCGAATTTACACGCCTATAGCACTAGATTTTGCTCATATTTTAGCCTAATTTTGAGAACAAATTATATAATTCATGCACTTTTAGTTCATTTTCCTGTAAGTGAGCTAATGATAACGCTCAATATACAGCTCTCGTAGGAGTGTAAAGCGGTCGTTAGCAAATATAGAACCCAACTGGGTTGGGTATCGATCCCACAGAGAATAGCTTGGTCAACAAGTAGGCAACGATTACTAGACTTTTAGTGCAAGTCTCGTAAAAAGGGGGGATTCTTGTCGTGCAAGTAATGTAAATAAAACAATGAAGTAAAAGCTGAAAATAGCAAAGTAAAAAGAGAAGGATTGTTACGTAAGTTGTAAACAATGAGAATTGAAGCGTTGGGGTTATGTCCACCTCCTGAGTTATACGTCTCTATTGACTATGAGTGTGTAGAATTCCGACATGCATGTGCTTATAGATAATTGTATTCGATGGTAAATCCAGGCGTCTTTCGACCTATTCAAGGATTATTTCACTTTAACTCTTTCGAGCTTAAAGCGTGTCTAACGGTACAAATTCTCCAAGAGGTTAATCCAGTTACGGCACTAACTTTTTAATAGGGGATGGGACCCTACTACCTTGACATTATCTCTTTTCCAGACAATTAACCTTTCTTTTGAACAAGTTAAATGTTATACTGGCGTATTCTTGCGTTTGCAACCACAAAGAATTTAGATTAAGATGAAGAGAATAATGATATAAGCAGCATACGTGTCACGAACTCACAAACTCACAGCAATAGATAATATCTCAGTTGGCTTCCATAACCCCAACAGAGAAGTTTAGTTACCCATGAATGCGAAGGAGATCACGATTGACATTGTTGTTATACCACAATATTAATTAATTTCGTGTAGCACAAGTGGTAGGCGTGAATTCCTAGGCAAAGTAACAATTCTCTTGTTGCGGAAATTAAGAATAAATGAATAGAAGAAGAAAAATAGAATTAATGAAAATTGTTGTAGAAGAATAAGAGAAGAAAAGAAGAATAAGAGAGGAATGTAAGAAGATGTATATAAAAATCTCTAGCATGATAGGGTATTTATAATACCCATATCCTAATCCTACTAGGCTAATGAAATATCTAACCAAATCCTACTAAGCTAATAAAATACTTAACCCAATTGTACTAGGTTAATGTATCATTATCCAAATCCAACTAAGTTAATGAAATACTTAACCCAATTGTACTAGGTTAATGTATCATTATCCTAATCCAAATAAGCTACTGCTAGTCCCCAAAGTCTTCAGGAATGTTGTTTTAGCCCGGGACAAATTTTCCATGTATCAATTTTGGTCCTTTAGGCGTTCAAGCTCCCTTTCCTTCCTTCGTGAGCTTTCTTTGGCGTCAAGTAAGCCATAAAATGCTGATTTCTGCATCATTTATACCTGAAACTCTGCTAATCATGTTCGTTAGCTCACTTACAGGAAAAAGGACTAAAAACGCATGAAATGTATACTTTGTTCTCAAAACATGGCATAAATATGGGCAAAATATATTGATATAGGCGCGTAATAGAATTCCCTGGTTAAATCAAGATTACCTTCTCCCATGTCGCGGAAGATGAAATCCAGATTCAACGCCATGATTTTCGCCAACATACGCGGCTCCTTCTTCGCTAGGGTGGCCTTATTGATCAAGTCAACGTGAACATATTTTCTTTCCTTGTTGTTCTTGTACCATTCTTTAGCTTCCTCCTCAAGAACCCATTTTATTCCAAACATTCGGCAGGGTAGTTGCATGGAGGATGATTCTCCTTGGTCTTTGCGACCTCTCTTCTTGCCCTTTTGGGAAGTGGTAGCCTTATCTTGTCGCGCTTTAGGTGCCATTGTTCCTGAGACTTAAACAATATTCATGTTAGCATCAACTCAAAAGAAACAATCTATAAACAAGCCATCGGGGTACCACCCCACACTTAGGTTCGTTAATACAAAACAGTGAAGTGAATGTAGTCGATTACTTGAACTTCGTCGACATACGCTTTAGGAACTATATTCCGACAAGAAAATCAGCGATGCATCACTACTTGCAGCCATTGCACTACTTACATGTTAGGTGTAACAACACTACTACATAGGGGTTACATCATGCTATAGTTATTTTCAACAATCACAACCTCCTAAGTCGATGGCAACTATAAGTCTTATCCCGATGAATGGGATAGTCGAACATGTAAGTATTCAAGTATCAAGCTTAAGGAATTTTCATAACCATAGCAATTCCGCAAATAGTATAACAATGCTAGTAAAACCAAATTCAAGTCGGAAACAAGTCAAGATTATCCTAACGTATATGTTTACTCACATGGTTTTGTATCAACAATCCAAACACATTAACATCACCAATAATCCTTCAAGATGTAGCAATTCATAATAGACATAGTAACGTAGTACTTACGAGAAATAGATGAAGAATAAAAGAGTACTTACGTGATTGAAGCCTTTGGAGATGGTCTTGTGAATTGGAAGAGCAAAAAAGAAAATTTTTGAGATGATTTGGGTGGATGTGCGGCGCCTTTAGGTCAATTTCCAATGTGGTTATGTTTCAAGACTAAGTCCCCTTTATATAGGAAAAGAATGGGTCAGGTTTTGACCCATTTACAAACGGTTTTAGAGACAGAAATGACCTCTATGCGGCGCATAGTTCTTTGCATAATCATAGTATAGGCGGCGCATAGTGTAGTGCATTTAGGGACATATGCGGCGCATAGTGTATAGCATTTAGGGACATATGAGCTGCATAGTGTATGGCATTTGAGATACTGAGACCTAATGCTATATCATAGGCGGCGCATAGTGTATAGCACACTTAAGCATGGGCGGCGCCTATGTCTTTGCACACTATATTCCGAGACCTTAGGCTATAGTATAGGTTTTGCATTGTTCGTGGCCTAGTTTTACCTAGGCCTAGCCTTCCTCGATGCCTATTTTGGCATGAGCAATGCTCAATCCATAGCCTTATGCATCCTTATTCCTAACTTACCACCTTTACCATACAATACGTCCAAATCGTCATTTGAAACCAATCTCCTCGTTGAATACTTCTCGCACCTATATTTGCTCAAAACCAATGAAAATGATTAGTACGATGGGTTGCCTCCCACCAAGCGCCTTAGTTTTGGTCGTGGCACGACTCTTATTTTTGGATTTTCTCTTATCAAAAGCAAAACAAGTAATAGAACAAAATAAAGACAAAATGATAAACGAAAAACGATAAAACAATAAAACGATGGGTTGCCTCCCATCTAGCGCCTTATTTATTGTCGTGGCTCGACATAGTTTCCTCGAGGACTTAGACTTCATCAAGGTAAGTGATGGCCATATAATTCATTGAGTCAAGAGGACCGATATAAGGTTTAACACGTTGGCCATTCACTTTGAAGACAACACCATTATTGTCTTCCAATTCGACTACTCCAGACGAGTAGACTTGGATAACTTTGTATGGACCAGACCACTTAGACTTTAACTTACCTGGGAAGAGCTTCAATCTGGAGTTGAAGAGAAGTACCATATCACCCCATTGGAAGTTTCGTCGAACAATCCGCTGATCATGATACTTTTTCATCCGCTCCTTGTATAGGTCTGATCTTTCATATGCATGGAGACGGAACTCATCTAATTCGTTCAGCTGCTCCAACCTCAGATTCTTAGCATCATCCCAATTCAAATTCAATTTCTTCAATGCCCACAATGCCTTATGCTCGAGCTCGATGGGTAAGTGACAAGCCTTCCCATAAACTAGTTGATAAGGAGACATGCCAATGGGTGTTTTGAATGCAGTTCTGTACGCCCATAGTCCATCATCAAGCTTCCTAGACCAATCCTTCCTATTCGCATTAACCGTCTTCGCAAGGATTTGCTTGATCTCGCGATTGGAAACTTCTACTTGTCCACTAGTTTGGGGATGATAAGGCGTAGCTACCTTATGTTGCTTGACACCATACTTGGCCAAAACTGATTTGAATAGCTTGTTGCAAAAGTGAGATCCTCCATCACCTATGATAGTACGAGGTACTCCAAAGCGAGAGAAGATATTCTTCTTTAAGAACGATACAACACTCTTCCCTTCATTGTCGGCCAACGCTACAGCTTCCACCCATTTTGAAACATAATCTACAGCAACCAAGATGTACTTCATTCCAAACGAATTCACGACTGGACCCATGAAATCAATACCCCACACATCAAAAAGTTCTACCTCAAAAGTTTTGGGCATGGGCATCTCATGGTGTTTCGATATAGCACCTTGGCGCTGGCATTTGTCGCACCTTCTAACATAGTCGTAGGCATCTTTAAATATCTAAGGCCAATAATAACCACTTTGCAACACCTTTCTTGTTGTCCGATTACCTGCATGATGTCCTCCAACTTGGGAAGTGTGGCATGCTTCCAAAATATTAGGTACCTCTACATGGGATATACATCGTCGAATAATACCATCCGCGCATTGTCGAAACAAATATGGCTCATCCCAATAATAGTGTTGTACGTCAAGCATAAACTTCCTCCTTTGGTGGTAAGATAAATTGGTAGGTATCACATTACTCACCACGAAATTTGCAAAGTCGGCATACCATGGTAATTTTTCCATTGTCGTCGCTAATATCTCCTCATCAGGGAATGCATTATCAATCTGAATTTCAGGTTGCGCCACATGCTCATTCTCGAGTCTAGATACGTGATCAGCCACTTGGTTCTCGCAACCTCTTCTATCTTTGACTTCGAAATCAAACTCTTTTAGCAGCAATACCCATCGAATCAACCTTGGTTTTGCATCCTTCTTTGTCATTAGATACCTAAGAGTTGCATGGTCTGTATGAATGATAACCTTAGTTCTCAATAGATAGGCACGAAACTTCTCAAACGCATACACAACCGCTAGGAGCTCTTGTTCTGTCACAGTGTAGTTCCTTTGGGCTTCATTTAGGACCTTACTTGCATAGTAGATAGGATGAAATAATTTCTCCTTTCTCTGACCAAGGACAACACCAACGGCTATACCACTAGCATCACACATGACTTCGAACGGGAGAGACCAATCTGGTGCTACCATGATAGGGGCTTCAATGAGTTTTACTTTGAGGCATTCGAATGCCTTTAAGCAATCTTCATTAAAGTCAAACTTCGCATCTTTCTCCAATAGTTTGCACAATGGACTAGCAATTTTGGAGAAGTCTTTAATGAACCGACGATAGAAACCTGCATGGCCGAGAAAACTACGAACTCCTTTCACCAAAATTGGAGGTGGTAGCTTCTCAATAACCTCTATTTTTGCTCGATCAACCTCTATTCCTCTTTCGGAGATTTTGTGCCCAAGAACGATTCCTTCTTTTACCATGAAGTGGCACTTCTCCCAATTTAGCACAAGGTTGAATTCTACACATCTTTGCAACGCCATGCTTAGGTTCGCCAAGCACGCCTCAAAAGACTCACCAAAAACTAAAAAATCGTCCATGAATACCTCCAAAGTATCTTCAACCATCTCAGAAAAAATAGACATCATACAGCGTTGAAAGGTGGTTGGTGCGTTACATAACCCGAATGGCATACGTTTGAAGGTAAACGTACCATATGGGCAGGTAAACGTTGTCTTCTCTTGGTCTTCGGGGGCAATACAAATCTGATTGTATCCTGAATAACCGTCCAAGAAACAAAACCATCCTTTCCCCGCTAATTGATCTAGCATTTGGTACATGAATGACATTGGGAAGTTATCTTTGAGTGTCTAAGAATTCAGCTTTCGGTAGTCCATGCATACTCTCCATCCAGTGATGGGTCTAAGTGGAATAAGCTCATTTTTAGCATTCGCGACCACTGTCATGCCTCCTTTCTTGGGAACACATTGTACCGGGCTTACCCATGTACTATCAGAGATTGGATATACAACTCTTGCATCTAACCACTTGATAATTTCTTTCTTCACCACTTCTTGCATAGGTGGGTTTAGACATCTTTGATGCTCAATGGTGGGTGTGCAATTTTCTTGAAGCTGAATTTTATGTGTACAAATCCCTGGTGGAATACCAATAATATCCGCAATGGTCCATCCAATGGCTCGTATATACTTGCGTAGAATAGCAATAAGAGCTGCAAATTGTTGCTCACCCAAATCGGCTACCACAATAACTGGAAGTGTGTTTCCGCTTCCTAAGAATGCATACTTTAAATGACTTGGCAGCTCCTTCAATTCTAACGTGGGTGGCTGTTCAATAGATGGATTAACTGGTGGTGTGGGTCGATTCTTGAGATCAAGGTCCAGATTCTTGGGAGCATAGCGATATATCCCTAATCCCGATAGAGAACAAATAGCTTCTTCACAATTTTCAGCATCCTCATTCTCTCCATTCATAAGCACAACCTCCAAAGGGTCATCAATAATTTGCTCTTCTTCAAGTAATTATTTCTCATCATCAAAGAAAACATCAGCCACCGAAAATACACTTAGATCTTTGGGCTGCTTCATTGATTTGCACACATCAAAGCGAACCACTTCGTCATTTATTCGGAATGAAAGCTCATTAGCTCTCAAATCAATAAGCACACTTCCTGTAGCAAGGAAAGGGCGCCCCAAGATTATGGGAACTTCTGAGTCTGTCTCACAATCCAAAATAACAAAGTCTGCTGGAAAGATGAATGAAGAAACCTTCACCAATACGTCAAATAGAATACCAACAGGTCGTTTTACCGACCTATCCGCCATGACGAGCCTCATATTGGTTGGAGTAGGATCACCCAACCCCAACTTCTTGTAGATTGATAATGGCATCAAATTGATGCTGGCTCCTAAGTCACATAATGCTTTGGCAAAATTCAAAGATCCAATGGTGCAAGGAATAGTGAAAGCTCCGGGGCCGGCCTTCTTTTGAACTATCGATCGGGTAGCAATTGCACTACAATGATGAACATCTTAATTCAACTCATAACTTGCTGCCCACTTCTTAGTCAAAAGATCCTTCATAAATTTCGCATACCCAGGCATTTGTTCAAGTGCCTCCACCAATGGAACATTAATGGTCAGGTGCTTTAACATAGTCATGAATTTGCTGAACTTTGTGTCATCCGCCACCTTCTTCAATCTTTGGGGAAAAGGTGGTGGTGGGTATGGAAGTGTTCTCTCCATGGTTTTCTTCTCCTCTTGCTTCCGTTTTTCAGATTTTTCAGGTTGCACAGCACTGGGTGAGGCGTCCTTGTTATCAGGAGTAGGTGCTGCGGCATCTTCTCCTTTTGCGTTGTCATCCATGCCCGCAACTTCGTCAACTACTTGCTTGCCTTTTGCTGAAGTTTCCAGCACCTTACCACTTCTGGTAGTGATGGTCATGCATGACCCATCATTCCTTGGGTTTTGCATAGTATCGCTAGGTAAGGTGCCAGCCTTTCTTTGGTTGAGTGCTACTGAAAGTTGGCTCAATTGCTGCTCTATTTGCTTGATTGAAGTGGAATGAGAATCAACTAATTGTTTCATGGAGGACAAATCATTAATTACCTCCGTAACTCCCACGCTCGTTGCTTCCACTCCTTTCAATAATTTAGCCATCATGTCTTCCATACTTCCAGAATTAGATGTGGTGGTGTCACGTCTACCAGGGGGAACGTACAAACCACTCTTTTCATTCTTGTTCTTCCAACTACCTTTGTCCTTGGATTTATCATAATAGTTCCGACCTTGGTTTCCTTGGGCATTCCAGCGGAAACCCACCTGATTGTTCAAGTAGTTGACCTCCTCTTCCGAATCAGATTCGTCTCTTCCTTTTGACGCAATAGCTTTCACTTTTTCGGTCTTTCCTGATAATAGATGCTTTGTAAGAAGATCCATTTGAGTTTTCATGTGCGCCATATCCTGATCACGTTCTTCTTCTCTTCTTCTTTGGTCTGCAGTCATGCCAATAGACAAAGTGGGGCTTGCTACCTCAGAATCCCTAGTATGCCAAGCTCTACTTTGTTTCGTCATACGATCCAGCATATTGCTTGCTTGACCAAAGGTGAGGTCCATAAAAGATCCTCCAACTGCGTTATCCACCACTAGTTTAGTTATTGAATTCAAGGCTCTATACAAGATCTCCATTAGGTGGACATTAGTCATGTGATGGTTTGGGCATCTCGCTAGCTTTGTCTTGAACCTCTCCCATGTTTCATGAAGAGCTTCAGTGGGAAGCTGATGAAAGTTGCTGATTTCATCTCTCAATTGTGCCCTCTTGGATGGCGGAAAGAATCTTTCTAGGAAAGCGTCTCTCAATTGCCTCCAATTTGTAATTGAATCAGGAGTCATCCCATTCAACCATAGTGTTGCCTCCCCAGACAGAGACAATGGAAATAAGCGTAATCGAATTGCATTCTGACCAACACCAGGATTGTCAAACGACTTGCATGTAGAAATAAAGTTGATGAGATGCATATTCGGATCATCGCCTTCTAGTCCACCAAATAATCCCTTGAGTTGCAATAACTGAATCATGCTGCTTGTGATGTTTAACTTGGCTCCGGGTGCTAATGGTGGTGGAATTATGGCTCCAGTGGCTCCGACACCATCAAGATCATCATCATCATCGTCGAAAGCTGGCTGCATAGGTTGGCGATCATACCTAAACCGTCCTTGTCGACCTCTTCTGTTGACAGGTGTTATAATTTCGGCATCACGCCTAGGGTTTAGTAACTCGTCATCACCTAAATTCTCATCGTCGGGATTTGTTGCTCGTGCAGGGTTATCAATGTTCTGCTGTTGAACCTGGGCTGCGGCAAGGGCAGCCAGTCTTGCTTGTTCCTATTGAGCAGCCATCCTTTCGATTTCTGCTTGTGCGTCCATTCTTCGTATGTGTTGTGGTTCAGGATTGATAGGTAATAATGGTTGACTAGAACTTCTAGTATGGGGCATGGACTGAATAAAAACCTGCAGTAAACAAAAACAAAAACTGAAACTAAAAGTACGAGAATCTTTGACCAAAGGGTCTAGTAATTATCACGAACTTAATTGACACTCGTATTCCCCGGCAACGGCGCCAATTTTTGTAGCGCTCAATCTATAGCTCTCGTAGAAGTGTAAAGCGGTCGTTAGCAAATATAGAACCCAATTGGGTTGGGTATCGATCCCACAGAGAATAGCTTGGTCAGCAAGTAGGCAACGATTACTAGACTTTTAGTGCAAGTCTCGTAAAAAGGGGGGATTCTTGTCGTGTAAGTAATGTAAATAAAACAATGAAGTAAAAGCTGAAAATAGCAAAGTAAAAAGAGAAGGATTGTTACGTAAGTTGTAAACAATGAGAATTGAAGCATTGGGGTTATGTCCACCTCCTGAGTTATACGTCTCTATTGACTATGAGTGTGTAGAATTCCGACATGCATGTGCTTATAGAGAATTATATTCGATGGTAAATCCAAGCGTCTTTCGACCTATTCGAGGATTATTTCACTTTAACTCTTTTGAGCTTAAAGCGTGTCTAACGGTACGAATTCTCCAAGAGGTTAATCCAGTTACGGCACTAACTTTTTAATAGGGGATGATACCCTACTACCTTGACATTATCTCTTTTCCAGACAATTAACCTTTCTTTCAAACAAGTTAAATATTATACTGGCGTATTCTTGCGTTTGCAACCACAAAGAATTTAGATTAAGATGAAGAGAATAATGATATAAGCAGCATACGTGTCACGAACTCATAAACTCACAGCAATAGATAGTATCTCAGTTGGCTTCCATAACCCCAACAGAGAAGTTTAGTTACCCATGAATGCGAAGGAGATCACGATTGACATTGTTGTTATACCACAAGATTAATTAACTTCGTGTAGCACAAGTGGTAGGCGTGAATTCCTAGGCAAAGTAACAATTCTCTTATTGCGGAAATTAAGAATAAATGAATAGAAGAAGAAAAATAGAATTAATGAAAATTGTTGTAGAAGAATAAGAGAAGAATAGAAGAATAAGAGAGGAATGTAAGAATATGTATATAACAATCTCTAGCATGATAGGGTATTTTTAATACCCATATCCTAATCCTACTAGGCTAATGAAATATCTAACCAAATCCTACTAAGCTAATGAAATACTTAACCCAATTGTACTAGGTTAATGTATCATTATCCAAATCCAACTAAGTTAATGAAATACTTAACCCAATTGTACTAGGTTAATGTATCATTATCCTAATCCAAATAAGTTACTGCTAGTCCCCAAAGTCTTCAGAAATGTTGTTTTAGCCCGGGACAAATTTTCCATGTATCAATTTTGGTCCTTTAGGCGTTCAAGCTCCCTTTCCTTCCTTCGTGAGCTTTCTTTGGTGTCAAGTAAGCCATAAAATGTTGATTTCTGCATCATTTATACCTGAAACTCTACTAATCATGTTCGTTAGCTCACTTACAGGAAAAAGGACAAAAAGCGCATGAAATGTATACTTTGTTCTCAAAACATGGCATAAATATGGGCAAAATATATTGATATAGGCACGTAATATTGCCTATCATCAGCTAACGAACATGATTAGCAAGTTTTCAGGTATAAATGATGCAGATTTCAGCATTTTATGGATAACTTGACGCCAAAGAAAGCTTCACGAAAGAAGGAAGGGAAAGCTGGGACGCCAAGGACCAAAAGTGATGCATGGAAAACCTGTCCCGGGCAAAAACAACATTTTTGAAGACTTTGGGGACCAGCAGTAACCTATTAGGATTAGGATAATAATGCAGTAATTTATTAGGATTAGGATAATGATACATTAACCTAGTAGGATTGGGTTAAGTAATGCAATAGCTTAGTAGGAATAGGATATGGGTGTTATAAATACCCTATTTTGCTAGAGATTTTAATTAATTCCACACAATTCACCCATTCCCCCATTCCATCAATTCCCATCCATCCACCATCCATCCATCCATCAAAACAATTCTTTTTAATTCTTAATTACTTTCTATTCATCTATTCAATTCTTAATTTCCGCAACAAGAGAAACGTTACTTTGCTAGGAATTCACGCCTAACGCCTACCACACTACTACTACACGAAATCTTTATTGTGGTATAGTAACAATGTTTATTGTGATTTCCTTTGCACTCATGGGTAACTAAACCTCTCTGTTGGGGTTATGGAAACCTTATGAGATACTATCTAAGGCTGAGTTTGTGAATTCGTGACACGTATATTGCTTATATCATTATTCTCTTCATCTTAATGCAAATTCTTGTTGCTGTAAACGCAAAGAATAACGCCAGTATAGCATTAACTTGTTGAAAGAAAAGTTATATGTCTGGAAAAGAGATAATGTCAAGGTAATAGGGTCCCATCCCCTATTAAAAAGTTAGTGCCATAACTGGATTAACCTCTTGGAGAATTTGTACCATTAGATACGCTTTAAGCTCGAAAGAGTTAAAGTGAAATAGTCCTTGTTGAGGTCGAAAGACGCTTGGATTTACCATCGAATACAATTCTCTATAAGCACATGCATGTCTGAATTCCGCATAACTCATAGCCAATAGAGACGTACAACTCAGAAGGTGGACATAACCCCAACTTCTCAATTCTCATTGTTTTACATCGTACTAAACATTCTTTCGTTTTACGTTGCTATTTTCAGTTTTTACTTTAATATTTTGGTTACACATTACAATCCCCCCTTTTTACGAGACATGCACTAAAAGTCTAGTAATCGTTGCTTACTTGTTGACCAAGCTATTCCCTGTGGGATCGATACCCAACCCAGTTGGGTTCTATATTTGCTAACGACCGTTTTACACTTCTACGAGAGCTGTAGATTGAGCGTTATCAGTATACAGGAATTTTTCGATTATGATATCTCAGAAAGTCACTTCAGCAGACTTAGTCGAATTACAGATGACTAATTTTGATCTTATTCTCGGCATGAATTGGCTTCATTATTACTATGCCTCATTAGACTGTAGAAACAAAATTGTTTAGTTTTAGTTTTCCGAATGAACCCGTCCTAAAGTGGAGTAGTAGTACTTTAGCACTTAGGGGTCAGCTTGTTTCTTACCTTTGGGCTAGAAAAATGATATCTAAGGGATATGTTTATCATCTCATTCGAGTATAGGACTCCAAATCAGAAACCCCTACTCTTGAATTAGTGTTAGTAACTTGCAAATTCCCAGATGTGTTTCCCAACGATCTTTTCAGAGTTTCTCCCAAAAGGGAAATCGACTTCAAAATTGATCTTCTCCCAGATACTCAGCCTATCTCTTTTCTTCCATATAGAATGGCTCCAGCAGAACTCAGAGAATTGAAAGAACAGTTAAAAGATCTCTTAGATAAGGGATTTATCAGACCCAATGTGGTCTCTCCAGTGTTATTTGTGCGTAAGAAAAATGGTTCTCTCAGAATATGTATAGATTACCATCAGTTAATAAAGTTGTGATCAAGAACAATCCTCTTCCTAGAATCAATGACTTATTTGACCAAATTCAGGGTGCTTGTTATTTCTCTAAGATAGACCTCAGATCAGGCTATCACCATCTTAGAGTCAGGGAAAGTGACATCCTAAAAATAGCTTTCTGAACTTGGTAAGGTCACTTCGAATTCCTAGTCATGTACTTTGGCCTTAATAATGCCCCAACAGCTTTCATGGACTTGATAAACCATGTATTCAAGCAGTACTTGGATATGTTTGTCATAGTCTTCATAGATGACATTCTTGTTTACTCCCATAGTGAACATGATCATACAGACCATCTCAGAATAGTACTCCAGACTCTCAAAAAGAATCAGCTATTAGCAAAATTTAGTAAGTGTGAATTTTGGCTAAGGTCAGTAGCATTCCTTGGCCACATCGTTTCCAGTGATGGCATTAGAGTGGCTCCCCAAAAGACCTAAGTAGTGAGAAACTAGCCTAGACCTATCTTTCCATCAAATATCAGGAGTTTGTTGGGTTTGGCTAGCTATTACCGATAGTTTGTTGAGTGATTTTCATCTATTGCATCCCTTATGTCCAGAATCACTCAGAAGAAAGTCAGATTTTAGTGGTCAGATTCTTATGAGAAGATTTTTAGCAGCTAAAGACTCTTCACTATAGCTCTAGTGTTGACCCTACCAGATGGTTTCGATGGCTTCGTTATGTACTGTGACGCTTCCAGAGTCGAAGTGGGTTATGTTTTGCTGCAAACAGGTAAGTTCATAACCTATGCCTCTATATATATTATGCCCCATGAGAAGAACTACCCTACTCATGATCTTAAGTTAGCAGCTATAGTCTTTTCCTTAAAGATTTAGAGCCACTATTTGTATGGTGTGCACGTTGATATGTTCACTGAACATAAACGCCTGCCGTACGTGTTCTTTCAGAAAGACCTCAACCCCTGTCAAAGAAGGTGGTTAGAATTGTTAAAAAACTATGACATGAGTGTTCTGTATCATCCAGGCAAGGCCAATGTAGTGGCTAATGATCTCAGTAGAGTCTATGGGTAGTGTTGCCCATGTTAAGAATAGTAAGAAAACGTTAGCCCATATAGTTTAGCAGCTAGCCCGATTAGGTGTTTGCTTAGTCGATTTAGTAGAAGGTAGTGTATGGGTGCAGAGTAGCTCAGAATCATCCCCAGTTTTCAAAGCAAAGGAAAAGTAGGATAGGGATCCCAGTCTAGTCCAGTTGAAGGAATCAGTCAAAAATTAAAAAGTAGAGGTTTTCTCCCTAGGAAGAGATGGTGTACAACATTGTCAGGGTCGTCTGTGTGTGCCAGGTGTAGATGACTTGAGGCAGTGAATTCTCAAAGAGACGCATGGTGCGTGTTACTCTATTCATCCAGGGGCCATGAAGATATACCATGACTTGTGGGAGATTTATTGGTGGAGTGGGATGAAAAGAGACATTGTAGAATTTATGGCTAAATGCTCAATATGTCAGCAGGTTAAGATTGAGCATCAGAAGCCTAGTGGGTCCATACAAGAGTTCAGTATTTTCATCTGGAAATGGGAATAAGTGAACATGGACTTTGTGATGGGTTTGCCTCATACTCATCATCAGCATAATTCAGTTTGGGTCATTGTAGATAAGATGGCCAAATTAGCTTATTTCCTTCCAGTCCATACCTCCTATTTAACTGAGGATTATGCCAAACTCTATATCAGGGAGTTGGTTAGATTGCATGGTGTTCCATTGTCCATTATCTGAGATAGAGGTACCTTGTTCACCTCTTATTTCTGGAAAGAATTCCAAAAGGATCTTGGTACTCAAGTTTACCAGAGTACATCCTTTCATCCTCAGACAGATGGTCAAGTAGAAAGGACTATTCAGACCCTAGAAGATATGCTGCGAGTGTGTACGATAGACTTCAAAGGTAGTAGGGATGACCACTTGCCTTTAATTGAATTTGCATAAGACAACAAATATCATTCCAGCATTCAGATGGCTCCGTTTGAGGCGCTTTATGGGAGGAGGTGTAGATCTCCCATCAGTTGGTTTAAAGTGGGTGAGGCTGCAGTGGTAGGGCCTGACTTGGTGTTCGACACCTTAGAGAAAGTCCAGTTAATCAGGTAAAGGCTTAAGACAACTCAAAGCCGACAGAAATCGTATACTGATGTGCGAAAAAAGGATCTCAAGTTTGAGATTGGTGACTATGTGTATCTAAAAATCTCTCCTATGAAAGGAGTGAAGCATTTTGTCAAGAAAGGCAAACTCAGTCCCCAATATGTCTGTCCTTACCGAATTCTCAGCCATTTCAAAAAGGTAGCTTACGAGCTTGAGTTTTCTTTAGATTTATCTTTAGTTCATTCCGTGTTCCATATCTCCTTGCTAAAGAAGTGCATAGGTGACCCAGCACTCGTAGTCCCTATAGAGGGCATAGATATCAGATTCATAGATTTGCAGCTGAGTCAAAATCCTTGACGATCAGATTCACAGACTGAGGAAAAAAGAAGTTACTCTAGTAAAAGTTCTTTGGCAGAATCAGTCCGTTGAGGGATCTACTTGGGAAAGTAGACATGCGAACCAAGTATCCTCATCTATTCTCTATTAATCCAGACTCAGCTTAAGGTAATAGTTTTCCTTAAGCTTATGCGGTTCCATGTTCAGATTTCAGTTACAAACTTGGTATTAGTTACCATTGCACATTCAGTCATATGTTCATGAGCTAGTTCAGTCATACATTCATGCATCAGACATGCATGTTCAGTATGAGAAACTCATCTTATCAGTAATCCCAGTAATATATTCATAAATCATGTTCAGCTATATTCATACGTCAGCTATGCATGTTTAGTATGATAATTCAGTATACCAGTAATATCAATCATATAGTCATGTTCGAGATGTCTATGTCCAGTAAGTAAGGTAGTCTCTCAGTATTCTCAGTCTCAGTAGTCTCATTCGACGATGAATGTTCCCAAGGGTGAGATAATGTAAGACCTCACAAAATCCTAAGCTTAATTCGGTCCTTTAGGATTGTTAAGGGGCCCCAGACATAGAATATTTAAGCTAAGTACACAGACTTAGTATCATTTTAGTCTACAAAGATTAGCAATCTTATTTTATGACCTTTACGTCCATTAAATATTGATGTTTAGGTTGATTTGTGATCAGGAATGTCCGTAGGTGTTTTCGGAAAAGTTTTGGATTTTTTAAATTTCATTTGAAGCTCCTTTGGAATCTTAAAATAGTGGATCAACGTGATCTTGGTGCGCCGCATCGACTATCACATTGATTAATGTTTTCCCCAGCTACCAGCATCCAATTTCAGTGAATTGACGTGAACATGGTGCGACGCATTGGCTATCGCATAGATGTGCCACATCGACCTGTGCATTGGTAGCCCAGTTTCCAGTCATGAAAAGACCGCAATCCTGGGGGTATTTAGGTCTTTTTCCCTCAACCCTCAACCCCCAAAACACGAAATTAATCTCCTTATAGAGAAAATATAGTCATTCTTTCTCTAATTTGCTCAAGAACAAAACCCTAGAAGATCCAATTTCAAATCAAGAACTCAAGATTCAACCATAAACTTTCAGAAATTCTTCAACAAAGGTATGTGAAGTATTCATCCAAGGGTCCCTTCCACCCTTGGAGTTCAAGAATCTCTTTTGAACTTCAAGTAATTGATTTTATGATTTCCACGTTTGGAATTAACATGTATCCATGATTTCTATTTGGATTAAGTTCCTAATTCATGATTATATATATACTAGTTTAGGTGTACGCGCCTAGTGCGTGTACCTCACTTTAATGAGTTCAAACATTACATTAAATAGGATATTTGTTTAAATAATATAAAAAAATATAATAATTAAATTTAATATTTTTTGAGTATGTAAAGATGGATAATTTATTTATTAAACCTAATATTTACCAAAAATATTTTTAAAAGTCGATCGATAATCATCTACCATCTGTAAATTGTAACAAAATAATATAACAATAGAGACATCAAAATAATACAATTAAATCTAATCTTTATACACAAAATTTTTCTCAAAGTCGTCCGACACTCATCTACCACTTGTAAACAACAACAAAATAATACGATTATAGAGATATCAAAATAATACAACTAAACCTAACTTTACATAAAAAAAATTCCTCAAAACCTACTAACATTTATCTATCACCTGTAAACTACAACAAAATAATACGATAAAATTGTTATTAAAATAATACAATTAAACTTAAATTTTACACACAAAAATTTCTTAAACCCGATCGAGATTCATCTACGAATTGTAAACTACCACAAAATAACAAACTAATAGAGTTATTACGATAATACAATTAAACTTAACCTTTATGTAAAAAAAATAAATTCAAACCCGACCCACATTCATCTAGCATCTGTAAATTAAAATAAAATAATAAGATAATAAAGATATCAAAACATTACAATTAACCCTAACCTTTACACACAAAAAAAATATTCAAAGTCAACCGACATTCATCTACGACTTGTAAACTATAAAAAAAAATATAATAGTGATTACAAAGTTTCGATTTTGATCCAACTAATTCTTTTCTGAGAGAAAATTTTGACCCTAAAGAATGATTTGAATGAAAAATAGAAGATATATATATAGTATAAATAATATAAATACCAACCCTTTTAGAAGTAATTACACTCTTTCCTACTTTTTTAGTTAGTTTACTCTCTCTCCCTATTAATATACATAACATAGCCAACATATACATAGCATTTTGTGTATATGTTGGGCTTTTTGTAATATGTTTAGGGAGTTGGACTTTTTTGTAATATTGGAAACATACGTTGTGTATTTGTGTAATTTTTTACACACATATTGAATTCTATTATGATGAAAAAACAATGAAGAAATGGAGGGTTAGAAAATCAAACTTCTACCAATCTAGATATGCAATCGAATCAAGTTAGATAAGCATAAATCTTATTCTCCCATTTATCTTAATTAAGCACCCCAAGAGAGAACCAAACCTAACACAAATACCACGTAGATTAATCGTATTTATAAACAAAATAGAACACATATATCACGTAGATTGCTTGTATCTCTGTACAAAACAAAACACAAGTATCATGTAGATTGCTAGTATTTCTGCGCAAAACACAAATTAGAATAACTATTGCGGATGAAAATTATTAATTAATTCTTATATCATATATTTTAGGAGTCCATATATTTTAGGAAGTCTAGTTGAAAGAAAAATATTAATTAATTCTCCTACTATATATTTTAGGAGTCCCACATATTTTAGAAAGTCTAGTTAATATAATAAAAATAATTAAATAATAAATTAAAAAATAGTAAAAAGATAATTTTGTCTAAAGAAGAGTCTTTTAATGAAGGGTAAAAAGTTCAAATCACTTTTCTAAAGGTCTTCACACTTTTAATATTATATATATATATATATATATATATATATATATATATATATTTCATGTGAATTTGATCATTATGTGTGGAGATTCATGTGAATCCATGATACACCCTTGATTTGTGACATTAGAGATAAATTATGATGCTTACTTATTGTTCAATACTATGTACATATACTATGCTCACCAAGTGCTTGATAAATTGTCCATGTGAACTATTCAGAGAATGAAATCATGTCAAATTAGCTTATGTGCAAGTTATATCATGCAAGTGTTTGTCAAAATTCCCCAATGAATGTATGATGATTAAGTACATAGCTTATATACTTCAAGTTGTTCCATTTCTCTTGATTTATACTATCGAGTCCTGGGGGTACTTGTACCCGACAATTTAGCTAATTACCTAGATCCATGGTCAGTCATAGAAAAGTATCAGTCATGACATGATCAGTATTACTCTCAATCAATTACAAAACTCGGGAAATCTCAATAGAATTAGTATTAGTTTAGTCTAATTCAGTATCCAGTTCAAACCTCAGTAAACTCAGTAAGCTAACAGAATTTAGTAGTATTCTGTCAGTCAATGGAACTCAGTGAACTCAGTTTAGTTCTGCTAAATAGTTATCTCACTAACCATTCAGTCCAGCCTAGTACAAACTAGATATCAGTCCAGTGTCTATTCTGTTGGGAGTAGGATTCCACACCGAGTTAACCCAAGGATAGGGGCATTCCTGTCAGTAGAGGGTTTGACCCTTAGCAACAATCCCTGTGTTACGGAACTATATAGCCAGTGTAGGTTGAGGTATCTTACTGCCAGACATTATAAGGGTTGATATTTCTTATCCGAGTTATCCTGCCAACTAGAGTTGATGGAAGAGCTTTCTGTTAGAGAGGTCTAACTCAAAAAATGTCCTTACCCATGGCACAGTATTGATACCCTTCCAACTGGGGTTACAGGTTGGACCCCAAATCAGTTAGAGAAGGGGCATGTCAGTTAGATGATTTCCTCCCACAGTCTCAGTTTCAGCCTCAGTCTCAGAATAGAACACAGTTCAGTTCTACAGATTCAGGACTATCAGATATAGTTGCTTAACTCAGCTCAGTACATAACTTAGTGTAGTTCCTCAGAATTTAGGACTGTTAGATACAATCATCCATTTATCAGTATTACAATATTCAGTAAAATTAGTAAATCAATTAATTAGTATTTAGATCTAGTATTCTGTACTAACACTATTTCCATTACAGTATACGTATTCATGGATGTACTCTTATTCAGTCATACTCATGTTATTCAGTTATTATTGTTCATGCATATGAACCTATGCATTCCAGCCTACCTCACTGAGCATACCAGTACATTCAAAGTATTAACGCATGCTTTTTGTGCTATGATGTCTTATATGATAGGTTCCGACGTGTGAGCTCCAAAGCACCCTTAGTAGACCAAACTCTCAGCGTTCAGAGTAGTTGTGAGCCTTCATAGTTCGAGGATGTGCTTATAATTTATATTATATTTTTTATCTTATTTCATTAAATAGAGTTAGTTGGGGGCTTGTCCCATCAACTCCGCAGTTCAGAAAGTTTAGAGGCTTCCCAGACTAGAGTATTTTTAGATAGTTATTAAGATTTTAGTATTTTGTTTAGTTTTGGTATTTAATACCGCATTCAGTATGATTCATTATTATTTATAGATTAAACCGTATGGCATGTTTCTGCCTAATTTCACATATTATTTAGCATTATTTTTTAGTTATTGCAGCAGGTACCAGTCATGGGTTAGCTTGTGGTCCCTCGGGATAATGAGCACCGTATAGTGTCTGGGGTACAGACTCGGGGCATTACAATAGGAAGGGATGATAGGATATAATTATGAATACGATATCATGACTTAACCTATTTATGGTATTTGGGGTAAAAATTTGGCCCAAAACTATGTCTAGAATATTTGTTATGGCCTTAAGATCCTATCACCCTTTATTTTAGTGATTAACAATAGATTGATGTTAATGATCCTTTAGTATAAGATTTACCATTTGATATAGTATTTGGAGTGATATTTCCTAATTTGACCATTATAATTTCTTTATTCCCTAGTTTACCTTAGTCTCAGGGTTATGAAGTTAAAACTATATGGAATTTTATATTGTGGACCCGAGGTCGTGGTTATGGTACTAGTTAGATACTAGGTTAGTACTTTGCCCCTAGAAAGGACTTGGTTATAGTTATGGATGCGTAGACGCTCATGGTTGTATTATTTGGCTACTAGTGATGGCATGCTTACTTTTAGGCACATTTATGATCATTTAGTGGTATGATCCAACCAAACCTTTGATTTTACTATTATTTTGTAAATAGGGATTTATTCACACATTTCACTTTAAAAATGGATTTCTGTTATAATGGAAATCGTACCACCTTATTTAATGAAATACAAACTTTTGGAACTACAAATGATATTTTGGAAATTTGACCAAGATCAATTATGATCCGTAATTTATCCACTCTTTTACCACTACTATTTACTTCAATCGGTAGACGTTCCAAGCCTTTCTATGCTATTATACAAATTTGTTTCGACATTGATCTTGAGCAATAGATTTATAAATTTACAATTTTAAGTCAAGGCTCGATTCCAAACACTTACTATGCTTATATATATATATATATATATATATATATATATATATATATATGATACTGGACAAAGGATTATGATGATTACTGGAAGTCTTGGTTTGGGACCAGACAATGTATACAAATATCTCGAGTCCCATAAGTTCCCCTTCATCCATGAGACATAGTGTAGGAGAAGGATGGTTACCATAAGTATTTTCTTTATGAGCTATTGAATTGGAGGAGGTGTATGCATTTGTTATATTTGACACTCAAATTGGATAATCACAACTCGATTTCTCAGGTCATGATGGCACCTACTATAACCCACTAATAGTTAAGGTAATCCATAGTCCAAAACTACTAGTAATGGACTTACTACCAAGACAAATGAAGGAACAATTCAGAATAAATTTATTAAAAGACTAAAACACACAAAATAGTCCCTAAACCTGGTGGAATCAGTATAAGATAAAGTAACCGACTAGCCTAAACAAACAATACCTAAACTGGTCCATATAATCAGAAATAACAATTAGTACCCCACACACCACAAGAAATACTCATCATTTATACCTATGCAACCCCCCATAAGACTGATAGATATAGGTGCATACTGGCAATGTGCATGCAAGGGATGAATACAAAGTATTGATAACGCTCAATCTACAGCTCTCGTGGGAGTGTAAAGCGGTCGTTAGCAAATATAGAACCCAACCTGGGTTGGGTGTCGATCCCACAGGGAATAGCTTGGCCAACAAGTAAGCAAAATTACTAAACTTTTGGTGCAAGTCTCGTAAAAGGGGGGATTGTAATGTGTAACGAAAACAATAAAGTAAAAGCTAAAAATAGCAAAGTAAAGAGAGAAAGATTGTTACGTAAGTTGTAAACAATAAGAATTGAAGCGTTGGGGGTATGTCCACCTTATGAGTTATACGTCTCTATTGGCTATGAGTTGTACGGAATTCAAACATCCATGTGCTTATAGAGAATTGTATTCGATGGTAAATCCAAGCGTCTTTCGACCTCAACAAGGACTATTTCACTTTAACTCTTTCGAGCTTGTGTATCTAACGGTACAAATTCTCCAAGAGGTTAATCCAGTTACGGCACTAACTTTTTATTAGGAAAGGGTGTCCTACTACCTTGACACTATCTTTTTTCCAGACAAATAACCTTTCTTTCGAACAAGTTAAATGTTATACTGGCGTATTCTTGCGTTTGCAACCACAATGAATGTAGATTAAGATGAAGAGAATAATGATATAAGCAGTATACGTGTTGCGAACTCACAAACTCACAGCAATAGATAGTAACTCATACGGCTTCCATAACCCCAACAGAGAAGTTTAGTTACCCATGAATGCGAAGGAGATCACGATTGATATTGTTATTATACCACAAGATTGAGTAATTTTCGTGTAGCTTAGGTGGTAGGCGTGTGGCGTGAATTCCAAGGCAAAAGTAACAATTCTCTTGTTGCGGTAAATAAGAATAGATGAATAGAAGAAGAAAAATAGAATTAATGGAAAGATTAGAAGAGTTGTAGAATTGTTGTGGTGGAAGAAGAGAGGGATGAAAGAAGATTAATTGTTTAATAGAAGATTAATTAAAAATCTCTAGCATGATAGGGTGTTTATAATACCCATATCCTAATCCTACTAGGTAAATAAATATCTAACCAAATCCTACTAGGCTAATGGAATACTTAACCCAAATGTACTAGGTTAATGTAACATTATCATAATCCAAATAAACTAATGAAATACATAACCCAATTGTACTAGGTTAATGTATCATTGTCCAAATCCAACTAAGTTACTGCAAGTCCCCAAAGTCTTCAGAAATGTTGTTTTAGCCTGGGACAGATTTTCCATGCAGCGTTTTTGGTCCTTAGGCGTGTAAACTCCCTTTCCTTCCTTCATGAGCTTTCTTTTGCGTCAAGTAAGCCATAAAATGCTGAATTCTGCATCATTTATACCTGAAACTTTGCTAATCATGTTCGTTAGCTCACTTATAGGAAAAAGGACTAAAAGTGCATGAAATATATAATTTGTTCTCAAAACTAGGCTAAAATATGGGCAAAATATATTGATATAGGCGTGTAAATTCGCCTATCATCAACACCCCACACTTGAAGCTTTGTTCGTCCTCGAACAAAATATCATGTCCTTCTTCACATCAACTTAGGGTTTTACAGCAACAACACAAAACATTCTTCAAGACAAGCACAACAATTATCAACAAAGAGTAGCTTTCCGATTATTAGTAGAAACAGTTTAGCCTCTAGCATAGACTCGTGATGGTGGTCAACTCGCATGCAAAAGTTAAGGCACAAGGAATCATATACAACTATCCAAAACTCATCAACCATGTGTGTCTCACAATATATTACCCATAATCACTCACAAGTATAGCATATTTTTCAAACATGGGTATCAAAATATCCTTGCTCTCTCTCTCACAAAGAATTCATATGTAGCAACTGATGACCATAGGCTTGCCCTTAGTGTAATACTCCACTAAATGTCAGAATGTTAAGATTAGGATCAAGTAGGTCTTTTGATGGTTGTAATGTAGGCTAAGGGATGGGTAGGATCAAATATTTTGGCCAGAAATAGTGACTAAGTTCCTAAGCACTTTAATACATCACATTGTATTATTGACACTTTTTTCTTTCAACCTTTCTTTCTTTTATTCTTCCACCCTTGTTCTCATCTTTTGTTTTTCAATTTTAAGCACAACTCACTTTTCAGCTTTCTTTTCCTTTTTCTTTTCACAACATACCTCTTATGATAGCACTTTCTTTTTCATAACACATTCAAGCACCATTACAATTTAAACCATCATACTCACCCAATTTCCTCTTATGTTGTCACATGACTTTTTCACTTTAAAGCACTTAGGAATTTGGATCAAATTACGGTCTTGAAAAAAAATGGATTGGGCTTACATACAAGGTTGTCAAAGAAATAGGCTAAAGGCTCAAAAGGGTTTAACTAGGATGATGTCCATGGGTAGGTAAAACAAAGGTAAACATGTATAGGTTGCCAAAGAAATGCCTAAATCATCTCCTAAACTTACACTCCTTATTTTCTCTTTGCATACATACCAGGCAAGTTCTAGCATCAACCACAAACATAGAATATACTGTTACCTCACACACACAAGGCACATGGTTGACTTGATTGGAAGTAATATAGACTCTCGACCCAACAAGTGAAAGAATTGAACCACATAATATCACATAATGAGTCACAACTAGAGCCTAAACGTCTCAATAGTCATAATTGTAGCACATACTCTTGTTATAATCTCATGCTGCCTATTAGAATTATTTCATGCGAAGCTAAAAAAAAAATTTACTACTAAAAAACTAAGCAAACAAACATGAATAAATGCAAATGCGGATAGAGAAGTATAGAATGCAAATACCATCACCCCACACTTAGACAGGGCACACTGTCCTCAGTGGAAAATAAATAAGATGAACCTGGTTAGTCGGACTCATTCTCTATGTCTGGGGTCATACCCCTTGCATCGGAATCATCATCAGAGTCGTCATCCTTAGAAGTTCCTCATAATTATCCCACTTAATTCCAAGAGTGAGTTGAGGTGTTTGCATCGAAGAGGGTTTTCCTTGCTCTCTTTGGCCTCTTTTCTTGCCTTTTTGTGAAGTGGTAGCCTTATCTTTGCCTTGTCTTTTGATGTCATTGTACCTGAGATCTCAATAGAGTCATGTTAGCATCATCTCAATGGATACAATCTATAAACAAGCAGTAGAGGTACCACCCCACACTTAGGTTGTTGGCACCAACTAGTGAAGTGAAAGTGGTCGATTACTTAGACTTCATCGACATGCGTTTTAGGAGCTACATTCCAACAAGAAAATCAGAGATATATCACTTCTTGCAACCTTTGCAATACTTTCATGTTAGGTATAACAAGACTACTACATAGGGATTACATCATGGTATAGTTTCTATCAATAAACTCAACCTCCTATGTCGGTAGGTAGTTATAAGTCTTATTCCGATGAACGGGATATTCTAACATGTAAGTATTCAAGTGACAAGATTATGCAATGTTCATTACTATAGCAATTCCGCAAGTAGTATAACAATGCATCAAAATCAAATTCAAGTTGGAAATAAGTTAAGAGCATCCTAACGTACATGTTCACTCACTTGGTTTTGTATCAACAATTCAAACACGTTCACATAACCAATACTTTTTCAAGATTTAGCAATTCATAATAGGTGTAGTAAAGTAGTACTTACAAAATTTAAATGAAGAACAAAGTAGTACTTACTTGGTTGAAGCCTTTGGATGATGTTCTTGTGAAGAAAAAGAGCAAAAAGAAACTTTTTGATAGGATTTGGAGACTATAGGTGGTGCATGAGCTAGGTTTCCAATGTGTTTTTGGTTCAATATTAAGTCTCATATTTGTAAGAAAAGGTTGGGTTGAGTTTTGACCCATTAAAATCGGATTTGGAGACCAAAAGTGACCATAGGCGGTGCCTAATGCTTTGCCTAGTTGAGCAGAATGCCATAGCATATGCCATGCATTTATTTAAGAATGCCATACACTATGCCATGCATTTATTTAAGAATGCCATACACTATGCGGCGCATTGTCTATGGCATTTAGAGACATATGCGCCGCATAGTCTATGGCATATGAGATCCTGAGACCTAATGCTATAGCATAGGCGACGCATAGTCAAAAGCAGACTTAGGAATAGGAGGAGCATAGTGTATAGCACACTAGATTTCGAGACCTTAGGCTATAGGATAGGTTTTGCATTGTTCGTGGCCTAGTTTTACCTAGTCCTAGCCTTCCTCGATGCCTATTTAAGCATGAGTAATGCTCAATCCATACCCTTATGCATCCTTATACCTAACTTACCACCTTTACCATTCAATACATCCAAATCATCATTTGAAACCAATCTCCTCGTTGAATACCTCTTGCACCTATATTTTCTCAAAACAATAAAAACGATTAGTACGATGGGTTGCCTCCCACCAAGCGCCTTAGTTTTGGTCGTGGAACGACTCTTATTTTTGGATTTTCATTAATTAAAAACAAGACAAGTACTAGAATGAAAGAAAATGATAAACGATAAATGAAAAATGATAAACAATGGGTTGCCTCCCATCTAGCGCCTTATTTATTATCGTGGCACGACATGGTTACCTCGAGTACTCAGACTTCGTCGAGGTAAATGGTGGATCGTTTTCTAAAAGGATTTAGACGACAATGAGGCTTACCTGTGGGCATGCGATCTTCTTCGAGATGGCTCATACATTTCCCCGGAGAGTCACCAATTATATCATCAATAGTCCAACCCATAGCTCTCTTGTATCTCTTCAGAGCAGAGATGAGAGCTTCTACGTGCTGTTCACTTAAATCATCTGCTCTCTCCGGAAGTATATTTCTACTTTCCAAGAACACATACCTTAGATAGTCAAGGAGCTCTTGTGATTCTAGCATTGGTGGCTCATCAATGGGAGTCTTTGCTGTTGGTTGATTCTTGAGATCACAATCCGGTTGCTTAGGAGTATAAGACTCTATTTCTGTTAGAGCACCCATAAGTTCTTCATAATCTTCATTATCCTTATGCTCAACATTCAGTGGCACAGCAGTCAATGGCTCAACAATAGGTTGTTTCTCTATAGATAATGCTTTTATATCCTCTTGATGAACATCAGCTACAGATAACTCATTCAAATCGCTGGGCTGCTTCATGGATTTGCATATATCAAACCGTACTACTTCGTCATTAATTCGAAATAAAAGCTCATTATCTTTCATGTCAATAAGCACACTTCTGGTTGCAAGGAAAGGACGTCCCAAGATTATGGGAACTTCAGAATCCTCCTTATAATCTAGAATAACGAAGTAGATAGATAGTGTCATCAAATTAATGCTAGCTCCCAAATCGCACAATGCCTTAGCAAAATCCAACGATCCAATTGTGCAAGGAATAGTGAAAGCTCCAGGATCTGCCTTCTTTTGAACTAGCGATCTTGTAGCGATTGCACTACAATGATGAACATTATCCGCCAAGTCATAACTTGCTGCCCGATTCTTTGTCAAGAGATCCTTTATAAATTTTGCATACCCAGGCATTTGTTCAAGTGCCTCCACCAATGGAACATTAATGGTGAGCTGCTTTAACATATTCATGAATTTGCTGAACTTTGTATCATCCGCCACCTTCTTCAATCTTTGGGGAAAAGGTGGTGGTGGGTATGGAAGTGTTCTCTCCACGGTTTTCTTCTCCTCTTGCTTCTGTTTTCCCACTTTTTTAGGCTGCACAGTGCTGGATGTGGCGTCCTTGACGTCAGGAGTAATTGTTGCGGCATTTTTTCCTTTTGCGTTGTCATCCATGTCCGCAACTTCGTCAATCACTTGCTTGCCTTTTGCTGAAGTTTCCAGCACCTTACCACTTATGGTAGTGATGGCCATGCATGACCCATCATTCCTTCAGTTTTGCACAGTATTTCTAGGTAAAGTGCCGGCCTTTCTTTGGTTGAGTGCTGCTGAAAGTTGACTGAATTGCTGCTCTAGTTGTCTTATTGCAACGGAATGTGAGTCAACCAACTGATTCATTGAAGACAGATCGTTCTTCACCTCAGTTACGCCCATAATGGTTGCCTCTACTCCTTTCAGCAGCTTGGCCATCATATCTTCCATAGACATCTTTTCGGAGCCAGACGCCTCAACCTCATGATTTCTAGGAGGAATATACAAACCACTCCTGTCTGAATTATTCTTCTGACTACCTTGATCGCGGTCCTTGTATCCAGATTCATCATAATAGTTTCGACCTTGGTTTCCTTGGGCATTGCCTCGGAAACCCCCTTGATTATTCAAGTAGTTGGCTTCTTCTTTAGAGTCGGATTCCTCTCTTCCTTTTGACGCAATAGCTTTGACTTTTTCGGTCTTCCCTGATAATAAATGCTTTGTGAGAAGATCCATTTGTGTTTTCATATGCGCTATATCTTGATCGCGCTCCTCTTCTCTTCTCCTTTGTTCTGCAGTCATGCTAATAGATAAAGTGGGGCTTGCTACCTCAGAATCCCTGGTGTGCCAAGATCTACTTTGCTTTGTCATCCGGTCTAGCATATTGCTTGCCTGAACAAAGGTGAGGTCCATAAATGATCCTCCAGCCGCATTATCAACCATTGGCTTAGTCCCCGAATTCAAAGCTCTGTATAATATCTCCATCAAGTGGATATTGGTCATATGATGGTTTGGGCACTGCATTAGCTTCATCTTGAACCTCTCCCATGTAACGTGGAGAGCTTCAGTTGGAAGCTGTCGAAAATTGGTGATCTCATCTCTCAACTGTGCTCTTTTGGATGGCGGAAAGAATCTTTCTAGGAAAGCGTCTTTCAATTGCCTCCAATTAGTAATCGAATCAGGAGTCAGCCCATTCAACCATAGAGTTGCCTCCCCAGACAGAGACAATGGAAATAAGCATAGTCGAATTGCATTCTGTCCAATGCCAGGATTGTCGAATGACTTGCATGTAGAAATAAAGTTGATCAGATGCATATTCGGATCATCGCCTGCTAGTCCACCAAATAATCCCTTTAGTTGCAAAAGCTGAATCATGACGCTAGTGATATTGAACTTTGCTCCAGGTGCCAAGGGTGGCAGAACAATGGCTCCTGTGGCACCAGCTTCATCAAAATCGTCATCATCATCATCAAAAGGAATTTGCACAGTTCGACGATCAGGTTTCAATCGTGCTTGACGATCTCTCCTCTGCATGGGTTCCGCCATCTCAGCAGTATGCCGTGGGTTTAGTAGCTCTTCATCGCCCAGATCCTCATTGTCAGGATTTGTTGCTTGCCTACGGTTATCAATATTCTGTTGATGCACTTGAGCAGCCATCCTATCAATTTCACGTTGTCCATCCATTCTGTCAATAGAACCTGAATAAAACAAAAACAACAACTAAAAGTAAAAGTACGAGAATCTTTGACCAAAGGGTCTAGCAACTATCACAAACTTAATTGACACTCGTATTCCCCGGCAACGGCGCCAATTTTTTTATAACGCTCAATCTACAGCTCTCGTGGGAGTGTAAAGCGGTCATTAGCAAATATAGAACCCAACCTGGTTTGGGTGTCGATCCCACAGGGAATAGCTTGGCCAACAAGTAAGCAAAATTACAAAACTTTTGGTGCAAGTCTCATAAAAGGGGGGATTGTAATGTGTAACGAAAACAATAAAGTAAAAGCTGAAAATAGCAAAGTAAAGAGAGAAAGATTGTTACGTAAGTTGTAAACAATGAGAATTGAAGCGTTGGGGGTATGTCCACCTTATGAGTTATACGTCTCTATTGGCTATGAGTTGTGCGGAATTCAAACATCCATGTGCTTATAGAGAATTGTATTTGATGGTAAATCTAAGCGTCTTTCGACCTCAATAAGGACTATTTCACTTTAACTCTTTCGAGCTTAAAGTGTATCTAACGGTACAAATTCTCCAAGAGGTTAATCCAGTTACGGCACTAACTTTTTATTAGGAAAGGGTGTCCTACTACCTTGACACTATCTCTTTTCCAGACAAATAACCTTTCTTTCGAACAAGTTAAATGTTATACTGGCGTATTTTTGCATTTGCAACCACAAAGAGTGTAGATTAAGATAAAGAGAATAATGATATAAGCAGTATACGTGTTGCGAACTCACAAACTCACAGCAATAGATAGTAACTCATACGGCTTCCATAACCCCAACAGAGAAGTTTAGTTACCCATGAATGCGAAGGAGATCACGATTGACATTGTTGTTATACCACAAGATTGAGTAATTTTCGTGTAGCTTAGGTGGTAGGCGTGTGGCGTGAATTCCAAGGCAAAAGTAACAATTCTCTTGTTGCGGTAAATAAGAATAGATGAATAGAAGAAGAAAAATAGAATTAATGGAAAGATTAGAAGAGTTGTAGAATTGTTGTGGTGGAAAAAGAGAGGGATGGAAGAAGATTAATTGTTTAATAGAAGATTAATTAAAAATCTCTAGCATGATAGGGTATTTATAATACCCATATCCTAATCCTACTAGGTAAATAAATATCTAACCAAATCTTACTAGGCTAATGAAATACTTAACCCAAATGTACTAGGTTAATGTAACATTATCATAATCCAAATAAATTAATGAAATATATAACCCAATTGTACTAGGTTAATGTATCATTGTCCAAATCCAACTAAGTTACTGCAAGTCCCCAAAGTCTTCAGAAATGTTGTTTTAGCCCGGGACAGATTTTCCATGCAGCGTTTTTGGTCCGTAGGCGTGTAAACTCCCTTTCCTTCCTTCGTGAGCTTTCTTTTGCGTCAATTAAGCCATAAAATACTGAATTCTGCATCATTTATACCTGAAACTTTGCTAATCATGTTCGTTAGCTCACTTATAGGAAAAAGGACTAAAAGTGCATGAAATATATAATTTGTTCTCAAAACTAGGCTAAAATATGGGCAAAATATATTGATATAGGCGTGTAAATTCGCCTATCATCAAGTATAATCCATACTACCATAACTGAACTAAGTACCATAATGTAACCTAGTGTATACGCCTCCTCTTGCTCGATCTCTCACATAGGCAGAACTTACAGCGACCTCTCTTCTATGACATGATGGCTCACTAAAAAAAGGGCCCCTACAGGGCTTGGGAGTACCGGTATAAATCGACCTGGTCCTGATCCAGGATTTCTAATAACTATAATCATCATCAATCCACTCTATCTAGTACCATCTATATATGTATATATATATATATATGAAAGGGCTAAAACCATGGCTAGAAGAGTTTATATATATATATATATATATGTATATATATATATGCATGGGATAAAACCATGGCTAAAAGAGTGTAAGTCTGAAAATTCACTTCATAGGGTAAACTCTAGGACTAAATCATCACAAAAATGTAAAAAGGGTCGGGATCTCTCTCGATCGAGGAAAACAGTAGTAGTAAAATTGAGGACTGGAATCTATCTCATTCAAATATCTATAAGTTATTCATTAAGATGGTATGATTCCCATTATGAAGAAATCATTTTAAATCTAAAGAGTGGGAAAATCCCTTTTTAGAAAAAAATAGTAATATTTAGTTGGAATCACACCATTTATCATTTTACTAAACATGAATGTACTGAATCTATGCATGCCATAACCAGTATTCAAATAATATAATTATAAGCATCTAATTATCGATAGACAACAACCATGTCTTTCACAAGGATAAACCACTTTCCAAAAACCAACCAATATCATAATCACGGTCTTGGGTCCAATAATACATATCTGACAAAACTATATCATAATAATTTGGGACAACCCATCATAATACACTGAGTATCGTATTAAATATTATTCACAAATTTCATTAGTCTAAACTATGCCTAACATGCTTGCAACCTAGGGAAATAGGATCCTAGAAACATAACAATTATTTTACCTTATGGATCAATTACCCTTCTAGACCCCAAACTCATAAATTAGGCTAAGTCATGGTGTATGATAAGTGGTGAATTTACCACTTATTTACATTCAAAATTCATGCACACTATTATAATTTAAAGGTATGAATGAGACAAGTTTGTTAGTTTAATGCAAGAATTTTAACATTTTGCAGGATACACAAGTAATGAGATAGGTAGATGAGGAGTTGAGCTAAAAAGAATTAAAATAAAAATAAAAGTGCACAGCTGAAGACCCTACATGTGATCAGGCTTATTTACCATGATCATGGTCTGAGGTCCCCAATAGTAGCCAGTCAAGATAGGTCATCTTTCGAGAATGCAAGGATTTGACTACAGTCACGGTAGCCACAATTTTAGATGAGCGACAGTAATTGTGGCTTTCCCAAGGGTAATTCTGTTATTCTACCCTACCGATCCCAAATCCCTTATAATTCTATAACCTTTTCCGATTTGGAGAACACACTTTGAACAATATAACTTCATCAATTTTGTAAACCTACTATTTGGGGAAACTTTTCTATTGAATTTTCGAATTTGAGTTTGTGAAATTGGAGTGTAATTTGAAAAAACTTCTTATCCTCTATTGTTATGGATGTTTTGAATGAACCTTTCGGTATAATTCTTCCTCTTTACTTCATTAGTAGCTAAATTTCATTATCTTGGGATTATGTTGAACTAAGGTGCATTTAATTAGTTGGAGTTTATGGGTGAAAACCCCAAATTCCCAAGATGGATTTGTGTGTGAAATCCCCAAGTTCTTGAAAGCACATATGATCCTTGAAAGAAGAATATGGGTGAACTTTGGAGCCCATATCATCCTTGAAAGAAGGATATGGATGACAAAGCAATAGCGGACAATAATAGATGTAGTTTTCTATCTTTTTGATATCTTAGAAATAAGAGTGAGTAGAGAGTTGGGTATGTCTAGGGCATCTTTCTAGAAATAGCGATTCCCAATTAAGGTATTAGGTGGTTTTAATTAACACGCTTGTTAGGTATTTGAAGATGCTAATGGGTGATATTCTTGAAGTTTTGTTGAAAAACTAACCTCTTGGACCTTTAGCCAAACCTACCATATCATTAATAACTAGAATTTGCACCAAATAATCATGCACCAATGCATAATTTGCCTTTAGGTAGACATAACTCCAAGATTGTTCTCATCTTGAATTTTCAGTCACATTTGTTTCCTTCAGTTTGCTAACTTGAATAGACATTGATCAACCTTTGTTCCAAATTAAACCCCTTATTTTAAATCATGTATTTTACTCTGTTTACATTAGGGTGTCTTTTTATTAACTATTAACACCCATAAGACAAGAAAGCTAATTTTGCTCCTCCTAGATTAGACTTTAACATAAGTTGAGCTATTGAAAATGACCATCCTCTTCAAATTTAAATCGTATAGGTGAGCATTAACAAAATGGTGTATTTTGTATGGTTCCTTTGAGTCTGATATTTTGAATTTTTTATGGTAGCATAGTTTTTTTACGTGCACTAGGAATGAATTTCAAGCACCTGGTCGGAGTCCATTAGGACTTAGTATTTTAGTGGTTTTCTTGCATCCAGTGCAATCTTCAATTTTTCATCTTAATCATGTGGTGTTTCCCATGTGTACGACGGGTCAAACTCATGAAATCATAAATGTGAGTCTTCCCCCTTACATTCGTAAAGAAGGTAAGCCTAACCAAGTCCTTTTTTTCTTCACATTTATGAAGGCCTAATCACATTCATGATTACCTACCTCTATTGTTCATCACATTCATAACTCTTTCTTTGCATTTGCAATGAACTAATTTCCCATGCACCACGATCATGTCCGGGGGTCTTGGCATGGGTAACCTCTAGGCCTATATATTGTTTTTTTTTTCTGATTTTCCCCTAATTTATTAACCCTAAATTCTCAATTAATGGCCCTTGGTGTTTAGAAACTGATGGGGAATCATAAATTGGAGTTAGGGTTGTGAAGAGGATGATGAACTGACCATTTCCCACTATTTTTTGGCTTAAATCCTCCATTGAATTCTTGTTTTCTCTCCTATTTTAGCCATATCTCGGGGATGATTTGAGCCTAGATTTGTAGTCCATTTGTTCTTAACTTGTATACACATATTTCTTGTCCTTCGAGAGACCTCGTGACAGATTCAATTATTGACTTCTGTTAGTGGGCATCATGGTACCATGATTGACTTGATTTTGGGTCTAGAGTTTTATATAGAAATATAAGTATCATTTATTCCTACTAATACACATATGATTAATTTTATAGAGCAATGTCATTTTTAGGATATTAGAGCAAAGGTGAATGGTTTATGGATGGTTTAGGAATGCAGTTCCGCATCGAGGTAGGCTTTGTTGTACTTTTCCTGATGAGATTATTTATAGTATAGATAGCATGATGGGTAGGGATGATAAGATATAATTATGAATAGGTTAGCATAACTTAACCTATTAATGGGATTTGGGGTACAAATGTGACCCAAATCTTAGACTAGAATACTTGTTATGGCCTTAGGATCATATCACCCTTGATTAAGTGATTAATGATCATTTAGTATAAGACTTACCATTTGATATAGTATTTGGAGTGATATTTCCCGATTACACCCTGATAGTATCTTTATTCCCTTGTTTACCTTAGTCTCTGGGTTTTGGAGTTAAAACTACATGGAATTTTATATTGTGGGCCTGAGGTTGTGGTTATCGTACTAGTTGGATACCAGCTTAGTACGTTATCCCTAGAAAGGTCTTGGTTATATTTATGAATCCATTAACTCTATGGTTTTATTGATTGGCTACTGGTGATGGCTTGCATACTCGTAGGAACATTTATGCTCAGTTAGTGGTATGATCCAATCAAACCCTTGATTTTAGTATTATTTTCTAAAAAGGGATTTATTCACACATTTCACTTTAAAATGGATTTCTTCTATAACAAAAATCGTACTGCCTTATTTAATAAAATATGAACTTTTGGAACTACAATTGTTATTTTGGAAAATTGACCCAGATTGAATCTGATTAGTGATTTATCCAGTCTTTCACCACTACTATTTACTTTAGTCGATAGATATTCCGACCATTTCTATGCTATTATGCTTATTTAGTCTCGACATTGATCTCAAGCAATAGATTTACAAATTTACAATTTTTAGTCATGACTCGATTCCATGCACTTACTATGCTTATATATATACATACACACACATATATATATATATATCAAACACTAGACAACGGATTATGATGATCAATGGAATTCTTAGTTTGGGGCCAGGCAACTTACACAGATATCTCAAGTCACCTAAGGTCCCTTGCATCCATGAGCCATAATGCCGGAGAACATGGTCGCCATAAGTCCTACCTTTGCTAGCTATTAAGATGGAAAAGGTGTATGCATTTGGTACATTTGACACTCGAATCGGATATTTCACAGCTCGATTTCTCAAGTCATGCAGAACTACTAGTAATGGACTAACTACCAAGAAATATGAAGGAACAATGCAGAATATATATAATAAAAAACTAAAATACATAAGATAGTCCCAAAACCTTATGGAATCAGTACAAGAGCTTCTAATGTAATAAGATAATAAAATGAAGTACTAAGTAAATATACTGATAGAACCCATCTCTAAATACAACAAGACATTAGTCTAATATGTCAGAGGGAAAATAGCAATGCTCTGAATTCCCAGAGCTCACTTAATGTCTCCTAACCATCGCTGCTCCACACGATGCACACAACAATGGACAAAACCAGTACTATGATCTACAGGTTGTAGAAGTGTAGTATGAGTGCCAAACACATGGTACTCAATAGGCAACGATCGACTTAGCTCTAAAGATAATGTAAATATACATAACATGCAAGAAAAATGTAAACTAAGGTCAAATATCTAGGACTAACACAGTAAATCTAAGTAGGCAATAAGGATAAACTATCCTATCCTATCCATACTCGAAAACCTAAACACTATACCATTATCACTGGCTAATAAATGACTAAAGAACAGTAAAAGGATATATATGTATGTATATGTATATGTATACAAGGCCAAGTAATGGATATACAACATGAATAAACGAAAAAGAGAGGGACATACAATAATACCATAACTACTATAGGTAGGTACACATCCATAAATAAGGCTAAATCAAAGGTACAACGTAAGTAGTCACACTAGCATCTCAAGGCCTCTTAATCATAGTAGTAACTAGTGCTAATATAATAAGGGTCTAAAACCATAATGCCTATACATGGGATAATCATGCGTAGTAAAATAACTATAAGATAAAGGAATCAGAATCATACCTCAAATATCAATTCTGATCTAATAATCAACCTGTCACGAGCTAATTATAATAACAATAACAATATAAAGTAACTGGTTAGCCTAAACAAACAATACCTAAACTAATCCTCATAACTAGAAAGTCTAATTAGTACACCACATATCACAAGCAATACTCATCACCTATATCTATGCAACCCCCCATAGAGTTGATAGATATAGGTGCATATTGGTGATAGGCAATGTGCATGTAATGGATGAATACAAAGATAATCCACACTACCATAACTGAACCAAGTACCATAATGTAACCCAGTGTATACTCCTTCTCTAGCTCGATGGCTCGCAAAGGCATAACTTACGGCGACCTCTCTTCTCTAGCACGATGGGTCACTGACAAAGGAGCCCTGACGGGGTTTGGGAGTATCCGTATAGACCAACCTGGTCCTGGTCTAGGATTTCCAATAACTATCACCATCATTAATCTACTCCATCTAGTACCATATATATATATATATATGCACAGGATAGAACTACGGCTAAAAGAGTTTAAGTCTGCAAATCCACAACGTGGGGTAAACTCTGGGACTAAATCATCACAAAAGTGTAGAAAGGGTTGGAATCTCTCTTGACCGAGAAAAATAGTAGTATTCAAATTGTGGAACAAAATCTCTCTCAGTCAAATCTCTATAACATTATTTTTTGTCTCAAAGGTTCAAAATTTATTCATTAAGATGGTACGATTCCCATTATGAAGAAATTGTTTTAAAACTGAAATGTGGGAAAATCCTTTTTTAGAAAAAAAAATTAGTAATATTTTTAGTTAGAATCATACCATTTGTCTTTTTTCTATACATGAATGTACCGAATCTATGCATGCCGTAACCAGTATTGAAATAATATAATTATAAGCATCTAATTGTCGATATACAACAACCACATCTTTCACAGGGATAAACCACTTTCAAAAAAACAACCAATATCATAATCACGGCCTTGGGCCCAATAATACATATCCGACAAAACCATATTGTAATAATACAAAAAAACCATCATAATCCATCGAGTATCATTGTAAATATTATACTTAATTTTCATTAGACTTAACTGTAATACCCTATACTTTTTCGTAGCTCATTTAGCCTCTAGTGTGTCAAGGGTTAACTTGAAAAATGAATAACTCTTGATACATGTAGAATTAGCTTTTCAACAATACGAATTTCGCATAAATCTGATACTCGGTTGAGAAGTTATGACATTTTTAGTAAAAGCAGTATGACATTTGGGCAGGCACCGCGTCATGGTGAAGGACGAATTTGCAATTATCCAAATTCCAGTAGAGCATCGCAATTAGCCCGCGTTGCAGTGAAGTCCTAGTTCTCGTTCATCCCATTCCAGTAGCTCATCGAAATTAGCCTGTATCATGCAAAAATCCCAAAATATACTGACACCGGATTGCGGTTGAGTGTAAAATAGCACTCGTCCTTTTCTAGTGACGCAATACAATTACGCCGCATCGCGCCAAGGGTCAAAATGGTAGTTGTACTTTTTCCAATGGCATAATGTGATTACGCCACATCGTGCCAGAGCCCAATTTAGCACTCATCCTTTTTTTCAGTAAGCCACCGCGATAGTGGCACATTGCAGTGGGGCCCAAAATTGAGATTTCCAATTTTGAGTAAAATTTTAAAAGGGCAATCTAGTCATTTTCCTAGCCCCCAATTTGTGAATAATACTGAATTAATCCTATTCTAATAATTATATGCTCACTTTTTATCAACTTTCTCTCAAAGAAAACCTATAACATCAAAACTTAATCTTCAAGAAATCCAAAATTCCACCATTCTTTTTGCAAGAAAACTCAAAATTCAAGGTTCTCAATTATAGAACTTCAAGAATTCATCTTCAAGAGCACAAATAGGGATTCAAGTTCAACCTTCCTTAGTAATTTCATCAATTAAGGTATGTGGGGTTTATGAACAAGAATACTTTTTCATTTAAAGTTGATTTTCATATTAATTTACATGAGTTTCAAATTACGGTTCGTACCCAATATTGCTATTTGCAAGATTTTGAGATGTCAAGTGATTTAGATGTTGAATTGCGTGTCTACTTTCATATTTCTCTGCATATTGCAGTAAATTTTAGATTTTGAATTGAATTATCACTATTCTCAATATCAAGAATGAAGTTTATGATGTTTTGACATGAATTGATGCATGGTTTAATAAGCCCTAGTTTGAATGTTGATATTTTAAGGAAGATTATGCTTTAAGCATCGTATGTTAGATTATTTTCAGATTTCCAATAAGGATTTAATCTTTTGATCCTCAGATAAGATATGGAATCCACTTTACACATTTATTACTTTTTACAGAAAATAGATTAGCTTTACTTATAGATTGAAATAGATTGATGCGTAATTGGTTATCAGTATAAACCCTTATGCTAGTTTTTAAAGTAAATTTCCACTAGAATGAGCATACAGATTAAATGGAGTAGTATTTAGCACCTAGTTGGGTATTTCATATGCCCCAAAACTACAAGTCAATATAGGTTCAGATTATCAGATTATTTTCATTTCTATATGGATGACAGATACAGATGTGATCACTTAGATTAGGTTATACTCCTTGGCAAGAGTATGACACCTCTCCCTAACATGAGATTTTCCCATAAGGGAATTGGATGTTGGACTCCATGATAGCTTACATAGTTTATGTCGGTCAGAAGAACCTCCCTACTAGTAAAATCTTATAGCACAAAATAATTTTAACTGAACAACTTTTAGAAACTAAGTGTTCACAGTTTTATTCAAACATTACTTTATATAAGACTTTAGGTAAGGATTTTAGCTTTTAGATTTCATAAATAAAAGTGGGTCCTTTCTACACTTAGACTACATGATTTAAAGATAGAATAGAGGTAGAACTTTTAGAACTAAATGTTATGACTCACTAGATTTATACAACATGTTTTGCTACTCATGACTACATATTTCATCTTTAAGTTACTCAAGCTTGTGTGAGTTATTTACATTTAGCATGCATTCCTTTGCAAGTTGATAAAGATGTTTTTATAATGTTTTTACTTATGCATTCAACCCTATATACTTAGTACAATCCAAAGTAATGATCCACAAATACATCTATGTGCTACATTGTCTCATAATGTAGGTTCAGGTGCTTAATTTCTGCAGCATGAGTGATTTCAAGTATCTCCATCTACATCCCAATAGTTAGAGAGTCCTTATATTTTGGGGACCGAGTTATTCAATTTTCAGTTTAGTAAAGTAGTAGACCTTCAATATTTTTAGTCAGTTCGAGTCATCTGGGGAATTATCCCAGTGACTCTCTAGTTATTAGTAGTAGAGGCTTGTCAGACTGCTAGATATGATTAAGATTTTCTAGTATTGACTGTTCAGACTCTTAAGTCTATTATTTTACATATTATTATACAGATTATTTTAGCTTTAGCTCAGACAGATTTCTGGATTTAGTTTGATTTTGTATCTATACTTCCTCTAATTTGGGACTCAGATTTCGTAGAAGGCAAATAGGGTTAGCTCAAGGCTACTCATAGTCTTGAGCACCGTGTGACATCTCTAGATCCATTTTCAGGGCATTACATCAACTATACCTAACATCCTAGAAACCTAGGGTAATAAAATCCTAGAAACATAATAATTATTTTACCTTACAGATCAATTACCCTTCTAAACTGCAAACTCATAAATAAAGCAAAGACATGGTGTATGATGAGTGGTGAATTTACCACTCATTTACATCTAAAATTCATGCACACTATTATTATTTGAAGGTATGAATAAGACAAGTTTATTAATTTAATGCACTAATTTCCACATTTTGTAGGTTACACAGGTGATGATCTAGGAAGATATGGATATAAGCTGAAATGGAATCAAAAGGAGAAGAAAAGTGCATAACTAAAAACCCTGTATGTGATCAGGCTCAGTTACCGTGATCACGGTTTGAGGGCTGCAATTTCAGCCAGTCAAAATTAATCATCTTTTACAACCACGAGGATTTAACCACAGTTGCAATAACCGTGATCACGGACATACTGCAGCGGTCGCGGCTTGACAGGTTAATACTTGAGGGTAATTCTATCATTTTTCCCAGCCAACCCTAAATCGCTTATAATGCTAAAACCCTATCATATTTGAATAATAAACTTTGAACAATTAAACTTTCATAACTTTTTAAACCTAATATTTAGGGAAACTTTTGTATTTGAATTTTTCAAGTTGAGTTGGTGAAATTGGAGTGTAATTTGAAGAATCTTCTTATCCTCCATCATTACAGATGTTTTGAATGACCCTTTTTATATACTTCATACTCTTTACTTCATGAGTAGCTAAATTTCATTGTCTTGGGATTAGGTTAAACTAAGGTGCAATTATGTGTAGTCTATGATGTACTTGTGTATATTCTAGTTTGTTGATGATGGGTTTAACTATTGCTTAATTGAATTAGTTGGGGTTTGTGGGTGAAAACCCCAAATGCCCAAGATGGTTTTATAGGTGAAAGCCCCAAGTTCTTAAAATCTCACATCATCCTTGAAAAAGGAATATGGGTGAACTTTTGGAACCCATATCATCCTTTGAATAGGGATATGGGTGGCAAAGCATTATCAGACATTAATGAATGTAGTTTGCTATCTTTTAGCTATCTTAGAATTAAAAGTGAGTAGAGAGTTCTCTATGTCTTGGGCATCTTCCTAGAAATAGGGATGCCCAATTAAGGTATTAGGGGGTTTTAATTGACACACTTGGTAGGTAATCGAAAGGGCCAATGGATGATATTCTTAAGATTTTATTGACAAACTAACCTCAAGGACCTTCAACCTATCCTACCATATTGTTAATAACAAGAATTTGCACAAAATCATCATGCACCAATGCATAATTTGCCCTTAGGTAGACATAATCTCAAGATCATTTTCATCTTGAATTTTCAATCACATTTGTTGCATTTATTTTGTTCACTTGAGTAGACATTGATCAAACTTTGTTCCAAATTAATACCCCCATTTTAAATCATGTATTTTACTTTGTTTACATTACGGGTATCTTTTGAGTGACTATTAACACCCATAGTACTAGAAAGCTAACTTTACTCCTCGTGGATTCGACCTCAACATAAGTTGAGCTATTGACAATGACCATTCTCTACTAGCTTAAATGGTATAGGTGAACGTTATCAAAATGGCATATTTTGTATGGTTCCTTTGAGTCTAAAATTTTAAATTTTGTATTGTAGCATAGTTTGTTCACATGCATGTGGAATGAATCCTAAGCACCCGGTTGGAGTCCATTGGGAATTAGAATTTTTGTGGTTTTCCAGCATCTGGTGCAACCCCATATTTTTCTTCTTAATCATGGGGTATTTCCTGTGTTTGCGAAGGGTCAAACTCTTGACGTAATGATTGCGAGTCTTCCCCTTTGCGTTCACAAAAAAGGGTCGTCCTGACCAGGTCTTTTCTTTTCTTTGCATTTATGAAGGCCTCATCTCATTCATGATGACCTATATCTATTTTTCATCACGTTCATGACTCTTTCCTAGCATTCAAGATAAACTAATATCCCATGCTTCACGATCGTGGCCAGGGTCTTCGTGTAGGTAACCTCTAGGCTTATATATTGTTGTTTTTCTCATTTTACCCTCATTTATTGACCCAAAATTCACCATTAATGGCCCTTGGAGCTTAGAAACCTAGGGGATCACAAATTGGAGCTAGGGATGTGTAGAGGACAATGAAATGACCATTTCGTACTACTTTCCGGCCTTAATCCTCCGTCTAATTCTTGTTTTCTCTCCTATTTTAGCCATTTTTGGGGATGATTTGAGACTAAATTTGTAGTCCATTTGTGCTCAAATTTTAAGCATATATTCCTTGTCCTTCGGGGAACCTTGTGAAAGATTCAGTTTTGGAGTTCTATTAGCGGGCCCCAAGGTACCATGATTGACTCAATTTTGGGTTCATAATTTTATATAGAAATATGGCTATTATTTACTCCTATTAATACATGTATGATTAAATTTATAGTCCAATGTAATTTTTAAGATATTAGAGCAAAGGCGAGTGGCTTGTGGATGGTTTAGGAATGGAGTTCGGCATCGAGGTAGGCTTAGGTTTACTTTTTCCAATGAGATTTTATGATAGGTAGGGATGATAGGATATGATTATGAATAGTATAGCATGACTTAACCTATTTATGGGATTCGGGGTAAAACTGTGACCCAAACCTTAGACTAGAATACTTGTTATGGCCTTTGGATCCTATCACCCTTGATTATAGTAATTAATCATAGGCTGATGTTAATGATCCTTTCGTATAAGACTTACCATTTAATATAGTATTTGGAGTGATATTTCCCGATTATACCCTTATAGTAGCTTTATTCCCTTCTTTACCTTAGTCTCTAGGTTTTGGAGTTAAAACTATATGGAATTTTATATTGTGGGCCTGAGGATGTGGTTACGATACTAGTTGGATACCAGGTTAGTACTTCATCCTTACAAAAGACTTGGTTATAGTTATAGATGTGTAGATGCTCATGGTTTTATTGTCTGGCTACTGGTGATGGCATGTATACTTTTAGGCATATTTATGCCCACTTAGTGGTATGATCTACCAAAACACCTGATTTTACTATTATTTTCTAAAAATATATTTATTCACACATTTCACTTTAAAAATGGATTTCTTCAATAACGGAAGTCGTACTACCTTATTTAATGAAATATGAACTTTTGGAACTACAAATGCTATTTTGGAAATTTGACCAAGATTGATTCTGATCTATGATTTATCCACTCTTTTACCACTACTATTTACTTCCGTCGATAGAGATTCCAAGCCTTTCTATGCTAATATGCAGATTTAGTCTCGACATTGATCTCGAGCAAAGAACTTACAAATTTACACTTTTTAGTCATGGCACAAGTCCATGCACTTACAATGCTTATATATATACATATATATATATATATATATATATGACAAAGGATTATGATGATTTCTGGAGAGTAAACAACATGATTACATGGCTAAGTTCATAATTCAATATCATAACATGAAATTCACTTGAATCTGACATGGGAAATCAAAACTTGAAGCATGAGATAACCTAACTTTTCATGAAATCATACATGGACATGAATTGAGTTCAAATTACTAAGGAGAACATGAATCAAACTCATCTTGAACATGTGAAATTCCATAGTGAAGGAAAAACTCATACTTTAATCAAAGCAATGAAATTCAAAATAAAATTTCAAACATGTAGTTTAAAACATGAATAAGTACAACTCTTATGCTCTTTAGTCCCTTAAATCGCATGATAATGCTATATTTTCAACACATGAGGATTTGAGAATGAACCCTAACTTAAAACATATAAGTTCAACTTGAAAATCATACTTTTGGTGACAAGGATAAAAGATTAACCCTGTTCAAAACCCTACATACCTTATTTGAGTGAATTCTTGAAGAAATCTTGAAATTGAAGCTTGGATCCTCATGTTCTTAAGAGAAAAAGCTTGGCTTATTATTATTGGGAAAAGGGAGGGTTTTTACGTGAGTTTTTTTTAGGATAATGGGCAAATAATGCCCTTTTGGGTGTTATAATCCGTGCTTTGGATGATTGGAGTGGAGGGGAAAGGACCAAAGTGCCCCTTGACCCTTAAAAGGCTGAAACTGTGGGGGAATATCCCCCACGGCTCGCCCCTTAGTCCGAGGGAGTAACATCGGTGACTCAACCCCTAGTCTGGGAGAATAGCCCCCGTGGCGTGGGCCTATCGCAAGCTCTTACTGCCTCTCACAAAAATAGTCATAACTTTTTGCTCGGGTATTGGATTAAGGCGAAATAGGTATAGTTGGAAAGCTAATTCAATTATATATCATTTGGTGGGTCTTGAGCTATAAAATTCAACTCATATCAAAAGTTATTCACATGAAAAGTTGATCCTTGTAGAATTGAATACCAAAATTTGGTCGAATCAAAAGCTCTTAGCTCAACTTTGCTCTAAGTAATTCCAACGAAAATTTCTCACCTCGAAAGCACTTCACACACTAGGATAATGATCATGACACATGTATTCATATACAAATCATAGGATTAAAGTTTACACATATAGGAACAACGATTTGAAGTCTAACCCGAAAATACGGGGTGTTACAAGATTAAAAAAGGAAGACAAACAAATTAAAATGGAGGGGAAAATGGAGGCAAGGGACAAGACCAATAAAGTTGTGTCAAAGTAGACACGTTGACCTTTAAATTTTTTAAGTTATTAATTATTGTGATTTATAATATTTTTTGAAATATATAAAATATTTATTTATTTTTTAGATATTTAAAGTTGTCAACTATTATAATTTATTAATACTTTTATGTAATTTTCAAATATATGTTACTCTCCTTGTTCAAACTTTTGTAGGATTGATAGTCAACTATATTCTTAAGATAATATAAATTTTTATTTATTATGATTTGTAATATCTTTTCTTCTATTCTAATTTAAGTGGCACGACGCTTAGATCTCCATAATAATTAATTAGGGGTGATATAGTAAAATCACAATTGAAATGGTAAAACAGATGTCTTAGGTGACTTATAATAACTAATTAGAAGTGATAAAGCAAAATTACTATAAAAAATACTTATGAAAAAAATTTATGTGGGCCTCATATAAGACGTCAAGTTAATTTAAAGCATCAAGAGTTAATTTATTATTTTACATCTCTTTTATCTTTTTTATTAAATATTTTTTAATACTTAGATAACTTATAATAATTAATCAGGGGTGATATAGTAAAATTATGGTTGAAGTTGCTTAAGCAGACATTTCATAAATGTCTATTTTATTTTTTATCAAATATTATTAATTTTTTAATGCGTAAATGACTTATAGTAATTAATTAGGAGTGATATAGTAAAATCACGATTGAAACAGCAAAAGCATGCAGCACAAGCAGACATGTCGACCAGTTGCCTGCTTCAGCATGTTAACTCGCTCTTATCATACTAGATTGCAAGGAGTCCGTGCTAGCACTGTTAGGGTTTTTGATTTACTTACCAAATTTAAGTTTTATTTTTCTTAGAAGGAAAATATAAAACTTTTACATATTTGGTGATACCGAACGGTATCTAAAACACCAAAACAGTCCGCAAATAACCCACAATCATAATCCTTTACCCTCAATAACAAGACAACAACACGATACGAGAAGCAAACATAAACTTAAAAAGAGTAAAAGATAGCTAACTTGACACAAAGAGAACCCATTAGGTAGCAACTAAAGAGTGTATCAAAACTCTAAAACCTCTACAAAAAAAGTTAACAAGTACCAAGTTCTTACGGTGACCGTCAAGGGAATCAACTCACCTCAAGATCCACCGTTTCCAAGAAAAGAACAATATTGGCTTTTCCAAGCCCTACACTAATGGCTTATCCAAGCCCTACACTAAGGGTGTTACACTCTCAAAGAGAGAAGAAGTCTTTCACATATTTATCCTTCCAAAACTAAAGAGCAAATGACTTAATAGAAGACTATATAGAGGCTAGCTTATTACATAACAGAAATGACCACAATTCTCTTAATGAAAGGGGTGGCCATGAAGTGTCTTTCTAACAAAGTGTGATCCCCAAAACACCCTTAATGCAGGGTTCTTCTTCAATGCTCCTAAACCGTGGAGTCATTCTTCAACACTTGTAGTCTCAGGTTGGCATCAAATGTAAGCCCCCACGCAATCTTCCACACATGGGTTTGCCTTATGTCATGCTCTAAACGGGTCCTCCATGCATGTTCTTGTGTCCTCGAGGTGACCAAGTCTTGAGTCTTGATGTGTTGGCATCTAATGACGTTTTCAAAAATATAGATGGTCATTTAGCTCGTATCATTTGGCAAACCTCTTTCTTAAAGGAAAGGTTTTGAAATTCTATAAATAGATTGAAATTCTATAAATAGAAGATCCCTCTTCACATACCATAACACAAGAACATCCACAATGTAGTCCTTAAAAGTGTCTAGTTTAGGGGGAGATTTCTCCCATAGGTTTATGTTTTTTCAAATATTAGTTTTTAATATGTAGGTTATTCGACCAAATCATATCAATAATATGCTTTTTAGTATGTTTTTTCTTTGTTGTCTGAATTATCACCACGATGGTTTGCAACTAATAGCTTCCATATGATGCCATCTCAATTTCAAACCAAATAAATGGTATCAGAGCCTACGGTTCAAAGGTCTAGTAGTTTGGTGAAACGAGGTTGAATATGATTTCATGGTGGTTCAAACCAATTTGCAACAAATTTGGTGATAATGGGGATTTTTGTCGAACTATATGTGGAGAACAAGTTTCAACAATATTTTCAACATTCCTGTTGTTGCATCTTTAAAAATAAAATATTACTTTTAAACTACTTTTTATCCATGATATTTTAAACCTTATTTTTAACCATGGCAAGCAGCAGTTATAGAGATTATATCAAGAATGAAGTTCATGCATTTGACGTGAAGAAGGTGGATCAAGTGAAGAAAATCAAGCCAAAAAGGGAAGATTTGTTAGGGTGTTTGCCCTAATTTTCTTCCCAAATTTAAGTTTTATTTTTCTTAGAAGAAAAATAAAAGTAATACCATAATTACTTTTACTTTTCATGAAAGGAAAATATAAAATTTTTACATATTTGTCAAACCTCTTTCTTTGAGGAAAAGTTTTGGAATTCTATAAATAGAAGATCTCTCTTCTCATATCAAAACACAAGAACATCCACAATGTAGTCCTTAAAAGTGTCTGGTTTAGGGGGAGATTTCTCCCATAGGTTTATGTTTTTTGAAATATTAGTTTTTAATATGTAGGTCATTCGACCAAATCATATCAATAATATGTTTTTTAGTATGTTTTTTCTTTATTGTCTGAATTATCACCATGATGGTTTGTAACTAATAGCTTCCGCATAATGTCATCTCGATTTCAAACCCAACAAGCACAAGCCCAATATATGTTATTTTTTCTTAATTTATGCGATATAAATATAATTTAGTTAATTAATCATATTTTTAATACGTTTTTAAACGATTTAAGTTGGTAACTATTATAATTTATAGTACTTTTTATATAACTTTCAAATAATATATGTTACTTCTCACGACCCAAATGGCCATGAGTGACACCCATACTAATCTTCCTATGGAGAACCATCTAAACCGAACCATTACCCAATCACTTAGTCAATATTAAAACGATATTATCATAAAACCAACTTAACAACAATAATCTGGAGCTAATCATCAGTAACACGGAAACCAATCAATCTAGTAACTGAAATTCCCAAGACCCAAAAGTCATCGTACAAGAACTTTTAACAAATATCATGTCAACGTTTGTAATTGTAATCCCAATAAGAGTACGAATCTAATGACACCCATTTTATACATTCTTACTCTATAAATTTAAGACCTAAAGAAACAATCAAAATAGTAGCGTGTAATTGCCAAACTCTACGCTTAAACCTCAATATGATTATGACGTTATTATTACTACGCCGTTATTGTCAAAATTAACAATTGTTAGTCCCAGATAAGGTGCATTGTTAATGCCAATAATGGCAGGATATATCATCCTATACCTGTTAACAGTTCACAAAATTTAATAAAATTATCATTCGAAATTTCCCTAGTTGCTTCTTGACGCAACTCTAACCAAGGCCTAGCCATAATAGGCATCCTAAGTCCAACCAGGACCGGGGACTACCCCCATAATCCAACCCCAACCTCCACCCACCTGCCCAAAGTTGGCTGAATTCTGAACATTTAACAAGATAGCATAATAACTCACATGAAAACTCTGGGATAAGATCACGACTGTGACCAACCCAACCGAGTCCAACCATCCAACCATACCGAAACAAAGGCCATAAACCAGGCCATAACCAAAGAAATACCAAGATATAATATAATCAATCCTGAAATATAATATGATGGAACAACCAACAATATTGTCCAATGATGTTATCCCCAATAACAATGTCAATACTAAGGATGACACCCATACTGATCCCGCCCATACCAACCCATAGAAGTACCACAAAGCCTCTAACCAAAGGTGTAAAAATATTTGATTGGGACATGCCCCTAACCATGGCCAAAACCAATATCCAAAACATAATTAAAGTGTCTGAAAATATCCATAACATGAAATGGAGCCTTCTGAAAGAATGAAAGTTCACCACTTCAGTCCAAATGCTGATCTCCGAGTTAATTCTCTATGTAGGAAGAGTGGAATGGCTGGTTCCTGAATAGAGTGGGTATACAGCTGCCAGTAGATGAGTTAGCGAGTGATCACTAAAGCAAAAGGAAATCGTTTTTAGCATGCACTTAAAACCTTTACCTGAGTTGTGTAACTTTGCCCTCCTAAACCACCCATTGGCTATTGTGTTCAACTCCTCCTGCTAAAAGGACCCCAGTGCGTGAAGTTGCATGACCGGAGAAAATAACCTGGGATGACTAGTACATCCCCCATTATAAATTGTGACATCATGTAGACATTCACCAAGAACAAAACCTCACATTGACAAATATGAATTTCTAGTTTTGGTCCCCCAAGACATCCACCTTCCAGAGATTTGCTACATTTCCCCTTTTAATGCCCAATTAAAACCATTTCCAACCAACCAAACCATTATCATTTATTAAACAAGGCCATTAGTGGTGGTATCGTCATACCAACCATAACTTGCAAATATTTTTTGTAGCCAACTATTTATAGGTCAAGTACCCTTCCATTTACTATATCAAACCACTTGGGGATCACCATGTACCCCACAAGCATTACCATTTCGCCTTTTACCTTTTTCAAAGAATTAAAGCTATTTGAGTTTCTTTACCAAATCTAAAACAAGCAAGAGTTTTATTAAAATACATTAATGCATTGAAAAAATCCTTATAAGCATTTTGTCAAACACATTAAGGGCATAATCTAACCAAAACCAATTCCAATTATCATTTAACCATTTTCATGCAATCCAAGCATTCAAAACTAACATTAATGCATATAAATCATAATTAAAACCATGAACAACCGTTTATAATCAAAAGCCCCAAATCATATTTCAAAACCAAAAGCATACAATAATGTAATCATGAAAACCAATAGTAAAAACCATGCCTTTAGTTGGAACTAACAATGAGGAAAGAGAACATTCCTTAATTGACAAAGTAGACGAAGAGAAATCACCAACAAGATCCCCAAATTGGTCCTCAAGATGAAACCCTAGCTTCCCTTGCCCAAAAGCTCTTGAGAGGATTATAGAGGGTTTAAAAATAGTTTCTAAATGGTAATGAATAGAATAATAGGGTAAATACTCTCTCAATTAGGATAAAAGTCATGGGGTCCTATTAGATTAAGTGGGTAAATATCCAGAATACCCCCACTTAAGTTGTACCAAATCCCATCAAAGGGATACAACAGGCCCACACAAGTTGTACCCTTCGATGTGAGTGGTACACACCACTCGTATCCTAAGCCTCAATCCTTGGACCCAACACTCTCCAACATATGACTCATCCAACCCAAGTCGTATCCATAACTTACAATCCATACCTTCAACTCGTACCCCTGGCAACATAGAAATATTAAGAGGATTGAACACTATCTACCATACGAGTGCAAGATACGACTCATATCCTGTCTTACATCTCAAGGTGATCCACTCATACTAAGACTTAACTTAATTTACTAAGTCTAAGGAAAAACCCCAACCCAAACGATCCATATCCAACCATACGACTCGTACCACCTAAGTTATACCCATTCCAATGACCAAATCCACCCTACCAATTAACACTGGTCAGCATACGATAGGTCCATACCATCCGTACACCAATATATGACTCGTACCCTTGAGTCATATTGGGTCAGGAGAATGGAATTTTAGGAAATTTTTGAAGATCCAAAAACCAGGGTGTTTCATTCCCCCTACTAGGAACATTTGTCCCTGAATAATGGATAAGGTAGGGTAACACAAAATAAGTCATTTGCATTATCAAACATTAATCCAACCCTTAGATTTCTCTACTCTTACCTTTAAGACAGAAAACAAAGATGCAAGAGATTTAACCTTTCTTTTAAAAAACTAAGAAAATAAAGATATGTTCAAGAACTCATACTTTCCGCACGAATCCCAGGAGCAGAAAACAAGAGCAGATTCTTGGACTTTATGTCCTCCACCACTTCCCATGTAGCCTCTTCCACCTTGTGGTTCTGTAATAGAACCTAACCGAAGCCACATCCTTGGTCCACAACCAATGAACCTGCCTATCTAATATCTCAATCAATACCTCTTCATAAGAAAGAGAATCTGAAATACCTAATCCTACCAAAGGAACAACCGAAGAAGGATCACGATGCATTTCCTTAACATAGAAACATGAAAGATCAAATAAACCAAGTCCAAACTAGCAGGAAACTCCAATTCATAAGAAATATTACCAACCTTTCACAAAATTACATAAGGGCCAATATACCGGGGAATAAGCTTCCCCTTTTTGCCAAACCGCACTACTCCCTTCATAGGAGATACCTTTAGGAATACTTTGTCCCAAACCTCAAACTCTAAGTCTCTATGCCTAAAATCTAGACAAAACTTTAGGCAACTTTATCCTAAATCACCTTCACTTTCTCTATAGCTTGATAAACTAAATTGGGACCAAACATATTCCCCTCACCAATCTCAAACCAACTAATAAGAGATCTAAACTTCCTACCATACAATGCCTTAAAAGAGGCCATAATAATACTAGAATGATAGTTGTTGTTGTAAGCAAACTCCACCAAAGGTAGATGCTCAACCCAACTTCCACCATAATCAACCATACATTCCCGAAGTATATTCTTCAATGTTTGAATAGTTCTTTCTTCTTGCCCATCCGACTGTGGATGTAATGCAATACTCAGACTAAACTTAGTCCCCACCCTTTCTGGACTTACCACCAGAAGTGAGATGTAAACTACATACCATGATTAGAAATAATCGAAATAGGCACCCCATGTAGCTTCACAATCTCCTGAATATATAGTTTCGCATAATCCTCCATCGAAAGGTAGTCCTCACTGGCAGAAAGTGAGCAGATTTTGTATCCTATCCACGATGACCCAAATCGAATCAAAATAACTCTGAGATCAAGGAAAACCAATAATGAAATACATATTGATCATGTCTCATTTTTATTTAGGCAAGTCAATTTCTTGATACAACCCACCAGGCCTCATGTGCTCAACCTTAACTTGTTGACACACTATGTATTTGGCCATAAAATTAACCATATCCCTGTTCATACTATTCTACCAATAGATCTCCTTGAGATTATGATACATCCTTGTCGAACTAGGATGAACAACATAGCGCAACTCATGCGCCTCAACTAAAATCCTTTGCCGCAAATTGTTGACATCAGGAATGCATAACCTCTATTGGTACCATAAAGTACTATCACCACTAACCGCAAACACCAACACCTTTTGCCCACTAACATGACTCTTGATTTTATCAAAATAGGATCTAGCACTTGCTTCTCCTTAATATCTGCACTAAGAGAGATCGAACCACTTCCTACACCATCATACCTCCATTTTTGAAGTCTAAGAGGTGAACTCAATGATTAGCCAAGTGGTGAATATCCTTTACCAATTCCCATTTTTCTTTCTCTACATGAGCCAAACTCCCTATGGACAACCTGCTAAGAGCATCAACAACCATGTTAGCTTTACCTGGGTAGTAGTAAAGAATTATATCATAGTCCTTGAGAAGCTCAAGCTATCTCCTCTACCTAAGATTAAGCTCCTTCTCTTATGATCAGAAAAAATGTACACATGAACACCATATAGATAATGACACAAGATTTTCAAAGCAAACACAAACACCAGCACCTCTAAATCACGAGTAGGATAGTTTTTCTCATGCACTTCCAACTTCCTGTAAGCATAGGCAATCACTTTCTAATGTTGCATCAATATAAAACCAAGCCCTACCCTAGATGCATCATAATAAACTACGAATCTATCATTGCCTTCCAGCAAAGTCAGAATTAGAGATGAAGTTAACCTATCTTTTAACATCTCAAAACTTCTCTCACAAGCATCCGACCAGGAAAACTTGACCTTCTTCAAAGTCAACTTAGTCAAAGGAGCATCTATCGATGAGAAGCATTCCACGAACCGTCTATAATACACATCTAAAACAAAGAAGCTCTAAATATCAGATGGAGTCATGGGTCTAGGCCACCTTTTAACCACCGCAACCTTCTGAGAATCCACCATTGTCCCATCGTTAGAAATAATATAACCCAAAAAAGTTACAACATTTAACCAAAACTCATACTTAGAGAACTTGGAATACAACTGTTGTTCCTTTAATGTTTGCAACACCACACAAATGTGATTAGCATGATCCACCTCACATTTAGAATAAATTAGAATGTCATCAATAAATACAATGACAAAGAGAACTAAATACTACCTGAAAACTCTGTTCATCAAATCCATAATCGTCGTTGGGGCATTAGTCAATCCAAATGATATCACCAATAATTTGAAATGCCCATACCGAGTATGAAAAACCATCTTAGGGATATCCACCTCCCTAATCTTAAGCTGAATGTACCCCGACCGAAGATCTATCTTAGAAAAGAACTTGGCACCTTGCAACTGATCAAATAAAATATCTATCCTTGGAAGATTATACTTGTTCTTGATTGTCATCTTATTCAACTGCCTGTAGTCAATGCACATTCGAAGGGAACCATCATTCTTGCATACAAACAACATTGGTGGACCCCACAGAGAAATACTAGGATGAATAAACCCCTTGTCTAGAAGATCCTTAAGTTGCTCCTTAAGTTCTCTCAACTTAGCTAGAGCCATTCTATAAGAAGAAATAGATATTGGATGAGTGTCTGACAGTAAATCAATGCCAAACTATATTTCCCTATCCAGAGGAACACTAGGAAAATCATCCAAAAAGATCTATAAAAACTCATTAACCACTGGAACTAACTATAATGAAGGACCTTCCTGAGCTAGAATCTGTAACCCGAACTAAGTGATATAGACACCCCTTGGAGATTAACCTCTGAGCTCTAAGATAAGAAATAAACTTTCCCCTAGGAGCTAGAGAACCACTCTCCCATTGTATAATCAGCTCACCAGGGAACCTAAAGATAACCTTTGGGTCAAACAGTCCAAGGACATATAATAGGAGTGTAACCAATCCATACCCAAAATAATAGCAGAATCCACCATCCCTAATTCAAATAGATCAACCAGGGTTTGCTTGTCACCAATAGATACCACACACCCCCTATAGACTCTTCTAGTAATAATCGAGTCACCTATTGGGGTTGAAATACAAAAAGGATCCAAAATTACTTTGAGATCAAAACCAAAAAATACAGCCACATAAAGAGTCACATAAGAGAGAGTGGACCCTAAATAAAGCAAATAATATACATTACGAGAAAAGATCTATAACATACCAGTAACGACATCAGGTGATGCCTCAAATTCCAGTCGGAATGCCAAAGCATACAACCTATTCCGACCAATACTAGAACTAGGAGCAGTAAAAAAAGCAGATGCAACACCACCAGATGTAGGAGCAGAAGATGAAGCCATAGAAATCTTATTCTCCCCTGTAGTGACCTTATTAACCGAAAAATCCCTGAATTGGATGGACATACTTGAAATATTTGTCCCTCTCTTTATTGTAAAACCCCCAATGAGGTCGACCATAAAATCAACAAGGAGAGCATGAAGAAACTAACTAACCTCTAATCTCCTGAGATTGCCTAAAAATTATCACCACCATAATGACACTTGTCGCCCGACAGCTTTGGGTAAGGGATACTAGAAGTAGAGAAGGAACACAAACTCTCCCACTTCTTTTCTACCATTTTCCACTATCCCGACCACCCTGAGCACCTCCTTGATAAAAAAAAACTTTTTCTGTTACAGGTTTACCCTGTTAGCATCGTCAGCTTGATTTGATTTGGGTTATTATAGATAGGTTTACAAAATTAGCCTATTTTATGCCAGTTCATACGTCCTACATAGCCAAAGATTATGCAAAGTTGTATATTAGAGGGTTGGTCAGATTGCATAGAGTTCCTTTGTTGATCATTTTAGATAGGGGTACTCAATATATCTCTCACTTTTGGAAAGCCTTTCAGAAGGGCCTTTATACCCAAGATGATATCAATTTAGCTTTTCACCCTCATACATATGGTCAGGCAGAGAGGACCACTCAACTCTAGAGGATATGTTGAGGGCATGTGTTCTTGACTTCAAGGGTAGTTGGGATGATCACCTGCCATTGATCGAATTCACCTACAATAACAGTTACCATGCTAGCATCTATATGGCCCCATTTGAGGATCTTTATGGAAGGAGATGTAGATCCCCTATCAGTTGGTTTGAAGTAGGTGAGGCCATGTTAATTGGGCTATATGTGGTATTTAAAGCCATGGATAAAGCCCAGTTGATTTGAGAAAGTTTGAAGATAGCTCAGAGTCATCAAAAATCTTGTGCAAATATAAGGAGAAGGGATCTTGGGTTTGAATTTGATGACTTAGTTTATTTGAAAGTTTCACTCATTAAGAGGGTGAAGAGATTTGACAAAAAGGGAAAGCTCAGTCCCCAATATGTTGGCCCCTACAGAATATTGAGTCGTGTTGGAAAGGTTGCGTATGAACTAGAATTGCCTACAGATTTGTCATCCGTTCACCCTGTGTTCCATGTATCCTTACAATAAAAGTGTATGGGTGATCCGACCGTTGTTGTACCCTTAGAAAGCATAGATATTAATGATAGCCTCTCTTATGAAGAGATTCCAGTTGAGATTCTTAATCACCAAATTCGTAAACTAAGGAACAAAGAAGTTCCCTTAGTCAAAGTTCTTTGGCAGAATCAATCCTTTAAGGCACCACTTGGGAAACAGAAGCAGATATGTGAATCAAGCACCCTCATTTTTTCACCGCAAGTTCAGATTCAGTGTGAGATAAAAATTTTCCTAAGATCATCTCATTTCATTCAAAGTATCATCTTTATATAGTCATTCTCTTAATAATTCTTGCTTTTGCAAATCAATTTAGTCATGCTTTTAGTTATGCATGCCAGTTATAGTCTCAGTTCCTTAGTATCCTCAACTTGACTAGTCTCATTCATAGATGAATGTTTCCAAGGGGGAGATAATGTAATACCTCATACGTTTGTAGTTGAACTAAGCCCTTAGTATGTGCTTATAGCACTTAGAACCTGAAAATAAAACTTTGAGTTTAGGGATTTAGTCATTTTTTAACTCTCTTTAAACTTTGAGGATTTTTAAGTTAACCTTTCGTGCTCTGAGATGATGATTTTTTAGTTCAGTTATTGATAGCGCCCAAGCACATATGCAAGTGTACGTGGTCTACCAAGTAATATAGTGGCTTTCATAAAAGCAAAATTATTGATCCCACAGAGACTAGATTTGGTAATGATTTGATTTTAGTTCACAATTTACATTTATTTGATTTGAGAGTAACCAAAAAAGAGAATTGAGTTTGTAAATTGCAAGTAAAGTAAATAATGCGTGGAGTAAAGATCTTGTAACAATCAATAGGAGAAAACCCAGGGTTGAAGCACTCTGAACAATCATATTATCTATTGAATTTCATTCGTTAACTTGATTATCTTGGTTGTTGATTCATAGGGTTAATTGCACAATTATGGTTTCCCAACCTCTAATTTATTACCTAAGTTGAACCTTACATCTACATCGTTGAGCAGGTATGTAATAATTCACTTAAGTTCTTAACAAATATCATCCTACATATGAATCAAATAAGCTATCTAAGTACATCCCTGTCCTAGATACTAATTCAAGATTCTTATTTTATAAAGAATCAAGAACCATACTCTGCTTATTCCCATGTTCTATCGCCCTATTCCCCCTCCAGAGTTCATAAGGTTGACAATGGATGTATTCTAAAGGTCGTGAATCTTCAAAGGGGTTAAAACAAAAATAAACAAACAAACAATATTAACAAGTAAAGAAAACAAACTTAATCCATAGAAATAATAATCATGTTCTTGGCTTCAACCCCGGAAAGGGAGTTTTTAGCAACTCATACCATAATCAACATCCAATTAATTGTATGAATGATTAAAATCATAAAAGAAAGCTAAATTACAGAAATAAAAACCTAAAAAGAAGTTTTGGAAGCCTCCATGTGATCTAGGGGTTCAAAGATCTCCCAAAACGTGTTTTAAGATGTTATATTTATAGTATATAAGACATAACATCACTAGCATTAGGTTTACATGTTGTTTTCCTTTAGTTTGGCACTTTTCTCCCAATTTTGATCATTGGCGTGTCATACCACAGTGTCAAATGGCATCCTGGGCACAACTGGGCACTTAACTCTCAATTTTGGTCATTGGCCTGAAGCAGTGCAATCGCGTTGAGACACTACTTTTTGGACAATTGTGAAATTTCCTTCTTCCGCGATGCGCTAAACTTCTAGGTCTAAAAAATTGGTAACTGGGATTGTACCGCGATGTACCACAATTGCAGACTAACACTGGATTTTTCCAAATGGGAATTTGAGCCTCTCCAAGATGCACTAATTTCTCGCTACTCCACTGAAATTCGACCAACGCTATTTTGTCGATTGGCACGACGCGGTGACTTTATAAACTTGAAGTTCTGCCTTACAGCTTGTCTTTCTAAACTATGTTTCCATAACTTTTATTCCTTCTATCATGACATATCATCAATGTATCCAATTGAGTCCAATTCATCACTATTTGAGCCCTGAAAACACTAATCATATCCATTAGGTACAGAACATAATTAAAGCTGAATTGTACTAAAGAATTCACATTAAACTTCTCAAAACAAGTCCAAATCTGGGGGCATATTGGTTCCTTGAACATATAAATATGCACACGATCACTACCCCACACTTAAACTCTTGTTTTTTCTCGAACAGCTCTTTATTCTAAGCATAAAATCAGAGGTGACACTACACTTCTACTACATGCAAGACACTCAAGCTAGTTCTACAATGACTACACGGTATGCAAGTTTCTACACAAAGCACATTACACACAATTGAAAGCTCAAGAACACTACTCCAAAACATCAAAGTCTCAATAATTGACCTAATACTTGGAAAACTCATGCATATTATTCAATCAATAACATCATACAAATCACCCACATTCATCAAACATGTTCCCACACAACAAGAGAGCTACCCATAATAACTCGGAATAATATAATTTATAACAGAATGGGTACAAGAATCAAATTTCACTCACTCTCAAAAAGAATTCACAAGATACACACAATAAACCATAGGCTTTCCCTTAGTGTAATTCTCCACTAACAGTCGAATGTAAAGCTTAGGATCAATTAGGAATTTTCTGGGTTGTAATGTAGGCGAAGGGATGGGTAGGAACTATTTAGGAATAGTGACTAACCTCTATAAGCTCTTTAATACATCACTTTTTAAAATTAAAATCATTCTCCAACAACCAAATACACTTTTTCATCCACCTATTCCTTTTATTTTTTCCCATCTCTTTTAAGCATTTTAGCAAACACTTAGTGGACACATAGTTTACTACCACAAGAATTAATTTTTCTCTTTTTTTACAATCATGAAAATATTTTTAGCATAAATTATATCACAAACATCCACCACACATTAATAATTATTACCTTGCGGCATCAATTTCATATTTTTCTTCTTCAATTTCTCAAACTCCTTACTAAATCAATTTTTTCATTAAAGCACTTAGGAACTTTTTGGATCAAATTATAGTCTATCAAAGAAAGGATTAGGCTACATATGAGGCTATCAAAGAAAAAAGCTAAAGGCTCAATGGGTTTTAACTAAGATAATGCACAAGGGTAGGTAAAAAGAAGGTATAAAACAAGGCTATCAAAGAAATGCCTAAATCATCTCCTAAACCCACATTCTTTATTTTGCTTCACACATACATTGGGAAAGTTCTAGACATCACATACAACAAGAAATATACAAAAAATTTCAACTCAACAGGATCGTCATAGTTTCTCAACCAAACAATAGCATAAATTCAAAATTAATCTAACAAGTATAAGAGTCACAAACATGAGCCTAAGAGTCTCAAAAGTAGCAATTCATTCAATCAACATGCTTTTACCAACAAACCCACTTGCATCATGTAATCAAAAATAGCACCAACAAGAATAAATAACTTATTCCTAACCTAAAAAATTTTAAATTGACCCAAGATTTGGGAATTTCCCCACCCCCCACTTAAAAATCTACTTTGTCCCCAAAGTGAACTTTTAAATTAAGAGATAGAAATACTCTCTGAGACCTCTAGGCCTAGCTAGTAGCATCTTCACACATAAATAAGGTCCATAGAACCCCATACTCATTCTTTGTCATGCTTCAAGCTCAAGTTCATGGTACTCATACTTCCCATTAACCTGTGACTCAACTAAAAACAAAAACTACATAAAGTAAAAACATAAAAACTGAAAAGAAAACCTACTTACCTTGGGTTTCCTCCTAAGAAGCACCTAATTTAGTGTCGCGTCATGACCCATATAAACTCAACCATATTCCTTCACCCTTTTACTCCCTTTTGGGAGCCATTTTTCATTCGTTTGAAACCTCTTTTACCTTTTAACATGTTAGGAATTGGTGGTTTCATCTTAAGCCGCTCAATCAGGTAGTTCAAAGAGGTCTTTAGTGGCTTAGTCACCCTATACTTGTCCCTTTCCAACACATTGATCATGCATAAATCTTTATATAAGAGATTTTCAAAAGAGGCCTTGTAAACATCAAATACCGCCTCTTCATCATCTACCCTTATCTTAAGCTTGCCTTCTCTAACATTAATTAAAGCCTCTCCAGTCGATAAGAATGGTTTCCCCAAAATAATTGGTACCTGTTTGTCTACCACAAAATTAAGAACAAAAAAGGCAACGGAAATAACAAATTTACCAACCTTTATAAGGACATCCTCAATGATTCCATCTGAATATGCTATAAATTTATCTTCTAGCTGCATCACCACTCGTGTCGCTTTAGGCTCTCCCAAGCCCAATTTTCTAAACAATAATAGGGGCATTAGATTTATGCTTGTAATAGGGGCATTAGATTTATGCTTGCCCCTAAGTCACTCAATGCATGGACTTCTTTTTCCCTAATTTGTATAGGAATAGAAAACTTTCCTTGATCTTTCAATTTCTTGGGGATTTTTTGTGTTATCACAGTGCTACACTCTTCAGTGAGTGTTATAGCTCCCACATCTTGTAATTTTACCTTCTTCGCCACCATATCTCTCAAGTACTTTGCATACTTAGGCATACTTTGCAAAACATAAGGCAGATTAATATGCAACTCTTTGAATGTGTCAATAAACTTTTTGAATAATGCATCCTCCTTCACTTTTATGTACTTTTGAGGGAAGGGTAGTGGCAGCCTCTTCTTCACTTCTTCTTTAACAACTTTTTCCTTCAAGTACTCAGACTTTCTTGAATTTTCAACAGACCTATCAAAAACCTGTTGGGTCACCACCTCAGCATCTACCTTTTTTGTTTCCTTTGGAGGTTCTTTATGAAACTCTTTACCACTTCTCAAGGTATTTTCCATGACTTATTTTGGATTTTCTATATCAGCGAGCAAACAACCTTGTGGTTTGGTATTTAATGATTGTTGTATCTGCCCAACCTGCAACTTTAAATTTCTCTGGACCACTTTTTGATTCTATAATTCTACCCTTTGATTATTTAGATACCCAATCAATTATGTTTGATCAGCTGTGAGTTGTTTCATCATCTTTTCGATGTTGCTCATTGACTGGTTCGGTTGGACCTGTGGTTGTAGGGCATTCCATGACTGATTTGGTGGCTGAGTTTGGTACTTTATTTTGTAGGCATTATCGTAATTTGGCCTTTGAGCATTGGCTACATACATCATAGATTTTGAATTTGAAGCACACATGATATCCGCATGACCATTATTTTCGCATACTTTACACTAACCTGCAGCTTCTTGGATGGCATTAACTTTGGTTGCAGGTTGTGTTGCTCCCAACTTTATGCTATTGAATGTTGTGTTGATCAAATTCTGCAATATAAAAACCTTAGCTGATAGGGCTGTGAATTGGTCCACCTCTAACATACCTGTAATTCTTTTCATGGAACTTTTAGAATCTGAATGCCACTCTGTATTTCCTTGTTCTATGCAGTTTAGCAATGTTGACAGCTTATCATAAGTTAGCTCTAACGCTTGACCACCTGTGGCTGAATCTAGCAAAATCTTTGTATTGTGATCAAGAGCTTCTACAAAAGTCTGAGCAAGTACCTCATTCAACTATTGATGGTTTGGACAATTTCAAAGAAGGGCCTTAAAGCGTTCCCAAGCATGATATATATTTTTATCAAGCTTCTATTTGAAGCTCACTATCCACTGCGAAGTCTCATAGTCTTGCCTGATTGAAAAAATTTGATGAGGAGTTTCTGGCTAAGTTATCCCATGTTGTGATTGAACTGGACGACTCTACATTCAACTACCTTTTAGCTTATCCAATAAGTGAATAGGGGAAGAGTGTTAGCCTCACATAATCTAGAGTCACCCCAGTTAAAGTAAATATATCTATCAGCTTAATGAAGGTCAGCAAGTGGCTTATGGATCCTCGTGTGAAAGCCCTGCAAACTGTCCACTTCTAATAAGAAGTTGTACCATATTGTATTTCAACTCAAAATTCCCCTCAACTGCTGGTCTTTGAATTGGGGAAGTCAAGTTCATTGGAAGTGGGACTGGCAATTCCCTAACCTTCCTACCAGTTGCTTGTTGTTCATCCATTAGAATAGTATTCTCTTGGTCTTCTTAGATTTGCAGAATTCTGGGAAGAAGGATTGTTTCTCTCCTGTATTGATGGTAAAGTTGCTCGAGTTCCAGTTTTGGTTCAACCAGCTCCCGATCCCTTTCTAGTTTATCAACTTAAAAACCTATTTTCTGCAAATACAAAAACAAGACCAAGCATAAAAACACCAAATAAATCTAAAAATAAAAATAAAATAAACAATTTCCAATTTCAAGTCCCCGACAACAGCGCCAAAAATTTGACAACGCCCAAGCTCACACGTAAGTGTACGTGGTCTACCAAGTAATATAGTGGCCTTAAATAAAGATGAATTATCGATCCCACAGAGACTAGATTAGGCAACAATTTGATTTTTGTTCACAATTTAGATTCAATTGATGTAAGAGTAACTAAAAGAGAGAATTGAGTTTGTAAATTGCAAGTAAAGTAAATAATGCGCAAAGTAAAGATCTTGTAACAATCAGTAGGAAAAAACTCAGGGTTGAAGTACTCTGAACAGTCATATTATGCTATTGGATTTTATTTGTTGACTTGCTTATCTTGGTTATTAATTCATTGGGTTAATTGTGTGATTATGGTTTCCCAACCCCTAATCTACTACCTAAATTGAACCTTACACCTACATCGTTGAGCGGGGATGTAATAATTCGCTTAAGTTCTTAACAAATATCATCCTACATATGAATCAAGTAAGGTATCTAAGTAAATCCCTGTCCTAGGTACTAATTCAAGTTTCTTATTTTATAAAGAATCAAGAACTATACTCTACTTATTCCCATATTCTATCGCCCTATTCCCTTTCTCGAGTTCACAAGGTTGACAATAGATGTATTCTAAGGGTCATGAATCCTTAAAAGAGTTAAAATGAGAACAAACAAACAACCAATATTAATAATCAAAGAAAACAAACTAACAACCAATATTAATAATCAAAGAAAACAAACTTAATCCATAGCAATAATAATGTTCTTGGCTTCAACCCCGGAAAGGGAGTTTTTAGACACTCATAGCCATAATCAACATCTAATTAATTGTATGAATGATTAAAACCATAAAAGAAAGATAAATTAAAGAAATAAAAAACTAAAAAGAAGTTTTGGAAGCCTCCAAGTGATCTAGGGGTTCAAAGAACTCGCAAAACGTGTTTTAAGACGTTATATTTATAGTATATAAGCAATAACCCTACTTGGATTAGGTTTCCACGGTTTTTTCCTTTAGTTTGTCACTTTTAACCCTATTTTGATCATTGGCGCATCACTCCACAGTGTCAAATGGCATCCTGGGCACAACAGGCCATTTAAATCCCAATTTTGGTCATTGGCGCTAAGCGATGCAATCGCGTTGAGACACTGTTTTGGGAAAATTGTAAAAGTTCCTTCTTCCGCGACACGCTAAACTTCTAGGTCTCAAAAATTGGCAATTTTTCTTGTACCGCGATATGCCACAATCGCCGACCAACACTGGATTTTTCCAAATAGGAATTTGAGCCTCTCCGCGATGCGCTAATTTTGCGCTATTACACTGGAATTCGACCAACGCTATTTTGTTGGTCAGCGCAATGTGGTGACTTTATAAACTTGAAGTTCTACCTTCCAGATTGTCTTTCTGAGATTTGTTCCCATGACTTGTATTCCTTCTATCATGGCATATCATCAATGTATCCAATTACGTCCAGTTCATCACTATTTGAGCCCTAAAAACACTAATAATATCCATTAGGTATGGAACATAATTAAAGATGAATTATACTCAAGAATTCACATCAAAATTTTCAAAACAAGTCCAAATCTGAGGGCATATTGGTACCTTGAACATATAAATATGCACACGATCAATTATATTCAGGGGTGTAAGTAGCATGCCTCGGGCAAGGTTTGGATTTTTCAGATAAGGTCTGGATCGCATTTAGATTGGCAATACAGCAGACCACTGCGATTAGGCTTCATTGTGGTGAGTATCACGGTGAAGAATGAAAAGTCAATTGTCATTTCCAGAGAGCCATCGCGATTGCATCGCATCATGGTGAATTTTACAATGGGGGCTCACCGCACTGCGGTGATGCCCAAATCAGAAATTGTCAAAAACCAGTGATTCACCACGATTCCACTGCTTTGAGGTGGGTATCGTGATGCCCCAATCACCTCATCACAGTGAAGCCTTAATCAGCATTTCAGTTCTGAGTTTTAAATCCACGGGGCAACTTAGTCTTTTCCCCAGCTCTCAAATTGTGATAAACAAAAGATTTAACCTATTCTAAGCATGTTATGTTGATTTTCACCAAATTTCTCTCAAGAAAACCCCTATAGCTTCAATTTCAAACCTCAAGAAACCCAAAATTTCATCATTCTTTTTCCAAGATAATCCAAAATTCAAGGTTACCAATTCAAGAACTTCAAGAAACAATCTTCAAGAGCACAAATAGGGATTCAAAGTCAAGTTTCTTCATCAATTTCATCAATTAAGTTATATGGGGTTATGAACAAGGATACTTCTTCTATCCTTGTGCCCAAAATTTGTTTTAAAGATGATTTCATGTGAATTTACATGACGTTCAAATTAGGGTTCATACCAAAATATTGGTATTGGAAGATTATGATATTACAAGTGTTTTAGATGATGAATTGTATGCCTATCTTGGCACGTTTATGCTTATGAAGTGGTTTATGATATATTGAAGGTTGAATTTCACTATTTTGATTAAGATAATGCAAGAACTTTATGATTTTGACTATTGAGCATGATTTGTGATAAATTGACATGAATTTGAAGCATGGGTTATTAAGTCCTAGTTTGACTATTGATATTTCAAGAAGATTATTCTTTAAGCATCCTATGATTAGTTTATATTCAGCTTTTGAATCAAGATTTGATCTTTTGATCCTCAGCTAAGATATGGAATCCACTCTATAGTTTTGATGATAGTTTGACTACAGATTAGTTTGATCACAGGTTAAAAAAGATAAACGCATAATTGGTTTTTATTTTAAACCCTTCTGCTAGTTTTATAGTGATTTCCTACAGAATGAACATACAGATTTAAAGGGAGTAGTATTAAGCACCGAGTGGGAAGTGTGGGTTTAGTGCATCCTACTTCACCAGAACTATGAGCCAATGGAGGTACAGATTTAGAGTATTCCCATTTATATAGATGCAGATACAAATTATGATCACTCAGTAGATTATACTCCTTGGCAAGAGTATGACGCTTCTCCCCAACGTGAAGTTTTCCCTTTAGGGGAACTAGACGTTGGACTCCTTGATAGATCACATGGTTTATGTCGGTTAGAAGAACATTCCTACAGAAAAGAGTAATCCTAACAGAAAAGCTTTTTAAAACTAAGTGTAAGGCTCACAATTCATTTCAGATATTATTTCATATAAAATATTAGTCATGAGATTTCAACTTTCAGTTTACAGATATAAAAGTGAGTTCTTTATTCACTTAGACCGTATGATTTAAAGATAGAATACAAGTATAGCTTTTAGAACTAAGTGTTATACTCACAAAATTTATAAAGCATCCTTTATTACTCATGATTTATGATTTTCAGTTTTCAGTTATTCAAGCTAATGTGAGTCATCTACACTTAGCATGCATTCTTTTCCAAGTTTATATAAACATTGAGATATTGTTTACTAATGCATTCAGCCCCACATGCTCAGTACATTCAAGAAGTACTTATCCACATATATTTATATGTGCTACATTGTTTAATAATGTAGGTTTAGGTGCTTAGTTTCAGCAGCGTGAGTGATTACGAGTATCTACATCTACATCCTAACAGTTAGTGAGTCCTCATAGTTCAAGGACCCAGTTATTCAGTTTTCTAGCTTATTAAAGTAGTTGATTCAGTATTTATAGTCAGTTCGAGTCATTTCGGGCTTGTCCCAGTGGCTCTCTAGTTGTTAGTAGTAGAGGCTTCTCAGACTGCTAGTTATAATTCAGATTTCCAGTATTGATTGTCCAGACTTTTGAGTCAAATACTTTCAGAAATTATGTTCAATTAATTCCAACTTAGATCGGACAGAATTCAGGATTGATTTTATGTTTGTATTTCTCCATTATGAGTTTCAGATTTAGTAGAAGGCTTATAGGGTTATCTTAAGACTACTCATAGTCTTGAGCACCGTATGATGTCTTGGGACCCATTTTTGAGGCGTTACACTGCATCACTTAAAATATCTTTTCCATTTCATCCAAGAAACCCTGTGGATCCTCCTCCACCTTCACTCTAGTAAAAGTAGGAGGACCCATCTTCATAAATTGGCCAACCCTTGCATTTTTAGCAAAGAACCACTAGATACATCTTGCTCAGCCTAAGCAATAACATGAATAGATTGACAAAATTCTGCATACATCACATTGCCCTAAGGTGCCCGATGAGAACTGGTAGGATTAGGAGGAACCCCAGCACAATAAAGAATGGGACCCTGAGATCAAAGATGAACTCCAGATGAAAGAAGTACCCCATCAGCACTATCCCTAGATAGGAGAAAATAACCTGGGATAAATAGAACATCCCCCAATATAAATTGTGGTATCATGCACACGGTCACCAAAACCAAACCTCACATCGGCAAATATGAGTTTGCAGTTTTGGTCCCCCAGGGACCTCCACCTTCTATGACTTTGCTATACCTCCCCCTTTAATGCCCAATTAAAACCATTTTCAATAGACCAAACCATTATGTATTTATTAACCAAGGCCATTAGTGGTGGTATCATCATACCAACCATAACTTGAAAATATTTTTTGTAGCCAACCATTTATAGGTCAAGTGCCCTTTCATTTACCATATCAAACCACTTGGGGATCACCATGTACCCCACAAGCATTACCATTCAGCCTTTTAAAATTTTCAAAGAATTTAAGCCATTTGAGTTCCTTTACCAAATTTAAACAAGCAAGAGTTCCATTAAAATACATTAATGCAATGAAAATATCCTTATAAGTATTTTGTCAAACACATTGGGGAATAATGTAACCAAAACCAATTCCAATTATCATTTAACCACTCCCATGCAATCCAAGCATTTAAAACCACCATTAATGTATATAGAGTATAATTAAAATCATGAGAAACCATGACCAACCATTTATAATCAAATCCCCCAAATCATATTTGAATACCAAAAGCATACAATAATTAAATCATGAAATCCAATAGTAAAAACCATGCCTTTAATTGGAACTAACAATGAGGGAAGCGAACATGCCTTAATTGATAAAGTAGACGGAGAGAAATCGCCAATAAGATCCGTAAATTGGTTCTGAAGATGAAACCTTAGTTTCCCTTACCCAAAAGCTCTTGAGAGGATTATAGAGTGTTTAGGAATAGTTCCTAAGTGTTAATGAATGGAATAATAGGGTAAATACTCTCCCAATTAGGTTAAAAGTCATGGGTTCCTATTAAGTTAAGTGGGGAAATGTCCAAATTTAAGTTGTATCAAATCCCGTCACAGGGATACGACTGACCCACACAAGTCATACCCTTTGAGACGAGTGATACCCGTCACTCGTATCCTAAGCCTCAAACCTTTGACCCAACACTATCCAACATATGACTCATCCAACTCAAGTCGTATCCCCAGTTTACTATTTGGACCTTCAACCCGTACCCCTGGCAACATAGAAATATCAAGAGGATTGAACAATGCCAATCATACGAGTGTAAGATATAACTTGTATCCTCTCTTATGGATCAAGGTGAGCCACTCGTACTCAGACTCAACTTAGGTTACCAATTCTAAGGAAAAACCCAACTCAAATGCTCTGTATCCAACCATACGACTCGTACTACGTCATACCCATTCCAGTGACCAAATCGACCCTACCAATCAACACTGGTCAGCATACAATAGGTCCATACCATCTGTACACCAACATACAACTCGTACCCCTGAGTCGTATTGGGTCCGGATAATGAAATTCCAGGAAATTTTCTATGGTCTGGAAACTAGAGTGTTTCACTTCTGGTTAACTTTGTTTTTCGTTCCCCTTAACAGAGACAAAAACACAATTGCTAACATACTTCCTAGCTTTGTTTTTCCTTAGCTTCTAACATACTACCTAACTTGTTTTCAATTCTTAATAAAAACAAAACAACTAAATCATTAACCAATCTGCCTAACTTGTTTTCAATCCTTAATAAAGACGAACAATTCAATCATTAGCCAATCATTTAATAATTATTACTATACTACACCCAACATCATCATGAACAAACTTGCAAAACAATTTCACTATAATTTTTCTCAACTCACTTGAAGTCATCGTTCTTTTATTTTTATTCTGTGCTGTGTGAGAAAACCTAAGCATAACTTTTGTACTCCACCTCTCAATCTATCTGGCCTTATTTTTTAATAAATATGCTAAACTCTTCCCATTTAAATTAATTCTTTTACTAACCACATATTAAAATAAACTACAACTTTGGCCCATTAATCACAAATTAAATTAATTATCCAAAATGCTAATATATTCTCAAAAAATCAGTACTACCCATCCCGTGAGTCATAATTCATGTAGGACAAACTACGAAGAGAGATAAAATAGGGAAAAGGAGAAAATTTCACAAATGACCAGGAGGGTCGTTACATTATATACCAATTAATCAACCATTTATCCCCGAATGGCAAAAAGTGACAAGAAGGGGAAATAGGAAATTACATAAATCAACAAAAAAAATAAGGATACTTTCTACGCATGTCTGCTTTGGTCTCCCAAATGGCCTCCTTAATAGGATGATTCTTCCACTAGACCTTCACGAAAGTAATTTCCTTAGTCCTCAACTTACGGACATCTCTATCAAGAATAACAGCAAGTTCCTCTTCATAAGAGAGGTTTTCATCTAACAAGATCGAATCCCAACAAATTATGTAGTTACCATCACCATGAAACTTGTTTAACATAGATACATAAAACATAGGGTGAACTCCCGACAAACTTGGAGGCAATGCCAATCTATAGGCCATCGGCCCAATATGCTGAAGAATCTTAAATGGTCCAATATATCTAGGACTGAGCTTATCTCGCTTTCCAAAAATCATGACACCCTTCATAGGGGATAACTTAAGAAACACTTGCTCACCCTCCATAAAGTGCAAATCCCTAACTTTTCGATCCATATACTCCTTTTTTCTACTTGATCTGCTATAAGTTTCTCCTAGATGAACCTAACCTTTTCTAATAAGTCTCTCAATAGATTAGTACCCCATGGTCTCACCTCAAAAATATCAAATCACCCAATAGGAGATCTACACCTCCTCTCATACAAAGCCTCAAATAGTGCTATATCGATACTCGAATGATAACTGTTATTATATTCAAACTCCACCAAAGGAAGAAACTGATCCTAATGACCTCCAGAATCCATCACACATGCATGAAGCATATCCTCTAATACCTAAATCATTCGCTCAGACTGCTCATCGGTCTGAGAGTGAAACGTTGTAGTAAGGCCCAACCTAGTGTCTAACTCCTCATACAACTTCTTCCAAAAGATAGAGGTAAATTGAGTACCCCTGTCCGAGATATTAGAAATTGGGACCCTATGCAACCGAACAATCTCCTTAAGATAAATCTTGGCCAACTTTTCAGCATTATAAGTCACCTGAATTGGAATGAAATGTGCGGAGTTAGTCAACCTATCAACAATAACTCATATAGAATCATACCTTCCCAAAGTCTTGGGAAGACCTACAACAAAATCCATAACTATTCTCTCCCATTTCCATTAAGGAATGGGCATCCTCTGAAGAGTACCACCAGGATTCTGATGTTCATACTTTATCTACTAGCAACTTTGGCATTTAGCAACAAAATCAACTATGTCACACTTCATCTGACCCCACCAGTAATGTTGCCTCAAATCATGATATATCTTAGTTTTTCTAGGATTTATAGAATACTTCAAACAATGAGCCTCAGCGAGAATAGTAGGAATCAAAACATCAACATGAGGTACACAAACTCGCCCTTTAATTCGCAACACACTGTCACCATAATGAATGGCCTCTTTGGCCTCAACCTGCAAAACCTTATCACGAATCTTGCTCAACTTAGCATCCTCAAATTGTTTAGCCTTGATTTGATTAAGAAATGTGCACCTTGCCTCAATGCAGGCTAGAATTTCTCCTCCCTCAATAAACTTAAGTCTAATAATAAACTTGTTAGCTAAAGTCTGAATCTCTCTAGCAAATGGACGTCTGCTAGTATTCAAATAAGCCAAACTACCCATACTTTCTGACTTCCTGCTCAATGCATCAGCGACCACATTAGCCTTCCCCGAATGATATAGAATAATAATTTCATAATGTTTAAGCAACTTTATCCACCTGCATTGTCTCAAATTCAAATCCCTTTGCATGAACACATATTGTAAACTGTAGTTATAAGTGAAAACTTTAGAACGAACCCCATAAAAGTATTGCCGCTATATCTTAAGATAAAAAAACCACAACGGCCAACTCCATATCATGAGTTGGATAATTCTTCTCATTGGTAGTCAATTGCCTCGAAACATAAGTAACAACATTACTTTCCTGCATCAAAATAGCACCTAAACCAGAACGTGAGGCATCACGATAAATAATAAAATCCTTACCCTCTACCGTTAAGGCAAGAATAGGAGTGGTAGTCAACAAGGTATTGACCTTTTAAAATCCCTCCTCACACTCATTAGACCAAACAAAAGGTACATCCTTCTGAGTCAACCATGTCATATGAGTAGAAATAAAAGCAAACCACTTCACGAACCTACGGTAATAACTTGCTAAGACAACAAAGCTATGAACTTCTGTCACTGAAGTAGGCCTAGGACAATTCTTAACTACTTCAATCTTCTGCATGTCTACCATCACCCCTTTCTTTGAAACCATATACCCCAAAAAAGATACAGAAGCCAACTAGAACTCACACTTAGAAAACTTTTCATAAAGCTTTTTCTCTTTTAACAAACCCAAAACAATCCTTAAGTGATTCTCATTCTCCTCTTTACCCTTCGAGTAAACCAAAATATCATCAATAAAGACAATCATGAAAGAATTAAAGTAGGGTTTAAACATCCTATTTATTTAACTTATAAAATCTGCTGGAGCATTAGTCAGTCCAAAAGACATCACAAGAAACTCATAGTGCCCATACCTGGGTCAAAATGCAGTCTTAGAAAAATCGTCAGGCCGAATCTTAAGTTGATGATACCCTGACCTCAAATCAATCTTGGAAAATATGGATGAACCCCGCAATTGGTCAAATAAATCATCTAGATGGGGCAAAGAATAATTATTACGAATCATAACTTTGTTCAACTATCTATAGTCTATACACATACAAAGACTAGCATTCTTCTTCTTCACAAAAAAGACAGGATCGCCTCATGGAGAGGCACTCAGATGGATAAAACCCTTACTAAACAAATCCTGAAACTGAGCCTTTAACTCCCTTAATTCAGCAAGAGCCATCCTATAGGGAGAAATAGAAATAGGATGAGTACCTGGCTCTATATCAATACAGAAATCAATGTCATGGTCTGGTGGCATACTAGGCAAATCTGCAAGAAAAACCTTTTAGAACTCACACACTATAGGAACTAACTCAATAGATGGGACCTCTGCAGAAATGTCACGAAGATGTGCTAGGAATAAGGCCAAACAACCTCTTCCAAGTATCCTCTTTGCACACAGAAAAGTAATAAGTTTCATTGGAGTAGGACTATAATCACCCTCTCACTCAAGTCTATCCATTCTCGGCATAGCCACAATTACTTTCTTAGTATGACAGTCCAGTATAGCATGATATGGAGACAACCAACTCATACTCAAAATTATATCAAAATCTACCATGTTTGGAATTACTAAATTTGCCTAAGTTTCATACCCCATAAATATAATACAATAAGAATGATAAACTCTATCAACAATAATAGAATCACCAACAGGAGTAGACACGTGAATTGGAAAGTCAAGTAAATCACACACGATGTCCAATCCCACAGCAAAATTAGCAGATACGTAAGAAAAAGTAGAGCCAGGATCAAATAATACAGTGACCATCCGGTCACAGACAAGAATAGTACCTGTAGTAACAATGTTTGATGCCTTTGCCTCGGGCCTGCCTGGAAAGACACAGATTTGGGCCCTACCACTTATTTGAATGTCATCCATGCCAAGCTGAGAACCGCCTTGATGGGGCTAATTACCACCCCTACCTGCCTGATGACCACTACGAACACCCTATGGATAACCTCTACCCTTACCACTACCTCTCCTACTTTCTGGGACTAGAGCTCTAGGAGCCTACTGTTGGATACACTGATCATACTTCCTCACATTAGGACAAAACATCCTTATGTGACCAACTCCACCATACTCATAACATAAAAGATCTAAGGTAGGCTACTGAGCTGATGAAGATGAAGCGAGGTAACTACCACAGTCTGAAAATGGTTGGCTAGCTCCTGAAGAACCCCTAACAGACACCTGCATCACTGACTGAATGGGGAGGAAAGGGTATCTATATGAACTCCGACCTCTAGAATAAGAACCACTAAAATTTCCACCCTCTTGCCTTACGCCCTCCACCTTCTAGAAAAAATTAACCATCTCCTAGAAAGAACTACCTGAAGATGTCATCTGAATAGTAGAAATCTAGAGACCTATATTCAAACCCTTCACAAAAATACTGATCCTTTCCTTCTTAATTTTCAGCAAGTGAGATGCATACCAATACAATGAATAAAATTTGGCCTCATAAGCCACAACGGACATGTTCCCCTACTCAAGATTAGCAAACTCATCCATTTTTCTATATCTCAAAGTATGAGGCATGTACGTTTCTAGAAAACTGAGTAAAACTGTGTCCGAGTTAATGGAGGAAAACCTGCATCCCTACACTCAACATAAGATCTCCACCACATCTTAGCATCCCTTGAAACTAAAAAGAAACTAGTTCTACAGCATACCTCCCAACCACACCCATCTTGTGAAGCCTCTCATGATAGTCAATAATAAACTCGTAGGCATCCTCAGACATAGTTCTATGAAAAATAGAAGGCTTCATCTTGATAAATTTATAGTACAACTCATGCTTATCTTCGGTCATCACCGGACCCACTACCTGCATCCCATATTAGACTGCGGGTACTGCGAGCATAGTCTCTGATCCTTCCAATCCACTCAAAAAACTTAGAACTTGTTGAATCATAGCGAAAAACATCTGAATTAGAGCTTCACCTTCCTGAACTGGTGAAACCCCATCATGGACCAGCACTCGTTCATTCTATATTGACATAGCTCAATCCTCTGTTACCTCAGGAAAATCCTTATATGGGGAAGGATATATTGGCCTCTCCCTAGCAGGTCTCGCGGCCTGAGCTCTTCTCCTAGCAGGCACTGATCTCCTTCCTCTGCCTTGTCCTCCTCTTGCCTTGCCTCTACCAGAAACTACAGGTTCAGTAGCTGGTTCAGGTACCTCAACTCTTGCCCCATTTTTATGAGTTCTTATATTTGTAAAAAAGAGTGAAAGAAGTCAGATACTAATTGGAATTGCCAGATCCCAATTGAAATCAAGTAATAGCACATAAGAAAGAAGAATTTGAATTTTCCTAGTATCTTATAGCCTCTTGAAGAAAAGTACAGACGTCTCCATATCGTTCTACAAGACTTCACTAGATATGTTCTTGTATAATGAGATCGACAAACCCAGGGCTCTGATACCAACTTTGTCAAGACCCAAATGGCCATGAGTAGCACCTACACTATTTTCTGTGGGAGAACTATCTAAACCAAACCATTACCCAATCACTTAGTCAATATTTAAACGATACTATCATAAAACAAACTTAACAACAATAATTTAGAGCTAATTATCAGTAATGCGGAAACCAAATAATCTATTACTGAAATTTCTAAGAATCGAAAGTCATCATATAAGAACTTCTAACAAAAATCATGTCTAAAGAGGTATCCAAAAATAAGGTAAATAAAGAATGTTTCATTGCCTAAAAGATGGACAAGAACAAATAGGATGACCCATGGCGGCCTGGAAATGGAGTGCTCACCCTTGGATCAAGATCTGCTATCAAACTCTAGAGGTGAGGTCATGTCTGATCCTCTGAAACACTTTATACACTCAACAAAAGAAGAGTATAGGGTAGTATCAGTATAAACCACTCTCTACCTCTTCGGACGTAGCGGTATGGACTAGGTACATCTTACTCTCCCCAGACCCCACTTTTTGGGAATACACTAGGTTTGTTTTTGTTGTTGTTTTTGTACACAACATAAATAAAATAAAAAGTAGACAGGAATCATCACACAACAAATACATAATGAATCAACAATACAATAATAACAGGTCAAACAGTGCTCATAAATAAGCCACATAACCATCAAGAGTATCAACCATATTATAAACATCCATAGAATCAACACAAATATGTACACACATGTTATGGAATTTATTTTTGCCCAAATAGTCATGACCTGCAGGGAACAATCTATGTTCATGTACCGTACCATCGTGGTACCCAATCCATAATAACAAGTAATATCAATATCATATCAGTACCGACGTGGTACACGATCCTCCATAAATAAGTAATATCAATATACATATCTGTATCAGCGTGGTACCGAATCCTCCATAAACAAGTAATATCAATATATATTCATACCAGCATGGTACTCAATCCTCTATAAACAAGTAATATCAATATACAATTCACACCGGCATGGTACCCGATCCATCATAAATAAGTAATATCAATATACATATCTGTACCAGCACGGTGCCATATCCACCATAAACAAGTAATATCAATATCAAATTTACACTACTCACAGCATACAATATGATGTACCAAGTTTACAAGTACATTTAAAGTCATACGGCAATCCCATCACGTATTGAACAATTGTTTATACACGCCTCAACGATCCAAACATCATCAATTTCAAGCATGTATCAATCAACAAGTATTCAGTTTAGGAGCATACACACAATTAAATCCAATCTAAACTCCAATTAAACCCTAACCTACCTCAAACTGAAGAACTCGAAAGCAAGCTACTATGCAAGGGTCTTTCCCTTCCGTAAAGCTTCTGAATGTTTTAAAAATCTTTTCAAATTGTAATCCCAATAAGAATACAAATCTAATGACATCCATTTTACACATTCCTACTCTAAAAATTTAAGACCTAAAGAAACAATCAAATAGTAGCTTGTAATTGTCAAACTCTAGGCTTAAACCTCAATATGACTATGGTGTTATTATTACTACGTTGTTACTGTCAAAAGTAACAATTGCTAGTCCCAAATAAGGCACGCTGCTGATGCCAATAATGGCATGATATATCATCCTATACCTGTTAACAGTTCACAAAATCCAATAAAATAACCATGCGAAATTTCTCCCAATTGCTTCTGGTTAACTTTGTTTTTCGTTACCCTTAACAGAGACAAAAACACAATTGCTAACATACTACCTAACTTTGTTTTTCCTTCGCCGCTAACATACTGCCTAACTTGTTTTCCATTCTTAATAAAGACAAAGCAACTAAATCATTAACCAATCTGCCTAACTTGTTTTCAATCCTTAATAAAGACGAACAATTCAATCATTAGCCAATCATTTAATAATTATTACTATACTACACCCAACATCATCGTGAACAAACTTGCAAAATAATTTCACTATAAATTTTCTCAACTTACCTGAAGCAGTCATTCTTTTGTTTTTCTTCTATGCTGTGTGAGAAAATCTAAGCGTAACTTGTGTACTCCGCCTCTCAATCTATCTAACCTTATTTTTAATAAATATGATAAACTCTTTCCATTTAAATTAATTTTTTTATTGACCACATAATAAAATAAACTACAACTTTGACCCATTAAATCACTAATTAAATTAATTATCTAAATTATCCAAAATGCTAATATATCCTCAAAAAATCAGTACAACCCACTACTAAAAAAAATAGAAAAATCGACAATAAATTGTGGTCGGAAAAAAAAGACCACATGTGGTCAGTTTTTTATTTTTTAAAAAAAATAATTTTTTTAAAAGCAACCACATGTGGTCGCTTTTATATTTTAAAATTTCAGAATAATAATTTCTATAATTGTTATATTAATTATTATTTTTTAAGAAAAATAAAAAAGTGACCACTTTAGATTTTTAATATCAATTATTATTTCTTTTGAAAACTAAAAAAATAAAAAAAGTGAACACTTGTGGTCGCTTTTAGATTTTTAAAAATTGCGTGAAAATAATTTTAAAAACCCGACCACAAGTGGTCAGTTTATTTAAAAAATATAATTAAAAAGTATTTTTTAAAACCAACCACATGTGGTCGATTTTTTAAAATTACTTTTTAATTATATTTTTAAATAAAACCGACAACAAATGGTCAGTTTTTAATTAAAAAAAAAGTAATTTTAAAAAACTGACCACTTGTGGTCGATTTTATTTTTAAAAAAAATAAAAAATTATTTTTAAAATCGACCACATGTGGTCGGTTTTTAATTAGAAAAAAATAATTTTAAAAAATCGACCACAAGTGGTCGGATTTTACTTAAAATAAAATAATTTTAAAAATTGACCACTTGTGGTCGGTTTTATTTTAAAAATATAATTAAAAAGTATTTTTAAAAAAAGACCACATGTGGTCGGTTTTATTTTAAAAATTAAATTTAAAATATTTTATAAAAGCGATCACATGTGCTCGGTTTTGGAATTTAAAAAAATAAAACATATTATTTAAAAAATATAATTAAACTATATATTATGTATATAGTACATATTCAAGAGTTGATATATATATAAAATGCAGTGATGTACGTAGTGCGTAGTTTGAAGCTTACATTTATATATATGTAAGTATATCTCCTGTACAGTGATGTATATTGAATATATTGAATATACTAATATAATGCGATCGAACAAGGTGATATATATAGTATACTATTGAAGGTATATAACATAAGATAAACTAACCGATGTATATTATGGGGTAATAAAATGGTGTATGTGATCAATGTATATAGTACGTATTTGGAAGCATGATAGTCAATCGAATATACGTATATATCCGTAAATCTCGTGTAGTGACGCATGCAGTAATCAAAAGCTAAATAACTGAATCTAATTAACTCGTAATCCAACCGAAAATATAAAAAAATTATTTTATTACTTTTTATTACCATTTTTTGCGACTTATCAATTCAAATATAATATTTTATATATATGGGGTAGTAAAATCGTGTATGTGATGTACATAGTACGTATTCAAGAGTTGATATATATATATATATATATATATATATATATATTTATGTATGTGTGTGTATGATGTAGTGATCGATGAACTATGTAGTCAAAAACTAGCAGAATCTATCCAAACATATTGAATACCTTGATTTAAAATGATCGAAGTAACAATATACTGTACTTTGAAGTTATATTAATGTAAGCTAATAATCAAATTAATCGATAACTCATCAAAGTATGTATATGAAATACGTTGCATTATATTATGGGGTAATATACTCATGTACATATATGATGCATACAGTACGTATTTAAAACTTGATAGTCGATAGTGTGTCAAAATTATTTAACCTTTAATATTAATATTTTTACGCATTTTTTCACGTACATGTGCACATTCACAATTAATAAATACATTGCTTATTATTATTATTATTATTATTATTATTATTATTATTATTATTATTATTATCATTATTATCATTATTATCATTATTATTATTATTATTATTATTATTATTATAGCAGCCAATTTCATTTAAATTCTTCTACTTATTTAATTTTCGACCATTTTTGTGCTCAATTAGTGACAATTATAGCCACCTTTAATACATGAAAAAGTCCCAATTTATTTTTTCTAATCCTTTAATCTCAGCCATCACACCCCCTTTATTTCTTTTTTAAACAACAAAACAAACCCTAATCCTACTATTCTCTCAACAGTCGCATCTCTCTCTCCCTCTTCATCTCTTTTCTTTCTTTCTCTATAAAATAGCAAAAGCTACCGCCGGCCACTACCACGCCGGTCATCTTGGTTGGTGAGACGCCAGAGCAGTCGCGACCCATCGCCGGCCTCCTCTCTCCGCTCTCCCATTTCCAGCCATGGCTCTAGCCAATGGAACCATCAAGAACCGCCACCAATGACCCACCAGCCACTGCTACAGTGTAGACTCTCTCTTCATCATTCAACCATCAAAACTCCAATCCTCGTCACTTGAGAAGTGAGTTAGTTGTGGAATCTATAATGTTGATAGAGTATGTTCTTTTCTCCTTCATTCAATCCTCGTCACTGTGCATTTTTATTTGTTTTGATCGATTATGTTGTGTAGAAACTATGTAATGTTAAAATGTTTTAAATTTCTTTCAGAATCTTTATGTTGACATCAGTCTTAGATACTATCTCCATTGGTTTGTGTTTCTCAATACATTTTAATTGTTCTGATCCTTTAGTTTAATATTCATTAGATTACCCTTTTCCTGTGAGGTGTTAGTCTTGCCAAGGTTGACCTTGTTAAGGATGGTGGACATGGGTGCTAAATTAATCCCACCCCAGGGAGATCTTTCTTTGTGATGCACTTACTTTTGTTCCTAGCTTGCTGATTTGTCCCATATTTAATTTTTCTTTGTGTAAGAGTAGAATATTGCAGGTTCTATTATTGTAGAAATTTGATGATATGTCTGAAACAGCCTACCATTACATTTCTTGTATGATAGGACAACTTTGTACTAAATTTATCCCAACTATGAATTTTGTTCATCTTTCATTTTGAAGAGGCGACCTTGTGTTGATTGATACCATTATTTTAATATTACTTGTTCTAAGGTGTAGAGGATACGAATTAGAGTAAAAGGATAGTAGGAAGGAGTGTGTCCTTGCTAGTAGGTTTACACTACTAGCAACAACTATAGTTTTACACTACTAGGACTATATAAACAACCCTTCTTTTCCTCCAAAGATAACTTACAACTGACGCACTTTACGCTCTATATACTCTCTATCTTTCTCTGTGATAAATAAAAGCTTTAGACATATCTCTCTAAAAAAAAAAATATAGGATCTTTAATGTATCAAAATATCCTTTTAAGATGTTATATAGGATGTTGTAAGGAGAGAGTTACACAATATAGGAAGTAACATTAGTTTTTTAGACCTAAAAAGTTAAGGTAAATAAAGTTTTGACTTTTGACATATAAATTGTCATGAATGTATAGAATTTAGTAAAGTGTGGTCACTTGAGAAGTGAATTAGTGAGTCAAAAATATTGTAGTGTAGTTACTTGAAAGGTGAACTTGTGTTTTGAATATAGTTAAATGTGGTCACAAAGAAGTGAATAAGTGACTTGAAAATGTTTAAGTGTAGGTGTTTAAAATGTGGATTTGTGTTTTGAATTTAGTTAAGTGTGGTCATTTGAGAAGTGAATTGGTGAGTCGAAAATATTTAAATGTAGTTACTTGAAAGGTGGACTTGGGTTTTGAATATAGTTAAGTGTGGTCACTAAAGAAGTGAGTTAGTGAGTCGAAAATGTTGAAGTATAGGTACTTGAAATGTGAACTTTTCATTTTGAATTTAGTTTAGTTTGGTAACTTGTGACGTGAATTGAAAATGTTTAGGTGTAGGTACTTAAAATGTGGACTTGTGTTTTGAATTTAGTTAAGTGTGGTCACTTGAGAAGTGCATTAGTGAGTCAAAAATGTTTAAGTGTAGTTACTTGAAAGGTGGACTTGTGTTTTGAATTTAGTTAAGTGTGGTCACTAGAGAAGTGAGTTAGTGAGTCAAAAATATTAAGTGTAGGTACCTGAAATGTGGACTTGTGTTTTGAATTTAGTTAAGTGTGGTCACTTGAGAAGTAAGTTAGTGACTTAAAAATGTTTTTAAGTGTAGGTACTTAAAATGTGGACTTGTGTTTTGAATTTAGTTTAGTGTAGTCACTTGAGAAGTGCATTAGTGAGTAGAAAATGTTTAAGTGTAGTTACTTGAAAGGTGGACTTGTGTTTTGAATATAGTTAAGTGTGGTCACTTGAGAAGTGAGTTAGTAACTTGAAAATATTTAAGTGTAGGTACTTGAAATATGGACTTGTGTTTTGAATTTAGTTTAGTTTGGTAACTTGTGAAATGACTTAGTGACTTGAAAATATTTAGGTGTAGGTACTTGAAATGTGAACTTCTCATTTTGAATTTCGTTTAGTTTGGTAACTTGTGAAGTGGATTAGTGACTTAAAAATGTGTAAGTGTAGGTACTTGAAATGTAGACTTGTGTTTTGAATTTAGTTAAGTGTAGTCACTTGAGAAGTGCATTAGTGAGTCAAAAATGTTTAAGTGTAGTTACTTGAAAGGTGGATTTGTATTTTGAATATAGTTAAGTGTGGTCACTTGAGAAGCGAGTTAGTAACTTGAAAATGTTTAAGTGTAGGTACTTGAAATGTGAACTTTCATTTTGAATTTAGTTTAGTTTGGTAACTTGTGAAATGACTTCGTGACTTGAAAATGTTTAGGTGTAGGTACTTGAAATGTGAACTTTTCATTTTGAATTTAGTTTAGTTTGGTAACTTGTGAAGTGAATTAGTGACTTGAAATGTAAACTTTTCATTTTGAATTTAGTTTAGTTTGGTAACTTGTGAAGTGACTTGAAAATGTTTAAGACTAGGTACTTGAAATGTGAACTTTTCATTTTAAATTTAGTTTAGTTTGGTAACTTGTGAAGTGACTTGAAAATGTTTAGGTGTAGATACTTGAAATGTGAACTTTTCATTTTGAATAAGTTTAGTTTGGTAACTTGTGAAGTGACTTAATGACTTGAAATGTTTAGGTGTAGGTACTTGAAATGTGAACTTTTTGTTTTGAATTTAGGTACTTGAAATGTGAACTTGTGTTTTGATTTTAGTGAAGTGTGGTCACTTGTGTAGTGAATTAGTGACTAGAAAATATTTAAGTGTAGGTACTTGAAATGTGAACTTTTCATTTTGAATTAAGTTTAGTTTGGTAACTTGTGAAGTGAATTAATGACTTGAAAATATTTAGGTGTAGGTACTTGAAATGTGAACTTTTCATTTTGAATTTAGTTTAGTTAGGTAACTTGTGAAGTGACTTAGTGACTTGAAAATGTTTAGGTGTAGGTACTTGAAATGTTAACATTTCATTTTGAATTTAGTTGAGTTAGGTAACTTGTGAAGTTACTTAGTGACTTGAAATGTTTAAGTGTAGTTACTTGAATTATGAATCAGTGACTTTTGTTTTGATTTTAGGTAGTTGAAATGTGAACTTGCATTTTGATTTTAGTAAAGTGTGATCACTTGAGAAGTGAATTAGTAGCTTGAAAATATTTAAGTGTAGGTACTTGAAACGTGAACTTTTCATTTTGAATTAATTTTAGTTTGGTAACTTGTGAAGTGAATTAGTGACTTGAAAATGTTTAAGTGTAGGTATTTGAAATGTGAACTTCTGTGACTTGAACTAACTACGTGAATGTGATTGATTGTGTAGATGGAACCTTATTATAGCTGGATATATTAACGAAATATTGATAATAGAATAGGTAAGGCTGAGAATGAAGATGCGGATGATGAGAAGTAGTTTTTAGTCATTTGTATGTTTTATAGTTTGGATTTGGAAGCTCGATAAATTTTGTAAATAATTTAATTTTTAATGTTTGTATTCTTATGGTGGTTGGTTGATTATATATTAAATGATTTATAGGTTGTATTGTAAATAATTTGATTTGATTTTTAATGTTTGTAAATTCTTGATGGGTTGTATTGTAAATAACTTGATTTTTAATTTTATAAATAATTTGATTTTTAATGTTTGTATTCTGGAAATTTTCAATATTTTTTTTACAAAATTATCAGAAAAATCGACAACATGTGGTCGGTTTTTCTAAAAAAAATTTACAAAAAACCGACCACATGTGGTCGGTTTTTAAAAAGATTTTCAGAAAACCGACCACATGTGATCGGTTTTTATGGTAATTCTTTTTAAAAACCGACCACATGTGGTCAATTTACTATAACTAATTACAAAATATTTTATTAAATAAATTATTAAATACATTATTAAATAAAAAACCGACCACATGTAGTCGGTTTTATTAAAATTAATTAATTAATTTTAAAATAAAACCGACCAAGTGGTCGGTTTATTTTGAATTTTTTTTATTTTTAAACTCATTTTTTTATATTTTAATAAAATAATAATAAATTTTAAAATTATATATTTCTGAAAAAAAAGCTACCATAATTTTACCGATCATGCACTTTGGTCAGTTTTGTGGTCGAAAATTGAAAAAAAATAGACCACAAGTGGTCGACTTTTATGGTCGGGTTTCCTCTTTTTTTTAGTAGTGACCCATCCTGTGAGTCATAGTTCATGTATACCAACTACAGAGTGAGCTAAAATAGGAAAGAGGAGAAAATTTTACAAACGATCGGGAGAATCGTTACATTACTCTCCTTGTCCAAACTTCTGTGGCATTGATAGCCAATTATATTTATAAAATAATTTAAGTTTTTAATTATTGTGATTTATAAGATCTTTTTCATCTATTCCAATTTAAATGACATTGATATAATTTTGAATCAGCCAAATATTTTATATCTTTAAATTTTTCAAGTTTTTAATTATTGTGATTTATAGTAGTTTTACATATTTTTTAAAAAATCTATAACAGATTAATTATATTTAGATATTTTGAGTTGTTAAATAATATATGTTACTCTCCTTGTCCAAATTTTTGTGTTATTAATAGTCAATTATATTTTAAAAATTATTTTAAGATTTTAATTATTGTGATTGATAATATTTTTCCTTCTATTCTAATTTAAGTGGTACAATATTTAGATAGCCATAATAATTAATTAGGGGTGATATAATAAAATTAAGACTGAAGCAGCGAAACAAACATGTCTTAAATGACTTATAATAACTAATAAGAAGTGATATAGCAAAATTACTATAAAAAATACTTGTGAAAAAATTTAAATGGTCCTCATATAAGACGTCAAGTTAATTTTTTAAACATCAAGAGTTAATTTATCATTTTATGTCTATTTTACCTTTTTTTATTAAATATTAACACTAAATTTTTAATACTTAGATGTCTTATAATAATTAATTAGGGGTAATATAGTAAAATTATAGTTGAATTAATTGAAACAAACATGCCATAAATGTCTATTTTTTATTAAATATTATTAAATTCTTAATACGTAGATGACTTATAATAATTAATTAGCGGTGATATAGTAAAATCACAGTTGAAGCAGCTGAAACAACCATGTCATATATGCCTATTTTACTAATTTTTTTAAAATATTATTAATTTTGTAGCAAATAAATGACTTATAATAATTAATTAGGGGTAATATAAGGAAACGGGCTTGATGGTACCATTATCAAAAATTATCGATTTTGATTCTGAAATGTTAACACCAGGCCTATCCAATAACTTGATACAAATGGAATTTAGATAATCAATCATATTTTAGAAGATAACTACATATCTTAGCAAATATAGACTCTTAATTATCCTATTTAGCCTATGTTTCAATTAATTATAATTCATAGCCCCTCTTACTTATTAATTATTCCAAATTACAATTCATAGTCTCTCTCATGTATTTTATCTCCTTTTCTATTTTCTATTATTCTCCTTTTTTTTTCCTTTTTTTGTTGTTTTCTCTTTCTTTTTTTAACTGTTTTTCTTTTTCATATTTTTTTTCTTTTTCTTTTTTTTTCCTTTTCATTTTTTCACCTCCCCCCTCCCCCTTTTTTGTATTTTTTCTATATTTTCTATTACTTTCCTTCTTCTTCTTTTTTTTTTGTATTTTTTTCTCCTTCTTTTTGTTCTTTTCATTTTTTCTCCTTCTTTTCATTTGTGCGAACTAGCAAACACAAATACAAGTGTGAACTATAAAATATAAATTTAAATGCGAACTATAACATACAAACACAAGTGCGAACTACAAAATACAAATACAAATGTGAACTATAAGATACAAATGCAAGTACGAACTATAAAATACAAATAAAAATGTGAACTATAACATACAAATACAAATGTGAACTATCATTTGTAAATTTTAATTATTGAAAAGAAACGATTGATTTTCTTTCTATGAATACTTGTTTACATTTATTGATACAAAGGAATACAATTCAAATTTTTATATAAATACAATATACAAATACACATTTTGTATTTATATCAAGTGATATTTGTTTATTTACAAATATGGATGTTAATTTTGATATACAAATACAAAACGATACATTTATATCAAATGATACATTACATACTTATATATTTTAGAATCAAGAAAATACAATTAATACATTTACTTGTTTATATACAAATACAAATGATAAATTATACATAGTCACGGCTAAATACAATATGCAATAAGTTTACAAATACAAATACAAAATAATTTTTTGAAAATAAAAAGGTGTCGACGGAAATAGATTACAAATACATGTATAATCCAAATATAATCTAAATATACAAACACAATAAAATCATAAATATAATCCAATATAATATGCAGTCAATTATAAAACAAATATACAAAACGATACATTTATATCAAATGATACATTACATACTTATATATTTTAGAATCAAGAAAATACAATTAATACATTTACTTGTTTGTATACAAATACAAATGATAAATTATACATAGTCATGGCTAAATACAATATGCAATAAGTTTACAAATACAAATACAAAATAATTCTTTAAAAATAAAAAGGTGTCGATGAAAATAGATTAAATTTACAAGTATAATCTAAATATACAAACACAATAAAATCATAATATAAATATAATCTAATATAATATGCAGTCAATTATAAAATACAAATATAGAACAGTTCTTTAAAATACACGTGTGAATTATATAAATGATAAATGAAGGTGCAAACTAACAAATACAAATACAAGTGCAAACTATAAAATACAAATATAAATGCGAACTATAAAATAAAAATACAAGCGCGAACTTTAAGATACAAATACAGTTGTACTAATGAATACAAAAATATAAATGACGGTGTGACTACAAATATAATAAGCAATTGTGTTATTTACGTTATCACCCATGACTTGTCATATATTTCAAAAATACAAAAAATATAAAATAGAACAAAAAAATGATAAAGAAAATAAGTACAAAAAATAAAACAAAAAAAAAATCAAACAAGAAAAAATAGAAGAAAGAGAAATAGAAGCTAGAGATTAGAGAGAGAGAAAAAAAAAGAAAGAAACGAAAAAAATAAAAATAGGAAAAAATAGAAAAAAAAAGAAAGAAAAACGGGGAAAATACCAAAAAGAAAAAATATAAAAAATAAAAATAAATAAATAATGGCAGTGTTTTTGGCGAGACTAAATATGTAGTGTATTTATGTATTTTATGAATACAGATCACTGAGGAAAAATGAATACAACAGTTGAGAATCGAATACAACGGCTATAAATGGTAATTATGTAAAATGTGGCTATCCAGGGGGTTTTATAGCAAAGTATCGCTATTTATGAAAGATCCCCTATTTTTAATATGTTTTTAAATATTTTAAGTTGTTAACTATTGTAATTTATAATAATAATTTTCAAATAGGCATAATACATAAATATAACCTTAAACTTGACACCAAATTATAACTTTGACCTTAAACTTTGACAGTACACAAATATGACCTTTGACTATTCAAAACTGTACAAATATAACCTCCGATCCTACGTGGCAAAATGTGTGTTCAACACGCAAAACTGGGCGCGTCCAACTTAAAATCTAAGGGCATAATATATAAATATGACCCTAAACTTGACACCAAATTATAACTTTGACCTTAAACTTTGATAGTACACAAATATGACCTTTAACTATTCAAAACTGTACAAATATGACTTTTAAATGACTTTTCACTATTACTTTTTCATTATTTTCGGCTCAAAAATGAAAATGGCATGTAGTTTCTTTTGTCATTGCAGAAAAAGAGCAATATAGAAGATTTATTAATTAGGTGGGTCAGCCTCATACAAAAAAATCGCGCGGGTATGTATATATATTATAAAGCAGAGGTCGAATTTATGTTATATAATATATCTAAATATAATTTATTTAAATATTAAATTAAAGATGAAACTATACTGATAATAAACAAATTATAGTTTTAATAAAACGTTATTAAATTAATGTTATTAAGGATAGTAGTAGAAGTATATTAAATTAACGTTATTAAATTAATGTTATCAAAACGTTATTAAATTAATACAGGGGCGGACCTACGTGGTTGCCATGGGGTTCACCCGAACCCCTTCGGTAAAAAAATTACGTTGTGTGTATAAGGTAGAAAATCTATATTTATGTACTTATATTAATGTTGAACCACATGAAGCAAGGCACTTAGATAGCCTAGTGGTGTTATTTGCTCTTTTTGGGCGCTTCCTTCAGCTTATTGCGTGGGTTCGATCCCTGCTAGTGTTTTTTTTTTAATTAAAAAAAAGCTAGGTGTTGCTGCTATAGAAATAAATAAATAAATTATAATAATAATAATAATAATAAAAGACGCCGTTTTAACACAAAAAAATAAAACTTTGACAGTGCACAAATATGACATTTAACTCTTCAAAACTGCAGAGACATGACCTCCCTTCAAGTCAGCCCTTTTAACGACGTGGCACCGTGTGATTGGCTGAGCTTTCCACATAGGCGCGAGTGAAACTCACGCATGGGGTTGCAAAATCGGAGGTCATATTTGTTCAGGTTTTGAATAGTTAAAGGTCCTATTTGTGCACCATCAAAGTTTAAGATCAAAGTTATAATTTGATGTCAAGTTTAGGGTCATATTTATGTATTATGTCTTTCAAATAATATATGTTACTCTCCTTATCCAAACTTTTGTGGCATTGATAGTCAATTATAGTTTGAACATAATTTAATTTTTTATTTATTCTCATTTATAATACTTTTTCGCCGATTCCAATTTAAGTGGCACCAATGTAATTTCGAGAGTCAACTAAATATTTTATATTTTAAAATTTTTTTAAATTGTTAATTATTGTGATCTATAATATTTTTACATATTTCTTTTGAAATATATAATAAATTAATTTTTTCAAAATATTTTAAATTGTTATTAATTGTAGTTTAAAATACTTTTTATGTAATTTTCAAAGAATATATATTACTTTGTAGAAAAAGATCGGAAGAATCAACAACTTCATGAATATTTCAGTATTGATGAAAGCCTTAGCTCACGTAGAAGACAGAAAATTCAAATTTGTTTCGACTTTCCGAAGGAAAGAATAAAACAATTTGCCAATGTTCTTGCTAATTTGCCATTTCATAACAGAGAAAAAACTAAAGTAATGCATCTCTATTACTCTATATGATATTTGTGAGGATGCATCCTTGATTTTGGTCTTCTACAATTACTCGGAATTCCGTGGTGATTCTGTGGAAAAAATGTTTTTGCCTTGTGGTCTTCCACTTGAAAGGGAAGATGATTAAGAGTTGCAATGGATAGAACCCTTCAGACTTGGACCTCTGTCAAGCCAAAACAGTTGATAACGTGTAAGGTTGATGATATGAAAGATTTAGTTGTTTTTGCTCAAGTGCCAAAGAGGTGTTAGATCGTCGAGTAGCTGCTATATATGTTTCTAGTTGCCCGTTCAATTATTTTAAATAAATTGCTATAGGCATAGTGACTTGTAAGTTACTAGGTGCCCAGCGACTTACAAGTTGCTTGGTGCCCAGCAGGCCAACTTACAACTCCTTTAATTTTTTTTATTTTTTTTGCTTTCTAAAATAACTAGGTTTTTTCGTAGCTTAAGCTTCATCCTCTTTTCATCTTGTTGAGATACTTGTTTCTTGTATTAATTGTTTTTAATTGTATCCATACTAATCAAAATGAATGAGGGTAATTAAGAGTGAATTTCTTTTCGGGTGGTAATATTTTGTATGAAATTGATTTTGTAAGATATAGTCAACTGTAATGGTGCAAATGTTTTCATTATCTCTTAAATATGAGCGATTGCAATGCTTATTAAGGAATAAAATGGGCAATAGTGATCCTAAAGATGAAGTAAATGATATCCAACGTCCTTTTCAACCAATCGTTCTAGATTACTGGACAATAGTAAGCAATCACTCATATTTAACCACTGCATTTGTGAGGAAAAAAGACATTAATTCGTCCAATAATAACAACAAAACCCAATAAAACGGGGTTAAAATAGAATAAATGAAAAACTCATCTAACACAGATGCAATTACATGCATGGAGTTATGAGGAGACTCTAGACATTCAAACAACCGATCTTATACAATTAACACAATTATTACTTATTTAACTCCGCCTGTGAATGCTAGAACAGTTTGTATAGCTGTGAGTATGAGGAGAACGATGGCTGCCAGAGTTGAAGCTCCTACCCAAGGACTACTAAAATAATTGTGTATCAAATTTGCCTTCATTCTGTTCCATGTTTTTTCACAATGTTGAATTATTTTCTGTATCCTTCTTTGTCATATAAGCCGGCTGAAGTGCTGACCCCTTTTCCAATTTTGTTAAAGAATCTCGTCACTTCTTTGTCCTGTCCTAACCCGTTAATTATGATTCCTTTCTGGCGAAGCAAATTCACATCTTGTCAAACTCAATAAGCTGATGCATGAAAGTAGCATAATCACTGAAATATCTATGATGCACATCAGATTGTTGCTCAAAAGCAATGAGATTTCTCAGATTTGACTCAGTACTATCAAATAATCGAAGACAAGGGATTTTCAACAGTCCATTCTCGTACTTTATATAAAATAAACTGGTATCCCCAATATCATCTTTGTCCAACGACCTATAAATATTTTCGAAGCTTTTAAAGGTAAGCCCAGCTTCAGAAAGCTCTGTTGCATTTGGTATGATGACCTTATCCATCTTATTGCCCTTATCATTCTTCTTCTCTTTTGACCAAATTATTTGCAAACGATTGCAACATAAGATTCTCCAGGAATATGTTGGATTTGTGTTAGTATCCCCCTGCCATGACATGTGTATTAGATGAAGTAAATGTTTGATTTGTCCTGCATTAGCTTTATTATATATTTCTAGAAGTTCTGGAGTAGTCATTAATAAGAAAGCAACATTTCGCCATCATTGTAAATGGTAATTCATCATCTTTCGTTGTCATGTGATGAAGCTTGTTGGGGACAAAGAAGGGAAGTTGATTTTCTAGTAACATCAAGTCTCGAGTCACTTGACCAAATATGTAACCAACACTAGTATCGATAATTTTTCTACTTCTTGAGGCTACTTTTTATGTAGCTCTCGAATAAACTCAACCACAAAACAACCATCAAGCAACAACATTTGCAAGAATTGATCAGTGTGACTCGTGTCTTTCTTGGGGTCTTCTATATCATCATAACATTTTAGTGCTTCCTCCTTCAATTCCTCCAATTCATTGATGCAACTTTCCAGATCAAGCCCCATTGGACGAAGTTTAGGATTTTTCCTATGTAGACCAATAGAGACCATCTTTGGTGTATAAGCACCTGGATTTGATATTTTGATTCACGCAGCCCCACATTTACTTTGAATACCGTACACGATTTAATAGACGAGTTATCCAAACCCTTAAACATTCCAGAGATTCGATTAACAATTTCCCTTGGTTGTGACCCTGATGAATCTTGTCCATTTGTTTCATTTATCCCACGTAAATGATCCACTTCCCTCCCTTCTTCTATCTGTATGTAATTGAAAAGAGAGTGACATTTTAAAACGTTTATTTTGTTTATTCTTTTAATACCTCACTATTTTGTTTACGTATGTAGTCAAATCGGACGGTAGTGTTATGGGATAAAAAATGTCCACCAAAGTTAAAATGTACTTCATCTGTTTTAATTTATTCATCTTTTTTTTAGTCCGTTTAAAAGGTGTGTATTTTTTTGGCAACTATTTAATTTTTAACTTTCCACATGACATATTTAAGATCACAAAATTAAAAGATGTTTTGGTACATTACACACACACACAGAGACATATATATATGTATGTATAATCACAAGATTCAAAAGTTCTTTTCACTTTCTTAAACTCCAAGTCAATTCAAAATTAGACAAACAAATTGCTATGGAGGGAATTTGTTTTATAAAGGATAAATATATAGACAGACACTCAAATTTGGTCTTAACTTTAGGAGATTAGGAGAGTAAAGGGGATGTGGATAGTATATGGTAGACGTCCGCCAGTTGCATTAGAGAGACCGCTAGCTAGAGAGGTGTTGGGTGTCTCGAGAGGCCACTCTGACAAGTACCGGGGGGACTGGTAGTGGAACGAAGGAGTTAAAAGAAAGGTGGAAACTAAGAAAGTGGACTATGCTAAGTTGGTTGAGACCAAGGTTGACGAGGAGAAACAGACCAAGAGGGAGGAGTATAAGTTAGTTAGGAGAGAGGTTAAGTTAGAGGTTGAAGCGGCTAAGGCAACAACTTTTGAGAGCTTGTATGTAGTGTTAGAGAAGAAAGATAGGGGTAGAAATTTGTATTGTCTTACCAAGGCCAGGAGCGGAGGGCTCGTGACCTTGATCAAGTGACATGCATCAAGGGAAGGATGACAAAGTGTTGGTTGTGGATACCCTTATTAGCAAGAGGTAGCAGTCCTATTTATATAGACTTTTGAACGACGAGGGGGATAAAGGTTTCGTATTAAGGACTTGGAGAACTCAGAGAGGTGTTGCGGTTATGGTTGTTGGAGGCGTATCAAGGTTAAGGAGGTCAAGGGAGCTCTTTGTACGATGCATAGGCGTAGGGCGACAAAGCCATATGAGATTTTAGTGGATTTTTGGTAAGCACTATCAAGGCAGGTTTGGAGTGGCTGACAAGGACGTTTAACATCCTTTTTAAGGCAGTAAAAATGTACGAAGCTTGAAGATAGAGTACGATAGTTCCATTATATAAGAACAAGGGAGACATTTAGAGTTGCAACAACCATAGGGGTATCAAGTTGTTGAGTTATACTATGAAGGTTTGGTAAATAGTAGTAGAGTTGAGAATTAAGAGGATCATGACTATTTTCGAAAATCAATTCAGTTTCTTGCCAGATTGCTCAACTACTGAGGCATTCACCTAGTGAGGAGATCAGTGGAGCAGTTTAGGGAGAGAAAAAAAGACTTGCACATGGTGTTCATTGATCTAGAGAAGGTATATGACAAAGTCCCCAAGGAGGTTTTGTGGAAGTGCATGGAGGCTAGAGGGGTGAATGTAGCATATACTAGGTCGATTCAGGACATGTATGCCGGCACGAAACTCGTGTGAGAATGACAGGATGAGATTCAGAGTTATTTTTATTTGCCTTGGTGATGAATGTTCTAACGCGACATATTCAAGGGGGGGTTCCTTGGTGTATGTTATTTGTTGAGGATGTTGTACTAATTGACGAGACTCGAAGAGGAGTTAATGATAAGTTGGAGGTTTGGAGACAAACCCTTGAATCTATAAGGCTTAGGTTCAGTAGCACGAAGATAAAGTACTGGGAATATAAATTTAGTTATTTATCGCATGAGGCTGATGTGGTAGTGAAGTTGGATTCCCAAATCATTCAAAAGAGGAAAAGTTTCAAGTATCTTTAGGTTTATGATTCAGGAAAATGGTGAGATTGACGAGGATGTCACACAGTGTATTAGTGTAGGGTGGTTGAAATGGAGGCTTGCTTCGGGAGTCTTGTGTGATAAAAAGGTGTCTCCTAAGCTTAAAGATAAGTTCTACAAAGTGGCAGTTCGGACGACTATGTTGTATGGAGTAGAGTGTTGGATAGGTAAAAACTCCTATATCCAAAAGTTGAAAGTGGCAGAAATGAAGATGTTTTGATGAATGTGTGGACTTACTAGGAGAGATAGGATTAGAAATGAGATTATTCGGTAGAAGGTGGGAGTGACTTCAGTGGAGAACACAATGCGGAAAGTAAGGTTGGAATGGCTCGGGTATATGATGAGGAGGTGCACGGATGCTCCAGTACGGAGGTGTGAGAGGCTGGCTATGAATGATTTTAGGTGGGGTAGAGATAGGCCAAAGAAATATTGGAGGAAAGTGATTAGGCATAATTTGAAGCAGTTACAACTTACGGAGGACATGAACCTTTATAGGAAGGAGTGGAGGACTCAGATTAGGGTAGAGGATCAGCCGGTAGGAGTTCGATAATGATTGTAGGGATGAGTGTTTGGTTGTATCTGCATCTAAAGTTTCTTGTTCGTTGTGTTTCAATGATGTATATGATTTTGAATAGATAGTTTATAGTATTACCTTGTGAGTGGCTTGTTTTCTTTATTATCTAGCAGTGTGTTATAGTTCTGTTATGTGCCTTTATATTTTTTTTTGTTTTTTATACTGTTATCTTTCATGAGTCGGGGATCTATCGAAAACAACCTCTCTACTTCATTTGAGGTAGTGGTATGGACAGCGTATACTTTATCCTCCCCAAACCTTACTTTGTGGAAATACACTGAATAAATTATTGTTGTTATAAGTGTATTTTTATATTTAAAATACGAAAGCCTTCCTGGCCTTTCACCCACCATTCTTCTTCTTTTTCCCTAATTTGCTTCTATACAATCTCTCTTGTGAATGAAATTGATTGGTTTATAATCAATATCTATTGTTTCTTGTGTTCTTTCGAGTCTTTTAAAATGAAAAAGGTATTAAATGAAAGAGTTTTTGAAGAAAATCGTGCAAGCATAATTCAAAATAGATAGTATTAGACCTTGTAAGAATATTTTTAGACTGACTGAACCCAACATAATTGTAAAAAAAAAAAAAAAAAGTGGACTAATAAAACAAAAAACTAAAAGTAATTACTTGTATAGTTGAGAGAGAGAGGATAGAAACCTCATCTTTTTTAGTTGAAAGAAGCTGTGGAATTTCAATGGAGTGTAACATCCCTCTTTCTTCCAACTCTAATCCCTACAATAAGACGTAAGTATTCTTTTAAATTTCAATTCATAGATGTAGGTATTATTGTTATAAAACTTAGTATAGATATTTAAATAAAAAAAAATTACAAATTTAAAGGGTTAGCATATGTATTTAACCCTCTTTTCCTAATATAATTCCAAATTAATGGCAGTTTGAGGGAGCATATTTAGACACTTCTTTGCAAAAGAAACAAATTTGATCTATGAAGAATCATGAAGGATACACTTATCAATTTAATTAATGGAAATCACATAAGCTCTTTTATTCACTGTTAGTGTTATAATTACTATCATTCGTCCCACAATATTTACGTATATTTTTTTTCTGTGTAGCATTAACTTGTCGTCACAATATGAATTTATAATTTAAATTATGAATCTGCATTTGAAGTACGAGCAAAAAAAAAAAAACTCGATAGAATATCATTTGACCACCATTTTCATGTCAAGCGAGTGAAAATATGCATTTAAACATCATGGAGGATTGTCAAAAATATGTTTAATAGGCACATTTTTAATATAATTCAAGTATTCAATAGATATAAATCTTAGTAAAAGTATTTAAATGGTAAAATTCGAACAAATTTAAAGGGTCAACATATGTATTCGGCCCTTTTATTTTTATATAATCCTAAATTAATCGCAGTTTTGAGGAGTATTAGACATTTCTTTGCAAAAAGGAAAAAAAATAAAAGAGAACCCCTTAAGAAAAATGGAAACATGTACTATCATACGAATGTGTTAAAGTGATAATTTCAAATCCTTATAATTTTTATGTTTTTCTTGAAAAGTTATTCGAGAAACTAACAACACAAATCATTTCTACGAGGTGGATATCATATAAAACTCCCTCCGTTATATTTTATTTGATCCGTTTTTATTTGATGCATTCATTAAAAGAATATTAATTAAAAAATTATTTTACAAATTTTACTCTATTAACAATGTCCAATTCTAACTATCACTATATGTCTTCTTTAGTTATTTAATACTGAGGGTAATATGAAAAAAAAATAATAAAACACTTTTGATTTGTAAAAATGAATAGATAATTTAAAACAAATGTATTTAGAAAGAAGATCAAGTAAATAGAATGGAGATAAAGTGGTATTTTGTACACCATTTCCAAAAGAAAATACAACTAATTAACAATGAGTAACCAACAACAAAGGGCTCATTTTTTCATTGATTTGAAGGTTGTGAGTTTAAGTCTTGAAAATAAATTTATTTTTTAGAAAAGGGTCAAAAATACTCCTGAACTATTTGAAATTGATCAAAAATATTCTTCATTTATTTTTTGGCTCAAAAATACCTTTTTGTTTGCTTTTTTGGCTCAAAAATACTCCTACATTATGTTTTAGGCCCAAAAATACCCTTCTCTCTAACGGAATGCCACCAAATACGCCACGTGAATAAAAAATATCACTTGATCAGTCCACATCAACATACACAAATAAAAAATCGCTCCATTTAATTTATCTAACCATCAACCCATTTTTTTTATTTAAAGATCCAACCCCACTCATATTGAAAAAAATTCAGTCCAAGAGAAAAAATATTGAAGAATTTGATTGCTTATTTTTCATGTGATGGGTTAAAATATTTTGGATTGATCAAGGCTAAAGATGAGGAAATAATTATGTCTTTAAATTGTTGATCCGAAAGAATCGGATTTTAATAGGGTCGACCCTAAACAATTGGATCCTCAAATAGTTGACCCGATTTTCAAGAACTCAGATTGTTACTGGATATCCTATCTGAATTTGTCTAATGAGGAACCTTATTGTAGTGAGAGGAATGGTAATTCAGAGACGAAATTAGAATTTGAAGAGTGAAAGTTTAGTGGCAATGTAGGACAACCACAAGTTGATCAGGTCAAGAATTTCTCAAGTGAGTTTCATAACTTTGAAAATGTAAAATAATAAAATATAAGACAGTGAAAGGGATGATATGAGGGAAAAAAATTAAAGAATTGAATTTTGCCTCTTGATTCGGGTATTTTGAATATGGATCAAATTGAATTTTTAAATAGAATAAAATGGATTAATTTTTAGGTGGATTAAATGGAGTGATTTTCACGTGTATGCTGACGTGGACTGATTAAGTGACTTTTTTTATCTACATGTTATGTTTGAACCCAAAAAATAAGTAGAAGAGTATTTTTGAGCCAAAAAATAAACAAAGGATATTTTTAATCTATTTTGAATAGTTCAAGGATTTTTTTACCCTTTTTCATTATTTTTATAATAACTGTTCACTTCCTAAAATGAGTCTGCCTATCACAAATTTAACTAACTAGATTGTAATATAAATATCCAACACTAACAATGACTAAAATAAAAGGATTGTCCGTCTGAGTGAGAGATGCAGAAAATTACCTCTTTGGTGTGGCTGTTTCTTCTTTTGGGCCAATTCAACTCTTGCTTCTCCTGGACTTCTCATTGATATGGGAGTATCTATCTGTATATAGAAAAAAAAAAAAAAAAAAAAAAAAAAAGAAGAATACAGATAACTGGAGATGGCACCTGTTCAGGAGCGGACCTAAGATCAATTTTCTGTATTTGTAACCGTTAAATTTGATATAAATTAGGTATAATTATATAAAAATATGCATAAAAATTGACATAAGACTTTAAAAAGTACTCAGTAAACTAAGAAGATAGATAGATGCTCTAGCTTTAGGAGGAATTTTAAAGTTTCGAGTGTTAATACGTGTGTTCGGATCTCCTGCCCACGATGCCTAAATCCTAGATCCGGGAAGCATTAATATTACTGATTATTTTATAAAATTTATATCATATTAATTTTTTTTTAATTTTATTTTACATAACTAAAAGTAGACTTTTCAAAATCATCCCATCATATTTCATTCTCTTTGGAATCGGTACAGCTTCGGTTAATTTCATTTTTTTTTTGGTTAAAATGTTATGTTAGAGTCAACAGGAAGAAGTTAGAACACGATAGTAAGCATACTTTCGTAGGATTGTGATAAAACTATTTAGTAGACATTGTTTAAAAAACGATGAATCAAGGGAATATAAAAGATGATAAGAACAAATAATCAGATATTCATTCCACAATTTTACAGTAGCGTAAAATATAGTTAAATAAAAACAAAAATTTATATTAATGAGTGAAAACATATTAATCAAGATCATGGGCTCAAAAACTGAGTCTACTAAGATTAAGTATCCAAATATATTTGCAAATAATAAAATTAAATTTTAAATCATACGAAAGCAAAAACATCTAATACCTTGTAATTTTACTACTCACGAGTGATAAAATACCTTACTCAAAAAAGTTTAAGTTCTGTGCATCGTCAGTGCATAAAAAATTCTACACTATCAGCTAACTTGACCAGTTGTTGCTATAACTAATTTAGTTTTAATAGGAGTAATAAACTTGTTTCACAGTTGGAACATTAGTTGTCAATTAGTTATTAGCTTTTGGTCAGTTTCATCATACTAAGCCAACGGGAAAATTTAATATTTTATTATTTTTAAATTAATATATATTTTGCACATATAATTCAATTCAGTACATTAGTTTTTAGATTTATATTTTGTGATCTTTGTAACAAAAAATGTTGTTGGGCCAATGATAGAAAAAAGTATAAATAACATAAATACCAACTCTTTTGGACGCAATTACACTCACTTCTGAAAAAAAGAAAAATCGACCACACAAAATCGATCACGTGCTGTGGTCGGAAAAAATCGAACACATATGATGGGTTTTTCTTATTATTTTATAAAAAAAAAATGAAAAAAAGAGACCACAAGTGGTAGCTTTTTTATTTTAAAAAAATAAAAAAATTATTTCATTAAATTTTATATTAATTATTATTTATTTTACAAATAAAAATTAAAAAAAATATCAAAACCGACCACTAGTGGTCGATTATTAATATTAAATATATATATATATATATATTAAAAACCGACCACTTGTGGTCGGTTTTTGAACTAAAAAATAATAAAATGTAAATAAATTTTAGTAACCAATAATTATATATATGTAATCAAATATATATATTATTTTCATTTAAAATAATTATATATATGTAATGTAATTTATATATAAATTTTTGAAATTACACTATTCACACGCAGTTGATAACCAGTATAATAATAATAATAAAAATCAATCATTCTTAAATTTTGTGAAATAAATTACACTGAAAAATATATCAAATAAAAAAAAAAAATTACGTTAAACATAATATTTATCTTTTACTTATGTTTCAGTTTATGGAATAAATATTTTCCTTGTATATACGTTAAATGACGTTAAACGTGCATAATCTTTGTATAATGAATATGTGTGTATATATATACACATATATATCATACCGTTGAGATAAAGATATTATGTTACTATTTCAGTCATAATAATGTAATATATAACCGATAATTCATCAGAATATAATGAACGTGTTCTATTATAAGGTAATATATACTTGTGGATGTGATATATCTATATATACACATTCAAGAGTTCATATATATAAATATAAATTAATCCATCACTCATTTGAGTATGTATAAGAAACACATTATGTTATATTATTGGATAATATACTTGTGTACGTATGTGATATATATAGTATGCATTAGAATTTTGATAGTGTGTGTATGTGTGTGTGTGTATATATATATAGTATATACATATTATGCGGTGAAGGTATACTAATGACATACATAAGATAATGTAATCTATAATTCATCTGAGTATTTGTGAAATACATTGTATATATATTATTATGGGGTAGTAGAATCATGTATGTGATGTTTATCGTACGTATGTGAAAGCTGATAGACAATTGAATATGTGTATATATACGTATGTCTTGTGTAGTGACGTGTGTAGTAATCGAAAGCTAGATAACTAAATGTATATATCAGTATAGTTTGAATGTACGTTGATATATATCATACTATTGAGGAAATAGCTATACTATTTTGGGTCAATGTAGACACGCGTATGTTGTTGAAGTTGTAATAACGTAAAACTAGTATTACGAGGTATGTATGTATATATATATATATATATATATATATATATATATATAGAGAGAGAGAGAGAGAGAGAGAGAGAATATCGTATTTAAAAGCTAATTAACGAAAAATTTATCGTAATTTGCCAAAATCATTGATATTATTATACGATTGGGAAAATATACTACTCATGTTAATGTGATGATAAAATAACTATTATCTAATTAATATAAGTACGAATTGCATTACATTAATTGTATGTTGTCCCGGTACCATACACAGTGTATGTACTGTGTATTTATATATATACGACTTGTATTAAAGTAATTGAATGTTGTTATAAATATTATCGAATTTATCAAAACTTTAATTTGTTAAAAAATAATTTTAATTTATTAACTAATTTTTGTAATTTATTAATTGTAATTTATTAAATTTTAATTTCAAAAATAATTTTTTTTAATTATAACAAGTGGTCGATTATTTAAATTTTTTTTTGCATAAAACCTACAACAAGTGATCAGTTTTTTTTTCCTAAAATTATTTTTTCCAATTTTAATAAAATAATAATGAATTTTAAAAATATATATGTATTTTTTAAAAAACTGACCACTTGTGGTCGGTTTTTAAAAAGCTACCACAACTTTACCGATCACAATTTTGATCGATTTTGTGATTTTTTTGGGGAAAACCTACCACACGTGGTCAATTTTTTGGTCGGTTTTATCCTTTTTTTTAGTAGTGACTCTCTCCCTGTTAATATACATAACATAGCCGACATATACATAACATTCTGTGTATTTGTTGGGAGTTTTGTAATATGTTTAGAGAATTAGGATTTTTTGTTATATTGGAAACATAAGTTGTGTATTTGTGTAACTTTTAGTTGAAAAAAAAGATAAAGTTTTAACTAAAAAATATTTTTTAAAGGTTTTAATATAATTCTAAATGATACAACTTTTATTTTACTATAGAATTATAACCTACTTTTATCAGTAATGTCTTTTCTCCCTTTTTATTATCCTTTCTACAACCATCCATGTTGGAGCTCCGATTATTTATATTCACACATGCATTTTTTTTTATTTTTTTTTTTAAAGATTTCCCCCCACCCACCCACCCACCCACCCAGGAGGATCAATAGTGTTCCCACACTTCCCCTCCAGCGTGACTCGAACCCTCAACCTACCGGTTGAAGGTGGAGGTGCTCAACCACTTGAGCAATCCTCTCCTGTGCACATGCATTGAAATACGTAGAATACGCAAAATATATTCAATTCAAAATGTATTATAACTGCTGTTTATTTTTTCTCTTTTATTAATGATGTTAAAAACTTATTTTACCTTAATTGCAAACATTTAAATACTATTCAAATTGATTTATGTGTTGAAGTACTACATAAAAACTGTTTTAAAATGTAACATGTATTTAGCTATTTTTATTAAGAAAAGTTGGGCTATAGTCTGTAAGAGTCAAAGTTTTTTTTTTTAATTTTGTTTTCCAAGGTATCTCCACAGCCGGCAGCCGTGAGACTAATCCTCCGTTCCTCGGTCAGTGCATTTTGCGGTAGAAAACTGGCTACAGAGTTTGCTCCATTCGTCAGAGGTGGGGATCGAACCCCCGACCTCTTGCTTAATGGATATAGCGCTGAACCACTATGCCAACTCTGGTGGTTGAGTCAAAGTTATACTATAAAGCATCATTTGATAGTGTGTATTAAAAAAATAATGCGTACATTAGCTTTATGTGTTACTAATATTATGTTTGGTACACTTTCTCATCTTATGTGTTGCTAATGATTGCATTAGTTACACACGCTGTTTGGTATTAAGAAGTGTATTACTAATGCATGTAAATCTATGGCATTAGTAATGCAATAGATTTTAGGCAAAACTTCACATATAGACACCTTACACTCCTTCTACCTAACTTTATGGTCTAAGTTTTACTAAATTACATTCTACAGACATTAGTTAATGACCAAATGCTTTGAGACTCATTTATACAATATAATTATTGTTAATTTAAAAGGGAATGGAGAATAATTAATGCTCATTATTATTTGCAACTTCTCTCAATATTTTCCTTCTATATATACCAAAAATTGCTGGTAATTCTCCTTTCATAATTAATCCTTTTTTGGTACAAACGTATAAAAATAAATTATACTTTATATAATTGAGTTTTAACTAAATATATATATATATATATATATATATATATATATATATATATATATAATATATTAAAAGTGCCTTTCATAATTAATCCTTTTTTGGTACAAACGTATAAAAATAAATTATACTTTATATAATTGAGTTTTAACTATATATATATATATATATATATATATATATATATATATATATATATATATAATATATATATATATTAAAAGTGGGAAAACCCTTATAAAAAAGATTTGAACTTTTTACCTATCATTAAAAGACTCTTCTTTAGACAAAACTCTCTTTTCACTATTTTTTAATTTATTATTTATTTATTTTTTATATATTAGCTAAACTTTCTAAAATATATGGGACTCTTAAAATATATGGTAGGAGAATTAATTAATATTTTCTTTTCTATTAGACTTCCTAAAATATATGAGACTCCTAAAATATATGGTAAGGGAATTAATTAATATTTTTTTTTCTACTGTTCAATTAAAAAAATACTTCTAAAATAGGACTCTATTAAGGAAATACTTCTATAAATATTGAGATGTACGTTAAACTAGAGAACAAACTGGTTTGCCTATTGGGAGAATATGATTGATGCTCATCTAACTTGATTCGATTGCATATCTAGATTGGTGGATGCTTGATTTTCTAATCCTTAACTTCTTCACTGTTTTTGTCAGCATAATAGAATTCAACACGTGTTATATATATCTTGTTTGTTTTCATTCAAAATCATTCTTTAAGATCAAAATTTTCGGTCAGATAAGAATTAGTTAGATCAAAATCGAAGCTTTGTGATCACTATTATATATATATATATATATATATATATATATATATATATATATATATATATATATATATTTGTAGTTTACAGGTCGAAGATGAATGTTGGTTGGCTTTGAAGAATTTCTTGTGTAAAGGTTAGGTTTAATTGTATTGTTTTGATATCTTTATTATCTTATTATTTTATTTTAATTTACAAATGCTAGATGAATGTGGATCAGTTTTGAAAATTTTTTTAGGTAAAAGTTAGGTTTAATTATATTATCGTAATATCTCTATTAGTTTGTTATTTGGTGAAAGTTTACAGTTCATAGATGAATCTCGATCGGCTTTGAAAAAAATTGTGTATAAAATTTAGGTTTAATTGTATTATTTTTACATTACTTTTATCGTATTATTTTGTTGCAGTTTACAGGTGATAGATAAATGTTAATCGGCTTTGAGGAATTTTTTTTATGTAAAAGTTGGGTTTAATTGTATTATTTTGATATTTCTGTTATTGTGTTATTTTTTTATTATTTACAAGTGGTAGATGAGTGTCGGACGACTTTAAAAAAAAATTTGTGTGTAAAAATTAGATTTAATTATATTATTTTAATTGAGGCAAAGAGAATTGGACTTTGAAGTAAGTGATTGGGTGTTCTTGAAGGTGTCTCCTATGAAAGGAGTAATGAGGTTTGGGAATAGTTTTATTAGCATGAAATTCAAATTAACTTTGTTCTTTTCATTTATAATAAACATTGAAGTGAGACACATCACATACTAATATATTTGAGATAAAATATTTATTTATATAATTTAAATAGATATATTATTTTTTAATGTTAATATATTGCTACTTTCTAATTATATTGTTCTTAATTTTTATGTATATTTTATTGATTGACGTGACAAACACGTGCAAAACACGTATACTAATCTAGTATATATACACACACACAACTGTATATATAAACACATTAAAATTATATATATATATATATACACACACACACACACACAAAACTGTATATACAAACACATTAAAATTATATAATTATGTATAATGTATAATATATATACATATGCAAATCAATAATATATTTTATAAACGTATAATATTGTATATATACATATGTAAATGTGTACCAACACAGAACACACTTGTATACATATATAATTAAATAATATATATATATAAATATATATATATATATATATATACACACACACACACACACGTCAAAAATATACATTCAATACATTCATATGTATATAAAAAAATATACAAATAAAAAAAATATACAATGCATAACCACATACAAAAATCTACACAACTGAATACAATTAAATCACCTATATACAATTATCAAATTCAGTAAAATTGGATCAAATACCCAATTATAAAAATAATTTATCAAGATTTATTCCGTGAAATTGATACTAATATACAATTTTATATTCAAACTATACATTCTATTATATGACCATAGATGAAATTTGAATAAACTTAGTGGCTCATTTAGAGAATGCCTAAAAAAATTAAATGAAAACAAATCTATAAACCCCCCAAAATTAAAGATTACCGCAAAATCTTCAATGCATATCTCACGGATGTTTAGGGATGAAAAACTACTCAAAAATATTCAGTGCAAACCCACAATGAATGTTTAGGGAAGATAAAAATCGACTGATTTGGAAGGATAATTTTCTTTGAGATATGTTCAAGAAGAGTGCATAAATTAATACCGCAAAACTAGCCAATTAGATAAGAGAGATATTATAAAAAATTAATTACATAAGAGAGAAGAGTATTATTTGCTATATACATTGGATATTATATTTGTATATAGGGACACACAAAAAGCAATTTATAACTCACAAATAACTATGTATGCTAAAATACCATGTAATTAAGGAATTGTTTTATCTATGATATGTAACTTTTTCTATATTTTAATGCATGTATTAATATGATTAAAGTCACAATTGCCCCTTAAAATCTTTTTCACATCCTTTCCATCATATTTATGGAGAGTATTTTTATATAATTTTTTAAATGTTATTTCTAAACACCAAACCAAACACTGCATAAGAAAATTGTAAACATAACAAAGTTGCCTACATCACTTCCTGTAATAAAAAACAAGGTTGTCAAAGAATTGCCTACATCACTTCCTGCACCAAACACCCTTTATTTCGCTTTGTAAACACACCGGGCAAGTTCTAGTCATTTATATTCATGTAGAATATATACTAATCCTCACACTCACAGTGTATGTACAGAATCAGCCAAAAGTTCCCAATCATGTTCTTTATTAAATTCAGAATTAAGCCAACACATCAAATTTCATTTATCGAGATTGAATCCTCAGTACTTAAAACAAAAACACTCTTATGCTAAAATTAGTTTCAATTATTGCAAAAATGTCCCATTTCACACATTCCTCTAAGATAGTGATTAAGTTCTCCTAAATTTCTTTACTTTGTACGACCATTCCCCTTAAGACAGTCGTTATCCATCTATAATATGGGATGGCAACTAACTATGACTATTTATTCTTGATTACCAAATAGGGCACAAACAAATGTAACTACTTGAAACTGAACTTACCAATGAGGGCAAAAATAACAATAACAGAATACTTTAAACTGAAGTAGCATGTGATAAATGCCAAAGAGGGCAAATTGCAATCCACAAAATCAAAGTTACTAACTATTACAGAACAATGATCCGAACAGCTAATACTTCAAACCAACACAGCAAAACAAAAAAATAACATTGTTCAGTCGAATAACAGAAAAATGCAACAGAATACGAACCCACCACCCCTCACTTAAAATAAATCACTGTCCCAGTGCTTCCAATTAAGCAAGCTTATGGTAGGGTGGCAGTATACTTCCTGATCAATCAAAAGGGACTATAGCAGCCATGTCCTTAGCAGCCACATCCCTATCATCGCCATCATTGTCAGCTTCATCATCGTCAGATTTCTTCTCCTCATCAGACGCTATGTCGGAATCTCTATACCTGTGTTCTTTATCTGTGGGTATATCGTCATCAACAGGCTTCACAAAATCTGGGCCAATCCTCAACATAGTCCTAGCATGATGGCCAAGTGGATAATTGAGCTCTACAGCGTGGAGCTCCTCTAGTGTAGCTGGCCTGCCTCCAGTCTGTGACATCATTATGAGGCCGTATAGCCTACCCAGTACCTCATCAGTCCATGTCTGTCGATCCATCATAGTTAAAATTGGGCCAGATACCCCAGATGTGCTTCGATCAGTTATAATCAAGCTCCTCTTCATCTACCCTATGCCTTCTCAAAAATCTAGTCACCAAACCACCAAATCCAAAGCTACGACCCACCCGGTGTCGTGCTTTCTTCATAGAAGAAAAAATTACACTTTCCACATCAGCACACATGAGGGTATAAATCAAACATACCCTATCCCTAGTCACCTCAGTCATATGCTTGCCTTGTATCAAGCATGAATACACTATATGACCCCACATTCGTGTTTCCTTGTTCATCCGAGAGTAGGGGAAAGAAGAATGCAAACCTGTAACTCGATGCTTCATCCAATGGGATAAAGATCACTGGCCACACAACAAATGCCTGATATGTGCATAAGGAGGAGAAACAATAAACTGACGCAAGAAATTTGGGTTTGTATCTAAGATACCCAACAACTCATTAACATCAGCAACAGTGAATCAAATCACCTTCCCTCGTACCTTCAACAAATGTTCAAGATGGTTGGGGTTCCAATTGGCATAAATTCTCTAACAAGATGCAAGTTGCACTCAGTCGGCTGATGAAAAATAAAATTCATATTTATGATCTCAATTCGTCGTACCGTAGAAGGACACTCTCTTATCAAGCTGGTCCGATCAATATAGACCTTTGGAATACACTTAGCATCAGTATGCTTAGTATACCACAGCTTTCCAGCCTTCTTTACAGCCTTGAAACTAAATTTTTGAACTTTCCCCCGCTGAAGTAGAGGGGCCCTAGGCACTCTAGTTAATTGCCCTTCAGACGGTCGGCTTCTCTTCCTCGCATGGGAAGAAGGCCCTACCTTTGCCTTGCCCTTGCTTGGTTGTGCTTCCATTATGCCTGCAATTAAGAAAATGCAACAAACATGCAAGAAGATTAAACTTAGGATTAGCTGAACTGAACGTTCATTACGGGTGCCTTTGCACCTCACACTTAGTTTGTTATCGAAACACCTACGTTAACAACCAAGGTACTTAGACTTTCCTTTGCGTAGGCCTAAATATCATATTCACATACTTCATATTCCTCTTCAGGACACATCATCCCTTGTTATTTTTTCAGCACAAAACATCATGTAATCGACACCCAGCTAATCACACAATGCGAGACTATAAATAAGGCCATGTTAGTCTAGCATCACGCATTCTATAATTCAAATCAATCAGCCAATATCAAAAAATAAAGGTTTATTCACAATGGAACAAAACTTCCCCCTAACTTCCTAACGATCTACCCTTACACCTCTAGCTACAATACTCTTCACTCCCCATCCTCTCAAGTAGCATGAAAAAACATTTACCCCTAATCCCAACTGCAAATACCATTTAATTATGCTCTCAGTGATTCAAAGTAATGAGAAGTAGGCTCAAATGTCACAAATTGAACTAAATATAATAAGCAATGCTAGTATTTACAACTAGTAGGAGAGGGAAAACAAAATTATGCATAAAACACTATCACTACTCACGAATTGTAACAAGAAAGGTAATAAATAAATATATATTTAAGAACTTACCTCAACGATTTATAAAAGGATGAGAGAAAGTTAAAAATTCTTGAAGTTTAAAGGGGAGAGAATGAGAGGGCGGCACACATGGGAAATAAAATGGTTTAGGGTTGGGGAGGTTATATTTATAGAGGGATGGGTCGGTTTAGGGTAATTAAATTTTTATGTCCGAGATGAGCCCTCTCCGCGACGCGGTAGAATCGCGTATCCTTACTAAAATTTGATACTTTTTAAAATTCTCAGTTCCGCGTCGCGCTATTTCTTAAACTCAGATTCCTTATGCAAATTTTCACTCTTTTCTTACCTGAGTAAATCCCCACTTACACAAATCATTTTGCAAACCTGATTGCTTTCCTTAATTGTGGTAATCTCCTCATTTTCTTTGAAATTCCTTGCAACCTCAAACGAAAACAACAAAAATTATAAGTAAAAATGGGTTGCCTCCCACTCAGTGCCTTAGTTTTGGTCGTGGCACTACTCATTTTTTTGTATTTTTATTTTCTTTTTGATTTTACAAGCTAAAAATTTAAACTACCTATTACAATACATGTATGGTTTGCCTCCTACATAGCGCCTTATTTTACGTCGTGGCATGACTCAGCTCATCATCACTCATCAATAAAAATGATAGATTCCTTGTGCTTGTTCGGATGATCTGCCCAATAATTCTTTACACGCTATCCATTCAAAAAGAACTTCTCCATATTCTTTTTATTCCATAACTCCACAGCTCCATGGGGTTTCATTCGCACCACTTCAAAAGGTCTAGACCATTTAGATCGTAATTTACCCGGAAACAACTTAAGCCATGAATTAAACAACAATACAAGTTGTCTCGGTTCAAATTCCCTAACTTGAATATGCTTGTCATGCTATCATTTGGTATTATCCTTGTAAAGTTTGGCATTTTCATATGCGTGGAGTCTAAACTCATCAAGTTCATTCAGTTGCAATAACCTTCTTTCTCCCACGGCAGTCATCTCAAAATTCAACTTTTTCACATCCCAATATGCTTGGTGTTCCAACTCTACAGGAAGATGACAAGTCTTACCATACACTAAGATATATGGAGATGTCCCAATGGGTGTTTTGTACGCTGTTTGACATGCCCACAGTGCATCATCCAGTTTCTCCGCCCAATATTTTCTCTGCCCATTCACGTTCTTCTAAAGTATTTGCTTAATTTCCCAATTGGATACCTCTACTTGTCCACTCATTTGAGGATGGTATATAGTGTCCACCTTATGCCGAACACCATATTTAGCAATAAGATTCTTGAACCAGTTATTGATAAAGTGCATTTCTCTATCTCTATTATTTCTCTTAGTGTACCAAATCTGGAAAATATGTTCTTCTTTACAAACTTCAGCACCACTCTTGCATCATTAGTCGTACTTTCCATGGCTTCTACCTATTTAGAGACATAGTTAACTGTAACAAAAATGTACAAATTACCTTTTGAAGGTGGGAAAGGGCCCATGAAATCAATCCCCAAATATCAAAGACTTCTACTTCTAAAATATTATTCAGGGGCATCTAATGACGCCTGGTTATAGTATCCAACCTTTGGCATTGATCACAACTCTTTACAAAAACCACTCCATCTCTAAATAGAGTTGGCCAAAAATAACCTGATAGCAACACTTTATTCGCAGTCCTTTCACCACCATGCTGTCCACCATATGGTGATAAGTGGTAATCTTGTAACACCTTTACAAATTCAGCCTCTGGAATACACCTATGAATCACTCCATCTGGACCCTGCTTGAAAAGGTATGGTTCATCCTAAATATAAGCACAAGAATCATGAAGTAATTTCTTCCTTTGTTGTGAGGTGGTTTCGGAAGGATACACCCCACAAACTATTAGGTTTACAATGTCAGCATACCATGGAAACTTCACTGCTTCTAATAACAATAACTTTTCATCAGGAAACTCTTCCTTGATACTCTAAAAGTCATCTACAATATGGTCTCAATTTTCTAACCGTGATAAGTGATCAGCAACCTAATTTTCAGCTCTCTTTCTATCACGCACCTCAAGATCAAATTCTTTAAGTAGAAGAATCCACCTAATTAGTCATGGCTTCATATTCTTTTTATTCACAAGATACTTAATGGCAGCATGATATGTATGAACAATGACCTTGGTACCAATTAAGTAAGATCAAAACTTATCGAATGCATATACCACAACCAACATATCTTTCTCCGTAACTGTGTAGTTAACTTGAGCATCATTCAGCACCTTGCTAGCATAGTAGATTGATTGAAATACCTTCTCTTTTCTCTTACCCAACACTGCTCCCACTGCAATATCACTAGCATCACACATTAGCTAAAAAGGTAACTCCAAATCTGGTGCTATCAAAATAGGTGCTTCTGTCAACTTCTTCTTGAGCTTTTCAAAAGCTTCATGGCAATCATCTACAAACTCGAACTTGGCTTATTTCTATAACAATTAGCACTTGGGACTTGCGATCTTTGAGAAATCTTGAATGAATCACCTATAGAACCTAGCATGTCCCAAGAAACCTCATACGTCTTTGATTGTAACTTGATGAGGCAACTTTTCAATTACTTCAACCTTTGCTTTATCAACCTCTATCCCTTTGCATGACACTTTATGGCCTAAGACTATTCCTTCCTTAACCATAAAATCACATTTTTTTCCAATTCAATACCAAGTTTGTTTCTTCGCACCGAGCTAGAACTTTGTCAAGATTTTGCAAACATTTTTCAAATGAATTCCATACACAGATAAATCATCCATGAATACCTCCACAAATTCCTCTACCATGTCCAAGAATATCACCATCAAAAACCTTTGAAATGTAGCGGGTACATTTTATAATCCGAAGGGCATACATTTAAAAGCATATGTACCGTATGGACAAGTGAATGGGGTCTTTTGTTGCTCTTTCGGTGCTATGCTTATCTGATTATAGCCAGAGTACCCATCCAGAAAATAATAATACTCTTGACCTGCCAATCTATGCAGTATTTGGTCAATGAAAAAATTGGATAATGATCTTTACAAGTTGATTCATTCAACATTCGATAATCTATATATATTCTTAATCCAATAACTGTATGGGAACTAACTCGTTATCATCATTTGTCACCACTGTCATTCCTCTCTTCTTTGGTACACAATGCATCGGACTCAACCATTTATTATAAAAAATTGGGTAGTTAATACCACTGTCTAACCACTTGATCACCTCTTTCCAGACCACCTCTATTATAACAGGATTCAACCTCCTTTGTTGCTGCACTCTAGGTCTATACCCCTCTTCCATGTAAATATTGTTTATGCAAAATAATGGATTAATTCCTAAAAGTATGCCAACCAATCGCTTTTCTTCTCCTTTTGAGAATAGCTACAGCTTCTTTTACCTGTATATCGGACAATCCTGCATATAAAATAACAGGCAAGGCATCTTGATCACCAATAAAAACATATTATAAGTGAGGAGGAAGAACCTTAAGCTCTAAGTTAGGAGCTTCTTTAACTAAAGGCCTGGGGGGTGGACCAATTGGTCTATTCAATGGATCGATCAACACTTTATTTGTCTCAATTACATCCAAATTCATGATATGGACTAATTCCAATGCTTTTGAATCCCTATGCAGATCAGAATCCATCAATGCTCGCTCTAATGGATCATCAAACAAGAGAAACTGCCAATACAAAGTAATATTAATAGCTGATATTGAGGACAACTCCTCATATATGGCTGTCAATTTCAATGTTCTGTAGATATCAAAAACTTCTACTTTATCATGTGCTCGCATTGTCATTTTTTCAGCAGCCACATCAATGAGTGACTGCTATGTTGCTAAAAAGGGTCATTCCCAAATAAATAAAACAACTGGATCGGTCTCAAAGTCAAAAATCACAAAATTCACATGAAAGATTAAAGATCCCACTTGTCCCAGTACATCTTCAATAACACCATCTGGTATAGCAAGTGACCTGTCTGCCAATTGCAACACAATAGTAGTGGGTTTGGGGCTTCCATGACCCATCTTTTGATATCATGATGTGGGCATGAGATTTATGCTAGCCCCCAAGTCACACAATCCACGTGCACAAATAGTTTGGCCAAGGATAATCTGCAATGTAAAACTCCCCGGATCATTCAATTTCGTGGGCAATTTATTTTGAACTTTTGACGTGCACTCTTGAGTCAGTGCAACTGTAGCATATTCAGTCAACCGATTCTTATTGGCAATAATATCCTTTAAGTATTTCACATATTTTGGCACACTCTATAGAATGTCAATAAGAGGAAGGTTTACTTGAACTTACTTCAAAAGATCTAGAAACTTCTTAAAACTAGATTCCCCTTGATGCTTTCTTGCCCTTTGAGGAAAAGGCAAGGGGATAGTCTTCTTCTCTACACGAATCTCTTTACTATCCTCTTTTTTCTTTTTCTTTTAATTCGATTTTTTCTTGCAAGCGATCATCATTAACCATGGGATTATCTGCTCTTTCACCATTTCTTTCGTTTGCATCCCACTCCTCATTGTAACCGCATTCACTTGTTTAGGATTAGCCTCAGTGTCTCTAGGCAATGCTCTTTGTGGCCTTGTATTCTGTGATCCTGCGATTTGACCTAACTGCAATTCTAAATTTCTTGTGAGTAATTGTTGACTCTTCAATTTAGCTACAAACTGTGCCTATTGAGCCTTTATGTCCACTGCAAACTGTGCTTGTTGATCCATCAAATGCTCAAGCATCTCCTCCATATTACTATTTGAGGTAGTGGCCTGATTATTCTAAATCGACTATGGATTTGGTTGCACTGATCCTTTATACTAATTTGTATTATGTGCCTGATCTCTACCCAATAAGAAATTAGGGTGGTTCCTCCAATTTGGATTATATGTATTGCTAAAATTTTGTTGATCCTGAAGATTTACATTTCCCACGTAGTTGACTGAATCTGGATTAATAGAACATGCATTTACTTTATGCACACTGCTCCTACAAACTTCACACCATGCATATACCTGTTGAACTACATTAGTTGTGGTTGTTGGTTGAGTTGTCCCCAATTTTAAGTTGTTAAGCTGAGTAGTCATATGGTTCTGCATTGTTGCAATCTGTGCTTGTAAGACAGTGAACTGATCAACCTTCAAAACCCCTGTAACTTTCTTGGGAGCATTCCTCGTGTCTGCATGCCAATCTGGATTTCCTTGTGCAATTCGATTCAACAATGTATACAATTCTTCATATGTTTTCTCCAAAGCTTAACCCTCTGTTGCTGAATCCAAGAGAATCTTTGTATTACACTCAAGGCCTTCTATAAATGTATGCACCAAAACATCATTTGATTGGTGGTGATAAGGACAACTTATGAGCATGCCCTTAAATCTCTCCCAAGCTTGGTAGAGATTTTCTCTATCTTTCTGTCTGAAACTCAATATCTCACTCCTTAATCGAGCTGTTATTTGAGATGGAAAAAATTGAATGAGAAATCTTCGAGCACATTCTTCCAATGTAGTGATGGATTGGTGTGGTTCAGCAAGTAGCCATCTCTTTGCTTCCCCCTATAGAGAAAAGGGAAAGAGTGTCAATCTAACATAATCAGCACTCACATCTTCAAGAATATATGTATTGCTTATCTCCAGAAAGGTTCGTAAGTGCTGTTGCGGATCCTCGTGTGAAAGTCCCTGAAATTCTCCCACAGATTTCAACAATTGCACCATATTTTATTTCAATTCCCATAGTTCAGGCTTCAGGATACTTTTAGTCATAAGGTGCATAAGTTGGATTGCCACTTCATGAACAGGTCTTACAACTGGTTGAATAGGAACAGCTGGAGCTGGAACATTTCCAACATTTGGATCAGCAACTATAAGATCGAGTCTTTCTGCCATCGATCCCTGTTGATTTTAGTATTAAGCTCTTCGTCTTTGATGAAAAATCACGTCTGGTGCTGCAAAGGGCTCTACTAACTCTTTGTCTCTAGCCAGTCCAATGTTCAGCTAAACCTGCAAAAATTAGCAGCTAAGATCAAGTTGTTAACACTTAAACTAATGATCAAAAACCAAAAATCAAAGCAATTTACTAATTCTATTTGATCCCCGGCAACAGCGCCAAAAACTTATTGCGTCTCTACGCACACGCAAGTATACGTGATCGTGCAAGTAATATAATGACTTAGACTGTCAGATATCATTCCCTCGAGGAGCAATAAACTGGAAAAAAATTCAATCTTTAGTTAAAGACAATTGAGGATTAAGTGTTTGATTGTATCAAGATTAAGATGATTTTGCAAATAAAATGAAAATTACTAAACAAAAACTAATTTATGATAACTAAAAAAAATTTAGCAACGGTTGTAAACAATAATGAGGATGATTCTAGGGTTGAGGAATAGTGAACAATCATACCATTCTCTATTCTTTTCACAGTCTAATTGGTTATTGGGTTGATGGTTCGCAAGGTTTATGCCACAATGTTAGTCTCCCAACCTCAGATCTTCTATCTATTGAATGCTGTAACTGCAACTCCCGCAGAGTTACAACAAATCTTCTAGATTCATGAGGTTGTCTTCCTGCAAGTGAACCAAGCAAGGATTCTAGGTACATCCCTATCCTAGATGCTAATTCAAATCCCTTATTTTATAAAAGAATAAGAACCTTGCTCCCTAATTTCTTCATTCTATCCTATGATTCTCCTCCCGAATTCACATAGAAATATAAATTTATTCTAATGGTAGTCAATTATTAAAATAGTAAGCTCAAGAAATAAAGAACAACCCATATGATAATCCAAAGAAAAGACTTTGAATAAGAATATTAAAGAGTACTCATGTTCTTAGCCTCAACCCCAGAAAGGGGGTGTTTGCTATTCATGTTTGAATTAACCATCCAAAATAAGTAACAAATACACAAATCAATCCTTGAAATAAAGAAATTCAAAAGAATGTTTATGAACCCTAAAAGAGAGAAATTTCTGTTTGCCCGCCGCTGCTCCACTTGAAAAAAGTCCTTCACTTTATCTTGGATTTTTCCTTTTATAGCTGGGGCAAAATAGTTAAAATATTCCCGATTTATCCATCTGGTACGTCTCTTCATGCCTTCGTTTGCTATTTTACATTAAAATCTGAGAAATCGTGGAGCTCAAGTATACCTCAACAATTGTAAAATGCACCCTCGCCGCGATACGCCACTATCGCGGTGAGCCACTGGATTGGGACAATTGCAAAATAATCATCCTCCGCGATGCTCTAAACCTTTAGGTCACCAAATCTGATAAATAAAACTTCTCTGCGATGTAGTGGTTTCGCGAACCTTCACTGAAATTCGACCATTGCTATTTTGTTGCTTATCGCGATGTAGAGTGTCTTCAAATGAGGATTTCTTTGTTCCAACTTCCCTTTTTCAGCTTAATTTCCATCCCTTGCATTCCTTCACTACTTCCATATCCTCCTTGTATCCAAATATGCATAATTCTTTATGATTTTGATCCTGAAAGTACTAATCATATCCATTAGGCACAAAACTTAATAAAAGTTGAATTATACTTAAGAATTCATACAAAAGTTCTTAAACTAAGTGCAAATCTGTGTGCATATTGGTGCTTTGAGAATATAAATATGCCCAAGATTAATATACTCCTTAAATCACCACCCCGATCAATATGAGCTCTAACATGATCATGTGACAAATTTAAATTCCTTCATATATGCTGAATCCCATAAATTATTTAAATTTTTATTTAATTATCAACATGTTAGTGAGGGTCTATAACCCTGTACATAGATTTACGTGTTCTACTATTGATCTAGAGAGTAATTTATGCACAACCTATAATATAAGTCTATGGTATACCACATGAACTAATGGACCCTTAAAGCACAAGTATATATTTTACTTAATTATTTCCTTTTAAACATGTTAATGATGAGGGTCCATCGATTCAACAGGTGTATGGCAAACTATACTAATCGATGGATCCTCAAAGAACAAGTATGTTTGAACTAGATTGTTTGTTCAACCACTACCCATCCTCAAAGTACAAGTATGTTTGAACTAGACTGTGTGAAGCAGTGGACCCTTAAAGCACAAGATTATTTGTTTAACCACTACCTACTTGTTTATAATTTTTTGTAATTTAATTGTTTTCCTTTAAGAAACATACTACTGATGATCTATCGATTCGTTTGGTCTATGGTCGACCATATTGTATGATCGCGGATCAACAGATTTTAAGATTTAGGATTATTCCTATAAAATAATCTTGTCATGCGAAGACCAAACACTTAAATCTTTGTATATTTTATCAAGGCAGTCCACATATATATTCATTGATTGAGCAAACAAAATTTAAAAAGGTGTAAGTGCAACAAACAAAATTTAAAAATGAAATAATTATAGAAAAATAAAAATCATCAACAAGAAGATTACAATAAAAATTACAATAAAAAGTACAAAAAAGAAGAAGTCTTCTTCTAACAAAATTCCTACCCAAGAAAACTTCTTTTGCAATGAACAAAAGGAAAAACTTAAACTAAAATAAAAATATAAACTAAATTAGGGGGGGATGATGGTGGCGATGGGCTGTGGGGGGGAGGGGAGAGGGGGGAGGGGGTGATGTAGTTGTTGTCTTCCATTCCAAGCCTTTTAAGAATTTTTCTTAAGAAACGAGCAATGGGAAAAAGTTCACGTTTCAAGTAAATACAGTCCTGATCGAGCCCGTAGAAGATGCGAACGAGGTTGTTTCAGAGAAGAAGAGCATCATAGTGTTGATAGGCACTCATTCTTCTGATCGGATAAAGGAGAATTCTTCTCAGAATCATGAGTGTTTTTTAAATAAGAGTATTTTGTACTTTTTAGTTTAGGTAGAAATGATTGATTACAGAAAAATTATCACTGTATAAATAGACTCATAGAAGGTGGAATTTTATATTCCCAACCAATGAACAATCAACGTGTGTAGGACTAGCACAGTATTACTTGCGTATACCAACTGTTTTTGATATGTATAGACGTGTTCGTAGGTTTAATTAATTGATAAAATAAAATGGTAGTTCATTGCATCGATTAGAGTGATATGGCGGTAAAAAGACCTTGTAACTTGTTTGATGAGTAATTATATATCTTTTAACAATTCTTTAATCGATCGAGTAAAAAATATATCTTAGATTTATGTGATCTACTTTAGACAAAGCATATAGTCGATTACAACTGAACTTTAAATTCTACAAAAATTTGGGGATCCCCCAAAATAGTGGCTTGAGTTACAAAAGAAGAAAAAAAAATATATCTAACAGTTGTTAGTCATGCTACATGTGGTTCTTTTGTTCCTGACTTTCTTGCATATTGAAAACTTATTCCTCCTTTTGGACTTGAAAGTTTCACCGATGCCCTTTTTGCATTTGACTCTCTTTCATCCGAGTTTGCGATCGTAGGGGGTGAAATAATCTTTGTGTCTTAAAATTCTCGTGGCACAATCTATTAGGATCCTAGAGGGACAATATTAATAGCTTCAGAGTATGTAAGGAGGTAAGTTTTAATTTTATAAATAGGCGAAGAGTACTTATAGATGGAATTACCGTAACCTTCGTCATCACTATAGTTTGATTGCAAAGCGGCCATCGCATGTTCACATGATAGTTTCACCAAGTCATATTTCCTACAAGAACAAGTCTTCTCTAAGAGATTGACCTTGGTAGTTACACCGCTGCCGAAAATGGTGAATTGATCGAGATCCTCATTCACATTAGTCACATACAAGGAATCTCTCGCACTCTTATTATCTCTTAAGATCTTTTCCGCACAAGGCACAAAGTTATTATTTGAACTGCCGACAAATGCATGTCGCTCCCTGAACTTTTCACCAAATTTTTTAGCAATCGAATTGAATATGTATGACATGGGGTACTCACGCTCATCCACCAATACTGAGTTGAGCGACTCGGCGATGTTTGTGGTCATCGCATCATACCTATTATCGGGAAAGTGTGCTCTACTCCATTTTTCAAAACCAAGAAAATTTTCAATTATATGTGCTGCCTCGGGACATTTATTCTTGAATTTTGCAAAATGCTCGCTAAACTCATAAAAACAATAAGCCTTTATCATGGTGTAGAATAGATAAAAATGCTCTCCACAATGTTGATTTACACAAAGATTTTCAGCAAGGTGTCTCATGCAAAGTCCATGATGCACACGATTGTAAACACGGGAGAAGGCATTGGCAATGCTAATGTGCCTACCGAAGATGACACATAGATCTGGATCATCGTCTACTATAAACTTCAACTTTTTGAAGAAGAAGGTTCAAGAAACATCTTTCTCTTTATCTAGAACACAAAAGGCAATTAGATAAATATGATATTCGGTGTCTTGTGTAATGATAATCAGTAACAAACCCCCGTACTTGCCATATAAATGTGTGCCATCAACCGCAATTAATTTTTTCATGTGGGCATATCCCCGTATGAAAGCTTTGAAAGCTATAAAGTAGTACACAAATGATCCATCTTTCTTGTTAACCATTATAGAATAAGAAGAACTGAGATTCAATGACTCGACAATGTAGAAAAAATTCAGCAAGCAAGAATATCCATGCTCCGGTGTTCCACGAACAATGTTCTTCGAAATTACACTTTCTTTCCAATACTTCCAGTAGCTTGCCTTGCAATGCATCTCGCTAAACACAATTCTCTAAATTTCTATTATGCTTGGACCCTTACCATCACGAAAATGATTTACACATAGTGAAACAATGATCTCAAATGAGATTTTCTTATGCTTTCCCATTGACATGTTCAACACCATAAGTGTGGACCCCAATATACTTGTATATGTAAAATCTGTCCGAGCATTCGTAATTCATTGCCCATAACAACCACCACAACCAAGAGATACTCATTTCACCTTCAAGAATTTGCTACAACTCATCTTTGTAATAAAATCAAAAGTCCACCTCACCGATGCTCCGTCTAGTAGCATTTTTAGCTCTTTCTTGTTGTTGAATATTTGCTCAAGATAGAAATTAGTTCCATCAGAGAAGGAATGACTTGGTTGTGATCCTGATCCAAAAAAAATTTCAACACTTTCCGAGTCCAATGAATCATATGCCAAATCCATAGAATCATCTTCCATATTCATGGATGATCTCTATCGTTCTCGTATTTATTCAAATTATTGTCAACTATCGAGCACCGAGGTGTAGGTGGTGATGAATTTAACGGTTCTTTAAAGGGCCTCTCAACTACATTTGTTCTTAAAATAGGCCTAAAGCCATCAACACCAACATTCATCATGTACAAGGACACAAGTCTGTCATTATTTATGATCATACTATGCACCTTTTCCCTCGAGTTCATTAGATAACTAATCACTACGTCGCTCGGCTCAAAATTTAACTACCCGCTCTCAATTAAACTTACAATCAAGTCGTCGTATGAACCATTGCGGTGAACTGCAATGGACAATGTCACCTTAGTAAAAGATTTCCAATTCCAATGTTTGGGAGTCTCCTCCCATTCTCCTATGAAATCATCAAAAACAAGAACAAACTCTGCAATAGATATTCTAGAATTACACTGGAGTCGAACCTCGATTATGCTACATGTTTATATTTGTTATATGAATGGTCGATGACTGATCGATGAATGAGCAGATATCCGTATAAAAATGAAATTGCAAATATTGCTTCTAATCAATGATCGTTGCGTTTATGGAATAGAGAAACGAAATTGGAGTCGTCGGAGCTACTGTAATGTACTTTCTAAAGAAGTTTTGAGTAATGTGAATGATTTGAAACCTTTTTAACAGTGGTGGAAAGTGTGTTTGAGAAGATAAAAAATAAATAGGGTAACAATGCTATAGATAAGATTATGATATTTGTGGACTGATTTTTAGTTGATCACAGGATAAAATCATCGAAATCGTGCCTGAATCGGAGAATTTTGGAGGAAAATGAGATCTTCTATTTTAAGGTTTTAAATATTTTTTTGAATTATTTTTGGAAAGATATTTTCAATATGATTATAGATGAAGGGGGGGCTAAAGTATATTATTAGAAACTTATGTGCTAGATTTGTTAACTTAGAAAGAAGAGATGATGACATCATAATTAATAGGTATTTGACAAATTTTTTAAGACTTGTGTCTAAATATCAAATAAAGTTTTCAAAATGAGTATTTGGCAACTTATCCCTTATCCCTAGTAACTAGGGTCTCGAAATAAAGGGGTGAGTCTCAAGATAAAAAGTATTTATAAAAACTTAGAGAAGCCCTTTTAGTTATTTTTGTAAATACTTTAATCCCATACCCCTTAAAATACACACAAACCCATTCTCTCACCCCTTCCCTTCTTGTCTTTACTGACTTCTGATATTTCTGCATCTCCCACGAGTTTTCTCCTATGTTTTTATAGATGATTTTCTTCCGTACAAGTTCGTAGCTCCATCATTTTTCAAAGTTAGGTGAATATTAACGCTTTTGCGGTCATTTTAAGTTATATATCGATTGTTTTCAGTTTTTGACTGTTGGGTTTCTTCAAGAAAATTTACAATTTCTTTAAATTAGGGCAATGATTCACTTATCATATATTTATTTAGCTTCAATTAAGTGATTGTATATCGTTTTATTGCATTTTTTTTTTAATTTTGATGATTCAAATTTAGATTTTTTTTTTTTTTTGAATTGTTCATCATTGGAATGGTAAATACCATTATATTTTGATAGTTTTGATTCGAAATTGAGTTGTTTGTGCTGTTGCAAATACATGTTTTGATAATATAATTGTGGTCCATTAAAGAATTGATTTTTTAGGTTTTCTGAATTGTTCTTCCTCATAGAGTGTGTTTGGTACGAAGGAAAACATTTTCTGAAAAATGTTTTTCAATTTTCTCATATTTGGTTGGCTTTAATGTTTTGAAAATCAAGTTATTTTCCTCACATTTAAGGAAAATGAATTTCCTTCAAAAAATAAAAAAACACTTTACAAATTCTCTTTCAACCTCACTGTCAAGTTAAAATGTTCATATAACTCTCAAAACCATCATATCCCTGCCCCGGCCTCCAATCCCCTATACCATCCCCACCTCCTACAGCCCTAATCCAAAAAAAAAAATATTTCAAATATTTTTTTACCCCATTCCTTACCCCGACCCCCACCCCCTACTAGCCCCCTAGAAAAAATATTTAATTTTTCTTACCCAACCCACCCTTACCAGCTCCTCCCCCTCAAAAAGAATTAAATTTATTTAAAAAATCTATTTTTTTCTTACCCCACCTTACTCCCCTACCCGGATTCCTTCCCCCCACCCCCTCCCCCCAAAAAATTATTTTTTAAAATTTATTTTCAAAAAAATTCAAAACTTTTTTATCCCCCCCCACCCACCCACCCACACAAAAAAAAAAAAAGATTTAATTTACTTACTTTATTTTTCAAAAAAGTTTCAAAACTTTTTTTCTTACCCTATTTGTTCTCATTATTTTTGTTAAATATATACAAATACTTTAAGAAAATATTACTCTACTTGCATAATGAACTCAAGAATATAAGTAAGAAATAACTTATTTTTTCCGAAAATGTTTTCATCCTCCATACCAAACACACCCTAAAAAAAAGTATTTTCGGGGTCAAAAATTATTTTTCTGAAAAGTATTCTCTATTCTGTAGCTAAACACTAAAACGTAATTTCTGAAAAATTTTATTCATCAACCAAACACTAGAAAATATTTTTCACTCACCAACCAAACATAAGAAAATAAGTAAGAAACCAACTTGTTTTTCATGAAAACATATTCTAGGAAAATATTTTTCACGAAAAATATTTTTCTTCGTACCAAACACACCCATAAAGTTATTTGGACTGTTTTTTATTCTTTGTTTTATCGTTTCTGTTGTTGCAAATGGTTTCTCTTTTTAACCCCTTGACTGTTTGGTATATTGTAGATCATCTAAAAAATATGTCTAGAGATAGAGGTGCATAGCAAATCATGAATAGTAAAAGGAGAGAAACAGAAGAAGCCTCGAGGGCTTTGAAAAGGAAACGAGTTGAAGTAGAAGTAGAAGAGTCAGAAAGAATAGAGTCATTTGATAAAGGAACTTCTAGGCAGCGTAGTTGGAGATACTTTGCGTGGGAAAGTGAGAGTGAAGAAGAAGAAGATGAGGAGGCGTTGTTCATGCCTCGTTGCATAAGGTACACTTCCGACGAAAGGTATGACCTCACCACCATTTGAGATAATGTTGGGTTGCTTCTAGCCAAATTGTTAAGGGATCAAAGGGTGTTCGAAAGAAAGGACGAAAAAACTCACATAGTTTAATACCTTTATGATGTCTTCTAATGCTACGAGTATACGATACATAAACATGTTCACCTTTTTCAATTAGTATGAGTCTAACTGACTAATTTTATTAAAATCTCGAATTGGAAAACTTTAGACAATTTTAGCAGATTCACTACGACAACCTTAGAAGTGATAATTAGCTGATTTTTATCATGAGGATTGACCAAGTTAGCCTTTTAGGATGTATATTTACTACTTAAAGACAAGTGGGAGAATTATGTCCTTGCGGACTTGTATTTTTTATTGTAATTTTTTCAATATATGTATTATGTTGATTTTCTCTCATTTCCCATATCTTGTTTATTTTTTATAAATGGGTTCAGCCTTAAGTTAAAGTCACCAACAGAATACACAATAAAAATATTTGACTTTTGATTAGACATTTGGATTGTAGATAACGATTGAAAACTATGTGACTTTTTGATTTTACACTAAGTATGAAATTATTATGAGAATTAATTTACTTAGGTGTCTATATCACATGCATTATTGATGAGTAGAACTTGTTTGTCTCATATAACACACATGATAGCAAAAAACATCATTGCTTAAACAAGGGAATTACGACATCTTGAGACATAAGATGTGGTATGTACAAAGAAGAAACACTCTTGAAGGTATTAACCATTCTTTGAGTCACTCGAAAAAGGGTAACACTACCGAACAAAAGATTTGTTGAAGCTTACTATGTGGATTGTATACTTGAGGGCCATTGACTATGTGAGTTGTGATCAAGAATCATTTGTAGGGTTCCGTCGAGTGTCACCTGGATCAAGGTGATCCATGTATGAAATAATGCAAAGTTTGAAGTCAAATGGATAGACACTTGCAAAATGGATTTGCATGGTGGCCGGTCTTTGATTTAAACAGAGACTTTTATAACACTTGTGTTCTTCTAGATAAGTTTTAATCGCAATGGTGTTAGAATTAGTTTAGACAATGGTTTTATGGTTTTGGATTTTGTCATGGTAGTTCTATCATTCTAGTCTCTAGATTATAATCCTTCAATTTATGCCTATTATGTTGGCTGTTGCATTTTGCCATGTTATTTTAGTAACAATAATGTTATTACATGGCATGCAAGATTAAGCCACAAAGGGCAAGATTGTACAACTTGATTGGCAAAAGATAGCTAGGTTTTTTCTTCAAAATTGAAATGCCGACATGTGAGAATTGTCCTACCAAAAAGATTAAACATAAATCATTTTGGGATGTCCAAGAGAGTTGATTTTTCCAACAATAACATGCCCAGTGTAATCCCACTAGTAGAGTTTGGGAAGGATAGGGTGTATGTAGACCTTGTCCCTTCCCTTATGGGACAGAGAGTCCATTTTCACTAGACCCTTGGCTCAATAGAAATAATCAAAGTAGTATTGGAAGGTAAAAAAAACGACAACAAAACCTATTTAAAAAAAGCAACTAAATCAATGGTAGCAGTAAGAATAAACAAAGCAAATTAATCAATAGTAGTAAGAAATGAAGAATAAAGTCCTGGGTGCATACTAAATCATATTACTAAATAAGAAGAAAATTAGTAGAGGACACTTGCCCTTTCCTCTCCAACATAAGATTAGGACAATACTCGGCCACCTAGTATCCTTTTATTCTAATCCTCAATCTCCATACTTTTACATCTAGGATTATGTCCTTGATAAGGTGAAGATAGAGAGCTAATTTCCAAGTACAATTATTTCATTCTGATATTTGTGGTCCAATGAATGTGAGACCTAAGTCTGGTGCTTTGTATTTTATCATAATTATTGATTTCGCACATTTTGTTATGTCTCTTTGGATTTCTAATAAATCAGAAGCACTTGATTGCTTTAGAATCGATAGAGACCGTGAATATCCATCAAGTCAATTTGAAGAATTGTTTAGAGAAATGACATTGCCAAACAATTAAGTACTCCTTTCATACCTCAACAAAAAAGTGTAGTAGATAAGAGGAATATAACATTATTGGACATGACAAGGTCCATGATGATGCAAACGAATATATTTTTCTTCTCCGAGGAGATGTGTTATTGACTGCAATCTACATATCGAATAAAATGTCTTATAAATTAGTACCTTGCACTCCTTATGAGCTATGGACTATCATAAACCAAACCTAAACAATCTTGCTATTAGTATTTGATTGTTAATGGGACCTATATTTGTAATTATTCCCTTTTAAGATTTTTCTATTGGTTGCAAATAGTATACCATGCCTTAGAGTTAATTTCCTTGAAATAAGAAATTAAAGAGGGAAAAAGGATTATTGACGGGGATTTAGAGTTTTCAACCTCCATAGGATGGTTAATGCTTTAACAAGATTGACTAGCTTGAAGTGGAATCGACTTTGTATTATATTGTATTTTTGCTCAAGAGAATTAAAGTGTTGATCACTCAATTAGGTTAAGAAACATTTAGTGAACATTAGAAATCAATAACTTTATGATTTCCAATATCATCGGAATCATGTGCAGCAATCGATACATAATTGCGATAGTAACCATGGTGTATTTAAACCTAGTTCATTTCTCTACAGATTAATATTTTCATAATTTAATGTTGCTTACTTGAAGCAAGTCTGATATTTATTCAAAAGCATTTATACCCCCCCCCCCCTTCCCCCACATTTCATGGAAATTGTTGACTAATAGTCATTTTAATTACATACGACGTAATTATCACCATATTCTATATGGGATTCGACAATAACCTTTTTAGGGTAATATATTTGACAAAGACTACTTACGATTCTTATGGAAATTGTAATTTTGGCATATTAGGTACTAAGGGAGGGGAAAAATTTAATCAACGACCTTAGGGTTGTTGCATATGTAAAAGGTTGTTTTGGCAATTTTGGAAAATCGAGTCCAAATGGGAAGAAATAAGATGGAAGTATTAATGAAATTGAATCATGATGTCACATTTCTAGAAATGATTTTTCAAGGAAGGTTTTATGGAGGTGCTTAGAAGTGTACCTATGGTCTATGCTAGGGCGATTAAGAATATGTACGCTGGAGCCAAGACTCGAGATAGGACTGTGGAGGAAACTCAAATAACTTTTCCATCCTGATGGGGTTACACCAAGGATCGACCCTTAGACCTTTTTTATTTACCTTAGTGATGGATATTTTGACATCGCAAATTCAAGGTGAGGTGTCATGGTGTTTGTTATTTGTGAATGGTGTAGTTTTGATTGATGAGACCTGTGGTGGATTTAATGCTAAATTGGAAGTTTGGAGGCAAACCCTATAGTCGAAAGGGTTTAGGTTAAGTAAGTCCAAGACGAAATACTTGGAGTGTAAGTTCAGCGAGGTATTGCATGAGGCTGATGTGGTTGTAAAGCTTGATACTCATGTCATCCAGAAGAGAGATAGTTTTAAGTATCTATGGTCTGTGGTTCAGGGGAATAGTGAGATTCACGAAGACGTCACTCTCCGAACTTGGGTAGGGTGGATGAAATGGAGGCTCTGAAATCTTGTGCGACAAGAAGGTACCCCTAAACTCAAAGGCAAGTTCTATAAAGTGGTGGTTAGACTAGTTATATTGTATGGAGCAGAGTGTTGGCCAATCAAAAAAATGGCGGGGATGAGAATGCTTCGCTGGATATGTGGGTGTACGCAGAAGGATATGATTAGAATTGAGGTTATTCTAGATAAGGTAGTAGTGGGGTCTGTGGTATCCAAGATGTAAGAAGTGATGTTGGGATAGTTTGGGCATGTGATGAGGAGAGGCATGGATGCCCTAGTGCGGAGGTGTGAGAAGTTGGCTAGGAATGGTTTCAGGTGAGGTAGAGGTAGACCAAAGAAATACTGGAGGGAGGTGATTAGACAGAACATGAAGCAACTTCATCTTACCAAAAGAGTGACCCTAGATAGGAAGGTGTAGAGTAGGCGGATTAGGGTAGAAGGATAGTAAGAAGGGTGTGTCATTGTTAATAGGTAGGAAGTCTTTGTTTTGTTAGTTGTGTTTGCAGTTATAGTATTAGTATTATTTCATAGTATGTTATTATTTGTCGTATTACTTGGTGAGTCTTGTTTATGTTATTATTGGGTGTGGTTACTTCTATTGTTTCTTGTCTCTTTATTATTTTTTTTCTAGACTTTTGTACACTGAACCGGGGGTCTATTGAAAACAACCTCTCTATCTCACATCTGAGGTAGTGGTATGGACTTGCGTACACTTACCCTCCCAGACTCCACTTGGTGCGAATATACTGGATATGTTATTGTGCTGTTGTTGTTGTCTGATTTTCTTAAAGGAGAGACTCTTTATGAAATGTTGAATCACGAGATGTCACATTTCCCTTCGACATGTTTGTAACTGCATTCCTTGAAATTGAGGTTCTTTATTCTAACCATGGTTTTGTAGGTGGATTATCGATGTCTCTGTTTGACATTTATTGACTATATTGAGATTTTATTATTATAGATAACTTTGGAGATACTGATGGTTTGGATATTCTTTATTTGGCTTAGTGAGTGGGCAGTGAACATTCAGCGTGACAGTTGCGCATCCTATGTTGGACACTACCCAATGTTGGCGTATTTTGCCATTGCGGAAAATGAATCAATTGGAAGAGAACACTGCAATTTTATGCACGTTTATGCTTGTTAAAAATGCTTATCTTGTTTTCTAGTTTTGCAGCTACTTTGATTTTGGATCTTAATATGCTAGCTTGCACTTTAAAAACATGCTGGTTTGCATAATGAATTGTTTCCTTCGTTTTTCCATGTTGATTTTCATAATGAGTGAACTAAGTGCTTTTAGTTTAAGGTTCTGCATTCCCTTACCAACTAGTTAATAGAAGTTTCCGCTTTGATGTTAAGACTATAGGTTGCATAAGAGCACTGCATTTTTGTTGAAAAGACGATTTATTTGCAGAACAAGTTGTAACACTTCTTGATACCTTTTATGTTTAGTGTCCTCTTTCAGTGATAGTATTTGACATTCAATCCAAGATTTTCTAGTGCTTTTTTAGGATGTGACTATCATGTGTTACATTGTGCACTTAAAGGATGCTCGAGAGCGATGGCTTCTTAGACATGGCTAGGAAGTAACTAAACATAAGGACTAAGACTCATTTGAGGCTAGTAAGTAACTTTGTAGCAAAAGATCGGAGGAACCAACAACTTCATGAATATTTCAGTATTGATGAAAAGCCTTAGCTCACGTAGAAGACTGAAAATTCAAATTTGCTGCGACTTGCCCAAGGAAAGAATAAAATACTTTGCTAATATTCTTTCTAATTTGCCATTTTATAACAGAGAAAAGAATTAAGTAATGTATCTCTATATGATATTTGTGGCGATGCATCCTTGATTTTGGTCTTCTACAATTACTCAGCATTCCGTGGAGATTCTGTGCAGAAAATGCTTTTGCCTTGTGTTAGTGCATTTTAATATTTTAATTAGGGAAAAAAGTGCGAAAAATATTTGTACTTCGCCTAAATTTACAGTTGTGCATACTGGACTTTGCGGGGGTTCTACAACCCCCTAGACTTTTTTTTCAGTATTTAAATGACGTACATTTGCCCACTTGGACCACTGATTCAGTCACCTAAAGGACGGTGATTCACACGCGACCTTTCAACAAATAATTATTTCTCTTAATTTTGACTTTTACCATTCAAAATCCCACCATAATAATATCTTAGAGTTATATAATTAGGATTTAAAACATAATTAAGAGGAATAATTATTTGTTGAAAGGTCGCGTCTGAATCACCGTCCTTTGGGTGACTGAATAAGTAGTCTAAGTGAGCATATATATATGTTATTTAAATACGAAAAAAAAAATCTAGGGGGTCATAGGACCCCTGCAAAGTTTAGTATGTGCAACTGCAAATTTAGGCAAAGTACAAGTATTTTTTCGGACTATTATCCCTTTTAATTATATTAAAGTGCATTATATCAAATTGACAAAATGTGTTGTTGATGGTTGCACTTCTCCATTGCACATTAGTGGAATATGATTAAGAGCAAAAGTGTGTATTTACTTTGTGTAACTCTTATAACCACTAACACTTTATTTCACTCATTATTTTATGGTGGATTGTGACATTTAGGTGTTGTAACATCTACCATTAATCTACCTCATTACTCTAGTACCATTTGTAACTTAAAAATCATTCATGTACCCACTTTACTACATTATATTCTTCATATTCAATACAAGGATAATCACCTCACCTATAAATAGAGATGGTCTTGCATGTTATTGTGTGTACGAGAAAACATGATAAGTGTGAAAAATATTATAGTGTGTAATAGTGAAAGAGAGAGTTGAGACAACGAAAATATTCTTAGTCAACAATTATATTCACTATACAAATGAGAGTTGTTATATTAGTGAAAGAAAGAGTTGAGACAAAGAAAATATTCTAAGTCTTTAACTATATTCACTATACAAAAAGAGTAAATATATGTTGAAGAAAGGTGTTCTTGTGGTGGAGGTTTGAACTCTTCAATTAATCTGGAGTTTCTTGAGTTGTACATCGTGTTAGAATTATTTATTTTATATGAATTTAACATTAACTTTTTATTACGTTAAAGTAAAACGGGCCGATGTTATTAGTTGACGGATAAAACATATGTCGTGTATTCATGCGGATTCGATATGGGCTTGTATCCATTTCATTTTATTGGTGTGATCTGGTAATAGTATAGGCATGTAGTAGGCCTGTGAGCCTATTATGGGGGTGCACTAGGTAAGACTTTTAAGCCTATAAATATAAGGCTAGATTCCCTCTTCTGACTTCAACATAAGACGTATTTCCATAAGTTGTCAGCAATCATAAGCAAAGGAGAGAAAGACTCAGCCTAGTTCATCTTCGGTTATGTGTTGCAATGGCGGACAAAGGTATGCACCTTTTCTCTCGCATATTTTGTAACTTTATAGGCGTTCTTGGCTTATGTGAATCTGTGGTGTGTTTCTCTATAAGTTTATAACACCTGGTATCAGAGCTTTTCACATTGATCTTGAACCTTATTACTTAGGTAATGAGAAAAATAATTAAAAATAATAACTGTGACGCACTCCATCTTAAACTTAAATCTGAACGATTTCCCTTTTCCTTTTGGCTGCTGACATCATTCCGATTGCTGCACACTACTTTATTCCATATTAATAAAAATTAATTGTCTTCATTGACAAAGTTTTTTGCTGCTTTTTACCTTGTCAAAAGTGTCTAAATATGTGTTATTAACTATTCAAGAATGTTGATTTTTAGCAATTTTTTTCAATATAGTTGAGGACCCATTTATGGAATATGGTTATTTACAGACCCCTTTTGTTAAATTTTCTAACTTGTTGAATACCCACTTGTGAATTTGGTCGTTTAATTGAAAGATCTTAACAATTTATACCTTTCTTGATTCTATTTTGGTATCTTTCGTTTTGGATTTGCTCTTCTAGTGACTCGAACTTCCAACCTTATGATTGGATGACTGGAGGTGGAGGATGTTTACCATCCGACCAATCCCTCTTGTTTGTGATTTTGGATTTGGTTTTTAAATAAAATAGAATCCAATTGATGTTGCACGTATCGAATCAAAATTCTGCTAAAAATGCTACTGCAATTCAAGATTATAGTTTCTTACTTCTAATCTCAGGCCAAATTGGAAGTTCATACTATTTGAAGTTCAATTGCAGCTTATTTGTAGTTGTTATTACTCTTGTTAATCATTGTTCTATCCTTTTTATGTTTCTAGCAATACTTTCATGCCTTCATTCATGAATGTATTTTGACCTATATAAAGTACTTCCCATTTACCCTGCTTGTTGTTATATGTAATTTAGGATTATTTGGAGGCAGGGCAGAAGCCAGGATGTGCAGGTTAGAAATTTTGCTATTAACTTTGAAGAATGTCTAAACATGTGATTTTGTTTTCCTTTTATGAACCTGTTATCTTAAAGTCGAGGTTGATATGGTTAACTTGTCTGGCTACCTTCATGCATGTTTTACAAGCTCGATATATATTAAAATCTTTCTGGTTTACCTTTTCCTAATCTAGTAAAGCTTTGAGCAATTACAAACTCACTTATCAGATTTTTTATTAATAGCTTTTGTGTATATGAAGGATTTCTCTTGTTTTTTTTTTTGCGCTGCTTGTACTGTGGAATTGTTGTTTCCTATGATTTGCAGACCATGTCTTTTTGTACAGCTTGTTTAGTATTGGGTTACGTGAGGTTATTGGTTTGTCAAGAATTTCTCCCACTTATTATGTCATATGAGATAAGAAATGACATGTTGAATCCCTGAGATTGAATTTATTTTGTAAATTGAGGTAACTAGTGTACATCAAAGTGACCTATTTGCTTTGCTTTATGATACTTGTTTAATCCATTTCGAAAAATATCACTAAGTTAGAATATACAATGGTCTGCTCAAAGGAGATTTATTGTGTGTTTTAAATTAGTATTGTGATGAGCCTCATTATGTGAAAATATTTTGATTTTAGTAAATTTATCTGCCCAAAGGAGATAGGTTTCTAATATTGAAAATATTTTCTTGCCCTACCCAAAGAAGGGTTACTTGTTGATGCTGCGGGACTCATTGTTGTGATAAAAGTATTATTCTTATGTCTTGCAATTTTGATAAATTCATTCATGTTATGTTGTGAAAAGTTATCATTTATTTGAACAATAACAATGTTGAAGTTGTGGTTCTGTCGGGCTTTAACTTTAAGCGATGGATACAAGATCTTGAATTTGCTTTCGGCATGACTGGCATATATCAAGCCTTACGTGAGCACGAGCCCCCATCTCTCACTAATTCTAGTACAGCTACTGAAAAAGAATTTTACGCTAAGTGGGAGAGATCTAATGGGCTATGCATCCTTGCCTTTAGGAGATTGATTGTTGAGCACCTCAAAAGTGGCTTGCTTGAAATTATTAATGCCAAAAAGTTTCTTGTCCAAGTGGAAGAAAGGTATCTTGTATCCTATAAGGCTGAGACTGGAGATCTAATGAATAAACTTGCAGGGAAGAGGTATGACTTTACTGAGGATGTTAGAGATTACATACTTAAAATGGTCCATATTCAGTCCAAACTGAATACTCTTGAAATAACTCTTCTTGATACTTACATTGTTCACTCTGCTCTTAACTCTTTGCCTGCTGAGTTTAGCCAAATGAAAATTACCTATAATACTCAGGATGAATCTTGATCAATTAATGATCTTATCTCCAAATGTATTGTTGAAGAGGAAAAAATTAAAAAGGAGAAGGGTGAGGTTGCCATGTTATCTTCTCATGATTCCAAAGCAAGCTCTAGCAAAGGACCTAGGAAGTTTGAAAGATATAACAATCATACTTTTAAGAAGGGTCAGGACAACAAAAGGCATGGTAAAGATCAGACTGATTATCCTGAGACCAATAACATGGTTTTTAAGAAACATAATAATTGCTTCTTTTGTAAGAAATCTGGTCACAAGTAGGGAGATTGCACCAAATTTCATTCTTGGATAAAAAAGGAATCAAAAGAAGGGAATCATCTATCTCTCGTTTATTTTGAGTCACACTTTATAGATTTTCCCATTAATTTTTGGTGGTTTGATAGTGGAGCTACTGCTCATGTTGCCATTTCCTTGTAGGGGTTCAAAAACAAAAGGAAGCCAAAGGAAATGGAGTCAAGAATTAGAGTCACCACAGATGTCCAAGTTGAAGTAGAGTTCATAGGAATTGTAGTTTTAGACTTAGAAACTGGCTATAAGCTTGTTCTTGAAAACACTCTTTATGTACCGTCTTTTAGACGGAATTTGATTTCTATTCCAATTTTAGATAAATTTGGTTATGATTTTAATTCTCTTAATGAAAAAATTAATTTGCTTTTGAACTTCCGAGTTGTTGGTCATGGAATCCTATCTGATGGTTTGTTTAAATTTTTCTTGACTTCTGATTTTCAATACAACTCTTTTAATTCTGAAATTATTGGGTCTAAACGATCAATTTTAAATAAAAAAATCAGACATATTATGGCATAGGCGTTTAGGTCATATCTCTAATGATAAAGTTGATAGATTGGTTAAGTCTAATATTTTACCTTCTCTTGATTTTGGGGACATAGGAATATGTATTGATTACATTAGAGGAAAGTTGACTAAAACAAGAAAAAAGAATGCTACTCGTAGTTCTGGTTTGTTGGAAATCATTCACACAAACATAAGTGGTCTATATTCTACTACAATATATGGTTCAAGTTATTTTATCACCTTTATTAATGACTTTTCTCGGTATGGTTATGTTTTTATTATTAAAGAAAAATCAGATTCTCTTGAAATGTTCAAAGTGTTTAAAAGTGAAATAGAGATATAACAGGGAAAGGTGATTAAGATAGTGAGATCTGATCGTGGGGGAGAGTACAATGGTAGATACACTGAGATTGGGCAACAGTTAGGACCCTTTGCCAAATATCTACAGGATTGTGGCATAGTTGCCCAGTACACCATGTCCGGCAGTCCTGACCAAAATGGTGTAGCCAAAAGGCGAAATCGTACTTTAAAAGATATGATGAGAAGTATGATGAGTAGATCTAACTTACCTGAGTTCCTTTGGGATGAAGCTATTAAAACATTCATGTACATTCTTACTCGTGTCCCTTCCAAGTCAGTCCTTAAAACCCTTTTTGAGTTGTGGACCAATAAAAACCCTAGTTTAAATCATTTTTGAGTTCAGGAATGTCCTGTGGAGGTAAAGATAGATAACTTTTCAGAATATGGGTGTTGTTGAGTCATGTAATTTGCTGGGTTAGTGGGAGTATTTAATATTGTTATTCATTTGTCATTAGACTATTTACCTTATTGTTTTGGGCTTATGGTGATATTATCTTTTGAATTGACATTTATGCTATGGTAGATTTTACTATCATTTATGTTTTTGATTATTATTGTGCACACTTTAATATTATTTTATTATATTAAGGCTTTTTACCTTACGTGTTGGCTATGTCTCATATTGATAAGATCATATTGTTGTTTTATTGGATCTTTCTTTTTGGAGACATATATGGTATATCATTCTAACTTGTGAATTTTTCTGGTTGTTGCACCATGTAATATGTTGCACATGTTCTTATGGAGCACATGTTGTTTTAGTGATCACACATGTTGTAACAGAAAATTACGGTGACGATTTTTCTATGGCATACATGTTGATTTTAAGCGGTACATATTGCTATGAAAAATCGTTTAAAGGACTTAAAATGAAATAGCCTCAATTTGGAGTTCATGTTGACTATTTCTTGCTACACTACCATATCATTTGATTTATGTCTACAAAACTTCAGTGTTAGTAATTGTGGACTGGCCTTGTGACGTTGGTTGATGCAAGTACTGTTGCAGTTCAACAATGATGATTTTTCTTGACTGAACTGTGTTGGAAATGGCGTTCCACCACTAAATGTTATGGTCACTATCTAGTTAGCCTGAGAGCTATTTTCATAAAAATTAAAAATTAAAAAGTTAATGTTGTCCAAGTATGAGAATATTAGAAAATTTTATTTCATGTAGATTTAACATTCAATTTTTATTACGTTAAAGTAACATGGGATGATGTTATTAGTTGGTGAAGAAAACACAGGTCGTGTATTCATGCGGATTTCATACGGGCCTGTATTCATTTCATGTTATTGATATGGTCTGGCAATAGTGTAGGCTTGTAGTAGACATGTGAGCCCATAATAGAGGGTGCACTAGATTAAGGCTTTTAAGCCTATAAATATAAGGCTAGGTCCCTCTCCTGGCTTCAACATAAGATGTATTCCCATAGGCTTCCAGCCGTCATAAGCAAAGGAGAGGAAGACTCAACCTAGTTTGTATTTGGTTACATGTTGCAATGGCGGACAAAGATACACACCTTTCCTCTCGCATATTTTGTTACTTTACAGGTATTCTTAGTTTATGTGAATTTGTGGTGTGTTTCTCTATAAATTTATAACATATCGTTGATGGATTGTTGTATCCTGGAGGGGAATTGTTGTATTCTTTACGGTTTGAAAAATTGCGAATATCAAGATGAGAGATTTCAAAAGATAGATAGCAAGAGATATTCACGTAAAGTATCTTTCTACTCCTCAACTCAAGCGGAGGAAAGGTAAAAACTTTTCTACTTGTTGCGGAGGAAAGGTAAAAAAAATCTTATTTTCATGAATAAACTAAAAAATTTCTTATTTTTTTAAAGTCTCAAAATAGTGGGGGCTAATGAAATGAGAAAAAATCACCAAGAAAAATATAATTTTTTGCATTTTTGAGAATGCTTTGAAAAATAATTACAAGTGCATATATTACTCTTGAAATAAATCACATGTTACAATTTGTATATTTATTAATGTATTTGGCTCTAACATGCATGTTATCAAAGAAATGATAAATTGAATAACCAATTTGACATTAAATATTTGGGTGAGATAAACTTCATTCGTGGAATGAAAAGTACCTAAATCATGTGATAAACATTTCCTTGACATGTCACATTATGGTGAAAAATAAAAATTGTGAAATACATTTTGTTGATTGTATGAGCTATTCCACTTCCTTTAATTCAAAAAAATGAACGCGGAGTGAAAAAAAAAGAGTTTACTAGCCTAATAAAATATGAAATATGTGGCTACTTGCACTTGGCTTGAAATTGTGCAAAAGTACTTAATGAGGTTATAACAAGCTAATTGGGTATATTTACTTGAAAAAAGTTGTGGCTTATTTAATTAAAATAAATCATGTTGTACTTAAAAGTATTTTTAACGCAAAATGAGAAACAAACTTGATTCTATTTATTGAAATGAAAATGTAAAATTATTATTTGCTAACTCTATCAAGGAAGTTGAACAAATTATTTTAGGTTAAACTAGTGAAAAAAATGAATTAACCAATCATTTTATTTTGAGAAATACTTTTCCCTAGTTTTGAGTTATTGCGATAGCACCAATATTATTGATAAAGTTTGAAGCTATTATTAAAACAATAAATTCAGATCCGTGAGAGTAAAATAATATCATAATATTATACTTGACAAGTAGTACCACTAACATTGAGTATGTCAAATTATGTGATTATCTTGCAGAGGAACTAAGAAAGGCCTTGGCAAGATAAAGGGTTTGAAACGCATCGAGGGGGAGGAAGAAAGCCTATGAAAAATCATGAGTCATATATGAGGAAAACCAACCTGGGGACTAGAGATCCTATAACCAGGTTCAATGGAAAGAACGAATTACATGATAACTTGGTGCGGGATGCATTATTGTTTAATCCTTCCAATGATGTGAGTGCATTATTCCTATAATGATTTGTGTAGGTTGAGTCAAAGAACTCTTAGTGAAATTATGTATCTCGTATGAGTGGGGTGTCAAAATTACAGGACTACCCTTGACATAATTCACCTATGTGAGTGTGGAAGTAGGTCGCTTCCTATGAGAATGAGGCTTATTCTCAAGAACGCTCATGAAAAATCGAGATAGCACATGGACGTAATGTGCTGTCTATTAAAGCATATGTCAACACCTTAATTGTTGTGTGTAAGCAGTAATACTTTATTTCCCTTAAGAAGTCATAATTCAAGTCTGAGACCACTACTGACTCTGGAGTAAAGTTTACTGTTTTACTAAGTAAAGGTTCAATGCAGAGCACACCTTCGTTATGCATAATGATCTCCCTTCAATTAAATTGATGAACTCTCTTATTTGAATATTAAAAAGAGTGGGGAATGTTAGGGCATTTTAAATATTTAATTATATTAAAGTGTATTATATCAAATTGATAAAGTGTGTTGTTGATGGTTGAACTTCTCCAATGCACATTAGTGGAATATTATTAAGAGCAAAAATGTGTATTTACTTTGTGTAACTCTTATAACCACTAACACTTTATTTCACTCATTATTTTATGGTAGAATGTGACATTTAGTTCTTGTAACATCTACCATTAGTCTACCTCATTACTCTTGTAACATTTGTAACCTAAAGATCATTCATGTACACACTTTACTACACCATATTCTTCGTATTCAATGCAAGGATAAATACCTTACCTATGAATAAAGATGGTCTTGCATGCTATTGTATGTACAAGAAAATATGATAAGTGTGAAAAAATTATAGTGTGTAATACTGAAAGAAAGAGTTGAGACAAAGAAAATATTCTAAGTTTACAACATATTCACTATTCAAATGAGTGTTATTATATTAGTGGAAGAAAGAGTTGAGTGAAAGTAAATATTCTAAGTTTTTAACTATATTCACTATACAAAAAGAGTAAATATATATTAAAGGAAGGTGTTCTTGTGGTGGAGCATTACTCTTCAACTAATCTGAAGTTGCTTGAATTGTACATTGTTGATGGGATGTTGTATCCTGAAGGGGATAAATATATTGTTGGATCGGTGTAAATTATGTCGTAATGAGCTTGAATCTCCTTAAAGAACGCGAAATATCTGCGCCTCAGCCAAGAAAAAGATTATTTTATTTTCTTCACTTTTATTCATTTTAGTTTAAACTGTAATAATTATTATAATTTGTGGTATAGTACACCAACACCTTGTGGTCTTCCACCTAAAAAGGAAGATGATTAAGAGTTGCAATGGATAGCACCCTTCAGACTTGGACCTCTGTCAAGCCCAAACAGTTGATAACTATTAGGGGTCCAATAAACGCAGGACAATTTTTCTAATGGGTCCAATACCCCCCTCGAGTATTAGGTCATCCTAGGCTCATGCCTAAAATAGGATTTTGGTTTCACTCTATTCTAGGTGTCTAGAGTGGATTTGAATCAGGTTCCCAAGTGGACGACTTGGGTTTGAAAATACAAACCGCCATCAAACGACTCACATGCTAATTAACCATCATATTTCCAACACGTTATTTGAAGTTTAACAACAGGGGCCAGGACATCCACAAAATCCCAAAACAATTTATGAATAAATGCAGGAATATGTTATGAGATGCAATAATTAAATACCGCAAAATCAAACATATTATCACATAGACAGTTAATCACAAGACGACATCAAACATTTGATCAGAACATAGTTAAAAAATCCACAATAGAATCGTCATTTCTGTTTTGCGAAAATTTTGACTTTTATAAAGTCGCCACTTAATTTTGAAAAGAAATTAACAAACCTTTATAAGATACTTTACATGATCCAAAACAAACAAATCATTTAAATTTAAAGATTCTGAGTAAACGGTACTTATTAACATTTTAGAAAGGTTTTTAAAGAAACTAAACATCCCCTAACTTGCGGTAATCCGAACTGTTTGAAAACATCTTTTAACTAACTTCAAAAAGAGATTGATTTGTTGAAAAGTGATCAATTTTTTTAGAAAAGACTTGTGTAAAATGAATTTAGGCGATTTAGTAGGGATTTTAACGAAGTTCAAACAAAATTAAAAAGTAAATAAACACATAAAGGGAAAAGGAAGGAGAAAGTAAAAGATTTAGGCTCTTGAGCCCAAATTAACGAAACTTGTCCTAGTCTAATTGGGATTTTAGCCCACTTGCACCTGTCCTAATCTAAATGTTGGGCCTTAGCCCATAACCTGTCCCAAACAATTCTTTAGGCCCGTTGGTCCAAAATCTACTTCACCTGTATTAATTTACAACTTTGACTTCGAGACCTAAATAAATAAATAATGAAAAAAATAAACAAATAAATAAATATATAAAAATACATAAATATAAATAGAGACTTGTTGAGTCTCTTAACATCTTCATCCATGGATTTTAATCCGTTTTCTTCTTCCATCTTCTTGTACCAATACGTCATAAGATCGACATTTGGATTTTCTATCCAAAGTTGTCTCAATCAGGTGGGCCTCATTGGCCCATTGGAAATGCACAGGAAGGGGAGTCCATTTGGACTCCAAATAGGATTCATATGAAAAAAATAAGAAAGAGAAAAGAATTGGTTGCATTCACCTTATATAGATTTAGTGACAAATAGAAATATTCGTGACCCTATTTTACATAAATCAAACTAATGATAGTTCTTAGGGAAAGAAAGCATGGGTAAGAAGTGGCCAAAATCTATATGTTCATACAACAATGTGAAATGAATAGACCACTTGACAGCTGATTAGTGATAAATTGACAGTCATACAAACTAAATAAAGTTGAGCATGCTACTAAAGAAACCGAAACAAATAGCCATGCAATACCATGGGAGGAATTGCATAAATAAATAAATAACGGTCGATCCTTGGAAAGCAAAATTCTGAGCGAAATATAGGTATGTGAGGTATGTTTGTGGCAAAATCCGAGATCTACTCTACAATTGTATTCCGAGGCAAATCAAAAGATAAAAAAAAAACTTGGAATCATGTGATAATAATCTGCATCCTATTAATAAACTTAGAGCAACATTGTAAACAAAACAAGGGCTCAACAAGAAAACCATTTAAAAATATTAATCATGTTAAAGTACTCAATTTTTCAAGAAAAACGCAGCGTCCAGATTATAGAAAACTCTCACATTAATTCCTTTCCAGACTCTAAAATGATATAACAAGATCAAGTGGAATTCATGAGGAATTTTGACCTTTCCTAAAAAGACTCAACAAAATACCAACTTTGACAACAAAAGTTAATCAGATTGGAGCAAATGTCACTTCAAAGAACTCAAACGATTAGGGTAGTAAAAATAATCTTTATGCAGAAAGAGTTTCTGGTGTTAGGTTCAATAAAAATACGAATAGCTTTGATAACCGTCTTCATTTTTCAGCTTCACTTTGAGAAGAAGCAACAAAAGACAATCTCGTCTCTTCCTTACTTGACATCACAGGTCAATATAATTCCTTAGAGGATCCTCGACTCGGAGAAAGGTCGAAATTATATTGTTTTGCAGTTATCAACTTCCAAACATCGAAAAATAAAATAAACACATATACAACCCTTGTTTCTAGTCCTTAAAACTCCTATCGAGATAAAATAATGCAGCAAATAAACCTCTACTATTATTCATCGATTTTCGGAGATAAGGAAACTTCAAGACTTTGAGCTTTCAATTAATCATTCAAGCAATGAAAATAGGAACTGTACAAAAAAGGGCAATATCAATTCAATCAATTTACTTTTTAGCATCAGCGAGCTATTTCTACCATTCATACCAAAACCAAAAAAAAAAAAAACACATAAAAAAAAACTGACAACCAACATACATCCGTAAAAGAAAAGATCACGACGAAATTTAATAGAGCAACCTCGCAACAATCATTTTTTCTTGCAACAGACCTATGGCCTCTACAACAAGCAATTTCCAGAAAAAACAAATTTTGACGAAGACTATAACAGCTACTCCCAACAGAACACCATTACGACTACGACTACATCAGCTACTCCCAGCAAAATAAGATTATGACTATGACTACATCAGCTATTCCTAGCAAAATAAGATTACGTCTACGACTACAGCAGCTACGAAGAAAAAGAGATGAAGAAGAAAGCGGTCAGATTAAAGGGAAAATAGAGTGTATTTACCTCTTTAAGGGCAGCAAAACGAGACGACGAACTGGTACGGAGATCACGACCACTAGAAAACTTCTTCACCATCAACTCGAAGCTCTAATTTAGCCGACGAACTCTCAAAGCAAGAACAAAATTTCTACTAAAGACTGAATTTTCTCCAAGAATCTCTTTCTTTTTTCTTTCTTCCTTAGTTTTTTCCGAATCCAAAATTTTCCAACCCTACAAAACAGCGACCCAATGGGTTCTTATATATAAGATGGAATTGGGGGTATTTTAGGAATTTTTCAGGGGAATTCAAAATTCAAAAAATGAGGATTATAACAGATTGTACCGCAATTTGGATTTTCTTGAACGAATTTTTAAAAAAGACCAACAGAAATTGGGGGAAATGGATAATTTCCCCAAGAGCCAACGAAAATTTACCAAATATGTATGAATTCATAAAAGTTATCCCAAGATTCGCAGAATTTGGACATTGGGGGTGATACCTATCTTGTTTCTAGAAGGTTTTCGGATCCTTTGCTCGTCCAACTGATACATGAGATGCGTGACGAAGAGAAAAAGGATGGGTTGGTTGCGGGTTGATGGATTCGGGTCAAGAAAGAGGGGATTCGAGTTGATTTTTGCTGTTTTCCAAAGCTATACGCGCGGTTGATTGTGTTGTACGTCAATGAGGTTGATGTTGTAGTTTTGTTGTTTGTTTGTTGTTCTCATTGCGTATTATTGTTGTAAAACAAGACAAAGGGGATTTGGATTAGGTTATGAGGTTTATTGGATCGGTTTGGTTGGGTCATTGATGAAGGAAAATGGGCTGGGGCGGTTTGGTGAAGTGGGCTGGTTGGGTATTAATTTGGTCTGCTGATGGTCTTAATTAAATAGGGGGGCTGGTTTGGGCTTTGTTTTGTGTGGACCTCAAATTGGGTTATGTTGGGGGTTATTTAAGGAAAAATTTCAGAAATAGTAATTATAGAGCCTTAATTGTAACTTTTATTGCAACGTTCCATAATTATGAAAAATAGCAAATTATATTTTGTATTTAAGTAAACTATTGCTATACAAATATATATACAACAAGATTTACTGGCCTTGTTTTACTCAAATTAGTTTAGTTAAATAAAGAATAATTATCCCATTTAATTGAATTTCCATAAATTACTCTTATTTAGATTAATAGATTCTTTTTTCAAATCAAACTCAAATATGAAGATTATTATTTCCATGATCTTCAAAATTTCAAAATATCATTCTCTTATATCTCTAACTATTTTTTCTTGTTAGTTTTTTCAAATTTTTATCTTTTTTTATTTTAATTTCTTTTTCTTTTTAATTTTTTTCTTTTCACTTTATTTTCTTTCTTCTACTTCTCTTTTTTTTCCTTTTTTCCTTTTTTCCTTTTTTTTCTTTTCTCATATTTTTTTCGTTTTCCTTTTTTTTCGCTTTTGTTTTTACGCGTCTATTTCTAGTGTCTATTTCTCTTTCTTCTTCTATTTTTCCTTTTTCACTTCTTTTTTTTTTGAATTTTTATTTTTATTTTTTTATTTTTTTTACTCTTCTATCTCTATATTTTATTTTTAAAAGACAAATATCTATATCATATATACATATTCAAAAAATATACAAAATAAATAGACATACAGATCTGCATATGTATTTACAGAAATACATATCTGACTCACATGTATATATAAATATATAGAATACAAAATCTCTATAACAAAAATGAAAATTATATACATATACATATAGGTAATAAAAATTACATGATATGTATCTTAAACAGTAAAAGAAAAAAAAAAGTACATATGTTACCCTCTAAAAGGAAATAGTATGTACAGTTCAAAGACAAATCCAACACCGTATAAAATACATATAACTCTGCGTATGTATTTACAGAATACATACCTGATCCATATGTATATTCGTATTTTATATGAGTCACCTTTGTATTTCACAAATACATATGAAGATATATAGTATAGTTATGTTTGCTACTGTTTAATATGAATATGATATGTATTTCATAAATACATATGTATGTTTTGTAATGTAAATACATATCCAGATCGGTATGGCTATATATTTTGTATGTTTTTTAAATATGTGTATGTAATATACATATTTGTCTTTTCAAAATAAAATTTAGAGATAGAAGAGTAAAAAAAACAGAAAAAAAACAAAAAGAAAAAAATAAAAAAACAAAAAAAAAGAAGTGAAAAAGCAAAAAAAAAAAAAAAGGGAAATAGAAGTGTAAAAATAAAAGAAAAAAAAATAAAATAGAAAAAGAAGAAGAAAACGAAAATAGAAAAAGAAAAAAACAAGATATGAGAAAGGAAAAAAAAGAAATAGAAGAGAGAAAATAAAGTGAAAATAAAAAAATAAAAAGGAAAAAGAAATTAAAATAAAAAAATAAAATGATAAAAAAATAAGATGGAAAAAAAACTAACAAGAAAAAAAAGGTAGAGGTATAAGAGAGTGAAAGACAGCAATGATGTTTTATTTTGAAATCTTGAAGATCATAGAGATAATTATCTTCAAATATGGAAAAAAGGAAAAAAAAACAAAAAATAAAAGAAACGAAAAACGAAAAAGGAAAAAAAAGAAGAGAAATAGGAGAGAGAAAATAAAGTGAAAATAAAAAATAAAAATAAAATAAAATAAAAAATAAAATGATAAAAAAAGGGTAAAAGATATGACTATATTTGTGGAGGTGAAATAATGGAGTTAAAATAGAAAAATGTAAAGGAGTGAGAGCAAAACACAAACTTGCCTGGTTAATGAATAAAATAATGTTACTCTTGCTATAAATCGTAACTTTATAAAATTGTTGCTATTTATTGTAATTATAGTCTTAAATATGCTATTTTCTGTAATTTTTTCATTATTTAATAACCCCAATTAAATTTAATTGGGGTTATTAAATAACCCTAATTAAATTTAATTGGATTAGAATAACCATAATTAAATTTAATTGGATTAAAAATAACTCTAATTAAATTTAACTGGATTAAAATAATCCAAATTAGGAAATGGTAATCTTTGGAGATTAAGATTGAATTACAATTTAGGCGACTTATTTAAACCCTAAGCAAATTGAATATCCATTGGTCAATTGCATTACAATTGAGGCCAATTTGATTTCAATTGAGGTCATATTTAATTAGTTCGCTAAATTGAATCACAATCCGACATGAATTAAGTAACAAAAATTAACCTCGAGTTTCTTGATTTGATAAAAATCAAATAAATATTCCTTCAAATAAAATATTTTGAGAACAAATCATATTTAAAATCAAGACTTTATCCATTTAGATTAATTTTCAAGTTTAATCAATAGAAGTCTAATTAAAAATGTTCATTTAAATAACAAAATTTCTACACTCTCGTATAGAAAAATATGAAAACATATAACCGTTAATTAAATGATAAAATTAACTCAAATAAATATTTTGAATAGCATTTATCTGAATAAAATAATTATTGTGATTTTATTTTAAAATTGAAGAAACTCAAAATTAAATTAAATTGTGGAGGGAAAAAATTAGGTGTCAATAATTGTCCCATCACTTTGGGTAGGATGGATGCAAGTAATTCTGGGCAAAGGGAGGTTGACGTTTCTAATTTTTATCCGACCATAAATTCAAATCTGAAAGAGGGTTGCTTTCGCACGAGTTTCATAGAGTTATGGCCGAACCTCGATATCAGGTTTTCTACATATCTCAGGTTACATGAGAATTCAGGCCACTTGTAGTTCATAAAGCTTGATTCAAAGCATGATTTTCGAAGAATTCACAAGTTATATCGGTTCGGAGTTTTGATGAAACCGAAAAGCTAAGGAATAGAGGTATTTAGGGGGAGGTTGAAATGCAGTCGAATTTTCTACATATAGCCCAACCTACATATCTCTGAGACTCAGGGAATCAGACTACTTGTAGTTCGACTCGATCGGTAGAAAAGATAGTCTTTTATTTTAGACGATCTTTGGCTCGGGATGAGTGACAAGTTGATTGAGTTGTGGAAAAGAGGCTTGTAACCTCTTAACCATGAATGTGGGATCCTTCACATCCATAGGCAAGAACTTACCTAGACATAATTTCCAAAACTCTAGGTTTCCTAATAGTCCTATCACTCGAATTTGAAAGAAAGAGAAGTTTACCCTCGGTATGAGTTTAGAAATATCCCAAAGGTGAAGCTGAAACCAGAATATCTCAAAACACTCACATGCCTTTGAACAGGGGTGTGGTTTGATTGGTGGTGGCGATCATCCTTTAGCTCGCGTCTAGAGAGTTTGATGTCCCTCTCTAGACTATGTCCCATTTTGCTACTAAGAAAGAGTTCCACGTTATGCTGCATTCTTTTTGGAGTCATCCACACCTGTTGTTTTGATTTTGAGATTTTCATCCTCTCGGATGCTCTTGACAATGTCTCAAACAAAAATTGTTAGTGCAAAACATAATTTACGAAAGCGGTATATAGTGTTTACCATATCTCCACGTGAATTGTCGCCTGAAAAGCAAAGTCATCCTTTTATGTTCCTGTTTGGAAAGAAATAACTTGCAATAACAAACACAACAACCCACTTGGTTGTTGTATAATTATGACATTTATCGGTTGAATATGTTTTCACAGTGGGCTATCCCTTTTGAACCCCGTCGACACTTTATGTAAAACGGTCCCTGCAACCGTGTAATCTTGTGTTGATGCAGAAACCTTTTTGGTTACATATAATGCTAGTTATATGTGGAATGATAACCTTTTCGATTATTGCCGATGATTCTTTGCATATGACATCAGGTAAGATACGCATTATAGATTTCCTTTGAATTATCGATCTTTGGATAATCTCGCGCACTATTTGATGTTGGATATGAGGCAATTTACAGATATCGTTTAAATTGATAGCTTTTAGGTAATCCTGCATATTATCCGACCTTGGATAAGAGATGACTTACAGATATCCCTCCAATCGTTAGCTCTCCGGCATTCCTGCACATCATTCGACCTTGGATACAATATGACTTACAGATATGTCTCAAATTTCTAGTCTTTGGGTAATACTGCACATAATCGATCTTGGATATGACGAGACTTATAGATAACCCTTGGACATTATCAATTTGATAATCTTGCATATTCTCTGATAAGGATTTAGTTGCGACTTATGGATAACTTTCGAACTATCAATTTTTGGATGACCTTGCACACTATCCGGTTAGGATGTTGTTGCGGCTTACGGATGACCTATGCGCTGTCAATTCATAGATAATCTTGTACACAATCATATTTCAAATAATATGACTTATAGATGACCCTCAAACTGTCAATTTCTAGGAAATTTCATATATCATCCGTCTTTAGATAGCGCCTTAAAGGCATCCCTTCAAGTCGTATACTCTTAATGCATTCAGATGCTGATTCATAAAATGATGAGATATCCTCGATGCCAGCGTTTTTATCTCGCATGTTAATAGATATTAAATATTGATGATATCCTCGACGCCAACGTCTATGTCTCACGTGTCAACAGATATTGAATGCAGATGATATCCTCGACGCTAGCGTTTATATCTCACGTGTCAACAGATAATATATGTAGATGATATCCTTGATGTCAGTGTTTATGTCTTGCATGTCAACAGTTATGAAATGCAGATGATATCCTCGACGCCAACATTTATGTCTTGCATGTCAACAGATATGAAATACTGATGATATCCTTGACTCCAATGTTTATATCTCATGTGTCAACAAATATTGAATGCAGATGATATCCTCGATGACATTGTATTATCTCACGTGTCAACAGATATTGAATGGCCCTCTTGGCGATGGCATAAAATAGCCCTGTCACTGATGATATAAAATGGTCCTTTTGGCGATGATATGAAATGGCCCTCTCGACAATGGCATGAAATTGCCCTCTCGGCGATGATATGAAATGACCCTCCTGGCAATGATATGAAATGGTTCTTTCGTTGATTTGAAAATAGATTTTCCTGAATTCGTTTGTCTACATTTTTTCTTTCTACATGTACCTGTACTTAAGGCAGACAGTTAGTAGACACAATGTTGCTCTCACTAGCGACCAAAGTCAAGCTTTATGATAGTTTAATGACAAATACTGAGCATCATAATTTGAATGACTTATTCTGCTATTAATCTTCTCTTTTTGAAGAAATGATTAAATATCAAATCCACCAGATTCAAGTAAATAGGGCAAAAACCTTGCTTGGGGATTACTCAAATTCCGTTGCTTCGCTTCAAGGTTAATTTTGAGGATGACTTTCTACTCTTCTTCCTATTGAGTGATCCTTCGATTGTTATATTTATTGTGCCAACTCCCTTGAATGTACCAGCGCTCAAGGTAAATATTTAGTAGACACAAAGTCACTTTTGCAAGCGACTAAATTTAGAAAACTTCTAAAAATAATATTCATAAAGGGGATAAGACGCCTTTGTTTGTCCTTCATGATCTCAAAAAATGAGATAGACAATTCAAAAGGTCCTCGATAAATGGGTATTAAACCCATTTTTGGGACTACCCAAAAATACCGTTCTTGAGCATTAATGCTCGAGAGTGGCTCCCAACTTGCTCGGGGATTTTTGAAAGAAACTCTCATTTTGTGTATTGATCCCTGCATCCATAGAAAAATGATTAATTTGAGTGAAACTACTCCGTGTTGACCTCCTTCAATCCTTGATTTGCTCCTCGCCATCTTTTGGGTAATTCGTCATATTGGGACTTCCACCCTGATTCCTCGTTCCAATAGATGCTTAGGCAATTACTAAGTAAAAAAATTTGTATAGATTTTTGAAAGTAGTCTTAATTTTTAGAACTAGTTTCAAAAAAAATCTCATAAGAGCTTTTAGAAAGTCTCTGCAAGTCCTGTCATGTAATAGCTCAACGAACGTCTTCTTCCAGTGGTTCAGCTATAATCGACATCCGTCAGAGATTTCCAAAACTCATCCTTATTACTGAAGGGTTTCTTCAAAAAGTCTCATCATAGCAAGAGATTTAGTCTATCTAGACTTTGCCGCAACTGGTGATTTCTAGAGATCGATTTTGACCTCTCATCCTGGGGAATTTGAAATATATTCTAGTGTTTGGCTGAAATTTTGAGGGCTTCCTTAAAATTTCTGCCCCAGTTTAAAGTTGTTTGATATGATATCAACTCGAGAGGATCCAAAGTCTTTCCTGGTCTTCATTCTCTTTGTTGGATAATGATCTTCCTCTTGTGAATTTTGGAGATTTCTTCTCAAAAGTTTTACCCCAGTTTCCATTTCCTGGAGTTATATGACCGACCCGTTGGGGTGCCTACGTATTCCGTTGAAGCAGAAATCAAGTCAAATGTAGTTCAGGACTACGCTAGGGATATATATAAAATTTTAATGGGTTGACCGAAGCCGACATAGGCCGCCTACGTATCCCTTTATTCGGAATTTAGGTCATTACATAGTTCATACATAAAAAGAAGGGATAAATTATCCTAAGGGGTTAACCGAAGCTGACGTAGGCTGCCTACGTATCTCTTTCTTGGGAATTCAGGTCAAACGTAGTTCATACATAAAGGAATGATAATTTTCCTAAGGGGTTGACCGAGGTTGACATAGGCCGCCTACATATCCCTTTCTTTGGAATTCAGGTCAAACGTAGTTCGTACATAGAGGAAGGGATAATTTTTCCTAAGGGGTTGACGGAGGTTGACATAGGCCACCTACGTATCAAACGCAGTTCGTACATAAAAAGAAGGGATTCTAGACGATTACATATTAGAAAACTAACATCATTATAAAGGCGATTACAATCAAAGAAAATAAAAGCTAAAACACCTTTCAAACATAGTATCTTTTTACCGCATAAGAATCTATTGGTTTGGTCCACTCTTGACCATCCATCTCAGGTAGGATTAGGGCTCCTTCAGGTTGGGCTTCTTTCAGTTTTCAAATTCCTCTATATCTTTCACTAATTGCTCCTCATGACCTTCTTTCCATTCATCATCATTCTCTTTGCTTTTTCATCTAACCCTTTTCATGACACGATATTGGCAGGTTTTTAAATTATTGCTACCAAAATAAACAATGTTAGATTATAACAAGATAATAAGAAAATGATAATATAATCATATTTAAAACTAACTTCTTAAATAAAGGGAGGCCTTTTGGAAAATAAATAAAAACTATGGCTCATGACTCACACAAATGCGGGCCCATGCCTTTTTGAAAGCTGTAAACACGAAACAAAAATTTGAGACATAAAAGAGTGGATCACGGGGCCTCCTCCGGATCATCACCTATTTTTAAAACTATTAGTAATTGCCCTTTCATCTACCATTATGGGCGATGAGTTATGAGTAGAGTGGAAGTTTAATTTTGCAAATCCTCCCTTGGTGCAAGCTTCTTTATCCCACTGGACTTCAGGAAATTTTCTGATACAGCATTGCATCCCTCGAACAGATTTCCTATTCCATCCCCAAGACCATTATTATTTGATATCTCGCTCACGACAAATGATTGGTGCAAGAGTGGCGATGGTTTGGACAAACTCATCTTTGAATTATCTTCAGTCTCATCTTCCTATCTTGGTTGGTACCCTATTCCACGCTTAAATGTTTTTTCCGAGATCATAGTGGGCTCAATAATTCCTTCCAAATTCTTACTCAAGGCGGCGACAAATTTCTCTATCTTTTCTACTCCTTTTGTTTTTTTGGAATTTTGTGGATCCACCTTAGTAATAGTGTTGCCAGATACCCATTCGCCTGCTATTTTGGTCATGATAACCATGGCTCCCTCGTGATTACGCAATGGATTACTGGTGACATTTGGTGTCGGAGCCTAAAGAGTGATGATCTTCTGATCAATCAAGTCTTGGATCTTGTGTTTCAGATTGATGCAATCTTCAGTATTATGCCCGGGCGCTCTTGAATGATAAGCACAGAATTAATCGGCCTGAAATAATTGGGAATTGAGATTGGTAGGCTTTGGTGGAATAGGCTATAAATTACCAACTTTCATCAATTTGCTGAAGAGTAGGGTACGACTTTCAGCCAATGGAGTGAATTTTCTAGGAGGCTTCTTTTTAGGTTTATATGTGGGGGGTTATACTGATTTTGATTAGCAGGAGGAGGTACTTGATGATAGTGTGGAGGTGCTTGGATTTTTATTTGGTTGTTTAGAAGAATAGCTTGAATATGATACTGATAATTTGGCTGCGGAACTTTGCACTGGGTAAAATATTTGAAAGTGGAGCTTGATATTGGGGTTGGGCGTAGAATAAAGGCTGAAAACTCGGTGACGGTGGTGAGGAATGAATATTTCTAGGCTTGAACTTCTTCTTCAATTCATCAACAGAACTAGTAGAGATCGCAGTCATATCCCTTTTTTTCTTCTTTGAGAATACAGAAGATCAGATGTTGGGGTTTTGGCAACTTTTCCTATTTGGATGTCTTCCTCTAACAATTCCTGGATCTTTACCAAATCTATAAAAGTTTCTCAGAATGAGGATACCATCCTAGTATAAAATTCTCCCTTCTGTGCACGAGAGAAAACCAATACCATTTCTTCCTCAGACATGAGAGGTTGTACTTTAGCAGCTTTTTTTCTCCAATGAAAGGCATAGTCTCAAAAACACTCATCACTCTTCTGTTAAATCCGGTATAATGAGTATCGGTTAGGGACAATTTCAATGTTAAAAGCAAACCTATCAAGGAAACCTTTAGCCAATGCCTTCCAACTAGTCCATCTTTTTCAGTTCTTGAGATGTGAACCGATCTAAGGCTTCGCCGCTTAAGCTCCGACTGAATAGGCGCATCAATAATTCCTTATCTTTCCTACCCGCATCATTTGATCACAGTACCTTCTTAAATGCGCCATTGGATTTCCAGTACTGTCAAACACTTCAAATTTAGGGACCTTGTATCCTTCTGGTAGATCTACTCCAGGGTGAACACATAGATCATCATAATCTTAACCATCGTTGTCCCCCCCCCCCCCGCCCCCGCTCCATGAGATTCGTTGATCCTCATGTTCTCTTTATTCATAACTAGCAACTTCATTTCATGCTCGGTCCTCCACTCTTTTTCTTTTTCTTTGTAATGGTCTATCTCGGGATTAGGAAAGGTAGCGTAGATGTCAGGGGATATGATGACATGAGAAAAATTCAAAAAGGTAGCTTGATTTTGAGGATGAGAAGAGGTTGATTGGTAGGTGGGGATGCCATTTTGGAAATTGGAAAAGTTTTGTGGAATTTGAGAGTAGTTTGATGGTATCTGAGAAGGATTTTGTGAATTTGGAAATAAATTTTGTGGGTTCGGAGATAGATTTGGTGGATTTGGTAGATTTGGGGATGGATTTTGTAGATTTGGGAATGAATTTCGTGGATTTGGAAATGGGTTTTGTGGGTTTGAAAGCGGGTTCTAGGGATTTGGGAATGAATTTTGTGGATTTAGAGCCGGATTTTGCGGGGTTAGGGATGGATTTTGTGGACGGTAAGCATCTGGGTTATTTTCTCGATTGGTGTTTTGGACTGGTTGAGGAGCAGAGATGGATGATATGTTATTTGGATAATCCCTGAGAATAGGCATACTGAGGAGAGGGATCTGGAGTGGAGTCTCGTGTCCTCCTGGAGTGGGAGCATTGACAGTGATGGCCAGGTTAGCCAAATCTCGAGTACGATTCATCTCCTTCTGAAGCATTTTCAATTTTCTCATGAGTTCATCAATCATCTCGCTTTGATCCACTATTACATTATCCCTGATGTTCAATGCATTTTCTTCGTCATTTTTAGTAATTTTTGAATGATAGTCAAGGATGGGATTTTATGCACTTTTGACCGGGTGAAGTAAGGATGTTCTGCCAGCTTATTTCAAGACGGAGTAGTTTTCTATTATATGTAAAGTAAAATAACTCAAAGGCTGATGTGTTAGTTTCCATATGTGATAAGTAATGCAAGATACTTGACAAGAAATAACCACATAGAGTTGTTTGTGTCATAGCCAAATTGATCCACATGAGCATAGTGGATAAACTTGCCTTTGATTCAAACAAATGCATATAAATACATAAGATAGTTATATTGTATAAAAACATTACAATGATGCGTATCCTAACTAGGGTGACCCTTTTGAGCCAAAGGTTTAGGCCTAACGAACTTTGAAGAAAATATATGCCTTTTTAAAGCCAATTCATTATCCCCCAATTCATAAATATACATAAATGCCTACAAAAGCTGCACAAGAGGGATACAACCTTTAGGGAAAGGGAAATAACATGAGAAAAAGAATGATGTCCCGCACATGGGATAGAAAGTACTGATTCCTGAATGCTTCTTCTATCAACATTCGCCCCCTTAACTTTGTCCACTTCTTGTTATTGGCGACATCCATTGATGGTCAAGTGATTTCCGTATAACTGTATTCCTGATGCAACCGTCCAAATCGATCAATTTCTTGCTTGGCTTACTTCAATTTCTTCCTCAATTGGTGTACGATTAAGGCATCCTTACATAAAAGTAAGTAAAATAAGCCTTCTCCCGACCCCCAAGGGATATTGGATTGGATTAAACAAACATATATTTCTTAAACACATAAATATGGTTCATCTGTAATTGACTCAGGGTCAATAAACACAGGGCAAGTTTTCTAATGGGCCCAATACCCCCCTCGCGTATTAGGTCGTCCTAGGCTCATGCCTAAAATAGGATTTTGGTTTCACTCTATCCTAGGTGTCTAGAGTGGATTTGAATTAGGTTCCCAAGCGGACAATTTGGGTTTGAAAATACGAACAACCATCAGACGACTCACGTGCTAATTAACCATCGTATTTCCAACACGTTATTTGGAGTTGAACAACAGGGGCCAGGACATCCACAAAATCCCAAAACAGTTTATGAATAAATGCAGAAATATGCTATGAGATGCAATAATTAAATACCGCAAAATCAAACATATAACACATAGACAGTTAATCACAAGACGAGATCAAACATTTGGTTAAAACATAGTTAGAAAATCCACAGCAGAGTCGCCATTTTGTTTTACGAAAAATTTGAATTTTATAGAATCGCCACTTAATTTTGAAAAGAAATTAAGAAACCTTTATAAGATACTTTAAATGATCCAAAACAGACAAATCATTTAAATTTAAAGATTCTGAGTAAGCGGTTCTTATTAACATTTGAGGAAGGTTTTTAAAACCTAAAATATCCCCTAACTTGCGGTAATCCGAATTGTTTGAAAACATCTTTTGACTAACTTAAAAAAGAGATTGATTTGTTGAAAAGTGATCGATTTTTTTAGAAAAGACTTGTGTAAAATGAATTTAGGCGACTTCATAGGGATTTTAACTAAGTCTAAACAAAATTAAAAAATAAATAAACACATAAAGGGGAAAGGAAGGAGAAAGTAAAAGATTTAGGTCATTGGGCCCATATCAACAAAATCTGTCCTAGTCTAATTGAAATTTTGGCCCACTTGCACCTTTCCTAATCTAAATGTTGGGCCTTAGCCCGTAACCTATCCCACACTATTTTTTAGGCCCGTTGGCCCAAAATCTACTTCACCAATATTAATTTACAACTTTGGCTTCGAGGCCTAAATAAATAAATATATAAAAATATATAAATATAAATAGAGACTTGTTGAGTCTCTTAACATCTTCATCCATGGATTTTAATCCATTTTCTTCTTCCATCTTCTTGTACCAATACGCCATAAGATCGACATTTGGACTTTCTATCCGAAGTTGTCTCAATCAGGTGGGCCTCATTGGACCATTGGAAATGCATAGGAAGGGGAGTCCTCATTGGACCATTGGAAATGCATAGGAAGGGGAGTCCATTTGGACTCCAAATAGGATTCATATGAAAAAAATAAGAAAGAGAATAGAATAGGTTGCATTCACCTTATGTAGATTTAGTGACAAATAGAAATATTCATGATCCTATTTTACATAAATCAAACTAATGATAAGAATTTTGTCATGAAATTAAAGTTCTTAAAGAAAGAAAGCATGGGTAAGCAGTGGCCAAAATCAACATATTCATAAAACAATATGAAATGAATGGACCACTTGACAGCTGATTAGTGATAAATTGGCAGTCATACAAACTAAATAAAGTTGAGCATGCTACTAAAGAAACCGAAACAAATAGTCATGCAATACCATGGGAGGAATTGCTCAAAGATAAATAAATAAAATAAAATAAAAAATGGCCGATCCCTGGAAAGCAAACATTCTAAGCGAAATATAGGTATGTGAGGCATGTTTGTGGGAAAAATCGACATCTACTCTACAATTGTATTCCGAGGCAAATCAAAAGATAAAACAAAAAAAACTTGGAATCATGTGACAATAATCTGCATCCTATTAATAAACTTAGAGCAACATTGTAAACTAAACAAGGGATCAACAAGAAAACCATTTTAAAATATTAATCATGGTAAAGTACTCAATTTTTCATGAAAAAAGCAGCGTCCAGATTATAGAAAACTCTCACATTAATTCCTTTCCAGACTCTAAAATGATATAACAAGATCAAGTGGAATTCATGAGGAATTTTGAACTTTCCTAAAAAAGACTCAACAAAATACCAACTTTGACAACAAAAGTTAATCAGATTGGAGCAAATGTCACTTCAAAGAACTCAAACGATTAGGGTAGTAAAAATAACCTTTACACAGAAAGAGTTTCTGGTGTTAGGTTCGATAAAAAAATGAATAGCTTTGATAATCGTCTTCATTTTTCAGCTTCGCTTTGAGAAGAAGCAACAAAAGACAATCTCATCTCTTCCTTACTTGACCTCACAGGTCAATATAATTTCTTAGAGGATTCTCGACTCGGAAAAAGGTCGAAATTACATTGTTTTGCAGTTATCAACTTTCAAACATCAAAAAACAAAATAAACACATATACAACCCTTATATCTAGTCTTTAAAACTCCTATCGAGATAAAATAATGAAGCAAATAAACCTCTACTATTTTTCAACGATTTTTGGAGACAAGGAAACTTCAAGACTTTGAGCTTTCAATTAATCATTCAAGCAATGAAAATAGGAACTGTACGAAAAGGGGCAATATCAATTCAGTCGATTTACTTTTTAACATCAGTGAGCTATTTCTACCAGTCATACCGAAACCAAGAAAAACCCAATCACATGCACATAAAAAAACTGACAACCAACATACATTCGTAAAAGAAAAGATCACGACGAAATTTAATAGAGAAACCTCGCAACAATCATTTTTTCTCGTAACAGACCTATGGCCTCTACAACAAGCAATTTCCAGAAAAATCAAATTTTGGTGAAGACTATAACAGCTACTCCTAACAGAACACCATTACGACTACGACTACATCAGCTACTCCCAACAAAACAAGATTACAACTACGACTACATCAGCTATTCTCAGCAAAACAAGATTATGACTACGACTACAGCAGCTACGAAGAAACAGAGACAAAGAAGAAACCGGTCAGATTAAAGGGAAAACAGAGTGTATTAAACTCTTTAAGAGCAGCAAAACGAGACGACGAACTGGTACCGAGATCACGACCACCAGAAAAATTCTTCACCGTCAACTTGAAGCTCTAATTTAGCCGACGAACTCTCAAAGCAAGAACAAAATTTCTACTAAAGACTAAATTTTCTCCAAGAATCTCTTTCCTTTTTCTTTCTTCCTTAGTTTTTTTTCAAATCCAAAATTTTCTAACCCCACAAAACAGCGACCCAATGGGTTCTTATATAGAAGACGGAATTGGGGGTATTTTAGGGATTTTTCATGGGAATTTAAAATTCTAAAAATGAGAATTATAACAGATTGTACCCCAATTTTGAATTTCTTGAACGGATTTTTAAAAATGGCTAACAAAAATTTACCAAATATGTATGAATTCGTACAAGTTATCCCGAGATTCGTGAAATTTGGACGTTAAGGGTGATACCTAGCTTGTTTCTAGAAAGTTTTCAGATCCTTTGCTAGTCCAACTGATGCGTGAGATGCGTGAAAAATAAAAAAAAGGTGGGTTGGTTGCGGGTTGATAGATTCAGGTCGAGAAAGAGGGGAATCGAGTTGATTTTTGTTGTTTTCCAAAGCTGTACGCGCGATTGGTTGTGTTGTACGTCGATAAGGTTGATGTTGTAGTTTTGCTGTTTGTTCGTTGTTCTCATTGCGTATTATTGTTGTAAAACAAGACAAAGGGGATTCGAACCAGGTCATGAGGATAATTCGATCGGTTTTGTTGGGTCATTAATGAAGGGAAATAGGCTGGGGCGGTTTGGTGAAGTGGACTGGTTGGGTATAAATTTGGGTTGTTGATGGTCTTAATTAAATAGGGGGCTGGTTTGGGATTTATTTTGTGTGGACCTCAAATTGGGTTATGTTGGGGGTTATTTAATAATTCAATTAAATCTACTTGGTGTTATTAAATAACCCTAATTAAATTTAATTAGATTAGAATAACTATAATTAAATTTTATTAGATTAAAAATAACTCTAATTAAATTCAATTTGATTAAAATAATCCCAATTAAGAAATGGTAATCTTTGTAGATTAAGATTGAATTACATTTAAGGTGACTTATTTAAATTCTAACCAAATTGAATATCCATTGGTCAATTGCATTACAATTGGGGCCAATTTGATTTCAATTGAGGTCATATTTAATTAGTTCGCTAAACTGAATTTCAATCCGACATGAATTAAGTAATAAATTAACCTTGAGTTTCTTGATTTGATAAAAATCAAACAAATATTCCTCCAAATAAAGTATTTTGAGAGCAAATCATATTTAAAATAAAAACTTTATCCATTTGGATTAATTTTCAAGTTTAATCAATAGAAGTCTAACTAAAAATGTTCATTTAAATAACAAAATTTATACACTCTCGTATATAAAAATATGAAAACATATAATCATTAATTAAATGATAAAATTAACTCAAATAAATATTTTAAATTGTATTTATTTTAATAAAATAATTATTGTGATTTTATTTTAAAATTGAAGAAACTCAAAATTAAATTGAATTGTGGAGGAAAAAAATTAGGTGCCAACATCTTTCACATGGCTACTTTTCCACACCAATTAGTTTAAAAAATTAAGTACTTGGTGTTTGGATAAGCAATTTTATCTTATGGTCTTAAACCGTAAGATCAAAATAGCATTTGGACATGTAGAGAGTGTTTGGATTGACTTATTTTGAAGTGTTTTTGGCTTTTAAGTATTTTTTAAATTTTTGGAGGTGTTCGACAAGGATAAAAAGTGCTTTTAAGCACTTTATTTTTGCTTAAAAAGTACAAAAAAAGGACATTGTGTAGCACTTTTTAAAACAAATAGCCCAAGTTTGAGATTTTGCCAAAAAGTGGCCAATCGGATAAAGTATTTTCACTTTATAGTCATTTCCTAATTTGGGTCATTTTAGTCCATTAGTTCAAGTACAGTTCATATATAAAACTGATACAATCCATATACAATATTGATACAGTTTTCGACTTGGGTTATTCAGCCTTTTTAAAAATATTTCAGCTTTTTTTTTTTTGCTTTTTTTTAGTGTTTAGAAATAATAATTTAATATAATTATATAAAAACGGTATAATTGTAATATGGAATATGTATCTATATAAGATATATGTATAGCAATTGTATAGTTCTATCAATTATGTATATTATAAAATATATATATAAATATATATAGAAAGTGTATAAAATTTTATAATTATTGTATTAAATGTATAAAAGAAAGTACAATTATTGTATAAATTATGTATGGAAACTGTATAATTTTTGTATAGAATATTTTTATGTATAAGATATGTATAGAAACTGTATAGAAGGTGTGTAGAAACGGTATAGAACAATCCAGTAAATTAAAATGACTAGAAAGTAAAATTTAAATTTTATGGACATTTTGTGGAAATAGTTTAATTATTAGTGTCGGTTCTATCCCCCCCCCCCCACCCACCACCCCCCAAAAAATAGGCAAAAGCAAAAAGTAAGTTGTTACCTACATTTGGCTTTTGGCTTTTAAGCCACTTTAAAAAAGCCCATCAAAACACCCCCTTAATCTTATTTGGGTAACTTACATAAATCCCAGAATGTTTAAGTGTTATTACATTTTATCTCAACTATTTGGTTAATTAAATCATATCTCGATTTTTCAAAATTGTGATACATCAGTTTTAATGTGATACATATAAAAAGTGATACATTTAAAACTGACTAGATATTTATTTTAGGAAGTAACAGATTTTGTTTTAATATGCAGAGCAAATCATGCTTAATCTATTACAAACTGGATTTCCTATGTACCGAAAATCCATAATTCACCTCGACCAAATTTCAAATTTGAAGCAAACCATAAGTATCATTTTGAATTCTAACAAAAAAAATTTTTGTTCTTCCTTCTCTATTTTCTTGGCAGACAAAGGGATACTACCTAATTTTCTCATAATTGTATCCTCTAGATCATTATTAGTCTGAAACTTAAGCAATTGCTTCACTTTTTCTCCAGCTGAACTTTCGAATATCTCATGACAACTTTTGTCTTGCAACGACAGAAGGGGATGTATGTTCTCCTTACCAACCATTTCCTTCGCCAATTTGACCTAGTCGTGACAATAACAGCTCCACCCTGTTGTTTTGGCAGTTCAAGCACGAGTTTTTCAGTACAATTATCTTCCAATTTTGGTTCAAAATTGAAGGATTTGGGGAAGTTTTTGACTTTGAATTTAGAGAATAATTTGGGGATTTATGCACAGTTCTTTGCTCATGTGCAGACTAGTACGACGTCGTCGACGGAAGTGAATGAAGAGAGAAGGAGGAGAAGGGGAATTATTATTTGAAACACGATACATCTGAAATCTGAATTAGCAGTTGAATTATTATTTGGCGGTGGAGGATTAATATTACTATGCGATATATCTGAAATATGTGTGATACATTTGGTTGTATTTCTATGATTTTTTTTTTCAATATTAGATATTCAATATATATGGTACATTTAGCATACTTGATAGATAAGTTGACGTTTGAAATTTCTGATTCATTTTTAAAGAGTGTGGATTTGAAATTTATATGATTCATATTAAATGTTTATGAAAGTTATGTGATTCATATTAATATTGTCTGCATTAGTTTTAAGAGATTATATGTTATATTAGTGATACATTTTTATAGTTGAAATAAATGTGTAAGAAAAACACAATTTAAAAGATGATTCATTTATTAATATGTTAAATGTATCACCCATTTATAAATTAATCAAAAAATATAATAGATATAGAAAGATTTAGGACATATGTATCACCAATAATTTGACCACAAATGTACCACTCATGCATTGTCAATAAAATGTATCACCAATAATGTAACAACAAAATATATTACTCATATACTGTCAACAAATGTATCACCCATATACTGATAACAAAAGTATCATTCATATGTATCACCGTTAAACTATGAAAATGTATCCAGAAAATTAATATTTTTATATATGTATCAAGCAAATTAAAAAAATCCATGCACAACTTATATTTTCGTTTGAATAACGAAAATTAATATTTTTATATATGTATCTGTGTTGTTTAATATTAACTTAAAATTCATTTAAACAATTAACTCACCTTTTTGAAATAATTGATTTTTTTTTTAATTTAATGTAGTACATTACGATTCGAAGAAGATGGAGTAATGGAGATGGAAGATGTTTTAACTGATGATAATTTGGGAGAAATTTTAGGGAAGTAAATCTTTGGAGAAAAAAACGGCTTGGAGATGGAAAATATTTTAATTGATGATAATTAGGAAGAGATTTTAGGGAAGAAAATATTTGAAAAAAAAAATAGCTTGCATGAGTTAATGGTGGAATAAAAATAGGACGTGGAGTTTTGTTGATATGTATCAAGAGTAAAGTTGAAAATCGAGATTTTATGTAAATTTTAAAAAAGTAAGGGATATTGGGTGATATAATCTCTTAAGTTTGGGATTTGTGTAATTTAACCTTAAATTTATCTCATAATCTCAAATCATGAGACAAAATTTCAAAGTCTTAAAAATTCTTGATTTGAAATTCCAAATTATGATTTAAATTTTTTTAAATATAAAATTTGATCCAACAAGTTATATTTTGTTAAAAATAACTCATCATTTTATATTTACAACCATACGTACCAAGCATTTATTTCTGATCGAGAAATGCATGCTTAACGTGAGGAGATTGTATGTACTATGTGGAGGCATTATATTAAATAATAGTACACTACAACACATGTTCAATTTTACTTTTTCTTGAACTAAAGTTTGATCAATAAATTAAATGTTGTACATTTTTTTTTAGAGCAGCTTTGTGATAATGTATTATAATTTTTTAAAAAACCTTTGCATGTTTGTTAGATTGTATAAAGAATTGGGGTCATTCTGATATTTTTCAAAATTTATGAAGTTTTTATACTTATGAGAAAAATACAACTGAAGAAATTCAAATTACGTATTCCAACAAAACTTCAACTTTGTCTCAAATAATTTCAAATTGTAATTTCATTTCGCATGAATATCCTTGAATTATGAAAATTCTAGGCAATCTTAATTCTTTCATATAAAGTTGGGCAAATTAATTAAGGGTGATAAAAAAGTTTCAAAACTAAAAAAGAGTGACACAAGTCTTAAATATTGAGTAGAGGTGACAATTTTAAGATTAGTATTAATGACACTAATTTTAAAACTTTCAAATTTTATTATTTACATAAAGATTCCTACCCCATATTTACACAAAGATCCCTACATCAGCTTTGGCAGTTGCTGCAGCAACTTCGACAGTTGTTGTAACACAACAACTAATAGTAGTTGTTGCAGCAATTACCGTAGTTGCTGAAGCAACTCTCATAGTTGTTGAACCAACTCTCGTAGTTGCTGAAACAACTCTCGTAATTGCTGAAGCAACTCTCGTAGTTGCTGAATTTGCTAAATTATTTCTTCATTGATTTTTAAAAGAAATCAAAAAATTTCTTCTCAAACTTTTTAATTTTTTTTTTTATAAAAATAGTTCATGAAAATTAAAAAAGGTTTAATGAAATGAAATGAGAAAGAAAAAGAAGAAGAGAAGATGGAATAAGAGAAAAATCTATAGAGAGAGAAAAAATAAATAAGAAGAAGATGGGGAGAAAAAAAAAGAAGAAAAAAGATTGAAAGATAAGAAAAGGGGGAAAACTCTAAAATTTGAAATTTGAAGTTGGAGGACTTTTTAAAAAATTAAAAAGCTTTTAAAAATTATATTTTACACCCCAATTAATTTAATCATAATTTAAATGAAGCTTTGACCTTAGCTGGTCAAAGTTATCATCATTTTTAATTGAAATACTTTTTTGTTATCTCCCACTTAATTTTCTCCATAAAGTTAGTACTTTACGGACAAATTTGTCCCTATCCCTTGAACTACACATTCAAAAACAAAGAAAATGTTTTTTTTTTACATGTGCACTCATATTTCCAAAATTTGCCTCTTCTAGTTGAAATTGAAGGAGAGAATGAGAATATGAGGGTAATTCTATCCAGATTAAACGAAATGAGAGCGTATAAGATTTCATAAGATAGGGATATATTAAGTGTTCGATCTAAAAATACTGAGACCTTCTATGCATGAGATGCGTTGGATTAGTCTCTTTGTTTTAAATTAGTTGTCATATTTTTTCTTTTAAAAGTCAATTTGATGTGAAATTATATTTTAAAATGCTAGTTACAATTTACATAATTTAACTCTCGAGAAGAATAGTATGACAATTAATATTATGCATAGAGAATATTAGTTATCAACAATCATCACGTGTTTGGCGTACTCCCTCTGTTTCATTTTACCTGTCACTAATTTTCTAACTGAATTTCTACTTTTACTTGTCATTTTTCACATATCAATAAACACAATTTTATTTTTCTATTTTACCCTTAATATTAATTATTTTTTCTCTAAATCAATTGCAAGATACAGTATAAACATTACTTAATGAAAGTACTATGATAAAATGTTCATATTATTAATTGTTATTCTTAATAAGTATGTCAATACAAATTATGACAAATAAAATTAAACTAAGGGAGTACTATTTTATTACTATTTGAATTGACTCTATTAATTTTAGTTCCAGATGCCTTTCTCATTACAAGTTGTTAATATTTGAATTGACTATTAATTTTAGTTCCAGATGCCTTTCACATTACAAGTTGTTAATAGTAAACGGGTGGTGCACTATTTAATTATTGTTTTAATTAAATTAGTACATAGTTGGCTCTGAGCTGGTCACATGGAAAAATGCGTTCCTTTCACATTAAACAAAAAATTTCAATTTTCAAGTGTCATATATTTTTGCATTTAAAAACCTACTAAAATGAGAAAATTAGGTGGGAATTATAAGAGGAATTTGCCCCTAGTTGCACCCTAGAAGACAAATACATCAAATCCTAATAGACATTAAGAAGATCTTGATAAACATTTACTATAATTGATATATATCATAACACTCCCCCTTGAATGTCTAACAATACGCATATAGGCTGCCTCATTAAAAACTTTACAAGGAAAATCCAGTGGGACAAAACCTCGTAAGAGAAAAACAGGACAACGCGTATTAACTCCTCCTAATGAGAACATCCTTGAACATTTGCATCCCGATCTTGTGCACCATCTTCTTAAAAGTTGTAATTAGAGAAGACTTGGTGAATAAATCAGTCACATTTTCATTTGAACGAATCTGTTGCACGTTGATATCACCATTCTTTTGTAGCTCATGTATGTAGAAAAATGTATGTAGAAAAGCTTTGATGAAGTGTGCTTCGTTCTATCTCTTTTTATGAATCCTCCATTAAGATGTGTTATGCATGATGTATTATCTCCGTATAAAATTATGGGTAGATTGTTATATTTCACACCATATTTTTCTCGAATGAGATGTATCATGGACCTCAAACATACACATTCCCGACTTGCTTCATGAATAGCTATTATCTCTGCATGATTCAATGAAGTGTCTACGATAGACTGCTTTGTATATCTTCAAGATATTACAGTACCACCACATATGAACACATAGCCTATTTGAGACCGAGCTTTATGTAGGTCAGATAAGTACCCAAAATTAGCATGACCAATAAGATTGGGATTGTAAACTTACTAACAAATTGACTAAAAAAAAAAGCTATATCAGGCCTTGTAGTATTTGCAAGATATATTAGTGCATCAATTGCACTAAGATATGGTACTTCATAACCAAGGAGTTCCTCATTTTTTTCATGAGGTCGAAATGGATCCTTATTCAATTTTTGCATGTTTCTTATTTAAGCAAATACTCTATTGCTTTTGAAAACTCTCCTAGTGTTTCAATGATACTTAAATAATCAAATTATATCTTATGAGGATAGTAAAAAGTTTTCCACAAACTTTATATGCTTCAGGCATTTTGAATCCTTTAGGGATTTTCATATGGATGTTTGTCAAGTAACAATTTTCAGCATGTCAAGTGTGACATCTTCAAGTATTTGGACTGCAAATCAAATAAGTTTTACGCTTACCAAAATACATTCTTTCAGGTCACTTGATAGATATTTCTACGTAGCATGCTTAAATTAACGTAGAATTCAGATCCTCACAATCTTTTACATTATTACGCTAATATTGTATCAAAGATATAGTCGACGATTTCTTATTTTGTCTTGGTTCACAATGCGACATAACATTTTGAGATCTCATCACTTTATTATTTTCAAGTACCTAAACCTCTCATAAGGTTTCATGAAGTGTTATGTCGTATGATCTTCAAGAGCATATTGCCTTCTTATAATGATTGTTTTCTCCTTATCATTTTCAAGGATTATTTCATTTGGAACTGATTGATCTATCATGCTTCACGTATGCATAGACTTTATCCTTTAAGGAGATAAAATAGGAGCACTTGCAGCTAAATATGAGATGCTTTCGGCTTTTGACTTGAATTGTCTATTGAATGAGGATCTGATGATAATTCAAAACATATTTCATAGCTGCCTATAATCTCCCCCTTATGTTAGGAAAACTAACATACATCCTCCATCTTCTTTGAGGAATCCATCTTTGTGCATCATGGTATATTTATTAATCGTATACTGCACATCAAAACTATTAGATGGAATAGTTGGTTCTTGACCTTGAACCAATTGAGTGGGAAGAAATAATCATAATATATTGATCTAATGCATACAAGTGTTATTTTATGCAATATATCATATTTCATACCAATACATGGAACTTTGTTCTCATTAGGAATGGTTCAACTATTTATGGAAGGCATTTAATGCTAAACCATCATCATCAAGATGAATTATCTTGATTACACAAGCTGAAAATTATGTTCTATTTATATTGAACAAGTAACTTTATGAATGTCAAACGTAGGTTGACCATGAATGTACATGTGATCATCTTATTGATGCATTTTTTCAACCTATCACATGATAGGTGAACGACCCTTATTCACCTTTTATTCTTTCAGATTTTGAGGGATCCAATCTCAAAATTAGTTGGTCCAACCAACTTATCATGAGAACAAGCAACATTAAAGTTCATAAAGAATTTTGTAATTCTTCAATATATGTTCAATACTCAGTATGCACATCTTCGGGATATCGCAATCGTTCATGTCAACTTATGAACTTTTAATCTGGTAAACTCTAAATTTACCATGATATGTGTTTTGCTTTAGAAAATTTCAGATTTACTATTATATGAATAAATTTCAGATTTACTACTTTAGAAGTAGATTTCAAAATAACCCATCTCAGTTATTCTACCTCTTTCGGAGGTGAGTTGTCATACCATCACAATCAAGTACACATTTATATTAATAAGCTTCATTAAATATTATCACATTCACCCCAGAGAATGGATCTATGCTTATAATAATCAAAATTTTCATTCCCCAAGAATGAAATATAATCGTGTCTTAAACCTATCAAATTATGATATCTCATATATCTTATAACCTTTTTCATCATATTGCTACTTCAGGAGCAAATTGAGGAATACATATGATGTAGAAAATTTTCTCTAGCGTATATCTTATAATCATAATAAGCGTGTGACAATATTATCACTTTTGATGATTATTATCATATTGTCTCTCCACGCTTATATTTGTGTATTCAATCACTTGTCTTCTTTCAATAATGAAGCAAGTTGTCAACTTTCAAATTTATGCTACCATATTCACTTCATGGAATAGAACATATTAATGGGAAATATTTCAGTACCTTTTATTAAACACTTATTATTTTGCCTTAGCCATCATAATATCATCAATATAGTGTATTGAGATTCAAACTCAACATCTTATCCATATAAAGGCATCTTAGGCATGAATCGATGGGACTTGAACTCAGCATATTATCATACTTTTTGATAATATTGTTCTTGAGGGTTAAATTTAAAATATAAATGATTCCAAATCAATTATTTTTCCTCAAATTCAATAATAATTATATTAGTAGTAGCAAAAGAAAGATAACATAAAGAATTACTAACCTTGAAATTCTTTAGATTTATAATCTCAGCTTGTTTGGCAGAGTCTCGTGCTGATAACGTGTATAAAATAATAAAGAACAACAAGAAGAGAAGAGAGAATAGAGAGAGTGATTCTTATTTCTTCTCTTGAGGGATGATTTACAATGAAGGAAGCCCTTCTATTTATAGAGGGAATTTGTCCCTAGTTGCACACTAAAAGACAAATACATCAAATCCTGATAGACATCAAATAGATCTTGATAGACATTCACTATAATTGATATATATCATAACATGATTAAGTTAATTGAGGTGTAAAGTGTAATTTTTAAAAACTTTTAAATTTTTTAAAAGTCCTCCATCTCCAAATTTTAAATTTTGGAATTTCCCTCTTTTCTTATCTTTCAATCTTTCTTCTTTGTTTTCTCCCCATCTTCTTCTTATTTTTTTTTTCTCTTTCTAGATTTTCTTGTTCTTCCATCTTCTCTTCTTCTTGTCTTTTCATTTTTCTTCTTCCTTTTTAAATTTTCATGGACTATTTTTGAAAAAAGTTTGAAAAGAAAATATTTGATTTCTTTTAAAAATGAATGAAGAAATAATTCACCAAATTCAACAATTACGAGAGTTGCTGAAGCAACACGAGAGTTGCTTCAGCAACTACAGTAATTGCTGCAACAACTATTATTAGTTGTTGTGTTACAACAATTATCGAAGTTGCTGCAGCAACTTCGATAGTTGTTGCAGCAACTTCGATAGTTGTTGCAGCAACTTCGATACTTACTTAATTTCTGAAAAAGATCTGGTTGAAGGAGGAGCCTACGAAAAATTAATATTATGGTAAAAATGGTAGTATTGGAGTTGGTGGTCACGCCGAATGAGAAGATGACATTTGTTGTAGTGTTGATAGCGACGGTGGTGGAGGAGAAAGAAGAAAAATAGACGATAATTATGTAGAAGGAGGAAATAATGGTAAATTTCGTAGAGGTGGCACTGGTAGTGATAGTGATAGCGAACAAAGAGGAAGCGACGGCGACAACAAAAAAGGTGTGGAGGAGTGGTGGTGGTGATGGTGTAGGGATCTTTGTGTAAATAATAAACCTTGAGGGTTTTAAAATTAGTGTCATTAATATTAATCTTAAAATTGTCACCTCCACTCAATATTTAAAACTTGTGTCACTCTTTTAATTTTGAAATATTTTTATCACCCTTAATTAATTTGCCCAGATAAGTTTAAAGTAGAAAAAGATGACTTGAAACTCCTCTTCAATTTTTTTCTTCTTTTTTTTTTTTTTACAAAATCGCAGTCCAATTATAAATTATGTAATTAAATGTTGTTTTAAAAAGGAAAAAACAAAGAAAGTAAATGGTACATTTGGAGAAATTGGGAGTCTGGTGCCTAAATGATATATATTTCATGTGTTAAGATTGCTTCTTTAGCAAGAAACCAGGTGGAACAAGATACTTTGTAGGGTATCTTGATTTTCCAGATATGTTTCCAAGGCCAGTAATTGAGTTGTGGGCTCAATCTGATTCAAGATCTTGTAGCCAGAGCTAACCTTGTATATTCCACTTGTGTTTTCACTCCACCAAGTGATGCTTATATAACTAATACTAAATGCTGACGATGAATACTGATGAAACATTGTTCAAAATTCTAAATGGTGCATTAAACTGTAGGGTATCATACTTGAACTTGTTTCCTCTAAAGCTTAAACTGTTAAAGAGGAGGAAAATTTGTTTTATATTGGTTTGCAATATCGCCCCTTGTATGCCGGCTGCTGCCTATGGCGTGAATCTTTTCCTTTTGGCAAAACACTCTGAAATTCTCTTTGATGATGTGTAGCCATGAGGTTCTTACTCAGAACATCATACCACATAGAATTGTGTGACTGTCTCATATATTATCTGCAACAGATACTAATGTTTTAACTTGCCTGTCTTATAAGTTCTGAAATATTAAGAAGGTATGTCTCTTGTCAATGTAAAAGGTGTGGTCTTGGTTGGCCAGCTTTTGCATGGTGAAGTTGCAACTTGAACAAATGCTAGCATTTGTTTTGCACCTAGTAATTAGCTCCCCATTGAGGGATTCTGAATTGGTGCTGTAAGCCAAAAAGAGTCTTCTTATTGTTTTAGAGAAATGGGATGGATTCTTTATCTGTCCTAGTGAACGACAACAATAACAACAAACCCAATGTAATCCCACAAGTGGGGTCTAGAGAGGGTAGGTAGAGGGGCTGTTTGCAATGGATACTTTGCTCAAGGTAGTCGAGTGTATGTCCTTTCCATACCAGGAGCAAAAGACGTGCCTCTTAATACATGGTTTGTCTTTTACTTTGCTTGTTATTTATTCCATGTGAATAAATCATACCAAGGTATGTTCATAACTATGCTGCTGGAAATGGTTCGAAAAGGCAGGTTTGTGCAGTAAATTGAGCTGCAATTTGGAGCACCTCCTTTTGTTCACATCATACACTGTCTCAAATATGAATCTGGTTATATTGATAACTGATTGCTCTATGTGCAAGCTATTGAAGGCTTCCCTGGTTTAAAAATAGCAAAATCTATTCCCTACCTGCCTTGTTGGGTAGCTGTACTCGGTACCTGTGCTATTGGGAGGTGAGTTGATTCCTTATTTTGTCACTAAGTATTGAGAAGATCCCACTAAAGTCACTTTTGAATTTTTCTTTACTATATTGTCACTCAAGATTTATCATGTTCTATGCTTTTGATGTTTTTGTATACTGCTTTTTATACTGCCTTTTATCTTGAGTCGGGGTTCTAACGGAAACAGCCTCTCTACCTCGTTAGAGGTAGTGGTATGAACTGCGTACACTCTACCCTCCTCAGACCCCACCATGTGGGAATATACTGGATTTGTTGTTATTGTTGTGTGCACTAAAAGGGCATTCTGAAGAAACGTGTTGTTCGCCCATTAGTTAAGCGGATCCGGGCCTTGTTAGAATTTAAGGAGGAAATTGAAATATACAACCTTAGATTGTTTATTGCAACTTAAAACAAACATTTTAGATTGCAAATAACAATTTATTAAAATAAAACTAAAAATAATAAAATAATTTCCTTTTAAATAAAAATAAAAACCACATTACACAAAAGGTAAAAACAGATTTCATATTAAAAATTATAGAATTCACCATTTAAAGCATCTAAGAAAAGATATCAATCACACCCTAAATTCTCTTTGGGACCATTTTTTTTTAAAACTGAATATGCGTCTTCTTCTTCAACCAATTTTTTTCCTTCTTATTCTTCAACATATCAACAAACATATATTATTTGAAACCAAAATTATCTCAAATAATTTTGATATTTGAGTCAAAAATTTCTAATCAAATATCAATTTCAGTATTTTATTTGAAACTGAAATTCTTCAAATTGAAAAGTTATAAAATGACTATACTATTTTCTAAAATATGATCATTTACATTCAATTATGATATAACATGAAGGAGATGGAATATCACATGTAATTTATGTTATTTGAAATCGTTTTTATACATTTTTTTAGCTGATATTATTTAAGAAGATCTATGTGTAGAAAAGTTGACATAAACAGTTCTTTAGGTTATACTAGTAAATGTTTATTGGTCTCTTAAGTGCCTTCTAATTTTCAATTACATTTATTTAGCTATTCTGATATTGTAACTCAATAAATACTAGACGTTTCAATAGATAGATCTAAAGATTGATGTAGAAGGTATTATGTATGATGCGAATACAAATTTTAAGGGATTGATAAATGCAACAACAACTCGATTGAAGATACACATAACTTCAATAAAAATTAAAATTAGTTACATAATATCTGATAGATGTCTGTCAATGGACATACACAGTGATACAAGAGTCGGGTGTATCTAGATAAGAAAAAAAAAACCATTGCTAATTTCGTTGTTAAATATCTATTATACATCATAATGAATGATATATCGATGAAACTAATAGAACATAATGAACAATCAATTGTTTGTGTAGGAAATCAAAGATTTGAAGAAGAAATTTGAAGCGGTAGCATCTATAATCAAATGATTCAGTTAGTTTGACAAAGGAAAAGGTTTCATGTTACTTATACATTATATACATGATATTAGGTCAAAATTATATATTTTTAGTCATTATTTTTTCATATTTAGTATTTTATTTGTCCGTTTTGAGCATTAATTTTATGAATTATGCCTAATAGTATATTTTAATGTGTAGAATTAAAATAATGTGAAAATGAAGAGATTTAGATTTAAAACGAATTAAAGAGGAAAGATTATAGAAGGAAATCAAGCACGCAACTCAGTGGAATAAATTTAATAAAATATTAAAAAGTGACCTTTTTAATTTCAAATTGGAATTCAGTTTGCCAAGCCTCGTCTGCCAATTACATGTAATCCCCTTTTATTTATTCTAGAAAGTTTTGAACTCAGTTATTTTATTAAAGTTTTTTCCTACTGTCGTAGAGGTCAGCGAAATTATTTTTATCTTTTATTCTTATTATTTTTTTATTTTTACGTTTTTATTTGGATGATTTATTGTAATTGCACCATGTCTATGTGGAGTTAAACTTCTCATTTTAGAATTATGGTAACTAACTAGATGATTGTTTAGTGCCTCTTGATTTTATTTATTTGATTATCATTATAGTTGTTCTTATATTCTTTTGCTTAATATTTTAATGCTTAGCTGAAATTAAAATAAATTTATATTCTTACTATGAACCTGAAAGGAGAATCAATGAGATAGAACGAAGAATATAGGGAGTAAGATTGTTACTTTAGTAAAATAAAGAATTGATTTGTGGCTAGGATAGGAATATAACTAGATCATCTTACTTCAAAGCAGAAAGATACATAAATGCATTCAAATTGGGTTATCACATCCCCGCTCAATGATGTATTTTTTAGGTCAATTTGGATAGATGGTTAGAGGCTCAGAAGACCATAATCATATAATCAAGCCCGTAAAATGAACAACTAGATAATCACATAAGTGGATGAAATTGATACTCCACATAATTGTTAGAGAATTCGTAATCCTGGATCGATTCATTCATTGAGCGTAAAATTTGATCTTCTCTAGTTTAATTGTCCATTAGTTATTTTCTTTTTATTATTTTAGTTTAGTTAATCTATGAATTTATCTTTAAAATTTACCGCTTGACTAAATAATTAGAATTGGTCTAATTTGATGAATAGTTAATTGACATCTCTGTGGGTACGATATTTAAACTCTCAATCTTACATTACTTGTAGGACCGCATACACTTGCGCGTGCGTTTGGACGCAACATAAACACATAAAGTTGATTATTATAAAATAGAAACATAGTAAAATTATGATGATAAAGATTGTGAACACACCTTTTCCTGAAAACCTAACATTTCTCTGAAAAACCTGTACATACATATTTATAAAATTCTTAAGTAAAATGGAAAAGGAACATTCAGTGATACAAAAGTAAATATAAAAATTTGATATAATGAATAAATACTACCTGTAATTTTGGCATATAACTAATAATATATAAAGATTGTGAAAGATCAGTAAATGAATAATTTGGTGTATTAAAACAGTATATACATAGATGAAAAACAAACCTTCTCCCGTAAAATATACGTAAATACGACACAAGATACATAGACATATATATATATATATATATATATATATATATATAGACATCTATCCATCTATCCATCCATCCGTCCATCCGTCCATCCATCCATCCGTCCGTCCGTCCGTCCGTCCGTCGATCCATCCAATCTATTCATCCAATCTATCCATCCATCTATCCGTCCATCTATCCGTCCATCTATCTGTCCATCTATCATTCTATCTATCCTTCTATCTATCCATCCGTCCGTCCATCCATCCGTCCGTCCATCCGTCCATCTATCCGTCAATCGATCCGTCCATCTATCCGTCCATCTATCCGTCCATCTATCCGTCAATCGATCCGTCCATCTATCCGTCCATCTATCCGTCCATCTATCCATCCATCCATCCATCCATCTATCCATCCATCCATCCATCCATCTATCCATCTGTCTATCTATCTATCTATCCATCCATCTAATCTATCCATCTATCTATCCATCCTTCCATCCATCCATCTATTTATCGATCCATCTATCTATCTATCCATCCATCCAGCCAGCCAGCCAGCCAGCCATCCATCCATCCATCAAGCCATCTATCTAACCATCTATCCATTTATCTATTCATCCTTCTATCTATCCATCTATTTATCTATCCATCTATCTATCTATTTATCTATCCATCCATCCATCTATCGATCTATCCATCCATCTATCCATCTATCTATCTTTCTATCTTTCTATCCATCCATCCATCCATCCATCCATCCATCCATCCATCCATCCATATGTATGTGTATGTATAGGTATATATATAATATATACATATTATATAGCGACAGTATGTTAATGACATAAGATAAACCAACCAATAATTTATTTGAGTATATGTGAAATACAATGGGGTAGTAAAATCGGGTATGTGATGTATATAGTACGTATATGAAATACGTCGCATTATATTATTGGATAATATACTCGTGTACGTATGTGATATATATAGTACGTATTGATATAGTCGATAATGTGTATATATATGTGTATATGTATAGGTATATATATAGTATATACATATTATATAGTGAAGGTATATTAATGACATAAGATAAACCAACTGATAATTCAACTGAGTATCTGTGAAATACGTTGTATATTATTATGGGGTAGTAAAATCGGGTATGTGATGTATATAGTACGTATTTGAATGTTGATAGCCAATTGAATATATTTATATATACGTATATCTAGTGTAGTGATGAAATAGATATACTATTTTGTGTCAATATAATGTAGACACACGTATATTGTTGAAGTTGTAATAACGTAAGACAAGTAATCGATAATTTATCTGATTAACACGTTGTATTACGATGTATATATATATATATATAATATCGTAATTAAAAGCTAATTAACCAAAAATTTATCTTAATTTGTGAAATTCATTGATATTATTATATGATTGAGGAAATATACTACTCGTGTTAATGTGATGATAAAATAATTAATTATCTGATTTATATATATACGCATTGTATTAAATTAATTGGATATTGTTATAAATATTATAGAATTTATTAAAAAATTAATTTGTTAAAATTAATTTTAATTTATTAAACTTTAATTTATCAAAGATTTTGTAAAAATCGACCACATATGGTCGGTTTTCAAAAATATTTCCAGAAAACCGACCACATGTGGTCGGTTTTATTGTTAATTAAAAAAATTAAATACAATTACTAACCCTACCCGAACCAACCAAATATTTCACTTTCCCAATTATTGTAACCAAATACACACACAAACACAAAAAATGGGAAACACAAACACATATACACAAAGCTTCCACCAACTGCCGCATACGCACATACACACACAAAACCAAAGCTTCCACCATCGCCACTGCATACGCACATACATCGACTATCACTGTCGACGGTCACCGTCGCCAAGCTTCCACTGTCGCTGAGCTTCCGCCATTGACACTATCAAGATTTCGAGCTTCCAACTTATTTAATCACTCAAACACACTCGAAATCACTCGAACAAGTGGGTTCTCATAGCAACTCTTGATTTCTCCAACTCAAGTAAGTAAGAATGTGAGATTGCTTGACCTTGTTTTGAGTTAACTTAACTTCATTTTGAATTTTGAAACCCTAGTTCTTATGTTTTGGTCAAAAATGGAGAAATTGGGCATAAACTTGAATGTAGTATGGATTATGTGTGTTATGTGGAATGAAATGAGTAATATCTTGCATAGAGTAGATGGGTATTTTAGAGAAATTTGTAGTAGTCTATCTTTTAATTTGCTAAGCTCATCATTCTCGATGTTGCAGCTTACCGTGAGAGAATCTATAAGCAGATTGAAGCTGCCATTTTGAAATATCAAGAAACTAAGGAAAATATCAAAGGTATATTGACATAGTGAAGCTGTGTGGGGCTATCTTCAATTCACTATTCTTGTTATCTTCTTTTAATTGTTCATATTGAAGTCTAGTAAAGCCATGTGTGGCCTTGTCTGATTCACTATCATTGTTGTTATCTTCTTGTTATTGTTCATATTAAAGTCTAGTGAAGCTGTGTATGGCCTTGTTCGATTCACTAGCATTGTTCTTGACATCTTGTTGGTCTTGTTGTTGCTTGTTTCTTGTATTGTGAACTTGATATTGTATCATTTGGTATGAAAGCTCAAGGTTTGGTTTTGAATGTGTAGGGACTTGGTAGGCGTTTTTTTTTATTTGAATGTGATTATATTTGATGATTTAGTAGGTTGAAAATAATTAAGTGTAGGGACTTTAAGGGTGACGTGGTAGGTTGAAAGTGGTTAAGTTTAGGGACTTTAAAGGTGTTTTTTTTTGTTTTGAATGTGGTTTTGTTTGATACTTAGTCACTTGAAAATGGTTAAGTGTAGGGACTTTAAAAAAGGATTTTGTGTTTTGAATGTGATTTTGTTTTGATACTTAGTCACTTGAAAATGATTAAGTGTAGAGACTTTAAAGGGAATTTTTTTATTTTGAATGTGGTTTTGTTTTGATACTTAGTCACTTGAAAATGGTTAAGTGTAGGGACTTTAAAGGAGATTTTTTATTTTGAATGTGGTTTGGTTGGTGACTTAGTTACTTGAAAATGGTTAAGTGTAGGGACATTAAAGGTGACTTGGTAGGTTGAAAATGATTAAGTGTGGGGACTTTAAAGGCGACTTGGTAGGTTGAATGTGGTTATGTTTGGTTACTTGGTAGGTTTAAAATGATTAAGTGCGGGGACTTTAAAGGTGTTTTTTTAATGTGGTTATGTTTGGTGATAATTGAATTTTTGGGACTTGATCTAATTCGTTGAATCTGATTGTTTGAGTAGATGAAACCTGATTATAGCTAGATGTATCAACGGAACAATGATAATAGAATGGGTAGTAGGGAGGAATTTGTTGAAGATGTCAAAAGATTTTGTTGAACATGCTAAGACACTTGATATTTGGACACGTTTTTGGGCTATTTGTTGTCCTTGTGTTAGATGTGATGGTAAAAATCATGTAAGTGAAGAAGATGTAAAGGAACATTTTTATAGAAAGGGGTTTCACGAGGGCTTTTTAAGATTATGTGGTATTCATGGTGATGTTGCACAAAATAACTTTGTTGTTGGAGAAAGTAGTAGGTCTATAGGGCATAATGAATATCAAGATACTAGGATGACAGAAATGGTGCACGATGCTTTTGGGATACAACACGGGGGTGACTTTAGGGAAAATGTCAAAGATGTTCCTAATAGTAAAGCGGGCAAATTCTATGAATAATTGCATACTGCTAGTCATCCTTTGTTTGATGGGTATTCGCACTCTCGTTTGTCTGTTGCTATTAGATTATTAGGTATTAAATCTAACTAGAATATTACTGAAAGAGGAATGGACTCAATGATAGACCTTATTAAAGAGTTAGTTGAACCCGGCTTAGAGGTTCCTGATTCTTTCTATAAGGCAAAAAGATTGGTGTCAAAGTTAGGTCTCTCCTCGGTTAGAATTGATTGTTGTGAAAATGGTTGCATGTTATACTTTAAGTAAGATGCTAACCTAGAGTCCTGTAAGTTTTGTCAGCACCCTCGATATAAGCGTGGTTCTAGTGGAAATCAAATTGCTATTATGGTGATGCATTATTTACCTCTAATACCAAGGTTGAAGAGGTTGTATGCTTCAAACAGCTCAACTCCTCATATGAGATGGCACAGTGTATATAGAAGGCCCATTGGTGTTATGTGTCATCCATCTGATGGAGAAGCTTAGAAGAATTTTGATGCAACTTATCCAGATTTTGCAGCTGAGTCATGAAATATTCGTTTGGGATTATGTGCGGATGGGTTCTCTCATTTTTCAGTTGGTGCTGCGCCATATTCATGTTGGCCTATATTTATCACCCCTTATAATCTTCCTCCTGAAATGTTGATGACTAGTCCATATATATTTCTTAATTGTGTTGTTCCTGGCCGGCGTAATCCAAAAAGCAGAATAGATGTCTACTTGCAACCTTTGATCGATGAACTTCAAATTTTATTACATGAAAGGGTTGAATCTTGGGACATCTCACTTAAACAAAATTTCAATCTGCGTGCATATCCAATGTGAAATATTAATGATTTTCTTGCTTATAGAATATTGTTTGGGTGGATGACAGCTGGAAAGTTGGCTTGTCCATACTGTATGGAAAAAACAAAATTTTTCACATTGAGACATGGCAAGAAAAATTCATGGTTTGATTGTCATCGTTGTTTCTTGCCACTTGATCATGAATTTAGGAGACCTAAGAATTCATTCAGAAAGAATAGAAGGAAATATGATGGTCCACCTCCAAGGCTGTCTGGTCATGACATCTGAGAGGCTGTCTGGTCATGACATCTGGGAGATAGTTTAGGATTTGCCTAAAGCCAGCGAAGAACCATTGTACAGGCTTCATGGATATGGATTTTCACACAACTGGACTAAGAAGAGTATATTTTGGGAGTTAGAATATTGGCCAGATAATTTACTTAGAAATAATGTTGATGTCATGCATACTAAGAAGAACTATTTTGAAAACTTGTTCAACACAGTTAGGGATGTCACCGACAAATCAAAGGATAATCCTAAGGCCAAACTTGACTTACCAAAATATTGCAAATGCCGAGAATTACACTTACACGAGGGGTCTATTGGCAATGTTCTTAAGCCCAAGGCTACTTTTACATTCAAGTTGGATCAAAAGCGTCAAATATGTAAGTGGGTTCAAAGTATGAAGATGCCCGATGGATATGTCTTAAATTTGGGAAAGAGGGTTGATATGGCACAAGAAATCTTACATGGAATGAAAAACCATGATTGTCATGTTTTCATGGAACAATTACTTCCAATTGCTTTAATTGGTTTTCCTGAAAACATATAGAAATCAATAGCAGAGATCAATTTGTTCTTTAAAGACTTATGTGCCACCACATTAAAAAAAGAAAATCTAGCGCGAATAGAAAGTAATATTGTTTTTATCACCAACAAGTTGGAGAAGATTTTTCCACCAGTGTTCTTCGATGTGATGAAACATCTTTTCATTCACCTTGTGCACGAAACTCGGCTAGGCGGTCCAGTTCAAACTAGGTGGATGTATCCATTTGAACGGTAAGCAATTGCAACATATTTAAATTCATACATATCTTTTTTAAATATAGTAAAAATCTATTCTCAAGATTGTGCAAGGCAATTGGAAAATTAAAAAAGGGTCCCAAAAATAAACATAGGGTGGAAGGCTCTATAGTTTAGGCATGTCTTGCAAGAGAAACGTCTCAATTTTGTTCATACCACTTTCGTGATGAAGTTGCTTGTTTAAGAAATTGTCTGAATCATCATCAGGACGATGTGAATGAGCCTCATTTGCAACCGAAATCAATTTTTAATCAATCTGGTTGTAAGGCTAAAAAGACCATACGTCACCGGCTCACTCCCACGGAGCACAAATCATCAACTTTGTATGTCTTGCTGAATTGCCCGGAAGTTGAGCCCTTTATGAAGTAAGGAGATTAAAATTTTAACATATCTTATTTATTTACTCATTCCCTTAAAGAAACTAATTGTGTTTCCCATGTTGGATCTTCAGTTTATTTAAGACTCAATTCCATGAAAATCAAGTGTATTCATCCTTTGCAACATGGTATACATATGAGGTTCGTAAGTATATTAATATTTCTACAAATTATAAACCTTCACACATTCCTCATCTAACATATATATAATATATATATATATATGTATAATATTTTTAGGTACACCAGTCACCAAATGCAGCCGCATACAATCAACTCTTAAGAGATATTTCTTTGGGTCCAGTTGAAGCTCATGCAATATCCCATTACACAGTAAATTATTTTAAATTTTCCATGAAACAATACTCCAGAACAAGGAAAACAAATAATAATGGTGTTTGGGTTAAGGGTGATGATGATGTTGATTACTTTGGAATCATACACGAGATCTTAGAACTGGAGTATGCTGGTTTTCCAACAAATAAATTGTCCTCTTTCGATGTAAGTGGTTTGATCCAAGAACAAGATGCACAGGAGTACATAAGGATCATAAAATCATTGAAGTGAAGCACAATAGGTCATATCCAGTTTACGATCCATTTGTTCTAGCACAAAATTCTAAACAAGTGTATTATGATCCTTATCCGTTGTCCAGTGATAAGTTTGATTGGTGGGTTGTAATCAAAATAAAGCCTATAGGACGGGTGGAAGTTGAGAATGTGCTGGAGACTGCGTATCAAAATAAAATACAGATTGATCACTAGCTAGTGGACGTTGACTTAGTGGATAGTTTAAATCACCCAAAAACTATATTTAAAGAAGTTAATTTGCGGAAGAAGAGGTTGAGTGGGTAGGATATGAGGAAACTTCCGAAGAGGGTGAATGGTTTAGTGGAGAGTCTTCAGAAGAGGAGGATTAGTTTTGTAGGTTGTATTTATTATGTATTGATGTCTTTATGCTTTGTACTATATATTTACATTTATGTTTCTTATTTAAGATTGATATGTAATATACTGTTTAAGATTGTCGTTTTCACTTTTCCATAATTTATATAGTAATAAAAATATTCTTGTCTATCTCATGTTGTTAGAGCGATTTGAAATGTGAATTAGTAACTTGAAATTAGTTACTAGGAATGTTTTCTTATATATTCATTTTGTAGGAACTAACTACTTGTTAACTTTACATAATTTAGATATTAGGCAGAGGTGACAAAGGTAAGGGAAAATTTGATCTTACGAACCCAAAAAAGAAAAGACAACTTTCGCCTTATAGACGACCGACAAGTATTAATATATCGGAGGGTCGATTTGCTGATGTGACAACATGACCCTCATATTCTAGGTCGTCTCAGCATTCGGTTCCTACTTCTATGCATGTGGGGCCACTTCATGGGTCTATACCAACCCAATCTTCTTCTATCACCGTGCCACGACTATCACAGTACTATCAGATGGCCGCTGGCACATCCAGACACGTACCATCATCGATACTCTCCTGTAATAGTCACATAACTTCGAACAGTGATTCTGCTGGATCTATTGGGTTGTCGGATCTTTAGTTTGGTGGCACTCTATCTAGTGCTTTAGATTCGCCCACGCCAATGCATCCACCATCACTTGCTCCGCAATCAGGAGACAAAGATGATCTTGAGAGGCTTTATCTTGTTCCATATATGAGAGGGTAAGATTTCTAAATATAATAACATTATTCATTTTTTCATTACTATATTATTATGCTCTATGAAATTACTGTTTGATCCTTTGTTTTAGGTTTAGGCCGAATGCTGGAGTTGGAAAAACTGTGAGAAAATGCATTTTTCGGAACTTTAACGGCTACTGGACCAGTTGGCAAAAGGTTCCAGAACTTGACAGGGAAAGAATGTTTCAAGAATTTAATGTAAGGATTTAACTTATCGACTACTTAACACTTTGTTAGAACAAAAAGATTGAATATAATTTTTTTATTTTTGTTGTAGAAATTTTATTGGTGGGATGATGTTAATGCATATCTTATAAAGAGAAACTTTTTCAGAAGATGTAGATCCAGATTTAACGGTTTGTTGAATTATTCCCGAACCAACTTGGTAAAACCTGACTGGATTCATTAATTCTTATGGCAACAGTATATTCACCATTAGAATAGCGAAGAATACCAATTGCTGAGGGAAAAGGGAAAGAAAACTCGGGCATCATCCAAACGTAGATCCCTACATACTGCGGGTACCAGAAGTACTATTGTTATGCTGGAAAAAATGGTATGTAATTTTTACAATTTTAATTGTTTGTTTCTATTTAAATTTTTTATTATTTGAACACTGATAATTTTTTCATATGCAGGAAAAAGAAAAGGGTAGGAGCATACCACATGATGAGCTATTCGAGGAGACTCATCTGAAAAAAAAACGACTGATGAAGATGTCTAGGTTGAACCTCGTGCAAAAGCTTCCCTTGTAAGAAACAAATATTGAATTTATGAATCTTTTTCTCAAAGTTGATATTATTCAATTATAACTACTTTAATTTTTTTGACTTTTAATATTAACTTTACTTTTAATATAGGATAAATATACGCAGCTCGTTAGTGAGTATCGTAGTACTCAGCCTCCTGAAAGTCAGGGTGACCAATTACCCCAACATGCAGAGGAGGAGTTATGGGAAAAAGTTGTGGGTCCTACAGATAGAGGCCATTACTATGGATACCACAAATTTTTTTGACAAGAATATTAGGTGTTCGTCCGGCCCTGCATACTCTGGCTCTTCAATTGATAGAGAAACCATTGAAATGCTGAAAAATATGATTTCTAAACTCACCGAAGAACTTGTTGAACAGAGAGAGAGGGCATAGAAGAAGGAGAAGGAAACATCATCCCAAATCAGGATGCTGCAGGAGCAGTTTAGCTCTTTCATTAAGACTATAGGGGTTATTCCTCCGTGTCCTGGTAATGGAGTTCGAGCTGCAAAAGGTCTATACCCCCTGGATGATATCAACACAGATGAGAATATGGAAGACGCGGATGAATTCGATGAAGATGACTTTTAGTTTTTTGACTTTTGTATGTGTTGTACTTTGAATTTAGACATTTTGTTGTAGTTCGTACACTTTTGGAACGATTGTTGTAGTTTTTACACTTTCACTTTTGTTGGATATTTTGTATGTGTTGCACACTTTTGAAAGTATTTACATTTGGTTTGTTGTTATTGTTGTTGTTATATTGCATGTTGGGCCATTTGTTGATTTTTATTTTTTCAAAAAAAATTCCAGAAAAATCGACCACAAGTGGTCGTTTTTTCAAAATTTTTTTGCAGTAAACCGACCACTTGTGGTCGATTTTCTAATAAATTAATTAATTTAATAGAAAAACAACCACAAGTGGTCAATTTTTTATTAAATTAATTAATTAATTTATTAATTTTTTTTAATTTTAATAAAATAATAATGAATTATATATATATATATATATATATATATATATATATATATATATATATATATATATATATATATATATTTTAAAAAAAACTAACCACAAGTGGTTGGTTTTTAAAAAACTACCTCTACTTTATCGACCACACACTTTGGTCGGTTTTGTGGTAGAAATTGGGGAAAACCGACCACTGTGGTCGATTTTTGTGATCAGTTTTTCTCCTTTTTAGTAGTGAGGGGATAAATATAACCTTCTTAAAGGAAATATGTCTAATTGAAAACATGATGATAGGATTGAAGGATAGTTATGTATTTTGCTAAAAGTTTGCGAGATAATGGGATCTTCTTAAAGAAAAGACGTGTAATTGAAAATATGATGATAAGATAGGGGATAGTTAGCATTTTGTCTAAAAATTTACTAAAAGCTATATCTATAATATATTAAAAGTGTGAACATCCTTAGAAGAGTGAATTGAACTTTTTACCCTTCATTAAAAGTCTCTGCAATAGATAAAATCATCTTTTAACATACTTAATTAATATTATTTTATTATATTTATAACATTAACTGTTAAAATATATAAAACTAAGAATTTCTAAAATATATGATAAAAGAAAATTAATATCAATAAACTACTAAAATATATGGTAAGCCCCCCCCCCCTCTATGTAAAGTATAAAAGAGTACAAATTTTCCATATTTAAGATATAATACCCAATTACCCCCCCCCCCCCCCCCGAACTATACCCAAAAGGGTTATGCCACACCTCAACTTAAAGGGGGTCCTATTACCTCCCTGAACTAATTAAAAATGGAATTTTCACCCCCTTAGTGCCTATGTGGCACATAATGGCACGAACGTGGCACAACACACTAAAGTGTCCATGTAGGCACACGTGTGTACCACGTATATGCCACGTATGTGCCACAGAGGCATTAAGGGGAGTGAAAATCCACTTTTAATTAGTTTAGGGGGGTAATAGGACCTCCTTAAGTTGAGGTGTGGCATAGCCCTTTTGGGTATAGTTCAGGGGGGTAATTGGGTATTTTCTCCATATTAAAAGAGTGTGTATATTTTTTTTTAAACCAATACAAATACAATTACACAAATAAAAGGTGGCGATTGAAAATTTGTCATCATCTACAGAATATCACAAGACTATATTAGTACCTATATTAATACCTACATAATGGTTTGTATCTTTGATGGAAGATGCGTGTTGTCTAAATCTAAAAATACAGAATACCACAAGACTATATTAGTACTTACACAATGGTTTGTAGCTTTGATGAAAGATGTATGTTTTCTGAATTCAAAAGATTAAATCTTTTATCTTTGTTGGTTAAGAAATTTTGGTAGCAGCGATAATTTTGTAACTACTTTTTCACGTATTTTGAAGGTGCGGTATTCTTCAAATATTATACTAATTTTTTTGTTATCAGTCATATCTACATTTAATTTATTGCAAGTTACATTTTCATAATTTCTTTGTTTCTTGATGATGTAAAGAAAAATTAAAGAATAAATATTTGTATTATTCTTCGTCTTTCTCTATTTTTTTATTGATAATGTATGCATTTTTTTCTTTTTTTCTAATTTGTGTCGTAGGAATATGCATTTTCTTAGCAGATTATATTCAGGTATTTTCAGTTATATTTTCTATAAATTTTGTACTGTAAGGCTATCACTTTATGATTTTCTCAATGATTAATAATTAAAAAATCTTAAAATATATGATAGTAGAAAAATAAATTTCTCTTTTTTTTTTAGTCGTACAAGATTTCTTTGTTTTTTGATGACATGAATAAAAATTAAAGAATAAATACTTGTATTATTCTTCATCTTTCTCTATTTTTCTATTAATAATATATGCCTTTTTTTTTTTTTTACTATTTGTGCTGCAAGAACGGTTTATATTTAGGTACTTTAAATTATATTTCTGATAAATTTTGTATTGTTAGATTATTACTTTATGTTTTTCTCTATGATTAATAATTAAAAAATTCTAAAATATATGATAGTAGGAAAATAATAACTGTAGCTCAACAAAAATATAATTGTTGTTTTAATAATTTATTTGTGCACTAAAAAAGGACATAACTAATGTCTTTCATTAAAAGTTTTTGTTTTAGATGAAATTTTCTTTTCATTTTTTTTCTAACTATTATATCAATATCTTTATAAATAAATAGGGAGACTCCTAAATATATGATAATTGTAGTACAAGTCATAAGAAAAGGACACAATGTCATCTATATCTATAATATATTAAAAGTGTGAAGACCCTTAGAAAAGTGATTCAAATTTGTTGTCCTTCATTAAAAGTTTCTATTTTATATAAAATCGTCTTTTCATCTTTTTTCTCAAATTATTATTTAGTTATATTATAATATGGAATCCTAAAATATATGGGATAAGAATTTAAAATATGGTAAGATTTACTTAAATAGGGAGTCTTTTTTTTTATTTAAAAGAAGCATTTAACATAAATTAATAAGAGGAGTGCCCAGATTAATCTGGTTCAAGTACATTCTGAATAGGGTCTCCATGAGACAAAGAGGTAGAGTTTCTAATTTGTCTAACAAAATGAGTTCCTAGAATGTCCGCCCATAAAGCTTCTTGTGCGCACATAGGAGGAACTACAAAAATAACCCCATTTTCAAGCTTTCGTAATCTTGCTCCTTCCTTAGCAAAAGAATCCGCCACTCTATTTTGCTCTCTATAGTTGTGCTCCTCCACCGGATGGACCAGTTCCGCCAGTAGTGACCCGCATTCCTCAATCAAAGCATTATATAGCAGATTTCCATTAGTGATCATGTTAATAACTTGCACTGAGTCTACATTAATATGTATGGGGGTGAGGTTGTTGGTTTCGACTAACCTCAGTCCCTCAAGTAAAGAAGTAAGTTCCATCTGATTATCGGTGACCTGGGTAAAGCTACTATAGAAGCCTAAGATCCAGTCACCTCTATGGTTTTTGATTGCTTCCCCAAACCCCCATTTTCCTGGGTTACTTGTGCAAGCTTCGTCCGTATTAAGTTTGACGGAGTTGATTGGAGAGGGGTTCCACTTATCATAAATGTTAGTTGTGTGAGGTTTTTAAGTGCCAGGGTTTAAACAGTACAACTCAACAGTTTGAGCATAAGAGTTCTTGAAAGATGGTCTATTCGTGTGACTATTGAAGATGTTATCATTCCTAGTATTCCATATAGTCTAGAGAGAGAAGAAAAATATGGTGGACCAAGGAAGGAGGTTGTCAAACTGCTTATTCTTAATTTTTTTCATGTTGTAGCCTAGTTTTCCTTCTTGAGATCTACTACAGACATAGGTGGGGGGCTAGAGGTCATTTGCATCATATCATTCTAGAAATGGGTGGTGGAGATGGATGATGTGAAGATATGGTCAATATTTTCAATAGGGTGTTGGCATATTTTGCACATATTGTCCACAGTTATGCCCATTTTGTTAAAAGTATCACACCAAGGGAGTCTATCATGGTGGAGGATCCAAATGAAGTACTTTATTTTATTGGGCATATGCATCTTCCAGATCCAGGTGAAAGAGTTGTTGGGGATACTCTGGTCCTTGAGGCTATTGGAAAGGATAAGGTTGTAGGAACTTTTACTGGTGAAAATACTATCACTAGTTAGTCCCCAAACACGCTTATCTTATTTGAGTTTAGGATTGGAGAAGGATGAGCTGGTAGTGGTATAAATAATACTAGGGAGAAGATTAAAGCTGAGAGAGTTAAAGTCCCAAAACCCATTTTGTAAAACTTCAGAGAGTTTGGTGTTCAGTTATCTTTCCATAAGGGGGCTAGCAATGAAATTCCTGGGGGAGGGGGGGAGGGATTTGGAATCCACTTGTCAAATCAAAAATTGATGAGGTCTCCGTTGTGGATAGTCCATTGAGAAGATCGCTTGCAGATGTTCCAACCCTTGATAATTCCTTTCTAGGTTCTAGAGCTGGTATTTTTGTTAACCATTCCCTTTGAGCTATGCTTGGAGTGCAAGATAGAGGACCACAGTGTGTGAGGGTCAAGGTTAAGTATCCGTGCAAGATTAAAGAGCATTGAGATATTCTTTAGCTCAGCCATTTGTACACCCAACCCACCCTGACTTTTGGGAATGGTAATGGTGTTCTAGTTTAGCATGTCTGCTCAGTGGTCCCTAAATGAAGTTTCTCTGAGTCTTGTTAATGATTTTCAGGATTTTAGAGAGAAGTTGAATGAATTGCATTACATGATTTGGAATGTTATTCAGGGAAGTGTGGGCAAGATTTGCCCTTCCTGCTAAGTTTAGGAACTTAGTTTTCCAACCTGCCATCTTATTCCTGAGGTTATATTGATGAACTGAAAATTAAAGTTGGTAGGGTGCTTCTGAAGGATAGGGAAACCAAGGTATCTACCAAAGGAGTTCCTAGCCTTGATAGAAAAGATGTTGGACAGGTCAGAAATGGTATACCTATTGCAATTTACAGAGAAGAAGACCTTGGATTTTGAGGGGCTTATCCTCATTCCAGAAAAGAAGCTAAACAAGGAAAGGGTTCTGTTAATGGTTATGCAATTCTTGATGTTAGCCTTAGCCAGAAGAGTTAGGTCATCTGCAAAAAATAGATGAGAAATATTGGGCCTTGAGTGATTAATGGTAATAGGATCCAAATTGAGAATTCCACTTCATTGTTGATCCTCCTAGAGAGCATTTCCATACACAGGATAAAGATATAAGGGCTGATGGGGTCCATTTGACTAGTTCCTCTAGTTAGTTTGAAGGCATTGGTTTTTTCACCATTAACTAGGATAGAAATGGTGGGGTAGGTTATGCGTGACATGATGAGAATGATGAGGTCTTTGGGAAAATTGAAAATATTAAGGGTAAGTCTGATGAAGGACCATTCCAGCCTGTCAAAGGCTTTTTCTAGGTCAATTTTAAGAATCATATTGCCCTCTTTTCCTTTCAATTTGTTGAAGTGAGTGATGAATTTCTGTACTATTATGGCATAATCAGAAGCTCTTCTTTTTTAGAGGAAACTTGCTCGATTTTTGCCAATTATTACAGGAAGGAGGGGCTTGATTTTATTCACAATAATCTTTGTGATAATCTTATACTAATTCTTACAGATCCCAATAGGTCTGCAATTTTTTAGAGTGGTGGCTTTGGGATATTTAGGAATGAGGCAGAGGTAGATGGAATTAATATGGTCCTTCATTTTAAGTGTGGAGAAAGTATGGAGGCAGAAGTTAATGAGGGCCCCCCATAATGTCCCAATACTTTTAGTAGATGAGGGGGTGAAGGCCATTAGGGCCAGGAGCCTTGGTGTGTTTGAAGAGGAATGTGGCTATTTTGATTTTCCTAGAGGAAGGATGATTCATCAAAAGGTAACGGTTTTCACTGTTGATGGAGCCATTCATAGAAAGGTTAGATTGGTATCTGAGGTGATTCCATGAGTGGTTAGTGGTGGATAAGGCACGATAAAATTTATCAACCTTTGCCTTGATATCAGCTGGGTCATAGAGCCAGTTACCACTATTCTCTTGCAAGGCATTAATGGAGTTTCTCCTTCTTCTATTTAGGGTAGTTGTATGAAAGAATCTAGTTTTGGCTTCCCCTTCAATGAGCCAGCTGATTCTGGATTTTAGTTTTTAGAACTCATGCTCATACCTAAGGATCTCACTAAATCTATGAGTGAGAGACTCTTCTAAGCAGTGGAGAAAGTTGCTTTTAGGGTAGTTGGGGGACTATTAGATGCCAAAAAGTCTAGAAAGGATGGTTTTTTTTCTCTTTAAATATATTTCCAAATATTTCTTTATTCCAGGTTTGTGGAGAAGCTTGAAAGTTGGCAGTTGACTCAGTGTGATTAGGGGAGTTCTCAAAGCATTCTCTAACAAGATGTTTAAAACCTTGATGGGAGTACCACATACTCTCCATCCTGAAAGGTTTGTCAAGGGTTCCTTGTCTGGACTTAGAGAGGCCAAAAAGAAGAGGGCAATGATCAGAGTGCGTTCTAGAGAGGTGAGTAACAGAAGCCTCAGGGAACTTATGGATTCAAGTTTTATTAGTAAAGCATCTATCAAGTCTTTCTAAGATGAGGCTGCCCCTATTTCTATATCAATTATTAGTCAAGGTATACTTACTGCCTTTGAAACCCAGGTCCATGAGCTTCCAATTATTAAAGCAATTCCAGAATTGACCAACCCTACTATTATTAATTGCATTTCCCCCATATTTATCACTAGAGGTTAGAACTTCATTGAAGTTACTTCCTATTAGCCAACTATTTTGGGTGTCTCTTGACCACATTAGCCTAGTTTCTTGTTGTTTCGAAAGGAATTTCCTATCATTGAAAGAGGTGACAACATAAATAATATTGAAGAACCAAATTGAAGAAGGGTTTTATACCTAGACAGCAAAATGGATACTCTGGGAGGACATGGAGATTCCAGTGATGCTAAGCTTGTCCTCATTCCATATAAGAACCAGCCACCCAGATTGACCAGTAGCTCCTGATTGGATGTGCTTAAAGAATCCAAGGTTCCAACAAGGTTAGAATGATCAGACATTCTAGTTTCAGGAAGAGCCATCATGGAAGGTTTATGGATACTTATCATGGAGGAGGAGTGCCTTTGAAACTATACAATATTTTCCCCTCTATCATTCCATATTATGAAATTTATCATCAATCTTGGGAATGCTGGGGTGGTTGTTATTACCTCCCTCCCCTTCCCCAATGGGCTGGATGATTTCAACGGTTCCATCTTTTCCTTCTTTAGGGATGATGGGGTAAGGTTTGCTACAAAGAACCCCTGATTTGAGAGGCTTGGAATTTGGATCCCTAGTTCAAACCTCATAAGGTTTGTTGGGAATAGAACTACTACCATTTTGTTTACTAATTCCACTAACTCTAGGGTTATTGGCCTTTCCAACGTTAGTACATCTGTTTTTTGGACCCTCATGGTTGCTAGACCCTCATGGTTGCTACCCCTGTTGATTTCCCTCAGTTCTTTTAGGATTTCTCTCCTTTATCTATTTTTAGGATCAGGGGGTTATTCATGGAGAGGGGATCTTGAGCTGGTGCTTCCTAAGGGTGGGCCCCAGGTTCTTTCACAAAAACTATGTTCTTGGAGAGGAGGTCCTGGGCTGGCTGAGGAAAGAAGGACATGCTCTGAGTGACCTTCTGCATGAGGTCGTTGAGCATGTTTGGAGTTAGGGACTCCAGAGAAGGCTGGTTCATTACTCTCATAAGGGTGACCATCCAGGTGTTCTGGACAAAGCTCATGCATCCTTGGTTAAGACCAAGTGTGATCAGCTGTGCTACATATTTGGGATCCTTCACAGAAATTAATATCGGGGTTCCTACCACCTCCAGCTGGAATTTTGGCTGAAGATTTTTTATGTCCATCTCCAGCCAGGATTCTAGTGCATTTGGTGGGTTAGTATTGAGGTGAACATTTGTGGCGTCTTCCGGCTGTTGATTTTTGGTGGGGCCATTTAAAGGTTGGTTTGTGAGTTGTGAGAGGGTTTTGGGAAGTTTGGTGGGTTGAAGAGGCTTAAAGTTAGCCTCATTTTGGGGATTTTGGGAAGAGGGAGTTGTCATACCCCCTTTTTAACTTTCAAAAAAGATTAATTTTATGGTTCAAAAGGAGTTTTTATTATTAAAGTGACAGAAGGTTTAAAATTTGTTTCGAAAGGGATTATTTACATTTTTATTCAGAGTCACCATTGGCATTATCCGGTGTGTCAAGTCACCATTGAAAAATCCTTTTCCAAACCATTTGACTCTTTAAACTGGTTTGTGAACAGAGATTTCGGCTAAGGAATTTTGTTGACCGAGGGAAAGGTGTTAGGCACCCCTTAATCCCGTGGTTCGACCACGGTATCTTGGTAGAGAGTATCGGTGAATTTGACATCAACGAGTGTATAAATAACACAAAACAACATAGAACAAACAAAAAAGACACAAAAATAAAACAACCCAAAATTTAGTATTCAGTCTAATTATACAGTCCCAAAAAATGAAAAGTGCGGAAACGTAAGTCTACTCTAGCCTATACTAATTCTAACTACGCTCCTATGGTACCCGACGCCTCAGCTCTGCCATTACATCAAAAATAAAAATTACAAGTTAAAACATAAATGAAATTACAAAATCCTATCTATGCAGCTTTTCTTGACTCTTGACTTGAGTTTTATCACCCTATTCTTCAGGCGGGCTCCTAACTTGCAATTTCTTTCAACTTGTTGCTTGGTTTTTCATTGCTTCACTTCGTTGCTCGACTTCATTTATTCGCCCTGCTTTTCAGGCGGGGCTCTGACTTGCCATTTTTGTCCTTCAATTTCATCACCCTATTCTTCAGGTGGGCTCTTGAAATCAAAAATAAAACTAGAAATAAAATTATCCCCAACAAAGATTAAGATAAAGAGAGATTTTATTTTTCTGAAAGTAATGTCCCATTTTCTTGGAGGGTCCTGAACAGAAAGTAAAATCCCATTTTTAAGGAGGGTCCTAAACAAAAATTAAAATATCATTTTTCAGGAGGGTCCTAAACAGAAAGTAAAACACTATTTTTCAGGATGGTCCTGAACAGAAAGTAAAATTCCATTTTTCAGGAGGGTCCTGGACAGAAAGTAAAATTCCATTTTTCAGGAGGGTCCTGGACAGAAAGTAAAGTCCTATTTTTTAGGAGGGTCCTGAACAGAAAGTAAAATCCCATTTTTTAGGAGGATCCTGAACAGAAAGTAAAGTCTTATTTTTCAGGAGGGTACTGAACAGAAAGTAAAATCTCATTTTTCAGGAGGGTCCTGAACATAAAGTAAAATCCCATTTTCAGGAGGGTCCTGAACATAAAGTAAAATTCCATTTTTTCAGGAGGGTCCTGAACTGAAAGTAAAATCCCATTTTTCAGGAGGGTCCTGAACAGAAATTAAAATCCCATTTTTCAGGAGGATCCTGAACAAAAAGTAAAATCCCATTTTTAGGAGGGTCCTGAACATAAAGTAAAATCCTATTTTTCAGGAGGGTCCTGAACATAAAGTAAAATCTCATTTTTCAGGAGGATCCTGAACATAAAGTAAAATCCTATTTTTTAGGAGGGTCCTGAACATAAAGTAAAATCCCATTTTTCAGGAGGTCCTGAACAGAAAGTAAAATCTCATTTTTCAGGAGGGTCCTGAACAGAAATTAAAATCCCATTTTTCAGGAGGGTCCTGAACAGAAAGTAAAATCCCATTTTTCAGAAGGTTCCTGAATAGAAAGTAAAATCTCATTTTTCAGGAGGGTCCTGAAAAGAAATTAAAATTCCATTTTTCAGGAGGGTCCTGAACAGAAATTAAAATCCCATTTTTCAGAAGGGTCCTGAACAGAAAGTAAAATCCCATTTTCAGGAGGGTCCTAAACAGAAAGTAAAATCCCATTTTTCAGGAGGGTCCTGAACAAAAAGTAAAGTCCCATATTTCAGGAGGGTCTTGAACATAAAGTAAAATCCCATTTTTCAGGAGGGGTCCTGAACAAAAAGTAAAGTCCCATTTTTCAGGAGGGTCATGAACAAAAAGTAAGGTCCCTGGATATGCTTTCCAATGACAGTTGAACTCAATGAACAAAACTTTACCCCTGTTTCATCAGAGAAAATTTTTTCAGTTGAAAGCTTAGTGGTGGTTTGCAGCACTTAGCTTTCCAGGCATCTGCTCCAGCAGTTGTTCCTTTCAACTTTGTTTCAAATTACTGACACTTGCCCCTATCTTGTCGCATCATTGACCTAGACCAGATCGGGGAAATACCTTTGACTCAAATACCGAGCTTCTATTTTATCATGCCTTTGAGATGCACCTTTTGACATCTGATACTCCCATGAATCCAGCAACCTGTCAGTTGATAGACTACCTTTGCCTTGTTTTAAATTATAATTATGTTTCTCTCATGTGCTGGTCCTTGGCTTTTCCTCATACAATTGGAAAGACTGGTAGCAAGTTTTGAAATCCTTTCTCGCTTGTTTTGACACAGACTTAACTTAAAATGTAAAGAAATGATGGTGACTTTTATTTTGGTAAATGACATAAAAAGACAAAATATGAATAGGTAAATGAAAGAAAAGGGCAATGTCCCTTATTCTAAAAGAAAACTTATTTGAATACGGCAACCAACTCCAATGAGCATGACGTGCATTTTGGATTAAGCTGCTTGATCTTCCTATCTAAACTTCCCATTTATTGTTGGGTTAATGCCTTTGCTGCTGAGTCGCTTCTTCAAATCCATTGGACTCATATATCTCATTCAATTGACGACATCTTAAAAGACTTTTGCCAACAAATCTCTTTCCTTTTCACTTTTCTCTCAAACTCACCATCGCCTTACGGTGCCTATAAGGGTTTTCACCAATAAGACTCTCTTTTTTATTTCTATCAACTCTCCATCACCTTATGATACCTGTGAGGGTTTTCACCAATAAGACTATCTCATTTTTATTTCTCTTAACTTATCATCGCCTTATGGTGCCCACGAGGGTTTTCACTAATAAGACTCTCTCATTTTTATTTTTTTTTCCTGATTTATTATGCTAAGGAAGAAAAGTAGTACCCCACAATGTATCATCACATCCATTGCATGCTTAAACTTAACATTATCAAAGATTGATCTTAAGAAATTTCTTTGGTTGTAACTTGGCTTTTGGATAAGGTTAGAAAAGGATGGAAAGAGGCTCAAACGACATTGAAGTGGGGGTGGGACTTACAACTTTTGGAATCGACTCAAACAACACATTAACTCATGCCCCAGTTTTGTTGACTGGGTGATTCTAAAAATATTTATTTGGTTGGACCGAGCCCGAAATAGGGCATCCTACATATCTCACTCCCGAGAGAGGAGAAACAGGTCGCACATAGTTCCATCAGCTTGTTCTTTATTATGATTTGATTTTTTTAATTTCTCTTTTTTTCTTTTATTTTCGAACTCTTTCTTTTATTCTTATTTTCCTGACATTTATCTTTGACTCTATTTTGATTCTAAAAGAGGGATATGAAAGAAAAATAAAACTAAGCTCAAACGGGTAAACAAAGGATGACACAATGTTTGGATAGAAGAATAAAATGCCTTCATCATATCAATCTTCAAAAATGCAAGTACTAAACTTGCAATAAAATCAACAAAGGATAAAATATCATACATAATATCTTTTGACCGCATCAACATTGATAGACATTTCTTCCATTTTGCCTTCAACATCTGTCAAATGTAAGGCTCCATTGGGCAACACTTTCTTCACAATGAAGGGACCTTGTTAGTTTGGGGAGAACTTTTCTTTTGCTTTAACCTGGTGAGGAAGGATACGCTTCAATACTAACTGACCAACTTCAAAATGCCTAGGTCGTACCATTTTTTTATACGCTCGAGCCATTCTCTTCTGATACAATTAGCCATGACATACCGATGTTATCCTTTTTCCTCAATCAAACTCTATTGTTCTAGTCGGGTTTTGACCCATTCGTCATCATCAATCTCTGATTCTACAGTGACTCGAAGAGAAGGAATTTTAACTTTTGCAGGGATGATTGCTTCTGTCCCATACACCAATAAATATGGAGTTGCCCCTGTTGAAGTACGAACAGTAGTGTGATAACCTAGCAATGCAAACGACAACTTCTCATGCCATTGTCTAGACCCTTGTACCATTTTCCACAGTATCTTCTTGATATTCTTATTGGTGTCTTCCACAGCGCCATTAGCCTTCAGACGATATGGAGTAAAATTTTGATGTGCAATCTTGAATTGTTGACACACTTTTTGCATCAAATGACTATTGAGAGTGGCAGCATTGTCTGTAATAATCATCTTAGGAATTCCAAACCTACAACTGATGTTGGCATGAAAAAAATTTACTACCACCTTCTTTGTCACTTACTTGAAAGTTACTTTTTACCAATTTTGTGAAGTAATTAATGGCCACCAGAATGAATCTATGCCCAATTAATACTTTAGGCTCAATCGGCCCAATCACCTCCATTCCCCAAGCTATGAAAGGCCATGGAGCAGACATTGCATGAAACTCAATAGGAGGAGAATGTATCAGATCACCATGTACTTGACATTGATGATATTTTTGAATAAATCGAATAGAATCCCACTCCATAGTAAGTCAATAATAACCTGCTCAGAGAATCTTCTTAGATAAGACATAATCGTTCATATGAGGCCCACATACTCAGGAATGAAGTTCAACCATGATTGCCGAAGCTTCTTTTGCATCAACACACCTCAAAAGTCCCAGATCCGGGGTTTTCTTGTATAAGATTCCCCTACTTAAGAAAGATCCACTATCCAAACGCCTAATAGTCCTCTTTTGATCCTTGGTGGCTTGTGTTGGGTATTCTCCTAACTGAATGTATCGCTTGATATCAAAGAACCAAGGTTATCCATCGAGCTCTTCTTTAACCACATTACAGTAAGCATGCTGATCACGACTCTGTATATGCACTGGATCGATATAGGCTTTATCCGGATGTTGGAGCATTGAAGACAGAGTGGCTAAAGCATCAACAATCTCATTATGAATCCTTGGAATATGCTTAAATTTTACTGACATAAACCATTGACATAGCTCTTGCAAGCATTGTTGATATGGTATGAGCTTCAAATCTCGCGTCTCCCAATCGCCTTGAATTTGATGGACGAGTAAATATGAATCCCAAACACTAATAGTTCCTAGACTCCCATATCAACAGCTAGCCTCAAACCCAGAATGCAAGCTTCTTATTATGCCATGTTATTGGTACAATAAAATTGAAGTTGCGTTGTTATCGGAAAATATTGCCCCGCCTCAGAGATAAGAACTGAACCTATTCCAACTCCTTTCATGTTGACAACTCCACTGAAGAACAAATTCCAACCTGGATCAGCATCTATAATGACTTCATCGACACACAACACTTTTTCATCAGGAAAATATGTCTTTAATGGCTCATACTCTTCATCAATAGAATTCTAGCAAGATGATCTACCAAGTCTTAGGTTTTCATGGCGGTTTGAGTCACAAATACAATGTTGAACTCAGTAAGCAATATTTTTCACTTTTCCAAACGACCGATCAGCATAGGTTTCTGAAAGATATACTTCAAAGGATCTATGCGGGAAATGAGATAAGTAGTGTAGGACGAAAGATAATGCTTCAACTTCTGTCCTACCCAAGTTAGGGTGCAAACATCCTTTCAAGAAGAGTGTACCTGGCCTCATATGCAGTGAAATTTTTGCTAAGATAATAAATAGCCTGCTCCTTTTTTGCCCGTAACATCATGTTGACCTAGGACATAACCGAAAGAATTATCCATGACTGATAAATATAAGATCAAAAGCCTACCAGGCTCCGGTGGTACCAGCACGGGCGAATTTGACAGATATCTTTTGATTTTGTCGAACGCTTCCTGACATTCTTCAGTCCACTCTACCGCAACACTCTTTTTTAGCAACTTGAAAATAGGATCACACGTTGTTGGGAGTTGTGCAATAAACCTGCTAATGTAGTTCAATCTACCCAGCAAACTCATCACATCTGTCCTATTCTTGGGTGGAGGCAAATCCTGGATGGATTTGATTTTTGAAGGATTCAATTCAATTCCCCACCGGCTGACTTCAAACCCCAACAGCTTTCCAGATGGAACTCCAAATACACATTTTGTCGGGTTGAATTTGAGATTATACTTGTGAAGACTTTCAAAGAACTTTCTTAAATCTTTAACATGGTCAGCCTGACTCTTTGATTTAATAGTCATATCATCTGCATAGACCTCAATCTCCTTATGCATCATATCATGAAACATAGTGGTCATGACTCTCATGTATATTGCTCCAGCATTCTTCAAACTGAACGGCATCACTCGATAGCAATAAGTCCCCTATGGTGTGATAAAAGACGTATTTTCTGCGTGTTCATCATCCATAATGATCTGGTGGTATCCGGCATAGCAATCCATAAAAGAGGCAACCTCATCTTTAGCATAATTGTCCAGAAAAATATGGATGTTGGGCAACGAAAAATCATCCTTCGGACTTGCTCTATTCAAATCACGATAATCAACATATACTTGAATTTTGCCATCTTTCTTTGGGACAGGAACAACATTGGATAACCACGTAGGATAACGAGCCACTCGAATGACTTGGCTTCAAGTTGTTTCATGATTTCTTGTTTGATTTTGATACTTACATCAGTTTTAAACTTCCTCAACTTCTGTTTCACAAGGGGGAATATGGGGTCAGTCGGCAATTTATGAGCCACTAATTCAGTGCTTAAACCAGGCATATCGTCATAAGATCATACAAAAATATCTTTATAATCAATTAATGCTTGAATCATTCAAACTTTTAGCTGCGGCAAAGCATGTACACTGATTTTAGTTTCCCTAACATCTTTTTGATTCCCTAGATTGATTGACTCAGTTTCATTTAAATTAGGATTCGGCTTGTCTTCAAACTGTTCCAACTCTTTGCTTATTTCCTCTAGTGCCTCTTCTTCATTATATTTCCCCTCTTGCTTCCTTATATCTTGATTAGTTTGGATTTTAAGATCAGGCTAAAAATTATGCATGCATGTCATGTCATTAGAATCAGCATAAAGAGAACTGTATAAAGAAAAAGACAAAATCACAATATATTAGACACAAAATAAGGGGACATTGCATTTCATTAAAAGGGAAAGATAAGAAGGTTTAAACACAAATAACAACATAACATAAACAAACTAAAATCCGAATTACAACCCTAAAATAACTCGGATAAACAAAAAGAAAAACAAAATAAACTACCAAAACTCCCTCCTGACGGGGAGAGGAGTGACTTTCCAATTGTTGAGCCGGAAAGCTGGACCATATCAACATCTATCAGCAGGTTCGGGAAGTCATCAACCAATTCAGCTTCAAATTCTACAGGCTTCATGCCATCGCTCTTGACAAATGATTCACTGAGTAGTGGCATTGGGCGAGGGAGTGACCATGTTTCCTATTTATTTCCCTTAGCCTTCTTTAAATCTTTAGCCGTAGGTTCAAATCCCAGACCAAAAGAACCCATATTCTCTCTTGCGCATATTGGACGAACGATACCATGCAGAGAGACTCCCAAACCCTTCCCTGGCATAAATACATATTTCAAAAGCTCACTCACCATCATGATAGAAGCGGAATACAATTATGGTCCCGAAATAACCTGCCCTTCAACGATACGATTCACCGATACTGTATCAAAAGTTTGATAGACAAATGTCTCCTCTACATTGCTTTCTTCAATAAGGGACAAGGGATAATCTTCGTAGGTGAACAAATCCCCTTCACCATGAATAACCATTTCTTGCCTGTCATGCTCAAACTTGATCATTTGGTACAATCTTTCCAACAACAGATTGTAAGAAGAGTTTATATTCAATACTTAAAACTCTATGGAGAACTCAACAGACCCTATAATCAACATTAGTTCTATTTCGCCAATGGAGTTTGATTTTGCACCATCGAAAGCCCTGACACATACATTGTTGGGCCTGATTCGCTCAACATCAATATTAAACTTTTGCAAAGTAGAAATAGGGCAGACATTTGCACCTGAACCTTCATCAATCATGACATGAGTGAGGTAGAAATCTTCACACCTCACCGTAATGAAAAGACCCCGATTATGCCTCGTACCTTCAACAGGCAATTCATCGTCAGAGAAGCTGATCCGACTGACCTCAAAGATTTTTCCAACCATTTTATCAAGATGATTTACTGTAATCTCCCTAGGAACATATGCTTTATTTAATACCTTTAATATGATATCACGATATTCCTTGGAATACAACAACAAAGATAAGAGGGAAATTTGAGCAGGGGTTTTCTTCAACTGATCTATTATTAAATACTCTGGAAACTTTATCTTTTTCAAAAATTCCTCGGCTTCTTCTTCGATGACAGTATTTTTGATAGATGAAGGTCCACTAACAATTGGCTTGGACTTCCTTAAACTTTTAAGCACGAAGCATCTTCCTGACCAAGTCAAACCCTCTACCTCATCTACATATTCCACTACTTTCTTTCCCTGATAGGTTATCACAGTCCACTTATAGTTCCAAGGAACCTTTTTCGTATAAACTATCGGAGGTTGGGTCACCGTTTTGAGAACATAGGTGCTGCCAGTGCTCCTTTCACCGTCAAGATAGGCTTACCCATAGCTCCTACCACCGTCAACTCAAGTTTATCCTAACTTAAATCAATATGTCTTCTGGCACCTTGCTCTGTGATCACGGGTTTCTTTATGCTTTTTTGGTCTTTATCTTCTCCTATTTCTTCCTAGCTTAATGACATTGCTTTCAATGAATCTACCATATTTATGGATTTGTCCTCATCGGTCTGTATTCTGACAATAGGCTTATAACCCCTTAACGACATTTTCCTATCATATATCAGTTATAACATATTGGTTTCAGCATGGGTTGACAATGGATTTTGATTAATGTTTGGAACTTCCTGGGCCTGGACCAGAATCTGATTTGCATAAATTAAATCTTGGACAACTCTCTTCAAATGCTAGAATTTCTTGATATCATGCCCCGTCATGTCAGAACAATACGCACATCCTAATGAATAATTAAAATTTCTCAGAGGTGGATTCGAAAGTCTTCCTTGAATTGGGCTTAAGACCTTCAACTTTCTCAACCTATCAAACATACTAGCATATGACTCCCCGAGAGGTGTGAACTGATTCTTGACCGCCTTCTCTTTCTTATACTGGGGCCTAGGTTAGAAATTGGGTCTAGAGGGATTTTGGTAATTTGGTAGAGTTGAAAGACATTTTTGTGGAGCTTGCGTATGCTATTGCGGGTAAGAAGGGGTTTGGGCATATGGTTGTGGCCTATATACTGGGTAAGAAGGGGGTGGAATGGTATATGGTGGGTTTTATGAAGGGTAGTAATGGTGGGGAGGAATATATAGACTTGGACATAGGCTTGGGCTTGGGATTGGGGATAGGGGAGAGGCGGTCTTTTGGGATAGGAATGGGGTCCAGCAACAACGGTTGCCACGTCTTCTTTCTTCTTTTTACCTTCGAACGTACCAGATCCACCTTGAATTGCTTGTGTGGTGGCTTTCAATGCGGCAAAACTCACTATTCGGATGGTCTTGATTCCGTTCTCTATCATCTTTCCCATTTTGAGGACTTTAATAAAAGACTTTCCTATTGCCGGAAGTAAATGCTGAAAATAGGTCTCATCCTGTGCCTGAATAAAGACCTCTACCAGTTGACTCTCCTTCATTGGAGGCTTTACTCTGGCGGCCTGTTCATGCCACCTTATCGCGTATTCCCTAAAGCCTTCAGTGTTTTTCTTCTTCATGTTGACCAAGGATTTTTCGTCAGGAATTAGGTCGACATTATACTAAAATATTGCATAAATTTAGAAGCTAAGTTATCCCAGCTGTTCCACTTGTCGATAACTTGATTGACAAACTATTCTGAAGCCAGATCGAAAGGACTCTCTCCAAAGAAAGCCATAAGCAACTCTTCCCTTCCCCCTGCAGCCCTCAATTGGTTGCAATAACATCTCAAGTGTGCCACCGGATCACCGTGCCCAACATACTTCTCGAACTTGGGTATTTTAAAACTGAGGGGAAGGTTGAAGTCTGGGAACATGCAAATATCTTATAGGAAACACTCTTATAACCTCCAATTCCCAAAAAATTCCCCATGGCCTGTTCCAAACTTTTCAATTTCCATGCTATGACCTTTTGTTCCTCTGTTGCGACAGGTTTCTCCGTATCAAATGGAAATGCAGGTGGCTGAGTGTACCCATACGGTTTATTCATTCTCAAAGTAGGCTCTGGGGCATAATACTGACTATCTGAAACCTTCAATACTGGCTCACTGGAAGACCAAGGAAGCACCATTGTCAGACACACATCATATATGAGAGCCTCAGTTGGTGGTGGAGCCACAAACACAGGCGCTACCGGTGGTGACGGCTGAGTCACGGGCCTTGGTTGAGGAATTGCCAGAGGCACACTAGAAGTGCTAGGGTAATATTACCGCGGAGTGAATTCCGGTGCGTGCTCTGGTGACTTAATGTGAACAGATAATTATGCCTGAGAGAGTGGTTGGTAATTAGGGATATTCCCAAGATTTACAGGGAGTGGAGGAGGAGGCATGCCACTAGCCCATGCTCGGTGCAGATCTAGCAATTATTGTCTAAGTCTCAATACCTCATCATTGCGTTCTGAACTTTCTTCCCTGGGATCTTGATCTGTGTCAATGAGTGAATTTTCAATCTTCTTACTAGCCATGGAAATCTTCGCTTTTGATCTAGTGAAGTATGGGTGACTAGCCAGAGTGTTGCAAACCCACCATTGTTATCTGAAAGAAATATGGTCATCAAAGATAACACCCGTTAGGATTAGGTCACACAACAAGCATAGGAATCATATTGGTAAAATTGTCCTAGATTCATGTTCATTCCTACCAGCCTTTGAGGGTAGCGAGGTCATTTTAACATCATCTCAATTTTCATCTACACTCATTTGCTTCTTTCCTCCAACCACACCTCTTTTCTTTCACCCTCATTTCCCTCTTTTTTGTGTCGGTCTCTGTTCTTTCCCTTTCTTGTCTCATCATCCTTTCTTTCTTTTCTTCTCTCGCTATCTACCTTCATTTTATCATTCTTTATGGCTTTTGCTTTTCTTTAAAAGAGGAAAAATAATGAAAAACAATGAAACAAAATGATTAGATCAAACCCAAAAGTAGGTTGCCTACGTATCATGTTGTACATGAATCAGATCTTGCGTAGTTCGGGCAACATATGCACAAATATAACAAAATTGAAGATTTTTTATTTTTTGATTTTTTTTGTCTTTTTTTTGTAACGATAATCAAACAAAATGAAAGGACTATGCAATATCACGACGCATTCATAAGAGAGACAACTACAGATTAAGACAACTTAAATCTAATCACCAAATACCAAACAACACTCTAGACCCATAAGACTACATATGAGACATTCCTAATAAAGACCATAATGTTAAAACAAACTTGACATGAACTTAACAAAGACATGCCAATACAATGACAGAAAATAAATGACTCAAACTAAATAAAGATAAGAAGTGCTCCTTCAAACTGGTGCTCTTTGTGATGTCCCTGGCTGAGAAGGACTCGTCTGTGAAGTTCTTGCCTTACCAGTCAAATTTTGCAACATACCCTGCAATGACACCTTGATATTCAAAAGAAAGCTCCTAGTACGTGTTGTGGCCTCATGGGGAGTACACCTGTAAAGATTGTTCTAATGCCCTTCCTCAGTTGCAAGCAAACCTGCTAACTGAACTCTTAATTCTTTTATTTTGGCCCCCGTACTTTCATCCTGGCGGTCATCAACTATACATTCTTCCTGTATTCTCCCTCTAAGTTGTGATGGTAATGGCCTACTGACACCCCTAGGAATGGATTGTATCCAGATTCCATATCTTGGAGTGTATCCTGGATTATCTAAACCTTCCTTGAGAGTATTCATGCCCTACCACGTTACATTATCCCACACCTGCTCGTATTTAATCTCATCCTTAGCTTGGTATCTAAAATACTCAACTTTCCTTTGGAGATCCATTATCGGTGGAACATATTGCAGTCTGCCCAACTGACCCATTACTCTCAGAGGGGTGTATGGTTGAGTACAATTTAGTTCCGACAAAATAAGAAGGGTTTGCATGCTACATCCGACCAAGATTATTTTTGGGTGAAGCCAAAAATAGGTCCACAGAACATTGTCATCTGTTCGTGATTCGAGGAATTCAATCCAAGCCTCGACTCCCAATGGCAATGAGAATTTGTCAAAGCGCATTCTTTCTTCCATGGCTTTCACTCGATCAGAAAAGCAACGATCAATGACATCTGATTTTATCAATGACAGCATACAAATGCTCCATCATCCATAGTTACAACACTAGATTACTTTCCTCGAAGAACTGCATCCCTCATTTTATTTCAGTTAAGGCCTTATATATCTCTACTAAAATCATTGGCACTCGAGTAACCTTGCTCATTTGATCCTTATGAAATAAAGCCATCACGACAGATTGCAACCGAGTATTAATACGTCTTTCATCTAGTGGAAATACTAAAGTTCCTAACAAAGCAAGAGCAAAGATTTTAAGACGTTTTCTTTCCCATTTCTTCTTAGTTATATGAAACTCATCCCAAAAATTATCAAAACCTCCCAATGATCCGAATCGAACGAACAAGTAGTCTAGGGAAATCCATGATTGATTAAGGCATCCCAAATGCAAAGTCTTACTCTTTAGACCACAACACTGAAGAAATATTGAGCTTGTATTATTGCGGGCTCTGATCATCTTTAGACGGATATAAGACAACTGACACAGACCAGATATTTCTGCCAGAGTAGGCGTCATTTCACATTTTCCAAACCTAAACACCAAACTACTAGGATCCCAAAAAGTCGACACCGCCTCTACCAGATCTGGATGGGGTGCGAGACGCAGGAGGGCTGTAAGACTGCCCAACACTATCTTTAGCTCGTGCTGCTCAGTGTAGTTGAATGTACCCCACCACTTGACTAACTTTTTAGGGACCTTGGAAACCATCCGAACTCTAGACCTCGTGGTTGGGTCCATCCTGAAATAACACATAGGACATTAACTTAACAAGCAATTCAATTAGATAAAAAGATTCCCAACCCTTGGGAATTTGACACAGACATATGTCGAAGGGACATACCACTTATGACTCCAAATCACCGAACAGTACCGCCGAATGAAATCAGCCTACTTGGCAAAGACTAGTTAAGAACACTAGATTAAACGGAGATAGACCCTTGGCTAAAATCGAGACAAATACCAAAAAAATAAAGAGATTACCGAACCTATCGAGGGTTGCCTACGTATCCCGCCCTGAGAAACGGGAATCAGGTATGCGTAGTTCGTCCAAATTGGACAATTAACGATTAAATAACAGATTGCACCCTAACTTAAGAGACATAATCAAAGACTGACGAATAAAATATTTGTTTTGGGGGTTTTTAACTAAACCCTCCAAACAAAACTGACACCAACAAATATGAAGGAAAAATCTTTTGGTATTTTCTTTATATGATATATGAAATGTACAAAACTTTTACCGTATTTTCTCCTATTAAAAAACTTTTTTGAAGTTTTCGAATTATGAATGCATGCTAAAGAAGACAAAGTAAAAAACTTTTGATTTTTTGATTTTTTTTTAATTTTTCGTATAAATGAGTGCCAAAGGTAAAAAATATTTTTGCATTTTTGAATTGTAAAAATCAAAAGCCATAAAGAACACTAAAAACTACGGAACGCTTCTCTCTCTTTTTTTCTTCACTTTTCCACATTTCTTATCTACACACTTTACTTCTAGCACATGTTTTTGCCTAAATCAGTCCGTCAAATAACCACGTTACCCTCAGAGATGCGACATTTAGCACGTAGAGATGCTTTAGAGGTGAGTCTCCTACAAAGGACCAAGTGGGTCCCGTTAGATCTCAATATGATGTAAATAAGCATGACCTAAGGGCTGACCTACGTTGAGGTTCATTAATAAGACGGTTCAGGGGAGCGTATGGTCGATAGTGACTGCGAGATCTTTCCACCCACTCCATAACACCGACGGCTCCCCCTCCTAAGATAAAGGTGACTAAACTATAGGTTGTGTACAACACGTGTACTATGGACTTATTGCAGAAAGAATGACTCGGGTTATGCACATGATGACAAATATAAAGCGGTAACACAACGAGAAAACTGTAAACAAAGAGCACGTAAACATTCAACAATGATAAACAATAACACAAAACAACACAAACAATGTCTATACACCCATACTGCCAAACAAAGTCGAAACAACTCCAAAAATAAGCTTGAATTCTGAAAAAGATCCCAGTAGAGTCGCCAGAGCTGTCATACCCCCTTTTTAACTTCCAAAAAAGATTAATTTTATGGTTCGAAAGGGGTTTTTATTATTAAAGTGACAAAAGGTTTAAAATTTATTTCGAAAGGGATTATTTAGGTTTTTATTCAGAGTCGCCACTTGGCATTATCCAGTGTGCCTAGTCACCATTGAAAAATCCTTTTCAAAATCATTTGACTCTTTAAACTGGTTTGCGAATAGAGATTCTGGCTAAGGAATTCTATTGACCAAAGGGAAGGTGTTAGGCACTCCTTGATCCCGTGGTTCAACCATGGTCGCTTGGTAGAGAGTATCGGCTAATTTGATATCAACGAGTGTATAAACAACACAAAAAAACATAGAACAAACAAAAAACAAACAAAAACAAAACAACCCAAAATTTAGTATTTAGTCCAATTATACAGTCCCAAAAAATAAAAAGTGCAGAAACGTAAGTCTACTCTAGCCTATACTAATCCTAACTACGCTCCTATGCTACCCGACGCCTCGGGCCTTGTACTTGATCTGCCTTTGCCAACATAGTACGTCGGGGCATTCCCCGATGAATAAATATATATACAAATACTTTGGGGAATTCCCCGGCCAAATGAATACATTTTGAATTAAATAAGATAAACTAAAAAAAACATTGACACACATTTAAACATTCAAACACATTTAACAACACCTCACTCCTAAATGTTGCCTACCCGAACCTACTATTGCCTACCCCGCTTGACCTATCAATCAACGACATCAATGAATCAGAACAACAATATTCACTTTATCAACTTCCAATTCCCATCCCACTTATTTCTAATTGGGTTTAAATTATTCAATTCAAACAATCAATATGATGATCCAAACATATCAAAATCAACGAAAATAAAAGCCAACACACTATGAATTCAACACATAAAGCATCAAATGATTACGATCAATCAAGAAAGAGATGAGAAATGGACCTTCCAAGAGCCGATTTATTTGATAATATAGAATTAAAGAAATCCGAATCCGAGAGCCCGAATAGGAAACCTCAACAACGATGGAATCCAAGCTCGGTATCGAAGAATTAAGACCCGAAACTGAACTCAACAAATGAGTCAAGACGAACCAAAAGCGAAGTTCCCCAACCAACAACGATCAAACCAACATTAGTAAACCCAGATCACCAACCGAACAAATTTCAAACCAAGAATACACCCTCCAAAAAAATGAATGAATTCAGCCCGTCTCGAAAACCCCAAAAAAATACGATTATCAAAGAAAAACAAATCACGAACAAACAAACTCGAAATCTCCAAAGTCCACCAGAAGACCACAGATCAACACCCAGCTGAGCTCCGACGAACCGCGAAGGAAAGAAACTGACCAAAAAGGGTGGATCTCCAGGTAATTTCAGTGTTTTCGACCGGAGTCGCCTACAAATACTTAGAAACAACCAGTTTCGATAAAGAAGACATCAGAAAAACTTAAACCCACCAGATTCTTAACAATTTCAGTGGATTCCTAGGTAGCTGAGCTGTTCTCGAAGTGTTGGTCACCGAAATTAGTGGCTGATCTATCATTAATGATGGGTTTGATAATGGTGAGCTCGAAACCACTGTTTATGCGACCCCGAAGCTCCGGCGAACCACTGTCCTAATTATTTCTCTCTCTCTCCATCTCTCGATTCTCTATATCTCTCTGTTTCTCTCAGTTTCACTCTGTGTGTGTTTGTGGTGTGCAAGTGTGTGCATTTTTCCTGGTGTATTGATGTGTGTAGAGTGAGGAGAAATGATGAGTGTGTGTTCTGCTATATTCTCCTGTGTATCACCATGGAGGATTTCAGTGAATGTGTGAGTATATATGGAAAATTCCTCGAAGGTGTCCTATCCGTGTATATTTCTTTGTGGACAAGAAAAGAGAAAAGGAGGGGGTCACGTGGGTTGGGGGTGGTATTGGGTGATTAGGTGAGAGGTGAGGTGTTATTTTTTAATTGAAGGGGTAAGGATTAGGTGTCTATTTTTTTATTAGGTGGGTTGTTGGAATCTTTAAGATAAGACAAAATTAGTTAGGATTTGTTATTTGGATAAAACCAAAAGGAATTAATAAATAAATAAAAGATGAGGTGGTTATTTATTTATTTTTCTTGAAGAAAATTATAAGATGAGGTCAAAGTGCGTAATAACAGAGTAAGAATTATTCTCGACGGAATAAAATTATGTGTCTACAGGAGTCGATTGACCACACAAGACAGTAGTGGTTAGGTCTTGAATAGTTGGAGGCGCCTGAATTGCTTCTGCCTCAGAAGTGGAGGCATAGTAGTTTTCAGTCGATAGGGGACAATGATGACCCTTTAAGGTAGGTGAGGGAATAGTTGACTTACTACTGTTAAGTGTCAAATCCCTCGGTTTACGTGGATTCGGGTTATAATTTCCCCTTTGTGTTGGGCCCGGGCCGATAGCTTGGCTATTAATACCCTTTTCTAAGTTGACTATGGGTCGTTTAAGCTTATTACTTTACTTTAGATTGGGCCCACTTATTGCATTTGGCCCAACAGGTCCAACACTCACAATAGGCCCAGTTGGGGTTTGTGTTTTGGAACCCTGGGAGAAGGACGTCAGCGCTGCCGGTGTAGTAAGGTCAATAGGATCGAGAAACTTACCTATTTCAGCATTGAATCGTTTAACCTTGACATCAACCTGTGGAAGTGTTTTACCTTGCATCGTGGCCAGTACATGGTGTCGGTTTTGTCTGCGCTTTGCGAATGTGACTTTTTTCCACTCCTCAGTGCCGATCTCTTTCTTTGGAATCTCATTATTTTGGTGAGTGGGGGTTCTTGGGCGCGTGTGTGTTGGTGTTGAGAACATGACCCAAACGCCCACAACCCGTGCATAGAATCCGTTAAATAGGTAGTCTTAAAATATATGGCAAGAGGTAATTTTTGTTTTGTAATTTGTATAGATTTTGTTTGTTCAATTCATCTTCTACTGCACAATTTTTATTATTTCTGCAAGTGAAAAACAACATTCATCTTGCGGAAAGACTTTTCTACATTCTTTATAGTAATATATTTTTATATATTATGGCAATATTTTTGAGTTCTATATTTTCATGGTGGTTTATACTCATTGCTTCTTTTGATGTTGTTAGACGTATGAAATGAAAGTCTGGGCATGTCAAATATTTGAATAACCGGACACATATCGTAATAAGGGGTGAGTTCTTACTTTTTCTTGATTGTTTTATTACTTAAAGATAAATTGCAATTTATTTGCAGGTTTGTTTATATTAAGTTTTTCTAACATATAAATTGCTAAGACGAGAAATTATTATAAAAGGAAGACCAATTATCAATTGTTGATTAAAAAAAACTACAAATAACATGCAAAATAAAAAGAAACCTATCCAACTTTTTTATGAAGATCATATATATGGATTCTTAGGACTCAAATCCATGTTGATGGGATCTCTCTGTTAAAAAACAGAATATGACTCAAGGTTTTACTTCTTTAATTGCACTATCTCACGTTGTCTATTACTCTGTTATCCCTTTGTATGTTTTTCTTTATTATTCTTGAACATGTGTTAAATCTCCTTATTTTGCTTTACTTTCAACTACATGCTACTATTACGGGATCATTTGGTACATTGGATAAGTATAATAATTTCAGAACAAAATATAGCTAGGGATATTAATTAGTTTCGAAATTATTTATCTCATCCCAAGATTATATATATATATATATATATATATATATATATATATATATATATATATATATATATATATATATATATATATTGATTGATTGATTGGTTCCTAATTGTTTCTAATTTTTACTTGCTAATATGCGATTGAATGAACTGTTTTCTCATATATGATCTTTATCATTTTCATAAAAAGGTTTTTGGCCTAGGAATGAGATTATATATTTGTTCACCGTTCTATATATTTGAAAATATTAAGTTGGATATAATTATCTAATTGTAGCTTAACGATTCATGTTTGCATCAATTTTTTTAATAGCAATGATAATTACTGTGCCGATTTGATTAATTGGCTTATTGGTAAAAGTGTAATGATATTGAAAATTTTATAACAATTCTGAAAAAAAAGGGGAGGATGAGGAGGGTAGCACATCAAGAAAAGTTGGAACTTGGGAGAAAGGTTTTGATCTTGCGGTGAGATGATGATATACACCTTAATTATAGGTATTCACATATTTCTGAAATATAATGTTTATTACTATTGTGTCTATTGTTAGAAGCTGTTCAGCAAATGGTAGATAAATACTTGGTCAGACTTTAAACAATTTTCATGTAAATTTGATATTTTGATTATAGTTTTTTTTTATATAGTAGACGTGGAAGAGTAAGATTACTATTACTCTTGGATGCGATTGTGAGCTACCAATATAAGAGTCACTACTATTTTATCTGCAATTGAAAAAATAAATATTGATTGGATCCATTGATATGCATTTTTTCTTTCATCAGCTTAAACTTAAACGAATGTCGTGAGTAAACTTATAGGAATAGTTGAATTTCACTTATTTACAAGCAAGAATAATAATGAAGAAATGAAAATTATACATTTTTTTCTCATTTTTATTTTATTTTATAGAGCTATATGAACTTGAACCGTAGACCTTCTCGGTAAAACAGATCAAACTTATTATTATTAAAAATAGAAAAGCCGATCACAAAAACTGACCACCTGGGGTCGATTTTCCTGAATTTTCGACCACAAAATCGACCAAAATGCGTGGTCGGTAAAAGTGTGGTAACCTTTTAAAAACCAACCACGTGTGGTTTTTTTTTTTAAAAAAATATATATATATTTTAAAATTCATTATTATTTTATTAAAATAGAAAAAAATGATTTTAAGAATAAAAAATTCAAAATAAACTGACCACAAGTGGTCGATTTTATTTTAAAATTAATTAATTAATTTTATTAAAACCTACCACAAGTGGTCGATTTTCTTTTAAAATGAATTAATTAATTTTATTAAAACCGACCACTTGTGGTCGGTTTTTAGTAAAATTTCAGAAAAAAATGATTGTGGTTGATTTTCTGCATTTTTTTTAAACCGACCACATGTGGTCGATTTTTCTGAGAATTTTTTTAAAAAATTAAAAAGCAACAAATGAAACAACAACATATAATACAACAACAACAACAACAACAACAAACCAAATGTATTTCCACACAACTAACATACAATACAAGTCTAAAAACATACAAAAGTGTAAAAACTGCAACAAAATGTCCAAATCCAAACTACAACACATACAAAAGTAAAAAAACTACCACTCATCTTCATAGACATCGTCATCGTCTTCATCTTCCGCATCCTCATCTGTGCTGATATCATCTAGTGGGCCTAGACCTTTTGCAGCCCGAACTGCATCACCAAGACATGGAGGAATAATCCCTGCAGACTGAATAAAAGAGCTGAACTGCTCCTGCAGCATCCTAATTTGTGATGTTGTTCCCTCCTCCTTCTTTTGCGTCCTCTCTCTCTGTGCAACAAACTCTTCAGTGAGTTTAGAAATCATTTTTTAAGTGATTCAACAGTTTCTCTATCAACTGAAGAGGTATAGGATGTAGGACCGGACGAAAACCTAACATTCTCGCCAAAATAATTTCTGTGTTATCCGTAGTAATGGCCTCTAACTGCAGGACCCACAATTTATTCCCATAAATCCTCCTCTACATGTTGAGGTATCGGGTCATCCTGACTTTCAGGAGGCTGACTATAACGAAACTCACTAAGGAGTTGCATATATTTGTGCTATATTAAAAATTAAAATTAATAGTCAAAAAATATTAAAGTACTTATACTTGAATAATATCAACTTTGAGAAAAATATTCATAAATTCAAAATTTGATTCTTACATGGGCAGCTTTTGCAAAGACTCAACTCAGACATCTTCATTAGTTGGGTTCTTTTTCTTCTTCACATGCGTCTCCTCGAATACCTCATCGAAGGGTATCCTCCTACCCTTTTCTTTTTCCTGCATATGAAAAAATTATTATTCTTCAAATAATTAAAAATTTAAATAGAAACAAATAATTAAGATTGTAAAAGTTACATACCATTTTTTCCTCCACAACAATCATACTAACTGCACCTACAGTATGTAGAGAGTCACTCTTGGATGATGCCCAGGCTTTCTTTCCTTTGTCCCTCAACAATTGGTATTATTCGCTATTTCAATAGCGAATATACTGTTGCCATAAGAATTCACTAATCCAGTCAGGTTGTACCAAGTTGGTTCTAGCATAATCCAACAGACCGTTAAATCTGGATCTATCTCTTCTATAAAAATTTCTCCTTATAGCAAATTCATTCGCATCATCCCACCAATAATATTTCTACAACAACAAAAAAATATAATATTCAATCTTTGGTTATAACAATGTGTTAAGTAGTCGATAAGTTAAAACCTTACATGAAATTCTTTAAACATTCTTTCTCTGTCATTTTCTGAAACCTTTTGCCAACTGATCTAGTAGCCGTTGAAGTGCCAACAAATACATTTAATCGTAATTTTTCAACTCCAGTATCCGACTCAAACCTAAAACACAAGATCAAACAGTAATTTCATAGTGCATAATAATATAGTAATGAAAAATAAATAATGTTATTATATTTAAAAATCTTACCCTATTTCACATTGAATAAGATAACGTCTTCCATAATCATCCCTGTCTCTGGACTGAGGAACAAGTGCTGGTGGATGCACTGGCATGGGCAAATTTGAAGCACTGGATGAAATGCCTCCAAGATGAAGATCTGACAAATCAATAGATCTAGCAGAATCACTGTGCAAACCTGGGTGACTGCTACAGAAGGGTACTGACAATGGTAGATATTCGGATGTGCCAGCAGTCGTTCGATAGTACTGTGATGGCGGTGTCACGGTGATAGGAGCAGAATGAATTGGTGTAGACCCATAAAGTGGCCCCACACACGTAGGAGCAGGAATCAAATGCTGAAACGACCTAGAATATGAGGGTCGTACTGGCACATCAGCAAACCGACCCTCAGATATATGAATACTTGTCGGTCGTCTATAAGGTGGAGGTTGTTTTTTCTTTTTTATTTTTGTAGGATCAACTTTTCCCTTACCTTTGTCACCTCTACTTGACATCTAAATTATGTAAAGTTAACAAGTAGTTAGTTCCTACAAAATGAATACATAAGAAAACATTCCAAGTAACTAATTTCAAGTTACTAATTCACATTTTAAATCACTCCAACAACATGAGATAAACAAGAATATTTTTATTACTATATAAATTATGGAAAAGTGAAAACAACAATCTTAAACAGTATATTACATATCAATCTTAAACAAGAAATATAAAGGTAAATATATAGTACAAAGCATGAAGACATCAATACATAATAAATACAACCTACACAAACTAATCCTCCTTTTCTGAAGACTCTCCACTAAAGCATTCACCCTCTTCAAAATTTTTCTCATCTCCTACCCACTCAACCTCTTCTTCCGCAATATTAACTTTTTCAAATATATTTTTTGGGTGATTCAAACTGTCCACTAAGTCAATGTCCACTAGCTGGTGATCAATCTGCATTTCATTTTGATATGCAGTCTCTAGCACATTTTCAACTTCCACCCGTCCTATAGATTTTGTTTTGATTACAGCCCACCAATTAGACTTATCACTGCACAACGAATAAGGAGCATAATACACTTGTTTAGCATTTTGTACTAGAACAAATGAATCGTAAACAGGATACGACTTATTGTGCTTCACTTCAATGATGTTATGCTCCTTATGTACTCTTGTTCTTGGATTAAACCACTTACATCAAAAGAGAATAATTTTTTTAATTGGGAAACCAGCACACTCCAGTTCTAAGATCTCCTATATGATGCCAAAGTAATCAACATCATCATCACCCTTAACCCAAACACCACTATTATTTATTTTCCTTGTTCTGGAATGTTCTTCGATAGAAAATTTAAATTCATTTACTGTGTAATGGAACATTGAATGTGCCTCTTGTGCTTGAATCAAACCACTTACATCGGCAGAGGATAATTTTTTTATTGGAAAACCAACATACTCCAGTTCTAAGATCTCGTGTATGATGCCAAAGTAATCAACATCATCATCACCCTTAACCCAAACACCACTAATGTTTATTTTTCTTGTTCTAGAGTGTTCTCTAGTGGAAAATTTAAACTCATTTACTGTGTAATAGGACATTGCATGAGCTTCAACTGGACCCAAAGAAATATCTCTCAAGAACTGATAGTATGCGGCTGCATTTGGTGACTGGTGTACCTAAAAATACTATACACACACACATACATGTATATATGTTAGTTGATGAATGTGTAAATATTTAAAATTTGTAGAAATATTAATACACTTACGAACCTCATATGTAAACCATGTTGCAAAGGATACATACACTTGATTTTCGTAGAATTGATTGTTAAATGAACTGAAGATCCAACATGCGAAACACAATTAGTTTCCTTAAGGTAATGAGTAAATAAGTAAGATATGTTAAAATTTTAATCTCCTTACTTCAGAAAGGGATCAACTTTTGGACAATTCAGCAAGACATATAAAGTTGCTGATTTGTGCTCTATGGGAGTGAGTCGGCAAAATATGGTCTTTTTAGCCTTACAACCAGATTGATTGAAAATTGATATCGATTGCAAACGAGACTCATTCTCACCGTCCCGATAATGATTCAGTCGATTTCTTGAACAAGTAACTTCATCATGAAAGTAGTATGAATAAAATTGAGACGTTTCTCTTGCAAGATATGTCTCAAATATAGAGTCTTCCACCCTATGTTTGTTTTTGGGACCCCTTTTTAATTTTCCAATTGCCCTGCACAATCTTATGATTAGATGTTTACTATATTAAAAAAAAGATATGTATGAATTTAAATATGTTGCAATTGCTTACCATTCGAATGAATACATCCACCTGGTTTGAATTGGACCGCCTAGCCGAGCTTCGTGCACAAGGTGAATGGGAAGATGTTCCATCACATCGAAGAACGCTGGCAGAAAAATCTTCTCCAACTTGTTGGTGATAACAACAATATTACTTTCCAAGAAGTCATCATCCAAGTCACCAAACTAAACCACATTCAAAATAAAAAATTACCTTTAAAGAACCTACACATAGTAAATTTCAACTCACTAAGTCATCACCCAAGTCACCAAACTAAACCACATTCAAAATAAAAATTCACCTTTAAAGTACCTACAGTTTATCAATTTCAAGTGACTAAATCACCTACCAAGTCACCAAACTAAACCACATTTAAAATAAAAAATTCACCTTTCAAGTACCTAAACTTCAACATTTTCAACTCACTAAGTCATCACAAAAGTCATCAAACTAAACCACATTCAAAACAAAAAATTCACCATCAAAGTACCTACACATATTAAATTTCAACTCACTAAGTCATCACCCAAGTCACCAAACTAAACTTCATTCAAAACAAAAAATTCACCTTTAAAGTACCTACACTTAGTAAATTTCAATTCACTAAGTCATCACCCAAGTCACCAAACTAAACCACATTCAAAACAAAAAATTCACCATTAAAGTACCTACACTTAGTAAATTTTAACTCACTAAGTCATCACCCAAGTCACCAAACTAAACCACATTCAAAATAAAAATTCACCTTTAAAGTACCTACACTTTATCAATTTCAAGTGACTAAGTCACCTACCAAGTCACCAAACTTAACTACATTCAAAATAAAAAATTCACGTTTAAAGTATCTACGCTTAGTAAATTTCAACTCACTAAGTCACCAAAGTAAACCATATTCAAAATTATCGAGCATAGCGAAATTCGCTATAAAAGAGTTCACATTTCAAGTTCGCTTCAACAAAATTCAAAATAAAAGTTCACCTTGAAGCTAAGTAACTACACTTGTTCACTTTCAAGCAACATATTCATTTATAGTACAATAAGTCAAATAATTGAACAAGTGTAACAAAGCAAATAAGTAGAGGCGTCGCATGTCCCTCTCACACCATATAATCATCACAAAATTCCTATGACTTTCAAAGCCTTCTACAACGAACAATTTCAAAGTAAACTACATTTAAAGACTCCATTACAAGAAAATAGAGAGAAATCAACTTACCTTTGCTTGGCCTAAATTAAAGTGAAAGAAATAAGAGATCACCGAATCTAGATTCAGATGTGCTGGTAGCGCAGAGATACTAAATTAAGAATAGAAGAATAATTTTCAACCTGTCATTCAAAAAAAAATATTTAATAAACAGTATCCAAACAGAAGAATAATTTTCAGCCAATAACACCTTCAATCCAACTAAATCCATATAAACATCAACAAGCTAAATCACAAAAGGAAATCAAGAATATGAAAAAATCACAACTAAAGATTCCAACTTTAAGAGATTTCTACCATGAATAACTTTAATTAATATCAAATACAACAAGCTAACCTTAAAAGAAAATCAAATCTCAAACATTCACTGCTAAAGTTTCCAACTTTGAGAAATTCCAACCAATAATAACTCCAATCCAACCAAAACAAAATAATTAAGAAACTCAAAAAATTACAACTAGAGATTCCAACTTTGAGGAATTCAAACCAATAATAACTTCAACACCACAGAACCCATATCAAAATCTACAAGCTAAACCATAAAACTAAATCACGTCAAAGATCAACTTTGAGGGATTTACCAAAACCCATATAAAAAACAACAAGCTAAACCATAAAAGAAATTCAAGAATCTTACAAAATCACAGCTAAAGATTCCAACTTTGAAGGATTTAGCAAGCTAAAACCCATATCAGAAACGACAAGCTAAACAATAAATCTCAAAACATCATAATTAAAGATTCCAACTTTGAGGATTTATACAATCAATAACTTCAATCAAACAAAACTCATATCTAAAATAAGAAGCTAAACTATAAAAGCAAATCAAGAACCTCAACTATGAAAAACACATAAGAAATTATGACAAACATATAAAAAATTAAGCTTCATACCTAAGTTGTCGTCACCAGAGTAGAGTTGGAGCAGTCGCCGGAGATGAGCAGGAGTAGGTGCGGTAGTAGTAGGGTTTGTGTGTATGTGTTTGTGTTTTTGGAAGAGAGTGTGTATGTGTTTGTGTGTTTGCCGTGTAGATGTGTTTGTGTGTGTTTAGTTGCTTAGTTCCGGTCGGTTTTTACAAAAATATTGATAAATTAAAATTTAATAAACTAAAATCAATAAATTAATAAAATAATAAATTAATAAATTAAAAGTATTTTTTAATAAATTAATTTTTTAATTAATTCTATAATATTAATATTAATAGCCAATTAATTTAATACAATGCGTATATATATAAATCTTTTAATTAGTTATTTTATCATCACATTAACACGAGTAGTATATTTCCTCAATCGTATAATAATATCAATGAATTTTGCAAATTAAGATAAGTTTTATATATATATATATATATATATATATATATATATATATATATATATATATAAATATATATACACACACCTCGTAGTACAATGTATTAATCAGATAAATTATCAATTACTTGTCTTACGTTATTACAACGTCAACAATATACGTGTATCTACATTGATACAAAATAGTATATCTATTTCTTCAATTGTACGATATCAATGTATTATTCAAAATATTTTGATGTATAGATTCAGTTATCGAGCTTTCGATTACTGCATACGTCACTACACGAGATAGACGTATATATACATATATTCAGTTGTCTATCACCTTTCAACTACGTACTATAAACATCACATACACGATTTTACTACCCCATAATAATATACAACGTATTTCACATATACTCAGATACAAAAATTGTAAGCGAAAAAACTCAAATTCACTGTTCAAGATTCAATTTTCTGTCCCCCTCCCCTACTTTCTTCCTCTCCCCCTCCCCATATATACCTTGTAATACTTGTCTTACATTATTACAACTTCAACAACATACCCGTGTCTACATTGACCCAAAATAGTATATCTATTTCCTCAATAGTATGATATATATCAACGTATCATTCAAAATATTTTGATATATACATTCAGTTATATATCTAGCTTTCGATTAATGCATACTACGTGACTACATGAGATATACGTATATATACATATATTTAATTGTCTATCAACTTTCAAATACGTACTATAAACATCAAATACATGATTTTACTACCCCATAATAATATACAACGTATTTCACAAATACCCAGATGAATTATCGATTACATTATCTTTTTTCATTAATATACCTTCATTATATAATATGTATATACTATATATATATATATATATATATATATATATATATATATATACCTATACATACACACAAATATACACACTATCGACTATATCAAGTTCTAAATACGTACTATATGTATCACATACGTATACGAGTATATTATCCAATTATGTAATGCGACGTGTTTCATATACATACTCAAATGAGTGATCGATTAATTATATTTGATTAGCTTATGTAATTATGCTTTACTAGGTTTTGACGACATCGTTCATCAATCGATCACTACATGATATATATAAAGATATTTATATATATGAACTCTTAAATGCGTACTATAAATATCACATCCACAAGAATGTTATCTTATAATAGAACAATTCATTATATTCTGATGAATTATCAGTTATATATTACATTATTATCACTGAAATAGTAACATAATATCATTATCTCAACAGTATGATATATATATATATATATACACACATATTCATTATACAAAAATTATGCATGTTTAACGTCATTTAACGTATATACAAAGGAAAATATTTATTTTATATATTGAAACATAAGTAAAAGATAAAGATTATATTTAACGTAATTTGTTTATTTTATTTGATATATTTTTAGTGTAAATTTTTCACAAAATTTAAGAATGATTGATTTTTATTATTATTATACTGGTTATTGACTACGTGTGATTAGTGTAATTTTAAAAAATTATATATATATATATATATATATATATATATTAGATTATATATTTAATTATTTTTAATGAAAATAATATATATATTTGATTACATATATATAATTATTAGTGTCTAAAAATTATTTACTTTTTAATTTTTTTAGTTCAAAAACTGACCACAAGTGGTCGACTTTTTGAAATTATTATTTTTTATTTTAATTAAAAAATCGACCACAAGTGGTTGGTTTTTAAAAAATATTTTCTTTTTATTTTAATAAAAACCTTGTGGTCGTTTTTTTTAAAATATTTTTTAAAAAATTAAAAACCGACCACTAGTGGTTGGTTTTGGTATTTCTTTTTAATTTTTATTTGTAAAATAAATAATAATTAATATAAAAATTATTGAAATGATTATTTTGAAATTTTAAAATATAAAAGCGACCACTTGTGGTTGTTTTTTTCTGCCCACAAGGTGTGGTCGGTTTTTTGTGGATGGTGTTTTTTGAATTTTTTAGTAGTGAGTCTTTTAGATCTTAGGATTCTTTCATGTTTGTTTTTCTTATATGATTCTTTTGAATTTAAATTTTAAAATTATATATGAATTTAAAAATTATTTTTTATTGATGGTCATTAGAAAAATATTGAATAAGAATATATTAAATCGTGTAAACTGTAATAACTGAAATGTAGACGTCACAATTTATGACTTTCGAAACTCTATGATGTAGTAAGATGCTATATTAGTTGTTTTTATTGCTTTCTTAGCTGAAAATCATCATGACAATGAGTTTTGTTCTTTTAATAATTTTTCGTGTATTTTTTAAAATTGAAACCTTTTCAATTCAAAACTTGACGCGATATACACGTGCAAAGCACGTATAGTAAACTAGTAATACTAATGTAATGAAATCAGTAAGCTGGAGTGGAATAAGTAGAATTATACATGAAGTAAAATAGGTGATTTTTCTTTTGTTGAAGGTTAGATATGAATTGTAAACACTTTTGTACACTAACCCTTTTCAAATCCATTATGTAGGAATGTAGTTGGTATGTTGTTATTGTGATAGAATCAGTAGCAGACCCAAGATTTAAAGGTTGTGTGGGTGCTTTAATTTTTTAAACATAAATTGCTAATGATGACGTAATATAAATATATAACTATTTAAATGCAACATTAAATAGAAGTACAATTAATATTATCATTACCAAAAAAAAGGCTTCCAGTAACAAGTTTCAAACAAAAAAGACTTCAGGTCATAAGTCTGAAATAAAAAAAAAGACTTCTAATCATAGGACACCAATCATAATTGTGCTCGACGATTTTTTACGTTTTGAAAATGATGAATAATAGCATCATTACTTACAATAAATATCTTACGCTCTACATAGTACACAACTTAAAAAATTATGTACTTAATATTATAACATACACACAATATTAATTAACGCTCAACGCACGTACAAATCACGTACACTTGGCTAGTAATAATAAAAAGTAGGTATGAATCATAACTTTAAGATATAATAAGCTTAATTCTAAAAAAATTAAAGGTGGAACTCATGAAATTTAATTCCTCCATTTATTTCATCGTGGGTCCTCTCTTCTGTTAAATAAAAATATGGACCACGATTCATTCTCGTGTTTAATACTATAAACAAGGAGAAATTTTAATGGCTGAGAAATGCACATAATATAAATTTTTTATTGATTTTCTGTTTATGCCGTTGTAATTTTGTGTAGTCTATTCATAGATGGACCTCTATTTGTCTACTTATACCAGATACTGTAGTCCCTGCCAGCACGGGCCCAACATATATTATTTACGTTATCTCAATTTATGTAGCACAAATAGCATTTGGAGTGTTAATCTAATTTTTATTAATATAAATTTTTAAACAATTTAAGTTGCTAATCATTGCGGTTTATAGTATCTTTTATGTAATTTAGTAATTTATGTTGCTCGCTTTGTCCCAATTTTAGAATTTAGTGAGTCAGTCAATTTTTTTTTACTAATATATTTTTAAAAATATTTAAAGTTGTTAATTTTTGTGATTTTAGTATCTTTTAATGTAATTTCAAATAATTTATGTTACTTGCTTTATCGCAACTTATGTGACACTATTAGAATTTCAAAAGTCAATCATATTTTTTACTATATATTTTTAAAATATTATAAGATGTTAATAGTTATGACTTATAATTATTTTTTTGCATAATTTTTAATTATATAATATTTTACCAAAATAAAGGAAATAAATTAAAATAAACAAAGTACTAAATTTTTAAAACATGTTAAATTTGAAAACATCATTTGGATCAACAAATTACTAAATTAAAATAATAAAACATGCAGATTATAAAAGGTCAAAACTATCCCAAATTTACGTGATACAAATATAATTTAGATAATCAATCAGATTCTTACTATGTTTTTAAATATTTTAAATTGTTAGCTATTGTAATATATAATATTTTTTATGTAATTTTCAAATAATATATGCTACTCTCCTTATCCAAATTTTTGTGGTATTGATATTCAATTATATTCTTAAAATAATTTAACTTTTTAATTATTATGATTTATAATACTTTTTCTTCTATTCCAATTTAAGTAGCACTGGAATAAATTCGAGAGTCAACCAAATTTTATAATTGAAGCAGTGAAGTGGATATGTCCTAAATGACTTATAATACCTAATTACAAGTGATATAGCAAAATTACTAGGAGAAAATATTTGTGAAAACAATTTAAATGAGTCTCATATAAGATGTCATGTTAATTTAAAACATCAAGAATTAATTTATCATTTTATGTCAATTATACTTTTATTAAATGTTATTAAATTTTTAGTACCTAAATGACTTATAATAATTAAATAGGGGTGATACAATAAAATTAAGGTTGAAGCAGCTGAAGTAGACATGTCATAAATGTCCATTTTATCTTTTTTTTATTATTATTAAATATTATTAATTTTCTTATATGTAAATGTCTTACAATAATTAATTAGGGGTAATATAGTAAAATCATGGAGCAAACAAACTTGTGAATTTTTTTAAATAAGATGTCCTATTAATTTAAAACACCAAGAATTCATTTATCATTTACATCTATTTTATTATTTATTAAATATTATTAATTTTTTAATACCTAGATGACTTATAATAATTAATTTGAGGTGATATAATAAAACTATGATTGAAACAGCTGAAACGGACAATTCATAAATATCTATTTTACCTTTTTTTAATTAAGTATTATTAATTTTTTATATATAAAAAACTTAAAATAATTAATTAGGAATAATATAGTAAAATCATGAAGTAATTAAAGCTGGTGAAGAAGTTGACGAAGAGTTGCCTGCTTCTTCACTCTTATTAATAGTAGTAATGCAACTTGACAATTTTTTATCTTTAATTTGGTTATACGTATTTGTACTTGTAGCAGTTGAAAAAAAAAAGTAATTATTACTTTTAAAAAAAGAATTGTTCGAGCTGTTCCAATTAGCAATTGATGATTTGTTAAGAGGGATAAAGGATAATTTAGACAAATACTAGTAATATTAAGGTTATTAAATACTTTATTTTAATTTATTTATTTGATTTTGACTTGACATGAAGTTTTAAAAAGTAAAAAAAAAAAACTTTTGAATCTTATATTCTTAAATTAAAGACACGTGATGTACCAAAATCTCTTTAATCTTATTGTCTTAATTAAATATGACATTATGGAAATTTGAGATTAAAAAGGTTATCAAAAAAAGAAAAGAGACATTTGTTTCGAAGAAGAAAAATAAGACATACAAATTAAAATCAAAAGAGTATCTTTCTTAAGAGATAGGTACCCAAGAACATCAAAAAGCATGAATAATAGAATTAATAACTCAATCGGTCTGTCAATTATGAGTTTTTATTTTTAAAAATCATTCAATTTTGATCTTTATTGGTCAACTATTATATTTTTACTCAGAAAATCACTTAACCTATTTAATTATATTTTTTAATAAAATTTTCTTATGTAGAATTTCTATTAAAAAACAAAATTCTGAAAAATAAAAAGTATTTCTTTAATGACCCTTTTATTAAATAATACTAATTTAATTATGATGAATCATCTAGAGATATTGAGTCATTTAGACACAATATTATATAAAACAGGTAGCTGACTGCAATTAATTTTCGAAGTGACATATAGAGTTGTGGATTATATTGGTATTTCTTTCGTCTCAATAACTTACGTGAAATTCTTTGTTTTTTGAAACAACTTAGTTCGCATGATTTGCCAAATTAAAGTGACATCTTTCATATTCAGCAACAACTTAATTTTGAACTTCTTATTTTAAGCTTAAGAAAATGATTTATAGTCATGAAAAATTAAATACTTCCTTCATTTAAAAAAGAATGATCGAGTTTGATTTGATACAGAATTTAATAAAATAAAGAAGACTTTTAAGACTTGTGATCTTAAATTAAAGATACGACAAATGTAACAAAATCTTCTTTGATTTTATGGTCTTATTAAATATGTCACGTGGACAGTTAGAATTAAAAAGTTACTAAAAAGAGAAAGAAGTTATTCTTTTTTAAGCGGACTAAAAAATAAAGTAAATCATTCGTTTCAAACGGATGAAGTAACTTGTTTTAGAAGATGAGTTTCAAAAGTCTTCTTGTTCTCTTAAATTTTATACCGAGTCAAATATATACCTTAACATAAATTAAGATGGAAGCAGTATCTAATTATATACTATATCAATTTGGAAATGAACATATATATATATATATACCAACAGAACAGCTTTGACATGGCGACGATCAAACTGGAACTCTGCTTCTCCAGATTGCATGATGGCCATCATGGTGTCTACAAAGTCCTTATTTTTCTTGTGGTCTACATCATGATCATGTTCATCAATAATCTTCTCTACAAATTCATCTAACACCTTAGTAGTGTCCTTCATGCGACGTGTGAGTCCTTGGAGGTCAATAACACCAAGAAAAGGGAAAACATCTCCAAGATTTGGTGTTGCAGCAAGTTGTGTAACCTCTTGAACTAAAGATTTAAAACTAACTCTTTTGCCCAAATCATCATCCACGAACTTTTTACCAAAAACCATCAAGCAACTCAAGTTGGCACTCAATGAGGAAACTTGAGCACTAAGGTCAACAACATCAGCAACACGACCATGACGACCTTGAGCTAAGAGTGTCAAACGGGCCGGGCCGAACCGGCCGACGTAGCAAATCGGACCGGTTTGACCCGGCCCGGTAAGCCCGAGGGCTTTAGGGGTCCGGGTCCCGATCCGTTTTTTTTTTAAAATTGGGCCCGGTTAACCCGGCCCGGACCAACCCGATCCAGGCCCACCGGTTAACCGGCCCGGCCCGGTAAGCAAAAAAAAAAAAAAAAAAAAAAATTAATTTTTTGGGCCAAACTAGCCGTTGGCCCAACGGCTATATTACCGTTTTTGGGTCCAAACGGCTAGTTTGAGCCCATTTAATTAAAAAAAAAAAATATTTTTTAATCCCCAAAATAAATCTATAAATACCCTACAACTTCAAATCATTTCTCACACAATTTTTCACTCTCTCAAATCTCATTCTCTCTCAAATCTCAATTCTCAATTCTCAAATATTCAATATATTTAATTTCTTAAAGTGTTCACTTTAATTTTTTAATTTTTCGTTTACAAAGTACGAGCGGAAGTTTCTAAAGTCTCAAGCTTAGGATACTTCCAAAATTTGGTATTATCGTTCCATCTCTTATGTTTAATTTTTATTTATTGTATTAATTGTTTAATATTTAATTTTATTATATTTGTGTATTTTGAATATTTTTAGTTTAATTTAATTTATATTATGGATAAATTAAAAAACCTCGCTGCTAAAGGTGTTAAAATTTTTTGTCCCGGAAGCGGTAGTGGTAGTAAAAAGCGAATTATTAGCGGTAGAGGTAGTTCAAGTAATAGATATACCCGTGTGACTTCGCCTCCGGTACCGCTTGGTACACCTTTTGAGGAAGAAATAGGTGTAGGTGCTCACGATATGGATTATGTAGAATTTCAGGAAAATTACGGTATAGAAGAAGAAAATGAAGTAGATGCAGTTAATGTAGACAAAGATGATGAAAATATTGCTGAAACACCCGCAGTAGGAGATGCTAACGTTAGATCTGAATCAGTTAATCTCCCTTCCCGTCCTCCCAGTGCCCCAAAACCCCGTAAAAGAACTAGTATTGCATGGCAATTTTTTGAACGTATATCAGATATTGAGGTGCAGTGCAATATTTGTCAACAAATATATAAGCATAGAAGTGGCGGTAAGCAAGGGGTACGGGTACGTTAATGAGACATATAGCTGAAGATTACAAAAGAGAGTTAAATATTGCAAAAGGTGGTGGGGATGTTGGTGGGTCAATGCAAACTAGAATGGACCCAACAACCGGTCAAGTAGCGAAAAAGTATAATAAATTGAGGGACAGGGAAGAAATAGCTAAAATGGTAGATGTGGGTTGTTTGCCTTTTAGTTTTCCTTCTTCTGATGCTTTTATTCGTTATATACAAGCAATTTATAATCCTATGTTTAATGGTATTCCTAGAACTACTTGTCGGTCTGATATTTTTAGACTCCATTCACAATATTGTTTTTATTTATCAACATTGTTAAAAAATATTCAATGTAGATTGTCCCTAACTTCTGATCTTGGTCGTGCTGTGAATAAAAATGATTATTTAACCGTTACTTGTCATTGGATGGATAGTAATTTCATAATGCAAAAACGTATTCTTGCTTTTTTATATGATGAAGATCGTAAACATACTGGACAATTTATTGTTGATTCTATTATTAAAATTGCCGGATATTATGGTATAGAAAATAAAATTTTATGTATTGCTTTTGATAATGCTTCTAACAACAAGACTGCTATAACAAAAATAAAATCTACGCTATCTCCGCCCTTTCCTGAAATTTTTCATATTAAGTGTGCATGTCATATATATAATTTAATTGTAAAAGATGGTCTTGACTTTTTTGAGCTTTATATTGAAAAAATTCGTCTTGCCGTTGGTTTTATTCAAGGAAATAATCGTAGATCGAGAATTAAAGAATTTAAAGTTAAATGTCAAGAAAATGGACTTACACCGATTTTAATGCCTGAGGAAGTTGATACTAGATGGAATTCTACGTATGAATTTTTAAAAACTTGTTATAAATATAGAATTCCTATTACACTAGCTTTTAACCAACATTGTGGTTCATTTGCTGATTCTGCTGATTGCATGCTACATAATTCTGATTGGGTTGTAATTAATGATCTCGTTAAGTTTTTAGAAAAATTTTATGTAGCTACGATTGAATTTTCCGGTGCTTACTATCCTACGGTTTGTAATATTTTGGCATATATAGCCGATATTTCTGGTTTGCTCCAACAATATAAAAATAAAGAAGGTTATAAAGAAGCTGTTGGCGCTATGTTTACGAAATTTAAAAAATATTTCTTCCCGATTCCCCCTATTTACTTGGTTGGTGCTATGTTAAATTCGTGCATGAAATATAATCATATGTGTCACTTTAGTACTCTTATTTATGCTAACTTAGAAATAAATACTAACCATGAGTCTGAACAAGTACAGCCTGATTTGTGGACGGCTACGGCTGATGCAAAGGATTATATAGAAAAATTATATAATCACTATGCTGATTTATTTGATTCAGCCGTACCTACAAATATCAGTCCAACTGTCACTCCTCATCCTCCCGAGGAGCCATCATCTTCTAAAAGGCCGGCACATAGTGGTTTTCCTGATTCGTTTTATGATTTAACTTGTTGGAACAGTGTGGATGAGAGAGCTTACACATCAACTTATCGGGAAGAGCTGAAATATTATCTGCGAACGCCACCAGAGGATCGCAGACGATGGATCAACACGCTGGATTGGTGGAGGAATAATGAATCACAATATCCTGTACTTTCAAGATTAGCCAGAGATATCTTGAATGTTCCAATGTCAACCGTTGCATTAGAGAGCGCTTTCAGTCAGGGACGACAGCAGCTTGGAGACAACCGACACTCATTGGGAAGCAACACAATGAATGTTTTAGTTTGCCTGAGAGATTGGATTAGAGCAGAAAGAAGAAACCAAGGAATGGAACCAGAGCCCAACGACGACCTCAAACTTGAAGAAATTATGACTTCACAGGAGAACTCAGCAGAATCAAGTCCAATGCATGGTTTTGCCCCCGTTGACTTCGACTATCCTATGCAAGTTCCAATTAATATTAACATGAATGAGTTGGAAAAAATGATGCATAATTTATAGATTTTTCATTCATGTAAATTATAAATTTTGGAACATTTTCCAATCAATAAAATTCCACAAATTCATTCACTCCTTAGTCATTGTTTTTTTTTTTATTTAACGATTTAAAATTTTAATATCTTCTATACAAGTGTATATTTAATGTATACATGTGTATATGTTTATATATCTTATATTGCCCCCGTTGACTTCGACTATCCTATGCAAGTTTCAATTAATATTAACATGAATGAGTTGGAAAAAATGATGCATAATTTATAGATTTTTCATTCATGTAAATTATAAATTTTGGATCATTTTCCAATCAATAAAATTCCACAAATTCATTCACTCCTTAGTCATTGTTTTTTTTTTTTTTATTTAACGATTTAAAATTTTAATATCTTCTATACAAGTGTATATTTAATGTATACATGTGTATATGTTTATATATCTTATATAAAAGTGTATATTAATGTATACATGTGTATATATGCTTTATAAATTAGTGTATATACATATTGTAGTGTATATATATATATATTATACTATTATAGCATATGTTTTATTTAAAGTAGTACGTATAGTCATATATAATTATATATTGAATGGTACGTATATATGTGTAATTGTTTATACTTTATATATTTTTTTAAAAATATATATTGTATATTGGAGTGTATATAGTGTATATTCGAGTGTATATATAGTGTATATGTGATTTTTTATTTATTTTTTTGACGGGTTTGACCGGTTTTTAACCAGGTTTGACCGGATTGGGTTAAGTGGGCCGGTTCCGGGTGGGTTTTAAATTTTTTACTGTGCGGTCCGGCCCGGCCCGGCCCAGGCCAAACCCGGCCCGTAACCAGCCCGGAACCCGGTAAGATTGAGAGAGCCGGTTCCGGGTTGACCCGTCCCGGCCCGTTAGACAGCCATACCTTGAGCTACATCTTTGATCGATTTGATCGTAAGGTCAATTTCTTCACTTCTAGTAGATCGATATGAGTTAATCTTCATGTTACTCAGCAAGTGAACCGTGCATAATTTTTTCATGTTACGCCACTACGTGCCATACTTTGAGAAAATCAAATTTCTTTGGCCATAAGAGATGTATTGGGCCGTCTCATTATGAGGCCTACTAGCAAAAACATGATCATAAGTTTTGAGGATTTTTTCAGCTGATTCAGGAGAAAGATATAACATAAGTTGGTAATAATCCTAATTTAAGGTACATAACAGGACCATGTTTAAGAGATAATTTGTGAAAATCTTGAGTAGGATTATCACCTAAAAGATGAAGATGTCCTAATATTGGAATCCCTTTTGGACTAGGAGGAAGTTTTTGCTTCTTCTTCTTCATATCTACCATCTCATGGAAGAGGAATAATACAATTACAGACAAAATAAATGTTGCCCACATAATCAAAGCCATATTGGTCTACTGGCCAATAGGACAAATAATGGATAATATATAATATATATTTGCTAGTATATATGTAGTATGATTTTTGGGATAATAGGCAAGTTGTAGAAGTGGCAGCAAGAGAGCAGCTATTTACCGTCATATATGAAACTAAATCATGTGAACGGCGACCGTCATTTTCTTACCAATTAATTTACCGAATTTTGTTGAAATCAAAGGCAAATTCAATCTTTTTCTAGTATATATGTTGGTGAACCATATAATATATATATATATATATATATATCATATTCGTGTCAAAACATTATTGTTACGTTGTTTTGATTATTTGTCATTACAACAAAATGCACAGTAGAGTACTATTTGATTTTTTATAAAAGACAGCTTCATACATTAAAATATTCGATATGTGTGGAATTTAAAAAAAAGATCAAATCATAAAAATTTATTATATGCAGTCTTATCCGACATTTCTGTAAGAGGTTATTTCCATTGCTTAACTAGTTACTCCAAGGCTCTCTTCAATATTTGATCTTTTATTTTATTGTATATTTCTCTTTGCTTTCAAAACGAATTACATACTCCCTCCTTTTCAAGTTGGTTGTATTATTTTTTTTTAAAAACTCTTTAATTATAATTTTTTAATATGATATGTTTAAGTTGATATTATTTTGATATATAAATTTTACATATATTTAGTTGTAGATTAAAAAATCTTCTGTAATTTTTAAAATTTTATATGATGTCAAAATCAGAAGGGATGGAGTATCACATAATTTGAAGTAACAAAGTCAAATAGTCTACCAAATGTGTTCCCTTGGTACAGAAATATGTTTGACATTGAAATGCAATACTACCTATTTTGGGTTATACTAGTGTGAATTTATGTAAACACTTTTCTTTTTTTGGATTAGAAAGGAAATATTCGTTTTCATGACAAAAAAAACTTAACCTAATTGACTGTCAGTTTTACCTTCCTTCAACGACCACGATAATAATAGTGTGTATAATATATTGAGTTAATATATAAAAATAATCCTAAACTTCAAATCAAATTATAATTTTGACATTAAACATTGATAGTGTACAAATAAGACCTTTAACTATTTAAAACCTGAACAAATATGACCTCCGATTTTGCAACTCCATGCGTGAGTCTCACTCGCGCCTACGTGGAAAGGTAATCCAATCATACGGTGCCACGTCGTTAAAAGGGCTGACTTGGAGAGAGGTCATATGTGTACAGTTTTGAATAGTTAAAGATCATATTTGTTCACTGTCAAAGTTTTGCTTTTTGTGTTAAAACGAGGTTGCTTTTTTTTTTTTTAATTATTATTATTATTATTATTATTATTATAATTTATTTATTTATTTCTATAGTAGCAACACCTAACTTTTTTTTTTAATTTTAAAAAATTATTATTATTATTATTTTTCTATTTATTTCTATAGCAGCATCACCTAGTTTTTTTCCTAATTAAAAAAAATAGTCACTAGCAGGGATAAACCCTCACAGTAGGCTGAAGGAAGCGCCCACGAAGAGCAAATAACACCACTGGGCTATCTAAGTGCCTTGTTTCATGTGGTTCAACATTAATATACGTATATAAATATACATTTTCTATCTTATTATATACAACGTAATTCTTTTACCGAGGGGGTTCGGGTGAACCCCATGGAAACCACGTAGGTCCGCCCCTCGTTAATTTAATAAAATTTTAATAACGTTAATTTAATAACATTTTAATTACGTTAATTTGATAACGTTAATTTAATATACTACTACGACTATCCTTAATAACATTAATTTAATAAAGTTTTATTAAAACTCTAATTTTTTTATTATTAGTATAGTTTCATCTTTAATTTAATATTTAAATAAATAATATTTAGATATATTATATAACTTAAATTCGTCCTCTGTTTTATAATATATATATAGACATACCCGCTCGATTTTTTCGTATGAGGCTGACCCGCCTAATTAATAAATCTTCAATATTGCTCTTTCTCCGCAATGACAAAAGAAATTAGATGCCATTTTCATCTTTGAACCGAAAATAATGAAAAAAATAGTAGTGAAGAGTCATTTAAAGGTCATATTTGTGCAGTTTTGAATAGTTAAAGGTCATATTTGTGCAGTATCAAAGTTTAAGGTCATATTTATGTATTATGCCCTTAGATTTTAAGCTGGACGCGCTCAGTTTTGCGTGTTGGACACGCGTTTTGCCACGTAGGATTGAAGGTCATATTTGTGTAGTTTGAATAGTTAAAGATCATATTTGTGCACTATCAAAGTTTAAGATCAAAGTTATAATTTTTTGTCAAGTTTAGGATCATTTTTATGTATTAATTCTAATATTTTGCTTTAATATATAGTTGTTACTTTTGATGTCACAAATGACGCTATTTTTGTTACTTTAAAACATTCTCTTCTATTTTTTTTGGATTTAGAGAAGCTTCCATGTATCATAATGCATACATTTGCATTAGTTATCCAGAGCTATTGGATTGCAACTTAGTTTAATTGAGAATACTTGTTAGTTAAGGCAACAAATTGAAGTAATACATATCTTTCAAAGTTCATTGAGAAATTAATAAACTTCCATCGCTTGAAATTATTTATGATGACTTTTAAAACTAATTGTCTCAAAGTATTTGTCTTTTTAAAGTTCAAGATAAATTAAGTATTTCATTCATTTTATCCTTGGTAGCTATTCTTCTTGAAGACTACAAATTAAACACGTTTATTATAGGTAGTGTTATGATTGTTCAAAGAGCAATGAAGGATAAAATAGTTAAAAAAACCCTTTTAATTAATATTTCTCAAGATACATATTGTAAAAGAGAATCACAATAGATAATTTAAGACCGAAAAAATAATAAATGTAGGGAAGGAAAATATTTCATTTTAATTTTTTAAAATTATTTTATTTAGAACTACTCATTGTGTTCCATATATCCTTTTTATTATGACCCAAACTTGAATGGCCATGTAAGTATTTAAAGTATTAAACTGATTGATTTAGTTGAGTGGCAGTGAAAGAAAATAGTTTAACAACAACTAACCTAGTGTTTTCCCATGTAGTGGGATCTGGGTAGGATAAAATGTAAGCAGTTCATACCATTATCTATGGAGAAGTAGAAAAGTTGTTTCCGATAGACCCCCAGCTCAAGACAAAGAGTAGTAAACAAATTCGTAATAAAGCATGAAATAAGATGGAATAACAAAAATAAGACTCCCATAAAATAATACCCCTACACTAACGAATCAAAGGCACCCTCCATCCCCATCCCCTCCTACTAGCAGCTCCAACCTATGGACCTAGCCCTAAGACTACTGGCCCTGCTATCCCAAAGCTCTCCTAACTACTGATTACGACCCACCCCCATGCACTAGCCGTCTAACCTAATTCGTGTCCTCCATACCTTCCTATCTAGGGTCATGTCCCTAGCAAAATATAATTGCTCCATGTCACGTCTAATCACCTCTTTTCAGTATTTCTTCGGCCTACTCCTACCCCACCTGAAAGAAAATTGTTCACCAAAAAATATTCTTTGTAGCCAATCATTTATTAAAAAAAATTAATATGCGTAACACATGGGTGAACGGATCCCGAAACCATCAGTCATTCCGATCTAATTCATGGATAAAATTATTTTCAATGGTACGCTGTGTGCCTAAGTGCGAAAAGACAGTGCAATTTTTGTTATGTCGAAACCTAAATGTTAAGTCAACAATACTGAAATTCTTGATCAATGAAGAAATAAGATCACCATTTTTATTTAATAAAATACCAAATGAATGATTGACTCATTCCATTCTAGAAATAATCGTAGGAAATTCTTTGATAATCCGGATTCCTATTTCTCAATTACTATCTTTTATGTAGAAGATATTTCATCAAAATTTTAAGTTAATTAGTTATTATAAAATTTGTATGAATAACTATATTAGTTAATACTTTCTTCGTGTCAAATTATCCGTTTCAAATTTTCTAATTTAATTTCTTATTTTACTTGTCTTTTTTCATTAATCAAGACAAGACAATTTTTTTTCCATTATATCCTTAGTAATTGATTACTCCTTGTTACTAGCATTGAATTATCAGATCTTGAAAAATGTTGCAAAGACTTTGATAATCCTATAATCCTAATTATTCATGAAAAAAGTGATTTGGTATCCGTCATAGAATAACTCCATCAATATATTAGAACTAACAACATGACCCAATTATTAAGGGCAAAATGATAAAGTTACATTACCAATCATTGTTTTCTTAATAGCAGTCAGTAGCGGATCCAGGATTTAAAAAGAGTGGGTGCTTACTACCGAAAAAGATAAAAAATTATGTGCACCTAACCAACTTCTTGTTTAGTGGGTGCTTTTATATAATTTATACCCATTTTTGTATATTTTTTATGTAATTATATCTATTTCGCATCAAGTTTAGTGGGTGTCAGAGCATCCAAAGTTGATGTGTTGGTCCGTCTCTGATAGCAGTGCCATCTCAATTTAAGATAGATAATTTGAGACGAAGGAAGTATTGTGATTTGAGATGTTCAGGATCTTCTACAAATTCTATCGACATGATTAAAGCGCTACATTCCAAATTAAAAAGCAATAACGTGAGAAAATTTATCGTGTGAGACAAATACAATGGCATGTGCTGGTTGGGCCTTGTGGGGTGTAAAATAGAAACAGGATATTTCATGTTATTATTTTATTTTTATATATAATAGTTATTTTATTATTTTAATATAAATAATGAGATAAAATAATTTTAAAATTAATTAATACTTCAAATGAAATATGAGCTAAAATTACAACAACAACAACAAATTCAGTGTATTCCCACCTAGTGGGGTTTGGGGGGGGTAAGATGTACGCAGTCCATACCTCTACCTCTGAAGAAGTAGAAAGGCTGTTTCCGATAGACCCCCGGCTCAAGACACGAGACACCACACAAATATAAAGTAACGCACAGAACAAGATTTCATAACGTAAATACGGCACCCATAAGTAGTAGGAAACATCGGAAAGCACCCAGATTCGTAATAAAACATGGAACACCGAAAGCATAACAAGAAGAGGAATAGAAAATAGGAATAAAATAAGAATAGGAAGAATAACAGGAATAAAACACCCACCAAATACTTCCCTACCCTAACGCCCCAAACTGACCCTAGTTTTCTGCCCTAATTCGCGCCCTCCAGACCTTCCTATCTAGGGTCATGTCCTCGGTGAGTTGTAGCAAATATGAGCTAAAATTAATTTCAAAATTTTGTTCTTATATTCACTATCAAATGATTAAGGTAGAAAAAAGTTTTGTTACGTAGATCTTACCCATTTGTGAAACTCACTATTAGAAAAGAAGAAAGAAAACAGTGAAATCAACCTCAAATTGGAGATTGATAAAACCTAAGACGGAAAAAACCTGACTTCGTGAAGTTATTTTTATATTATTTTTAATTAATTTAAGTACTACTGATTTTAGATGAATTTAAGATATTACAATTTGCAGATCTTGTTGATTTTTAAAGGTAAAAAAAGGTTTTTTATTTTTTTAAAAATAAAATAAAACCCACCCCATTCACCAAACACTCTTTATTAGTGGAAGTTTTGGATATTGGTATATATACATATATCTTACTTTTTTTTGTAAAATGAACAAAACGTAAAAATTTTACTAATAATAAGTTAGAATGGCCTAAAAGTTTTGTTGACCAAACATCAAACTTACAAAAACTCCATAATTTTTGCTTGAATTAATGGTCCACAAAATATAAAATTCTCAAGACATTTTTTTAATTCAGAATTTTTGTAGTCAGTAAATATCTGTTGAGAATCACTTATTTACTACAAGGCAAAAGAAATGCATACTTACTAATTTGCGACTTTGAAAACAATTGAAAATGTTTGACACCAAGAAATATTCGCTTTACCCAACTTTTTTTTGTTAAAAAGACATGCATTCAACTAAAAATAAAAGTAGTTTTAGTACAAACATTCCTGCTATGTTAGCCAGGATCCAAAATAGAAAAACTAAGATGAGGCATATCATTGTTTTGGTTACAAGATTTAACCCTCCTCTCAAAAAAAGTTTCTACGTTATATGCCCACATTACTTTTGCAGCACATAGCGGTGGAACTTCAAAAAGCTCGACTTCGACTGAGTTAGCTCCCACCTTAGTCATGAGATCTGTCACTTCATTCTGCTCCCTGAAGCAGTGTGTTACCCTTGGTCCCCCTAATCTTCTTAACCTTGACCTGCAATCATTTATCAAGACATCATAGTGTAAGTTTTCCATTTTTAGCATAGATATTACCTCAGCTAGTCAATGTTGATTTTAATGGGTAACAGGTTTCTTTGCTCCATTAAATTGAGCCCCTCCACAAGGGTTGTAAGCTCTATGTGGTTATTAGTAGTTTTGTGAAAGCTTTTGAAGAAGCCCACAATTCAGTCCCCGATGTCCGATTTGATAACCCACCTATACCCCCTTCCCAAAATTTCTCAAACAAGAGCCATCAGTATTAAGCTTGAACACCCCATTATTTGGAGGTTCCAACTTAATGTTGATGTTATTATAATGGATTGTGGTAGTGTTTTCTGTGATGGTCATTTTGTACTCGACTGTTTCAGAATTGGCTTAATAAGGATTTGAATTGGTGTTGCTGGTGTTGAAGGTATTTTGGTTTCTATTTTTTCAGATAGACCAAAGACAAAAAGAGAGAATGTCTAGCCAGTCTAGGACATTATTATTGACAACATGGTGGAGGATTTTTCAAGTTTTGCCCCAATTTTGAAGGATGGAAGTGTTGAGGGTTTATCAGATTCTTGTTGAGGGTTTATCAAATTCTTATTGGAGCTTTTGGCTATGGTATTGCTTCAATAATTTTGCAAATTATGGCATTCAAAAAAGATGTGGTTAACATCCTCAGTAGGGAGGTTGCGGATTTTGCAATTTGATGAGTCCCTAATTTTGCAAGTTCTTATTGGTCTTTATGTTTTCCTGTACTCTTTTTTTTTTTTGGTAAACTTCCTTTACCTGATATACTAAACTATATACTTTTTTATTTTTATTTTTTACAAATGCTACTACAATATTATGTAACTAATGAATATAATAAATGTACCAAATCAAATTAATATTACAAAAAAAAATTATCTAATGAAAATTTTAATAAGTATATACTTTACTTTAATAAGTTAATAGAGAAAGTCAATTATTTATATAAAATAAATATTATTCTAAAATATATATTTTGTTTAATTTTTTTGGCTATGATATTGTTAGTTTTATTATGTATTCTCTTATTTTAATAAATTATTATTTTAATTTTGTTTAAAATTAAAGAAACTCAAAATCAAATTTAATTGTGGAGGACGAAAATTTGGTATCACCATTGAAAATACACATTAGCTATTTCATTAATTAATTCAAGGAATACATCTTCATTTACAACTGATTTAGAGTGTTCTGAATTATGAGGAACTTGTTTATTGAAGTTGTCCTGTTGAATAGCTCACAGATTGAATTTCACCATCTTTTCATTGATAAACACAATATCTCTTAATTAATAGTGCCATATAAATAAAACTTAAGTTAAAATTTAACAATTACAAGTATAATGAAAAATCTAACAATATTAGTGCATATCAATAACATACATAAATATATCTAAACTTGTGGTGTATTGCAAAATATTAAAAAATAAAAAAAGAAATATAATTACAAAAAGGTAACCATTACCTCGTTGTTGTAACGCTTGAACATTGCAGTCTGCAAATAGTCATTATAAATTAGGTCTTTAGATGACTTATAATTTAAAATTTGGGGAATTCGGACTCTAACACGAGCAATAATAGACTTATCAATGTTCAGACAACACTCATGAAATCAAATTTAAATTACCAATGAAAGACACCAAAATGTAAGAGATGATGGGTTCGTTTTCAAATCATGGCTACATGATTTTTGTAGAACTTTGAAACACTCATTGCCCCAATCATGTTTCAAGTATTGATGACATTCTACTAAGTCTTACTGATACTTTGTTGTGAATTTTCTTGATAAATCTAGTTCGAGAAATCTGATTATTAAGTATAAAATTTCAATGTTGTAAAAATTTTCCTCTTATAAAACAACTTCATTATCAACACATTCGGCATAAAAGTCCAACCTCCTCATTTTTTTCTGACCCAAATAATACCTATTCACTAATTTATTTTTGATTTTTGGATCAGAAATAAAATCAGTCTTATTATCGCATTTCAATTCACAGATTATATAAAATTCTCTCTTGCTAAAATGTAGTATTTTTTCATTTAGACTAAAGATGAATAAATCATCCCTATCACTATTCTTTTCTGCATGCAGTAGATTATGCAGGAGCTGTAGTTGTACCTTAAGATTAAGCATATTAAGAAGGAAAAATTACATAAAAGCACAAACATAATAGACCTTATTACCCAAAATTCTTACCTTTTAAACAATTACTTAAAATCTCGAATTTAACATTTTACTCTTGATACATATGAATAAAATCTCCCCATCCTACTTTTACTCCACAATTAATGCATGCAATCTATTTTTCAAAAAAAATTCATCCCCTAAAATTTCTCCCAAATTATCATCAATTGATACAACTTTCATCTCCATTACTGCAACTTCTTCACCAATTTCATTATCTTTTTTTGATCTTTTTATCAACTTTTTTTTTATCAATTATTCAACTTTTAAGTCAATACCTATTAAGGAAAAGAGGAGAAATTGAATAATCAGTTGTTAGATTTCCAACAAAAATGATCAAAGTGACGGTGGTGGTGAGGACGAACGACGGAGAGGGTGGGGTAGTCAAGGTCGCGGTAATGGTGTAGACAAACGATGGAGGAGGTGGATAATATGTATCAATCATAAGTAAATTGAACAATCAGTTGTTAGATTTTCGACGAGAACAACCAAAATGACTATGGTGGTGAGGACGAACGACGAAGGGAGTAGGGTAGCGAAGATGGTGGTGATGGTGTGGACGAATGACGGAGGAGGTGAGGGTGATGGATTATATGTATCAAGACATATACATATGTATGTATCAAATAAATGTATTTAATACATATATAGATTGATATCAAGAACTTGTGTACTCTTTTCATAATTTAAGGGCGATGCATAATTTTAAGGATGATGCATATGTTTTTTGATTATTTAATGATTTCACCACCATCATTCAGTTTGGATATTTTTCAATTGATACATATGATATTATTTAATTTTGTGATATATTTTATTCATGCACAATTGATACATTTTATTCCGTGAGAAACGACATGTGTAACACTGATATAATAGTATAAGAGATTTATATTGTTGTTGTTAATCAGTTATTAAAAATATATACATTACCAATGTGATACATTTGTTGTTGAAATACTGGTGATACATATGACAGATACTTTGTGACAGTGATTCATATTTTTTATTTACTTATAAATGTTTGACACATTTAACATATGTTTGACATATGTAAACTATTTATTTTTGCTTGAGATTGAATTTTTAATGGGTATTGAGTAATTTTATCAAATATATCATTATGATACATCTAGAACCAGATGTATTTATACCACGATTTGTGCCTAATTTTACTCTCTATAATAATTGTAAATTAGTTACTTCCTTAATTAACTAACCATAAAATTACAAATGTATCACGATGCATATGTATCAAGGCTAAAAATATGTATCACAAATATCAAAATTTGAAATATCATGTAATTAAACAAAGCTATAAAAAAGTGTTAAAACCCAAAAAAAATCTGAAATTTATGTAAGTTTCCCTACTAAGAAATGACCAAATGAAAAATTTTCAGATAATTTAAAATGCTTATTGTTTCTTTAATTTCTAAGATCATCAAACACATTGAGCTTAATGGATACGACCAGTGACCATATGTTTTTTCCCGTTTCATTTCTTTCTAAGATCATCAAGCACATTGAGCTTAATGGATGTGATCAGTGACTATATGTTTTTTCCCCTGAGAGAAAAAGCGATTAATAATGATAAAAAAATATTTGAATATTACATAAAATAAAAAATAAAATTATAAACAAATAACTTTGATCAATACAATTATGAAAATTGTAATCAATAACCAATATATTTTTACTGTTGAATTTAAGAAAATAAATAAAATAAAAAGATTGAGAAATCTAATTGTCATGCATGTTATTGTAAAATTGATGTAACATATTAATATTATATTGTTCTAATACAAAAAGAGAAAAAAAATCAACAAAAGATTTCATTGTAATTACCTTACAATTTTTTCTGATTTTTTTTTGTTATTCTTCTTGTCAACAACTTTGTTAATTTTTACATTGTACTTGAACATTGTAACTTAGTTTTTGATTTTTTATTTTATGAGATGAAATTTGTCTTCAAAATCGAAATCAAAATCGAATATCTATTCAATCGCGGTATTTTTTCTCTTATAACTCCGTTTAATTTGCGGAATAACATCTTTTTCTGACAAGACCTCCCTTTGCATGTTCATCTGCGATTGCTTTAACAGTGATGCATTTTGATAAAAATCAATTTTGTCCGACAAAATCTCAATTTGATTATTCAAAATCAAATCACTTTCAACTATTTCCTCTGTTTTCTTTGAGACTGGAGATGAGGGAAAACATCCCAAATCAAATGAAGGTCTTGAAAGTACAATAAAACTGTTCTCTTCTAATAATTTAGGACTCTTCCTAATTGGAATAAAATCAAACGTAGTCTTTGAAGACATGATTCAAACACAAGTAAAAAACAAACAAAAATCTAATAAATAATGCACTTGAATAAAAAGTAGGCAAAATGTTCTTCTGAATCCTTGTACTATATCTGTTTTGTAAGTTGAACACTTTTACTTACATGTTTATCATCTGAACCCCTGAACCCATTAAAAAACTATATTTTAAATTATTTGACCGTTGACTTTGCTTATGTGGCATTAAATGACTGACTGGGATAAGGAAAGTGTAGTCACTCGCCCTGGGGTGCAGGCGAGTGGGGGCAATTTTTGACCAATTTTTATATTAAAATACTTGAAAAAAAGGAATAAAACTTCTTTTTAGTTTTTAATTGAAAAATATTTTAAAAAATTTAAAAATAATAAATTTAAATATAAAAAAGAACCCCCCCCCCCCCAAACCCTCTTTTCCTGTCCAGCCACTCCCCCACCCCACCCCAAGCCCCGTCCCAGCCCCTCCACCCCACCCAACCTCCGTCCCAGCCACCCCCACCCCAGTCCCTCACCACACAATTAACGCAGCCATTAACATACCCAATAACACATATATACACCAGTTTCATTAACGCAACCATTAACACACATACTCACAAAAACAAATCCATCGTCACTGTACAACTTTTCCAACTCCACCATTTTTATCTTTCCACAAAGCACAAAACACACTCTTCCACATCCACACACAAATTGCAAGATAGGTAGTAAGAGAAAATAGAAAGAAAAAAAAATAAGAGACCAACACTATCATTAAACACCATGAATGCAACAAAATTATCACCGTAATCCATCATCACTACCCTCATTTCCAACCCTGATTTCAACCTCACTAAACAAATCAACAGAAAATATTCATTACCCCAACAAAACCAACAACAACAATCCAAGATAAGCTCCGACGGGAAATAAGATTCGGGCGATTCACAAACCGGGCGGGTCTCGTACTTCCAGAAAATACTATTATTTTATGATAGATATGGTTTCATTTATATCATTTGAAATCAGATTTCAATTTTCATTGCATTCCAATCATCACTGTCTAATTACCTTTTCAAAAATCACAATTTTGGATCATCAAAAATCATCATCCTTAAATCACTGCAAATTTAAAAAAGAAGGATCAAATATTCTTATCCAACACAACATTTTCTAATAAAAAGAAGAAGAACAAATAGAGAATTAAGAAGAAAGAAAGGAAAAAGAGGAAGAGAGAAAGGAATAAGAGAAGGGGAGAATTAAGAAGAAAGAAAGAATAAACGGGTAGAGAGAGAAATAAAAGAAGGGTGGGGTTGACTCTTTTTTTTTAAAATTTATTTATTAATTAATTAATTAATTTTAATATTTAATATTTTTTTATAATTAAATATGACGTGGAAGATGATATGGCAGATGACATGGCAGCTGAGGTGGGCGAGTGTATTACACTCACTGAAAAAATGTTTAAACTATTGTTTTTTAATGGAAATCAAGGGTCCAGATGACAAACATGTACGTAAAAGTGTTCAATTTACAAAATGAACATAGTACAAGAGTTCAGAAGAGTATTTTGCCTAAAAAATTACAACCCTAAATTAAGTGAAATTTGTAACTCCAAAATCAAAGTTCGGGAACAAAAATACAAAGTTAATACACAAAATCAGAAAATTCTTTAAAGATGAATAAGAAATATAATTATTTAAGGAAAAGTAATTAGATGAAAATTTGGTGAAGTATATATTAATAGGAAAGTAAGTCTTTTACCAATAAAGTAAAGATAGAGAAACGTGTAAATATTAAAAAAGTAAGTAAATGTATAATTTTCTGAAAAGTCAATAAACGTGTATAACGTTCCTTCGGAGGCATTCGTTAAGAAAATAAACGTGTATAACTGTAGAAAATATATTTATCAGATTTTACTCCTTCAATTATAAACAAAACGTGTAACTTTTCTGAAAAAGATACAACAACAACAACAAACCCAGTGTATTCCCACCTAGTGGGGTCTGGGGGGTAAGATGTACGCAGTCCATACCTCTACCTCTAAAGAGGTAGAAAGATTGTTTCCGATAGACCCCCGGCTCAAGACACAAGACACCGCACAAATACATAGATACATAGTAAAGCACAGAACAAGATTTCATTACATAAAAACGGCACCCATAAGTAATAAAACAGAGAAAAGTAGAGAAAAACACACAGAATCGTAATAAAACATGAAACTAGGTACCATATCAAGAATAATACCCCCACCAAGTAATTCCCTACACTAGCGACCCAAATTGGCCCTAGCCTTCTGCCCTAATTCGCGTCCTCCAGATCTTCCTATCTAGGGTCATGTCCACGGTGAGCTGTAACTGCTCCATGTCCTGCCTAATCACCTCACCCCAGTACTTCTTCGGCCTACCCCTACCCCGCCTAAAGCCATCCAACGCTAGCCTCTCACACTTACGAACCGGGGCATCCATGCCCCTTCTCATCACGTGTCCGAACTATCTCAATCGGACCTCCCGCATCTTATACTCCACTGGGGTCACACCAACCTTCTCCCTGATAATCTCATTCCGAACTCTATCCCCTCTAGTCAGCCCACACATCCAACACAACATCCCCATTTCTGCCACCTTCATTTTTTGGATGTGGGAGTTCTTAACTGGCCAGTACTCCGCTCCATACAACATGGCCGGACGGACTACTGCCCTGTAGAATTTGCCTTTAAGCTTGGGTGGCACCTTCTTATCGCACAACACCCCCGACGCGAGCTTCCACTTCATCCATCCCGCCCCAATACGGTGCGAGACATCCTCGTCAATCTCGCCGTTACCCTGGATCACGGACCCGAGATACTTGAAACTATCCCTCTTACATACCTCCTGTGATTCCAACTTCACTACCACCTCATTCTCCAGCCTCACGTCATTAAACTTGCATTCCAAATACTCTGTCTTGCTTCTGCTCAACCTGAACCCTTTAGACTCAAACGTCTGTCTCCACACCTCTAGTTTGTCATTCACACCCCCTCGCGTCTCATTAATCAAAACTACATCAGCTGCAAAAAGCATACACCAAGGCACCTCCCCTTGAATATGCCGCGTCAACACATCCAACACCAAAGCAAACAAAAAGGGACTAAGAGTAGATCCCTGATGCAATCCTGTCAAGACAGTGAGATGCTCTGAGTCCCCTCCCGCCGTCCTCACCTGAGTCTTCGCTCCATCATACATGTCCTTAATTGCTCTGATATACGCCAGCGGGACTCCACTCACCTCCAAGCATCTCCAAAGCACCTCCCTGGGGACTTTGTCGTATGCCTTCTCCAGGTCGATAAACACCATGTGCAGGTCCTTCTTCCTTTTCCTATACTGTTCCACCAGCCTTCGTACCAGGTGGATTGCCTCCGTCGTCGAGCGGCCAGGCATAAATCCAAACTGATTTTTCGAAATAGACACTATCTGTCTCATCCTCACCTCGACCACTCTCTCCCAAATCTTCATAGAGTGACTCAATAACTTAATCCCCCTATAGTTATTGCAACTCTGTATGTCACCCTTATTCTTATAGAGAGGGATCATGGTACTCCACCTCCAAGCCTCGGGCATTTTTGCCGTCTTGAAGATTTCATTAAACAATCCAGTCAACCACCTTACACCAGCCTCTCTAGCGAACTTCTAAAACTTCACCGGTATCTCATCCGGCCCCGTCGCCCTACCCCCTCGCATCCTGCGAACAGCCTCTCTAACCTCTTCTACCTTTAAACGTCTACAATAACTAAAATCCCGATACTCCTCTGAGTGCTCCAGCTCCCCTAGCACAATAGCTCTATCCCGTTTGTCATTCAAGAGCCTATGAAAGTACGACTGCCATCTATTCCTAATGTGGCTGTCCTCCACCAGCACTGTACCGTCCTCCCCCTTAATGCACCTCACCTGGTCGAGGTCGCGGCCCTTCCTCTCCCTAGCCTTAGCGAGTCTAAACAACTTTTTCTCCTCTCCTTTCCCCTGTAACCCTGCATACAAGCTCTCAAAAGCGGCCGTCTTAGCCGCCGTAACTGCTAACTTAGCCTCCTTCTTAGCTAGCCTGTACTCTTTCCTGTTCACCCGCTTCTCTACTTCGTCCTTACTCTCAACCAACTTATCATACGCCTCTTTCTTGGTCCCCACTTTATTCTTCACCTCTTCATTCCACAACCAATCCCCCCGATGATGCCCAACCCGGCCCCTAGAAACACCCAGCACCTCCCTTGCATTCTCCCTGATGCACCTAGCCACCCTATCCCACATACTATCCACGTCCCCCCTACACTCCCACACCCCTATTCCCGCTAACTTCTCCCCTATCTCCCACCCATTCACTGGCGTCAAGCCGCCCCACTTAATTCTAGGTCGACACTCCTCACCCCTCCTCTTTTTGTTCTTCTTTATACCCAAATCCATAACCAGGAGCCTATGCTGGGTCGAAAGGCTCTCACTCGAGATGACCTTACAGTCCTTACACAACACCCTATCCCCTTTCCTAAGCAACAAAAAGTCAATCTGGGTCTTGGTTATCGCGCTTCGAAAGGTGATCAGGTGGTCGTTCTTCTTCAGGAAGCCCGAGTTCACCACCACCAGCCCAAAGGACCTCGCGAAATCCAATAGAGTAGCCCCCTCTTCATTTCTCTCCCCAAAACCAAAACCACCATGCACATCACCAAAGCCTCCCGGTAACGCCCCGATGTGCCCGTTGAAATCTCTTGCTACAACAATCTTCTCCGAGCTAGGCACCCCCGAATGACCAATTTAATAGCCATCAACCTGTCGTTGATCCTCTTCACCTCTACTACCTGACCCCTAAGCTCTTCATCTACTAAGATGCCAACTCCATTCCTATGCCTCTCGCTCCCAGAGTACCACAGCTTGTAACCATCCACATCCCTAGCCTTAGACCCCACCCACTTGGTCTCTTGAACACACGCAATACTAATCCTCCTCTTTCTAAGAATCTTCACAAGCTCTATGGACTTACCCTGAAGGGTCCCTATATTCCAAGACCCAACCCTCAGCCTACCCTCACTATCCCCACGTCTTCCTCTACCGCCCCTGAGGCCAAACCTTGGTCTCCCTCCCACTCCCGCCCTTTCCTCACCCCCCGCCCCCACAACAGCCCCACGCCCCAACCCCCTCGGACATGACCCTATCCAACCATCACCGCCTACCGCCACTACTACAAGCAAATATAAGAGAATATAAATAGTGGTAGTAGTAGTAGCAAAGCAGCAGCAAGAATACAAGGCTCACACAAATACGAAGAAATAATGAAGAAACAAAACTAAAGTCAAATAGAGAGCAAACACCACTGGGCTCAACACCCAAAGCCCCAAACAGAGCCCCGAGCCGCTAACCCAATAGACGCAGAGCAAGAAACGACAACAGGCAACAGACAATATCAACAAATCAAACACAAGTCAAGATACAAGAGATAGTACTAGCATAATACGAGGAATGAAATACTGAAAATAACAAAGGTTAGAAGTCACCGGGTTACGCTTGTAGGCCAAGTCGGAAACCAAAATCCAACGTAGATCGGACTCCGGTCGCCAGTGCTGAGACGGAGAGGGCGGCGGTCGCCGGTCGTCGGTGCTCCGGTCGCCGGTGCTGAGAGGGAGCCGCGGCTGCTGAGAGGGAGCGCCGGTCGCCGATCGCCAGAGGTCGGCCTAGGTTTAGGTTTAGAGAGAGGTAGAGAGAGAGGGAGAGAGAGAGAGATAGAGAGAGAGATCAGCAGTTTCCTGAAAAAGATACAAAAATGAATAAATGAAGATAATTATTGACTATAATTTATTCCTATAATAATTATCAACATAGTTATTGAGGAGAGCAAATGAAATATAAAACACTAAAAAATAAGAGATAATTGATTAATGAATATGTATTGAGCGACTTTTTAAAAGAACAAAAATAATTAATTTTTTTAAAAATGTTACAACTTGCAATTAAGATTTTAATTTAATAATTATATAATAATGTTGCTACAACTTGCAATAAACAATCTAATAATATAAACAAGATAATTTACCGTAAACAGGCACCTTAACTGTCACGATCCAAAAATAAGGTCATGATGACACTTGTCGCGGCATACCTTGACAAGTAAGCCTATCACCCAAACCGATACAAACAAAAAATAGAAATATCCTAAGGTAAGACTTCTAGAACGAAGCCGAACCATAAAAGTAATCATACAATGCGGAAAGAATTTATCCAAAATACCAATCATGCCCAAAACCAGGTGTCAATAGTGTAAGAACTACTAATACAATCCAGAAATCAGATACATTAGAAAAATAACTACAAAGGAATAATATCTGTCTCCGAATACTAATAAAGACATAACTACTATAGAAAGATAGAAGTGAACTTCGGACGTATGAATGTCCAACCGCTAACTTGAAAACTCCAATAGTCTCCCGAGTCAAGAAAGCTGAGGCGTACTCGAGCTAGGACCTGCACCGAAAGAGCGCAGTAGGCATGAGTATGGTTCACTTGTACTCAGTAGGTATCATAGGCCGACCAAGCAAAGTAGTAAGTAAAGCATACAAAAAATACACTAAGGGCATGTCACCAGCAATCAGAAAATGTTCCACAACGGTAACCCACACCGCTTGCACTAACAGTTCTAATATATCTCACATATATCGCAACATCACAACAAGATAGAACAAAAGTACGTATTATACCACATATAAGAAGAACAAGGGAGAACATGCATATACAAGATCATCAAATACAAGTAAAAGAAGATATGATAAATACATAGATGACAAGTCAATATGACAATACAACACAACATAACACAATAAAGTAAGTGCAATGTATATGATGATGATGATGATGATGATGTACGAGGTCGTCGCACAACCTCTGAGATCGTTGCACAATCCCTGTATACACCTACGGAGACAAGCCTCCCAACGTAGGACCCATGGGGGGTTCGTCAACCTGTATACAGTCCACATATCTCATATCTCCTTTTCAGCACATCCCTTGAAAAGAGTTTTATAAGGTGTTACAACATCTCTTTCCCGACACATCCCTCGGGGGGTTTTAAAAAGGTGTTGCCAGTGTTTCTTAGATATTGCCACGGTGGTACCAATGTTTGATGAATGAATATGATATGAGGATGTAATGCTCACAACCAATTAAAATGAGTATTTTCACAACCAACCACAATGACATATTTTCACAACCATGTGAGCCAATATCCACTCATTATTTCAGTTTCATCCACGAATTTTCACATGTCTCATATGCAAAATAAAGTATGAATATAATAACAATACACCAATGGTACCATATTAAGCATCTTAACAACACAATACAATTATTCACATGTATTCAAGGCTATTAATATCACATAAGACCCTACACGGTCACACATATCACATAATAACTCAATTTCGACAATTACATCACATATAGGCCCCCACACTGGCAAAACACATAAATAACCATTTTTCATGATTATTTCCCACCCTTAACATCGATTTTATATCATTATTTACTACCCAACCCAGTCTGAAAGAGTTAAGACATAACCTACCTTAAAAGCCGAAATCGATCCGCTACACTTTGAACCCACGAACTTACTTTTCACGAACAATATCGAACTCTACTAAGAATATCAAATATAGAATCTACGCATCAAAACAAAACCAACGACACGCATATTGACTACTTATGGTTCAGGGTCAAAACAGACCCCCAAACGATTTCCTAAAAAGAAGGACAAAATCAAAACTTTACTTAAAAAACATGTTTCCTATATTTTCAGAAATCTACAACTAAAAAAACAAGTCAAATCGAGTAAAAAACAAGGTTCAAATCGAAGAAAAATCATTTTTGAGTTTTACCAAATAAAATCTTTGAAATTCGTATTAAAATGAAGAATCAAAGTTGTTTTTAAAGTTAAATTGATGAAAAACTAGTAATTATAAGATAAAAGCATTACTTAAGTGAAAAAGAGTGAAAATGAGATTTAAAATTAAGCCCTAAGATTTTTTGGGTTTTGAGAAATTAATTAAGAAATTACTAAGAAAAGGGTGAATTCTTACCTTCAATCCTTAATAAAATCAAGAAATAGATGTTAATCTAGCTTCCCAAGCTCCCACAAGTTTAACTTTTAAACTCGCACACTATTTTAGGATTTAACTCTCAAGAAGCAAGATAAAAATGAACAAAAAAGACCAAAATTTGGGAGAAATCAGCTATATATAGCAGAAAATCTGCTATAAGAGCAATTTTTGTTTTTAAAAGTCCAATTTGAACTTTGGCGGGGTGGCCGGAATTCTTTCGGACAAACGAACTATGCAACCACACTAAATTCGACGTTCTGTACGTGTTGAAAAAGTTGAATTTTTGGAAAAACATCATTTTCAATAGTTGACCCCCGAAATTCGAAATCACAATTTTCCAAATCGAGGGTCGAAATGAGATTTAAAAGCCGTAAAATCATACCAAACATGCTAACACCCTAAAATAAAAAATCCGGATTTGATGGCGAATTCAAATTTTTCATTCGAGGTCATTTCGACCAAATGTGTGTCCCATACCTATATTTCTAATTTTTCAACTTTTCGATCAATAGGTTGAAATGAGCTCGGATGCACCGGGACCTGAACCAAAGGTCTACCTAGCCTAAAATCAATATTCCAGAGCTGCTGTCGTAGTCCGTTCAGCCATCTATCATACGGATCAAAAGATATCCACATAGGTCTAAAATAAGGCTTTCAAAACCATCGAAAAACACAATATCGCATAAATGATACCAAAATGCATCGAAAATTATGCCAATCACTCCCACAAACCAGAAATATCATAATGCAACTACGGGGAGGGATAAAACAGTCAAATCACATAAAATCATAAATTTCATCAAATTTTTAGGTCGTTACATCATCCACCACTAAGGGTAAAGAAATACTTGAATCAATGAAGAGTTGAAGATAAGAAATACACATATTAGACTCAACCTCCCATGTCGATTTATCTACAAGTCAATGTCGCCACTAGGCCTTAACCACAGGGATCACTCTAGAGCGCAATCGCCTAATATCCCTAGTCAAAATGGAGATTAGATCCTCAACAAAAGACAATTGTTCATCTAGCTGAACTGAATACCAACGAATAATGTGAGACTTATACGGAATATGGTGACAAAGCATAGAAACAACAAAGACTGAATGAACAATTGATAGATCAGGGGAAAAATCCAACACATAAGCCACATCTCTAACAGTCTGAAGAATCTCAAATGGACCAATATACCTGGGGCTAAGCTTGACCTTCTTCCCAAACCTCATCATACCCTTCATGTGTGAAAATCGAAGGAAAACACGATCACCAACACCAAATCTCAAGGCACGAAGCCTACAATTAAGTATGACACTTCTGCCTACTCTGAGCCGCTCTAAGTCTATCCTGAATGACCCGGACTCACGAAGCAAGTCCGTACCTTGAGGTCTCACCTCTGAAACATCGAAACAGCCTACTGGGGAGCATCAACACCTACCATATAATGCCTCAAAAGGAGCCATATCAAAACTGAAATGGTAACTATTATTATATGCAAACTCTGCTAAAGCCAAATGTTGCTCCAACTGGCCACCAAAATTCATCACGCATGCGCGAAACATATCCTTCAAAACTTGAATAGTCTATTCTAATTGACCATCAGTCTGGGGGCGAAATGTTGTGCTAAGATCAACCTGAGTACCCAACTCCTCTTGAAAAGTCTTCCAAAAGTGAGATATGAACACAAAACCTGGATCTGAAATAATGAACACCGATACAGAGTGCAAACGCATAATCTCACAAATGTAGATAGGGACAACCTATCAGCACTTAATGAGACCTAAACCAAAATAAAATAAGCTGACTTGGTCTATCTATCCACGATGACCCAAACACTGTCAGAACCATGAGATATACGAGGTAAACAAGTCACAAAGTTCATGGTGATCTATTCCCACTTCCACCCGAAAATGGGTAAATGGATAAGTGGGAGGGGAAATATGTGTAATGTGTTATCCTATTGATAAAGATATATAGATGCACATTCTATGCCCCCGTGGGCCGTGACTCACATTTAATCCATCAATGCATTTTTGATACAATATTAATTATGGGAAAATTTCATAAGTAGCAAACTTAATCTCATAATTAGGAGTTTCATAGCAACTGTTCATAATTACCTGAAATAACAACTTGTATTTTGTATTTTATAAAAGCGCTACTATTAAAATACATATACAACAAGATTTACTGCCCTTCTTTTACTCAAATCAATTGAGTTAAATAAGGAATAATTGTCTCATGTATTTAAAACATTAAATTCCTTTTTAAAGCAGTAGATTCCTTTTTCAAATCAAACTCAACTTCAAAATTCAAAATAAATCATCATTACTGTTTTTCTTTTTTTTTTTCACTCTCTTTTATCTCTAACTTTTTGTTCTTGTTAGTTTTTTCATTTTTTTAATTGTTTTTTTTATTTTTTTTTCTTTTCCATTTTTTTCACTTTATTTTGTCTCTTCGTTTTTTCCTTTTTTTGTTTTTTTCTTTTTCATTTTCTTATTTTATCCTTTATCATTTTTATTCTTTTCTTATTTTTGTTTTTTTTTATTTTTTTTACACTTCTATTTCTAACTTCTATTTTTTTTCTCTTTTTCATTTTTTTTTGGATTTTTCTTTGTTGTTTTTTGTCTTTTTCTATTTTTTTGGGTTTTTGTATTCTTCTATCTCTATCTTTTATTTCTAAAAGATAAATATCTATATCATATATACATATTTAAAAAAATATACAAAATAAATAGACATACAGATCTGCATATGTATTTACAATACAAAACATATATATATATATATAAACATATAGGACACAAAATTTCGATAACAAAAATGATAACTATGTACATATACATATAGGTAATCATATGTATTTACAATACAAAACATACATATATATCTGCATATGTATTTACAGAAATACATATCTGACTCGTATGTATATATAAACGTATAGGACACAAAATCTCTATAACAAAAAGGACAACTATATACATATACATATAGATAATTATAAAATACATGATACATATCTTAAATAATAAAAAATACAAATAAGTACATATGTTGTCCTCTAATAAGTACATAAGTACATCAAATACCTAATATGCATATGTTTTCTTTTATATAATGCATATTACATTACAAAAAAATACATATATAGCTTTGCATATATATATTTACAGAATACATGTCTAATCCATATGCTTATTACCTTAAAAAAATTATAAATATAACTCTGATATGTATTTATAACAAAATAATCATCCATTTTTATATTATCACACACATATTGGGGTTTCATGATTTTTTCTCTTCACCGGACAGAGAACAACACACCAACTTTATTTTCTCCATGCTTTCACCATTAGCAACAGAATACACAACTCTTTCTCCACTTTACGGACCAACCAATAAAATTCTCCATTTTCTCATTTTCAAGCAAACCAAAATACACTCACCTTAACTTACAACAACATAGTCCTTCTTCTCCCATATGTGCAATTTAAAAAAAAAATAGATGGTGATATTGGAGATTACAAAATATGTCGAAAAACATAAAATAGGATAGAAAAATACATATAGTGAAGGTGTAACTGTGTGAGAAAAGAGAGGGATACTTACAAAAATTGAAGAATTTTTTTTGAGGAATTTAGAATTTTTTTATTTGCGAATTTACGTGAAGAAAATTACACGTAGTGAAGGTGTAATTGTGTGAAAAAGAAGGAAATAGATGATGTTTGTGAAGTTTGTTTTTGGGTAAATTGGAGAGAGGTAAAATAATGGAGTGAAAATACGAAAAAAAGGAGTGAAACACGTGTGTATAGAGCTAATGGATAAAAAATTGCTACTCTTGCTACAAAATGTAATTTTGAGAAAGTGTTGCTATTTATTGTAATTATGGTCTTAAGTTTGTTACTTTCTGTAATTTTTCCTTTCTCTGGAAAACTGTATGTCATCTGCACATTTATCAATCGTTGCTATGCAAAATGGATACATCACGAAGGCTGGTTGAGCTTTGTTCAGCTCGACATACAATCGAACACCATTATCATTACGGATATGAAAAGGTGATTTATTGCCCTCGACAACATAGCGTACATCAATATTTTTTTGAGCTTCATCAATGTTTAATTTGGCAGCGATTGACGAAATCAACCTCAAATAACTTATTAATTTAGTGACAATAATCCCTTCACTTTTATAATTGACATATTCTGTTCTGGTTCTTCATTGACCAGAGTACCTCAAAAGAATAACAATATTCATCTTCTTGAATTCCAATTAATTTTTTTCTTCAAAACGATCGACAAATAGGTTCTTGACTTGTTTTTGTTTTCTGTTTTTTTGTCTGATTTGTTTTTAATGTATTTGTATAATTTAAAATTTTAAATTTCAATAGTTGTTACATAATTTAAGGGATGTAGTAATCCACTTAATAAATTGGTTGCGTTAATTACGTCCCTACATGAAGGAAATCAGTTATTTCTATTTTTAACGGCAGTAACAAATTCACATAACACAGTCTGCTATATATATGTTTGCTATCTAATGTATATTAATCGGTAGAGAGAGTAAAGTAATTAAAAAAGTAGAGAGAGTGTAATTACTTCTAAAAGAATTGGTATTTATGTTATTTATACTTTAAATAATAGTAATTTATGGAAGAGGAATCTACTGCTTTAAAAAGGAATTTATTGTTTTAAATACATGAGATAATTATTTCTTATTTAACTAAACTGATTTGAGTAAAAGAAGGGTAGTAAATCTTGTTGTATATGTATTTTGGTAGCAACACTTTTATAAAATACAAAATACAAGTTGCTATTTCAGGTAATTATAAAACAGTTGCTATGAAACTCCTAATTAGGAGCTTAAGCTTGCTACTTATGAAATTATTGGAAATGAAAAAGACATCATATGTGAGCCTATATGATCAAAACATACACTGTACATAACAACTAGTCATTTCAATATACATCTAACAACATCTAACACCTAGGCTCATATATGGACAATACATAAAAAAATGATGTATATAAACAAGGCATTTGAAATTTTAATATACATCTAACAACATATTGTAAGTTATGTATATGTTAGACATATACATAGGTAATGTCCATAGCCTTAGTCACATAAGAAAATTGAAAACATATACATAGAAAATATGATGTATATGAACTAGAAAATTCATTACAGGTTTAATAACATATGCAACTTATGTATACATATGTAATATCCATTGCCTCAAACACACATTATACAACAAAACCCAAAACACAAGGTATGTATGTGTTCAACAACATATAATGAATAATGTATGTGTACAACACATACATACTTACTATATATATACACCCAGTAACCACATATGTATATGAACTACAAATATTAATGTACTTCAACCAAACGCATCAACACATATGTATATGTAGAAAATATACAAAGAGTTATTTTGTATTTACACAACCACTTTCTAACATAACTTCAAACTTATGAAAAAACCCCCAACAACTCCATAAGAACAAACAACTATAGACAATTAATTAACTGTTTTAAAACCTCAAATTACTTAAAAAACACAGTAAATCCATAAACAAAATTAAAATTAAAAAATCAAAAATACCTTTGGTAAACGTGGCCGTCCATTATCATCTTTTTTGAATTTTCTTGAGGATTCTCCAATTTGTTTTTTTGACTTTGAAGCTATAGCTTTGTAAATATCTTTCATATTGATGGGGTCGTTACATTTTTTTGATTTGTTTTCAAAGAAGTTAGGTTCCTCGTAATCAAATGCTCCGTGAACGAACCCAACTACCGAATTTGTTGTTTTGATATGCTCTAACTGAGTTAATCCTAAACTAAACGAAGGAGAATCATCCATTAACTTAGTACTAAGTTGTTACTTTAGTACTAGAAATAGACGATTTTGAAAAGAAAAAAAGGGTAATGGAGATATTCAAACTATGATTTGGTAAAGTAGAAATCCAAAAAATTACTTGATCAAAACATGCAACAATTTCTTCTTTCGTATTTCTCATAAATTTTGACTAGATAACAAAAATAAAATTTTTAAAAATCCTCAGATCTTACAAATTGAGATTGTTAAAAGAAGATTAAGTTAAAATTGAAAACGATTGACTAACAGTTGGACTCAAACACGGTTGATTTCAAAAATGAAAACCGTTTCTTGATTCTAGCCTTTTTAGGGGAAAAACGGCAAGAGTAAAAGAGAATTCTATGTATATGTATTTTCGGTGAGAGAAAGTTAAAAAGTGAGATTAATGTAATATGTTTAGGAAGTTGAGATTTTTTGTAACAAATGAAACATAAGTTATGGGTTTGTATAATTTTTAGTTATTTAAATTAGTAGATTCCTTTTCCAAATCAAACTCAACTACAAAAATTTAAAATAAATCATCGTTACTGTTTTTTTTTCTCTCTCACTCTCTTTTATCTCTAACTTTTTTTCTTGTTAGTTTTTTTTATCTTCTTTTTTATCGTTTTATTTTTTTATTTTGATTTCTTTTTTATTTTCCATTTTTCCACCTTATTTTGTCTCTTCTTTTTTCCTTTTTCCTTTTTTTCTTTATTTTTTATTTTTTGCTTTCTTTTTTTTCCTTTCTCATATTTTTTCTTTTCTTATTTCGTTTTCTTCTTTTTTTTTTATATTTTTATTTTTTATTTCTTTTTTCACTTTTATTTTTATATTTCTATTTCTAACTTCTATTTCTCTTTCTCATTTTTTTTGGATTTTTCTTTTTCATTTTTTTGTCTTTTTCTATTTTCTATTTTGTTTTACTCTTCTAACTCTATCTTTTATTTCGAAAAGACAAATATCTATATCACATATACATATTTAAAAAAATATACAAAATAAATAGAGATACAGATCTGCATATGTATTTACAGTACAAAACATACATATATATCTGCATATGTATTTACACAAATACATATCTGACTCATATATATATATATACATATATATATATATACATATATATATATATATACATATATATATATACATATATATATATATATATGTATATAAACATATAGGACACAAAATCTCGATAACAAAATGACAACAATATACGTATACATACAGGTAATTATATGTATTTACAGTACAAAACATACATATGTATTTACAGAAATACATATCTGACTCATATGTATATATAAAAATATCAGACACAAAAGCTCTATAACAAAAAGGACAACTATATACATATACATATAGGTAATAAAAAAATACATGATACATATCTTAAACAGTAAAAAATACAAATAAGTACATATGTCATCATCTACTAAGTACATAAGTACATGAAATACATAATATGTATATGTTTTCTTTTACATAATACATATTACATTAAGAAAAAAAATACATATAACTCTGCATATGTATTTACAGAATGCATGTCTAATCCATATGTTTATTACCTTACAAAAATTACAAATATAAATCTGATATGTATTTATAACAAACTAATCATCCATTTCAATATTTGACAGAGTATCATAAATATAGGGGTTTCACAATTTTTTCTCTTCACCGGACAGAGAACAACACAACATCTTCATCTTCTCCATGCTTCCACCATTGGCAACAGAATACACAACTCTTTCTCCACTTTACGAACCAACCAATAAGATTCTCCATTTTGCCATTTTCAAGCAAACCAAAATACACTCACCTTAACTTACAACAACATACTCCTTCTCCTCCCATATGGGCAATTTGAATAAATAAATAAATGGCGATATCGGAGATTATAAAATATGGCAAAAAAAATAAAATAAGAGAGAAAAATACACATAGTGAAGGTGTTACTGTGTGAGAAAAGAGAGTTACTTATGAGAATTGAAGAAACGTTTTTGAGGAATTTAGGGTTTGTTTATTCGCGAATTTATGTGAACAAAATTACACGTAGTGAAGGTGTAATTGTGTGAAAAAGAAGGGAGAGATGATGTTTGTGAAGTATTTTTTGAGTAAATTGGAGATAGGTAAAATAATGAAGTGAAAATAGTAAAAAAAAAAGAAGAGAAACGCGCATATAGAGATAATGAGCAAAAAATTGCTTCTTTTACTATAAAATATTATTTTGAGAAAGTGTTGCTATTTATTGTAATTATGATTTTAAGTTTGTCACTTCCAATAATTTTTTCATTAATTAATCTATCATGAACAAAAATTTTCAATTATATATAAAAGTGAAGGCTTGTGGTACTACGAAGGATATTCTCGTAATTTATACTTTTCAAGTGAATTTTCTTCTACACTTTGATAGATATTTTTAGTAAATTTAGCTTTGGTCTTTTCAAATCATAGGGCACGCGTGCACAATAGGCAAATCGACGTACCCAAGTCTCTTTTGATTTTTCATTGCAACTTTGTAGAACTGTTCAATTCTGTTTTGATCTAATTTTCTCTCCCCTTCTCTATTTTGCTTTCTTTTTGTGGTGAGTCTTTGTTCTTATCCCTATGTCTTTCTTTATTCATCTTTTGTTTCTAATCTTCTGCTTATTTGTTCGTTCCTTCTTTTTATCTTTTGTATCTGTATCTTCTTGTCATTTTCTGCTTTCTCACTACATTAGCAGCAGGGAAATCCTCTCATGCTATAATGCTAAAAAATGGGTCCCGAGACGTCACACGGTGCTCAAGACTTTGAGTAGCCTTAAGCTAACCCTGTATGCCTTCTACTAAATCTGAATCCCATAATAAGGGAATATAGATATAAAAATCATACTAAATATGGAAATCTGTCTGAGCTAACTAAGAATATTTGAATATAATCTCTGAACATACTAAACTCGATAGTCGTAACAATCTATACTGAATAATCTGACTCATATCTAGCAGTTTGATAAGCCTCTACTACTAATAACTAGAGAGTCTGGGATAAACCCCCAACTGACTTGAACTATCTGAAAGGAATACTGAATCTTCTATTCTAGTAAGCTAAAAAAAAGTAAATAACTGGATCCCCGAACTATGAGGACTCACCAACTGTCGTGATGTATATGGAGATGCTTGAAATCACTCACACTGCGGAAACTAAGCACCTAAACCTACATTATGAGACAATGTAGCACTGAGACGTATACGTGGATTAGTACTTTGAGAATGTACTGAGCATATGTGGGTGAATGCATAAGTAAAACAATATCTTAACATCATCATAATTTGTAAAACAATGCATGCTCAATGTAGATGACTCACATAAGCTTGAGTAACTAAAAGCTGAAATCTGAAATCATGAGTAGAAAAACATATAGTATAAATCTAGTGAGTCATAACATTTGGTTCTAAAAGATGTACTTGTATTCTATCTTTAAATCATACTATTTAAGTATAGGAAGGACTCATTTTTATATCTAAAATCTGAAAACTGAAATCTGTGACTAATGTCTTTTTGTAAAGCAATATCTGAGTAAAGTTGTGAGCCTTTACACTTTGTTTCTAAAAGTTTTTATATTAAGATTACTCTTTTCTGAAAATCTGTAGTCTGTAGGGAATTCTTTTGAAAACTGCTCTGTAAACTGTAGGTAAAATACTTTAAAACTATTCTGAAAGTCTTTACTATTAGGAAGGTTCTTCTAACCGACATACACTATGTGAGTTATCATAGTGTCCAACGTATAGTTTCCTTATGGAAAAACCTTATATTGGGAAGAGGTGTCATACTCTTGCCAAGGAGTATAACCTAATCTAAGTGATCACATCTATATTTGTTATTCATATAGAAATTGGAATAATCTGAACCTACGTTGGCTCGTAGTTCTGGGGCATGATAACATATCCAACTCGGTCGTAAATACTACTCCCTTTAAATCCGTATGCTAATTTTGTAGGAAATCCACTTTTAAAATCTAATATAAGGGTTTACAACGAAAACCTCTTGTAAATCTATTTACTGTAAATTGTAGATAAATATGTAAAGTGGATTCTATATCTAAGCTGAGATCAAAAGATCAAATCTTTATTCTAAAATCTGAATATAACAAGTCATGAGATGCTTACAAGCATAATCTTCTCGATATAACAACATTCAAACTAGGGCTAATAACCCATGCATCAATCTCATGTCAAAATATCATAATGTTCATGCTTGGTAATGAAAATAATGATAATTAAATTTTAAATCTTGAATTTTCAGCAATACGCATAAAAATACAAAAATAGACATGCAACTCAACATCTAAATCTCTCAAAATCTCATAATCTTGTAAATAACAATATTGGGTAGGAGTCCTAATTTAAAACTCATGCGAACTTATATAAAATTATCTTCAAAAAGATACTTTTGGGAACAAGGATGAAAGAATATCCTTGTTCATAAACCCCACATACCTTAATTGATGAAATTGAATAAAAAGTTTGATCTTGAATTCCTATTTGTGCTTTTGAAGATAACCTCTTGAAGTTCTTGAATTGGGGATCCTTAATTTTGAGCTATCTTGAAAAAAGAATGGAGGAAATTTGATTTCTTGGAGATTAAGTTTTGAGTTATATGATTTTATTGGAGAGTATATTGATGAAGAGTGAGCATAGAATGCTTAGAACGGGTTTAATCCTCTGTTATTCATGATTTGGGGGCTTGGGAAAAGACTAAATTGCCATTTTTAAAATCAACTTTGAAACTGGAAATCCCACTTTTGTGTCCCACCGCGATGCGCTACTATCGCAGTGGTTCACTAGAATTTGACTATTGCAAACTAGAACTTCATCGCGAAGCGGGGCTATCATGGTAAGCCACTGAAAATTAATGAATGTCATTTGAGCCATCACCGCGATGCGGTACTATTGCGGTGAGCTACTGAAAATTGACAAACGGGAACTGGGACTTCACCACGGCGCGGGACAATCTTGGTGGTCCACCGAAAATCAGGAAAGTGTCATTTTTCATGTCACTGCGATGTGGTGCTGCTCATTTTGAGACACTATCTTCGTTAAAAGTTCCATAACTTCTCAACCGAGTACCGAATTGAGGCAAAATTGGTATTGTTGGAAAGCTAATTCAATTTCGTATACAATGGTGGGTCTAGAGCTAGAAAATTCTATATGTATCAATATTCATTCATTTTTTAAGATGACCCTTGACATTCTAGGAGATAAACTGGACTAGGAAAAGTATGGGGTATTACATTATCCCCCTCTTGGGAACATTCATCCTTGAATGTGGCTAGTTAAATTGAAAATACCGAGGAATTTGAGGCTATATGCTGGCATGTACAACTGAAACAAACTGCATGAATGAATCTAAAACATACTGAGCGACTAAGCAAATTTGTGAGTACATGAATTTACATTAGGACAACTATATGGCTGAATCTGAGACTAGAAAAGAACCAAATTAAGAAAGATTGTTACCTTCAGCTGAATTCGAGTTCATGGAGAAGAGATAAGGAAACTTGGTACGCATGTCTACTTCTGCTTTCCAAGTAGCACCCTCAACGGATTGATTTTTCCACAAAATTTTGACCAAGGGAACTTCTTTGTTCTTTAGTCTACGGATCTAATGATCAAGAATCTCTACTGGAAGTTCTTTGTATGAACGACTATTCTGAATATTTGTACTTTCTAAAGGGACTATAACAGCTGAATCGTCCATGCGCTTCTTCAATAAGGACACATAGAACACGGGATGAACTGAGGACAAGTCTGCGGGTAGCTTAAGCTCATATGCTACCTTCTCCACATGACTCAAAATCCTGTAGGGGCCTACATATCGAGGACTAAGCTTCCCCTTCTTTCCAAATCTCTTCACCCCCTTCAAGGGTGAAACTTTTAAATAAATAAGATCATCTACTTCAAACTCAAGATCTCTCCTTCTTACGTTTGCATAAGATTTTTGATGGTTCTAAGCTGCTTTCAATCTTTCTTGAATCAACTGAACTTTCTCCATGGCTTCAAACACCATATCTGTCCCAATCCAAACGGCCTCACCCACTTTGAATCAACCAACTGGCGATCTACATCTCCATTCATAAAGAGCCTCAAATGGAGCCATCTGAATACTAGCATGGTAACTATTTTGTAGGCAAACTCGATCAATGGCAAGTGGTCATCCCAACTGCCTTTGAAATTAAGAACACATGCCCTCAACATATCCTCTAGAGTCTGAATGATCCTCTCTGCCTGACCATCTGTCTATGGATGAAAAGCTAAACTGAGATGAACTTGGGTACCAAGAACCTTCTGAAAGGATTTCCAAAAATAAGAGGTAAACTGAGTACCCCTATCTAAAATGATAGACAAAGAAACTCCATGCAATCTAACCAACTCTCTGATATGCAACTGGCATAATCTTCAACTGTGTAGAATATGTGAACTGGTAAGAAATGCGCTGACTTAGTCAATCTGTCTACAATAACCCAAATCGAATCATGCTGATGACGCAAATGGGATAGTTAGTCAAAAAGTCTATATTTACCTCTTACCACTTCCAAGTAGTAATACCAAACTCCCGCAAAGTGACACCAGGTCTTTGGTGATCTATTATAACCTGTTGATAAGTTGCACATTTGGCTACAAATTCTGCTATGTCTTTATTCATACCACTCCACCAATATACTTCCCGCAAGTCACGGTACATCTTGGTGGCTATTGGATGAATGGAGTAATGCAAACTATGCGCTTCTGCCATAATCTGCTGCCTCAAATCATCCACACATGGCACGCACAATCTACTCTGGTATCTCAACACACCATCTCCCCCCTGGGAGAAAACCTCTACCTTTTGGTCTTTAACTGACCCCTTCAGTTTCACCAAACTAGGATCCTTATCCTTCTTCTCTTTCACTTCAGAAACTAGAGAAGATTCTGAACTACTATGAACCCTCATATTACCTTCAGCTGAGTCAACCAATCTTACACCCAATCTAGCTAATTGATGAACTTCCCAAACTAGTTCTTTCTTATCATTCTCCACATAAGCAACACTACCCATGGACAATCTACTAAGGGCTTCTGCCACTACATTAGCCTTGCCTGGATGATATAGCACACTCATGTCATAATCCTTTAATAATTCTAACCACCTTCTCTGGTAATGTTTTAACTCTCTCTGAGTAAACACATATTGTAAGCTTTTATGATCCGTGAACACATCAACATGCACCATAAAATAGTGCCTCCAGATTTTCAAGGCAAATACGACAACAGCTAATTCAAGATCTTTGGTCTGGTAATTCTTTTCGTGAGGCTTAAGCTGTCTAGAGACATAGACTATAACCTTACCTCTCTGTATCAGAACACAACCCGGACCGATTCTAGGGGCATCACTATAGACAACAAAACCATATGTACCATCAGGCAACACTAAAACTAGGGCTGAAGTGAGTCGAGTCTTCAACTTCTAAAAACTCTTCTCGTAGAAATCTGACCACTGAAACTTAAATTTCTTCTGAGTTAATCTATACATAGGAGTTACAATAGATGAAAAAACCTCAATGAAACATCTATAATAGCCAGCTAAACCCAAGAAACTTCTAATATCTGATGGAGAGATAGGTCTAGGTTAATTTCTTACTGCTTTTATATTTTGGGGATCAACTCTAATTCCCTTACTGGAAATAATATGACCAAGGAAAGCTACCGACCTTAGCCAAAATCCATACTTGCTAAATTTGGCGAACAACTGGTAATCCCTAAGAGTTTGGCACATAATTCTAAGATGGTCTGCATGGTCATCCTCACTATGAGAATAGACAAGAATATTATCGATAAATACTATGAAAAACATGTCCAAATATGTTTGAACACTCTGTTCATCAAGTCCATGAAGGTTGTTGGGGCATTTGTTAGCCCACAGGACATGACTAGAAACTCAAAATGACCATAACGGGTTCTGAAAGTTGTCTTTGGAATATCACATTTCCTTACTATAAGCTGATGATAGCAGGATCTAAGGTCTATCTTGGAGAAATAACTTGCACCTTGGAGTTAATCAAATAAGTCATCAATCCTAGGATGAGGATATTTGTTTTTGACTGTGACTTTATTCAGCTGACGATAGTCAATGCACATTCGCAAAGAACCATCTTTCTTTCACACGAATAGGACGGGAGAACCCCATGAAGAAATACTGGGCCTTATGAAACCTTTATCTAGAAAATATTTAAGCTGCTCCTTTAACTCCTTAAGCTCGGCTGGAGCCATACAATATAGAGGAATAGAGATAGGCTGAGTATCTGGGAGAAGGTCAATCTCGAATTTTATTTCCCTATAAGAAGGTATCCCTAGAAAATCTTAATAAAAAATATCAGGAAACTCATTGACTACATGGACTGAGTGAACTGTTGGAGTCTCAGACTTAGTGTCTTTGACTCGAACTAAATGATAGATGCACCCTTTTGAAATTAACTTTATTTCTTTAAGATAAGATATGAAATAACTCTTGCGAGACACTGAATTACCTTCCCACTCAAAGACTGGCTCATATGGAAATTGAAACTTCACTACTCGGGTGAGACAATCTATAGATTTATAACTAGAATAGAGCCTATCCATACTAAGAATAAGGTCAAGTCGACCATAGCTCTATTAAATCTGATAATATAATTTTATAAAGAACAATGATAGGAAACTTTCTATAGATCTATTTGGCAACAACTAACTCACCTACTAGGGTAGAAAACAAGAAGGTCTTAGAAAGCTTTTCAGGACCTACTTCAAAATTCACTACAACTAATGGGGTCACATAAGAGAAACTCGACTCGGGGTCTAACAACACATAAAAATCATGATGAAAGACACGAAGCATACTAGTAACAATATCTGGCGAATCCTCCTTCTCCAAATAGGACGGTAAAGCATAAAACCAATTCTGGCGCAGACCGCCACTAGTACTAAATAATGCGTCCTTAGGAGAAACTAGGCGACCTAAAGGAGATGGTGCACTAGTAGACTGAGTCTGGGGACGAACAACCCTGTTTCCCTACTTAGTATGCGAACACTCTTTGATTTTGTTACCCAAAGTACCACAACCATAATAACTTTTCTGTCCCAACAAGCACTCACCAGGATGATTCTTACCACACTTAGAAAATAGAGGATAACTAGGGCTTCCACTCATACTATTCTGAGATCTAGACATAGAAGTCTTACCCCACTGCTGTAATGCCCCGAATATGATACCCAGGCTCATGAGTTCATCAATTTGGTTATGATTGAGTCCTAAAGCATGATTTTTATTCTCTTGGGCATTTTATCAAACACATTGCATGCATAACCTTAGGCTTAGGCATATAGTGTTCATACATCATGGTTACTTTAATCAACTCAATTTAAAAGTTTCCAACCCACGTACTAGCATAATTTCATGAAAAGTACATAAAGAGTTAAACTTGGGATTCATACAACCATATCAACATAATTAAAATCAATCCACCACATGGAAATCATAATTCATGGGTTTAAAAATAGGATTCTTGAGCTTCATGGGTGAAAGAAACCCATGAATCAACACTTTACATACCTAGGTGGATGATTTCTTGAAGATTGGTGGAGGAAAGCTTGAATTATTGACTTGGGATTAAACATCTAGGGTTTTTGTTCTTGGAGATTGATCTAAGAGAGAAACCCTAATTTGGTGTTATGGATGAATAAAGAATTTATGAGCTCTGGCCTGGTATAATTAGGGGCTAAAATGGGTGGAAAAAGACTCAAATATCCTTTTAAAAACTGCTTAAAATCACTGATCAAAAGTGGCGATAGTTTGGGCGACGGTCCATCGCTAGCTCGACGATCCATCGGTCCTGACTGTCGCACTTAGCTAGAACCTGAACTTTCTACCTCGTCTGCGATAGCTTGGGTGACGGTCCATCGCTGGCTCAATGGTCTGTCGGTACTGACCATCGCACTTGACCAGAAGTCGGGTTCACTGCCTTATTCATGATGGCTTGGGCGACGGTCCGTCGCTAGCTCGACGGTCCGTCAGCCTGACCGTCGCTTCTGGACAGTTTTGATAGTTCTCTGTAAAATATCTATAAATTTTTACTCCGATACCGGATTTGGACAAAATTGATATCATTGGAAAGCTAATTCAATTTTCCACATGATAAAAAGTAGAAATAAGGGAAATTATATCTGATTTAAACATTAATCATTTAGGAAGTCATCACTAAATATTCTGGAGACTAGATTTGACTTAAAGAAAGTTTAGGGTATTACAATATCTCCCCCTTGGGAACATTCGTTATCGAATGGGACTGATTAACTGGAAAAGCTGATAGACTGATATTACTTAAGGGATATGAACATTTGAGCATGTCTATGTGTCTGGAACTTTTGATTTACTGAAATCTCATACTGAATATGCATATATGGTGCATGGATATATGACGGATAGTCTTCATGAATGAATGACTGAAATTATTGAAAAGCTGAGTTTCTCGTGATGAGAATGCATAGCTGATGCATGAATACATGACTGAAATAATATATGAACATATGACTGGATATGCAAAGGTATTTAATACCAAGTTTATAACTGAAATCTGAGCATAAAACTGAATAAGCTTGAGGAAAGCTATTACCTTGGGCTGGGTCGGAATTAGCATAAAGAGGTGAGGATACTTGGTCCGCATATCTGCTTCTGCTTTCCAAGTAGCTCCCTCAATGGACTAATTCCACTAAAGTACTTTGATTAGAGGGACTTCTTTGTTCCTCAGTCTGTAAATCTGATAGTCAAGGATTTCGATTAGGATTTCCTCATAAGAGAGATTGTTCTGAATATCTATGGCCTCAACAGGGACTATGATTGTTGGGTCACCTATCCACCACTTAAGCAAGGATACATGAAACACTGGATAGACTGAGGCTAGATCTGAAGGCAATTCAATCTCATAAGCTACCTTGCCGAAGTGACTGAGAATTTTGAAGGGACCGATATATTGGGGACTGATCTTTCCCTTCGTGCCGAACTGCTTTACTCTCTTCATGGGGGATATTTTTAAATAAACAAGATCATCAATCTCAAACTCGAGATCTTTCCTGTGCACATTTGCGTACGATTTCTGTCGACTCTGAGCGGTCTTAAGCCCTTTTCTGATCAATTGGACTTTTTTGAAGGTATCGAATACCAACTCAGGATCTGCTAATACGGCCTCACCCACTTCGAACCAACCTATTAGAGATCTATATCTCCTACCTTAGAGAGCTTCAAATGGAGCCATCTTAATACTGGAATGATAACTGTTGTTGTATGCAAACTCAATCAAAGGCAAGTGGCCACCCTAACTACCCTTGAAATCAGTTGCACATTCTTGCAGCATATCTTCTAAATTCTGGATGGTCCTTTTTGCTTAACCATCTATCTGGGGATGGAAGGCTATATTGAGGTAAACTTGGGTACATAGACCCTTTTGTAATGCTTTCCAAAAATAAAAGGTGAATTGGGTACCTCAATCTGAGACAATGGATAATGGAACATCGTGTAATATGACCAACTCCCTAATATAGAGTTTGGTGTAATCTGATGATAGGCAGATTTACACGCCTATTGTGCTATATTTTACCCATATTTTAGCCAAGTTTTGAGGATAAATTATATAATTCATGCACTTTTAGTCCTTTTTCCTGTAAGTGAGCTAACGAACATGATTAGCAAGTTTTCAGGTATAAATGATGCAGAATTCAGCATTTTATGGATAACTTGATGCCAAAGAAAGCTTCACAAAAGGAGGAAAGCAAAGCTTGGACACCAAGGACCAAAAGTGGCGCATGGAAAATCTGTCCCGGGCAAAAACAACAATTCTAAAGACTTTGGGGACTAGCAGTAACTTATTAGGATTAGGATAATGATACATTAACCAAGTAGGATTGGGTTAAGTAATTCATTAGCTTAGTAGGAATAGGATATGGGTATTATAAATACCCTATTCTGCTAGAGATTTTTATTCATTCTTCCATTAGTTACAATTCATTCTATTCTCATTCTACTTCTTATTCCACAACTTACAACTCGGATTCTAATTCTTCCATTAATTCTATTTTTTATTCTTCTTCTATTCATCTATTCAATTCTTATTTTCCACAACAAGAGAAACGTTACTTTGTAAGGGAGTTCACGCCTAATGCCTACCACACTTTAATACACGAGATCTTTATTGTGGTATAATAATAATGTCGATTGTGATTTCCTTCGCACTCATGGGTAACTAAACTTCTCTGTTGGGGTTATGTAAGCCATATGGGATACTATCTATTGCTATGAGTTTGTGAATTCGTGACACGTATGCTACTTATATCATTATTCTCTTCATCTTAATCTAAATTCTTTGTGGTTGCAAACGCATAGAATACGCCAGTATAGCATTAACTTGTTCGAAAGAAAAGTTATATGTTTGGAAAAGAGATAATGTCAAGGTAATAGGGTCCCATCCCCTATTAAAAAGTTAGTGCCGTAACTAGATTAACCTCTTGGAGAATTTGTACCGTTAGATACGCTTTAAGCTCGAAAGAGTTAAAGTGAAATAGTCCTTGTTGAGGTCTAAAGACGCTTGGATTTACCATCGAATACAATTCTCTATAAGCACATACATGTCTGAATTCTGCATAACTCATAGCCAATAGAGACGTAAAACTCATAAGGTGGACATAACCCCAACTTTTAAATTCTCATTGTTTTACATCTTACCAATTATTCTTTCTTTTTACTCTTTATTTTCTATTTTTACTTCATTACTTTGGTTACATTACTTGCACGACAAAACTCCCCCCTTTTTACGAGACTTGCACTAAAAGTCTAGTAATCTTTGCTTACTTGTTGACCAAGCTATTCCCTGTGGGATCGATACCCAACCCAGTTGGGTTATATATTTGACAACGACCGCTTTACACTCCTACGAGAGCTGTAGATTGAGCGTTATCAAAAATTGGTGCCGTTGCTGGGGAATACTAGTGTCAATTAAGTTCGTGATAATTACTAGACCCTTTGGTCAAAGATTCTCATACTTTTACTTTTAGTTTTTGTTTTTGTTATTTGCAGGTTTTTATTCAGTGCATGGCCCGTACTCGAAGTTCTGGTCAACCGTTATTACCTATCAATCCTGAACCACAACGTATTGGCAGAATGGAGGCACAACACAAAATTGAAAGGATGGCTGCTCAACAGGAACAAGCTGGACTAGCTGCTCTAGCCGCCGCTCAAGTACATCAACAAAATATTGATAACCCTGGGCGAGCATTAAATCCTGACGATGAGGACCTAGGTGATGACGAGTTACTAAACCCTAGGCATGCTGCTGAGATCGCAACACCTGCTAACAGAAGAGATCGTCAAGCTAGGTTTAGGCCTGAACGCCGAGCTATGCAACCAACTTTCGACGATGATGATGATGATCTTGACGGAGTCGGAGCCACAGGAGCTATTATTCCTCCACCATTAGCGCCCGGAGCTAAGTTCAACATCACAAGCACCATGATTCAGTTATTGCAACTCAAGGGATTATTTGGTGGACTAGCAGGCGATGATCCGAATATGCATCTCATCAACTTTATTTCTACATGCAAGTCGTTTGACAATCCTGGTGTTGGTCAGAATGCAATTCGATTACATATATTTCCATTGTCTCTATCTGGGGAGGCAACTCTATGGTTGAATGGGCTGACTCCTGATTCTATTACAAATTGGAGGCAATTGAGAGACGCTTTCCTAGAAAGATTCTTTCTGCCATCCAAAAGAGCACAATTGAGAGATGAAATCAGCAACTTTCGGCAGCTTCCAACTGAAGCCCTTCATGAAACATGGGAGAGGTTCAAGATGAAGCTAATGCGGTGCCCGAACCATCATGTGACTAATGTTCACCTAATGAAGATACTATATAGAGCCTTGAATTTAATAACTAAACCAGTGGTGGATAATGTGGCTGGAGGATCTTTTATGGACCTCACCTTTGGTCAAGCAAGCAATATGCTAGATCGGATGACGAAGCAAAGTAGAGCTTGGCATACCAGGGATTCTGAGGTAGCAAGCCCCACTTTATCTATTGGCATGACTGCAGACCAAAGGAAAAGAGAAGAAGAACGTGATCAAGATATGACGCACATAAAAACACAAGTGGATCTTCTTACAAAGCATCTATTATCAGGGAAGACCAAAAAAGTCAAAGCTGTTGCGTCAAAAGGAAGAGACGAATCTGATTCAGAAGAATAAGCCAACTACTTAAACAATCAGGGGGGTTTCCGAGTCAATGCCCAAGGAAACCAAGGTCGGAACTACTATGACAAATCTGGAAACAAGGACCAAGGTAGTTGGAAGAACAAGAATGACAAAAGTGGTTTGTATGTTCCGCCAGGAAGACGTGACACCACCACATCTAGTTCTGGAAGTATGGAAGACATGATGGCTAAACTATTGAAAGGAGTGGAAGCAACTAGCACGGGAGTAACGGAGGTAATAAATGATTTGTCCTCTATGAAGCAATTAGTTGATTCACATTCCACTTCAATCAAGCAAATAGAGCAGCAATTGAGCCAACTTTCAGCAGCACTCAATCAAAGAAAGGCTGGCACTTTACCTAGCGACACTGTGCAAAACCCAAGGAATGATGGGTCATGCATGGCCATTACTACCCGAAGTGGTAAGGTGATGGAAACTTCATCAAAAGGCAAGCAAGTGGTTGACGAAGTAGTAGACATGGATGATGAGATAAAAGGAGAAGATTCCGCAGAAGCTACCCACGACGTCCATGACGTCACACCGAGTATGTTGCAGCCTGAAAAATCTAAAAAGCGGAAGCAAGAGGAGAAGAAAGCCCTGGAGAAAATAATTCCTTATCCACCACCACCTTTTCCTTAAAGATTGAAGAAGGTGGCGGATGATACAAAGTTCAGCAAATTCATGACTATGCTAAGGCAACTGACCATTAATGTTCCATTGGTAGAGGCACTTGAACAAATGCCTGGGTATGCAAAATTTATGAAGGATCTTTAGACAAAGAAGCGGGCAACCAGCTATGAGTTGAAAGATGACGTTCATCACTGCAGCGCAATCGCTACCCGATCACTAGTTCAGAAGAAGGCTGACCCCGGTGCTTTCACTATTCCTTGCACCGTTGGATCTTTGAATTTTGCTGAGGCATTATGCGATTTAGGAGCCAGCATCTATTTGATGCCATTATCGATCTATAAAAAGTTGGGGTTGGGTGATCCTACTCCAACCAATATGAGGCTCGTAATGGCGGATAGGTCGGTAAAATGACCTGTTGGTATTCTATGTGATATATTGGTAAAGGTTTCTTCATTCATCTTTCCGGCAGACTTTGTTATTTTGGATTACGAGGTAGACTCAGAAGTTCCCATAATCTTGGGGCGCCCTTTCTTTACTACAGGAAGTATGCTCATTGATTTGAGAGCTAATGAGCTTTCATTCCGAATAAATGCCGAAGTAGTTCACTTTGACGCCTGCAAATCAATGAAGCAACCCAAAGAGATGAACGTATTCTCGGTGGCTGATGTTTACTTTGATGATGAGAAAGAGTTACTTGAAGAAAAGCAAATTATTGATGACCCATTGGCGACTGTGCTCATGAATGGAGAAAGTAAGGATGCTGAAAATTGCGAAGAAGCTATTTGTGCTCTATCAGGATTAGGGACATATCGCCATGCTCCCAAGAAGCTGGACCTTGATCTCAAAAATTGACCCATACCACCAGCAAAGCCATCTATTGAAGATCCACCCACGTTAGAATTGAAGGAGTTGCCTAGTCATTTAAAGTATGCATTGTTAGGAAGCGGAAACACACTTCCAGTCATTGTGGCAGCAGATTTGGGTGAGCAACAAGTTGCAGCTCTCATTACTATTCTATGGAAGTATATTAGAGCCATTGGTTGGACCATCGCGGATATTATTGGTATTCCACCTGGGATTTGTACACACAAGATTCAGCTTGATGAAAAGTGCACACCCACCATTGAGCATCAAAGGCGTCTCAATCCACCTATGTAAGAGGTGGTGAAGAAGGAAATTATCAAGTGGTTAGACGCAGGAGTTGTGTATCCAATCTCTGACAGTACATGGGTAAGCCCGGTACAATGTGTTCCCAAGAAAGGAGGCATGACGGTAGTCGCGAATGAAAAGAATAAGCTTATTCCACTCAGACCCGTCACCGGATGGAGAGTATGCATGGACTACCGAAAGCTGAATTCATGGACGCTCAAAGATCACTTTCCAATGCCATTTATGGACCAAATGTTAGATCGATTAGCAAGGAAAGGATGGTTTTATTTCTTAGATGGTTATTCAGGCTATAATCAGATTTGTATTGCCCCCAAATACCAAGAAAAGACAACGTTCACATGTCCATATGGCACGTTTGCCTTCAAACGTATGCCATTCGGGCTATGTAACGCACCAGCCACCTTTCAGCGTTGTATGATGTCCATTTTTTCTGATATGGTTGAAGATACTTTGGAGGTATTCATGGACAACTTTTCAGTTGTTGGCGAGACATTTGAAGCGTGCTTAGCAAACCTAAGTATGGCATTGCAAAGATGTGTAGAATTCAACCTAGTGCTGAATTGGGAGAAGTGCCACTTTATGGTTAAAGAAGGAATCGTTCTTGGGCATAAAATTTCCGAAAGAGGAATTGAAGTTGATCGAGAGAAAATTGAAGTTATTGAGAAGCTACCGCCCCCAATTTCAGTGAAGGGAGTTCGTAGTTTCCTCGGTCATGCAGGTTTCTATCGACGGTTTATCAAAGACTTCTCCAAAATTGCTAGTCCATTGTGCAAACTCTTGGAGAAAGATGCAAAGTTTGACTTCAATGAAGATTGTTTGAAGGTATTCGAATGCCTCAAAAGAAAACTAATTGAAGCTCCTATTATGGTAGCACCAGATTGGTCTTTACCGTTCGAAGTCATGTGTGATGCTAGTGGGGTAGCCGTTGGCGCTGTACTTGGCCAGAGGAAGGAGAAATTATTTCATCCTATCTACTATGCTAGCAAGGTCCTAAACGAGGCCCAAAAGAACTATACTATCACAGAACAAGAGCTCCTAGCGGTTGTGTATGCGTTTGAGAAGTTCCGTGCTTATTTGTTGGGAACCAAAGTGATAGTTCATACAGACCATGCAGCTCTGAGATATTTAATGACAAAGAAGGATGCAAAACCAAGACTAATTCGATGGGTGTTGCTGCTGCAAGAATTTGATTTTGAAGTTAAAGATAGAAAAGGTTGCGAGAACCAAGTGGCTGATCATCTATCTAGACTCGAGAACGAGCATATAGTGCAGCCTGAAATCGAGATTGATGATGCATTCCCGGACGAGGAGATCTTAGCCACGATACTGGAAAAGTTACCATGGTATGCCGACTTTGCGAATTTTGTGGTGAGTAATGTGATACCTGCAAACTTATCTTACCATCAAAAGAGGAAGTTTATGCATGATGTAAAACACTACTTTTGGGATGAGCCATATTTGTTTCGACGATGCGCGGATGGTGTTATCCGACGATGTATATCCCATGTAGAGGTGCCTAATATATTGGAAGCATGCCACACTTCCAAAGTTGGGGGACATCACACAGGTAATCGGACAACAAGAAAGGTATTGCAAAGTGGATATTATTGGCCTTCAATATTTAGAGATGCCTACGACTTTGTGAGAAGATGCGACCAATGTCAGGGACAAGGTGCTATTTCGAAACACCATGAGATGCCCATGTCGAAAATCCTTGAAGTAGAGCTCTTTGACGTATGGGGTATTGATTTCATGGGTCCATTCGTAAATTCGTTTGGAATGAAGTACATCCTAGTTGCTGTAGATTATGTCTCAAAATGGGTTGAAGAAGTAGCGTTGGCCGACAATGAGGGAAAGCGTGTTGTAGCATTCTTAAAGAGAAATATCTTCTCTCGCTTTGGAGTACCACGTACTATCATAAGCGATGGAGGATCTCACTTTTGCAACAAGCTATTCAAATCCGTGTTGGCAAAATATGGTGTCAAGCAACATAAGGTAGCCACGCCTTATCACCCACAAACTAGAGGACAGGTAGAGGTTTCCAATAGAGAGATCAAGCAAATCCTTGCTAAAATGGTAAATGTTAATACGAAAGATTGGTCTCAGAAGCTGGACGATGCACTATGGGCGTATAGGACTGCATTCAAAACGCCAATTGGCATGTCCCCATATCAACTAGTTTATGGGAAGGCTTGTCACTTACCCATTGAGCTCTAGCATAAGGCATTGTGGGCCTTGAAGCGACTTAATTTGAATTGGGATGATGCAATGAATCTGAGATTGGAGCAGCTGAACGAGATGGATGAATTCCGTCTCCATGCTTATGAAAGATCAGACCTATACAAGGAGCGGATGAAAAAGTATCATGATCAGCGGATTGTTCGACGAAACTTTCAACAGAATGATATGGTACTTCTCTTTAATTCCAGACTGAAGTTATTCCCAGGTAAGTTAAAGTCCAAGTGGTCTGGTCCGTACAAAGTTAACCAAGTCTACTCGTCTGGAGTAGTTGAGTTGGAAGACAATAACGGTGTTGTCTTCAAGGTGAATGGCCAACGAGTTAAACCCTATATCGATCCTCTTGATTCGATAAATTATATGACCATCACTTATCTCGATGAAGTCTAAGTACTTGAGGTAACCATGTCGTGCCGCGACTATAAATCAAGCGCTAGATGGGAGGCAACCCATCGTTTATCGTTTTTCATTTTTTTCTTTCTTTCTATTATGTGTTTGCTTTTGATAAATAAAAATCCAAAAATAAGAGTCGTGCCACGACCAAAACTAAGGCGCTTGATGGGAGGCAACCCATCGTTCTAATCGTTTTTATTGGTTTTGAGCAAATGTAGGTGCAAGAGGTATAAAATGAGGAGATCGGTTTCAAATTTCGATTTGGACGTATTGCATGTTAGAGGTGGTAAGTTAGGAATGAAGAAACAAAAGGCTATGGATTGAGCATTGCTCATGAAAATATAGGCATCAAACAAGGCTAGGCCTAGGTGAAACTAGGCCACGAACAAGGCAAGGCCTATACTATGGCCTAAGCTCTCGGAATCTAGTGTGCCATAGCATAGGCGCCGCCCATGCCCAAGTATGCCATAGCATAGGCGCCGCCTATGCCAATGCCTTTTGTCTCTGAATCTCATATGCTAAGTGAAAGACGCCGCCTATGCCTAAGAATGCCATGGCATAGGCGCCGCCTATGCTCAACAATTCTTTGCAAAAGGCGCCGCCTATGCCAAGCATAGGCAAAGAAAAAGGCGCCGCCTATGGTCACTTTTGGTCTCCAAATCCGATTGTAAATAGGTCAAAACCTGAACCAAGCTTGTCCTATAAATAAGAGACTTAGTCTTAGACCAAAAACACATTGCAAACCTAGAATAAGCGCCACCTACCTCTCCAAATCCTCTCAAAAATCTTCTTTTTGCTCTTTTACTTTGCAAGAACATCATCCAAAGGCATCAACCAAGTAAGTACTTCTTTGTTCTTCATTTATATTCCGTAAGTACTACACTACTACGCCTATTATGAATTGCTAAATCTTGAAGTAGTATTGGTGATTTGAGTGTGGATGATGTGTTGTGATACAATTAAGTGAGTGAACGTATACGTAAGGATGATCTTAACTTGTTCCCAACTTGAATTTGATTTTGGTGCATTGTCATACTTTTGCGGAATTGATATGGTCACAAATATTGCATAATCTGGTCACTTGAATACTTACATGTTGGAATGACTTGTTCATCGGAATAAGAATTATAGTTGCCTACCGACATAGGAGGTTGTGATTATTTGATACTATACCTTAATTCAATCTCTATGTAGTAGTTTTGATATCTCACATATGCAAGTATTACCAAGATTACAAGAAGTATGACTACACTGATTTTATTGTTGGAATATAGCACCTAAAACGTATGTCGATGAAGTCTGAGTAATCGACCACTTTCACTTCACTAGTCTGTACCAACAAACTAAGTGTGGGGTGGTGCCCCTTCTGCTTGTTTATAGATTGTATCCATCGAGATGATGCTAATATGAACATTGTTTTAGTCTCAGGTACAATGGCACCCAAAGCAAGACAAGGTAAAGATAAGGCTACCACTTCACAAAAAGGCAAGAAAAGAGGCCGAAAAGAGCAAGGAGAATCATCCTCGATGCAATTACCACACCGCATATTCGGAATAAAATGGGTTCTTGAAGAGGAAGCAAAGGAATGGTATAGGAACAACAAAGAAAGAAAATATGTTCATGTGGACTTGATAAATAAGGAAAGCCTAGCAAAGAAGGAACCACGCATGTTGGCCAAGATCATGGCGTTACATCTTGATTTCATCTTCCAAGACATGGGAGAATGCAATCTTGATTTAACAAGAGAATTCTATGCCAACTGGTCGCCGAAAACCACAGGAAGCGAGGTCAATATTCGGGGCCAAGTTTTACAACTCAATGCGGATTTCATCAACTCCTTTCTTGGCTTGCCTTCAGTCGATCCATCACCATTCAAAGAGCTGTACAGTAGATCGCCATATAGAGCCATTCGACACACACTCTGTGGAACAAGATCCATGGCACGATGGAGCAGACACAAAGACACCGGTTGATACAACACCTTCCCATATGCTCCTTTGAATAGGGAAGCAAGGATATGGTTGCGCATAGTCAACTCTTGCCTCATTCCAGGGACGCAATACACAAAAATAACAAGAGATAGAGTGTGCTTTGTATATGCATTGATGACGAATGTCCCTATCAACATTGGGGCGATCATTCGATCTTCAATGTGGAAGGCTAGGCTACACAAGCGGTCCCATTTCAGCTTTGGCAATCTGTTGACTGCAATCTTGAGGAAGGAAGACATCGAAGAGGAATCGACTGATCATAAACTCCCACACAACTCGAAGAAGGTTGACCTCACAAAGGTCAAAGATGCTGAATCAACACATGGCGTCAACCTTACTACGACAGAGAGACATGCTCGGGATGAGAGTTTCTTTCACCATCTTTATGGCATGACTCGGTTTACAATGATGAGCGGAGGTCGTGTTCCAACTGCTGCAGAGCTCCAACAGCTGGATCATGACTATCCAATGAATGTGCATGTAAGGGAGATGTGTGGAGTAGGTACATATTTTGAGGAACCTCTTGATGACGACGTGCCAACCGATGATGATCGACAAATGCCAGACTCCGACATGGAGGAGAATTCTGATGACGACGACTCCTATGATGATTCCGACGAAGGGGGTATGACCCCCGACATAGAGGAGGAGTTCGACTGACCAGGTTCTTCATATTTATTTTCCACTGAGGGCAGTGTGTTTCGTCTAAGTGTGGGGTGGTGGTATTTGCATGCTATACTTCTTTATCTGCATTTGCTTATTTATGTTTTTTTGTTTTGTTTTAGTAGTTAAATTTTTTTTTTTTAACTTTGCATGAAAATGTTCTGAGGGGCAGCATGGTATTATAACAAGAGTTTGTGCTAAAATCATTAATATTGAGATGTTTAGGCTCTAATTGTGACTCACTATGTGATAATTGTGTGGTTCAGTTCCTTCATCTGTTGGGTTAAGAGTCTATACTACTCCCAATAAAGTCGACCATGTGCCTTGTGTGTGCGAGGATATAGTATATTCTGTGTTTGTGACTGATGCTAGAACTTGTCTGGTGTGTGTGTGAAGCGAAATAAAGAGTGTGAGTTTAGGAGATGATTTAGGCATTTCTTTGGCAACCTGTAATTGTTTACCTTCGCTTTACCTACCCGTGGACATTATCCCAGTCAACCCCTTTGAGCCTTTAGCCTAATTTCTTTAACAGCCTCATATGTAAGCCTAATCCATTTTTTTCAAGACCATAATTTGATCCAAATTCCTAAGTGCTTTAAAGTGTAAAATCATGTGACAAAATAAGAGGAAATTGGATGAGTGTGATGCCTTAGAGTTTATTGGTGCTTGAATTGATTATGAAAAAGAGGGGCTATCATAAGAGGTGTGCTATACAGAAAAAAAAGAGAAACATGAAAAGGAAAATAAAAAGTTAATTCTGTTCAAAATTGAATAACAAAAGAGGTGAGAAGGGGTGGTAGATTAAAAAAAAGTAGAAAGGTTGTTTGAAAGAAAGTGTTAATGGCATAATGTGATGTATTAAAGCGCTTAGGAACATAGTCACTATTTCTGGCCAAAATAGTCCTACCCGTCCCTTAGCCAATATTACAACCTGTAAAAGACCTATTTGATCCTAAGCTTAGCATTTTGACATTCAGTGGAGCATTATACTAAGGGCAAGCCTATGGTCATCAGTTGCAACATATGAATTCTTTGTGAGAGTGAGAGAATCCTACACCCATGTTCGAAATATATACAATCCTTGTGAGTAATTATGGGCAACATATGGTGAGACACACATGGTTGATGAGTTTTGGGTAGTCGTGTATGATTCTTTGTGCCTTAACTTTTGAATATGAGTTGACCACCATCACGAGTCTATGCTAGAGGTTAAATTGTTTCTACTAATGATCGGAAAACTACTCTTTGCTGATAATTGTTATGCTTGTCTTGACGAATATTTTGTGTTGTTACTGTGAAACCCTAAGTTGATGTTTAGATGGACATGATAGTTGTCCGAGGATGAACAAAGCTTTAAGTGTGGGGTGTTGATGATAGGCGGATTTACACACCTATACTGCTATATTTTACCCATATTTTAGCCAAGTTTTGAGGACAAATTATATAATTCATGCAGTTTTAGTCCTTTTTCCTGTAAGTGAGCTAACGAACATGATTAACAAGTTTTCAGGTATAAATGATGCAGAATTCAGCATTTTATGGATAACTTGACGCCAAAGAAATCTTCACAAAAGGAGGAAAGCAAAGCTTGGACGCCAAGGACCAAAAGTGGCGCATGGAAAATCTGTCCCGGGCAAAAACAACAATTCTAAAGACTTTGGGGACTAGCAGTAACTTATTAGGATTAGGATAATGATACATTAACCAAGTAGGATTGGGTTAAGTAATTCATTAGATTAGTAGGAATAGGATATGGGTATTATAAATACCCTATTCTGCTAGAGATTTTAATTCATTCTTCCATTAGTTACCATTCATTCTATTCTCATTCTACTTCTTATTCCACAACTTACAACTCGGATTCTAATTCTTCCATTAATTCTATTTTTTATTCTTCTTCTATTCATCTATTCAATTCTTATTTTCCACAACAAGAGAAACGTTACTTTGCAAGGGAGTTCACGCCTAACGCCTACCACACTTTACTACACGAGATCTTTATTGTGGTATAATAATAATGTCGATTATGATTTCCTTCGCACTCATGGGTAACTAAACTTCTCTGTTGGGGTTATGTAAGCCATATGAGAAACTATCTATTGCTATGATTTTGTGAATTCGTGACACGTATGCTGCTTATATCATTATTCTCTTCATCTTAATCTAAATTCTTTGTGGTTGCAAACGCATAGAATACGCTAGTATAGCATTAACTTGTTCGAAAGAAAAGTTATATGTCTGGAAAAGAGATAATGTCAAGGTAATAGGGTCCCATCCCCTATTAAAAAGTTAGTGCCGTAACTGGATTAACCTCTTGGAGAATTTGTACCGTTAGATACGCTTTAAGCTCGAAAGAGTTAAAGTGAAATAGTCCTTGTTGAGGTCGAAAGACGCTTGAATTTACCATCGAATACAATTCTCTATAAGCACATACATGTCTGAATTCCGCATAACTCATAGCCAATAGAGACGTAAAACTCATAAGGTGGACATAACCCCAACTTCTAAATTCTCATTGTTTTATATCTTACCAAATATTCTTTCTTTTTACTCTTTATTTTCTGTTTTTACTTCATTACTTTGGTTACATTACTTGCACGACAAAACTCCCCCTTTTTACGAGACTTGCACTAAATGTCTAGTAATATTTGCTTACTTGTTGACCAAGCTATTCCCCGTGGGATCGATACCCAACCCAGTTGGGTTATATATTTGACAACGACCGCTTTACACTCCTACGAGAGCTGTAGATTGAGCGTTATCATAATCCTCAACTGAATAGGAGGTATAGGCTAGAAAGAAATTAGCTGATTTGGTCATCCTGTCTATAATGATCCAAACTGAATCATACTAATGACGATTACGAGACAAACTTGTCACAAAGTCAATGTGCACTTCGTCCCACTTCCAAATAGGAATATTGAACTCCTGCATGGACCCACTAGGTTTTTGATGCTCAATCTTAACCTACTGACATGAAAAGCACTTAGCCTAAATTTTGCAATATCTCTTTTCATCCTACTCCACCAATAGATCTCCCACAAGTCACAGTACACGTTAGTGGTCTGTGGAAGAATAGAGTAGCACGCACAATGCACTTCTGCAAGAATTCACTGCCTCAAGTCATCTACACCTAGAGCACACAGACGACCTTGACAATCAAAAACCCAATCTTCCTTGAGACTGGAACGTGATACATGAACTGAATATCGTGATCTGAACTAAGCTCATAAATGCATGGCTCATGATTGAGATTAGAATTTAAGGGCCAACTTATAAATACCCTCTACTCCAAGCTGGGTTCATTGCATAAGGAAGAAAATAGAAGGTCTAGGTCATGAAAGTTTAGGGATTATAGTGTATCTCCCCCTTGGTATACTATGTCCCTCTAAGAACGCTTACCTTACTAAGATGCTGGGGAAAACTGAGGCGATGTACAGGGCACCTACGAACTGAATCATGACTGAATATCTGGGATCTGAAACTAAGGAATGATACATGAATTGAGCTGGACATGCCTCTACTTAGTTTGTCCATCTCAGAATGATTATATTCAGGAGACTTTAAATAGTGCAACTGCATGAAAAGATGGAGACTCATAATATACGAATTTGTCCATCTAACTGCCAAACTGAATTACTGGTTGTACGATTAAATTATACTGAAACTTATACCTAACTATACTCTCCACCTTAGTGAGACACTTCATATGAGGTTACTGAAGATATCTATGTGGGCGCTGAGCATGAATGCATAAACATACTAACTTATCCGATTAACTGCATGACGACAGCTAAATAATAGACTTGTAAGACTGAACTGTGCTTAGTCCGAATGACTGGACTAAAATTATGGATCATTATACATATAAGGTAAGGAATGACTGGGAAGTGTGAGATAATTGAGCATATATTCATGAAAACTGTATTATCTGAGAATGCAAGACCAAGTGCATAACATGATTTTGAAATATTTTGTAAACTAAGGTACTGAGATATTGATAACTAAGTAACTGATAAATGTATGCTATGGTCGAGCAAATCTAAAATTAAATTGAGCTATTGATCTAATTACTGAACTGAAACTAAGTCTGACACTATAACTAAGATTATATCAAAGATTATAGATAAGATTGTAACTGGGACTAGAGGATGGTTTTGGATAGCTCAGGGATAGATTGGTACTGATGTTCTGAATTCAGATGGATAAGTAACTGATAGCTGAAAGCCATGGTTCTGTAGGACTATCTGAGTCCTTGACTGAATATTGACTACTGAACTGATGCTATAACTGAGGCGTGAGGGATAGAGCATCAAAACCACGAATTGATCAAGGGATCTAAACTGAGGGTATACGTGATATAATCTGAGTTTGGCTGATTATTAGGAGTGGAGCATGCATCATGAGGGTTGAGCATACTGGAAAGCTTTACTTGAGTGAATAAGTCAAGAGCTGCATGACCTGAGTCTAGTGTTTTCTGCGTTCATGGAACATGATTCGTAACACTAAGTGAACTATTTTCCTCATACCAGGAATTAGAAATATACCCGATTCTATGGAAAATGCATGAATTTGAGCTGTGTTCATGGAAATGAGACATGAAGCATGCGTAAGTATCGTGTTGACTGTAGCACAAAACTTTGTACAGAGATAGGAACAGGTCGGAGATTACCTTTCCTTATTGATTTTCTACACATACTAGCATTACTACTAGAATCTGAAGGCCTGGCATTTCTGAGATATCATAATCGGACAGTTCCTGTATACCTGTTGGGCTATGATAGACTGATCCATTGAGGTGGAGACTGAGAAGGGTCCTGTTAATATTTGATATGACCTTAAGATTGACTATTACTCATAGAGTTACAAAAGAAAATAAGCTCATGGATCTGAAGGTGCATAAATATGTAAATGAGAGATCGGTAACATACCATTGACTGCATTAGGAGAACTTTTCTGATCTTACCAGGACTGAAGTGCAAAGAGTCTGCTTGGGCGTTGCCCACTGGCGGCACCGGGAGTGGCACCCTGCTGATTCAGGCGACCGGACTAAGCTGAAGGACGACTCTACTGACTTTATGGATCGGGCTTAGGATAGTCTTGAACTTTGTAGCCAGTCTCACCATATCCAAAACACATATCACTATCAGCTCTACACATACTTTTATGATTCTTACCATACTCTTTGCAAAGCGGATAGGTAATACCCCTGCTAGTACTACCCTGGGCTTTGGAGCCTGGCGCCCCCTTATGAGTGTCAGTATTAAACTTAGGTACTGGTATAATGGTTGGAGATGGAGCTGGAATTGAGGATTTTGGGTGGAACTTAAAATAATTACCACCTTCTGACTTAGATTGAGCAAAGTTAAAATTACCTATTCTCGCTCTCTTATTTTCTCTCATCCTATGCTCCTTACCTTAATCTGCTGGGTATAAATCATATGCCTAGGAGAAATAACAGCTTGCTGATTGCTCTGAGCTATTACTAAGTATGATAAATTAAGGGACTCAGTTCTAAATTTACCATGAAAGACATACTCGCCCAAGGAATCTACCTGAATGAGCAGAGGTGCTGACTGATTCTAGTTCTTCTTTTGTTAGTCCTTTTAGGAGGCATGTTCTATAAATGAAAGGAAGAGGTAGATTAGACTGAGAGTTTAGGTTTGATCCTATGCTCACTGGCACGATATGAGTACTAAAAGAAGGGAAACTGTTCTTAAAACAGCTTATAGCCTCCTATACATAAATGAGGCACCCAACACACCCATGCACAAGACTCTACTAGATGCGAATTTCAAAGTTTCTAGGACACTATTGAACCTTAGGCTCTAATACCAAGTTTGTAACGCCCCAAATCTAATACACGAAATGCTACACAATGCTAGCAATCCTGAAGGACCACAGGCTAACCCATGACTGATATCTGTAACTGAGCACTACATAATATACTGTATAAATGCAGAATAAAAGGACTGAAAGGTCATAAGGTTCAAATATCAGATAAAACATAACATCTAAAAACACAGTATAACAATACCAAAACTAAAGTAAACTGTCTGAACATACTAGTTGAAAGCCTCTAAACTGTCTGAAAACTATGGAGTTGATAGAATATGTCTCCAACTAACTCCGTCTACTAAAATTGAAATAATGAAGTAATGAAATAATTATGCGATCCTCGAATAATGAGGAATTACTGCAAATCTACTACTGCTGGATGAATCTAAAGTTAAGTGCGATCGAGAACTTGAGTGTCCAAACCTATGGTATAAAACACCATAGAACACAAGAAAAGTATGTGTCAGTATGTCTGAATATACTAGTATACAAAGTGAGGTAGGCTGAATGCATGGGGTTCATATGCCTGAACAATACTAACTGACTGAATAACATGAACGTAAGAATATATGCATGAATACGTAACTATAAATGAGATCATTATAATACTGACTACTGAGTCTGAATACCGATGATATGAGTTTCGTATAACTAATATACTATTAACTGAGTGACTATGTCTGACAGTCCTGCTTCTGATGGAACTAGCTAAGTTTTATCCTAAATTGAATGACTATATCTGATAGTCCTGAATCTGAAGAACTATTTGAGTTATTTTACTAAGACTAAGACTGAGATTGTGGGAAGTAGTCATCTAAACGACATGCCCCTTTTCTGTATAGAGTTGGGGTCCAATCTATAACCCCAATTAGAAGGGTGTCAATACTGCACCACTGGTAAGAACAAGATGTGAATGACCCTCATCTGGTAGTGTCCCCAAAGGAGAACGGTGGGAACCTTAACTACCAGTGTTAATCCACCTCATCAACCCTCAACTGTTAGTGTTGATGTCTCAACCTATGCTAGCTACATAGTTCTAGAATGCAAGGATTGCTTCTAAGGGTCATACCCTCAACGGTCAGTGTGTGCCCTCATCCTTAGGTTCACTCAGTGCTGAATCCTACTTCCAACTGAATAGACACTAAACTAATTATACTGAGATAAACTAGAAAGAGTTCACCGAGTTTTGTGGACTAACGAAATGTTATTGAATTCTGTTAACTGATTGAGTTCATGAGATTACTGAGTTTTCCTGAGTCATATAACTGACTGAATTCTACTGAGTTCTGAAACTAACAGAGAATACTACTGATCATGGCGTGCCTGAGATTATCATGAAACTGATACTAGCTCTAGGCACACAGCTAAATCATCGATTACATGTACCCCAGGACTCGATAACATGAAACTGATAAGACATGACATTTCTTGAACACATGACCATAGTCAACAATTTATAGTATAAACATTGGGGATTTTCATGAAGTATTTGTATGTCATACGCTTGCACAAGAATAGGAATACATATAAACATGTCATAATTTTGTAAGTCTAATGTCATGAGCATTCCACCAAACTATTACAACGCATAACAATAATATGGAGGTCATTGTGAACATAAAGGTAAAGCATGGGTTCATCAATTTGGTTATGATTGAGTCTTAAAGCATGATTTTTGTTGTCTTGGGCATTGTATCAAACACATTGCATGCATAACCTTAGGCTTAGACATATACACTAGTTCATACATCATGGTTACTTTAATCAACTCAATTTAAAAGTTTCCAACCCACGTGCTAGCATAATTTCATGAAAAGTACATAAAGACTTCAACTTGGAATTCATACAACCACATCAACATAATTAAAATCAACCCGCCACATGGAAATCACAATTTATGGGTTTAAAAATGAGATTCTTGAGCTTCATAGGTGAAAGAAACCCATGAATCAACACTTTACATACCTGGATGGATGATTTCTTGAAGATTGGTGGAGGAAATCTTGAATTCTTAACTTGGGATTAAACATCTAGGGTTTCTTGTTCTTGGGGATTGATCTTAGAGAGAAATCCTAATTTGGTGTTGTGGATGAATAAAGAAGTTATGAGCTCTGGCCTGGTATAAGTAGGGGTTAAAACTGGCGAAAAAAGATCCAAATACCCTTTTAAAAATGACTTAAAATCACTGATTGGAAGTGGTAACGATTTGGGCAATGATCCATCGCTGGCTCGACGGTCCGTCGGTCCTGACCGTTGTACTTGGCTAGAACCTAAACTTTCTGCCTCGTCTGTGACGGTAGGAAACAGTCCGTCGCTAGATCGACGGTCCATCGGTCCTGACCGTCTCACTTGACCAGAAGTCAGGTTCACTGCCTTAGTCACGATGGCTTGGGCGATGGTCCGTCGTTAGCTCGACGGTCCATCGACCTGACCGTCGCTTCTAGGAATTTTTGACAGTTCTTTGTAAAACGTCTATAAATTTTTACTTCGATACTGGATTTGGATAAAATTGGTATCGTTGGAAAGATAATTCAATTTCCCACATGATAAAAAGTTGAAATAGGGGAAATTCTATCTGATTTAAACATTAATTATTTAGGAAGTCATAACTAACTCTTCTGGAGACTAGATTTGACTTAAAGAAAGTTTGGGGTATTACAACTGCTCTTGCCTAGCTATGGGGGCAGGAACACTAGATAAAGATGGCGCTAGCATAGAATAACGATTCTGAAACTGCGAATAATTTCCCCCTCTAAATTTAGTCTGGCCATACTTAAACTGCCTGGTTCTAGCCTTCTTTTTTCCCCTCTCTCTTCCCTTTAAATTTTCTGCCTTAATCTGCTGAGCATGAATCATTAGCCTAGCAAGATCTATGTCCCTGATTAGCATGCAGTCCTACACTCTTTGACTACCAAACCAGATACTCTAGTAAGAAACTTACTTATACTTACTCTAGGGTCAGCCATCATATCAGGGGCATACTTAGACAACTGATTGAACTTAAGGTAGTACTCCTTCACTATCAATAAGCCCTTCCTCAGGTTCACAAACTTCTCTATCTTAGCTTCTCTCATTTCGCACATAAAGAACCTGTCTAGAAATGTATCCTGAAATACCTGTCAACTTATAGGAGCTGCATTCTGACCTCTACCATTCTTCCATATAACTACCCAATCATATGCCACATTCTTTAACCTATAGGATGCTAACTCTATACTCTCTTTTTCAGAAACATGCATAATCTGGGTGATCTTCTTCACCTCATCTAAATAAAGCTGTGGGTTCTCATCTGTTTTTGACCCAAATAACTCTGGCAGATTCATTCTCATAAAATCTTAAATTGGCTGCTGCTAAATCACCGTTCTGCTGAAGTGGAACTATCACCTGATGGTTGTCCTAAATATTGGCAGTCATAGCCTGGGCTAATGCCTGAAAGGCATCCCAAAATTCAGCATAGGATATATTATCATTTAGAGGTTCAGTAGGCTGGGGCAGCTGGCTATCATTTCTGCGAGCGTCAGCTTGACGAAAAGGCATATTCAACTATCATGTAAGAGCACGAGTTAAAAAAAGATAAAGATACTATAAGCATGATAAATCATGAAATAAAGAGATGATTTCATAAGAACGTTCCATAGCCTCTTGCTCATAAATATGGAGCGCTTCACACCCATGATCAAGACTCTACATAACACGACTTATCTGACTCCCTAGGACTCTCATAAACTTTTGGATCTAATACCAAGTTTGTAACATCTCAAAAATAAGTCTCGAGATGTCACACAGTGCTCAAGACTATGAGTAGCCTTAAGCTAACGCTATATGCCTTCTACTAAATTTGAATCTCGTAATAAGGGAATATAGATATAAAAATCATACTAAATACGAAAATCTATCTGAGCTATCTGAGAATATCTGAATATAATCTCTGAACATATTAGAATCTAGGGTCTGAACAATCAATACTGTATAATTTGAATCACATCTAGCAGTCTTACAAGCCTCTACTACTAATAACTAGAGAGTCACTGGCACAAACCCCTAGCTAACTCAAACTTTCTGGAAGGAATACTGAATCTTTTATTCTAGTAAGCTGAAAAAAATTGAATAGCTGGGTCCCCAAACTATGAGGACTCACCAGCTATCATGATGTAGATAGAGATGCTCGAAATCACTCATGCTATGAAAACTGAGCACCTAAACCTACATTATGAGATAATGTAGCACATAGACGTATATGTGGATCAATACTTTGAGAATGTACTGAGCATATGGGGGTGAATGGATAAGTAAAATAATGTCTGAACATCATCATAATTTGTAAAACAATGCATGCTAAATGTAGATGACTCACATAAGCTTGAGTAACTGAAAGCTGAAATCTGAAATCATGAGTAGTAAAACATGTTTTATAAATTTAGTGAGTCATAATATTTGGTACGGAGGTTGGTGGAACAGTATAGGGAAAGGAAGAAGGACCTGCACATGGTGTTTATCGACCTGGAGAAGGCATACGACAAAGTCCCCAGGGAGGTGCTATGGAGGTGCTTGGAGGTGAGTAGAGTCCCGCTGGCATATATCAGAGCAATTAAGGACATGTATGATGCAGCAAAAACTCAGGTGAGGACGGCGGGAGGAGACTCAGAGCATTTCACTGTCTTGACAGGATTGCATCAGGGATCTACTCTTAGTCCCTTTTTGTTTGCTTTGGTGATGGATGTGTTGACATGGTGTATTCAAGGGGAGGTGCCGTGGTGTATGCTTTTTGCAGACGATGTAGTTCTGATTGATGAGACTCGAGGGGGCATGAATGACAAATTAGAGGTGTGGAGACAAACTTTTGAGTCTAAAGGGTTCAGGTTGAGCAGAAGCAAGACAGAGTATTTGGAATGTAAGTTTAATGACGTGAGGCTAGAGAATGAGGTGGTAGTGAAGATGGAATCACAAGAGGTATGTAAGAGGGATAGTATCAAGTATCTCGGGTCTGTGATCCAAGGAAATGGTGAGATTGATGAGGATGTCTCGCACCGTATTGGGGCGGGATGGATGAAGTGGAAGCTCGCCTCTGGGGTGTTGTGTGATAAGAAGTTGCCGCCCAAGCTTAAAGGCAAATTCTATAGGGTGGTACTCCGTCCGACCATGTTGTATGGAGCGGAGTGTTGGCCAGTTAAGAATTCCCACATCCAAAAAATGAAGGTGGCAGAAATGCGGATGTTGCGCTGGATGTGTGGGCTGACTAGAGGGGATAGAGTTCGGAATGAGACTATTAGGGAGAAGGTTGGTGTGATTCCAGTGGAGTGCAAGATGCGGGAAGTCCGATTGAGATGGTTCGGACACGTGAAGAGAAAGGGCATGGATGCCCCGGTTCGTAGGTGTGAGAGGCTAGCATTGGATGGTTTTAGGCGGGGTAGGGGTAGGCCGAAGAAGTACTGGGGGGAGGTGATTAGGCGGGACATGGAGCAGTTACAGCTCACCGAGGACATGACCCTAGATAGGAAGGTCTGGAGGACGCGAATTGGGGCAGGAGACTAGGGCCAGTTTGGGTCGCTAGTGTAGGGAGTTACTTGGTGGGGGTAGTATCCTTGTTATGATTCCGTGTTCCATGTTTTATTACGAACCTGGGTGCTTCCCTCTGTTTTCTATTACTTATGCGTGCCGTATTTATGTTATGAAATCTTGTTCTGTGCTTTACTATGTATTTGTGTGGTATCTCGTGTCTTGAGCCGGGGGTCTATCGGAAACAGCCTTTCTACTTCGTTAGAGGTAGAGGTATGGACTGCGTACATCTTACCCCCCTCAGACCCCACTAGGTGGGAACACACTGGGTTTGTTGTTGTTGTTGTTGTTGTATAATATTTGGTTCTAAAAGCTGTTCTTGTATTCTATCTTTAAATCATATAGTTTAAGTGTAGGAAGGACTCACTTTTATATATGAAATCTGTAGCTAATGTCTTTTTGTAAAGAAATATCTGAGTAAAGTGGTGAGCCTTTACACTTAGTTTCTAAAAGTTTTTCTGTTAAGATTACTCTTTTCTAAAAATCTGTAGCCTGTAGGGAATTCTTTTATAAACTGCTCTATAAACTGTAGGGAAAATTCTTTAAAAAATATTTTGAAAGTCTTTACTGTTAGGGAGGTTCTTCTAACTGACATACACTATGTGAGATATCATAGTGTCCAACGTCTAGTTCCCTTGTGGGAAAACCTCGCGTTGGGGAGAGGTGTCATACTCTTGCCAAAGAGTATAACCTAATCTAAGTGATCACATCTGTATCTGTCATACATATAAAAATAAGAATAATCTGAACCTACGTTAGCTCGTAGTCCTGGGGCATAAGAACATACCTAACTCGGATCTAAATACTACTCCCTTTAAACCTGTATGCTCATTCTGTAGGAAATCCACTTTTAAAATCTAATATAAGAGTTTACAATGAAAATCTCTTGTAAATCTGTTTACTGTAAACTGTAGCTAAATCTGTAAAATCGATTCCATATCTAAGATGAGATCAAAAGATTAAATCTTTGTTCTAAAATCTGAATATAATAAGTCATGGGATGCTTACAAGCACAATCTTCTTGAAATAACAACATTCAAACTAGGACTAATAACCCACGCATCAATTTCATGTCAAAACATCATAATGTTCATACTTGGTAATGAAAATAATGATAATTCAATTTTAAATCTGAAATTTTTAGCAATATGCATAAAAATACAAAGTTGATAAGCAATTCAACATCTAAATCTCTTTAAATCTCATAATCTTGCAAATAACAATATTGGGTATAAACCCTAATTCAAAACTCATGCGAACTCATGTAAAATTATCTTTAAAAACTAATTTTAGGCACAAGGAAGAAAGAATATCCTTGTTCATAAACCCCACATACCTTAATTGATGAAATTGAATAAAAAACTTGATCTTGAATTTCTATTTATGCTTTTGAAGATGACCTCTTGAAGTTTTTGAATTGGGGATCCTTAATTTTGAGCTATGTTGAAAAAAGAATAGAGGAAATTTGATTTCTTGGAGATTAAGTTTTGAGTTCTAGATTTTTATGGAGAGTAATTTGATGAAAAGTGAGCATAGAATGCTTAGAATAGGTTTAATCCTCTGATATTCATGAGTTGGAGCTTGGAAAAAAGACTAAATTGCCCTTTTTAAAATCAACTTTAGTACTGAAAATCTCGATTTTGGGCCCCATCGCGACGTGCCACTATTGTAGTGGCTCACTGGAATTTAACTATTGCGAACTGGAACTTCATCGTGATGCGGGGCTATCATGGTAAACTACTTGAAATTGACAAATACCATTTGAGCCATTACCGCGACGCGGTACTATCGCAGTGAGCTACTGGAAATTGACAAACGAGAACTGAGACTTCATCGAGATGCGGGATAATCGCAGTGGTTAACTGAAAATCGGACAAGTGTCATTTTTCATGTCACTGCGACGTGGTGCTGCTCATTTTGAGACACTGTCTTCACTAAAAGTGCTATAACTTCTCAATCGAGTATCAGAATGAGGCGAAATTGGTATCGTTGGAAAGCTAATTCAATTTTCTACATAATGGTGAGTCTAGAGCTAGAAAATTCTACATGAGTTATTTATTTTTCGAAGCTAACCCTTGACATTCTAGAAGCTAAACTGGACTAGGAAAAGTATGGGGTATTACATTTGCCCTTTTCTCAAATTTTTCAATCATGTATCTAAGAACACTTTCCAATTTTCTTCATTTCTTGTTCTCTCTTTCAGCTGATCTGTATGTCTATTTTTCAACTTAGTTCTTCCAGAGTTTGTCCTTTAATTTGGTCCGATTATACGGTACATATATTTTTTTAAGTCTTCACTCAATTTTCAGCATTGTTTTTTGCAATTTTTAGTTTCACATTGAGTCTGTGTTTGCTCACTAATCTTTCTGATGATTGTGTTGCTGGGAATTTTTTGTCTATGTTAGTTATTGTTCCTGATTTGGCATGCATTCTACATTCTTGATGATTTTTTCCTTCGTAAGCAACAACTAATTAGCAGTGGACTTGCACCCAATGTGTTTGATGCTATGTCTACAAAAGGTTATTTTGGACCTACATATTCCGTCAGACTTTTCTACTCATGATTGTGTGATATTTTTGCGATGAAATTAAGAACACGTTGCTTTTGGATATGTTGTGGATTAGATGATAAGATCCTTGTGAATGCTCGATTGTTATAGTTTAATCGACATTTAATTGAATTTTGGGTGAGTAATTACAAATATAAAGTTGGACAACTCATTGTAAGATTTGGTATTTTTGATATCTAAAGCTGCAATTTTTTCTGCAGAACGTGATATAGCAAAGGGTTATATTGAATTATTCAGCAAATAATAAAGTCGGGAACGGAAGAAGAAGATGGCTTATTGCAGCTCAAATTCAAGAGCTCAGGCATGTGCTTTCACGGTATTTAAACTAAAAATATGAGGCAACACTTATATTTCTCCTCATAGTTTTAAGCTTTACGACTCTTTTCTAGCAATTTATGCGGTAGGGTACGTGCTTTATATATTCGCAATGTAAATCAACATCGTAACTATGTTGAGTTCCTTTTGTTGTATAAAGTTTGAGATAAAAGAAAATACCCATTATTTTGGTAGCTAACAAGTTTCTAAGTGTAACGGACTTGAACTGTTGTACTTTACCTATAGAGAGAGTTCGGCCTGCATTGATGAAGACACTCAATAAACTGCAACTGGATTATCTTGTTCTCTACCTCGTACTTCCTGCTTTACCTTTTTGCAGTATTTAGTTGTAGTCTCGAAATCTAATTGAGACAACTGAACATTTTACGTAAATGATCCATTGGACCCTCCGTCTGAAGGACGGAGCGAGCACGACCTCCAAAAAAGGGAAAGTGACCGACTTCGGTTATAAAGGCGTTTGGAGAGAATGGAGAAGTTAGGGACAGATTAACTGGTACAAGATATTGGAGTATGTAATTTCGCAGCCAAGAAACTTAATAAGCTCTTAAATATTGCCCAGATAATGCCTTTTGTGTGCCAGGTTAGTTGAATATTCTAATGTCTTCTTCTTCTTCTTCATCATTATTTTCTTATGGTATTTATGGGTGTAATATTTTGCACTCGAATGGAGATGCACCCTGAATAGAGAAATGAAAAGATATTGGAGGCGTGCAACAAGAATCATATCCATGTCATAGTAAGTAATCTAAGTTCTGTGCATGGCATATATATTTGCAATGTAAATCAACATCGTAACTATGTTGAGTTACTTTTGTTGTATAAAGTTTGAGATAAAAGAAAATACCATGATTTTGGTAGCTAACAATTTTCAAGTGTAACGGACTTGAACTGTTATACTTTACCTAGAGTACTTTTGAGATACAAATATACTTCGCGGAATCGAGACTTGTATGTGTAATTTTGATATCCTAAACTCCATAATAGTTGTTTATCTACAATTTTGCTTGAGCCTATGGTATATAAAGGTGTTAGAATTGGCTATTCTATATGTACTTTTTGTCATCTCTTATGTTACTCGGAGCATATTGAGGTGTAATCAAACTTTCTACGCATCTAATGAGTTCAACCTTTACGCCCTCACTTTTGAAATTATTGGTTCACAATATGTTATATATATATATATATATATATATATATGCTCCATGTCCTCTAATATTGGTGCCAGTTAATACAAAATGTTTGTATTAACAATTGAAGTTTTTCAGGCATATTCACCTCTGGGTTCACGAGAAGTTGAGCTTGTCGTGAACCCCAGGGCAGGTGTTTGTGAGGTGGGCTATACAAAGAGGAACCAGTACAACTCCCAAATCTGATCATACTAAAAGAACCAAAGAGAACATTAAAGTGTTCTCACAGGAAATTCTAGAGCTAGACTTCCAAGGTATTTGTAATATACCAGATCAGGTTGTTCTCTCTTGTCATTTATATAATATGCAATGCTGGTTATTTATAATTTGTTAAGAAATAGTTACCTTTGTGTTTAGCATAATATATACGTAACCATTCCCTTTAACTTTCCGCTGACATCTATATATTCTAATTGTGGGCATGCACAAGTAGACACATAAATTTATATAAAGTTGAACAAGTTGAACATGCATGACACATCCTACACGAGTGTGATATTATGGTGCCTTGCAAATTTAATATTATATTGGGTAGTCTGTAAAGTTCAATGAGGGTAAAGTTAGGTGAGCGTACGTAAATCTTGAATGCAAGAAAATTTATGAAATTTGTGTTATTTGCTTGTGCAGATGCGAGTTCTAGATGGCGAAAATTGTTTGTGAACAAGAGTGATGGGCCTTACAGGAGCGTAGCAAATATTTGGGATTACGAACTCTAAGCTTTCCTTCACTTTGCAACTGCATGCCTTATTGTGATATATTTCTCCCTTTGGTAAGATGTTGTATGTATCTCCTTAGTGATCATATTTGTTATGAAGAATGCATCAAAAATAGACACAGCCAATGTACCATGATTTAAACTTAATTCATAGTGATTATGTTGTTATTCACGTAATTAGAAAATTGAGATTCAGAATACTTTCATTTTACCTTATAATATGAAATAGTTTACTTATTAATATCACCAAACTAGCTCTTTTTATTTGTGTCTCCTAAATTTCATTCTTCTTTATTCATATTTGTTGGAAATGCAACTTATATGTGTTTTAAGATTACAGCTTAGAATTTCTTTATGAAATTAACTACTATATGGTACAAGCGGTTTTCTATATCTCCTTTAATTTAGTCTATTCACCAAGAAGAAGAATGGGTCGTTTGGATTCTCAAAGAGATGCTTAACTCTCACTTAGATCTCTAACATTCAAGGAAAAATTGTTAATTGAAATCTTCATTCTTCCATTCATTGTTTGATTTTCAATTTTTTAAAATGGTTAAATTGGGTGATAAATATTAGACATGATACAGCTGTGGATGCAAAGGACAAAAAGGATGCATGGTGCTTTAACAAGCTTTAGATGAGCCCAGCATCATATATATATATATATATATATATATATATATATATATATATATATATATATATATATATATATATATATATATATATAAATCAGATGGTGTCGTTAGCCACTTGATATATTAAGGGCATACTTTGTAGACAGACAATGCAAGGTGTGCTCCAATTTGTGAAGTTTGCTATGCTAATTTAATTCTGGTATTTTCCTTTTTATAGTTTTAATATGTTGGTTAGTGTCTACAACCTTACTTGAACTGGATTTGTTCTATAGGCTTGTACCGTTGTATCCTTTAGGTTGGCTAGTGTCAGGCTGACTGTATTGGATCTTTTGGGGAAAGGATCGATTCACAGGGCGATATATAAATTTAGCTCGTTAAAGGAAGGCTGAAACCTTAGAATTCAATGGAAGAGAGAACTCCTATGTTTTCAGCTCGTTTAAGGGAGACTAAAACCTTAGAGTTCAATGGAAGAGAGAACTCCAATCTCTTGCTTTTTGCTGAAATACGACTTGTTGATTTATTCTCCAAAACCCCCTTTAAATAGTAGTATTACATCAATAGTCTAATCCTTATGAAAGTAGTAAAAATAAAAACCTATTCTAGAAAGTCTAATCCTTATGAAAGTAGGAAATATAAAACCCTATTTTTGAAAGTGTGATCCCTATTAAAATTGGAAATATAAAATCCTATTCTATAATAATAAATAAAACTACTAAAATATAATTAAATATTCAATTAATTAATTTCCACGGATCCAAAACATTACCCCCCTCACGTTGAAAGAGCTTGTCCTCAAGCTCGAATTCTAGGGAATAGTGTAAACTGAATCATCCAATTCCAACCCTAGCCAACTTTTCTAGAAACTGACGTTAATAGTTTCAATTTTACCAGTTTGCCGGAGCATGACTAATTTGCCCATATGCTGATAATTCCATAATTGTGTTTCTCCTAATATGGGAAACTCAACCATTCCAAAAAATTATACAAAATGTTGTGCCCAAATTAATGGATCGTTGGTGCTGTTATAAGTAGAAAAATCCATCTTTCCATACCTTGGTATGGTTGGATGTGAATTACCACTTGTGGGATGATTCTGATAGGCTAGTTGAATAGGCGATATATTGACTTTAGTACAAGAAATTGTTGATTTGCCAATTGTCGGGGCGCTACAGGACTCAACTCTATGGATTGCTGGTTTTGTGGAGCCAATTCCCAAGCTAGACAATTTGTAAGACCCCGCAAAAATTCTAAGCATAACTCAGTCCCATAGAGCTTGATAAGAGGGTCCCAGACTTAGAAAATTTCAACGAAGTGTTAGAACTTCGTCCTTTGTAAAGCCCTCAAACTTTGAGGAATTTATTTACGACCTTCCCGACCTCCGAAAGTTAGTTTTTAAGTTGATTCATTATCGAGAGAGTCAATAGTACATCTCGGGTGAGTTTTGGAATTTTTGAACAAGCGTAAGGGCGAGTTTGAAACTCCAAAACTGCACCTCAGAGCGATTAGCCCGCGACGCCTCACCCAATCCGATGCTAGGGGAAGCCCGCGATGGAGACCGCAGCACCTCGCCCAGAGCTGCGCTCCAGAGCCCGCCGTGCCTTGGCCAGTACGGTTCGGGTAAATTTCTGCAGTTAAGCTCTGCATTTTTAAGGGCAAATGGGTCTTTTTCCCTTCACCCCATAGCTCAATAACATGGGATTAAAGCCCTAAATAGCTAAATCCCTTATATTTTTCACAAAATTATCTCTAGAACAAACCCTAGCTTCAACAAGTTCAAGAAACAAACCTCAAGAATTCACCCCCCTCTCCACGAAATTTACTATTAAGGTATGTTAGGTGTTCATCCAATGGTTTCCTTCCACCCTTGGAGTTCAAGAACCCATTTTAATTACAAGATTTACATGTTTGAATTCAATTGTGTTCATATATGTGTTGGTGTTGGGAGATCAAATTCAAGATTTAATTGCTAATTTCATGAAAATAAAGTAACATGTGTGTGGTGGTAATTTTCCCGATCAAGAATCTTTGAATTGTAAATTGATTGTTATAACCATGTTATTAGCGTGTCATTCATGCCCAAGTACAAGATTATGCCTCTTAGTTGTTTGACAAAATGCTTAATTGAGTTAGTTGTGCATTTGGGGTCTCTTGGTGATCCTAGTGTTGAACTCATGTCATTACAATGCGTTAAATTTCTAAACATGCTAAAGTTATGCCTTGTAAGTGTTTGATGGAATGTCCATGAGAAGGAAATAGTGAAATTGTGACATGATAGCATGTATTCCCCATTCATGTATAAGTAGATGCCTTACAAGTGTTTGATTGAATGCCTCTATGAATGAATCATAGACAAGTATGCATTGTTATGATTTTCAAGATTATACTATGTTTTACTTTTCATGCTATCAAGTCATGGGGGTATTTAATACCCGACAACTTAGCTGTTTTCCTAGAGCCAGTGTTAGTTACAGAATAGTATCAGTCATGTCATGATCAGTAGTACTCTCAGCCAGTCACAAAACTCAATAGAACTCAGTCAATCACAGAACTCAGGAAAACTCAGTAAGCTCAGTATCAGTCTAGTATTCAGTTCAGAACTCAGTAGTATTCAGTTCAGAGCCCAGTAAGCTCAGTCAGTTCATAGAATTCAGTCAGCAATTAGTTCAGTACTCAGTATCAGTTAAGTATAATCAACTCTGTGTCTTTCAGTCGGGAGTAGGATTCAGTATCGAGTGAAACCAAGGATGGGGGCTCACCTGACAGCAGAGGGTGTGATCCTTAGGTTGAGATATCAAACCTGCCAGTTGAGGGTTGATGAGGTGTTTTAACCTGTCAGATGAGGGTTCCACCGTTCTCATTTGAGTACCTGCCAGATAAGGGTAACTCTTCAGTGTCTTTACCTGTGGCACGGTACTGACACCCTTCCAACTGGGGTCACAGGTTGGACCCCAACTCAACTATTTTATTTGAGGTATGTCGGTTAGATGGTTACCTCCCACAGTGCACGACCCGAGACGGGGCTCTAGCCGTGATGGGTATCCCAAGCCATGGAGGCCCGGGCGCCCTTCTACATCTGGTAATCATGCACAATACTTGTATAATAAAGAAAGGATATAGAAATACAATAAACGAAATCATGGTCATATTCTGAGTTTTGTTTAACAATACATAATAAATTTATCAACATCTAGACAACATTTTTTTTCAGTCTGTGAAATCTCTACTACATATGACATCTGCAAGTTGTCTGAATCTGGGACAAGTCCCCTAGTGGACCTAAACCAAAATAAATAACAAGTGACTGAAAAGAAATAGACCTTCCAGAATAGAGAAGGCTCACCAACTGCACACTTTACTTCTGTCTGAATAATTCTATGGCTTAGCAGAACCTCTAGACTGAGTTTCAGACCCTGAAATATAGGAGGTCAATACAATTGTACTGGTATGCAGAGCAATCCAAAATAATAAATTTATACATATATAACATAGGTGAGAGCAAGTCATAAAATATTATGCATGAAATAGTTCAAAATACGTGGGCCATCTCGAATGCTCTTAAAACAATCTTGTGAATGCAACTCTATGCATTGTATTACTTCTGAGCTAGGTGGTATACCCTACTACTCTGAAATTCCACAGGCAATATAGAATCTTCCTTGACTCGGCAGCCAAGCCCCCAACTCAAGTTTGCCGCAAGAGTTGGAGTCTCTATCTCTGATATGCCACAGGGTACTAGGCCAGCGTATGATCCCTCTTGAGGACATAATGAAACCTATATCGGCAAAACACGATTTTGGGCTAGGAGTTATTTGAACTCAAGCCTTCTTCGGGCAACCACCTAACTTTCTTTAAGCCTATTTTTAGCTCTTTAAGACATGTGTTCTCTGAAATCAAGTCTGAAACTCTTACTCTGTTATGACATTCATTTATATGGTATCGTCATACCATTGACTTGCAAGTCAAAGCTATAAGCCATAAAATATCATATTATAATCTCTTCTTTCAAAACATAAAGTTTGGACCACCATACTTCAAACAATTCAAGAAGATTCATACTTCAAAACATTTGTCAAATTATGCAAATAATCTCTCTTTTCAATATTTCAACAAACATGTGGTGGTTATGTAATTTTGACAAACCATGTAATTCTTTCATTATATATTTTCAACATTTATCAACATGTGAAACCCACTCTCTTCAATTCAAAACCATAATCAAATCATAAACAATAATCAAGACATTTGTATAACGCTTCTCAAAATACATTCAAAGTAATCCATATCATATGAAAAGAATAGGAAATCATAGCAAGAGAGAGATTCTATATGTTCATGCTCTCAATTAAATATTCAAACCCAATTTCATACATACATACATACGAGTACAATTAAATTTGGGAAAAAGACCTCAAGATCAAAACTTTATCATCAATAAGGTTTCATAATACATAACTGTAATTGTAAATCCAAAACCCCTTTGTAAGTTCATGATTTCTAAACATTTATTCATCATTAAATCAATTTCACCATGCCTATGTAGTTTTAGGAAAACTCCATGTACCTTAGATTACAAGGTTTAAAGAGCAGGACTCAAATCTTGATTTGTCCCTTGGAAAACTTGAACTTGAAGGTTGATTCTTGATTCCTTGTTCTTAGGGAAAAACTCTAATTTGATCTTATTTAAGAGTGTAGAAGGAAGTTTTTGATGTTGCAACTAATGGGAATTTCTTAATAATGTGTTAGGGTATAATTAAATCCATTGGGAAGGTTTTTTGAAGAGGAAAAGTACCAAAACAACCCTTTAAAAAAATCACGTTTTGAGCTTCGAAATGGCCGGCGGATGGCCCAACGGACCTTCATAGACCCGACAAACCGTCCCCAGAACTGTTGCTGCATTTCCAATGACTGATTCACTGTTTTTGGAGAGATAGGCCCCGTGACGAACCGTCACGAGCCCGACGAACCGTCACGAGCCCAGCCGTTACTCCTTAGACAGCCTGACACCTTACTATAAAACGGGAATAACATTTTACCCCAATATTGGATTATGGAGAAATGGGTGGCATTGGAAAGAGGATTTAAAGACCTTTCATTTGATATATAGTAGGACCTGTAATTCGTTATATACAAAATGTTATGATCGATTGAAGTAGATCCAAGTTTAAATGCTCACCAAAACTCAATCGATAGAAAAACTTTCAACTCGTCCTTGAGTTAAGGGACCTCTATGATCTCAATTTATGCTCAACTAGATTACCACACTACATAATTGATTAACACACTAAATTCACATAAGAATATGGCTTTTGGAACCTTTATGCATAAGAATGACGGTTTATGTTCTAGCCCGAAATGCGGTGTGTTACATTATTCCCCCCTGGGATCATTCGTCCCCGAATGATAGGTAGGGACTTGTTAAAGATCTAAAGGTATGGAATAAGGAACGTAACCTCATATTGAACATTTTTCCTCAACAATATATGCAAAGGCATCGAAAGAGCTTCAAGATGACCCCTAATGAAACGCGTAAGCACGAAGCATGAGATAGTGAAACTTTACATAGGGATGACCTTGCACATGATTTTCATGAATCATTATCATCATAACATAATGCATGAGTTTATTCGGTGATCATAAGCCCTATTTACATTGGGACTAATCATGAAATGAGATTTCGCGAGAGAAAGGATTTAGAAGCATTCTCCACCTTACAAGATACAACGAATGGACCTTAAATTTAGAGACATTATTTATCTATGTCCCAATATTAATCAACATAATTCATCATTTCCAACTTACAATTATCCCCTCACTCACCTAACCATAATAATTTATGTCCCACCGGATAATACTTTCATGTTGAAGCCCAACTCGAGGGAAAAAGGTTCTAACTTAAATCATGGGACCCTGCACTCTACATCACACTAAGAAATCACCCCACCTCGTCATTATAATCCAACAACCTCAAGTCTTAATTCAAGGAATACTAACAACATATCACATTGGTTTATTTCTTCACCAAACACAAATTCAAGCCTATTATTACTACACCCCACTTCATGGATCTCTCCTCTAAGACCAACAAATTCAATTATTCTCCCAAAGATTCTTGCCATATACTTCCCTCCTAACTATTCACATAATGAGAATTCGTCTCCTTTTTCCCTCTTCTCTTTTAACCTTAGCTCAAGAAATCACCTCAAGATTTTTACCTTCAAGAACATTTACCTCCTTGCCTAACACATTACTATGCTTCCACAACCACCATCACACTAACATACGGAGGGTCATTGAGGGACCCAAGCATAATCATCATGAATGGATGTAACACTTATCAATTCATAGCTTATACTTATAGCACTACTCATGGAAGGATATGGAGTGAAAATACGATAGAATAGACATGGAGTGCTTCAAATATCGAGTGTCTGGATCATAAGAAAAGGATCGTTCGGCATAACCACAACACAACATAATTTCTTAGGACATACTACGATGAGAAACATAGGTACACATATCTCATGATTTGTATAACATAAGGTCGGAATTCATAAAGTCAATGATTGAGACAAAGATTGATACTTGAAGATATTGCTTCTCATTAACAAAGCTGAGATAGTCATAAGTTCACACAACTTTATCGCTTTGCGTAATTTCGGCATAAAATAATTTTGAGACATACAGAATATGTTTTCTTAGGACCAAGCATGCTGTAAGACATTGGTTTGGATCATGAGCAACATAACATATGGCTTGGATACTTGGAATATTAGATCATTAAGGGACATTATTGCTCGGACATCGGAACATGACATGAGTTACATAGAGAGCTGAAATCTTAGGCATAGGCAAGACTTGAATACATAAGACATTGGTAGAAGTTCATTCAAATCAAATTAGGAGGATCTTGCTTGAATAGAAATTGATTTAACAGGATTTTTACTTGAAACTTGACACCCCAAAAAAATATTCGGGATATTACATCTCCCCCTTGGCTTTAAGCCATCATTCTAAATCTGTGGAACCCCTCAATCTAAAGATTTCTTGGAGTAATAATGGAGGATCTAGACTTCTTGGGGGAGGAGCTTTGGAGTTCTTAGGGTATTGCTTGAGAGAAAAGTAATGAAAATAAGCCTAATGTTCTTAGAATAGGCTTAAATCTTGTGTTTTGGATGAATTGGGGTGGGGAAAATCACTCATTTACCCTTAAAAATGCAGAATAAAATTACAGTAATTACCCAGACCAGACTGGCCAGGGCGCTGCGGGCTTTGGAGCGCCGCTTTGGGCGAGGTGCCGTGGGTAAATCGCCCTGAGCTACTATTTTAGAGTACTAAACATGCCCTTACGCTTGTCTTAAAATTCCAAAACTTACTCGAGATGCACTATTGACTCCCCCAGTCGTGAATCAACTTAAAAAATAACTTTTGGAGGTCGGGAAGGTTGTAAATAAATTCCTCAAAATTTGAGGGCTTTGGAAAAGACTACGTCCTAACACTTAGCTGAATTTTTTTTTAAGTCTGGGACCTTTCTTGGCATGTTCTAAAGGACTTAGACAACTAGGATTTTTGCGGGGTTTTACAATATACGTAAATAATAGAACTTAACCCAAAAGACTACACCTGAAAGTGTAAAACCCACTGCTAATACTTCCATCATCTCTCCCTTAGATCAAATTCCCCCTTCTAGACTTGAGAATATAACCTCTCATCAATCTATAAACCACAGTTCTCAATACAATAAGGGACATCGATATACACACGAACACAAACTTCCTTCAGGAATTTTACATAAAGACACTAAATTTTTTCTGGGTCATCCCCCTTCAAGGATACTAATCATAACTTCCTCTAACCCTAAAAGTCACCAACTTATGACTAACATTATTATGGGCATGGACATCCACGTTTCAAAACACTTAACACTCTATCTTCAACTCTTTAGAATACTCGCATTACACCTCTAATCACATAACTTACAACTTAACAAAATTTGTAAAATCATACCCAAGGATCATACTGCCTTCCTATATTTCCTCAATTCAACTCTAATGAACACTTTACAACAACTCACCGGACTTCTCCATACTACAATTTCAAGAATACAAACTAGGTACTCAAAACACTTATACACATAAATTCTAAACCTTCCTGTTTTAAGTATACTCTAAAGGCATTGCTTCCCAATAACACTACTCTTAATTTTTCAGTATCCTCTATCGTAATCAACCAACAATTCGCAGTCTCATGAGCATACAGATCCTCACTCCTTATCACATAAAAATCCACTCTCCACTACTTAATCTTATAACATTGGACCGTTAATCACATAACTTATATCATAAAATCTTTCCTAACGCCATATTACCAGGGGGTGCAACTTATTCTTATATACTTATGCCCTTATCCACTTAATGACTCACCCCCTATTCATCATTTAAATACTAATACTCATATACACATATACCTCACAGTTACCTCTTAACTTTGCATAAATCACCAACCTAGACTCTTTCACAAATCCAATCACGCCTACCAGTTCATTCCTACAAAACATACATCATTAACCTTAAGCTACTACTCTTACCACCATATTCTACATCTACAGTTCAAGCCTATTGTCTATAAACAATTACTTACCACCTGTGAAGCATGCAACATACTATAGTAGTCCATTAAATTGGGAAATCAACTCAAAATAATCATTTCATTTAATTACTATCTACAATTGCAACCCCTCCATGACATCAGTATTATATCTCAAAATCTACTACATACCTTCTCACATGAAGTACTAGTTTATGACTACTAAAATAAAGATAATCAAAAGGGGGTAAAGTCATAATAGGGGTATTCGTTTCTAATCATTTAACATAACCCAACCTGATCTTATCTACATATTCTACTTTCTTACATCATACTTACCCAAATATACATTTAAACTACCTTCAAATTCCACATACAACAATAAATCTATAATTATAACTTATTGGCTAATCTAACCGTTTCCATTCACAACCTATAAGAGGCTTCTATAACCACCATGACTATTCACCCTAGGCTCCTTCCCTAGTTTTGAATAGATAATAATCACAGCCAAACACTCCCTCTATCGAATACCTCACAATCTACCAATATTACCAGCACATTAGTCTTTCAATATAAAATGACAAATCATCTCTCAATCGACAGTTATACGACTAAAAAAAATTTATTTACACAGACCAAAAGTCTCCCTCCCTCTGACTTCTAACCTTGTGACTTCATATCACCAACTTTTTTGCCCAATCACACTACCAATAGGTCATGACACTTTAACATATACTACTACTTGGATGGAAATACAGTTCCAATATTCTGCTACACAATATTTCCTGCAACAAGGATTTTGAAAGGGATTAGATACACTTAATACCTCGGGTTGAATAACACGATTTCATCAGGATCAAAGTTTACACTTGCATCAATACACCTTGAAGCACTAACGGACTCCTCTTAAGTCCTTGCATAATTTTATAATCTTTTATGACTCAATTAGAAAGGACCATACCATTTAGATTCTAGACTTCTACACTTGAATCACCTCAACAATGAGACATATTTGAGAGCATCAGAGTAAGGAAGGAATTGGGATAACTTTAGTTTCGTATGGGAGACACCATAACACAAACTAGCCTCTGAAAGAGGAACATTCTAACTTTATAGCATGAACTAGAGCATGAAGAAAAAAAGACACTCCTAAACGCCTTGTAGCCTCCTACTTATAAGTGTGGTACGCTACACACCCATAAAAAGGACTCTATCCGACGCTATTTTGTAGACAACCTGGGACCATGAACCGTGCTCTGATACTAAGTTTGTCATGACTTGAGCTGGGGCCTTAGCCGTGACGGGCATCCCAAACCATGGAGGCCTGGGCGCCCTTCTATATCTGGTAATCATGCACAATACTTGTATAATAAAGAAAGGATACAGAAATATAATTAAAAAAATCATGGTCATATTCTGAGTTCTATTAAACAATACACAAATAAATTTATCAACATCTAGACAACATCTTTTTTTAGTCTATGAAATCTCTACTACATATGACATCAGCAAGCTGTCTGAATATGGGACAAGGCCCCCGTAGACCTAAACCAAAATAAATAACAAGTGACTGAAAATAAATAGACCTTCCATAATAGAGAAGGCTCACCAACTGTACACTTTACTTCTGTCTGAATAATTCTATGGCTTAGCAGAACCTCTAGACTGAGTCTCAGACCCTGAAATATAGGAGGTCAATACAATTGTACTGGTACACAGAGCAATCCAAAATAATAAATTTATACATATATAACATAGGTGAGAGCAAGTCATAAAATATTATGCATGAAATAGTTCAAAATACGTGGGCCATCTCGAATGCTCTTAAAACAATCTTGTAAATGCAACTCTATGCATTGTATTACTTCTGAGCTAGGTGGTATACCCTACTACTCTGAAATTCCACAGGCAATATAGAATCTTCCTTGACTCGACAGCCAAGCCCCCAACTCAAGTTTGCCGCAAGAGTTGGAGTCTCTATCTCTGATATGCCACAGGGCACTAGGCCAGCGTATGATCCCTCTTAGGGACATAATAAAACCTATATCGGCAAAACACGGTTTTGGGCTAGGAGTTATTGGAACTCAAGCCTTCTTCGGGCAACCACCTAACTTTGTTTAAGCCCATTTTTATCTCTTTAAGACATGTGTTCTCTGAAATCAAGTCTGAAACTCTTACTTTATTATGGCATTCATTTATATGTATCTTTATACCATTGACTTAAAATTCAAAGATCCAAGCCATAAAATATCATATTATAATATCTTCTTTCAAAACATAAAGTTTGGACCACCATACTTCAAACAATTCAAGAAGATTCATACTTCAAAATATTTGTCAAATTATGCAAAGAATCTCTCTTTTCAACATTTCAACAAACATATGGTGGTCATGTATTTTTGACAAACCATGCAATTCTTTCGTTATATATTTTCAACATTTATCAACATGTGAAACCTACTCTCTTCTATTCAAAACCATAATCAAATCATAAATAATAATCAAGACATTTGTATCACACTTCTCAAAATGCATTCAAAGTAATCCATATCTTATGAAAAGAATAGAGAATCATAGCAAGAGAGGGATTCTATTTATTCGTGCTCTCAATTAAATATTCAACCCCAATTTTATACATACACATATACGAGTACAAATAAATTTGGGAAAAAGGCTTCAAGACCAAAACTTTATCATCAATAAGGTTTCATAATACATAACTATAATTGTAATTCCAAAACCCCTTTGTAAGTTCAGGATTTCTAAACATTTATTCATCATTAAATTAATTTCACCATGCCTATGTAGTTTTAGGAAAACCCCATGTACTTTAGATTACAAGGTTTAAAGAGTAGAACTCGAATTTTGTTTTGTCCCTTGGAAAACTTAGACTTGAAGGTTGATTCTTAATTCCTTGTTCTTGGGGAAAAACCCTAATTTGATCTTATTTGAGAGTGAAGAAGGAAGTTTTTGATGTTGTAACTGATGGAAATTGATTAATAACGTGTTAGGGTGCAATTAAATCCATTGGGGAGGTTTTCTGAAGAGGAAAAGTACCAAAACAACCCTTTTAAAAAATCATGTTTTGAGCTTCAGGATGACCGACGGATGGCTCGACGGACCGTCACGGGCCCAACAAATCATCCCCAGAACCGTCGTTGCATTTCCAATGACTGAGTCACTGTTTTTGGGGCAATGGGCCCCACGATGGACCGTCGGCCCGGCTGTTGCTCCTTAGGCAGCCTGATACCTTATTGTAAAATGGGAATATCTTTTTACCCCGATATCAGATTAAGAAAAAATCGGTGGAGTTGGAAATAAGATTCATAGACCTTTCATTTGATATATAGTAGGCTCTCTAATTCGTTATATAAAAGTTATGATCGATTGAACTTAACCCAAGTTCAAACGCTCACCAAAACTCAATCGATAGAAAAACTTTCAACTCCTCCTTGAGTTAAGAGACTTCTATGATCTCAATTTATTCTCAACTGTATTACCACACTACATAATTGATTAACACACTAAATTCACATCAGATTTATGGCTTTTGAATTCTTTACGCATAGGAATGATGATTTATGTTCTAACCCGAAATGCGGGGTGTTACACATAATCTCAGTTTCAGTTTTTAGAATAGAACTCAATTCAGTTCTACAACAACCTAGACTGTCAGACACACTCACTCAGTTCAGTATGGAACTCAGAATAGTTCCACAGGATTAAGACTATCAGATATAGTTACTCATTTATCAGTAATGCAGTACTAGTAAACTCAAATATCAGTAAAATAGTGATTCAGAACTCAGTATCTAGTGTTACCATGATCTCAGTTACAGTTTAAGCATTCATGCATGTGCTCTCATTCAGTTATGTTCATGTTATTCAGTCAGTTATTGTTCATGCATATGAACCCATGCATATCATCCTACCTCACTTAGCATACCAGTACATTCAAAGTACTGACTCATATTTTTGTTTTGCTCTATGATGTCTTATATCATAGGTTCGGATACACGGGCTTCCGACTGCACTTAGCAGCCCAATCTATCAACAACAGAGTTAGTGGTTATTCCTTATACTTCGAGGACAAATTTATCACTTTAGTTATATCAGTACTCAATTTATTTCAGTAGTCGGAGTTAGTTGGAGACTTGTCCCATCAACTCCTTGTTCAGACAGTAAAGGCTATTCAGATTAGAGTATTTCAGATAGATGTATTAGTATTCAGTTCTCCGTATTCATATTCAGTATTTATTTCTTATTTGAACCTTATGACAGATTTTTGCCTAATTCTACATAATTACAGTATTGTTATTCAGTTATTACAGCAGGTACCAGTCATGGGTTAGCTTGTGGTCCTTCGGGATTATAAGCATCGTTTTAACGTCTGGGGTATAAACTCGGGGTGTTACAAAATTGTTCTTGGATGACTTGAACAATTCTTTCACAGAGACGTTGTTTCATTGCTATAATTTTATAGTTCATTAGGTTTTCTGTAAGCGCACACTCTTCTTGGAATTTGAAATTGATCGGTCATTGTGTTAGGCTCTGATACCAAATTGTTATGGATATTTTGGGGGAAGGATCGATTCAAAGGGTGATATATAAATTCAACTCGTTAAAAGAAGGCTAAAACCTTAGAATTCAATGGAAGAGAGAACTCCAGTCTCTTCAGCTCATTTAAGGGAGACTAAAATCATAGAGTTGAATGAAATAGAGAACTCCAATCTCTTGCTTTTTGCTAAAAATGACTTATTGATTTATTCTCCAAAAAATTCTCTAAATAGGAGTATTACATCAATAGTCTAATCCTTCTAAAGATAGGAAAACTAAAACCCTATTCTACAAAGTCTAATCCTTATGAAAATAGAAAATATAAAACCCTATTTTAGAAAGTGTAATCCCTGAGAAAGTAGGAAATATAAAATCCTATTCTATAATAATAAATAAAACTACTAAAATATAATTAAATATTTAATTAATTGACTTCCAAGGATCCACAACACTGACTTAATATAAATTCAATGATTTCTTCTATGAAATAAAGAGTGAAGTAACTCTTTAGCTTCGAAATATAGTGTAACGACCTGAGACTACTCTCTAGTCATAACACAGTACTCGAAACCACAAGTGATCCTAAGCTAACCCATGAACTAACCTACTGTTTGAGCAACTAATTTAAATTGTATAAAAACTAAATTTACTAAATGGAAACATCATTAAAAGGAAATCTGAAAAAGTAAAATACTGATAAAGTTTACATCATGATAAAACTGGCGAAAGAAACTTGAATTACATATAATAAATCTGACTGACTATCTATGAAGACTCTACTATACTGGCTATAGATAGCTGAGACATGCCTCCAACTACCACTAATCAATAAGTATGAATAATAACAAGATAGAATATGAACTACAACTGCCTAGAGTCCCTAAAATAGAGGAACTCATCACCTGCTGGCTCGAAGCTGCAAACTATCTGATTATGATGTGTGTGCTACAACTGGTACCTACATTATGAGATTATGTAGCACATAGACATATATGTGGATCAGTACTTTGGAATGTACTGACTAAGTGGGGTTGAATGCAATAAGTAAAACTGAATAGATACATAATCTTAAAACATACATGCTAAGTACAAGTGGACTAACCAAGAGACTGAAATCAATTGAAGCTGAAGTATCTTTAAACATGAGTAACAAACATAATCTGATAAGCTGGTGAATCACTACACTTGGTTTCTTAAATATTTACTTTCATAAAAGTAGAACTAAAGATAGGATATGGTAAAACATAAATACTGTGTGTAAATCTTATGTAAAGCTGAACATGCTGTAAAATTAAACCGATGATCATGTATGGATACTGAACATGTAAAACTGAGAATGCAGTACCAAGTATAGCATGTACTGACATGATCTGAATAACATGAATAATTGGTAATACTGACTGAAATAATTACTGAAATCTGATTTCTTGGCCAAGCAAACCTAAACTGACCTACTCTGAATACTGCACCGAGACTGTGGAAGTTAGCTATAACCGATATGCCCTAATCTGAGCTATCAATGTCCAATCTGTAACCCTAGTTGGAAGGTTGCAATTATCCTACCAGGGGTACCGACACATAAATAATGATATGGATCCACAAGGCTGATGTCCCACAGGACGAGGGTATTATGCCTCTACTAATGAGAGACCCCTTATAATCTATGGTGGTGCCATAGGTCTGGAACTTTGAGACTTCCACTAATGACTCATGCCTTTACTGACGAGGGAGTCACCATCCCTACGTTCACTCTTTTCTAAGTATTACTTCCAACTAAAAGAATTTGATAATATTAGTTGTTTTACATGACATGGTACTGTACTTATAAGTGTTATGGACGATTGGGGTTTAGGGGAAAGGACCAAATTACCCCTTGGACCTTAGGAAGATGAAATAGTGTAGGAATAATCTCTGCATCGTATCCCTTATTTTGGGGGAGATACCAATGCAATGCACACCTTTTTCCAGGGGAGAGACCAATGTGCTTTGGGCTTATCGTGGTGGTTTACTATCTCTCACGAAAATGGCCATAACTTTTTACTCCGATATCAAATTAAGGAAAAATTGATATAGTTGGAAAGATAATTCAATTATCTATCATTTGGTGGGTATTGAGATGAAAATTTCCACATATAAAAAAAGTTAGACACGTTCAAAGTCTACCCTTGTAGAATCAAATGCCAAAATTTGGCCAAATTAAAGTTTCTTAACTCAACTTTGTTGTATGTGATTTCTATGAATATTTTTCACCTCATAATCAATTAAAAAACTATGATAAAGATAATGACACATTTATTCAAATATAAATTGTGGGATTTGAGTTTATACACGCAAGAACGACGGTTCATAGTCTAGCCCAAAAATGCGGGGTGTTACATACAACTTATAGTTTGGATTGGGGAATTGATCTCATAGAATTCTTTAAACATTATTTGATGGTATATTTACAAAGATGGATTCTTGTTTCATGTCCACATCATTATATTTTATTAAAACAAACGACAAACAAGCAATTATGTTGTACACAAGCCTTTACAAGGTACGTGTATAGGTCATCTAGTATGCTATATATACACAAATAAAATAGAGGAGGATTAATAAAATAAATCAAAAATGACACATATATAATTAAAGTGACTACTTAATAATGCTTATGAATGACAGAACTGTCTGTGCATCAAATTTGCCTTCATTCGGTTCCGTGGTTTTTCATAATTTTTGAACTACTTTTCTGCATTCTTCTTCCATTATTTTATCCTTCAAATCGGTTGATCGTCTTTCATATTTGATTGATGCTGTATCAAATTTAAACCAATTCTTGATGCTTGAATAGAACAAGTAGTTTGAATACATCGCTAGGAATTGATATAACACTAGGGTCATTTGGGTGAGTTATAAGAGAGAAATTGTTCTTGGATAAAATGAAGGACTATTTTCTCCCATATTTGGTGTGAGGTATTAGTTCGTACCAGAATTATTTTATCCCACTATTTACAGTATATTGATGGGATAAGTTATCCCAATATACATGGTGGGATATCTAATCATAGAATTAATTAACCTGAGATAACTCTTTTCCAACCGAACGATCCCAATATGTATAAGTAGATGTCTCCTGGGTAAAAGCAGCTGAAAGTTACTTGACTATAAGAAAAGGAGTGTTGGAGTATCTATTTAATCATACTTATTCAAACTAGGATCACATCTTTAATATCTCTTAAATGTTTGTTCACAAAGTTAGTTACACAATGTAGTTAATTAAGTTAGTTAAACCATCCACTAGCTGATAACCAGATTATAAACATATGTATATATACACCTATATGATGTAGTACTGACAAGGTTTTTGATCAATGAAAAGCATCTAATACTACTCTAGCTAAAGTCTACTTCCTTTTTCTTGTTCTTTCTTCTTCGATATTCTTCATTGTTCTTGATCATTCACTATTACAGTTCTATTATTACCTCTCCTACTCTAAATTACAACATAGTATCAGGTCTCATCCATCTCTAATTAGTGATTCTTTCTTTAGGTCATTTCTCATTGCCAGTAGATTGTTCTTCTGGAAATTCTTTGTGAAGACTGATCTTGAGTGTTCAAATTCAGTTCTTTCTTTTGCTAATCTGTCACAATATTTCAATCAAGGAGAGATTGAAGAATGGATGCTATACCCTCTCAGGTGCCAACATATGTAAATATTGATGGATCAAGTTCATCTACTGTAGTTCCAAGTTTTCCTCAAATTCCTGGTATAGACTATAACCACTTTTTTTCTTACACTCTTATGATATTAGTGGTTGGAAAATCATCTCTTTACAACTCACTTCACAGAGAATTATGCCATTTAGGCTAGATCTACGTGTATTGCTCTCTTAGGTAGGAATAAATTAGGACTGATTGATGGTACATGTTTTAAAGAAAATTTTCCTGAGATTATATGGAATCACTGGAAGAGGGTTAGTGCTATTGTGCTTCCATGGATTATGAACTCCATTTCTAAACAAATTCTTAGAGGTATCATGTATGAATCTAGTGCAGAAGCCATTTGGAAAGATTTGCTTAAAAGATTTAACAAAGTAGATGGCACAAGGATCTATAATGTTCACAAGGAAATTGCTACTATGATGCAAGGAATCTTGTTTGTCTCTGTGTATTTTTAAAATTAAAAGACCTATGGGAAGAGTTTGAAGCTCTGGTTCTTGCACCAGGATGTGAGTGTGATAAGTCTAAAAACTTTGTAGAACATTTACAGAAGCTAAAATTGTTTCAATTCTTGATGGAACTAAATGAAACCTATGGCCAAGCTAGAAGCCAGATTCTAATGATGTGTCCTTTGGCCTCAGTTAACCAGGCATATGGCATGATTCTTGGTGATGAATGTCAAAAAAGTGTAGCTTCCACAAGAGGTGTTTTACGACCAAGTCCTAGTGTAAGACCCCGCAAAATTCTAGTACATTTCAGTCCCATATAGCATGCCAAGAGAGGTCCCAGACTTGGATAAAATTTCATCTAAGTACTAAGACTTAGTCTCATTTTTGGCCTCTATACTTTGATGGCTTTGTTTTAGATCTTTTTGGCTTTAGATTGTCGATTTTTAAACTGATTCATGATCAGGGCTATCTATAGGTCATTTTAAGTGATTTTTGAAATTTTTAGATATCGTTTGAGATACGTTTGGATGACCCAAAAAAGTGAGCCAATGCGATCAGGATGCGTCGCGTTGGCTATCGCGTCATCACCATCGACGGGGTGCATCGGTCATCATGTCAGGTTGATCAATGTGGTGCGTCACCTGTTGCATTACTAGACTCATTTTTTTTTATTAAATTATGGGGTTTATGGGGGCAGTTGAGTTATTTTTCCCTTACATTATTCATCCATAACACGAAATTAAGCCTCCCAAAAGGCAAATTCACTCACTATTTCATAAAATTCTCTCAAGAGCAAACCCTAGGTTCATCTAGTTCAAGTCTAAGCCTCAAGAAACCCACAAAGAACTTGACGAATTATTCAAGAAAGGTACGTTAAATGTCCATCCATGGACCCTTTTAACCCATGGGGTTCAAGAACCCAATTTCAAATTCAAATTTATAAATTATACAAGTTATTGTGATTTTAACTATTAATCCCCATGAATTTTGATTTTATATCACGTTTCCATGAAATTATTGTTGTTATCAAACCCTATATATTTGAATGGTGTTTTCCGCTGATTTAAGTCTTATTTTGGGGATTTAGTATCAAAATCATGATACTACTAGTGCTTTAAAATAAAACTATTCCCATGTTTAAGACATGCATTGCAAGTGTTTGATGAAATGCCTCAAAGAATGAGTTTTGAATAAATGCTTACATACCATGTTTTTAAAGTGTTAGTATTATCTTGATGTCATTGACATCAAGTCCTGGGGGTTATGAATACCCAAAAACTTAGCTGTTTACTTAGTTTAAGTACTTTCAGAAGAATTTCAAATATATTAGGGTATTATCAGTTCAGTCAGTGCACCATGTCAATAAACTCATTTTAGTCCAGTGATTAGAGTAAGTTCAGTTGGGAGTAGGATTTAGCATCGAGCAAACCCATGGATGGGGGCTCACCTACCAGTTTAGGGTGTGACCTTTAGTAGCAGCCCCTGCGTTCCATAACTACGTAGCCACCATAGGTTAAGAGGTTAAATTACTAGTTGAGGGTTAATGTCATATGGGTACCTTCCAGTTGAGGGTAACCCTTAGTCCTTTGGGAACACTTTAGTGGATCTACGTAGCCATGTGTTAGTACCCCTGGCACAGTATCCAACTGGGGTTACAGGTTAGACCCCAATTAGCTCATTTGGGGCATGTCGGTTAGATGATACCTGTCACAGTCTCAGTTCAGTATTTAGTATCCTTCAGTTCAGGCCTACATTGACCATAATATACAGTTATCAGATTTCAGTATTTTAGTTTACAAACTATTTTCAGAATCATGTTATATGCTTGGTCATGCATTCTCAGATTTTATAGCATTCATGCATTCGTATTAGTTATTCAGTTATAGATCTCAACACTATAGTTTCAGAATATTTCAGATATACGATATGTGCTTGGTCTTGCATCGACAGTATTTTTGGTTTGGCATGTGCTCTTATATAGTTAACTTATGCTATTCTGTTACTTATTACTTCATGTATTATCCTCAGTACTTCATGCTATTCATTTAGTCAGTTATCATTCATGTATATGAACCATGCACGTCATCCTAAACTCATTTAGCATACCAGTACATTCAAAGTACTGACCACATACTCGTTTCTTGCTCTATGATGTCTCATATCATAGGTTCAGACGCTTAGGTTCCTGACTGCACCTAGACCTCCCAATCTCATCCGCATCAGTAGAAATGGTGAGTCAGTATGTTTTGAGAACTGTTTGTGTTTATTTTAGTTTAGTTTAGTATTCAGTCGGAGTTAGTTGGGGGATTATCCCATCAACTCCATAGTCAGATAGTTTAGAGGCTTTCAGACTAGTATAAACAGTTGGTCAGTTTTTAGTTGTTATTATTAGTTGTTTGATCAGTATTGCCAGTACTATTTTAGATATTCAAAACTATGATTTAGTATTATTTTTAGATACTAAAATCTTATGGCATTTTCTGATAATTTCCGCATATGTTGTTTATTTATTTTACTCAGTGCTCACAGCAGGTACCGACTCATGGGTTAACTTGTGGTTACTTATGACCGTGAGTACCGTGTAGTGTCTAGGGTGTAGTCTCGGGGGGTTACAAACTTGGTATCAGAACCTATGGTTCTAAAGTATCCTAGGGAGTCTAAAAGCCACATCAAATAAACTCTTGTGCATGGGTTGTAGCGCACCAAATTTATGAACAAAAGGCTATGAGGAGTTTTTAGGAAAAGTTCCCTTATTTTAGTGTTCATATCGTGTGAGTGAGCATGAGCTCAAGTTAAACTCTCTGTCTAATCCAAATTTTCCTTCAATTTATAAAACATGCCTCCCAGAAAGACTAACAAAAGAAGAACCAAAAACCAGCCAACACCTCTGCCCATTTAGAAAGATCTCCTGAATGAGCATATTTCTCACACAGAATTCAGAGTAGTATTCACCACTCTAGCCTATTCTGTGGTAGCTCAGAATGTTTAGCCAGCTACTGTTCAGGCCAACCCAGTGGCCAATACTGTTGTAGCAAGAATTCAGGACTTCCCCTAAATAAACCCTCCTTCATTTTTTAGGGTCTAAGTCTGAAGAGGATCCACAGGAATTCCTCGACATGGTGCAAAAGGTAACAGAAATTATAGGGGTAATTTCTAGTGAGAGTGCTAAGTTAGCTACCTATCAGCTATAAGATGTAGCTAATACATAGTTTAAGCAGTGAAAAGTATATAGAGGCGTATATGTAGGGCCTATAGAATGGGAAGAGTTTGCTACTGCCTTCTTAAATAGGTTTTTTCCATTGGATTTGAGAGAGGATAAGGTGTTATAGTTCATCAATCTGAAGTAGGGCAACATGAGTGTGAACGAGTATTCCCTTAAGTTTACTCAGTTGGCTAAGTATGCTCCTTATGTGGTGGCTTATAACAGGTCTAGGATGAGCAAGTTCATGTCAGGTGTATCTAATAGTGTGGTCAAGGAGTGTAGGATTGCAATGTTGATTAAGGAGATGGAATTGTCTAGGCTGATGGTCTATGCACAACAGATTAATGAGAAAAATACTACGTAAAGAGAGAGGGAGAAAATGAGGGCTAGAATAGGTAGCTTTAACTTTACTTAGCCAAAGTTAGAGGGTGGTAATCATCCTCAATTTTGTCAAAAATATTCAATCCCTGCTCCGTCTTTGTCTAGTGCACCAGTGCCCAAATTTAGAAATTAATAGGGATAGGGCTCTAGGCTCTAAGTCTCAGGGTAGTGTGAACAGTGCTCGAATGAATAGTCTTTGTCAGAAATGTGGGAGAAACCATCAGGGTATTTGTAAAGCTGGCATTGACGTATTTTTTGGGTGTGGCAAGCCAGGACACCGAATCAGGGATTGTCCAAAGAGTGGTCAGCAGGGTCAGTCCAGTCGTCTCCCAGTTCCATCCGATCGCTCGGCTCAGCATGGTGCCACTTTCAGTGCCACCAATGGTCAGCATCCAAATAGATTGTATGCATCTATGTCCCGATAGGATTAGGAAAATTCTCCTGATATGGTTTTTGGTATGTTGTAGGTCTTTTATTTACATGTTTATGCTTTGTTAAATCTTGGAGCTTCACTTTCTTTTGTAACCCCTTAAATAGCTGTCGATTTCGGTGTCAGTCCTGATATTTTAGTAGAACCCTTTTCAGTATCTACCCTATTAGGTGTCTCTATTATATCCAGGTAGGTATACAGGAACTTTCCAGTTATAATATCCTAAAAAGTCACTTCAGTTGATATTGTGAGGTTAGAGATGATAGATTTTGATGTTATTCTTGGCATGGATTGGCTCCACTCATGTTATGCTTTAGTTGATTATAGAGATAGAGTTGTTCATTTTTAGTTACCAAATGAACCAATCCTCGAATGGAGGGGTAGTACTTCAGCACTTAGGGGTCAACTTGTTTCATACCTTAGAGTGAGAAAAATGATATCCAAGGGGTGTGTATATCATCTGGTACGAGTCAAAGACTCTAGTTCCATAAATCCTAATCTTGAGTCAGTTCCAGTCGCAAGTGAATTTCCAGATATGTTTCCTGAAGATTTTCCTGGAGTTCCTCTCAAAAGGAAAATTGACTTTGGGATAGACCTTCTTCCAAATACCTAACCCATCTTTATTCTGCCATACAGAAAGCTCCAGCTACACTCAAAGAACGAAAATAATAGTTGAAAGATCTCCTAGATAAGGGATTCATCAGTCCTAGTGTTTCCCCATAGAGAATTTCTGTCCTTTTTGTGCAAAAAAATGGTTCCTTAGAATGTGCATCGATTATCGTCAGCTGAGAAAAGTCACAATCAAGAATAAGTACCCACTTCCCAAAATCAATGACTTATTCAATCAACTTCAAGGTGCCAGTTATTTCTCTAAGATAGACCTCAGATCCAGCTATCATCAGCTTAGAGTCAGAGAATGAGATATTCTAAAAACAGCTTTCATAACTCAGTATGGTCACTTCAAATTTCTTGTCATGTCTTTTGGTGTTACAAATGTCCCAGCAGCTTTCATGGAATTCATGAACAGAATATTCAAGTAGTACTTGGACATGTTCATTATAGTCTTTATAGATGACATCCTTGTCCATTCCCATAGTAAAAATGATATTGCAGACCACCTCAGAATAGTTTTATAGACTCTTAGAACCCATCAATTGTTCACCCAATTTAGTAAGTGTGAATTTTGGCTAAGATCAGTAGCTTTTCTTGGCCATATCATTTCCGGTAATGGCATTAAAGTTGACCCACAAAAGATCAAGGTAGTGAGAAACTGGTCCAAATCTATTTTTTAGTTAGATATCATGATTTTCTTGGGTTTGACTGGCTATTACAGATGGTTTGTGGGAGGGTTTTCATATATTGCATCCCCAATGTCCAGATTGACTCAGAAAAAAGTCAAGTTTCGGTGGTCAGATTACTGTGAGAGGAGTTTTTAGAAGTTGAAAACTTGACTCACCTCAGCTCCAGTTTTAACCCTGCCAGAGGGTTCAAATGGGTTTGTTGTTTACTGTGATACTTCTAGAGTTGGTATGGGTTGTGTTTTGATGTAAAAAGGTAAGGTCATAGCCTATGCCTCTATACATCTTAATCCCTATGAAAAGAATTATCCTACCCATGACCTTGAATTAGAAGCAATTGTGTTTGCCTTAAAGATTTAGAGACACTATTTGTATGGGGTGCATATTGGTGTGTTCAAGGACCACAAAAGCCTGCAATATGTATTTTTGTAGAAAGACCTGAACTTGCATCAGAGAAGGTGGTTAGAGTTGTTTAAAGACTATGACATTAGTGTTTTGTATCATTCGGGCAAGGCCAATGTAGTGGCAGATGCCCTTAGTAGGTTCTCCATGGGTAGTGTGGCTCATGTTGAAGGTGATAAGAAGAAGTTGGTTCTGGAGGTTCATCAGTTAGCTATATTAGGCTTTCTCTTGGTCAACTCAACTGAGGGTAGCGTATGGGTTTAAAATAGATCAAAATGTTCTTTGGTTGCCGAAGTGAAAGAAAAGCAAGATAGGGATCCTAGTCTGGTGAAGCTGAAGGAGTCAGTCAGAGATCAGAAAGTAGAGGTTTTGTCCTAAGGGGAAGATAGTATGTTGCGTTGAAATAGTAGACTACGTGTACCATATATAGATGACCTAAGGCAACAGATTCTTGCAGAAGAACATGGTGCGCTCTACTCTTTATCCAAGGGACACTAAGATGTACTGATAACGCTCAATCTATAGCTCTCTTAGAAGTGTAAAGCGGTCGTTAGCAAATATAGAACCCAACTGGGTTGGGTATCGATCCCTCAGGGAATAGCTTGGTCAACAAGTAAGTAACGATTACTAGACTTTTAATGCAAGTCTCGTAAGTAGGGGGGATTGTAATGTGTAACCAAAACAATAAAGTAAAAGCAGAAAATAGCAAAGTAAAGAGAAAAGGATTGTTACGTAAGTTGTAAACAATGAGAATTGAAGCGTTGGGGTTATGTCCACCTTCTGAGTTATACGTCTCTATTGACTATGAGTATGTAGAATTCCGACATGCATGTGCTTATAGAGAATTGTATTCGATGGTAAATCCAGGCGTCTTTCGACCTATTCGAGGACTATTTCACTTTAACTCTTTCGATCTTAAAGCGTGTCTAACGGTACAAATTCTCCAAGAGGTTAATCCAGTTACGACACTAACTTTTTAGCAGGGAATTTTAAGGGGTGACCCTACTACCTTGACACTATCTCTTTTCCAGACAAATAACCTTTCTTTCGAACAAGTTAAATGTTATACTGGCGTATTCTTGTGTTTGCAACCACAAAGAATGTAGATTAAGATGAAGAGAATAATGATATAAGCATCATACGTGTCACGAACTCACAAACTCACAGCAATAGACAGTATTTCTGTTGGCTTCCATAACCCCAACAGAGAAGTTTAGTTACCCATGAGTGCGAAGGAGATCACGATTGACATTGGTGTTATACCACAATATTGATTAATTTCGTGTAGCTCAAGTGGTAGGCGTTAGGCATGAATTTCCTAGGCAAAGTAACGTTTCTCTTGTTGCGGAAATTAAGAATAGATGAATAGAAGAAGAATTAGAAGTAGAATGTATTTTTTTGAAGTGAAGAATGAATCTCTCCACTAAGGGAGGAATGTATAAAAATCTCTAGAATGATAGGGTATTTATAATACCCATATCCTATTCCTACTAAGCTAATGAAATACTTAACCCAATTGTACTAGGTTAATGTAACATTATCCAAATCCAAATAGACTAATGAAATACTTAACCCAATTGTACTAGGTTAATGTATTATTATCCTAATCCAAATAAGTTACTGCAAGTCCCCAAAGTCTTCAGAAATGTTGTTTTAGCCCGGGACAGATTTTCCATGCATCACTTTTGGTCCTTGGCGTCCAAGATTGGCTTTTCTCCTTTCGTGAAGCTTTCTTTGGCGTCAAGTAATCCATAAAATGCTGAATTCTGCATCAGTTATACCTGAAACTTTGCTAATCATGTTTGTTAGCTCACTTACAGGAAAAAGGACTAAAAGTGCATGAAATATATAATTTGTTCTCGAAACATGACACAAATATGGGCAAAATATATTGATATAGGCGCGTAATATCTCCTATCATCAACACCCCACACTTGCAGCTTTGTTCGTCCTCGAACAAAATATCATGTCCCTCTAAACATCACTTAGGGTTTCACAGCAACAACACAAAAAATTCGTCAAGACAAGCATAGCAATCATTAACAAAGAGTAGTTTTCTGATCATTAGTAGAAACAATTCAACCTCCAACATAGACTCGTGATGGTGATCAACTCATATTCAAAAGTTAAGGCACAAGGAATCATATTTAACTACCCAAAACTCATCAACCATGTGTGTCTCACAATATATTACCCATAATCACTCACAAGTATAGCATCTTTTTCAAACATGGGTATACAAGTATCCTTGCTCTCTCTCTCACAAAGAATTCATATGTAGCAACTGATGACCATAGGCTTGCCCTTAGTGTAATGCTCCACTAAATGTTAGAATGCTAAGCTTAGGATCAAGTAGGTCTTTTGATGGTTGTAATGTAGGCTAAGAGACGGGTAGGATCAGCTATTTTGGCCAGAAATAGTGACTAAGTTCCTAAGCACTTTAATACATCAGATTGTATCATTGACATTTTTTTCTTTCAACCTTTCTTTTATTCTACCACCCTTATTCTCCTCTTTTGTTTTTCAATTTTAAACATAACTCACTTTTCAGCTTTCTTTTTCCTTCTTCTTTTCAAAACATACCTCTTATTATAACACTTTTCTTTTTCATAACACATTCAAGCACCATTACATTTTAAAGCATCATACTTACCCAATTTCCTCTTATATTGTCACATGACTTTATACTTTAAGGCACTTAGGAATTTGGATCAAATCACGGTCTTGAAAAAAATGGATTAGGCTTACATACAAGGTTGTCAAAGAAATAGGCTAAAGGCTCAAAAGGGTTTAACTAGGATGATGTCCACGGGTAGGTAAAACGAAGGTAAACATGTATAGGTTGCCAAAGAAATGCCTAAATCATCTCCTAAACTTACACTCCTTATTTTCGCTTTGCATACATACCAGGCAAGTTCTAGCATCAGCTACAAACATAGAATATACTATTAATCTCACACACATAAGGCACATGGTCGACTTTATTGGGAGTAGTATAGACTCTCGACCCAACAAGTGAAGGAATTGAACCATACAATATCACATAGTGAGTCACAATTAGAGCCTAAACGTCTCAATAGTCATGATTTTAGCACGTACTCTTGTTATAATCTCATGCTGCCTATTAGAATAATTTCATGCGAAGCTAAGTAAAAAAAATTACTACTAAAAAAACTTAACTTAAACTAAAAAAAACACACACAAAAAAAATGAAACAAATAAAACAAAGTAAACAAAGTGAACAAAGTAAACAAACATAGATGCGGTAGAGAAGTATAGCATGCAATACCGCCACCCCACACTTAAACGGGACACTGCCCTCAGTAGAAAGTAAATACGAAGAACCTAGTCAGTCGGACTCTTCCTCAATGTCGGGGTCATACCCCCTTCGTCGGAATCCTCATAAGAGTCGTCGTCAGAGTTCTCCTCCACGTCGGAATCTGGCAAACGTCGATCATCATCGGTAGGCACATCATCGTCTAGAGGTTCCTCAAAGTATGTGCCTACTCCACACATCTCCCGGGCATGCATATTCATTGGATAGTCATGGTCCAGCTGTTGGAGCTCTGCAGCAGTTGGAACACGACCTCCACTCATCATTGTGAACCGTGTCATGCCATAAAGATGATGGAAGAAACTCTCATCTCGAGCATGTCTCTCCGCAGTAGTAAGGTTGACACCATGAGTTGTTTCAGCATCTTTGACCTTGGTGAGGTCAACCTTCTTCGGGTTATGTGGGAGTTTGTGATCAGCTAGTTCTTCTTCGATATCCTCCTTCCGCAAGAGTGCTGTCAACAGATTACCAAAAGTGAAGTGGGACCTTTTGTGAAGTCTGGCCTTCCACATTGTAGAGCGAATGATTGCCCCAAAATTGATAGGGACATTCGTTATCAAAGCATAAACCAAACACACTCTATCTATTGATATCTTGGTGTATTGAGTCCCAGGAATAAGGCATGAGTTGACAATACGCAACCAGATTCTTGCGTCCCTATTCAATGGAGCATAGGGGAAGGTGTTGTGTCGTCCAGTGTCTTTATGTCTGCTCCACCTTGCCATGGATCTACTTCCACAAAGTGTGTGTCGCATTGCTCTATAAGGAGGTCTGCTGTACAACTCTTTGAATGGTGTTGGATCGACCGAAGGTAAGCCAAGAAAGGAATTGATCAAATCCGCGTTGAGCTGTAGCACTTGTCCCCGAATCTTGACTTCGCTGCCCGTGGTTTTCGACGACCAGTTGGCATAAAATTCCCTTGTTAAATCGAGATTACATTCTCCCAAGTCGCGGAAGATGAAATCCAGATTCAACGCCATTATTTTCGCCAACATACGCGGCTCTTTCTTCGCTAAAGTGGCCTTGTTGATTAAGTCGACGTGAACATATTTTCTTTCCTTGTTGTTCTTGTACCATTCTTTGGCTTCCTCCTCAAGAACCCATTTTATTCCAAACATTCATCGGGGTGGTTGCATGGAGGATGATTCTCCTTGGTCCTTGCGACCTCTCTTCTTGCCCTTTTGGGAAGTGGTAGCCTTATCTTGTCGCGCTTTAGGTGCCATTGTTCCTGAGACCTAAACAATATTCATGTTAGCATCAACTCAAAGGAAACAATCTAGAAACAAGCCGTCGGGGTACCACCCCACACTTAGGTTCGTTAATACAAAACAGTGAAGTGAATTCATACGTTTTAGGAACTATGTTCCGACAAGAAAATCAGCGATGGATCACTACTTGCAGCCATTTCACTACTTTCATGTCAGGTATAACAACACTACTACATAGGGGTTACATCATGGCATAGTTACTTTCAACAATCACAACCTCCTAAGTCGGTAGTCAACCATAGGCCTTATCTCGATGAACGGGATAGTCTAACATGTAAGTATCCAAGTATCAAACTTAAGCAATTTTCATGACCATAGCAATTCCGCAAATAGTATAACAATGCTATTACAACCAAATTCAAGTCGGAAACAAGTCAAGATTATCCTAACGTATATGTTCACGCACATGGTTTTGTATCAACAATCCAAATACATTAACATCACCAATAATCTTTCAAGATGTAGAAATTCATAATAGGCATAGCAACGTAGTACTTACGAGAAATAGATGAAGAATACAAGAGTACTTACGTGATTTAAGCCTTTGGAGATGTTGTTGTGAATTGGAAGAGCAAAAAGAAAATGTTTGAGATGATTTGGAGAGATGTGCGGCGCCTTTAGGTCTATTTCCAATGTGGTTATGTTTCGAGACTAAGTCCTCTTTATATAGGAAAATAATGGGTCGGGTTTTGACCCATTTACAAACGGTTTTGGAGACAAAAATGCCCTATATGTGGCGCATAATGCTTGGCATAGTCATAGTATAGGCGGCGCATAGTGTATGGCATTTAGGGACATATGCGACGCATAGGTCATGGCATTTAGGGACATATGCTCCGCATAGTGTATAACATTTGAGATACTGAGACCTAATGCTATAGCATAGGCGGCGCATAGTGTATAGCACACTTAAGAATGGGCGGCGCATAGTGTATAGCACACTAGATTCCGAGACCTTAGGCTATAGTATAGGTTTTGCATTGTTCGTGGCCTAGTTTTACCTAGGCCTAGCCTTGCTCGATGCCTATTTTGCCATGAGCAATGCTCAATCCATAGCCTTATGCATCTTTATTCCTAACTTACCACCTTTACCATGCAATACGTCCAAATCGTTACTTGAAACCAATCTCCTCGTTGAATACCTCTTGCACCTATATTTGCTCAAAACCAATGAAACGATTAGTACGATGGGTTGCCTCCCACCAAGCGCCTTAGTTTTGGTCGTGGCACGACTCTTATTTTTGGATTTTCTCTTATCAAAAGCAAACACGTAATAGAACGAAAGAAAGATAAAAAATGAAAAACGATGGGTTGCCTCCCACCAAGTGCTTGATTTATTGTCGCGGCACGACATAACTATCTCGATTACTTAGACTTCATCGAGATAGATGGTGGATCGCTTTCTGAATGTATTTAGACGACAATGAGGCTTACTTGTAGGCATGCAATCTTCTTCGAGATGACCCTTGTGCATACATACCTCAGGAGAGATACCAATTATATCATCAATAGTCCAACCTATGGCTCTCTTGTATCTCTTCAGAGCAGAGATGAGAGCCTCTACGTGCTGTTCACTTAAATCATCCACCATACTTACCGGAAGTATATTTTCACTTTCCAAGAATACATACCTTAGATAATCGGGGAGCTCTTTTGATTCTAGCATTGGTGGCTCTTCAATGGAAGTCTTCGCTGTTGGTGACGGTTGATTCTTAAGATCAAGGGTCGGCTGTTTAGGAGTACAAGAATAGGACCCTATTTCTGTTAGAGCACACGTAGTTTCTTCATAATCTTCATCATCCTCATGCTCAACATTCAGTGGCGTAGCAGACAATGGCTCAACAGTAAGCTGTTTTGCTACAGATAATGCTTTCTTATCCTCATAATGAACATCAGCTACAGAGAACACATTCATATCGCTGGGCTGCTTCATTGATTTGCATATATCAAAACGGACCACTTCGTCATTCAACCGAAATAAAAGCTCATTAGCTCTCATGTCAATAAGCACACTTCCTGTTGCAAGGACAGGACGTCCCAAGATTATGGGAACTTCAGAGTCTGCCTCACAATCCAGAATTATAAAGTCTGCAGGAAAGATGAATGAATAAACCTTCACCAACACATCATTCAAGATACCCACAGGTCGTTTTACCGACCTATCGGCCATCACGAGCCTCATATTGGTTGGTGTCGGATCGCCTAACCCCAACTTCTTGTAGACGGATAGGGGCATCAAATTGATGCTAGCACCCAGATCGCACAATGCCTTGGCAAAATTCATAGATCCAACCGTGCAAGGAATAGTGAAAGCACCGGGGTCAGCCTTTTTCTGAACTAGCGATCTTGTAGCAATTGCGCTGCAGTGATGAACATCATCTTTCAACTCATAACTTGCTGCCCGCTTCTTTGTCAAAAGATCCTTCATAAATTTTGCATACCCAGGCATTTTTTCAAGTGCCTCCACCAATGGAACATTAATGGTCAGCTGCTTTAACATAGTCATGAATTTGCTGAACTTTGTGTCATCCGCCCCCTTCTTCAATCTTTGAGGGAAAGGTGGTGGTGGGTATGGAATTGTTCTTTCCACGGCTTTCTTCTCCTCTTGCTTCCATTTTTCAAATTTTTCAGGTTGCAATTCATTGGGATTGACGTCATGGACGTTGCGCCCTTTTTCTGCAGATTCTTCTTCTTTCGCCTTATCATCAATGTCCACTACTTCGTCTTCCACTTGCTTGCCTTTTACTGAAGTTTCCAGAACCTTACCACTTTGGGTAGTAATGGCCATGCATGACCTATCATTCCTTGGGTTTTGCACAGTATCGCTAGGTAAGGTGCCAGCCTTTCTTTGATTGAGTGTTGCTGAAAGTTGGCTCAATTGCTGCTCTATTTGCTTGATTGAAGTGGAATGAGAATCAACTATTTGTTTCATAGAGGACATATCGTTAACTACCTCCGTTACTGCAGCGCTTGTTGCTTCCACTCCTTTCAATATTTTGGCCAGCATGTCATCCATACTTCCAGAACTAGATATGGTGGCGTCACGTCTTCCAGGGGGAACGTACAAACCACTCTTTTCATTATTGTTCTTCCAACTACCTTGGTCCTTGTTTCTAGAATTATCATAATAGTTCCGACCTTGGTTTCCTTGGGTATTACCTCGGAAACCCCCCTGATTGTTCAAGTAGTTGGCCTCTTTTTCCAAATCAGATTCGTTTCTTTCTTTTGACGCAATAACTTTGACTTTTTCGGTCTTTCCTGATAATAAATGCTTTGTAAGAAGATCCATTTGTGTTTTCATATGCGCCATATCTTGATCACATTCTTCTTCTCTTCTTCTTTGGTCTGCAGTCATGCCAATAGATAAAGTTGGGCTTGCTACCTCAAAATACCTAGTATGCCAAGCTCCACTTTGCTTCGTCATACGATCTAGCATATTGCTTGCTTGACCAAAGGTAAGGTCCATAAAAGATCCTCCAGCTACGTTATCCACCACTGGTTTAGTTATTGAATTCAAGGCTCTATACAATATCTCCATTAGGTGAACATTGGTCATGTGATGGTTTGGGCATCTCACTAGCTTTGTCTTGAACCTCTCCTATATTTCATGAAGAGCTTCAGTGGGAAGCTGACGAAAGTTGCTGATTTCATCTCTCAATTGTGCTCTTTTAGATGGCGGAAAGAATCTTTCTAGGAAAGTGTCTCTCAATTGCCTCCAATTTGTAATTGAATCAGGAGTCAGCCCATTCAACCATAGTGTTGCCTCCCAGACAGAGACAATGGAAATAGATGTAATCGAATTGCATTCTGACCAACACCAGGATTGTCAAACGACTTGCATGTAGAAATAAAGTTGATGAGATGCATATTCGGATCATCGCCTGCTAGTCCACCAAATAATCCCTTGAGTTGCAATAACTGAATCATGGTGCTTGTGATGTTGAACTTGGCTCCGGGCGCTAATGGTGGAGGAATTATGGCTCCAGTGGCTCCGGCTCTATCAAGATCATCATCATCATCGTCGAAAGCTGGCTGCATAGGTTGGCGATCATACCTAAACCGAGCTTGTCGACCTCTTCGGTAGGCAGGTGTTATGATTTTAGCATCACGCCTTGGGTTTAGTAACTTGTCATCTCCTAAATCCTCATCGTCAGGATTTGTTGCTCGCCCAGGGTTATCAATGTTTTGTTGGTGTACTTGGGCGGCGGCAAGAGCAGCCAATCTTGCTTGTTCCTGTTGAGCAGCCATCCTTTCGATTTCTGCTTGTTCTTCCATTCTGCCAATATGTTATGGTTCAGGAATGATAGGTAATAACGGTTGACCAGAACTTCGAGTATAGGACATGCACTAAATAAAAACCTGCAGTAAACAAAAACAAAAACTGAAAGTGAAAGTACGAGAATCTTTGACCAAAGGGTCTAGTAATTTCACAAACTTAATTGACACTCGTATTCCCCGGCAACGGCGCCAATTTTTGATAACGCTCAATCTACAGCTCTCTTAGGAGTGTAAAGCGGTCGTTAGCAAATATAGAACCCAACTGGGTTGGGTATCGATCCCTCAGGGAATAGCTTGGTCAACAAGTAAGTAACGATTACTAGACTTTTAATGCAAGTCTCATAAGTAGGGGGGATTGTAATGTGTAACCAAAACAATAAAGTAAAAGCTGAAAATAGCAAAGTAAAGAGAAGAGGATTGTTACGTAAGTTGTAAACAATGAGAATTGAAGCGTTGGGGTTATGTCCACCTCCTGAGTTATACGTCTCTATTGACTATGAGTATGTAGAATTCCGACATGCATGTGCTTATAGAGAATTGTATTCGATGGTAAATCCAGGCGTCTTTCGACCTATTCGAGGACTATTTCACTTTAACTCTTTCGAGCTTAAAGCGTGTCTAACGGTACAAATTCTCCAAGAGGTTAATCCAGTTACGGCACTAACTTTTTAGCAGGGAATTTTAGGGGGTGACCCTACTACCTTGACACTATCTCTTTTCCAGACAAATAACCTTTCTTTCGAACAAGTTAAATGTTATACTGGCGTATTCTTGTGTTTGCAACCACAAAGAATGTAGATTAAGATGAAGAGAATAATGATATAAGCATCATACGTGTCACGAACTCACAAACTCACAGCAATAGATAGTATTTCAGTTGGCTTCCATAACCCCAACAGAGAGGTTTAGTTACCCATGAGTGCGAAGGAGATCACGATTGACATTGGTGTTATACCACAATATTGATTAATTTCGTGTAGCTCAAGTGGTAGGCGTTAGGCGTGAATTTCCTAGGCAAAGTAATGTTTCTCTTGTTGCGGAAATTAAGAATAGATGAATAGAAGAAGAATTAGAAGTAGAATGTATTTTTTTGAAGTGAAGAATGAATCTCTCCACTAAGGGAGGAATGTATAAAAATCTCTAGCATGATAGGGTATTTATAATACCCATATCCTATTCCTACTAAGCTAATGAAATACTTAACCAAATCCTACTAAGCTAATGAAATACTTAACCCAATTGTACTAGGTTAATGTAACATTATCCAAATCCAAATAGACTAATGAAATACTTAACCCAATTGTACTAGGTTAATGTATTATTATCCTAATCCAAATAAGTTACTGCAAGTTCCCAAAGTCTTCAGAAATGCTGTTTTAGCCCGGGACAAATTTTCCATGCATCACTTTTGGTCCTTGGCGTCCAAGATTGGCTTTTCTCCTTTCGTGAAGCTTTCTTTGGCGTCAAGTAATCCATAAAATGCTGAATTCTGCATCATTTATACCTGAAACTTTGCTAATCATGTTTGTTAGCTCACTTACAGGAAAAAGGACTAAAAGTGCATGAAATATATAATTTGTTCTCAAAACATGGCACAAATATGGGCAAAATATATTGATATAGGCACGTAATATCGCCTATCATCATGTACCACGACCTGTGGGAAGTCTAATTGGGTTGTGGTATGAAGAAAGATATTACAGAATTTGTATCTAAGTGCTCTACTTATCAGCAGGTTAAGGTTGAGCACCAAAAGTTGAGTGGTTATATGCAGGAGTTCAATATTCCCACTTTGAAGTGGGAAGAAATGAACATGGACTTTGTAACGGGTTTGCCTTGTACTCATCGTTAGCACGATTCAATTTGGGTCTTTGTAGATAGAATGACCAAATTAGCTTATTTCTTTTGAATCCATACTTTCTATTCAGCCAAGCTCTATATCAGAAAGTTGGTTAGGTTGCACGGAGTCTTGTTGTCCATCATTTCAGATAGAGGTACGAAGTTTACCTCTCACTTTTGGAAAGCCTTCCAAAAGGGTCTTGGTACCTAAGTCCACCTCAGTACAACCTTTCACCCTTAGATAGATGGTCAGGCAGAAAGGACCAATCAGACTTTAGAAGATATTTTAAGAGCGTGTGTCATTGACTTTAAGGGTAGTTGGGATGACCACTTACCTTTGATTGAGTTTGCATATAGTAAAAGCTATCATTTCAGTATCCAGATGGCTTTATTTGAGGCTCTATATGAGAGAAGGTGTAGGTCTCCAATTGGTTGGTTTGAGGTAGGTGAGGCTGCAGTGATAGGGCCTAACTTGGTGTTTGATGATTTAGAGAAAGTACAGTTGACAAAGAGTGGCTTAAGGAAACCTAGAGCTGACAGAAATTATATGCAGATGTGAGAAGGAAAGATCTTGAATTTAAGATTGGTGATTATGCGTATTTGAAAATCTCTCCCATGAAGGGGTGAAGAGGTTTGATAAGAAGGGGAAGCTTAGACCTCGATATATTGGTCCTTATAGGATTTTGAGTCATTTTAGAAAGGTAGGTTATGAACTTGAGTTTCCTGCAGACTTAGCATCAATACATCCAGTGTTTCATGTCTCCTTACTAAAGAAGTGCATTGGTGACCTAGCAATTGTAGTCCCCGTAGGGAGTTTGGATGTTTAGAATAATCTTTCTTACAAAGAGTCTCTATCAAAATGCTTAATTGTCAGACTCGCAGACTAAGTAACAAAGAAGTTTCCTTGGTCAAGGTTCTTTGGCAGAACCAGTCCGTTGAGGGAACCACTTGGGAAGCAGAAGCATACATGCAAACCAATTACCCTCATCTCTTCTCTACAAACTCAGACTCAACCTAAGGTAACAATATTTCTTAGATTTACTCTATTCCATGCTTAATTCCAGTTGCATAACAATCTCATATCATTCATGCATTCATGAAATAGTTCAGTTATGTGCCCTATTTGAAGATTCAGTCATGTATGTAAGCATAGTCATAGTACCTCAGTGCCTCTCAGCTTAATTAGTTCCATTCTAGAATAAATATTTCCAAGGGAGAGATATTGTAAGACCCCATAAACTTATAGTCTATTTCAGTCCTATATGGAATACCAAGACAGTTCCCAGACTTAGAAAAAAATTTAGCTAAGTACTAAGACTTAGTATCATTTTTGGCCTCTATACTTTGATGGTTTTATTTTTGATCTCTCCGGCCTTAGATTGTCAATTTTTAAATTAATTCATGATCAAGGTTATCTATAGGTCATCTCGGGTGAGTTTTAAAATTTTTGAACATCGTTCGAGACACATTTGGATGACCAAAATAGTGAGCCAATGCGATTAGGACGTATCGCGTTGTCTATCGCATCGTCACTATCGATGCGGCATGTTTCTCATTGCATCGGGTTGATCGATGTAGCGTATCGCCTGTCATATCACTGGGCACGTGTTGTTTATTAAATTAAGGGTCTGTGGGTGCAGTTGAGTCATTTTCCCCTTACATTATTCATCCATAACACAGAATTAAGCCTCCCAAAAGGAAAATTCACTCACTATTTCATAAAATTCTCTCAAGAGCAAACCTTAGGTTCATCAAGTTCAAGTACAAGCCTTAAGTAACCCACCAAGAACTTCATGAATTCTTCAAGCACGGTATGTTAAATGTTCATCCATGGGCCCTCTTCACCCATGGGGTTCAAGAACCCAATTTCAAATTCAAAGTTATGAATTATACAAGTTATTGTGATTTTAACTATGAATCCCCATAAATTTTGATTTTATATCACTCTCCATGAAATGATTGTTGTTATCAATCCCTATATGTTTGTATGGTGTTGTCCGCCGATTTAAGCCTTATTTTGGGTATTTAGTATCAAAATCATGCTACTACTAGTGCTTTAAAATAAAACTATTCCCATGTTTAAGCCATGCATTGCAAGTGTTTGATGAAATGCCTCGAAGAATGAGTTTTGAATAAATGTTTACATATTATGTCCTTAAAGTGTTAGTATTATCTTGCTATCATTGATATTGAGTCTGGGGGTTGTGAATACCCAAAAACTTAGCTGTTTACTTAGTTTAAGTACTTTTCAAAAAATTTCAAATCTGTTAGGGTATTATCAGTTCAGTCAGTGCACCATACCAGTTAGCTCAGTTTAGTCTAGTGATTAGAGTAAGTTCAGTTGGGAGTAGGATTTAGCACCAAGCAAACCCAGGGATGGGGGATCACCTGCCAGTTTAGGGTGTGACCTTTAGTAGAAGTCCCTGCATTCCATAACTACATAGCCAGCGTAGGTTGAGTGATTAACTTGCTAGTTGAGGTTTGATCTCATATGGGTACCTGCCAATTGAGGCTAACCCTTAGTCCTTTGAGACAACACTTTAGTAGATCGAAGCAGCCATGTGTTAGTACCCGTGGCATTGTACTTACACCCTTCCAACTGGGGTTATAGATTAGACCCCAATTAGCTTATTTGATGCATGTCAGTTAGATGATACCTCCCACAGTCTCAGTTCAGTATTTAGTATCCTTCAGTTCAAGTCTGCATTCACCATAGCATACAGTTATCAGATTTCAAGATTTTAATTTACAAACTATTTTCAGAATCATGTTATATGCTTGGTCATGCATTCTCAAATTTTGTAGGATTCACATATTTGTATCAATTATTCAGTTATAGATATCACTACTGCAGTTTTAGACTATTTTTGATATATGATATGTGCTTGGTCTTGCATCTACAGTATTTTTAGTTTCACATGTACTCTTATACAATTAACTTATGCTATTCAGTCACTTATTACTTCATGCACTCTACTCTGTACTTCATGATATTCATTCATTCAGTTATCATTCATGTAAATAAACCATGCACGTTAGGATAACCTCATTTAGAATACCAGTACATTCAATGTACTGACCGCATACTCATTTCTTGCACTATGATGTCTCATATCATAGGTTCGTATGCTCAGGTTCCTAACCACACCTAGACCTCCCCATCACATCAGTAGCAGTATCAGTTGCGAGTCCTTATATTTTGAGGACCGTTTGTGTTTATTTCAATTTAGTTCAGGAGTCAGTCGGAGTTAGTTGGGGGCTTGTCCCATCAGCTCCACAGTCAAACAGTTTAGAGTTTTTCAACTAGTATAGACAGTTGGTCTATTTTCAGTTGTTATTATTAGTTGATTTATAGTATTGCCAGTACGTTTTCAGACATTGAAAACCATGATTTAGTATTATTTTCAGTTACTAAAACCTTATGGCATTTTCAGATAATTTCCGCACATGTTGTTTATCAGTTTTACTCAGCGCTCACAGCAGATACCAGCTCATGGGTTAGCTTGTGATCACTTATGACGGCGAGCACCGTGTGGAATTAGGGTGTTGTCTCAAGGTGTCACACCTAGTCATGCCAATTGGGAAGTAGCTATGTATACAAGATATTTTGGAGGAAGTATTTCCTATAATAGTAATTATGTGAATTATCAATCATATAATGGTAACAACAACGTTACAATTGGAGGGAATCAAAGATATAGAAAGAACTTTCATATGGTATGTGACTACTACAAGACTAAGGGTCATACCATAGAAGTTTGTTACAAGTTGGTTGGATATCCAACTGACTTTAAGAGCAAGAAGAAAGTATCATCTTCTAATGGTCATGGAACATACAATGTGATACAGATTCCATCCTTGAAAATTTGAATTTTGAACACACTACTGATCATAATTTGGAGTGCATAAGATTGCAGCCTCAGGGGCAAGGTTCTAATATGGGTTCAAGACAAGGCAATCACACTGAGCTAACACAACTTGGGGGTTATTTTGATCCCTTCACCAAAAGTCAATATGAACAAATAGTTTAGATGTTGAATCAAAACAGTATTGGATCTACCTCTTCCGTGTTTGCAAATAATAATAATGCACAGACTAATGCTATCACGTAGGTATGGGAAAATTTCTGGCATTTTTTGTCCCAAATACACTAATTGGATCATTTAAATAGGAGCCACAAATCATATGGCTTCTGATCTTGATATACTGGATAGTGATTCTTTTAAAAAAAATAGGTGCACTTACATAATGGTGATGTGCCTATGGTTATACACACACTAGTAAAAATTCATTAACCACAAAAAGCACTATATCAGATGTGCTTTATGTCCCTCGGTTCAAATATAATCTGTTATCTATTTCAAAACTAACAAAAGAGCAACAATTTATTGTTTTTTTTATCCTGACTTTGTATTTTTAAGAATCTCTTCACTGGAAGGTGAACGAGATTGGTAAGATAGATGATGGACTGTATATGCTTATAACTCAGATTGGAAATAGACACAAATAACAGGGCCAGATTACTAGTTGTGCTGCACCAAATCAAGAAGTTGTCAAAGGGGATTATAGCACTTGGCATAAGCAATTTGGGCATAGTTCTTTTATAGCATTACAAAGATTATTTATTAATAGTTTCCAACTGATAAATGCCTCTATACATGATTGTACTTTGTGACCATTTGCTAAACAAGAAAGGCTTTTTTTTTCTACCAGAAGTATTAAAACTAAGGCTATATTGGACATGATTCATATAGATCTCTGGGGACCTTATAAAAAACCTACCTTTGTTAATAAAAGATACTCCCTCCATCCCATTTTATGTGTCATCATTTTCTTTTTGGTCTGTCCCAAAAAGAATGTCATCTTTTCTTATTTGGTAACTATTTAATCAGGCAATTCCACTGTTATCCTTATTGGTCCCACTTACATTAAAAAAAGTTAGGAGCACATTTTTTAATAAAGGGCAATTTGGTAAACATTACCAAATCTTTCCTAATTTATTAAACTCCGTGCTCAAATGGTGACACATAAAATATGACGGAGGGAGTACTTCATTACTATTGTGGATGATTTTTCTAGACTTACTTGGCTATTTCTCTTAAAACAAAAGTCTGATGTATATGTTGTACTGCAAAATATTTTTACTTACATTAAGAATCAATTCAATAAAACTGTCAAGATACTTAGAACAGATAATGGAACAAAGTTTACAAACTCCTTATGTCAGAATATATTTAGCAATCTAGGTATAATTTATCAAAGAACCTATCCTTACACCCCTCAGAAAAATGGAGTTGCTGAGAGGAAGCACATATATATGCTAGAAGTAACAAGAGCTATCAGCATGCAGGTACATATACCTATTAAGTTCTAGGGTCACTGTGTGCAATATACAAGGTTACCTACTAGTGTTTTGCATAACAAATCCTCTTATGAGGTATTCTTTAACAAAAAACCTATCATTACCCATCTTAGAACTATGGGATGCTTATGTTTTGCTAAAGATATGACAATCTAATAAATTATTATCTAGATAAAAAATTATTGTACACATGGGGTATTCAGATATGCAAAAGGGATATATTTTTTATGATTTGGATTCTAATGCCTTTTTTGTCAATAGAATGTAATATTAAAGGAAGATATCTTCCCTTTCTACAAACATTCCTCTAAATCCAATCATATCTTTCTAAATGACACACCTATCTCTGAAGATTGGTCATACATTTTATTTATCCCTTTTTATCATGGTATTGACAGTTACAACTATCATGCAATAGATGTTCCTATGAAGCAAACTCAGCATGAAGTTGTAGAACATTACCACATACAACATCCTATTCAACCTTAAGATACTGATGTGTCACTTTCTACTATATCCTCAAAAATTAGAAGATCCATAAGACATACTCAACCACCTATTTGGTTGAAGGATTTTGTATCCCTTAACATTCATCAAGACTCACCATATAGAATTGATAAGTACATCTTTTATGCTGGTTTATCTACTATATATCGAGCTTATATTGATGTTTTTCTCTTTTGATACAAAACCTACCACATATTATGAAGCTATTAGAGATACAAGGTCTATTCAGTCCATGAAAGAAGATATCAATGCCTTGGAATCAAACCAAACTTGGGAAGTAGTTCCATTACCAGTAGGAAAGACAACCATTTGCTGCAAATGAGTGTACGAGGTGAAATATAAAGTGAATGGTGAAGTGGAAAAATTCAAAGCTAGGCTTATGGATAAGGGTTAAAATTAAAGAAAAGGTATTAACTTTCAAGAGACCTTTTCTCCAGTAGTTCAAATAACTGTCAGGACAATGTTATCTTTAGTTGTATCAAGAAAATAGCATATACATCAAATGGATGTATATAATGCCTTTTTAAAAGGTGACTTATATAATGAGATATGCATATGCAACTACCACAAGGCTTCACTAACCAGGGGGATAACATGGTATGTAGGCTAATGAAAGCCTCGTATTATCTAAAACAAGCACCAAGGCAATGGAATACAGAGCTAAGTGTAACTCTAATCAAGTTTGGATTTATACAAAGTCAGTATGATCATTCATTATTTGTCAAAAAAATCAATTTTAGGAATCGCTTTGATTCTAATCTATGTTGATGATATGCTCATTGCTGGAGATAGTCTAAAATGGTTTAGGAACAAAAGATGCTCTACAAAGTGCTTTCAAAATAAAAGATCTCAGAGAACTTAGATATTTTCAAGGTATTGAGTTTGTAAGGTTACATAAAGGGATCACTATACATCTAAGGAAAAATGCTCTAGAATTGATCTCAGAAATAGGTTTAGCAAGTGTAAAAACAATGGTTACACCAGTGGATACTAACTGCAAATTAACTTCGAAACAATATGATAAAGTTACACATAAGTATGAGTTAGAAAATGATCCACCAAATGATTAAGCCGCATTTCAAAGGTTGATTGAGAAGTTAATTTATCTCATAGAAACCAGGCCTCATATATCTTTCAGTGTACAAACTTTTTATCAGCATCTTATATAGAGGCAACTCTAAAAGTAGTAAGGTATATTGATGATAGGCGAATTTACACGCCTATAGTGCTATATTTTACCCATATTTTAGCCATGTTTTGAGGACAAATTATATATTTCATGCACTTTTAGTCCTTTTTCCTGTAAGTGAGCTAACGAACATGATTTGCAAGTTTTCAGGTATAAATGATGCAGAATTCAGCATTTTATGGATAACTTGACGCCAAAGAAACCTTCACAAAAGGAGGAAAGCAAAGCTTGGACGCCAAGGACCAAAAGTGGCGCATGGGAAATCTGTCCCGGGCAAAAACAACAATTTTGAAGACTTTGGGGACTAGCAGTAACTTATTAGGATTAGGATAATGATACATTAACCAAGTAGGATTGGGTTAAGTAATTCATTAGCTTAGTAGGAATAGGATAGGAGTATTATAAATACCCTATTTTGCTAGAGATTTTTATTCATTCTATTCTCATTCTATTTCTTATTCCACAACTTACAACTCGGATTCTAATCCTTCCATTAATTCTACTTTTTATTCTTCTTCTATTCATCTATTCAATTCTTAATTTCTGCAACAATAGAAACGTTACTTAGCAAAGAAGTCATGCCTAACGCCTACCACCCTATACCTAACGAGATATTTATTGTGGTATAATAACAATGTCGATTGTGATTTCCTTCGCACTCATGGGTAACTAAACTTCTCTGTTGGGGTTATGGAAGTCGTATGAGATACTATCTATTGCTATGAGTTTGTGAATTCGTGACACGTATGCTGCTTATATCATTATTCTCTTCATCTTAATCTAAATTCTTTGTGGTTGCAAACGCATAGAATACGACAGTATAGCATTAACTTGTTCGAAAGAAAAGTTATATGTCTGGAAAAGAGATAATGTCAAGGTAATAGGGTCCCATCCCCTATTAAAAAGTTAGTACCGTAACTGGATTAACCTCTTGGAGAATTTGTACCATTAGATACTCTTTAAGCTCGAAAGAGTTAAAGTGAAATAGTCCTTGTTTAGGTCGAAAGACGCTTGGATTTACCATCGAATACAATTCTCTATAAGCACATGCATGTCTGAATTCCGCATAACTCTTATCCAATAGAGACGTACAACTCATAAGGTGGACATAACCCCAACTTCTCAATTCTCATTGTTTAACATCTTACCAAACATTCTTTCTTTTTACTCTTTATTTTCTGCTTTTACTTCATTACTTTGGTTACATCAATTGCACGACAAAACTCCCCCCTTTTTACGAGACTTACACTAAAAGTCTAGTAATCTTTGCTTACTTGTTGACCAAGCTATTCCCTGTGGGATCGATACCCAACCCAGTTGTGTTATATATTTGAAAACGACCGCTTTACACTCCTACGAGAGCTGTAGATTGAGCGTTATCAAAAATTGGCGCCGTTGCCAGGGAATACGAGTGTCAATTAAGTTCGTGATAATTACTAGATCCTTTGGTCAAAAATTCTCGTACTTTTACTTTTAGTTTTTGTTTTTGTTCTCTGCAGGTTTTTATTCAGTGCATGCCCCATACTCGAAGTTCTGTTCAACCGTTATTACCTATCAATCCTGAACCACAACGTATTGGCAGAATGGAGGCACAAAACGAAATTGAAAGGATGGCTGCTCAACAGGAACAGGCGAGACTAGCTGCTCTAGCCGCCGCTCAAGTACATCAACAAAATATTGATAACCCTGGGCGAGCAATAAATCCTGATGACGAGGACCTAGGTGATGACGAGTTGCTAAACCCTAGGCATGCCACTGAGATTGCAACACCTGCTAACAGAAAAGATCGTCAAGCTAGGTTTAGGCCTGAACGCCGAGCTATGCAAGCAACTTTCAACGATGATGATGATGATCTTGACGGAGCTGGAGCCACAGGAGCCCTAATTCCTCCACCATTAGCGCCCGGAGCCAAGTTCAACATCACAAGCACCATGATTCAGTTATTTCAACTCAAGGGATTATTTGGTGGACTAGCAAGGGATGATCCAAATATGCATCTCATCAACTTTATTTCTACATGCAAGTCGTTTGACAATCCTGGTGTTGGTCAGAATGCAATTCGATTACGTCTATTTCCATTGTCTCTGTCTGGGGAGGCAAATCTATGGTTGAATGGGCTGACGCCTGATTCTAGTACAAATTAGAGGCAATTGAGAGACGCTTTCCTAGAAAGATTCTTTCCGCCATCCAAAAGAGCACAATTGAGAGATAAAATCAGTAACTTTCTGCAGCTTCCAACTAAAGCCCTTCATGAAACATGGGAGAGGTTCAAGACGAAGCTAATGCGGTGCCCGAACCATCATATAACTAATGTTCACATAATGGAGATACTGTATAGAGCCTTGAATTCAATAACTAAACCAGTGGTAGATAATGCGGCTAGAGGATCATTTATGGACCTTACCTTTGGTCAGGCAAGCAATATGCTAGATCGGATGACAAAGCAAAGTAGAGCTTGGCATACCAGGGATTCTGAGGTAGCAAGCCCCACTTTATCTAAGGTAGCAAGCCCCACTTTATCTATTGGCATGACTGCAGACCAAAGGAGAAGAGAAGAAGAACGTGATCAAGATATGGCGCACCTGAAAACACAAGTGGATCTTCTTACAAAACATCTATTATCAGGGAAGACCGAAAAAGTCAAAGCTGTTGCATCAAAAGGAAGAGACGAATCTGATTCGGAAGAAGAGGCCAACTACTTAAACAATCAGGGGGTTTCCGAGGTAATACCCAAGGAAACCAAGGTCGGAACTATTATGATAATTCTGGAAACAAGGACTAAGGTAGTTGGAAGAACAAGAATGACAAGAGTGGTTTGTATGTTCCCCCAGGAAGACGTGATGCCACTACATCTGGTTCTGGAAATATGGAAGATATGATGGCTAAACTATTGAAAGGAGTGGAAGCAACCAACGCGGGAGTAACGGAGGTAATAAATGATTTGTCCTCAATGAAGCAATTGGTTGACTCACATTCCACTTCAATCAAGCAAATAGAGCAGCAATTGAGCCAACTTTCAGCAGCACTCAATCAAAGAAAGGCTGGCACCTTACCTAGCGACACTGTGTAAAATCCAAGGAATGACGGATCATGCATGGCTATTACTACCCGAAGTGGTAAGGTGCTGGAAACTTTATCCAAAGGCAAGCAAGTGGTTGACGAGGCAGCAGACATCGATGATAAGGCAAAAGGAGAAGCTACCATAGACACCACCTACGACGTCCATGACGTCACACCGAGTATGTTGCAGCCTGAAAAGGCTGAAAAACAAAAGCAAGAGGAGAAGAAAGCTGTGGAGAGAACACTTCCCTTTCCACCACCATCTTTTCCTCAAAGATTGAAGAAAATTGCGGATGATACAAGGTTCAGCAAATTCATGACTATGTTAAAGCAGCTGACCATTAATGTTCCGTTGGTGGAGGCACTAGAACAAATGCCTGGGTATGCAAAATTTATGAAAGATCTTTTGACAAAGAAGTGGGAAGCAAGCTATGAGTTGAAAGATACTGTTCATCATTGTAGCGCAATTGCGACCCGATCACTAGTTCAGAAGAAGGCAGACCCTAGTGCTTTCACTATTCCTTGCACAGTTGGATCTATGAATTTTGCTAAGGCATTATGCGATTTAGGAGCCAGCATTAATTTGATACCACTATCCGTCTACAGAAAGTTGGGGTTGGGTGACCCTACACCAACCAATATGCGGCTCGTGATGGCAGATAGGTCGGTAAAATAACCTGTGGGTATCTTGAATGATGTGTTGGTAAGGGTTTCTACCTTTATCTTTCCTGTAGACTTTGTGATTTTGGATTGCGAGGAGGATTCTGAAGTTCCCATAATCTTGGGACGTCCTTTCCTTACAACAGGAAGTGTGCTTATTGACATGAGAGCTAATGAGCTTTTATTTCGATTGAATGACGAAGTGGTCCGCTTTGATATATGCAAAGCAATGAAGCATCCCAGCGATATGAATGTGTTCTCTGTAGCTGATGTTCATTATGAGGATAAGAAATCATTATCTATAGCGAAACAACTTACTGTTGAGCCATTGTCTGCTGCGCTACTGAATGTTAAGCATAAGGATGATGAAGATTATGAAGAAACTACATGTGCTCTAACAGAAATAGGGTCCTATTCTCACAGTCCTAAACAGCCGGACCTTGATCTTAAGAATCAACCGTCACCAACAGCGAAGACTTCCATTGAAGAGCCACCAATGCTAGAATCGAAAAAGCTCCCCGATTATCTAAGGTATGCGTTCTTGGAAAGTGGAAATATACTTCCGGTAAGTATGGCGTATGATTTAAGTGAACAGCACGTAGAGGCTCTCATCTCTGCTCTGAAGAGATACAAGAGAGCCATGGGTTGGACTATTGATGATATAATTGGTATCCCTCCTGGGATAAGCATGCACAAGGGTCATCTCGAAGAAGATTGCATGCCTACAAGTAAGCCTCATTGTCGTCTGAATCCATTTTGAAAACGATCCACCATCTATCTTGATGAAGTCTAAGTAATCGAGATAGCTATGTCGTGCCGCGACAATAAATCAAGCGCTAGATGGGAGGCAACCCATCGTTTTTCATTTTTGTCTTTCTTTCGTTCTATTACGTGTTTACTTTTGATAAATAAAAATCCAAAAAGAAGAGTCGTGCCACGACCAAAACTAAGGCGCTTGATGGGAGGCAACCCATCGTTCTAATCGTCTTTGTTGTTTTTGAGTAAATGTAGATGCAAAGAGGTGTAAAACGAGGAGGTCGGTTTCAAATTTTGATTTGGACGTATTGCATTTTAAAGGTGGTAAGTTAGGAATGAAGAAGCAAAAGGCTATGGATTGGGCATTGCTCATGAAAATATAGGCATCGAACAAGGCTAGGCCTAGGTAAAACTAGGCCACGAACAAGGCAAGGCCTATACTATGGCCTAAGGTCTCGGAATCTAGTGTGCCATAGCATAGGCGCCGCCCATGCCCAAGTATGCCATAGCATAGGCGCCGCCTATGCCAATGCCTTTTGTCTCTGAATCTCATATGCCATGGCATAGGCGCCGCCTATGCCCAATAATGCCATGGCATAGGCGCCGCCTATGCTAGACAATGCTTTGCAAAAGGCGCCGCCTATGCCAAGCATAGGTAAAGCTAAAGGCACCTCCTATGGTCACTTCTTGTCTTCAAATCTGATTTTAAATTGGTCAAACCCCGACCCAACCTTCTCCTATAAATATGAGACTTAGTCTTTAACCAAAAACACACTGGAAACCTAGCATAAGCGCCGCCTATAGTCTCCAAATCCTCTCAAAATTTTCCTTTTTCTCTTTTACTTCACAAGAACATCATCCAAAGGCATCAACCAAGTACAATGGCACCCAAAGCAAGACAAGGCAAAGATAAGGCAACCACTTCCCAAAAGGGCAAGAAAAGAGGTCGAAAAGAGCAAGGAGAATCATCTTCGATGCAATTACCACGCCGCATGTTCGGAATTAAATGGGTTTTAGAGGAGGAAGCAAAGGAATGGTATAGGAACAACAAATTGAAGAAATATGTTCATGTGGACTTGATAAACAAGGAAAGCCTAGCAAAGAAAGAACCGCGCATGTTGGCCAAGATCATGGCGTTACATCTTGATTTCATCTTCCGAGACATGGGAGAGTGCAATCTCAATCTAACAAGAGAATTCTATGCCAACTGGTCACCGAAAACCACAGGAAGCGAGGTCAAGATTCGGGGCCAAGTTTTACAACTCAATGCGGATTTCTTCAACTCCTTTCTTGGCTTGCCTTCAGTCGATCCATCACCATTCAAAGAGTTGTATAGTAGACCTCCATATAGAGCCATTTGACACACACTCTGTGGAACAAGATCCATGACACGGTAAAGTAGACACAAGGACACCGGTCGACACAACACCTTCCCATATGCTCCTTTGAATAGGGAAACAAGGATATGGTTGCGTATAGTCAACTCTTGCCTAATTCCAGGGACGCAGTACACAAAGATAACAAGAGATAGAGTGTGCTTGGTATATGCATTGATGATGAATGTCCCTATTAACATTGGGGCAATCATTCGATCTACAATGCGAAAGGCTAGGCTACACAAGCGGTCCCATTTCAGCTTCGACAATCTGTTGACTGCAATCTTGAGGAAGGAAGACATCGAAGAGGAACCGGCTGATCATAAACTCCCACACAACCCGAAGAAGGTTGAGCTCACAAAGGTCAAAGATGCTGAATCAACATATGGTGTCAACCTTACTACGGCAGAGAAACATGCTCGGGATGAGAGTTTCTTTCTCCATCTTTATGGCATGACTCAGTTTACAATGATGAGCGGAGGTCGTGTTCCAACTGCTGCAAACCTCCAACAGCTGGATCATGACTATCCAATGAATGTGCATGCAAGGGAGATGTGTGGAGTAAGTACATACTTTGAGGAACCTCTTGATGATGATGTGCCGACCAATGATGATCGACGAATGCCAGACTTCGACGTGGAGGAGAATTCTGATGACGACGACTCCTATGATGATTCCAACGAAGGGGGTATGACCCCCGACATAGAGGAGGAGTCCGACTGACCAGGTTCTTCGTATTTATTTTTCACTGAGGGCAGTGTGTCACGTCTAAGTGTGGGGTGGTGGTATTTGCATGCTATACTTCTCTATCCGCATTTGCATTTATGTTTGAGTTTTTTTTCATTTTTCGTTCTAGCTTTTTTTCGTTTTTCATTTTTTTAGTAGTTAAATTTTTTTTACTTAGCTTTGCATGAAATTATTCTAATGGCAGCATGAGATTATAACAAGAGTTTGTGCTAAAATCATGACTTTTGAGACGTTTAGGCTCTAATTGTGACTCACTATGTGATATTGTGTGGTTTAATTCCTTCATCTGTTGGGTTAAGAGTCTATACTACTCCCAATAAAGTCGACCATGTGCCTTGTGTGTGTGAGGATATAGTATATTCTATGCTTGTGGCTGATGCTAGAACTTTCCTGGTATGTATGTAAAGCGAAAATAAAGAGTTCAAGTCTAGGAGATGATTTAGGCATTCCTTTGGCAACCTACACTTGTTTACCTTCTTTTTACCTACCCATGGACATTATCCTAGTTAAGCCCTTTTGAGCCTTTAGCCTATTTTCTTTGACAAACCTCATATGTAAGCTTAATCCATTTTTTTCAAGACCGTAATTTGATCCAAATTCCTAAGTGCTTCAAAGTGTAAAGTCATGTAACAAAATAAGAGGAAATTGGGTGAGTATGATGCTTTAGAATGTATTGGTGCTTGAATGTGTTATGAAAAAGAAAGTGCTATCATAAGAGGTATGTTATGAAAAGAAAAAGGAAAGGGAAATTAAAAAGTTAGTTATGTTCAAAATGGAAAAACAAAAGATGAGAAAAAGGGTGGTAAAATTAAAGAACGTAGAAAGGTTGTTTGAAAGAAAAAGTGTTAATGATACAATGTGATGTATTAAAGCGCTTAGGAACATAGTCACTATTTCTGGCCAAAATAGTCCTACCCGTCCCTTAGCCTACATTACAACCATCAAAAGACCTATTTGATCCTAAGCTTAGCATTCTGACATTTAGTGGAGCATTACACTAAGGGCAAGCCTATGGTCATCAGTTGCTGCATATGAATTCTTTGTGAGAGTGAGAGCAAGGATATTTCTATAGCCATGATTGATAAATATACTATGCTTGTGAGTGATTATGGGTAATATATTGTGAGACACACATGGTTGATGAGTTTTGGGTAGTGGTGTATGATTCTTCGTACCTTAACTTTTGGATACGAATTAACTACCATCCCGAGTCTATGTTAGAGGTTGAATCTTTTCTACTAATGATCGAAAAACTACTCTTTGTTGATAATTGTTATGCCTGTCTTGACGAATATTTTGTGTTGTTACTGTGAACCCTAAGTTGATGTTTATATGGACATGATAGTTTGTTCGAAGACGAACAAAGCTTTAAGTGTGGGGTGTTGATGATAGGCGAATTTACACGCCTATAGTGCTATATTTTACCCATATTTTATCCATGTTTTGAGGACAAATTATATATTTCATGCACTTTTAGTACTTTTTCCTGTAAGTGAGCTAATGAACATGATTAGCAAGTTTTCAGGTATAAATGATGCAGAATTCAGCATTTTATGGATAACTTGACGCCAAAGAAAGCTTCACAAAAGGAGGAAAGCAAAGCTTGGACACCAAGGACCAAAAGTGGCGCATGGGAAATCTGTCCCGGGCAAAAACAGCAATTCTGAAGACTTTGGGGACTAGCAGTAACTTATTAGGATAATGATACATTAACCAAGTAGGATTGGGTTAAGTAATTCATTAGCTTAGTAGGAATAAGATAGGAGTATTATAAATACCCTATTTTGCTAGAGATTTTTATACATTCTATTCTCATTCTATTTCTTATTCCACAACTTACAACTCGGATTCTAATCCTTCCATTAATTCTACTTTTTATTCTTCTTCTATTCATCTATTCAATTCTTAATTTCCGCAATAATAGAAACGTTACTTAGCAAAGAAGTCACGCCTAACGCCTACCACCCTATACCTAACGAGATCTTTATTGTGGTATAATAACAATGTCGATTGTGATTTCCTTCGCACTCATGGGTAACTAAACTTCTCTGTTGGGGTTATGGAAGTCATATGAGATACTATCTATTGCTATGAGTTTGTGAATTCGTGACACGTATGCTGCTTATATCATTATTCTCTTCATCTTAATCTAAATTCTTTGTGGTTGCAAATGCATAGAATACGCCAGTATAGCATTAACTTGTTCGAAAGAAAAGTTAGATGTCTGGAAAAGAGATAATGTCAAGGTAATAGGGTCCCATCCCCTATTAAAAAGTTAGTGCCGTAACTGGATTAACCTCTTGGAGAATTTGTACCGTTAGATACGCTTTAAGCTCAAAAGAGTTAAAGTGAAATAGTCCTTGTTTAGGTCGAAAGACGCTTGGATTTACCATCGAATACAATTCTCTATAAGCACATGCATTTCTGAATTCCGCATAACTCATAGCCAATAGAGACGTACAACTCATAAGGTGGACATAACCCCAACTTCTCAATTCTTTTTACTCTTTATTTTCTATTTTTACTTCATTAACTTGGTTACATCAATTGCACGACAAAACTCCCCCCTTTTTATGAGACTTGCACTAAAAGTCTAGTAATCTTTGCTTACTTGTTGACCAAGCTATTCCCTGTGGGATCGATACCCAACCCAGTTGGGTTATATATTTGACAACGACCGCTTTACACTCCTACGAGAGCTGTAGATTGAGCGTTATCATATATTAAGAAATAGCCTGGATAGGGTTTACTACTTATCTAGTAACCATAAATAAAATTACCACATATTGTGATGCAGATTGGGCAACCTATCCAAATACCACAAGGTCAGTGACTGGATTTTTTATCAAGTTTGGGGACTCTTTTGTTGCTTGGAAATAAAAAAATAGGTAGTAGTATGAAGGAGTTCTACAGAGTCAGACTCTAGAAGTATGGCTTCCACTATGTTAGAATTAACATGGTTGCTGGGCTTGATAAAAGAGATTGGTGTGGAAGTTATCAAACTAGTCAAGATATTTAGTGATAACAAATTACTCTACAAATAGTTTCAAACCTTTTCTACCAAGAAAAAACCAAACATATTGAAATTGATTGTCATTTAATAAGGGAAAAGATTCAACAAGGTCTGGTTATAGCTCACTATATTGCAACTACAGATCAGCCTACAGATATCCTTACTAAAGGGCTTGCTAAGGTTCAACATGAGTACTTAAAATCCAAGCTAGATCTACTAGACTTCTTTCACCCAACCTAGCTTGAGGGGGAGTGTTGGAGTATCAGTTTAATCTTACTTAGTCAAACTAGGATCACATCTTTAATATCTCTTAAATGTTAGTTAACAAAGTTAGTTAAGAACTTTTCGAAAGTTAGTTACACAGTGTAGTTAGTTAAGTTAGTTAAACCATCCACTAGCTAATCATCAGATAATAAACATATCTATATATGCACCTATACGATGTATTACTAACAAGTTTTTTGATGAATGAAAAGCATCTAGTACTACTATAGCTAAAGTTTACTTCCCTCTTCTCCTTCTTTCTTCTTTAGTATTCTTTAATATTCTTCATTGTTCTTGATCATTCATTGTTACATTTCTATTGTTCCCTCTGCTACTATGAATTACAACAAGGATCTACCATTCTTCTCTACTATATGATACTTAGCATGATATGACCAAAAAAGATTTAACAAAACATTAGCAAGTAACCCCTACATTAGATCTCAAGAGCTATAACATAGCAGTAGCTAGTAGAAAGCTCCAAATATTAAAACTAGAGTGAAAATATTTACAAAACAAGTAAAAAAAAATAGCATATGATTAATTAAAATGACTAATTAAGAAGGCTTATAAAAGATAGAGTTGTCTGTGTACTAGTTGTGAGTAAAAGGAGTATGATGTCTTTGTCCTCTCCTAGTTGACTGCTGATGTTTATTTTTCGACTAATTAAATTTACATCTTTGTCTGAGTTAATAAGATAATCCATAAACACTACAAAATCACTAAAATATTGAGAAAATACATCATTTCACTGTTGCCCATAACCAGTGTTACTAAAGGCGAGATATTTTACCTGGTATGATAAGAGGGCTACGAGGTGATGTGCTATAGAAATATAGGACTTACGATTCTTAAAGCTATGACAATATGCATGTACTTAAGGCTATTTTGTTGGATTTGAGGTGTTTTTGGAGTGTTTTTTAGAAAATCATTTTTTGGATGCTAATTTCGAGAAAAAAATGAAAAAAGGTGATTTTGGATACTTATGGAAGCAATCATGGGCAATTACGGATGTTCGTGACACTTTACAGATTATTCGTGACCAAACTATGTTCGAGAATTAAAGAAGAGCTGAAAAGATGACCATAAGTAGCCACCGACCTCAAATTTTTTGAATCGTTCCAAAATCATTTTCAAGGGTTTCCATATATTCCAATAACACTCCTATGATATTTTAAAGTCCTATTATGTATGGGTAATTAAGTTTTCCTATTTTATTTAGGATTTGAATTATAGGGTTTCTTGTAATATATAATACCCTTTAGGTTTTGTTTAGTCGATACATTCAGAAATTTATTCAGATATATACATTCACATATTGATTGGTTAAGAAGAAGGCCCCTTTGGGGCCAAGTTCTCAAACATCTTATTTTTCTTAGTTTGTTATTCAATTTAAGACTTTGGGATTTTATTGTGAGATTGATTCTATAATTTTATCTGTGGATTACATGATTGATCTCATAACTATGAGCGGCTAATTCCATTAGCTAAGGTTATAGGAACCCTAAAAGATTAACAAGTACAGAAAGTGCCAAGTCATTCTAGATAAAGATTCTTGCATATATTGGATTTTGTTCATTCTTTTTGATTTCTTAGCGGTTTCCAACATTAAGATCTCGCCTAGATTACTACTACTTACTTTGAAAGACGAGTAATAACTAGGAAAAGAGAATCACAACAGTCATTTAAAGTTTAACTGTCGATCCACGCTACTAGGCATTATCTAAGTAAGATGGTTAGGTGTCATATAATAACAAGAGGCTCAAAAGGTAATAGTTAATTTGGATCAAGATAAGGGTTAGTAAGGAGACATCCTGAGACTCAAAAGGTAAAGGATGAAATATGTCAACTCGTCCAAAAGACTACTGATGGTACATAACTTATTAATTCTGTATGAAAGGTATTGGAATAGTTTGATAGTGCACGATAAGTCTACTGAGTTAAGAAGCTAGGAAAAACACAAGCCTAGTATTCATCTTAGATAGTTTACAACCAAAATCAACCAATTCTTATTGTTTTACTATTTCAGCAAACCCCCCATTTTATTTTTACGCACTGCTTGGTGATTTCATCAAGTTCAAAAAGAATTTTTGGCCTATTCTCTTGGGATTTGACCCCCAACCTATGTTGGGTTACTATAGTTGACAGCGACTGCTTCATCCTTAAATTGGAGAAGTACTTTGGGTGTTATCAAATTTATGCACTGTTGCCGAGGAATACGATTTTGGAGTCTTGATTAAAGTTGTTGAAATTATCAGGTTTTATTTTTTTGTTTTTTTTGTTTTGTTTATTTTTGTGGCCTACTCTTATTGAGATGGTAACCTATTTAGAGTAAGTATGGAGAGGTGATGACTCCTTATTTATTGATCCTTTTCCTTTTGATATGGTGCATTACTACAGGAGCGTGATAAATATATTGTTGAAACATAATGAGGGCATGCTTGACACATTGGCACACCTGGAAAAAGAAAAACAAAATCGTATGTAAAAGGTTGACAAGTTTGGATTGGATATTTACCAACTACAAGTATAATTGAATGCAAAAGTTGATGCGTGTAACGCCCATCAACCTAGTTATGGGTTGTGTCAGACTGAAATTTTTTTGAAAAACAAATTGAGGAGCTGAAATTAGAGGAGTCTAAAATTGCTCATGCTCTTATGGATAGTGTCACTCTTAAGGAGAGCATACTAAAGTTATGTTGGTATGTAAAGAAGATTGAAAATCCAGAGCTGGGGCGTATTGGACTTCATTCAAAGCATTTTTCCACAATGTATTTGGATAGTCAGATCTTGATCAAGCCATCCGAGACTCAAGAAGAGTGCAAGAAGGAGGAAACATATGTATATATTCTTGAATTTGCTGAGCCAAAATCAATAACTACATTGCTCACGTAAGGTTTAAGAAGTACAACATGCCATATCTACTGCTTGGGTTATTTATCTTTATACCACCACCCCATGAGCAAAATAAAAAATCAAAAAAACACTTAGGGGTGCAGTTTATAAGTTTGAAGTGGAAAGAGAAATTTGAAGGCTAACTCTTGGGCTACCTGGATGAAGTCTGAGTAATCAAGGTACCCATGGGATTGTTATAAAAGTTTTAGTACTCAACCAAGTACCATCATGCGACGACATGAAATCAGACGCTGCTTGGGAGGCAGCCCAAGGAATTTTATTATTTGTATTTGTGTTTGTGATTAACATCAGATCTTCGTACCTATGGTGCCATAGGTATGTTTCTAACTATATTTTTTTGTAGCAGTTTGATGCATTGGGGATAATGCATAATTTTAAGTTGAGGGTGAGGCCGCTTGTGGGTCTTGATATCCTTATGAGTTTTTATTGTTGTGTCTCTTTTCCCCAGAGCTGTCTTTCTAGTAGATCCAGGATTCTTAGGCGTATTGTGTTTTATTTCATGATGTTTTGTGGTTAACTAGGAGAAAAATAAGTGTCTAGGATTGTTGACATGTTTTTGTTGATTTTTGAGATAAATAATAAATACCTCTCCAATTGTCTATTTTTGTAAGATTGATTTTGTAATTTTGTCTATGAATTCCATAATTGATCTCATAACTATGAGCAGCTAATTCCCTTAGCTAGGGTCGTGGGAACCCTAGTAGATTAACGAAGCAGATGAAGTGTCAAGGTGTTCTAGATAAAGATTCTTGCATATATTGGGTTTTCTTCATTCTTATTGATTTCTTAGCGGTGGACAATGTTAAGATCCCTCCTAGATTATTGTTGCTTACTCCAAAAAAGGAGTAGAGACTAGGAAAATAGAATCCCAATAGTAATTTGAAGTTTAACTATCGATCCATGCTACTAGGTATTATCTAAGTAAGATGGTTAGCTATCATCTAATAACTAGAGACTCAAAAGATAATAGTTAACTGGGATCAAGATAAAGGTTAGTAAGGCGACATCCTGAGACTCAAAAGGTAAAAGGTGAAATCTATCAGTTCGTCCAAAAGAATGTTGATGCTATATAACTTAGCAATTTTACATACAACGTATTGGAATTGTTTTACAGTGCATGATAAGTCTATTGAGTTGAGAAGCTAGGGAGAATACAAGTCTAGTGTTCGTCTTAGATTGCTTACAACCAAGAGCAACCAATTCTTCTTTTTCTTACTATTTTAGCAAATTCCTCCTTTTACTTTTAAGCACTGCCTGGTGATTTCAACAAATTTGAGAAGAATTTCCGGCCTATTCCCTTGAATTCGACCCCAACCTCTGTTGGGTTACTATATTTGACAACGGCTGCTTCATTCTTCAATTGGAGTAGTACTTTGGGTGTTATCACAAGGCATAAGCCCCATAGATTTTTAACTTTTAACATTTTATAAATTAAAATAATTACTAATAAATATTTTTTGAAAGAGATAAATCACCAAAAAAAGTAAACTATATCAAAATTAAATAAAAAAATAAGTGAAATATGTATCTAAAACTGCTTCAGCAAAAAAAAATCTTGCCAAAACCACATATACAATCAATAGATAAAGTCAATTTTCATATGATAAACTATTATATGTCCTTAAAAACACAAGTTTGTATAAAAAAAAAGTACATAATTAATCAACCTTCACCTTCTGTAACTCGATCAGTATATTTACGCACCCGTATACAATATATTGTATTTTTAAGGAAAGGAAAAAAGTAGATAATTTAAAAGTTCGTCATTATGCAACTTGACAAGAACTAAATAAAAAGAAAGAAACTAAGAAGAAGAAAGTACACTCAGTACCTTCTTGAGTAGTGGCACTGTCGACACCCACTGACAAATATGTTTGAAAATGTGACTTTTGAGTTTCTTTTACTTTTGTTTAAGTTTTTAAGTATTTAATAATTATATAATATTAGCATTAAGTTTAAATTAGAGATTTAATAAGAAAAATATTTTACCTTGTAAACTTTCTGGGTATAGTCTAATTTGTGCCTCACGCTTAGACGAACGCCTCAAATTTTGAAGTGTTCACCATTCTATCAAAGATTTGATTTGCAAATTTATTGGCATGTTATAACGTCAATCGATCTTGACTATTTGTTTTCTTTATCTCGATTAAGTGTTTCATTTTTCTCCTTTCTTTTATCTGTAATTAGTAGAACATAGTCATAATTTGACTATAATTTCAAAATTCAATTAACTTATATATTATTGATATTCATGCTTGAGTATTACTCAAATAGACTCAAAATTGTTGGATAAACGTGGAATAATAACAAAAGTATTTGTGGCAAAATAATAGAAAATAAAATAAAAATAATGACACCAAGAATTTTATGTGAAAATCCTTTTAAATAAGAAAAAACCACGGATCAAAAGGAGAAACTGATATTACTATAATAAGAAATTTTGCACCGTAGTCACAAGTACAATACTCAAAGTGACTACTAAATACTCAAAAGAAATAACTCTATTTTGACTCTCACCTTACTAAAGTAACTCTCACTTTAATTTTTTCTTTACTGACTTTTTTATCACAGTTTGTGGAATACCTCACAACTCTCTCTATATTATTTTTCTCTCTATTTTTTGTGTGTAGAACCAGTGAGCTAATGAGATCCTTTTATAGCCAAAAAGACTGTCCATGTAGATGTCATCAGTGACATCAACATCCTATTGGAAATCAGATCTCTTCTTGATTTTTCTCTAGCCAATAAATGCAAATTTGACAAAGGCATACAGTAATTTTGGACTAAGAATTTCCTGAATTATGAAGGATGGGGATGGACCCCAAAAATATCCCTCTCCAGTTGTAATACCCCGAGAAATTTTTCGTTGAAATTTTATGCGTAAACGTGTTGGGTTCTATCTTCTAGAATGAATTATAAATTTTTTGTGTGGAATGTCTTAGATTATGACCCACCATTGCATAGAGTATCGAATAATGTTTCCAAAGATATGTGGATCATCTAAAACGGACACCCGAGCGATGAGTTATGAACATTCCGATCGAACCATGAATAGTAGTGAACAGTAAAACGTGCAGGAAAAAGTACTGAGGCCTGGCGTATTTTTGCTCCAACTTTAAACGATCATAAATCGTTGTACATAATGATCTGGGTAATCTACTATATATCAACGGAAAGATCTATGAGTCCTCTTTGCAATGAAATTAGATTCATCCAATTTGTCTATCGGAGAAAAATGTTATGGTCGATCTACTTCAGCCTATGAAAAGTGAATTTTTGGGTCAACTTCGAATGATCATAACTCCTCATACACAATGATCTGGGTGAGATACTTATATCAATGGAAAGATATGAGAGTCCTCTTTCTAATGAAATTAGTTTCATCTAATTTGGATATCGGAGTAAAAGGTTATGGTTGATCTACTTCAGACTATAAAAATAGTCCACCAAAGGACAGATTCGAGAATTAGTTGATTTTTAGGGGCGTTTCTCTCATTCCCCCTCACCCAAAATCCGTCCAAACCCTATATTAAAGCCTATTAGTAGCATTATATGTTATATTTCATCAAATTCCCTCAAAAACAAAACCCTAAGCTCCTACATCCAACTTTAAGAACCTCCAAAATTCACTATTAATTCTGCAAATTTATTCAAGATTCCAAGTTCCTAGTTCAAGAACTCCAAGAACCATCATTCAAAGGCACGATTAACATCTCAAAAATGAGTATCAATCTAAAGTTCATCATTCAAGGCATGTGGGGTTTTTCAACAAGAACTCTCTTTCGTTCTTGTGCCCAAAAGTAATTTTCTTTACAAAGGCATGATTTTTATTTGATTTTTATGAATTTGAAGCATGAACCCATATCTTATGATGAATATTATAAAATCTTGATGTTTATGATTTTGAAAGATGAATTTACATATGTGGAGATATAAAGCATGAATCTTGAATGATATTTATCATGATTTTGATATTTGAGTCGTGAATCCCCATTGGAAATTGTATTTTTTAAAAAAGTGTGTGTTATAAGTACGTTGATGTTGAATATGTGAGATATTTTGAATGATTTGACCTTTTGGTCTTAATGGAGTTATTTTGAACTCGAGTGTGAAAGAAATCCACAACGTGGTTGATTTTGATAGATGGGAAGCATGATGGCTCCGGATGTATATTTATATATTACTAAAATTGTTTTGTTATGGATTGTCTTTAAAATTATCTGAGCTAAGTCTGGGAGAAATCTTTAGCACCGTGTGGGAGGTATAAAGCGACCTTACTTCCTTAGAACTACGTGCCCCCGTAGGAGTGAGCCTGAGGCTGATTTATATAGTGATCACTAGTTTGTGTGGATTTGATATCGATAGTCCTACTTCGATGGCAAGGATAGGATGGCTCTCCCCAATGTGGGTTGTACGTTGAACTCCATGTATCTCACATGGTTTATGTCGGTTATAGGATCTCTCAGTGTGTGTGTTTTCCTTGTGTCTATGGTGAACGGTGAAGTGATTTGAAAGTGGAATTGTGAAAGTTATTCTTTCAAAAGATTTAAAAGATATTTACATCATGAGAATTGATATTCTTGATGAACTAAAAGTGCTTGACAAATTATATGATGACTTACATGTGTTATTATACTTATTTCATCCTCTCATGACTATGATGATTTTCTTCAGGCTATGTAAGTCTTTCATACATCCTGCATATTTCTTATAAATATTTATGATGATGATGTTTATAAAACTGCATACACCCTCATATAATCGGTTCCTTTCCATGGTACTGATCCACATCTTCGGATGTGGGCTGCATTTTCTCGGAATGTAGGTTCAGGTGCTCAATTCCAGGTTCGACAGTGATTCTTCGGGAATGTTGTTATACATCCTCTGTTGTGGTGAGTCCTCATGTTCCGAGGATATGATGTCTGATGTTGGTTTCACAGAATTGTTTACATTTGATAACTGAGTATTAGACAGTTGGGGCATGTCTCAATGGCTTGCTGATTTTATTAATTTTCTTAGAGGCTTGTCAGACTAGTATAAATGTTGGGAGTTGACTAATAAGTTGTATTTTGTTATCTTTCTGAAATTCTTTTATTCTTGGATGATGATTACTCTTTTGATATTTGAGGGTTATTTATGGAAACCCCGTTGATTTGTGTTGAACTAAATGAAAATGGATCAAAGGGTTAGCTTGGGGATACTCATAGCCTCAAGCACCATGTGACACTCTGGGACGCGTTTTCCAGGGCGTTACAAACTTGGTATCAGAGCTTAAGATTTTAAGGTGTCCTAGGGAGTCTGACAAGCCGCGTTAAGTAGAGTCTTGATCATCAGTGTGTAGCGCGCCACATCTATGAGCAAGAGTCTACAAGATATTTTAGGAAAAAGTGTGATTCTTTCTTTCAGAAGTCTATCGTGCTTAAAGTGTCTCTCTCTACTATTGATTCGTGCTCTCCTCTTTTAGAAATATGCCTCAACATCGAGCGACAAGAAATAATGATGGTCAGAAACCTCAACCAACTGACCCATTAAATGAAAATGTGTCTCATGCTGAATTTCGGGCGGCCTTTCAAGCGCTGGCCCAAGCTGTTACTGCAAATGTTTAGGCCAACCTAGCCCTGGCTCCACAGAAGTAAAGAGATGATTCAGCTGCTGCCAGGATCCGTGACTTCAGGCAGATGAATCAGCTGGAATTCTATGGGTCCATGTCTGATAAGGATCCACGATTATTTTTAGAGGAGGTGCGGAAGATTACTCAGGTGATGCATGTATTTGCAGAACATAGTGTGGAGTTGGTTGCGTATAGGTTGAAAGACCTTGCCTATGACTAGGTTGTTGCTTGTAGAAAAGGTAGAGGTGAGGGAGTTGTCCCTAAGGTGGAAGAGTTTATGAACCTGTGACAGGGCTCTATGACTGTTAGGGAGTACTGTCTAAAGTTCAATTATTTGGCCAATTATGCTCCTGACTTAGTGGCTAATAATCAGGCTAGTATGAGTAAGTTTGTGATTGGAGTGTCTAGTTATGTCGTTAAGGAGTGTAGGTCTGCTATACTGAATAGTGAGATGAATCTTTCTAGGCTGATAACTCATGCCCAACAGATTGAGGAAGATAAGATTAAAGAGAGAGATAGAGTGAGAGGGAATAAGAGAGCTAGGTCCGAGCAACATGGATAGGGTCAGACTAGATCGCAGGGAGGGAGTCGCCCTCAGTATCAGGATCGTTCGTCTATGCCAGCACCATCATCTGCTAGTGCTCCCGTGCCTAGGGGTAGGCATGAGCAAGATAGCAGGTCATATGTATCCAGGTCCCAGTACAGTGCTGGCAGTAAGTCAAATCATCCCCTGTGTCCTAAGTGTAGTAGGGCTCATTCAGGTGAGAGAGGGGTTGTTTCAGGTGTGGTGACATGAGTCATAGAGTTAGAGATTGTCCACAGAATGGACAAAGGCGTCGTGACTATCGCCCTCATACCCAGACTCAGACTGTTAGTGCTCCAGTTCCAGCGATTCGCCCAGCCTCAGCTCAGGGCGCCTCTTCTAGCACTACTGGTGGGCAGTGCCAGAATAGATTCTATGCTTTACCGTCCCTCCAGGAATAGGAGGACTCTCCCGATGTTGTTACTGGTATGCTTCGTATATTTCAGTTTGATGTGTATGCTTTGTTGGATCCTGGATCCAGTTTCTCATATATTACACCTTTGATTGCTGTGAATTTTGAAATGAGTCCTGAGATTATTCCTGAGCCTATCCTAGTTTCTACCCCAGTGGGTAATTCGATTGTTGCCCAGAAAGTGTATAAAAAGTGTCATGTTACCGTTCTTCATAGAGTCTTGTTGGCTGATCAGATTGAGTTAGACATGGTATATTTTGATGTGATTTTGGGTATGGACTGGCTCTATTCTTCTTATGCCTTTATTGATTGTCGGACCCGAGTGGTCAAGTTTTTGGTTTGGGAATTCTGTGTCACCCAAGAGTCATTTTATCTCTTACCTCAAAGCTAGAAAGCTTATTTCCAAGGGGTGTATTTACCATTTTGTTAGAGTCAAAGACACTAAGTCTGAGACTCCAACTCTCTAGTCTGTTAACGTCGTCAATGAGTTTTATGATGTCTTTTTGGATGATCTCCCAGGGATACCTCCTGATAGAGAGATAGAGTTCGGGATTGATCTTCTTGCCGATACTTAGCCCATTTCTATTCCTCCTTACCGTATGGCCCCTGCAGAACTTAAGGAGTTGAAAGAGCAACTCAAAGATCTACTAGATAAGGGTTTCATAAGGCCCAGTATTTCTCTTTGGGGTGCTCCTGTGTTGTTTGTGAGAAAGAAAGATGGCTCTTTGCGTATGTGCATTGATTACCGCCAACTGGATAAATTCACCGTAAAAAATAAGTACCCCCTTCCAAGAATAGATGATTTGTTTGACCAATTGCAAGGTGCAAGTTATTTCTCAAAGATAGACCTTCGTTTTGGCTATCATCAACTCAAAGTTAGGGAGTGTGATATCTCGAAAACTACTTTCCGATCTTGTTATGGCCATTTTGAGTTTTTTGTTAAGTGTTTTGGGTTAACTAATGCCCCAGTAGCTTTCATAGACCTCATGAATTGAGTGTTCAGACCATATTTGGATATGTTTGTCATATTGTTCATCGATGATATACTGGTGTACTCCCGTAGTGAGGATGAACATTCTGATCATCTCCGAACTATCTTGCAAGACCTTAGAGATCACAAGTTGTTTGCCAAGTTCAGTAAGTGTGAGTTTTGGCTAAGGTCAGTTTCTTTTCTGGGTCATATCATTTCTTTCGAGGGTATTAGAGTTGATCCCCAAAAGATCGAAGCTATTAGAAATTGGCGTAGACCTATTTCTCCGACTGATATTTGATGTTTCTTGGGTTTAGCTGGCTATTACCTCCGTTTTGCTGAGGTTTTCTCCTCTATAGTGTCTCCTATGACTCGGTTGACCCAAAAGAAAGTGAAGTTCTTGTGGTCCGAATCTTGTGAGAAGAGTTTTCAGGAGTTGAAGACTCGACTCACTTCAGCCCCTATTTTGAATTTGCCTGATGGTGTTGATGATTTTGTGGTGTACTATGATGCTTTGAGAGTTGGGTTGGGTTGCGTATTAATGCAGAAGGGTAAGGTGATAGCTTATGCTTCTAGACAGTTAAAACCCCATGAAAAAAATTACCCCCACCCATGACCTTGAGTTGGCTACTGTTGTGTTTTTCCTTGAGTTGGCTACTGTTGTGTTTTCTTAGAAATTCTGGAGACACTATTTGTATGGTGTCCATGTTGATGTTTTCACTGATCATAAGAGTCTGTAATATGTGTTTGCCCAGAGAGAATTGAATCTTAGGTAGAGACGATGGTTAGAATTGTTAAAGGACTATGATATAAGTGTGTTGTACCATCCGAGCAAGGCCAATGTTGTGGCGGATGCCCTAAGTAGAGTGTCCATGGGTAGTGTTTCGCATGTGGTAGAAGGTAAGAAAAAGTTGGCTTGTGATGTACATCTTTTGAATAGATTGGGGGTTAGGTTGTTTGACTCTGTTGAAGGTAGTATAGGGGTTCAGAGCAGTTTCGAATCCTCCTTGGTTTCGGAAGTGAAGGAAAAGCAATACTTAGATGCTAGTTTGGTCAGACTGAAGGATTCAGTCAAGGACCAAAAAGTAGAGGTTTTATCCCAAGGGGGAGATGGTGTGTTGAGATTGCAAAGTAGATTGTGTGTCCCGAATGTTGATGATCTGAGACAGGTGATTATGGCTAAAGCGAACGGGGCGCGATATTCTATTCATCCTGGTGCCACCAAGATGTACTAAGACTTGCGGGAAATCTATTGGTGGAGTGGCATGAAGAAAGATATAACAGTGTTTGTAGCTAAGTGTGCAACATGCCAACAGGTTAAGGTTGAACACCAAAGACCTGGTGGTATGATGCAAGAGTTTAGTATTCCTACCTGGAAGTGGGAACAGATAAATATGGACTTTATGATTGGTTTACCTTCTTTCCGATGCCATCATGATTCCATTTCGGTTGTGGTTGATAGGTTGACTAAGTCTGCTCATTTCTTGCCTGTTCATACTTCATATACTGCTGAGGATTACGCTAGATTGTATATCTGAGAGCTAGTCAGACTGCATGGAGTTCCCTTGTCTATCATTTCAGATAGGGGTACTCAGTTCACTTCATAATTTTGGAAAACTTTTCAGAAGGGTCTTGATACCCAAGTGCTTTTGAGTTCTTCTTTTAATCCACAGACCGATGGTCAGGCTGAGCGGACCATCCAGACCTTAGAGGAAATATTGTGAGCTTGTGCACTTGACTTTAATGGAAGTTGGGATGATCACTTACCATTGATAGAATTTGCTTACAATAACAGTTTCCAATCTAGTATTGGCATGGCTCCATTTGAAGCCTTATATAGGAGGAGGTGTAGATCACCCATAGGTTGGTTCGAGGTGGGTGAAGCATCTGTGAGTGGTCCTGATCCAGTATTTGAGGCTATGGAAAAAGTTAAGTTGATTAGGGAAAGGTTGAAACTGCGCAGAGTCGTCAGAAGTCATATGCGGATGTTAGAAGGAGAGACCTTGAGTTTGAAGTTGGTAACCAAGTGTATCTAAAAATTTCACCCATGAGGGGGGTGAAGAGATTCGGAAAGAAGGGAAAGCTTAGTCCCCGTTATGGTCCTTACAAAATTCTTAGCCGTGTTGGTAAGGTAGCTTATGAGGTCGAGTTGCCTTCCATGTTGTCCTCTGTTCATCCAATATTCCATGTCTCCATGCTTAGAAAGCATATTAGCGATGCTGTGGTAGTGGATTCCTCTGAGAGTGCTGACATTCAAGAAAATCTTTCTTTTGATGAGATTCCTGTTGAGATTTTTGATTTCAGTATCCGAAGACTAAGGGACAAAGAAGTTCCCTTGGTCAAGGTGTTGTGGCAAAACCAATCTGTTGAGGGTGCAACTTGGGAAGCTGAGGCGGATATGCGATCCAAGTACCCGCACCTATTTTCCGCGAACTCCGATCAAGCCGAAGGTACCATTCTTTCCTAAATCATGCACTTTTGGTAAAAGTTGCAGCAGTTCAACTGTCATTTATTATGTGTTCAGCTGTAGTTTCTTGAATTTATGTATTCTATGCTGCATTCGGAGTGAGAAACGATGTGGTGATGAGTCTAATGAATGGTTTCAGTTGTATGCTCTATTTCCTATCTAATTTTGGCATGTCTAGCGTCATTCGAGGATGAATGTTTCCAAGGAGGGATGATGTAATACCCCGACAAATTTTTTGTTGAAATTTTGTGCGTAAACGTGTTGGGTTCTATCTTCTAGAATGAATTATAAATTTTTCGTGCAAAATGTCCAAAACGGACACCCGAGCGACGAGTTATGAACATTCCGATCGAACCGTAAATAGTAATGAACAGTAAAACGTGCAGAAAAAAGTACTGAGGCTTGGAGTATTTTTGATCCAACTTTAAATGATCATAACTCCTTGTACATAATGATCTGGGTGATCTACTATATATCAACGTAAAGCTCTATGATTCCTCTTTCTAATGAAATTGGTTTCATCCAATTTGTCTATCGGTGCAAAAACTTATGGTCGATCTACTTCAGCCTACCAAAAGTGAATATTTGGGTCAACTTCAAACGATCATAACTCCTTGTACACAATGATCTGGGTGAGATATTATATATCAACGGAAATATATGAGAGTCCTCTTTCTAATGAAATTGGTTTCATCCAATTTGGATATCGGAGTAAAACATTATGGTTGATCTACTTCAGACTATCAAAACAGTCCATCAAAGGACAGATTCGAGAATTAGTTGATTTTTAGGGGCGTTTTGGTCATTCCCCCTCACCTAAAATCCGTCCAAACCCTATATTAAAGTCTATTAGAAGCATTATATGTTATATTTCATCAAATTCCCTCAAAAATAAAATCCTAAGCTCCTACATCCAACTTCAAGAACCTCCAAAGTTCACCATTAATTCTGCAAATTTATTCAAGATTCTAAGTTCCTAGTTCAAGAACTCCAAGAACCATCATTCAAAGGCACGATTAACATCTCAAAAATGAGTATCGATCTAAAGTTCATCATTCAAGGTATGTGGGGTTTTTCAACAAGAACTCTCTTTCATTCTTGTGCCCAAAAGTAATTTTCTTTACAAAGGCATGATTTTTATTTGATTTTTATGAATTTGAAGCATGAACCCATATCTTATGATGATTATTATGAAATTTTGATGTTTATGATTTTAAAAGATGAATTTACATGTGTGGAGATATAAAGCATGAATCTTGAACGATATTTATCATGATTATGATATTTGGGTCGTGAATCCCCATTGAAAATTGTGTTTTTTGAGAAAGTGTGTGTTATAAGCACGTTGATATTGAATATTTGAGATATTTTGAATGATTTGACCTTTTGGTCTTAATGGAGTTGTTTTGAACTCGAGTGTGAAAGAAATTCACAACGTGGTTGATTTTGATAGATGGGAAGCATGATGACTCCCAATGTATATTTATATATTACTGAAATTATTTTGTTGTGGATTGTCTTTGAAATAATCTGAGCTATGTCTGAGAGAAATATTTAGCACCGAGTGGAAGGTACAAAGCGACCTTACTTTGTTAGAACTACGTGCCCCCGTAGGAGTAAGCCTGAGGATAATTTATATAGTGATCACTAGTTTGTGTGGATTTGACATCGATAGTCCTACTCCGATGGCAAGGATAGGACGGCTCTCCCCAACGTGGGTTGTACGTTGGACTCCATGTAGCTCACATGGTTTATGTCGGTTATAGGAATTCCCGGTGTGTGTGTGTGCTTCCTTGTGTCTATGGTGAACGGTGAAGTGATTTGAAAGTGGAATTGTGAAAGTTATTCTTTCAAAAGATTTAAATGATATCTACATTATGAGAATTGATATTCTTGATGAACTGAAAGTGATTGACAAATTATATAATGACTCACATGTGTTATTTCATCCTCTCATGATTATGATGATTTTCTTCGGGCTATGTGAGTCTTTCATACATCCTGCATATTTCTTATAAATATTTATGATGATGATGTTTATAAAACTGCATACACCCCAATATACTCTGTTCCTTTCCATGGTACTGACCCACATCTTCGGATGTGGGCTGCATTTTCTCAGAATATAGGTTCTGGTGCTTAGTTCCAGGTTTGACAGTGATTCTTCGGGCATGCTCTTCTACATCCTCTATCGTGGTGAGTCCTCATGTTCTGAGGACGTGATGTCTGATGTTGGTTTTACGAAATTATTTACATTTGATAACTGAGTATAAGTCTGTTGGGTCATGTCTCAATGGCTCGTTGGTTTTATTGATTTTCTTAGAGGCTTGTCAGACTAGTATAGATGCTGGGAGTTGACTAATAAGTCGTATTTTGTTATCTATCTGAAATTCTTTTAATCTTGGTTGATGATTATTCTGTTGATATTTGTGGATTATTTATGAAAATCCCGTTGATTTGTGTTGAACTGAATGAAAATGGCTCAAAGGGTTAGCTTGGGGCTACTCGTAGCCTCAATCACCGTGTGATGCTCCGGGACCCGTTTTCTAGGGCGTTACATCAGTTCCATGCATCTGAAGGATATATCTCCACCTTCTTTGAGAGAGCTAATGCTGATAAGTTCCTTGTACAATTCGAACTTGTCTTTTGGTACCACCTTTGTCAGCATATCCGCAGAATTTTTACTTGTATGAATCTTCTTAACATGGAATGATTCATCCTGCACTTGTTCAAGAATTCAATGGTACATCATATTAATGTGTTTTGTTCTTACATGGTACATGGAGTTCTTACTCTAGTCTATTACACTTTGACTATCACAGTAGACAACGTACTCCATTTTCTGCAATCCAAGTACTTGAAGGAATCACTTGAGCCATATAATTTTCTTGCCAGCTTCAGTAGCCGCAACATACTCAGATCCAGTTATAGATAATACGATTCACTTCTGCAACTTTGACTGCTATGATATAGCTCCCCTTGAAAATATATACAAAAATTTAGAAGTAGATTTTCTATTATTAAGGTCACCCACCATATCAACATCTGTATAAACCTTTAAGATTGGATTAGATCCTCCAAAACACAAACAATCACCTAAGGTTCCTCTTAAGTACCTCAATATCTATTTGACTACTTCCCATTGCTTCTTTCCAAAATTTTCAAGAAACCTACTGACAACACCAACTGCGTGAGAAATATCGGGTCTCACCACACCATTATATACATTAAACTTCCAACAGCGGAGGAATATGAAACTTTAGTGATGCTCTATTTTTCCTTCTTTGTTGTAGATACAATTGCTGCTCAACTTCATATGATCATCAAGGGTTGTGTTAACAATCTTAACATTCTTCACTTTGAAGCGTTCAAGTACACGTTCAATGTACTTCTCCTGTGACAAGCAAAGCTTTCTTTCATCTTTGAGATGAGTAATTCTCATGCCCAAGATCTACTTAGCATGACCCAAGTCTTTCATAGAAAAATACTTTCATAACTATTTCTTCAACTCATCAATTCTTGAAGAATTCTTGCCCACAATCAACATATCATCCACATTTAGCAAAAGGATGATAAAATCATCATCAAAAAAATTTTGTGCAAATACACAGTGATATGAAAAAGTTTTTTTGTAGCCTTACTCTCCCATGACAGATTCAAACTTCTTATACCACTGTCTGGGAGCTTGCTTCAAGCGATAGAAACTCTTCTTAAGTTAGCACTCATAATTTTCTATACTTTTACTTTAAAATCCTCAGATTGTTCCATATAAATATCCTCTTCAAGTTCACCATGAATAAATATTGTCTTTACATCCATCTGCTTAATTTTTAAATCAAGACTAGCAGTCAAATTAAGAATTATACGAATAGATGTCATTTTGATGATAGGAGAAAATATTTCATCAAAGTAGATACCCTTCCTTTGACCATATTTTTTGATAACCAATTAGGATTTGTATATGATCTTCAAGCTATGTCCTTCAAATTTTACTTTGAACACCCACTTATTCTTTAAAGCTCTCATGCCCTTAGGCAATTTCACCAACTCATAAGTGTGGTTCTCATGCAAAGATTTCATTTAATCTTGCATGGATTCAATCCATTGATCCTTATGCTCATCTTCCATGGCCTTCTCATAACATCTAGGTTCTCCCCCATCAGTGAGTAACACATACTGATTAGGATAATAACGAGAAGAAAGAATAAATTGTCTTGTAGACCTTTTAAGTGAGATATTTGACTCCTCCACAGTTTTTTGAACTGGAGCATCATCAAAAACAACATTGTTGTCATTATCAATATCAACATGCTGATTTGCAAATTGGTTCTGGACTTCACCATAATTATCAAGAATACCAACATCATGCATACTTGTATGAGGAATTTGATCAAGGTTAACCACACCATCAGAACTTGAAGATTCTAGCTTGTCCGTCTTATCGGTATCTTTAATGGTTTGATTCTCTATGAAGACAATGTTATGAGTTCTTACAACCTTCATTTCAAATGGATTATATAGCCTGTAACTAAACTCATCAAGGTAATAACCAATGAAGATACATTGCATTGACTTGGCATCTAACTTTGACCTCTCATCTTTGGGCAAATGTATAAAAGCTTTGCAACTAAATACTCTCAAATGGTCATAAGAAACATCCTTTTCATACCAAAATTTATTTGGTACATCACTTTTCAAAGCAGCAGCAGGAGATAGGTTAATAACATGTGCAGCAATCAATAAAGCCTCACCCCAAAAGGAGTTTGACAACTTTGCTTCAGAAAGCAAGCCTCTAACTCTTTCCATCAAGGTCTTATTCATTTTTTCCGCGAAACCATTATACTGAGGCATCTTAGAAAGAGTCTTTTGTTGTTCAATACCTTGTTGCTTACAGTATTCGTCAAACAGTCCATAATATTCACCACCATTATCAGTACGAATACACTTTATCTTTTTCCCTTTTTTCTTTCAATGGAATCTTGAAATTGCTTAAAGACACCCAATATACACAATTCGAAATAAAAAAAGATTTATGCAGTGTAAAATTGTGTATAAAATTTAAATATAAAGAACATAATTAATAAATTAAAAAGAAAATGATAATTGAGATGTCAGAATAATACGGAAGAAGTCTAACCTTTACACAAAACTTCCTGAAAGTCCAATCAAACATTCATCTATCACCTGTAAACTACAAAAATATAATACGATAAATTGAGATGTAATAAGTCTAGGGGTGGCAATTTCAGCCCATATTTGTGAAAAGAGTTCATTTAATCCATATTTAGTGAATTGGATCACTCATATTTCAAATGGCTAAATATGAACTTCAGCTTATTTTAAAAGCTCATACAAATATAGACAAAATGAGTAAAATATGGGTACCCATTTAAACACAGAGATCACCCACTTATGCTTAAAGTTTCAATTCTTTTTCTTTTCTAGTTTCTTTTCTTCTTCTTTTTTTCTTTCTTTTTTTCTTTAATTTACTTTTTTTATTTTTCATTTTTTTTTACTCATTCCTTATAATTTCTTTTTTTCTTTCTCATTTTTTCATCTATTTTTTTATTTTTATTTCTTTTTTCTTTGTATTCTTTTTTTCCTTTTCGCTTTCCCCTTTCTCATTCTTATTTCATCATTCGTATTCGCTTGAGACCTACATGGGTTGATAAATATAAGCTTCTAATTATCCCATTTATCCTATATAATTCATAACATCTCTTATCAATTAAATATAATCCATAGTCTTACTCCTTTATTATTATTTTTTCTATCTTTTGTTTCTCTTTCTTTCTTTCTTTTTTTTATTTTTTTTCTTTTTTCTTTTTTTTTCCCTTTAATTTACTATTTTTTTTCTTTCTTTTTTCCTTTCATGTAATTTTTTTTCTTTTTCATTTTTTTCACTTATTTTTTACTCGTTTCTTACACTTTTTTTCTTTCTTCTTTTTCATCATTTTTTTCTTTTTCAATTTTACTTATTTGCATTCTTTTTTTTGGTATTTCCATTTCCTCTTTTTTCATTTTTGGTTCGTCATTTTTGTCATTTTTCTTATTTTTTTAATATTCTTTTCCTCATCTTTTTTTTTGTCATTGCATTTTATATTTTTTTTAATTTAAATTTATTTGTATCATACTATATATTTCAAGTAAATTTATTATTTGTATTTGAATAGTTTAGTTGTCAATATGTGCAATTTATCATTTATATTTATATACAAATAAGTATATGAATTAAAATCAACATGGGTTGTGGTGCAGTGGATGGGGCTGCTCCACCCTTAACCAGAGGTCGAGGGTACGACCCTGATTATGGAGAAAACTCTGTTGGGAGCGTTGCCACCTTAATGGGCCCTACAACGCCCGATCCGAATTAGTCAGGGCTCCAATGCAGGCACCGAACACCAGATGAAAAATCAAAATAAGGTATATGAATTAATTGTATATTCTTGAGACTAAAATATATATAGCTGAGGATCGACATAGCCCTCGAATTATAAATGTAGGGTGCATATAAATCAATATGCGCTTATGGTATTTTCGTTATCATAAAAAAAAAAAAAAAAAAAAAAAAAAAAAGAAACCAAAAATACAAAAAAAATAAAAAAGTATAAAGAGAGGTAGAAGTTAGAGATAGAAGAGAGAAAAAACCTAAAGAAAGAATTGAAGAATAAAATACAAAAAAAATCAAAAATCAAAAAGATGATGGTGAAAACAAATATACTGAGTGGTTACGATATTTTAGCCATCATCCATAATTTGTACTCGACTTAACTATGTTCTTCAAAAATAAAAAAAATATATAACATAAAATACAACCAAAAAGGAAAAAAATGAGAAAGAAGTAAAAGCAAAAAAATAAAAAATAGAAAAAAGGAGACTAAAAAGGAAAAGGGAAGGAAAAAAAAAGAGAAACAAAGGGTACAGGGTAGAGATAGAAGAGAGAGAAAAAAAAAACTAGAGACTACATATAGAAGAGAGACAAAAAAAAACTAAAAAGAAAAAATGAAAAAAAAAATCAAGGTGATATGATATAGAAATTTTAAGTTTTTGACTTGGGAGTTAAAGTGGGTTGAAATCATTTTTACCCAATTCATATTTGACCAAATTCATATTTACTCATATTTATGTGGGTGAATTGCAATCTAAACAATTTTTGCTCTATCCATATTTAACTCGTCCAAATCCAATCCAATCCACCCGTTTTCCACCCCTAGTCATATTAATACAATTAAATCTAATCTTTATATAAAAAATTTTCAAAATCATCTACCACGTGTATTAAGTAGAAAAATTAAGTGAACAAAAACTATAACAAAATAGTATGATAATTGAGATATATATTAAAATAATAGGATTAACTCTAACCTTTACACAAAAAAATTTTAAAAATCTGATCAAAGATTCATATATAATATAGGCTTGAAATTGATGAAAGTATTATACACCGTACCTTCAAAGCTCATCGAAAATGTAGTTATAAGAATATTTTCGTTACCAAAAAGTTCATAAAAGAAAAGAATATCTCCGCTATCAAAAATTCCTACACCCAACAAAAATATAGGAAAAACATCATGACAATTGAATTGTAATTGTAATTAGCAATTATATCTTATTGAATTCACGAAAGATTAAGGAATGGACATATTTCAGAGGGAGTTCGAATATACCAAAGAACAATGCACAATTTTCTTTAATAGAACTTTTATTTATTTAAATTAAAAGTATTAAATATTATGATTTCTTATATAGAATAAATAATCAAGTCTAAAGAAATTGTAGATCAAATTAATTGTGATTTTTTTTAACGTAGCGTGGGGGAATTTTGTTGACACCAATTGTTATTCTTATTTCCTCACGTAGGCCCATTTAGGATTTAATTTTGCTTACCCCAACATATTAATATTTTTTTTCCCAACTATTATTCTGTTTTTCTTTTTTTTGTTTTCAATTATTATTCTATTTTTTCTATTTTCCTTACTTCGATCTTTTACAACTTACTTCTTTCGAAATTTTACTACGTACTACTACTACAATCTCCTAAAAAGAAGAAAAAAAAGGGACTCCTAATTTAGTTGGTAACAAATAACTATAATTAGCTATAATTTTTATTAAGTTAAGAATTTAAATATTAATATAATAATTAAACGTTAATTATTTTTTAAAAATAATTTTTTCTATGGTAAAAAATTTTAATGAAGAAAAAAAAATTCAAATCATAATTCGGAAGGATTTTCACACTTTTAATATATTATAGATGTAGATAAAAAATTTAATACATAAAATTTAGTGTATTTTAATGTCATAAATATAGAAAAATAATTAAATCCCTCCCTAAAAGAGAAGATCATAATATTAGCATGAGCCAATCTTTATTGAGTGAATCTAATAAAATTATTAACATAAAACGGCTTATAAAACGACTTGAATATATACAAAAAAAAGGGATATGAGGCGCCTACCTTTTCGATTTTAGTATGCAGGCTAACGTTGCGTGCTCAGCGTGATTCCATGAGGTAACCCCAGCAGCTCAGCCAAAGCTCCTCGCCATTCTCTTAGAAACTTTCACCATGCTCTTTTGTTAGTTGGACTTGTAATAATTGCAATTCTAAGAAATTTTCCAAAAATATTTTGGAATCTCTTTCTATTACCCTTTAAATAGAATCACCTTAAAATCTTTTTCCTATTGGATTAAGGTAATAATTTACATGAATTAAAATTTAATACCATTATTAAACTTAATGGAAAGTTACTCCAATAATAATTGGATTTGCAACAGCGTGAATAGAGGCGTGATTTGTGCTTCTTTTATTAATTTCAATTGATATTTATGGAACTTAATTATGCAGTCACGTATTTTACAGTAGGAAAATAATTTGTTCATAAATTCTATGGCTAAAAGGATTTTCATAATTAGACTTCTTTCCATATATGACTTCTACAAATTAGATTCTCATATATTAATTGAATTAATAATAAATTGAAAAAATGGTGAAAAGACGATTTTGTTTATTGCGAATATTTTTAATGAAGGGTAAAAAGTTCAAATCACTTTTCTAAGGGTCTTCACACTTTTAATATATTACAGATAAAGATATAGATTATAAATATGCATGTTGTTGAATGTTGATATATTTGTCAACATATGTATTTCTTCAAAATGTTGATTTGTATTAATGCTCTTATTGCATATGATACTAACATAAGTTCTTTGATCCGATCCTTTACCTTTAGCTTATAATGTGATATTTGTTATGAAAATTCATCCGTATTTAAATTATGTGACATAATAAATTTATAAATCAAAATAGTATGAGAAAAAATAAAACAATTTCGTGCAGAACTTATGTTTAGTTTGAAAATCTTTTCTTATTTGTTATAATCCTCCTATTATTTTAGAAATTTTACGTGGAGAAAGAACTCATTTGAAAATCTTATCTCATTTGTTATAATCCTCCTATTATTTTAGGAATTTTACATGGAGAAAGAACTCATGAAGATTAGAGGTTTGTTATTTGTTTATATTATTGTAACCATTTATCTTTTATAATTTTATTCATTTAGTTACAAAGGAAAATTAATTAAAAGTGAATAATAGAGAAGTTATAGCTTTTAAGTATTTATTTATTTATATGATGTTAGAATTAAAAATACATTTAGTTACATAGATTCTTTTTTGACGTCAATTAATTCATGGAGTTTAGTAGACACAATTTAGATGATAATTAATGAAGGGGTCATCATGTTAATTATCATAATGATTCATATATTATAAGTGAAGTGGGATATTAGTATTGGATTTTATTTTTATGATAGTAATTTGGGGGGTTGGGGCACAGGTGACAAAAGAGTTTTAAAATGAGGTGTAGGTAATACAAGTCTTAATTATTAGGTGGAGGTGACAATTACTTTATTATGGATTAAGAAAGTTGGGAAAGTTTGAAAATAACCCACAAGTTTTTAAATTTACACTTTGATCCAAATGTTAGCTTATATAACGAAAAACGGAGGGGAAAAAGGCGTTTTTCTCGCTTATCTCACCCTTTGTTGATTTCTCTCTCTTAGCAATTTTTGTTGTTCATTATTGTTGCTGCTTCATTCATCATCTTCTGCTTCATTATCATCATGTTCTACTTTATTATCATCTTTATCTTGTTCTTGTTGACCATTTGTTGTTGTTATTACCGCTACTGTTGCTATTTGATCAATTTCTTAGGTCAAATTTTGTTTCTAACATCACTTTCCACTTTGGCATTACTTCATAGGAGATGTTGGTAAGTCAAATTATGATTTTTAGTTAAATTTATCATCTGGATAACTAGTATTGTGTTGTTGTTTTCCAACAATGGATAGAACCCAATCATGAATCCAACATAAAATCCATCTGTTTAAACAGATAAATCATCTGTTGCAACAGATGACACATCAGTTTCAAAGGAGACTGATATGTTGGATTCATGTTTAAACAGATGGCTCATCTGTTGCAACATTTGACATATATGTTGTAATAAATTAGTTACCTGTTGCAACAAAACCTGAACATAATTCCAACATAGGTTATAATAGAGTAATTACTTGTTGCATCAGGTAAGTCATCTGTCGCAATAGGTTAATTATCTGTTGCAACTGTCACTCATCTGTTGGAATCAGCTTCAAAGGTGATTTAGTTATAACATTAATTCCAATAGGTGATTCATCTGTTGTAACAGATATTCAGACCCGTAATATGAATCCCAATAGGTAAGAATCTGTTGCGACTCATCACTTACCTGTTCCAACAGATAACACATTGTTGGGATTCATTCACGGCACTATGAAATCACTATCAAATTTTTTTAACAAATGACTTTATTTAGGTACCACTAATAGAGAGATTAATAACAATAGGGGTGGATTGTCATGGTCATTGGGTCGAGAAGAGCAATTGATATGTATGGCATTGGAAGGAGGGTGAATGCTAAAGACGATAGCTATGACAGTCCAAAGTGATGTTTCGTATGATGATTTTGTGAACTTAATCATCAGCTTTTGTGGACTAAATTGTCAACCGAAAGAATTTTCCATCAGCTACATGCACAGCTCCTTTGAAAATCAGAAGGTACTGCATTTCAAGATAACCGATTAGGTTCGGTTGCGTTCTTATCTAAGTGATTCAACTAGGCCGGTTTTAAGGGTGTACATGGCTGAAAAGATGAGAGAGAATGAGAATTAGAATGTAGAAGAAGAATTAAAAGATGACTTCTTTGATGATAGGTTGGATGATCTAGACATCAATATTCCAGATGATGATCAAACACATATGCCCGTTGATGCGACCAATACTATGTGCAGTTCTTCTCAATTGACACGATCTGAAAATCTTCAAGACGATGCGACCGGCTTTTAATTAGAATGTCATTCAAGGACAAGAATGAACTATCTAACACTTTGTTTTTTTTTGCATGAAAAAAAGATTTCAGAATAAAGAAGGTGATTAATTCGAGCCGTGTCTTTTGCTTCAAATGTGCTAATTCAAACTGCAAGTGGTGGTTGAGAGCGGTAAAGTACGCAAGTTCTGACAGATTCATCATTCATAAACATAAAAAGCATCACACATGTGGTTTAGAGCATATCTCGGGCCAAAATCCTCATGCCACAGTAAAGGTCCTCGGTGAATATTTCAGGAGTAGTTTTCCCGATGGAAAAGGCCCTTCAACAAGGCTTATGGCCAATCAACTCCTTACGGATTTGGGTGTCCTGGTCAGTTATTGAAAAGTATATACGGCCATGGGGATTTCCAAGGACCTGGTTCGGGGTACACTCGATCATGGGTATGAAGTTTTGGATGCTTACCATTACATGATTGAGTCCAAAAATCTCAAAAGTAAGACGGCATTGCATCTGGATGAAAACAGAAGGTTCAAGTACTTTTTTGTATCCTATGGTGCTTGGATTCAAGGTTTTCGATATTTGAGAAAAGGCATGCCATCGACGGTACCTTTTTGAGGAGCAGGTATAATAGAGTTCTGCTAGCGACGGTGGCATAGGATGTGGAGAATCACATCTTTCCTGACGCTTTTTGTGTAGCGGACAAGGAATGTAATGCCTGTTATATATTTTTCTTTGAACAACTGGGACGCTGCATCAAAGATACTGAAGAGTTATGTTTTGAATTGGATAGGCATCCAAGTATTCCAATGATGGGTTCACTTTTAACTATTTTATCTCAAACAAAAAATACCTAAATTTCTTTATAAAAAAAGGATCAAAAAATATTTAAGTGTACAGATGACTTAATTTGTTTAATAGTTTACAACAGATTCGTGATTTTTCACAACAAATGACGTAATCTATTTGATAGTTTACAACATATGCGTAATATGTTGCAACATATTACCTAATCTGTTTGATTTGATCCAACAGAAAAGGCATATGTTGCAACAGGTTGAACATTTGTTTATATAGAATTTCAATTGAGTTCATATGTTAGACTAAAACCTTAATTGAATGTGAGTTCTCATAGGATCAAATACAACTTTAATTGAGTCTTTTGGCAATTTCATGATGAGACGGTACGGCGTTCCTCCGACCAGAGTCATCGATCGATCATTCTAAGCTGAGCCGATTCTTACTACCTCATATCTTAGACTAATACCTTAATTGATTAATCTAGGACTAGGGTACTAATACCTTGATTGAATAATATGGGACTAGGGGTAAGTTCTCATAAGGTCAAGTACAACTTCAATTAAGTCTTTTGGCAATTGCATGATAAGACGGTACTGTATTCCTCCCGACTAGAGTCGTCAATCGATAACTCTGAGTCTAACCGATTCTTACTACCTCATATGTTATACTAATACCTTAATTGATTAATCTAGGACTAGGGTACTAATACCCTAATTGAATATAGGGTTAACTACAACTTCAAGTGAGTCTTTTGTCAATTGCATGATGAGACGGAACTATGTTTCTCCTGACCAGAGTCGGCGATCGATCACTCTAAGCCGAACTGATTCTTACTACCTCATATGTTAGACTAATACCTTAATTGATTGATATAGGACTAGGGGTGAGTTCTCATAATGTCAACTACAATAGATGACAGGGCCTATTCAATAATTTATAATAGATGGGTAATCCATTGCAATATATGACTCAATACATTTGATAATTTACAACAGATGGGTAATCTGTTACAACAAATGACTTAATCTGTTTGATAGTTTACAACAGATTCGTGATTTGTCGCAACAAATGGCATAATCTATATGATAGTTTACAATAGATGTGTAATATGTTGCAACAGATTACATAATCTGTATGATTTGATCCAACAGAAAAGACATCTATTGCAATAGGTTGAACATTTGCTTATAAATAATTCAATTAATTTCATATGTTAGAATAATACCTTAATTGAATGTTAGTTCTCATAGGGCCAACTACAACTTTAATCGAGTCTTTTGTCAATTGCATGATGAAACGGTACTGTATTCCTCCTGACCAGAGTCGACGATTGATCACTTTAAGCCAAACCGATTCTTACTACCTTATATCTTAGACTAATACCTTAACTGATTAATCTAGGACTAGGGTACTAATACCTTGATTGAATAATCTAGGACTAGGGGTGAGTTCTCATAAGGTCAAGTACAACTTCAATTGAGTCTTTTGGCAATTGCATGATGAGACGGTACTGCATTCCTCCCGACTAGAGTCGTCAATCGATAACTCTGAGTCTAACCGATTCTTACTACCTTATATGTTATACTAATACCTTAATTGATTAATCTAGGACTAGGGTACTAATACCCTAATTGAATATAGGGTCAACTACAACTTCAAGTGAGTCTTTTGTCAATTGCATAATGAGACGGTACTGTGTTTCTCCTGACCAGAGTCGGCGATCGATCACTCTAAGCCGAACTGATTCTTACTACCTCATATGTAAGACTAATACCTTAATTGATTGATATAGGACAAGGGTGAATTCTCATAATGTCAACTACAATAGATGACAGGGCCTATTCGATAATTTATAACAGATGGATAATCCATTGCAATATATGACTCAATACATTTGATAATTTGCAACAAATGGGTAATCTCTTACAACAGATGACTTAATCTGTTTGATAGTTTACAACAGATTCGTGATCTGTCGTAAAAAATGGAATAATTTGTATGATAGTTTACAATAGATGTGTAATATGTTGCAACCGATTACATAATCTGTTTGATTTGATCCAACCGAAAAAACATCTGTTGCAATAGGTTGAACATTTGTTTATATATAATTCAATTGATTTCATATGTTAGAATAATACCTTAATTGAATGTTAGTTCTCATAGGGCCAACTACAACTTTAATTGAGTCTTTTGTCAATTGCATGATGAAACGGTACTGCATTCCTCCTGAACAGAGTCGACGATTGATCATTTTGAGCCAAATCGATTCTTACTACCTCATATGTTATACTAATACCTTAATTGATTAATCTAGGAGTAGGGCACTAATACCTTGATTGAATAATCTGGGACTAAGAGTGAGTTCTCATAAGATCAACTATTAATTAATCTAGGACTAGGGGTGAATTCTCATAGGGTGAGCCATAACAGATGGCAGCGTCTATTTGATAATTTACAACATATGGGTAATCTGTTACGACATATGACAATCCATTTGATAATTTACAATAGATGGGTAATCTATCGCAACAGATAACTTAATCTGTTCAATAATTTAAATCAGATTCGTAATCTGTTGTTACCTAATCTGACTGATAATTTACAATAGATGAGAAATCTAACGCAACATGTTGAACATTTATTTTTTACAATTTCGATTGAGTTCATATGTTAGATGCCTAAATTGATTAATCTAGGACCAGGGGTGAGTTTTCATAGGGTCACCTCCTAGACTACTCGGTCAACTATAACTTCAATTGTTTTTATATGATTTTAAAAATTATGCATATATTTCATGATTTTAAAAATAATTAAGATTATTTCGGACCAAATTAACATTTTCAAAACTACTTGTCATTCTTTTCCAAAATACAAATCAACCCATACAAAATATTTTATCATTTCAAATATCGAGGTCTGGCTCTTTCTCTCTCATTCTCACTCAACAATACAGTACAGACAACAACTACTCAATAAATTTGCTCAACCCTCCATAATAGATCGCTTTTCTTCTTATTTTCGACTACAAAGGTGTTATTTTTGACATCATTACTGCTTATATCAGTCTTTTTCTTTGTCTTCATAGGCAACAGAGTTTGAGAAGAGCTCTATATTTGGTATTTTTTTCTAAAAAATAAGGGCTTTTCAGTTAATGATGAAAAATAAAACTTTTAGTTGTATTATCTTCGAGAATGGGTTTACAATTTTGAGTTTTGATGGTAAAATCATAGGAAGAACTTGAAAAATCCCTAGTTTTCATCACAGTGTTCCGTTGACTGTCGTGGTATAGTTGGATGGTGTTATTGGTGGTGGCGGTAGTGGTAGTGGTGGTGGTGGTGTTTGTGGTCGTCGTGGTGGCATTGGTTGGTGGTGTTTGTGGTGGTGTCGGTATTCATGGTGTTTGTTTGTTTGTTGGTATTGGTTGGTGGTGTTTGTGGTAGTGGCTGTTGGTGTGTAGGTATTCGTGGTGTTTGTAATGTATTTTTTAAAATCTATGCATACATCAACTGTAATGTAATTTTTGTTTTTCTTTATCTGTAGGTAAAACATGTCTCCCAAAAGAAAAGAAAATGAAAGTGGATCAACATCTGACCACTCAAAAAATGCTACAGTATAGAGAGATTCGGAGGAGCTTCCTGAACAATCTCAGTTAGGGAAAAGTAAAGCTGAGGAGAGATATGAAAACAACGTTAAGGGAGATGGACAACGATCCATAGATGGTGATAAAGAAAATAAAAGTGAGAAAGATGAGGAATTGGAGAGTCATAAAGAGAAACAGGATGATCATCAACATGATAATAATGGATCACCGACGGGGCGTGAGTCAATATCGACATCCCATTATGATCCTGTTAAAAATTTTAGTATTGACAGGTTTGAAGTTGCGATGTCGATAAATAACCCAGAAGGAAAACAACTAACTGGTCAAATTATACTTAAATATCAGATGGGAAAAATTTTTGAACATTTTATGAAAATTATAAAGAACGAAAACATAGGTGGACTTTTTAAGAAGAGCTTCTTTGGACGTTTTCTTGAGCTGCCTGAGGACCCCTCTGCCCCTTATCCATTTCCCTATGATGATGTTATATGGTCTTCTCAAGAGTAGGATCAAGTATACGGGGGATGATAAAGATCCGAATGAGGGGGGTAATAAATTACTGCATTATTATCCTAATCCTAATAGGTTACTGCTGATCCCTGAAGTCTTGAGAAATGTTGTTTTTGCCCGGGACAGGTTTTCCATGCGTCACTTTTAGTCCTTGGCATCCAAGCTTTCCCTTCCTTCTTTCGTGAAGCTTTCTTTGGCGTCAAGTTATCCATAAAATGCTGAAATCTGCATCATTTATGCCTGAAAACTTGCTAATCACGTTTGTTAGCTCAATTACAGGAAAAAGGACTAAAAGTGCATGAATTATATATTTTGTCCTTAAAACTTAGCTAGAATATGGGTCAATTATAGCACTATAGGCGTGTAAATCCGCCTATCATCAGGGGGCAAAAAGAAGATGGATGAAATCTAGATCAACTACTGTGGCATACCTATTTATTTTGGCTTGCAAGATTTTGCCATAGTGACGGGCCTGAGATGCCATCTTCTAGAAGGACAACCACCCCGCAAAAAATCCAAGGCAAGAAAATGCAAGGGAAGACATTGCTCGACGTGGCTACAAAGTATCGGATATGTTGACAAATCTCGAGGATAAAACCATACCAGAGCAGTACAGGGAGCAATTGTGCTTAGTTTTGTTTGACCTTTCGGTTATACTGACCAGAGACATCAACAAGGTCCTAGAAGATGATTTGTTGGTGCGTGCTGAGGATTTCAATAAATTCAACAATTATCCCTGGGGATATGATAGCTTCTACTTGGCTGTCTAATATTTACTGACAAAGCTATCCTCAGGGACGACCACATTATACGACTTATCTTGGGCTTTCATGGTAAAATTAATCACTAATTTTACTCATCCATTAATTTATATTGAATATAGTTATTATGATTTTTTTTGCTTGCTTCATGTTTACAATTTTTAGGCTTGGGCATTTGAAGCCATTCCTCCCCTCCGAAAGTAGTTAATGGATTACCCGGATGAGATTTCTTATCCAAGGATATTTAGGTGGTTGGCTACAAAGAGCAACACTAATATTAAGGAGGCTGACCTCTTTAAACCTCCGGATAATGCAGTACGTCTTCTTCAAGTAAAATAATTTTACTCAAAGATAAGAAAGATATTGAACAGATATTATATCTGGTGCATGAGATGTTATATCTGATGCACCAGATAGGACATCTATTGCGATGGGGTATATTTTGCATCAGATTACCCATCTGTGGCTTTGGTCCTCTGAACCCAAATCCTAAAAGATTAACCATCTACTGCAAATTATGCAATAGACGTTTAATCTGATAACATATCATTCATCTGTTATGACATACAGATCATCTATTGCATAACAGATTACCCATCTTGTGCAGCTGTTGCAACAGATGATTGATATTTTGTATCAGATTATCCATGTGTTGCTCTGTTTCTCTAAACCAGTCTCAAACAAATTTTTACTATATACTGCAAACTATATAATAGATGGGTCTTTTCTTTTTAAAATGTAGCCCAACTATGAAAATTATTATATTATATGATTTACATTCATCTGTCTTTTTTTTCTTTTTTTATAGGTTGTGCATCCATGGATCGTGCCTACTGAGGACTAGTTGGTGATGACTTTTTATATTACTCTAGTTCATGTTGATACTACAGCAGACCCAATGGTGGAGTTAATAAAGAAGGAATCGGCTAGAGCAACAGCCATAAGAAGAGCAGTTAGGCAAGGTCAGCCTAATGTTGAGGCTCTTTATTTCCAACCTTTTACTAAGGCAGATCCGGATGCTTCTTCTGGTGGAGTTGTTGGTGTTGGTGGCAGGCATGCTGATGCTACTACCAATCGTGATGATGAGAATATTTATGCTCAATAAAAAATAAATATGTTTGAAAACACCCTTTTCCCCCCCTTACACAGGTCTCTCTCATCCCTCTTCACCCTTGTGTTCTCGTTGTGAATGTGATGAGTGCAAAGACAGAAAGGATAAACTCTTTGAAAAAGTAGAGGCTATCTCTAAAGCTATCAACGAATTCAAATCCAAGAGGTTTTTCATACCATCCAAGAAGGTGAGGAAGCCATACACTTCTACAGCATTGGTTAGGAGAAAGAAAAGACCAATTAGAGATGTACTCTCCACTCGGAAATCAAAAGAAATTGCAATCCTCCTTCTCCAAAAGCTGTTGAAGTTCAGGGGACAGTCAAGAAGGTGGACACATATACGGAACTTGGCACCGAAGAGAAGAGGGATCTACGATAGGACAAGAATGCCAAGCCAGGTGCACCAGATTACCCCAGGCCTCCTTCCCCCCCTCCCCACCAAGACTTCCATACTATGACTGATATGCGTATGCCGTACGAGGACAAAGTAAGTTTACTTTTCCTAACCTATCCCTTCTAATCTGCCCCATAAAGAAGAAGTTATGTAATAGATTTCACATCTGTTGCAACAGCTGGGTATACTGGTGCAACTGGTTGTGGTTCTATTGCAACTTATTATCCATCTATTTCATAAGTTGCATTGGGTTATTGATTTACAGAACCCTATGCAACAGATGGACCATCCATTGCATCTTTACAATTACTAACCTATTTAAAAATTGACTTTTTAAAAAATTGACTTCTTATCTCACAGCATGTTGACATAATTCTCTACCTCATGAGAAAAAGGCAATTAACGTACCGGGAATCTTATGACATTGCCGATAGGATAATGGACCTCAATTTCTGCAAAAAGCTCAAGGATAGGGACGATTAACTCAATGGAAAGGCATCAGCCCTTGGCGTGGGACTTGATTTCCTAGTTACTACATTGGTCTTGGATGAAGAAGAAACGTTAAGATATGTTATAGGGGATAGGCTAAATCCACACGGTAAGATCTGGACCGAGGCAAAAAAGATTCTTGCAGTCATTAGCGTGAACATCATGCATTATCGGACTGTTAAGATACTACTCAAGGAGGGAAAGATCAATGTTTATGACTCCAACATTCCTCTCGTCGATGATTTTGATCTTTTTCTCCTCATGGAGCCACTAATAGTGTTGTTGCTTATCTTATTGAGGGAGAGTAAACTGATGAATCATTTTCCAAAGGAAGTGTTGGTGAAAACATGGGATTTGAAAGGTCAAAACAGGGGAATGATCTTTTCAAAAGATGATGCCGCTAAAGCGAGCAGCTCGCACGCTCTTGCACACATTCAATGTTTGCTGACCGGCATAGAATGGCCGAGCCAATAAATTTTTTGCATAAAAACATTGTGGTAAACCTGCAAGAAGTCTGGGCTTATAGTATACTAACTGGACACTTGAAGCCTGTGTATATAGCAGAGCCTGTGAAATAGAAATTTTTAATTTCAAGTCACCCTTCACTTTATTACATGTACATGTAGTGGCAATAATTTTTTTCTGATGAAAGTTGAGATTTTTATAATGCAATAGATTAGATTGTCAATCTGTTGCAATTGTGGGAAGACCTGTTTGAATAATCTAATAATCTAATAATCTAAGTCTAATCTATTGCAACAGTGGAAAGACCTGTTTGATAATTTCTATGAATAATCTAATAATCTAAGTTTAATCTGTTGCAACAGTGGGAAGACTTTTTTGATAATTTCCACAGATGACCTAAATTTTACAACATATGCCTAAATCTTTTTGATATTTTTCAACAGTTACACTTGAATATCCATGTGCTCGTCGAAAACAAACCAGTATCAAATACACACACCACCATGAAAATTTCAGCAATTAGGCTTCAATATCCATGTGCCCAACAACACCAAACCAGTAGCAATAACGGCAACAATGTAGTATCTTCTTGTTCTATTTTGTTTCTCTTCAGAAGCCTTGAATTTGTTCAACAAATTCCAGATTACACGATTTTCTTGTGAAGGGTGTCATTCTTCATACCAATCAAAGTAATCGCATCCACCGAATTTCTATAAAAAAGAGATCACAATTACAAAATAATTACAAGTCAATAATTAATCAATTAATTAAATAAAAAAATATTACCTTTGAAATCTTACAAGTAAAAAACCTACGATCCGAATTTTTTTGAGTCCAAGAAGTCTTTAACAGAGCTTCATGACCGCACTTACAATATCAAAAATCTTTATCACAAAAAATAGTGAAAGATGTGTTCGACATTGTCAAGGTCAGTTGAAAAAAATGAAAGTAATAATTTGAGGAATTTGGATAGATAAAAGAAGATAACGATGAAGAAGACGATTTGGGAATTTAGGATTAAATATTAGGAGGAATATGAATATATAAGACAATGGGGGGAGTGAATGACCGTTGGGGGCCAAGTGACGTCAAGTCAGGGAAATGTGCCAGGACTGACACTAACACATTTGATGCCTATTTTATTTTACGTGTTTAAAATGAACATGTCTACTTGATGCCTATTTTATTTTAGGTGTTTAAAATGAACACCGTCGATGGGTTACGCCTTTTTTATTTCAATTCACTTTAACCTTTTTACACGTAGTGACAATTTTTTATGTCCAACAAAAGATGAATTTTTATAATGCAACAGATTCTCCATCTGTTGTAACAGTTATCCTACTTGTTCTGACATATAGTTTATCTGTTGCAATAGGTTGGTCATCTGTTGCATTATCTCGATGTTTTTATCTAAAGTCCATTTATTGCAATAGTGGGAAGACCTGTTTAATAAATTCCAACAGATAACCTACCTGTCGCAACATATGTATAAATCTGTTCGATTATTCCAGTAGATGTATCATCTATTGCAACAGATAAAGTCTATATGTAGCAACATATGTCTAAATTTGTTCATTTTTTTCTCAATAGATGTGTCATCTGTTTCATTATCTTGATGTTTTTATCTAAAGTCCATCTGTTTCAACAGTGGCAAGACTTGTTTGATAAATTCTAATAGATCACCTACCTGTTGCAACATATGTCTAAATCTGTTCGAATTTTCCAATAGATGTGTTGTCTATTACAACAGATACATTATCTGTTGCAATATTTGAATCTAGTATTCTTTTTTAATTAATAATTTTAAATCTAAGGAATAAATAAAATTCGTAGACAAAATAAAATTAATCGAAACCATCATAAATTAGCTAAAATAAGTCAACGAATAAATGAAATGTAAAAAAATTGTATGGGTACAGATCTCAACAAATACATCAACAACAATTTAAGTATACTACCAAGGATTGCTTTGACAGGCTCAAGCTTTAAAGATCTACTCAGTATGGACAAGTTGTTCTTCATCCGATGCTATGAAATTCGTCTTTGCTCGTTGTGGATCTTCATTGTCTCTTGCATACGGTTTTTGTGCTTTCTGTTCTCCATATTTCCATAAAAAGAGTAGCATATTGTCAATGTTGTTCAGCAATAGCTTCTTCTATATCCACATAGAAAGCCAGAATTAGTCAATTCTAATCACAGAGATACAACAAAATGAAAAAAGATAACTTATCTCTTCTTGCAAATCAAATAGGTCTTCCTCCCATTTTAAATTGTCCCAAACATATTATATTTCTATTGCAATAATGAATAAACTGTTGGGACAAATTTTTACATGAGGAAGACCCTGTGTGATAATTTCTAATGGATGAACCATCTGTTGCAACATATGAATCATCTGTTGTAGCAGATAGGTCATTTGTTGGTAAAAATAAAAGTTGTACGAAGAGCTGTTTGATTTTCTAAAATAGACGAGACATATGTTGAACCAAATAAAGTATTTGGTGCAACAGGTTAGTCAACTATTGCAACAGATATATATATTTGTTTGATAATTTTCAGCAGATGTGTCATCTGTTGAAACAGATATGTGTCTGTTTGTTTTGTCAGTTGGAAGACATATAATATATTCACCTTCTTCAGCTCGTGCTGCTCTCCTTTGGACATTGTATGTTGCTCAGTGCAACACGCAGATAGAGGAGTTGTAATTTTGCTTTTTTGGATGCCTGATAATGTCCTAAAAATCACTCTCTTTCTCCTCTTAGCCCAAATCTCTAATGGAACGGATGGAAATAAAATTATCTTTGATGAAATAAGACCCCTCTTAGATGTCAATTCCCTTGCAGAAGCAGTTAATGCATTAATAACATTAATCACTACATCATGTTCCGCCCTGCAGTCTTGACAATTGCATGCAGAACATTCATTGGGAGAGGCAAAATCTGTGTAACCAGTATGATCATACTCATAATGGTTTGAATTAAATACTATAAGAGGAGCATTATTGGCACCAATAGCAGCACCACTACCACCACCAATAGCTCCATCAACAATAATAAGCCCACCTTCCAAAATTGTTTTTCTTGTAATGGTTGTTGCTCCAAACAATTCCATTTTTATTCTATTGATGACCTTAGGGTCCGATAAAGTTTGCATAGACCATAAAGTAAGAAAAAATGGCATCTTCAACTCTCGATTGGTCGTAACTAGCGACGGATGCACATTCTAACATAAATCATTACATATATTAGAATGATGATTAGATCATTCAAAAAAAACATTAATTAAAAGAAAAAATTAATTACAATTATACTTACTTCATCCTTTGAGGGGTTGAAGAGATCAAGAAATTTTGCATTTTTATCAGTTTTGGCCGACAACCATCTCAAGATTCTTGGATAGGAAACTCATTCCTGGTAGTTCACTTGTTGTCTCAAATAAGGAATGGCTTCAAACGTCTAAACCTATAAAATAACGCCAATAAATCAAAACCATTATTGAGCGAAAAATCAATGATATCATGATAGAAGAAAGAAACATTTACCATGAAAGCCCATGGGAAGCCATATAAGTTGACTGTCTTTGGCGCTAACGGAGTCAACAAATATTTGACAATTATTTTAAAGCTTTCATACCCCATGGATAGTTGTTAAAAGACTCAAGATCCTCGGAGAGCTTTATTAAACCGAGGCTTATGTTTTTGTTAACGTCTCTTTCCCAAAGAATATTATGTACAAACCAAACCAAGCACAATGACTGCTTGTGCTTCTTTAAAAGTCCTTTACCTTTCAACGCTTTTATCAAATTTTTGTTTTTAAAGCTTGGACCAATAATGGACACCAGGTCATCACGATCACACAACTTGCCTTTGCCTTTTTTGGGTGTGCGGGGTGCTTTTTTTGGGTTAGAATAGGTATAACTTGAGAAGGAGGACAACATTTTAGTCCAGTAACTATGGCAAACTCCTTCCAACCAAAACAAAAAAGAATGCCACAGTAATTTATCCACACCTCATCCATCTTATCTTTGTTTTCATAGATAAACCTACTCTTGAGAAGTTCATATACCATTTTCATTTGGAAACGAGTATTGTCGTCCTCCAGCAAATCAAGATATTTTCCAAAGCAGCTGTCCCTAAAATAAGCATCCAATTTTTTTTCTCGAAGTATTTTTCTGAAGGCATCGAAAGATTTTCCCATGGCTGACTTAACCATGAAATCACCCGTTAAATCTGTGGTACCATCGTACTGCATTCTCACAGGATAAAGATCAATGCTGAAGGCTTTGACCAGCTCTTTGGTGGAAGGGCTATTAGCATCTGCATCATCTCTTTTGAAACATTCCTCCTCCTCGTGTTCATCATATTCTGCTCCTGATTGAGATAACGCTTGTAAAGCAAGCTTCTAGAGTGGTGGATGTAGCCTAGCTGCTTCACTTGTTCCTTTACTTGGACTTGATTTGGTTTCTGTTCTTTTAGGAACCATATTATCTAAAATTAATAGGAATATAAAATAATATATTATTGTTGATTAATGCATCGTTAAAAAGGATAACAGTAAATCAAACAAGTAAAACAGTAAAATAACAGTTGCAACAGATCACCGATTAGTTTCACTAGTTAGTATATCTATTGCAACATATAACCAAACTATTGCAGCGGATGAGTAATCTGTTGTAATAATACAAAACATACCACTCATTTTTAAGACAGATGAATGGTCTGTTCAACAGATCACACAACTGTTGTGACATCATCTGTTACAACATATGAGTGATTTATTGGAACAGTTAAATAATCCATAGCAACGGCTGAGTAATCTGTTACGACAATATAAAATATATCACTTATCTGTTGACAAAGATGAATGGTCTGTGCAACAGTTCAGACATGTATTGCAACACATGAGTAATCTGTTGGAACAGTTATCAACGATCAATATTATTTCGATTTCTTCCAACATAGGGTCGTCGATCGCGGCAGATGAATGATCAGTTGAAAAAATCAAGTCTTGGACTTTTCCTGTAGGAAGAGTTGGTAGGATTTTATCCAATAGGAGGTTCATCTGTTGCATCAGATCATTAATCTGATGGTTCTTCTATTGCACCAGATGGTTAATTAGTTGCATTAGATTTTTTATTTGAAGCTTAATCTATTGCAACATATGGTAAAGCTGTTGCATCAGATTATTAATCTGTTGTATCAAAATTGTAATCTAATGGTTCCTCTGGTGTATCAGATGGTTGATCTATTGCATCATATGATAAATCTGTTGCATCAGATGGTTAATATGTTGTACCAGATGGGTAACCTGCCGGAGGAAACAGTGGCACAATTTTGTTAAACAAAAAATAGCAATTTCACCATTTTTACCAAGAATAAGAACAGAACAAATCGAACCAAATTGTCCTTTTGTTTTTTATAAACACAAAAAATAAAAATCAAACTTCAAAAAAATGCAACAAACAACAAAATATCATAATTTACTTTGAAAACAAAAGAGAAGAAATACCAAAAATTAGGGTTTTATTTAGATTGCATTTCAGATTAGTGCAATAAATATTGAAATTGTTAACCAATACTATAAGAGAAGTTGGCTCAAGTTCCTCATTTTCTTCAAAACTAAAATGGCCATAAATTTTTACCTGTGAAAGAAGAAAAGGATCGATAAAGAATTCGATGCTGTTGTGGCTGGAGAGAAGGGATGTCACATCGATTGAAGTCGAAAAGAAACTCGAAGCCCAAAAATTTATAGTTGGATATTGAAGTCACTGAGGATTGAAATAAAAAAGTTGCAGAACAGTTGGTTGCGAGAGAGTTGAGAGAAGCTGGCGAGAGAGGGATGAGAGATAGGTTGATTGAATTAAAGAAAGAAACTCGTAGCCCAACTATTTGTCATTAGGGGTTAAAGAGAGAAATTTTACAGAACTATTGGTTGGGAGAGAGTTAAGAAAAGCTATTGAGAGAGAGGAGAGAGTGGTTGATTTGGATTGAAGAAGGTGTGAGTTAGGTTGATTTGTATTTTTGAAAAGATTAAAAAGTTTTGAAAATATTAATCAAGTCCACAATTAACTTGATCAAGTTTCCTAATAATGTTTGACCCTAGCTGTTGGTCAATGTCACCAATCCTTCATTTAAGAAGGGGATAAAATGGGACTTGTCCCCTTTGTAGCAGCCCAATGCGATTTCACCGCATCGCACCATAGTGCAAAATGGCAATTGTCCCTTTCCAGTAAACCACTCCAATAGCGGAGTGGCACGGTGGGTGGCAAATTTGTGATTTTCAATTTTGAGTAAAATTTTAAAAGGGAAATTTAGTCTTTTCCCAAGCCCCCAAATCGTGTGAAACACAGAATTAATCCTATTCTAACCGTTATATGCATATTTTCATCAAAATTACTCTCCAAGAAAACCCTAGAACTCAAATCATCATCTCCAAGAAATCCAAATCCACCATTCTTTTTCCAAGATAGCTCAAACTTAAAGATTCTCAATCCAAGAACTTCAAGAATCTATCATCAAGAGCACAAATATGAACTCAAAGTTCAAGTTTCCTCCTCTGATCATCAATTAAGGTATGTGGAGTTATGATCAAGAATATTCCTTCATCCTTGTGCCCAAAACTAGTTTTTAATTATAAATTTACATGATTTTGTATGATTACCCATGAATTTCAAACTAGGGTTCGTACCCAATATTGCTAATTGAAGGATTTTGAATTTTCAAGTGATTTAGATGTTGAATTTCATGTTTATTTTAGTATTTTCATGCGTATTGCAGAAATTTCTAGATTTAGACTTGAATTATTAATATTTTTATTATTTAGCATGAATTTAATAATGATTTGATATGAAATAGATGCATGGGTTACTATCCCTAGTTTGAATGTTGTTATTTCAAGAAGATTATGCTTTTAAGCATCCCATGACTTGTTATATTCTGATTTTGAACAAAGATTTGATCTTTTGATCTCAACTTAGATATGGAATCCTCTTTACAAATTTAACTATAGTTTACAGTAAACAAATTTACAAGAGGTTTTCATTGTAAACCCTTATACTAGATTTTAAAAGTGGATTTCCAATAGAACGAGCATACAGATTAAAGGAAGTAGTATTTAGCATCGAGCTAGATATTTTATATGGCCTAGAACTACGAGCCAATGTAGATTCAGATTATCAGATTATTACCATTTCTATATGGATGACAGATACAGATATGATCACTTAGATTAGGTTATACTCCTTGGCAAGAGTATGAAACCTCTCCCCAACATGAGGTTTTCCCATTAGGAAACTAGACGTTGGATACTATAATAGCTTACATAGTGTATGTCGGTTAGTTTTTAGTTTAGTATAGTAGTAGACTTTTAGTATTTTCGGTGAGTTTGAGTCAGCAGGGGGATTGTCCCAGTGACTCTCTAGCTTTAGTAGTAGAGGCTTTTTAGACTGCTAGATATGATTCAGATTTTTAGTATTTATTGATCAAACTCTTGAGCTTAGTAATTTTAGATATTATATTCAAATAGTTTCAGCGTAGCTCATACAGAATTTTGCATCTTAGCTTTGATTATATATCTTTATTTCCTCTATTTTGAGCTTCAGATTTAGTAAAAGGGAGACAAGGTTAACTTAAGGCTACTCGTAGTCTTGAGCACCATATGACATCTCAGGACCCATTTTCAGGGTGTTACATCTGCATCACCTATTGGACGCAGTAAAGGTCAGTCAACAACTCAACCACCACTATTTGATAACTCTCATTTTATTTGATGGAAGGCCAGGATGGAAATGTATCTTTAAGGTAAAGATTAAGAATTATGGGATAGAATTATTGATGGACCAACAATTCCCATGAAGATAGTTGATGAAGAATAAGTGAAAAACGTAAGGAGTGAATGCACCCCAGAAGATCTTGTTGCACTCAAGAAGAATGAAAAAACCAAAAACATTCTTGTTTCTCATCTTAGTCCGGCCGAATGCAATAGAGTGTCCAATTACAACACTACTAAACAAATATGGGATGCATTGGTGAATGCATAAGAAGGCACTAGCCAAGTGAGAAAATTCAAAATTGTATTACTTTTCGCTGAATATGAGGCTTTTCAAATTAAGAAAACTGAGTCACTACAAGAAATGATAACTAAGTTGACTTTATTTAGTAAATGAGTTTTCATCTCTAGAAAAGCTTTTATCTACTGAGGAATAGGTAAAGAAGATCTTGAGAGTCCTACCAAAGTCTAAGTGTGATGTCAAATTACAGCCATAAGGGAAGCTAAAGATCTCATTGGAATGTCCCTTGATGAATTAGTTGGTAATTTAAAGACCTATGAAATAAACATAGAAGGTCTAATAAGGGCAACTAAAAGTGATGAATCTGAACTAGATGAAGAACAAGTATCCTTCATTACAAAAAACATGAAGAAGTTTTCAAGAAACGGGGATCTGAAAAGAAAGAAATAGGTATCAAGAAGTGGTCCAATGTAAAAATCAGGTTGGATGCTACAAATGTGACAAAAATAATCATCAGACTAAGGATTGTCCTCTCTGAGAGATTGAGTAAAAAAGGGAAAGAGCTGAAAAAGAATTTAAAGAAAAAGCAAAGAAAAAATAAAAAGTTGGGTTATTCCATGGTAGCTACTTCAGGATCATATTCAGAAGAATCAGATGATGAAGAAGTTGATGAAACTGCCCTCATGGCCGTTGGAGATTCAAACATAGAAGAAAAGGATAGAACCTCAAAGGTAAATATTCTTGAACTCAAAGAAAAGTTGCATTTATTTTCAAAAAGAATATTTGCTTCTTTAATAAGTGCTTTAATTGATAATTTCCAAGAACTAAATTCTGATAGGGATGAAATTTTTAGGAGTCTGACAAACCTAAGGTTTGATTATATTGATCTAGAGGCTTGTAAAAACACTGTTGAAAAGGAAAACTACACTTTTAAGAAAGAAGTTAGCAAACTTGGTTCATTAAACTTGAAGTTCTAAAATAGTCTCTCTCTGAAAAGGGAAAAAATGTCAAGAGTGAGGAACAAGAAAAAATTAAGTCAAAAATGACTAAGATTAAACATGAATGCTTTTGTGAAAAATAAAAGGTTAGTTAACTAAATCAATAAATTTCCAAATTGAAACTTGATCTTGAAAGAGCCAATAGATGGACAAATTCCTCAAGAATTGTTCATAAGCTAGGTGAAAGAACGCACAATGAAAAGTCTTGATTGGGCTTTTATAAAAGTTTTAATGCTACTAAGATCTATGGTATATTTGTGGTTACCTGGGGAATCCAACCACTGAATGTCCAGTTGCAGCAAAAAGCAAATCAAGAAGCATAAGCCTAGAAAAGGAATCTAATTCTATGTTAGTACAAGCTAACAAGAAGGTAAAAACTGAACAGAGAAACATGTCACATAACATATTGCCTCGATAGGCTATAAGGAACCTTATTCATCCATTTGATCACAAGAAAGAACCCAAGCTTGTAAGGGTGCCTGAAGTTTACCCCAAATTTCTTTTGCAGGTGAGAGTGAAAAGAGGTAAACAAAATTAGTACATGGATATATCTTGCTCAAGGAATAAGACTGGAAGCAAATAAAGTTCGTTTCACTCACCATGTTTAAAAGGTGAATATATCTTTCGAAGATTGCAAAAAGAGAATCATTACTGGAGTTGGAAAGATTGGGAGAGATAAAATAAAAGCCATTGAAAGATGGTTAGATTACAGTGCTCATGTAACAGGGAAGCAAGGTAGATTCTCTTTCAAAGTAAAGAATAATATAAGTACGACCAAGTTCCTGGACCTAGTCCATATGAATCTTTAACAACCTGAAAAGTTGATGAAATATGTAAAATTTGTGATTTTGTGTGATTTAATATTTTACCCCTTCCCATACTTGCATTATGGTATTTTGAATGTGTAGGAGTAATTGACACAGTTTTTAATGTATTTTGGTACCATTTATGCGATATTATGGTTTATGATTTCTCTGACAACCTTATTTTGGACTTATGTGGAAATCCTTTGATCCATGCAATGGATGGCTAAACGGACAATTCCAACAGCTCCAGAATATTGATTTTAGGCTTGGTAGCTCTTTGGTTTAGGTCCCAGTGCAGCCGATCTCATTTTGACTTATTGGTCGAAAAGTTAAAAAATTGAGAATATGAGTGTGGGACACACATTTGATCAAAACGACCTCGGATCGAAAATCTGACTTTGCCATCAAATTCTAAACATTGATTTTAAGATGTTAACATATTTGATGTGATTTTACGACTTTTGAATCTCATTTTAATCCTCGATTTGGAAAATTATAATTTCGAATTTCAGGGGTCAACTTTGTGAAAATAATATTTTTTAAAAAATTTGATATTTCCATTGAGTCTGAAGCATCAAATTTAGTATGTTTTCATAGTTTGTTTCCATATGTCGAACTCCGAACGAATCTTGGGCACCCCATTGAATTTCTTTCGGACTTGTAAAAAGTTGGTGCAGATTTTTGTGCACTATTAAAGGAATTTTTGGGCCCATTTTGCTCATTTTTCAGCTTGGCTCTTGAGATTTAAACCCTAAAATAGTGTGGGAGCTTAAAACTGAAGCTTATGAGAGTTAGGGAAGCTAGATTAACATCTATTTCTTGATTCTATTACGGATTTAAGGTAAGAATTCACTTTTTTCTTAATAATTTCTTGATTAATTTCACAAAATCCAAAAAAATATCGGGTTAAACCCTAATTTCACTACTTTTCACTTAGAATTACTAGTTTTTCATCAATTTAACCTTCAAAACAACTCTGATTCTTGATTTTAATCCGGATTTCAAAGATTTTACCTGGTAAAGCTCAAAAATAATTTTTCTTCGATTTGAACCTTGTTTTTTACTCAATTTGACTTAAATTTTCAGTTGTAGGTTTCTGAAGATATGGGAAACAAATTTTTAAAGTAAATTTATAATTTTGTCCTTTTTTTGAAAATCCAATTCGAGGGTTCGTTTTGATCCTGAACCAAAAGTAGTCAATATGGGTATCGTTAGACCCGTATTGATGAGTAGATTACTATTTTTATAGTGTTATGACATTTTGGGATTGTGAAGTAAAGATGGACACTTGGAGAATGATTTGAGGTTTTGCGGTTCATCCTGGAGGTAGGCTTCTACCTATAATTCTTCAAAGATGGTGTGTGTTATATATGGAATGTTAATGTTAAGTTTGAGTATGAGTAGAATAAATTAGTCTTAATTATTGCATTTTGGGGATTAGATGAGGGGTTTGTAAGGTGGAATGGTTATGACCTTTTAGTCTTATTCTCTTCTCTTTATATTATACTTATTTCCAGCATGAATATAATATGATGTTAGGTTTGTGATGTGGTTTAAGTTTTGAAATCATTCTTAGTATGACTAACCTTATTTGGGCTAGTCTAGTGATCTTAAAACCGTAATTTGGGTAGAGTTGAATTAAATGCCCATGTTTCTAGATGAAGTTCCTATCTTAGGATTGGTTATGGCTTGTTTGACATTTAGAAGTGAACTATATATCTTAGCCTAGTTTGGGGGAGTAGATTGCTTAAATATGAAAATAGAGTATTAGAAGCAGGTTCGTCCGTCCCACTTACGCCAAGACTTGTATTAGCCCTTGTGAACTTAGTTACTAATGTTAGGCTTAGTTGAGACTAATGAGCCTTATTTATGAGATTTTCTTGGTAAATTGATAAATTGTGATTACTTTCTCCAGATTATGATTAATACCCTATAGAGATGTTAATTCCTCTTAGATATGATATTGGGCCTTTAGAGATGCCAATTCATCTTAGATGTGATATTGGGCCTTTAGAGATATCGTTCCTCTTAGATGTGATATTGGGCCTTTATAGACGTTATTTTCTCTTAGACATGATATTGGTCCCTTAGAGAAGTTATTTCCTCTTAAACATGTTATTTGGCATATAGAGATGCTATTTTCTCTTAGATATGATAATTGTCCCAGAGAGGTGATATTCCTCATAGTCATGATGTATGACCAAAAGATATGAGATATCTTATAAATGTGATATGCTTATTGATATATGCCTCCAAGATGTGAGATGTTTCCTAGATGTGAGATGCCTCCTATATGTGAGATGATTTATATATATATATATATATATATATATGTATGTATGTATGTATATATATATGCTATGGCTTATAAATATGATAATCGATATGAGTTTCGGATATGTGTATGGGCCTAAGGCCATGATTATGATGTTGTGATTATTCCGGACATATTATTGGGGCTAGGGTCGTGTTATCATATTGGTTAGATATCCGGAAAGTATTTATCTTTGTAAAGGATACAATTGTAGAATATGGATACCTATATATTTATGTTGCTTACGATTTCATTAACTGTACTAGTGATGGCATGCATAGATTCGATACATTCATGATTATTATATCGGTATTGATGTGATCCTAGCTGAAATACGACCTCATCACTATTTTCCTAAATAAGGGTTAAAACTCACTTTTCACCTTAATAATGAATTTCTTTTCTATAATAATTGCCTTACTAAATGGAACATTTATACGTTTACAAGAGGTTAAAAATATTGTCTTCAAGATTTGACCGAGATAGATTTTGGTCCCTGACTTGACACTATTATTTACTCCGATGATGAGATATTTCAACCCTTTCTATATTTTTACAATGATTTAGTCCCAAAGTTCATTCGGGGCAACAGACTTATGGATTTATGCTCTTTTTGTCATAACTTTTGTCTGTGCACCTATTATGATGATATTGATATCCGACAAGGCTGAAGGATACTGTTATAATGATATTGATACCCAACAAGGTCGAAGGATATTGTTATGATGATAATGTACCCAGCAAGGCCAGAGGACACTATGATGATATGTTGATACCCAATAAGGCCGGAGGTTGATTATGATGATGAAGATGGTTATGATGATGAGATTATGAGGTTGATTATATACCTTGCATTTATTCTAGCATTCGCATCGCCTATCACCAGTATGCGCTTATATCTATCAGTCGGTATAGGATAATTGTATAGATATGGGTGATGAATATGCCTTATGTTGTTGTATATTGATTGAACCTTCTGAGCCTAGAGTAGTGGGGTACATATAGGCTCGACTAGGTATTTGATTGTCCTAAATAGCTAGTTATTTATGCTATTATTGATATTATTATTATCATTATTATGATCATTATTATGGATAGTTTATGATAGATTGGCCATTGATTCGGTATCGAGATTTGAGGTATGTTTTTGACCTTTTTTATCTTATGATTGCACTATTATGCATGATTATTTTATGTATAGCCATGTGGATTAGAAACCTAATTATGATAGTATTAAATCCCAATAGGACTATAATGAGGTCTTAAAATGAACACGTGATGATTTACGTTATCCTTTGAGTTGACCTCATAACTATAAGTATGTATATATATATAACTATATGTAGCTATGGTGATACTTTATATCCCTTCCTTCATTTGTTAATATTGTATATTCATTCCTTGGCCTTGTATATTGTTATATATTCTTCTTCCACTCTTTATTCGTATATTGGTTAAGGATATACGGTATAGTGTTGAGATTCCTAAGTATGGCTTGAATAAGATAGTGCACCCTTATTACTTAGACATATTATGTTTGTCAATTAGACATGAACAGGAAAGTTGTTCCTTATTATCTCATTCGCTTGTAACATGATTTCTGGACACTTAGGTGTAGTTTTAATTCTATTTATATGTTGTATATATCTGCCTTATTTTTGGAGCTCAATTGGCAGTAGCCTACTGAGTACCATTCTTTTGGTACTCATACTACATTTCTACATCCTACAGATCATAGTACAGGTTATCACTGTTGATGTGTGCATCGTGTAGAACATCCATGGTTCAGAGATAAAGAGTGAGTTTCCAACATTCGAAGTATTACTTTTCTCACTCTTATGTATTAGATTAGTCTTTATGTTGTATTCATAGATAAGTTGTATCAATGTATTTCCTTTTATATTTTGCCTTTGTACTCTTATTAGATTAGAAGCTCTTGTACTGATACCACCAGGTTTAGAGATTTATTCATGTATTTGCACTTTCGCTATACTTATTCCACATTTCTTCCTTAATCTATTGAGTAGTCTGCTACTAGCCTTTCCATACTACGGGTTAGGCTTGTCTACTGGTGGGTCATAGTAGGCACCATCATGACCTGAGGATTTGGGTCATGACATAGTTCTTAGGCTATCTTGTCTGTCCTTTCCACTCTCATCAATATTCCAGAAAGCACATCCTCAATTTTGAACTTTCCGAGATCTATGGGATTTGACTCCTTGATATTCACTCAGTCATTGGGGAAACATATCTATCATACTCTTTTTTTATCTCTCCAATCTCTACAATGACATTCCCTCTCTCGATCACGATCGTTCCAGCCTTTGTTCCTACCTTGACTTTGATAGGTCGGGCGGGAACCCCCCAAATAGTTTTCGAAGTATTTTGTTTTTTTCATCAAGGGCCTTTGACTCATATTCATCATACCCGTTGAAGACCACTGCATAGACCTCTTTTTTGGTGTGCACCCATCACATGCTTTGTAAGGAGGTCCAATTGTGTCATTATTTGGGCCATATTTTCCTGCTTCTCTTTATCTTTATTTCTTTTCTATTTATTCATAATCAAGGTGGTAGGAGAACCCATGGATACCTCGGTATCCCGAATGCGCCACCCCATATTTTTCTTTAGGATTTGCTCAAGCAAAGTCAAAGCCACTCCATATGACAATCTCACAACTGACCCACTGTTCGCATTGTCTACCATAGCTTTGCTCAGTTAGTCCAAATCTCTTTAGAATATTTAGAGAATCATCTTCTCCGGCACTTCATAGTTAGGGCACTACACAGGTTTTTCATTAAATTTTTCCCATACTTCATGTAGAGGCCCCCCATTAAGTTGACAAAATTTAGTAATTTTTTCCCAAAATTGCAACATCTTCGAGGGAGAGAAGTATGGATCCAAGAAATCATTGATAAGTTTGACCCAAGATGTAACGGACCCGACGGGTAGAGACATCAACCAAAACACTACTTCGCCCATTATAGAGAATGGAAAAATCCCCAACCAAATGAACTCTTGTATAATATGAGCAATGTTAAACGAGGCACATACCTCAACAAATTCTTCAAGTGTATATTTGGGTCTTCATGAGCTTGACCCCCAAAGAGACCTCTCATTTTTAGCATGTGGATTATCACACTCATGACGTGGAACACCTCATTCCCTTCATTTAGTGGGATGCGGATGGCGCTAGCATGCCTCGCATTATAGAGATGGTCTTCATCATCAAGGGGTCCATCAAAGGTCCTAGCATTGCTTCTACGTTCATTCATTGTGTCGTGGACACTATTGAAATCACCTATAAAAAAAAGCATAAAACAAAGTAAATAAATACCACTACGGGTAAACCCAAAGTTACTATCAATACCAGACAAATAAAAACCAAGTTTCACTCCTCAACAACGACGCCATTTTTGATAACGCTCAACTTACACCATTATTTGGTGCAAGGTGATCATTATCAATATAATAACACAACTTAGGTTCGGGCCAAATCCATGAAGAGTGTAATTTAGTCATCAAGTCCTATGTATGTTGAAAGTTAATAGGAGTTCACCTGCAACGTAGACTTAAAGAAAAACTTAAATTAAATTGGGGGTATGATTGAAAACGTTGTTTGAACAAAATTAACTTGTAACACTAATCGAGAGCAATAATGTTAGATTAAAACACGAACGATAAAATAGTCTTGAGGTTATACTTATCCTAGGGGTTGTACATGCATGGGTGTTTGAGGGCCAGTCATTTCTTATTCAAAGTGTTGGGTAGGCTAGATTTTAACTCTTAGTGTGAGTCTTCAACAATGCACAAAGTTTTACTCATGGATGATTTCGAATACCTCATGAGTGTCCCCATTTAACCAATCCAGAACCTCAACTTAGCATCCCTATTTTTAGAATGATGCCAATCAATCCAGCTACATCGCAAAACATCCTTATTTCTAAGATAATACTAAGGAAGTAACTAGTATCAAATAGTTGTTCACTGCTACTCATCACCCACATCCCTCTATCAAGGATAATGTGGGATCCAATTTAATTGGGGATTTCACCCATAATTATCGACTTAACTATAGAATAATAACAAAACCCAACATCAATGACGAATAATTTAGACTAACAATCAACACCCATACACTTCATACCCTACTCAAGCATAACCCAAGATAGATATCTGAGAAAAGAGATATACCCAAGGTAGCAACCAATGCATCCATTGATAACAAATCAAGAATAATCCCAAAGGTCCAATCATAAATTACAACTAAAAATGTAACGCCCCGAGAGTACACCCTGGGTGTCACATGGTGCTTACAGTCTCGAGAGACTACAACATAACCTATGAGCGGGTACCTATTATGAGCACTAGATAACATGATCATAAATGCAAAAGAATACTGACATGCCATAAGGTTTTAATAACTGAATTCAAAACTAAAATACAATTATATAGAAATAACTGACTGAATCTGATAAAGTACCGATAAATTGGATAATTAACTGTAATGTTTGAATACTGAATAACTAACTCTAATGTCTGAAAAGCCTCTAAAACTAAATGACTGTGAGTTGATGGGACAGGCCCCAACTAACTCCAACTAACTACTAAACTGAAAGCATGAAATAAAATAATTCTTCCTCGAATAATGAGGTCTCACAACTGCTACTGTACTGTTGATAGTCTGAGAGTTAGCGTGATCCAGAAAGTGGTCGTACAAACCTATGATATGATATATCATAGCACAAAAGAAAGGTGTGTGATCAGTACTTTGAAAGTATTGGTATGCTAAATGAGGTAGGCTGATATGCATGGGTTCATGATCAGGACTAATAATAATCTGGATATACAGGTAAAGCATGGAATGCTGAATAGAAATCATGGAATCTGTAGATACTAGAAATATGGAGAATCTATAAATACTGAGTATGCATGAAAGACTGAAAATACTGAAGATACGTGAAATCTATAGATACTAAGAATGCATGACCAAGCATATAACATGAACTGAGTAAACTCTATAAACTCAAATAACTAAAATTTATATGCTTTGGTCAAACAACACTAAGACTGAATAACTAAATTGAGACTGTAGTTGAGACTCTGACTGAGACTGTGAGAGGTATTATCTAATTGACAAGCAACCTATAACCCCAGTTGGAAGGGTGTTAATACCATACCACGGGTACTAACACTGGCTGTGTGGATCCACTAAACCAATATATCGTCCAAAGGACTAAGGTTGTCAAGCCTGAACTGACGGGTGATCCCTGTGGGATAATCAAGCCTAAACTGACGGGTAACTTCTCATATTCTACGCTGGCTACATAGTTCTAGAGTATAGGGACTGCTACTAGAGACTTTGCCTATCTGATAGGGAATCCTCCATACCTACACTCGCTCGATGCTAAATCCTACTCCCAACTGAAAGACACTGAAATACTTGATTGTTCTGAGTTTAACTGACTAAAATCTGATTGTTTTGATAATGCTCATACTATATTCTGAAAAACTGTTCGGTAATGCACTGAGAATAGACTAAATAAACAACTATGGTTTCCGGGTATTTACACCACCAGGACACAAAAACAATAATAATCAAATGACACCAAAACTTGGAGGGCATAACATGAAGGTTTTTTTAAAACATTTATTTTTGTAGGCATTTTGTCAAACACTTGTAGTTCATACTTTAGTCGAATCATGGGAATGATAGGGAACTTGTAGTAAAAGCATAAGTTCAACATAAATAGTACTAAATCATGGTTTAATTCAATAAATAATAATATAAGAATATGGAGTATTGAATAATAACAATAATTTTAGGGAATAAAATCAATAGTACATGGAGATTCATGGGTGAAATCATAAATTAAATTCAAATAACTTGAAAAGATCACAATTTTATAATTTAAAAGGGTTACTTGGACTCCATGGATGAAACAAATCCATGGATGAACATCTGACATACCTTAGTAGAAGAATCACTTCAAGTTATTGGAGCAGTTCTTGGGATTGACCTTAATTCTTTAGAGTTAGGGTTCTTGTTCTTGAAGAGAGTTGATTTTAATTTGAGAGAACAATGCAAAAGTGAGCAAATAATGCTCTCTTAGGGTTAAATCCCATGTTTAGGCGAATTTTGGGTCAGGGAAAAAGACAAAACGGCCCTTGAAATTTAAAATCACAAAAGTGGGAAAAATCCCAATTTTCACCCTTAGCGAGATACATCACCATCGCGCCCAGCCACTGGAATCAGACAATTGGGAATCTGCATGGTGGCACAACATGGCATAGTCGTGTTTCCACTTTTTTTGTGACCTGGAAGCTCACCGCGACACGGTGGAATCACGGAGAGACGCTGAAAACTGCCAAATGTCAATTTGGCCTATAGCGTGATACACCATGATTGTGGACCCTCACTGGAATCGTCCAAATGGGAAATTAGCCTACTCCGTGATGTGCTAAGGGTTAAAATGATGAGGTTTTATGAGTGAAACTTAAAATAGCCATAACTTCTTACTCGGTTATTGGATTTAGGCAAATTTTATATCGTTGGAAAGATAATTGAATTTCCTATGCAATGGCAGGCTCCCGACTATAAATTAATGAGTATTTATAATTTTTATATATGAATACTTATGCATTGGGACTTAAATCATGCTAAGGATATATGGGGTATTACAATATCTCCCCCTTGGGATCATTCGTCCTCGAATGAGATTGGTTAAGCTGAGGAAAACTGATGGACTAAGCTGTACACTGAACATGCATATCTGATGCATGGAATGTATGAATGAACTGACTCATGAATGCATGAATAACATGAACATGATGTGTAATTGAAACTAATCATGATAGAGAGAAATCTTATGAATATTAGTACCTTATACTGAATATGGTCCCACGGAGAAAAGATGTGGGTACTTGGTCTGCATATTTGCTTCTGTTTCTCAAGTGGATTTCTCAATGGAATAATTCCACCAAAGAACTTTGACTAGTGGAACTTATTTGTTCCTTAGTCTATGAACATGATGACCAATAATTTTGAATGGAACTTCCTCATAGGAAAGACTGTTCTGAATATCTGCACTTTCTAAGGGAACAAATACAGCTAGATTGCTAATACACTTCTTCAACAATAAGACATGAAACACTGGGTGTACTGAGGCAAGATCTAAAGGCAACTCGAGATCATAAGCTACTTTACCGAAACGACTGACAATTTTGAAAGGACCGACATATCGGGGACAAAGTTTCCCTTTCTTGTCGAACCTCTTCACCCCTTCATGGGAGAGATTTTCAAGTACATAAAATCACTGATCTCAAACTCAAGATCCTTTATACTCACATCCGTATATGATTTTTGTTCGCTCTAGGCAGACCTAATCCTTTCTCTGATTAACTGAACCTTCTCTAATGCATCAGACACCAAGTCAGGCCCTACTACTGTGGCCTCACCCACTTCAAACTGAACAATTAGAGATCTACATATCTGCCCATAGAGAGCTTCAAATGGAGCCATCCCTATACTGGAATAATAGTTGTTATTATATGTGAATTCGATCAAAGAAAAGTGGTCATCCCAGCTAACTTTAAAATTAACTACACATGCTCTTAGCATATCTTCAAGAGTCTGAATGGTCCTTTCTGCTTGACCATATGTCTGAGGGTGGAAAGTTGTACTGAGATGGACTTGGGTACCAAGACCCTTTTAGAATGCTTTCCAAAAGTGAGAGAAAAAGTGGGTACCTCTATCTGAGATGATATATAAGGGAACACCATGCAACTTAACCACCTCTTTGAGATAGATTTTCGCATAGTCCTCAGTTGAATAAGAGGTATGGACTGCAAAGAAATAAGCTGATTTAGTCATATTATCTACAATAACCTACAGAGAATTATGTTGATGACGAGTATGAGGCAAACCTGTCACGAAGTCCATGGTTACTTCTTCCCATTTTCATGTGGGAATATTAAACTCCTGCATGAACCCACTAGGCTTTTGGTCCTCAATCTTAACCTGTTAACATGTAGAGCACTTAGCTACAAACTCTGTAATATCCCTCTTCATCCCACTCCACTAATAGATCTCCCACAAATTGTGGTACATCTTAGTGGCCCCTGGATGAATGGAGTAACGCACACCATGTGCTTTTGCAAGAATTTGATGCCTTAAATCATCTACACTAGGCATACACAATCTACCCTGACAATTTAAAACACCATCTCCCCATTGGGAGAAAACCTTAACTTTCTGATCTCTAACTGATTCCTTCAACTTAACTTGATTGGGATCTCTATCCTGCTTTTCCTTCACCTTGGAAACTAAAGATGATCCTAAGGTACTCTGCACCCATACACTACCTTTTTCTAAATCAATTAAGCAGACACCTAGAGAGGCAAGCTGATGAACTTTTTGTGATAACTTCATCTTACCACCCTTAACATGAGCAACATTACCCATAGACAATCTACTGAGAGCATCAGCCACTACATTGGCTTTGCCCGAATGATACAGAACACTCATGTCATAATTCTTCAATAACTTTAACCACCATATATGATGCAAATTTAAATCTTTCTAAGAAAAAACATAAAGAAGGCTTTTGTGATCTGTGAACACATCCACATGCACCCCATACAAAAAATACCTCCAAATTTTTAAAGCAAACACTACAGCTGCTAGCTCAAGGTTATGAGTTGGATAATTCTTCTCATTGGGTTTAAGTTTCCTAGAGAAATAGGCTATGACCTTACCTCTCTGCATAAGGACACAACCCAAACCTACTCTGGATGCATCACAGTACACAATAAATCCATCTAAACTATCTGTCAAAGTAACAATTGGGGCTGAGGTAATTGAGTCTTTAACTCTTGAAAACTCTTCTCATAGGAATCTGACCACTGAAACTTAACTTTCTTCTGAGTCAATTTAGACATAGAGGATGCAATAGAATAAAACCCTTCAACAAACCGATGGTAATAGCCAGCCAAGTCTAAAAACTCTTGATGTCTAATGGAGAGAAGGGCCTAGGCCAGCTTTTCATCTCGGTCTTTTAGGGATCAACTCTATTGCCATCACCAAAAATAATATGGCCAAGAAAAGCTACTGATCTTAGCCAAAATTCTCAGTTACTGAATTTAGCAAACAACTGATGGGCTCTAAGATTCTGCAACACTCTTCTGAGATGGTCTGCATAATCATTTTTTCTACGAGAGTATACAAGAATGTCATCAATGAAGACTATGACAAACATATCCAAGTACTATTTGAAGACTCGGTTCATCAAGTCCATGAAGGATGTTGGGGAATTTGTAAGACCAAAGGACATAACTAGAGACTCAAAGTGACCATATGAGTTTGGAAAGTTACTTTTAAAATGTCACATTCCCTGACCCTGAGCTGATGATAGCCTGATCTGAGGTCTATCTTGGAAAAATAGTTGGCACCCTGAAGTTGGTCAAATAAGTCATCGATTCTAGGAAGTGGATATTTATTCTTGACTGTGACCTTGTTCAACTGATGATAGTCAATACACATTCTGAGAGAACCGTCTTTCTTAAGCACGAATAGAACTACTGTGCTCCATGAGGAGATGTTGGGTCTGATGAATCCCTTATCTAGGAGATCTTTAAACTTTTCTTTTAACTCCTTGAGTTCGGTTGGAGCAATTCTATATTGAAAAATAGATATGGGTTGAGTGTCGGGGAAAAGTTCTATTCCGAAGTTGATTTCCCTTTTGGGAGGAACTCTGGGAAGATCTTTAGGGAACATATTTGGAAATTCCCTGACTACTGAAACTGACTCAAGAATATGAGTCTCTGAATTTAAGTCTTTGAGTCGAACAAGATGGTAAATACACCCTTGGATATCATCGTTCTCGCTCTAAGGTACGAAATCAACTTACCCCTAAGAGCTATAGAACTGCCCCTCCATTCAAGGACTGGTTCATTTGGGAATTGAAAATAAACTATTCTATTTCTATAATCAACCGAGGCATAGAATGAGTGGAGCCAATCCATGATGAGAATGACATCAAAATTCATCATCTCTAACTCTATGAGATCAACTAAAGTAACTTTCTGAGATATTGTGACCAAAAAGTTCCTATATACCTTCCTAGTTACAATGGAAAAACCCACTGGAGTAGACACTGAAAAGGGCTCTGCTAGAGTTTTAGGACTGACTCTAAAATTGATAGTTATAAATGGAGTTACAAAAGAAAGAGAAGCTCCATGGTCTATTAAAGCATAAACATGTAAGTGAAAGACTTGCAACATCCCAGTAACTACGTCAGGAGAATTTTCCTGATCTTGTCGGGACTAAAGAGCATATAATTTATTCAAAATCTGACCATTGGTAGCACTGGAAGTGGCACCCTACTGAGTTGGGCAACCGGATAAAACTGATGACTGATGGCACTGGCCCTATTAGCGCAACTTCCTACCTTTCTGAGAAACTACCCAACACTCTCAAATCCAATGGCCTAGCTTGCCACACCTAAAGTACACGTCACTGCCAGCTCTACACTCATCCTAATGGTGTCTACCATACTTCTGACATAGAGGATTTTTACGGGCGCTACTAATACTGGCTTGGGACCTAGAGCCAGGTGATCTATCCCTATTATAAGTCCATCTCGCTAATTAGCATTACAGTTCTTCACTCCCTAACCATACTACCAAACACTCTAGACACAAATTTAATCAACTTGGATTTATTATCAGCTACTTCATGAGGAGCATATCTAGATAATTGAATAAACTTAAGAGAATACTCCTTCACGCTCATGCTTCCCTACCTAAGATTAATAAATTCTAACACCTTGGCCTACCTCAACTCCAATGAGAAGAATCTATCTAAAAAAGTTATGGCAAACTCTTCCCACTCTATAGGTATTGCATTAACACTTCTATCTACCTTCCACTACTTAAACCATTTGTGGGCTACATTATACAACTGATATGCAGCCAACTCAGCACTCTCAGTAGATGTTACCCCCATAGCATCCATTACCTTTTGAACCATATCTAAGAATTCCTATGGATCCTCTTCAGACTTGGATCCCTTGAAGGAATGAGGATTTATCCAGGTAAAGTCCTAAATTCTAGTTGCAATAGTATTGGCCATTGGGTAGGCTGAAATAGCAGTTGGCTGTTCATTCTGTGCTGCTACGGAATTTGCTAGAGTGGTGAACACATCCCTGAATTCTGCATGAGAGATATGCTCATCCAGAGGATCTGCCTAGACGAGCTGAGGGGGGCTGGCTAATTTCCTGATCCTCTTCTGCTATTCTTTTTAACAGGCATAATCACTATAAACAAAAGGAAGAAATGGATTAGACTGAGAGTTTAACTTGAGCTTATGCTCATTCGCAAGACATGAATACTGAATAAAGGAAAACTTTGCCTAAAATTCTTGTAGCCTCTTGTCCATAAGTCTAGCGTGCTACACACTCATGCACAAGACTCTACTGACGCAGCTTTTAGACATCCTAGGACACTTTAATACCTTAGGCTCTGATACCAAGTTTATAATGCCCGATAGTACACCCTAGGTGTCATATGGTGCTTACAGTCCCGAGGGAATACAAGCTAACCTATGAGCTTATACCTGCTGTGAGCACTGGATAACATGATTATAAATACAAAAAATACTAACATTCCATAAGGTTTTAATAGCTAAATTCAAAACTGAAATATGAGTCTATAGAAATAACTAACTAAATCATATAAAGTACTGATCAAATGGATAACAAACTGTAATGTCTGAATACTGAATAACTGACTCTAATGTCTGAAAAGCCTCTAAAACTAAATAACTAAAAGCTGATGGGATAGGCCCCAACTAACTAAAACTAACTACTAAACTGAAAGCATGAAATAAAATAATTTGTCCTCAAATTATGAGGACTTACCACTGCTACTGTACTGCTGATAGTCTGAGAGTCTAAGAATAATCTAAAAACTGGGCGATTGAACCTATGATATGATACATCATAGAGCGAAAGAAAGGTATGCGATCATTACTTTAAATGTACTGGTATGCTAAATAAGGTAGGCTAATATACATGGTTTCATGAACATGAATAATAATAATAATAATCTGGATATACAGGTAAAGCATGGAATACTGAACAGAAATCATGAAATCTGTAGATACTAGAAATATGGAGAATCTGTAAATACTGAGTATGCATGAAAGTCTAAAAATAGAAAAGATACATGAAATCTGTAGATACTGAGGATGCATGACCACGCATATAACATGAACTAAGTAAACTCTGTAACCTGAAATATTGAAATAATGAAAATCTATATGCTTTGTTCAAAGAACACTAAGAATGAATAATTAAACTCAGACTATAGCTGAGACTATGACTGAGACTGTGGGAGGTATCATCTAATCGACATGCCCCAATCTGAGCTAATCGGGGTCCAACTTGTAACCCCAGTTGGAAGGGTGTTAATACCATGCCACGGGTACTAACACTGGAGGTATAGATCCACTTAATTGATATATCATCCAAAGGACTAAGGTTGTCAAGCCTGAACTAACGGGTGACCCCTGTGAGATAATCAAGCCTAATCTGACGGGTGACTTCTCATATCCTACGCTGGCAATGTAGTTCTAGAGTATAAGGACTGCTACTAGTGATTTTACCTATCTGATGGGAAAGTTGCAATACCTACACTGGCTCGATGCTAAATCCTACTCTCAACCGAAAGACACAGAAATGCTAGATTGTTCTGAGTTTAAATGACTGGAATTTAACTATTCTGATAATGCTCATAGTATATTCTAAAGACTGTTCTGCAACGTACTGAGACTAGACTAAATAAACAACTATGGTTTTCGAGTATTCATACCCCTAGGACACAAAAGCAATAATAATCAAATGACACCAAAACTTGGAGGGCATAACATAAAGGCTTTTATTAAACATTTATTCTTGTAGGCATTTTGTCAAACACTTGTAGTTCATACTTTAGTCAAATCATGGGAATGATAGGGAACTTGTAGTAAAAGCATGATTTCAACATGAATAGTACTAAATCATGGTTTAAGTCAATAAATAATAATATAAGAACATGGAGGATTGAATAATAACAATAACTTAATGGTAAATGGAATAAAATCATTAGTACATGGAGATTCATGGGTGAAATCATAATTTAAATTCAAATAACTTGAAAAGATCACAATTTTATTATTTAAAAGGATTACTTGGACTCCATGGATGAAAGGAATCCATGGATGAAGATCTAACATACCTTAGTAGATAAATTTCTTGATGTTCTTGGAGAAATTCTTGGGATTAACCTTGATTCTTGTAAGTTAGGGTTCTTGTTCTTGAAGAGAGTTGATTTTAATTTGAGAAAATAATGGAAAATTGATCAAATAATTCTCTCTTAGGTTCAAATCCCGTATTTAGGTAGATTTGGGGTCAGGGGAAAAGACCAAACAGCCCTTGGAATTTAAAATCACAAAACAGGAAAAATTCCAGATTTTCACCCTTGGCACGATGCGCCACCATCGCTCCAAGCCACTGGAAATGGATAATTTGGAATGTTCATGGTGGAGCGACGTGGAATAATTGTGTTACCACCATATTTGTGACCTGGAAGCTCACCGCAACTCAGTGGAATCGCTTAGAGACACGGGGGTTTAGGCCACAGGTGAAAAAAGAGTTTTAAAATGAGGTGTAGGTAAAACAAGTCTTAATTATTAGTTGGAGGTGACAATTACTTTATTATGTATTAAGAAAGTTGGGGAAGTTTTAAAATAACCCACAAGTTTTTCAATTTACACTTTGATCCCAATGTATACCTAAAATAATGGGAAATGGAGGGAAAAAAACATCTTTCTCTCTTTTCTCATCCATTGTTGTTTTCTCTCTCTTAGCGATTTTTGTTGTTAATTATTTCTATTTCTGCTGCTTTATTCATCATCTTCTTCTTTTCGGCCATTTGTTGTTGGTGGTGGTGGTGGTAGGACAGCGCTACTGCTGCGATCTGACCAATTTCTTAGGTCAAATTTTGTTTACTACATCACTCTCCACTTTGGCATTACTTCATAGGTTACTTTGGTAAGTAAAACTATGATTTTTATTCGTATTTGTCATTTGGGTACACTTCTGTTTTTCCAACAATGGATGGAACCCAGATTATGAATCCAGCACAAGTGCCCATAATTTAAATAGATCAATCATCTGGTGCATCAGATGAGTAATCTGTTGTATCAGACTATTTATCTGTTGCATCATCGTATTATCTGTTGTATCAGATGTATTATCTGTTATATCAGAATATTTATCTGTTGCACCAGACAAATTAAATATTGCATCAGAATGTTTATCTGTTGCATCATACTAATTATTTGTTGTAACAAATGATTAATCTGTTTGAAACAACACAAATCAACCCCTGCCACAAACCCAACAAATAAATCTTGCTATTGCTACTGGATTCTAAATTGTTCTTTTTTACATTGAATCATCAAAATGTTTGTTAAGAAGATAATAGACAAAATGAAAATTAAATATGGATTAAAACGGCGAAGATCAAACATAATTTATTTATTTATTAAACAAATAAAAATACATATAATAGACTAAAAGAAAAATAATAGTCTAATTATTATTATTATCAGCATCATCATCGCCAGCCGGCCAATCTTCAACCAAAAGCAGCAAGGCCATCCTCAGCCTGCATATCTCGTGAAGCATTCTTGATCTAACTCCTCCCTATTCCCATTGTAGATCACGAACTTGATTCTGAAGTTCATTCACGGTGTCTTGCAGAAAAGCAACGTCCCACACTGGGTCAACCATAATCTTGTCTTCTAGAGTGTAATATGAAAGATGAGATGCCATAAATAAATAGATTGTGTATTTGAATGAACGATTGAGTAAGGATGAACCTATTTATAAGGGATTGAATTTGAATGAGAGGCAAAAAGGCGGGACTATTCACCTCCATACATTAATTAAATTTTTGATTAAATTAAGAAAATAAATATTGTGATATAAGTAATGACTTTTTAGATTATTATTAATTAGTCTTTCGAAGAACCATTTTTATTAAGTTGTGGCAACAGATTCTATATCTGTTGCATCAGATAACACATGTGTGACAACAGATATATTATCTGTTGCAACAAATGTTGCATCAGATAACATAGCTATTGCAACATATAATCTAACTGTTCACCTCCATTTATTAATTACATTTTTTATTAATGTGAAAAGTAATGAATTAATTAAATTAAGAAATATTGTGATAAGTCATGACTTTTCAGATTATTATTATTAATTAGTACTTTCCAAGAACTGCTTTTATTGAGTTGTGACTCGATATAGGTTGCATTAGATAAATCATCTGTGATAACAGATATATCATCTTTTGCAACCATAGTGAACCTGTTGCATAAGATAATTTAATTGTTGCAACATATAATCTACTTTTTTAAAAAATAACTATATCATCATATCATTAGTCCAAATTTGCTTACTTTTTTATTTTATAAATTAAAAAAATACCTTTTCAAATTCCTTAATAGGATAATAATCATTTTATTATATAATAAATAATTTAAAAATAAATTTAAAACAAAAATGATGAAAAGTCACGATCAGTTATTAAAATTGTGGTTATAAATTATGTTTATTATTTATTTCCTTATTATTTATTTATGAAACATTTTTCATTTTGAATAATCGGAACTCTGAGTCATGTCTTTCTTTTCACCCTCTCAATAACAACAATAGCCCTTTTTTATTAATAACTGTCAGGTGCAATATATGATCGATCTGTCGTAGCAGATTAAGCTCTAACTGTTGATACAAATTGTTGCTCAATCCCTACAACCAACCGTCGACATATTGAGAACAAGGAATACACAGAATGATTATTATTAAATGGTAAATAAGAATTAAAAATTCAAAGTCGACAACAAAATGAAATGAATTTTCATAGATTTTTGAATCCCTTGGGTAGATTTGATATACAAAAGGAGAAAAATAATAGCTAAAAAAATTACATAATTATTATTACTACTATTATTATTATTGTCAATCCGACATCTTTCATTCATCCGGCAGCCTTGCTCCTAAGTCAGCCAAATATCTCTCTGGAGTTCATCAATCAAACTGCCTTTGAAGTTCATGCAAGGACACGATATGAATATTCTTGTACGAATCTGGATCATCCATATTTGTAAGGAGGGACCTATTTATAAATTATTGTATCTCAGAAAGAAAAGAAAATTGCTTTAAAATAAATCTAACAGATGGGTAATGTATTGCAAAATATATTATTTCTGTTAGATAACTTACAACACACTGGCAATATTTTTGCAAAAGATGTATATATCTGTTTGATTTCTGCAACAGGTTGATCATTGTTGTAATAGATGTCTCCAATTGATTGACAATATAAACAGATGTGTCATCTACTGCAACAATCTAGTCATCTGTTTATTCAATTTAAGTCATAGATGGTCTAGGAAAAATAAGGTGCATGCAGATAGATCCACTATCATATGTGTAGGAGTTAAGTATGTATTACTGATAAGGTTACCGGGACAACACACACAAATTATAATATTTTTGTGAATACAGTTTTTAACTGATTAGGCATTGATCATTCAAACAAGATCTTGTATTGTACCGTTAAGTTTGATGGGTTTGAAATTGATAAGGATGAGGACCTCATGAAGATGGTGCATATACCCTATTATGAATTAATGATGGTTGGTGCTCGTGTTTATGCGTGTTAAGTTTTGAGAAGGGATCAATATTTGTTATCACTGTAGAGAACCAATAGCGATTGGACTTAACTTTAAGTGTGCATTGGACCTTAGAGGGCCCTCAAAGCCTCGTACTGCATCAAAAAAAAATGGAAAACTAATATAGTTATTGCCCTGGCCAAAATTTATATGGTTGGGTTTCTCGCTCGGGTTATGATTATATGCCAGAAGGTGCGGTAGAAGAATGCTTTTGAGGGAAAATGGGTTGTTGATGGAAGACTATATCATCTGAGAGCTAATTGAAGAAGAAACACAGATTATCTTAACAGATGCAAAATCTGAATCAAGTGCAAATATGAAAGTGTATCAGGTAATGTAATTTCACCTGTTGTGTCTCTAAAAGAAAAATAATGCAGATGGACACTTTTCTAGGGAGCTACATGGTTGGAATTATCACCTAGGTAGAAAATAGGAGAAGACCAACAAAGCAGACTCACGGGCATCGAGGGTAGAAATAATGTTCAGCAAGTCTAGAAAACTTACGCCAACAACAACTGCAGTGAAAATAAGGAAACTAAGAGAAGGCGGCAATTTTTGAATTTTAAATTTCATCCCATCTTCTTGTTTGTGTTTTCGATCAGGTCCACTACCGTTGACCTGATTGGAACCACAAACGAGATTAAAAGGCAAATAGATATCATTGCTTCCTTAGCAATATGGTTATAATTGATTGTGTTTTCTTTCCTTGACATGCTTTCAACATTTCGTAGAGAAGATCAGATGTTTGCTGTAGTATGTGAATCCCGATAATTTTCAAGCTTGCCTCCAACTCGTTGATTCTATATTCAAGCTGTTCGTTACCATCTTTGAAGTTGGTAAAGATTTCCTCGTCTCTTGTGAGCTTGATCAGGAACACTACCTTCAAAGTTGTGGCATTCTAGAAGCCCTTCAGAACACTTTCTCTTAGAAACTTTAAAGGATACATGGAGGGTCACTGTGTTTGTTTTAGGTAAAAATAAGTTGATACATGTTGAAGATGTGGTCCCAATAGTTGAACAACACACTTTTATCGAGCGTTGCTCCATCTATCTTGTTCATCCAATTTGATAAATTAGTAAGCATGGAGTTACGTAGCATGTGATTTAAACTGGCTCTACCAAGCCTATCAAACGTTACATAACTCTAAGCTCATTACCCTATCAAAACAATATGCCCGATTTAGTGCACATAGATAAAAGGCCTAATCTGTCAGCCTTTTTGCTGATCACTCTTCTCCAATATAGATGACAAGATATCTGCTATGCAAAAGTCTACACTATCGCCAGACATGATTTCCTGGGAACATGTCTGGCGACGGTGTAGAATTTTGTATAGCAGATATCTTGTCATCTATATTGGAGAAGAGCAATCAGCAGAAAGGCTGAGAGATTGAGTTCGTTCAATTTGTGCACTAACTCGGTCATATTTTTTTGAGAGAGTAATGAGTTTAGAGTTATGTAACGTTTGATAGGCCTCGTAGGGCCGGTTTAGATCACATGCTACGTAATTCCATGCTTACTAATTTATCAAATTGGTTGAGCAATATGCATGGAGCAACGCTAGATAAAAGTGTGTTGTTCAACTTTTGGACCACATCTTCAACGTGCATCAACACATTTTGACCTAAAATAAACACAGAGACCCTCTATGTATCTTTTAAGGCTTCTGAAGAAAGTGTTCTGAAGGGCTTCTAGAATACCACAACTGTGAAGGTAGTGTTCCTGATCGAGTTCACAAGAGACGAGGAACTCTTTACCAACTACCAAGAGGGTAATGACTAGCTTAAATACAGAATCAACAAGCTGGAGGCAAGCTTGAAAATTATCAGGATTCACATACTACAGCAAGCATCTAATCTTCTCCAAGGAATGTTGAAAGCATGTCAAGGCAAGAAAATACAATCAATTATAACCATATTGCTAAGAAAGTAATGATACTCTATTTGCCTTTCAATCTCGTTTGTGGTTCCGATCAGGTCAACGATAGTGGACCTGATCGGAAACACAAACAAGAAAGCATGGGATGAAATTTAAAATTTAGAAATTTGTCACCTTCACTTAGATTCCTTATTTTAACTGCAGTTATTGTTGGCATAAGTTTTCTAGACTTGTTGTATATCATTTCTACCCTTGATGCCCATAAGGCTTCTTTGTTGGACTTCTCCTATTTTCTATCTAGGTGATAATCTCGACCACGTAGCTCCCGAGCAAAGTGTTCATCTTCTTTGTTTTTCTTTCAAAGACACAATAGATGAAATTACATTACCAGATACACTTTCATATTTGCACTTGATTCAGATCTCGCATCTGTTAAGATAATTCCACCGAACAGATTCATTAGAAGTTACTTTCTATCCTATATCTCTTCTTCAATTAGCTCTCACATGATATAGTCTTCCATCAACCACCCATTTTCCTTTGAAAGTATTCTCCTACCGCATATTCTGGCATAAAATCATCACCCCGAGCGAGCAACCCAGCCAAATAAATTTTGGTCAGGGCAATAAATATATTGGTTTTTCATTTTTATTAGATGTAGTGCTAAGCTTCGAAGGCACTCTAAGGGTCCAATGCATCCTAAAAGTTAGTCCAATCGCTATTGAATCTCTTTACAATGACACAAAAATTAGATACCTTCACAATGCTTGACAAATAAACATGAGCAACAACCGACATTAAATCTTAACAGGCTATCAGAACCATATTCATGGTCCCTCAGCCTTATCAGTTTGGATCTACTAAACTTAACTGTAAAATTGCAGACATTTTGTTTGAACGATCTATGACTAATCAGTAAAGACATCATTCACAAAATCAGTGCACTCTATATGTGTTTCCACGATAACATTATCAGTAATGCATACCTCCCACATATGAAGTGGATCCATCTACAAGCAGTTTATTCCTCCGATCCCATCTTTATTGCAGCCTCTTGAGATAGTCCATCAAAAGTTGATCAACTGTCAGTTCCTTATATCTACAAAGAAGAGAAAAAATATTGATGTCACAGAAAAAAACATTGTCCATCTGTTGCATCAGATATGGATTCTGTTGCAACAGATGTGGAGTCTATTACAATAAATGTGGAGTCTATTGCAATAGATGTAGAGTCTGTTGCAACAGATATGGAGTCTGATGGAATACATCAAACCAGCCTTTTTGGTGGTTTTATTTGTTCCAACAGTTTCTTCATTTGTTGCAACATCAACAACAGCATAAACATCAATAAAAAAGAAACAACATTTGTTCCAACAACATCATCAACAACAAAGAAGGAACATCTTTTATGCCAGAACCATCAACAACAACACAAGTTCCAACAACGCCAACCCCACCAACAACATCAATAATTGCATCAACAATAATGAAACAAACAGAATACATACAAAAAAATAATACTGCCAACAAGGCTTTTAAACTTCTCCCAATAGATAACTTTTTTCTCATATTGTAATAAAAATTCTCGGATTGTTTATCCAACACTTACAAGTTCCTTAAAAAACTTTGATAAATATGATATGGGTAACTACTAATTAAATAAAAAAATAGATGTAAATAACATGAAAAGTAGAAGACGAGAATGAAAGAGCAATAATAAATCATACCTTAATATTAAAAAGGGGATTAAAACAAAAATTTAAGTCGAGAAAAGATATGGATGGGTTTAGATCCGAAAAGATATTTATGAGAAGAGAAGAGAAAAGAGAGAAAAAAGGTTGTGACCTTAAAGAGGAGAGAGGAAAAAATGAGAGTTGAATAAAATAAACTGCAGCTAAAGGAAGAGATGAGATAATTTCTATAGATGTATTGGGTACGTAGACGTGGTGGTTTTCAATATTCATTAATTTCATTAATAATTTGAGGGGCACGAGGAAGACTAAGACTACTGACATTGAAAAGACAAGACAAGACTGCTTAAGGAACTCACTTTTGAGATATCCAAGAAATATTTTTACCACCATTAGTAGTAAGTACTACTACTTGATATTATCTACTCAGACCAGAAGCTTCTTTCTTTAAAATTAAAAGAGATAAAAAGATTTTCAAACAGATATGTCATCTGTTGCAACATATATAAATATCTTTTTAGAAATCTGAATAGCTCAGTCATCTGTTACAACAGATATAAATATTTGTTTAAAAATTCCAAAAGCTCAGTCATCTGTGACAACAAATGAAAATGTTCATTTGATAATTAATAAAATCAGATATGTCATCTGTTACAACAGATATAAATATTTTTTTGAAAATTTCCAATAGCTCAGTCATCTGTCACAACAGATGCAAATATCTATTTGATAATTAAATTATATATGTCATCCGTTGCAACATATATGTACCTGTTTAAAAAATTTCAACAGCTTAGTTGTTTGTTGAAACATATTTCATAGCAATTAATTTAGGTGGAACTAGGGATGAATGAATGAGCTTTCAGGGTCAACTACAAATCTAATTGAGTCTTTGTAATTGTATGATGTTGGTATTGCATTCATACTAACCCGAGTCATCAATCGGTCACTCTGAGTTGAAATGAATTCTCATCAACTCAATGTTAGGATAGTGATAGTACCTAAGTTGATTTAGGTGGAACTAGGTATGAATGAGTGAGCTCACAGGGTCAACTACAAATCTAATAAACTCTTTTCAATTGCATGGCATTGGTGTTACTTTCATCCCGACCCTAGTTGTCAATCGATCACTCTGAGTTGAAATGAGTTCTCATCAACTCAATGTTAGGATAGTGATAGTACCTAAGTAGATTTAGGTAGAACTATGGATGAATGAGTGAGCTCTTAGGATCAACTACAAATCCAATTGACTCTTTGCAATTACATGGCATTGGTATTGCGCTCATCCCAACCTGAGTCATCGATCGATCACTCTAAGTTGAAATAAGTTCTCATCAACTCAAGGTTAGGATAGTGATAGTACCTAAGTTGATTTAGGTGGAACTAGGAATGAATAAGTGAGCTAACAGGGTCAACTACAAATCCAATTGAGTCTTTGAAATTACATGGCATTGGTATTGCATTCATCCCGACTCGAGTCGTCGATCAATCACTCTGAGTTGAAATAAGTTCTCATCAACTCAATGTTAGGATAGTGATAGTACCTAAGTTTATTTAGGTGGAACTAGGGATGAATGAATGAGCTCGCAGGTTCAACTACAAATCCAATCGAGTCTTTGCACTTGCATGGCACTGGTATTGCTTAATCCTGACCCAAGTCATCGATCGATCACTCTAAGTAGAAATGAGTTCTCATCAACTCATTGTTTTATAAACTATATCTTTTAAAAATTTTAAAATTAATTAAGATCAATTCAGACCAAATTAGCAATTTTAAAACGTGTCATTCTTTTCTAAAATTATAAATCAACCCATACAAATTATCCATTTGCGCGAAAAACTTTTCATTTCAAATATTAAGTTCTCGCTCTTCTCTCTCTCTCTCTCGGAGTGTCCACTCCCTCTCAATAATACAAATAATACAAACAACAACTACTCAACATATTTCTCAACCTTTCAAAACAGGTTGATTTTCTTCCTATTTGCGACTACATATAGTTATTTTTTTTACTTCATTCCCTCTTGTATCCATTGTTTTCTCTATCTTCGCATGTAACAGAGTTCGAGAAAAGTTCTACATTTGTTGTTTATTCTAAAAAATAGGGCTTTTTAGTTAATGATAAAAAAATACTTTTAGTTGTATTATTTTCGAGAATGGGTTAACAATTTTGAGTTTTGATGCTAAAAAAGTAGGAAAAACCAGAGAAAACCCTAGTTTTTCTCTCAGTGTTTTGTTGACTGTCGTGGTATTGTTGGATGGTATTTGTGGTGGTATTGGTGGCTGTTGTTGGTGGTGTTGGTATTTGTGTTTTTTGGCGGTGGTGTCGATGGTCTTGGTGTTGGTATTGGTGGCATTGGTGGTGGTCTTGGTGGCACTGGTTATGGAATTGGTTGTGGTGGTGATGGTCCATCTTTTGCAACGGGTGGAAGACCTGTTGGGAGACATTAAATAGGTCTTCAAACAGATTCCCCATCTGTTCCAACTTATAGGTTATCCGTTGGAGTATTTTCTTGTAATATGGCAGAGAATAATTTATTAAAATTTTTCCACCTGTTGTAACAGGTAGAATATCTGTTGGGAGAAATCAAATAGGTCTTCAAATAGATTTGGGTTCCCCATCTGTTCCAACTGATGGGTTGTCCGTTGGAGTATTTTTTTTGGTTATGTGGTAAGAATAATTTATTGAAATTTATCTCACCTTTTTTTAAAAAATTATACAGACATCAAATGCAATTTATTTTTTGTTTTTATTTTGTTTGTAGTTAAAAGATGTCTCCCAAAAGAAGAGAAATAGAAAGTGGATCAACTACCGATCACCAAACAAAAAAGGCTAGAGTACAAATAGATTCGTAGGAACTTCCAAAACAATCTCAGTCAGGCAAAATGAAGCCGAGGAAAGTGATAACTCCTCCTAACCAATGGGGTGTGAAATAATATCAAAATTCCAGCATGATTCTGTCAAACCCATTAGTATTGACAAGCTTCGAGTTGTGATGTCGATGAATAACCCTAATTCAGTATTTGGTGATCTTGTACTTAAATGTCAGTTGAGGAAACCTTTTGACAAACTTAGGAGTATTATGAAGAAGGAAAACATAGATGGACTTTTTAAGAAGAGCTGTTTTGCACACTTTCTTGAGCTGTCTAGGGCCCGTCCTTTCCGTTTCCCAATGATCATGGTATATGGCCTTCTCAAGCACAGGATCATGTATGCGGGGGATGATGGAGGTCTGAAGGAGGGCAGAAATAATATGGATGAAGTTTGGATCAACTACTATGGCATGCAGGTTTGTTTTGGATTGAAAGAGTTTGCCATTATGACGGGCTTGAGATGAGATCGTCCAGAAGAACCTGTCATCAAGAAAACACCCCACAAAGGGTCCAACAAATGCAAGGTAAAAAAAGATGGGTTGTTGGGCATTGTTGGATCTAGCTACAAAGTGAAGGATTTGATAGTGGATCTCAAGAATAAAGACATACCAAAGCACTACAGAGAGAAATTGTGCTTAGTTTGGTTTGTCCATTCCGTTTTATTGGAAAGAGATGTCAAGAAAGTCATAAAACGTGATTTATTGGTGCTTGCTGATGATTTTGGGAGATTCAACGATTATCCCTGGGGTTACGACAGCTACTACTTGACTGTCAAATATTTACTGAAAGAGCTAAAGCAAAAGACGACCACATTATACGGCTTTCCTTGGGACTTCATGGTAAAATTGATCACTATTAATACTCATTCATTAATTTATATTGAATATACTTGTGACTTTTTTTTCTTGCTTCCTGTTTACAATTATTCGACTTGGACATGTGAAGCCATTCCTTCCCTCCGAAAGCATTTCACGAAATACCCGGATACGGTTTCTCATCCAAGGATCCTTAGGTGGTTGGCTGTAGTAGAGAGCAGAAAAAAAAACATTAACGAGGCTGATCTCTTTAACCCTCCGGATGATGTAGTATGTCTTCTTTCAACTAAAATAATTTGCCTCAAAGAAAGATATTGAAACAGATATTCCATCTGTTGTGAGAGATTACCCGTCAACTGCAACTGGTGCAATGGGTAATCTGTTGTAATAGACGATCCATAGTTTGCAACAGATTAACCATATGTCGCTCTGTTCTTTGAACCCTACTCAACAGATTACCCATCTACTGTAAATTATACAACAGATGGGTATTCTGATACAACATATTATCAATCTATTTCAACATACAGATCAACTATTGTAGTAGCTAGATTATCTATTGCATAAGTTGGTTTTGTTAACATAGCCTGAGCCCCATGTAACCCAACTGACTGCAAATTATTATTATATAATTTAAATTCCTCCTCTCATTGTTTATAGGTTGTGCATCCTTGGATCGTGCCTACAATTGATGAGCTGGGGATGACTTCTTTTCTTACTCTAGGTCTTATTGATACAAAAGAAGACCCAATGGTGTATTTAATAAATAAGGAATTGGATGGAGCAACATCCATAAGAAGAGCAGGTAGGCAAGGTCAGTCTAATGTTGAAGCTCTTCACGACCTAACTCAAACTGCAACAGATCCGGGTGCTTCTTCTGGGGGCGTTGCTGGTGGAGTTGTTTGTTATAATGGCAGCCATCCTTCTTCTTCTTCTGCTTCTGATTCCAGTCATGATTATGAGTATGTTGGTGCTCAGTAAAAAATAAATATGTTTGAAAACACCCCTTGCACAGGTCCTCCCTCTCACCCCTACACCAGTCTCTCCCACTCTTATAGTGGTCCCTCTCACCCCTCTTCACCCTCATATTCTCATTGTAAATACAAAGTGTGCAAGGACAGAGAGGATAAACTCTTCGAAAAGCTAGAGGCTATTGCTAAAGCTACCGAGGATTTGAAATCTAGGAAGAGTGTCATACCATCCAACGAGGTGAGAGAGCCATGCACTCCTACAGTGGAGGTTAGAAGAAAGAGAATAAAAATTAGAAATATTCTCTACGTTCTAAAATCATCTAAATATGAAACTCTCTATGCTCCAATAGTTGTTGAAGTTCAGGGGCCATCGAAGAAGGTGGACATATTTGCGGCGCTTGGCAAGGAGAAGAAGAAGGAACTGGAAGAATTCATCAAGATGAAGGTTCAAAAAGAAAACACCATGCATTCATTTGCCGCCAAAGACTTCTCGAATATGACAAATATGTGTGTGTTGTACGAGGACAAGGTAAGTTTACTTTTGCTAACCTACCCTTTCAATCTACTCTATGAAGAAGAATCTACGCAGTAGATGTGTAATCTGTTGCAACAGCTTGGTATTCTGTTTCAACATAATACACATCTGTTGCATAAGTTGTGTTGGCTGGGTAATCTGTGAACTAATTCAGAGAACCCTTTGCATCAGATTCTTTCCACTGTGTTTTTATTCTTCACAATTACTAACCTATTTAAAAATTATCTTCTTATACCACAATATGTTGATGAAATTCTCTTCCTTATGAGGGGCAGGCAATTAGTGTACCCGGATGTTTATGATGTTGTTGATAGGATAATGGATCTTAATTTCTACAATAATTTCAAAGATAGGTACGTTGTCTTCATAATATAGCTGATTCCGGTGTCCTAGGATTTGATCAGTTAGTTTCTACGTTCCAATGGGATGAAGAAGCAATTAAATATGTTAGAGGGAAGAGGCCATATCCACACGGCAAGAGCTAGACCAAGGCAAAGAGAAGTCTTGCAGTCATGAATGTGGATGTCACCTATTTTCTCACTATTGAGATACTACTATACGATGGAAAGATTAAGGTTTATGAATGCAACTTACTTGTGTTCAACGAGAAGACGTTTTTAACCCACATGCAGCCACTCTTGAAGTTGTTACCCAAGTTGTTGACGCAGAGTAAGCTGATGGATCATTTGCCAACTGAAGTCTTGGCGAAGGAATCATAGGTTTTTGAAGGTCGAAATAAGAACATCCAGCTCCCAAAACATACAACCGGTGCAGCGTGTGGGCCGTACTCACTTGCATACATGGAGTGTTTGCTGACCAGCACACAAATGACCGGTGTGTGCGACACCGTTGTAGGAAAGATGCAATAGGTTTGGGCATTTGGGGTACTAACTAAATGGTTGGAGCCTGTGTATAAAAAAGAACATGTACAAAGTCAGAGATGAACACGATAAAAAAATTTCATTTCAAGCCAATTCACTATACATATAAGGGCAATAATTTTTATGTCTGGCAAAGTTAAATTTTTATAATGCAGCAGATTATATATCTGTCGTGACAGATATAGTATCTGTTGTGAAAGATTGATTATCTGTTGGAATAGGTTGGTCATCTGTTGCATTATGCTGATGTTCCCCGTCTGTCTGCCGCAATAGATTTATGATCTGTTGCAACATATAACTTATCTATTGCTATTGATCGGTAATCTGTTGGAGCAAATCAAAAAAGTAGAAAAAACTGTTATATAATTTATAGAAAATGACCTACGTGTTGCATCTCATGTTGTAACATATGTCTAAATCTGTCTGATAAGATATGTCGTCTGTTGCAGCAAATGTATTATCTTTTGTGATATTTGAATCTAGTGCTCCATTTCAATTAACATGTTCAAAAATCAGAATTAGTTATATTCATAGATAGAATAAAATAAATCGAAGTCTTCGGAAATTACATGAAATAAAATAACTCAACAAATAAATGAAATGTAAAAAAATCATTATGAATACAAACGATCTACTCTACAAATAAATCAACAAGTTAAACTAAGGAGGATAGGTTATTACATTAACGGACTCGAGCTATAAATATCTAATTATTATGGATAAGTTGTTCTTTATCCGGTGCTATGGAATTCGGCTTTGGTCATCGTGGATCTTTAACGTCGGTTGCGTACGGCTTCTTAGCTTTCGCTTCTCCATATTTCCATAAAAGAGCAGCATATCTTTTACATAATAATCCGGCATCAAGTCCATCATTTGGTACTTGTAATCCATCGCTCAAATACTCAGCAGAGGTGGCAAAAAAAGGACAACATTCCCTACGTTATAGAAAAATAGATAATCCATATCTTGCAGTTCATGCAAGCGTTGTGAAATTTGTGAAATAAAACTAAATCATGACACTTAAACTTACAGGTGATTTTTTGAGCAATTCCATCAACATATTGTACATCAAATGGATTAGCCATTTTATCCCGGTATACTTCAATCATCGACCAATCAGTACGAACCTTTTGATCCAAAAAGCCACTCATATCAAGGTAAGTAGGCAATATTTTGTCCAGCTTTTGTATCTCAGACGACGGCCCGGAACGTCTCCTTTGCAACATCGAGTCATAAACTTGGATGGGCCTCTCTTTTAGAACGACGACAGCTAACACCCAATGGAATTCATCACCACGATTGATTGAGATATACACTTCATCGATCAAATGCCAAGGTAAGCCAGCCAGAATGCTAAAACCTTTGATGATGTATATTAAGCATTCCTCATTTCCAAAAACTTTCGGCTGCTGTTGACAATACCTATCATAGGAATTATTGATGTAAACTTTGTACAAACAATTGCCTATTGTGTATCTGTATAGTTCTTGTGTTTGTAACTTGTCCTGCTTTTAATGGTAGTAAAAAATAACATTAATGTCCTGCACATATTATCAAATATTTCGAATTACGTGACGAAAAAATCAATATGCAGATGCAATTCAATAAAGTATTAATTAATAGTAATATGTGTGGCCTTTAAATCTCATCATTCCAGCAAGTTTGGGACTGTGACATCAAATAGAACCAATTCTTCATTTCGAAATGTGCAACAACAAAGTCGAACATATCAAAACCAAGACTCGATTTGTTCACTTTGTAGAGATCGTCATTTTGTTTTCTACATGATGATTTATATGTGTAAATGTCAGGTTCTTACAACAAGAATTGTATAAACCAATATCTATAAAATTGATTTATGTACCTACCGGCATAATGCTTTAATAGACCATCGGCAATCCCTTCTGAATAGTCGTTGATCAACTGTATTAGTTTTTTTGGAGCCTCATCCGAGATGTTGAACCCTTCAAATGGATAATTCTTCCATTCTCCTAAACTGGCAGGCTCCACTTTTTCTTCATCTTTGGAAGCAGTGGATGGACTATCAACTGTCATATTATGCTCTTCGGCAGTAGCTATGACATCCACCTAGAAAGCCAGAATTGTCAATGCTAAGTAGAGATATACAACAGATTTTTCATCTGTTGCGACATATGATTCATATGTTGCATCAGATAGATTATCTGTTAGCAAAAATTTGAATAGGTAAATCAGAGCAGTACGAAATAATTTTGAATAAACGACCCATCTGCTGCAACATAAGACTCATATGTTGAAACAAATAACGAATCTAATGCAATGGGTTAGACAGCAGTTGCAACAAATGTATACATCTATTTGATAATTTTCAGCAGATTTATCATCTGTTGAAATAGAGAGTTCGTTTGTTTTTTGGAACAGATGATGTACATTCACCTTTTTCAGCTTATGCTGCTCTTCTGTGGCCCTTGCACACTGAACATCGGTGCAAGACAAAGACAGAGGTGTTGAAATCTTGCTTGTTTTATGATTGATGATGCCTTGGAAGTGTCTTTCCTTCTCTTAGCCGCCTTGATCTCTAGTGGAGTGTCTGGATATTAAATCCTCTTTGATGGAATGACACCCCTCTTAGAGGTCATTTCCTTTACAGAAGTAGTTAGTGCACTAATAGCATTAATCACTCCATCGTGTTTTGCCTTGCAGTCTTGACATTTGCATGAAGAACATTCGCTAGTTGTGGTAAAATCTAGAAAAAAATCTGTACAACCATTATGATCATCATCATAATGGCTTGTTGTTTCAAAAACTGTAAGAGGAGCATCATTAGCCCCACCCTCCAAAATTGTTTTTCTTGTGATTGTTTTTGCTTCAAAAAAATTTATTTTTATTCCATCAACGACCTTAAGGTCCGATAAAGTTTGCACAGACCATAAAGTAAGAAAAAATGGCATCTTCAACTATCGGTTGGTCGGAACAAGCCACAGATGGAAAATCTAAAATAAATCGGTACATATATTAAGAATGAATATGAAATCATTTAATCATTAATTAAAACAAAAACTTGATTAGAATTGGACTTACTGCTTCCTTGATGGGGTTGAAAAGATCAAGAAATTTTGCATTTTTATCGGTTTTGGCCGACAACCATCTAAGAATTCTTGGACAGAAAACTTCTTCCTGGTAGTTCACTTGTTGTCTCAAATAAGGAATGGCTTCAAATGCCCAAGCCTATAACATAACGCGAATAAATCAAAAGCATTATTGAATAAAAAAATGATGAATCATATTGTGATAACAGAATTATTTACCATGAAGGCCCATGGAAAACCATATAAGTTGACTATTTTTTGCGTTAACAGAGTCAACAAATATTCGACAGTCATTTTGAAGCTTTCATAACCCCAAGGATAGTTGTTAAATACCTCAAGATCCTCGGAGAGATTTATTAAATCGAGGCTTATATTGTTGTTAACGTCTCTCGCTCAAAGAACATTATGTACAAATAAAACCAAGCACAAAGATTGCTTGTGCTTCTTTGAAAGTCCTTTACCTTTCAATGCTTCAATCAGGTTTTTGTTTTTGAAGCTTGGACCAACAATGGACACCAGCTCATCACAATCACTCGACTTGCCTTTTTCCTTTTTTGGGTGTGAGGGGTGGATTTTTTTTTGTTCAGAGTAGGTATAATTTGAGAAGGAGAAGAAGGATAACATTTTAGTCCGGTAACTATGGAAAACTCCTCCCAACCAAAACAAACAGGCATGCCACATAATTTATCCACACCTCATCCATCTTATCTTTGTTTTCATACATAAACTACACTTGAGAAGATCATATACCATTTTCATCTGGAAACGAGCATTGTTGTCCTCTGGAAAATCAAGATATTTCCTAAAGTAGCTTTCCTTGAAATAAGAATTCAATTTTTGTTCTCGAAGAATTTTTCTGAACGCGTCGAAAGATTTTCCCATGACTTACGTAACCACGAGATCACCCATGAAATCTGTGGCACCATCGCACTGCATTCTCACAGAGTAACGATCAATGCTGAAGGTTTTGACCAACTCTTCGGCGGAAGGGCTATTAGTATTTGGATCATCTCTTTTGAAAGATTTCTCCTCCCCGTGTTCATTATCTTCTGCTCCTGATTGAGATATTGCTTGTTATAACAGTAATATAATAGTTCAAACAGATAACTAATCTATTGCACCAAGTATGTTATCTATTGCAACATATAACCGACCTGTTGCAACGGATGAGTAATACATAGGAACCATAAAACCAGCACTACCTTTTGCACCTGGTATTTTATCTAATGCAACACATAACTGACCCGTTGCAACGGATGAGTAATCCATTGGAAACAATAAAAATAGATCACTAATCTGTTGCACCGGATATTTTATTTGTTGCAACATATAACCAACTTGTTGCAACGGATGAGTAAACCATTGGAAAGAATAAAAATGGATCACTAATCTGTTGCACCAAGTATGTTATCTGTTGCAACAGATAACCGACCTGTATAAGTAAATCGCTGCAAAGAATAAAAATAGTCCTAATCTGTTGTAAAACAAAGAGTAAACCATTGGAAAGAATAAAAACAGATCACTAATCAGTTATGTATTGGATCAATATTATTTAGATTTCTTCTAAACAAAAGAGTCGTCTGTCGAAACAGATGAATGATCTATTAGATTGTTCACCTATTGCATCAGATTTTTATAGTTGCATCAGATTTTTAATCTGTTGCATAAGATTTTAAATGAAGAGTAAACCGTTGAAAAGAATAAAAATAGATCACTAATCAGTTATCTGTTGAATCAATATTGTTTAGATTTCTTCCACATAGAAGAGTCGTCTGTCGCAACAGATGAATGATCTGTTAGATTGTTCACCATTGCATCAGATTTTCATAGTTTCATCAGATTTTTAATCTGTTACATTAGATTTTTATCGATTCCATCATATGTTTCATCTATTACATCAGATGTGTCAACTGTTGCAATACCATTTCTACCAAGACAAACAACAAATCAACCTAGCAACACCAACATATCACACACACACATACACATTAAGAATATCAATTGTAACCAAAAATCACCAACAAATTTGAATCAATAGTACGACAACGAGAAGAAGAAATGCAGAAATGTCAGAAATTAGGGTTTTATTCAGTCCACATTTCAATACCAGAAGAGTAGTTGGCTCAAGTTCCTCTGTTTCTTAATAATTTTTTACCTGTGAAAAAGGAAATGGGAGGACGAAGAACTCAAAGTTGTTGTCGCCGGAGAAGTATTCACGTTGATTGATGGTTGAAATTCAACAAAAACTCGCCCGACTATTTGTCGCCGGAGGTTGAAGGGAGAAATGTTGCAGAACTATTGGTTGGGAGAAGCTGGAGAGAGAGAGAGAGGTTGATTAGGATTGAAGAGGGGTGTGGGTTGGGTTGATTTGTATTTTTAAAAAAATTAGAAATTTTTGAAAATATTAATCAAGTCCACAATTAACTTAATCAAGTTTCCTAATGATGTTTGACCCTATCTGTTGGTCAATGTCACCAATCCTTCATTCAAGACTTAAAAGACACCTTTCCTTTAATTTTCTCTAGAGATACTGGAAACTACCAAATGCCGATTTGGCCTATGGCGCAATGCACTATGATCGCGGACCCTCATTGGAATCTACCAAATAGAAAATTGGCCTGTTCCGCGACGTGCTAAGGGTTAAAATGATGGGGTTTTACGACTGACACTTAGGGACCGTTTGGCCATGAAAACTTTTTTCTTTATTCTAAAAAAAAAATTCGGAGTTGAAAATTGTGGTGTTTGGCCATGAAAATTCAGAAAATAATTTTGGAAAATTTTTCTGAAAAGGGAAAATAGGTTTTTGATGTTTTCACAATTTTTCAACTCAAATTCCAACTTTTATTATTATTACATATATCCCCACTCTTTTAAATTTTTACATAAAACTCTCCTTATAACATTACTTTTTCAATATTATGTATATAGCAGTTTTAAGGAATAAGATAATTAAAATTTCAAACTTAATGCTATCCTAATTAATATATATCTCTTTTTCTCTCCCATCGTTATTTTTCTTCCTTATTTAATTTTCTTCCTTATTTAAGATATTATTTTACTGCTAATGATCCTAATAACTATAGTATAATAATAATAATGATTTTTCTGTTGTGATACGAACGTTTAAGGAATTATAGTCGTGTAATTAATAATGGATAATCATTTTCTATATTTATGAAATTAATAAAGTTGTAGCAGATTAGTTTACCACTGCCACAAATTATTCTCATTTTTAATTTGATTATATTTATTATATTGTGTACATCTTTATTATACTATTCAAATATAAATAATTTATACCATATATATGCTAAAAATATAAATCCGTGATACATATTTTTCATAAAAAAATATGTTCAATTTAATAAATTTATACCTTAAACTGCAACTGCTACCTTTATATGTATTATATTTATATCCATAAATATATAAAGTATTTTATTTATAACAGAAATATACAAAGTATGTTATATATAAAGTTTATACCATGTATATACCATATACACACATATATAAATATACAAATTATTAAGAAACATACTAAGTATATTTATAACATAAATATACAAAGTATGTTATATATGAGGTTTATATCATGTATGTATCATATACACACATGTATAAATATACAAAGTATAAAGAAACATACTAAGCATATTTACATATTTATGGCATATGATATAATATACTATAAATATGCAAAGCATGTTTTACATAGAAATAATTTATCCACACACAGTATAATCTTTCATGTATAAAAAAACTAAAGGAAATAATATTTGAAAGAAAATTTAATAACAACTCATCATTTCCTATTTTTTAGGAATGAAAGATAAAGGAAATTAATTAAATAAATTCCTAAAAAAATTAATTTATTTGAAAGATAATATTTGTTACCTAAAAAATAGGAAGCAGTGATCTGTTAATATAACATTCATATTTAAAATTTTCAAATATGAGAAAACGGCTATTAATATAAATATTATGTATGTCATAATTTAAATTCATTAAATATGGCCATGTATATGTAATTATTTTTATAAAAATGGCTAATTGTGATTTTTTCCGTTAGTAGATAAATTTTAGTTGGGTGATTTTGATAGTTTGTAAAAGTTGGGGCATAAAATCATATTATAAAAAGTTTTTTCAAAAGTAAAAAAAAAAATTCGAAAAAGACATGGCCAAACACAACTCCAACTCCAGCTTCAACTCCAACTCCTGAAAATTTTAGTTTTCATGGCGAAACGACTACTTAAAATTGTCATAACTTCTTACCCGGTTATCAGATTTAGGCGAATTTTATATCGTTGGAAAGCTAATTGAATTTTCTATACAATGGAAGGCTCTAAACTGAAAATTGGTGAGTATTTCAAAAATTTTATATATGAATACTCATGCAATGGGACTTAAATCATGCTAGGGAAATACGAGGTATTACAAAAAATCTCTTGGAAAGTTTAACAACAATTGTTCATTCCCAAATTGGTTGGTTTTTCTCTCAATACAAACTTAGAAATTAGTTGGAAAATGATACAATTATGTAAGGATTTTGCCCTTTTGAGAATTGGGATCAGCTGCGTGAATTGACTGTTTTACCTTTGAAGGACTTCCATGCTATCGCAATCACCATTGGCTGATCGCGATCGCAATGATTCCATCATAATTTCCAAGATTTCACCTGGCTTTGACTAGTCATGATCGTGACCCTCGGGATGCAATCATGGTAATTGAGGGTCGATTCTACTTTTAATTTTCAGCTAATTTTGCCTTTTTGCTTCCTTTTTGTTAGCTTACTTCACTCTTTTTCTTCCAATTACCTGTAAATATGAAAACCATGGGAATTAGTGCACTCAAATAGAGAATTAGACTCATTCACACCATTTAATCATAGTAATATGCACAAATTTAAATGTCAATGAGTGATAAATTTACCGCTCATCATCCCAAACCTTTGGCACCAGGGCACATATATTGTAATAGTCAATCGGAAATAGGTAGAGCAGGGAGCATAATGTATAATGGTAAATATCGTCATATAAGATGAAGACATAATTCCATTAGATAACTACTCTCTAGTGGAATTATCACTATTGACTATGTGAGGTTAAAGAATAATGTGTCAAATCCACTTATATAAGGCCTAACTAGAGAGTGAGTTGAGATATCATCAAAGAAAATGAGTTTACGGCCTAGAACAAGTCATCACGGCAATAACTCTACCTAGAAAACTAGAGATCCCTAGAGGTAGATTCAAGGAGATCAAACAAAGTTGTTACTGATGGTTCAACATTATCAAGATACTCAACCCATTCTCATGATGAAAATAATTTTTAGGAAATAAGGATAACGATTTGATACATAGGATTAAATGTTTAGAAATTACCTATGTAAGGGTAAAGTGGAAGTCGCTTCAAGGAAAATGATAGTAAAGGTCTAATCTTTAAGCTTTCATGAAAATAGGTTGTGTTCATGGCTGTAATGAATAAAATCGTAAAAACAATAAATGGTAAAAGGATGGTTATGTAACTTGTTTTGTCTAAGTGTAATGTACATAAATGCTCGAAAGTTCAAGGATATAACATCTACCAATTTATCAAGTGCATCTGATGTAAGTTCACAACAAAAAATTCAAAGGAAAACCTACTTATCCAGATGTAACTACTCTTTGCTTGTAAATCACACACTCGTCCTTAAATTTTTCATAAAATAGTCATTCCTAATTCATGTAAGGGATTGTTAGATTTTTAAGAGGTGTGAATAAAATATTAATAGATGTTTTTTAGAAATGACACCAAGATAAAGGATGAAACCTGAATAGGAACCTTTCCAATGAGTTGCACCATTATGAAGAGGTGTGCCTTTCTAAACCATTTCTTCCCTTCATGAAGCAACACCTTGATGGATATAAATACCTAAATTTTTTCACAAGTAGAGACATGAAATTTTGTAATTAAAGAACTCCTCTTTCTTGAGAAACTCTAGTGCTATTTGCTTTCGTTGAGTGCATTTGTAGTTCGATAGAGTTTGAAGTACCGTTATTCTGTCGAAGTGATTTCTTTTATCCTCAAAGAATATACTTCATAACCTCGGGCACTTGGGGAAATAATTTTATTAAGGACACACCGTGAATTCAATGGATTTGAATCTTCTAAACTTCATCTTTTTCTAAACGTTTAATTTTGCTATTTTCAAAAAATAGTTTGAATTTTATTTTGTTGATGTCATAAGTTGGGTTAAACTTATTGTTGAAGTTCAAAGTTGTAAATACAGAGTTACAACTTCATTTGATTGTTCATATGATTAATTTGAACATATGTTTGAAGTTCTTGTTGTAAATTACAGATTTTACTAAACTCGAAAAACAACAAAATTTTATTGGGTAATGATAGAAAAAAGGGATTTTTACTTAAATAATAGTTTATTAATGAAATTATTATCTTAAATGTACTACTTTTGTTTTATTATGAATTATAACCTATTTTGGTCATTAATAACTTTTCTCTTTGTCTATTGTCTTCTCCACAATCAATATCCATGTCGATGCCCCGACTCCAACAGCCACCACGACACCCAACTACCCCGCCTTATTCTCCTCCACATAACCAATGTCATGAGAACAAATAAAAATCAACAAAAAAAAAATGTCTATATCTGATGGAAATTGTCCAACAACGACATAATGGCGCAACCAGATCTTGTCAGATTTATTAGATTTCTCTAGAGCTACATTAACTATGGTAGTGTAGACATTTTTCGATGAACTATGATCTAGAAGAGAAAGAAAAAAATTAGGCGATGTTAGGTGATAGAAAAGAAACATAGTTGGAAGTTAAATTGTTGGTTATTCTAGTGACGTGAGTTCACTAGAGAAGGTGAGGGTATTTGATTGGTTGTTGTTTAGTGTCTAGTTTATCTACAAAAATAAAAAAGGGAAGGTGGTGGGTATGTCGGTGGTGACGGTGGAGCTATGGCTAGAGTTTGGTAGTGGTAACTCATCAACGGTGACAGTAACAAAGGATAGAGAAGATAGGTGGTCAAAGTTATTGTTGGTTGTGGTGTTTTTTTGATTGTTTGTTGGTGGCATGAGGTCGAAAAAGATAGTAAAGTTGTGGTTGGAGTTTTTCAGAGTAGGCAATGTTTTTCTTTGTTTGTTGGATAAAATGGGGGTCTGGTGGTGGTGACAAAATCGTTGTAATACAATTTGAATTCACTAGTATACATTGTTATAAATTTGATAGTTGTTATTTCATAACAAATATAAAACATTTCTAACAACGTAAACTAATAAATTATAATGGAATGTTTGAAATTCACATATAATACTTATAATACATTTGTATTAAAAATATTCAAGTTATATTTAGCTATTTTTAATAAATTTCTACCGGCTGAGAAAAATTTCTAAAATTATGTCCATCCTTCCACAACATAGTCTATCTCAGGGAATCTCAGATGGCGGGAAATACCAGCTAACTCTGACTGATCAACTATCTCATAGTCTGAAATACTAAGTGCGTAGAACCAATGGGCTGCAAATAAAGTTGAACTCTACTGGAAGGATCCTCACTCCCGGATACAATACCAATAGCACTATACTGATGGAATGGACACTTGCTGCAACTTCAATAAGCCTCAATACCTGTACTCTCTGTGGTCCTCTCATAATCGACAACTTGAGAGACGAAAGACTCAGCTGCTATAAAGTGCTCCGGCGCCAAAAAAGTGGCAATGCTAAACCTCTAATGATTTCATACACCTTGCGTGGCTCCGAAAGATATAACATAAGAATAAGTATGGCCCACTTGAGAGATCCAATCTCATACTCAAAAATTGATAAAGAACCCTGATGAAAATCAACAGATCCAACTCTAGTATAAGAACTACTCGATGAATTGAATTTTATCTATGGTTGTGAGGGATCAACAACATAACTTGGATTCCCAATGCTGAACCTCAAAGGATTAAGTAGTAAAGAGCTCAACTTGAGCCCAAATTTACCCTAAATCCTTTAGCTAACGTTTAAGATCTTTGATATTCATTCTGACTCTCTAGTTCAAAACTATGATAAAACTCTGAAATATGCATGCTACAGTTTTGTCCTCCTTTGTCCATGTCATCACCCATCTTGCATCATTCATTAGGGACAGAATAGAGCCAAAGGATGTATTTGACGTTTATAGCAATGCAGACACATAATAAGGAGTCAAGAAGTGAATTTCCTAAAATATCCCTGTATCCTTCTGGAGATAGGCTATGGATGTCTCCGCACCAATCCGTAGGACTCTACTAATACTTAGCTTTTGTATTAATACACTGGTGAAACTTGGCTCTGACACCAATTTCTTACGACCCAATTTCGTAGATCATGATGGTGCCTACTATAACCAACCTGTAGGCAAGCAAAACTCGAAGTCCTGAATAGCTAGTAATGGACTACCAAATAGAAGAAGGCAAGGATTCAGAAAAATATAATAAAAGATCAAATACATGAATAAATCCAGAAATCTAGTCTTAACAGTATAGGAGCTTCTAATATAATAAGAGTACAAAAGTGGAATAGATGAAATAAATTACACTGATATAACTTATCTCCGAATACAATATAGAGAATAGTCTAACACATAAGAGAGAGAGAGATAAGTAATACTCCTAAGGTCAGGAGCTCACTCTAAGTCTTTGTACTATGGCTGCTCCGCACGACGCACACATCAACGGCGATAACTCATACTATGATCTGTAGGCTGCGAAAGTATAGTATGAGTACCAAACGAATGGTACTCTGTAAGCAACTGCCTACTAAGCTCCAAAGATAAATTAGATATATACAACATATAAACAAAATAGAAACTACATTCAAATATCCATCAATCATATAACAAAGACAATGAGATAACAAGGATACCCTAGTCTATTCTTGTCCAAAAGACTAACATAATAGGACTAAGTAAGTATCAAAGATGAATTATCCTAATCCAATCATACTCATAAATCTCAATGTTAAACCATATGTCCTCGACCAAAATACAAATAAAGAACAAAAAAAAGGATATATTATAATATACAAGGTCAAGGAGTGAATATACAATCTGAACAAATAAAGAAATGGATATACGGTAACACCATAGTCATATATAGCTAGATATATATATATATATAAGGTCATCTCGAAGCACAACCTAGATCATAATATCTTCATTTAAAGCCTCATTATAATTCTATCAGGATTTAATGCTATCATACTTAGGATTTCTACTTCCACATAGCTAGACATGAAATAATCATGCATAATTATTCAATCATAAGATAGAAGAGGCCAAAAACATACCTCGAAGCTAGATACCGAATCAAGGATCAATCTATCATAAACTAGTTATAATAATGATCATAACAATGATAATAAAAATATCAATAACAATGCAAGTAATCGGCAATTCCAGACAACCAAATACCAAGCTGAGCCTATGCGTACCCCCACCGTCCCAGGCTTGGAAGGTTCAATCAACATACAACACAAGGCATAGTCATCACTCATATCTATGCAACCGTCTCATACTGGCTGATAAACATAGGCGCATACTGGTAACAGGCGATGCTCATGCAAGAATGAATGCAAGGTACACAATCAACATCATAATCCCATTATCACAATCATCTCTATCATCATATCAACCTCTGTCCTTGTCAGTTACCAATAGATCACATTACAACACCTCCATCCTATCCAGGTATTAACATCATTATCACGGTATCCTCTTGCCTTACCAGATATTAATATCATCAAAACAGTATCTTCGGGCCTTATCGGGAATCAATATCATCATAACAACCCCCTCTGGCCTTATCGGGTACCAATATCATCATAACAACATCCTTGGGCCTTGTCAATTATCAATATCATCATAACCATCGATACATATATATAGATATATAATAGGTGCATGGACTCAAGCCGTGTCTAAAAGAGTGTAAATCCATAATTCTTTTGCCCAAAATGATCTTCAGGACTAAATCATTGAAAAAAATATAGAAAGGGTTGGAATATCTCACGACCGAAGTAAATAATAATGTCAAGTCATGGACTAGAATATGTCTCAGTCAGATCTTTAAATAATACTTTTAACCTCTTTTGTACATATAAATATTATATAGGCAATTATTATAGTAAATAAATCCATTGTTATTGTGAAAAGTGGATTTTAACCCTTAGTTATGAAAAATGGTGATAAGGTCATATGTCAGCTAGGATCACATCAATACCAATATCATATCATGAATGTACCGAATCTATGCCTGTCATCACCAATATTCAGTCAATGAAATCACAAGTAACATAAATATATATGTATCCACATTCTACAATTGTATCCTTTACAAGGATAAATACTTTCTGGATATCCAACCAATATCATAATATCATATTGATAGGTCATACATCGTGACTATAATAAATACCACCTCTCTATGCTAATTATTATATCTAAGAGGAATACCATCTCTATAGGCCCAATAATAAAAGACAAGCCCCACAAGGGCTAAAGTAAAGTGCTAGCCTCATGAGGGATAAAGTAAATGACAAGCCCCATGAGGGCTAAAGTAAAAGAGAAACAAGGAAGAGCATACCTTCATAACCCATCATTCGTAGTCAAGGACAATTTATTCATAGATATATGAATGCATATAACATGAACATTCCAATAAATTATCGGGTTCAACATGGTTAGTAGCATAACATCTCATGGAGTCAACAAATATGCCTTCTAAATCCCTTAATATCATGACTTACAATATTAGCAACAAGAGGGTTTTATAGCATAATCACTAGTTTGGTTACTAGGCAAAAGTATAACATTAGTAATATCATAGTCCAAAGTCTAAAATAGTACTCTAGTCAATGATTTAAATGATAACATAGTCATGGGCTTAATTAATAGCATAATTCATAGCTACACATAGCATTAATGATAATGTAGTCAACAACCATATACATCACTTCAAATATTATCAATCATAACTCATTTACCACGGTTAGCCAACATGTTCCCAAGGCCACCCTCTAAGTGATTAGCAAGCGTCTAACGTCTTTAATGGGACTGTATAAATCCAAGCTTAAGGTGGGTCTAGATCCACTTCTAATCCCCAATTTCCATAATTAGACATACTACACCCCAAACTAGGCTAAGGTAGCTAGTTCAACTTTTAGATATCAAGAAATCTATAACAAATCATAAGATATGAACTTCGCCTAGGAACATGGGCATTTAAGACAAAACTACTCAAATTACAATTTCAAGATCACTAGAATAACCCAACTAAGGTTAAGCATACTAGCCATAATTTCAACATATAAACCACATCCCAAACCTAGCAAACTATCATATCTATGCTACAAATTAACTTAATCAAAGAAAAAAGCAATAGGATTCTAAAAGGGTCATAAACATTCCACCTTATGGGTCCAAAACCATCATCTAATTCCCCAAACATAAATAATCAATACTAGTTTATTTTACATTCATATTCACATGCCGTACATAACACATATCATCTTCGAAGAAGAGCAATTGGAAGCCTACCTTAAGGCGAAACCGGAAAAACTCACATCATGCACCACATACTCATCTTCACTTCACAATCCCCAAAATGCCTTCATGATATCAAAAACATAACATACTCATCAATACAAGTCTAACGATATCAATATATCACTATTGGGCTTCGGATCCAAAAGTGACACCAAAAACCCTAAGTGGGTCCCACATACAGAAATTGCATTTTTGAGGTCAACCCAATACTCATACATCACCAAGGAATCATAGCCCTCAATTAATGGGTGCAAACAAATCAATTTTGGGGCTAAATAAAGCCTTAAGCTAAATTGGGGTTTTGGGTCAAAAACTAAGAAATTCACTAATAAAGTGATGAAATCTTACCTTAATTCGAATGATAATCATGATTAAAGATATTTACCAAGCTCCCTAGACACCCACAAGACTCAATTTAGAGTTATCATATCCATTTAGAGTTTTAGGCTCTCAAAGATAAAGGAAAAATGCCCAAATTCGCGACCTTGGGGTCTATTTATAAATACCTCCCCTCACCCTCCCCCCCCCCCCGAGCAAATAGATATGGTATCCCCTCTGAGAACCAAGTCAATAACCTTTTATAAACCCTTGAAACTCATTCGAAACCCAAACAACATGATCTAATTGTGAAATTTGAGTGAAAACCACATTTCAAATCCATTGGAATCATCAAAACTTTTATTCGAGATCATTTTGGAAAAAAGTGAAACCCACAACTATAGTTTTATTTTTCATAAAATTCGCTTAATAACCTAAAATAAGCACGGGAGCCTTGGGACCTGAACCAAGGGTCCCCCAACCTAAAATTGACATTTTGAATGTGATGGCAAAGTCATATTTTCTCCATCCGATATCGTTTTGACAAAATATGGATCTCACACTCATACTCCAATTTTCCCACTTTTCAACAAATAGGTAAAAATGATCTCGGGTGTATTGGGACCTGAACCAAAGGTCTACCTAGACTAAAATGGATATTTTGGATCTGTTGTCATAGTCAAAATTTGCATTCGAGATCACTGCACTAAAGTTTTTCCCGGTGGCAATTTAAAACCAGCGAAGACTTCAAAATGGGGAATTGGCTCTAAAAATCAAATAAACTACGTATATATATATATATACTTTGTTAATTTTAATTTATATATACAATATAATATTTTGATGAAGGGTGTTCACTTGCACATCTTTGATTGGTTGTACTCCGCCCCTGAGCTATGGAGAAGCCCTAACGGCAAAGATAAGCAAAAATATGAAAAATGAATGAAAGGATCATTACAACATCCACTATTAAAAGAAACTTCATCCTCAATAGTCGACCGATAGAAAAAATCTCAAAAGGTCGAAAGGATGAGGTACTGTTTCCGCATGCTCCAAACATGACTTTCCAAGTAACCTTCATAAGGAGAGAACAGTTGCAAGGGATTTCCCCACAGGTATCCCTTTTTCAACCAGCACACTCACTTCACTTCTCAAACAACCAAAACTCAAATTCTAGCGCTAATTGGCCTCCAACTAAAATAAAAAGACTAATGCACACAAATCTGAACCATAACACACTGATACTATCTCGATACCCACACAAATCAACAAAGGCTCATCCAAGAAAAACCGACCCAAGTCATGAGTCATACCAATGAATCCCAAATCCAATATAATCTTTTTCTACCAATACATTCCTTCTATCCACTCCGAACCAGGAGAAAATCACCTGAGTCTCACTCGCGCAATCTCATCACCAAGAACTCAAAGAACTAAAGTTGATTCGTTAAGAGTCCATACAAGAAATATGAGAATAAGCTCATAAAGTGCTATCTGGGCACATAAATGGAGATAATCAAGGAATGCAATCTATGTCAATATTGTAACCAGTTAGATTGAAAATCAAATTGATATCCTAAAGTCCAAGGTATAACTACTCATCACTGAATATTTTACTCCAGGATGTCCCATCAATCGATAATGAAGCCATGATGAATCCATCTTAATTTTATTAATCCCACTGAGTATTTCATCAAAAATTCCCAAATAAAATTGGAGATTCGAGGTCAAATCTAAAAGAACCAATACCGGGTTTGTGGGCTATCATCTGAATACTTATCAACTATAATCCATCCAAAGGCGAGAAGAGCCAATAGGAAACCATGGAGTAGGTTCAACCAACTTATAAATGAAATCTGACCTGAGACAAGTCCAAAATAAAATATGCACTCAAGCACTACAACACCAAGCCAAAATCTCAATATCGAGGTTGAATCGCTCAATTTTAACTACCCAAACCAAACTTGGGGATGGGTAGGCATTCATACTCTAAGTTTATCACAAATTCAAATCGTCATTCCAAGGCATTAAGTCAAAACTAGACCAATAAGCCTATATCATTACTAGTCATTCAAATCGACTTTAGTATCCAAATCTGATATATCCGAGATAAATCATACCAAGCCACAGTACAAAACTCATGCCAAAGGGCAAATCGTCAGCTGAAAATATAAATAACCCACCCCATAAAAGCTGGAGGGAATGAGATATCAAAACATACACAAAACGAAGTCCCTAAGGCTGCAAACCACACCAGTAAAGGCAAAAATTTTAGCAACTCAGAGAAATGCAACTTAAGTCGAAACTAACTAGTCAAATACTCCAGCAAAGAGTAGTCATAGTCATATATTATCAAGGTGTAATACCCTGAGAAATTTTTTATTGAAATTTTGTGCGTAAACGTGTTGGGTTCTATCTTCTAGAATGAATTATAAATTTTTCATGCGTAATGTCTTAGATTATAACCCACCATTGCGTAGAGTATCGAATAAGCTTTCCAACGATAGGTGGATCATCCAAAATTGACACCCGAGCGAAGAGTTATGAACATTCCGATCGAACCGTGAATAGTAATGAACAGTAAAACGTGCAGGAAAAAGTACTGAGGCCTGGCATATTTTTGCATCAACTTTAAATGATCATGACTCCTTGTACATAATGATCTAGGTGATCTACTATATATAAATGGAAAGAACTGCGAGTCCTCTTTCTAATGAAATTGGTTTCATCCAATTTGTCTATCAGAGCAAAAAACTATGGTCTATCTACCTCAGCCTATCAAAAGCAAATTTTTGGGTCAAATTCAAACTATCATAACTCCTCGTACACAATGATCTGAGTGAGATACTATGTATCAATGAAAATATATGAGAGTCCTCTTTCTAATGAAATTGGTTTCATCCAATTTGGATATCGGAGTAAAATGTTATGGTTGAACTACTTCAGACTATCAAAACAGTCCACCAAAGGACAGATTCGAGAATTTTTTTTATTTTTAGGGGCGTTTTGGTCATTCTAACTCACCCATATGGATAATCTATTGCAATAGACAATCCATATTTCATAGCAAACTAACCATATGTTGCTCTGGTCTCTGAACCCTACTCAACAGATTACCCGTCTACTACAAATTATGCAACAGATGGGTATTCTGATGCAACATATTATCAAATCTATTTCAACATATAGATCAGTTGTTGTGGTAGCTAGATCGTCTATTGCATAAGTTGGTTGTGTTAACATAACCCGAGCCCCATGTACCCAACTGACTGCAAATTATTATTATATGATTTAAATTCCTCCTATTTTTTTATAGGTTGTGCATCCTTGGATCGTGCCTACCATTGATGAGCTGGGGATGACTTATTTTCTTACTCTGGGTCTTGTTGATACAAAAGAAGACCCAACGGTGGAGTTAATAAAGAAGGAATTGGATGGAGCAACATTCATAAGAAGAGAATTTAGGCAAGGTCAGTCTAATGTTGAAGCTCTTCACGACCAAACTCAAACTGCAACAGATCCGGGTGCTTCTTCTGGGGGTGTTGCTGGTGGAGTTGTTTGTGATGGTGGCAGCCATCCTGCTGCTGCTTCTGCTGCCAGTCGTGATTATGAGCATGTTGGTGCTCAACAAAAAATAAATATGTTTGAAAACACCCCTTGTACAGGTTCTCTCTATCACCCCTACACCGGTCCCTCCCACCCTTACAATGGTCCCTCTCACCCCTCCTCACCCTCATGTTCTCATTGCAAATGCAAAGTGTGAAGGGACAGAGAGGATAAACTCCTTGACAAGCTAGAGGCTATTGCTGAAGCTGCTGAAGAGTTGAAATCCAGAAGGGGTGTCATACTATCCAACAAGGTGAGGGAGCCATGCACTCCTACAGTGAAGGTTAGGAGGAAGAGAAGAAAAATTAGACAAATTCTCTCTGTTATGAAATCGGCAAAAATTGCAACTACCCCCCGCTCCAATAGTTGTTGAAGTTTAGGGGCCACCTATATTAAAGCCTATTAGAAGCATTATATGTTATATTTCATCAAATTCTCTCATAAAGAAAACCCTAAGCTCCTACATCCAACTTCAAGAACCTCCAAAGTTCACCATTAATTTTGCAAATTTATTCAAGATTCCAAGTTCCTAGTTCAAGAACTCCAAGAACCATCATTCAAAGGCACGATTAACATCTCAAAAATGAGTATCAATCTAAAGTTCATCATTCAATGTATGTGGGGGTTTTCAACAAGAACGCCCTTTCGTTCTTGTGCCCAAAAGTAATTTTCTTTACAAAGGCATGATTTTTATTTTATTTTTACAAATTTGAAGCATGAACCCATATCTTATGATGAATATTATAAAATCTTGATGTTTATGATTTTGAAAGATGACTTTACATGTGTGGAGATATAAAGCATGAATCTTGAATGATATTTATCATGATTTTGATATTTGGGTCGTGAATCCCCATTGGAAATTGTATTTTTTAAGAAAGTGTGTGTTATAAGTACGTTCATGTTGAATATGTGAGATATTTTGAATGATTTGACCTTTTGGTCTTAATGGAGTTATTTTGAACTTTAGTGTGAAAGAAATCCACAACGTGGTTGATTTTGATAGATGGGAAGCATGATGGCTCCCGATGTATATTTATATATTACTGAAATTTTTTTGTTGTGGATTGTCTTTGAAATGATCTGAGCTAAGTTCGGGAGAAATTTTTAGCACCGAGTGGGAGGTATAAAGTGACCTTACTTCCCTAGAAATACGTGCCCCTGCAGGAGTGAGCCTGAGGCTGATTTATATAGTGATCACTAGTTTGTGTGGATTTGATATCGATAGTCCTACTCCGATGGCAAGGAAAGGACGGCTCTCCCCAACGTGGGTTGTATGTTGGACTCCATATAGCTCACATGGTTTATGTCGGTTATAGGATCTCCCAGTGTGTGTGTGTTTCCTTGTGTCTATGGTGAATGGTCAAGTGATTTGAAAGTGGAATTGTGAAAGTTATTCTTTGGAAATAGTTAAATGATATTTACATTATGAGAATTGATATTCTTGATGAACTGAAAGTGATTGACAAATTATATGATGACTCACATGTGTTATTGTACTTATTTCATCCTCTCATGATTATGATGATTTTCTTCGGGCTATGTGAGTCTTTCATACATCCTGCATATTTCTTATAAATATTTATGATGATGATGTTTATACAACTGCATACACCCCCATATACTCGGTTGCTTTCCATGGTACTGACCCACATCTTCGGATGTGGGCTGCATTTTCTCAAAATGTAGGTTCAGGTGCTCAGTTCTAGGTTCGACAGTGATTCTTCGGGCACACTGTTCTACATCCTCTGTTGTGGTGAGTCCTATGTTGGTTTCACAGAATTGTTTACATTTGATGACTGAGAATGAGTCAGTTGGGGCATGTCTCAATGGCTCGTTGGTTTTATTGATTTTCTTAGAGGCTTGTCAGACTAGTATTGATGTTGGTGTTGACTAACAAGTCGTATTTTGTTATCTTTCTGAAATTCTTTTATTAATGCATGATGATTACTCTGTTGATATTTGAGGGTTATATATGTAAACCCCATTGATTTGTGTTGAATTGAATGAAAATGGCTCAAAGGGTTAGCTTGGGGCTACTCGTAGCCTCAAGCACCGTGTGATGCTCCGGGACCTGTTTTTTGGGGCGTTACACAAGGAGAAACACTCCACCAAGCCTCATTAGGCCAAACAAACTCTGGAATGGGATTTCCTGAATCCACCGAAGAATCACATCATCGAAGAAGAAATATACCAATCCCAAAACCAAGGTCAAAGTCAAGATCACTACAAGAAAATCAACAACTCAAGATAAAGAATTTCCAATTTGCCAACTTAAGAAGCGGTCACAAAAAAGGCCACCTACCTGTAACTTTCCAACTCTATTTAAGACAAAACCATATCACAGTAAGAAGGGAGTATCTAATCTCCTTACTAATAATAAGGGAAAACCATTACAAGGTAACGAACCCAACTAATATAAGAGATGAATCCACGACACCTCAATATCGATGTCGAAACCACTATCGGGTGATTAAATAGTCATAATCAAAGAACGAAACTCAAACTGGCCAATCTCACAAATGGGTTGTATCGAAAGGGATAGCCAAAACAAAAGCCTTCACAACCCTAAAGGAAAATTAAAGAATCTTGAACTCAACAACAGACAATATAACTAAATTACCAACTTAAAAACAACATAGAAGCATGGAAGATCAACTTACCTTCGATATCATAATATATTCCCAAATTTGCCTAACATAACTAACCAAGAGGGAAAAATCAACCTCATCGCGTTATGATTAAAAATCATCAAATTAGGTTGTACTACTCAAGCCACCAAATAAGATCATAAAATGAATTTCTAACTAGATAACACTAGTCTAAACAACTACCCAGAGAGGATCAATTACATCAAGGAATAATATCAACTAAAATCAATAACCTCAATCAATGATATCAATAGCAACAATAATATCCACATCAATATAATGAATAGGTGGTACCAAAATAAATATCAATATCATGTACCACTCAAGGGCCACAACAAGGCCAACGTGCTAAGATAAATGGGACTCCAACCTAAATGCTACACACATAATAAAAAATATCAACACAAATCTACTTCATCCGCTTCTAAAAGAAATAAACCTCCAAAGTAGTCATACAATCATGAATTTAATAACAAGGCACATAATAATCAATATAAACTCATCAAGGCATATAATCATCAATAGGTATGAAAGATCCCAAAACACATAATAAAATATAAATGTGCGAAATAAAATCACACCACTTGTGGTGACATCTGCAATCACATACCTGATGGGTAGAGGAAAAATAAATCCAAATGTATCCAACTAAGATTAACCGAATGAATCATCAATCGAGGTGCCATGTGCATTATCTCTAACTGAAGATATCACAGTATCACGGGGCTGATTTAAATCAGTTGAATCCTATGTTGGGGACACTTTCTAGATCAGTAGTCATAGCAACTCCTGAAGAAACAACTTGGAAGGGACAGAAACTTAGCTCAAATAGCTAGACAACTGACGTTGCTAAAAATCTCTAGAATTATGTCCATCCTTATGCAATCATAGCCTATCTCAGGGACTCTAGGTTGGTGGGGAATATATGTTAACTCTGTCTGATCAACTATCTCGTAGTCTGAAATACTAAGTGTGTAGAACCGATGGGTTACAAATAAAGTAAAACTCTACCAGAAGGATCCTCACTCCCGGATATAATACCAATGAATGGTCACTTGTGGCCATTTCCATAAGCCTCAATACTTGTGCTCTCTGTGGTCCTCTCATAATCAAAAACCTGGTGGAAGAAAGACTCAGCTGCTATCAAGTACTCTGATACCAAATAGAGTGGTAATGCAAAACCTCTAATGTTCCATACACCATGCCCGACTCAAAAGGATATAACATAGGAATTAGTTTAGCCCACTCGAGAAATCCAATCTCGTACTTGAAAATTTATGAAGAACCCTAATGAACACCAATAGATCCAACTCTGGTCTAAGAATTACTCGATGAATCGAATGTCATCCACGACTGTGAGGGATCTACAATATAACAAGAATTCCAATGTTGAACCTCAAAGGCTGAAGTAGTCACGAGCTCAACTAGAGCCTAAATTATCCCTGAATCCTTTGGCTGACGCTGATGATGTTTGATATCTATATCTAACTCTCTAGTCCAATGCTGCTTTGAACTCTGAAAACACGTATTGTAGTCTCATCCGCATCTATCCACATCGTCGCCCATCTTGTATCGTTTATTAGGGACAAAATTGAGTCAAAGAATGTGTTCAAGGTTCATAGCAATGCGGACATATGATAAGGAGTCAATAAGTGAATTTCCTAAAATATCCTTGTATCCTTCCATATATAGGTTATAGACATCTCCGCGCAGATCCGCAGGACTCTACTAACACGTAGCTCTTGAATTAATACATCAATGAAACCTGACTCGGATACCAATTTATCACAACCCAATTTATTAGGTCATGACGGTACCTGCTATAACCCACATGTAAGTAAGCCAAAATAGTAATCCAGAATGGCTAGTAACAGACTACCAAATAGAATAAGGCAAGGATGAAGAATAAATATAACAAAATATCAAATATATGAATAAATCCCAAAACCTGGTGATATCAGTACAAGAGCTTCTAATATAATAAGAGTACAAAAGTGGAATAGATGAAATAAATTACATTGTTATAACTTATCTCTGGATATAATACAGAGACTAGTCTAATACATAAGAGAGAGACATAAGTAATACTCCAAATTTCAGGAGCTCACTCTAATACTCTGTACTATGGCTGCTTTGCACGACGTACACATCAACGATAATAACCCGTACTATAATCTACAGGTTGCAGAAGTATAGTATAAGTACCAAATAAATGGTACTTCGTAGGCAACTACCAATTAATCTCCAAAGATAAAGCAAATATATATAACATATAAACATATTAGAAACTACACCCAAATTTCCATCAATCATATAACATAGCCAATGAGATAACAAGGATAACCTATTCTATTCATGTCCAAAAGAGTAACATAATAGGACTAAGTAAGTATCAAAGATGAACTATCCTAATCCAGTCCCACTCATTAATCTCAATACTATAATGTATGTCCTTGGCCAATATATGAATAAAGAATTAAAGAAGGATATACTATAATATAAAAGGACAAGGAATGAATATACAATCTGAACAAATGAAAAAAGGGATATACAGTAATACCATAGACATATATAATTAGATATATAGATATAGATATAGATATATATATACATACAAGGTCATATCGAAGTAGAGCCTAGATTATCATATCTTCATTTTAAAGCCTCATTATAATCCTATCAGGATTTAATGCTATCATTCTTAGGGTTTCTAATTCCACATGGATAGACATGAAATAATCATGCACAAAAATGCAATGGCAAGATAGAAGAGGCCAAAAACATACCTCAAAGCTTGATATCAAATCAAATACCATTCTGTCATAAACTAGCCATAATAATTATCATAACAATGATAGTAACAAAATCAATAACAATATGAATAATTGACTATTTCGGACAACCAAATACCTGATCAAGTCCATGCGTACCCTACCTCCCCAGGCTCATAAGGTTCAATTAACATACAACAGAAGGCATGGTCATCACTCATATCTATGTAGTTGTCCCATACTGGCTTATAACGTAGGTGCATACTGGTGATAGGCAATACGCATGCAAGAATGAATGCAAGGTACACAATCTCATCATCATAATCATCTCCATCATCACAATCAACCTCTGGTCTTCTCAGGTATCAATATCATCACCAAGAAATCATAACCCTCAATTAATGGGTGTAAGCAAACCAAATTTTGGGGATAAATTAAGCCCTAAGCTAAATTAGGATTTTGATCAAGAACTAATAAATTTACCAATAAAGTGACAAAATCTTACCTTAATCCAGATGATAATCATGATAAAAGATGTTTACAAAGCTCCCTAGACACCCGCAAGATTGAATTTTGAGTTATCATACCTGTTTAGGGTTTTAGGCTCTTAGAGATAAAGGGAAAATGCCTAAATTTATGATCTTGGGGTCTATTTATAGACCCCCCAACAAAGAGATGCGATATTGTAATGCCCCAATTTGCTGAACTGAAATGCTACACGATACTCATGACCCTGAAGACCACAAGCTAACCTATGTCTGATATTTGTACCTGTATACTACATAATATATCATGAAAATACAAAAACATGCACTGAAAGGCGATAAGGTTCAATCTGAACATAAACTGAAATATATGACATCTGAGTGGGGTAATGGAATACCCAAAAGAAAATGAAAATACAAAAAACATAACAGTCTGTATCTAGTCTAAAAGCCTCTACTGTCTGAATAATCTGAATAAGGAGTTTATGGGACATGCCCCTAACTAACTCTAACTAATAAAATAATAAATAAAATAACAAAGAGATAATCATGCCCTCGGAGGATGAGGACACACTTTAAATCTGAATGCTGAAAACTAGAATCTACAGCTGATCTAGAGCACGTATCTCTGGACCTATGGTGTAATATAAAAGAAAGTACCATAGCATGAATGCATCAGTACATATGTACCGAGTATACATGTGAGGTAGGATATATGCAATGGTTCACATGCATGAATAATACTAACTAACTGTCTAACATGAACGTGAGAATATATGCATAAATACGTAACTATAACTGACAACGTGATATCATGATTTACTGAATCTGAATACTGATAACGTGAAATACTAGTAACTGATATGACTGATAACATAAAAGACTATATCTAAATAAAATTGATAACATGGGTTACTGTATCTAATAGTGATGAATCGGATAGAACTATCTGAGTTTCGTACTGTATCTGAGTTGACTGTATCTGACAGTTCTAAAATTTGAAGAACAAACTAAGTTCTATTACTGATATTGATTGATTGTATCTATAAGTCCTGATTTAGTAACATGAAACTATGGGAAGTGGTATTTAACCGATATGCCCCAAATGTGCTATAATAGCTGAGCTGGGTCCAATCTATCCCCTAATTTAAAGGGTGTCAACATAGCTCTGGAACGCAAGGATTGCTTCTAAGAATCACACCCTAGTATAACAGGCGAGTTCTCATCCTTGAGTTCACTCTGTGTTAATCCCTAATCCCATCTGAATAGACACTAAACATGATGTACTAAAACTAATCATGAGCTAAGTTACTGAATTTCGTTGACTGATGGAATACTACTGATATCTGAAACTGACTGAGTCATGAGATCATAGAGATGTTTCCTGAGTCATAAGATTATCTGAAGTCTAGAGTTCATAGCTTGGCTGAGAGTATCATGAAAACATGACATGGCTCTAGGCACACAGCTAATATTTTGGGTAGAAGTACCCCCAGGACTCGATAGAAGAAAACAGACATAGCATGATTTACTTGAGTACTTGACTAGCATCATAATACATACTACATTCATAGGAGCATTTCATCAAACATGTAATAGGCATGAACTTGTACATACATAGGTATTTTATAATATCATGCTAGTTAGGCAATTCTCCTTCATCTAGGCATTTAATCAAGTATGTTGCAGACATGATACATGTAAACATTATTATTCAATTCTAATTTCATCATTCAAGGGTTAAAGCTTAGGGTTACATAAATATATGACTATAGTAATTAAACCCATATAGAAATTATCAACAAACATGGAGTAGAATCCAATTTCATATTTTTATCAACATGAACATGAGCAGCCAATCATGAAAACATAGAGAAAATATATAACTTGTAGTCGAAAAAGGGATTCTTGGACTTCATTGAAGGGGTCTATGAATGAACACTATGTATACCTGAGTTATGATTTCTTGGAGAATTGAACATATCTTAATTCTTGAAGAGGATCGTATTGTGTACTTGGAGGTTAAATGTAGAGAGAAACCCTAATTTTGTTTGTGAAATAATGATGGATAAAGTGGCTGAAGTCGTGAATAAATGAGTATATATAGACGGGTGCTAAATGACCAAAACACCCCTATCAAAATGACCTGGAATAGCTACACGTGAAATTTAATGGTGGCCTCCGATCGTACATCGAACCTGTGATGGTCCATCGGGCCATACTATCGGACCTGAGCAGAACCTGGTGCTACTGGACATCTTCGATGGTGGCCTCCGACGGTCAGTCGGGCCATGCCGTCGGATAGGAATAGAAAATAGGTCCACTGCCTCTATTAGACAACGGTCTCCGATGGCCTGTCGGGCTACCGACGGCACGTCGGATTCTACCGTCGGATTCTACCGTCGGAACAGCATAGTCTGACTATTTCCATAAAATGTCCATAAAATTCCTCACCAGAAACCGGATTTTGATGAAATTGGTATCGATGAAAAGCTTAAACAATTTCCCACGTGATGAAAAGTGAAAATCATAAAAATACCACATGTATAAAAATGAATTCATATTTCAAAGCAAATTCAAATATTCTGGTGATGATTTCAAGCTAAGAAAAGTCACGGGTATTACAATATCTCCCCCTTGAGAACACTCATCCTACAATGAGACTAACTGGGAGGGGAAACAATAACTGAACATGTACTAAACATGAATAACAGGAACATGATCTCATGACTAACATAACTGATAAGCTGAACACATAAGACTGAATATGCATATCTGATGCATGCGTAACTGATTCATCAATGCGTAACTGCGTGTTCTTAAAGAACCAAGTTGTTCTCATAATAAGAATACATGTCTGATGCATAACTTCATAACTGATCTGATACATAAATGCATGACTAAATATGTAATGGTGATTGACACCAAGTTTACTATGGGAACATGAACATGAAACTGAATACTAAGTTAATGATGAACACTAATCGTGAAACTGAGTACGCTTAAGGAGAACTGTTACCTTGAGCTTGATCTGAGTTATCTGGGAAAAGGTGAGGATACTTGGTATGCATGTCTGCTTCTAATTCACAAGTAGCTTCCTCAACGGACTGATTTCTCCAAAGAACTTTAACTAGAGGGACTTTTTGATTCCTTAATCTACGGGTCTGATAGTTTAGGATTTCAACTGGAGTCTCTACATAAGAGAGGCTATTCTTAACATTAATGCTCTGAATAGGGACTACAACTGATGGGTCACCTATACACTTCTTGCGCAAGGAGATATGGAAGACTAGATGAACTGAGGCTATATTTGAAGGCAATTCGAGCTCATAAACTACCTTGCTGAATCGACTGAGAATATTGAAAGGACTGACATATCGGGGACTGAGATTTCCATTCTTGCCGAATCTCTTCACTTCCTTCATGGGAGAGATTTTGAGGTAGACATGATCACCGACCTCAAACTCGAGATCTTTTCTGCGAACTTCTGCATAAGACTTCTGTCGGCTCTGAGTAGCCCAAAGTCTTTCTCTAATCATCTAGACTTTCTCTAAGGCGTCGAATACTAAGTCAAGACCTATGATTGAGGCCTTACTAACTTTGAAGCAACCAATTGGAGTCATACATCTCCTACTATAAAGAGCTTTGAATGGAGTCATCTGAATACTGGAATGATAGTTGTTGTTGTATGCAAATTCAATCAAAGGCAAATGGTCATCCCAACTTTCCTTGAAATCAATTGCACACGCTCTTAGCATATCTTCTAGAGTCTTAATGGTCCTTTCTACTTGACCATCTGTCTGAGGATGAAAGGTTGTACTAAGATGAACTTGGGTACTAAGACCCTTTTAGAATGCTTTCCAAAAGTGAGAGGTGAACTGAGTACCTCTATCTGAGATAATAGACAACGGAACACCATGCAATCTGACTAGCTTCTTAATACAGAGCTTGGCGTAATCCTCGGCTGAATAAGAGTATGAACTAGAAGAAAATGAGTTGATTTGGTCATTCTATCTACAATGACCCAAATTGAATCATGCTGACGACGAGTTCATGGCAAACCCGTCACAAAGTCCATGTTTACAACTTTCCACTTCCAAGTAGGAATACTGAACTCCTACATAGGACCACTAGGCTTTTGATGCTCTATTTTAACCAGCTATGTAGAGAACTTAGCCACAAATTCTGCAATATTTTTCTTCATCCTACTCTACCAATAGATCTCCCACAAGTCACGGTATATCTTTGTAGCCCCTGGATAAATAGAGTATCGCGCGCCATGCGCTTCTGCAAGAATTCGCTGCCTTAAGTCATCTACTGGAACACATAGACGACCCTGACAATGAAGGACGCCATCTCCCCCTCGGAAGAAAACCTCTATTTTCTGATTTTGAACTAACTCTTTCAACTTGACTAGGATGGAATCTCTTTCTTGCTTTTCTTTCACCTCAGAAATTAGAGATGATTCTAAACTACTCTGAACACATACACCACCCTCTGAAGAATCAACTAAGTGAATACCTAGTCTGGCAAGCTGGTGTATTTCCTAAGACAACTTCTTCTTACTATCCTCAACACGAGAAACACTACCCATGTATAGTCTACTGAGAGCTTCGGCCACTACGTTGCCCTTGCCCAGATGATAGAGGAAACTCATGTCATAATCCTTCAAGAGCTCTAACCACCTTCTCTGGCGAAGATTAAGATCTTTTCGAGAAAAGACATACTGAAGTCTCTTATGATCTGTGAAGACATCTACATAAACACCATAGATATAATGCCTCTAAATCTTCAAGGTATATACTACGGCTGCTAACTAAAGATCATGAGTAGGATAATTCTTCTCACTGGATTTAACTATCTGGAGACGTAGGCTATGACCTTACCATGCTGCATGAGGACACAACCTAAATCCACTATGGATGCATCACAATACACCACGAAACCATCTGAACCATTTGGAAGAGCTAGAACTGAAGCGGAGGTAAGTCCAGTCTTCAACTCTTGAAAACTCTTCTCGCATGAATCTGACCACTGAAACTTGACCTTCTTCTAATTCAATCTGGACATAGAGGATGCAATAGAAGAAAATCCTTCAACAAAGCACCTTTAATATCCAACCAAACCCAATAAACTTCTGATATCTGATGGAAAGACAGGTCTGGGCCAGTTTCTTACCGCTTCAGTCTTTTGAGGATCTACTCTAATATCATCACCAAAAATAATATGACCAAGGAATTCTACCGACCTTAGCCAAAATTCGCACTTACTAAATTTGGCGAATAGCTGATGATCTCTAAGAATCTAAAGTACTATTCTGAGATGGTCTGCATGATCTCACTCAGTGCGGGAATAGACCAGAATGTCATCTATGAAGACTATGACAAACATGTCCAAGTACTGCTTGAACACGCGTTTAATCAAGTCCATGAAAGTTGTTGGGTCATTTGTAAGACCAAATGACATGACTAGGAATTTGAAGTGACCATACCGAGTACAGAAGGCTATTTTTGGGATGTCACATTCTCTAACTCTGAGCTGATGATAGCTAGATATGAGGTCTATCTTAGAGAAATAGATGGCAACCTGAAGTTGGTCAAATAAGTCATCGATTCTTGGAAGAGGATACGTGTTCTTAACCATAACCTTATTGAGTTGACGATAATCTATACATATTCTGAGAGAACCATCTTTTTTGCGCACGAATAATCCTGGTGCAGCCCATAAGGAAATGCTGGGTCTGATGAATCCCTTATATAAAAGATCCTTCAACTGTTCTTTTAGTTTTCTAAGCTCTGCTCGTGCCATTCTGTATGGCAGAATAGAGATAGGTTGTGTGTCTGGGAAAATATCAATACCAAAGTCTATTTCCCTTTCGGGATGAACTTCTGGAAGATCTTTGGGAAAGACGTCTGAATATTTATTTACAACTAGAACTGATTCAAGACTAGGAGTCTCAAAACTAGAATTTTTAACATGAACTAAATGATAGACACATCCCTTAGATATCATATTTTGTGCCCGAAGGTAGAAAAACAGCTGACCTTTGAAAGTGGATAAACTACCCTTTCATTCTAGGATGGGTTCATTCAGAAACTAAAACTGAACTATTTTGTTTCTGCAGTCGACTATGGCATAGCAGGAATGAAGTCAATCCATGCCGAGAAGGACATCAAAATCAGTCATCTCTAATTCGACTAAGTCTGTTGGAGTGACTTTTTGAAATATCATAATCGAGCAGTTCCTGTATACCTGCCGGGCTATGATGGTTTTACCCACTGGGGTAGAGACTGAAAAGAGCTCTGCTAGAATTTCAGGATTGATTCCGAAATCAACTGCTATATAAAGAGTAACAAAAGACAAGGAAGCACCTGGATCTAGCAAAGCATAAACATGCACATGAAATATCTGTAATATACCAGTAACGATATCAGGAGAATTTTCCTGATCTTGTTGAATCTGAAGAGCATAGAGATGATTTGGGCGTTGCCCACTGGTAGCACTGGAAGTGGAGCCCTGCTGATTTGGCGATCGGACTAAGCTGAAGAGCGATTCTGTTGACCCTGAGCACCTGGATGAGGACAGTCTCTAACTCTGTGGCCTGGCTTGCCACAACTGAAACAAATTCCACTACCCTCTCTACAAACGCCGTGATGGTGCTTACCGCAAGTCTGGCATAAAAGATAGGTGTTGGCACTGCTAATACTTCCCTGAGACTTAGAGCCTGGCGCTCTATCTTGGTTACCCTCTCTGAACTTAGGAACTGGAGCACTGGCTATAGAGGGAGTTGGAATTGATGACTTAGGATAAAACTGAGAACGGTTTCCTCCTTCTGATTTAGGCTGACTGAAATTGAAGCTACCTGTCCTAGATTTCTTATTCTGCTTTTCCCTCTGCTTAATTTTCTGCTCCTCTATCTGCTGAGCATGGGTCATAAGTCTAGCTAAGGTTATGTCATTATTCAGTATGGCATATTTGCACTCATTAACTACGTTGTCGTTTACCCCTGAAGCAAACTTACTCATCTAGGATCTACTGTCTGCAACTACATGAGGGGCATATCTGGCTAATTGAGTAAACTTTGGAGAATACTCCTTCACCGTCATATTGCCCTGCCTGAGGTTAATGAATTCAAGCACCTTGGCTTCTCTAAGCTCCTGGGGAAAGAATCTATCTAAGAAAGCAGTGACAAACTCTTCCCACTCTATGGGACCTGCATCAACTGGCCTTTCGAACTTCCACTGTTGAACTAGGCATGATCCACATCCTGCAACTGGTATACAGCTAGCTCTTCACTCTTAACAGTAGTCACCCCCATGGTATTTGTTACTTTTTGAACTTGATATAGGAATTCCTGAGGGTCTTCATATACCTTAGACCCAAGGAAAGTTAGAGGATTCATTCGGCTGAAGTCCCGAATCCTTACTGCACCTGAGTTGACCATTGGGTCGACCGAAATAATTGTTGGTCGCTCATTATGAGCAGCTACTGACTGAGCAAGAGTGGTAAATGCAATCCTGAACTCCGCAAGAGAAATATGCTCGCCCAAAGGTTCTTCGGGCTGAGAGGCTGACTGATTTCTTCTCTTAGGAGGGATATTCTGAAATAAGGAGAAGAAGTGGTTTAGACTGAGAGACTGACTTGTGATTATGCTCACTGGCACGACATGAATAATGAAAGAGGGGAACTTGTTCATAAAATATCTTATAGCTTCTCACACATTAATGTGGTGCGCAACCCACCCATGTACAAGACACTACTAGATACGGCTTTCAGACTTCCTAGGACTCTATTGAATCTTAGGCTCTGATACCAAGTTTATAATGCCTCGATTTGCTGAACCAAAATGCTACACGATGCTCATGACCCCGAAGGACCACAATCTAACCTATGTCTGATATCTGTACATGTATACTGCATAATATATCATGAAAATGTGGAAATATGCACTGAAAGGCCATAAGGTTCAATCTGAACATAATTTGAAATATATGACATCTGACTGGGGTAATGGAATACCCAAAATAAAATGAAAATACTGAAAACATGATAGTCTGCATCTAGTCTGAAAGCCTCTACTATCTAAATAATCTAAATAAGGAGTTTATGGGACATGCCCCCAACTAACTCCAACTAATAAACTAATATGAAATAACGGAGAGATGATCATGCCCTCAGAGGATGAGGACTCACTTCAAATCTGACTGCTAAAAACTGGAATCTACTGCTGATCTGGAGCACGTGTCTCTGGACCTATGGTGTAACATAAAAGAAAGCACCACAGCGCGAATGCGTCAGTACATATGTACCGAGTATATATGTAAGGTAGGCTATATGCAATAGTTCACATGCATGAATAATGCTAACTGGCTGTCTAACATGAACGTGAGAATACATGCATAAATACGTAACTGTAATTGACAACATGATATCGTGATTTACTAAATTTGAATACTGATAACGTGAGATACTAGTATTGTATCTGAGTTGACTGTATCTGACAGTTCTGAAATCTGAAGAACTACTGAGATCTATTACAGAGACTGATTGACTGTATCTGACAGTCCTGATTGTGTAACATGAAACTGTGGGAAGTAGTATTTAACCAACATACCCCAAATATGCTATAATAGTTGAGCTGGGGTCCAATCTATCCCCTAATTGGAAGAGTGTCAATACCGCGCCACTGGTAAGGATAACATGTGAGTAACCCTCATATAACAGGTAACTCTAGTGAGAACGGTGGAAACCCTCCTATAATAGGTTAAGCCACCTCATCTACCCTCATATAGTAGGCTATGATGTCTCAACCTATGTTGGCTACATAGTTACGGAACGCAAGGATTGCTTCTAAGAATCACACCCTCGTATAACAGGTGAGTTCTTATCCTTAGGTTCACTCGATGCTAATCCCTACTCCCATCTGAATAGACACTAAACATGATATACTGAAACTGACCATGAGCTAAGTTACTGAATTTCGTTGTCTGACGGAATACTACTGATATCTGAAAGTAACTGATGTCATGAGATCATGGAGATGTTTCCTGAGTCATAAGACTATCTGAAGTCTAGAGTTCATAACTTGACTGGGAGTATCGTGAAAACATGACATGGCTCTAGGCATACAGCTAATATTTCAGGTACAAGTACCACCAGGACTCGATAGAAGGAAATTGACTTAGCATGATTTACTTGAGTACTTGACTAGCATTATAATACATACTACATTCATAGGAGCATTTCATCAAACATGTAATAGGCATGAACTTGTACATACATAGGGATTTTATAATATCATGCTAGTTAGGCAATTCTCCTTCATCTAGGCATTTAATCAAGTATGTTGCAGGCATGATACATATAAACATCATTATTCAATTCTAGTTTCATCATTCAAGGGTTAAAGCTTAGGGTTACATGAATCTGTGACTATAGTAATTAAATCCACATAGAAATTATCAACAAACATGGAGTAGAATCCAATTTCACATTTTTATCAACATAAACATGAGCGTCCAATCATGAAAACATAGATAAAATCCATAACTTGTAGTTGAAAAAAAAAATCTTGGACATCATGGACTAAAGGGATCCATGAATGAACACTATGCATACCTAAGTTATGATTTCTTGATGTTCTTGGTCTTGGAGAATTGAAAATCTCTTAATTCTTGAAGAGGATTGTATTGTGTACTTGGAGGTTAAATTTAGAGAGAAACCCTAATTTTGTTTGTGAAATAATGATGGATAAAGTGGCTGAAGTCGTGAATAAATGGGTATATATAGACGGGTTCTAAATGACAAAATACCCCTATTAAAACGACCTGGAACGGCTGAACGTGAAATTCAATGGTGGCCTCTGATGGTCTGTCGGACCTGCGATGGTCCGTCGGGCCATACCGTCGGACCTGCGATGGTCCGTCGGGCCATACCGTCGGACCTGAGCAGAACCTGGTGCTACTGTACTTCTCCGACGGTGGCCTCCGACAATCCATCGGACTTGCGACGGTCCATCGAGCCATGTCGTCGGACAGGAACAGAAACTGGTTCTGCTGCCTCCGTTCGACTGCAATCTCCAACGGCCAGTCGGGCTACCAATGGCATGTCGGATTATACCATCGGAACGGCACAGTCTGACTATTTTCGTAAAATGTCCATAACTTCCTCACCAGACATCGGATTTTGATGAAATTGGTATCGATAGAAAGCTTAAATAATTTTTCATGTGATGCAAAGTGAAAATCATAAAAATAATACGTGTATAAAAATGAATTCATATTTCAAAGAAAGTTCAAACATCCTGGTAATGATTTCAAGCTAAGAAAAGGCACGGGTATTGCAGATATCCCCCCCACCCCGACAAGCAAGTCAAAAACTTATTTTTGACCCTTAAAACTTATTCGGAACCTAAATAACATGATTCAATAGTAAAATTTGAGTGTAAACCACATTTCAAATCCATTGGAATCATCAAAAACTTTATACAAAATCTTTTTGGCAAAGAGTGTGGCCCACACATATAGTTTCATTTTTCATAAAATTCGGTCAATAACCCAAAATAATTTTGGGAGCCTTAGGACCTGAACCAAGGGTCCCCTAACCTAAAATTGACATTCCAGATGTAATGGCAAAGTCAAATTTTCTAATTGAGGTTATTTCGATTAATTGTGGGTCTCACACACGTATTTTGATTTTCCTACTTTTCGACCAATAGGTCGAAATGAATTCAAGTGCATTGGGACCCGAACAAAAGATCTACCTAGATTAAAATTGAGATTTAGGATCTGCTGGCGCAGTCAAAATTTGCACCCAAGATCATTTCTCTAAAGCTTTTGCTTGGTGGCCATTTGGAACCAGAAAAGACTTTAAAATAGAGAATTGGCTCTAAAAATCAAATGAACTGAGCAGTAATCGAACCATCGATCCCAACAAGTCATAAATGACTTGGGGCGGCTATGGAGAAGCCCTAAAGACGAAGATAAGTGGAAATATGATAAATGACTAAAAGGGTCACTACAGTATATTTGGTCTGATAGTATAATAATAGGGGTATATTTGTCCAAATAATATAAGGGGCAATTTAGCCAATTTATCAAAGTAGAGGGATATACACGTACATTTCACAAAATCATCATTACAACTTACAAGTTTTGTTCAAAAATATTTGTCAATTTAAACTAGTAAAATATATAGAACAAATTAACTTTTTTATTTTACCTTAAAATTAATTATCTTTGAAAACAAATACTTAACATAATTATATTGAAATGAGTTAGAGTAAATTAGTTTACAAAAAATGCTTTCTACTCGTGATTTCTTAGAGGGTATATAAAAGAAAAATGCGACGACGAACATGAAACTGTTGAAATATTATTGTAGCTTCAAGATGACATAGAATTAAATAGTCAATCAAGTATGAAAGCTTCCTCTTTCACTTCATTTCAATGTCTATTGCCTAGGCAAATTAATTTTATAGAACATGAGTAGGTGAAGGTCAATTAAGAATATTTTATTGAAGAAGGTATGTAGTATATAAATCAATTTGATAGTCTAGGTGTAAATTTGAATCTTTTGTTTATTTATGTGGCTCTGTAATGACAACTGTCACAGTGAAGTAGGAGGGAAAGAGGGGGGGTGGGGGTTACAAAACAAAATTAATATTATGGGACTTTTATGGACCCGAAATAAAAAAGAGTAGCAAAATAAATACAAATTGAATATATATTTCAATGTTATAAATATATTATCATATATAGTGAATGTCTACTTTACCATATATAGTGAATGTCTACTTTATCATATATAGTGTATGTCTATTTATGAAAAAGTTAAAAACCCCAAAGCTAGTTTTCCCCTATAAATAAAGGGGTTTCCTTCATTGTATCTACTTTTATTCTTTAATCTTTTATATTTTATAACACGTTATCAGCACGAGTCTCTAGGTAGATAGAAGCTAAGTTTTCTTTAATCCATATTAATAGTTTGTAAAGATCTCGACACTCTATTGGTCAATTAGATTCTAGTAATTCAGAATTGAATTTTGATTTTTAGTTTTATTTGGTCACTCGTAAAGGTAGGTATATTCTTTCAAATAAATTTATTAATCATACCTCGAAGCACAAATCAGTCCAGTAGCATTTATGATTAACATGGTATTTTGTATCTATTCTTTCTAATCATGATAATTTAATTACTGGACATCACAAAAGGTTATTATTTGCTTGTTGCTGTCTATTCGTGAAACTCGTCATTAAGAATCAAGATTCAATTGGTCACGCCACATGTCCTTGTTTTTTGGGTAGTTTAATTTTTGTTAATACTCATAATATGTCAATATACATGGGATCGTCCATCTACATAAAATCTGTATATATTTCTTTACTTGTCTTATTGGAATTAATTTACTTATAAAATTACAAAGTGTAATATCTTAGAGGTTATTTATTGATTAAGGGTAAGACATCGGGTTGGAGTCTTGGTGTACCATGATGATAAGACTGGGTTCAAGTCTCATCGATTTATGCTTAAGACGTCTTTATATGGATAAGATATTGAGTTTGAATTGTCTCAATACACCATATTGATTATTTTATGATGGCTAAAGCAATATTTGATGAAAAATCACAATATCCCATTAATATGCTCCCTGAAGTGAATATGGTAGTAGTATATGATGAATCTGAAAGTTAACAACTTGCTCCATTCATGAAGTGAATGCGGTAACAGTGCATAATATGTCTTAAAGAAGACAAGTGATGATATTTTCACATACTTATTATGATTATAATTAAAATATGTAAGAGAAAATTTCTCTACAACCATGTGTTTTCCTCGATTTGCTCTTGAATTAACAATATCTTAAAAAGGCTACAAGCTATCATAATTTGATAGGTTTAAGGCACGATTATAATCTATTCTCGGGGAATGAGATGGTTATTAATGCAAACGTGCACTTGATTGTGATAGTATCACAACTTACCTCCAAAAGAGGTTGAATAATTGAGAAGAGTTATTTTGAAATCTATTTCTAAAGTACTAAATCTGAAATTTATTCATGTAATAGTAAATATGAAATTTACTAAATTAAAAGGTACATGTCATGGTAAACTTGGAGTTTGCTAGAATAAAAGTTCATAAATTGACATGAATGATTGTGACATCCCAAAGATATGCATATTGAGTATTGACCATGTATTGAAGAATTAGAAAATTCTTTATTACTTTCAATGTTGTTTGTTCTCATGATAAGTTGGTTGGACCAACTAATTTTGGGATTGGATCCCTTAAAATCTAAAAAGTATTAAAGGTGAATAAGGGCCCGTTCACCTATCATGTGATATGTTGATAAGATGCATAGATATGAGATGATCACATGTACATTTATTGTCAATCTGCAGTTTGACATTCATAAAGTTGTTTGCTCAACATAAAATGAGTTAAGAATGTAATTTTCAAATTGTGTAATCAAGATAAGTCATCTTGATAAAGATCGTTTGGCATTGAATAAATTCGATAAATAGCTAAACCATTGTTAATGAGAATAAAAGCTTCATGTGTTGGTTTGAATATTATATACAAAAGTACTTGTATGCATCAAATCAATAAATTATGATTATTTCTTCCCTCTCAATTGGTTCAAAGTGGGGAATCAACTATTCCATCTAATAGTTGATGTACGGTATACGATTAATGAATATACCATGATGCACAAATATGTATTCCTCAAAGAAGATGGAGGGTGTATGTTAGTTTTCCTAACATAAGGGGAGATTATAAGCAGTTATGAAAAATGTTAGAAATTTTCATCAGATCCTTATTCAAAAGATAATTCAAGTAAAATGCCGAAAGTATCTCATATTTAACCTGCAAATGCTCCTATTTTGTATACCAAAAAGGAAAAAAATCTATGCATACATAAAGCGTGGTAGACCAATCGGTTCCTAATGAAATAATCCTTGAAACGAATAAGAAGGAAATAATCATACTAAGAAGGCAATTTGCGCTTGAAGAGCCTATGACATAAAACTTCATGAAACCTTATGAAAGGTTCAGGTATCTGAAAATAATGAAGTGATGAGATCTCAAAACATTATGCCATACTGTGAACTGATACGAAATGATATATATATCATCAATGATATCTTTGATACAATATTAGCACAATATTATACAAGATTACGAGGATCCAAATTCTACGTTTATTTAAGCATGCTGACATAGAAAAATTTATCAAGTGACTTGAAAGGATGCATTTTGGTAAGCGTAAAACTTATTTGGTTTGCAGTTCAGACACTTGAAGATGTCACACTTGACATGTTGGATATTGTAACTTGACAATGATCTATATTTATAATCTATAATATCTTAAAAGTGTGAAAACCCTTAAAAAAGTGATTTGAATTTTTTGCCCTTCATTAAAACATTCCGCAATAGACAAAACTGTCTTTTCACCTAATTTCTCCAATTATTAATTAATTATTAAAGAATTAAGGAATCCTAAAATATATGATAAAAATTAAAATATATAATAAGAAATATTAAAAGAATTAACAATAAATGAGTTCTAAAATATATGGTAAAAGAATATATTTTCTTTATTAATTTTCGTTAGCTTTCCATTCCTTTTAGGTTTAAGATTATTTTATATAGAAATATAGGAAACATACCCTTCACCAATCCACCTTTTCCTTCTTCGTTGAAACTGTCTTCCTCCTTTTTTTTTAATAATAATTTCCTTTTACTTCTGCTATGAAAATGCTTTGAAAACATCTATTGTTTAATTTTGATTTGGCTTATGATGATAAATTAAATTATTTTAATAAATTTTAGTGAGATTTAATTATCAATTCTGTTAATGATACGGAGCTTTTACCTTTTCATTATTTAATTTTTCTCATACGGACATGTTTTTTAATTTATTTAAATTATTTATTTTCTAATAACGTAATTATATTTTGATTTATAATGCAGTGCATGTATGAATCGCATTATTCATGAACTCTGATGTATACGAAGGAACAAAGGTCCAGATTCCTTCAACTTGTTTGATAGAAAGCCACATTACAAGAATGATTATAGATGGAGCTTAGCCTTAGATCAATCTTAGTATCCTTCATCGAAACACTCTGACATTGACGTTTAAATTGTCAATCTTTTAACGGTAATTTACCTGCACCATACATCATAATATTGTAAATTATGATGTTTGATCCATGAATTTTTTGGTTAAACAATATATAAAGCATAATTATTGAAAATGGTATTTTGTTTTGAAGAATATAAATTTTAGATTTTTATAATATAATCATATTTAAATTTAATTTACACCTATTTTACGTTTTTTCTTCTTATTTTGACATATAGAGTTCTTGGGTACTGATTAGAAATTTAGTTTAATTGTGTACATACATCATGTCTTGTTAAATTTTTATATTCTTTATTAAGATTTTGACATCACTAGAAAAAAGGTTATAACTAATAAATTGATATATACCGCCTAGGTTGAAACATTAAAAATTTACACAATATTTAAATATTATAGATACTAGAAAGGTGAAGTGGATTTTGTAGTATTTTCTTTATTCAGATTCGATATCTTTTTAATTAGGTTTAGGATTATTTTATTGCTACTGCAGCTGCAACATATTTCCACGACCCTTTAATATTAAAAAAGTAGATTATTAGTATTTTTTTTGTTATTATTAATTAACTTTCTATTCTCTAATATAAACTTTTTTAAACAGTCTTTTTTTGTTAGGATTTTCTTTAATTCTTATCATAATTAGAATTACTTTTATTAGCGGAAAAAAATTAAGATCTCTTTCATATTTAATTAATCTTTTCTTAAAGAAAATCTGTTGAACTTTAATAAATCGAGCATTCGTTCCTTTCATATAAATCGTATAGTAGTTAAAAGTTTTGTTTAGGAAAGATTATTCTCATTTTTTTGCATGTTGATTTAATAATAATATTTTTTAATACATAGGGCACTTGACTAGACCATATTTAATATTATGTTTCTTTTATTTAGGTTTTTTGTCGTCTAATTTATTGTTGTCAAAATTTACAATTATTAGCTTTCGCATATGTGATCAATACTTTTTGGTAACTTGCTCTCTGTCTTTGATTTCAGTTCTCTCACATGGTATATCCACTTTTCATCAACTCAACTATGCCCTTGCGGGCATGTCCAAATGAATTTTTACCATTTAAAAATAAAAAGAGAAAGATTGGGACTAAGAATATGTTAAGGTTAGATTTTGACTGAAGAAAGAATTGTGATTGACAAGAGTAAAAACATCAATATCTTTATTTGGAACTTCTAAAAGTTTAAATATATAGAATTTTTCAAGAGCTTATATATTTTTCATTGGCATATAATTTAAATATATTGTTTAATGTATTTACATCTATTCTAAAGTCGTCTACTCATTAATTTAAATACATTCAACTTTCTTATTTAATATTGAATACACGTGCTATGCACGTATACTAAACTAGTCTATATAAAAATCCCTAAAGGATTCAAAATGTCTGAAGAATATAAAGTTTCTGGGAAACTTTTTATTATCCTTGTAAGAGTTAATTTGATGAGCTGAGTATCACTGGAACTCTTGGAGAGTTTCCAAAAGCAATAGAATATTTGCTTAAATGAGAAACATGCAAAATTGAATAAGGATCCATTCCGACATCAAGAAAAGAATGAGGAACTCCTTGGTTATGAAGTACCATATCTTAGTGCAATTGATGCACTAATGTATCTTGCAAATATTACAAGGCATGATATATCCTTTTTTGATTAATTTGTTAGCAAGATATAGTTCTGCTCCTACTAAGAGACATCGGAATGAGATCAAACACATATACGATACCTAAAGAAACTACCGATATGGGCTTATTTTATTCTAAAGATTGCAGTCTCGATCTTGTTGATTATATTGATGTTGGGTATTTATTTAACCCGCATAAATCTCGATCTCAAACATGCAATGTGTTCACATGTGGGGATACTGTCATATCTTGAGGATATACAAAGCAATCTACTTAGCCACTTCATCAAACCATGCTGAGATAATAGCTATTCATGAAGCAAATCGAGAATGGTATGGTTGAGATCCATAATACATCTCATTCGAGAAAAATGTGGTGTGAAATGTGACAATGTACCCACAATTTTATATGGAGATAATGTAGCATGCATAGCACAAATTAAGGGAGGATTCATAAAAGGAGATAGAATGAAGCACACTTCATCAAAGCTTTTCTACATACATGAGCTCCAAAAGAATGGTGACATTAACGTGCAACATATTCGTTCAAATGACAACGTGGCTGATTTATTGACCGAGTCTCCTTCAATTGCAACTTTCAAGAAGATAGTGCACAAGATCGGGATGCAAAGGCTCAAGGATATACTCATTAGGGGGAGTTAATACACGTTGTACTCTTTTTTCCTTATGAGGTTTTGTCTTACTGAATTTTTCTTGTAAGGTTTTTAATGAGGCATTCTATATGTGTATTGTTAGAGATGTGTACTCTTTTTCCGTCACTAGATTTTTTGTCAATGGATTTTTTCAGTAAGGTTTTAACGAGGCACGTTATCTACCAATTAGACATTCAAGGGGGAGTGTATTACCATATATAGTGAATGTCTACTTTATCATATATAGTGTATGTTTATTTATGGAAAAGTTAAAAACCCTAAGATTAGTTTTCCCCTATAAATAAAGGGGTTTCCTTCATTGTAATGAACTTCTTAAGAATCCCATGAAAAATAAAGAAGAATCTTCTCACTCTATTCTTCTTGTATTTACTTTATCTTTCATAACATTCAAGATAAATTTGAATCTTTATCCTATTTCTTTTCCTCATTCTAATGTATTGTGATAACGTAAAAAGCCACCGATATTTTAAACTTCTTTAGCTAACTATTCAAAACTACAATAGTTTTAGTTTTTTAAGATTTTGTCCAACTTGACAAGTTATATAATTCATTGGTGATTAGATGGTGCCTTATTATCCATTGCAACGACGGGAAAAAAAGGTAAAGAAGATAGCAGATCGTTAATGAAAAGAAGCATACATCAAATTTATATTGGGATCAGATAGTAGACGGGCGAAGACACTATATGTCTAACCCTACACCATATTCTTACTCATCTCGCCTAATCATTTAACCTAAAATAAGATTAAAACATTATACAAATGTGTGCTTGTTAGTAATCTATCGAAATTTATAGTTATAATATGAAGATCTCACAATTACGAGAAATTATATTATGTCAAATTATTTGTCCTTTTGACGATTAGATTGACACAAAAAAAAAAAAAGAAATTGGCAATACAAACGATTATTTGTCCTTTCAACGATTCGTTAAGTTCTTTCAATATACGCGTACTGTCCACAGAGACAACACAAGTTCATCTTAAAATAGTTGTCAATTTACAATGCTAAAATTAATGTTGTGAGACTTTTATGAACCCGAAATAAAAAATAGCAAAATAAAGACAAATTGAATATATGCTTCAAGGAAAATTTGAATATTTACCTTTTTTGTTTTCCTCATTATAATGTTTTGTGATAATGTAAAAAGTTTCCGTTATTTTAAAATTTTCTTAATTAAAAGGCTTAACTATTCAAAATTACAATAGTTCTAATTTTTCAAGACTTTGTCCAACTTGATAAGTTATATTGTTCATTAATTTGTTCATTGGTGGTTTCATGGTGCCTTATTATCCATTAAAACGAGAGAAAAAAAAAAAGATGAAGACGATAACATATTATTAATGAAAAATAAGCATACATCAAGTTTATATTGGGATAAGATTGTAGACGGGAAAAGACACTATCAGCCTAATCCTATGCTATCTTCAGCTTACTCATCTTTCCTAATTATTTAACCTAAAATAAGATGAAAATATTATACTCCCTCTATTAAAAAATAATTGAATTGTTGGGGTATGACACATCCCTTAATAAAAAAAGAAAGACGTAAATTAGTCATGTTTTTTCACTTTTACCTTTTTCAAACTCCAAAACATTAATGATCATGCTAATCACTCTCTCTACTCACTTAAATTATTCTAATAAAATTTGGGAAGATAAATTTTTAACATAATCTTATTTCATCATCAATATTGGTGTCTCGAACCATTTCAATTGAGTCTTCAATGATTGAACTATTTCGATCGAGTTTTCATCAACAATAGGGTCATGAACTTTTTCAATCAACTCTTCAACGATAGTGTCTTGAACTTTTTTAATCGAGTCCTCCACGATCATGTTTTGAAATATTTCAATCGAATCTTCATTCATGATAGTACCGTGAACTATTTCATCTTAATCTTCAAAATTAATATTCATAAAATATGTTAACTCTTTCAAATTTGATATGAAGATGCATGAGAAAAGATGGGGAGATATAAAGTATCATAGTCACTGAAAATCTAAGTCACATTAATGTAAGAAACTTTCAAGAAAATTAAGTCTCTTGAAGTTGAAACTCAACCTAGAAAATGTAATTTATGAAGAATAAAATTGGAAAAAAATTTCAACATGTATCTTAAATAATGAATAATTCAATTATTTTGAACATTAAAAAATACCTCAATAATTCAATTATTTTGGAATAGAGGGAGTATAAACATGTCTTTTTTAGTAATCTGTTAAAATTTGTAGTTATAATAACGATGATCTCACAATTACAAGAAATTATATTATGCCAAATTGTTTGTTTTTCAACTATTAGACTGACACACACCAAAAAGAAGAAATTAACAATACCAAGGATTATTTTTCCATTCAACGATTAGTTGAGTTCTTTAATATACACGTACGATTCAGAGAGACAACACAAATCGATCTTAAAATAAATGTCAGTTTATAATGACAGAACTAGCTGTTTTTCACACTCTTTAGTATTCAATTGCATGGTCAAATCTAGAATGGTTAGTATAACTGTGAGTATAACAAGTATGATGGCAGTTGAAGCTACTGCCCAAGGACTCTGAAAATAGTTGTGCCTCAAACTTACCTGTCATTCGACTACATGGCTTTTCACAATGTTGAAGATGGAGCACATATCATGCATTGTCATATCTATAATCCATAAATACTACTTAAATGCAATATTATTAAGTCCACGAAGCACACAATTTACATGAATAATGGATCAGTTGTGACATAAATTCCTGCATTAGCATTTACACAAATTGTACCCTTTTATTTTTGTGATCATGATGTGCATTATTAAACTAGTAATGCTATGAATAAATATAGGAATCAAAGGATTTAAGTCGAAAATCACAAAAAGTTATTAGCACATTTTTTAATTCAGTTATAATTCCTTAATAATAAAATAAACCATTTAAAAAATTAACACAATTAATAAACCTCAAGGTCAATAAATACTTGAAATAAACTAATAAGCATTCAACTACAAACCCAATACATACAGAAGGGGGAATAGAATTAATGAAAAACTCCTTAGCTCATCAACACACATACAAATTACATGCATGGAGTTGTGAAGAAACACTACAATTGAGATATTCAGACAATATTTCATGATAATAAAAACAATTACTACCTACGTAACGCTACCTGTGAAAGCTAGAATAGTTTGGATAGTTGTGAGTATGAGGAGTATAATAGCTGCCACAGTTGAAGCTCCTACCCAAGGACTACTAAAATAGTTGTGGATCAAATTTGCCTTCATTTTGTTCCATGGTTTTTCACAATGTTGAATTATTTTTCTGTATTCTTTTTTGTCATAAAAGCCATCTGAAGGGCAGACCCCTTTACCAATTTTGTTGAAGATTTCAGTCACTTGTTTGTCCTCTCCTATCTCGTTCAATATGATTCCATTCTGTCGAAGCAAACTCACATCTTTTTCTGAGTCGATAAGCTGATCCATGAGAGCGGCAAAATCACTGAAATATTTATGTTCTATATCAGATTGTTGTTCAAAAGCAATAAGATTTCTCAGTTTGGACTCGGTACTATCAAAGAGATGAAGGCAAGGGATTTTCATCAGTCCATTCTCGAACATTATATCAAAATAACATGTATCCAAAATATCCTCTACTAAACTTGTACACGAAATACCTTCTTCGTTATCTGACCTATTAATATTATTTCCGAAATTTGTGAAGCTAACTCCAGCTCCAGAAAGCTCTGTTGCATTTTGCATGACCTTGTAATCCTTATCTTTTGCCTTTTCTTTGGACCTAAATCTTTGCAAAAGATTGCAGCATAAGCTTTTCTTTCCAGGATATGTGTTAGGATACACAATATGCCATGGCATGTGTATTAAATGAAGTAAATGTTTGATATTTCCTTCATTAGCTTTATTATATGTCTCTAGAAGTGCTGCAGGAGTCTCCCTGTTTGCCAAGTTAATATGAAAGCAACACTTCGCCATTATTGCGAATGGTAATTCATTATCTTTCTTTGTCATTTGATGAAGCTTGTTGAGGACAAAGAAGGGAAGTTGATTTTCTAGTAACATCAAGTCTCGAATCACTTGTTCACGTAGGCAACCAACATTAGTATTGATAATTTTATCTTCTTGGGGATACTCTTCATGTAGATCTCGAATGAACTCAACCACAAAACAACCATCAAGCAACAACATTTGCAAGAATCGATCAGCAATGCATCGATCAGCAATGCGACTAATGTAATAATTGAGCACTCCTATATTATCAGACCCAGTAGACAAAATCTTATTCATGTCATGACCATAGTTTTCTATATCATCATAACACTTTAGTGCTTCCTCCTTCAATTCCTTCAATTGATTGATGCAACTTTCCACATCAAGCTCCTCTCGCCGTTGAAGAAACCTTCGTAGGTAAAATACCTTGTACTTTTCCATTTGCCAAAGTTGAGAATCTTTCTTATGGTAAGGACCAATAGAGACCATCTTTGGTGTATAAGCATCTGGATTTGATTCACGTAGCCCCACATTTACTTTGAATATGGTAGGTGATTTTATAGATAAATTGTCTAAATGCAGAAACATTTTATCACAAATTTGATTTGCAGATTCATTTGTTTGCGACCCTGATGGATCTTGATTACTTGTTTCTTTCATCTCGATCAAATGATCCACCATTCTCCCTTTTTCTATCTGTAATTAGTATAAAAGAGTTAACGACTGTTTGCAATACACGGGGTTTCAAGTTATATTAAAGTTTAGGGGTGAAATTGGTTGAAAAAGAACGGTATAAATGAAACTAGTTGAAAACGATAGCCAACAAGCAAGTAATTACATGTTCTTTTGATACTCATTTTTCTTTACATTGTGTTGGGTTCTAGAGGAAATGTGTATGGAAAAATAGAGGGAACAAATAGAGGAAAGAGTGTGTTTTCACTTTAAGGAAGTAAGGTTCACCTACATTGATAGGAGAAAAAGGAACTTTATTATTCTTATATTGAGAAACATTCCTTCATGTGGATAGTGAGGCAAGAACAAGACAAGCCTCGTGCACTAAAAATTGAGAAGAGAGAGAGAAGCAGTATGAATGAAATATGATAGATTATAAGGTTAAAAATGCAAACTTTTGATATTTTTAAAGCTGGAATGACATATATAAAAATGCAAATTTTCAATATTTTTAAAGCTGAAATCGGCTGGAATGACGTATATCCACATATTATGCCAGTTCATATATATATATATATATGTATACATACATATATACACACATTATGTTCTCCAAGCTAAAATGGGCTAGAATGACATATATCCACATATTATATTCTCAAAGCTAAAATAGGTTGGAATGACATATATCCACACATTATGCCAGTTCATATGGAGGGAGAAAAGATCAAAAGTTGTGAAGAGAGAGAGAGATGAGTAGTATGAATGAAATATGATAGATTCTAAGGTTAAAAATGTAAATTTTCAATATTCATAAAGCAGAAATGGACTGGAATGACATATATCCACTCATTAAATCAGTTCATTTATATATAAAGAAAGGGAGGAAGAACTAAAAATTGAGAAGAGAGAGAAGTGTTGGGTTCAAGATTAAAAGTGGGGTTTTCTCTAAGTTCAAAATTTCAAGAAAAGGGTCAAGAGTTGGGTTCCAATCTTCAAGTTAAACAACATAAGGTGCGTGGGGTTTTTCTAAACTACATGGGCTTATTGAAAACATTTTGAATAAGGTTTAAAGTTATGAAATCATGTATTTACAAAGGATTTTGAATTTATATTTACAATTATGCATTGTGAACCTTTTTTATGATAATGTTTTGGTCTTTATGCCTTTCCCCTTGAAATTGATTGTTACTCATATATATATATATGTATATGTATGCATTTGATGTTTTGAAACTTGAATTTGAGAGCGTGAATATTTGCACTCCCTCTCTTGTTATGGCATCCTCTTGATTCCCATGTCACAAATTGATAAGTTGCATATTTAGAAACATGATATAAATGTTTGTACTATTATTATGGAATTGATTCTGGTTACGAACTGAAAGAGGGGGAGTTTTCTTGTTTAAATAAATGAGAAGTAATGATTTTAAATAGTTTCATGGTTTGCCACAAAATACCTGACCACCACATGTTTATTGAAATATGGAAAAGAGAGAATCTCTGCATAGTTGAAAATATATTTTGAAAATAAGAACTCTCTTGCATTGTTAAATGTTTTTGGTGGTCAACTGAATCGATTGGATTGAAAGAACTAATGCATATTATTATATGGCTTAGACATACAACTTGAAAGTCTTGATGTGACGATACCAAATCAGATAATGCCATAACAGACTCAGCACACAACAGAAGTCAGATTTCATTTAGATTTTCAGAACTTGAGCTTTTAAATATGTATGTTTAGAAAAGGTTAAAATGGGCTTAAAGAGAGTTAGATGGTTACCTGAAGAAAGTACGAGTTAAAAGACTCGATGATAGGAATAGTGATTTGTTGACACAGGATTATGGTACCCTGCTTTGTGATCTTGTGTACCTTGATTCATGTCGTCCTAAATTGGGACTATTGTTAGGAGTCCTGCTTTGTGATCTTGTGCACTACTATGAAATGTTGATTTGATTGGGGATTGTGGCATCCTGCTGTGTGATCTTGCGTGTCCCCCTTATAGATACTCCAATCCTTGCGGCAAACTTAGATTGGGGGCTTGGCTGCCGAGTCAAGGACGGATTCCATATAGCTCGTGAAATTATAGGTTGTAGGGTATACCATCTAGCTCAGAAGAATAACAAAAAGTAGAGTCATGATTGCAAGAACGTGTTTTGAAATCTATCAAATTATGCCCATGTGTTTTCAAATATTTTACGCTGACATATTTTTATGAAATGCTCTCATTTATATTGTATATAAATATATTTTGTTTTTGGATTGCTCTGTGTACCAGTACATCTGTATTGACCCCCGTATATTTCACGATCTGAGGCTCAGTCGCGGAGTTCTGCTAAGTTGTAGATTGATTTATTAGAGATTTGCAGTTGGTGAGCCTCTCCTATTTCGAAAGTCCTGATTTATAAGACATTGTTATTTTATTTTGATTCATGGTCCGACTGGGAGCCTCGTCCCAGTTTTTAGACAGATGTTATTCTCATTTAGTAGAGATTTCGCAGATTGGTATCGTGTGTTTTGAATGTTAAGAACTTCCTTTCATATTGTTCAGTTGAATTATGAGATTGATCATGTTTCCGTATGTTAATATTTCGCATTTCTTTATGTTTTATGAACGTTAGGTATGATTGTAAGATAAAAAGGGTGTTTGGGCCTTTATGGTTTAGGATACTCGTCGTAGACAAGGTCTCAGCTCGGGTCGTGATAGAAGAAGACAATAAAGCCACAGAAAGAAGATTGAGAGGAAATTCTGCAATGAATGGAGCAAACATTATAGAAGACGACCACAACAACTCAAAAACCAAAAGAAAAGTGGACAAGAAGCAATCAACCTAAGAAGAAATTCAAGAGGAAATGCTTTAATTGTGGAAAGATTGGTCACAAGTCAACAGATTGTCGTGCCCCAAAGAAAGGCAAAAATAAGGACCAAGCAAATATGGTTGAATCCAAGAAAGAGATGGATGATCTGTGTGCCATGCTGTCTGAATGCAACTTGGTGAAAAATTCTCGAGAATGGTGGATGGATTTTGGTATCACCCGCCACGTTTGTACAAATAAAGAGTTGTTTTCTATGTTCACTCTGGCTAAACGCAAAGAGAAGATTTACATAGCAAACTCCACAACTGCAAAAGTTGAAGGAACATGAAAAGTATGCTTGAAAATGACTTCAGGCAAAGTGTTGACAATGTCCTGTATGTACCAGAGTTACGGGATAACTTAATTTCTGTATCACTTCTTGATAGAAATAAATTCAAATAAGTATTTATTTTCGAAAAAACTGTACTTAGTAAAGGAGAAGTGTACGTAGGAAAAGGCTACCTCACTAAGGGTTTATTCAAAATGAATGTAATGAATGTTGAAATCAATAAAAGTTCTATTTTTTCTTACTAGTTGGAGTCTAATGATTTGTGGCATGAACGATTAGGATATGTCAATTACAAAACATTACGAAAACAGATTAACTTAGAAGTTTTGTCAAACTTTGAGTGTAATAGATCGAAATGTCAAACGTGTGTGGAATCAAAGTATCATAAGCATCCTTATAAGTCCGTTGAAAGCAATTCCAATCCCTTAGACTTAATACACACTGACATTTGTGATATAAAGTCAACACAATCTCATGGTAGAAAAAAATATTTTACAACTTTTATTGACAATTGCACTAGATATTGTTATGTCTATTTGCTAAACCGTAAGAATAAAGTAATAGATGGGTTTAGGCAATATAAAACAAAAGTTGAAAATTAGTTAGATAAAAACATCAAAACAATAAGAAGTGATAGGGGCAGAGAATATCAATCTCCCTTTACGGATATATGTGTAGAGAATGGAATTATCCATCAAACTATGGTCCCGTATTCACCTCAATCTAATGAAATTATGGAAAGGAAAAATCAAACCTTAAAGGAAATAATGAATGTCTTACTTATAAGTTCAGGTTTACCGCAAAACTTGTGGGGGGAAGTTATCCTTAAAGCTAACCATAAGGCACAATCAATTTCATATGAAAAATGGAAAAGAAGGAAACCCAACTAAAAATATTTCAAAGTGTGGGGGTCTCTAGCGAAGGTCCAAGCTCCTATGACTAAAAGGGTAAAGATAGGACCTAAGACGGTGAACTGTGTGTTCATAGGGTATGCTAAAAGTAGTAAAGAGTGCCAGCTTTTCATAAATCCGAACATCTGGATATAAATAAAAATACGGTAATTGAATCAGATAATGCTGAATTCTTTGAACATATTTATCCATAAAAAACTAGACATGAATAGTCTACTGGGCTGAAATAACCTCGAGATAAACCAAGTTAGGATTATATAATGATGAGAATCCAAGACATAGTACCCGTCAAAGAACGTCAACTTCATTTGGATTAGATTTTATAACACATCTCTTAGAAAACGAGCCTCAAACATTTAAAAAAAGGATGGCATCTTCAGACTCATCATTTTGGAAAGAGGCAATCAATAGTAAGATTGATTAAATCTTAAGCAACCATAGGTGGGAGTTGGTTGATCTTCTTCTAAGAAATAAACCATTAGGTTCTAAATGGATCTTCAAAAGAAAAAGAAAAACAGATGGTATTATTGACAAATACAAGGCAAGACTTGTAGTAAAAGGCTTTAAACAAAAGAAAGTCCTTGATTACTTTGATACATACTTGCTGGTAACAAGGATAACGTTAACACAGATGTTAATTGCCTTGGTCGCGATATATGGTCTTGAAATCTATCAAATGAATGTGAAAACTGCATTCCTAAATGGAGAATTGGAGGAAGAAATTTATATGGAATAACTTGAAGGTTTTGTGGTTTCAAGAAAAGAAAATAAGATGTGTAAACTTGTTAAGTCACTTTATGGACTAAAACAAGCACCTAAATAGTGGCATGCGAAGTTTGACAAAACCATGTTGGCAAACGGGTTTAAGATAAATGAATGTGATAAATATGTTTACATTAAAGACACTCCAAATCACAAGGTCATTATTTGTTTGTATGTGGATGATATGTTGATCATCAGTAGAGACATTTCTGACATAAATGCTACGAAATGAATGCTTGAGAGCAAGTTTGATATGAAATACCTTAGAGTTCCGGATGTGATCTTACGAATAAGAATTCATAGAACACTACAAGGGTTGGCATTGTCACAGTTTCATTACATCAAAAAGGTACTTGAAAATTTCAAATATTTGGAATTTGAAATTGTCAAGACTCTATTGGACGTGAGATTCGCACTTCAAAAGAAGGAGGATGAAAGTGACTCACAGTTGGAATACGCAGGAATATTGGGATGTCTAATATATATCATGATTGTACACGACCAGACATAACATATGCTATTAGTAAGTTGAGTCAGTACACGATTAATCCCAATAATACTCATTAGATGGTATTGAAAAGAGTTTTTGGGTATCTTAAATACACTCAAAACTATGTTTTGCATTATAATAAATATCCTGCGGTAATTGAAAGATATAGTGATACAAATTGGATCACCGGATCAAATGAAGTAAAATCCACAAGTGGATATGTATTTGTTATAGGTGGAGGAGCAGTCTCATGGGAATCGTCCAAACAGACATGTATTGCTCACTCCAAATGGAATCTAAGTTTATCGCATTGGGATAAAGCCAGTGAAGAAGCAGAATGGCTCCGGCATTTCTTGAAAGATATTCTTTATTAGTCCAAACCATTGGCATCAGTATGCATACAGTATGATAGTCAAGTGGCAATAGGTAGGGCAAGAAGCATGATGTACAAGGGTAAATCTCGTCACATAAGACGGAGACATAATACCATTAGAGAACTTCTCTCTAGTGAAATTATCATTGTTGACTATGCAAAGTCAAAGGGTAATATGTTTGATCCACTTACAAAAGGCCTACCTAGAAAAGGAGTTGAGTGGACATCCAAGGAAATGGGTTTATGGCCTAGGACAAGTCAGCATAGCGATAACTCTACCTAGCAGAATGGAGATCTCAAGAGCTAGGTTCAAGGAGATCAAACAAAGTTATGTCTGACAGGTTTAACATTGTCAATATACCCAATCTATTCTCATGATATAGATAATATTTAGTAAACTAGGATAAGACTTATAGTGTGAAGTCTTTTAATGATTATCAAAATTTAGAAGATTTGACAAAATAGTTTAATAAATAGGATTGAACGTTTAAAAATTACCTATGTGAGGGCAAAGTGGAAGCTGCTTCAAGGAGAATGTTAATAAAGGCCTATTCTCTAAGCTCTCATAAGACCGGGACGTGTTCATGGATGAAACGAATAAAACCGTGAGAACCATAAATGGTAAAAGTCTGGTTGTGTGACATGTGTTGTCTAGGTATACATAAAATCTCGAAGGTTCAAAGATATCAAATCTACTGACTGAACGAATGCATCTGATGCATGTTCACTATGGAAAGTTCAGATGCAATCAGTCTTTGCTTGATGATCACATACTTGTCCATAAAATTTTATGAAAAAGTAGTCAATCCCCATTCATTTAGGGGATTGTTAGGTTCAAGATTAAAAGCGTGAATAGAAAATGGAGGAAAAAATTGAGATGACGCTCAAAATGGAAAGTGTACTCAAAAATGGGAAAGTCTATTAATTCTTCCACATTGGTGGAATAATGAAACTTTCAAGTGTTTATATTAAGAAACACTTACTCCACATGCTAAGTGAGGCAAGAACCAAGAGGTGCCTCGCATCGTCGTCATCGTCGCTCGCTCGGCTTCAGATTTGGATCGACAGATAAGATTAATTTTTTAGATAATTTATTTGAAACATGGGCCGAAATCCAGTCGAAAAAATGCAACAGTTTTGTTGCAGTTTTGATCCTCTATTAGCGTGCATGCTTCTAAATGCAGAAATGATGCTCGAAAGAGACACAACTCGTAGTGTAAAAGACACACTGTTACGAAAAAAGGTATGATTGTTTGAATAGTTGTGGCTATTCGAAAAAGACACACTATTTCGAAAGGACAGACATAACTGTTCCAAAGGATACACCTTTCCGATGAACCATTGCCACCTTTCGGAAGGGGCACTAATGGCTATATAAACCTATATTTTTCCACAGGTTTGGTAACGAAATTTTTTAATTAAAAACACTTCTTGTCTTCTGAAAATCTCTGTGTGATCATCTCCCGTTGAGTGAGTTCGAAGAAAATTCGATCGTTTGAGGTACCACTACCGTCAGATTGTTAAGCCATTTTATCCTGGGAGGAAAATTCCGCAACCTTGGGTACTTAAGGAAAATTATTTTCTTAAGGACACACTGTGAATTCGGAGGACTTTGCTTTTTTTGCTTCATCTATTTTTCTTTAAGAAACTAAAAACACACTTCTTTGAAAGATCATTTTTCATCCTATGTTAAAGGTGTTGAAAATTTTCATAAGGTGTTGAAAAACTTCATAAGTGTTCTTGATTTATTCTTAAACTTGTGTTGAAGTAGTGTTGTTAAAATACAGATTTTGTTGTGTGTGTATATATACATATATATATATATATATAAAGAGAGAGAGAGAAAGAGAGAGGGGGGGGGGGGGGGGGGGGGGAAGGACTAAAAATTGAGAAGAGGGAGAGAGAGGAACAGTATGAATGAAATATGATAAATTATAATGTTAAAAATGCAAATTTTCAATATTCCTAAAGCTGAAATGGGCCGGAATGGCATATATCCACACATTATGCCAATTCATACATATAGAGAGAGGGAGGGACTAAAAATTAAGAAGATAAGAGGAGCAATATGAATGAAATATGGTAGATTATAAGGTTAAAATGAAAATTTTCAATATTCTTAAAGTTGGAATGACGTATATCCACACATTGCGTCAGTTCATATATATATATGTACATAAATATATATACAAATATATATATATATATATATATATATATACGAGACATTTGTGCTAAGTTAAAATGTGAAGATTACTTGGTAAATTTAAGTATCAAACTAATAGTTACATTGGCTCAAATTTGAGTGTATATTTATTTATTTTGTCTTTTATAAAATAGTCAATTATAAGATTAATATTATCTTATGTTGAAGTTACTCATAGGATTGTTAAAGACCAAAAATTGAGAAGAGGGAGAGAGGAGTAGTATGAATGAAATATAACAGATTCTAAGGTTAAAATGTAAATTTTCAATATTCTTAAAGCTGAAATGGATTGGAATGACATATCTCTAAATATTATGCCAGTTCATTTATATATAGAGAAAGAGAGGAAGGACTAAAAATTGAGTAGAGAAAGAGGAGCAGTATGAATGAAATATGATAAATTATAAGGTTTAAAATGCAAATTTTCAATATTCTTAAAATTGAAATGGGCTGGAATGACATATCCACAGATTATACCAGTTTGTATATATAGATCAATGTTGTTAAAGCTGAAATGGGTTGGAACGACATATATCCACATATTATACCAATTCATATATATGTTGTTAAAGCTGAAATGGGCTGGAATTGATAAAGTTCCGTGGAGTTCATAATTGCATAAAAAGAGTCAAAGTAGTGGCTGCAACGCGTTGAGGCACTTCTTCAACGGTCCCTGTACGCCGGCCTACCAGCCCGCTCTGAAGAATTCATGATTTATATATGTTTTAGGCCGGTGAGAGGGGGTGCAGAATAAGAATTGATTTCACTGCATCCATCTACGCCCACCCCATCTACCTATTGTCGGAGGTCAATTGTTGCTCCCTCTCTCAAGATTGCAATTCCTATCAAGTCGGGAAGGAATGAGTAATGGGTTGGAGAATCAGGCATCGGCCCTCTTGGATCCAGTATATATATACATATATGACCTCGCATAATATGTGGATATATGTATATATCTATAATCATCTATATCTATAATCTATAATATATTAAAAGTATGAAGATCTTTATAAAAGTGATTTGAACTTTTTACCCTTCATTAAAACACTCTCCTTTAAACAAAATCGTCTTTTTACTGTTTTTTAAAAATTATAATTATATATAAGTACTAATAATATATATTTTTGGAAAATAAAAAATCACTATTATTAAAAGAGTCCTAATTATAGTACCTTATATTTGGCAAATAAATACAATTATAGAAGTAAAACAAAATTATTTTATGAATTTAAAATGATACAACTTATTTGAAATAGAATTCACCGTATACATTAAAATAATAAATTTATCCTATTTTTGGACAGTTGCTAAAGTTAAATGCAGTAGTAAAATAATTTAATAATTTAATTATTGACTCCTTCTATAGACGTATCAACTAAAAATGTATTTCTCCTTATCCCTTTATTTATGGAAAAAAATAACACTGAAGAAACAAGGTGAACCCATTGACAAATATCAATCTTGACTAATTGGTCCTTAAAGAAAAAGAAATCTTATCTCTTTCTTACAGCAAAATAAATAAATAGTTCAATAATATTTTTTTAGTGTAAACTTTTATAGCTTAAACAAGTTAAGTGGTATATACAATTTTTACTTCAATTTTTAATTCTTACTATTAATTTTGTTTTAATTTGATATAAATATCACGGGAAACTAAGTATTTTTCTGTCTTTTCACTATTTTCTTTAATTTATTATTTAATTATTTTTAGTATATTCACTAGACTCCAAAAATATATGGGACTCCTAAAATATATGGAAAGAAAACCAATTAATATTTTTCTTTGTACTAATCAATTAGAAAAATATTCCTAAAATATATGGAAGGAGAATCAATTAATATTTTTATTTGTACTGATCAATTAGAAAAATACTTCAAAAATAGGATAGAAAAATATTCCTAAAATAGGACTCTATTAAGAAAATACTTCTATAAATATTGAGACACACGCTAAACTAGAGAAAAAAACTAGTTTACTTATTGTGAAAATATGATTGATACTCATCTAACTTGATTCGGTTGCATGTCTAGATTGATAGATCCTTAATTTTCTAACCCTCAACTTCTTCACTATTTTTGTCAACATAATAGAATTATTCAATGTGTGTGCATATATATATCTTCTTTGTTTTAATTTAAATTATTTTTTAGTGTCAAAATTTTCACTCAGACAAGAATTATTTTCATCAAAACTGAAGCTTTGTGACTATTATTATATTTCTTTTGTTGTAGTTTACAGGTTGTAGATGAATTTTCAGCTGGTAGATGAATGTCGGTCGGTTTTGAGGAATTTTTTTAAGTAGAAGTTAGGCTTAATTGCATTATTTTTCTATCTCTGTTTTGAGAATTTTTTTTGTGTAAAGGTAAAGTTTGTTTGTATTATTTTGATATCTCTATTATTGTATTATTTGGTTATAGTTTACAGGTGGTAGATGAGTGTCGGATAACCTTGAAAAAAATTATGTAAAAGTTAGATTTAATAATATTGTTTTGATGTCTCTATCATCATATTGTTTTGTTGCAGTTTACAGATGATAGATGAATATAGATCGACTTTGAAAAAAAAATTGGTAAAGGTTACGTTTAATTAAATAAATTCTCCAAAAGATGTTGAATTTAATTATTGTATTCATCTTTATTATTTAAACAAATATCTTATTTAGTGTAACGTTTGAACTCAATAGAGTGGGGTATATATATATATTACAAGTGTGAAGGGCCTTAGAAATACCGTTTGAACTTTTTTCCCTTCGTTAAAAGTCTTTGTTTTAGACAAAATCATCTTTTTAATATTTTTTTCTAATATTTAATAGTTGAAAACTAATTAAACATATTTATGGTAAACCTTTCCTTATTAGAAGTTATCAAAATTAATGACAACTAATTATTTTTTTATTAGTTTAAAAATTATAAATCAACTAAATTTGATTTTAAGAAGATTTAGAAAGTCTACAAATTTACATCTACATCTGTAATATATTCAATTCATTAACCATTTGAAACTTCTGATGATAAAATATATATGTGCTTACAATAAAATATATGTTTTGAACTTTTTGCACTTCATTATAAACCTTCGTAATAGATAAAATCATATAATTTTAAATAATCTAAAGTTACACGTGTGAGGCACATGCACCTAAACTAGTATAAAGAGAAAGAGAGAGGAAGGCCTAAAAATTGAGAAGACGGAGAGAGAGAGAGGAGCAGTATGAATGAAATATGATAAATTATAAGGTTAAAAATGCAAATTTTCAATATTCCTAAAGCTGAAATGGGCTGGAATGACATATATTCACACATTATGCCAGTTCATATACATATAGAGAGAGAGGGAGGGGGGGAAGGAGGAGAGGACTAAAAATTAAGAAGGGAGAGAGGAGTGATATGAATGATATATGGAAGATTATAAGGTTAAAAATGCAAATTTCAATATTCCTAAAGCTGGAATGATATATATCCACACATTATGCCAGTACATCTCTATATATATACACACAAACACGAGACATTTGTGCTAAGGTAAAATGTGAAGATCACTTTGTATATTTAAGTATCAAACTGATGATTACATTGGCTCAAATTTGAGTGTATATCTATTTATTTTGCCCTTTATAAAATAGTTAATTATAAGACAAATATATCTTATGTTGAAGTTACTCTTGGGATTGTTAAAGTTCAATATTTTTTATATTCATAAAAATGAATATTATGATGATGGAAAAAATCATCGTTTTCATCTTAAACTATACACGAAAAGTTTAGTCACCTCTAAACTATCATAATGACCTATTACACACCTAAACTATATAAAAAAAATGAAAATATTACCTCCTTAGAAGGTAACGAGGCAGAGAAGGTGTATTCACCTTCCTAAGGTGCGTGAGAGGAAGGAAAAAAAAAACTTAAAATGGCAGCTTTCATACACGTGTCACTATTTCATTTGTCATTTTATCATTAAGTACTCCTAATATTCTTCTTAATATATACAATTAAATTAATTATTTTTTAAATTGAAAAAATATTAATAAAATTAAGTTTTCTTATTTATTCATTTTAATATGTAGGTCCTGTCTTCTTCAATTGCTTCTTTTTCATCAAAATCACTATTAAAACACCACCACTGACACCATCATCATCAAACTCAAATCTTTACCACAATAATTTTAAGAGTCTACCATAAATTTTATTATCGGAATCATAATACAACCGTCACTATTTAATTTGTCATTATATCATATTAAGTACTCCTAATATTCTTCTTAATATATACAATTAGATTAATTATTTTTTCAATTGAAAAAATGTTAATAAATTTTTATTTTATTTTTTCAACAGAAAAAATATTAATAAAATTAAATTTTCTTATTTATTAATTTAAATATATGGGTCTCGCCTTATTTAATTGCTTCTTCTTCACCAAAATCACCATTAAAACTCTACCATTGACATCATCATCATCAAACTCAAATCTTCACCACAATAATTTTAAGAATTCACCATAAATTTTATTATCGAAATCACAATACAACCATTAGTATCACAAAAAACAAACAACCGCAATAAAATTCAACATCCACTTTGTCAATATCACCATTCTTTAACTGTTTTTTCTTCACTTTATTGTGAAGAATTGGATATAGTTAGAGGTAGTAGTTTGTTGTTGTTACTGCTAACAGAACAACCCATTTTTATTAGCAAAGAAAAAAAATGAACAGTTAATTCATCGTGCGACGATAGTTATGGCGGCGGCGATGGTGGTGGACGACGGCGGTGATAACTGGGGAAGAAATTGAGAAATGGAGGAGGCTGAGAGAGAAGTGAGTCAATGAAGTGATTCTAAGAAACAATGGTAATTTTTATTGTGATATTGTGATTTCGATGGCAATCTTAGTGATGGATGTTGAATTTTATGGTGGTTGTTTGTGATTTTTGTGATACTAATGATTGTATTGTGCTTCTGATAATGAAATTTATGGTGGATTCTTAAAATTATTGTGGTGAAGATTTGAGTTTGGTGACGATGGTGTTAATGGTGATTTTGGTGAAGAAGAAGCAATGGGTGACTTGGACTTTTTTAAAAAAAAAAAATTGACATAATATCTTATGTGGTAATGGCATGACAATGATTTGACGCGAGTGTAAATCACTCTCCATCATGTGACTGGTTCTTACGTTTTGGGGTAAAAATAGTTTAACTTTTTTATAGTTTAGGTGTGTAATAGGACATTATGATAGTTTAAGTGTGACCTACACTTTTCGTGTATAATTTGAGGTGGAAACGATAATTTTTCCTTTGTGATGATCGATGCATAAGTTAAGATTCTATGGTACTAACATAAAATGGTTTAGTCCTGTCCTGCTCTTAAAATTATGGCTAGTAATCGATAATATCTCGCAATCTCTTAAAATTTATGGTTTTATGCCTTAGTATGAAAATTAATAGGGTACAAAAAAAATTATATAGATGATTTCATTTAATTCTTCATAATTTTAATCATATATATGGTTTTGTTTAGTTTAGGTATTATTATCTTTATATTTAATTGCCAAAAGAAAAGTGGGCTGATGAATAAAAAAATAAATTACAGAGGAAACTGTTTTGTGTGTATAGTAGAGAGAAAAACCTTTTTTTTTTTAGTTTGAGGAAGCAGTGGAATTTGGTCATCTGTTGAAGTAATGCCAATGGAGTGTGACCGTGCCATCCCTCTTTCTTCAACTCTATTTCCTACAAAAATACAAATTCCTTTTAATATCAGTACATACTATAATTAGTATTATTATTATTAATCCAATGCAATTCATTGCGGAATTTGATTTGAAAAGAAAAGTCAAAGCAATAAAATGAAAAAATTATGAGTATAGCATCAACTCTTCTTTTACTTTATGAAAGGCTTTAGTCGATCCCTTTAAACTTGTTTTGAGATTTCACTTGAGGCTTTAGAGAACCTCTCTCTCTACCTTCTCTCTCTCTACCTAACGGCTCTCTCTCTCTCTCTACCCGGTCCCCGGCCCCGTCGCCGTCGCCGTCGCCGCTCCCCGCCGCCCTCCGGCGCCGACCACCGGTCCCAATCCGCTTCGCCCCCCCTCCGTCTCCAGCTCCGGCGAGAGCCAACAGCCGCCCCCCTCGGTCTCCAGCTCCGGCGAGATCCAACATACCCCCCCCCCCCTCTCGGTCTCCGGCAGCCCCCCCCCCCTCCTGCTCTCCAGCTCCGGTGAGATCCAACATACCCCCCTCTCCCCGCGGTCTCCGGCAGCCTCTCCAGCTCCGGCGAGAGCTAACAGCCCCCCCACCTTCGGTCTCCAGCCAGCCAGCTCCGGTCTCCAGCCAGCCGTCGCTCGGTCTTCAGCCAGCCAGCCAGCTCCGGTCTCCAGCCAGCCGCCGCTCGGTCTCCAGCCGCCGATCGGCCTCCAACAGCCGCAGCTCGGTCTCCAGCCGCCGCTCCGCCTACACCTACCGCTCGGTCGCCAGCAGCCGCAGCACCCAAATGACGACCAGTCCCCTCGGTCGCCAGCAGCCGCAGCTCCATCTCAGCACCGAAACTCTCCGGAACCCGGTCTACGCTGGGTTTTGGTTTCCGGCTTGGTCTACAAGCGTAACCCGGTGACTTCTAACCTTTGTTATTTCATTCTTCGTATTATGCTAGTATTATCCCCTGTACCTTGACTTGCGTTTGATTTGTTGATATTGTCTGTTGTCTGTTGTTGCTGTTACTGTGGTCGTTTCTTGCACTTCTTTGATTGGGATTATCGGCTTGGGGCGTTGTTTTTTTGGGGATGTGGGTGTTGAGTCCAGTGGTATTTGCTCTCTATTTGAGTTTACTTTTATTTCGTGATTATTTCTTTGATTATGTGTGAGCCTTGTATTTTTTGTTGCTGCTTTGCTACTACCATCGTGTATATTTTTTATTTTCTTATATTGTCTTGTAGTAGTGGATGTGGGCGGTAATGGTTGGATAGAGTCATGTTTGAGGGGGTTGGGGCGTGGGGCCGTTGTGGGGGCGGGGGATGAGGAAAGAGCAGGAGTGGGAGGGAGGACAAGGTTTGGCCGCGGGGGTGGTAGAGAAGGGCGTGTGGACAGTGATGATAGGCTGAGGGTTGGGTCTTAGAATATAGGGACCCTTCAGGGTAAGTCCATAGAGCTGGTGAAGATTCTTAGGAAGAGGAGGATCAATATTGCGTGTGTTCAAGAGACCAAGTGGGTAGGGTCTAAGGCTAGGGATGTGGATGGTTACAAGCTGTGGTACTCTGGGAGCGAGAGGCGTAGGAATGGAGTTGGCATCTTAGTAGATGAAGAGCTTAGAGGTCAGGTAGTAGAGGTGAAGAGGATCAACGATAGGTTGATGACTATTAAGTTGGTCATTCGGGGGTTTATCCTGAACGTGTGTAGTGCTTATGCGCCGCAAGTGGGCTCGGAGGAGGAGGAGAAGATGCGGTTTTGGAAGGCTTTGGAGGAGGTGGTGAGAGGCGTGCCTAGCTCGGAGAAGATTGTTGTAGCAGGAGATTTCAACGGGCACATCGGGGCGCTTCCGGGAGACTTTGGTGATGTGCATGGTGGTTTTGATTTTGGGGAAAGAAATAAAGAGGGGACTACTCTATTGGAGTTTGCGAGGTCCTTTGGGCTGGTGGTGGTGAACTCGGGCTTCCCGAAGAAGGACGATCACCTGATCACCTTTCGAAGCGCGATAGCCAGGACCCAGATTGACTTTTTGTTGCTTAGGAAAGGGGATAGGGTGTTGTGTAAGGACTGTAAGGTCATCCCGAGTGAGAAACTTTCGACCCAGCATAGGCTCTTAGTTATGGATTTGGGTCTAAAGAAGAATAGAAAGAGGAGGAGTAAGGAGAGTAGACCTAAAATTAAGTGGGGCAGCTTGACGCCAGTGAATGCATGGGAGATAGGGGAGAAGTTGGCGGGAATGGGGGTGTGGGAGTGTAGGGGGGACGTGGATGGTATGTGGGATAGGGCGGCTAGGTGCATCAGGGAGAATGCAAGTGAGGTGTTGGGTGTTTCTAGGGGCCGGGTCGGGCATCATCGGGGGGAGTGGTGGTGGAATGAAGAGGTGGAAAAGAAAGTGGGGACCAAGAAAGGGGTGTATGCTAAGTTGGTTGAGAGTAAGGACGAAGAAGAGAAGCGGGTAAACAGGAAAGAGTACAAGCTGGCTAGGAAGGAGGCTAAGTCAGCAGTCACGGCAGCTAAGACGACCGCTTTTGAGAGCTTGTATGCAGGGTTACAGGGGGAAGGAGGGGAGAAAAAGTTGTTTAGACTCGTCAAGGCTAGGGAGAGGAAGGGTCGTGACCTCGACCAGGTAAGGTGCATTAAGGGGGAGGACGGTAGAGTGTTGATGGAGGACGGCCACATTAAGAATAGATGACAGTCGTACTTTCATAGGCTCTTGAATGACGAAGGGGATAGAGCTATTGTGTTAGGGGAGCTGGAGCACTCAGAGGAGTGTCGGGATTTTAGTTATTGTAGACGTTTTAAGGTAGAAGAGGTTAGAGAGGCTGTTCGCAGGATACGAAGGGGTAGGGCGACGGGGCCGGATGAGATACCGGTGGAGTTCTGGAAGTTTGTGGGAGAGGCTGGTGTAAGGTGGTTGACTGGATTGTTCAACGAAATCTTCAAGACGGCAAAGATACCCGAGGCTTGGAGGTGGAGTACCATGATCCCTCTCTATAAGAATAAGGGTGACATCCAGAGTTGTAATAACTATAGGGGGATTAAGTTATTGAGTCACTCGATGAAGATTTGGGAGAGAGTGGTCGAGGTGAGGCTGAGACGGATAGTGTCTATTTCGAAAAACCAGTTTCGATTTATGCCTGGCCGCTCGACGACGGAGGCAATTCACCTGGTACGGAGGCTGGTGGAACAGTATAGGGAAAGGAAGAAGGACCTGCACATGGTGTTTATCGACCTAGAGAAGGCATACGACAAAGTCCCCAGGGAGGTGCTATGGAGGTGCTTGGAGGTGAGTGGAGTCCCGCTGGCATATATCAGAGCAATTAAGGACATGTATGATGGAGCGAAAACTCAGGTGAGGACGGCGGGAGGAGACTCAGAGCATTTCACTGTCTTGACAGGATTGTATCAGGGATCTACTCTTAGTCCCTATTTGTTTGCTTTGGCGATAGATGTGTTGACGCGGCGTATTTAAGGGGAGGTGCCGTGGTGTATGCTTTTTGCAGATGATGTAGTTCTGATTGATGAGACTCGAGGGGTGGTGAATGACAAATTAGAGGTGTGGAGACAAACTCTTGAGTCTAAAGGGTTCAGGTTGAGCAGAAGCAAGACAGAGTATTTGGAATGCAAGTTTAATGACGTGAGACTGGAGAATGAGGTGGTAGTGAAGTTGGAATCACAGGAGGTATGTACGAGGGATAGTTTCAAGTATCTCGGGTCCGTGATCCAGGGAAACGGTGAGATTGACGAGGATGTCTCGCACCGTATTGGGGCGGGATGGATGAAGTGGAAGCTCGTCTCTGGGGTGTTGTGTGATAAGAAGGTGCCGCCCAAGCTTAAAGGCAAATTCTACAGGGTGGTAGTCCGTCCGGCCATGTTGTATGGAGCGGAGTGTTGGCCAGTTAAGAATTCCCACATCCAAAAAATGAAGGTGGCAGAAATGCGGATGTTGCGCTGGATGTGTGGGCTGACTAGAGGGGATAGAGTTCGGAATAAGACTATCAGGGAGAAGGTTGGTGTGACTCCAGTGGAGTGCAAGATGCGGGAAGTCCGATTGAGATGGTTCGGACACGTGAAGAGGAAGGGCATGGATGCCCCGATTCGTAGGTGTGAGAGGCTAGCGTTGGATGGTTTTAGGCGGGGTAGGGGTAGGCCGAAGAAGTACTGGGGTGAGGTGATTAGGCGGGACATGGAGCAGTTACAGCTCACCGAGGACATGACCCTAGATAGGAAGGTCTGGAGGACGCGAATTGGGGCAGAAGACTAGGGCCAGTTTGGGTCGCTAGTGTAGGGAGTTACTTGGTGGGGGTAGTATCCTTGTTATGATTCCGTGTTCCATGTTTTATTACGAACCTGGGTGCTTCCCTCTGTTTTCTATTACTTATGGGTGCCGTATTTATGTTATGAAATTTTGTTCTGTGCTTTACTATGTATTTGTGTGGTATCTCGTGTCTTGAGCCGGGGGTCTATCGAAAACAGCCTTTCTACGTCGTTAGAGGTAGAGGTATGGACTGCGTACATCTTACCCCCCCCCAGACCCCACTAGGTGGGAATACACTAGGTTTGTTGTTGTTGTTGTTGTTGAGATTTCACTTGAACCCTCAACGAACCTTTGTACTTATTGAACGCTTTCACAAATCATCTAAATATTTTTTTGACAATCAACTAAAAGTACAAAACGTGTGCAATATACTCGCACTGAAGTGGCAATGTGACGAATAAATTGTTGACATGTGTCATGTGAGTCAAAAAATTAATTTAAAATGTACTACATAATTAAAAAAATATATATATATTTTTTAAATTAAAAAAAAAACATCTGTAACTCACCTTTTTTCTTCTTTAAATACCAAACCCATTTGAACTTCGCAAAGCTGGTCACTACCATCTCCGTTTTCCTTTTTTCTTCTTTATACACAACAAAGATAGCAAGCTTCAGATAACCAGGAGAACAGGTTAAACGTAAGGTGGGATGATGCAGCAATTCAGGATTCTCAATATTCCAACTATAGAAGCAAAATGAGTCATCGTCTTTTTTACCCTCAATTATTTCCTGCACTTTTTTTTTTTTTCAAAAAATAGTTCTTTTTTAATATTTTATTTCTTTTTAATTTTTGTAAAAGTAAAAGAATTTCTGAATGAATTAATTAAATTTGCAAGAAGAAAGAAGAATATTTTCGTCACTTAAATATGTTCGTCTTCATTTTCGGTCACCTCCGAACAAACATCGTTACTTAAATTGTTCATTTACCTGCGAGCAAATATCGTAACTCAAACAACAACAACAACAACAATAAACCCAATATATTCCCACATAATGGGGTCTAGAGAGAGTAAAATATACGTAGTCCATACCACTGTCTTCGAAGAAGTAGAGAGGTTATTTTTGATAGACTCCCGGCTCAAGACAAAGGACTGTAGACAAACGTCACAAGCATACACATGATAAAAATAATAGAGATACAACAACCATAAAAATAAAGTACATTAACCAATAAAGGACAGCCCTCTCCCCCTAACCTTAGCATTACCAACCAAGCTGCACCAAACTCGCCTAATTACAGCCTATGACTTGACCACACCCCTTAACCCTCTATCCTAATATTCTTCCTCCAAACCTTCCTATCGAGGGTCACGTTCTCAATGAGCCGTAACTGCTTCATGTCACGTCTAATCACTTCTGTCTAGTATTTCTTCGGTCTACCCCTACCTCGCTTGAAACCATCCAAGGTCAACCCCTCGTACCTACGAATATTAAACCTCTCCAGGTTGAGCAAATATCGCTTCTCAAACTAAAATGTAAATCCATATATTTATTCAAACTGATATTATAGAATTCGATAGGATTAATTTGAATCCTCTTGATTCTCTCGCCTGTATAAACTATGCAAGAAAAGGCAAAGGAGCAAAAAAAAGTAACGATAATGATAGAGGAGGAGAGAAGAAGGTGTACAACGGCAACGGTGGCTTACTAGTGGTATGGTGAAGGAATCTAATGGCATAGAGGCAAGGAAGAAGAAAGATTTTTTTTTTCTCCACAAAATGTCTAATCACATAGGCAAGGAATAAGGAAAAAAAAATCTCCCCAAAATGCCCTTCTCACGCTCCTCTTAGACGTGCACCACACACACTGTGCCACATAAGCAGAAAGTGTTTAAATGGTTCAAATGTGAGATAATAAAGGTATCCAATAGGTACAAAGGTAAGTTGAGCAGTCCAAGTGAAATTTCGAGATAAGTTTAAGTGTTTATCAATAATTTAAGCCTTTATGAAAATAACCTTACATATCTTGTCAAAACCAGTAGAAAAATAAACTAATTTGATCAATAAGCTCTATCATTCCCTGGCTAAATATGATGTTGTTATAAGCTCTATCACTCATCTCATAATATTTATGTATATTCTTCTTGGTAGCATTGGATGTTGTATTGCTTCATAAATTTTAAATTTTGAATCTTCCTTTAAAGTAGAGAACAAAAAAATATCTTAAAAAAAAAAAAACTCGACAAAATCACTTTTGACCACCAACTTCAAGTCAAATGCGTGAAACTCACGCATTTAAACATCATAAAAAATATGTTCAGTAGGCACATTTTAAAGATAATTCAAGTATTCAATAGGTAAAAACCCTAGTATAAACATTTATATTAAAAACTAGACATCAAAGGCCGGTGCTGAGCACAGGCCTAATATATATTATTTTTTATCTTAATTTATGTGACACAAATATAATTTAGATAATCAATCGTTAAAATAATTTAAATTTTTAATTATTGTGATTTATAATACTTTTCTTCTATATCAATTTAAGTGACACTGATATAAGTTCGAAAGTCAATCGAATATTTTATATATTTTATATTTTTAAGTTGTTAAATATGTGATTTATAATGCTTTTAGCATAATTTTTCAATAAGTTATGTTTTCCTCTGTTTCATCGTAATTTCTGTGACACTAATATAATTTCGATTGTCAAACAAATATTTTCTGTTGACATATCATTTTGTGTATATTTTATCTTTTTTATGAAATATTATAAATTTTTTAATCCTTAGATGACCATAAAAATTAATTAGGGTGATATAATAAAATCACGATTGAAACAATAAAGCAGACATGTCTTAAATAACTTATAACAACTAATTAAAAGTGATAAAATAAAATTATTTTAAAAAAATACATCTGAATTTTTTTTGAATGGGTCTCATATAAGACATCTAATTAATTTAAACATTGAGAGTTTATTTATCATTTTATGTTTATTTTATTTTTTGATTAACTATTATTAATTTGTTAATACTTAAATAACTTATAATAATTAATTAGAGATGATAAAGTAAAATTATGATTAAAGCTGCTAACGAAGGTAGTACAAAACATCATGAGTTAATTTATTATTTTATTTTAATTTTATATTTATTTTTTTTAAAATTACTGGTGATATGATAAAATCACGATTGAAACAACAAGCAGGCATGTCTTAAATGACTTATAACAGTGATATAATGAAATTAATATAAAAAATGCTTGTGAAAAAATTAAATAGGTCTCATATAAGACATCAAGTAGAAATAAAACGTCAAATTAATTTATCATTTTATATTTAATTTATTATTTTTATTAAATATTATTAATTATTTTATACTTGGATGATCTATAATGATTAATTAGGAGTGATATAGTAAAATAACGATTGAAGCAGCTGAAGCAGGCAATACAAGAAAGTACGCCGAATAGGTGTCTGCTTATTGCCCTTTATAAGTAAGTAAAATCGAACAAATTTAAAGGTTTAGTGTATGTATTCTGTCTTTCCTTTTTATATCATCCCAAATTAATGGCAGTTTGAGGGAGTATTAGGCATTTCTTTGAAAAAAAAAAAAATACTCTTTAAGAAATCTACTATCATATGAATGTGATAAAGGGATAATTTCATATCCTGATAATTTTAATATTTTCCTCTGGAGAAACTAACAGCACAAATCATTTCTACAAAGTGAATATTGTATAAAAATCTGTAAGAAAACAACTAATCGATGATGAGTAACCAACAATAGTTGTAGTTAAGTGGCAACTACCTCTTCCTCGTTACTAAAGGCTTCTAAGCTCAGCTTTTAAAGTGACATCTTTTTTCGGGAATTAGAATTAAATTAAACTCTAAAATAAACATCAAACACTGAAAGACAATAAAAAAATTAAAGATGACTATAAATTTACCTCTTTGATTGGTTGTTTCTTCTATTGTGCCTGTTCAACTCTTGCTTCTCTTTGATGACCTTTCATTACTATATATTGAGAAGAGAAGAAATAAAATCACTGAAAATAGTACTCCTTCTAATTCAAAATAACTGAATTTGGAGTTATTTTTTCCGTTCATTTTTATTTATCATTTTTTTGATATAATATACCTATTAAAAAAGTAATGATTAATATAGTAAATTTATAATATTATCCCTATTAATTGATGTTTAGTAATAATTTAAAGAATAAGTAATTAATGCTAAGAGTAAAATATAATTTTTTTTTTCGATTCTTGATTTGTCAAAAATGACAAGGGAAAATGAAAATCGAATTAGAAAAATAATAACAAGTAAATCCGAAGAGAGTATTTTTTGATGTCCAAAATAAGTGAACTATTCATTTTTTAAGAGACATGTTGAAAATTTCTTTCAATTTTACTCTTCACTTATACTTTTACTTTTAGGTTATGAGTTTCAAGAGATTTAATTGACTTTATTTTAATGTGGCTAAAATTTGATGAGTAAATAACATCTAAAAAGGTAAAAATAAAAAGTAAAGTATAATTTATGTATTAATTTTTTTTTCTCTTTATAAGTGTGTACTGAGATAAAAATTTATTTATTTTGAATCAGAGAAAGTATTTGATGTGTAGGTGTAAATTTTATGGTTCATAAGTTATTCTATAAAATTTATATTATATTAATTTTTAATTATTTTATTTTATATAGTTAAAATTAAAAAATTTTTAATCTGACCCATCGTTTCGAAATCGATACAGTTTGGTTAATTTTTAATTTTTTTTTAGTTAAAACCTCATGTAAGAATCATAAGTAGAAGTTATAACACGATGCTATGCATATTTGTAGAATTTTGACAAAAAATCTTTGAATAATTTTATAGTTTAAAAAGATGATGAATCAAGAGAATATGAAAAATGAAAAATATAAAGATACGTTTTCACTAGTTTACAGTAGTGTAAATTTAACTAGAAAAAAAAAAAAAGAGAAATCAGTTGACTCAAGTCAATGAGTGGATGCATATATTTTATCTTGATTTTTTTTTTTTATATATATATATATACTTTATATTGATTGCTAAAAGAAAGTTAGGTGACAAAATTAATATTAAAGTAGTGTAGTTGAGTAGGTTGTCTATAATATTCACGTACAGTTAACATAAATATCACAACCACCAAAGAATAAATCTACTTCCTCCGAAATTATTTCTTTCATCTCATATTAATTTATCATTTTATTAAAAATTATTATTTTATATTAATTAATCACTTTAATAAATTTAAAAGGCATTAATTAAATTTTTAATATATTATTTTTTTAATTTATTCTTTTTAAAAGTGTTCATATTTATTTGTATAGTTTTTGAGAAGTTCTTTTAAAAAAATGAAATAATAAACTATTTTCTTATTTATAATTTTTAATCATAGTATAAAATAAAATGTGTCGAACTAATATAGGATGGAGAAAGTATATTAATTGTCAAGGTCATTATAAATATATGTTTCTTATCTTGAAGGTGACGACAACGTCTAGTTGATGGCAAAGAAAGACTTGACATTTAGGCGAGACACCCAATTGTGTAGTATTTAGTGGGTTTAGTACACTCTGCCCAAACAAATATTCATTTTTACTTGTCTACAACACTAAATATAAATCTCTAATTTTATTTGTTTGGTCTAAAAAAGGGTTAAGTCATTAATAAGATTCTAAATTTTTTTTAAAATTTCACTTAAATTCCCCAACTCAGACTTGTACCTATCAGGCTCCTAACCCACTTGAAATTTGATCCACCTAGGCCTTTTTTTTCCACATGACACATCACGTGGTATACACTCATTATTGTGGACGCGTGAGAGGCGATTTTTTTGCCAAATTTTTGCTTTTTTTTTTTGTTCTTTTTCTCCATTTTATGTTTTTTAAAGATGAGAACCACCATCTGCCACAATGTTTGTCAAAAAAATGGAGACCACCACCCCATCCCCACCCACCTCATTGTTCTAAAAGATCTTCTTCCCCAACCAAGCAAAGACTAAGACATGTAGAAAAAGAAGAAGGAAAACAAAGTTGAAACAAAATGAAAAAAGAAAAAAATTCTTACAAATAATTTTCTCGATTATGAGATGAAAACAATCAATTCTTTGATTTTAATAATTTATCAATTTTTGTGTTGAAAATTGGTACTTTTGTAAGCTTGTTCAGTGAATTTTTCATTGATTTTTGTGTTGAAAATTTATGTTATTATTGAGCGTAAAATGGAAAAGATATGCATGAAGATGGCGGTGATGTTACCTGTGAAACTTTCTCAGTTCTTCATTGGTGTGTTTTTGACTTTGTTGGATTTTTTTTTTTGTGTTCTCGCTGCAGGTGGCGATGGGGCGGACGAGCAAGGAACCGTGAATGAAGGTGGCAGCAATGGTGGGGAGTGGGATGGTGGGTGGGTGGAGGGGAGGGGGGTTGAATTATAAATATTTTTTTTGACTTATAATTTTTTTTTCTAAATTCATATGTCACATGTTCTTCTTTAATTAATCTTTTTTACCACGTCATGCGAGTGTGATACACTTCCTTTATATTTGTGACGGATTATTGAAATAGTGTCTAATTGATACACAATTTGAGTGGTTTAAGTGTTCAATAGGTATAAGTCTGAGTTGGGGGTTTAAGTAAAGTTTCGAAACAAGTTTAGGATCCTATCGATGATTTAAACCTTTACAAAGTGAAGATATAATTTACTATTTTATTCTATTTTATTATTAAACTAAAGTATTTATGATTTCTTAAATGACTTGTAAAGAAAAAAGTGACAACTTATATAAGATGAATAGAAGAAAATATTACTGTAGCTCCAAGATGACTTAAAATTAAGTAGCGACCAAATATTAAAGTTTTCCTTTTCAGACTTAATTTCAGTGTTGATAGTCAAGGCAAATTAATTGAAAAATACAAGTAGGTGAAGGACAATCAAAGGCATTTTAGTTATTTTGTCAAAATCCATGTAGTAGTTACTTTTTTTATGACAGAATTTCATGTATAGACAACTTAGATTTCTCCTAACTAACTTCATGGTCTAAGTATTACTAATTGCATTTTATAGTTATTAGTTAGTGATCAAATGTAGTTAGGATTCATTTATACAATATAATTAATATTAATTTAAAAGAAAAGATTGAGTAATTAAAATCCATTATTATCTTCAACTTCATTCAGTATTCTCCTTCTATTTATAATCTATAATCTCTATCTCTATCTCTATCTCTATTATATTAAAAGTGTGATGAGCCTTATAAATCATGCTTGAACTTTTTGTCCTTTATTAAAAGTTTTTCCTTTAGACAAAATCGTCTTTTCGCATATTCTATTTAAATTAGACATCCAATAAACTAATATAAATTTTGAAAAAACAAAAATCCTATACAAACCCCAACAAATCAACATGTTTACTAATCACGTGTAAAAAAGATAAAAAGAAAGTTGTCCTACTGAAAACTAAAGTATATATAACCAATCTTATTCTAACTAAATTATGACAAAAACGTTCTATAATAATAATAATAATAATAATAATAATAATAGTAATAATAATAATATTTGTAATAATAATAATAATAATAATAATAATCTATATCTATAATATATTAAAAGTGTGAAGATCATTCGAACTTTTTGTCGTTCATTAAAAGTTTCTTCTTTAGACAAAATCGTCGTTTCACTATTTTAAATAATTATTTAGTTATATTTATAATATTTTCTCCAAAAAGATATGGGGATCAAGAGTTTAAAATATATGGAAAGGTTTTTTCTTAACTTAAAAATCCTAAATTTATGATAAGAGATAATTTTAATTAATCATAATTTTACCTTATATAAAAATTGTATCTTATTAGAACTATACTCACGATAAATATTAGCACTAATTTCAGAAGTAGAAATCAACTTTTTTTTCCCTTCACACGAGTAATAACTTTGGAGTAGTATCTTTACTATTATTATTGTATTCATATTAAAGATGAGGCCTAATTAACTTAGATTTAAAAGGAAAAATAATAACATAATAAGTAGAAAACTTACTATAATAGTATTTATATTAGAAAAGGTTTAAACTTTATTAATATTTTCTTCTTCTTTTTCCATACAATTGATTGTTCCTAATCAAGTGAGTTCTTTAAGCTATATTTATATTGTTTTATAGCATCTGATAATTTTTTCTTGGTTTAGTTTATTGTTTCTTTTGTTTGATTGAAGAGATAAATTTTCTTGTGATTTGAGATAAATTTTCTAAAATTTTAGTATATTCTTGAAATTTACAACAAATAAATTATCATGTAATTTTATAGATATATAATTGTTAATTGAGATGTGTTTTAGTAAAATCTTGATAAATCTTATGATTGAAGAGATAAATTTACTTGAGATTTGAGGTGAGTTTTTTAAATTTTTAATATATTCTTGATGATTAAAATCTTATTAGTATTTATGACTAAAGAGATGAATTTGTTTGTTATTTGAGGTAAGTTTTCTAAAATTTTAGTATATTTTTGAAGTTTACAATAATAATCTATCATGTATTCTTGATTGACAATTGCTTTCTGAGATTTTTTGAAATATTGATGGTATCTATAATTGAAAAGACAAATTTGTTTGAGATTTGAGGTAAGCTCTGAAAAATAATTGTATATTTTTTTATATTTACAAAAATATCATGTATATTTTATAGACAATTGTTAATTGAGAAGTTTTTTTTTTGTGATTGTAATTGTCTTATGTTCTTAAAGTTTAAAATAATAAATTATCATGCATTCTTGATAGATAATTGTTAATTAATTTTTTTGTGTGTGACTTTTGTTAATAATGATGCATTTACAATTAATAATTTGAAATCAACTTATTTAAATTTGAACAAATTCTTTAAATCATTATATTTCGTCGTAAGAAATTAGTTAGTCATTATGATTCTATATGAATTTCGTTTAAAATTTAATTATATGCAACTTTTTTCAATTATGAATAAACTATGAGATATGACATGTGGTCATTATTTTTAATAATAGACTCTTTTAGTTTATTGGTACAAGCTATATAGATTTAACGAATTTTTTTATTAACAAGAGAGACACGTACAAAGCACGCACACCACTTTTTAAAAAGTGATTCAAACTTGTCATTCATTAAGATTTTGAAATAAACAAAATTATTTTTTTCACTTTTTTTCTTAAATAATTATTATTGCTTATTATATGAAATATTAAGTATATGAAATTAATTAAAGTTCTTGTTGATTTAGGTATACCTTGTATAGAAAAAATTTCTATAAACCAAAATAACTACAAATTTAGTCTAAAATTTGATATTTTACAAAATAAATATATTAAAATAGGGATTCTATATAAACGACTATCAAACTTTGCGTAAATTGACAATATTTTAATACAAGTTAATCTGGTTTAATAATAAACCCAATAAATTAAAGTTGCAAATTTACAGTAAATTTGGTTGATAATTTACACCAATTTTTTTAAGTGATTGTTGAATAATATAGCGTATACACATGAATTTATATATATATATATATATATATATATATATATATATATATTGTTAATTAACGTAATACGCTCTTATGTCTTTTATATGATTTGTATGAATATGTTAATTTTATATTTAAGTGTTTTTCGTATTAAATAAATAAATTAATTAATTTCTTAATTCAAGTATATTTTCTTTTACAGTATCAAAGTGATTTTGTTAACTGAATTACTTGAAGTGAGGTATACGCGCGAGGCGCGTAAGATACGACTAGTATATTAAAAGTGTGAAGACCCTTAGACAAGTAATTTAAACTTTTTGTCCTTCATTAAAAGAGTCTTCTTTAGACAAAATTGTCTTTTTTACTTTTTTTTAATAATTTATTATTTAATTATATTTTATTATGTTAACTAGACTTTCAAAAATATATGGGACTCATAAAATATATGGTAGGAGGATTAATTAATATTTTTCTTTCTACTAGACTTCCTAAAATATATTAGACTCCTAAAATATATGGTAGAAAAAATAATTAATATTTTTCTTTCTACTATTCAATTAGAAAAACACTCCTAAAATAGGATTCTATTAAGGAAATACTTCTATAAATATTGAGATGTACGGTAAACTAGAGAACAAATTGGTTTGCCTATTGGGAGAATATACTTGATGCTCATCTAACTTGATTTGATTTGCATGTCTAGATTGGTGGATGCTAATTTTCTATCCCTCAACTTGTTCATTGTATTTGTTAGCATAATAGAATTCAACATGTGTGTGTGTATGTATATATATATATATATATATATCTTATTTGTTTTCATTCAAGATTATTTTTTAGAATCAAAATTTTCACTCAAACAAGAATTAGTTAGATCAAAATTAAAGCTTTGTGATCACAATTATATATTTTTTTTATAGTTTACAGGTCGTAGATGAATGTCGTTTGGCTTTGAAGAATTTCTTGTGTAAAGGTTAGGTTTAATTGTATTCTTTTGATATCTTTAGTATCTTATTTTAATTTTAATTTACAGATACAAGATGAATGTGGGCCGACTTTGAATGTTTTCTTTAGGTAAATGTTAGCTTTAATTGTATTATCGTAATATCTCTATTAGTTTGTTATTTTGTGGTAGTTTACAGTTCGTAAATGAATCTCGTCGGCTTTGAGAAATTTGTGTGTAAAATTTAAGTTTAATTGTGTTGTTTTGATATCACTTTTATCGTATTATTTTGTTATAGTTTACAGGTGATAGATAAATGTTGTTCGGCTTTGAGGATTTTTCTTATGTAAAGGTTAAGTTTAATTGTATTATTTTGATATTTGTATAATCATATTATTTTGTTATTGTTTACAGGTGGTAGATGAGTGTCAAACGACTTTAAAAAAAAATTTGTGTGTACAAATTAGATTTAATTGTATTATTTTGATGTCTTCATCATTGTGTTGTTTTGTTGCAATTTACAGATGGTAGATGGATGTCGATCGACTTTTAAAAATATTTTTGTTAAATATTATGCCCAATAATGGTCATACACAATGACACAGTGTGAAGGTTTATTTGAAATAGAAGAAAATGATTGCTGATTTTTTCTTAAAATATCATTGTACGTTACAATTATGGATATATCGAACGATCTAATTCACCAAATCGAAGGAGCAATTGTTTGTGTTGGACAACAGAATTGTAACGAAAAAAAATTCAAAACGAAGAAAGATATTTTCAAAAGATTGTGTTCGTTCGATCTAGTTAAGTCCATATTTTAAAGAAGTTGAAGAAAAACGTGTGGATATAATTTGTGATGTAACGAATATCAACATAGCTATAAAATAGAATTACAAGGATAAACAATAAAATTGCACAACATACTCTCAATCCTAATTTAGTTTGCATAAGTTGTGTTTAGTTCCAACCAACACATATAATTCAAACAATACATATAAGAAAAAAGCACAGATATTATTTACAACTAACATAATTAACAAGTCATGCCTTTGTGTTCTGTCTGTATGCCTTTTATAGAGATCTATTGTTTAATGTTTTCAGGAACTATGTAGTCCTTACTGATTAGCTATATGTACTCTCGCATCGGCTTCATGATATCACTCATGACTAATGAGTGTTCTTTTTTGCTTCATAAATGGTGCATAGAAGTTATTGGGTATTCTTATAGCAATTAGTAACCAACATTATAACTGAAACAACACATATATTTCAAACACAGATGTTATTAACAACCAACACAGCTTATTTTCAAACACACTGGCAAACACATAAATTATCTCTGTTCCGATTAAACATGTTTCTAATGACATAGACAGAATCATACTTTGTACATACAAATAAACCTCAAGAAATAATTTAATACCAAAAAATATATAGAAAAATATAGTACGCTGAAAGCAATGTCAATAATCCAAACAGTCTTGGTTTAAACCTAGAAGCTATGTTGCTTGAATCCTATGAAAATTCTGGTGTCACCATACCCATATTGGATCCTCAAAAAAGAAATAACTTTTTAAGGATCTGACACACTCGATGACATATTTTAACGATCCGATAAACAGCTATAAGAATAGCCCTATGACTATCCAAGCCTACCAAATTCTTTCCTTAGCTTTTGATGTGAATCTACAGTAGCCATTGAGGTTCCTGTTTTTTCTTTTGTTTCACACCCTCAAAATGACAGTCAAGTAACTCTCTTAAAATACCTATCCACCATTTAAGAGCTTCATTAAGTATATATCTATCGTGCCTTTCAAAACCTTCTCTAGCCTTCTCTAGTCTCTGCAATCATGTAAGTGTGTCTAGTGCATCTAATAATATTTGACATTATTCCTTTATAAGTTAGGCAATAAACAGCTTTATAAGTCAGCGGTGACTGAATATTAGGAAACCAATAATCATACTTAAAAGAAGAAAAAATAAGTTGAAAAGAGTAAATAATAATGAATTGAAGACTTCTATTGATAGTTGGTAAAAATTTAAAAGATTATGCATATAAATTCAACTAAAAAGATACCATAAAACGTGAATGTTTGTAGACAAAGTTAAAACAAAGAAAAAAGAAGTTAAAAAAAGGTGAAGAGATAAGACTTCTATTGGTAATTAAAAACAGTAAAAAAAGAAAAAATGTAGAAGCAAGTTAATTATTCTAGTTAATAAAAAGTAAAAAATCAGTTCTTAATTTTAAAAAATATATTTACCATATATAACTCCTTAAATTATGAACAAATTTTAATATTTAATTATTAAAAAAAATATTGATACTTTAACTTGTCGTAATTATCCAAATCTTTAATTAAGAGTGATAAATGTTAAATGCTAAATATAAGGAAATAATACAAAGAATAAATATTAAAAAATTGATTTTCAAAAATTTAATTAAATTAGGCTTTTCTCAGAAGTTGTTATAGCTTGTAATTATTTCTCAAGTCTAGTAATTATTGAAAAATTATGCTATAACTTGTAATTAACAATCTAATAAATCTATTTGAGATAATTTTCATTTAATAAATCTAACAACTTGACTTAATACTAATTGGGCCTTTCTTAGCTTAATAAGCTAGCTTAGTATAACCTCAACATCTTCTTGCTTATTATTCAACACGAGACTTCATACAATAATTTACAAGTATAAGATATGAGTAACTTGACTAGTTATATTGTTTATTTCTTGATTGATAATTACACTCTATTCTTCTATCCATTGAAACTAGAGACAAAAAAAGGATGATTGGTGAAGAGGACAATTCCATATCGTGAATTAAAAAGAAGCATACACCAACATTGTCAAATTCAAAGTTTAAGTAATAAAGGAAGGTCATACAATTGTGAGAAATTATATTATGTGAAATTATTTATCCTTTTAATGATTAGATTGAAAAAAAAAATTAATTAAGCTATATATTTTGTTCACACATCCTTGTTCATATTTGACTCAAGATATCTGTTAAGAAGCAAAAAATAAACGAATAATTTACTATATTATCTCTATTAATTATAGGTCATCTAAATATTGAGAAATTGATGGTAATATTTAATAAAAAAGATAAAATATACATAAATTATCCCTTACTTTTAAACTGAACAAGTAAAATTAAATAATTATTTTTAATATACTAGATAACTAAAAATAAATCATTATTTTTAATATACTGGACAAAGACAAAGACACTAAGCCAAATCCTACCCCATCACTTGGCCATCTCCTATTCGTATCGCCAGATCGTAACTTATGATAAAAATATTTTAAATGTAATATAATCATATATCTTTCTTTTAGTAATCTATAAAAAATATCAGCGTTTAAGTAATCGGAGAGTACTCACAATTACGACAAATTATATTATGTCAAATTAATTTTCTTCCCTTTCAAAAATTAGATTGACAAAAAAAAAAAAGGTTTCATAAGCAATAGCATTATATTCCAAGATACTTTCTTCGTCCCATTTTACCCGTTCCAAATTAGGATGACACAACTATTAAGAAAATAATAATTGGTAATGTAACTTTATCATTTTGCCCCTCTTAATTGTATCTTGTTGTTAGTTCTAATATTGATGGATGACCAATACCAAAGCACCATTTATATTTTTAATAGTACTCCTCTTTGCAATATTTTCCAAGAATGCTAATAATAAGGAGTAATTAATTACACTAAGGGTATAATGGGAAGAAAGAATTTGTCTTATCTTGATAAGTAAAATAAGATAAATAAAATGAGATATCAAATTAAAAAATTTGAGATCGATAAAATGAAACGAAGGGAGTATTTTACTTTCAACAGTACAAATAGAAAGTTAGACTGAAAAATTGATTTTAGAAGCTGTTCACCATTATGAGTAATTTAATTCACTGCATGGCACGATGGACAGACTATAAAGTTGATGGGTACTTTTCAGTTTCATTAGTTTATTTATTGATATTAAATATTTTATATTTATATACTTGATCATATATTATTTTGATTTTTATTTTTAATTTTAATAAATTTTTAGTTTAAAATTAAATAATTAAATAAAGTTAATTTTGAGATATTTATAAAAAAATATATATTTTTGTTTTCTAAATTTTAATAAATAAATTAGTAGTTTAAATATTATCTTATTATATATTTTTGGTTATTTATAAATTTTCATTATGTTTTTTTAAATATAAAGATTAATTATATTTATATTTATTATTATTATTATTTATTATCTTTATTTATTATTATTATTATTATTATTATTATTATTATCTTCTATTTTTAAAAATAAAAATTATTAATTAATTACTCTGGTTGGTTCTCGCCGGAATCATTAATGTCACTCTTTTGCGCATCCTACCGGCGAGACAACAGGGATGACGCCTTCCCCTTCCCCTTTCCCAAATATGCCGCCCTCTCTCGTCGCCGTCAACCACCAAATCGGCGCCACCCCCTTTCCTTTTTCCTTCCTGCGATAATACCCCCCTTTCCCGTCGTTAGCGCCTTCTCTGGCCAATCCCTTCACGGATCCGGCAACATCAACTCCGGACCTGGCCGGAATTGCCATAGCGACGACCAACCATCCATGGCTGTAATGGCTCCGCACCGTCGATCCCTCTGTATATGATCCCGTCGAAAACGATGATAAATTGCAAAAATCGTCATTATACGTTGGTACTGTTATTATTGAAAGAAAATGAGTTAGTTGTATTATGCGTGTATGTTTACAGATATGTGTAGTTTATTTTACAAATTAGTGGACAAGATTAGTATAACATAAATCACTTTGTTTTATTCTATATTTTTACTATTACATTATTTTATTAGTTTTATATTAATAAGGTTTTATTATTTCTATTATTTAAACTAATTAATTATTTTAAATGAAATATTATTTTAGTTCACTTTTAAGATTAACTAACATTTTGAAAAGATAAATTGCTATGATTTTTTACAAATAAGATAAATCAATATTTTGGCGTTAGATAAATTTTTGGCATGTTTAAAATATTTGTTTCAATTAAGTATGCGGCGCACGCATCTTTTTGAGACATTTAAAAATTCAAGGATGCAATAATGCACCTTGGCAAATATTTTTCTAAAATTAATTTTTCACCTATTTGTTTAATAGAAGAAGTGTAAACAAATATTTTCGGTATAGTAAAAATGAGCGAATTTTAAGCCTTAACATAAATTATCAAAATAATTAAAGCTAAGTATAAGTTAAAGTTGAGCGAATTTTAAGCCTTAACATAAATTATCAAAATAATTAAAGCTAAGTATAAGTTAATAAAAGCGACCGTGCTTGAACCACGGGACTCGAGGGGTGCCTCACACCTTCTCCTCGGTTAACAGAATTCCTTACCCGGTCTTCTGTTTTCGCAGACCAACAAAGAGTCATTTCCTTTTGATTAGGGATTCAATAAGGTGACTTTGAACACTATAACTCAATTCCAAGTGGCGACTCTGAAAATGATAAAAAAAAAAAACTAATCACTATTTAATACCGTCACTTTAATTGAAAAAATCCTTCGACTCGATCCTCCGGGCAAAAAAGGGATGTGACAAATAATTATTAATCACACTCAATAAATAGGGTAGTATATTGTTTACACATTTTGAGTAGAAAATAAAGAAAATGAGAAAAAAATAAATGTAATGGAGGTCATTAAGACATGTCACATCACAGTATCTTAATTCTCATATATATATATATATATATATATATATATATTGTTTACACCTTTTGAGTAGAAAATAAAGAAAAATGAGAAAAAAATAAATGTGAATAGAGGTCATTGAGACATGTCACATCACAGTATTTTAATTCTCCTTTATATATATATTATTGAAGAGATCAAGACATAAGTACTCCAAATTGTACCCGAAATTTTAGTGACATGCCTAAACTTTACAAGGGTCCTATTACTTCATAAACTTATTTTTTTCTGTATTTATGTACTCCTTTTGTGTTTACATGGTTGTCAAGTCGGCACAAAAAATTCTGTTACTTGACAAACACGTCATCAAATAGAAGCACCAAAATACCAAAAAAAAAATGAATTTAAGAGATAATAGAAATCCTGTAAAACTTAAATGTGTTATGCAACTTTTTGTATAGTTTGGGGCATACTTATGGCTTATCTCAATTGTTGAATCTCATGTTTGCTACTCGTCATACTTCTCAGCTTACTCCTCATTATGTCAAACAGTGAGACATGAAGAATGATTTAAGTTCTCATACTTTATATATCAAAATGAATTTTTCCTCAATGTTACGTTTATCAAAACAAATTTTTCATTAAATTAGTTGAAAGAGCTTTTTCAACAATAAAATTTATTAAGAAAGACCTGTGAAATCGGATGAATGAAAAACTTTTGCGTTGTTCTTTGGGCGCCTTATGCAAAAAAAAAAAAAAAAAAAAAACATATTTAATTCTAATATTTTTCATAATGTCATTTTAAAAAGATATAGAGATATGAAGCATCGTCGGGTATGGTCGTAGTAATTTAATTACGTTCTACTTTCATTAGTAAGATTTATTTTAATAATTTTTTTTCTGTGTTTACTAATTGTCAAGGTGTTGACTTCAAAGTTTTGTAAGGTGTAGTTTATTTCGTATGGTGTAGACAGGGATGGCTCAAATATTTTAGTGGGCTAAAATCAAAAATTACTAAAATATTTTTTTAAACCTTAAGGTCTTCAAATAATTTAATATTTAAGGTCTTCAAATCTTAAGGTCTTTAAAAACTTATTTTTGTTGAGGCAATTGCTATAGGAACTGTTAACAATATTTTATAAAAATAATAGAAGAGGAAGTAACAAATTATAGATATATATCTCTATCTCTGAAGTTCGCTAATTTGAAAAAGCATCAAAGTCTTTTTATTTCCTGAATATGTTGATTAGAGTATTTTTTTTTTTACTTCTACTACTTTTTCTTAACACTTTTAATTTTGAAAATAAGTCTAAATAGACAATATCAGAGACATTATTATATATTAAGAAAAATTCAAAGCTAAGACAATATTGTTATAAATTCTCATCATTTAACAATTTCAAAGAAGTATTGGACTTAAAACTGCTACTGTTTCATGAATTTAAAAAACATCAAAAATAAAAATTATTCACACTTCAAATCACTCACAAAATTAAAAAATAAATTCAATTTCTATTCATGTCCAAACAAACTCTAATTTTCAAATATCATTTAATATTTAAAAATAAATAATTTTCTTTTTTCAAATTTCACATTTTTATATCCAATCATCTATTTATTATTTCAAAAATACGAGGCCCCCAAAATTTGGAGGCTTAAAGCAAGTGCCTTACTTGTTTCAGCATGGAGCTGGCACTGGGTGTAGATGTGTTGGAGTTGGTTCTGGTACTTTCTCTATTTTAAAATAAGTGATGCTTTAATTTTTTTCATTTTATTCTTAAATATATGACGCTTTAGTTTTTTTTTTTAATAGGATTTATTATGTATATATGAGTTGATATAAATACTGAATATTGACCAGTGTATTATATCTGAATACTGGTCCGTGCATTATATCTGAATACTGGCCCGTGCATTATATCTGAATATTGGCCAGTGCATTCAAGGACAGATTTAGAAGGGAGCCTGAGTGTTCACCAACCCCATCAACAAAAAATTATGTGGTATATTTAAGGTATATTTTTTTAATTGTATATAGAGAGAATTCAAACCCCCACCCCCAATTGAAGGCTAGATGTTCAATTAGTGATTTAATGGCCCTAAAATTTATCTTAAAATTTCAAGTTTAAATCTTAAGCACTATATTTTAATTTTCTTAATTTTATTTAGGGTTGTGCAAAAATCGAATCGATAAAAATGTTATTGGGTTATTGGGTTAACGATTTTTTATTGATTTTATAAAAAAAATTATTGGTTAAACGGTTCGGTATCAGTTTTAGCTTATTGGGTTATCGGTTAAACCGATAATCCAATAAGGATACACTAAGTTATTATTTTATCCCTATTTATGTTATATATTTAAATCTCTCTCTCTTTATCTCTCTCTCTCTATACATATATATATATATATATATATATATATTCTCCCCATTATCAAATTTGAGAATATTAATTTCATTACATATTCAGAAAAATTAACAGTCATATTTAATTTTCTTAAGCATACCACTTTATTCTCTTAATTACACCCTTTCTTTTTCTCTGAATCTGTTTCAGATAGAATTCTTTATATATCAGGTAAAATGAGAACAAATTGAACATAGGCCTAATTATCTAAAGTGATTTGTTGGAATTTATTAGCACATGAAAAAGATATCCCATTTTACTTATAATTTAGGTAGTTAAATGGTATTTCATGCATCGTGCATGTATTCTTTTTATTTATTTATTTTTGTTTTTATTTCTTCTTTGTTTATTATTTTATATTAGAAATGTTTTTAACTTCGTTTGTGTCTTTTCTTTTTTTTGAAAGAAAATTTTATTGTGATTTTCCCTAAGTTTTTGATGAATTAGAACGTTATTACCTGCAAGTTTGAACAAGTTATCAATATTTTATCATTAATTCATGGCGTCAATAGACAATATTTATTTGTTGCGCTTATCTACACATAGCGTACAAGTTATCAATATTTTATCATCTATTCATGGCGACAATATTTATTTGTTGCGCTTATCTACACATAGCATACGTGATTGGCCATCGTCTGCTAGAGGAAAATAGGTGGATGAATAAGTCTATACTGTCCTTGAGATCATGAATTAATTTTGTTACTATCAGTATTTTGTGCTTTAAATCATGCTTTGAGTGATAAATAATTCAATGATCTTGGTATAAGTGCTTCACCTATGAATGACCGGGGTTTTGCACGGGAGTTATTATTTTTCTACCACTCCTAATAGATTTTTTCATCATTCACCTTCTTCCACAACTTTTCTACTAATAGTTTTTTTTTTTTATCATTCACCTTTTTCCACAATTTTAAATGCTAATTAGGATTTGCATTTAAAGTATATAATCTTTCTTAGAGTAAAATATTGTTATTATATATAAAGCTAGATATAAATAAAGTGATATTAACATTGCTATTTATTTTTTTATGAAATTTTTGATAGTTTTCATCAATTTCTTCCTTCAAATATTTATTTAAATAAAGGCTTATTGTGTGCATTGATTGTTAAGGAAAAAAATATTTTTTTCATTGAATTTTCAGGTAAAGAAATTGTTATTTTTGTGCATTAAAACTATTCTAAATTCATTAGAATTACACATTCAGAAAAAAAGTTGAATTGAATAATAAAATTTCAGTTTCAAAAACCTCTCATTTTCGGATACTAAATGGAAGAAAAATGATGATTTTGCAAATTACATTATGATACAATAAAAAAGATTGGAGAAGTGGACGAAGCAACAAATGATTGGTGTTGTGAAGGCGAAGTTGCAGGCTGGCATCGACGGACCAATAAGTGATCCACATGGAGCATCAATTATTCAGTATCACCGACCTTTTTTTTTTTTTTTTCATTTTGGTGAATTATTCTTTTAACATGGTGAGCACATATCTAAAAGTACTGTCTTTATTTTATAAGTCTGAAAGTGTGAAATTGTGTTTGAAATGTATCATTTCTATGTGGTATCTATATTGTTTGGACTTTTTAAAAATATTAACGTATTTTTTGAAAGTGTACTATTTTTAAAGAATTGGATATATAGGCATTTATATTTTTAAAGAGTTCAAACAACATAGTGTTGTATTATGTAGCCTCATTTCAGATTTGATTTGTGCAAGTAATTTTAAATATACATATCAGTGAGATGAGTGTGTGAATATTTGAGGTAAGTTAAAATTGCATTGCAACGAAAAAAGTGAATATTCACTTTGATATGTGTAATTGAAATTTTGCCAAGTGTGCCTGTCAAGAATGTGGATATCAGTGTGTAGTGTATACGAATGTCTTGTTTTGTGTGTTTAAGGTGGCACTAATATGTCTTGTTTTGTGTGTTTAAGGTGGCACTATGTGATTAATTAGTTTTGTTTCGCATCTTTTATTTTGTTATTTAATTACCATTTGTGAGATTATAAAAAATACATATTTGCAGAATATGAAATTAAGTGGTAAAATTTGGTGTTCTATCATAAAATTCTTTATCAAAAAAGTATTAAATATCAGTCAATGAGATTGGTTTGTACTCCAAAAAGTTATTAAGAGAAGACTAAAAGACTAGATTACTAGTATTAAACTTCTCCCTCAAAATTGGGCCATGTCATATTGGCACTTCAAGCCCACATGAACAGTAGGTCGACCCAATAACCCATCACCATCATCACGGGTCGGGTGAATCTCGACCATAAAATAAGATAGAAGAAAACATACCACAAGCAAATAACCTAAACAATTTCTAACCATTTCATTAGGTTCGTCAATTGACTAATATACCCAAGTCCACAATCATCCACAATACCCCTATACAACCAAAGTTTAGAAATGTATACGTCGGTACAGCCCTCCGACGATAGCCAAATCAAGCCAAAGATAAACTAAGTCTAAATATAAGTAATCAATGACGAATGTCTTCCAAAGAAAGGAAGCTCACCACTCAGTCAATGCACGAAATGCTTCGATCATCTAATCACTGCGTAGGAAGAGACGAAAAATGCTCTGGACCCTATGTCGAGTGGGAACATAGCGTCCGTAGATGGTTAGCGATTTGAATGTTAGCATGTAACTCAAGAATAAGGATAAAATAACACCATCATTCAACATCAAGTCAATATATCATGTTCAATCACATTCATAATCTTATTCACGCATAGAGACTTATCACATGCTTATCAAGGGGACAAGTCTTATCAGCACTTTGGAAGCACTCATTCATCCTATATGCAATGTTGGAATTCAACCTTCTACACTTATATATTCAATCATTTCTCATTAAGCAGAAGACTTTAACCATATTCACATATCACACAGGCCTCTTTCAACCGTTCATTCACTCTTCTTGTATAATGTATTTTTGTTTTATTTAATTAAGGTTGAAATATTCTTAATATTTGTTAATCTCACTAAAATTTATCTTTTATTTTATAATTTTAATATTTTTGATATTAGGCAAGATCGAGAAATTTAATACTCTTTTATGACCGCGCGAAGCGCGGTCAAGTTCCCCAGTTAACAAGTAATAGAGCTTTTTTTCAACCTCTTTATATGCGCTAAATCATTACCTTGCGCTAATATATATATATATATATATATATATATATATATATATATATATTAAAAGTGTGAAACCCCTTAGAAAAGTGATTTGAACTTTTTGTCCTTTATTAAAATACTCCACTTTAGACAAAATCGTCTTTTCACCTTTTCTCTATTATTTAAGTAATATTAAATATTGACTATATTATAAAAAAAATAAAAAAAAAAACTCTCCTCACAAGAATATAATTCCTTCTCCGCTATCTAAAAAACCTAATCATACCCAAATCCAAAAAAAAATTAAAAAAACAAAAGAATTTTCCTTCCATAAAAAGAAATAGTAATAAACAACGCTCCCTCCCCTGAAATTCCGAACATGAAATGAGAAAAATAGTGGTAAGAAAAAAAATCATCCCCCAACATGTGAAACCAAAAAAGAAATATAATGATAAAAAAAAATTGAAATTAAAAAAAACCCCAATTTCCAACATAAAACCCAAAAAATAATATATTAATAAGAATTCAAAAATCCTTCCCATCTTCCATCGAATTAAAGTTGTGTTAACAATTAATTTTAGTTATAGCTTCTTTTGATTTGATTATTTAATTTAATAAGAATTCATAGTATTTAATACTTCTAAATCAATTAGAATTATATAAAAAAAAAAAATCTACAATTCTATTTAACTACTATTTTGGATCAAAATTTACTAGATACATACCTCTACTTTTACTTTTTCTTCTTATTTTTTTATTAATTTAAATTATCTTTTTTTTGTGTGTATTCATTGTTATCATCTTCTCCATCTTTCTTTATTTCTATATTCACTATTATAGCTTCTCCATCTTGCTTTATTTATTTTAGTTAATAACGATTATATATAAACTATGACTAAATAACTAACAATACAATGAATTCTTCTTTCTTTTTTGATAATCTCTTGTGTTTCTTTTTCAGTTAGAATTTTTGATCATAAATTGAAAGAAATAAGCAAGTTGCCACCAAATGAAGTGGTCAAAAACATCAAAGTTTTGTCTCTTTCTTTTTTTCCTTCCTTTGTTTAATTTTAGCTTTGTTTTGGTTATGTTATTTAATTATTTCCTTAGTATTATAGTTGAATCTTTAATTAAACTTGTTAGTTGAGTTCTAAATATAAGGTTATAATAAGCATTGAATCTTGATATGCATAACTTTTGTTTGAAAGATGAACATATAAATTTAGGATTATAGTTGAATCTTTCAATTTTGAGCTTACTAATTAAGTTTGAAAGTGGATCAAGTACATTATTCATTGTAAATCGAATTTAATCTATCTTCCTATTATTATAAAATTCTGAATATAAATGTTAGGGTTGAACGGATTAGTTGAGGAAGCTTATGAAGAAGCTAACAAGCCTAAATAATCCAAACAAAAGGATAATTGTGTTGATATGAAATTGGAGAAATTGAAACAAGAGATTGAGAAGATTAAAGAAAGAAAAGGTGAAAGAGAATAGCTCAAGGAAGGACTAAAGAGAATATATTTTCTTTATAAACTTTCTTGTGTTTAATATATGTGCTTTTTGGTTGACTAATTTTTACTTTGGATAATAACTAAAAGTCGTCCTAATGTCAAGATGCTAACAAATAAAAAATACAATAAACATTCTGAAAGACCATTATGCTTTTTATATTTTAAATAATTTTATAAAATTAAACTCACAAAATTAAGGTAAACGCGCGAGGTGCATATATCTAAACTAATATATATATATATATATATATATATATATATATATATATATATATATATATATATATATAGAGAGAGAGAGAGAGAGAGAGAGAGAGAGAGAGAGAGAGAGGGCAGCCCGGTGCACTAAAGCTGCCACTATGCGCGGTGTCTGGGGAAGGACCCCACCACAAGGGTGTATCTACGCATCCTTACCTTGCATTTCTGCCAGAGGCTGTTTCCAAGGCTTGGACCCATAACCTCCTAGTCACATGGCAACAACTTTACCAATTACTCCAAGGCTACCCTTCATATATATATATAGAGAGAGAGGCATGCTGATGTGGCATGCCTCATAGGTCAAGAAATATATTTATCTTTTTTATCCTATTTTTGAACTTTTTTCTATTTTTTCTTGTTTTCAAAATTAAAGGATTAATAATATTTCACCTTATTTATTGAATATCATTAGTAATTATTATTAATAATTATTGTAGTTAAGATAATGGGAAATTGAAAAGTCCTTTATTTGTCCTTCATCCCTTCTCCATTATCAAATTTAAGGATATTTATGTCATATTTTCTACCCTATTTGTTGATTGATTAATTAATCAAAATATATTTTCTACCCTATTTGTTGATTGATTAATTAATTTTAATTATTGTGAGTTAGTAGAGAGTTGAAAAGCTCCCATTCATCGTGTCATCTGCCGTTACTAAATTTGAGACGATTTATTGCACTGTATATTGTTAGAATTTGCATTGCTTGGGCTTACATTGTTTCTTCACATTTCTTTTAAAAATAAAACTAACTTTTGTACACTTTCTTGTGGTTGTGGTGATGAATTCACCATTTAATAATTTGTTTTATTACATGCGAGGACACTTCTTATAATGTTATTTTGGCTTTTCATATCCTTTTTCATTAAAATCAACTAATTATCATGTCATTTCTTTTTGTTAATTTTTTTATATGTATTTATGGACTTAATTTGTATTTATCTTCTTTTATTACTTGTGAGACTACTTCTTGTGATGTAATTTTGGTTCTTGATACTGTCTTTCGTTAAACTAATGAACTAATCGTTATGATTTTTCTATTCTAAACGTTATGCTTCTGCTCTCCCCTTTAATTAATGCTATTAATAAAGTATTTAATAGGATATTAAAAAACAAAAATGTAACTTAAGCCTTATGTTGCCAGATATATACATAACCACCTAATTTAGCTTCAACCGTCATTACCCAAACAAAAAGAAGTCTGTATTGCATTTGGGAAATTCCTCATCAGCGAGGTAAACTATTTTAGCACTTTTTTTACTTTGCATAATGGAAAATTATCTTGTGAATTTTATGTATTAGTAAATATTTAATACCTTGGTTGCTTATTTGTATGTGCTAGCTTCCCATCATATTCAAAGAAATCAATTTTTTTTTACTGGTAAAAGGTACATGCTAATGTTTTGCTTCTTACTCAGTATTTCATGAATTCTAATAACTCATGCTATGCCATCAACATAATGAAACCTGGACATTGTGCAACAATTTCTTAACGGGCAAAGTTAAATATATGTTATTATTTTGGTTGAAAAGTATGTGCATTTGGTGAATTTTAATAATTCGTGCATTTGATAAATTTCAATAATTCATGCTATGCAATTTGCATCGAAGATCTTAGACATTTGGTAATATCTATCTCAACGATGAATGTATTTTCTAAAAATTATTATATCCACTTTCTAAATTCATGAATTTTAAATCTAATTAGGCATATGGTTGTCCGTGGACTACAGTCTTGTGACATATATTGATGCCTATGTCGTTATTTCAAAAAAAAAAAGAAAGATTTTACAAGTTAAATGATCAACTGCCCTCATTGAAACTTTAGCATATACATAAAAATTAAGGACCAAAAATATATGATAAAACAATATTTGAAATAGTAGAAACTGGCTATCAGTATTCAGTATAAATCATTTGATAAATTTAAGTAATGCTAAAAATATATACAAAAGAAAATTATAATATTTTTATTGCTTCTTTTTATCTCCGGATGATTTTGTTCTGCAATTAAATTGTTTGTTCTTTTACTCCCTAACTATATTGGTACTTTCGTATTCTCTAATCAAAATGTAATTAATGTGTAATAATATCTAGTGCCTCTTCATATCCTAAAATTTAATATGTTTTTATGCATTATTTCTGTAATATCTTATGCTCAAATTTATGTTAAAATTGAGAATATTATATTTTTATTACTTATCTTTATTATTAGAACGTTAAAGTAACAAAAAGAAACAAAATGATTTGCATTTTTAAAAGAAAATAAGTGATTATGTAGGTAAGTAAGAACGAAAAAAAGTAACAAAAACGTTAAAGACTAAAAAGCTGAAAGAAGGAAAGAGGAGGAAAAATAAAACAAAAATCATAGATGAGAGATTCATTCATTAGATATTTATATATTACTAGTTTAGATATACGCGCCTCGCGTGTACCTCACTTTATTGAGTTCAAACGTTACACTAAATAAGATATTTGCCTAACTTTTACCAAAAAAAAATTATTAAAGCCGACCGACATTCATCTACCACCTATAAACTTAACCTTTACACAAAAAAAAATTCTCAAAACAGAAATATAAAAACAATATAATTAAGCCTAATCTTTACTTAAAAAGAAATCCTCAAAGCTGACCGATATTCATTTACCATCTATAAATTCATCTACGACATGTAAAGTACAACAAAATAATACAATAGTTATCACAAAACTTCAATTTTGATGGAAATAATTCTTGTGTGGGCGAAAATTTTGACCCTAAAGAATGACTTGAATGAAAACAAAGAAGATATATATATATATACACACGTTGAATTCTATTATGTTGACAAAAACAGTGTAAAAGTTAAGGGTTAAAAAATTAATCATCCACCAATCTAGACATGCAACCGAATTAAGTTAGATGGGCATCAATCATATTTTCCCAATAAGTAAATTAATTTCTTCGGTAGTTTAACGTGCATCTCAATATTTATAGAAGTACTAGCCTAATCACACGTGTCTCGCACGTGTAACGTTTGATTATTTAAAATTAAACGATTTTATTTATTGCGGAGATTTTTAATAAAATGTAAAAGTGCAAATTACTTTTCAAAAATCCTTCACACTTTAATATAATAATGTAAACATAAATATATACACATATATATTTACCACCAGAAGTTTCAAGTGGTTAATAGATCATCATTTTTGCGTTTGTCATGCAGCAATGTAAATATAAATAAATACACATATACATCAATTTGAACCATATTTGTGTTACGATTGTTTTTATTTTTTTTATATTCAAAATGTTTCCTTACTTTTAAAGTCAAATCTTTACAAAATCATTGATTGCATTCTTATTAAGTACTTAAAATTTTTAAAAGTCTGGTACTTCTTAGATTTTTCTTATTCTAACAATTTTATATTTATTTCTAGATTTTTCAAATCTTCTTAAAATCAGATTTAGTTGATTAAGAATTCTTAAACTAATAAAAAAAGTATTAATTGTCACTAATTTTGATGACTTCTAAATATTTAATTAATTTTCATCTCTTAGATTAGAAAAAATAGTGAAATTCTGATGACATCTAATAAGGAAAGGTTTTACCATAAATATATTTAATTAGTTTTCAACTATTAAATACTTGGAAAAAATAGTGAAAAGATCATTTTATCTAAAGTAAAGACTTTTAATGAAGGGTAAAAAGTTCAAACAACATTTCTAAGGCCCTTCACACTTTTAATATATTATAGAAGATAAAGTATGTATATGTAAACATCAAAATAAACTTTATTAATAAATAATAAAATTCAATCAAAAAATAACTAAATAAAGAAATAGAAGTGAATATTTTATAGCTTCCGGGAATTCAATGAACAATCGAATATCTCTTAGGGGTCGTTTGGTAGAATGTATAACCTCAATGCAAAATATAGTGTATTAGTAATGCTTACATTAGTAATGGTTGTATTAGTTATGCATGTATTATTTTTTATACATTGTTTAGTTTGATGTATAAGAAATAATACATCTTACATAATTTCTATAAAAGAAATGTTTGTTTACAAAAATATCCTTATTTGATTTTGTACATTTTTTTGCAACAAATTTTTTTTGTTATCTCAAATATAATTAGTATTGTTGAACTAGTATATAGAGGTTTCGAATTAATTGCAAGACCTTCATCTTTGCGCATGAAATATTATGCCAACGGATTAACATAGTCGAAACAAAAATAAAATATAAGACTTAAAATTAAGAAATAGTCTCAATTTTTTTTTAATCTTTTTAAAGACCCTCGAAACAAAGCAAAAATATATTACAATTATTTAAATCAATTATTCATTGTTGTATATTAAAATGGTGAGAAAAAAATTGTGAAATGTTTTGAAAAGATTCACTATTGCAAATTAAAGTGACGGGAAAAGGAATGATGAAATATTTTATGAGAAAAATTGAGGGGTATTAAGGTCATTTAATAAGTTAATGCATGTATTAAAGACTTTGCATTAGTAATGCATAGAAAATGGGTGGTATTAATAATACACACCTTAATACACAATAGAGTGTATAACTAATGCTTCCAGTAGTTATACATTGACTAAAAATTATACCAAACAAGGTATTCATAATACACATTAATTAATACATGCATTATTTTTGCCAATACACTCTACCAAACGATCCCTTAGGGATGATGGTTTACATAACTTGGAGTCTGAGAATAAGACGTAGTTTTAAGACTGGATTCCTACTTTTGAATTATGTCAAGCAATTAAAAAAAATTATTGACATTAGAATAAATGTAATATTTTAACTAAAATCGAAAGTGCAAGTTTTTTTTTTAAATTAATCAATACATGAAAGCATATTATTATTCAAGCAATATAAAGAAAAAAAATGTTGACAAATAAAATTAAGAAGTACTTGCAAATATTTCTTTGCTTCTCGTTTATATAAGTAGTGAAAAATCACAAAAGGACCCACCAAGCATATCATCCATGAGAAAACCTTCAATTAGGACAATCCAAAAGCACATAACACAACAAAAACATTAACTAATTAAATTGAACTTCCAACATTTTTTTATTCAAAAACAAAATAAAAAGTCAAAACTTCCATGCTCCTAAACGGATACTCAATCCTCCATTACCTTGACTCTCACCACGCATCCATAACAATTTGAAAAAAGGTATTCAGCTAAACATATAAAGTATTGATCATTCATCTATCACCTGTATTAAGTAGAAAAATAAAAATAAAAAATATTAACAGAACAGAAATTATAATAAAATAGATATTAGAACAATAGATTAAACATAATCTTTACAAAAAATTCTCAAAGCTCGATCAAACATTCTTCTATTATACAGATTTGAAATTGATAGCTATAAAAGTAACGAATTTTACATAAGCTAAAGAAAAGAGAGAAAATTAGTGTAATTAATAATTCAACTATAATACTAACGAATAATATGCCAAAATATATATAAAATAACATAATCAAAATTTAGCTACAATTAATTTTTTTTTTTAAAAAAAGAGATAAATCTTTGATATTTTGGCTATGTCATCGTCATCAACATGTTTATTTTATTCAATGTTTCGATCCAAAATTTTCAACTGAAAGAGATTGTCAAAAGAGAAGAATTCATTGTTAATTATTAATTGTATATAATTCATGTATAATATATAAGGCTATTAATTATAAAAAATAAAGAAAAACAAAAAGGATGATAATACTGAATGATATAAGAAGATGACTTGAATTATCAAAATCAAAATATGAGAATGAAAAAGTAGAAGTAAAAGAAGCATAGGTTTCTTGTAAATTTTAGTTTGATCCAAATATTACTTAAATAAAATTGTAGATTTTTTTTTTTTATATAGATATATATATTTCTAACTGATTTAGAATAGTTACATATTATGATTTCTTATCTAAATTAACAACCAAACCTAAAATGTTACAAATCAAATTAAGTGTAACTTTATTATTTACCCAAACTAAAAAGGATACGCAAGAACACTTTACCTTGAGCAAAATAAAATACAGTTATGCAAATTTTTACCTGACTTTTCTTTCAATGTTCTTTTCTTCCTTTTTTTTCAACGTGACTTTCCATCTTCTTGTTACTTTCCATGTTTTCTCTATTTTATTCATTTTTCAAGTAATTATCCTATTGTTGCTTATAATTTGCCAAAAATAGTCAAATTCAAATAAGTAAATTTTAGTTCTAAATTGATCAAAATTTTACTTTATCAAAAGTAACTAACGTACTCCTATTATTGTTTATACTTTGTCAAAAATAGTCAAATTAGAAGTTTTTAATTAATCAAAATTTTTCCAAATCTATTATATTTTAGGAGTCAATATTATAAAAAAAAACTTAAAGAATAATTTAAGAAAAAGTAAAAAGATGATTTTATCTAAAGATGAGTCTTTTAATAAAGGAAAAAAAGTTCAAATTACTTTTGTATGGGCTTTCAAACTTTTAATATATTATAGAATATAGATTATAGATGTATAAAAAGTCAAAAGTATTACAATATTTGTTATGCATATGGAAGGAGATCGATTTCTCTTGAAATACTTTCTTTACATTCCTTTAAGCAAAAAGAAAATATTGTTTCACTCACATAACTTTAAAAAATATTTATTGATGATTAAATACTTTCACGTGATGGAAATTCATAGGCAGTATATAAATTAAGAGTTCACGATATAATGAGTTATTAAGATAATAAAAATTTTAAACAAAAATAATATTTAGATATATGCATAATTCGTGCAAAGCGCGGATAGATTCACTAGTATATATATATGCATAAAATTAGAATTTGACCTATCTTGGTAATGTAATTTTCCGATGACACCCCTCAGGCAAGATAGCTCCACCGCTATTGACAATGATCATGTGAAAACTCAAACTCGAGGCGGAGCTACAATTCTAGTTGTGGCCTGCGGATTCTGCAGAATTTAATATTTCTAATCAAAATTCTGTATTTATATTAAAAAAATTCATACATATATATATAAATAATATATTTGGAACCTAATAAGTTGCATTTTTTAAAAATCTAGAATCTGTAAATTCAATATTCTAACCGTCTCTTACCCTAACTGATTTAACTCTACGATATTTGGCAGTGCCTTGTTTCTGCTGTCAAAGATCGAGAATAAGCAAATTAGCCTGTCCCCTGATGAATACATTTCTATTTAATTAATTCTGACAACTTAGTCAATTAGTTTCTCAATTTGCTCGACGGACAGTTAGTGTTGGATGCCAATCACGTCCTACCTCATAAATCATCATGGGGGTGTGACACGACATTTGATGACTCCAAAAGCTTTTCACAATGTTGAAGATGGGGCACAAATCATGCATTGTCAACTCTATAATTCATAAATAATTCTCCCTTCGTTTCAAAATAAATAAATTATTAAATTTTGACATACGGATTAAGAAAAATACATTAAAGATATAAATTTAACATAATTTTTTATTGTTACCCCAAAAAAAGAAAAAACTGATCTTGTAATACTTTTTCAAAAATTAATTGGTTGTCAAATCATAAGGATAAATTTGAAAAAAAATTCAATGATTCACTTATTTTTAAACACCAATAAATATCCTAATAATTCACTTATTCCGAAACGGAGGAAGTTTTACTTAAATACAATGTATTATTAAGCCCACGAAACACACAAGTTACATGGATGGATCAAGTGTGACAAATAAAGCCAGAGTAGAAGGATTAACAAAACTCCTCAAAAGTGCTTTTGAAAGATAAAACTCTGTGTAACTGTGAGTAAGAGGCAATGGAGATCAATTTTGGCTTATAAGCCTCTTGATTTGATTCGTTCAATCCCACAGTGACTTTGAATATGGTGGATTCCATAGACAAATTGCCCAAATTCGATTTCTTTGTTTGTGACCCTCATGGATCTTGACCATCCATTACATGATCCACTTTCCTCTTCTATCTGTGATTAATGAAAAAGAGTCATAATTATTTGTCAGGAGTTTCTATTGACCAAAAGTTGACTGCGATCGAACTTAACATTCTTAAAAGAGAAAAGGCTTAAATATGCCACTAAACTATCAGAAATGACTCATTTAAGCTATCCGTTAAAAGTTGGGCTCATTCATGCCATTGTCGTTACAAAACTGGCTCATCCATGCCATTACTTTTAACAGTCAGTTTTTAGAAAACAACTTTGCCACGTGGCAGCATATTAGAGGTCCACGTCATTTTAAAAAAAATTATTTTATTTTTTAAAAAAATTAAAACTTTTTTTAATATATATATATATATATATATATATATATATATATATATATATATATATATATATATATAATCGTCATAGATCAAATTAATTTTTAATGGATCAAAAAGTTGGGTAGATTCTTTTTTAATGGATAAAAAAAAAATTCAAAAAAAATTTTAAAAAATTTAAAAAATAATGTGGAACTCTAATATGTTACCAAGTGACAAAGCTGCTTCCTAAAAATCGACTGTTAAAACCAGTTTTGTTACGACGATGGTATGAATGAGCCCAACTTTTAACGGACGGCATAAATTAGTCATTTGATAGTTCAATGGCATATTTGAGTCTTTTCCCTTCTTAAAATTCAAGAACCAAATCAATGACTTAAATCACTTCCAAACTTCCGGACCACATCGAAATCTGTAACACCCATCCTCTCAAGTCATAAATCACGTACAAAAACTACAGGAAGGTTTAAAATGGAAAATTAAGTAAGATTCACAAAACGAATATGAGGGTCGATACATTACCTGCATCATTAAGGTTCTGAAATAACGATTAAACAAATGCAAAATTGTCCTTTTTAAGTTCTAATCTCTAGTACAGTAATCATATTGCCGCTTCTTTTCCTCGAACGATCTAAAGTTTAAAGAGAAGAACCTATTCGTTCATGCTCTCTCTGCCTCGAATTTCAGAATAGCAAGATAAAAATCAGGTTCATCTACAAATTTGACTAATTCAAATGAATGGTCCGCAGCAACATCTTCTCAGGCAAATTAGAAACAACCACATCTGGATATTTTTTCTGTTGTTCTTCAACCACTTGCCTGCCTTGTGGATGACTAATCACAACTCTTGCACCTGAACATATAAAAGCAACTATCAGAGCATTTAAACCCCATTAAGCAATCCCTCTTAGATTTGTGCAACGTGGATCATTTTGCCTTGATGAAAACATAAGATCAAATGTAGTACACGATACATAAGTTTGGTAATCTGACTGAATTTCACCTGGCAAACAACGCTTTCTTAGTGCTTCCAAAATTTGACAAAGTTCAAATGGCAATGCAGGAAGGAAGTAGAGAAAAACAACATCAAAAGGTGTCCACTTCTCTGGTACGTATATCAGTTCTCCTTGCCAGCACTTAACCATGTCATATTTTTCCTTGATGCACGCTAACATGAAAATGGAGCATGAACGACAAATAATTGCATGAAATTCGATAGATCAACTACTCTATCAACAAATTCATTAGAACTAATTGCAATCAGAACCTTAGAAGTCTCCGTAATCTCTCCTGCTGCTATGATCTTATCAATTTTTTGCTTATGCTCTTCGCTGGAATCTAGATACTCAAGAAATGACCAGTCTTTTTCCATGACATCTTCAATATTAATCACCGATATTGTTCCATCATTTGATGAAGCAATAGCACTACAGCCGGATTGCAAATTACTGTACGGATGAGGAGATGCTGATTGGACATGGATTGAAAGGGTAATGTTACCATGATTATGGAAAGCATATCGTCGGTAGCAACTATGAGTCGGCTGTAACCTAAGGCATTGTCTTGATATATGAAGAGGTGATGTAAATGCGGGGAAAAAACAAGGATGATGAGATAGAGCTCATTGGGCCAACACTCTCTACGAATGTCTTATTTCAGATGACCGATATTTAGGGAGATGGAGATAAAATCCTGGCTATAAATATGTCGTTAGCCTACAATTTGCACAGATATTCTTATGTGTGTCACCCTTTTCTTGTTTTCATCTGCACTGGGGTGAATACTTCTGGGTTTATGTACCCTGCCATTAGATTGGGAAAAAAATGCTTAATGGAGATGAAGGAAGCCAAACAGTGTCAATATTTGAAAAGAAAGAAAAGCATAAAAGTAGTTCAATAAGGCATATAATAGTCTTCTCAATAAGAATCAGTACTTAATTACTTTATGATGGTGTCAGCACTGTGACCAATGGGAAAGAGCTCCATAACTCATTTAAAATATGTATAGATTATCTTTTTTTACCCCTCTCTAGGGGGTAGGAGCTTCCACTCTTTTTGCTCCCTTGGTGAGTCGAACTCATAACCTTAGAGTTGGAAAGGAAGGGTACTTACCATCCGAGTGTTGGGTTCAAAGTGTGAATGAAAAATGGAGAGAAAAATGGTGGAGGGAAGGAGACACCGATTTGAAAAGTGTACCCCAAAATTGGAAAGTTCACTAAGTCACCCACATTGGTGGGAGAAGGGAACTTTGGAGTGTTTATAATAATGAACACTTACTCCACATGATAAGTGAGACAAGAAAATAGAGATGCCTTGCGCCGTCGCTCGCTCGAATTCGAATTCGGATCAGTGTTTCGAACTAATGCAATACTTCATAGAACCGGTGCCACTGTTTCGTGAACTGGTATGCCTGTTCGGGAAAAGACATGTTCTTTGGACATGAATTTCCAGAAAAGACACCATTTAATTGAACCAATGCCACCTTTTCAAAGAGGCATGTTATGGCTATATAAACCTGCTTTCATTCACACCTTTTCAAAGAAGTATGTTATGGCTATATAAACCTGCTTTCATTCACAGGTTTAGATGCGAAATTTTCAGAATATAAAATTCTTCCTGACTTTAAAATTACTCTGTGTGATCAATAAAAACGTTCTGTGCGTTCGAAGATATTCCAATTGTTTGAGGTACCGCTACAATTGGTTTGTTTGACCATTTTATCCTGGGAGGAAAATTCCGCAACCTCGGATATAGTGAGGGGAATTATTTCCTTAAGGAAAGTCCGTGAATTCGGGCGACTTGGCCATTTCTGTTTTCATCTTTATTTCTAAAATTCAAATACACCTCTTAGAAAGATCACTTTGATCTTGTATTGAGGGTATTTACTGCACTTCATTGTGTTCTTGTTTTTAAACATAGAACTAAAGTTGAAGTTGTTGTTCTACATATACAGATTTTGCGTACCCGTAGAAGGAAATAACAATCTTAAGGAAATAAGCTATTATTACAGAATCTATATTGCTTGTTTTTGGAGATTAAAGTTTTAACTTTCTACTCCGCCTGAACTTAACTAGTGCTTTGAAGTCATAAAAACTTCATCACAAGTTAAAGATCATTCGGTTGACAAGTGGAAGTTAAAAACTTCATTGTCAACTAGAAACAAGAAGAAAAGTTAAAAGTTGCTAACTTTATAAGTAGTATTCTGAAAATACTAAGTAATTTTTGTCTTGTGGTGACAGGAAAAATAACAAGCGATAGTCAAATGCAAGACGCGGCAACGTCTGTGGGGGCAACTAATATTGCCATATCAAGTCGCACAAATGCTCCGCCTACAATGGCACCGGCGGAGAAGCCCGAAAAATTTGCGGGCATTGACTTTAAGCGATGGAAGCAAAAGATGTTCTTTTACCTCACCACTTTGTGTCTGCAACGATTCACTAGCGAAGACGCTCCTGAGGTGCCCGAGGAAACCTCGGACAAAGAGCATTTCGTAATTGTAGAAGCTTGGAAACATTCAGACTTCTTTTGCAGGAATTATATTCTGAGTGGTATCCAAGACGACCTCTACAATGTTTACAGTGAAACTAAGACATCGAAGGATTTGTGGGGGGCACTTGAACGAAAATATAAAACAGAGGATGCGGGAATTAAGAAATTCCTTGTTGCACGGTTCCTGGACTTTAAAATGATAGATAGCAAATCGGTTGTCTCTTAAGTGCAGAAGTTGCAAGTCATCATACATGATCTCCTAGCAGAAGGTATATCTTTGAAAAATAACTTAGTTGAACAAATTAAAAAGGTTCTTAGTACTCATATAAACTGTTTTGTAGGTTTGATTGTGAATGATGCATTTCAAGTAGCAGCGATAGTTGAAAAGCTACCACCTTTGTGGAAGACTTCAAAAACTATTTGAAGCATAAACGCAAGGAGATGACTGTTGAAGATCTTATTGTCCGACTGCGTATTGAAGAGGATAATAAGGCTGCCGAGAGAAGGTCAAAAGGGAATTCTACAATTAATGGAGCACATATTGTAGAAGATGATCAAAACAATTCTAAGAAAAGGAAGAAAGTTGAATAAGGAAGCAATCAACCCAAGAAGAAATTAAGGGAAAATGCTTCAATTGTGGCAAGATTGGCCACAAGTCCACAGATTGTCGTGCCCCTAAGAAAGGCAAGAAAAAAGACCAAGCTAATATGATTGAGTCCAACAAAGAATGTGATGATCTGTGTGCTATGTTCTCAGAATGCAACTTGGTGGGGAATCCTCGCGAATGGTGGATGGATTCTGGTGCCACCCGCCATGTATGTGCCAACAAAGAGTTGTTTTCATCATTTGCTCCGGTTCAAGTAGAAGAAATGATCTACATGGCTAACTCCGCTATTGCTAAGGTGGAAGGAACAGGGAAAGTGTGCTTAAAAATGACTTCGGGCAAGGTCTTGACACTTAACAATGTCTTGTATGTTCCAGAATTATGTAGGAACTTAATTTCTGTTTCACTTCTAGACAAGAACGGATTCAAATGTGTAACCATTTCTGAAAAAATTGTAATTAGTAAAGGAGAAATGTATGTAGGAAAAGACTATCTCACCGAGGGCCTTTATAAGATGAATGTAATGACTGTTGAAATAAATAAAAGTTCAAATTCTTCTTCTTTGCTTGAGTCTTATGATTTATGGCATAAAGGTTTAGGCCATGTTAATTACAACACGTTACGAAAACTGATTAACTTAGAAGTTTTGCCAAACTTTGAGTGCAATAAATTAAAGCGTCAAACGCGTGTGGAATCAAAGTATGCAAAGCATCCTTATAAGTCCGTTGAAAGGAATTCCAATCCCTTAGACTTAATACACACTGACATTTGTGATATGAAGTCAACACCATCACGTGGTGGAAAAAAGTATTTCATAACTTTTATTGACGATTGTACTAAATACCGTTATGTCTACTTGCTAAATAGTAAGGATGAAGCAATAGATGCGTTTAGGCAATATAAAACAGAAGTTGAAAATCAGTTAGACAAAAAGATCAAAATGATAAGAAGTGATAGGGGCGAAGAATATGAATCTCTCTTTGTGTAAATATGTGTAGAGAATGAAATCGTCCATCAAACTACGGCCCCGTATTCACCTCAATCTAATGGAATTGCGGAAAGAAAAAACTGAACTTTGAAGGAAATGATGAATGTCTTACTTACAAGTTCTGGTTTACCGGAAAACTTATGGGGGGAGGCTATCCTTACAGCCAATCGTATACTCAACAAAGTTCCCCATAGTAAGACACAATCCATTCCTTATGAAAAATGAAAAGAAAGGAAACCCAACTTGAAATATTTCAAAGTGTGGGGGTGTCTAGCAAAGGTCCAAATTCCTATGCCCAAAAGGGTTAAATAGGACCTAAGACGGTGGACTGTGTGTTTATAGGATATGCTAAAAGCAGTAAAGCATGTCGATTTTTGGTTCATAAATTCGAACATCCGGATATTAATGAAAATACGGTAATTGAATCAGACAATGCTGAATTCTTTGAAAACATTTACCCTTATAAAATTAGACATGAACAGTCTAATGGAGGATTTATACGACCTCGAGATGAACCAAGTGAGAATGTACATAATGAAGAAAATCCAAGACGTAGTACATATCAAAGAACGTCTACTTCATTTGGATCGAATTTTGTAACATTTCTCTTAGAAAATGAGCCTCAAACATTTAAGGAAGCAATGGCATCTTCGAATTCATCCTTTTGGAAAGAGGCAGTCAATAGTGAGATTGATTCAATCTTAAGCAACCATAATTAGGAATTGGTTGATTTTCCTCCCGAAAATAAACCTTTAGGTTCTAAATAGATCTTCAAATGAAAGATGAAAGCGGATGGTACTATTGACAAATACAAGGCAAGACTTGTAGTAAAAGGCGTAAAAAAAAAAAGGCCTTGATTACTTCGATACATACTCGCCAGTAACAAGGATAACATCGATTCGAATGTTAATTGCCTTGGCTGCGGTATATGGTCTTGAAATCCATCAAATGGATGTGAAAACCGCTTTCCTAAATGGAGAATTGGAGGAAGAAATTTACATGGAACGACCTGAGGGTTTTGTGGTTCCAGGGAAGGAGAATAAGGTGTGTAGACTTATTAAGTCATTGTATGAACTAAAGCAAGCACCTAAACAATGGCATGCGAAGTTTGACCAAACCATGTTGGCAAACGGGTTCAAGATAAATGAATGTGATAAATGTGTATATATTAAAGACACTCCAAATCACCAAGTCATTGTTTGTTTATATGTGGATGATATGTTGATCATCAACAAAGACATTTCTGACATAAATGCAACCAAACGAATGCTCGAGAGCAAGTTTGATATGAAAGACCTTGGAGTTGCAAATGTGATCTTAGGTATAAGAATCCATCGAACTCCACAAGGGTTAGCATTGTCACAGTCTCATTATATCGAAGAAGTACTTGACAAGTTGTAATATATGGAATTCGGTATTGCCAAGACTTCATCGGATGTGAACTTAGCACTTCGAAAGAATGAAGGTGAAAGTGACTCACAATTAGAGTACGCAAGAGTATTGGGATGTTTAATGTATATAATGAACCGTACACAACCAGACATAGCATGTGCTATTAGTAAATTGAGTTGGTACACGAGTAATCCCAACAAAACTCATTGGATGGCAATGAAAAGAGTTTTGGGGTATCTTAAATACACTCAAGATTATGCTTTGCATTATAATAAATATCCTGCGGTACTTGAAGGATATAGTGATGCAAATTGGATCACCGGATAGAATGAAGTAAAATCCACAAGTGGATATGTATTTACTATCGGTGGAGAAACAGTCTCTTGAAAATCATCCAAACAGACTTGTATTGCTCGCTCTACAATTGAATCTGAATTTATCGCATTGGATAAAGCGGGTGAAGAAGCAGAATGGCTCCAGAATTTCTTGGAAGATATTCCGTATTGGCACAAGCCAGTGGCACCAGTATGTATACACTGTGATAGCCAAGCGGCAACAGGTAGGGCAGGGAGCATGATGTACAACAGTAAATCTCGTCACATACGATGGAGACATAATACCGTTACGGAACTTCTCTCTAGTGGAATTATCACTGTTGACTATGTAAAGTCAAAGGATAATGTGTCAGATCCACTTACAATAGGCCTATCTAGAGAAGGAGTGGAAAGGACATCCAAGGGAATGGGTTTAAGGCCTAGGACAAGTCAGCATGGCGGTAACTCTACCTAGCAGACTGGAGATCCCAAGAGCTAGGTTCAAGGAGATCAAACAAAATTATGTCTGACAGGTTTAACATTGTCAATTACCCAACCCATTCTCATGATGTAGACAATGTATAGTAATCAAGGATGAGACTTAAAGTGAAAAGTCTTTTAATGATTATCTAAATTTGGCAGATTTGACCAAATAGTTTAATCTATAGGATTGAATGTTTAGAAATCACCTATGTGAGGGCGAAGTGGAAGCCGCTTCAAAGAGAATGTTAGAGTAAAGGCCTATTCTCTAAGCTCTCATGAAACCGGGATGTGTTCATGGCTGAAAAGAACAAAACCGTGAGAACCATAAACATTAAAAGGCTGGTTGTGTGACATGTATTGTCTAGGTGTACATTAAAGCTCGACGGCTCAAAGATATCAAATCTACCGATTGACCGAGTGCATCCGATGCATGTTCACTACGGAAAGTTCAAAGGGAAACCCACTTATCCAGATGCAATCAGTCTTTGCTTGATGATCACATACTTGTTCGTAAAACTTTTACGAAAAATAGTCATTCCCCATTCATGTGGGGGGTTGTTGGGTTCAAAGTGTGAATGGAAAATGGAGAGAAAAATGGTAGAGGGAAGGAGACACCGATTTGGAAAGTGTACTCTCAAAATTGGAAAGTTCACTAAGACTCCCACATTGGTGGGAGAAGAAAACTTTGGAGTGTTTATAATAATGAACACTTACTCCACATGATAAGTAAGGCAAGAAAATAGAGATGTCTCGCGCCGTCGTCGACGCTCGCTCGGCTTCGGCTTCGACTACGGATTTGGATCGATCGATGAGATCTATCTTTTTGGACAAACTTTATTTGAATTCCGAAAAATGCCAAAGGGAAAACGCAAACGCAGTAAAATTTTCAACTGTTTCGTGAGCTGGTGCCACTGTTTCGTGAACTGGTACACTATTTCGTGAACTAGTATGCCTGTTGAGGAAAAGACATGTTCTTTGGATGAGCGGACATGAATTTCTAGAAAAGACACACCATTTAATTGAACCAATGCCAGCTTTTCAAAGAGGCATGTTATGGCTATATAAACCTGCTTTCATTCACAGGTTTAGATACGAAATTTTCAGAATACAAAATTCTTCCTGACTTTAAAATTACTCTGTGTGATCAATAAAAACATTCTGTGCGTTCGAAGATATTCCAATTGTTTGAGGTACCGCTACAATTGGTTTGTTTGGCCATTTTATCCTGGGAGGAAAATTCCGCAACCTCGGGTACAGTGAGGGGAATTATTTCCTTAAGGAAAGTCCATGAATTCGGGCGACTTGGCCATTTCTGTTTTCATCTTTATTTCTAAAATTCAAATACACCTCTTAGAAAGATCACTTTGATCTTGTGTTGAGGTTATTTACTGCACTTCACTGTGTTCTTGTTTTTAAACATAGAACTAAAGTTGAAGTTGTTGTTCTACATATACAGATTCTGTGTACCCATAGAAGGAAATAACACCGAGCAACTCCCTCTTGTTAGATAGGTATAGATTAGTTCAAATGTAGGAGAAAAAGATACCAACAAGATTAATTAACAGAAGGAATCTTATTGTCGGTTAATCGCCCTGGCTTTAAAAGATGGAGTGTGACATGCTAAGGTAATGGAGACCATGTTGTGACACTCTTTTGACTCGATAAAACTGCAAAATCCACTAGTACCAATGAAGCCCGAAAAATCAACCTATACAAAGATCTATCATCGACCTCCACCCTTAACATGTGAAAGTTGTTAGCACACACAAACTCTTGTTTAAACAAAATCTAAGTGAGGTCTCCTTATACTTTTGAGTAGTCGTAAAATTTTTGTGTTGTCTAACTCATCATCACTTGTTTGTATGAGGATATATTAATCCAGTTAAAGTCAAATAGTGAGGCTCTGGCTCCCTCTTCCTAGTGGTAATGGAAAAGCCATAATCATTTTGCCAATGTTGTGCCTTACAACACCACCTCCTCCACAATTACCATTAACACAACTTCCATCACTATTAATTTTCACAAAGAGAAAAGTTACCGTTTTCAAAAAAAGTTTCACAAAGAGGAGAGGGAGTTTGAGTTATGGAATTTCATGATATTAACATCGTTGAGGGTAAGTTCAACTTTATAGTCAACTATGACACTGAGAATTCCAATGCATCTGATTTAGAATTTTAAAAAAGTTCACAATCCCTCCCAGCAAACAGTGCAGCGGCTCCAATCAAGAATTGAAAAAAAAAATCCATATCCCCTCCCAAAAAGCAAGAAGTATTCATCTAATCAATTCTCCCAGCAAAAATACGCTTTAACAATGATCAAGATATTTAAAAAGTTCAATTAGAACAACATTGGGTCGGCAAGATATAGGATTCTTATCTAAGTCATGTGGATCACAAAATAGATCTAAAAATCACATTAATTTCTAGCAAGATGAAGTGATAACAACTCTCTAGTAAATGGTTGTCTTGGTAATCTTGGACATGAACCAGATAATGATTCGTACTACCATCAACTTGAGTATGAAGCAAATGAAATTGATCTATCACATATAGGGGTTTTTCCCATCAGGTATCTTGGGTTTCCTTTGTCCCCCAAGAAGTGGAGTACGATAGATTGTAATATGCTGATAGACAAGATCACCAGTAGGATAAGGACCGAGTATGCCAAACAGTTATCTTATGCAGGGAGATTGCAAATTCTCAACTCGGTATTCTTTTCTATCTTTAATCTTTGGACTGCAGTATTTGTTTTACCTCAGAGTGTATTGAAGGAGGTAGATAACAGGTGCAAACGATTCTTATGAGGAGGTAATGAGGAGAAGAGAAAGATCAATTTAGTGGCGTGGGATTTAGTATGTATGCCTAAGGGTAATGGTGGGCTGAGTATCAAAGGTAGCAGACTGTGGAATTTGGCTGCTATTGGTAAACTAGTATGGCAGATTGTGGTGGATAAAGCTTCGTTGTGGGTGAAATGGGTGCATGGCATTTATAAAAAAACTGACCCATCTTTCTGGGAACATAGACAACCTCAAGACTGTAGTTGGTACTTGGTACTGGAAGAAGCTGAATTCGTTAAATGGTGAAATGTCATCTTGGTATACTCAAGGACAGTGCAAGCTTACGAGTGGGAGGAGATACTCTATAACGAGTTGCTACATGGCTCTTCTGGGAACTCAAAGGAAATCGGTGTCTGCTAATTTATTTTGGAACTCAATATCTCAACCAAAGCATAGGTTTATTGCATGGTTAGCAGCGAAAGAGAGATTACTTACTAAAAGTAGACTAATCAAGCTCAACATTCAAGTAGACGATGCGACATGCTGTTTATGTACCTCATCAGTTACACTGCCAAACACTTGTTTGCTGAATGCAGCTGTTTCAAAACTATCAGGCAAGTATTGTTGGATTGGCTTGGAATTCATCTGCTGCAAGGGAATGTGCAGCAAGTCTTTGATAGTATTCAGAGGAAACATTGGAAATGCTTTCAGAAGAAGATAGTAGCAGCAGTATGGGGAGCGTTGATTTACCTCACATGGAGAGCTCGTAACAGAAGGATTTTTCAAGGACAAAGTGCACATCTGGAGAGGGTCATCACTCAGATAAAGCAGGAACTTTTAGTTAGATTAACTATACCTTGTCATTATAGGAAACTTCTTAAATGTAGTGGGCTCATGAATAGAATTTACATGTAATTAGCAACTTTCTTGAGGCCTTGCATATATTCCCTAATACAGGAATAACTGGTAGAGGTGCTCTTTAGTTTGTTCTTGGTGTTGTTCTGTTCGTCAATGGTAATATTTACAGTGTTACCCAAAAAAAAAACATTTATTTTCTTTTGACACTGAGAATGACACAACACTAACTTTTGCTACTAAAATGGTTGATGAGTTGGATATTACAGAACAAGATGTGACACAACACTAACAGAAGTTGTATGTCACTAATTCTTGATGTCCCTTTTTCCCAAACAAATACCCAACTTGGCCACTTTTAGTTCTCACTGCCGGGGGAAACTCTGATTGCAATTCGTTATTCACTTTCACGTAGAATTATGAGGATACCAGTATTCACAAATTGAATTTTCAGGAGGAAAATATTACCTGGTAATTGAAATGTTACACAATCACGTGAGTTAGAGAATAAAAACTGCAGCCACAATAAAGAAAAAACAGAACAAAAACAATAAACCATCAACAAAAAAATTGTTGAAGTTGGAAAATAAATCAGGTAATCCAGAAAAATGTGCCTGTACACCAACGTTATATACAAAACAACCTTGTGTACATACAAAAGAGAACCACTGTTGAACAATCGCAACTCAAAACAAAGTGTGTTTTACCAGAAAGTAAGCACGACCCAGATAAGAAAATGACCAAAACAGCTCAAATAAAAATGAAATAAGAGAACTTGTTGTAGAAGGAAAATGAAGCAAAGCACATTGATCAATCACTGGTCAACGATAACAAAACTCGCAATCAAGTTTTCTTTTAGCAGAAAGTAAGCACGACCCAGATGAGAAAATGGCAAAAACTAGCTGCATAAAGATTCCTAACCCTCAAATTAGCAGGAAAAAAAAAAAAGAGAGAAAATCCTTCCTACTTCACATTAAAGTTGAGCTAAGGTTGAAAACAAGAAAATATAAATAAACCACCGACATGATTAAACCTATAAACTTAAATCTTGCAATTCAATCTGGGCAATTAAATTGAGTGTGTTTCCATTGAAATATCAAATTATGTGTTCCTCCATTAACCCAGAACGTTCCTCCATTAGAAATAATTATTCAAGATTAACCCAAAATAATCCAAAAAAGTACCTCTACAGACTTGTCTACTCTCTTCTTCGATACAGACACACACCGAAGAGGCAAAGAAAGAGGGAGGAGATAGATTAGCTTGAATGGGAAGGGAGGACACGTATTAGAGTTTGACCACATTCACAAAATCCATAATGCCAACTTTTGTACAAATATAACTTTTCATCCTATGTGACAAAATAATTTTGTACACGCAAAACTGAACGTCGGACTAAAAATTTAAACATTCCAACAGTAAAAAAAAAGTAAAATAACTATTATATCTTTCCTAATTTCTTTTTATATATTTAAATAATTTTTTACTATTATTTTTTTATTATTTTCAACTCAAAGATAAAACTATACAACAACATACCTAGTGTATTTCCACCTAATGGGGTCTGGAGAGATTAGAGTGTACACAGATCATACCATTACCTCGAGAGAAGTAGAGAGGTTGTTTCCGATAGTCCCCCGGCTTAGGACTCAAAGATAAAACTATACTAATAATAAATAAAAAAATTATAGTTTTGATAAACATTATTAAATTAAAGTTATTAAATTAACATTATTAAATTACCGTTATTAAAATATTATTAAATTAATGTTATTAAATTAACATTATTAAATTAATGTTACTAAAACGTTATTAATAAAACATCATTAAGGACAGTAGTAGTAGTTTATTAAATTAACGTTATTAAAACGTTATTAATAAAAGCTTGTTAACCGAGTAGTAGTAGTATATTAAATTAATGCTATTAAAATGTTTTTATATTAACGTTATTAAATTAACGTTATTAAAACGTTATTAAGAAAACGTTATTAAGGACAGTATTAGCAATATATTAAATTAACGTTATTAATACAACGTTATTAAGATGAAAATTTTATTAAAATATTGTTATTATTATTAATAATAATAATTAATCATAGTAGTAGCAGTGGTATATTGATAGAAGCAATAGTAGTACGTAATATGTAGAAATAGTATAATAATAATAATAATAATAATAATAATAATAATAATAATAATAAGCAAAACGATGTCGTTTTAACTTATAAAAACAAAACGACGTCGTTTTAATTTCCAGATCAAAAGTCCTCCCAGTCAGCTCTTTTGATGACATGGCACCGTATAATTGGATTACATATCCACGTAGGCGCAAGTGAAACTCACGCATGGAGGTTGCAAAATCGGAGGTCATATTTGTTCAGGTTTTGAATAGTTAAAGGTTCTATTTGTGCACAATCACAGTTTAAGGTCAAAATTATAATTTGGTGTCAAGTTTAGGGTCAAATTTATGTATTATACCTTCACAAAAATACCCTTATTATTATCTACAGAAGAGACAAATATACTCTCAAATTATAATAAACGGTGTGAATGTACCCTCTGTCATACTTTAAGTACAAATATGCCCCTACCATTAATAAAATGATACAGATATGTCCCTCCCACTAACGATAGGGGCATATGTATATCTAAAGTATGACAAAGGGTATATACATATCATTTGTTATAGTTCAGGATATATTTGTTCCTTTTTTATTTTAATTATTTTATCCTAAATAATTATCTCAAACCCACTACTCGACCCAATAAACCCATTTGAAGGGAGTGGAGATTAGACCAGAGGTAGCGAAAACTAGGGGTGTGGCAATAGTTCGTCGGTAGGGTGTTTTCGGTTCGACGGAGATGGTGATTATATGGTTTTGATCGGTGGTGAGTAGTGTTTTTCTGATAGAATTTCATTGGAAATAGAAACATGAGGGGTTTAATTTATTTGATGTTGTTTTTCGGTATTATGAGTTAATGATGCTTTTTTTTAAATTGGTAGTACTAGGTGTTACTATATTGTGTATATCATTATATAGGGTTGAAAAAAACACATCTATTAGATAGACGTTCCTTGAGTTTTTATTGAGACCGGATTGGATAGTGGTTTATTGGATTGGGGAATAAGTTTGGGTTAATTATTTGAGATAAAATAACTAAAATGAAAAAAGGATAAATATATCCCCGAATTATGATAAATGGTACGTATATATCCTCCGTCATACTTTGGGTATCGTTATTGTGAGGGGCATATACGTACCATTTCATTAACGGTAGGGGCATATCTGTACCCAAAGTATGACGGAGGGTATATACGTACCATTTATCATAGTTCAAGAGCAAATTTGTGTAACACCCCATATTATTGCCTCTGAAAAGTTTTGAGTTTTGAGATCACTACTCAAGCTACGACTCACCTAACGAGTCGTAAGGTCTCTTTATGAGTCGTAGGGCTCGAATCGTAGGGTGACTAGTGAAGATTATCTTTGCTTCTGCCTTGGTTATGACTTGCATCTAACGAGTCGTTAAGACTCTATACAAGTCGTGGTGTACTAGTCGTAGGCAATCCAGTTTAAGTGCCAAAGTTTCTGTCCAGAATATAACTGGACATCACGAGTCGTAAGGTTACCCGTGACGACTGGCCATAAAACATATCCCACGGCCATAAAACATCAAAGGGACCTTATTTTCACCCTTTATCAATCAAATACACCTCTCTCTTTTCTCAAAAACCTCCCAAGCAAGAGCATTAAGGTTTTCTAAGAGTTGGTCACCTAGGGGCTTAAGTGTGGTTTCTTCTTCAAACTTCTTGGTGATTAAGGCATGTTACTCTTTCCTTAAATTGGTTTTACTTAAAGCATGTATTTAAATAGTTATTCATGTAAATTTGAATATGAGTTTTGATTTGGGTTGAGGGTGTTTGTATGGTTGATTCTTGAATTGCTTTTCCATGGTTTATATGTAATTACTTATGCTTAATTGACGATTTTTGAACAAATTGAGTGCATGGGTAGGAAAATTGAAAAGTGGGTCGAGGCATTCCCGTAAATTAATGATTTTATCTCGAACTATAGTTTTAAAAGTTGTAGTCCCTGAACCCACTTGCATAATTGATTTTGAAAATATGGTTAAACACATGATTTGACTTATTTACCTAAGTTATTGCATTGCATAAATGGTTAAATGGATAAACATGAATTTTTGAAGGCCTTAATGGTCATGTTTTGATTTAATGAACAAAGGGGGGTCATGTCATTCCCCCAATTTGATTTAATGAACAAAGAGGATCGTGACATTCCCTCAAGTTGATGGATAATTGAAATTGCATGATAATATTAGCTTGCAAGTGCAATTGGTATGACGATACCAACAATATGTGTCTTAATGGATGGTCCTTAGTTTAATGAATGAAAATGTGTCAATGTTTTAATTGAAATTAAAGGGGGTTGTGTAGCTGGTCGTGAAGGTAGAGGTCCGGAGAGACTGAAACTGAAAACCCGTGTTTGCCAGCGCGGGGAGTTAGTCTAAATGACTATGTACATGTGTCACACTATATATATCTATATTTGTATCCTGGATTGACGTGGGGTCGGGACATTCCCTTGTCTTTCTTGATACCTCCGGTTTGTGTGGCTAACATGCATTGGGGCCCTGTAACACCCTGCATTTTTTAAGCTAGGATTCAAGCCGTCGTTCCTATGCATAAATACCCGAACCCAATGATTCCTTGTTAATATATATGTGATGATAAATTCTATAGTGTGGGAACATGAATTGAGGTCATAAATATCTCTTAACTTAAAGATGAGTTGAGAATGCTTTTATCGATTAAGTTTTAGTGAATATTTCAGCTTAGGTCAACTTTCAGTGACTATTACTTCTTGTACATAGTGAGTTACGTGTCCTACTATATACCAAAATAAAGATCTTTGAGTCCTCTTTTCAACACAACTGATTTCACCTTAATCCAACACTGGAGTGGAAAGTTATGCTCATTTTACCTCAGTATGTTTGTTTGTCAACAAGGTGATGACTTGAGGTGATCGGCCGTCAACTAAGTGACGACTTATCAACTAAGTCATCAGCCTTAACTAGAATATGATCAACCTCAGTTACAAAGTGACGATTTGAGGTGATAAGCCGTCAACTAAGTAACGACTTATCAGCCAAGTCGTCGCCCTTAAACAACAAGGGTCCAAATCAAATTATGGGTTGACGACTTAAGTTGATAAGCCATCAACTAGTTGATAATTATATTAACTAAGTCATCAACTAAAAATTTCAGCAATTCTTATTTAGCTTTCGAGGGGTATTTTGATATTTTCCCTCACCCTTAAACCCTACCCCACAACTTAAAACATGGTTTAAACGTCATTGTCCCATTATTATGTCAGTTTTTCATCTCCTAATCCTCTCCACTCTCAAGAACAAGAAAAATTAGGGTTTGTTTTAAGGCTAGATTTCAAGATAACTCAAATTCCTTTCTATCAAAAAGGTACGTGGGACTATCCTAAACCTCATGGGCATGAATTTGTTGTTTGTAAACTTGAATTAAAGAGTATATTGTATACATGCGGAATTGGTTTCAAGATCTTGATGAATATGTATTGAAAACCCTATGATTTGATGAAGTATTATAGAAATTGTAAAGTGGTATCTAAAACTCAAATTATTTTCGCGTGATCATGTGATATTAGAATTATGAAGTTAAATGGGTGCATGGGATATGTAATTCCCTCTTTTACTATAAAAATTCCTTGATTTTTACATGTTGTAAATTGATTATGCGAATTGCTCAAGGCTTGAGTCTGTTGATGAATTGATATGTATAATTGTACTATTTTATGGTAAAATGAGACGGTGTTTTACTTGTTTTGTAAATGGTCATGTTTTTCATTGAGAATGGCTTCAAATTTGATAAGAAAGGTGACCACCGTAGATAAAGTATTGAAGAGAGAATTGTTTGGTTTTCAATTGTTTTGAAATATGAACTCTTTTCATTTAGTAGATCTTTTGGGTGGTCAATAATACCTTTTGAAATGATAAAAAGGCAGTAGAGTTGTGATATGGCTTGCAAGTCAGAGTATGACGATACCCTAGTATGATGTGCCCGAAACAAAATAATAGATAAACAATTATAAGACAAAAATATGTTTTAAAGAGTCTAAAACTGGGCTTAAGAGGGTTAAATGGCCCGCAGAAGGCAAGAGTTAGATAACTCATTGCCCAAAACTGTGATTTGCCGACACGAGATCATGTTTGCCCACAAGAGAATTATACACTGGAGACGGTCCTGTGGCGTCAGAGACTCCAACCCCTACGGCAAACTTGGGTTGGGGGATTGGCCGCTGAGTTAAGGGAGGATTTCATATAACACGTGAAATTATAAATTGTAGGGTGTACCATCTAACTCTGAAGAGAAGAAAGAGAAGAGTCAGGATTTGGAAAATGTGTTTTGAAAGATATCAGATTATGCCCATATGTTTTTCAAATGTTTATGATGACACGTTTTATGAACTACTCTCACCTATATTGTAAAAGATTATATTTTGTTTTTGGATTGTTCTGCGTAACAGTAAATTTGTATTGACCTCTATATTTCAGGATCTGAGGTTCAGTCCCGGAGTCCCGCTAAGCAGTAGATTGGTTTGTCAGAAGTTTGCAGTTGGTGAGCCTTTCTTATTTCGGAAGGCCTTGTTTATGAAACATTGTTATTTGATTTTTAGTTCATGGTCCGACTGGGGGACTTGTCCCAGTTTTCAGATAGATGTCATTCTCGTATTATTAGAGATTTCACAAACTGGTGTTAGATGTTCTTGGAATGTTTATGAATTTATATACGTATTGTTCAGTTGAAGTAAGAGAATGACCATGTTTCTGTTTCGCTATGTTTCTGCATTTCCTTACAGTATATAAAGTGCCTATATGATTGCCAGTTAAAGAAGGGCTCTCGGGCCTTCATGGTTTGGGATGCCCGTCGTGGTCAGGGCCTCAACTCGGGTCGTAACTGGCCCTTCTGGTGGGGGAGCCGGACCATATAGGTCGTGGGTGTCAGTTTTATGATGGTTGATGCTACGCAATCCAGGCTAATGTTGTAAATTTCATGTTAAACCTTGTTCCCTATCGCAGTATATATATATATATATATATATATATATATATATATATATATATATATATATATATATATATATATATATATATATACTGTCACACCCCCTATTCACTCGAAAGGATCGAGTCGAAGGGCTTTTCCACTTAAAGTGATAATTTTGAATAGGGATTAGTTTATCTACAGAGTCGCCATTTGGAATCGAGTTATGGTGTTCCAAGTCACCTTTTTAAATCCCTAATCAAAAGGAAATGACTCTTTGTTGGTCTGCGAAAACAGAAGATCGGGTAAGGAATTCTGTCGACCGAAGGGAAGGTATAAGGCGCCCTTCGAGTCCCGTGGTTCTAGCACGGTCGCTTTTATTGACTTATCTTAACTTAAATTATTTTGACAGATTATATTAGTAGGCCCTAAAATCGCTCATTTTATTATACTAAAATTATTTTAAAACTCTTGTATTAAACTGGTGAAAATTAATTTTAAGACGAACTTTGGAGAAGTGCAATATTGCATCCTCGAATTATTTTTAAAGGTCTCAGAAAGATGCGCACACCGCATTCTTAATCGAGACAAATATATCAAACGTTCCTAAAGCTTATCTAGCATTAAAAGACATTTATTTCATCTCTTGTAAGCTGAAGACAATTTTATTTTATTAATTCTTTACTCTTTTCTTCCAAATTTTCAACGAGTTTTGGAATTAATCCGCAACTCATTTTTCTCTCTTACAAATAGATATTTTTTTTAATCTATTACGATTATTATCTATGTATTTTAATCTTCTTAAACGAAAAGGATTAATCTTTACACTTGGGGGAACAAATTATTAATTATTAATATATAAGCATACAAGACTACTTAAAGCCAAATAACACAATCCGTAACAAAGATAATTAATAAAACTATTTTTAACAAAATCATCACAACAAAGTTAACAGGAAAATATGTAGTAACAACAGCAGCAGCAGCATCAACAGCAACATCAACATCAACAGCAACAACCTAACAAATGTTTGTTCGTTCGCTATTAAAAAAAAAAAACTGTCATCCATTTTTCCTAAATTTTTCTAACCGTTCTTTATTTTATTTATTTTTCACACTTTTTCCTTACTTTCTTTCTTCTGTTTCCAAGTTTTCCGTCTATTTTTGCTTCTTATGGGTTGTCTCATGCATGTAATTTTGTATGTGTGCAGGTCTCTTCTTTTTTTTTTTTGAAAAGTTTTGTGTGTGATATGTAAATGTGTGCATTTGTGTGCATTTTTTAAAAAAAAATTCTCCATGCATGTTTAGGTCCACATGTTAGGATTTATCATGACTACTTAATTACACATAAATTGAAAGTAACTTTACAATTTTCTAACATTATTAATTTGTAAAATTATTTCATTTACAATTCAAAACTAACCTAACAATATTATTTCGTAAACAACTAGAGAATTACAAATAAAGACAGAGCATGAACTACATAAAAATAACAAATTAAACATACTAAATTATATAATAAGTCATTGAAATAACTTCATTCATGGTTCTATTTATATCAATATTTATAAAGGAAAAGTACACAATTTGATAGAAATCTGTATAATGTATTAAACTGAATAAAAAAAAAAGCAATGATACCGTGACCGAAAACTCAAACGGAGATCCGACATCCACTTTGTTTTTTCTTTTTCTTCCAATTTTTCTCCTTTTCTTGTTGTTGTCCATTTCTTCTTCTTGTTTTGTTTTTCTCTTCTTTAACTTTTTCTCTCAGTTTTGATTTTTCCTTTTTCCACTTAGTTTTTTTTTTGTTGTCCTTCCCCGTGTGTGTATTGTCTTCTGTAGAGTGTTGTAGTGTGTGTGTTATATATATATAGTGTGTATAGGGTGGGAAGTTGAGGGAGTTGAGAAAAAATGGGGGTGGTTGGGTAGTTTAGGATAAGATTTGTAATCATTTTTTTTAAAAAAAATTAATTATAATCTATTAAAATAAATAATAAAAATAAAAAGAATATTAATTTTATATTTATGATAATACAATAAAAGTTTATAAACAATTTAAAGTAAATATAATCAAGATAACACTAAAACTAGTAGACTATTTATTTTTAAAAAAATGAAATATATTTTTGAATTTTTTGTATTATTTTAAAAATAAAAATAAAATAAAATAAAATAAAATATCTCAAAATGTAATTTATTTATTTATTTATTTATTTATTTTTAAATAAAAACTATTAAAATTAAATAAGAGCTAAAATAAATATTGGATAAAAATATTGTCAAAAATAGGTTAAAACTTGGGGAAGGTCAAAAATCACGTGTATACATATATATAAAATTATGTGCATATGGTTTTGGAATGATTTTGGATTGATTGATCATGGCATTATTTTATCATCTTATCCCTGAGTTATATGCTAGCGCTCGCCTCGTTAACCATTTTCGGACGTTGTATTTCCACGTGATGCGGGGGCACTTTTACTTTTTCTGTGCAGTGATAGGTGATTTCAGATTTGTTCGTGAGTCAGCCTGAAGTGGTGGGCCTCCTTCATCCGGAAGGCCTATTACTTCTTGGTCTAGCTTATGTCGAAGACTATTTTCTTTTAGAGTCATTTTGGCTATCATCGGGGGTATGTCCCGACTTAGGTTGATGTTAGTTTTGTTTTGGAGGCTTTGTGGTTTGGGTTGGTTGTTGTGGATTCTTTGATCCTATTCAGTTGAATTATCTATCTTGTTATCTATTCGAAATTCATCCCCTGCTAGTTGAATTGTATTCTGATTGTCTAGGCAAATGGGGGTGGTCTCTGGTCCTTAGCGGACTTGAGATATCCGTCATGGCCAGACTCTGATTTGGACCGTGACAATTTGTCCCTTTTTCATATTATCTATAATTTATATCTGTATCTATAATCTATAATCTACATCTATATTTACACTTATAATATATTAAGAGTATTTATATCTACATCTATATTTACATTTACAAATTATTAAAAGTGTGAAGACCCTTAGAAAAATGATTTAAACTTTTTGTCTTTCATTAAAACACTCCATAATAGACAAAATCATCATTTATTTTTTAAAAAATAATTATCATTAAATTATTATTTAAATACTTAGGATAAGGAAAAAAAATAATCTCACACCTAAAAGAAATTAAATGTGATGTGTGAATTTATTTGTTGGAATTTCTATGCAATTTTTTGGAGAAAAATGATAGAAAGAAAAAAATATTAAGAAACCAAATTTATATTTATTGAAAAAAGAAATACGCGTGGTATCTCTTAAGGAAAAAATTTTACTAATCAAAATATTTCTTTTAAAAAAAAATCTATGCATGAAAAGAATTTTTTTTTATTATGATTCAGGTAAGAAAGAAAGGAATATCCAATTGAGAAAAAAGAAAGAAAGATGGCACGATCTTTTATGACTATTGCTCATTTTGAGCATAAAGCGGATCCTCATTACTAATGGAATCTAAATGATCTCTGAGTTGATTAGAAGATCCTTTCAGTCGGTTAGAATCCGTTACTTGAACGAAACTAGATCTTGTGGAATCATATGTCATATTCTAATATAGTACCTAACATTATAGAGTACTTGTATATTCAGTTATAAAGTATATTCATAGGAAATCTTTACACACACATACACACACGTACACACGGGCGCGCGCGCGCACACACACACACACACACACACATATATATATATATATATATATATATTCTGTTATTGTATTTACTTATATAATGATATAGAGGTTGATGAAGAAAAGACAAAGTCCATCAAGACATCGCTAACCCAACTAATACAACTGAGGCTAGAAGTTTTCATGGGTTAGAAAGTTTTTGCCAGTGATTTATGAGGACATTAGTTCAATTGCTTCTCCTTCGACCGAATTGATCAATAAAGATGTACCTTTGTACAAAGAGAAGCGCAAGATAATTTGTAATAACGCTCTAGGTCATTTCCTCGATTTACATGCATTTTCAGAATTTTGAACCTTCCCATAAGGCTACTAATCATTTATGACTTGCCAAAACTGTCGATTTAGTCATGGTACAATTCATTTGAATTTTATTCATGCTCAGAGGAGAAATTAGCCTTAATAAGTGGTGGTTGATGAGGCTATATAGTAGTTGCTGACTAGATATGACATATTATTTTCCAAACCCAATACATTACCACTTAAGAGAACATTAAATCACACTATTTCCTTGAAACCTGATGCTCTACCTATTAGTTTAAGACCATACAAGTACAACTTTTATCAGAAATAAGAGTTGGAGAAGCAGGTAGCTGAAAAAATAAGCAACAATATCATACTTATCATATTACATAATGAGTCCCCATTTTCCTCACCAGACTTGTTAGTTAAGAAAAAATATTGAACTAGTGGATTGAATTAGATCACAATCAAGGATAAATATCTCATTTCGATTGCAGATGACTTATTGGATGAGATCCAAGGATCTGTAATTTTTTCAAAGATTGATCTAAGGCCAGGCTATCACCAGACCAGAATAAAGGTTGAGTATGCCTACAAGACAAGTTACAAGACATTATTTAGGACTCACATGGTCCATTATAAATTAGAAGTGATGCTATTTGGGCTTACTAATGAACCCACCACCTTTCAAGCTTTAATGAACTAAGTATTTTAGGCTTATTCAAAAAGGTGTGTTCTGATATTTTTTTCTAATATTTTGGTTTATAGTAGGTCATTATAGGATCATCTAGGTCACTTACAGCTTGTGTTAAAAGTCATGCATCACAATGTTTTGTATGCTGAGAAGTCTAAATGCTCTTTTGGCCATCCAAGTATGGAGTATCTTAGTATGTTATTACAATGGAAAGGGTGTCTTTTGATCCTAGCAAGATCAAAGCTATGAAGGTGTATCCTAAACCTACTTTTTAAGGCTATTTGATGGCTTCTAGGCCTAATAGGTTATTACAGAAAGTATGTGTGCAATTATGAGAACATGTGCAAACCCTTGAGTGACTTGCTGAGAAAGAATGCATTTTAGTAGAATGAGGAGGCTGATCATGATTTTGAGGCTCTGAAACTAGCCATGTCAAGTACCTCATTGTTAACACTACTTTACTATAGTCAAGAGTTCATAGTGGAAACTGATGCAAGCCACTCTAGAATTAGAGTTGTTTTGATGCAATAGGAAAGACCCTTGGATTATTTCAGTAATGTTATTGGTCCCAAGTATAGATAGACATATTTATGAAAATGAGTATATGGCCTTGTTAAATTCAATTGATAAATGGGGACACCATCTTTAGTAAAACCACTTCATAGTGAGAACTGACCACTATAGTCTCAAGTATCTTCTTGAGCAGAAGATCGCCACTACTATTCAGCAAAAGGGCTTGACTAAGCTTCTGGGTTTGGACAATGAGGTCTAATATAAAAAGGGACTAAGAATAGAGTAATTGATGCTCTATCTAGACAATTTGAGGTACATGAGGAACCAACCATTATTCCTACTACTTTATTGCTTCTCTGAATGATATCATTATTGTGGTTTGTAACTTGATACTAGATATCAATGAGAGTTATATTAATAACCCCCAAGTTGCTTCTTTGATTGTTGAAGTGACTATATCTAGTTTTAAACCCTATATGTAATCAGTACTCAACTGTTGTGCTTAAGAGAAAAGACTAGGTTTACATTGTTGCTTATGGCTCACTCACAAAACAACTAATGAAGAATTTTTATGATTCACCTTTAGGTGGATATTCAGGCTAATTGGGCACCCTCAGGAGGTTGTATCAATTATTCTACCGGCTAAACATGAAACAAATATTGGTTTATTATATTGCATCTTGTGAAGATTGCCAAAAAACAAAGATGAGAATATATATTCCATACCATGGGTTACTACAACCTCTGCTTATTCTTGATCAATTGTGGAGGTATGTTCGTATGTATTTAATAGAGGGATTGCCTAAATCACAGGTTAAGGATACAGTTTTAGTGGTGGTAGACAAGAGATCTAAGTTTTTGCACTTTATTGCATTGGCACCTCATTTTACTTCTAGTACTGTGGCTAGTAATAAGTTTCTCAAGAGAGTGTACACCTTACATGGGATGTTTCAGTTTATTATCTATGACATAGATAAGATCTTTTTGAGTAATTATCGGCAAGCCTTGTTTAAGTTGTTGGGCACCCAACTTTACTTTAGTTATGTTTCTCACCTTCAAAGTGATGGCCAAAATAAAAGGGTAAATATTAAGTGCATTGAGAATTATTTGAGGTGTATGACTTCTCATAGACTAGTTCATTGGATACAGTAGTTGCATTTGTCTGAATGGTGGTATAACATCAACTTTCACACTAGCTTGCAGTGCATACTCTTTGAGGCTCTTTATGGATATACACCTCCTCAGTTTTCTTTGGGGCCTTCATTAGACACTTTTGTTCCAGTTACTGCTGATTTGGTGATGAAGATATAACAGATGCATCAACTACTTAGTGATAACCTTTCTAAGGCTCACAATAGGATACAGTTGTTTGCTAATAGGGAAAGGATTGAGAGGGAATTACAGGTGGGGGATTAGTTTTTTCTCAAGCTGCAACCCTATACGCAATCTTCTTTATCTTTGAGAAGGGATCTCAAACTAAGTTCCAAGTTTTATGGTCCTTATAAAGTGCTTAGCAGAGTGGGTTGGCAACTTATAAGTTGGAGTTTCCTTCTCTTCTAAGGTTCACCCTATCGTCTATGTCTCTCTTTTAAAGAAAAGAATTGGTAGTAAGGTTGTGGTTCAGACTACTTTACCAGCTACTGGTGTTGATGGTCAGCTTATTGTCAAGCTATTTCAGATACTTCAAAGACAATTGGTTCATTCGTATGCTAGTTTAGTGGTCTAATCTTCGTCCTAAAGATGCTATATAGGAGGACTATGCCTTTCTCAAGTTTAAGTTTCCTCAACTTTGATACACAACCTTGAGGATATGACTATTTTTCTTGTGAGGGGGTATGTAATCACCCTTAGGCCCAATTAGTTATAGGTTATAACTAATTCAAATGAAGGGTCCATATCAAATGTTAGCTAATAAAGAGGAAGGACCTAGATCATTCAAGCTGTCTATAAAATCTATGGAGGAGAGAGAATCGACTAACAAAAACTCAGAACCTAACTACTTTTTCCTCTTCACGTTTCTCTCATTTCTGTTCTCTCTTTTCTCTTTGACTCTTATGGATCTTCTTTTGTCTCTTCTTCCTTTCAGATGGAGTTCAACAATGGCAGCAAAGTAGTTATTTCAATTCAATTAGTTATTTGCTTGTAGTTTCCATTTTGACAATTCAAATTAATACAAAAAATTGTCCCAAAATTCCTAATTCTATTACATTTTGAATAATTTTGAATTTTTTGAAAGCTAGATCATAACAGAGAAGTAGTCACGAGCCCTCGTTTCCTTTGTTGTTTGAAAAGGTTTCCATTAACAAAGTACTAACAAGTTCCGTCATGTATTCTACACACATAGTCATAACAATAAACACAAATTAAGGATAAGTGACGATAGCACATTCTCCTATCCAAATACATACATATATTGTTAGGGTTTTTGCCCTGATTTTCTTACTATATTTAAGTTTTAGTTTTTATTAGAAGGAAAATAAAAGTTACTATAATTACTTTTACTTTTCCTGAAAGAAAAAATATAATTCTTTTCCATATTTGGCTAACCTCTTTCTTGGAGGAAAGGTTTTGGAACTCTATAAATAGAAGAACTTTTCTCATACCATAACACAATAGCATCCACAATGTAGTCTTTAAAGAGTCTTTGTTTAGGGAGAGATTTCTCCCAATAAATTTTAGGATTTTCAATTTTATTTTTAATATGTAGGCCGTTTGGCCAAACCATATCCAATAATTTATTTTTAGTTTAATTTTTCATGTGTCGTCTGATTTATCGTCTTATGGTTTGCAAACTAAAAGCTTCCGCATGATGCCCTCTCGATTTCGAACCCAACATATATTATTGCATCTCTTTTCTTGTAAGCATAGAAGAGAAATCCAAAATAACCTTGCTACATGCTATAGTGATCTAACTTTCTTTAAAATACCATAAACCTCAAATATAAAAAAAATAGAAGACAAAACATTATTATTTTTGGTTCTTAATTATTTCACCAAGCTATGTGGCAGAGGGGCCAAGAATGTAGCAAACGCCTCCGCAGGCCTTGATAAGGGCTTTCATAAATTTGCTATTAGTAATGGCATTACTTATGTAATCGAGTGAGTCATCATTGTATATATCTGTCCAGTTCTTTACCAGCATCTTGATGTCTTCTCTGTCCATGTTTTCTTCCTCTTCAGTGTATCTCCATGGTTTTGATTCTGCTGCATAGTAATGAATAACTTTCACCTTGTCAGCTTGTACATTCTCTGGGTGGCGCCATAGCATGGCCAAAACTAAGTTGTACTTATTTGGAATTGGCTTGTAAATGTCTTTGAAGAACATGTTCAATAAATCCTGCAAAAATTTAACCAAAACAGACCCACTTTAGTCATTTTAACAAGATTTTAAGCGTTAAAATTCACGACAAACTTTTTAAATCTTATAATTGAAGATAACAATTGTCATGAGATATTACAATAAATAGGTGAAATTCTAGCACAAATTATTTTTTAATTAAAGGATCGAAAAGTGGCCAACGGATAATATTTCTACCATCTTTAAGCACTATGTAGCAATACAATCAAGTCACTAAATGTTGAAAGCATGCAACTCTACTTATAAAGTAGTACTCATTATTAATAACATATATAACTAATACATTATAAATAACCTTTCAAACATATTAAATAATAATGATCCCTTAAAAGACATTTACGCCATTAAATCGTTTCTTAATCTAGTCAAGAATCGTTACCTGTTCAGCAAATGAGGTTGAAGGGGTTATACGAAGTGTTCTCAAAAGGTCATTGTAAGTGGAGAAACTGGGCTTAAATACGAACATGCCAGAGTTGAAATAGATACTTGTCTTTGTTCCTAACTTTTCTTTAGGCCACTGGACCTTATCTGGGCACTGTTGATAGTATCTAATATTGTGCTGTGGGCTGTGGCTCCAAGTCTTCTCACAAAAACAGTCCATCACGGCATAGAAATAGCCATCTCTGGCATGTCAAACAAGTGGTCTATGTTCTCAAACACCTGGATATCTCCATCTAAGTATATCATCTTGCTATACTCCATAAACTGCATTTACTCACCATCAAAAATTAAAAAAAAAGAAAATTAGTAGCAAGCACCAATTTAATTCTCTCTCTCTTCATTGGTCATAAAAAAACGCATAACCTTAAAAGGTAGGTTGGTACAAAGAAAAATATTATTTTTTGGAAAAAATGAATGAACTTCTTAATTAAAATCTAGACAAATATTTAAGAGGTGGGACTGAGGCGCGTGAAGATGAGTTGTTTTGAAGGGTGGGAGGAAATATTACTTGTGGAACTTTCACCATGAAAATCATTTTCCTTATATTTCCAAAGAAAATATTTTCTAAAAATTTTGATCAACTGAATATGAAAAAATTAAAATTTTCTCCACTTTAACATTATATTACATTTAACATGCAAATTTTGTGTTTGGCCGATGTATATAGCTTAAATTCAAAAGATTAAGAGTGAGTAACATTTAGTGCACAAAAATTTAAGCTAAAACTCAAATCCACAACTTAAAAAGAAAATTGGTGTACATCCCAGATGCGAAATTTAGGGTAGTTGATGACATAGTAAGCCATAGCAAATTGAGTCTGATTCTCGGGAGGATAAACGGGCTCGATCTCCCTGACTATACAACCTTGGTTGATCAATATGTGACGGTGTTCCACTGGGACATCAGGAAACATCACCACGGCGCCACCACAAGAGGGTAAGCAGATTTCACCTTTCTCAACCCTTTAGCCAAACCAACAATACCTATTACATAGTCACCGTTACCTACCAAGAATGTCACTTAGGCACGGCTAGGCAAACTTGCTGCCCTGGCCAAACCGGTGGAAGCAACCTTGTTTGCAAGACCAAAGTCATTTGGAGTCATCGTAAAATTAACCTGTTTGAAAAAATAAAGATCTTTGTGAGTTTAGAGGGAAAAACTTGAGGTAAGACGAGAAAATTTTGTGTGTTTGTTGATGAGTTGTGTATGTATCGTGGATGTTGCCTTGTGGTACCTTTATATAGGCGTTAGGCAGTATAAATATTTCAAATCAAAAACTAAATAATTGTATGCGAAACGAAATCCAGCTATGTGCACTAGCCGACGATGTTGTAGCGATGCATTTGGCCTCGTCGGTCACTTTTTATCTCGAGAGAAAATTATGGATATTCATTATTTTGAAGCTTTTTCTTAATCAATAGTTTAACCAATTTTGTAAACACTAGAGTAGGGGTGTACATGATCAAGTTGGTTTCAATTTTTTAAATATCAAATCAAATTATTTGTACTGAGATTTTAAATTTATAAATCAACCAAAATTAATAAAATTTGAATTACCTCGGGTATGTTTGAATTTTTTTATTTTCTCGAACTTTTCAATTTTTTTTTTATAAAGTCTTTATACAAAAATATAAGTAGTTTGCATCTCAAATATTTCTTAGTCTTTGTAAGATACAACTATCTTAGGTGTTTCTAAAAAATAACACAAAATATGAAATGAATGATGACAATAAAATATTCAACAACAATAATAACAAAGTCGTATAAAATAGGTATTTCATATTAATAAGTTATAATAAAAATAATTATAATTTAAAAATATTAAGTCACGCTAAAATAAGTCTATTAAGTATTAATTACATGACTAAATATTAAATAGAAAAATAAATTAGGTTTATGTATTTATGCAAAATAAAAAAATAGATATTCGGTATTAGTGTCACTCCTAGTGTTTAACTGAATATTTATGTTAGCATTAGTATTGATTAGCACTTTATTTAAGTTACTAATATCTATGAGATATGAAACTTATTGGATCATTCAAAATTTAAAGTTTAAACTTGAAATAATATATTGAAAGTTAAAAACAATGAAAAGTTTAAGAAAAATTTATAAATTACATCACATTAAATATTTTATGTATTAAATATTTTAAAACTGGTATAAACGTAATATCTGATTGGTTCAGTTGGATTCAATTTTTTTAGTTAAAACCAAATCAAACCAAAGTATAGTCGTTTTTTTTTTTTCAACTCCAAATGAAGTCAAAACAAATTATTAATCTGTTTTTTTTTTAATTGACTCAATTTATGATTTGATCCGATTTGCGATTTGATTTGTCACCCTACATCAGAGTAAATCAATTTTTGCTCACGCAACATTATCTCATTCCTAAATTGCATGGAGAATTAACACTTTGATTTCTCTCTCGCTCGCTTAAAGTTTGTTTCATAAAAACAAAAGTTTAATTCCTTTTTTTTTTTTTTTTGCAACTCTCTTTCACATAATATCTTTAAGATCATGTAAAAGAAAAATTATGTTGAAACATTCTACATAGCTTTAGATTAAAATTTTATTTACTTTCTTAAATTTCTCCCTCAAATTAAACACAGAAAATGATTGGGGGAATGGGGAGTACCATTTGCTCCTTGATGTCGTACATTCCACATTTCCTTCAGAAATACCTAAAATTTAATAGAATGATAAAGTGAAGGATCGAATATTGAATTTGAGCAATATATAGTTAGTAATTTTCTTAATAGCAATTTCATATATTTTATAATAAAATGTGAAATATTTTCACACAACCAAGCGAAGTCAAGAAGGGACCAAAATCACTTCTAATTCCTCAATTTTAGAAAAAAAATTGTAGTACTCATAATATTTGATGAAGCACATTAAATATTTGTATAATTATAAAGTCGTGTAAAGAAGAGTATACTTTTGTGTTTTGTTGATGTGTTTCTTAAATGGATCCTCGAGGCTCCTTTATATAGGCGTTAGGCAAGATAATAATAACATATATTAAGAAAACATTAAATTATAATTGATTGATGAATTTCACTTTACCGTTTAATATTTAAGATTTGAAAAATAATTTCTCCTCCACACATTGAATGAGAATGATAATCCTTTTATGCAACATTTTTTGGTGAGATTTTTCTCTTTTTGAATAAAGTTTTTTTTTTTCTTTTTCTTTCGAAAATTAAGATATGAAAATGTATACTATAATTTTTGTTGTTGTCCCATTTGTTTTTCGATTCAAAGTAATGTTTTTCATTTAGAATATAATAGTTATTAGAATGATTGATTAATAAATTTCAAGCTTTGTTGACAGACTCACGACAAATTAAAAATTTGAGTTCTGGCTCAATAACAGTGAGTGAGTTTGGCACGACTTGTCCAACTCCATAAACAAGAAACTGCAAAGAAAATACAACTAATAACCATATTTTAAATTAAAGAGATAATGAAAATGAGTTTCTAAGAATTCTAGAGATTCTACACAGGATCGACCCTTAAATAAAGCTGGTGGAGTTTACACTTTGGACTCTTAATTTTTGAAGGCCTCATTTTCTACCAAAATAATTATTCTACATATTTTTATTAAAAAAATTACTACATTTATTTACTTAAAAGGAAAGATAAATTTTGGACTTTGATTTAACAAAAAATAATAAGCCTTCAAAGAAGCATGATATAAAAAGTAATTATTATACATACTTTTATCTTTTCAATCAAAATAAGAATTTCATTTCCTTCCACCTGATATTCAAGGGATACTGTTACTACGTAAAGTTAATTGGCGGAAAAGTAAATTAGAATTATCATGTTATCAAAAAAGCTACAATCGCAAACAATTAATTTTGATAGGTAAATTAGTATTGCAGCAGATGAATTTAATTTCCTTGTCTTTTCTTTATATCAAAAGAGATACTCATTTAATCCTGAAAAAACTGAAATAAAAAAAATTCATTGACGACTAAAATAAAAAAAATCGTTATATGCTTAATTTAATTTGTTTTATATTATAAAATTTACGTAGTTGATCTTTTCTCCTAAAGCTCAAAATATTAACTCAAATCGTTTCCTAAGGCTCAAAATATTAACTCAAATTTTTTTCCTAAGGCTCAAAATAGTAATTCAAAAATACACCATAAAGAACATCTTTTCTAGTGGCCAAGTAATATAGCATTTGAGATACATTTTCGATCAAATTTAATATAAAACATTAATATAAATATAAAAATTCACGATTCAATTCTGAATAAAATGTAAACCCGTTTAATATAAAAGAAATTGAAAAAGAATTAACGAGAGAGAAGGAAAACCATTTGAGCTGGTCAAGCAAGTAACAAAATTTAACCATAACCCCTACAAAAAAGTAAAACAAATTAATAGATGATGTGTTGTAACTTATATGCATATTTAAAGTAGTAGTTCAAAATTGTAACATAACTTTTTTTTACACTTATATGCATATTTAAAGTAGTAGTTCAAAATTGGAACATAACTTTTTTTTACTATCTGATTTGTTTTAATTGTATATAAGTCAAAGTTAGAGTCTTCTAGCGAATTTTTTTATTTTAAAGTTAATGGTACTTTCTAATGATTTTAACTTTTTTTATATAATTTTATTGATTGACTCGAGACACAAATTTTATACACATTATTAGTATATAAAAATAAAAATAGATAGTTACTTATGACACTTTTGGACTTAAGTGTATCAAATCCTTTGTATTCATTGTTACGGAAGGTAATTTACCTTTTAATTATATTATTTTGGTAAGTCATATCTTTTTAAATAAAATAGTAAATATATGTAAACATGGTTGACCATAATTATACCTTTTAAATATAGTTAATTTTACTTATTTTTATTCTTTCATTAATTCAAAAATCCAATAAAATCCTCTATTTTTAGTCTTTTTCTATATCTGTTAAGCATTCTTGTCCTATATATATTTTAAATATATTATCTAATGTTATTTATGTAATTTTCTAAAGTCATGTACTCACTGATACACATATATATGCAAAATGAATTTATATTTTTAATATATGAAATTCTTTTCTAGAGTTAGACACACGTGTGAGCACGTATACGTGAATTAGTATATTAAAAATATGAAGATCATTAGAAAAGTAATTTAAACTTTTTGTGCTTCATTAAAAGATTACTCAATAAATAAAATTATCATTTACTATTATTTAATTATTTTTAATAATAATAAATTGCTCATAATTAAAAAGAAAAAAGAGTCAATTAAATTATCGTGGGTTACTAAAAGCAGAAAACTTAATAGAAAATCCTTATTTTAAAAGAAGTCAAATCATGGCTTAGGTTCAAAAGGAAAAAACAATTACAATTGAATTTATGGTATTCCTTTTAACTTTTAAGAATCAATATTACTTTATTATTATATATAAGGGAGAATATGATTTTTTGGTAGCATTTTTTTTTGTTTTCTTTTATCCTTAATTGAAGTTTTTATTACTTTGTAAATTAACACACATTTTAGTAAATTTTAAAAATTTTAAGGCTTTTTACATGTCACTAAAAATGAAAAAGGCGATAGTGGACCCCACAAAGCATACTCATACATATTTGAGTCTTTATTTTTTAAAAAATGTTATTGAACTTGTTTAAAATTATATTTGATCTTAACAATAAATTATAAACACATAAATAGTTATTCAATTGTTCGATTTCTCTCCTGATATACGCTTAATTATTGAATTAAAATATTTTCTTATAATATTATTTGTTGATGTTATTTATAATATTTAATTTGCAATTTCAATTTTTAATTATCGACTAATAAGTATATTTTGTTTTATTTTTATTTCACCTGTAATTTTATATTGTACATGACGACAAACATAAGTAATCAACAAAAATTTCATTTATATAAAATTATAGTTTATACTAAAGAATAACCGTAATTAAATTTATCATTGTTAAATACTTTTAAAATGTGTCAAAAATATTAGTCATAATCCTTTCATTTCAGTCAAAAAATAAATTTCATAATATGATAGTTAGTTAATCTAATTTTATGTGCGCACATTTTTAATATAAAATTTACCTGATAAATGACCATATTAAAAATAAATAATAAATATTATTTTTGTATATATTCTGAAAATGCTGAGAGAAAAAGATAGTTAAAGAAATTATAATTTGATCTCCTAATAGTTTATGATAAAAGCTCAATTTGAATAATTAAAGATTAGAAACTCAAAAGATTTCAGTAAAATAAAAATTAGATCTTTAATACACGTATTTATTTTGATTTTTTTTCGAAAGTTTGATACTTAAATTAAGAAAAATATTATCCTTTTAACTTTTCAATACCATTTTGTACTGTACTATTTTAAAACTCTTTAAAAACTATCACACTAATGTCACAAAAGAATAAAAAAAATAAGAACGAAATTTTTTTAAAAATATCTATAAATTTATTTTTTTAATGTTAGTTTGGGCCGAGCTTAGACCGAACTTTTATTCGAAAAGGTGATGTGACACCTTTTTATTATTTCCATTGCTATTTATGTTTTTTATTGTTGTTTTTTTTGGCCATTTTCTAATTTTAAAAGACTAAAAAAATCAAAAGATATAAAGGAATAAAATCTTTTGCCTTTTTATCTTTCCCATAATTAATAGTACATTGGGCTTATTATTATACGGTTATGAATATGAATTTGTCAATGCTTTTGACCAACCTTTTCGTATTACAACCTTTTCATATTACACAATTAATAGAATAATGCCATCTTTCATATCCCATTTTAATAGAGGATATGAATATTTCAGGATATTATCTTATTCTATATCTCTTGCAAATTAATCAAGATTGTTATAAGAGTACATGAAATTTGTATTATAACATTCAACATAAAGAGACTGTAAATTAAATTCAAATTATTTACTATTTTCTGTGTCATTATTGCAAACGATATTTTCTTGCACCTCCTTTCTATTGTATTATATAAGTTGTGAATTATATGATTTATCTTTGGCATCATATTGAGACTCCAACAGAAATTTTCATCACAATCTGGTGATTTACGATAAGATTTGATTTTTACAGAATACTTTGATGTTTAATGGTCATTTACCTAATTTTCATTGATTGAGGATAATATAACTAGTGATATTGTTTTTAATGTACTTGAAACTTCTCATCCACTTCTTAATTTCTCAGGTACGCCATATTGGCACGACCATGAAATTTTTTCCTACTTTTGTAATTTACAATAAATGTTAGTTTTTACAGAATACTTGAATTAGTTGAGGATTATGTGATTTCTTTAGCATCATATTGTTACTGCTACTGAAATTTTCATCCTATTGATTAGGTAATTTATAGTAAGAGTTAATTTTTATATAATACTTTGGTGCTTAATGGTCATAGTCTAATTTTCTTTGATTGAAAATAATGTAAGTATTGATATTGTTTCTTATGCACTTGAAAATTCTCATCTACTTATAAATTCCACATGTAAATCATATTGGCACGATTACTGAAAATTTACGATAAAAATATTTTTTTTACGGAATATTTTGATGTTTAATAATCATTACCTGATTTTCTTTCATTGAAGAAGATGTAATTATTATATTATTTTTCATGTACTTAAAAATTCTCATCTACTTTTGAATTTATTGATGAAACCCAGTGAATTTTGATATCAGGTTTGTAACTCGATATGATATGATACATTTCTTCCTTATTAGGATTGAGACATTAAACTGAATTTTTTTTTAAAAAAAAAAATCACAATGTGACAACATAAGGAAAGTTAATTGAGAAGACGTTACATTAGTTTAGAAACATTTTAGCCCTTTCGTTATGTGATAGAATTTTGCTTGACTTGTATATAGTTTAATATTTGAATAAAAGAATAAGAACAAGAAATCAAGAAGGATCTTCTTCCTTATTTATGAGGGAGTAAAAGTAAAAGAAAAAAAATAAGAAAATAATGAAGAACAGAGAGAAAGTAAAAATTTTGTTAAAAATAAAGTTATTTATTTAGGATGTGAAATATTAAAGAGGAGGGAAAGCGAAAACAGTGATGATGAAAAGAAAAATTTCAAAAATAAAAGATAATTAGGAAAAATAATTAAATACATAATTCATTTTAATTTCTTTTTGTTTTTACCTTCTTTATATTTCAATTCATGTTCTATTTTATACTATTAGTTATTAGAAGAAAATTTAAGAAAAAACAGACTTTTTTTTACTTCTATGATGTATATATATATTAGTTTAAGAGGATAATATGTAGTTGAAAGTGATCAACTCTCTTAACATTTTCTCATTTAGTTTAAAGGAATCAAAAATTGAAGAATGAAAATCTATCTAAGTCATAATTCTAAATTTTAAAAAACATATTTTCCTACTATTTGTGCAATATATATTTGTTTTGTATGTGCATAAAAAACAAAGGAGGTGATGTAACACTACTCTATGATCTCCATTGCTATTTGTCTTTTTTGTGTTTTTTTTTTTTTGGCTATTTTACACTTTTAAAAAATTAAAAATTTATCTTAACATTATACCCAACATTAAAGAAAGTCATATCAAATTTTAAATATCTCTCTCTCTCTCTATATATATATATAGAGAGAGAGAGAGAGGGGGGGGGGGGAACATAGAGGAGGTGATGTGGCACCCCTTTATGGCCTCCATCGCCATTTATCCTTTTTCTCCCTTTTTTGGAGTTTTTATTATTTTAAATTCATATATTATGTATTAAAAAATTTAAAAGCTACCTCACAAAAGACACCTCTTAAATTCTCTTAAACATATTTTAATGTATTTATTGAATTTCATAAATGTTATAATTTCATGTGAGTTACAATCTTTTCACCTCCCGCATTTTTTTATTCTCATAAATTCACATTGAATCTTTATTTATAGATAATGGATGAATGCTAAATTGTGTTTTTAATCTCTAAATATTTTTTTTAGTTGTATAATGTGTCTAATTTGTTTAATTTTGTGTTCGTAATTTCTATTTTCATTTTTATTGTATGAAAATAAATTCACATTGAATCTTTATTTATAGATAATGGATGAATGCTAAATTGTGTTTTCAATCTCTAAATATTTTTTTTTAGTTGTATAATGTGTCTAATTTGTTTAATTTATGTTCGTAATTCCTATTTTCATTTTTATTGTATGAAATCTGCAGGAAGTTTGTTAATGCAACAAATATTGATAATATGGTCATAACATCATCGTCCATTTCTTCAATAAGATACAAGGTATCCTACTTTTACTTTACTTTGCATTCTAAGCTTTAATTAATCGTCTTAAAATTCTAATAAAGTTCATAATTTCATGAGGAGATTGATGAAGTTTTTAGTATTCTTTTCAATGTTTATATTTTAAGTTCTAAGAAACAAGGTATCTTACTTTTTATTTTAAACTATACATTTTAAGCTCTAACTATTCGTCTTAAAATTTTGATGAAGTTCATATTTCATGAGGAGATAGATGAATTTTTTAGTATTCTTTATATGTAGTATTTATGTATATACGAATATCGTGAACTATTTATACAAAAATTAAAAGATGTATTCAACCATTTTCTCAAGTAGAATATCACATAGTACCATTTATATCTTTTTCCAAATTGAACATGCAATTGATTAAAAGTTATTTTTCAAAACATAAAATTATATGAACAACCTTTAGATTTATTAGTTTAATCAGTTGAGTGGACAATATTTTAAATTAAGTTCATATTTTCATGAGGAGATCGATGAAATTTTTAGTATTCTTTACAATGTTTATATTTTAAGTTTTAAAAAATAAGGTATTTTATTTTTTTTATTTTTAAACTTTACATTTTAAGCCTTTTTTGAATTTTTCTCTAATTTTTTTATTAATCACTTTATTTCTTAAAAAGGTTAAAAATGTCATAAATACATTATCAATTTAAGACAACAGCATTCGATAAAATGAAAGGTGAAAAGACATGCACATTATCAACTAAGCAAGCTAACATTTTCATATACTTATAGCGTATGTGAACATTCATTTTTAATAACAACAAGAGTAGACACTGATTCATGAATACAGGAAGGATATTATTCATGTAACTTTTTATTTATTGTTATTATTAATGACATGTTATATAAAATATTATTCTAACATATATATATATATATATATATATGTATGTATGTATGTATGTATGTATAAAGAGAATGTAGAATAGGTGATACGACATCTCTCAATAGCCTCCATTCTTATATAAGTATCTTTTTCCTTCTTTTTTTGATTTTTTCACCATTCATTGTATGTATCGATCAATTTGTTTAGTAAATAAAAAAAAATTTATTATATTTATTATATCTAATAATATATCATGAGTTACAAATAAAGCCTTCTTCCATTTATATTCTCTATTTAAGTAATCATTTATATTCTCTATTTAAGTAACACGTCTCCTCAACTTTCTTTTATTAAATTCTTATGACTTGAATAATCTATATATGTAGGCAATGACTTACTCAGAGGACAACATTGAGCTTTGTAGTCATGACTGGACGCAAATGAAAAAAATTAAAACTCGTAAGTTTTCAATATATGTGATTTTGAGTATTGGACATTTTACTTTGTATGATTTATAATTGTTTGAATTTTACTAAATATCTTAAATTTACCATCATTTGCTAATCTTAAGAAATTTTTAGGTGACTTTTCATAAATTTATGATGGTATGATCATTTCTTTCTTTTCATGTATTAATATTATTTTGTTGTACATGCTTTAACATAGCATAATAACAACAGCTAAAAAAATTTCATTCTTATTATTGAGTGTTAACAGTGTCAACATTATGCTATATATAAATTATTATTTTTTGTACCAAATATTTATCATCAACAACAATATAAGCAATCATGAAATTGCGAGTTAAAATCATCAAAAAATCAAAAAGGTGGGAGTTCTAGTTAACTTTTTGCCAAAAGCCTTCATTGGTGTCGTCTCTCTCTTGGCTTCAAGGAGCTTTCCACCTCTAAACTCTATTCATGTAAAACCATTATATTGTCAAGATGCAAAATGATGAGGAACAAAATATGAACCTTTACATCCTGAGAAAGTGCACTGCCACAAACAAACTGACCATTTTCAAAGATCATGCATCAATCCATCTCAACACGTTGGGCATCTGGATGAGTTTGCCGATACACTAGCCAATTCACCACTTATGGACATTTGGATGAGTTTGCCACATGATATTTTATGGCAAAAGAAAAAAGTCGAAGTTGGACAACGATGAAATTTTCTATTTGTTTTCGTAAGCGATATACGTTTGAATGTGAACGTGATTTTTAGTCGTTGTATATATAAATCAAATAAGACAACAAGCATCAAAGGTTGGAACTACAACTTTAGCAATTCTTGCATAGTTCATTTGAATATTTCTTTTCGTTGTCTCTCGTCCTCACATAGTATAGCTAACTTCTTTTTGTCTTTTTTCTTTTTCAAAAAAAGAAAAAATTGTTCTTATAGTATATCATTCTTTTCCTTGAGCATTAACTGTTTTATTTCTTCTTTGATGATTTGAATTTGATAATTTAATAATTAGGTTGGTGAATGAAAAAGAACAAACACGTAAAAAGGGACAAAGTCGAAAAATAAAAAAGAGGATGATGGTGTGATAAAGTACAATCAAAGCAATTGGATTAATGAGAAGGAATACATTGCAAAAAGGACATAAAATTAAAAATAAAATTATAAAGACATTATGAAAAGGACATAAAACTAAAAACAAAATTATAAAGAGTTAAAAAATCATTTCTCACAAAGTGATACCTTTAAACCTAACATTAAATTTTAAGAAAACGGTATCACTTACCCCTTTTAATTTAAATAAAATTAAAGGTCTTTTTTACATTACTTACATGTAAAAATAAAAAATTCTTATGCATAAGAATGAGATCTCTTGTAAAAACAACATAAAACTAAAAAGATTTTGTAATAGTTTAGAAAACAATAACCAAAATAGATTCATGTTTGTTAAAATATTGCATTCAAATGTATAGTTAACAATTTAGATGTGACTTCTTAACAGAAAATTAATAATTGACATTTTAAAGAGCTTACTATAACAACTTATGAAAAAGATAATGATTCAATTGTATTTTATCGATGATATAAGATAAAAGAACGAATGTATCATCATTTTAGTTTTTTTTGTATAAATTTGAAAAAAAAAATATAAATTGGATGCATTTGATTTTAATATTTCTGTGTTGATTCGTTGGGGTTGTTCTTTTTATTGTTGATACTATTGATATATTCTAATTCATTATAGGACAACTGTAGAGATATTAAAATATCAAAAAAAAAATATATGTGATCAAAAGTAATATTAGTTACTGCACGAAACTATAGTAACAAAGAATATTCACCAATTTTTTTTGGGTCAATACTGTCTTTTCTTAATGATATATTTTCTTACTCTAGCTAGCTAGACTTTTAATTATTAATTATTTACAATTAATACTCTTAATATTGATGCCATTATAATTTGTTAAGGTACTTTACTCAAATTTTTACATTTACTCCATGTTTATCGCCCTTTTAAATTAATAATAATAATACAAAATTTTAATCACTTTATAGATAAGTAATATTACATAGTATCAATTAAAGCCTCAACACAAAATCCTCTCTTCCTCTTTAAACTAAATTATTTCACATAAATTTTTTTGATACTTTCCATCTTAAAGTTGTTTAAATTTAATTTGTTTCATTGGCTCCACAAATTATATATACCTAATTTTTAACATAAAAGAAATGTTAAAGTAAATAGTTGCTCTTTTCGTAACAAAGATTTTCCTTCATACCAAACACACCCTTGATATCTCCTTAAAGCCCCTCAAATAAAATCATTTTGTTTTTTTTTTCTTGATGTCATTTAGTCCTTATCATTTTTTTCTCTTATAATTTTAAAATTAGTGTTACTGAAGATCTTAGCTTTTGTGATATTAGTGATGAATTAGTGGATTATCAAAGAAATTAGGTCATTAGCGTTATTGATTAATGTTCTCGTTGATTCAATATTTTTTATAGTGACGGAAGAGACGGATTGGTAGAATTTAGAAGTTGTATAAAAAAATAGTGAAGCAATAAAGCACTAGACATATGATATATCTCCCTTTCTCATCATCAACTAGACATAGCCTCTTAACTAAATTTAGATTCTTCCCGAAAAGGTGAAAAAAATCGAGTAGGAATTTTGAAAAGTTATGATTCAATTTAGGTTCCTTCTGTATTTATATAAATTCATTTCTTTCTCATATGTATGTTATCCAATGAAACACTTGTTTTCTCGAGAATTCTTGAGATTGTTATTAAGATATGTATTAATTTATTCATTAGATAACCCCAAGATTTCCTTAATTTAATAAAATTTGATATGTTAGAAGTGTGTTTTCAATTTTCATTTATTTAAGTTTAATATGATTAATTTTCTATGATCACAAAAATTCTAATTTAGTAATTTTGAATAATTTTTAACGACCGCGCGAAGCGCAGTTGAGTTACCTAGTAACTAAATAAATCGGAAGAAGTAGAAAAGTGGCCGGTAGTCATGAAGTCCTAAAGTCATAATATGAGTAAATGGAAGAACTGGAATTAAAGATATTGTTACAATTTCATTCTATTTATTGGAGTTTGGATTATCTCTATATATATCAATGGTGATGGAGTGACGAACAAATGGAGATAATGTTGTTATCTTTATCTTCTTGGACAAGGTAAATTCAAAAAACCGTTCTTTCTACTATTATTCTTTACAATTCAATTGTTTGAGTTCATTTTAATGTACTTGTCAGTTGCTACACATATCTAATCATCCTTTTAACTTACTATCTTTTTGTTATTTAAGCATCAAAACTTAGATTCATGTTGTAGATTTTTTTTGAAAATCTTGTCTAGACACTATTAAAAAAAAAAGAAGGAAAATCGACCACATGTGGTCGGTTTTCCTGCATTTACGATCAAAAAATCGATCAAAATGCGTGGTCGAAAAAAGCGTGGTAGCTTTATTAAAACCGACCACGTGTGGTCATTTTGTTATCTATATATATATATTTAAAATTCAATAATATTTTTTCTAAAAAAAATTTTTTAAACAATTTTTTTTTCAAAAGAAACCGACCACAAGTGGTCGAGTTTGTATTTAAATTAATTAATTAATTTTAATAGAAGCGACCACATGTGGTCGGTATTGTTTAAATTAATTAATTAACTTATAAAAAAAATCAACCAAAAGTGATCGGTTTTGAATTTAAATTAATTAATTAATTTTAACAAAAACAACCACATGTGGTTGGTTTTGTATATATATATTAATTAATTAATTTAAATAATAGCGACCTTGTTAAAATTAATTACAACAACAATAAACCCAGTGTATTCCCACCTAGTGGGGTCTGGGGGGGGGTAAGATGTACGCAGTCCATACCTCTACCTCTAAAGAAGTAGAAAGGCTGTTTCCGATAGACCCCCGACTCAAGACACGAGATACCACACAAATACATAGTAAAGCACAGAACAAGATTTCTTAACATAAATACGGCACCCATAAGTAATAAAAACAGAGAAAAGCGCACAGATTCGTAATAAAACATGGAATAAGGTATCCTAACAAGAATAATACCCCCACCAAGTAATTCCCTACACTAGCGACCCAAACTGGCCCTAGACTTCTGCCCTAATTCGCGTCCTCCAGATCTTCCTATCTAGGGTCATGTCCTCGGTGAGCTGTAACTGCTCCATGTCCCGCTTAATCACCTCACCCCAGTACTTCTTCGGCCTACCCCTACCCCGCCTAAAACTATCTAACGCTAGCCTCTCACACCTACGAACCGGGGCATCCATGCCCCTCTTCATCACGTGTCCGAACCATCTCAATCGGACTTCCCGCATCTTATACTCCACTGGAGTCACACCAACCTTCTCCCTGATAGTCTCATTCTGAACTCTATCCCCTCTAGTCAGCCCACACATCCAACGCAACATCCGCATTTCTGCCACCTTCATTTTTTGGATGTGGGAGTTCTTAACTGGCCAACACTCCGCTCTATACAACATGGCCGGACGGACTACCACCCTGAAGAATTTGCCTTTAAGCTTGGGCGGCACCTTCTTATCACACAACACCCCCGACGCGAGCTTCCACTTTATCCATCCCGGCCCAATACGGTGCGAGACATCCTCGTCAATCTCACCGTTACCCTGGATCACGGACCCGAGATACTTGAAACTATCCCTCTTACATACCTCCTGTGATTCCAACTTCACTACCACCTCATTCTCCAACCTCACATCATTAAACTTGCATTCCAAATACTCTGTCTTGCTTCTGCTCAACCTGAACCCTTTAGACTCAAGAGTTTGTCTCCATACCTCTAATTTGTCATTCACACCCCCTCGCGTCTCATCAATCAAAACTACATCGTCTGCAAAGAGCATACACCAAGGCACCCCCCCTCGAATACGCCGCGTCAACACATCCATCACCAAAGCAAACAAAAAGGGACTAAGAGTAGATCCCTAATGCAATCCTGTCAAGACAGTGAAATGCTCTGAGTCTCCTCCCGCCGTCCTCACCTGAGTTTTCGCTCCATCATACATGTCCTTAATTGCTCTGATATATGCCAGCGGGACTCCACTCACCTCCAAGCATCTCCAAAGCACCTCCTTGGGAACTTTGTCGTATGCCTTCTCCAGGTCGATAAACACCATGTGCAGGTCCTTCTTCCTTTCCCTATACTGTTCCACCAGCCTCCGTACCAGGTGAATTGCCTCCGTCGTTGAGCGGCCAGGCATAAATCCAAACTGGTTTTCCGAAATAGACACTATCCGTCTCAGCCTCACCTCGACCACTCTCTCCCAAATCTTCATAGAGTGACTCAATAACGTAATCCCCCTACAGTTATTGCAACTCTGGATGTCACCCTTATTCTTATAGAGAGGGATCATGGTACTCCACCTCCAAGCCTCGAGCATTTTTGCCGTCTTGAAGATTTCGTTAAACAATCCAGTCAACCACCTTACACCAGCCTCTCCAGCGAACTTCCAAAACTCCACCGGTATCTCATTCGGCCCCGTCGCCCTACCCCTTCGCATTCTACGAACAGCCTCTCTAACCTTTTTTACCTTAAAACGTCTACAATAACTAAAATCCCGACACTCCTCTGAGTGCTCCAGCTCCCCTAACACAATAGCTCTATCCCCTTTGACATTCAAGAGCCTATGAAAGTACGACTGCCATCTATTCTTAATGTGGCCGTCCTCCACCAACACTGTACCATCCTCCCCCTTAATGCACCTCACCTGGTCGAGGTCACGACCCTTTCTCTCCCTAGCCTTAGCGAGTCTAAAAAACTTTTTCTCCCCTTCTTTCCCTTGTAAACCTATATACAAGCTCTCAAAAGCGGCCGTCTTAGCCACCGTAACTGCTAACTTAGCCTCCTTCCTAGCTAGGTTGTACTCTTTCCTGTTTACCCGCTTCTTTTATTCATCCTTACTCTCAACCAACTTAGCATACGCCCCTTTCTTGGTCCCCACTTTCTTCTTAACCTCTTCATTCCACCACCAATCCCCCCGATGATGCCCGGCCCGACCCTTAAAAATACCCAACACCTCACTTGTATTCTCCCTGATGCACCTAGCCACCCTATCCCACATACTATCCACGTCCCCTCTACACTCTCACACCTCCATTCTCGCCAACTTCTCCCCTATCTCCCACGCATTCACTGGCGTCAAGCCGCCCCACTTAATTCTAGGTATACACTCCTCACCCCTCCTCTTTCTATTCTTCTTTATACCCAAATCCATAACCAAGAGCCTATGCTGGGTCAAAAGATTCTCACTCGGGATGACCTTACAGTCCTTACACAACACCCTATCCTCTTTCCTAAGCAACAAAAAGTCAATCTGGGTCTTGGCTATCGCGCTTCGAAAGGTGATCAGGTGATCGTCCTTCTTCGGGAAGCCCGAGTTCACCACCACCAGCCCAAAGGACCTCGCAAAATCCAATAGAGTAGCCCCCTCTTTATTTCTTTCCCCAAAACCAAAACCACCATGCACATCACCAAAGCCTCCCGGTAACGCCCCGATGTGCCCGTTGAAATCTCCTGCTACAATAATCTTCTCCGAGCTAGGCACGCCTCCCACCACCTTATCCAAAGCCTCCAAAAACCGCATCTTCTCTGCCCCCTCCGAGCCCACTTGCGGCGCATAAGCACTACACACGTTCAGGGTAAACCCTCGAATGACCAACTTAATAGTCATCAACCTATCGTTGATCCTCTTCACCTCTACTACCTGATCTCTAAGCTCTTCATCTACTAAGATGCCAACTCCATTCCTACGCCTCTCGCTCCCAGAGTACCACAGCTTGTAACCATCCACATCCCTAGCCTTAGACCCTAGCCACTTGGTCTCTTGAACACACGCAATATTAATTATCCTCTTTCTAAGAATCTTCACAAGCTCTATGGACTTACCCTGAAGGGTCCCTATATTCCAAGACTCAACCCTTAGCCTACCATCACTATCCACACGTCTTCCTCTACCACCCCTGAAGCCAAACCTTGGCCTCCCTCCCACTCCCACCCTTTCCTCATCCCCCGCCCCCACAATAGCCCCATTCCCCAACCCCCTCGAACATGACCTTATCCAACCATCACCGCCCATAGCCACTACTACAAAAAAATATAAGAAAATCTAGACAATGATGTTTATATGTTGTTAGACCCTGGGTCAAGTTTCTCTTATGTGACCCCGTTGGTTGCTGTGAATTTTGAGATAAGTTCTAAAAAGATCCCTGAGCCTTTCTTGGTTTCTTTACCAGTAGGGGAATCAGTTGTTGCCAAAAGGATTTATAAAAAATGTTCTATTATTGTCCTTCATAAAATCATGTTAGCAGATTTCATAGAATTAGACATGGTTGACTTTAACCTTATTCTTGGTATGGATTTACTCCATTCTTGTTATGCATCCATAGATTGTCGCACCCGAGTGGTAAAGTTTCAGTTTCCCGATGAGCCAGCCTTTGAGTGGTCAGGTAATTCAGTATCTCCCAAGAGTCATTTCATATCCTATCTTAAAGCCAGAAAGTTGATCTCTAAAGGGTGCGTTTATCATCTAGTTTGATTCAAAGACATTAAGTCTGAGACTCCAATAGTTCAGTCAGTCAATATAGTTAATGAGTTTCCTAATGTCTTTCCTGAATATTTACCAGGGGTACCTCCCAATAGGGAAATAGAATTTGAAATTGATCTTCTTCCTGATAATCAGCCTATTTCCATTCCTCCATATCGTATGAATCCGACTGAACTTAAGGAGTTGAAAGAGAAACTCAAAGATCTTCTAGACAAAGGCTTTATAAGACTTAGTATTTCTCTTTGGGGCACTCCCATCCTATTCATCTGAAAGAAAAATGATTATTTATGTATGTGCATTGACTATCATCAGTTGAATAAAGTTAAGTTAAGAACAAATATCCTCTTCCTAGAATTGATTACTTATTTGACCAACTCCAAGGTGCAAGTTATTTCTCAAAGATGGACCTTAGATCCGGCTATCATCAACTCAAAGTAAGGGAATGCGATATTCCAAAGACAGCCTTCAGGACCCGCTATGGTCATTTTGAGTTTCTAGTCATGTCTTTCGAGTTAACCAATGCCCCAGCTGCTTTCATGGACTTGATGAACCGAGTGTTCAAACAGTATCTGGACATATTTGTCATAGTCTTTATCGATGATATTCTTGTCTACTCTCTAGTGAGGATGATCATGTAGACCACCTTCGAATTGTGTTACAAACTCTTAGAGATCACCAGTTGTTCGCCAAATTTAGCAAATATGAATTTTGGCTAAAGTCAGTTGCTTTTCTCGATCATGTTATTTCCATGGAGGGTATTAGAGTTGATCCCCAAACGACAGAACCCATAAGAAATTGGCCAAGACCTATCTTTCCATCAGACATTAGGAGTTTTTTGGGTTTATCTGGCTATTATAGACATTTTGTTTGAGGGGTCTTTATCTATTGCGTCTTCTATGACCCGATTGACTCAGAAGAAAGTTAAGTCTCAGTGGTCAGATTCCTGCAAGAAGAGTTTTCAGAAGTTGAAGACTCTACTCACTTTAGCCCAGTCTTAGAATTACCTGATGGTACAGATGGTTTTGTGGTGTATTATGATGCCTCTAGAGTTGGTTTGGGTTGTGTTTTGATGTAGAGAGGTAAGGTCATAGCATATGCCTCTAGGCAGCTTAAGCCTCGTGAAAATAATTACCCAACCCATGATCTTTAATTAGCTGCTGTGGTGTTTGCTTTGAAAATTTGGAGACACTACCTATACGGTGTGTATGTTAATGTGTTCACGGACCACAAAAGCTTGTAATATGTGTTTATGCAGAGGGAGTTAAATCTCCGCCAGAGAAGGTGGTTAGAAATATTAAAAGATTATGACATGAGTGTGCTGTATCATCCGGGCAAGGCCAATGTAGTGGTAGATACCCTTAGTCAATTGTCTATGGAAAGTGTTGCTCATGTGGAGTGTGATAAGAAATAGTTAGCTCGGGAAGTACACCGTTTGGCTAGGTTGGGTGTTAGATTGGTTGATTTGGCTCAGGGTAGGGTTTGAGTGTAGAGTAGTGTAGAATCTTTCTTAGTTTCTAAGGTGAAGGAGAAACAATATCGGTATTTAATTTTGGTTAAGTTGAAGGGGCCAGTTAAAGACCAAAAAGTAGAGATTTTTTCCTAAGGGGGAGATGGTGTGATGAGATACCAGAGTAGATCGTGTGCACCATGTGTAGATAAGTTGAGATAGAGGATTATGGCTGAAATGCACATTTCACGTTACTCCATTCATCCTGGTGCTACTAAAATATACTGAGATTTGCGAGAAATCTATTGGTGGAGTGGTATGAAGAGATATCTAGTGGAGTTTGTAGCCAAGTGTGCAACTTGTCAACCGGTTAAGGTAGAGCACCAAAGGCTTTGTGATGTTTTGCAAAAGTTCTATATTCCTACTTGGAGCTGGGAAGAGATGAATATGGATTTTGTAATAGGGTTACCCCTTTTGCGTTGTCATCATGACTCGATTTGGGTTATTGTGGATTGACTAAGTCAGCTCATTTCTTGCCATTTCATATGTCCTTTACAATTGAGGATTATGCTAAGTTGTATGTCGGAGAGTTAGTCAAATTGCATGGAGTGCCCTTGTCCATTATCTCTGATAGGGGTACTCTGTTCACCTCTCAGTTTTGGAAAGCTTTTTAGAAGGGTCTTGGTACCCAAGTTCATCTCATTTCTGCTTTTCATACTCAAACCAATGGTTAAGAAGAGAGGATCATTAAGACCCTAAAAGATATGTTGAGAGTGTGTGTGTTTGATTGTAGGGGTAGTTGGGATGAGCATTTGCCGTTGATTGAGTTTGCCTACAATAATAGTTATCATGCTAGCATTCATATGGCCTCGTTTGAGGTACTTTATGGGAGGAGATGTAGATCACCTATCGGATGGTTTGAAGTGGGTGAGGCCACATTATTAGGGCCAAATATGGTGTTAGAAACTATGGAGAAAGTACAGTTGATTCAAGAATAGTTGAAAATAGCTCAGAGTCGTTAGAAGTCATATGAGGATGTAAGAAGAAGAGATCTTGAGTTTGAAGTTGATGATTTAGTCTATTTAAAAGTTTCACCCATAAAGAGGGTAAAAAAATTTGGCAAGAAAGGAAAACTTAGTCCCCGTTATATAAGTCCTTTTCGAATTTTGAGTCGTGTTGGGAAGGTGGCATATGAGCTTGAGTTGCCTACAAATTTATCATCCATACATCCTATGTTCCATGTGTCTTTGTTGAAGAAGTGTATTAGTGATCCCGCGGTTGTAGTACCCATAGAAAGTATAGAGGTTTATGATAGCCTCTCTTATGAAAAAAATTCCAGTTGAGATCCTTGACCATCAAACTCGTAGACTAACGAACAAAAAAGTCCCCTTAGTGAAGGTTGTTTGGAGAAATCAATCCGTTGAGGGAGCCACTTAGGAAGCAGAAGCAGATATGCGGACCAAGTACCCTCATCTTTTCGCTGCAGATTCAGATTCAGTTTAAGGTAACAAGTTTCCTCAGATCATCTCTTTTCAATTTAAGTTGCATCTTTATATAGCCATTTATTCGACAGTTCATGCATTTGCAATCAATTGAGTCATTCTTTAAGTTGTATATGCTAGTTATGGCCCCAGTTTTCAGCATCTCAACTTCGCTAGCCACATTCGAGGACGAATATTCCCAAGGGGGAGATATTGTAATACCCCAAACTTTTTCTAGCTTAAGTTCGTTCCTAGAATGTTAAGAGATGTCTTCCAAAATGGTTAATATAGATTTCAAATTTTCATTATGTCGGAAATTAAATAAAGTTTCCATCGATACCAAATTCGCCCAAATTCGATACTCGGTGAAGAAGTTAGAGTATTTTTAATTTGATAGTATGCCAACCGGGCAGTCACCACATCACGGTGAAGGACAATTTCATAATTGTCATTTTCCAGTGGACCACTGTGATGTTGGCGCGTCGCGGCGAGGTTCAATTTTCTATTTGTCAATTTTCAGTGGAACTCAAAAGCAAGGTTGTTTGTATAGTTCATCATCGAAGGTATGTGGGGTTTGTACAAGGACAAATATTTCGTTCTTGTGCCCCAAAACTTGAATTTAATTAAAGATTACATGATTTACAAGTTGGGGTTTATACCCAAAGTATCTTATTTTAAGTTTATGAAGATATAAGTGATTTAACCCTTGAATTGCATGTTTATCCTACCTATTTATGCTTTGAATTGAGGATTTATATCATGAATTGTGCATATCTATTGTGAATTGATATTTTCAAGTGTTTCCAGGATAATTGTTGAGAATTAAGCTTCATTATGAAATTGTGATCATTTAAGTACATATGCTTTAAATCCAAGTATGAATTTTGATATTTCATGAAGAGTACATTATTAGCATATTTTAACAAGCAAGCATTCAGATTTTAAAGAAAGATTGATCTTCTGAACCTAAGCTAAGATAGGAATCCATATTATTTATGATTTAAAGCAAAAGAAGTATAATTGGTTTTTATTATAAACCCTTGTGCTATTTTAAAGTGGATTTTCTAAAAGTTCTGAGCAATAAGTATGGGAGTAGTATTTAGCACCGAGTTGGGTATGATTCCAAGGTCTCATACCCCAGAACTATGTGCCACCATAGTTTTTTAATTTGCCCATAGTGGGCTAAGATAGTGATTACTGAAGTTAAGGTTCTATTCCGATGTCAAGGGTAGAATAGCTCTACCCAACTGGGCAAGACGTTGGACTCCATGTCAGCCACATAGTTTATGCCAGTTAGAAGAAACTCCCTAAGTCTCAAAGTCCTTAAGTCCCAAAGTTTCAAGAATTCCAAAGCTCCCAAAGCTTTTAAGTTTCAAAAGAAAAGAATGATAGAAAAGCTTTTATAAGACTTAAGTTTTATGACTTACTAGATTTACAAGTACGATTTGTTATACATGATTTTATATTTCGATATTTTCGATCATCAAGCTTATGTGAGTTATATAAATCCAGCATGCATTTAATTTCTTATTATAATGATGTCTTACTATTCATTACACCCCCATATACTCAGTACATTCTCAAAGTGCTGATCCACATATATGTCAATGTGCTACATTATTTTATAACGTAGGTTTAGGTGCTCAGTATCAACAGCATGAGTAGTTCGAGTATCGCTATCTATGCTCCAATAGTTAAAGAGTCCTCATGATTCGAGGGCTACTTCTTTAGATTTCCAAATTTCATAGTAATTGAGTTATCATTTTCAGTTTAGCCCGAGTTAGTTGGGGGTCTATCCAATGGCTCTCTATTTCTGTAGTATTAGAATTTTGTCAGAATATGAGTTTATTTATAGACTTTCAGTATTTGCTATTTGGACAATATATTCATTTTATTTAGTTTAGCTTTGGTATGATACAACATTATTTCTTGTCTAGTTTATCTTAAAGTAAGGTTCCGACCTAGTAGTAGGCTCAAAGGGTTAGCTTAGGGATATTCGTAGAGTTGAGCATTGTGTGACGTCTTGAGATCAGATTTTGGGGTGTTACAGCTTCACACCAATTGGAGAGTCGTATGCCAATTTATTCTAGAGATTGGTACAATGGGGCATGATCACTCCTCGCCTTGGGTATACTACTGACCCACATTCAAGAAGTCTTGATCCTAATGTACGATGTACATATCATTCTAATGTTCAGGGTCACAGTATTGAGGATTGTCATTCTTTGAATAGAGAAACAGAAAAGATGATTCAAGATAAATCGATTATGGTGTAGAACATTGACAGTGAGGAAAGCTCTAGTCATGTTGATATGCAAACCAGTGGCTAAGATGTCAAGTTCAGCAATTGGGATGTCACTCCTCTCCCTGCTAGGATGGATGTTTGGTAGTTTGTTTTAATATTTTTTCTATTATTCAAATTATTTCTGGGTTGTAGTTGGGATATTTTATTTCGTCCTTTTGTCGTTTATGTTCAAACCATTCTATCTTTCATTTTAACTAAATGGAGTGTCCCTTTTTCCTTTGTATTTTAAAAATGTGTTGTTTGTTTGTTTTCTTTACATAGTACATTTTATGTCTGTTCTAGTGATATGACATACTGGTGGAATTTTCAGCTAGATCTTAAAATCCAAATTAAGCATGAACATTGAATCAGATGGCTAAAGTTAGAAAAAATATATGAGAAATAAGTAGCGTGTTGAGACATTTGGTGACTATGTTGAAGCCTTCTTTCAAAATTAACGCAATTATTTTGAGAATTACAAGAATAATTTGGTCATCAATTGAAGGACATATCTCAATAAGGTGAAACAGTAGATGTGCGATCCTATATCAAGAGGGCCAGAAAGAAATCAACTCCACAAAAGCATGAGTCGTTCGATGTGAGAAATGTAAAGCGAAGGTGGAGTAGTATGTTTGACAATTGTAGAAGAAGATGTGACAAACATGCTCAGTTAAAGTTAGTGTTGTTAAATGTCACAAATGATCTTCATATTTCATGTTATTTCATATTGCATGATATGTACTTGCATTTTCAAGGATTGATATGATGAAGACATTTTATTCTACTATCCAAACATTGTGTCATCCTTTGTTTACCCCATTTGAGCCTTAGTTTTATTTTCTTTTGTATCCCACTTTTGAAATCAAGATAGAGTCAACAAAGTTTCAAAAAAAAAGTGTCGAGTAAAAGATAGAGTCAGAAAAGTTTCAAAAAAAAAAAAGAAAAAATTATGTCAAAAAGAGAGAAAAAAGAAGTGTCAAGAAAAATAGAGTCAGAAAAGGTCTCAAAAAGAAAAAGAGTCAACAAAAGAAAAAAATCAGAATCAAGCAAAACAAGTTATCGAAACTACGTGTGACCTGATTCTCCTCTCGCAGGAGTGAGATACGTAGGCTGCTCTACTCGGGGATCGATCTAACCAAATAAATAATTTAGAGTCACCAGCCAAAAGAAACTGGGGCATGAGTTAATCCTCATTGTTTAAGTTGATTCTAAAAGTTATAAGTCCTACCCCACTTCAAGTGTCGTTTGGGCCTCATGTCAACCTTTCTTTCTAACCTTATCCAAAAACCAATTTACACCAAAGAAAGACCTTCATATCAATCTTTGAGAATGATAAAGCTAAGCATGCAATACATATGATAATGCATTTTAGGAACTACTTGTCTTCCTCAACATAAAGAACTAGGAGAGAAATAAAAATGAGAGTCTTATTGGTGAAAACCTTCACGGGCACCGTAAGACAATGGTAAGTTGAGAGAAATAAAAATGAGAGAGTCTTATCGGTGAAAACCCTCACGGGCACTGTAAAAGGGCTGTGAGTTGAGAGAAATAAAAATAAGAGAGTCTCATTGGTGAAAACCCTCACTAACACCATAAGACAATGGTGAGCTGAGAAAAACAAAATGAGAGAAGCTTTTTGGCGAAAATCCTTCAAGGAGTCACTAGCCGAATAAGGTCTCTAAATGTAATTTGACCAAGAAAGTAACTCAGTTTCGGGGCCATTAACTCAAGAACAATTGGTAGAAACTTTGGATGGAAGATCAAACAGTTTAATTCAAAATGCATGGCATAATCATTAGAGTCGGCTATCATTTTTAGATAATTGTTCATTTTTTTGTTTCAAATGGGGACATTCATTGTCTTTTCTTTCTTCTCTTTATTTTATTTTCTTGAGTCAGTTATCCAAATAAAAATCATTGTTATTTTTCTCTTGTCTTTGAGTAAAGTCTATGTCAAATCAAGTGAGAAAAGATTTCAAAACTGGCTACCAGCTTCTTCAATTACACAAAGCAAGACAAACGGCCAACACATGAAAAAGGCATAATTGTGAGCTGAAATAAGGCATGCAGAAGGTTTTGTCAACAAACGAGTCTGAAAATTCTTGGAAATACCAGGGTTTAAAGGGGATTGTCTAAGAAACATAGTAAAGTAGAGTCACTCTTAATATTCTGAGTTTGGGTTAATGGCGCAACAAGGCAAGGGCAAGTCACCTTAAATGCCAAAGACGCAAGCCAACCACCCTATTTTAAACTCACAAGTTTTCTTTGTATGAAACAGGAATACTTGCTACTTTCAAATTAAAGGCTTCAAAGCGCAAATATCCAGAGGTGCATTTCCTCATTTTTGCAAATACAAGAGTAGTGTTGTTGTGCAGGTTTGGTAATCAAAATTATGGTGAAACTCATCATCCTGTATCCCTAAGAGACACACTCCCTAATTTGGGAATTTCATTTCTCATGGATAGGAGGTGCACATCCTAATTTGAGTCTTTAATTCTGAAAGATGCATTTTAGTAAGAAATTGTCACTTTCACTCTTAAGAAAGGAACTTGTTGGTCTCATTCATTCAATTTTACCCTCAAAAAGTGTATTTGTTGATTAGAATCTTGATTCATCTTTACATTATGTGCTGTTGCAAGTAGTTATGATTGAGTTTGACACCCTCAAAAGTTTTGGATGATAAACTAGGGAAAAAAGAAAATTTAATTCCTATTATTTGGAATTTACTTTATGTTCAGGGCCCTTCTGAAAAATGAAAATTTACTTTATGTTCAGGACCTTCCTGGAAAATGAGACATTACTTTATGTTCAGGCCCTGCTGAAAAATGAGAATTTACTTTATATTCAGGACCTTCCTGAAAAATGGAAATTTACTTTCTGTTCAGGACCCTATAAGAATTTACTTTATATTCAGGACCCTCCTGGAAATGGGAATATACATTATGTTCAGGGCCCTTCTGAAAAATGAAAATTTACTTTATGTTCAGGACCCTCTTGGAAAATAAGACATTACTTTATGTTAAGGACCCTCCTAGAAAATGAGAATTTACTTTATATTCAGGACCCTTCTGAAAAATGAAAATTTATTTTATGTTCAGGACCCTCCTGAAAAATAGAAATTTACTTTATGTTCAGGACCCTCTTGAAAAATGAGAATTTACTTTATGTTCAGGACCTATTGAAAAATGGAAATTTACTTTATATTCAGGACTCTCCTGAAAAATGAGAATTTACTTTATATTTAAGACCCCCCTGAAAATGAGAATTTACCTTATGTTCAGGACCTCTCGAAAAATGGAACATTACTTTCAAAAAATGAAACCTTTCTTTATCATAATCATTGTTTGGGATAATTTCATTCTAGTTTTGATTTTGGTTTCAGGAGTCCGCCTGAAGAACAAGGTGATGAAGTTGAGAGTCAGGAGCCCATCTGAAGAACAGGGTGATGAAATTGAAAGTTAGGAGCTCGCTCGGAGAACAGAGTGATGAAATTACAAGTTAGGAGCCCGCCTGAACAATAGGGTGATAAAATTAAAAGTCGAGAGCTCGCCCGGAGAACAGAGTTATGAAATTCCAAGTCAGGAGCCCACATGAAGAACAGGGTGATGAAACTGAAAGTCGGGAGTTCTCCTGAAAAGCAGAGTGAGGTAATTGCAAGTCTGGAGTCCGCCTGAAGATTAGGGTGATAAAATTGAAAGTCAGGAGCCCGCCTGAAGAACAAGGTGATGATATGACAAGTCAGGAGCCCACCTGGAGAACAGGGTGAGGAGATTGAAAGCCAAGCAACAAGTTGAAGAAATTGCAAGTCAGGAGCCCACTTAAAGAATAGGGTGATGAAATAGCAAGTCAAGTGTCAAACGGAGATGCATAGATAACACTTCTATAATTTTATTTATTTTTTTAACTTGTAATTTTTATTTTGAATGTAATGACAGAGCCGCGATCGAAACCTCGTCAAGGCCTCACTCAACTCTCCAACTCGATATAGTCCCTCTTTGTCAATCCTAGAACCACTTGTGACTTGAATCCCACATAACTTGGGTTAGGTAGGATGCTCAAAATCAAAACTCGGTTGTTCTCCCTCTTTTTGTTTCCTTCTTTTGAATAACAATCAGGACAAAATTCTATTTCGTTGTATACTTCTTTGTCTGAAAACACTATTCAAAGGGGGCATGAGGTAGACACATAATTTTGTCCTTTCACAAATTTTTTTTATCGTTTACTTTGTCTTATCACGCACCCCAACCCCATTTCATAATTTCTCCACAAAATGACCAAAAAAAATCAACTCTAAACAAATTTTATTCCTAAATTTCCATAAAATCCTAATTAATAACAAATTAACAACCTTTCCTATCATGTTAGGACACCTCACTACCCTACTCCACCCCATCCACGTGTCACCCTACCCTACCCCACTACCCCATCCCAACTTCATGGTTATACGCAACACCAGAAAACAATATGCACAAGACACTTTCCATGGTCACTCTCACTATACACCATAACACGCACACAGATCTGAATTGGAAAAAAGGGGAAAAAACTCCATTTTCTTTTTGGGGTTTCTTCTGCACGATACACACCCACATACTCTCAATTTTGGATCAACTCTCACAGTACACGCACAAAGCCGAGACACCATTTATTTTCTTTGTTTTATCTTTTTCACGACACATATAAACAACTATACGTATACAGACGCACAGACATATAGAATTGATAGAGAGAGAGATTTAAAGTCGAGACAGAGTTAAAAACTAGAATGAAGATGGTTTGAGAGATCCGATCTTTTTTTTAGACTTTCGGCGAAATTTGGCTCCGGCGACTGGTTACTGTTCGATGGCCGGTTACTGCTCGCCGTCTGGTTACTGTTTGTGCGTCTGGCTACTGATCCAGCGATTGCTTCTTCGGAATCTCTTTATTTTCCTTTGATTTCTGGACATCTTAGCCGGAAAATGTTAGAATCACCGGAATCAGCGGTTATTCGGCGAGATTTGGTTGAATTTGGAGAGATCCCGGATACGGTTTTCTCAGTTTTTCATAACTTCAGTCGCGGGTTACTGGCTATTTCTTCTTTCTTGGAATTTAAATATGTCCGGATCATTATTTCTTGATATCGAGTTGGGGTTCGGTTTATTGTCGAGGTATCCTATTCACAATTCCAACTTCGGATTTTCTTAAACACTATTATCAACGAAATCGGTTCTTCAAAGGTCCAATTCTATCTTCTCTTCCTCTAATTTTATGTAATTATGAATGATTTGTGTGTTTGGTATGTTTGAATCTTCATTTTGTTGGTTAATGTTGAATTTGGATGTGAAAACATGGTTGGTGGATTGCGTATTGAATTGATTTAAGAGAATGGATTTAGGGGTGAGAATTGAAAACGGATACAAAATGAATGTGATTGGTTCGTATTGATTAATTGCTGTTTGTTTGATGCAAAATAGGCGTCAGATTTGCAAAGTTTGATAATATCACGTTACAGATAGAAACTAGTAGGCAAATGTTAAATGGGTAGGCAAATTTTAGGAATGGTGTTTTATTGAAAGTTTGAATGTGCGCGTGAACGTTTCTTTCTACTTTATTGCATAAGATTTGATATGTATTTATTCGTTGGGGAATGCCCTGAGATTATATTATACTTTTTCATTGGGGAATGCCCTAAAGTATTTTGTACTCGGAGGACGTCCGTGATGAAGGCCCGAGGTATCGGGTAAAATATTGGAGCGTAGTTTAGGATTAGTGTATGTTAGCGTAGGTTTACATTTTTTGCATTTTTCTATTTTGGGATTGTATAATTAGACTGTACATTTTATTTTTTGGGATTCATTTTGTTTGTGTTTGTTTGTGTAATTGTTGTGTGTTTATGTGGTTTATACATCCCTAGTGTCAAATTAGCCGATATGCTCTACCACGCGACCGTGGTCGAACCACGGGATCGAGGGGTCTAACACCTTTCCCTCGGTCAACATAATCCTTTACCAGAATCTCTGTTCTTGGATCAGTTTTAAAGAGTCAAAATCGTTTTGAAAAAGGATATCCAAGGGTGACTTGACACACCCAATTTATGCCAAGTGGCGATTTTAAATAAAAAATGTAAATAATTCTTTTCGAAACAAATTTTCATCTTTTGTCACTTTACTAATAAAAATCCTTTCAAACTTAAATCAATATTTTTTTTTGGTTAAAAAAGGGGCGTGGCAAGATCAATCTCCAGCAAAATTTTATATTCATCATCAAATAGCAAGTTTTACCTACAGTCAGCCAACTTGAATTCTTCCTTATGACTCAGAATTCACAATGTAAGTAATCTCATATCCACAACAACGAAGTGAGGGCAATAAAGAAACGTACATCCTACCAAATGTTTCAATAATGAAAGCATAATAAAAAGAGGATCATAAGAAAGTATTATAAGGAGGCATTTACTCTTATTATGTCCCTATGTGTGAGTTGAAATCAAAGTGATGAGAGAATATATAATAGTTAAAATCTCTTAACTAAGTTATTTTATACTTGTACTCGGGAAAAAAGGATCAATTCCATAACGTGCTACTGCCTTGATCTAGAATCAATTATCATCGTAAAACGAGACAAAGATTATCAGTTGCTTTTTAAGTCTTAAATATTGGTAGTTCATAAATAGTAATCTCGATTTAAATAAATCATAATTAAAGGTGATTAAGTTATGACTACTATGTTTATTTTTGGGATAATTCATAAATTGATCTTGTAATCCTGTTTCAGCTAGATTATTGCCGATGTATATCAGCTAAACTATCTCTATGTAATTATCTTAATTTATCAATATAATCATAATAAACTAATGTGATTTCTTATAAACATAGGCAAACAAAATATTGCCACGGTTAAATTTTGGGTTTAATTTAATGTAGACATTCAATAAGAAATAAGTATTTATTACTATATATTGGCATTGACAATTGTATATGTGGTCCAATTTAAATATATTTCCCCATCTTAGTGTCCTAATTAAATAACAAGTTGTTATTAAGGTGTGACCTTTCTTTAAAGGTCATTTTATCACACTTTTACTTTATATAATTTTTTTTAGGAAAAAAATATATAAAGTAGCATACTCAAATATTAAATTATAAAAAATAGCAACACTTTTTTCAAATTACTTTTTGTAGCATATGTATTTGTATTTTTGTAGCTACAGTTTGCAATACAAAATACATATCGATCATAAGGGCAGTAAAAATTATATATATTTGTATTTTTGTAGCAACAGTTTGTAAAACTACAACTTGCTATATTATGTAATTATGAAACTGTTTCTATGAAACTCAAAATTAAGAGGATAAGTATGTTATTTATGAATTTTGCCCAAAAAATACATATGATGGCATACCTAAGTATTAAATTACAAAAAATAGCAACACTTTTTGCTAATTATATTGTGTAGCATCTGTAGCATTATTTTAAGTGGTCCCTGCTATTTTGCTGCCTAAGTAATTTTACTGTACTAAAATTCCCCTTTTTACTCCTTTCTCTTTTCTTAGTTTTAAATTTTTATTTCTATTTTTTCGCCATTAACAATCACTTTCACGTCAATTTTATTGCCTTTTGCATGATTCTTGTACGATCTGTGATAAGGATTTTCTTCCCCTATTTTAGGTAACTATTAATCTCATATTGCATGTTAGCGGTTTATTTTTTTCTACTTTAATTCATCTGAAATTCAGATTTTAAGGATTTTGTGTTTTAATGGATGAACACAAAACAAAAACACCTACAAACAGTGGTATAAGAAATATGAATTTAGTGTTTGATGCATCATCTTTTAGTCTTGGGTTAACTCAAGAAGATTTAGTTAAAATTATTTCAAATCCTTTACAATTGAAGAAATCTGAGAGATTGAAGGAGATTAGGTTGAAATTTCGCAACGATGAAGTGAAGATGATTGAAATTTTGAAAAAAAAAAAGAGGGTTGAAGAAAATTTCTTCTCCAAAGGAGCAAAGAACTAAGAAACATTACGAGACTAAAAGGAAATCTAAAGAAATTGAAGATGATGTTGACAAATCTTATGCTAATGAATATGAAGATGAAATTGAGGAAGAAGTATTTTTAATTTGTAAATGTATTTTTTTAACTGTTAAGTATTTTGTTCAAGTAGTTAATATGTATTTTATGTTATGATGATATTTAGGGATTATAGAAAGTTGATTTGTGAAGATGATAGTATAATTGTGAAAATATGTTGTTGAATTAACTACTCATGAATAGTATTTGGCTATATATATTTTTAGTATAGTTGATATGTAATTTTCAATATTGATTGCAGTTTTGATATGATCAAAATACATATTCATGTTATATGTATTTTTTGATTGCTTTAATATTTTTTTATAGTTTCACTACCCATGAACAGTATATTGGCTATATGTATTTTTAGCATAATTGATTTGTATTTTTCAGTGTTGGTTGTAGTTTTGATATGGTCAAAATACATATGCATGTTAATTTTAGTTTAACTACCATAACAATATATTGACTATATGTATTTTATTATATTTGATATGTTTTTTTCAGTATTGGTTGCAGTTATGTTATGATCAAAATACATATGCATGTTATATGTTTTTTTGTCTGCTTGAATTTTTTTTATAGATTAAGAAGTGATAGTTTTACTTTGTATAAGTGATGCGGGACGACATATTCATTGTCAGAAAACTTCTAAGATTTGCACCACACATGTGCTCGTATAGTGACAATGATATTTGTGGAAGCATACACACAATTTTAAACAAGGAATAGTTTAAAAACTTTTGCGGCAATAACATTTTTGGTTATTTTATGAAGAAGAAGCAATGTGTAGTGCAAACACAGTTGTGCAGATGCGTTATGACGCTTGAGGTGAAAGGTAGTTCTTCTTTTGGGATTTTGATTTGTGCTAATGGCACCTCTCTTAGTTTTACTCTCAGAGAATTTGCTATCATAACTGAATTGAATTGAGTGGCTAATAGGTATGACTTTATTTTTGATGAGGGAGTACCAAATAGGATTATTGATGAGTATTTCAATGGGGCAAAAATTATACAAAAAAGGCAACTATTTCTAGCATTTACTGAGAAAGTATGGGGGGATAAAAATAATGAGGATGCTGAGAAATTTGTAATTCTGTATTTCCTGCATTCATTTGTGTTATTTAATGTTGAAACTGTACTTATACCCTGTCTTCATTTTGATTTGGTAGATAGTGGAAGATATAAGAATTTTCCATGGGGTTCTTTATCTTTTGAAGATCTGGCGAGAAGTTTGAAGTTGAAAGCTAGTGATAAATTTTATCTGATTCAGGGAATACCGCTGGCAATTCAAGTGTGGCTTTATAAGTGTTGTTCAAATGTCCCACTAAAGATTGCATCAAAGGTTGATAATCGAATTCCCTAATTATTAAATTGGAAGATGATTGCACCTCGTTTACGTTTTGAGTTTTTGATGAATGCTATGTTCAAAGACAATGACAGGGTTTGTTGTGAATAAATATATATGTATTGATATGTATTGTAAAGTCTACATATATTTTTTTTCATTTATAATTGTTTAACATATTATTTAATATATTTGTAGGTTGTATTTATGAACATAGAGCCAACTCAAATGGAACTGGAAAAGCTTGAAATACCACAGAAGTTGAATGTTCAGTTGATTCTGATGATGACTTCCAGGATCCACCACCAAAAATATCAACGAACATTCGAAGAAGAAACAAAAGGTTGATTCATCAACCCAGTAGTGAAGAAACCTTCATGGAAAAAGCAAGTCAATATTGTTGACGAGCATACCAAAACGAGGACACCAGCTCCTTGTGCTTTAAAGGCTGCTGGAATGAAGACACCAGTTTTCAAGCCAATTCCAACACGACAGGTTGCTTTTTCAAAAATGAAGAAAATAAAGCAAACAACTAGGGCTATTTTTCCTCAGGTACAGTCAAAGCGAAATAGTCATGTAGAGGAAGTAGCCGTGTCAAAGCCTGAAAGTCACGTTGAGAAAGAAGCCTTTATTTCTAAGAAAGTTTTTTATGCATTCTGCGACGAGGTAATTTTTTTGTCAAATATTTATTTTATATTAAAAAAAATTATGTTACTGATTTTGTATGAATACAGGTTCGTCAAGAGTTTAAAGGAATTCGTCAATTAGTGAAGAAAAAGTTCAAAAAAAATGCTCAAAGAAATTGAACAAAGCAAGGTAAAACTTTTATTATTATATATTCAGAGTATTAAAAAATATTCATATGTAGAGTATTCAAAAAATACATATGCAGTATATTGCTAAAAATACATATGCAGAGTATTCAAAAAATACGTATGCAGTGCATTCAAAAATACATATGATATGTAGTACAAAATACATATGCAGCGTGTTCAGAAATGTATTTTTAGCAATATGTATTTTTAGTGCGTTGGTATATACATATTCAGTGAACTCAAGTATTAATAGTTTATTGAACTTATACTTATAGCAACAACATGAAGATACAGATCTTGAAGACCAACAGATGGATTATGCTGGTATCGAAACATCATCACAACAATTTAGTCCTACTATTGATCAGAATTTGGGTGAAAATCAGAATGCTACAAAAGTAAATAATAACTAACATATGATTATTCATTTGAATACACATATGTAATTGGATTTTTTTAGCAGTTATATGTTATTTTATATATAGACCTATATAAACATATACAACTGAATTTTTGTTTGATGTTATTTTAATATTTTTTTACTTATTTGCAAGGGGTGCACTGATTTGCATTCAGATAAAACAAACATTGAAATTGATTCTCAACATTTAATCCCTGATAAGCTTCTCCAAAGTATAAATTTGGATTATAATATTTCTGAGAAGATTGTTCATCATGATGTTCGAGTATGTATAATGAATTGAACTTTAGTTTATTTGATTTTAAAAAACCTAACAATCCACAGGACAATTATATATTTTCTTACATTTCTATTGCAGAATACTGATGAAAAATGGATCAAACAAATTTGTCTGATTCATAGTTTAAAATTTCAGATGAGTTGTTACCAAGTCTTAATGCATACCGGAGAGAAAGCATCATGACACATCCATCGAAAACTCGTGAAGAAGAATCCAGCGATGAACATTTCAATGATAAGAAGTCTGAGTCTGTTATTCAAGATCATTGTCAGGTATGTATTATGAACATATTTGAGGTTATGTGTGTTATTTTAGACATAACAAAATAAACTTGTTTTCAATTTTTAAAGGAAAACAAAGAGAACGTTGGATCAAGATCTAAACCAGACATGCACGGAGAGGTTGATCTTGATACGGAAGAGCAAATTATGACAACTCCTAAAATACAAGAATTAACCATAGATAAACAAAAGGATGAACCAGTTTGGCATGATTTACAAAACATAATCCCTGATGAGCTGCTTCCTAGTTTGAATGTCTACAGTAGTAAAAGCATTATTGTTCATCTGAACTTTAAACCCTCGTTCAAAAATTATGGATTAGGTGACCATCCAAATTCAAGGAGTCATCTTATACGATGAAATTTGGTTCAGCTGCCCGTAAGTACAATTAGATATATATTTACTTTATAATATAACATGTTATGCAAATACTTTTTAATAATCACATTTTTGTATTATGTAAATATATATAGAGATCATCAGGGCACATACGTATATTCCCTCAGAAATATTCATTTGTTTATCACTCGCTTGATGGGATAGTGGATATGAAGATTGTCAACAAGTTCATGAATTGAATTTCTGAAGACCTTCTCAAAGTTCACGCTAAAAGGTATTTTTATTAAACTGTTTTAACCTTTTTTTTTTAATTCCATTATGTTCTCATGATTTAACATATACCGATTAACAAAAAAAAACAGGAAGGGAAATGTGGATCATTACAAAAGGGGAAAATCAACCATGTCAATGATGCATTTCAGATTTGAGACTGTTGAAGATAAAAACTGATTCTACACAATGGGGTTCCCTGATCAGTCATGGATAGACTCAATTAGTATTTACTTTGACAATATTTCCTTTACAGTTGTAGCACTACTTAAAATACATATTATGTTACTTGTAAATACATATGCAGGTGCACATATGTATTTTTACTATGTTTTTTTATATTATTTTGACAATATTTCCTTTATAGTTGTAGCACTACTTAAACTACATATATGTTACTTGTATATACATATGAATGTGCACATATGTATTTTTACTATATTTTTTTATATTATTTTGACAATGTTTCCTTTACAGTTACAACACTACTTAAAATACATATTATGTTACTTGTAAATGCATATACAGGTGCCCATGTGTATTTTTACTATATTTTTTTTATTTAACAAAAGATGTGTTAAACTTTAAATTGCAAATGTATTTTATAATACATACACATGCTAAATTTAGTATACAAATAGTTTGAATGATTGATGATACGCGTATTTACACGCCTAAAGTACCAGAATGAACCCATATTTTAGCTAAGTTTTGAGGACAAAATATATAATTCCTGTACTTTTAGTCCTTTTTCCTGTAAGAGAGCTAACCAACGTGATTAGCAAGTTTTCAGGTATAAATGATGAAGATTTCAGCATTCTGTGGACTGTTGGACGCCAAAGGAAACCTCAACGTAAGAAGGACGGCAGCTTTTGGAAACTGGTGGACTGAAAGTGATGCATGGAGAACTTGTCCCGGGCAAAAACAACATTTCCAAAGACTTGGGGATCAGCAGTAACTTAGTAGGATTAGGATAAGGATGCAGTAACCTAGTAGGATTAGGATAAGTACGAAGTAGCTTAGTAGGAATAGGATATGGGTGTTATAAAAACCCTATTTTGCTGAACTTTTCAGCAATCAATTCCGCCACCCTCATCCTTATTCCTCCCTATTCAATTCAATTCAATTAATTCAATTCATTCTCTTTCAATTAATTCTTATTTTCCGTTACCCCCATGAGGAGATAAACTTCTCTGTTAGGGTTATGGAAGCCTTATGAGATACTATCTATTGCTATGAGTTTGTGAATTCTTGATACGTATGTTGCTTATATCATTACTCTCTTCATCTTAAATTAAATTCTTGTGGTTGCAAACATATAGAATATGCCACTATAGCATTAACTTGTTCGAAAGAAAAATTATATGTGTGGAAAAGAGGGTGTGTTAAGGAAATAGGGCTACCAACCCCTGTTTAAAAGTTAGTGCCGTAACTAGATTAATCTCTTGGAGAATTTGTACCATTAGACATGCTTTAAGCTTGAAAGAGTTAAAGTGAGATAATCCGTGATGGTCAAAAGACACTAGGATTTACCATAGAATACGACTCTCTATAAGCGCATGCATGTCTGAATTTCACATAACTCATAGCCAATAGATACGTAGAACTCATAAGGTGGACATAACCCTAACCTACAATTCTCATTGATTAAAACCTACCAAACATTCCATTTTACCTTGCTATTTTGATCCTTTTACTTCACGTATAAAATCCCTCATTTTACCACAGAATTTTCGACCAAAAGTCTAATAATAGTTGAATACTTAGTGATCGAGTATTCCCTTTGGGATTCGACACCCAACCCATTTGGGTTCTATATTTGACGATGACTGCTTACACTCTTACGAGAGCTGTAGTTTGAGTGTTATCAAATTTTGGCGCCGTTGCCGGGGAATACGATTGTTAACTAAGTTTGTGATAATTACTAGACCCTTTGGTCAAAGATTCTCGTACTTTACTTTTAGTTGTTTTTGTTTTCTGTAGGTTTTTGTTCAGTGCATGCCCCATACTCAAAGTTCTGGTCAACCGTTATTACCTATCAATCCTGAACCACATTGTATTGGCAGAATGGAGGCGCAACATGACATTGAGAGAAGGGCTGCTCAATAGGAGCAGGCTAGACTAGCTGCATTGGTAGCCGCTCAAGTGCATCAACAGAATATTGATAATCCATGCCGCGCAGCAGATCCTGATGATGAGGACTTGGGTAATGATGAGTTACTAAACCCTAGGCGTGATGCTGAGGTGGAGACACCAGCAAACAGAAGAGATCATTAAGCAAGATTTAGGCCTGAACGCCAAGCTATGCAGATTCCCTTTGATGATGATGATGATGATCTAGATGGAGCTGGTGCCACAGGAGCTATTATTCCTCCACCATTGGCACCCGGAGCCAAGTTCAACATCACAAGCACCATGATTCAGTTATTGCAACTCAAGGGTCTATTTGGTGGACTTGCAGGTGATGATCCGAATATGCATCTGATCAACTTTATCTCCACATGCAAGTCATTCGACAATCCAGGCATTGGGCAGAATGCAATTCGGCTGCACTTATTTCCATTGTTTCTATCTGGTAAGGTAACTCTATGGTTGAATGGGCTAGCTCCTTATTCTATTATGAATTGGAGGCAATTGAAAGACGCTTTCCTAGAAAGATTCTTTCCACCATCCAAAAGAGCGCAATTGAGAGATGAAATTAGCAATTTTCGTTAACTTCCAACTGAATCCCTCCACGAAACATAGGAGAGATTCAAGAAGAAGCTTATGAGGTGCCCAAACCATCATATGACCAATGTCCACTTGATGGAGATACTATACAGATCCTTGAATTCAGTAACTAAACCAGTGGTGGATAATGCAGCTGGAGGATCATTTATGGACCTCACCTTTGTTCAGGCAAGCGATATTCTAGACTGAATGACGAAGCAAAGTAGAGCTTGGCATACCAGGGATTCTGAGGTAGCAAGCCCCACTTTATCTATTGGCATGACTGCAGAACAAAGGAGAGGAGAATAAGAACATGATCAAGATATGGCGCACATGAAAACACAGATGGATCTTCTTACCAAGCATTTATTATTCGGGAAGACCAAAAAAGTAAAAGCAGTTGCGTCAAAAGGAAGAGACGAATCTGATTCTGAAGAAGAAGCCAACTACTTGAACAATCAGGGGGTTTCCAAGGCAATGCCCAAGGAAACCAAGGTCGAAACTATTATTATAAATCTGGATATAAGGACCGCGATCAAGGTAGTTGGAAGAATCATACTGACAGGAGTGGTTTGTATATTCCTCCTAGAAATCGAGAGGCCGCGGCATCTGGTTCAGGGAAGATGTCAATGGAAGACATGATGGCGAAGCTGTTGAAAGGAGTGGAGGCAACCAATACGGGAGTAAATAAGGTGAAGAATGACTTGTCTTCAATAAATCAGTTGGTTGACTCACATTCCATTGCAATAAGACAACTAGAGCAGTAATTGAGTCAACTTTCAGCAGCAATTAATCAAAGAAAAGCCGGCACTCTACCTAGCGACACTGTGCAAAATCCAAGGAACGAAGGATCATGCATGGCTATTACTACCAGGAGTGTTAAGGTGCTGGAAACTTCATTCAAAGGCAAGGAAGTGACCAATGCAGAACCAGAATACACCGATGAAGCTGAGGAGGGCGTTAGTGATGTCACACCTCGACGCCCACATCCTGAAAAAATAGCCAACCTGAAGCAAGATGAAAATGAAGTCGTGGAGAAAACTATTCCCCTTCCACCACCACCTTTTCCTCAGAGATTGAAGAAGAAAGCCGACGATACCAGATTCAATAAATTTATGACTATGTTGAAGCAGCTAACTATTAATGTTCCTTTAGTTGAGGTGCTGGAACAGATGCCTGGGTACGCAAAATTTATGAAGGATCTCTTAACAAAGAAGCGGGCAGTGAGCTATGAGCCAGCAGATAATATTCACCATTGCAGTGCAATCGATACCAGATCACTAGTTCAAAAGAAGGCAGACCCTGGTGCTTTCACTATTCCTTGCACTGTTGGATCTTTAAATTTTGCCAAGGCATTATGCGATTTGGGAGCTAGCATCAATTTGATGCCGCTATCCGTCTACAGGAAGTTGGGGTTGGGCGATCCGATACCCCCCAATATACGGCTCGTGATGGCAGATAGGTCGGTAAAACGACCTGTTGGTATCTTAAATGATGTGTTGGTGAAGGTGTCCACCTTTATTTTTCCTGCAGACTTTGTGATTTTGGATTGTGAGGTAGATTCGGAAGTTCCCATAATCTTGGGACGACCCTTCCTCGCAACTGGAAGTGTGCTTATTGACATGAGAGATAATGAGCTTTTATTTCGAATGAATGATGAAGTGATTCATTTTGATTTGTGCAAATCGATGAAGCAGCCGAGAGATATGGATGTGTTCTCTGTAGCTGATGATCATTATGAGGATAAGAAAGCATTATCTGTAGAGAAACAGCTTACTGTTGAGCCATTAACTGCTGCGCTGCTGAATGTTGAGCATGAGGATGATGAAGATTATGAAGAAACTACGTATGCTCTAACAGAAATAGGATCCTATTCTCATACTCCTAAGTAGACGGACCTTGATCTTAAGAATCAACCGTCACCAACAGCGAAGACTTCCATTGAAGATCCACCAGTGCTAGAATCGAAAGAGCTCCCCAATGATCTAAGGTATGCATTCTTGGGAAGTGGAAATACACTTCTAGTCAGTGTGGCGGATGATTTAAGTGAACAGCACTTAGAGGCTCTCATCTCTGCTCTAAAGAGGTACAAGAGAACCATTGGTTGGTCTATTGATGATATAATTAGTATCCCACCTGGGATATGTATGCACAAGATGCATCTCGAAGAAGATTGCATGCCCATAATGAAGCATCAACGTCGTCTAAATCCATTCAGAAAATGATCCACCATCTATCTCGATGAAGTCTAAGTAATCGAGATAGCTATGTCGTGCCGCGACAATAACTAAGGCGCTTGGTGGGAGGCAACCCATCGTTCTAATTGTTTTTGTTATTTTTGAGTAAGTGTAGGTACAAGACGTATAAAAGAGGAGATTGGTTTCGAATTTTGATTTGGAAGTATTGCATGTTGAAGGTGGTAAGTTAGAAATGAAGAAGCAAAAGTCTATGGGTTAGGCATTGCGTATGAAAATATAGGAAACGAACAAGGCAAGGCCTATGTAAATCTAGGCCACGAACAAGGCAAGGCCAATGCTATGGCCTAAGCTCTCGGATTCTACAATGCTATAGCATAGGCGCCGCCTATGCCTAACAATGCCATAGCATAGGCGCAGCCAATGCAAAAGCCTTTTGTCTCTGAATCTAGAATGCCATGGCATAGGCGCCGCCTATGCCCAACAATGCCATAGTATAGGCGCCACCCATGCAAAAGCCTTTTGTCTCTGAATCTAGAATGCCATGGCATAGGCGCCGCCTATGCCTAACTAGGCCAAGCATTAGGCGCTGCCTATCCTTCCCAAATCTCTTAAGACTTTTCTTTGTGCTCATCTAACCTTGCAAGATCATATTCCGAGTCCAACACCAAGTAGAATGACACAAAAAGAACGACAAGGAAAAGAAAAAGCGCCCACCTCACAGAAAGGTAAGAAAAGAGAAAGAAAAGAGCAAGATGAATCCTCCGTGCTGCAAATACCTCGACGCACTCTTGGAATCAAGTGGGATACTTATGAGGAACTTCTGAGGAAGATGACTCTGATGATCATTTTTGATGCAGGGGGTATGACCCCAGACATAGAGGATGAGTCCGACTAACCAGGTTCTTCTTATTTATTTTCCACCGAGGGCAGTGTGTCCCATCTAAGTGTGGGGTGCTGGTATTTGTATGCTAGACTTCTTTATCTGCATTTGCTTATTTTTGTTTTATTTGTTAGTAGTTAAATTTTAGATTTTTTTTTTAAACTTTGCATAAAATTATTCTGATAGGCAGCATGGTATTATAACAAGAGTTTGTGCTAAAATCATTACTATTGAGACGTTTAGGCTCTAATTGTGACTCATTGTGTGATAATTGTGTGGTTCAATTCCTTCATCTGTGGGATCAAGAGTCTATACTGCTCCCAATAAAGTCGACCATGTGCCTTGTGTGTGTGTGAAATGATAGCATATTTTGTGTTTGTGACTGATGCTAGAACTTGCCCGGTGTGTGTGTAAAGCAAAATAAAGAGTGCAAGTTTAGGAGATGATTTAGGAATTTCTTTGGCAGCCTGTGATTGTTTACCTTCTTTTTACCTACCCGTGGACATCATCCTAGTTAACCCCTTTGAGCCAATTAAGCTATTTTCTTTGACAGCCTCATTTGTAAGCCTAATCCATTTTTTTCAAAACCATAATTCGATCCAAATTCCTAAGTGCTTTAAAATAAAAAAAAATTATGTGACAAAATAAGAGGAAATTGGGTGAGAGTGATGCCTTAGAGTGAAATGGTACTTGAATTTGTTATGAAAAACAATGGCTATTATAAGAGGTGTGTTATAAAAAAAAAGAAATAGAAAAACAAAAAGATAAATTGCAACTATGAGTAAATAAAAAGATAGCTATGCTTGAATGACAAAATAGGTGAAAAGGGGTGATAGATGAAAGAAAGGTAGCAGGGTTGATTAAAGGAGAGTGTTAATGACATAATGTGATGTATTAAAGCGCTTAGGAACTTAGTCACTATTTTTGGCCAAAATAGTCCTACCCGTCCCTTAGCCTACATTACAACCTGTAAAAGACCTATTTGATCCTAAGCTTAGCATTCTGATATTTAGTGGAGCATTACACTAAGGGCAAGCCCATGGTCATCAGTTGCAGCACATGAATTCTTTGTGAGAGTGAGAGCAAGGATAATTTTATACCCATGTTCGAAATATATACAATACTTGTGAGTGATTATGGGTGAATTGTTTCTAATAATGATCAGAAAACTACTCTTTGTTGATAATTGCCGTGCCTGTCTTGATGAATATTTTGTGCTGTTACTGTGAAACCCTAACTAGATATTTATATGGACATGATATTTTGTTCGAGGACGAACAAAGTTTTAAGTGTGGGGTGTTGATGATAGGCGTATTTACACGCCTAAAGTACCAGAATGAACCCATATTTTAGCTAAGTTTTGAGGACAAAATATATAATTCCTGTACTTTTAGTCCTTTTTCCTGTAAGAGAGCTAACCAACGTGATTAGCAAGTTTTCAGGTATAAATGATGAAGATTTCAGCATTCTGTGGACTGTTGGACGCCAAAGGAAACCTCAACGTAAGAAGGACGGCAGCTTCTGGAAACTGGTGGACTGAAAGTGATGCATGGAGAACTTGTCCCGGGCAAAAACAACATTTCCAAAGACTTGGGGATCAGCAGTAACTTAGTAGGATTAGGATAAGGATGCAGTAACCTAGTAGGATTAGGATAAGTACGAAGTAGCTTAGTAGGAATAGGATATGGGTGTTATAAAAACCCTATTTTGCTGAACTTTTCAGCAATCAATTCCGCCACCCTCATCCTTATTCCTCCCTATTCAATTCAATTCAATTAATTCAATTCATTCTCTTTCAATTAATTCTTATTTTCCGTTACCCCCATGAGGAGATAAACTTCTCTGTTAGGGTTATGGAAGCCTTATGAGATACTATCTATTGCTATGAGTTTGTGAATTCTTGATACGTATGTTGCTTATATCATTACTCTCTTCATCTTAAATTAAATTCTTGTGGTTGCAAACATATAGAATATGCCACTATAGCATTAACTTGTTCGAAAGAAAAATTATATGTGTGGAAAAGAGGGTGTGTTAAGGAAATAGGGCTACCAACCCCTGTTTAAAAGTTAGTGCCGTAACTAGATTAATCTCTTGGAGAATTTGTACCATTAGACATGCTTTAAGCTTGAAAGAGTTAAAGTGAGATAATCCGTGATGGTCAAAAGACACTAGGATTTACCATAGAATACGACTCTCTATAAGCGCATGCATGTCTGAATTTCACATAACTCATAGCCAATAGATACGTAGAACTCATAAGGTGGACATAACCCTAACCTACAATTCTCATTGATTAAAACCTACCAAACATTCCATTTTACCTTGCTATTTTGATCCTTTTACTTCACGTATAAAATCCCTCATTTTACCACAGAATTTTCGACCAAAAGTCTAATAATAGTTGAATACTTAGTGATCGAGTATTCCCTTTGGGATTCGACACCCAACCCATTTGGGTTCTATATTTGACGATGACTGCTTACACTCTTACGAGAGCTGTAGTTTGAGTGTTATCAAATTTTGGCGCCGTTGCCGGGGAATACGATTGTTAACTAAGTTTGTGATAATTACTAGACCCTTTGGTCAAAGATTCTCGTACTTTACTTTTAGTTGTTTTTGTTTTCTGTAGGTTTTTGTTCAGTGCATGCCCCATACTCAAAGTTCTGGTCAACCGTTATTACCTATCAATCCTGAACCACATTGTATTGGCAGAATGGAGGCGCAACATGACATTGAGAGAAGGGCTGCTCAATAGGAGTAGGCTAGACTAGCTGCATTGGTAGCCGCTCAAGTGCATCAACAGAATATTGATAATCCATGCCGCGCAGCAGATCCTGATGATGAGGACTTGGGTAATGATGAGTTACTAAACCCTAGGCGTGATGCTGAGGTGGAGACACCAGCAAACAGAAGAGATCATTAAGCAAGATTTAGGCCTGAACGCCAAGCTATGCAGATTCCCTTTGATGATGATGATGATGATCTAGATGGAGCTGGTGCCACAGGAGCTATTATTCCTCCACCATTGGCACCCGGAGCCAAGTTCAACATCACAAGCACCATGATTCAGTTATTGCAACTCAAGGGTCTATTTGGTGGACTTGCAGGTGATGATCCGAATATGCATCTGATCAACTTTATCTCCACATGCAAGTCATTCGACAATCCAGGCATTGGGCAGAATGCAATTCGGCTGCACTTATTTCCATTGTTTCTATCTGGTAAGGTAACTCTATGGTTGAATGGGCTAGCTCCTTATTCTATTATGAATTGGAGGCAATTGAAAGACGCTTTCCTAGAAAGATTCTTTCCACCATCCAAAAGAGCGCAATTGAGAGATGAAATTAGCAATTTTCGTTAACTTCCAACTGAAGCCCTCCACGAAACATAGGAGAGATTCAAGAAGAAGCTTATGAGGTGCCCAAACCATCATATGACCAATGTCCACTTGATGGAGATACTATACAGATCCTTGAATTCAGTAACTAAACCAGTGGTGGATAATGCAGCTGGAGGATCATTTATGGACCTCACCTTTGTTCAGGCAAGCGATATTCTAGACTGAATGACGAAGCAAAGTAGAGCTTGGCATACCAGGGATTCTGAGGTAGCAAGCCCCACTTTATCTATTGGCATGACTGCAGAACAAAGGAGAGGAGAATAAGAACATGATCAAGATATGGCGCACATGAAAACACAGATGGATCTTCTTACCAAGCATTTATTATTCGGGAAGACCAAAAAAGTAAAAGCAGTTGCGTCAAAAGGAAGAGACGAATCTGATTCTGAAGAAGAAGCCAACTACTTGAACAATCAGGGGGTTTCCAAGGCAATGCCCAAGGAAACCAAGGTCGAAACTATTATTATAAATCTGGATATAAGGACCGCGATCAAGGTAGTTGGAAGAATCATACTGACAGGAGTGGTTTGTATATTCCTCCTAGAAATCGAGAGGCCGCGGCATCTGGTTCAGGGAAGATGTCAATGGAAGACATGATGGCGAAGCTGTTGAAAGGAGTGGAGGCAACCAATACGGGAGTAAATAAGGTGAAGAATGACTTGTCTTCAATAAATCAGTTGGTTGACTCACATTCCATTGCAATAAGACAACTAGAGCAGTAATTGAGTCAACTTTCAGCAGCAATTAATCAAAGAAAAGCCGGCACTCTACCTAGCGACACTGTGCAAAATCCAAGGAACGAAGGATCATGCATGGCTATTACTACCAGGAGTGTTAAGGTGCTGGAAACTTCATTCAAAGGCAAGGAAGTGACCAATGCAGAACCAGAATACACCGATGAAGCTGAGGAGGGCGTTAGTGATGTCACACCTCGACGCCCACATCCTGAAAAAATAGCCAACCTGAAGCAAGATGAAAATGAAGTCGTGGAGAAAACTATTCCCCTTCCACCACCACCTTTTCCTCAGAGATTGAAGAAGAAAGCCGACGATACCAGATTCAATAAATTTATGACTATGTTGAAGCAGCTAACTATTAATGTTCCTTTAGTTGAGGTGCTGGAACAGATGCCTGGGTACGCAAAATTTATGAAGGATCTCTTAACAAAGAAGCGGGCAGTGAGCTATGAGCCAGCAGATAATATTCACCATTGCAGTGCAATCGATACCAGATCACTAGTTCAAAAGAAGGCAGACCCTGGTGCTTTCACTATTCCTTGCACTGTTGGATCTTTAAATTTTGCCAAGGCATTATGCGATTTGGGAGCTAGCATCAATTTGATGCCGCTATCCGTCTACAGGAAGTTGGGGTTGGGCGATCCGATACCCCCCAATATACGGCTCGTGATGGCAGATAGGTCGGTAAAACGACCTGTTGGTATCTTAAATGATGTGTTGGTGAAGGTGTCCACCTTTATTTTTCCTGCAGACTTTGTGATTTTGGATTGTGAGGTAGATTCGGAAGTTCCCATAATCTTGGGACGACCCTTCCTCGCAACTGGAAGTGTGCTTATTGACATGAGAGATAATGAGCTTTTATTTCGAATGAATGATGAAGTGATTCATTTTGATTTGTGCAAATCGATGAAGCAGCCGAGAGATATGGATGTGTTCTCTGTAGCTGATGATCATTATGAGGATAAGAAAGCATTATCTGTAGAGAAACAGCTTACTGTTGAGCCATTAACTGCTGCGCTGCTGAATGTTGAGCATGAGGATGATGAAGATTATGAAGAAACTACGTATGCTCTAACAGAAATAGGATCCTATTCTCATACTCCTAAGTAGACGGACCTTGATCTTAAGAATCAACCGTCACCAACAGCGAAGACTTCCATTGAAGATCCACCAGTGCTAGAATCGAAAGAGCTCCCCAATGATCTAAGGTATGCATTCTTGGGAAGTGGAAATACACTTCTAGTCAGTGTGGCGGATGATTTAAGTGAACAGCACTTAGAGGCTCTCATCTCTGCTCTAAAGAGGTACAAGAGAACCATTGGTTGGTCTATTGATGATATAATTAGTATCCCACCTGGGATATGTATGCACAAGATGCATCTCTTAAGACTTTTCTTTGTGCTCATCTAACCTTGCAAGATCATATTCCGAGTCCAACACCAAGTAGAATGGCACAAAAAGAACGACAAGGAAAAGAAAAAGCGCCCACCTCACAGAAAGGTAAGAAAAGAGAAAGAAAAGAGCAAGATGAATCCTCCGTGCTGCAAATACCTCGACGCACTCTTGGAATCAAGTGGGGTACTTATGAGGAACTTCTGAGGAAGACGACTCTGATGATGATTTTGATGCAGGGGGTATGACCCCAGACATAGAGGATGAGTCCGACTAACCAGGTTCTTCTTATTTATTTTCCACCGAGGGCAGTGTGTCCCATCTAAGTGTGGGGTGCTGGTATTTGTATGCTAGACTTCTTTATCTGCATTTGCTTATTTTTGTTTTATTTGTTAGTAGTTAAATTTTAGATTTTTTTTTTAAACTTTGCATAAAATTATTCTGATAGGCAGCATGGTATTATAACAAGAGTTTGTGCTAAAATCATTACTATTGAGACGTTTAGGCTCTAATTGTGACTCATTGTGTGATAATTGTGTGGTTCAATTCCTTCATCTGTGGGATCAAGAGTCTATACTGCTCCCAATAAAGTCGACCATGTGCCTTGTGTGTGTGTGAAATGATAGCATATTTTGTGTTTGTGACTGATGCTAGAACTTGCCCGGTGTGTGTGTAAAGCAAAATAAAGAGTGCAAGTTTAGGAGATGATTTAGGAATTTCTTTGGCAGCCTGTGATTGTTTACCTTCTTTTTACCTACCCGTGGACATCATCCTAGTTAACCCCTTTGAGCCAATTAAGCTATTTTTTTTGACAGCCTCATATGTAAGCCTAATCCATTTTTTTCAAAACCATAATTCGATCCAAATTCCTAAGTGCTTTAAAATAAAAAAAAATTATGTGACAAAATAAGAGGAAATTGGGTGAGAGTGATGCCTTAGAGTGAAATGGTACTTGAATTTGTTATGAAAAACAATGGCTATTATAAGAGGTGTGTTATAAAAAAAAAGAAATAGAAAAACAAAAAGATAAATTGCAACTATGAGTAAATAAAAAGATAGCTATGCTTGAATGACAAAATAGGTGAAAAGGGGTGATAGATGAAAGAAAGGTAGCAGGGTTGATTAAAGGAGAGTGTTAATGACATAATGTGATGTATTAAAGCGCTTAGGAACTTAGTCACTATTTTTGGCCAAAATAGTCCTACCCGTCCCTTAGCCTACATTACAACCTGTAAAAGACCTATTTGATCCTAAGCTTAGCATTCTGATATTTAGTGGAGCATTACACTAAGGGCAAGCCCATGGTCGTCAGTTGCAGCACATGGATTCTTTGTGAGAGTGAGAGCAAGGATAATTTTATACCCATGTTCGAAATATATACAATACTTGTGTGTGATTATGGGTGAATTGTTTCTAATAATGATCAGAAAACTACTCTTTGTTGATAATTGCCGTGCCTGTCTTGATGAATATTTTGTGCTGTTACTGTGAAACCCTAACTAGATATTTATATGGACATGATATTTTGTTCGAGGACGAACAAAGTTTTAAGTGTGGGGTGTTGATGATAGGCGTATTTACACGCCTAAAGTACCAGAATGAACCCATATTTTAGCTAAGTTTTGAGGACAAAATATATAATTCCTGTACTTTTAGTCCTTTTTCCTGTAAGAGAGCTAACCAACGTGATTAGCAAGTTTTCAAGTATAAATGATGAAGATTTCAGCATTCTGTGGACTGTTGGACGCCAAAGGAAACCTCAACGTAAGAAGGACGGCAGCTTCTGGAAACTAGTGGACTAAAAGTGATGCATGGAGAACTTGTCCCGGGCAAAAACAACATTTCCAAAGACTTGGGGATCAGCAGTAACTTAGTAGGATTAGGATGAGGATGCAGTAACCTAGTAGGATTAGGATAAGTACGCAGTAGCTTAGTAGGAATAGGATATGGGTGTTATAAAAACCCTATTTTGCTGAACTTTTCAGCAATCAATTCCGCCACCCTCATCCTTATTCCTCCCTATTCAATTCAATTCAATTAATTCAATTCATTCTCTTTCAATTAATTCTTATTTTCCGTTACCCTCATGAGGAGCTAAACTTCTCTGTTAGGGTTATGGAAGCCTTATGAGATACTATCTATTGCTATGAGTTTGTGAATTCTTGATACGTATGCTGCTTATATCATTACTCTCTTCATCTTAAATTAAATTCTTGTGGTTGCAAACATATATAATATGCCACTATAGCATTAACTTGTTCGAAAGAAAAGTTATATATGTGGAAAAGAGGGTGTGTCAAGGAAATAGGGCTACCAACCCCTGTTTAAAAGTTAGTACCGTAACTGGATTAACCTCTTGGAGAATTTGTACCGTTAGACACGCTTTAAGCTCGAAAGAGTTAAAATGAGATAATCCGTGATGGTCGAAAGACGCTAGGATTTACCATAGAATACGACTCTCTATAAGCGCATGCATGTCTAAATTCCGCATAACTCATAGCCAATAGATACGTAGAACTCATAAGGTGGACATAACCCTAACTTACAATTCTCATTGATTAAAACCTACCAAACATTCCGTTTTTACCTTGCTATTTTGATCCTTTTACTTCACGCATAAAATCCCCCCTTTTACCACAGAATTTTCGACCAAAAGACTAATAATAGTTGCATACTTAGTGACCGAGTATTTCCTGTGGGATTCGACACCCAACCCAGTTGGGTTCTATATTTGACGATGACCGCTTACACTCTTACGAGAGCTGTAGTTTGAGCGTTATCAATGATCTAAAATTTGTATTGTTAATTATTGCAGCAAATTAATGATTGCTTCTATTACTTGAGGAAGAAGTCGAAGTATGACCCCCAATAGGTCTTACAAATTCAACACAGTAGATTGCAACTTTATGAATATAATTAGGTCTGTTCATGATGATTATTCTGTGGATGATGCAAACCTTACAGTGGGAGGACAGGCGATCCATCTTAATGAATGCATAAATGGGTTCCGTATCCATGATGCTGTGCCATGACATACGCTGGAAGACATTTATATTCCAGTCAATACAAAGGAGAAACATCATTGGGTGATATCAGTTTTATCCTTCTCAGAGAGGTGCATATTCTTATATGATTCATATGAATCATGTAGTCATTATCCAGGTGTTTTTGCTGAGATCGAGAAATTATCTGCGATTATTCTATTGTGTTTCCAATAGTTTGATTTCTACATTAAGAAAGGAATTGATGTTGAAAACCATCCAAGATACAAAGACAAAGACTCGTAAGATATGTTTGATGTGTTATTTCAAGAGAATTTGCCTCAACAGTCGAGTGGAAACTTGTAAGTTATTTAATTGACATATAACAAAATTATATGTTTGTAAAATATACATTTTAGTTATTAATATTTTTTTCCTTATTTTTGTAGGGATTGTGGTCTCTATATGGTTACATATGCAGAGTGCCTTTCTTATGGTCACAAAGTTCTTGCGAATGAGTTCGACTCCAATGCACTCTGTATAATATATGCTGTACTTTTGTGGGACTATGGGACCCAAAAACAAGACGCAAATGCTCATAGTGATGTCGAAGCACCTTTGAGGCCTGCAAGGCAAAGTAGAATAACTAGTGTCACTAAAGTTTTTGATGTATGATGTATTCATTATTTTGTATAGATTAGAACTTGGTTTATGAATGTAGGTTCTGAACTAATTTTGATGTTGTGAAGTAGTTCTAATTGTAGGTTATAATAGTACTTATTTTTAATTGAATGAAATTAATTAAGTTTCGAAATTTAATTTGAGTATTTTATGCAGTTCTACCTTTTACTGTGTGATTTAGCTAAAAAATACATATGTAGTGTTTATATTATACTTTAAATACATATGCAGTATAAATCAAGTGTTTTTAGATTAAAAATACATATACAATGTTACGATTAAGCATTCCAAAAATACATCTGGACCATAGCTAAAATGTATTTTCAAATGTTTTCATTTTTTATCAATATAAATACGAATTTGAATTAAATATAAACTTGTGTTTTTTAAGCAGTTCTCTTTTTATTGTGAGATTTTAGTTATAAAATACAGTGGCAGTGTTCGCATTTTGCTAAAAAACACATATGAATTATAAATCAAATTTATATAACCTAAAAAATACATATGCAATGTTAAGATTATGCATTTAAAAAAGATACACCTTGATCATACCTATTATATTTTCAATAATTATAATAATAAATGAGGATTTGAATTAAAGATATACTTGAGTTTATTATGCAGTTATTCATTTTATTGTCAGCGTTTAGTTACAAAATACATATGCAGTGTTGATAGTTTTTCTAAAAAATATATATGGATTATTTATCCAAAAAATACATATGCAGTGTTAAGTTTAAGCATTTCCAAAATACATATTGATCATTGATGATAGGCGAATTTACACGCCTATGGTGCTATATTTTGCCCATATTTTAGCCTAGTTTTGAGAACAAATTATATATTTCATGCACTTTTAGTCCTTTTTCCTGTAAGTGAGCTAACGAACATGATTAGCAAAGTTTCAGGTATAAATGATGCAGAATTCAGCATTTTATGGATAACTTGACGCCAAAGAAAGCTTCACGAAAGGAGAAAAGCCAATCTTGGACGCCAAGGACTAAAGATGGCGCATGGAAAATCTGTCCCGGGCTAAAACAACATTTCTGAAGAATTTGGGGACTTGCAGTAACTTATTAGGATTAGGATAATGATACATTAACCTAGTACAATTGGGTTAAGTATTTCATTAGCTTATTAGGATTAGGATAATGATACATTAACCTAGTACAATTGGGTTAAGTATTTCATTAGCTTAGTAGGATTTGGTTAAGCATTTCATTAGCTTAGTAGGAATAGGATATGGGTATTATAAATACCCTATCTTGCTAGAGATTTTTATACATCTTCTTACAATCAATTCATCTTCCATTAAACAATCAATCATCTTACATTCATTCTACCATTCACCATTCACTACTACTTTTAATTCTTCAATTCCGAATCTTTCCATTAATTCTATTTTTCTTCTTCTATTCATCTATTCTTAATTTCCGCAACAAGAGAAACGTTACTTTGCAATAAATCACGCCTAACGCCTACCACACTTGTCCTACACGAAAGCTATCTTTATTGTATATTAACAATGTCAATTGTGATCTCCTTCGCATTCATGGGTAACTAAACATCTCTGTTGGGGTTATGGAAGCCGTATGAGATACTATCTATTGCTGTGAGTTTGTGAGTTCGTGACACGTATGCTGCTTATATCATTATTCTCTTCATCTTAATCTAAATTCTTTGTGGTTGCACATGCAAGAATACGCCAGTATAACATTTAACTTGTTCGAAAGAAAGGTTATTTGTCTGGAAAAGAGATAATGTCAAGGTAGTAGGGTCCCATCCCCTATTAAAAAGTTAGTGCCGTAACTGGATTAACCTCTTGGAGAATTCGTACCGTTAGACACGCTTTAAGCTCGAAAGAGTTAAAGTGAAATAATCCTCGAATAGGTCGAAAGACGCCTGGATTTACCATCGAATACAATTCTCTATAAGCACATGCATGTCAGAATTCAACACACTCATAGCCAATAGAGACGTATAACTCAGAAGGTGGACATAACCCCAACTCCTCAATTCTCATTGCTTTACAACTTACTAAACATTCTTTCTTTTTACTTAGCTACTTTCAGTTTTTACTTTAATATTTTGTTTACACATTACAATCCCCCCTTTTTACGAGACATGCACTAAAAGTCTAGTAATCGTTGCTTACTTGTTGACCAAGCTATTCTCTGTGGGATCGATACCCAACCCTGTTGGGTTCTATATTTGCTAACGACCGCTTTACACTCCTAAGAGAGCTGTAGATTGAGCGTTATCAATCATACCTAATATGCATTTTGATATGCGTTCATTTAATATCATTATAAATTAGCATCCGAATTAAAGATAAGTTTGAGGTTTTAATGCAGATACATAATTTATTGTGAGATATTAGTTACAAAATACATATGCAGTGTTGATTGTTTTCTTAAAAATACATATTGATTATACGTCAAATATATTTTCAGCATATAAATACATATGCAGTGCTAACATATATTTGCAGAATATGTCATATGTATTTAAATTATTGAGCAATTAGGAACCAAATAAGTGTTTGGTTAATCACAATTACCAACTTTAACCTAAAATATATATATATATATATATATATATATATATATATATATATACAATGTTAAAAATACATATGAACTATATCTTCAAAATACATATGCAATGTTCAGATTTTGCAACATATACATATGCAGTATTCAAATATTACTGTGTTTAATTGTCAAATATGATGCATAATTGTATTAACTAAAAAAAGTTCATGATTATAAAAATTGAAAATAAAGTTTTAAGCAATAATACTGAAGAAGAAATGTATCATTTGCGATATTCCTACAAGAATGCCTATTGTGATTCTTAGCCCCACAACCACCGCATGAGTTGATGTTCTTCTTTTCAAATATATCCTGACCTAATTTTTCACGATTCTTCTTTGCAGGTCTTCCTTAAGGTCTTTTGAATTTTGGAGGCAGTACCATTTCACCAAGTATGCTCTTTGAAATTATCCAGTCATCTTTGTGTAGAAACGGGTAGATGGGAACATCATATGTCTTCAAAACAATTTTTGGTTAAAACAAATCACAACAGTATGACCCCTTCTCAAAATTCTTTCTCTCTAACACCACACAAACATGTGCCCATGGTATCTCATCTATTTGAAATACATTGCATGAGAATTTCTTTTCCTTGAGGCAAACAATGAAGTGCTTTTCTTTGTCGTGTACTATTTACACATATTCTGTGGTTGGTACAACCTGATATAAAAATAAAAAGTTAAATGCAATGCTACAAAAAAATGAATTCTATATTCTATGATATGTTGTAAACACACCAGCATTTTGCAGGAAAAATAAATATGTAATAAAAATACATATGCAGAGTACATCATTTTTCTGAGCATTCAAATACATATGCAGTATTAATAATTTTCAATAAAAAAAACATATGCAGAATATATGTTATGTTTTTATATGTTCATATTGTTTGTGTTGTATATCTTTTCATTAATTTAAAACTGAATGGAAGGTATTTTCATACTTATTTTTTCATAATTATAAATTTCACAAATCTAAAAGGTCATACCGTCATATGAGTACACAAAGCCTCATTCTCTTTGAGTATGTCATAAACTTTTCAATGAGTGTTGTGAAGATATATGAAGTTTGTTGCCTATTTTCGCAATTCCATTTTTCAAATAGTAAACGAACTTCCTCAAGAAAGTCATAAATTGGCAGGTCTCTAGCTGATACAAGTACTCCATTTATTGACTCCATAATATTTGAAGTCAAAGTCCATCCTCGGTGAACTGTTACATAGGACCTAGCCCACTTTTCATAACTAGCTAATTCCAAATATTTCTTCACCTTAATATCAACTGCCTCAACTTTTTCCATAAACATGTGGAATTCTAACTTTGAATATGATTTGGCTATTGTATAAAAGATTTTTGACAATGCATCATGTGAATTTCTGTAAAGTTTTTTCACATTTTCCCATAGATGCCACATACATGTGTAATGTGGTACATCTTTGAACACATCACCAACAACCTTTATGATGCTTGGATTTCGATCAAACACAACACTCATATTTTGTCTTTCCCCATACACTTTCTTTAGATTCTCAAAGAATCACACCCAAGATGCATCATTTTCAGAATCAATCACACCATATGCCAAAGGAAATATACGACCTCTATATATAAAACAATTTCATGCAGTCAAATATAAATACATATAAGAATTGCATATGTATTTTTAAAAAATACAGGTAAATAAAACTGTATATTTAATCAAAGAAATGGTATCAAATACATATAATAAAATATAGATTCACATCACTATCAAACATAATCAATTTTACATGTTTCATTCATGAAACTTTGAAAATATATGTAATTTTATATAGATATGTATATATCTAGTGCAAATATGCATTTTCAAGTGATACGCATAAATACAAAAAAATATAACCAGTTATACAATGTAATTATTATAAAATGATACTAACCTTCTTTATCCATTGTATATGCAGTTACAAATACCAAATATACATTCATCTCAGTTGACTAGCATCAACAACTACGACTGGTCTACAATGATCGAATCCATTAATGAATGCATGTATAGCGATAAATACATACAAGAACTCATTCTCAGCTGTCTTCTTCATTCTTATATGTGACTCCGGATAGGTAGTATTCAGTACATATAAGTATGATGACAGTTTACCATAAGATGCTGATGGCTTACCTCTCATCTCTTCTAATGCTCTTTCCTTGGCCCTCTAACATAAAGTATATGCCAATTCCATACCAAAATCTTCCCTCATGTCATTTTTTATTTCCGTCACACTGTATCATTTGTGGTTTTTGAATTTTTTTTAACCATACCACCTATCAACATAATAGTAGCACGAACCTTTGGATAGATATTGTCCTTCACTGGGCAACTATGTTGAGGTCTGAATTCTCTTATTCTAAACATTCCAGTTTCTCCCATGCCTAATGCACGCATTAAAAACTCGCAGTTTCTTGATTTGCAAAACAATTTATAACTGCATCCAACATAATTTTATACATTCAAAGTACATATCCAAACTAATATTAAACAAGAACAGAGTGATATAGAATGTACATACATTTTCTTACTTGACCTTTTACTTCGCATTTGAAACTTCTCACTAATTGAATAGTCCTTCATGACTGACTTTAATTTTATTTTGTCAAGTAAACCTGGTCTTCCTCAACATGCTTCTGATGTGGGTCTGAGATAATCACCTCAACAGTATCCATTTCAAATACATCTAGTGCTTGTGTATCTTCAGAAACCACCAAAGCTCCTTCATTTGTTGTATTTATCACCATTTGCAAGTTGTCACAGTTGGTTATTCTTTCAGAAACACGTATAGATAAATTTGACACATTGCTTCCTACAACTTTCTCCAAAATGCTTACATATAAAGGAAGACAATTCATGTCTTGTATCTTTTTTTTCTGAAAAATAAACACCTATAAACCCATATCATTAGGTATTTCTATCTGCCCTGCATTTGCTGTGATTTGATATTTCACTAGAATACGTTTGCTGGTAAAATCCACACTTAAGTGAGATGCCAAAACATTGCAGCTCAACGAATGTTGCTGATGTGCTCAACAGTATAACATCAGTGATATATTCTTCGAAGTTTTTTTCGTATGTCCATCGACCAGAGTGCTTCACAAGGACTGGTATGCTTCCCATTTCTACTTCATTTAACCAAAAAATAAATAAATATACATATTTGTCAAAATTTAACTTGTTAAAACACACACTTTTCAGCTTTAAGTGCAATCAAATTTACAAAGCCAACATCTCCATTCAAAATATACATTTAAACAAAATTAGTTTAAAGTAAAATACAAACACATCAAATTTTTTCAACCTAATACAAAAACTACTGAATTGAACGAAAGTTAAACATTTATAAAATATATTTTCACATATACAGTTATACTCTCAAATTCCGACAAGCAAAATAAAAATACATATGCAGTGTTAACATTAAATATAAAAAAAATACATCTGGAACATACCTAATTTGTATTTTGATATGTGTCAATACAATTTCACAAACTATTGAATCAAACAAAAGTAAAACATGTATAAAATATATTTTCACATATACAGTTACACTCTCAAATTCCTACAAGCAAAACAAAAATACATATGCAGTGTTAACATTAAGAATATCAAAAATACATATGCAGGGTTAACATTAAACATAACACAAAAATACATCTGGAGCATACCTAATTTGTATTTTGATATGTTCAGTAGAATTTCATCACATTCAATAGCTGAATTCGATCATTCATTGATCTAGGATTTTAGAAAATAATTGAATAAAATTCAAATCAAAATTTGTTTAAATTATGTTCATAATCGATTATACAATAAAGTGAAAATATTCTACAAAGATTCATAATTTGTTCAATTGTTAAACATATCAAAATAACAACAAACGATCCTCAAATAGATAGTCGAATACTGAAATTTTAATACCTGAAACAACTTTTAAACTGAAATTTTGCAACAAATTGTTGAATTCCGAAGGTTCTTGTTATGCATGTTGAATGTACTCCTAAATTTCTTATAACTCGAATTTTATTTACACTTTTTTCATAAAACATTTAACGGCGACAACAAAAAAATAGAGAGGAGCATCAATAATGGTAGATACAAAAAATCAAAACAAAAAATATTAATGATTACAAACCTTAGGCTACAGTAATGGTTCAATTTGAAACTGATAATTGAATTCGAATAAAATAAACCGAAGAATCTACAATTGAATTTGATTCATACAAATTAATGCTTCATTTTGAAATTGCTGTTAATTTTGAAGAAGATACTGTCGAATTAGAAAAATTGCTCAGAAAAACTAACAACAGATTTTGATTTTGCTTTTTTTTCCTGATGAACTCGTTAATGGAGAAAACTGAAATTTGTTTATTGCTGTTAACTTATAACGAAAATCACGTGATTGAAGTTGTTTTAATGGAAAAGGAATCTATAAATTTAATTAATTGGTTATGTATTTATAGGAAGTAAAAATAGTTGTATATGTATTTTTACAACAACATATTTTACAAATATAAAATAAAAGTTGTTACAAAATGTAATTATGAAACTGTTGCTATAAAACTAATAATTAGGGCCTTAAGTATGTCATTTCTGAATTTTGCCTTTTTGTAATCAACCCTTGTTTGATCCATAAGCCCAAGTGCAAAGTAACCATGTCTTTGCATATTGGGCTGGATAGGCCCTCTTAAGCCAACCAACTCTAACCACAAGTTTAAGCCCATGAGCTATCCACAAGTTATTATGGGCTGGCCCATTGTATTTGGCATGAACAAAATGAGGAAATGACGCGTAGTGTCCCCCAAAGTGTCCGATCTTGAATTTTTATCTTCAAAACAATAGATGGTAGCAGAAGTCGGAGAACAAGAAACTACATGAGTAGTACTATGACTTATTTTCTTTTTCAAATATTGACATCATTTACAAAACATATTGCGTACTCCACTACTTGTTACCTCCCGTTAACACACTTATCGATTGTCTCTATCCCCCAAAACATAGGGGAGGTTTGGGCAGAGAATTTTTTTTTTTGAAAAATTATTTTATTTTAGTGAAAATTATTGTGTTTGACCACAAGAATTTCAAATACAATTCAGAAATGGATTTGAAAAAGTAAAAACAAGTTTAACTTGTTTTCACTTTTTCTATTTTTAACCTCAAGAAGTACACATGGACAAAATATTATGCAAGAAACACCTTGGGATGGAGCTACATCCGACAAAGGGTGGTCAGTTATCCAAAATGGTCCACAAGACATCAGGGGAGATATACTTGCTGGAGGCTTACAAGTTGATCAAAATGGTCCGAAAGATGTTAGGGAGTTATAGTTGGTGAAGGGTTGCCAATTGGCCAAAATGGTCCAAAAGATGTCAAGGGAAGAGATACAACCGATGAAGGGAGGTCAGCTGGTCAAAATGGTCTGAAAGATATCAAGGGAACGATAGCCATTGAAGAGTTATCAGTTGGCCATAATGATCCAAAAGATGTCAAAGGAGGAGCTACAACTGATGAAGGGTGGTCAGTTGGCTAAAATGGTGCACGAGACATCAGGGTAAGTGCTATAGCTGGCCAAGGGTGGTCAGGTGTCCTAAATATTGTGCAACATATGGGGGTGGAGCTGCATCCAATGGCAAAGGAGGGTCAGCTGAACACCCTTTACTAGAAAATCTGACAATAGTGAAATTTCTGACTCCGCCACTGCAAGGCGACGCCCGGGTGGCTGTGGTCATGGTGCCACTTCCAGCACAAGGCTATCTCAACCAACTCCTCTATCTCTCTAGGCTCATTTGCATGTACAAGATACAAGTTCAATAAATTGGATCCACTACTCACATTCGACAAGCAAAAATTAGAGGTCATGGCTTTGATCCACTCACCATAACAAAAATTCATTTCCATAAATTTGATCTAACACCTTTTGAAACTCCCCAGCCTAATCCTAATGATTTTCACAAGTTTCCAAACCAAATAATACCTTTATTTTATGCCACATACCATCTCCGCAAGCCACTTTGCTCTCTTGTATGTAAAATTTTAAGGACAAATATAAGCAAAGTCGTTGTCATTTATGATGCTTTAATTAGATGTGTAGTTGATGATAGGCGAATTTACACGCCTATAGTACTATATTTTGCCCATATTTGAGCTAAGTTTTGAGGACAAATTATATAATTCATGCAGTTTTAGTCCTTTTTCCTATAAGTGAGCTAACGAACATGATTAGCAAGTTTTCAGGTATAAATGATGCAGAATTCAGCATTTTATGGATAACTTGATGCCAAAGAAAGCTTCACGAAAGGAGGAAAGCAAAGCTTGGACGCCAAGGACCAAAAGTGGCGCATGGAAAATCTATCCCGGGCAAAAACAACATTTCTGAAGACTTTGGGGACTAGCAGTAACTTATTAGGATTAGGATAATGATACAGTAACCTAGTAGGATTGGGTTAAGTAATGCATTAGCTTAGTAGGAATAGGATATGGGTATTATAAATACCCTATTCTGCTAGAGATTTTTATTAGTTCCTCATAATTCTCATTCTAGTTCTAAATCATTATTCTTCCATCAATTACAATATATTCTACTTCTCATTCCGCAAGACTTTTCTAATTAATTCTTATTACTCTTCTATTCATCTATTCAATTCTTAATTTCCGCAACAAGAGAAACGTTACTTTGCAAAGAAGTCACGCCTAACGCCTACCACACTTTACTACAAGAGATCTTTATTATGGTATAATAACAATGTCGATTGTGATTTCCTTCGCACTCATGGGTAACTAAACTTCTCTGTTGGGGTTATGGAAGCCGAATGAGATACTATCTATTGCTATGAGTTTGTGAGTTCGTGACACGTATGCTGCTTATATCATTATTCTTTTCATCTTAATGCAAATTCTTTGTGGTTGCAAACGCATAGAATACGCCAGTATAGCATTAACTTGTTCGAAAGAAAAGTTAAATGTCTGGAAAAGAGATAATGTCAAGGTAATAGGGTCCCATCCCTTATTAAAAAGTTAGTGTCATAACTGGATTAACCTCTTGGAGAATTTGTACCGTTAGATATGCTTTAAGCTCGAAAGAGTTAAAGTGAAATAGTCCTTGTTCAGGTCGAAAGACGCCTGGATTTACCATCGAATACAATTCTCTATAAGCACATGCATGTCTGAATTCCACATAACTCATAGCCAATAGAGACGTACAACTCATAAGGTGGACATAACCCCAACTTCTCAATTCTCATTGTTTAACATCGCACAAAACACTCATTCTTTTTACTTAGCTATTTTCTGCTTTTACTCCATTATTTTGTTACATTAAACTGCACGTTGAACTCCCCCCTTTTTACGAGACTTGCACTAAAAGTCTAGTAATCTTTGCTTACTTATTGACTAAGCTATTCTCTGTGGGATCGATACCCAACCCAGTTGGGTTCTATATTTGACAAACGACCGCTTTACACTCCTACGAGAGCTGTAGATTGAGTGTTATCAGTAGTTCAATATTTTCCATAAATTCCAAGCATAGAGTGCTACTTTTTCACTTGTTCTTCAGCTTTCACATCATATTCATTCTTGTGGGAACTCAAAGGGAAGCCTTTCCATCCTAGAAGTGAAAATTATGAGGATATTCCAACAATTGAAGATTGTTTTCCTCCAGAGTTTTGGGAATTTTTGAAGATACAAGAACAATTTGTTGGGAAGATCAATTGTTGTGAACTTTATGATTCATCTAGAGTGATTAAAAGTTTGTACCTTGATTTAATGGCTAAAGAATGTGATGAATTGAAGCAATGGGCTATAGGTCCATTCAACCCCATGGAGTCACAAGAGAAGAACAAAGACTTGGATAAAATCCATGATTCCCTTAACTAGCTTGACAATCAAGAACTCGATTCAGTTATTTTCATGTCATTTGGCAAGACTACTTCATTGTGTGATGAAGAAATCAATGCGCTCGTAGTTGGATTAGAAAAGAGTCACCAAAAGTTCATTTGGGTGCTTAGAGATACTAACAAAGGAGATGTTTTTACAGCTGAAGTTAGAAAAGTACAATTTCCTGAAGGCTAAGAAGAGAGAATTAAAGAAAGAAGGATTATAGTAAGAGATTGGGCACCGCAATTGAAAATTTTAGCTCATAGTTCAACGGACGATTTTATGAGTCATTGCGGATGGAATTCGTGTATGGAGAGAATGTCCTTTGGATTTCCTATAGTAGCATGGTCTATGCATTCAGATCAGCCAAGGAATTCTCAACTTGTAACAAAGTACTTAAAAATTGGACTAATTGTTAGGCTATAGGGGGGTCGTGGTGAACTTGTTACATCAGAGATCATTAAAAATACTGTGAAAACATTGATGGCTTCAACAGAGAGAGATATGACGAGGAAAAGTGCAGCAGATTTGAGCAATGCTATCAAAAATCAGTAATGGACGGGGACATAAACCATGCTGAGATGGATTCTTTCATTGACCACATTACTCGTTGAAATGGTTATAAGGTATGTAACACCTTGGAGGGTGATGGAACTTTGAAGTAGATATATGGAAGTTATCCAAATAAATTAGCAGCCTTCACTATCATACGTGCTTAAAATTAGCGTCTAAATTATTGCTAGCCTTCTATATCAAAACTTGAGGCATACCGAAAAAACCCATATTTTTCGTCATGAATATTACCTTTTACATTTGTCATATAAAATCTACATCAGGTTCTTTGCTGCAATGGCAATGGGATGAATCATGGATACCATCATCTGGATCGCAGAAATTGATGAAAAGTGATGTAAAAAAACCAAGAAAGTTACTGGTTAACTGTGTGCGCAATCACTGCTAGTTACGTCTTTGTCCTTATGTCCAAATTACATAACTTGAAATAGCCGCACCTCCAACACTTTCTGTAGTTTTCCAAAATCAAAAGTCACACACACTCACATCAAATTCACATGCTGATTCTCTTAAATTAGAGTGCTTGGTTGTCGCGTTGTATGCTATTTTGGAACATACACGATTACCTGTTCCACTTATATATAATACTGATAGGAGTAGGCATTCAACTAGTTAGTAGCATATTGCTGAGTTAGCTATATAAGTTGTTAGAGGTTGTTAGACAATGATTAGTGAGTGGCAATGAGCTGTCAAATAGAGTGTTCTAGAAGAAAGGTAGTTATTAAATATTTTGTTGCCTATATAAGGCACAACAATCTGCTTGTAACACATAGGTTTTTGAAGCAGTTATAATTTTGATCTCTCTCCTCTTCTTAAGCTCTATCAATGGAGTCTTAGCAAGTATTTTTACATGGTATTAGAGACACGAGTTCCACACTAAGTGTGTGTTTTCGATCACATTTCACCAAATTTTCTGCGTAATTTAGATCTCTGTCGTCTGTTTTTTTTGCAATTTTGATCTATATTACAGCTGCATTCTATCAATCAGGAAAGCTAAAATCAATCAAAGTGATCCACTTTTCATTGGTGCATCTGAGAGCTCTACTGTTGTACTTGTTTCAATCAAGTTAACTGGTTCAGAAAATTATAGTTTATGGAGTTGATCGATGCATATTGTTCTCTTAGGAAAGAGGAAGTTTGGATTTGTCACTGGTTCCTGCAACAAGGAATCATATAGAGAGGAGCTTCATGAGCAGTGGGAAACATGTAATGCAATTGTGTTTTCCTGGATTATGAACACTGTGAGTGAGAGTCTATTATCTGGTATTGTTTATGCCATGAATGCTTGTACAGTTTGGGAGGATTTGAAGGAGAGTTATGATAAGGTGAATCATATGCATATATAACAGTTGTATCGTAAAATTAATATGCACTCTCAAGGTACAGATTCAATCTCAGCCTATTTTACAAAATTGAAGAGTTTATGGAGTGAGTATGATGTACTAGTACCAAATCCTAGTTGTGATTGTCCTACGTCTAGAGAGTACTTAGATCATATATGTCAACTTAGACTTTTACAGTTTTTAAGTGGCTTGAATGAGTCCTATGACCAAGCTAGAAGACAAATATTACTCAAAGGAGTGACTCCTACTCTCAATCAAGCCTATGCTATGCTCATAGAGGATAAAATCCAACATTCAACATGTATGATGACTGTGAATGATAGATCAGAACCACTTGCTATGCAAGTGAATCGAAATTATGTTTTTAGTCAAAGCAACTCTAACTATAGAGGCAGAAAGTGTGATTATTGCCATCTATTAGCTTATACCAAGGAAACTTGCTATAAGTTGGTAGGGTATCCAAATTAATGGAAGAACAAGAAGAAACAAGGCTACAACTCTAATTTCAGATCATAGTATATTGGCAGTAACAACTTTGTAAACACTGTACCCAGGTCTATTTCTCAGGCTTCAACTATGGTAGCTGGTCAAGTTGATGCTGATAGTTCTAGTCATGAAGTTACTCACACACCAAAGGCCAATCCTCACACATTCACTGAGGAAGAGTACAATCAAATTATAACTATGTTGAACAAAGACACAACAGATATGAAACAAGTCAATACGATAGGTATTACTACTTGTTTTTTGTCCAAATCATGTTATGACAGTTGGATTGTAAACTCAGGTTCTATACATCATGTTTCTGTACATAGACACTTGTTCAAAGGAGGTACCAGATTAGACTCCATGTATGTTGATAAGTTGCACCTTCCAACAGGTGATGAAGTGACAATCTCACATAATGGAAAAGCTCACATTCTTGCAGATGATGTGATCAAAGATGTTCTACATGTTCCAGACTTCAAACTCAATTTGTTGCCTGTTGCCAAGATAACCAAGGAACTTTCATGTTTTATATTCTAAGTGGTAAGAGCCCATTTCAGTTGATGTTTCAGTCTCACTTTCGCATTAAGTATTGGGGACTATGTGTAAAGGCGGTAGTATATCTAATGAATAGTTTAACATCTTATATTCTAAGTGGTAAGAGCCCATTTCAGTTGATGTTTTCCAAGGATCCCAATGTAATACACGGGAAATTTTTTATTGAAATTTTGTGCGTAAACATGTTGGGTTCTATCTTATAGAATAAATTATAAATTTTCCATGAGGTATTTCTTATATTATGACCCACCATTACGTAGAATATCGAATAAGATTTCCAACGATATGTGGATCATCCAAAATGGACACCCGAGCGACGAGTTATGAACATTCTGATCGAACTGTGAATAGTAGTGAATAGTAAAACGTGCAAAACAAAGTACTGAGGCCTGGCGTATTTTTGCTCCAACTCTAAATAATCATAACTCCTTGTACAAAATGATTTGGGTAATCTACTATATATCAACAGAAATCTCTGCGAGTCTTCTTTCCAATGAAATTGGTTTCATCTAATTTTTCTATCGGAGCAAAAAGTTATGGTCGATCTACTTCAGCCTATCAAAAGTGAATTTTTGGGTCAACTTCAAACGATCATAACTCCTCGTACACAATGATCTGGGTGAGATACTATATATCAACGAAAATATATGAGAGTCCTTTTTCTAATGAAATTAGTTTCATCAAATTTGGATATTGGAGTAAAACGTTAGGGTTGATCTACTTCAAACTATCAAAATAGTCCACCGAAGGATAGATTCGAGAATTATTTGATTTTTAGGGGAGTTTTGGTCATTCCCCCTCACCCAAAATCCATCTAAACCCTATATTAAAACCTATTAGAAGCATTAGATATTATATTTCATCAAATTTTCTCAAAAAGAAAACCCTAAGCTCCTACATCCAACTTCAAGAACCTCCAAAGTTCACCTTTAATTCTGCAAATTTATTCAAGATTCTAAGTTCCTAGTTCAAGAACTCCAAGAACCATCATTCAAAGGAACGATTAACATTTCAAAAATGAGTATAGATCTAAATTTCATCATTCGAGGTATGTGGGGTTTTTCAATAAGAACTCTCTTTCGTTCTTGTGACCAAAAGTAATTTTCTTTACAAAGTCATGATTTTTATTTGATTTTTATGAATTTGAAGCATGAATGATAAACTCTGGGACTAAGGAACAAAGAATTTCCCTTGGTCAAGGTGTTGTGGCGAAACCAATCTATTGAGGGTGCAACTTGGGAAACTGAGGCGGATATGCGATCCAAGTACCCGCACCTATTTTCTGCAAACTCCGATCAAGCCGAAGGTACCGTTCTTTCCTAAATCATGCACTTTTGATAAAAGTTGCAGCAATTCAGCTGCCATTTATTATGTGTTCAGCTGTAGTTTCTTGAATTTATGCATTCTATGTTGCATTCGGAGTGAGAAACGATGTGGTGATGAGTCTAACGAATGGTTTCAGCTCTATACTATATTCCCTATATAATCGTGGAATGTCTAGCATCATTCGAGGATGAATTTATCCAAGGGGGATGATGTAATACCCCGAAATTTTTTTTGTTGAAATTTTGTGCGTAAACTTGTTGGGTTCTATCTTCTAGAATGAATTATAAATTTTTAGTGCAAAATGTCTTAGATTATGACCCACCATTGCGTAGAGTATCGGATAATCTTTCCAAAGATATGTGGATCATCCAAAACGGACACCCGAGCGATGAGTTATGAACATTCCGATCGAACCGTGAATAGTAGTGAACTGTAAAACGTGCAGGAAAAAGTACTGAGGCCTGGCGTATTTTTGTTCCAACTTTAAACAATCATAACTCCTTGTACATAATTATCTGGGTGATCTACTATATATCAATGGAAATCTCTATGAGTCCTCTTTCCAATGAAATTGGTTTCATCTAATTTTTCTATTGGAGAAAAATGTTATGGTGGATCTACTTCAGCCTATCAAAAGCAAATTTTTGGATCAACTTCAAACTATCATAAATCCTCATACATAATGATCTGGGTGAGATACTATATATCAACGGAAAGATATGAGAGTCCTCTTTCTAATGAAATTGGTTTCAGCCAATTTGGATAGCGGAGTAAAACGTTATGGTTGATCTACTTCAAACTATCAAAACGGTCCACCAAAGGACAGATTCGAGCATTATTTGATTTTTAGGGGGCATTTTGGTCATTCCCCCTCACCCAAAATCCGTCCAAACCCTATATTAAAGCCTATTAGAAGCATTACATGTTATATTTCATCAAATTCCCTCAAAAATAAAATCCTAAACTCCTACATCCAACTTCAAGAACCTCCAAAGTTCACCATTAATTCTGCAAATTTAATCAAGATTCCAAGTTCCTAGTTCAAGAACTCCAAGAACCATCATTCAAAGGCACGATTAACATCTCAAAAATGAGTATCGATCTAATGTTCATCATTCATGGTATGTGGGGTTTTTCAATAAGAACTCTCTTTCGTTCTTGTGCCCAAAAGTAATTTTCTTTACAAAAACATGATTTTTATTTGATTTTTATGAATTTGAAGCATGAACCTATATCTTATGATGATCATTATGTAATCTTGATGTTTATGATTTTGAAATATGAATTTATATGTGTGGAGATATAAAGCATGAATCTTGAACAATATTTATGATGATTTTGATATTTGGGTCGTGAATCCCCATTGGAAATTATGTTTTTTTGAGAAAGTGTATGTTAATAAGCACGTTGATGTTGAATATTTGAGATATTTTGAATGATTTGACCTTTTGGTCTTAATGGAGTTGTTTTGAACTCGAGTGTGAAAGAAATCCACAACGTGGTTGATTTTGATAGATGGGAAGCATGATGGCTCCCGATGTATATTTATATATTAATGAAATTATTTTGTTATGGATTGTCTTTGAAATGATCTGAGCTAAGTCTGGAAGAAATCTTTAGCACCGAGTGGGAGGTATAAAGAGACCTTACTTCCCTAGAACTACATGCCCTCGTAGGAGTGAGCCTGAGGATGATTTATATAGTGATCACTAGTTTGTGTGGATTTGATATCAATAGTCCTACTCCGATGGAAAGGATAGGATGGATCTCCCCAATGTGGATTGTACGTTGGACTCCATGTAGCTCACATGGTTTATGTCGGTTATAGGATATCCTAGTGTGTGTGTATTTCCTTGTGTCTATGGTGAGTGGTGAAGTGATTTGAAAGTGGAATTGTGAAAGTTATTCTTTCGAAAGATTTAAATGATATTTACATTATGAGAATTGATATTCTTGATGAACTGAAAGTGATTGACAAATTATATGATGACTCACACGTGTTATTGTACTTATTTCATCCTCTCATGATTATGATGATTTTCTTTGAGCTATGTGAGTCTTTCATATATCTTGCATATTTCTTATAAATATTTATGATGATGATATTTATACAACTGCATACACCCCCATATACTTAGTTTCTTTCCATGGTACTAACCCACATCTTCGGATGTGGGCATCATTTTCTCGGATTGTAGGTTCAGGTGCTGAGTTCTAGGTTCGACAGTGATTTTTCGGGCATGCTGTTCTACATCCTCTATTGTGGTGAGTCCTCATGTTCCAAGGACGTGATGTCTGATATTGGTTTCACGAAATCATTTACATTTGATAACTGAGTATGAGTCAGTTGGGGCATGTCTCAATGGGTCGCTGGTTTTATTGATTTTCTTAGAGGCTTGTCAGACTAGTATAGATGTTGGGAGTTGACTAATAAGTCGTATTTTGTTATCTTTCTGAAATTCTTTTATTCTTAAATGATGATTACTCTGTTGATATTTGAGGGTTATTTATGGAAACCCCGTTGATTTGTGTTGAACTGAATAAAAATGGCTCAAAGGGTTAGCATGGGGCTACTCGTAGCCTCAAGCATCGTGTGATGCTTTGGGACCCATTTTTCGGGGCGTTACACCCAATTTGTCACATCTCAGGGTATTTGGATACTTGTGTTATGTCACTATCCTCTCAAGAGGTGATAAGTTCACAGAAAGGGCCAAACCTGCAGTCTTGGTAGGATATTCAGAATCTTAGAAGGGGTATTTACTGCTGGATATCACCTCAAAGAAACTATTATTCCGTAGAGATGTTGTGTTTCATGAAGATACATTTCCTTTTGCTTCCTCACCAGCACAAAATACACAAGCTTTCTCATCTGTATAAAATATTACTGACTTCTTGATACCCATAGATGAGGAAACATTTCATGAAACAAATACCAAGAGTGTTACTGAAGGATCTCCATTTGAGGAGGATGACATTTCTGATGCTGAAGTTCCTGGTGCAGCTTTACCTGGCACCACTCATTAAGAAACATGTCAAGATAACTGTTCCCTACCTCAACCCTCTTCCAGTAGAACTGCGAGAATAAGAAGACCACTAGTGTGGATGCATAATTATGTTGATACTTCTAGAAATCAGAGATGCAAACATCTATTAGCCAACAACTTGTCTTATAAAAATCTGAGTCCTACATATAAGTGCTATTTATCCAAATTCTCTACTTTGACTGAGCCTCAGCATTATAAACAGGTAGTAAAATATAAAAGGTGGGTGGAAGCTATGAAATCAGAGGTTCAAGCCTTGGAAGCTAACAACATATGGGTCATTGTTAATTTACCTAAAGGGAAGAATACTGTTGGTTCCAAGTGGATATATAAGATCAAATACCTTGCAAATGGTGAAGTGGAGAGGTTCAAAGAAAGTTTAGTGGCCAAAGGATATAGCCAACAAGAAGGGTTGGACTATCATGAAACTTTCTCACTAGTGGCTAAGATGGTTACAGTCAGATGTGTGATTGCACTAGCTGTATCTAAAGGTTGGAATCTTCATCAAATGGATGTGCATAATGCATTCCTCAAAGGGGATCTTGAGGAGAAAGTTTACATGCAAATGCCTAAAGGATTTAGGAGACAGAGGGAGCACAAGGTGTGTAAGTTGATCAAATCCTTGTATGGTATTAAGCAAGCCTCTAAGCAGTGGAATGTTAAGCTTACTCATGCCTTACTTGATGCTGGTTTTACTCAAAGTACACATGATTATTCCTTATTTACCCTGCATCAAGGTAATGATACTGTTATAGTTCTTGTTTATGTTGATGATTTACTAATCACTGGTAGTAGTGCCTCCTTGATCCATGCTACCAAAATCAAGTTGCATCAGCAGTTTAAGATGAAAGACTTGGGGGATCTTAAGTATTTTTTGGGTATTGAAGTTTTAAGATCAACATCAGGGATCATTCTGAACCAAAGAAAGTATATTCTAGAGTTGATTACTGAAAAGGGTCTTAGTGGTGCTAATCAAGCAACAAGTGTGCAAGGTGATGAACTGTCGTCTGACATTTCCTCTTACCAAAGACTTGTTTGGAAACTTATGTATGCCACTATTATAAGGCCAAACATTAACTTTACTGTCCAGAATCTCAGCCAATTCATGCAACATCCTAAGAAGTCTCACTGGGAAGCAACTACTAGGGTAGTCAGGTACCTAAAAAATTCTGTTGGCCAAGGTGTTTGGTTAAAGGATGAACCTGCTAATACTTTGACTTGCTGGTGTGAATCTGAGTGGGATGCTTGTCCAAATACCCGAAGATCAGTTACTAGTTATGCTAATCACTTTGGTGAATCACTCATATCATGGAAGTCCAAGAAGTAACACACTGTTTCCAGGAGTTCTGCTGAAGCCGAGTATAGAAGCATGGCTTCAGCAGTTGCAGAACTCACTTGGATGGTTGGATTATTTTAGGAACTTAAGGTCCCTATCAACCTCCCCATTTCAGTTTATAGTGACAGTAATTCAGCCATTCAACTGGCCAACAACCCTGTGTTCCATGAGAGAACCAAACACATTGAGATTGACTGTCATTTCATTAGGGACAAAATCAAAGATGGATTGATTAAGGCTCTACATGTTTAGTCTACTGATCAACTTTATGATTTTCTTACCAAGGGCCTAAGTCTTTGTCAACATGCCCACTTACTTAGCAAGCTTGGTGTGCTAAATGTTCTGCACCCTGCAGCTTGAGGGGGAGTGTTTTGGAACATACACGATTACCTGTTCTACTGATGTGTAATACTGATAGGAGTAGGCATTCAACTAGTTAGTAGCATATTGCTGAGTCAGCTATATAAGTTGTTAGAGGTTGTTAGACAATTATTAGTGAGTGGCAATGAGCTGTCAAATAGAGTGTTCTAGAAGAAAGGTAGTTATTAGATATTTTGTTACCTATATAAGGAACAACAATCTGATAGTAACACATAAGTTTTTGAAACAGTTATAATTTTGATCTCTCTCCTCTTCTTAATCTCCATCAATGGAGTCTTAGCAAGTGTTTTCACATATGCTTATGTGGGGTGGCCGGTCAAGTTGAACTGAGGCCAAGAAAAAACACATATAAAGTGTATATATGAGAATGCGTTGAAATGATCATGCACATAAATAGTAACAACATTATGTAAGCCAGAAGCTTAACACGTTATCACACTCTTCTTTGACTTAACCTAATTATGCTTGATCTTGGAATCAAATTAAAATCAAATAAACTTAAGGGAGTACAAACTAGTTTGAGCCAAGAAACAAACTAGTGAAAGCTTAACTTGAAGGAAAATGAGAAGTAACCATGATACTTGAAAAGTTCTAGTGAAAATCCAGTCTATCTTGTGATATGCGCGATAAAAGAATCTAACTCCACTCGAGAAGCACCCCTTTTTTCTGTGGAGCACCTCACGGCTTCTCCTAATTCTTCTGCTCTTTTCCTAATTGCATCACCTTCTTCTGATGCCATTAGCCTCCAAACAATATTCTTAATGGTAGATGCACTCACTAGCTCCTAACGTTTCTCCCACTCTCTTACAATCAGGCCTATTTTCAATATTTCTATAACCAAGAAACCATTTTTTGGTTGGTCAGAATGCATAGGCCAAGAAGCTATTGGCACTCGTATAGTAATGCTCTCTATACAAAAATTCCATCTGCAATAACTCATGAACCCGCCTGTGGACGAATGAACCAAGATTTCTAGTTATGGGGCCCATTATTTGACCACTAATCCAATCCCTTCCACTCTCTCCTCAAATCCTTCCGACATCTCAATTTTTCTGGCTTTTCCAGTAAAGATATCACCTCTATCAGCATCTTTCAACACCCATAAAAAGCTCTGCTTTCTCTGCTCTAATCCCATAGCGAGCTCTATGATTTCTCTATCAGAAAATGAAGTTGCTATTCAAAAGATACATAAAGAACTGATCTTGGAGGTTGTTTATTCAGCCACTCTAGACATATATTATTCCTATTCGAGACACAATCTAGTTTAGTAGGCAAGATTGGTCCAATTGCCCATTGGGTTTTCTCCGGTTTACTTGCTACCTGTGCAAGCAAATCAAGAAACTTGCCTTCGATTACTTTGCTTGTAGTATGGATATCACCTAATATAACATCCATATATGGTGTCTGAGAAGCTCCAAGATTTTTGATTTTATCTGTCGTAATTCCTTCAAGGGAAGGTAGCTTTTTAAGCAATTCCTTGTCAAGTTGAACAGATATTTCCATTGACAAAGACATCAAACAGTACAAAGTGAACACTGAAATGGAGTTATATATATATATATATGTTAGCATGATGATGTAAATATTGTATATATTAATGTAATCATATATTTTTGTATATTAGTGTACTTAAATAGATTTGATTTAGTAATTAAAGAGAATAATAGTGGATTTAGTAGGCAGATTTGGTTGGATAGATTAGCGGATTTAGAGGGATAGAAAAGTTGATCTTTAGGGATAGGAAGATGGATCTTTAGGGATGTAATCATTGAATATTTTATATTTAATGGCAAAACTCTCAATATTGTGGGGCATTCAACAGAAAATTGACAATATGATTCCGCATTGTGTAAGGACGAAACATCCTGAACATTATATGACATTAAAGTATCATGAACAACAACGATACGTCTTGCTTTTGAGGAAATATCGCGTAAGAAAGAAGCAATGGAATCGTGAAGAATCATAGAAGCATCCCATATTGGTTGAATTTGTGATGAGAATTTGCTCAAGGCATTATAGTCAGGTGGTGGTGAGTCAAATTCAGGAGTTGGAATGTCATGAAAATGGATTTTGGCTATGTCTGATAGAGCTAAGGCGTTGGCTCGAACCTGAGCTTGACGATTATGAGTAGCTGAGCCAACATAGTAGACAGGAAGATCATATGACGAGGAGATTAAACAGGCAAGTTGAAGAAGTTGATTGAGATGGCCTTGTGCTGGAAATGGAACCGGGACTATTGCTACTTCAGTTTTTTTTTTTTTTTAATTTGTTACACATAAAATCGGAGTTTCTTACTTCTGTTGGATCCTCCCTATCTCCTGACTGACCTTGAGTCATGAAAGTTAAAATATCGGTATTTAATACTTTTGTCGGATTCTCCCGTTCTCTTGAAAAATTGAAATTTCACTCGTGTCTGATCTTCCATGTCTCCTGATTATGCTAGAATTAAGGGTTTGAAATTTTGGTTATTTTCCAAAAAGTTGTTCTTGAAGGTTTTTATAAATATACACAAGTTAAAAAACCAGTAGTCTGTCAGTTCCTTCATCTTTCAAGGTGACAAATGACAAATAATAATTACAAACAAAATGTGGTATGCCTTTTTGTCATACAACTTGTTTTATCTTGTAAGAATAATATAATACCCACTATTATTCGAGTGGCGCATTAATAGTCACTATTATTATTTTATTTATTTTTTAAACGTTAATTGATAATAACAGAGATAAACTGTCCATTAAAAACTTATCTTTATTATAATTCATGAAACTTTATAGTTAGTAACTCAATCATGATTTTCAATAAAGGTAGAGATTAAGCCAGGATGGGAATACGGGTACGAAAGAATCCAACAACTTTAATTTAAACCATATATTTGTTGAGAAATTTACTAATTATGTAATTAAATATGATAAACTTTGGACCCATAACATGTAAGTATTCTAACTAAAATGAGATTTAATTACACCACGCATAAACAAAAGACAATGACAGAAATTAACTTATATGCATGTCTTAATCCATCCGTTTCACTTGTCTTTATCATCAATGCTCAATAAAAAGCATGAATAACAAAAATAATTTCCGTTTCTACCACTTTAAAGTCAGATTTTTGGCCACACATGTTTACGCCTTTCCTTAAAAAAATAATACGGATCATTTATCCTTTCGTGAGTATCATCGTTGCAAGAGTCATGCTAACCTTATCTGTATCATTCCAATTTTACTATTCACACGTGTTTCACTCAAAAGCACTTGTGGAACGTGATTCGAAACTCGATGGATTATATGGACCTGCTCCATCATCCTTTTCCACTTAAATAACAGTCTTTTATCCATGATAAAGTTTGATCAACCTGTAGCGTGTGCCTAATCTATACAAATTGCGCTCTTACCGTTAAACCAAAGGCCTTCAGCTTTGGCAAGTAGTTTGTAGTTTTGCAAAATTGCTAGAAAGTTCACATCAAATCATGACTTGTGTTTCAGTCCAAAAGTAAATAGACAAGCACAAAAGCTAAGAAGAAAGAAGCAACATGTGTATGAATATAAAAAAGGAAATAACAACTATATTTGCAATAGATTTAAAGTTATTAACTTTATATATTCAATGGGTAAAATGATTCTTTTCACAATAAGTGCAATTTACCCTGTTATATCAATTGGGAGAAACTGTTAATATAGACTTGCTTTTTATGAGAAAAAGCATAGGTATATACAGATGAAGCCAACTCTTATAATGTGAACTTTCAAGAAAGACTATCAAACATACTATGGTCACAATATTTACCGTACCACATACTTTTCTTCACAAACCATCACTTTTTTTTTTGGATATAATTGGTCCTTTTGTTTTTGTACTCGGAGTTTTTGAGTGTTGTTAGTGGTTTTAAGTAGATTATTGGTGGTATTAATTGGTGATAATTTTGTTTCCGCTATTATCTGTTGTATTGCCATTGCCACTAGCTGCTCGGCTTATGCATTAGGAACAACTAATTAATGATTACTTTGTGATGGAAATCTTGAAAATAGGTCCGCTTGTTAGGGAGTGGGAGAAACGCGAAGGGCCAGAAACAGACATGAACATTACAGGGTTCTAGAAATTGTGAACTAACAATTTATATTTATATTGTTATTTATTATAATTTATATTTATATTGAGTTAGTTAACAAACTTAGCCCGCAGATGAATTCCTCTAACATTCCTTTTACTTCCGAAAATAAAGAAGAAGAAGGATATATTTTATCTAAACCATGTATCCAAAGACCTCCTGAAATAGAAAGATTTGAAAAGGTTTCTCAATTAGACCAATTAGAAAAACTCTTAGATAAAAAGTTCTCTCGTTTAAACATTCAACCTCTTAATATTTCTGATAATTTTGTGCAAAAATTAGAATCTAATTTTGCTAATAATATCGAATATACTCAAAATACTAGAGATACAATCTCTTTAGAGTTAAATAAGCTAAAAGGTATGATTAAAAAACAACCGGGAAAAAATACGTTGATATTCTCCGTATGTCTACTGCATATTATCCACGTCCAACTCCTCAAGATGTTCTGATAGAGATTGGAATAAAACAAATACTTCTTATAGTGGAGAAGCTATTTATGAATGGAATATTGACGGATTATCAGATCGACAAATCTCTATTCTTATCCATCGAATGTCCATGTATGCTACTATTGCCACAGCCACTGCTTCAGCAGAGAATCGGGCCAATCTTACTGACCCAACAATTTGTAAAATGATTGTTGCGGGCTTTACTAGCCAACTTTGAGGCTGGTGGGATAATTTCCTAGATGATGATCAACGCGAGGCTATTTTTAATGCCACCAATGATAAACCTGGAAAAGATAATCTAGGTCGACCACTTCGGGCAGGACGATCAGATGCTATCTATACCCTTATGCTTACAATTATTGAACATTTTGGAGGAAGATTTACCAATCAGTATGAAAACATTAGAACTCTTCTTAATGGCTTAAAATGCAAACATTTAGGAGAATTTAGATGGTATAAAGACACCTTTCTTAGTAGGGTTATGAATTTACCCAAAAGTAAGTATGACTATTGGAAAGCTAAATTCATTGATGGCCTTCCATCTTTATTTGCTGAAAGAGTTAGAAAATCACTTAGAGGATCTTATGGCGAAGTCCAGTATTCAGAAAAAACTTATGGTCAGCTTATTGTAGCTTGTACTCAAGAAAGCTTAGCTCTTTGCAACGAATTAAAATTAGCCAGACAAATTAAGCTCGACAAACTCAGAGAAAAATCCCAATTAGGAGATTTTTGTGAACAATTTGGTATGGATAAACCCTTAGCAAGAAAAACCCAAAGGTATTCCAAGCTTGATAAATCCTATAGAAATAAATGTTCTAGGCATAGAATCAAAGAAGAACGTGAAACTAGAAAATCCTTTCGTAAGTCTACCAGGTTCACGAAAAATAGATCAAAAAGAGAGTTGGCAAAAATTAAGTGCTATAAGTGCAACCAATCTGGTCATATAGCTCCAAACTGCAAATTACAAAAACTCAAGTCCTTAGGACTTTCTGAAGAAGTTCATAACCAAGTTTATAATTTATTATATACCTTTGATTCCGAATCTGATTCTACATCTGAATATGATTTTGAATTACCTAATTCTGATAGTGAACTCAATCAGGTTGATAAATGCAATGATTGTGATAATGATATTTGTAATTGTGATGAAATGATATATAAACTTCAAGCGCAATTTGAAGATCTTGATTTAAATCTTCAAACTCTTACTGCTGATAATGTCCTTGAATTATTGAAAGAAGTTACTGATGAAAAACTTCATGAAAAAATCATTAATTTTGCTACCCAAAAAACTTCTACTAGTATTTCTAAAGATAACTCTTATGATAATTATCACATGTCATATTCCTTAGCCGAGGTTAATCGACTTCTTGCGTTGAGTCAAACTCCAGGTAGAGATACTACCTTTAATGATTTAAAAATCGAAGTTGAACAATTAAAAAAGGAAATTGTCTCTCTAAAATAAAATCAGATGATCTCCGATCATAGAATTTTGAAAATCGAAGAAAAGATTCTTGACACCCCTGAAACTTCTATTATTTCTAAAGGAAAACAAAAGGATTTGGAATACTCTGAAAATTCCGAAATTGATAAACTTAGTCCAAAAGAAGATTTAAAAAGGGATTATTTCTTGGGAATGATGCAAATAGTTACTGCTCATAAATGGTATATAAACTGCACTATTATGATAAATAAGGAATTTTCTATCACTAATATTGCTATGATTGATAGTGGTGCTGATGTTAGCTGTATTCAAGAAGGACTAATTCCAACCAGATATTTTGAAACAACTACTCACATAGTCATGTCTGCATCTGGTCATACTCTTGATATCAACTATAAATTACCAAATACTCATATATGTCGAGATAAAGTCTGCATTCCACATTTCTTCTTTTTAGTAAAAAATCAGTTATATCCTCCTATTATCTTAGGAACACCTTTTATAAATGCTATTTATCCTTATACATATATTGATGTAAATTGTTTTAAGGCTACTTATAAGAATAAACAAATCTCTTATCCTTTTGTTACTAATCCTGTAACGAGGGATATAAATGCCCTCATCAGTATGAAACAAAAGCAAATTAATTTTTTACAATTAGAACTAATGTGTATTAATATTTTTGATAATTTAAAATCAGTAAAAGTTCAAGAAAAAATAAAAATAATTTATAATCAATTGATTCTTGATATTTGTGCGGATCATCCAAATGCTTTCTGGAACCGAAAGAAGCATATTGTTTCTCTTCCTTATGAAAGTGACTTCAGTGAAGAAAAAATTCGAACAAAATCTCGACCCTTTCAAATGAATACAGAGTTAGTAGAATTCTGTAAAACAGAGATTGATAGTCTTCTGCAAAAGGGTCTTATAAAACCCTCAAAATCCCCCTGGTCTTGCACTGGTTTTTATGTCAATAATGTTGCTGAAAAAGAACGAGGAGTACCTCGACTAGTCATAAACTTAAGCCTCTGAATAAAGTTTTAAAATGAATTCGATATACTATACCAAATAAAAAAGACTTACTTTCCAGATTATATGATGCTAATATATTCTCTAAATTCGATTTAAAATCTGGTTATTGGCAAATTCAAATTGATAAAGAACAATACTTATAGAACTGCTTTTAATGTCCCTTTTGGACAGTATGAATGGAATGTTTTGCCATTCGATTTAAAAAATGCTCCTTCAGAATTTCAAAAAATTATGAATGACATTTTTAATCCCTATATGGACTTTATCATTGTCTATATTGATGATATTTTGGTATTCTCAAAAACCCTTGAATCTCATTTTAAACATTTGCATACGTTTAAATAAATAATTATACAAAATGGCTTGGTCATCTCCAAACCAAATATAAGTTTATTCCAGACAAATATTAGATTTTTAGGACATAATATTTCTCAAGGTTCTATTGAGCCTATACAACGAGTTCTAGAATTTGCTAAAAAATTCTCTGATATTCTTACTGATAAAAAACAATTTCAAAGATTCCTTAGTAGTCTCAATTATATTTCCCCTTTTTATGAAAATCTGTTTAGAGATTTAGCTGCTTTATATGATAGACTAAAAAAGAATCACAAAACTCCTTGGACTCAAGACCACACTGATTTAGTAAAATTAATTAAAAACCGAGTTCAAACTCTTCCTTTTACATCTCTTGCAAACCCTAACTGGTTAAAAATCATTGAAACTGAAGCTTCTAAAATTGGGTATGGCGGAATACTTAAACAAGTTAATCCCCATACAAAAACAGAATGTTTGATTCAATTTTATTCTGGTAAATAGACTGAAAGTCAGAAAAAATACGCCACAGTAGCCCATGAGATGTTAACTATTGTAAAATATGTTTTAAAATTTCAAGATGATTTGTATAATCAAAGATTTATAATTAGAACTGATGCTCAATCCGTTAAATTTATGTTTAACAAAGACTTTAAACATGATGACTCTAAATTAATATTTGCAAGATGTCAAGCTCAATTAGCCCCTTTTGATTATGAAATACAATATAAGAAGGGTAGTGAAAATTCTTTGTCTGATTTTCTATCTCGCAAATATCTAACATGAATTTTTACACGTACTTCCTTCCTGAGAAAACTATAATTACTATTATCAAATGCATTCTTTTAAACGAAGATATTCATTTTCTTATCTTAGAAAATCTAATTCGTAGCCTAATAGAAGTTGATTTATTCCTTAAGCACGACGAATTCATTGAAAATGAAATTTATTGGTTTGATATTAACTTAAGTGATTAATGTTTACAGATATAATGAAGTTCTTTCTACACTTCTTCTCTGAAAATTTCTTAATGACCTTTATAAAAGAAGCTCCTCTAAATATGGACCTACACTTGCTCATACTTCGGAAAGTCATTGATGATCTTATTATAAAGGACACACTTTATAAAGATCTCTTTGAATATATGTCATGGTATGCTGATCAAATTCCTAATTATTGATCCAGTATGGATCCTCCTTGGCAAATAGCCAAAGGAAGAGGAAGGGGTAGAAGGAGTCAAAACTCTTCATATCAAGGAAGACGAACAAACCCTTCATATTTTGATCGAAGAAATTCTGCATATAGCTCTGCAAGTTCTAATTTTCCTATATTACAATGAGGAAATAGAACTTTAATTAATTCAAAAATTCCTCAAGATGAATCATCATCATCCAAAACTCTGAATATTGGCTCTTTCGTGCATTTAGAAGATATTCCTGAAAATCATCCGTTGTATAAACAACTGCAATCTTATCTATCATATCAATAAAAAACTGCAGATTCTTTTGCGTCTATCATTCAAGAAAATTCTGAAGATAAGCCTTCATATGAAAAATTGGATGCTAGAGAACATATATTATATATTGAAAATCAACATATTCCTGGTCAATAAAATTCTGAAGAAGCATGGTGAATACTTAAAAATTATCTTACTGCCAACGTATATTTTACTGGCGAGTCATATAAAACCCGAACTTATTGTGAACATATATTAGTACAAACATTCAGTGCAACTTTTGATCATAGCTCCCTCGAAGAAACTACCCCTGGAGTACATGGATACTCCAAAATGGTAATTAAAAACTTATTCCTATTGAAGAATGGGGTATTTTATCAATGAATCAACGATCTATGCCAATGGAGCCAATGGGACAAACACTTGCCAATTTCACCTACTGAAATTATATTATAGCCTTTTTTCAAGTATTATATTATAGTAATTATAATCACAAACACACTTGGTTTATAAAAATTTGTGCTAAAGTATTTGAAAAGCCTATTCCAAATTGGTTTATTCAATGGTGGACTCAACATGGATCTACAGTCAAAAATTACCTCCAGAATATTCTTCTCTGTACTATTCATGGAAAAAATTCTCCCCTTTCTTAACAAAATTATATCTTTCAGATCATATTTGTAAAATCGATACTATTGATCAGATGTATTTCTACATAGAATTCCCTAACCCTTGGATCCATCGATGGCCCGTAGAAATAGGCTATGACACTCAACAAATTCCTGCCTTATATCGAATATTCTATTGTAATTTCTGGGACAAATTGCTTCGAAAAGATCCTGATACTAAAGTCACCTATGTTCATGATCAAAGGGAGGAAATAATTAAGAAAATTACTGAATATGAAAAAACTCCCAAAAAATCAATTTTGGTTGAAGGAAAAAGTCTTAACTATGTGTCTAGAAGAATATCTGCACATGATGGGAATATAATGCAAATGATAGAAGAATATTTATCAGAAGTAACAGATAAATTACTTCAAACTGTTGAGCGAAATTCAGACATCTCAATGAATAGCACCGAAGTAAATACTGAATATATTACCGATTCCCAACCTCCGAAAATTCTGATAGAAGAGGAAGAAATTGAAAAAGCTGAAGCATTCATCAAGAAATGGAAAGGCAAAGACAAGATATGACTGTTTGATAAGACCCCTCTGTTTTTTTTCTGTAATAGTAAAATCACTGTGCATAGGGACCAATCCATTACTGTGCAAGATTATCTTTTTTATTATTTATAGATGCCTCATTCTTGTGAAGAGGCAGGAGTTAAGAAGTTCTCTCCTTTTGTTTTCTAAAAACTCTCTCTCTCTATCCCTCTTTATAACATATTTAAGAATTAAATAAAAGAAGAAGCTACTGTTTACTACTATTTCACTCTGGTTTCTGGCTAATCAGGTACATATCTCTTTCTTACTTGTGTACATTTAACTAAACTTCTACCCTAACTCAGCCGTGACTATGTCCGGCTGAAAGGTTTCTTATATCTATGTTGAAGATCTAACTTCGTTGACATGTTAACTATGAAAGCTCTAGACTGTATCAAAATATAAAAGAATCCTTCTAATTTTTTGACTTGGTTCCAAAATGGAGGTACAGTCGAGTTCAATACACTTATGTTAACCTTGTCTCCGTGACTCCGTCTAGTAAGTTGTGCCTCTCTAGCCCATTGTGCTGTTACGAAAAGGGCGAATTCTGCACAATTAGAACTTCTAGACCATGGGTTTAACATAAGGTTATTAAATCTCTGACATGCCCCATGTTTGGGTAAAAGAGCCCATACAGTCATTAAACTATTTAAGATTCTTTTCTATTTAGGTTGGTGCTTTGGTTCGGTCTTCCGACTTTGGCTTAATCTCATATTGTTATATGGTTTGGCAGGCTAAGTGGCATACCCCAACCTAAGAGATCCTGTTAATGGTATCAGAGCGAAATAGTAGTAAACAGTAGCTTCTTCTTTTATTTAATTCGTAAATATGTTACAAAGAGGGATAAAGAGAGAGAGAGAGACAGAGAGAGAGAGTTGGAGGACGCAATACAATTGTCATTTCATAAATATTCTAGAATATTTGTTTGTACTAGTTTAGGTGTACGCGCGTACCTTTCTTTATTGAGTTCAAACGTTATACTAAATCGGATAATAATTTAAATAATAAAGATGAATACAATAATTAAATTCAATATCTTTTGGAGAATTTATTTAGTTAAATCTAACCTTTACCCAAAAAATTTATCAAAATCGATCGATATTCATCTACCACCTGTAAACTGCAACAAAACAATAGGACGATAAAAACATCAAAATAATATATTTAAGTCCAATCTTTACACAATTTTTTTTTCCAAAGCCGTTTAACACTCATCTACCATTGTAAACTATAACAAAATAATACGATGATAGAGATATCAAAATAATATAACTAAACTTAACCTTTACACAAACAAAATTTCTCAAAATAGAGATATAAAAACAATACAATTAGACCGAACCTTTACCTAAAAAAATTCCTTAAAGCTGACCGACATTTATCTACCACCTGTAAATTACTTGAATGAAAATAAAGAAGTTATATACACACAAGTTGAATTCTATTATTAAGCATCTACCAATCTAGATATACAATCGAATCAAGTTAAATGAGTATTGATCATATTTTCTCAATAAATAAATTGATTTCTTCTCTACTTTAACGTGCATCTCAATATTTATAGAAATATTTCTTTAAAACAGTCCTATTTTAGGAGTATTTCTCTATCCTATTTTAGGAGTATTTTTCTAATTTATCATTAAAAAAAATATTAATTGATTCTCCTTCCATATATTTTAGGAGTCTGGTTAATCTAATATAAAAAAGAAAGTCAAACGATTTGTACCCATTAGATATATAGATATACTTTTTATACGAAAGTCAAACTTTTCGTACTTCTTTTCCTTTTATAATGGAATACTTTTAAATTGAATTGCTTAAAATTAATATTTTACCAAACTATATTATTTTAAAATTTTATTTTTAGATTGAACATAAAAGGTGCATTTGTATATGTATAGAAAGTTTTCGAAAGTTACCTTCAATAAACAAAGATGTAAAAGAACTCTTTTCCATATATTTTAGGAGTCCTTAATTCAAATATATTTCTTTTTATATATTTAGGAGTTCAGTTAATATTATGAATATAATTAAATAATAATTAAAAAAATAGTGAAAAGATGGTTTTGTAAAAAACGGAGACTTTTAATGAAGGGTAAAAAGTTCAAATCACTTTTTAAAGAGTTTTCACACTTTTAATATATTATAGATATAGATATAGATTATAGTCTTAAAAGTTGGTCATAAATTTCAAAATAACAAAATAGCCAAACATCTTTCCTTAAGTGCCAAGTGTGCTCTAATGATGTGACATTTAAGGTGAATCTCACATTTTTTCAAGCATAATTTTTCAAAACATATGCTTTGCATATTAATAATTAATCTATTTTAATGAGATATTATCTAAATTTTAATTCTTTTTTAGGATGTAAAATTTTCACTTTTAATTTATTAGAATAGAAATGTCTAGAAAAAAATGTAACTATGTTATCATATACTTATAAAACTCCCATAAAGAAATATGAAATTTAATTCTAAAAAAAAAACATATAAAAATATTCGTATGATTTGAGATCAAGTTTGAGCACAAATCAATTCAACTTGATTTTTTGAACCGATTCGAATCAATTTAAATAGATACTATAATTTAGATGAATAAAAATTCAATTTGATTTACAAATTCAATTTTAAAATATTACGATACATCGATTTGGATATGCTTGGATGTTTTTACAATCCGAACAAACTTGAAAAGCTGAAATATATTTACGTGATGATAATAATTCTTTTGTTATCAATTATACATCCTATGTCTCAATTCAAATAATATATTTTTCTTTCTAATCAGTTCTAAAAAAGAATTGATATTTTTTCTTTTGGTCAGTATTTTATAACATCATTAATATTTTAGTCATGTTGAATTTTATTTATTTGTCAAAAAGTCCACAAAGGTATACTCTTCTATTTAAGGTTTATTTATTTTAAAGATAATTTGAAACATTGTGAAGTTTTTTCATATATCTTAAATTCGATGTCTAATCAAAATGTTATAAATTGAAATTAAGGGAGATGTAGTTTATAGGAGGATGTGCAAATACTCAAATATGTTTCATAAAATATAAAAATGTGAAATTAATTTTGGATGCACATTTAACTGCATAAAGTGACTATTACTATATTATAGTAACATAATAAAAAATGCTCATAAATGTTGAATAGATGTTTATCTATCAAACACAATAAGCGATTTCTCCATAATTTCAAAAATTCACATGATACATATCATTACAAATATTTGCACTAAATATAATTTATGAATATATAATTATTTACTCAGCACCTATTAAAATTATTATAAACAACTTATTTAAAATGTAATATTAACTATATCATGTCAAATTGCTAAAATAAATATATCATGTTAAATCTTGTTCATTCTTTTGCTTCTCTTTATTTGAGGTAGTAAATTTTCTCATCATGTAGACAACTCACTTAGAAAGAAATTTCTTACTTATTATATTAAATTGGTCTCCTATTTTTAACGTATATAAGACAAGACATAAAAAGAATCATTTAACATTATGATTTATTAAAATATTCATCTAGTAGATCCTTATTTTCGTTTGTTAAACACCCATAAAATGAATCTAAATATATTTAAAATTAATTTATGTATGAATTAGTATCTTTTGTTGCTTCATATGATTCTATATAAAATGTTAATAAATAGGTATTTATAATTTTAATCTATTCTCTTTTATAATTTTTAAATGAAGTAGAAAAAGAAGTATTAGAAGTAGTTATTTAATCTAAGAGAATATGTTTGACCTGATGTTAAAATAAGTATTAGAGTACATGACATTTTAATGTTAATTATGAAACCTTAAATAATTTGTAAGATAGTATTTAATTTTGTAAAAATAAAAATTTATATTTTATTATATAGTTTAATTTCTACTTACATTTTTTATTTTATTTATTCAAAAATATTAATAATTATTTTATTAAATAATTAATTAAATAACTATAAATATATTTAAAACTGCAATATTGGGACTGTAAACGGGTCGTTCATTATCTAGTAATACTTTAAAGGCAAAATTCAGAAATAGCATACTTATCCCCTTAATTATGAGTTTCATAGCAACAGTTTCATAATTACATAATATAGCAAGTTGTATTTTGTATTTTTGCAAATAGTAGCTACAAAAATATAAATACATATGATTTTTACTGCCATTATGATCGATATGTATTTTGTATTTTTACAAACAGTTGCTACAAAAATACAAATACATATGCTGCAAAATATAATTTGATAAAAGTGTTGTTATTTTTTATAATTTAATACTTAAGTATGGTACTTTAGATAAAAGAAATTGACTATGGTCACAATACTTCTCCACCACATTACCTTTCTTGTCATACCTCCAAAGTTGTCATATTTGTGGTCCTTTTGTTTTGTAAAAAGGTGGAAGGTATCTCGTCTTACCTTCACATATTTGTTATCCTATCCTCTTACACTCTGTTTGGATGGTGGTTTGTCATGATTTCATAATTGTATAGTATAGTACAATGTTATGATAGACTGTATCATTCACTGCTGTTTAATAATAGTTTTTTCGTTTGGTTTGATGGTATGGTACTGTATAGGATAATTTATTAAAATACCCCTAATTATTATAAATTTTAAATTTATCAATAATTATTAATAAAATAATTTTGTTTCTACAAATTTATCATAAAACATCTCAACTATCATAAATTCAGCAAATGCATACTCCCCTGAAAGTATAGTTTCAACTATGCTCAAAAAGAACAAATGATCGTTAATAGATTTATCCAAAACTAGTTTGCAAAAGTTGTACAAATTACATACTAAAAAGAAAAGAAAAAGATTCATCCAAAATGCTTTTGTGAAATACATCATGTTATCTGCCATCTTAAGAATAAGATTAAGATGTCATTTTCCCGGCATGAATAGTGGACATAAATAGTTCATGAAATATTCTTCAAAGTTGCCAAGAATTGAATTCAACACAATGATGCTAGTATGCTAATTAACTTCTTGTTCTAACATACATTTTTGTAATTTGAAGAATGCAAAGGAAAACAATGCAGAGGATAAACATAAAACTAAAAACACGGGGTTGAAAATAATATAGTGTAAAGGGTAAAATAGAATTAGAAAATATTAAGGGCATAATCGAAAAAAGAAATAAGAAAATAATGGGATACCACCAAATCGGTGGTTCTAAAAATTGAGGAATTTCATGATTACTAAACCATGAAAAGATACCATACCATATCATATCTTTTAGAAAACAATCAAATGAACGTGATTCCCTTAATAACCATGCCATACCATACCATGGGAAACTACCATCCAAATAGGCACTTACATACATATATACATACACACTTGCACGCACACAAATGATTCAAGTGTTATATCCACAATATATTTGGGTATGCAGAATCTGTATATTGCAGAACAACAACTTCAAATCGAGTTCAAGTATGAACAAGAATACAATGAAGTATGAAATACCCTCAACACAAGATCAAAAAGACCTTTCCAAGAGGTGTATTTATTTTTCAGAAAATAAAGATGAAACAGAAATAGCACAGGCCAAGTCATCCGAATTCACAGACTTTCCTTAAGGAATAATTTCCCTCACTGTACCTGAGGTTATGGAATATTTCTCCCAGGATAAAATGGCACCTTCAATCCGACTATAGAGGTACCTCAAATAGGCGGATTCTTCGAATATACTCACGGTTTGAATGATCACACTTAGAGTATTTTTAAGACAAGAAGAATGTTTTTTTAATCTAAAAATTTCTGTATTTTCTATATCTTAACCTGTGGATGAAAACCAGGTTATTTATAGCCAAGAGATGCCTCTTCTGAAAAGAGACAAAGGTTCATCTAAAAGGTGTAATCTTTTCAAAAAATTCATGTCCATTCGGCCAAACAGTGTGACTGTTCCTGAACAGGCATGTCATTTTGTGAATAAATGTGTCAGTTCGATGAAGTGTTGCACCAGTTCGTGAATCAGTGCAACTGTTCATGTAAACAGTGGTACTGTTCACGCAAAACAATGCTACTATTCACGTAACAGTGCCATTGTTCATGCAAAATAGTGCGGCTGTTCACATAAAAGTGCGCTACTATTCACACAAAACATTACAGTTACTGTATGCGAAAATTATTAAATGGAGGACTACTGTTCATAAATTCGAATCTCAAATAAATTTTTTCCAAAAAGATAGATCTCATCAATTGATCATTTGACAAATCCAAATCCGAATCCAAAGCCTAGTCGAGCGAGCGACGATGATGACGACACGAGGCATCTCTTAGTCCTTGCCTCAATTATCCATGTGAAAGTGTGATTCTCAATATAAACACTCTCAGGTTCTCTTATTCCTCCAATGTGGGAGAAAGAGTAAACTTGCCAAAATTGAGTAGACTTTCCATTTTTGGTGTTAACTCAATTTTTTTCCCTTCCATTTGATTTATCGATTTTCCATTCAACACACTTTCATTACTATGAACCCAACAATCTCCCACATGAATGGGGAATGGCTATTTTTCATAAATTTTTTTACGGACAAGTATGTGATCATCAAGCAAAGACTGATTGCATCTGGATAAGTGGGTTTTCCTTTGAACTTTTCGTAGTGAACATGCATCGGATTCGCTCGATCAATCGGTAGATTTGATGTATTTGAACCGTCGAGATTTAATGTACACCTCGACAACACATGTCACACAACCAGCCTTTTACCATTTATGGTTCTTACGGTTTTATTCTTTTCAACCATGAACACGTCCCGATTTTTATAAGGTCTTAGAGAATAGGCCTTTACTAATATTCTATTTGAAGCGGCTTTCACTTAGCTCTCACATAGGTGATTTCTAAATGTTCAATCATGTAGATTAAACTATTTGGTCAAATCTGCCAAATTTAGATAATCATTTAAAGACTTTTCACCTGAAGTCTTATCCTTGTTTACTAAACATTGTCTACATCATGAGAATGGGTTGGGTATTCGACAATATTGAACCTATCATACACAACTTTGTTTGATCTCCTTGAACCTAGCTCTTGGGATCTCCAGTTTACTAGGTAGATTTACAACTCGTCGTGCTGACTTGTCCTAGGCCTTAAACCCATTCCCTTGGATTTCCTTTCTTCTACTTCTCTAGATAGGCCTTTTGTAAGTGGATCCGACACATTTTCCTTTGACTTTAGATAGTCTACAGTGATAATTCCACTAGAGAGAAGTTCTCTTACAATATTATGCCTTCGTCTTATATGACAAGATTTATCGTTATACATCATGCTCCCTGCCCTACCTATTGTCGCTTGGCTATCACAGTGTATACATACTGGTGACATTGGCTTGGGCCAATATGGAATATCTTCCAAGAAATTCCGGAGCCATTTTGCTTCTTCATCGACTTTATCTAAAGCTATAAATTCAGATTCCATTGTGGAGCGAGCGATACCGATCTATTGGATGATTTCCAAGAAACTGATTCTCCATCGATAGTAAATACATATCCACTTGTGGATTTTACTTCGTTCCATCCGGTGATCCAATTTGCATCACTATATCCTTCACGTACCGCAGGATATTTATTATAATGTAGAGCATAATTTTAAGTGTATTTAAAATACCCCAAAACTCTTTTTATTGCCATCCAGTGAGTTTCATTGGGATTACTCGTGTACCGACTTAATTTACTGATAGCGCATGCTATGTATGGTCGTGTATAGTTTATTATATACATTAAACATCCCAATACTCTTGCGTACTCCAATTGCGAGTCACTTTTACTTTCATTCTTTCGAAGTGCAAAGCTCGCATCCAATAGAGTCTTGGCAATACTGAATTCTATATGCTTGAACTTATCAAGTACCTTTCCGATATAATGAGACTGTGATAGTGCAAACCCTTGTGGAGTTTGATGGATTCTTATACCTAATATCACATCTACAACTCCAAGGTCCTTCATATCAAACTTGCTCTCGAGCATTCGTTTTGTTGCATTTATATAAAAAATGTCTCTACTGATGATCAACATATCATCCACATATAAACATACAATGACTTGGTGATTTGGAGTGTCTTTAATATAAACACATTTATTACATTCATTTATTTTGAATCCGTTTGCCAACATGGTTTGGTCAAACTTTGCACACCATTGTTTAGGTGCTTGCTTTAGTCCATACAATGACTTAATAAGTCTACACACCTTATTTTCCTTTCCTGGAACCACAAAACCCTCAGGTTGTTCCATGTAAATTTCTTCCTCCAAATTTCCATTTAGGAATGCAGTTTTCACATCCATTTGATGGATTTGAAGATCATATACCGCCTCCAAGGCAATTAACATTCAAATCGAGGTTATCCTTGTTACTGGCGAGTATGTATCAAAGTAATTAAGGACTTTCTTCTGTTTGAAGACTTTTACTACAAGTCTCGCCTTTGTATTTGTCAATAGTACCATCCACCTTCATTTTCCTCTTGAAGATCCATTTAGAACCTAAAGGTTTATTTCCGGGAGGAAGGTCAACCAATTCCCATGTATGGTTGTTTAAGATTGAATTAATCTCACTATTGACTGCCTCTTTCCAAAAGGATGAGTCTGATGACGACATGGCTTCTTTAAATGTTTGAGGTTCATTTTCAAAGAGAAATGTTACAAAATTCAACCCAAATGAAGTAGACATTCTTTAACGTGTACTACATCTTGGATTTTCTTCATTATGTACATTCTCACTTGGTTCATCTCGAGGTCGTTTAGATCCTCCACTAGACTGTTCATGTCTAATTTTATACGAGTAAATGTTTTCAGTGAATTCAGTATTATCTGATTCAATTACCGTATTTTCATTTATATTCGGATGTTCAGATTTTTGAACCAAAAATCGACATGATTTACTGCTTTTAGTATATCCTATGAACACGCAGTCCACTGTTTTAGGTCCTATCTTAACCCTTTTACGTATAGAAACTTGAACCTTCACTAGACACCCCCACACTTTGAAATATTTCAAGTTAGGTTTCCTTCCTTTCCATTTTTCATAAGGAATTGATTGTGTCTTGATATGGGGAACTCTGTTGAGTATACGATTAGCCGTAAGGATAGCCTCCCCTCATAAATTTTGCGGTAAACTAGAACTTATAAGTAATGCATTGATCATTTCCTTCAAAGTTTGGTTTTTTCTTTCCGTAATTCCATTTGATTGAGGTGAATATAGGGGCGTAGTTTGATGGATTATTCCATTCTCTACACACATTTTTGCAAAGAGAGATTCATATTCTCTGCCCCTATCACTTTTTATCATTTTGATCTTTTTGTCTAACTGATTTTCAACTTCAGTTTTATATTGCCTAAATGCATCTATTACTTCATCCTTACTATTTAACAAGTAAACATAACAATATCTAGTGCAATCATCATAAAAGTTATAAAATACTTTTTCCCACCACGTGATGGTGTGACTTCATATCACAAATATCAGTGTGTATTAAGTCTAAGGGATTGGAATTCCTTTCAACGGACTTATAAGGATGCTTTGCATACTTTGATTCCACACACGTTTGACATTTTGATTTATTGCACTCAAAGTTTGGCAAAACTTCTAAGTTAATCAGTTTTCGTAACATTTTATAATTAACAAGGCCTAAACATTCACGCCATTAAATCATAAGATTCAAGAAAATAAGACGAATTCAAACTTTTATTCATTTCAATAATCATTACATTTATCTTATAAAGGCCCTCGGTGTGATAGACTTTCCCTACATACATTTCTCCTTTGCTAACTATAATTTTTCAAGAAATGGTTACACATTTGAATCCGTTCTTATCTAGGAGTGAAATAGAAATTAAATTCCTACTTAACTCCAGAACATATAACACATTGTTTAGTGTCAAGACCTTTTCGGAATTCATCTTTAAGCAAATTTTTCCTATTCCCCCCACCTTAGCAGTAGCGGAGTTGGCCATGTAGAGCATTTCTTCTACTTGAGCCAGAGCAAATGACGAGAACAACTCTTTGTTTGCACAAACATGGCGTGTGGCACCAGAATCCATCCATCATTCACGTGGATTCTCCACCAAGTTGCATTCCGTGAACATCACACACAAATCATCATATTCTTTGTTGGACTCAATCATATTCACTTAGTCCTTTTTGTTGCCTTTCTTCGGGGCTCGACAATCTATGGACTTGTGGCCAATTTTGCCACAATTGTAGCATTTTCCCTTGAACTTTTTCTTGGGTTGATTGCTTCCATTTTCAACTTTCTTTCTCTTCTTCGAGTTGTTTTGGCCATCTTCTACAATATGTGCTCCATTCATTGTAGAATTTCCTTTTGACCTTCTTTCGGCAGCTTTATTGTCCTCTTCAATACAAATTTGGACAATAAGATCTTCAACAGTTATCTCCTTGCGTTTATGCTTTAAGTAGTTTTTGAAGTCTTTCCACAAAGGTGGTAACTTCTCAACTATCACTACTACTTGGAAAGAATCATTCACAATTAAACCTACAAAACAATTTATGTGAGTATTATGAACATTTTTAATTTGTTCAACTAAGGTATTTTTCAAAAATATACCTTCTGCTAGGAGATCATGTATGATGACTTGCAACTCCTGTACTTGAGAGACAATAAATTTGCTATCAATCATTTTGAAGTCTAGGAACCGTGCAATAAGAAATTTCTTAATTCCCGCATCTTATGTTTTATATTTCCGTTCAAGTACCCCCCACAGTTCTTTTGATGTCTTGGTTCTGTTATAGATATTCTGGAGGTCGTCTTGGAGACCACTCAGAATATAGTTCCTGCAAAGAAAATTTAAATGTTTCCAAGCTTCTATAATAACGTAGCGGTCCTTCTCTGAGGTTCCCTCGGGTACCTAGGGAGCGTCTTCGCTAGTGAACCATTGTAGACATAAATTGGTGAGGTAAAAGAACATCTTTTGTTGCCACCGCTTGAAGTCGATGCCAGAAATTTTTTCGGGCTTCTCCGTCGGTGCCATCATTGGCGAAGCATTTGTGTGACTTGATGTGGCAATATTATTTACCCCCATAGACGTTGTCGCATCCATCATTTGACTTTCAGTTGTCATTTTTCCTGTCACCACAAGATAAAAAATTAGTATTTTTCAGAATACTATTAATAAAGTTAAATAACTTTAAACTCTTCTTCTTGTTTCTAGTTAACGATGAAGTTTTACTCTACTTCTTGTTTCTAGTTAACGATGAAGTTTCTATTACTTCGAATCGTCAATCGAGTGAACCTTAACTTGTGATGAAGATTTTATTTCTTCTAATCACTAGTTAAATTCAAGCGGAGTAGAAATCCTAATCTTTAATCTGCAAAAACAAGCAATACAGATTCTGTAAAAGTTTATTCCTTAAGATTGTTATATCCACAATATATTCAGGTATGCAGAATCTGTATATTGTGGAAAAATAACTTCAACTCGAGTTCAAGTCTGAACAAGAACTCAATGAAGTATTAAATACCCTCAACACAAGATCAATAAAGGCCTTTCCAAGAGGTGTATTTATTTTTCAGAAAATAAAGATGAAACAGAAATAGCTAAGGCCTAGTCGTCCGAATTCACGGACTTTCCTTAAGGAATAATTCTCCTTACTGTACCCGAGGTTATGGAATCTTTCTCCTAGGATACAATGGTCTTCAATCCGACTATAGCGGTACCTCAAATAGGCTGATTCTTTGAACACACTCACGATTTGAATGATCACACTTAGAGTATTTTTAAGACAAGAAGAATGTTTTTTTAATATAAAAATTTCTGTATTTTCTATCTCTTAACCTGTGGATGAAAACCAGGTTATTTATAGCCAAGAGATGCCTCTTCTGAAAATAGACAAATGTTCATCTAAAAGGTGTTACCTTTTCTGAAAATTCATGTCCATTTGGTCAAACAGTGTGACTGTTCCTGAAACGGCATGTCATTTCGTGAATAAGTGTATCAGTTCGATAAAGTGTTGCAGGAGTTCGTGAATCAGTTGCTACTGTTCATATAACAGTACCACTGTTCAAGCAATATAGTGCTACTGTTCATGTAAAACATTACTGTTACTGCATGCAAAAATTATTAAGTGGAGGATTACTGTTCATAAATTCGTATCTCAAATAAATTTTGTCCAAGAAGATAGATCTCATCAATATATCATTTGCCAAATCCAAATCCAGAGCCGAGCGAGTGGTGACGACGGCACGAAGCATATCTTATTCCTTGCCTCACTTATCCATGTGGAAGTGTGTTTCTCAATATAAACACTCTCAAGTTCTCTTCTTCCACCAATGTGGGAGAAAGAATAAACTTTCCAAAATTGAGTACACTTTCAATTTTTGGTGTTAACTTAATTTTTTTCCCTTCCACTTGATTTATCCATTTTCCATTTAACACACTTTCATTACTATGAACCCAACATCAAGTAACTCAAATTCAGTAGCGAGTTGGACTGAATTTGCTATAACTTGGACAAAGGTAACTTGTTTTTTTTAAACAACTTTTTATATATGGATGGAATTAAAAGTCTTACCTATGGTTACTTTTTCAATTCTCCCAGACTTCAAAGTCGTTACCCTGAAGAAATAAAAAAAGGAGACATCGAGGATTTGACAGAAATATGAAGTTTTGATCTTTCTACTTCAATGTTTAGATATGATAATTTGCCAAACCATGAACTTGACAACTTGAAACAAGATCATGTAGTTGTAGTCATGATTCCATTTCCAATTCAAGGCCAATTCAATCAACTTCTTCAACTTGCCGATTTAGTCTTCTCGTCATATGAGCTACCTGTCTATTGTGTTGGCTCATCCACACTTATCCGTCAAGCTCGGGTTCGAGCCAGTGGCTTAAATCCTTCAGACATAGCCAAAATCCATTTCCAAGAAATTCCAACTCCTAAATTTTCCTCACCCCCACCTGACTTTAATGCCTCGAGCAAATTCCCATTATATTATTAGTCATTATGAGATGTATCTTTTCTTCTATGTGAACCCATTGCTTCCTTTTTATGTGATATCTCCTTAAAATCAAGACGAATCATTGTTGTTCATGATTATTTTATGTCCTTTAATGTTCAGGATGTTTCTTCCTTGCCCAATGTTGAATCCTATGTATTTACTTGCATTTCAGCTTTCAATTGGTACTGTTTTTCATGCTTATTGAATGGAATGTCTGTCCAAATTCAAGAAGAACTGCTTAAAAATCTACCCTCCCTTGAAGGAGAGATGCCTAATGAAGTCAGGAAATTTATGGCTCTTCAGGGCCCATATATGGATATTAGATCAGATGATATTCATAATACAAGCAAATTAATTGAAGGCGAGTTTCTTGATTTGCTGGCACAAGTAGAAAATAAACAACAATGGGAAATTGGACCAATTCTGCCTACAAAACTCGATCATACCTCTAACAACAATAATATATGTTTGGAGTGGCTGAACAAACAACCTCTGAGATTAGTTCTTTATGTATCTTTTGGAATATCAACTACATTTTCCAATAGAGAAGTCATAGATCTCGTGATGGGATTAGAACAAAGAAAATAAAAGTTCATATGGATGTTGAGAGAAGCCGATAGAGGAGATATCTTTATTGGAAAAGCTAGAAGACTTGAGTTGCCGGAAGAATTTGAGGAAAGAGTAAAAGGGGTTGGTTTAGTAATGAGAGAATGGGCGCCACAACCAGAAATCTCATCTCATTCGTCTACTTCATGAGTCATTGTGGATGAAATTCTTGTACAGAGAGTAGTACTATGGGAGTGCCAATAGCTGCTTGGCCTATGCATTCTGACCAACCAAAAAATGGTTTCTTGGTTGTGGAAATGCTGAAAATAGGCTTGATTGTGAGGGAATGGGAGAAACGTGAGGAGCTGGTAAGTGCATACACCACTGAGAATGTTGTTAGGAAGTTGATGGGATCAGAAGAAGATGATGTGATTTGGAAAAGAGCAGAAGAATTGGGAGAAGCCATCAGGTGTTTCACAGAGAAAGGGGGTACTTCTCGAATAGAGTTGGATTCTTTTATAGGGCATATCACAAGATAGACTAGATTATCATTAGAACTTTCAAGTATTTTGGTTACTTCTAATTTTTATAAGCTAACTGGTCACTTGTCTGCTTCTTGGCTCAGACTAGTTTATATTTCTTTATCTTGGAATGTTCAGTAACTGAAACTTTTTATGGCTTCAATGAGTATTGCTTTGTAGCTCTCCCTTTATGATCTTGTATATATTTTCGATTTGCTTTCATAAGCTAAATTGGCTGTAACCATATGTCCTATATTATACTATTTTATGGCAATAGACCTTCTTCCAAGATTCCTATGTCCATCGAAAGGTTTATTATGAAGTAGTTTTGATGCCTGTCCTCTTTAGATCTTCTTAGGACTAAACATGATAAAATATTTTGATGAAATAAGGTACTCCATAAGATGAACAATGTATGTTTTCTATTATTCGGTAGTAGAGCAGCATTAAAAGAGTATTTAAGAAATTTTAGGCATGAACTTGCCTGAACTAAAAACAGAAATTTTGAACAAGTAAATATAGAACTTGGCATGGAAAAAATACTGAAAAAGAGAAAAGCAAGAACCATTGTGATACGATTCAAGCCATGAAAACTCGAATCTAAACACGGAAAAGTAAAGATAGAAGGACAGAATAACCAAGGTAGGAAGATAGATACAAAATTGATTACGAAAAGGCAATCAAAGGGCATTTCAAACCCTAAACCCCCTTAATGACTATCAATAAGAACCTAACTCTTATGTGACGGCAAAGGGGATTAGATCGCCCTTACAACCAACGTTTCTAAGAAAGGTTCAACATCAGCTTTCCCAAGCCCTCACCACTCCCATGGAGTTCTCATGAATACATCATGTAATTTAATAAAAAAAAACATCCTAATAAAATCTCTAAGACACCTATTTATAGTCGTTATCTTTGCACAACTAGCCTATTACAAAACTTGCCCAAAAGTGTTTATTTCGTAAATTATCCACACGGGCTCTCTTTATTCTTGTACCATGGCTTTCCTCGGCTCCAAGCTATCATCCAAACATGACATTGCTTTATTAGGAGTTCGAAGAAGGGAATCCAAGCATATTCTTGGATCCTTAGGGTGACCAAGGCTTGGACCACCTCATGTTGGCCTCGAGTTGTGTGATCAAAAGCATTAATACCCATTTGACTTGTATCATCCTTCCCTTATTGAAAAGGATTTGACCTCTAATTCAAACCTTGCAAAATCAAATGAAGGACAAACAAACACAAATTCCTCATGGCATGAGCGTTAGGGTTATCATAAGTGTTCATTTCCTCATGCCAAGGTTGTACACACTTAAGATATAACCAAGGATCTTTCGTGTTAGTCACTAAAAACTTATTGAAAAATGCATAAATAGGTTTGCTATGGGAATTACCAAGAGAAAAGAAAACTACAAGGGTCATAATGCCTTCACTAAATCCAAAAGGTAAGGTTACCTTTACCTTAGGATCCATTAGACACAATTACTTTATCACCTCTTTAAGAGACCACATCAACAGTGGTGCCTCAATTGGTATTAAAGTCGACAAGGCCCATATAGCATTATCATTCAAACAAGTGGACCAACCAACAAGTCTCTTACCTCTACATAAAACAAATCCAAGAATAACATGGATATCATCATAAGCAAAGCGGTATTATATGAAGAAATCAAGTATAAAAGCATCATCCAAGGTTCTATTATCTATAAGAAGGCCATTTGGCTCAAAATACATAGCACATAATGCACACAAGGATAGAATCAAAGCATTTAAGTGCACATGAATCTTTCCTTTCAAACAACTTCCCAAAGAAAATAAATTCATTAATGGGTTCAATCCCTTAGTAGTTTGTTTATCTCTATTAACAAAGGTAAGCATGCTCCCTAGATCCCCACAAGATACTTAAAATTGTCCAACCCTATAAAGGTGAAACGAATTCCTTAACATCCATGTGCTCTTCCACAGACAATTAATCAACTTAGTATCCATAAGTTGGGATTCATACAATTTAAGCACAGGTGTGTCAATCAAGGATGCAAATTTATAAGCAATACCTAAAGGAGATAATGCCATATTTTCCCCCGAGCTCCCCAAAACGATACCACCTTGGTGAAGGAGGTCATCAATTCTACTAAAGTATTGAGGTAGGGTATCACATGAATGGAATTCATCTTTAGTAGTTTCAAGAGATGACTCTCTTCTTGACCTACAAGTAGTAAAACCTTGGTCAAGAGTGGTAACACACAATGGTGAACTATCTTGGAGCTTTTAATAGATCCCCTTCTTTAAAATCCCTTCATCTTTGTTGGAGGTCTTTACCTTACACAATATTGGTCCTCAAGTGTAATATGAATCCGTAAGAAAGACTTTCAATCATAGAGAAGGATACCAACACCGCCATTCAAACTTTTCTTGTCATGTAGACCAAAAAATAAGTTGTGTGTGCCCACATCACTATATCCAAATTTGGTACCGGGGTAAAATGGAAATAGTGTCCATATACACGGGTCTAGAAAACACTCATTTCCCCCATAGTCTTCACCCAAACTAAAAGATATACTCTCCACATTAGCATAAACATCATCAAAAGCAAGGGGAAAGCAAAGAAAGGTATCACTCAAATCATCTTCAACTAAGGTGACCTCATGTATGTACTCACTATTAGATCCAATATCATCACCATAAGTATTCTCAACAATAGGACCACCAAAAGCAGAAGAAGAAGCTATGTCCACATAATGGATATGTTCTCTTTCCATGGAAACCCTCAAGTAGACACATACCACCACTAATATCAAAGGAATTATTACTTAGGCCTTCATAAGAAGCAAGAAATTCATCCTCATAGGTGTCAAACAAGGGTGGGGTATCAAACAAAGGATTACAACCACAATCGTTTTCAAAGGAACAATCACTTGTTGGGTTTCTTAAATATTCAAGTAAATTAAAGTTATCATCACCCAATTGATTATTTCTTTCTAAGACTTCACATTTATTTCCCTTAAGAGTAATCTCATCTTCCAAAAAGAGATTTCCATCTTTAAGAGGAATGTTATCACATCATAGTGAGTTGTCATATAGAATATAGCCCTCAAAATAAACTATATCAACAATGCTATCCACCCCACTAGGTATCACTAGGAGTGAGCTTATCATCTTAAAATAAGATATTATTCTTAGAGAGAGAAGGATATATCCATGAAGAGAATATAGAGCATGCAAGTCCATTCTCTAAAAGATCATTATCTAGTATCAAAGATGTTTCAAGAACATGATTGTCCCTATGAGCCAAGCAAACATTAGGATCTTCAATAAAAGACAAGATAAAAGGGCCACTCCTATTTTCTAGACCAACATTCTCAATTTCATCACTCACTTGAGGTTCTCTAATAACATTACACACATCCTCAAGTGGTGGACTAGTTTCTCATACAAGTTGATCAATATAGTTTCCAAGAGTTGATTGTCATGCCCCAACCCGAGGCCCTGGACATGACACATACCCGATACTATTTCTACAATGAGCGAACGTTCTATCATAACACATGACAATACAACCAACATGAAAGAATATAACTGAAACAACATAAGGTTGAAATAATATTTCTTAAAGAAAAAATATTTTCATCAAGGTTTAATTACACCACTTAATTATACATTACTAATAGTCATGATATAGACTAGAAATTAAAAAGTTTTTTTTGACAACTACACCAGTCTGTGAAGACTCTAATAAGTACAAATACTGAAAGAAAAGGAAAGAAAATATAATAAAGTCATCATATCTCATCCAGCCTCCTAGTAGGAAAGAGGATCACTAATGGCAAAAGATAGAGATCCTAATGTGGCGCCTGACCACATACTTCAAATACAAAATCTACACTATGAAATAATGTAGCGCCAAAGACAATCAATACATGGAATGTATTAGTAAGAAAAGCCATTTTAGGAGGGTAGTACATCATGAGATTAGAAATGAAAATAAAATTCAAATGCAAGTGAAGATAACTGGAAAGGAACAGGAGTATAAAATAAATTTATAATTGGCCATATAAGATATTGTAATTCCCTGAGCCTGGTGCTCAAAATGCTACACGGTGCTCATGACCCTGAAGGACCACGAACAAACCCATGACTAATATCTGTACCTGTACACTGCATAATATAACATAATAATACAGAAACATACATTGAAAGGCCATAAGGTTCAAACTGAACATAAGCTGAATAATATGACATTTCTGTGGGGTAATAGAATACCCAAAACAAAACTGAAAGTACTGAAGTCTGAAACGCAGTAGTCTAGAAAACATCTAAACATGACTAAAAATGTTTGAGTAATCTGAATATGGAGTTGATGGGACATGTCCCCAACTAAATCCATCTAATAATCTAACTAATGAGATAATAATGAAAATATCATCATGTCCTCGAAGGATGAATACTCACTTCTACTCTGACTGCCGAAACTGGAATCTACTGCTGATTTGGAGCTCGTGTCTCCCAACCTATGGTATAAGACACCATAGCATGAATGCATCAGTACTTTAAATATACTGGTATACATGTGAGGCAGGCTAAATGCATAGGGTTCATATGCATGAACAATAACAAATATAGCTGACTAACTATCATAAACATGAGAATACATGCATGAGATGTAATAACAAACACTAATACAATGAATACATGGTAACTGATATAACTGATAACATGAGTAACTATAGCTGACAGTCCTGAATCTGATGGAACTATCTAAGTTTTGCACTAAATTGAGTTGACTGTATCTGACAACCCTAAAATCTGAAGAACTATCTGAGTTCTTTTACTGAGACTCATACTGAAACTATAGGAAGTACTGTAGCTAACAGTCCTGAATTTGATGGAACTGTCTGAGTTTCACACTAAACTGAGTTGACTATATCTGACAACCCTAAAATTTGAAGAACTATCTGAGTTCTTTTACTGAGACTGATATTGAAACTGTGGGAAGTAGTTATTTAACTAACATGCCCTTGATGTGCCATTATAGCTGCGTTGGGGTCTAATCTGTAACCTCAATTGGAAGGGTGTCAATACCGTGCCACTGGTAAGGACAAGCTGTGAGGACCCTATACTAGCAGGTACTCAAAATAAGAATGGTTAGAACCTAAACTGATAGGTTAATACACCTCATCAACCCTAGACTGACAGGTTGGATATATCAACCTACACTGGCTACGTAGTTTTAGAACACAAGGATTGCTTCTAATAATCACTCCCTAAACTAGCAGGTGAATTCCCATCCTTGGGTTTGCTCGATGCTAATTTCTACTCCCATCTGAATAGACACTGAATATAATTTATTGAACTGAATAGAACATGGACTAAATTCCATTGACTGACGGAACACTACTGATATTTGACAACTGATTGAGCACATGAGATCATGGAGATTTACTGAGTCATAAGACTGTCTGAAGTCTAAGAATTCATAACTTGAATAAGAGTATTATGAAAACATGACATAGCTCTAGGAACACAGCTAATGTTTAGGGTACAAGTACCCCCAGAACTCGATGGAAAGAAATTGACTTAGAATAACTTACTTGAACACATGACTAACATCATAATTCATAATACTTTTATTGAAGCATTTCATCGAACATGTAATAGGCATAAACTTGTACATACATAGGAATTTCATGATATCATGCTAGTTAGGCATTTTCCTTCATCTAGGCATTTGGTCAAACATATTGTAAGCATGAGACATGTAAACTATATTGTACAACAATTAAACATCATGGTTCAATCTAATTTCATCATTCAAGGGTTTAGTCATAGGGTTGCATGAATCTATTTGCAAAATAGTTAAACCCACATAGAAATTATCACCCAACATAGAGTAGAAGTCAATTTCTCATTTATCAACATGAAAGATAACATACAAAGCGTGAAAACATGAAGAAAATCAATAACTTGTATTTAAAAAAGGATTCTTGGACTTCATGGATGGAAGGAGTCATGAATGAACACTATGCATACCTTAGTTCATGATTTCATAAAGATTGATGGTGAAACCTTCTTGAATTTAAATCCCCAATAGAAACTTGAGAGAAACTAGTATATTTTGGATAAAAAGTGGCTGAATCACGTGTTAAAGGGCTTAAATAGGGGTAGGAAATTGACCCTTTTAACCCTGAAAGTGTCATTCAATTATAGTAAAATTTTCCCAAAGTGGACCCTTAGCGTGACGCGGCGCTATCACGTGGTGTTACTAGATTTTGACAATTGGGAAATTGAGGGATGACACAACGCAGTGCCATCATATTGCCCCTTCCTTTGTGACCTGGAACTTTGGCGCAACACAAAGGTAATCATGCCAAGACACTGGAAAAGGACAATTGCCATTTTAACTTGTGGAGCAGCGCTCCACTGACCAATATGGCACTATTTTACGATAGAAACTTGAAATAGTCATAACTTCTTACCCGATTATCGGATTTGGGCAAATCTTATATCGATGGAAAACTTATTAAATTTCCTACATGGAAAAAGTGAAAATCTTGGAAATTCCTTATGGAATAATCATCATTCATTGTAGAATCTAATACTAGGCATTCTTGAGATGAAATTAGCTAGGAAAAATACGGGGTATTACTAGGCATTCTTGAGATGACATAATTTTCTAGAAAGTATCCATTGTTATCCCCTTTTTGGGACACATAAAAAAGAGTCATTCAACTTGTGGAATAATCTCTATCCTTCATCAGCAAACATAGTTTTGGGCATTTGTCATTTCAACCTATGCCTTCATGGTCAGCTAACTAACTCCCTTATGCTCATGATGTTATCTTATTTATCTCATTAGTTCATAATCAAAATGTTTTCCTTGTTAGGATCATATTCATAGTTTAGTCAATTTATGCTCATGTTCATATGTTTGCCATTTTGGGTTACTGATCATGAATTTGTCCTTTAGGACTCATGCTTGGAAAATCAACCTCTTTAGGATCATACCTCATGAATGATTATAGTTATTAAGAATTTTTTTGGAGTGTCATGAATAGTAAAGTGATGTTACATTATAACAACATATCATTTCATAGCTTCCACCGCACTTAATGAAACTAATGAACAAATTAAAGTGTTGTAGTTGAGGTTCGAAGTTCATATCTAAAAGTTAGAGTTCCCATTTACGATGTCATATCAAAATTAATTATAATTTTGTATCTTTCAAATTTAAAAGAGCTCCAAGAGGTTTATGTTAAAGATTACAAAACAAATGTACCACTTGATTTTTTGGTTTCCAACATGGAAGAGATTAGCTACAATGGAGACACTTCAGGGATTTTGGATAAATGTACCATTTGATTGTATACTCTGTGGCATAGGTATTGAATCTTTTGATCATTAGTTCTTTCTTTCTTTCTTTTTTCTCTTTCATGTTACAAAGGAGATCTGGAGAAGAATATTGACCAGGTTGGTGTACATGTAAATGTGGGAAGCTGGCAAGACAAACTCTAATGGGCATGCTTTTGGGCTAAGAATAAATATGACAAAGGTGCAATCAATATTCAGTCTAGTTATTTCCATTATGAAAAAGTCTTCTGAGAAATTGAAGTTTATGTTTATAGAGATAGGGAAGGGGAAAAATGATAGGCTTCCTTACACAACTTAGACGGAGTGCCTTGAAGAGGATGCTGCTCTTAATCCCAGTGGAACTCCGAGATAGTAGTGCATCGTGGAGAACCCCAATTTCCTAATAGTCAAATTCCAGTGGCCTAGCGTGATTGTGATGCGTCGTACTGAAGTTCCAGGTCGTAATTAGTGGACAACGTGATGGCTCTATGTCATGCTGACTCCTAGATTACCATTTGTCAATTTCTAGTGAGACACCACAGTAAGTGGCACATCGCAGTGACCTATAAAATTGGGTTACCCATTCAATTTTTTAGCTTCGCACAGATGCTTAAAAGGGCACTTTGGACTTTTTCCAAGCCTCTAAAACCGTGTAAACACCAAATCAAGGTCATTTACAAGTATCCTATGAGGTTTTTCTCAAGTTTTCTCTAAAAAAACCCCTAAATATCTAAAACCTCTTCCAAGAATCTCAAGAATCCACCATGGATTTTTTAAATTGAGTCAAGCTTCAAGGTTTCCAAGTTAAGGGCCTCAAGAACCCTCATTCAAGAGTATGAATAGAGTTCCAAAAGCGAGAGTTCATCCCAATCTTCTAATTCAAGGTATGTGGGATTTTGAACAAGGGTAACCCTTTCACCTTTGTGCCCAAAAGGCTTATCTTCATCATGAATTTCCAGAAATCTATGAAGTTTTTACATAAATTTGAATTGGGTTTTTTTTTCCACCAATTATTATTTAATGCATTATCATGATCTTTCCCATGAATTGAGAGTCAAATGGAATGATTTTTGCATGTTTTCTTGAGAAATTACAGCTGGGTATGAACCCCATGATTTTAGTCATTGAGAAACTAATCTTTGTGATGTTTGATATATTGAAGTATATGACTATATTTAGATTTTGAGATAAATTGCTGAAAATTCCTAGATTTTCATATGATTTATGAATCTATATGCTATATAGTATGCTTTTGATGGGCCTTAACTTGAGATTGAATTATGGGTTAGTAAGCCCTATTTGAGACTTGTGAAATTATGAACTCTTGTGCTATAAGCACCCATGATTTGAGCATTTTAAGATGATTGAGAAATGAATTGACCTAATAATCTAAAATCTTTGAAATTCACTTCATCATATGAGATTCTTGATTTGATTATTGGGTTCATGGTGAACCATGAGATTATTCTAAAAGTGGATTTTTATGAGATGAGTGCAGATAATCTAAAGGGAGTAGTATTAAGCATCGAGCGAGTAAGTCACTACGATTTCTTACCCCAAAACTATGTGTCACCGTAGGTTGGGTCTGAGGCCGAGTTTATGATGATTATGATTGGGCCTGAGGCCGAGTTTCATTTAGTGATCACTAGACCTAGGTTATACTCCCTTGCAAGAGTATGACGCTCCTCCCTAATGGGGGTCTCCTCCTTAGGAGGATAAAACGTTGGACTCAATGTAGCTCGCATGGTTTATGTCGATTACGAGAACCTCCCTTGTCCTTTTTAAAACTTTGAGATCAGATACTTATTTTACCTTTCTATGAGCTATTTTTTCCTAAATGGTAGATTGCAAAGTTGTTCCCTAATTAAAGTATTTCCTTGATGTGAGTTATTTCCCTAAATGAAAGTATCTTCCCTTGATATAGTACTTTTCATAAAGCATTAAGATAAGTTATTTCCTTGAACTAGAATGCCTTTTTTTTCCATTTGAGATAGAATGATTGCCCTAAAGTTTGAAATGAGATATTTTCCTAAAGTGAATGAAATGTCTTTAAGTATGTTTCCAAGTCATATGATTCCGAATTCCAAGTATATGAGCTCTAAATAGTTATGAAATATTGAGCGTTGAAGATATTTTACTCTCCATGAGACATATGCATGAGTTGAGCGTATGGTTTAAAGTCCCTTAGCCTTTGGGTATTGAAAATAAGAGAAAATTTTTGTTTTTTGAAGGATAAAGAAAGATGACTCACGAGATTTGTGTTGCATGCTCTATTTTACATGATTTATAAACCTTATATTTTATAATTTTTCAAGCCATGTGAGTCATCTCATATTGCATACATGACTTGATTGAAGGAGATTGATACTGTTTTATATACATGCATTTACCCCCGCATACTCAGTATATTCTATGTACTAATTCATACATATGTCTATGTGCTACATTGTGTCATAATGTAGGTTCAGGTGCTCAATCCCAGCCTCACCCGTGATTCTCTGAGCACCTTGCCTACATTTCCTATAGTGGTAAGTCCTCCTGGTTCGAGGACTGATCCTCAGATATTTCAGTATTTGAGAGACTATGTTCTATCTTCAGTCCATTTTGAGTCAGTTGGGGACCTGTCCCAACGGCTCCCTAGATTTTGATTTGTAGAGGCTTTTTCAGACTTGTATCAGACTTATGATGTGTAGAGGGTTCAGTATTGTGGTTTTGTTGAGATTTCTCTGTATTGTGGTCGTATGGACCGAGTATCTTTACCGTATTTCCTTTCATGTGATTTGTTTATACGAGTGGTTGAGTCTATTTCATCTTGAATTGAGTGTAGATGGTAGAAACCAGATCTAAGGGTTAGATTGGGGCTACTTGTAGCCTTAAGCACCGTGTGATGTCTCGGGAGGTAATTTTGGGTCGTTACAACAAGGCTAGGGGCACTGGTGTATCAAATATGACTACTAGAAATTGGACAGTGTAACCAAAACCACGTTATAGATGAAGATACAATCTTGAAAAAAATATAAAATAAAGTAAAAAAAAGAGTAGATATTCTTAGAAGTTTAAAACGGACTTGGAGATGTCGTCATTGATCAACAAATTATGTAATTAGTTCTCTTTGTTGAGGACTCACTTCTTTTAAGGAATGGGGTGCTCCTATGTATAATAACTTTGTGTTGTAATTGAAATCTTTCATACTTATTGACAAAAATATTTATTATTCTCAAATCTAATCACAAGAGACATTAGAATTCACAAAATTCCAATAAGAATATGAAATGGAGAGTTATCTGTACATATCTTAACAGCTCACCTAAACCATTTAATTTCATTGATAAGATTGAATAAATTATTTTAATCCTAAATAATTGAAAGTAATTTGAATTGGAGAAAAATAAAACATCAAGAAATATGAGCAAGAAATGGTTCTACATACCTTTAAACATTGAAAGAACTTGAGATCGGAAGAAAGGATTTAGACTTACTTTCTTTAGTCAATTCTTTAGAGATTTTTGAAATCAGCATTTTAGAAGTGGAAGAAGAAATTTGATAGTGTAAAAACTAAAGGAGAACAAGGAGTTTTTAATCTGTAAAACTGAGAAACAGGACTTTTTTTCTTCTTCCTTTTTTCACGTATATGAAACTGATAGAGGAAGGGGAGCTTTTAATATGTGAAAGTGAGAAAGACAGAGAGATTTGTAACTGATGGAAACTAAGGAACTTTTATCTGCTAAAATAACATCTGGCTTAGGAAAAAAACAAATGTTTGGATACTGATGAATAGAAAAGGTTCAAGTCACTCAGGGTTAAGGTAAAAATGAAAGGACGAAATTTCCCTTGGAGTTACCTGGCAAGTTACTTAGTGCGAGATGTTACAATATCTCCCTCTTGGAATCATTCGTCCTTGAATGAAGGTTATAAACTCATAAAAAAAATCTGACGCATAAGAATTAGGGAATGAGACTTTACACAGACATGACGTAGGACATGGGTTTCAGGGACATGAACATAACAACTTATGACAAGAATTCATGGAAATCATAGGCATGAACCATAGGGTATATTAGTTATCTAAATTGGGTTCATAGGGTATGAATGATATTATGAAGACTTGGACATATTCCCATTCAATATGAAGTTATATGACATGAAGCAGTGGTGCATTAGACTTAAGAATAGGAGTGTTTTCACCTCTAATACTGGTAGCCTCAGATCTTAGCAACACCTTTTGTAGCTACCCCCTTTTTCCTCTAAATATCATACTTCATTATTTTCAACTTACATATAGATACTAAAATCTGGCTGTAATTACACATTCTTACCAAATTCAAGCCTAACTCAAAGGTACAACATGCCACACTTAAAACAATCATACTAGTCTTAATTTTAAGATCCTATAATCTATTTCTCTTTGGGAAACTTTATCTTGATTGTTAAATTACTCTTAGGATTTTACTAAAACTCAGGAAGGTCTCTCTTGCATCTATAGTTATCTCAAAGAATACTATTTTTTCTCATTGTAAAAACTACCATCCTCGTGCTCTAATTAAGAACTCACAAATTTTATCATGCATTTACCCATATGGGTGTCAACTTGATATCCAAGTATATCACCAGAACCACTTCATGGTATCTTTAAAGTCAACACTATATCGAAAAAAAAATCTTCCCCGTCTACCCTAGAACCTCTTGACCCACAATTTCATGAACTTCTACACGGAGGCACACCAATGACCTTATCTTACTATTACATATAGCTAATCCTCATCTCGCACTTCATCTATACATATGATCTTTGATTGAACTCTACACTGCAATCGTCGCAACAATGGCCATCTATTCACCTCCTTATAAATAATTACTCAACTGATATCAGACAATTCTTATATCATAAGGAATATCACTGAAGCACTATAGTATGAGCATCACAAATAAAAAGAATACTATTCAATCACTACTAATACTTATTGTGCCTTGCAACTCCAGACTATGCTGGGAATAAAGCATAATAGGCACGAATACCTCATATACCAAACACCTAAGCCGTGAGTGAAAAGTCATTCTAGGCATAGGGATAACATTAGACTAGCTAAGAAAATATCATAAAGTATGATTTCTTAGGACTGAACCTAATGTAAAGCATGAGTTTTTGGCTCAGGAAAAACATAGCATAAACCTAGACTTCTAGAACCCTATAGTAATATTAGGATCATGGTGTAAAGTTATTGTTTACTATTCAAGGGTTAGAACATGGACATGAGTTTGCAAATAAAATTTTGGTCGTAGACATAGGAATGAAATAAATGCATAAGACATGGGTAGAGTGTCATCTTGGCTGAAGTCATGAAATATGCTAGAATAAGATTAAATCATAATGAAACTCGTCATCTCTCTTTTTTTAAAACCCTTGCTATCTTCATCTCAAGACCCAATTTTGTTCTTTACCCTATTATCTCCCCCTTAGGTCAAAGTCGACATTTAAAGTATGTGGACCTATTCTCAAATCTAAGCTATCATCACCTTACTCCCCCAATAGACTATAACTTTAGGTACACAACTCATGCTAGGAACTCCTCTTGAGATACTTCTCTTAATTTTCTCTAAGCTTTGCAATCATCATTGTATAATTTATGCTCTCATTGATATGCATCACCACTTCCTCTATGACCTACCTTTCCTTTTTACTCTGCTAGCATTACACCTCTAAATTCATATCCAACCACTCCAATGAAAATTAAAATTATACTAAGAGTCTCAACATCGTCCATTCATAATAGCCTCAATCAGATCTTAAGAGCCCCATAGACGACATACTTAGGCTTCTCCACACTTAGCAACTAAAGGGTATTAACTAGGAACATGTAACACTAAATAACTTGGAATATTGTATAATAACAAACTACCTTGGTTAGCTCTTTATTTTTATAAAACTTATGGCTCTTCTTCATCTAAGGACCTCAACTAAAACTCACCATTTCACTTCTATTCCACATATGTATTATTTTTGCACATTTGCACTATCCCTAAATTATCAAACATAAGCTCTTCCACACATAAAAAATCAAGCTTACTAGATTTATTTTTCCAAAACTAGTGTGATCACCCATATACTGCCATTCATTCATCATTGTGGTCATCTAAAGTTAAAGCTTATTGTTTAGTGATAAACATGGATAACAACACTATCCGATAATACTAATTCAAATTGTATCTTATACAAATCAACAACCATTTGTCCATTTAAATTTCATGACAACATAGTAGATCTAAATCACACTATCTATCTTATTGCAGCCTATAAGCACATTATCCTTTACAACATTACTATCACTTCATACTAATACAAACTTAAGCCATAATAAACTTCTTTCGTAAAAAAGTATACTCCAAGTCATCTTATCCAACCGCTCTTCCTCTATTAACTACAGTAAAATTTTGTAAGTCTTGATACACCTTAGCCAACACCGAAGGACATTCCATCACATTTGTCGCTTAATGAATACATGACTCTTTCTACGTACTCCAATCAATTGTTATCCCCACTTTTAAGACACTATACTTTTGAATTCATATTTCTAGCTCTAGAATACATTTTGCTACTTATGACATACAACCCCCAAACCACACTATCTCTCAGGTGACAATACTATCCAAGCATTGAAACACATACCTTCTTGATAAAGGTGTCATTTTTAATAAGGTTTTTATAAAAAGAAAAGAGAAAAGAAAGTGTGAGAGTAAATCTTATTAGTTTGTCACAAATGCATGATTTATATGAAGAAGTGCGCATTCTTTTAAATCAACAGGATAAAATGGACTAATGGTTTCTTTATAATCCCCCGTGCAGTCTTTTAATTTTTTTGTTAGCTTTATGTTAGAGAACGACATCAATATGAATATGACCTTTAATATTTCTACCACCTCAAAGTTAAGGCATAGTAAGAGGAATTGGAACAATGTATGAATTCTCATAAGTTTGTTAGTGCAGCTCTATTGCACGATCTAGAGTATGAAAATAGAAACATATCCCAAATGTCTTGTAGTTTTCCAATTATAAGTGTGGCAAGCTTCACACTTCTAAAAAGAACTCTACTAGACACAACTTCATAGACACCCTAGGACACTTGAACTCTGTGCTCTGATACCATGTTTGTCATGCACCAAGCCGAGGCCATAGACATGACACACACCTGATACTATTTCTAGCACGAGCGAACTTTCTATCATAATACATGACAATACAACCAACATGAAAGAATATAACTGAAACAATATGTGGTTGAAATAATATTTCTTAAAGAAAAAATATTTTCATCAGGGTTTATTAATACCACTTAATATTATACATTACTAATAGTCATTATAAAGACTAGAAATTAAAAAGTTTGTTTGACAACTACACTAGTCTGGCCTCTAATAAGTACCAATACTGAAAGAAAAGGAATGAAAATATAAGAAAGTCATCATATCTCATTCAGCTTCTTGGTAGGAAAGTGGCTCACTAATGACAGAAGATAGACAACCTAATGAGGCACCTGACCGCATACTTTGATACAAAACCTACACCATGAAATGATGTAGCGCCAAAGATGGTAAATATATTGAATGTATTTGTAATGCCCTAATTATCTAAACTGAAATTCTACACGGTTCTCATGACCCCAAAGGACTACAAGTTAACCCATGACTGATATCTATACCTGTATACTGCATAATAAGACATAATAATGCAGAAACATGCACTGAGAGGCTATAAGGTTCAATTCTGAATATAACTGAATAATAATAATAGCATCTAAAAAAAGTGGTGTCACAATACCAAACCAAAACTGAAGTCTAAAAAACAACTTAAAAATACTGTAGTTGTCTAAAAGTCTCTATCTGTCAAAATAAATTGAATAAGGAGATGATGGGATATGTCCCCAACTAAATCCAACTAATAACTAATTAAAGGATAACAAATAAATAATCATGTCCTTGAAATATGAGGACTCACAGCTAAACTACTGCTGTTGCTAGTCTGGAAGACGTGTCTCTGAACCTATGGTGTAACATAAAAAAAAAGCACTATAGCGCAAATGAATCAGTACATAGGAATGTACTGATTATTCAAGTGACGTAGGTTGAATACATGGGGTTTATATAAATACATGACAATAACTGAAAGACTAATATGAACACGAGAGTACATGCATGAAACGTAGTAACTGAGATCGTGAATTCATGATAAGTGAGTCTATATACTGATGACATAAATTTACTGATATCGAACATGACTGATACTGAGTTCTGATAATCTGATAACATGAGTGACTATATCTGATATTCCTGAATGTGAAGGAACTATCTGAGTTCTTTTACTGAGTCTGATACTGGAATTATGGGAAATACTTATTTAACTGACATGCCCCATGTGTGCTATCATAATTGAGCTGGGGTTCAATCTCTTCCCCGACTAGAAGGGTGTCAATACCGCACTAATGGTAAGGACAAGCTGTGGGTAACCCTCATCTAACAGTGTTCCCTAGAGAGAATAATAGGGCCCTCATCTGACAGTGCTAAGACACCTCATCATCCCTCATTTGACAGTTTTGATGTCTCAACCTATGCTGACTATATAGTTCTGGAGCACAAGGATGACTGCTAAGAATCAAACCCTCATCTGACAGTGTGTATTCCCATCCTTGGGTTTACTCGGTGTTAATTTCTATTCCCATCTGAAGAGACTGAACATGATTAACTGATTGTACATGGACTGAGTTACTGACTTTCATTGACTGACTAAATATCACTGCTATCTAATAATTAACTGAGATCATAAGATTTATGAGATTTACTGAGTCACATGATTGACTGAATTATTTGGAACATGGATTGACTGAGGATAACGTGAAAGCATGACATGGATCTAGGCACACAATTATATTTTTTGGCTACAAGTACCCCTAGGACTCGATGGAAAGAAACTGACACAACATGACTTTCTTGAATACATAACCATCAATAATAATCCATAATATATGAGTGAGGGATTTCATGAAGTCCATGGCCATTATAATATCTAGCATAGATAGGGATTCTTGTAATCAAGTCATAAACCTTATGTTCCAATATCATGGACAACCCAACAACATGTACTTTTCATAACGATAGCATGAAAACCATCTAAGCATAAGAAAATGGCAAACATGCAACATTTAGTTCACATTGTAATAATTGGGGAATAACTCATGTGGTATATCATAGTCTTGATCTTGTACATAGCATGGAATGCATATGGGCACACTATAAATCCATTGTTCAATCATCATGGGCATTCTATTAATACATATATTGCACAACAATAACATGTGAGCCTTTTAAACGTAATAGACTAGCATGAATTTATCATATAGTTTATTGCCAAGCTATAATACATGATTTCTACCATTCTAGGCATTTTATAAAACAGTTTACATGCACAACTTTGAGCATAGGTGTCTTTATCAATTTGCACTATAAAACTACCCAAATTCATAGGTTTTCAATCAACCACTTACATATTTCATGAAAAGTCATCAAAAGACCATCCATAAACATGAATAACAACTATCAACATGAACATGAGAAAATCACAATACACCAATCACAATATGTTATTTAAAACATAATACTTAGAATCCACAAGTGAAAGGAATCCGTGGATGAAAACTACGCATACCTTAGATTGATGATTTGTGAAAGTTAGTGGTGAAATTTGCTTGAATCCTAAAGATCCCAATTGAACCCTAGGTTTGTTCTTGATGATCTTGGAGAGGATTTCAACAATAGGAGTATATTTTGGTGCAATTAAGTCTTGATTCTTTGTTATAGAGCTTATATATGGTTGGTAAAGAACCAAAATAACCTTAGAAACATGGATGTGGAATGCTAAAAAACTGGGCACCCACTAGAGTTACAGGGCGTCTCCTGGAAAGTCTCCCGCTATAGCCAGGGCGGTGCCTTCCGTAGAGCAGTTTTGCCCCATCGCAACACAACTTGAAAATTTGAAAATAGAGGTCGGGAAGGTTATCAAATAAATCCCCAAAGTTCGGAGGTCTAAATGATACTAATTGTTGAACACTTAGCTAAAATTTTCTAATTATTGGACCTTATATTGAGATTCAAAGAGCCAAATAAGCTGAATACGAACGCAATGATTTTGCGGGGTCTTATAATATCTCCCTCTTGAGAATATACGTCCTCGAATGAGACTAACTATGAGGGGAAACAACATGCTGAACATGACCTAGACATGAATGATTGAAGCATGATCTCATGAATGACACGACTGATAAACTAAATATATCATACCTAACATGCATATCTGATGCTGAGTAACTGATTCATGAAAGCATGACTGAGGTTTTTGATAACTGAAGTTCTCTCAATGAGAATGTATATCTGATACATGATTATACACTGGACTGATAAATGAATGCATGAATGAATATGCAATGGTATTTAATACCAGATTCATGATCAAACATGAGCATGAATTGAATACCCAGTTGTATAGAATACTGAACGTGAAACTGAATAAGCTTAAGGAGAACTGTTACCTTGAGCTTGATCTGGATTGGTGGAGAAAAGGTGAGGATACTTGGTACACATGTCTTCTTCTGCTTCCCAAGTAGCTCCCTCAATGGACTAATTTTGCCAAAAAACCTTGACTAGAGAGACTTCTTTATTCCTCTGTCTATGAGTCTGATAGTCTAAGATCTCGATAAGAATTTTCTCATTGGAGAGACAGTCCAGAACATCAATGCTCTAAATAGGGACTACGACTGATAGGTCACCTATGCACTTCTTGAGCAAGGAAACATAAAAGACTGGGTGAACTGAGGCTAGATCTTAAGGCAACTCGAGTTTATAAGATACCTTGCCTAAACGACTGAGAATCTTGAAGGGACCGACATATCATGGACTGATCTTTCCTTTTTTGTCGAACCGCTTCACTCTCTTCATGGGAGAGATCTTTAGATAGACATAATCATTAATCTCAAACTTGAGATCCTTTCTATGAGCATTTGCATAAGACTTCTATCAGCTCTAAGCAGCCTGGAGTCTTTCTCTGATCAACTGGACTTTCTCTAAGGCGTCGAATAGTAAGTCAGGACCTATGACTGAGGCCTCACTAACTTCAAACCAATCGATTAAAGATCTAAATCTCCTACCATAGAGAGATTCGAATGGAGCCATCTGAATACTGGAATGATAACTATTATTGTATGCAAATTCAATCAAAGGCAAGTGGTCATCCCAGCTACCCTTAAAGTTAATTGCACACACCCTTAGCATATCTTCTAGAGTCTGAATGGTCCTTTTTGCTTGAGTATCTTTTTGAGGATGAAAAGCTGTACTAAGATGAACTTGGTTACCAATACCCTTTTGGAATGCTTTCCAGAAGTGAGAGGTGAACTGGGTACCTCTTTCTGAGATGATAGATGAAGGAACACCGTGTAATTTGACCAACTCTCTGATATAGAGTTTGGTGTAATCCTTGGTTGAATAAGAGGTATGAACTGGAAGAAAATGAGCTGACTTGGTTATTTTGTATACAATGACTCAAACTAAATTATGCTGATGATGAGTTCGAGGCAAACCCATAAAATCCATGTTCACTTATTCCCACTTCTAAGTAGGAATAGTGAAATCCTTCATGGAACCACTAGGCTTCTGATGCTCTATCTTAACTTGCTAACATGTGGAGTACTTAGTTACAAACTCTGAAACATCTTTCCTCATCCCACTCTACCAATAAATCTCTTGTAAGTTGCATTACATCTTAGTAGCCCTTGGATGAATAGAGTAGCGTGCACCATACACTTTTACAAGAATTCATTACCTCAAGTCATCTACACCTGGAACACACAGATGGCTCTGACAACGAAGAACACTATATACCCCTTGGGAGAAAACCTCTACTTCCTGGTTCTTAACTGACTCTTTTGACTTGACAAGGCTAGGATCTCTATCTTGCTTTTCTTTTACCTTAAAAACTAGAGATGATTTTGAACTACTCTGAACACATACACCAACCTCTAAAGAGTGGACTAAGCGAATGCCTAGTCTGGTAAGTTGATGGATTTCTTGAGCTATATTCCTCTTTCTATCTTTAACATGAGCGTTACTACCCATGGAGAGTCTACTGAGAGTGCTGGCCACAATGTTAGCCTTGACCGGATGGTAAAGGACACTCATGTCATAATCTTTCAAGAGCTCTAACCACCTTCTCTGACGAAGATTGAGATATTTCTGGGAATATACCTACTGGAGGTTCTTATGATCTGTGTAGATATCTACATGAACTCCGTAGAGATAATTCCTCAAAATCTTTAAGGTAAATACTACAACTGCTAACTCAAGATCATGAGTGCTATAATTCTTCTCATAGGGCTTTAACTGTCTGGAGGTGTAGGCTACGACCTTACTAAACTGCATGAGAACATAACTTAGACCCACTCTTGATGCATCATAATAGACTACGAAACCATCTGAACCACCTAGAAGAGCTAGAACTGGAGCTGAGTTGAGTCGAGTCTTCAACTCCTGAAAACTCTTCTCGCAAGAATCTGACCACTAAAACCTTACCTTTTTCTGAGTCAATTTGGACATAGGGGATACAATAGAAGATAATCCCTCAACAAACCGTCTTTAATAGCCAGCCAAACCCAAGAAAATCCTGATATCTGATGGAGATATGCGGCGAGGCCAGTTTCTTACCGCTTTGGTATTCTAAGGATCTACTATAATGCTATCACTGGAAATAATATGGCCAAGTAATTCTATTGATCTTAGCCAAAATTTTCATTTAATGAATTTGGCAAACAACTGATGATGAGAGTCTGAAGAACGATTCTGAGATGGTTTGAATAATCACGCTCACTGTGGGAATAGACCAGAATATTATCTATGAAGACTATGACAAACATTTCCAAGTACTTCTTGAACACACGGTTCATCAAGTCCATAAAAGTGGCTGGGGCATTGGTAAGACCAAATGACATAACTAAAAATTCAAAGTGACCATACCGAGTACAAAAAGCTGTCTTCGAGATGTCACATTCTCTAACTTTAAGTTGATGATAGCCTGATCTGAGGTCTATCTTAGAGAAATAATTGGCACCCCAAAGATGGTCAAACAGGTTATCTATTCTAGGAAGTAGATACCTAGTATTGACTGTGACTATATTAAGCTGATGGTAATCTATGCACATCCTGAGAGGACCATCTTTCTTATGCATTAACAAGACTGGTGTACCCCACGGGGAAACACTGGGTCTGATGAATCTCTTATCTAGGAGATCCTTCAACTGTTCTTTTAGTTCCTTGAGTTCTTTTGGTGCCATTCTATATGGTGGAATAGAGATAGGCTGAGTATCTGAAAAAAGATAAATACTGAAGTCGATTTCCCTTTCAGAAAAAATGCCTGAGAGATCTTCGGGAAAGACATCTGAATATTTAGTAATGTTTGGGACTGATTCGAGACTGGGAGATTCAAAACTAGAGTCCTTGACATGAACGAGATGATAAAAACATCAATTAGATATCATTTTCCTTGTACGGAGGTAGGAAACAAGCTCACCCCTGAAAGATGAAGTACTACCCTTCCAATCTAGGAATCATTTGAAAACTGAAACTGAACTATTCTGTTTCTGCAATCACTGTGGAATAAAAGGAATAAAGCCAATCCATGTTGAGAATGACATCAAAATTAGTCATCTTAAGTCGACTCAATCTACTGACATGACTTTTTGAAATATCATAACCAGGCAGTTCCTGTATACCCACCAGCTATGATGGTTTTACCCACTAGGGTAGAGACTAAAAAATATTCTGCTAGAATTTCAGGACTGACTTTGAAATCGCCTGCTATATGATGAGTAATAAAAGACAAGGATGCACCTACATCTAGAAAAGAATAAACATGAACATGAAATATCTACAATGTACCAGTAATGATATCAGGAGAATTTTCTTGATCTCGTTGGGTCTAAAGAGCATAGAGTCAGTTTGGGCGTTTCCCACTAGTAGCATTAGAAGTGGCACCCTACTGGTTCGAGTGACCAGACTGAGCTGCAGAATGGTTTTGCTAACCCTGATAACCAGACTGAGGACAATCTCTAACTTTGTTTCCTGGCTTGCCACAATTGAAACAAACATCGCTACCAGCTCTGCAAACACTCTTATGGTTCTTACCATAAGTCTGACATAGTGGATTAGTTCGGGCATTGCTGACACTTCCCTGAGACTTAGAGCCTGTCACTGTATCTCTGTTACCCTCTTTGAACTTAGGAACTGGAGAACTGGCTGTAGAAGGAGCTGGAACTGAAGACTTAGGATGAAACTAGGAACAACTTCCTCCTTCTAATTTAGGCTGTCTAAAATTAAAGCTACCTATCCTAGCTTTTTTTCTTCTGCTTCTCCCTCATCTTAATTTTCTACTCCTCTATCTGCTGAGCATTAGACATAAGTCTGGCTAAGTTCATGTCAATGTTTAGCATGGCAAATCTGCAATCATAAACCACACTGCCATTCACCTCTGAAGCAAACTTGCTCATCTTAGCCCTACTGTCTGCAACCACATGAGGGGCATATCTGGCTAATTGAGAAAACTTGAGAGAATACTCTTTCACCATCATATTACCCTGCCTGAGGTTGATAAACTATAGAACCTTTACCTCCCTCAGCTCTTGGGGAAAGAATCTGTCTAAGAAAGTTGTGACAAACTCTTCCCACTCTATATGACCTACACCATCTACCCTTTTGGACTTCCACTACTTGTACCAAGTATGAGCCACATCTTGAAATTGATATGTGGCTAATTCATCACTCTCAACAGTAGTCACCCCCATAATATTTGTCATTTTCTGAATATGATCAATGAATTCCTGAGGGTCTTTATCTACCTTAGACTCGAGGAACGTTGGAGGATTCATTTGGGTGAAATCCAAAATCCTAGCTATTGGTGAGTTGGCCACTGGTTTGGACGGAATGACTGTTGGCCATTCATTACGAGTAGCGACTGATTGAGCAAGCGTACTAAATATGGATTTGAATTCCAGATGAGAAACATGATCCCTCAAAGGATCTTTGGGCTGAGGATCTAGTTGGTTTCTTTTCTTTGGATTCATGTTCTTAAAACAAGAGGAGAAACGAATTATACTAAGAGATTAACTTGTGATTATGCTCACAGGCATGACATGAATACTGAAGAAGGGGAAATTATTTCTTAAAATATCTCAAAGCCTCTTGCACATAAATGTGGCGCGCAACACACCCATGTATAAGACTCTACTAGATACGACTTTCAGACTTCCTAGGACGCTATTGAACCTTAGGCTCTGATACCAAGTTTGTAATGCCCCGATTATCTGAACCAGAATCTACACGTGCTCATGACCTCGAAGGACCACAAGCTAACCCATGACTGATATCTATACCTGTATACTTCATAATAAGACATAATAATGCGGAAACATGCACTAAGAGACCGTAAGGTTCAATTCTAAATATAACTAAATAAAAATATAACATCTGAATAAAGTGGTATCATAATACCAAAACAAAACTAAATTATGAAAAATAACATGAAAATACTGTAGTCATCTAAAATCCTCTAACTGTCTGAATAAACTGAGTAAGGAGCTGATGGGAAATGTCCCCAACTAACTCTAACTAATAACTAATAAAAGGATAACAAATAAATAATTATGTCCTCAAAAGATAAGGAATCACTGATGAACTCTGAGTACTAGAATGCTATTGCTACTTCTGGTCTGGAAGACGTGTCTCTGAACCTATGGTGTAACATAAAAAGAAAGTACCATAGGACAAATGCATCAGTACGTGGGAATGTACTGAGTATGCAAGTGAGGTAGGCTGAATACATGGGGTTTATATGCATGCATGACAATAACTGATAGATTAATATGAATGTGAGAGTACATACATGAAAACATAGTAACTGAGATCGTGAAATCATGATAACTGAGTCTATATACTGATGACATAAATTTACTAATATCTAACATGACTAATACTGAGTTCTGATAATTTGATAACATGAGTGACTGCATCTAACAGTCCTAAATGTGAAGGAACTATCTGAGTTCTTTTACTGAGACTGATACTAAAACTGTGGGAAATAGTTATTTAACCAACATGCCCCGTGTGTGCTATAATAGCTGAGCTGGGGTCCAATCTTTGCCCCGACTAGAAGGGTGTTAATACCGCACCACTAGTAAGGACAAGATGTGGGTAACCTCATCTGACAGTATTCCCAAAAGAGAATGGTGGGCCCCTCATCTAACAGTGCTAAGCCACCTCATCAACCCTCATCTGACAGTGTTGATGTCTCAACCTATGCTGGCTACATAGTTCTGGAACACAAGGATAACTACTAAGAATCACACACTCATCTGACAGTGTGTGTTCCCATCGTTGGGTTTACTCGGTGTTAATTTCTATTCCCATCTGAAGAGACTGAACATAATTAACAGACTGTACATGGACTGAGTTACTGAATTCTATTAACTGACGAAATATTACTGCTATCTGAAAATTAACTAAGATAATGATATTTCCTGAGTCACATGACTGACTGAATTCTATGGAACATGGCTTGACTGAGGATAATGTGAAAACATGACATGGCTCTAGGCATACAACTATATTTTTTGAGTACAAGTTCCCCTAGGACTCGATAGAAAGAAACTGACATAACATGACTTTCTTGAATACATAACCATCAATAATAATCCATATACATGAGTGAGGGATTTCATGAAGTCCATGGCCATCATAATATCTAGCATAAATGGGGATTCTTGTAATCAAGTCATAAACCTCATGTTCCAATATCATGGACAACCCAACAACATGTACTTTTTATAATGATAGCATGAAAACCGTCTAAGCATAAGAAAATGGAAAACATGCAACATTTAGTTCACATTGTAATAATTAGGGAATAACTCATGTGGTATTTCATAGTCTTGATCTTGTACATAGCATGGAATGCATATGGGCACACTTTAAATCCATTCTTCAATTATCATGTACATTCCATTAATACATATATTGCACAACAATAACATGTGAGCCTTTTGAACATAATAGACTAGCATGAATTTATCATATAGTTCATTCCCAAGCTATAATACATGATTTCTACCATTCTAGGCATTTTATCAAACACCTTATATGCACAACTTTGAGCATAGGTGTCTTTATCAATTTGCACTCTAAAACTACCCAAATTCATAGGTTTCCAATCAACCACTTACATATTTAATGAAAAGTCATCAAGACACCATCCATAAATATGAATAACAACTATCAACATGAACATGAGCAAATCACAACACACCAATCACAATATGTTATTTAAAACATGATGTTTGGACTCCACAAATAAAAGGAATCCGTGGATGAAAACTATACATACCTTAGATTGATGATTTGTGAAAGTTAGTGGTGAAATTTGCTTGAATCCTAAAGATCCCAATTTAACCCTAGGTTTGTACTTAATGATCTTGGAGAGGTTTTCAAGAATAAAAGTATATTTTGGTGAAATTAAGGGTTAATTCCGTGTTATAGAGCTTATATATGGGTGGGAAAAGTACCAAAATACCCTTAGAAACATGAAGGTGGAATGCTGAAAAATTGGGCACCCACCGGAGTTACAGGACGTCGCCTGGCAAGTCCCCCGCTCTAGCCAGGGCGACGCCTTGTCTAGAGCAGTGCTCAAGCCAGGGTGGTGCGGGCCTAGCGCCCTGAGCTACTGGTTTGGGCATCCAAACATGCCCTTATGCTATTCAAAAAATTTTGAAACTCACTCGGGATGTACTAAGACCTTGTCCCATCGGAACGCAACATGAAAATTGGAAAACGGAGGTCGGAAAGGTTTTAAAATAAATCCCCAATGTTCGGAGGTCTAAATAAGACTAATTTTTGAACACTTAGCTAAAATTATCTAAGTGTTGGACTTTATATTGAGCTTTAAAGAGCCAAATGAGCTGAATACAAACACAACAATTTTGCAAGGTCTTACAGTATTGGTATGAAAAACCATTTTAGGAGGGTAGTACCTCAAGAGATTAGAATGACAATAAAATTCAAATGTAAGTGAAGACAACTGGAAAGGAACATGAGTATAAACTAAATTTATAATTGACCATATAAGATAAATTTATTTGCTTTGATTATTTATGGGAGTAAGTAGTGAACTTTCATAAACCACTATGTCAGTGCATGGAGTCTGATCTTGGCCCGATTAGCTAAGCTATCCTATAGCTTTCTGGGCATAGGATGTGACATGAAATAATTTGATAGCAAGTATCCATGATTATCCCCTTTTTGGGACATATAAAAAAAGTCATTTGACTTGCAGAATAATCTCTATCCTATGTTGGCAAACATAGTTTTGGGCATTTGTCATTTCAACCTATTCCTTCACGGTCACCTAACTAACTCCCTTATGGTCATGAGATTATCTTATTTATTTGATTAGTTCTTAATCAAAATTTTTGCCTTGTTAGGCCCATATTCATAGTTTAGCCAATTTAGGCTCATGTTCATATATTTGCTATTTTAGGTTACTGATCATGAATTTGTCCTTTAGGACTCATTCTTGGAAAATCAACCTCTTTGGGATCATACGTCATGAATGATTATAGTTACTAAGCATTTTTTGGAGTGCCATAAATAGTAAAGTGATGTTACATTATAATGGTATATCATCTCACAGCTTCCACCTCACTTAATGAAAGTAATGAACAAATTGAAGTGTTATAGTTGAGGTTCGGAGTTCATATCTAAAAGTAAGAGTTCCCATTTATGATGTCTTATCAAAATTAATTAAAATTTGTATCTTACAGATTAAGAAGATCTCTAAGAGGTTTATGTTAAAGATTACAAAACAAATGTACCACTTGATTGTTGGGTTGCCAACATGGAAGAGACTAGATACAATGGAGAGACTTTAGGGATTTTGGATAAATGTACCACATGATTTTATATTCTGTGGAATAGGTATTGAATCTTTTGATCATTAGTTCTTTCTTTGTTTCTTTCTTTCTTTTTACTCTATTATGTTACAAAGGATATGTGGAGAAAAATATTGACCAGGTTGGGGTACATGTAAATATGGGAAAATAGAAAGACAAACTCTAATGGACATGCTTCTAGTCTTAGAAAAAATATGGCAAAGGTTCAATCAATATTTAGTTTGGTCATTTCCCTTATGAAAAAGTCTGCTGAGAAATTAAAGTTCACGTTTATGGAGACAGGGAAGGGGCAAAATGGTAGGTTGCCTTGCATAACTTTGATGGAGTACCTTGAAGAGGATGCTACTCTTAGTTACCGTGTAATGTATTTATGTAATAATAAAGTAGGATAGATTGGAATTAGCAATGTAACAGTATGAGTTTTGTTGACCAAACGTCTCAGCGACAGAACAAGTAGTCTGCACAGGTTCATGTTTTGTAAATATGCACCAGGAGAAGTAAGGAAGCATATTTCAACTACAAGGATGGGGACACTAGTGCATCAACTACGACCACTAGAAATTGGACAGTGTAATTGAAACCAAATTATAAACAGAGATGCAATCTCAAAACAAATACAAAATAATGTCAAAGAAAGAGTAGATATGCTTAGAAGTTTAAAAAGAACTTTGAGATGTCGTCTTTGATCAACAAATTATGTAATTAGTTCTCTTTGTTGAGGACTCACTTCTTTTAAAGAATGGGGTCCTCCTATGTATAATCATTTTGCATTGCAATTGAAATCTTTCACAGTTATTGACAAAAATATTTATTATTCTCAAATCCAATCACAAGAGACATTAAAATTCACAAAATTTTGATAAGAACATGAAATGGAGAGTTATCTGTACATATCCCAAAAACTCAGCTAAACCATTTAATTTCATTGATAAGATTTTAGTAATTCCTTTAAACCAAAATAGTTGAAAGTAATTTGAATTGGAGAAAAATAAAAAATCCATAAATATGAGCAAGAAATGGTTCTACATACCCTTAAACATTGAAAGAACTTAAGATTGAAAGAAAGGATTTAGACTTTCTTTCTTGAATCAGTTCTCTCTAGATTGTTCAGATCAATATTTTAGAAGTGGAATAAGAAATTTAGTCATGTAAAAACTAAAGGAGATCAAGGAGTTTTTAACCTGTGAAACTGAGAAACAGAAGGACTTTTTTTCTTTTTCCTTTTTTCACGTATGTGAAACTGATAGAGGAAGGGAGCTTTTAATGTGTGAAATTAAAGATGACAGAGAGATTTGTAACTGATGGAAACTAAGGAACTTGTATCTGCTTAAATAACATCTAGCTAAGGACAAAAAACAAATGTTTGGATACTGATGAATAGAAAGGTTCAAGTTAATCGAGGTTAAGGTAAAAATGAAACGACTAAATTGCCCTTGGAGTTACCTGGAAAGTTACTTAGTGCGAGATGTTACAATGATGTACTATCATCTAGCACAATGGCTTCAACAATAGGTGGACACAAATTTATCTTACATGAAGAGTAAATTCTGTCATCAATAGTATCAACTAGTGTATCACACTCACAATATGTACATCATCATAAAGAAGCAAAAAATTAATAGACTCATATGTAGTTAAGATACTACTCACATTCAATGGGTTACTAGCCACACAATTATTATTCATATGCCTAAAAGTGTAAGATTTAGCTATGTTACTGTCACAAACCGAGGCTACTCCTAGTCGCGACAATGGTGCTTATGGCCACAAGTGACCACAAGCTAACCCATGAGCTGGTACCTACAGTAAGAACTAAATATCATAATAATAAAGGACATGTGTGGAAAATAACTGGTAAAGCCATGAAGTCAGAATACTAAAAGTAAAATAAATTCACAAGTCTAACATTTGATAAAATACTGAAACATAATTAATAAGTTTTATAAACTGACCAACTGTTTAACTGACTGTCTAAATGTCAGAAAGCCTCTAAATTGACTAAGGTATTGATAGGACAGGCCCTAACTGAGTCCAACTAACTAACTGAATAGAAATGCAGAAATAACTGAATAAACATAACATGTTATCGATAGATGAAGACTCACTACTGCTGCTATTGCTAAAGCACTAAAATGTATAAGTACGACTGGGAAATCAAGCGTCCGAACAGATTACATAAGACATCAAGCGCAAAGAAGAGTATGAGGTTAGTACTTTAAATGTACTCGTATATGCGATGAGGACAGGATGAAATGAATAGGGTACTGTACATGTTAAATAAAGACTAACTGTATAACATGAGATAGCTGAACATGAATGCATGGAAACTGAAATGTCATAGAATGCATGACCAAGAATATATCTATATATATTTTTAAGATAATCAGTATACTAAAATACTAAAAATCTGATAACAGAATGACTGGTAATCTGTATGCTTTGGTCAAGTAAACATGAATTGAATTTCAGATTGAATACTGGTCTAAGACTGTGGAAGGTATAATCTAACCGACATGCCCCAATCTGAGCTAGTTGGGGTCCAACCTATAACCCCAGTTAGAAGGGTAAATGTACCATGCCACGGGTACTAACACTGGCTGTGTGGATCTACTAAACTGGTGTCCCGAAGGACTAAAGAGTCACCCTATAGTAGCAAGAAACTCATATGATATGTGTCAATCCTAAACTGGCAAGAAGATATCTCAAACCTACGCTAGCTACATAGTTTTGTAATTAAGGGATTGCTACTAAGGGTCGAACCCTAAACTAGAAGAAATGCCCTATAATACCCTATACTTTCTCCTAGCATGAAATCATCGCAAGAATATTAAAAGCTTTCTTTGAAAAATGAATCCACTTTTGTACACGTGGTATTTTTAAGATTTTCACTTTTTATCATGTCAAAAATTAAATTAGCTTTCCTAACAATACTAATTTCATCAAAATTTGACATCGAACGAGGAAGTTATGGCCATTTTACAAAGAGCAGTCTGAATCACCTAAGTGCGATAGAGCAGGACGATGAACCAGCGAGCTAGCGACAGACCATCGCATCAAGGCAATAAGTTATAGTTCTGGTCCTAGTGCGATGGTCTGTCTGACGAACCATCAACCTAGTAATGGACCATCGCATATTCCATTCAGTTATTTTAAAACCATTTTTAAAAGAGTATTTGGGTCTTTTTCCATCTGATTTAATCCCTAATTACACCCGACCATAGCTCATTAGTTCATTATTATTATACAACAACAAATTAGGGTTTCTATAAGAAATTAATCCCCAAGAACAAGAAACCCTAGATGCTTGATTCCAAGCCAAAAAATCAAGGTTTTGTCCACAAATATTCAAGAAACTCATAGCCTAGGTATGCATAGTGTTCACTCATGGACTCTTTTTGTCCATGAAGCCCAAGAATCTCTTTTCAAAGTTCAAGTATATGGATTTTATGAATTTCATGTTGGGTTTGCTTTTGTTCATGTTGATAATGACTAATAGAGTTCTAATCCATGTTTGGTGATAAATTTTATCTGGAATTAATTAGTATAGGTGTATATTCATGTGAACCTTTGATTAAACACTTGAATGATAAATTAGAGTTGAATCATGATGCTTACTTGTTGTCTAATGTTGCCTACATATACTATGCTCACCATGTGTTTGATTAATTGCCTAAGTAACGGAAAAGTGCCAAACTAGTATGATATTATAAAATCCCTATTTATGTGCAAGCCTATGCAAGATAAGTGATTGATGAAATGTCTTAGTCAATGAATTATGATGTTAATTTTGTATTCAAGATAGTCATGCTTTGTCAGTTTCTTTCCATTAAGTCCTAGGGGTACTTATACCCGACAATTTAGCTGTATGCCTAGAGCCAATGTCATGTTTTCAAGATATTCTTAGTCAAGCCATGATCAGTAAAATTCAGTCAGTCTCATGACTCAGTAAAACTCAATAATCTTAGTAATATTTTGTCAGTCGACTAAACTCAGTAAACTCAGTCTATTTAGTTTAGTTAGACATGTTCAGTGTCCATTCAAATGGGAGTAGGAATTAGCACCGAGCAAACCCAAGGATGGAAACTCACTTTCTAGTTGAGGGTGTGATTCTTAGGAGTAATTCTTGCATTCCAAAACTATATAGCCAGCGTAGGTTGAGACATATTACCCTATAGTTGAGGGTAGATGAGGTGGATTAACCTACTAGTTGAGGGTTCCCACCATTCTCATTAGAGTAACCTGCTAGTTGAGGGTCACTCACATGTTGTCCTTACCAGTGGCACAGTATCGACACCCTTCTAATCAAGACACAAATTAGACCCAGTTCAGCTATATTGCATTTTTGGGGCATGTCAGTTAAATAACTACCTCCCATAGTTTTAATATCAGTATCAGTACAAAAACTCAGATAGTTCTTCAGATGTCAGGACTGTCAGCTACTATTAACTCAGCTTAGTACGTAACTCAGATAGTTCTATCAGAATCAGGTCTGTCAGATATAGTCACTCATGTTATCAATAGTCATCTTTAGTAATCATGTTATTACGGTATTAGTGTTAGTTATTATGTATTCATGCATGCATTCTAACATTCATATTAGTTAGTTAGCTATTACTATTATGCATAAGAACCCCATGCATTTAGCCTACCTCACATGCATACCAGTACATTCAATTGTACTGACGTATTTGCGCTATGGTATTTTATACCATAGGTTCAGAGACATGAGCTCCAGAGTATCAGTAGCATTCCAGTCTAAGCAGTCAGAGTTAGAAGTGAGTCCTCATCGTTCAAAGACATGATCATTCCTTTATTATGTCATTGATTAATTTATTAGTTGCAGTTAGTTGGGGACATGTCCCATCAACTCCTTATTCAGATAGTTATGTTTTTTAGAGGCTTTCTAGACTATATTATGTTTAAATAGTTTATTTCAGTTTTGTTTTGGGTATTTCATACCACACCCAGATGCTATATCTTTTATTAGATGTTATCTCATAGTTTTGAACCTTATGGACTTTCAGTTTATGTTTTTGCATTATACAGTATATATTATGCAGTATACAAGTACAAATATTAGTCATGGATTAGCTTATGGTCCTTCGGGTTCATGAACACTGTGTAGCATTCTGGGTACCAAATTTTAGGTGTTACAGACTTGGTATCAGAGCCTAAGGTTCAATAGTATCTTAGGAAGTCTGAAAGTCGTATCTAGTAGAGTCTTGTACATGGGTGTATTGCGAGCCACATTTATGTGCAGGAGGCTATAAGAAATTTTAGGAATAGTTTCCCTTATTTCAGTATTCATGTCATTCCAGTGAGCATAATGTTAAGTTAATTTCTCAATCTAATCCTTTTCTCCTCTTCATTTTAGAACATGCCTCCCAAGAGAAGAAACTAGCCTGCCCAAGAAGATCCCTTGGATTAATCCATTTTTTATTTAGAGTTTAGAGCTGCATTCACTACTCTTTCTCAGTTAGTTACTGCTTAGAATGAACGATCAACTGTCATTTCGGCCTACCCATTGGCCAATTCAGCTGGATCCAGAATTCGGGGCTTCACCCAAATGAATCCTCCAACTTTTTTTCTGGTTTAAGGCAAATGATGGTCCTCAGGAATTCATCGATCAGGTTTAGAAGGTTACTGACATTATAGGGGTGTCAACTATTGAGAGTGCTAAGCTAGCTGCATATCAGTGTAGGATATTGGTCACACTTGGTACAAGCAGTGAAAGTCAAAAAGGTCAGTTGATGTAGGACCTATAGAGTGGAAGGAGTTTGTCACCACATTCTTAAATAGGTTTTTTTCCCTAGAGTTGAGAGAAGATAAGGTGCAACATAATGGTGAAAGAGTATTCTCTTAAGTTTACTCAATTAGCCATATATTCCCCTCATGTGGTTGCAGAAAGCAGGGCCAAGATGAGTAAGTTTGTTTCTTTGGTGAATGATAGTGTGGTCAACGAGTGTAGGTCTACAATGTTGACTAATGAAATAAGTTTAGCTAGGCTTATGACTCATGCTCAATAGATAGAGGAGCAAAAGATTAAGATGAAGAAGAAGTAGAATAAGAGAGAAAGGATAGGTAGTTTCAACTTTGCTTAGCCTAAATCAGAAGGAAAAAACTGTTCTCAGTTTCATCCTAAGTCATCAGTTCCAGCTCTTTCTTTGGCTAGCTCTCCAGCTCCTAAGTTTAGGGATAGAAACAAAGATAGAGCACTATGCTCTAAGTCTAAGGGTAGTGTTAACAGTGCCCACACCTATCCTCTTTACCAGACTTATAGCAAGCACCACCAGGGTACTTGCAGAGCTGGCAGTGATAGTTGTTTTGGGTGTGGCAAGCTAGTTCACAGAGTTAGATATTGTCCGCAGTCAGGTTCGAAGGTTCAACCAAACCATTCCTCAGCTTTGTCCAGTTGCCCAAATCAGCAGGGTGACACCTTCAGTTCTACTAATGGGCAATGCCCAAATAGATTCTATGCTCCCAGTCCTGGAAAGATCAAGAAAATTCTCTTGATGTGGTTACTGGTACGTTATAGATCTTTCATGTGCATGTTTATGTTTTGCTAGATCTAGGTGCATCCTTGTCTTTTATTACTCCCTATATAGCAAACAAGTTTAGAGTTTGTTCCAAAATTCTAGAAGAGCCCTTTTAAGTTTCTACCCAAGTGGGTAAAACTATCATAGCCCGGCAGGAATACAGGAACTGCTCGGTTATGATATTTTAGAAAATCACTTCAGTAGACTTAGTTGAATTAGAGATGACTGATTTTGATGTTATTATCGGCATAGATTTTCTTTATTCCTGCTATGCCACAGTCGACTGCAGAAATAGAATAGTCCAATTTCAGTTCCCGAATAAACCCATCCTTAAATGGAAGGGTAGTGTATCTGCTTATAGAGGTCAACTTATTTCCTACTTTCGAGCACAAAAAATGATATCTAAGGGATGTGTCTATCATCTTGTTCAAGTTAAGGATTCTAGATCTGAGAATCCCAGTCTTGAATTAGTCCCAATCGTGAATAAATATTCAGATGTCTTTCCCAAAGATATTCCAGGAATTTCTCTCAAAAAGGAAATAGACTTCAGTATTGATTTTCTTCCAGATACTCAACCTATATCTATTCTTCCATACAGAATGACACCAACAAAACTCAGAAAATTGAAAGAGCAGTTGAAGGATCTCTTACATAAGGGATTCATCAGACCTAGTGTGTCCCCGTAAGGTGCATCAGTCTTATTCATGCGCAAAAAAGATGGTTCTTTCAGAATATGTATAGACTACCGTCAAATTAACAAAGTCACTATCAACAACAAGTATCCTCTTCCCAGAATCAATGATTTGTTTGACCAACTTTAGGGTGCTAGCTATTTTTCCAAGGTCGACCTCAGATCCGGCTATTATCAGCTTAGAGTCAGAGAATATGACATTCTAAAAATAGCTTTCCGTACTCGATATGGTCACTTCAAGTTTAGTCATGTCCTTTGATCTTACCAATGCCCTAACAACTTTCATAGACTGATGAACCTTGTGTTCAAGCAGTACTTGGACCTATTTGTCATAGTTTTCATAGATGATATTCTGGTCTATTCCCGCAGTAAGCATAATCATATAGACCACCTCAGAATAGTACTTGAGGCTCTCAGAGATCATCAAATTTTTTGCCAAATTTAGTAAGTGTGAATTTTGGCTAAGGTCAGTAGCCTTCCTTGGTCATATCATTTTCGGTGATGGCATTAGAGTAGATCCTCACAAGATCAAAGCAGTAAGAAACTGTATTTGCCCCATCTCTTCATCAGATATTAGGAGTTTCTTGGGTTTGGCTAGCTATTACATATGGTTTGTTGAGGGATTTTCATCTATTATATCCCTTATGTCTAGATTGACTCAGAATAAAGTCAAGTTTCAGTGGTCAGATCCTTGCGAGAAGAATTTTCAGGAGTTGAAGACTCAACTAACCTCAACTCTAGTCTTAGCTCTTCCAGATGGTTCAGATAGGTTCATAGTGTATTGTGATACATCCAGAGCAGGTTTAGGTTGTGTCCTTATGTAGAATAGTAAGGTCATAGCCTATGCCTCTAGACAACTTAAACCCCATGAGAAGAATTACCCTACTCATGATCTTGATCTAGCAGCTGTAGTTTTTGCCTTAAAGATTTGGAGGAATTATCTATATGGAGTTCATGTAGATGTGTTCACCGATTATAAGAGCCTTTAGTATGTCTTTTCTCAGAAATACCTCAATCTTCGTCAGAGAAGGTGGTTAGAGCTCTTGAAAAATTATGACATGAGTGTCCTTTATCATCTGGGCAAGGCCAACGTAGTGGCCGATACTTTCAGTAGACTGTGTATGGGTAGTGTTGCTCATGTTAAGGATAGTATGAAGAGGCTAGCTTAGGAAATCCATCAACTTTCCAGACTAGGCGTTCACTTATTTGATTCAGAGGAGGGTGACATATGGGTTCAAAGTAGTTCAAAATAATCTCTAGTTTCTGAGGAGAAAGAAAAGCGAGATAGAGATCCCAGTCTAGTCAAGTTGAAAGAGTCAATCAAGGATTAGAAAGTAGAGGTTTTCTCCCAAGGGGGAGATGGTGTTCTGCGTTGTCAGGGTTATCTGTGTTTTCCTGGTATAGATGACTTAAGGCAGTGAATTTTTGTAGAAGTGCATGGTGCATGGTGCATGGTGCGCGCTACTCTATTCCTGGTATGAGGGAGATCTATTAGTAGAGTGGGATGAAGAAAGATATTATAGAATTTGTGGGTAAATTCTATATATATCAGCAGGTTAAGATAGAGCATCAGAAGACTAGTGGGTCCATATTGGAGTTTAGTATTCCTACTTGGAAGTGGGTGATAACGCTCAATCTACAGCTCTCGTGGGAGTGTAAAGCGGTCATTAGAAAATATAGAACCCAACCTGGGTTGGGTGTCGATCCCACAGGGAATAGCTTGGCCAACAAGTAAGCAAAATTACTAAACTTTTGGTGCAAGTCTCGTAAGAAGGGGGGATTGTAATAAGTAACCAAAATAATGAAATAAAAGCTGAAAATAGCAAAGTAAAAGAGAAAGATTGTCACGTAAGTTGTAAACAATGGGAATTGAAGCGTTGGGGTTATGTCCACCTTCTGAGGTATACGTCTCTATTGGCTATGAGTGTGTAGAGTCTTGACATGCAATTGCTTATAGAGAATTGTAGTCGATGGTAAATCCAAGCGTCTCGCGACCTAAACAAGGACTATTTCACTTTAACTCTCACGAGCTTAAAGCGTGTCTAACGGTACGAATTCTCCAAGAGGTTAGTCCAGTTACGGCACTAGCTTTTTAATAGGAAAAGGTGTCCTACTACCTTGACATTATCTCTTTTCTAGACAAATAACCTTTCTCGCGAACAAGTTAAATGTTAGACTGGCATTATTCTATGCGTCTGCAGCCACAAGAATTTGTATTAAGATGAAGAGAATAATGATATAAGCAATATACGTGTCTCGAACTCACAAACTCACAGCAATAGATAGTATCTCATTCGGCTTCCATAACCCCAACAGAGAAGTTTAGTTACCCATGAGTGCGAAGGATATCACGATTTGCATGGTTGATGGCGTGAGAAGTAGGTGATAGGCGTGAGGCGTGATTCCTTAGCAAGTAACGATTCTCTTGTTGTGGACTAGATGAATAGAATTAATGGAAAGATTAGAAGAGTAGATTAGAAGTGTTGTAGTGGAAGAAGAGAGGGATGGAAGAAGATTAATAGTTGAATGTATCTCTCCACTAAGGGAGGAGTTGCCTCTCCACTAAGGGAGGACTTAATTAAAATCTCTAGCATGATAGGGTATTTATAATACTCCTATCCTACTCCTACTATGCTAATGAAATAAATAACCAAATCCTACTAAACTAAGGAAATACTTAACCCATTTGTACTAGGTTAATGTAACATTCTCCTAATCCAAATAAACTAATGAAATACATAACCCAATTGTACTAGGTTAATGTATCATTGTCAAAATCCAGCTTTGTGTTTGTAAGTCCCCAGAGTCTTCTGAAATGCTGTTTTAGCCCGGGACAGATTTTCCATGCAGCAGTTTTGGTCCTTTAGGCGTCCCACTTCCTTCTCCTTCGTTCGTGAGCTTTCTTTTGCATCAAGTAAGCCATAAAATGCTGTATTTTGCATCATTTATACCTGAAACTTTACTAATCATGTTTGTTAGCTCATTTATAGGAAAAAGGACTAAAAGTGCATGAAATATATAATTTGTTCTCAAAACTAGGCTAAAATATGGGCAAAATATATTGATATAGGCGCGTAATTTCGCCTATCATCAACACCCCATACTTGAAGCTTTGTTCGTCCTCGAACAAAATATCATGTCCTTCTAAACATCAACTTAGGGTTTTTACATCAACAACACAAAACATTCTTCAAGACAAGCACAACAATTATCAACAAACAGTAGCTTTCCGATTATAAGTAGAAACAGTTTAACCTCTAGCGTAGACTAGTGATGGTGATCAACTCGCATGCAAACGTTAAGGTACAAGGAATCATATATAACTACCCAAAACTCATCAACCATGTGTGTCTCACAATATATTACCCATAATCACTCACAAGTATAGCATATTTTTCAAACATGGGTATCAACAATATCCTTGCTCTCGCTCTCACAACGAATTCATATGTAGCAACTGATGACCATAGGCTTGCCCTTAATGTAGTACTCCACTAAATGTCAGAATGTTAAGATTAGGATCAAGTAGGTCTTTTGATGGTTGTAATGTAGGCTAAGGGACGGGTAGGATCAACTATTTTGGCCAGAAATAGTGACTAAGTTCCTAAGCACTTTAATACATCACATTGTATCATTGACACTTTTTTCTTTCAACCTTTCTTCTTTCCTTTATTCTACCACCCTTGTTCTCCTCTTTTTGTTTTTCAATTCTAAGAACAACTCACTTTTCAGCTTTCCTTTCCTTTTTCTTTTCACAACATACATCTTATGATAGCACTTTCTTTTTCATAACATATTCAAGCACCATTACAATTTAAAGCATCATACTCACCCAATTTCCTCTTATGTTGTCACATGACTTTTTCACTTTAAAGCACTTAGGAATTTGGATCAAATTACGGTCTTGAAAGAAATGGATTAGGCTTACATGCAAGGTTGTCAAAGAAATAGGCTAAAGGCTCAAAAGGGTTTAACTAGGATGATGTCCATGGGTAGGTAAAACTGAAGGTAAACAAATATAGGTTGCCAAAGAAATGCCTAAATCATATCCTAAACTTACATTCCTTATTTTCGCTTTGCATACATACCAGGCAAGTTCTAGCATCAGCCACAAACATAGAATATACTATTATCTCACACATACAAGGCACATGGTCGGCTTGCTTGGAAGTAATATAGACTCTCGACCCAACAATTGAAGGAATTTAATCACACAATATCACATAATGAGTCACAACTAGAGCCTAAACGTCTCAATAGTCACAATTGTAGCACATACTCTTGTTATAATCTCATGCTGCCTATCAAAATAATTTCATGCGAAGCTAAAAAAAAAAAAATTTTACTACTAAAAAAACAAAACGAAACAAAAATGAAACAAAAGAAAATAAACATAGATGCGAATAGAGAAGTATAGCATGCAATACCACCACCCCACACTTAGTCGGGACACTGTCCTCAGTGGAAAATAAATACGAGGAACCTAGTTGGTCGGACTTATCCTCTATGTCTGGGGTCATACCCCTTGCATTGGAATCATCATCAGAGTCGTCATCCTCAGAAGTTCCTCATAAGTATCCCACTTAATTCCAAGCGTGAGTCGGGGTATTTGCTGCGAGGAGGGTTCTCCTTGGTCCTTGCGGCCTTTGTTTCTTGCTCTTTTGGGAAGTGGTAGCCTTTTCTTTGCCTTGTCTTGCTTTGGGTGCCATTGTACCTGAGATTGCTTGAAGCTTGTGGAGATGGTGTTGTGAATTGGAAGAGCAAAAGAAGAAAATTTTGAGATGATTTGGAGAGGGAATGCGGTGCCTTTAGGGTATTTTCTAGTGTGGTTGTGTTATAAAACTAAGTCCCCTTTATATAGGAAGAGAATGGGTCGGGTTATGACCCATTTACAATCGGATTTGGGGACAAGAACACCACATATGCAGCGCATATCACTCGGCATATCAATGACATATGCGGCACATTGTCTATGGCATAATGGGACATATGCGCCGCATAGTCTATGGCATTTGTAGACATATGCGCCGCATAGTCTATGGCACATGAGATACTGAGACCAAATGCCATAGCATAGACGGCGCATAGTCAAAAGCATACCTAGGAATAGGCGGCGCATAGTGTATAGCACACTAGATTCCGAGACCTTAGGCTATAGGATAGGTTGTGCATCGTTCGTGGCCTAGTTTTACCAAGGCCTAGCCTTTCTCGATGCCTATTTTGACAAGGAAAAGGCTCAATCCATAGCCTTATGCATCACCATTCCTAACTTACCAACTTTACCATACAATGCGTCCAAATCGTCAATTGAAATCAATCTCCTCGTTGAATACTTCTTGCACCTATTTTTGCTCAAAACCAAACGAAAACGATTAGTACGATGGGTTGCCTCCCACCTAGCGCCTTAGTTTTGGTCGTGGAATGACTCTTATTTTTGGATTTTCATTTATCAAGAACAAAACAAGTACTAGAACGAAAGAAAAAATGATAAAACAATAAAACGATAAATCGATGGGTTGCCTCCCATCTAGCGCCTTATTTATTGTCGTGGCTCGACGTAGTTACCTCGAGTACTCAGACTTCGTTGAGGTAAGTGATGGATCGTTTTCTGAAAGGATTTAGACGGCAATGAGGCTTACCTGTGGGCATGCGATCTTCTTCGAGATAGCTCCTACGTTTCTCCGGAGAGTCACCAATTATATCATCAATAGTCCAACCCATAACTCTCTTGTACCTCATCAGAGCAGAGATAAGAGCCTCATCCACCACACTTATCGGAAGTATACTTCCACTTTCCAAGAATACATACCTTAGATAATCGGGGAGCTCTTGCGATTCTAGCATTGGTGGATCGTCAATGTGAGTCTTCGCTGTTGGTTGATTCTTGAGATCACAATCCGGTTTCTTAGGAGTATAAGACTCTATTTCTGTTAGATCACCCATAAGTTCTTCATAATCTTCATTATCCTCATGCTCAACATTCAGTGGCGCAGCAGACAATGGCTCAACAGTAGGTTGTTTCTCTATAGATAATGCTTTCATATCCTCTTGATGAACATCAGCTACAGATAACTCATTCATATCGCTGGGCTGCTTCATTGCTTTGCATATATCAAACCGTACCACTTCGTCATTAATTTGAAACAGAAGCTCATTATCTTTCATGTCAATAAGCACACTTCCGGTTGCAAGGAAAGGACGTCCCAAGATTATGGGAACTTCAGAATCCTCCTTACAATCCAGAATAACGAAGTCTGTAGGAAAGATGAATGAAGAAACCTTCACCAACACATCATTCAAGATACCCACAGGTCGTTTTACCGACCTATCAGCCATCACGAGCCTTATATTGGTTGGTGTAGGGTCTCCCAACCCCAAATTTCTGTAGATGGATAGTGGCATCAAATTGATGCTAGCTCCCAAATAGCACAATGCCTTAGCAAAATCCAACGATCCAATTGTGCAAGGAACAGTGAAAGCTCCGGGGTCGGCCTTCTTCTGAACTATCAATCGGGTAGCAATTGCACTACAATGATGCATACGTCTTTCAGCTCATAACTTGCTGCCCTCTTCTTTGTCAAAAGATATTTCATAAACTTCGCATACCCAGGCATTTGTTCAAGTGCCTCTACCAGTGGAACATTAATGGTCAGCTGCTTCAACATAGTCATAAATTTGCTAAACTTAGTGTCATCCGCCTCCTTCTTCAATCTTTGGGGAAAAGGTGATGGTGGGTATGGAAGTGTTCTCTCCGTGGCTTTCTTCTCCTCTTGCTGCCGTTTTTCCACTTTTTCAGGCTGCACGTCACTAGGTGAAATATCCCTAACGTTGGAAGTAGTTGTCGGGCTTCTTTGCCTTTTGTAACGTCACTAGGTGTAGCATCCATGTCCACAACTTCGTCAACCACTTGCTTGCATTTTGCTAAAGTTTCCAGCACCTTACCACTTTTGGTAGTGATGGCCATGCATGACCCATCATTCCTTGGGTTTTGCACAGTATCGCTTGGTAAGGTGCCAGCCTTTCTTTGATTGAATGCTGCTGAAAGTTGGCTCAATCTCTGCTCTATTTGCTTGATAGAAGTGGAATGAGAATCAACTAGTTGCTTCATGGAGGACAAATCATCAATCACCTCCTTAACTCCTGCGCTCGTTGCTTCCACTCCTTTCAATAACTTAGCCATCATGTCTTCCATACTCCCAGAATTAGATGTGGTGGTATCACGTCTACCAGGGGGAACATACAAACCACTTTTTTCATTATTTTTCTTCCAACTACCTTGGTATTTGCTTCCAGATTTATCATAATAGTTCCGACCTTGGTTTCCTTGGGCATTCCCACGGAAACCCTCCTGATTGTTCAAGTAGTTGGCCTCCTCTTCAGAATCAGATTCGTATCTTCCTTTTAGCGCTACAGCTTTCACTTTTTTGGTCTTCCTTGATAATAAGTGCTTTGTCAGAAGATCCAAGTGTGTTTTCATGTGAGCCATGTTTTGGTCACGATCTTCTTGTCTTCGCCTCTGCTCTGCAGTCATGCCAAAAGATACAGTAGAGCTTGCTACCTCAGGAAGCTCTACTTTGCTTCGTCATCCGATCTAGCATATTGCTTGCCTGTACAAGGTGAGGTCCATAAATGATCCACCTGCTGCATTATCTACCACTGGCTTAGTCACCGAATTCAAAGATCTGTATAATATCTCCATCAAGTGGACATTGGTTATATGATGGTTTGGGCACTGCATTAGCTTCATCTTGAACCTCTCCCATGTAACGTGGAGAGCTTCAGTTGGAAGCTGTCGAAAATTGGTGATCTCATCTCTCAACTGTGCTCTTTTGGATGGCGGAAAGAATCTTTCTAGGAAAGCGTCTTTCAATTGCCTCCAACTAGTAATCGAATCAGGAGTCAGCCCATTCAACCATAGAGTTGCCTCCCCAGACAGAGACAATGGAAATAAGCGTAGTCGAATTGCATTCTGTCCAACGCCAGGATTGTCAAATGACTTGCATGTAGAAATAAAGTTGATCAGATGCATATTCGGATCATCGCCTGCTAGTCCACCAAATAATCCCTTGAGTTGCAAAAGCTGAATCATGACGCTAGTGATATTGAACTTTGCTCCAGGTGCCAAGGGAGGAAGAATAATAGATCCTGTGGAACCAGCTTCGTCAAGATCATCTTCATCATCATCGAACAGCATTGGTACAGTTCGACGTTCAGGCCTATATCTTGCTTGACGATCTCTTCTGTTTGCTGGTGTCGCCATCTCAGCAGTATGCTGTGGGTTTAATAGCTCTTCATCGCCCAGATCCTCATCGTCAGGATTTGTTGCTCGCCTACGGTTATAAATATTTTGTTGATGCACTTGAGAAGCCATCCTTTCAATTTCACGTTGTGCCTCCATTGATGCACTAAATAAACCTAAAAAAAACAAAAATAACAACTAAAAGTAAAAGTACGAGAATCTTTGACCAAAGGGTCTAGTAATTATCACGAACTTGATTGACACTCGTATTCCCCGGCAACGACGCCAATTTTTGATAACACTCAATCTACAGCTCTCGTGGGAGTGTAAAGCGGTCGTTAGCAAATATAGAACCCAACCTGGGTTGGGTGTCGATCCCACAGGGAATAGCTTGGCCAACAAGTAAGCAAAATTACTAAACTTTTGGTGCAAGTCTCGTAAGAAGGGGGGATTGTAATAAGTAACCAAAATAATGAAATAAAAGCTGAAAATAGCAAAGTAAAAGAGAAAGATTGTCACGTAAGTTGTAAACAATGGGAATTAAAGCGTTGGGGTTATGTCCACCTTCTGAGGTATACGTCTCTATTGGCTATGAGTGTGTAGAGTCTTGACATGCAATTGCTTATAGAGAATTGTAGTCGATGGTAAATCCAAGCGTCTCGCGACCTAAACAAGGACTATTTCACTTTAACTCTCGCGAGCTTAAAGCGTGTCTAACGGTACGAATTCTCCAAGAGGTTAGTCCAGTTACGGCACTAGCTTTTTAATAGGAAAGGGTGTCCTACTACCTTGACATTATCTCTTTTCCAGACAAATAACCTTTCTCGTGAACAAGTTAAATGTTAGACTGGCATTATTCTATGCGTCTGCAGCCACAAGAATTTGTATTAAGATGAAGAGAATAATGATATAAGCAATATACGTGTCTCGAACTCACAAACTCACAGCAATAGATAGTATCTCATTCGGCTTCCATAACCCCAACAGAGAAGTTTAGTTACCCATGAGTGCAAAGGATATCACGATTTTCATGGTTGATGGCGTGAGAAGTAGGTGATAGGCGTGAGGCGTGATTCCTTAGCAAGTAATGATTCTCTTGTTGTGGACTAGATGAATAGAATTAATGGAAAGATTAGAAGAGTAGATTAGAAGTGTTGTAGTGGAAGAAGAGAGGGATGGAAGAAGATTAATAGTTGAATGTATCTCTCCATTAAGGGAGGAGTTGCCTCTCCACTAAGGGAGGACTTAATTAAAATCTCTAGCATGATAGGGTATTTATAATACTCCTATCCTACTCCTACTATGCTAATGAAATAAATAACCAAATCCTACTAAACTAAGGAAATACTTAACCCATTTGTACTAGGTTAATGTAACATTCTCCTAATCCAAATAAACTAATGAAATACATAACCCAATTATACTAGGTTAATGTATCATTGTCAAAATCCAGCTTTGTGTCTGTAAGTCCCCAAAGTCTTCTGAAATGCTGTTTTAGCCCGGGACAGATTTTCCATGCAGCAGTTTTGGTCCAGGTCCCCAGAGTCTTCAGAAATACTGTTTTAGCCCGGGACAGATTTTCCATGCAGCAGTTTTGGTCCTTTAGGCGTCCCACTTCCTTCTCCTTCGTTCGTGAGCTTTCTTTTGCATCAAGTAAGCCATAAAATGCTGTATTTTGCATCATTTATACCTGAAACTTTACTAATCATGTTTGTTAGCTCATTTATAGGAAAAAGGACTAAAAGTGCATGAAATATATAATTTGTTCTCAAAACTAGGCTAAAATATGGGCAAAATATATTGATATAGGTGCGTAATTTCGCCTATCATCAGTGGGAAGAAGTGAACATGGACTTCATGACAGGTTTGCCTCGTACCCGTCATCACTATGATTCAGGTTGGGTCATTGTAGACAGGATGACCAAACAACTTATTTCCTTCCAATTCATACCTCTTATTCAGCGGAGGATTATGCCAAACTCTACATCAAAGTGTTGGTCAGATTACACGGTGTTCCGTTATTATTATCTCAGACAGAGGTACCCAGTTCACCTTTTATTTATGGAAAGTGTTCCAAAAGGGTCTAGGTACCCAACTTTATCTCAGTACAACTTTTCATCCTCAGAAAGATAGTCAAGCAGAAAGGACCATTCAGACTCTAGAAGATATGATGTGAGTGTGCCCAATTGATTTCAAGGGTAGTTAGGATGACCACCCGCCTTTGATTGAGTTTGCATACAACAACAACTATCATTCTAGTATTCGGATAGCTCTATTTGAAGCTCTCTGTGGTAGGAGATACAGATCTCCAATTAGTTGGTTAGAAGTTAGTGAGGCCTAGTTATAGGGCCTGGCTTAGTATTCGATGCCTTAGAGAAAGTCCAGTTGATTTGAGAAAGACTTCAGGCTACTCAGAGCCGAAAAAAGTCTTATGCAGATGTTTGGAGAAAGCATCTCAAGTTTAATATTAGTGGCTATTTCTATCTAAACATATCTCTGATGAAGGGAGTGAAGAGGTTCAGAAAGAAGTGACAAGTCAGTCCCCGATATGTCAGTCCTTTTAAAATGCTCAATCATTTTGCTAAGGTAGCTTATGAGCTCGATTTTCCCTCAGATCTAGCCTCAGTTCATCCAGTCTTCCATGTCTCCTTGCTTAAGAAATACAAAGGTGACCCAGCAGTTGTAGTCCCTATTCAAAGCATAGATGTTCAAAATAGCCTCTCTTATAAAGAGAGTCCAGTCGAAATCCTAGGCTATCAGACGCTTAGACTAAGGAACAAAGATGCCCCTCTGGAAAAATTCCTTTGGCGAAATTAGTCCGTTGAGGGAGCTACTTGGGAAGCAAAAGAAGACATTCATACCAAGTATCCTCACCTCTTTTCCGCCAACTCAGATCAAGCTCAAGGTAACAGTTCTCCTTAAGCTTACTCAGTTTCATGTCCAGTGTTTTATCAAACTTGGTATTAAATACCATTGCATATTTAGTCATGCATTCATGTATCAGTTCAGTTATATAATTGTGCATCAGACAGGAATTCTCATTGTGAGAAACTTGGTTCCTCAGAACCCTCAGTCATCCATTCATGAATCAGTTACACATGCATCAGATATACATGTTCAGTATGATATGTTCAGTTATCAGTCATATCATCCATGAGATCTTGTTCCAGTTATTCATGTTTAGTATGTACGTTAGTTTATGTTCTTCCCTTCACTCTCAGCCTCATTCGAGGATGAGTGTTATCAAGGGGGAGATATTGTAATACCTCATACTTTTTTCTAGCTTTAAATCGTCTCAAGAATGTTAGAAACTTTCTTTGAAAGATGAATCCACTTTTGCACACGTGGTATTTTTAATATTTTCACTTTTTATCATATGGGAAATTTAATGAGCTTTCCCAATGTTACCAATTTTGTCAAAATTTGACATCAAATGAGGAAGTTATGGCTATTTTACAGAGATTAGTCTGAATTGCCGAGGTTTGATGGAGCGGGCCGATGGACCATCGAGCTAGAGATTGAACATTGCACCCGACCATCTCATTAAAGAAGTGAGTTCACTCTCTGGCTTAGTGCGATGGAGAGGTCCAACGGATCGTGGAGATAGCGATGGACTGTCGCACCCCACCTTCGCATCAAGGCAGTAAGTTTTAGTTTTGGTCCCAATGCGACAGCCAGTCTGACGGACCTTCGACCTAGCGATGGACCATCACATCCACCATCGCATGTTCCATTCAGTTATTTTAAAGCAATTTTTAAAAGGGTATTTGTGTCTTTTTTCATTCGATTTAATCCCTAATTACACCCGACCATAGTTCATTAGTTAATTACTCTTATACAACAACAAATTAGGTTTTCTCTATGAAATCAATCCCTAAGAACAAGAAACCCTAGGTGCTTGATTCGAAGACAAAAATTCAAGTTTTTCTCACAAATATTCAAGAAACTCATAGCCCAGGTATGCATAGTGTTCAGTCATGGACTCTTTTTATCCATGAAGCCCAAGAATCTCCTTTCAAAGTTCAAGTATATGGATTTTATGAATTTCATGTTGGGTTTGATTTTGTTCATGTTGATAATGACTAATAGAGTTCTAATCCATGTTTGGTGATAAATTTTATGTGGAATTAATTAGTATGGGTGTAGATTCATGTGAACCTATGATTAAACACTTGAATGATAAATTAGAGTTGAATCATGATGCTTACTTGTTGTCTAATGTTGCCTACATATACTGTTGACTATATATACTATGCTCACCACGTGTTTGATTAATTGCCTATGTAAAGGAAAAGTACCAAACTAGTATAATATTAAGAAATCCCCATTTATGTACAAGCCTATGCGTCAAAAGTGTTTGATGAAATGTCTTAGTCAGTGAATTATGGAATTATGATGTTAATTATGTATTCAAGAGAGTCATTCTTTGTCAATTTCTTTCTATCGAGTCTTGGGGGTACTTGTACCCGATAATTTAACTGTATGCCTAGAGCCAATGTTATGTTTTCAAGATATTCTCAGTCAAGCCATGATCAGAAGAATTCAGTCAGTCTCTTGACTCAGGAAAACTCAATAACCTCAATAATATTCTGTCAGTCAATGAAACTTAGTAAACTCAGTCCAATCAGTTTAGTTAGCCATGTTCAGTGTCCATTCAAAGTGGAGTAGGAATTAGTACCGATTGAACCCAAGGATGGGTACTCACCTGCTAGTTAAGGGTATGATTATTAGGAGAAATTCTTGCGTTCCAGAACTACGTAGCCAACATAGGTTAAGACATCTTACCTACTAGTTGAGGGTAGATGAGGTGGATCAACCTACTAGTTGAGGGTTCCCACCGTTCTCATTAGAGTAACCTACTAGTTAAAGGACACTCATATATTGTCCTTACCTATGACGCGGTATCGATACCCTTCCAATCAGGGCACAGATTGGACCCTAGTTCAGCTATAATGCATCATTTGGGGCATGTCGATTTGATAACTACCTCCCACAGTTTCAGTATCAGTATCAGTAAAAGAACTCAGATAGTTTTTCAGATGTTAGGACTATTAGATACAGTTAACTCAGCTTAGTACGAAACTCAGATAGCTCTATCAGAATTAGGACCATAAGATACAATCACTCATGATATCAGTATTCATCTTTAGTAATCATGTTATTACGCTATCAGTGTCAGTTATTATGTATTCAAGCATGCACTTTCACATTCATATTAGTTAGTTAGCTAGTATTTTTCATGCATAAGAACCCCACGCATTTAGCCTTCCTCACATGCATACCAGTACATTCAATCATACTAACGCATTTTCCCTATGGGGTTTATACCATAGGTTCAAATACACGATCTCCAGAGCATCAGTAGCATTCTGGGTACCAGATTTGGGGCATTATATGCCCCCATCCCTAAGTTCGCTCAGTGTTGAGTCCTATTTCCAACTGAATGATACTATTTACTGGACTGAACTGAGTTTAACTGAGCAAAAAACTGATCATAAAAACTAACTAAATGAAAGTGATCATGGTTTATCTAAAAACATTCTGAAAATATGAAAATTATGTAAACAACTAGTTATCGGGTGTTAATAACCCACCGACACTTAATGGAAATAACAGTGATGAAATATAAAGCTTTAAAATCAATAGTCGGGGATTATTTCTAAAAACCTAACATTTTGGCATTTCATCAAACATATGAGAGTCATGAATTTAAGCATGGTAATAGGTAAAGCATGCAAGGATAACATGGGTGAAAAAGGCATATTTATGAACATCACACATACCTCAACTATCGAATCCGTGATGATTCTATGAAGTAGAAACTTGAATTCCTCGATATCTTGAGAATAGGTTAAGGTTTGTTCTTAAGAAACGAGAAGGATTTATTGAGAGAATTTGTGATTGAAAGAGAAAATAATGCTCTTTAGGGAACTAGATTTCATGTAATGGACTGATTAGGTGAAGGGAAAAGACCCAAATGCCCTTAAAATGCCGAAAAATAGAAGCTAGCCATGATGGAGGGCGCAGAGCAGGTTTTGGAGCACCAAAAAGGAGGTTACAATGCAGGCTAATCCTGATTTAGCCATTATTTTGGGCTTCAAAAAATGCCCTTACGTTTGTCCAAAAATTCCATAACTCACTCGAGATGTACTTTTAACATTCTCGATAATAAATCAACTCAAAAATGAAACTTCTGAGGTAGGGAAGACCAAGAATAAGATCATGGAAGTTCAGGGGTCTTGGAAATGACTAAGCCCCTAACACTTAGCCAAATTTTCAAGTTTTGGACACCTTAACATGCAATTGAGAGATGAAACGAGCTAAGAATTTTATGGGGTATTGCAATATCTACCCTTTGGGAACATTCATCCTCAAATGAGACTAATTAAGCTGAGTATACTTGGGAAACTAAAATTATATACTGAACATACACAATCGGAAACATGATTACACGGCTGATTCTAAAACATGACACATGAACTGAATTGAATGTATGCAATGACATGAAATAGATTTCATAGCTGAAACTAAGAATGGAAGAGAGTAAATTATAAGGAAAATTGTTACCTTGACATGAATCTGAGTTTGTGAAGAAAAGATGAGGGTACTTGGTTCGCATATATGCTTCTGCTTCCTAAGTGGCTCCCTCAACAAACTAATTCCACCAAAGGACATTGACCAAGGGAACTTTTTTGTTACTTAATCTATGAATCTGACGATCAAGAATCTCAAATGGAAGTTGTTCATAAGAAAGTCTATCTTGAACATCCAGTCTTTCTAATAGAACAACAATAACTGAATCACCAATATATTTCTTCAGTAGGAAAACATGAAACACTGGATGCACTGAGGCTAAATTTGTAGGAAATTCAAGTTCATAAGCCACCTTTCCAAAATGACTTAATATTCTAAATAGGCCAATATATTGGGAACTGAGCTTTCCTTACTTGACAAATCTCTTCACTCACTTCATGGGAGAGATTTTTAAATAGACTAAATCACCAACATCAAATTCAAGATCTCTCCTTCATACATCTGTGTAGGATTTCTAATGACATTGGGTTGTCTTTAGCCTCTCCCTAATCAACTAAATTTTTTCCATTGCATCAAATGTATAATATGCTCCTATTACTGTAGCCTCACCTTCTTCGAACTAACCGATAAGAGATTTACATCTTATTCCATAAAGAGCAACAAATGGTGCCATCTGATTTCTGGAGTGGTAACTATTGCTATAGGAAAACTCGATCAAAGGTAAGTGTTTATCCAAACTTCCTTTAAAGTCTGTAACATATGCTCTCAACATGTCCTCTAGGTTTTGAATAGTTCTCTCTACCTTACTATCTGTTTGAGGATAAAAAAGTTGTACTAAGATGAACTTAGGTACCAAGACCCTTCTGAAAAGACTTCTAGAAGTGAGAGGTAAACTGAGTAAATCTATCTGAAATGATAGACAAGGAGACTCCATGCAACTTGACCAAATCTCTAAGGTAATTATTGGCATAATACTCCGTTGAATAAGAAATGTGAACTGACAAGAAATGAGCTGATTTATTCATTCTATCTACAATGACCCATATAGAATCATGCTGATGATGCGTAAGAGGCAACCCTATCATAAAATCCATGTTCACTTCTTCCCACTTCCAAGTGGGAATGCTGAACACCTGCAATGTACTACTAGTCCTCTGGTGCTTAACTTTATCCTGCTGACAATTAGAATAATTAGCCACAAACTCTGTAATTTCTTTCTTCATACTACTCCACCAATAGACTTCCCGCAGATAGCGATACATATTAGTGGCTCCTGGGTGAGTGGAATACTGTGCACCATGCTCTTTTGCTAAGATTCGCTACCTCAAACCATCGGCACATGGAACACACAACCTACCCTGACAACGCAACATACCATATTCCACTAGTACCAACCTCTATCTTCTTATCTCTAACTAATTTCTTCAACTTAACCAAACTGGGATCCCTATCTTGATTTTCTTTCACTTTGGCAACCAAAGAAGATTTCAAACCATTCTTGACCCATATACTACTTTTAGCCAAATCAACCAACCAAAAAACTAATCTAGACAATTGATGAACCTCTCTGACTAACTCCTTGTTATCCTTCTCAACATGGGAAACACTACCTATAGACAATCTACTAAGGGCATCTGCCCCTGCATTGGCCTTTCCCAGATGATTCAACATACTTATATCATAATCTTTTAACAACTAAAGCCACTTTCTCTGACGAAGATTTAAATCTTTCAATGAGAACACATATTGCAAACTTTTGTGATCCATGAACACATCCACATGAACCCTATAAAGATAATGTCTCCAAATTTTCAAACCAAAAACAACTGTTGCTAACTCAAGATCATGGGTAGGTTAGCTGTTCTCATAGGTTTTAAGCTATCTAGAGGTATAGGCTATGACCTTACCTCTCTGTATCAATACACAACCAAGATTGATTCTCAAGGAATCACAATAAACTACAAACCCATCTGAACTATTTGGAAAAGTCAAAACTTAGGTTGAAGTGAGTCAAATCTTCAACTCCTGAAAACTCTTCTCGTAAGAATCTAACCACTAAAAATTGAATTTCTTCTGAGTTAATCGAGATATGAGGGACGCAATAAATAAAAACCCTTTAACAAATGATCTGTAATAGCTAGCCAAACCCAAGAAACTCCTGATATCTATTGAGAGATGGTCTAGGCCAGTTTCTTACTGCTTTGGTATTTTGAGGTTCAACTCAAATGCCATCACTGGAAATAATATGACTAAAGAAAGCTATTGATCTTATCCAAAACTCGCACTTACTGAATTTAGAAATTATTTTATGGGATCTGAGAATCTATAATACAATTTTGGGATGGTCTGTAAGATCATTTTCACTATGAGAATTGACAAGGATATCATTAATAAAGACTATGACGAATATGTCCAATTACTACTTAAACACCCTGTTCATCAAGTCCATGAAAGCGACTGGGGCATTTGTTAGTACCAAAAACATAACTAGAAATTTGAAGTGACCATATCAAGTTCTTAAATTTGTCTTTCGAATGTCACATTCTCTGACTCTAAGCTGATGCTAGTCGAATATGAGGTATAACTTAGAGAAATAATTGGCACCCTGAAGTTGGTAGAAGAGCGAAAGAGAGTTCTTTTTAAAAAACCCCCCCACATACTTTGAATGATGAACTTTAGATCGATACTCATTTTTGCGATGTTAATCGTGCCTTCGAATGATGGTTCTTGGAGTTCATGAACTAGGAACTTGGAATCTTGAATAAATTTGCAGAATTAATGGTGAACTTGGAGGTTCTTGAAGTTCTTGAACTAGGAACTTAGAATCTTAAATAAATTTGCAGAATTAATAGTGAACTTTGGAGGTTTTTGAAGTTGGATGTAGGAGCTTAGGGTTTTGTTTTTTAGGAAATTTGATTAAACATAACATATATTGCTTCAATAGGCTTTAATATAGGGTTTGGACGGATTTTGGGTGAGGGGAAATGACCAAAACGCCCCTAAAAATCAAATAATTCTCGAATCTGTCCTCTGGTGGACTATTTTGATAGTCTGAAGTAGATCAACCATAACATTTTACAACGATATCCAAATTAGATGAAACTAATTTTATTAGAAAAAGGACTCTCATATCTTTCCATTGATATATAGTATTTCACCCAGATCATTATGTACGAGAAGTTATGATCATTTGAAGTTGACCCAAAAATTTGATTTTGATAGGCTGAAGTAGATCATAACTTTTTTCTCCGATAGACAAATTGGATGAAACCCATTTCATTGGAAAGAGGACTCGCAGAGATTTCCATTGATATATAGTATATCACCTAGATCATTATGTACAAGGATTTATGATTATCTAAAGTTGGAGCAAAAATCTGCCAGGCCTCAGTACTTTTTCTTGCATGTTTTACTGTTCACTACTATTCACGGTTTGATCGGAATGTTCATAACACATCACTCGGGTGTCCATTTTGGATGATCCACATATCATTGGAAATCTTATTTGATACTCTACGCAATGGTGGGTCATAATCTAAGACATTCCGCATGGAAAATTTATAATTTATTCTAGAAGATAGAACCCAACACGTTTATGCACAAAAATTCAACGAAAAATTTCCCGGGGTATTACATCATCCCCCCTTGGAAACATTCATCCTCGAATAGCGCTAGACATGCCAAGATTAGATAGGGTATAGAGCATACAGCTGAAACCATTCATTAGACTCATCACCACATCGTTTCTCACTCCGAATGCAACATAGAATGCATAAATTCAAGAAACTATAGCTGAACACATAATAAATGACAGCTGAATTGCTGCAGCTTTTATCAAAAGTGCATGATTTAGGAAAGAACGGTACCTTCGGCTTGATTGGAGTTCACGGAAAATAGGTGCAGGTACTTGCATTGCATATCCACCTCATCTTCCCAAGTTGCACCCTTAACAGATTGGTTTCGCCACAATACCTTGACCAGGGGAACTTTTTGTTCCTTAGTCTTCGGACACTGAAATCAAGAATCTCAACAGGAATCTCATCAAAAGAAAGATTTTCTTGAATGTTAGCATCACAGAGGAATCCACTACCACAGCAACGTTAATATGCTTTCTAAGCATGGAGACATGGAATATTGGATGAACAGAGGACAACTCAGAAGGCAACTCAACCACATAAGCTACCTTACCAACACGGCTAAGAATTTTATAAGGACCAACATAACGGGGACTAAGCTTCCCCTTCTTTCCGAATCTCTTTACCCCCCTCATGGGTGAAATTTTCAGACTCAAGGCCTATCCTTCTAACATCCGCATATGACTTCTGACGACTCTGCACAGTTTTCAACCTTTCCCAAATCAACTTAACTTTTTCCATAGCCTCAAATACCGAATTAGTACCAATCACAGCCGTTTCACCGACCTCGAACCAACCTATGGGTGATCTACACTTACTCCCATATAAGGCTTCAAACGGAGCCATGCCAATACTAGAGTGGAAACTATTATTGTAAGCAAACTCTATTAACAGTAAGTGATCATCCCAACTTCCCTTAAAGTCAAGTGCACAAGCTCTCAACATATCTTCTAAGCTATGGATGGTCCGCTCAGCCTAATGATCAGTCTGCGGATGAAAAGAAGAACTCAAAAGCACTTGGGTACCAAGACCCTTCTGAAAAGCTTTCCAAAATTATAAAGTGAACTGAGTACCCCTATCCGAAATGATAGACAAGGGAACTCCATGCAGTCTGACTAGCTCTTAGATATACAATCTAGCGTAATCCTCAGTAGTATATGAAGTATGAACAGGCAAGAAATGAGCAGACTTAGTCAACCTATCAACAACAACCCAAATGGAATCATGATGGTGTTGGGAAGGAGGTAAACCAATCTCGAAGTCCATATTTATCTCTTCCCACTTCTAGGTGGGAATACTAAACTCTTGTATCATATCACCAGGTCTTTGGTGTTCAACCTTAACCTATTGGCACATTGCACACTAATCTACAAATACTGCTATATCTTTCTTCATGCCACTCCACCAATAGATTCCACAAGTCTCAGTACATCTTGGTGGAACCAGGATAAATAGAATATTACGCCCCGTGCGCTTCAGCCATATTCCTCTGTCTTAGATCATCAACATTCGGGACACACAACCTACCTTACAATCTCAACACACTATCTCCCCTTGGGAGAAAACCTCTACTTTTTGGTCCTTGACTGAATCCTTCAGTCTGACCAAACTAGCATCTCAGTATTGCTTTTCCTTCACTTTCAAAAACAAGGAGGATTCGGAACTACTATGAACCCCTATACTACCTTCAGTAGAGTCAAACAACCAAGCTGCCAATCTAGCCAAACAATGTACATCATAAGCCAACTCTTTCTTACCTTCTACCACATGCGAAATACTACCCATGGACACTCTACTTAGGGCATCCACCACAACATTGGCCTTACTCGAATGGTGCAACACACTCATATCATAGTCCTTTAAAAATTCTAACCATCATCTCTGCGTAAGATTCAATTCTCTCTGGGTAAACACATACTGCAAACTCTTGTGATCGGTGAAAACATCAACATGGAAACCATACAAATAGTGTCTCTAGATTTTCAAAGCAAACACAACAGTAGCCAACTCAAGGTCATGGGTTGGGTAATTTTTCTCATGGGGTTTCAACTTTCTAGAAGCATAAGCTATCACCTTACCCTTCTGCATTAATATGCAACCCAACCCAACTCTCGAAGTATCACAGTACACCACAAAACCATCAACACTATCAGGCAAAGTCAAATCAGGGGCTGAAGTGAGTCGAGTCTTCAACTCCTAAAAACCTTTCTCATAAGAGTCGGACCACAAGAACTTCACTTTCTTTTGGGTCAACCGATTCATAGGAGATGCTATAGAGGAGAAATCCTCAAAAAAATAGCGGTAATAGCCAGCTAAACCCAAGAAACTTTGGATATCAGTAGGAGAAATAGTTCTAGGCCAGTTTTTAATAGCTTCGATATTTTGGGGATCAACTCTAATATCCTCAGAAGAAATGATATGATCCAGAAAAGCAATTGACACCAAACCTCACACTTACTGAACTTGGAAAATAACTTGTGATCTCTAAGGGTTTGCAAGACAGTTCGGAGATGATCAGAATATTCATCCTCACTACAGGAGTACACCAATATATCATTGATGAACACTATGACAAACATATCCAGATATGGTGTGAACACTCGATTCATGAGGTCCATGAAAGCTGCTGGGGCATTACTTAACCCAAAAGACATAACAAGAAACTCAAAATGGCCATAACGAGTTCGAAAAGTAGTTTTTCGAATGTCACACTCCCTAAATTTAAGTTGATGATAGCCAGAACGAAGATCTATCTTTGAGAAATAACTTGCACCTTGCAATGGGTCAAACAAATCATCTATTCTCGAAAGAGGGTACTTATTTTTGATTGTGAATTCATTCAGTTGGCGGTAATCAATGCACATACGCAAAGAGCCATCTTTCTTTCTCAAAAACAACACAGGAGCAACCCAAAGAGAAACACTGGGCCTTATAAAACCCTTATCTAGTAGATCTTTGAGTTTCTTTTTAAACTCCCTAAGTATTGTAGGGGCCATACGGTAAGGAGGAATAGAAATGGCCTAAGTATCGGGAAGAAGATCAATCCCGAAATCTATATCTCTCTCAGGAGGTATCCTTAGGAGATCATCCGAAAAGACATCAGAAAACTTATTAACGATGTTAACAGACTGGAGAGTTGGAGTCTCGGACTTAGTATCTTTGACTCTAACCAAATGGTAAATACACCCCTTAGGTATAAGCTTTCTAGCTTTGAGGTAAGAGATGAAATAACTCTTGGGTGACACAAAATTCCCAGACCACTCAAACACGGATGCACCCAAAAAATGAAACTTGACCACTCGGGTCCGACAATCAATAGAGGCATAAGAAGAATACAGCCAGTCCATACCCAAAATCTACCATGTCTAACTCAATCGGATCAACCAACAAGACTCTATGAAGAACGGTAACAGAACACTTTTTATACACTTTCTGGGCAACAATCGATTCACCCACTGGGTAGAAACTAGGATAGGATCAGGAATTATCTTTGGACTCATTTCAAATTTCACAGCAATCAAAGGTGTAACTTATGACAAACTAGATCTAGGATCCAACAAAGCATACATATCAAACTGAAATATACGAAGCATACCAGTAACAACATCGGGAGAGTCCTCCTATTCTTGGCAGGACGGTGAAACAAAGAATCTATTCTGGCACTGCCCTCCAGTATTTCTAAAATAGGCGCCTTGAGTTGGGGATGGGTGAGTCCCTGGAATTGGAGCACTAACAATCTGAGTCTGGGTCTGAGGCGATAGTCACAACGCCCTTGTCCATCCTGTGGGTAATATCTAACTCTGTGACCTATGCCACCACACCGAAAACAACCCCTCTTCTCACCCCAACACTCACCCAAATAAGCCATACCACACTTAGGACACAAGGGATGATTTGTCTTACTACCAGCACTGTACTAGGACCTGGATGCATATGATGTAATACCTTACTCTGGCCTACCTCTAGGCATGGGAGAACTAGCAGATGACGGTGCTGGCATAGACGAATGATCCTGATACTGAGTGTGACTCCCTCCTTGCGATCTAGTCTGCCCTTGTCCGTGCTGCTCGGACCTAGCTCTCTTATTCCCTCTCATTCTATCTCTCTTTAATTTTGTCTGCCTCAATCTATTGGGCATGAGTCATAAGCCTAGACAATTTTATCTCACTTTTCATCATAGCAGACCTACACTCTTTAAGCATATAACTAGACACTCCAGTCACAAACTTACTCATACTAGCCCGATTATCAGCCACGAAGTCAGGAGCGTACTTGGCCAACTGATTGAACTTTAGACAGTACTCCATAATAGTCATAGAGCCCTATCGCAGGTTCACAAACTCTTCCACCTTCACCTCCCTTATATCTAAAGGGAAAAACTATCTAGGAATATATCGTAAAACTCTTGCCAAGTTGTAGGAACAACTCCCTCACCTCTACCTTTCCTCCAAGCAATAACCCAATCATAAGCAAGGTCTTTTAACCTATACGCAGCCAACTCCACACCATGTTCCTCAGATACATGCATCACCTGAGTAATCTTCCGCACCTCCTCTAAAAACAACCATAGATCCTCATCAGACTTGGACCCATAGAATTCCAGTGGATTCATCCGCATGAAGTCACAGATCCTGGAAGTAGCTGAATCACTTCCCTACTATTGTGGAGCCGGGGCTGGGTTGGCCTGAACATTTGCAGTAACAGCTTGGGCCAGTTCTTGAAAGGCTGCCTGAAATTCAATATGAGACACGTTTTCATTCAATTGGTCAGCGGGTTGAGGTTGCTGACCATCATTATTTCTTATCGTTCAACGTGGAGGCATATTTCTAAAAGAGGAGAGTACGAATCAATAGTAGAGAGAGACACTTTAAGCATGATAGACTTCTAAAAGAAAGAATCATACTTTTTACTAAAACGTCTTGTAGCCACTTGCTCATAGATGTGGCACGCTACACACTGATGATCAAGACTCTACTTAACACGGCTTGTCAGACTCCCTAGGACACCTTAAAACCTTAGGCTCTAATACCAAGTTTGTGACGCCCCCAAAAATGGGTCCCGAAGGGTCACACGGTGCTTGAGGCTATGAGTAGCCCCAAGCTAACCTCTTTGAGCCATTTTCATTCAGTTCAACACAAATCAACAGGGTTCCTATAAATAACCCTTAAATATCAGTAGAGTAATTATCATCCAAGAATAAAAGAATTTCAGAAAGATAACAAAATACGACTTATTAGTCAACTCCCAACATCTATACTAGTCTGACAAGCCTATAAGAAAATCAATAAAACTAGTGAGCCATTGAGACATGCCAATACTAGAGTGGAAATTGTTATTGTAAGAAAACTCTATTAACAGTAAGTGATCATCCCAACTTCCCTTAAAGTCAAGTGCACAAGCTGTCAACATATCCTCTAAGGTCTGATGGTCCGCTCAGCCTGACCATCAGTCTGCGGATGAAAAGTAGAATTAAAAAGAACTTGGGTACCAAGACCCCTCTGAAAAGCTTTCCAAAATTTCAAAGTGAACTGAGTACCCCTATTCAAAATGGTAGACTAGGGAACTCCATGCAGTCTGACTAGCTCTCAGATATACAATCTAGCGTAATCCTCAGTAGTATATGAAGTATGAATAGGCAAGAAATAAGCAGACTTAGTCAACCTATCAACAACAACCCAAATGGAATCATGATGGTGTTGGGAAGGAGGTAAACCAATCTCGAAGTCCATATTTATCTCTTCCCACTTCTAGGTGGGAATACTAAACTCTTGCATCATATCACCAGGTCTTTGGTGTTCAACCTTAACCTGTTGGCATGTTGCACACTTATCTACAAATGCTGCTATATCTTTCTTCATGCCACTCCACCAATAGATTTCTCACAAGTCTCGGTACATCTTGGTGGCACCAGGATGAATAGAATATTACGCCCCGTGCGCTTCAGCCATAATCCTCTATCTTAGATCATCAACATTCGGGACACACAATATACCTTACAATCTCAACACACTATCTCTCCCATGGGATAAAACCTCTACTTTTTGGTCCTTGACTGACTCCTTCAGTCTAACCAAACTAGCATCTAAGTATTGCTTTTCCTTCACTTCCAAAAACAAGGAGGATTCGAAACTACTCTGAACCCCTATACTACCTTCAGCAGAGTCAAACAACCAAGCCGCCAATCTAGCCAAACGATGTACATCACGAGCCAACTCTTTCTTACCTTCTACCACATGCAAAATACTACTCAGGGACACTCTACTTAGGGCATCCGCCATAATATTGGCCTGGCCCGAACGGTACAACACACTCATATCATAGTCCTTTAATAATTCTAACTATCATCTATGCCTAAGATTCAATTCTCTCTGGGTAAACACATACTGCAGACTCTTATGATCAGTGAAAACATCAACATGGAGACCATACAAATAGTGTCTCCAGATTTTCAAAGCAAACACAACAACAGCTAACTCAAGGTCATGGGTGGGGTAATTTTTCTCATGGGGTTTCAACTTTCTAGAAGCATAAGCTATCACCTTACCCTTCTGCATCAATATACAACCCAACCCAACTCTCGAAGCATCACAGTATACCACAAAACCATCAACACCATCAGGCAAAGTCAAAACAGGGGCTGAAGTGAGTCGAGTCTTCAACTCCTGAAAACTCTTCTCACAAGATTCGAACTACAAGAACTTCACTTTCTTTTGGGTCAACCGAGTCATAGGAGATGCTATAGAGCAGAAAACCTCAAAAAATGGCGTTAATATCCATCTAAACCCAAGAAACTTTGGATATCAGTCAAAGAAATAGGTCTAGGCTAGTTTCTAACAGCTTTGGTCTTTTGGGGATCAACTCTAATAGCCTCAGAAGAAATGATATGACCTAGAAAAGCAACTGACCTTAGCCAAAACTCACACTTACTGAACTTGGCAAACAACTTGTGATCTCTAAGGGTTTGCAAGACAGTTTGGAGATGATCAGAATATTCATCCTCACTATGGGAGTACACCAGTATATCATCAATGATCACTATGACAAATATATCCAGATATGGTCTGAACACTCGATTTATGAGGTCCATGAAAGCTGCTAGGGCATTAGCTAACCCAAAAGACATAACAAGAAACTCAAAAGGGCTATAACGAGTTCGGAAAGCAGTTTTTGGGACGTCACACTCCATAACATTAAGTTGATAAAAGCCCTAAATGAAGGTCTATCTTTCAGAAATAACTTGCACCTTGAAATTGGTCAAACGAATCATCTATTCTCGGAAGAGGGTACTTATTTTTTATGGTGACTTTATTCAGTTGGCGATAATCAATGAACATATGCAAAGAGCCATCTTTCTTTCTCAAAAACAACACAGGATCACCCCAAAAAGAAACACTGGGCCTTATGAAACCCTTATCTAGTAGATCTTTGAGTTTCTTTTTAAACTCCCTAAGTCTTGTAGGGGCCATACGGTAAGGAGGAATAGAAATAGACTGAGTATCGGGAAAAAGATCAATCCCAAACTCTATCTCTCTATCAGGAGGTATCCCTAGGAGATCATCCGAAAAGACATCAGAAAACTGATTGACGATGTTAACAGACTAGAGAGTTACAGCCTCAGACTTAGTGTCTTTGACTCTAACCAAATGGTAAATACACCCCTTGGAAATAAGCTTTCTAGCTTTGAGGTAAAAGATAAAATGACTCTTGGGTGACACTTAATTCTCAGACCACTCAAACACGGATGCACCCGAAAACTAAAACTTGACCACTCGGGTCCAAAAATCAATAGAGGCATAAGAAGAATACAACAAGTCCATACCCAAAATCACATCAAAATCTACCATGTCTAAGTCAATCAGATCAGCCAACAAGACTCTATGAAGAACGGTAACAGGACACTTTTTACACACTTTCTGGGCAACAAATGAAACACCCACAGAGGTAGAAACTAGGATAGGATCAGGAATAATCTCAGGACTCATTTCAAAATTCACAACAATCAAAGGTGTAACTTATGAGAAACTAGATCCAGGATCCAACAAAGCATACACATCAAACTGAAATATACGAAGCATACCAGTAACAACATCGGGAGAGTCCTTCTATTCTTGGCAGGACAGTGAAGCATAGAATTTATTCTGGCACTGCCCGCCAGTATTTCTAGAAGAGGCGCCCTGAGTTGGGGCTGGGTGAGTCCCTGGAACTGGAGCACTAACAGTCTGAGTCTGGGTTTGAGGGTGATAGTCACAACGCCCTTGTCCATCCTGTGGGAAATATCTAACTTTGTGGCCTATGTCACCACACCGGTAACAACCCCCTTCTTACCCCAACACTCACCTGAATGCGACCTACCACACTTAGGACACAGGGGACCTGGATGCATATGACCTACTACCTTACGCCAGCCTACCTCTATGCATGGGAGAACTAGCAGATGAAGGTGCTGCCATAGACGAACGATCCTGATACTGAGTGTGACTCCCTCCTTGCGATCTAGTCTGCCCCTGTCCGTGCTGCTTGGACCTAGCTCTCTTATTCCCTCTCATTCTATCTCTCTTCTTAATTTTGTCTACCTCAATCTGTTGGGAATGAGTCATCAGCCTAGACAGATTCATCTCACTATTCAGCATAGAAGACCTACACTTTTTAACCACAAAACTAGATACTCCAGTCACAAACTTACTCATACTAGCCCGATTTTCAACCACTAAGTCAGGAGCATACTTGGCCAACTGATTGAACTTTAGACAGTACTCCCTAATAGTCATAGAACCCTATTGCAGGTTCATAAACTCTTCCACCTTCACCTTCCTGATCTCCAAAGGGAAAAACTTATCTTGGAATGCATCCTAAAACTCTTGCCAAGTTGTAGGAACTAACTCCCTCACCTCTACTTTTCCTCCAAGCAACAACCCAGTCATAAATAAGGTCTTTCAACCTATACGTAGCCAAATCCACAGTATGTTCCTCAGATACATGCATCACCTAAGTTATCTTCCGCACCTCCTCTAAAAACAACCATGGATCCTCATCAGAATTGGACCCATAGAATTCCGGTAGATTCATCCGCATGAAGTCACGAATCCTGGAAGCAGGTGAATCACCTCCCTACTGTTGTAGAGCCGGGACTGGGTTAGCCTAAACATTTGCAGTAACCGCTTGAGCCAGTTCCTGAAAGGCTGCCCAAAATTTAACATGAGACACGTTTTTATTCAATGGGTTAGCGGGTTGAGGTTGCTAACCATCATTATTTCTTATCGCTCAACGTGGAGGCGTATTTTTGAAAGAGGAGAGCATGAATCAATAGTAGAGAGAGACACTTTAAGCACGATAGACTTTTGAAAGAAATAATCACACTTTTTCATAAAATATCTTGTAGCCTCTTGCTCATAGATGTGGCGCGCTACACACCGATGATCAAGACTCTACTTAATGCGGCTTGTCAGACTCCCTAGGACACCTTAAAACTTTAGGCTCTAATACCAAGTTTGTAATGCCACAAAAATAGGTCCCAGAGCGTCACACGGTGCTTGAGGCTATGAGTAGCCCCAAGCTAACCCTTTAAGCCATTTTCATTTGGTTCAACACAAATCAACAGGGTTTCTATAAATAACCCTCAAATATCAATAGAGTAATCATCATCCAAGAATAAAAGAATTTCAGAAAGATAACAAAATACGATTTATTAGTCAACTCCCAACATATATACTAGTCCGACAAGCCTATAAGAAAATCAATAAAACCAGTGAGTGATTGAGACATGCCCCAACTGACTCATACTCAGTTATCAAATGTAAACAATTCCATAAAACCAATATCAGACATCACATCCTCGGAACATGAGGACTCACTACAATAGAGGATGTAGAATAGCATGCCTAAAGAATCACTGTTGAACCTGGAACTGAGCACCTAAACCTACATTCTGAGAAAATGTAGCACACATCTGAAGATGTGGGTCATTACCATGGAAAGAAACCAAGTATATGGGGGTGTATGTAGTTGTATAAACATCATTATCATATATATTTATAAGAAATATGCAGGATGTATGAAAGACTCACATAGCCCAAAGAAAATCATCATAATCATGAGAGGATAAAATAAGTACAACAACACATGTTAGTCATCATATAATTTGTCAATCACTTTCAGTTCATCAAGAATAACAATTCTCATAATGTAAATATCATTTAAATCTTTCGAAAGAATAACTTTCACAAGTCCACTTTCAAATCACTTCACCATTCACCATAGACACAAGGAAACCAACACACACAGGGAGATCCTATAACCGACATAAACCATGTGAGGTACATGGAGTCCAACGTACAACCCACGTTGGGGAGAGCCGTCCTATCCTTGCCATCAGAGTAGGACTATCGATATCAAATCCATACAAACTAGTGATCACTATATAAATCATCCTCAAGCTCACTTCTACAGTGGCACGTATTTCTAGGGAAGTAAGGTCGCTTTATACCTCCCACTCGGTGCTAAATATTTCTCCCGGACTTAGCTCAGATCATTTCAAAGACAATCCACAACAAAATAATTTCAGTAATATATAAATATACATCGGGAGCCATTATACTTCCCATCTATCAAAATCAACCACGTTGTGGATTTCTTTCACACTCGAGTTCAAAACAACTCTATTAAGACCAAAAGGTCAAATCATTCAAAATATCTCAAATATTCAACATCAACGTGCTTACAACACACACTTTCTCAAAAAAACATAATTTTCAATGGGGATTCATGACTTAAATCTCAAAATCATGATAAATATCATTCAAGATTCATGCTTTTTATCTCCACACATGTAAATTCATTTTTTAAAATTATAAACATCAAGATTTTATAATAATCATCATAAGATATGGGTTCATACTTCAAATTCGTAAAAATCAAATAAAAGTCATGCCTTTGTAAAGAAAATTACATTTGGGCACAAGAACGAAAGAGAGTTCTTGTTGAAAAAAAAACTCCACATACCTTGAATGATGAACTTTAGATCGATACTCATTTTAAGATGTTAATCGTGCCTTTGAATGATGGTTCTTGGAGTTCTTGAACTAGGAACTTGGAATCTTGAATAAATTTGCAGACTTAATGGTGAACTTTGGAGGTTCTTGAAGTTCTTAACTAGGAACTTGGAATCTTGAATAAATTTGCAGAATTAATGGTGAACTTTGGAGGTTCTTGAAGTTGGATGTAGGAGCTTAGGGTTTTCTTTTTAAGGGAATTTGATGAAATATAACATATAATGCTTCTAATAGGCTTTAATATAGGTTTTGGAAAGATTTTGGGTGGGGGAATGACCAAAACACCCTTAAAAATCAAATAATTCTTGAATCTGTCCTTTGGTGGACTGTTTTGATAGTCTGAAGTAGATCAACCATAATGTTTTACTTTGATATCCAAATTGGATGAAACCAATTTCATTAGAAAGAGGACTCTCATATATTTCTATTGATATATAGTATATCACCCAGATCATTGTGTACGAGGAGTTATGATCATTTGAAGTTGACCCAAAAATTTGCTTTTGATAGGCTGAAGTAGATCGATCATAGCTTTTTGCTTCAATAGACAAATTGGATGAAACCAATTTCATTGGAAAGAGGAATCGCAGAGATTTCTTTTGATACATATTAGATAACCCATATCATTATGTACAAGGAGTTATGATCGTTTAAAGTTGGAGAAAAAAATACGACAGGCCTCAGTACTTTTTCCTGCACGTTTTACTATTTACTACTATTCATAGTTCGATCGGAATGTTCATAACTCATCGCTTGGGTGTCCGTTTAGGATGATCCACATATCGTTGGAAAAATTATTTGATAATATACGTAATGGTGGGTCATAATCTAAGATATTCCACACGGAAAATTTATAATTTATTCTAGAAGATAGAACCCAACACGTTTATGCACAAAATTTCAACGAAAAATTTCCTGGGGTATTACAATAACATGAGTGTAGCCAATCAATGTCGAGAATAACATCATAATTAGTCATATATAACTCTATGAAATGAACTAAGGTAACTCTCTGAGACACTGAAACCAGGCAGTTTCTATATACCCGTCTGGCTATAATGAAGCTACCTACTAGAGTTGACACTGAGAAAGGTTCTGCTAAAGATTCAAGACTGTCACTGAAATTGACTTATATATAGGGGGTTACAAAAGAAATTAAATCTCCAGAATCTAATAGAATATACACATAAAGATGAATGACCTATAATGTACCCATAACCACATCAAGAGAACTTTTCTAATCATGTCGGGACTATAGTCCATAAAGCCTGTTCTGGCGCTGTCCACTGGTTGCAATGGAAGTGGGACCCTACTGAGTAGGGCGATCAATTAGAACTTAGGAACAATCATGCTAACTATGCTGACCCACCTGTGGTCATTCTCTGGCTCTGTGGACTAGCATCCAACATCGAAAACATACATCACTGCTAACCTTACACACACCTTGATGATTCCTAACATACTTCCCTTAGAGAGGATTAGTACGACCACTATTCACACTACCCTAAGACTTGGAGTCTGGCGGCTTATCCCGTATGTTATTCCAAAACTTTGGCACTGGCATACTAGCTAAAGATAGAGCTGAGGCTGGAAATTTTGGATGGAACTGAGAATGGTTATCGCCTTCTGACCTTAACTGAGAAAAGTTAAAACTACCTGTTCTGTCTGTCTTATTCTCCCTTTCTTTCTCCTTATTTCTATTCCTCAATCTACTGAGCATGAACAATACGCCAAGATAGGTCCATCTCCTTAATAAACATAGTAGTCCTACAATCCTTGACCACAATATCAGCTACACTAGAAATAATTTTACTTATTATAGACCTATTATTAGCCACCATTGAAGGAGCATACTGTAACACCCCTCAAAGTTCCCTCGTAGTCTAAGCCTTAGAGTATTTCAAGTGAATTATAATTCCATCCCTAAGACATTGAGAAGTGAATTCGTAAGTGATTAGTGTTTTAACCTTATTGAATTTTACTAAAAATGACTTTCTATCATATGGGAAATTGAATTATCATTCCAACGATATCCATTTTGCTAAAATTTGATGTCGGAGTGAGAAGATATAACTTTTTCTAGAAAGTAGTGGAATCGCCCAGGTACGACAGAGAGGGCCGATGGACCGATGGACCGTTGGACTAGCGACGGACTATCGCCCAAATCGTCACACTAAGGTAGAAGGATAACTCACTAGCCTAGTGCAACAGAGAGTTTCACCAGACTATCGAAATAGTGATGAACCATCGCACCCCACCATCGCAATTGAGGCAGAAAGTGAGATTCTATCCCAGGTATGACGGCCAGGACCAACGGACCATCGGGCCTCCGATGGACAGTCGTACCCCGCCATCGCATATTTCTTTCGGTATTTTAAAGTTGTTTTAAAAAGGGTTTTTAGTCTTTTCCCACCCTTTTAATACCCTGATATGTTCAAAACAAAGTATACGGCTTCATTCATCATCTAACATAAGAGAGCTAGTGTTTCTCTCTCAAGAACAAATCCAAAACCCTTCTCCAAGAAATTCAAGAATTCACCATAGATTCTACAAATTAAGTTGAGAATCAAGTTCCCCAAGTCAAGGGTTGCAAGAACCCTCTCTCAAGAGTAAGAAGATGAGTCTCAAGGAACTTTGTTTATCTAAGTTACAATCTAAGGTATGTGGGGGGTTTTTAACAAGGGTAATTCTTTCACCCTTGTTCCCAAATGCTTATTTTAAACCCCAAGTTTTCTGCAATTTATGAGATTTACATGAAATTGAATGAGGTTTTTTCACCAATTGTTATTAGTTGCAAGCTTTTGATGTTTCCCATGAATTGAAAGTCAAATAGCATGATTTTGTATGTTTTCTTAAGAAATTAAAGATGGGTTTATACCCTATGTTGTTACTCCTTGAGATTTTAATAGTTTCAATGCTCTAGAAATTCAAGTACACGAGTATGTTGAGATTTTAAGATATAACTGCTGAGAATTCTAGATTTTTATATGTTTTATGAATCCATATGATATCTTGTATGCATTTTGATGAGTCTTAACTTGAGATTGAATTATGGGTCACTAAGCCCTACTTGCGATTTCAGTTTTTATGAACTTTATGCTATAAGCACCCATGATATGAGTATTTTGAGATCATTGAGAATGTTTTGACCTAATGGTCATAGTAGCTTTGAAATCCTCTTTACTAAATGAAATTATAGATTTTACAATTGGGTTTTTATTGAACCATGAGATTATTTTAAAAGTGGATTTCCAATGAGATGAGTGACATAAACAAAAAGGAAGTAGTATTTACCATCGAATTGGGTAAGTCACTATGGTTTTTTACTTCAGAACTATGTTCCACAGTAGGATTAAGATTTTGGGCCTGAGGCTGAGATGAGTGGTCTCGAGGCCAAGATAAGTGATCACTGAGTTGAGGTTGTACTCCCTGGCAAGAGTATAAAGACTTTACCCAACATAAGGCTTCTTCCTTAGGAGGACAAGACATTCGAGTCCATGTAGTTTGCATGGTTTATGTCGGTTAAGAGAACCTCCCTTGAGATGAGATATTTCCTAAAATAAATAAATAACTTTTGAGTATTTTCCAAAGAAGAAATAGTTTTCTGTACTAGTATGAGTTTATCATTAGTTTTTGAACCAAAGTTATATAATTCTGAGTTCCAAGTGTTTTAAGAGTCTAAAAGAGTTCTAAGTTCTTGAGCATTAAAGAAGTTTTACCCTCCATGAGATATATGCATGAGTTACAAGTATTGTTTAAAGTTTCCTTCAACCTATGAGTAATGAGAATAAAAGGAGAGTATAAAATTTAAAGCTAAAGTATAATGACTCATGAGATTTGTGTTACACACTTTATTCTACATGATTTATGAGCTTTGCATTTTAAACTTATTCAAGCTATGTGAGTCATTTATAGTTGCATGCATGATTTGATTAATGAGTATTAACATTGTTTTATGCAAATACATACACACCCATATACTCAGTACATTCCCAAGTGCTGATCTACATATATGTCTATGTGCTGTATTGTCTTATAATGTAGGTTCAGGTGCACAGTCCCAACCTCGTCAGTGATTTTTGAGTACCTTTGTCTACATCTCTAAAGTGGTGGATCCTCATGGTTTAAGGACCTATCTTCAGATATCTCAGTACTTTATTAGACATGTTATTACTTTTAGTTCAGTCTGAGCTAGTTGGTGTAACACCCCGAATCTGGTACCTGGAACACTACACGATGCTCATGACCTCGAAGGACCACTAACAAACCCATGAATGATATCTGTACCTTTTCACTGTATAATATTACATAATAATACATAAATATGCACTGAAAGGCCATAAGGTTCAAAACTAAACATAAGCTAAATAATATGACATCTGTGTGGGGTAATAGAACTTTCAAAACAAAACTGAAAATACTGAAGTCTTAAACATGATAGTCTAGAAAGCCTCTAAACATGACTAAAGCTATCTGAGTGAATAAGGAGTTGATGGGACATGTCCCCAACTAACTCCAACTAATAAAGTAATTAATGAGATAATAGCTAAATAATTATGTCCCCAAAAGATGAGGACTCACTTCTAACTCTAACTGCTGAGACTAAAATCTACTACTACTCTGGAGGTCGTGTCTCTCAACCTATGGTATGAAAACACCATAGCGTGAATACATCAGTACGATTGAATCTACTAGTATGCATGTGAGGTAGGCTAAATGTATGGGTTTCATATGCATGAACAATAATAAATATAGCTGACTAACTATCATGAACATGAGAATACACATGAGACATAATAACTGACAATAATACCGTGAATACATGATAACTTATATAACTGATAACATGAGTGACTGTAGCTGATAGTCCTAAATCTGAAGGAACTATCTGAGTTCCGCACTAAACTGAGTTTACTTTATCTGACTGCCTTGAAATCTGAAGAACTATCTGAGTTCTTTTACTAAGATTGATACTGAAACTGTGGGAAATAGTTAGTTAAAAATCATTCCCTTAATGCACCATTATGGCTAGATTGGGGTCTAATCTATAACTCTAATTGGAAGGGTGTCAATACCGCGCCACTGGTAAGGACAAGCTGTGAGGACCCTATACTAGCAGGTACTCAAAATGAGAATGGTGGGAACCCTAAACTGACAGGTTAATCCACCTTATTAGCCCTAGATTGATAGGTTAGATGTCTCAACCTATGCTGGATACGTAGTTCTGGAACATAAGTATTGCTTATAAGAATCATAACTTAATCTAGAAGATGAGTTCCCATCCTTGGGTTCGCTCGGTGCTAATTTCTACTCCCACCTGAATAAACACTGAACATGATTTATTGAGATAAACATGGACTGAATTACTGAATTTTGTAAACTGACAAAACACTACTGATATCTGACAACTGACTAAGTACATGACATCATGGAGACTTCCTGAGTCATAAGACTTCTGAAGTCTAAGAATTCATAGATTAAATGAGAGTATTATGAAAACATGACATGGATCTAGACACATAACTAATGTCTCGGGTACAAGTACCCCCAGGACTCGATAGAAGAAAACTGACCAAGCATATCTTTCATGAACATATAATAAACATCATAATCCAGAATACATTTATAGAAGCATTTCATTAAATATGTGATAGGCATAAATTTTTACATACATAGGGATTTCATGATATAATGCTAATTAGGCACTTTTCCTTCTTCTAGACATTTAATCAAACATATTTTAGGCATGATCTATGTAAACAACGTTGTACAATAATTAAACATCATGATTCAATTCTAATTTCATCATTCAAGAGTTTAGTCATAAGGTTGCATTAATCTATGTTTATAATAATTAAAACCACATAGAAATTAGCACTCAAACTAGAGTAGGATTCAATTTCTCATTTATCAACATGAACAAGAATAGCCAAATCATGAAATCATAAAGAAAATCCATAACTTGAATTTAGAAAAGTGATTCTTAGGCTTCATGAGTCCATGAATGAACACTATGCATACCTTAGTTCATGATTCCGTGAAGATTGATGGTGAAACCTTTTTAAATTTGAATCCCCAATAGAAACCCTATCTTGTTCTTGAGAGAAACTTGAGAGAAACTAGTATATTTTGAATGAAAAGTGCCTGAATCACGTGTTAAAGGGCTTAAATAAGGGTAGAAAATTGACCATTTTAACCCTGGATGCGTCATTCAATCTCAATACAATTTTCCCAAATTGGACCGCTAGCGCGATGCGGTGCTATCGCACCGTGTTACTAGATTTTAACAAATGGGAAATTGAGGGATGGCGTGACGTGGTTCCATCGTGTTTACCCTTCCTTTATGACCTAGAACTTTGGCGCATGACGAGGGAAATCAAACTGAGACACTGGAAAAGAAAAATTTCCATTTTAGCTCATGGCCGATGCGCCACTGGCCAATATGGCGCTGTTTTATGATGGGAACTTAAAATAGTCATGACTTCTTACCTGGCCATCAGATTTTGATGAATATTATATCGATGGAAATCTTATTGAATTTCCCACATGACAAAAAGTAAAAATCTTGAAAATTCCTCATGAAATAATCATCATTCAATTTAGAAGCTAATACTAGGCATTCTTGAGATAAAATTAGCTAGGAAAAAAATATGGGGTATTACAGTTGGGGACCTATTTCAACGGCTCTCTAGTTCATGGAGTAGTAGAGGCTTTGTCAGACTAGTTATCAGATTGTTGTTATGTTGAGATTTCCAGTATTGTGGTCATTTTGACTGAGTATTATCTTCGTATTTCCTTTCATTTGATATGAAAATGCCAGTGTTTTATTTATTCCATCTTGAAATGAGTCATTATATGTAGTGATAGGCTCAAAGGTTAGATTGGGGATACTTGTATCCTTAAACACCGTGTGACATCTGGGGAGATAATTTTAGATTATTACAAACTTGGTATCAGAGCTTAAGATTTAAGGAGTCCTAGGGAGTCTAACAAGCTGCGTTGAGTAGAGTCTTAATCATCGGTGTGTAGCACACCATATCTATGAGCAAGAGGCTACAGGATGTTTTAGGGAAAAGTTGTTTCTTTTTTTTTCAGATTCTATCGATCCTACAGTTTTCCCTCTCATCTAATAATGCATGCTCTCCTATTTCAAAAAATGCCTCCCCAAAGAGCAAACACCCATAGAAATGATAATGAGCAACCCCGGCCTGTTGATCCCTTAAATGAGACTATGTCTCATGCTGAGTTTTGGGCGGCCTTTCAGGCATTAGGCCAAGCAGTCACCGCTAATGTTTAGGCAAATAAGTAGGCCGTAGTTACAAATCAACAAGGAGGTAATTTAGTTGCTGTTAGGATTCGTGATTTTATGTCGATGAATCCGCCAGAGTTTTATGGGTTAAGACTAGCGAGGACCCACAGTTATACCTTAAGAAGGTGAGAAAGATCACACAGGTGATGTATATTTCTGAGGACAAAAGTGTTGAGCTGGCATCTTACAGGTTGAAAGAAATTACTTATGACTGGGATGTAGCACGGAAGAAGGGCAGAGGTGAGGGTGTTGCTTCTGTGACTTGGCAGATATTCCAAGATGCATTCTTGGACAAGTTATTTCCGCTTGAGATAAGGGAATTGAATATTGAGGAGTTTATAAAATTAAGGAAGGGCTCCGTGACTGTTAAGGTGTACTACTTGAAGTTCAACCAATTACCCAAGTATGCTCCTGATTTGATTTCTGACACCCGATCTAGCATTGGCAAGTTACTGACATATGTTTTTGGTTTATTACTGAAAGAGTGTAGGACTACGATGCTGAACAGAGATATGGATTTTTCTAGGTTAATAAAGCACGAATAATAGATAAAGGCAGATAAGATAAGGAAGACAGAGATAGAGTAAGGGGTAATAAGAATGTTAGATCTGAGCAGCATGAGTATAGTCAGGCTAGGTCCCATGGAGAGAACCGCCCACATTTCTAGAGTTATTCATCTATGACAATGCCTTCATCATCTAGTGCTTCCACTCCTAGAGGCAGGCAGAAGCAAGGGAACAAGTCTTTTATATCTAGGTCTCAGAATAGTGTAAGTAATAGACCTCGCTATCCTCCTTGTGCTAAGTATGGTTGGGATTATCCTGGTGAGTATTTAGTAAATCTGAGGGTTTTATTGGTTGTGAACAGCTCGGCTACAAACTTAGAGATTATCTATATGCTAGGTAGGAAAACAGAGATGCCTGACCTCAGGCACAGACTACTAGTGCACCAGCTCCTGTAGCCCTTTTTTACCCTGCTAAAGGCACTTTATATAGCACTGCTGGCAGTCAGTGCCAGAATAGATTCTATGCCTTACCCTCCTGTCAGGAGCAGGAGAATTCTCCCGATATTGTTACTGGTATGTTTTGTGTCTTTTTCTTTAATGTTTATGTGTTATTGGACCTTGGGTCAAGTTTCTCTTATGTGACCACACTAGTCGTTGTGAATTTTTAAATAAGTCCCGAAAAGATTCCTGAGCCTTTCCTAGTTTCTACTTCAGTAGGGGAGTCAGTTATTGCTAAGCAGGAGTATAGAAATTATCCTATTACTGTTCTTCATAGGGTCATATGTACTAATTTGATAGAGTTAAACATGGTGGATTTTAACCTTATTCTAGGTATGGATTGGATTCATTCTTGTTATTCATCTATAGACTATCGTACCCATGTAGTGAAGTTTTAGTTTTCTAATGAACTAGTTTATGAGTGGTCTGGGAGTTCAGTATCTTCCAAGAGTTATTTTATCTCCTATCTCAAAGCTAAAAAACTAATATCCAAAGGTTGTTTCTATCACCTAGTTAGAATCAAAAGCACTAAGTTCGAGGCTCTAACTATTTAGTCAGTTGACATTGTTAACGTGTTTCCTGATGTTTTTCCAAAAGATCTCCCAGGGGTACCTCTTAATAGAAAGATAGAATTCAGGATTAACCTTCTTTTTTATACTTAGTCTATTTTTATTCTGCCATACCATATGGAACCTGCATAGCTTAAGGAGTTGAAAGATCAACTCAAAGATCTTTTAGATAAAGGTTTTATAAGGCCCAGTATCTCTCCTTGGGGTGCACCTATTCTATTTGTGCAAAAGAAAGATAGTTCATTGCATATGTGCATTGACTATCATCAGCTTAATAAGTTTATAGTAAAAAATAAGTATCCTCTTCTGAGAATTGATGAACTATTTGATCAGTTGCTAGGTGTGAGTTATTTCTCCAAGATAGACCTTAGATACAGCTATCATCAACTTAAAGTGAGGAAATGTGATATTCCATAGACAGCCATTCGAACCCACTATGGTCTATTTGAGTTTCTAGTCATGTCTCTCGGGCTAACCAATACCCCAACAGCCTTTATGGACCTCATGAATTGAGTGTTTAATCTATATCTTGATATGTTTGTCATAATGTTCATAGATAATATTCTTATTTACTCCCATGCTAAGAATGACCATGCAAATCATCTTAGAATTATCTATAAAATCATAGAGATCACCAGTTCAACAAGTGTTAATTTTAGCTAGGGTCAATAACCTTTTTGGGTCATATTATTTCAGTCGAAGGCATTATAGTTAATCCCAAAAAGACAGAAGCTATAAGAAATTATCCTAGACCTATTTCTCCATCTGACATTTGGAGTTTCTGGTTCTATTTGGCTATTACCCTATTTTATTAAAGGTTTCTCTTCTATTGCGTCTCCAATTACCTGGTTGACCTAAAAGAAAGTTAAGTTCCTGCGGTCATATTTTTGTGAGAAGAGTTTTCAGGAGTTGAAGACTTGACTTACTTTAGCCCCTGTGTTAACTTTGCCTGATGGTACAAATGATTTTATGGTGTATTGTGATACCTCTAGAGTTTTTATGGGTTTGTGTTGATGCAAAGAGGTAAGGTTATAGCCTATGCCTCTAGATAGTTGAAGTCGCATGAAAAGAACTACCCAACCCATGATCTTCAATTAACTGTCGTGGTCTTCGCTTTGAAAATCTAGAGACACTATCTTTATGGTGTTCATGTTGATGTTTTTACTAATCATAAAAGCCTAAAATATATGTTTACCCAGAGGGAGTTAAATCTTAGGCAGAGGTGGTGGTTAAAGTTATTAAAAGACTATGATATGAGTGTGTTGTATCACCCAGGAAAGGCCAATGTAGTGGCAGATGCCCTTAACAGATTGTCTATGGGTAGTGTTTCTCATGTAGAGGAAGGTAATAAAAAGTTAGGTCGTGATGTGCATCGACTAGATAAATTGGGTGTTAGGTTGCTTGATTCAGCTAAGGGGAGTACTTTGGTGCAAAGTAGTTCCAAATCCTCTTTAGTTTCAGAAGTAAAGGAGAAGCAAGACAAAAATCCTAGTTTGGTCAGACTAAAGAAGTCAGTTAAGGACCAAAAGGTAGAGGTTTTCTCCCAGGGGGGAGATGGCGTATTGATATTTCAAGGTAGATTGTGTGTTCCGTGTGTTGATGATCTGAGGAATAGGATTATGGCTAAAGCGTATGGTGCATGGTATTGTATTCATCTTGGCACTACCAATATGTACCGCGACTTATGGGAAATCTATTGGTGGAATGGTATGTAGAAGGATATAGCTGAGTTTGTAGAAAAGTGTGCAATGTGCCAATAGGTTAAGGTAGAGCACCGAAGACCTGGCGGTGTGATGTAAGAGTTTGGTATACCACTTAGAAGTGGGAAGGGTAAATATGGACTTTGTGGCTGGTTTACCTCTTGCACGCCTTTATCATAATTCTATTTGGGTTGTTGTAGATAGGCTGACTAAGTTTGCGTATTTCTTATCTGAGTTCCGCTTTTCACCCACAGACAAATGGTCAGGTAGAGAGGACCATTTAGACTCTAAAAGATATGTTCAGGGCATGTGCTCTTTATTTCAAAGGTAGTTGGGATAAGCATTTGCCATTGATAGAGTTTTCTTATAACAATAGTTTCTATGTTAGCATCGAGATGGCACCATTTGAGGCTTTGTATGGTAGAAGATGTAGATCACCCATAGGTTGGTTTAAAGTAGGTGAAGTGACTTAGGTTGGACCAGATACAGTATTTGAGGCTATGGAGAAGGTGAAGCTGATTAGAAAAAGGTTAAAGATAGCTCAGAGTCATCAAAAGTCATATGCTGATGTCAGGAGAGATCTTGAGTTTGAGGTGGGTGATTTGGTGTACTTGAACATTTCACCCATGAAAGGTATGAAAAGGTTAGGTAAAAAGGGAAAGCTTAGTCCCCATTATATTGGCCCGTATAGAGTCTTGAGCCGTATTTGAATAGTATCCTACGAAGTTGAGTTACCCGCAGAGTTGTCATCTATTCATCCTATTTTTCATGTAAAAATTATTAAAAAGCATATTAGTGATTTCGTTGTAATTGATCCTTCAGAGAGTACTGATATTCAGAATAGTTTTTCATTCGATGAGATTCCTATTGAGATTCTAGACTTTTAGATCCATAGACTGAGGAACAAAGAGGTTCCCTTTGTCAATGTTTTTTGGTGGAACCAGTAAGTTGAGGGCGCTACTTGGGAGGCAGAAGTAGACATGCGAGCCAAGTACCCGCACCTCTTGTCCACGAGTTTAGATCAAGATGAAGGTATTATTCTTTCTTAATTCAGCCCTTCTAATCTAAAGTTCAGCTATGTATCTATTCTTGCATGAGTTCTTGCAATTTCCAAAGTATTCAAGAGTTTAGAAAGATTTTGAGCCCGTTTAGCAAATTGTTGCACTATGTGTACTTAGTGTTTCCTGTATTCCTAGTCTAACTAGAGATATTCGAGGATGAATTTTCCCAAGGGGGAGATATTGTAAGACCCCGCAAAGTTCCCCCATAGTCTGAACCTTAGAGAGTGTCAAGTGAAGTGTAATTCTAGCCCTAAAAGATTAAAAAGTGACTTCCCAAGTGATTAGTGTTTTAACCATGTTGAATTTTCCTAAAAATGACTTTTTATCATGTTGGAAATTGAATTATCTTTCAAATTATATCCATTTTGCTAAAATCTGATATTGGAGTGAGAAGATATAGCCTTTTTCCATAAAGCAATAGAATCATCCAGGTGCGACGGTAAAGGCTGATGGACCGTCGCCAGACTATCACACTGAGGCAGAAGGTCAAATCATTGGCCAAGAAATGGAGAGGTTCGTCAGACCATCGGACTATCAACAGACCGTCATGCCCCACCATCGCAATCAAGACAAAAAGTGAGATTTTGGCCCAGGTACGACGGCCAGGACCGACGGACCGTCGGACCTCTGACGGACCATCACACCTCACCCTGGCATATGCCATTTGGTATTTTTAAGTCATTTTAAATAGGGCTTTTGGTCTTTCCCACCTTTTTAACACCCTGATATGTTCAAAACAAAGCAGATGGCTTCATTCATCATCCAACATAAGAGAGCTAGGGTTTCTCCCTCAAGAGCAAATCCAAAACCCTTCTCCAAGAAATTCAAGAACTCACCATAAATTCTACAAATTGAGTTTAGAATAAAGTTTCCCAAGTCAAGGGTTGCAGGAACCCTCTCTTAAGAGTAAGAAGAAGAGTCTTAAGCATGTTTGTTCATCTAAGTTACAATCTAAGGTATGCGGTGTTTTGAACAAGGGTAATCCTTTCACCCTTGTGCCCAAATGCTTATTTTAAACTACAAGTTTTCTGCAATTTATGAGATTTTACATGAAATTAAATGAGGGGTTTTCACCCATTGTTATTGGTTTCAAGCTTTTGATGTTTTCCATGAATTGAAAGTCAAATAGCATGATTTTGCATGTTTTCTTAAGGAATTAAAGCTGGGTTTATACCCTATGTTGTTACTCCTTGAGATTTTAATAGTTTAAATGCTCTAGAAATTGAAGTACATGAGTATGTTGAGATTTTAAGACATAACTGCTAAGAATTCCAGATTTTTATATGCTTTATGAATCCATATGATATCTTGTATGCATTTTGATGAGTCTTAACTTGAGATTGAATTGTGTGTCATTAAGCCCTACTTGTGATTTCAGTTTTTATGAACTTTTATGCTATAAGCACCCATGATATGAGTATTTTGAGATCATTGAGAAATTTTTGACCTAGTGGTAATAGTTTCTTTGAAATCCACTTTACTACATGAGATTACAAATTTTACAACTGGGTTCTTATTGAACCATGAGATTATTTTAAAAGTGGATTTTCAATGAGATGAGTGAGATAAACTAAAGGGAGTAGTATTTAGCACCAAGTTGGGTAAGTCACAATGGTTTCTTACCCCAAAATTACGTGCCACCGTAGGATTGAGATTTTGGGCCTAAGGCCAAGATGAGTGGGCTCGAGGCCTAGATAAGTGATCACTGAGTTTTGGTTATACCTCCTGGCAAGAGTATAATGCCTCTCCCTAACATGAGGCTTCTTTCTTTGGAGGACAAGATGTTTGAATCCATGTAGATCATATGGTTTATGTCGGTTAAGAGAACCTCCCTTGAGATGAGATATTTCCTAAAGTAAATAAACAACTTTTTAGTATTTTCCAAAGAAGAAAGTAGTTTTCTCTACTAGTAAGAGTTGATCATAAGTTTTTGAACCAAAGTTATATAATTTCGAGTTCCAAGTGTTTTGATTCTAAAAGAGTTCTAAGTTCTTGAGCATTAAAGAAGTTTTACTCTCCATGAGATATATGCATGCGTTAAAAGTATTGTTTAAAGTTTCCTTCAGCCTATGAGTAATGAGAATAAGAGGAGAGTACAAATTTTAAAGACAAAGTATAATGACTCACGAGATTTGTGTGCACACTTTATTCTACATGATTTATGAGCTTTACATTTTAAAATTATTCAAGCTATACGAGTCATTCCTAATTACATGCATGATTTTATTAAAGAGTATTGACATTTTTTTATGTAAATGCATACACTGTCATATACTCAGTGCATTCCTAAGTTTTGATCCACATATACGTCTATGTGCTGCATTGCCTTATAATGTAGGTTTAGGTTCTCAGTCCCAGCCTCATCAGTAATTTCCGAGTACCTTTGTTTACATCTCTAAAGTGGTGAGTCCTCATGGTACAAGGACCTATATCTAGATATCTCAGTACTTTAGTAGACAAGTTATTTCTTTTAGTTCAGTCTGAGTCAGTTGAAGACTTGTCCCAACGACTCTCTAGTTCATGGGGTAGTAGAGGCTTTGTCAGAATAGTTATCAGATTGTTGTTATGTTTAGATTTCCATTATTTTGGTCGTTTGGGCCAACTATTATCTTTGTATTTCCTTTCATTTGATATGACAGTGCCAGTGTTTTGTTGATTCCATCTTGAAATGAGTCATAATATGTAGTGACAGGCTCAAAGGGTTAACTTGGGGATACTTGTAGCCTTAAGCACTATGTGACGTCCCGGGAGGTGATTTCGGGTTGTTACACATACCTCAACAACTAAGTAAATTTATGTGAGTATTTCTTCACACTCATATTATCCTGCTTCAATAATGAACTCCAACACCTTAGCTTCCCTCAACTCTAACAGAAATAACCTATATAAGAAGGCCGTAGCAAACTCCTCCTACCCAACAAGCCCTACCTCAACACCCCTATCCTCCTTCCACTACTTATAATAAGTATGAGCTACATCCTGCAACCGATATGAAGCCAAGTCTGCACTCTCACTCAAACTGACACCCATAATATCATTCACTTTCTAAACCCTATCAAGAAACTCCTATAGATCCTCCTTAGATTTAGATCCCCCAAACAAGGAAGGGTTCATTAAGGTGAAGTCCCGAATCCTAGCTGCAGCTATACTGGGAATTGTTAGCTGGGGCAACAATAGGCTGGTTATTTTGAGCAGCTACTGAATAAGCTAAAATAGCGGAAGTAGCTATGAATTTGGCATAAGAGACATGCTCATTTAGGGGATATTCTTTAATAAGAGGAGGTGCGAGTTGATTTACATTCCTTCTTCTATTGTTTCTTTAGGGAGGCATTGCCTGAAAATGGGATGAAGTATGAGTTAGAAATATATTTTAGATAGATATCATGCTCATTCGCATGACATGAATACTAAAAAAAAAGAAATCTTTTTGTAAAATGTCTTGTAGCCTCTTGTCCATAAGTGAGGTGTGTTTCACACCAATGCACAAGACTCTACTCAACGCAGATTTTAGACTCATTGGATACTTCAAAACTTTAGGCTCTGATACCAAGTTTTGTCACAACCCGAGGCTACCCCTAGTCGCGAAAACGATTCTTATGGTCACTAGTGACCATAAGCTAAACCATGAGCTATTATCTACTTTGAGCACTGAGTATCATAGTAATAAAGGATATGTGCAAAAAATAACTGATAATTCTATGAAATCATAATACTAAAAATATGATAAATTCACAATTTTGTAACATCTAATAAAACATTAAAACATAACTGGTAAGACTGATAAGCTGATCAATCGTCTAACTAACTGTCTAAATGTCTGAAAGCCTCTAAACTGACTGAGGAGTTGATGGGACAAGCCCCAACTGAATCCAACAAACTAACTGAATGGAAATACAAAAATAACTAAATAAACATAATAGGTCCTTGATAGATGAAGACTCACTACTGCTGCTGTTGAAGTGCTGGACAGTCTAAATATGATTGGGAAACTAAGCGTCCGAACCTATGATATAAAACATCATATCGTAAAGAAGAGTATGCAGTTAGTACTTTGAATGTATTGGTATACACGATGAGGATAGGTTGAAATGGATTAGGTACTATACATGAAAAATAAGGACTAACTGTATAGAATGAGATAAATAAACATGAATACATGAAAACCAAAATGTCTAAGAATGCAAGACCAAGCATATATCTATATACATTTCTGAAATAATCTGTATACTGAAATACTGAAAATCTAATAACGAAATGATGGATAATCTGTATGCTTTGGTCAAGCAAAATTGAACTGAATTCTTGACTGAATACTGCACTGAAACTATGGGTGGTATCATCTAACTAGCATTCCCCAATCTGAGCTAATCGGGGTCCAACTTGTAACCCTAGATGGAAGGGTGTTAATATCGTTCCATGGGTACTAACACTGGCTATGTGGATTCTCTAAATTGGTGTCTCAAAGAACTAAAGAGTCACTTTATACTGGCAAGAAACTCATGTGATATGTGTCAACCCTAAACTGGCAAAAAGATATCTCAAACCTACATTGGCTACACTTTTTTTTAACTCAGGGATCCCTACTAAGGGTTGAACCCTAAATTGGCAGGAATGCCCCTATCCTTGGGTTCGGTTGGTACTGAATCCTACTCCCAACTAAATTACACTATTTACTTGACTGAACTAAGCTTAACTAAGCAAATAACTATTCATAACCCACCAACTCTGAATGGAAATAACAATGATGACATATAAAGCTTTAAAATCCATGGTTTGGGATTATTACTCAAAACCCATTATTTAGGCATTTCATCAAACACATGAGAGTCATGAATTTAAGCCTGGTAATTGTTAAAGCATGCAAGGATAACATGATTAAAATACTGAAACCATGAATTAAGGATTTCAATATGAAGATTTCAATATTCAAACATGTAATGGCCTATCCCACCGAAAAAACTTTTAAACATAACTCAAAATCAAAATCAATAATAGCTTCATGGAGATAATTCAACTTGAAAATGTAACAACTCATAATTTAAAACTAAAAAGGGATTCTTAGACTCATTGGGTGAAAAGGTCCCATTGATAAACATCACACATACTTCAACTATCAAATTCGTGATGATTCTGCGGATTAAAAACTTGGATTCCTTGATAGCTTTTGAATGGGTTAGGGTTTGTTCTTGATAAAGGGGGAGGATTTCTTGAGAGTATTTGTGATTAAAAGAACAAATAATGCTATTTCCACACCTAAATTTTGTGTTATGGACTGATTGGGTGAAGGGAAAAGACCCAAATGCCCTTAAAATGCTGAAAAATAGAAGTTAGTTGTGATGAAAGGTGCGGTGCGGGATCCAAAGATATGGAATGGAGGGCACAACATAGTCTATGATGTGCGATCTAGAGGGATGCATTGGAGCGCGCGGCATGGGCTAATCCCAGTGCTTCCACTATTTTGGGCTTCCAAACATGCCCTTATGCTCATCCAAAAATGTTGAAACTCACCCGAGATGTATGTTTTACATCCCATATTATGAATCCACTCAAAAATCAAAGTTTTGAGGTTGGGAAGACCCAGAATAAAATCATCGAAGTTCAGGGGTATTGGAAATGACTAATCTCCCCACACTTAGCCATATTTTCAAGTTTTTGGACCCTTTAACATCCAACTAAAGTTGAAATGATCCATAAATTTTGAGGGGTATTACACTTGAGCACATTCTTATTTACCTTGGAGTGAAGGTATTCCACAAGCCTCGGAAGTATCTAATATTTCCCTCGTCAAATCTTCAAAAGGAACCTTCTCCTTTGGTACTTGTTCTCTTCCGCTTGCCATATTGGTACCTACACACATGTACTTATTAATAGAAGGACAAATAATGTTAGCTCTGGTTGGTGGTAACCCTATCACTTCACTCCTTACAACTTTTCCTTTTTCCTCTCTTAGGTTTCCACCTTGCATACCATTACTCTTCTCAATCTTTTGCCTCTTATTTTCATAAACCTTGGAGTAAGTGGTCATTTTTCTTGAGATTTGGAAAAGGAAGGTGGAAATATATCATTTACCCATTGGTCATTTGTAAAATTAGGCCAATTTTCCTCATTTGGAATCTTGTATTGTGAAAACCAATTGGCACTAAAACATATGTGTCCATATTCCAATGGGAATAAGTCACACTGCACCTCCTCATAGTGCCCATCTCAGGTAAAGAAACCTTCACACTCTCGAAGACTTTATAACCTTCCAAGAAGTATGGGAAACATTTATACACTCAAGGTATCCTTAGATAATGAACCACAAGAGGAGTTGTCTAGTTTGGGTGAAACTAATCATCAAGTATAAGAATATATCTCAGAACTTCACAAATCTCTTCCCATCTTGAACAAGGTTGTCTTTTTGAATCACTAGTATAAAGCTTCGTATAACCCATCGGCACATAGATTGTCCTAATAAATACTTTCAAGGCATCCCAAGTTTGAGTAGGATTCCTTGAAAGTGTACACAATTCTAAGGTCAGACTTTGAATGTACTTAAGGGCATATGTAGCTTGTTTAGCTTTTCGCATAGTATATTCCTCAAAGACTCTTTCACATTGCCATTCCCAATCAAGGTAAAATTTAGGATCCCATTTTCCTTTGAAGATAGAGAGAGTAGGAAGACATTGACTTCTACTATACCCTCTATTCAAACCTTGGTTCCCGCTTCCACACATTTGATTATTGCTATATTCATAGTCCCCATAATACCCATCTTCTTTATAGCCATAGCATTCTTCACCACAATCATAGTCTCTTGTGTCGTAGTCACAATTATCCAAGTCTATTGAAGATATGTTCCCCGTCTAACACCTTTTAAACAAACAAAGGTTGTTATACCCTGATGGATAATAAGGTGTCAGTATCTACTTTATGGCTGGATTGGATTCTTGTTTGATTGGGTCAAAGATATAAAAAATCTACTTATGGACGTGAAACAAAGAAGTTATAATAAAATAAAACTAGAAAAGAACACAAAGAAAAAAATGATTAAAGAATTCAGACTCAATAACTGATCGATCAACTTAGTAGACGAATTACTAGTTGACGGTTGGTTTAAGAATCAAAAGAAGAGACTATGAATCAAGAAAATGAAACTAAAGAATCAAACATTGACCAATGGAGTAATTCAAGTGTTAAAGTGCACTTTGGAAACTTGAATTTGATGCATGTTTTGGAATTTGATTTGTGTTAGAGGGGTAAATTTGCATAGAGGAAAGATGATTTTCACTTGGGTTGTATTTGGACATGCTCCTGTAGGTGTGAAAAACCTTGGATGTAGGTTAGGGCATTTATTACTACTTTGGGATGTGCTAGGGATGCTGAATCATCTCAGTCATAGATGGAGGGCAGGTTGGTCGCAGATTGTCCTTGTCTCACTGTTTTGAGCTGTGCTAGGCATACTGCAGCAGTTCAGCCGCAGATAGAGGGCAGGCTAGACACATATGGTTGATATATCACTATTTTGAGCTGTATTATACCTGATTTAGTAGGTCAAGCGCAGCTCCAAGTCACCTCCGGCGTAGGTTAGCAAAACCAGCTTCTTGAATGGGCAAAAATGCCCTCTCAATGGTCCCCCTTTGTACTTTCTTGTGGAATATCCTTAGGATATTCAAAAAATATGCTTGTACAAACACTTTTGTACACCTTTTTATTCAATTTTGTGGATCAAAATACAATCTTTTTCCAAAAATTCCTCTTAAAGATTTGAATTTCTCCAAGAACACTCAAAAACACCAAAACATCAAAAATCTCTATCTCTTAAACTGTTGGTCGGAATGCAACGAAATTTTGAACCAAGGCTGTTTTAAACTTTCTAAACCAAGCATCATTTTGCTCAAATTCACAACCACAAATCTCATATTTTTAATTCACATCAAACTTTTTCAACCCAAGCTTCCAACAAGGATAGAACACTCAAATAAGCTTCGATTTGAATCAATTTTGTCTATAGACTCGTATAGTGTTAGAGAATACAAATGTAACACTAGAAACACAAGAAAAATAGAAAATAAAAAATCAAAATTTAAAACACCCTAAAAAACAGTTTGGGAATCTTTTTCTATCTTGTTTTTTTCTAATTTTTTTTGTGATTTTCAAGATAACAAACCCAAGACTAGAATCGTGGGAACGATCCTAAGCTACGATCTGATACCAAATGATATGATTCAAGCCATAAGAACTCAAATCTAAACATGGAAAAGAACTAATAGAAGAATAGAATAACCAAGATAGAAAGATAGACACAAAATTGATAACGAAATGGCAATCAAAGGGCATGTAAAATCCTAAAACCTCCTTAATGACTATCAATAAGCACCTAACTCTTACGTGACCGCAAAGGGGATTAGATCGCCCTTATAACCAACGTTTCTAAATAAGGTTCAACATTAGCTTTTATAAGCCCTCATCACTCCCATGGAGTTCTCATGAATACATCATGTAATTTAATCAACAAAAACTTCCTAATAAAATATCAAAGGCACCTATTTATAGTATTTTCCTTTGCATAACTATCCTACTACAAAAATAGAACAAAAGTGGTTATTTCAGAAATAACCCACAATGGCTCTCTTTATTCTTGCGCCATGGCTTTCCTCAGCTCCAAGAAATATTCCAAACACGACATTGCTTTAGTAAGATCTTGAAGAAGGGCCTCCAAGAACATTCTTGGATCCTTGTGGTGATCAAGGCTTGGACCTCCTCATGTTGGCATTGAGTTGTGTGTTCAAAAGCGTTTGCTATATTATGGTGAAAAATAAGTCTTTTTTTGTTTTTTTCCTAATCTCATCACCTTCTTCTGATGTCATTAACTTCCTCATGACATTCTCAATAGTGGATGCACTGACAAGCTCCTCACATTTTCCCACTCCACAATGAGCAGGCCTATTTTTAAGATATCAATTGCAAAGAAACCATTAAGTAGTTGCTCAGAGTGCATAGGCCAACAAACTATTTGTACTCCCATAGTAATATTCTCTATGCAAGAATTCCATCCACAATGAATCATGAACCCCTCTATCAACAAATGAGAAAAGATTTCAAATTATGGCGCCCAACCTCTGACCACTAACTTGACCCTTTTAACTCATTCTTCATACCCTGGCAACTCGCATATTCTAGATTCCCCAATATAGATATCACCTCAATTAGCATCTCTCAACACCCATGCAAACTGCTATTTTCTTATCTCAAATCCCATCACAAGCTCTATGACTTCTTTATCAGAAAAGTTGATGATCCAAATGATACATAAAGAACTAATTTTGAAAGTAAGTTGAAGAAGTTGATTGAGATTGATTTATGCTAGAAAAGGAACCATGACTATAGATACTTCATTTCTTGATCTTTTCTCATGATTTTGAGATTCTCTTCGATGTTATCCATCAAGAAGAAAAAGGATTGGAGAATTAAACTATCTAGGGGTTGTTTGTTGTAAGGGATAAAGGATAACTAATCTTAGAATTAATTTTAGGATGAGCTTATCCCTTGTTTGCATGGGATTAAATGCATAGGATAACTCATCTAGAGATTATCCCGGAATTGTAGTGTTATTTTTATCCAATCTTGAGGGTAGGATAAACAGTACTGGGATAGCTAATCCAGGGAAAACCTGTTTCAAACTAATTGACAATTGATAAAGTTTTTGTTGTTTATATATATATATATATACAAAATATAGACAGCTTATTATAATGCAGATTTGCATGTACAAAGTCTTGAGCTATGATGTGAATTGGTGTGCAAGACTCCAAAACTATTGTCACAATAATTCTGCACCACATACTATTCTTTCCTGATTATCAAACATCACGACTCGAGCCGAGGACCTGGCCACGATAGTCATCCCAAACCATGAACGCTTGAGAGACCCCTTAGCATGTAATCATAAGCATAATCCATACATAAATCAAAGTGCAGAAGATATAACAGAATTCATTGGAATCTTATAATCTGAAGTGTGTCAAAAAGATATGAGAATACAACACTTCAACAACCATCTACAAAGCATCTACTGAATAATAACTATCTAGGCTAGGACAAAGCTTCCGGCTGGACCATACACTAAAAGACTCAACATATAAATGAATGCCTTCCAAAAGATGGATGGCTCACCAATTCTGTCAATCCCAAGGGTGCTACTGATGTAATGTACCATGGGACTATGCCGCATAACATGAAATATAGGGGGTCAATACACAAAGGTACTGGTACTTGAATAATCCATAAACAAAATATATTTTTATACAACATAAGTGAAAGCATTTCATAAAAAGCATGTTAGCATAAAAAAATTGAAAATACATGGGCATAGACAGATGAGCTTCAAAATATTTTCTTATAATCATGACCCAACTCTTTATCTTACTTATGAGCTAGATGGTACAACCTACATTTGTATGATCCCACCGTCTATATGGAATTCGCCCTTGACTCGGCGGCCAAGACTCCAATATAAGTTTTCCATAAGGATTAGAGTCTCTGTTTTCTACTACACTATGAGGCCCTCTCCAATGAAAAATCAATATTATGGGACATCAGAAAGCCATATCGGCATAACACAGTTTTGGGTAATGAGTTATCTGAACTCGAGCCTTCTTTGGGTAACCATCTAATTCTCTTTAAGGCCAATTTTAGTCCTTTATAGCCATGCTTCATGTTTTTTCAAAAATTCAATGCTTATTCTGTTAAAGGCATATCATCACCAAATATCGTCATACCCATACTTGAAAGTCATTCATATCTCCTCTAATCCATAGCCCTTCTTTATCATAAAGATGCAAATGACCACCAAAAGATTCATCAAATCACATGAGAGTTATAATTTTAAAAACATTTGGAAACGTATACAACATACTCTCCTTTAAAGTCTTTAACACATGGTGGATAACTCTTATATTCAACAGAAGCATTTTTTCAGTTAATACACAAGAGGTTTTAGTAAAAGAAATACCCCTTTAGAAATCGTTCAATACAATAATGCAAAATGGTTAAAGAGGCATTTGAACTCATGAATTTTCATCATTCATAAACCAGCCCCAACATTATTTATACATAAACCTCATAATCAAAAGGTCTTATAACTCATGATCTCAAAACAATTAACAATTCATGCTATTCATTGACCATAAATGTCATCATGGGGAAGAAATTTCATAAGTCACATTCACAAATCTCTTTTTGAACTTAATATCACATATGAACGAGATTATAAATCAAACTTTTGGAAAAACCCCATGACAAATACATACTTTCATCAAATTTGGTTCATGATGTGTGCTCTTGAAGAAATTTCTTGAAACTCATTATATATATATATATATATATATATATATATATATATATATATATATATATATATATATATATATATAACTTTAAAGCTTGTTAAAATAATAAATCTATGACCATGAGATTTAGGATAGCCCCACATACTTTAAGCTTCTTGATTGGTGAAGAAATCTTGAATTCCTTATTTTCTTGAGAAAGAGTTTGAGTTAGGGTTTGTTCTTGGGGAAAGAGAGGAATTTTTCTTGAGAGAGTTTAAGAATAAAAGACAAATAATTCTCTTTGGAATCCTTGATTTTGTGATATGGACTAATTGGTGAAGGGAAATGATCCAAATTCCCTTAAAATATCAAGAAACAAAACCTGCTTTAAATAGGAGATGGGCGAGTTAGGCCTTGGAGCGGGGACCTACCCCGATCTGCGCCTGCTTTATAACGATGGACTACCCCGGGCAACGACCACATTAGAGAGAAGGAATCACTCAGGCAGTGCTCGCCTTCCTCGGTGGTGGTACTAGTTTGGTTTTCTAAACTCACCCGACATGTACTTTTGACCTCCATAAACATGAATCAACTTAAAAATTAATGTTTTGAGGTCGGGAAGATTGATTTCAAAATTTATAAAGTCTAGAGGTCTTGAAAATGACTAAGTCCTAGACACTTCGTAAAGTTTTCAAGTCTTGGACCCTTTAAAGATGCAACTGAGAGCTAAATTGAGTTAAGACTCTTGCGGGGTGTTACATTATCTACCCCTTGGGATCATTCATCCCCGAATAATGGGTAGGAACTTTTTGAAGCTCTAAAAGTATGAAATAAAGAATGAAACCTCGCATTGAACATTTTTCCCCAAAAAATATTCAAGGGCATCAAAAGAGCTTCATGATAACCCCTAGTGAAATATGTAAGCACGAAGCATGAGAGAATAAGAATTGGCATAGAGATGATCTTGCACATGAGTTCTAGGGATCATAATCATCACAACATAAGGCATAAGTTTATTTGTTAATAATAGCCCTGATTTACATCGATACAATCATGAAATAAGATTTTACGGGAGATAGGAATAGAAGCTTTCTCTACCTTGCAAGATACAACGAATAGACTTAAACTTAGAGATAATACTCATGTATGCCCTAGACAATAAATAACATACTTCATCATTTCCTACTTATAATTCCTCCACAACGCACCTAGTCACAAGAATTCGAGTCCCACTACATAGTATGCCAAATTTGAAGCTTAACTCAGAGTCGAAAGGTGCTAACTTAAGCTATGGAACCCCATACCCTACATGCCTTTAAGAATATCACTTCATCTTATCACTATAATACAAAAACCTCAGTCTTCATTCAAGGAGTACTAACCATATAGCACATTGGTTTGTGTTTTCATCAATCACAACATTCAAGCCTATCATTACTACACCCACCTTATGGATCTCCCCACTAAGACCAGCAAATTCAAACATTCTCACAAAGATTTTTGTCACATATCTCCTTCCTAACCATTTTACATAGCAAAGGTTCATCTCCTTTTTCCCCTTCTCCTATAACCTTAGCTCAAGAAACCATATAAATATTTTCACCTTTAAGAACACCTACTCCCCTACCTAAAACATTAGTACGCTTCCACAACCACCATCATACTAACATATGAAGGGTCATTGAGGGACCCGCGCATAAACTTCACGAATGGAAATAAAACTATTAGACTATAACTTATACTTGTCACTCTACTCAAGGAGGGACATGAGGTGAAGATACGATACAATAGACATAAAGTTCATCATATATCAAGTATTTGTATCATAAGTAGAGAGTCTTTTAGGCATAAACATAACACAACTTGAGTCTTTAGGACAGACCACAGTGAGAAACATGAGCACATACATCTTGAGTCATATAACATAGGTCCAAAATTCATGAAGTCAATGATTGAGACAAGGATTTCTACTTGGAGCTATTGTCCCTCATTTAAGAACTAAACATGTCTTTGGGCTAGACCCAACATAGCATGAATCGGTAATATGTAGCAAGCATAGTTTCTTAGAACCTAGCATGATATAAGACATAGATTTACTGAGACATCATTGCTTCTAGTTTAGAGGTTGGAACATGGTCATAAGTTTCATAGACAACTCAAACCTTAGGCATAGGCATGCCTTTTAATACATAAGACATTGGTAAATTTCTATTTAAATTGAAGTAGAAGGAGTTCTCTTGAATAGGAATTGATTTATCATGATTCTTACCTGAAACTTAACACCACAAGGAAATTCGGTAACTACCTGAATTAACCATCTCCCCTTTAGATCAAAGTCACAATCTTAGACTTGAGGACATATCCTCTCATCAAATCTAGCCACAACTTCCAACACAAAAGAGGGGTATCACCATACACTTAAATACTAAACTCCCCCTGATAAACTTTATTTTGAAGGTCTTTCTATTTGGAAACACTACTCTTAAGTTTTACTAGCCTCTATAGCCATCACCCTACAACTCTCATTCTCATGAGCATACATATCCACACTCCTTATTACATAACAATTAATTCTCCATTACTTAATGTACTAGCATTAAACCTCTAATCACATACCTTTACCACTTAACAAAATTTTAAAACTAGAACGAGGGCACACATTGTCTGTCTATATTTCCACTAATTCATCTATAAAAAACACCATATAGTATCTCTTTAGGATTCTCCATATGATGAAATTCAACAATATGAACTAGGTACACATGACACTTTACCCATAAAACATTAGCTAACAATATGCTATCTGGGGTTCAACTTATTCTTATATACCTAACACTCTTATCCTCTTAATGACTCAAACACAATTCATCGTTCTACACGAGTCCTTTTTTCCCATAATTATCTACTCTTTTTTCCACAAGTTCCCAATCTAGGATATCTCACACCTCACATCAATCCTACTAATTTATCCCCACAAAACATGCATCATTAGTCTTAAGCTACTATTATTATCACCACAATCCCCATCTAAAGTTCAAGCCTATAGTCTAGCATCTACTATATATAGTTAATAAAGCATGCCACATACAATACTAGTCCATCAAATTACGACATCAACCCAACTATGCCATTTAACTTACTACTGCCCATTAGTTGATTCTCTTCACAACATTACTACCACACTTTAGAATCTACCGCACACCTTCTCACGTGTAGTAGTAGTTTACAACTACTAAGAAAAGAAAGTCAATGGGGGTAAGGTCACATAATAGAGATAGTTGATCTTATCCTTGTAATATAATACATTATGATCTTATCAATATGTTCCACGTTCTCACATCATAATTACTTACCCATGCATACATTTAGACTATCTTCAAATTTCATTTACACCAACGAGTCTCTACCCATTTTATTCACAGCCTATAAATGGTTTCAACAACTGCCATAATTATCCATTCTTAGATCCATCCCTATTTTTAATAAATAGTAATCATAGCCAGTCACTTCCTCCACAAACTACCATATAATCTACAAATATTGCTACTACATTAGTCTATCACTATAAAATGACAATCCATCCCTCAATCAATAGTTATACAACTAAAACTAGCTTATTAACGCAAAAAGTCATCTTTACTCTAACTTCTAAAATTAAGATTCCACACCACTAACTTCTAGACCATTTTACTACTAATAGATCATGACACTTTAACATTTACTATTATTTGGGTGGAAATACTATTCCAACATTCTACTATATATCTTTACCCTTTAGAATAACATCTGCAACAAAAATTTTGAAAGGGACTAAATACACTCATACCCCAGGATGAAAAGCATAATTTTATCAAGATAAACGTATACATTAGAATCAATACACCTTGAAGTACTAGTGGACTCCTCTCAAGTCCTTGTGCTATTTCATTATATTTTGTAAATCAATTAAAAAGGACCACATTATTTAGACTCTGAGCTTCTCCACTTGAATCGACTCGACAATGAGACAAAGCTAATAAAATTAAAGTAAAAAAAGAATTTGTATAACTTTCATATGAATAACACAACTGTATGATCTAGAGTATGAAAGAAAGGGGAAACATCTCCTAAATGCCTCATACCTTCCTCCTTATAAGTGTGGCACACTACACACCTATAAGAAAGACTCTACTCAACAAGGATTTATAGACATCCTGGGACGATAAATTATTCTGTAATACCAAGTTTGTCACAACGCGAGCTAAGGCCCTGGCCACGACAGATATTCCAAACCATGATGGCTCAAGAGTCCCCTTAGCATGCAATTATAAGCATAATCCATACATAAATCAAAGTTCGAAAGATATAACAATGTTCATTAGAAACTTATAATCTAAAATGTGTCAACACAATATGACAATACAACACTTCAACTACCTTCTACAAAGCCTCTACTGAAAACTAACTGTCTAATCCATGACAAAGCCCTCGTCTAAATGATGTACTGAAAGACTCAACATATAAAATGGATGGCTCACCAATTTTGTCAATCCAAAGTGTTCTATCGATGTGATGTTCCATGGGACTATACTGAAAACCCTGAAAATTAGGGGGTCTATACAAAAAGGTACTGGTATTCAGAACAATCCAAAAATAAAATATATTTTTATACAACATAGGTGAGAGCATTTCATAAAAGCATGTCAGCATAAAACAATTGAAAATACATGGGCATAATTTGATGGGCTTTAAAACATCTTCTTGTAATCATGACTCAACTCTTTATCTTACTTCTGATCTAGATAGTATACCCAAAATTTCTATGATCCCATGAGCTAAATGGAATCTGCCCTTGACTTAGTGGTGTAACGCCCCTAGTTTGTACCTCGGATGTCACACTGTGCTCTTAATCTTGAGAGACGACAAGCTAAACCATGAATGGTACCTGCTACAATCACTGAATAATAATACTATATAATGCGGAAATTTTTTTTTTCCGTAAGGTTCAAAACTAAAATTAAATGCTGAATACTAACAATCAATACTATAAATTGAACATCTGTCTGAAAAACTCTTGTCTGAAGAGCCTCTAACTAAACTATCTGAATGTGGAGTTGATGGGACAAGCCCCCAACAAACTCCAGCCACTGAGGTACTGAAAAACTAAAATAAAACTCTTCCCTTGAACTATGAGGACTCACCACTAAGACTGCTACTTATAGATTGGGCTGCTAAGTACAGTTAGGAGCTCGTGCATCTGAACCTATGATATAAGACATCATAGCACAAAATTCAGGTATGCGTCAGTACTTTGAATGTACTGGTATCCTTAATGAGGTAGGCTGATATGCATGGATTCATTTGTGTGAACAATAGCCAATTGAGTAACATGAATATAACTGAATGAGAGTACATGTATAGCTAAAAATGTTATAAATATTGATTGTGTAATGACATACACCTAACTATGCATATTGTAACTGAGGTCATGTTAACATAGTGTACTGATTTTTGATAACTGAATGACTGATATCTGAGCTTATTGATACTATAGTACTATTAACTGAGTGATTATTTATGATAGTTCGGATTCTGTAGAACTGAATTGAGTTCTATACTGAGCTGGGTGACTGTATCTGATAGTCCTGATTTTAAAACTGAACTAAGATTTTATAATGAGTTTGAAATTGAAATTAAAACTATAGGAGTGTTCATCTAACCAACATACCCTGATTATGAACTTCATTGGGGTCCAACTTGTGAACCCAGTTAGAAGGGTGCTAGAACCTTGGCAAGGGATACTAACAATGGCTATGAGTTAACACTCTCTAATAGGAAGCTCTTTCGTCAACCCTCATTGGCAGAAAAACTCGTATGAAATATATCAACACTTATATGGTAGGAAGATATCACAACCTACATTGGCTATGTTGTTATGTAATGCATGGAGTGTTGCTAAGGGTTAAACACTATACTGATAGGAATACCCCCATCCCTGGGTTTGCTCGGTGTTGATTCCTACTCTCAACTAAATAGATACTAAACTGAACTGATTTCTAGATAGTTCTAGTCTTAATTAAATTGTTACTAATCATGTTAACTGACTGAACTAGGCTGAGTTCACTAAATTCTATTAACCGAATGAGTACACTAAGTTCTATTAACTGACTGAATACACTGAGTTCTGTAACTGAATAAGTACTATTATACATGACATCACTGAGACTATTTTGAAACTTCTATAAATCTAGGTGAACAACAAGATTGTCGGGTATTAGATACCCCAGGACTCGATAGCATAAATAGTAATAACATAGTAAAATCTTGAAAACGTGATAACTAGTCACTTTGTCATAATTCATTCATTGAGGCATTTTAGCAAACTCTTGCATGGCATGAACTCATATACATGCTAACAATGATATGATTTCATTACTCAACTCACATGAACAATTCATAGAACACTTGGGGATCACAATCTATGTACATAACAATGAACATGTAGACATCATGATTACCAATCTCAACTTAAAAATTAATAGGGTTTTTGACATGAATCCACATACCATTACATGCGTTAATTAATTTACATGAAACTTAAATTAAATTATGAATTAGAAATCACAAATACAATCAAATTCAACATGAAATTCATGAAAGCAATCAACTTGTAGTTTTAAAGAGGTTCTTGAACTACAAGGGTGGAAGGAAACCCTTGGATAGACAACTAGCATACCTTGATTCTTGAATTTACAAAGATTGATGGTGTGTTATTAAAGTTTAAATTTGAAGTCAAAATCCCTAGGGTTTGTTCTTGAGAGAAATTTGAGAGAAAGTGAGTATTTTTGCCCTACGAATGACTTAATCTTGTGTTTTTAGGGCTAAATACGAGTGGAAAATGACCCAATTACCCTCTAGATGATAGCATTTAATGATTGAAAATATGTTCAGTGACGCGCAGACCGATGTGCTGCATTGATGGCATAGAAGCGATGACCAACCCGCCGTGTCAATTTTGCGTTGGTTCACTAGAATTGCATTGAAAGCTGGGGAAAAATTATTTGTTGATGTCATATGTTAAGATCACGTCAACCCACTATTTTTGTAACCAAAAAGTGGTTCAAACGAGGTTTGAAAAATCCAAACTAATCGAAAGTGACCTATTGACAGACCTGACTGTGATTCAATTTAAATATCAACATTTTAAGGTCATAAGGACCGTGGAATAGGATCACCAACTTATGAAGGCTAAAATAACTCTAAGTATAAGTACTTAGCAAAAGTTTCTAGTATGGGAGCCCTTATCAAGTTTTAAAGGACAGAGTTAGGCTTAGGATTTTACAGAGTCTTACAATATCTCCCCCTTGGGAATATTCATCCTCGAATAAGATTGACTAAGTTGATAATACTAAATTTACATTATGATCATGCCCAACTAAAGTGTGATTTTATGAATGAAAATAATGATATACTGAATTATCATACTGAACATGCATAACTGAAGCATGACTGAGTTCTGAAGACATGACACATGATGAAGCTGCTTCATGAAGGTATGCATGATATGAGAATGCTATGTAACTGAATTGATACAGAGTTGTAAAGGTAATTTGAGCATGGAACTGAGTAAATTCAAGGAAAACTATTACCTTGAGCTGAGTCTGAGTTTGCGGAGAAGAGGTGAGGGTACTTGGTCCACATATCTGCTTCAGCTTCCCAAGTAGCACCCTCAATGAACTAATTCCGCCAAAGAACTTTGACTAAAAGAACTTGTTTGTTCCTCATCCTGCGAACCTAAAAATTAAGAATTTCAACTGGGATTTCCCCATAAGAGAGGCTATTCTAGAAATCAATGCCCTCTATTGTGACTACAATTATTGGGTCACCTATGCACTTTTTTGCATAGAGACATAAAATATTAGGTGTACTGAAGCTAAATCTAAAGGTAATTCAAGGTCGTAAGCTACCTTTATGAAACTACTTAGAATTTGGTAAGGACCGATATAACAAGGACTGAACTTCCTTTTCTTGCCATATATATTCACTCCTTTTAAAGAAGAGATTTTCAAATAAACATAGTCGCTAATCTCAAACTTGAGATACTTTCTTCACACATCTGCATATGATTTCTGTAAGCTCTGAGCTGTCAAGTGTCTCCCTGATCAACTGCACTTTTTTTAAGGAATCCAATACTAAGTCAGGCCCTACCACTGCAGACTCGCCCACTTCAAACCAACCAATAGAAGATCTACATCTTCTCCTATAAAGTACCTCAAACGGAGCCATCTGAATACTGGAATGATAACTGTTATTATATACAAACTCGATCAAGGGCAAGTGGTCATCCTAACTACCCTTAAAGTCAATGACATATGCTCTTAACATATCTTCTAAAGTCTAGATGGTCCTTTCTTCTTGACTATCTGTTTGAGGGTGAAAGGCTGTATTGAGGTGAACTTGGGTACCAAGAAACTTTTAGAAGGCTTTCCAAAAATAAGAGGTGAACTGCGTACCTCTATCTGACATGATGGACAATGAAACTTCATCCAATCTGTCCAACTCCCTAACATAGAGCTTGTCATAATCCTCGGCTGAATAAAAGGTATAAATTGGTAAGAAATGAGATGATTTGGTCATCCTATCCATAATGACCCAAATTGAATCATGCTGACAATGAGTATGGGGAAAACTCATCACAAAATCTATATTCACTTCCATGTGGGAATACTAAACTCTTGCATAGACTTTCTAGGCTTCTGATGCTCAATCTTGACTTGCTGATATATTGAGCACCTAGCTACAAACTCTGCAATGTCTCTCTTCATCCCACTCCATAAATAGACTTCCCACAAGTCTCAGTACATTTTTGTGGCCCCTAAATGAATAGAGTAGTGTGCACCATGTGCTTCTGCAAGTATTCTCTGTCTCACACCATCGATACATGTCATACATAGTCTACCCTGGTAGCATAAACACCATATCTCCCTTGGGAGAAAACCTCTACTTTCTGATCTTTGACTAACCTCTTCAGTTTAACTAAATTGGGATCCGTGTCTTATTTTTCTTTTACTTCAGAAACCAGAGATGATTTTGAACGGAAACCTAGTCGAGCAAGATGATGAACTTTCTGAATTAAATTCTTCTTACCATTCTTCACGTAAGCAACACTACCCATAGACATCCTTATGAGAGGATCATCCACTACATTGGCCTTGCCCAAATGATACATAACACTTATGTCGTAGTCTTTCAATAACTCTAACCACCTTCTTTGATGAAGGTTTAGATTTTTATGAGAAAACACATACTGTAGGCTCTTGTGGTATGTGAACACATCAACATATACCCCATATAGATAGGTCCTCTAAATCTTTAAGGCAAAAGAAACATCTGCTAACTTAAGATAATGAGTGAGGTAATTCTTTTCATAGGGTTTAAGATGTCTAGAGGCATAGGATATGACCTTACCTCTCAACATCAAAACACAACCCATAAAAACTTAGGAAGCATCACAATATTCCACAAACCTGTTTGAACTATTTGGTAAGGTCAAAACAGAAGCTGTAGTGAGTCGAGTCTTCAGCTGGTGAAAACTCTTCTCACAAGAATCTGACTACTGGAATTTGACTTCCTTCTGATTCAATCTAGACATAAGGGACGAAATGGAAAAAAACCTTTAACAAACTATTGGTAATTGCTAGCCAAACCCAAGAAACTCCTAAAATCTGATGTAGAGACAGGTTTGGGCTAATTTTTCACTGCTTCAGTCTTATGAGGATCAACTCTAATGCCATCACCAAAAAATATATGACCAAGAAAAGCTACTGACCTTAGTCAAAATTTGCACTTATTGAATTTAGCAAACAACTGATGGGCTCTGAGAGTTTATAACACTATTCTGAGATGGTCTGTATGATCGTGTTCACTGTGGGAGTAGACAAGAATGTTATCAATAAAGACTATGACAAACATGTCCAAGTACTGCTTGAACACGTAGATCATCAAGCCCATGAAGAAATATAAAGCATTGGTAAGACCAAATGACATGACTAAGAATTCAAAGTGACCATATCGAGTTTTGAAAGCTGTCTTTGGAATGTCATATTATCTAATTCTGAGATGATGATAGCCTAATCTGAGGTCTATCTTAGAAAAGTAATTGGCATCTTGAAGTTGGTCAAATAAGTCATCGATTTGGGGAAGTGTATACTTGTTCTTAACCATGACTTTATTCAGCTGACAGTAGTCTATACATATGCTGAGAGAACCATTTTTCTTATGCATGAATAGAACTGGTACGCGCCAAAGAGATATGCTGGTCCTGATGAATCCCTTATCTAGGAGATCCTTCAATTGTTCTTTTAACTTTTTGAGTTTTGCTGGGGCTATTCTATATGGAGGAATAAAGATAGGTTGAGTATCTAGAAGAAGGTCTATTTTGAAGTTAATTTCTTGCTCAGGAGGGACTCCAGGAAGATCTTTGGGAAATATGTCTGGGAATTCACATGCTACTGGAACTGACTTAATATTAAGGGTCGCTGAACTAGAGTATTCAACTAGAAAGAGATGATATACACATACCTTAGATATCATTTTACTCTCTCTAATATAGGAGATAAGCTGAAACCTAAGTGTTGAAGTATTACCCCTCCACTCAAGGACAGGTTCATTTGGAAACTGAAAATAGATAACTGTATATTTGTAGTCAACTAAAGAATAGATTGAATGAAGCCAATCCATCCCAAAACTGACATCAAAATCTGTTATCTCTAATTCTACTAAGTCTGCTGAAGTGACATTCTGAGATACCATAATTGGACTGTTCCTATATACCCATCGGGCTATGATAGATTTATCCACTAGGGAAGAGACTGAGAAAAGCTCTGCTAGGATTTTGATATTGACTATGAAGTCAATAGCTATACAGGGAGTTACAAAGGACAAAAATGCTCCTGGATCTAGCAAAGCATAAACATGTAAATGATAAACTTATAACATACCAGTGACCATATTAGGAGAAATTTCTTGATCCTATTAGGACTGAAGTGAATAGATCTTGTTTGGGAGTTATCCACTGTTGGTACTAAAAGTGACACCCTACTAATTCAGGTGATCGGACTGAGCTAAAAGATGATTATACTGGCTCTACAAACCCTGGGGACACTCTCTGACCCTATGTCCAAGCTTGCCATATATGAAACATGCATCACTGCCATATCTGCAAACACCTTGATGGTTTTTTCCACACTTCTAGCAAAGAGGTTTTGTTTGTGCACTTCTAACACTAACCTGAGGTTTAGGGACTGGTGCCCTACCTTTATTACCACCTTTAAATTTTGGAACTGGATTACTAGTTGAGGACAACATTGGAACTAAAGATTTTGGAAAAACTAAGAATGATTTCCATCCTCTGACTTAGGATGGGTAAATTTTAAGCTATCTGTTCTAGCTATCTTATTCTCCCTCTCCTTCTCCTTATTCTTAGCCTCTTCTATCTGTTGAGCATGGTCCATAAGCCTGGATATGTCCATCTTCTTAATTAGCATTGCGGTATTGCACTCCTTAACCATATTATTAGACATACCTGACAAAAAACTTACTCATCTTAGATCTACTATTTTCTACCACATGAGGAGCGTATCTGGCTAATTGAGTAAACTTAAGAGAATACTCCTTCATTTTTATATTGCCATACTTCAGATTAATAAATTCCAAAACCTTTAGCTTCCCTCAACTCTAGTGGGAAGAGCCTATCAAGAAAAATAGTGGAAAACTCGTCCCATTCTATGGGCCCTGCATCTATAACCGTTTCTTCCTTTCACTACTTGAAACATGAGTGAGCCACATCTTGCGATTGATACACGGTCAACTGAAAACTCTAACTAGTTGTCACCCCCATAATATCTATGAATTTTTGCACCTGTTCAAGGAATTTTGGTTCTTCTCTGACTTAGACCCGATAAATGCTAGAGGGTTTATGCGGGTGAAGTCCTGAATTCTAGCTGTAGTAGAATTGGCCACTAGGTTGTCCAGAATGGCAGCTGGAGGTTTATTCTAGGCTACCACATAATGAGCTAGAGTGGTGAAAACGGCTCTCAATTTTGCATAGGAGACATACTCATCTAGAGGATCTGCCTGATTGGGCTGAGGTGCTGGCTGATTTCCTGTTCTTCTTCCATTGTTCTTTTTGGGAAGCATGTTCTATAAATTAAAGGAAAAAAGAATTAGACTAAGACAGTAACTTAAGCTTATGCTCACTCGTACGATATGAATACTGAAAGAAGGGAAACTTTTCCAAAAATTCCTCATAGCCTCTTGTTCATAAGTGTGGCGCATTGCATAACCATGCATAAGACTCTACTAGATGGAGCTTTTAGAATTCCTAGGACTCTGTTGAACCTTAGGCTTTGATACTAAGTTTGTAACACCCCGATTCTGTACCCCGAACATCACATGGTGATCATAATCCCAAAGGACCATAAGCTAACCCATGACTGGTACCTACTACAATCACTGAATAATAATACTGTATAATGCAGAAATTAGACAAAAATTTGTCATAAGGTTCAAAAATAAAATAAAATGCTGAATACTGAAAATCAATACTATAAATTAAACATCTGTCTAAAATACTCTAGTTTGAAGAGCCTCTAACTGAACTGTCTGAATGTGGAGTTAATAAGATAAGCCATCAACTAACTCCAATTACTGAGGTACTAATAAACTGAAATAAAACTCTACCCTCAAACTATGGGGGCTTACCACTAAGTCTGCTGCTAATAGATTAGGCTGGTAAGTATAGTCAGGAGCCCGTGCATCTGAACCTATTTTATAAGACATCATAGCACAATAGAAAGGTATGCATCAATACTTTGAATTTACTTGTATGCTCAGTGAGGTAGGCTGATATGCATGGATTCATATACATGAACAATAACTGACTGAGTAACATGAATATAACTAAATGAGAGTACATGTATATTTGAAACTTCTGTAAATACTGATTATGCAATGATATGTACCTAACTATGCATATTGTAACTAAGGTTATGTTAACATAAAGTACTGAGTGCTGATACCTGAATGACCGATATCTGAGTTTACTGATACTGTATTATTGTTAACTAAGTAACTATTTTTGATAGTCTTGATTCTGTAGAACTGAACTGAGTTCTATACTGATCTAGGTGACTGTATCTGACAGCCTTGATTCTAAAATTGAACAGAGATTTTATATTGAGTCTGAAACTAAAACTAAAACTATGTAAGTGTTCAGCTAACCGACATACACTAATTATGAACTGAGTTGGGGTCCAACTTGTAACCCCAGTTCGAAGGGTGTTGACACTTTACCAAGGGATACAAATAATGGCTATGAGTTAACCGTCTTTGTCAAAATGTCCTTTCATCAACCCTCACTAGAAGGAAAACTCGTATGAGATGGATCAACCCTTATATCGCAGGAAGATATCTCAACCTACGCTGGCTACATAGTTCTTCAACGCAGGGATTGCTGCTAAGGTTCAAACCCTGTACTGTCAGGAATGCCCCCATTCTTGGGTTCGCTCGATGCTGATTTCTACTCCTAACTTAATAGACACTAAACTGAACTAATTTCTAGAATGTTCTAGGCTTGACTAAATTGTTACTGATCGTGTTAACTGACTAAACTAGACTGAGTTCAATGAATTCTATTAACTAACTTAGTACACTGAATTCTGTTAACTGACTGAATATACTGAGTTCTATAACTGACTGAGTACTACTATATGTGACATCACTGAGACTATTTTGAAACTACTGTAAATCTAGGTAAATAGCTAGATTGTCGGGTATTAGATACCCCTAGGACTCGATAGCATAAATAGTAATAACATAGTAAAATCTTGAAAACATGATAACTAGTCACTTTGTCACAATTCATTCATTGAGGCATTTTAGCAAACACTTGCATGGCATGAACTTGTATACATTCTAACAATGGTAAGATTTCATTACTCAACTCACATAAATAATTCATCAAACACTTGGAGAGCATAATCTATGCATATAATAATGAACAACATACAGGCATCATGATTACTGATCTCAACTTACAAATTCATAGGGTTTTTGACATGAATCCACATACCATTACATGCATTAATTAATTTACATGAAACTTGAATTAAATCATGAATTAGAAACCCCAATGAACATTATAACCATGAATATAATCAAATCAACATGAGATTCATTAAAGCAAGCAACTTGTAGTTTTAAAGAGGTTCTTGAACTCCAAGGATGGAAAAAAACCCTTGGATGAACACCTAACATCCCTTGATGCTTGAATTCGTGAAGATTGATGCTGTTTTGTTGAAGTTTAAATTTGAAATCAAAAGCCCTAGGGTTTTTTCTTGAGAGAAATTTGAGAGAAAATGAGTGTTTTTACCCTAGGAATGACTTAATCTCATGTTTTTAGGGCTGAATATAGGTGGAAAATGACATAATTACCCCTCTAGACACAGGTGTTTAATGACTAAAAATGTGTCCAATGATGCACAGACTGATGCACCGCATCGATGGAATCAAAGCAATGACCAATGTGCCGCATCGAGTTTGCGTTGGTTCACTGGAATTGTATTGAAAGCTGGGGAAAAATTATCTGTCGACTCGATGAGAGGAAAAATTAGTTGCTGTTCAGGAATATAAATAGGAGATACAGGCCACCAAATCCATCTCCATCAGTTTCTAATCAAAAATTGAGATGAGAGGAACAAGCTTTCTAAATATCAGCTCAATCAGACCAGAAACAAAGTAGGAATGACAATTTGAAATTGATAGCTATGGCTGTAATTTTAGGTGTGAAAATTTCCTCTTGTTTTCTCTCTATGACTGTTGAAACTCTTTTTTGTCAATAATGAGTAAGACCAGAAAAAATCTATATATATTTTCCGTAGTAATGGGACTATGGAAAAAAGTGAGTTGGTCCGAATCGGTCTTTATTTATCCATATACGAAGGGAAAAATACCCATGACCCAACAATTCTCCCCCTCCCAACTATGTGGAGGAGACCGCCATCCTGACGATCACACAACAATATTAAAACTTCCCTCTTGGAAAAGTTTTAGTCATAATGTCAGAACAATTATCATCTATGTGAATCTTCTCAAGTTCAAAAAACTTAGAATCCAACACATTTTGAATCCAATGGTATCTTAGATCAATGCGTTTAGACCGACCATGAAATTAGAATTCTTGTCGAGATGTATGGTAGTTTGACTGTAAACCTCTCTTGAGCAACACCAAGTTCCCCCAAGAATCTCTTCATCTAAAGCAATTCCTTACAAGCTTCAACAACTACAATAAGCTCAACTTTAGTTGTAGATAGAGTAATTATGTGATTTGAACTTTTTAATATAACTACTTGGAAGTTTTACTATTATCTTTGAATTATTGTATCTTGGTTATGTACCTTGCTCGGACTCTCCAATCAACAGATGTGTATCATATACTCCAAAACTAGTGCATTATTTGAGAATTCGACATAAGTGTGGCAACTTTTTTGGAGAGTCTGAGCAACATAGGTATCTCCCGCCTTTTTACAAGACAAAAGGACCAAATTATATGATGAAACTTTGAGGTATGTCAAGAGAAGTAAGCATTGAAGAAGTATTTTGACCAAGTGTGCTACATAACAGAAGTTGAGTTTGTTGGAAATAAAAGGTGGACACACGTGATAATATCATATATGACACAAAGACGATGGAAGAGAGAGATAAACATTAAGTTCTCTTTAAAAAAAAGAAGCAACTGCGAAAGATAAAGCCATAATCTCACTGAAAGCCATAAAGAGTTGCAAACACTGAATATTCCAAAATCAAAGAAATATAAAGTACATTATAAAAACTAGTCTGAGCCAAGAAGAGTGACAGATGAACTTAATTAAAAAGAGAAGTAACAAAAATACTTCAAAATTCAGGTGAAAAGCAATTATATCTTGTGATATCGCAATAAAATAATCCAACTCAATTAGAGAAGAACCCCCATTCTCTATGGAGAATCTAACGACTTCTCAAAATTCTTCTGCTCTTTCCTAATTGCATCACCTTCTTCTAATTCCATCAACTTCCTCATGACATTTTCATTTCTCAATAGTGTATGCACTTATTAGATCTTCGCATTTCACCCACTCCATCACAATCAAGATTATTTTCAACACTTCCCTCACAAATAAACCATGTCTGGGTTGGTCACCAAGCATAGGCCAAGCAACTATTGGTACCCCCATGGTAATACTTGGTGGGAAAGGCAAGGTGGCACCATCAAAATGCCCGATAGGTTAGCAGCAAAAAAAAACCCAAGTCTAAACTTTTTATTTGAATTTGAATCAAGAGAAGATAAGCAAAAACAAGTAAAACAAAGAATATGGCAACAAATAAATCAGTCACACAAATACGATAAGATAGGAAAAACAAGACACCCAATTTACGTGAAAAACTCTTTGGTGTGACGAGTAAAAAACCACAGGATCAAACCTCAAATATATCACCAAGATTTACAATATTTTTCTCCAAAATGACCACCGAACAGTGAGCAACAACACAACAAGATAGCCAAAACTAGAGAATAAAAGAAGAAAAAACACCAAAAATGTAGCTGCTGTTTGAGAATAAAAATAAGAGCTATAGGCCACAAAATCCATCTCCATTAGTTTCTGATAAGAAATTGAGATAAGAGGAACAAGAATTTGAAAATCATCTCAATCAGATAAGAAACGAAGTGGGAATCGCAATTTTAAATCGACAACTGTGGCTGGAATTTTAGATGTGAAAATCTGCTCTTGTTTTCTCTCTATGGTTGTTGAAACTCTCTTTTGTGGATAATGAATAAAACAAAAAAAGATCAATATATAAGATCCATAGTAATGGGTCTACGGAAAAAAGTGGGTTGGTCCAAATTGAGCTTTATTTATCCATATAGAAAGGAGAAAAGACCCATGACCCAACAATGCTCCCCCTCCCGACTATGTGGAGGAACCACCATCCCAGTGATCAAGCAACAATCTTCAAACTTCCCTCTTGGAAAAGTTTTAGACATCATGTCGGAACCATTATCATCCGTGTGAATCTTCTCAAATTCAAGCAACTTAGAATCCAACAGATCTCGAATTCAATGGTATCTCACATCAATGTATTTAGACCGAACATGAAATGTAAAATTCTTTGGAAGATGTATGACACTTTAACTATTTCAATAAAGCACATACCTCTCTTGAGCAACACTATAATACCCCGTACCTTTTCTAGCTAAATTTAGCTCCTAGAATGTTAAGGATTAGCTTTAAAATGAATAACTCTTGGTACATATATAATTTTCAAGATATAGACCCATTAATATGTAGATGATTGATTCAGCTTTTCAAAGATAATTGATTCAGCTTATCAACGATACTAATTTTACCTAAATCTAATACTCGATTGAGAATTTATGATATTTTTAGTGGAGACAGTGTCTCAAAAGGGGAAGCACCACGTCCGCGTGACATGCCAAATGACATTTTTCAAATTCCAGTAGACCTTTGCAATTGGCCCACATCGCGGTGATTTTCCATTTTTCAAAATCCAGTGGCTCACCGTTATGGTAGCGCATCGCGGTGATGGTCTAAATGGCATTTAAGTAGCTTACCGCAATAGCTCTGCGTCTCATTGATGTTTTAGTTCCCAAATGTCAATTTCTAGTGAGCCACTGCGATAGTGGCGCGCTGCAGTGGGTAGCCAAAACGGGATTTTAGTTTTCAAAATTATTTTTAAAAGGGTAGTTTGGAATTTTCCCAATCCCCCAAATCATATAAAACACAAGATTATCCTATTCTAAGCATTCTATGATCATTTTTCATCAAATTACACTCTAAGAAATAGAGCTCAAAACTTATTCTCCAAGACATCCAATTTCCTCTATTATTCTTCCAAGATAACTCAAAATTAAAGATTCCCAATTCAAGAACTTTAAGAGGTCATCTTCAAAGGAACAATTAAGAGTTCAAGATCAAGTTTTTTATTCAATTTCATCAATTAAGGTATATGGGATTTTGAACCAGGATAAATCTTTCATCCTTTTGCCCAAAAATAGTTTTTAATTATAAATTCACATGGTTTTACCTGAATTTCAATTTAGGGTTCATACCCATTTATTGCTAATTAAAGATTTTGAGATTTCAAGTAAATTGGGTGTTGAATTACATGTCTACATTCATAAATTCTTATGTATGACCATATATTCCAGATTTGGAGTTGAATTATGAATATTTCCATTATAAAGCATGAACTTTATGATGATTTAACATGAAACTGATGCATAGGTTATCAATCCCTAGCTAAATGTTGTTACTTAAAAAATGATTATGCTTTTAAGCATCTTATGATATGTTTATATAGAGAGCTTTAAATAAAGATTTGATCTTTGGATCTTTAGCTAAGATATGAAATCCACTTTACAGCTTAAATTTAGTTTTATATGAACAGATACACAGTTAGCTTTCAGTATGAAATATTATGACTTTTAATAGTGAATTTCCTATAGAATAAGCATACAGATTAAGGGGAGTAGTAATTAGCGCAGAGCGAAAAGTATGGGTTTAGCAAATCCTACTTTCCTAGAACTAGGAGCCAACGTAGGTACAAATTTAATATTCCCATTTCTAAATGGATCACTATTATAGATATGATCACTTAGCTCAGTTTATACTCCTTGACAAGAGTATGACACCTTTCCCCAACGTTAGATTTTTCCTTTAGGGGAATGAGATGTTGGACTCCATGATAGCTCACATGGTTTATGTCGGTTAGTAGAACCTCCCTTACAGATAAGCTTTTGAAAAGAAACCTCCCTGCTAGTAAAACTAAAAAAACATCTCTTGAATAAATTTCCCTACTCGTAATAGTAATACAACAACTTTAGAAAGAATTTCCCTATAGTTTAACAGAAAAGAATGACAGATAACAACTCAGCTTTTAGATTTTAAATAAGATGGATCACTAGATCTACACAGTATGTCTTATTATTCATGATTAATGATTTTCAGTTTTCAGTTATTCCAACCATGTGAGTCATTACATATAGCATGCATATTTTATGAATTTTTATAACATTGAGATATTACTTTTACTTATGCATTCACCCCTACATGCTCAGTACATCCTCAAAGTACTGATATACTGATACGTCTATGTGCTACATTGTTAGCAGCATGAGTGATTTCGGGCATCTCTAGCTACATCCCGATAGTTGGTCAGTCCTCATGGTTTGAGAGACCATTTATCCAGATTTCCAACTTTCATAGTATTTGAGAAGTCTCTTTCAGTTTAGTCCGAGTCAGTTGGGGTTTTTTCCCAATAACTCTATAGTTTCTTATTAATAAAGGATTATCGGACTACTAGCTAGTATATTCAGATTTTCAGTATTAGTTATCCAGACAATGTATTCAGTTGATCTCAGATAGTTTTGATAACATTCAGTATTTTAGTATTTCAATCTGATTAAATTGCTTCAATATGAGTTATAGACTTAGTAGCCAGAGTACAAGGCCAGCTTGAGACTACTCGTAGTCTTGAGCACCGTGTGACATCTCGAGACTAGTTTTAGGGGCATTACAAACACCAAGTTTCCCCAAGAATCTCTTCATTCAAAGTAATTCTTTACAAGCTTCAACAACAGCAATACGTTTACCTTCAGTTGTAGATAAGAGTAACATATTTTGCAACCTAGATTGCCTAAACACAACTCCCCCTCAAACTTAACTAAATACCCTAAAGTAGTGACATGACCCGACCCTAGTTCTTGTCATAATGGGCATCCCAAGTCCAACCAGGACCGGGGACCACACCTGTTACCTAACCAAACTATATATATGTAGCCTTAGATGAGATGAATTTCAAACATATAATAAGATAGCACTATTGTTCTCATTAAGACTCTGAGATAGTGTCACAACCGTGATGGACCCAACAGAGTCCAACTGTACCACAACAATCGCCCAACCATACCAAACCAAACCATAGACCATAAACCAAATGGGAATACCAAAAGATAATATGAAAATCAATCCCAAAATGTAATATGATGGAACAGTGATAAATTATGTCTGATGATGCTAGCCTCAATATTAGTACCAATGCTAAGGTTGAAACCTCTACCGATCCTGCCCATACCAACCCCCAGAAGTACCACAAAGACTCTATCCTAAAGAATAAACAAATTCGATTGGGACATGCCCCCAACCATGGAAAAAACCAATATTCAAAATAAAAGATACGTGTCTAAATAAATCCATAACATAAAATGATACCTTCCAAAAGGATAGAAGATCATCACTTTAGTCATAAGGATGATACCGAATCTTTATGCTAAACAGGAGAAGTAGCATGGCTAATTCCTGTAAAGCATAGGTACACAACCGCCATTAGATGGGGGTTAGCCAATAGCCGCTAGCATGAATCTCAGAATAAGGATAAAATAATGCCAATCATAAAATCAAGTGAAACCATCCATAATGCATACAACCATACATATATAAGTGTCGATAAAGGGAATCGGTTATAGCATGCATTTAAAACCTTTACCTTGGTTGTGTAGCTTTGTTGTCCTAACTACCCACGGGCCATATGGGTTCAGCTCACCCTGTTGAAAGGGCCTCAGTATTTATGTTCTCCATAAGATTAACCATTTAGACTTTAGACTTTTCAAACCATTTAAACCATGAATAAATCATTTATCCAGCTTAAAACATGAAGGAGTTCCATTAAAAAAGTAAATGAAATGAACATATCTTTATAAGCATTTTGTCAAACACCTTGGGGGCATAATATAACCAAAATCAATTCCAAATACCATTAAACCATTACCATGTAATACAATTGTCCAAATCCACCATTAATGCACATAAAAAGCATAATTAAAATTATAGAAAACCATAACCAAACATTTAATATCCAAACCCCCAAATAATAGTTAAAAACCACAATCATGAAATAGTAAAACCATGAAACCAATCATATAAACCATGCCTTTAGTTGAAATTACAATGAGTGACCAGAATCATGCCTTATATTGAAGAATTGACAGAAACAAATCACTAAAGAAAGCCCCAAAGCAATCCGTAAGATAAAACCCTAACCTTTTTGCCCCAAAAGCTCTTGAGAGACTTATGAGATATTTTGTAATAGTTTCTAAGTGTTAATGAATAGAATAATAGGGTAAATAACCTCCTAAGTTTATTAGAAGTCATGGGTCCTAGTTAGGGTTAGTAGGGAAATGTCCCGAATACCCTTAGTTAAATCTCTTAAAAACTCATCACAGGGATACGACTGACCCATATGAGTCGTAACCTCCTATATAATTGGTATCCACTACTTGTATCCAAGCCTCAACCTTTGGATCAAACACTGTCCAATATTCAACTCATCCAACCAAGTCATAACCACAACATATGATCCATACCCATGACCCGTACCTTTGGTAGAATGAAATACCAAGAGGATTAAACACTGCCCACCATACGAGTCCTTTATACGACTTCTACCAAGCCCTATGATTCATACCCTTAATTCATACCCATTCTAGTGACCAAAACCATCCTACCAACTAATACCGGTCAGTATACGATAGGACCATACCACTCATACCCCAATATATGGCTTGTACCAGTAAGTTGAATTGGGTCCGTAGAACAAATTTCTAGAAAATTTTCTAAGGGTCAAAACCCAAGATGTTTCAAGTAGACTTATGAGTATCAACATCACCAGCCATGTCTGAATCAGTATAATTACAAAGAATAGGCTTGTCTGTACCAAAACACAAACTCAGACTAGAAATGCCACAAAGATATCTCATAATCCACTTTACAATATCCCAGTGTTCTCTTCCCGAATTAGAAAGAAAATAAATAACAATACCAATATAATGAGAAATATTCGATCTTGTACAAACCATTGCATAAATCAAACTACCAACAACTGAAGCATGAGGAACTTTCTTCATATCTTCCTTCTCATCATCACTGGAAGGACACTTCTTCGTGCTTAATTTGAAGTGTATTGCTAAAGGTGTACTGGAAATCTTAGCCTTATCCATGTTGAACCTTCGAAGTACTTTTTGAATGTACTTCTATTATGCTAACCATAACTTCTTGGCCTTCCTGTCATAGACACTCTGCATACCAAGAATCTTCCTTGCTGATAACGCTCAATCTACAGCTCTCGTTTGAGTGTAAAGCGGTCGATAGCAAATATAGAACCCAACCTGGGTTGGGTGTCGATCCCACAGGGAATAGCTTGGTCAACAAGTAAGTAAAATTAATAGACTTTTGGTGCAAGTCTCGTAAGGAGGGGGGATTGTAATAAGTAACCAAAGTAATGAAATAAAAGCTGAAAATAATAAAGTAAAAAGAGAAAGATTGTCACATTGGTTGTAAACAATGAGAATTGAAGCGTTGGGGTTATGTCCACCTTCAGAGGTATACGTCTCTATTGGCTATGAGTGTGTAGAGTCTTGACATGCAATTGCTTATAGAGAATTGTAGTCGATGGTAAATCCAAGCGTCTCTCGACCTAAACAAGGACTATTTCACTTTAACTCTCTCGAGCTTAAAGTGTGTCTAGCGGTACAAATTCTCCAAGAGGTTAGTCCAGTTACGGCACTAGCTTTTTAATAGGAAAGGGTGTCCTACTACCTTGACATTATCTCTTTTCCAGACAAATAACCTTTCTCTCGAACAAGTTAAATGTTAGACTGGCGTTGGTCTATGCGTCTTCTTTTCTAGACAAATAACCTTTCTCTCGAACAGGTTAGATGTTAGAATGGCGTGTTCTTGTGTTTGAACCGCAAAGGATGTAGATTTAAGATGAAGAGAATAATGATATAAGCAATATACGTGTCTTGAACTCACAAGCTCATAGCAATAGATAGTAACTCATTCGGCTTCCATAACCCCAACTAAGAGGTTTAGTTACCCATGAATGCGAAGGATATCACGTTTTGCATGGTGGATGGCGTGAATAGTAGGTGTTTGGCGTGTGATTTTGGTGATTCCGTAGCAAGTAACGATTCTCTTGTTGTGGAATTTTAGAATAGAATAATAGATTAGAAGTGTTTGTAGTGGAAGATGAGAAAGATGGAAGAAAATTAATAGTTTAAGAATGAATTTCTTGAATTTAGAGAGGAGTTGCCTCCACTAAGGGAGGACTTTATTAAAATCTCTAGCATGATAGGGTATTTATAATACTCCTATCCTACTCCTACTATGCTAATGAAATAAATAACCAAATCCTACTAAACTAAGGAAATACTTAACCCATTTGTACTAGGTTAATGTAACATTCTCCTAATCCAAATAAACTAATGAAATACATAACCCAATTGTACTAGGTTAATGTATCATTGTCAAAATCCAGCTTTGTGTCTGTAAGTCCCCAAAGTCTTCAGAAATGCTGTTTTAGTCCTGGACAGATTTTCCATGCAGTCCCCAAAGTATTCAGAAATGCTGTTTTAGCCCGGGACAGATTTTCCATGCAGCAGATTTGGTCCTTTAGGCGTCCAGCTCCTTTCTACTTCGTTTGTGAGCTTTCTTTTGCGTCAAGTAAGCCATAAAATGCTGTATTTTGCATCATTTATACCTGAAACTTTCCTAATCATGTTCGTTAGCTCATTTATAGGAAAAAGGACTAAAAGTGCATGAAATATATAGTTTGTTCTCAAAACTAGGCTAAAATATGGGCAAAATATATTGATATAGGCGCGTAATTTCGCCTATCATCAACACCCCACACTTGAAGCTTTGTTCGTCCTCGAACAAAATATCATGTCCTTCTAAACATCAACTTAGGGTTTTACAACAACAACATAAAACATTCTTCAAGACAAGCACAACAATTATCAACGAAGAGTAGCTTTCTGATTATAAGTAGAAACAATTTAACCTCAAGCATAGACTCGTGATGGTGATCAACTCGCATGCAAACGTTAAGGTGCATAGAATCATGTACAACTATCCAAGACTCATCAACCATGTGTGTCTCACAATATAGTACCCATAATCACTCACAAGTATAGCATGTTTTTCAAACATGGGTATCAAAATGTCCTTGCTCTCGCTCTCACAAAAAATTCATATGTAGCAACTGATGACCATAGGCTTGCCCTTAATGTAGTACTCCACTAAATGTCGGAATGTTAAGGTTAGGATCAAGTAGGTCTTTTGATTTTTGTAATGTAGGCTAAGGGACGGGTAGGATCAACTATTTTGGCCAGAAATAGTGACTAAGTTCCTAAGCACTTTAATACATCACATTGTATTATTGACACTTTTTTCTTTCAACCCTTTTTTTTTCTTTTATTCTACCACCTTTGTTCTCCTCTTTTGTTTTTCAATTTTAAAGCACAACTCACTTTTCAGCTTTCTTTTCCTTTTTCTTTTCACAACATACCTCCTATGATAGCACTTTCTTTTTCATAACACATTCAAGCACCATTGCAATTTAAAGAATCATACTCACCCAATTTCCTCTTATGTTGTCACATGACTTTTTCACTTTAAAGCACTTAGGAATTTGGATCAAATTACGGTCTTGAAAGAAATGGATTAGGCTTACATACGAGGTTGTCAAAGAAATAGGCCAAAGGCTCAAAAGGGTTTGACTAGGATGATGTCCATGGGTAGGTAAAACTGAAGGTAAACATGTATAGGTTGCCAAAGAAATGCCTAAATCATATCCTAAACTTACATTCCTTATTTTCGCTTTGCATACATACCAGGCAAGTTCTAGCATCAGCCACAAACATAGAATATACTATTAATCTCACACACACAAGGCACATGGTCGACTTGCTTGGAAGTAATATAGACTCTTGACCCAACAAGTGAAGGAATTGAATCACACAATATCACATAATGAGTCACAACTAGAGCCTAAACGTCTCAATAGTCTTAATTGTAACACATACTCTTGTTATAATCTCATGCTGTCTATCAAAATAATTTCATGCGAAGCTAGAAAAATTTTACTCCTAAAAAAAACTAAAAAAAACGAACGAACTCAAATAAACAAAGTAAACAAACAAACATAGGTGCAAACACAGAAGTATAGCATGCAATGCCACCCCCACACTTAGACGGGACACTGTCCTCAGTGGAAAATAAGTACGAGGAACCTGGTCAGTCGGACTCCTCCTCTATGTCTGGGGTCATACCCCTTGCGTTGGGATCATCATAAGAGTCATCATCCTCATAAGTTCCGCATAAGTATCCCACTTAATTCCAAGCGTGAGTCGATGTGTTTGCAGCGAGGAGGGTTCTCCTTGCTCCTTGCTGCCTCTTTTCTTGCCCTTTTGGGAAGTGGTAGCCTTCTTCCTTGCCTTGTCTCTCTTTAGGTGCCATTGTACCTGAGACTTGAAATAGTGTTAATGGTAGCACAATCTCAATGGATACAATCTATACACAGACAGTAGGGGTACCACCCCACACTTAGTTTTGTTGCACAAATCAGCGAGGTGAACGTAGTCGATTTACTCAGATTTCGTCGACATACGTTTTAGGATTGTATTCCAACAAGAAAATCAGCATTGTATCAATTATTTGCAGCCATTGGACTACTTTCATGGTAGATATAGCAACACTACGACATAGGGGTTACCACATGGAATCGTTATTCTTACAACAAGCACAACCTCCTAAGTCGATAGGCACTATAATCTTATCCCGATGGCCGGGATAGTCTAACATGTAAGCATCCAAACAACACTCTTAAGCAATATTCATAGCCATATCTATTCAGAAAATATCATAACAATGCTATTGAAACCAAATTCAAGTCGGAAATAAGTCAAGAATTCCCTACGTATATGTTCACTCACATGATTATGCAACAACAATTCAAACACATGAACATCACCAACAATCTTATATGATTTAGCAATTTATAATAAGCATAGCAACGTAGTACTTACGATAAATAAATGAAGAATAAGAGAGTACTTACTTGCTTGAAGCTTGTGGAGACGGTGTTGTGAATTAGAAGAGCAAAAGAAGAAAATTTTGCGAAGATTTGGAAGGTTATGTGGCGCCTTTAGGGTGTTTTCTAATGTGGTTGTGTTGTAAAACTATGTCCCCTTTATATAGGAAGAGTATGGGTCGGGTTATGACCCATTTACAATCGGATTTGGGGACAAAATCACCACATATGCGGCACATATCTCTTGGCATATCAATGGCATATGCGGCGCATTGTCCATGGCATAATGGGACATATGCGACGCATATCCTATGGCATATCTAGACATATGCGGCGCATATCCTATGGCATTTGGTCTCAGTATCTCAAATGCCATAGCATAGGCGGCGCATAGTCAAAAGCACACCTAGGAATAGGCGGCGCATAGTGTATAGCACACTAGATTCCGAGTCCTTAGGCTATAGAATAGGTTGTGCATCGTTCGTGGCCTAGTTTTACCAAGGCCTAGCCTTTCTCGATGCCTACTTTGACAAGGAAAAGGCTCAATCCATAACCTTATGCATCACCATTCCTAACTCACCAACTTTACCATACAATGCGTCCAAATCGTCAATTGAAATCAATCTCCTCGTTGAATACTTCTTGCACCTATTTTTGCTCAAAACCAAATGAAAATGATTAGTACGATGGGTTTCCTCCCACCAAGCGCCTTAGTTTTGGTCGTGGCACGACTCTTATTTTTGGATTTTCATTTATCAAAAGCAAAAACAAGTACTAGAATGAAAGAAAGACAAAACGATAAACGATAAAACGATAAAACGATGGGTTGCCTCCCATCTAGCGCCTTATTTATTGTCGTGGCTCGACATAGTTACCTCGAGTACTTAGACTTCGTCGAGGTAAATGGTGGATCGTTTTCTGAAAGGATTTAGACGACAATGAGGCTTACCTGTGGGCATGCGATCTTCTTCAAGATGGTTCATACGTTTCTCCGGAGAGTCACCAATTATATCATCAATAGTCCAACCCATAGCTCTCTTGTACCTCATAAGAGCAGAGATGAGAGCTTCTACGTGCTGTTCACTTAAATCATCGGCTCTCTCCGGAAGTATATTTCTACTTTCCAAGAACACATACCTTAGATAATCGGGAAGCTCTTGCGATTCTAGCATTGGTGGCTCGTCAAAGGGAGTATTCGCTGTTGGTCGATTCTTGAGTTCACAATCCGGTTTCTTAGGAGTATAAGACTTTATTTCTGTTAGAGCACTCATAAGTTCTTCATAATCTTCATTATCCTCATGCTCAACATTCAGTGGCGCAGCAGACAATGGCTCAACAGTAGGTTGTTTCTCTATAGATAATGCTTTCATATCCTCATAATGAACATCAGCTACAGATGACTCATTCATATCGCTGGGCTGCTTCATTGTTTTGCATATATCAAACCGTACCACTTCGTCAACCACTTGCTTGCCGTTTGCTGAAGTTTCCAGCACCTTACCACTTCTGGTAGTGATGGCCATGCATGACCCATAATTCTTTGGTTTTTTCACAGTATCGCTTGGTAAGGTGCCAGCCTTTCTTTGATTGAATGCTGCTGAAAGTTGGCTCAATTGCTGCTCTATTTGCTTGATAGAAGTGGAATGAGAATCAACTAGTTTCTTCATGTAGGACAAATCATCAATCACCTCCTTAACTCCTGCGCTCGTTGCTTCCACTCCTTTCAATAACTTAGCCATCATGTCTTCCATACTCCCAGAATTAGATGTGGTGGTATCACGTCTACCAGGGGGAACGTACAAACCACTCTTTTCATTATATTTCTTCCAACTACCTTGGTCTTTGTTTCCAGATTTATCATAATGGTTCCGACCTTGGTTTCCTTGGGCATTCCCACGGAAACCCCTCTGATTGTTCAAGTAGTCGGCCTCCGCTTCAGAATCAGATTCGTCTCTTCCTTTTAGCGCTACAGCTTTTACTTTTTCGGTCTTCCCTGATAATAAGTGCTTGGTAAGAAGATCCATCTGCGTCTTCATGTGAGCCATGTCTTGGTCACGATCCTCTTGTCTTCGCCTCTGCTCTGCAGTCATGCCAAAAGATAAAGTGGGGCTTGTTACCTCAGAATCCCTAGTATGCCAAGCTCTACTTTGCTTCGTCATCCGATCTAGCATATGGCTTGCCTGCCCAAAGGTGAGGTCCATAAATGATCCACCTGCTGCATTATCAACCACTGGCTTAGTCACCGAATTCAACGCTCTGTATAATATCTCCATCAAGTGGACATTGGTCATATGATGGTTTGGGCATCGCATTAGCTTCGTCTTGAACCTCTCCCATGTTTCGTGGAGAGCTTCAGTTGGAAGCTGTCGAAAATTGGTGATCTCATCTCTCAATTGTGCTTTTTTGGATGGCGGAAAGAATCTTTCTAGGAAAACGTCTTTCAATTGCCTCCAATGAGTAATAGAATCAGGAGTCAGCCCATTCAACCACATAGTTGCCTCCCCAGACAGAGACAATGGAAATAGACGTAATCGGATTGCATTCTGTCCAACTCCAGGATTGTCGAATGACTTGCATGTAGAAATAAAGTTGATCAGATGCATATTCGGATCATCGCCTGCTAGTCCACCAAATAATCCCTTGAGTTGCAAAAGCTGAATCATGGCGCTAGTGATATTGAACTTTGCTCCAGGTGCTAATGGCGGAAGAATAATAGCTCCGGTGGCACCAGGTCCGTCCAGATCGTCCTCATCGTCAGGATTTGTTGCTCGCCTACGGTTATCAATATTTTGTTGATGCACTTGAGCAGCCATCCTTTCAATTTCACGTTGTGCCTCCATTGATGCACTGAATAAACCTAAAAAAAAAAAACAAAAACAACAACTAAAAGTAAAAGTACGAGAATCTTTGACCAAAGGGTCTAGTAATTATCACGAACTTGATTGACACTCGTATTCCCCGGCAACGGCGCCAATTTTTGATAACGCTCAATCTACAGCTCTCGTTTGAGTGTAAAGCGGTCGATAGCAAATATAGAACCCAACCTGGGTTGGGTGTCGATCCCACAGGGAATAGCTTGGTCAACAAGTAAGTAAAATTAATAGACTTTTGGTGCAAGTCTCGTAAGGAGGGGGGATTGTAATAAGTAACCAAAGTAATGAAATAAAAGCTGAAAATAATAAAGTAAAAAGAGAAAGATTGTCACATTGGTTGTAAACAATGAGAATTGAAGCGTTGGGGTTATGTCCACCTTCAGAGGTATACGTCTCTATTGGCTATGAGTGTGTAGAGTCTTGACATGCAATTGCTTATAGAGAATTGTAGTCGATGGTAAATCCAAGCGTCTCTCGACCTAAACAAGGACTATTTCACTTTAACTCTCTCGAGCTTAAAGTGTGTCTAGCGGTACAAATTCTCCAAGAGGTTAGTCCAGTTACGGCACTAGCTTTTTAATAGGAAAGGGTGTCCTACTACCTTGACATTATCTCTTTTCCAGACAAATAACCTTTCTCTCGAACAAGTTAAATGTTAGACTGGCGTTGGTCTATGCGTCTTCTTTTCTAGACAAATAACCTTTCTCTCGAACAGGTTAGATGTTAGAATGGCGTGTTCTTGTGTTTGAACCGCAAAGGATGTAGATTTAAGATGAAGAGAATAATGATATAAGCAATATACGTGTCTTGAACTCACAAGCTCATAGCAATAGATAGTAACTCATTCGGCTTCCATAACCCCAACTAAGAGGTTTAGTTACCCATGAATGCGAAGGATATCACGTTTTGCATGGTGGATGGCGTGAATAGTAGGTGTTTGGCGTGTGATTTTGGTGATTCCGTAGCAAGTAACGATTCTCTTGTTGTGGAATTTTAGAATAGAATAATAGATTAGAAGTGTTTGTAGTGGAAGATGAGAAAGATGGAAGAAAATTAATAGTTTAAGAATGAATTTCTTGAATTTAGAGAGGAGTTGCCTCCACTAAGGGAGGACTTTATTAAAATCTCTAGCATGATAGGGTATTTATAATACTCCTATCCTACTCCTACTATGCTAATGAAATAAATAACCAAATCCTACTAAACTAAGGAAATACTTAACCCATTTGTACTAGGTTAATGTAACATTCTCCTAATCCAAATAAACTAATGAAATACATAACCCAATTGTACTAGGTTAATGTATCATTGTCAAAATCCAGCTTTGTGTCTGTAAGTCCCCAAAGTCTTCAGAAATGCTGTTTTAGTCCTGGACAGATTTTCCATGCAGTCCCCAAAGTATTCAGAAATGCTGTTTTAGCCCGGGACAGATTTTCCATGCAGCAGATTTGGTCCTTTAGGCGTCCAGCTCCTTTCTACTTCGTTTGTGAGCTTTCTTTTGCGTCAAGTAAGCCATAAAATGCTGTATTTTGCATCATTTATACCTGAAACTTTCCTAATCATGTTCGTTAGCTCATTTATAGGAAAAAGGACTAAAAGTGCATGAAATATATAGTTTGTTCTCAAAACTAGGCTAAAATATGGGCAAAATATATTGATATAGGCGCGTAATTTCGCCTATCATCACTTGCTAGTCCTAAGTCTCTCATAGAAAAAGACTTACTCAACTCCTTCTTCAACTGTTGAATCCTGCAAGCATTATGACCAACAACAATCATGTCATCAATATAAAGCAACAAAATAATAAAGTCACCATCAGAGAATTTATGCACGAAAACACAATAGTTTGAATTAGTTTTCTTCAATCACTGTTGACTCATAAAGGAACCAAACTTCCCATATAGGCTTTTTTCAATTTGCAAACATAATTCTCTTTTCTCTTGACTTTAAAACCTTCAGACTGCTCTATATGAATTTCTTCATCTATGTCACCATAGAGAAAAACAGCTTTAACATCCATTTGCTCAACCTCTAAATCAAGACTTGCAGCAAAGCCTAGAATCACATGAATGGATGACATCTTCTTAACTAGAGAGAATATCTCATCAAAATCAACTTTTTTTTTGGTTAAATCTCTTCAAAACCAATATAGCCTTGTAATGTGGAACTCGGTTACCATCTTCATGTTTCACCCAAAAAATCTACCCGTTTATCAGAACTTTTCAATCTTTAGGTAGCTTAACCAAATCAAAGGTATGATTATCATCCAAAGATTTAATCTCATCTTCCATAGCATCAAACCACTTTTCTTTTTCTTCACTTTCCTTGGCCTCATTAAGAAGATTAGTGTCACGACCCGATTTCTCAAGTCATGCAGGCGCCTACTTTAACCCACCAGTAGGTAAGCCAAGCCATAGTATGGAATAATAGGTAATAGGCTAACAGGTAGAGACCAAATAAAAAATCAAGTATCATGATAGCATCAACAATAGTAAGTGAAATCTAAGAAGAGAGAATATATATTTTATCAAATTGAGTGGAGGAAAAAGGACAAACTATACAAATGAATCCCTCCCAAGACCTGATAAGCTCAGTACTGGAGCCACTACTAATAGGTGCCCAGAGTACTAGGAAAAAATATAAAATATACACAATATACAAAAGCAGTCTCGAGTGCAAAATACTAACAAGAGTAGATAGAGGAGGATCAGCCTCGGACGACAGCAAGCTCACCCTACTATGAATCAGTACTGGAAGGTAGGAATCACGTCAACGTTGACTGCTAGTACCCCAATCAGCATCAGGAAAAAGATTCAGAAGTGTAGTATGAGTATCAAAACAATGGGTACTCAGTAGGCATCATTGGCCGACTGAGCTCAATACAGAAAAGGTATAACTATAATGCGAGGGCGTAATCTGAGTTATCAACAAATAAGGATAGAAAGGTAAACAACTACCACACTACACAATGACTTTAAAGGAATCAACTTGAGCGATACAGAAAAAGAAATAGTACAGTAATAACAAAAAAATCAGCCATAACCTAACTGGCCCCCCATAAGCCCGCTAGGCACACTAAAGAAGACAATTAACCCAACCGTACCGTTATAAGCCCATGAGACACATAGGTAATGAAAATAAACATAAATAATCTATAACTATGTTGATCCCAATAAATCATGATAGTCATCCAGATGTACACTGAACTCGAAACGGTACCACTTGGTAGTAATGAGAGGCCATACATCGGACTCGAATAGGTAGTAATGGATAATAACAAAAGGGCACTTGCCGGATTCGAGCCGGACATAGTGGCTAATAACGAGAGGCCACATATATAATATACAACAATTCTCATAATCAGATGCCAGACTCGAACCAAAACTCAGTGGAACCACAACCATGATCAAATGCCAGACTCAAACCGGAACTCATAGTAACAATAATAATCAAATGCCAGACTCGAACCGAAACTCATAATAGCAATAATAATCAAATATTGGACTCAAACCTGAACTCATAGTAATCATTCCCAACGGTAATATTAAAATCCATACCCTACCATAACAATGTCAATGTTGTACCAAAATTTACAATTAATGGCAGAAATAAAGTATATACTCAACCCGAACAACAACTAAAATACATCGTACGCATGTCTTAGTTTAAAGGGGCAATAGTCACTTATCCAAAGCTAGCATAATAGTTTATAATTTCAGTATATAAGCTCAATCTAAAGGCAGGATAAACTTAACCTACCTGAACGCCAAAAATATAGTATCTTTTCGCAAAGCCTCCAAATAGAATTCAAGCTTGCGTATTAAATATGCCCAGTAACAGAAACAAGACCGATAAAATAAGTACCAAATTTACTCAGAAGAAAGAAAGGAAACTATATGAATGTTAAAAGTCATCAGCAAAGGAATACATATATTCGCCTATAAGCTTTTCTCTTACCATTTTAATATATTGAAAAGTAGTCCCTCATTTATCTTACTAATAATAATTCCAAAAGCTATGGCTGCCAGCTAACAATATGTGTTGTCCACATTTCTTCCCCCACTGGTGTGGTGGTATTGCCACAACTAATAATTTTTTTGCACTGTATACATATTTCGGTATTATATAAATTCGTGGTAAAATAATTATAATATTTTGAATATATCATAATTAATAGAAAATTATTTCTAACAAAACCTCTATTATATAATAATAATATTTTGATATTTTTAAAATTACTATCTCCGCTTAAGATATTAATAAATCATAAAAGTCTATTATAAAGTGATACAAATATATCATTACTTAAATTTTTTTTACCAATATTGAAAATATTCTAGAAGGGTACTAAATTATATTTCTACCAAATGCCAAATTAAATTAAATAATCCATAAAGATAGTACTAAAATTATATGAAAATACAGGAAAATGGTCGTAAGGTTCATTACAACATCCACTACTAAATGGACTTTCGTCCGCCAAAGTAAAAGATAAGCCCATACCTGAAGGCTCAAACAAGTTGAGATACTGGGCGCACATATCATGCTCGATCTGCCAGGTAGCCTCCTCAACTGGACGGTGATGCCACTGAACCTTAACTATCGAAATGTCCTGGGAGCATAACCGCCTGACATCCTTTGCCAAAATAGACGATGGCTCCTCTACAAACGCCAATCCCTCGTCCAACGGAACCGAGTCGCATTGAAGTACGTGTGACTCATATGGAATATACTGCCGCAACATAGATAAATGAAACACCGGGTGAATGGCTGAGAAGACAGGTGGTAATATAGACACATAAGCTACCTCCCCAACACTCTATAGGATCTTGAAAGGTCCAATATATTTAGGGATAAGTCTGTCCCTCATCCCGAATCCCATCACGCCCTTCATGGGCGATACTCGCAGAAAGACCCTATCACCAACTCTGAAACATAAAGGACGACGTCTGCAATCAACATAACTCCTCTGTCTGCTCTGAGCTGCTTGTAGCCTGTCCTAAATTACTTGAACCAAGTCCAATGAATCACGAAGAAAATCTATACCGCGAGGCCTAGCCTCAGAAGTCTCAAACCAACCAATAGGAGATCGACATCTCCTACCGTACAATACTCGAGTGAAATTTGTTATTATATGCAAACTCTGCCAAAGCTAAAAACTGGTCCCACTGACCTCTAAAATCTAACACACAAGTGCGGAGCATATCCTCTAGAACCTGGATAGTTCACTTTGACTACCCATCAGTCTGGGGATGGAAGGCTGTGCTAAGGTCAACTTGGGTTCTCAACTCCTCCTAAAATACCCTCCAAATTGTATAAGTGAACTGAGAGCCTCAGTAAAAAATAATGGACACAGGGACCCCATTTAGGCGAACCACCTCCTAAATGTAAACATGAGCTAACCTCTCAGCACTGTAGGAAATTTGAACGGGGATAAAATGTGAAGAATTGGTCAATCAATTCTTGATGACCAAAATTCTATCAAAACCATGCGAAGTACGAGGCAATCCATCTACAAAATCCATAGTAACTCACTCCCATTTCCACTCGAGAATGGGTAGCTGCTGAAGAAATCCATTAGGTCTCTGATGCTTGGCCTTTACCTGTTGACAACAAAGACTTCGAGCCATAAATCTTGCTATATCTCTCTAAATACCACTCCACCAGTAATGCTGCCTCAAATCCCTATACATCTTAGTTGTCCCAGGATAAATAGAGTATCTGGAGCTATGAGCAATCAACTAGATCAAATCTCTAACCCTTGGAACATAAATACGACCGTCAAACCTCAATACACCCTCAGAATCTAGGGTAGCCCACTGAGACTAACCCCTCAACACCTGCTCCCGAATGCTACGAAGCCTACTATCCTTGAACTGAAGAATCTGAATCTGCTCCATCAAGGTAGATCTGGCCTCAACACTAGCAATAATTCTTTGAGTGTCAAAAATATCCAAACTAACCATCAAGTTATCTAAGGACTGAATGTCCAAGGCCAACGACCGCTAAGAAGCTGAAATGAAAGCTAAGCTACCCATACTCAATGACTTCTGACTCAAGGCATCTGCTACCACATTTGCCTTGCCTGAATGATAGAGAATAGAGATATCATAGTCCTTCAAAAACTCAATCCATCTGCGTTGCCTCAAATTAAGCTCCTTTTGGGTCATAATATACTGAAGACTTGGTGATTAGTAAATTTCTCATAGCAAACCCTATACAAATAATGTTTCCAAGTCCTAAGCGCAAATACTATCACTACCAACTCTAAATCATTAGTGGGGTAGTTGTGCTCATGTACCTTCAAATGTCTTGATGAATATGCAATAGCATGGCCACTCTATATCAGAACACACCCCAAACCAACACCATACGTATTGTAATAGAGTAAAATCCTCAGAATAGGAGCTGAACTAAGAAAATTATATGAAAATGCCAAATTAAATATTCCATGATACACTTAGATAGTACTAAAATTATATGAGAATACAACAAAATGGTTGTAAGGTTCATTTGAATTAGGTTCTCCCTTATTAGTCAAGAGTACATGTTCATTAGAATAATAACAAGATGAAGGTATTCTCTATCTGGCAGATCATCTGAGACAATTCTCTAGAGCATCAACAACTGGTTGCTGATCAACTATATCAACTTACACTGGATCTTTTACAACATCTTGCTGATCATTCTGGACATGATCATTATCTTCATTATCAGCTTGATATTCATCATCATGAATATTTTCTTCAGGAGCAATACTCAGAGAAATTGGATCAACATTAACTAAACTCTCACTACTCTGAGAATCAAACTTCTTAGATTTGTCAAAATCTTTAATTGTTTGGTGTTCAAAGAGCACAACATCACAGCTTCTAACAAGTTTCTTCTCCACTGGATCATAGAAACGATAACCAAATTCATCTTGACCATAACCATGAAGATATATTGTATAGTTTTAATATCCAACTTTGATCTTTCATCCTTAGAAACATGAACGAAAGCTTTACAACCAAAGACTCTAAGATGATCATAACAAATATTCTTATCAGACCAAACTCCGTCAGGGACATAACCAATCAAGGAATAGTAGGAGATAAATTGATAACATAAGAAATAGTATTAAATGCTTCTACCTAAAAGAAATCTGGCAGCTTAGCATCTAAGAGCATACATATAACCCTCTCAACTAGAGTTCTATTCATTATCTCTGCTAAACTATTCAACTGAGGGGTCCTTGGAGGAGTTTTCTAATGCCGAATACCCTACTCTCTGCAATATCTATCAAAAGGATCAATATACTCACCACCATTATCTGAGCGGGTGCATTTTAATTTCTTTACTGTCTGTCTCTTAACTATGTCCTGAAAATCCTTGAACACATCAAGTACTTGATCCATCAACTTTAAAGGAAATACCCATAGTTTGAGAGAACGATCATCAATAAAAGTCATGAGTAAAGGGCATCACTATGAGAACTTACTTTAAAAGGACCATACAAATCAGAATGTACCAATTCCATCAAATCAAGATTGCTTGAAGGCAGATGACTCTGAAGAGCAACTATTTTCTATTTACCGGCTACGCAATGAACACAATTCTTAAACTTTCCTTGTTTTACTCCACAAAAAAATTTCTTAGCCAAACTATCAATACCCTTGTCACTCATCCGACTCAACCTTCCATGCTATAATTATGATGATATATCATTCTCCACCAATTTTATCAAGCCTCTAGAATTAGAGCCATAAAATACATACAAGTTAGACAACTTGTCACCTCAAGCCACAATCATTGAACCTCTAGTAAGCTTCCATTGTCCATCATCAAGGGTGTTAACATAACCCTCAATCTTCAAAGTTTCCTATAGAAGTCAAATTTAAGCAAATATCTAGAGCATGCTTGACATTATTAAGAACTAGTTTAGAACCATTGTTACTTTCCAAACAAGCAATACCAATTCCAAGTACTTTAACTTCATCATTATTTCCCAATTTCAACATCCTAAAATTACCTAGAGTGTATGAAAAAATAACTCCTTCTTTGGCGTAACATGAGAAGTAGCACCAGAATCCACAAACCAGCTAGACTCATTACGAACAAGATTAATAGCATTCTCACGACAAGAAACAAGAAGATCATCATTAGTAGCAACAAAAACATACTTTTCTTTATTGGCTTCTTTCTTTTTCCATCTCATATCTCTCTTATGCTTGTAGAAAAATTTCATGACATGCCCTTTTTTATTGTAATAGTCACGTGTAACATTCTTGAATTTGGACCTCAACTTTCTTCTAATTTTATCTCTATCATTCTTACCTATAGACTTGTTTTCCCCCTCTCTTCAGTAATCAAAACATAAAAGTGTGAAGATGAAGAAGATGAGGCCCAAGATCTTCTTCTCATCTCTTTATTCAAGACATCACTCTTAACATATTCTATAGTTACAACACCACTGAGAGAAAAATTAGTCAAAGAAGATTGAAGAGTTTCCCAAGAGTTAGGCAGAGTATTAAGAAGCCAAAGTCCCTGAATTTCTTCATCAAACTTTACACCTATTTCGGATAGTTGGTCAAGGATACCCTGAAATTATTTATATGATCAGAAATTGGACTTTCCTCTTTATACCGAATATTATCAATTTCTAAGGTAGGAACAACTTCTTATTGCCAGTCTTTAAAGCATAAAATGACTTGAGCTTGTCCACAAACTTTTTCCATGTGTATCATTCATAATATGATTTCTTACATTATCTTCAACCCATTGTCTGATATAGCCACAAACCTGTGATGCTCAAATTCCCAATCCTCATCTGTCAAGGATTGAGGTTTAGTAGATGCAAACATAGGTAGATGCATTTTTTTGAAAAATAGAAGATATGATAATTACTACCATTCAAACACAATATTTTGCTTATATTTTTCACCATTATTTAAATCGACAATCAACAATAACCTATACTTCGATACCACTTTATTGGGAAAGGAAAGGTTGCACTATCAAAATGCCCGACAAAGTAGTAATGGAAAAATATCCAAGTCTAAAATTTTCCTTTCAATTTAAATAAAGAAAAGATAAGAAAATCCCAGGAAAACAAAGAATATGGACAAAAATAAATCAATCACACAAATACGCTAAGACAGGAATAACAAGACAACATATTTAGTGGAAAACCCTTCGGTACGAAGAGTAAAAAACCATGGGACCCAACCTACACTATAATCATCAAGAGTTACAATATTATTCTCCAAAATAGCCATCAAACAAGTGCCAAACAACCAGCAACAACACAACAAGATAGCACCAAAACTAGAGAATAAAATAGAGCAAAAACACTAAAAATGTAGTTGTTGGTCGAGAATAAAAAATAGGAGTTACAGGCCACCAAATCCATTTTTTGTCAGTTTCTAATCAAAGATTGAGATGAGAGGAAAAATCTGACCAAAAATCATCTCAATCGAATAAGAAATGAAGTAAAATTATAATTTGAAGTTGACAGTTGTGGCTAGAATTTTAGGTACAAAAATCTGCTCTTGTTTTCTCTCCATGGCTTTTGAAACTCTCTTTTGTGGATAATAAATAAGATAAAAAAAATATCTATATATATGATCCATAGTAATGAGTCTATCGGCAAAAGTGGGTTGGTCCAAATTTCTCTTTATTTATCCACATAAAAAGAGAAAAAGACCCATGATCCAACAATACTCACTATGCAAGAATTTCAATAACAATGACTCATGAATCTGCCTGTAGAAGAATGAGCAAAGATTTCTGGTTATGGTGCCCATTCTCTCACCACTAACCCAAACCCTTTTACTCTCTCCTCAAATCCTTTTGGCAAATTAAGTCTTCTAGCTACTCCAATAAAGATAGCTCCTCTATTGGGCTCTCTCAACACACATATGAACTTTTTTTCTTTGTTCTAATCCCATCTCGAGCTCCATGATTTCTCCATCGAAAAGTATAGTTGTTCTAATCCCATAACTGATCTTGGAGGTTGTTAGTTCAACCATTCCAAACATATATTGTCCCTATTCAAGATATGATCGAGTTTAGTAGGTACTAGGCAGGACTGGTCTAATTGCCCCTTGTTTTCTACTTTCAACTTGTTTCAGTAAATCAAGAAACTTTCCTTCAATTACTTTGCTCATGTTATGGATCTCACCTAATCTGATATACATATATGAACCTTGAAGATCTATTAAGTTCCTGAGTCCATCAAGCATCGCTCCTTCAAGGGAGGGTAGCTTTTTAAGCAATCCTTCTCCAAGTTAGATAGACATCTCAAAATCCGCAATTTTCTCTCTAAAGCTTGATAATTCTTCGTTCCAATTATTAAGGTTAGTTGATTTTTACAGTTAATGCATGTTATATTTTTCATATAATCTTTTTTTTCTTCATTATTTTTGCATTTTCAATTTGGGGTTTAGGGTTTTGGGGTTTAATTTTTGTGTGTTGAATTTTTTTTTTATTTTTTCTATAATGGCAAAACATACGATATATGAATTTTGATGAAATACCATCTTTTTGTTTTATTTTACCTACACAGTAGTAGTAGTTTATTCAGATCTCAAGATTTTATTTTTCTTTTACCTACAAAAATTATTTATTTCTCTTTTTATGTTGGGATCTAAAATTTACATGAAGGTGATTTTTTGAATTTATTTTTTTCGTGTTGTATTTTTTGGATTTTCGCAATATTAACCGAACATGCAAATAGTAATAGTTCAGTTAGAAGCATTCAATCGTTGAATTTAGTTTTTGATGAAATTTCGTCATTTAATCTTGATGTAACACAAGATGAAGACGTTAACTTGTGTTCTACTAGCATTGAAGAGTTGAGATGAAGCAGCGTAGCGATCTTTTAAAGACCGTGAAAATCATGAAATGAAAAGCATTGACAAAATCTTAATCCCAAAAATCTACAAAAATTTAAAAATCAGTGAAAAAAAGTCTGATGAAACAGCAGAATCCAATAAAATTGCAATTTTGATTCATTTGATTTTGAATCTGAAGAAGTGAAAGTGAAGGAGGTATTTTGATATGTGTAAATTTTTAGAATTTCTGAAAAAAAATGTTCATATATGTATTTTATATATACATTTTATAAGGTATTTATTTTTTTAGTTTTGTTGCTAATGTGTTGATATGCATCTATTATATCTAAGATTTTCGATTTGTATGTATAAGATATTTGTATTTGTTACTGATAAGATTTGTAAAAAGAAGAAAGTCAAATGAAAAAGGAGAATGTAGTAAAATTTCAAGTCCCGTTGCATCAAATTATGAATTTGAACAAGAGAAAGTGGAGGTATGGTGATATTCAAAAATTTTACTATTGATATGAATTGTATATGTTATATACAATATATTTTAAATATGTATTTGATATCTAAAATTTATGTATGATATTTGTATTTGTCACTAGTAAGGATTTTATAGATGTATTGTTATATAAGTGTAATATGTTTTCTGAAAATACATTTGTTGGATTCGATTTTAAGTTGTATTTGATAGTCATTAGATTTTGACTATGATATGTAGCTCTTGTTTGTTGAAATATATTTTTTACATACATAAGACCATTCCAATGAGCATATGTAATTCTAAAATGCATATGACATTTGTATAAGATATTGTACTTATCACTGACAAGGTTTTGTATATATATTTTTTATTTAGAAGTGTAATATGTATTCTGAAAATACATTTGTTATATAATTTGTATATGTGTTGTTATATTTTTTTCTTGTTAATTAAATTTGTACAATTCATGTATTCACAAAATACATATGTGTTTGCTGAAATATAACTGTAATATGTATTTTGAAAAGACATACAGTTTAGATATGTGTTTTTAAATTTATCGCTAAGAATTGTATTTGATGTTAAGTTATATTTGGTAGTCATTAGATTTTTAACGTGATATCTAGTTCTTGTTTGTTGAAATGTATTTTTTACATACATATTTATATTTGTTATTCATCAAGTGCAGAAAACTTTTGCATTAAAAATATTTTGATAACTTAGATATTGACTAGTTATGTATTCACAAAATACATATGATACATTTATGAATAGAATGTATAAACTAACTATAAGATGTATTTCATAAATATATATAAGACGCTGTTTGTATAAATTAATTTTAAGATGTATTTCAGAAATACATATAAGTCACTATTTTTTGATATAATTGTATGTTTTTCGTTGTATAGATCATGCGTGATCAAATCTACATGGTACGAGTATTGCTCAAATTTTCTCCTCATATAGGATGTCATACAGTTAACGACATTGAAGACCATATTAAGTCAATGCTAACGAAGAATCAGTACAAGATGTTTTGTACTAAAAGTATATTTGATTTCTTCATGAAGAAGAAAGATTGTGTCGTTCAAGTGCAAGTAGGGAGATGCATTATGTCACTTGAAACTAAGAAAAGTTCTACAAGTGCCATAGTCATTCGTGCAAAGGGCACAATTCTTCATTTCACTTTTAGAGAGTTTTCTTTGGTGACTGATTTGAATTGTGTTACAAAAAAGAATGATTTTGCAGGAATTGTGGTTTATATATGGTGACATATGTTGAGTGCCTTACTTTTGGTGACTGTGTTTCAAATATTGACTTTGATCCAGATTTTTTTCGCATAAGATATGTTTTAATGTTGTGAAATTATGCTTTGAGAAAAGAAAATGAGAAGGTTGAAAGTGATGATGAGGCACCAATGAGGCCTCCTAGGGATATTGGGATAACAGAAGAAACTGCAGTGTGTGATATTTGAAGTTTATTTATATTTATTGTATTTGACTACATTGAACTTTAGGAGGATTAAGATAGAGTTGAAAGATGATATCTTAAAATTTTTTATGTGATTGTTAGATTTTTTATCTTTATTCTTCTAAAATAGATTTGTTCGATCTTACTTTATGTTATTGTTACGCATATTTTGGTATGAATATGTGATTTTCAGTTTTGAGTATAATTTTTTGTAATGAATGTATATGTTTCAGTCATCATATGTATTTTTCAATAATGTATTTGTATTTTTCAATAATGTATTTGTATTTTTTGTAATACATATAAGGTAAGGTGAGGTTGCATATAATATTTTTCATTGTATGAATATATATTTTTTTGTAATGCATATGTATTTTGAACAATGCATATTTTTTTTCTAGTTATGCACATATACTTTCGAATAATACAAAGTTATTGTATTATTTTGCATAAGTCTAAGCATTTTTATGAAGCATATATATTTATAATTCATATATACTTAGTTATTCGTATATAGCTATGAATAATGCATATTTATTTATGATTATTGCATATGTTTTCTTTAAAAAAAATGAATTTCAAGTTCTGGTTAAGTAATTGATAAGTCATTATATGTATTTTTAATTGTTTTTATTTATTACATAAATATATGTTAACTTATTTTTAGTTCACATATGTATTTTTCAGACAAAAAAAATTACCTTGTGTGGTGTACACTCTTTTACATATAAATAAATAATGGTATATGTCTTATAAAATATATTCATGATGATAACATTTGCAACAGTTTAACTACAAAAAGGTCAACATCATCAAAAGTTGTATCAAAATTTAGAATCATAAAATAATCAGTGAAAAAAAATAATTGTTTTTGAATTGAATACATCTGTAAACTTATCATTTATTATATTTCCTACATGAACGTCTATGGTGACCTTTAAATCCACATGAACTACAATAATTTTTTTTTTCTTCCCCAACATATTTCTTGCCTATTTTCACGATCCTTCTTTGCAGGTCTTCCAGGGGGTCGCTTGTATTTTGAGAGCAAAACACAAATTTGTGTGGAATATCTCCTTCAATATCTCCTTCAATATCTCCTGTGGAATCACCCAATCATCTTTGTGTGGTATAGGATAAATAAGAAGATCATACGTTCTTGAGATAATTTTTTGATTTGTATAGATCAGAGCAATATGATCCCTTTTGAAAATTCTTTCTACCAAGTACTGCAAAGTATGCACACACAGTATCTCGTCCTACTGAAATGCATGGAAAGAATTTTTTTTCCTTAAGGCAAATAATAAAATGTTTATCCTTGTCGTATACTGTATAGACATACTCTGAGGCTGGTATAACATGAAATTATTAAAATTAAATTAAAATTATAAGAACAATTATTCATTTGACATTTGTAATTGTTCCAGTTTAGCAATTGTATTTTTACCAACTCTGCATATGTATATTGCATGTCTTAATAAGTATTTATAGAAATATATTTCCTGTATATTTTTTTTTTAAAAAAGCAAATGCAGTCAAACACTTAAAACAGAGTGCATATGTATTTCTTTAATACATATAGCTAGCAGCATATGTAAACTGAAATACATAAAGTAACTACCAGTGATCACATAAACAGATTGCATATGTATTTTACAAATACATAGAGCTGGCAACATATGTAATGTTAAATATATATATATATATATATATATATATATATATATATATATATATATATAAAGGACTTATTGTTTCCCTCCATGGTATAAGCAGCTACAAAAGTACCAGTATACAGTTTTCTAAGATGACTTGCATCAACAATTATTAATAGTCTACAATGTTAGAACCCTTTGATATAATAACTTATTAGTATATACAAAACTTTAAAACGAAATTCAACAAGAACAAATTGTTTAATTGAAAACAGAAAAGAATACAAAATAAACTGTAACAATTATATATCAATATTCAACCTACATAACGCGATGGAAAACTCTAATTTGTAAAATAAAATTACCGATAAAATTACTTTGTTCCAGAGCTGGTCAAACCATTGTTGTTATGATTTTCCAGATATTTTCACAAATATAGTTCGAAACTTCACAAATAAAATCATATTTGTTTATTGATACCTGTATTTGCAGCATTATCTTATCTAACTTTTCTCAAAACATCAGGCGATGAACATAAATTTTGGAAGCAGTCATTTTTTAAAAAAAATTGATATGAGTTGCAGATTATGAAAACATTTTTGAATTTTGAATTATGTTGCTATAAAATAATGGTTGTGGTTAAAATAGAGTCATTAAAGGAAAAGACATCTGTAAAAGGTTAAGAAATCTATCAAATTAAATGTTCCTTAATTTAAGGAATCGTTTTTTCCATATTAAACTGAAACAGATTGGAGTTAAATCATGAACAGAATCTTTAATTGTATATGTATTTAACTAGCAACAGTTTAATCAAATACAAAATACATATTGCTATTTTTTGTAATTTTGAAAAGGTTGCTATAAAACTTATAATTAAAGCTCTATAGTTGCTATTTCTGAAATTTTTCCTTAATTAAAACCCTTTTTATTTTACAGTCTCTTACAAGTTTTTTTTTTTTGGATAATTACATGATTTAGCAAACATAGACTCCTAATTACCTTGTTTAGCTTAATTTTTAATTAATTATCATTCATAGCCTATCTTGGCTGATTAAATTAATTTATAACATCTCTCTTTTTCTACCTTTATTTTTCTTTTAACTTCTTTTTTTCTTTTTCTGTTTTTCTTCTTCTTTTTTTCTTTTTATTCTTTTTTTCATTTTCTCTTTCTTTTTTGTTTTTCCATTTTTTCTTTTCATTTCTCTTTCGCTTTTTCTTATTTAGTTTTTTACCTTTTCATCTTTTCTGTTTTGTTTTACATATTTTCTTTCTATTTTTTCATTGTTTTCATTTTTAAAATTTATTTTTTCTTTGCAGTCTTCTTTTATATTTTCTTGATTCTTTTTTGTTTTGCGAGTCCTTTTTTTATTTTTCTTTTTATATTTTTTTCTTATATCTTTGTTGTTGTATTTTATATTTATATTTTTTTTATATTTTATATGCATTTTATCATACTATATATTTTAAATAAATGTATTATTTTTTGTCGAATAGTTTGGTGGTGAATATGTACATTTTATCATGTGTATTTGTATACAAATAAGTATATTGATTAATTATATTTAATTGAGTATAATATATATAAATTTACAATATGTCATTCAATGCGAATTTATCATTGGCATTTATATTTCAAATTTTCATTTATATTTATATATTAACAAGTATCCTTTTGTATGCGTATGGTTTAAGTTATATAAACATGCATTATTTATACAAATGTAACATTTGAATTTGTATATTTTATTATTTTTATTTTTATTGTACAATTTGCATCAATAAACTACAAATTATATCAAAATATATAAATACAAGTGTTCAAAGAAAGAAAAATAACAATTCTTTTTCAATTATTTAAAAATAAAAATGATGTTGTCAACTACAAATGAAAGTACAAATAGAAATACACTATGCGGTCAATTTACAAATATACATACAAATACAAGTGAGTACTATAAAATACAAATACAAATGTGGACTATAAAATACAAATACAAACGCAAACTTTAAAATACAAATCAAATATCACTATACCAACGAATACAAAAATATAAATGATAGTGTGAATACCAATACGATAAGCAATTGTGGTATTTACGTTATCATCTATGACTTATGCTTGAGTAACCATAATTTTTGACAGTAAAAAAGATATAAAATAAAACAAAAAATGAGAAAGAAAATAAGAACAACAAGAAAACGAAAAAAAAAAAAAGAGAAATAGAAGTTAGAGATAGAAGAGAGAAGAAAAAAACTAAAAGGAAGAAATGAAAAAAAAATAAAAAGTAAAATGAAGATAAAAACAAAATCAACTATTCTATTTTTTTTTGTTTTTATTTCTTTTAACGGTCTTTTTATTTTCCTTTTTCTGTTTTCATTGTTTCATTTTTTCTTTTGTCATTTTGTCTCATTTTTTTGTATTTTTTTGTATTTTTTATTTTCTCTCATTTTTTGTTGGTGTTATGGTATTTTATGTTTTACATATTTTTTATATTTTATATTATTCATATCATACTATATATTTTAAATAAATTTATTATTTATTTTTGAATAGTTCAACCGTAAATACAATTTATCATTTGTATTTATATACAAATAAACATATGGATTAATTGTATTTACTTGAGTCTAAAATATATAAATATTAAATGTGTCATTATATGAAAATGTATCGTTAGTATTTGTGTGCCAAGTTTATCATCTGTATTTGTGTATAAATGATTATCATTTGATTGCATATGCTTCAAGTTTTATAAACATGTATCATTTGATACAAATGTAACATTTGTATTTATATAATTTAACATTTGTATTTTTATAATTTATCATTTATATTTGTATTGTTCAATTTGTATTAATAAAATACAATTCACATCAATGAATTAATACAAGTGTTCTTTGAAAGAAAAAATTATAATTCTTTTTCAATTAATTAAAAATAAAAATGATGTTGTCAACCACAAATTCAAATACAAACAAATGAAACAAGTGAAATTACAAATAAAAATGTAATATGTGATCAATTTACAAATACAAAAATAGTTCTTTTAAAAAAGACAAGTGCATCGTCGAAAATAGAATACAAATACAAATAAAATGAAACCACAAAACACAAACATAATATACAGTCACCTATAAAATACACGTGCAAATTTTATAAAATATACATAATGGGGAGAACTATAAAATATAAATAAAAGTATGAACTATAAAATACAAATATGAACTATAAAATATAAATACAAATACATGTGCAAATGATAATACAAATATAATTGTATCAGTGAATACAAAAATATAAATGATGACGTGAACTATAAAGTATAACTACAAGTACAAATTACAAAATACAAATGCAAACTATAAAATATAAATACAAATAAAAGAGTGAACCATAAAATACAAAACAATTTTATCAATGACTACAAACATATAAATAATAATGTGGATACAAATACAATAACCAATTGTTGTATTTTTGTTATTACCGATGATTTGTACTTGACATAGCCATATTTAACAAAAATATAAAAAATATAAAATAAAATTAAAAAAAAATTATAAATAGGGAAATACAAAAAAAAAAAAAAAGAAAGAGAAATAGAAGCTGCAGACAGAAAATAGAAAAAAAAATAAAAAAAATAAAAAAAGAAATGAAAAATAAAAATTTAAAAAAAAATAAGAAAAAGAAGAAAAGAACAAAAAAAGGAAAAATACGAAAAAGAAAACAAAAAAACTGAACAGATAAGTTAAAAAATATAAAAAATGAAAAACAAAAAAGAAAAAAGATAAAAGATAAAAAAAAAGGAAAAAAAGAAGAAAGAGAAATAGAAGTTAGAGATAGAAGAGTGATACAAAAACAAAAAAAAGAATAAAAAAATAGAAAATGAAAATAGAAAAAAATTAAAAAGTAAAAAATGATGGTGAATACATACAAAATGAGCGATTATGATGTATCTGTCATCATTCATGATTTATACTCGACATAATCATATTTTTTGAAGTATAAAAAAATATAAATATAAATTAAAATACAACAAAAGAAGGAAAATGGGAAGAAAAAAAAAGGAAAAAGAGAACTCGAGGCAAAAGATAAAAGTGGAAAAAAATAGAAGAAGGAAATGGAAAAGAAAAGAAAAGAAGAAAAAATAAAGCATATACATTGTAATTTTGAAAAATTAGGGTAAGGATATCCTATTTTGCTGAAACCTAGGCAATTTTTGAAGTGGGGCCCCCCCCCCCCCCCTCCCGTTTTTCTCTTTCCAGTAGAACGGTTATTTATTTACCTTCCAAAAGATAACATTGTTTTTCCTCTCAACACAAAATTTTAAGAATACAAGATAATTGCTTCAAGAATCAAGCCTAGCCCCTCCTTTTTTCGGTCATTAGTGTGTCAATTGTATTAAGGTATGTAAGATTAGTACTACTTTGTAATTCTTTGGATTTTGTGTCCTCCAATTCAAGTTGTTACAAAATATATTAGTAATGAATTGTGAGCGAGGAGATTTTATTAAAGTAAAATCCGAATGAAATTAGGATTATATTAAATTCAAAATATATTAGTCCTAAATAAATATTATGGATTAATATAATTGGATTAATTATTTAAGTCCAAACATATATGGATTTAATTAATGTTCAATTTTTATTGGGCTAGACCGTTAATTTGGGATACAAATGATGAGCCCACATTGCTAAGCCCAAGATATTTGTCACGACCCCAAAAAATGAAGATCATGATGGCACTTGTCGCAGCGTAACTTGACAAGTAAGCCTATCACCCAAATGGATACAAAAAGAGAAAAACATAGAAATATCCCAAGAAAAGCCTTCTAGAACAAACCTGAACTATAAAAGTAATCATAACAATGTAGAAAGAACTTAGCCAAAATACCAATCATACCCAAAACTAGGTGTCAATAGTGTAAGAACTACTAATACAATTCAGGAGTCAAATACATCAAAAAAATAATCACAAAGGAAAAATATATGTCTCCAAACACTAATAAAGATATAACTACTATAGAAAGATAGAGGTGAAATTCAGACGCATGAATGTCCAATTGCTACCTTGGAAACTCCAACAATCTCGCGAGTCAAGCAAGGTGAGGCACACTCAAGCCAGAACCTGCATCAAAAGGGTCCAGTGGGCATGAGTGTGGTCCACTTGTACTCAGTAGGTATTATAGGACAACTGAACAAAGTAGTAAATAAAGCATACAAACTATACACTAAGGGAACGTCACCTACAGTAAAAAAATATCCCACAATGGTAGCCCACACCACTTGCACTAACAGTTCTAATATATTTCACATATAATGCAACATCACACCAATATAGAACCAAAGTACATATTACATCACATATAAAGAGAACAAGGGGGGCATGCATATACAAGATCATCAAATACAAGTAAAAGAAGATACGATAAATACATAGACGACAAGTCAATATGCCAATACAACACAATATAACACAATAACATGAGTGTAATGTCTATGATGATGATGATGATGATGTACGAGGTCTTCTCACAACCTCCGGGATCATCACACAATCCCCTTATACACCTACGGAGGCAAGCCTCTTAATGCAGGACCCATGGGGGTTCATAAACCCGTATACAATCCACATATCTCATATATCCTTTGTGGAATATTCATCTAAAAGGATTTTATAAGGTGTTATAATATCTTTGAGAAAGGTATTGCCAGTATTTCTCAGATGTTGCTATGGTGGTACTAATTTTTCATGAATGAGTATGATATGAAGATGTAATTTTCACAACCAATCACAATGAGTATTTCCACAAACAACCACATGATATATTTCCATATAAAAGCACAATGAAATATTTTCATAACCGCATGAGCCAATATCCACTCATTATTTTTGTATCATCCATGAATTTTTACATGTCTCATTTGCCAATAAAGTATGGATACAATCACAATACACCAATGGTACCACATTAGGAATTTTAACAACACAATAAAAAATTATTCATATATATTCAAGGCTATCAATATCACACAATACCCCACATGGTCACACATATCACATAATATCTCAAAATTGACAATTACATTTGTTAATACCCCGTATTTTGTACTAGAATTCTAACTATTCTTCTTACGCGTATAAGCCCTAATACAAATGACTACCATGTGAATATAAGTTTCATGATAATTATCCTAGTGCATGAAATGTATAGAAGGTGAAGAATGTTCATAGAAATCAGTTAGAGCCAAGTTGAGCTAAGAACCTTAGATTCATCAAAAGTTTAATATTCGATTCTACAAGGATCAACTTTGAAAAAGTATAACTTTTGATGTATGTAGAATTTTTCATCCCAAGACCCACCAAATTGTATATAATTGCATTATCTTTCCAACTATACCAATTTTCCATTAATCCTATATCCCATCAAAAAGTTATGCCCATTTTTGCGAGAGGCAGAAAGGGTGTGCGATGTGCAATTCGCTGCCCAAACCAACTTGGGCGATGGGCAATGCGACGCAAATCCTAGCTTGGGATATTGACTGGGTGTTACCTAAGTCATTTCCAAGTGTTCTAAACACTCCTTTTTTACTTATATCATGGGTGTTGAAGTCATTTCACACCCCTAAACCGTCCCTAATCTCTCCAAATCATTATAAGGAATTTTTAATGCATTATTTGCAATCCCTAAGCCCCAAATCAGACAAGTTACTATCCAAAACACTTCCCCTCTTCCCAAGAACAAAATTTAAGTGTCATCTTTCAAGAATCAAGAGGTTAAGCTCCAAATTCAAAGTTCTCTATAAGGATTCTTTCAATCAAGTTAAAGGTCCATTTTTTCACAATTTCATTGTCACTAAGGTATGTGCAGTTATGAACAAGGATAATCCTTTCATCCTTGTTCCCCAAACTAGTTTTTAAAGATGAATTTATGTGAATTGCAATTAGGGTTCATACCCAAAGTATATTGTTTTGAGTTATGAATTTATAAAGTGATTGAAGTATGAAATTCCATATTTGTCTTGATTTAAAGAACTCTCTTTTTATTATTTGAATACCATGAGTATGATTTGAGATATTGATTACGGATTTTCCATTTGAGTTTAAGCATGATATTGTAATGTTGATCTCATTATATTGATATTGTGAAGTATTTCATGAATCATATTGAGAATAATGTTTCGCTAGGAATTTACATGAGTTTAAAACATGGGGTTTTAAGTCCCTAGTTTGAGTATTGATATTCCAAAAAGATTATGTTTTTATGCATCTTATGACTAGTTTACATTCAAATTTGAATAAAATTTGATCTATTGATCCACAACTAATATATGAAATCCACTTTACAGTTTTGATTACAGATTCTATTATAGTTTAAAGTAAGCAGATGCATAACTGGTTGTCATTATAAACACTTATGCTATTTTAAAGTGAATTTCCAATAAAATAAGCATATAAGTAAGAGAGTAGTATTTAGGACCGAGTGGGAAGCATGGGTTTAGTGCATCCTATTTTTCCAGAACTATGAGGCAATGTAAGTAAAAATTATTTCCATTTATATGGATAAAATATACAGATTGTGATCACTTAGCTTAGGTTATACTTCTTGGAAAGAGTATGAGACCTCTCCCTAACATGAGATTCTCCTTAGGGGAATAATACGTTGGACTCCATGATAGCTCACATGGTTTATGTCGGTTAGAAGAACCTCTCTAACAAAAAAAGAATAACAGAATAGTTATTAGAAACTAAGTGTAATGGCTCACAAATTTACTCAGATATTATCTTACATAAGACTTGAGTTTTCATATTTTAGCTTTTAGTTTTCATATGATAAAGTTGAGTCTTTTTTACTCTTAGCCAGCATGATCTTAAAACAAAATAATACTGTAACTTTTTATAACTAACTGTAACTTTTTATAACTAAGTGGATGGCTTACGAAATTACCTTTACGCTTTACTACTCATGATTTATGATTTTACAGTTTTGATCACTCAAGCCTAGGTGAGTCACTTACACTTAGCATGTGGTTTTTGATAGTTTGTATGAATAGTGCATTATTATTTTACTTATGTATTCACCCTCACTTGATTAGTACATTCAAAAAGTACTGATACATATATACATCTAAGTTCTATATTGTTTAATAATGTAGGTACCTATTATAGCAGGCACATCATAATCAGACAGTTGTAGATTCCATCCAATAGGGGATAAGTCCTCCTACTTTTGGGACTCAAATTAGATGTTATTTATGTACTTTACTTTCTTACTCATATGTATTAATTACTGATAGTTAGATTCGCGTCCCAACTATCCGTAGTCAGTATAGTAAAGGTTTCATAGATTTCAGTCAGAGTCAGTCATGTAATTTCAGTTTCTCTCTTTAGTTTTATCAGAATGTAAAATTGTACTAGTATTCTATTTTTCCTAACTTTATCGTGTCTATGTTTCTGTACCGTAAACTCAGTTATTTTATACATATTTAAACTAGTTTCTTAACAGTATGCTAGTTCATGGGTTAGCTTGGGATCACTTGTGGTCCTAAGCACCATATGACGTCCAGGAGCTAGTCTTGAGGCATTACAAACTTGATATCAGAGGACAGAGTTCAAGTGTCCTAGGGAGTTTATGAAGCTATGTCTAGTAGAGTCTTGCAAAATAGTACAGAGACATCTGTACTTTTCTTTGAGAGGCTATAGGGCATTTAAGAAAAGTTTCATTTCTTTCATACTCTAGGTCGTGCTGTAAAGTTGTCCTCTTAGAAAATTATGTCAATTCATGTGTTACTCTATAATTTTCCATCTATGTCATATTATTGAGATAACATGATTAGAAAGTTACAATTCCTCCCAAGATGATGCTCTCAGATTTACTATTAGTAACTTCACAAGTCACATAAGAGGCTTAGAGGAGCTCTCTAGTAAGTTATAAGTTTCTCAGGTTGAAAGTTATTTCCTCATCCCCATAAGTCCTTTAGTTAAGACATATTAAGATATGTATATAGATTCCTTACTAACCATTCAATACAGATAGTGCTTATAGGAGGTAGTAGAATGAACCTAGATTGTTAAATAGAGTTTTCATTCAACGGATATTGAATTCTATAGATCATGGCTTGACTGAGAGTATTGTAATAATAGGGTATGGCTCTAGGTACACAACTATGTTTTTCAGGTACAATTACCCCCAGGACTCGATGGAAGGAAATTAATACACATGATGACTTGATTGTAAGAATAGAGTCCACAATTTACAATATCAAGTAGGGGATTTCATGCAAAGCATAGTTCTTAACATATTATACGTGGAAGGGGAATTCATACAACCTATGTCTATTTACATAGCTTTGATATCATGCTCAATCCATACCACAACAACAACACATATCAATCACATGGAATTCATGTGAAGTCATAAAACATAGAACATGGACTTGTTACTTAGGCACTATTAAATCATGGAACATGAATTCTACCATCCTAGGACTTTTATCAAACACTTTGCATGTATTCTTTTAGCCTAGGTGTGTTCTTAAATCTCACCATATTAAACCACATAAATATCATGGGTTTTCTATTAGCAAACATATAGACTTCATGATAACACCTTTAAATATCATATTGAAACTTAAACAACAATCATCAACATGTACATTCTCATATCACAACAAGAAAATTATAAAATAATATTTAAAACATGGTTCTTGAGCTCTATGAATGAAATGGATCCATATATGAACACTACGCATACCTTATCTCTTGATTTTAGGAAGATTGACGAAGAGAATTGCTTGAACTTGAATCTTCTATGAAAAACCCTAATGTGTTCTTGAGAGGATTTTGAGAAAAGATAGTGTATTGTGGTTGGAATGGGGCTAAATTCCATGTTTATGGAATATATAGGGGTGGGAAGATAACCCAAATACCCCTCTAGATACGTCTTTTAATTTCTGTGAAAATTTCCCGATTTGGGCCCCTGGCGCGACGCAGAGATATCGCATTTCCACTTGTTTTTTACCTGGAAACTCACAAAGACATGATGGAATCATGGAGAGACACTGTAAATTGACAAACATTATTTTGGCTTATGGCGCGATGCGCCATTAATTGAAATGACACTGCTAAAACTTTATATTGCCATAACCTCTTCACCGGGTGTCCGTTTTAGGCAAATTTGGTATCGACGGAAAGCTTATGCAATTATCTATAATTTGGAGGGTATAAATCTGCCAAAATACCACCTATAAACCAAGTTATTCTCGTTTGAATATGGACTATATCAAATAACACACGAAAACTTGGTGGATTAAAAAGTTCTTAGCATGGCTAACTCTAAGTGACTCTTATAAACATGCTTAACACATCATAAGCTCTATTATCACTAGGATACTCATCCTAATTCATGTAATCAAATATGAATCACAGTATAGGATGTTTCATGCGTAGGAACAATGTTTTATTTTCTAGCTTAGAAATATATGGGGTATTACAATATCTCCCCTTTGGGAACATTCGTCCTCGAATGAGACTGAGTAGGATGGGAGAAATGATAAACTGAAGTATGTAGAAGACATACACTATTGAAACATGTTTTTTTATTGACATGACTGATAAGCTGAATACATATCATATTGAACATACATACTTGATGTATTGATAACTAATTCATGAATGCACGACTGAGCATTATGATAGAATGAGTTTTTTCAAAATGAGAATGCATATCTGATGCATAACTGATAAGCTGAATCCATGCATATCTTATGCATGATTATATGATTGACATGATACATGAAAGCCTGGCAAAAAGTACTAATAAGCTAATCACGCATATCTGACGTGTGAATATATGACTGAGCGGGCTTAAGAACATGTGGCTGAACATGCAATGGTAAAGGTACCAAGTTTGAACTAAAAACTAAGCATAGAACTGAATACAAGGTTTGGTACTTAAATTTGAACATGGGAATGAGTAAGCTCAAAGAATACTGTTAAATTTTAACCAAAAATACCAATGAGTCTGAGATTATTTACTCAATATGCATGAGAGGGAACATAAGAACATAACTGAGTCTGGAACACGATACATAAACTGAACTGACTCTGTAATGCATGACATGGATAGAGTATAGTATCGTGGGCTAAACTGAGCCATTGAATACATGGCTTACTGCGAAGTTTTAAAGTTAGAGGGTCGGCTCATAAGTAACACTTCCTTCAAGACAGATTCATCAAAGAAAACTACATGTTTAAATCATGAAAGCTTAGGGATATAGTGTATCTCCCCCTTGGTACACTATGTTCCTTGAAGAATGCTGACTTGGCTGAGATACAAAGGGAAAACTGAGGCGATGCTCAAGGTACCTAGGAACAAAATTGTGACTGAATATATGAGATCTGAAACTGAGGCATGGCATATGAAATAAGGTTATTACTGAACTAAAGCATACATTATGACTAAGACTGTAACTGGGACTAATAATAGAACTGAATGTTGGGTAGGCAAGACTAAATTGTGACTAAATATCTAGAATTCGTGACTGAGATATGATACATAAACTAAGATGAGCTTACACATACTAGTATGCTCTATCTTAGAGATGGTTACATCCTTGAGATGTCTTGTTAGTATGGCTAGATAGAAAGATGGGAGGAAAACCCCTACCAATTTAACTATCTATATGTTAAGCTAATTTTGTAGCTAGACTAACTAACTTATGCTAATAACTAAACACTAGGCATGCAATACTGACCTAAACTTAGTTGGAATAACTGAATTGAGACTATCGAATATTGTACATAGGAGGAAAAGATTAAATGAATACCATGAGGTGACAGAGCATGGATTCATGGAGACTATATTACTTAAAAATAAAGTGCCACGTATGTAATATAATTTTAAAAGATTTAGTAAACTGAGGTACTAAAAAATAAGAGAGAAACTAATAGTTGCATACTATGGCATAGTGAATTCGAGACTGGACTGAGTTTTAGGATCTGATTATAGAACTGGGACAGAATGCTGGGTTTGATTAACTGAACTTCAGGATTCTAAAACTAATGCATGATGCATGAGATTAACTAAACTTGAAACTACTAGGAGGTTCTACATTGGAGTAGTTATATTCTATGAGATTTTGGATAGCATGAATAGATACAAGGATGAAAAAATAACTATACAAATTTGACTGCTTGATTTCTAAACTGATTTGCTAACTTTACTAACTAACTCATGCTATAATATAAGTTTAATTGAGAGAAAGAGATCTAATAATGAATACCGTGAACATGAAAAATTTGTAACGTACCCGAATCTAGGTTAGGGAAACTTTCTGGATCATGATGGGTCTGGAGTCTATTCTGATGCTGGTCACTCTTGGTACCTTGCTGACACAACTCTTTACCCCTCTGAGATATAACCCTATAGTCTTGTATCCTATTGATTAGATTGCCACACCCAAAGCATACATCATTTCCTGCCCTACACACATGCTTATGATGCTTACCATAAGTATGACAAAAAGGATAGGTAAGAACTTTGCTCTCGCTACCCCCTGACGTTGGCTGAGAATGACTGTAACTACCTGTTCTAGCCCTTTTATTTTCTCTCTCTTCCTTTTTAAGATTATGCTCCTTAATATTTTAATCATATACCATCTACCTAGATAAGTCCATATCACTAATCAACATTGCAGTCCAGCACTCCTTAACCACTCTACCTGATACCCCATACATAAACTTATTCATTCTGGACCTACTATCTGCCACTACATAGGGAGCGTACCTAGATAACTGGGTGAACTTAAGGGAGTATTCTTTCACGCTTATCATACCTTTCCTGAGATTGATGAACTCTAGCACTTTAGCCTCCTTCTGCTCTATGGCAAATAACCTATCTAAGAAAGGTGTAGCGAAATCTTCCCACTCTATGGGATCTGTATCTATACCTCTGTCTACTTTTACTGTCTAAACCATGTATGGGCTACATCTTGTAGCTGATAGGAGGCTAACTCAGTACTCTCACTGGAAGTCACTCTCATGATGTCTGTGACTTTCTGAACCTGATCAAGGAACTTCTGTGGATCCTCTTTGTACTTTGAACTAGTAAATAAAGGAGGATTCATTTGGGTGAAATATTGAATCCTAGATGCAGTAACATTATCCTCTGGGTCGGTTGAAACAGCAACTCGCCGTTCTTTCTGAGTTACAACTGAATTGTCTAAAGTAGTGAATGTAGTCCTAAATTCTGCATAAGAGACGTGCTTGTCCAGGGAATTTGCTTAGATGGGATAAGGTGTTAACTAACTGTTGCTTCTTCTTTCACTAGTTCTTTCTGAAGACATATTTTGTAAATGAATGAAAAAAGTGAATTAGATTGAGAGTTTAATTAGAGCTTTTGCTCACTGGCACGACATGAATATTGAAAGAAGGAAAATTATTCCTAAAACATCTCATATCCTCCTGCACATAAGTGTGGTGCACAACACACACATGTACAAGACTCTACTATATGTTACTTTCAGACTTCCTAGGACTCTATTGAACCTTAGGCTCTGATACTAAGTTTGTAACACCCCAACTTTCTGAACCAGAATGCTACATGGTGCTTTTGATCCAGAAGGACCACAAGCCAACCCATGAATGATATCTATACCTGTATACTGCATAATATAAGATAAAATGCGGAAACATATACTGAATGGTGATAACATTCAACTGAATAAACATCTGATAAGAATAATGTCTAAAAATGGTATAACCATACCAAAACAAATCTGAAATAACTGTCTGAAATGCTATAGTCTGAAAAGCCTCTAAACTCTGAATAAGTAGTTGATGGGACATGTCCCTAACTATCTCCAACTACTGAAATAGTAATGAAATCATCATGTCCTCAAAAGATGAGGACCTACTTGTAACTCTGACTTCTATTACTAGAATCTACTGTTGATCTGGAGCTTGTGCATCTGAACCTATGGTGTAACGTAAAAGAAAGCACCATAGTGTAAATGCATCAGGACGACTGAATGTACTGAGTGTATGAGTGAGGTAGGCTAAATACAAAGGATTATATGCATGAACCATGCTGACTAATATAAAAGTAAGAATACATACATGCATAAGCAACTATAACTGAACTCGTGATGATACTGACTACTGAATTTGAATACTGACGACATAACTTTACTAATATTGAGGTAGTGAATAGATGAATGACTATTTTTATAGTTTGAATTATGAATAACTGGTCTGTTTGACTATGTCTAATAGTCCTAAGACTGAATACTGAGTACATAAATCACTAATAAGTGAGGAACTAACACTATATTACTAAATATTGAGGGACTAGTGCTATGTTACTGATACATAAATAATTGTGTATGACAGTTCTTATTATGAAGGACTTGTCTGGTCGACTATATCTGATAGTGTAATTATAAAGTATTAATCTGATTGACTGTATCTGGCAGCCATGAATATGAGGAACTGATATGCTTGACCGTATCTGAAAGTCATAAAGATGGATACTGGTAATATGAGTTCTATTTTTGAAACTAAGACTGAGACTAAAACTGAAACCGTGGGAGGTAATCATCTAACCGACATACCCCAAAACTGAACTGGTTGGGGTCCAACCTGTAACCCCAGCTGAAAGGGTGTCAATACCATGCCACGGGTAGAGACAACATATGAATAGCCCTATTCTATTTTGGGAGCTCATTTCGCCTGCCCTGTTATTAGGTAAACTCAAAAGATATGCATTAGCCCTATGGGTAGGGACATCTCAACCTACACTAGCTACATAGTTATGGAATGCAAGGATTGCTTCTAGGAATCACACCATCTGAGTGTAATAGGTGAGTCCCCATCCTTGGGTTCACTCGGTGCTAAATCTTACTCCCAACTGAACAGACACTAAAATGATTAATTGAACTGAAATGATTGACTGAACTGATGTTAGTAGGATTTTTTAGTGGAGCTAAACTGACTTCATAAAGTTATGATGACTGATGAAATACTACAGATATCTAAGGAATGACTGAGAGAACTGAAGTTATTGAGATTGGTACAAATACTGCTGTTACTGACATTACTGAACTACTGAGACTTTTGAGATTTCTGAGTTTTCCTAATTCATATGACTGATTGAATTCTACAGATCATGGCTTAACTAAGAATATCGTGATAGTAGTACATGGGTCTAGGAACACAACTATATTTTTTGGGTACAAGTACCCCCAGGACTCGATGGAAGGAAACTGACACACATGATGACTTGATCGTAAGAATAAAGACAACAATTTATAATATCATAAGTAGGGGATTTCATTCTAAGCATAGTTCTTAACGTATTATACATGGAAGGTCCATACCAAAACAACTACGCATATCAATCACGTGGAATTCATGTGAAGTCATAAAGCATAGAGCATGGACTTGTCATTTAGGTACTATTAAATCATGGAACATGAATTCTATCATCCTAGGCCTTTTATCAAATACTTTGAATGCATTCCTTTAGCCTAGGTGTGTTCTTAAATCTCACCATATTAAACCATATAAATATCATGGGTTTTCTATTAGCAAACACATAGACTTCATGATAACACCTTTAATATCATATTAAAACTTAAAAAATGATCTTCAACATGTACATGCTAATATCACAACAAGAAAATCATAAAATAATAATTAAAACATGGTTCTTGATCTCTATGAATGAAATGGATCCATAGATGAACACTACGCATACCTTATCTCTTAATTTTAGAAAGATTGACAGAGAGAATTGCTTCAACTTGAATCTTCTATGAAAAACCCTAATATGTTCTTGAGAGGATTTTGATAAAAGATAGTGTAATGTGTTTGGAATGGGGATAAATTCCTTGTTTATGGAATATATAGGGGTAGGAATATGACCCAAATACCCCTCTAGATGCGTCTTTTAATTTTTGTGAAAATTTTCTAATTTGTGCCCCTGGTGCGACGTAGAGATATAGCGTTGCCACTTGTTTATGACCTGAAAACTCACTGCAATATGGTGGAATTGCCGAGAGACACTGTAAATTGACAAACTTTATTTTGGCTTATGGCACGACGCGCCACTGACTGAAATAACGCTGCTGAAACTTTAAATCGCCATAACTTCTTCACTGGGTGTCCATTTTAGTCGAATTTGGCATCGACGGAAAGCTTATTCAATTATATACAATTTTAAGGGTATAAATATCCCAAAATACCACATATAAACCAAATTATTCTCATTAAAATATGACCTATATGAAATCACACACGAAAACTTGGTGGATTCAAAAGTTCTTAGCTTGGCTTACTCTAAGTGACTCTTATGAACATACTTAACACATCATAAGCAATATTATCACTAGTATAATTATCCTAATTTATGTAATAAAGTATGAATTGCAGGATAGAAGGTTTCATTCCTAGGATCAATAGTTCATTCTCTAGCTTAGAAATATACGGGGTATTACTAAATTCCATCAAGTTTGTAATGTCGAAACCAACCCTTAGTGTCTAACTTGTAAGATGGTACCTTTCATTTCAATAGTTTGAGATTGTGCACTCTCCCTAAAAGGCTGTAAAGGGACAAACATTGGCTGACTTTTTGGAAAACCACCCGATACCTGATGACTAGGAACTGAGCAATGAAATTTCTTATGAAGATGTAATGGTTATTAAAGCCAGAACCCCATGTAAGATATACTTTTATGGTGTCGCATATTAATATAGAGTTGGTTCTGGTGTGGCTTTCGTCACTATACAAGAAGAGGTCATTCCATACTCTTTTACCCTAATAAACCATTTCTCTAATAATGTTGCTGAATATCAGACGTTAATACTTGGACTTGAGATGACATTTGACATAAAACAACAACAATTACAAGTCTTTGGTGACTTCTAATTAGTGATTAGACAACTTTTGGGTAGTTATGAAGTCAGAAATCCTGAGATATAACCATATCATGATTATGCACAAAAGCTGATGGGGTAGCATGGAGAAGTGACCCTCCAACATATGCCAAGGAGAGAAAATAAGCAAGATGATGCCCTAGATGCTATGGCCTCAACCCTGACTTTCCTAAATTAGACTCAAGTTACTATCCGCCAAGAATAGGTAGTACCGCCATCAAATGAGGATGTAGAAAATAAGGTTGAATACCTTGCTGCCATGTATGAAGCTACAAAAGAAGATTGACAACAACCTATCATTGATTACTTATGTTATGGGATACTTCTAGAGGATCCAAGGAGAAGGAATGATATTTATCATCGTGCACCTAGTTTCCTTTACTATAAAGACACTTTACACAGAAGATCATTTAAAGGAATACTCTTACTATGTATGGTAAAGGAAGAAGCAATTCAAGCTTTGAAAGAAGCATGTTTAGGAGTATATGGATCACATTTATATGGATCGAAGCTCTATTTTCACATTTAAAGGATGGGATATTATTGGCCAACGATGGTGAAAGACTGCTTGGACTATGCTAGAAAATGCAAAGCTTGTCAACTCCATGCGAATTTCAATTTCATTCATCTACCTCCTAAAGTACTACACCAACTGTAGCATCCTTGCTATTCAATGCTTGGGTAATGGATGTTGTTGGTCCACTAACAAAATCTTCTGGTGGACAATTATACATCTTTCCCTCAATAAATTATTTCTCAAAATGGGCCGAAGTTATTTCTCTCAAAGAAGTAAATAAGGAGAATGTTGCAAATTTCATCCAAGTGGATATCATCTAGCGCTTTGGAATCCCTCAATATATAATAACCAACAACGGAAAGCCATTTGATAACAAGTTGATGAGCAATATTTTTGATCTCTTTGACTTCAAATAGCACAATTCTTCTATGTATCATGTTGTCGCTAATGGTTTAGCTGATGCATTTAATAAGACTTTATACAATCTATTGAAGAAATTCATCTCCAAGTCCAACCAAGACTGGCATGAATGAATGTAAGAAACTTTATGGGCATATATAAAAACTTATCATACTTCGATGCAAGAAACCCCATATTCACTTTCTTTTGGAGTTGAAGTAGTCTTGCCACTTGAGCACCAAATATCTTCTTTAATACTAACTATTCAATAAGGGATCACCAATGAAGAAAATGCTAAGTTGAATCTTACGGAGTTAGAAGCTCTTGATGAGAAAAGACTAGAGTCTCAACAAAATCTTAAATATTACCAATCCCTTCTATATCTTTATTTCAACAAAAGAGTTTGCTTGAGGTGCTTCCAATTTAGAGATAAAGTTCTTCCAGTAAGGAGACTAATTATCACTTCTCGCAAGTATGGGGGAAAATTTACCTCAAAGTGTGATAGACCATACGTCATAGGCATATTCAAATGGTGCTGCTTGTTGATGTGGAAGGCATGAAAATTGGTCTTATCAATGCCAAGTTCTTAAAGTAGTACTATCCTTGAATGAAGATGACACTCCTTAAGGCATGAGTATAAACTACATGTTCACTTTTGGCCCGCAAGAGTATAAACTATGTATGGCCCAAAAAATCCTCTCGGTTTAAAATCTCAAAAGAGAGGGCCTTGGCAAAAACTATGACACAAAAAAAAACACGCTCATCCAAAACTACGTTGTGACTTGATCCTCTTTACTGAGGTACATAGGTGGTTGGAATTTCATTCTGAGTTTATTAGAAAAGTTCAAAAATTACACGTGGCCACTTGATCCGCCATATCAAAGTTAAGCTTTCATACATCTTAATTAAGTTTTGGACTCATGCAAAAAATATTTATGGATCAATTGGGATGGAGGGAAACCCATCGATAAGAAAAAGTGTTTCTTCAATGGATTTGGAATTCTAAAGTTCTCAAATACTACAACTAAAAGGATCTCAAAATTTCCATGCCTAAAGGTGGACAATATTTGTCCTTTTACAGCTTAAGTTGGCCTCTTACGTGTTTATCCTTAAAATAATATCAAAATTTCCATGCCTTAAAGAGGTTAATATTTGTCCCTTCGCATCTTAAGATGGACTCTAACGGATTTATCCTTAAAAGGATATCGAATTTCCATGCCTTAAGATGGACAAGATTTGTCTCTTTGCACCTTAAGTCGGCCTCTCATGAGTTTATCCTTACAAGGATATCGAAATTTTCATGTCTTAAGGTGGACAAGATTTATCCCTTTGCACCTTAAGATGGATTTGTTATGTAAAGGGATGGTTTTTAAGTCAAATTGTTTAGTTTTAGAGTGTACGGAGGTGAAGTTAAACACTCGCACCCAAAGTCAATTGTTGCATAGCCACCATCTTGAAGTCAAATTAGTCAGACTTAGAGTGTACGAAAGTGAAGTTAAACTCTCTCACCCTAAGCCGATTGTTTCATAGACATCATCTTGAAGTCAAATTAGTCGGTCTTAGAGTGTACGAAGGCAAAGTTAAACTCTCGCACCCTAAGACGATTGGTGTATACCCATCGTTAAAAAGTCAAATTAGTCGATCTTAGAGTTTACGGAGTCAAATTTAAACTCTCGCACCCTAAGCTGATTTTTGCATAGCCACCGTCTTGAAGTTAAATTGGACAGTCTTAGAGTATACAGAGGAGAATTTAAACTCTCGCATGCTAAGTCGATTGTTGCATAGCCACTGTCTTGAATTAAAAATTGGTTAGTATTAGAGTGTAAAGAGGTAAATTTAAACTCTCATACCCTAAGCCGATTGTTGCATATTGATATTTGTTTCAACCCTGCAAAAAAAGGAGGAAACAAGAAATAAAGTAAAAAAACACAGTTAGAAAGAATGTTCCCTGTCAGAAAATAGCGATCTTGAAAGTTATATTTCACCAACTTGGATTGAGAAAAGATGACTTGATGAGAATAAATCCTTCAAAATCTAGTTTGAAGGTGGTGATGGTCCCACATTAAGATATAAACAATTTGGTGAGACGATGCAAATCTTGGATCCTCTGCCGGACAACATATAAGTACGACTTCAAAAAATCATCTAGAACAATCTAAGAAGTGTTAAAATTTAAATTTTGGTATGTTATATATGCATGTTTCTTGGATCTATAAAATCAAATGGATCATGATTTCGATCCTCCCACGTTGAGATGTAAATTTTTTCGTAACGTCGCATAAATATAAAATTGATGATGCATCAAAACTCAATGCGGATTTTGGGATAATATCTAAAATAATCTTAAAGGTTTTAAATTATGAATTCCAGATATGATTTATATATTTGTGACTAGTTTCATAAGAATCAAGCATCTTGTAATTTCTCCATTCCTGCTTTAAGATATGAAAGTTTTAGTAAAGACGCGCAGATCTGAAATTTTTAGCATGATAAAATTTAGGGCTAATTCACAAAATTAACGAGAATTATCTTGAAGGAATTTAAATATGAATTTTGGACATGTTATATATCGCAAACTCTAGTTTTTGGAATATCAAACGGGTCATGATTTTGATATTCCTACAATAAGATATGAATTTTCTACCATAAGATACTGCTCTGAAAAAAGTGGCCAAAATTAAAGAAAAGTAGGAGGAAAAGAAATTACCACAATATATTCATCGCTTTAAAACCACATAATTAATATTTAAAAAATGAATAACCTGCATCCTTCTATAGAGTTATAGGATATATGTTTCCTTCTCCAATTGGAAGAACTTCCATCTCTAATATAAATTCAAATTGGAGGTTGTTTCTTTCTCCTATACAAATTCAAATTGGAGGTTGTTTCCTTCTCCCACAAAAATTTAAATTGTGGGTTGTTCTCTATCCAATACAAATTAGAAGAGTTTCTATCTCTAATACAAATTCAAATTGGAGGTTGTTTCCTTCTCTCATACAAATTTAAATTAGGGTTGTTTCCTTCTTCATTATAAATTCAAATTGGACGAGTTTTATTCTGGTTAAGTAATATGGAATAAAGCCTTCCAAAATCTATTTGGAATGGGATATCATGCCTCACCAATGGGTCTTACGTAAAGAGATTCATAAAAAAAAAATAAGAGAGTTTTTGGGAGGCAACATAAATATGTAAATTGCATGGTTCAACTTTATGGAATTCTTTAAAGTACGAAGGAAGCATGTTTAAATAAATCATACTTCAAGTTCTATCGCAGAAGGATTAAATATCTTGTAAAGTCTTGAAGTAGGGGGCACTTTGTGAGCAATGAAATTTTATTAAGTTAAAATTCGTATGAAATTTAAAATATATTATTCCCAAATAAATATTCTGGATTAATTACTTAAATCCAAACATATATGGATTTAAGTAATGTCATTTTTATTGGATTAGCCCATTAATTTGGACTACAAATGATGAACCCATGTTGCTAAGCCCAAGATATTGTCATATTCTAAAGGCTCAAATAAGCGTCATATGTCAAATGATGTGGCATACCAAGTCAAGGGTATGTCCAATAGGACCATGCCACATGTCAAAATGATGCAGCAGGATCAATGAAATCAAAACCCATAAAAGGTGATATGTCACTCAAATCTGATTAGTCAAAGAAAGTCCATCTTCATCATGACTTTTCCCTTTCCACAACTATTAATAGGGGCCTTAAAATTCATAAAAGGACCCCCAAAACTCTAACACAAAGTAAGAGAAAGATCATTGATCAAACGCTACAATTTCTCTACAAAGCTCAAGCATTCAAATCAAGTTTATCAATATTCAAGATCAAGGCCGCAACATTCAAGAATAATCTCAAAAGCCCTTGAATTCAAGTACAAGTCAGGATCAAGTTCCTCAAATCAACAAATCAAGTTCAAATTCAAGATCAAGATTTAAGACCTTGAATTTATATTTGAAAAGAAAAATCAAAAGATTTATAAAGATTGTAACACTCACATATTCAAATCAATAAATCAATTGTTGTAATATTTTCTTGTTTCGAACTATTTGTTTTTCGGTCTCAAAATTTTATTGTCCAATATGAATAAATCTCTATAGTCCTATTTTTGATCAAAATCCACCGATAGGGTTCTTGAGATGTCTTTGAGTAAAGTTCTTATTGCCTAATTTGTGTAAATATGTACTCAGTTCTCAGATAAATTATAAATTTAGCATTTGCTTCTATGAGATTTTCTCAAGTATTTTGTATTTTCTACATCTCTCTTTTCTCTAATCTTTAGACATGAACCTATAAATTTCTTGATTTTTCCTCAACTTTATAAATTGTCAAATAACAAAAATTCCTTGGTCATTTAAATAAACCTTTTTGATCTATTTTTCAATAGGAGGTGGTTGTTCTTGATTTATTTTGACATAGTTGCTGGAGTCTTTTCACTATTGGTTATGCTAACCAAAAAAAATATACCCTTCAAAATTCATCCATAAATCCATTATACTACCAAACCTTTAACTATGCTAAAATGATTTGAATCTTCCAAAATCTTCAAATTTTTCATTATGCTATGAATTTCCTTTTTAAAACTATGACATAATAACATGGTCTGTGGGACTTCTAACACTATGAAATTTCTTGAAGAATATCTTCATCTCCTAATATACGATCTCCATAATTTTAAGCTATGTTATAAGCGACATGAACACATCTGAAATCCCATTCTTCACAAAATTATAAGAATCTAGATGTTATGAACCATTGAAACATGTATTATGATATTACTTTTTGTGAGTCCCAATTAATATTAATGAATGATGTATCTTATCAAATATGAACCTGAAATGGATAATTCATAATTCATGAGCCTAAAGTGGCTAACTCACAGAAATAAGCCTAAAGTAGCTAACTCAAGGACATGTGCACAAAGTGGCTAACTTAAGAGTATTAGTCAAGAAAGACTAAAAACAGAACTTTATGAACCTAATAAGGCTAACCTATGAATATGAATTCGTTTAGATAAACATATAACATCATGAGCATAAATGAGTTAGTTAGCTTACCATGAATGCATAGGTTTACATAAGAAATATGTGAAACTATGTTTGTTGACATAGGATAAAGAGTATTCCATATGTCAGATGACTCTTTTTTCATGTTTCCCAAAAAGGGTCTAACGGTGAATACTTGCTAGCAAATTATTTCATGTCATGTCCTATACCCGGCAAGGTATAGGAAATCCTTATCGAAGAGCTAATGCCCATAGAAATGACGATTAGCCACCCTAACCTACTAATCCCCTGAATGAGAATGTGTCTCATGCGAAATTTTGAGCTATTTTTTAGACGTTAGCCTGAGTGGTGACTGCTACTGTGCAAGACAATAATCAGGTTGTTGCTCTACATCAGCAAAAGGGTGATACAACCATAGCCAGGCTTTGTGATTTTATGAGAATGAACCCGCCCGAATTCTTTGGGTTAAAGATAGGTGAGGACCTACAGTTAAATCTAGGTAAGATGAAGAAGATCACCCAAATCATGTATGTAATCGAAGAGAAAAGTATGTAACTATCCCTGTATCATTTGAAAGATATTGCTTATGACTGGGTTGTTATGTGGAGGAAGAATAGAGGGGAGAATGCAGCTCCTATGACTTGGCAGGTTTTCCAGGATGTATTCTTGGATAAATTCTTCCCAGTTGAGATGAGAAAAGCGAAGATAGAAGAATTTATGAACCTGAGGCAAGGCTCCATGATTGTAAATGAGTATTATCTCAAGTTCAACCAGTTAGCTAAGTATGCTCCTGACTTGATAGCTGACCCTAGATCTAGTATGAGTAAGTTTATGACCGCTGTATCTTGGTTAGTGGTGAAGGAGTGCAGGACTGCTATGCTCAACAGGAATATAGATCTCTCTAGATTGATGGTGCATGCTCAGGATATTAAGGTAAAAAAGATAAAGGGGAGAGATAGAGCAAGAGGAAATTAGAGGGATAGATTAGAGAAGTTTGAGTATGGTCAGACTAGATCCCATAGAGGGAACTAACCACAGTTTTAGAGTCATTATCTATGCCAGTGCCTTCATCAGCTAGTGCTCCTGCACCTAGAAATAGGCAGGAGCAAAGGAATAAGTCTTCTATGTCTAGATCCCAGCATAGTATGAGTAACAAGCCCAATTATCCCATATATGCTAAGTTTAGTAAGACCCATCCCGATGAGTGTTTGACAGAGTAGGGTTTTTTTTGTTGTGGAAATTTAGGCCACAAACTTAGAGAGTGTCCACATGCTAGATAGGGGCATCGAGATGTTCGTCCCCAAAATCAGGCTACTAGAGCGCCAGCTCTTTTAGCCCATCCAACCCCTCCTTAGAGTGCTTCATCCAGTACTTCTGGCAGTTAGCACCAAAATCGATTCTATGCTTTTCCATCCCATCAAGAACAAGAGGATTCACCAGATGTTGTTACTAGTATGCTTTGTGTCTTTCATTTTGATATGTATGTACTCTTAGACCCTGGGTCAAGCTTCTCTTCTATGACCCCATTAGTTGCTGTGAATTTTGAAATAAGTTCAGAAAAGATCCCTGAGCCCATTCTTATTTCTACCCAAGTAGGAGAGTTTGTTATTGCTAAGTGAGTGTATAAGAGGTGTCCCCTATTACTATTCTTCATAAGGTCATATTTGCTAATTTGATAGAGTTAGACATGGTCGACTTTGATCTTATTCTGTGTATGGATTTTCTCTATTCCTATTATGCATCAATAGATTGTCGCACTCATGTAGTGAAATTTTAATTTCCATATGAGCCAGTCTTTGAGTGGTGCGGGAGTTCAGTATCTCCTAAGAGTCATTTTATATCTTATCTTAAAGCTAGAAAGTTGATATCCAAAGGTTGTATCTATCATCTAGTTCAAGTTAAAGACACTAAGTTTGAGACTACAACTATTCAGTCAATCAATATAGCTAATGTGTTTCCCAATGTTTTCCTAGAAAATCTCCCAAGGGCACCTCCTGATAGAGAGATAGAGTTTGGGATTGACCTTCTTGTTGATACACAACCTATTTCTATTCCTCTATATCGTATGGAACCCACAGAACTTAAGGAGTTGAAAGAGAAACTCAAAGATCTCTTATATTAAGGTTTCATAAGGCCTGGTGTTTATCCTTGGGGTGCACCTGTCCTGTTCGTGTGAAATAAAAATTATTCCTTGCATATGTGCATTGACTATCATCAGCTTAATAAGGTCACAATCAAAATAAGTACCCTCTTACTAGAATTGATGATTTATTTGATCAATTATAAGGTGCAAGTTACTTCTCAAAGATAGACCTTAGATCCAGCTATCATCAGCTTAAAGTTAGGGAATGTGATATTCTGAAGACAGCCTTACGAACCCGTTATGGTCATTTTAAGTTTCTAGTAATATCTTTTGGGCTAACCAATGCTCTAGCAGCTTTCATGGATATCATGAATCATGTGTTCAAGCAATATCTTAATATATTTTTCATAGTGTTCATAGATGATATCCTTGTGTACTCCCGTACTGACAATGACCATTCAGATCATCTTAGAATTGTCTTGCAAACTCTTAGAGATCATTAGTTGTTTGCCAAATTCAGTAAGTGTGAATTTTGGCTAAGGTTAGTAGCTTTTATCGGTCATATAATTTCAGTCGAAGGCATTAGAGTTGATCCCCAAAAGATGGAAGTTGTAAGAAACTATCCTAGACCTATCTCTCGATCAACCATTAGGAGTTATTTTGGTCTAACTGGCTATTACCGCTATTTTGTTGAAGGTTTATCATCTATCATATCTCCCATGAATTGGATGACCCAAAAGAAAGTTAAGTTCATGTGGTTAGATTCTTGCAAAAAGATTCAAGAGTTGAAGACTCGACTCACTTCAGCCCTAGTGTTAACATTATCTGATGGTACAAATGGTTTTGTAGTGTATTATAATACCTCTAGAATTGGTTTGGGTTATGTGTTGATGCAGAGAGGTAAGGTTATAGCCTATACCTCTAGACAGTTGAAGCATCATTAAAGAATTACCCAACCTATGAAATTGAGTTAGCGGCTGTGGTTTTTGCTTTGAAAAGATAGAGACACTATCTTTATGGTTTTTATGTTGATGACTTTACGGATCACAAAAGCCAGCAGTATATGTTTACTCAGAGGGAGTTGAATCTTCGGCAGAGAAGATATTTAGAATTGCTAAAAGATTATGATATGAGTCTGTTGTACCATCCGGGAAAGGCTAATGTAGTGGCAGATGCTCTTAGTAGGTTGTCTATGGGCAGTGTTGCGCATGTGGAGAAATATAAGAAGGAGTTAGCTCGTGAGGTGTATCATTGGCTAGATTGAGTGTTAGGATATGTGATTCTGCTGAGGGGAATGTTTGGGTTCAGAGTAGTTCCGAATTCTCTTTAGTTTCAAAAGTGAAGGAGAAGCAAGACATGGATGCTAGTTTGTCAGACTGAATGAGTCAATTAAAGACCAAAAGGTAGAGGTTTTCCCCCAAGGGGGAGATGGTGTGTTGAGGTGTCAGGATAGATTATGTGTTCCTTGTGTTGGTGATTTGAGGTAGAGAATTATTGCTGAAGCGTATGGCACATGTTATTCCATTCATCCCGATGCTACAAAGATGTACTACGGCCTGCAGGAAATATATTGGTGGAGTGGAATGAAGAAAGATATAGAAGAGTTTGTGGAGAAGTGTGCAACCTGTCAACTAGTTAAGGTAGAGCACCAAAGGCCTGGTGGTGTGATAAAAGAGTTAGGTATTCCCACTTAGAAGTGGGAAGAGGTGAACATGGATTTTGTGATCGGTTTAGTCTTTTTGCGTCGTCATCATGATTTTATTTGGGTTGTTGTAGAAAGGTTGACTAAGTCAGCATATTTCCTGTCAGTTCATGCATCTTATACATCTAAAGATTATGATAGGTTGTAAATTCGAGAGTTAGTTAGGTTGCATGGAGTTCCCTTGTCTATCATCTCAGATAGGGGTAATCAGTTTACATCCTAGTTTTGGAGAGCTTTTTAGAAGGGTCATTGTACCCAAATGCATCTTAGATCCACCTTTCACCCGCAGACAGATGGTCAGACTAGAGGACCATCCAGACTCTAGAAGATATATTGAGGGAATGTGATCTTGATTTCAAGGGTAGTTGGGATGAGCATTTGTTGCTAATTGAATTTGCATATAATAATAGTTATCACTCTAGCATCCAGATGGCCCCGTTTGAGGCTCTTTATGGGAGGAGATGTAGATCACCCATAGGTTGGTTTGAAATGGGTGAAGCTTCTTTGATTGGACATGATATTGTATTTGAAACTATGGAGAAGTTTAAGTTGATTAGAGAAAGGTTGAAGATAGACTAGAGTTGTCAGAAGTCATATGCTGATGTGAGGAGAAGAGATCTTGAGTTTACGGTGGGTGATTTAGTGTACTTGAAGATTTCACCCATAAAAAGGGTGAAAATATTTGGGAAAAGGGGGAAGCTTAGTCCCTGTTATGTTGGTACTTATAGAGCTTTGAGTCATGTTGGGAAAGTGTCTTATGAGATTGAGTTGCCCGAGGACTTGTCAGTCGTTCATCCTGTATTCCAAGTCTATATTCTTAAGAAGTGCATGGGTGACTCCACCATTTTAGTTCCTTTAGAAAAATCAAAAGTTCATGATAGCCTCTCCTCTGAAGAAATTCCTGTGGAGATCCTTCACCGTCAGACTTGTAGACTAAGGAACAAATAAGTCCCATTAGTCAAGGTCCTTTGGCTAAACCAATCAGTTGATGGATTCACTTGGGAAGCTGAAGATGCTATGTGGACTAAGTAACCTTATCTTTTTGCTGCAGTTTTAGATTTAGTTTAAGGTAACAAGTTACCTTAGCCCATCTATTTTTATTCCATATTTCAACCTTTGTATAGACAATCATACGATAGCTCAAGCATTTGCAAATCAGTGTAGTCATGCTCTTAGTAGCACACACCAGTTATAGCCTTAGTTTTTAGAATCCCAGTTTCGTTATCCATATTCGAGGATGAATGTTCCCAAGGGGGAGATATTTTAATACCCCAAACTTTCTTCAAGCCTAATTTCATTTAAGGAATGACTTCTAAAGTGATTAATGTTTAAATCATATAGAATTTTCCTAATTTTGACTTTTTATCATGTGGGAAATTGAATTAGCTTTCCAACGATTAAGATTTACCTTAATCCGATAATCGGGCAAGAAGTTATGACTAATTTAAGTTCTAGTCGTAAAACACCGTCATTTTGGTGTTTAGCGCATCGCGGAGAGGGCTTAATTAGAGATTGTCCAATTTCAGTGGGACTCCACAATTGTGGCGCATTGTGGAGAATCCTAATTTCCCAATAGTTAATTTCTAGCAGCCTAGCGCGATTGTGGCACCTTGTGCTAAAGTTCTAGGTCCCAACCAGTGGGACAACGTGGTGGCTATATATCGCGGTGACCCCAGATTCCCATTCGTCAAATTCCAGTAAGCCACCGCGATAGTGGCACATCGTGGTGGTCCATAAAATTGAGCTCCCAGTTCAATTTTTCCAGATTTGTTAAGAGTAAAAAGGGGGGTATTTTGATCAATTACCCTCCCCCCAATCCCTCTAATAACATAAAATCTATCACATAGCAAGACATTTTATGCCCTAATCATCATTTCCTTCAAACAAAAACCCTAGTTAACCTTACTTCCTCTCCAAGAAACTCAACATTTCTCCATCAATTCTCTAAATTAAGTCAAGATTCCAAGATCCTAGTACAAGAAATCAAGGAAACCTTATTCAAGAGTACAAGTAGCATCTCACAAGCAAGTCTATTCATTATGTTCACTATCAAAGGTATGTAGAGTTTGAACAAGAACACTTCTTCCGTTCTTGTGCCCAAAAACTTATTTTAAGTTATGAATTTCTGAATTGTAATATGGTTTCCATGAAATCCAATTGCATGATTTTGAGATTTTGAGTAATTTGTATAGTAAATTAAACTTCTACTTTTGAATATTTATGTACATGATTATATTTTCCAGATTTTAAGTTGAATTAAGAACAATTGTGTTATAAAGTATGAACTTTATGGTGTTCGATATGAATTTGAAGCATGGGTTTAAAGCTCTAAGATTTAGTCTTGATATTTCAAGAATGATCATGATTTAAGTGTCCCATGAATGACTATTTTCATATTTTGAGAAAGAAAGTCGATCTTTTGAACCAAGTAAAGATAGGAATCCACATTATCTATGATTTAAGGAAAAGTGAAGCATAGTTAGCTTCCATTACACATTCTGGTATTATTTAAAGTGGATTTCCTAAAGTTTTGAGCCTAAGTATGGAAGTAGTATTTAGCACCGTGTTGGGCTTGATTCCAAGGTTTCATGCCCTTGAACTACAAGCCACTGTAGGATTATGATTCACCCAAAGTGGGTCGAGATAGTGATCACTAAAGTAAAGGTTCTATTCTGATGGCAAGGATAGAGTAGCTCTCTCCAACGTTGCCAATACGTTGGACTCCATGTCAGCTCACATGGTTTATGTCGGTTAGAAGAAACTCCCAAGTCCCAAAGAGTCCCAAAATTCCATAATCTCAAGTCTTTAAGTCCCTAAGTTTCAAAAGAAATCCCTTATTCTCCTTACGATAAAAGTATGAGTTTGAAAGTTATTACTTTTAAGAATCTTTTTGTTTACAATCTTTGAGAATAAGAGGGGAATACAAATTTTAAAACTAAGTGTAATGAATCATGAGATTTATACTACCTGTTCATTATTCCTGACTTATGAGATCTATTTTTCAGACTTATTCAAGCTATGTGAGTCATTCATATTTGCGTGCATGGTTTTATAAAGATTAATGATATTGTTTACTTAATGCATTACACCCCCATATTATTAGTACAACCTCAAAGTACTGATCCACATATACATCTATGTGCTACACTATCGTACAATGTAGGTTCAGGTGCTCATCTGCAGTGTGAGTAGTTTAAGCAACTTTATCTACGTTCCCACAATGGTAAGTCCTCATGATTCAAGGGTCTACTTCTTCAAACTTTCAGTTTTCTTTTAGTATATGGACAATTATTTTTTAGTTCAGTTTGAGTCAGTTGGGGGTCTGTCCCAATGGCTCTCTAGATCTTTGTTAGTAGTAGAGGCATGTCAGACTATGAGTTTGTTTAAAGACTATTAGTATTTGCTATTTAGATAGTATCTATCATTTATTTGTTTAGTTTTGATATGATACAACAATTATTCTTGACTAGATTATCTTAAACTAAGTGTTAGAAGAAGTAGCAGGCTCAAAGGGTTAGCTTAGGGCTACTTGTATCCTTAAGCACCGTGTGACGTATTGGGATAAGATTTTGGGGAGTTACAAATACTTTCATCGTTGTTCCCAAAACTAGTTTTTAAAGATGAATTTATATGAATTTACATGAATTGCAATTAGGGTTCATACCCAAAGTATCTTATTTTGAGTTATGGATATATAAAGTGATTGAAGTATGAAATTCCATATTTGTCTCGATTTAAAGAACTCTTTTTTATTATTTAAATATCATGAGTATGATTTGAGATATTGATTACAGATTTCCCGTTTGAGTTTAAGCATGATAATATAATGTTGATCTCATTATATTGATATTGTGAAGTATTTCAAGAAGAATATTGAGAATGATGTTTTTCTATGAATTTACATGAGTTTAAAGCATGGGTTTTTAAGCCCCTAGTTTGAGTATTTATATTCCAAAAATATTATGCTTTTATGCATCCTATGACTAGTTTACATTCAAAATTGAACAAGATTTGATCTTTTGATCCACGGATAAGATATAAAATTCACTTTACAGTTTTGATTAAAGATTCTATTATAGTTTAAAGTAAATAGATGCATAACTGGTTTTCATTTGAAACCCTTATGCCATTTTAAAGTGGATTTCCAACAGAATTAGCATATAACTAAGGGAGTAGTATTTAGCACCGAGAGGGAAGTGTAGGTTTAGTGCATCCTATTTCCCCAGAACTATGACCCAATGTAAGTACAAATTATTCTTATTTATATGGATGAAAAATACAAACTGTGATCACTTAGCTTAGGTTATACTTCTTGGAAAGAGTATGACACCTCTCCCCAACTGAGGTTTTCTCCGTAGGGTAATGAGATGTTGGACTCCATAATAGCTCAAATGGTTTATGTCAGTTAGAAGAAAATCCCTTATAGAAAAAGAATAACAGAACAGTTTTTAGAAACTAAGCGTACTAGCTCACAAATTTACTCAGATATTATCTTACATAAGACTTCGGTTATCAGATTTTAGATTTTAGTTTTCACATGATAAAGGTGAGTCTTTTTTACACTTAGCCAACATGGTTTTAAATAAAATAAGACTAGCAAATTTTTAAAACTAAGTGGGTGGCTCACAAAATTACCTTTACGCTTTACTACCCATGATTTATGATTTCACAGTTTTGATTACTCAAGCTAAGGTGAGTCACTTACACTTAGTATGTGGTTTTTGACAGTTTTTATCAATAGTACATTATTGTTTTAATTATGCATTCAACCCCTCATGTTCAGTACATCCAAAAGTACTGATTCACATATACGTCTATGTGCTATATTTTTTAATAATGTAGGTACTAGTTATAGCATGCACATCATAATCAGACAGTTCCAGATTCCAGCCAGCAGGGGATGAGTCCTCCTACTTCAGGGACTTCAGTTAGATATTATTTATGTACTTTAATTTCTTACTCATATGAATTGATTATTTGTAGTTGGATTTGTATCCTAGCTATCTATATCTAGTATATTAGAGGCTTCGTAGGTGTCAGTTATGTGATTTCAGTTTCTCTCTTCAGTTTTATCAAAATGTAAAATTGTATTAGTATCGTATTATTCCCAGATTTCATCGTTACTATTTTTCTGCATAGTAAACTCAGTTATTTTATACATATTTTAATAAGTTTCTTAATAGTTTGTCAGTTCATGGGTTAGCTTGGGATCACTTGTGGTCCTAAGCACTGTGTGACGTCAAGGGGGTAGTCTCGGGGAATTAGAACATTACATATAAGCCCCCACACGGGCACAACACATAGATAGTCATTTTTCATAATTATTTCCCACCCTTAACATACATTGTATACCATCATTTACTACCCAGCCCAGTATGAAAGAGTTAATCGATAACCTACCTCGAAAGCCAAAATCGGTCCACTACAGTTGAACCCGTGACCTTAATTTTCATGAATAATCTCGAACTCTAATAAAAATATCAAATATGAAATCTACGTGTCACAATAAAATCAACAACACTCATATTGACTATTTTTGCTTTAGGGTCAAAACGGACCCCATAAACGGGTTTCTAAAAAAAGGAAAAATCGAAACTTTATTTCAAAAACATGTTCCCAATATTTTTTTAGGAACCTACATCTGAAAATACAAGTTAAATCGAGTAAAAAATGAGGTTTAAATTGAAGAAAAATAATTTTTGAGGTTTTCTTGGTAAAAACTTTAAAATCCAGATTAAAATCAAGAATCAGAGTTGTTTTGAAGGTTAAATTGATGAAAAAACTAGTAATTATAAGATAAAAAATTATTCAAGTGAAATGAGTGAAATTGTGGTTTAAAATCAAGCCTTAAGATTTTTGGAGTTTTGAGAAATTTATCAAGAAATTACTAAGAAATGGGTGAATTCTTAACTTAAATCCATAATAAAACAAAGAAAGAGATGTTAATCTAGCTTCCCAAGCTCCCACAAACTTTAATTTTAAGTTCTCACACTATTTTAGAGTTTAAATTTCAAGAGACAAGATGAAAAATGAGTAAAATAGACCAAAATGTAAAAAATCTACTATATTTATAGCAGAAAAACTGCATCAGCAGTTTTACTTTATTTTTAAAGTTCAACTCACATGTCAACAGGGTGCTCGGAATTCATTTGGAGTTTGATATATGCAAACAAACTATGCAACCATACTAAATTCGACGTTCCGAACGCATTAGCAAAGTCTGATTTTCAAAAAAAAATATCATTTTCACAAAGTTGACCCCTGAAATCCGAAATCATAATTTTTCAAACCGAGGATCAAAATGAGATTTAAAAGCAGTAAAATTATATCAAATAAGATAACACTCTAAAATCAACATTCTGGATCTACTGGTAAGATTTTAGGAGTTTTGAGAAATTTATCAAGAAATTACTAAGAAAAGGGTGAATTCTTAACTTAAATCCATAATAAAACCAAGAAATAGATGTTAATCTAGCTTCCCAAGCTCCCACAAACTTTAATTTCAAGTTCTCACACTATTTTAGAGTTTAAATCTCAAAAGAAAAGATGAAATGAGTAAAATAGACCAAAATATAAAAAAATCTACTATATTTATAGCAGAAAAACTGCATCAGTAGTTTTACTTTATTTTTAAAGTTCAACTCACACGTCAACAGGGTGCTCGAAATTCATTTGGAGTCTAATATATGCAAACGAACTATGCAGTCATACTAAATTCGGTGTTCCGGACGCATTGACAAAGTCTGATTTTAAAAAAAATATCATTTTCACAAAGTTGACCCCTGAAATTCGAAATCATAATTTTCCAAACCTAGGATCAAAATGAGATTTAAAAGCCGTAAAATTATATCAAATAAGATAACACCCTAAAATCAACATTCTGGATCTATTGGTAAAGTCGAATTTCCCATAAGAGGTCATTTCGATCAGATGTGGGTCCCACGCCCATATTTTCTAATTTTTCATCATTCTGATCAATAGGTCGAAATGAGCTCGGGTGAACCGAGACCCAAACCAAAGTTCTACCAAGTCTAAAATCGATATTCCAGAGCTGCTGGTGCACTCCATTTCGACCTCTGTCAGACGGATCAAAAGATATCCAAATAAGTCCAAAATAAGGCTCTTAAAGCTATTAAAAACCACTATATTAGATAAATGATACCAAAATGCATCAGAAGTCATTCAAATCACTCCCACACCTCAGAAATACCATAATACAACTAAGAGGAGAGGTAAAATAGTCAAATCATATAAAATCATAAATTTCACATATTTCATCAAATTTTTAGATCGTTACAATATTGTCATATTCTAAAGGCCTAAATAAGCATCACATGTCAAATAACGTGACATGTCCAGTCAAGGAAATGATCCAATAAGACATTAAAGGTGATATGTTACTAAAATCTAATTGGTCAAAGAAAGTCCATTTTCATCATGACTTTTCCCTTTACACAACTATAAATAATGGTCTCATAATTCAAAAAAGGACCCCCAGAACTCTAACAAGAAGCAAGAGAAGATCGTGGATCAAACACTGTAATTCTCTATAAATCTCAAGCATTGAAATCAAGTTCATCAAGATTCAAGATCAAAGGCCTCAATATTCAAGGACAAGCTCAAAAGCCCTTGATTCAAGCACAAGTCAGGATCAAGTCCTTCAAATCAACAAATCAAGTTCAAATTCAAGATCAAGCTTTAAAACCATTAATTTATATTTGAAAAGGTGAAACAGAAGATTCACAGAGATTGCAACACTTACATATTGAAATCAATAAATCGATTGTTGCAATATTTGTTGTCTCGAATTATTTATTCTTTGGTCACAAAATTTTATTGTCCAAGAAATTCTGGCATGCCTAGTGGGACCAAATCTTCCTTTCATCTCTTGTCTCATAAATCAAATATGCAAATTTGTAGCCACATGACCATAAAGATGGAAGCGGTACTTCAAGACTCATCTTTGAGGTTCTTCATTTTACACTCCGAAAAGCCTTGAAGTAGGGGAATTTTTAGATATTGAAATTTTGTGGACTCTGCAAAAAGAGTTCAATTCTTAGTTAGAGTTCTTGGACTACTTTACCCTAAATCTAGCTTAGTGGCTAATCTACCTAAACCCTAAATTACGCCTATATAAAGGGTGATAATATCCGTCTTTACAAGATCCCAAATATCCCACAAATTCATGAGATATTCATAAATATCGAATATCTATAGATAATTTCATAAACTCATGGAATATCAGAGATCAAAAACCATCTCTTCTTGAAAATAAAATAAATCAAAAGGATGCACATATCCTTCTTTCATGGAGATCAAATCCAAATATTCCTATGTTCGAGAAATATGCCACTAAGGAGCTAGAATCTAAATATTCCTACATTCGAGAAATACGCCACTAACGGCCCTCGAATTATGGAGCAATCCATATCAAACCAAATATGCCTATGTTTGAGAAATATGCCATCAACGACCCTCTAATTACAGATAAATTCATATCTAAATCTTCCTACATTCGAGAAATACACTATTGATGGCCGTTGAATTAAGGAGAAAATCTAGAAAGAAGGATCAAGGGAGGAACAAATTTATGCCCACATCGTTTATTAATAAAATTATTGTTTCTTCATATTTTTATTATTGGTTGAAGTTTACCATGAATTAAATTATGTTTCAAATAAATTGGCACACCTAGTGGGATAATCTCTACCTCTCATCTCAACTTTTCATACTTTAAAGTTTAAGAACAACACTGAAATAACTTCCAAGAAGGTCAACTCTCAATCAACTGCTTCCAAGGCTACTAATTCAAAGTTCTCTACTGAAGTACAAAGAATCATTGTTGTTACTTTTGGAAGCTTAGGAGCTGTCACAAGGAGCAAGGCAGTCTTGCTAGGAAAACAAACACATCCAGTGTCGTCCGTGCCAACTCTAGTTTTAGGATCTTCAACCCCAAAAGGAAGGAATTCCAATACAAGTTCTTCGAAAGAAGAAAGCAATGGGTGGAATCACTTAAGAAGACTCTAGATCTACTTGAGAATCCCAGTTCTAATCACTCCGGCACAAAGAGCGATGGTCGTTAAACAAATGTGTCATCTCCACTTACACGCATAAGCTGAGAATTTCAAAAATCAACTTATGTGACAATATGTATTACTCTCCAACATCTTCAGTGATCATGCAATCAATGGTGACTAATGTCTCATCTATGGAGGAGAAACTTGTGAATCTGACAAAGGTAATTGAGGGCCTGACCAAATATGTTCAGAATTAAGATGGTCGAATTGATATGTGAGCAAGGTCTTGAGCAAATTTAGTTGTTTTTAATTAGTTTTACTTTGATTTCACAGTAAATGTTGAGGTGTAGGAAACCAGCAATAATGAAAGCAAAAAGGCTGAAATCTGAAGCAATTAAAAACAAGTACAGCTGACGACATTCATGATAGGTCGTCATCCTGGTGATAGGCTATTAGGGCCATCATCAGCCTTAAATAGGGAATGAGTTCTAGCTAATAGAAACAATGAAATATTATGATAGGCCATCATAATTGTGATAAGTCATCGGGAATGTTGTCAGACTTAGGCAGGACATGAGAATTAGAGCAAACGTGTGATGACATTTATGATAAGTCGTCACAGTCCGGATAAGCTGTCAGAAGTTTTTGGCAACCTAAGATAGAACTAGTGCAGATTTAAAGAAGACCTAGCGACATTCTTGATAAGTCATTAGGATCTTGATAAGGCATCACCAATCATCATCTTCTATTTCGAGAAAAAGTTGTAACCTTGATTTTGTTTCCATAATTAGGGTGAACTATTTGAAGCCTTGTTTTAGGGTTTTTCTAGGGTCGACACATTGAGTTTTGAGATAGCATATTTTGATATTTCTCTCTCTACTTTTGTCTTGAAAAAACAAATACTTTGAAGAGATTATTATCAGTATTTTGGGATTTCCTTTGTGATCTAATCTGCGATTCACTAGTTATTATTCATCTCTATAAGTTTTACTTTCAAATCATGAATTCTATTATGTGTTTCATTTGTTATATTACGAGTGGCTAAATTCCATTAACCTGTGTTATGGGATCTATGGTTAGGTTTTGATAAGGTGCTAAGTGTTCAAAATTCAAAAGGTGGTAGGATTTCTTGATAACTCTGAAGCTTTAATTAACGTCTGTTGGTTGCAAACAGTAGACACACCCACTTTGATTTGCTTGAGAAAGAAATCAAATATAGTAGGAAGTGAATTATCAAAAGGGACTCGAAAATACTTCGTTTAATAATTAGCGCTGTAACAAGATTGGTTAACCTGAGGTAAAATCTAGGCAGTGAATAGAAATTTCCTAAGTTCTAGAGGATTAGGAAATTAAACACTTAAGTAGGTCGAGAGACATTTAAATATAACGTCGATAAAGATAGCTTGTTGTCCTACCTACGGTGAGAATCTGGAACCACTCTTAGCATCTGTCATGTACTGTAAGCCCTAGTGAACATAATTCTGGTTATTTCATAACCTCTTGAATACAAACACTGAAATTAAAAGTGACAAACAATTACTTGTTAAACCTAAACCCCCTATTTTAGGAAACATTAAACTATCAGTGGATTAAATCGCAAACAACTTTAGTTCATACCATATTCCTTGTGGGATTTGACCCCAACCTAGTTGGGTTTTATATTAACAACGATTGCCTACACTCTCATTGAGAGGTGTAGTTTGAGCGTTATCAAAAATGGCATCGTTGTCGGGGAATATGGTTGTAAACTAAAGTTTGTGTGCGCGAATTGACTGTTAGTTAAGATTCCTAGATTTACGTTTATTTGTTGTTGTTTTTAATTTGCAGGATCTTTATAATGTATGCTAAGAGCCAGAAGTTTCAGAGAAACATTATTACCACTCAATTTGGAACCGCAACGAATTAAAAGAATAGCAGAACAGCAAGAGGCTGACCGACTGGTAGCCTTAGCTAGAGCTTAGGTGAATGTGTAAAATATTGGGCAACAGGCACGACATCTAAACCCTGAGGATGAAGATTTAGGGGATGAGGAGTTATTGAACCCTGGTAACCCAAGGCGTGTGGAGCAGATAGCTGCATAAGTGCCACATAATGTTAACCAGAACCGTTCTTTCCAAATAAGACAAGAGTACCAGCCGGTCCAGTATGATCTAAATGAAGATGATGATGGCATGGACGGGGTAGATGCAACGGGTGCAATCATTTCTCCACAGTTGGCACGTGGAGCCAAGTTCAACATTACGAGTATTATGATCCAACTCCTTAATCTGAAGGGGTTATTTGATCTCCTTCTTAGGGATGATCTAAACCTACACCTGGTGAATTTTGTCACCATTTGCAAATATTTTGATAACCCAGGAGTGGGATAGAATGCTATTCGGTTGAGGTTGTTCCCATTATCTCTGTCCCGAGATGCAATATTGTGGCTGAATGAGCTTATGCTTGATTCCATCACCCACTGGAGGTAATTGAAAGAAGCATTCCTAGAATGATTTCTTCCACCCTCCAAGAGGGAACAATTGAGGGACAAGATCAGCAACTTTAGACACTCCCTACCGAAGCTTTGCATGAGACTTGGGAGAGATTCAAGAAAAATCTAGCACAGTGTCCGAACAATAATATGGTGAACCTGCACTTGATGGATACTTTGTACAGGGACCTCAACTCTATCACAAAGTCGATTGTAGATAATGTTGCTGGTGGTTCGTTTGTTGATCTATCTTTTCAAGATGACTCAGATATACTAAATAGGATGACCAAACAGAGTTGGGCTTGGCACACCAGGGAGTCTGTGTTAGCAAGCCCCATTGTTTCTATTGGTATGTCTGCTGAACAGCATAGGAGAGATGAGGAGCAGGATCAAGACATGGCCCATCTAAGATAGACTTTCTCACCAAGCACTTATTATCAGGGAAGACTGAGAAAGTGAAGGATGTAACATCTCAAGACCGATTTGATGTGGAGCCTAAAGAAGAAGCGAATTATGTTAATAATCAGGGGGGTTTCAAGGCAATAGCCAAGGGAATCAAGGTTGGAAAGTTTATGACAAGCGTGGTTACAAAGAAAGGGAGCAAGAAAATTGGATAAGCAATAATGACTGGAGTGGTTTATATGTTCCTCCTGGAAATTAGGATGCTACCATAAATAGATCTGGAAAGATTTCCATGGAGGACATGATGGAGAAATTGTTGAAGGTAGTTGAGGCTACCAACTCTGGTGTAACTACCATGAAGACCGATCTGATATCTATCAGTCAGTTGGTGCACTTATACTCCACTGCAATTAAATAGTTAGAGCACCAGATGAGCCAACTTTTTGTTCCATTCAACTAGATAAAAAGAAGAACATTACCAAGCGATACGATTTAGAATTTGAGAAATGATGGCTCATGTATGGTGATTACCACTAGAAATGGTACGATCTTACCTTGCCCTGTTGTGGGTAAATTTGTAGATGGTGAGGTGGTTGTTGATGAATCCAAAAAAAATAATCCAGTGGAGTCTGAGAAGTTGGATAGTTCTATTGATGCTTTGGAGAAGGAAAAATAGAAGGAAGAGGAAGTGGTGTTGAAAACTATTCCAATACGACCACCTCCCTTTAATCACTGACTGAAGAAGAAAGTTGATGATGTAAAGTTCAGAAAATTCATGGCAATGCTCAAGCAATTCACAATAAATATGCCTTTGGTTGAGGCACTTGAGCAAATGCCAGGATACGCGAAGTTCATGAAAGACCTTGTAACCAAGAAATGGAAGGTTAGACATGATCCAGAGGATAAAATTCTCCATTGTGGTGCTATATCTATAAGGTCTTTAGTGCAGGAAAAAGCAGATTTGGGAGCGTTTACCATTCCGTGTACTATTAGTTCCCTGAAATTTACAAAAGCACTATGCGATCTGGGAGCCAGTATAAACCTAATGCCACTAGCTGTGTTTAAGACACTGGGTTTGGGAAATCCTACCCCAACAAATATGCGGTTGGTGATGGTAGATAATTTTGTGAAGCGGCCTGTGGTCACACTACATGATCTTTTGGTAAAGGTAGCCGATTTTATTCTGTCTGTTGATTTTGTAGTCCTAGATTGCGAGGTGGATTTTGAAGTGCCCATCATCTTGGGTAGGCCATTACTTATAACTAGGAGAGTTCTAGTAGAAATGGAGTTGAACGAGCTAAAGTTCAGATTCAATGACAAAGAAGCATGTTTCAAATACACTCATCCATGACTCAACAAAAAGAGATGAGTGTTTTCTCAATCGTTGACATATTTTATGATGATGGTAAAAGGGTATCAACAGGTTTTCTTGGATAAGTAAGAGTAGTCAAGATAACTAAGTTGTGCTATGATAGTAAATCAGGCGTTATTGGGTGGCCAACTAACACTTTTATATTTCGGTAAATTATTTATTTTTGTAGTTAGGATTTAGTTTTATAGAAGGTGGAATTGATGTATTCAGCCAAGTGCCATGGCAACATTTTTGATGGACTGTCACGATTGTGATAAGCTATCAGATTTGTTGTCAAAAACCTCAACTCTGAAGAAAGGTCTGGGAAGGCTAATGACATTTGTGATAAGTTATCACAGTCGTGATGGCTTATTAGAAATGTCATCACAAAAACCCTTAAAATTTGCTGAAAGTCTGAGCCTAAGTGAAAGGACCCAATCCGGCCCTAAACATGGCCTTTCCACCTTCGTGCTTATTTTATTTCCTTTTAAGTTATTTCCCTTCAATATTAAGAGTATTTTATTTCCTTTTTTAAAACTCTTCTTAAGTAAAACAAGAGAAACATTTTCCTTCTGAGAGTTGGTTTGAGGCTAAGGCCAAAAACAAGGTATTCTCTCTCTTCCATCTTTACCTGCTCTAACCTACTCAAGAAGCTAAGTCTCCTATCAGGTATGTTCAAAGTTTAGTTTTTCTCTTTTTGTGGGTTAAGTTGTAAGCTTGTAAAAACATTAGGTGTTCAAAGAGAATGAGTAAAGTTGGTGTTGCAATTGTTGTTAAAAAACAAAACCTAGGGTTTACAACTGTGCATGAATTGCAAAAACCTAAAAACCTAGTTCAAGAATTGAAAACTCCATGTGATCTTAAGTGGGAGGTTCAAAAATCAAAAGATAAAAAAAGAGCCTTTTCTATTTTAGGCTGATGACATAGTTGATAAGCTATCACAACTATGATGGTTTATTAGAAATGTTGTCAGAAATCGATAAAATTTCATAGGTTCTATCTAAGGATGAAGACATTTATGATAAGCTATCACACTCGTGATGGCTTATCAAGAAATGTCGTCACACCTAGAACCTAAAACATGAATGAGACCCTCTTGAGGAATGTGGAGTTATGTTGATTGCTTTTGGGGAGTTATGTAATCATAGGTACTAAATACATGTTTTATCTTTCTATAGGAACCTTATAATGGCATCCAAAGGAAAGATCTCCATACTTACAAAGAAGGAACAACAAAAAAGTGTACGCCAAAGACTCATCGATGAGGAGTCTGATTATGAAAAGGAAGAACCTCTGCTCAGGAAGAAAATGAAGAAGCAAAGCCCTAACAAGCCTCTGCCACCCCCACAGTTGAGGAGGAGGATAGTGAGGGCAGTGAAACAATAATAGCTTCTGAGCAGGAGACATCAGAACATTCTGAACATGAGCAGTATAAGTCTGAACATGTTGAATCTGAGAAAGAAGCACATGAAGGGTCTGAGGAGCCTGAGTCTGAGGGAACAACATCTGAATCCCCTTCCACTGAACAAAAAAATGATGAGGAGTCCCCAATTCGGGGAAAACTTATCAAATATAAGAACCCCAAAGTCGAGATAATGTGAGATGGAAAATTCCCAAGGCAGAGGACATCTTCACTACTGGGCTCCGTAGAACTGATAGAAGAAGGGAGAAAAGGCTGATTCAGGAAAAAAATAGGATTATCACAAAAGGTTTGAGTAGGTATCCTGAAGTGGAACAAAAGTTCCAAGAGTATGGCCTGGGATGGACTACAAAAGAAGGAACCTTATTTTGCCCTGCACTGGTCTAAGAGTTTTATGTAAACTACCAAGCTCAGTTGGAAAACATGTATAGGTTAGGATAAAGGGTTACAGACCATCCCCTGTTGGATAGAGTTCAGGTAAGGGGCATAAGGGTTGATATCTTAATTAGAACCATCAACAGTTTCTTGCATGGCCCTAACTTTACTCCCTAGGCCACTTCACCATCAGTCTATGCTCGAATTAAGAATTGGGTAAAACAACGTCTGTGGTTGGCCAACATAATAGATGAAGGAGAACCAGCATGGGTGACCAACCCAAATGAGAGAATCTATAAGTTCTCTTTGAATTAAGAGGCAAAGTTTTGGTGGGGTGTAATGCATATCTGGCTGATGCCTACTGATAGAGACAACATTATAGGTGACGACCAAGTTATCCTAGTAGTAAGCATAGTACACAAGCTCCTCCTAAATTTTGGGGAAATCATTCCTAATTAGATAAAGATTAGAATGTCGAGAACCGACACTTCTTATCCTTTTCATTGTCTTATCACAGAGTTGTGCTGAGCTCCTAATGTGCCAGAGATTGTAGGCGTTGATCATGACATTCCTACCTGAAAGACTTACAAACCCCATACGGTATAATGAAAATCAGCCAGGACTGAGACTTGATAGAGGTGCAAAGGTAGCAGCAGACCCTTCAATTATAGATACTGGTTCAACACCTAATATGGAAGTGCAAAATTCTGAGACTACACCACCAACTTCTTCAGCACATGCAGGTTCAGTTCCTGAGAATGAACCCAACCCCTCATATCCTACAGCATCAATAGGATTTATATTTCATCCAATCGATATCAGAAAAGTGGCTAAATAAGCCACATAGTGTGAGGCACAGCTATATGCCTTTGCCAAACAGTTTGTTGTTGCAGTAGACAAGAGAATCAAGGATGCCCTTGAGCTTTTTGTGACTTTTCTTGGATGGGTTGCATATTTGGAGAAACACTTTGATGCATGGGAAAAAGAAATATCAAGTGAAGATCTTGCTAAATTCAGAGTAGCCTTTAACATGATAAAGGCAGATGTTGGGGTGTTATAGAAGCACCAATTTATGGTGTCGACAGATCCGGCTATAGATTAATTTGAGGAAGAAATTCCAATGCTTAACCTCACTGAAGATTCACCAAAGAAAAAGAATAAGAAAGGAGAGAATAAGGGAAAAGATAAGAGAGAAGATCCTGACAGCAAGGAAGAAAAAAAAGTAAAAAAGAAGGAGAAAAAGAAGGCCGAAAAAGAGGAGTTGAAGAGAGCAAGAATGGAGTCCCTAGCGGACAATGAAAAATAGGAGGAGGCTTTGAACGCCAAGGCTGCAAGTTCCTCATCTAGCAGACCCCCAACCACTGTAAGGTCGGATCTCCTGATGGAGGGATGGTAGCAGATGATGCAGCAGCAGGGTCAAGAACCCATGACCCCCGAGCTTGAGTCACTCCAGGTATACCCTAAACCTTGGGTTCATTTTATTTTTAATTTTAAGTTGAAGGTGTAGGGTAGGATATTATTTTAACAATTTTTGGTAGATAATTAGAAGTAATACAAGTCTTTGAGGTAGTTAGCTTGTTTTGTGACTTTTGGGAACCTCTCCATTGATCTGAGTTTATAACTATGTGAATTGCATTTATTTGCGATCGCGGTGCATCTTTTTGTGGCATTAGTCTGGAAACTTGATGATTTTTTCTAAAAACATTACATGAATCGGATAAGTAGTGATGTGTGATGTACTTGTGTGTCATGTAGGTGTAAGGTCTTACTAAGCTCCTGGGGTGTGCCGAATCTAGAACTTGCCCTTTTAGTCCTACTTAGGTTGTAGGATAGGGGTTAGGAAAGAATCATAGGCCATTTTTTATTGTAGCCCACTTTCAGCCTAAATAACCTTCCCAATGTGAATAATATCCCTTGATCCCTGATTTGAGCCTATATGCCTATTTCTTTCTATGACACCTCTCACCTTCCCATTTACATCACAATGAACCTGTTTTGGTCCTGGTCCTCCTTAGAAACTGTCACCTTGACTTAGACAAATAGCCTAAGTTGAGGGTGGCTATCATAGGGGTGCATGATGCAAAATAAGTATGAAGAGAGGTAGAATAAGAGAAAAGAATAAAAAGTTAGGTGCGGTGAAAAAGAAATAAGAAAAGAGAAATTTGTGTAAAAGATGATAAAAAGATAATATGATGATTGAAAAAACCGCATCCATCTTGAGCATGTGTGATCAATAAAAGAGAGGAAGAAAAGAAGGTTGAGAAGTGAAACCCTAAGAGTTTAATGTAGTGTCAAGGAGGCATAGTCACTCTAAAATATCCATGAATATCATACCATCCCCTGGCCTATGTTACAAGCTTAAGAAAAACCCTATAGTGATCCTAACTGACCTGTCTGAAGACTTGGGTACTGACTATAAGGGCAAGCCTATGGCATTTGACATGCAGTGTTTGGAACTTCATTCTGAGAGTGAGTCTTGTGATTATCCCTATGTTTATGTATGTGAATTCTGATATGAGTGAAAAAGGGAGTTCTTTGTTGTTAGGGCACACTGGGTATGCTACTAGTCGCTGACTTGTTCAGATAGTGTGATCTTGGTATGGCATGGTTGTTATTGCTGAATTTTTGCCATATCTTAATTCTTGTGAGTTGCATGGTTGTTCTTCAAAACATCCACAGTGAGTTTTAAATTGACTGACCTTGGAGATGGTGAATTTATTTTGAGTTGATATGAGTATTTAGCTGCCAAATGGTACTTTGTATTCTTTTAGTTATGTTATGGTTTCTTGAGGAAAAAAAAAATTTCAAGTTGAGGGTATTGATGGTGAGCCTATGCTAACACATTTGAGACTTTTAACTCTAAATAATTGCAAGGTCTTGAGCAACTTTAGTTGTTTTTGATTAGTTTTACTTTAATTTTGTAGTAAATGTTGAGGTGTAGGGAAACCAACAATAATGGAAGAAAAAGTAAAGAAATATGAAGCAATTAAAAAATAAGTGTAGCTGACGACATTCATGATAGGTCGTCAACCTGGTGATAGGCTATTATGGCCATCGCCAGCCTTAAACAAGGAATGGGTTCCAGCTGGTAAAATCGAAGACATTTTGTGATAGGCCGTCATAATGGTAATAAGTCATCAGGAATGCCGTTAGACTTAGGTAGGACATGAGAATTGGAGTAAGAGTCTGATGACATTTCTGATAAGTCATCACAGCCTTGATGAGCCATCAGAAGTTGCCATCAACATAAGGTAGAACTAGTACAAATTTGAAGAAGACCTGACAACATTCTTGATAAGTCGTCAGGATCCTGATAAGGCATCACCAATCATTGTCGTCTATTCCGAGAAAAAGCTGTAACCTTGATTTTGTTTCCATAATTATGGTGAACTATTTAAATCCTTGTTTTAGGGTTTTTCTAGGGTCAAAACATTGAGTTTTGAGATAGCATATTTTGATATTTCTCTCTCTACTTTTAGCTTGCAAAATAAAATACTTTGAAGATATTATTATCAGTATTTTGGGATTTCCTTTGTTATCTAGTCTACGATTCACTAGTAATTATTCATCTCTGTAAGTTTATCTTTTAAATCATGAATTCAATTATGTGTTTCATTTGTTGCATCATGAGTGGCTAAATTTCATTAACCTGAGTTATGGGATCTAGGCTTAGGTCTTGATAAGGAGCTAAGTGTTCAAGATTCAAAAGTTGGTAGTATTTCTTGATAATTCTGAAGCTTTAATTAACATCTGTTGGTTGCAAACAGTAGACACACTTGCTTTGATTTTCTTGAGAAAAAAATCAAATATAGTAGGAAGTGAATTATCAATAGGGACTCGGAAATACTTCATTTAATAATCAGCGTTGTAACAAGGTTGGTTAACCTGAGGTAAAATCTGGGCAGTGAATAGAAATTCCTTAAGTCCAAGATGATTAGGAAATTAAAATCTTAACTAGGTCGAGATACATTTAAGCATAACATCAATAAATATAGCTTGTTTTCCTACCTACTGTGAGAATCTTGAACCACACTTGGCATCTGTCATGTACCGTAAGCCCTAGTGAACATAATTTTGGTTATTTCATAAACCCTTGATTACAAACATTGAAATTAAAAGCGACAAGCAATTACTTGTTAAACCTAAATCTCCCATTTCAGGAAACATTAAACTATCAGTGGATTAAATTGCAAACAACTTGAGTTCACACCATATTCCCTGTGGTATTCGACCCCAACCTAGTTGGGTTTTATATTGACAATGATCGCTTACACTCTTGTTAAGAGGTGTAGTTTGAGTGTTATCAATATGATAGTGGATAGGATCGAGATCTTGATTCTAAGGGATCACGAGATAGAGCATCCTGTGAAATAAACTTCACCGACTAAAGAGGTACGAGTTTCTTCTGAGGGGATAATCCCGATTGAGCAATTAATGTAATTCATTAAAGGTACCCTTAAAGAGAAGTATAGTATTTTTGCAAAGTCTTCCCTTATGTATGCCAAGACTTATATGGTAAGTATCGATAGCCTCAAAATGCCTACCAGCTATCAACCCCTAAAATTTCATCAATTTCAAGGCAAAGGATACCCAAAACAATATGTCGCACACTTTGTTATGACTTGTAATAATGTTGGAACTTACGATGACTATCTTGTAAAATAGTTTGTTAGTTTCCTAAGGAAAATTCCTTTGATTGGTATACAGACCTTGAGCCTAACTCCATCGATAGTTGGGAGAAATTAGAGCATGATTTTCTGAATTGCTTTTATAGCACAAGGCAAGCGGTGAGCATAGTAGATTTCACTAATACTAAAAAAAAAGATGAGAAAGTCATTGACTTCATCAATCGATGGAGAAATGCGAGTCTAAACTGTAAATACAAGCTTAGTGAATACTCTGCAATTAATATGTGCTTCTAAGGAATGCACTGGGATTTTCTTTATATCTTGTAGGGAATTAAGCCTAAATCCTTTGAAGATTTAACTAATAATTCTTATGATATGGACTTGAGCATGTCTTCTACTATAAAAGAGGTAGCACATATCCATGTCCCTCGAAGAGGAATGGATAGGCAAGAACACAAAAAATAGGGAAAATTTATCCCTAAAAGTGATAACAAGAAATCCATAAATATTGATATATCTCCTGTGAAGGTCACAACGAAGGTCAACAAAAAGCAAAGTGTGAAGATGACTTTCAGACAATGTCCAAATTAGAAGACTTTAAAAGAGATGCAAGAAAAGAAATATCCTTTCCTTGATTCTTATGTTGCTGAGATTTTCAATGAGCTCCTTGCATATAAGCTCATTGAACTCCCGAAGGTGAAGTGACCCAATGAAGCTGGAAGGACCAATGACCCAAATTATTGTACGTATCCTAGGCTTTTAAGTCACCCTATGGAAAATTTCTTTGTGTTTATAGACAAAGTCATGCAATTGGCAAATGAGAAGAAGATCTTTTTCGATGATGAGACGACCAGTTCTCATCAAATCTTTATTACTTTTGGCTTACTCGATCTAGTCCAAATATTTGTTGAAGAGCATAATTAGAAAATATTAGAGCCTTCCAGGTCTTTAGTTGATGAAGGAGATGATGAAGGTTGGACTCTGGTGACCAGGCACAGATGCAGAAAGATGAGTATACAAAAGGAGTTATCCAAGCATCTAACTAGAAGGAGGATGGTGAAAAGAAATAAAGAAACAGAAGTTGGTTGAACTTCTGAAAGAAGACGAGGGTAATAGAGCTTCACTACTAAAAACCACAGTGTCCAGTAATGTTGGAAGAATTTTTACGAAGTTGGTTTCTTGCAAAAACTGGTCAAGTCAACCTTGAGGCATCTTATTTTAATACTACCAAAGATGGGGCAAAGGGTAAAAATCTACCCATGGAAGTCCCTTTATCTTCTAAAAATCTTGTTGAAACTCTTGAAAAGGAGGCACATGTATGTGATACAAAAATCATATTTACAAATAATGATATTCTACTTGGAGGAACCCTACACAATCGTCCCTTGTACATGGTACGTCAAATTTAGAAAAGAAGATAAAAAGAATCTTGATTAATGATGGATCCAGAGTTAACATCTTGCCTATCCCTATAATGAAGGAACTCGGCATCACTACTGGCGAACTGGATGAAAGTCATATAATGATCCAAGGATTCAATCAAGAGGGCCAGAGGGCTATGAGAGCTGTCAAGTTAAGGATTCGAATGAATGAATTTCAATCAAATGCATTTATGCATGTGATAGATGCCAAAAATTCATGCAATATGTTACTTGGTAGGACTTTGGTACACGAGAACAAAATTATCTCATCTTATTACTATCAATGCTTGAAGTACCTCAAAAATGGAGTACAAAGAAAGATAGTTGCCGACGATAAGCAATTCACTGAAACTGAGCCACACTTTGTCGATGTAAAATTCTACTTAAAGAATTATGTTGTGAATGAGAAAAGGGTTGAAGATGTCAGCAAGATCATGTGTGATGATCTTGTATCTAATACAGTCGCGGTGACTGTCGAAAAAGTCACCGCTAAGAAGCCACTCTTCACGTTGAATAAAGAAAGTGTGGCACCTACGAAAAATAAGGTAACTCCTATTCTTTGCTATGTACCTAAGGTAAAGAAAGAGAAAAATCAGCCATCTGATGCCTAAGATAATATGCTAAAGGGTATATATTTACCTATCAGGAAGATTGACGCAATAAATCTATCGTCAAGACTACTTTGAGAGTCTGTGGCTCAAAACCCGCCACAAGATATGACACTCCCTATGAAACGCACAAAAGAGGTCTTCGACCTAAATGCATACAATCTATTTGTAAAGTCTGGATATAATCCTAATGAGCCATCAAGGTTGGGCAAACTTCCATCGGAAGGTACAACAAGGAAGGCACGTGAAGGCCTAGGATACATGCAGCCACCTCCAATCTGCATCACCATAAGTAGGGTGATTAGTAACTATATCACTGTACAATAATAGTATACTTCATCCAACAAAAGGCCTTCTGTCTTTCACCGACTTAGAGAATCAAATGCAAGATCTTTTATGTTTGAAAAGTTGGGACCTCTAAATAGAAAAAAAATCAACAAGCGTTAGAGAAGTCGTCAAAGCACGATGATGCACTCTTTACTTAATATCCAGAAGGATTTCGAAAGTTTGATTCCTTATAGAATTGGGCAACAAATGAAACTGGTGGTTTCATGCAATGAGGTATTAAAATCAAAGGCTCATACTGTGGTTTATACCAAGAAGTTCGAGGAAGATAAAGAAAGTGTTGGCTCCTCATATGATATTAAGATCCACAGTGAGAAATATGTCACATCTCAAATGAAGGTTGATCAAGAGAAACAAGATTCTTTTAGGTGTTATCATATATAAAACAATTATGGTGACCCCTGGTAGGAAAATTATAATTTAGATGCTCCATCGCAACTTAAATAAGGAGTAAAGGACACGATATATCCCTTGAAAGAAGTTAATCTTTGAACCGAGTGTCACGCCTCAAATCCTATTGGGGCGGACTAGCACCCGTAACCGAGAAGGCCCGGGAGAACCAGCTCATAACCTCATACTTCCCATGCATACCTCTATGACAACCCGAAATTCGAAAAGCATCATGTCGCATATAAAAGGAAATAATCACTTGTATAAGCTCGAGCACACATATATATATGTATAAATAATACTTGGCCGTTGAAGCCATCACGTCTATTAACAAAACACCATTTTGACTGTACATTAGATCTACAAAGCCTCTAGACAATACACAGGGTTTAACTAAGGTCGAGACATACCCCGCCATATAACTAACTTTTATACAATATCAAAAGTGACTGGATATGACAAGGAAAGCCCCAAAGCAAACTGGAGCTCACCAAAAGCAACTGGATATCCTGGCTTCTACTTATGCGGTGTATGAGTTGAGGTACCTGTGCCTGCAACATAAAATACAGGTCCCCCCGTGGGGGAACGTCAGTACGAAATATATACTGAGTATGTAAAGTTGTAGATAATCACATATGGTATATAAGCTCAATAGAAATCAGAAACAAGTGAATAAATCTTAATAGGAGTGGACCACACTTACTAGAACTTGTGAGAACCTATACATTGCATTTATTCAATCACTTTACCTTCATTTTTATCATTTTTGTAACCGTTACAGTACTGTATGTGACCATTAGGCTGCCTCCAGTATATATCAACTGGGATCGACCCATGATAGGCTTATGCCCCTGGGATACCACCCATAAACACATAAATAGGGATTGACCCATGATAGGCTTATGCACCTGGGATACCACCCGATAAGAGAGAACTTCCATCAATTAGTTCAATTAATCTTTGAGATTGTTATTTCGGTTTCCACCGCATTTTTGATACTTTGAAACATTGATACATCAATTAGAGACATATAAATAGACCATAAATGCAATAACAATGAAGTAAGAACTCATTGGCACATCAATGAAACGTTTTGGAGTCATCAATGCCATAACAATAAAGTAGGAACTTATTGGTATATCAATGAAACGTTTTGGAGTCATTAATAGCACATGGATATTGTTTGAGTAACCGAATACCTTCTGACATTCATTAGTGCAATAAACATGTAAGATTTGGAAAACAAGTAAGTATTGGAATGTCTTGACATCTTGTAGGGTGGAAACAAGTTCATTGATAACGTAGGACATCATACAAAATCATTATGGATCACATGTTACTGAATAAATTTAGAAACTTTCTTAATAGAACAATTGTTCACTTTTATGCCACAGATATGGTATAGAGTATCCTTTAAATACCTGACTGTCAACCTTCAATACTAGTCCCAAATGGACTTCTCATCTTTTTGGATTACTTATCTACAATGAACATATATAGCAATCTAGTATTAGCGACCAAACGTCACAATTCAATTATTTGAATTCACCAAACTAGTGGTTAAGTAGTAAGCCTTAATTACACCATAAAGGGTGTCACTTTAACCCTCTTACACTCCAATTACATTCACATGCCATGCATATTCATACAACATCCTCCAATATCAAGTTTGGATTCATTTATCCTTCCAACCAATCCATTAAACCGAATTGAGCCATAGACATAAATAATCATCAATTCAATAGTATATCACCATATCCACCTGCCATAACTCAATTACCATATCCACCCTCCACAATTCAATACAACCAAACCATGCAAAATAGTCCATAACCCTATTTTCATCACCTTTCAATAACAACCAATACATATAATCCTCTATCACACATATACATATGGAAGAGAACAAAGGCAAAGAATATTCATACATTAGAATTCACCTCTTGATTATGCAATCCTGTTTGAACAAATAATAGGTATCATTTGAAGCTCTCGAGATGACAAACGCAGTTATCGGATTACTTGGAATTTCTACGGTTGAATAAGAAGTAATTTAAAGGTCAAATTTGGCTAGGGTTTGTTCTTTCTCAATGATTGATGATGAAAATGAGTTTTTGAACTCATATACATGTATATGAACACATATTCCCATCCATAATACCATAGTAAATGACCAAAGTCCCTTTAAATTTTAAATAATGTCAAATTTGTCCTTGCTAAAGTAGATCGACCATAACTCGTTGCTCCGGTATCGTATTTGGGTGAAATTGGTATCGTTGGAAAGATAATTCAAAGGGATTTTATTTCACTTAAAGTAGGCCACCCAGTTCGTCTTGTACAAGGAGTTATGATCATTTGAATTTGACCCTAAAAATATGTTTTGAGAGGCTGAAGTAAAACGAGTATAACTCCTTACTCAGACGTTGGATTTGGATGAAACCAATTGCATTGGAAATAAGACTCAAAGATTTTTCTTTTCATAGGTTGCAGATCTCCCAGTTCATTATATTAAGGGACTTATGATTGTTCAAAGTTGACCAAAAAAATTGGTTGGCCTCAGTAGTTTGTGTGCAGGAAATTTTCCTGCACATTTACTATTCCCAATATCCCGGCCACCGTTTTATAGCTTCAAACGTGCTCGATTAGATCTGAAACCTATCCGTTTTTAGAAATCTTTATATCATTGGAAATCTTATTCAATAACCTTCGCATGGAACCATCGACGGGCAAATTCCGGTTTAAATAAAATAAAAAAGTTAATTCCATATAAATAAGACCAATAAACGTACTTGAATGCGCCAATATATGTACTTGAATACGGGGTGTTACATCCTTCCCCCCTTTAGGACATTCGTCCTCGAATATTAGCATAGTTATTCAACCGAAACAAGTTCAAGTCCATCATTAACATTCACATCATCACATAAATACTATGCATATATAAAAAAAACGTACTTGATAATGTTCTAACTCCGTTTCTTGAACTTCCTCTTCATCTTTGAACAAATGAGGGTACTTAGATTTCATTGATTCCTCAGCTTCCCATGTAATCTCTTCCCTTTGATGATTTCTCCAATGTACTTTCACCAATGTTATCTCTTTATTTCTCATCTTCTTAACTTGGCAATCTAGAATAGCAATAGGCACTTCCTCATAGGTAAGATCTTCCGCAACTTGCACATCCTCAGTAGAAGTGATATGTGATGGATCTCCGATACACTTTCGAAGCATTGACACATGAAATATTGGATGTACTGATGAGAGCTCTTGGGGTAGCTCTAATTCATATGCAACTTGTCTAAACCTTCGAGTGATCTTATAAAGGCCTATATAATGTGGACTCAACTTCCCTTTCTTGCCAAATCTCATTACCCCTTTTATTGGTGATACCTTCAAAAATACCCAATCACTTATAGAAAACTCTATCCTTCTCCTTCTACTATCCGCATATGACTTGTGTCGACTTTGGCCTATTTTCAGTCGTTGCTGAATTACTTTAACCTTCTCTATGGCTTGATATCAAGATCCGGTCCGAACAAAAGAGTTTCACCCACTTCGAACCATCCTATTGGTGATCTACACTTCCTTCCATATAAAGCATCATATGGTACCATTTTGATACTTGAATAATAGCTATTATTGTAGGCAAACTCAATAAGAGGTAAATGATCATCCCAGTTGCCCTTAAAATCTATTACACAAGCTCGTAGCATATCTTCAAGTGTTTGGATGGTACGTTCTGCTTGTCCATCTGTTTGAGGGTGAAAAGTTATACTCAACTTCATTTATGTTCCCAAACACCTCTGAAAAGACTTCCAAAAGTTTGCGGTAAATTGGGTTCCCCGATCTGATATAATAGAGACTTGCACTCCATGTAATCGGACTATCTCTTTAATGTACAGCTTCACATACTCTTCAACTGTGTAAGTGGTCCTAACTAGTAGGAAATGTGCGGATTTGGTAAGCCTATCAACAATCACCCATATAGAATCAAACTTCCAGGATGTACGAGGAAAACCAATAACGAAATCCATGTTGATCATGTCCCACTTCCAGCTTGGAAGATCAATGCATTGCATATAACCTCTGGGTTTTTGGTGCTCAACTTTAACTCTTTGACAATTTAGACATTCAGCTACAAATTCTGCAATGCTCTTCTTCATTTCATTCCACCAATACATATCTTTCAAATCTTGATACATTTTGGTTGATCCTGGATGAATGGAATACCTTGAAAAATGTGCCTTTATCATAATCTTCCTTCTTAGCCCGTCTACATCCAGTACACATAATCGGTTTTGGCACTGAAGTACTCCTTCTCGCGTAAGCTCAAATGCCTTGGTCGCACCGCTCTGAACGTTCTCCTTAAGCTGTAATAAAATAGGATCTGCATACTACTTCTCTTTCACTTCAGCTACTAATGAAGATTCCGCAGCATTATGTATGATAAGCTCTTTATTTGGAGTTTCAAGAAGGAGAACTCCCAAACTAGATAACTGGTGAAGATCTTTAACCATCCCTTGCCTTTCTATAGGCTCCATCATAGCCTTACGACTTAACGCATCAGCTACCATATTTGCTTTCCCTGGATGGTACAAGATATCAACATTGTAGTCCTTTAATAGTTCAATCCATCTCCGCTGCCTTAAATTTAGATTGTTCTGATTAAAAATATATTGCAAGCTCTTATGGTCAGTAGATATATCAACATGAACCCTATATAAGTAGTGGCGCCATATCTTTAAAGCAAAAATAACTGTTGCCAGCTCAAGATCGTATGTAGGATAATTTTTCTCATGTGGCCGCAATTGTCTAGAAACATATGCTATTACCTTACCATGCTGCATCAATACACATCCTAAACCAATTTTGGAAGTATCACAATACACTGTATACCCTTTGATGCCTTCTGGAAGTACCAACACGGGTGTAGAAATCAACTTGTTCTTTAAATCTTGAAAACTCTTCTCATAAGCATCATTCCATTGGAATTTGGATACTTTATGGGTTAGCTTGGCTAAGGGTGGTAAAATGGAAGAAATGCCTTTAACAAACCTTCTATAATAACTGGCCAACCCGAGAAAACTACAAATCTCCGTAGGCGTTGTGGGTCTTGGCTAGTTCTTCACAGCTTCTATCTTTTGAGCATCAACCTTTATCCCTTCACTAGATACAACATGACCCGAAATTGCTACCGACTTTAACCAAAACTCATATTTAGAGAACTTTGCATAAATCTCACAATCACGAAGAGTCTGCAATGCCTGTCGTAAGTGATTGGCATAGTCCTCTTCTGATCTAGAATAAACTAGAATATCATCTATAAAAACTATCACAAATACATCCAGGAATGGCTTAAAAACCCTATTCATAAAATCTATAAAAGTTGCGGGTGCATTTGTTAGCCCAAATAACATAACTAGAAACTCATAGTGACCATACCGTGTTAGGAAAGCTGTCTTAGGTATATCCTTATCTTTGACCCTCACTTGGTGGTAACCTCACCTCAAATCAATCTTATAAAAGCACTTGGCGCCCTATAACTGATCAAATAAATCATCAATTCTTGGGATAGGATATTTATTCTTAATAGTCACCTTATTTAATTGCCAATAATCAATACACATCCTCAGCGAGCCATCCTTTTTGCGCACAAATAACACTGTTGCTCCCCAGGGGGAAATACTAGGCCTTATGAATCCCTTCTCTAGCAAATCTTTCAATTGCTCTTTCGATTATCGTAATTCTGCTGGGGCCATTGTATACGGAGGAATAGAGATTGGTTGGTTGCCTGGTATTACATCAATACCAAATTCTACTTCTCGTTCAGGAGGCAAACTTGGAAGATCTTCAGGAAATACATCAGAAAATTCATTTACCACCGGAACAGCGTGAAGAGTTGGTGGCTTCGCTTCTGTATCCCTTACTCTAACTAAATTATATATGTATCCCTTGGAAATCATTCTTCTCGCCTTAAAATAAGAAATAAATCTACCTCTTAGTGCGCTAATTTCACCTTTCCATTCAAGGACTGATTCATTTGGAAAATGGAAATATACCTTTTTCATGCAGCAATCAATTATGGCATGACAAGATGCCAACAAGTCCATACCCATTATAACATCAAAATCTACCATTTATAACTCCACAAGATTAGCCATCGTATCACGACCACAAACAGTTACTATGCAGTTTTGATAAACCCTTCTAGCTATAATAGATTCCCCAACCAGTGTGGATACTTCAAATGGCTTAACTAACAGTTCGGGTATTCTTTCGAACTTTCCAGCAACCAATGGAGTAATATACGATAATGTAGAACAGGGATCAATTAAGGCATATAAATTGAATGAAAAGATAGACAATGTACCCGTAACCATATCTGGGGAAGCCTCTAAATTCTGTCGAAGCACTAGAACATACGTATGATTTTGAGCCCTGCTACAACTCGTAGCTCCTCTATCACCTCTAACACGGCCCATTGGTTATGCACCCCTTCCTGAATAAGTAATTGATGATGATGATGCAACAAATGACCCTGTAGGTCGTGCCATACCCCCTATGCCCCTTCGTGGGCATTCTCTCATTATATGCCCCGAATACCGCACCAAAAGCAAACATTGGTCCCCAGCCAACATGTGCCCAATTAATACCTTCCATATTTATTGTATGGCTCTCGAGGAGGTCTCGATTGGCTCATATTCCCTTGACCTTGGTATCCCACTATCCACGAACTCTGACTCTCACTTCTATACCCAAATTGATTTCCTATGGACCCTTGGAACTGTGGTTGGGCACTAGCTTTAGAATAAGAAGATAATGGCCTAGGTGGTATAGCAGAAAACCATGGTCTGAACCCTCTTTGGGATGCCATGAACTGCCCTGTAGATCTAGCCCTCTTGGAATATCCTCTTTCTGATTCCTGTGTTCTTCTCCTCTGCCTCTGATCTTTCATTTTTTGTGCAAAAGCTTGGATCCTCTCTATGTCCATATCTTTGTTCAAAGCGGCAATAGTACAATCTCTAACCAGATATGGATCTAGCCTATCCACAAATTGATGAACTCTGTCATCCATAGTAGCTACAACATTAGGAGCATATCTCGACAAGGAATTAAATCGGAGACTGTACTCCCTCACGCTCATATTCCCCTAACGAAGATTTAAAAACTGATCTGCACGGGCCTGACGAATCTCGAATGGAAGATAATGATCAAGAAATGCCTCTTTGAACTCTTTACATGTAGCTGGGGGTGCATCAATACCCCTAGATCGTTTCTAGTCTTCATTCCAATATATAGCCTCCCCTTTAAATCTATACGCCGCTAACTCCACTGTCTCTCTACCCGTTACATGCATAACATCTAAGGCCCTTTGAATTTGATCAATAAAGTCCTGTGGGTCCTCATTAAGATCTGATCCATTAAAATTAGGAGGATCCATCTTAAGAAAATCCTGTGTTCGAAGGCTAAGAGCCCTATCTGTACCACTAGGACCCGTAGTAGGAATGGCTTGCCCTTGAGCTTGCCCAGCAACTATATGAGTCAAAATTTGCACTGCATTTCTAAGATCTTGATCAACATCATTAATAGGTGGCTCTGCGGATATAGTTCTCCTCCCCCTTATTTCTTCCAGACTGAAGAAAGTTTCTGATGCATGCTCAGCTGGACCCTCACTTTGATTAGCTGGTATAGTGGGTGACTTACTAGTCCCCTCTCCGGTAGCCACATCTACTTGCTTACCGGTATTCTTGCTTCTAGTAACCGGAACCATTACTATAATAAGAGAAACAAACAGATTCAGTGGTCAACTAGGACTTCATATACAATATAGGCTCTATCACACGATCTAAGACATAAAGAAAAGAAACAATTCCTAAATATCCATAGCCTTCTATTTATAGATGCGGTGCACGACACACCGATAAACAAGACTCTACATAGACATGGCTTTGTAGACTCAGTAGGATGAACTGCTCTGATACCACTTTTGTCATACCTCAAATCCTATTGGGGCGAACTGGCACCCGTAAACGAGGAGGCCTAGGAGAACCAGCTCATAACCTCATACTTCCCATGCATACCTCTATGCCAACCCGAAATTCGGACAGCATCATGTCGCATATAAAAGTAAATAATCACTTGTATAAGCTTGAGCACACATATATATATGTACATACAATACTTGGTCATTGGAGCCATCACGTCTATTAAAAAACTATCACCTTGACTATACATTAGGTCTACAAAGCCTCTAGACAATACACAGAGTTTAACTAAGGTCGGGACACACCCCGCCATATAACTAACTTTTATACAATACCAAAAGTGACTGGATATGACAAGGAAAGCCCCAAAGCAAACTGGAGCTCACCAAAAGCAGCTGGATATCCTGGATCCTACTTGTGCGGTGTATGAGTTGAGGTACCTGTGCCTGCAGTATAAAATACAGGTCCCCCATGGGGGGGACGTCAGTACGAAAGATGTACTGAGTATGTAAAGCTGTAGATAATAACATATGGTATAGGAGCTCAATAGAAATCAGAAACAAGTGAATAAATTGTAATAGGAGTGGACCACACTTACTAGAACTTCTGAGAACCTGTACATTGCATTTATTCAATCACTTTACCTTCGTTTTTATCATCTTTGTAACCGTTACTGTACTGTACTGCGACCATTAGGCTGCCTCCAGTACATATCAACTGGGATTGACCCATTATAGGCTTATGCCCCTGGGATACCACCCATAAACACATAAATAGGGATCGACCCATGATAGTCTTATGACCCTGGGATACCACCCGATAAGAGAGAACTTCCATCACTTAGTTCAATTAATATTTGAGATTGTTATTTCTGTTTCCACTGCATTTTTGATACTTTGAAACAATAATACATCAATAAAAGACATATAAATAGACCATCAATACAATAACAATAAAGTAAGAACTCATTGGCACATTAATGAAACGTTTTGGAGTCATCAATGCGATAACAATGAAGTAGGAACTTATTGGTATATCAATGAAACGTTTTGGAGTCATTAATAGCACATGGATATTGTTTGAGTAACTGGATACCTTCTGACATTCATTAGTGCAATAAACATGTCAGATTTGGAAAACAAGTAAGTATTGGAGTGTCTTGACATCTTGTAGGGTGGAAACAAGTTCATTGGTAACGTAGGACATCATACAAAATCATTATGGATCACATGTTACTGAATAACTTTGGAAACTTTCTTAATAGAATAATTGTTCACTTTCACGCCAAAGATATGGTATAGAGTATGCTTTACATACTTGACTGTCAACCTTCAATACTAGTCCCAAATGGACTTCTCGTCTTTTCGGATTACTTATCTACAATGAACATATATAGCAATCTAGTATTAGCAACCAAATGTCATAATTCAATTATTTGAATTCACCAAACTAGTGGTTAACTAGTAAGCCTTAATTACACCATAAAGGGTTTCACTTTAACCCTCTTACACTCCAATTACATTCACATGCCATGCATATTCATACAACATCCTCTAATATCAAGTTTGGATTCATTTATCCTTCCAACCAATCCATTAAACCAAATTGAGCCATAGACATAAATAATCATCAATTCAATAGTATATCACCATATCCACCTTCCATAACTCAATTACCATATCCACCCTCCACAATTCAATACAATCAAACCATGCAAAATAGTCCATAACCCTATTTTCATCACCTTTCAATAACAACCAATACATATAATCTTCTATCACACATATACATATGGAAGAGAACAAAGGCAAACAATATTCATACCTTATAATTCACCTCTTGATTATGCAATCCTGTTTGAACAAATTATAGGTGTCATTTGAATCTCTCGAGATGACAAACGCAGTTATCGAATTACTTTGGAATTTCTACGGTTGAATCAAAAGTAATTTAAAGGTCAAAATTGGCTAGCGTTTGTTCTTTATCAATGATTGATGATGAAAATGAGTTTTTGAACTCATATACATGTATATGTACACATATTCCCATCCAAAATATCATAGGGAACGACCAAAGTGCCTTTAAAATTTAAATAATGTCAAATCTGTCCTTTGGTGGACTGCTTTGATAAGCTAAAGTAGATCGACCATAACTCTTTACTACGGTATCGTATTTGGGTGAAATTGGTATAGTTGGAAAGATAATTCAAAGATATTTCATTTCATATAAAGTAGGCCACCCAGTTTGTCCTGTACAAGGAGTGATGATCATTTGAATGTGACCCTAAAAATCTATTTTGAGAGGCTGAAGTAAAACGAGTATAACTCCTTACTCAGACGTTGGATTTGGATGAAACTAATTTCATTGGAAAGACGACTCAAAGATATTTCTTTTCATATGTCTCAGATCTCCCAGTTCATTATCTTAAGGGAGTTATTATTTTTCAAAGTTGACCCAAAAAATTGGCTGGCCTCAGTAGTTTGTGTACAGGACATTTTCCTGCACATTTACTATTCCTAATATCCTGGCCACCATTTTATAGTTTTGAACGTGATCGATTATATCCGAAACCTATCTATTTTTGGAAATCTTTATATCGTATGAAAGCTTATTCAATAACCTTTGCATGGAACCATCAACGGGTAAATTCTGGTATAAGTAAAATATAAAAATTAATTCGATATAAATAAGACCAATACACGTACTTGAATACGTCAATATATGTACTTGAATACGGGGTGTTACACCGAGTAAGACCCAAGACCAACTTACCTGAGTTCCTTTCTATAAGAGAAGGAGGAAATCGCTTATATTGACATAATCAAAGAATATATGGATGTCTTTGATTGGAGTTACAAAGAAATATCGGCATAGATACAAAATTAGTAGTCTATATATTGGCGTTCAGAAATGGGGCTCGTCTTATTAAGCTAGCCCGAAGGCGCTTTAGGCCAGAGTTGGTTCCGTTGATTGAAAATGAAGGTAACAAACTCATTAAAGCTGGCTTTATTTGTGGAGTCAAATATCCCACGTGGATTTCAAGTATTGTTTTAGTATAAAAGAAGAATGGCCAAATTTAAGTTTGTGTCAACTTTCAGAATCTCAACAATGTCTGGTCTAAGGATGATTTTCCAATCCCCATACCAGAGTTGATGATTGGTGACACCACTGGCTATGAGGGAATGTCCTTCATGGATGGTTCAACCAGAGATAATAAAATTCGCATGGCACCAAAGGATGGTGAACTCTCTATATTTCGTATGGCCAAAGGTATTTATTGCTACAAGGTGATGTCTTTTGGTTTAAAGAATGCTAGTGCCACTTATCAAAGGTCTATGCAAAACATCTTTGATGGTTTACTCCATAAAAATATTGAATGCTAAGTGAATGATCTAGTGATGAAGTCAAAGAAATATAAAGGGTCACTTAAAAGACCTAAAAATGGTGTTTGAGTTACTTCTAAGATATCAACTTAGGATGAATCCACTAAAGTGTGCCTTTGGAGTTACTTCCGAAAATTTTCTTGGATTCATTGTACAACTCCGAGGAATTGAAATTGTTCAAGGAAAGGTTGATGTGATTTTGAATATGCCTAAGCCTAGAAACATTCATGAGTTAAAAATCCTTCAAGGAAGGCTAGCATATTTAAGCAGGTTTATCTCAAAACTGGCTGTAAAATATCAATCATTTAGTTATCTTATGAAGAAGAACACTCCCTTCAAATGGGACCAAGATTGTAGTAATTTCATTGAGAGTATCAAATCATACTTAACAAAGTCAGCAGTTCCACCTACACCCAGGAAACTATTGATACTTTACATCGCGGCATAAGAGAAGTCAGTTGGAGCACTACTGGCTTAAGAAAATAGTGAAGGAAAGGAGAACTCTCTTTACTATCTGAGAAGGATGATGACACCAAATGAGCTAAAGTATTCTTCAATCAAAAATTTGTGTTTGGCTTTGGCATTCTTGATTCAAAAGATGAAACACTACTTTCAAGCTCATGTTGTCCATATTGTGTCTGGGGAAAATATTATCAAGTTTGTAATATCGAACCCAGTCCTTAGTAGCTGACTTGTAAGATAATACCTTTAGTTTCAACAGTTTGAGATTGTGCACACTCCCTAAAAGGCTGTAAAGGGACAAACATTGGATGAATTCTTAGAAAACCACCCCATATCCAATGACTGGGATTTGAGCAATAAAATTCCTGATGAAATTGGAATGGTTATTAAAGACAGACCCCATGTAAGATATACTTTGATTGTGCGACATATTAAGATAGAGTTGGTTCCGGTGTGGTATTTATCACTCCACAATAAGAGGTCATCCCATACTCTTTTACCCTAATAAATCATTTCTCTAATAATATTATTGAATATCAGACGTTAATACTTGGACTTGAGATGGAAATTGACATAAAACAGCTGTAATTACAAGTATTTAGTGACTCCTAATTAGTGATTATACAACTTTTGGAAAGCTATGAAGTCAGAAAGCCTGAGATACGACCATATCATGATTATTCGTATAATTTGATTGGGTGGCATGGAGAAGTAACCGTCCAACATATGCCAAGGAGAGATAATAAGCAAGATGATTCCCTAGATGCTTTGGCCTCAACCCTAACTTTTCTAAATTAGATGGGAGTTGCTATCCACTAAGAATGGGTAGTACCGCCGTCAAATGAGGATATAAAAAATAAGGTTGAATACCTTGCTTCAATGTATGAAGCATTAAAAGAAGATTGACAACAATCTATTATTGATTACTTATGTTATGGGATACTTCTAGAGGATTCAAGGAGAAGGATTGATATTCGTCGTCGTGCACCTAGTTTTCTTTACTAGAAAGACACGTTATACCAAAGATCATCTGAAGGAATACTCTTGCTATGTTTGGGAAAGGAAGAAGAAATTCAAGCTTTGTAAGAAGCCCGTTCAGGAGTTTATGGATCGCATCAGTCTGGATTGAAGCTCTATTTTCACATTAAAAGGATGGGATATTATTTGCCAACGATGGTGAAAGATTGCTTGACTATGCTAGAAAATGTAAAGCTAGTCAATTCCATGCACATTTCAATTTCATTCATCAACCTCCTAAAGTACTACACCAACTGTAGTATCTTGGTTATTCAATGCTTAGGGAATGGATGTTGTTGGTCCACTAACAAAATCTTTTGGTGGACACTTATATATCTTGGTTGCAACAGATTACTTCTCAAAAAGGGCAAAAGTTATTTATCTCAAAGAAGTAAAGAAGGAGAATGTTGTGAATTTCATCCAAGTGAATATCATCTACCACTTTGGAATCCCCTAATATATAATAACCGACAGCGGTAAGCCATTTGATTATAAGTTGATGAGCAATATTTGTGATCTTTTTGGCTTCAAGTAGTGCAAGTGTTCTATGTATCATGCTGCTGCTAATGGTTTAGTTGAAGCATTTAATAAGACTTTATGCAATCTATTAAAGAAAGTCATCTCCAAGTCCAAGAAAGACTGGCATGAACGAATGAAATAAGCTTTATGGGCATATAGAAAAACATATCGTTCTTTGATGCAGGCAACCCCATATTCACTTGGTTTTGGAGTTGAAGCAGTCCTGCCACTTGAGCATCAAATACCTTCTTTAATACTGACTATTTAAGAAGGGATCACCGATGAAGAAAATGCTAAGTTGCATCTTGCTGAGTTAGAAGCTCCAGATGAGAAAAGACTAGAGGCTTAACAAAATCTTAAATGTTAGCAAGCCTTTCTATCTCGTTCTTTCAACAAAAGAGTTTGCTTGAGGTGCTTCCAATTTAGAGATCAAGTTCTTGTAGTAAGGAGACCAATTATCACTTCTCGCAAGTCTAGGGGAAAATTTACCCCAAAGTATGATAGACCATACGTTGTACAAGAGGCATATTCAAATGGTGCTTACAAGCTTGTTGATGCGGACGGCATGAAAATTGTTCCTATCAACGCCAAGTTTAAAGAAATATAATCCTTGAAGGAAGATGACACTCCTTAAGGCACGAGTATAAACTGAATGTTCACTCCTGGCCCCTAACAGTATAAACTATGTATGGCCCAAAAAAAATCTGCTAGGTTGAAAATCTCAAAAGAGGGGGCCTAAGCAAAAGCTACGACACAAAAAAAAAACACTCACCCACAACTACGTTGTGACTTGATCCTCTTTACTGAGGTACGTAGGCACTTGGAATTTCATTCTGAGTTAATTACAAATGTGTCAAAAATTACATGTCCCCGCTTAATCCGCCATATGAAAGTTAAGCTTGCATACATCTTAATTAAGTTTTAAACTCATGCTAAATACTTGTGTCTCAATGTGGGGGGGGGGGATCCCGTTCCTTCAATTGGATTCGGAATGTTAAATTTCTCCAAGACTACAACTAAAAGGATCTCAAAATTTTCATGCCTAAAGGTGGACAATATTTGTCCTTTTATACCTTAAGCTAGCCTCTTAAGTGTTTATCCTTAAAAGAATATCAAAATTTTCATGCCTTAAAGAGGATAATATTTGTCCCTTTGCATCTTAAACTGGACTCTAATTGATTTATCCTTAAAAGGATATCTAAATTTTCATGCCTAAAGGTGGACAAGATTTGTCTCTTTGCACCTTAAGAAGGCATCTCACAAGTTTATCCTTAAAAGGATATCAAAATTTCCATGTCTTAAGGTGGACAAGATTTATCCTTTTGCACCTTAAGATGGCATCCAGATGGATTTTTTATGTAAAGGGATGGTTTTGAAGTCAAATTTTTCGGTCTGAGAGTGTACGGAGGCGAAGTTAAACACCATCTTGAAGTCAAATTAGTCGGACTTAGAGTGTACAAAGGCAAAGTTAAACTCTCTCACCCTAAGATGATTGTTGCATAGACATCATCTCGAAGTCAAATTAGTCGGTCTTAGAGTGTACGGAGGCAAAGTCAAACTCTCGCTCCCTAAGCCGATTATTGTATAGCCACCGTCTGGAAGTCAAATTGGTCTATCTTAGAGTGTACGAAGTCAGAGTTAAACTCTCTCACCCTAAATCGATTTTTGCAAAGCTACCATTATGAAGTCAAATTGGCCAGTCTTAGAGTGTACGGAGGAGAAGTTAAACTCTCGAACGCTAAGTTGATTGTTGCATAGCCACTGTCTTGAAGTCAAAATTAGTTGGTCTTAGAGTGTACGGAGGAAAAGTTAAAATCTCTTACCCTAAGACGATTGTAGTATATTGATGTTTGTTTCAACCCATCAAAAAAAGTAGGAAACAAGAAATAAAGTAAAAAAAATTAGATAGAAAGAATATTCCCTGTCAGAGCATTGCGATCTTGAAAGTTATATTTCACCAACATGGATTGAGACAAGATTCCTTGATGAGAATAAAGCCTTCAAAATCTAGTTTGAAGCAATCAAAATGCTCTTTGGTGGTGATGGTCCTACATCAAGATATAAACTATTTGGTGAGGCGATACAAATTTGGGATCCTCTGTCGGATAGCATATAAGTACGACTTCAAAAAATCATCTAGAACAATTCAAGAAGTGTTCAAATTCAAATTTTGGTATGTTATATATGCATGTTTCTTGGATCTATAAAATCAAGTGGATCATGATTTCGATTCTCCCACATTGAGATATAAATTTTTTCGTAACATCGCATAAATTTGAAATTGTTGATGCATCAAAACTCAATGCTGATTTTGGGATAGTATCTAAAATAATCTTGAGGGTTTTAAATTATGAATTCCAGATATGATGTATATCTTTGTGACTAGTTTCATAAGAATCAAGCGGCTTAGAATTTCTCCATTCCTTCTTTAAGATATGGAAGTTTTAGTAAAGATGTGCAGATCTGAAATTTTCAGCATAATAAAATTTAGGGCTAATTCACAAAATTATCGAGAATTATATTGAAGGAATTTAAATTTGAATTTTTGATATGTTATATATCACAAACTCTAGTTTTTGGAATATCAAACGGTTCATGTTTTTGATATTCCTACAATAAAATATGAATTTTCTACCATAAGATGTTGTTCTGAAAAAAGTTGCAAAAATTAAAGAAAAGTAGGAGGAAAAGAAATTACCTCAATATTATTCATGGCTTTAAAACCACAAAATTAATATTTAAAAAGTGAAGAACCTACATCCTTTTATAGAGTTGTAGGATAGATGTTTCCTTCTCCAATTGGAAGAGCTTCCATCTCTAATATAAATTTAAATTGGATGTTGTTTCTTTCTCCCATACAAATTCAAATTGGAGTTCGTTTCCTTCTCCCGCAAAAATTTAAATTGTGGGTTGTTTTATTTCCAATAAAATTGAAAGAGTTTCTATCTCTAATACAAATTCAAATTGGAGGTTGTTTCCTTCTCCCATACGTTGTTTCCTTCTCTATTATAAATTTAAATTGGAAGAGTTTTATTCTAGTTAAGTAAGATGGTAAAAAGTCTTCCAAATCTATTCGGAATTGGATATCATGCCTCACCAATGGGTCTTATGTGAAGAGATTCATAAAAAAAAAATAAGAGAGTTTTTGAGAAGCAATATCAATATGTAAATTACATGGTTCAACTTTATGTAAGTCTTTAAAGTACGAAGGAAGCATGTTTAAATAAATCATACTTCAAGTTCTGTCTCAAAAGGATTAAATATCTTGACAAGCCTTGAAGTAGGGGGCACTTTGTGAGCAACAAAATTTTATTAAGTTAAAATCCATATGAAATTCAAATTATATTTAATTAAAAATATATTTGTCCCAAATAAATATTGTGGATTAATATAATTGGATTAATTTCTTAAGTCCAAATATATACGGATTTAAGTAATGTCCAATTTTTATTGGATTAGCCCGTTAATTTGGGCTACAAATGATGAACCCACGTTGATAAGCCCAAGATATTGTCATATTCTAAAGACTCAAATAAGCACCACATGTCAACTAATGTGGCATGCCAAGTCAAGGGAATGAGACAATAGGACTTGCTACATGTCAAAATGATGCAGCAGGAACAATAAAATCAAAGCCCATAAAAGGTGATATGTCACTCAAATTTGATTAGTCAAAGAAAGTCCATATTCATCATGACTTTTTCCTTTCCACAACTATAAATAGGGGTCTCATAATTCAGAAAAAGACCTCCTGAACTATAATAGTAAGTAAGATAAAGATCATAGATCAAACGCTGCAATTTCTCTACCAAGCTCAAGCATTCAAATCAATTTTATCAAGATTCAAGATCAAGGTCGCAATATTCAAGAACAATCTCAAAAGCCCTTGAATTCAAGCACAAGTCAGGATTAAATTCCTTAAATCAACAAATCAAGTTCAAATTCAAGACCAAGCTTTAAAACCTTGAATTTATATTTGAAAGGGCGAATCAGAAGATTCAAAAAGATTGTAGCACTCACATATTAAAATTAATAAATCGATTGTTGCAATATTTTCTTATTTCAAACTATTTATTTTTCGATCGCAGAATTTTATTGCCCAACATGAATAAATCTCTATATTCCTATTTTCGATCAAAATCCACAAATAGGGCTCATGATATGTCTTTGAGTAAAGTTCTTATTGCCTAATTTGCATAAATACGTACTCAATTCTCATATAAATTGTAAATTTAGAATTTGCTTATTTGAGATTTTCTCAAGTATTTTGTATTTTATACTTCTCTACTTTCTCTATTTTTTAGCCATGATCCTACAAATTTCTTGATTTTTCCCCAACTTTATAAATTGTCAAATAACAAAAATTCCTTGGTCGTTTAGATGAACCTTTTTGATCTGTTTTTCAATAGGTGGTGATTTTTCTTGCTTTATTTTGACATAGTTGTTGGAGTCTTTTCACTATTGGTTACACTAACCAAAAAAAATACTCTTCAAAATTCGTCCATAAATCCATCATGTTGCCAAACATTTAACTATGCCAAAATGATTTGAATCTTCCAAAATCTTCAAATTTTTCATTATAATATGAAATTATTTTTTAGAACTATGACATAATAACATGGTCTGTGGGACTTCTAACACTATAAAATTTCTTCAATTATATCCTCATCGCCTTATATACAATCTCCATAATCTTAAGCTATGTTTTAAGCTACATGAACACATCCAAAATCCCATTCTTCATAAAGTTATGAGAATCTAGATCTTATGAACCATGGCAACATGTATTATGATATTGCTTTCCATGAGTCCCAAATAATATTAATTAATGATGTATCTTATCAAATATGAGCCTGAAATGGCTAATTTAAAATTAATGAGCCTAAAGTGGCTATTCACAGAAACAAGCCTAAAGTAGCTAACTCAAGGACATGTGCACAAAGTGACTAACTTAAGAATATTAGTCAAGAAAGACTAAAAACAGAACTTTATGAGACTAATAAGGCTAACCTATGAACATGAATTCATTAAGATAAATAGATAACATCATGAGCATAAGTGAGTTAGTTAGATGACCATGAATGCATAGGTTTACACGAGAAATGCGTGAAAATATGTTTGCTGACATAGGATAAAGAGTATTCCATATGTCAGATAACTCTTTTTTTCATGTTTCCCAAAAAGGGGCTAGCCATGAATACTTGCTAGCAAATTATTTCATGTCATGTCCTATACCCGGCAAGGTATAGGATGACTTAGTTGATCAGATCAAAATCAGAATCCATGTGTTCACATTGTGGTTTATGATGGTTCAATACTTTCTCCCATAAATAACTAAATAGATTAATTTATTTAAGTTAACAATTACTATTTGAACGTATGCTTTTGTATTCTACTTGTCACGTCTTGAATTGTACTTGTAACCATTGTATTTCCATGCTTTATTACTTCCTTGTGTGGGCTTGTACACCAATACATTACACGTATTGACTGTATTGGATGTTGCATTATTTCATAATGCAGGTTCTAAGACGTGCATTTGTAATGCATGTATTATTATGTAATGCCCCAGAAATGGGTCCCAAGATATCACACGGTGCTTAAGACTACGAGTAGTCTCAAGCTAACCCTATAAGCCTTCTACTAACTCTGGGACTCAATTAAAGAAACTTAAACAAGCAACAATACTGAAATATTGAATCTATCTAAACTGGGCTTAAATCAATTAAACATAATGTCTAAACAACTAATACTGGAAATTTGAATTATAACTTGCAGTCTGACAAGCCTCTACTACTAAGAACTACAGAGCCGCTTAGACAGTCCCTATACTGACTCAAACCAAATAAAAATAAATAATCAAACTAATGAAATAAGCTAAGAGTCTGAATACAGGGTCCCCAAACTATGAGGACTCACCAATGTTGGATGTAGATGGAGATGCTCGAAATCACTCACATTGCTAAAACTGAGTATCTAAACCTACATTATTAAACAATGTAGAACATATACATATATGTGGATCAGTACTTTTAGAATATACTAAGCATGTGGTGGTGAATGCATAAGTAAAATAATATCTCAATGTTCATCAAAATTCATAAAATAATGCATGCTAAATGTAATAACGAACATTGGTTTGAATAACTGAAAGCTAAAAATCATCAATCATAAATAACAAAGCATACTATGTAAATCTTGTAAGCCATCATATTTAGTTCTAAAAGCTGAACTTGTATCCTATCTTTAAAACATGTAGGCAAAGTATAAAAAGGACTTACTTTTCTATTGTTCTTCTCTAGTAAAGAGATTCTTCTAATCAACATACACTATGTGAGCTATCATAGTGTCCAACGTCTAGTTTCCCTAAGGGAAAAATCTCACGTTAGAGAGAGGTGTCATACTCTTTCCAGGAAGTATAACCTGAGCTAAACTGTCATCTATATAAATGGAAACAAGCTAAATTTGTACCTACATTGGCTCGTAGTTTTGGAAAAGTAGGATGCGCTAAACCCATAATTCTCGCTCGGTGCTAAATACTACTCCCTTTAATCTGTATGCTCTTTCTATAGGAAATCCACTTTAAATAACATAAGGATTCATATTGAAAGCTAATTGTGCATATGTTTGCTTTATACTGAAATTCAAGCTATTAAGTGGATTCCATATCTTAGCTAAGGATAAAAAGATCAAATCTTGATTCAAAAACTGATTATAAACATATCATAGGATACTTAAAAGCATAATTTCTTGGAATATGAATATTCAAGGTAGGGCTTAGTAACCCATATTTCAAACTCATGTCAAATCATCACAAATCAAGCTCAAAAGTTAAAATCATGGAGTTCTTGCACAATTCTAGTCATAATAATGCAATTTAGTTCTCAATATATGTAAAATAATCCAAACGTATGGAAATATAAAAATAGAGATGTAATTCATCATATTTCCCTATCGGAAATACCCCTGGCAACTCTTTGGGAAAAATTTTCAAAAACTTATTTACTACAAGGACTAACTAAACTATTGGAGCCTTAAACTTAATGTCTTTAACTCAAACTAAATAATAGATGTACCCATTTGATATCAACTTTTTGGCTCTAAGATATGATATGAAATGACTCTTAGGAGTCACTAAATTACCTTCCCACTTAAAGGTTGGCTTGTTGGGAAATTGAAACTCCACTACTCGAGTGTGACAATCTATAGATGCATAATAGAAATAGAGTCAATCCATACCAAGAATATAGTAAATGTGACCATATATAATTCTATCAAATCTGCTAACATGATCTTATGAAGGGCAGTGATAGGACGCTTTCTATAAATCAATTTGGCAACAACTGACTCACTTACTAGGGTAGAAACTAAGAAAGGCTTAGAAAGTTTTTCAGGATCTATCCCAAAATTTACCACAACCAATGGAGTAACATAAGAGAAATTCAATCCAGTTTCTAAAAACACATAAATGTCAAAATAATAGACACAAAGCATACCAAAAACAATATCTGGTGAACTCTCCTGCTCCTGGTGGGATGGTAAATCATAAAGCCAATTCTGGCGCTGACCACCACAGATACTGAATGATGAGCCCTGAGAAGAGGCTGGGCGACCTAGAGAAGTTAGTGCACTAGTAGCCTGAGTCTGGGGACAAACATCCTTATTTCTTTGCTTAGAATATGAACACCTTTTGATTCTATGACCAACATATCACATCTAAAATAATCTTTTTGTCTAAACAAGCACTCACTAAGATAATTCTTACCACACTTAGCACATGCAGGATAACTGGGCCTTCTACCAACACTATCATGAGACTTGGACATAGAAGTCCTACCCTGATGCTCCTACTTAGTTCTGGGTATAGGAGTACTAGTTAAAGATACCACTGGTAAGGACGGGCGACTTTGAAACTGTGAACAATTTCCCCCTGCAAATCTTGATTGGCTATACTCTAATTGCCCAGTTCTAGCCTTTTTATTTCCTCTATATCTTCCATTTAACTTTTTTGCCTTAATATATTGGGCATGATTCATCAATATAGAAAGATACATATCCCCAATAAGCATAGAAGTCCTACACTTCTTGACTACCAAACTAGACACTCCGATAACAAACATATTTATACTAGATCTAGTGTTAGCTATCAAATAAGAAGCATACTTAGACAACTGGTTGAACTTAAGGCAACACTCTTTCACTATCATAGAGCCCTGCCTCAGGTTCCTAAACTCCTCAATCTTTGCTTTTCGTAAATTATGTGGAAAGAACCTATCTAGAAATACATCCTGAAATACCTACCAACTCTTGGGAGCTGTATTTTCACCTCTACCTTTCTTCCACATAAAAACCCAATTATAAGAAACATCTTTTAGCCTATAAGAAGCTAATTCTACACTCCCCTCTTTAGTAACATGCATGACTTAGGTGATTTTTTACGTCATCAAGAAAAAAATGTGGGTCTTAACTTACCTTTGACCTTATAAATTTAGGTAGATTCATCCTTATCAAGTCACAAAGCCTGGATGTAGCTAAATCACCCTATTGCTAATGTAGGACTATACCCTGATGGTTGCTCTGAACATTGGCAGTCATAGCTTTGGCTAATGCTTGTAAGACAGGCCCAAATTTAGCTTGGGATACATTCTCATTTAGAGGATCAACAATGTAGGGTGGTTGGTTATTATTTTTGTGGGCATTAGCTTTGCAAGGAGGCATATTTTGTCAAGTAATAGCATGAGTTAAAAGCAGATAGAGACAGTTGTAAGCATGATGGATCATGAAGGAAAAGAGATAATTTTCTAAAATTTCTTATATCTTCTTTCTCATAAATATGGTGCGCTTCACACCCAAGATCAAGACTCTATGTAACGTGGTTTGTTTGATTCCCTATGAATCTTTAAACCTTAGGCTTTGATATCAAGTTTGTAACACCCCAAAAATGGGTCCCAAGAATTCACATTGTGCTCAAGACTACGAGTAGTCTTAAGCTAACCTTGTAAGCCTTCTACTAACTCTGGGACTCATATTAAAGAAACTTAAACAAGAAATAATACCAAAATATTGAATTTATCTTAACTAAGCTGAAATTAATTGAACATTATGTCTGAACAACTAATACTGGAAATCTGAATTATAACTAGCAGTCTAACAAGCCTCCTCTACTAAGAACTAAAGAGCCACTGGGATAGACCCCCTACTAACTCAAACCAACTAAAAATAACTAATCAAGCTAATGGAATAAATTGAGAGTCCAAATGTTGGTTCCCTAAACTATAAGGACTCACCAACTGTCAGATGTAGATAGAGATGCTTGAAATCACTCATGCTGCTAAAACTGAGCATCTGAACCTACATTATTAAACAATGTAGCATATATGCATATTTCTAGATCAGTACTTTGAGAATGTCCTGTACATGTGGTGGTGAATGCATAAGTAAAACAATATCTCAATGTTCATAAAAATTCATAAAAGAATGCATGCCAAGTGTAATGACTCACATTGTTTTGAATAACTAAAAGCTAAAAACCATCAATCATAAATAATAGGATAATTTGTAAATCTTGTGAGCTATCGCATTTAGTTCTAAAATTTGAACTAGTATTCTATCTTCAAAACGTGTAGGCTAAGAATAGAAAGGCCTTACTTTTCTATTTTTTCTTCTCTAGAAGGGGGGTTCTTCTAATCTTCATACACTATGTGAGCTATCATAGTGTCAAAGATCTAGTTCCCCTAAGAGAAAAACCTCATGTTGGGGAGAGGTGTCATACTTTTGCCAGAGAGTATAACCTGAGTTAAATGATCACATTTGTAATTGTCATCTATATAAATGGTAACAAACTGAATTTGTACCTATAGTGGCTTGTAGTTATAGGGAAGTAGGATGCACTAAACCCACACTTCTTACTTGGTGATAAATACTACTCCTTTTAATTTGTATGCTTATTTAGTAGGAAATCCACTTTAAATAACATAAGGATTCATCCTAAAAGCTAATGTGCATCTGTTAGCTTTAAACTGAAATTCAAGCTATGAAGTGGATTCCAAATCTTAGCTAAGGATCAAATGATCAAATCTTGATTGAAAAACTAATTATAAACATATCATAGGATGGTTAAAAGCATAATTTTTTGGAATATCAATATTCAAGTTAGGGATTAATAACCTATATTTCAAATGTCAAATCATGCTCAATAGACAAAATCATGGAGTTCTTGCACAATTCTAGTCATAATAATGCAATTTAATTCTCAATATTTGTAAAATAAGCCAAACATATGGACATATAAAAATAGAGATGCAATTCATCATTCCAATCACTTGTAATATCAAAATCTTCCAATAATAATCATTGGGTATGAATCCCAAATTTAAATTCATGTGAACTAAAGTAAAATCATGTAAATTCATAATTAAACACTAGTTTGGGCACAAGGAAGAAAGAATTACCCTTGTTCATTACCCCACATATCTTTATTGATTAAAATAATGAAGACACTAGACTTTAATTCTTATCTGTGTTCTTGGATATTGATTCTTTAAGATCTTGAATTGGGAACTTTGAATTTTAGGTTATTTTGGAAAAAGAATGGTGGAATTTTGGAGGTTCTTGAAGTTGAATGTTGAAGCCTAGGGTTTTCTTTTAGAGAAATTTGGTGAGAAGAGAGTATATTATGCTTAGAATAGGGTTAATCCTTTGTTTATCATAATTTGGGTGCTTGGGAAAAAGACTAAGTTGCCCTTAAAAACTAATTTCAAAACTGTGAACCCTATATTACACCTGATCGTGACGCAGTGCTTATCATGACGTGCTATTGGAAAAAGGATGAGTGTGAATTTGCACTCTACCGTGATGCAATGCTATTGTGTTGGGTTACTGGAAAAAGGCCAAGTTTGAATTTTCACTCCACCACGACGTAATACTATCATGTTGGGTTACTAGAAAATAATGAGTGTGGATTTGCACTCCACCATGATGCGGTGCAATCATGTTGCATCACTGAAAAAGGATAAGTGAAAATTTGCAGTCCATCGCGTCGTGGTACCTATTCTACCATGATTCTCGATGTTACACTGGCCAATCAGAGTGAGCTATTGGAAAGGGGCAATTGCAATTTTTGGGGATCATCGTGATGCGGCATGATCACAGTGATCTACTGTCTCTCTCTAAAAGTACTGTAACCTCTCACCCGTGTATCGGATTAAGACAAAATTGGTATCATTGGAAATCTAATTCAATTATCTATCGTTTGGTGGGTCATTAGCTCAAAAATTCTTAGTAAAATAAATGATATGCTCATTTGAAGTTGACTATAGCAACATCCTTCTCAAGAACTCAATTAGTAAGGGATATTTTGATTTTTCTAATGGATAGGAGTTAATTGTGTCAATATACATCAAATCTCTCATAATACTACTAAAACACCATAATTTTTTCTCATGAGCTTGATTCATGGTTCTAATAGTGATTTGCAGTCTCGGGGTATTACATATTAGTTTCATTCAAATAAGTTGTTGGTGAGTCATCCATCTCTATGGAATGCATCACTTATAGAGGTCTTGACTAGTTCTTTGTTTTGGAGTATGTCAGGGTTCTACTCCCTATTGACATTTATTCACATGTTTAGAGACTTTGAACAAAGTAGTAGGCATCAGATTCAGTTATGCTCAGTTTTATTCATGTATCTTGAAATTTCCATAATTATATCTTAAGACTTTGATTAGTTTATAAATAAATAGGTTTTCTTCAGTATATTACTCTTTTTATTTAAACATTTCTTACACACATGTGGATGAATTCTCTGGAAGTAAGTGCTTCTATTAGGCTAGTAATGGTTCAGAATGCTTGTTACATCTAGGGCCTAGGTTTGGGTCGTGACACATAGTAGACAGGAAGATCGTAGGATGAGGAGATTAAACAAGCAAGTTGAAGAAGTTGATTGAAATTGCCTTGATCTGGAAATGGAACCATTATTATAACTGCTTTATGATCTTGTTTCAAGTTGTCAATTTCATGGTTTAGAAAATCCTTATAGATACACATGGTAGTAGAAATTTCTTCATGGTAACGAGTTGGAAGTCTGCAAGAAGTTTATAAAAAGTTGTTTACATAAAAACAGTTACCTTTATCCAAGTTATAGCAAATTCAATCCAACTCACTACTATTTTTTAGTTACATGAATTACGTGTGAGCATGCGTAGTGTATATGTATATGGAGGATAGGATAACAAATGTGTGAAGGTAAGAGAGGACCAATTATAAGACAAATTTGTAGCCTAGAGATATGTTAAGAAAAGTATTGTGATCATAGTTTTGGAATGTCTACAATTTGAAATTTTATATTATGTAGTACAGTTAAGAAAATGTACTACATCACTAATCATAGCAGAAAAGTCAGGATATCACTAAGGAGTGTAAACATATTGGTGGGTCGAAATCATCAGAGTGTCATGGGGAAGATAATAGTTGCAAACAATAAAGGCGATAAATCATATGACAAAGAAAAACTATAAAAACTTTATAATATGATATGAATTTGGTCAAATGATCTAATGTTAAAGTACGTACCCTACTAATTAACTTATTTTCTCTAACTGTTGCCTATCGATGGAACGGGTTGCCTGACGTGTTCCAAGGAAGCAGTAGAATAGAAAGTAAAGAACACAATGATTTTTAAGTGGAAAACACCCGGCTCAAAAGGTGTAAAAAACCACGGCCTGCACCTCTACAGGATTTAACCCCAACTTCACTAAATAACTCACCAACAAATTGGAATTATAAACTCTAATTCCTTTAACTCAATGACTAGGAATTATAAAGTTTAATTCCTAACTACACACATACCTCCCAAGGTATACGTTCCTAAAGTCTCTGAGTTTTCCCCAACTTGAAGACTAGCTCCTAGTTCAGTTTATAACACACTGAAACTAATATTACATTAATAGTCCAAACACAACGAACAACTCTAAAAATCAATGGTAGAACTCTTAGCTGGATTCTATACTTACTAACAGGTTCTTCAATGTGTTTCTTTAGTGATTAAGTAGCACTTCGTGAAGTCAATTTGTTGGTTGTGCTTTTCTGCTTTGTAAGTGCATAGTTTATTCAGACTGATGCATCTTTTATTTAAGCACAACTCTTCAAAGAGTCATTCTTTATTTCAAACTCCCCCTTCAATCATAACTCTCATTACATAGAGTTCTACTTCAAGTGAGACTTTTTCTTTAATTCCAACTCTTGTCTCCTTAGTATTGTAGTCAATTTTCAACTATTTAAATCAGCTTATCTTTAAGTATTTTACTCAACCACAACTTCTTCAATTTCTCACGTGATCAGTAACTTGAGTATATCAAAACTAGGCTTTCTAATTCATTCCTGACTTTAAGCAATCTTTTTCTCCATCTATCAGTGAAACCTAAAACCTATCTTCTTATGCTTGAACCAACTCAAGTAACGTATACCATTCATTTGTCATCCATTAGAAACTTCATTGATCTAACAAACAATCCTTAAATTTGTATATTTCCTATATTGTATAGAATTTTTCAATCTACAGAATCTTTCTCCTACTACACATCAGACGCTGCAGGATATGCTCAGAAGTAAAACTCCTTCTTTCCATAGGACTCCTTTTTCAACTCAACTTTTTTTCCCTTATCATCAAGTGTTTGAATCAAATTCAATTTTTACCAATTATCACATGTTTATTTCCTTAAGTTTATCAGAATTAACCACTCATCTGGTTGTTGATTTCTTCCTCCCTTGTCTTTAATCATCGATGATTTGCTACAAGTTTCAGCTACATGTTTCATATCACTTTCTCCGTTTGTCAATCATCAAAACTACATTGTACCCAACAAATTCCCCCTTTTTGATGATGTAAACCTCTTGTCTTTGTGTATTCAAACGTCTTCACCTGTAGGCACTAACGTATAAAACACTAGAATAAAATAATTTAGTGAATGGGTTATAAATATTGCACAACCCTCATATCTTCCGGCTTTTGGCATCATCGAAAAACTATTTCAATGCAATAATATACTAGCCAGAGTGATTTGTTATGCTATTCATGGCCACTGGTGCTATCACCAAAATAGTCAAACAAAGACTTTAGCCAATATAGTAATGTATTAAAGAGAAAAAAATATGAGTTAATTTAGCAAAGATAACCATTCCATTTAACTGATAGAGCATATTCCACATTAAACCTAATCTAGTCCTGAACAAAGCAAAACAACTGAGCGTTAATTAAAGAAATACAGTACAAAAGTGGTACATGGCTAAGGATACAAATAGTGAGGAGCTGATGAGGAAGATGGAGCAGGTGATATCAACTGTGGTAATTGACGAATGATTTTAACATTTTCATACCTCTATCAATCAAAGTCAATCTTCAAAGTGATGATCCTCACCGTAAGGACCTCTTATTCCACTTCATGACTATCTTTTGCAGTTTCTAGTTTAGATTTTTTTTTTTTAACTGAATCAATTTTTTTTAAATGAGTGTTATCCCTCTTTATTAAAATAGGAAGAGCAACATGATTCATCTATTCAAGAATATCTATTTTTTCTTTATAAGTCAAATTTGAACTAGGACTAAGAAGTCCTAAAAAATAACCAATTAGGAGCTAAAAGGGAAAGCATGTCCCTTTTCATTCTTCAGAAACATATGCTACATGTGATTGATGATCAAGTTTAGAAAATTCATTGTACAAAAACTAATATTTTGGTTGATAAAGAAGAAGGAATTTCTGATGTAGAATTAACACATTTGTGCACAACTATTTGGAGAGAATCAAAGAAAGTTTGGTCAATAAATTCTCAATATTATAGGACAAGGAGAGGATGAAGTGTGAGGAATTGAACAGGTGTGCTCAGTTATTTCAACTTAAACAACCTATACTTATGTCAGTGTAGAACATACCTGATAAGAAAAACTTTCTGTTCATAATTTCTTGCTTGTACCTATTTTTCTGCATAATTTAAGACAACATTAGGTTAGAAGAGTAAAAAATCTGAAGTTGGGACACACAACTAAATGTGCAAGACTGAATTGAATAACGTTTTAGCTAATAAGATTAAGAAGAAAAATGGTTATTCTAGTCAATCATTGAGGGGAGTTCATGCAATTTCAATCATCCCCAAGTCTAACCTATTCCTTTCAAAATGTTCTCTACTTAGTTCCTTTGGGGCTTGGTGCTTCTCCAGTCAATTAAGTAACCACATAGTCAACATTTTTATAGTCCTCAAGAGTGAAATTGCTTTCCTTTGGATACTATAGTCTCAAGCCATTGATTCTCATGGGATATCTCAAGATTTTTTTTGACAACACCAATTCTTATGAACTTCCAACAAAATTACAAGCAACTTGTGTTATTTTTATTGATGCATCTATTTCATTATTTTTTGTTCCCCCTATCAATATGCTTTTAGTCTGTACAACAGTTGGACCAGGTAGTACAACATGTTCCTATGCATGCTCATCAGTTTCACTGTCATTCTTTTTTTTTTGAAATAGGATCTCCCTTACTTCCCCCTTATACAAGCACTCTAAATTTGACCATCTTTAAAAAGAATTTTGTTTTAGTTCTCCCAATCTTTTCAACTTTAGTAATGGTGCTCTTTTTACTATCTTCAAAAGATTTATTCCCCCTTTAAATATGTGAGTGAAAGAAAATTTATTTGTATCCAGTCTTATATCTTGAGAAAGTTCTATCCATGTACTAATTTTTCTTGTCTTCTTTCACTCTCACCTGCAAAACAAATTAGGGGTTAACTTTAGGAACCCAGACAAGCTTGGGTTCTTTCTTATAACAAAAAGGATATATGAGATTCCTTGTAGCCCATCGAGGTAACAGGTTATGTGACCTGTTTCTCTGACCAGTTTTGACTTCCTTGTTAGCTTGTTCTAACATAAAATAGAATTATGCATCTTGATTTGCTTTTTGCTACAACTTGACATTCAGTGGTTAGATGTCCCAAGTTACCACAAATATAACGCAGATCTTTAATAGAATTAGAACTTTTATAAAATCTCAACCCAACCTTTTCATTGTGAGTTCTTTGACCTAGCTTATGAACAAGTCTTGTAGAATATGTCCATCTATTATCTCTTTCAAGATCAAGTTTCAATTTAGAAACTTCTTGGCTTAGTTTACTAACCTGTTTTTTTTCACAAAAGTGTTCATGTTTAATCTTAGTCAATTCTGACTCTATCTTTTCTTATTCCTCACTCTTGACCTTTTTTTCTTTTTCAGAAAGAGACAGTTTTGGAACTTTAGGTTTGAGGGTCAGGTTTGATGAATCAAGTCTGCTAACCTGTTCCTTAAGAGTGCAGTTTTCCTTTACGACAGTGTTCTTACAAGTTTCTAGATCAATAAAATTAAACTTGAGACTTACATGATTGTAGAATAACTCATCCCTATCAGAAGTTAATTCTTTGAAATCATCAATTAGAGCACTCATTAAGGAAATAAGTTTCTTTTTAGAAAATAAATGCAACTTCTCTTTCAGTTCAAGAATACTTACCTCAGAGTTTCCATCATCTTCTTCCATATCTGAATCTCCAATGGCCATAAGAGCAGTTTCATCATCTTCCTCTCCATCTGATTCATCACTTTTAGATACCTTATTTAGATCTTCCATGTCCATCTCATAGGTCTTCAAATTACCAACTAACTCATCAAGAGACTTTCTAGTGAGATCCTTAGCTTCTCTTGTGCCTATAACTTTGACATTCCACTTAGACTTTGGTAGGAGTATCAATATCGTCTCTACCTGTTCCTTTGTAGATAAAACCTTTCCGAGAGATGATAACTCATTTACCAACATCGTTAACCTAGTTATCATTTCTTATAGTGACTCATTTTTCTCCATTTTGAAAGCCTCTATTCAGTGAAAAGTAATACAATTTTGAATTTTGTCACTTGGCTACTGCCTTCATGTGCATTCACCAATGCCTCCCACATTTGTTTAGCAGTGTTGCAATTAGACACTCTATTGTACTCAGCTGGACCAAGACCACAAACAAGAATGTTTTTGGCTTTTGCATTCTTTTGTAATGCAATAAGATCTTCCAGGGTGAATTCACTCCTTACCTTTTTCACTTGTTCTCCATCGACTGTCTTCATGGGAATTTTTTGTCCATCAATAATTCTATCCCATAATTCATAATCTACAATTTGAAAAAACGTTTCCATCGAAGATTTTCACTAAATGAAGTGAGACTCATCAAAGAGTAGAGGTCTAATAGTGGATTGACCTACACTATGACCAGTAGGTGGTGCGGAATTCATCATATTGATCTTTGTCTTAGGTTCTAACCTTTTTTTAAGACAACCTCGCTCTGATACCACTTGTTAGGGTACGTTCCCTACTTTTTCCTAACTATTGCCTATCGATAGAAGGGGTTGCCTGACGTGTTCCAAGGAAGAAGTAAAATAGAAAGTAAAGAACACAATGATTTTTATGTGGAAAACACCCGGCTAAAAAGGTGCAAAAAACCATGACTTGCACCTCTACAGGATTTAACCCCAACTTCACTAATAACTCTGAGCCTCAATAACAACTGATTACAAAACTTTTGTAACAAATGAATAGGAATTATAAACTCTAATTTCTTTAACTCAACAACTAGAAATTATAAACTCTAATTCCTAAATACACACACACCTCCCAAGGTATGCATTCCCAAAGTCTCTAAGTTTTCCCCAACTCAAAGACTAGCTCCTAGTTTAGCTTATAACACACTAAAACTAATATTACATCAATAGTTCAAACACAATGAACAACTCTAAAAATCAATGCTAAAACTATTAGATGGATTCTATACTTAGGACCAGGTTTTTCAATGTATTTCTTCGGTGATTGAGTAGAACTTTGTGAAGTCAATCTATCGATTGTGCTTTTTCTGCTTTGTAAGTATGTAGTTTATTCTGACTGATATATCTTATATTTAGTCACAACTCATCAAAGAGTCATTCTTTATTTCAAACTCCCCCTTCAATCATAACTCTCACTACATAGAGTTCTACTTCAAATGAGGCTACTTCTTCAATTCCAACTTTTGTCTTCTTAGTATTGTAGTCAAACTTCAACTCTTTAAATCAGCTAATCTTCAAATATTTTACTTTATCATAACTTCTTCAATTTCTCACGTGATCAGTAACTTGAGTATGTTAGAATTAGGCTTACTCATTCATTCCTAACTTAAAGCAATCTTTGTCTGTATCTATTAGTGAAACTTGAAACCTGTCTTCCTATGCTTGGAACAGCTCAAGTAACATGTCTCATTCATGTGTCAGTCATCAAAAAATTCATTGATCTAAACAAGACTCTTCAATTTGTATGTTTCCTACCTTGCGTAGAATTGTTCAATCTGCAGAATATTTCTCCTTCTACACATAGGACTCTTCAGGATATGCTCAGAAGTAAAACTTCTTCTTTCCATAGGACTCCTTTTTCAACTCAACTTTTCTTTCCCTTATCATCAACTGTTTGAATCAAATTCAACTTTTACAAATTAGCACATGTTTATTTCCTTAATTTTATCAGAATTAACCACTCATCTGGTTCTTGATTTCTTCCACCCTTATCTTTAATCATCCATGATTTGCTATAAGTTTCAGCTATATGTTTCATATCCTTTGTCAGTTTGTCAATCATCAAAACTACATTGTACCCAACACTTAATTATTATCAAAACTATATAAAAAATATAAAAATTATTTGAGAGAAAATTTTTAATAAATAAGACTCTTAAACTACTACATTGTGGATGTTATTGTGCTCTGGCATGCTAAGAGGGATCTTCAAGGTACAAACTTTTCCTCGAAAGAGGTTTTCCAAATATAGAAGAGAATTTTATTTTTCTTTCAGAAAAAAGTAAAAAGTAATTATGGTAACTTTGACTTTCATTCAATAGAAAATTAAAACTCAAATTTCATAAGATCACATGAAGAAACCAAGGGGAGGAACATATACATAAAAATGAATTTTTCACCTGGTCATATATAATTTGCCAACGAACGCTTGAACACATTTGGCTTCACCATGGATTAATATTATTATTATTTTTGAATTATTGGATCTTGATTATGAACTTTCCACCTTGTTATAAGGCAATAGAACTAATTATATGACCAGTTTTGGAGGTATGGAAAGACAAGTATTTTGGTCACTTATCTACTTCTTGGCTCAGACTAGTTTATACCACCTTATATTTCTTTTGCTAGGAACTAAGATTTCTCTAGAAACTCTCAGATAATAGATATTTTTGTAGTAGATAAGTCTTTTAGTTAAAACGAGTGGTGGTTACAGCTACATATGTCATAGTTTAGTAAAAAATATTTTTGTTTATTTTGTGATTTGAAATCCTCACACACAAAAATACACACACACACTTACTATATATATATAGAGAGAGATAGATATTTAGATAGATAGAGAGAGAGAACTTAAAAGGCTTTCTGCTTCTTCCTTCTTCTCTGCAGTTTTGTAGCAATTTATAGCTGCATTTTTTGTACTGTTTCAGCTTGTTGCCTTTCGTTCTTCTTGCTTTCTTATGACATAGTATCAGAGTTGATTTCTTAAGAATGTGAATTTGATTTTGTTGAATAGATCATCTTATATTTTATTTTTTTTCTTGGATCTATTTGATAGAAAGTCATGGCACCTGAAAATCAGTCAATGATGGGTCCTCCGATTTTTATTGGAGAGAATTATGATATTTGGTCTATCAAAATGAAGGTCTATTTAAAGGCTCTCAACTTATGAGATATTATTGAGAGAGCAGAACCTATTGTCCAGCCATTGAGAGGTAATGCAACTTTCAATGAAATTAAAAAGTATGATGAGTTGGTGACCAGACCTCCAAGAGTTCTCACTTGCATATATTCAAGTCTTGTGAAAGTGATGTTTACGAGAATTATGGCTTGTGAAACATCCAAAGAGTTCTAGGATAAGCTAAAGGAGGAGTTTGAAGGAATCAACAGAGTGAAGTTTGCTAACTATCAACTTTGAAGAGGGAGTATTAGAATGTGTACCCTACTAATTTTGCTATTTTACTCTATTAGTTGCCTATCAGTGAAACAAGTAATCTAATGTGGTTCACTTATGCAGAGTGATCTGAGGTGGTTTTATACACTTTTGTATCATTATTCCAGCTTATTTCACCTTATTTTGAGAGCAATTTTAGTGTTTTACGTGTTCATATTGATATAAATAAGTATTTAAGTGTCCAAATGCATGATTATAATGTCGAAAGTATTTTTCAAACAAGTTTGTACTTAACTGAGTAATTTAGAGTTCAACCCAGAAAACTATTTATACTAGCTTGAACTAGGTGTGTGTCTAGTTAGTTTCGGTAGATTCTAATGTGTTTAATTTCTTCCAAATATTTTAATGGTGTAATTGTGAGTGGAATAACTTGTTTGTAGTGTGCAAAGTTTAATTTAATTAAGTCAAGAGTCAGAATAATAAGTGGAAAATCATTGCGAATTTGCCTTATCTTAGCTCTTGTTTTGATTTGTCGCTAAGAATATTGTGTTGTTTTAATCTTTAATATGTGGTGTGTGATATTGTAGGAAGCTTTGTGACCTAAATACGGTGATATATTGATGATTTAAAGACAGAAACTTCATTGGAAATACACTACGAAAGGTATGAACAAAGAATAGGACGTTCAACACTTAACCAAAATTTTGAAAGCAAATTTCAGTGAGTCAACGCGAAGTCGATGTGTCGCGTTGAAATTCCCAGCTGTTACCAGTTCATTGACTCGCTAACTGGCGCGGCACATCGATAATTCATGCAAGGCAATTAAATGCCGCCGAGACAGCACAGAACTATCCTATTTTTAATCAAACTATTGGCAGGCGGATAAAGAAAATGGGGGAATCTTTTCTTTGGGGGCTCGTGCCTTCTCCCTAATCCCACTAAAAAGTGGAATATTATATTTGCACAATATGGGAAAAAGATGGCAGCTGGTCAATATATATTATTATTATCAAATTTGGAGGGGGACAAGATATATATACCTAGAATACATGGGACATTAACAATTACGCTGGACGCTGTTTTGGAGAAAAAGGACGGAGGCTGCTACACAGTTAATTAGGTTTTAATTTTTTCTATTTAGCTTTTAATTCTTCAAATTATGTATTTAATTATTTGGATCTTGATTATGTATATTATCGACTAACAACCTTTTTTCCAACGTTAAATTCAAAAACATGATTACTATTATTTTAGATTAATTTTAATTAATTTTGCTTATTATATTTGGTTGTTTGTTCATTTTTATTTTAATTATTTTAAGGATTCACGACCCTTAGAATACATATATTATTTGACCTTTCGATCTCGGGAGAGGGAATAAGGAGATAGAACGTGGGAATAAACAAAGTTTGGGTTATTGTTCTTTTATAAAATAAAGAATTAAACTTAACGTCTAGGACAGGGATGTATTTAGATGTCTTACTTGATTCATACGAAGGATGATAGCTTTAATTCACTTAATTGGATTATTACATTCCCGCTCAACGATATAGTTGTAATGTCCATATTAGGTAAAAGATTAGAGGTTGGGAAACCATGATCATGCAATTAACCCTACGAAATAACAATCAAGATAAGCAAATTAACAAATGAAATTCAATAACATAGTATGATTGTTTGAAGTGCTTTAACTCTGGGCTTTTCTCCATTGATTGTCTTAAGTATTTTGTTTTACATATTATTTATTTTATTTTTAATTTACAAAATTTACAATTTCTTTCTTTGGTTACTTTTGCACTAAATTAATTTAGACAGTGAACTAAAATTAAAACATTGTTAAATCAAGTCTCAGTGGGATCGATACTTGGCTTTAATTAGGCCACTTTACTACTTGGTAGACCATGTACACTTACGTGTGCTCTTGGGCGTTGTCAAGTTTTTGGCACCGCTGTCCGGGACTTGTTATTTAGGAATTATTTATTTTAGTTTTACTTTTAGATTTATTTGATGTATTTTTTACGCTTGGTCTTGGTTTTGTGTTGCAGGAAATAGGTCTTCAAAGTAGAAAGCTGGAAAGGGATCACGACTTGGTTGAACCAAGCTTCAAACCTGAGCAACTTTACCTTCAACGTAGGAGAGAAGCAATCCTTCTCCCCAGAATTCCTTAATTCCAAGAAGACCAAGATAATACTATTCCTATGGCTGAACAAAAAGCAGTTAGCAGGAAGGTTAGGGAAATGGTTGTCTCACTTCCAACGAACTTGACTTCCCCAATTCAAAGACCAGCAGCTGGGGGAAATTTTGAGTTGAAACATAATATGGTCCAGCTTCTTATTAGTAGTGGATAGTTTGCAAGGCTTTCATACGAGGATCCACAAGTCTACTTGCAAACGTTCATTGAGCTTACATGTACATTCATTTTGATCGTTGCGTCTAGAAATTTTATGAGGCTCACATTATTTTCTCATTCACTATTAGGAAAAGCTAAAAGGTGGTTGAATGCGGAGCCAGGCAATTCAATTACTTCATGGGAAGACTTGGCCAGAAAGTTCCTCATCAGATTCTTTCCATTAGGCAAGACTGTGAGACTTCACAGTGGGATAGTGAACTTCAAACAAAAGCCTGATGAGAACCTCTATCATGCTTAGGAACACTTCAAGGCTCTTCTTTGGGAGTGTCCACATCATCAATAGTAGAATGAGGTACTTGTTCACACTTTTGTAAAAGCTCTTGATCAAAATATAAAGATTTTGCTAGATTCAGCCGCAGGTGGTCAAGCGCTGAAATTGGCTTATGATGAGCTGTACTCATTGTTAAACCGCATAGTACAAGTAAATCCATATTGGCATTCAAATTCTAGAAGTTCCATAAAAAGAATTGCGGGAGTATTGGAGGTGGACCATTTCACAGCCCTATCTGCACAGGTTTCTGCACTATAAAATTTGACCAACACATCATTCAGCAGCATAAAGTTGGGAGCATCACAACCTGCAGCCAAATTTAATGCCATTCAACAAGTTGCAGGTTGGTGTAAGGTATGGAAAAATAGTGGTTATGTGGATACTATGTGTGCTTCAAATTCAGAATTTGTGATGTATGTAGGCAATGCGCAAAGGCCAAATTATGATATGCCTTCAATATAAAGTGGCAAACTAAGCCAAAAAATTAGTCGTGGAACTCCCCACAGCCACAGGACCAATCAAGTTAGTCAACTAGCAATACAGAGGAGATGTTAAAGCAGATCCTAGCTAATCAGACACAGTTTGCTGTAAACCTAAAAGATTTGCAAGCGGCTACTAAAAGTGTAGAGTTATAAGTGGGGCAGAATCAGAAAGCATTGAATACTAGGCCACAAGGTGATTTTCCAGCTGACACAAAAAATCTAAAGCAAGTTATGGCAATCACCTTGAGAAGTGGTAAGGAGCTTGAAGGAGAACCTCTCAAGGTAACAAAGGAGGTTGATGCTAATATGGTGACCAAACAAGTTCCCAAATAAGTTTTTGAAAATTCAAGGTAGTCTGAGTACTTGAGACCAAAGTTTGCTGAACCAGAAGTGAGGAAGACACTGCCATTGCCCTTCTCTCAAAGGAAATATAAGTGAAAGAGGATGCTTTATTTAAAAAGTTCATTGATACATTCAAAGAGCTACATATTAATTTACCTTTGCTAGATATTTTGCAGAGTATGACCAAGTATGCAAAGTACTTGAGGGATGTGTAGCTAAAAAGGTGAAATTACAAGATATGGGGGCAATAAAACTCACTGAAGAGTATAGTGCGGTAATGACATAGAAAATCCCTAAGAAATTAAAAGATCAAGGGAAATTTGCTATCCCCATTCAAATTGTGAATAAAGCGGTCCATGCAGTGAGTGACTTGGGGGCAAGCACAAATTTTATGATGCCTCTATCGCTGTTTAAAAAATTAGGCTTGGGAAAGCCTAGATCGACCACTGTGATTTTACAGCTAGTGGAGAATTCTATAACATATCCGGAAGGAATAATTGAAGATGTCCTCATTAAGGTTTGTAAAATTGCTATTCCTGCTGACTTTATTGTTCTTGATTTTGTTGCAGACGAACAAGACCAATTATATTAAGGCATTCATTCAAAGCAATCGGAGGGGCCTTGATTGATGTTAGAGAAGGCACGCTCAAGATGAGGGTAGATGATGAAGAGGTGGTATTTTATATTTACAAAGCACCCATTGAATATTCCCAATATAAATATTTATGCATGATCAATGTGATTGAAAGGGAAAAGTGTAGGGTGGTTAGTCCACCAAAGACCTCTTCAGATTACCTGATTGAGCGGCCTAGGATGAAATCACTATGTTCCAATATGATAAAGGTTGATGTGAAGAGAGATGGTGACTTTGAGAGTGAAAACTCAAGAGGTCTGAAACGAATGTAAAAATGGCACCCAAAAGGGAGTAAAAGGATGAAGGAATATGGTTAAGTTAAGTTGGGTCATGTCGCGACACTAAATTAGGAGCTACTTGGTAGGAAACCCAAGTTAATTAGGTATATTTTCTTTTCAGTTTTTTAGTTTTTATTTCACGTAGTTGTTGTTTTTGGTTGAGTCACGGGTTGATGGAAAGTCTGAGTACCATAAACTTTAGCTAAGGAGCATGGAAAACATTGAGTGTAGGGTTCCATGGATCTCCTTTATGTGTGAAGATGCTACTAACTAGGCCTAGAGGCCTCAGGGAGTATTTCTATCTTTTTAATTTTAAATTCACTTTGAGACAAAGTAAATTTTTAAGTGTGGGGTTGGGAAATCTCCAAATTTTAGCTCTATTTAAAGTTTTTAGGTTAGGAATAAGTGAGATATTCTTGTTGGTGATATTTTTTATTACATGATGCAAGTGGGGTTATTTGTAAAAGCATGTTGATTGTGTTAATTGCTATTTTTGAAACTCCTAGGCTCAAGTTTATGACTTTTTTCATGTTGGCTTAGTTATGAATTTATTATATTGTTTGGTTGGAAGTCTATGATGATCCTATTGAGTTAAGCATGTGCCATGTGAGTGTGAGATTTTTGTATATTCCTTGTTGCATGTGTTGTCTAGAACTTACCCGGTGTGTGTGTAAAGCGAAATAAAGAATGAGAATTTAGGAGATGATTTAGGTATTTCTTTGATAGCCTTCTTTTACACCTTCTATTTATCCTACCATTGTGCATTATCCTAGTTAACCCTCATTGATCCTTTAGTTTTTTCTTTGGCAACCTCATAAGTAGTCTAATCTCTTCTTTGATAGACTTGAATTTGATCTAAAAAGCTCCTAAGTGCTTTAATAAAAAAAAATAATTGAATAAGGAGTTTGAGAAATTGAAGAAGAAAAAGGTGAAATTGATGCCCCAAGGTAATAGTTATTGGTGTGTATAATTGATGTGTGGTGGATGAATGTGATATAATTGATGTTAGAAATATTGTCATGATTATGAAAAAGAAAATAGTTGATTCTTATGGTAGTAAATTATGTGTCCATCATGTGTTTGTAAAAATCTTAAAAGAGATGTGGCAAAAACAAAAGGTAAGGATGAATGAATAAGTGTAATTTAGTTTTCGGAGAGTGATTTTAAATGAATAATGTACTGTATTAAAGCGCTTAGAGAGGTTAGTCACTATTTCCAATTATTTAGATTGTGATTATGTATATTATCGACTAAAAACTTATTGATTAATCTTGCTTATCATATTTGGTTATTTTTTTATTCTTATTTTAATTATTTTAAGGATTCGCGACCCTTAGAATTCATATATTGTCGACCTTTCGATTCCGGGAGAGGGAATAGGGAGGTAGAATACGGGAATAAACAAAGTTTGAGTTTTTCTTCTTTTATAAAATAAAGAATTAAACTTAGCATTTAGGAAAGGGATGTACTTAGATGTTTTACTTGATTCATAGAATGATAGATTTAATTAACTTAATTGGATTATTTTATCCCCGCTCAACGATGTAGTTGTAATGTCCATATTAGGTAAAAGATTACAGGTTGAAAAACCATGATCATGCAATTAACCCTACGAATTAACAACCAGGATAAGTAAATTAACGAATGAAATTCAATAATATAGTATGATTGTTCGAAGTGCTTTAACCCTAGACTTTTCGACATTAATTGTCTCAAGTATTTTATTTTATGCATTATTTACTTTATTTTTAATTTACAAAAATTACAAACTCTTTCTTTGGTTACTTTTACACTAAATTAATCTAGACTATTAACTAAAATTAAATCATTGTTAAATCAAGTCTATATGAGATTGATTCTTGCATGAATTAGGCCACTTTACTACATGGTAGACCACGTACACTTGTGTGTGCGCTGTCACAGAGTAAATAAGGAGAGTATTTTTTCGTGGAAAACACCCAGCTCAAAGAAATGTAAAAAGTCACTACCTATACCTCTACAGAAATTAACTCCACCTTCACCAAAAACTCTTGAGCCTCAACAATCAACAAATTACAATACACTTGTAAACTAGGAATTAAACTCTAACTCCTATTTCTACATTAACACAAATCTTTTCAAGATAAGTGTTCCCAAATCTTCGAGTTTCCTAACTTGAAGATACTAATCCTAACTCAGTTTATACTTCACTGAGACTATAATTAATGTTCATTACAACTCTAGAACCAACCTATTACACAAAGTCTATGACTCTCCAACTCTAGAACCAACCTATTACACAAAGTCTATAACTCTCTAAGTAAAGGAACAGGTTCTACTTTTGATTTCTTAAAGCTATTCAACTAATTTGCTTATTGGTGCTTCTCTTATCATTGCGTGAGTGAGACTCTTTGAATTCGTTTCTTCTATTAAAGCCAACTCTGATGAAGTCCTTCAGATGATGTAATCTTCTTTCTTCAATAGGACTCTATCAGTTATTTACACTCCTTGTTGTATTATGTCTCCTTGTCTAGGTAGGATTCTTTTGTCAGCTCAACTTCAAGTGTTGTATTATATTCTTCTCAACTTCTTTTAAGCACGTGATAAATGGTGAAGCATATTTTAATTTGCTTGCTTATCCACTTCTGACTTTAACCATTATTTTACCATCAACCTTGCTCGTCACTTATATTTGCTTCACCTGTATGGACCAACATGAATAACATATTTCATTCATACGTCAATCATCACAACTTTATTTCTCTAACAAATTCTCCCTTTTTGATAGTGAAAAACCAGTACATGTTTCATAGCATCGCAACATTCCTCTTAAATTCTTGACATACTCAATAAAGAATTTAAACACAAGGATACTAGAATGAAACAGGTTAGTCATTTGATTTATAACCATTGCACAATCTATTCTTCCCCCTTTTGACATCATCGAAAAGCAAGGCCTAAATAAGTAAAAATAATATTTAATAATCTATGTCCACTTGGGCTATCACTAAAACAATCAAAATTCAGAGTAACGAACCATGATGCATTAAGTTGAACAAGAGCAAAACACAAGAAGCAATCACTCCTAAAAATTGGCCAAAAAACGATAAAAAAAAAGAGCAATGGATTGTGTCGCTTTAAAAAGAGACGAGAAAAGCAACGTTGATCCCTTTTTTAGTTTAATTTTAATTTTAATTTATTTTTTATTAAAACCGACGGCTGACGTCTTAATATCCGTTTCTTTTGTCGCAGATGTTTTGCCAAGTAATTAAAATATAATTTATAACTTTTTTTGATAAAAGTGATGGACAACTCGTAATTTATTAAAAAATAATTATTATTATTTTTTAAAAAGCGACATAGTTTGTTGATTTTTAAATTTGATTTTTATTTTTGTTTATTTTTATTAAAAGCGATGGACAACGTCGCTATAATTTTTATTTTTTTAAAATATTAATTCTAGAAAAGCTACGCTGTCCGTCGCAATTTGTAATTATTTTTTATTTTTCTTTATTTTTTACTAAAAGTGACTGACAACGTCGCTTTTTAAAAAATTAAATAAAAATTAACTTTTCTAAAAGCAACGCTGTCTGTCGCTTTTTAAATGTAATTTTTTTTTGTTTATTTTTATTAAAAGCGACGGGTAACGTCGCTATAATTTTTATTTTTTAAAAATATTAATTCTAGAAAAGCGACGTTGTCAGTCGCAATTTATAATTATTTTTAATTTTTATTTATTTTTAGAAAAAGCGACGGACAGCATTCCTTTTTTTAAAATTAAATAAAAATTAAATTTTTGAAAAGCGACGTTGTCCGTCTCTTTTTAATTTAATTTTTATTTTTGTTTTTTATTAAAATTGATGGATAATTTTCTTATAATTTTTATTTTTTAAAATATTAATTCTAGAAAAGCGACGACGTCTGTCGCAATTTGTAAATATTTTTAATTTTTCTTTATTTTTTTTAAAAAGCGACGGACAGTGTCGCTTTTGTTAAAACTAAATAAAAATTAACTTTATGAAAACGACACTGTCCTTCAATATTTGATTTTTAATTTACTATCAAATAAATAATTTTTATATTAAAAAAATTAAATCTGTTGAATTATATATTGAATACATTGATATCATACGATCGATTGATAAAAAAAATATATTGTTGAAGTTATAATATAATAATATAAGTTAAATTCAATGATAATTTATCATTATATATATACAAAATGTTGTATTACGAGGTAATTTACATGTGTATGTGATGTATCTAATACATATTGTGAATTTTATAGTCAATCAACTGTATATATTGAATACATTGATGTCATACGATCGATTGATCAAGGTAATAATATATTTTTGAAATTATAATATAATAATATAAGCTAAATTAAACGATAATTTATCAGATTAGAAATAAAAATATGTTGTATTACGAGGTAATATACTCGTGTATGTGATGTATATAGTTAAAAGCTAGCTAACTGAGTCTATATATCCAAGTATTATGAATAATACGTTAACATCATATGATCGAGCTAATAATACACTATTTAAGTTATAATAATGAAGCCAATTAACCGACAATTCATCATATTAATACGCTGTATTAATATAATCAAAATCTCCAATTAAATATTTTTTTAACTCAATTTCTAATCCCAATTTCACTATTTTTTTCTTGAAATTAGGGGTGTGCATCGGTCGATTCGATTTGATTTTAAATATTATCGATTTGGTTTATCGGTTATCGATTTTTAAATAAGTTAAACCAATAGTCAAATCAGTAAGCAAAAATCCTACATGATGTGTTTTATTTTACAAGAATTTTCAAGCTTGAATAGGTTTTCGAGAAGGTCTGCATACAGTGTACCATCCATAGACCTAATTTGTGGGACTAAATTGGTTAAATTGTGTTGACACCCAATTTTGACCTCACGATACTCCTCTCAGGCTGTTATTTTATATAGTAATTTTACATAACATTAATTCTTACATGCTTAGTTTATTTTAATATCAACGTCTTACTATTTTTCTCGCCATTTAGGCTACTATTTTATCAAAATTATTTAATTTTAATTATTGATATTTTTGTACACATTATTCTTATATTAAATACATATTGACGTGTCACATTCATAATTTATAAAAATGCACAAATTATTCTGATACCATTTTCTATAATTTTTAAACTCAAAAACGACATTTTACTTAATTTTATTAAATTATTTTTGTATGCAATGGTGCACACTCATAATTTTTTCCAAATATATTATCTTGTTTTTAATTATTATTATTATTATTATTATTATTATTATTGTTATTGTTATTATTATTTATAAAATTTATTTAAATAATAGTCTAAATTAAATCAGTTTATCTGATCTATTTATTTTCTGACCTAATTTTTTAACACAATATACCAATTTTAGCCTAGTTTTATTCAATTTTTTACAATTATAGAAAATTTGTGACACAATTGAAAATTTATGTAAATTTTGATCAAATTCTCAACCTTTAAATCTCAGTCGTCGATCAAACATGATCCAACGACTAGGATCAAATTACCCTCTCTTTCCTTTTTAAAACACATAAGTCGTCCCATTATTATTATTATTATTATTATTATTATTATTATTATTATTATTACATTTATTAAACTAGCAGCCACTCTTATTTAATTTTCCTTTCCTGTGTTTAATTTTTAGCCAATCTTTTATTCCAATTAGTATCAATTTTAGCCAAACTTAAATATCAATATAAATCCCAATTTAAATCCCAATTGGCCTACTTTTAAATATATTAATCTCAGTCATTGATCAAAGTTGATCCAACCCTGAGATCAAAGCAACCAATCTTTTCTTTTAAACCAAAAATCAAACCTTATCCTCATTTTCTCCCTCAAACATCCGCCTCCCTCCCCTATATTCTCTCTCTTTAAGACTCACCATAACAAATGTATCTTTCTCCCCCTCTCTCCTCTTTTGCTGCCTCATCCCTTTTTCGATGAAACCACACCGGCGAAGCCCCTCAAGCCGCTGCCAGCAGCTTCTTCCATTCGCAACGAACAACCACCAATGAGCCAACCTTCGACGCCGGACAAACCAGCCCCATGCCAGATGAACCAGCCTCTACGCCACCAACCACTAGTCAACCAGAGCCAGACCCTTGGTGGACAAGTATTTATTCGATCTCTATTCAACAGTTATAAGTCAACATAGTATATAAATTCTTGTGGTTGTCCATGATAAGTGTTATACCTTAAGCTTGAATTATGATTGAATATGCAAGGAAGATTATTAGAATTGTAATGCTAGTACATCAAACTTATCTAGTAGATTGACTTAACCTATGCATGAATTTATGTTTAGTACCATGCTAGTTAATGTGGTTGTGCGGATCTGAGGTGTGTCTTGTTTATATATGCAGTAGTTAGTTGTGGATTTATACTTTAGGTGAAAATTTTTAAGGAATAACTTAGTATCATTATATATGGTGATACATCAACCGTAGAGTAAGATGATAATGGTTCAGCTTAAAATGACGAAGAGGTATGCGAAATTAGAATGATGGCTTAAACCTAAAAAGAGATACTAATATCTGACTATAAGGCCAAGTGGAGTCTCGTGTATTATCAGTTGAGTAACATATTTGTTGTAACGCTCTATGAAGCATATTTATATGTATTCTAGTTAGCTGACAGGTTTGCGATAGGTCTATTTACGAAGGAAACTCTGGCAAAATTTTTTGAAAATTTTGAGAGTAAACATACTTTTAGGACCACATAATGGATAAAATGAAGTGGAAGTTAAGTAAATGATCTCAATAGAATTTTAGGACCACATAATGAATAAAATGAAGTGGAAGGTAAGTAAATGATCTCATGAGTGTCTTAGATAATTATCAGAGTCAAATAAGTTATAAGCATCATTCGAGGAAGAAAATGATTTAATGTAGTTCTTGAAAGGTTAAATTGTGTTTTGAAATTTTTATAGTGTAATCACTTGAGAATGTGAACTCATGACTTGAAATTGGTTTAGTGTTGATACTTGAAATATAATTCATGACTTGAAAATGGTTAAGTTTAGTCACTTGAGAAGTGAATTGGAGAGTTAAAAATGGTTAAGTGTAGTGTTTTGAAATGTGTACTAGTCACTTAAAAAGTGTATTAGCGACTTGAAAATGGTTTAATGTAGTTCTTGAAAAGTGAACTTGTGTTTTAAAATTTATGAAGTGTAATATCACTTGAAAATATTAATTCATGACCTGAAATTGGTTTAGTGTTGATACTTGAAATGTGAATTCATGACTTGAAAATGGTTTAGTTTAGTCACTTGAGAAGTGTACTAGAGAGTTGAAAATGGTTAAGTTTAGTGTTTTGAAATGTGTACTAGTCACTTGAAAAGTGGATTAGCGACATGAAAATGGTTTAATGTAATTCTTGAAATGTGAACTTGTGTTTTGAAATTTGTAAAGTGTAATATCACTTGAAAATGTGAATTCATGACTTGAAATTGGTTTAGTGTTGATACTTGAAATGTGAATTCATGACTTGAAAATGGTTTAGTTTAGTCACTTGAGAAGTGAATTAGAGAGTTGAAAATAGTTAAGTGTAGTGTGTTGAAATGTGTACTAGTCACTTGAAAAGTGTATTAGCGACTTGAAAATGGTTTAATGTAGTTCTTGAAAGATTAACTTTTGTTTTGAAATTTATAAAGTGTAATATCATTCATGACTTGAAATTGTTTTAGTGTTGATACTTTAAATGTGAATTCATGACTTAAAAATGGTTAAGTTTAGTCACTTGAGAAGTGAATTAGAGAGTTGAAAATGGTTAAGTGTAGTATTTTGAAATGTGTATTAGTCACTTGAAATGTGGATTAGCGACTTGAAAATGGTTTAATGTAGTTCATGAAAGGTTAACTTGTGTTCTAAAATTTGTAACGTGTAATCCCTTGAAAATGTGAATTCATGACTTGAAATTGGTTTAGTGTTGATACTTGAAATGTGAATTCATGACTTGTAATTGGTTTAGTGTTGATACTTGAAATGTGAATTCATGACTTGAAAATGGTTAAATTTAGTCACTTGAGAAGTGAATTAGAGAGTTGAAAATGGTTAAGTGTAGTATTTTAAAATGTGTACTACTGACTTCAAATTATTCAAGTGTAGTTACTTAAGAAGTGAATTAGTAACTTGAAAATGGTTTAGTGTAGTTACTTGAAAGATGAACTTGTGTTTTGAAATTAGTAAAGTGTAATTATTTGAACTTACATTTTAATTAGTGAAAAATCTTTAGGATTGTTTTAAGTATTTTGAATGTTGTTTGATTCATTTTTTAAGTGTTGTTGATTTGAATCGCTTAAATGATTTGTTGATGTAGTGTGTTGTATGATTATTGTAATAATGTGTGTTGCATGAGGGATGTATTTATTGAATTGCATTTTTATTTGGCAGGTGGAATGCAGAAAATGCAGAAAAGTGATGACGACCGTCGCTTTTTTATTCATTATGAAGAACAAAAAGCGACGATCAACGTCACTTTTTATTCATTATGAAAAATAAAAGCTACGACCAACATCGCTTTTTATTCATTATGAAGAACAAAAAGCGACGACCAACGTTACTTTTTATTCATTATGAAGAATAAAAAGCAACGACCAACGTCGTCTTTTTAAAAAAAACATTTATTTTTCTCAAATTATGATGGACAGAGTCAATTTTTATTAAAAAAAATTATTTTTTCAATAAAACGAAGATGTCCGTCGTTTTTTTCCATCATGTGTTCTTCACATGAAGAACAAAAAGTGACGCACAACGTCGTTTTTTCAAAAAATAACCAACAAATTTTTTTCTCTAAAAGCGACATTGTCCGTCGTAATAAAGCGACGCAGGCTGTCATTTTCAAAAAATAATGCCCCTTTTTTAGATGAAAAAAAGAGATGGATTTTCGTCGATTTTGCCCAAAAAAGCGATATTGGCCATCGCTTTTGGCCGTCACCTTTTTACATTTTTCGTAGTGAATTAAGTCCAATTCATGCAGGAGCAAGATATAATTAACAGTACCAAAAAATGATAAAGATAAAACAGTTTAGCCACACAGAAACAAAAGTATTCCTAAGGTACTAAAAAGATAACTAAGTGGAGGAAGAGGAAGCAGAGGGAATACGGGTATTCAATTTCCGCATTATTTCAGCGTTTGAAGATCTTTCACTCTCGAGGGAAGCTTGAAGAGAAGCAATCTAAGCAACCAGTTGCAGTTTTTCAGCTTGAGCAGCCTCCAATTCAGTAGTTTTAGCAGCAAGAGCATTCCTTAATCGTCATAGGATTATCATCACTCCTCATTGAAACAGGTAGTTCCATATGATGCACGACTCCTATAACATCTTTGGTGGTCTGCAGAAACTAAACTTGAACATGCACCCTAAAATCTTTAACTATAGGAATGAGCCAAAATTCATATAGGGGGGGCATGACCATTCACATCTTTGAGACGAACCCTTTGCATATGTTGTAGAATAAACCTAGGCAGGTCAATTTGCACTTCAGCGTCTAGCAACACCGTGAGAGTGAGATCAAAAAAATTAGCCACAATCTTTCATTCTTTTCTAGGAGTGATCATCTTATGAACAACATCAAAGTAATGTCGATGAAGAGGAGACATCTCTCTCTTAAGATCCCTACGATGATTGACAAACTGAGGATTACCAGAAAACTTTTGAGAAATGTTAAGGGCAGATGCAATATTGTCAAGTAAAGGCCAAGTAACCTTGACATAGAGACCCCAAACCCCCATAGGAATGTTAAGAATCCTAGAAATATCAGTAGCAACAAGATTTATAGTGACCCCTCTGACAGTGGTAGAAAATATCTCTCCAATAGCAACCCTATTTATGTAGAATACATAAACCTTAGATTTCTAACTTTATTTGGAAGTCACCTTGAAGAAACAAGTGTGATCACACCTGGTCCTCTAATTTTGTTAACAAAACATCCATTTCAGCACCCCCCAAAACCACTAACAACACGTCCTCTAGTCATCTTGCACTTCTGAAAGTGCAGAACATGATCTGCAAGAGCGTCAAGATTTATAGGTGATTCATCAAGCTCAAAGTTTGGATCTAACTTAGCAGGAGCATCAGAGGGTGATTCAAATTCAGGGGAACAGAAGGAACAAATATGTTAACGTGTTTCTTCGAACATGTGGAGGATTTTTGTGGAGTGAACTTGGAATATGATAAGGACTTTGAAAAAAGGGTTGCCTTTGGCTTAATCAAAGGTGTAAAAAATACAAAGGGTTTTGGTATAGTGCATTTCACTGTTTTGCCTTTGTGAACAGAGCGAAGCAATACATCTTGAGAGGAAGATAGAGGAGGAGAAGCAGGTATATCTATACGTTTCCTCTTGCTACCTTGAAGAGCTTCAAAAAGAGATGCCTCTTCCTATTATTTTTCTTGCGAGTGTGAGGATTTCTAGGAGAGGGCATAAAAGGAAGAGGCTTATCAAAATCATGGTCCTCAACAACAATAAGAGAGGAAGAATATTTTCTCTTTGACTGAGATAGTAATTTTCTGGGAATTAATTTGGCAATGGGAATAACATCTGGGTCAATAATTTGGAGAGAAATAGGAGTTAGTGGAGTGGTATTGGGAGAGAACTGAGGACTAGAGAAAAATTAAGCAAAAGGGTTTTTAAAAATTTTCCAGTCAGTGAAATCGAATAATTTGATTGGAATGGTAAGTGGGATAAGAGGTGTTGTGTTGGCAGTGGGATGAAGAATGATAGCTGTGGAATAAGAAGCAAATGAGGTAGATACTGAGTAGAAGAAGAGTATGCCATGGTAAACAAGGAACATGAAGTTGTTCTTGCTTGTGGAATGGTGAATAAGTAAGGAGAGAAGGAGAAAGGAACAGATATAAGAAAGGGAAAGGAAGTTGAAATGTAAATGGAATAGATTGATGTATATCAGTGATAATGATAAAGAGTTACAGTGGTGATGCGATTATTGTGGAAGCTTTTTTGAAAAAGTTGGACTCTTGGGATTTTGGTGGTTTAGAAAAATTAAAGGACCAGAAGGACAAACCTATTTCTCCTTATGCATTTTAAGATAAACTAATAATCATACCTAAACTCTTGAAAATCATGAACAAAATTTCTTAAGTATTCCAACATTGCTGTAAATAATAAATACATGAAAGTTAGGTCACTCAAAATTTTGGAATTAGGACACACAACTAAATGTGCAATACTGGATTAATCAATAAGAACTTAAGAGCACGTCAACTTTTCTAGTCAATCATTAAGGGAGATTTATGCAATCTTAATCATCCCCAAGACTAACCTATTCTTTTCAAAGTGTTCCATGCTTAATGCCTTAATGAATATATCAAAAATTTGATCTTTAGTAGAATAGAACATGGTTGATATACTACCTTTTTCAACATTATCTCTAAGAAAGTTATGTCTAATATCAATATGTTTAGTTCATTTATGTTGGATAGGATTCTTTGCAATATTAATGGAACTTGTATTGTCACAAAAAATAGGAACACATCTGACATCCACACCAAAATCCATGAGTTGTTGTTTAATCCATAATAACTGAGTACAACAAGATCTAGCAGCAACATACTCAGCCTTAACAGTAGATAGTGCTACTGAGTTTTATTTCTTAGTAGACTAGGTAATTAAACATGATCCAAGGAAGTGTGCCATGCCTTGGTGCTCTTCTTGTCCACCAAATAGCCTGCATAGTCAGCATCAGAATAACCCATAAAGTTAAAATTACTACCTTTAGGATACCATAGGATGAGATCACTTGTTCTTTTCAGATATCAAAAGATTCTTTTCACAGATTTCAAACCAGAATCATTAGGATTGCTTGGAATCTGGCATATAGTCCCAAACTGAACACGATATCATGTCTGCTTACTATGATATAAAGTAATGATCCTATCATCCTTCTATATAGTTTTTGCTCCACATTAGGACCTGTTTCATCCATATCTAGCTTTGTGATAGTGGCTATTGGAGTACTAATCTCTTTTTCTTCTTCCATGGAAAATCTTTTAATAAGTTCCTTGACATACTTTTTTTGATGGATCATGGTTCCAGAGGCTATTTGTTTGATTTGAAATCCTACGAAAAATTTATCTCCCCCATCATACTCATCTCAAATTCATAACTCATGAGTTTTGCAAAGTTATGTGTCATGTTCATGTTTGTGGAGCAAAAGCTAATATCATCAACATACACTTGCACAACCAATAGATCTTTTCTATTAGTTTTTATGAAAAGAGTATTGTCAATTTTACCTCTAGTATGACCATGCTCCAAAAGTAATTTTGACAATCTTTCATACCAAGATCTTGGAGCTTGTTTCCGTCCATAAAGGCTTTATCAAGCTTGTACACATAATCAGGATACTCCTTACTCTTAAATTCTGGTGGTTATTTGACATACACCTCTTCTTCGAGAATTCCATTCAAAAATGCACTCTTAACATCCATTGGATAGAAAATGAATTCCATAAAAGCAGCAAAAGATACAAGAAGCCTTATTGCTTCAATTATAGCAACAGGAGCAAAAGTCTCATCAAAGTTTATGCGTTCTTCTTGATTGTACCCTTGGACCACCAATATTGCCTTGTTCCTTGTATCTGTTCCATGTTCATCAACCTTGTTTTTATACACCCACATAGTTCCAATCACCGTCCTATTTTTTTGAAGAGGAACTAGTGTCACACCTTACTTATTTCAAACTGATTTAACTCTTTTTGCATGGCTATGATCCAATCAACATCAAGAAGTACTTCATTTGTTTTCTTTGGTTTCAATTTCTAACATAAATGGTCTGAAATCACACATGCTCCTCAACCCATACCTTGTGGTAACCCCAGAGGTGAGATCAGTGAGAATATTTTTATTAGGATGAGATCCTTGATACTTATATCCTTTTGGGACCCATCCTTGAGAGCTACTAGGATTACTGTAATTGTTCTGAGCTGGGGTAGTTGGTGATTTAGTTCCCCCTGTTAGTGTACCTCCAAAATTATTTCCCTCTATCGAGGTGCCTCCATGTTTTGTAATTTTAGTTGATGGACCATATTGAGCAACGTGTTCCTCAGAATCACTCCCTTCCTGCAAGTTAGTCTTAGCATAAGATTCATCAAATACTACTTGAACACTTTCTTCAACGCAATTTGTTTTGTTATTTAGAACCCTATATGACTTACTATGATGTGAATATCCTAAGAAGATTCCCTCATCACTATTGGAATAAAATTTTCCCAATTGATCTTTCCCATTATTATGAATGAAATATTTACAACTAAATGTTATAAAATGAGAAATATTTGGTTTTCTTCCTCTTAATAATTCATAGATAGTAATCTCTAGAATAGGTTTGATTATGCATCTATGTATGATATATGCAGAAGTACTAATTGTCTCAGCCTAAAGATTTTTAGCAAGATTTCCTGCAAGCATCATTGTTCTAGCCATATCTTCCAAAGTCCTATTTTTTCATTCTACTACTCTATTTTGTTGAGGTATTCTGGGAGCAGATAAATTATGATCTGTACTATTTGCATAATAGAATTCTAAAAACTTAACATTTTTAAATTATGTACCATGGTCAGATCTTATGGAAATTAGGGATGTGCCCAGTTTCTTTTTAATTTTCTTGATGAATATAGTAAAGACATCAAAGGCATCTTATTTGGAAGGTAGAAATAATGTCCAGGTAAATCTAGAATAATCATCAACAATCACAAAAACATACCTCTTCCCACCTTTAATTTGTAGTCTCATTGGCTCACACAGATCCATATGGATCATGTCAAGGCACTTGTTTGTACTGACATGGTTCTTTGATTTGAGAGAAGACTTTACCTACTTCCTCCTTACACAGTCATTGCAAACCTTTTTATTCTTTGAACTTTGTTTTGGGAAAGCCCAATACCATATCTTTGGAATAAAGTTTATTTAATTATTTTAGACTTGCATGTCAGGTCTCCTGTGCCAAAGGATGGGATTATTTTCTATAGCACTCAAACAAGTCAGCTTTGTTCCTGGCATTGTCACTATGTCAGCTTTGTACATATTCCTGTATCTTCTTGTAGTGGGCACAGCCTCCTTGGTGTCTATCCTTTTGACTTTAACTCCTATAGAAGTAAAAATAACTTTGTTACCTTTATCACACAGTTTTGATATGCTAAGCAAGTTGTACTTTAATTCATCCATAAGGTATACATCCTTCAGTTCCCTTGATTCAGATGTACCAAACTTTCTAACTTCAATAATGATTCCCTTTTTCCATCACCAAATGAAACTCCACCCCCACTTATTTTGGAGAGTGAAAGGAATTTTTTCTTATCACCAGTCATGTGTCTTGAGCAGAACTATCGAGATACCAATGTTTTTTGATTTCTTTCACTCTCATCTTCAAAAGTAAATTTGGGGCTAGATTTAGGGACCTAGAAAAGCTTGGTCCCTTTTTATGAGTAAATGGATGAATCAAATTTCTTCTAGTCCATACAGGCAATAGGTTGTACAATCTATTTCTTTGCACTATTTTGGTTTTTCTTTTATTGGTCTGAGCTGGTTTATTCTCCAGATTTATACTCCTAGACCTATTTTTGTAGCAACAAAACATTCAGTACTTGGATGACTAGATTGCCACAAATATAGCACAAATCCTGAGTAGTATCAAGGCTTTTGTAAAAACCTAGTCCAACTTTTTCAGTGTGACTTCTCTCACTCAATTTGTGAATAATTTTTGAAGAATTTTTCCACCTACTCTTTTAAGATCAAACTTTAGTTTAGTAATTTCTTGGCTCAAATTGTTCATCATATCTTTTTCATCACTATAATCTTGTTTGTCATTGATTAACTCAAGTTCAATATTTTCTTGTCCTTGGTTTTAACCTATTTTTCCTTTTCAATAAGTGTCAATTTTAGGACTTTATTTTGAGTGTAGCATTAGCAGAATCAAGTTGTACAACCTGTTCCTTAAGAGTGTTGTTTTCTTTTCAATAGTTTTCTTACAAGCTTCTAAATCAATGAGCTCAAATTTGAGGCTTGCAAGAATGTTGACCAACTCATCCCTATCAGAAATTAATTCTTGGAAATCATCAATTAGAGAACTCATCAAGGAAACAAGTTTTATTTTAGGAAATAAGTGCAATTTTTCTTTAAGCTCAAGAATTCTTACCTCAGAAGTACCATCTTCTTCTTCCAAGTCTGAATCTCCAATGTCCATGAGTGTAGTTTCATCGATTTATTCATCATCTAACTCATCTGAATTAGATCTCCAAGTGCTTACCATATCATACTCATCCTTCTTTTTGGCCTTTTCTATTAATTCTTTTTCAGCTCTTTCCTTTCTCTATTCTATTTCCCAGACAGGGTATTCCCTGATATAATGATCAATCTTTTCACACTTGTAGCATCTATTAGGATTGTCATTGGAATGTTTCTTGATACCTGTTCCTCTTTTATTTTTGAAAAATTTGTGAAAGTTCTTAGTTATGAAGGCAACTTGTTCTTCATCAAGTTCAACTTCTTCATCACTGTTTGTTTCCTTCACGCCAAGGTTTTCTCAGGATCTACCACTTCTTTATTGATTCTATAAATTTGTATCTCATAAGTATTTTGATTACCTACTAGTTTATTCAGTGTCATTTGAGTGATATCCTTTCCCCCCGATGTAGGTAACACTCTTAGCACCTTCTCAACTTGTTTCTCTACAATAATGTCTTTTCCCAAGGAGATCAATTCATGTGTTAATATAGTAAGTCAGGTCATCATTTCGTGAAGTGATTCAGTTTCCTTCATCTTAAAAGCTTCATATTCAGAAGGGCATTCTAAACTTCCTTACTTGAGAGGTGCCCTCATGTGCATTGACTAGGGCATCCCAGATTTGCTTAGTAGTGGTACAGTTTGACACCTTGTTGTACTCAACTGGCCCTAATCCATAGACCAAGATGTTCTTACCCTTAGAATTCTTCTTTAATGCTACTAAGTCGATAGTAGTAAATTCACTTCTTACTTTCTTGACCTATTCACCATCAACCAACTTTATTAGAATAGTAGGGCCATCAGTGATCTTATCGCACAGCTCATAGTCTTTCCTTTGAATAAATATTTCCATCCTATCTTTCCACCAGATGAAGTGAGAACCATCAAACGGTAGAGGTCTGATGGTTGATTGATCTTCACTGTGACCAGTAGTAGATGCCGAATTCATCATAGTGATATTTTATTAGGTGCTATCCTTATTTAGGATAACCATGCTCTGATACCACTTGTTAGAGTGTGTACCCTACTGATTTTGTTGTTTTACTCTATTTGTTGCCTATTGGTGAAACAAATAATCTAATGTGGTTATCTTATGCAGTGTAAATAAGGAGATAGTATTTTTATGTGGAAAACACCCAGCTCAAAGAGGTGTAAAAAAGCATGACTTTTACCTCTACAGTATTTAACCCTAATTCCCTAAAAACTCTTGAGCCTCAATAATCAACAAATTACAAGATATTTGTAATCTAGGAATTAAACTCTAACTCCTATTTCTACTGTAAAACAAATCTTCCCAAGGTAAGTGTTCCCAAATCTTTGAGTTCCCTAACTTGAAGATACTAATCCTAACTCAGTTTATACTTCACTCAGACTAGAATTAATGTTTATTACAACTCAAGAACCAACCTATTACACAAAGTCTATGACTCTCTAAGTAAAGGAACAGGTTCTACTTTTGATTTCTTCAAGCTATTCAACTAATTTGCTTATTGGTGCTTCTTTTATCATTGCATGAGTAAAACTCTTTGAATTCGTTTCTTCTATTAAAGCCAACTCCGATGAAGTCCTTCAGATGATGTAATCTTCTTTCTTTAATAGGACTCCATCATTTATTTACACTCCTTGCTGTATTATGTCTCCTTGTCTAGGTAGGATTCTTTTGTCAGCTCAACTTCAAGTGTTGTATTATATTCTTCTCAACTTCTTTTATGCACATGATAAATGGTGAAGCATATCTTAATTTGCTTGCTTATCCACTTCTGACTTTAACTATTATTTTATCATCAATCTTGCTCGTCACTTGTATTTGCTTCACATGTATGGACCAACATCAATAACATGTTTCATTTGTACGTCAATCATCAAAACTTCATTTCTCTAACATGGAGTTTGAGCTCTTGAAGATGAAGGAGTCGAATAGTGTGAAATAATACTCTTCCAAGATTATGGATATTGTTAACCAAATAAGGATACTTGGTGAAAACTTTCCAAATCAGAAAGTTGTAGAGAAGATCATGATCAGCCTTCCGGACAAGTTTGAATCAAAAATCTCAGCTATTGGAGAGTCTTGTATCTTGACTGCTCTTTCAATAGTTGAGCTGATCTCTAAATTACAAATACTAGAGCAATGGGTAACTATGAGATGTGAACAGATTATTGAAGATGCCTTTCATGTAAGGCATAAATTCAAGCAACAAAAGAAAAGAAAAAAGTCTCTTTAAACCACTCTAGAGAAGTGAAATTTGGCGGATAGCAAGGTAAATCATCGAGGAAAGGAAAATTTCCACCTTGTGGTATTTGTAAGAAGACAAACCACTTTGAGAAGAATTGTTGGCAAAAGTCCAAGAGGTCTCCTATTCAATGTTGATATTGTAAGAAATATGGACATATTCAGAGGTATTGCAGGCAAAAGCAAATTCAAATTGGTTAGTCTTTCCAATGAGTAAATTCGCAAAAGATCACCAAGTTGAAAAATCAAAGGAGGAGGTATTCATGGCTTCGCGCGCATCACATGTTGATCGATATAATTAGTATGTCAATAGTGCATACACAAAATATATGAAGATTGATGAAAATCTATTTGTTAGCTTGGATTGGTCTAATAGGACCAATTTGAAGCTTGGAAATTATGTACTAGTGCAAGCTCAAGGTAGAGGGTCAGTGAAATTTCCTATAGATGAAGGTATGAAAATCATAAATGATATTCTTTATGCACCAAGATTGACTCAAAACTTGCTGAGTATTGCTTAGTTTCTTTATAATAATTTTTCACTCTATTTTAGAGTGTTATTTATGATCCTAAAAGATTTGAAGTAGCTAAAATTTGCATGATTGGAAATTCCTTTTCAATTTCATGCTATTCTGCTGAAAGTTGATCTTTCAATGTTGAAATGAGTAATACTTGGCTTTCACACAAAAGGTTCGGTCATTACAACCTTAGTTCATTAGTGTATATGCAATCCAAGGGTATGGTGCTTGATGTACTCACAATTGACACGTGTCAAGATGTCTGCGATTCATGTCAATTTGGTAAATTGCATAAACAATCCTTTCCTAAAGAAAGTCTTTGGAGGGAGAAGTAAAAGCTAGAGTTGGTTCATATAGATATATTGGACCAATGAGGATGGCTTCTTTGAATGAAAATAAATACTTTATTCTCTTTGTATATTATCTAACTCGACTGACATGGGTCTATTTTCTAAGTAGCAAAGTTTAGGTGTTTTTATTTTTAAAGAATTCAAGGCTATGGTAGAAACAGAGAGTGGCTGCCGACTAATGTATATCAGGTTTGATAACGAAACTAAATACACTTCAAATCAGTTTGGCAAGTATTGTAAAGGTTTGGGTATTCAACAACAATTCAATGTTAGCTACACTTCAAAACAAAATGAGGTCTCTAAGAGGAGGAACATAATGGTGATAGAGATGGCGAGATATATGTTGGCAGAAAAGAAGATGCCTAAATATTTTTGGGTTGAGGCAGTCGATACTGCAATTTGTTTACTGAACAAATTACCAACTAGATCAATCCAAGACATGACATCATTTAAAGCATGAAAGGGTATAAAGACTTCTGCGAGAAACATGAAAGTATTTGGTTCAGTGTGTTATGCCCATGTTCTAGATGCTAAAAGAGGAAAATTGGACAATAAGGCAGAACTGTATATTTTATTGGGCTATAGCATAACTGCAAAAGGGTACAAAGTATATAATGTTCGTAGGAAGAAGGTGCGTATCAGTAGAAATCTTATGGTGGACAAGTCCAACCATTATGATTAGGATCGAGATATTGTTGTAAAGAACCAAGATGGGAGTACTTCAGTTGCAGCTCCAAATCCACAGAAGAGTGATATTTGTTCCAATCATATTACTGGAACAGAATACTATTCAGATGTTGAATTGAAAACTAATTCTCCAAATTTGAAGATCAGATCACTAGTTGAAGTTTACGAACAATACAATTTTACTTTTGTTGAACTATCTTCTTTTGAAGAAGCAACGGGTCATAAAGCTTGGATTTTCGCAATGGAGGAGGAGATTTCCATGATTAATAAAAATGATACTTGGGAGTTGGTTAATGGGCCAAAACAGAGGAACATCATTGGTATTAAATGGGTCCATACAACTGAGTTCAATCCAGATGGCTCCATCTTCAAACATAAAGCCAAAGTTGTAGTTAAAGGCTACTAGTATACATACCCACGCGATGCGCGAATAATATTCAAGTAATATTTTTGATCGCTTCGTGTTAAGATGCCTCGTTCGAACTTGTTAAATTATATTATCTTAAAACAAATCATTTATCATTTTGTTTCTCAATAAAATGAGAAAATAAAATATTTTTTTCTACCTACCTCTCCCCTCCCCAAATTAATTTTTTTGTATTTTAATATAAACAATTTTCTACCCAAAGCCCCTCACGCTTCCACTCTCACCCACTCCCCCCAACCCAATCCCCTCATTGCTAATCAGTTTTATATATGAAAAATAATCATCTAATTGTAGACAAAAATTATGTTTTAGATTTTTCTTTATAATATTAATTTGAAGATGGTGGATTGTTAATAACCTTTACTCCTCCCCCCCCCCCCCCCCAATCCTCCATTTATATTTTTTTTTCTATTGTTATTTGATTACGTGGCTTTTTTCTAATTTTACCTTGAATTAGATTATATTTTGTGTTACACACATAAGCAATTGAGTTTTCTTCTCTCTAATCTCAAAATATGAAATTAAAATAGATTAGAGAGAAGAAAAATCTAATAATGCCTGCAAATTTTATTTTATAACATTTTCAAAAAAATTATTTTATTTTACAGTAATAATGCTTCATAAAGTTGTCCTTCTACTTAAGATTGCATTTTTAAAGTTAGTATCCAAAAAATGATTTTTATAAAATGTTATTTAAATAAAAAAAGAGAATTTTCGTTATCAATTTGAATTAAAGTTAATACAGTAATTACTTTTATTATTGAACTACCATCAAAATTATGATTTGAATTTTAATAAATTAGTCATTCTGTTGGAATAATAAAAAAGATTTAAAATAAGGTAAAAAATGTTATACATGTCGTTAAATTTTAAAATAGTAAAATATCTAAATATTTTAAAATTGAAAATTGACACTATTATTTTTTATCTTCAAATTCTAATAAACTAATATGGATAGTACTGTATTTTTTTTATTTTTTTTAATAACTAAGTTACGAAAAAGAAAAAGAAAAAAATGAATGAAATTTATTTTTTAAAAAATAATTTATATGTACATATGAATAAATTTAAAGCATGAATTTTTTATTATTATTTTATATGTTTACAAACAAAGTTTCCCTTTATATTTAAATCATAATATGTATGTTAATTTTAATATTTTTACATTTACTATTTTATTTTATTTTCCTATTCATGCTAGGCTAGTTCTCTCCGCTTAATTAATTTTTTAGAAAACATTAAAAAAAATCTTCTTTTACTTATACTCTTTTTTTTGCTACCTTTGATTCATAATTTCACTATAAAATATTTTATTTTCACCTTCAAAACAATTGAGTTAAAATATTACAAATCATATAAAAAAATATTTTTTTATTTTAAATTTTCTCCAACTATTTTAGAACCTCCAATCTGCTTTGTCATGAATTGCAAAAGTTGTGGATAATAATTTTTCATTATATTCCTCAATCTCAACTCGAACTTGAATCCTAATAATCAAAATTTACTTAAAACAACAATTACTTAGTCTAACATCATGTATTAATAATTTTAAGGATTATTTAATTACTTTTACAAAATTATAATGAAAAATAATTACTTATTTGAATCAGACCCAAATGTAAAAAAAATAGTTGTTAAACATCATTATCTACATATAAAAATAAAAAGGTCAAACCAAATTAATTTTTTTAAAAAAAATAAAGAGTGTAATAAGTAAATTCATAAATAAAGCTAACAATTAGTAATCAATAATAGAGAGAGAAGAAAAAGTAACATTACATAACAGGATAAAAGTGAATATATATAAGAGAGATTAAGAATGACGAATTCTATTTCAATTCAATTTTAATTTAAAAATTCAACTTCGAATATCCTTATTCTTATTTTTTTTTTCAAATTTGACATGTTTATCTTAAATATATCTTTGAATTAAGAGAAATATTTGAAATCAATGAGACTAATCTATATTTTCTTTATAATAAACACTAACAAAATAAAAAAAGAATACATTTATTTCTATTCCTTATAGCTAAGTTTATTGAATGTCAAAAAGAAAATAATTAATTTACTATCACAAGACAAATTTCTTTTTTAAAATTTTTAAAAACTTCGCACACTCACTAAAAACGATTGTTAATAAACTTTTTGATATGACCCAAACCGTGTACCTGACCGTGAAGGGCATCACGAACCATGATGGTCCGAGAGACCTCAAACTTGTAATCATAAGCATAACTCACTTAATATCATAATGAGGAAGTAAACTCGAAACAAAGTACTTTGATTATTTCAACTTAATAATACGGGACATATGTTCATCAAAAACTCAAAACCATCTATAAAAAATCTACAAAGTCTCTGCCAAGTTGGAAAACAATAATATGTCTGAAAATCGGGACAAGGCCCCCTGTTGAACCATGAACTTAAAATATAAGAAAACTGTCATGACCCGGTCTAGGGCCCTAGCCCTGACGGGCATCTCAAACCGTGAAGGTCTGAGCGCCCTTCTCTATCTGGAAATCATACACACTTTCATATAATATGAATAAAATGCGGTTATATAAAATAAAACGGAATCATAGTCAATATCATAATGTAATTGAACAATCTAGAACAAAAACTATAAACCTCTATCAATGTCTAACCTCAGTCTGAGAAATTTTTAACAACTGAAAATGACATTTGCCTAAAATCTGGAACAAGGTCCCCAGTAGACCACTAAAAAGAAAGAAACAATGAAATTTGAAAATCAGGCCTTCTGGAAAAGATAAGGCTCACCAACTGGAACTTCTGGCACACATGAATCTATTGTTGTATGGGACCGGGGAACTGTGCCTCAGATCCTGGAATATAGGGGGTCAATACAGATGTACTGGTATGTGAAACAACTCAAAATAACATGTGTTTATACAAAAATAGGTGAGAGCATTTTACAACAACAATGAACATTGTATGAGTAAAAATACCTGAGCATATTTAATAATTTCAAATCAGTTCTTGACAACCTTGACTCACTCTTTGTTATTCTTCTGAGCTACCTACAAATTTGAAATTCCACGGGCTATGTAGAACTCGCCCTTGACTAGGTGGCCGAGCCTCCAATTCAAGTAGCCACTAGGATTTGGAGATGGCGATAACCCCCATGTGAGCACACAGCAAGAATCCCCCCATGTGAGATGTCCTAATCATATTTAATATACTCCCATGTAGATACAATATCATAAGACCCTCATCGGCAACTACAATTTCTAGAGATGAGTCCTTACACTCAAATGCCTTCTTTAGGTAACCTACTAGCACACTCTTAAGCCCAACTTTTAGTTCTTTAAAGTAAACATGTTCATTCTTTCAAAACGATCAGTACTTCTTTTATTAAGGGCATGTAATCACCGAGTATCGTCATATCCTGACTTGCAAGTCAATATCATATCAAATTCACAACCCATCATATTCAAAACATGTACATGACCACCCAAGATTCATAACATCACAATAGAGTCATCACTTTGAAATCTCAAGATTCTTAAGCATTTATCCTCTTTTTGCAAGATTCAAAACATATGGTGGTGATGTAAATTTATTCAATCATATGCAATTCTTTCCCTTTAAAGCAACAATGTATATAATAGATCTATTTCACCAGTTAGTTATCCGCACCCCCCTACTAATGGTATCAGAGCATAGTTATTTAAAAAATACAGCATTAGCATATATGTTTGAATTAATTATGAGGAGACCATTTAAAAATAGAGAAGCTTTTAGAAAAATTAAAGAATCTTTAATTAGTAATTATTCAGAATATATATGTCTAAATAAAACAAAAGAAAACCCACAAAGATTAGCCTACCTAATTACCTTAATATCTAGTATTGAAGCAAAATTAATAATCCATTTAAAATCTAAAAGAAAGAGACACATACCACCTAATTATGATAAAATTAGATTTAGATATCCACCAAGATATTAAATATGGTTTACATGAATAAAGTACAAAAATACAAAGAACTAAACAAATTATTTCTGAAAAACGTAAAGAATTAAAAACAAGAATAGAAAGACTACATTACAATATATTTGCTGGAGTTAGTGAAAACTCAATAACTACACAAAAAAATGAAATATCAAAATTAGAATCACAAATAGACAGTTTAGAATATATATATATCAACATGAACTATTCACAATAAAATGAACAAAGAAGAATTTATAATAGATGAAAAAATATATGAAAATCACGAAGGATTAAAAATAAAAATAGTATATCTAGGAAGAAGATATAAGAAAATAGGTGAACATTTATATTTAATGTTAGAAAAAGAAGAATTAAAATTAGAAGATAAATTGACAGCTATGGTAAGAATAGAAACAGAAAATGAAGAAATAGATAGGAAAAAGGAAATAGAAAAAAATTAAACAACAAACTACAGAAGAAATACGAAAAAATAGTAGAAACTAAAAATAGTAGGATTGCTGAATTAGAAAAAGAACTACAAATGTTAAAAGATTTATATGAACAAAGACAAAAGGAAAAGGAAGAAAAACATAAAGAACAAAAATTACTAAACGAGATAAATCAATTTAAAGAAAAATTAAAATTAAAAAACAAGGAATTAGAAATAAATAATATAGATGTTGAAGGGACAGATAATTATGATTCAGAAGATAGTGAAACATATACAAAAATATTAACAAATACAAAAAATTTAGAAATCAATGAAAAACAAGAAGTAATTAATGAAGAAAACTTAGAAAATGTCAACACAGAAATAAATACTCTTGATAAAAAAGAAGATGAAAATATAATACCTAGAACATCAGAAATAAGAAAACCTACGTATTATAAGAATAAGTTTAAAAGACATAATCTAAAGAATGAATATGACAAATGGACACCAAAACAAATAGTTAATAAAAATTATAACTTTTTAGACTTAGACTGTGTAATAGATACAGAAAAAAAATACAATTATGGATAGGATATATGACAAAACAATTATTAGATAATAATATAAACATAACAGATGCACCAAAATATATAGAAAGCACACTAATAGGAACAGTGAAATTAGGGTTTTCAAATTTAACTGAAAATAGCATGAAGATATTAAAAACTAACAAACCTATAGAAGGAACATCATCAACAACAACTAAACTAACACCCATAGAATTATTAAAAAAATATGAAACAGCTATAAAAGATGAATTTGGTAGTATGACAACAATAGAAGAAGAACAAGATGAAGAAAAAGATACAAATAGGAATTTAATGTTAAAATTAGCAATATGTACTATATGTTATATAGATGAATATACTTGCACATTTAAAGAATATTATTATAAAGGAGCATATAATATAGAAGAAAGTAAAGAAATAAGAAAATTATATTTTAGTAAATTACCCAAACCATTTAGTTCAAAGATAATAAAGAGTTGGGAAGAAGCAAAAATTGTAGATACTCTAGGAGCAAGAATAAAATTTTTACAATAATGGTATAGAAACTTATGTGAAAAATATAGAGAAGAATTAAAAATGGAAAAAACATTGATAAGAAATTTATCATGTTGCAAAGATAAAATAGCACCCCAATTCGGATGTGAAGAAAGATATTATAAGAAAAAAAAAGACATAAGAAATATAAGAAATATAAAAAATCAAAATATAAATACAAGAAACCAAGAAAAAGACATTATGTAAAAAATTATAAATACAAAAGAACATATAGAAAAAAGAAATCTATAAAAGAATGTACTTGTTATAATCGTGGAAAATTAGGACATTTAGCTAGAGATTGTAAATTACCTAAAAACCAAAAAATAAACAAATATCAGAAATAAAAATAGATAATATAGAATATATGCAGATAGATTATATAGATTATGAATTAGAAAGTAAGGATTCTATATATGAAATTTTAGAAAATGAAACAGATAATGAAATAGATGAATAAAATGACTGAAGAAGAGATAAAAATAATAACAAAGGAAGAATATTTAAATGATGAAGGAACAGAACAAAAAATAAAATTTGACAGTAACATATTTGATGAAATAAAAGGAAAAGAATTAGACTTAACTATAGAAAAAAATATTTAAAATACCAACAATAAAAAATATTTTTATTAGGAAAAAAGATGAATATTATGTAGTATGCCAAAAGGAACATATAATAGACTGTAAATATGTAAAAGGTAAAGCTAGTATACCACTAGTAACCAAAAAGAATAATTAATAAAGAGATAAATGATATAAAGAGTAGAGGAGACCCAATAAAATATGTACACCTTGGAGGTACAGAGATATTAATAAAAGCATGTTTTAGAGAAGGAATAGATACACCAATAGAATTATATTTAGCAGATTATAGAATTATAAAACCTATAGAAAAAAGCATAATAACTGCCGTAAAAGGAAATCTATATACCAAAAATTTAAATTTATAATAAGTGCAAATTATTCAGTAACGGTAACAGATAAAAATATAGATAACTCATTAGTATTATATTGGAAAATATCAGGAATAGAATTAACCCTAGGAAGTAAAATATTTACAGCAAGATGCAAAAATTTATATGTATTAACAACAAAACATAAAATAAAAGGAAAAAATAAGATTAACAAAATACGAATAGAAAGTCCATTCAAACAAATTGTAAAAAAAAAAATATATATTATAATGATTATAGCTATAGAGACATAGATATAGAAGAAAATTTAAAACTAGTAAATGATAGAATAAGTACAACGAAAAGAATAGCTGATGAAAAACCAGAATCATCAAGCTCATAAAAAAGAACAAGTTATGAAATGAATTCAACAAATAATTTAAACCAATATTACATAACAGGAAAAGTAAATGAAAAAGAGTATTTAATACTCTTAAATACAAGTTAAGAAGAAAATTATATAGCAAAATATCTAGTAAAAATGAAGAAATAAAAAATGATAAATATATATGCCCAGATCTACCAAGAAGTTTAATAAATAGTAAAAATATAGCATAAAAAGAAATAATAATTAGAAAAATAAAAATAGAATTTGGAAGTAGTGGAAGAAATGCAAAAAGCAGACATAATATTAAGAATAAAATGACTAGAACAAATAAAACCATATAATATAGAACATACACAATTAACCTTAACATATAACAGAGAGAAATTATTCTTAAGAAGAGCCTTAACATAAAATAAAAATATATGTATCAATGAAGATAGTAGTAGAAGGATACTACAGTAGATATTATACGCCTATGATATATACAGGAGCAGAAGCTAATTTATGTAGATATAATTGCTTACCAGAAAGTAAATGAGATAAATTAAAAACACCAATAATAGTTAAAGGATTTAATAATTAAGGAAGCTTAATTTCTTATAAAGCTAGGAATGTAAAATTACAAGTATGGGATAAAATATTAATAATAGAAGAAATTTATAATTATGAACTAACATCAAAAGATATAATTTTAGGAATGTCATTTTTAGATAAATTATACCCACATATAATAACTAGAACAGACTGGTGGTTTACAACACCATGTAAACAGCAAGTAAGAGCAAAAAGAGTTAATAATAAAATAAGAAAGAAAACTGATTGGATAAAAGGAAGTGAAAAAATTACACAAATGTGAGAAAATATAAAAAATACTGAAGATACAATAGAACTAGTTGTATTTTCTATAAATAAAACAGAAATAACTATATTTTCAATAAATAAGATAGAAATAATTAAGAAAAAATTAGAACAATTATATAGTGAAGATCCATTAAAAGGATGGGAAAAACATAAAACTACTATAAAAATTAAATTAATAGATAAAAATAGCATAATAACCCAGAAACCTAAAACATATAATTTTGAGAAACCATTTATACCAAAAACACAAAAAGATCCCTTGTTCATACCCCCATTAATTACCACATACCGAGATAATCTGAACCAAGATAAGAAAGTTTACAACTATACAGCCCAAAAATACATAGAAAATATCTACAGAGTACAAACTTTCCTAAACCTTAACCCCAGATCTACAAATATCAAAGAACCAAACACAAATTATATAACCCAAAAATTACAAGGTTACAACAAGCTAATTGCACTACCCAAAACCAACCCAAGTTTAATAAAAACTTGTTTTGACTATGGATTATTAGATACCATATACACCCAAGATGGAGAAGAACAAACAACTATGGAAGAATTACATAAAATATTCACTACCTATAAAAGGATAATCAAAGGAAATCTATTTTATATAAAGTGTTATACTGCATCGGCAGAGATATTATACGACGAAATAAAACCAGTTATACAAGTTGTAAAACTAGGATTAACCAGAGATATGATTATACCGAAAGATATTATGCAACAGCCAGAGATACCCAGAATTGAGATACCTGATTTCTATGCAAATAAATGACTCATTGGACTAGCTACAATTATTCAAGAATTAGCAAATAATTATACCAATGGAAATCCAATATGGAGCTATTATTCAAGAGACCATCAGATGATTTATTCAAATTCAAAATAACTATGACAAGCAGATATGGAAGATGTTAGGCAATGGATAATGACATTACTTAACCCAGAAAAACAATCTACTGCAAGAGAAATTAAGAGATAATTTATTTCAGATGGATTATTGACAAGATATTGCAAGATAATTGGACACAAATATTCAGACCATCAATGTTCAAGATGTAATGGAGAAGATAATATTATCCCAGAAGTCCACCTAGAATAAAGGAATCAAGAAGATAAGCATGTCAGTTGGAAGATAAGATAAGAAGCAATAATGGAGATATGGAAAAGCAGCAGATACGACAACGAGAAGATATCAATGGAGTAGTAATAGAAGACAAGATATTAAATACATTTTACATAAAGTTGTTGTATAGATTTTTAGCCTTTTAGACTTTTTAGGCTATAGTACTAATAATTCTTGTAGCCTTTTTAGCCTTTTAGACTTTTTAGGCTATAAGACTAATAATTCTTGTCCTATTAGGAAACTTTTTTTTAGAATTTTAGAAAACATGCAAGAAATGTAAATACTTTTGTAAAAATTCTTTCTATTAATAAGAGGAACCGAAGGCATTGTAAAGCAAGCCTTCATGTGTTGAAGAACAAATACTCTTCCCTGTCCGCAACAAATATTTTGCTTAGTTATTAAAAAACAGATTTATTTCAATGGAAAAAGCTATGGAGGAACAAACCTCAGAAATATCAAACCTACCCGAACAGGTATATTTATTTATGATTATGAATAGCTAAATTCATAATTCCCAAAAATCATGGTATGATAAAATAAATTCATATTAGTTACTTTAGATGCAGATAATAATTTATTTGATACATACGAAAAATAATTTAATACAGATGAAAAATTACCTATACATGAACAACAAATACTAGTTAATCAGATAAAGAACATAAACCTACGCATTGAATATAGTAAAGTCAGAATAAAATACTACACAGAAATTGCTAAAATTTCAATAGGATAATAAACTACACAAATTAATGAATACATCTTACGAAAAGAATAAATCATTAAAAGATATTGAAACTAAATTTAAGAAATATCCATGCACAAAGAAAAATATATTCATTATACATATAATAGATCTATTTCACCAGTTAGTTATTCGTACCCCCTACTAATGGTATCAGAGCACAATTATTTCAAAAATACAGCAGTAGCATATATGTTTGAATTAATTATGAGAAGTCCATTTAAAAATACAGAAGCTTTTAGAAAAATTAAAGAATCTTTAATTAATAATTATTCAGAATATATAGATCTAAATAAAACAAAAGAAAACACACAAAGATTAGCCTACCTAATTACCTTAATATCTAGTATTGAAGCAAAATTAATAATCCATTTAAAATCTAGAAGAATGAGACACATACCACCTAATTATAATAAAATCAGATTTAGATATCCACCAATATATTATAAATATGGTTTAAATAAATAAAGTACAAAATTACAAAGAATTAAAACAAATTATTTCTAAAAACGAAAATAATTAAAAACAAGAATAGAAAGACTACATTATAATATATTTGTCGGAGTTAGTGAAAACTCAATAAATACACAAAAATATGAAATATCAAAATTAGAATCACAAATAGACAGTTTAGAATATATATATCAACATGAACTATTCACAATAAAATGAACAAAGAAGAATTTATAATAGATGAAAAAATATATGAAAATCATGAAAGATTAAAAATAAAAATAGTATTTTCTAATCTAGGAAGAAGATATAAGAAAATAGGTGAACATTTATATTTAATGTTAGAAAAAGAAGAATTAAAATTAGAAGATAAATTGACAGCTATGGTAAGAATAGAAACAGAAAATGAAGAAATAGATAGGAAAAAGGAAATAGAAAAAAAATTAAACAACAAACTACAGAAGAAATACGAAAAATAGAAGAAACTAAAAATAGTAGGATTGCTGAATTAGAAAAAGAACTACAAATGTTAAAAGATTTATATGAACAAAGACAAAAGGAAAAGGAAGAAAAACATAAAGAACAAAAATTACTAAACGAGATAAATCAATTTAAAGAAAAATTAGAAATAAAAAACAAGGAATTAGAAATAAATAATATAGATGTTGAAGAGACAGATAATTATAATTCAGAAGATAGTGAAACATATACAGAAATTTTAACAAATACAAAAAATTTAGAAATCAATGAAAAACAAGAAGTAATTAATGAAGAAAAATTAGAAAATATCAACACAGAAATAAATACTCTTGATAAAAAAGAAGATGAAAATATAATACCTAGAACATCAGAAATAAGAAAACCTACGTATTATAAGAATAAGTTTAAAAGACATAATCTAAAGAATGAATATGACAAATAGACACCAAAACAAATAGTTAATAAAAATTATAACTTTTTAGACTTAGACTGTGTAATAGATACAGAAAAAAAATACAATTATGAATAGGATATATGACAAAACAATTATTAGATAATAATATAAACATAACAGATGCACCAGAATATATAGAAAGCACACTAATAGGAACAGTGAAATTAGGGTTTTCAAATTTAACTGAAAATAGCATGAAGATATTAAGAACTAACAAACCTATAGAAGGAACATCATCAACAATAACTAAACTAACACCCATAGAATTATTAAAAAAATATGAAACAGCTATAAAAGATGAATTTGGTAGTATGACAACAATAGAAGAAGAACAAGATGAAGAAAAAGATATAAATAGGAATTTAATGTTAAAATTAGCAATATGTAATATGTGTTATATAGATGAATATACTTGCACATTTAAAGAATATTATTATAAAGGAGCATATAATATAGAAGAAAGTAAAGAAATAAGAAAATTATATTTTAATAAATTACCCGTACCATTTAGTTCAAAGATAATAAAGAGTTGGGAAGAAGCAAAAATAGTAGATACTCTAGCAGCAAGAATAAAATTTTTACAACAATGGTATAGAAACTTATGAGAAAAATATAGAGAAGAATTAAAAAATGGAAAAAACATTGATAAGAAATTTATCATGTTGCAAAGATAAAATAGCACCCCAATTCGGATGTGAAGAAAGATATTATAAGAAAACAAAAAGACATAAGAAATATAAGAAATATAAAAAATTAAAATATAAATACAAGAAACCAAGAAAAAGATATTATGTAAAAAAATTATAAATACAAAAGACCATATATAAAAAAGAAATCTATAAAAGAATGTACTTGTTATGATTGTGGAAAATTAGGACATTTAGCTAGAGATTGTAAATTACCTAAAAATCCAAAAAATAAACAAATATCAGAAATAAAAATAGATAATACAGAATATATGCAGATAGATTGTATAGATTATGAATTAGAAAGCGAGGATAGTATATATGAAATTTCTGAAAATGAAACAGATAATGAAATAGATAGTGAAATAAATGAATCAAATGACTGAAGAAGATATAAAAATAATAACAAAGGAAGAATATTTAAATGATGAAGGAACAGAACAAAAAATAATATTTGACAGTAACATATTTAATGAAATAAAAGGAAAAGAATTAGACTTAAATGTAGAAAAAATATTTAAAATACCAACAAGAAGAAATCTATTTACTAATAAAAAAGAAGAATATTATGTAGTATGTCAAAAGGAACATGTAATAGACTGTAGATATGCAAAAGGTAAAGCTAGTATACCACTAGTAACAAAAAGAATAATTAATAAAGAGATAAATGATATAAAAAGTAGAGACCCAATAAAATAGTACAACTTGGAGGTATAGAGATATTAATAAAAACATGTTTTAGAGAAGGAATAGATACACCAATAGAATTATATTTAGCAGATGATAGAATTATAAAACCTATAGAAAAAAGCATAATAACTGTCATAAAAGGAAACTTAATATATAAAAAATTTAAATTTATAATATGTGCAAATTATTCAGTAGCGGTAACAGATAAAAATATAGATAAATCATTAGTATTATATTGGAAAACATCAGGAATAAAATTAACCCGAGGAAGTAAAATATTTACAGCAAGATGCAAAAATTTAGATGTATTAACAACAAAACATAAAATAACAGGAAAAAATAAGATTAACAAAATACGAATAGAAAGTCCATTCGAACGAATTGTAAAAACAATAGATTATAATGATTATAGCTATAGAGACATAGATATAGAAGAAAATTTAGAATTAGTAAACGATAGAATAAGTACAATGAAAAGAATAGCTGATGAAAAACCAGAATCATCAAGCTCATAAAAAAGAACAAGTTATGAAATAAATTCAACAAGTAATTTAATCCAATATTATATAACAGGGAAAATAAATGAAAAAGAATATTTAATACTATTAAATATAGGACAAGAAGAAAATTATATAGTAAAATATCTAGTAGAAAATGATGAAATAAAAACTGATAATGATATATGCTCAGATCTACCAAGAAGTTTAAATAATAGTAAAAATATAACAGAAAAAGAAATAAATATAGGAATTAGAAAAATAAAAATAGAATTTGGAAGTAGTGGAAGAAATGCAAAAAGCAGACATAATATTAGGAATAAAATGGCTAGAACAAGTAAAACCATATAATATAGAACATACACAATTAACCTTAACATATAACAGAGAGAAATTATTCTTAAGAAGAGCCTTAACATAAAATGAAAATATATGTATTAATGAAGATAGTAGTAAAAGGATATTACAGTGGATATTATACGCCTATGATAGATACAGGAGCAGAAGCTAATTTATGTAGATATAATTGCTTACCAGAAAGCAAATGAGATAAATTAAAAACACCAATAATAGTTAAAGGATTTAATAATGAAGGAAGCTTAATTACTTATAAAACTAGGAATGTAAAAGTACAAGTATGGGATAAGATATTAACAACAGAAGAAATTTATAATTATGAACTAACATCAAAAGATATACTTTTAGGAATGTCGTTTTTAGATAAATTATACCTACATATAATAACTAGAATAGATTGGTGGTTTACAACACCATGTAAACAGAAATTAAGAGCAAAAAGAGTTAATAATAAAATAAGAAAGAAAACTGATTGGACAAAAGGAAGTGAAAAAATTACACAAAAGTTAGAAAATATAAAAAATACTGAAGATACAATAAACTAGTCGTATTCTCGATAAATAAAAAAGAAATAAATATATTTTCAATAAATAAGATAAAAATAATTAAGAAAAAATTAGAACAATTATATAGTGAAGATACATTAAAAGGATAGGAAAAACATAAAACTACTATAAAAATTTAATTAATAGATAAAAATAGCATAATAACCCAGAAACCATTAACATATAATTTTGACGATTTAAAAGAATTTAAAATGCATATAGATGAATTATTAGAAAAACAATATATACAAAAAAAGTAATAATAAACATAATAGTCCAGCATTTATAGTAAATAAACATAGTGAACAAAAAAGAGGAAAAAGTAGAATGGTTATTGACTATAGAAATTTAAATGCAAAAACTATGACATATAATTATCCAATGCCAAATAAGATATTAAAAATAAGACAAATACAGGGATATAATTATTTTAGTAAATTCGATTGTAAATCAGGATTTTACCATTTAAAGTTAGAAGAAGAATCTAAAGAATTAACAGCATTTACGGTACCATGAGGATTTTATGAATGAAACGTATTGCCATTTGGATATAAAAATGCACCAGGTAGATATCAATATTTTATGGATAATTATTTTAAACAATTATCTAATTGTATAGTATACATAGATGATATACTATTATATATACAAAAACTAAAGAAGAACATTTAAAATTATTAGGACAATTTACAGATATAATAAAAAAATTGGAAATAAGTCTAAGTGAAAAGAAAGCTGAAATTATGAAAATTCAGATAGAATTTTTAGAAATACAAATAGATAAAAGTGGAGTAAAAATGCAACAACATATAATACAAAAAATAATAAATTCAAAAGAAGAATTAGATACAAAAAAAAAAATTACAATCATTTTTAGGATTAGTAAACCAAGTAAGAGAATATATTCCAAAATTAGCAGAAACTTTAAAACCACTACAGAAAAAATTTAAAAAGGATGTAGAATATAACTATAATGAAGAAGATAAAAAACAAGTTCAGAAAATAAAATTACTTTGTAAAGAATTACTAAAACTACAATTTTCAGATGAAAATAGAAAATTTATATATATAGTAGAAGCAGATGTTAGTGAATGTAGTTATGGAGGAGTACTTAAATACCGATTTGAAGCAGAAAAATTAGAACACCATTGTGGATACTACTCAGGAACGTTCAATGAAACAGAAATAAAATGAGAAATAAATAGGAAAGAATTATGTTCATTATATAAATGTTTGTTAGCATTTGAGCCATATATTGTATATAACAAATTTATTATACGAATAGATAATATACATGTACACTGGTGGTTAACAATGAAAATACAAAATTCAGTTACAACAAAAGAGATTCAGAGACTAGTCTTGAATATATTAAATTTCACATTTATAATTGAAGTAATTAGTACTAACAAAAATGTTATTGCAGATTACATATCAAGACAAAGCTACACAGACTAATATAATAGAAGAGAATACTCTAGAAAAAATACTCAACACCCTAACTACGCTTTCAATGAAAGTGGACAGTATGGGTAATGAGATAGAAAAGCTAAAGGCTAATGAAGATAAACTGAAGTCTATAGTTACAAATCAGCTAACTCAGCAGTGTGCAGAGCTATGTCGATCAGAAGACATTAAAGTTCCAGAGTTAGAAAGACGATGGGACACTCCATAAAACCCATAACGCTTATCAATCTACTTCTGCAGGTGCAAACAGAGGAATTAATAGACAAAGATATCAGAACATGAATATGAATAAGATATTTGAGAAACCATTTATACCAAAAACACAAAAAGACCCTTGTTCATACCCCCACAAATTACCACATACCGAGATAGTCTGAACAAAGATAAGAAAGTTTACAACTATACAACCCAAAAATACATAGAAAATATCTACATAGTACAAATTTTCCTAAACCTTAACCCCAGAGCTACAAATATCAAAGAACCAAACACAAATTATATAACCCAAAAATTACAAGGTTACAACAAGCTAATTGCACTACCCAAAACCAACCCAAGCTTAGTAAAAACTTGTTTTGACTATGGATTATTAAATACCATATACACCTAAGATGGAGAAGAACTAATAGCTATGGAAGAATTACATAAAATATTCACTACCTATAAAAGGATAACCAAAGGAAATCTATTTTATATAAAGTGTTATACTGCATCGGCAGAGATATTATACGACGAAATAAAACCAGTTATACAAGTTGTAAAACTAGGATTAACCAGAGATATGATTATACCGAAAGATATTATGCAACATCCAGAGATACCCAGAATTGAGATACCTGATTTCTACACAAATAAATGACTCATTGAACTAGCTACAATTATTCAAGAATTAACAAATAATTATACCAATGGAAATCCAATATGGAGATATTATTCAAGAGACCATCAGATGATTTATTCAAATTCAAAAGAATTATGACAAACAGATATAGAAGATGTTAGGCAATGGATAATGACATTACTTAACCCAAAAAAACAATCTACTGCAAGAGCAATTAAGAGAGGATTTATTTCAGACGGATTATTGACAGGATATTGCAAGATAATTGGACACAAATATCCAGACCATCAATATTCGAGATGTAATAAAGAAGATAATATTATCCCAGAAGTCCACCTAGAATAAAAGAATCAAGAAGATAAGCATGCCAGCTGGAAGATACAAGATAAGAAGAAATAACAGAAAAGCAGCAGATACGACAACAAGAAGATATCAACGAAGTAATAATAGAAGACAAGCTATTAAATTGTGAAAGTTACTTTCACAATTCATTTTACGTAAAGTATTGGAAATTTTTGTATAGGCTAGATTTTTAGACTTTTTAGGCTTTAGGCTTTTTGACTATTACTAGTCTAGGCATTAATGATTTTTGTCTTATTAGAAGACTTTTTTGTAAAGTAGATTAATTTTAAAAACGTGCAAATTCTTGTAAAGATTCATTCAGTCTATAAATAAGATGAACCGAAGGCATTGCAAAGCAAGCCTTCATGTGTTGAAGAACAAATACTCTCTCCTGTCCGCAAGAAATATTTTGCTTAGTTAATTAAAAAACAGATATATTTCAATGGAAAAAGCTATGGAGGAACAAACCTCAGAAATATCAAACCTACCCGAACTGGTATATTTATTTATGATTATGAATAGCTAAATTCATAATTCCCAACAATCATGGTATGATAAAATAAATTCATATTAGTTACTTTATAGTAGAATTTTTTAAAGAATAATATGTTAAGGAGTTTATTAGCAAAGTGGAAACGGAGAAAAATCCCTCAGAACTATGTCATCCTAAAGGTGAAACCAATGAGGCAAGAAGCCGTGGTGGGGAGTAACTAGAGTAGAGGCGCTGTTTAAGGGAAAAATATCCAAATTACCATGCTAATAGTGACCAAAGAACATGTTATTTAAGAATAATCTAGTATATAGTAATCTAAGATGACCATATTTTGTTATGTACATGATTGAAGGGAATATGTTGAAAATAGCAATTTTATGAAAATGAATTATTTATCTGATATGATAGTAGATAAATTTTAAATACTTATTTTGTATGCACTTAAGAATATAAAAGTAGTAGATATAAGAAAAATTATATTGGAAAAAGCATTTGGTAAATATTATATGACTAGAGTAAATTACATACCATACGTACCTAACTACTCTTACAAATACTTACCATGATAAATTACATATATCTAGAATTTTTGGAAAAAGATATGATAAACATACAGTTAATAGAAAAACAGATGCAAGTAAATATAGACAAATACATGGAAACTAAAGATATAAAATATATAGAATTTGTTAATGAAAATATGCAAGAACTACTAAGACTAAAACAAACAACTACAAAATATTATAATAAAATATTTAGTCAATTTTAAATGATAGATAACCTAAAAGTCCTAATCTTATATATACTTAGAGATATAGAAATTATAGACATAAAGAAAATAATATGGGAAAAATTACAAGATTATGAAGAGGAAGAGTTATTAAACAGTATAGAAAACTTACACATATATTATGAATATCAATATTACTTAGATTCAGATGGATATTATTCAGAATAAATAAATGTTAGACTATATAAATAAAATTAGAGAAAGGCAAAATTGGATATATGAAGAACTTAATTACAGAAATCAACTTGAAATAGAAAAAAGACAACTAGAAGAAAAATTACTTAAAATGAAATTAACCTTAGATGCAGATAATGATTTATTTAATATATACGAAAAATTATTTAATACAGATGGAAAATTACCTATACATGAACAAGAAATACTAGTTAATCAGATAAAGAACATAAACCTACGCATTGAATATAGCAAAGTCAGAATAAAAATACTACACAGAAATTGTTAAAAATTCAATAGGATAATAAACTAAATAAATTAATGAATACATCTTACGAAAAGAATAAATCATTAAAAGATACTGAAACTAAATTTAAGAAATATTCACGCACAAAGAAAAATAGATTCATTATACATATAATAGATCTATTTCACCAGTTAGTTACATGATTGAAGGGAATATTTTGAAAATAGCAATTTTATGCAAATGAATAATTATTTATCTGATATGATGGTAGATAAATTTAAAATACTTATTTTGTATGCACTTAAGGATATAAAAGTAGTATATATAAGAAAAATCATATTAGAAAAACATTTGGTAAATATTATATGACTAGAATAAATTACATACCATACCACATAACTATTCTTACAAATACTTATCATGATAAATTACATATATCTAGAAATTTTGGAAAAAGATATGAGAAACATACAGTTAATAGAAAAATAGATGAAAGTAAATATAGACAAATACATGAAAACTAAAGATATAAAATGTATAGAATTTCTTAATGAAAATATGCAAGAACTACTAAGACTAAAACAAACAACTACAAAATATTATAATAAAATATTTAGTCAATTTTAAATAATAGATAATCTTAAAGTCTTAATCTTATATATACTTAGAGATATAGAAATTATAGATATTAAGAAAATAATATTAGAAAAAGTATTAGACTATGAAATTGAAACTATAAATTGGATAGCACAGTTATACCTGGATAATTACCCAGAAAGATATTATTCAGATTAAGAGATGTTAGAATATATTAGAAAAACAAGAGAATATCAAGATTATCTAAGTAAAGAAATTAATTATAGAACCCGAATTAGAAAAATAATGGAGAATCTAAAAGAAAAATTAATATGGATAGAAGAAACCTTAGAAAATTTAGAAAAAAAAGTACATGTGATAGTTTATATAATTTAAAAAACTCACTACGAGAAAAACAACACAAGATAATAAATAACATTGAAAATCTAGAATTAGATATACATTACAGTACATTTAGGATAAATTATTATACAAAAATTTGTAACTCTGCAATTACTACAGGATAAAATACTAAACTACACAAATTAATGAATACATCTTACGAAAAGAATAAACCATTAAACGATAATGAAACAAAATTTAAGAAATATCCACATACAAAGAAAAATAGATTCATTATACATATAATAAATCTATTTCATAAGTTAGTTATCCGCATAGATCCGCACCCCCTACTAATGGTATCAGAGCACAGTTATTTAAAAAATATAGCAGTAGCATATATGTTTGAATTTAGATTGGATTGAATTAGTTATGAGAAGACCATTTAGAAACAGAGAAACTTTTTGAAAAATTAAAGAATCTTTAATTAGTAATTATTCAGAATATATATGTCTAAATAAAACAAAAGAAAACCCACAAAGATTAGCCTACCTAATTACCTTAATATCTAGTATTGAAGCAAAATTAATAATCCATTTAAAATCTAGAAGAATGAGACACATGCCATCTAATTATAATAAAATTAGATTTAGATATCCACCAAGATATTATAAATATGGTTTAAATGAATAAAGTACAAAAATACAAAGAATTAAAACAAATTATTTCTGAAAAACGTAAAGAATTAAAAATAAGAATAGAAAGACTACATTATAATATATTTGCCGAAGTTAGTGAAAACTCAATAAATACATCACAAATTCAAAAGATCTACGACAAGCAGATATGAAAGATGTTAGGCAATGAATAATGACATTACTTAACCCAGAAAAACAATATACTGCAAGAGCAATTAAGAGAGGATTTATTTCAGACGAATTATTGACAAGATATTGCAAGATAATTGAACACAAATATCTAGACCATCAATGTTCGAGATGTAATGGAGAAGATAATATTATCTCAGAAGTTCACCTAGAATAAAAGAAACAAGAAGATAAGCATGCCAGCTGGAAGATACAAGATAAGAAGCAATAATGGAAAAACAGCAGATACGACAACAAGAAGATATCAACGGAGCAATAATAGAAGACAAGCTATTAAATTGTGAAAGTTACTTTCACAATTCATTTTACGTAAAGTATCGAAAATTTTTGTATAGGCTAGATTTTTAGACTTTTTAGGCTTTAGGCTTTCTGACTATTACTAGTTTAGGCATTAATGATTTTTGTCTTATTTGAAGACTTTTTTGTAAAGTAGATTAATTTTAAAAACGTGCAGATTCTTGTAAAGATTCATTCAGTCTATAAATAAGATGAACCGAAGGCATTGCAAAGCAAGCCTTCATGTGTTGAAGCACAAATACTCTCTACTGTCCACAACAAATATTTTGCTTAGTTAATTAAAAACAGATATATTTCAATGAAAAAAGCTATGGAGGAACAAACCTCAGAAATATCAAACCTACCCGAACAGGTATATTTATTTATGATTATGAATAGCTAAATTCATAATTCCCAACAATCATGGTATGATAAAATAAATTCATATTAGTTACTTTATAGTAGAATTATTCGAACAATAATATGTTAAGAAGTTTATTAGCAAAGTGGAAACGGAGAAAAATCCCTAAAAACTATGCCATCCTGATAGTGAAACCAATGAGGCAAGAAGCCGTGGTGGGGAGTAACCAGAGTAGAGGCGCTGTTTAAGGGAAAAATATCCAAATTACCATGCTAATAGTGACCGAAGAACATGTTATTTAAGAATAATCTAGTATATAGTAATCTAAGATGACCATATTTTGTTATGTACATGATTGAAGGGAATGTTTTGAAAATAACAATTTTATGAAAATGAATAATTATTCATCTGATGTGATGGTAGATAAATTTTAAATAATTATTTTGTATGCACTTAAGGATATAAAAGTAGTAGATATAAAAAAAATCATATTAGAAAAAACATTTGATAAATATTATGACTAGAGTAAATTACATACCATACGTACCTAACTACTCTTACAGATACTTACCATGATAAATTACATATATCTAGAATTTTTGGAAAAAGATATGATAAACATACAGTTAATAGAAAAACAGATGCAAGTAAATATAGACAAATACATTGAAACTAAAGATATAAAATATATAGAATTTCTTAATGAAAATATGCAAGAACTACTAAGACTAAAACAAACAACTACAAAATATTATAATAAAATATTTAGTCAATTTTAAATGATAGATAATCTTAAAGTCCTAATCTTATAGATACTTAGAGATATAGAAATTATAGACATAAAGAAAATAATATGGGAAAAATTACAAGATTATGAAGAGGAAGAATTATTAAACAGTATAGAAAACTTACACATATATTATGAATATCAATATTACTTAGATTCAGATGGATCTTATTCAGGATAAATAAATTTTAGAATATATAAAAATAATTAGAGAAAGGCAAAATTGGATATATGACGAAGTTAATTACAGAAATTAACTTGAAATAGAAAAAAGACAATTAGAAGAAAAATTACTTAAAATGAAATTAACCTTAGATGCAGATAATGATTTATTTAATACATACGAAAAATTATTTAATACAGATGGAAAATTACCTATACATGAACAACAAATACTAGTTAATCATTGAATATAGCAAAGTCAGAATAAAATACTACACAGAAATTGCTAAAATTTCAATAGGATAATAAACAACACAAATTAATAAATACATCTTACGAAATGAATAAATCATTAAAAGATATTGAAACTAAATTTAAGAAATATCTACGCACAAAGAAAAATAGATTCCATTATACATATAATAGATCTATTTCACCAGTTTGTTATCCGCACCCCTACTAATGATATTAGTAGGGGGTGCGGATCTATGCAGATAACTAACTTATGAAATAGATAATCAATATATTATATGTATAATGAATCTATTTATCTATTTCATAAGATAGTTATCCGCATAAATCCGCACCCCCTACTAATGGTATTAGAGCCCCGTTATAAAAAAAAATACAACAGTAGTATATGTTTAAATTTAGATTGGATTGAATTAATTATGAGAAGAGCATTTAAAAACAAAGAAGATTTTACAAAAATTAAAGAATCTTTAATTAGTAATTATTCAGAATATATAAGTCTAAATAAGCAAAAGAAAACCCACAAAGATTAGCCTACCTAATTACCTTAATATCTAGTATTGAAGCAAAATTAATAATCCATTTAAAATCTAGAAGAATGAGACACATACCACCTAATTATGATAAAATTAGATTTAGATATCCACCAAGATATTATAAATATGGTTTAAATGAATAAAGTACAAAAATACAAAGAATTAAAACAAATTATTTCAGAAAAACGTAAAGAATTAAAAATAAGAATAGAAAGACTACATTATAATATATTTTCCAGAGTTAGTGAAAACTCAATAAATACATAAAAAGATGAAATATCAAAATTAGAATCACAAATAGATAGTTTGGAATATATATACCAACATGAACTTTTTGTCTTTATCTTTTTCTTCCTTTTCTTTTTGTCTTTGTTCATACAAATCTTTTAACATTTGTAGTTCTTTTTCTAATTCAGCAATCTTACTATTTTTAGTTTCTTCTATTTTTCGTATTTCTTCTGTAGTTTGTTGTTTTATTTTTTCTATTTCCTTTTTCCTATCTATTTCTTCATTTTCTCTTTCTATTCTTACCATGACTGTCAATTTATCTTCTAATTTTAATTATTTTTTTCTAACATTAAATATAAATGTTCACCTATTTTCTTATACCTTCTTCCTAGATTAGAAAATACTATTTTTATTTTTAATCCTTCGTGATTTTCATATATTTTTTCATCTATTATAAATTCTTCTTTGCTCATTTTATTGTGAATAGTTCATGTTGATATATATATTCTAAACTGTCTATTTGTGATTCTAATTTTGATATTTCATCTTGTTGTGTATTTATTGAGTTTTACTAACTCCGGCAAATATATTATAATGTAGTCTTTCTATTCTTATTTTTATTCTTTACGTTTTTCAGAAATAATTTGTTTTAATTCTTTGTATTTTTGTACTTTATTGATTTAAACCATATTTATAATATCTTGGTGGATATCTAAAGCTGATTTTATTATAATTAGGTGGTATGTGTCTCATTCTTCAAGATTTTAAATGGATTATTAATTTTGCTTCAATACTAGATATTAAGGTGATTAGGTAGGCTAATATTTGTGTTTTTTTTTTGTTTTATTTAGGCTTATATATTCTGAATAATTACTAATTAAAGATTCTTTAATTTTTCTAAAAGCTTCTCTATTTTTAAATGGTTTTCTCATAATTAATTCAATCCAATCTAAATTCAAACATATATAATACTGTTGTATTTCTTAAATTCAAGCATATATGATACCAGTAGTATAAAAAAAATACAGTAGTAATATATGTTTAAATTTAGATTGGATTGAATTAATTATGAGAAGACCGTTTAAAAATAGAGAAGCTTTTAGAAAAATTAAAGAATCTTTAATTAGTAATTATTCAGAATATATAAGTCTAAATAAAATAAAAGAAAACCCATAAAGATTAGCCTACCTAATTACCTTAATATCTAGTATTGAAGCAAAATTAATAATCCATTTAAAATCTAGAAGAATGAGACACATACCACCTAATTATGATAAAATTAGATTTACATATCTACCAAGATATTATAAATATGGTTTAAATGAATAAAGTACAAAAATACAAAGAATTAAAACAAATTATTTCTGAAAAACGTAAAGAATTAAAAACAAGAATAGAAAGACTACATTATAATATATTTGTCGGAGTTAATGAAAACTCAATACCTACACAAAAAGATGAAATATCAAAATTAGAATCACAAATAGACAGTTTAGAATATATATATATATCAAAATGAACTATTCACAATAAAATGAACAAAGAAGAATTTATAATAGATGAAAAAATGTACGAAAATCACGGAGGATTAAAAATAAAAATAGTATTTTCTAATCTAGGAAGAAGACATAAGAAAATAGGTGAACATTTATATTTAATGTTAGAAAAAGAAGAATTAAAACTAGAAGATAAATTGACAGCTATGGTAAGAATAGTAAGAGAAAATAAAGAAATAGATAGGAAAAGGAAATAGAAAAAATTAAACAACAAACTACAGAAGAAATACAAAAAATAGAAGAAACTAAAAATAGTAGGATTGCTGAATTAGAAAAAGAACTACAAATGTTAAAAGATTTGTATGAACAAAGACAAAAGGAAAAGGAAGAAAAAGATAAAGAACAAAAATTACTAAACGAGATAAATTAATTTAAAGAAAAATTAGAAATAAAAAACAAGGAATTAGAAATAAATAATATAGATGTTGAAGAGACAGATAATTATGATTCAGAAGATAGTGAAACATATACAGAAATATTAACAAACACAAAAAATTTAGAAATCAATGAAAAACAAGAAGTAATTAATGAAGAAAACTTAGAAAATATCAACACAGAAATAAATACTCTTGATAAAAAAGAAGATGAAAATATAATACCTAGAATATCAGAAATAAGAAACCCTACGTATTATAAGAATAAGTTTAAAAGATATAATCTAAAGAATGAATATGACAAATGGACACCAAACAAATAGTTAATAAAAATTATAACTTTTTAGACTTAGACTGTGTAATAGATACAGAAAAAAACAATACAATTATGGATAGGATATATGACAAAATAATTATTAGATAATAATATAAACATAACAGATGCACCAGAATATATAGAAAGAACACTAATAGGAACAGTGAAATTAGAGTTTCCAAATTTAACTGAAAATAGCAAGAAGGTATTAAGAACTAATAAACCTATAGAAGGAACATCATCAACAACAACTAAACTAACACCTATAGAATTATTAAAAAAATATGAAACAACTATAAAAGATGAATTTGGTAGTTTGACAACAATAGAAGAAGAACAAGATGAAGAAAAAGATACAAATAGGAATTTAATGTTAAAATTAGCAATATGTAATATGTGTTATATAGATGAATATACTTGCGCATTTAAAAAATATTATTATAAAGGAGCATATAATATAGAAGAAAGTAAAGAAATAAAAAAATTATATTTTAATAAATTACCCGAACCATTTAGTTCAAAGATAATAAAGTGTTGGGAAGAAGCAAAAATAGTAGATACTTTAGGAGCAAAAATAATTTTTTTACAACAATGGTATAGAAACTTATGTGAAAAGTATAAAGAAGAATTAAAAATGGAAAAAACATTGATAAGAAATTTAGTATGTTGCAAAAATAAAATAGCACCCCAATTCGGATGTGAAGAAAGATATTATAAGAAAAGAAAAAGACATAAGAAATATAAGAAATATAAAAAATCAGAATATAAATACAAGAAACCAAGAAAAGATATTATGTAAAAAATTATAAATACAAAAGTACATATAAAAAAAAGAAATCTATAAAAGAATGTACTTGTTATAATTGTGAAAAAGTAGGACATTTAGCTAGAGATTGTAAATTACCTAAAAATTCAAAAAATAAAAAAATATCAGAAATAAAAATAGATAATACAGAATATATGCAGATAGATTATATAGATTATGAATTAGAAAGTGAGGATAGTATATATGAAATTTCAGAAAATGAAACAGATAATGAAATAGATAGTGAAATAGATGAATCAAATGACTGAAGAAGATATAAATATAATAACAAAGGAAAAATAATTAAATGATGAAGGAACAAAACAAAAAATAATATTTGACAGTAACATATTTGATGAAATAAAAGGAAAAGAATTAGACTTATGTGTAGAAAAAATATTTAAAATACCAACAATAAAAAATATTTTTACTAGGAAAAAAGACGAATATTATGTAGTATGCCAAAAGGAACATATAATAGACTGTAGATATGCAAAAGGTAAATCTTGTATACCACTAGCAACAAAAATAATAATTAATAAAGAGATAAATGATATAAAGAGTAGAGGAGACCCAATAAAATATGTACACCTTGGAGGTACAGAGATATTAATAAAAGCATGTTTTAGAGAAGGAATAGATACACCAATAAAATTATATTTAGCAGATGATAGAATTATGATATTTAGAGTAGTCCCACATATATTGGATTATAAGATTTGAAAGAAGAACCCCAAATCTTGATCTATTTTCTTGAAATCTTGAATTTAAGGATTGGTTCTTGATTTCTTGTTCTTGGAGATAGTTAGGGTTTTAGTTTGAGAGAAAATTGAATAAGGATGCAATTGATGCTTCTTGGGGATGTATTTTATGTTAGGGACGAAATTTGGGTGAGGGGAAATAACCAAATACCCCTAGACCTATTTGAAACTGAAATAGCATGTGAAAAAACTTCGTAACGCGCAGGCTAATGTGTCGCATCGACATCACATCGGCTTACTACCTTACATGAAAAATGTCATAACTTTTCTCTTGGTTATCGAATTTAGGCAAAATTGGTTTGTTTTAAAGCTAATTCAATTATCTACAATTTGGTGGGTCTTGAGCTGCGAAATTCTATGTGTATCAAAATTTATACACGTTTAAAATAGACCCTTGTAGAATCGAATATCCAATTTTGGATAAATGAAATGTTCTTAGCTTAACTTTTCTCTAGGCCATTTCTATGAACATTTTTCACCTCATAATCACTTCATATACTAGACGAAAGATCATAACACATGAATCTAAATATAAACAATGGAATTAGAGCTTACACACGTGGAGACGACGATTCAAATTCTAGCTTAAAAATGCGGGGTGTTACATTATCTCCCCCTTGGGATCATTCATCCCCGAATGATAGGTAGGGACTTTTGAGGATCTAAAAGTGTAGAATAAAGAACATAATCTCGCATTGAATAATTTTCCTTAATAAAATATACAAAGACATCAAACAAGTTTCATGATAACCTCGAGTGAAATAAGTAAGCATGAAACATGGGATAATGAGACTTTACATAGGGATGATCTTGCACATGGGTTCTATGAGTCCTAATTATTACAAAATAAGGCAGGGGTTTATTTGATGATCATAAACCTGATTCATATTGGTGCTAATCATGAACTAATATTTCGTGGAAGATGGGGATAGAAGTACTCTCTACCTCTTATGATACAACAAATAGACTTTGCTTAAAGGCACTACTCAGTTATGCCCCCAACATTAAATAATATATTTCATCTTTTTGTCTTACAATTCTCCTGTTACACATCTAACCACACGAGTTTGAGTCTTACTACTTAGTACTGCTATGTTGAAGTCTAACTCAGAGTTAAAAGTGCTAACTTGAGCTACGAGGACCTGTACTTTACATCCCTTTAAGAAAACTTCTTCACCTTATCAATACTATCAAACACACTCGATATTTAATTTAGAGAGTAATAACCACATAAAATACATGTTTGTGTTTTCAGCAACCATAATATTCAAGCCTATTCATTACTACACCCACTACATGGATTCCCCCACTAAGACCAAGAATTTCAATCACTCTCACAAATATTATTGCCACATTTCTCCTTCTTAGCTATTTCACATAACAAAATTTCATCTTCTTCCTTTCCCTTTCACCTATAACCGTAGCTCTAGAATCACATCAAATTCTTTACCTTCAAGAACATCTACTCCCCTACCTAAAATATCACCACACTTCCACAACCAACATCATACTATCACATGGAGGGTCATTAAGGGACCCGAGCATAAAGGTCATGAATGGAAGTAACACTATTAAATCATAACTTATACTTATTGCACTACTCAAGAAGGGACATAAAAAAATATTATAAATAGACATGAAGTTCCCCATATATCAATGTAATACCGTACCTTTTTCTTAGCTTGAAATCATCTCAAGGATGTTAGAACTTGCTTTGAAATATGAATCCATTTTGTACATGTAGTATTTTTAAGATTTTTATTTTCTATCATGTGAGAAATTGAATAAGATTTCCGTCGTTACCAATTTTATCAAAATCCGGTGTCAGATGAGAAAGTTATGGCTGAAATATAGAAGGCAGCAAAACCAACAGGTGTGATAGTGTAGGCCGACAGACCGTCGAACAAGCGACGGACCATCGACCATGGTTGTCACATCGAGGCAGTGATACCATCGACCTAGCGACGGACCATCACACCCCACCGTTGCGTCGAGGTAGTAAATCAGTTTTCTAGATAAGTACGACGGAGAGGTACGACGGGTCGTCGACCTAGAGATAGACCATCGCACCCCACCGTTTCTCCATGGAAGTAGGTCCCAGTTCTGTCTTAGTCCAACAGAGAGATCCGATGCACCGTTGACCCAACGATGGGCTGTTGCACCCCACCGCCGCATGACCCGCTCAGTTATTTAAAGTCATTTTAACAAGAGTATTTTGGTCATTTACAACCCACTTATATATACCCAGTTATATCCGATTTCAGCCCATTTTTTCATTATTATTTCCCACCAACAAGATTAGAGTTTTCTCTCTAAAATTAATCCTCAAGTATAAAAATCCAAATCTTCTTCAAGAACTAAGAGATTCAAATCCCTCAAGTTCAAGAACATCAAGAAACTCAACCCAGGCATGCATAGTGTTCATTCATGGACTCCTTTCATCCATGAAACCCAAGAATCTCTTTTATAAATTCAAATTATGGATTTTTTTTTATGAATTTCATGATTGGGTTGTTTTAGTTTATGTTGATAAAGAGTAATTGGATCCTATTTCATGACTGGATAATAAATTCTATGTGGGTTGATTAATAAAGATATGGATTCATTCAAACCTATTATTAAACCTTCGAATGATAAAATTAGAATTAAACCATGATGTTTAATTATTGTACAATGTTGTTTACATATACTATGCCTACCATGTGTTTTATTAAATGCATAGATGAAGGAAAATGCCCAACTAGCATGATATCATGAAATCCCCATGTATGTACAAGTTTATACCTATCACCTGCTTGATAAAATTTTCAATAAATGAATTATGGATTATGGTGATTATTATGCGTTCAAGTAAGTCATGTTATGTCAGTTTCCTTCTATCAAGTCCTGGGGGTACTTGTACCCGAAACATTAGTTGTGTGCCTAGAGCCATGTCATGTTTTCATGATACTCTCAGTTAAGATATGAATCCTTAGACTTCAGACAGTCTTATGACTCAGGAAATCTCCATGATTTCATGAACTCATTCAGTTATTAGATATCAGTAGTATTCCATCAGTCAATGTAATATAGTAACTCAGTCCATGTATAGTTCAGTTAATCATGTTAAGAGTCTAATAAGATGGGAGTAGGAATTAGCACCGAGTAAACCCAAGGATGGGGACACACACTTTTAGATAAGGGTGTGATCTTTCGAAGTCGCCCTTTTATTCCAGAACTATGTAGCCAGCATAGGTTGAGACATCAACGCTATCTGGTAAGGGTTGATGAGGTGGACAAGCACTGCCAGATAAGGGCCCCACCATTCTTTCTTAGGGACACTACCAGATAAGGGTCGCCCACAGCTTGTCCTTACCTATGGTGCAGTATTGACACCCTTCTAATTGGGGTTACAGATTGGACCCCAACTCTACTATAATGGTGTATTAGGGGCATCTCGTTTAAATAAATACCTCCCATAGTTTTAGTTTCAGTCTCAGTAAAACAAATTAGATAGTTCTTCAGATTTCAGGACTATCAGATACAGTCAACTCAGTTTAGTACAGAACTCAGATAGTTCTATTAGATTCAGGACTGTCAAATACAGTCACTCATGTTATCAGTTATCTAATTATATCAATTATCAATATGTCATGTTATCAGTATTTAGATTCAGAAATCATGTATTCATGGTATTAGTGTCAGTTATTATGTCTCATGTATGAATTCTCACGCTCATGATAGTCAGTCAGTTATTATTATTGTTCATGCATATAAACCCCATGCATTTAACATAACTTACATGCATACCAGTATATTCAGTCGTACTGACGCATTCACGCTATGGTATCTTATACCATTGGTTCAGAGACACGAGCTCCAGAGCAGTAGTAAATTTTAGTCTTAGCAGTCAGAGTTAAAAGTGAGTCCTCATCTTTGGAGGACATGATCATTTTTTTATCATCTTATTAACTAGTTTATCAGTTGGAGTTAGTTGAGGACATGCCCCATCAACTCCTTACTCAGACATTTCAGTCAGTTAGAGGCTTTATAGACTATTATGTTCAGACAGTTATTTCAGTTGTTTTGGATTTTGCATACCCCTTTTCAAATTTTATATTACTTCAGATATATGAACCTTATGGACTTTTAGTTCATATTTTCATATTATTCAGTATTTTATGCAGTATAATGGTACATATATCAGTCACGGGTTAGCTTAAGGTCATTTGGGGTCATGAGCACCGTGTATCATTTTAGGTACCATATTCTGGGCATTACAAACTTGGTATTAGAGACTAAGGTTCAATAGTATTCTAGGAAGTGTAAAATCCACATCTAGTAGAGTCTTGTACATGGGTGTGTTGCGTGCTACATTTATGTACAAGAGGTTATAAGATGTTTTAGAAATAGTTTCCCTTCTTCTAGTATTCATGTCATGCCAGTAAGAATAATATCAAGTCAATCTCTCAGTGTAATCCATTTCTTCTCCTTATTTCAGAACATACCTCCCAAGAGAAGAAATTAGTTAGACCCTCAGCCCAAAAAACCTTTGGTAGATCATGTTTCTCATGTGGAGTTCAGGAATACATTCACTACTCTTGCTCTGTCAGTTGCTGCTCAGAATGAGCGAATAACTATCGTTTTGGCCAATCAAGTGGCCAATTCAGCTGCATCCAGAATTTAAGACTTTACCCGAATGAATCTTCTATTCTTTCTCGGGTCTAAGACAGACAAAGATCCTCAGGAATTCTTAAATTAGGTGCATAAGGTTACTGACATCATGGGGGTTACTTCTAGTGAGAGTGCTGAGCTAGATACATATCAGTTACAGGATGTTGCTTACACTTGGTTCAAGCAGTAGAAGTCAGAGAAGGGAGATGATGCAGGGTCAGTTAAGTGGGGGGGGAGTTTGCTTCTGCTTTCCTTGATAGGTTCTTTCCCCTAGAGCTTAGAGAAGCCAAGGTGCTAGAATTCATCAACCTCAAACAGGGCAATATGATAGTGAAAGATTATTCTCTTAAGTTTACTCAATTGTCTAGATATTCCCCTCATGTTGTTGTAGATAGCAGGGCAAGGATGAGTAAGTTTATTTCTGGAGTGAATGATAGCGTAGTTAATGAGTGCAGATCCACCATACTAAATAGTGACATGACTTTAGCTAGGATGATAAGTCATGCTCAGCAGATAGAGGAGAAAAAGATTAAGATGATAGAGAAGCATAATAAAAGACTGAAGACAGGTAGTTTCAACTTTGCTCAGCCTAAAGTCAGAAGGAGAAAACTGCTCTCATTTTCACCCTAAGCTATCAGTTCTAGTTTCTTCTCCAGTCAGTGCTGTAGTTCCTAATTTTAGAGAGGGTAGCAAAGATAGAGCTCCAGGCTCTAAGTCCCAGGGCAGTGTTAGAAGTGCCCAGACTAATCTTCTTTGTCAGACTTGTGGTAAAAACCACAAGGGTGTGTGTAGAGATGGTAGTGATGTCTGTTTCGATTGTGGAAAGCCAGGCCATAGAGTCAGAGACTACCCTCAGTCAGGTTATCATAGTCATCTCCACTCCTCATCTCAGTTCAATTGCCCAAATCAGCAGGGTACTACCTCTAGTGCTACTACTGGGCAACACCTAAATAGTCTCTATGCTCTTCAGTCCCGACAGGATCAGGAAAATTCTCCTAATGTGGTTACTAGTATGTTACATATCTTTTATGTGCATAGTTACCCTTTCCTAGATACAGGAGCTTCTTTGTCTTTTGTTACTCCTTATATAGAAGTTGATTTTAGAATCAGTCCAAAATTTTAGCAGAGCCTTTTTTAGTTTCTACCTAATGGGTAAAACCAACATAGCCCAACGGGTATACAGGAACTGCCCGGTTATGGTATTTTAGAAAATCACTTCAGCAGACTAAGTCGAATTAGAGATGAGTGATTTTGATGTCATTCTCAACATGGATTGGCTTTATTCCTGCTATGCCACAGTCAAATACAGAGACAAAATAGTCTAGTTTCAATTTTCGAATGAACCCATCCTTGAGTGGAAGGGTAGTGTATCCTCTTTCAGGGGTCAACTTATTTCCTACCTTCGGGACAGGAAAATAATATCTAACGAATGTGTCTATCATCTTATTCTATTAAGGGATCTAGCTTCGAAACTCCCAGTCTTGAATTAGTTCCAGTAGTAAATGAATAGTCGAATGTCTTTCCCATAGATCTCCCAGGAATTCCTCCTAAAAGGGAAATAGACTTCGGCATTGATCGTATTCCAGATACTCAGCCTATCTCTATTCCACCATATAAAATATCACCAGTAGAACACTCAAAGAACTGAAAGAGAAGTTGAAGGATCTCTTAGATAAGGGATTCATCAGACCCAATATTTCCTCATGGGGTGCACCAGTCTTATTCGTGCACAAGAAAGATGATTCTCTCAAAATGTGCATTGATTACCATTAGCTTAATAAAGTTACGGTCAGGAAAAAGTATCCTTTTTCCAAAATCAATGACTTGTTTTACCAACTTTAGGGTGCCAACTATTTCTCTAAGATAGACCTCAGATCCAGTTATCATCATCTCAGAGTTAGAGAATGTGACATTCCAAAAATAGTTTTCTGTACTCGGTATGGTCACTTCAAATTTCTAGTCAAGTCCTTTGGTCTTACCAATGCCCCAGCCACTTTCATGGACTTGATGAACCGGGTGTTCAAGAAGTACTTAGACATGTTCATCATAGTCTTCATAGATAATATTCCGGTCTATTCTCGCAGTGAGCGCAATCATGCAGACCATCTTAGAACAATACTTTAGACTCTTAGAGACCATCAACTATTCACCAAATTTAGCAAGTGCAAATTTTGGCTAAGGTCAGTAGCATTCCATGGTCATATCATTTTTGGTGATGTCGTTAGAGTAGATCCTCAAAAGACCAAAGTAGTAAAAAACTGGCCTCACCCTGTCTATCTATCAGATATTAGGAGTTTCTTGGGTTTGGCTGGCTATTACAGGTGGTTTCTTGAAGGATTTTCTTCTAGTGTATCCCCTATATCCAGATTGACTTAGAAGAAAGTCAATTTTCAGTGGTCAGATCCTTGCGAGAAGAGTTTTTAGGAGTTGAAGACTCGACTTACCTCAACCCCTATCTTAGCTCTTCCAGATTATTCATATGGGTCGTGGTATATTTTGATGCATCTACAGTGGGCTTAGGTTGTGTCCTCATGCATCATAGTAAGGTCATGAAAAAAATTACCCTACTCATGTTCTTGAGTTAGTAGCCGTAGTATTTTCCCTTAAGATTTGGAGGCATTATCTATATGGTGTTCATGCAGATGTGTTCACAGATCATAAGATCCTTCAATATGTCTTTTCTCAAAAAGATCTTAATCTTCATCAGAGAAGGTGGTTAGAGCTGTTGAAAGATTATGACATGAGTGTCCTTTATCATCCGGGCAAGGCCAACATAGTGGATGATGCTCTCAGTAGACTGTCCATGGGTAGTGTTTCTCATGTTAAGGATAGTAATACGATATTAGCTTAGGAAGTCCATCAGCTTACCAGACTAGGCGTTCGCTTAGTCGATACAAAAGAGGGTAATGTATGGGTTCATAATAGCTTAGAATCATCTGTAGTTTTCGAGGTGAAAGCAAAGCAAGATAGAGATCCCATCCTTTTCAAGTTGAAAAACTCAGTTCAAAATTAGAAAGTAGAGGTTTTCTCCTAAGGGGGAGATGGTGTTCTTTGTTGTCAAGGTCGTCTCTCTGTTCCAGGTGTAGATGACTTAAGGTAGCAAATTCTTATAGAAGCACATGGTGTACGCTACTTTATTCATCCAGGGGCCACTAAGATGTACCGCAAATTACGAGAGGTCTATTGGTGGAGTGGGATGAAAAGAGATGTTGCAGAGTTTTTGGCTAAGTGCTCTACATATCAGCAGGTTAAGATAGAGCATCAAAAGACTAGTGGTCCAATGCAGGAGTTCGTTATTTCTTCTTGGAAGTGGTAAGAAGTGAACATGGACTTCGTGATGGGTTTGCCTCAAACTCATCATCAGCATGATTCATTCTGGGTCATTGTAGATAGAATAACCAAATCAGCTCATTTCCTTCCAGTTCATACCTCTTATTTAGCCGAGGATTATGCCAAACTCTATATCAGGGAGTTGGTCAGATTGCATGGTGTTCCATTGTCCATTATCTCAGACAGAGGTACCCAGTTCACCTCTCACTTCTGGAAATCATTCCAAAAGGGTCTTGGTATCCAAGTTCATCTTAGTACAACCTTTCATCCTTAGAAAGATGGTTAAGCATAAAGGACCATTCAGACTTTAGAAGATATACTAAGGGCTTGTGTAATTGATTTCAAGGGTAGTTGGGATGACCACTTTCCTTTGATTGAGTTTACATACAAGAAAAACTATTATTCTAGTATTATGATGTCTCCATTCAAAGCTCTCTATGGTAGGAGATGTATATCTCCAATCGGTTGGTTCAAAGTTAGTGAGGCCTCAATCATAGGGACTGACTTGGTATTCGACACCTTAGAGAAAGTCCAGTTCATTAGAGAAAGACTCCGGGATGCTCAGAGCTGACATAAGTCTTATGCAGATGTTTGTAGAAATGATCTCAAGTTTGAGATTGGTGACTACGTCTATCTAAAGATATCTACCATGAAATAAGTGAAGAGATTCAACAAGAAAGGAAAGCTCAGTGCTCGATATATCGGTCCCTTTAAGATTCTCAGTTGTTTCGGCAAGGTAGCTTATGAGCTCGAATTGCCTTCAGATCTAGCCTCATTCATCCAGTCTTCTATGTCTTGTTGCTCAAGAAGTGCACAGTTTAACCAGCAGTTGTAGTCCTTATTCATAGCATAGATGTTCAGAATAGCCTCTCTTATGAAGAGATTCTAGCCGAAATCCTAGACTATTAGACTCGTAGATTGAGGAATAAAGAAGTCCCTCTAGTCAAAGTTCTTTGGAACAATCAGTCCGTTAAGGTGGCTACTTGGGAAGCAAAAGCAGACATACGTACCAAGTACCTCACCCTTTCTCCGCCAACTCGGATTAAGCTCAAGATAATAGTTCTCCTTAAGCTTACTCAGTTTCATGTTAAGTGTTCATCAAAAAATTGGTATCAAGTACCATTTTATTTTAGTCATGCATTCATGTATTCGTTTAGTTATATAATTATGAATCAGACATGCATTCACATTGTGAGAAAACTTAGTTCGTCAGAACACTCAGTCATGCATTCATGAATCAATTACACATGTATCAGACATGCATGTTCAGTATGTTATATTCAGCTTGTCAGTTATGTCAGTCATGAGATCATGTTCCAGTTATTCATGTTCAGTATGTACGTCAGTTTATATTCTTCCCCTTACTCTCAATGTCATTTGAGGATGAATGTTCTCAAGGGGGAGATATTGTAATACCATAACTTTTTCTTAGCTTGAAATCATCTCAAGGATGTTAGAACTTTCTTTGAAATACAAATATATTTTTGTACATGTGGTATTTTTTAGATTTTCACTTTCTATCATGTGCGAAATTTAACAATCTTTCCATCGATACCAATTTCATCAAAATCTAGTGGAAGATGAGGAAGTTATGGCTGAATATAGAAGGCAGCAAAACTGCCCAGGTGCGACGGTGTAGGCCGACGGACCATCGGACAAGCAACGGACCATCGACCACGACCGTTACATCGAGGTAGTGATCCAACTCTCCAGATAAGTATGACGACGAGGTCCCATGGACCATCGTACCCCACCATCGCGTTGAGGCAGTGAATCAATTTTCTGGCTAAGTACGATGGAGAGGTTCGATAGGCTGTCAACCTAGCGATGAACCGTCACACCCCACCATCACTCCATGGAAGTAGGTCCCAGTTCAATCTCAGTCTAACAAAGAGATCTGACGGACGGTCGACCCAGCGACTTACTGTCGTACCCCACTATTGCATGACCCGCTCAGTTATTTTAAGTCATATTAATAGGGGTATTTTGGTTATTTACCACCCACATATATATACCCAGTTATATCCAATTTTAGCCCATTTATTCAATATTATTTCACATCAATAAGATTAGGGTTTTCTCTCTAAAATTAATCCTCGAGAACAAAAATTCAAATCTTCTTCAAGAACTAAGAGATTCAAATCCCTCAAGTTCAAGAACATCAAGAAACTCAATCCAGGTATGCATAGTGTTCATTCATGGACTCCTTTCATCCATGAAGCTCAAGAATCTCTTTTAGAAATTCAAGTTTTAGATTTTCTTTGTGAATTTCATAATTGGGCTGTTTTAGTTCATGTTGATAATGAGTAATTGGATCCTATTCCATGAGTGGGTAATAAATTCAATGTAGGTTGATTAATATAGATATGGATTCATGCAAATCTATGATTAAACCTTTGAATGATGAAATTAGAATTGAACCATGATGTTTAATTGTTGTACAATGTTGTTTACATATACTATGCCTACCATGTGTTTGATTAAATGCATAGATAAAGAACAATGCCCAACTATCATGATATAATAAAATCCCCATGTATGTACAAGTTTATGCCTATCACCTGCTTGATGAAATGCTCATTAAATGAATTATGGATTATGGTGATTATTATGCATTCAAGTAACTCATGCTATGTCAGTTTCCTTCTATCGAGTCCTGGGGGGTACTTGTACCCAAAACATTAGCTATGTGCCTAGAGCCATGTCATGTTTTCACAATACTCTCAGTCAAGCTATGAATCCTTAGACTTCAGACATTCTTATGACTCAGGAAATCTCCATGATCTCATGAACTCAGTCAGTTATCAGATATCAGTAGTATTCCTTCAGTCAATGGAATGCAGTAACTCAGTCCATGTACAGTGCCTTTAATCATGTTCAAAGTCTAATAAGATAGGAGTAGGAATTAGCACCAAGTGAACCCAAGGATGGGAACACATACTGTTAGATGAAGGTGTGATCCTTAGAAGTCATCATTACATTCCATAACTATGTATCCAACATAGATTGAGACATCTACACTGTCTAATGAGGGTTGATAAGGTGGAGAAGCACTGTCAGATAAGGGCCCTACTGTTATCTCTTGGGGACACTATCAGATAAGGGTCACCCATAGCTTGTCCTTACTAGTGGCACGGTATTGACACCCTTCTAATTGGGGTTACATATTGGACCCCAACTCAGCCATAATGGCGTATTAGGGGCATGTCCATTAAATAACTACCTCCCATAGTTTCAGTATCAGTCTCAGTAAAAGAACTTAGATAGTTCTTAAGATTTCAGGACTGTTAGTTATAGTCAACTCAGTTTAGTACGGATCTTAAATAGTTCTATAAGATTCAGGACTTTCAGATACAGTCACTCATGTTATCAGTTATCAGATTATATCAGTTATCAGTATGTCATGTTATCAATATTCAAATTCAGAAATCATGTATTCATACTATTAGTGTCAGTTATCATGTCTCACGCATGTATTCTTACACTCATGATAGTCAACCAGTTATTATTATTGTTTATGCATATGAACCCCATGAATTTAGCCTACTCACATGCATACCATTACATTCAATCGTACTGACACATTCGCGCTATGTGTCTTATACCATAGGTTCAAAGACACAAGCTTCAGAGCAGTAATAGATTCTAGTCTCAGCTGTCAGAGTTAGAAGTGAGTCCTCATCTTTCAAGGACATGATTATTTCTTTATTATCTCATTAATTAGTTTACTAGTTGGAGTTAGTTAGGGACATGTCCCATCAACTCCTTATTCAGACAGTTCAGTCAGTTAGAGGATTTATAGACTATTATGTTCAGATAGTTATTTTAGTTGTTTTGGGTTTTTCATACCCCTTTTTAGATGTTATGTTACTTCAGATATGTGAACCTTATGGACTTTCAGTTTATGTTTCCGCATTATTCAATATTTTAGGCAGTATATAGGTATAGATAATAGTCATAAGTTAGCTTATGGTCCTTTGAGGTCATGACCACCGTGTATCATTCTGGGTACCAGATTTGGGGCGATACAATTAAGTATCTAGATCATAAGTGGAGAGTCATTTGGAAGAAACACCATACAACATGAATTCTTAGGATAGAGCACAATGAGAAAGCATTGGTGCACATATCAAGATAAAATGAGGGAAAAAGACTAAATTACCCTCCTAAAATCAGAAATTAGTAAGATGAACAGGGCACCTAACGTGTAAAGCAACGCGCCAAGTCAGACCCTACCGATGCAATTACTGGTATGAAACATCAAAATCGTGTTGGCCACTATTTTGATCATCCAAACATGCCTTAAACATTGTCTGAAAAATTTGAAACTTTTCGAAGATACCCCCTTTACACCCTTGATCATAAATCAACTCAAAAATCTATGTTTTGGGGTCGAGATGATCAATTTAAAAATTATGGAAGTTAAGAACTCATAAATATGACTAAGTCTTTTAACAATTAGAAAAAATTTTAGGTTGTCAACTCTCCCTATATGAAACCAAGAGTGTTATTGAGTCGAGAATTCTACGAGGTGTTACATTACAACTAAGACAAAAATTTCTACTTGAAGCGATTGCTCCTCATTTAAGGAGCTGAGATTTTTCCATGAGTTTGCATAAACTTAATCACTTTGATTAAACCTGACATAGGATGAACCGCTGACATATAGAAACTTATTTTCTTAGGACCAAGCATGCTGAGAGACATAGATTTTCATGGATCATGAACAACATAACATATGGCTTGAATACATGAAAGACTGGATTACTTTAAGACATAATTGCTTCTAGTTTTGAGGTCAGATCATAAACATAAGTTCATAGAGAAATTAAACCATAGGCATAGGCATGACTTGAACACATGATTTAGGACATTAGAAGAATAATCTCTGAAATGGAAGTAGGAGGAGTATATTTGAGTAGGAATAGATTTATCATGACTCCTCCCCGTAACTTGTTGTATTGAGAAAAATTTGGGAACTAACTTAATTCCCCATCTCCCCTTTAGATCAAAGTCACACTCCTAGACTTACGAACATATCCCCTTATCAAATCTATAGTCACAACTTTCAACATTAAAAAGACATCACCGCATACTTAAACTCTAAACTCTTCCTAAGAACTATACCCTGAAGGCCTTGCTTTTCTGTAAATGCTACTATTAACTTTTTCTAGCCTCTATAACCATCACTCTACATCTCCCACTCTCATGAGAGCACGCATCCACACTTCTTATCATGAAAGGGGGTATCCGTATATACATGAAAACAAACTCCTCTCATTAATCTCTAATACAAAAATACTAAATTATTTTCTAGGACATCCTCTTTCAGGGACACTAATCTTAATATCTTCTAACTCTCAAAGTCATCAACTTACTATTAACATTTTCACGGGTATAGACACCCATGCTTCTAATCACTTAACACTCCATATTCAATTCCTTAGAATACTACTATTGCACCTCCAATCACATAACCTACAACTTAACAAATTTGTAAAACAATACCAAAGACGCATATTGCCTACCTATATTTCCTGAATTCAACTTTAATGAACACTATACAACAACTCCCCAGACTTCTCCATGCTACAAAATTAAAAAACACAAGGTGGGTACGCATGACACTTATACCATACAACCTTATCTAACAATATGCTATCTTGGGTTCAACTTATTCTTATAAGACTATCACTCTTATCATCTTAATGACTCAACCACAATTCATCTTTTTTAAAGCTAGTCCTATGGTATATATATATATCACCATTATCCACTTTTTTTTTCACAAATTACCAACCTAGGCCATTTCACACATCACATCAAGCCTACTAGTTAGTCCACAAAACATGCATCATTAATCTTAAGCTATTATTCTCACACTACACTCAATATCTAAACTCTACATGTAAAGTTCAAGCCTATTGTCTATCCTCAATTATATACTACCGGGAAAGCATGCCACATTTTATACTAGTTCATCAAATTGGGGAAATCAACCAAAATACCCCACTTCGCTTAGCTACTACCTACAATCACAAGCCCGCCATATCCTCATTATTACAACTCAAAATCCACTACATACCTTCTCACATAAAGTACTAGTTTACTGCTACCTAAAGGAAAAAACCATCAAAGGGGTAAAGTTACATGATAGGATTAGTCTATCTTAATCATATAATATAACCCATTTCAATCTTATCAACATATTCTAATTCCTCACATCATACTTACTTACCTAAATCTTCAAAATTCAGTAAACACTAACGAGCCTCTACCTACAACTTATTAACAAATCTACCCCTTCCCACTTACCACTTATAAATGATTTCTACAACCACCATAACTATCCACTATGAGCTCCTTCTCTATTTTGAAAAAATTATAATCATATCCAGTCACGTTCTTTACAAACTACCATACAATCTACAATTATTGCTACCACACTACTCTATCACTATACAATGGCATCCAACTCCTCAATCACGGTTATACAACTAAAACTACTAATTTTATGCAAAAGTCACCCTCACTCTGACCGCTAACCACGTGACTTCATGTCACCAGCTTTTGGATCGTCTCATTACCAATAGGTCATAACACTTTAACATATACTACTACTTGGGTGAAAATACAGTTCCAACATCCTGCTACACATCATTACCCTTATGTAAGACATCTTGCAATAAGAATTTTAAAAGGGGGCTGAATAGACTTTGTACCTCAGGCTGAAAAGCATGATTTTATCAGAATAAAGGCATACATTCAAATCAATAAACCTTGAATCACTAATGGATTTCTCTTAAGTCCTCGGGCTATCTCATAACTTTATGAATAACATAATCAGAGAGAACCATATCATTGAGGGATCTAGACTCTTAGACTTGTATTACCTCGATAGTGAGGCATGGCCCATGAAATTAGAACAAGGAATAAATTTGGATAAATTTTATATGAACAACTCTATAGCATGACCGAGAGTATGAAATAAAAAGAATCAACTCCTAAATGCCCGGTAGCCGACTGATTATAAGTGTGGTGCACAACAGATCCATAAGCAAGACTCTACTAGACACGATTTTGCAGATACCCTGGGACCATGCACCTACTCTAATACCAAGTTTGCCATGACCCAAGCTAGGGCCCTATCCGTGATGGGCATCTCAAACCGTGAAGGACCAAGTGCCCTTCTCTATCTGGCAATCTATAATGCCCCAAGTCTGGTACCCCAGATGCTACATGGTGCTAACAATCTGAAGGACCACTAGCTAACCCATGACTGGTACCTACTGTGAGCATTGCATAATAGTAATACTGTAATAATAATATAACTGAAATAAATACAAAAATCTGGCAAAAAACTTGCCATAAGGTTCAAAACTGTATAATACTGAATAGAATAATATATGAGCAAGGTATAACAATACCAAAACTGAAAAACAACTATCTAAAATACTCTAGTCTAAAAAGCCTCTAAACTTTTTGAGTAAGGAGTTGATGGGACATGTCCCCAACTAACTCGAACTGCTGAAATAAGCTAAGTACTAAAGCACTGAAGTAATAAAATAATCATGTCCTCAAACTATGAGGGCTCACCACTAACTGTGACTGTTGAAATCTAAACTTCTAAGGGTGATTCGGAACCTGAGCAACTGCACCTATGGTATAAAATACCATAGCGTTAGAGAAACGTATGTGTTAGTATGTGAGAATGTACTAGTATGCAAAGTGAGGTAGGCTGAATGCAAGGGTTTATATGCATGAACTATAACTAACTGAATAACATAAACATGACTATGCGAGAATACATGCATGAATATATGGACTATAACTGAGGTTGTGATAATACTGAATACTGAATCTGAATATTGATTAACAAATATTTAAGTCTATGAATACTGTATAATTGGTAACTGAATAACTGTATCTGACAGTTCTAAATCCGTGGGACTATACTGAATTTACTAATAACATAAATTCCTTATAACTGATATACTGTTAACTGAATAATTATTTTTGATAGTTCTGATTTTGATAAAACTAGCTAAGTTATGTCCTGAGCTGAGTGACTGTATCTGATAGTCTTGAAATATGTAGAACTACCTGAGTTCTTTAATAAAGACTAAGACTATGACTATGGGAGGTAATAATCTAACCAATATACCCCATAACTGAACTGGTGGGGTCCAACCTATGACCCAGTTGGAAGGGTGTCAATACCATGCCACGGGTAAAGACAAGTTGTGAGTTAACCCTCTACTGGCAGAGAGCTCTTTCGTAAACCCCTTGCTGGTAGAAGATCTCGAATGAGATATATTAACCCTAGACTCATAGGGATATATCTCAACCTATGCTGGCTATGTAGTTCTGGAATGCAAGGATTGCTTCTAAGGATCACACCCTCTACTATCTGACAGGTGAGCCCTTATCCCTAAGTTCACTCGGTGCTGAATACTACTCCTAACTGAATAGACACTGAACTGATTTCCTTGTTTATACTAGGATTGACTGAGCTAATTCTTATTGTACTGCTTAACTAAGCTGAGTTTACTAAGTTTTGTTGACTGACGGATTACTAATGAGTTCTATTAACTGATTGAATTTACTAAGTACTGAACTGAATACTGAATAGGATTAAACAAATACTGGATCTACTGAGTTTTCTTGAGTCATATAACTGACTGAGTTCTACTGAGTTATGAAACTTGACTGAGAGTACTACTAATCATGGCTTGACTGAGGTTATCTTGAAATCTGACACTGGCTCTAGGTACACAACTAAATTATAAGGTATTAAATACCCTCAGGACTCGATAACATGAATATAAATAGGACATGATACTTCTTGAACATATGACCATAGTTAACAATTCACAATACAACCATTGATGGATTTCATGAAGTATTTGCAAGTCATAAGCTTACACATGAATAGGAATGCATGCTAACATAACATAATTTCACAAATCCATACTTATAAGAATTCTACCAAATTAATACAAGACATAGCTTAAGCATGGGAGTCATTTTGAACATTTTAGTACATCATGAGTTCATTATTTAGATCAGAAATGGGTCATAACGCATAATTCTTATTTACTTAGGCATTTTAACAAACACATGGAATGCATAACCTTTTCTAGGGCATAAATCATCAACTAATATATCATGGATATATCAAAAACTTTAAATTTAAGGATTTCAATCCACATACTAACTACAGTCATGAAATTTTAATAAAGATTCAATCTTGGAAGTCATATCACAACATTAACATGTGTACAATCAAGCCCATGACATGAAATTCAGAATTCATAGTTTGAAAAGGGTTTCTTGAGATCCAAAGGTGGAAGGACCCTTGGATGAACACTTTACATACCTTGGTTGATGATTTCTTGAAGATTAGTGGAGGAAAGCTTGAGTTCTTTATTTGGAATTAATCACCTAGGGTTTTCTTGTTCTTGAGAAATTGTGAAATAGTGAATGTATTTTGCCACAAAGGTTCTAAGTTTCATGTAATGAGGGATGAAGGTTGGGGGAATAGACCTAATTACCCTTAAAGACGTGGTTATTTAATGACTGAAAATTGGGCACCAATACGGTTATCGATGCAGCATGTCGATGGCATCGATGTAATACTCGATGCATTACACCATGATCGCATCATGTCTCAGGAGTTTGACTATGGCAACCTACATCAATATTAACCAATGCGATAGACGATATGACACTCCAAGATCACATTGGTCCATTGTTTTAGGATTTTGAACGTGGTCTAAACGTAGTTCGAAAAATTTAAAACTATCCGGGATCACCTATTGAACTTCCTGATCATGAATTAAAAAAAATATAGACCACTAAAGGACATTAAGGTCACGAAATGAGATTGCCAACTTTCAAAGACTAAAAATAAACTAAGTCTAGAAATTTATTTAGAATTTTCTATGCCTTGGATCCCTTGACAAGCTTAAGGGACTGAATTTAGCTAGGAATTTTGTGGGGTCTTAGAATATCTCCCCCTTGGGAAAATTTGTCCTCGAATGAGACTGACTAAGATGAGGGAAAATATAAGCTGAAGTACATACTGAACATGAAACACTGAAACATGATTTCATGACTGATATAACTATTAAGCTGAGCTTATTATACTGAACATGCATATCTGATGCATGAATAACTAACTCATGAATACATGACTGGGATTACCGATAAGTTGAATTTATCAAGATTAACATACATATTTGATGCATGAATACATGACTGAACTGACACATGAATGCATGACTGAATATGCAATGGTAATTGATACCAAGTTTATAATGGAAATCTGGACATAAAACTGAATGAGTTCAAGGAAGACTGTCACCTTAAACTAAAAATATGGATGAACCTAAGATTTAATAAACATGCATAAGCAGAAACATGAGAACATATTTGAGATTGAAACGTGACACATGAACTGAACATCATGAACTCAACTGAGTCTTTGAATGCATGTCTTATGGATGAGATTTGAATTTAAGGGTCAACCTATGAGTGCCCCTTGCCCCAGACTGGATTCATTACACGAAGAGGGAATGGCATATTTTGAGTTATAAAAGTTTGGGGGGATTATAGTGTATCTCACCCTTAGGACAATACGTCCACTGATAGATACTGACTTGGCTGAGCTACTACGGATGGACTAGAACAATGTACAGGGAACCTACGAACTCAATTGCGACTGTATATCTGGGATCTGGAACTTGGTTGGTCCATCTTAGAATGTTTACACCCATTCATGAGATTTTGGATAATGTGAATAGATGGAATGTTGGAAAACCATACGAACTCATCTGCCTGACTGCTAAACTGAGTTATGGGCTATACAGACTGACTCATACTAAAAAACTTATTCTTAACTGGAGATTTTCTTTGACACTCTTTTATAGAGTTCTAGTGGCCTTAGGGAGGGAGGAAAACTTGGCATAGTCTGAATATGACAGCTGAATATGAAAATATCATCCAGGATAAGATTTTTAATATAAGGCAAGGCCTACACATCCTCATCTAGGGTAGGGTGACTAAGCCATATTCACTGCATCTAAAATTTTCAAGATTAGACATACCCTTCAATTTCTCTTTCAACTATACTCTCTTCCTTAGCAAAGCATATCACTTGAGATTACTGAAAATATTCACCTGGGTGTTGAGCACGAATGCATAAATATACTACTCATCTAATTAACTGAATGAATGATAACTAAATACTGGTCCTACAAGAATGAACTGTACTTAGTATAAATAACTGGACTGAAACTGTAGAGTATCATGTATTGACTAACTGGGTAACATGAGGTACTGAATACAAGACTATACGTATAACATAGTTCTGAAATATTCTGTAAACTGAGGTAGTAAAATACTAATAACTGAGTAACTAATGGATATGTACTATGGTTGGGAAATCCTAAAACTGAACTAAGTTTCTAATCTAACTACTGGACTAGAACAGGGACTGAAATTGTAGCTAAGATAGTAATTAAGACTGTAACGATAACTAAGACTGTAATTGAGACTAAATATTAGTTTTTGATAACTGAGGTTTAGAATGGAGTATTGAATTCTGATGGCTAAGTAACTAATAACTGAAAGACATGGTCCTGTAGGACTATCTGAGTCCTCTACTGAATATTGATTACAAAATTAATGCTATAACCGAGGCCTGAGGGATAGAGGATCAAAACCTCAAATTCACCGAGAAATCTAAACTAAGGGTGTACATGACATAGTCTGAGCTTGGATGATCACTAAGAGTGAAACATGAGTCATGTGGGTTGAGAATATTGTAAAGCATGACATGAGTGCATCAGTCATAAGCTGCATGACCTGAGTCCAAAGTTCCTATACTCATGGAACATGATTCATAACACTTAGTAAACTAGAACTCCTAATACGAAGAACTGGAAACACACACAATTCTATGGAATGTGCATGAATATAAGTTGTACTCATGGGACTGAGATGTAAAACATACATAAGTATTGTGATAACTGTAGTAAAAAACTTTGCACTGAGATAGGGATGGGTTGGAATCATCTCTCCTTATTGATTTCCTACACATACTAGCAGTACTACTAGAATCAAAACATTTTTGAGATATCATAACTGGACAGTTCCTGTATACCTATCGGGCTATAATAGACTGACCCAATGGGTGGAGACTAAGAAAGGTCCTATTAATATTTGGTCTGGCCTTAAAGTTCAACTGTTTTGCAAAGAGCTACAAAAGGCATAGAAGCTCTTGGATCTGATGAGACATAACATATAAATGAAAATTTGTAACATACCAGTGACTACATCAGGAGAACTTTACTGATCCTATCGGGATTGAAGTGCATAGATTTTGTTTGGGTATTGTCCACTAGTGGCACTGGAAGTGGCACCCTGGTTATTTGGACGATCGGACTGAGCTAAAGAATGATTGTGCTGACTTCGAGTACCGGGCTTGGGACAGTATCAAACTATATGACCCGACTCGCCACATCCAAAATATACATCACTACTAGATCTGCACATACCCTTATGCTGCTTGCCACAAGCCCGACAAAGAAGATGGGTTCGGGCACTACTAACACTACCCTGAGACTTAAACCCTGGTGCCCTATCTTTGTTACCATTTCTGACATTAGAAACTGGAGCATTGGATGCGAAAGGATCTAGAACTAAAAACTTCTGGGTATACTGACAACAGTTTCCACTTGTTCTAGCTCTCTTATTTTCTCTCTCCTTCTTCTTGAGCTTTTGCTTCTCAATCTATTGATCATGGACCATAAGCCTAGATATGTCCATCTCCTTAATCAATATCGCAGTCCTGCATTTCTTAACCACTCGACCCAATACCCCAGAAACAAACTTGCTCATTCTAGATCTAATGTCTACTACAACATGGGGGGAATACTTGGCTAGCTGAGTGAACTTGAGAAAATACTCTTTCACACTTATGCTACCTTTCCTGAGGTTGATGAACTCTAACACTTTTTCTTCTTTCATCTCTACAGGAAAGAATCGGTCTAGGAATGCAGTAGCAAACTCTTTCCACTCTATGGGTTCTGCATTTGTACCCCTATCTACCTTCTATTACTCAAACCATGTATGGGCTACATCTTGTATCTAATAGGCAACTAACTTGGCACTCTTTCTAGAAGTCACTCCCATGATATCTGTGACTTTCTAAACCTGGTCGAGGAACTCCTGTGGATCCTCTTCAGACTTAAAACCTGAGAATAAGGAAGGGTTCATTTGGGTGAAGTCCTGAATCGTGGCTGCAACAATATTGGCCACTGGATTGGTCGGAACAACAGTTGGCCATTCATTCTAAGATGTAACTGGATTAGCAAGAGTAGAGAATGCAATCCTAAATTCTGCATGGGAAACATGCTCGTCCAGGGGATCTTCCTGAATGGGCTAAGGTTCTAACATATTTCTGGTTCTTCTTTTGTTAGTCCCTTTGGGAGGCATGTTCTGTAAACTAAAGAGAGAAGAAGATTAGACGGAGATTTTAACTGGAGCTCAAGCTCACTCGCACAATATGAATACTGAAAGAAAGAAAATTATTCCTAATATATCTCATAGCCTCCTGTACATAAGTGTGGTGCGCTACACACCCATGTACAAGACTCTACTAGATGCGTCTTTTCAGATTTTCTAGGACTCTATTGAACCTTAAGCTCTGATACCAAGTTTTTAACACCCCGAGTCTGGTACCCCAGACACTACATAGTGCTAATAATCCCAAAGAACCACTAGCTAACCCATGACTGGTACCTGCTGTGAGCACTATATAATAGTAATACTGTAATAACAATATAACTGAAATAAATGCAAAAATCTGGCAGAAACTTTCTATAAGGTTCAAAACTAAATAATACTGAATAGAACAATGTCTGAACAAGGTATAACAATAGCAAAATCCCTGTACTATGTCAGTTTTATAAGTTGGACACTTCTACTTACATATTTGTCTTCTGGACCCCTGAACCCATGAACAAGCTACATTTTAAGCACTTTTTTGGAGAGTGTAACACACTCTCCCATGTCAGCTGCCACGTGTGCCATGCCATCTGACATGCGTGCCATGTCATCTACCACATCATTTAAGAAAATAGAAAAAGTATTATTACATTAAATTCCAAGTCATTTTTTAAATTCTACATAACAAATTAATTATTAAAATTGATTTAATTAAATAATAAAAATTTATAAATTGTACAAAATTTTGAATAATCATGCTTTTAAAATTCAAAAAATTTGAATAATCATTTTAAAAATAAAAAATAAAAAAATAAAAAAGTATTACATTAAAATTAATTAATATTAAAATTAATTTAATGTTGGAGGAGGGGATTGTATGGGGCTAGGTGGGGTGGGGTGGGGGGATGGGGACTGAAGGAGGGGCTGAGTGGAGTGGGGGTTGGGGGAAGGGGTTGTATGGGGATAAATGGGGTGGGGTTGGAGGCTGGAGGAGGGATTGGGTGGGGGTAGGGGATGGAGGAAGGGGGTTGGGTAAGGTGGGGGATGGGGAAGAGGTTGCATGGGGCGAGTTGGGTTGGGTAGGGGTTGAAAGAAGAGGGTTGGGTGAGGTAGGGGACTGGGGAAGGGGTTGCGTGGGGCTGGGTGGGATGAGGACGTGCTGAGGGGTGGGGGATGGGGAAGCGGGAGGGGTTACGTAGGGCTGGGTGGGCTGAGGATGGGTTGGGGTGGGGTGGAGGGGTGGGGGAGAGGGGTGGGGCTGGGTGGAGTGGGGATGGGCTGGGGTGGGGGTGGCTGGGTGAGGTAGGGAGGGGCTAGAGGGAGGGGGTAGGGTGGGAAAAAAATTTAAATTTATTATTTTTAAATTTTTAAAAATATTTTTAAATTAAAAATAATGGAGAAAAAAAGGAGGGGTTGGGAGGGTGGGGGTAGGAACGGGTTGGGTGAGGTGTGGAGGTGGGGATGGGGTGGGGAGGGAAAAAAATATTTTTTTAAAATTTTTAAAAATATTTTTAAAATGATTTTTTAATTTTTAAAAATATTTTTAAAATGATTTTTTAATTTTTAAAAATATTTTTAAATTTAAAAAGATGAAGGGGAAAAAAAGATCCTTTTAAATTTTTTAAACCTTTTTTTTTAAATTTTATCATTATTTTTATTTTTTTTACTTATTTTAATGTAAAATTTGCCAAAAATTGACCCCCACTCGCACCCCTAGGCGAGTGGTTACACTCTCTTTGTCCTAGTCACCATGACCTTGCCACATAGGCAAGGTCAACGATCAAAGGGTGCGAAATATTGCTTTTTGATGGGTTCAAGGGTCCAGATGACAAAGATGCAAGTAGAAGTTTCCAACTTACAAAACGACATAGTACAGGGGTCCAATAGAGCATTTTGCCTAAAAAAACTATCTGAAATACTCTAGTTTGAAAGAACCTCTAAACTGTCCGAGTAAGGAGTTGATGGGATATGTCCCCAACTAACTCCAACTGCTGAAATAAGCTAAGTACTGAAGCACTGAAATAATGAAATAATCACGTCCTCGAACTATGAGGATTCACCACTGACTTTGACTGCTGAAATTTGAACTGCTAAGAGTGATTGGGAACTTGAGCATTCGAACCTATGGTATAAAATACCATAGCGCAAGAGAAAAGTATTCATCAGTACGTGATAATATACTGGTATGCAAAGTGAGGTAGGCTGAATGCAAATGCAAAGGTTCATATGCATAAACTATGACTGAATGAATAACATAAACATGACTGCGCGAGAATACATGCATGAATACGTGGACTGTAACTAAGGTCGTGATAATGCTGAATACTGAATCTGAATATTGATTAACATATGTTTAAGTCTACGGATAATGTATAACTGGTAACTGAATAACTGTATTGGACAGTTCTGAATCCATGGGACTATACTGAAATTACTGATAACATGCATTTCTAATAATGGATGTACTATTAACTAAATGACTATTTCTAATAGTCCTAATTTTGATAGAACTAGTTGAGTTTCGTACTGAGCTGAGTGACTGTATCTGAAAGTCTTGAAATCTGTAGAACTATCTGAGTTCTTTACTGAAGGCTGAGACTAAGACTATAGGAGGTAATCATCTAACAGACATGCCCCATAATTGAACTGATGGGGTCCAACCTATGACCCTAGTTGGAAAGGTATCAATACCGTGCTATGGGTAAAGATATGTTGTGAGTTAACCCTCTGCTAACAGGGTACTCTTCCGTCTACCCCTCGCTGGTAGGAGAACTCAAATGAGATGTATTAACCCTATACTCATAGGGACATATCTCAACCTACGCTGGCTACATAGTTTTGGAACTCAAGGATTTCTTCTAAGGATCGTACCCTCTACTGACTGACAAGTAAACCCTCATCCCTAGGTTCACTCGGTGTTGAATCCTACTCCCAACTGAATAGACACTAAACTGATTTCCTAGTTCATACTAGGCCTATTTGAGCTATTACTGATTGTACTGTTTAACTGAACTGAGTTTACTTAGTTTCATTGACTGATGGAATACTATTGAGTTCTATTAACTGACTGAATTTATTGAGGACTGAATTGAATACTGAATGAGACTGAACTGATACGGGATCTACTGAGTTTTCCTGAGTCAAGTTACTGACTGAGTTCTACTGAGTTCTGAAACTTCACTGAGAGTACTACTAATCATGGCTTGACTAAGGTTATCTTGAAAACTAAAACTGGATCTAGACGCACAACTAAATTATCGGGTATTAAATACCCCCAGGACTCGATAGCATGAATATAAATAGGACATGATACTTCTTGAACACATGACCATAGTCAATAATTCACAATACAACCATTGAGGGATTTCATAAAGCATTTGCATGTCATAAGCTTACACATGAATAGGAATGCATGCTAACATAACATAATTTCACAAATCAATTTCACAAATCCGTACTTATAAGCATTCTACCAAATCATTACAAGACATAGCTTAAGCATGGGAGTCATTTTGAACATGTGGGTACATCATGAGTTCATCATTTAGATCACAAATGGTTTATAATGCACAATTCTTATTCACTTAGGCATTTTAACAACCACATGGAAGGCATAACCTTTTCTAGGACATACATCAATAACTAATACATCATGGCTATATCAAGAACTTCAAATTTAAGGATTTCAATCCACATACTAACAAAAAGTCATGAAAATTTAATAAAGATTCAATCTTGGAAGTCATATCAAAACTTTAACATGTGTACAATCAAACCCATACCATTGAATTCAGAATTCATATTTTGAAAAGGGTTTCTTAAGCTCCAAGGGTGGAAAGGACCCTTGGATGAACATTTTACATACCTTGGTTGATGATTTCTTGAAGATTAGTGGAGGAAATCTTGAGTTCTTGATTTGAAATTAATTACCTAGGGTTTCCTTATTCTTGAGAAATTGTGAAATAGTGAATGTATTTAGCCAAAAAGGGGCTAAGTTTCATGTTATGAAGGTTGAAGGTCGGGGGAAAGACCTAATTACCCTTAAGGACGTGGTCATTTAATGAATGAAAATTGGGCACCGACGCAATTTTTGACACGACATGTCGATGGCATCGATGCGATACTCAATGTAAAATGCCATGATCGCTTCGTGTCTCAAGAGTTTGACTCTGGCAACCTGCAAAAATATTAACCAATGCGATAGGCAGTGCGGCACGCCAAGATCGCATTGGTCCACTATTTTAGAATTCTGAACGTGGTCTAAACGCGGTCCAAAAAATTCAGAACTTGTTCGGGAATACCTATTGACCTTTCTGATCACGAGTTAACAAAAATATAGACTAGTAAAGGACATTAAGGTTGCGAAATGAGACTGCAAACTTTCAAAGGCTAAAAATAAACTAAGTCTGGAAACTTAGCTAGAATTTTCTAAGCCTGGGATCCCTTGACAAGCTTAAGGGACTGAATTTAGATTAGAATTTTGCGGGGTCTTAGAAAATCATACACACTTTCTATAATATGAAGGAAATACGAAAATATAAAATAATACAGAATCATGGTCAATATCATAAGTCAATCGAACAATCTGGAATGGAAACCATAAACCTCTCTCAACGTCTAACATTAGTTTGCGAAATCTCTAACAACTGAAAATGACATTTGTCTGAAATTTAGGACAAGGTCCCCAGTAAACCACCACAAAGAAAGAAACAATGAAATCTAAAAACCAGGCCTTCCGAAAAAGAGAAGGCTCACCAACTGCAACTTCTGACACAGACGGATCTACTGCTTTATAGGACCACAGAACTGTGCCTCGAATCTTGGAATATAGGAGGTCAATAAAGATATACTTGTATATGAAACAACTTAAAATAGCATGTGTTTATGCAAAAATAGGTAAAAGCATTTTACAACAACAATGAACATTGTATAAGTAAAAATACCTGGGCATATTTAATAATTTCAAATCAGTTCTTGAAAACCTTGACTCACTTTTTGTTATTCTTCTAAGCTAGTCGGTACACCCTATAAATTTCAAATTCCACGGGCTATGTGGAACTGATCTTGACTCAGCGGCTGAGCCTTCAATCCAAGTAGCCGCCAGGATTTGGAGATAGTGATACCCCCCCATGTGAGCACACCACAGGAATCCCCCCATGTGAGATGTCCTAATATTTATTATACTCCCATGTAGGATACAATATCATAAGACCCGCATCGGCAACTACAGTTTCCAATGATGAGCCCTTACACTCAAACACCTTCTTCAGATAACCTACTAGCTCTCTTAAGCCCAACTTTTAGTTCTTTAAAAAAAATATTTTCATGCTTTCAAAATGATCAATACTTCTTCAATTAAGGGAATGAAATCAATGGGTATCATCATACCCTGACTTACATGTCAATATCATATGAAATTCATATCCCATCATATTCAAAATATGCACATGACCACCCAAGATTCATAACATCACAATAGAGTTATCACTTTGAAATCTCAAGATACTTAAGCATTTATCCTCTCTTTGTAAGTTTCAAAACATGTGGTGGCCATGTCAATTTATTCAATCATATGCAATTCTTTCCCTTTAAAGAAAGAATGTAGTCATAAAAAGAAATCCCTATCATCATATATAAACCATGTCAAACACCATGATATTGAGAAAATCACTTTTGAATCTTAAAGCATGCATTTCAAATCATTCACAACGGAAATATAAACTTTAGTTCACAACAAGAGAGGGAATTCATACTCATGTTCTCAATCAATCTTACAAAATACACTAAATCATATATGTATATAGTTATAATTCAATTTCAATGAAAAGTGACTCAATACAACATATATTTTCATCAAAACAGTCCCATGATGCATAACTTTCGAAAATAATATCGAATACTTCATTATAAATCATAATCGGGGATCTTTAATCCTGATAAAACATTTAAACTTATGCCCAAGGTTTTTAGAGTAGTCCCACATACCTTAGATTATAAGATTTGAAAGAAGGACCCCATATCTTGATCTGTTTTCTTAAAATCTTGAACTGAAGGATTGGTTCTTGATTTCTTGTTCTTGGAGGTAGTTAGGGTTTTAGTTTGAGAGAAAATTGAATAAGGATGCAATTGATGTTTCTTGGGGATGAATTTTATGTTAGGAACGAAATTTCAATGAGAAGAAATAACCAAAATGCCCCTAGACCCATTTGAAACTGAAATAGCATGTGAAACATCTCCGTAACACAGAGGCCAACGCGTCGCATCGACATAGCGTCGACTTACTACCTCACTCAGAAAATGTTATAACTTTTTGTTCGGTTATCAGATTTTGACAAAATTGGAATCATTGGAAATATAATTCAATTATATACAATTTGGTGGGTCTTGGGATGCGAAATTCTATGTGTATCAAAAGTTATACACATTCAAAGTTGACCCTTGTAGAATCGAATATCCAATTTTGGATAAATGAAAGGTTTTTAGCTTAACTTTGCTCTAGGTCATTTTTATGAACATTTTTCACCTCATAATCACTTTATATACTAGGCAAAAGATCAGGACACATGAATCTAAAAATAAACCATGGAATTAGAGCTTACATACATAGGGATGACGATTCAATTTCTAGCTCGAAAATGTAAGATGTTATAGGAACCAACATATGTGAACAAGTCGCCTTCTGAAGTAAGGGATATTCACCAGCTGTGAATGTCTGATAATGATCTACTATTTAGCAGGGCCACGGGACTGGGCCTCAGGACCTGAAATATAGGGGGTCAACACAAAAAGGTACTGGTACATAGAACAATCTAAAAAAATAACATATATTTTACATAACATAGGTGAGAGATCTTCGTAAAGAAATTTATAATAACGTAAAGGAAAATGTATGAGCGTAGTTTGATAACTTTAAAGAATTTCCTTAAAAACCATGACCCACTCTTTGTATTACTCCTGAGCTACATGGGTCACCCTACATACATAGTAATCTATGCACTATATGGATTTCGCCTATAGCCCGGCGGATAGGCTCCCAATTTAATTTTGTCGCAAGAATTGGAGAAAGAATCATACATGCTATGCCACAGGGATTTTGCCAGCATAAAATCCCAAGTTGGGACATAATAAACTAGTATCGGCAAAACATGATTTCAGGATACGAGTCGCTTGAACTCAAGCCTTCTTTGGGTAACCAACTAGCTCTCTTAAAGCCCAATTTTAGTTCTTTAAAACCCATGTTTCATGCTTTCAAACACTTAGCTCTTTCATGTCAAGGACATCTGATTTCAAGCTCTTTCATGTCAAGGACACTGCATAAAATTTCTCAATCTAGGTACACATAAAAAACTTACTCAAATCATCATATTTCAAGCTTTTAGCATGTGGTGGCCAACTCTTTCATAAATCACTTGCAACTCTTTCATTAGACACAAAAAGTACTTATATAAAAAAAGACATCCTCTCTTCATTTCATAATCAACATTAAGTTTATTAAAGATGGTGAAGCATTCAAATCATACTTCAAAACATGAAACCTAACAATCCACAACATGCTAGTTTGAACAAATTTCAATTAGATAGGGACGTCTCATGAATTATGCTCTCATATTAACCTTTAAAATATATAAAATTTAAAGAACATGAATGTAATTCAAACCATGGAAGAACTTCATATGCACCTCATCGAAATAGTTTCATAATGTATATTCTTCAAAATGATTTCAAAACCCATCTTGTATACAAAATCTCATACTTTTAAAACTTATTAAAACAATTATAATATGCCCATGGGGTTTAGGATAGTTCCACATACCTTAATGATGAAGATACCATGAAGAATTTTACCCTTTAAGCTTGAATGTTCAAACCCTAAGTTTTTTTTATCTTGTTGTACTTAAGGAAGATAAACTAGGGGTTTGAAAGTGTTAATACGTATTTGGGGACCTTAATTTCGTCAATAGATGTTTAGAGATAGTTATCGAATGTGAAAATACTTTGATTCCCTTAAAATAACACAAAAATAGAGCCTATACACCACAAAGCAATGTCCATGGGTGCCCAGCCCATGGCCTAGCCACAACGTGGGTGGAGCCTTGACCATTTCCTGTCTCCAAGGTGGGCGGCGCCTAGTCCATCGCTGAGCCTTTCCAGTGGCAGTAGGCGATCACAATACGATGCATAGCCACCGCATAGGTCCCATTTTGCGTTGCCTACTTAGTTTTGGGGTCCTAAGACACCTCCAATACCTCCCACAAAATCTACACATGATCTTCCATCACTATGTGGGGGTCCTAATGTCATTTTAGATGTACCAAAAGAGCATTACAACTACGGGGTGATACACTTCCAAATTTGAAAAAATCTTTTACCATATTAACAAATAATTAGGAATTCTTTTGACAAATAGTCATAAGTCTATTAATATAAATCTATGTGATAACATCTAAATTTGGAAACAAAAAGTTTTACTTTAATTTTATATTTATCCATTATCCTAATTGCTGAAAGATTTTTTTTTGTGTAAGGATTTTTAGGGGCTGAGCATCACTCCAGGCTTTATCATTAATCACAATGAAACTATACATAGAGGGGGGCATAAACCTAATCTCAAATTCTGTGACAACAGGTGATTGTATGAAGCTAATACAATGGTTATAATTATACAAATTTTGTCTATCTCTACTAGAAAGATTTTTAATTAGAAATAAACTTCTTCATCATTAGCCCATTTTTTTTCTCCATCATTATGAAATTATTATTATTATTATTATTATTATTATTATTATTATAGATTCATATTTAATTTAACACTTATATAAATTATATTCAAATATATTATATAATATTTAAATTTTAAAAGAAATAAGTTAATGAAAGAGTAGAAGTCTATTTAGAACGTAAAGATAACATTTATTACAATGCATATTTATCTTATAAAGTTATATTTGAATTGAAAGAATGATTTCAAATCAAACCACATATGACATATTTTATCATAGAAAAAATAACATATTATAATAATAATAATAATACAACTTTTATACTTTTTTCTAATTATCTTTTCACCACCTACTGCAATGAATGTACTGCTATACATATATTTTAAATTATTATTGTTATTATTATTATGATTATTATTATTATTATTATTATTATTATTATTATTATTATTATTATTATTATTATTATTATTATTATTATTATTATTATTAGAGAAAATGCATTATTTTCACCTGAACTATAAATGAAATTGCTGAGACACACTCCAGCTTAAAGGGGGGTCTTATTACCCTCCTAAACTAATTAAAACTGTATTTTTGGCAATCTTAAGGCCTATGTGGCACATACATGGCACACTGAGTGAATCAACATACTAGAGGTCCACGTAGGCACACGTATGTGCCATGTAGACACTTAAGGTTGCCAAAAATATGATTTTAATTAGTTCAGGGGTTAATAGGAACCCCTTTAAGTTGGAGTATGTCTTAGCAATTTCATTTATAGTTTAGGATGGAAACAATACATTTACTATTATTATTATTATTATTATTATAATTACAAGGACATACTACTGTTACTATTACTTCTACCACTATTATTAACTATTATTAGTATTTTAATAATTTTTTTCGTTTTCCCTAGTATGTAAATAAATTATATTTAATATATTTTATAATATTCAAATTTTAAAGGAGATAAGTTTGAAATAGTATTTGTCTATTAGAACTCTTTAATTATGAGTTCATATTTTTAATAATGAAAATCTTTATTTTAAAGGATAATGCACTTCAAATTTAAATACTTAATCTTTCAATTCAAAACTTTTATTACAATATTTCTTAATGTTGTCCTAAAAACTGTCACGTGACTTTTTAATATCTTGCCACTTGACTTCTTGTCCTTTTTTAATCTTTCTTATATATATATATATATATATATATATATATAGAGAGAGAGAGAGAGAGAGAGAGAGAGAAAGAGAGATACATTCCCAACAGCCTAGAGTGGACTATGGAGATACTTTTGCTCTTGTCGTGAGGCATGAAACAATAAGATTTCTAGTCGCTCTTGCAGCTCAATACAAGTGGAAAATCTACCATTTAGACATTAAATATGAATTTTTAGAAAGATTGCTTGAGGAAGATATTTATGTTGAACAACCTAAAAGTTTTACAGTTGCAGGTGAAAAGACAAAGTGTATAAGCTTAAGAAAACTCTCTACGGTCTTAAACAAGCTCTGAGAGCTTGATATAGTAGGCTGGATACTCATTTGCTTTCTGTAGGATTCAACAGAAGCCTAAATAATCCTACTTTATACTTCAAAAGGCAAGATGATGGGAGGTTAATTTTGCTGGGTTATTATGAGGTGTGAATGGAAAATGAAAAGGTGGTATTTTTTCAAAAAGACACTAAGTGAAAGGATACAATTTGAATAGACCTCTTTTTGGATTGAATGGTTATGAAATTTCCAATGGTTGTTACTTTTCCAAAGAGTTTCACCTTTAATGTAATACCTGTGCTTTTTTTTTCCTAGCTAAAAATCATCTCAAGGATGTTAGGACTTTCTTTGAAATGCAAATATATTTTTGGACACATGGTATTTTTTATATTTTCACTTTCTATCACCTGTGAAATTGAGTTAGCTTTCTAATGATATCAATTTTGTCCAAATCTGACATCAGACGAGGAAGTTATGGATGTTTTTCTCAGAGCTGTCAGAACCGTACAAGTACGATGGCCAGGTTGACGGGCCATCGATTTAGCGATGGACCGTCACCTTGACCATCATAGCCAAGAAAGGGACGCCACATTCTAGATAAGATTTGACGGATGGGTTGATAGACCGTCCAACTTACAATGGACCGTCGCCCACACCGTCGCAACTTAGGTAGTGAACCCCTTTTCTGGTCCACGTACGACAGTTGAAATAATGGACCATCGATCCAATGATGGACCGTTGCATGAGCCGTCACATGCCTCGTTTAGTTTTTCCAAGTCATTTTTAATTGGGCTATTTTGGTCATTTATCACTCAGCTATATATACCCAGTTATATCCGAAATTAGCCATTTTGTCCATTATTATTTCACAAACAAAATTAGGGTTTCTATCTAAATTTAATCTCTAAGAACAAGATCCAATCTTCTTCAAGAATTAAATAATTTCCAATCCTTGAAGTTCATGAATATCAAGAACCTTGAATCAGGTATGCATATTGTTCATTCATGGACCCCTTTCGTCCATGAAGTCCAAGAATCTCTTTTTTAAAACTTAAGTGTGGATTTTCTTTATGTTTCCATGATTTGGCTGCTCATGTTCATATTGATAAATATAAAATTGGATTCTACCCTATGACTGGTGATAATTTCTAAGTGGGTTTAATTATTTTAGAAATAGATTCATACAACCCTATGACCCAATGATGGGGACTCACCTATTATATGAGGGTGTGATTCCTAGAAGCAATCCTTGTGTTCCAGAACTACGTAGCCATCATAGGTTGAGACATCATATCCTGCTATATGAGGGTAGATGAGGTGGCTCAACTTGTTATATGAGGGTTCCCACCATTCTCACTAGAGTTACCTGTTATATGAGGGTTTCTCACATGTTGTCCTTACCAGTGGCGCGATATTTACACCCTTCTAATCAGGGCATAGATTGGACCCCAACTCAGTTATTATAGCACATTTGGGGCATGTTGGTAATACTACTTCGCACAGTTTCATGTTACAGATAATCAGTCTCAGTAATAGAAATAAGACAGTTCTTCAAAATTCAAGACTGTCAGACAGTAAACTCAGATGCTGTATGGAATTCAGACAGATCCATCAGATTTAGGACTGTCAAATACAGTCACCCATGTTATCAGTCTTATTCAGATATAATATTCTATGTTATCAGTTACTAGTATATCATGTTATCAATATACAGACTCAGAAATCATGTTATCACGTTGTTAGTTACAGTTATGTATTTATGCATGTACTCTCATGTTCATGTTAAAAATCAGTTAGCATTAGCTATGTATGTGAACCTTTGCATATAACCTACCTCACATGTATACTTAGTACATTCCATTTTACTGATGAATTTGTGCTATGGTTCTTTCTTCTCATGTTACACCATAGGTTCAGAGGTGTGAGTTCCAGATCAGCAGTAGATTCCAGTTTCAGCAGTCAGAGTAGAAGTGAGTCCTCATCCTTCGAGGACATGATGATTTTCTATTATCTCACTGATTAGCTTATTTGTTAGGGTTAGTTGGGGACAGGTCCCATCAACTCCTTATTCAGATTAATCAGACAGTAGAGGCATTCAGACTAGATACAGACTATTATGTTTTAGACTTCAGATTTGTTTTGGGTATTCTATTACCACACATATGTTATGTTATTCAGTTATGTTCATTATTGAACCTTTTGGCTTTTCAGTGTATGTTTCCACATCTTCATGTCATATTATGCAGTATATAGGTTCAAATATTAGTAATGTGTTAGCTTGTGGTCCTTTGGGGTCATGAGCACCGTATAGCATTTTGGTTTAGAAAAATTGAGGCGTTACAAACTTAGTATTACAGCTTAAGGTTAAATAGAGTCCTAGGAAGTCTGAAAGCCGCATCTAGTAGAGTCTTGTACATAGGTATGTTGTGCACCATATTTATGTGCGGGAGGCTATGAGATGTTTTAGAAATAGTTTCCCCTTTTTTAGTATTCATGTCATATCAGTGAGCATAATCACAAGTCAGTTTCTCAGTCTAATCCGCTTCTTCTCTTTATTTCAGAATATGCCTCCTAAGAGAAGAACTCAGTCAGTCCATCAGCCCAAAGAACCTTTGGCCGATCATGTTTCTCATGTGGAGTTTAGGATCACATTTACCACTCTTTTTCAGTCAGTAGCTGCCCATAATAAGCGACCAACTATCATTTTGATTAACTGAGTGGCCAACTCAGCCGTAGCTAGGATTCAGGACTTCACCCGAATGAATCCTCTAACCTTCCTTGGGTGTAAGGTAGATGAAGACCCTAAGAAATTCATTGATCAAGTTTAGAAAGTGACAGACATCATCGGGGTGATTACTATTGAGAGTGCTGAGCTAGCCATATACTAGTTGCAGGATGTGGCTCATGCTTGGTTCAAACAGTGGAAGTCATAAAGGTCCGACGATGCAAGTCCTATAGAGTGGGAGGAGTTTGTCACTGCATTCTTAGATAGATTCTTTCCCCCAGAGCTTAGAGAAGCCAAGGTTTTAAAATTCATCAACCTTAGGTAGGGCAATATGACAGTGAAAGATTTTTCTCTTAAGTTTACTTAATTAGCCAGATAGGCCCCTCATGTGGTTGCAGATAGTAGGGCAAGGATGAGTAAGTTCATTTCAGGGGTAAATGATAACATGGTAAATGAGTGCAGATCTGCCATGCTAAATAGTGACATAAATTTAGCCAGACCTATGACCCATAGAGAACCAGAAGATTAAGCAGAGGGAGAAACAAAATAAGAGAGTGAAGATAGGTAGTTTTAACTTCACTCAGCCTAAATCAGAGTGAGGAAACCATTCCCAGTTTGATCCTAAGTCATTAGTTCCAGCTCCCTTTACAGCCATTGCTCTAGTTCCTAAGTTTAGAGAGGGAAACAAAGATAGAGCACCAAGCTCTAAGTCCCAGGGCAGTGTTAATAGTGCCCGTACCTATCCTCTTTACCATACTTGAGTTAAGTACCATCAGGGTGTGTGTAGAGTGGGTAGTGGCATCTATTTTAGTTATGGAAAGCCTGGCCACAGAGTCAGAGATTTCCCTTAGCCAGGTCCTCAGGTTCAACATAACTGCTCCTCAGCTCAGTCTAATCGCCAGAATTAGTAGGGTTCCACTTCCAGTGCTCCTAGTGGGAAATGCCAAAATTGTCTCTATGCTCTTCAAACCCAACAAGATCAAGAAAATTCTCCTGATGTAGTTACTGGTATATTACAGATCTTTCATGTTCATGTTTACGCTTTAATAGATCCAGGAGCTTCCTTGTCTTTTGTTACTCCATATATAGCAGTTGATTTTGGAATCAGTCCTAAAATTCTAGAAGATTCCTTCTCAATCTCTACCTCAGTGGGTAAAACCACCATAGCCCAATGGGTATACAGGAACTGCCAGTTATGATATTTTAGAAAGTCACTTCAGTAGACTTAGTCGAATTAGATATGATGTATTTTGATATCATTCTCGGCATAGATTGGCTTCATTCCTTCTATTCCAGAGTTGGCTGTAGAAATAGAATAGTCCAGTTTCTATTCCCAAATGAACCCGTCTGTGAGTGGAATTGTAGTGTATCCTCTTTCAGAGGTCAGCTTGTTTCTTACCTTCAGGCAAGGATATTGATATCTAAAGGATGTGTCTATCACCTTGTTCATGTTAGAGATTCTAGTTTCGAGACTTCTAATCTTGAATCAGTTCCAGTTATAAGAAAATATTCATATATGTTTCCTAAAGATCTTCTAGGAATTCCTTCCAAAAGGGAAATAGACTTCGGTATTGATCTTCTTTCGGATACTCAGCCTATATCTATTTTTCCATACAGAATGGCACCAGCAAAACTCAAAGAATTGAAAGAGTAGTTGAAGGATTTCTTAAATAAGGGATTTATCAGACCCAAAGTTTCCCCGTGGGGTATGATAATGCTCAATCTACAGCTCTCGTGGGAGTGTAAAGCGGTCGTTAGCAAATATAGAACCCAACCTGGGTTGGGTGTCGATCCCACAGGGAATAGCTTGGCTAATAAGTAAGTAAAATTACTAAACTTTTGGTGCAAGTCTCGTAAAAGGGGGGAGTCTTGTTTTGCAAGTAATGTAAACAAAAGCTGAAAATAATAAAGTAAAGAGAGAGAGATTGTTACGTGAGTTGTAAACAATGAGAATTGAAGCGTTGGGGTTATGTCCACCTTCTGAGGTATACGTCTCTATTGGCTATGAGTGTGTAGAGTCTTGACATGCAATTGCTTATAGAGAATTGTAGTCGATGGTAAATCCAAGCGTCTCTCGACCTGAACAAGGACTATTTCACTTTAACTCTCTCGAGCTTAAAGCGTGTCTAACGGTACGAATTCTCCAAGAGGTTAGTCCAGTTACGGCACTAGCTTTTTAATAGGAAAGGGTGTCCTACTACCTTGACATTATCTCTTTTCCAGACAAATAACCTTTCTCTCGAACAAGTTAAATGTTAGACTGGCGTTATTCTATGCCTCTGCAGCCACAAGAATTTGCATTAAGATGAAGAGAATAATGATATAAGCAATATACGTGTCTCGAACTTACAAACTCACAGCAATAGATAGTATCTCATTCGGCTTCCATAACCCCAACAGAGAGGTTTAGTTACCCATGAATGCGAAGGAGATCACGATTTGCATTGTTATTGTTGAGTAATGGCGTGTGGATTAGGTGATAGGCGTGTGGCGTGATTCCTTAGCAAGTAACGATTCTCTTGTTGTGGAATTTAAGAATAGAAGAATAGATTAGAAGTGTTTGTGGTGGAAGATGAGAGAGATGGAAGAAAATTAATAGTTTAAGAATGAATTTCTTGAATTAAGGGAGGAGTTGCCTCCACTAAGGGAGGACTTGCCTCTCCACTAAGGGAGGACTTAATTAAAAATCTCTAGCATGATAGGGTATTTATAATACTCCTATCCTACTCCTACTATGCTAATGAAATAAATAACCAAATCCTACTAAACTAAGAAAATACTTAACCTATTTGTACTAGGTTAATGTAACATTCTCCTAATCCAAATAAACTAATGAAATACATAACCCAATTGTACTAGGTTAATGTATCATTGTCAAAATCCAGCTTTGTGTCTGTAAGTCCCCAAAGTCTTCAGAAATGCTGTTTTAGCCCGGGACAGATTTTCCATGCAGCAGTTTTGGTCCTTAGGCGTGTAAACTCCCTTTCCTTCCTTCGTGAGCTTTCTTTTGCGTCAAGTAAGCCATAAAATGCTGTATTTTGCATCATTTATACCTGAAACTTTACTAATCATGTTTGTTAGCTCATTTATAGGAAAAAGGACTAAAAGTGCATGAAATATAGAATTTGTCCTCAAAACTTAGGCTAAAATATGGGCAAAATATATTGATATAGGCGCGTAATTTCGCCTATCATCAACACCCCACACTTGAAGCTTTGTTCGTCCTCGAACAAAATATCATGTCCTTCTAAACATCAACTTAGGGTTTTTACAGCAACAACACAAAACATTCTTCAAGACAAGCACAACAATTATCAACAAACAGTAGCTTTCCGATTATAAGTAGAAACAGTTTAACCTCTAGCGTAGACTAGTGATGGTGATCAACTCGCATGCAAACGTTAAGGTACAAGGAATCATATATAACTATCCAAAGCTCATCAACCATGTGTGTCTCACAATATAGTACCCATAATCACTCACAAGTATAGCATATTTTTCAAACATGGGTATCAACATATCCTTTCTCTCACTCTCGCAAAGAATTCATATGTAGCAACTGATGACCATAGGCTTGCCCTTAATGTAGTACTCTACTAAATGTCAGAATGTTAAGATTAGGATCAAGTAGGTCTTTTGATGGTTGTAATGTAGGCTAAGGAACGGGTAGGATCAGCTATTTTGGCCAGAAATAGTGACTAAATTCCTAAGCACTTTAATACATCACATTGTATCATTGACACTTTTTTCTTTCAACCTTTCTTTATTTTATTCTTCCACCCTTGTTCTCATCTTTTGTTTTTCAATTTTAAGCACAACTCACTTTTCAGCTTTCTTTTCCTTTTTCTTTTCACAACATACCTCTTATGATAGCACTTTCTTTTTCATAACACATTCAAGCACCATTACAATTTAAAGCATCATACTCACCCAATTTCCTCTTATGTTGTCACATGACTTTTTCACTTTAAAGCACTTAGGAATTTGGATCAAATTACGGTCTTGAAAAAAATGGATTAGGCTTACATACAAGGTTGTCAAAGAAATAGGCTAAAGGCTCAAAAGGGTTTAACTAGGATGATGTCCATGGGTAGGTAAAACTGAAGGTAAACAAATATAGGTTGCCAAAGAAATGCCTAAATCATATCCTAACTTACACTCCTTATTTTCGCTTTGCATACATACCAGGCAAGTTCTAGCATCAGCCACACACATAGAATATACTATTATCTCACACACACAAGGCACATGGTCGACTTGATTGGAAGTAATATAGACTCTTGACCCAACAAGTGAAGGAATTGAATCACATAATATCACATAATGAGTCACAACTAGAGCCTAAACGTCTCAATAGTCACAATTGTAATACATACTCTTGTTATAATCTCATGCTGCCTATCAAAATAATTTCATGCGAAGCTAGAAAGATTTTACTCCTAAAAAAAACTAAAAAAAAACGTCAAACGGAAAAAAAAAACAAAAAAAAAACGAACTCAAATAAACAAAGTAAACAAACAAACATAGGTGCAAACAGAGAAGTATAGCATGCAATGCCACCCCACACTTAGACGGGACACTGTCCTCAGTGGAAAATAAATACGAGGAACCTGGTCAGTCGGACTCCTCCTCTATGTCTGGGGTCATACCCCTTGCGTTGGGATCATCATAAGAGTCATCATCCTCATAAGTTCCGCATAAGTATCCCACTTAATTCCAAGCGTGAGTCGAGGTGTTTGCAGCGAGGAGGGTTCTCCTTGCTCCTTGCGGCCTCTTTTCTTGCCCTTTTGGGAAGTGGTAGCCTTCTTCCTTGCCTTGTCTCTCTTTAGGTGCCATTGTACCTGAGACTTGAAATAGTGTTAATGGTAGCACAATCTTAATGGATACAATCTATACACAGACATTAGGGGTACCACCCCACACTTAGGGTGTTGGCACCAACTAGTGAGGTGAAAGTGATCGATTACTCAGAATTCATCGACATACGTTTTAGGATTGTATTCCGACAAGAAAATCAGCAATGCATTACTTACTTGCAGCCATTGGACTACTTTCATGGTAGCTATAGAAACACTACTACATAGGGGTTACCATATGGAATAGTTATTCTTACAACAATCACAACCTCTTATGTCGGTAGGCACTATAAGTCTTATCCCGATGGCCGGGATAGTCTAACATGTAAGTATCCAAACAACAATCTTAAGCACTGTTCATAGCCATAGTAATTCCGTAAATAGTATAACAATGCTATTAAAACCAATTTCAAGTCGAAAACAAGTCAAGATTTTCCTACGTACATGTTCACTCACAAGGTTGTGTATCAACAATCCAAACACATGAACATCACCAACAATCTTATACGATTTAGCAATTCATAATAGACATAGCAATGTAGTACTTATGAGAAATAAATGAAGAATAAGAGAGTACTTACTTGCTTGAAGCTTGTGGAGATGGTTTTGTGAATTGGAAGAGCAAAAGAAGAAAATTTTGAGAGGATTTGGAGAGGGAATGCGGTGCCTTTGGGTCAATTTTTAGTGTGTTTATGTTTCAAGACTAAGTCCCCTTTATATAGGAAGAGAATGGGTCGGGTTATGACCCATTTACAATCGGTTTTGGAGATAAAAATGCCACATATGCGGCGCATAATGCTTAGCATAGTCATGACATATGCGGCGCATTGTCTATGGCATAATGGGACATATGCGCCGCATAGTCTATGGCATTTGTAGACATATGCGCCGCATAGTCTATGGCATATGAGATACTGAGACCAAATGCCATAGCATAGGCGGCGCATAGTCAAAAGCATACCTAGGAATAGGCGGCGCATAGTGTATAGCACACTAGATTCCGAGACCTTAGGCTATAGGATAGGTCGTGCATCATTCGTGGCCTAGTTCTACCAAGGCCTAGCCTTCCTCGAAGCCTATTTTGACGAGGAAAAGGCTCAATCCATAGCCTTATGCATCACCATTCCTAACTTACCAACTTTACCATACAATGGGTCCAAATCGTCGATTGAGATCAATCTCCTCGTCGCATACTTCTTGCACCTATTTTTGCTCAAAACCAAACGAAAACGATTAGTACGATGGGTTGCCTCCCACCTAGCGCCTTATTTATTGTCGTGGCACGACATGGTTACCTCGAGTACTCAGACTTCGTCGAGGTAAGTGATGGATCATTTTCTGAAAGGATTTAGACGACAATGAGGCTTACCTGTGGTCATGCGATCTTTTTCGAGCTGGCTCATACGTTTCTCCGGAGAGTCACCAATTATATCATCAATAGTCCAACCCATAGCTCTCTTGTATCTCCTCAGAGCAGAGATGAGATCTTCTACGTGTTGTTCACTTAAATCATCTGCTCTCTCAGGAAGTATATTTCTACTTTCCAGGAACACATACTTTAGATAATCGGGAAGCTCTTGCGATTCTAGCATTGGTGGCTCGTCAAAGGGAGTATTCGCTGTTGGTCGATTCTTGAGTTCACAATCTGGTTTCTTAGGAGTATAAGACTTTATTTCTGTTAGAGAACTCATAAGTTCTTCATAACCTTCATTATCCTCATGCTCAACATTCAGTGGCGCAGCAGATAATGGCTCAACAGTAGGTTGTTTCTCTATAGATACTGCTTTCGTATCCTCATAATGAACATCAGCTACAGATGACTCATTCATATCGATGGGCTGCTTCATTGTTTTGCATATATCAAACCGTACCACTTTGTCAACCACTTGCTTGCCTTTTGCTGAAGTTTCCAGCACCTTACCACTTCTGGTAGTGATGGCCATGCATGACCCATCATTCTTTGGGTTTTGCACAATATCGCTTGGTAAGGTGCCAGCCTTTCTTTGATTGAATGCTGCTGAAAGTTGGCTCAATTGTTGCTCTATTTTCCTGATAGAAGTGGAATGAGAATCAACTAGTTGCTTCATGGAGGACAAATCATCAATCACCTCCTTAACTCCTGCGCTCGTTGCTTCCACTCCTTTCAATAACTTAGCCATCATGTCTTCCATACTCCCAGAATTAGATGTGGTGGTATCACGTCTACCAGGGGGAACGTATAGACCACTCTTTTCATTATTTTTCTTCCAACAACCTTGGTCTTTGCTTCCAGATTTATCATAATAGTTCCGACCTTGGTTTCCTTGGGCATTCCCACGGAAACCCCTTTGATTGTTCAAGTAGTCGGCCTCCTCTTCAGAATCAGATTCGTCTCTTCCTTTTAGCGCTACAGCTTTCACTTTTTCGGTCTTCCCTGATAATAAGTGCTTTGTCAGAAGATCCAATTGTGTTTTCATGTGCGTCATGTCTTGCTCACGTTCTTCTTCTCTTCTTCTTTGGTCTGCAGCCATGCCAATAGATAAAGTGGGGCTTGCAACCTCAGAATCCCTGGTATGCCAAGCTCTACTTTGTTTTGTCATCCGGTCTAGCATATTGCTTGCCTGAACAAAGGTGAGGTCCATAAATGATCCTCCAGCCGCATTATCAACCACTGGCTTAGTCCCAGAATTCAAAGCTCTGTATAATATCTCCATCAAGTGGACATTGGTCATATGATGGTTTGGGCACTGCATTAGCTTCGTCTTGAACCTCTCCCATGTAACATAGAGAGCTTCAGTTGGAAGCTGTCGAAAATTGGTGATCTCATCTCTCAACTATGCTTTTTGGATGGCGGAAAGAATCTTTCTAGGAAAGCGTCTTTCAATTGCCTCCAATTTGTAATCGAATCAGGAGTCAGCCCATTCAACCATAGAGTTGCCTCCCCAGACAGAGACAATGGAAATAAGCGTAGTCGAATTGCATTCTGTCCAACGCCAGGATTGTCGAATGACTTGCATGTAGAAATAAAGTTGATCAGATGCATATTCGGATCATCGCCTGCTAGTCCACCAAATAATCCCTTGAGTTGCAAAAGCTGAATCATGGCGCTAGTGATATTGAACTTTGCTCCAGGTGCCAAGGGTGGCAGAACAATGGCTCCTGTGGCACCAGCTTCATCCAAATCGTCATCATCATCATCAAAAGGAATTTGCACAGTTCGACGATCAGGTCTCAATCGCGCTTGACGATCTCTCCTCTGCATGGGTTCCGCCATCTCAGCAGTATGCCGTGGGTTTAGTAGCTCTTCATCGCCCAGATCCTCATCGTCAGGATTTGTTGCTCGCCTACGATTATCAATATTCTGTTGATGCACTTGAGCAGCCATCCTTTCAATTTCGCGTTGTGCCTCCATTGATGCACTGAATAAACCTAAATAAAACAAAAACAACAACTAAAATTAAAAGTGCGAGAATCTTTGACCAAAGGGTCTAGTAATTATCACGAACTTAATTGACACTCGTATTCCCCGGCAACGGCGCCACTTTTTGATAACGCTCAATCTACAACTCTCGTGGGAGTGTAAAGCGGTCGTTAGCAAATATAGAACCCAACCTAGGTTGGGTGTCGATCCCACAGGGAATAGCTTGTCCAACAAGTAAGTAAAATTACTAAACTTTTGGTGCAAGTCTCGTAAAAGGGGGGAGTCTTGTTTTGCAAGTAATGTAAACAAAAGCTGAAAATAATAAAGTAAAGAGAGAGAGATTGTTACATGAGTTTTAAACAATGAGAATTGAAGCGTTGGGGTTATGTCCACCTTCTGAGGTATACGTCTCTATTGGCTATGAGTGTGTAGAGTCTTGACATGCAATTGCTTATAGAGAATTGTAGTCGATGGTAAATCCAAGCGTCTCTCGACCTGAACAAGGACTATTTCACTTTAACTCTCTCGAGCTTAAAGCGTGTCTAACGGTATGAATTCTCCAAGAGGTTAGTCCAGTTACGGCACTAGCTTTTAATAGGAAAGGGTGTCCTACTACCTTGACATTATCTCTTTTCCAGACAAATAACCTTTCTCTCGAACAAGTTAAATGTTAGACTGGCGTTATTCTATGCGTCTGCAGCCACAAGAATTTGCATTAAGATGAAGAGAATAATGATATAAGCAATATACGTGTCTCAAACTCACAAACTCACAGCAATAGATAGTATCTCATTCGGCTTCCATAACCCCAACAGAGAGGTTTAGTTACCTATGAATGCGAAGGAGATCACGATTTGCATTGTTATTGTTGAGTAATGGCGTGTGGATTAGGTGATAGGCATGTGGCGTGATTCCTTAGCAAGTAACGATTCTCTTGTTGTGGAATTTAAGAATAGAAGAATAGATTAGAAGTGTTTGTGGTGGAAGATGAGAGAGATGGAAGAAAATTAATAGTTTAAGAATGAATTTCTTGAATTAAGGGAGGAGTTGCCTCCACTAAGGGAGGACTTGCCTCTCCACTAAGGGAGGACTTAATTAAAAATCTCTAGCATGATAGGGTATTTATAATACTCCTATCCTACTCCTACTATGCTAATGAAATAAATAACCAAATCCTACTAAACTAAGAAAATACTTAACCTATTTGTAGTAGGTTAATGTAACATTCTCCTAATCCATATAAACTAATGAAATACATAACCCAATTGTACTAGGTTAATGTATCATTGTCAAAATCCAGCTTTGTGTCTGTAAGTCCCCAAAGTCTTCAGAAATGCTGTTTTAGCCCGGGACAGATTTTCCATGCAGCAGTTTTGGTCCTTAGGCGTGTAAACTCCCTTTCCTTCCTTCGTGAGCTTTCTTTTGCGTCAAGTAAGCCATAAAATGCTGTATTTTGCATCATTTATACCTGAGACTTTACTAATCATGTTTGTTAGCTCATTTATAGGAAAAAGGACTAAAAGTGCATGAAATATATAATTTGTTCTCAAAACTTAGGCTAAAATATGGGCAAAATATATTGATATAGGCGCGTAATTTCGCCTATCATCAGGGCACTCCAGTATTCTTCGTGTGCAAGAAAGATGGTTCTCTGAGGATGTGTATAGACTATCATTAACTTAATAAAGTCACGGTTAAGAACAAGTATCCTCTTCCCAAAATCAATGACTTATTTGACCAACTATAGGGTGCTAGTTATTTCTCTAAGATAGACGTCAGATTCGGATATAATCAGCTCAGAGTTAGAGAATTTGACATCTCAAAAATAGCTTTCTATACTCGGTATGGTCACTTCAAGTTTCTAGTCATATTATTTGGTCTTACCAATGCCCCAGCTGCTTTCATGGACTAGATGAACCATGTGTTCAAACAGTACTTGGACATGTTCGTCATAGTCTTTATAGATGATATTATGGTCTAGTCCCACACTGAGCGTGATCATGCAGACAATCTCAAAATATTACTTCAGACTCTTAGAAATCATCAGTTGTTTGCCAAATTTAGTAAGTGTAAATTTTGGCTAAGGTCAGTAGCATTTCTTTGTCATATCATTTTCGATGATGGCATTAGAGTAGATCCTCAAAAGACTGAAGCAGTAAAAAACTGGCCTTGACCTATCTCTCCATTAAATATCAGGAGTTTCTTGGGTTTAGATGGCTATTATAGATGGTTTGTTGAAGGATTTTCATCTATTGCATCCCCTATGTCCAAATTGACTCAGAAGAAAGTTAATTTTCAGTAGTCTGATCCTTGCGAGAAGAGTTGTTAGGAATTGAAGACTCAACTAACCTCAGCTTTAGTTTTAGGTATCCATATGATTTAGATGGGTTCATAGTATACTATGATGCATCCAGAGTAGGTTTGGGTTGTTTCCTCATGCAGTATGGTAGGGTCATAGCCTACGCCTCCAGATAGTTAAAGCTCTATGAGAAGAATTATACTACTCATGATCTTGAGTTAGCAGTCGTAATCTTTGCCTTGAAGATTTAGAGGCATTATCTCTATGAAGTTCATGTAGATATCTTCACAGATCATAAGAGTCTTTGATATGTCTTTTCTGAGAAAGATCTTAATCTTCATTAGAGAAGGTGGTTAGAGCTCTTGAAAGATTATGACAAGAGTGTTCTTTATCATCTCGGCAAGGCCAACGTAGTGGTCTACTCTCTCAGTAGACTCTCTATAGGTAGTGTTTCTCATATTGAGGATAGTAAGAAGAAGTTAGCTCAGGAAGTCCATCATCTTGTCAGACTAGGCGTTCTCTTAGTCGATTGTTCAGAGGGCGGGGTATGTGTTTAGAGTAGTTCAGAATCATCACTACTTTTTGAGGAGAAAGAAAATCAAGCTAGAGATCCCAGCCTAGTCAAGTTGAAAAAGTCAGTTCAAAATCAGAAAGTAGAGGTTCTCTCCCAAGGGGGAGATGGTGTCCTTCATTGTTAGGGTCGCCTTTATATTCTAACGTAGATGACATAAGGTAGCAAATTCTTATAGAAGCGCATGGTGTGCCTTACTCTATTCATCCAGGGGCCATAAAGATGTACCGCAACTTATGGGAGATATATTGGTGGATTGGGATGAAGAGAAATATTGTAGAGTTTGTAGCTACGTGCTCTACATGTTAGCAGGTTCAGATAAAGCATCAGAAGCCTAGTGGTCCTATGCAGGAGTTCATTATTCCTACTTGGATTGGGAATAAGTGAACATGGACTTCGTGATAGGTTTGCCTCGAACTTGTTATTTGCATGATTCAGTTTGGGTCATTTACACAGAATGACTAAATCAACCTATTTTCTTCCAGTTCATACCTCTTATTCAACCGAGGATTATTCCAAGCTTTACATCAAGGATCTGGTCAGATCTATTATTTTAGATAGAGGTACCCAGTTCACCTCTCACTTTTGGAAAGCATTCCAAAAGGGTTTCGGTACCCATGTTTATCTCAGTATAGTCTTTCATCCTCAGACAGATGGTCAAGCAGAAAGGACCATTCAGACTCTAGAAGATATGCTAAGAGCGTGTGCAATTGATTTCAAGGGTAGTTAAGATGACCACTTGCCTTTGATTGAGTTTGCATACAACAAAAGCTATCATTCTAGTATTCAGATGGATCCATTCAAATCTCTCTATGGTAGGAGATATAGATCTCCAATAGGTTGGTTCGAAGTTAGTGAGGCCTTAGTCATAGGGCCTAACTTGGTATTCAATGCCTTAGAAAAAGTCCAGTTGAACAAATAAAGACTCCGGGAAGCTCAGAGCTGACATAATTCTTATGAAGATATTCATATATTATGTCTACCTCAAGATCTCTTCCATGAAAGGAGTAAAGCAATTCGGTAAGAAGGGAAAGCTTAGTCCCCGATATGTAGATCCCTTTAAGATTCTCAGGTATTTTGGCAAGGTAGTTTATGAGCTCAAATTGCCTTTAGATCTAGCCTTATTCCATCCAGTCTTCCATGTATCTTTGCTCAAGAAGTGCATAGGTGACCCATTAGTTGTAGTCCCTATTCAGAGCATAGATGTTCAAAACAACCTCTCTTATGAAGAGATTCCAGTGGAAATCTTAGACTATCAGACTCGTTGATTGAGGAACAAAGAAGTCCCTCTAGTTAAAGTTCTTTAGCAAAGTCAGTCCATCGAGGGAGATACTTAGGAAGTAGAGGCAGACATGCGTACCAAGTATCCTTACCTCTTCCCTGCCAATTCAGTTAAGCTTACTCAGTTTCATGTTTTGTGTTCATCACAAACTTGGTATTCAGTTTTATGTTCATGTTCCCATGATAAACCTAGTGTCAAATACCATTGCATATTCATTCATGCATTCATGTACCAGCTCATTTATGAAATTATGCATCAGACATGCTTCTCATTGTGAAAAACTTAAGTTCTTTAAGAACACACAGTTATGCATTCATTAATCAGTTATACATGCATCAGATATGCATGTTAAGTATGTTATGTTCAGTTTGTCAGTCACATCAGTCATGAGATCATCCAGTCATTCATGATCTATTTATTATTTCCTCTCTCAGTCAGTCTCATTGGAGGATGAATGTTCTCAAGGGGGAGATATTGTAATACCCGTGCTTTTTTTTCCTAGCTAAAAATCATCTGAAGGATGCTAGGACTTTCTTTGAAATGCAAATCTATTTTTATACATATGGTATTTTTGAGATTTTCACTTTCTATCACGTGGAAAATTAGGTTAGCTTTCCAATGATACTAAGTTTGTACAAATCCGACATTATATGAAGAAGTTATGGATGTTTTACTCAGAGGTGTCAGGATCGCCCAGGTTGACGAGCCATCAATATAGCGATGGACCATCACAACCAAGGCAGTGAGGCCACATTATGGATAAGAGTTGACGGACGGGTTGACGGACCGTCGAACTTGCGATGGACCGTCGCCCAAGCCGTCACTACTTAGGTAGTGAACCCCTTTTATGGTCCACGTGAGGGACCGTCGATCCTGTGATGGAACGTCGCATAAGCCGTCGCACGCCTCATTCATTTTTTCCAGGTCATTTTTAACAGGGGTATTTTGGTCATTTATCACTCGCCTATATATACCCAGTTATATTCGAATTTAGCCATTTTGTCCATTATTATTTCACAAACAAAATTAGGGTTTCTCTCTAAATTTAATCTCCAAGAATAAGATCAAATCTTCTTCAAGAACTAAAGGATTTCCAATTCTTCAAGTTCAAGAACATCAAGAACCTTGAATCAAGTATGTATAGTGTTTATTCATGGACCCCTTTCATTCATGAAGTCCAAGAATCCCTTTTCTAAAACGTAAGTTGTGGATTTTCTGTATGTTTTCATGATATGGATGCTCACGTTCATGTTGATAAGTGTAAAATTGGATTATACTCTATGATTGGTGATAATTTCTAAGTGGTGTTAATTATTTTAGAAATAGATTCATGCAATCCTATGACTAAACCTCAAAAGATGAAATTTGAATAGAAGCATGATGTTTAACTTTTGTATAATGTGCTTACATATTCTATGCCTACAACATGTTTGATTAAATGCCTAGATGAAGGAAAATTGCCTAACTAACATGATATCATGAAACCCCATGAATGTACAAGCTTATGCCTATTAGATGTTTGATGAAATGCTTCAATAAATGTGTCATGGTGATTATTATGTATTCAAGTAAGTCATGCGTTGTTAGTTTCCTTCCATCGAGTCCTGGGGGTACTTGTACCCAAAATATTAACTGTGTGCCTGGAGCCATGTCATATTTTCACGATACTCTCAGTCAAGCTATGAACTCTTGACTTAAGATAGTCTTATGAGTCAGGAAAATCTCCATGATCTCATGACTTAGTCAGTTATCAGATATCAGTAGTATTTCGTCAGTCAACGAAACTTAGTAACTTAGCTCATGATCAGTTCAGTAAATCATGTTTAGTCTCTATTCAGATGGGAGTAGGAATTAGCACCGAGTGAACCTAAGGATGGGGACTCACCTGTTATATGAGGGTGTGATTCCTAGAAGTAATCCTTGTATTCCAGAACTATGTATCCTACATAGGTTGACACATCGTAGCCTACTATATGAGGGTAGATGAGGTGGATTAACCTATTATATGAAGGTTCCCATCATTCTCACTAGAGTTACCTGTTATATATGAGGGTTTCTCATATGTTGTCCTTACTAGTGGCACGGTATTGACACTTTCTAATCAAGGCACAGATTGGTCCCCAGCTCAGCTATTATAGTATATTTAGGGCATGTCGGTTAAACACTGCTTCCCATAGTTTCATGTTACAGCTAATCAATCTCAGTAATAGAACTCAGATAGTTCTTCAAAATTCAGGACTGTCAAATATAGTCAACTCAGATACAGTACGGAACTCAGATAGATCCATTAGATTTAGGACTATTAGATGCAGTCACCGATGTTATTAGTCTTATTTAGATACAGTATCCTATATTATCAGTTACTAGTATTCCATGTTATCAATATACAGACTCAGAAATCATGTTATCATGTTGTCAGTTATAGTTATGTATTTATGCATGTACTCTCACGTTCATGTTAGATAGTCAGTTAGCATTAGCCAGGTATCTGAACCTTTGCATATAGCTTACCTCACATGTATACTCAGTACATTCTATTGTACTGATGCATTTGTGCTATGGTGCTTTCTTCTTATGTTACACCATAGGTTCAGAGGTAGGAGTTTCAGATTAGCAGTAGATTCCAGTTTCAGCAGTTAGAGTAGAAGTGAGACCTTATTCTTCGAGGACATGATGATTTTCTATTATTTCATCGATTAGCTTATTAGTTGGGGTTATTTGGGGACATATCCCATCAACTCCTTATTCAGATTAATTAGACAGTAGAGGCCTTTAGACTAGATAAAAACTATCATATTTTAGACTTTAGTTTTGTTTTGGGTACTCTATTACCCCACACATATGTTATTTAGTTATGTTCAGTATTGGACTTTATGACCTTTCAGTGCATGTTTCTGCATCTTCATGTTATATTATGCAGTATACAGGTACAAATATCAGTCATGGGTTAGCTTATGGTCCTTTGGGGTCATGAGCACCGTGTAGCATTTTGGTTCAGAAAAATTAGGGCGTTACATTCATGAAGGGGTATACCTTTCTGAACCACTGGTTCTCTTCAGGAAGCAATACCTTGGTGGCTATAAATACCTAAATTTTTCCTCAGAAAATTATTTTTTAGTAGAAAAATAATCTTCTTGTTCTTCTAAAAACTCTCGTGTGATCATCAAACCATTGAGTGTGTTCGAAGTTTCTAAAAATTTGTGGTACCGCTATTTTTCAGAAATATAATCATTTTATCCTAGGAGAAAAGATTTCATAATATCGGGTACTTGAGGAAAATAAATTCCTTAAGGATACACCGTGCATTCGGTGGACTTGGTACTATAATTTTCTACTTCATCTTCTTTCTTAAAGTTGATAAACACTTTATTTTGATAGTTTATTTGATTATTCATTTGGACTTATGTTTGAAGTTTTTGTAACTTCGTTGTAGTTATTGAAATTTGTTCTTGAACTTATTATTGAAGTTTATATTTAAAACATATAGATTTTGTACCCACCAGAAAAACAATCTTAAGGAATTTATTTTAAAAATATATTTTTTTGTGCTTCTTTGTTGAAATTTCCTTTTCACCATTTATAATTAAAGTACTTTTATAATCCGTATTGTTTGATTTCCGGAGAATAAAGCTTATTACTTTCTACTCTATTTGACCTTAACAGGTGATTTGAAGTCATAAAAATTTTATTACAAGTTAAAGGTCATTCGGTTAATCATTAAAAGAAAATAAAAACTTCATTGTTAAACTAGAAACAAGTGGTGTTTAAAGTTGGTACAACTTTATAATTAGTATTTTTATATACTAAGTTGATTGTCATTTTTGTGACAGAAAAATGACTACTGATGGTCATGCAACTGATGGTGTGATAAGTGTAGTAGCAATAAATATTTTACAACAAGCCGCACAAGTGCTATGCCTGTAATGGCACATGCGTAGAAATCCCAAAAACTTTTGAGTGTAGATTTTAAACACTGGCAGGAGAAAATATTCTTTTATTTGAAAACTTTATGTCTTCATAGGTTCATATCTGAAGATACTATAGAATTGTCTGAAGAAAATTCAGATAAAAAGAGGTTTGTTGTAATGGAGGCATGAAAATATTTAGATTTTTTATGCAAAAGTTATATCCTAAATGGCATCCAAGATAATATGTACAAAGCGTACAATGAAATAAAGACATCAAAAGATTTGTAGAATGTGCTGGAACGAAAGTATATGACTGAGGATGCTAGAACTAAAAAGTTCTTTATTGCAAGGTTCCTTGAATACAAGATGATTGATAATAAGACTTTCGTATCTCCAGTATAGGGATTATAAGTTATCATCCACGATCTCCTTGCAGAAGGTAGGAATATAGTAAATACCTTATTTGAACATATTAAGTTTGTTCTCAACATTAATATGATCTTTAATGTAGGTTTGATTGTGAACGAGGCCTTTCAAGTTGCAACAATAATAGAGAAGTTTTCGTCCTTGTAGAAGGACTTAAAAATTACTTGAAGCATAAAAGAAAGGAGATGACAGTCGAAGACCTCATTGTAAGGTTGCACATTGCGGAAGACAACAAAGTTGTAGAGAGAAGGTCAAAAGAAAATTCTGTAATGAGTGGAGCCAACTTTGTAGAGAAAGACCCCCAACTACTTGAAGAAATAGAATAAGATGGACAATAAAACAATCCACCTAAGAAGAAATTCATGGGGAAGTTCTTTAATTATGGAAAGGCTAGCCACAAGTTAATAGATTGTCGTGCACTAAAGAAAGAAAAGAAGAAGGACCAAGCCAACATGGCTAAATATAAAAATGAAATGGATGATATATTTGTCATGCTTTCTGAATGTAACTTGGTGGGAAATCCTAGATATTTGTGGATAGATTCTACTGTGACCCTCCATGTTTGTGCCAATGAAGAGTTGTTTGTTGTATTATCTCTGGCTCAAGGTGAGGAGAAGATCTATATGATAAACTCCACGACAACAAAGACTGAAGGAACAGGAAATTTTTTCTTAAAAATAATGCCAGGCAAAGTGTTGACTCTCAATAATGTCCTTTATGTATTGGAGTAGATAAAGAACTTTATTTTCATATCACTTCTGACCAAAAACGGATTCGAATGTGTATTTTTTTCTGATAAGGTTGTAATTAAATAAGGGAAATTGTATGTAGGGAAATGATACCTTACTAAGAGCCTATTTAAGATGAATGTAATGACTATTGAAATCAACAAAAGTTCTATTTCTTCTTACTTACTTGAGTCTAATGAATTATGGCATGAACGATTAGGACATGTCAATTACAAAACTTTGCGAAAACTGATTAACTTAGAAGTTTTGACAAACTTTGAGTGCAATAAATCAAAATGTCAAACATGTGTGGAATCAAAGTATGCTAAGAATAAGTATAAGTCCGTTGAAAGGAATTACAATCCCTTAGACTTAATCCATACAAACATTTATGATATGAAGTCAACACCATCTCATAGTGGAAAAAATATTTATAACTTTTATTGACGATTGCACCAGGTATTGTTATGTCTATTTTCTAAATAGTAAGGATGAAGCAATAGATAAATTTAGGAAATATAAAATAGAAGTGGAAAATCAGTTAGAGAAAATGATCAAAATAATGAGTAGTGATAAGGGTGGAGAATATGAATCTCCTTCTGCAAAAATATGTGTAGAGAATGGAGTTGTCCATCAAACTACTGCCCTGTATTCACCTCAATTTAATAAAATTGCAAAAATAAAGAACCGAACCTTAAAGGAAATAATGAATGTCTTGCTTAAGTTCAGTTTTACTACAAAACTTGTGGGGGAAAGTTATCCTTACAACTAATCGAATACTCAATAGAGTGCACCATAGTAAGACACTATCAATTCCATATGAAAAATGAAAAGGAAATCTTGAAATATTTCAAAGTGTGGGGGTTTCTAGCAAAATTTCGAGTTCCTATACCTATAAGGGTGAAGATAGGACCTAAGACAGTGGATTACGAGTTCCTATAAGTCTTGACTATTTTTTATTCATAAATCCGAACATCAAGATATCAGTAAAAATATGATAATTGAATCATATAATGTTGAGTTCTTTGAACACATTTATTCTTATAAAAATAGACATGAACAGTCTAATGAAGGTTCTAAATGACCTCGAGATGAACCAAGCAAAGATGTGCATAATGATGAGAATCCAACACGTGGAACGCGTCAAAGAACATCAACTTTATTTGGATTGGATTTTGTAACTTTTCTCTGAAAAAATGAGCCTAAAAATTTAAAGATGTGATGTCGTTTTCAGACTTGTCCTTTTGGAAAGAGGCAGTCAATAGTGAGGTTGATTCAATCTTAAGCAGCCATACTTTGGAGTTGGTTGATCCTCCTCTAGGAAATAAACTTTTAGGTTCTAAATGGACCTTCAAAAGAAAAATAAAAGCGGATAATACTACTGACAAATACAAGGCAAGACTTGTAGTAAAAGACTTTAAACAAAAGGAAGACCTTGATTATTTTGATACATACTCACTTGTAACAAGGATAACGTTAATTTGGATGTTAATTTCCTTGGCGGTGGTATATGGTCTTGAAATCCATCAAATGGATCTGAAAATAACATTCCAAAATAGAGAATTGGAGGAAGAAATTTACATAAAACAACCTAAGGGTTATGTAGTTCCTGGTAAATAAAAGAATGTGTGCAAACTTGTTAAGTCACTTTATGAACTAAAACAAGCACCCAGAAAGTAGCATGCTAAGTTTTACCAAACCACGTTGACAAAAGAATTTAAGATAAATGAATGCGATAAATGTGTTATATTAAAGACACTCCAAATCACAAGGCTATTGTTTGTTTGTATGTGGATGATATATTGATAATCAATAGAGACATTTCTAACATAAATGCTATGAAATAAACGCTAGAGAGCAAGTATGATATAAAAGATCTTGGAGTTGCGAATATGATTTTAGGATAATAATCCATAAAACTCCACATGGTTAGGCATTATCATATTCTCATTACATTAAAAAGGTACTTGACAAGTTCAAGTATTTGAATTTTGATATTGTCAAGACTCTATTAAACGTGAGCTTTGTACTTTAAAAGAATGAAGGTTAAAGTGACTCACAGTTGGACTACGCAAGAGTGTTGGGATGTTTAATATATATCATGAACTTTACATGGCCATACATAGCATGTGCTATTAGTAAATTGAGTTGGTACGTGAGTAATCCCATTAAAATTCATTGGACGACAATGAAAAGAGTTTTGGGGTATCTTAAATATACTCAAGACTATGCTTTGCATTATAATAAATATCCAACTATAATTAAAGGATATAGTGATACAAATTAGATCACTAGATTGAGTAAGGTAAAATATACAAGTGGATATGTATTTACTTTAGGTGGAGGAGCAGTCTCTTGGAAATCGTCCAAACAGGCATATATATCCCACTCTACAATGGAATCTAAATTTATCACATTAGATAAAGTTGGTGAAGAAGCTGAATGGCTCCATAATTTCTTAAAAGATATTACTTATTAGCCCAAACCATTGGCATAAATATGTATGCACTGTGATAGCCAAGCGGCTATGGGTGGGGTAGGGAGAATGATATATAGTAGTAAATCTCGTCATATATGATAGTGATATAATATAGTTAAAGAACTACTCTCTAGTGGAATTATCACTGTTGACTATGTGAGGTCAAAAAATAATGTGTCGGATGTGCTTACAAAAGGCTTATCTAGAGAGGGAGTTGACAGAACATCGAAGGGAATAGGTTTACGGCCTAGGACAAGTCAGCATAGAAGTAACTCTACCTAGCAGGTGGAGATCCCAAGAGCTAGGTTCGAGGAGATCAACCAAAGTTGTGACTAAGTTCAAAATTTTCAATATAATCAACTGATTCACATGATGTAGACAATGTTTAAGAAACAAGGATAAGGTTTATGGAGTAAAGCTTTTTAATGGTTATCTAAATTTGACAGATTTGGCCAAATAGTTTAATCTATAGGATTGAATGTTTAGAAATCACTTATGTGAGGGTGAAGTGGAATCCACTTTAAGGAGAATATTAGTAAAGGCCTATTCTCTACGTTCTCAAGAAACCAGCGTGTGTTCATGGCTGAAACAAATAAAATCGTGAGAACGATAAACGATAAAAGACTAGTTATGTAAAATATGTTTTCTAGGTGTACATTAAAGTTCAACGGTTCAAGAAATCAAATATACCTATTAACCAACTGCATTTGGTGCATGCTCACTATGAAATGTTCAAAGGGAAACTCACGTATCCTGATGCAATCAGTCTTTGCTTGTTGATTACATACTTACTTGTAAATTTTTTATAAGATAGACATTTCCCATTCATGTGGGGGATTGTTGGGTTATTAAGAGGTGTGAATGGAAAATGAAAAGGTGATTTTATTTTTTTGGAAAGACACTAACTGAAAGGCAATTTGAATAGGCACCTTTTCAGATTGAACGGTTATGATCTTTCTAATGGTTGTGACTTTTTTGAAGTGTTGTAACTTTATAAAGGGGTATACCTTTCTGAACCATTTCTTCTCTTCATGAAGCAACACCTTGATGGCTATAAATACCTGAATTTTTCCTCAGGTAAAGACAATTATTTTTTAGTAGAAAAACAATCTTTTTTTCTTCTAAAAATTCTAGGGAGATCATCAAATCGTTGAGTGTATTCATAGTTTCTAAAAATTTGAGCTACAACTATTTTTAGAAAGAGAATAATTTTATCCTTGGAGGAAAGATTCCATAACCTCGCGTACTTAAGGAGAATAAATTCCTTAAGGACACACCGTGCATTTGATGAACTTGATACTATAATTTTCTACTTCATCTTCTTTCTTAAAGTTGATAAACACATTATTTTGATAGTTTATTTGATTATTCATTAGGACTTGTGTTTGAAGTTGTTGTAACTTTGTTGTAGTTCTTGAAAGTTGCTCTTGAACTTAGTATTGAAGTTTATATAGAAAAAATAAAATTTTTTACTCGTCAGAAAAATAGACTGTGATATCTGTTTATGTTGATGATTTGATGATCATAGGTGAAAATACTCTTGCATTTCAAAAAGTTAAAATGCTATGTTAAAAGTTTTTGAAATATCTGATCTAGGAGAGATGAATTTTTTCCTAGGAATGGAGATTTCTCTAAAGGAATTTTCTTGTCCCAAAAGAGGTATGCCTTGATTATCTTAAAAAGGTTCAAGCTTGATAAGTGCAAACCTGTTGCAACTCCACTTATTATGAATGAAAAGTTAATAAAGGATGATGGAGAAGAGAAGGCAGATTCAAAAAGTTTTAGGATCCTTATTGGAAGCTTGTTGTATCCAACTGCCACCATGCTAGACATGATGTTTGCTGCTATTTTATTGTCTCGATATATGTAATATCCCAGCACTAAGAATTTTAGAGCTGCTAAAAAGGTGTTTAGGTATATTAGAGTGACAACAGATTATGTCATTTGGTACATAAGTCTAGAGAATGAAGCTCTTATTGGTTATTGAGATAGTAATTGAGGTGGATGTTTGGAGGATTACAAAAGCATATCTGGTTACTCCCTTTCATTTGGTTTAGATATTTTTCTGAGAGAACAAAGAAGAGGGATACTGTAGATCAATCTTTAACTGAAGCTGAGTATGTGGCTGCTGCATCTGCTACAAATCAAGGAATTTGGTTGAGAAAAAACTTGTCTGAATTGTATCTTTTGCCAAAAGAACCATCAGTGATTTATTGTAATGCCCCAAAAATGGGTCACGAGATGTCACACGATGCTCAAAATTACGAGTAGTCCCAAGCTAACCCCGTAAGCCTTCTACTAAGTCTGAATCTCATATTAACGAAATTAAGCGATTAATAATTCAAAAATATTGAAGTTGTCAGAGCTAAACTACAATTTACTGAGCATAATGTATAAGAACATTTAAAAGTAGAAAGTCTGGAAAATAAATACTAAAATTCTGAGTTATGACTAGTAGTACGACAAGCCTCTACTACTAAAACTAGAGAGGTTGGGACAGACCCCTCACTGACTCAAACTAAACTGAAAACAACTAATCAAATTCTATGAAAGTTAAAAATCTGAGGAAATGGGTCCTCGAACCATGAGGATTCACCAACTATCAGGATGTAGATACAAATGTCAGAAAATTATGCTGCTGAGACTGAGAACCTGAACCTACATTATTAAATAATTTAGCACATAGTCGTATATATGGATCAGTACTTTGATGTACTGAGCATGTGGGAGTGAATGCATAAGTAAAATTAATATCTTAATGTTATCAAATTTATAAAATATGCTTCTTAAATGTAATGACTCACATTGGCTTGAATAGTTGAAAATAAAAAATCATCAATCATAAATACAAAACATACTATGTAAATCTGGTGAGCCATCACATTTAAAGTCTAAAAGCTGAACTGTTATATGTTATTCTTTTCTATTAGGTTGTAGGGAAAGTCTATCAAAATTTTTTTTATTATTCTTTACTAGTAGGGAATTCTTTTAAAAGCTGGTTTGCAAGCTTTTTAAACTGTAGGGTGGTTATTCTAACCAACATACACTATGTAAGCTATCATAGTGTCCAACGTCTAGTTCCCCTAAGGGAAAAACTTCATGTTTGGGAGAGCTGTCATACTCCTGCCAAGGAGTATAACGTGAACTAAGTGATTACATCTGTAATTCTCATCCATATAGAAATGGACTTAATCTGAAACTGTACCTATGTTGGCTCGTAGTTCTAGGAAAGTAGGAGGAGCTAAATCCACACTTCCCGCTTGGTACTAAATACTACTCCCTTTAATCTGTATGCTCATTCTGTAAGATATGCACCTTAAATAACATACTGATTCATACTGAAAGCTAATTGTGCATCTATTTGTTTAAAACTGAAATTAAGTTGTAAAGTGGATTCCATGTCTTAGCTAAATATCAAAAGATCAAATCTTGATTCAAAAGTTGATTATAAACAAGTCATAGGATGCTTAAAAGCAATCTTCTTGGAATATGAATATTCAAGATAGGGCTTAATAAACCATGCATCAAATTCATGTCAAAACCTCATAAAGTTCATGCTTAATAATGAAAGCATTGATAATTCAATTCCAAATCTGGAAAATAATGTCATACGCATAATAATGCAAAAATAGACATGTAATTAAACATCTATCACATAAAACATCATAATCTTCAAATAACAATATTTGTGTATGAACCCTTATTTGAAATTCATGTATATTTATGTAAAAACATAATAAAAAGCAAGTTTTAAGCACAAGGGTGAAAGAATTATCCTTGTTCGTAAACCCTACATACCTTAATTGATAAACTAGATAAAGAAGCTTGATTTTTAGTTCCTATTTATGCTCTTGAGGATTGATTCTTGGAATTCTTGAATAAGAAACCTTGAAATTTGAACTATATTAGAAAAAGAATGGAGGAATTTGGGTATTTTTGAAGTTGGATAATGAAGTCTAGGGTTTTCTTAAAGAGGAAATTAGTGAAAACTGAATATATTTTTCTCATAAATATGATTAATCTTCTATTTTCACAATTTGGGGGTGTAGGAAAAAGACTATGTTGCCCTTGGAATTTAAAATTCACAACTAAAACACCGATTAAGGCCTCACCAAGACGTGGTAAGTGGGTCATCGTGATGCCCACCGTGACATGGTAGAATCGCAGTGGCTCACTGGAAATTTATAATTATTGATCTAGGATTCACGACAATGCGATGGCATGCTCATCTTGATACTCACCACGATGCGCTGAAATCACGATGAGCTAATGGAAACTGACAAATGCTGATTTGGCCTCCACCGCGACGTGGTGGCTTCCTCACTACGATACTCACCGCGATACGGCCTAATCGCTATGAGCTATGGTTTTGCCAATTCGAATGTGATCTAATCCTCATCTGAAAATTATGAAAATTACCTGAGACAGGCTTTCTACACCCCCGAATATAATTTAACTCAAAAATCATTATCTCGGAGCCCAAAAAGTCAACTTAAAAATCTTTGAAGTTTTGAAGGAGTAAAAAATGACTAAGTCCCTCAACTCTTAGCTTTATTTTCAGGTTCTAAGTACTATAAGCATGTACTAAGGGCTGGACTGAGCTATAAATATTTGGGGTATTACAACATCTCCCCCTTGGGAACATTCGGGGATGAATGAGACTAATTAAGCTGAGGATACTGAGGAACTGAGACTATAACTGGCATGCACAACTGAAAACATGACTAAACTTTTTGCAATTGCAAAAATTATCAAGAGGGTACCTATATAGAGTTGAAACTTATAATGAAAAAGAGATGATCTGAGAAGACTCGTTACCTTATGTTGAATTTGAATTTGCGGCAAAAAGATGAGTATACTTGGTTCGCATATCTACTTTTTCTTCCCAAGTGGCGCCCTCAACGGATTTATTCCTCCAAAGAACTTTGACCAAGGGAGCTTCTTTGTTCCTTAGTATACGAATCTGCCGATCAAGGATCTCAATTGGAATCTCTTCATAAGAGAGACTATAATGAATATCTGTGCTTTCTAAGGGTACTATAACAGCTGGATCACTAATACACTTCTTTAACAAGGATACATGGAACATGGGTGAATGGATGACAAATCTGCAGGAAACTCAAGCTCATATGCCACCTTCATAACATGGCTCAAAATCTTGAAGGGGCCAAAATAGAGGGGACTAAGTTTCCCTTTTTTGCCAAATCTCTTCACCCCCTACATAAGTGACACTTTCAAATAAAATAAGTCACCAACTTCGAACTCAAGATCCTTTTTCTCACATCTGGATAAGATTTCTGACGAATCTGGGCTATTTTCAACCTTTCTCGAATCAACTAAACTTTCTCCATATCTTCTAATACCATATTAGGCCCTATAAAAGTGGCCTCACCGACTTCGAATTAATTGATAGATGGCCTACATCTTCTCACATAAAGAGTCTCAAATAGGGCCATCTAAATTCTAGCTTGGTAACCGTTATCGTTGGTGAACTTGATCAACGAAAAAATACTCATCCTAACTACCCTTGAAATCAAGCACACATGCCCTCAACATATCTTCTAAGGTCTGAATGGTTCTTTCTTCCTGACCATCTGTCTGAGGATGAAAAGGTGAACTCAGAAGAACTTTGGTACCAAGACCCTTTTGAAAGGCTAAACTGAGTACCCTTATCTGAAATAATAGACGAAGGAACTCCATGCAATCTAACCAACTCTCTGATATACAACTTATCATAATCCTCAGTTGAGTAGGACTGACAATGCCCAAGTGCACACGCAAGTGTATGTGGTCTTATCAAGTAGTAAAATGGCCAGAGACTTAATTTTACAACAATTTAATTCTAGTTCATAGTTTAGATTAATCTAATGCAAGAGTAACCAAAAAGAGAATTATGAATTATTTTGTAATTTAAAAATAAAGGAAAAAATGCAAAAATTAAAATACTTGAAATCATCAATGGAGTAAAACTCAGGGGTAAAGCACTCCGAACAATCATACTATATTATTGAATTTCATTCGTTAACTTACTTATCTTGGTTGTTGATTCGTAGGGTTAATTGCATGATCATGATTTTCCAACCTGTAATTTTTTATCTCATTTTGACATTACAACTACATCGTTGAGCGGGGATGTAATAATCAAATTAGGTGAATTAACGCTATCATCTTACGTATGAATCAAGTAAGGCATCTAAGTACATCCTTGTCCTAGATACTAAGTTTAATTCTTTATTTTATAAAAGAATAAAATCCAAACTTTTTTTATTCCCAAGTTGTATCTCTCTATTCTCTCTCCCAAGATCAAAAGGTCTACAATATATGTATTTTATGGGTGATCAATCCATAAAATAATTAAAGCAAGAATAAACAAATAGCCAAATATGATAAGCAAAATTAACGAATTTAATCCAAAATAATAATAATCATGTTCTTCGCTTTAACCCCGGAAAGAGGGTTTCTAGCCGCTAAAATTCATAATCACTATCCAATTAATTGAATACATGATATGAAAAATTAAAATCTAAATAAAATAATTAAAACCTAATAAACCGTGTAACAACCTCCGTATTTTTTACTCCAAAAATCGTGCACTGTATCACCAACGTGTCCAGCAATATTTATGTAAATAAACTAATCCTAATTCTATTAGGATCAAAATTAATAAGCTGCAGGGATCCGTAGTCATATTCCATCTAACTTTCCATATGGAAAATATATTATATTTTTTTGTGCTAACTTTCTTGAACCGTGTGCCACTCCATTTTTTGAATAAACATAGGAAAAAGTCCCAAAGCTGTTGTCGGCAGAATATAATTTGATCAACGCGACGCTTCGTTGGACTGATTAGATCTGAAATTTTCGACGCGTTGCGTCGATTTCGCGTCAACTTACTGAAATTTGCTTCCAAAATTTTGATTTAGTGTAGAACATCCTATCCTTTGTCCATACCTTTTGTGGTGCATTTTGAATGAATTTTCGGTCTTTTTATCATCAATATATCACCATATTTAGTTCACAAGGCCTCCTACAATATCACACACCACAATTAAAGATCAAAACAACACAATATTCTCAATGACAAATCAAAACAAGAGCTTAGATAAGGCAAATTTTCAAAGATCTTTCACTTATTATTCCAACTCTTGACTTAATCAAATTAAACTTTGCACATTACAAACAAGTTAATCCACTCATACTTACAACATTAAAATATTTGATACAATTGAAATAGATTAGAATCTACCGAAACCAACTAGAGACACACCTAGCTCAAGCTAGTAAAACTAGTTTTCTGGGTTGAACTATAAATTACTCAATTAAGCACAAACTTGTTTAAAAAATACTTTGAACATTGTAATCACATACTTGGACACTTAAATGCTTATTTATATCAATATGAACACGTCAAGCACACGAATTGCTCTCAAAACAAGGAAAAATAAGCTAAAATAATGATACAAAAGTGTATAAAACCACCTCAGATCATCCCCCCACACTAAAACCATTGTTCGTCCTCAAACAACTCTTTACTATAAGCATAAATATCTGAGGTGACACTACACTGCTATTAAAATAAAGACACCAAAGCTAGTACTACAAAGACTACACAGAATGCAAGTTTTCTCCACAAAGCATGCTTTTTACACAATTGAAAGCTCATGAACAATACTCCAAAACATCCTAGCCTAAAGACTTGAGTCACCTAAGTGGAAAACTCATGCTTATCATTCAATCAAGGACATCATACAAATCACCCACATTTATCAAACATGTGCCCTTACAAAAGAGATACCCATAATCACTTACAATAATGCAACTTATAGAATAATGGGTACACGAATCAAATTACACTCACTCTCACAAAGAATTCACAAGTTACACACAATGAACCATATGATTTCCCTTAGTGTAATGCTCCACTAATAGTCGAATGTAAAACTTAGGATCAATTAGGACTTTTTCGGGTTGTAATGTAGGGTAAGGGACGGGTAGGAACTATTTGGGAATAGTGACTAACCTCTCTAAACACTTTAATACACAACATTATTCATTTAAAATCACTCTCCAATAACCAAATTACACTTATTCATTCTTCCATACCTTTTGTTTTTGCCCTATCTCTTTTAAGAATTTTCACAAACACATGGTGGACACATAGTTTACTACCATAAGAATCAATTTTTTTTCTTATTCACAACCATGATAATATTTCTAACATCAATTATATCACATTCATCCACCACACATCAATTATACACACCAAAAACTATTACCTTGGAGCATCAATTTCACTTTTTTCTTCTTCAATTTCTCAAACTCCTTACTCAATAAATATTTTTCATTAAAGCACTTAGGAGCTTTTGGGATCAAAATCAGGTCTATCGAAGAAGGGATTAGGTTACTTATAAGGTTGCCAAAAAAAAGCTAAAAGCTCAATGGGGGTTAGCAAGGATAATGCACAATGGTAGGATAAATAGAAGGTATAAAACAAGGCTATCAAAAAAATGCCTAAATCATCTCCTAAACTCTCATTCTTTATTTCACTGTACACACATACCGAGCAAGTTATAGACATCACATGTAATAAGGAATATACAATATTCTCACACTCACATGGCACATGCTCAACTCAATAGGATCATCATAGACTCCCAATCAAATAATAGCCTAACTTTAAAATTAATCCACCATGAAAAAATTCATAAACTTGAGCCTAGGAGTTTCAAAAATAGCAATTCACACAATAAACATGCTTTTACAGACAAATCCACTTGCATCATTTAATCAAAAATAGAACCAACAAGAATATCTCACTTATTCTTTACCTAAATCTTTTTAAATTGAGCCAAAATCTGGGAAAGTTCCCCACCCCACACTTAACAATCTACTTTGTCCCTAAAGTGAATTTAAAAGTAAGAGATAGAAATACTCCCTGAGGCCTCTAGGCCTAGCTAGTAGCATCTTCACACATAAAGGGGATCCATGGGATCCAGACTCAGTTTTTTCCATACTTCAAGCTCAAGTTTATGGTATTCAGACTGCCCATTAACCTGTGACTCAACCAAAAACAAAAACTACATAAAATAAAAACTAAACAAACTGAAAAGAAAACATACCTAATTAACTTAGGTTGCCTCCCAAGCAGTGTCTGATTTAGTGTCGCGGCATGACCAATATCAACTCAACCATATTCCTTCACCCTTTTACTCCCTTTTGGGAGTTAATTTTTTAATTCATTTTAGACCTCTTGAGTTTTCACTCTCAAAGTCACCATCTCTCTTCATATCAACCTTTATCATGTTGAGACACGGTGATTTCATCTTAGTTTGCTCAATCAAGTAATCTGAAGAGGTCTTTGGTGGAATAACCACCCCACACTTGTCCTCTTTAATAACATTGATCATACATAAATATTTAACTTGGGCCGTAATTGTGGGTGTTTTGTATACATCAAATACCACCCCTTCATCATCTACCCTCCTTTTGAGTGTGCCTTCTCTAACATCAATTAATGTTTCTTTGATTTGTAAAAATGGATTCCCCAAAATAATTGGCACCTGTTCATCTGTGCCAAAATTTAAAATAATAAAGTCACCAAGAATAACAAATTTACCAACCTGAATGAGGACATCTTCAATTATTCCTTCCGGATATGCCATGGAACTGCCTGCTAGCTGCAATTTTCATGGTGGTCGATTTAGGCTTTCCTAAGCCCAATTTTTTAAATAGTGATAGAGGCATAATATTTATACTTGCCTCTAAATCACTCAGAGCATGAACCTCTTTACTCTTAATTTGAATACAGATTGCAAACTTTCCTTGATTTTTTAATTTCTTCGATATTTTCTATGTCATCATTGCACTATACTTTTTTGTGAGCGTTATAGATCCAATATCCTATAGTTTTACCTTTTTTCCCACCATATCTCTCAAGTAATTTGCATAGTTAGGCATACTCTACAAAATATCTAGCACAGGTAAGTTAATATGAACCTCTTTGAATGTATCAATGAACTTTTTGAATAGGGCATCCTCCTTCGATTTTATTTGCCTATGAGGGAAGGGTAGTAGTAGTGTCTTTTTCACTTCTGGCTTAGCAACTTTTGGTCTCTAGTACTTAGACTTCCTTGAATTTTCAGCAACTTCTTTGGGAACTTATTGGGTCACCACCTTAGCATCTCCTTCCTTTATTTCCTTAGGAGGTTCTCCTTAAAGATCTTTGCCACTTCTTAAGGTGATTTCCATTACCTTTTGATTCTGTCCCACTTAAAACTTTAAACTTCTAGTAGTCGCTTGCAAAATTTTTAGGTCTGCAATAAACTGGGTCTGATTAGCTAGGATCTGCTTCAATATCTCCTTCGTGTTGTTAGTTGACTAACTTGGCTGGGCCTGTGGCTGTGGGGCATTCCATGGATGATTTGTTGGATAAGTCTACCACTTCATGTTTTAAGCACTACTGTAATTTAGCCTTTGAGTACTCCCTACATACATGACTGATTTTGGATTTGAAGCACACATGGCCACTGCATGTCCACTATTTTTGCATAACTCACACCAACCTGCAGCTTGTTGGATAGCATTGACTGTGGTTGTAGGTTCTACTGCTCCCAACTTTATGCTGCTAAATTATGTGTTGATTAAATTCTGTAGTGTAGAAACCTGTGCTAATAAGGTTGTGAATTGGTCCACCGTTAATACACCCACAATTTTTTTGCGGCACTTCTAGAATTTGAATGCCATCTGGATTTCCTTGTGCTATGCGGTTCAGCAATATGTACATCTCATCATAAGTTAGCTCCAATGCTTTACCACTTGCATCTGAATCTAGCAAAATCTTCTTATTGTGATCAAGAGCTTCTACAAAAGTTTGAGCAAATGCCTCATTCGACTATTGGTGATGTGGAAACTCTCGAAGAAGAGCCTTGAAGCATTCCTAAGTATGATAGAGGTTTTCATCAGGATTCTTTTTGAATCTCAATATAAAGTGTCGCTATCTTTCCTGATGGAAAAAATTTGATGAGGAACTTTCTGGCTAAATCATTCCATGAAGTGATTGAATTTGTTGGCGCCACATCCAACCACCTTTTAGCTTCCCCCAATAGAAAATGGGGAAATAGTGCCATCTGTACATAATCTGGAGTCACCCCAGCTAGAGTGAATGTATTAGTAAGCTCAATGAAGGTCTGTAAGTGAACTTGTTGATCCTTATGTGAAAGCTCTACAAACTGGAAATTTTCTGAAAGATTCCTGTGAAAAGTTTTATTAACGCGTAATTCGTGTCGAGTAGACCTTGTTGTTGTGAGAATTCTTAATTCATGAGTTCCATTACTAATAAGAAGTCGGACCATATTGTGTTTCAACTTGAAATTCCCCCCAGCTACCAATCTTTGAATTGGAGAAGTCAAGTTCGTTGGAAATGGGACTCCCACTTCCCTAACCTTCCTACCAGTTGCTTGTTGTTCAGCCATAAGAACAGTGTTATCTTGGTCTTCTTGGAATTAAGGAATTCTAAGGAGAAGGATTGTTTCTCTCCTGCATTGATGGTAAAGTTGCTCAGGTTCAAAGCTTGGTTCAACCAAGTCATGATCCTTTTCCAGCTTTCAACCAAGTCATGATCCCTTGCCAGCTTTCTACTTTGAAAACCTATTTCCTGCAACACAAAACCAAGACCAAGTGTAAAAAACACCAAATGAATCTAAAAGTAAAACTAAACAATTGCTAAATAACAAGTCCCTGGAAACAGTATCAAAAATATGGCAGCGCTCAAGCACACACGCAAGTGTACGTGGTCTTATCAAGTAATAAAATAGCCTAATTAAAGCCAAGTATCATTCCCACATAGACTTAATTTAACAACAATTTAATTCTAGTACACAATTTAAATTAATTTAGTGCAAGAGTAACTAAAAAGAGAATTTTGAATTATTTAAAGGAAACAATACAAAAATTAAAATACTTGAAACAATTAATGGAGTAAAACCCAGGGTTAAAGCACTCCAAACAATCATACTATGTTATTGAATTTCATTCGTTAATTGCTTATCTTGGTTGTTGATTCATAGGGTTAATTGCATGATCATGGTTTCCTAACCTCTAATCTTTTACCTAATTTTGACATAACAAATACATCGTTGAGCGGGGATGTAATAATCAAATTAGGTGACTTAAAGCTATCATCCTACGTATAAATCAAGGCATCTAAGTACATCTCTACCCTAAACGCTAAGTTTAATTCTTTATTTTATAAAAGAAAAAGACTCAAACTTTATTTATTCCCATGTTCTATCTCCCTATTCCCTCTCCCGAGATCAAAAGGTCGACAATATATGTATTTTAGGGGTGATCAATCCATAAAATAATTAAAGTAAGAATAAACAAACAACCAAATATGATAAGCAAAATTAACGAATTTAATTCAAAATAATAATAATCATGTTCTTTGCTTTAACCGCAAAAAAAGAGAATTTTTAGCCGATAACATTCATAATCACGATTCAATTAATTAAATACATGATATAAAAAATTAAAAGCTAAATAAAATAATTAAAACCTAATAAACCGTGTAGCAGCCTCCATATTTTCCTCCAAAAATCGTGCACGATGTCACCAACGTGTCCAAAGCTGAACGGATCCCTAGTCATATTCCATCAAAATTCCCATAAGGAAAATATATAATTTTGTTGTTTTGTGCCAGCTTTCTTGAACCGTGTGCCATTCCATTTTTGAATAAACATAGGACAAAGTCCCAAAGCTGTTGTCGGTAGAATATAATTTGAGCGACGCGAGGCGTCGCTGGACTAATTAGATTTGGAATTTTCGACGAGACGCGTAGACTTCGCGTAGATTCATTAGAATTTTCTTTCAAAATTTTGGTTAAGTGTAGAATATTTTATTCTTTGCTCATGTTTTTTGTAGTGTATTTTCAATAAATTTTTGGCCTTTTTATCATCAATATATCACAGTATTTAGCTCAGAAAGCCGCTTATAATATCATACACCACAAATTGAAGATCAAAACAACACACTATTCTCAATGATAGCTCAAAACAAGAGCTAAGATAAGGCAAATTCTCAATGATATTTCACTTATTATTCCGACTCTTGACTTAATCAAATTAAACTTTGCACATTACAAATAAGTTATTTCACTCATAATTACACCATTAAAATATTTGGAACAAATTAAACACATTAGAATGCACCAAAACCAACTAGACACACACCTAGCTCTAGCTAATAAAACTAGTTTTTCGGGTTGAACTCTAAATTACTCAATTAAGGAAAAACTTGTTTAAAAAATACTTTGAACATTGTAATCACATACTTGACACTTACATACTTATTTATATCACTATGAACATGTCAAAGACATGAATTTCTCTCAAAAAAAGGTGAAATTAGCTAGAATAATGATACAAAAGTGTATATAACCACCTCGGATCAAAGACATATGAACTGGCAGAAAATGGGTTGATTTGGTCAACCTATCTACAATAACCAAAATCGAATCATGCTGATAACGCAAAAGGGGTAGCCCAGCTACAAAATTCATATTTACCTCTTCCCACTTCCAAGTGGGAATACTAAACTCTAGCAAAGTGCCACAAGGCCTTTGGTGCTCCACCTTAACCTATTGAATAACAGAAAGCTTGCCACAAATTTTGCAATAGCTCTCTTCATACCACTCCTCCAATATACTTCTCGCAAATATCAGTATATCTTAGTAGCACCAGGGTGAATGGAATAACGCATACCATGCGCTTCAGCCATAATCCGCTGTCTTAAAACATTAATGCACGACATACATAACCTACTATAGTATCTCAATACATCATCTCCCCCTTGGGAGAAAACTCTATCCTCTGATCTCTGATCGACTCCTTCAACTTAACCAGAATGGGATCCTTATCTTGTTTCTCTTTTACCATAGAAACTAAAGATGATTCTTGTCATGACCCGAGTCACGGCCCTAGCCGTGATGAGAATCCCAAACCATGGGGCTCGGGCGCCTTTCTATCTTTAGTAATCATGCATAATACTCAAAAATAAAGAAAGAAATGCAGAAATAAAATAAATGGGATCATGGTCATACTTTGAATTCAATTTAACAATACTGGAAAGAAATCCATCAATATCTAAACAACGTCTATTATAGTCTGCAAAATATCTAATACATACAAAAATTATAAACTGTCTGCATGTAATACCCCGAGAAATTTTTTGTTAAAATTTTCTGCGTAAACGTGTTGGGTTCTATCTTTTAGAATGAATTATAAATTTTCCATGCGAAATGTCTTAGATTATGACCCACCATTGCATAGAGTATCGAATAATATTTCCAATGATATGTGGATCATCCAAAATGGACACCCGAGCGACGAGTTATGAACATTCCGATCGAACTGTGAATAGTAGTGAACAGTAAAATGAGCAGGAAAAAGTACGGAGGCCTAGCGTATTTTTTCTCAAACTTTAAAAGATCATAACTCCTTGTACATAATGATCTGGGTGATCTAATATATATCAACAGAAAGCTCTGCGAGTACTCTTTCCAATGAAATTAGTTTCATCCAATCTATCTATCAAAGAAAGAAGTTATGGTTGATCTACTTCAGACTGTCAAAACATTCCACCAAAGGACAGATTCGAGAATGTTTTTGATTTTTAGGGGCATTTTGGTCATTCCCCCTCACCTAAAATCCGTCCAAACCCTATACTAAAGCCTATTAGAAGTAATATATGTTATATTTCATCAAACTCCCTCAAAAAGAAAACCCTAAGCTCCTATATCCAACTTCAAAAACCTCCAAAGTTCACCATTAATTCTGCAAATTTATTCAAGATTCCAAGTTCCTAGTTCAAGAACTCTAAGAACAATCATTCAAAGGCACGATTAACATCTCAAAAATGAGTATCGATCTGAAGTTCATCATTTAAGGTATGTGGGGTTATTCACCAAGAACTCTCTTTCGTTCTTGTGCCCAAAAGTAATTTTCTTTATAAAGGTATGATTTTTATTTGATTTTTATAAATTTGAAGCATGAACCCATATCTTATGATGATTATTATGAAATCTTGATATTTATGATTTTGAAAGATGAATTTACATGTGTGGTGATATAAAGCATGAATCTTGAATGATATTTATCATGATTTTGATACTTGGGTTGTGAATCCCCATTGAAAATTGTGTTTTTTCAGAAAGTGTATGTTATAAGTACGTTGATGTTGAATATTTGAGATATTTTGAATGATTTGACCTTTTGGTCTTAATGGAGTTATTTTAAACTCGAGTGTGAAAGAAATACACAACGTGGCTGATTTTGATAGATGGAAAGCATGATGGCTCCCGATGTATATTTATATTTTACTGAAATTATTTTGTTGTGGATTGTCTTTGAAATGATCTGAGCTAAGTCCGAGAGAAATATTTAGCACCGAGTGGGAGGTATAAAGCGACCTTACTTCCCTAGAACTATGTGCCCCCGTAAGAGTAAGCCTGAGGCTAATTTATATAGTGATCACTAGTTTGTATGGATTTGATATCGATAGTCCTACTTCGATGGGAAGGATAGGATGGCTCTACCCAACGTGGGTTGTACATTGGACTCCATGTAGCTCAAATGGTTTATGTCAGTTATAGGATCTCCTAATTTGTGTGTTTTTCCTTGTGTCTATGGTGAATGGTGAAGTGATTTGAAAGTGGAATTGTGAAAGTTATTCTTTCGAAAGATTTAAATGATATTTACATTATGAGAATTGATATTCTTGATGAACTGAAAGTGATTGACAAATTATATGATAACTCACATGTGTTATTGTACTTATTTTATCCTCTCATGATTATGATGATTTTCTTTGGGCTATGTGAGTCTTTCATACATCCTGCATATTTCTTATAAATATTTATGATGATGATGTTTATACAACTGCATACACCCCATATACTCGGTTTCTTTCCATGGTACTGACCTACATCTTCGGACTTGGGCTGCATTTTCTCAGAATATAGGTTCAGGTGCTCAGTTTCAGGTTCGATAGTGATTCTTTGGGCACGCTGTTCTACATCTTCTGTTATGGTAAGTACTTATGTTCCGAGAATGTGATGTCTGATGTTAGTTTCACAAAATTGTTTACATTTGATAACTGAGTATGAGTCAGTTGGAGCATGTCTCAATGGCTCGCTGGTTTTATTAATTTTATTAGAGGCTTGTCAGACTAGTATAGATGTTGGAAGTTGACTAATAAGTCGTATTTTGTTATCTTTCTGAAATGCTTTTATTCTTGGATGATGATTACTTTATTGATATTTGAGGTTTATTTATGGAAACCCCATTGATTTGTGTTGAACTGAATGAAAATGGCTCAAAGGCTTAGCTTGGGGCTACTCATAGCCTCAAGCACCATGTGACGCTTCGGTACCTATTTTTTGGGGTGTTACAATCTTGGTATCAGAGCCTAAGGTTTTAAGGTGTCCTAGGGAGTCTAACAAGCCGCGTTAGGTAGAGTCTTGATCATCGGTGTGTAGCGCACCACATCTATGAGCAAGAGTCTACAAGACGTTTTAGGAAAAACTATGATTCTTTCTTTAAGAAGTCTATCGTGCTTAAAGTGTCTCTCTCTGCTATTGATTCATGCTCTCTACTTTCAAAAATATGCCTCCACATCAAGCGAGAAGAAATAATGTTGGTCAGTAACCTCAACCCGCTGACCCATTGAATGAAAACGTATCTCATGCTGAATTTCAGGCAGCCTTTTAGGCACTGGCCCAAGCTGTTACTACAAATGTTCAGGCCAACCCGGCCCCAGATCCACAGCAGTAGGGAGGTGATTTAGCTGCTGCTAGGATCCGTGACTTCATGCGAATGAATCCACTAAAATTCTATGGGTCCAAGTCTGATGAGTATCCACAATTATTTTTAGAGAAGGTGCAGAAGATTACCCAGGTAATGCATGTATCTGAGGAACATAGTGTGGAGTTGGCTACGTATAGGTTGAAAGACCTTGCTTATGACTGGTTTATTACTTAGAGGAAAGGTAGAGGTGAGGGATCTATCCTTACAGCTTGGCAAGAGTTCCTGGATGCATTCCTGGATAAGTTTTTCCCTTTAGAGATAAGAGAGGTAAAGATGAAAGAGTTTATGAACCTGCGACAGGGCTCTATGACTGTTAGGGAGTACTATCTAAAGTTCAATCAGTTGGCCAAGTATGCTCCTGACTTAGTGGCTGATAATCAGGCTAGTATGAGTAAGTTTGTGATTGGAGTGTCTAGTTATGTGGTTAAGAAGTGTTGGTCTGCTATGCTGAATAGTGAGATGAATCTTTCTAGGCTGATGACTCATGCCCAACAGATTGAGGTAGACAAGATTAAAGAGAGAGATAGAATGAGAGGGAATAAGAGAGCTAGGTTCGAGCAGCACGGACAGGGTTAGACTAGATCACAGGGAGGGAGTCGCTCTCAGTATCAGGATCATTCATCTATGCCAGCACCATTATCTGCTAGTGCTCCTGTGCTTAGAGGTAGGCAGGAGCAAGGTACCAGGTCATATGCATCCAGGTCCCAGTACAGTGCTGGCAGTAAGCCAAATCATCCCCTGTGTCCTAAGTGTGGTAAGGCTCATTCGGGTGAGTGTTGGGGTGAGAAAAGGGGTTGTTTTTGGTGTGGTGACATAGGTCTCAGAGTTAGAGATTTTCCACAAAATGGACAAGGACGTCATGACTATCGCCCTCAGACCCAGACTCAGACTGTTAGTGCTCCAGTTCCAGCGACTCGCCCAGCCCCAACTCAGGGCGCCTCTTCTAGTAATGCTGGAGGGTAATGCCAAAATAGATTCTATGCTTTACCGTCCTACCAGGAACAGGAAGACTCTCCCGATGTTGTTACTAGTATGCTTCTTATATTTTAGTTTGATGTGTATGCTTTGTTGGATCCTGGATCCAGTTTCTCATATGTTACACCTTTGATTGCTGTGAATTTTGAAATGAGTCCTGAGATTATTCCTGAGCCTATCCTAGTTTCTACCCAAGTAGGTGATTCAATTGTTGCCCAGAAAATGTATAAAAAGTGTCCTATTACCGTTCTTCATAGAGTCTTATTGGCTGATCTGATTGAGTTAGACATGTAGATTTTGATGTGATTTTGGGTATGGACTGGCTATATTCTTCTTATGCCTCTATTGATTGTCAGACTTGAGTGGTCAAGTTTTAGTTTCCAGGTGCATCCGTGTTTGAGTGTTCTTGGAATTCTGTGTCACCCAAGAGTCATTTTATCTCTTACCTCAAAGCTAGAAAGCTTATTTCCAAGGGATATATTTACCATTTGGTTAGAGTCAAAGACACTATGTCTGAGACTCTAACTCTCAAGTCTGTTAACGTCGTCAATAAGTTTTCTAATGTCTTTTCGGATGATCTCCTAGGGATACCTCCTGATAGAGATATAGAGTTTGGGATTGATCTTTTTAGTGATACTCAGTCCATTTCTATTCCTCCTTACTGTATGGCCTCTGCAGAACTTAAGGAGTTGAAAGAGCAACTCAAAGATCTACTAGATAAGGGTTTCATAAGGTCCAGTGTTTCTCCTTGGGGTGATCCTGTGTTGTTTGTGAGAAAGAAATATGGCTCTTTGCGTATATGCATTGATTACCGCCAACTGAATAAAGTCACCGTAAAAAATAAGTACCCCCATCCGAGAATAGATGATTTATTTGACCAATTGCAAGGTGCAAGTTGTTTCTCAAAGATAGACCTTCGTTCCGACTATCATCAACTCAAAGGTAGGGAGTGTGACATCCCAAAAAACGCTTTTCAAACTCGTTATGGATATTTTGAGTTTGTTGTTATGTCTTTTGGGTTAACTAATGCCCCAACAGCTTTCATGGACCTCATGAATCGAGTGTTCAGATCATATCTGGATATGTTTGTCATAGTGTTGATCGATGATATACTGGTGTACTCCTGTAGTGAGGATGAACATTCTGATCATCGCCAAACTGTCTTGAAAACCCTTAGAGATCACAAGTTGTTTGCCAAGTTTAGTAAGTGTGAGTTTTTGCTAAGGTCAGTTGATTTTCTGGGTCATATCATTTCTTCCGAGGGTATTAGAGTTGATCCCCAAAAGACCAAAGTTGTTAGAAATTATCCTAAACCTATTTCTCCAACTGATATCCAAAATTTCTTGGGTTTAGCTGGCTATTACCTCCGTTTTGTTGAGGGTTTCTCCTCTATAGCGTCTTTTATGACTCGGTTGACCCAAAAGAAAGTGAATTTCTTATGGTTTGAATCTTATGAGAAGAGTTTTCAGGAGTTGAAGACTCGACTCACTTCATCGACTATTTTGACTTTGCCTGATGGTGTTAATGGTTTTGTGTTATACTATGATACTTCAAGAGTTAGGTTGGGTTGCATATTGATGCAGAAGGGTAAGGTGATAGCTTATGCTTCTAGACAGTTGAAAACCCATGAGAAAAATTACCCCAACAATGACCGTGAGTTAGATGTTGGTGTGTTTTCTTTGAAAATCTAGAGACACTACTTGTATGGTGTCCATGTTATGGTTTCACTGATCATAAGAGTCTGCAGTATGTGTTTACCCAGAGAGAATTGAATCTTAGGCAGAGACGATGGTTAGAATTATTAAAGGACTATGATATGAGTGTGTTGTACCATTCGGGCAAGGCCAATGTTATGGTGGATGCCCTAAGTAGAGTGTCCATGGGTAGTGTTCTGCATGTGGTAGAAGGTAAGAAAGAGTTGGCTCGTGATGTACATCGTTAGTCTAGATTGGGGGTTAGGTTGTTTGACTCTGCTGAAGGTAGTATAGGGGTTCAGAGTAGTTCCAAATCCTCCTTGGTTTAGGAAGTGAAGGAAAAGCAATACTTAGATGCTAGTTTGGTCAGACTGAAGAAGTTAGTCAAGGACCAAAAAGTAGAGGTTTTCTCCCAAAGAGGGAGATGGTTTGTTGAGATTGCAGGGTAGATTGTGTGTCCCGAATGTTGATGATCTGAGACAGAGGATTATGGCTGAAGCGCACGGGGTGGAATATTTTAATCATCCTGGTGCCACCAAGACGTACCGAGACTTACGGGAAATCTATTGGTGGAGTGGCATGAAGAAAGATATAGCAGTGTTTGTACCTAAGTGTACAACATGCCAACAGGTTAAGGTTGAACACCAAAGACCTGGTGGTATGATGCAAGAGTTTAGTATTCCCACCTGGAAGTGGGAAGAGATAAATATGGACTTTGGGATTGGCTTACCTCCTTCCCGATGCCATCATGATTCCAGTTGGATTGTGGTTGATAGGTTGACTAAGTCTGCTCATTTCTTGCCTGTTCATACTTTATATACTACTGAGGATTACGCTAGGTTATATATCCAAGAGCTAGTCAGACTGCATGGAGTTCCCTTGTCTATCATTTTGGATAGGTGTAACACCCCGGAAAACGGGTCTCGGAGCATCACACGGTGCTTGAGGCTACGAGTAGCTTTAAGCTAACCCTTTGAGCCATTTTCATTCAGTTCAACACAAATCAACGGGGTTTCCATAAATAACCCTCAAATATCAACAGAGTAATCATCATCCAAGAATAAAAGAATTTCAGAAAGATAACAAAATATGACTTATTAGTCAACTCCCAACATTTATACTAGTCTGACATGTCTCTAATAAAATCAATAAAACCAGCGAGCCATTGAGACATGCCCCAACTGACTCATACTCAGTTATCAAATGTAAACAATTTCGTGAAACCAACATCACATCCTCGGAACATGAGGACTCACCACAACAGAGGATGCAGAACAGCGTGCCCGAAGAATCACTTCCAATCTGGAACTGAGCACCTGAACCTACATTCCGAGAAAATGCAACCCACATCCGAAGATGTGGGTCAGTACTGGAAAGAAATTGAGTATATGGGGGTGTATGTAGTTGTATAAAAATTATCATCATAAATATTTATAAAAAATATGCAGGATTTATGAAAGACTCACATAGCCCGAAGAAAATCATCATAATCATGAGAGGATGAAATAAGTACAATAACACATATGAGTCATCATATAATTTGTCAATCACTTTCAGTTCATCAAGAATATCAATTCTTATAATGTAAATATCATTTAAATCTTTCGAAACAATAACTTTCACAATTCCATTTTCAAATCACTTCACCATTTACCATAGACACAAGGAAACACATACACACTGGGAGATCCTATAACCGACATAAACCATGTGAGCTATATAGAGTCCAACGTACAACCCATGTTGGGGAAATCCGTCCTATCCTTGCCATCGGAGTAGGACTATCGATATCAAATCCACACAAACTAGTGATCAGGATATAAATTAGCCTCAGGCTCACTCCTATGGGGGCACGTAGTTCTATGGAAGTAAGGTCGATTTATATCTTCCACCCGGTGCTAAAGATTTCTCCCAGACTTAGCTCAGATCATTTCAAAGACAATCCTCAACAAAACAATTTCAGTAATATATAAATATACATCGGGAGCCATCATGCTTCCCATCTATCAAAATCAACCCCGTTGTGGATTTCTTTCACACTCGAGTTCAAAATAAATCCATTAAGACCAAAAGGTAAAATCATTCAAAATATCTTAAATATTCAACATCAACGTGCTTATAACACACACTTACTAAAAAAACACAATTTCCAATGGGGATTAACAACCCAAATATTAAAATCATGATAAATATCGTTCAAGATTCCTGCTTTATATCACTACATATGTAAATTCATCTTTCAAAATCATAAACATCAAGATTTCACAATAATCATCATAAGATATGGGTTCATGTTTCAAATTCATAAAAATCAAATAAAAATCATGCCTTTATAAAGAAAAATATTTTTGGACACAAGAACGAAAGAGAGTTCTTGTTGAAAAATCCCACATACCTTAAATGATGAACTTTAGATCGATACTCATTTTTGAGATGTTAATCGTTCCTTTGAATGATGGTTCTTGGAGTTCTTGAACTAGAAACTTGAAATCTTGAATAAATTTGCAGAATTAATGATGAACTTTGGAGGTTCTTGAAGTTGGATGTAGGAGCTTGGGGTTTTCTTTTTGAGGGAGTTTGATGAAATATAACATATAATGCTTCTAATAGGTTTTAATATAGGGTTTGGACAGATTTTGGGTGAGGGGGAATGACCAAAACGCTCCTAAAAATCAAAAAAAAAATTCAAATCTGTCATTTGGTGGACTGTTTTGATAGTTTGACGTAGATCAACCATAATGTTTTACTCCAATATTCAAATTGGATAAAACCAATTTCATTAGAAAGAGGACTCGCAGAGCTTAGCGTTGATATATAGTATATCACCCAGATCATTATGTACAAGGATTTATGATCTTTTAAATTTGGAGAAATAATACACAGGCCTCAGTACTTTTTCCTGCATGTTTTACTATTCACTACTATTCACGATTCGATCGAAATGTTCACAACTCATCGCTCGGGTGTCCATTTTGGATGATCCATATATCGTTGGAAATATTATTCTATACTCTACTCAATGGTGGGTCATAATCTAAGATATTTCGCACAAAAAATTTATAATTCATTCTAGAAGATAGAACCCAATACATTAACGCACAAAATTTCAATGAAAAATTTCCCAGGGTATTACAATAGGGGTACTCAGTTCACTTCGCAATTTTGGAAAGTTTTTCAAAAGGGTCTTGGTACCCAAGTACTTTTGAGTTCTGCTTTTCATCCGCAGACCGATGGTCAGGCTGAGTGGACCATCCAGACCTTAGAGGATATGTTGAGAGCTTGTACACTTGGCTTTAAGGGAAGTTGGGATGATCACTTACCGTTGATAGAGTTTGCTTACAATAACAGTTTCAACTCTAGTATTGGCATGGCTCCATTTGAAGCCTTATATATAAGGAAGTGTAGATCACCCATAGGTTGGTTCGAGGTGGGTGAAGCGACTGTAAGTGGTCCTGATTCGGTATTTGAGGCTATGGAAAAAGTTAAGTTGATTAGGGGGAGGTTGAAAACTGTGCAGAGTCATAAGAAGTCATATGCGGATGTTAGAAGGAGAGACCTTGAGTTTGAAGTTGGTGACCTAGTGTATCTAAAAATTTCACCCATGAGGGGGGTGAAGAGATTCGGAAAGAAGGGGAATCTTAGTCCCCGTTATGTTGGTACTTACAAAATTCTTAGCCGTGTTGGTAAGGTAGCTTATGAAGTCGAGTTTCCTTCTGAGTTGTCCTCGGTTCGTCTAATATTCCATGTATCCATGCTTAGAAAGCATATTAGCGATGTTGTGGTAGTGGATTCCTCTGTGCTGACATTCAAGAAAATCTTTCTTTTGATGAGATTCCTGTTGAGATTGTTTATTTCAGTGTTTGATGACTAAGGAACAAAGAAGTTCCCTTGGTCAAGGTGTTGTGGCAAAACCAATCTGTTGAGGGTACAACTTGGAAAGCTGAGGCGGATATGCGATCCAAGTACCCGCACCTATTTTTCGCAAACTCCGATCAAGCTGAAGGTACCGTTCTTTCCTAAATCAAGCACTTTTGATTAAAGTTGAAGCAGTTCAGCTGTCATTTATTATGTGTTCAGCTGTAGTTTCTTGAATTTATGCATTCTATGTTGCATTCGTAGTGAGAAATAATGTGGTGATGAGTCTAACAAATGGTTTCAGCTGTATGCTCTATTCCCTATCTAATCTTGGAATGTCTAGCATCATTCGAGGATGAATGTTTTTAAGGGGGGATAATGTAATACCCCAGAAAATTTTTCATTGAAATTTTGTGCGTAAACGTGTTGGGTTCTATCTTCTAGAATGAATTATAAATTTTTTGTATGAAATGTCTAAGATTATGACCCACCATTATGTAGAGTATCGAATAAGTTTTCCAACTATATATGGAACATCAAAAATGGACATCCGAGCGACGAGTTCTAAACATTCCGATCGAACCTTGAAAAGTAGTGAACAGTAAAACATGCAGGAAAAAGTACTGAGCCCTGACGTATTTTTGCTCGAACTTTAAATAATCATAACTCCTTCTACATAATGATCAGGATGATCTAGTACATATCAACTGAAAGCTCTGCGAGTCCTCTTTCCAATGAAATTGGTTTTATCCAATTTGTCTATTGGAGCAAAAAATTATGGTTCATCTACTTCAGACAATCAAAATAGTCCACCAAAGGACAAATTCGAGAATTTTTTGATTTTTAGGGGCATTTTGGTCATTCCATCTCACCCAAAATCCATCCAAACCCTATATTAAAGTCTATAGAAGTATTATATGTTATATTTCATCAAACTCCCTCAAAAAGAAAACCCTAAGCTCCTACTTCCAACTTCAAGAACCTCTAAAGTTCACCATTAATTCTGCAAATTTATTCAAGATTCCAAGTTCCTAGTTCAATAACTCCAAGAACCATCATTCAAAGGCACGATTAACATATCAAAAATGAGTATCGATCTAAAGTTCATCATTCACGGTATGTGGGATTTTTCAACAAGAACTCTCTTTCGTTCTTGTGCCCAAAAGTAATTTTCTTTATAAAGGTATGATTTTTATTTGATTTTTATGAATTTGAAGCATGAACCCATATCTTATGATGATTATTATGAAATCTTGATGTTTATGATTTTGAAGGATGAATTTACATGTGTGGTGATATAAAGCATGAATCTTGAACGATATTTATCATGATCTTGATACTTAGGTAGTGAATCCCCATTGGAAATTGTTTTTTTTTAGAAAGTGTGTGTTATAAGCACGTTGATGTTGAATATTTGAGATATTTTGAATGATTTGACCTTTTGGTCTTAATGGAGTTGTTTTAAACTCAAGTGTGAAAGAAATCCACAATGTGGTTGATTTTGATAGATAGGAAGCATGATGGCTCCCAATGTATATTTATATATTACTGAAATTGTTTTGTTGTGGATTGTATTTGAAATGATCTAAGCTAAGTCTGGGAGAAATCTTTAGCACGAGTGGGAGGTATAAAGCGACCTTACTTCCTTAGAACTATGTGTCCCCATAGGAGTGAGTCTGAGGCTGATATATATAGTGATCACTAGTTTGTGTGGATTTGATATCGATAGTCCTACTCCAATGGAAAGGATAGGACGGCTCTCCCCAACGTGGGTTGTATGTTGTACTCCATGTAGCTCACATGGTTTATGTCGGTTATAGGATCTCCCAGTGTGTGTGTTTCCTTGTGTCTATGGTGAATGGTGATGTGATTTGAAAGTGGAATTGTGAAAGTTATTCTTTCGAAATATTTAAATGATATTTACATTATGAGAATTGATATTCTTGATGAACTTAAAGTGATTGACAAATTATATGATGACTCACATGTGTTATTGTACTTATTTCATCCTCTCATGATTATGATGATTTTCTTCAGGCTATGTGAGTCTTTCATACGTCCTATATATTTCTTATAAATATTTATGATGATGATGTTTATACAACTGCATTCACCCCCATATACTCGGTTCCTTTCCATGGTACTGACCCACTTCTTTGGATGTGGGATGCATTTTCTGAGGATGTAGGTTCAGGTGCTCAGTTCCAGATTCGACAGTGATTCTTTGGGCACACTGTTCTACATCCTCTGTTATGGTGAGTCCTCATGTTCCGAGGACGTGATGTCTGATGTTGGTTTCACAAAATTGTTTACATTTGATAACTGAGTATGAGTCAGTTGGGGCATGTCTCAATGGCTCGCTGGTTTTATTGATTTTGTTTGAGGCTTGTCAGACTAGTATAGATGTTGAGAGTTGACTAATAAGTCATATTTTGTTATCTTTCTGAAATTCTTTTATTCTTGGATGATGATTACTTTGTTGACATTTGAGGGTTATTTATGAAAACCCCGCTGATTTACACTGCAACTGGGACAAGGCCCATAATGGACCTAAACCAAATTAAATAGCAAAAGTCTGAAGGAAATAAGCCTTTAGGAATAAAGAAGTCTCACCAAATGCACACTTCTGACTATCAACTCTATGGTCTAGCAGGACCTCCAGACTGAGCCTCAGACCCTGAAAGACAGGGGGTCAATACAATTGTACTAGTACACAGAGAAATTGCAAAATAATAACTTTTAATTCAACATAGGTGAGAGCAATTTAGAAATAATTCATAGATACATATGCAAAGAAAAAACACATGGGCATATATTAAAGTCTCCGAACAATTTACTGAACTCTATAACACACTCTTTGTTTTACTTCTGTGCTAGGTGGTGTACCCTACAACTCTGAAATCCACGGGCAATATGAAATCGACCTTTAAATCGGTAGCTAAGCCCCCAACCCGAGTTTGCCATAAGGGTTGGAGTCTTTGTCTCTGTTACGCCACAATGCACTAGGCCAGCGTATAATACCTCTATGGGATGTAATGAACCCGTATCGGCAAAACACAATTTTAGGCTAAGAGTTTCTTGAACTAAAGACTTCTTCGGGCAACCACCAAACCCTCTTTAAGCCCATTTTTAGCTCTTTAGAATATGTTTTCTCTAAGAAATCAAGTCTAAAACTCTTACTCCGTTATGGCATACATTTATATAGTATCATCATACTATTGACATGCAAGTCGAATCTCTAAGACATAAGATATCATATTATTATCTCTTTTTTCAAAACATAAATTTTAGACCACCATACTTTAAACCAGTCAAGAAGACTCATACTTCAAAACATTTACCAAACTATGGAAAGATCGTTCTTTTCAACGTTTCAACAAACATGTGGTGGTCGTGAAGTTTGTGCCAATTCATGTAGCTCTTTCGCTTTATATCTTCAATATTTTTATCATGTAAAACCTCCTATCTTAAATCCAAAATCATAATCAAGTCATAAACCAAATTCAAGACATTCTTATCATACTTCTCAAAATGAAATTGTGTAGTTCATAACACATATTGAAACAAACATCTTAACAACAAGAGAGGGATTTTTAATAAACCCATGCTCTCAATTCAACCTTCAATCTCAATGTTATGCATACATATATATATATGAGTATAAATCGGTTTAAGGGGAAAGTCCTCACGGCCAAAATAACAATATCATTAGGAAATTCATGATGCATAACTGAAAACATAAATTCCATAACCCCTTTATAAATTTCATGATTTTCAATGTTCAAAAATTGATGAAACTATTCCCTTATGCCCATGTAGTTTTAGGAAACTCCCCACGTATCTTAGATTTCTTAGGAGGAAAAGTAGAACCCAGATTTTCCTTAAGTTTATGAAATTCTTGGCTTCCAAGATGACTCTTCATCTATTGGGGAAGGACTAGGGTTTTCGATTTGGGATGATAAGTGTAGTTTCTGATGATATTTTGCCCAAAACACTCTTTAATTTTGTGTTATGGAAGAGTTATGATGAAGGAAAAAGACTAAATTGCCCTTCCCAAGGCCAGTTATTTAAAAGAATTCATAAACTGGGCATCGATGCATCGATATCACATAAGTTCACTGCTTCATCGATACGGTGCGTCGACTTTGCATCAATTAACTGTCTCTAACATCCAAACACACCTCTAACATTGTTCGAAAATTCTAAACCTTTCCGAATACATCCTTTTTACTCCTCAAAACATGAAATAACTTAAAAACTAACTCTCCGAGGTTGGGAAGGTCGAAAATAAAATCATCAAAGGCTAGGGGTTCAAAATAAGACTAATTTTTTTTTACACTTAGAAAACTTTTCAGAAGATTGAACCTTCCAAGTATAATACGATGTGATATTTAGTAAAGAAAACCATGCGGTGTTACATTATCGCCCCTTGTGATCATTCATCCTCGAATGACGACTTAGAACATAGACAATCACGATTTCAAGCAGACCAAGGAAAATAAAGAAGGATGGATATGGAGAGTAAATAAATAGTACCTTCTATGATGTCATCCACTAACTCAAAGAGGTTTGGGTATCTAGAAAGCACATCATTCTTCGATTCCCAAGTAACTTCTTCAGCTTTTTGATTTTTCTACAACACCTTAACCAAAGCTATTTCCCTACTTCTCAACTTCCGGACTTTATGATCCAGAATAGCAATAGGCTCTTCTTCATATGTCAAAGAGTCCGTCACTTTGATCTCATCTACAGGCAACACTAGAGAATGATCTCCAATACACTTCTTCAACATGGACATAAGAAATATGGGATGGATAGAAGCAAGACTTTCAGGAAACTCTAACTCAAAAGTGACCCTACCTATCTTTATCATAATTTGATTGGGTCCTATAAAGCGAGGACTCAACTTTCCTTTCTTCCCGAATCTCGTGACTCCCTTCATAAGAGAGACCTTTAGAAACACCCAATCTCCAACCTCAAATTCTAACTCCCTTCTTCAAACATCGTGATAGGATTTCTAAAAACTCGGAGATGTCTTGAGTTGTTATATAATGATTTTCACCTTTTCCATTGCTTGATGAATAAGATTAGGCCCAAACAATCATATTTTTCCCACTTCATACCACACAATTGGTGACGTACACCTTCTCCCATAACGTGAATCAAAAGGATCCATCTTAATAATCGTATGGTATCTATTATTGTAGGCGAATTCTATCAATAGAAAATGATCTACCCAACTACCTTTGAAGTCCATTACACAAGCTCTCAACATATCCTCAAGGGTCTGGATGGTGTGCTCTGCTTACCCATCAGTCTAAGGGTGGAAGGTAGTGCTCAGGTTCACTTGGGTACCTAAACCTCTCTGAAAAGATCTCTAAAACTACGAAGAGAATTGCGTACCTCAATTGGATATAATGGATACAGGTTCCCATGTAAATGAATTATCTCTTCAATGTACAACTTGGCATAATCATTGCCCAAATATTTAGTCCTCACAGGCAATAAGTGGGTTGACTTGGTTAACCGGTCTACAATTACTCAGACAAAATCTACCAATTTTGAGACCTCAAAAATCTTGTGACAAAGTCCATATTGATCATCTCCCACTTCCTCATAGGCAAAGCTATCTCTTGGGAAGTACCACCTCTCAAACAATTCAAACACTTGGAAAAAAAATGAGCCACATCACGCTTCATATTATTCCACCAACATATAGTTTTAAGATCATGGCATATTTTTTGTAAAGCCTAGGTGAACAACATACCTCGAAGTGTTAGCCTCATCAAGGATTCTTTTTTACAATCCATCCACGTCTGGCATACATAACCTACCCTGATATCTTAAAATTCTATCACCACCAATTTCAAAAGATATCACCTTTTGTTGGCCCATATCTTTCTTAATATACATCAAGATGGGATCCTCAACCTGCTTCTCCTTAACTTCTGCATGAAGGGAATATTTGGCTATTTCCTGCACAATAGCCCCTCCTTCTTTGGAATATAGAAGTCATATCCCTAGATTCACAAGCCGGTGAATATCTTTCACCATCTCCCTTTTTCCTTCCTTAACATGAGCAAGACTGCCCATAGATAATCTGCTGAGGGTATCGGCCACCACATTCGCCTTGCCCGGATGATAGTGCAGGGTCATGTCATAATTCTTCAACAGTTCCAACCAATAACTCTGTTTGAGATTTAATTCTTTCTGTGAGAAAACATACTGTAAACTTTTGTGGTTAGTAAAAATGTCAACATGTACCCCATAAATATAATTTTGCAATATTTTAAGTGCAAACACCGCAGCTGCTAATTCTGAGTCATGGGTAGGGTAATTTAGCTCGTGCACCTTCAATTACCTAGATACATAAGCTACCACCTTACCACATTACATAAATACACACCTAAGTCCCACTCGGGATGCATCACAGTACACAACAAAATCATTTGTACCTTCCAGAAGAGTCAAAATAGGTGTAGTAGTTAACTAGTCTTTTAACTTCTCAAAACTATTTTCACAAGAATCAGACCATATAAATTTTCCTTTTTCTGAGTCAAGCTGTTAAGTGAAGTAGCTATCAAAAAAAAACTCTCTACGAACTTTCTGTAATAGCCCACAAAACCCAAGAAGCTCTGTCGGTTGGAGTCATGGGTATGGGCCATTTTTTCGCTGCCTCAATATTTTGGGGATAAAATCTAATTCCCTCACTAGATACAATATGTCTCAAGAAAGCAATAGCATTAAGATAGTATTCACACTTGGAAAATTTTGCATACAATCTATGATCTTTGAGAGTTTGCAGGATGATTCAGAGATGATTGGCATGATCCTCCTCATTCTACGAATAAATCAAAATGTCGTCAATGAAGACTATAACAAATAGATCCAGAAACTGATGGAACACCCTATTCATTAGGTCCATGAAGGCTGCAGGGGAATTATCAATCCAAAGGACAGGACTAATAATTCATAATGGCCATATCGGGTTCGAAAATCTATTTTGGGAATATCAGCCTCCCTAAACTTCAACTATGATATTCCGAACGAAGGTTTATCTTTGAAAACACATCTAGCACCCTGAAGCTAGTTAAAAATATCATCAATTCTAGGAAGGGGATAATTGTTCTTAATGGTGACCTTATTCAACTGATGGTAGTCTATGCATATACAGATAGAACTAGATTTCTTACGCACAAAGAGTATAGGTGCACCCCAGGGAGAAATAGTAGGTTAGATATAGCCCTTGTCCAGAAGATCTTTTAAATGCACTTTTAACTCTTTCAGTTCTGCAGGAGCCACCCTATATGGAGGAATAGAAATAGGATGGGTGTCCGGTAATAAATCAATACCAAAATCTATCTCCCTATCAGGTGGTACCCCTGGGGGATCATCGAGAAAAAATTCTGAAAATTCATTAACCACCGGGATAGACTGAAGGAAAGGACTCTCAGTATTAGAATCTTTTACTCAGATCAGATGATACAAACAACCTTAGATATAAGTTTACGGGCTCTAAGGTAAAATATGAATTTCCCTCTAGGTTCTAATGAATGACACTCCCATTCTATCACTGGTTCATTCAAAAAAGAGAAAGTAACCCTTTGGGTTTAATAATTTAGCATAGCATAACACGAATAGAGCCCGTCTATTCCTAAGATAGCATCAAAATCAACAATATCAAGCACTATGAGGTATACTATAGTATCACAGCTACAGACAGATACAACACAATTTTATATACCCTCCTAGCCATAACAGAATCACCTACAGGAGTAGAAATAGAGAAAGGTTCTGCAATAACTTTGGGCTCAAACCCAAAACTGACTGCCACATATGGGGTCATATATGAGAAGGTAGACCTAGGATCAAGTAACACATACACATCATGAGAGAAGATTTGTAACATACTCGTGACTATATCTGGCGAGGACTCTACCTCCTAGTGATTTGATAAAGAATACAACTAATTGTGACCGCTCCCAGTAGCTGAAGTGGCGCCTTTTGGAGGTAGTGGTAGTGAGGAGGAATTATCTTACGACTTATTTCCCCTAACATTACTTCTCTTTGTCGGGCACTCTCTCTATATATGACCTGGCTGAATGAAAAAATAATATACCATTGTGCCAAACTGACACCTTCCTGGGTGGTGCCTCCCACACATATTACAATGGGGATAAGGCCGTGCAGGTTATGCCACACTCACTTATGATTGAGTACCCTATTCTCTCAGTCTGTGGCTAGACTGAAATTTTGGAATCGCTGATCAACTGGAGGTTTGGGCGCAAGCCACAGTATGAGCATTATTCTAGGACTTTTTCTTCGGCTGCCTGTTACCCCAATTACAGTCTTGGTGTTAATTGTGGTTCTGGTCTGGTGGTCTAGCCCTCTTGGCCTGTCTATCTATCTCTCTTACTTCAACAACTCTCTTTTTTTGTTTCTCCACTTGCTGTATGTGAATATATCATCTAGAGAAGTCCATATCCCAATTCAATATTTCCCCTTTACACTCTAACACCAAGTCATTTGAAAGGCGGGATGTAAAATTAATCATACGGGCCTTCATATTTCCTGTCAATTTCAAAGCATAACGGGATAGTTGATTGAATTTTAGAGTGTACTCCTTGAAGCTCATCTTTCTTTGTTTCAGGTTCATAAACTCTTCAGCCTTGGACACTCTCAACTCTTGAGGAAAGAATCGGTCCAAGAAGGCTTCCACAAATTTTCCCCACACAGAAGGCTAAGCACTATCTCCCCTCGAATCTTCCCACTCATGCTACCACTGATTTTTTTACCTCCTTCAATTAATAAGCAGCTATCTTAAACCCTTGTACTTTATCCACATGCATCACTCGAAAGATTTTCTCTATCTCATCTATAAACTCCTTTGGATCCTCCTCTAGTTTTGTACCTGTAAACTTAGGCGGGTTCAGCCTCATAAAATAACCCACCCTAGTAGCATCAGATGTAATAGATCCTGACCTATAAACACCTAATTTTTTACCAAACCTAACATTTTTATATCATTTTAGTGCTCAATTTATTTATTTTTTTTATTTTTAGGGATAAATTAGATATTTTAAGTTTATCTTATTTTACAAGGTTTGTTAAAAGTTTTGAAAACTACAAAAAATAAAGTCACATTTTAATAAGCTTTTATTTTATTACTTATTTATTTATTTGTTTTTAAAAAATAATAAAAATTATATTTGTCTTGTTATTTTAAATTTTAATAAGGAATCTGGTGATACTACTATTTTTTAATCATATTTCTAAGACTATCTATTTAACATATTTGTATTTTGTTAGCTTTAAATATATTTTATTATTTTTATTTTATTTAAAATATTGATTAAAAAAGAAAAGAAAAAAGAGAAACCTAAAACTACCCAACATCCCCTTTTCCCCTTAACCTAAACTACCCATTCTCATACCCTAAAACCACCCTCACTTTTCTCTCACAAACTCCCTCAACTGCACACATGCACACACAACATTCTCCTATATATGGACATACACCACACACGGACAAAAGGAACCAAAAAAACAGAACATAGAATGAGAGAAAACCACAGAAAAAGAGAATAATAAAGAAAGAAAAATGCTTAGAAAAGAAAAGAAGGGAGAATAGAACACAAAAAGAGATTAGAGAAAAGAAACAGAAAAATAAGAAGAAAAAGTGAGAAAAACGAAGACAAAAAGGGAGAAGAGAAGAAGAGTTTAGGTTAAGAGTTTGGAGTTTCGTTTGATGTTTCCGGTGAGGGCTTTTCTTGCGACGTTACTCAGTTCGATTTGTTGTACAGATTCTTGTTTGATACCTTTTTATTTTGTTTATTATAAGTTCATTATGAATCAATATATGGACAAAGTTATTTAAATGATCTCCTATATTATTCATTATTGTTCAGTTTGATATTCCTGGCAGAGCTTCTGCTATGCAAATAAACTCTTTTCTTGAAATATTTTTATACGGAGAAGCGAGGGAGAAGATCTAAACAAAATAATAATAAAAGTTGATTCGTATTTGATTATATCGTGTGTTAAGTGTTTATTTACATAAATGGGTTATAACCATCTACCTGCTAGACTATTTGGTATTTAATATCCTTAGTTCATTTTAATACTAGTTCTTAACATAATTAGTATATTGATGGGTGAAGTGGATGTTTTACAGAAATATGATCATTTTGCATGGGAATGTTCTGTCTAGTAATATAATCAGAATGCATTGCCTATTCTTTTTTTATAAGATTTGCATTCTGTAAACTACGTATAAAAAATATCATCAAGTAAAAACGAAAGGAAATTCGAAATGAGATAAGATTGAATAGTTAGAGTAAAACAAAAATCAATAGTCTCAAATTGAAAAGCAGTGTATTTGATTATTGAGGGATAAGGCTTAAGTGATGGATATATCTTTTGTTATTTTATTTATTTCTATTTAATGGGTTGTCCTGGGAAGTAGTAGGAAAGCCTTGATTAATAATTCTTCTTATCCTATATTATGGGTTTTAACCAAGAATGATTCCCTCTTTGTAAACATGCTACTATGTAATGCTATTTGGTAATTTGTGTGCTTTAACGTTGTTACCTTTATATTATTCATGTAAAAGAACTAACTTCCAGTGTAAATCTTTATTGAAATTGATATTTGCATGTTCGATTTTTTTAGTTTGGCCATTGTTACTTTTATTTGTTCTTACCTATGCTAGAAGTGAAATAAAGTTTGAGCAATTATATTTTGTAAAGATAGAGGATTACTATGCATGGAACAATGTTCGGATGTTATTTTTGCGTAAAAGAGAGGAAAGACTCATTTGCAAGGGAGCGAACTCAAAAAGAATGATTTAGGTTCTTGATCTTTAAAATTTTTTAAAGTTTTATACATAAGTGAAAATTAATGATGAAGTTGGAAAGCCCTGCTACCAACCATTCGTTATAATAAAATTTAACATACCATTTCAAAGCCGATCTAATCGTGAAGGATAAGTTTTTTATGCATGTTAGAATTTTGCTTAGATTTGGAAAAATGGAGACGACTCATAAATTCCTCAAAGGCGCAAAAAATGTATCAAAACTTGTGGTATGATCGGAAAGTACGGCTACTTGAAAGCCACACATTAATATAATTAAATAATTTAAAATAAATTCAAAGTAGGATGTAAGTAACTTTTAGGCTAACAAATATGATGTATCCAAGAGATTAGTTTAACGCAGACGTAAGTCATTAAAGTGACCGTGCTAGAACCATGGGACTCGAGGGATGCCTAACACCTTCCCCTCGATCAACAGAATTTCTTATCCGAATTTCTAGTTTGCAGACCAAAAATAAAGAGTCATTTCTTTTTGAATAGGGATTCAATAATGGGACTTACAACACCAAAACTCAATTCCAAGTGGTGACTCTATAAATAAAATAATCCTTATTCAAAATGTCACTTTAATTGGGAAAAACAATTTTCTCAAAACCAACTCCCTTAGTGGGGTTGGGGTGGTAAAAACTAGGGGTGTGACAGATGGCAACTCCGCTGGGGATATAATCAAAATTCAAGCTTTTATATTGACTTGTTTGGCTTCATTTTATTTTGATATTGCATATTGTTGGCCTAAATGTGTTATTTGCGTACATGTTTAACTGCTTTGATATTATTTGAATTGCAATATAAGTTGTCTTCTCTCGCGCACCTATCTGAGTCTTCTGAGATACTTTATACTTGGAGATGTGGTATACGCCCTCGAGCTTTGGGATATCAGAGATATGACAACGCTCATGGAAAGGATTCTATAGTCACACATGATTTATTATGGGAAGGACCAACGGTGAGGCCGGAAAGCACTGCTACCAGTAAAGCTGTCCCTGCTCGGCTCGAGTTGTTCGCTTGTTTTACAGCCAGTCTAGATACCTAACTCCACCAGGTTAAACCTAGAAAAACTGAAACTTAGACATGATTATCCCTATTAGGCTCCTCTTTATTTGGATAACGTGCATTTTTGACTTAGTGGAGGCTCGAGAAAGTTTTGAATGTCTAAAAATACCCTACTTTATGACTATTCATTTTCTATGTCACTACCTTTTCGAATATTGTTCTGCTTTGGAATAAATTAATGTAAGAGAGGCTGAAAATTGCCCTCTAAAACCTATCCTTTTTCAAAACTCAAATGAGATGCGAGATTTGCTTTCACAATAAAATACAAAAAAATAATTTTATAAATTATTGAGTTTGTCGCAATCTGGACGAACTACGCATACCTGATTCTCATCTCCGCGAGATACGTAGGCAGCCCTCCACGGGTTCGGTGATCATAAAAAATGAAGGTTGTATTTTCTTAATAATAAAAAGAGGAGCTTTGATCCTTATAAAAAAATCAATCAATTCATTTTCAAAAATTAATAAACAAAATCTAATAAAATCAACAAAAAAAGAAATCCTTTTTTTCATGATTCAAATAAAAATGGGTTGGTTTCTTCATGTCTCTAGTTTTACGAACTACGTACACCTGATTCTCATCTTAATGAGATACGTAGGCAACCTTTTTTAGATTCGATGATCCTCATTAAATTTGAAAAACAAATAAAGGACATTAGTCTTCTTCTAAAAGAAATACTTATATGAAGTAAAAAAAAAAAGGTGTTTATTAATATTTCAAAACAAAAATTGAAAAGAAAAAAAAGTTTTTCCTAATTCAAAATTCAAGAAAAAAAAAGTTCTTGCTTCATCTTTTAAGTTTCCTGAACTACGTCTGACCTGTTCTTGTTTCAACAAGATACGTAGGCAACTCTTCTTTTGAGTTCAGTCTCATCTAAAAAAATAAATCTTGACCTAATGATTGGTACCAACATATTAAAAAATATGAATTAAAAAAGAAGTGTTAAACTATAAGATATGATAGAGTGGACCAACTTGGTTGTGAATTATAGATTCCTATGGTATCTGTAATTGTACTAAAGTTGCACTTGTAAAGTTTTCTTTCTCTAAGTCAAGTTTAAAATAAATCTGTCCTCATTGTTTCATGTGCATCATGGGGTGAGCTTTAGATTGAAAATTCAAAGGCATCGCTCTGTTGATCTAGAACTTGGCTTGAATGTTTATTAAGGCAAAATTTTGATATACACTTGGTTTGGGAAAGGATTGCAGGCCTTCTTTGATCTGATTATGCATTCCAAAACCCACCAAATGACATTAAATCCGAGCACTTTCCCCTTTGAGCCTGAAACCTTTTCCTTGGATAACCACATCTGAGCCTATACCTTTCGGGTGCTTATATGCACTATCCTTCTTTTGGCCTACCTCATTGAGCGCACTATATACGTACAAGTTGTGAATGAAGATCAAAGATCAAAGGCGCCAAAATCAAAGCATGTATAGCCTCGGGAGAACAAAAACAAAAGACGACTTCAAAGAAGAAGGAGCAAAAACCCCATTAAAAAAAAAAGAAAACTCCAACAAAGATGGAGAATCTTCGTAAAAAATATTAATAAAAAATACCTTTATTGAAAAGAAAAGGGGAAAATATCCAGCACAAGATTCAAACAAAGTTGAAGAAAATACACAATAAGGGGCAAAGAAGCCCAACAAGGAAGATCGAGCGTCAAACCGCAACAAAAAACATGGAAATAGTGAAGTGCTCATTGAGGAATTCGTCACTTACATCCCAAATGAATATCCTACCCATCCCTAAGCTAACACTACAATCCAATAACAAGTCCTACTTAATTTCATTCTGAGTGTTCTCACATTAGTGGATACTTACATAATTGTCAAGCTTATGGTATCTTAGTGCATGCGTTGAATATCTTTCTGAGTGTGAGTGATTCTTGAATGTTCTCAAATATGAAATCTTTTATTATGAGTGTATTAGGACGTTTGTTGTGGCAAGGGAACTTGAAACATGAGTATAAGAAGAATTTTACACCCTTGATTGAGGCAAGATAAGCAGACCTTGTCGAAGCTTAAGTATATTTGAGGTACCATTTGAAACTATGGGAATCACTTCTAATGTTGATCTTAATTTTTGCTCAAAAGTAATTAGAGATAATTCGACCATGATGCTAATTTTTGGTATCAATTGAAGTCAAGAAAGAAATTGATTTCATTCTTTTCATTCTCCAGATATTTACAAAACACATACTTTCAAAAAAAAATATTACGTTTTAGTGCACTACGTTAGACTTGATTCTTTCTACGTAAGATACATAGGCAATCCGATGATAGGGTTCGGTCTCATTGAATAAAATATTTTACATCCCTGAAAGGTATAACACTGGGGCATTTAAAAAAATATTCAAAGTTCCTCGCATTCAAAATAAGGGCATATTTTATTTTTATTTTTAAAACAATATATATCTCACTTACCTCACTAGGTAAAACATCTCCTGAGTACTATTTATGGAACAAAACTCCCTAATTCTTATGTCATCTTCATAGGGCGTCATCCCCTAGTGGACATCTCATCTCGTCTTCATAGGGCGCCATTCCCTAGTGGACATCTTATCTCGTCTTCATAAGGCTACATACCCTAGTTGACATCTTATCTCGTCTTCATAGGGCACCATCCCTAGTTGAAATTTTTTTTGTCTTCATAGGGCGCCATTTCCTACTTCACATCTTATTCTTCTTCATAGGGCGCCATCCCCTAGTTAACATCTTAGGAAACACCATTTCCTAATTTTTTTATTTCATCTTCATAGGGCGTCATCCCTTAGTTGACATCTTAACTCGTCTTTATAGGGCGTCATCCCCTAGTTGACATCTTATCTCGTCTTCATAAGGTTCCATCCCCTAGTTGACATCTTATTTCGTCTTCATAGGGCGTCATCCCCTAGTTTACATCTTATCTTATCTTCATAGGGCACCATCCCCTAGTTGACATCTTATTTCATCTTTATAGGGCTCCATCCCCTAGTCGACATTTTATTTCATCTTCATAGGGCGCCATCCCCTAGTTAACATTTTACTTCGTCTTCATAGGTTTCCATCCCCTACTTGACATCTTATTCGTCTTCATAGGGTGCCATCCTCTATTCAACATCTTATTTTGTCTTCATAGGGCATCATCTCCTAGTTGACATTTTATTTCATCTTCATAAGGCACCATCCCCTAGTTGACATCTTATTTCATCTTTATAAGGCGTCATCCCATAGTTGACATCTTATTCGTCTTCATAGGGAGCCATCCCCTAGTTGATATTTTATTTCGTCTTCATAGGACGCCATTCCCTAGTGGATATCATATTTCATCTTTATAGGGCACCATCCCCTAGTTGACATCTTATTCATCTTCATAGGGCATCATCTTCTAGTTGACATCTTATCTCATCTTCATAGGGCGTCATACCCTAGTTGACATTTAATTTCATCTTCATATGGCGCTATTCCCTAGTTGACATTTTATTTCGTCTTCATAGGGCGTCATCCCCTAGTTGACATCTTATCTCGTCTTCATAGGGCGCCATCCTCTAGTTGACATCTTATTCGTCTTCATAAGGTGCCATCACCTAGTTAACATCTTTTTTCATCTACATAGGGTGCCATCCCCTAGTTGACATATTATTCGTCTTCATAGGGTGCCATCCCCTATTCAACATCTTATTTTGTCTTCATAGGGCGTCATCTCCTAGTTGACATTTTATTTCATCTTCATAGAGCACCATCCCCTAGTTGACATCTTATTCGTCTTCATAGGGCGTCATCCCCTAGTTGACATCTTATCTCATCTTCATAGGGAGCCATACCCTAGTTGACATCTTATTTTATCTTCATAAGGTGCCATCTCCTAGTTGACATCTTATTCGTCTTCATAGGGTGCCATCCCCTAGTTGACATTTTATTTCGTCTTCATAGGGCGCCATCCCCTAGTAGACATCATATTTCATCTTCATAGGGCACCATCCCCTAGTTGACATCTTATTCATCTTCATAAGGCGTCATCTTCTAGTTGACATCTTATCTCATCTTCATAGGGTGCCATCCCCTAGTTGAAATCTTATTTCATCTTTATAGGGCTCCATCCCTAGTTGACATTTAATTTCATCTTCATATGGCGCCATCCCCTAGTTGACATTTTATTTCGTCTTCATAGGGCGCCATCCCTTAGTTGACATCTTATCTCGTCTTCATAGGGTGCCATCCCCTAGTTGACATCTTATCTCATCTTCATAGGGCGCCATCCCCTAGTTGACATATTATTTCATCTTCATAGGGCTCCATCCCCTATTTGACATGTTACTCATCTTCATAGGGCTCCATCCCCTTGTTGACATCTTATTTGTCTTCATAGGGAATCATCCCCTAGTTGACATCTTTTTTCGTCTTCATACGGCTCCATCCCCTAGTTGACATCTTATCTCATCTTCATAGGGTGCCATCCCCTTGTTGACATCTTATCTCATATTCATAGGGCATCATGTCCTAGTTGACATCTTATCTCATCTTCATAGGGCGCCATCCCCTAGTTGATATCTTATCTCATCTTCATAGGGGGTCATCCCCTAGTTGACAGCTTATTCGTCATCGTATGGAGTTATCCCCTAGTTGACATCTTATTCGTCTTCATAGGGTGCCATCCCCCAATGGACATTTTATCTCATCTTCATAGGGCGTCATCCCCTATTCGACATCTTATTAGTCTTCATAGGGCGTCATCCCCTAGTCGATATCTTATTAGTCTTCATAGGGCGCCATCCCCTAGTTGACATCTTAGTCGTCTTTATAGAGTGCCATCTCCTAGTGTTCATCTTATTTCGTCTTCATAGGGTTCCATCCCCTAGTTGACGTCTTATTCTTCTTCATAGGGCGTCATCCCCTGGTTGACATTTTATGAAATAAACCTTCCTATTTTTCTTCTTTATGTCTTCATAGGATATGACAATTCAACAACAACAACAACAACAACAACAAACCCAGTGTATTCCCACCTGGTGGGGTCTGGGGGGGTAAGATGTACGCAGTCCATACCTCTACCTCTAAAGAAGTAGAAAGGCTGTTTCCGAAAGACCCCCGGCTCAAGACACAAGATACCACACAATTACAAAGCAAAACACCAAACAAGGTTACAAAAATATATAACATAAATACGGCATCCAAAAGTGAAAGTGAAAGTGAAAGTGAAAGTGAAAGTGAAAGTAAAAGTAAAAGAAAACAAAGGAGAGCACCCAGGTTCGTACTAAAACAAGGGACGCGGAAACATAACCAGGATACTACCCCCAGCAAGTAATTCCCTACACAAGCGACCCATAATGGCCCTAGTCCTCTAGTCCTCTGCCCTAATTCGCATCCTCCAAACTTTCCTATTTATTGCATACCTAGCTTTGATTTCTATCATTTTTATTTATTTATTTTTAAATTATTGTATAGTTTTTCTAATAACTCACAAAATTTTTCTAGCACAAACTGGGGCAAACAATTTTGTTTGTATTGTTTTGTTTTCTTTGATGGCTTGCAATTTTTTCTGCAAAGCACAGGTTTATCCAAGAATGGAATTCCATCTCCGATTAGAATATAGAAGAATGATCAATTTAAAGATAGTTAGAGTCAGCTTTACATCCGTAGCGACCCAACATCTCAAGAGACATGTTTTTATCTTCTGATCAGGAGAACAAGCATCCAAATGATTCTATGAACTGTTCTTTGGTAGAGTGTCAATGACTCAATCCAAGTTTCAAGTTCAAGTCTCAAATCCTAATTTCAAGATCAAATTTTGAGATCAAGGTACCCACCAGAAGATGGTGAGGCAATAACTGAAGATCCAAGAGGAAGATCTGAAGCAAGAGAATCAAGACAAATAGAATAGATAGGATCTTGTACTTTTATTTCTAATTTCATTTTTGATTTAATAAAAGGAGAAACAAACCAAAAACTCGACGGGACCTCAACTCGACTCTCCAACTCATCCATTCATTCCTACACCTATTTGAACTACACGTGAGCTGATTCTCTTATAACTCGAAATATGTAGGCTGCTCAAAGCAAGGGTTCGGACACACCTCTTTCCCAATATTTATTTTTTCTATTTTTGAATATATGGTTGGGCAAAAAATTAGTCATGTTTACTTCTTTGCTTAAAAATTCTCCATATTTTCAAGCAAAGAGGGACATTCTGTAAACACCTAATTTTTTACCAAACCTAACATTTTTATATCATTTTAGTGCTCAATTTATTTATTTTTATTTATAGGGCTAAATTAGATATTTTAAGTTTATCTTATTTTACAAGGTTTTTTAAAAGTTTTGAAAACTACAAAAAATAGAGTCACATTTTAATAAGCTTTTATTTTATTACTTATTTATTTATTTATTTTAAAAAATTAATAAAAATTATATTTGTCTTGTTATTTTAACTTTTAATAAAGAATCTAGTGATATTAATATTTTTTAATCATATTTCTAAGACTAGATATTTAACTTATTTTATTTTGGTAGTTTAAAATAGATTTTATTATTTTTATTTTACTTAAGATATTAATTGAAAAAAAAAAAAGAGAAACCTAAAACTACCCAATATCCCCATTCCCCTTAACCTAAACTACCCATTCCCACACCCTAAAACCACCCCCACTTTTCCCTCACAAACTCTCTCAACTACACGCATGCACACACAACACTCTCCTATATATGGACATACACCACACACGGGACAAAAGGAACCAAAAAAGAGAACATTAAATGAGATAAAAACACAGAAAGAGAGAATAATAAAGAAAGGAAAACACTTAGAAAAGAAAAGAAGGGAGAATAGAACACAAAAAGAGATTAGAGAAAAGAAACAAAAAAACAAGAAGAAAAAGTGAGAAAAACAAAGACAAAAAAGGAGAAGAGAAGAAGAGTTTGGGTTAAGAGTTTGGAGTTTCGTTTGACGTTTCCTGTAAGGGCTTTTCTTGCGACGTTACTCGGTTCAATTTGTTGTACAGGTTCTTGCCTGATACCTTTCTATTTTGTTTATTATAAGTTCATTATGAATCAATATATGGACAAAGTTATTTAAATAATATCCTGTATTATTTATTATAGTTCAGTTTGATATTTCTGGCAGAGCTTCTTCTATGCAAATAAACTCTTTTCTTGAAATTTTTTTATACGAAGAAGCCGGAGAGAAGATCAAAACAAAATATTTATAAAAGTTCATTCGTATTTGATTATATCGTGTGTTAAGTGTTTATTTATAAATGGCTCATAACCATCTACCCGCTAGACTATTTGGTATGTAATATCCTTAGTTCATTTTAATACTAGTTCTTAACTTAATTAGTATGCTGATAGGTGAAGTGGATGTTTTACAGAAATATGATCGTTTTGCATGGGAATGTTCTGTCTAGTAATATAATCAGAATGCATTGCCTATTCTTTTTTTTATATAAGATTTGCATTCTGTAAACTAAGTATAAAAAATATCATCAAGTAAAAATGAAAGGAAATTCAAAATGAGATAAGCTTGAATAGTTAGAGTAAAAGCAAAATCAAGAATCTCAAATTGAAAAGCAGTGTATTTGATTATTGAGGGATAAGGCTTAAGTGATGGATATATCTTTTGTTATTTTATTTATTTCTATTTAAAGGGTTGTCCTATGAAGTAGTATGAAAGCCTTGATTAAAAACTCTTCTTATCCTATATTATGGGATTTAACCAAGAATGATTCCCTTTTTGTCAGCATACTACTATGTAATGCTATTTGGTGATTTGTATGCTTTAACATTGTTACCTTTACTTTATGCATGTAAAAGAACTAACTTTCAGTGTAAATATTTATTGAAATTGATATTTGCGTGTTCGATTTTTTTTAGTTTGGTCATTGTTACTTTTATTTGTTCTTGCCTATACTAGAAGTAAAATAAAGTTTGAGCAATTATATTGAATAGAGATAGAGGATTACTATGCATGGAGCAATGTTAGGATGTTATTTTTGTATAAAAGAGAGGAAAGACTTATTTGCAAGGGAGCAAACTCAAAAATAATGATTTAGGTTCTTGATCTTTAGAAATTTTTAAAGTTTTATACTTAAGTGAAAATTAACGATGAAGTTGGAAAGCCCTGCTACCGACCATTCGTTATAGTAAAATTTAACATACTATTTTAAAGCCGATCTAATTGTGATGGATAAGTTTTTTAAGCTTGTTAGACTTTTTCTTAGATTTGGAAAAATGGGGCGACTCATAAATTCCTCAAAGGAGCAACAAATGTATCAAAACTTGTGGAAAGACCGAAAAGTACTGCTACTGGCAAGCCACGCATTAATATAATTGAATAATTTAAAATAAATTCAAAGTAGGATGTAAGTGACTTTTAGTATAACAAATATTATGTATCCAGGAGATTAATTTAAGCCAGACGTAAATCATTAAAGCGACCGTGCTAGAACCACGGGACTCGAGGGGTGCCTAACACCTTCCCCTCGGTCAACAAAATTCCTTATCCGCATTTCTAGTTTGCAGACCAAAAATAAAGAGTCATTTTCTTTTGAATAAGGATTCAATAAGGTGACTTGGAACACCCAAACTCAATTCCAAGTGGCGACTCTATAAATAAAATAATTCCTATTCAAAATGCCACTTTAATTGGAAAAAACCATTTTCATAAAACCAACTCCCTTAGTGGGGTTGGGCCAGTAAAAAATACGGGTGTGACAAGACCCAACATCCTCTGATCGTCAAGCATTCAAAGCCACCAATTGTGAAATTATGTGTATCGACTGCCTGAACTCAACATTCAATATCTCTCTCTGGGGAGGTTGGGTGTGGTTAGTCCTAGACTGGGGAGATCTGGGTGGCCTGGTCTAAATCGGAGAGACTCCCAAAGAAGCAACCAAGTCAAGAGTGTGAGCCCAATTATGTTTTATCATCCTGTGGGTGGGATGGACATCTTCTATCTCAGCATACTGATTATTAGAGCAATGTGCAGGCATGATAGCTTTGCTAAAATACAAGAGACCATTGATTAGGGTACATTGGGACTTTATAGCATGAACTAAATCACAAAGAAGTGAAACATTACTAAACGCATAGTATCCTCCTGCCTATAAGTGTGGAATGCTACACACTCATAAACAAGACTCTAACCAACGTAATTTACAAACTGTCTGCAACTGGGACAAGGCCCCCAGTGGACCTAAACAAAATTAAATAGCAAAAGTCTAAAGAAAATAGGCCTTCTGGAATAAAGAAGGATCACCAAATGCACACTTCTAACTGTCAACTCTACGATTTAGTAGGACCTCTAGACTGAGCCTCAAACCCTGAAAGATAGAGGGTCAATACTATTGTACTGTTACGTAGAGAATTTCAAAATTAACAATTTTTAATTCAACATAGGTGAGAGAAGTTTAGAAATAATTCATAGATATACATATGCAAAGAAAAAACACATGGGCATTGTTAAAAGACTCCGAACAATTTTCTGAACTCTATGACACACTCTTTGTTTTACTTTTGTGCTAGGTGGTGTACCATAAAACTCTGAAATTCCATGGGCAATATGGAATCTTCCCTTAACTCGGCAGCCAAGCCTCCAACTCGAGTTTTCCGCAAGGGTTGGAGTCTCTGTCTCTGATATGCCATAGGGCACTAGGACAACGTATAATCCCTATAGGGGATGTAATGAACCCGTATCGGCAAAATACAGTTTTAGGCTAAGAGTTACTTGAAGTCAAGCCTTCTTCGGGCAACCACCTAACCCTCTTTAAGCTAATTTATGTCTTTAAAACATGTTTTCTCTGAGAAATCAAGTCTGAAACTCTTACTTTGTTATGACATACATTTATATGGTATCATCATACCATTGACTTACAAGTCAAATCTCTAAGTCATAAGATATCATATTATAATCTCTTATTTCAAAACATAAAGTTTAGACCACCATATTTTAAACCAGTGAAGAAGACTCATACATCAAAACATTTACGAAACTATGCAAAGATCGTTCTTTTGAATATTTCAACAAACATGTAGTGGTTGTGAAGTTTGTGCCAATTCATGCAAATCTTTCGCTTTATATATTTAACATTTTTATCATGTAATATCCACTCTCATAAATCTAAAACCATAATCAAGTCATAAACCAAATTCAAGACATTCTTATCATATTTCTCAAAATGAAATCATCTAGTTCATAACACATATAGAAACAAATATCTTAACAACAAGAGACGGATTTTTAATAAACTCGTGCTCTCAATTCAACCTTCAATCTCAGTTTCATGCATACATATATATGAGTATAAATCGATTTAAGTGGAAAGGCCTCAAGGCCAAAATAACAATATCATTAGGAAATTCATGATGCATAACTGAAAACATAAATTCCAAAACTCCTTTATAAATTTTATGATTTTTCAATGTTTAAAAATTGATGAAACCATTCCCTTATGCCCATGTAGTTTTAGGATAAAACCCACTTACCTTAGATTTCTTAGGAAGAAAAGTGGAACCCAGATCTTGCTTAAGTTATTGAAATTCTTGGATTTCAAGAAGACTCTTGATCTATTGGGGAAGGACTAGGGTTTTTGATTTGGGATGATAGGAGTAGTTTTTGATGATATTTTGCCCTAAACACTCTTTAATCTTGTGTTAATCTTGTGTTATGACAGAGTTATGATGAAGGAAAATGACTAAATTTCCCTTTCCAAGGACAGTTATTTAAAAAAATTCATGAACTCGGTTCACTGCTTCATCGATGCGACCATTAAGTTAGCGCGACGACTTAGCATCGATTCACTATCTCTAACATCCAAACAAACCTCTAACGTTGTTCAAAAAATCCAAAACTTCCCCATCATATCCCTTTTACTTCCTCAAACATGAAACAACTTAAAAATTAACTATCTAAGGTCGAGAAGGATGAAAATAAAATCATCAAAGGCTAGGGGTTCAAATTGTGACTAAGTTCTTTTGACACTTACAAAAATTTTCAAAAGATTGACCCTTCCAAGTTTACTACGATGTGATATTAAGTCGAGAAAACTATGGGGTGTTACAATTCTGCACTACTCTGACCCAAATATTATCCTCAGCCTAATCAATTAAATGAACATCTAATCTATCCAATTGACGAACTTCTTGAACTAGGTTATTCTTATCACTCTCTACATGATCAATGCTACCTATAGACAGTCTACTAAGGGCGTCTGCCAAAACATTGTCCTTGCTCAGATAATACCAAACACTCATGTCATAATCTTTCAACAATTCTAACCACCTTCTCTAATGGAGATTTAACTCTCTCTGTGTAAATATATACTGAAAAATTTTGTGGTCCATAAATACATCAAGATGCACCCATAGAGATAGTGCCTCCATAGTTTTAAAGAAAACACAACAGCAACTAATTTAAGATCATGAGTAGGATAGTTCTTTTTGTGAGGCTTAAGTTGTCTAGAGGCATAAGCAGTGACCTTACCTCTCTGAATTAGAACACAACCCAAACCAACTCTAGAAGTATCACAATAGGCAACGAATCCATCTGTACCATCAGGTAATGCTAAGACTGGGGCTGAAGTAAATCGAGGCTTCAACTTCTGAAAACTCTTCTCATAAGAATATGACCACTGAAACTTAACTTTATTCTGAATTAATTTGGTCATGGGAAATGCAATGGATGAAAACCCCTCAACAAACCGTCCATAATAGCCAGCTAAACTAAAGCAACTTCTAATGTCTGATGGAGAAATGGGTCTAGTCCAGTTTCTCACTGCTTCAGACTTTTGGGGATAAACTCTAATGCCGTTACCAGAAATAAAATATTCGAGGAAAGCTGCTGACCTTAGATAAAATTCGCACTTTTTGATTTGGCGAACAACTGGTGATCTCTACGAGTTTCCAACATAATTCTAAGATGGTCTGCATAGTCATCATCTCTACGAGAACTAGTCTAATGAAGTCTCTACTACTCAAGAACTAGAGAGCCATTTGGGATAAGTCCTCAACTAACTCAAACTTAACTGATAAAGGATAAATAACTACTAAATAAAATAAGTGTCTGAAGATAAATAGTCCACAAATCATGAGGACTCACCACTGCTGAAATGTAGATAAAGTGCTCGGGTATCACTGACGAGGCTGGGACTGAGCACTTGAACCTACATTATGAGAAAATGTAGCACACAAACGAGTATATGGATCAATACTTGGGAATATACTGAGTATAAGGGTTTATTTATTTATATAAGACAATATCACAGTTCTCTACAGCAAATATGCATGCGAATATATACATATAGATGACACACATAGCTGGAGTAAACTCTCATAAATCAGTAATGGAAGTATATAAATAAATCATGTGAGTCATGTCACTTTGTTCTAAACTTGTATTTTTTCTTGGTTCTCAAGCTTGCAAGTAAATGAAACATTAAGAACATCAGCTTTCAAGATCTATACATAAACCTTTGGAAAAACTTAAGAGGGATTAGGACTATAGTTTTCACAATACGTATACTCATAATACTCATACTTTCAAATTAAGTAGAATAAAACCTTTTTAAAAGTCAAAGACTTGAGACTTTTAGAAACTTTTAAGACTTGGGAAACTTGGAAAACTTAGGACTTTATAACTTTGGAGATCTTAAAATATTAACTTTCAATATATATCTATATATATATATAATCTTAAAGAGAGTAGGGAACCTCTTTTGGAGTTTCTTCTAACCCATATAAACCCTGTGAGCTACATGGAGTCCAACGTCTTGCCCATGTTGGGGAGAAATGTTCTATCCTTGTCATCGGAGTAGAACCTTTACTTTGTAGTGATCACTAACTTAACCCACTTGGGGTAAATCAAATCCTATGGTGGATCATAGTTCTGGGGCATCTCGGTGATAAATACTACTCCCTTACTTAGCTTAGTACTTTTAGGAAATCCACCTTAAAACCATACAAGGGTAAAAAATGAAGACCAATTATACTACTTCTTGCTTTAAATCCTAGATGATGAATAATGTGGATCCCTACCTTAACTTGTTTCAAAGGATCAACTTTCTTTATCAAAACATGGAAATAGCTAATCATGGGATGTTTTAATCATGCACATTCTTGAAATCACAAGACAAAATCTCAGGGCTATAAGCCCATGCTTCAAATTCATATCGAAATCCAAAAAAAGTTCAAGCTTTATAACACAATTATCCATAATTTAACTTAAAATCTGAAAAATATGATCAAATGCTTAAGTACTCAAAAATAGACATATAGTTCAGTATTCAAATCACTTCAAATCTCAAAATCATGCAATTAGCAACATGGGGAATAAACCCTAAACCCTAACTTAAATTTCATGGAAATCATATCAAAATTCAGAAATTTATGTCTTAAAGTAAGTTTTTGGACACAAAAATGAAAGAATGCTCTTGTTCAAACCCCACATACCTTTAAACAATGAATCTTGACGGATAACTTGCTTTTGAGATGTTATTGAAACTCTTGGATGAGGGTTCTTAGAATTATTGCACTAAGAACTTGGAATCTTGACTCAATTTGGAGAATTGATGGGGAAATCTTAAGTTTTTTGGAGGAAAAGTTTGATGAACTAGGGTTTTTGGTTGAGGGATCTTGAAAAAAAATGATATAGGATGATTGTAATGACCTTAAATCAGGTGTTTGGACGATTTAAGTGGCTAGGAGAAAGTCCAAAACGCCCTTTTTAACTTATGAACAAAACTGGAAAAATATAACTGGTAAACTCGATTTTGTGGTCCACCGCGATGCGCCACAATCGTGGTGGCTCACAGGAATTTGACAATTGCTAATTAGGCCACCTCCATGACGTGCCAAGCCTTAAAAATGATGGTTTTTACGACTAATACTTACATTAGGCATAATTTCTTGCTCGAGTATCAGATTTGGGCGAACCTTATTTTGACAGAAAGCTTATCAAATTTCCCATGAGATAAAAAGTTTAATTAGGGAAATTCAACATAGTTAAAATGACACTCTGTAAGACCCCGTAAAATCCTAAGTCTAGAAGTCAGCACTTAAGCTTCACAAGCTCCAAGACTTAGAAAAAATTTTCTAAGTGTTCAACACTTAGTCTCATTTTAGAGCTCCAAACTCTGGGGATTTATTTGACGATCTTACCGGCCTTTATTTTTAGATTTTCAAGTTGCGTTGCGATGGGGCAAGGTCGTAGTACATCTCGGGTAAGTTTCAAATTTTTTGGACAGTGTAAGGGCGTGTTTGGGTTTCCAAAATAGTAGCTCAGGGCAATAAGCCCACGTCGCCCCAGCTAGAGCAGTGCTATAGGCCCGCCGCCCTATGGATATTTCTGTATTCCAGCTCCATGTCCTTGAGGGCATTTTGGTTAATTTTCATCCATATATAAGTCCCAAACACGAAATTGAGGCCCCAAATCAGCTCTTTACATCACTTTTCATCAAAAAATTCACTCAAGAAACATCAAGAACAAGTCTAGGGTTCAATTGGTGTTTTCAAGTTTCAAGCAAATTCAACCGTAAATTCCACGAATTCTTAATCTAAGGTATGCGTAGTGTTCATCCATGGATCCCTTTCATTTGTGGAGTTCAAAAATCAATCTTTAACTACTAAATTATGTTTGTTTATGGTGGTATGACTATAATTATGTTGGTTCTTTCTATTTGTGCTATAGAATAGTATTTTGATTGTATTTCATGAAGGTTATGATCATGTTAGTTGTAAACCATGAATTCGGTGGTTTAATATAGTAAAAATTTATGAAACACACCTATGCCTTAACGAGTGCATGCAAGGTGCTTGATAAAATGCCAAAGAAACTAGAAATCATGCAATATAGCTAGATTATGACTAAGTAAAGGATTTATGATATGCCCCTATTTCAAATGACTTTTATGTTGATATTGTGTGTCGTAAATGTTGTTGGATTGTTCATGGACTAGTCTTATGAGATTATGCTATGCTTACTTGCAAATCCTACTTATGTACAAGATGTATGATAATCATGTACTTTATGAAATTTCCCAAGTTATGATATTATGGATTGTTGAGGTTGATCATATATTCAAGTCAGTCACGTGTGTCAGTTTCCTTCCATCGAGTCCTGGGGGTATTCGTACCCAAAAAATATAGTTGTATGCCTAGATCCATGTCATGTTATGACGATAATCTCAGTTAATCCATGATCTATAGAACTCAGTCAGTCATGTAACTCGGGAAACCTCAGAAATCTCATGATCTCAGTTAATTCTCAGATAGTAGTACTATTCTATCAGACAACGGAAGTCAGTTACTCTGTCCATGTACAGACAGTTAAATTATGTGCATTCTCTTCAGATAGGAGTAGAAGTTAGCACCGAGTGAACCAAAGGATGGGAACTCACCTGCTAGTTTAGGGTGTGATTCTTAGCAGTCATCCTTGTGTTCCAGAACTATGTAGCCAGTGTAGGTTAAGACATCTTAACCTATCATATTAGGGTTGATAAGGTGGCTTAACCTATGAGTTTAGGGTTCCCACCATTCTCATTTTGAGTACCTGCCAGATAAGGGTCATTCACAGTTGTCCTTACCAGTGGTGCGGTATTGACACTCCTCCAGTCGGGGAAGATATTGGACCCTAACCTAGCTATATGCGTTATTGGGGCATGTCGGTTAAACAGCTACCTCCTATAGTTTCAGACTCAGTCTCAGTAAAAGAACTCAGATAGTTCTTCAGATATCAGTATACCAGGACTGTCAGATACAGTTAAATTAAGTTATGGTATGGAACTCAGATAGTTCGATCATATTTAAGACTATCACGCACAGTCACCCATGTTATCAGAACTACAGTATTAGTCATGTCAGTTATCAGTAAACCATGTATTCGTGTTCGGATCTAGATATCAGGTAATCACGATCTCAGTTACCATGTATGCATGTTTGTACTTTTACATTCATATCGATCAGTCAGTTAGCATTGTTCATATATGTAAACCCTTTTGCATTTAGCCTAGCTCACTCGTATACTCAGTACTTTCAGTTGTACTGATGCATTTGTGCTATGGTGGTTTCTTTCATATTACACCATAGGTTTAGAGACACGAGTTCCAGATCAGCAGTAACATTCCAGTTGCAGAGTTGTAGTGAGTCCTTATCTATTTGAGAATGATATTATTTTATTTATTTCATTATTTTAGTTCATTTTTGCTATATGAAGTTAGTTGGAGACATGTTCCTTCAACTCCTTATTTCAGACAGTATTTAGAGGCTTTCAGATTTAGTTAAGATTTATTTCAGACATTAGTTGTTTTAGGTCATTGTCACCCATATGGATGTTATGTTTTGTTAGATATTTTATTTAGTTGAACGTTATAGCCTATTATTCATGTTTTACACATTATTAAGTCATATATTGCAGTGTACAGGTATAGATATCAGTCATGGGTTAGCTTGTGGTCCTTTAAGGTATTAAGCATCGTGTGGCATTCTGGTTTAGAAAATTGAGCTGTTACAAACTTGGTATCAGAGCCTAAGGTTCAATAGAGACCTAGGAAGTCTAAAAGAATCATCTAGTAAAGTCTTGTACACGGGTGTGTTGTGCGCCACAAATGTGCAGGAGGCTATAAGATGTTTTAGGAATTGTTTCCCTTCTTTCAGTATTCATGTCATGCTAGTGAGCATAATATCAAGTTAAACTCTCATTCTAATCCATTCTTCTCTTATTTCAGAATATGCCTCCAAAGAGAAGAAACCAACCAGCTCCTCGGCTCAAAGACCCTTTGGGCAAACATGTTTCTCATGTGGAGTTTAGAGCCGCATTCACCATACTTGCTTAATCTATGGCTAACCAAATAAATGGCCACCAGTTATTCTGGCCAATTCAGTGGTCAACTTAACTGAAGCTAGGAGTTGGGACTTCACTCAAATGAACCCTCCATTTTTCTTCGGGTCTAAGTCTGACGAAGACCCTCAGGAATTTTTTGACCAAGTTCAAAAGGTCATAGACATCATGGGAGTTACTTCTATTTAGAGTCCCAAGTTAGTCACATACTAGTTACAGTATGTTGCTCACACTTGGTATAAATAGTGGAAGTTCGAGAGGATAGAGGATGCAGGTCCTATAGAGTGGGAGGAATTTGCCATAACTTTCTTAGACAGATTCTTTCCCCAAGAGTTGAGGGAGTCAAAAGTTCTGGAGTTCATCAACCTCAGACAGGGGAATATGAAGGTTAAAGAGTATTCTCTTGGATTTACTCAACTAGTGAGATATGCCCCTCATGTGGTTATGGACAACAAGGCAAAGATGAGCAAGTTTGTATCAGGGGTGAACGATTGCATGGTAATTGAGTGTAGGTCTGTGATGCTGAACAGCGATATGATTTTAGCCAGGCTCATGACCCATGCTCAGCAAACATAGGAGCAGAAGGTTCTAGGGAGAGGAATAACAAGAGAGAAAAGACATGCAGTTTTAATTTTTCTCAACCCTTCAGAAAGATAAAACCATTCCCAGTTTTGTCCCAAGTCAGCAGCTCTATCTCCTTCCTCCGCCAGTGCCCCTATGCCTAAATTCAAAGACAGCAACAGAGACAGAGCACAGGGATCTAAATCTCAAGGTAGTGTTAGCAGTGCCCGAACTAATCCACTATGTCAGACTTGTGGTAAGAACCACAAGGGTATTTGAAAAGTCGGTAGTGATGTCTGTTTTTATTATGACAAGACAGGCCATAGAGTCAGAGATTGTCCTCAGTCTGGTTATCAGGGTTAGAAAAACCAATCCACAGCTTAGTTCGGTCCCCTAAACCAGTAGGGTACGGCTTTCTGTGCTACAAGTGGGCAACACCTAAATAGACTCTAGGCTCTTCAAAACCGACAAGATCAGGAAAATTCTCCTAATGTCGTTACTGGTATGTTACAGATTTTCCATGTTCATGATTATACAATGCTAGACCCAGGTGCATCCTTGTCTTTTGTTACCCTTTACATAGTGATGTTGGGCGTATTTATACCCCTAAGAACCATAATTTACCCATATATTAGGCTAAGTTTGGAGGATAAAATATATAATTCCTGCACTTTTAGTCCATTTTCCTGTAAGTGAGCTTACCTATGTGATTAGCATGTTTCCAGGTCTTAATGATGAAGATTTCAGCACTTTGTGGACCTTTGGGCAGCAAAGGAAAACTTCACATAAGAGGGAAGGCAGCTTTTGGAAGCTTGTGGACTGAATGTGACGCATGAAGAATTTGTCCCGGGCAAAATTAGTATTTTTAAATACTTAGGGGTGCAGCAGTAACTTAGTAGACAAGGATATTATAAAAACCCTATTGCTGAATTTTTCAGCATGTTTTTATCTATCATTATTCAGTTTATAGATTCTGTAAGTTTAAGACAGAGAAAACGGTGGAGAGAGCAACGGCTAGAGGGAAGAAAAATGTCAACCCCTTGTTTGACGCCAAACTCATCCCTACCGTGAGATTATTCTACTTTGGTATGGTGATGATGTCTTCTTTGATTTCCGTAGTAATTATGAGTAGCTAAACTTCTCTGTTAGGGTTAAGAAAACCTTGTGAGATACTATCTATTACTATGAGTTTGTGAATTCTTGATGTGTATGCTACTTATATTATTACTCTCTTCATTTTAATTTAATTCTCATGGTTGCAAACATAGAGAACATGCCATTATAGCATTAATTTGTTTGAGAGAAAAGTTACATGTTTGGAAAAAAGAGTGTGACCAGGAAATAAGGCTACCAACCCCTATTTACATGTTAATGCCTTAGCCGGATTAATTTCTTGGAGAGTTCGTACCATTAGTTATACACTTTAGGCTCGAGAGAGTTAAAGTGAAATAATCCTTTATGGTTGAGAAACACTAAGATTTAATACGAATCTCTATAAGTGCATGCATGTCTAAATTCCACATTACTCATAGTTAATTGATACGTAGAACTCATAAGGTGGACATAACCCTAACTTATAAATCTCTGTGATTAAATCTTACTAAACAAATCATCTCATTCATTACTTTGATATTATTAATTCACGCATAATCAAGATCCCCCCTTTTCCGTGGAATTTTCAACCAAAAGTCTACTAATAATTGCAACACTTAGTGACCAAGTATTCCCTGTAGGATTCGACACCCAAACCAGTTGGGTTCTATATTTGACATCGACCGCTTACACTTTCTAACGAGAGTTGTAGTTTGGGCGTTATCAAATTTTGGCGCCGTTGTTGGGGAATACGGTTGTCAACTAAGTTTGTGATAGTTAATAGACCCTTTGGTCAAAGATTCTCGAATTTTACTTTTTGTTTGTTGTTTTTGTTTTGTTCAGGTTTGGTAAAGTGCATGCCAAATAAACGAAGATCTGGTCAGCCATTATTGCCCATAAATCCTGAACCACAACTTATTGGCAGAATGGATGCGCAACGAGACCTTGAACGGATGGCTGCTCAATAGGAGCAGGCTAGATTAGCTGCATTGGCAGTCGTTCAAGTGCATCAACAGAATATTAATAACCCAGGTCGGGCAACAAATCTTGATAAAGAGGATCTGGGTGATGATGAGTTACTAAATCTAAGGCATGCAGATGAGGTGGCAGCGTCTGTGAATAGGAGAGATTGTCAAGATAGAGTGAGACCTGACCACCGAGCTATTCAGGTTCCTTTTGATGATGATCTGGATGGAGTTGGTGCCACAGGGGCTATTCTTCCTCCGCCTTTGGCACCCGGAGCCAAGTTCAATATCACTAGTACCATGATTCAGCTATTGCTGCTCAAGGGGTTATTTGGTGGACTTGAAGGCGATGATCCGAATATGCATCTGATCAACATTATCTCAACATGCAAGTCGTTTGACAATCTAGGAGTTGGACAGAATAGAATTTGGCTGCGCTTATTTTCATTGTCTCTATTTGGAGAGGCAACTCTATGGTTGAATGGGCTAACTCCTGACTCTATTACAAATTGGAGGCAACTGAAAGATTCTTTTCGCCTTCTAAGAGAGCACAATTAAGAGATGAGATCAGCAATTTTCGATAGCTTCCAATTGAAGCTCTCCACAAAACATGGAAAAGGTTCAAGAAGAAGCTTATGAGGTGCCCAAATCATCAGATGACCAATATCCACTTGAAGGAAATATTATATAGGGCTTTGAACTCGGTGACTAAGCCAGTGGTTGATAATGCTGCAGGTGGATTATTCATGGACCTTACTTTTATTAAGGCTGGTGATATGCTGGATCGTATGACAAAGCAGAGTAGAGCTTGGCATACCAGAGATTCTGAGATAGCAAGCTCTACTTTATCTATTAGTATGACAGCAAAATAGAGACGAAGACAAGAGAAATGTGACCAGGATATGGCTCACATGAAAACGCAGATGGATCTTCTTACCAAGCATCTATTATCAAGGAAGACCGAAAAGGTTAAGGCCGTTATATCACAGGGAAGAGATGAATCCTATTCTGAGGAGGAATTCCGAGGCAATGCCCAAGGAAACCAAGGCCGGAACTATTACAATAAATCAGGATACAAGGACGGTGATCAAGGTAGTTGGAAGAATAAGACTGACAGAAGTGGTTTGTATGTTCCTCCTAGAAACTGTGAGGCTGTGGCATCTGGATCTGGGAAGATGTCCATGGAAGATATGATGGCTAAGCTGTTGAAAGGAGTGGAGGCAACCAACATGGGCGTAACCTAGGTAAAGAATGATTTGTCCTCAATTAATCAATTGGTTGACTCGCATTCCACTGTAATAAAACAGCTGGAGCAACAATTGAGTCAACTATCAGCAGCATTCAATCAAAGAAAGGCTGGCAATTTACCTAGTGACACTGTATAAAATCCAAGGAATGTTGGATCATGTATGGCTATTGATACCAGGAGTGGTAAAGTATTGAAAAATCCATCCAAAGGCAAGAAGGTGGTTGATTATATAGCAGATAATGTTATTGATGCAGAGTATGATGATGTCGTAGAAGCTGAAGAGAGCGTTCATGATGTTACCCCTAGATGTTTGCAGCCTGAAAAGATCGATAATCGGAAACAAGATAAAAAGGAAGTGGTGGAGAAAAATATTCCCCTTCCACCACCACCTTTTCCTCAGAGACTGAAGAAAAAAGTTGATGACACCAGGTTCAGTAAATTCATGACTATGTTGAAGCAGCTGACTATTAATATGCCTTTAGTGGAGGCGTTGGAACAAATGCCTGGATATGTTAAATTCATGAAGGACCTTTTGACAAAGAAGCGGGCAGCAAGCTATGAGCTGGCAGATAATGTTCATCATTGCACTGCAATTGCTACAAGATCTTTAGTTCAGAAGAAGGCAGATCCTGGTGCTTTCACTATTCCTTGCACGGTTAGATCGTTGGATTTCGCTAAGGCATTGTACGATTTGGGAGCTAGCATCAATTTGATGCCGCTATCTATTTACAGAAAGTTGGGGTTGGGTGATCCTATACCAACCAATATGCAGCTCGTGATGGAAGATAGGTCGGTAAAACGACCTGTTGGTATCTTATATGATGTATTGGTAAAGGTTTCCACCTTTATTTTTCCTGCAGGTTTTGTTATTTTGGATTGTGAGGTGGATTTTGAAGTTCCCATGATCTTGGGGCATCCTTTCCTTGAAATAGGAAGTGTGCTTATTAATTTAAGAGTTATTGAGCTTTTATTTCGGATGAATGATGAAGTGGTCCATTTTGATGTATGCAAATCAATGAAGCAGCCCAAAGATAGGAATGTGTTCTCTATAGCTGACGTTTATTATGAAGATGAGAAAGAATTATCTGTAGAGAAGCAGCTTATTGTTGAGCCATTGGCTGCTGTGCTTATGAATTTTGAGCGTGAGGATGTTGATGAGTATGAAGAAACTATTTGTGCTCTAATAGGAATAGGGTCCTATTCTCATACTCCTAAGAAGCTGGACCTTGATCTTAAAAATCGACATTCACCACCAGCAAAGCCATCTATTGAAGAACCACCAGTGCTAGAATTGAAAGAGCTGCCCAGTCACTTGAAGTATGCATTTTTGGGAAGTGGTGATACACTTCCGGTAATTATTGTGACTGATTTAGGTGAACAGCAGGTTGCGGCTCTCATCTCTGTTCTAAAAAGGTACAAGAGAGCCATCGGTTGGACTATTGCTGATATTATTAGTATCCCTCTTGGAATATGTATGCACAAGATTCAGCTCAAAGAAAATTTCGTGCCCACCATTGAGCATCAACGACATTTGAATCCACTTATGCAAGAGGTAGTGAAGAAAGAAATTATTAAGTGGTTAGATGCAGGGGTGGTGTATCCAATCTCGAACAGTAAATGGGTGAGTCTGGTACAATGTGTGCCCAAGAAAGGGGGCATGATGGTAGTTGCAAATGAAAAGAATGAGCTAATTTCACTCACACCTGTCATGGGGTGGAAAGTGTGTATGGACTATCGGAAGCTGAATTTGTGGACGCTAAAGGATCACTTCCCAATGCCATTCATGGACCAAATGCTTGATCGATTGGCAGGGAAGGGATGTTTTTGTTTCTTAGATGGTTATTCCGGTTCTAATCAAATTTGCATTGCTCCTAAGGATCAAGATAAGACCACTTTTACATGCCCGTATGGTACGTTTTCCTTCAAACGTATGCCATTTGGGCTATGTAATGCACCTGCCACTTTTCAGCATTGTATGATGTCCATTTTTTCTGATATGGTTGAAGACACCTTGGAGGTGTTCATGGATGATTTTTCAGTTGTAGGTGAGTCGTTTGAATTGTGCTTGGCAAATCTGAGTATGGCGTTGCAGAGATGTGTTAAATTTAACTTGGTGCTAAACTGGGAGAAGTGCCATTTTATGGTTAAGGAAGGCATTGTTCTTGGGCATAAAGTCTCTGAAAGAGGAACTGAGGTTGATCGAGCCAAGATTGAAGTTATCGAGAAACTACCACCTCCAATTTCTATAAAGGGAGTTCGTAGTTTCCTCGGTCATGCAGGTTTTTATCGGAGTTTTATTAAAGACTACTCCAAGATTGCTAGTCCATTATGCAAACTTTTGGAGAAGGATGCAAAGTTTGACTTCGGTGAAGATTGCTTGAAGGCATTTGAATGCCTCAAAGGGAAGCTAGTTGAAGCTCCTATTATTGTAGCGCCTGATTGGTCTCTACCATTTGATGTTATGTGTGATGCAAGCGGGGTAGCTTTGGGTGTTGTACTTGGTCAGAAAAGAGAAAGGCTATTTCATCCAATCTACTATGTGATCAAGGCCTTGAATGGAGCCCAAAAGAACTATACCGTCACGAAACAAGAGCTTTTAGCAGTTGTTTATGCTTTTAAAAAGTTCCGTGCTTACTTGTTGGGAACCAAAGTGGTGGTTCATACAGATCATGCGGCTCTGAGATATTTAATGGCAAAGAAGGATGCTAAACCAAGGCTAATTCGGTGGGTGTTATTGCTTCAAGAATTTGATTTTGAGGTAAAGGATAGAAAATGGTGTGAAAATCAAGTAGCTGATCATTTATCTAGACTTGAGAGTTAGCACATAGCGCAACCCGACCTTGAGATTGATGATGCATTTCCCGATGAAGAGATCCTAGCCACTATGGTAGAAGACTTACCGTGGTATGCAGACTTTGCGAACTACGTGGTAAGTAAAGTGATGCCTGAGAATCTCTCCTTTCATCAAAAGAGAAAGTTCATGCATGATGTGAAACACTACTTCTGGGATGAACCATATCTTTTTCGATGATGTGCTGATGGTGTTATTAGGCGATGCATCTCAGATGTGGAGGTGCCTAGCATATTGGAAGCAAGTCATGCTTCCCAAGTTGGGGGTCACCATGCAGGTGATCGGACAGCCACAAAGGTATTGCAAAGCGGCTATTATTGGCCTTTATTATTCAAGGACGCCTACGATTTTATGAGAAGATGTGATCAGTGTCAGAGGCAAGGCGCGATTTCAAAGCACCATAAGATGCCCATGACTAAAATTCTTGAAGTAGAGCTATTTGATGTATGGGGTATTGATTTCATGGGCCCATTTATGAATTCGTTTGGGATCAAATATATCCTAGTTGCTGTGGATTATGTATCCAAATGGGTCGAAGCAGTAGCATTGGATGATAATGAAGGTAAATGTGTTGTAACATTCTTAAAGAGAAATATCTTCTCTCGTTTTGGGGTACCACATACCATCATAAGCGATGGAGGATCACACTTTTGCAACAAGCTGTTCCGAGCCATGTTGGTGAAATATGGGGTCAAGCAACATAAGATAGCTACACCTTACCACCCACAAACTAGTGGGCAGGTAGAGGTTTCTAATCGGGAGATCAAGCTGATCCTTGGTAAGACTATAAATGCTAGTAGGAAAGATTGGTCTCAAAAACTGGACGATGCCTTATGGGCTAATAGGACTGCGTTCAAGACACCAATTAGCATGTCCCCGTACCAACTAGTTTATGGGAAGGCTTGTCACTTGCCAATTGAGCTCGAACATAAAGCATTGTGGGCGTTGAAGCGGCTTAACCTGAATTGGGATGATGCTATTAATCTGAGATTGGAACAGCTGAATGAGATGGATGAATTTCGTCTACATGCGTATGAAAGAGCAGACCTCTACAAGGAACGGATGAAAAAGTACCATGATCGGAGGATTATCCAACGAAACTTTCAGAAGGGTGATATGGTACTTCTTTTCAACTCCAGACTGAAGCTATTTCTAGGTAAGTTGAAGTCTAAATGGTCTGGTTCGTTCAGAATTAGCCAAGTCTACTCGTCTGGAGTAGTAGAGTTAGAAGACAATGATGGTGGTGTCTTTAAGGTGAATGGCCAACGAGTGAAGCCATATATCGGTCCTCTTGACTCGATAAAATGCATGGCCACCATATATCTCGATGAAGTCTAAGTAATCGAGATAACTATGTCGTGCCGCGACAATAAATCAAGCGCTACATGGGAGGCAACCCATCGTTTTTAATTGTTTCTAGGAGTTTGTTTTTGTTAAATAAAAATCCAAAAAGAAGAGTCGAGCCACGAACAAAACTAAGGAGGTTGGGGGGAGGTAACCCATCTTTCTAATCGTTTTTGTTGTTTTTGATTAAGTGTAGGTGCAAGACGTACAAAGGAGGGGATTAATCCCAAAAGTTTGATTTGAAAGTGAGCCATGTTAAAGGTGGTAAGTTAGGAATGAAAGAGCAAAGGCTATCGGTTAAGCATTTCCTATGCTAATCTAGGCAATGGACAAGGCAAGGCATATGATAATCTAGGCAATGGACAAGGCAAGGCCTATACCATTGCCTATGCTCACTGCCTCACATAGGCAACGGACAAGGCATTACCCATGCAAATCTAGGCAATGCCATAGGCGCCGCCTATGCCAAACTAGGCAATACCATAGGCGCCGCCTATTCCATTACCTATGCTCACTGTTTCAACTAGGCCATAGCATAGGCGCCGCTTATGCCTATGTAGGAAAATCAAAAGGCGCCGCCTATGCTAAGCATAGGTAAATCATTAGGCGCCGCCTACTTATCAATTTTTGTCTCCTAACCCGATTTTACATGGATCAAACCCGACCCGTGGCTTAGTCTATAAATAGATCATTACCCTTAGAACAAAATGCAACTATTTGCTCCATATAGGCGCCTCCCAAGCTTCCCCATTCTCTCAAAATCTTTCTTTTTGCTCATCTAATCTTGCAAGTTCATCTTCTGAATCCATCACCAAGTAAGTTACTCTTTTATGTTCTGTAGTTGTTGAAATACTACGTTTATAATGATTTGTTAGATTTTGAAGTGGTGTTGGTGATTAGAATGTGGTTGGTTTGTTATGATACATCTAGTTGAGTGAAAAAATACGTGTGGGTGTTCTTGACTTTGTTTCAACTTGTATTTGATTGTTATACACTGTCATATTCTTGAGGAATCGAAATGATGAAGTTAATGCATAATCTTCAATGTTGAAAGCTTGAATGTTTGAATGACTCGTTCATCAAGATAAAGATCATGACTGAACACAAGCATAAGATGTTGTGATTATTTCTATGAAATAACTTGATACGATCTCTATATGGTAGTCTTGTTCAAAAAGTGAATTAATCCAAACATGAAAGTATAGTCAAGATTACATGAAATAAAGTTGGAAAGGATAGTTAAGAAGACATGAACGTATGACTGTGTTGAACATGTTGTTGGAACATATCGCCTAAATGTATGTCGATGAAGTCTGAGTAATCGACATCATTCATTTAAGTAGTCAGTGCCAACAAATTAAGTGTGGGGTGGTGCCACTACTGTTCATTTTTCGGTTGAATCTACCGAGATGAAGCTAACATGACTCTATTTTAATCTCAGGTAGAATAGCCCTAAAAGGACGACAAGGAAAAGAAAAAGTGTCCACCTCGCAGAAAGGTCAGAAAAAGGGAAGAAAAGATCAAGCTGAATCCTCCTCTATACAAATACCTCGACGCATTTTCGAGATAAAATGGGTCCTAGAGGAGGAAGGAAAGGAGTGGTACAAGAACAACAAAGTAAAAAAATATGTTCACGTGGATTTGATGCAGAAGGAGAGTCTAGCAAAGAGAGATCCCCGCATTTTGGCTAAAATCATGGCGCTAAATCTTGATTTCATTTTCTGAGATATGGGGGAATGCAATCTTGATCTAATGCGAGAGTTCTATGCCAATTGGTCCCCAAAAACTACCGGAAGTGAAGTGAAGATTCGGGGCCAAGTCTTGCAACTGAATGCGGAGTTCTTAAACTCTTTTCTGGGTCTTCCATATGTGGATCCAGCACCGCTCAAGGAGCTTTATCACAGACCTCCCTACAGGGCAATCAGACACACACTGTACGGAACTAGGTCCATGGCCAGGTGGATTCGTCACAAGGATACCAGTCGGCACAATACCTTCCCGTATGCTTCCTTGAACAGAGAGGCTCATATATTGTTGAGGATAGTCAACTCTTGCCTGATTCCTGGGACACAGTACACAAAGATCACATATGATAGAGTATGCTTGGTGTACGCTCTGATGACTAATATTCCCATCAACATTGGAGCGGTTATAGATCGTCAATGCATAAGGCTAGACTGTACAAAAGGTCCCACTTCAGCTTTGGCAATTTGTTGACTGCGATCTTGAGGAAGGAGCATATTGAAGAGGAACCTTCAGATCATAAGCTTCCACACAACCCGAAGAAGGTTGATCTTACAAAAGTTAAAGAGCCTGAAACTGTTCATGGCATCAACCTGACCACTGTAGAAAGACATTCTCGCGATAAAAGCTTCTTCTGCCATTTATATGGCATAAAGAGGTTTACCATGATGAGAAGGGGTCGTATTCCGACTGATGCAGAGCTCCAGAATTTAGATTATGACTACCCGATGAATGAGCATGCAAGGGTTATGTGTGGAGTGGGGGTACATTTTGAGGAACCTCTTGATGATGACGTGCCAACTGACAATGATCGCCGAATGTTGGACTCAGATGTAGAGGACAACTCTGAGGATAACGATGACTCTGATGATGATTCTGATGCAGGGGGTATGACCCCAGACATAGAGGAGGAGTCCGACTAATCAGGTTTTCCTTATTTAGTTTTCACTGAGGGCAGTGTGTCCCGTCTAAGTGTGGGGTACTGGTATTTGTATGCTGTATTGTACTTCTTTGCCTACATTTATTCTTGTTTTTGCTAATTAGTCATAATATTTTTAGATTGTTCTGATAGACGGCATGGTAGTATAACAAGAGTTTGTGCTAAATCATTGTTATTGAGACATTTAGGCTCTAAGTGTGACTCACTGTGTGATAATTGTGTGGTTTAATTCATTCATCTGTTGGGTCAAAAGTCTATACTACTCCCAATAAAGTTGACCATGTGCCTTCTGTGTGTGAGGTTATAGTATATTCTGTGTTGTGACTGATGCTAGAACTTGCCTGGTGTGTGTGTAAAGCGAAATAAAGAGTGTGAGTTTAGGAGATGATTTAGGCATTTCTTTGGCAGCCTGTAATTATTTACCTTCTTTTTACCTACCCTTGTACATTATCCTAGTGAACCCCCTTTGAGCCTTTAGCCATTTTCTTTGACAGCCTCATATGTAGCCTAATCCATTTTTTTTCAAGACCATAATTTGATCCAAATTCCTAAGCACTTTAAATTGTAGAGTCATATGACAAAATAAGAGGAAATTGGGTGAGAGTGATGCCTCAGAATGTATTGGTACTTGAAATTGTTGTGACTAAGAGTGGCTATCATAGAGGTGTTTTATAAAAGAAAAAAGAAAAAAAAATATAACAAATAAAAAAACAAAAAAAACAAAAAAAAACAAAAAAAAATTAAAAGATAGTTGTGTTTATAATTGAATAACAACATAAGTGAAAAGGGGTGGTAGATTAAAGGAAAGTAGAGGGGTTGTTTAAAAGAGAGTGTCAATGACATAACGTAGTGTATTAAAGCGCTTAGGGAACATAGTCACTATTTCTGGCCAAACTAGTCCTACCTATCCCTTAGCCTACATTACAACCTGTAAAGACCTATTTGATTCTAAGCTTAGCACTCTGATATTAGTAGAGCATTACACTAAGGGCAAGCCTATGGTCATCAGTTGTAACATAAGAATTCTTTGTGAGAGTGAGAGCAAGGAGAATCTTATACCCATGTTTCGAAAAAAAAATGCAAAACTTGTGAGTGATTATGGGTGATATCTTATGTGAGACACACATGGTTGATGAGTTTTGGGTAGTGTTATATGATTCTTTGTGGCTTAACTTGTGGATACGAATTAACCATCATCACGAGTCTATGTGGGAGGTTGAATTGTTTTTAGTAGTGATCAAGAAAACTATTCTTTGTTAATAATTGTTGTGCATGTCTTGTTGAACATTTTGTGTTGCTACGATGATATTCTAGTTAGATGTTTGCATGGATGTAATATTTTGTATGAGGACGAACAAAGCCTTAAGTGTGGGGTGGTGATATTGGGCGTATTTATACCCCTAAGAACCATAATTTACCCATATTTTAGGCTAAGTTTGGAGGATAAAATATATAATTCCTGCACTTTTAGTCCATTTTCCTGTAAGTGAGCTGACCTATGTGATTAGCATGTTTCCAGGTATTAATGATGAAGATTTCAGCTCTTTATGGACCTTTGTACAACAAAGGAAAACTTCACATAAGAGGGAAGGCAGCTTTTGGAAGCTTGTGGACTGAATGTGACGCATGGAGAATTTGTCCTGGACAAAATCAATATTTTTAAATACTTAGGGGTGCAGCAGTAACTTAGTAGACAAGGATATTATAAAAACCCTATTGCTGAATTTTTCAGCATGTTTTTATCTATCATTATTCAGTTTACAGATTCTGTAAGTTTAAGACAGAGAAAACGGCGAAGAGAACAACGGCTAGAGGGAAGAAAAACGTCAACCCCTTGTTTGACGCTAAACTCATCCCTAACGTGAGATTATTCTACTTTGGTATTGTGATGATGTCTTCTTTGATTTCCGTTGTAATCATGAGTAGCTAAACTTCTCTGTTAGGGTTATGAAAACCTTGTGAGATACTATCTATTACTTTGAGTTTGTGAATTCTTGATGTGTATGCTACTTATATTATTACTCTCTTCGTTTTAATTTAATTCTCATGGTTACAAACATAGAGAACATGTCATTATAGCATTAACTTGTTCGAGAGAAAAGTTACATGTTTGGAAAATAGAGTGTGACAAGGAAATAGGGCTACCAACCCCTATTTACACATTAATGCCTTAACCTGATTAATTTCTTGGAGAGTTCGTACCACTAGTTATACACTTTAGGCTCTAGAGAGTTAAAGTGAAATAATCTTTGATGGTTCAGAAACACTAGGATTTACCCTTAGAATACGAATCTCTATAAGTGTATGCATGTCTAAATTCCGCATTACTCATAGTTAATAGATACGTAGAACTCATAAGGTGGACATAGCCCTAACTTATAAATCTCTGTGATTAAATCTTACTAAACAAATCATCTCATTCATTACTTTGATATTATTAATTCAGGGATAATCAAGCTCCCCCCTTTTCCGTGGAATTTTCGACCAGCAGTCTACTAATAATTGCAACACTTAATGATCAAGTATTCCCTGTGGGATTCGACACCCAACCCAGTTGGGCTCTATATTTGACATCGACCGCTTACACTTTCTAACGAGAGCTGTAGTTTGGACATTATCACATAGCAAACGATTTCGGAATCAATCCTAAAATTTTAGCAGAGACCTTTTCAGTCTCTACCCTAGTGGGTAAAAAACCATCATAGCTCGGCGGGTATACAGGAACTGCCCAATTATGATATTTCAGAAAACCACATCAATAGATTTAGTCGAGTTAGAGATGACTAATTTTGATGTCATTCTCGGCATGGATTGGCTTCATTCCTGCTATGCCACAGTCGACTGCAGAAATAGGACAGTCCAGTTTCAGTTCCCAAATAAGCCTGTCCTAGAGTGGAAGGGTAGTATTTCATCTTTCATGGGTCAACTTGTTTCCTACCTTCGGGCAAGGAAAATGATTTCTAAGGGGTGTGTATTATCTTGTCCATGTTAAAGATTCCAATTCTGAATCTTCTAGATTTGAATCAGTCTCAGTGGTTAATGAATATTCAGATATCTTTCCCGAAGATCTTCTAGGCATTCCTCCCAAAAAGGAAATACACTTCGATATAGACCTTCTCCTAGACACTCAGCCTATTTCTATTCTGCCATACAAAATGGCACCAGCAAAACTGAAGGAATTGAAAGATTAGTTACAGGATCTCTTAAATAAGGGATTCATCAAGCCTAGTGTATCCCCATGGGGCGAACTAGTCTTATTCGTTCTCAAGAAAGACGGTTCTCTCAGGATGTGTATTGATTACCGTCAGCTCAACAAAGTTACGGTCAAGAATAGGTATCCACTTCCCAGAATAGATGACTTGTTTGACCAACTTTAGGGTGCCAGTTATTTCTCCAAGATAGACCTCAGATCAGGTTATCATCAGCTTTGAGTTAGAGAATGTGATATTCCGAAGATAGCTTTTCGCACTCGGTACGGCCACTTCAAATTTCTAGTTATGTCCTTTGGTCTTACCAATGCCCCTGCAGCTTTCATGGACTTGATGAACTGGGTGTTCAAATAGTACTTGGACATATTGGTCGTAGTCTTCATAGATGATATTCTGGTCTATTCCTGCACTGAATATGATCATTCAATCCATCTCAGAATTGTTCTTCAGACTCTCAGAGATCATCAGTTGTTCACCAAGTTCAAAAAGTGAGAATTTTGGCAAAGATCAGTAGCATTCCTTGGCTATATTATTTCTGATAATGGGATTAGAGTAGATCCTCAGCAGACCGAAGCTGTAAGAAACTGACCTCGCCCCGTATCTCTATCATATATCAGGAGTTTCTTGGGTTTGGATGGCTATTACAAATAGTTTGTTGAGGGATTTTCTTCTATTGCATCTCCTATGTCCAGATTGACTTAGAAGAATGTTAAGCTTCAGTGGTCAGATTCTTGCGAGAAGAGTTTTCAAGAGTTGAAGACTCGACTCATTTCAGCTCCAGTTATAGCTCTTCTAGTGGTTCAGATGGTTTTGTAGTGTATTGTGATGCATCCAGAAGTGGGTTTAGGTTGTGTCCTCATGCAGCATGATAAGGTCATAGCCTACGCCTCCAGAAAGTTAAAGCCCCATGAGAAGAATTATCCTACTCATGATCTTGAGTTAGCAGCCATAGTATTTTCCTTAAAGATTTGGAGGCATAATCTATACGGAGTTCATGTAAATGTCTTCACAGATCATACGAGTCTCTAGTATGTCTTTTCTTAGAAAGATCTTAATCTTTGTTAGAGAAGGTGGTTAGATCTCTTTAAGGATTATGACATGAGTGTCCTTTACCACCCGAGCAAGGCCAACATTGTGGACGACGCTCTCAGTAGACTCTCCATGGGTAGTGTTTCTCACGTTGAGGATAGCAAGAATAAGATAGCTCAGGTAATCCATCATCTTGCCAGACTAGGCATTTACATAGTCGATTCATCAGAGGGTCGTGTATGTGTTTAGAGTAGTTCAGAGTCATCCCTAGTTTCCTAGGTAAAAGAAAAGCAAGACAGGGACCCTAGCCTTGTCAAGCTAAAAGAATCAGTTCAGAATCAGAAATTAGAGGTTTTCTCCCAAGGGGGAGATGGTGTTCTTCGTTGTCAGGGTCATCTATGTGTTTCAGGTGTAGATGAACTAAGGCAGTGAATTCTTGCAGAGACGCATGGAACGCGATACTCTATTTATCCAAGGGACACTAAGATGTACCGTGACTTGCGGTAGATCTATTGGTGGAGTGGGATGAAGAGAGATATTGTAGAGTTTGTGGCTAAGTGCTCCATATGTCAGCAGGTTAAGATAGAGCATCAGAAACTTAGTGGTTTCATGCAGGAGTTCACCATTCCTACTTAGAAGTGGGAAGAGGTGAACATCGATTTCATGATGGGTTTGCCTCAAACTCGTCATCAGCATGATTCAGTTTGGGTCATTGTATACTGAATGACCAAGTCGGCTTATTTCCTTCCAGTTCATACCTCTTATTCAGCCGAGGATTACACCAAACTCTATACAGGAAGTTGGTCAGATTACACGATGTTCCATTATCTATCATCTCAAACAGAGGTACCCAGTTCAACTCTCATTTTTGGAAAGCATTCCAAAAGGGTCTTGGTACCCAAGTTCATCTCAGTACAACCTTTTATCCTCAAACGGATGGTCAAGCAGAAAGGACCATTCAGACTCTTGAAGATATGCTAAGGGCGTGTGCAGTTGATTTTAAAGGAAATTGGGATAACCACTTTCCTTTGATTGAGTTTGCATATAATAATAGCTATCATTCCAGTATTCAGATGGCTCCATTCGAAGCTCTCTATGATAGGAGGTGTAGATCTCTAATCGGTTGGTTCGAAGTTAGTGAGGCCTCAGTCATAGGTCCTGACTTGGTATTCGATGCCTTAGAGAAAGTTCAGTTGATCAGAGAGAGACTTCAAGCTGCTCAGAGCCGACAGAAGTCTTATGCAGATGTTCGTAGAAAGGATCTCGAGTTTGAGGTCAATGACTATGTCTATCTAAAAATCTCTCCCATAAAGGGAGTGCAGAGATTCGGCAAGAAAGGGAAACTCAGTCCCCGCTATGTCGGTCCCTTCAAGATTCTCAGTTGCTTAGGCAAGGTAGCTTATGAGCTCGAATTGCCTTCAGATCTAGCTTCAGTTCATCCAGTCTTCCATGTCTCATTTCTCAAGAAGTGCATAGGTGACCCAGCAGTTGTAGTCCCTATTCAGAGCATTGACGTTCAGAACAGCCTCTCTTATGAAGAGATTCCAGTCAAAATCTTAGACTATCAGACTCATTGATTGAGGAACAAAGAAGTCCCTCTAGTTAAAGTTCTTTGGAAAAATCAGTTCGTTGAGGGAACTACTTGGGAAACAGAAGTAGATATGCATACCAAGTATCCTCACCTCTTCTCCGCCAATTCAGATTAAGCTCAAGGTAATAGTTCTCCTTAAGCTCATTCATTTTCATGTACATATTCCCAGTGTAAACTTGGTGTCTATTACTATTGCATACTCAGTCATACATTCATGTATTAGCTCAATTAAAAAATCATGCATCAGTTATACATTCTCATCTTGAGAAACTCAATTTATCGGAACATTCATTCATGCATTGATGTATCAGTTATCCATGCATCAGATATGCATAAGTTCAACTTATTTAGCATGTCAGTTATGAAGTCATATCTCAGTCATTCAGGTTGTGATCATGTTTAGCTAGTCTCTTATCCCCTCTCAGTTGATTCTCATTCAAGGACGAACGTTCCCAAGGGGGAGATAATGTAAGACCCCATTAAATCCTAAGTCTAGAAGTCAGCTCTTTAAGCCTCACAAGCTCCAAGACTTAGAAAAATTTTGCTAAGTGTTTAACACTTAGTATCATTTTAGACCTCCAAACTTTGGGGATTTATTTGATGACATTCCCTACCTTCATTTTTTGGATTTTCAAGTTGCGTTGTGATGGGTCAGGGTCGTAGTACATCCCGGTTAAGTTTTGGATTTTTTAGGATAGTGTAAGGGCGTGTTTGGATTTCCAAAATATTATCTCGGGGAGATAAGCCTGTGTTGACGCATCTAGAGAAGTGCTATAGGCCAGGCGCCACCCGGTGGATGGCGGACTATAAGCAAGGCACCGCCCAGTAGATCGCAGGCTATAAGCCAAGCGTCGCCCGCTGGATCACCCCAGGCCAAATTTCTGCATACCAGCTTTGTGTCCTAGAGGACATTTTGGTCAATTTTCATCCATTATAAGTCCCAAACATGGGATTGAGGCCCTAAATCAGCTCTTTACATCAATTTTCATCAAAAAATTCACTCAAGAAACATCAAGAACAAGTCTAGGGTTCAATTTAGGGTTTTAAGTTTCAAGTAAATTCAATCGTAAATTCCACGAATTCTTAATCTAAGGTGTGTGTAATGTTCATCCACGGATACCTTTCATCCGTAGAGTTAAAAAATTAATCTTTAACTACCAAATTATGTTTGTTTATGGTGGTATGATTATACTCATGTTGGTGTTTGCTATTTGTGCTATAGAATAGTATTTTGATTGTATTTCATGAAGGTTATGATTATGTTAGTTGGAACCCATAAATTGGGTGGTTTAATATAGTGCAAATTTATGAAACACACCTATGCCTTAAAGAGTGCATGCAAGGTGCTTCATAAAATGCTCAAGAAACTAGAAATCATGCAATATATCTAGATTGTGACTAAGTGAAAGATTCATGATATGCCCCTATGTTCCAATGACTTTCATGTTGATATTGTGTTTCGTAAATGTTGTTGGATTGTTCATGGACTAGTCTTATGATATTATGCTATGCTTAGTTGCAAATCCTACTTATGTACAAGATGTATGATAACCATGTACTTTATGAATTCCCATGTTATGATATTATGGATTGTTGAGGTTGATCATATATTCAAGTCAGTCACGTGTCTCAGTTTCCTTCCATCAAGTCCTGGGGGTATTCGTACATGAAAAATATAGTTGTGTGCCTAGACCCATGTCATGTTATCACGATAATATCAGTCAATCCATGATCTATAGAACTCAGTCAGTCATGTGACTCAGGAAACCTCAAAAATCTCATGATCTCAGTTAATTCTCAGATAGTAGTACTATTCCGTCAGTCAATGAAAGTTAGTTACTCAGTCCATGTACAGTCAGTTAAATCATGTACAGTCTCTTCAGATGGGAGTAAAAGTTCGCACCGAGTGAACCCAAGGATACAAACTCACCTGCCAGTTTAGGGTGTGATTCTTTGCAGTCATCCTTGTGTTCCAGAACTACGTAGCCAGCGTAGGTTAAGACATGTTAACTAGTCAAATTAGGGTTGATGAGGTGGCTTAACCTATCATTTTAAGGTTCCCATCATTCTCATTTTAAGTACCTACCAGATAAGGGTCACTCATAGTTGTCCTTACCAGTAGCGCGGTATGGACACCCCTTCATTTGGGGCAGAGATTGAACCCCAACCTAGCTATATGCATTATTGGGGCATGCCGGTTAAACAACTACCTCCCACAGTTTTAGACTCAGTCTCAGTAAAAGAACTCAGATAGTTCTTCATATATCAGTATACTAGGACTGTCAGATGCAGTTAAATTCAGTTATGGTACGAAACTCAGATAGTTTCATCAAATTCAAGACTGTCAGGCATAATCTCCCATGTTATTAGAACTACAGTATTAGTCATGTCAGTTATCAGTAAATCATGTATTAGTGTTCAGATCTAGATATCACATAATCACGATCTCAGTTACTATGTATGCATGTTTGTACTCTTATGTTCATATCGCTCAGTCAGTTAGCATTGTTTATGCATGCAAACCCTTTTGCATTTAGATTACCTAACTCATATAGCCAGTACTTTCAGTTATACTGATGCATTTGTGCTATGGTGTTTTCTTTCATGTTACACCATAGGTTCAGAGACACGAGTTCTAAATCAGCAGTAACATTCCAGTTGTAGAGTTGCAGTGAGTCCTCATCCATTCGAGGATGATATTATTTTATTTCTTTTATTATTTCAGTTCAATTTTGCTAGACAGAGTTAGTTGGAAACATGTTTCATCAACTCCTTATTTCAGAAAGTATTTAGAGGCTTTCAGATTTAGTTCAGATTTATTTTAGACTTCAGTTGTTTTAGGTCATTGTCACCCATATAGATGTTATGTTTTGTCAGATATTTTATTCAGTTGAACCTTATGGCCTATTGTTCATGTTTTCCTCATTATTACATCATATATTGCAATATACAGGTACAGTATCAGTCATGGGTTAGCTTGTGGTCCTTCAGGGTCATAAGCACCATGTAGCATTTCGGTTCCGAAAGTTGGGGTGTTACACACTCACTTAGGAAGTCATTCCTTAACCTACTCGAGGAGAACTTAAGCTTAAGAAAAGTTTGGGGTATTATAGTACCCCTGGAAAATCTTCAGGAAAAACTTCCAAAATCTATTTACTACATGGATTGATTGGACAGTTAGAGCCTCAGACTTAAAGTCTTTCCCTTGAACTAGATGATAGATGCACTCTTTTGAAATCAACTTTTAGGATTTAAGATAGGATATGAAATGATGCTTGAGAGATACTAAATTACCTTCATACTCAAGGACTGGCTTATCAGGAAACTTAAACTTCACCACTCGGGTGCGACAATCTATGGATGCATAATAGAAATCAAGCCAATTCTTACCAAGAATAAGGTTAAAGTCAACCATGTCTAATTCTAGAAAATCTACTAACATGATCTTATGAAGGACAGTGATAGGACATTTTCTATAGATCTGTTTGGCAACTGACTCACCTACTGGGGTAAAAATTGAGAAGTGCTTAGAAAACTTTTCAGGATCTATTCCAAAATTTACCGCAACTAATAGAGTCACATAAGAGAAATTTAACCCTTGGTCTAACAGCACATAAACATCAAAATAAAAACATGAAGCATACTCATAATAACATCTGGTGTACTCTCTTACTTTTGGAAAGATGGTAAAGCATAGAACTAATTTTGGCACTGGATGCCACCATTACAGTATCATGTACCCGGCATAAGGGGATGGGCAACCTATGAGAGCTGGTGCACTCACGCCTGAGTCTGTGAGCGAACATCCTTGTTTCCTTGCTTAGCATACGGGCACTCTTTGATTCCATGACCCAACTTACTACATCCAAAACAACCTTTCTGCCTAAGCAAACACTTACCAAGATAATTCTTGACACATCTAGCACTTGCAGGATAATTAGGCCTTTCACCCACACTATTTTGATATCTGTACATAGAAGTCCTACCCCACTTCTCTTGCTTAGTCTTGGGTGTGGGTGCACTAGCTGAAGATGGTGCCGTCAAGGGCGGGCTCCTATAAAGCTATGAACGATTTCCCCCTACAAACCTGGATTGACCATACTCAAACTGCCCAGTTCTAACTTTCTTATTTCCTCTATCTCTTCCCTTCAACTTTTCTAACTCAATCTGTTGGGCATGACTCATCAATCTATAAGTATTGATATCTCCAATACGCATAATAGTCCTACACTACTTGACTACCAAACTGGATACTATGATAACAAACTTACTCATACTAGATCTTCTGTCAGCTATCAACTCAGGAGCATACTTAGAGAACTGATTGAACTTAAGGCAGTACTCTTTCACTGTCATTGAGCCCTACCTCAGGTTTATGACCTCTTCAATCTTGGACTCCCACAACTCACATAGAAAGAACATGTCTAAAAATACATCCTGAAATACCTTCCAACTCATGGGAGCTGCATTCTCACCTCTACCCTTCTTCCACATAACAACCCAATCATAACCAACATACTTCAATCTATAAAAAGCCAATTCTACACTGTCCTCTTCAGTAGTATGCATGACTTGGGTGATTTTTTTTACCTCATCAAGATACAACTGCGAGTCCTCACCTACCTTTGACCCAAAGAACTTAGGCGGATTTATCCACATAAAGTCACAAAGACTGGCTGTAGCTAAATCACCCTCTTGCTATCGGGACTACAGTCTAATGGTTGGCCTGAACATTAGCAGTCACAGCTTGGGGCAGTTTCTGAAAGGCAGCTAGAATTTGGCATGAGACACATTCTCATTTAGAGGATCAATAGGCTGGGGTGGCTAGTTATAATTTCTGCGGCCATTAGCTCTACAAGGAGGCATATTCTATCATTAAAGAGCACGCGTTATAAGAAGATATTGATAGTTGTAAGAACAATGGATTATGAAAGAAAAGAGATAATTTCCTAAACGATAATTTCCTAAAATGTCTCGTGTCCTCTTGCTCATAAATGTGGCGTGCTTCATACCCATGATGAAGACTCTACATAAAGCGGCTTGTTTGACTCCCTAGGACTCTCTAAGCCTTAGGCTCTAATACCAAGTTTGTAACACCCCAAAAATGGGTCCCAAGATGTCACATGGTGCTCAAGACTACGAGTAGTCCTAAGCTAACCCTGTAAGCCTTCTCCTAAGTCTGAATCTCATATTAATGAAATTAAGTGAGCAACAATATGAAATACTAAATCTATCTGAGCTAAACTTTAATTAACTGAGCATAATATCTGAGAACATTTAAAACTAAAAATTCTAAAAAAATAAATACTGAAATTTTGAGTTATGACTAGTAGTCCAACAAGCCTCTACTACTAAAATTAGAGAGTCATTAGGACAGAGCCCTAACTGACTTGAACTAAACTGAAAACAACTAATCAAATGCTATAAAAGCTAAAAATCTAAGTAAATGGGTCTTCGAACCATGAGGACTCACCAACTGGCAGTATGTAGATAGAGATGCCTAAAAATTACTCACTCTACTAAGACTGAGCACCTGAACCTACATGATTAAACAATGTAGCACATAACCGTATATGTGGATTAATACTTTGAGGATGTACTAAGCATGTGGGGGTGAATGCATAAGTAAAACTAATATCTCAATGTTATCAAACATATAAATATATATGCTAAATGTAATGACTCATATTGTCTTGAATAACTAAAAACCAAAAATTATCAATTGTAAATAAAAAAACATACTGTGTAAATCTGGTGAGCCATCACATTTAAAGTCTAAAAGTTGAACTGTTATTTGTTATTCTTTTCTGTTAGGTTGTAGGAAAAATCTTTCAAAAACTTTTTTATTATTCTTTACTAGCATGGAATTTTTTTAAAAGTTGTTCTACAAGGTTTTTAAACATTCTTCTAATCGAAATACACTATGTGAGCTATCATAGTGTCCAACGTCTAGTTTCCCTAAGGGGAAAATCTCACGTTGGGGAGAGGTGTCATACTCTTGCCAAGAAGTATAAGCTGAGCTATGTGATCACATCAGTAATTGTCATCCATATAGAAATGAAATTAATCTAAAACTGCACCTATGTTGGCTCATAGTTCTAGTAAAGTAGATGCACTAAATCCACACTTTCGGCTCGGTGCTAAATACTACTCCCTTTAATTTGTATGCTCATTATGTACGACATCCACTTTAAATAACATACTGATTCTTACTAAAAGCTAATTGTGCATCTGTTTGTTTAAAACAGAAATTAAGCTATAAAGTAGACTTCATGTCTTACATAAAGATCAAATCTTGATCCCAAAACTGATTATAAATAATTCATAAGATGCTTAAAAGCATAATCTTCTTGGAATATCAATATTCAAGATAGGTCTTAATAAATCCATGCATCAAATTCATGTCAAAACCTCATAAAGTTCATTGTTGATAATGAAAGCATTGATAATTCAATTCCAAATCTGGAAAAAAATATCATACGCATAAAAAAATACGAAAATGGACATGCAATTCAACATCTAAATCACTTAAAACATCATAATCTTCAAATAACAATAGTTGGGTATGAACCGTAATTTGGAATTCATATATTCATGTAAAAATATAATTAAAAGTAATTTTTGGGTACTAGGGTGAAAGGATTACCCTTGTTCATAACCCCACATACCTTAATTGTAAACTAGATGAAGAAGTTTGATTTAGAGTTCCTATTTGTGCTCTTGAGGATTGATTCTTGAAATTCTTGAATTGGACACGTTAAAAGTTGAACTATATTGGAAAAAGAATGGTGGAATTTGGGGATTATTGAAGTTGGATAATGAAGTCTAGGGTTTTCTTGGAGAGGAAATTGGAGAAAAGTGAATATATTTTGCTCACAAATATGATTAATCTTCTGTTTTCACAATTTGGGGTGTGGAAAAAAGACTATATTGCCCTTGGAATTAGAAACTCGCAACTGGAATGCCGATTAAGGCCTTACCACGATGCGGTGAATGGGTCATCACGATATCCACCACGACCCGGTGGAATTGCGGTGACTCACTGGAAATTGACAATCATTGATCTGGGCTTCTTCGCGATGCGATGGCATGATCATTGCGATACTCACCGTGATGCGGTGCAATCACGATGAGCTACTGGAAAATGACAAATGCCAATTTGACCTCCACAGCCACGCGGTGTCCTCCTCACCATGATACTCACTGTGATGCGGTCTAATCATTGTGAGCTACTATTTTGCCAATTCGAATGTGATTCAATCCTCGTCCAAAAATTCTAAAACTTACCCGAGACATGCTATCTACACTTCCAAATATAATTTAATTCAAAAATCATTATCTCGGAGCCTGCAAGGTCAACTTAAAAATCTTCAAAGTTTACAGGGAACCAAAAATGACTAAGTCCCTCAACTCTTAGCATTATTGTCAGGTTCTAAGTACTACAAGCACGTACTAAAAGCTGGACTTAGCTAGAAATATTTAGGGTATTATATTTATGTGGACAGTAAATCATCCATTGCTATGGCTGAAAATTTAGCGCAACATGGAAGGACGAAGCATATCAATATCAAATTTCATGCTTTGCGAGATGCCGAGAAGAATGACGAAGTTAAGCTGGTGCATTGCAAAAGTGAAGAACAACAATCCGATATTCTAACCAAGGCTCTTCCCACCAACAAGTTTGAGTTTCAAAGGACGTTGCAGGGATTTTAAATGGAAAATCTTAAGGAGGAGTGTTAGGAAATAAGATTTCTGTAGAAACTCCTAAATAGTAGATATTTTATAGTAGATAAGTCTTTTAATGAAAATGAGTGGTGGTTAGTGAGCCACATATGTCATAGTTTGGTGTGAGATATTTTTGCTTATTTTGGGGTTTGTAATTCACACACACACTATATATATACATACATATATATATATATATACCAGACTTTTCGGCACGTGCGTCGCACGTGTCATGTTGATCATTAAATTATTCATGTTGATAGTTGATCTTGACTATCGAATGAGTTTTGTTTGCGGCACTTTATTTTTGCACAAAGTGCTTACTATTCGAGAAAATGCACTGCTATAGTGCTTTGTTGACTACTACAATTTGACAAAGTCAATTAATGAAAGGTACATACAAGTAGGAAATGTCGTTGCAGTACCGGTGATGCTTTATGATATTCTTTAGCATTGGAATTGAACCAATTGTCATGAGGCAAACCGTTACTGACCACCATTACACACACTATTCACTTCCTTTGAGCATTTTTGGAGTTCATCTTTCCAGTTTCAGTTATTCATTAGTTTACTTGAATCAGTTGCATTGTAGATTCTGCATTTAAATTATAAAAACTAGGCCAACAGACAAGTTGGACACGAGTTTTTGTATATAGCATTTACTACTAAATTCATGTTGACAGCTTAACTGATTGTTAGTTTCACCTATGTGCTAGGTTATTTCTTCGCAATTATAGGGGAAAATACCTAAAATTGAAGGACAAAGGGAGCCATCATAAATTGCATAATGGTTTAAAAATTAATTAAAATATTTAGATGTGTAACGACAAAAAATGGAATATCAATCAAAGGAATCATTCACCTAACAGGATCTTCCTGGTAAGTGTTGAATTAACCCAACAATTGAGTAAAGCAAATATATATATATATATATATATATACGGAGTAAAGTATTGATATCTCTATAGCTTTATTAACTGTAGCTAACTTTTTCAAATTCTTTGTAGCTTTATGTACTTTTTATCTTTCACAAGCCATTCAATACACTATGATTTTCTTATTAATTTGTTCCTCTTAAGTAATCATTTACTTCAGACAAAGCGAAAGAGGACTTAATATCTATACTACATTATGTAAGCAATTGTTTATAGCGGGCACTATGGAGTGAAGTTCACAAAGAGAGAGGGAGAAAATGTAGGCTAGGTCCATAAAAGGTGTGGCACCAAGATACATAAACCAACTTGTGTAAGAATGAAACTCTTCAGAAAATTTACAAGTGTGATAAACCATGAATGATACTATGATAGTAATGTGGAAGAGCGCTTAGAACAAAATAAAACCTTAAGTTTATCGAGTTGATGGAGTTTCACGTTGAACTGTCATCAGTAATTTATTTTTGAAGAGGCTCAAATGAAGCAATGGCAATGTTTGTAAAGGGACGTTATTTTAGCTAAGTTTTGGATATGCAGTAGAATCGATATGATTTAAGCAAACTTTAAAATAAATAATTGATCACAAAATAATATAGTGGTCTACTATTTATGTCGAGTTATCACACTAATGATATTATAAGAAAGTATTTAAACAATAGTAGAATAGTTTAAAGTATCTATATACGATAGAATTAATAAAGTTTGTTGTGACGTCAAGAGCCTGTTAGAAAAGCCAAAATATGGTAGAATTAAAATATATTTTTAAATTCATGAGTGTGGAAAACTCTAAAATTGGAAAACAATTACTCAAAAAGATTCTTAAGAACTAAATGAAACCGTAATATTTTCCGTGAAGATGGAGTTTGTTGAGGAATTATCATCATGTGATTTGTTTTTAAAGAGGCGGAAAGGAATTGGTGTCAGTGCCTAGGAATTGGTGTCAGTGCCTGAACAAGTAATGGTTCCTAGAGGATGTAACCAAACAAGAAAGGTGTGCTGACTTGTGACATATCTGCTGCATAGGATTCGTAAATATTATTTGATCAATTGAGTTTAAAAATTGTAATGAGGATAGAAATGTAATTAAACTTTCAGTTTATGGGCCATTTCGTGCCAAAGAACAATGTATTGTAATTATTATTATTTTGAATATCTAAATGAATCTTTTTCAAATTGAATTAAGTAGTAAATCTAAATGTGTAACCCATGTTTGTTATACCGCTGATTTCTCTTGTTCGGATTTTTGTAGTGTATATCAATAGGTACTCTCTGCAAGATATATATCGCTTTGTTGCACGACGCACACCAATAAGGACCTTTGTAGGAGTTCTAATTATTGTCATGATCATAAATGGATAAAGGAAGTTAAATCAACACAGGTGTACATAACACTAATTACGACACTATAATTCTTTGTCAACATAGTTGATTTTGAAGGTTAAATTGGTGCATCTTTATTATGGGTAAAGCATGTAATTCTGTATGTATTGAATTTAAATTCAAATGCCATGGATGTGATAAAATTATATTTGTACAGAAACCAATGTATTCATATTAATTCTTTGTATAATGGATCTAGTGAAGCTCTAGTATAAATTTCGATTCTCTATTGTTCTTGTGTTTCTTGCAGTTATTGAATCCACATTTGGGAGATGTCTGCATGCATCTATTCTGTGGGCACTACAGGAAGTTCAATGAGTGTTACACCAAAACAAAATTGCAAAAGTAAATTTGATACAACAAACTCGTAAAAAGATTACAGTTCACAAAAATATGTACCTTGACATTTACTCTGCGGGACTGGATGTGTATAGTAATATACAATTTATCTATTGCAATGCATACATTGTGTCCGAAGGAAATTACATTCTCTTGTTGAGTTGAAAATTCATGTCTGTGAAGCATGACTGCTGTATTTATGCATATAACCAGGCATTGAGTTGTAATGGTTTCATCTATTGGCACTATAAGTTACTAACTTGAGTTAAGAAGATGTAACGCATGAACAATATATTATACAATGAATCCAAAAAATGATGATAATTATGGCATACTTTTAATTGTTAATATGTATTCCGTTTCAAATTGTCTTATCCTATTGTATTGCAAAACGAATATGTTATCAAATTGTTGAAACGAACACACTAATCTAAAGGTTTATGGGTGGTACAATTATTTTTTGAACTTTGGGTGGGGGGAAGAGGGTCGTCGTTAAGGTTCTCAATGCCACCAGGTGTAGTTTTCAGCGTGGGGTGGTTCGTTATATACCATTTGAGTTAAGACAAATCTCGGTGGATTATGTCGGATAGAACAAATGGTGGCTATGTGTATGTAGTATCAGAAGTGAATTCTACTAACAATTTATTTCTATCAGAGGAACGTATCCTTTGCAGATTTGGAAGAAGAAGAACATAGGGGAATAACTTTGGAAGCTGGACCAATGAATGGGAAGTAGCAACAACTTTCAGACCTTTTTTACCTTAGGTAGCTGTCGCTTTCAACTTATCAATTATAACAGATGGACTGAACGTTCAAATTATAACAGATGATTAATGTTAGAAGCAACACAGATGAATGGAAAGTGATTATTAATGCTGGCAGCTTGTAGAGTATAACAGATGCACAAAAGCATAAGGTATGCACCCACTGCCTCTTATGCATGGAATTTTTATCATATTTATCTAGTTTACTAATTTCTAGAATGTAAATCTGCAAAGAAATAAGCATGAGGAATATTTTATCAAATTAATGGGTGAGCCAAAACGTAAAAACTTTGTTAAGAATCATCGCAATAAAGTCTAGATTCCATGAATTTTGATGGGTTATATGGAAGTGAAGTTCGCAAAGCAGGTGAGTATCGAGAATGACTTCTACTGATAATTCCCTTTTACCGGAGTCAAATATCACTTGCAACATTGAAAGAAGAAATGAGGCCATAACATTAGAAGCCAGATTGATTAGGCAGCGCAGATGAAATGGAAGTGGCTACAACGTTAAATGTATAAGGCATAGATGAACAAGGCGTATAAACTTAAACATCTGGTTGTCAATGAAGTTGTAAAATGTTAGAAGCTGAATGGAAGTGTCTACAACTTACAATTTCATTTTAGCCAAAGATGGTTGTCACTGGTAGAGTCAATAATCTGAACATGTGACTCATATACAGGGAAGAAAAATTAAGTAGACGGAAATTGTGAATTGAAAGAGAAACAACACTTTCGATGATAGCAATCTACGCTGAAAGATAAAGATAAATGTAGTGTACTTGTTATCAGAGTTGGAGACGATGACTCTTTGCTAAGGATTTAATAGAAAGTTGTATTGAAACTTCACAATTTATGGAATGCATATCTTAGTCGGCTCTAATATAGGTATGTCAATAGATACATTGGATTCTAACACGGGTTTAAAAAGGCGAAAACATGCAACTTGTTAACAGTGAATTTCATGGGAAGCAACACTGGTACTGATGGAAATCTGCCAAAAAAGGACTAACATGGTATAGACAATGTACCAAAAACTGTTATCACCCAGCAAACCACTGTACTTGTTAGCGGTTACGATTATTGCAACCTATAGTAGGTGAAACTAAACAGATAAAATAGGCTAGAATAAAAAATAATTTAGTTTGAAAAATGACACGATATACAATAGCGAAGGGGTCTTCTTTTGGATTCTTAGTACGATTAGTCTCTGAATCATCCTCATCAATTGCGAATTTTTGTTTATTTGTTTGTTACAACTTTTCGTTATCTGCATTCAAACCACCCAGATAATGTCAAGTCCTACTAATAACTTATGAATGTGGTGTAAGTCGATCAAATTGTAATAAACTATATATTTGGACTGCTATCTATAGCATTGACCACTTATCTGGAACACTCCACGAAATAAGTAAACTTGTTTAATAAGAAATCGGACAACAAAACAGCATATATATATAAATAGAGCATGAAACTTAAACATAGGTAGATTCTAAGTTGTGCAAACTCTTCACATTCGATACCACACCCATATCGGATTCTCCAAAAATACAATTGCATCCAAACACAATATAGAGTGGTGAACAAAGAAACAAGAAACATAAAACTAATCAAAATCCACTACTATAGATTCATAGACAAAGTAAAATGTGACTGGTGAAATTTGAGAGGAAACCAAAAGTATAGGAGGTGTGTATAAAGCATAAAATAGTGGCAGCGCTTCTCATGTACCTGTTAGGATTTTATTAGGTCAGTATGGCATTAGTTTTCCCCTGTTAAAAAGGATAAATCACACTACGCAGAATTGCATTAACATTGGTGAGTGAACATAGACGCATTGTGCTCCTACCGGAATAAAATTGGTGAAAACTTACAAATCCTTTTCGGGGGAGTTTGATTTTTCTATCAACATTGCATCCCCTGCAAAGAATTTGTAAGTTTCCACCAACTAATGTTGAAACTGCAAGCAATCTACAGACAAAGAACAATCAACACACACTGTGAAGTCCTTTTTTATCAGAAGGCTGGACGATTATTTGAGAAGTAGTAACAGTCATACTTGTAATCTTCCAGTAAACTGTGCACAAAGTACAGTTGAATAATAGAGTGCAAAATTTTTATGTCCATAAAGATCAATTGCTTAACACATTGAAGGTTTTTTTAAAAAAGAACAAACTTATTAAAGTTGTTTGAGTTGAAGTAAAAGGGCATAGCTTTTAGTTTTTTCCATAGAAGTTGGATGTTTGTTTGAATAGAGCTATATTCTTTCTTTTAAAGAGAGCAAAAAGAAAAGGTACAACTGTTCAGATTTTGTTTGCAAGGAGGTTAGTTGGAGGTGACGACCAATCATAAAAGCAGGTGAAGCAGGTTAGTTGTAGGGTTGTAGGAAAATCTGATAATTAAATAGCAACAAAGTTGGGGGTATTTGAGTACCTGTTGGCGTATGTCCAGTTTGTGAGTATTGGAGACGAGGACTATTCGCTATGGATTTAATAGCACAATTGAGATGGGTGTCTGTTCGGTTGCATTCTGCCAAAATTTAAGGAAAGAGAAGACTAACGAGTAGAATACTTTTGATTCAAAGGTAGTATCTTTTAGGAGTAACAAGGCGAATCTGTTGCGCTTGTCATGTTTGTGAGAGTTAGCGATGAAAAATCTTCACTAAAGATTTAATAGAAAGAGATTGGTGTCTGCCCAGATGCATGTGTCTAGTTTCGTTTATCCAATTTGAGAGTGTTGGAAGTGAAAAGACTTCCTAAGGTTGGTGCAACACGCGATGTTATCTAAATTTGTGAATTGCAGTAAAAGCAACTGATAGTGACAGCAATCTGTGGAGAAACACACTCAAACAGAGTGAGGAAGATGATGTCTACAGGTTAATTGAGTCAATTCAAATTTCTTCAAAAGAATTTTTCTAAATAAATAATGTCTTGAAGAAAGTATAGATTGAAGAACATATATGTGCTCCATCATACTTACCAGAAAATACGACTGCTGAGAATAAGCACTTGAACAAAAACCACAAGACAAATTAATAAGTTTTTCTGGGAAAAAGAATCAATTTATATCGAGTGGCGGAGAAGATTTTCAAACCACTAAACTACTGGTCCAGTATAATGAACTTTAAGAGGATAAAGCGAAAGAACACATTCTTTGTTTATTCATAGGATGTGAAGATTGATTTCACAGCTGAGACAAATTTAACAAGACAAGGCCAATCATAGTGAATATGATGTTTTATTTTGAGAAGCAGAAAGTTTGGGTAAGGAGTAGTAACAGGGTATACCATACCTGTTTGTTTCCGCAGAATTTGGAAATTTGTGGGAATATGTCATCTGCGATTGTATGTTTTAACAGAGTAAACTAGGACTGCCAAATGGGACGGGACGGGACGGGACGGGCCGGGCCAACTCAGAACCAGCCCTTCTACTTTAACCGGATTGAGGCCCGGTTAAGGGCCAGGTTTGGCGCTAGTTGGGCCGGGCCCAACAGTAAAAAAATATAAAGTCCACCCAAACCCGACGCAATTAACCCAACTCGATCAAACCCACCAAAATCCGATCAGACTCGGTTAAAAAAAGGTCAAACCCGGTAAAAAAATATTTAAAAAAAAAAAAATCTTTCTTTCAATATACATTACATATAGTCATATAGCCACCTATATACTTTATAAATACGTTAAATAATATATATACACTATATATATAGTATATACTATATTAGAATTTAAAAAATATATACACAATTAGTCAATTACTCATATATACGCATCATTCAATGTATATATATATTATATACTACTACTGATAAAATATACTACATTATATACACATTACAATAAATATAGATATAGTTATATACTAATTAATAAAACATATACACATGTATACGTTAAATATACACTTCTATAGAAAATATATGCACGTGTATACGCATCATTCAATGTATATATACTAGTACTTATAAAATATACTACAATATATATACATTACAATGTATATAGATATAGTTATATATTTCTTTATAAAATATATACGTTAAATATACACTTCTATAGAATAAATATACTCATATATACACACCATTCAATGTATATATACTACTACTTATAAAATATACTACATTATATATACATTACAATATATAGATATAGTTATATACTAATTTATAAAACATATATACATGTATACGTTAAATATACACTTTTATAGAAGATATATACACAAATATATAAAACATATGCTACTTAATATAATCAATTAATAATATTTGGTAGTAAATTAATAATATGTTAAAAGTAAATTTTTACTTTAAAGTAGAAAACTAGAAATTCAATTTAAAATTTTAAATCGTTAAATGAAAAAATATAAAAAACAAGGATTAAGGAGATAGCGTAGATTTTAATTTTTTTATAGAACTCTTTTTGTTGGAAGCATTATCAAAAGCAATACATAAAATTTTATTTTCGATACCATAATATCTGGCAATTTTAACAATAGAATCAGCAATAAATTTTTCAATATGTTTACGATCTTCATCATATGAAAAAAGCAAGAATACGTTTTTGCATCACGAAATTACTATTCAGCCAATGACAAGTAACGGTTAAATAATCATTTTTATTTACAGCATGACCAAGATCAGAAGTTAGAGATAATCTACATTGAATTTTTTTTAACAATGTTGATAAATAAAAATAATATTGTGAATGAAGTCTAAAAATATCAAACCGACAAGTAGTTCTAGGAATACCGTTAAACATAGGATTATAAATTGCTTGTATATAATGAATAAATGCATCAGAAGAAGGAAAACTAAAAGGCAAACAACTCTCAGCTACCATTTTAACTATTTCTTATCGGTCCCTCAATTTATTATACTTCTTCGCTACATGACCGGTTGCTGGATCCATTCTAATTTGCGTTGGTCCACCAACATCCCCACCACCTTGTGTAATATTTAACTCTCTTTTGTGATCTTTAGCTATATATCTCATTAACATACCCGTACCCCTTGCTTGCCTCCATTTCTATGCTTATATATTTGTTGACAAATATTGCATTGCACCTCATTATTTGATATACGTTCAAAAAATTGTCATGCAACACTAATTTTTTTACGAGGTCTTGAAACATTAGGAGGACGGGAAGGGAGATTAACCGATTCAGATCTAACGTTAATATTTCCTACTGTGGGTGTCTCAGCAATATTTTTACCATCTTCGTCTAAATTAACCGCATCTACTTCATTTTCTTCTTCTATACCATAATTTTCCTGAACTTCTACATAATCCATATCGTGAGCTCCTACACCTATTTCTTCCTCAAAAGGTGTACCAAGTGGCACCGGAGGCGAAGACACACGAGTATATCTAGTACTTGAACTACCTCTAGTAACGCTTTTTACTACCACTACCGCTTCCAGGATAAAAAATTTTAACACCTTTAGTAGCGAGTTTCTTAATTTATCCATAATATAAATTAAATTAAACTAAAAATATTCAAAATACACAAATGTAATAAAATTAAATATTAAATAATTAATACAATAATAAAAATTAAACGTAAGAGATGGAACGACAATACCAAATTTTGAAACTATCAGAAGGTTGCGACTTTGGAAACTTCCGGTCGTATTTTGTAAACGAAAAAATAAAAAATTAAAGTGAACACTTTAAGAAATTAAATATATTGAATATTTGAGAATTGAGAATTGAGATTTGAGAGAGAATGAGATTTGGGAAAGTGAAAAATTATGTGAAAAATGATTTGAAGTTGTAGGGTATTTACAGAATTTTTTGGGGGATTAAAAAATAATTTTTAATGTAAATTTTTTTTTTTAATAAATGGGTCTAAACTAGCCGTTTGGACCCAAAAATGGCTATATAGCCGTTGGGCCCAAAATCCAATTTTTATTTTTATTTTTTTTAAAAAAAAGTAACCTGGCCGGGCTGGGTCAGGTCGGTTAACCAACGGGCCTGGACCGAACTTAGTCCGGGCCTAATTAATCAAAATCCTAAAACCCTTGGCTTATCGAGCCGGGTCAAACCGGGCCAGTTTATTATGTGGGCCGATTCAGGCCGGTTAAAACCGGCCTGTTTGACACCCATAGAGTAAACCAAAGTTAATGTCTATCCAAGTTGAGAGAATCAGTGTTCCGTTTATTCGCTTAAGGAGATAAGTATATTCACACTATGTTCCAGGGACGTCATCTGGATGAAACTAAGAAATTTGTCCATAAAATTTCAAAATAGAGCATAGACTCAATTAAGAGCTAAAGACAAAAGCACTAGCAATCAGAAAATTCCATACCTTGTAAAGCTACCAAAGTAGCAGCAAATTCCATTAATCAGCGAGATAACATCTAAATAGTCGAGTACATAGAACATTTTTTCACATGCAACAACGCCGGTTGGTAAAGGATGCATCTTTTGTTTGGGGTCTGGTTTTTAGTGTTTGTCGTTTGGGGTATTTATTTTTCTGCAAAAATTAGGTCTCTTGGAGGGGTTTGTCTTTTTTATTTTTTTTTTTAAAATAATTTAGTGATTTTTTTAAGTTGGGGAGATTTTAGTAATTTCACTTTAAATTTTTTAAATTGATACTTTTAAAATAGTATATATATATATATATATATATATATATATATATATATATATATATATATATATATAAAAGGGGTGTTTGAATAAGCTTATTTTAAGTTAAAAATGGCTTTTAAATTATTCTTAATTTTTTTAAGGGTTTAGCAATTTAAAACTTGCTTAAAAAAACTAAAATTTGCTTTTTATAAACTATTTTTTGAAAGCACCTCATTAGGTACTTATTTTTTTGGACTTATAAGCCATTGTGTTTTAACTCACTAAAAGACATTTTTATCCCTCACTTTTTTTATTTTTTTTTCAAAAAGAAGACATTTTTATCCCTCATTTTTTTTTTTTATTTAAAAAAAAAAAAGAAACTTGTGTGAGTACTTGTTAATAGTTTTTCGTACCATAAGAAAATATCATGAAAAAATAACATTTCTTCCGTTTGGCTTTAACTTATCACTTTTTGACATGATACATTCATTAAAAAAATTATTATTATAGGATTATTTTACCTTACTATCTCTGTTAATTGATGTTTAGGACTCATTTGATCATAAATTTTTTAAGTAATTTTTTAGAAAAAAATTGACAAATAATATTGGCCATATAATTTGTCGTTATTTGATAACTATTTTTGGTAAATAGTTTAAATTCTCAAATACTAAAAAAAAATAGTATTTGAACCAAATTTCATTTTTTTGGGACGTTTACAAGTGAAATATGTTTCCTAAATATTATGACCAAATTCATGGTGAAATAAGGGAACATTTACAAGTGAAATATATATTTTGCTTGATGATTTAAACTCTTTTAACGAAAAAAAAAATTAAGCGTACAAATTAATAGTCATTCAAAAAAATATTTTATATATATATATATATATATATATATATATATATATATATATATTAAAATATATATTAATTTTAATTCAAATCATTTTAGAAATAAAAATTAATAATAATCAACTCTACATATCTTTATCAGCTTTAAGGATATTTTAGACATTTTGATAAAAAAAAATGTTTAAAAGCACTTGTTTATTAAAACATATCAATAATTTTTTTTCAGTTTGAGCACCTTTATCCGAGCTTATAACTGCTTATTTTTAAAATAAGTTGAGCATTTTGAAAAAAACACTTTTTTTTTTAAATCATCTTTTTTCCAGCGTGTCCAAACTGGCTCTTTAGCTTCTTCCTTCTTCTCTGGAGTTTTATAGCAAAATTTACAACTGCATTTTTTCTGTTTTTTCAGCTTGTTGCCTTTTGGTTCTTCTTGCTTTCTTGTGACATCTTTGATCTTGGTTTTTTCACTCTGAAATTTTTTATGGGTATCAGTATACATTTCTCAGTTGTATCCATATGTCCGATATTATACTGTGTTATGACAAAAATCTGTGTTCATACATCCCTACGTCCATCGAAAGGTTTGTTAGGAAACAGTTTTAATACTTGTCCTCTAGAACTCCCTAGCATGACCATGATTATATGCTTTGAACTTGAGAAAGGTTTATTAGAAATCTTTTATAGTTTGAGGTAGTATGATTTATTAGACATATGTACAGAGTTTGTCTACAAAATTATACTCAAGAACACACTTGCGATGAAATAAGGTACAACCTAAGATAAAGTGTATGCTTTCTGTTATTCTGTAGCACTGGAGCATTACAGGATTTAAGCAATTTTACGCATGAACTTGAAAAGGAAAAAGGACTGAAGAAAAGCAAGAACCATTTCCATATTACTGTGAAAAGAAGGTCTATCTTGTGATATGCGCAATAAAAGAATCTAACTCCATTCGAGAAGCACCTCCTTTCTCTGTGGACCTCCTTACGGTTTCTCCCAGCTCTTCTGCTTTTTTCCTAATCACGTCACCTTCTTCTGATGCCATCAACTTCGTCACGACATTCTCAATGGTGGATGCAGTCACCAGATCTTCGCGTTTCCCCCACTCCCTCACAATCAGGCCTATTTTCAACATTTCCGTAACCAACAAACCATTTATTGGTTGGTCAGAATGCATTGGCCAAGCAGCTATTGGCACCCCCATAGTAATGCTCTCTATACAAGAATTCCATCCGCAATGACTCATGAACCCACCTGTGGACGAATGAGCCAAGATTTCTGGTTGTGGCGCCCATTCTCTCTCCACTAACCCGAACCCTTTTACTCTTTCCTCAAATCCTTCAGGCAACTCAAATCTTCTAGCTCCTCCAGTAAAGATATCACCTCTATCAGCATCTCTCAACACCCATAAAAACCTTTGTTTGCTCTGCTCTAATCCCATCGCGAGCTCCTTGATTTCTCTATCGGAAAATGAAGTTGTTGTTCCGAAAGATACATAAAGAACTGATCTTGGAGATTGTTTGTCAAGCCAGTCCAAACACATGTTGTTCCTATTCGCAACACAATCTAGTTTAGTAGGCAAGATTGGTCCAATTGCCCATTGTTTCTTCTCCTGTTTACTTGCTACTTGTGCAAACAAATCAAGAAACTCACCTTCGATTACTTTGCTTGTATTATGGATATCACCTGATCTAATATCCTTATATGGTATCTGAGAAGTTCCAAATTTCTTGAGTTGATCTGTCATAGCTCCTTCAAGGGAAGGTAACATTTTAAGCAATTCCTGGTCAAGTTGAACAGATATTCCCATCGACAAAGACATGATACAGTACATAGTGAACACTGAAGTGCAATTAAACATATATGATTCCACGTTGTGCAAGGACGAAACAACCTGAACATTATAGGACATTAAAGTATCATGAACAACAACAACCCGTCTTGCTTTTGAGGAAATATCGCGTAAAAAGGAAGCAATGGGCTCACGCATAAGCAAAGATGCATCCCATAATGGCTTACGATGTGATGGGAATTTGCTCGAGGCATTATAGTCAGGTGGTGGTGAGGCAAATTCTGGAGTTGGGATATCATGGAAATGGATTTTGGCTATGTCTGATGGATTTAAGGCGTTGGCTCGAACTCGAACTTGACGATTATGGATAGCTGAGCCAACATAATAGATAGGAAGATCATATAATGAGGAGATTAAACAGGCAAGTTGAAGAAGTTGATTGAGATGGCCTTGTCCTGGAAATGGTACCATTACTATAGCTACTTCATTTTCTTGATTTTTGTTCAAGATTTCAAGATTCTCATTGCTGTTATCCATTAAGGAAAAAATGCAGATTTTGAGGAAATTTGTGTTGGTTGTGTTCTAGGAAGTTTTGTGTTGCAAAGGTTTATATACAGGGAAAAGGCATGTTTATCCGTAACCAAAATTTATTTTAGCTATTAAACTTAATCTGTATTTATTTAACTTTAAAGTATATTATTATGCTATCTTAATGATTGACGTGACGAAAAATCAAACAAAAATCAAAGCGCATTTTAGTAAAAAGAAAGTATAAAAAAAATTAAGTGGAGTCCACTTTAAAATTTTCGATCATTATTTTTTTTCTTCATGCTCACACCCAACCACCCCATTTCTTTTTTTTTCTCACATCCCACCACCCCATATCTTTTCCTTCCTCTATTTCTTTTTTTCACTCCTATCCATAAAAAATCTTTAATCAAATATATAGGAAGAATAAAATAAATAAATTGTACAACAAATAAACTTTCTTATGAAGATCAAGAATCAATAAATTAATTTCATTTCTGCACATCAATATCAAAACAAAAAAATTCAAACTTATTAATTAGCCACGTAATTACTTCTGAACAAAAATACTTTTTATATGAATTTTTTAATGAAAAATTTAACTTAAGAAAAATTGAAGAACCGTAAAAATAACAATAACAAGTATTAATTATTAATTTAACATAAAAAAAAAGGAATAAATAAAGTATAGGCGGAAGAATGAGGTGTTGTCTTGAGCCGGGGGTCTATCGGAAACAGCCTTTTTACTTCTTTAGAGATAGAGGTATGGATTGCGTACATCTTACCCCCAGACCCCATTAGGTGGGAATACACTGAGTTTGTTGTTGTTGTTGTTGCGGAAGAATGAGGTGAGGGAGGCCTCAGCAACATGGGGGTGGGGGGGAATTAGTTTATCAAGAATAGGGAGGGGGGGTTTGTGGGGTGGATATTTTTTTCTTTTATATATATATACACATATATATTATTTAAAAATTAATATATATATATATATATATATATTATTTTTTAAAAAAAATAATTTATTTATATGGCTTTGATGTGGATCCGATGTGGTTACGACATGGCTCTAATGTGATACGAGTGTGACACACTCTCCATATTAAGAGTGATATATTTTTTTAAGATAGTAAAAAATTTATATAAAAATTATTTAGGAGAGTAAATAATTATAGATTGACTTTAATGAGTAAATAAGTTTTTGTGACATATTTTGGGGTAAATATGCCTTTTTCCCTTATATACACATACAAAATATCAGCTTTTTGTTTTTGTCACTATGTAAAAATGTTCACATGTATAATATAGCATACAGTTGAAGCCAACATGTGAACTTTCAAGACAGACTCCAACAAACACACTATGGTAAGAGACAGAATTCTTCTGTACCGCACACTTGCCTTTCCATACCACCAATTTCCAAAAGGGTCATATAATTTGTTCTTTTGTCGTGTAGCAAGTTGGTAGATACATAATCAAGATCCAATTATTCAAAAATAAGTAATAATATTAATCAATGGCGAAGCCAAACGTGCTCAAGCGTTCGTTGGAAAATTACATACACTACTAAAAAAAAATAGAAAAATCGACCACACTGATCGATTTTCTTATATTTTTTATCACAAAATCGATCAAAATATGTGATCTATAAAAGTATGATAACTTTTTTAAAACCGATCATGTGTGGTCGATTTTTTGAAAAATATATATATATTTTTTAAATTCAATATTATTTAAAAAAAATTCAAAATAAACCGATCACAAGTGGTCAGTTTTATTTTTAAATTAATTTTAAAAAAATCGACCACATGTGATCGGTAGTTTTATTTAAATTAGTTATTTAATTTTTATAAAATCAACCATGAGTGGTCGTTTTTATTTAATATAATTAATTAATTTTAAAAATACCGACCACAAGTAGTCGTTTTTGTAAAAATTAATTAATTAATTATATTAAACTGACCATAAGTGGTCGATTTTTGTAAAATTACCAGAAAAATCGACCACATGTGGTCGGTTTTTTTGGTAATTTTTTTTTAAAAATAAAAACTTATATATGCTACATTCGATCAACCAACCAACCAAATAAGCATACAATAAATATCCTACATTCCATTCAAACAACCACTATACAATACAAGTCTAAAAACATACAAAACATACAAAAGTGTAAAAATTACAAATCATCTTCAAATCCAAACAACAACGCATAGAAAAGTCAAAAAATCACCACTCATCATCGTTTTCGTCATCCGCACAGACATGATCTGATTCTTCGTCTGTGCTGATATCATCTAGTGAGCCTATACCTTGCAGCCCGAACTGCATCAGCAATACATAGAGGAATAATCCGTGCAGATCGAATAAAAGAGCCGAACTGCTGCTGCATCATCCTGATTTGTGATGTTGCTTTCTCCTCCTTCTGTTTCTCCCTCTCTCTCTGTGCAGCAAGAACTTCAATGAGTTTAAAAATTGTAGTTCTTAGTGATTCAACGGTTTTTCTATCAACTGATGGGGTATAAGATGTCGGGCCGGACGAAGATCTAACATTCTCGCTAAAATATTTTCTGTGGTATCCGTAGTATTGACCTCTAACTAGAGGACCCACAGGTTTCTTTCCAAAACTTCTCCTCTACATCTTCAGGTATTGTGTCACCCTGACTTTCAGGAGGTTGAGTACTACGATACTCATTAACAAGATGCATATATTTTTCCTATATTCAAAGTAAACTTAAAATTAATAATAAAAAATTATTAAACTACTTGTACTTGAATAATATCAACTTTGAGAAAAAGATTCATAAATACAAAATTTGATTCTTACATGGGTAGTTTTTGCACGAGGCGCAACCTAGAATCTTCATCAGTTGGGTTCTTTTCCTTCCTCACATACGTCTCCTCGAATACCTCACTCATCTTGTCTTACCTTCTTACCCAATTTTTTGGCCTGCATATGAAAAAATTATTAATCTTCAAATAATTAAAAATTTAAATAGAAATAAATAATTAAAATTGTAAAAGTTACATATTATTTTTTGCTCTACAGTAATCCAACTAACTGCACCCGCAGTATGTAGAGAGCCACCCTTGGATGATGCACTGGCTTTCTTTCCTTTCTCACTCAACAATGGATATTCTTCACTATTCCAATAACAAATATAATCTTGTCACATGAGTTAGAGTATAAACCCTGGTCGTTCCCTATTCGTTCTAGCATAATCCAATAAATCGTTCATTTTGGCTCTAGATTTTCTATAAAAATTCCTCCGTATAGAACATTCATGCGCATCATCTGACCAGTAATATTTCTACAACAAAAACAAAAATATAATATTCAATTTTTTATTCTAACAATGTGTTAAGTAGTTGATAAGTCAAATCCTTACATAAAATTCTTTAAATATTTGTTCTCTATCATTTTCTGGAACCTTATGCCAACTAGTCCAATAGCCGTTGAAGTTTTGAGTAATGCATTTAGTCGTAATTTTTGCAATTCCATCACCAGGCATAAACTTACAATACAAGATCAAATAGTAATTTCAGAGAGCATAATAATATAGTAAATAAAAAATTAATAATGTTGTTATATTTGGAAATCTTACCCAAATCCATATGGAATAATATACCGCCTCCTATAATCATCTCTGTCTCTAAGCTGCAGAACAAATGTTGGTGGATGCATTGGCTGGGTGGATCTGAAGCACTAGATGGAGTGCCTCCAAGAGAAAGATCCACCAACCCAATATATCCAACAGAATCACTGTGAGAACATGGGTGACTGCTAGTAGAGGGTACTGCAGACAATTGCAAATGTCTGGATGTGCCAACGGTCGATCGATAATACTGTGATGGCGGTGGCACGGGTATGGGAGCAGAATGAGTCATTGTAGACCCATGAAGTGGACCCACATTCATAGGATTAGGAACGAATGCTGTGACGACCTATAATATGAGGGTAGTGCTGGCTCGTCAGCAAACCAACTCTCATATATATGAATACCTGTCGGTTGTATATATGGCGGAGGTTTTTTTTTTTTTTTTGTCTTTGTAGGATCAACTTTTTGCTTACCTTTGTCACCTTTACTTGCCATCTAAATTATGTATAAGAAAATGAATATATAAGAAAACATTCCAAGTAACTAATTTCAAGTTACTAATTCACATTTCAAATCGCTCCAAGAACACGAGATAGACAAGAATATTTCTATTACTACATAAATTATGAAAAAGTGAAAACAACAATCTTACACAGTATATTACATATCAATCTTGAATAAGAAACATAAAGATAAATAGTACAAAGCATAAAGACATCAATACATAATAAATACAACCTACACAAACTAATCCTCCTCTCCCGAAGATTGTCCACTAAACCATTCACCCTCTTTGGAAGTTTCCTCATCTCCTACCCACTCAGCCTCTTCTTCTGCAATATTAACTTTTCCAAATATATTTTTCGGGTGATTCAAATTTTCTACTAAATCAATGTCTACTAATTGGTGATCAATCTGCATTTTATTTTGATACGCAGTCTCTAATATATTCTCAACTTCCACCCATCCTATAGGCTTTGTTTTGATTACAGCCTACCAATCAGACTTACCACTGCACAACGGATAAGGAGTATAATACACCTGTTTATATTTTACACAAGAATAAAGGGATCGTAAATAGGATATGATCGATTGTGCTTCACTTCAATGATGTTATGCTCCTTATGTACTCTTGTGCCTCTTGTTCTTGGATTAAACCACTTACATCGAAAGAGGATAATTTTTTTAATTGAGAAACCAGCATACTCCAATTCTAAGATCTCTTGTATGATGCCAAAGTAATTAACATCATCATCACCCTTAACCCAAACACGACTATTATTTGTTTTCCTTGTTCTGAAGTTTTCTTCGGTGAAAAAATTAAACTCATTCACTGTGTAATGGGACATATATGAGATTCAACTTGTCACAAAGAAATATCTCTCAAGAACTGATTGTATGCAGCCGTATTGGGTGACTGGTGTACCTAAAAATATTATACATACATAATATACATATATACATATATATATATATACATACATACATATATATATATATATACATACATATATATATATACATACATACATACATATATATATATATACATACATATATATATATATACATATATATATATATATATATATATTAGCGGAAGAATGTATAAATATTTAAAATTTATAGAAATATTAGTACACTTACGAACCTCATATGTAAACCATATTGCAAAGGATGCATACACTTGATTTCTGTGGAATTGAGTCTTAAATGAACTAAAGAGCCAACATGCGAAACACAATATTTTTCTTAAAGGAATGAGTAAATAAATAAGATATGTTAATATTTAATCTCCTTACTTTAGAGAGGGCTCAACTTTTGGGTAATTCAACAGGACATACAAAGTTGTTGATTTGTGCTCCATGATAGTGAGCCGGCGAAATATGGTCTTTTTAGCCTTACTACCAGATTGATTGAAAATTGATATTTGTTGCAAATAAGGCTCATTATCATCGTCCTGATGACGATTCGGTCTGTTTCTTAAATAAGCAACTTCATCACGAAAGTAGTATGAAAAAAATTGAGACGTTTTTCTTGCAAAATATGCCTCAACTATAGAGCCTTCCACCCTATGTTTATTTTTGGGACCTCTTTTCAAAGTTTCAATTGCCCTGCACAATCTTAAGATTAGGTGTTTACTATATTAAAAAAAAATATGAATGAATTTAAATATGTTGTAATTTCTTACCGTTCGAATGGATACATCCACCTAGTTTGAACTGGACCGCCTAGCTGAGCTTCATGGACAAGGTGAATAGGAAGATATTCCATCACATAGAAGAACCCTGGCAGAAAAATCTTCTCCAACTTGTTAGTGATAACAACAATATTACTTTCCATTCGCGCCATATTTTCTTCTTTTAATGTGGTGGCACATAAGTCTTTGAAGAACAAACTAATCACTGCTATTGGTTTCCATATATTTTCAGGTAAACCAATAAAAGCAATTGAAAGTAATTATTTCATGAAAACATGACAATCATGGCTTTGCATTCCATATAAGATTCCTTGTGCCATATCAACCCTCTTTCCAAAATTTGAGGCATATCCATTGAGCATCTTTAAACTTTAGACCCACTCACATATTTTTCGCTTTTGGTCCAACTTGAATATATAGCTAGCCTTGGTCTTAAGAACATTGCCATTGGGCTCCTCCTGTAACTGTAATTCTCTACGCATGCAATATTCTGGTAAATTAAGTCTGGCCTTAGGATTATCCTTTGTCTTGCCGGTGACATCCATAACTGTGTTGAAGAAGTTGTCAAAATAGTTCTTCTCAGTATGCATGACATCAATATTATGTCTAAGTAAATTATCTGGCCAATATTCTAACTCCCAAAATATACTTTGCAGAGTCTAGTTATGCGAAACGTCATATCCATCAAGCCTATACAATGGTTCCTCACTAAATTTAGCCAAATCCTGAACTATCTCCCACATGTCATGACTAGATAACCTTGAAGGTGGACCATCACGTTCAGTTCTATTCTTTCTAAATGCATTCCTGAGTCTCCTAAACTCATGATCAGGTGACAAGAAATAACGATGACAATTAAACCATGAATTTTTCCTATCATGTCTCAATATGAAAGATTTTATTCTTTTTATGTAGTATAGACAAGCCAACTTTTCAGCTGTCATCCACTTAGACAACATTCCATAATTAGAAAAATCATTAGTAGTCCACATTAGATATTTACGCAGATTGAAATTCTATTTAAGTAAAATGTCCTAAGTTTCAACCCCCTCATGCAATAAAATTTGAAGTTTATCAATCAAAGGGTGTAAGTAGACATCTATTCCGCTTTTTGGATTACGCGGCCAGGAACAACACAATTCAGAAATATAAAGGAACTAGTCATCAACATTTTAGGAGGAAAATTATACAGGGTGATAAATACAGGCCAACATGTATATGGCGCAGATCCAACTGAAAAAGGAGAGAAGTTATCCGCACATAATCCTAAATGAATATTTCATGGCTCAGCTGCAAAATATGGATAAGCTGCATCAAAATGCTTCCAAGCCTCTCCATTAGTTGGATGACATATAACACCAGTGCGCCTTCTATTTTCACTGTACAATCTTATATGAGGAGATGAGCAGTTTGAAGCATACAACCTCTGCAACCTTGGTATTAGAGATAAATAATGCATCGCCTTAATAACAATTTTATTTCTACTACAACCACACTTATATCGAGGGTGCTGACAAAACTTATAGGACTCTAGGTTAGCATCTTCCTTAAATTATAACATGCATCCATTTTCACAACAATCAACTCTAACCGAGGAGAGACCTAAATTTGACACCAATCTTTATGCCTTATAGAAAGAATCAGAAACCTCTAAGGCGGGGTGTACTAAATTTTTAATAAGGTCTATCATTGAATCCATTCCACCTTCAGCAATATTCCAATCTGATTTAATACTTAATAATCTAACAGCAACACACAAACTAGAATATAAACACCCATCAAACAAAGGATGACTAGTAGTATGCAGTTGTTCATAAAAATGACCTGCTTCTTTATTGGGAACATCTTTGACATTTTCGTTAAAGTCGCCCCGGTGTTACATCCCAAAAGCATTGTGCACCATTTCTATCATTCTAGTATCTTGATATTCATTATGCCCTACAGACCTAATACTTTCACCAACAACAAACTTATTTTGATCAACATCACCATGAATAGTACACACTCTTAAAAATTCCTCGTGAAACTCTCTTCTATAAAGATGTTTCTTCACAACTTCTTCTTTTAAAAGATTTGTACCATCACATCTAACACAAGGACAACGAATAACCCAAAAGTGTGACCAAGTATCAAGTGTCTTAGCATGTTCAACAAATCGTCTGACACCTTCAACAAATTCCTCCCTAAGACCCATTTTGTTATCATTATTCTATTGATATATCCAGTTATAATCAGGTTCCATCCACACAATCAATCGGATTTAAGTAATTAGTTCAAGTCACAAAAGTTCACATTTCAAGTACCTAAATTCAAAATTAGAAAGTCACATTTCAAGTTACTAAGTCGCCTCCCAAAAAAACAAACTAAAGTACATTCAAAATAATAAATTCACCTTTCAAGTACCTACACTTAATCAATTTCAAGTCACTAAGTCGTTACCCAAGTCACCAAACTAAGCTACATTCAAAATAAAAATTCATCTTTCAACTACCTACACTTAATCAATTTCAAGTGACTAAGTCTTCTCACACTTTACCAAACTAAACCACATTAAAAACAAAATTCAAAATTCAAGTACCTACAATTAATCAATTTCAAGTGACTAAGTCATATCACAAGTTACCAAACTAAACCACACTCTAAACAAAAATTCAAAATTCAAGTACCTACACTTAATCAATTTCAAGTGACTAAGTCACCTCACATGTTACCAAACTAAACCACATCAACAACAACATACCCAATGTATTCCCACCTAGTGGGGTCTGGGGTACCAAACTAAACCACATTTAAAGCTTCACCTTTCAACTACCTACACTTAATTACTTTCAAGTGACTAAGTCACCTCATAAGTTAGTAGATGAAACTACATTCAAAATAAAAATTCACATTTTAAGTACCTAAACTTCAACATTTTCAAGTCACTAAGTCACCTTCCGAAACAACAAACTAAACTACCTTCAAAGTGATAAATTCACATTTCAAGTACCTACACTTAATCAATTTCAAGTGACTAAGTCATCTCACATTTTACTAAACTAAACCATATTCAAAACAAAAATTCAAAATTTAAGTACCTACACTTAATCAATTTCAAGTGACTGAGTCACCTCACTTGTTACCAAACTAAACCACATTCAAAATAAAAATTTACCTTTCAACGACCTACACTTAATCACTATCAAGTGACTAAGTCACCTTAAATGTTAGAAGATTAAACTACATTCAAAACAAAAATTCACATTTCAAGTACCTAAACTTCAATATTTTCAAGTCACTAAGTCACCTCCCAAAACAACAAACTAAACTACCTCCAAAATGATAAATTCACCTTTCAACTACCTACACTTAATCAATTTCAAGTGGCTAAGTCACCTCACAAGTTACGAAACTAAACTATATTCAAAACAAAAATTCACCTTTCAACTACCTAAACTTAATCAATTTCAACTGACTAAGCCACCTCCCAAAACAACAAACTAAACTACCTTCAAAATGATAAATTCGCATTTCAAGTACCTACACTTAATCAATTTCAATTCACTAAGTCACCACCAAAGTCACCAAACTAAACCACATTCAAAATAATAATTCACCTTTCAACAACCTACACTTATTCAATTTTATGTGACTAAGTCATCTTACATTCTACAAAATTAAACCACATTCAAAATAAAAATTCAAAATTTAAGTATCTACACTCAATCAATTTCAAGTGACTAAGTCACCTCACAAGCTACCAAACTAAACGACATTCAAAATAAAAGTTCACCTTTCAACCACCTACAGTTAATAAATTTCAAGACACATGCTACCAAACTAAACCACATTCAAAACAAAAATTCAAAATTCAAGTACCTACACTTGATAAATTTTAATTCACTAACTCAGCACCCAAATCACCAAACTAAACTACATTCAAAAGGAAATTTCATATTTCATGTACCTACACTTAATCAGTTTCAAGTCACTAAGTTACCACCCAAGTCACCAAACTAAACTACATTCAAAATAAAATTTCATATTTCAAGTACCTACACTTAATCAATTTCAAGTGACTAAGTCACCTCACAAGTTACCAAACTAAACTATATTCAAAACAAAAATTTTCATTTCAAGTACCTATACTTAATCAATTTCAAGTCACTAAGTCACCTCACAAATTACCAAGCATAGTAAAATTCAAAATAAAAATTCACATTTCAAGTACCTATGTTTCAACAAAATTCAAAATAAAAGTTCACCTTCAAGTAACTACACTTAATCATTTTCAAGTAACATATTCATTTATAGTATAAGTCAAACAATTGAACAAGTGTAGCAAAGCAAATAAGTAAAGGCGTCATATGTACCTCTCACACCATATAATCATAGCAAAATTCCTATGACTTTCAAAGCCTTCTACAACGAGCAATCTTAAACTAAACTACACTTAAAGACTTCATTATAAGAAAATAGAGAGAAATCAACTTACCTTTTCTTGGCCTAAATTAAAGAGAAAGAGATAAGCGATCACCGAAAAAATAGCAAAGTAATCCTTTACTCGAATTCGGATTCTGTCAAACAGTAACATCAAATTCCAAGCAACCACTCAATTAGGAAACTAGAAGAAAAAACTCTTGACCATTAGGAAAAATAAGAGAAATCTTGACCATTAGCTACAATCAATTTGCACATTTCCAACCACATTCCAAGTTCTTACAAATATGTTTAATTAAATTCTTATTTTCTCATATTATTAGCTTAAAATCACCATAAAAATACCAAAATACTAAAACTATAATGGAGTATCAAGAAAAGTAAACCCTAATTTACTTGCAAGAACAAGGAATGTTGACAATCTTGTTTCCATAAATTTCCAAGAAAGTAATTTGGTTAAGATTAGGTCTAGTACAAGTATGGGGGTTAAGATTAGGTATAGTACAAGTACCTATGAACATAAATATCACAAACCATACCTATTCCGTTGGAAGCTCGACAGGTCGGCAGTGGTAGTCTTGTCGGAGTAGCCGGTCAGTGGTGTCAGTGGAGGGTCAGCGGGAGTGGCAGTGGAGGGTCGAAGTATGTGTGTGTGTGTTTCACGTTGTGTATGTGTGTTAATTGGGTACGATGTGTGTGTGTGTGTTAATTGTGTTTATTTTGTTGGTTCGGGGCCAGGTAGGGTCGGGTGGGGTGGGGGTAGGGTAGGATTTTATTTATTTAAGAAAATAATTTTTTAATTAAATTCTAGAATACTGACCACAAGTGGTGGGGATTTAAAAATATTTCTAGAAATACCGACCACAGATGGTCTATTTTCTAGAAATATTTTTAAAAACTGAACATAACTGGTAGGTTTTCTGGAAATATTTTTGAAAACCGACCACATGTGATTGGGTTTTACAAAATTATTGAAAAAATAAAATACAAGTGTTTGATTTAGTTTTAAAAAAGTTATTATAGGAAAACGATCAAATGTGGTCAATTTTTGTAAAGAAGTTAAATCATATATATTTATTTTATCGTCATATTAACATGAGTGTTATATTTCCTCAATCGTATAATACTATCACCACATTTTGCAAATTAGGATGAATTTTTAGTTAATTAGCTTTTAAATACGATAGTATATATAGTATACAAATAGAATAGGGGAATTAAGATTGGGTTGGGTCGGGTCATTAACGGGTATTACTAAATTACGCGGTTGAGTTATTATTTTTTTAAAAAATCATTCCAAAAATAAACACTTGTGGTCGATTTCTATTAAAAATTATAATTTTAATAAATTGTATAATATTTATAACAACATCCAAATAATTTAATGCAATGCGTATATATATAAATCAGGTAATTAGTTATTTTATCATCACATTAACACGAGTAGTATATTTCCTTAATAGTATAATAATATCAATGAATTTTTCAAATTACAATAAATTTTTTGTTAACTAGCTTTTAAATACGATAGTATGTATGTATGTGTGTGTGTATATATATATATATATATATATATATATATATATATATATATATATTATATAGAAGAGGTGGTTTCGTCCCCTCATGTAATTACCAAAAAACCCACCTACTTCCACTTAATTACATACCATGTCCCAATATATAATGATTCCATTGTTTCATCATAATGGTTTAAATATTTAATATATTCTATTAATTTATATTAATTAACTATAACTACATATTGAAAGTAAAATTTATTTATTTATTTAATTGGCTATCATTTTCAAAATTAATTTGTTACCACAAATCACAATAATTAATACTCCCTCAGTTAAAAAAAATGACCTACTTTGACTTGGCACAAAGTTTAAGAAAAAAAAAAAGACTTTTAAATCTTGTGGCCTTAAATTAAAGTTGTGTCAAATGTACTAAAATGCTCTTTTATCTTGTGGTCCTAAATATGTCATGTGGAAAGTTGAAATTAAAGTATTGTCAAAAAAGGAAAGGAGTCATTCTTTTTTAAACAAACTAAAAAAGATAGTAGGTTATTTTTTTTTAAACGGAGGGAGTAACTTAAAATATTTAATAGACATATAGAAATTTTATTGACTCTCATTATTTTAGCAATACCACATAAATTAAGACAAAAAAGTACTGCAAATCATAATATTTAACAACTTAAAATATTTAAAAGATATATAGAAATTTTAGTTGACTCTCAAAATAGGATCGAAGCCACATAAATTGGGACACAAGGAGTAAATATATTATTCGATAATTATGTAAAAATTATTATAAATCACAATAATTAACAAGTTAAAATACTTTTTTAACAATAGATAAAAGTTCTATTCAACTCTCAAAATCGGTGCAGCACAAATCACAATAAAATAAAAACAATTCTTAATTAATTGCAACTAAATATTTAAAGTAAATCAATTTTATTATTTTAATTGACTTTTATATAGAAAATTAAAATTTTTATTTATTTGTTTTAGTAAATTTAAATTTTGAAATTATTTTTTTCTTATATAGAAATACTAATATTTAAACTTAACTTTAAATTTTAAATTACAAAATTAATAAATTTAATAAAATAAATTTCTAATGAATATTTTTTTAGAATTTGTGTTGTGTCAATATGTATCAAGTTAAAAAGAAATAAATAAAAATATATAGTAAAATTTTATTATTATGAAAGATAAATATAATGCACTATCCAATAATGTTTAATAATATCATATTTTGCATATGCAAAATGTAGCATCCTGTATTTAATTAATATACTACTCTGGTGAGTTATCGATGATTACTATTGGATATGATAAAATTATATTAATTTTATAGTAATAACATAATCAATCGCTTTTAATTAATTATTATGAGTCATCCAGGTATTAAAAAAATAAATAATATTTAATAAAAAATAAAATAGACATAAAATACGAAATTAATTCTTGATATTTTAAATTAATTTGTTGTCTTTCAAACGATGATTTTGCCATATCATCCCTAATTATAAGTCATTTATGTATTAGAAAATTAAGAATAATAAAATGATATGTCAACATAAAATATTTGATTAACTATCAAAATTATATTAGTACCACATAAATTGGGGTGAGATAGAAGAAGATATAAAACAACATATATTATTTAAAAATGAAATAAAAAGTACTGTAAATAACAATAATTAACAAAAAATTTAAAAAGTTGACTTATTTTTGCTTTAGCTGCTTCAATCGTGATTTTAATGTATCACCCGTAATTAATTATTATAATTCACTTATGTATTAAAAAATTAATAATATTGAATCCATGATTTTACTATATCACCTATAATCAATTATTATAAGTTATTTATGTATTAAAAATAAATAATATTTAATTACAAAATAGAAAATAAACATTTTTGACATATCTGATTAAGTTGCTTCAATCGTGATTTTATTATATCACTCCTAATTAATTATTATAAGTCATTCATATATTAAAAATTAATAATATTTAATAAAAAATTAAAATAGACATTTATGACATGTCTGCTTCAGTTGCTTAACCATAGTTTTACTAAATATCACCCCTAATTAATTATTATAAGTCATTTAAGTATTAAAAAATTAATAATATTTAAGAAAAATAAAATAGATATAAAAATATTAAATTAACTCTTGATGTTTCAAATTAACTTGACGTCTTATATGAGGTCCACTTAAATTTTTCACTAGTATTTTTTATAGTAATTTCGCTATGTTGATTCTAATTAGTTGTTAAGTCATTTAAGTCATTTATGTTTAACTGCTTTAGTCGTGATTTTACCATATCACCCCTAATTAATTATTAGGGTCATTTAAGCATTGTGCCACATAAGTTGAATAAATCACAATGATAAAAAATTTAAATTATTTAAAAAATATAATTGGTTATCGTCGACACAAAACTCTGGATAAGGAGAGTAGCACATATTATTCAAAAATTACATAAAAAGTATTATAAATTACGATCGTAGAAGAAAAGTATTATAAATTACAATAATTAAAAACTTAAATTATTTTTAAAATATAATTGACTATCAATGCCACAAAAATTTAGACAAGAAAAGTAACGTATGTTAATTTGAAAATTACTTAAAAATATTATAAATAACATATGTTGAACCCATTTAGATTCCGGATGAATCCTAGAAAACATATGCAATCCTTTTATTAAAAAAATTTATTTAAATATATCAAGATTGAAAAGACAAATAAATATCTTAATGTTAGGCCCGTGCTGACACGGGTCATGTACCTCTAGTATATACACACACACACACACCCCTTTTAATACTTGTCTTATGCTATTACAACTTCAACAACATACACATGTCTACATTGAAAAAAATAGTATATCTATTTCCTCAATAGTATGATATCAACATATTATTCAAAATATTTTGATATATAGATTCAGTTATCTAGCTTTCGATTACTGCCTACGTCACTACACGAGATATACATGTATATAGATATATTCAATTGTCTATCAGCATTCAAATACGTACTATATATATCACATACATGATTTTACTACCCCATAATAATATAAAATGTATTTCACATATACTCAGATGAATTATCTGTACGTTTATCTTCTGTCATTAATATACCTTCACTATATAATATGTATATACTATATATATACCTATACATACACACAAATATACACACTATCAACTATATCAAGTTCTAAATACGTACTATATAACCTGATTAGCTTACATTAATATAGCTTCAACGTACAGTGTATTATTACTCTATCATTTTAAATCAAGGTATTTAATATGTTGGGATAGATTATACTAGGTTTTGAGTACATCATTCATCTCGATATATATATATATATATATGAACTCTTGAATGCATACTATATACATCACATCCATAAGTATATTGCCTCATAATAGAACACATTTATTATATTCTGATGAATTATCGGTTATATATTACTTTATTATGACTGCAATAGTAGCATAATATCATTATCACAACGGCATGATATATATATATATATACACATATTCATTATACAAAGATTGTGCATATTTAACATCATTTAATGTATATACAAAGGAAAATATTTATTTTATATATTTAAACATAAGTAAAAGATAAAGATTATGTTTAACATAATTTGTTTATTTTATTTGATATATTTTTTAGTAATTTTTTTTTTACAAAATCTAAGATTGATTGATTTTTATTATTATTATTATATTGGTTCAACTAAATGTGATCAGTGTAATTTCAAAAAAATAGTATATTAGATTATACATATAATTATTTTTTAATAAAAACTGACCACAAGTGGTTGGTTTTCTAAATATTTTTTTTATATTTTTGTTAATTCCAAAGCCGACCTCAAGTGGTTGGTTTTATAAAATAATTTAAATTTAATTTTTAAAATAAAACAAACCTCAAGTGGTCGCCTTTTTTAAAAATATTTTCCTTTTTTTAAAATTAAAAACCGACCACTTGTAGTTGGTTTTATTTAAAAAATATAATTAAAAAGTATTTTTAAAAACCAACCACCTATGGTCGGTTTTTCAAAATTCTTTCAATTATACTCTTTTAAACAAAACCTACCACAAGTGGTCGTTTTTTTAAAATTATTTTTTTTTAAAATTAAAAACCAAACACTTGTGGTCAGTTTTATTTAAAAATATAATTAAAAACTATTTTTAAAAACCGGCCACATGTGGTCGGCTTTCAAAAGTACTTTTTAATTATATTTTTTTTAAGTAAAACCGATTACAAGTGGTTCATTTTTTTATTTTTTATTTTAAAAAGAAATATTAATTAATATAAAAATTATTGAAATGATTATTTTGAAATTTTAAAATTTAAAGCAACCATGTTCGGTCGCTTTTTTAAAAATAATTCTTATTCTTAAAAAAATAAAAAATCGACCACATGTGGTCGTTTTTTTCAGACCACAAGTTGTGGTCGATTTTTCTATTTTTTTTAGTAGTGATATGGCTAGGTGAAAAATTAATTTTTATGTATATGTTGACTTCTCTTAGCTTCTTCATGGGTTTTCTTCTTTATATTTGTTAGGGTTATTGCCCTGATTTTCTTACCAAATTGAAGTTTAATTTTTTATTAGGCTAACCACTTTCGAGGAAAAGTTTCGACCTTGAAGATCCCTCTTCTCATGCCATAACACAATAACATTCATAATCTAGTCATTTAATAATATTATTTAGGAGGTGTTGAGAATATAATTAAATGATAAAAATGTGCTCTTGGTCACACACTTCAACAGGGGAAATTTTCTCTCAAATATTTTATATATTTTTTAATATAATTTTGATAATATGTAGGTTATTTGGCCAAATTCATGTCATATTATAAAGTTTTTATAGTTTTTTGCCTTTATGCTTTGTAACTATTAGCTTCTGCATGATGCCTAATGATGTCCACCTAACAATATTTTGAAACTCAGTGAAAATCCTGACTTTGTCACTGTGCTTAGTGATGCAGTACCGTTTCTTAACTATGGTCACAATACTCTGCACCATAATACTTTTCTTAACATATCTCCAGGATCCAACATTGTCATATAATTAGTCCTTTTGACTAGTAAGAAGGTGGAAGGTACTCGTCTTACCTTCACACATTTGTTATCTTATCCTCTTACATATATTCATATACACTATGCATGCTCACACGTAATTCAATCAACTCAAAAACAGTAGTGAGTTGGATTGAATTTGCTATAACTTGGACAAAGGTAACTTGATTTGGTGTAAACAATGTTTTATGGATGGTAATCAAAATTTCATGTCTTACCTGTGCTTACTTTTGTTCAATTTTCGGAGACGTTAAACTCATTACCTTGAAGAAATTTCTACTACCATATATAGTTATGAGGATTTGCCAAACCAATAACTTGACAACTTGAAACAATATCATGAAGTAGTTACAGTAATGGTTCCATTTCCAAGGCCATCTCAATCAACTTCTTCAACCTGCTTGTTTAATGTCCTTATCCTACGATCTTCCAGTTTATTATGTTGGATCAACTACTTATAATTGCCAATCTCAGGTTCGATCCAATGCCATAAATCCTTCATACATAGAAAAAATCTACATCCACGACATTCCAACTCCTGAATTTGCCTCACCTTCACTTATCTATAATGCATCGAACAAATTCTCATCACTTCATAAGCCATTATGGGATGCATCTTTACTTGTGCGCGAGCCCATTGCTTCCTTTTTATGCGATATTTCCTCAATAGCAAGACATGTTGTTGTTGTTCATGATACTTTAATTTCCTATAGTATTCAGGTTGTTTCGTCCTTGAACAATGCAGAATCATATTGAGTTAATTGAATTTCAGGATAGTTGGAGGTGACAAAAGAGTTTTAAAATGAGGTGTAGGTGACACAAGTCTTAATTATTATTTGGAGCTAACAATTACTTTATTATGGATTAAGAAAGTTGGGGAAGTTTGAAAATAACCCACAAGTTTTTAAATTTATACTTTGATCCCAATGTATATCTAAAATAATGGGAAACGGAGGGGGAAAAAGGCATTTTTCTCTCTCTTCTCATCCATTGTTGTTTTCTCTCTCTTAGCAATTTTTATTGTTCATTGTTTCTGTTTCTGCAGCTTTATTCATCATCTTCTGCTTTATTATCACCATCTTCTACTTCATTATCAACTTCATCTTCTTCTTGACGACCATTTTTTGTTGTTGTTGTTGTTGGTACAACGCTACTACTGCAATCTGACCTATTTCTTAGGTCAAATTTTGTTTACTACATCACTTTCCACTTTGGTATTACTTCATAGGTGAATTTGGTAAGTAAAATTATGATTTTTATTCGTATTTGTCATCTGGGTACACTTCTGTGTTTCCAACAATGGATAGAACCCTGATCATGAATTTAGCATACCACAATTTAAATAGATCAATCATCTGGTACATCAGATCAGTAATCTGTTGCATCAGAAGATTTATTTGTTACATCAGGCATATTATCTGTTGTATCAGATGTATTATCTGTTGTATCAGGATGTTTATCTATTGCACCAGACTAATTATTTGTAGCATCAGAAGTTTTATCTGTTGCACCAGACTAATTATCTATGCAACGAATGATTAATCTATTTGAAACAACACAAATCAACCCCTGCCACAAACCCAATAGATAACCAATATGTTTTCAACTCTTGCTATTGTTACTATATTCAAATTATTCCTTACGTCCAATTACCTATCCCAAATTTCCTAATTCGATTTCTCATTTTACTTGTCTTTTTCATTAATCAAGAAAAGATTTAAAAAATCCATGTTTTACCCTTTGCATTAATCACTTTTTCTTCAAATTAACCGGAAACATCATTTAATAGGGGGACTATACGCTGAGCGGCGTTAAAAGCTTTATTCTCTTATGAAATTTCGATTGAATAGAAAACAATGGTTATTTCAAACACATCTAATATCACAACAACTGATCAGTGGGCTATGGTAAACTTGTTATTAATTATTTTTCTCAATCAATGTGGCATCTCAATTTGGGATGGGTAATTTGAGATGGTGTGAGTACGAATTAAAACGTCAGAACCAAGCAAAGCAACAAACTAGTCATCTGTTGAAACAAACTGTTTATGTGTTGCAACATGAGTAATCTATTTTGAACAACACATCAACCCCTGCCACAAACCCAACAAATAAATCTTGCTATTGCTACTGGATTCTAAATTAGTCCTTTTTATGTTGAATCATCAACATGTTTGTTGAGAAGATAATAGAGAGAATGAAAATTAAATGTGGATTAAAACGTTAAAGATCAAACATAATTTATTTATTAAATAAAAATAAATAAAAATACATATAATAGACTAAAAGAAAAATAATAATCTAATTATTATTATTATTATTATCATCATCAATGCCAGCCAACCAATCTTCTATCGGAAGTAGCAAGGCCCTCCTCAATCTGCGTATCTCGTGGATAATTCTTGCTCTAACTCTTCCCAGTTCCTGTTGCAGGTCACCGACTTGATTTCGAAGTTCATTCACGGCGTCTTGCAGAAAAGCAACGTCCCACACTGGGTTAGCCATAATCTTATCTTCTAGAGTGTAGTATAAAAGATGAGATACAATAAATAAATAAAGTGTAGTTGAATGAACGATTGAGTAAGGAGGGACCTATTTATAGAGGATTGAATTTGAATGAGAGGCAAAAAGTCGCGACCATTTACCTCCATACATTAATTACATTTTTGATTAAATTAAGAAAATAAATATTGTGATATAAGTCATGACTTTTCATATTATTATTATTAATTAGTTCTTTCGAAGAACCACTTTTATTGAGTTGTGGCAGCAGATTCTATATCTGTTGCATCAGATAACACATCTTTGACAACATTTATATTATCTATTGTAACAAATATAAAATATGTTGCATCAGATAACCTATCTGTTGCAACATATAATCTAACTGTTCACCTCCATTTATTAATTATATTTTTGATTAATGTGAAAAGTAATGACTTAATTAAATTAAGAAATATTGTGATAAGTCATGACTTTTTAGATTATTATTATTAATTAATTATTTTCAAGAACCGCTTTTATTGAGTTGTGACTCGATATAGGATTCATCGGATAAATCATCTGTGACAACAGATATATCATCTATTGCAACACTAGTGAACCTGTTGCATTAGATAATTTATTTGTTGCAACATATAATTTACTTTTTCTAAAAAAAATAACTATGATCATATCATTAATCCAAATTTTCTTACTTTTTTATTTTATTAAATAAAAAAATACCTTTTCAAATTTGTTAATAAAATAATAGCCATTTTATTATATAATAAATAATTTCAAAAACAAATTCAAAAACAAAAATGGTGAAAAGTCATGATCAGTTATTAAAATTATGGTTATAAATTGTGTTTATCATTTATTTCCTTATTATTTATTTACGAAATATTTTTCATATTGAATAGTCGAAAAGTCATGTCTTTTTCCTTTCACCCTCTCAATAACAATAATAACCCTTTTTTATTAATAACCGTCAGGTGCAATATATGATCGATCTGTCGTAGCAGATTAACCTCTGTTGAAATAAATTGCTGCTCAATCCCTACCACCAACCATCGACATGTTGAGAGCAAGGAATAAACAGAATGATTAATATTAAATACTAAATAAGAATTAAAAATTCAAAGTCGACAACAAAATGAAATAAATGTTCATAGATTTTTGAATCCCTTGGGTAGATCCGATATACAAAAGGAGAAAAATATACATACATGCGCTAAAATAAAAAACATTACCTAATTATTATTACTACTATTATTATTATTGTCAATCAGACATTTTTCATCCGGCAGCCTTGCTCCGAAGTCAGCCAAATCTCTCTGGAGTTCATCAAACTGCCTTTGAAGTTCACACAAGGACTCAATATGAATATTCTTGTACAAATCTGGATAATCCATATTTGTAAAGAGGGACCTATTTATAAATTATTGTATGTCGGAAAGAAAAGAAAATTGCTTTAAAATAAATCTAACAGATGGGTAATCTGTTACAAAATATATTCTTTCTGTTAGATAACTTACAATACAACATACTGGCAATCTTTTGTAATAGATGTATATATTTGTTTGATTTCTGCAACAGGTTGATCAACTGTCGTAACAGATGTCGCCAATTGTTTGATAATATAAACAAATCTATCATCTGTTGTAACTATCTAGCCATCTGTTTATTCAATTTAAGCCATAGATGGGCTAGGAAGAATAAGGTGCATGTAGATGGATCCACTATCATATGTGTAGGAGTTAAGTATGTATTACTGATAATGTCACCGGGACAACACACACAAAGTATAATGTTTTTATGAATGCAGTTTTTAACTGATTAGGTGTTGATCATTTAAATAAGAACCTGCATTGTTGATAACGCTCAATCTACAGCTCTCATGGGAGTGTAAAGCAGTTGTTAGCAAATATAGAACCCAACCTGGGTTGGGTGTCGATCCCACAGGGAATAGCTTGGCCAACAAGTAAGCAAAATTACTAAACTTTTGATGCAAGTCTCATAATAAGGGGGGATTGTGATGTGTAACCGAAATAAGAGAGTAAAGCAGAAAATAGTAAAGTAAAAAGAGAGAGATTGTCGTGAGTTGTAAACAATGAGAATTGAGGCGTTGGGGTTATGTCCACCTTCTGAGGTATACGTCTCTATTGGCTATGAGTGTGTAGAATTCTGACATGCAATTGCTTATAGAGAATTGTAGTCGATGGTAAATCCAGGCGACTTTCGACCTATTTGAGGATTATTTCACTTTAACTCTTTCGAGCTTAAAGAGTGTCTAACAGTACGAATTCTCCAAGAGGTTAGTCCAGTTAAGACACTAGCTTTTTAATAGGAAATGGGGTCCTACTACCTTGATATTATCTCTTTTCTAGACAAACAACCTTTCTTTCGAACAAGTTAAATGTTAGACTGGCGTATTCTTGTGTTTGCAACCGCAAATAATGTAGATTAAGATGAAGAGAATAATGATATAAGCAATATACGTGTCACGAACTCACAAACTCACAGCAATAGATAGTATCTCATTCGGCTTCTATAACCCCAACAGAGAGGTTTAGTTACCCATGGATGCGAAGGAGATCACGATTGACATTGTTGTTATACCACAAGATTGAGTAATTTCGTGTAGCTTAGGTAGTAGGCGTGGGGCATGAATTCCTAGGCTAAGTAACGATTCTCTTGTTGTGGAATTGTTTGTAGTGAAAGAAGAGAGGGATGGAAGAAGATTAATTGTTGAATAGAAGATGAATTATTAATTGAAGAATTGTAGAATGAATAAAAATCTTTAGCATGATAGGGTATTTATAATACCCATATCCTAATCCTACTAGATAAATGAAATCCTTAATCAAATCCTACTAGGCTAATGAAATACTTAACCCAATTGTACTAGGTAAATGTAACATTCTCCTAATTCAAATAAACTAATGAAATACTTAACCCAATTGTACAAGGTTAATGTATCATTATTCTAATCCTAATTAGTTACTGCAAGTCCCCAAAGTGTTCAGAAATGTTGTTTTAGCCTGGGACAGATTTTCCATGCAGCAGGTTTGGTCCTTTAGGCGTCCAAACTCCCTTTCCTTCCTTCGTGAGCTTTCTTTTGCGTCAAGTAAGCCATAAAATGCTGAATTCTGCATCATTTATACCTTAAACTTCACTAATCATGATCGTTAGCTCACTTACAGGAAAAAGGACTAAAAGTGCAACAAATATATAATTTGTTCTCAAAACTAGGCTAAAATATGGGCAAAATATATTGATATAGGCGTGTAAATTCGCCTATCATCAACACCCCACACTTGAAGCTTTGTTCATCCTCGAACGAAATACCATGTCCTTCTAAGCATCGACTTAAGGTTTCGCAGCAACAACACAAAACATTCTTCAAGACAAGCACAACAATTATCAACAAAGAGTAGTTTTCCGATCATAAGTAGAAACAATTTAACCTCTAGCATAGACTCGTGATGGTGGTCAACTCATATTCAAAAGTTAAGGCACAAGGAATCATATACAACTACCCAAAACTCATCAACCATGTGTGTCTTACAATATATTACCCATAATCACTCACAAGTATAACATATTTTTCAAACATGGGTATCAACAATATCCTTGCTCTCGCTCTCACAAAGAATTCATATGTAGCAACTAATGACCATAGGCTTGCCCTTAGTGTAGTACTCCACTAAATATCAGAATGTTAAGATTAGGATCAAATAGGTCTTTTGATGGTTGTAATGTAGGCTAAGGGACGGGTAGGACTACTTTGGCCAGAAATAGTGACTATGTTCCTAAGAGCTTTAATACATCACATTGTATCATTGACACTTTTTTCTTTCAACCTTTCTTCTTTCTTTTTCTTTTCTACAACCCTTGTTCTCCTCTTTTTATTTTTTAATTTTAAGCACAACTCACTTTTCAGCTTTCTTTTCCTTTTTCTTTTCACAACATACCTCTTATGATAGCACTTTATTTTTCATAACACATTCAAGCACCTTTGCAATTTAAAGCATCATTCTTACCCAATTTCCTCTTATGTTGTCACATGACTTTTTCACTTTAAGGCACTTAGGAATTTGGATCAAATTACGGTCTTGAAAGAAATGGATTAGGCTTACATATGAGGTTGTCAAAAAAAAAAATAGGCTAAAGGCTCAAAAGGGTTTAACTAGGATGATGTCCATGGGTAGGTAAAACTAAAGGTAAACAAATATAGGTTGCCAAAGAAATGCCTAAATCATATTCTAAACTTACACTCCTTATTTTCGCTTTGTATACATACCAGGCAAGTTCTAGCATCAGCCACAAACATAGAATATATGATTAATCTCACACACACAAGGCACATGGTCGACTTGATTGGAAGTAATATAGACTCTGGACCCAACAAGTGAAGGAATTGAACCACACAATATCACATAATGAGTCACAACTAGAGCCTAAACATCTCAATAGTCACAATTGTAGCACATACTCTTGTTATAATCTCATACTGCCTATCAAAATAATTTCATGCGAAGCTTAAAAAAATTTTTAACTAAAAAAACTTAAAAAAAAACCGAAACAAAAAATAAAACATGAAACAAAAACAAACATAAGCAAACATAGATGCGGATAGAGAAGTATAGCATGCAATACCGTCACCCCACACTTAAATGGGACACTGTCCTCAGTGGAAAATAAATACGAAGAACCTGGTTAGTCGGACGATTCCTTAATGTCGGGGGTCATACCCCTTTCGTCGGAATCATTATAAGAGTCATCGTCAGAGTTCTTCTCTTCGTAAGAGTTTGGCAAGCGTCGATCATCATCAGTCGACACATCATCATCTAGAGGTTCCTCAAAGTATACGCCCACTCCACACATCTCCCGTGCATGCATGTTCATTGGATAGTCGTGGTCCAGCTGTTGGAGCTCTTCAGCAGTTGGAACACGTCCACCACTCATCATAGTAAATCGTGTCATGCCATAAAGATGACGGAAGAAACTCTCATCACGAGCATGTCTCTCCGCAGTAGTAAGGTTGACACCATGAGTTGTTTCAGCATCCTTGACCTTGGTGAGGTCAACCTTCTTTGGGTTATGTGGGAGTTTGTGGTCAGCTGGTTCCTCTTCGATATCCTCCTTTCACAAGATTGCTGTCAACATATTCCCAAAAGTGAAGTGGGACCTTTTGTGGAGTCTGGCCTTTCTCATTGTAGAGCAAATGATTGCCCCAAAGTTGATAGGGACATTCGTCATCAAAGCATAGACCAAACACACTCTATCTCTTGATATCTTGGTGTATTGAGTCCCAAGAATAAGGCATGAGTTGACAATACGCATCCAGATTCTTGCTTCCCTATTCAGTGGAGCATAAGGGAAGGTGTTGTGTCGTCCGGTGTCTTTGTGTCTGCCCCACCTTGCCATCGATCTACTTTCACAAAGTGTGTGTCGTATTGCTCTATAAGGAGGCCTGCTATACAACTCTTTGAATGGTGCTGTATCGACTGAAGGTAAGCCAAGAAAAGAGTTGATCCAGTCCGCGTTGAGCTGTAACACTTGGCCCTGAATCTTGACTTCGTTGCCTGTGGTTTTCGGCGACCAGTTGGCGTAAAACTCTCTTGTCAAATCAAGATTACATTCTCCCATGTCGCGGAAGATGAAATCCAGCTTCAATGCCATGATTTTCGCCAACATACGCGGCTCCTTCTTCGCTAGTGTATCCTTGTTGATAAAGTTAACGTGAACATATTTTCTTTCTTTGTTGATGATGTACCATGCTTTGGCTTCCTCCTCAAGAACCCATTTTATTCCAAACATTCGGCGGGGTAGTTGCGTTGCGGATGATTCCCCTTGGTCCTTGCGACTTCTCTTTTTGACCTTTTGGGAAGTGGTAGGCTTCTCCTTGCCTTGTCTCGCTTTAGGTGCCATTGTACCTGAGGCTAGAAATAGTGTTAGTGGTAGCACAATCTCAATGGATACAATCTATACACAAGCAGTAGGGGTACCACCCCACACTTAGTTTTGTTGATACAAATCAGTGAAGTGAACGTGGTCGATTACTTAGATTTCGTCGACATACGTTTTAGGAGCTGTATTCCGACAAGAAAGTCAGTGATGTATCACTACTTGCAGCCATTGCATTACTTTCATGTTAGATATAGCAAAACTACTACATAGGGGTTACTACATGGTATAGTTACTTTTAACAATCACAACCTCCTATGTCGGTAGGCACTATAAGTCTTATCCCGATGAACGGGATAGTCTAACATGTAAGTATCCAAGTAACAAGATTATGCAATGTTCAAGACTATAGCAATTCCGCAAATAGTATAACAATGCCTATTAAAACCAACTTCAAGTCGGAAACAAGTCAAGATTTTCCTACGTATATGTTCACTAACATGGTTTCGCATCAACAATCCAAACACATCATCATCAACACTATTCTTTCAAGATGTAGCAATTCATAATAGACATATCACCGTAGTGCTTACAAGAAATAAATGAAGAATAAGAGAGTACTTACGTGATTGAAGCCTTTGGAGATGGTTTTGTGAATTGGAAGAGCAAAAAGAAAAATTTTGATATGATTTGGAGAGGGAATGCGGCACCCTTAGGTCAATTTCTAGTGTGGTTATATTTCAAGACTAAGTACCCTTTATATAGGAAGAGAATGGGTCAGGTTTTGACCCATTTCCAAATGGTTTTGGAGACAAAAATGCTACATATGCGGCGCATAGTGCTTGGCATAGTCATGACATATGCGGCGCATAGTCTATGGCATAATGGGACATATGCGGCGCATAGTCTATGGCATTTAGGGACATATGTGCCGCATAGTCTATGGCATATGAGATACTGAGACCTAATGCCATAGCATAGGCGGCGCATAGCCAAAAGCACACTTAGGAATAGGCGGCGCATAGTGCAAAGCACACTAGATTCCGAGACCTTAGGCTATAGGATAGGTTTAGCATCGTTCGTGGCCTAGTTTTACCTAGGCCTAGCCTTCCTCGATGCCTATTTTGGCATGAGAAATGCTCCATCTATAGCCATATGCATCACTATTCCTAACTTACCAACTTTACCATACAATGCGTCTAAATCGTCAATTGAAATCAATCTCCTCGTTGAATACTTCTTGCACCTATCTTTGCTCAAAACAAAATGAAAACGATTAGTACGATGGGTTGCCTCCCACCAAGCGCCTTAGTTTTGGTCGTGGCACGACTCTTATTTTTTGAATTTTCATTTATCAAAAGCAAAACAAGTACTAGACAAAACGATAAAATGATAAAACGATAAAACAATAAAACGATGGGTTGCCTCCCATCTAGCGCCTTATTTATTGTCGTGGCTCGACATAGTTACCTCGAGTACTTAGACTTCGTCGAGATAAGTGATGGCCATATAATTCATTGAGTCAAGAGGACTGATATAAGGTTTAACACGTTGGCCATTCACTTGAAGACAACACCATTATTGTCTTCCAATTCGACTACTCCAGACGAGTAGACGTGGATAACTTTGTATGGACCAGACCATTTAGATTTTAGCTTACCTGGGAAGAGCTTAAATCTGGAGTTGAAGAGTAGTACCATATCATCTTTTTGGAAATTTCGCCGAACAATCCGCTGATCATGATACTTCTTCATCCGCTCCTTATATAAATCCGATCTTTCATATGCATGAAGACGGAATTCATCTAATTCGTTCAGCTGCTCCAACCTCAGATTTTTCACATTATCCCAATTCAGATTCAATTGCTTCAATGCCCACAATGCCTTGTGTTCGAGCTCAATGGGTAGATGACAAGCCTTCCCATAAACTAGTTGATAAGGTGACATACCAGTGGGTGTCTTGAATGCAGTCCTATACGCCCATAGTGCATCATCTAGCTTTCGAGACCAATACTTCCTATTTGCATTGATCGTTTTTGCAAGGATTTGCTTGATCTCGCGGTTGGAAACCTCTACTTGTCCACTAGTTTGGGGGTGATAAGGCGTAGCTACCTTATGTTGCTTGACACCATACTTGACCAATACAGATTTGAATAGCTTTTTGCAAAAGTGAGATCCTCCATCACTTATGATAGTACGAGGTACTCCAAAGTGAGAGAAGATGTTCCTCTTTAAGAACGCTACAACACGCTTTTCTTCATTGTCGACCAATGCTACAGCTTCAACCCATTTCGAGACATAATCTACAGCAACCAAGATGTACTTCATTCCAAACGAATTCACGAATAGACCCATGAAATCAATACCCCACACATCAAAGAGTTCTACCTCCAGAATTTTGGACATGGGCATTTCATGGTGTTTTGAAATAGCACCTTGACGCTGGCATTGGTCTCACCTTCTAACATAGTCGTAGGTATCTCTGAATATCGAAGGCCAATAATAACCACTTTGCAATACTTTTCTTGCCGTCCGATTGCCTGCATGATGTCCTCCAACTTGGGAAGTGTGGCATGCTTCCAATATGGTAGGCATTTCTTCATGGGATATACATCTTCGGATGATACCATCCGCGCATCTTCGAAACAAATAAGGCTCATCCCAATAGTAGTGCTGTACGTCATGCATAAACTTCCTCCTTTGGTGGTAAGATAAATTGGCAGGTAACACATTACTCACTACGAAATTTGCAAAGTCGGCATACCATGGTAATTTCTCCATTGTTATCACTAATATCTCCTCATCCGGGAATGCATCATCAATCTGAATTTCAGGTTGCACCACATGCTCATTCTCAAGTCGAGATAGGTGATCAGCCACTTGGTTCTCGCAACCTCTTCTATCTTTGACCTCAAAATCAAACTCTTGCAGCAACAACACCCATCGAATCAACCTTGGTTTTGCATCCTTCTTTGTCATTAGATACCTAAGAGCTGCATGGTCTGTATATACGATCACCTTAGTACCCAATAGATAGGCACGAAACTTCTCAAACGCATACAGAACTGCTAAGAGCTCTTGTTCAGTAACAGTGTAGTTCCTTTGGGCTTCATTTAGGACCTTACTCGCATAGTAGATAGGATGAAATAATTTCTCCTTTCTCTGACCAAGAATAGCACCAACGGCTACACCACTAACATCACACATGACTTCGAACGGGAGAGACCAATCTGGTGCTACCATGATAGGGGCTTCAATAAATTTTCCTTTAAGGCATTCGAATGCCTTTAAGCAATCTTCATTAAAGTCAAACTTCACATCTTTCTCTAGTAGTTTGCACAATGGACTAGAAATTTTGGAGAAGTCTTTGATGAATCTACGATAGAACCCAACATGGCCAAGAAAACTACGAACTCCCTTTACCAAAATTGGAGGCAGTAGCTTCTCAATTACCTCTATTTTTGCGCGATCAACCTCTATTCCTTTTTTGAAGATCTTGTGCCTAAGAACGATTCCTTCTTTTACCATGAAGTGGCACTTCTCCCAATTCAGCACAAGGTTGAACTCTACACATCTTTGCAACGCCATGCTCAAGTTTGCCAAACATGCTTCAAAAAACTCACCAACAATTGAAAAGTCATCTATAAATACCTCCAAAGTGTCTTCAACCACATCAGAGAAAATAGACATCATACAACGTTGAAAGATGGCTGGTGCATTACATAAGCCGAATGGCATATGTTTGAAGGCAAACGTACCATATGGGCATGTAAATGTTGTCTTCTCTTGGTCTTCGGGTGCAATACAAATCTGATTGTAGCCTGAATAACCATCCAAGAAGAAAAACCATCCTTTCCCTTCTAATCGATCTAGCATTTGGTCCATAAATGGCATTGGGACGTGATCTTTGAGCATCCAAGAATTCAGCTTGTGGTAGTCCATGCATACTCTCCATCCAGTAATGGGCCTGAGTGGAATAAGCTCATTCTTTGCATTCGCGACCACCGTTATGCCTCCTTTCTTTGGAACACATTGTACCGGGCTTACCCATGTACTATCCGAGATAGGATACACCACCCCGCGTCTAACCACTTGATAATTTCTTTCTTCACCACTTCTTGCATAGGTGGGTTTAGACGTCTCTGGTGCTCAATGGTGGGTGTGCAATTTTCTTGAAGCTGAATTTTATGTGTGCAAATCCCAGGTGGAATACCAATAATATCCGCAATGGTCCATCCAATGGCTCTAATATACTTGCGTAAAGTCGCAATAAGAGCTGCAACTTGTTCCTCACCCAAATCGGTTGCCACAATGACTGGAAGAGTGTTTCCGCTTCCTAAGAATGCGTACTTCAAATGACTTGGCAGCTCCTTCAGTTCTAACGCGGGTGGTTCTTCAATAGATGGCTTAGCTGGTGGTGTGGGTCGATTCTTGAGATCAAGATCCAGCTTCTTGGGAGTATAGCGATATGTCCCTAATCCTGATAGAGCACAAGTAGCTTATTCAGAATTTTTAGCATCCTCATTCTCTCCATTCATGAGCACAACCGCCAAAGGGTCATCAATAATTTGCTCTTCTTCAAGTAGTTCTTTCTCATCATCAATGAAAACATCAGCCACAGAAAATACACTCAGATCTTTGGGTTGCTTCATTGATTTGCTAACATCAAAGCGGACCACTTCGTCATTTATTCGGAATGAAAGCTCATTAGCTCTCAAATCTATGAGCACACTTCCCGTAGCAAGGAAAGGGCGTCCCAAGATTATGGGAACCTCTGAATATGCCTCACAATCCAAGATAACAAAGTCTGCTGGGAAGATAAATGAAGAAACCTTTACCAAGACATCACATAGAATACCAACAGGTCGTTTTACCGACCTATCCGCCATGACGAGTCTCATATTGATTGGAGTAGGATCACCCAACCCCAACTTTTTGTAGATCGATAATGGCATCAAGTTGATGCTGGCTCCTAAGTCACATAATGCTTTGGCAAAGTTCAAAGATTCGACGGTGCAAGGAATAGTGAATGCTCCTGGGTCAGCCTTTTTCTGAACTATCGATCGGGTAGCAATTGCACTACAATGATGTACATTGTCCTTCAGCTCATAACTTGCTGCCCTCTTCTTTGTCAAAAGATCTTTCATAAACTTCGCATACCCAGGCATTTGTTCAAGTGCCTCCACCAATGGGACATTAATAGTCAGCTGCTTTAGCATAGTCATAAATTTGCTGAACTTAGTGTCATCCGCCACCTTCTTCAATCTTTGGGGAAAAGGTGGTGGTGGGTATGGAAGTGTTCTCTCCATGGATTTCTTCTTCTCTTGCTTCCATTTTCCAGCTTTTTCAGATTGCAATTATTTGAGTGTGACGTTAGTAACGTCTTTTGCAGACTCTTCTCGTTTTGCGTTGTCATCTATGTCCGTAACTTCATCAATCACTTGCTTGCCTTTTGCTGAAGTTTACAGCACCTTACCACTTCGGGTAGTGATGGCCATGCATGACCCATCATTCCTTTGGTTTTGCACAATATCGCTAGGTAAGGTGCCAGCCTTTCTTTGATTGAGTGCTGCTGAAAGTTGGCTCAATTGCTGCTCTATTTGGTTGATTGAAGTGGAATGTGAATCAACTAATTGTTTCATAGAGGAAAAATCATTGATTACCTCCGTAACTCCCGCGCTTGTTGCTTCCACTCCTTTCAATAACTTAGCCATCATGTCTTCCATACTTCCAGAATTAGATGTGGTGGTGTCATGTCTACCAGGGGGAACGTACAAACCACTCTTTTCATTATTTTTCTTCCAACTACCTTGGTCCTTGTTTCCAGATTTATCATAATAGTTCCGACCTTGGTTTCCTTGGGCATTCCCACGGAAACCCCCATGATTGTTCAAGTAGTTGGCCTCCTCTTCCGAATCAGATTCGTTTCTTCCTTTTGATGCAATGGCTTTCACTTTTTCAGTCTTCCCTAATAAATGCTTTGTGAGAAGATCCACTTGTGTTTTCATGTGCGCCATATCTTGATCACGTTCTTCTTCTCTTCTTATTTGGTCTGCAGTCATGCCAATAGATAAAGTTGGGCTTGCTACCTCAGAATCCCTGGTATGCCAAGCTCTACTTTGTTTCGTCATACGATCTAGCATATTACTTGTTTGACCAAAGGTGAGGTCCATAAAAGATCCTCCAGCTGCGTTATCCACCACTAGTTTAGTTATTGAATTCAAGGCTCTATATAATATCTCCATGAGGTGAACATTAGTCATGTGATGGTTTGGGCACCTCGCTAGCTTTGTCTTGAACCTCTCCCATGTTTCATGAAGAGCTTCAGTGGGAAGTTGGCGAAAGTTGCTGATTTCATCTCTCAATTTTGCTCTTTTGGATGGCGGAAAGAATCTTTCTAGGAAAGCGTCTCTCAATTGCCTCCAATTTGTTATCGAATCAGGAGTCAGCCCATTCAACCATAGTGTTGCCTCCCCAGACAGAGACAATGGAAATGGACGTAATAGAATTGCATTCTGACCAACACCAGGATTGTCAAACGACTTGCATGTAGAAATAAAGTTAATGAGATGCATATTCGGATCATCGCCTACTAGTCCACCAAATAATCCCTTGAGTTGCAATAATTGAATCATGGTGCTTGTGATGTTGAACTTGGCTCCGGGTGCTAATGGTGGTGGAATTATAGCTCCAGTGGCTCCGGCACCATCAAGATCATCATCATCATCGTCGAAAACTGGCTGCATTGGTTGGCGATCATACGTATACCGAGCTTGTTGACCTCTTTTGTTGGCAGGTGTTGTGATTTCAGCATCATGCCTTGGGTTTAGTAACTCGTCATCACCAAAATCTTCATCGTCAGGATTTGTTGCTCGCCCAGGATTATCAATGTTTTGCTGGTGTATTTGGGCGGCAGCAAGAGCGACTAATCTCGCTTGCTCGTGTTGAGCAGCCATCCTATCGATTTCTGCTTGTGCTTCCATTCTTCCAATGCATTGTGGTTCAGGATTGATAGGAAATAACGGTTGACCAGAACTTCGAGTATGGGGCATGCACTAAAGTAAAAACCTGCAGTAAACAAAAACAAAAACTAAAAGTAAAAGTATGAGAATCTTTGACCAAAGGGTCTAGTAATTATCACAAACTTGATTGACACTCGTATTCCCCGGCAACGGCACCAATTTTTGATAACGCTCAATCTACAGCTCTCGTGGGAGTGTAAAGCGGTCGTTAGCAAATATAGAACCCAACCTGGGTTGGGTGTCGATCCCACAGGGAATAGCTTGGCCAACAAGTAAGCAAAATTACTAAATTTTTGATGCAAGTCTCGTAATAAGGGGGGATTGTGATGTGTAACCGAAATAAGAGAGTAAAGCAGAAAATAGCAAAGTAAAAAGAGAGAGATTGTCACGTGAGTTGTAAACAATGAGAATTGAGGCGTTGGGGTTATGTCCACCTTCTGAGGTATACGTCTCTATTGGCTATGAGTGTGTAGAATTCTGACATGCAATTGCTTATAGAGAATTGTAGTTGATGGTAAATCCAGGCGTCTTTCGACCTATTCGAGGATTATTTCACTTTAACTCTTTCGATCTTAAAGCATATCTAACGGTACGAATTCTCCAAGAGGTTAGTTCAGTTATAGCACTAGCTTTTTAATAGGAAAGGGGGTCCTACTACATTGACATTATCTCTTTTCCAGACAAATAACCTTTCTTTCGAACAAGTTAAATGTTAGACTGGCGTATTCTTGCGTTTGCAACCGCAAAGAATGTAGATTAAGATGAAGAGAATAATGATATAAGCAATATACGTGTCACGAACTCACAAACTCACAGCAATAGATAGTATCTCATTCGGCTTCCATAACCCCAACAGAGAGGTTTAGTTACCCATGAATACGAAGGAGATCACGATTGACATTGTTGTTATACCACAAGATTGAGTAATTTCGTGTAGCTTAGGTGGTAGGCGTGAGGCATGAATTCCTAGGCTAAGTAACGATTCTCTTGTTGTGGAATTGTTTGTAGTGGAAGAAGAGAGGGATGGAAGAAGATTAATTATTGAATAGAAGATGAATTGTTAATTGAAGAATTGTAGAATGAATAAAAATCTCTAGCATGATAGGGTATTTATAATACCCATATCCTAATCCTACTAGATAAATGAAATCCTTAATCAAATCCTACTAGGCTAATGAAATACTTAACCCAATTGTACTAGGTAAATGTAACATTCTCCTAATCCAAATAAACTAATGAAATACTTAACCCAATTGTACAAGGTTAATGTATCATTATTCTAATCCTAATTAGTTACTGCAAGTCCCCAAAGTCTTCAGAAATGTTGTTTTAGCCCGGGACAGATTTTCCATGCAGCAGTTTTGGTCCTTTAGGCGTCCAAACTCCCTTTCCTTCCTTCGTGAGCTTTCTTTTGCGTCAAGTAAGCCACAAAATGCTGAATTCTGCATCATTTTTACCTGAAACTTCACTAATCATGTTCGTTAGCTCACTTACAGGAAAAAGGACTAAAAGTGCAACAAATATTTAATTTGTTCTCAAAACTAGGCTAAAATATGGGCAAAATATATTGATATAGGCTTGTAAATTCGCCTATCATCAATTGTACCATTAAGTTTGATGGGTTCGAAATTGATAAGGTTGAGGACCTCATAAAGATGGTGCAGATACCTTGTTACAAATTACTGACGGTTGTTGCTTATATATATGTGTGTCAAGTTTTGAGAAGGGATCAATATTTGTCATCACTTCAGAGAACCAATAGTGATTGGATTTAACTTTAAGTGTGCATTGGACTCTTAGAGGGCCCTTGAAGTCTCGTATTGCATCAAACAAGAATGGAAAACCAATATAGTTATTGTCCTGTCCGAAATTTATATGGTTGGGTTGCTCGTTCGGGGTGATGACTATATGCCAAAAGGTGCGGTAGGAGAATGCTATCGAGGGAAAATGGGTGATTGATGGAAAACTATATCATCTGAGAGCTAATTGAAAAAGAGACATAGGGTATAAAGTAACTTCTAATGAATCTGGCCGATGAAATTATCTTAATAGATGCAAAATCTGAATCAAGTGCAAATATTAAAGTGTATCCGGTAATGTAATTTCGTCTGTTGTGTCTCTGAAAGAAAAATAATGCAAATGGACACTTTTCTAGGAGCTACGTGGTCGGGATTATCACCTAGGTAGAAAATAGAAGAAGACCAACAAAGCAGACTCACGGGCATCGAGGGTTGAAATGACGTTCAGCAAGTCTAGAAAACTTACGCCAACAAAAACTGCAGTTAAAATAAGGAAACTAAGAGAAGACGGAAATTTCTGAATTTTAAATTTTATCCCATGCTTTCTTGTTTGTGTTTTCGATCAGGTCCACTATCGTTGACCTGATCGAAACCACAAATAAGATTGAAAGACAAATAGAGTATAATTACTTCCTTAGCAATATAGATTAATTGATTGTGTTTTCTTACCTTAGCATGCTTTTAACATTTCTTGGAGAAGATCAGATGCTTGCTGTAGTATGTGAATCTCAATAATTTTCAAGCTTGCCTCCAGCTTGCTAATTCTGTATTCAAGCTGATCGTTGTTGTCTTCAAAGTTGGTAAGGAGTTCCTCATCTTTTGTGATCTAGATCAGGAAAACTACCTTCAAAGTTGTGGCATTCTAGAGGTCCTTCAGAACTCTTTCTTCAGCAGCCTTAAAGGATACATGGAGGGTCGAAGCATTTGTTTTAGGTCAAAATGTGTTGATGCACGTTGAAGATGTGGTCCCAACAGTTGAACAATACACTTTTATTAAGCGTTTCTCCATGCATCTTTCTCAACCAATTTGATAAATTTGTAATCCTGGAGTTACGTAGCGTGTTATCTAAACCGGCTCTACCAAGACTATGAAACGTTGTGTAACTCCGAGCTTATTACCCTATCAAAAAAATATTCCCGACTTAGTGCACAAATCAAACAAGCCCAATCTGTCAGCCTTTCTGCTGATCACTCTTCTCCAATATAGATGACAAGATATCTGCTATGTAAAAGTCTACACCATCGCCAGACATACTTTCCTGGGAGCAATTTTTAAGAAGACATCAACATATATCTTCAGAAGAATTGCTCCCAGGTAAGCATGTCTGGCGACGGTGTAACTTTTGCATAACAGTTACTTATGATAGGCTTGATAAAGACTGTTTAGATCACACGCTATGTAACTCCATGCTTACTAATTTATCAAATTGGTTGAGCAAGATGCATGAAAAAACGCTCGATAAAAGTGTGTTTAACTGTTGGGACCATATGTTCAATGTGCATCAACATATTTTGACCCAAAACAAACACAGAGACCCCCCATGTATCCTTAAGGCTTCTAAAGAAAGCGTTCTGAAGGGCTTCTAGAATGCCACAACTTTGAAGGTGGTGTCCCTAATAGAGCTCATAAGAGATGAGCAAGTACTTACCAACTTCGAAGATGGTAACGACCAATTTGAATGCAGAATCAGTAAGCTGGAGACAAGCTTAAAAATTATTGAGATTCATATACTACAGCAAGCATCTGATCTTCTCTAAGAAATGTTAAAAATATACCAAGGCAAGAAAACACAATCAGTTAATCCATATTGCTAAGGAAGTAATTATACTCTATTTGCCTTTCAATCTCATTTATGGTTTCAATCAGGTCAACGACAGTGGACCTGATCGAAAACACAAATAAGAAATCATGGGATGAAATTTAAAATTCAAAAATTTCCGCCTTATCTTAGTTTCCTTATTTTAATTGCAGTTGTTGTTGGCGTAAGTTTTCTAGACTTGCTAAACATCATTTTAACCCTCGATACCCGTGAGTCTGCTTTGTTGGTCTTTTTCTATTTTTTTACCTAGGTGATAATCCCAACCACATAGCTCCCTAGAAAAGTGTCCATATGCATTATTTTTCTTTCAGAGACACAACAGACGAAATTACATTACCGGATACACTTTTATATTTGCACTTGATTCAGATTTTGCATCTATTAAGATATTCCATCAGCCAGATTCATTAGAAGTTATTTTCTACCCTATGTCTCTTCGTCAATTAGCTCTCAGATGATATAGTCTTCCATCAATCACCCATTTTCCCTTGAAAGCATTCTCCTACCACACCTTCTGGCATATAATCATCACCCTGAGCGAGGAACCCAACCATATAAATTTTGGGCAGGGCAATAACTATATTGGTTTTCCATTCTTGTTTGATGCAGTACGAGGCTTCAAGGGCCCTCTAAGGGTCCAATGCACCCTAAAAGTTAGTCTAATCGCTATTGAATATCTTTACAATGACTCTAAAACTAGATCCCTTCATAATGCTTGACAAATAAACATGAGCAACAACCAACATTAAATCTAAATAGTGTATCAGAACCATATTTATGGTCCCTCAGCATTATCAGTTTGGACCTGCCAAACTTAACTATAAAATTCAGACATCTTGTTTGAACGATCTATGACTAATCAGTAAAAACAACATTCATAAAATCAGTGCAATCTATGTGTGTTTCCACGATAACATTATCAGTAATGCGTACCTCCCACATATGAAGTGGTTCTATCTACAAGAAGTTTATTCCTCCGAACCCATCTTTACTGCAACCTCTTGGGATAGTCCATCAAAGGTTGATCAACTATCAGTTCCTTATATCTACAAAGAAGAGGAAAAAAATTGATGTCACAAAAAGAACATTATTCATCGGTTGCATCAGATGTGGAGTCTGTTGTAATAGATGTAGAGTCTATTACAACAAATGTGGAGTCTGTTGCAATAGATGTGGAGTCTGATGAAATACATCAAACCAACCTTTCTGGTGGTTTGATTTGTTCCAATAATTTCTCCATCTGTTGCAACATCAACAACATAATAAACATCAACAATAAAGAAACAACAATATTTGTTCCAACAACATCGTCAACAACAAAGAAGCAACATCTTTGTTCCAGAACCATCAACAGCACCACACCACAAGTTCCAACAATGCAAACCCCACCAACAACATCAATAACTACATTAATAATAAAGAAACAAACAAAATACATACAAAAAAAACACTGCCAACAAGGCTAGTAAACTTCTACCAACAGATGACTTTTCTCATATTGTAATAAAAATTCTTGGTCTTTTTATTCAACACATAAAAGTTTATTCAAATTATTTTAATAAATATGATATGGGTAAATAGTAATTAAATAAAAAAACATATGTAAACAACTTGCAAAGAATAAGATAAGAATAAAAGAGCAATAATGAACTATACCTTAATATGAAAAAAGGAGATCAAAATAGAAATTTTAGTCAAGAAAAATATGGATTGGTTTAGATCCGAAAAGATCTTTATGTGAAGATAAGAGAAAAGAGAGAAAAAAGACTATGACCCTAAACAGGATAAGAAAAAATGATGAGAGTTGAATAAAATAAACTACAACTGAAGAAAGAAATTAGATAATTTCTATAGATGTATTATGTATGTAGACGTGGTGGTTTTCAATATTCATTAATTAATATTCATTAATTTCATTAATAATTTGAGGGGCACGAGGAAGACTAAGACTACTGACATTGAAAGACAAGACAAGACTGCTCAATGAACTCACTTTTGAGATATCCAAGAAATATTTTTTATCGCCTTTAGTAGTAAGTACTGCTACTTGATATTATCTACTCGAACCCGAAGCTTGCTTTAAAATTAAAAGAGAAAAAAAGATTTTCAAATAGATATGTCATCTGTTGTAACATATACAAATATCTATTTTGAAACCTGAATAGCTCAATCATCTATTACAATAGATATAAATATCTATTTAAAAACTTCAATAGCTCAGTCATCTGTGAAAACATATGAAACTGTTTATTTGATAATTAATTAAATCAGAAATATTTGTTTGAAAATTTCTAACAGCTTAGTCATCTGTCACAACAGATGCAAATTTCTATTTGATAATTAAATCAGATATGTCATTTGTTGCAACATATATGAATATCTATTTGAAAATTTTCAACAACTCAGTCATTTGTTGCAACAAATTTCATTGCAATTGATTTAGGTAAAACTAGGGATGAATGAATGAGCTCATAGGGTCAACTACAAATCCAATCGAGTCTTTGCAATTGCATGACATTGGTATTGAGTTTATCCTGACCTGAGTCATCGATCGATCACTCTGAGTTGAAATGAGTTCTCATCAACTAAATATTAGGATAATGATAGTACCTAAGTTGATTTAGGTTTAACTAGGGATGAATGAATGAGCTCGCAGGGTCAACTATAAATCCAATTAAGTCTTTGTAATTGCATGGCATTGGTATTGCGCTCATTCTTACCCGAGTCGTTGATTGATCACTCTGAGTTGAAATGGCTTCTCATCAACTCAATTTTAGGATACTTATAGTACTTAAGTTGATTTAGGTGGAATTAGGGATGAATGAATGAGCTCGCAGGGTCAACTATAAATCCAATCTAGTCTTTGCAATTGCATGGCATTGGTATTACGTTCATCCCAACCCGAGTCGTCGATCGATCACTCTGACTTAAAAAGAGTTCTCATAAACTCAATATTAGGATACTGATATTACCTAAGTTGATTTAGGTAGAACTATGGATGAATGAATGAGCTCGCAGGGTCAACTATAAATCTAATTGAGTCTTTGTAATTGCATGGCGTTAGTATTGCATTCATCCTGACCTAAGTCGCCAATCGATCACTCTGAGTTGAAATGAGTTCTCATAAAATCAATGTTAGGATAGTGATAGTACCTAAGTTGATTTAGGTGTAACTAGGGATGAATTAATGAGCTTTCAAGGTCAACTACAAATCCAATTGAGTCTTTACAATTGCATGGCATTGGTATTGTGTTCATCCCGACCTGAGTCCTCGATCGATCACTCTGAGTTGAAATGAGTTCTCATCAACTCAATGTTTTAAAAACTATATCTTTTAAAATTTCTAAATTTAATTAAGATCAATTGGGACCAAATTAGCAATTTCAAAACTTGTCATTCTTTTCCAAAATTATAAATCAACCCATACAAATCATCCATTTGCTCGGAAAACTTTTCATTTCAAATATTAAGCTCTCTCTCTCTCTCTCTCTCTCGGTCTCCTCTCTCTCTCAACAATACAAACAAGTACTCAACATATTGCTTAATCCTTCAAAATAGGTCAAGTTTCTTCCCATTTACGACTACATATAGTTGTTTTTTTTACTTCATTCCCGCTTGTATCCATTATTTTCTTTGTCTTCACAGGTAATAGATTTTGAGAAGAGTTATTCATTTGTTCTTTAATCTAAAAAATAGGGCTTTTCAGTTAATGAGGAAAAAAAGACTTTTAGTTGTATTATCTTCGAGAATGGGTTAACAATTTTGAGTTTTGATGCTAAAAAAGTATAAAGCACCCGAGAAAACCCTAGTTTTTCTCTCAGTGTTTTTTTGATTGCCGTGGTATTGTTAGATGGTATTTGTGGTGTTGCTAGTGGCTATTGATAGTGGTGTTGGTATTTGTGTTTTTTGGCGGTGGTGTCGGTGGTCTTAGTGTTGGTATTGGTGGTATTGGTGTTGGTCTTGGTGGCATTGGTGGTGGCTTTTGTTATGGTGGTGGCGGTACATCTGTTACAACAGGTGGAAGATTTGTTGGGAGATTTTAAATAGGTCTTCAAACAAGTTCTCCATCTGTTCCAACTAATGGGTTATCCGTTGGAGTATTTTATTGTAATGTGGAGTAGAATAATTTATTGAAATTTGTCCATTTGTTGCAATAGGTGGAATATCTATTCGGAGATATTAAATAGGTCTTCAAATAGATTCGAGTTCCCCATCTGTTCCAACTGATGGGTTGTCTGTTGGAGTAATTTTTTTTGGTTATGTGGTAAGAATAATTTATTGAAATTTGTCTCACCTTTTTAAAAAAAATTATGCAGACATCAAATGCAATGTATTTTTTATTTTTCTTTTGTTTGTAGTTAAAAGATGTCTCCCAAACGAAAAGAAACCGAAAGTGGAAAAAGTGGATCAACTTATGATCACCAAACAAAAAAGGCTAGAGTACAGATAGATTCGGAGAAACTTCCAGAACAATCTTAGTCAGGGAAAAATAAAGTCGAGGAAAATGATAACTCCTACTCACCAGTGGAGCATGAAATAATATCAAAATTCCAGCATGATTCTGTCAAAACCATTAGCATTGACAGGTTTTGAGTTGCGATGCCGATGAATAGCCCTAAAGTAGTATTTGGTGATCTTGTACTTAAATGTCAGTTGAGGAAACCTTTTGACGAACTTAGGAGTATTATGAAGAAGGAAAATATAGATGGACTTTTTTAGAAGAGCTGCTTTGCACACTTTCTTGAGTTGTCTGGGCCCCGCCCTTTCCTATCTTTTTTATAGGTTTGCATCCTTGGATCATGCCTACTATTAATGAGCTGGGGATGACTTCTTTTCTTACTCTGGGTCTTGTTAATACAAAATAAATCCCAACGGTGGAGTTAATAAAGAAGGAATTGGATGGAGCAACATCTATAAGAAGAGCAGTTAGGCAAGTTCACCCAATGCTAAAGCTCTTCACGACCAACCTCAAACTGCAATAGGTTCGAGTACTTCTTCTAGATGTGTTGCTGGTGGAGTTATTTATGATGGTGGCAGCCATCTGGCTTCTGCTTCTACTGCCAGTCATGATTATGAGCATGTTGGTGCTCAACAAAAAATAAATATGTTTAAAAATACCCCTTGTACAGGTCCTCCCTCTCACCCCTACACCGGTCCCTCCCACCCTAACTGTGGTCCCTCTCACCCCTTGTCACCCTCATGTTCTCATTACAAATGTAAAATGTGCAAGTATAGAGAGGATAAACTCCTTGACAAGCTAGGGGATATTTATGAAGTTGCTGTGGAGTTGAAATCTAGTAGAGGTGTCATACCATCCAATGAGGTGAGGGAGCCATGCACTTCTATAGTGGAGGGTAGGAGGAAGAGAAGAAAAATTAGACAAATTCTCTCCGTTTACAAATTAGCAAAAATTGCAACTCCCACCGCTCCGATTGTTGTTAGAGTTCAGGGGCCACCGAAGAAGGTGGACATATTCATGGTGCTTGGCAAGGAGAAGAAGAAGGAACTGGAAGAATTTATCAAGATGAAGTTTCAAAAAGAATAAACCATGCTTTAATTTGCCGCTAAAGGCTTCTCGAATATGACAAATATGTGCGTGTGGTACGAGGACAAGGTAAGTTTACTTTTGCTAACCTTCCCTTCCAATCTACTCCATGAAGAAGAATCTACACAGCAGATGTGTAATGTATTGCAAAAACTTGGTATTCTGTTGCAACATAATATACATCTATTGCATAAGTTGCGTTGGATGGGTAACCTATGAACTGATTCAGAGAACACTCTGTATCAGATTCTTTCGACTGTGTTTTTATTATTTACAATTACTAACCTATTTAAAAATTATCTTCTTATACCACAGTATGTTGATGAAATTCTCTACCTCATGAGGGGCAGGCAATTAGTGTACCCGGATGCTCATGATGCTGTCGATAGGATAATGGACCTTAACTTCTACATTAATTTCAAGGATAGGTACGCTAAACTCTATATGATAGCTGATTCCGGTGGCTTGGGATTTGATCAGTTAGTTTCTACGTTCCAATGGGATGAAGTAGCGATTAAATAGGTTAGAGGGAAGAGGCCATATCCACACTACAAGATCTAGACCAAGGCAAACAGAATCCTTGTAGTCACGAACGTGGATGTCACACATTTTCTCACTGTTGAGATACTACTATATGAGGGAAAGATTAAGGTTTATGACTGTAACTTACCTATCTTCAGCGAGAAGATGTTTAACCCACAGGAACTCTTGAATTTATTGCCCAAGTTGTTGATGCAGAGTAAACTGATGGATCATTTGCCGGATGAAGTCTTAGCGAAGGAATCATGAGATTTTGAAGGTAGAAATAAGAACATCCATCTCCCAAGAAATACAACTGGTATGCGTGCGGGCCATACTCACTTGTATACATTGAGTGTTTGCTTATCGACATACAAATGATCGGTGTGAGCGATATCACTGTGGGAAAGATGCAATGGTTCTGGGCATATGGGGTACTAACTAAATGGTTGGAGCCCGTTGTAATACTCGTGCTTTTTCTTAGCTTAAAAATCATCTCAAGGATGATAGAACTTGCTTTGGAATAAGGATTCATTCTTATACGTGTATTATTTCCATAATTTTCACTTCCTATCACGTGGGAATTTGAATAAGCTTTTCGTTGATATACAATTCGCCCAAATCCAACACCCAGGCGAAGAGTTAGGCCCTTTTTAGTGAGACAATGTCTGACTTGAGCCTTCAGTGCGTCGCGAGGGTAGCCCAAATGGCAATTGTCAAATTACAGTGATTCTTCATGATACTAGCGCATTGAACCATGGTTCCAAGTCACAAAAGAGGGGTAAATGCGATGGCTCCGCATCACGCCATCTCTCTATTTCCAAATTGTCAATTTCTAGTGGCACAACGCGATAACGCCGCGTCGCGCCAAGGGCCCGATTCGGAAATTTTTTGGAAAACTTAATGACATGTCCAGGTATAAAATGGTCAATTTTCCCACCCTATATAAACCTTATAACATGAGATTTAAGCCCTAATTCAGCGACTTACACTCAATTCCTCTAAAAAATGCTCAAGAATAAGCCCTAGGATTTTCATAGAAGATTCAATTTCAAGGAAATATCACCATCAATCTTAACGAAATCCCAAACTAAGGTATTCATAGTGTTCATGCATGGATCCCTTTCATCCGTGAAGTTAAAGAATCAATATTTAAATACTAAATTATGATTGTTTCATGGTGATATAATTTTATACATGTGGGTGGTTGTTAATTATGTTGTAAAGTATTAATTCGATGTATTTTCATGGAGATTACGATCATGTTAGTTGAAACCCATGAATTTGAGTGGTTTAATATGGTGAAACTTATGAACATACCTATGCTTTAAAGAGTGCATGCAAGGTTTTTGATAAAATGCCTAAGGAACTAGAAATCATGCAATATAGCTAAATTATGACTAAGTGAAGGATTCATGATATGGCCCCATGTCCCAATGACTTTCATGTTGATATTGTGCCTAGTAAATGTTGTTGGATTGTTCATGAACTAGTCTTATGAGATTATGCTATGCTTACTTGAAAATCCTACTTATGTACAAGATGCATGATAATCATGTACTTCATAAAATTCCCCAAGTTGTGATATTATGAATTATGAACTCCTTGTGATCAAGTCTGTCATGTGTGTCATTTTCCTTCTATCAAGTCCTGGAGGTATTCGTACCCGAAAAATATAGTTGTGTGCCTAGAGCCATGTCATGTTATCACAATAATTCATTCAAGCCATGATCTATAGAATTTAGTCACTCATGTGACTCAGAAAATCTCAGAATTCTCATGATCTCAATAAATTCTCAGATAGTAGTACTATTCTGCCAGTCAACAGAAGTCAGTTACTTAGTCTATGTACAGCTAGTTAAATTATGTTCAGTCTTTTCAGATGGGAGTAGAAGTTAGAACCGAGTGAATCCAAGAATGGGAACTCAACTGCTAGTTTAGGGTGTGATTTTTTGTAGTCATCCTTATGTTCAAGAACTACGTAGCCAGTGTAGGTTGAGACATCTTAACCTGTCAGTTTAGGGTTTCCACCGGTCTTATTTGAGTACCTACCAGCTAAGGTCCACTCACAGCTGTCCTTACCGGTGGCGCGGTATTGATGCCCTTCTAGTCGGGGTAGAGATTCAGACAGTTCTTCAGATATCAGTATACCAGGACTGCTAGATATAGTCAAATTCAGGTACAATATGGAACTCAGATAGTTCCATTGGATTCAGGACTATTATGGAACTCAAATAGTTCCATTGGATTCAGGACTATCAGACACAGTTGCCCATGTTATTAGAACTTCAGTATCAGTCATGTTAGTTATCAATAACCATGCATTATTATAAAAATCTAGATATCACGTATTTACGATTCTAGTTACTATGTATGCATGTTTGCGCTCTCACGTTTATATCAGTCAGTCAGTTAGCATTGTTCATATATGTAAACCCTTTTTCATTAGCCTACTTCACTTGTATACTCAGTACTCTAGTTGTACCGACACATATTCCCTATGGTGCTTTCTTTTTATGTTACACCATAGGTGCAGAGACATGAGTTCCAGACAGCAGTAGCAGTCGCAATCCAGTATACAGAGTTGCAGTGAGTCCTCTTCATTTAAGGACTATATGATTTGATTTATATATTATTTCATTTAGTGTTCAGTTTACGGAGTTAGTTGGAGACATGTTCTTTCAACTCCTTATTTAAATAGTACTTAGAGGATTTCAGATTTAGTTTATATTTGATTTAGTTTTTAGTTGTGTTTAGGTATTCACTACCCCACATGGATGTTATTTTATCAGATATTCTATTTAGTCAAACCTTATGGCCTATTGTTGATTTTTTCCATATTTTACAAGTATATTATAAAGTGTTCAGGTACAAATATCAGTCATGTGTTAGATTGTGGTCACTCGAGGTTATAAGCACCGTGTAGCATTCTGGTTCAGCAAATCGGGGCATTAAAAACTTGGTATCAGAGCCTAAGGTTCAATAGAGTCCTATAAAGTCTGAAAGCCGCATCTAATAGAGTCTTATGCATGGGTGTGTTGCGCGCCAGATTTATGTGCAAGAGGCTATGAGATATTTTAGGAACAGTTTCCCTTCTTTCAGTATTTATGTCATGCTAGTAAGCATAATCTCAAGTTAAACTCTCAGTCTAATATGTTCTTCTCATATTTTAGAATATGCCTCCAAAGAGAAGAAATCAGCCCGCTCCTCAGCCTAAAGATCCTTTGGGAGAACATGTTTCTCATGTGGACTTTAGTGCTGCATTTACCATACTTACTCAGTCTGTGGTTTCCCAAAATGAACGCTCACCAATTATTCCAACCAATCCAGTGGCCAACTCAGCCGCAGCTAGGATTCGGGACTTCACCCGAATGAACCCTTTATCTTTCTTCGGGTCTAAGTCTAATGAAGACACTCAGGAATTCATTGACCAAGTCCAGAAGGTCATAGATATCATGGGAGTTACTTCTTTTTAGATTGTCGAGTTAGCCGTATACTACTTATAGGATGTTTCTCATACTTGGTACAAATAGTGGAAGTTCGAGAGGGTAGATGGTGCAGGTCCTATAGAGTGGGAGGAATTTGTCATGTCTTTCTTAGATAGATTCTTTCCCCAAGAGCTGAGGAAGGCCAAAGTTCTTGAGTTCATTAACCTCAGGAGGGAAATATGACGGTTAAAGAGTATTGTCTCAGATTTACTCAGCTAGCCAGATATGCCCTCATGTGGTTACAGACAACAGGGCTAAGATGAGCAAGTTCGTGTTAGGAGTGAATGATAGCATGGTAAATGAGTGTAGGTCTGTGATGCTGAACAGTGATATGACTTTATCTAGGCTCATGACTCAAGCTCAGCAGATAGAGAACCTGAAAATTAAGCAAAGGGAGAAGAAAAATAAAAAAGCTAGGACAGGTAGTTTCAATATTAGTCAGCCTAAATCAGAAGGAGGAAATCATTCCAAATTTTGTCCTAAGTCCTCAGCTCCAGTTCCCTCTACAACCAGTGCTCTAGTTCCCAAGTTCAGAGAGAGTAACAAAGATCGAGCGTCAGGCTCTATGTCCCAGGGCAGTGTTAGTAGTGACTGCACTTATCCTCAGTGTCAGACTTACGGTAAGCACCAATGTGTAGAGTGGGTAGTGACATTTATTTCTGTTGTGGAAAGCCAGGACATAGAGTTAGAGACTGTCCTCAACCAAGTCCTCAGGGCCAACAGAATTGCTCCTCAGCTCAGTCCGGTTGCCCAAATTAGCAGGGTGCCACTTCCAGTGCTACTATCGAGCAACGCCCAAATTGTCTCTATGATCTTTAGACTCGACAGGATCAGGAAAGTTCTCCTGATGTAGTTACTAGTACGTTACAGATCTTTTATGTGTATGTTTATGCTTTACTAGATCCAGGAGCTTCCTTGTCTTTTGTTATTCCTTATTTAGCAGTTGATTTTGGAATCAGTCCCAAAATTCTAGTAAAGCCCTTCTCAGTATCTACCTCAATGGGTAAAACTACCATAGATCGGTGGGTATAAAATATAATTAACATCAACAATAAAGAAACAACAATATTTGTTCCAACAACATCATCAACAACAAAGAAACAACATCATTGTTCCAGAACCATTAACAGCACCACACCACAAGTTTCAACAATGTCAACCCCACCAACAACATCAATAACTACATCAATAATAAAGAAACAAACAAAATACATACAAAAAAAAAAATACTAGCAACAAGGCTATTAAACTTCTACCAACAAATGACTTTTTTCTCATATTGTAATAAAAAATTCTTGGTTTTTTTATTCAACACATAAAAGTTCCTTCAAATTATTTTAATAAATATGATATAGGTAAATAGTAATTAAATAAAAAAACATATGTAAATAACTTGCAACAAATAAGATCAGAATGAAAGAGCAATAATGAACCATACCTTAATATAAAAAAGGAGATCAAAATAGAAATTTCAGTCGAGAAAGATATGGATTGGTTTAGATCTGAAAAGATCTTTATGAGAAGATAAGAGAAAAGAGAGTAAAAAGGCAATGACCCTAAACAGGAGAGAGAAAAAAGATGAGAGTTGAATAAAATAAACTACAATTGAAGAAAGAGATGAGATAATTTCTATAGATGTATTATGTATGTAGACGTGGTGGTTTTCAATATTCATTAATTAATATTCATTAATTTCATTAATTAGTTGAGGGACACGAGGAAGACTAAGACTATTGACATTGAAAGACAAGACAAGACTGCTCAATGAACTCACTTTTGAGATATCCAAGAAATATTTTTTACCGCCTTTAGTAGTAAGTACTGCTACTTGATATTATCTACTCGGAACAGAAGCTTGATTTAAAATTAAAAGAGAAAAAAAGATTTTCAAATAGATATGTCATCTGTTGTAACATATACAAATATCTATTTTGAAATCTGAATAGCTCAATCATTTATTAAAATAGATATAACTATCTATTTAAAAACTTCAATAGCTCAGTCATCTATGACAACAAATAAAACTGTTTATTTGATAACTAATTAAATCAAAAATATTTGTTTGAAAATTTCTAACAGCTTAGTCATCTGTCACAACAGATGTAAATTTCTATTTGATAATTAAATCAGATATGTCATCTGTTGCAACAGATATGAATATCTGTTTGAAAATTTTCAACAGCTCATTCATTTGTTGCAAAAGATTTCATTACAATTGATTTAGGAAAAACTAGGGATAAATGAATGAGATCGTAGGGTCAACTACAAATCCAATCGAGTCTTTGCAATTGCATGACATTGGTATTGAGTTTATCCTAACCTGAGTCATCGATCGATCACTCTAAGTTAAAATCAGTTCTCATCAACTCAATATTAGGATAATGATAGTACCTAAGTTGATTTAGGTGTAACTAGGGATGAATGAATGAGCTCGCAGGGTCAACTAAAAATCTAAATAAGTCTTTGTAATTGCATGGCATTGGTATTGCGTTCATTCCTACCCGAGTCGTTGATTGACTCTAAATTGAAATGACTTCTCACCAACTTAATGTTAGGATAGTTATAGTACTTAAGTCGATTTAGGTGGAATTAGGGATGAATGAATGATCTCGCAGGGTCAACTATAAATCCAATTGAGTCTTTGCAATTGCATGGCATTGGTATTACGTTCATCCCAACCCGAGTCATCGATCGATCACTCTGAGTTAAAAAGAATTTTCATAGACTCAATATTAGGATAGTGATAGTACCTAAGTTGATTTAGGTGGAACTATGGATGAATGAATGAGCTCGCAGGGTCAACTACAAATCTAATTGAGTCTTTGTAATTGCATGGCATTGGTATTGCGTTCATCCCGACCCGAGTCGTCAATCGATCCCTCTGAGTTAAAATGAGTTCTCATCAAATTAATGTTAGGACAGTGATAGTACCTAAGTTTATTTAGGTGGAACTTGGGATGAATGAATGAGCTCTCAAGTTCAACTACAAATCCAATTAAGTCTTTCCAACTGCATGGCATTGGTATTGCGTTCATCCCGACCCGAGTCATCGATCGATCACTTTGAGTTGAAATGAGTTCTCATCAACTCAATGTTTTAAAAACTATATCTTTTAAAATTTCTAAATTTAATCAAGATCAATTGGGACCAAATTAGCAATTTCAAAACTTGTCATTCTTTTCCAAAATTACAAATCAACCCATACAAATCATCCATTTGCTCGAAAACTTTTTATCTCAAATATTAAGTTCTCTCTCTCTCTCTCTCTCTCTCTCTCTCTCTCTCGGGGTCTCCTCTCTCTCTCAACAATACAAACAAGTACTCAACATATTGCTTAATGCTTCAAAACAAGTCAATTTTCTTCCCATTTACGACTATATGTAGTTGTTTTTTTTGACTTCATTCCCCCGCTTGTATCTATTGTTTTCTTTGTCTTCACAGGTAATAGAGTTTGAGAAGAGTTATACACTTGTTCTTTATTCTAAAAAATAGGGCCTTTTAGTTAATGAGGAAAAAAAGACTTTTAGTTGTATTATCTTTGAGAATGGGTTAAAAATTTTGAGTTTTGATGCTAAAAAAGTAGAAAACACCCAAGAAAACCCTAGTTTTTCTCTGTGTTTTATTGATTGTCGTGGTATTGTTAGATGGTGTTTGTGGTGTTGCTAGTGGATATTGATAGTGGTATTGGTATATGTATTTTTTAGCAGTAGTGTCGGTGGTCTTGGTGTTGGTATTGGTGGAATTGCTGGTGGTCTTGGTAGCATTGGTGGTGGCTTTGGTTATGGTGGCGGCGGTACATCTGTTGTAATAGGTGGAAGATTTGTTGGGAGATATTAAATAGGTCTTCAAACAAATTCTCTATCTGTTCCAACTGATGGGTTATCCGTTGGAGTATTTTCTTGTAATGTGGCGTAGAATAATTTATTGAAATTTGTCCATTTGTTGCAATAGGTGGTATATCTGTTCGGAGATATTAAATAAGTTTTCAAATAGATTCAAGTTCCCTATCTTTTCCAACTGATGGGTTGTCTGTTGGAGTAATTTCTTTTGGTTATGTGGTAAGAATAATTTATTGAAATTTGTCTCACCTTTTTTTTAAAATTATGCAGACATCAAATGCAATGTATTTTTTATTTTTCTTTTGTTTGTAGTTAAAAGATGTCTCCTAAAAGAAAAGAAACTAAAAGTGGATCAACTTCTGATCACCAAAAAAAAAAGGCTAGAGTACAGATAGATTTGGAGAAACTTCCAGAACAATCTCAGTCAGGAAAAAAAAAGCCGAGGAAAGTGATAACTCCTCCTCACCAATAGAGCGTGAAATAACATCAAAATTCCAGCATGATTCTGTCAAAACCATTAGCATTGACAAGTTTTGAGTTGCAATGCCGATGAACAACCCTAAAGTAGTATTTGGTGATCTTGTACTTAAATGTCAGTTGAGGAAACCTTTTGACAAACTTAGGAGTATTATGAAGAAGGAAAATATAGATGTACTTTTTAAGAAGAGCGGCTTTGCACACTTTCTTGAGTTGTCTGGGCCCCGCCCTCTCCTGTCTTTTTTGTAGGTTGGGCATCCTTGGATCATGCCTATTATTAATGAGTTGGGGATGACTTCTTTTCTTACTCTGGGTCTTATTAATACAAAAGAAGACCCAACGGTGGAGTTAATAAAGAAGGAATTAGATGGAGCAACATCCATAAGAAGAGCAGTTAGGCAAGTTCAGCCTAATGTTAAAGCTCTTCACGACTAACCTCAAACTACAACAAGTCTGAGTGCTTCTTCTAGAGGTGTTGCTGGTGGTGTTATTTGTGATTGTGGCAGCCATCTTGCTGCTGCTTCTACTGCCAGTCATGATTATGAGCATGTTGGTGCTCAGCAAAAAATAAATATGTTTAAAAATACCCCTTGTACAGGTCCTTCCTCTCACCCCTACACCGGTCCCTCCCACCCTAACTGTGGTCCCTCTCACCCCTTGTCACCCTCATGTTCTCATTACAAATGCAGAATAGCAAGGACGGAGAGGATAAACTCCTTGACAAGCTAGAGGCTATTTCTGAAGTTGATGAGGAGTTGAAATCTAGTAGGGGTGTCATACCATCCAATGAGGTGAGGGAGCCATGCACTCCTACAGTGGAGGGTAGGAGGAAGAGAATAAAAATTAGATAAATTTTCTCTATTTTGAAATCAGCAAAAATTGCAACTTCCCCCGCTCCAATAGTTGTTGAAGTTCAGGGGCCGCCGAAGAAGGTGGAAATATTCGCAGTGCTTAGCAAGGAGAAGAAGAAGGAACTGGAAGAATTTATCAAGATGAAGGTTCAAAAAGAATACACCATGTATTCATTTGCCGCCAAAGACTTCTCGAATATGACAAATATGTGCGTGTGGTACGAGGACAAGGTAAGTTTACTTTTGCTAACCTGCCCTTCCAATCCACTCCATGAAGAAGAATCTATGCAGCAGATGTGTAATCTGTTGCAAAAACTTGGTATTCTGTTGCAACATAATATACATTTGTTGCATAAGTTGCGTTGGCTGGGTAACCTATGAACTTATTTAGAGAACCCTCTGCATCAGATTCTCTCGACTGTGTTTTTATTCTTTATAATTACTAACCTATTTAAAACTTATCTTCTTATACCACAGTATGTTGATGAAATCCTCTGCCTCATGAGGGGCAGGAAATTAGTGTACCCGGATGCTCATGATGCTACCGATAGGATAATGGACCTCAACTTCTACAATAATTTCAAGGATAGGTACGCTAAACTCTATATGATAGCTGATTCCGGTGGCTTGGGATTTGATCAGTTAGTTTCTACGTTTCAATGGGATGAAGAAGTAATTAAATATGTTAGAGGGAAGAGGCCATATCCACACTACAAGATCTAGACCAAGGCAAGAAGAATCCTTACAGTCACGAATGTGGATGTCACACATTTTCTCACTGTTGAGATGCTACTATATGAGGAAAAGATTAAGGTTTATGACTGTAACTTACCTGTCTTCAGTGAGAAGATGTTTTTAACCCACATGCAAGCACTCTTGAATTTATTGCCCAAGTTGTTGATGCAGATTAAATTGATGGATCATTTGCCGGATGAAGTCTTAGCGAAGGAATCATGAGATTTTGAAGGTCAAAATAAGAACATTCAACTCCCAAGAAATACAATTGGTATGCGTGCGGCCATACTCACTTCCATACATCGAGTGTTTACTTACCAACATAGAAATGATCGGTGTGAGCGACACCATTGTAGGAAAGATGCAGTGGGTTTGGGCATATGGGGTACTAACTAAATGGTTGGATCCCGTTGTAATACCTATGCTTTTTCTTAGCTTAAACATCATCTCAAGAATGTTAGAACTTACTTTAAAATAAGGATTTATTATTATACATGTAGTATTTCCATAATTTTCACTTCCTATCACTTAGGAATTTGAATAAGCTTTCTGTTGATATATAATTCGCCCAAATCCGACCACCAGGCGAAGAGTTTGGGCCTTTTTAGTGAGACAGTGTCTGACCTGAGCCTTCAGCACATCGCGAGGGTAGCCCAAAGGGCAATTGTCAAATTACAATGATGCTTCATGATACTAGTGCATCACTTCATGGTTCCAGGTCACAAAAGAGGGGTAAACACGATGGCTCCACATCGCGCCATCCCTCTATTTCCAAATTGTCAATTTTAAGTGACATAACACGATAACGTCGCGTCGCGCCAAGGGCCTGATTCGAAAAATTTTTGGAAAACTTAATGATGTATCCAGGGATAAAATGGTCAATTTTACCACCCTATATAAACTTTATAACACGATATTTAAGCCCTAATTCAGGAACTTACACTCAATTCCTCTAAAACAACTCTGAAGAACAAGCCTTTGGGTTTTCATAGAAGATGCATTTTCAAAGAAATTTCATCGTCAATCTTCACGAAATCATAAACTAAGGTATGCATAGTGTTCATGCACGGATCCCTTTCATCCATGGGGTTCAAGAATCGATCTTTAAATACTAAATTATGATTGTTTCATGGTGATATGATTTTATACATGTGGGTGGTTGTTAATTATGTTGTAAAGTAGTAATTCGATGTATTTTCACGGAGATTATGATCATGTTAGTTGAAACCAATGAATTTGAGTGGTTTAATATGGTGAAACTTATGAACATACCTATACCTTAAAGAGTGAATGCAAGGTTTTTGATAAAATGCCTAAGGAACTAGAAATCATGCAATATAGCTAAATTATGACTAAGTGAAGGATTCATGATATGCCCCCATGTCCCAATGACTTCATGTTGATATTGTGCCTAGTAAATGTTGTTAGATTGTTCATAAACTAGTCTTATGAGATTATGCTATGCTTACTTGAAAATCCTACTTATGTACAAGATGCATGATAATCATGTACTTCATAAAATTCCCCAAGTTGTGATATTATGAATTATGAACTCCTTGTGATCAAGTCAGTCATGTGTGTCATTTTTCTTCTATCAAGTCCTGGAGGTATTCGTACCCAAAAAATATAGTTGTGTGCCTAGAGCCATGTCATGTTATCATGATAATCTCAGTCAAGCCATGATCTATAGAATTCAGTCAGTCATGTGACTCAGGAAATCTCAGAATTCTCATGATCTCAATAAATTCTCAGAAAGTAGTACTATTCTGTCAGTCAACAGAAGTCAGTTACTCAGTCAATGTACAACCAATTAAATTATGTTCAGTCTTTTCAGATTGGAGTAGAAGTTAGAATCGAGTGAACCCAAGGATGGGAACTCACCTGCTAGTTTAGGGTGTGATGTTTTGTAGTCATCCTTATGTTCCAGATCTACATAGCCAGTGTAGGTTGAGACATCTTAACCTGCCAGATTATGGTTGATAAGGTGGCTTAACCTGTCAGTTTAGGGTTCCTACCTGTCTCATTTGAGTACCTACCAGCTAAGGGCCACTAACAGCTATCCTTACCAGTGGCGCGGTATTGGCACCCTTCTAGTCGAGGCAGAGATTGGACCCCAACTTAGCTATATATATTATTAGGGCATGTCGATTAAATAACTACCTCCCACAGTTTCAGACTCAGTCTTAGTAAAAGAACTCAGACAATTCTTCAGATATCAGTATACCAGGACTGCCAGATATAGACAAATTCAGTTACAATATGGAAAACAGATAGTTCCATTGGATTCAGGACTATTAGACACAGTCGCCCATGTTATTAGAAATTTAGTATCAGTCATGTCAGTTATCAATAAACTATGCATTATTATAAAAATCTAGATATCACGTATTCACGATTCTAGTTACTGTGTATGCATGCTTGCACTCTCACATTCATATCAGTCAGTCAGATAGCATTGTTTATGCATGTAAAACCTTTTGCATTAGCCTACCTCACTCATATACTCAGTACTCTAGTTGTACCAACACATTTTACCTATGGTGCTTTCTTTTCATGTTACACCATAGGTGTAGAGACATGAGTTCCAGACCAGCAGTAGCAGTCGCGATCCAGTATACAGAGTTGCAGTGAGTCCTCTTCATTTGAGGACTATATGATTTAATTCATTTATTATTTCATTTAGTTTTCAATTTATGGAGTTAGTTGGAGACATATTTTTTCAACTCCTTATTCAAATAGTACTTAGAGGATTTCAGATTTAGTTTATATTTGATTTAGTTTTTAGTTGTTATTAGGTATTCACTACCCCACATGGATGTTATTTTATCAGATATTCTATTTAGTCGAACCTTATGGCCTATTGTTGATTTTTTTTTCATATTTTACAAGTATATTATGAAATTTTTAGGTACATATATAAGTCATGGGTTAGCTTGTGGTCCCTCAGGGTCATAAGCACCGTGTAGCATTCTGGTTCAGCAAATTGGGTTATTAAAAACTTGGAATCAGAGCCTAAGGTTCAATAGAGTCCTATAAAGTCTGAAAGCCACATCTAGTAGAGTCTTATGCATGGGTGTGTTGCGCACCATATTTATGTGCAAGAGGCTATGAGATATTTTAGGAACAGTTTCCCTTCTTTCAGTATTTATGTCATGCTAGTGAGCATAATCTTAAGTTAAACTCTCAGTCTAATATGTTCTTCTCATATTTTAGAATATGCCTCCAAAGAGAAGAAACCGGCTTGCTCCTCAGCCCGAAGATCCTTTGAGCGAACATGTTTCTCATGCGGACTTTAGTGCTGTATTCACCATACTTTCTCAGTCTGTGGCTTTCTAAAATGAATGATCACCAGTTATTCCAACTAATCCAGTAGCCAACTCAGCCGCAGCTAGGATTTGGGACTTCACCCGAATGAACCCTCTATCTTTCTTTGGGTCTAAGTCTAATGAAGACACTCAGGAATTCATTGACCAAGTCCAGAAGGTCATAGACATCATGGGATTTACATCTTTTTAGATTGTTGAGTTAGCTGCATACCACTTACAAGATGTTTCTCATACTTCGTACAAACAGTGGAAGTTTGAGAGGGTAGATGGTGCAAATCCTATAGAGTGGGAGGAATTTGTCATGGCTTTCTTAAAAAGATTCTTTCCCCAAGAGCTGAGGAAGGCCAAAGTTCTTGAGTTCATCAACCTCAGGAGGGAAATATGATGGTTAAAGAGTATTGTGTCAGATTTACTCAGCTAGCCAGATATGCCCCTCATGTGGTTGCAGACAATAGGACTAAGATGAACAAGTTTATGTCAGGAGTGAATGATAGCGTGGTAACTAAGTGTAGATCTGTGATGCTGAACTATGATATGAGTTTAGCTAGGCTTATGACCCATGCTCAGTAGATAGAGAACCAAAAAATTAAGCAAAGGGAGAAGCAAAATAAAAAATCTAGGACAGGTAGTTTCAATATTAGTCAGCCTAAATCAGAAGGAGAAACCCGTTCCCAATTTTGTCCTAAGTCCTCAGCTCCAGTTCCCTCTACAGCCAGTGCTCTAGTTCCCAAGTTCAGAGAGAGTAACAAAGATAGAGCGTCAGGCTCTAAGTCCCAGGGTAGTGTTAGTAGTGACCGCATTTATCCTCAGTATCAGACTTGCGGTAAGCACCCGTGTGTAGAGCGGGTAGTGGCATTTGTTTCAGTTTTGGAAAGCCAGGCCACAGAGTTAGAGACTGTCCTCAGCCAGGTCCTCAGGGCCAACAAAATTGCTCCTCAGCTCAGTCCGGTCGCCCAAATCAACAGGGTGCCACTTCCAGTGCTACTATCAAGTAATGCCTAAATTGTATCTATGCTCTTTAGACTCGACAAGATCAGGAAAGTTCTCCTGATGTAGTTACTAGTACGTTACAGATCTTTCATGTGTATGTTTATGCTTTACTAGATCCATGAGCTTCCTTGTCCTTTGTTATTCCTTATATAGCAGTTGATTTTGGAATCAGTCCCAAAATTCTACTAAAGCCCTTCTCAGTATCTACCTCAATGGGTAAAACTATCACAGCTCGGTGGGTATATAGGAACTGCCCGATTATGATATTTTAGAAAGTCACTTCAGTAGATTTAGTCGAGTTAGAGATGACTAATTTTGATGTCATTCTCGGCATGGATTGGATTCATTCCTTCTATGCTACAGTTGACTGTAGAAATAGGATAGTTCAATTTTAGTTCTCGAATGAACCTATCCTAGAGTGGAAGGGTAATATATCCACTTTCAGGGGTCAGCTTGTTTCCTACCTTTGAGCAAAGAAAATCAAATCTAAAGGATGTGTTTATCATCTTGTTCATTATCATCTTGTTCATGTTAGGAATTCCATTTTTGAGACTCCTAGTCTTGAATCAGTTTTAGTTGTAAGTGAGTACTCAGATATCTTTCCTGAAGATCTTCTAGGAATTCCTCTCGAATGGGAAATAGACTTTGGTATTAAACTTTTTCCAGACACTCAGCCTATCTCTATTCCACCATATAGAATGGCACCAGCAGAACTCAAAGAACTGAAGGATCAGTTGAAGGATCTCTTAGATAAGGGATTCATCAGACCCAGTATTTCCCCATGGGGCACACCAGTCTTATTCGTGTGCAAGAAAGACTATTCTCTCAGGATGTGCATTGATTACCGTCAACTCAACAAAGTTACGGTCAAGAACAAGTATCCTCTTCCCAGAATAGATGACTTGTTTGACCAACTTTAGGGTGCTAGTTATTTATCCAAGATAGATCTCAGATTGGACTATCATCATCTCAGAGTTAGAGAATGTGACATCTCGAAGATAGCTTTCTGTACTCGGTATGGTCACTTTAAATTTCTAGTTATGTCCTTTGGTCTTACCAATGCCCCAACCATTTTCATGGACTTGATAAATAGTGTGTTCAAGTAGTACTTAGACATGTTCATCATAGTCTTCATAGATAATATCCTGGTCTATTCCCGCACAGAGCATGTCATTCAGACCATCTCAGAATTTTTCTTCAGACTTTCAGAGATCACCAGCTATTCAGCAAATTCAGTTAGTGCGAGTTTTGGCTAAGGTTAGTAGAATTCCTTGGCCACATTATTTCCGGTGATGGCATTAGAGTAGATCCTTAGAAGACTGAAGTGGTAAGAAACTAGCCTCGCCCTATCTCTCCATCAGATATCGGGAGTTTTTTGGGGTTGGCTGGCTATTACAGATGGTTTGTTGAGGAATTTTATTCTATTTCATCCCCAATGTCCAAATTGACTCAAAAAATTAGTGGTTCATTTATTTCCAGTTCATACCTCTTATTTAGCTGAGGATTACTCCAAACTCTACATTAGGGAGTTGGTTAGATTACATGGTGTTCCATTATCTATCATCTCAGACAGAGGTACCCAGTTCACCACTCACTTCTGGAAAGCATTCCAAAAGGGTCTTGGTACCCAAGTTCATCTCACTACAACTTTTCATCCTCAGATAGATGGTCAAGTAGAAAGGACCATTCAGACTCTTTAAGATATGCTAAGGGCGTGTGCAATTGATTTCAAAGGAAGTTGCGATGACCACTTGACTTTGATTGAATTTGAATACAACAATAGCTATCATTCTAGTATTAAAATGGTTTCGTTCGAAGCTCTCTATGGTAGGAGGTGCAGATCTCCAATCGGGTGGTTTAAAGTTAGTGAGGCCTCAGTCATAGGGCCTGACTTAGTATTCGATGCCCTAGAGAAAGTCTAGTTGATCAGAGAAAGACTTTGGGCTGCTCAAAGCCAACAGAAAACCTATGTAGATGTGCGTAGAAAGGATCTATAGTTCGATATTGGTGACTATGTCTATCTAAATATCTCTCCCATGAAGGGAGTGAAGCGGTTAGGAAGAAGGGAAAGATCAATCCCTGATATGTCGGCCTCTTTAAGATTCTCAATCACTTAGGCAAGGTAGCTTACGAGCTCAAATTGCCTTTAGATCTAGCCTTAGTTCATCCAGTCTTTCATGTCTCTTTGCTCAAGAATTATATAGGTGATCCATCAGTCTTAGTCCCTATTCAGAGCATTGATGTTCATGATAGTCTCTCCTATGAAGAAATGCTGGTCAAAATTCTAGATTATCAAACTCGTAGACTGAGGAACAAAAAAGTCCCTCTAGTAAAAGTTCTTTGGCGAATTCAGTCGGTTAAGGGAGCTACTTGGGAAGCAAATGCAGATATGCGTACTGAGTATCCTCACCTCTTCCCTGCCAACTCAGATCAAGCTCAAGGTAATAGTTCTCCTAAAGCTTTCTCAATTTCATGATTAGTGTGCATCACTAACTTAGTATTCAGTCTCATGTTCATATTCCCATGATAATCTTGGTATCAATTACCATTGCATATTCATCTATGCATTCATGTATTAGATCAGTTATATAATTATGCATTTATGAATCAGTTACATATGCATCTGATATGCATGTTCAGTAGGTTATGTCCTGCTCGTCAGTCATGAAATCATGTTCCAGTTATTCATGTTCAATTTATTATTTCCCCTCTCAGTTAGTCTCATTAAAGGATGGATATTCTCAAGGGGAAGATATTGTAATACCCGTGCTTTTTCTTAACTTGAAAATCATCTCAAGGATGTTAGAAAGTGATTTGAAATACGTATTGTTTCTTATACACGTGGTATTTCCATATTTTGACTTCCTATGATGTGGGAAATTGAATAATCTTTCCGTTGATATATAATTCACCCAAATCCAACACCCGGGCGAAGAGTTAGGGCCTTTTTAGTAAGACAGTGTCTGATATGAGCCTTTAGCGCGTTGCGGGGGTAGCCCAAATGGAAATTGTCAAATTATAGTGATCTTTCACAATACTGGTGCATCACACCATGGTTCCAGGAAACAAAAGAAGGAGAAATGCAATGGCTCAGCGTTGCGTCATCCCTCTATTTCTCAATTGTCAATTTCTAGTGACACGGTGCGATAATGCGATGTCGCACCAATGGCCTAATTCGGGAAATTTTTAGAAAACTTAATGACATGTCCAGGGATAAAAGGGTCAATTCCCCACCCTATGTAAACCTTATAACATGAGATTTAAGCCCTAATTCAGCAACTTACACTCAATTCTTCTAAAAAACTCTCATGAACAAGCTCTAGGTTTTTTTTATAGAAGATTCAATTTCAAGGAAATTTCATCGTCAATCATGAACTAAGGTATGCGTAGTTTTCATGCATAGATCCCTTTTGTCTGTGGAGTTCAAGAATCAATCTTTAAATACTAAATTATGATTGTTTCATGGTGATATGATTTTATACATGTGGGTGGTTGTTAATTATGTTGTAAAGTAGTAATTCGATGTATTTTCATGGAGATTATGATCATGTTAGTTGAAGCCCATGAATTTGAGTGGTTTAATATAGTGAAACTTATGAACATACATATGCCTTAATGAGTGCATGCAAGGTGTTTGATAAAATGCCTAAGGAACTAGAAATCATGCAATATAGCTAAATTATAACTAAGTGAAGGATTCATGATATGCCCCCATGTCCCAATGACTTTCATGTTGATATTTTGCCTCATAAATGTTGTTGGATTGTACATGAACTAGTCTTATGAGATTATGCTATGCTTACTTGCAAATCCTACTTATGTACAAGATGCATGATAATCATGTACTTCATAAAATTCCCCAACTTGTGATATTATGAATTATGAACTCCTTGTGATCAAGTTAGTCATGTGTGTCATTTTCCTTCTATCAAGTCCTAGGGGTATTCGTACCCGAAAAATATAGTTGTGTGCCTAGAGCCATGTCATGTTATCACGATAATCTCAGTCAAGCCATGATCTATAGAATTCAGTCAGTTATATGACTCAGAAAATCTCAGAAATCTCATGATCTCAATCAATTCTCAGATAGTAGTACTATTCTACCAGTCAACAGAAGTCAGTTACTCAGTCCATGTACAACCAGTTAAATTATGTTCAGTCTTTTCAGATGGGAGTAGAAGTTAGCACTGAGTAAACCCAAGGATGGGAACTCACCTTCCAGTTTAGAGTGTGATTCTTAGTAGTTATCCTTGTGTTCTAGAACTACGTAGCCAGCGTAGGTTGAGACATCTTGACCTGCCAGATTAGGGTTGATGAGGTGACTTAACTTGTCAGTTTAGGGTTCCCATTATTATCATTCGAGTACTTGCCAGCTAAGGGTCACTCAGAGCTGTCCTTACCAGTAGTGCGGTATTGACACCCTTCCAGTGGGAAAGATTGGACCCCAACTTAGCTATATTCGTTATTGTGGCATGTCAGTTAAGCAACTACCTCCCACAATTTCAGGCTCAGTCTCAGTAAAAGAACTCAGATATTTCTTCAAATATCAGCATACCAGGACTGCTAGATATAGTCAAATTTAGTTACAGTACAAAACTCAGATAGTTCCATTGGATTTAGGACTGTCAGACACAGTCTCCCATGTTATCAAAACTTCAGAATCAGTCATGTCAGTTATCAGTAAACCATGTATTAGCATACAAATCTAGATATCACGTAATCACGATTCCAGTTACTATGTATGCATATTTGCACTCTCATATTCGTATCAGTCAGCCAGTTAGCATTGTTCATACATGTAAACCCTTTTGCATTAGCCTAGCTCACTTGTATACTCAGTACTCTAGTGGTACTGATGCCTTTACGCTATGTTTCTTTATTTTCATGTTACACCATAGGTGCAGAGACACGAGTTCCAGGCTATCAGTAGCAGTCGCGATCCAGTATACAGAGTTGCAGTGAGTCCTCTTCATTCAAGGACTATATGATTTGATTCATTTATTATTTCAGTTAGTGTTTAGTTTATGGAGTTAGTTGGAGACATGTTCCTTCAACTCCCTATTCAAAGAGTACTTAGAGGCTTTCAGATTTAGTTCAGATTTGATTCAGTTTTCAGTTGTTTTTGGGTATTCACTACCCCACGTGGATGTTATTTTACCAGATATTCTATTCAGTCGAACCTTATGGCCTATTGTTCATGTTTTCCATATTTTATAAGTATATTATGCTATGTTCAGGTACAGATATCAGTCATAGGTTAGCTTATGGTCCCTCGGGGTCATAAACACCATGTAGCATTCCAATTCAAAAAATTGGGGCATTACACCTATGTATAAAAAAGAACATGTACAAAGACAGAGACGAACATGATAACAAATTTTCATTTCAAGCCAATTCACTTTACATGTAGTGGCAATAATTTTTCTTTCTGGCCAAGTTGCATTTTTATAATGCAACAGATTTTATTTCTATCGTAACAGATATAGTACCTACTGTGATAGATTGATTATTTGTTGGAATAGGTTGGTCATCTGTTGCTTATGTAGATGTTCCTAGTCTGTCTATCACAACAGATATACGATCTGTTGCAAAGAACTAATCTGTTGCAACTGATTGGTAATCTGTTGGAGCAAATCAATAAAGTAGGAAGACATATTATATAATTTCCAGTAGATGACCTACGTGTTGCATCTCATGTTTTAACATATGTGTAAATCTGTCTGATAAGATATGTCATCTGTTGCAGCAGATATATTATCTATTGTGATATTTGAATCTAGTACTCCATTTCAATTACTATGTTCAAAACTAAGGATTAATTATATTCATAGACATAATAAAATAAATTGAAGCCTTTAGAAATTACATGAAATAACTCAACAAATAAATGAAATGTAAAAAAAATCATTATGGGTACAAACGATCTACTCTACAAATAAATCAACAAGTTAAAACAAGGAGGATAAGTTATTACATTGCCGGACTCAAGCTATAAATATATAATCAATATCGACAAGTTGTTCTTTATTCGGTGCTACGAAATTTGACTTTGATCGTCTGAATCTTTAACGTTGGTTGCGTATGGCTTCTGAGCTTTTGCTTCTCTGTATTTCTATAAAATAGCAGCATATCTTTTGTGGAGTAATCCAACATCAAGTCCATCATTTGGTACTTGTAATCCATTACTCAAATACTCGACATAGGTGGCAACAAAAGGACCGCAATCTCTGCGTTATAAAAAAATCGATAATCCATATCTTGCAGTTCATGCAAACGTTGTGAAATTTGTGAAATAAAACTAAATCATGAGACTTAAACTTACGGGCGACCAATGGTTTATTGAGAAATTTCGTCAACATATTGTACATCAAATGGATTAGCCATTTTATCCCAGTATGCTTCAATCGTCGACAATCAGTACAAAATTTTTGGTCCAAAAAGTCACTCATATCAAGATAAGTAGGAAATATTTTGGCCAGCTTTTGTATCTCAAACGACGGATCAAAATATCTCCTTCGTGACACTGAGTCATAAAATCAGATGCACCTCTCTTTTAGAACGACGACAACTGACACCCAATGGAAATCATTACCACAATTGATTGGGATGTACACTTCATCAACCAAATGTCAAGGTAAGCTATCCAGAATGCTAAAACCTTTGATGATGTTGATTAGACATTCCTTATTTTGGGAAAATTACGGCTGTTGTTGACAATACCTATCGTAGGCATTATTGATGTAAACTTTGTACAAATAATTGCATATTGTGTATCTGTATTGTTCTTGTGTTTGCAACTTGACCTTCTTTTGAAGGTAGTAAAAGTAACATCGATGTGCTACACATATTATCAAACATTTCAGATTACATGATGAAAAATATTAATACGCAGATGCAATTAAATAAAGTATTAATTAATAGTAATATGTATGGCATTTAAACCTCACTACTCCAGTAATTTTGGGGTTGTGACATCAAATAGAACCAATTCTTCATTCCGGGATGTGCAACAACAAAGTCGAACGTATCAAAACCAAGACTCAATTCTTTAACTTTGTAGCGCTCGTCATTTTGTTTTCTACATGATGATTTATATATGTTAATGTCAGGTTCTTACAACAAGAATTGTATAAACCGATATCTATAAATTGATTTATGTACCTGCCGGCATGATGATTTAACAATCCATCAGCAATCCATTCTGATTAGTCGTTGATCAACTGTGTTAGTTTTTTTAGAGCCACATCTGAGATGTTGAACTTTTCAAATGGGTAATTCTTCCGTTCTCCCAAACTGACAGACTCCACGTTTTCTTTATCTTTGGAAGTAGTTGATGAAGTATTAACTGTGATATTATGCACTTCAGCAGTAGCTGTGACATTCACCTGGAAAGCCAGAATTGTCAATGCTAAGTATAGATATACAAAAGATTTTCCATCTGTTGCAACAAATGAGTCTTATGTTACATCAGATAGATTATCTATTGGGACAAATTCAAACAGGTAAATCAAAGTAGTACGATAATTTTGAATAGATAACCCATCTGTTGCAACATAAGACTCATCTGTTTCAACAGATAATGAATCTAATGCAATAGGTTAGACAACAGGTGCAACAGATGTATATATCTATTTGATAATTTTCAACAGATGTATCATCTGTTGAAACAGATATGTTCCTGTTTGTTTTTTGGAATAGATGATGTACATTCACCTTCTTCAGCTCGTGCTTCTTTTCTATGGCCCTTGCATACTGAACATTAGTGCAATACAAAAATAGAGGCGTTGCAATCTTACTTCTTTTATGATTGATGATGCCTTGGAAGTGTCTTTCCTTCTCCTCTTATCTACCTTGATCTCTAGTGGAGTGTCTGGATATGAAATCCTCTTGATGGAATGATGCCCCTCTTAGATGTCATTTCCTTTACATAAGCAGTTAGTGCATTAATAACATTAATTAATCCATCGTGTTTCACCTTGAAGTATTGATATTTACGTGAAGAACATTTGCTAAATGCGGCAAAATATGGAGAAAAATCTGTACAACCATTATGATCATAATCATAATGGCTTGTTGTTTTAAAAATTATAAGAGGAGCATCATTAGCTCCACCCTCTAAAATTATTTTTCTTGTAATGGGTGTTGCTCCAAACAATTTCATTTTTATTCCATCAACGACCTTAGGGTCCGATAAAGTTTGCACAGACCGTAAAGTAAGAAAAAATGGCATCTTCAAATCTCGGTTGGTCGGAACAAGCCACGGATGGACAATCTAAAATATTGAAATCATTTAATCATTAATTAAAACAAAAACTTGATTAGAATTGGACTTACTTCTTCCTTGGGGGGATTGAAAAGATCAATAAATTTTGCATTTTTATCAGTTTTGGCCGACAACCATCTCATAATTCTTGGACAGGAAACTTCTTCCTGGTAGTTCACTTTTTTTCTCAAATAAGGAATGACTTCAAATTCTCAAGCCTATAACATAACGCCAATAAATCAAAAACATTATTGAATAAAAAATTGATGAATCATATCATGATAAAAGAAATATTTACCATGAAGGCCCATGGAAAGCCATATAAGTTGACTGTTTTTGGCGTTAACGGAGTCAACAAATATTCGACAGTCATTTGGAAGCTTTCGTAATCCCAAGGATAGTTGTTAAATTCCTCAAGATCCTCAAAGAGATTTATTAAACCGAGGCTTATGTTGTTGTTAACGTCTCTCGCCCAAAGAACATTATGTACAAACCAAACCAAGCACAATGATTGCTTGTGCTTCTTTGAAAGTCCTATACCTTTCAACGCTTCTATCAGATTTTTGTTTTTGAAGCTTGGAACAACAATGGACACCAGGTCATCATGATCACTCGACTTGCCTTTTTCTTTTTGAGGTGTGCGGGGTACTTTGTTTTGGGTCAGAGTAGGTATAACTTGAGAAAGAGAAGGAGGATAACATTTTAGGCTGGTAACTATGGAAAACTCCTTCCAACCAAAATAAATAGGCATGCCACAGTAATTTATCCACACCTCATCCATCTTATCTTTGTTTTCATAGATAAACCTGCGCTTGAGAAGATCATATACCATTTTTATTTGGAAACTAGCATTGTTGTCCTCCGGCAAATCAAGATATTGCCCAAAGTAGCTTTCCCTGAAATAAGAATCCAATTTTTGTTCTCAAAGTATTTTTTTGAAGGCATCGAAAGATTTTCCCATGACTGACTTAACCACGAGATCACCCATTAAATCTGTGGCACCATCGCACTGCATTTTCATAGGATAATGATCAATGCTGAATGTTTTGACAAACTCTTCTGCGGAAGGGCTATTAGCATTTGGATCATCACTTTTGAAAGATTCCTCCTCCCCGTGTTCATTATCTTCTATTCCTGATTGAGATAATGCTTGTAAAGCAAGCTCATAGAGTGGTGGATGTAGCTGAGCTGCTGTACTTGTCCTTTACTTGGACTTGATTTGATTTTTTTCTTTTGGGATCCATTTTATCTTAAATTAACAAGAACATAATATAGATTATAATTGATTAATGTATAACAATGATATAATAGTTCCAACAAATAACTAATCTGTTGCACCAGGTATGTTATCTGTTTCAACATATAAATGACCTGTTGCAATGGATGAGTAATTCATGCAAACCATAAAAATAACACTAATCTGTTTCACCTAGTACTTTATTTGATGCAACATATAACTGACCCGTTGCTACAGTTGAGTAATCCGTTGCAACGGATGAGTAATTCATTGGAAATCATAAAAATTGATCACTAATCTGTTGCACCAAGTATTTTATCTGCTGCAACATATAACTGACCTATTACAATGGATGAGTAAATCATTGGAAAGAATAAAAATGGATCACTATTCTGTTGTACCAGGTATGTTATCTGTTGTAACATATAACTGACCTATTGCAATAAATGAGTAAACCGTTGGAAAGAATAAAAACGATCCTAATTTGTTACAAAATAAAGAGTAAACCATTAGAAAGAATAAAAATAGATCACTAATCAGTTATCTATTAGATCAATATTGTTTAGATTTCTTTCAAATAGAAGAGTTGTCTATCACAACAGATGAATCATCTATTAGATTGTTCACCTGTTGTATTAAATTTTCATAGTTGCATCAAATTTTCATTTGTTGCATCATATGTTTTATCTGTTACATCAGATGTTTCAGCTGTTGCAATACTATTTTTACCAAGACAAATAAAAAATCAACCTAGTAACACCAACACATCACACACACACACACACTAAGAACATTAACTGTGACCAAAAATCACCAACAAATTCGAATCAATAGTATGACAACAAGAAGAAGCAATGCCAGAAATTAGAGTTTTATTCAATCCATAATTCAATACTAGAAGAGTAGTTTGCTCAAGTTCCTCTGTTTCTTTATAATTTTTTACCTTTGAAAAAAGAAATGGGACGACGAATAACTCAATATTTTTGTCGCCGGAGAAGTCTTCACGTCGATTGACGGTTGAAAGTCGAAAAAAAACTCTCCCGACTATTTGTCACCAGAGTTTGAAGGGAGAAATTTTGTAGAACTGTTGGTTGGGAGAGAGTTGAGAGAAGGTGAGAGAAAGAGTGGTTGATTTGGATTGAAAAGGGGTGTGGGTGGGTTGATTTGTATTTTGGAAACGATTAAAAAGTTTTAAAATATTAATCAAGTCCATAATTAACTTAATCAAGTTTTCTAATGATGTTTGACCCTTTAAGTTGGTCAATGTCACCAATCCTTCATTCAAGACATAAAAGACACCTTTCCTTCAATTTTCTCTAGAATCTAGGTATATGAGTCATGTCTGTATTTTGTAGTACAGATTAAAAAAATTCATATGCTTTTAATGTAAAGAACAAAAGAAATGTTATCTAACCTTTTCATGTAGATAGTTATTAAAGTCAAATAGTCGTTCAAGAGTTCATTTTAAAAAAAGCCAAAAAAAAGTGAAGTGGATCTACAAACAAAATATTTTATCATAAAACAATCCTATGTAGCTGTTACAGACAAAAGGAATAGGGAGTGTAAGGCTACAAGGAGAAAAAATAATGAAACTATAGGTGTAAATTCCTACAAAAACTGCAGGGGAGAAGGAAGAAGGTGAAACTTTTAGCTCTCTATTTTCTCTAGACAGTTCATTACATCAGGCTTTATATATAGTGTGTGTGAGGATTACAAACCACAAAATAAATAAAAATATCTCACACTACACTCTGGCATATGTGGCTCACTAACCGCTACTCATTTTAACTAAAAAGATTTGTCTACTACAAAAATATCTACTATCTAGGAGTTTTTAAAGAAAACTTATTTCCTGTCATGACCAGAGCTGGGGCCCTAGACGTGATGGGTATTACGAACAACAGAGGTCTGAGAATCCCTTAGAATATGATCATAAGCATAATCCATAATAAGTACATGTGCGGAAGATAAAATGAAACATGAAAAAGGGGATCCATAATTGCACTTAATAATTGAAGGATTGTCTAAGCTGGTACAAGGCCCTTGGATGGACCATAAAACTAAGTGAAACTAGCATACATATAGAATGCCTTCTGAAGTAAGGGAGACTCACAAACTCTGAATATTTGTGGATAATCTACTGTTGAGCTGGACCACGGGACTGTGCCTCAAAACCTATATTATAGGGGGTCAATACTTGGAAAGTATTGGTATGCAGTACTAATAAAAGATTGCATATATTTCATGTAAAATAATTGAGAGCAATTTGAAATAATTTGACATAATAGAGTTCAGAACACATGGACATAATTTAAATGAAAATCATGGTCAATCTCATAAAACGATGACACACTCTTTATTTTACTTCTGGGCTAGATGGCATCCCAATCTCATCACCCACAGGCTATATGGTTCAACCCTTAACTCGGTGGTTGATGTCAGACCCCTTTTTCTTACTTCGAAAAGATTCATTTTTAAGTTCAAAAGGGTTTTTATTCTTGAAGTGACAAAAGGTGAAAAGTTGTTTCGAAAAAGGATTATTTACATGAAAATCCAGAGTCGCCACTTGAGATAATCGGGTGTGTCAAGTCACCTTTGAAAATCCTTTTCAAAATGGTTTTGACTCTTTAAAACTGATCCGCGAACAGAGATTCTGGCTAACGAATTCTATTGACTGAGGGGAAGGTGTTAGGTACCCCTCAGTCCCGTGGTTTGACCATGGTCGTTTGGTGGAGCGTATCGGCTAATTTGACACTATCGATGTATGAACCACACAAAACACATAAAAATCAAACAAACAATCTAAACATACGAATCCCAAAATTTAGTGTATAGTCCAATTATACAGTCCAAAATAAAAATGCAAAAAATATAATTCCTATTATAAACAAGTCCTACACTAATCCTAAGTTGAACTCCAATACCATACCCGATGCCTCGGGCTTTTGTCACAAACGTCCTCCGAGTACGAATACATTGGGGCATTCCCCGGCAAAATAAACATAAATACCTTGGGCCATTCTCTGACCGAATGAATACATCTAAATTAAATAAGATAAACCAAAAAAAACATTGACACACATTTAAACATTCAATACATTTAACAACACATCACTTCGAAATGTTGCCTACCCAAACCAAAACATTTTTTGCCTATCCAATTCGATGACATTTATGTTCAACATCACAATGAGTCTAAATTGATTAGGATCTAAACTTTTTGTTAATTTTTAATTCCACCCCAACTTTCTTTTATCAATCCATTAAAACATGATCAAATTTGTTTTTCAAACCACCAAAATCGAATCATCAAGCATCATGATCATAACATCAATGTAAACAAAAATCCAACAAAACATAATCATATCACACATAATCAGAGCCAAGTCAACAAACCAATATAAATAAAAAGAGACAGGGTTAAGAAAATGGACCTCAATAGCACTTGTTTTTGTGGATAATAAAGAAATCTAGGACTGAAATCCAAGAATGAGAACCCCACACCGAACAGAGCTCCAAATCTCAAATATTAAACTTACTAAATCATGAAAAAAAACCCCAAAACACGATATCAAGCGCAAATTGGAAAATAGATGGATCTGAAATGCCCTAAGAATTCAACTGAGAAACTGAAACCGGTAAAGAATGAGCTCCTATGAGCCATCAGTGACAAAAATAACTAGAATAGTCAGACGGTGGCTGGATTTCATCCAAAATCAAAGGAAAATAGAGCGATTTTGACCATTTTTAGACTGACTTTGCCGAAACGATAGCTGGAGACCAATTCCGACATTGTGTTCATCGGAGGAAGGTCGGACAGAACTGATTCTCATTGTTTACCTTATTTCTTTGCTGGATTATGTCAAAAAAACTTCATATTTTTTCATTTCTCCTTATTGAGTACATGTGTGTTCCCGTTACTGTAGGTTTGTGAGGGGTATCATTGAAGAATGGTAGTTCTGTGTTCTTTTTGAGTGGAGTGTGTGATGTGATTATGAAAATAGAGGAGTGTGTGTGATGTGCATGAGGGTGACAAAAAGAAAAATGAAGAGTCTGGTTCTGTGTGCTCGTGAAGAAAAAAAGAAAGATCCAATGTTCTGTTGTGCTCCCCTTTTTCTTCCAATGTGTGTAGTGTATATATTATATTCCCTATCTATGGAAATTATTAGTGAGTGGAATCTTGTGGAAGAATAAAGTCAATCCGTGGGCCCCTATTTGTTATGGAAAAGGAATAAAAGTGTAAGTGGGGGTGTGAGGTAGTGAGGTGTTAAATTTTAATTGGAGGGGTAAGGGCATGGTGTGTATTTTTGATTAGGTGGTTTGTTGAAATCTTTCATAAGAAAAAGTTTGTTAGGTTTGTTAAATGGGATAAACAAAACAAAAACAAATAAATGAATAAATAAATAAGTGAAAAAGGTGGTTATTTATTTGTTTTTCTTGTAGGAAATTATAAAAAATGAGGTTAAATTGTGTGATAACGAAATAAGGAATATTTTTTGATAGGGCAAAATTATGTGTCTACATCATGCCCCCTTTGAACACCTAGTGTTTTCATACGAAGAAGTAGACAACGAGATAAAATTTTGTCCCGATCATTATTCGAAGAAAGAAACTGAAGAAAGAAGGACAACCGAGTCTTGGAGGACATCCTACCTACCCAAGTTATGAGGAAATCAAGTGATAGGTATCTCAAAGGATAGGAAAGAGATGGACTATACTGAGTTGGAGAGTTGAGTGAGGTTCCATCGAGGTTCCGGTCCGCAGCTCTGTCATTACATCAAAAAATGAAAATTATAAGTTGAAACATAAATGAAATTACAAAATCCTGTCTATGCAGCTTTCCTTGACCTTTTACTTGAGTTTTATCACCCTATTCTTCAGATGGGCTCCTGACTTCAATTTGTTGATTGGTTTTCCATTGCCTCATTTCTTTGCTTGCCTTTCATTATCCGCCCTGCACTTCAGGTGTGCTTCTGACTTGCTATTTTTATCTTTCAAATTTGTCACCCTGTTCTTCAGACGGGTTCCTGACTTGCAATTTCTTCAATTTCCTATTTCATCACCCAGTTCTTCAGGAGGGATCCAGACTTACCATTTTCTTATCATGTTCTTCAGGTGGGCTCCTGAAACCAGAATTAAAACTAGAATGAAAATTATCCCAAACAAAGATTATAATAAAGAAGGATTTCATCATTTTTGAAAGTAATGTTCCATTTTTTAGGAGGGTCATGAAAAGAAAGTAAATTTCCATTTTTCAAGAGGGTCCTGAGTAGAAAGTAAATTCCCATTTTCTAAGAGGGGCCTGAACTGAAAGTAAAATCCCATTTTTCAGGAGGGACCTGAACATAAAGTAAATTCCCATTTTTCAGGAGAGTCTGGAACTGAAAGTAAAATCACATTTTTTAGGAGGGTTCTGAACATAAAGTAAATTCTTATTTTTCAGGAGGGTCCTGAACTGAAAGTAAAATCCTTTTTTCAGGAGGGTCCTGAACATAAAGTAAATTCTCATTTTTCAGGAGGGTTCTGAACATAAAGTAAATTTCTATTTTTCAGGAGGGTCCAGAACATAAAGTAAATTTCCATTTTCAGGAAGGTCCTGAACTGAAAGTAAAATCCCCATTTTTAGAAGGGTCCTGAACTAAAAGTAAAATCTCATTTTTCAGGAGGGTCCTGTACATAAAGTAAATTCTCATTTTATAGGAGGGTCCTGAACTAAAAGTAAAATCCCATTTTTTAGAAGGGTCCTCAACTAAAAGTAAAATCCCATTTTTCAGGAGGGTGTTGAACATAAAGTAAGTTCCCATTTTTCAGGAGAGTCCTGAACATAAAGTAAATTTCCATTTTTCAGGAGGGTCCTGAACATAAGGTAAATTCCCATTTTTCTGGAGGGTCCTGAACTGAAGGTAAAATCTCCATTTTCAGGAAGGTCTTAAACATAAAGTAAATTCCCATTTTTTAGGAGGGTCCTGAACTGAAAGTAAAATCCTATTTTTTAGGAGGGTCCTGAACTGAAAGTAAAATCCTATTTTCAGGAGGGTCCTGAACATAAAGTAAAATCTCATTTTTCAGGAGGGTGCTGAACATAAAGTAAATTCTCATTTTTCAGGAGGGTCCTGAACTAAAAGTAAAATCTCTTTTTACAGGAGGGTCCTGAACATAAAGTAAAATCCCATTTTTCAGGAGGGCCCTGAACTGAAAGTAAAATCTTATTTTTCAGGAGGGTCCTAAACATAAAGTAAATTCACATTTTTCAGGAGGGTCCTGAACTGAAAGTAAAATCCCACTTTTTAGAAAGGTCCTAAACTAAAAGTAAAATTCCATTTTTCAGGAGGGTCCTGAACATAAAGTAAATTCTCATTTTTCAGGAGGGTCCTGAACATAAAGTAAATTCCTATTTTTCAGGAGGGTCGGGTCCTGAACATAAAGTAAATTCCTATTTTTCAGGAGGGTCCTAAACATAATGTAAATTCCTATTTTTCAGGAGGGTCTTGAACTGAAGTAAAATCCTATTTTTCAGTAGGGTCCTGAACATAAAGTAAAATCCCATTTTTCAGGAGAGTCCTGAACAGAAAGTAAAATCTCATGGACATGCCTTCCAATGACAGCAAAACTTTGCCCCTGTTTCATCAAAGAAAAAATTTTCAGTTGAAAACTTAGTGGTGGTTTGCAGCACTTGGCTTTCCAGGCATCTGCTCCAGCAGTTGTTCCTTTTATCTTTGTTTTAAATTTCTAACACTTGCCCCTGTCTTTTCGCATCATTGACCCAGACCAGATCGGGGAAATGTCATTGACTCAAATACCGAGTCTCTATTTTACCATGCCTCTGAGATGCACCTTTTGACATTTGATACTCTCATGAATCCAACAATATGTCGGTTAATAGACTTCCTTTGCTTTGTGTTGAATTATGATCCTATTTCTTTCATGTGCTGGTCCTTGGCTTTTTCTTATACAATTGGAAAGACTGGTAGCATGTTTTGAAGTCCTTTCTCGCTTGTTTTGAGACAGACTTGACTTAATATATAAAGAAATGATGGTGACTTTTATTTTGATAAATGACATAAAAGACAAAAATATGAATATGTAAATGAAACAAAAGGGCAATGTCCCTTATTTAAAAGAAAACTTATCTGAGTACGGTAACCAACTCTGATGACTATGACATGCATTTTAGATTAAGCTGCCTGATCTTCCTATCTAAACTTCCTATCTGTTGTTGAGTTTTTGCCTTTGCCACTGAGCCACTTTTTCAAACCCATTGGACTCAATATCTCATTCAATCGATGCCATCTTAAAATACTTTTGCCAACAAATCTCTTTCCTTTTCACTTTTCTCTCGAACTTGCCATCACCTTATGATGCCCATGAGGTTTTTCACTAATAAGACTCTCACATTTTTATTTCTCTTAACTTCCCATCACCTTATGGTGACTGTGAGGGTTTTCACCAGTAATACTCTCTCATTTTTTTTCACTCGACTCTCCATCACCTTATGGTGCCTGCGAGGATTTTCACCAATAAGACTCTCTCATTTTTTATTTCTTTCCTGATTTCTTATGTTGAGGAAGACAGTTAGTACCCCACAATGTATCATCATATCCATTGCATGCTTAGCCTTAACATTATCAAAAATTGATCTGAAGGACTTTCTTTGGTTGTAACTTGGCTTTTGTATAAGGTTAGAAAAGAATGGAAAGAGGCTCAAATGATACTTGAAGTGGGGGTGGGACTTACAACTTTTGGAATCGACTTAAACAAACATTAACTTATGCCCCAGTTTTTATTGACTGGGTGACTCTAAAATCTTTATTTGGTTGGACCGAGCCCTGAATAGGGCATCCTATGTATCTCACTCCCAAGAGAGGAGAATCAGGTCGCACGTAGTTCCATCATCTTGTTCTTTGTTTTGATTTGATTTTTTCTTTATTTTTTTCTTTTATTTTCAAACTCTTTCTTTTATTCTTATTTTCCTAACATTTATCTTTGACTCTATTTTGATTCCAAAAGAGGGATATGAAAGAAAAAATAAAACTAAGCTCAAATGGGTAAACAAAGGATGGCACAATGTTTGGATAGAAGAATAAAATGCCTTTATCATATCAATCTTCAAAAATGCAAGTACTAAACATGCCATAAAATCAACAAAGGATAAAATATCATACATAATATCTTTTGACCGCATCATCATTGATAGCCATTTCTGCCATTTTACCTTTAATATCCGTCAAATATAAGGCTCTATTGGCAATATTTTCTTCACAATAAAGGGACCTTGCCAATTTGGGGAAAAATTGCCTTTCACTTTAGCCTGATGGGGAAGGATACGTTTCAATACCAACTGGCCAACTTTAAAATTTCTGGGTCATACCTTTTTGTTATACGGTCGAGCCATTCTCTTCTGATATAATTAGCCATGACATACTGACGTCAATCTTTTTTCATCAATCAAGCTCAACTATTCCAATTGGGTGTTGACCCACTCATCATCATCAATCTCTGCTTCTACAATGACTCGAGGAGAGGGAATTTCAACTTCTATGGGAATGACTACTTCTATCCCATACATGAACAAATATGGGGTTGCCTCTATTGAATTTAGAACAGTAGTACGGTAACCTAGCAGGGCAAACATCAACTTCTCATGCCATTGTCTAGACCCTTGTATCATTTTTAACAGTATCTTCTTGATATTCTTATTGGCAGCTTCCACAGAACCATTGGCCTTTGGATGGTATGAAGGGGAATTTCGATGTGTGATCTTACACTGCTGGCACACTTCTTGCATCAAATGACTATTGAGATTGGCAGCATTATCTATAATGATTATATTAGGAATTCCGAACCTACAAATGATGTTGGCATAAAAAAAATCTATTATCGCCTTCTTTGTCACTGACTTGAAAGTTACTGCTTCTACCCACTTTGTGAAGTAATCGATAGCCACCAAAATGAATCTATGCCCATTTGATGCTTTTGGCTCAATCGGCCCGATCACGTCTGTCCCCCAAGCTACGAAAGTCTATGTAGCAAACATTGCATGCAATTCAGTAGGAAGAGAATATATCAGATCACTGTGTTCCTGACATTGATGACATTTTCGAATAAAACCAATGGAATCCCTCTCCGTAGTAAGCCAATAATAACCTGCTCTGAGAATTTTCTTCGATAATACATAACCGTTCATATGAGGCCTGCATACTCTGGAATGAACTTCAACTTTGATTGTTGGAGCTTCTTTTGCATTAACACAACTCAAAAGTCCCAGATCCGATGTTCTATTGTATAAGATTCCTCCTCATAAGAAAAATCTACTAGTCAAATGCCTAATATTCTTCTTTTGATCACAAGTGGTTTGTGTTGGGTATTTTTCTGACTAAATGTATCGCTTGATATCAAAGAACCAAGGTTCTCTATTGAGATCTTCTTCAACCGCATTATAGTAAGCATGCTGATCACGACTCTGTATATGCATTGGATCGATGTAGGCTTTATCAGGATGTTAGAGCATTAAAGACAGAGTGGCTAAAGCATCAGTAATTCATTATGAATCCTTGGAATATGGCTAAATTTTATTGACATAAACCGTTGACATAGCTCCTGCAAACATTGTCGATACGGTATGAGCTTTAAATCACCCGTCTCCTAATTGCCTTGAATTTGATGGACGAGTAAATCTGAATCCCCCAACACAAATAGTTCCTAGACTCCCATATCAATAGATAACCTCAAACTAAGAATGCACGCTTCATATTCTGCCATGTTATTGGTACAATAAAATGGATGTTGTGCTATTACCGGGAAATATTGCCTCAATTCAAAGATAAGAACCACACCTATTCTAACTCCTTTCATATTGACAGCTCTATCAAAGAATAGCTTCTAACCTAGATCAGCATCTATAATGACTTCATCAACACACAATACCTCTTTATCAGGAAAATATGTCTTTAATGGTTCATACTCTTCATGAATGGGATTCTTAGCAAGATAGTCTGCTAATTCTTGAGCTTTCATAGTGGTTCGAGTCACATATACAATGTCGAACTCGGTAAGCAATATTTGCCACTTTGCCAATTGATCTACATAGGCTTGTGAAAGATATACTTAAAAGAATCCACGCGGGAGATGAGTTAAGTAGTGTAGGACGAGAGATAATGCTTCAAATTCTGTGCTACCCAAGTTAGGGCACAATCTGTCATTTCAAAAAGAGTATTCTTGGCCTCATATGAGGTGAACTTCTTGCTAATATAATAAATAGCCTGCTCCGTTTTGCCTGTGACATCATGTTGACCAAGACACAACCGAAAGAATTGTCCATGACTGATAAATATAAGATCAAAGGCGTGCCAGGCTCCGGTGGTACCATCACGAGCGGATTTGATAGATATCTTTTTATTTTGTCGAATGCTTCCTAACATTCTTCAGTCCACTCTACCGCAACACTCTTTTTCAGGAACTTGAAAATAGGCTCACATATGGTTGTGATTTGAGCAATAAAGCTGCTGATGTAGTTCAGTTGGCAATTTATGAGCCACTAATTTAGTGCTTAATCCAGGCATATCATCATAAGACCATGCAAAAATATCCTTATAATCAATTAATGCTTGAATCATTCCAACTTTTAGCTGCGGCAAAGCATGCACACTGATTTTAGTTTCCCTAATATCTTCTTGATTCCTTGGATAGATTTGCTCAGTTTTATTCAAATTAGGATTTGGCTTGTCTTCAACCTGTTCCAACTCTCTACTTATTTCCTCTAGTGCCTTTTCTTCATCATATTCTCCCTCTTGCTTTATTATATCTTGATTAGTTTAAATTTTAAGATCAGGCTGAAATTCTACATACATGTCATGTCATTAGAATCAGGATAAAGAATTGTATAAATAAAAAGACAAAAATGAAATATATTAGACACGAAACAAAAGGGACATTACATTTCATTAAAAGGGAAAAATAGGAGGGTTTAAACACAAATGAAAACATAACATTAAAAAACTAAAGTCCAAATTACAACCCTAAAATAACTCGAATAAACAGAATGAAAAACAAAATAAACTACCAAAACTCCCTCCTGACGGGGAGGGGAGTGACTTCCCATTTGTTGAGCCAGACAACTGGACCTATGAGTTGCATGTCTGCCCTACTGGTACCTTCTCTTGCTTCAACTATGTCAACTTTGATCAGCAGGTTTTGGACGTCATCAACCAATTTAGCTCCAAACTCTATAGGTTCCACGACACTACTCTTGATGAATAACTTACTGAATAGGGGAACTGGGCAAGGGAGTGACTATGTTTCCTTTTTCTTTCCCTTGGCCTTCTTTAAATCTTCAGCCGTAGGTCCAAATTCCAGACCAAAAGTGCCCCTTCTCATTTGAACATATGGTATAAACCATACCATGCAGACACACTCCAAAACTCCTTCCAAGCTCGATTCTATATTTTAACATTTCATTTATCATCACGATAGAAGCGGGAGACAATTGTGGCCCTGGAACAACCTGCCCTTCAATGATATGATTCACCGACACTGTATCAAAAGTTTGATAGACAAATGTCTCCTCTACTTTGTTTGCTTCAATAAGGGACAGGGGAGAATCTTTGTAGGCGGACAAATCCCCTTCACCATGAATAACCACTTCTTACCTGTCATGCTCAAACTGATTATTTGGTGTAATGTAGATGCAACCGCCTTGGCCTTATGGATCCATGGTCTTCCCAACAACAGAATGTAAGAGGATTCTATATTTAATACTTTAAACTCTATGGCGAACTCAACAGGCTCTATAATCAACATTAGTTCTATTTCACCAGTGGAGTTTGATTTTGCACCATTGTAAGCCCTGACACATACATTGTTGGGCCTGATCCTCTCAACATCAATATTCAACTTTTGCAAAGTAGAAATAGGGTAGATATTTACACCTAAACCTCCATCAACCATGGTATGAGTGACTTAGAAATCTTCTTATTTCACCATAATGTAAAGACCCCGGTTATGCCCCGGTCCTTCAACAGGCAATTCATCGTCATAGAAGCTGATCTGATTGACCTCAAAGATTTTTCCAACCATTTTCTCAAGCTGATTTACTATAATATCCGTAGGAACATATTCTTCATTTAATACCTTCAATATAATATCACGATGTTCCTAGGAGTGCAATAACAAAGATAAAAGGGAAATTTGAGCAATGGTTTTCTTGAACTGATCTATTATTGAATACTCTGGCAACTTCATCTTTTTCAAAAATTCCTCGACTTCTTCTTCGGTGACAGGATTTTTGATAGATGAAGGTCCACTCATAATTGTCTTGGACTTCCTTAAGCTTTCAGGCATGAAACATCTTTCTGACCGAGTCAAACCCCCTACCTCATCTACATCTTCCACTACTTTCTTCCCCTGATAGGTCATTACAGTCTGCTTATAGTTCCAAAGAACCTTTTTTATATCAGCTATCGGAGGTTGGGTCACCAGTTTGAGGACAATAGGCACTTCCAGTGCTACTTTCACCATTAATATGAGCTTACTCGAAGCTCATATCACCAATAACTTAGGCTTATATTGACTTAAACCGACGACTTCTCCAACTCCTTTCACTGTGATCATGGGTTTCTCTGTGCTTTCTTAGAATTTAGCTTTTCCTATTTCTTCCTGGCTTAATGACATTGCTTTCAACGAATCTGCTACATTCACCAATTTTTTCTCATTGGTCTGTATCTTAATAATTGGATTATAACACCTTGATGACTCTTTCCCATCATATATCAATTCTAACATATTGGTTTCAGCATGGGTTGGAAGCAGATTCTGGTTAGTATTTGGAACCTCCAGGGCCTGGACCAGTATTTGATTTGTGTCAATTAAATCTTGGACAACTCTTTTTAAATGCCAGCATTTCTTGATATCGTGGCCTGGTGTGTTAGAATAGTACGCATATCTTTAAGAATAATTGAGATTCCTCGGAGGTGGATTTGTAAGCCTTCCTTGAATTGGGCTTAAGAACTTCATCTTTCTCAACCTATCAAACAATCTAGCATATGATTCCCCAAGAGGTGTGAATTAATTTTTGACCGCCTCCTCTTTTTTATACTCAGGCCTGGGTTGGAAACTGGGTTTGGAGGGGTTTTGGTAATTTGGTGGAATTGATGGGCAATTTTGTGGAACTTGCACACACTATTGGAGGTAAGAAAGGGTTTGGGCATATGGTTGTGTACTATATACTGGGTAAAGAATTTTGCGGAGGGTAGTAATAGTGGGGAGAAATATATAGAGCTTGGGCATAGACTTGGGCTTGAGATTGGGGATAGAGGAGAGGCGGTCTTTTGGGATAGGAATGGGTTTTAGCTACAACGTCGCCACATCCTCTTTCTTTTTTTTTTTACCTCAGAACACGCTAGATCCACCTTGAATTGCTTGTGTAGTGGCTTTCAATGCAGAAAAACTCACTATTTGGCTGGTCTTGAGTTCGTCCTCTATTATCTCTCCTATTTTGAGGACTTTAATAAAAGATTTTCCCATTGCCAGAAGTAAATATTGAAAATAGGTCTCATCCTATGCCTGAATGAAGACCTCTACCAGCTTACTCTCCGTCATTGGAGGCTTTACCATGGCGGCTTGTTCACACCACCTTATTGCGTATTCCCTAAAGCCTTCAGTGTTTTTCTTCTTCATGTTGACCAAGGATTTTTATCAGGAATCAGGTCGATATTATACAAAAAATATTGCATAAACTTGGAAGCTAAGTCATCCCAGCTGTTCTACTTGTCGATATCTTGATCCACAAACCATTCTGAAGCCAGATCGGAAAGACTCTCACAAAAGAAAGCCATAAGAAACTCTTCCCTTCCCCCTGCAACCCTCAATTGGTACCCATACGGTTCATTCATTCTCAAAGTAGGCTCCGGGGCATAATAATGACTATCTGAAACCTTAAATATTGGCTCACTGGCAGACTGAGGAAGTACTATTGTCGGACACAACATATATGGGAGCTTCAGGTGGTGGCGGATCCACGAACATAAGTGTTGCCGGTGGCACCGGCTGAGTCACGGGCCTTGGTTAAAGAACTGCCAGGGGAATAATAGAAGTGCCAGGGTAATATTGTCGCAGATTAAATCCTGGTGCGTGCTCCGGTGACTCAATGGGAACAGAGAATTGCACAAGAGAGAGCAGTGGGAAATTGGGGATATTCCCAAGATCTTTAGGAAATGAAGGAGGAGGCATGCCACTGGCCCATGCTGGATGCATATCTAGCAATTTTTGTCTAAGTCTCAATACTTCATCATTGCGTTTTGAACTTTCTTCCCTGGGATCCTGATCTAGGTCAATAAGTGAATTTTCAATCTCCCTACTAGCCATGGAAAGCTTCACTTTTTATCTAGTGAAATACGGGTGTATAGCTAGAGTTCTGCGAACCAACCACTTATCTGAAAGAACATGCTCATCAAAGACAACCTCCATTAGGATTAGGGCACAAAAAAAGCAGTGGAATCACATTGGTAAAATTTTCCTAGATTAATGTTCATTTCTACCAGCCTTTGAGGGTAGCGAGGTCATTTTAACATCATCCTGATTTTCATTTACACTCATTTGCTTCTTTTCTCCAAACATACCTCTTTTTTTGCCCTCATTTTCCTCTTTTTGTTTGTATCACTCTCTGTTCTTTCCCTTTCTCGTCTCATCATCCTTTCTTTTCTTTTTTTTTTTTGCTATCTATCTTCGTTTTATCATTCTTTATGGATTTTGCTTTTCTAAAAAAAAGAGGAAAAATAATGAAAAATGATGAAACAAAATGATTAGGTCAAACCCAAAAGTATGTTGCCTATGTATCATGTTGTACATGAATCAGATCTTGCGTAGTTCATGCAATGTACACACATAAACACCACAAAGTTGAAGATTTCTTCTTCTTATTTTTTTTTACGAATAACACAAAAAAGGAAACAACTCTGCAACTTCACTACATTTCATAAAAGAGATGACTAAACAAACTTCGAATCTAACAACTTAAAAACCAATCAACAAAGACTAAACAACATTCAAGACCCAAAAGATAACATCCATAATAATCCTAGTGAAGACTTTTAACATTAAAACAAACTTGACACTAACTTAAAAAGGACACAATACTACAAGGCAGAAAAGTGAAAGACTCAAACTAAGCAAATGCTCCTTCAAATTGGAGCTCTGTGTGATGACCCTGGCAGAGATGGACCAGCTTGTGATGCTCTCTTTCTCCCACCCAAACTTTGTAGCATATCTTGAAAAGACACCCTGATATTTTGTAAGAAGCATCTGTTTCGTATTCCCACCTCATGGGGAGTGCACCTGGAAAGATTGTTCTGACACCTTTCTATAGTCTTGAACAAATATGCTAATTGAACTCTCAGTATCTCCACTTTGCCCTCGGAACTTTCATCCTGACTGACAACAACAATGCATTATTCTGGTATTCTGCCTCTAAGTTGCACTGGTAATGGCCTACTGACACCCCGAGGTATCGATTAAAGCCAAAACCCGTATTCTTGAGTCTACCCTGGATTATCTGAACCTACTTGGAGATTATTCACACCGAGTGTTGCGTGATTCCAGAATTCTTTGTATTTACTCTCGCCTAAGGCTTGATCCCTAAAATGCTCAACATCCTTCAAGAGATCCATTACTGGTGGAACATCTTGCAGTCTACTCAATTGGCGCATTACCCTAAGAGGAGAGTACGGTCTGGTGTAATTGATCCCTAACATAACTAAAAGAGGTTGCATCCGACAACCACAAAGGATTATTTTTGGACGACACCAGAGATAGGTCCACATAATGTTGTCCTTAGATCTTGACTCAAGAAATTTAATCCAAGCATCAACCCCTATTGGCAACAAGAACTTATCGAAATGCATTCTATGATTCATGGCTTCCACTCGATCAACCATACAATGATCAATCACATACGACCTAATCAAAAAAGGCGTATGCAAGTGCTCCATCATCCATAATTGCAATATCAGGTTGCTTCCTTTGAAGAATCTTACCCCTCCTTTTACCTCGATTAAAGATTTATATATTTCCTCCAAGATCATAGGTACGAGAGTGAATGTTTTCCCTAGTTGTTCATGAAATAATGCCATCACCACCGTCTGCAAATGAGTATTAATTTGCCTTTATTCTAATAGGAAAACAAAAATGCCCAACAAGACTAGCGTAAAGGCTTCTAGATGACATTTCTCCCAGTTCTCCTTAGTTGTATAAAATTTATCCCAAAAGCAATCAAAACTATTCGATGGCCCAATCCGAGCATACAAATAATCAAAGGATACCCAACATTGTTTAAGACATGTCAGGTGCTTATTGGCTTTTAAACCATAACCGTGAAGAACCTGTATGGGGGAATGAGTCCGCACCTGAATCATCATTTTCTTAATGTAAGGCAACTTACAGAAACTAGATATCTCTGCCAGAATGGGCTTCTGATAACGCTCAATCTACAGCTCTCGTGGGAGTGTAAAGCGGTCGTTAGCAAATATAGAACCCAACCTGGGTTGGGTATCGATCCCACAGGGAATAGCTTGGTCAACAAGTAAGTAAAATTAATAGACTTTTGGTGCAAGTCTCGTAAGAAGGGGGGATTGTAATAAGTAACCAAAGTAATGAAATAAAAGCTGAAAATAATAAAGTAAAAAGAGAAAGATTGTCACGTTGGTTGTAAACAATGAGAATTGAAGCGTTGGGGTTATGTCCACCTTCAGAGGTATACGTCTCTATTGGCTATGAGTGTGTAGAGTCTTGACATGCAATTGCTTATAGAGAATTGTAGTCGATGGTAAATCCAAGCGTCTCTCGACCTAAACAAGGACTATTTCACTTTAACTCTCTCGAGCTTAAAGCGTGTCTAACGGTACGAATTCTCCAAGAGGTTAGTCCAGTTACGGCACTAGCTTTTTAATAGGAAAGGGTGTCCTACTACCTTGACATTATCTCTTTTCCAGACAAATAACCTTTCTCTCGAACAAGTTAAATGTTAGACTGGCGTTATTCTATGCGTCTTCTTTTCTAGACAAATAACTTTTCTCTCGAACAAGTTAGATGTTAGAATGGCGTGTTCTTGTGTTTGTAACCGCAAAGAATGTAGTTTAAGATGAAGAGAGTAATGATATAAGCAATATACTTGTCTTGAACTCACTAACTCACAGCTATAGATAGTAACTCATTCGGCTTCCATAACCCCAACTAAGAGGTTTAGTTACCCATGAATGCGAAGGATATCACGTTTTGCATGGTGGTTGGCGTGAATAGTAGGTGTTTGGCGTGTGGTTTTGGTGATTCCTTAGCAAGTAACGATTCTCTTGTTGTGGAATTTAAGAATAGAAGAATAGATTAGAAGTGTTTGTAGTGGAAGATGAGAAAGATGGAAGAAAATTAATAGTTTAAGAATGAATTTCTTGAAGGGAGGAGTTGCCTCCACTAAGGGAGGACTTAATTAAAATCTCTAGCATGATAGGGTATTTATAATACTCCTATCCTACTCCTACTATGCTAATGAAATAAATAACCAAATCCTACTAAACTAAGGAAATACTTAACCCATTTGTACTAGGTTAATGTAACATTCTCCTAATCCAAATAAACTAATGAAATACATAACCCAATTGTACTAGGTTAATGTATCATTGTCAAAATCCAGCTTTGTGTCTGTAAGTCCCCAAAGTCTTCAGAAATGCTGTTTTAGTCCTGGACAGATTTTCCATGCAGTCCCCAAAGTATTCAGAAATGCTGTTTTAGCCCGGGACAGATTTTCCATGCAGCAGATTTGGTCCTTTAGGCGTCCAGCTCCTTTCCACTTCGTTTGTGAGCTTTCTTTTGCGTCAAGTAAGCCATAAAATGCTGTATTTTGCATCATTTATACCTAAAACTTTCCTAATCATGTTTGTTAGCTCATTTACAGGAAAAAGGACTAAAAGTGCATGAAATAGATAATTAGTTCTCAAAACTAGGCTAAAATATGGGCAAAATATATTGATATAGGCGCGTAAATTCGCCTATCATCAACACCCCACACTTAGAGCTTTGTTCGTCCTCGAACAACATATCATGTCCTTCTAACATCAACTTAGGGTTTTTACAGCCACAACATAAAACATTCTTCAAGACAAGCACAACAACTATCAACAAAGAGTAGCTTTCCGATTATAAGTAGAAACAATTTAACCTCAAGCATAGACTCGTGATGGTGATCAACTCGCATGCAAACGTTAAGGTACATAGAATCATATACAACTATCCAAAACTCATCAACCATGTGTGTCTCACAATATAGTACCAATAATCACTCACAAATATAGCATATTTTTCAAACATGGGTATCAAAGTGTCCTTGCTCTCACTCTCACAAAGAATTCATATGTAGCAACTAATGACCATAAGCTTGCCCTTAATGTAGTACTCTACTAAATGTCAGAATGTTAAGATTAGGATCAAGTAGGTCTTTTGATGGTTGTAATGTAGGCTAAGGGACGGGTAGAATCAGCTATTTTGGCCAGAAATAGTGACTAGGTTCCTAAGCACTTTAATACATCACATTGTATCATTGACACTTTTTTTTCTTTCAACCTTTCTTCTTTCCTTTTTATTCTACCACCCTTGTTCTCCTCTTTTGTTTTTCATTTTTAAGCACAACTTACTTTTCAGCTTTCTTTTCCCTTTTTTTTCTTTTCACAACATTCCTTTTATGATAGCACTTTATTTCATAACACATTCAAGCACCTTTGCAATTTAAAGCATCATTCTTACCCAATTTCCTCTTTATGTTTGTCATATGACTTTTTCTCTTTAAAGCACTTAGGAATTTGGATCAAAATTGTGGTCTTGAAAGAAATGGATTAGGCTTACATACAGGGTTGTCAAAGAAATAGGCTAAAGGCTCAAAAGGGTTTAACTAGGATGATTTACATGGGTAGGAAAAACTGAAGGTAAACATGTATAGGTTGCCAAAGAAATGCCTAAATCATATCCTAAACTTACACTCCTTATTTTCGCTTTGCATACATACCAGGCAAGTTCTAGCATCAGCCACATACATAGAATATACTATTATCTCACACACACAAGGCACATGGTCGACTTGATTGGAAGTAATATAGACTCTTGACCCAACAAGTGAAGGAATTGAATCACACAATATCACATAATGAGTCACAACTAGAGCTTAAACGTCTCAATAGTCACAATTGTAATACATACTCTTGTTATAATATCATGCTGCCTATCAAAATAATTTCATGCGAAGCTAGAAAGATTTTACTCCTAAAAAAAAACTAAAAAAACGTCAAACAAAAAAAAAAAAACGAACTCAAATAAACAAAGTAAACAAACAAACATAGGTGCAAACAGAGAAGTATAGCATGCAATGCCACCCCACACTTAGATGGGACACTGTCCTCAGTGGAAAATAAATACGAGGAACCTGGTCAGTCGGACTCCTCCTCTATGTCTGGGGTCATACCCCTTGCGTTGGGATCAGCATAAGAGTCATCATCCTCATAAGTTCCGCATAAGTATCCCACTTAATTCCAAGCGTGAGTCGAGGTGTTTGCAGCGAGGAGGGTTCTCCTTGCTCCTTGCGGCCTCTTTTCTTGCCCTTTTGGGAAGTGGTAGCCTTCTTCCTTGCCTTGTCTCTCTTTAGGTGCCATTGTACCTGAGACTTGAAATAGTGTTAATGGTAGCACAATCTCAATGGATACAATCTATATATAGACAGTAGGGGTACCACCCCACACTTAGGGTGTTGGCACCAACTAGTGAGGTGAAAGTGATCGATTACTCAGAATTCATCGACATACGTTTTAGGATTGTATTCCGACAAGAAAATCAGCAATGCATTACTTACTTGCAGCCTTTGGACTACTTTCATGGTAGCTATAGCAACACTACTACATAGGGGTTACCATATGAAATCGTTATTCTTACAACAAGCACAACCTCCTAAGTCGATAGGCACTATAATCTTATCCCGATGGCCGGGATAGTCTAACATGTAAGCATCCAAACAACACTCTTAAGCAATATTCATAGTCATATCTATTCAGCCAATATCATAACAATGCTATTGAAACTAAATTCAAGTCAGAAATAAGTCAAGAATTCCCTACGTATATGTTCACTCACATGATTATGCAACAACAATTCAAACACATGAACATCACCAACAATCTTATATGATTTAGCAATTTATAATAAGCATAGCAACGTAGTACTTACGATAAATAAATGAAGAATAAGAGAGTACTTACTTGCTTGAAGCTTGTGGAGACGGTGTTGTGAATTGGAAGAGCAAAAGAAGAAAATTTTGAGAGGATTTGGATGTATATGCGGCGCCCTTAGGTCAATTTTTAGTGTGGTTGTGTTGTAAAACTAAGTCCCCTTTATATAGGAAGAGAATGGGTCGGGTTTTGACCCATTTACAATCGGTTTTGGAGACAAAATTCACCACATATGCGGCGCATATCTCTTGGCATATCAATGACATATGCGGCGCATTGTCCATGGCATAATGGGACATATGCGCCGCATATCCTATGGCATATCTAGACATATGCGGCGCATATCCTATGGCATTTGGTCTCAGTATCTCAAATGCCATAGCATAGGCGGCGCATAGTCAAAAGCACACCTAGGAATAGGCGGCGCATAGTGTATGGCACACTAAATTCCGAGTCCTTAGGCTATAGAATAGGTTGTGCATCGTTCGTGGCCTATTTATACCAAGGCCTAGCCTTCCTCGAAGCCTATTATGACGTGAGAAAGGCTCAATTCATAGCCTTATGCATCACCATTCCTAACTTACCGACTTTACCATACAATGCGACCAAATCGTCAATTGAAATCAATCTCCTCGTTGAATACCTCTTGCACCTATTTTTGCTTAAAACCAAATGAAAACGATTAGTACGATGGGTTGCCTCCCACCAAGCGCCTTGGTTTTGGTCGTGGCACGACTCTTATTTTTGGATTTTTCATTTACCAAAACAAAACAAGTACTAAAATAAAAGAAAAAACGATAAAATGATAAAACGATAAAACGATGGGTTGCCTCCCATCTAGCGCCTTATTTATTGTCGTGGCTCGACGTAGTTATCTCGAGTACTCAGAATTCGTCGACGTAAGTGATGGATCATTTTCTGAAAGGATTTAGACGACAATGAGGCTTACCTGTGGGCATGCGATCTTTTTCGAGATGGCTCATACGTTTCTCCGGAGAGTCACCAATTATATCATCAATAGTCCAACCCATAGCTCTCTTGTATCTCCTCAGAGCAGAGATGAGAGCTTCTACGTGCTGTTCACTTAAATCATCTGCTCTCTCAGGAAGTATATTTCTACTTTCCAGGAACACATACTCTAGATAATCGGGAAGCTCTTGCGATTCTAGCATTGGTGGCTCGTCAAAGGGAGTATTCGCTGTTGGTCGATTCTTGAGTTCACAATCCGGTTTCTTAGGAGTATAAGACTTTATTTCTGTTAGAGCACTCATAATTTCTTCATAACCTTCATTATCTTCATGCTCAACTTTCAGTGGCACAGCAGACAATGGCTCAACAGTAGGTTGTTTCTCTATAGATAATGCTTTCATATCCTCATAATGAACATCAGCTACAGATGACTCATTCATATCGCTGGGCTGCTTCATTGTTTTGCATATATCAAACCATACCACTTCGTCAACCACTTGCTTGCCTTTTGCTGAAGTTTCCAGCACCTTACCACTTCTGGTAGTTATGGCCATGCATGACCCATCATTCCTTGGGTTTTGCACAGTATCGCTAGGTAAAGTGCCAGCCTTTCTTTGATTAAATGCTGCTGAAAGTTGGCTCAATTGCTGCTCTATTTGCTTGATAGAAGTGGAATGAGAATCAACTAGTTTCTTCATGGAGGACAAATCATCAATCACCTCCTTAACTCCTGCGCTCGTTGCTTCCACTCCTTTCAATAACTTAGCCATCATGTCTTCCATACTCCCAGAATTAGATGTGGTGGTATCACGTCTACCAGGGGGAACGTACAAACCACTCTTTTCATTATTTTTCTTCCAACTACCTTGGTCTTTGCTTCCAGATTTATCATAATAGTTCCGACCTTGGTTTCCCTGGGCATTCCCACGGAAACCCCCCTGATTGTTCAAGTAGTTAGCCTCCTCTTCGGAATCAGATTCGTCTCTTCCATGTGATACCACGGCCTTAACTTTTTTTGTCTTCCCTGATAATAAATGCTTTGTAAGAAGATCCATTTGAATTTTCATGTGAGCCATGTCTTGGTCACGATCTTCTTGTCTTCGCCTCTGCTCTGCAGTCATGCCAAAAGATACAGTAGAGCTTGCTACCTCAGAATCCCTGGTATGCCAAGCTCTACTTTGCTTCGTCATCCGATCTAGCATATTGCTTGCCTGCACAAAGGTGAGGTTCATAAATGATCCTCCAGCCGCATTATCAACCACTGACTTAGTCACCGAATTCAACGCTCTGTATAATATCTCCATCAAGTGGACATTGGTCATATGATGGTTTGGGCATCGCATTATCTTCATCTTGAACCTCTCCCATGTTTCGTGGAGAGCTTCAGTTGGAAGCTGTCGAAAATTGATGATCTCATCTCTCAACTGTGCTCTTTTGGATGACGGAAAGAATCTTTCTAGGAAAGCGTCTTTCAATTGCCTCCAATTAGTAATAGAATCAGGAGTCAGCCCATTCAACCACATAGTTGCCTCCCCAGACAGAGACAATGGAAATAGACGTAATCGAATTGCATTCTGTCCAACGTCAGGATTGTCGAATGACTTGCATGTAGAAATAAAGTTGATCAGATGCATATTCGGATCATCGCCTGCTAGTCCACCAAATAATCCCTTGAGTTGCAAAAGCTGAATCATGGCGCTAGTGATATTGAACTTTGCTCCCGGTGCTAAGGGAGGAAGAATAATAGCTCCTGTGGAACCAGCTTCGTCAAGATCATCTTCATCATTATCGAACAGCATTGGTACAGTTCGACGTTCAGGCCTATATCTTGCTTGACGATCTCTCCTCTGCATGGGTTCCGCCATCTCAGCAGTATGCCGGGGGTTTAGTAGCTCTTCATCGCCTAGATCCTCATCGTCAGGATTTGTTGCTCGCCTACGGTTATCAATATTCTGTTGATGCACTTGAGCAGACATCCTTTCAATTTCACGTTGTGCCTCCATTGATGCACTGAATAAACCTAAATAAAACAAAAACAACAACTAAAAGTAAAAGTACGAGAATCTTTGACCAAAGGGTCTAGTAATTATCACGAACTTGATTGACACTCGTAAATCCCCGGCAACGGCGCCAATTTTTGATAACGCTCAATCTACAGCTCTCGTGGGAGTGTAAAGCGGTCGTTAGCAAATATAGAACCCAACCTGGGTTGGGTATCGATCCCACAGGGAATAGCTTGGTCAACAAGTAAGTAAAATTAATAGACTTTTGGTGCAAGTCTCGTAAGAAGGGGGGATTGTAATAAGTAACCAAAGTAATGAAATAAAAGCTGAAAATAATAAAGTAAAAAGAGAAAGATTGTCACGTTGGTTGTAAACAATGAGAATTGAAGCGTTGGGGTTATGTCCACCTTCAGAGGTATACGTCTCTATTGGCTATGAGTGTGTAGAGTCTTGACATGCAATTGCTTATAGAGAATTGTAGTCGATGGTAAATCCAAGCGTCTCTCGACCTAAACAAGGACTATTTCACTTTAACTCTCTCGAGCTTAAAGCGTGTCTAACGGTACGAATTCTCCAAGAGGTTAGTCCAGTTACGGCACTAGCTTTTTAATAGGAAAGGGTGTCCTACTACCTTGACATTATCTCTTTTCCAGACAAATAACCTTTCTCTCGAACAAGTTAAATGTTAGACTGGCGTTATTCTATGCGTCTTCTTTTCTAGACAAATAACTTTTCTCTCGAACAAGTTAGATGTTAGAATGGCGTGTTCTTGTGTTTGTAACCGCAAAGAATGTAGTTTAAGATGAAGAGCGTAATGATATAAGCAATATACTTGTCTTGAACTCACTAACTCACAGCTATAGATAGTAACTCATTCGGCTTCCATAACCCCAACTAAGAGGTTTAGTTACCCATGAATGCGAAGGATATCACGTTTTGCATGGTGGTTGGCGTGAATAGTAGGTGTTTGGCGTGTGGTTTTGGTGATTCCTTAGCAAGTAACGATTCTCTTGTTGTGGAATTTAAGAATAGAAGAATAGATTAGAAGTGTTTGTAGTGGAAGATGAGAAAGATGGAAGAAAATTAATAGTTTAAGAATGAATTTCTTGAAGGGAGGAGTTGCCTCCACTAAGGGAGGACTTGATTAAAATCTCTAGCATGATAGGGTATTTATAATACTCCTATCCTACTCCTACTATGCTAATGAAATAAATAACCAAATCCTACTAAACTAAGGAAATACTTAACCCATTTGTACTAGGTTAATGTAACATTCTCCTAATCCAAATAAACTAATGAAATACATAACCCAATTATACTAGGTTAATGTATCATTGTCAAAATCCAGCTTTGTGTCTGTAAGTCCCCAAAGTCTTCAGAAATGCTGTTTTAGTCCTGGACAGATTTTCCATGCAGTCCCCAAAGTATTCAGAAATGCTGTTTTAGCCCGGGACAGATTTTCCATGCAGCAGATTTGGTCCTTTAGGCGTCCAGCTCCTTTCCACTTCGTTTGTGAGCTTTCTTTTGCGTCAAGTAAGCCATAAAATGCTGTATTTTGCATCATTTATACCTGAAACTTTCCTAATCATGTTTGTTAGCTCATTTACAGGAAAAAGGACTAAAAGTGCATGAAATAGATAATTAGTTCTCAAAACTAGGCTAAAATATGGGCAAAATATATTGATATAGGTGCGTAAATTCGCCTATCATCAGCTTCATGTCACAATTTTCAAACCTAAATAGCAAACAACCTAGGTGCCAAAAATTCAATATAGCCTCGATCAGATCTGGGCGGGGCGTGAGTTCTAGGAGGGAAATGAGAGCTCCCAACTTCTTTGTTAACTCCTTTTGTTTAACATAGTTAAACATATCCCACTATTTGATTAAATTTTTGGGAACCTTGACAACCATCATAACTCTAGACTTTGTCCATAGATCCATCCTGTAGTAACACATAGGACATCAACTTGAAAATTATATAAGAGCAATAGATTCCCAACCTTTGGGAATTTTTTACAGTCATATGTCGAAGGGACAAACCACTTTATGACTCCTAATCGCCAAATATTACCACTGAATAAAATCAGCATACTTGGCTAAGACAAACTAATAACACTAGATTATGAGGAGAAAGACCTAGGCTAAGGCTAAGACAAAGGTTAAAATAAAGATTATCGGACCCATCGAGGGTTGCCTACATATCCCGCCCCGAGAGACGAGAATTAGGTATGCGTAGTTCGTCTCAATTGGAAAATTAACGATGAACTAACAAATTGACCCTAACTTAAGAGAAACAACCAAAGACAAACAAATAAATTTTTTTGACAACATAAGAAATGTCAGGCCGTGTAAGTGATAAATATTGCAACTTACCAAGTGTGTGCCTGTAGAGTGTAGCATTCACAGGTGGAGAATTATCAGCTGCCTGAGGTGGTTTACTAGAGTACATTGGTGTCAAAACTCCTTTACAATTTTGCAAATCCATCAAACAAAATGTCAAGAATGTATTTTCACTGAGAGAGAATAAGACCATCTGACACTTTTTTTTTGCTTCAGACCCAAGAAGTAGTTTAAATTGCTAAGATCCTTTAGAGAAAAAGAAGAACCTAAGGAATCAATAAGATGTTTAATCAAGATGGGATGACTTCCCGTGATCAAAATGTTATCAACATAAATGATCACATAAACAGTAGCAACCGAATTCTTTAAAATAAATAAAATAGTGGCAGATTCAGATTTAATAAATCCCATTTTCTACAGATGATTATGCAGTGCAGTATACCAAGATCAAGGGACCTTTTTAAGACCATAAATGGAGTTTTTTAATCTACAAACATGAGAAAGAAATTGAGAATTAATAAATCCTTGAGGTTAAGACATAAAAATCTCTTCAGTCAATTGGCCCTGTAGGAAAACATTGTTGACGTCGAGTTGATGAATCGACCAATTGTGTTGTACTGCTATAGATAACATAAGTTGCACTGTTGTTGGCTTAATAACTGGACTGAAGGTTTCGTAAAAATCCAAGCAAAGGCGTTGTGTAAACCCCTTTGCAACAAGGCCAGCTTTGTATCAATCTATAGAACCATCTACTTTTCTTTTAATGTGATACAACCATTTGCAGTCCACAACATTCTTTATTTAGTCTTGTGGTACCAATTCCTAAGTCTGATTCTTCATTAAAGCATTATATTCTGCTTGTAGCGATTTTATTCTCTCTTTGTGGATGTTGGCTTATTTGAAGGTTATTGGTGTAGTAGTGAAGTGAGTTAGAAAACTGAATTGTCTTTTGGGCTTGGTAATATTATTCTGGGACCTAGTGGTCATTCGGTTTAGTATAAGCTCTTGAATAGCATGTGAGGTTGTTCGGGGATGGGACTTCCACTGCCAGGAAGTGAAGTTGTCAATGGTGAATTAGTAGTTGGAGATGGAGCATTCGGGATTTGTTGTGGAGTGTTAGTGTTAGATTTACGTCTTTGGTATGTTATCAAAGGTGTAGGTTGTGTGTTTGAGATTTTTTCATGCTGGGAAGAAGTAGAAAAAAATGTAGAATTACCTGGAATAGCTGCAGTGGCTACTGGTACTTGGCCAGAATTGAAGGAGCTAGTATTTTGTGATTCTAAAGACAGTGGTATAGGTGGGGGTATATCAGTAGAGGATGTTGGAATGGTAGCTGGCTTTAGAGTTTCATCTTTGGAGTTAACGTCTTCCCAGGTCAGTTGAGAAAAGTTTTTCCTTATATGTAGAAACATTATTTTAAAAGGAAATTTTTTTTCATAAAAAAGAACATCACGACTAATGAATATTTTCGACTGCAGTGGATCAAAGCAGAGATGTGCATGATGGCTCTGAGAAATGCCTAAATGCACGCAAGGGGTGGACTTAGGATCCAACTCATTTTTAGTGTAGGGTTTAATCCATGGATAACAAAGATAACAAATTGTTTTTAAATTGGCATAGTTTGTTGGTTTACCAAATAATTTTTGGTAGGGTGATTCATTATTTAAGATGGATGTGGGTAGTCAATTAATGAGATAAATAGCATGATGGCAAGCAAAAGACCATAGTTCTGGTGATAGTGATGCTTCATAGAGAAGGGTTTTGGTGGTTTCAACAATATGACGGTGATGACGTTCAGCTATGGCAACACGTTGTGGCGTGTAGGGGGTGAAACTAAATGTTCAATGTCATTCTGTTGAAGATAGGACTGAAGACTTTTGTATTAATCTCATCCATCCGAATAAAGAGATTTAATTTTTGTTTTGAAAAAATTCTCTACTAAAGGATGAAAAATTTGGAACAAAGAGGCGACTTCACTTTTATTTTGAATTGTATACAACCAAGTATACTTGGTGTAGTGATCAACAAAAATACAGTAATATAACTTTTTTCTCTAGTGATAAAATGGGCGATGGTCTCCATAAATCGCTAAAGATAACCTGAAGAGGATCATTACAGGATAAGGTGAGTCATTGAAATGGAAAACGATGTGCTTTATTAAAGGAACAAGCATTACAAAATTCATTTTTTTTCTTTAGTAGCTACAGGTAAAGAAAAGTTCTTCAAAATAAAATTTAAAATTGTCGAATGAGGATGACCCAAACGACAATGCCATAGCTGGAAAGGAACTTTTGTGGATGCAAGATTGATGGATTGTGGTGGTTTGCGTAGATGCTGTGGACACTTATAGAGTCCATTCTTATTCGGGACTTGTACTAGCAGCTTCTGAGTATACAAGTCCTTCACAAGAAAAGTGAAAGAAAAAAATTCAATAGATGTTGGATTATCTTGACAAAATTTAGCTATAGAAATAAGATTTTTTTTTTAATTGATGGAGCACGTAGAGTCTTAGAAAGCCTGAAAGTAGAATTAGATGCTTGTATTTGAGTTGAAACAGTATGAGTAATATAAATGGTTTCACCATCACCCATGGATATTCCCTCATTGCCTGTATACTCTTCAAGATTGTGAGGGTCAGCCGTGACATGACGACTCACACCAAAATCCAGAATCCAAGAGCTTTCTGTTGACTGCAAAATAGAGGCAAAGTTGGCCTTTGCTTCAAAATGATTGTGTGATTTAGAGCGACATACATCTGCAGTGTGACCAAATTTTTGGGACAATTGACATCAAACAGATTGTCTTGAGTTTAATCTCCAATTCTGCTGATTGTTGGAGTTAATTTATCGAGGAGCAGATTGGTTCCACTGTTGATCGTTGAAACTGGATTATCAAGGAGTAGATTGGTTCCACTGTTGAAGCGATGATTATTCCTATTAGACTGGTGTGGCATGCTTGTCTTCTGTGATACAACAGCTGTGATAGTGGAGGATGACTTCTTGATATCTTGGTACTTGAGGAAAAGCTCATGATCTGTGAGCTTGTGAAACAATTCTTCAAAACTCAACAAAGAGTCTCTTGCTCTTATAGCAGCAGAGATTTCATGATACTCCGGGCCCAGGCCTCTTAGAATCTTGACAACAAGTTCATCATCTAATACTGGTGATCCAACTACTTTGAGAGCATCAGAAAGTGATCGAACCTCTTGTAAGTATTCTGCAATAGATTTAGAGTCTTTCTTGATATTTTTCAATTGGTCGCGCAAGCTAAAAATGCGATTGTGGCTCTTATTTGCATAAGCCGTGTGAAAAAGTTCCTAGGCTGTCTTACCAGATGGATCTGTGGCAACAGTAGGGGCAATGGTGGGATCGACAAATGCCATCATTGCTTGCTGGATCAGTTGGTACTTAGAGAACCATATTTGATAGCTGGGATTTGGCATCGTAAGGTTATCTTGAGTAACAGTCATTGGTGGTGCCGATTTTGATCCGTCAAGATGTCCCATGAGCTGATGGCCATTAAGTAGCATCACAAGTTGTGCTTTCCAAGTCGAGAAGTTGAGATTACCTTGCAATTTGATAGGTAATTGAGATGCAGGATTGAATTGTACTACATGGACTATCTTGCACAAGGCATCTGTGAGCATGGTAAGCACTCATATAATAGTCTTGACATAGAGTAACTGAAGTTAGAAATTTCAAAAAGAGTATTTCACCTTTTGAAAGAAACATTTTGAAGCTATGTGATTGGAAACCAAATACTCCTCAAACTAATTTTTCAATATTTTCCTAGTGTTTCATAACACTGATGGCTAATCTTCAACTTGCAAATAATAACGATAGTATTTGGATCTGAAATCACGGCCAAAGACAATGGTAAACCTGAAGAACATAGATAATTACATGTACGCACGATAGAAAGTATGGATTCTAAGGTCATTAACATCACTACTCAAATTATGCAGTGAGCCAAAGCCCGAAGCTAACAGAAATTGTTAAGGGAAAATTGAGCCTTAGAGCAAAAATTCTTCAAGTAGGAAGGTTGGAGAAGATATTCAAGCAGAAATTTAGTGCTAAAGATGGTGAATAGTTATTGAAGGCTTCTCAATGCTATTTTTCAACTACAGCTGGTCCAATGGTAGGCCTTCTCTTCACTCTACTGATAAGATTGCCTTCTGTAGTGAGACATCAATAAAGATCTTATCTCCATCTGGAAAGTTGCTTAGAATCCACTATAAGGTACCTCTCTACTTTATTTTTTCCTTCAACTCTATTTGTCTAGCCAACGTAAAGGATAATCTAATAGGCTGATTCACAATTACAGGTATCGATCCTACAAAGTAAGATAATGAAAGCAAAAGAGAGTGAAAACATGGATAAGCTATCACTGAACTATATATAGTTAGGAATGGAGGACAAGTTTGAATTCTGGTTTATAGGATTCCTTAATCAACAAAAGTCTCTAAGATATCTGCAACAGGAAATTTTTACTTCAAGCAGCTAAAAGATGAATCTTCTTTTAGATTTTTTAGGCTTTGAGCTTTAGTTGATGTTAATACAAATGTATAGACTTAATTGTAAAATTAATGCAAACAGGAGGGCAATTCATCTTTTGGGACTTGGCCACAGTCATCCATTTATTTTCACGACATTGATAGTTAATCTTGATACATCCGGCCTTCACATCATCCCCATAGGCCATAGCATAATCATACCACCCTTTTTCTATATACAATCTACCTCAATAGTTCAAACCCTAGGTCTCGGGTGAAATTTTATCAAATAGGTAATCAATACAATAATCTAAGATTTGAAATAAAGCATGTGTTATTATACCAGGACAGCTTAAATCAAGTTACGACTTACCGTAATGATGCAAAGGAGTGGGAGTGATTTTCTCTTCTTGGACCGACTTTTCCGTGTGGGAATCGAGAAACATGATAAATTTAATAGGTATAGATCTGAATTACCTTTGAAGGAACTGCAGGCCTTGTCCAGAAGTCACAATACTGAAGGTCTGAGAGCCCAGGATAAAAGCCATGAATCGTAATCCTTGTACACATGATAATGATTATGAAGTTGAGCTTAATGCCACAGCAGCCCCATTGAGTGGTGCTCGAAGCAACAGAGTTCATGATTGCGGTTTTTAAGCTTGGTCTTACTGCCTCCCAGACCTTGACACACATTGTGATCGCAACTTCCTTTGTTACCATGCAGAAATTACTAATGTTGTGCCCACGGCTCCCTTACTGCGATGATAGCATCAGTTCATTTAACTGGTGTTTCCCTTTTATCATCCAAGTCCATTTAGATCCCCGTAGCGAGTGAGGGAAAAACCACAACATTCAATAATTCAGTTTAGTCCCAAGCATGCATCCAACATAGACAGATCATTTTTCAACAAGTACAATTAACACACATGTACATCATAGGAATTAATTAAATTTAAATGCATATAAAGAAATACAAAGAAACAAGTTCATTATAATATCCTTCATAAAATAGTACCGTCCCAATAAAGTTATAGCTATTAGGCTAAAACCCTAATCAAATCAAATTATCAGATTGAATTCTCATTTTTTCATGTCTTTCTCATTCAAATATATATATACAGAGAGTGAGTGAAAAGAAGATAGGAGGAGGTTACCAGAACCCTAAACTGTACAATAACATACTCTAGTGTAGTTCCATGAAGTGGGGTCTAGGGAGAGTAGAGCACACTGTTAGAAACCATGACGGTTCATCTTCATCATCTCACTCCATGGAAAGACGAAATGAACATTTGGCCTTTATATACAAACAAAACATGGGCAGCGCGACAACAATTCGACAACATACAACAACATGACCCAATTACAGCTGAATGATTTCTTTCATTAGCTTAGAATAGAAGGTTCTTTTATTTTTTCATTGTTTATCTTAGAATAGAAGGTTCTTTTCATTCCATTAGCATGTATAAATAAATATGATTGGCAAGGAATATAAAAAGAAGAAAATTCTCTAATACCGTATCTTGTTTTTACATGGTATCAGAGTAGTAGGTCATTGCATATAAATCATCTTCTCGATTAGCAATTTCCTTCATCTAACCTATCTCTACAATGGCGGATGGATTCACTACTTCTTCAGCATCCTATGGTTCTAATACCAGAACTCCACCAACTATGGATCCCACTCATGTTTATTATGTTCGCTCTTCAGATTCACCTGGAATGGACTTGGTTAACACCATTTGATGGAAGAGGTTATCAAGGATAGAAGAGATTAGTGCTTATAACACTGTCAGCCAAGAACAAGCTTGGTTTTATCACTGGTGTTGATGATTCACCAGATGCTTAATCTCAAGATCTTCAATCTTGTTGGAGTAGATTCAATGACTGTAACGCCTCGGATTTTAAACCTCAGACGCTACACGGTGATCATAACCTTGAGGGACTATAAGCTAACCCTTTCTGATATCTGTAACTGAGCACTGCATAATATACTGAGATAAATACAAAAAATTGGCAAAAACTTTCCATAAGGTTCAAATACTTAAAGTATAATTGAAATAAAGATGGATGAAGTCTATTAATATCAAAACTAAAACATCTATTTAAATAACTAGTCTGAAAACTCTGTAGTCTGAAAGCCTCTAAACTGTATGGATAAGGAGTTGATAGGACATGTCCCCAACTAACTCCAACTACTAAAATACTGAAACTAGTAATAAAATGAAATAAGAACCATCCTCGAATCATGAGGACTCACTGCTAGGTCTATTGCTGCTGACTGGAACTGAGATGCTAAGGGTGTTTTGGATCTCGTACTTCTGAACCTATGGTGTAAAGTAAAACACCATAGCACAAATGCGTCAGTACGTGGGAATGTACTGAGTATGCAAGATGAGGTAAGGCTAAATGCAAGGGCTTATGCATGAACAATTACTTAACTGAATAACATGAGAGTACTGAGTGAGGACATATGCATAAATATACAAACCATAACTGAAATCACAATGACATTAAATACTGAGACTCGAATACCACTTTACTGACATCTGAACTCACTAATAATACTGAGATGCTGAATAACTGAATCTACTCATATCAATAACTGAGTTCTGAGCTTGCTACTATTGACTGACTAAATCTGAGATCAAACCTCTCTAATGAATGACCTCTGAATCTACTAATAATTATAAGGAACGATTGTATCTGAGATCGGACCTATCTAGTGGAAGATCTCTGAATTTTTTAATAATAGAAATGATGGATTGAGTTTGAAATCAGGCCTATCTAACTGGTGATCTCTGGAACTATTAGTACTGATACTGATTTGCTTTATGTAAGACCAGTCCTATCTAGCGGGTGGTCTATGAATCTATGGAACTATATAAGTTCCTTACTGAGATGGGTGACTGTGTCTGACAGTCCTGATTTCTGAGTTCTGCTCTGAAGACTGATACTGAAACTACAACTGTGGGAGTTCTTACTTAAACAACATGCCCCGAATCTGATCTAGTGGGGTCCAAGCTGTAACCCCTGCTGGAAGGGTGTCAATACCGTGCCATGGGTAAAGACCTTTTCTATGGTCAAGCCTCTTTAACGGGTGACCCTGAACAGGAAGTCAAGCCTAAGGCAGTATGATAGTCAAGCCTTAATCTAACGAGTGACTCCTAGTACTGCTCTAGCTATGCAGTTCTGGAGTTCAGGGACTGTTACTAACAACTCTACCACTCTAATGGAGAAGCCATCATCCCTGCACTCGCTCGGTGCTAGTTACTACTCCCAACTGAAGGACTCTATACTGGTTCTTAACTGAACCTAGACTGAGCTGAATTTGTTACTGATCATATTGAGTAACTGAGTTAAGCTGAGTTCACTTGATTTCGAAGACTGACAGAATACTACTGAATCTCCTTATCTGATTGAATGATACTAAGTTCTAAATTGATTACTTGAATGCTAATGAGGTCTGAAACTGAATTCCTTAATACTACTAAGATCTGAGATGAGTACTGAACTAAAACTAGAATGATAATTATCCTTAGATTACTGAGATTTCTTAAGTTTTGTAACTATCTAAGAGTACTGAGTTCTACTAATTGTGGCTTGATTTATAGTATCTTGAAACTGACTTTGGCTCTAGACTTGTAGCTAATTTATCGGGTATAAAAACCCTCAGGACTCCATAACATAAAAGTAAAACATAACCATTCTTGAATAATCATGACCATGGACCTTCATTCACAATTACAATCATTAAAGCATCTTTTCAAGCACTTGGAAATCATAAACATGTGATAGTATAGAGAGACATACTATTGGCTCATACTCCATTCAACAAGGTCTTGCATTAAATACTTAACTTGCATTAAAGAACACATCATTGGGGAATTTCATGCTAACATGACACAATTCATTCACTAAGGCTTTTCAACAAACACTTGGCATGCACGGGCCTATACATAATTGGGGATTTCTTGTCAATATGCTATAATGACTCCATTTTCTTGACACAAGCATTTTATCAAACATATAGAGAACATGCTTTTGTTATACAACCAATAATACACCTAAGTATCATAATTTCATCAACCAACATACAACTTGAAGGGGATTTTTCTAGAACATCACATAATTATCACATACTAGGATCAAAGCTTAGAACTTTGTATCTAAATCATGAATTAAAACTTCACAAAACATAATCATGGACTTCCTGTAATGCCCCAAAGTTTTTCCTAGATAAATTTTTGTCCCTGAAGTATCAAACATTGTCTTCTAGGATGATTTACACTTTTTCCTGGTGGAATTCCTTAGATTTCAACTTTTCACTACGTAGGTGATCGAATAAGTTTTCTGCCGACCTAAGATTCATCGACACGGACATTCGGTGAAGGAGTTATGGTTAATTTAAGTCCTAGTCTTAAAACACCGTCATTCCTATCTTTGGCACGTCTCATAGAGGGTGTAAATAGCGATGGTCAATTTCTAGTGAGACTCCACGACGGTGACCTCTACAAGCATAATATTCAACATTCTCAAGATTTCTCTCAATACAAAAAACCCTAGTTCATATACTTCTCCTCCAAGAAACTCAAGATTCAACCGTGGATTTTTGAAATTTATCAGAGATTTGAAATCCCCAAACCGTAGGCTTCAAGGATCAACCATTATTCTTCATAATCGAGGTACGTAGGGTTTTCTTAAAATTTTATAGGTATAGAAATCATGATTGTTAAGAAAGGGGTTTTTGAATTTACGAATACATTCATGTTTAGAAGCTTCGATAATATCGTTTTGGTGTTTAGGCCTTTCCCCAACTTGATTTGAATTGTATATATGTATGTATGCATTGAAAACCATGAATTGTAAATCGAGAGCATGAAATATATAATCTCCCTCTCCCATTACTTTATTATTTGATTTACAAGTTATGAATCCTTACATTTCATGGTTTACAAAATGATTCAAGATACTATTTGTCTTATGTGAAATTTATGATGACTAAGAGTGGGAAAGAGGAATGCTTTAATGATTTTAAATGTTGAGATTGACAAATAAAAAACCTTCAGGAATGTTTTGAGAAGTTGTCCACTAATTGAAATTTTTGAAAGAATGAAAAGCCTTTGCATGATTCTTGACTTATGATTTGAGATATGACTCTTCTTACACTATATGCATGATCAAGTGGCCTGAATTTTGTTTTAGAATGAAATAATTATATATGGATCAAAATAATGACTTGCAAGTCTTGGTATAGTGATACCAACTCAGACAATGCCATAACAAACATAGACTAATATAGAAATTAGACTTTTATGTTTTAGAATTTCAAAATGATGCTTATTCAGAAAAGGCTAAAATAAGGCATAAAGATATGTTAGGTGGTTCCCTGAATAGGGCACGAGTTCAGATAACTCATTGCCCAAAAATGTAATTTACCAATTCGGGTATATTATATTATGCTGGCCTAGTGCCATGTGGTGTATCAGAATCAGAGACTCCAACCCTTGCAGTATACTTGGGTTAGGGGTTTCCCCACTAAGTCAATAGCGGATTCCATATAGCCCATAGAATATCAGAGTTTTAGGGGAGTGCCACTTGTCTCAGAAGTAATACAAAGAATAGACATTGCATTGACAAGAATGATTTATGATTTCCAGAAAGTGCCCATGTGTTTTGAGAACTGTTTATGCATGATGTTTTAACAAATTTCTCTCCACTATTTTACTAATATAAAAGTTTTACTTTGAATTACTTTGCATACCAGTACATTGTATTGACCCCTTCCCCTACCTCTCAGGTTCTGAGGCTTAGTTTAGGGGTCCAGATAAGTAGTAGATTTCATCAGACAAAGTTGCAGTATCCAGTTAGTGAGCCTTCTATATTCCGGAGGGCCTGTTTATTTTCAGACAATTATTAGTGGTAACAGTCTTGGTCTACTAGGGGACTTATCCTAGATTTCAGATTATATTAGAGAGTATGTAATAGAGATTTCATAGATGGTTTGCAGATGTTGCTAGTTTGTTTTAGATTTCGTTCTTCAATGCTAAATTCCTATCATATTTATGACCATAATTCCATCTTGCTACAATTTCCGTATTTCCTTATTTATGTATAAATAGTGTATGTGATTTTAAGTTAGAAGGGTGTCTGGGCCTTCATGGTTCAAGATACTTATCACGGCCAGGGCCTCGGTTTGGATCGTGATAAACTTGGTATCAGAGCACGGTTCATGGTCCTAGGGTGTCTATGAAATTGCATTGGGTAGTGCCTTTTTTATTGGTATGTAGCGCGCCACACTTATAAGCAGGGGGTTGCTAGGCCTTTAGGAATATTTCCCCTCTTTGTTAGCTAGTTTGTGCTTTGGAGTCTAATCTGCCTCTAATTAATGCTCTCTTGCTTTTCAGAAAAATCGATCTTGCCTCTTCGTCGCACTATTGATCAGAATGCACAGAAAGATGAGGTCCGTCCCACTCACGAGATATAGACCCTAATAGAGCTATCACCCCAGAACCTATTCCTTCTTTGGGTGTACCTCCAGTCCAACTACCTCGGGCTCTATGGACCAATGTTAACCGTCCCCCTTCTTCTTAAAGGGATATTTCTAATGCAGAATTTAGACAGTCTATTCATATGCTAGCATAGTTGGTGGCCAATCAGGATAAAAAATTAAAAGATGTAGGTTTTGCATCTATTACATATAAGGCTACTAAGGTGGGTTAGTGTCACACCCCAAATCCCATTGGAGCGGACTGACACCCGTAGCCGAGGAGGCCCGGGAGAACCCGTTCATAACCTATACTTTCACATTAACATTACTTATGAAAATTAGAAATTTGGGCAGCACTTCATTGTAAATAGAAGAAAATAGTACCTGTATCAACCCAGCAGACACTTATAAATATATATATGAACAGTAATTGGCCGTTAGAGCCATCACGTCTATCAACCAAACACTCCTATGGCTGTACAATATGTCTACAAAAGCCTCTACATAGATACACAACTGAGTTGGGGTCGGGACGAACTCCCGCCCACAAAAGACTTTTATACAAATACCAAAGGTACATATAGAGACGACTTGGGATGCCCCGAAACAACTGGAGCTCACCACTAACAATAGAATGTCCTGGCTCTTACTGCGGAGGTGTACGACCTGAAGTGCCTGTTCCTGCAGGCATGAATGCAGGTCCCCCGTGAGGGACGTCAGTACGAAAATATGTACTGAGTATGTAAGGCAGGGAGTATCAACATGAGATACAAAAGATCAACAGAACCCAGATACCAGTGAATAAACAGTATGAGTAGACCACACTTAAAAGAACTGATGGGATACCTGCACATTACTTTCATATCATTACTTCCCGTAATCCTTATCAATACATAACATATGTCATACAATGGCCAACTGATCAGTGGTACTAATACAATACATCAGGGACCACCCCTGGAATAACATATATATACATAAGTTTTATAATACAATGGCCAACTGATCAGTGGTACTAATACAATACATCAGGGACCACCCCTGGAATAGCATATATATACATAATCTTTATAATACAATGGCCAACTGATCAATGGTACTAATATAATACATCATATCATCAATTTAAAATATAGACATTCCATTTCTTAATTCAATTAATCTTTGAGATTGGTTACTTTGTGGTCACACTTTATGGAACTTGAAACCATGATACCTCAATAGGAAAAACATGTAAATAGGTAATCATTATCATGAAAATGAAGTAGAGAATCATGGATACCTCATTAAACCATTTCGGAGTCAACAATAGTATATGGATATTTTTTTTGACTAGCCGGACATCTTAAAAGTGAAAACAAGTTCAATTGGTAGTGTCGAAGATCATATGATGTTAGTATGTGTCATGTGTCGTAGGACAATGTTGGAAGCTTACTTGAGAGTGTCATGGGTCATTATTCATGCCAAAGAGTAGATAGAGTATGTCTTACATACCTTGATATAACCACTTCAATACAAGTGACTTCCCGTACTCTTCGAACACTTATCTACAATAAGTCATTTATGGCAAACTAGCATTAGCAACCAAACCTTACCATTTAGGTATTAAATTCACCAATTAACGTCTAGGAAGTAATCCTTTAGCTCATCAATAAGAGTACTACATACATCCTCTTATACTCTTATTACATTCACATATCATGCATTTTCATGAAATATCCCTCAACATCACTCTTAGCCTTTATTTCCCTTCTTAAAACCATCCAATACCAACATGATCACTAGGCATACATAACCACTAATATAATGATATATCACCGCAATTCATCCTTCGTAATCCAATACAGCAACTTCCATAATTTACTACTAACAATTTATACACAACAATTCATAACTATGTTTCTAGTTATCTTCCAACATCAAGACAATACTCATAATCCTTTATCAATACTTATTCATGGATAAAAATCAAGAATAAACAATATTCATACCTTAACAATGGACTCTTGTATTTGGAATCCTCCTTACATAACCATGGGGTGCTTCTCGAAGCTTTCGAGATGGTGAACACAACTACGGAACCAATTTGAATTTTCTACGGTTGAATCTTGAGTTATTTGGGATTTTTGTTTGGAACCTAAAAGGTGTTCTTGAGAGAAAATTAGAGAAAAGGGGTATATTTTGCTGAATTTGGAGCTGAATCAGATGTTATAGACGAATTAGGGGTGAGGTGAAATGACTAAAATGCCCCTAAGAAAACAAGAAAAGTCGAAACTATCCCTCAGTTGACAAACTGACAGGCTGAAGTAAAACGGATATAAATCCTTACTTAGATGTTGTATTTGGATGAAACTAGTTTCATTGGAAAGAAGACTCAAAGATCTTTCGTTTGATATATTATAGCTCACACAGTTCATTATATACAGGGAGTTATGATCGTTTGAAGTTGACCCTGAAATGCTGAAAAAAAAACTGGGCAACAGGCTTTGCGTTTTGCTACTGTTTTGAAATCCAAACGCAGCCTTATGCATTCCGAAAAATTCCAAAACTTATCCGAGATGTACTATGAGATTGCCCGATCGTAACACAATTTGAAAATCTAAAAATGAAGGTCGGGAAGGTCGAGAAGTTGTATCCCGAAGGTTGCCAGCTAAAATGACTCGAAGTTACACTCAGAAAAATTTTTCAAGTTTTTAAGTCTAAGAGCACTCTATTAAAGGCTAATCCATGCACGACTTTTACGGGGTGTTACAGTTAGTTCATGAGAATGAACTCGCCCAAGTTTACTGAACCAAGGTAGAAGAAGATCCACATGAATTTGTGGATGAGATGGAGAAAATATTTAAGATGATGCATGTGGAGGAGATAGAAGGGGTGGAGTTAGCAACTTATCAACTCAAGGATGTTGCAAATCAGTGGTATAACGACTGAGAGAATGCAAAGGGAGAGAGTGCTGAGCCCACAGTTTGAGGTGAATTTGTGGAAGCTTTTCTTGACCGATTCTTTCCTCTAGAGTTGAGGGAAGCCAAAATGGAAGAATTCATGCACCTGAAGCAAGAAAAGATGAGTGTACAAGAGTACACTCTAAAGTTTAACCAACTGGCACGTTATGCACTAGAGATGACTAGCAATACGAGAGCCTTGATGAGGAAGTTTGCATCTACCCTTTCAGATGATCTAGTGCTTGAATGTCAAGGGACGATGCTAAATAGTGATATGAACTTTTCTAGGCTGTCAGTCCATATGCAATAGGTAGAATAAAGGAAAAATAAAATCACTGAGCCTAGAGAGAAGGACAAGCAGGCAAAGAGAGCCAGAACAATAGATCCGTATCATAGTCAGCCGCAAAGTGGTAAGTGGGGTAGTAAATGGTAAAAGAAGAAGAATTGGGGAAATGCACAGTCTGCAGGCAGCGCCCCAGCGCCCAGACCTCTAGTTGATAGAAGATCTTAAAGTTGCCATACTAATCAGGAATCCAGAGCTCAGAATACTCAGTCACAGGGTAGTGTCTCTACAGCATCATACTTTTCTGTGGTGTGAGACTTGTGGTAAGAATCATCTAGGAAGGTGTCAGTGGGGTGCATTTGTATGTTATTTATATGGTCAGCCGGGTCACTTATAGAGGGATTGTACATTTGCTACAAGGAATGTTGGTAATGTAAAATCTCAGGCAAATTCTTCTCACAACCACCACCCAAAAAGGGAACCACTTCATGTACCTGAAGTAATCGCAACTGGTTGTACGCTTTGACTAACCGCCAGGAGGTAGAGGCCTCACCAAATGTTGTCACCGATACGTTACACATCTTTTCCCATGATGTTTATATGATACTTGATCCCGGGTCTACCTTGTCTTATATGACCCCATTTGTGGCTGTTGGTTTTGGGTTTGAGCCCGAAGTCGTTACCGACCGTTTCTTTATTTCTACTTTGGTGGATGATTCTATTGTGGCTAGGAGGATATATAAAATTTGTGTTGTGTCTATTCTTATCTGGGATACTGTGGACGATCTCATAGACCTTGATATGGTTGATTTTGATGCTATCCTAGGGATGGACTGGTTCCATTTGTGTTATTCCACACTATACTATAAAACCCGAAAGGTTACTTTTTATTTTCCTAATAAGCCAATAATAAAATGGGAAGGGCACTCTTTAGCACCTAGAGGGCACTTCATATCTTGTCTCAGGGCCCGTAAACTCATTTCCAAAGGTTTCTTGTATCATTTTATTCGGGTTAAAGATTTTAACACCGAGAGTCTTCCTCGTTAGTCTGTCCCTGTAGTAAATGAAATCCTAGAAGTCTTTCAAGATGATCTCCCAGGAATACCACCTGATAGGGAGATAGATTTTAGCATTGATGTATTGCCAGACACCTTCCCCATCTCTATTCCACCATATAGAATGGCTCCAGTAGAGTTGAAAGAGTAGCTAGCAGACCTCTTAGATAAAGGTTTCATCTATCCTAGTGTTTCTCCATGGGGTGCACCTGTACTTTTTGTGCGAAAGAAAAATGGTTCCCTGCGTATGTGCATTGATTACCACCAGTTAAACAAGGTCACTATCAAAAATAAGTATCTACTTCCTAGGATTGATGATTTGTTTGACCAACTTTAGGGTGGTAAGTGCTTTTCTAAAATAGACCTTCGATCAGCATATCATCAATTGAAAGTTAGGGAATGGGACATTCCCAAGACAGCTTTCCAAACCAGATATAATCAATATAAATTCCTAGTCATGTCCTTCAGGTTGACTAATGCCCCTGCATCCTTCATAAACCTAATGAATATGGTCTTCCAACAGTTTCTAGACTTGTTTGTCATAGTTTTCATTGATGATATCTTGATTTATTCCATAAGTGAGGAGGACCATGCTGATCATCTCTGAATTATCCTCCAGACTCTCAAAGATCATAGGTTGTATGTAAAGTTCTCCAAGTGTGAATTCTGGTTAAATTCTATTGATTTCTTGGGGCACATTGTGTCTAGTGAGGGGATTAAGGTTAATCCTCAAAAGGTTGAGGTAGTTAGAAAATGGCCCAGACCCACGAATCCAACCGACAGTCGGAGCTTCTTAGGTTTGGCGGGTTATTATAGAATATTCATAGAAAGTTTTTCTTCCATAGCTGTACCACTTATTAAGTTGACTCAAAAAAGGTGAAGTTTTTATGGTCTAACTTTTGTGAGAATAGTTTTGAGAAGTTGAAAGACAAATTGACTACTGCTCCTGTTTTGACTCTTCTGGAGGGTACAGAAGGATTCGTTGTATACTGTGATGCATCCCGAGTGGGACTTGGGTGTGTTCTTATGCAGCACGATAAGGTAGTGGCTTATGCATCTAGGCAGTTAAAGGTGCACGAGCAGAACTACCCTACTCATGACTTAGAGTTAGCGGCTTTGTTTTTTCCACTTAATATCTGGTGGCACTATTTTTATGGGGTACATATTGATATATTTACTAATCACAAGAGTTTACAGTATATTTTCTCGCAGAAAGAATTGAATCTCAGGCAAAGGCGATGGTTGAAACTTTTAAAGGACTATGACATGAGCCTGGACTATCATCCGGGCAAGGCGAACGTGATAACCAACACCCTCAGCAGTTTATTTATGGGCAGTCTTTCTCATGTGGGGAAAGAAAAGAGGGAGATGGTGAAGGATATTCACCGACTTGCAAATCTAAGAGTGCAACTTTTGGATTTCAAGGATGGAGGAGTGGTTGTTCATGAGATAGATAAATCTTCCTTTTGTGTAGAAGTTAAAGTGAAACAGGTTAAAGATCCCATCTTGATGTAGATCAAGAAAGATATGGGTCAACAAAAGATAATGTCATTTAAATTGGTAGTGATGGTATTTTGAGATACCAGGGTAGGTTGTGTATGCCAGATGTAGATGGTCTAAGGAAGAGAATCCTTGACGAAGCTTACATATCGAGGTATGTTGTTCACACTGGCTTTACTAAGATGTATCATGATTTGAAAACCATTTATTAGTGGAATAATATGAAGCGTGATATGGCTAACTATGTTGCCAAGTGTTTGAATTATCAACAAGTTAAAGTGGAACATATGAGGCCAGGTGGTTCTTCTCAAGAAATAGCTTTGCCTTTATGGAAGTTGGAGATGATTAATATGGACTTCATTACAGGACTTTCGAGGTCCTGAAACCAGTATGATTCCATTTGGATGATTGTAGATAGGCTGAACAAGTCAGCTCACTCTTTACCTATCAGGACTAGTCATTTGGGAGAGGATTATGCCAAGCTGTTCATTACAAAAATAGTTCATTTGCATGGGGCACCGGTTTCCATCATATCTGACCGAGGTACACAGTTTTCTTCACAGTTTTGGAGATAGTTTCAAAGGGTTTTAGGTACCCAAGTGAATTTGAGCATGGCTTTCCATCCTCAGACAGACGGTCAACTTGAGCGCACCATCTAGACCCTTGAGGATACGTTGAGGGCCTACGTGATTGATTTTAAAGGTAGTTGGGTAGAGTACTTTCCATTGATAGAGTTTTCATATAATAATAGTTTCTATTCCAGTATTAAGATGGCACCATTTGAGGAATTGTATAGGAGAAGATGTAGGTCTCCAATAGGATGGTATGAAGTAGGTGAGATACAGATGTTTAGGCCTGATCTTGTTCACCAGGCAATGAAGGATGCGAAAGTCATTAGAGAATGACTTAAGAAAGCTCAGAGTCATAAAAAATCCTACACCGATGTTAGGAAAAGAGATCTAGAGTTTGAGCTTGGAGATTGGGTGTTTCTAAAAGTTTCTCCTATGAAGGGAGTCATGCGGTTTGAGAAGAAAGAAAAGTTGAGTCCTCGTTATATAGGACCATATTTGATTTTGAGAAGGGTAGGTCAAGTTACATATGAGTTAGAGTTGCCTGCTAGTTTGGGTTCTGTTCATCCGGTATTTCATATATCTATGTTGAAGAAGTGCATTGGAGACCATTCTTTAGTGTTGCCTGTCGAAGAAATCAAAGTGAAAGACTCATTATCCTATGAAGAAGATCCTATAGAAATTTTGGATCACCAAGTTAGAAGATTGAGGAACGAAGAGATAGCATCCGTTAAAGTGTTGTGGAGAAACCAGAAATTTGAAGAAGCAACTTGGGAATCAAAAGTTGACACCCAAACCTTTTTGATCTAATGGAAGGTACAATCCTTGCCTTATTCTTTGTATGCCTTAGTATGCTTGAAATTATGCTTGTCTGTTTCCCGCATCAATATTTGGGAACGAATGTTCCCAAGGGGGGGATATTGTAACACCCCAAAATTTTTCCTAGCTAAATTTTTGTCCCTAAAGTATCAAGCATTGGTTTCTAGGATGATTTATACTTTTTTTCCTGGTGGAATTCCTTGGATTTGAAATTTCTAAGGCTTGAATGTTTCAATATAGAGTTCCTATAATTTATTTTGGTGTGTGTATACTCACTACCACAATTCAAATCAACAGGCTTCCTTCCAAAGTTCTTAAAGGTAAATAACACCTTATGAAATTCTATTTGGCAACACACTTTCTTATCAATTATTAAGATATTTTGGTTGCCTATGCTTTGCCAACACTTAATCTCATGGAAGGAGTAAATTTGATCCTAGATCCACTAGACGTATCTTCGTAGGATACCCAAGTGATAAAAAAGGGTACAAAATTCTTGTAATACCCTGTAAAGTCCTAACTCTAAAGTTCAGCTTATAAAGCTTTCCAAGCTCCAAGACTTAGAAAATTTTGCTAAGTGTTCAAGATTCAACACTTAGTTTCATTTTAGATCTCCGAACATCGACAATTTATTTGATGACCTTTGCGACCTTCATTTTTATATTTTTAAGTTTGGTTGCGATGGGCAAGGTCGTAGTACATCTCAGGTAAGTTTCAGAATTTTTTAGAAGGCGTATGATGATAGGCGAATTTACGCGCCTATATCAATATATTTTGCCCATATTTTAGCCTAGTTTTGAGAACAAATTATATATTTCATGCACTTTTAGTCCTTTTTCCTATAAATGAGCTAACGAACATGATTAGTAAAGTTTCAGGTATAAATGATGCAAAATACAGAATTTTATGGCTTACTTGACGCAAAAGAAAGCTCACAAAGGAAGGGAAAGAAGTTTACACGCCTAAGGACCAAAACTGATGCATGGAAAATCTGTCCCGGGCTAAAACAACATTTCTGAATACTTTGGGGACTGCATGGAATACTTTGGGGACTTACAGACACAAAGCTGGATTTTGACAATGATACATTAACCTAGTACAATTGGGTTATGTATTTCATTAGTTTAGTAGGATTATGATAATGTTACCTTAACCTAGTACATTTGGGTTAAGTATTCCATTAGCCTAGTAGGATTTGGTTATTTATTTCATTAGCTTAGTAGGATTAGGATATGGGTATTATAAATACCCTATCATGCTAGAGATTTATAGACATTCCTCCCTTAGTGGAGAGATACAATCAAACAATTAATTTTCCATCCCTCTCATCTTTCACTAAAAACACTTCTAATCTACTCTTCTATTCATCTATTCCACAACAAGAGAATCGTTACTTGCTAAGGAATCACCAAAACCACACGTCTATCACCTACTTCTCACGCTATCAACCATGCAAATCGTGATATCCTTCGCATTCATGGGTAACTAAACCTCTTAGTTGGGGTTATGGAAGCCGAATGAGTTACTATCTATTGCTGTGAGTTTGTGAGTTCGAGACACGTATATTGCTTATATCATTATTCTCTTCATCTTAATCTACATTCTTTGTGGCTGCAGACGCAAGAATACACCAGTATAACATTTAACCTGTTCAAGAGAAAGGTTATTTGTCTGGAAAAGAGATAGTGTCAAGGTAGTAGGACACCCTTTCCTATTAAAAAGCTAGTGTCGTAACTGGACTAACCTCTTGGAGAATTCGTACCGTTAGACACGATTTAAGCTCGAGAGAGTTAAAGTGAAATAGTCCTTGTTTAGGTCGAGAGACGCTTGGATTTACCATCGACTACAATTCTCTATAAGCAATTGCATGTCAAGACTCTACACACTCATAACCAATAGAGACGTATACCTCAGAAGGTGGACATAATCCCAACGCCTCAATTCTCATTGTTTACAACCTACGTAACAATCTTTCTCTTTTTACTTTGCTATTTTCAACTTTTAATTCAATATTTTGTTTACATTACTTGCACGACAAGACTCCCCACTTTTACGAGACTTGCACCAAAAGTTTAGTAATTTTGCTTACTTGTTGGCCAAGCTATTCCCAGTGGGATCGACACCCAACCCAGGTTGGGTTTTATATTTGCTAACGACCGCTTTACACTCAAACGAGAGCTGTAGATTGAGCGTTATCAAAAATTGGCGCCGTTGCCGGGGAATACGAGTGTCAGTCAAGTTCGTGATAATTACTAGACCCTTTGGTCAAAGATTCTCGTACTTTTACTTTCAGTTTTGTTTTTGTTTTTTTTAGGTTTATTCAGTGCATCAATGGAGGCACAACGTGAAATTGAAAGGATGGCTGCTCAAGTGCATCAACAGAATATTGATAACCGTAGGCGAGCAACAAATCCTGACGATGTGGATCTGGGCGATGAAGATCTACTAAACCCATGGCATACCACTGAGATGGCGGCACCCATGTAGAGGAGAGATCGTCAAGAACGATTTAGGCCCGAACGGCGAGCTGTGCACATACCGTTCGATGATGATGATGATGATCTTGACGAAGCTGGTGCCACAGGAGCTATTATTCTTCCACCCTTGGCACCTGGAGCAAAGTTCAATATCACTAGCACCATGATTCAGCTTTTGCAACTCAAGGGATTATTTGGTGGACTAGCAGGCGATAATCCGAATATGCATCTGATCAACTTTATTTCTACATGCAAGTCATTCGACAATCCTGGCGTTGGACAGAATGCAATTCGATTACGTCTATTTCCATTGTCTCTGTCTGGGGAGGCAACTATGTGGTTGAATGGGCTGACTCCTGATTCTATTACAAATTGGAGGCAATTGAGAGACGCTTTCCTAGAAAAATTCTTTCCGCCATCCAAAAGAGCATAGTTGAGAGATGAGATCATCAATTTTTGACAGCTTCCAACTGAAGCTCTCCACAAAACATGGGAGAGGTTCAAGACGAAGCTAATGCGATGCCCAAACCATCATATGACCAATGTCCACTTGATGGAGATATTATACAGAGCCTTGAATTCGGTGACTAAGCCATTGGTTGATAATGCGGCTGGAGGATCATTTATGGACCTCACCTTTGTTCAGGCAAGAAATATGCTAGACCGAATGACAAAGCAAAGTAGAGCTTGGCATACCAGGGATTCTGAGGTAGCAAGCCCCACTTTATCTATTAGCATGACTGCAGAACAAAGGAGAAGAGAAGAGGAACGCGATCAAGATATGGCTCACATGAAGACACAAATGAATCTTCTTACCAAGCATCTATTATCAGGGAAGACCGAAAAAGTTAAGGTCATTGGAGCACATAGAAGAGATGAATCTGATTCTGAGGAAGAAGCCAACTACTTGAACAATCAGGGGGGTTTCCGAGGCAATGCCCAAGGAAACCAAGGTCGGAACTATTATAATGAATCTGGATACAAGGACCGTGATCAAGTTAGTTGGAAGAATAATTCAGACAGGAGTGGTGTGTATATTCCTCCTAGAAATCATGAGGCTGAGGCGTCTGGTTCTGAAAAGATGTCTATGAAAGATATGATGGCCAAGCCGCTGAAAGGAGTGGAGGCAACTAATATGGGCGTAACTGAGGTGAAGAATGATTTGTCTTCAACGAATCAGTTGGTTAACTCATATTCCATTGCAATAAGACAACTAGAGCATCAATTCAGTCAACTTTCAGCAGCACTCAACCAAAGAAAAGTCGGCACCTTACCTAGCGATACTGTGAAAAACCCAAGGAATGATGGGTCATGCATGGCCATCACTACCAGAAGTGGTAAGGTGCTGGAAACTTCACCAAAAGGCAAGAAAGTGATTGACGAAGTTGCGGACATAGATGACAATGCAAAAGGAGAAGATGCCCTAGCTACTACTCCTGACGTTAAGGACGCCACATCCAGCACTGTGCATCCTGAAATAGTGGAAAAACGGAAGCAAGAGGAGAAGAAAACCGTGGCGAGAACACTTCCATACCCACCACCACCTTTTCCCCAAAGATTGAAGAAGGTGGCAGATGACACAAAGTTCAGCAAATTCATGACTATGCTCAAGCAGCTGACCATTAATGTTCCATTGGTGGAGGCACTTGAACAAATGCCTGGATATGCGAAGTTTATGAAGGACCTGTTGACAAAGAAGCGGGCAGCAAGTTATGAGTTGACGGATAATGTTCATCATTGTAGTGCAATCGCTACAAGGTCGTTAGTTCAAAAGAAGGCAGATCCTGGAGCTTTCACTATTCCCTGTACCATTGGATCGGTGGATTTTGCTAAGGCATTGTGTGATCTAGGTGCTAGCATCAATTTGATGCCACTATCCATCTATAAGAAGTTGGGATTAGGCGATCCGACACCAACTGATATGAAGCTCGTGATGGCTGATAGGTCGGTAAAACGACCTGTGGGTATCCTGAATGATGTGTTGGTGAAAGTTTCTTCATTCATCTTTCCTGCAGACTTTGTTATTCTGGATTGTAAGGAGGATTCTGAAGTTCCCATAATCTTGGGACGTCCTTTCCTTGCAACTGGAAGTGTGCTTATTGACATGAAAGATAATGAGCTTCTGTTTCGAATTAATGACGAAGTGGTACGGTTTGATATACACAAAACAATGAAGTAGCCCAGCAATATGAATGAGTTATCTGTAGCTGATGTTCATCATGAGGATACGAAAGCATTATCTATAGAGAAACAACCTACGGTTGAGCCATTGACTGCTGTACCACTGAATGTTGAGCATGAGGACGATGAAGATGATAAAGAACTTATGGGTGATCTAACAGAAATAGAACCATATACTCCTAAGCAACCGAATAGTGATCTCAAGAATCAACCAACAGCAAAGACTCCCATTGACGATCCACCAACACTAGAATCGCAAGAGCTCCCTGATTATCTAAGGTATGTGTTCTTGGAAAGTAGAAATATACTTCCGAAGAGTGCAGATGATTTAAGTGAACAGCACGTAGAAGCTCTCATCTCTGCTCTGAAGAGATACAAGAGAGCTATGGGTTGGACTATTGATGATATAATTGGAGACTCTCCGGGGAAACGTATGAACCATCTTGAAGAAGATCGCATGCCCACAGGTAAGCCTCATTGTCGTCTAAATCCTTTCAGAAAATGATCCACCATTTACCTCGATGAAGTTTGAGTACTCGAGGTAACTATGTCGAGCCACGACAATAAATAAGGCGCTAGATGGGAGGCAACCCATCGTTTTATCGTTTTATCATTTTATCATTTTTTGTTTTGTTCTAGTACTTGTTTTGTTTTGATAAATGAAAAATCCAAAAATAAGAGTCGTGCCACGACCAAAACTAAGGCGCTTGGTGGGAGGCAACCCATCGTACTAATCATTTTCATTTGTTTTGAGCAAAAATAGGTGCAAGAAGTATTCAACGAGGAGATTGATTTCAATTGACGATTTGGACGCATTGTATGGTAAAGTCGGTAAGTTAGGAATGGTGGTGCATAAGGCTATAAATTGAGCCTTTCTCACGTCAAAATAGGCTTCGAAGAAGGCTAGGACTTGGTAAAAATAGGCCACGAACGATGCACAACCTATTCTATAGCCTAAGGACTCGGAATCTAGTGTGCTATACACTATGAGCCACCTATTCCTAGGTATGATTTTGACTATGCGCCGCCTATGCTATGGCATTTGGTCTCAGTATCTCATATGCCATAGACTATGCGGCTCATATGTCTACAAATGCCATAGACAATGCGCCGCATATGTCATGACTATGCCAAGCATTATGCGCTGCATATGTATCATTTTTGTCTCCAAAACCTATTGTAAATGGGTCATAACCCGACCCATTCTTTTCCTATATAAAGGGGACTTAGTCTTGAAACATAACCACACTAGAAATTGACCTAAAGGCACCGCATTCCCTCTCCAAATCATCTCAAAAGATTTCCTTTTGTTCTTCAAGGAGCAAGGAGAACCCTCCTCACTGCAAATACCTCGACTCATGCTTGGAATTAAGTGGGATACTTATGAGGAAATTCTGGGGATGATGACTCTTATGCTGATTCTAATGCAAGGGGTATGACCCCAGACATAGAGGATAAGTCCGACCAACCAGGTTCCTCGTATTTATTTTCCACTGAGGACAGTGTTCCGTCTAAGTGTGGGGTGGCATTATCGCATACTATACTTCTTTGTTTGCACCTATGTTTGTTTGTTTACTTTGTTTATTTGAGTCCGTTTTTTTTTTCATTTTTTTTTTGTTTGGCATTTTTTTAAGTTTTTTTTAGGAGTCAAATCTTTTCTAGCTTCGCATGAAATCATTTTGATAGGCAGCATGAGATTATAACAAGAGTATGTGCTACAATTGTGACTATTGAGACGTTTAGGCTCTAGTTGTGACTCATTATGTGATATTGTGTGATTTAATTCCTTCACTTGTTGGGTCGAGAGTCTATATTACTTCCAATCAAGTCGACCATGTGCCTTGTGTGTGTGAGATAAAAGTATATTCTATGTATGTGGCTGATGCTAGAACTTGCCTGGTATGTATGCAAAGCGAAAATAAGGAGTGTAAGTTTAGGATATGATTTAGGCATTTCTTTGGCAACCTATATTTGTTTACCTTCAGTTTTACCTACCCATTGACATCATCCTAGTAAAACCCTTTTGTGCCTTTAGCCTATTTCTTTGACAACCTTGTATGTAAGCCTAATCCATTTCTTTCAAGACCACAATTTGATCCAAATTCCTAAGTGCTTTAAAGTGAAAAAGTCATGTGACAACATAAGAGGAAATTGGGTAAGAATGATGCTTTAAATTGCAAAGGTGCTTGAATGTGTTATGAAAAATAAAGTGCTATCATAAGAGGTATGTTGTGAAAAGAAAAAGGAAAAGAAAGCTGAAAAGTGAGTTGTGCTTAAAAATTGAAAAATAAAAGAGGATAACAAGGGTGGTAGAAAAAAAAAAGAAGAGAAAGAAGAAAGGTTGAAAGAAACAAGTGGCAATGATACAAAGTGATGTATTAAAGCGCTTAGGAACCTAGTCACTATTCTTGGCCAAAATAGTCCTACCCGTCCCTTAGCCTACATTACAACCATCAAAAGACCTACTTGATCCTAATCTTAACATTCTGACATTTAGTGGAGCACTACATTAAGGGCAAGCCTATGGTCATCAGTTGCTGCATATGAATTCTTTGTGAGAGCAAGAGCAAGGATATTTCTATACCCATGTTTGAAAAATATGCTATACTTGTGAGTTATTATGGGTACTATATTGTGAGACACACATGGTTGATGAGTTTTGGATAGTTGTATATGATTCTATGCACCTTAACGTTTGCATGCGAGTTGATCACCATCACGAGTCTATGCTAGAGGTTAAATTGTTTCTACTTATAATCGGAAAGCTACTCTTTGTTGATAGTTGTTGTGCTTGTCTTGAAGAATGTTTTGTGTGGTTGCTGTAAAAACCCTAAGTTGGTGTTTAGAAGGACATGATATGTTGTTCGAGGATGAAAAAAGCTCTAAGTGTGGGGAGTTGATGATAGGCGAATTTACGCGCCTATATCAATATATTTTGCCCATATTTTAGCCTAGTTTTGAGAACAAATTATATATTTCATGCACTTTTAGTCCTTTTTCCTATAAATGAGCTAACGAACATGATTAGTAAAGTTTCAGGTATAAATGATGCAAAATACAGCATTTTATGGCTTACTTGACACAAAAGAAAGCTCACAAAGGAAGGGAAAGAAGTTTACACGCCTAAGGACCAAAACTGCTGCATGGAAAATCTGTCCCGGGCTAAGACAACATTTCTGAATACTTTGGGGACTGCATGGAAAATCTGTCCAGGAGTAAAACAACATTTCTGAATACTTTGGGGACTTACAGACACAAAGCTGGATTTTGACAATGATACATTAACCTAGTACAATTGGGTTATGTATTTCATTAGTTTAGTAGGATTATGATAATGTTACCTTAACCTAGTACATTTGGGTTAAGTATTCCATTAGCCTAGTAGGATTTGGTTATTTATTTCATTAGCTTAGTAGGATTAGGATATGGGTATTATAAATACCCTATCATGCTAGAGATTTATAGACATTCCTCCCTTAGTGGAGAGATACAATCAAACAATTAATTTTCCATCCCTCTCATCTTCCACTAAAAACACTTCTAATCTACTCTTCTATTCATCTATTCCACAACAAGAGAATCGTTACTTGCTAAGGAATCACCAAAACCACACGCCTATCACCTACTTCTCACGCCATCAACCATGCAAATCGTGATATCCTTCGCATTCATGGGTAACTAAACCTCTTAGTTGGGGTTATGGAAGCCGAATGAGTTACTATCTATTGCTGTGAGTTTGTGAGTTCGAGACACGTATATTGCTTATATCATTATTCTCTTCATCTTAATCTACATTCTTTGTGGCTGCAGACGCAAGAATACGCCAGTATAACATTTAACCTGTTCGAGAGAAAGGTTATTTGTCTGGAAAAGAGATAGTGTCAAGGTAGTAGGACACCCTTTCCTATTAAAAAGCTAGTGCCGTAACTGTACTAACCTCTAGGAGAATTCATACCATTAGACACGCTTTAAGCTCGAGAGAGTTAAAGTGAAATAGTCCTTGTTTAGGTCGAGAGACACTTGGATTTAACATCGACTACAATTCTCTATAAGCAATTGCATGTCAACACTCTACACACTCATAACCAATAGAGACGTATACCTCAGAAGGTGGACATAACCCCAACGCCTCAATTCTCATTGTTTACAACCTACATAACAATCTTTCTCTTTTTACTTTGCTATTTTCAGCTTTTACTTCAATATTTTGTTTACATTACTTGCACGACAAGACCCCCCCCTTTTACGAGACTTGCACCAAAAGTTTAGTAATTTTGCTTACTTGTTGGCCAAGCTATTCCCTGTGGGATCGACACCCAACCCAGGTTGGGTTCTATATTTGCTAACGACCGCTTTACACTCAAACGAGAGCTGTAGATTGAGCGTTATCAGCATAAGGGCATGTTTAGGTTTCTAAAATAGTAGCTCGGGGTGATAAGCCCGCGACGCCCCATTTACAACAGTGCAATAATCCAGGCATTGCCCCAGTTATAGCAGTGCTATAAGGCATGCACTGCCTGGGTTAGTCCACCGGGCTAAGGCAAGCACCGCCCGGAGTAGTCCACCGGGCTTAGGCAGGCATCGCCTGGGAAACTCCAGTGCTTGCCAGTTGTTTAGAATTCCATTTCCGTGCTCTCAAGGTTATTTTGGGAATTTTTCCTTAGTATATATACTCAAAAAATGGGATTAAGCTTCCATAACACCAAAATATAACCTCTTGCCTCAAAATCCTCTCAAGAACACATTAAGGTTTTTCATAGAAGATTCAAGTTCAAGAAATTCCCTCCATCAATCTTCATTGAATCAAGAGACAAGGTATGGGTAGTGTTTATCTATGGATACATTCCGTTCAAAGAGATCAAGAACCCTATTTTTAAACTATATGCCATTCTTGTTATGTTTTGATTTGGTAGTTGATCTTGTTTATGTGTGGAATGATGTCGAATCTTTATGGGTTTGTATGAAATTATGATGGCATGGTAGTTGAAATATATAAACTTTGAGTGATTTGGGTGGTTGAAGTCATGAATAAACCTATGCCATAAAGTGTGCATGCAAGGTGTTTGAGAAAGTACGAAAGAGACTAGAAATCATGCGATATAGCTAAGTAAAACCCAAATGACAAGTCCATGCTCTATCCCTTATGACTCAACATGAATTCCATGCAAATTATTATGTATTGTTGTTATACTATGGAATGCTCATGATTAGAACCATGCAATTATGTACATGTTATATGCATTATCTTTCATGATCAAGAATATGAAATCACGTGTAGCATGAAATCCCCTACTTATGGTATTATGAATTGTGAATGCTATTCTTATGATCAAGAAGTGTTAGTTTCCTTCTATCGAGTCCTGGGGTACTTGTACCTGAAAAATATAGCTGTGTTCCTAGATCCATGTCATGTTATCACAATACTCTCAGTCAAGCCACAATCTATATAATTCAGTCAGTCATGTGACTTAGGAAACCTCAGAAATCTCAGTAGTTTTCTAATCTCAGTACTCAGTAATCTCAGTGATCTTAGTAATATCAGTATTCCTAGCAATATCAATAATTTCAGTGCTATCAGTCAGTCCTCAGAACTTAGTAAGTTCCTTCAGTCAAGGGAACCCAGTAAACTTAATTTAACTTCGCTAAAAAATACCGCTAGTATCAGTTCAGTTAACTCAGCCTAGTCCAGTTCATCTAATTAATTCAGTTTAGTCAATCAGTTTAGCTCAGTTAATCAATTTAGAGTCTTTTAGTTGGCAATTAGAACTAGAATAGAGAGAGTATGGGGATGACGGCTTCCCCGCTATAGAGGCAGAGTCGTTAGCAGCAATCCCTATACTCTAGAATTGTGTAGACAGCGCAGGACCCAGAGTCACCCATCATATTAGGCTTGGCTCCCTCCAGGTGTCACCTTTCATATTAGGCATGGCATCCTGGGTTCAGTTAGCAGTATCTTTAACCGTGGCACTATATTGACACCCTTCTAATCAGGGCAAAGATTGGACCCCCCAGTTCAGTATAGGGGCATGTCGGTTAGGTGATTACCTCCCATAGTTACAATTTTAGTATCAATCTTTAGAGTAGAAATTAGAAATCAGCACTGTCAGATATAGTCATTGATCTCAGTAAGGAACTCAGATAGTTCCACAGATTTAAAAAACACCCATCATATAGGTTTGGTCTCTTATTAAGTTATTCCGTATCAGTACTTATAGAGGTCACCCATCAGATAGACTTGATCTCAATCTTAGATTCAGTTGAGTATTCTCATAATTAGTTCCAGAGATCACCTGTTATTTAGGCCTGATCTCAAACTTAGTCACTCTTAATCATTATTAGAATATTTAGACTGTCAGATACAGTCACTCAGTATCAGTTACATCGGTGAGAAAGATCATTATAGTTATATCAGTTATATTAGTTGTGATAGCTTATGATATCAGTGTTCAGTTTTAGGATTGTTAGACACAGTCAATTAGACTAGTTCTATATAATTCAAACTATCAGAAATAGTTATTCACCTATTCAGTATCTCAGTATCAGTAAAGTCATGACATCAGTATTTAAACTTATTAGTTAGTATCTCAATGAGTTCAGTTATAGTTACTTATGCATGTATGTATTCTCACATTCATATTAGTCAGTATTGTTTATGCATATAACCCTTTGCATTTAGCCTACCTCACTTGTATACTCAGTACATTCAAACGTACTTACACATTTGTGCTATGGTGCTTTCTCTCATGTTACACGATAGGATCAGAGGCACGAGCTCCAGATCAGTAGTAGATTCCAGTTTCAGCAGTCAGAGTTGGAAGTGAGTCCTCATCTTTCGAGGACATGGTTATTTCATTACTATTTCAGTTTTCAATTTATTTTAGTAGTTTGAGTTAGTTGGATACATATCCCATCAAATCCTTATTCAGATAGTTTAGAGGCTTTCTAGACTATAACATGTCAGAGAGTTATTTCGGACATTATTTTTATCAGATGTTTATTTAGACTTGAACCTTATGGCTATTTAGTATATGTTTTCACATTTTCATGTTATATTACGCAGTATACAGGTAAAAATATTAGTCATGGGTTAGGTTGTGGTCCTTTGGGGTTATGAGCACCGTGTAGCATTCTAGTTTAGAAAATCGAGGTGTTACAAACTTGGTATTAGAGCCTAAGGTTCAATAGAGTCCTAGGAAGTCTGAAAGCTGCATCTAGTAGAGTCTTGTACATGGGTGTGTTGCGCACCACATTTATGTACAGGAGGTATAAGATGTTTTAGGAACAGTTTCCCTTCTTTCATGTCTCAGATCATGCTATAGAAAGGTTCTCTAAGAAACTTATATGGATTTTCATCATGTTTCATTCATGTCATCTTTACCTTACTTTTAAGGTGGTAAAAGTAGTGAGGTCAAGAGTCCTACAAATAGAGTTTTCTTAGACAGTTCCCGCAGATAGCTTCTGGATAGTGTTGTTTAATGTTGGGCAGAGTATGTTTCATAGGGGTTATTTGTATAAAAGATGAATAAGTAGGCTTGAAATAATGTATACAAGAGTTTAAGTTTAGTGATCCGGAGTTATATGTATTGTTGATAGAGGCATAGTGGTAATTATCATAGTGTGGATGTAAGTTAAAAGATGTGATATTAGCAGCCCCTGACAGTAGAAGATGTTATATTGATGTACAAGTGGCTAGACATGTTCTAGAGATTTCTGTAGTCTTGAACAGTGCATATAAGAATTTAGGTTTTTTGATTGTGGAGACTAAAGAAAGTTAAGAGTTGTACCCCAAGGGATAGTATTAGCAATGAGATTTATACTTTTAGGTGCAGTCTTTTAGGATGAGTTATCACTTAGGTACATTGTTGTACTGCAGACCCTAGAGTAGATTGATGTGGTTCAGCTCAGAGTTTAGTGAAGTGTTCCCAGATATATGATGATGACTTGAGGCTAAGGTGGAAGGTTTAGTTGAAAGAATGAGGAGCAGTTCTTTAGTTAAGCTTAAGTTCTTAGCATGAGTTAGTCAGTAAAATAAGAAGTTTAGTTTAGTAGTCAGATAGTCAGATTCGTATAGTTTTTTTTCACATCTTTCTATCTAGTCATACTATCAGAAATCTCAGTAAGGTAACTATTCCAAGATAGAGTACCATAGTAGTTGTGAGTATAACTTAGTTCATTCATCATGCATTAGTTTCAGCTCTCCAATGTTCTGTTTTAATTTTGTTCGTAGATGCTCTGTGTATCACCTCAGTATCTCCGTAAGGTAAGCATTCTTAAAGGGACAGTGTCCCAAGGGGAGATACCCCACCTTTTCTTAACGCTCTCATGTCTTAGATCCTTCAGTTTCTCCTTGCATAACGAATTCATTCTAGAATAGAGGGTGCTCATAAGTTAAACCCTCAGGTTAAAACCTCAACTGTAAGTCCAGTATTCAGAGGTTCAGTTCTGTTTATGATGTTCAATTAATATGTCACGTACCATATCATTTATGTGATCATGCATCAGATATGCATGGATTTAGCCTTTCAGTTGTGCATCAGATATGCATGTTCAGTATGAATCAGTTTATCAGTCACGTCAGTCATAAGATCATGTTTCAATCATTTATGTTCAGTTCATGTTCAACTTATTATTTCCACTCTCAGTCAATCTCATTCGAGGATGACTGTTTCCAAGGGGGAGATATTGTAATACCCCGTAATGTCTTAAGTCTAAAGTTCATCTTATAAAGCTTTCCAAGCTCCAAGACTTAGAAAATTTTGCTAAGTGTTCAAGATTTAACACTTAGTTTTATTTTAGACCTCCGAACTTTGAGTATTTATTTGACGACCTTCCCGACCTTCGTTTTTGGATTTTCAAGTTGCGTTGCGATGGGTCAAGGTCGTAGTACATATCGGGTAAGTTTTGGAATTTTTTGGAAGGCATAAAAGTGTGTTTGGGTTTCAAAAATAGTATCTCAGGGTGATAAGCCCGCGGCGCCCCAGCTACAGCAGTGCAATAAGTCAGGCATCGCCCCAGCTATAACAGTGCTATAAAGCAGGCGCCACCTGGGTTAGTCCACTGGGCTAAGGAAAGCGCCGCTCGGAGTAGTCCACCGGGCTTAGGCAGGCTTTACCTGGGAAACTCCAGTGCTTGCCAGTTTTTCAGCATTCCATTTCTGTGCTCTCTGGGTTATTTTGGGCATTTTGCATTAGTATATATACTCAAAAACACGAGATTAAGCCTCCATAACACCAAAATATAACCTCTTGTCTCAAAATCCTCTCAAGAACACATTAGGGTTTTTCATGGAAGATACAAGTTTATGTAATTCTCTCCATTAATCTTCATTGAATCAAGAGATAACGTATGCGTAGTGTTCATCTATGGATCTATTTAATTTATAGAGCTCAAGAACCCTATTTTAAAACTATATGCAATGCTTGTTATGTTTTGATTTGATTGTTGATCTTGTTTATGTGTTGAATGATGTCAAGATAGAATATGAAATTAGGATAGCATGCTAGTTGAAATATATAAACTTTGAGTGATTTGGGTGGTTGAAGTCATGAATAAACCTATGCCATAAAGTGTGCATGCAAGGTGTTTGATAAAATACCTAAGAGACTAGAAATCATGCAATATAGCTAAGTAGAACCCAAATGACAAGTCTATGCTCTATCCCTTATGACTCAAAATGAATTCTATACAAATTATTATGTATTGTTGTTATGCTATGGAATGCTCATGAAATTAGAACCATGCAATTATGTACATGTTTTATGTATTATCTTTCAAGATCAAGAATATGAAATTATGTGTAGCATGAAATCCCATACTTATGGTATTATGAATTGTGAATGCTATTCTTATGATCAAGAAGTGTTAGTTTCGTTCTATCGAGTCCTAGAGGTACTTGTACCCAGAAAATTTAGTTGTGTGCCTAGAGCCATGTCATGTTATCATGATACTCTCAGTCAAGCCATGATCTATAGAGTTCAGCCAGTCATGTGACTTAAAAAATCTCAAAATTCTCAGCAGTCTCAGTAGTTCAGTAATCTCAGTACTCAGTAATCTCAGTGATCTTAGTAATATTAGTATTCCTAGCTAGCTCAGTAATTTCATTACTCTCAGTCAGTTCTCAGAACTCAGTAAGTTCCTTCAGTTAAGGTAACCCAGTACACTTAATTTAACTCCGCTAAATAATACCACTAGTATCAGTTCAGTTAACTCAGTCCAGTCCAGTTTAGCTAATCAGTTCAGTTTATTGAATCAGTTCAGCTTAGTTAATCAATTTATAGTCTTTCAGTTGGGAGTTAGAACTAGTACCGAGCGAGTATAGGGATGATGGCTTCCTCGTTGTAGAGGCAGAGTCGTTAGCAACAATCCCTGTACTCCAGAACTATGTGGCCAGCGTAGGACTCAGAGTCACCCGTCGTAGTAGGCTTAGCTCCCACCAGGTGTCACCCTTCATATTAGGCATGGCATCCTGGGTTCAGTTAGCAGTGTCTTTACCCGTGGCGCAATATTGACACCCTTCCAATCAGGGTAAAGATTGGACCCCACCATTTCAGTATCAAGGCATGTCAGTTAGGTGATTACCTCCCATAGTTACAGTTTCAGTATCAATCTTCAGAGTAGAAATCGTAAATCAGGACTGTCAGATACAGTCATCGATCTCAGTAAGGAACTTAGGTAGTTTCATAGATTTAAAGACTACCCGTTATATAGGCTTGGTCTCTCATTAAGTTATTTAGTATCAGTACTTATAGAGGTCACCCATTAGATAGGCTTAATCTCAATCTTAGATTCAATTGAGTATTCTCAAAATTAGTTCCAGAGATCACCTATTATTTAGGCCTGATCTCAAACTTAGTCATTCTTAATTATTATTAGAAGATTTAGACTGTCATATACAGTCACTCAGTATCAGTTACATTGGTGAGGCCGATCATCATAGTTATATCAGTTATATCGGCCGTTATAGCTTATGATATCAGTGTTCAGTTTCAGGGTTGTTAAACACAATCAATCAGACCAGTTCTTCATAATTCAAACTGTCAAAAATAGTCATTCACCTATTTAGTATCTCAGTATCAGTAAATTTATGATTTCAGTATTCAAAATCAGTAGTCAGTATCTCAATGAGTTCAGTTATAGTAACTTATGTATGTATGTATTCTCACGTTCATATTAGTCAGTATTGTTTATGCATATAAACCTTTGAATTTAGCATACCTCACTCGTATACTCAGTATATTCAGATGTACTAACACATTTGCGCTATGGTTCTTTCTCTTATGTTACACCATAGGTTCAGAGGCACAAGCACCAAATCAGTAGTAGATTCCAGTATAAGCAGTTAGAGTTAGAAGTGAGTCCTCATCTTTCGAGGACATGATGATTTCATTACTATTTCACTTTTCAGTTTATTTTAGTAGTTGGAGTTGGTTGGGGACATGTCCTATTAACTCCTTATTCAAAAAGTTTAGAGGCTTTCCAGACTATAACATATTAGATAGTTATTTCAGACATTATTTTTATCAAATATTTATTTAGATTTGAACCTTATGGCCATTCAGTACATGTTTCTGCATTTTTATGTTATATTATGCAGTATAAAAGTACAAATATCATTCATGGGTTAGCTTGTGGTCTTTCGAGTTCATGATCATCGTTTAGCATTTCGGTTCAAAATATTAGGGTGTGATAACGCTCAATCTATAGCTCTTGTGGGAGTGTAAAGTGGTCGTTAGCAAATATAGAACCCAACCTGGGTTGGGTGTCGATCCCACAGGGAATAGCTTGGCCAACAAGTAAGCAAAATTACTAGACTTTTAGTGCAAGTCTCGTAAGAAGGGGGGATTGTAATGTGTAACCAAAATAATAAAGTAAAAGCTAAAAATAGAAAAGTAAAAAGAGAAAGATTGTTACGTAAGTTGTAAAAAATGAGAATTGAAGCATTGGGGTTATGTCCACCTTCTGAGGTATACGTCTCTATTGGCTATGAGTGTGTAGAATTCTGACGTGCATGTGCTTATAGAGAATTATATTCGATGGTAAATCCAGGCGTCTTTCGACCTATTCAAGGATTATTTCACTTTAACTCTTTCGAGCTTAAAGCGTGTCTAACGGTACGAATTCTCCAAGAGGTTAGTCCAGTTACGGCACTAGCTTTTTAATAGGAAAGGGGGTCCTACTACCTTGACATTATCTTTTTTCCAGACAAATAACCTTTCTTTCGAACAAGTTAAATGTTAGACTGGCGTTATTCTATGCGTCTGCAGCCACAAGAATTTAGATTAAGATGAAGAGAATAATGATATAAGCAGCATACGCGTCACAAACTCACAAACTCATAGCAATAGATAGTATCTCATTCGGCTTCCATAACCCCAACAGAGAAGTTTAGTTACCCATGAATGCGAAGGAGATCACGATTGACATTGTTATTATACCACAAGATTGATTAATTTCGTGTAGCTTAAGTGGTAGGCGTTTAGGCATGAATTCCTAGGCAAAGTAACGATTCTCTTGTTGCGGTATTTTAGAGTAGATGAATAGAAGAAGAAAAATAGAATTAATGGAAAGTTTAGAGGAGTTGTAGAATTGTTTGTAGTGGAAGAAGAGAGGGATGGAAGAATGTATTATGGTGAGGGATGATTAAAAATCTCTAGCATGATAGGGTATTTATAATACCCATATCCTAATCCTACTAGGTAAATGAAATGCTTAATCAAATCCTACTAGACTAAGGAAATACTTAACCCAAATGTACTAGGTTAATGTATCATTATCCTAATCCTAATAAACTAAGGAAATACTTAACCCAATTGTACAAGGTTAAGGTATCATTATTCTAATCCAACTAAGTTAATGCAAGTCCCCAAAGTCTTCAGAAATGCTGTTTTAGCCCTGGACAGATTTTCCATGCATCACTTTTGGTCCTTTAGGTTCCTTCGTGAGCTTTCTTTGGCGTCAAGTAAGCCATAAAATGCTGAATTCTGCACCATTTATACCTGAAACTTTACTAATCATGTTCGTTAGCTCACTTACAAGAAAAAGGACTAAAAGTGAATGAAATATATAATTTGTTCTCAAAACTAGGCTAAAATATGGGCAAAATATATTGATATAGGCGCGTAAATTCGCCTATCATCAACACCCCACACTTGAAGCTTTGTTCGTCCTCGAACGAAATATCATTTCCTTCTAAACACCAACTTAAGGTTTCGCAGCAACAACACAAAACATTCTTCAAGACAAGCACAACAATTATCAACAAAGAGTAGTTTTCCGATCATAAGTAGAAACAATTTAACCTCTAGCTTAGACTCGTGATGGTGTTCAACTCGCAGGCAAACGTTAAGGTACAAGGAATCATATATAACTACCCAAAACTCATCAACCATGTGTGTCTCACAATGTAGTACCCAGAATCACTCACAAGTATAGCATATTTTTCAAACATGGGTATCAAAATATCCTTGCTCTCACTCTCACAAAGAATTCATATGTAGCAACTGATGACCATAGGCTTGCCCTTAGTGTAGTACTCCACTAAATGTCAGAATGCTAAGCTGAGGATCAAATAGGTCTTTTGATGGTTGTAATGTAGGCTAAGGGACGGGTAGGATCAGCTATTTTGGCCATAAATAGTGACTAAGTTCCTAAGCACTTTAATACATCACATCGTATCATTGACACTTATTCTTTCTTTCCACCTTTCTTCTTTCTTTTATTCTACCACCCTTGTTCTCCTCTTTTGTTTTTCATTTTTAAGCACAACTCACTTTTCAGCTTTCTTTTCCTTTTTCTTTTCACAACTTTACCTCTTATGATAACACTTTCTTTTTCATAACACATTCAAGCACCATTACAGTTTAAAGCATCATACTTACCCAATTTCCTCTTACATTATCACATGACCTTTTCAATTTAAAGCACTTAGGAATTTGGATCAAATTACGGTCTTGAAAAAAATGGATTAGGCTTACATACAAGGTTGTCAAAGAAATAGGATAAAGGCTCAAAAGGGTTTAACTAGGATGATGTCCATGGGTAGGTAAAACGAAGGTAAACATGTATAGGTTGCCAAAGAAATGCCTAAATCATCTCCTAAACTTACACTCCTTATTTTCGTTTTGCATACATACCAGGCAAGTTCTAGCTCCTTATTTTCGTTTTGCATACATACCAGGCAAGTTCTAGCATCAGCCACAAACATAGAATATACGATTAGTCTCACACACACAAGGCACATGGTCGACTTTATTGGAAGTAATATAGACTATCGACCCAACAAGTGAAGGAATTGAACCACACAATATCACATAATGAGTCACAACCGGAGCCTAAACGTCTCAATAGTCATAATTGTAGCACATACTCTTGTTATAATCTCATGCTGCCTATTGGAATAATTTCATGCGAAGCTAAAAAAACTTTTACTACTAAAAAAACCAAAACAAACACAAAAGCAAACAAACATAGATGCGAGTAGAGAAGTATAGCATGCAATACCACCACCCCACACTTAAACGGGACACTGTCCTCAGTGGAAAATAAATACGAGGAACCTGGTTGGTCGGACTTATCCTCTATGTCTGGGGTCATACCCCTTGCATTTGAATCATCATCAGAGTTGTCATCCTTAGAAGTTCTTCATAAGTATCCCACTTAATTCCAAGTGTTAGTCGAGGTATTTGCAGCGAGGAGGGTTCTCCTTGCTCCTTGCGGCCTCTTTTCTTGCTCTTTTGGGAAGTGGTAGCCTTTTCTTTGCCTTGTCTTGCTTTGGGTGCCATTGTACCTGAGACTTGACATAGTGTTAATGGTAGCACAATCCCAATGGATACAATCTATACACAAGCATTAGGGGTACCACCCCACACTTAGGTTCGTTGATACAAAACAGTGAAGTGAATGTGGTCGATTACTTAAACTTCGTCGACATACGTTTTAGGTACTATATTCCGACAAAAAAATCAGTGATGTATCACTACTTGCAACCATTGCACTACTTTCATGTTAGGTATAAGAATACTACTACATAGGGGTTACATCATGGTATAGTTACTTTCAACAATCACAACCTCCTGTGTCGGTAAGCACTATAAGTCTTACCCGATGAACGGGATAGTCTAACATGTAAGTATCTAAGTAATAATATTATGCAATGTTCAAGACTATAGCGATTCCGCAAATAGTATAACAATGCTGTTAAAACCAAATTCAAGTCGGAAACAAGTCAAGATGATTCTAACGTATACGTTCACTCACATGATTTCGCATCAATAATCCAAACACATGAACATCAATAATAATCTTGCAAGATGTAGCAATTCATGATAGGCATATCAACGTAGTACTTACGAGAAATAGATGAAGTATAAGAGAGTGCTTACTTGCTTGAAGATTTTGGAGATGGTTTTGTGATTTGGAAGAGCAAAAAGAAAATTTTGAGAGGATTTGGATGAATATGCGGCGCCTTTAGGTCACTTTGCAATGTGCTTATGTTTCAAGGCTAAGTCCCCTTTATATAGGAAGAGAATGAGTCGGGTTTTGACCAATTTCCAAACGGTTTTGGAGACAAAAAATAGCTTTTATGCGGCGCATAGTACTTTGCATAGGCATGACATATGCGGCGCATAGTCCATGGCATTTAGGGACATATGCGGCGCATAGTCTATGGTATTTAGGGACATATGCGCTGCATAGTCTATGGCATTTGAGATCCTGAGACCTAATGCTATAGCATAGGCGGCACATAGTCAAAAGCACTCTTAGGAATGGGCGGCGCATAGTGCATAGCACACTAGATTCCAAGAACTTAGGCTATAGGATAGGTTTTGCATCGTTCGTGGCCTAGTTTTACCTAGGCCTAGCCTTCCTCGATGCCAATTTTGGCATGAGCAATGCTCAATCCATAGCCATATGCATCACTATTCCTAAATTACCGACTTTACCATACAATGCTTCCAAATCGTCAATTGAAATCAATCTCCTCGTTGAACACCTATTGCACCTATTTTTGCTTAAAACCAAATGAAAACGATTAGTACGATGGGTTGCCTCCCACCAAGCGCCTTAGTTTTGGTCGTGGCACGACTCTTATTTTTGGATTTTCATTTATCAAAAGCAAAGCAAGTACTAGACAAAACGATAAAATGATAAAATGATAAAACGATGGGTTGCCTCCCATCTAGCACCTTATTTATTGTCGTGGCATGACATGGTTACCTCGAGTACTCAGACTTCGTCGAGGTAAATGGTGGATCGTTTTCTGAAAGGATTTAGACGACAATGAGGCTTATCTGTGGGCATGCGATCTTCTTCGGGATGGCTCATACATTTCCCCGAAGAGTCACCAATTATATCATCAATAGTACAACCCAGAGCTCTCTTGTATCTCTTCAGAGCAGAGATGAGAGCTTCTACGTGTTGTTCACTTCCAGTTGCAAGGAAAGGACGTCCCAAGATTATGGGAACTTCAGAATCTTCCTTACAATCTAGAATAATGAAGTCTGCAGGAAAGATGAATGAATAAACATTCACCAACACATCATTCAAGATACCCACAGGTCGTTTTATCGACCTACCAGCCATCACGAGCCTCATATTGGTTGGTGTCGGATCGCCTAGCCCCAACTTCTTGTAGATGGATAGCGGCATCAAATTGATGCTAGCACCTAGATCGCACAATGCCTTGGCAAAATCTAATGATCCAATTGTGCAAGGAATAGTGAAAGCTCCAGGATCTGCCTTCTTTTGAACTAGCAACCTTGTAGCGATTGCACTACAATGATGAACATTATCTGCTAACTCATAACTTGCTACCCGCTTCTTTGTCAATAGGTCCTTCATAAATTTCGCATACCCCGGCATTTGTTCAAGTGCCTCCACCAATGGAACATTAATGGTCAGCTGCTTTAACATACTCATGAATTTGCTGAACTTTGTGTCATCTGCCACCTTCTTCAATCTTTGGGTAAAAGGTGGTGGTGGGTATGGAAGTGTTCTCACCACGGTTTTCTTCTCCTCTTGCTTTCGTTTTTCCACTTTTTCAGGCTGCACAGTGCTGGATGTAGCGTCCTTGACGTCAGGAGTAGTAGCTGCGGCATCTTCTCCTTTTGCGTTGTCATCCATGTCCGCAACTTCTTCAATCACTTGATTGCCTATTGATGAAGTTTCCAGCACCTTACCACTTCTGGTAGTGATGGCCATGCATGACCCATCATTCCTTGGGTTTTGCACAGTATTGCTAGGTAAAGTGCCGGCCTTTCTTTGGTTGAGTGCTGCTGAAAGTTGACTGAATTGCTGCTCTAGTTGTCTTATTGCAATGGAATGTGAGTCAACCAACTGATTCATTGAAGACAAATCATTCTTCACCTCAGTTACGCCCATATTGGTTGCCTCCACTCCTTTCAGCAGCTTGGCCATCATATCTTCCATAGACATCTTTTCGGAACCAGACGCCTCAGCCTCATGATTTCTAGGAGGAATATACAAATCACTCCTGTCTGAATTATTCTTCCAACCACCTTGATCACGGTCCTTGTATCCAGATTCATCATAATAGTTCCGACTTTGGTTTCCTTGGGCATTGCCTCGGAAACCCCCCTGATTATTCAAGTAGTTGTCTTCTTCTTCAGAGTCGGATTCCTCTCTTCCTTTTGACGCAACAGCTTTGACTTTTTCGGTCTTCCCTGATAATAAATTCTTTGTAAGAAGATCCATTTGTGTTTTCATATGCGCTATATCTTGATCGCGCTCCTCTTCTCTTCTCCTTTGTTCTGCAGTCATGCCAATAGATAAAGTGGGGCTTGCTACCTCAGAATCCCTGGTGTGCCAAGCTCTACTTTGCTTTGTCATCCAGTCTAGCATATTGCTGCCTGAACAAAGGTGAGGTCCATAAATGATCCTCCAGCCGCATTATCAACCACTGGCTTAGTCACCGGATTCAAAGATCTGTATAATATCTCCATCAAGTGGACATTGGTCATATGATGGTTTGGGCACCGCATTAGCTTCGTCTTTAACATCTCATATGTCACGTGGAGCTTCAGTTGGAAGCTGTCAAAAATTGGTAATCTCATCTCTCAACTGTGCTCTTTTGGATGGCGGAAAGAATCTTTCTAGGAAAGCGTCTTTCAATTGCCTCCAATTAGTAATAGAATCAGGAGTCAGCCCATTCAACCATAGAGTTGCCTCCCCAGACAGAGACAATGGAAATAAGCGTAGTCGAATTGCATTCTGTCCAACGCCAGGATTGTCGAATGACTTACATATAGAAATAAAGTTGATCAGATGCATATTCGGATCATCGCCTGCTAGTCCACCAAATAATCCCTTGAGTTGTAAAAGCTGAATCATAGCGCTAGTGATATTGAACTTTGCTCCATGTGCCAATGGCGGAAGAATAATAGCTCTTGTGGCACCAGCTCCATCAAGATCATCATCATCATCATCGAATGGTATATGCACAGCTCAGCGTTCGGGCCTAAATCGCGCTTGACGATCTCTCCTCAGCATGGGTGCCGCCATCTCAGCAGTATGTTGTGGGTTTAGTAGCTCCTCATCGCCCAGGTCCTCATCATCAGGATTTGTTGCACGCCCTGGGTTATCAATATTTTGTTGATGCGCTTGAGTAGCCATCCTTTCAATTTCACGTTGTGTATCCATTGGTGCCCTGAACAAACCTAAAAAGAAACAAAAACAACAAATAAAAGTAAAAGTACGAGAATCTTTGACCAAAGGGTCTAGTAATTATCACAAACTTAGTTGACACTCGTATTCCCCGGCAACGGCGCCAATTTTTGATAACGCTCAATCTATAGCTCTCGTGGGAGTGTAAAGCGGTCGTTAGCAAATATAGAACCCAACCTGGGTTGGGTGTCGATCCCACAGGGAATAGCTTGGCCAACAAGTAAGCAAAATTACTAGACTTTTAGTGCAAGTCTCGTAAGAAGGGGGGATTGTAATGTGTAACCAAAATAATAAAGTAAAAGCTGAAAATAGCAAAGTAAAAAGAGAAAGATTGTTACGTAAGTTGTAAACAATAAGAATTGAAGCGTTGGGGTTATGTCCACCTTCTGAGGTATACGTCTCTATTGGCTATGGGTGTGTAGAATTCACACATGCATGTGCTTATAGAGAATTGTATTCGATGGTAAATCCAAGTGTCTTTTGACCTATTCGAGGATTATTTCACTTTAACTCTTTCGAGCTTAAAGCGTGTCTAACGGTACAAATTCTCCAAGAGGTTAGTCCAGTTACGGCACTAGCTTTTTAATAGGAAAGGGGGTCCTACTACCTTGACATTATCTTTTTTCCAGACAAATAACCTTTCTTTCGAACAAGTTAAATGTTAGACTGGCGTTATTCTATGCGTCTGCAGCCACAAGAATTTAGATTAAGATGAAGAGAATAATGATATAAGCAGCATACGTGTCACGAACTCAAAAACTCATAGCAATAGATAGTATCTCATTCGGCTTCCATAACCCCAACAGAGAAGTTTAGTTACCCATGAATGCGAAGGAGATCACGATTGACATTGTTATTATACCACAAGATTGATTAATTTCGTGTAGCTTAAGTGGTAGGCGTTTAGGCGTGAATTCCTAGGCAAAGTAACGATTCTCTTGTTGCGGTATTTAAGAGTAGATGAATAGAAGAAGAAAAATAGAATTAATGGAAAGATTAGAGGAGTTGTAGAATTGTTTGTAGTTGAAGAAGAGAGGGATGGAAGAATGTATTGTGGTGAGGGATGATTAAAAATCTCTAGCATGATAGGGTATTTATAATACCTATATCCTAATCCTACTAGGTAAATGAAATGCTTAATCAAATCCTACTAGACTAAGGAAATACTTAACCCAATTGTACTAGGTTAATGTATCATTATCCTAATCCTAATAAACTAAGGAAATACTTAACCCAATTGTACAAGGTTAAGGTATCATTATTCTAATCCTACTAAGTTACTGCAAGTCCCCAAAGTCTTCAGAAATGTTGTTTTAGCCCAGGACAGATTTTCTATGGATCACTTTTGGTCCTTTAGGCGTCCAAGCTTCCTTCCCTTCCTTCGTGAGCTTTCTTTGGCGTCAAGTAAGCCATAAAATGCTGAATTCTGCACCATTATACCTGAAACTTTACTAATCATATTCGTTAGCTCACTTACAGGAAAAAGGACTAAAAGTGTATGAAATATATAATTTGTTCTCAAAACTAGGCTAAAATATGGGCAAAATATATTGATATAGGCGCGTAAATTCGCCTATCATCAGGGTGTTACAATTCTTGACCTATTTTTTGGTCAAGAGATGTTCATTTTGTAGAACTTGTGTTTCCTTTTGCTTTTGATCATTCACATATCCCTGCTCCTACTTTTCCTATCCACATAGAAGAATACCATTATTTCACTCCACCATCTCTCATTCCTTCTAACCCTGTTTAACTAGATTCCAACTTACCACCTTCTAACCTTTCTGAATCAACTCTTAATCATTCTAATTCTTCTACTCCAACCTCCACACCATTTGTTCCTTCAGAACAAGATATTTCATAACCCCTACTTCCTCCTACAAGATCTCAAAGGAGAAATACTGGTGAACTACCTTCACATCTCAAAGACTATATATGCAACACTATTTATTTTAGTGATGTGACTGAATCTTGTTTTGATACTCCTACTATACCCATATGTCTATCAGTTTTTGCTCTTTCCACACCCAACCAAGCTATACTACATTTTGTTCCCTCCATAATTGAACCCAACAATTACTGTCAGGCTTGTACACTTCCAGGTTAGGTGAAGGTAATGTAGGATAAGATTGATTCTTTAATACTCAATCAAACTATGGCGTTATTCATTTACCACAAGGTACAAAGTCATTGTCTTGTAAGTGGGTTTATAAAGTGAAGCAGCATGCAGATAGATCTATTGAAAGGCTAAAGGCACGCTTAGTAATCCTATTCAGTAAGAGGGGAATGATTTCAATGAGACTTTTTCCCCTGTGGTCAAAATGACCACCATCAGAGGTTTACTGGTAATTGCAACAAAAAATAAATGGGAAATCTAATAATCTAATATGAATAATGCCTTCTTGCAAGGAACTTTGCAAGAAGAAGTCTATATGAAGTTACCTACAGCATTGAAACCTCCTCAACCAATACAATTTGTTGTATTAAAAAGTCACTCAATGGATTAAAGCAAGCCTCAAGGCAATGGTATGATAGTCTTGTTGGAGCCCTTAACTTCAAAGGTTATGCAACCTTTCTCAATGGTTATTCCTTGTTCTTTAAACAATCAGGATGGCTTGTCTCTATCGTACCCGTCTATGTCGATGATATTTTGATTATTGGGGATGCTACTGATGAGATACATAACCTTAAGAAGTTTCTTCATACTGAGTTTAAAATTAAGAATCTCAGCTCACTGCATTATTTTTTGGGAATTGAAATTTTGCAGAAAAAACAGAAAATCATAATGAGTCAACAAAAATATACCTTAACTTTAATCAATGAATTTGATGTTTCACTCCTTCCTCCAGCTTCTTCTTCATTAAATCCACCAGTCAAGTTCTATACAGATTCAGAAAACAACATGTCAGATCCTACACTTTACAGGCATCTCATTGGTAAACTCAATTATTTGACTCATACTAGACCGGATATGATTTTTGTTGTTTTGACTCTCGATTAATTTATGAAAGATTCTAGCAACGAATATTTCAAAGCAGGATTGCGAGTCATAAGTTGAAAGCATCTCTGAATCAAGGAATCTTTCTCAGTGTTTCACTTTCCTTCTCTCTCGCTGCTTATAGCGATGCTGACTGGGCCTCATGTTGTACTACATGAAGGTTAGTCAATTGATTTTTTATAAGCTTGAGAGGTTCACCATTCTCCTAGAAATCAAAGAAATAATCTTCTGCTTCCCTTTCATCTCAAAGAGGAGATTAGTTGTGAAATTGACCTGGAGGACAAAATAGCTTACCAATCTATCCGTTCCTCCGCCTCTTCCAGTTCCATTTAACTCTAACAGTCAAACAGCCCTACATATAGCTCAAAATACGATTTTCCATGAGCAAACAAAGCGCATCGAGCTTGACTACTAATATGTTTGTTAACAATATCTCCCAAGCTTAATATATCTTTCTTTTGTTCCATCTAAGGACCAACTCACTGAAATCTTCACCAAATCCCTTGCTCGATCTCCTCACTATCAGACAACTTGCAAGTTGGGTGTCATTTCTTTCCCCTCCAACTTGAGGGGGGATGTTAAAAATCATGATGGCTCATCTTCATTATCTCACCCTCACTCCCACTCTGTGGAAATATGAAATGAACATTTGGGTTTTATAAACAAACAACACATAGGAGGCCCAACAACAATGCAACAACAAACAAGAACATGGCCCAACTACAGCTGAATGATTTCTTTCATTGGCTTAGAATAGAAGTCTTTTTTTATTCTTTTCATTGTTTAGCTTAGAAAAGAAGGTTCTTCTCATTTCATGTGTTTGTATAAATAAATGTGATTAAATATTCATTAAATCAAGAGCTAAGGTATGTAAATATTCATTAAATCCTGAGCTAAGGTATGCGTGTATTGATTCATGGACTCCTTTTGTTCATGAAGATCAAGAACCTGATTTTAAACTATATATTATGGTATTTTTATTGTGATTAGATTGTTGATTATGTTTATGTGTTGAATGATTCCAAGATAGAATCTTTATGTGTTTGTATGAAACTAGGATGACATATTAGTTGAAATATATGAACTTTGGGTGATTTGAATTATTGAATTCATGAATAAACCTATGCCCAAAGTAACGCATGTAAGGTGTTTGATAAAATTCCTAGGAAGATAGAATTCATGTTCCATGATTCAATAGTGCCTAAATGATAAGTCCATGTTCCATGACTTATGATTCCACGTGAATTTCACGTTATTGTTATGTGTTATTATTGTAATATGGGATGACCATGATATTGGAGCTATGCAAGTATATACATGTTGTATGCATTTCATTCCATGTATAAGAAGTTGAACATCATGTGTAGTATGAAATCCCCTACTTATGATATTGTGAATTGTGGACTCCATTATTATGATCAAGTCAGTCATGTGTGTCAGTTTTCTTCAATCGAGTCCTGAGGGCACTTGTACCCAAAAAATATAGTTATGTGCCTAGATCTATGTCATGTTATCACGATACATCAGTCAAGCCATGATCTATAGAATTCAGTCAGTCATGTGACTCAGGAAAACTCAAAAATCTCAACAGTCTCAGTAGTTCAGTAATCGCAGCAATCTCAGCTAGTTATCATGTCTCAGTAGTATTCAGTTCAGAACCTCAGTAAACTCATCAACTAGTAGAGTTCATCCGTATTCAAACAAAAAGTAGAATTCAGCAAAATTCCAAGAAAAATCTCAGCAACTACAGTACTCTCAGTTAATCCTCAGACATCAGTACATTCCATCAGTCAACGAAACTCAGTAAATATAGTTTAGCTCTGCTAAACAATACCACTAGTATCAATTCAGTTAAATCAGCTCAGTTTAATTCATTTAATCAGTTTAGTTTCTTTCAGTTGGGAGTAGGATTCAACACCGAGTGAGCCAGGGATGGGGACTCACCCGCTAGATAGGAATGAGATCCTTAGAAGTAATCCCTAAGTTCCAGAACTACGTAGCCAGCGTAGGTATGAGATATCATCCATTCGATAGGACTGACATACTCAGGGATCACTCGTTAGAACATTCATATGTATAGGACTAGTCCCAGGGGTCACCCGCTAGATTAGGACTGACTCTAGAACAGTTGTCTTTACTAGTGGCGCGATACTGACACCCTTCCAGTTAGGGCATAGATTAGACCCTAGTTAGCTTAGTATGGGGCATGTCGGTTATTTGAATACATCCCATAGTTTCAGTTACAGAATTAGGACTGTCAAATACAGTCAATTCAGTTCGGTAGTACAGATCCAAGACAATTAGATACGGTCGATCCTTATCATTATAAATAGACTTTGAGATCACCCATCAGATAGGACTTATCTCAACTACGGTCAATCAGTATCAGTATCATCAAATTTAGAGATCACCCGCTTGATAGGACTGATCTTAGATTTAGTTACTCTAAACAGAATGGAACTGAAATAGTTCCATCAGAACTTAGACTATCAGATACAGTCGCTTACTATCAGTTACATCGGTTATGTCTATCATCACAACCATATTAGTTATATCAGTCATCATAACTCATGTATCAATATTCAGTTTAAGGGCTATTAGACACAACAACCAGACCAGTTCTTCATAATTCGAACTGTCAGAAATAGTCATTCATCTATTCAGTATCTCAGTATTAGTACACTTATATTGTCAGTATTCAAACTCAGTAGTCAGTATCTCCACGAGTTCAGTTATAGTTACTTATGTATGTATGTAATCTCACGTTCGTATTAGTCAGCATTATTCATGTATATAACCCTTTACATTTAGCCTACCTCACTCGTATACTCAGTACATTCAGTCGTACTGTCGCATTTGTGCTATGGTTCTTTCTTTTATATTACACTATAGGTTCAGAGGCACGAGTTCCAGAGCAGCAATAGCATTGCAGATTTCAGCAGTCAGAGTTAGAAGTGAGTCATCATCCTTCGAGGACATGATTATTTCTTTATTATCTCATTAGTCAGTTTATTAGACGGAGTTAGTTGGGGACATGTCCCTTCAACTCCTTATTCAGACAGTTTAGAGGCTTTCAGACTATAATATGTCAGACAGTTATTTCAGATTTGTTTTAGTATTGTTATACCATTTTCATACATTGTTCTTATTAGATGTTTATCCAGTTTGAACCTTATGACCTTTCAGTTCATGTTTTTGCATTTGTATTCATATATTATGCAGTGTACACGTACAGATATCAGTCATGGGTTAGCTTGTTGTCCTTCGAGGTTATGAGCACCATGTAGCATTTTGGTTTAGATAATCGGGGCATTACAAATACTGTCTCTTATTCTTACACACACAGACCTTACCCTTGACCCAATGGTAGAAAGGTTGTTCTCGATAGACCCTCGGCACAAGAAAAAATAGTTAAGAAAAAGAACTAACGGAAGTACAAGAAACAATAGTTAGTAATTGAACAATACTACAACAATATAATACAATGATCAAAGTTTAAGAAAACCATAGTAATAGAATCAAAAGACAAGAAACTATAAGAGTAATACTACGACTACTAGAACAGACAAACAACAAGACATTGCATCCTTTTACCCTAATCCGTATCTTCCACAACCTCCTATCTAAAGTCCTGTCCTTCATAAGTCGAAATTCCATCATGCCTAGTCTAATCAATCATCTCTCCCAACTACTACTTCAGTCTACATCTACCTTTCCTATAACCAGTCATAGCCAAACTCTCATACCTCCGCACTGGGCATTCGTGCATCCAAACTATCTCAACCTCGCTTCCTGCATCTTGTCCTCCACTGAAACTCTCTCACCTTGTCTTAAATATCCTCTTTTCTAATTCTATCTCTCCAGTATGCCATATATCTATCACAGCATCTTCATTTTCATCACTTTGATCTTCTGAATATGAGAGCTCTTGATAAGCCAACACTCGGCCCCTAATAACATGGTTGGTCTAACCACTAATCTGTATAACTTGCCTTTATATTTTAGTGGCACCTTCTTATCACACAACACTCTGGATGCGAACCTCCATTTTATCCACCCTGCATCAATACGGTAAGTATTGTCCTTGTAAATCTCTGCATTTCTTTGAATAATAGATCCAAGATACTTGAAACTTTCTCTCTTTTGATTATTTATATTTTTATTTAACTAAAACATACTGCCTCCATTTATAAAAGAATGGCCTACTTTCCTTTTTAGTCCCTTTAAAAAAGAATGACCCTTTCCTTTTTTGGCAATACTTTAATTCTAACTTTCCACATGGCATGTTTAGAACCACAAGATTAAAGGATATTTTGATACATTTGACACAACTTTAATTGGAGACCACAAGATTCAAAAGTCTTCTTTATTTTCTTAAATTCCGTGTCAAGTCAAAATAGGTCATTCTTTTTTAAACAGAGGGAGTACTAATTTTGAGATTTTTTGTGCTCTTCCATTTTGCATTATACAATTTTGAAATTTTTATTGTTAGTAAAATTATTTAAGTTGTCAAGAAAAAAAACAGAGGGTTACTTTATTTCAAATAAGCACTATTTATAATTGTGGAACCCGGACCAGTTAGTGGACAACTCGACTAATTTTGGGGCTACTTGTTACATCCCACTAGGAAAAGATATTAGGTAACTACGTCTACCAAGGGTTGGACCAATGAGGGTGAGATGATAATATGTCGTGAACAAAAAACGGAGGCACATACCTTAGCCTTAAACTTAAGATGCTCAAATGATCATATATATTAAAAAAAAAAAAATTAAGCCATATCACATTTATAATAAATAAGAAAGGAAAGGAACAACTTTAAAATTATGAAAAGATCATTCAAGGTGTTTGGAGGGAGGAGATTATCTGAAAATGATTTGATCTCTCCTAAAGAAAACGAGTTTCTTATACTGTCCTTAGTAAATGGTAACAAGAAGAAAATGTTGTAACAACATGGCTACAAACTCAATCCAATCAAACTATCAGATTGGATCCATTGTTAGCTTGACATGCTTCTCATATATTCATGTGCATATATCTAGACAGTGATGGACCTAAGAGAGTAGAGTACCATCCTACAAACTCCACAGTCGAAAAAAAACACTGGGCACATGTGCATATGTCATGCGTGCATGGTCTGTTCCACATAAAGTCAGGAAAGGATGGCCTACAGATCTGCCTTTACACCTACATAAAAGGCAAGATAAGGTAATCCAGAATTGTTGGCCTACATAAAAGAATGATTTAAATGGCTGCTTTTTCTCCTTTGCCTGATTTATTAAGCAACAAATCAAAGTTTTATGGATGACTTGTTCATGTTTCAAAGGGGACAGTCAAGTGTGGATCGCTTTTTTTTTTTTTTTTTTAGATAAGTTATATATATTTCATTAAAAATCAAGTCTGGATGGCCATATACAATAGATTAAACGTTAACTTTAATGTCATAATTTTCTTATCATTATCTTGTCAACCTTGATCATTCAAGATTAGTAAAACTTAGGAAAATCTTACTATGAACCAAAAGCTTGAGAAAAGAATCTAAGAGAGAACCTTAGGGAACTAGTTAAGAATGGATGCCACCACCCCAGCCTGGATCCAGGCAGATTTTAATGATCATGTTCCCTTCCCAACAATTGTACGGGTCTTGGGGCGTATTTGGCTTTATGATAGAAAGCTCGTCATCGAAATCCAGGTAATTAGGACTACTAAAAGTTTAAAACTGCACTGAATAAATCATGTCAAGTTTAGGGGATAACAAAAAATTCTGCAAATTATAAACTAGAAACCATAAATAAAAAAATAGAGAAAGGATATGATACTACCAATTGAAACATAAGTTGTAAAAAAAAAAGGAAAATAGATAGAAAAAGATAAGAAACAAAAATTGGATGCTGACTGTAAAGAAACGAGGGACATTAATGGTATTTGATGAGTCGATTTGCATGGAAAGGAACAAAGTCAAGTAGGCTGAATTAGACCACCCTTACTAGATTTTGATAAGATGACTTCAAAGTGGGAAGCTTTCTCTTACTTTTACTCAACTTGTAAAAGTAGGTTACAAGTTGCCAACTCAGAAGTTGAAAACACCACATGTGCAGCCAATCTTCGTACTAGAATAAGCAAAGATCATCTTTTTGCTTTTTTCTGATGACCCATAGCTGATGCAGCAATTAGTAGTTAAAAGATTCATCAACATCTCCCAGCCTGCTATATATAATGCTACAAGGGATATTCTTAAACCATCAACCTAACTTAAACATTCCTCACCAACTACTGCAATATACCAACTCAAAACCAGAATCACAATGAAGAACTTACTCGGTGGAAATTTGACAGGTATTCCCTTGAGTTCAGCAGCATGCTCACATGAAAGGCAGCCAAAAAGGCAACTGGCCCTATCTTCTTGTGACGATATTGTTCCATATACAACTTCAAAGAACATACCTAAATTAAAGCAAAGTGAGTATATCCCGTATCTTGATGAAGAATCAATTGTTCTTGTAGTAGTTATTATGAGTATTAATGACCCTTGAAGAACAGATCATTAAGATTGAATATTCTTAAATATGCAGGAAAATCTGTGATTGGTAAGATGAACAAACTTGGAGAGGGAATGGACTGTCTTCTGCAAGGCATCCGCGAGCATGGTAAACACATATAAAATCTTGATAGATATAATATAAGGAAAGAGTATTTGAAAGTAGAAACTGAAAAAGAAAATTTGCATAATACCGATGGCAAAACTTCAGCTTGCAAATAATGAATTTTAGTATTTGGAAGTGAAGTCACGGCCAAAGAAATTTGTAAACCTAATGAACACAGATAAGTGAGAAATGAACTGCTTAAATTCATGCAAGCAGAACAATTTGCATGTATATACAATATATTTACATGTATATACAATAAGAAGTATTGATTATAATGATATTAACATCGTAACTCTAATTATGCAGTCAGCCTAAGCCCGAATCTAACAGAAACGGTGAAGAGAAAATTGAGCCTTGGGGCAAAAATTCTTAAAGTAGGAGGGTTGGAAAAAATATTCAAGCAGAAGTTTAGTGTTAAAGATGATGAAAAGCTATTGAAGGTTTCTCAATGCTATTTATCAACTACAGTTGGTCCAATAGCAGGCCTCCTCTACATCTCTACTGATAAGATTGCTTTCTGCAGCGAGAGATCAATAAAGCTCGTATCTTCAACTGGAAAGTTGCTTAGAATCCGCTACAAGGTACCAGTCTGCTCTTCGTTTCTTTCATCTCTAATTTTCAAGCCACGTAAAGCATAATCTAATAGGCCGGTTCACAATTGCAGGTATCGATCCCAATAAGTAAGGTAATGAAAGCAAAAGAGAGTGAAAATATGGAAAATCTATCACAGAAGTATATACAAGTAATTACAGAAGATGACTTTGAGTTCTGGTTTATGGGATTCCTTAATCATCAAAAGACAGTGACATATCTGCAGTATGCAATATCAAGAACTTCAAGCAGCTAAGAAGATAAACTTTTATTTTTAATTTTGTTTCCTAATACGCCCATTCATCCATGTAAAAACAAAAGTACAGATCTGTTCAAACTTGTAACCAGCTCGCTTGCTCAATGGAGGTTTTAGGTTTTGTAGGCTTTCAGCCTTAGTCGCTAAAACGAATGTATAGACTTATTGTTAAACTAATGCAAATAGAAGGCTAATTCATCTTTCGGGACTTGGCCACAGTCATCCAACAATTTTCATGACACTACTGGGTTAATCTTGATCCCTCCGTCCTTCACATCATTCCCACAGATTCAACTTTAATGTCATAATTTTTTAACTTCAACTTTAATGTCATAATTTTTTATCATTATCTTTTCAACCTTGATTATACAATATTAGTAAACTAACTTTGGAATATCTTACTATGAACCTGAAGCTGGTGAAAAGAATCTAAGAGCGAACCTTACAGAACTATTTAGGAGTGGGTGCCACCACTCGAGACCGGATCCAGTAAGGTTCTATTAATCATGTCCCCTTCCCAACAGTTGTACCTTGTCTTGGAGCGTATTTGGCTCTACGATAGAAAGCTTGCCGGAGAAATCTAGGTAATTAGGACTACTAACAGTTTAAAAGTGCCAAAAAAAGATCATGTCAAGTTAGGGGATAACAAGAAATTTTGCAAAATCATATACTCAAAACCATAAATAAATAATAGAGAAGCATATGATAATATCTATTGAAACATAAGTTTTCAAGTAAAAATAAGAAACAAAACTTCCATGCTGACTGTAAAAAACGAGGGCCATGAATGGTATTTGATGAGTCGATTTGCAACGAAAAGGAAAAAAGACAATTAGGCTGAATTAGACTAACCTTACTAGTTTTGATAACATAATACAATGATCAAAGTATAAGAAACAGTACTACGGCAAACAACAAGACATTGCATCCTGTTGATTTGTGAATATTTACGATTTTATTTTGTAGGATCTTAATTGATCTGATAAAATCATATTTGATTTGCTATAGATAGTTTAGATAATTAGGTCAAATAAGATCATATCTTGATTGTCATATCTGCTAGAATCAAGCGATTTGATTCTGTGTGAGTTTGCTTTCCCGCACTATAAATTTGTAGCTCTCAGATTACCAATCTCACATGGTATCATAGCAGTTTTATTCTTATGTTGCTGATGACTAAAGTAACATTTACTGGGTTACGTCACCCAGGGGCATTAATAGAAGCCGAGAGTTCTATTTAAAGGTTCGAGAGATGAAGGAGTAGTGTATTACACTTGTATATCATCCAAAAGTTAGAGCAATATAAATACAAGTAAAGGAAAGGCTAACTAATGTAACTAGATATCTAAATCTCTAGAAATCAGCTAGAGTATTTTATACATTTAATAGAGCACAATTAAGGGAGAGAAATCTGCATAATATTTACACAATCAATCATGTCCCAATACACCCCCACAAGTAGAAGGGGGAATCAATAACCTTTAACTTGGACAAAAGTTGATGAAATAGCACATGAGGCAAAGGCTTTGTAAGAGTTTTTGTGTACTGTTCAACAGTATGTAAATGTTGAACGATCACCTATTTTCGCTGTACTTGATCTCTAACAAAGTGAAAATCAACTTCAATATGTTTTATCCTACTGTATAGTACCAGATTTTGACATAGATAGGTAGAACCAACATTATCACAGTTGGTTATGGGTGGATCAGGCAGATGCACATGTAGTTCTACAAGAAGTTTTTAAACTCAATTGACCTCAGCAAGAGCAGGAGCTACTGTACGATACTCTACTTCAGTGGAGGAGCGTGCAATAGAGCGTTGCTTCTTGGATGACCAACTAATAGAATTTGTACCAAGGTATAGGATATATCCAGAAGTAGAGTTCATGTCATTAATGTCACCAACCCAATTGGCATCTGAATACATAAACAACCCAGGATGTGTCTTGCTCATTATTTGTCAGCCATGATTTTTAGTGTACTGGAGGTATCGTAAGGGTTGCTTAACAAAGGACCAGTGTATTTCTGTAGGAGCATGCATGAATTTAGATAATTTGTTAACAGAAAACTTATATCTGGTCTGGTGATTGACAAATATTAAAGCTTACCAAGTACTTAACGATACAAAGTGGCATCCGCCAGAGGTGTGTCATCTTTTAAGGATAGTGAGGTAGTGGAACTCATGGGAGTTGTAAAAGACTTACATTCAGACATTTTATGGGTAGCAAGAAGATCTGAGACATACTTGGCCAGAGAACTTCAGTACCCAAAAAGTAGTGGAGAATTCTGAGGTCTTTGAGAGAGAATCTTGCAGAAAGAACTTGGATAGTTTTCTTGATAACCTCAAATTTGATCCAGTGGTAATTATGTCATTAACATATACAAGAATTTAGACCAATGCTTCATTTTGATGACGAATAAATAGAGAAGAGTCAGAGTTAGACTCTTGAAAGCCAATTTAAAGCAATAATTGCTTTAACTCACAGTACCAGGCTCGAGGAGCCTGCTTAAGTCCATAAATTACTTTCTTTAATTTGCACACATAAAGAGGAAACTCAGGATTAGCATACCCGTGAGGTTGACGTATATAAATATCTTCTTCAAGGTATTCTTGGAGAAATGCATTATTCACATCCAGTTGGTGCAAATGCCAATTGTATTGAACCATAAGCGTCAAAATAAGTCTAACAGTAGAAGGTTTTACCACTGGACTAAATGTAGAGTGATAATACACACCCGGTCATTACGTGAAGCCCTTTGAAACTAGCCAAGATTTATACCTATCAACACTTTCATCAGATTTAGTTTTGATATGATAGGGCTATTTGAAATTAATAATATTTTGAGAAGAGGGTAGTGGTACAAGATCCCACATCTTGTTGTTCATCAATGCTTCAAACTCAAGTTTCATTGCTTGTTTCTAGTGTACACTCTTTTGGGCTTGGTTATAAGTGGTAGGAACTGGTTTAGTTAATGCAACTACAAGATAATCAAATGCTTACTTGGGTTTGGTGATATTATTTTATGAATGAGTAGTCGATGAATGGGTGGTTGTTAGGTCTGTGAGGAAGCTGTGGTGGAGGAATGGTGATGATTGTGAGATGAAATGAATGGGGAGAGATCTGGAGTTGGTATAGATAAAGGGATTGTCGGGGTGTGTCGATTTCAGCATTAATACTGGATTAGTGGTTGTGTGGTAGGTGGGACAATAGTAGGCCGTGTGGAGCAACCTAAGCCGATGGCAGGAGTTGGCATTGCTGCTAAAGATGGACCTAAAGATGAACCTGTAGGAGGAGTCGCTAGTAATTCGGGAGCAATCTTGATTGGCTGGAGAATCTCATAATCTACTAGAGGCATAGACTTGACACTAAGGTCATTTGACTATTTGTACAATATATCCCACTTTAACTTTGAAATTCCTTTGTCTTTCAAGGATGAAAATATATTAGAAAAAAGGAAATTTATTTTCATAAAAAATAACATCTCGTGAAATATATATCCTTTGTTAAATAGGATCATAACACTAATGGTTGTGATGGGTATTAGAATAGCCTAAGTAAACAAAAGGGGTGAACTTGGGTTCTAGTTTGTGTTTGTCATATGGTTTAAGCCATGGATAACATAGGAAACCAAAAGTACGAATGGATTGATAATTTGGAATTTCTCCAAATAATCGTTGGTATAGACAATCATGATGAAGTATACAGGTGGGCGACCTGTTAATCAAGAATATGGCTGTAATTGAGGCCTGATTCGACTTATTATGTTTGAGGAGAAACTCTATGTTGAGAAGCTTGTTGTATAGTTCCTCATACGAGATAGGTGTATCTCGCGCTTGGATAACCGCTGAAATTAAATCATACGCAGGTCCTAGGCCACTGAGTATTTTGACCGCAAGTTTGTCAGATGGAATAGGAGTTCTAGCCGTTGTAAGTTCATTAGCAACATTCCTGATCTTGTGCAAGTACTCTGTCATACTGTGAGAGTTTTTTGTGATTGTAGGAAGAGAGTTTCAGAGACTAAAAACCTTTGTATGTGATTTATTAGCATACAGGTTTTGAAGTGTGTCCCACGCTTGCTTTGAGGTGGAAATTTTGGCAATTTCAAAGGTGATTTTAGGATCAATAGATGTCATTCAGGCATTGCGTATCAACTAGTCTTTGCGAAAGAGTTTGTATTTGGGATTAGGTACCTCTTGGTTGTTAAGGGTTATCGATTTTGATGGTGCTATCAAGGTTCCACTAAGATAGCAGTACAGATCATGATCGAACATGAGAGATTCAACCTAGGCTTTCCAAATGGCAAAGTTCATTGGACCAATAAGTTTTAGGGGAAGTTGGGAACTGGGGTTAAATTGCACCAGATGGCTGGGGTTATTAGCAGGGATAGTAGAACACTTGGATTCACCATGGATGCCATAGAACAAAAAAAGAAAACTTGAAATAGATGAGAAGACTTATTGGAGTTTAGAAAGGCTCAGATGCCATAAAAGTTTAAGAGACAAAGAAAGAGTAGTGTATTAGACTTGTATATCATCCAAAAGTTACAACAATATAAATACAAGTAAAGGAAAGGCTAACTAAGGTAACTAGATGTCTAGATTCCTAGAAATCAGCTAGAGTATTTTACACATTTAATAGAGCACAATTAAGGGAGAGAGATCTGCACAATATTTACACAATCAATCATGTCCCAATACTATTAACAAAGCTTTGACCGGGACAACAATGAACCAAGGAGGCGATTCTTCTCATTTTTCCTTTCAACTTACGTCACACAAGTTGAATGGAAGGAATTATTTGGAATGGGCGCAATCTGTCCATTTAACAATTGATGGTCGCGGAAAATTTGGGCACTTGACAGGAAAACAAGAAAGCTTGAACCAGGAAATCCAAAAATGAATGCCTGGAGTTCAAAAAACTCAATGGTAGTGGCTTGGCTACTAAACTCCATAGATTCTTCCATAGGTAAACCATATTTATTTCTTCACACTACTAAGGATGTTTGGGAGGTGGTTAGAGAAACTTATTTTGATATAGAAAATGCCTCTCAGATTTTTAAATTAAAAATTAAACTATGAAAAAAGAGGCAGGGAGAGAGAAGTGTTACTCTTTACTATAATGAGATGGTTTCCATGTGCCAAGAATTAGATCAATTCTATAATTATGAAAGGAAATGTTCGAAGGATAGCGTAAAAGCAATGAAAAAGGAATAAAATGAGAGGGTATATCTGTTTTTAGCAGGGTTTAACCAAGATTTTGATGAACTTCGTTCTCGACTTCTTAGGAAAAATCCACTTCCCACTATGAGGGAAATATTTTCTTAAATTAGGTGTGAAGAAACAACGAGGAATGTTATGCTAAAATAGATTCCAATCTGGAAGTAAAAAGAGTCATCTGCTTTAGTTGCTGGGAAAAATGAGAATAACAAGATAAAAAAGTCGTGTTGTGATTTTTGCAAAAACTACCGGCACACTTATGAGAATTGCTGGAAAATCCATGGAAAAGTGCCCAAATGTAACAAAATAAGGCAGAAAACTATGGCAGCCAGGCCTTTCAGTGTACCAGTGAACTGGGCTGAAATCTTCATGTCATTATTTACCGAGGAACAGCTAGAGCTACTGCACAAACCTTTCCATTCTCAACTCCAATCCAGTAAACCTAATCCTTCTATACCCACTTGTTCTTTTACCTAGTCAGGTAATGTGCAATGTGTTTTTTTTTCAGATTCTACTAGTAAAAGCTCTTGGATCATAGATTTAGGGGCTAGCAATCTCATGACATGGAACTCCCATTTTTTCTCAACTTATACTCTTTTAGCAGGAAATAAAAAAGTCAAAGTTGTTGATGGTTCCATCTCAGCAATTTCTGAGAAAGGGATAGTCAAACTAACCCCTTTTTGACTCTTTTTGATGTCTTTCATGTTCCTAAATTGTCTCATCATCTTTCGTCTATCAGCAAGCTGAATTAGAACCTTAATTGTCGTTCTATTTTTGATGATATTTTATATGTATTTCAGGGAAAGGTCTCGGGGAGGATGATTAGCAATTCTAGAGTCTAAAGGTCTCTATTTTCTTAAAGATGGCGATAATTCAGTAAATTTTAGTTCATCTTGTTTGCACTCTATTCTAGTTGATAACAAAGTCATGTTATGGAACTATAGACTTGTTCATTCTAGTTTTAATTATTTGAAACTCTTGTTACCACAGTTGTTTATGAATAAAACTACATCCTTTTTTCAATGTGAATTTTGTGAAATGGCTAAACACAAATGTTCATCTTTTTCATCCCAAAGTTACCATGCCACAAAGCGCTTTAAGTTAATCCATAGTGTTGTTTGGGGACCTTCTAGGATAGCAATTGTAAATGGAAAAAGATGGTTTTTGAGTTTCATAGATGATCACACCAGACAAACTTAAGTGTACCTATGGAAAGCTAAGAGGGAAGCAAAACATAGATTTGAGGCCTTTTATATTATGTTTGAGACACAATTTCATGAGAAGATTCAAATATTTCAGAGTGATACTGAGAGAGTTTTTTATTGACCACATAAGAAATTTTTTCACTTCTAAAGGAATAGTACACCAAAGTTCATGTCTCGATACACCCTAACAAAATGGAGTAGAAGAGAGAAAAAAATAGGCATCTTATGGAAGGAACTAGAGCCTTAATGTTCACAAGCGGAGTCCCTAAATTTCTTTGGGGAGAAGCTCTTTTGACATCCACATATCTTATTATAGGATGTCTTCCCTTGTTCTAGGTTTTAAAACCCCTTTCACTATGTTCAAGACATATTTCCATACTTATATATTGACAACATATCTATCTTCGAGAGTTTTTGGGTGTAGTGTATTTGTTCACGTTCATGATCATAATAGGAGTAAACTTGATTCATGTACTAAAAAATGTGTTTTTGTTGGCTATGCCCCTAGTCAAAAGGGTTACAAGTGTTATGACCCAATTACTAGGAAGGTTATTGTCACAATGGATGTCACCTTTTTTAAATCACAAATATTTTTTGAAACTCATCTTTAAGGGGAGAACCATAGTGAAGATTCGAGGGATTCGAGGGATATTATAAAGATCTTCTTGACCTCACATGTGAGAAACAAAAGGATCTAGGTTTTATGATAGATAGAGGAAATAGCTTTTTTGGTAATAACAACCTAGATAAGGTAAGAGATCCTAACTTAAATAATGAAACTGAGGATACTGAGACAATAGAGCATTTTCATGATATAATTAATGACAAGAACGGGAACAAACAAAGGAATTATAGGTTTACATGAGAAGAAACCAGAACCAAGAAAAAGAGATCAAGGACTCTCATCAGAACCAAATGTTCGCCCCGCAAGATCTCACTGATACATAAGGTAATTCTCAGAACCTAATTATGATTTACCGCTTGTTAGTTTAGACCTTAGTCTTCCAATTTCCAAACATAAAGGGGTAAGAAAAGTCACTAACTATCCTATGTCAAAATTTGTATCATAAAGAAACTTGTCCCCTTCCTATATAGATTTTCTTTCTCAATTATTTAGAATGGAGATACCGAGAAATGTGCAAGAGGTTTTGAACGTTCTCGAGTGAAAGGAGGTAGTTCTTGAGGAGATGAATGCTCTAAAGAGAAATAAAACCTGGAAAATGGTGGAACTACCACGTGGAAAGAAAATAGTAGGATGTAAGTGGGTGTTCACTATCAAGTTTAAATCAGATGGGTCCCTAGAGAGGTCTAAGGAACATTTTGTAGAAAAAATATTCACTCATACTTACGGGATTGACTATTTTTGGACATTTACACTAGTCTCCAAGTTGAATTTAATAAGGTTTCTTCTAACCATTGCTGCCAACCTTGATTGGACCCTCCATAAGTAGACGTAAAGAATGCATTCTTGAACGAAAAACTCGAAGAAGAATTCTACATGGACCCTCCTCCAAGTTTTGAAGAAAGGTATGAAACTAGAGCGTGCAAGACAAAGAAATCTCTCGACGGGCTCAAACAACCTCCATGAGCTTGGTTTAAGAGGTTTACTCAGTTTGTGAACAAATAAGGGCACACTCAAGGGAAAACAGTTTTTACCAGGTTCATTCGACATTATCTTGAGGGAATGACAACTATCCTAATAGTGTATGTCGATAATATTATACTTATAGGAGATGACTTGTCTGAAATTGAGAATTTAAATAAACAGTTGGCCTCAGAGTTTGAGATTAAAGATTTTGGCCAATTGAAATATTTTCTTGGCATGGGAGTAGCGAGTTCAAAAGAAGGCATTATGGTGTCACAAAGTAGGTATGTACTAGATCCTCTAAAAGAGACAAGGATGAGTTGTCATCATCCAGATGAAACACCTATTGATCCTAATATAAAATTTGAAATAAAGAAGGAAATTCAGTTGACCACAATCAATATCAAAGACTAGTGGGGAAGTTGATCTACTTGGCACATACTCGACCTGATATAGTTTTTTTTGTAAGCTTAGTCAGTCAGCTAATGCACTCTTAAAAGGAACAACACCAAGAAGCAGTCTAACGGATCCTAAGATATCTTCAATGTTCTTCGGGGAAAGGGTTATTTTTCAAAAAAGCAACATAGGGGATTTGAAAGTTTTATAGATACAGACTAGGTAGGAGGTATACTGTCACGACCCGAGCCTAGGCCCTAGCCGTGACGAGCATCTCGAACCATGAAGGCCCGAAACACCCATTCACTGTCTGGTCATCATGCACAACCTTCATAATCATAATAAGAGCGGAATTGAAACTGAGTACGGAAAACATGGTCAAGATCTGCAACATTTCTGAATAATGCTATATGATATCAGTCTGCGAAATCTCTACTGAGAACATAAACATTTGTCTGAAAAGAAACCGGGACAAGGCCCCCAGTAGACCAAAACAAAATAAATAAGCTAATGTCTGACATAATTAGGCCTTCCAAATAATAGAAGGCTCACCACTTTGAGATCAAGTCTGCAAGCCCGAGAATGTCTACTGAGTAGTTGGACCCCTAGACTGTGCTTCAAAACCTGGAAGGAGGGGGGGTCAGCACAAAAGTACTGGCACGCGAAGTACTCCAAAAATAGTATAATGGAACATACATACATATATATATAAGTGAAAGAAATTTTTCATCAAGACATCCTGTATAAAACTGTTTCTGAAAAATACATGTGCACTTTTTGAAAACATGCAACCTGTCTATTCATTTCAAATCATGATCTGTGTTTTACTTCTGAGTTAGGTGGTATTCCCCTACAAGTATGAATATTCCACGGGCTTTATGGAATCCGCCATTGACTCGGCGTGGAAGCCCCCAACCCGAGTGTGCCGCAAGGGTTGGAGTGTCTGAGTCTGATACGCCACAGGACATTTAAGTCAGCGCATAATAATATACCCGGGTCGGCAAACCACGGTTTTAGGCAAAGAGTTGTCTGAACTGAAGCCCTCTTCGGTGGACCACCTAACATCTCTGTATGCCCATTTTTAACCTTTTCTGTACATGCAACATTCTGAATGTCTAAAATCATGAAAGTCTGATAAATGTTTGATTTCTGAACTAGTCTGAAAAGTTTGTTAGTCTGGGTCTGATATGGCATTTATTTGAGTTGGTATCGTCATACCAAGACCTGCAGGTTCTATTTCTGAGCCATAATGCATTAAGTATGATCTTTCATAAAAGTGTAGTTTCAGACCACCCAAACATGTAATTTGCATAAAAGAGTTCATGTTCCGAAACTCAAGTCAAAACCATTCAAAAACTTTCATCAAACATATGGTGGTCATGTGCTTTTGACAAAATTATGCAGTCTTTCATTATATGAAAATTCAACATTTACAACCCTCTCTTTCGTGTTCAAAATCGTATTCGAAACATAGCAAAGCCAAAGCATTTCATATCATGATTTTTCAAGACTTATTTCAAAACAATCTATATCATCTGAAACATGGGAAAAATACATCAAGAGAGGAATTTCATGTAAATTGTTCTCTCAAATCATATTTCAAGGCAAAACACATATATACATATACATATAATTTTTAAGTCACTTTGGGGGAAAGCCAAAAGGCTAAAACAATATCATATAAAGCTTCTAAAACATGAATATGTACTTGAATTCAAAAACCCCTTTCTTAAAACATGATTTCTATGCGCATGAGAATTTAGGAAAACCCCGCGTACCTTGTTCTCCACGAATTTTGGGTGTCTATCAAAGCCTACGTCGAGAGGATTCCAAATCTGAAATTATCTTCCAAAACCAACGGTTGAATCTTGAGTTATTTGGTATTTTTGTTTGAAACCCTAAAGGATGTTCTTGAGAGAATTTGAGAAAACGGATTGTATTTTGCTGAATTTGGGCTAAATATGGTGTTATAGACGGAATTAGGTGAAGTGAAATGACTAAAATGCCCCTAAGAAAACAAGAAAAGTCGAAACTATCCCTCAGTTAACAAACTGACAGGCTGAAGTAAAACGGATATGACTCCTTACTCAGATGTGGGATTTGGATGAAACCAGCTTCATTAGAAAGAGGACTCAAAGATCTTTCGTTTGATAGGTTGCAGCTCTCCCAGTTCATTATATTCAGAGAGTTATGATCTTTTGAAGTTGACCTTGAAAATCTGAAAGAAACGGAGTGTTTTCGTCACTTGAAACCATAAGTATGCGCCGCCCTTTGCATCGCATAGACTAGGATAGGCGCCTCCCTTTGCATCGCCTAATTTTACATATGCGCCGCCCTATGCATCACCTATATTTGCATAGGCGCCGCATTATGCATCGCCTATATGTGCGTATGCGACACATTCAACTTTGAAAGGTCATAACTTCTTCACCGGGTGTCCGTTTTAGGCGAATTTGGTATCGTTGGAAAGCTTATTCAATTATCTACAATTTGGTATATAGTAGGCCACCCATTTCATCATATACAATGAGTTATGGTCAATAGAATTTGACACAAATTACAACGTCCACTAACACTTAAGTCTAAAACTCAGAAATTGCCATCTAATTCAAGCATGACTTTTTACGGGGCGTTACATTATCTCCCCCTTGGGATCATTCGTCCCCGAATGATGGATAGGAACTTGTTGAAGCCTTAAAGGTATGGAATAACGCAGGCATGACATGTCTTCTAATAAAGAATACACTGATATGAAACATGACCATATGGATGGAACTACTAATGTTCTGAATTCTTATACCGGACATGCATATCTAATGCACGGGTCTGTGTCTGAGTTGTCTTCATTAACGCAGGACTGAATACACTGATAAACTGAACTTTTTCTATTGAACATGCATTTCTAATGCAGGCATATCTAACTGAACTGACACTAGAACGTATGACTGAATACGCAATAACAATTGATGCGAAGCTTGTAATAAGAATCTATGCACGCAACCGAATGGGGTATCTCCCCATTGGGATCCTATATCCCTCTATGAGTGTTCAAGTCATTAAGATACTCGGAAAATGGAGGCAATGCACACGGCACCTACGATTTTGATTCATAACTGAACCTCTGGAATCTGAATCTAGTACATGACCCATGAACTGAATTATACTCGCAACTACTAGTATACTCAATCTTGGAATAGTATCACATCTGAGAATTCGGGTAGCATGATTAATTGAAAAGACAAGCAAACAAATCATGGGAATTTGACTTTCTGACTATTGAACTGATTTGCTGGCTGAACAGACTGAACTATACAGGAAACTTATACCCAATCTGGAGTATCTTATCAACACTCTTCGTAAGAAAAAAAGTTCTAGTAGCATTAGGCAGCAAAAGATCTTGGGCATGAGTCACACAAGACATCCGGCTATAGGATCCCAACATTGACATTACTCTGCAGCCTGGAATATAGACATATAACTCATAAATCATGATAGAATTGTCAGTCCTTAGTCAATGCGACTTCTTACTTCCAAGATTAGCACACTCCTCGAATACTCCCTTAACTGTACTATTTCCCTTAGATACCACATTCATTCGATTCAACTTATTTGTTCTCGCATTGGCATTTATAAGTCTTTCTACTAATGTCTATAGTAACTTAAATCCTCTTCACCGTGATCCGGCCTAACTCCACCTCACAAAATACTACATGCCACTCCTCGACACAAGTCTAGACCAAAAGATTCAACCTTCTATATCTTTTTAAAGATCACACCCTAAGCATAAAGTGCCTTACCACTTCAATGACTAACTCTGAACTCTTTACTATGGATTTACTAGCGCACATTGTGTTCCTCCACATAAATCCCAACATGTCATTCAAGCTTATCTTTATTACCACATATGGACTTCAAGGAAAACACCCGAAAAGATACACTTCACATATTCTACTAACCATCTATCGATATAGCTCCCACATGATACCCCAAGAACATACACACACCTTTCCTCTAAGCATCACATGCATCAAAGACTTGGCCCCAACCTTACTTCACACATATGGCCTTATCTAAAACAAGAATACTTTGATCTTCCATCAACAAGAAACATTTACTCATCACCACTATCATCACATAAAGAGGAGTCGCTTAAGATTAGAACATAAGATGTTGAAGCATGGCAGGATATTATATGAAACTTGACACTTAACTGAGGCCTGAGGAATAGCAAATCAATATCAAGGATTTATCAAAGAAAAATCTGAATTGAGGCATACATGGCTATGGACTATATTTCGCCCATCATAAAGAGTATAGCATGAATTATGGGAACTGAGCACACTATAAAGCGTGAATACATGAATCATGAGTTGCATGACCTCAATTTAGGGTTCATAACATATGGAATGTGATCCCAACTGCTGAATGAACTGAAACTTCTCATTTTAGAACTTGAAGAGTACATGATTCTATATCATAAGCATGAACATGAATTTTGATCATTGGACTGAAACGTAAGGTATGAGTAGATATTGGGATAACTGAAAAAAATATACTGAGACAAGAATGGGTTGAGTCTCACCCTCACTTTCTGACGTTCTATATCATCATGACATCATGACTAGAATCTGAAGGCCTGACTTGGTTATTCGCTCTATCATCTCCCCCTTAGCTTCAAGCCATAATATTAAGTTTAGGAGATCCCTTACTAGACTTTAAACTGAAGTACACTCACTGCACTCTGGGGTCTGAAAAAATACTATACAAGCATATCATGGCACTTAACCCAAATGACTACACCTGAAAGTGGAAAGCACACTGTTAATACTACCTTCTGAGACACACTTTATCATTCTATAGATCCAGCAGTCATTATATAATACTTGCACACTTACTAACTCCGAGTCTTCATGAGTATCCCTATAGTCGGACTGCACACCCTCTAGTGCTTTAACTCTTATTTCTATTAGTTCAACCTTCAAAAACTCGAACTTAGAATCTAGCACTCAACATGGATATCACCAAGCCTTCAATGAATCGTACTACTTCCGACATAGCCTAACAATATCGCTAGTCCAAACTTACATCTCTATACTATGAGAATCAAGATCATATAAAAAGGCTCAACACTATAAATCAAATAAACTTAGGCTCTTGCATACACCATTCAAGCCTATTAGATTACTTCCATAAAACTAGTATCATTAACGAAGAAATTATCACATCCACCTTCATGGACATCAATTGTTCAAACTTAATGTCTAGTGCTTAACATGATTTACAACCCAACCTTATACCTAATTCTTACAAAACATACATCATTAATCTTAAGTCACTATTTTTACAACCACATTGTGACGCTCAACTTCACAACCCATGAAGAATACAACATAATCTACTAGTCCATCAAATTGGGACATTCTACCCCAAATACTTGATTTTATCTAGATACTATCCATGACCAAAGCACCTTTATAACATTACTACTATACCTCAAAAATCTACTACATATCTTCTCACTAGTAGTACTAGTTTATAACTACCAAGGAAAAGAAGGTCAAGGGGTAAAGTCACATAATAGACATGATCGACATTAATCTTATACCATAACCCTATACAATCTTATCTACTTATACGGTCTCTCACATCACGATTACTTACTCAAGCATACATTTAGACTACCTTCAAATTCCACAAACAACCATGAGTCTATACTTACAACTTATTGGCTAATATAGCCATTTTCACACTTCAAGCAACCTACAAATCACTCTAACTAACAACTCCTTCTCTACCATCTACTAAACAACACACAAGGACGAATCACCTCTTTACCAACTCAGTCTCATGCAAACAAATTCAGCTATACATCTATTAAACCAACACAAGAACAACAAGTTGGACAACAAGTTGCTAGTGAATCGAAATAGGCCTCACACGGCTTCACTAGACTTTGATTTTGTATTTTGAACAAGAAAATGAAATGAATGACAAGTCAACTATGCTAGTGAATCGAAAGAGCCCCACACGGCTTCACTAGACTTTATTTTTTTTTTGTATCAACACCTTGATGACAAGATTACATGAGATAGAAATTTAATACGCAAGATCCAATGAACTATGAATACACATCTTACTCTGTATAAATAAAATCGGAGTCAAACACTTCCTCCACGGACTACCATACCATCCACACATGCTACTAGTTACCACATTAGTCTATCACCATAAGGGGGGTAAATCATTCTCGAACATCGGTTATTTAACTAAAATATTCATTTACACAAAAGTCACCCTCACTCTGACTTCTAACTTTGTGACTTCACATCACCAACTTCTTGGTCTAATTTCACTACCAATAGGTCATGACAACAACACTTTAACGCATACTACTATTCGGGTGGAAATACAGTTCCAACATTCTACTACACATCATCCTCCCTTAAGTAAGACATTTGTAACATAAATTTAAAAGGGACTAAATGCAATTAATACCTGAAGCTGAAAACTAACGGACTCTTCTCAAGTCCTTGCACAAATTTTAACTCTTATATGGTTCAATCAGAAAGGACCATACCATTTAGATTCTAAACTTCTACACTTGAATCACCTCAATAATGAGACATATCTGAGGACATTAGAGTAAGGAAATAATTTGGGATAACTTTTTACTTTCATATGGGCGACATCATAGCACGAATAAGAGTATGAAAGAGGAACATTCTGACTCTATTGCACGAACTAGAACATGAAGAAGAACATGAAGAAAAAGAGACATTCCTAAACGCCTAGTAGCCTCCTGCTTATAAGTATGGCGCGCTACACACCTGTAAACAAGACTCTACCCGACGTAATTTCGCAGACACCCTGGGACCATGAACCGTGCTTTGTTACCAAGTTTGTCACGACCCGAGCCTAGGCCCTAGCAGTGACGAGCATCTCGAACCATGAAGGCCCGAAACACCCATTCACTGTCTGGTCATCATGCACAACCTTCATAATCATAATAAGAGCGGAATTGAAACTGAGTACGGAAAACATGGTCAAGATCTGCAACATTTCTGAATAATGCTATATGATATCAGTCTGCGAAATCTCTACTGAGTACATAAACATTTGTCTGAAAAAAAACTGGGACAAGGCCCCTAGTAGACCAAAACAAAATAAATAAGCTAATGTTTGACATAATTAGGCCTTCCGAATAATAGAAGGCTCACCACTATGAGATCAAGTCTGCAAGCCCGAGAATGTCTACTGAGTAGCTGGACCCCTAGACTGTGCTTCAAAACCTGGAAGGAGGGGGGGTCAGCACAAAAGTACTGGCACGCGAAGCACTCCAAAAATAGTATAATGGAACATACATACATATATATATAAGTGAAAGAAATTTTTCATCAAGACATCCTGTATAAAACTGTTTCTGAAAAATACATGGGCACTTTTTGAAAACATGCAACCTGTCTATTCATTTCAAATCATGATCTGTGTTTTACTTCTGAGTTAGGTGGTATTCCCCTACAAGTCTGAATATTCCACGGGCTTTATGGAATCCGCCATTGACTCGGCGTGGAAGCCCCCAACCCGAGTGTGCCACAAGGGTTGGAGTGTCTGAGTCTGATACGCCATAGGACATTTAAGTCAGCGCATAATAATATACCCGGGTCGGCAAATCGGGGGACCACCTAACATCTCTGTATGCCCATTTTTAACCTTTTCTGTACATGCAACATTCTAAATGTCTAAAATCATGAAAGTCTGATAAAAGCCTGATTTTTGAACTAGTCTGAAAAGTCTGTTAGTCTGAGTTTGATATGGCATTTATCTGAGTTGGTATCGTCATACCAAGACTTGCAGGTTCTATTTCTGAACCATAATGCATTAAGCATGATCTTTCATAAAAGTGTAGTTTCAGACCACCCAAACATGTAATTTGCATAAAAGAGTTCATGTTCCGAAACTCAAGTCAAAACCATTCAAAAACTTTCATCAAACATATGGTGGTCATGTGCTTTTGACAAAATTATGCAGTCTTTCATTATATGAAAATTCAACATTTACAACCCTCTCTTTCGTGTTCAAAATCGTATTCGAAACATAGCAAAGCCAAAGCATTTCATATCATGATTTTTCAAGACTTATTTCAAAACAATCTATATCATCTGAAACATGGGAAAAATACATCAAGAGAGGAATTTCATGTAAATTGTGCTCTCAAATCATATTTCAAGGCAAAACACATATATACATATACATATAATTTTTAAGTCACTTTGGGGGAAAGCCAAAAGGCTAAAACAATATCATATAAAGCTTCTAAAACATGAATATGTACTTGAATTCAAAAACCCCTTTCTTAAAACATGATTTCTATGCGCATGAGAATTTAGGAAAACCCCGCGTACCTTGTTCTCCATGAATTTTGGGTGTCTATCAAAGCCTACGTCGAGAGGATTCCAAATCTGAAATTATCTTTCAAAACCAACGGTTGAATCTTGAGTTATTTGGAATTTTTGTTTGAAAACCCTAAAGGATGTTCTTGAGAGAATTTGAGAAAAAGGATTGTATTTTGCTGAATTTGGGCTAAATCTGGTGTTATAGACGGAATTGGATGAAGTGAAATGACTAAAATGCCCCTAAGAAAACAAGAAAAGTCGAAACTATCCCTCAGTTGACAAACTGACAGGCTGAAGTAAAACGGATATGAATCCTTACTCAGATGTGGGATTTGGATGAAACTAGTTTCATTAGAAAGAGGACTCAAAGATCTTTCGTTTGATAGGTTGCAGCTCTCCCAGTTCATTATATTCAGAGAGTAATGATCTTTTGAAGTTGACCTTGAAAATCTGAAAGAAACGGAGTGTTTTCGTCACTTGAAACCATAAGTATGCGCCGCCCTTTGCATCGCATAGACTAGGATAGGCGCCGCCCTTTGCATCGCCTAATTTTACATATGCGCCGCCCTATGCATCACCTATATTTGCATAGGCGCCGCATTATGCATCGCCTATATGTGCGTATGCGACACATTCAACTTTGAAAGGTCATAACTTCTTCACCGAGTATCCGTTTTAGGCGAATTTGGTATCGTTGGAAAGCTTATTCAATTATCTACAATTTGGTATATAGTAGGCCACCCATTTCATCATATACAATGAGTTGTGGTCAATAGAATTTGACACAAATTACAACGTCCACTAACACTTAAGTCTAAAACTCAGAAATTGCCATCTAATTCAAGCATGACTTTTTACGGGGCGTTACATCTACATCTAGATATTGTACATTCATCTCAGGAAATCTTGTGACTTAAAGTAGTAAAAAGTAGAATGTTGCAGCCCATAGCACTGTTGAAGCTGAATACCGATCTATGGCCATGAGATTTGTAAAATGATTTGGCTTAAGAAGATGATGGAAGAACTCAAAAACATTTGGTTTACTAATGAAGTTGTAATATGACAATAAAGCGACCATAAGTAGTGCTCACAATCTAGTTCAACACGATACAACAAAACATGATGAAGTGAATAGGCACTTCATAAAAGAGAATATTAAAGAAGAAAGTGTGTGCATGTCTTTTGTCTCACCAAATCAGAAAATTTTAAATATTTTCATAGAAGGCTTGTTTAAACCAAAATTTAAAATTCTTATAAGCAAGTGAGGCATGACAGATATTTACATGCCAACTTAAGGGGCAATATTGATTTGTGAATATTTAAGATTTAATTTTGTAGGATCTTAATTGACCAGATAAAATTAGATCTAATTTTGTACATATAGTTTAGGTAATTAGATCAAATAAGAACATATCTTGATTTTCATATCTGCAAGAATCAAGCGATTTGCTTCTGTGTGTGTTTGCTTTCTTGTACTATAAATTTGTAGCTATCAGATAATATAATACATACTTTTGTACCAATCTCACACATCCTTTTGCCCTAATTCGTATCCTCCGTAGCCTCCTATCAAAGATCATGTCCTTTATAAGTTAAAACTGCACCATGTCTACTCCAATCGCCTCTTCCCGCTACTTCTTCAGTCTACATCTACCTTTCCTGAAACCATTCATGGACAAGCTCTCATACCTCCGTCCTAGGCATCCGTGTGTCTCCTCATCACATATCCGAACCATCTTAACCTCAATTTTCTCATCTTTTTCTCCACCAAAAACACTCTCACCTTCCCTCAAGTATCCTCTTTTTTAATTTTATCTCTCCTAGTATTCCATATATACATCGGAACAACAACATTTGCATCACTTTGATCTTCTAAACATGAGAGCTTTTGATAGGCCTGCACTCTATCTCATACAACATAGCTGGCCTAACCACCACATTGTAAAACTTGCCTTTATGTTTTAGTGGCACCTTCTTATCACACAACACTCCGGATGTGAGCCTCCATTTTATCTACCCTGTAACAATAAGGTAAGTAATATCCTCATCAATCTCCCCATTTCTATGGATAATAGATGCAAGATACTTGAAACTTCCTCTCGTTTGATTATTTATATTTTGATTTAACTAAAACATACTAATTTTGAGATTGTTTTATTCTTCGATTTTGCATTATATAATTTTGAGATTTTCATTGTTAATAAAATTATTTACCTTATTAAAAAAAAATATAGGGTTACTTTATTTCAAATAAGCTCTTTTTATAATTGTGGAACCCGTACCAGTTAACGTGCATCTCAACTAATTCCGAGGATACTTGCTACATCCCACTAGGACAAGTTATTGAGTAACTATGTCCACCATGGCTTGGACCAGTGACTGTGAGATGATAATATGTCGTAAACAAAAAGGAGGCACATACCTGAGCCTTAAACTTAAGATGCTCAAATGATTATATATATATACACACACACACATATACATATATACATATATATATAAACTCGTTTAATATACGTTTAATATACATAAAAATAATATAATTTTCCGACGAAGGGGGTTCGGATGAACCCTTGGACCTTGTAGGTCCGCCACTATTGCTAACATCCTCCCACTTTTTAATTAACCAAAATTTTTTGTGTGCTTTTTTAGTTTTAAAAAAAAAAAACGTTTACTTCCTTAATTATTAATAGTTTTTCAAATAATTCTTTCCATATATTTGTTGTTAGCTGTTATCATATATTTTAGGACTTTTTATTTTGTAAAACTTACCATATATATTAGAACTTCTTACTTTAAAATATTATAAATATAATTAAATAATAATTTAAGAAAAAGGTGAAAAGACAATTTTGTCTATTGCAGACTGTTTTAATGCAGGACAAAAAGTTCGAATTACTTTTCTAAGGTTTTTCACACTTTTAATATATTATATATATATAAATTTTTTAGAAAAACTTAAAACATTAAAATAGGCCATATAACATTTATAATAAATGAGAAAGGAAAGGGACAACTTTAAAATTGTGAAAAGATCATTCAAGATGTTCGGAGAAGAGATTAACTCAAAATGACTTGCTTAAACCAAAATTTGAAATTCCTGTAAGAAAGTGAGGCATGACAGATATTTACATGCCAACTTAAGGGGCAGTATTGATTTGTGAATATTTAAGATTTAATTTTGTAGGATCTTAATTGACCAGATAAAATTAGATCTAATTTTCTACATAGAGTTTAGGTAATTAGATCAAATAAGAACATATCTTGACTTTCATATCTGCAAGAATCACGCGATTTGCTTCTGTGTGTTTGCTTTCTTGTACTATAAATTTGTAGCTATCAGATAATATAATACACACGTTTGTACCAATCTCACACATCCTTTTGCCCTAATTCGTATCCTCCGTAGCCTCCTATCAAAGATCATGTCCTTTATAAGTTAAAACTGCACCATGTCTATTCCAATCGCCTCTCACCGCTACTTCTTCAGTCTACATCTACCTTTCCTGAAACCATTCATGGACAAACTCTCATACCTCCGCCCTAGGCATTCGTGTGTCTCCTCATCACATATCCGAACCATCTTAACCTCATTTTTTTCATCTTTTCCTCCACCAAAAACACTCTCACCTTCTCTTAAGTATCCTCTTTTCTAATCCTATCTCTTATAGTATTCCATATATCCATCGGAACAACAACATTTGCATCACTTTGATCTTCTAAACATGAGAGCTTTTGATAGGCCTGCACTCTATCTCATACAACATAGCTGGCATAACCACCATATTGTAAAACTTGCATTTATGTTTTAGTGACACCTTCTTATCACACAACACTCCGGATGTGAGCCTCAATTTTATCTACCCTGTAACAATAAGGTAAGTAATATCCTCGTCAATCTCCCCATTTGTACGGATAATAGATACAAGATACTTGAAACTTCCTCTCGTTTGATTATTTATATTTTGATTTAACTAAAACATACTAATTTTGAGATTCTTTTATTCTTTGATTTTGCATTAAATAATTTTGAGATTTTCATTGTTAATAAAATTATTTACCTTATTAAAAAAAAATATAGGGTTACTTTATTTCAAATAAGCTCTTTTTATAATTGTGGAACCCGTACCAGTTAACGTGCACCTCAACTAATTCCGGGAATACTTGCTACATCCCACTAGGACAAGATATTAACTATGTCCACCATGGCTCGGACCAGTGACAGTGAGATGATAATATGTCGTAAACAAAAAGGAGGCACATACCTGAGCCTTAAACTTAAGATGCTCAAATGATTATATATATATAAACTAGTTTAATATACGTGTGTCTCGTGTTAATTAATAAAATAATATACAAAAAATTATTAAAAATTTTAAAAAATGATTTTGACTTTATGATAAATGTTGTATATATTTAAATGAGACTTTGATCATGCACAAAGAACAAAATCTCTTAACCATTATTAACCAATAATAAAGTAATAAAAGAATGACTCAAATTTCATGTATAAACCGAAAAGCCAAAAAGAATCAGTACTTAAAACTGATTTCAAGTTACCTAAGTTACATGATGGAGCTCTTTAAAATTAAGTATAGAAAAATTATAAATTTGTATTAAAAGTATTCTAAAAAAGAGATCTTAAAAAAAATAAAACAGTGAGACAAAAACACGCCATAACATTTGTCACCAAAGCCTTTGTTTCTTTAGAAAGCAAATCACGAACTATGTAACCTCACTAATTTTCGTTCTTACCACTCTTAGATTCTATTTTTCACTTTCCTTTTCATAGTAGAACACAGCTATTAAGATGAGACAAAAGCTCATTAATAAGATCTCAAAATAAGTTTCTAAACATTGTATGTCATTAGTTACTTCTTCGAGGCCTTCGCTTAATGAAAGAAATCAACTACGCGGAAGAAATCATTATTTCAACTTTAATTAGATTATGCAAATCTTATATATTCTTTCAAAGATTAGAGAATAAATAATATATTATTATTATTATTATTATTATTATTATTATTATTATTATTATTAAGTGTTATCGCCCCCTCTCTCCTCCCCCATCACTTTAAGCGAACTTTATTATTAAATAACAAAAAGGAATGAGAAAAAACGTGATTTTTTGGCTACTTTATTTGTCAAAAATAATATGCTTGTTTCATCCAATTTTTTTATCTGAAATTTTCAACTGACAAAGAAAACATGAAAAATTCTTAAAAAGGAAGAATCCATTGTCAATTGTTACTAAAATTCAAATTAAAATTATTAACTAAAAAAAAAAAAGAAATCCAAAAAAGATGATGATAGTGAATGCGAGAAGATGACTAACTAAAACAATAACAAAATACGATGAAAACATAAAAGTAGAAGAAGCCGATGTTCTTGTCAAATTTAATGCAAAATATTACTTGAATAGAATTTTTACCTTGATTTTTTGGATACTTTATTCGACCATAACTATATGCTTGTTTCATCCAATTTTTTTATCTGAAATTTTCAACTGAAAAAGAAAACATGAAAAATTATTAAAATAAAAGAATGCATTGTCAATTGTTGATTATTAAAACTATTAACTAAAAAAAAAAATTCAGAAAAAATGATGATAGTGAATGCAAGAAGATGACTAACTGAAACGATAACAAAATAAGAAGAAAACATAAAAGTAGAAGAAGCCAATGTTTATTGACAAATTTGATCAAAATATTACTTAAATAGAATTTTAGAATTTTTTTATTTAAGGTAAATTTTGACTAATTTAAAAGTGTTAAATTCATGATTTCTTACCTTGTTCAAATAAAACTCTTAAATAATTTTAAAAATCTAAATAATGTATAGTATTGATTTCTTTTAAATAATAATCCTAAATCGGTCGTAAAAATAAGTTTTGATAAAAAAAAAATTTAAAAAAAAGTCCTTAATCCTAAATCTATAAAAACTTAAGTACTGCTAATCAGGGACAGATTCAGGATTTTCAGTGAGTGGTTCAGTAGTACATATACGGACTAGTCGAAGGGGGTTCAATCTCTACTATTTATACGTAAAAAAAAATCTTACCATATAAAAATAATGTAATTTTTCGACGAAGGGGTTCGGATGAACCCCTAGACCCTATGTAGATCCGCCACTGCTGCTAACATCCTCCCACTTTTTAATTAACCAAAATTGTTTGAGTGCTTTTTTAGTTTTAAAAAAAAAAACGTTTACTTCCTTAATTATTAATAGTTTTTCAAATAATTCTTTCCATATATTTGTTGTTAGTTGTTATCATATATTTTAGGACTTTTTATTTTGTAAAACTTACCATATATATTAGAACTTCTTACTTTAAAATATTATAAATATAATTAAATAATAATTTAAGAAAAAGGTGAAAAGACAATTTTGTCTATTGCAGACTGTTTTAATGCAGGACAAAAAGTTAGAATCACTTTTCTAAGGTATTTCACACTTTAATATATTATAGATATAGATATATATATATAAATAATTTTTTTAAAAAAAACTTAAAACATTAAAATAGGCCATATAACATTTCAAGATGTTCGGAGAAGAGATTAACTCAAAATGACTTGATCTCTCGTAAAGAAAGCATGTTTCTTATACTGTCCTTTGTAGATGGTAACAACAAGATAAAGTTATAACAACTTGGCTACCAACTCAATCCAATCAAACTATAAGACTGGATCCATTGCTTTCTTGACATGCTTCTCATATATCTAGACAGTGATGGACCTAAGAGAGTAGAATACCATCCTACAAACTCCACAGTCGAAAAAAACACCAGACACATGTGCATATGTCATGTGTACATGGTCTGTTCCACGTAAAGTCAGCAAAAGATGGCCTACAGATCTGCCTTTACACCTCAAGCTGAGATGAAAAAAGGCCAGATAAGGTAGCTTCCTTAGAAGAGAAGTTGATATAATCCAGAATTGTTGGCCTACATTAAAGAATGATTTGAACGGCTGCTTTCTTTCCTTTGCCTGATTTACTAAGCAACAAATCAAAGTTTTATGGATGGCTTGCTCATGTTTCAAAGGGGACAATCAAGTGTGGATCGCCTTTTTGTTTTAAGATAAGGTAAATGAATTTCATTCGCAAACAAGGCCGGACGGCCATATAAAATAGATTAAACATTAACTTTAATGTCATAATCTTTTATCATTATCTTGTCAACCTTGATCATACAAGATTAGTAAAACTAACTTGAGATAATCTTACTATGACCCAAAAGCTTGTGAAAAGAATCTAAGAGCGGACCTTAAGGAACTAGTTAAGAATGGATGCCACCACCCCAGCCCGGATCCAGCCAGGTTCTAATGATCATGTCCTCTTCCCAACAATTGTATTGGTCTTGGGGCGTATTTCGCTTTATGATAGAAAACTCGCCAGCGAAATCCAGGTAATTAAGACTACTAAAAGTTTAAAAGTGCACCGAATAAATCATGTCACGTTTAGGGGATAACAACATATTCTGCAAATTATAAACTTGAAACCATAAATAAAAAATAGAGAAGCATATCATAATACCAATTGAAACATAAGTTGCAAAAAAGAACTAAGAAAATAGTTAGAAAAAGTTAAGAAACAAAAATGAATGCTGACTGTAAAGAAACAAGGGACAATAATGGTATTTGATGAGTCGATTTGAAAGGAAAGGAACAAAGTCAATTAGGCTGAATTAGACCAACCTTACTAGTTTTGATAAGATGACTTCAAAGTGGGAAAATTTCTATTACTTTTACACAACTTGTAAAAGTAGGTTACATCACAAAGCAAACCTACAAACTCAAAAGTTGAAAACACCACATGTGCAGGCCAATCTTCATACTAGAATAAGCACAGATCATCTATTTTGCTTTTTTCTGATGATCCATAGCTGACACATGCAGCAATTAGTAGTTAGAACATTCATCAACATCTCCCACCGAACTTACTCAGTGGAAATTCGGCGGGTATTCCCTTAAGTTCAGCAGTATGCTCACATGAAAGGCAGCCAAAAAGGCGACTGGTCCTATCTTGTTGTGAAGACCATATTGTTCCATATACAACTTCAAAGAACATACCTAAATTAAAGCAAAGTGAGTATAACCCTTATCTTGATGAAGAATCTATTGTTCTTGTAGTAGTTATTATGAGTATTAATGACCCCTTGAATCACAAATCATTAAGATTGAATATTCTTGAATATGCAGGAAAATCTGTGATTGGTAAGATGAACAAACTTGGAGAGAGAATGGACTGTCTTCTGCAAGGCATCCGCGAGCATGGTAAACACTCGAATAATATCTTATATATATATATATATATATATATATATATATATATATATAGGAAAGAGTATTTGAAAGTAGAAACTGAAAAAGAGTTTGCATAATACTGATGGCAAAACTTCAACTTGCAAATAATGAATTTTAGTATTTGGAAGTGAATTCACGGCCAAACAAAACTGTAAACCTAAAGAACACAGATAAGTGAGAAATGAAGTGCTTAAATTCATGCAAGCAGAACAATTTACATGTATTTACAATACAAAGTATTGATTGTAATGACATTAACGTCGCAACTCTAATTATGCAGTCAGCTTAAGCCCGAATCTAACAGAAACGGTGAAGGGAAAATTGAACCTCGGGGCAAAACTTCTTAATGTAGGAGGGTTGGAGAAAATATTCAAGCAGAAGTTTAGTGTGAAAGATGATGAAAAGCTATTGAAGGTTTCTCAATGCTATTTATCAACAACAGCTGGTCCAATAGCAGGCCTCCTCTACATCTCTAGTGATAAGGTTGCTTTCTGCAGAGAGATCGAGATCAATAAAGCTGAAAGTTGCTTAGAATCCGCTATAAGGTTCCACTCTGCTCTTCTTTCCTTTCATCTCTAATTTTCTAGCCACGTAAAGGATAATCTAAATAAGCCGTTCACAATTGCAGGTATCAATCCCAATAAGTAAGGTAATGAAAGCAAAAGAGAGTGAAAATATGGAAAATCCATCGCAGAAGTATATACAGGTAATTAAGTCAGGAAAAATGGCTTACAGATCTGCCTTTAAACCTCAAGCTGAGCTGAAAAAAGGCAAGCTAAGTTACCATGCCGAAATCAATAATCTTGTGATCGCGGCTCTCTAATTGTGATCATGGACCCAGTTCATTTGACTGGTGTTGGACAGAGTTTGTAGTGTGGGAAAAGAAAAAGTGAAAAAAATTACAGTTGTAGATCTGAGATACCTATGTTGAGACCGCAGGCCTTGTGAAGCGAGGGCACACTAAATATTTAAGAGCCCAAATAAAAAGTTGTGATCGAGGTCCTTGGTCCCGTGATCATGATTATGAAATGAAGTTTGAAACCTCAGCATCCCCATAGAGTGGGAATCACAGAAACTAAGCTCACAATTGTGATTTCTGAGCTCGGGCTTGCCACCCCCAAGCCTTCCGCTGGTGCGATCATGAATTGCGATCTCATCACTAGTTCATTTTGACCAGTGTTGTCCTTTTCTCCCCCACCATGCATCTTGATCCCCGTAGGAAGCAAGATAAGAACTACACCATCCAATTGACTCAATTTAGTCCCAAGCATGCTTTCAACAAAGACATAATGATGTTATAGTAAGAGTATCCAACCATCGAGCGTGGAAGGGAAAGTCAAGACATGTGTTAGCCACATGCCAGCGTCAAAGATTCGTTTTCAATCTACCAACAACAACATACCCAATGTATTCCCACATAGTGGGGTCTGGGGAGGGTAGAGTATACTTTGACCATACCGCTACCTCAGGTCAAGTAGAGAGGTTGTTTCCAATAGACCCCCGGCTTAGGACCGATAACAGTATAGCAATCACAAAATATAAATGTGTATAGACTAGTACAGTTTGCAAAAATAAACTCACACCACTATCCAAAAAATAATACTATAGCCACAAGATAATACTAAAAACTATCTATCCAAAATCATAGACATAACTCAACACCGCAAGCAAGAAACTTCAAACACAAATAAAGAACGCTCCCCTACAGAATCTCCCTAGAACTCTATCATATGCCTTCTCAACATTAGTAAACACCACGTATAAGTCCTTTTTTCTCTCCCAAAACTGCTCCACCAATCTCCTCACAAGGTGAATTGCCTCTATTGTCGAGCGACCTGTCATGAAACTGAACTGATTCTTAGAGATAGTCATGATACTTCTCAGCCTCAACTCTACCACTCTTTCTCAAACCTTCATAGTATGAATTAACAACTTGATACCTTTATAATTGTTGCAACTCTGGATGTCTTCCTTGTTCTTATACAATGGAATTATCATATACCAGCTCCATGCTTCATGCATTTTTGTTTCCCTAAAATAATGTTATACAACTTTGTCAACCACTTCAAACCTGCCCCGCTAGTGCTCCTTCAAAAATCCACTAGAATGTCATCTGGCCTTGTCGCCCTGCCCCAACACATCCTGCGAATAGCCCCCTTGACCTCCTCATCCTTGAATCGCCTACAATAACCATAATAGCAACACTTCTCATATTTCTCCAAGTCCCCCAACATAAAGGGTGATGCATTTAACTTTGCAAAAGTCATGAGCCCTCTGCTCCCTAGCCTTGGCAAGCCTGTACAACTTCTTATCCCCACCTTTCTCCTTTAAAGTTGTATACAAGCTATAAAAAGTAGTTGTCTTAGCCGCCATAACCTGTAACTTAGCCTCTCTCTTAGCTACCTTATACTTCTCTTTGTTTATTTGTCGCTCCTTATCATCCTTGCTCTCAACTAACTTAGCATAAGCCACTTTTAAACTCCACCTTCCTTTTAAACTCTTCGTTATACCATCATTCCCCTCGATACTTGCCAGATCGACCTCTGGAGACACCCAACACCTCTATAGAAGTTTCCCGAATGTAACTGGAAGTCATCTCCCACATAATGTCCACACCCTCTCTACTCTCCCAAGAAGCCTACTCTTCAACTTCTCCCCTATTTCGAAAGCATTAGCCAAAGTAAAGCTAACCCACCAAATCTAGGGTCGAGCCTCCATACTCCTCTTTTTTTTTACCTTTATTGATTACCAAGTCCGTTACCAACAACCTATGTTAAGTCAAAAAATTCCCGCTAGGTATGACCTTACAGTCTCTACAAATTTCTCTATCACCCTTTCTAAGGAGCAAAATATCTACCTGGGTCTTCATCACCAAACTACGAAAGGTAATGAGATATTCATGTCTCTCCAAAAAGCTTGAATTCACCACCCACAACCCAAAAGCCCTATCAAAATACAAAAGAGAAACTCCTTCTTCATTTCAATCCCTAAAATTGAAATTGCCATACACATCATTATACCCTCTTGGTAAAGACCTAATATGCCCACTGAAATCCCCTCCAACGAATAACATCTCCGAGCTTGAAATGCCTCTAACCACCTCATCCAAAGACTCCTAAAATATATTCTTTTACTTCTCATCCAAACCTGATTGCAGAGCGTAGAAACTAATAACACTCAAAGAAAACCCCCAAACGACCAACCTAATCGATATCAACCTATCATTCACTCGCTTAACCTCCACCACCTGCCACCAAAGCTATTCATCTACTAATGTACCTACCCCATTCCTATGCCTCACGTTACTCGAGCACCACAACTTATACCTATCCACATCCCTCGCCTTAGAGATTACCCATTTGGTTTCGTGGACACAAGATATACTAATCTTTCTTTTCCTAAGAATATTCACGAGCTCTACGGACTTACCTTGAAGAGCCCTTATGTTCTAAGACCCAATTCTCAGCTTGGGCTTTCCCTTACCCCACCTACCCTACTACCCCTGGACCCTAACCCAAAAATCGATCCTAGACTCGCCCCTAACCCTCGCTTTCAATATACTATGAAAAATATTTCTGTTAATTTGAAGATATATTTAGGCTGCATATAATAATACTATGAAAGAATCCTAATTTTGGGTTAGTAAACATTCAATGTAATTCATTTTATCATTGGAGGAGCTAAAAGATTGTTAAATATCAGATACAACAAGAAATAGTGACAAGATCGATGATGAAAACTGTTACAAAGGTCGAATAAACTCTTAATGGAATTTAAAAAATATTTAGAGTAACAAGGACATAGTAGAAAATTCCACCTTAAAATATTGAAGTGGTGCTACTACAAATAAGTTCTAAAGGGTTAGAAATATGTATATTCACAAAATTAGGATTGAGTTGTTACGATCTAGGACTAGGCCCTGGACATAACAGGTAACCTAGACCTATAAAGTCCCAAAAAGACCCTTTAGCATAATATCCTAAGCATATTCACTATTAAAATGCAGAAATAGACCCAATAATAAGAAGTTCAACTTGAATATAAATGAATAAATCATACTTTAATCCAACCATAGCATCAGACCTCAAATCCTGTAATCCATAAAGAAAAGACCATCAATATGGGGACAAGGCCCCGACAATACCATAAAACAAATACAAGAATATCTGTCATAAAGACACCTTCTGAAGAATGAAGGGCTCACCAAAGCTGGAGCTATTTGAACGAACCTAGTACTGCACCGTACTATGAGAATGTGCCTCGGAACCTATATCATCGAATGATGTAGCTGCCCGTAGATGCTCAATACGTGAAATGTAGCAAATAAATAGATAAGATATGCTTCATATAAAATAGTCACTAGAGTAAAATCAAAGTATGATGAAATGTATTAGTTGTGACTCCAAAGATGAAGACATATACATTCTATTCTTTAATTTGAACTAGATGGTATCACCGACTTACATTTAAATACCATGGGCTATGTAGGGTCCGATCAATGTTAGTTCGGCTAAACCCCAATCTATGTTTTCCTCATGAATCAAGATTAAATCATTATGGTCAGCACAATAATCCTCAGAGAAAAAATATAAGGTCATCCAATTAAGGATGAAATCGTCCCTATGTCGGCAAAACATAGGTTTCGGGTGTTGAACTATTTAGATTCAAACCTTCTTGTTTAACCATCAGTTTTTCTTTAAGCCAAGATTTTAGCCTTTTTGAATCATCAAACATTTTAAAAACAATTCTATTTCTGTTAAAGGCATAGACCATTGTTGGTATCGTCATACCAAGACTTGTAAGTCATCTATTTCATTGTTTATTAACTCATAAGGCCTGACATCAATTTCTTATGCATAATATAGAGCTCACATATAAAATGATCATTAAATATTGTTTTGACTATATGATGATGATCACTGATGATCATAGTGTGTAGGTGCATGACTACTATTTCATTTGTGTATAAGTAGTTAGGAGTAGTTATTTGGTTGGCAAGTAGTTGAGTTAGTTGGAGAAGTTGTTAGAGTTTGTTAGACGGTTATGATGAGTTGTTAGTGAGTTGTACATAAGCTCCAATATTATCTCAAGTCTTAGTTCAAGTCTATAAATAGACAGAACATTATACTATTCCATTGATGCATAATGAAATTAAGCTTCACTTCATCTCTCTCTTCTCCTTTGATTGCAAATCATCAAGCTGTAAGGCTTGTATTTCACATGGTATTAGAGCCATGAGCTCAATACTAAGCATATTTCGATCAATTTCTGATCGAGTTCTCGGTGAAATTTGAGATCTCCATTTCAACTTCTTCTTCTTCACAATTCTGATATACTTTAAAGTTTGATTCTTTGACTTATAGTGCCCAAAATTGATCAAAGTGATCCATTTCTCACTGATTCTTCTTATAGTTCTAGTGTTGTACTTGCTCCAATCAAGTTAACTAGTTCAGAAACCTATATATTTGTGGAGTGAATCGATGCATATTGCTCTGTTAGGAAAGAGAAAGTTTGGTTTTGTTACTGAACCTGCAATAAAGAGTCATATAGAGAGAAAATCCATGAACAGTGGGAAACATGTATTGCCATTGTCCTTTCCTGGATCATGAACACTATGAGTGAGAATTTACTATCTTGTATTGTTTATGCCACAAGTGCTTGTACAGTTTGGGAAGATTTGAAGGAGAGATATGACAAGCTGAATCATATGTGTATATATCAATTACATCGTGAAATCAATATGCATTCTCAAGGTATAGATTCAATCACAGTTTATTTTACAAAATTGAAAAGTTTGTAGAGTGAATAAGATGTTCTAGTGTCTAATCATAGCTGTGATTTCCCTAAGTCTAGAGAGTATTTAGATTACATGTGTCAACTCAGACTTTTACAATTTTTGAGTGGTTTAAATGAGTCCTATTATCAAGCTAGGAGACAAATACTACTCAAATGAGTAACTCCTACACTTGATCAAACTTATGCTATTCTTATAGAGGATGAGATCCAACATTCAGCCTGTATGCTTGCTGTGAATGATCGATCAGAACTACTTGCTATGCAAGTAAATCGCAACTATGGTTATGGATAAGACAACACCAATTATAAAGGCAGAAAATGTGAATATTGTTAAGAAAGGATACCAAAGATATGGAACAAGTTAACATAACAGGTATTACTACTTGTTTCCTGTGCAAAATGTAACACCCCGTAAATTTTTTCGTACACTTATCGCAATTATATGGAGTCCTAAAGACTTGCGTATGGGTTAAATTAAGTTTATGGTGTTCGGAAGTATTCCGTCAATAGTTTTATGTGTAGGTATTGAAATAAGATTTCCAACGATATAAAGTTTTCCCAAAATAGAGGAGTATTTCATATAAGCGAGCACATTCAAAATTTCAAAGCGGTGGCTGGGAAGCCTGTGAACAGTCATTCTGCAGGAAAATTACTGCAGCTAGGCAATCCAACTTTAGACAATCATAACTCCTCGTACAAAAGGAACTGTGTGAGCTTCTATATATTGAAGAAAACCTCCGAGAGTCGTCTTTCCGATGAAATTGGTTTCATCCAAATCCAATGTCTGAGTAAGGAGCTATAATCATTTTACTACAGCCTATCAAAAAAAAAAACAGAATTGTGGGACAGATTTTTGGGTCAACTTTAAACGACCATAACTTCTTGTAAAGGAAGAACTGGGTGGTATAATTTATATGAAAATGAAATCCCTTTGAATTATCTTTCGAATTCAATTGGTTTCACCCAAATAAGATACCGTAGCAAAGAGTTATGATCGATTTACCTCAGCCTGTCAAAACTGTCCACTGGGGACAGATTCGGGATTTATTTAAATCTTTAGGGCAAAATGGTCATTTTCTATTACCTCTTGGACGAAAATTGGTCTTTATAAACCTGCAATTAGCCTCACATATTTCAGATATCATTCAATTATTAAGAGAGGTGAAACCCTAGCCAATTTCAACTTCAAATATTTTGTGATTCAACCGTAGAAAATTCAAATTGGTTCGGTAGTTGTGTTCACCATCTCGAAAGCTTCGAGAAGCACCCCATGGTTATGTAAGGAGGATTCTAAATACAAGAGTTCATTGTTAAGGTATGAATATTGTTTATTCTTGATTCTTATCCATGAATAAGTATTTATAAAGGATTATGAGTATTGTCTTGATGTTGGAAGATAACTAGAAACGTAGTTATGACTTGTCGTGTATAAATTATTAGTAGTAAATTATGGAAGTTGCTGTATTGGATTATGGAGTATGAATTGTGGTGATATATCATTATATTAGTGGTTATGTATGCCTAGTGGTCATGTTGGTATTGGATCGTGATTAAGAAGGGAAATAAAGGCTAAGAGTGATGTTGAGGGATATTTCATGAAAATGCATGATATGTGAATATCATAAGAGTATAAGAGGATGTATGTAGTACTCTTATTGATGAGCTAAAGGATTACTTCCTAGACATTATTTGGTGAAGTTAATACCTAAATGGTAAGGTTTGGTTGCTAATACTAGTTTGCCACAAATGACTTATTGTAGATAAGTGTTCGAAGAGTACGGGAAGTCACTTGTATTGAAGTGGTTATATCAAGGTATGTAAGACATACTCTATCTAATATTTGGCATGAATAATGACCCATGGCACTCTCAAGTAAGCTTCCAACATTGTCCTACGACACATTACACATAATAACATCATATGATCTTCGACACTACCAATTGAACTTGTTTTCACTTTTAAGATGTCCGGCTAGTCAAAAAAAGTCCATATACTATTGTTGACTCCGAAATGGTTTAATGAGGTATCCATGATTCTCTACTTCATTTTCATGATATTGATTACCTATTTACATGTTTTTCCTATTGAGGTATCATGGTTTCAAGTTTCATAAAGTGTGACCTCAAAGTAACCAATCTCAAAGATTAATTGAATTAAGAAATGGAATGTTTGTATTTTAAATTGATGATATGATGTATTGTATTAGTACCACTGATCAGTTGGCCATTGTATTATAAAGATTATGTATATATATGCTATTCTAGGGTTGGTCCCTGATGTATTGTATTAGTACCACTGATCAGTTGGCCATTGTATGACATACGTTATGTATTGATAAGGATTACGGGAAGTAATGATATGAAAGTAATGTGCAGGTATCCCATCAGTTCTTTTAAGTGTGGTCTACTCATACTGTTTATTCACTGGTATCTGGGTTCTGTTGATCTTTTGTATCTCATCTTGATACTCACTGCCTTACATACTCAGTACATATTTTCGTACTGACGTCCCTCACGGGGGACCTGTATTCATGCCTGCAGGAACAGGTACTTCAGGTCGTACACCTCCGCAGTAAGAGCCAGGACATTCTATTATTAGTGGTGAGCTCTAGTTGTTTCGGGGCATCCCAAGTCGTCTCTATATGTACCTTTGGTATTTGTATAAAAGTCTTTTGTGGGCGTGAGTTCATCCCGACCCCAACTCAGTTGTGTATCTATGTAGAGGCTTTTGTAGACATATTGTACAGCCATAGGAGTGTTTGGTTGATAGAGGTGATGGCTCTGACGGCCAATTACTATTGATATATATATTTATGCGTGTCTGCTGGGCTGATACAGCTACTATTTTCTTCTATTTACAATGAAGTGCTGCCCAAAGTTCTAATTTTCATAAGTAATGTAAATGTGAAAGTATAGGTTATGAACGGGTTCTCCCGGGCCTCCTCGGCTACGGGTGCCGGTCCGATCCATTTTGATTTGGGGTATGACAGAAGTGGTATCAGAGAAGTTCATCCTAGTGAGTCTACAAAGCCGTGGCTACGTAGAATCTCGTTTATCGGTGTGTTGTGCACCTCATCTATAAACAGGAGGCTATTGGACATTTAGGGATTGTTTCCACTCTCCATTTCTTAGATTGTGCAATAGATCCCATATTAGAGATAAAGTCATAATCAATCGCTTAATCCAATTGTTTTTTTTATTTATTATAGTGACGATGCCGGTTACAAGGAGAAAGAATAAGTGGAAGTGAGTAGATGCAGTGGCCGGAGAAGGTACTAGTAAGTCACCACCGGCACAAGCTGAACAAAGTGAGTCTCAAGCTGAGCATATATCAGGCGCTTTTTCTCCTCTAGAAGGGCCATCTATTAATGCTGTTGATCGAGATTTGAGGGATGCAGTACAACTTCTGACACGTATAGTTGCCGGTCAAGTTCAAGGGCAAGTTATTCCTACCATGGGTTCTAGTGGTACGGATAGAGCAGCTAGCCTTCGGACACAGGATTTTCTAAAACTGGATCCTCCTACTTTTACCGAATCAGCTATTAATAAAGACCAGCAGGACATTGTCGATCAAACCCAAAGGGCTCTAGTTGTTATGCATGTATCCGGTAAAGAGATGGTTGAGCTAGCAGCATATATACTGAAAGGAGAGGCTATATTGTGGTACGAGATTGGGAACGATCTAGGGGTATTGATGCACCTCCAACTACGTGGGGAGAGTTCAAAAATGCATTTATTGATCATTATCTTCCATTTGAGACTCGTCAGGCCCGTGCAGATCAATTCTTAAATCTTCGTCAGGGTAATATGAGTGTAAAGGAGTATATTCTTCGATTTAACTCCTTGTCTCGATATGCTTCTAATGTGGTAGCTACTATGGGTGACAGAGTTCATCACTATGTGGATAGATTGGAACCATACTTGGTTAGAGATTGTACCATTGCTGCTTTGAACAAGGACATGGATATAGCGAGGATACAAGCTTTTGCTCAGAAGATGGAAGATCAGAGGCAAAGAAGAAGAACCCAGGAATCAGAAAAAGGATATTCTAAGTGGCCCAGAGCTATAGGGCAGTTTGTGGCATCTCAGGGAGGTTTTAGGCCTTCGTTCTCTCATAGATTGCCTAGACCGTTATCTTCTTATCCTGCAATTAGTGCTCCACCGCAATTTCAAAGGTTCAGAGGTAATCAGTTTGGGTAAAGCAGTGAAAATCAGAGTTCGCGAACAGTGGGGTATCAAGGGCAAGGGAGTATGAGTCAATTGAGACCTCCACAACACCCGTGCCCCATATGTAGAAAATTTTACTTTGATGAATGTCGGCTTGGGATGAACAATTGCTTTTGGTGCGGTAAGCTAGGGCATATGGCTAGAGATTGCCCACGCAGGACCACAGGTGGTATAACACGACCTACTGGATCAACTATTGCGTCATCATCGGTGCCTCCTTTGAGTAGGGGTGCACAACCTATGGGTCACGGTAGAGGTGATAGAGGAGAAACTAGTGCTAGCAGAGCTCAGAACCGTGTGTATGCCCTAGCAGATCGACATAATTTAGAGGCTTCTCCAGACGTGGTTACAGGTGCGTTGTCCATCTTTGCATTTGATGTGTATGCCTTAATTGATCCTGGTTCTACATTATCGTATGCTACTCCTTTGGTTGCGGGAAGGTTCGGAAGAACACCCGAATTATTAGCCAAGCCATTTGAAGTATCAACGCCATTGGGGGAATCTCTTATAGCTAGGAATGTTTATCGAAATTGTGTTGTGACTATTTGTGGTCGTGATATGATGGCGGATCTTGTTGAGTTAGAAATGGTAGATTTTGATGTTATTATGGGCATGGATTGGTTAGCGTCTTGTTATGCTACAGTAGATTGCCGTTCTAAGAAGGTATATTTCCATTTCCCTAATGATGCAGTCCTTGAATGGAAGGGTAATGTTGGCGCGCCGAGAGGTAGATTTATTTCTTACTTTAAGGCAAGGAAAATGATTTCCAAGGGGTACATATACCATCTGGTTAGAGTAAGGGATACAGAGGCAGAGCTGCCAATTTTTCAAACCGTTCCGGTTGTGAATGAATTTCCTGATGTATTTCCTGAAGAACTACCAGGTTTACCTCCTAAACGAGAAGTGGAGTTTGGTATTGATTTGTTGCCAGACACACAGCCAATCTCAATTCCTCCTTATAGAATGGCACCAGAAGAGTTGCGAGAATTGAAAGAGCAACTGAAAGACTTGTTAGAGAAGGGATTCACCAGGCCTAGTATGTCCCCTTGGGGAGCACCAGTATTGTTTGTGCGTAAGAAAGATGGTTCGCTGAGGATTTGTATTGACTATCAGCAATTGAATAAGGTGACTATCAAGAATAAATACCCTCTTTCGTGAATTGATGATTTATTTGACCAGTTGCAGGGTGCCAGTGTTTTTCCAAGATTGACTTGATATCAGACTTTCATCAAGTGAGTGTCAAGTATAAAGATATACCCAAGACAGCTTTCCGAACACGGTATGGTCATTATGAATTCCTGTTTATGTCATTCGGGGTGACAAATGCACCCGAAGTTTTTATGGATCTGATGAATAGGTTGTTTAAGCCGTTTCTAGATGTGTTCATGATAGTTTTCATAGATGATATTATGGTCTACTGTAGATCAGAAGAGGACCATGTTAATCACTTAAGGCAGGCGTTGCAGATTTTTCATGATCGTAAGCTGTATGCGAAGTTTTCTAAATGTGAGTTTTGGCTCAAGTCAGTGGCATTTTTGGGCCATATTGTATCTAGTGAAGGCATAAAAGTTGACACTTAGAAGATTGAGGCTGTGAAGAATTGGCCAAGACCCACGACGCCTATGGAGATTCGTAGTTTCCTCGGGTTGGCAGGTTATTATAGAAGGTTTGTTGAAGGTTTTTCTTCTATTTCTGCACCCTTGACTAAGTTGACGCCTAAAGCCTCCAAGTTTCAATGGAATGATGCCTGTGAAAAGAGTTTCCAGGATCTGAAGAGCAAGTTGACTTCTACACCGGTATTGGTACTTCCTGAAGGAATGGAAGGGTATGCAGTGTACTATGATGCCTCGAGAATTGGCTTAGGGTGCGTACTAATGCAACATGGTAGAGTAATAGCCTATGGATCAAGACAGTTGCGACCACATGAGAGGAATTACCCCACGCATGATCTTGAGCTAGTTGCATTTGTATTTGCTTTGAAGATATGGCGCCACTACTTATATGGGGTTCATGTTGACATATATACCGATCATAAGAGCCTGTAATATATCTTCAGTTAGAAATATCTAAACTTGAGGCAGCGAAGATGGCTTGAATTGTGGAAAGATTATGATGTTGATATCTTGTATCATCCAGGGAAAGCGAATGTGGTAGTGGATGCACTGAGTCGTAAGTCTAAAATGGCATCTATAGAAAAGCAGGGGATGATTAAGGATCTTCACCAACTAGCTAATTTGGTAGTTCGACTTCTCGAAACTCCAGATGAAGAGGTTATTGTACATAATGCAGCGGAATCTTCATTGATAGCTGAAGTGAAAGAGAAGCAGTATGCAGATCCAATTTTATTGCAGCTTAAGGAGGATGTGCAGAGTGGAACGACAAAGGCATTTGAGCTTACGTGAGAAGGAGTGCTTCAGTGTCAGAATCGTTCATGTGTACCTGATGTAGTTGAGCTAAGAAAGAGAATTATGACCGAAGCACATTGTTCAAGGTATTCCATCCATCCAGGGTCGACTAAGATGTATCAAGATTTGAAAGCAATATATTGGTGGAATGACATGAAGAAGAATATTGCCGAATTTGTAGCGGAATGTCCGAATTGTCAAAGAGTCAAAGTAGAACACCAGAAACCCGGTGGTTACTTGCAATGTATAGATCTTCCAGTCTGGAAGTGGGATAAGATCAATATGGATTTCATCACGGGTTTGCCTCGTACATATCAGAAGTTTGATTCCATATGGGTGATCATTGATAGGCTTACCAAATCTGCGCACTTCTTACCAGTTAAGACAACTTATACGGCGGAAGAGTATGCGAAGTTGTATATTACATAGATCGTTCGGTTACATAGAGTTCCAATTTCCATTAAATCAGATCGAGGAGCCCAATTTACCGCAAATTTCTGGAAGTCTTTTCAAAGGAGTTTGGCGACACTAGTAAATCTAAGTACGACTTTTCATCCTCAAACGGATGGATAAGCGGAACGTACCATCCAGACACTTGAAGATATGCTACGAGCATGTGTATTAGATTTCAAAGGCAACTGGGATGATCACCTATCTCTTATCGAGTTTGCCTACAATAATAGCTATCATTCAAGTATCAAAATGGCACCATATGAAGCATTGTATGGAAGAAAGTGTAGATCGCCAATAGGATGGTTTGAAGCAGGTGATGCGGTCTTATTTGGACCGGATCTTGTTTATCAAGCAATGGAGAAGGTTGAAGTGATCCAACAATGGCTTGCAACAGCTCAAAGTCGACACAGATCTTATGCAGATGTTAGAAGAAGAGGACTTGAGTTTTCTATCGACGATTGGGTATTCTTGAAAGTATCACCAATGAAAGGAGTGATGAGGTTTGACAAGAAAGGAAAGTTAAGTCCATGATACATAGGTCCGTATAAGATCATTCAAAGATTTGGACAAGTTGCTTATGAGTTAGAGCTACCTCAAGAGCTCTCAGCAGTTCATCCCGTATTTCATGTTTCGATGCTTTACAAGTACATCAGAGATCCATCTCACATCACTACTACGGAAGATGTACAAGTTACAGAAGATCTCACTTTTGAAGAAATGCCTATTGCTATTCTTGATTGCCAAATTAAAAAGATAAGGATTAAAGAGATAGCATCGGTAAAATTACTTTGGAGGAATCAACAAGTTGAGGAGATCACATGGGAAGCCGAGGAAGCGATGAAGATTAAGTACCCTTACCTATTCAACGATGAGGAGGAAGTTCATGAGACGGAAGAAGAACAATAACAAGTAAGTGTTTACTTTTATGCAAGGATGTTATGATGATGAATATGATAATTGTAAGCTTGGACGTGTCTTAATTGAGTAACTATGCTAACATTCGAGGACGAATGTTCTTAAGGGGGGGATAATGTAACACCCCGTAAATTTTTTCGTACACTTATCGCGATTATATGGAGTCCTAAAGACTTGCGTATGGGTTAAATTAAGTTTATGGTGTTCGGACGTATACCGTCAATAGTTGTATGTGTAGGTATTGGAAAAATCTTTCCAACGATATAAAGTTTGCCCAAAACAGAGGAGTATTTCATATAAGCGAGCACATTCGAAATTTCAAAACGGTGGCCAGGAAGCCTGTGAACAGTAATGCAGGAAAATTACTGCAGCTAGGCAATCCAAATTTAGACGATCATAACTCCTCGTAAACAAAGAACTGTGTGAGCTGCTATATATTGATGAAAACCTCCGAGAGTCTTCTTTCCGATGAAATTGGTTTTATCCAAATCCAATGTCTGAGTAAGGAGCTATACCCGTTTTACTACAGCCTATCAATAAAAAAAAACAGAATTGTCGGACAGATTTTTGGGTCAACTTTAAATGACCATAACTTCATGTAAAGGAAGAGCTGGGTGGTATAATTTATATGAAAATGAAATCCATTTGAATTATATTTTCAATGAAATTGGTTCCACCCATATACGATACCGGAGCAAAGAGTTATGATCAATTTACTTCAGCCTCTCAAAACTGTCCACTGGGGACAGATTCGGGATTTATTTAAATCTTTAGGGCAAAATGGTCATTTTATATTACCTCTTGGACGAAAATTAGTCTTTATAAACCTGAAATTAGCCTCATATATATCATATATCATTCAATTATTAAGAGAGGTGAAACCCTAGCCAATTTCAACTTCAAATATTTTGTGATTCAACCGTAGAAAATTCAATTTGGTTCCGTAGTTGAGTTCACCATCTCGAAAGCTTCGAGAAGCACCCCATGGTTATGTAAGGAGGATTCTAAATACAAGAGTTCATTGTTAAGGTATGAATATTGTTTATTCTTGATTCTTATCCATGAATAAGTATTTATAAAGGATTATGAGTATTGTCTTGATGTTGGAAGATAACTAGAAACGTAGTTATGACTTGTTGTGTATAAATTGTTAGTAGTAAATTATGGAAGTTGCTGTATTGGATTATGGAGTATGAATTGTGGTGATATATCATTATATTAGTGGTTATGTATGCTTATTGATCATGATGGTATTGGATGGTGATTAAGAAGGGAAATAAAGGCTAAGAGTGATGTTGAGGGATATTTCATGAAAATGCATGATATGTGAATGTAATAAGAGTATAAGAGGATGTATGTAGTACTCTTATTGATGAGCTAAAGGATTACTTCCTAGACATTATTTGGTGAAGTTAATACCTAAATGGTAAGGTTTGGTTGCTAATACTAGTTTGCCACAAATGACTTATTGTAGATAAGTGTTCGAAGAGTACAGGAAGTCACTTGTATTGAAGTGGTTATATAGAGGTATGTAAGACATACTCTATCTAATCTTTGGCATGAATAATGACCCATGGCACTCTCAAGTAAGCTTCCAACATTGTCCTACAACACATGACACATAATAACATCAAATGATCTTCGACACTACCAATTGAACTTGTTTTCACTTTTAAGATGTCCGGCTAGTCAAAAAAATGTCCATCTACTATTGTTGACTCCGAAATGGTTTAATGAGGTATCCATGATTCTCTACTTCATTTTCATGATATTGATTACCTATTTACATGTTTTTCCTATTGAGGTATCATGGTTTCAAGTTCCATAAAGTGTGACCTCAAAGTAACCAATCTCAAAGATTAATTGAATTAAGAAATGGAATGTCTATATTTTAAATTGATGATATGATGTATTGTATTAGTACCACTGATCAGTTGGCCATTGTATTATAAAGATTATGTATATATGTGATATTCCAGGGGTGGTCCCTGATGTATTGTATTAGTACCACTGATCAGTTGGCCATTGTATGACATATGTTATGTATTGATAAGGATTACGGGAAGTAATGATATGAAAGTAATGTGTAGGTATCCTATCAGTTCTTTTAAGTGTGGTCTACTCATACTGGTTATTCACTGGTATCTGGGTTCTGTTGATTTTTTGTATCTCATCTTGATACTCCCTGCCTTACATACTCAGTACATATTTTCGTACTAACGTCCCTCATGGGGGACCTGTATTCATGCCTCCAGGAACAGGTACTTCAGGTCGTACACCTCTGCAGTAAGAGCTAGGACATTCTATTGTTAGTGGTGAGCTCCAGTTGTTTCGGGGCATCCCAAGTCGTCTCTATATGTACCTTTGGTATTTGTATAAAAGTCTTTTGTGGGCGGGAGTTTGTCCCGACCCCAACTCAGTTGTGTATCTATGTAGAGGCTTTTGTAGACATATTGTACAACCATAGGAGTGTTTGGTTGATAGACGTGATGGCTCTGACGGCCAATTACTGTTCATATATATATTTATGCATGTCTGCTGGGCTGATACAGGTATTGTTTTCTTCTATTTACAACGAAGTGCTGCCCAAATTTCTAATTTTCATTAGTAATGTAAATGTGAAAGTATAGGTTATGAACGGGTTCTCCCGGGCCTCCTCAACTACGGGTGCCAGTCCGCTCCAATGGGATTTGGGGTATGACAGAAGTGTAGGGACGGCGATACGTAACGCCTGTATTCACTTAGGTAAATCCCACATTGGTAGTGAAGGGGAACGAAGTGTGCCTTATAGGTGCATGGATACCTTCCACGTATGTGACGCGTTTTAAAACCATGAGGGGCCGAGGCTCCAGAGCGAACAATTTCGCATGCGCTAGTGAGCTTGGGCTGATACAGATGGTATCAGAGCCAACGCCGGTGCCGGTGGTGGGGAAAACCTCAGCGAGGACGCTGAGTCCCTACGGGAGATGAGTGTAGGGACGGCGATACGTAACGCCTGCATTCACTTAGGCAAATCCCACATTGGTAGTGAAGGGGAACGAAGTGTGCCTTATAGGTGCATGGATACTTTCCACGTATGTGACGCGTTTTAAAACCGTGAGGGGCCGAGGCTCCAGAGCGAACAATTTCGCATGCGCTGGTGAGCTTGGGCTGTTACACAAAACTTGTTCTAATAGTTAAATTGTAGATTCAGGAGCAACACATCATGTGTCTCCATATGGAATCCTATTCATAGAAACCCAAGACTAGTTCCTAAAAACTTGAACAAATTACACCTCCCAACAGGTGATGAAGTTCTAATTCTCATACTGGAGATGCCTATATGTTTGCAGATGATGTGATCAAGGATGTTCTCTGTAATACCCTGTAAATTTTTTCGTACACTTATCGCGATTATATGGAGTCCTAAAGACTTGCGTATGGGTTAAACTAAGTTTATGGTGTTCGGAAGTAATCCGCCAATAGTTGTATATGTAGGTATTGGAATAAGCTTTCCAACGATATAAAGTTTGCCCAAAACAGAGGAGTATTTCATATAAGCAAGTACATTCAAAATTTTAAAACAGTGGACGGGAAGCCTATGAACAGTAATTCTGCAGGAAAATTACTGCAGCTAGGAAATCCAACTTTAGACGATCATAAATCCTTGTACAAAAAGAACTATGTGAGCTTCTATGTATAGAAGAAAATATCCGAGAGTCTTCTTTCCGATGAAATTGGTTTCATCCAAATCCAATGTCTGAGTAAGGAGCTATACCAGTTTTACAGCAGCCTATCAAAAACAAAATCGAATTGTCTGACAGATTTTTGGGTCAACTTTAAACGACCATAAATTCTTGTAAAGGAAGAATTGTGTGGTATAATTTATATGAAAATCAAATCCCTTTGAATTATATTTCCAATGCAATTGGTTTCACCCAAATCCGATACCGGAGCAAAGAGATATGATCGATTTACTTCAGCCTGTCAAAACTGTCCACTGGGGACAGATTCGAGATTTATTTCAATTTTTAGGGCACAATGGTCATTTTCTATTACCTTTGGACGAAAATTGGTCTTAAAAACCTTCACTTAGCCTCATTTGTATCAGATGTTATCCAAATATTAGGAGAGGTGAAACCCTAGCCAATTTCAACCTCAAATATTTTGTGATTCAACCGTAGAAAATTCAAATTGGTTCCGTAGTTGTGTTCACCATCTCGAAAGCTTCGAGAAGCACCCCATGGTTATGTAAGGAGGATTATAAATACAAGAGTTCATTGTTAAGGTATGAATATTGTTTATTCTTGATTCTTATCCATGAATAATTATTTATAAAGGATTATGAGTATTGTCTTGATGTTGGAAGATAACTAGAAATATAGTTATGACTTGTTGTGTATAAATTGTTAGTAGTAAATTATGGAAGTTGTTGTATTGGATTATGGAGGATGAATTGTGGTGATATATCATTATATTTGTGGTTATGTACGCCTAGTGATCATGTTGGTATTGGATGGTGATTAAGAAGGGAAATAAAGGCTAAGAGTGATGTTGAGGGATATTTCATGAAAATGCATGATATGTGAATGTAATAAGAGTATAAGAGGATGTATGTAGTACTCTTATTGATGAGCTAAAGGATAACTTCCTAGACATTATTTGGTGAAGTTAATACCTAAATGGTACGGTTTGGTTGCTAATACTAGTTTGCCACAAATGACTTATTGTAGATAAGTGTTCGAAGAGTACGGGAAGTCACTTGTATTGAAGTGGTTATATCAAGGTATGTAAGACATACTCTATCTAATCTTTGGAATGAATAATGACCCATGGCACTCTCAAGTAAGCTTCCAACATTTTCCTACGACACATGACACATAATAACATCATATGATCTTCGACACTACCAATTGAACTTGTTTTCACTTTTAAGATGTCCGGCTAGTCAAAAAAATGTCCATATACTATTGTTGACTCCGAAATGGTTTAATGAGGTATCCATGATTCTCTACTTCATCTTCATTATATTGATTACCTATTTACATGTTTTTCCTATTGAGATATCATGGTTTCAAGTTCCATAAAGTGTGACCACAAAGTAACCAATCTCAAAGATTAATTGAATTAAGAAATGGAATGTCTGTATTTTAAATTGATGATATGATGTAATGTATTAGTACCACTGATCAGTTGGCCATTGTATTATAAAGATTATGTATATATGCTATTCCAGGGGTGGTCCCTGATGTATTGTATTAGTACCACTGATCAGTTGGCCATTGTATGACATGTGTTATGTATTGATAAGGATTACGGGAAGTAATGATATGAAAGTAATGTGCAGGTATCCCCTCAGTTCTTTTAAGTGTGGTCTACTCATACTGTTTATTCACTGGTATCTGGGTTCTGTTGATCTTTTGTATCTCATCTTGATACTCGCTGCCTTACATACTCAGTACATATTTCCGTACTGGCGTCCCTCACGGGGGACCTGTATTCATGCCTGCAGGAACAGGTACTTTAGGTTGTACACCTCCGCAGTAAGAGCCAGGACATTCTATTGTTAATGGTGAGCTCCAGTTATTTTGGGGCATCCCAAGTTGTCTCTATATGTACCTTTGGTATTTGTATGAAAGTCTTTTGTGGGCCGGAGTTTGTCCCGACCCCAACTCAGTTGTGTATCTATGTAGAGGCTTTTGTAGACATATTGTACAGCCATAGGAGTGTTTGGTTGATAGACGTGATGGCTCTGACGGCCAATTACTATTCATATATATATTTATGCGTGTCTGCTGGGCTGATACAGGTACTGTTTTCTTCTATTTACGATGAAGTGCTGCCCAAATTTCTAATTTTCATAAGTAATGTAAATGTGAAAGTATAGGTTAAGAACGGGTTCTCCCGGGCCTCCTCGGCTATGGGTGCCAGTCCGCTCCAATGGGATTTGGGGTATGACAGAAGTGGTATCAGAGAAGTTCGTCCTAGTGAGTCTACAAAGCCGTGTCTACGTAGAATCTCGTTTATCGGTGTGTTGTGCACCACATCTATAAACAGGAGGCTATTGGACATTTAGGGATTGTTTCCACTCTCCATTTCTTAGATCGTGCAATAGATCCCATATTAGAGATAAAGTCATAATCAATCGCTTAATCCAATTGTTTCTTTTTTATTTATTATAGTGACGATGTCGGTTACAAGGAGAAAGAATAAGTGGAAGCGAGTAGATGCAGTGGCCGGAGAAGGTACTAGTACGTCACCACCGGCACAAGCTGAGCAAAGTGAGTCTCAAGCTGAGCATATATCAGGCGCTTCTTCTCCTCCGGAAGGGCCGTCTATTAATGTTGTTGATCGAGATTTGAGGGATGCAGTACAACTTCTGATGCGTACAGTTGCCGGTCAAGTTCAAGGGCAAGTTATTCCTACCACGGGTTCTAGTGGTACGGATAGAGCAGCTAGCCTTCGGACACAGGATTTTCTAAAACTGGATCCTCTTACTTTTACTGAATCAGATATTAATAAAGACCCGCAGGACTTTGTCGATCAAAACCAAAGGGCTCTAGATGTTATGCATGTATCTGGTAAAGAGATGGTTGAGCTAGCAGCATATAGACTGAAAGGAGATGCTATATTGTGGTACGAGGATTGAAAACGATCTAGGGGTATTGATGCACCTCCAACTACGTGGGGAGAGTTCAAAAATGCATTTATTGATCATTATCTTCCATTTGAGACTCGTCAGGCCCGTGCAGATCAATTCTTAAATCTTCGTCAGGGTAATATGAGTGTAAAGGAGTATAGTCTTTGATTTAACTCCTTGTCTCGATATTCTTCTAATGTGGTAGCTACTATGGACGATAGAGTTCATCAATATGTGAATAGATTGGAACCATACTTGGTTAGATATTGTACCATTGATGCTTTGAACAAGGACATGGATATAGCGAGGATACAAGCTTTTGCTTAGAAGATGGAAGATCAGAGGCAAAGAAGAAGAACCCAGGAATCAGAAAAAGGATATTCTAAGCGGCCCAGAGCTATAGGGCAGTTTGTGGCATCTCAGGGAGGTTTTAGGCCTTCGTTCTCTCATAGATTGCCTAGCTCGTTATCTTCTTATCCTACAATTAGTGCTCCACCGCAATTTCAAAGGTTCAGAGGTAATGAGTTCGGGCAAAGCAGTGAAAATCAGAGTTCGCGAACAGTAGGGTATCAAGGGCAAGGGAGTATGAGTTAATTGAGACCTCCACGACACCCGTGCCCCATTTGTAGAAAATTTCACTTTGGCGAATGTCGGCTTGGGACGAACAATTACTTTTGGTGCGGTAAGCCGGGGCATATGGCTAGAGGTATGTAATACATACTCTATATAATCTTTGGCATGAATAATGACCCATGGCACTCTCAAGTAAGCTTCCAACATTGTCCTATGACACATGACACATAATAACGTCATATGATCTTCGACACTACCAATTGAACTTGTTTTCACTTTTAAGATGTCCGGCTAGTAAAACAAATGTCCATATACTATTGTTGACTGCGAAATGGTTTAATGAGGTATCCATGATTCTCTACTTCATCTTCATGATATTGATTACCTATTTACATGTTTTTCCTATTGAGGTATCATGGTTTCAAGTTCCATAAAGTGTGACCACAAAGTAACCAATCTCAAAGATTAATTGAACTAAGAAATGGAATGTCTATATTTTAAATTGATGATATGATGTATTGTATTAGTACCACTGATCAGTTGGCCATTGTATTATAAAGATTATTTATATATGCTATTCCAGGGGTGGTCCCTGATGTATTGTATTAGTACCACTGATCAGTTGGGCATTGTATGACATATGTTATGTATTGATAAGGATTACGGGAAGTAATAATATGAAAGTAATGTGCAGGTATCCCATCAGTTCTTTTAAGTGTGGTCTACTCATACTGTTTATTCACTGGTATCTGGGTTCTGTTGATCTTTTGTATCTCATCTTGATACTCCCTGCCTTACATACTCAGTACATATTTCCATACTGACGTCCCTCACGGGGGACCTGTATTCATGCCTGCAGGAATAGGTACTTCAGGTCGTACACCTCCGCAGTAAGAGCAAGGACATTCTGTTGTTAGTGGTGAGCTCCAGTTGATTTGGGGCATCCCAAGTCGTCTCTATATGTCCTTTTGGTATTTTTATAATAGTCTTTTGTGGGCGGGAGTTTGTCCCGACCCCAACTCAGTTGTGTATCTATGTAGAGGCTTTTGTAGACATATTGTACAGCCATAGGAGTGTTTGGTTGATAGACGTGATGGCTTTGATGGCCAGTTACTGTTCATATATACATATTTATGCGTGTCTGCTGGGCTGATACAGGTACTGTTTTATTCTATTTACAACGAAGTGCTACCCAAATTTCTAATTTTCATAAGTAATGTAAATGTGAAAGTATAGGTTATGAACGGGTTCTCCCTGGCCTCCTCGGCTATGGGTGCCAGTTCGCTCCAATGGAATTTGGGGTATGACAGAAGTGGTATCAGAGAAGTTCATCCTAGTGAGTCTACAAAGCTGTGTCTACGTAGAATCTCATTTATCGGTGTGTTGTGCACCACATCTATAAACAAGAGGCTACTGGACATTTAGGGATTGTTTCCACTCTCCATTTCTTAGATCGTGCAATAGATCCCATATTAGCGATAAAGTCATAATTAATCGCTTAATCCAATTGTTTCTTTTTTATTTATTATGGTGATGATGCCATTTACAAGGAGAAAGAATAAGTGGAAGCGAGTAGATGCAGTAGCCGGAGAAGGTACTAGTAAGTCACCACCGGCACAAGCTGAACCAACTGAGTCTCAAGCTGAGCATATATCAGGCGCTTCATCTCCTACGGAAGGGCCGTCTATTAATGCTATTGATCGAGATTTGAGGGATGCAGTACAACTTCTGACGCGTATAGCTGCCGGTCAAGTTCAAGGGCAAGTTATTCCTACCACGGGTTCTAGTGGTACAGATAAAACAGCTAGCTTTCGGACACAGGATTTTCTGAAACTAGATCCTCCTACTTTTACCGGATCAGATATTAATGAAGACCCGCAGGACTTTGTCGATAAAACCCGAAGGGTTCTAGATGTTATGCATGTATCCAGTAAAGAGATGGTTGAGATAGCAGCATATAGGCTGAAAGGAGAGGCTATATTGTGGTACGAGGATTGGAAACGATCTAGGGGTATTGATGCACCTCCAACTACGTGGGGAGAGTTCAAAAATGCATTTATTGATCATTATCTTCCATTTGAGACTCGTCAGGCCCGTGCAGATCAATTCTTAAATCTTCGTCAGGGTAATATGAGTGTAAGGAAGTATAGTCTTTGATTTAACTCCTTGTTTCGATATACTTCTAATGTGGTAGCTACTATGGACGACAGAGTTCATCATTATATGAATAGATTGGAACCATACTTTGTTAGAGATTGTACCATTGCTGCTTTGAACAAGGACATAGATATAGTGAGGATACAAGCTTTCGCTTCGAAGATGGAAGATCAGAGGCAAAGAAGAAGAACCCAGGAATCAGAAAAAGGATATTCTAAGCGGCCCAGAGCTATAGGGCAGTTTGTGGCATCTCAGGGAGGTTTTAGGCCTTCGTTCTCTCATAGATTGCATAGCCCGTTATCTTCTTATCCTGCAATTAGTGCTCCACCGCAATTTCAAAGGTTCAGAGGTAATCAGTTCGGGCAAAGCAGTGAAAATCAGAGTTCGCGAATAGTGGGGTATCAAGGGCAAGGGAGTACGAGTCAATTGAGACCTCCACGACACCCGTGCCCCATATGTAGAAAATTTCACTTTGGCGAATGTCGGCTTGGGACGAACAATTGCTTTTGGTGTGGTAAGCCGGGACATATGGCTAGAGATTGCCCATGCAGGACCACAAGTGGTATAACACGACCTACCGGATCAGATGTTGCGTCGTCATTGGTGCCTCCTTTGAGTAGGGGTGCACAACCTATGGGTGACGATAGAGGTGATAGAGGAGCAACTAGTGCTAGTGGAGCTCTGAACCGTGTGTATACCCTAGCAGATCGGCAGAATTTAGAGGCTTCTCCAGACGTGGTTACAGGTACGTTGTCCATCTTTGCATTTGATGTGTATGCCTTAATTGATCCTGGTTCTACATTATCGTATGCTACTCCTTTGGTTGCGGGAAGGTTCGGAAGAACACCCGAATTATTAGCCAAGCCATTTAAAGTATCAATGCTAGTGGGGGAATCTCTTATAGCTAGGAATGTTTATCGAAATTGTGTTGTGAATATTTGTGGTCGTGATACGATGGCCGATCTTGTTGAGTTAGAAATAGTAGATTTTGATGTTATTATGGGCATGGATTGGTTAGCGTCTTGTTATGCTACAGTAGATTGCCGTTCTAAGAAGGTATATTTCCATTTTCCAAATGAGGCAGTCCTTGAATTGAAGGGTAATGTTGGCGCCCCGAGAGGTAGATTTATTTCTTACTTTAAGGCAAGAAAAATGATTTCCAAGGGGTAAATATACCATCTGGTTAGAGTAAGGGATACAGAGGCAGAGCCGCCAACTTTTCAGACCGTTCCGGTTGTGAATGAATTTCCTGATGTATTTCCTGAAGAACTACCAGGTTTACCTCCTGAACGAGATGTAGAGTTTGGTATTGATTTGTTGCCAGACACACAGCCAATCTCAATTCCTCCTCATAGAATGGCACCAGCAGAGTTGCGAGAATTGAAAGAGCAACTAAAAGACTTGCTAGAGAAGGGATTCATCAGGCCTAGTATGTCCCCTTAGGGAGCACCAGTATTATTTGTGCGTAAGAAAGATGGTTCGCTGAGGATGTGTATTGACTATCGGAAATTGAATAAGGTGACTATCAAGAATAAATACCCCTTCCCCGAATTGATGATTTATTTGACCAGTTGCATGGTGCCCAGTGTTTTTCTAAGATTGACTTGAGATCAGGCTATCATCAAGTGAGAGTCAAGGATAAAGATATACCCAAGATAGCTTTCCGAACACGGTATGGTCATTATGAATTCCTGGTTATGTCATTCGGGCTGACAAATGCACCCGCAATTTTTATGGATCTGATGAATAGGCTGTTTAACCCGTTTCTAGATGTGTTCTTGATAGTTTTCATAGATGATATTGTGGTCTACTCTAGATCAGAAGAGGACCATGTTAATCACTTAAGGTAGGCGTTGCAGATTCTTCGTGATCGTAAGTTGTATGCGAAGTTTTCTAAATGTGAGTTTTGGATCAAGTCAGTGGCATTTTTGGGCCATATTATATCCAGTGAAGGCATAAAAGTTGACACTCAGAAGATTGAGGCTGTGAAGAATTGGCCAAGACCCACGACGCCTACGGAGATTCGTAGTTTCCTCGGGTTGGCAGGTTATTATAGAAGGTTTGTTGAAGGTTTTTCTTCTATTTCTGCAACCTTGACTAAGTTGACGCCTAAAGCCTCCAAGTTTCAATGGAATGATGCCTGTGAAAAGTGTTTCCAGGATCTGAAGAGCAAGTTGACTTCTACACCGGTATTTGTACTTCCTGAAGGCACAAAACGGTATGCAGTGTACTGTGATGCTTCGAGAATTGGCTTAGGATGCGTACTAATGCAACATGGTAGAGTAATAGCCTATGGCTCTAGACAGTTGCGACCTCATGAGAGGAATTATCCCACGCATGATCTTGAGCTAGCTGCAGTTGTATTTGCTTTGAAGATATGCCACTACTTATATGGGGTTCATGTTGACATATATACCGATCATAAGAGCCTGCAATATATCTTCAGTTAGAAAGATCTAAACTTGAGGCAGCGGAGATGGCTTGAATTGTTGAAAGATTATGATGTTGATATCTTGTATCATCCAGGGAAAGCGAATATGGTAGCGGATGCACTGAGTCGTAAGTCTAAAATGGCATCTATAGAAAAGTAGGGGATGATTAAGGATCTTCACCAACTAGCTAATTTGGGAGTCCGACTTCTCAAAACTCCAGATGAAGAGGTTATTGTACGTAATGCAGCGGAATCTTCATTGATAGCTGAATTGAAAGAGAAGCAGTATGCAGATCCAATTTTATTGCAGCTTAAGGAGGATGTGCAGAGTGGCACGACAAAGGCATTTGAGCTTACGCGAGAAGGAGTGCTTCAGTGTCAGAATCGTTTATGTGTACCTGATGTAGTTGAGCTAAGAAAGAGAATTATGACCGAAGCACACTGTTCAAGGTATTCCATCCATCCAGGGTCGACTAAGATGTATCAAGATTTGAAAGCAATATATTGGTGGAATGACATGAAGAAGAATATTGCCGAATTTGTAGCGGAATGTCCGAATTGTCAAAGAGTCAAAGTAGAACACCAGAAACCCGGCGGTTACATGCAATGTATAGATCTTCCAGCCTGGAAGTGGGACAAGATCAATATGGATTTCATCACGGGTTATCCTCATACATATCGGAAGTTTGATTCCATATGGGTGATCATTGATAGGCTTACCAAATCTGCGCACTTCTTACCAATTAAGACAACTTATACGGCAGAAGAGTATGCGAAGTTGTATATTAAGGAGATCGTTCAGTTACATGGAGTTCCAATTTCCATTATATCCGATCGAGGAGCCCAATTTACCGCGAATTTCTGGAAGTCTTTTCAAAGGAGTTTGGGGACACAAGTAAATCTAAGTACGGCTTTTCATCCTCAAACGGACGGACAAGCGGAACGTACCATCCAGACACTTGAAGATATGCTACAAGCATGTGTATAGATTTCAAAGGCAACTGGGATGATCACCTACCTCTTATCGAGTTTGCCTACAATAATAGCTATCATTCAAGTATCAAAATGGCACCATATGAAGCATTGTATGGAAGAAAGTGTAGATCGCCAATAGGATGGTTTGAAGCAGGTGATGCGGTCTTATTTGGACCGGATCTTGTTTATCAAGCAATGGAGAAGGTTAAAGTGATCCAACAACGGCTTGCAACAGCTCAAAGTCCACACAAATCTTATGCGGATGTTAGAAGAAGAGGACTTGAGTTTTCTATAGATGATTGGGTATTCTTGAAATTATCACCAATGAAAGGAGTGATGAGGTTTGGCAATAAAGGAAAGTTAAGTCCACGATACATAGGTCCGTATAAGATCATTCAAAGATTTGGACAAGTTGCTTATGAGTTAGAGCTACATCAAGAGCTCTCAACAGTTCATCCCGTATTTCATGTTTCGATGCTTCGCAAGTACATCGGAGATCCATCGCACATCACTACTACGGAAGATGTACAGATTACAAAAGATCTCACTTTCGAAGAAATGCCTATTGCTATTCTTGATCGCCAATTTAAAAAGATAAGGAATAAAGAGATAGCATCGGTAAAAGTACTTTGGAGGAATCAACAAGTTGAGGAGATCACATGGGAAGCCGAGGAAGCGATGAAGATTAAGAACCCTTACCTATTCAACGATAAGGAGGAAGTTCATGAAACAGAAGAAGAACAATAACAAGTAAGTGTTTGTTTTTATGCAAGGATGTTATGATGATGAATATGTTAATTGTAAGATCGGACATGTCTTAATTGAGTAACTATGCTAACATTCGAGGACGAATTTTCTTAAGGGGGGGATAATGTAACACCCCGTAAATTTTTTCGTACACTTATCGCAATTATATGAAGTCCTAAAGACTTGCGTATGGGTTAAATTAAGTTTATGGTGCTCGGAAGTATCCCGTCAATAGTTGTATGTGTAGGTATTGGAATAAGATTTCCAACGGTATAAAGTTTACCCAAAATAGAGGAGTATTTCATATAAGCGAGTACATTCGAAATTTCAAAACGGTGGCCGGGAAGCCTGTGAACAGTAATTCTGCAGGAAAATTACTGCAGCTAGGCAATCCAACTTTAGACGATCATAACTCCTTGTACAACAAGAACTGTGTAAGCTTCTATATATACACGAAAATATCTGAGAGTCTTGTTTCCGATGAAATTGGTTTCATCCAAATCCAATGTCTGAGTAAGGAGCTATACCAGTTTTACTGCAGCCTATCAAAAACAAAACAGAATTGTCTGACAGATTTTTGGGTCAAATTTAAACGACCATAACTCCTTGTAAAGGAATAACTGGGTGGTATAATTTATATGAAAATGAAGTCGCTTTGAATTATCTTTCCAATGCAATTGGTTTCACCCAAATCCGATACCGGAGGAAAGAGTTATGATTGATTTACTTCAGCATATCAAAACTGTCCACTGGGGATAGATTCGGGATTTATTTCAATTTTTAGGGCACAATGGTCATTTTCCATTACCTTTGGACGAAAATTGGTCTTAAAAACCAGCACTTAGCCTCATTTGTATCAAATGTTATCCAAATATTAGGAGAGGTGAAACCCTAGCCAATTTCAACCTAAAATATTTTGTGATTCAACCGTAGAAAATTCAAATTGGTTCCGTAGTTGTGTTCACCATCTCGAAAGCTTCGAGAAGCACCCCATGGTTATGTAAGGAGGATTCTAAATACAAGAGTTCATTGTTAAGGTATGAATATTGTTTATTCTTGATTCTTATCCATGAATAAGTATTTATAAAGGATTATGAGTATTGTCTTGATGTTGGAAGATAACTAGAAACATAGTTATGACTTGTTGTGTATAAATTGTTAGTAGTAAATTATGGAAGCTGCTGTATTGGATTATGGAGGATGAATTGTGGTGATATATCATTATATTAGTGGTTATGTATGCCTAGTGATCATGTTGGTATTGGATGGTGATTAAGAACGGAAATAAAGGCTAAGAGTGATATTGAGGGATATTTCATGAAAATGCATGATATGTGAATGTAATAAGAGTATAAGAGGATGTATGTAGTACTCTTATTGATGAGCTAAAGGATTACTTCCTAGACATTATTTGGTGAAGTTAATACCTAAATGGTAAGGTTTGGTTGCTAATACTAGTTTTCCACAAATGACTTATTGTAGATAAGTATTCGAAGAGTACAGGAAGTCACTTGTATTGAAGTGGTTATATCAAGGTATGTAAGACATACTCTATCTAATCTTTGGCATGAATAATGACCCATGGCACTCTCAAGTAAGCTTCCAACATTGTCATACCACACATGACACATAATAACATCACATGATCTTGGACACTACCAATTGAACTTGTTTTCACTTTTAAGATGTCCGGCTAGTCAAAAAAATGTCCATATACTATTGTTGACTCCGAAATGGTTTAATGAGGTATCCATGATTCTCTACTTCATTTTCATGATATTGATTACCTATTTAAATGTTTTTCCTATTGAGGTATCATGGTTTCAAGTTCCATAAAGTGTGACCACAAAGTAACCAATCTCAAAGATTAATTGAATTAAGAAATGGAATGTTTGTATTTTAAATCGATGATATGACGTAATGTATTAGTACCACTGATCAGTTGGTCATTGTATTATAAAGATTATGTATATATGCTATTCCAGGGGTGGTCCCTGATGTATTGTATTAGTACCACTGATCAGTTGGCCATTGTATGACATATGTTATGTATTGATAAGGATTACGGGAAGTAATGATATGAAAGTAATGTGCAGGTATCCCATCAGTTCTTTTAAGTGTGGTCTACTCATACTGTTTATTCACTGGTATCTGAGTTCTGTTGATCTTTTGTATCTCATCTTGATACTCGCTGCCTTACATACTCAGTACATATTTCCGTACTGACATCCGTCACGGGGGACCTGTATTCATGCCTGCAGGAATAGGTACTTCAGGTCGTACACCTCCGCAGTAAGAGCCAGGACATTCTATTGTTAGTGGTGAGCTCCAGTTGTTTCAGGGCATCCCAAGTTGTCTCTATATGTACCTTTGGTATTTGTATAAAAGTCTTTTGTGGGCGGGAGTTTGTCCCGGCCCCAACTCAGTTGTGTATCTATGTAGAGGCTTTTGTAGACATATTGTACAGCCATAGGAGTGTTTGGTTGATAGACGTGATGGCTCTGACGGCCTGTTACTGTTCATATATATATATATTTATGCGTGTCTGCTGGGCTGATACAGGTACTATTTTCTTCTATTTACAACGAAGTGCTGCCCAAATTTCTAATTTTCATAAGTAATGTAAATGTGAAAGTATAGGTTATGAACGGGTTCTCCCGGGCCTCCTCGGCTACGGGTGCCAGTCTGCTCCAATGGAATTTGGGGTATGACATTAGGACTCCATATAATCGCGATAAGTGTACGAAAAAATTTACGGGGTGTTACACTTAAATATTCACAAATCAACACTCCCGCGTAAGTTGGCATGTAAATATCTGTCATGCCTCACTTGCTTACAAGAATTTCAAATTTTGATTTAAACAAGCCTTTTATGAAAATATTTAAAATTTGCTGATTTGTTAAGACAAAAGGCATGCACACACTTCCTTCTTTAATCTTCTCTTTTATGAAGTTCCTATTCACTTCAACATGTTTCGTTGTATCATGTTGAACTAGATTGTGACCACTACTTATGGTCGCTTTATTGTCATATTACAACTTCATTAGTAAACCAAATGTTTTTGAGTTCTTCCATCATCTTCTTAAGCCAAATCATTTCACAAATCTCATGGCCATAGATCGGTATTCAGCTTCAACATTGTTATGGGCTGCACCGTTCTAATTTTTACTCTTCTAAGTCACAAGTTTTCCCAAGATAAATGTACGATATCCAGATGTAGACCTCCTGCCTAGTCTGCATCTATAAAACTTTCAATGCCCCTATGTTGACTTTTTTATAAAATAACCCTTTGCCCGAAGAGCTTTTAAGATATCTTAGGATCCCTTAGATCACTTCTTGGTGCTATTCCTTTTAAGAGTGCATTAGCTGAATAACTAAGCTTACCAAAAAACTATATCAGGTCGAGTATGTGCCTAGAAGATCAACTTCCCCACTAGTCTTTCAAATTGATTGTGGTCAACTGAATTTCCTTCTTTATTTTTAAATTTTATATTCGGATCAATAGATGTTTCATCTGGATGACGACCACTCATCCTTGTCTCTTTTAGAGGATCTAGTACATACCTACTTTGTGACACCATAATGCCTCCTTCTGAACTCGCTACTCCCATGCCAAGAAAAAGATTTCAGTTGGCCAAAATCTTTAATCTCAAACTCCGAGGCCAACTGTTTCTTTAAATTCTCTATTTTGGAAAAGTCATCTCCTATAAGTATAATATCATCGACATACACTATTAGGATAGTTGTCATTCCCTCAAGAGAATGTCGAATGAACCTGGTATAATCTGTTTTCCCTTGAGTATGCCCTTGTTTGTTCACAAACTGAGTAAACCTCTCAAAACCAAGCTCTTGGAGGTTGTTTGAGCCCGTCAAGAGATTTTTTTTAGCTTGTACACTCTAGTTCCATACCTTTCTTCAAAACTTGGAGGAGGGTCCATGTAGACTAGTTCTTCGAGTTTTTCATTCAATAATGCATTCTTTACATCTAGTTATGGAGGGGGCAATCAAGGTTGGTAGCAATGGTTAGAAGAAACCTTATTAAATTCAACTTGGAAACTAGCTTAAATGTCCCAAAATAGTCAATCCCGTAAGTATGAGTGAATCCTTTTTCTATCAAATGTTAGGGACCCATCTGATTTAAACTTGATAGTGAATACCCACTTGCAGCCTACTATTTTCTTTCCACGTGGCAGTTCCACCATTTTCCAGGTTTCATTTCTCTTTAGAGCATTCATCTCCTCAAGAACTACCTTCTTTCACTCGAGAACGTTCAAAACCTCTTACACATTTTTGGGTATCTCCATTCCAGATAATTGAGAATGAAAAGCTATCTAGGAAGGGGACAAGTTTCTTTATGACACAAAATTTGACATGGGATAGTTGGTGACTTTTCTTACCCCTTTATGTTCTGAAATTGGAAGACTAAGGTCTAAACTAACAAGGGGTAAATCATAATTAGGTTCTGAGAATTACCTTATGTATCAGTGAGATCTTGCGGGGTAGACATTTGGTTCTGATGAGAGTCCTTGATCTCTTTTTCTTAGTTCTGGTTTCTTCTCATTTAAACCTATAATTCCTTTGTTTGTTCCCATTCTTGTCATTCATTGTATCATGAAAATGCTCTATTGTCTCAGTATCCATAGTTTCATTATTTAAGTTGGGATCTCTTACCTTATCTAAGTTGTTATTACTCAAAAAGCTATTTCCTCTATCTATCGTAAAACCTGGATCCTTTTGTTTCTCACATGTGTAGTCAAGAAGATCTTTATATCATCCCTCGAATCCCTTGAATCCCTCGAATCTTCACTATGTTTCTCCCCGCAAATATGAGTTTCAAAAAATAGTTGTGATTCAAAAAAGGTGACATCCATTGTGACAATAACCTTCCTAGTAATTGGGTCATAACACTTGTAACCCTTTTGACTACGGGCATAGCCAACAAAAACACATTTTTTAGTAGATGAATCAAGTTTACTCCTATTATGATCGTGAACGTGAACAAATACACTACACCTAAAAACTCTCAAAGATAGATCTGTTGGCAATATATAAGTACAAAAATATATCTTGAACATAGTGAAAGGTGTTTTAAAACCTAGAACAAGGGAAGACATCCTATTAATAAGATATGTGGATGTCAAAAGAGCTTCTCCCAAAAGAAATTTAGGGACTCTGCTTGTGAACATTAAGGCTCTAGTTCCTTCCATAAGATGCTTATTTTTTTCTCTCTTCTACTCCGTTTTGTTAGGGTGTATCGAGACATGAACTTTGGTGCACTATTCCTTTAGAAGTGAAAAAATTTCTTAGGTGGTCAATAAAAAACTACCTCTCAGTATCACTCTAAAATATTTGAATCTTCTCATGAAATTGTGTCTCAAACATACCATAAAAGGCCTCAAATCTATATTTTGCTTCTCTCTTGGCTTTCCATAGGTACACCTATGTTTGTCTGGTGTGATTATCTATAAAACTCAAAAACCACCTTTTTCCATTTACAATTTCTATCCTAGAAGCTCCCCAAACAACACTATGGATTAACTTAAAGGGTTTTGGGGCATGGTAACTTTGGGATGAAAAAGATGAATGTTTGTGTTTAGCCATTTCACAAAATTCACATTGAAAAGAGGATGTAGTTTTATTCATAAACAACTGTGGTAACAAGAGTTTTAAAGAATGAAAACTAGGATGTACAAGTCTATAGTGCCATACCATGACTTTATTATCAACTCGAATATAGTTCAAAAAAGCTGAACTAAAATTTACTGAATTGCTGCCATCTTCAAGAAAATAGAGACCTTTTGACTCTAGAATTGCCAATCATCCTTCCCGAGACCTTGTCCTGAAATACATATAAAATATCATCAAAAATAGCATGACAATTAAGGTTCTAAGTCAGCTTGCTGATGGACGAAAGATGATGAGGAAATTTTGGAACATGAAGGACATCAAAAAGAGTCAAAAAGGGGTTAATTTGACTACCCTTTCTCAGAAATTGATGAGATGGAACCATCAACAACTTTGAATGTTTTATTTCCTGCTAAAAGAGTATAAGTTGAGAAAAAATGGGAGTTATATGTCATGAGATCGCTAGCCCTTAAAGCGACGATCCAAGAGCTTATACTAGTAGAATCTGTAGAAAAAAAAAACATGGCACATTACTGACTGGGTAAAAGAACAAGTAGGTGTAGAAGGATTAGGTTTACTGGATTGGAGTTGAGAATGGAAAGGTTTTTGCAGTAGCTCTAGCTGTTCCTCGGTAAATAATGACATGAAGATTTCAGCTCAGTTCTTCACTAGTACACCGAAAGGCCTGGCTACCATAATTTTTTGCCTTTTTTTGTTCCAGTTGGGCAGTTTTCCATGAATTTTCCAACAATTCTCATGAGTGAGCAGGTATTTTTCGCAAAAATCACACCACGACTTTTTTTATCTTGCCATTCTCATTTTTCGTAGCAACTAAAGCAGATGACTCTTTTTGCTTCCAGATTGGAATCTATTTTTACCATAACATTCCTTGTTGTTTCTTCACACCTAATTTAAGAAAATGTTTCCCTCAAAGTGGGAAGTGAATTTTTGCCAAGAAGTCAAGAACGAAGTGTAACACCCCGTAAATTTTTTGGTACACTTATCGCGATTATATGGAGTCCCAAAGACTTGCGTATGGGTTAAATTAAGTTTATGGTGTTCGGAAGTATCCCCTCAATAGTTGTATGTATAGGTATTGGAATAATATTTCCAACAATATAAAGTTTGCCCAAAACAGAGGAGTATTTCATATCAGCGAGCACATTCGAAATTTCAAAACGGTGGCCGGGAAACCAGTGAACAGTAATTTTGCAGGAAAATTACTGCAGCTAGGCAATCCAACTTTAGACGATCATAACTCCTTGTACAAAAAGAACTGTGTAAGCTTCTATATATACACGAAAATATCTGAGAGTCTTGTTTACGATGAAATTGGTTTCATCCAAATCCAATGTCTGAGTAAGGAGCTATACCAGTTTTACTGCAGCCTATCAAAAACAAAACAGAATTGTCTGACAGATTTTTGGGTCAAATTTAAACGACCATAACTCCTTGTAAAGGAATAACTGGGTGGTATAATTTATATGAAAATGAAGTCGCTTTGAATTATCTTTCCAATGCAATTGGTTTCACCACAATCCGATACCGGAGGAAAGAGTTATGATTGATTTACTTCAGCATGTCAAAACTGTCCACTGGGGATAGATTCGGGATTTATTTCAATTTTTAGGGCACAATGGTCATTTTCCATTACCTTTGGACGAAAATTGGTCTTAAAAACCAGCACTTAGCCTCATTTGTATCAAATGTTATCCAAATATTAGGAGAGGTGAAACCCTAGCCAATTTCAACCTAAAATATTTTGTGATTCAACCGTTGAAAATTCAAATTGGTTCCGTAGTTGTGTTCACCATCTCGAAAGCTTCGAGAAGCACCCCATGGTTATGTAAGGAGGATTCTAAATACAAGAGTTCATTGTTAAGGTATGAATATTGTTTATTCTTGATTCTTATCCATGAATAAGTATTTATAAAGGATTATGAGTATTGTCTTGATGTTGGAAGATAACTAGAAACATAGTTATGACTAGAAACATAGTTATGACTTGTTGTGTATAAATTGTTAGTAGTAAATTATGGAAGTTGCTGTATTGGATTATGGAGGATGAATTGTGGTTATATATCATTATATTAGTGGTTATGTATGCCTAGTGATCATGTTGGTATTGGATGGTGATTAAGAAGGGAAATAAAGGCTAAGAGTGATGTTGAGGGTTATTTCATGAAAATGCATGATATGTGAATGTAATAAGAGTATAAGAGGATGTATGTAGTACTCTTATTGATGAGCTAAAGGATTACTTCCTATACATTATTTGGTGTAGTTAATACCTAAATGGTAAGGTTTGGTTGCTAATACTAGTTTGCCACAAATGACTTATTGTAGATAAGTGTTCGAAGAGTACGGGAAGTCACTTTTATTGAAGTGGTTATATCAAGGTATGTAAGACATACTCTATCTAATCTTTGGCATAAATAATGACCCATGTCACTCTCATGTAAGCTTCAAACATTGTCCTACGACACATTACACATAATAACGTCATATGATCTTCGACACTACCAATTGAACTTGTTTTCACATTTAAGATGTCCGGCTAGTCAAAAAAATGTCCATATACTATTGTTGACTCCGAAATGGTTTAATGAGGTATCCATGATTCTCTACTTCATTTTCATGATATTTATTACCTATTTACATGTTTTTCCTATGGAGGTATCATGGTTTCAAGTTCCATAAAGTGTGACCACAAAGTAACCAATCTCAAAGATTAATTGAATTAAGAAATGGAATGTCTATATTTTAAATTGATGATATGATGTATTGTATTAGTACCACTGATCAGTTGGCCATTGTATTATAAAGATTATGTATATATGCTATTCCAGGGGTGGTCCCTGATATATTGTATTAGTACCAGTGATCAGTTGGCCATTGTATGAAATATGTTGTATTGATAAGGATTATGGGAAGTAATGATATGAAAGTAATGTGCAGGTATCCCATCAGTTCTTTTAAGTGTGGTCTACTCATACTGTTTATTCACTGGTATCTGGGTTCTGTTGATCTTTCGTATCTCATCTTGATACTCCCTGCCTTTCATACTCAGTACATATTTTCGTACTAACGTCCCTCACGGGGGACCTGTATTCATGCCTGCACTAATTGGTACTTCAGGTGGTACACCTTCGCAGTAAGAGCCAGGATATTCTGTTGTTAGTGGTTTGCTCCAGTTGTTTCGGGGTATCCCAAGTCGTCTCTATATGTCCTTTTGGTATTTGTATAAAAGTCTTTTGTGGGCGCGAGTTTGTCCCGACCCCAACTCAGTTGTGTATCTATGTAGAGGCTTTTGTAAACATATTGTACAGCCATAGGAGTGTTTGGTTGATAGACGTGATGGCTCTGACGGCCAATTACTGTTCATATATATATTTATGCGTGTCTGCTGGGCTGATATAGGTACTGTTTTCTTCTATTTACAACGAAGTGCTGCCCAAATTTCTAATTTTCATAAGTAATGTAAATGTGAAAGTATAGGTTATGAACGGGTTCTCCCGGGTCTCCTCGGCTACGGGTGCCAGTCCGCTCCAATGGGATTTGGGGTATGACAAAAGTGGTATCAGAGAAGTTCGTCATAGTGAGTCTACAAAGCCGTGTTGATGATAGGCGAATTTACGCGCCTATAACAATATATTTTGCCCATACTTTAGCCTAGTTTTGAGAACTAATTATCTATTTCATGCACTTTTAGTCCTTTTTCCTGTAAATGAGCTAACGAATATGATTAGGAAAGTTTCAGGTATAAATGATGCAAAATACAGCATTTTATGGCTTACTTGACGCAAAAGAAAGCTCACGAACGAAGTGGAAAGGAGCTGGACGCCTAAAGGACCAAATCTGCTGCATGGAAAATCTGTCCCGGGCTAAAACAGCAATTCTGAAGACTTTGGGGACTTACAGACACAAAGCTGGATTTTTACCAAGATACATTAACCTAGTATAATTAGGTTATGTGTTTCACTATTCTATTTTGATTATGATATTGTAACCTTACCCTAGTACATTTGGGTCAAGGATTTCATTAGTATATTAGGATTTGGTTATTTATTTCATTAGCTTAGTAGGAGTAGGATAGGAGTATTATAAATACCCTATCATGCTAGAGATTTTAATTAATTCATTCACCATTCCACAATTCACCATCCATCCACCATCCATCCATCCATCAAAACAATTACTCTTCTATTAATTCTATTTTTCTTCTTCTATTCATTCAATTAATTCAGAACTTAATTCTTCAACAATTCTTCATTCTTCTATTCTTAAATTCCACAACAAGAGAATCGTTACTTGCTACAGAGTCACAAAACCACTCGCCAAACACCTACTATTCACGCCATCCACCATGCAAAACGTGATATCCTTCGCATTCATGGGTAACTAAACCTCTTAGTTGGGGTTATGGAAGCCGAATGAGTTACTATCTATTGCTATGAGCTTGTGAGTTCAAGACACGTATATTGCTTATATCATTATTCTCTTCATCTTAAATCTACATTCTTTGCGGTTGCAAACACAAGAACACGTCATTCTAACATTTAACCTGTTCGAGAGAAAGGTTATTTGTCTAGAAAAGAGAACGCAAGAATACGCCAGTATAACATTTAACTTGTTCGAGAGAAAGGTTATTTGTCTGGAAAAGAGATAATGTCAAGGTAGTAGGACACCCTTTCCTATTAAAAAGCTAGTGCCGTAACTGGACTAACCTCTTGGAGAATTCGTACCGTTAGACACGCTTTAAGCTCGAGAGAGTTAAAATGAAATAGTCCTTGTTCAGGTCGAGAGACGCTTGGATTTACCATCGACTACAATTCTCTATAAGCAATTGCATGTCAAGACTCTACACACTCATAGCCAATAGAGACGTATACCTCAGAAGGTGGACATAACTCCAACGCCTCAATTCTCATTGTTGCACAACCTACGAAATACTCTCTTTTTACTTTGCTATTTTTCAGCTTTTATTTTATTACTTCGGTTACTTATTACAATCCCCCCTTCTTACGAGACTTGCACCAAAATTTTAGTAATTCTACTTACTTGTTGGCCAAGCTATTCCCTGTGGGATCGACACCCAACCCAGGTTGGGTTCTATATTTGCAAACGACCGCTTTACACTCTTACGAGAGCTGTAGATTGAGCGCTATCAAAAATTGGTGCCGTTGCCGGGGAATACGAGTGTCAATCAAGTTCGTGATAATTACTAGACCCTTTGGTCAAAGATTCTCGTATTTTTACGTTAGTTTTTGTTTTTGTTCATTGCAGGTTTTTCTTTTAGTGCATGCCCCATACTAGAAGTTCTGGTCAACCGTTATTACCAATCAATCCTGAACCACAACGAATTAGAAGAATGGAAGCACAAGCTGAAATCGACAGGATGGCTGCTCAACACGAGCAAGCAAGATTAGCTGCTCTTGCCGCTGCTCAAGTCCAACAACAAAACATTGATAATCCTGGGCGAGCAACAAATCCTGACGATGAAGATTTAGGTGATGACGAGTTACTAAACCCAAGGCATGGCGCTGAAATTGCAACACCTGCCAATCGAAGAGGTCGACAAGCTCGGTATAGGTATGATCGCCAACCTTTGCAACCAGCTTTCGACGATGATGATGATGATCTTGATGGTGCCGGATTCAGTTATTGCAATCACAAGCACCATGATTGAGTTATTGCAACTCAAGGGATTATTTGGTGGACTAGCAGGCGATGATCCGAATATGCATCTCATCAACTTTATTTCTACATGCAAGTCTTTTGACAATCCTGGTGTTGGTCAGAATGCTATTCGATTACGTCTATTTCCATTGTCTCTGTCTGGGGAGGCAACATTATGGTTAAATGGGCTGACTCCTGATTCAATTACAAATTGGAGGCAATTGAGAGACGCTTTCCTAGAAAGATTCTTTCCGCCATCCAAGAGGGCTCAATTGAGAGATGAAATCAGCAACTTTCGTCAGCTTCCCTCTGAAGGTCTTCACGAAACATGGGAGAGGTTCAAAACAAAGCTAGCGAGATGCCCAAACCATCACATGACTAATGTTCACCTCATGGAGATCTTGTATAGAGCCTTGAATTCAATAACTAAACCAGTGGTGGACAACGCAGCTGGAGGTTCTTTCATGGACCTCACCTTTGGTCAAGCAAGCAATATGCTAGATCGCATGACAAAGCAAAGTAGAGCTTGGCATACCAGGGATTCTGAGGTAGCAAGCCCCACTTTATCTATTGGCATGTCTGCAGACCAAAGAAGAAGAGAAGAAGAACGTAATCAAGATATGGCGCACATGAAAACCCAAATGGATCTTCTTACAAAGCATCTATTAGGGAAGACTGAAAAAGTGAAAGTTATTGCGTCAAAAGGAAGAGACGAATCTGATTCGGAAGAGGAGGCCAACTACTTGAACAATCAGGGGGGTTTCCGAGGGAATACCCAAGGAAACCAAGGTCGGAACTATTATGATAAATCTGGAGGTAAAGACCAAGGTAGTTGGAAGAAAAATAATGAAAATAGTGGTTTGTACGTTCCCCCTGGTAGACGTGATACCACCACATCTAATTCTATGGAAGACATGATGGCGAAGTTATTGAAAGGAGTGGAAGCAACAAGCGCGGGAGTTAAGGAGGTAATCGACGATTTGGCCTCCATGAAGCAATTAGTTGATTCTCATTCCACTTCTATCAAGCAAATAGAGCAGCAATTAAGCCAACTTTCAGCAGCATTCAATCAAAGAAAGGCTGGCACCTTACCGAGCGATACAGTCCAAAACCCAAGGAATGATGGGTCATGCATGGACATCACTACCAGGAGTGGTAAGGTGCTGGAAACTTCAGCAAAAGTCAAGCAAGTGGTTGACGTAGTAGCAGACATTGACGCTACACCTAGTGACGTTGCAAGCGAGGAAGCCGCAACAACTACATCAAACGTCAAGGAAGTTTAACCTAGTGATGTGTAGCCTAAAAAAATGATAAACGGAAGCAAGAGGAGAAGAAAGTCATGGAGAGGACACTTCCATACCCACCACCACCTTTTCCACAAAGATTGAAGAAGGCGGCCGATGACACTAAGTTCAGCAAATTCATGACTATGCTCAAGCAGCTGACCATTAATGTCCCCTTGGTAGAGGCACTTGAACAAATGCCTGGGTATGCGAAGTTTATGAAAGATCTTTTGACTATGAAGAGGGCAGTAAGTTATGAGCTGAAAGAAGATGTGCATCATTGTAGTGCAATTGCTACCCGATCGATAGCTCAGAAGAAGGCCGACCCCGGAGGTAAAGCATTGTGTGACTTAGGAGCCAGCATTAACTTGATGCCATTATCAATCTACAAGAAGTTGGGGTTAGGAGATCCTACACCAACTAATATGAGGCTTGTTATGGCGGATAGGTCGGTAAAATGACCGGTTGGTATTCTATGCGACGTCTTGGTAAAGGTTTCTTCATTTATCTTTCCAGCAGACTTTGTCATCTTGGATTGCGAAGCAGATTCAGAGGTTCCCATAATCTTGGGACGCCCCTTCCTTGCTACGGGAAGTGTGCTCATAGATTTGAGAGCTAATGAGCTTTCATTCCGAATAAATGATGAAGTGGTTAGCTTTGATGTTTGCAAATCAATGAAGCAACCCAAAGATCTGAGTGTATTTTCGGTGGCTGATGTTGTCTTTGATGACGAGAAAGAGTTACTTGCAGAAGAGCAAATTCTTGATGATCCTTTGGAGGTTTTGTTCATGAAAAAAGAGAACGATGATGCTGAAATTTCTGAAGATGATATTTGTGCTCTATCGGGATTAGGAACATATCGTTATACTCCCAAGAAGCTGGATCTTGATCTCAAGAATCGACCCACACCACCAGCTAAGCCATCTATTGAAGAGCCACCCACGTTAGAATTAAAAGAGTTGCCAAGCCATTTGAAGTACGCATTCTTAGGAAGCGGAAACACTCTTCCAGTCATAGTGGCAGCCGATTTGGGTGAGCAACAAGTTGCAGCTCTTATTGCAATTTTACGCAAGTATATTAGAGCTATTGGATGGACCATTGCGGATATCATTGGTATTCCCCCTGGGATTTGCACTCATAAAATTCAGCTTCAAGAAAAGTGCATACCCACCATTGAACATCAAAGACGTCTAAACCCACCAATGCAAGAAGTGGTGAAGAAGGAGATTATCAAGTGGTTAGACACAGGAGTCGTGTATCCTATTTCTGACAGTACATGGGTAAGCCCAGTACAATGTGTTCCCAAGAAAGGAGGTATGACGGTGGTTGCAAATGCAAAGAATGAGCTTATTCCACTCAGGCCCGTTACTGGATGGAGAGTATGCATGGACTACCGCAAGCTGAATTCTTGGACGCTCAAGGATCACTTCCCCATGCCATTTATGGACCAAATGCTAGATCAATTAGCGGGGAAAGGATGGTTTTGCTTCTTGGATGGCTATTCAGGTTATAATCAGATTTGTATTGCCCCCGAAGACCAAGAGAAGACAACGTTTACATGCCCATATGGTACGTTTGCCTTCAAACGTATGCCATTCGGGTTATGTAACGCACCAGCCACCTTTCAGCGATGTATGATGTCTATTTTCTCTGACATGGTAGAAGACACTTTGGAGGTATTTATGGATGACTTTTCAGTTGTTGGTGAGTCTTTTGAAGCGTGTTTGGCAAACTTGAGCATGGCATTGCAAAGATGTGTAGAGTTCAACCTTGTGCTGAATTGGGAGAAGTGCCACTTCATGGTAAAAGAAGGAATTGTTCTTGGGCACAAGATCTCCGAAAGAGGAATAGAGGTTGATCGCGCCAAAATCGAGGTAATAGAGAAGCTACCGCCTCCAATTTCGGTGAAGGGAGTTCGTAGTTTTCTTGGCCATACTGGGTTTTATCGAAGATTCATCAAAGACTTCTTCAAAATTTCTAGTCCATTGTGCAAACTACTGGAGAAAGATGCGACATTTTTCTTTAATGAAGATTTCTTAAAGGCATTCGAATGCCTTAAAGGAAAACTCATTGCAGCCCCTATCATGGTAGCACCAGATTGGACGCTCCCGTTTGAAGTCATGTGTGATGCTAGTGGTGTAGCCGTTGGTGCTGTTCTTGGGCAGAGAAAGGAGAAATTGTTTCATCCTATCTATTATGCGAGTAAGGTCCTAAATGAAGCCCAAAGGAACTACACCGTTACTGAACAAGAGCTCCTAGCGGTGGTGTATACGTTTGAGAAGTTTCGTGCCTATCTACTGGGTACTAAGGTGATCGTTCATACAGACCATGCAACTCTTAGGTATCTACTGACGAAGAAGGATGCAAAACCAAGGCTGATTCGATGGGTGTTGCTGCTGCAAGAATTTGATTTCGAAGTCAAAGATAGAAGAGGTTACGAGAACCAAGTGGCTGATCACCTATCTAGACTTGAGAATGAGTATGTGGCGCAACCAGAAAATCAAATTGATGATGCATTCCCTGACGAGGAGATACTAGCAACAACAATGGAGAAATTACCATGGTATGCCGACTTTGCAAATTTCGTGGTGAGTAATGTATTACCTTCCAATTTATCTTACCACCAAAGGAGGAAGTTTATGCATGACGTTCAGCACTACTATTGGGATGCGCCTTATTTGTTTCGAAGATGCGCGGATGGTATCATTCGACGATGTATATCCCATGAAGAAGTGCCTACTATTTTAGAAGCATGCCACACTTCGCAAGTTGGAGGACATCATGCAGGGAATCGAACGGCAAGGAAAGTCTTGCAAAGTGGTTATTATTGGCCTACAATATTCAGAGATGCATACGACTATGTGAGAAGGTGTGACCAATGCCAACGTCAAGGTGCTATTTCAAAACACCATGAAATGCCCATGTCCAAAATTTTGGAGGTAGAACTCTTTGATGTGTGGGGTATTGATTTCATGGGTCCATTCGTGAATTCGTTTGGAATGAAGTACATCTTGGTTGCTGTGGATTATGTATCGAAATGGGTGGAAGCTGTAGCATTGGCCGACAACGAAGGAAAGCGTGTTGTAGCGATTTTAAAGAAGAATATCTTCTCTCGCTTTGGAGTACCTCGTACTATCATAAGTGATGGAGGATCTCACTTTTGCAACAAGCTATTCAAATCTGTATTGGCCAAGTATGGAGTCAAGCAACACAAGGTAGCTACGCCTTATCATCCCCAAACCAGTGGACAAGTTGAGGTTTCCAACCGCGAGATCAAGCAAATCCTTGCCAAGTCGGTTAATGCGAACAGGAAGGACTGGTATCGAAAGCTAGATGATGCACTATGGGCGTATAGGACTGCATTCAAGACACCCATCGGCATGTCACCTTAACAGCTAGTTTATGGGAAGGCTTGTCATCTACCCATCAAGCTTGAATACAAGGCGTTGTGGGCATTGAAGCACTTGAATCTGAATTGGGATGATGTGAAGAACCTGAGGTTGGAGCAGCTGAACGAACTAGATGAATGTCGTCTCCATGCATATGAAAGATCGGATTTATACAAGGAGCGGATCAAGAAGTATCATGATCAGCGGATTGTTCGACGAAACTTCCAAAAAGGTGACATGGTACTACTCTTTAACTCCAGACTCAAGCTCTTCCCAGGTAAGTTAAAATCAAAGTGGTCTGGTCCATTTAAAGTTACCCAAGTCTACTCGTCTGGAGTAGTCGAATTGGAAAATAATGAGGGTGTTATCTTCAAAGTGAATGGCCAACGTGTTAAGCCATATATCGGTCCTCTTGACTCGATGAATGACATAGCCATCACTTATCTCGACGAAGTCTAAGTACTCGAGATTACTACGTCGAGCCACGACAATAAATAAGGCGCTAGATGGGAGGCAACCCATCGTTTTATCGTTTTATCGTTTTATCGTTTCGTCGTTTTAGTATTTTTTTCTTATTGATAAATGATAATCCAAAAATAAGAGTCGTGCCACGACCAAAACTAAGGCGCTTGGTGGGAGGCAACCCATCGTACTAATCGTGTTCATTTGTTTTGAGCTAATATAGGTACAAGAAGTATGCAACGAGGAGATTGATTTCAATTGACGATTTGGTCACATTGTATGGTAAAGTCGGTAAGTTAGGAATGGTGATGCATAAGGCTATGAATTGAGCCTTTCTCATGTCATAATAGGCTTCGAGGAAGGCTCGGCCTTGGTAAAAATAGGCCACGAACGATGCACAACCTATTCTATAGCCTAAGGACTCGGAATCTAGTGTGCTATACACTATGCGCCGCCTATTCCTAGGTGTGCTTTTGACTATGCGCCGCCTATGCTATGGCACTTGAGATACTGAGACCAAATGCCATAGACTATGTGGCGCATATGTCTAGAAATACCATAGACTATGTGGCGCATATGTCCCATTATGCCATGGACAATGCGCCGCATATGTCATTGATATGCCGAGAGATATGCGCCGCATATGTGGTGATTTTGTCCCCAAATCCGATTGTAAATGGGTCATAACCCGACCCATACTCTTTCTATATAAAGGGGACTTGGTTTTACAACACAACCACATTAGAAACTACCCTAAAGGCGCCGCATATCACCCCAAATCCTCTCAAATTTTTCTTCCTTTGTTCTTCCAATCCACAACAACTTCTCCACTATCTTCAAGCAAGTAAGCGCTCTCTTATTCTTCATCTATTTATCGTAAGTACTACGTTGCTATGCTTATTATATTTTTCTAAATCATGTGAGATTGGTGGTGATGTTCATGTGTTTGGATAATTGTTGCAAAATCGTGTGATTGAATATATACGTAGGGAATTCTTGACTTGTTTCCGACTTGAATTTTGTTTCAATGGCATTGTTATGATACTTGCTGAATATATATGGCTATGAATATTGCTTGAGAGTGTTGTTTGGATGCTTGCATGATTAACCATCCCGGCCATCGGGATAAGGTTATAGTGACTATCAACTTAGGAGGTGGTGTTTGTTGTACGAATAGCAATTCCATGTGGTAACCCCTACGTTGTAGTGTTGCTATATGCACCATGAAAGTCATCCAAATGGCTGCACATAAGTGATGCAATGCTAATTTTCTTGTCGGAATACAAGCCTAAAACGTATGTCGACGAAATCTGAGTACTCGACCACTTTCACTTCACTGATTTGTGCTAACAAGATTAAGTGTAGGGTGGTACCCCTGGTGCTTGCATATAGATTGTATAAGGTGAGATTGTGCTGCAACTAACATTATTTCTAGTCTCAGGTACAATGGCACCTAAAGCAAGGCAAGGCAAGGAGAAGGCTACCACGTCCCGAAAGGACAAAAAGAGAAGCCGAAAAGACCAAGGAGAATCATCCTCAGCGCACCTACCACGCAGAATGTTCGGAATTAAATGGGTTCTTGAGGAAGAAGCCAAAGCATGGTGCAGCAGCAACAAAGAAAAGAAATATGTGCACGTCGACTTGATCAACAAGGAGACCTTAGCAAAGAAGGAGCCGCAAATGTTGGCTAAAATAATGGCTTTGAAGCTGGATTTCATCTTCCGCGACATGGGCGAGTGCAATCTTGACTTGACAAGAGAGTTTTATGCCAACTGGTCGCCAATCACAACAGGCAACGAAGTCAAAATTCGGGGCCAAGTGTTACAGCTCACAGCGGATTGGATCAACTCTTTTCTTGGCTTACCTTCGGTCGACCCTGCACCATACAAAGAGCTGTATAGCAGGCCTCCTTATAGAGCGATACGACACACGCTTTGTGGAAGTAGATCGATGGCAAGATGGGGCAGACATAAGGAAACAGGCCGTCACAACACCTTCCCCTATGCTCCACTAAATAGGGAAGCAAGAATCTGGATGCGCATTGTCAACTCATGCCTTATTCCTGGGACTCAATACACCAAGATATCGAGAGATAGAGTGTGTTTGGTCTATGCTTTGATGACAAATGTCCCTATCAACTTTAGGGCAATCATTTGATCTACCATGAGGAAGGCCAGACTCCACAGAAGGTCCCATTTCACATTCGGCAATTTGTTGACAGCAATGTTGCGAAAAGAGGATATAGAAGAGGAACCAGCTGACCACAAACTCCCACATAACCCAAAAAAGGTTGACCTCACCAAGGTCAAAGATGCTGAAACAACGCATGGAGTCAACCTTACTACTGCGGAGAGACATGCTCGTGATGAGAGTTTCTTCCGTCATCTCTATGGCATGACACGATTCACTATGATGAGTGGTGGACGTATTCCAACTGCTGAAGAGCTCCAACAGCTGGACCACGACTACCCAATGAACAGGCATGCTCGGGAGATGTGTGGAGTGGGTGTATATTTTGAGGAACCTCTTGACGATGACGTGCCAACTGATGATGATAGACGCCTACCTGATTTTGATGATGAGCAGAACTCTGACGACGACTCTTATGATGATTCCGACGAAGGGGGTATGACCCCCGACATTGATGAAGGGTCCGACTAACCAGGTTCTTCGACTTTATTTTCCACTGAGGGCAGTGTCCCGTCTAAGTGTGGGGTGGCAGAATATTTCATGCTATACTTCTTTGTTTGCACCTATGTTTGTATGTTTGCTTGTTTACTTTGTTTTTTAGTCCATTTTTTGTTTTTAACGTTTTTTTTGTTTTTTAGGAGTAAAATTTTTCTAGCTACACATGAAATCATTTTGATAGGCAGCATGAGGTTATGACAAGAGTATGTGCTACAATTGTGACTATTGAAACGTTTAGGCTCTAGTTGTGACTCATTATGTGATATTGTGTGATTCAATCCCTTCACTTGTTGGGTCAAGAGTCTATATTACTTCCAGTCAAGTCGACCATGTGCCTTGTGTGTGTGAGATAATAGTATATTCTATGTTTGTGGCTGATGCTAGAACTTGCCTGGTATGTATGCAAAGCGAAAATAAGGAATGTAAGTTTAGGATATGATTTAGGCATTTCTTTGGCAACCTATACATGTTTACCTTCAGTTTTTCCTACCCATGTACATCATCCTAGTTAAACCCTTTTGAGCCTTTAGCCTATTTCTTTGACAACCTTGTATGTAAGCCTAATCCATTTCTTTCAAGACCACAATTTTGATCCAAATTCCTAAGTGCTTTAAAAGTGAACAAGTCATGTGACAACATAAGAGGAAATTGGGTGAGTATGATGCTTTAAATTGTATTGGTTCTTGAATGTGATATGAAAAATGCTATCATAAGAGGTATGTTGTGAAAAGAAAAAGGAAAAGAAAGCTGAAAAGTGAGTTGTTCTTAAATTTGAAAAACAAAAGAGGAGAACAAGGGTGGTAGAAGAAAAGAAGGAGAAAGGTTGAAAGAAAAAAATAAAGTGTCAATAATACAATGTGATGTATTAAAGTGCTTAGGAACTTAGTCACTATTTTTGGCCAAAATAGTTGATCCTACCCGTCCCTTAGCCTACATTACAACCATCAAAAGACCTACTTGATCCTAATCTTAACATTCCGACATTTAGTGGAGTACTACATTAAGGGCAAGCTTATGGTCATTAGTTGCTACATATGAATTTTTTGTGAGAGCGAGTGCAAGGACATTTTGATACCCATGTTTGAAAAATATGCTATACTTGTGAGTGATTATGGGTACTATATTGTGAGACACACATGGTTGATGAGTCTTGGATAGTTGTATATGATTCTATGCACTTTAACGTTTGCATGCGAGTTGATCACCATCACGAGTCTATGCTTGAGGTTAAATTGTTTCTACTTATAATCGGAAAGCTACTCTTTGTTGATAATTGTTGTGCTTGTCTTGATAAATGTTTTGTGTTGTTGCTGTAAAAACCTTAAGTCGATGCTTAGAAGGACATGATATGTTGTTCGAGGATGAACAAAGCTTCAAGTGTGGGGTGTTGATGATAGGTGAATTTACGCGCCTATATCAATATATTTTGCCCATACTTTAGCCTAGTTTTGAGAACTAATTATCTATTTCATGCACTTTTAGTCCTTTTTCCTGTAAATGAGCTAACGAATATGATTAGGAAAGTTTCAGGTATAAATGATGCAAAATACAGCATTTTATGGATTACTTGACGCAAAAGAAAGCTCACGAACGAAGTGGAAAGGAGCTGGACGCCTAAAGGACCAAATCTGCTGCATGGAAAATCTGTCCCGGGCTAAAACAGCAATTCTGAAGACTTTGGGGACTTACAGACACAAAGCTGGATTTTTACCAAGATACATTAACCTAGTATAATTAGGTTATGTGTTTCACTATTCTATTTTGATTATGATATTGTAACCTTACCCTAGTACATTTGGGTCAAGGATTTCATTAGTATATTAGGATTTGGTTATTTATTTCATTAGCTTAGTAGGAGTAGGATAGGAGTATTATAAATACCCTATCATGCTAGAGATTTTAATTAATTCATTCACCATTCCACAATTCACCATCCATCCACCATCCATCCATCCATCAAAACAATTACTCTTCTATTAATTCTATTTTTCTTCTTCTATTCATTCAATTAATTTAGAACTTAATTCTTCAACAATTCTTCATTCTTCTATTCTTAAATTCCACAACAAGAGAAATGTTACTTGCTACGGAGTCACAAAACCACACGCCAAACACCTACTATTCACGCCATCCACCATGCAAAACGTGATATCCTTCGCATTCATGGGTAACTAAACCTCTTAGTTGGGGTTATGGAAGCCGAATGAGTTACTATCTATTGCTATGAGCTTGTGAGTTCAAGACACGTATATTGCTTATATCATTATTCTCTTCATCTTAAATCTACATTCTTTGCGGTTGCAAACACAAGAACACGCCATTCTAACATTTAACCTGTTCGAGAGAAAGGTTATTTGTCTAGAAAAGAGAACGCAAGAATACGCCAGTATAACATTTAACTTGTTCGAGAGAAAGGTTATTTGTCTGGAAAAGAGATAATGTCAAGGTAGTAGGACACCCTTTCCTATTAAAAAGCTAGTGCCGTAACTGGACTAACCTCTTGGAGAATTCGTACCGTTAGACACGCTTTAAGCTCGAGAGAGTTAAAATGAAATAGTCCTTGTTCAGGTCGAGAGACGCTTGGATTTACCATCGAATACAATTCTCTATAAGCAATTGCATGTCAAGAATCTACACACTCATAGCCAATAGAGACGTATACCTCAGAAGGTGGACATAACCCCAACGCCTCAATTCTCATTGTTGCACAACCTACGAAATACTCTCTTTTTACTTTGCTATTTTTCAGCTTTTATTTTATTACTTTGGTTACTTATTACAATCCCCCCTTCTTACGAGACTTGCACCAAAAGTTTAGTAATTCTACTTACTTGTTGGCCAAGCTATTCCCTGTGGGATCGACACCCAACCCAGGTTGGGTTCTATATTTACAAACGACCGCTTTACACTCTTACGAGAGCTGTAGATTGAGCGTTATCACGTGTCTACGTAGAATCTCGTTTATCGGTGTGTTGTGCACCACATCTATAAACAGGAGGCTATTGGACATTTAGGGATTGTTTCCACTCTCCATTTCTTAGATCGTGCAATAGATCCCATATTAGAGATAAAGTCATAATCAATCGCTTAATCTAATTGTTTCTTTTTTATTTATTATAGTGACGATGTCGGTTACAAGGAGAAAGAATAAGTGGAAGCGAGTAGATGCAGTGGCCGGAGAAGGTACTAGTACGTCACCACCGGCACAAGCTGAGCAAAGTGAGTCTCAAGCTGAGCATATATCAGGCGCTTCTTCTCCTCCGGAAGGGTCGTCTATTAATGTTGTTGATCGAGATTTGAGGGATGCAGTACAACTTCTGACGCGTATAGTTGTCGGTCAAGTTCAAGGGCAAGCTATTACTACCACGGGTTCTAGTGGTACGAATAGAGCATCTAGCCTTCGGACACAGGATTTTCTGAAATTGGATCCTCCTACCTTTACCAGATCAGATATTAATGAAGACCTGCAGGACTTTGTCGATCAAACCCAAAGGGCTCTAGATGTTATGCATGTATCCGGTAAAGAGATGGTTGAGCTAGCAGCATATATACTGAAAGGAGAGGCTATATTGTGGTACAGGAATTGGAAACGATCTAGGGGTATTGATGCACCTCCAACTACGTGGGGAGAGTTCAAAAATGCATTTATTGATCATTATATTCCATTTGAGACTCGTCAGGCCCGTGCAGATCAATTCTTAAATCTTCGTCAGGGTAATATGAGTGTAAGGGAGTATAGTCTTCGATTTAACTCCTTGTCTTGATATGCTTCTAATGTGGTAGCTACTATGGACGACAGAGTTCATCACTATGTGAATAGATTGGAACCATACTTGGTTAGAGATTGTACCATTGCTGATTTGAACAAGGACATGGATATAGCGAGGATACAAGCTTTTGCTCAGAAGATGGAATATCAGAGGCAAAGAAGAAGAACCCAGGAATAAGAAAAAGGATATTCTAAGCGGCCCAGAGCTATAAGGCATTTTGTGGCATCTCAGGGAGGTTTTAGGCCTTCGTTCTCTCATAGATTGCCAAGCCCGTTATCTTCTTATCCTGCAATTAGTGCTCCACCGCAATTTCAAAGGTTCAGAGGTAATCAATTTGGGCAAAGCAGTGAAAATCAGAGTTCGCGAACAATGGGGTATCAAGGGCAAGGGAGTATGAGTCAATTGTGACCTCCACGACACTCGTGCCCTATATGTAGAAAATTTCACTTTGGCGAATGTCGGATTGGGACGAACAATTGCTTTTCGCATGGTAAGCCAGGGCATATGGCTAGAGATTGCCCACACAGGACCACAGGTAGTATAACACGACCTACCAGATCTGCTGTTGCGTCATATTCGGTGCCTCCTTTGAGTAGGGGTGCTGAACCTATGGGTCACGGTAGAGGTGATAGAGGAGCAGCTAGTGATAGCAGAGCTCAGAACCGTGTGTATGCCTTAGAAGATCGGCAGAATTTAGAGGCTTCTCCAGACGTGGTTACAGGTACGTTGTCCATCTTTGCATTTGATGTGTATGCCTTAATTGATCCTGGTTCTACATTATCGTATGCTACTCCTTTGGTTGCGGGAAGGTTCGGAAGAACACCCGAATTATTAGCCATGCCAATTGAAGTATCAACTCCAGTGGGGGAATCTCTTATAGCTAGGAATGTTTATTGAAATTGTGTTGTGAATATATGTGGCCGTGATACGATGGCCGATCTTGTTAAGTTAGAAATGGTAGATTTTGATGTTATTATGGGCATGGATTGGTTAGCGTCTTGTTATGCTACAGTAGATTGCCGTTCTAAGAAGGTATATTTCCATTTCCCAAATGAGGCAGTCCTTGAATTGAAGGGTAATGTTAGCGCGCCGAGAGGTTGATTTATTTATTACTTTAAGGCAAGAAAAATGATTTCCAAGGGGTACAAATACCATCTGGTTAGAGTAAGGGATACAGAGGCAGAGCCGCCAACTTTTCAGACTGTTCCAGTTGTGAATGAATTTCCTGATGTATTTCCTGAAGAACTACCAGGTTTGCCTCCTGAACGAGAAGTGGAGTTCCGTATTGATTTATTGCCAGACACACAGCCAATCTCAATTCCTCCTTATAGAATGGCACCAGCAGAGTTGCGAGAATTCAAAGAGCAACTGAAAGACTTGCTAGAGAAGGGATTCATCAGGCCTAGTATGTCCCCTTGGGGAGCACCAGTATTGTTTGTGCGTAAGAAAGATAGTTCGCTGAGGATGTGTATTGACTATTGGCAATTGAATAAGGTGACTATCAAGAATAAATACCCCTTCCCTGAATTGATGATTTATTTGACCAGTTTCAGGGTGCCCAGTGTTTTTCCAAGATTGACTTGAGATCAGGCTATCATCAAGTGAGAGTCAAGGATAAAGATATACCCAAGACAGCTTACCGAATATGGTATGATCATTATGAATTCCTGGTTATGTCATTCGGGCTGACAAATGCACCCGCAGTTTTTATGGATCTGATGAATAGGTTGTTTAAGCCATTTCTAGATGTGTTCGTGATAGTTTTCATAGATGATATTCTGGTCTACTCTAGATCAGAAGAGGACCATGTTAATCACTTATGGCAGGCGTTGCAGATTCTTCGTGATCGTAAGCTGTATGCGAAGTTTTCAAAATGTGAGTTTTGGCTCAAGTCAGTGGCATTTTTGGGCCATATTGTATCCAGTGAAGGCATAAAAGTTGACACTCAGAAGATTGAGGCTGTGAAGAGTTGGCCAAGACCCACGACGCCTACGGAGATTCGTAGTTTCCTCGGTTTGGCAGGTTATTATAGAAGGTTTGTTGAAGGTTTTTCTTCTATTTCTGCACCCTTGACCAAGTTGACGCATAAAGCCTCCAAGTTTCAATAGAATGATGCCTGTGAAAAGAGTTTCCAGGATCTGAAGAGCAAGTTGACTTCTACACCGGTATTGGTACTTCCTGAAGGCACAAAAGGGTATGTAGTGTACTGTGATGCTTCGAGAATTGGCTTAGGATGCATACTAATGCAACATGGTAGAGTAATAGCCTATGGCTCTAGACAGTTGCGACCTCATGAGAGGAATTATCCCACACATGATCTTGAGCTAGCTGCAGTTGTATTTGCTTTGAAGATATGCCACTATTTATATGAGGTTCATGTTGACATATATACCGATCATAAGAGCCTGCAATATATCTTCAGTCAGAAAGATCTAAACTTGAGGCAGCAAAGATGGCTTGAATTGTTGAAAGATATGATGTTGATATCTTGTATCATCCAGGGAAAGCGAATGTGGTAGCGGATGCACTGAGTCGTAAGTCTAAAATGGCATCTATAGAAAACCAGGGGATGATTAAGGATCTTCACCAACTAGCTAATTTGGGAGTCCGACTTCTCGAAACTCCAGATGAAGAGGTTATTGTACGTAATGCAGTGGAATCTTCATTGATAGCTGAAGTGAAAGAGAAGTAGTATGCAGATCCAATTTTATTGCAGCTTAAGGAGGATATGCAGAGTGGCACGACAAAGGAATTTGGGCTTACGCGAGAAGGAGTGCTTCAGTGTCAGAATCGTTTATGTGTACCTGATGTAGTTGAGCTAAGAAAGAGAATTATGACCGAAGCACACTGTTCAAGGTATTCCATCCATCCAGGGTCGACTAAGATGTATCAAGATTTGAAAGCAATATATTGGTGGAATGACATGAAGAAGAATATTGCTGAATTTGTAGCGGAATGTCCTAATTGTCAAAGAGTCAAAGTAGAACACCAGAAACCCGGCGGTTACATGCAATGTATAGATCTTCCAGACTGAAAGTGGGACAAGATCAATATGGATTTCATCATGGGTTTGCCTCATACATATCGGAAGTTTGATTCCATATGGGTGATCATTGATAGGCTTACCAAATCTGGGGAGCCCATATACAGAAGAGTATGCGAAGTTGTATATTAAGGAGATCGTTCGGTTACATGGAGTTCCAATTTCCATTATATCCGATCGAGGAGCCCAATTTACCGTAAATTTCTAGAAGTCTTTTCAAAGGAGTTTGGGGACATAAGTAAATCTAAGTACGGTTTTCCATCCTTAAACGGACGGACAAGCGGAACGTACCATCCAGACACTTGAAGATATGCTACGAGCATGTGTATTAGATCTCAAAGGCAACTGGGATGATCACCTACCTCTTATCGAGTTTGCCTACAATAATAGCTGTCATTCAAGTATCAAAATGGCACCATATGAAGCATTGTATGGAAGAAAGTGTAGATCGCCAATAGGATGGTTTGAAGCAGGTGATGCGGTCTTATTTGGACCGGATCTTGTTTATCAAGCAATGGAGAAGGTTAAAGTGATCCAACAACGGCTTGCAACAGCTCAAAGTCGACACAAATCTTATGCGGATGTTAGAAGAAGAGGACTTGAGTTTTCTATCGATGATTGGGTATTCTTGAAAGTATCACCAATGAAAGGAGTGATGAGGTTTGGCAAGAAAGGAAAGTTAAGTCCACGATACATAGTCCGTATAAGATCATTCAAAGATTTGGACAAGTTGCTTATGAGTTAGAGCTACCTCAAGAGCTCTCAGCAGTTCATCCCATATTTCATGTTTTGATGCTTCGCAAGTACATCGGAGATCCATCGCACATCACTACTACGGAAGATGTACAAATTACAGAAGATCTCACTATTGAAGAAATACCTATTGCTATTCTTGATCGCCAAATTAAAAAGATAAGGAATAAAGAGATAGCATCGGTAAAAGTACTTGGGAGGAATCAACAAGTTGAGGAGATCACATGGGAAGCCGAGGAACCGATGAAGATTAAGTACCTTAACCTATTCAGCGATGAGGAGGAAGTTCATGAGACGGAAGAAGAACAATAACAAGTAAGTGTTTATTTTTATGCAAGGATGTTAGGATGATGAATATGTTAATTGTAAGATTGGACATGTCTTAATTGAGTAACTATTCTAACATTCGAGGACGAATGTTCTTAAGGGGGGGATAATGTAACACCCCGTAAATTTTTTCGTACACTTATCGCGATTATATGGAGTCCTAAAGACTTGCGTATGGGTTAAATTAAGTTTATGGTGTTCGGAAGTATCCCGTCAATAATTGTATGTGTAGGTATTGGAATAATATTTCCAACTATATAAAGTTTGCCCAAAAAAAAGGAGTATTTCATATAAGCGAGCACATTCGAAATTTCAAAACGGTGGCCGGGAAGCCTGTGAACAGTAATTCTGCAGGAAAATTACTGCAGCTAGGCAATCCAAATTTAGACGATCATAACTCCTTATACAAAAAAAATGTGTGAGATGCTATATATAGACGAAAATCTCCGAGAGTCTTCTTTCCGATGAAATTGGTTTCATCCAAATCCAATGTCCGAGTAAGGAGCTATACCAGTTTTACTGCAGCCTATCAAAAACAAAACAGAATTGTCTGACAGATTTTTGGGTCAACGTTAAACGACCATAACTTCTTGTAAAGAAAGAAATGGGTGGTATAATTTATATGAAAATGAAATATCTTTGAATTATCTTTCCAGTGAAATTGGTTTCACCCAAATCTGATACCGGAGCAAAGAGTTATGATCGATTTACTTCAGCCTGTCAAAACTGTCCACTGGGGACAGATTCGGGATTTATTTCAATTTTTAGGGCACAATGGTCATTTTCTATTACCTTTGGACGAAAATTGGTATTAAAAACCTGCACTTAGCCTCATTTGTATCAGATGTTATCAAAATATTAGGAGAGGTGAAACCCTAGCCAATTTCAACCTCAAATATTTTGTGATTCAACTATAGAAAATTCAAATTGGTTCCATAGTTGTGTTCACCATCTCGAAAGCTTTGAGAAGCACCCCATGTTTATGTAAGGAGGATTCTAAATACAAGAGTTCATTGTTAAGGTATGAATATTGTTTATTATTGATTCTTATCCATGAATAAGTATTTATAAAGGATTATGAGTATTGTCTTGATGTTGGAAGATAACTAGAAACATAGTTATGACTTGTTGTGTATAAATTGTTAGTAGTAAATTATGGAAGTTGCTGTATTGGATTATGGAGGATGAATTGTGGTGATATATCATTATATTAGTGGTTATGTATGTCTAGTTATCATGTTGGTATTGGATGGTGATTAAGAAGGGAAATAAAGGCTAAGGGTGATATTGAGGGATATTTCATGAAAATGCATGATATGTGAATGTAATAAGAGTATAAGAGGATGTATGTAGTACTCTTATTGATGAGCTAAAGGATTACTTCCTAGACATTATTTGGTGAAGTTAATACCTAAATGGTAAGGTTTGGTTGCTAATACTAGTTTGCCACAAATGACTTATTGTAGATAAGTGTTCGAAGAGTACGGGAAATTACCTGTATTGAAGTGGTTATGTCAAGGTATGTAAGACATACTCTATCTAATCTTTGGCATGAATAATGACCCATGGCACTCTCAAGTAAGCTTCCAACATTGTCCTACGACACATGACATATAATAACGTCATATGATCTTCGACACTACCAATTGAACTTGTTTTCACTTTTAAGATGTCCGGCTAATCGAAAAATGTCCATATACTATTGTTGACTCCGAAATGGTTTAATGAGGTATCCATGATTCTCTACTTCATCTTCATGATATTGATTATCTATTTACTTGTTTTTACTATTGAGGTATCATGGTTTCAAGTTCCATAAAGTGTGACCACAATGTAACCAATTTCAAAGATTAATTGAAGTAAGAAATGGAATGTCTGTATTTTAAATTGATGATATGATGTAATGTATTAGTACCACTGATCAGTTGGCCATTGTATTATAAAGATTATGTATATATGCTATTCCAGGGGTGGTCCCTGATGTATTGTATTAGTACCACTGATCAGTTGGCCATTGTATGACATATGTTATGTATTGATAAGGATTACGGGAAGTAATGATATGAAAGTAATGTGCAGGTATCCCATCAGTTCTTTTAAGTGTGGTCTACTCATACTGTTAATTCACTGGTATCTGGGTTCTGTTGATCTTTTGTATCTCATCTTGATACTCACTGCCTTACATACTCAGTACATATTTCCGTACTGACGTCCCTCACGGGGGACCTGTATTCATGCCTGCAAGAAGAGGTACTTCAGGTCGTACACCTCCGCAGTAAGATCCAGGACATTCTGTTGTTAGTGGTGAGCTCCAGTTGTTTCGGGGCATCCCAAGTCGTCTCTATATGTCCTTTTGGTATTTGTATAAAAGTCTTTTGTGGGCGGGAGTTTGTCCCGACCCCAACTCAGTTGTATATCTATGTAGAGGCTTTTGTAGACATATTGTACAGCCATAGGAGTGTTTGGTTGATAGTCGTGATGTCTCTGACGGCCAATTACTGTTCATATATATATTTATGCGTGTCTGCTGGGCTGATACAGGTACTGTTTTCTTCTATTTACAACGAAGTGCTGCCCAAATTTCTAATTTTCATAAGTAATGTAAATGTGAAAGTATAGGTTATGAACGGGTTCTCCCGGGCCTCCTCAGCTTCAGGTGCCAGTCCGCTCCAATTGGATTTGGGGTATGACATTCTCTTTGTTCCAGATTCCAGGCTTAATTTGTTATTTGTTGCTATGATAACCAAGGAACTTTCATGCTTTATGTCCTTTTATCCTGATTTTAATATCTTTCAGGACCTCTTCAATAGCAAGGTGAAGGGGATTGGTAGAAAAGATGGTGGACTATATGTTCTTAAAGGAGAATGGAAAAGAGATATTAAACATACAGAATCAAACCACTGCAGACTCATTGCAGAAGTTTTACCTTCTAGTTACATCTTGTGGCACCAAAAACTTAGGCATCCAGCTTTTCAGGTTTTAAAGTGCTTAGATATTCTGAAGAATCCTAGTGATGTAAATATATTGAATAAATGTATTGTGTGTCCACTAGCCAAACAGATAAGACTATCATTCCCTACAAGTACTACTAGGTCTTCTACATGTTTTGAACTTGTACACATGGATTTATGGGGTCCATATAGATTTTCTACATTTTATAACAAGTATTATTTCTTGACTATGGTAGATGACTATAGTAGATATACTTAGGTTCATATTTTGCAGCTAAAATTTTGAGTCCATAGTAGCTATTAAGAACTTTATTTCCATGATTAAAACATAGTTTGGAGTGGTAGTAAAGATCATTAGATCTGACAATGGGACTGAGTTTATCAACTCTCTATGACAGACTTTATTTTAGTCTCTAGGAATTCTGCATCAAACAAGCTGCCCTTCCACTCCTTAAAAAAATAGAGTTATGGAGAGGAAGCACAAGAACATATTAAACATAGCCAGAGAAATCAAGTTTTGGTCTCACTTGCCTATTAAGTATTGTGGATTATGTATGAAGGCTACATTATACATCATGAATAGGTTACCATCTATTGTGCTAAAAGGTAAGATTCCATTCAAATTTTTGTTCTCCAAGGATCCCAAGATATCTCATCTCAGGGTGTTTGAGTGTCTATGTTATGTAACTGTCCTCCCAAGAGGTGATAAATTTACAGAAAGGGCTAAACCTACAGTGTTAGTTGGCTATTCAAAGTCTTAAAAGGTATACTTACTACTGGATTTCCATTAAAAAGGTTATTGGTTAGTAGGGATGCTATTTTTCATGAGGATACATTGCCCTTTAATCCATCACAAATGCAACATACACATGCTTCAAAAGCTAAAAAAGATATCAATGACTTTTTGATCCCGCAGATGATGAAATAACTACCGAGGCTCCCATTAAAGTTGCTCCCATTGAAGAGGATAGTTCTGTTGATGCTGAAATAACTGATATAGCTTCATCTGACACATATCATGAAAATATTACCAAGCAGAGCCATCCCTGCATCAACCTTCTTCTGGTAGACCCACAACAACCAGCAGAACACCTTTATGGATGCATGACTATGTTGACACCTTCAAAAACTAAAGATACAAGCATCCTCTAGCCAACAGTTTGTCTTATAAGAAACTAAGTTCTCTACTCTGGTTGAACCTTAACATTTTAAGCATGTTTTACAAGATGAAAGATGGGTGGAAGCCATGAAATTAGAAATTCAAGCCTTAGAGGACAACAACACTTGGACTATTATTGACCGGCCTGAAGGGAAGAATATTGTTGGTTCCAAGTGGATATACAAAATTAAATACCTTGAAAATGGTGAAGTGGAGAGGTTCAAATCAAGGTTAGTAGCCAAGGGATATATTCAACAAGAAGTTCTAGACTATTATGAAACCTATTCAACAGTGGCTAAGATGGTTACAGTCAAAAGTATAATAGTTATGGCTATTTCTAAAGGTTGGAATCTTCATCAAATTGATGTCTATAATGCATTCTTACACGGGGATCTTAAGGAGGAAGTATACATGGAAATGCAAAAAGGATTTAGAAGACAGGGGGAGCACAAGGTGTGTAAGTTGCTCAAATCTCTGTATGATCTTAAGCAGGCTTCCGGGCAGTAGAACCTGAACCTAAATTGTGCTTTACTTGATGCTGGATTCACTCAGAGTGCACATGACTATTCATTCTTCACTCTGCATCAAGGTGATGATACTATTGTAGTTCTTATATATTTTTATGATTTACTACTTACTGGAAGTAGTGCAACATTGATCAATTACACTAAAGTCAAGTTACATCAATAATTCAAGATGAAAGACTTAGAGGTCTTAAGTATTTTTTGGGTATTGAAGTCCTCAGATCAGCCTCCGGGGTAACATTGAATGAAAGGAAGTACATTCTTGAATTTATTGCTTACACAGATCTTAGTGGATCTAAACCTTTTATCACTCCATTAGAGTCTAATATCACGTTAACTACACTAGAGTATGATCAAGCCACGGGTGCACAAGGTGATGAAATGTTATCTGATGCTTCTCCTTACTAAAGACTGGCGGGTAAACTTATGTATGCTACTATCATAAAACCATATATTAAATTTGTAGTCCAAACCCTTAGCCAGTTCATACAGCATCCCAAGTGCTCACACTGGAAGTAGATACCAGGGTAGTCAGGTACCTCAAAGGTTCTGTTGGGCAAGGCATCTAGTTAAAGGCTGAGCCTGCTACTGCACTAACTTGTTGGTGTGACTCAGATTGGGCTGCTTGTCCAAACATCAGAAGATCAGTATCAGTCACTGGTTATGCTATTCACTTTGTGATTCATTAATATCTTTGAAATCCAAGAAACAACACATAGTTTATAGAAGTTTTGTTGATGTTGAGTACAGAAACATGGCTTCATTAGTTGCAGAACTCACTTAAATGGTTGGTTTGTTCCAGGAACTCAAGGTTCCCATTACTCTAACCATATCTATCTTTAGTGACAGCAATTCAGCCATACAGCTGGCAAACAATCCAGTGTTTCATGGGAGACCCAACCACATAGAGATTGACTGCCACTTTATCAGGGATAAGATCAAAGGTGGATTGATTAAAGCTCTGTATGTACACACTCATGATCAGTATGCTAAAGTTCTTACCAAGGGAATAAGCCTTGCTCAACACACTCACTTCTTTCTCAACACACTCCCTTACTTGGCAAGTTTGGTGTGCTAAATATACTGCACCCTTTATCTTGAGGGGGACTATTTTGACTACATGATGATCACTAATGATCATATTGTGTAGGTGTACGACTGCTGTTTCATTGATGTATAAGTATTTAGTAGTAGTTATTTGGTTATCAAGTAGTTGAGTTAGTTGGAGAAGTCGTTAGAGGTTGTTAGACAATTATGATGAGCTGTTAGTGAGTCAGCTCTAATATTAGCTCAAGTCTTTGTTCAAGTCTATAAATAGACACAACATTGTTCTATTCCTTTGATGCATAGTGAAATTCAGCTTCACTTCATCTCTTCCTTCTCCTTTGATTGCAAATCATAAAGCTATAAGGCCTGCATTTCACAAACATCAATCCAATTAGTTCATAAAACCCATTAACCAATTAAGAGTATAATTTCTCAAAAAAGTAGGTAAAACAATATAGCATTTGGGTCAGTTCATTCATGTGTCATAGACAACATAAAACTCATCAAATAGTAATATCTTCTAACCCAACAAGTTGTTCAAACATTTTAAATATATGATACAAGCAAATAAAAGAATCATTTAATCCTTTCAAGGTTTAAATTAATATGTAGATAAGAGCGATTCCAAGTAGATGATATAATATTATGATCTCATGCTTCTTTCATAAATTCTAAATACATATGCTTGCAACCCTAATTCAATTTTGAAATACACATAAGTATGAAAGAGTTTTGAAATTATAGTTCGAAGTTTATTTGAGTAGAGAGGAAGTTTCATCACATGGACATCCGTGCATCTCCTCATCACATGTCCGAACCATCTCAATCTCGCTTCCCGCATCTTGTCCTCCACCAAAACCACTCTCACCTTGTCTCAAATATCCTCTTTTCAAATCCTATCTCTCATATATCCATCGCAACATCATATCCTTCACTTTCATCTTCTGAATATGAAAGTTCTTGATAAGACAACACTCTATCCCATACAACATAGCTAGTCTAACCACCACTCTGCAAAACTTGCTTTTATGTGTCAGTGGTATGGCCATATACAATAGATTAAGCATTAACTTTAATGCCATAATTTTTTATCTTCATCTTGTCAACCTTGATCATACAAGATAAGTAAAACTAACTTGAGATAATCTTAATATGAGCCAAAATCTTGAGAAAAGAATCTAAGAGCGAACCTTAAGGAACTAGTTATGAATGGGTGCTGCCACCCCAGCCCGGATCCAGCCAGGTTTTATTGATCATGTCCCCTTCCCAATGTAGAGTTGTACCTCGTCTTGGGGCGAATTTGTCTTTACAATTGAAAGCTCGCCAGAGAAAGCCAGTTAAGTAGGATTACAACAAGTTTAAAAGTGCACCAAATTAATCGTGTCAAGTTAGGGGATAACAAGAAATTCTTTAAGTAGGAGGGTTGGAGAAAATATTCAGGCTGAAGTTTAGTGTTAAAAGATGATGAAAAGCTATTGAAGGTTTCTCAATGCTATTTATCAACTACAGCTGGTCCAATAGCAGGCCTCCTCTACATCTCTACTGATAAGATTGCTTTCTGAAGCGAGAGATCAATAAAGCTCCTATCTCCAACTGGAAAGTTGCTTAGAATCCGCTATAAGGTACCAGTCTGCTCTTAGTTTCTTTCATCTCTAATTTGCTAGCCAAGTAAAGCATAATCTAATAGTCCGGTTCACAATTGCAGGTATCGATCCCAACAAGTAAGGTAATGAAAGCAAAAGAGAGTGAAAATATGAAAAATCCATCACAGAAGTATATACAAGTAATTACAGAAGATGACTTTGAGTTCTGGTTCATGGGATTCCTTAATCATCAAAAGACACTGAGATATCTGCAGCATGCAATTTCAAGTACTTCAAGCAGCTAAGAAGATAAACTTTTATTTTTAATTTTGTTTCCTAATACGCCCATTCATCAATGTAAAAACAAATGTACAGATGTGTTCAAACGTGTAACCAGCTCCATTGCTCAAAGGAGGTTTTAGGTTTTGTAGCCTTTTAGCCTTAATCGCTAAAACGAATGTATAGACTTATTGTTAAATGATGCAAATAGAAGGCTAATTCATCTTTCGGGACTTGGCTGCAGTCATCCAACAATTTTCATGACACTACTGGTTAAGTTGATCCCTCCGTCCTTCACATCATTCCCACACATTCAACTTTAATGTCATAATTTTTTAACTTCAACTTTAATGTCATCATTTTTTATCATTATCTTGTCAACCTTGAGTATACAATATCAGTAAACTAATTTGGGAAAATCTTACTATGAACCAGAAGCTGGTGAAAAGAATCTAAGAGAGAACCTTACAGAACTATTTAGGAGTGGGTGCCACCACTTGAGACCGGATCCAGTCAGGTTCTATTAATCATGTCCGCTTCCCAACAGTTGTACCTTGTCTTGGAGTGTATTTGTCTCTACAATATAAAGCTTGCCGAGAAAGCCAGGTAATTAGGACTTCTAAAAGTTTAAAGGTGCCAAAAAAAGATCATGTCAAGTTAGGGGATAACAAGAAATTCTGCAAAATCATATACTCAAAACCATAAATTAAAAATAGAGAAGGATATGATAATATCTATTGAAACATAAGTTTTTAAGTAAAAATAAGAAACAAAACTTCCATGCTGACTGTAAAAAACGAGGGCCATGAATGGTATGTGATGAGTCGATTTGCAACGAAAAGGAAAAAAGACAATTAGGCTGAATTAGACTAACCTTACTAGTTTTGATAACATAATACAATGATCAAAGTATAAGAAACAGTACTACGGCAAACAACAAGACATTGCATCCTATTGATTTGTGAATATTTACGATTTTATTTTGTAGGATCTTAATTGATATGATAAAATCATATTTGATTTACTATAGATAGTTAAGATAATTTGGTCAAATAAGAGCGATTTGATTTTGTGTGTGTTTGCTTTTCCGCACTATAAATTTGTAGCTCTCAGATTACCAATCTCACATGGTATCATAGCATTTTTGTTCTTCTGTTGCTGATGACTAAAGCATCATTTACTGGGCATTAACAGAAGCCGAGAGTTCTATTGAAAGGTTCAAGAGATGAAGAATGAGTAGTGTATTACATTTGTATATCATCCAAAAGTTAGAGTGATATAAATACAAGTAAAGGAAAGGCTAACTAAGGTAACCAAATATCTAAATCCCTAGAAATCAGCTAGAGTATTTTATACATTTAATAGAGCACAATTAAGGGAGAGAAATCTGCAGAAATTTGCACAAAATTTACACAATCAATCATGTCCCAATAGGCCCCCGCAAGTAGAAGGGGGAATCAATAACCTTTAACTTGGAAAAATTTTGATGAAATAGAGCATGAGGCAAAGGCTTTGTAAGAGTGTTCGCGTGCTGATCAGCAACATGTAAATGTTGAGCGAGCACCTATTTTCGCTGCACTTGATCTCTAACAAAGTGAAAATCAACTTCAATATGTTTTATCCTACTGTATAGTACCAGATTTTGACATAGAAAGGTAGAACCAACATTATCACAGTAGATTATGAGTAGATCAGGCAGCTGCACATGTAGTTCTACAAGAAGTTTTTTTTAACTCAATTGACCTCAGCAAGAGCAGAAGCTATTGCACGATACTCTACTTCAGTAGAGGAGCGTGCAATAGTGCGTTGCTTCTTGGATGACCAGCTACTAGGATTTGCACCAAGTTATAAGATATATTCAGAAGTAGAATCCATGTCATTAATGTCACCAGCCCAATCGACATCTGAATACATAAACAACCCAGGATATGTCTTGCTCATTATTTATAAACCATGATTTTGGGTGTACTAGAGGTATCTTAAGAGTTGCTTAACAAAGGACCAGTGCGTTTTTGTAGGAGCACGCATGAATTAAGATAGTTTGTTAACATAAAACTTATATCTGGTATGGTGAATTACAAATATTAAAGCTTACCAAGTACTTGATGATACAAAGTGGGCATCCGTCGAAGGTATGTCATCTTTTATGGATAGTGAGGTAGTGGAACTCATGGGAGTCGTAACAGACTTACATTTAGAAATTTTATGCGCAACAAGAAGATCTATTATATACTTGGCCCGAGAAAGGATAATCTCTTCTTTAGTGTGGAGAACTTCAATACCCAAAAAGTAGTAGAGATGTCTCAGGTCTTTGAGATAGAATCTGGCTGAAAGAACTTGGATAGTTTTCTTGATAACCTTAGATTTTATCTAGTGGTAATTATGTGATCAACATATACAAGAATGTAGACCAATGCTTCATTTTGATGATGAATAAATAGAGAAGAGTCAGGGTTAGACTCTTGAAAGCCAATTTGAAACAAGAATTGCTTTAACTCAAAGTACCAGCTTAAGGGGACTGATTAAGTCCATAAATTGCTTTCTTTAATTTTCACACATAATGAGAAAAATTAGGATGAGCATACCCACGAGGATGATGCATATAAATATCTTCTTCAGGTTATCCTTGGAGAAATGCGTTATTCACATCCAGTTGGTGCAAATGCCAATTTTGTTGAACCGCAAGCGACAAAATAAGTCTAATAGTAGAAGGTTTTACCATTGGAATGAATGTAGAGTAATAATAAACACCCGGTCATTGCGTGAAGCCCTTTGAAACTAGCCAAGATTTATACCTGTCAACACTTCCATCGGATTTAGTTTTGATATAATAGGGCTATTTACAATTAATAATATTTTGAGAAGAGGGTAGCAGTACAAGATCCCACGTATTGTTGTTAATCAATGCTTCAAACTCAAGTTTCATCGCTTCTTTCTAGTGTGCACTCTTTTAGGCTTGGTTATAAGTGGTAGGAACTAGTTCAATTAATGCAACTGCAAGATAATCAAATGTTTGCTTGGGTTTAGTGATATTGTTTTATAAATGAGTAACAGGTAGGTGAATGGGTGGTTTTTGGGTATATGAGAAAGCTGTGGTGGAGGAATGGTGATGATTGTGAGATAAAATGGATGGGGAGATATCTTTAGTTGGTATAGATAAAGGGGTTGTCTTTGTGTGTTGATTTCAGATTTAATACTGGATTAGTGGTTCTGTGGTAGGTGGGACAAGAGTAGGCTGTGTGGAGCAACCTGAGCCGATGGAAGGAGTTGGCATTGCTACCAAATATGGACCTAAAGGAGGAGTCGCTGTTAATTTGGGAGCAACCTTGATTGGCTGGAGAATCTCATAATCTACTAGAGGCATAGGATTGACACTAAGGTCATTTGACTCTTTGTATAAGATATCTCACTTTAACTTTGAAATTCTTTTGTCTGTCAAGGATGAAAATATATCAAAAAAAAAGGAAATTTATTTTCATAAAAAATAACATCTCGTGAAATATATATCCTTTGTGAAATAGGATCATAACACTAATAGTTGTGATGGGTATTAGAATAGACTAAGTAAACAAAAGAGGTGGACTTGGGTTCTAGTTTGTGTTTGGCATATGGTTTAAGCCATGGATAATATGGGCAACCAAAAGTATGAATGGATTGATAATTTGGAATTTCTCCAAATAATCATTGGTATAGACAATCATAATGAAGTGTACAGGTGGGCAACGTGTTAACCAAGAATGTGGCTATAATTGAGGCCTGAGTTGGCTTATTATGTTTGAGGAGAAACTCTATGTTGAGAAGCTTGTTGTATAGTTCCTCATACGAGATAGGTGTATCTCGCGCTTGGATAACCATTGAAATTGAATCATACGTAGGTCCTAGGCCGCTGAGGATTTTTACCGCAAGTTTGTCAGATGGAATAGAAGTTCTAGCCATTGAAAGTTCATTAGCAACATTCCTGATCTCATGCAAGTACTCTGTCATACTGTGAGAGTTTATTGTGATTGTACACAGAGAGTTTCAAAGACTAAAAACCTTTGTATGTGATTTGTTAGCATACAGGTTATGCAGTGTGTCCCACGTTTGCTTGGAGGTGAAAACTTTACGACTCCAAATGTGATTTTAGGATCAACAGATGCCATTAAGGCATTGCGTATCGACTGGTCTTGGCGAAAGAGTAAGTAGTTGGGATTGGGTACCTCTTGGTTGTTGAGGGTTACCATTTTTGATGGTGCTATCAAGGTTCCACTGAGATATCAGTGCAGATCATGATCGAACATAAAATATTCAACCTACACTTTCCAAATGGCAAAGTTCATCGGACCAGTATGTTTTAGGGGAAATTGGGAAATGGGGTTAAATTACACCAGATGGCTGGTGTTATTAGCAAGGATAGTAGAATCACTTGGATTCACCATGGATGCCATAGAACTAAAAGGAAAACTTGAAAGAGATGAGAAGACTTATTGGAGTTTAGAAAGGCTCAGATACCATAAAAGTTCAAGAGACGAAGAAGGAGTAGTGTATTAGACTTGTATATCATCCAAAAGTTATAGCGATATAAATACAAGTAAAGGAAAGGCTAATTAAGGTAACTAGATGTCTAAATTCCTAGAAATCAGCTAGCGTATTTCACACATTTAATAGAGCACAATTAAGGGAGAGAAATCTGCACAGTATTTACACAATCAATCATGTCCCAATACTATTAACAAAGTTTCGACCGGGAAAACAATGAACCAAGGCGGGGATTCTTCTCATTTTTCCTTTCAACATATGTCACACAAGTTAAATGGAAAGAATTATTTGGAATGGGCGCAATCTGTCCATTTAACAATTGGTGGTCGTGGAAAATGAGAAATCTTAAACCAGGAGACCCAAAAATGAATGCCTGGAGTTCAAAAAAGTCAATGGTAATGGCTTGGCTACTAACCACCAAAGAAACTTCTATAGGTAAACCATATTTATTTCTTCACACTGCTAGGGATGTTTGGGAGGTGGCTAGAGAAAGTTATTTTGATGTAAAAAATGCCTCTTAGATTTTTGAAATAAAAATTGAACTGTGAAAAGAGAGAGAGGGAGAGAGAAGTGTTACTCTTTACTATAATGAGATGGTTTCCATGTGCCAAGAATTAGATCAATTCTATAATTATGAATGGGAATGTTCGAAGGATAGCGTAAAAGAAATGAAAAAGGAAGAAAATGAGAGGGTATATCTGTTTTTAGCAGGGTTGAACCAAGATTTTGATGAACTTCGTGTCATACCCCAAATCCCATTAGAGTGGACTGGCACCCGTAGCCGAGGAGGCCCGGGAGAACCCGTTCATAACCTATACTTTCACATTTACATTACTTATGAAAATTAGAAATTTGGGCAGCACTTTGTTGTAAATAGAAGAAAACAGTACCTTTATCACCCCAGCAGACACGCATAAATATATATATGAACAGTAATTGGCCGTCAGTGCCATCACGTCTATCAACCAAACACTCCTATGGCTGTACAACATGTCTACAAAAGCCTCTACATAGATACACAACTGAGTTGGGGTCGGGAAAAACTCCCGCCCACAAACGACTTTTATACAAATACCAAAAGGACATATAGAGACGACTTGGGATGCCCCGAAACAACTGGAGCTCACCACTAACAACAGAATGTCCTGGTTCTTACTGCAGAGGTGTACGACCTGAAGTACCTGTTCCTGCAGGCATGAATACAGGTCCCCCGTGAGGGACGTCAGTACGGAAATATGTACTGAGTATGTAAGGCAAGGAGTATCAAGATGAGATACAAAAGATCAACAAAACCCAGATACCAGTGAATAAACAGTATAAGTAGACCACACTTAAAAGAACTGATGGGATACCTGCACATTACTTTCATATCATTACTTCCCGTAATCCTTATCAATACATAACATATGTCATACAATGGTCAACTGATCAGTGGTACTAATACAATACATCAGGGACCACCCCTGGAATAGCATATATACATAATCTTTATAATAGAATGGCCAACTGATCAGTGGTACTAATACAATACATCATATCATCAATTTAAAATATAGACATTCCATTTCTTAATTCAATTAATCTTTGAGATTGGTTACTTTGTGGTCACACTTTATGGAATTTGAAACCATGATACCTCAATAGGAAAAGCATGTAAATAGGTAATCAATATCATGAATATGAAGTAGAGAATCATGGATACCTCATTAAACCATTTCGGAGTCAACAATAGTATATGGACATTTTTTCTGACTAGCCGGACATCTTAAAAGTGAAAACAAGTTCGATTGGTAGTGTCGAAGAACATATGACGTTATTATGTGTCATGTGTCATAGGAAAATGTTGGAAGCTTACTTGAGAGTGACATGGGTCATTATTCATGCCAAAGATTAGATAGAGTATGTCTTACATACCTTGATATAACCACTTCAATACAAATGACTTCCCGTACTCTTCGAACACTTATCTACAATAATTCATTTGTGGAAAACTAGTATTAGCAACCAAACCTTACCACTTAGGTATTAAATTCACCAAATAATGTCTAGGAAGTAATCCTTTAGCTCATCAATAAGAGTGCTACATACATCCTCTTATACTCTTATTACATTCACATATCATGCATTTTCATGAAATATCCCTCAACATCACTCTTAGCCTTTATTTCCCTTCTTAATCACCATCCAATACCAACATGATCACTAGGAATACATAACCACTAATATAATGATATATCACCACAATTCATCCTCCATAATCCAATACAACAACTTCCATAATTTACTATTAACAATTTATACACAACAAGTCATAACTATGTTTCTAGTTATCTTGCAACATCAAGACAATACTCATAATCCTTTATAAATACTTATTCATGGATAAGAATCAAGAATAAACAATATTCATACCTTAACAATGAACTCTTGTATTTAGAATCCTCCTTATATAACCATGGGGTGCTTCTCGAAGCTTTCGAGATGGTGAACACAACTACGGAATCAATTTGAATTTTCTACGGTTGAATCACAAAATATTTGAGGTTGAAATTGGCTAGGGTTTCACCTATCCTAATATTTGGATAACATCTGATACAAATGAGGCTTAGTGCAGGTTTTTAAGACCAATTTTCGTCCAAAGGTAATAGAAAATGACCATTGTGCCCTAAAAATTGAAATAAATCTGTCCCCAGTGGACAGTTTTGACTGGCTGAAGTAAATCGATCATAACTCTTTGCTCCGAAATTGGATTTGGGTGAAACCAATTGCATTAGAAATATAATTCAAGGGATTTCATTTTCATATAAAATATACCACCAAGTTCTTCGTTTACAAGGAGTTATGGTCATTTATAGTTGACCCAAAAATCTGTCAGACAATTCTGTTTTGTTTTTGATAGGCTGCAGTAAAACTGGTATAGCTCCTTACTCAAACATTGGATTTGGATGAAACCAATTTCATCGGAAAGAAGACTCTTGGAGAGTTTATTCTATATATATCAGCTCACACAGTTCGTTTTGTAAAAGGAGTTATGATCGTCTAAAGTTGTATTGCCTAGCTGCAGTAATTTTCCTGCAGAATTACTGTTCACAGGCTTCCCGCCCACCGTTTTGAAATTTCGAATGTGCTCGCTTATATGAAATACTCCTCTATTTTGGGCAAACTTTATATCGTTGGAAAACTTATTCCAATACCTACATATACAACTATTGACGGAATACTTCCGAACACCATAAACTTAATTTAACCCATACGCAAGTCTTTAGGACTCCATATAATCGCGATAAGTGTACGAAAAAATTTACGGGGTGTCACATTATCCCCCCCTTAAGAACATTCGTCCTCAAATGTTAGCATAGTTTCTTAATTAATACATGTCCAAGCTTACAATTAACATATTCATCATCATAACATCCTTGCATAAAAATAAACACTTACTTGTCATTGTTCTTCTTCCGTCTCATGAACTTCCTCCTCATCGCTGAATAGGTTAGGGTACTTAATCTTCATCGCTTCCTCGGCTTCCCATGTGATCTCCTCAACTTGTTGATTCCTCCCAAGTACTTTTACCGATGCTATCTCTTTATTCCTTATCTTTTTAATTTGGCGATCAAGAATAGCAATAGGCATTTCTTCAAAAGTGAGATCTTCTGTAATTTGTACATCTTCCGTAGTAGTGATGTGCGATGGATCTCTGATGTACTTGCGAAGCATCGAAACATGAAATACGGGATGAACTACTGAGAGATCTTTAGGTAGCTCTAACTCATAAGCAACTTGTCCAAATCTTTGAATGATCTTATACGGACCTATGTATCGTGGACCTAACTTTCCTTTCTTGCCAAACCTCATCACTCCTTTCATTGGTGATACTTTCAAGAATACCCAATCGTCGATAGAAAACTCAAGTCCTATTCTTCTAGCATCCGCATCAGATTTGTGTCGACTTTGAGCTATTGCAAGCCGTTGTTGGATCACTTTAACCTTATCCATTGCTTGATAAACAAGATCCGGTCCAAATAAGACCGCATCACCTGCTTCAAACTATCCTATTGGTGATCTACACTTTCTTCCATACAATGCTTCATATGGTGCCATTTTGATACTTGAATGATAGCTATTATTGTAGGCAAACTCGATAAGAGGTAGGTGATCATCCCAGTTGCCTTTGAAATCTAATACACATGCTCGTAGCATATCTTCAAGTGTCTCGATGGTACGTTCCACTTGTCCGTCCGTTTGAGGATGGAAAGCCATACTTAGATTTACTTGTGTCCCCAAACTCCTTTGAAAAGACTTCCAAAAATTCGCGGTAAATTGGGCTCCTCGTTCGGATATAATGGAAATTGGAACTCCATGTAACCGAACAATCTCCTTAATATACAACTTCGCATACTCTTCCGCCGTATAAGTTGTCTTAATTGGTAAGAAGTGCGCAGATTTGGTAAGCCTATCAATGATCACCCATATGGAATCAAACTTCCAATATGTACGAGGCAAACCCGTGATGAAATCCATATTGATCTTGTCCCACTTCCAGACTAGAAGATCTATACATTGCATGTAACCGCCGGGTTTCTGGTGTTCTACTTTGACTCTTTGACAATTCGGACATTCCGCTACGAATTCGGCAATATTCTTCTTCATTTCATTCCACCAATATATTGCTTTCAAATCTTGATACATCTTAGTCGACCCTGGATTGATGGAATACCTTGAACAGTGTGCTTCGGTCATAATTCTCTTTCTTAGCTCAACTAAATCAGGTACTGAGTATGTAAGGCAGCGAGTATCAAAATGAGATACAAAAGATCAACAGAACCCAAATACCAGTGAATAAACAGTATGAGTAGACCACACTTAAAAGAACTGATGGGATACCTGCACATTACTTTCATATCATTACTTCCCGTAATCCTTATCAATACAACATATGTCATACAATGGCCAACTGATCAGTGGTAGTAATACAATACATCAGGGACCACCCCTAGAATAGCATATATACATAATCTTTATAATACAATGGCCAACTGATCAGTGGTACTAATACATTACATCATATCATCAAAAATATAGACATTCCATTTCTTAATTCAATTAATCTTTGAGATTGGTTACATTGTGGTCACACTTTATGGAACTTGAAACCATGATACCTCAATAGGAAAAACAAGTAAAAAGGTAATAAATATCATGAACATGAAGTAGAGAATCATGGATACCTCATTAAACCATTTCGGAGTCAACAATAGTATATGGACATTTTTTTGACTAGCCGGACATGTTAAAAGTGAAAACAAGTTCAATTGGTAGTGTCGAAGATCATATGACGTTATTATGTGTCATGTGTCGTAGGACAATGTTGGAAGCTTACTTGAGAGTGCCATGGGTCATTATTCATGCCAAAGATTAGATAGAGTATGTCTTACATACCTTGATATAACCACTTCAATACAGGTAACTTCCCGTACTCTTCGAACACTTATCTACAATAAGTCATTTGTGGCAAACTAGTATTAGCAACCAAACCTTACCATTTAGGTATTAACTTCACCAAATAATGTCTAGGAAGTAATCCTTTAGCTCATCAATAAGAGTACTACATACATCCTCTTATACTCTTATTACATTCACATATCATGCATTTTCATGAAATATCCCTCAACATCACTCTTAGCCTTTATTTCCCTTCTTAATCACCATCCAATACCAAGATGATCACTAGACATACATAACCACTAATATAAGGATATATCACCACAATTCATCCTCCATAATCCAATACAGCAACTTCCATAATTTACTACTAACAATTTATACACAAGTCATAACTATGTTTCTAGTTATCTTCCAACATCAAGACAATACTCATAATCCTTTATAAATACTTATTCATGGATAAGAATCAAGAATAAACAATATTCATACCTTAACAATGAACTCTTGTATTTAGAATCCTCCTTACATAACCATGGGGTGCTTCTCGAAGCTTTCGAGATGGTGAACACAACTACGGAACCAATTTGAATTTTCTACGGTTGAATCACAAAATATTTGAGGTTGAAATTGGCTAGTGTTTCACCTCTCCTAATATTTGGATAACATCTGATACAAATGAGGCTAAGTGCAGGTTTTTAAGACCAATTTTCGTCCAAAGGTAATAGAAAATGACCATTGTGCCCTAAAAATTGAAATAAATCCCGAATCTATCCCCAGTGGACAGTTTTGACAGGCTGAAGTAAATCGATCATAACTCTTTACTCCGGTATCGGATTTGGGTGAAACAAATTGAATTGGAAACATAATTCAAATATATTTCATTTTCATATAAATTATACCACCCATTTCTTCCTTTACAAGAAGTTATGGTCGTTTAATGTTGACCCAAAAATCTGTCAGACAATTTTGTTTTGTTTTTGATAGGCTGCAGTAAAACTGGTATAGCTCCTTACTCGGATATTGGATTTGGATGAAACTAATTTCATCGGAAAAAAGACTCTCACAGATTTTCATCTATATATAGCATCTCACACAGTTCTTTTTGTATAAGGAGTTATGATCGTCTAAAGTTGGATTGCCTAGCTGCAGTAATTTTCCTGCAGAATTACTGTTCACAGGCTTCCCGCCCACCGTTTTGAAATTTCGAATGTGCTCGCTTATATGAAATACTCCTCTGTTTTGGGCAAATTTTATATCGTTGGAAAGATTATTCCAATACCTACACATAAAACTATTGACGGGATACTTCCGAACACCATAAACTTAATTTAACCCATACGCAAGTCTTTAGGACTCCATATAATCGCGATAAGTGTACGAAAAAATTTACGGGGTATTACATTATCCCCCGCTTAAGAACATTCGTCCTCAAATGTTAGCATAGTTTCTTAATTAATACATGTCCAAGCTTACAATTAACATATTCATCATCATAACATCCTTGCATAAAAATAAACACTTACTTGTTATTGTTCTTCTTCCGTCTCATGAACTTCCTCTTCATCGCTGAATAGGTTAGGGTACTTAATCTTCATCGCTTCCTCGGCTTCCCATGTGATCTCCTAAACTTGTTGATTCCTCCCAAGTACTTTTACCGATGCTATCTCTTTATTCCTTATCTTTTTAATTTGGCGATCAAGAATAGCAATAGGCATTTCTTCAATAGTGAGATATTCTGTAATTTGTACATCTTCCGTAGTAGTGATGTGCGATGGATCTCCGATGTACTTGCGAAGCATCAAAACATGAAATACGGGATGAACTGCTGAGAGCTCTTGAGGTAGATTTAACTCATAAGAAACTTGTCCAAATCTTTGAATGATCTTATACGGACTATGTATCGTGGACTTAACTTTCCTTTCTTGCCAAACCTCATCACTCCTTTCATTGGTGATACTTTCAAGAATACCCAATCGTCGATAGAAAACTCAAGTCCTCTTCTTCTAACATCCGCATAAGATTTGTGTCGACTTTGACCTATTGCAAGCCGTTGTTGGATCACTTTAACCTTCTCCATTGCTTGATAAACAAGATCCGGTCCAAATAAGACCTCATCACCTGCTTCAAACCATCCTATTGGCGATCTACACTTTCTTCCATACAATGCTTCATATGGTGCCATTTTGATACTTGAATGATAGCTATTATTGTAGGCAAACTCAATAAGAGGTAGGTGATCATCCCAGTTGCCTTTGAAATCTAATACACATGCTCGTAGCATATCTTCAAGTGTCTCGATGGTACGTTCCACTTGTCCGTCCGTTTAAGGATGGAAAGCCAACTTAGATTTACTTGTGTCCCCAAACTCCTTTGAAAAGACTTCCAAAAATTTACGGTAAATTGGGCTCCTCGATCGGATATAATTGAAATTTGAACTCCATGTAACCGAACGATCTCCTTAATATACAACTTCGCATACTCTTCTGCCGTATAAGTTGTCTTAACTGGTAAGAAGTGCGCAGATTTTGTAAGCCTATCATTGATCACCTATATGGAATCAAACTTCCGATATGTATGAGGCAAACCTGTGATGAAATCCATATTGATCTTGTCCCACTTCCAGACTGGAAGATCTATACATTGCATGTAACCGCCGGGTTTCTGGTGTTCTACTTTGACTCTTTGACAATTCGGACATTCCGCTACAAATTCAGCAATATTCTTCTTTATATCATTCCACCAATATATTGCTTTCAAATCTTGATACATCTTAGTCGACCCTGGATGGATGGAATACCTTGAACAGTGTGCTTTGGTCATAATTCTCTTTCTTAGCTCAACTACATCAGGTACACATAAACGATTCTGACACTGAAGCACTCCTTCTCGCGTAAGCCCAAATGCCTTTGTCGTGACAATCTGCACATCCTCCTTAAGCTGCAGTAAAATTGGATCTGCATACTGCTTCTCTTTCACTTTAGCTATCAATGAAGATTCCGCAGCATTACGTATAATAACCTCTTCATCTGGAGTTTCGAGAAGTCGGACTCCCAAATTAGCTAGTTGGTGAAGATCCTTAATCATCCCCTGCTTTTCTATAGATGCCATTTTAGACTTACGACTCAGTGCATCCGCTACCACATTCGCTTTCCCTGGATGATACAAGATATCAACATCATAATCTTTCAACAATTCAAGCCATCTCCGCTGCCTCAAGTTTAGATCTTTCTGACTGAAGATATATTGCAGGCTCTTATGATCGGTATATATGTCAACATGAACCCCATATAAGTAGTGGCATATCTTCAATGCAAATACAACTGCAGCTAGCTCAAGATTATGCGTGGGATATTTCCTCTCATGAGGTCGCAACTGTCTAGAGCCATAGGCTATTACTCTACCATGTTGCATTAGTATGCATCCTAAGCCAATTCTCGAAGCATCATAGTACACTGCATACCCTTTTGTGCCTTCAGGAAGTACCAATACCGGTGTAGAAGTCAACTTGCTCTTCAGATCCTGGAAACTCTTTTCACAGGCATCATTCCATTGAAACTTGAAGGCTTTATGCGTCAACTTAGTCAAGGGTGCAGAAATAGAAGAAAAACCTTCAACAAACCTTCTATAATAACCTGCCAACCCGAGGAAACTACGAATCTCCGTAGGCGTCGTGGGTCTTGGCCAACTCTTCACAGCCTCAATCTTCTGAGTGTCAACTTTTATTCCTTCACTAGATACAATATGGCCCAAAAATGCCACTGACTTGAGCCAAAATTCACATTTTTAAAACTTCGCATACAGCTTACGATCACGAAGAATCTGCAACGCCTGCCATAAGTGATTAACATGGTCCTCTTCTAATCTAGAGTAGACCAGAATATCATATATGAAAACTATCACGAACACATCTAGAAATGGCTTAAACAACATATTCATCAGATCCATAAAAACTGCGGGTGCATTTGTTAGCCCGAATGACATAACCAGGAATTCATAATGACCATACCGTATTCGGAAAGCTGTCTTAGGTATATCTTCATCCTTGACTCTCACTTGATGATAGCCTGATCTCAAGTCAATCTTAGAAAAACACTGGGCACCCAAAACTGGTCAAATAAATCATCAATTCGGGGAAGGGGGTATTTATTCTTGATAGTCACCTTATTCAATTGCCGATACTCAATACACATCCTCAGCAAACCATCTTTCTTACGCACAAACAATACTGGTGCTCCCCAAGGGGACATACTAGGCCTGATGAATCCCTTCTCTAGCAAGTCTTTCAGTTGCTCTTTCAATTCTCACAACTCTGCTGGTGCCATTCTATAAGGAGGAATTGAGATTAGCTGTGTGTCTGGCAACAAATCAATACGGAACTCTACTTCTCGTTCAGGAGGCAAACCTGGTAGTTCTTCAGGAAATACATCAGGAAATTCATTCACAACTGGAACGGTCTGAAAAGTTGGCGGCTCTGCCTCTGTATCCCTTACTCTAACCAGATGGTATTTGTACCCCTTGGAAATCATTTTTCTTGCCTTAAAGTAATAAATAAATCTACCTCTCAGCGCGCCAACATTACCCTTCAATTCAAGGACTGCCTCATTTGGGAAATGGAAATACACCTTCTTAGAACGGCAATCTACTATAGCATAACAAGACGCTAACCAATCCATGCCCATAATAACATCAAAATCTACCATTTCTAACTCAACAAGATCGGCCATCGTATCACGGCCACAAATATTCACAACACAATTTCGATAAACATTCCTAGCTATAAGAGATTCCCCCACTGGAGTTGATACTTCAAATGGCTTGGCTAATAATTTAGGTGTTCTTTCGAACCTTCCCGCAACCAAAGGAGTAGCATACGATAATGTAGAACCAGGATCAATTAAGGCATACACATCAAATGCAAAGATGGACAACGTACCTGTAACCACGTCTGGAGGTGCCTCTAAATTTTGTCGATCTACTAAGGCATACACACGGTTCTGAGCTCCGCTAGCACTAGCTGCTCCTCTATCACCTCTATCGTGACCCATAGGTTGAGCACCCCTACTCAAAGGAGGCACCGAAGATGACGCAACAGCTGATCTGGTGGGTCGTGTTATTCTACCTGTGGTCATGCATGGGCAATCTCTAGCCATATGCCCTGGCTTACCGCACCAAAAACAATTGTTCGTCCCAAGCCGACATTCGCCAAAGTGAAATTTTCTACATATAGGGCACGGGTGTCGTGGAGGTCTCAATTGACTCATACTCTCTTGCCCTTGATACCCCACTGTTCGCGAAATCTGATTTTCACTGCTTTGCCCGAATTGATTACCTCTGAACCTTTGAAATTGCGGTGGAGCACTAATTGCAGGATAAGAAGATAACGGGCTGGGCAATCTATGAGAGAACGAAGGCCTAAAACCTCCCTGAGATGCCACAAACTGCCCTATAGGTCTGGGCCGCTTAGAATATCCTTTTTCTTATTCCTGGGTTGTTCTTCTTTGCCTCTGATCTTCCATCTTCTGAGTGAAAGCTTGTATCCTCGCTATATCCATGTCCTTGTTCAAATCAGCAATAGTACAATCTCTAACAAAGTATGGTTCCAATCTATTCACATAGTGATGAACTCTGTCGTCCATAGTAGCTACCACATTAGAAGCATATCGAGACAAGGAGTTAAATCGAAGACTATACTCCCTTACACTCATATTACCCTGACGAAGATTTAAGAATTGATCTGCACGGGCCTGACGAGTCTCAAATGAAAGATAATGATCAATAAATGCATTTTTGAACTCTCCCCACGTAGTTGGAGGTGCATCAATACCCCTAGATCATTTCCAATCCTCGTACCACAATATAGCCTCTCCTTTCAGTATATATGCTGCTAGCTCAACCATCTCTTTACCGGATACATGCATAACATCTAGAGCCCTTTGGGTTTGATCGACAAAGTCCTGCGGGTCTTCATTAATATCTGATCCGGTAAAAGTAGGAGGATCCAATTTCAGAAAATCCTGTGTCCGAAGGCTAGCTGCTCTATTCATACCACTAGAACCCGTGGTAGTAATAGCTTGCCCTTGAACTTGACCGGAAACTATACGCGTCAGAAGTTGTACTGCATCCTTCAAATCTCGATCAACAACATTAATAGACGGCCCTTCCGGAGGAGAAGAAGCACCTGATATATGCTCAGCTTGAGACTCACTTTGCTCAGCTTGTGCCGGTGGTGACGTACTAGTACCTTCTCCGGCCACTGCATCTACTCGCTTTCACTTATTCTTTCTCCTTGTAACCGACATCGTCACTATAATAAATAAAAAAGAAACAATTGGATTAAGCGATTGATTATGACTTTATCTCTAATATGGGATCTATTGCATGATCTAAGAAATGGAGAGTGGAAACAATCCCTAAATGTCCGATAGCCTCCTGTTTATAGATGTGGTGCACAACACACCGATAAACGAGATTCTACATAGACATGGCTTTGTAGACTCACTATGATGAACTTCTCTGATACCACTTTTGTCATACCCCAAATACCATTGGAGCGGACTGGCACCCGTAGCCGAGGAGTCCCGGGAGAACCCGTTCAAAACCTATACTTTCACATTTACATTACTTATGAAAATTAGAAATTTGGGCAGCACTTTGTTGTAAATAGAAGAAAACAGCAACTAATATAAGGATATATCACCACAATTCATCCTCCATAATCCAATACAGCAACTTCCATAATTTACTACTAACAATTTATACACAACAAGTCATAACTATGTTTCTAGTTATCTTCCAACATCAAGACAATACTCATAATCCTTTATAAATACTTATTCATGGATAAGAATCAAGAATAAACAATATTCATACCTTAACAATGAACTCTTGTATTTAGAATCCTCCTTACATAACCATGGGGTGCTTCTCGAAGCTTTCGAGATGGTGAACACAACTACGGAACCAATTTGAATTTTCTACGGTTGAATCACAAAATATTTGAGGTTGAAATTGGCTAGGGTTTCACCTCTCCTAATATTTGGATAACATCTGATACAAATGAGGCTAAGTGCAGGTTTTTAAGACCAATTTTCGTCCAAAGGTAATAGAAAATGACCATTGTGCCCTAAAAATTGAAATAAATCCCGAATCTGTCCCCAGTGGACAGTTTTGACAGGCTGAAGTAAATCGATCATAACTCTTTGCTCCGGTATCGGATTTGGGTGAAACAAATTGAATTGGAAAGATAATTCAAAGGGAATTCATTTTCATACAAAGTATACCACCCAGTTCTTCCTTTACAAGGAGTTATAGTCGTTTAAAGTTGACCCAAAAATCTGTCAGACAATTCTATTTTGTTTTTGATAGGCTGCAGTAAAACTGGTATAGCTCCTTACTCAGACATTGGATTTGGATGAAACCAATTTCATCGGAAAAAAGACTCTCGGAGATTTTCGTGTATATATAGAAGCTTACACAGTTCTTTTTGTACAAGGAGTTATGATCGTCTAAAGTTGGATTGCCTAGCTGCAGTAATTTTCCTGCAAAATTACTGTTCACTGGTTTCCCGGCCACCGTTTTGAAATTTCGAATGTGCTCGCTTATATGAAATACTCCTCTGTTTTGGGCAAACTTTATATCGTTGGAAATATTATTCCAATACCTACACATACAACGATTGACGGGATACTTCCGAATACCATAAACTTAATTTAACCCATACGCAAGTGTTTGGGACTCCATATAATCGCGATAAGTGTACGAAAAAATTTATGGGGTGTTACACTTCGTTCTTGACTTCTTGGCAAAAATTCACTTCCCACTTTGAGGGAAACATTTTCTTAAATTAGGTGTGAAGAAACAACAAGGAATGTTATGGTAAAAATAGATTCCAATCTGGAAGCAAAAAGAGTCATCTGCTTTAGTTGCTACGAAAAATGAGAATGACAAGATAAAAAAAGTCGTGGTGTGATTTTTGCGAAAAATACCTGCTCACTCATGAGAATTGCTGGAAAATTCATGGAAAACTGCCCAACTGGAACAAAAAAAGGCAAAAAATTATGGTAGCCAGGCCTTTCGGTGTACTAGTGAAGAACTGAGCTGAAATCTTCATGTCATTATTTACCGAGGAACAGCTAGAGCTACTGCACAAACCTTTCCATTCTCAACTCCAATCCAGTAAACCTAATCCTTCTACACCCACTTGTTCTTTTACCCAGTCAGTAATGTTCCATGTTTTTTTTTTTCTACAGATTCTACTAGTATAAGCTCTTGGATCGTCGCTTTAAGGGCTAGCGATCTCATGACATATAACTCCCATTTTTTCTCAACTTATACTCTTTTAGCTGGAAATAAAACATTCAAAGTTGTTGATGGTTCCATCTCATCAATTTCTGAGAAAGGGTAGTCAAATTAACCCCTTTTTGACTCTTTTTGATGTCCTTCATGTTCCAAAATTGCCTCATCATCTTTCGTCCATCAGCAAGCTGACTTAGAACCTTAATTGTCATGCTATTTTTGATGATATTTTATATGTATTTCAGGACAAGGTCTCGGGAAGGATGATTGGCAATTCTAGAGTCTAAAGGTCTCTATTTTCTTGAAGATGGCAGCAATTCAGTAAATTTTAGTTCAGCTTTTTTGAACTCTATTCGAGTTGATAATAAAGTCATGGTATGGCACTATAGACTTGTACATCCTAGTTTTCATTATTTAAAACTGTTGTTACCACAGTTGTTTATGAATAAAACTACATCCTCTTTTCAATGTGAATTTTGTGAAATGGCTAAACACAAACATTCATCTTTTTCATCCCAAAGTTACCATGCCACAAAACCCTTTAAGTTAATCCATAGTGTTGTTTGGGGAGCTTCTAGGATAGCAATTGTAAATGGAAAAAGGTGGTTTTTGAGTTTTATAGATAATCACACCAGACAAACATAGGTGTACCTATGGAAAGCCAAGAGAGAAGCAAAATATAGATTTGAGGCCTTTTTTGGTATGTTTGAGACACAATTTCATGAGAAGATTCAAATATTTTAGAGTGATACTGAGAGGTACTTTTTTATTGACCACCTAAGAAATTTTTTCACTTCTAAAGGAATAGTGCACCAAAGTTCATGTCTCGATACACCCTAACAAAACGGAGTAGAAGAGAGAAAAAAATAAGCATCTTATGGAAGGAACTATAGCCTTAATGTTCACAAGCAGAGTCCCTAAATTTCTTTTGGGAGAAGCTCTTTTGACATCCACCTATCTTATTAATAGGATGTCTTCCCTTGTTCTAGGTTTTAAAACACCTTTCACTATGTTCAAGACATATTTTCGTACTTATATATTGCCAACAGATCTATCTTTGAGAGTTTTTAGGTGTAGTGTATTTGTTCACGTTCACGATCATAATAGGAGTAAACTTGATTCATCTACTAAAAAATGTGTTTTTGTTGGCTATGCCCGTAGTCAAAAGGGTTACAAGTGTTATGACCCAATTACTAGGAAGGTTATTGTCACAATGGATGTCACCTTTTTTGAATCACAACTATTTTTTGAAACTCATATTTGGGGGGAGAAACATAGTGAAGATTCGAGGGATTCAAGGGATTCGAGTGATGATATAAAGATCTTCTTGACTACACATGTGAGAAACAAAAGGATCCAGGTTTTACGATAGATAGAGGAAATAGCTTTTTGAGTAATAACAACTTAGATATGGTAAGAGATCCCAACTTAAATAATGAAACTAAGGATACTGAGACAATAGAGCATTTTCATGATACAATGAATGACAAGAATGGGAACAAACAAAGGAATTATAGGTTTAAATGAGAAGAAACCAGAACTAAGAAAAAGAGATCAAGGACTCTCATCAGAACCAAATGTCTGCCCTGCAAGATCTCACTGATACATAAGGTAATTCTCAGAACCTAATTATGATTTACCCCTTGTTAGTTTAGACCTTAGTCTTCCAATTTCAGAACATAAAGGGGTAAGAAAAGTCACCAACTATCCCATGTCAAATTTTGTGTCATAAAGAAACTTATCCCCTTCCTAGATAGCTTTTCATTCTCAATTATCTGGAATGGAGATACCGAAAAATGTGCAAGAGGTTTTGAACGTTCTCGAGTGAAAGAAGGTAGTTCTTGAGGAGATGAATGATCTAAAGAGAAATGAAACCTGGAAAATGGTGGAACTGCCACGTGGAAAGAAAATAGTAGGCTGCAAGTGGGTGTTCACTATCAAGTTTAAATCAGATGGGTCCCTAGAGAGGTGTAAGGAACATTTGATAGAAAAAGGATTCACTCATACTTACGGGATTGACTATTTTGGGACATTTAAGCTAGTTTCCAAGTTGAATTTAATAAGGTTTCTTCTAACCATTGCTACCAACCTTGATTGCCCCCTTCATAACTAGACGTAAAGAATGCATTATTGAATGAAAAACTCGAAGAAGAAGTCTACATGGACCCTCCTCCAAGTTTTGAAGAAAGGTATGGAACTAGAGTGTACAAGCTAAAAAAAATCTCTTGACGGGCTCAAACAACCTCCAAGAGCTTGGTTTTGAGAGGTTTACTTAGTTTGTGAACAAACAAGGGCACACTCAAGGGAAAGTAGATTATACCAGGTTCATTCGACATTCTCTTGAGGGAATGACAACTATCCTAATAGTGTATGTCGATGATATTATACTTATAGGAGATGACTTGTCCAAAATAGAGAATTTAAAGAAACAGTTAGCCTCGGAGTTTGAGATTAAAGATTTTGGCCAACTGAAATCTTTTTCTTGGCATGGGAGTAGCGAGTTCAGAAGGAGTCATTATGGTGTCACAAAGTAGGTATGTACTAGATCCTCTAAAAGAGACAAGGATGAGTGGTCGTCATCCAGATGAAACATCTATTGATCCGAATATAAAATTTAAAAATAAAGAAGGAAATTCAGTTGACCACAATTAATTTGAAAGACTAGTGGGGAAGTTGATCTTCTTGGCACATACTCGACCTGATATAGTTTTTTGGTAAGCTTAGTTAGTCAGCCAATGCACTCTTAAAAGGAATAGCACCAAGAAGCGATCTAAGGGATCCTAAGATATCTTAAAAGCTCTTCGGGCAAAGGGTTATTTTACAAAAAAGTCAACATAGGGGCATTGAAAGTTTTATAGATGCAGACTAGGCAGGAGGTCTACATCTGGATATCGTACATTTATCTTGGGAAATCTTGTGACTTAGAGGAGTAAAAAGTAGAACGGTGCAGCCCATAATAGTGTTGAAGCTAAATACCGATATATGGCGATGAGATTTGTGAAATGTTTGGCTTAAGAAGATGATGGAAGAACTCAAAAACATTTGGTTTACTAATGAAGTTGTAATATGACAATAAAGCGACCATAAGTAGTGGTCACAATCTAGTTCAACATGATACAACGAAACATGTTGAAGTGAATAGGAACTTCAAAAAAGAGAAGATTAAAGAAGGAAGTGTGTGCATGCCTTTTGTCTTAACAAATCAGCAAATTTTAAATATTTTCATAAAAGGCTTGTTTAAATCAAAATTTGAAATTCTTGTAAGCAAGTGAGGCATGACAGATATTTACATGCCAACTTAAGCGGGAGTGTTGATTTGTGAATATTTAAGTGTAACACCCCGTAAATTTTTTCATACACTTATCGCGATTATATGGAGTCCTAATGTCATACCCCAAATTCCATTGGAGCGGACTGGTACCCGCAGCCGAGGAGGCCCGGGAGAACCCGTTCATAACCTATACTTTCACATTTACATTACTTATGAAAATTAGAAATTTGGGCAGCACTTTGTTGTAAATAGAAGAAAACAGTACCTGTATCAGCCCAGCAGACACGCATAAATATATATATATATATGAATAGTAACTAGCCGTCAGAGCCATCACGTCTATCAACCAAACACTCCTATGGCTGTACAATATGTCTACAAAAGCCTCTACATAGATACACAACTGAGTTGGGGTCGGGACAAACACCCGCCCACAAAAGACTTTTATACAAATACCAAAGGTACATATAGAGACGACTTGGGATGCCCTGAAACAACTGGAGCTCACCAATAACAATAGAATGTCCTGGCTCTTACTGCGGAGGTGTACGACCTGAAGTACCAGTTCCTGCAGGCATGAATACAGGTCCCCCATGAGGGACGTCAGTACGGAAATATGTACTGACTATTTAAGGCAGCGAGTATCAAGATGAGATACAAAAGATCAACAGAACCCAGATACCAGTGAATAAACAGTATGAGTAGACCACACGTAAAAGAACTGATGGTATACCTGCACATTACTTTCATATCATTACTTCCCGTAATCCTTATCAATACATAACATATGTCATACAATGGCCAACTGATCAGTGGTACTAATACAATACATCAGGGACCACCCCTGGAATAGCATATATACATAATCTTTATAATACAATGGCCAACTGATCAGTGGTACTAATACATTACGTCATATCATCGATTTAAAATACAAACATTCCATTTCTTAATTCAATTAATCTTTGAGATTGGTTACTTTGTGGTCACTATAGGAAAAACATGTAAATAGGTAATCAATATCATGAAATTGAAGTAGAGAATCATGGATACCTCATTAAACCATTTCGGAGTCAACAATAGTATATGGACATTTTTTTGACTAGCCGGACATCTTAAAAGTGAAAACAAGTTCAATTGGTAGTGTCGAAGATCATATGAAGTTATTATGTGTCATGTGTGGTAGGACAATGTTGAAAGCTTACTTGAGAGTTCCATGGGTCATTATTCATGCCTAAGATTAGATAGAGTATGTCTTACATACCTTGATATAACCCCTTCAATACAAGTGACTTCCCGTACTCTTCACTTATCTACAATAAGTCATTTGTGGAAAACTAGTATTAGCAACCAAACCTTACCATTTAGGTATTAACTTCACCAAATAATGTCTAGGAAGTAATCCTTTCGCTCATCAATAAGAGTACTACATACATCCTCTTATACTCTTATTACATTCACATATCATGCATTTTCATGAAATATCCCTCAACATCACTCTTAGCCTTTATTTCCCTTCTTAATCACCATCCAATACCAACATGATCACTAGGCATACATAACCACTAATATAAGGATATATCACCACAATTCATCCTCCATTATCCAATACAGCAACTTCCATAATTTACTACTAACAATTTATACACAACAAGTCATAACTATGTTTCTAGTTATCTTCCAACATCAAGACAATACTCATAATCCTTTATAAATACTTATTCATGGATAAGAATCAAGAATAAACAATATTCATACCTTAACAATGAACTCTTGTATTTAGAATCCTCCTTACATAACCATGGGGTGCTTCTCGAAGCTTTCGAGATGGTGAACACAACTACGGAACCAATTTGAATTTTCTACGGTTGAATCACAAAATATTTGAGGTTGAAATTGGCTAGGATTTCACCTCTCCTAATATTTGGATAACATCTGATACAAATGAGGCTAAGTGCAGGTTTTTAAGACCAATTTTCGTCCAAAGGTAATAGAAAATGACCATTGTGCCCTAAAAATTGAAATAACTCCCGAATCTGTCCCCAGTGGACAGTTTTGACAGGCTGAAGTAAATCGATCATAACTCTTTGCTCCGGTATAAGATTTGGGTGAAACCAATTGAATTGGAAAGATAATTCAAAGGGATTTCATTTTCATATAAAGTATACCACCCAGTTCTTCCTTTACAAGAAGTTATGGTCATTTAAAGTTGACCCAAAAATCTGTCAGACAATTTTGTTTTGTTTTTGATAGGCTGCAGTAAAACTAGTATAGCTCCTTACTCAGACATTGGATTTGGATGAAACCAATTTCATCGGAAACAAGACTCTTGGAGATTTTCGTATATATATATCAGCTCACACAGTTCTTTTTGTACAAGGAGTTATGATCGTCTAAAGTTGGATTGCCTAGCTGCAGTAATTTTCCTGCAGAATTACTGTTCACAGGCTTCCCGGCCACCGTTTTGAAATTTCGAATATGCTCGCTTATATGAAATACTCCTCTATTTTGGGCAAACTTTATACCGTTGGAAAGATTATTCCAATACCTACACATAAAATTATTGACGGGATACTTCCGAACACCATAAACTCAATTTAACCCATACGCAAGTCTTTAGGACTCCATATAATCGCGATAAGTGTACGAAAAAATTTACGGGGTGTTACATTATCCCCCCCTTAAGAACATTCGTCCTCGAATGTTAGCATAGTTACTCAATTAAGACATGTCCAATCTTACAATTAACATATTCATCATCATAACATCCTTGCATAAAAACAAACACTTACTTGTTATTGTTCTTCTTCCGTTTCATGAACTTCCTCCTCATCGTTGAATAGGTAAGGGTACTTAATCTTCATCGCTTCCTCGGCTTCCCATGTGATCTCCTCAACTTTTTGATTCCTCCAAAGTACTTTTACCGATGCTATCTCTTGATTCCTTGTCTTTTTAATTTGGCGATCAAGAATAGCAATAGGCATTTCTTAAAAAGTGAGATCTTTTGTAATCTGTACATCTTCCATAGTAGTGATGTGCGATGGATCTACGATGTACTTGTGAAGCATCGAAACATGAAATACGGGATGAACTGTTGAGAGCTCTTGAGGTAGCTCTAACTCATAAGCAACTTGTCCAAATCTTTGAATGATCTTATACGGACCTATGTATCGTGGACTTAACTTTCCTTTCTTGCCAAACCTCATCACTCCTTTCATTGGTGATACTTTCAAGAATACCCAATCGTCTATAGAAAACTCAAGTCCTCTTCTTCTAACATCCGCAAAAGATTTGTGTCGACTTTGAGCTGTTGCAAGCCATTGTTGGATCACTTTAACCTTCTCCATTGCTTGATAAACAAGATCCGGTCCAAATAAGACCGCATCACCTGCTTCAAACCATCCTATTGGCGATCTACACTTTCTTCCATACAATGCTTCATATGGTGCCATTTTGATACTTGAATGATAGCTATTATTGTAGGCAAACTCGATAAGAGGTAGGTGATCATCCTAGTTGCCTTTGAAATCTAATACACATGCTCGTAGCATATCTTCAAGTGTCTGGATGGTACGTTCCGCTTGTCCGTCCGTTTGAGGATGAAAAGCCGTACTTAGATTTACTTGATTCCCCAAACTCCTTTGAAAAGACATCCAGAAATTTGCGGTAAATTGGGCTCCTCGATCGGATATAATGGAAATTGGAACTCCATGTAACCGAACGATCTCCTTAATATACAACTTCGCATACTCTTCTGCCGTATAAGTTGTCTTAACTGGTAAGAAGTGCGCAGATTTGGTAAGCCTATCAATGATCACCCATATGGAATCAAACTTCCGATATGTACGAGGCAAACCCGTGATGAAATCCATATTGATCTTGTCCCACTTCCAGACTGGAAGATCTATACATTGCATGTAACCGCCGGGTTTCTGGTGTTCTACTTTGACTCTTTGACAATTCAGACATTCTGCTACAAATTCGGCAATATTCTTCTTCATGTCATTCCACCAATATATTGCTTTCAAATCTTCATACATCTTAGTCGACCCTGGATGGATGGAATACCTTGAACAGTGTGCTTCTGTCATAATTCTCTTTCTTAGCTCAACTACATCAGGTACACATAAACAATTCTGAAACTAAAGCACTCCTTCTCGCGTAAGCTCAAATGCCTTTGTCGTGCCACTCTGCACATCCTCCTTAAGCTGCAATAAAATTGGATCTGTATACTGCTTCTCTTTCACTTCAGCTATCAATGAAGATTCTGCTGCATTACGTACAATAACCTCTTCATCTGGAGTTTCGAGAAGTCGGACTCCCAAATTAGCTAGTTGGTGAAGATCCTTAATCATCCCCTGCTTTTCTATAGATGCCATTTTAGACTTACGACTCAGTGCATCTGCTACCACATTCTCTTTCCCTGGATGATACAAGATATCAACATCATAATCTTTCAACAATTCAAGCCATCTCCGCTGCCTCAAGTTTAGATCTTTCTGACTGAAGATATATTGCAGGCTCTTATGATCGGTATATATGTCAACATGAACCCCATATAAGTAGTGGCATATCTTCAAAGCAAATACAACTGCAGCTAGCTCAAGATCATGCGTGGGATAATTCCTCTAATGAGGTCGCAACTGTCTAGAGCCATAGGCTATTACTCTACCATGTTGCATTAGTACGCATCCTAAGCCAATTCTCGAAGCATCACAGTACACTGCATACCCTTTTGTGCCTTAATGAAGTACAAATACCGGTGTAGAAGTCAACTTGCTCTTCAGATCTTGGAAACACTTTTCACAGGAATCATTCCATTGAAACTTGGAGGCTTTATGCGTCAACTTAGTCAAGGGTGCAGAAATAGAAGAAAAACCTTCAACAAACCTTCTATAATAACCTGCCAACCCGAGGAAACTACGAATCTCCGTAGGCGTCGTGGGTCTTGGCCAATTCTTCACAGCCTCAATATTCTGAGTGTCAACTTTTATGCCTTCACTGGATACAATATGGCCCAAAAATGCCACTGACTTGAGCCAAAACTCAAATTTAGAAAACTTCGCATACAGCTTACGATCACGAAGAATCTTCAATGCCTGCCTTAAGTGATTAACATGGTCCTCTTCTGATCTAGAGTAGACCAGAATATCATCTATGAAAACTATCAAGAACACATCTAGAAACGGCTTAAACAACCTATTCATCAGATACATAAAAACGGCGGGTGCATTTGTCAGCCCGAATGACTTAACCAGGAATTCATAATGACCATACCGTGTTCGGAAAGCTGTCTTGGGTATATCTTTATCCTTGACTCTCACTTGATGATAGCCTGATCTCAAGTCAATCTTGGAAAAACACTGGGCACCCTAAAACTGGTCAAATAAATCATCAATTCGGGGAAGGGGGTATTTATTCTTGATGGTCACCTTATTCAATTTCCGATAGTCAATACACATCCTCAGCGAACCATCTTTCTTACGCACAAATAATACTGGTGCTCCCCAAGGGGACATACTAGGCCTGATGAATCCCTTCTCTAGCAAGTCTTTTAGTTGCTCTTTCAATTCTCGCAACTCTGCTGGTGCCATTCTATAAGGAGGAATTGAGATTGGTTGTGTGTCTGGCAACAAATTAATACCAAACTCCACTTCTCGTTCAGGAGGTAAACCTAGTAGTTCTTCAGGAAATACATCAGGAAATTCATTCACAACCGGAACGGTCTGAAAAGTTGGCGGCTCTGCCTCTGTATCCCTTACTCTAACCAGATGGTATATGTACCCCTTGGAAATCATTTTTCTTGCCTTAAAGTAAGAAATAAATCTACCTCTCGGCGTGCCAACATTACCCTTCTATTCAAGGACTGCCTCATTTGGAAAATGGAAATATACCTTCTTAGAACGGCAATCTACTGTAGCATAACAAGACGCTAACCAATCCATGCCCATAATAACATCAAAATCTATCATTTCTAACTCAACAAGATCGGCCATCGTATCACGACCACAAATATTCACAACACAATTTCGATAAACATTCCTAGCTATAAGAGATTCCCCCACTGGCATTGATAATTCAAATGGCTTGGCTAATAATTCGGGTGTTCTTTCGAACCTTCCCGCAACCAAAGGAGTAGCATACGTAATGTAGAACCAGGATCAATTAAGGCATACACATTAAATACAAAGATGGACAACGTACCTGTAACCACGTCTGGAGAAGCCTCTAAATTCTGCCGATCTGCTAGGGCATACACACGGTTCTGAGCTCCACTAGCACTAGCTGCTCCTCTATCACCTCTATCGTCACCCATAGGTTGTGCACCCCTACTCAAAGGAGGCACCAATGACGACGCAACATCTGATCCGGTAGGTCGTGTTATACCACCTGTGGTCCTGCATGAGAAATCTCTAGCCATATGCCCCGTCTTACCGCACCAAAAGCAATTGTTTGTCCCAAGCCGACATTCGCCAAAGTGAAATTTTCTACCTATGGGGCACGGGTGTCGTGGAGGTCTCAATTGACTCGTACTCCCTTGCCCTTGATACCCCACTATTCGCGAACTCTGATTTTCACTGCTTTGCCTGAACTGATTACCTCTGAACCTTTGAAATTGTGGTGGAGCACTAATTGCAGGATAAGAAGATAACGGGCTAGGCAATCTATGAGAGAACGAAGGCCTAAAACCTCCCTGAGATGCCACAAACTGCCCTATAGCTCTGGGCCGCTTAGAATATCCTTTTTTCTGATTCCTGGGTTCTTCTTCTTTGCCTCTGATCTTCCATCTTCGAAGTGAAAGCTTGTATCCTCGCTATATCTATGTCCTTGTTCAAAGCAGCAATGGTACAATCTCTAACCAAGTATGGTTCCAATCTATTCATACAGTGATGAACTCTGTCGTCCATAGTAGCTACCACATTAGAAGTATATCGAGACAAGGAGTTAAATCAAAGACTATACTCCCTTACACTTATATTACCCTGACGAAGATTTAAGAATTGATCTGCACGGGTATGACGATTCTCAGATGGAAGATAATGATCAATAAATGCATTTTTGAACTCTCCCCACGTAGTTGGAGGTGCATCAATACCCCTAGATCGTTTCCAATCCTCGTACCACAATATAGCCTCTCCTTTCAGTCTATATGCTGCTAGATCAACCATCTCTTTACTGGATACATGCATAACATCTAGAGCCCTTTGGGTTTGATCGACAAAGTCCTGCGGGTCTTCATTAATAACTAATCCGGTAAAAGTAGGAGGATCCAGTTTCAGAAAATCCTGTGTCCGAAAGCTAGCTGCTCTATCTGTACCACTAGAACCCGTGGTAGGAATAACTTGCCCTTGAACTTGACCGGAAACTATACGCGTCAGAAGTTCTACTGCATCCCTCAAATCTCAATCAATAGCATTAATAGACGGCCCTTCCGGAGGAGAAGAAGCGCCTGATATATGCTCAGCTTGAGACTCACTTGGTTCAGCTTGTGCCGGTGGTGACTTACTAGTACCTTCTCCGGCCACTGCTTCTACTCGCTTCCACTTATTCTTTCTCCTTGTAACTGGCATCGTCACTATAATAAATAAAAAAGAAACAATTGGATTAAGCGATTAATTATGACTTTATCGCTAATATGGGATCTACTGCACGATCTAAGAAATGGAGAGTGGAAACAATCCCTAAACGTCCAGTAGCCTCTTGTTTATAGATGTGGTGCACAACACACCGATAAACGAGATTCTACGTAGACACGGCTTTGTAGACTCACTAGGATGAACTTCTCTGATACCACTTCTGTCATACCCCAAATTCCATTGGAGCGAACTGGCACCCATAGCCGAGGAGGCCCGGGAGAACCCGTTCATAACCTATACTTTCACATTTACATTACTTATGAAATTTAGAAATTTGGGTAGCACTTCGTTGTAAATAGAAGAAAACAGTACCTGTATCAGCCCAGCAGACACGCATAAATATGTATATATGAACAGTAACTGGCCATCAGAGCCATCACGTCTATCAACCAAACACTCCTATGGCTGTACAATATGTCGACAAAAGCTTCTACATAGATACACAACTGAGTTGGGGTAGGGACAAACTCCCGCCCACAAAAGACTTTTATAAAAATACCAAAAGGACATATAGAGACGACTTGGGATGCCCTAAAACAATTGGAGCTCACCACTAACAACAGAATGTCCTGGCTCTTACTGCGGAGGTGTACGACCTGAAGTACCTGTTCCTGCAGGCATGAATACAGGTCCCCCGTGAGGGACGTCAGTACAGAAATATGTACTGAGTATGTAAGGCAGCGAGTATCAAGATGAGATACAAAAGATCAACAGAACCCAGATACGAGTGAATAAACAGTATGAGTAGACCACACTTAATAGAACTGATGGGATACCTGCACATTACTTTCATATCATTACTTCCCGTAATCCTTATCAATACATAACATATGTCATACAATGCCCAACTGATCAGTGGTACTAACACAATACATCAGGGACCACCCTTGGAATAGCATATATACATAATCTTTATAATACAATGGCCAACTGATCAATGGTACTAATACAATACATCATATCATCAATTTAAAATATAGACATTCCATTTCTTAATTCAATTAATCTTTGAGATTGGTTACTTTGTGGTCACACTTTATGGAACTTGAAACCATGATACCTCAATAGGAAAAACATGTAAATAGGTAATCAATATCATGACGATGAAGTAGAGAATCATGGATACCTCATTAAACTATTTCGGAGTCAACAATAGTATATGGACATTTGTTTTACTAGCCGGACATCTTAAAAGTGAAAACAAGTTCAATTGGTAGTGTCGAAGATCATATGACGTTATTATGTGTCATGTGTCGTAGGACAATGTTGGAAGCTTACTTGAGAGTGCCATGGGTCATTATTCGTGCCAAAGATTAGATAGAGTATGTCTTACATACCTTGATATAACCACTTCAATACAAGTGACTTCCCGTACTCTTCGAGCACTTATCTACAATAAGTCATTTGTGGAAAACTAGTATTAGCAACCAAACCTTACCATTTAGGTATTAACTTCACCAAATAATGTCTAGGAAGTAATCCTTTAGCTCATCAATAAGAGTACTATATACATCCTCTTATACTCTTATTACATTCACATATCATGCATTTTCATGAAATATCCCTCAACATCACTCTTAGCCTTTATTTCCCTTCTTAATCACCATCCAATACCAACATGATCACTAGGCATACATAACCACTAATATAATGATATATCACCACAATTCATCCTCCATAATCCAATACAGCAACTTCCATAATTTACTACTAACAATTTATACACAACAAGTCATAACTATGTTTCTAGTTATCTTCCAACATCAAGACAATACTCATAATCCTTTATAAATACTTATTCATGGATAAGAATCAAGAATAAACAATATTCATACCTTAACAATGAACTCTTGTATTTAGAATCCTCCTTACATAACCATGGGGTGCTTCTCGAAGCTTTCGAGATGGTGAACACAACTACGGAACCAATTTGAATTTTCTACGGTTGAATCACAAAATATTTGGGGTTGAAATTGGCTAGGGTTTCACCTCTCCTAATATTTGGATAACATCTGATACAAATGAGGCTAAGTGCAGGTTTTTAAGACCAATTTTCATCCAAAGGTAATAGAAAATGACCATTGTGCCCTAAAAATTGAAATAAATCTCGAATCTATCCCTAGTGGACAGTTTTGACAGGCTGAAGTAAATCGATCATAACTCTTTGCTACAGTATCGGATTTGGGTGAAACCAATTGCATTGGAAATATAATTCAAAGGTCGTTCATTTTCATATAAATTATACCACCCAGGTCTTCCTTTACAAGGAGTTATGGTCGTTTAAAGTTGACCCAAAAATCTGTCAGACAATTCTGTTTTATTTTTGATAGGCTGCAGTAAAACTGGTATAGCTCCTTACTCAGACATTGGATTTGGATGAAACCAATTTCATCAGAAAGAAGACTCTCGGAGATTTTCGTCTATATATAGCATCTCACACAGTTCTTTTTGTACAAGGAGTTATGATCGTCTAAAGTTGGATTGCCTAGCTGCAGTAATTTTCCTGCAGAATTACTGTTCACTGTCTTCTCGGCCACCGTTTTGAAATTTCGAATGTGCTCGCTTATATGAAATACTCCTCTGTTTTGGGTAAACTTTATACCGTTGGAAATCTTATTCCAATACCTACACATACAACTATTGACGGGATACTTCCGAACACCATAAACTTAATTTAACCCATACGCAAGTCTTTAGGACTCCATATAATCGCGATAAGTGTACGAAAAAATTTACGGGGTGTTACACCTAAAGGCTTGCGTATGGGTTAAATTAAGTTTATGGTGTTCGGAAGTATCCCGTCAATAGTTGTATGTGTAGGTATTGGAATAAGCTTTCCAACAATATAAAGTTTGCCCAAACCAGAGGAGTATTCCATATAAACGAGCACATTCGAAATTTCAAAACGGTGGCCGGGAAGCCTGTGAACAGTAAATCTGCAGGAAAATTACTGCAGCTAGACAATTATTTTTTTGGATCAGCTTTAGACGATCATAACTCCTTGTACAAAAAGAACTGTGTGAGCTGCTATATATCGACGAAAATCTCGGAGAGTCTTCTTTCCGATGAAATTGGTTTCATCCAAATCCAATGTCTGAGTAAGGAGCTATAACCGTTTTACTACAGCCTACCAAAAAAAAACAGAATTGTGGGACAGATTTTTGGGTCAACTTTAAACGACCATAACTCCTTGTACATACGTGAGCCTTAAACTTAAGATGCTAAAATGATCATATATATATATATATATATATATATATATATATACACACATACATACATACATATATTTGAATAAACTAGTTTAATATACGTGTTTTGCACGTGTGTCTCGTGTTAATTAATAAAATAATATACAAAAAATTATTAAAAATTTTAAAAAATGATTTTGACTTTATGACAAATGTTGTTTCTATTTAAATGAGAGTTTGATCATGCACAAAGAACAAAATCTCTTAACCATTATTAACCCATAATAAAGTAATAAAATAATAACTCAAATTTCATGTATAAATCGAAAAGCCAAAAAAAAATCAGTACTTAAAATACATTTCAAGTTACCTAAGTTACATGATGGAACTCTCTAAAGTTAACTTTAAAAAAATTATAAATTTGTATTAAAAGTATTTTAAAAAAGACATCTTGAAAAATAAAACAGTGAGACAAAAACACGCCACAACATTTGTCACCAAAGCCTTTGTTTCTTTACAAAGCAAATCACGAACTATATAACCTCACTAATTTTCGTTCTTAACACTCTTAGATTCAATTTTTCCACTTTACTTTTCATAGTAGAACACAACTATTAAGCTGAGACAAAAGCTCCATTAATAAGATTTCAAAATAATCTTCTAAACATAGTATGTCATTAGTTACTTTTTCGGGGCCTTCGCTTAAAGAAAGAAATCAACTACACGGAAGAAATCACTGTTTCAAGTTTAATTAGATTATGCAAATCCTATATATTCATTCAAAGATTAGAGAATAAATAATAATAATAATAATAATAATAATAATTATTATTATTATTATTATTATTATTATTATTATTATTATAATATTTAAGTTTTATCGCCCCCTCTCTTCTCCCCTTCACTTTATGCAAATTTTATTATTAAATAACAAAAAGGAATGAGATAAAACTTGATTTTTTTGGCTACTTTATTTGTCAAAAATAATATGCTTGTTTCATCCAATTTTTTTATCTGAAATTTTCAACTGACAAAGAAAACATGAAAAAATCTTTAAAAGGAAGAATCCATTGTCAATTATTACTATAATTCAAATTAAAATTATTAACTAAAAGAAAAAAAAAAAGAAATCCAAAAAGGATGATGATAGCGAATGCAAGAAAATGACTAATTAAAACATTAACAAAATAAGATGAAAACATAAAAGTAGAAGAAGCTGATGTTCTTGTCAAATTTAATTCAAAATATTACTTGAATAGAATTTTTACCTTGATTTTTTGGATACTTTATTCAAACACAACAATATGCTTGTTTCATCCAATTTTTTGATCTGAAATTTTCAACTGAAAAAGAAAACATGAAAAATTATTAAAATAAAAGAATCCATTGTCAATTGTTGATTATTAAAACTATTCACTAAAAAAAAAATCAGAAAAAATGATGATAGTGAATGCAAAAAGATGACTAATTGAAACGATAACAAAATAAGAAGAAAACATAAAAGTAGAAGAAGCCAATGTTTATTGACAAATTTGATCAAAATATTACTTAAATAGAATTTCAGAATTTTTTTATTACAGGTAAATTTTAACTAATTTAAAAGTGTTAAATTCATGATTTCTTACCTTGTTCAAATAAAACTTTTAAATAATTTTAAAAATATAAATAATGTATAGTATTGATTTCTTTTAAATAATAATCCTAAATCGGTCATAAAAATAAGTTTTGGTTAAAAAAAGTTAAAAAGAAAGTCCTTAATCCTAAATCTATAAAAACTTAGGTACTGTTAACCAGGGACGGATCCAAGATTTTCGGTCAGGGGTTCAGGTGTACATATACAGACTAATTGAAGGGGGTTCAACCTCTACTATTTATACGTAAAAAAAAAAAAAAATCTTACCATGTAAAAATAATATAATTTTCCGACGAAGGGAGTTCGGATGAACCCCTAGACCCTATGTAGATCCTCCACTGCTGCTAACATCCTCCCACTTTTTAATTAACCAAAATTTTTTGTGTGCTTTTTTAGTTTTAAAAAAAAAACGTTTACTTCCTTAATTATTAATAGTTTTTCAAATAATTCTTTCCATATATTTGTTGTTAGTTGTTATCATATATTTTAGGACTTTTTATTTTGTAAAACTTACCATATATATTAGAACTTCTTACTTTAAAATATTGTAAATATAATTAAATAATAATTTAAGGAAAAGGTGAAAAGACAATTTTGTCTATTGCAGACTGTTTTAATGCAGGACAAAAAGTTCGAATTACTTTTCTAAGGTTTTTCACACTCTTAATATATATATATATATATATATATATATATATATATATATATATATATATATATATAAATTTTTTAGAAAAACTTATAACATTAAAATAGGCCATATAACATTTATAATAAATAAGAAAGGAAAGGGACAACTTTAAAATTGTGAAAAGATCATTCAAGATGTTCGGAGAAGAGATTAACTCAAAATGACTTGATCTCTCGTAAAGAAAGCATGTTTCTTATACTGTCCTTTGTAGATGGTAACAACAAGATAAAGTTATAACAACTTGGCTACCAACTCAATCCAATCAAACTATAAGACTGGATCCATTGCTTTCTTGACATGCTTCTCATATATCTAGACAGTGATGGACCTAAGAGAGTAGAATACCATCCTACAAACTCCACAGTCGAAAAAAACACCAGACACATGTGCATATGTCATGTGTACATGGTCTGTTCCACGTAAAGTCAGCAAAAGATGGCCTACAGATCTGCCTTTACACCTCAAGCTGAGATGAAAAAAGGCCAGATAAGGTAGCTTCCTTAGAAGAGAAGTTGATATAATCCAGAATTGTTGGCCTACATTAAAGAATGATTTGAACGGCTGCTTTCTTTCCTTTGCCTGATTTACTAAGCAACAAATCAAAGTTTTATGGATGGCTTGCTCATGTTTCAAAGGGGACAATCAAGTGTGGATCGCCTTTTTGTTTTAAGATAAGGTAAATGAATTTCATTCGCAAACAAGGCCGGACGGCCATATAAAATAGATTAAACATTAACTTTAATGTCATAATCTTTTATCATTATCTTGTCAACCTTGATCATACAAGATTAGTAAAACTAACTTGAGATAATCTTACTATGACCCAAAAGCTTGTGAAAAGAATCTAAGAGCGGACCTTAAGGAACTAGTTAAGAATGGATGCCACCACCCCAGCCCGGATCCAGCCAGGTTCTAATGACCATGTCCTCTTCCCAACAATTGTATTGGTCTTGGGGCGTATTTCGCTTTATGATAGAAAACTCGCCAGCGAAATCCAGGTAATTAGGACTACTAAAAGTTTAAAAGTGCACCGAATAAATCATGTCACGTTTAGGGGATAACAACATATTCTGCAAATTATAAACTCGAAACCATAAATAAAAAATAGAGAAGCATATCATAATACCAATTGAAACATAAGTTGCAAAAAAGAACTAAGAAAATAGTTAGAAAAAGTTAAGAAACAAAAATGAATGCTGACTGTAAAGAAACAAGGGACAATAATGGTATTTGATGAGTCGATTTGAAAGGAAAGGAACAAAGTCAATTAGGCTGAATTAGACCAACCTTACTAGTTTTGATAAGATGACTTCAAAGTGGGAAAATTTCTATTACTTTTACACAACTTGTAAAAGTATGTTGTAGCAAACCTACAAACTCAAAAGTTGAAAACACCACATGTGCAGGCCAATCTTCATACTAGAATAAGCACAGATCATCTATTTTTCTTTTTTCTGATGACCCATAGCTGACACATGCAGCAATTAGTAGTTAGAACATTCATCAACATCTCCCACAGAACTTACTCGGTGGAAATTCGGCGGGTATTCCCTTAAGTTCAGCAGTATGCTCACATGAAAGGTAGCCAAAAAGGCGACTGGTCCTATCTTGTTGTGAAGACCATATTGTTCCATATACAACTTCGAAGAACATACCTAAATTAAAGCAAAGTGAGTATAACCCTTATCTTGACGAAGAATCTATTGTTCTTGTAGTAGTTATTATGAGTATTAATGACCCCTTGAATCACTAATCATTAAGATTGAATATTCTTGAATATGCAGGAAAATCTGTGATTGGTAAGATGAACAAACTTGGAGAGAGAATGGACTGTCTTCTGCAAGGCATCCGCGAGCATGGTAAACACTCGAATAATATCTTTTATATATATATATATATAAAGGAAAGAGTATTTGAAAGTAGAAACTGAAAAAGAAAGTTTGCATGATACTGATGGCAAAACTTCAACTTGAAAATAATGAATTTTAGTATTTGAAGTAAAGTCACGGCCAAACAAAACTGTAAACCTAAAGAACACAGATAAGTGAGAAATGAAGTACTTAAACTCATGCAAGCAGAACAATTTACATGTATATACAATACAAAGTATTGATTATAATGACATTAACGTCGCAACTCTAACTATGCAGTCAACTTAAGCCCGAATCGAACACAAACAGTGAAAGGAAAATTGAACCTCGGGGCAAAACTTCTTAAAGTAGTGTTAAAGATGACGAAAAGCTATTGAAGGTTTCTCAATGATATTTATCAACTACAGCTGGTCCAATAGCAGGCCTCCTCTACATCTCTACTGATAAGATTGCTTTCTGCAGAGAGATCGAGATCAATAAAGCTGAAAGTTGCTTAGAATCTGCTATAAGGTTCCACTCTGCTCTTCTTTCCTTTCATCTCTAATTTTCTAGCCGCGTAAAGGATAATCTAAATAAGCCGTTCACAATTGCAGGTATCAATCCCAATAAGTAAGGTAATGAAAGCAAAAGAGAGTGAAAATATGGAAAATCCATCGCAGAAGTATATACCGGTAATTACAGAAGATGACTTTGAGTTCTGGTTTATGGGATTCCTTAGTCATCAAAAGACACTGAGATATCTGCAGCATGCAATTTCAAGAACTTCAAGCAGCTGAGAAGATAAACTTTTATTTTTAATTTTGTTTCCTAATACGCCCATTCATCAATGTAAAAGCGAATGTACAGATCTGTTCAAACTTGTAACTAGCTCCATTGCTCAACGGAGGTTTTAGGTTTTGTAGGATTTCAGCCTTAGTTGCTAAAACAAATGTATAGACTTATTGTAAAACTATTGCATATAAAAGGCTAATTCATCTTTTAGCCAGTCATCCAATGGCAAAAGTTGGTATTACTAAGGAAATAAGTTTTAGTTTACTCAATAATTTAAATCAATTGTCGAGTGTGCATGATGTGTTCCACATTAAGTCAAGAAAAATGGCTTACAGATCTGCCTTTAAACCTCAAGCTGAGCTGAAAAAAGGCAAGTTAAGGTACCATGCCGAAATCAATAATGTTGTGATCATGGACCCAGTTCATTTGACTGGTGTTGGACAGAGTTTGTGGAGTGGGAAAAAAAATAAGTATAAAAAATTACAGTTGTAGATCTGAGATACCTATGTTGAGACCGCAGCCCTTGTGAAGCGAGGGCACACTAAATGTTTAAGAGCCCAAATAAAAAGTTGTGGTCGAGGTCCTTGGTCACGTGATCATGATTATGAAATGGAGTTTTAAACCTCAGCATCCCCATAGAGTGGGAATCACAGAAACTAAGCTCACAATTGTGATTTCTGAGCTCGGGCTTGCCACCCCCAAGCCTTCCGCTGGTGCGATCATGAATTGCGATCGCATCACTAGTTCATTTTGACTAATGTTGTCCTTTTCTCCCCCACCATGCATCTTGATCCCCGTAGGAAGCAGGATAAGAACTACACCATCCAATTGACTCAATTTAGTCCCAAGCATGCCTTCAACATAGACATAATGATGTTATAGTAAGAGTATCCAACCATCGAGCGTGGAAGGGCAAGTCAAGACTTGTGTTAGCCACATGCCAGCGTCAAAGATTCGTTTTCAATCTACCAACAACAACATACCCAATGTATTCCCACATAGTGGGATCTGGGGAGGGTAGAGTATACTTTGACCATACCACTACCTCAGGTCAAGTAGAGAGGTTGTTTCCGATAGACCCCCGGCTTAGGACCGATAACAGTATAGCAATCACAAAATATAAATGTGTATAGACCAGTACAGTATGCAAAAATAAACTCACACCACTATCCAAAAAATTATACTATAGTCACGGGATAATACTAAAACCTATCTATCCAAAATCATAGACATAACTCAACACCGCGAACAAGAAACTTCAAACAGAAGTAAAGAACGCTCCCCTACTGTAACCGACACATTCCTACCCCTTAAGCCTCTATCCTAATCTGCATGTTCCACACTTTCCTATCGAAGGTCATGTCCTCCATAAGCTGTAACTACTCTATATCATGCCTAATCACCTCCCTCCAACATTTCTTCAGCCTACCTTTACCCCGCCTAAAATCCTCCATAGCCAGCGTCATACACCTCCGCACTGGAGCATCAGAGCCCCTCCTTATCACATGCACGAACCAACATAAATGTACTTCTCGCATCTTGTCCTCCACTAAAGCCACCTTTACCTTGTCCCGAATAATCTTATTCCTCACCCTATCTTTCCTAGTATGGACACATATTCATCGGAACATCCTCATCTCTGCTACCTTCAAATTTTGGATGTAGAATTTCTTAATTGGCCAACACTTCGCTTCATACAACATAACCGATCAAACTACCACTCTCTAGAAATTTTAATCACATAAAACTCTAAGGCATAATCTAATCACATAAAACTCCCGAAGTAAGCTTTCATTTCAACCACCCTGTCCCAATACGATGCGTGACATCCTCATTATTCTCACCATTGCCCCGAATCATAAACTCAAGATACTTGAAACTCTCCCTCCTCTAAATGGCATTAGAGTCTAGCTTCACAACCATGCCAGTCTCCTACGACACATCACTAATCTTACACTCCAAGTACTCCATCTTGGTCCTGCTTAATCGAAAACCTTTAGACTCAAGGGTCTGTCTCTGAATATCTACCTTATCATTAACTCCTCCCCAAGTCTCATTAATCAGTACCACATTATTAGTAAATAACATACGCCAAGGAACCTTCTCTTGAATATGTCGCGTCAATACATCCATCACCAATGCAAATAAAAAAGGGCTAAGAGTCGATCCCTGGTGCAAGCCTATCAAAATCAAAAAATGCTCCAAATCACCACCCACTGTCCTCACATGAGTCTTTTGCACCATCATGCATATCCTTAATCAACCTAGTATATGCCACGGGTACCCCTTTAGCCTCCAAGCACCTTTATAGAATCTCCCTAGAACTCTATCATATGCCTTCTCAACATTAGTAAACACCATGTATAAGTCTTTTTTTCTCTCCCAAAATAGCTCCACCAATCTCCTCACAAGGTGAATTGCCTCTATTGTCGAGCGACCTGGCATGAAACTGAACTGATTATTAGAGATAGTCATGATACTTCTCAGCCTCAACTCTACTACTCTTTCTCAAACCTTCATAGTATGAATTAACAACTTGATACCTTTATAATTGTTGCAACTCTGGATGTCTTCCTTGTTCTTATGCAATGGAATCATCATATACCAGCTCCATGCTTCATGCATATTTGTTTCCCTAAAAATAATGTTATACAACTTTGTCAACCACTTCAAACCTGTCCTGCTAGTGCTCCTTCAAAAATCCACTAGAATCTCATCCGGCCATGTCGCCCTGCCCTAACACATCCTGAGAATAGCCCCATTGACCTCCTCAACCTTGAATCGCCTACAATAACCATAATCGCAACACTTCTCAGATTTCTCCAAGTCCCCCAACATAAAGGGTGATGCATTTAACTTTGTAAAAGTCATGAGCCCTCTGCTCACTATCCTTGGCAAGCCTGTACAACTTCTTATCCCCATTTTTCTCCTTTAAAGTTGTATACAAGCTCTAAAAAGTAGTTGCCTTAGCCGCCATAACCTGTAACTTAGCCTCTCTCCTAGCTACCTTATAATTCTCTTTGTTTATTTGCCGCTCCTTATCATCCTTGCTCTCAACTAACTTAGCATAAGCCACTTTCTTAAACTCTACCTTCCTTTTAAACTCTTCGTTATACCACCAGTCCCCTCAATACTTGCCAGATCGACCTCTGGAGACACCCAACACCTCTATAGAAGTTTCTCGAATGTAACTGGAAGTCATCTCCCACATAATATCCACACCCTCTCTGCTCTCCCAAGAACCCTACTCTTCAAATTCTCCCCTATTTCCAAAGCATTAGACAAAGTCAAGCTAATATACTAAATCCAGGGTCAATCCTCCATACTCCTATTTTTTTGACCTTTATTGATTACCAAGTCCGTTACCAACAACCTATGTTAAGTCAAAAGATTCCTGCTAGGTATGACCTTACAGACTCTACAAATTGATGTATCACCCTTTCTAAGGAGCAAAATATCTACCTGGGTCTTCATCACCAAACTACAAAAGGTAATAAGATATTCCTGTGTCTTCAAAAAGCTTGAATTCACCACCCACAACCCAAAAGCCCTATCAAAATTCAAAAGAGAAACTCCTTCTTCATTTCAATCCCTGAAATAAAAATTACCATACACATCATTATACCCTCTTGGTAAAGACCCAATATGCCCACTGAAATCCCCTCCAACGAATAACATCTCCGAGCATAAAATGCCTCTAACCACCTCATTCAAAGACTCCTAAAATCTCTTCTTCTACTTCTCATCCAAACCTGATTGCAGAGCGTAGAAACTAATAGAACTCAAAGAAAACCCCCAAATGACCAACCTAATCGACATCAACCTATCATTCACCCACTTAACCTCCATCACCTGCCCCAAATCTATTCATCTACTAATGTACCTACCCCATTCCTATGCCTCACGTTACCTGAGTACCACAACTTATACCAATCCACATCCCTCGCCTTAGAGATTACCCATTTGGTTTCGTGGACGCAAGATATACTAATCTTTCTTTTCCTAAGAATATTCACGAGCTCTACGGACTTACCTTAAAGAGCCCTTATGTTTTAAGACCCAATTCTCAGCTTGGGCTTTCCCTTACCCCACCTACCCTACTACCCCTGAACCCTAACCCAAAAATCGATCCTAGACTCGCCCCTAACCCTCACTTTCAATATAATATGAAAAATATTTTTGTTAATTTGAAGATATATTTAGGCTGCATACAATAATCCTATGAATGAATCCCAATTTTGGGTTAGTAAACATTCAGTGTAATGCATTTTATCATTGGAGGAGCTAAAAAATTGTTAAATATCAGATACAACAAGAAATAGTGACAAGCTCGATGATGAAAACCGTTACAAAGGTCGAATAAACTCTAAATGGATTTTAAAAAATATTTAGAGTAACAAGGACATAGTAGAAAATTTCACCTTAAAATATTGAAGTGGTGCTACTACAAATAAGTTCTAAAGTCTTAGAAATATGTATATTCAAAAAATTAGGATTGAGTTGTTACGACCCAGGACTAGGCCCTGGACCTAACAGGTAACCTAGACCTATAAAGGCCCGAAAAGACCCTTTAGCATAATATTTTAAGCATATTCACTATCAAAATGCAGAAATAGACCCAATAATAAGAAGTTCAACTTGAATATAAATGAATAAATCATACTTTAATACAACCATAACATCAGACCTCAAATCCTGTAATCCATAAAGAAAAGACCATCAATATGGGGACAAGGCCCCGACAATACCATAAAAAAAATACTAGAATGTCTGTCATAAAGACACCTTCTGAAGAATGAAGGGCTCACCAAAGCTGGAGCTATCTGAACAAACCTAGTACTGCACCATACTATGAGAATGTGCCTCTGAACCTATATCATCGAATGATGTAGCTGCCCGTAGATGCTCAATTCGTGAAATGTAGTGGCATACAGAGCAAATAAATAAATAAGATATGCTTCATATAAAATAGTCACTAGAGTAAAATCAAAGTATAATGAAATATATTAGTTGTGAGTCCAAAGATGAAGACATATACATTCTATTCTTTAATTTGAACTAGATGGTATCACCGACATACATTTAAAAACCATGGGCTATGTAGGGTCCGATCAATGTTCGTTCGGTTAAACCCCAATCTATGTTTTCCTCATAAATCAAGATTAAATCATTATGGTCAGCACAATAATCCTCAGAGAAAAATATATGGTCATCCAATTAAGGATGAAATCATCCCTATGTCGGCAAAACATAGGTTTCGGGTGTTGAACCATTTAGATTCAAACCTTCTTGGTTAACCATCTGATTCTCTTTAATCCAAGATTTTAGCCTTTTTGAATCATCAAACATTTTAAAAACAATTCTATTTCTGTTAAAGGCATAGACCATTGTTCGTATTGTCATACTAAGACTTGTAAGTCATCTATTTTATTGTTTATTAACTCATAAGGCCTGACATCAATTTCTTATGCATAATATAGAGCTCACGTATAAAATTATCATTGAATATTGTTTTGACTATATGATGATGATCACTGATGATCATAGTGTGTAGGTGCATGACTACTATTTCATTTGTGTATTAGTTAGGAGTAGTTATTTAGTTAGCAAGTAGTTGAGTTAGTTGGAGAAGTTGTTAGAGTTTGTTAGAGGGTTATGATGAGCTGTTAGTGAGTTGTACATAAGCTACAATCTTATCTCAAGTCTTAGTTCAAGTCTATAAATAGACAGAACATTATACTATTCCATTGATGCATAATAAAATTCAGCTTCACTTCATCTCTCTCTTCTCCTTTGATTGCAAATCATCAAGCTGTAAGGCTTGTATTTCACATGGTATTAGATCCTTGAGCTCAATACTAAGCATATTTTTATCAATTTCTGATCGATTTCTCGGTGAAATTTGAGATCTCCATTTCAATTTCTTCTTCTTCACAATTTTGATACACTCTAAAGTTTGATTCTTTGACTTATAGTCCCCAAAATTGATCAAAGTGATCCATTTCTCACTTATGGTTCTTATAGTTCCAGTGCTTTACTTGCTCCAATCAAGTTAACTAGTTTCGAAACCTATATTCTGTGGAGTGAATCGATGTATATTGCTCTGTTAGAAAAGAGAAAGTTTGGTTTTGTTACTGAACCTGCAATAAAGAGTCATATAGAGATAAAATCCATGAAAAATGGGAAACATGTATTGCCATTGTCCTTTCCTGGATCATGAACACTATGAGTGAGAATTTACTATCTTGTATTATTTATGCCACAAGTGCTTGTACAGTTTGGGAAGATTTAAAGGAGAGATATGACAATCTGAATCATATGCGTATATATCAATTACATCGTGAAATCATTATGCATTCTCAAGGTATAGATTCAATCACAGTTTATTTTACAAAATTGAAAAGTTTGTAGAGTGAATATGATGTTCTAGTGCTTAATCATAGCTGTGATTTCCCTAAGTCTAGAGAGTATTTAGATTACATGTGTCAACTCAGACTTTTATAATTTTTGAGTGGTTTAAATGAGTCCTATTATCAATCTAGGAGACAAATACTACTCAAAGGAGTAACTCCTACACTTAATCAAACTTATGCTATTCTGATAGAGGATGAGATCCAACATTCAGCCTGTATGCTTGCTGTGAATGATCAATCAGAACCACTTGCTATGCAAGTAAATCACAACTATGGTTATGGACAAGACAACACCAATTATAAAGGCAGAAAATATGAATATTGTTAAGCAAGGATACCAAAGGTATGAAACAAGTTAACATGACAGGTATTACTACTTGTTTCCTGTGCAAAACTTGTTCTAATAGTTGGATTGTAGATTCAGGAGCTACACATCATGTGTCTGTATATGGAATCCTATTCATAGAAATACAAGACTAGTTCCTAAACACTTGAACAAATTACACCTCCCAACAGGTGATCAAGTTCTAATTTCCTATACTGGAGATGCCTACATGTTTGCAGATGATGTGATCAAGGATGTTCTCTTTGTTCCAGATTTCAAGCTTAATTTGTTATTTGTTGCTAAGATAACCAAGGAACTTTCATGCTTTGCGTCCGTTTATCCTGATTTTAATATCTTTCAGGACCACTTCAATAACAAGGTGAAGGGGATTGGTAGAAAAGATGGTGGACTATATGTTCTTAAAGGAGAATGGAAAAGAGATATTAACTATACAGAATCAAACCACTGCAGACTCATTGCAGAATTTTTACCTTCTAGTTACAGCTTGTGGCACCAAAAACTTAGGCATCCAGCTTTTCAGGTTTTGAAGTGCTTAGATATTTTGAAGAATCCTAGTGATGTAAATATATTGAATAAATGTATTGTGTGTCCACTAGCCAAACAGATAAGACTGTCATTCCCTACAGGTACTACAAGGTCTTATACATGTTCTGAACTTGTACACATGGATTTATGGGGTCCATATAGAGCTTCTACATTTGATAACAAGTATTATTTCTTGAATATGGTAGATGACTATAGTAGATATACTTAGGTTCATATTTTGCAGCTAAAATTTGAGTCCATAGTAGCTATTAAGAACTTTATTTCCATGATTAAAACACAGTTTGGAGTGGTAGTGAAGATCATCAGATCTGACAATCGGACTGAGTTTATCAACTCTCAATGACAGACTTTATTTTAGTCTCTAGGAATTCTGCATCAAACAAGCTGCCCTCCTACTCCTTAACAAAATAGAGTTGTGGAGAGGAAGCACAAGAACATATTAAACATAGCCAGAGAACTCAAGTTTCAGTCTCACTGTCACACCCCAAATCCCATTGGAGCGGACTGGCACCCGTAGCCGAGGAGGCCCGGGAGAACCCGTTCATAACCTATACTTTCACATTTACATTACTTATGAAAATTAGAAATTTGGGCAGCACTTCATTGTAAATAGAAGAAAACAGTACCTGTATCAACCCAGCAGACACACATAAATATATATATATATATGAACAGTAATTGGCCGTCAGAGCCATCACGTCTATCAACCAAACACTCCTATGGCTGTACAATATGTCTACAAAAGCCTCTACATAGATACACCACTGAGTTGGGGTCGGGACGAACTCCCGCCCACAAAAGACTTTTATACAAATACCAAAGGTACATATAGAGACGACTTGGGATGCCCCGAAACAACTGGAGCTCACCACTAACAATAGAATTTCATGGCTCTTACTGCGGAGGTGTACGACCTGAAGTACCTGTTCCTGCAGGCATGAATGCAGGTCCCCCGTGAGGGACGTCAGTACGGAAATATGTACTGAGTATGTAAGGCAGGGAGTATCAACATGAGATACAAAAGATCAACAGAACCCAGATACCAGTGAATAAACAGTATGAGTAGACCACACTTAAAAGAACTGATGGGATACCTGCACATTACTTTCATATCATTACTTTCCGTAATCCTTATCAATACATAACATATGTCATACAATGGCCAACTGATCAGTGGTACTAATACAATACATCAGGGACCACCCCTGGAATAGCATATATATACATAATCTTTATAATACAATGGCCAACTGATCAGTGGTACTAATACAATACATCAGGTACCACCCCTGGAATAACATATATATACATAATCTTTATAATACAATGGCCAACTGATCAGTGGTACTAATACAATACATCAGGGACCACCCCTGGAATAGCATATATATACATAATCTTTATAATACAATGGCCAACTGATCAGTGGTACTAATACAATACATCAAGGACCACCCCTGGAATAGCATATATATACATAATCTTTATAATACAATGGCCAACTGATCAGTGGTACTAATATAATACATCATATCATCAATTTAAAATATAGACATTCCATTTCTTAAATCAATTAATCTTTGAGATTGGTTACTTTGTGGTCACACTTTATGGAACTTGAAACCATGATACTTCAATAGGAAAAACATGTAAATAGGTAATCAATATCATGAAAATGGAGTAGAGAATCATGGATACCTCATTAAACCATTTCGGAGTCAACAATAGTATATGGGTATTTTTTTTGACTAGCCGGACATCTTAAAAGTGAAAACAAGTTCAATTGATAGTGTCGAAGATCATATGATGTTATTATGTGTCATGTGTCGTAGGACAATGTTGGAAGCCTACTTGAGAGTGCCATGGGTCATTATTCATGCCAAAGAGTAGATAGAGTATGTCTTACATACCTTGATATAACCACTTCAATACAAGTGACTTCCCGTACTCTTCGAACACTTATCTACAATAAGTCATTTGTGGCAAACTAGTATTAGCAACCAAACCTTACCATTTAGGTATTAAATTCACCAATTAATGTCTAGGAAGTAATCCCTTAGCTCATCAATAAGAGTACTACATACATCCTCTTATACTCTTATTACATTCACATATCATGCATTTTCATGAAATATCCCTCAACATCACTCTAAGCCTTTACTTCCCTTCTTAATCACCATCCAATACCAACATGATCACTAGGCATACATAACCACTAATGTAATGATATATCACCACAATTCATTCTTCATAATCCAATACAGCAACTTCCATAACTTACTACTAACAATTTATACACAACAATTCATAACTACGTTTCTAGTTATCTTCCAACATCAAGACAATACTCATAATTCTTTATCAATACTTATTCATGGATAAGAATCAAGAATAAACAATATTCATACCTTAAAAATGGACTCTTGTATTTAGAATCCTCCTTACATAACCATGGGGTGCTTCTCGAAGCTTTCGAGATGGTGAACACAACTACGGAACCAATTTGAATTTTCTACGGTTGAATCTTGAGTTATTTGGGATTTTGTTTGAAACCCTAAAGGGTATTCTTGAGAGAAAATTAGAGAAAAGGGGTATATTTTGCTGAATTTGGAGCTGAATCAGATGTTATAGACGAATTAGGGGTGAGGTGAAATGACTAAAATTCCCCTAAGAAAACAAGAAAAGTCGAAACTATCCCTCAGTTGACAAACTGACAGGCTGAAGTAAAACGGATATAACTCCTTACCTAGATGTTGTATTTGGATGAAACCAGTTTCATTGGAAAGACGACTCAAAGATCTTTCGTTTGATATATTATATCTCACACAGTTCATTATATACAGGGAGTTATGATCGTTTGAAGTTGACCCTGAAATGCTGGAAAAAAAACTGGGCAATAGGCTTTGCGTTTTGCTACTGTTTTGAAATCCAAACGCAGCCTTATGCATTCCGAAAAATTCCAAAACTTATCCAAGATGTACTATGAGATTGCCCGATCGTAACGCAACTTGAAAATCTAAAAATGAAGGTCGGGAAGGTCGAGAAGTTGTATCCCGAAGGTTGCCAGCTAAAATGACTCGAAGTTACACTTAGAAAAATTTTTCAAGTTTTTAAGTCTAAGAGCACTCTATTAAAGGCTAATCCATGCACGACTTTTACGGGGTGTTACATTATCTCCCCCTTGGGATCATTCGTCCCCGAATGATGGATTGGAAATGTTGAAGCCTTAAAGGTATGGAATAACGCAGGCACGACATGCCTTCTAATAAAGAATACACTGATCTGAAACATGACCATATGGATATAACTACTGATATTCTGAATTCTTATATCGGACATGCATATCTGATGCATGGAATACACGACTGGAGCCACTCATAAGCTGAGTTCTCATAATGAACATGCAAACCTAATTTATGGATTTGTTATTGAGTTGATCTCATGAACGCAGAACTGAATACATAGATAAGCTGAACTTTTTCTATTGAACATGCATTTCTAATGCAGGCATATCTGACTGAGCTGACACAAGAACGTATGACTGAATACGCAATATCAATTGAGGCGAAGCTTGTAATAAGAATCTATGCACGCAACCAAATGGGGTATCTCCCCCTTGGGATCCTACATCCCTCTATGAGTGTTCAATTCACTAAGATACTTGGAAAAGGGAGGAAATGCACACAGCACCTATGATTTTGATTCATAACTGAACCTCTGGAATCTGAATCTAGTACATGACGCATGAACTGAATTATACTCGCAACTACTAGTATACTCAATCTTGGAATAGTAACATATCTGAGAATTCGGGTAGCATGATTAATTGAAAAGACAAGCAAACAAATCATGAGAATTTGACTTTCTGACTATTGAACTGATTTGCTGGCTGAACAGATTGAACTACACAGGAAACTTATACCCAATCTGGAGTATCTTATCAACACTCTTCGTAAAAAAAATTCTAATAGCATTAGGCAGCAAAAGATCTTGGGCATGAGTCACACGATACATCCGACTATAGGATCCCAACATTGACATTACTCTGCAGCCTGGAATATAGACATATAACTCATAAATCATGATAGAATTGTCAGTCCTTAGTCAATGCGACTTCTTACTTCCAAGATTAGCACACTCCTCGAATACTCCCTTAACTGTACTATTTCCCTTAGATACCACATTCATTCGATTCAACTTATAATTCTCATATGGGCATTGATAGCTCTTTCTACAATGTCTATAGTAGCTTAAATCCTTTCACTGTGATCAAGCCTAACTCCAAGTCCCAAAAATACAACATGTCATACCATGATACTAGTCTAAACAATATGATTCAATCTTCCATATCCTTTTAAAGTTCACACCCTAAGCATATCATGCCTTCCCACATTAATGACTAACTCTGAACTCTTACCATAGATTCACTAGCGCATATTGCGTCCCTTTACTAAAATCCCAACATGTCGTTCAAGCCAATCTTTATAACCTCATATGAACTTCAACCCAAACACCCATGAAGAAACACTTCACATATTCTCTAAACCACTATTAATATAACTTCCACGCGCTACCCCAAGAACATACACATACAAATTTCCACTAAAACTCACATATATCAAAAACTTGGCCCCAGATCTTACTTCACACTTATGGTCTTATTTAAAACAAGCATACTATAAAGCGTGAGTACATGAGTCATGAGCTACATGACCTCAATTTGGAGTTCATAACTTATGGAATGGGATTTCCGACTACTGAATGAACTGAAACTTCTCATTTTAGAACTTGAAGAGTACATGATTCTCTATCATAAGCATGAACATCAATTTTGATCATTGGACTGAAACGTAAGGCATGAGTAGATATTGGGATAACTGAAAAAAATATACTGAGACAAGAATGGGTTGAGTCTCAACCTCACTTTCTGACGTTCTATATCATCATGACATCACGACTAGAATCTGAAGGCCTGACTTGGTTATTCGCTCTAACATCTCCCCCTTAGCTTCAAGCTCTGATATTAAGTTTGGGAGATCCCTTACTAGACTTTAAACTGAAGTACACTCACTGCACTCTGGGGTCTGAAAAACTACTATACACGCATATCATGGCACTTAACCCAAATGACTACACCTGAAAGTGGAACACATACTGTTAATACTGCCTTCTGAGATACACTTTATCATTCTATAGACCCAGCAGTCATCATATAATACTTGCACTTACTAACTTCGGTTCTTCATGAGTATCCCCATAGTCGGACAGCACACCCTCTAGTGCTTTAACTCTTATTTCTATTAGTTCAACCTTCAAAAACTCAAACTTAGAATCTAGCACTCAACATGGATATCACCAAGCCTTCAATGAAACATACTACTTCCGACATAGCCTATCAATATCGCGAGTCCAAACTTACATCTCTATACTATGAGAATCAAGATCATATAAAAAGGCTCAACACTATAAATCAAATAAACTTAGGCTCTTGCATACACCACTCAAGCCTATTAGATTACTTCTATAAAACTAGTATCATTAACCAAGAAGTCATCACATCCACCTTCATGGGCATCAATTGTTCAAACTTAATGTCTAGTGCTTAACATGATTTACAATCCAACCTTATACATAATTCTTACAAAACATACATCATAAATCTTAAATCACTATTTTTACAACCACATTTTGACGCTCAACGTCACAACAGATTAAACTCCTCACGTTTTGGGCATGTTTAGAACTATTCGGGCGCGTTTTCGAGCTTGACGGGGCTTCGATAAATGCCCCGCATTGCTGCCAACATTCCAGCACCTTCTAGATGGTCAAAATAGTCTGGCAGCACATTTATTAGACTTTAGAAAGTTCACGCGGGCTGGTATCAAACTGCAAATTTTCCACTTTAAAAGGTCCACAAAGGTTGGCAAGCATGTGCAGAAATTTCAGCAAGCATGTGCAGGATTTTCAGATTTTCAGCTTGTAGTTGATAATTGTATAGCTTGCATTTTTGTACCTTGTTGACTTAGGGACTTTTAGGTACTATAAATACATGATGTAAGGCATCATAGGCATCAGCTCATACTTGTTTTATTCAGTAAATACCACCCATGAAGAATACAACATAATTTACTAGTCCATCAAATTGGGACATTTTACCCCAAATACTTGATTTTATCTAGATACTATCCACGACCAAAGCACCTATATAACATTACTACTACCAAGGAAAAGAAGGTCAAGGGGTAAAGTCACATAATAGACATGATCGACATTAATCTTATATTGTAACCCCATACAATCTTATCTACTTATACGGCCTCTCACATCACGCTTACTTACTTAAGCATACATTTAGTCTGCCTTCAAATTCCACAAACAACCATGAGTCTATACTTACAACTTACTGGCTAATATAGCCATTTTCACACTTCAAGCAACCTACAAATCACTCTAACTAACAACTCCTTCTCTACAATCTACTAAACAACACACAAGGACGAATAACCTCTTTACCAACTCAATCTCATGCAAACAAATTCAGCAATACATCTATTAAACCAACACAAGAACAACAAGTTGGACAACAAGTTGCTAGTGAATCGAAATAGGCCTCACACGGCTTCACTAGACTTTGATTTTGTATTTTGAACAAGAAAATGAAATGAATGACAAGTCAACTATGCTAGTGAATCGAAAGAGCCCCACACGGCTTCACTAGACTTTATTTTATTTTATTTTTTTTCAACAACACCTTGATGACAAGATTACATGAGATAGAAATTTAATACGCAACATCCAATGAACTAAGAATACACGTATTACTCTGTATAAATAAAATCGGAGTCAAACACTTCCTCCACGGACTACCATACCATCCACACATGCTACTCGTTACCACATTAGTCTATCACCATAGGGGGGGTGGGGGTAAATCATTCTCGAACATCGGTTATTCAACTAAAATATTCATTTACACAAAAGTCACCCTCACTCTGACTTCTAACTTTGTGACTTCACATCACCAACTTCTTGGTCTAATTTCACTACCAATAAGTCATGACAACAACACTTTTAATGCATACTACTATTCGGGTGGAAATACAGTTCCAACATTCTACTACACATCATTCTCCCTTAAGCAAGACATTTGTAACATAAATTTGAAAGGGACTAAATGCAATTAATACCTGAAGCTGAAAAGCACGATTCCATCAAGATCAATGTCTACATCGGAATCAATACACATTGAAGCACTAACGGACTCTTCTCAAGTCCTTGCACAATTTAAACTCTTATATGGTTCAATCAGAAAGGACCATACCATTAGATTCTAAACTTCTACACTTGAATCACCTCAAAAATGAGACATATCGGAGGACATTAGAGTAAGGAAAGAATTTGGGATGACTTTTTACTTTCATATGGGCGACATCAAAGCGCGAATAAGAGTATGAAAGAGGAACATTCTGACTCTATTGCACGAACTAAGAAATGGAGAGTGGAAATAATCCCTAAATGCCCAATAGCCTCCTGTTTATAGATGTGGTGCACAACACACCGATAAACGAGATTCTACATAGACACGGCTTTGTAGACTCACTAGGACGAACTTCTCTGATACCACTTCTGTCACACCCCAAATCCCATTGGAGCGGACTGGCACCCGTAGCCGAGGAGGCCCGGGAGAACCCGTTCATAACCTATACTTTCACATTTACATTACTTATGAAAATTAGAAATTTGGGCAGCACTTCATTGTAAATAGAAGAAAACAGTACCTGTATCAACCCAGCAGACACGCATAAATATATATATATATATATGAACAGTAATTGGCCGTCAGAGCCATCACGTCTATCAACCAAACACTCCTATGGCTGTATAATATGTCTACAAAAGCCTCTACATAGATACACCACTGAGTTGGGGTCGGGACGAACTCCCTCCCACAAAAGACTTTTATACAAATACCAAAGGTACATATAGAGACGACTTGGGATGCCCCGAAACAACTGGAGCTCACCACTAATAATAGAATGTCATGGCTCTTACTGCGGAGGTGTACGACCTGAAGTACCTGTTCCTGCAGGCATGAATGCAGGTCCCCCGTGAGGGACGTCAGTACGGAAATATGTACTGAGTATGTAAGGCAGGGAGTATCCACATGAGATACAAAAGATCAACAGAACCCAGATACCAGTGAATAAACAGTATGAGTAGACCACACTTAAAAGAACTGATGGGATACCTGCACATTACTTTCATATCATTACTTTCCGTAATCCTTATCAATACATAACATATGTCATACAATGGCCAACTGATCAGTGGTACTAATACAATACATCAGGGACCACCCCTGGAATAGCATATATATACATAATCTTTATAATACAATGGCCAACTGATCAGTGGTACTAATACAATACATCAGGTACCACCCCTGGAATAACATATATATACATAATCTTTATAATACAATGGCCAACTGATCAGTGGTACTAATACAATACATCAGGGACCACCCCTGGAATAGCATATATATACATAATCTTTATAATACAATGGCCAACTGATCAGTGGTACTAATACAATACATCAAGGACCACCCCTGGAATAGCATATATATACATAATCTTTATAATACAATGGCCAACTGATCAGTGGTACTAATATAATACATCATATCATCAATTTAAAATATAGACATTCCATTTCTTAATTCAATTAATCTTTGAGATTGGTTACTTTGTGGTCACACTTTATGGAACTTGAAACCATGATACTTCAATAGGAAAAACATGTAAATAGGTAATCAATATCATGAAAATGGAGTAGAGAATCATGGATACCTCATTAAACCATTTCGGAGTCAACAATAGTATATGGGTATTTTTTTTGACTAGCCGGACATCTTAAAAGTGAAAACAAGTTCAATTGATAGTGTCGAAGATCATATGATGTTATTATGTGTCATGTGTCGTAGGACAATGTTGGAAGCCTACTTGAGAGTGCCATGGGTCATTATTCATGCCAAAGAGTAGATAGAGTATGTCTTACATACCTTGATATAACCACTTCAATACAAGTGACTTCCCGTACTCTTCGAACACTTATCTACAATAAGTCATTTGTGGCAAACTAGTATTAGCAACCAAACCTTACCATTTAGGTATTAAATTCACCAATTAATGTCTAGGAAGTAATCCCTTAGCTCATCAATAAGAGTACTACATACATCCTCTTATACTCTTATTACATTCACATATCATGCATTTTCATGAAATATCCCTCAACATCACTCTAAGCCTTTACTTCCCTTCTTAATCACCATCCAATACCAACATGATCACTAGGCATACATAACCACTAATGTAATGATATATCACCACAATTCATTCTTCATAATCCAATACAGCAACTTCCATAACTTACTACTAACAATTTATACACAACAATTCATAACTACGTTTCTAGTTATCTTCCAACATCAAGACAATACTCATAATTCTTTATCAATACTTATTCATGGATAAGAATCAAGAATAAACAATATTCATACCTTAAAAATGGACTCTTGTATTTAGAATCCTCCTTACATAACCATGGGGTGCTTCTCGAAGCTTTCGAGATGGTGAACACAACTACGGAACCAATTTGAATTTTCTACGGTTGAATCTTGAGTTATTTGGGATTTTGTTTGAAACCCTAAAGGGTATTCTTGAGAGAAAATTAGAGAAAAGGGGTATATTTTGCTGAATTTGGAGCTGAATCAGATGTTATAGACGAATTAGGGGTGAGGTGAAATGACTAAAATTCCCCTAAGAAAACAAGAAAAGTCGAAACTATCCCTCAGTTGACAAACTGACAGGCTGAAGTAAAACGGATATAACTCCTTACCTAGATGTTGTATTTGGATGAAACCAGTTTCATTGGAAAGAAGACTCAAAGATCTTTCGTTTGATATATTATATCTCACACAGTTCATTATATACAGGGAGTTATGATCGTTTGAAGTTGACCCTGAAATGCTGGAAAAAAAACTGGGCAACAGGCTTTGCGTTTTGCTACTGTTTTGAAATCCAAACGCAGCCTTATGCATTCCGAAAAATTCCAAAACTTATCCAAGATGTACTATGAGATTGCCCGATCGTAACGCAACTTGAAAATCTAAAAATGAAGGTCGGGAAGGTCGAGAATTTGTATCCCGAAGGTTGCCAGCTAAAATGACTCGAAGTTACACTTAGAAAAATTTTTCAAGTTTTTAAGTCTAAGAGCACTCTATTAAAGGCTAATCCATGCACGACTTTTACGGGGTGTTACACTCACTTGCCCATTAAGTATTGTGGATTATGTGTGAAGGCTACATTGTACATCATGAATAGGTTACCATCTATTGTGCTAAAAGGTAAGAGTCCATTCAAATTCTTGTTCTCCAAGGATCCTAAGCTATCTCATCTTAGGGTGTTTAAGTGTCTATGTTATGTAACTATCCTCCCAAGAGGTGATAAATTTACAGAAAGGGCTAAACCTACAATGTTAGTTGGCTATTCTATAATACCCCGTAAATTTTTTCGTACACTTATCGCGATTGTATGGGGTCCTAAAGACTTGCGTATAGGTTAAATTAAGTTTATGGTGTTCGGAAGTATCCCGTCAATAATTGTATGTGTAGGTATTGGAATACACTTTCCAACGGTATAAAGTTTGCCCAAAACAGAGTAGTATTTTATATAAGCGAGCACATTCAAAATTTCAAAACGGTGGCCGGGAAGCCTGTGAACAGTAATTCTGCAGGAAAATTACTGCAGCTAGGCAATCAAACTTTAGATGATAATAACTCCTTGTACAAAAAGAACTGTGTGAGCTGCTATATATAGACGAAAATATCCGAGAGTATTCTTTCCGATGAAATTGGTTTCATCCAAATCCAATGTCTGAGTAAGGAGCTATACCAGTTTTACTGCAGCCTATCAAAAACAAAACAGAATTGTCTGACAGATTTTTGGGTCAACTTTAAACGACCATAACTCCTTGTAAAGGAAGAACTGGGTGGTATACTTTATACTAAAATGAAATCCCTTTGAATTATCTCTCCAATTCAATTGGTTTCACCCAAATCCGATACCGGAGCAAAGAGTTATGATCGATTTACTTCAGCCTGTCAAAACTGTCCACTGGGGACAGATTCGGGATTTATTTCAATTTTTAGGGCACAATGGTCATTTTCTATTACCTTTGGACGAAAATTGGTCTTAAAAACCTGCACTTAGCCTCATTTGTATCAGATGTTATCCAAATATTAGGAGAGGTGAAACCCTAGCCAATTTCAACATCAAATATTTTGTGATTCAACCGTAGAAAATTCAAATTGGTTCCGTAGTTGTGTTCACCATCTCGAAAGCTTCGAGAAGCACCCCATGGTTATGTAAGGAGGATTCTAAATACAAGAGTTCATTGTTAAGGTATGAATATTGTTTATTCTTGATTCTTATCCATGAATAAGTATTTATAAAGGATTATGAGTATTGTCTTGTTGTTGGAAGATAACTAGAAACATAGTTATGACTTGTTGTGTATAAATTGTTAGTAGTAAATTATGGAAGTTGTTGTATTGGATTATGGAGGATGAATTGTGGTGATATATCATTATATTAGTGGTTATGTATGCCTAGTGATAATGTTGGTATTGGATGGTGATTAAGAAGGGAAATAAAGGCTAAGAGTGATGTTGAGGGATATTTCATGAAATGCATGATATGTGAATGTAATAAGATTATAAGAGGATGTATGTAGTACTCTTATTGATGAGCTAAAGGATTACTTCCTAGACATTATTTGGTGAAGTTAATACCTAAATGGTAAGGTTTGGTTGCTAATACTAGTTTGCCACAAATGACTTATTGTAGATAAGTGTTCGAAGAGTACGGGAAGTCTCTTGTATTGAAGTGGTTATATAAAGGTATGTAAGACATACTCTATCTAATCTTTGGCATGAATAATGACCCATGGCACTCTCAAGTAAGCTTCCAACATTTTCCTACCACACATGACACATAATAACATCATATGATCTTCGACACTACCAATTGAACTTGTTTTCACTTTTAAGATGTTCGGCTAGTCAAAAAAATGTCCATATACTATTGTTGACTCCGAAATGGTTTAATGAGGTGTCCATGATTCTCTACTTCATCTTCATGATATTGATTACCTATTTACATGTTTTTCCTATTGAGGTATCATGGTTTCTAGTTCCATAAAGTGTGACCACAAAGTAACCAATCTCAAAGATTAATTGAATTAAGAAATGGAATGTCTATATTTTAAATCGATGATATGACGTAATGTATTAGTACCACTGATCAGTTGGCCATTGTATTATAAAGATTATGTATATATGCTATTCCGGGGGTGGTCCCTGATGTATTGTATTAGTACCACTGTTCAGTTGGCCATTGTATGACATATGTTATGTATTGATAAGGATTACGGGAAGTAATGATATGAAAGTAATGTGCAGGTATCCCATCAGTTATTTTAAGTGTGGTCTACTCATACTGTTTATTCACTGGTATCTGGGTTCTGTTGATCTTTTGTATGTCATCTTGATACTCGCTGCCTTACATACTCAGTACATATTTCCGTACTGACGTCCCTCACGGGGGGCCTGTATTCATGCCTGCAGGAACAGGTACTTCAGGTCGTACACCTCTGCAGTAAGAGCCAGGACATTCTATTGTTAGTGGTGAGCTCCAGTTGTTTCGGGGCATCCCAAGTCGTCTCTATGTGTACCTTTGATATTTGTATAAAAGTCTTTTGTGGGCGGGAGTTTGTCCTGACCCCAAATCAGTTGTGTATCTATGTAGAGGCTTTTGTAGACATATTGTACAGCCATAAGAGTGTTTGGTTGATAGACGTGATGGCTCTGACGGCCAGTTACTGTTCATATATATATATTTATGTGTGTCTGTTGGGATGATACAGGTACTGTTTTCTTCTATTTACAACGAAGTGCTGCCCAAATTTCTAATTTTAATAAGTAATGTAAATGTGAAAGTATAGGTTATGAACGGGTTCTCCCGGGCCTCCTCGGCTACGGGTGCCAGTCCGCTCCAATGGAATTTGGAGTATGACAGAAGTGGTATCAGAGAAGTTCGTCCTAGTGAGTCTACAAAGCCATGTCTACGTAGAATCTCGTTTATCGGTGTGTTGTGCACCACATCTATAAACAAGAGGCTATTGGACATTTAGGGATTGTTTCCACTCTCCATTTCTTAGATCGTACAATAGATCCCATATTAGAGATAAAGTCATAATCAATCGTTTAATCCAATTGTTTCTTTTTTATTTATTATAGTGACGATGACGGTTACAAGGAGAAAGAATAAGTGGTAGCGACTAGATGCAGTGGCCGGAGAAGGTACTAGTAAGTCACCACCGGCACAAGCTGAACCAAGTGAGTCTCAAGCAGAGCATATATCAGACGCTTCTTCTCCTCCGGAAGGGCCGTCTATTAATGTTGTTGATCGAGATTTGAGGATTGCAGTACAACTTCTGACATGTATATTTGCCGGTAAAGTTCAAGGGCAAGCTATTCCTACCACGGGTTCTAGTGGTACAGATAAAGCAGCTAGCCTTCGGACACAGGATTTTCTGAAAATGGATCCTCCTACTTTTACCGAATCAGATATTAATGAAGACCCGCAGGACTTTGTCGATCAATCCCAAAGGGCTCTAGATGTTATGCACGTATCCGGTAAAGAGATGGTTGAGCTAGCAGCATATAGACTAAAAGGAGAGGCAATATTGTGGTACGAGGATTGGAAACTATCTAAGGATATTGATGCACGTCCAACTACGTGGGGAGAGTTCAAAAATGCATTTATTGATCATTATCTTCCATTTGAGACTTGTCAGGCCCGTGTAGATCAATTCTTAAATCTTCGTCAGGGTAATATGAGTGTAAGGGAGTATAGTCTTCGATTTAACTCCTTGTCTCGATATGCTTCTAATGTGGTAGCTACTATGGACGACAGAGTTCATCACTATATGAATAGATTGGAACCATACTTGGTTAGAGATTGTACCATTGCTTCTTTGAATAAGGACATGGATATAGCGAGGATACAAGCTTTCGCTCAGAAGATGGAAGATCAGAGGCAAAGAAGAAGAACCCAGGAATCAAAAAAAGGATATTCTAAGCGGCCCACAGCTATAGGGCAGTTTGTGGCATCTCAGGGAGGTTTTAGGCCTTCGTTCTCTCATAGATTGCCTAGCCCGTTATCTTTTTATCCTGCAATTAGTGATCCACCGCAATTTCAAAGGTTCAGAGGTAATCAGTTTGGGCAAAGCAGTGAAAATCAGAGTTCGCGAACAGTGGGGTATCAAGGGCAAGGGAGTATGAGTCAATTGCTTTTGGTGCAGTAATCCGGGGCATATGGCTAAAGATTGCCCATGCAGGACCACAGGTGGTATAACACGACCTACCGGATCAGCTGTTGCATCGTCATCGGTGCCTCCTTTGTGTAGGGGTGCACAACCTATGGGTCACGTTAGAGGTGATAGAGGAGCAGCTAGTGCTAGCGGAGCTCAGAACCATGTGTATGCCCTAGCAGATCGACAGAATTTAGAGGCTTCTCCAGACGTGGTTACAAGTACGTTGTCCATCTTTGCATTTGATGTGTATGCCTTAATTGATCCTGGTTCTACATTATCGTATGCTACTACTTTGGTTGCGGGAAGGTTCGCAAGAACACCCGAATTATTAGCCAAGCCATTTGAAGTATCAACGCCAGTAGGGGAATCTCTTATAGCTAGGAATGTTTATCGAAATTGTGTTGTGAATATTTGTGGTCGTGATACGATGGCCGATCTTGTTGAGTTAGAAATGGTAGATTTTGATGTTATTATGGGCATGGATTGGTTAGCGTCTTGTTATGCTACAGTAGATTGCCGTTCTAAGAAGGTATATTTCCATTTCCCAAATGAGGCAGTACTTGAATGGAAGGGTAATGTTGGCGCGCCGAGAGGTAGATTTATTTCTTACTTGAAGGCAAGAAAAATGATTTCCAAGGGGTACATATACCATCTGGTTAGAGTAAGGGATACAGAGGCAGAGCCTCCAACTTTTAAGACCGTTCCGGTTGTGAATGAATTTCCTGATGTATTTCCTAAAGAACTACCAAGTTTACCTCCTGAACGAGAAGTGGAGTTTGGTATTGATTTGTTTCTAGACACACAGTCAATCTCAATTCCTCCTTATAGAATGGCACCGGCAGAGTTGCGAGAATTGAAAGAGCAACTGAAAGACTTGCTAGAGAAGGGATTCATCAGGCCTAGTATGTCTCCTTGGGGAGCACCAGTATTATTTGTGCGTAAGAAAGATGGTTCGCTGAGGATGTGTATTGACTATTGGCAATTGAATAAGGTGACTATCAATAATAAATACCCCCTTCCCCGAATTGATGATTTATTTGACCAGTTGCATGGTTCCCAGTGTTTTTCCAAGATTGACTTGAGATCAGTCTATCATCAAGTGAGAGTCAAGGATAAAGATATACCCAAGACAGCTTTCCGAACACGGTATGGTCATTATGAATTCCTAGTTATGTCATTCGGGCTGACAAATGCACCCGCAGTTTTTATGGATCTGATGAATAGGTTGTTTAAGCTATTTCTAGATGTGTTTGTGATAGTTTTCATAGATGATATTCTGATCTACTCTAGATCAGAAGAGAACCATGTTAATCACTTAAGGCAGGCGTTGCAGATTCTTCGTGATCGTAAGCTGTATGCTATGTTTTCAAAATGTGAGTTTTGGCTCAAGTCAGTGGCATTTTTGGGCCATATTGTATCTAGTGAAGGCATAAAAGTTGACACTTAGAAGATTGAGGCTGTGAAGAATTGGCCAAGACCCACGACACCTACGGAGATTCGTAGTTTCCTCGGGTTGGCAGGTTATTATAGAAGGTTTGTTGAAGGTTTTCTTCTATTTCTGCACCCTTGACTAAGTTGACGCATAAAGCCTTCAAGTTTCAATGGAATGATGCCTGTGAAAAGAGTTTCCAGGATTTGAAGAGCAAATTGACTTCTACACCGGTATTGGTACTTCCTGAAGGCACGAAAGGGTATGCAGTGTACTGTGATGCTTCGAGAATTGGCTTAGGATGCGTACTAATGCAACATGGTAGAGTAATATCCTATGGCTCTAGACAGTTGCGACCTCATGAGAGGAATTATCCCATGCATGATCTTGAGCTAGCTGCAGTTGTATTTGTTTTGAAGATATGGCGCCACTACTTATATGGGGTTCATGTTGACATATATACCGATCATAAGAGCCTGCAATATATCTTCAGTTAGAAAGATCTAAACTTGAGGCAACAGAGATGGCTTGAATTGTTGAAAGATTATGATGTTGATATCTTGTATCATTCAGGGAAAGCGAATGTGGTAGCGGATGCACTGAGTCATAAGTCTAAAATGGCATCTATAGAAAAGCAAGAGATGATTAAGGATCTTCACCAACTAGCTAATTTGGGAGTCCGACTTCTCGAAACTCCTGATGAAGAGGTTATTGTACGTAATGCAGTGGAATCTTCATTGATAGCTGAAGTGAAAGAGAAGCAGTATGCAGATCCAATTTTATTGTAGCTTAAGGAGGATGTGCAGAGTGGCATGACAAAGGCATTTGAGCTTACGCAAGTAGGAGTGCTTCAGTGTCAGAATCATTTATGTGTACCTGATGTAGTTGAGCTAAGAAAGAGAATTATGACCAAAGCACACTGTTCAAGGTATTCCATCCATCCAGGGTCGACTAAGATATATCAAGATTTGAAAGTAATATATTGGTGGAATGACATGAAGAATAATATTGTCGAATTTGTAGTGGAATGTCCGAATTATCAAAGAGTCAAAGTAGAACACCAGAAACCCGGGGATTACATGCAATGTATAGATCTTCCAGTCTGGAAGTGGGACAAGATCAATATGTATTTCATCACGGGTTTGCCTCGTACATATCGAAAGTTTGATTCCATATGGGTGATCATTGATAGGTTTACCAAATCTGCGCACTTCTTACCAGTTAAGACAACTTATACGGCGGAAGAGTATGCAAAGTTGTATATTAAGGAGATCGTTCGGTTACACGGAGTTCCAATTTCCATTATATCCGATCGAGGATCCCAATTTACCGCGAATTTCTGGAAGTCTTTTCAAAGGAGTTTGGGGACACAAGTGAATCTAAGTACAGCTTTTCATCCTCAAACGGACGGACAAGCGGAACGTACCATCCAAACACTTGAAGATATGCTACAAGCATGTGTATTAGATTTCAAAGGCAACTGGGATGATCACCTACCTCTTATCAAGTTTGCCTACAATAATAGCTATCATTCAAGTATCAAAATGGCACCATATGAAGCATTGTATGGAAAAAAGTGTAGATCGCCAATAGGATGGTTTGAAGCAGGTGATGCGGTCTTATTTGGACCGGATCTTGTTTATCAAGCAATGGAGAAGGTTAAAGTGATCCAACAACGGCTTGCAACAGCTCAAAGTCGACACAAATCTTATGCGGATGTTAGAAGAAGAGGACTTGAGTTTTCTATCGACGATTGGGTATTCTTGAAAGTATCACCAATTAAAGGAGTGATGAGGTTTGGCAAGAAAGGAAAGTTAAGTCCACGATACATAGGTCCGTATAAGATCATTCAAAGATTTGGACAAGTTGCTTATGAGTTAGAGCTACCTCAAGAGCTCTCAGCAGTTTATCCCGTATTTCATGTTTCGATGCTTCGCAAGTACATCGGAGATCCATCGCACATCACTACTACGGAAAATGTACAAGTTACAAAAGATCTCACTTTTGAAGAAATGCCTATTGCTATTCTTGATCGCCAAATTAAAAAGATAAGGAATAAAGAGATAGCATCGGTAAAAGCACTTTGGAGGAATCAACAAGTTGAGGAGATCACATGGGAAGCTGAGGAAGCGATGAAGATTAAGTACCCTTACCGATTCAACGATGAGGAGGAAGTTCATGAGATGGAAGAAGAACAATAACAAGTAAGTGTTTACTTTTATGCAAGGATGTTATGATGATGAATATGTTAATTGTAAGCTTGGACATGTCTTAATTGAGTAACTATGCTAACATTCTAGGATGAATGTTCTTAAGGGGGGGATAATGTAACACCCCGTAAATTTTTTCGTACACTTATCGCGATTATATGGAGTCCTAAAGACTTGTGTATGGGTTAAATTATGTTTATGGTGTTCGGAAGTATCCCGTCAATAGTTGTATGTGTAGGTATTGGAATAATCTTTCCAACGGTATAAAGTTTGCCCAAAACAGAGGAGTATTTCATATAAGCGTGCACATTCGAAATTTCAAAACGGTGGCCGGGAAGCCTGTGAACAGTAATTCTGCAGGAAAATTACTGCAGCTAGGCAATCCAACTTTAGACGATCATACCTCCTTGTACAAAAATAACTGTGTGAGCTGCTATATATAGACAAAAATCTCCAAGAGTCTAATTTCCGATGAAATTGGTTTCATCCAAATCCAATGTCTGAGTAAGGATCTATACCAGTTTTACTGCAGCCTATCAAAAACAAAACAGAATTGTCTGACAGATTTTTGGGTCAACTTTAAACGACCATAACTCCTTGTAAAGGAAGAAATGGGTGGTATACTTTATATGAAAATGAAATCCCTTTGAATTATATTTCCAATGCAATTGGTTTCAACCAAATACGAACCGGAGCAAAGAGTTATGATCGATTTACTTCAGCCTGTCAAAACTGTCCACTGGGGACAGATTCGGGATTTATTTCAATTTTTAGGGCACAATGGTCATTTTCTATTACCTTTGGACGAAAATTGGTATTAAAAACCTGAACTTAGCCTCATTTGTATCAGATGTTATCCAAATATTAGGAGAGGTGAAACCCTATCCAATTTCAACCTCAAATATTTTATGATTCAACCGTAGAAAATTCAAATTGGTTCCGTAGTTGTGTTCACCATCTCGAAAGCTTCGAGAAGCACCCCATGGTTATGTAAGGAGGATTATAAATACAAGAGTTCATTGTTAAGGTATGAATATTGTTTATTCTTGATTCTTATCCATGAATAAGTATTTATAAAGGATTATGAGTATTGTCTTGATGTTAGAAGATAACTAGAAACATAGTTATGACTTGTTGTGTAAAAATTGTTAGTAGTAAATTATGGAAGTTGCTGTATTGGATTATAGAGGATGAATTGTGGTGATATATCATTATATTAGTGGTTATGTATGCCTAGTGATCATGTTGGTATTGGATGGTGATTAAGAAGGGAAATAAAGGCTAAGAGTGATGTTGAGGGATATTTCATGAAAATGCATGATATGTGAATGTAATAAGAGTATAAGAGGATGTATGTAGTACTCTTATTGATGAGCTAAAGGATTACTTCCTAGACATTATTTGGTGAAGTTAATACCTAAATGGTAAGGTTTGGTTGCTAATACTAGTTTGCCACAAATGACTTATTGTAGATAAGTGTTCGAAGAGTACGGGAAGTCACTTATATTGAATTGGTTATATCAAGGTATGTAAGACCTACTCTATCTAATCTTTGGCATGAATAATGACCCATGGCACTCTCAAGTAAGCTTCCAACATTGTCCTACCACACATGACACATAATAACATCATATGATCTTCGACACTACCAATTGAACTTGTTTTCACTTTTAAGATGTCCGGCTAGTCAAAACAATGTCCATATACTATTGTTGACTCCAAAATGGTTTAATGAGGTATCCATGATTCTCTACTTCATCTTCATGATATTTATTACCTATTTAAATGTTTTTCCTATTGAGGTATCATGGTTTCAAGTTCTATAAAGTGTGACCACAAAGTAACCAATCTCAAAGATTAATTGAATTAAGAAATGGAATGTCTGTATTTTAAATCGATGATATGACGTAATGTATTAGTACCACTGATCAGTTGGCCATTGTTTTATAAAGATTATGTATATATGCTATTCTAGGGGTGATCCCTGATGTATTGTATTAGTACCACTAATCAGTTGGCCATTGTATGACATATGTTATGTATTGATAAGGATTACGGGAAGTAATGATATGAAAGTAATGTGCAGGTATCCCATCAGTTCTTTTAAGTGTGGTCTACTCATACTGTTTATTCACTGGTATCTGGGTTCTGTTGATCTTTTGTATCTCATCTTGATACTCGCTGCCTTACATACTCAGTACATATTTCTGTAATGACGTCCCTCACGGGGGACCTGTATTCATGCCTGCAGGAACAGGTACTTCAGGTCGTACACCTCCGCAGTAAGAGCCAGGACATTCTATTGTTAGTGGTGAGCTCCAGTTGTTTCGGGGCATCCCAAGTCATCCCTATATGTACCTTTGTTATTTGTATAAAAGTCTTTTGTGGGTGGGAGTTTGTCCCGACCCCAACTCAGTTGTGTATCTATGTAGAGGATTTTGTAGACACATTGTAAAGCCATAAGAGTGTCTGGTTGATAGACGTGATGGCTCTGGCGGCCAGTTACTGTTCATATATATATATTTATGCGTGTCTGCTGGGCTGATACATGTACTATTTTCTTCTATTTACAACGAAGTGCTGCCCAAATTTCTAATTTTCATAAGTAATGTAAATGTGAAAGTATAGGTTATGAACGGGTTCTCCCAAGACTCCTCGGCTACTGGTGCCAGTCCGCTCCAATGGAATTTGGGGTATGACATATTCAAAGTCCTAAAAGGTATACTTACTACTGGATTTCCATTAAAAAGGTTATTGGTTAGTAGGGATGTTGTGTTTCATGAGGATACATTCCCCTTTAATCCATCACAAATGCAACATACACATGTTTCAAAAGCTGAAAAAGATATCAATGACTTTTTGATCCCCCCAGATGATGAAATAACTACTGAGGCTCCCATTAAAGTTGCTCCCATTGAAGAGGATAGTTCTGTTGATGCTGAAATGCCTGATATATCTTCATATGACTCATATCATGAAATAAATTACCAAGCTGAGCCATCCCTGCATCAACCTTCTTCTAGTAGACCCACAAGAACCAGCAGAACACTTTTATGGATGCATGACTATGTTGACACCTTCAGAAACTAGATATACAAGCATCCCCTAGCCAATAGTTTGTCTTATAAGAAACTAAGTTCTCTACTCTGGTTGAACCTCATTATTTTAAGCAAGTTTTACAAGATGAAAGATAGGTGGAAGCCATGAAATTAGAAATTCAACCCTTAGAGGACAACAACACTTGGACTATTGTTGACCGGTCTGAAGGGAAGAATATTGTTGGTTCCAAGTGGATATACAAAATTAAATACCTTGCAAATGGTGAAGTGGAGATGTTCAAATCAATGTTAGTATCCAAGGGATATATTTATCAAGAAGGTCTAGACTATTATGAAACCTATTCAACAGTGGCTAAGATGGTTACAGTCAAAAGTGTAATAGTTGTGGCTATTTCTAAAGGTTGGAATCTTCATCAAATGGATGTCTATAATGCATTATTACACGGGGATCTTAAGGAGGAAATGTACATAGAAATGCCAAAAGGATTTAGAAGACAGGGGGAGCACAAGGTGTGTAAGTTTCTCAAATCTCTATATGGTCTTAAGCAGGCTTCCGAGCAGTAGAAACTGAACCTAACTTGTGCTTTACTTGATGCTGGATTCACTCAGAGTGCACATGACTATTCACTCTTCACTCGGCATCAAGGTGATCATACTGTTGTAGTTCTTATATATGTTGATGATTTACTACTTACTGGAAGCAGTGCAGCATTGATCAAAGACACTAAAGTCAAGTTACATCAATAATTTAAGATGAAAAACTTAGAGGTCTCAAGTATTTTTTGGTTATTGAAGTCCTCAGATCAGCCTCAGGGGTAACATTGAACCAAAGGAAGTACATTCTTGAATTTATTGCTTCCACATGTTTTAGTGGCTCTAAACCTGTTATCACTCGATTAGAGTTTAATGTCAGGTTAACTACACTAGAGTATGATCTAGCCACGGGTGCATAAGGTGATAAAATGTTATCAGGTGCTTTTTCTTACCAAAGACTGGTGGGTAAACTTATGTATGCTACTATCACAAGACCATATATTAACTTTGTAGTCCAAACCCTCAGCCAGTTCATACAGCATCCCAAGAGATCACATCGAAAGTAGCTACCAGGGTAGTCAGGTACCTCAAAGGTTCTATTGGTCAAGGCATCTAGTTAAAGGCTGAGCCTGCTACTGCACTAATTTGTTGGTGTGACTCAGATTGGGCTGATTGTCCAAACACTAATAGATCAGTCACTAGTTATGCTATTCACTTTGTGATTCATTAATATCTTTGAAATCTAAGAAACAACACGTAGTTTCTAGAAGTTTTGTTGATGTTGAGTACAGAAGCATGGCTTCAGTAGTTGCAGAATTCACTTAAATAGTTGGTTTGTTCCAAGAACTCAAGGTTCCCATTAATCTAACCATATCTATCTTTAGTTACAGCAATTCAGCCATACAGCTAGCAAACAATCCAGTATTTCATGGGAGACCAAACCACATAGAGATTGACTGCCACTTTATCAGGGATAAGATCAAAGGTAGATTGATTAAAGATCTGTATATACACACTCATGATCAGCTTATTAAAGTTCTTACCAAGTGAATAAGCCTTGCTTAACACACTCACTTCTTTCTCAACACACTCCCTTACTTAGCAAGCTTGTTGTGCTAAATATACTGCACCCTTTAGCTTGAGGGGGACTGTTTTGACTACATGATGATCACTAATGATCATATTGTGTAGGTGACGACTGCTGTTTCATTGATGTATAAGTATTTACGAGTAGTTATTTAGTTAGCAAGTAGTTGAGTTAGTTGGAGAAGTTGTTAGAGGTTGTTAGACAATTATAATGAGCTGTTAGTGAGCTAGATATAAGCTCTAATATTAGCTCAAGTCTTTGTTCAAGTCTATAAATAGACACAACATTGTTCTATTCCTTTGATGCATAGTGAAATTCAGCTTCACTTTATCTCTCCCTTCTCCTTTGATTGCAAATCGTCAAGCTATAAGGCTTGCATTTCACAAACATCAATCCAATTAGTTCATAAAACCCATTAACCAATTAAGAGTATAATTTCTCAAAAAAGTAGGTAAAACAATATAGCATTTGGGTCAGTTCATTCATGTGTCATAGACAACATAAAAATCATCAAATAGTAATATCTTCTAACCCAACAAATTGTTCAAACATTTTAAATATAGGATACAAGCAAATAAAAAAATCATTTAATTCTTTCAAGGTTTAAATTAATATGTAGATAAGAGCTATTCCAAGTAGATGATATAATATTATGATCTCATGCTTCTTTTATAAATTCTAAATACATATGCTTGCAACCCTAATTCAATTTTGAAATACACATAAGTATGAAAGAGTTTTGAAATTATAGTTCGAAGTTTATTTGAGTAGAGAGGAAGTTTCATCACATGGACATCCGTGCATCTCCTCATCACATGTCCGAACCATCTCAATCTCACTTCCCGCATCTTGTCCTCCACCAAAACCACTCTCACCTTGTCTGAAATATCCTCTTTTCAAATCCTATCTCTCATATATCCATCGCAACATCATCTCCATCACTTTGATCTTATGAATATGAAAGTTCTTGATAAGCCAACACTCCAGCCCATACAACATAGCTAGTCTAACCACCACTCTGCAAAACTTGCTTTTATGTGTCAGTGGTATGGCCATATACAATAGATTAAGCATTAACTTTAATGCCATATTTTTTTATCATCATCTTGTCAACCTTGATCATACAAGATAAGTAAAACTAACTTGAGATAATCTTAATATGAGACAAAAGCTTGAGAAAAGAATCTAAGAGCGAACCTTAAGGAACTAGTTAAGAATGGGTGCTGCCACCCCAGCCCGGATCCAGCCAGGTTTTATTGATCATGTCCCCTTCCCAATGTAGAGTTGTACCTCGTCTTGGGGCGAATTTGTCTTTACAATTGAAAGCTCGCCAGAGAAAGCCAGTTAAGTAGGATTACAAAAAGTTTAAAAGTGCACCAAATTAATCGTGTCAAGTTAGGGGATAACAAGAAATTCTGGAAATTATAACTGTAAACCATAAATAAGCATATCATTATAGCAATTGCAACATAAGTTGTAGAAAAAACTAAGAAAATAGTTAGAAAAAAATAAGAAACAGAAATTGGATGCTGACAGTAAAGAAATGAGGGACATTAATGGTATTTGATGGGTTGATTTGCAAGGAAAGGAACAATTTCAATTAAGCTGAATTGGACCAACCTTACTAGTTTTGATAAGATGACTTCAAAGTGGGAAGCTTTCTCTTACTTTTACTCAACTTGTAAAAGTAGGTTACAAGTTGCCAACTCAGAAGTTGAAAACACCACATGTGCAGCCAATCTTCATAGTAGAATAAGCACAGATCATCTTTTTGCTTTTTTCTGATGAACCATAGCTGATGCAGCAATTAGTAGTTAAAAGATTCATCAGCATCTGCCAGCCTGCTATATATAATGCTACAAGGAATGTTCTTAAACTATCAACCTAACTTAAACATTCGTCACCAACTACAGCAATATACCAACTCAAAACCAGAATCACAATGAAGAACTTACTCGGTGGAAATTTGGCGGACATTCCCTTGAGTTCAGCAGCATCCTCATATGAAAGGAAGCCAAAAAGACTACTGGCCCTATCTTCTTGTGAAGACCATATTGTTCCATATACAACTTCAAAGAACATACCTAAATTAAAGCAAAGTGAGTATATCCCGTATCTTGATGAAGAATCAATTGTTCTTGTAGTAGTTATTATGAGTATTAATGACCCTTGAAGAACAGATCATTAAGATTGAATATTCTTAAATATGCAGGAAAATCTGTGATTGGTAAGATGAACAAACTTGGAGAGGGAATGGACTGTCTTCTGCAAGGCATCCGCGAGCATGGTAAACACATATAAAATCTTGATAGATATAATATAAGGAAAGAGTATTTGAAAGTGGAAACTGAAAAAGAAAATTTGCATAATACCGATGGCAAAACTTCAGCTTGCAAATAATGAATTTTAGTATTTGGAAGTGAAGTCACGGCCAAAGGAAATTGTAAACCTAATGAACACAGATAAGTGAGAAATGAACTGCTTAAATTCATGCAAGAAGAACAATTTGCATGTATATACAATATATTTACATGTATATACAATAAGAAGTATTGATTATAATGATATTAACGTCGTAACTCTAATTATGCAGTCAGCCTAAGCCCGAATCTAACAGAAACGGTGAAGGGAAAATTGAGCCTTGGGGCAAAAATTCTTAAAGTAGGAGGGTTGGAAAAAATATTCAAGCAGAAGTTTAGTGTTAAAGATGATGAAAAGCTATTGAAGGTTTCTCAATGCTATTTATCAACTACAGCTGGTCCAATAGCAGGCCTCCTCTACATCTCTACTGATAAGATTGCTTTCTGCAGCGAGAGATCAATAAAGCTCCTATCTCCAACTGGAAAGTTGCTTAGAATCCGCTATAAGGTACCAGTCTGCTCTTCGTTTCTTTCATCTCTAATTTTCTAGCCATGTAAAGCATAATCTAATAGGCCGGTTCACAATTACAGGTATCAATCCCAATAAGTAAGGTAATGAAAGAAAAAGAGAGTGAAAATATGAAAAATCCATCACAGAAGTATATACAACTAATTACAGAAGATGACTTTGAGTTCTGGTTCATGGGATTCCTTAATCATCAAAAGACACTGAGATATCTGCAGCATGCAATTTCAAGTACTTCAAGCAGCTAAGAAGATAAACTTTTATTTTTAATTTTGTTTCCTAATACGCCCATTCATCAATGTAAAAACAAATGTACAGATCTGTTCAAACTTGTAACCAGCTCCATTGGTCAAAGGAGGTTTTAGGTTTTGTAGGCTTTCAGCCTTAGTCGCTAAAACGATTGTATAGACTTATTGTAAAACTAATGCAAATAGAAGGCTAATTCATCTTTCGGGACTTGGCCACAGTCATCCAACAATTTTCATGACACTACTGGGTTAATCTTGATCCCTCCGTCCTTCACATCATTCCCACAGATTCAACTTTAATGTCATAAATTTTTAACTTCAACTTTAATGTCATAATTTTTTATCATTATCTTGTCAACCTTGATTTTACAATATTAGTAAACTAACTTGGGAAAATCTTACTATGAACCAGAAGCTGGTGAAAAGAATCTAAGACCGAACCTTACAGAACTATTTAGGAGTGGGTGCCACCACTCGAGACCGAATCCAGTAAGGTTCTATTAATCATGTCCCCTTCCCAACAGTTGTACCTTGTCTTGGAGCGTATTTGGCTCTACGATAGAAATCTTGCCGGAGAAATCTAGGTAATTAGGACTACTAAAAGTTTAAAAGTGCCAAAAAAAGATCATGTCAAGTTAGGGGATAACAAGAAATTCTGCAAAATCATATACTCAAAACCATAAATAAAAAATAGAGAAGCATATGATAATATCTATTGAAACATAAGTTTTAAAGTAAAAATAAGACACAAAACTACCATGCTGACTGTAAAAAACGAGGGCCATGAATGGTATTTGATGAGTCGATAATTAGGTCAAATAAGACCATATCTTGATTGTCATATCTGCTAGAATCAAGCGATTTGATTCTGTGTGAGTTTGCTTTCCCGCACTATAAATTTGTAGCTCTCAGATTACCAATCTCACATGGTATCATAGCAGTTTTATTCTTATGTTGCTGATGACTAAAGTAACATTTACTGGGTTACGTCACCCAGGGGCATTAATAGAATCTGAGAGTTCTATTTAAAGGTTCGAGGGATGAAGGAGTAGTGTATTACACTTGTATATCATCCAAAAGTTAGAGCGATATAAATACAAGTAAAGGAAAGGCTAACTAACGTAACTAGATATCTAAATCCCTAGAAATCAGCTAGAGTATTTTATACATTTAATAGAGAACAATTAAGGGAGAGAAATCTAAAGAAATCTGCACAATATTTACACAATCAACATGTCCCAATACGCCCCCACAAGTAGAAGGGGGAATCAATAACCTTTAACTTGGACAAATGTTGATGAAATAGCACATGAGGCAAAGGCTTTGTAAGAGTTTTTGTATACTGATCAACAGCATGTAAATGTTGAACGAGCACCTGTTTTCGCTGTACTTGATCTCTAACAAAGTGAAAATCAACTTCAATATGTTTTATCCTACTGTATAGTACCAGATTTTGACATAGATAGGTAGAACCAACATTATTACAGTTGATTATGGGTGGATTAGGAAACTGCACGTAGTTCTACAAGAAGTTTTTGAACTCAATTGACCTCAGCAAGAGCAGAAGCTACTGCACGATACTCTACTTCAGTGGAGGAGCGTGCAATAGAGCATTGTTTCTTGGATGACCAGCTAATAGAATTTGTACCAAGGTATAGGATATATCCAGAAGTAGAGTTCATGTCATTAATGTCACCAACCCAATCGGCATCTGAATACATAAACAACCTAGGATGTGTCTTGCTCGTTATTTGTCAGCCATGATTTTTAGTGTACTGGAGGTATCGTAAGAGTTGCTTAACAAAGGACCAATGCATTTCTATAGGAGCATGCATGAATTAAGATAATTTGTTAACAGAAAACTTATATCTAGTCTGGTGAATGACAAATATTAAAGCTTACCATGTACTTAACGATACAAAGTGTCATCCGTCGGAAGTGTGTCATCTTTTAAGGATAGTGAGGTAGTGGAACTCATGGGAGTTGTAAAAGACTTACATTCAGACATTTTATGGGTAGCAAGAAGATCTGAGACATACTTGCCCCGAGAAAGGACAATCTCTTCTTTAGTGCGGAGAACTTCAATACCCAAAAAGTAGTGGAGAAGTCTGAGGTCTTTGAGAGAGAATCTTGCTGAAAGAACTTGGATAGTTTTCTTGATAACCTCAAATATAATCCAGTGGTAATTATGTCATTAACATATACAAGAATGTAGACTAATGCTTCATTTTGATGACGAATAAATAGAGAAGAGTCAGAGTTAGACTCTTGAAAGCCAATCTAAAGCAAGAATTACTTTAACTCACAGTACCAGGCTCGAGGGGCCTGCTTAAGTCCATAAATTACTTTCTTTAATTTGCACACATAATGATGAAAATCAGGATGAGCATACCCACGAGGTTGACGTATATAAATATCTTCATCAAGGTATCCTTGGAGAAATGCGTTTTTCACATCCAGTTGGTGTAAATGCCAATTGTGTTAAATCCTAAGCAACAAAATAAGTCTAATAGTAGAAGGTTTTACCACTGGACTGAATGTAGAGTGATAATACACACCCGGTCATTACGTGAAGCCCTTTGAAACAAGCCAAGATTTATACCTATCAACACTTTCATCAGATTTAGTTTTGATATGATAGGTCTATTTACAATTAATAATATTTTAAGAAAACGGTAGCGGTACAAGATTCCACTTCTTGTTGTTAATCAATGCTTCAAACTCAAGTTTCATTGCTTTTTTCTAGTGTGCACTCTTTCAGGCTTGGTTATAAGTAGTAGGAACTGGTTAAGTTAATTCAACTACAAGATAATCAAATGCTTGCTTGGGTTTGGTGATATTGTTTTGTGAGTTAGTAGTCGATGAATGGGTGGTTGTTGGGTATGTGAGGAAGCTGTGGTGGAGGAATGGTGATGATTGTGAGATGAAATGAATGGGGAGAGATCTGGAGTTGGTATAGATAAAGGGATTGTCGGGGTGTGTCGATTTCAGCGTTAATATTGGATTAGTGATTGTGTGGTAGGTAGGACAATTGTAGGCCATGTGGATCAACCTAAGCTGATGGCAGGAGTGGGCATTGCTGCCAAAGATGGACCTAAAGATGAACCTATAGTAGAAGTCGTTGGTAATTCGGGAGCAATCTTGATTGGCTGGAGAATCTCATAATCCACTAGAGGCATAGACTTGACACTAAGGTCATTTGACTCTTTGTACAATATATCCCACTTTAACTTTGAAATTCTTTTGTCTTTCAAGGATGAAAATATATTAGAAAAAAGGAAATTTATTTTCACAAAAAATAGCATCTCATGAAATATATATCCTTTATGAAATAGGATCATAACACTAATTGTTGTGATGGGTATTAGAATAACCTAAGTAAACAAAAGGGGTGGACTTGGGTTCTAGTTTGTGTTTGGCATATCGTTTAAGCCATGGATAACATAGGCAACCAAAATTATGAGTGGATTGATAATCTGGAATTTCTCCAAATAATTGTTGGTATAAACAATCATGATGAAGTGCACAGGTGGGCGACCTGTTAATCAAGAATGTGGTTGTAATTGAGGCCTAATTCGACTTATTATGTTTGAGGAGAAAGTCTATGTTGAGAAGCTTGTTTTATAGTTCCTTATGCGAGATAGGTGTATCTCGCGCTTGGATAACCACTGAAATTGAATCATACGCAGGTCCTAGGACACTGAGTATTTTGACCGCAAGTTTGTCAGATGGAATATGAGTTCTAGCCGTTGTAAGTTCATTAGCAACATTCCTGATCTCGTGCAAGTACTCTGTCATACTGTGAGAGTTTTTTGTGATTGTAGGCAGAGAGTTTCAGAGACTAAAAAACTTTGTATGTGATTTATTAGCATACAGGTTATGAAGTGTATCCCATGCTTGCTTTGAGGTGGAAATTTTGGCAATTTCAAAGGTGATTTTAGGATCAATAGATTCCATTCAGGCATTGCGTATCAACTAGTCTTGGCGAAAGAGTTTGTAGTTGGGGTTAGGTACCTCTTGGTTGTTGAGGGTTATCGATTTTGATGGTGCTGTCAAGGTTCCATTAAGATAGCAGTACAGATCTATAACAGCCCAAGATCATCATCGCATGCAAAATTATCCGCTTTAGATCCTCGGCCCCTCATGGTTTTAAAACGCGTTACATACGTTGAAGGTATCCATGCACCTATAAGGCACACTTCGTTCCCCTTCACTACCGATGTGGGATTTGCCTAAGTGAATGCAGGCGTTATGTATCGCCGTCCCTACACTCACCCCTCGTAGGAACTCAGCGTCCTCACTGAGGTTTGCCCTACCACCGGCACCGGTGCTGGCTCTAATACCAAGTTTGTCACAACCTGAGCCTAGGCCCTAGCCGTGACGAGCATCCCAAACCTTAAAGGCCGGAACACCCATTCTCTATCTGGTTATCATGCACAATATTCATAATCATAATAAAATGCGGAATTAAAACTAAGTATGGAAAACATGGTCAAGTTCTGCAATATTTCTGAATATTACTATCTGGTATCGAAGCACGGTTCATGGTCCCTGGGTGTCTGCGAAATCGCGTCAAGTAGAGTCATGGGTGTGTAGCGCGCCACACTTATAAGCAGGAGTCTACAAGATGTTTAGGAATATCTCTCTTTCTTCATGTTCTAGTTCATGAAACAGAGTCAGAATGTTCCTCCTTCATACTCTAATTCGTGCTATGGTGACGTCCATACGAAAGTAAAATCATCCCAAATTCTTTCCTTACTCTAATGTTCTCAGACCCATCACATTTTTGGGGTGAATCAAGTACAGAAATTTAGAGTGTAAATGGTATTGTCCTTTCGGATCACATCATATAAGATCTTAAAATTGTGCAAGGACTTGAGAAGAGTCCGTTATTGCTTCAGAGAGTGTATGGGTTCTAGTGTAAACCTTGATCTTGACGAAATCGTGTTTTCAGCCTTCTGTATTGAGTATATTCGGCCCTTTTCAAAAATTTATGTTGCAGATGTCATGCTTAAGGGAAAAGATGTGTAGTAGAAGTGTTGAAATTATATTTCCACCCAAATAGTAGTATAAGTTAAAGTGTCGGTGTCATGACCTATTGGTATCAAGTAGCGTGTGTGGATTGTATGATAATCTGTGGGGGAAATAATTGACTCAGATTTTTTTTATCTATACAAAGTAAGATGTGTATTCTCAGATTATTGAATGTTGTGTGACAAGTTTCTATCTCTTGAAAATATTTTATCATCGTGTTGGTGAAACTAAAAAGCCTAGTGAAGCCATGTGGGGCTCTTTCGATTCACTAGCATAGTTGCCTTGTCATTCTTCTTATTTTCTTGTTCAAACTACAAAAAAATCAAAGTCTAGTGAAGCCGTGTGAGGCCTATTTCGATTCACTAGCAATTTGTCACTCAATGTGTTGTTCTTGGGTTGGTTGAATATATGTATAGCTGAATCGTTTTGCATAATATAGAGTTGGTAATGAAGCGATCCGTCCTTGTGTGTTAGTTTATTAGTAGAAGACAGAGAAAGAGTTATTAGGCGAGGTGAATTGTCCTTGCTTGAAGTATGAAAATGGCCAGATTAGCCAGTAGGTTATAAGTATAGACTCATGGTTGTTGTGGATTTTGAAGGTAGTGTAAATGTACGCTTGGGTAAGTAATTGTGATGTGAGAAAAAAGTATAAGTAGATATGATTGTACGGGGTTATAATATAAGGATAAGGTTGACCATGTCTATTATGAGGCTTTAACCCTCTTGGCCCTCTTTTCATTGGTAGTTGTAAACTACTGCTACTTGTGAGAAGGTATGTAGTAGATTTTTGAGATATTTTGGTAGAATATCCCAATTTGATGGATTAGTATATTTATATTATGTTGCATTCTTCATTGGTGGTAAATGATTGATACTAAACTATAGGCTTGAATTTAAATGGTGTGGTGGTAAATAGTGGCACCAGTTTGATGATGCATGTTTTGTAGGATTAAATTAGTAGGCTTGATGTGCTGAAATAGTACATGCTAATGGATTATGATAAGGAAAACCGTTAGGTCATGATCGATTATTGTGGTTATGAAGTTCTAGTGCACTAGTGTTTCGTGATGTTTATTTCATAGTTTCCAAGTGAAAATTTCGTGTAAGGTTGGGTTGTAAATCATGAATAGCACTAGATATTAAGTTTGAACAGTTGATGTCCATGAAGGTGGATCTGAAGATTTCTTGGTTAATGAATTCTAGTTGTATAGAAGTGATCTAATAGACTTAAATGGTGCATGCAATAGAGTAAGTTTATTTGATTTGTAGTGGTGTATGATATTGCATGTATGATGTAGAAGTATGCCTAAGGTTACATGAGGTTACGGCATTTTTCTAAGGCTATTACTTGTTATGTGTGGCTAGTGGTACCATTGAATTGTTAAGTGGAGAAAGACTAGTTAGATGGTACATGGTGATCTAAATAGCCATGTTAAGGTGTTTTGATTGATAGTGTTGGGCCTTTTGCGGTGATCTTGATTCTCATAGTAGAGGGATATAAATATGGAGTCACAATAATGGTATGCTCTATCAAAAGAGATATGGTTCATCAAAGGGTTGATGATATCCATGTTAAGTATTAGCATCTAAGCTTGACTTTGAAGGTTGAACCGATAGAATAAGTGTGCAATCATTATACTATGACTATTGGTGGCTAGAGAAAGATAGAGTGTGTCCTGGAAGGTAGTCATTCGGGCTAAGTTCTATGATATGCATGTATTGTTATTTTTTTCAGACCTTAAAGTGTAGTAATAGTAGTTCTGTTAGAATCTGGTAAAGGATCTCCTAAACTCTAGATGATGACTTGAAGCTAAGGGGGAGATGACAGAACGAATGACCAAGTAAGGCTCTTAGATTCTAGTAGTGATGCAGTATGATATAGAACGTTAGAAAGTGAGGGTGAAACTCAACCCATTCTTATCTTAGTATTTTTCAGTTATCCCAATGCCTACTCAAGCTTTACGTTTCAGTTCTGTGATCATAGTTCGTGATTCCTATATATGATAGAGAGTCACGTACTCTTCCAGTTCCAAGATAATGAGTTCTAGTTCATTCAAGTAGTCGGAATTACATTCCTTATGTTAGGAACTCTGGTTGAGGTCATGCAACTCATGACGCATGTACACACTCTTTATAGTGTGTTCTGTCCCATATAAAAATCTTCTCATGCTTCAGGATCTTATGTTTTAACCTTTTAGTTACCTCCCTATGCAATGCTAGTGGTGATTATGTAAATGTTCTTGTTGATGGAAGATCATAGTACGTTTGTTTAGATAAGGCCATAAGTATGAAGTGAGATTTGGGGCCAATCTTTGATACATGTGATGTTTAGTGGAAAAGTTTGTGTGTGTATGTTTTTAGGATAGCGCGTGGGAGTTATATTGATAATAGTTTAGAAACTATGTGAAGTATGTATTTATGGGTGTTTGCCTTGAAGTTAACATGTGGTTATAAATTATGCTTGAATGACGTTTTGGGATTGTAGTGGAAGGTTGCAATATGCACTAACAACTTCATATTAAGAGTTCAGAGTAGTCATTAAAGTGGTAAGACACGTTATGCTTAGAATGTGATCTTTAAAAGAGGTATAGAAGGTGGTATCATATGGTTTAGAATAACAGCGTGGTGTAGCATGTTGTATTTTTGTGACTTAGAGTTAGGCTTGATCGTGGGGTAAGGATTAAGCTATTTTAGTCATTAGTAGAAAAATTTGTCAATGCTCATATGAGAAATTTAAGCTGAATTGAATGAATATCATATTTATAGGGAATAGTATAGTTAAGGGATATTTGGGAAGTGCGCTAAGCCTGAAAGTAAGAAGTCGTATTGCCAAAGATCTGAAAATTCTATCCTAATTTAGGAGTTATATGTCTATATTTCAGACTGCAGAGTAGAGTCAATGTTGTGATTTCCTCAGTTGGGTGTCTTGTGTAATCCATACCCAAGATTCGTGGCTCCCTATTACTATTAGAACTTCTTTAGAGAGAGTGTTGAAGAGATACTCCAGTTAAGTATGAAAGACTAGCATAATTCAATATGTATAGTCAGTAAGTCAGTTTAACAGGCTTCATGCTACCCGAAATATCAGACATGCTACTATTCCAAGATAGAGTATACTAGTAGTTACGAGTATAGCTCAGTTCATGTGTCATGCATTAGATTCAGATTCCAGATGTTCAGTTATGATTCAACTTGTAGGTGCCTAATGCATCGCGCCAATTTTTTTTTCGAGTATCTTAATGAATTGAGCATTCATAGAGGGACATAGTGTCCCAAGGGGGAGATACCTCATTCAGTTGCATGTATAGATTCTTATTACAATCCTTGCACCAGTTATCATTGTGTAATCAATCATACATTCATACATTAGTCCAGTCAGATATGCGTGCATTAAAAATGCATGTTCAATAGAAAAAGTTCTGCTTATCAGTGTATTTAGTCCTGCGTTCATGAGAATAACTCAAGGACAGATCCATGCATCAGATATGCATATTCATTATGAGAATTCAGCTTATGAATAGCTACAGTCATGTATTCCATGCATCAGATATGCATGTCCGATATAAGAATTCAAAATATCAGTAGTTCCAGCCATATGGTCATGTTTCAAATCAATGTATTCTTTATTAGAGGACATGTCGTGTCCGCGTTATTCTATCTTTAAGGCTTCAACAAGTTCCTATCCATCATTTGAGGACGAATGATCCCAAGGGGGAGAAAATGTAACACCCCGTAAAAGTCGTGCATGGATTAGCCTTTAATAGAATGCCCTTAGACTTAAAAACTTGAAAATTTTTGTAAGTGTAATGAGGACTTAGTGTCATTTTAGCTGGCAATCTTTGGGATACAACTTTTCAACCTTACCGATATCTGTTTTTAGATTTTCATGTTGTGTTATGATCGGGTAAGCTCATAGTATATCTCGGATAAGTTTTGGAATTTTTCGTAACGTATAAGGCTGCGTTTGGATTTCAAAACAGTAACAAAACGCATAGCCTATTGCCCAGTTTTCAGCATTTCAGGGTCAACTTCAAACGATCATAACTCCTTGTATATAATGAAATGTGTGATCTATAATATATAAAACGAAAGCTATTTGAGTCCTCTTCAAAATGAAGTTAGTTTCATCCAATTTGAATATATGAGTAAAAGGTTATAATCGATTTACTCCAGCCAATCAAACTGTCAACTGAGGGACAGATTTGAAATTAATTGTTCCTTAGGGGTATTTTGGTCATCCTCCACCCCTATATATACCACCAACACGGGATTTAATCCCTCAAACACCATAATACACATACTTTCCCCAAAATTGCTCAAGAATTCTCCTTAGGGTTTCAAAATAAAAACCCAAATAGTTCAAGATTCGACCGTAGGTTTTCAAAGATAATTATATTCGGAATCATCAATTCGCAAGCTTCAAGAAACATCTATTATCCTTGGAAATAGAGGTATGCGGGGTTTTTCCTAAATTCTCATGGGCATAGAAAAATCATGTTTTAGAATAGGGTTTTAAATTATGTATATATATTTAACGTATAATATGTTTTAACATCATTGTTTTGGTGTTTTGACCATCTCCAAAGCAATTTGAAAGTTTATATACATATATGAATGAATGTGTTTCAATTTTGAATACATAAACTTGCTAAAGACATTTGACCACCAGGTGTTTGATGAGATTTCTGCATGAATTGAACTTTAAGTTTCGGAATATGAAGTCCTTTACATCAGTTACATGTTTTGGTGGTCTAAACTATGTTTTGAATGAAATCTCTTGCTTAATACATTATGGCTCAGAAAAATCAAGACTTGCAATGTCTTGGTATGACGATACCAATTCAGACTAATGCCATATCAGACTCAGACTAACAGACATTTCAGACTTTCATGATTTTAGACATTCAGAATGTTGCATGTACAGAAAAGGTTAAAAATGGGCATACAGAGATGTTAGGTGGTTCCCCGAAGAGGGCTTGAGTTCAAGCGACTCATTGCCTAAAACCATGGTTTGCCGACCCGAGTATACTATTATGCGCTGACTTAAATGTCCTGTGGCATATCAGACTCAGACACTCCAACCCTTGCTGCACACTTGGGTTGGGGGCTTCCCCGCCGAGTCAATGACGGATTCCATACAGCCCGTGGAATATCAGACTTGCAGGGGAATACCACCTAACTCAGAAGTAAAACACAGATCATGATTTGAAATGAACAGACAGGTTACATATTTTCAGAAAGTGCCCATGTATTTTTCAGAAACAGTTTTATACATGATGTCTTGATGAAAAATTGCTTTCACTTAATATGTATAAATATATATATATATGTTCCATTATACTATTTTTGGATTGCTTCGAGTGCCAGTACTTTTTTGCTGACCCCCCCTCCTTCCAGGTTCTGAGGCACAGTCTAGGGGTCCAGCTACTCAGTAGACATTCTCGAATTTGTAGACTTGATCTCACAGTGGTGAGCCTTCTATTATTCGGAAGGCCTAATTATGTCAGACATTATCTTATTTATTATCTTTTTGGTTTACTGGGGTCCTTGTCCCAGTTTCTTTTCAGACAGATGTTTGTGTTCTTAGTAGAGATTTCGCAGACTGATGTCAGATAGTATTATTCAGAAATATTGCAGAATTACGAATGTTTTGCATGATAACCAGATAGAGAATTGGTGTTCCGTGCCTTCATGGTTTGGGATGCTCGTCACGGCTAGGGCCTAGGCTCGGGTTGTGACAAGATTATGATTGAACATGAGAGATTCGACCTATGCTTTCCAAATGGCAAAGTTCATTGGACTAGTAAGTTTTAGGGGAAGTTGGGAACTGGGGTTAAATTGCACCAGATGGCTGGGGTTATTAGCAGGGATAGTAGAATCACTTGGATTCACCATGGATGCCATAGAACTAAAAGGAAAACTTGAAAGAGATGAGAAGACTTATTGGAGTTTAGAAAGGCTCTGATACCATAAAAGTTCAAGAGACGAAGAAAGAGTAGTGTATTAGGCTTGTTTATCATCCAAAAGTTACAGCAATATAAATACAAGTAAAGGAAAGGCTAACTAAGGTAAGTAGATGTCTAAATTCCTAGAAATTAGCTAGAGTATTTTACACATTTAATAGAGCACAATTAAGGGAGAGAGATCGGCACAATATTTACACAATTAATCATGTCCCAATACTATTAACAAAGTTTCGACTGGGACAACAATGAACCAAGGAGGCGATTCTTCTCATTTGTCCTTTCAACTTACGTCACACAAGTTGAAAGGAAAGAATTATTTGGAATGGGCTCAATCTATCCATTTAACAATTGATGGTCGCAGAAAATTTGGGCACTTGACTGGAAAACGAGAAAGCTTGAACCAGGAGATCCAAAAATGAATGCCTGGAGTTCAAAAAACTCAATGGTAGTGGCTTGGCTACTAAACTCCATAGAAACTTCAATAGGTAAACCATATTTATTTCTTCACACTACTAGGGATGTTTGGGAGGTTGTTAGAGAAACTTATTTGGATGTAGAAAATGCCTCTAAGATTTTTGAATTAAAAATTAAACTATGAAAAGAGAGGCAGGGAGAGGGAAGTGTTACTCTTTACTATAATGGGATGGTTTCAATGTGCCAAGAATTAGGTCAATTCTATAATTATGAAAGGGAATGTTCGAAGGATAGCGTAAAAGTAATGGAAAAGGAATAAAATGAGAGGGTATATCTGTTTTAGCAGGGTTGAACCAAGATTTTGATGAACTTCATTCTCGACTTCTTGGGAAAAATCCACTTCCCACTTTGAGGGAAATATTTTATTAAATTAGGTGTGAATAAACAACGAGGAATGTTATGCTAAAAATAGATTCCAATCTGGAAGCAAAAAGAGTCATCTGCTTTAATTGCTGGGAAAAATGAGAATGACAAGATAAAAAAGTCATGGTGTGATTTTTGCAAAAAAATACCAGCACACTCATGAGAATTGCTGAAAATCCATGGAAAACTGCCCAAATTGAACAAAATAAGGCAGAAAACTATGGCAGCCAGGCCTTTCAGTGTACCCAGTGAAGAACTGGGCTGAAATCTTCATGTCATTATTTACCGAGGAACCGCTAGAGCTACTGCACAAACCTTTCCATTCTCAACTCTAATCCAGTAAACCTAATCCTTCTATACCCACTTGTTCTTTTACCCAGTTAGGTAATGTGCCATATGTTTTTTTTTACAGATTCTACTAGTATAAGCTTTTGGATCATAACTTTAGGGGCTAGCAATATCGTGCCATATGTTTTTTTTTACAGATTCTACTAGTATAAGCTTTTGGATCATAACTTTAGGGGCTAGCAATCTCATGATGTGGAACTCCCATTTTTTCTCAACTTATACTCTTTTAGCAGGAAATAAAAAAAGTCAAAGTTGTTGATGGTTTCATCTCAGCAATTTCTGAGAAAGGGATAGTCAAACTAACCCCCTTTTGACTCTTTTTGATGTCTGTCATGTTCCAAATTTGTCTCATTATCTTTCATCCATCAGCAAGCTGACTTAGAACCTTAATTGTCGTGCTATTTTTGATGATATTTTATATGTATTTCAGGACAAGGTCTTAGGGAGGATGATTGGCAATTCTAGAGTCTAAAAGTCTCTATTTTCTTAAAGATGGCGATAATTCAATAAATTTTAGTTCAGTTTGTTTGAACTCTATTCTAGTTTATAATAAAGTCATGTTATGGAACTATAGACTTGTTCATCCTAGTTTTAATTATTCGAAACTCTTGTTACCACAATTGTTTATGAATAAAACTACATCCTTTTTTCAATGTGAATTTTGTGAAATGGCTAAACACAAACGTTCATCTTTTTCATCCCAAAGTTACAATGCCACAAAGCCCTTTAAGTTAATCCATAGTGTTGTTTGGGGACCTTCTAGGATAGCAATTGTAAATGGAAAAAGACGGTTTTTGAGTTTCATAGATGATCACACCAGACAAACTTAAGTGTACCTATGGAAAGTAAAGGGGGAAGCAAAACATAGATTTGAGGCCTTTTATATTATGTTTGAGACACAATTTCATGAGGAGATTCAAATATTTCAGAGTGATACTGAGAGAGTTTTTTATTTACTACCTAAGAAATTTTTTCACTTCTAAAGGACTAGTGCACCAAAGTTCATGTCTCGATACACCCCAACAAAATGGAGTAGGAAAGAGAAAAAAAATAGGCATCTTATGGAAGGAACTAGAGCCTTAATGTTCACAAGCGGAGGCCCTAAATTTCTTTGGGAAGAAGCTCTTTTGACATCCACATATCTTATTAATAGGATGTCTTCCTTTGTTCTAGGTTTTAAAACCCCTTTCACCATGTTCAAGACATATTTCCATACTTATATATTGACAATATATCTATCTTTGAGAGTTTTTGGGTGTAGTGTATTTTTTCACGTTGATGATCATAATAGGAGTAAACTTGATTCATGTACTAAAAAATGTATTTTTGTTGGCTATGCCCCTAGTCAAAAGGGTTACAAGTGTTATGACCCAATTACTAGGAAGGTTATTGTCACAATGGATGCCACCTTTTTTGAATCACAACTATTTTTTGAAACTCATCTTTAAGGGGAGAAACATAGTAAAGATTCGAGGGATGTTAGAAAGATCTTCTTGACCTCACATGTGAGAAACAAAAGGATCTAGGTTTTATGATAGATAGAGAAAATAGCTTTTTTGGTAATAATAACCTAGATAAGGTAAGAGATCCCAACTTAAATAATGAAACTAAGGATACTGAGACAATAGAGGATTTTCATGATACAATTAATGACAAAAACTGGAACAAACAAAGGAATTATAGGTTTACATGAGAAGAAACCGAAACCAAGAAAATGAGATCAAGGACTCTCATCAGAACCAAATGTCCGCTCCGCAAGATCTCACTGATACATAAGGTAATTCTCAGAACCTAATTATGATTTACCGCTTGTTAGTTTAGACCTTAGTCTTCCCATTTCCAAACTTAAAGGGGTAAGAAAAGTCACCAACTATCCCATGTCAAAATTTGTGTCATAAAGAAACTTGTCCCCTTCCTATATAGCTTTTCTTTCTCAATTATTTGGAATGGACATACCGAGAAATTTGTAAAAGGTTTTGAACGTTCTCGAGTGAAAGGAGGTAGTTCTTGAGGAGATGAATTCTCTAAAGAGAAATAAAACCTGGAAAATGGTGGAACTACCACGTGGAAAGAAAATAGTAGGATGCAAGTGGGTGTTCACTGTCAAGTTTAAATCAGATAGGTCCCTAGAGAGGTCTAAGGAACATTTGGAAGAAAAAGGATTCACTCATACTTACGGGATTGACTATTTTGGGACATTTACACTAGTTTCCAAGTTGAATTTAATAAGGTTTCTTCTAACCATTTCTGCCAACCTTGATTGGCCCCTCCATAACTAGACGTAAAGAATGCATTCTTGAACGAAAAACTTGAAGAAAAATTCTACATGGACCCCCCTCCAAGTTTTGAAGAAAGGTATGAAACTAGAGCGTGCAAGCCAAATAGTGTATGTCGATAATATTATACTTATAGGGCACACTCAAAGGAAAACAGTTTATACCAGGTTCATTCGACATTATCTTAAGGGAATGACAACTATCCTAATAGTGTATGGCGATAATATTATACTTATAAGAGATGACTTCTCTGAAATGGAGAATTTAAATAAACAGTTGGCCTCAGAGTTTGAGATTAAAGATTTTGGCCAATTGAAATATTTTCTTGGCATGGGAGTAGCCAGTTCAAAAGAAGGCATTATGGTGTCACAAAGTAGGTATGTACTAGATCCTCTAAAAGAGACAAGGATGAGTGGTCGTCATCCATATGAAACACCTATTGATCCTAATATAAAATTTGAAAATAAAGAAGAAAACTAGTTGACCACAACCAATATCAAAGACTAGTGGGGAAGTTGATCAACTTGGCAAATACTCGACCTGATATAGTTTTTTTTGTAAGCTTAGTCAGTCAGCTAATGCACTCTTAAAAGGAACAACACCAAGAAGCAGTCTAAGGGATCCTAAGATATCTTCAAAGTTCTTCGGGGAAAGGGTTATTTTTCAAAAAAGTCAACATAAGTGCTTTGAAAGTTTTATAGATACAGACTAGGCAGGAGGTCTACATCTGGATAGTGTACATTTATCTCAGGAAATCTTGTGACTTAAAGTAGTAAAAAGTAGAATGTTGCAGCCCATAGCAGTGTTGAAGCTGAATACCGATCTATGGACATGAGATTTGTAAAATGATTTGGCTTAAGAAGATGATGGAAGAACTCAAAAATATTTGGTTTACTAATGAAGTTGTAATATGACAATAAAGCGACCATAAGTAGTGCTCACAATCTAGTTCAACACGATACAACAAAACATGATGAAGTGATTAGGCACTTCATAAAAGAGAGGATTAAAGAAGAAAGTGTGTGCATGCCTTTTGTCTCAACAAATCAGAAAATTTTAAATATTTTCATAAAAGGCTTGCTTAAACCAAAATTTGAAATTCCTGTAAGAAAGTGAGGCATGACAGATATTTACATGCCAACTTAAGGGGCAGTATTGATTTGTGAATATTTAAGATTTAATTTTGTAGGATCTTAATTGACCAGATAAAATTAGATCTAATTTTCTACATAGAGTTTAGGTAATTAGATCAAATAAGAACATATCTTGACTTTCATATCTGCAAGAATCACGCGATTTGCTTCTGTGTGTTTGCTTTCTTGTACTATAAATTTGTAGCTATCAGATAATATAATACACACGTTTGTACCAATCTCACACATCCTTTTGCCCTAATTCGTAGCCTCCGTAGCCTCCTATCAAAGATCATGTCCTTTATAAGTTAAAACTGCACCATGTCTATTCCAATCGCCTCTCACCGCTACTTCTTCAGTCTACATCTACCTTTCCTGAAACCATTCATGGACAAACTCTCATACCTCCGCCCTAGGCATTCGTGTGTCTCCTCATCACATATCCGAACCATCTTAACCTCATTTTTTTCATCTTTTTCTCCACCAAAAACACTCTCACCTTCTCTTAAGTATCCTCTTTTCTAATCCTATCTCTTATAGTATTCCATATATCCATTGGAACAACAACATTTGCATCACTTTGATCTTCTAAACATGAGAGCTTTTGATAGGCCTGCACTCTATCTCATACAACATAGCTGGCATAACCACCATATTGTAAAACTTGCATTTATGTTTTAGTGACACCTTCTTATCACACAACACTCCGGATGTGAGCCTCAATTTTATCTACCCTGTAACAATAAGGTAAGTAATATCCTCGTCAATCTCCCCATTTGTACGGATAATAGATACAAGATACTTGAAACTTCCTCTCGTTTGATTATTTATATTTTGATTTAACTAAAACATACTAATTTTGAGATTCTTTTATTCTTTGATTTTGCATTAAATAATTTTGAGATTTTCATTGTTAATAAAATTATTTACCTTATTAAAAAAAAATATAGGGTTACTTTATTTCAAATAAGCTCTTTTTATAATTGTGGAACCCGTACCAGTTAACGTGCACCTCAACTAATTCCGGGAATACTTGCTACATCCCACTAGGACAAGATATTAACTATGTCCACCATGGCTCGGACCAGTGACAGTGAGATGATAATATGTCGTAAACAAAAAGGAGGCACATACCTGAGCCTTAAACTTAAGATGCTCAAATGATTATATATATATAAACTAGTTTAATATACGTGTGTCTCGTGTTAATTAATAAAATAATATACAAAAAATTATTAAAAATTTTAAAAAATGATTTTGACTTTATGATAAATGTTGTATATATTTAAATGAGACTTTGATCATGCACAAAGAACAAAATCTCTTAACCATTATTAACCAATAATAAAGTAATAAAAGAATGACTCAAATTTCATGTATAAATCGAAAAGCCAAAAAGAATCAGTACTTAAAACTGATTTCAAGTTACCTAAGTTACATGATGGAGCTCTTTAAAATTAAGTATAGAAAAATTATAAATTTGTATTAAAAGTATTCTAAAAAAGAGATCTTAAAAAAAATAAAACAGTGAGACAAAAACACGCCATAACATTTGTCACCAAAGCCTTTGTTTCTTTAGAAAGCAAATCACAAACTATGTAACCTCACTAATTTTCGTTCTTACCACTCTTAGATTCTATTTTTCACTTTCCTTTTCATAGTAGAACACAGCTATTAAGATGAGACAAAAGCTCATTAATAAGATCTCAAAATAAGTTTCTAAACATAGTATGTCATTAGTTACTTCTTCGAGGCCTTCGCTTAATGAAAGAAATCAACTACGCGGAAGAAATCATTATTTCAACTTTAATTAGATTATGCAAATCTTATATATTCTTTCAAAGATTAGAGAATAAATAATATATTATTATTATTATTATTATTATTATTATTATTATTATTATTATTATTATTATTATTATTATTATTATTAAGTGTTATCGCCCCCTCTCTCCTCCCCCATCACTTTAAGCGAACTTTATTATTAAATAACAAAAAGGAATGAGAAAAAACGTGATTTTTTGGCTACTTTATTTGTCAAAAATAATATGCTTGTTTCATCCAATTTTTTTATCTGAAATTTTCAACTGACAAAGAAAACATGAAAAATTCTTAAAAAGGAAGAATCCATTGTCAATTGTTACTAAAATTCAAATTAAAATTATTAACTAAAAAAAAAAAAGAAATCCAAAAAAGATGATGATAGTGAATGCGAGAAGATGACTAACTAAAACAATAACAAAATACGATGAAAACATAAAAGTAGAAGAAGCCGTTGTTCTTGTCAAATTTAATGCAAAATATTACTTGAATAGAATTTTTACCTTGATTTTTTGGATACTTTATTCGACCATAACTATATGCTTGTTTCATCCAATTTTTTTATCTGAAATTTTCAACTGAAAAAGAAAACATGAAAAATTATTAAAATAAAAGAATGCATTGTCAATTGTTGATTATTAAAACTATTAACTAAAAAAAAAAATTCAGAAAAAATGATGATAGTGAATGCAAGAAGATGACTAACTGAAACGATAACAAAATAAGAAGAAAACATAAAAGTAGAAGAAGCCAATGTTTATTGACAAATTTGATCAAAATATTACTTAAATAGAATTTTAGAATTTTTTTATTTAAGGTAAATTTTGACTAATTTAAAAGTGTTAAATTCATGATTTCTTACCTTGTTCAAATAAAACTCTTAAATAATTTTAAAAATCTAAATAATGTATAGTATTGATTTCTTTTAAATAATAATCCTAAATCGGTCGTAAAAATAAGTTTTGATAAAAAAAAAATTTAAAAAAAAGTCCTTAATCCTAAATCTATAAAAACTTAAGTACTGCTAATCAGGGACAGATTCAGGATTTTCAGTGAGTGGTTCAGTAGTACATATACGGACTAGTCGAAGGGGGTTCAATCTCTACTATTTATACGTAAAAAAAAATCTTACCATATAAAAATAATGTAATTTTTCGACGAAGGGGTTCGGATGAACCCCTAGACCCTATGTAGATCCGCCACTGCTGCTAACATCCTCCCACTTTTTAATTAACCAAAATTGTTTGAGTGCTTTTTTAGTTTTAAAAAAAAAAACGTTTACTTCCTTAATTATTAATAGTTTTTCAAATAATTCTTTCCATATATTTGTTGTTAGTTGTTATCATATATTTTAGGACTTTTTATTTTGTAAAACTTACCATATATATTAGAACTTCTTACTTTAAAATATTATAAATATAATTAAATAATAATTTAAGAAAAAGGTGAAAAGACAATTTTGTCTATTGCAGACTGTTTTAATGCAGGACAAAAAGTTAGAATCACTTTTCTAAGGTATTTCACACTTTAATATATTATAGATATAGATATATATATATAAATAATTTTTTTAAAAAAAACTTAAAACATTAAAATAGGCCATATAACATTTCAAGATGTTCGGAGAAGAGATTAACTCAAAATGACTTGATCTCTCGTAAAGAAAGCATGTTTCTTATACTGTCCTTTGTAGATGGTAACAACAAGATAAAGTTATAACAACTTGGCTACCAACTCAATCCAATCAAACTATAAGACTGGATCCATTGCTTTCTTGACATGCTTCTCATATATCTAGACAGTGATGGACCTAAGAGAGTAGAATACCATCCTACAAACTCCACAGTCGAAAAAAACACCAGACACATGTGCATATGTCATGTGTACATGGTCTGTTCCACGTAAAGTCAGCAAAAGATGGCCTACAGATCTGCCTTTACACCTCAAGCTGAGATGAAAAAAGGCCAGATAAGGTAGCTTCCTTAGAAGAGAAGTTGATATAATCCAGAATTGTTGGCCTACATTAAAGAATGATTTGAACGGCTGCTTTCTTTCCTTTGCCTGATTTACTAAGCAACAAATCAAAGTTTTATGGATGGCTTGCTCATGTTTCAAAGGGGACAATCAAGTGTGGATCGCCTTTTTGTTTTAAGATAAGGTAAATGAATTTCATTCGCAAACAAGGCCGGACGGCCATATAAAATAGATTAAACATTAACTTTAATGTCATAATCTTTTATCATTATCTTGTCAACCTTGATCATACAAGATTAGTAAAACTAACTTGAGATAATCTTACTATGACCCAAAAGCTTGTGAAAAGAATCTAAGAGCGGACCTTAAGGAACTAGTTAAGAATGGATGCCACCACCCCAGCCCGGATCCAGCCAGGTTCTAATGATCATGTCCTCTTCCCAACAATTGTATTGGTCTTGGGGCGTATTTCGCTTTATGATAGAAAACTCGCCAGCGAAATCCAGGTAATTAGGACTACTAAAAGTTTAAAAGTGCACCGAATAAATCATGTCACGTTTAGGGGATAACAACATATTCTGCAAATTATAAACTCGAAACCATAAATAAAAAATAGAGAAGCATATCATAATACCAATTGAAACATAAGTTGCAAAAAAGAACTAAGAAAATAGTTAGAAAAAGTTAAGAAACAAAAATGAATGCTGACTGTAAAGAAACAAGGGACAATAATGGTATTTGATGAGTCGATTTGAAAGGAAAGGAACAAAGTCAATTAGGCTGAATTAGACCAACCTTACTAGTTTTGATAAGATGACTTCAAAGTGGGAAAATTTCTATTACTTTTACACAACTTGTAAAAGTAGGTTACATCACAAAGCAAACCTACAAACTCAAAAGTTGAAAACACCACATGTGCAGGCCAATCTTCATACTAGAATAAGCACAGATCATCTATTTTGCTTTTTTCTGATGATCCATAGCTGACACATGCAGCAATTAGTAGTTAGAACATTCATCAACATCTCCCACCGAACTTACTCAGTGGAAATTCGGCGGGTATTCCCTTAAGTTCAGCAGTATGCTCACATGAAAGGCAGCCAAAAAGGCGACTGGTCCTATCTTGTTGTGAAGACCATATTGTTCCATATACAACTTCAAAGAACATACCTAAATTAAAGCAAAGTGAGTATAACCCTTATCTTGATGAAGAATCTATTGTTCTTGTAGTAGTTATTATGAGTATTAATGACCCCTTGAATCACAAATCATTAAGATTGAATATTCTTGAATATGCAGGAAAATCTGTGATTGGTAAGATGAACAAACTTGGAGAGAGAATGGACTGTCTTCTGCAAGGCATCCGCGAGCATGGTAAACACTCGAATAATATCTTATATATATATATATATATATATATATATATATATATATATATATATATATATATATATATAAAGGAAAGAGTATTTGAAAGTAGAAACTGAAAAAGAGTTTGCATAATACTGATGGCAAAACTTCAACTTGCAAATAATGAATTTTAGTATTTGGAAGTGAATTCACGGCCAAACAAAACTGTAAACCTAAAGAACACAGATAAGTGAGAAATGAAGTGCTTAAATTCATGCAAGCAGAACAATTTACATGTATTTACAATACAAAGTATTGATTGTAATGACATTAACGTCGCAACTCTAATTATGCAGTCAGCTTAAGCCCGAATCTAACAGAAACGGTGAAGGGAAAATTGAACCTCGGGGCAAAACTTCTTAATGTAGGAGGGTTGGAGAAAATATTCAAGCAGAAGTTTAGTGTGAAAGATGATGAAAAGCTATTGAAGGTTTCTCAATGCTATTTATCAACAACAGCTGGTCCAATAGCAGGCCTCCTCTACATCTCTAGTGATAAGGTTGCTTTCTGCAGAGAGATCGAGATCAATAAAGCTGAAAGTTGCTTAGAATCCGCTATAAGGTTCCACTCTGCTCTTCTTTCCTTTCATCTCTAATTTTCTAGCCACGTAAAGGATAATCTAAATAAGCCGTTCACAATTGCAGGTATCAATCCCAATAAGTAAGGTAATGAAAGCAAAAGAGAGTGAAAATATGGAAAATCCATCGCAGAAGTATATACAGGTAATTAAGTCAGGAAAAATGGCTTACAGATCTGCCTTTAAACCTCAAGCTGAGCTGAAAAAAGGCAAGCTAAGTTACCATGCCGAAATCAATAATCTTGTGATCGCGGCTCTCTAATTGTGATCATGGACCCAGTTCATTTGACTGGTGTTGGACAGAGTTTGTAGTGTGGGAAAAGAAAAAGTGAAAAAAATTACAGTTGTAGATCTGAGATACCTATGTTGAGACCGCAGGCCTTGTGAAGCGAGGGCACACTAAATATTTAAGAGCCCAAATAAAAAGTTGTGATCGAGGTCCTTGGTCCCGTGATCATGATTATGAAATGAAGTTTGAAACCTCAGCATCCCCATAGAGTGGGAATCACAGAAACTAAGCTCACAATTGTGATTTCTGAGCTCGGGCTTGCCACCCCCAAGCCTTCCGCTGGTGCGATCATGAATTGCGATCTCATCACTAGTTCATTTTGACCAGTGTTGTCCTTTTCTCCCCCACCATGCATCTTGATCCCCGTAGGAAGCAAGATAAGAACTACACCATCCAATTGACTCAATTTAGTCCCAAGCATGCTTTCAACAAAGACATAATGATGTTATAGTAAGAGTATCCAACCATCGAGCGTGGAAGGGAAAGTCAAGACATGTGTTAGCCACATGCCAGCGTCAAAGATTCGTTTTCAATCTACCAACAACAACATACCCAATGTATTCCCACATAGTGGGGTCTGGGGAGGGTAGAGTATACTTTGACCATACCGCTACCTCAGGTCAAGTAGAGAGGTTGTTTCCAATAGACCCCCGGCTTAGGACCGATAACAGTATAGCAATCACAAAATATAAATGTGTATAGACTAGTACAGTTTGCAAAAATAAACTCACACCACTATCCAAAAAATAATACTATAGCCACAAGATAATACTAAAAACTATCTATCCAAAATCATAGACATAACTCAACACCGCAAGCAAGAAACTTCAAACACAAATAAAGAACGCTCCCCTATTTTAACCGACACATTTCTACCCCCTAAGCATCTACCCTAATCCGCATCTTCCACACTTTCTTATCGAAGGTCATGTCCTCCGTAAGGTGTAACTGCTCTATATCATGCCTAATTACCTCCCTCCAATATTTCTTCAGCCTACCTTTACTCCGCCTAAAACCATCCATAGCCAGTGTCTTACGCCTCCGCGCTGGAGCATCAGAGCCCCTCCTTATCACATGCCCGAACCAACATAAATGTACTTCTCGAATCTTGTCCTCCACCGAAGCCACCTCTACCTTGTCCCGAATAATCTTATTCCTCACCCTGACACACATCCATCGCAACATCCTCATCTCTTCTACCTTCAACTTTTGGATATGGAATTTCTTAACTGGCCAACACTTCGCTCTATACAACATAACCGATCAAACTACCACCCTGTAGAACTTCTAGTCACATAAAACTCTAAGGCATAATCTAATCACATAAAACTCCTAAAGCGAGCTTTTATTTTAACCACCCTGTCCCAATACGATGCGTGACATCCTCGTGAATCTCACCATTGCCCTGAATCATAGACTCCAGATACTTGAAACTCTCCCTCCTCTGAATGGCCTTAGAGTCTAGCTTCACAACCACGCTAGTCTCCTACGACACATTACTAAACTTACACTCCAAGTACTCCATCTTGGTCCTGCTTAATCGAAAACCTTTAGACTTAAGGGTCTATCTCTGAATCTCTACCTTATCATTAACTCCTGCTCGAGTCTCATCAATCAATACCACATCATCAGTAAATAACATACACCAAGGCACCTTCCCTTGAATATGTCGCGTCAAAACATCCATCACCAATGCAAATAAAAAATAGCTACGAGTCGATCCCTAGTGCAAGCCTATCAGAATCAAAAAGTGCTCCAAATCACCATCCACTGTCCTCACATGAGTCTTTACGCCATCATGCCTATCCTGAATCAACCTAGTGTATCCCACGGGCACACATTTAGCCTCCAAGCACCTCTACAGAATCTCCCTGAAACTCTGTTATATGCCTTCTAAACATTAGTAAACACCACATATGTCCTTCTTCCTCTCCCAAAATTGCTTCACCAATCTCTTCACAAGGTGAATGGCCTCTATTGTCGAGCGACCTGGCATGAAACTGAACTGATTCTTAGAGATAGTCTACCACTCTTTCTCAAACCTTTATAGTATGAATTAACAACTTGATACCTTTATAATCATTGCAACTCTGGATGTCTTCCTTGTTCTTATACAATGGAATCATCCTACACCATCTCCATGCTTCATGCATCTTTGCTTTCCTAAAAATAATGTTAAACAACCTTGTCAACCACTTCAAACCTGCCCCGCCAGTGCTCCTTCAAAAATCCACTGGAATCTCGTCTGGCCCTGTCGCCCTGCCACGACACATCCTGCGAATAGCCTTCTTGACCTCCTCAACCTTGGTATGCCTACAATAACCATAATCACAACACTTCTCAGATTTCTCCAAGTCTCCCAACATAAAGGGTGATGGATTTCACTTTTTCAAAGTCATGAGCCCTCCGCTCCCTAGCCTTGATAAGCCTATACAACTTTTTATCCCCACCTTTCTCCTCTAAAGCTGTATACAAGCTCTCAAAAGTAGTTGTCTTAGCCGTCATAACTGTTAACTTAGCCTCTTTTCTAGCTACCTTATACTTATCCTTATTTATTTGCCGCTTCTTATTATCCTTGCTCTCAACTAACTTAGCATAATCCACTTTCTTAGACTCCACCTTCTTTTTAACCTCTTCGTTATACCACCATTCCCCTTGATGCTTGCCAGATCGACCTCTCGAGACACCCAACACCTCTCTAGAGGTTTGTAACTAGAAGTCATCTCCTACATACTATCCATACCCTCTCTACTCTCCCAAGCCCCCTACTCTTCAACTTCTCCCCTATTTCCAAAGCACTAGCCAAAGTCAAGATAACCCACTTAATCCAGGGTCGAGCCTCCATGCTCCTCTTCTTTTGACCTTTATTGATTACCAAGTCTATTACCAACAACCTATGTTAAGTTAAAAGATTCCCACTAGGTATGACCTTACAGTCTCTATAAATTTCTCTATCACCCTTTTTAAGGAGTAAACTGTCTACCTGGGTCTTCATCACTGAACTATGAAAGGTAATAAGATATTCTTGTCTCTTTGAAAAGCTTGAATTCACCACCCTCAACCTAAAAGCCCTAGAAAAATACAAAAGAAAAACTCCTTCTTCATTTCGATCCCTGAAATTGAAATTTCCATACACATCATCATACCCTCTTAGTAAAGACCGAATATGCCCATTAGAATCCCCTCCAACGAACAACATCTCTGAGCTTGAAATGCCTCTAACCACCTAATCCAAATCCTCCCAAAATATCTTCTTCTCTTCCTCATCCAAACTTGATTGCAGAATGTAGACACTAATAACACACGAAGAAAACCCCCCAACGACCAACCTAATCCGTTTAACCTCCACCACCTGCCCCCAAAGCTATTCATATACTAATATACCTACCCCATTACTATGCCTCACGTCACTCAAGTACCATAACTTATACCTATCCACATCCCTCACCTTAGAGCCTACCCATTTGGTTTTGTGGACATAAGCTATACTAATCTTTCTTTTCCTAAGAATATTCACGAGCTCTACGGACTTACCTTGAAGAGTCCTTATGTTCTAAGATCTAATTCTCAACTTGGGCTCTCCTTTACCCTACCTACCCTACTACCCCTGAACCCCAACCCCAAAATCAATCTTAGACTCGCCCTTAACCCTCACTTTCAATATACTATAAAAAATATTTTTATTAATCTTGAAGATATATTTAGGCTACATACAATAATCCTATGAAAGAATCCCAATTTTGAGTTAGTAAACATTCAGTGTAATGCATTTTATCGTTGGAGGAGATAAAAGATTGTTAAATATCAGATACAACAAGAAATAGTGATAAGCTCGATGATGAAAACTGTTAAAAAGGTCGAATAAATTCTTAATGGAATTTAAAAAATGTTTAGAGTAACAAGGACATAGTAGAAAATTCCACCTTAAAATATTGAAGTGGTGCTGCTACAAATAAGTTCTAAAAGGTTAGGAATATGTAACACCCCGTAAATTTTTTCGTACACTTATCGCGATTATATGGAGTCCTAAAGACTTGCGTATGGGTTAAATTAAGTTTATAGTGTTTGGAAGTATCCCGTCGATAGTTGTATGTGTAGGTATTGGAATAAGCTTTCCAACGATATAAAGTTTGCCCAAAACAGAGGAGTATTTCATATAAGCGAGCACATTCGAAATTTCAAAACGGTGGCCGGGAAGCCTGTGAACAGTGATTCTGCAGGAAAATTTCTGCAGCTAGGCACTTCAACTTGAGACGATCATAACTCCTTGTACAAAATGAACTGTGTAAGCTGCTATATATAGACGAACATCTCCGAGAGTCTTCTTTCCGATGAAATTGATTTCATCCAAATCCAACATTTGAGTAAGGAGTTATACTCGTTTTACTTTAGCCTCTCAAAACAGATTTTTGTGAACAGTAAATTAGCAGGAAAATACTGAGGCCTGCCAGTTTTTGGGTCAACTTTGAAGGATCATAACTTCCTCAATATAATGAACTGGGCGAGCTACCATATATCAGAAGAAATATCTTTGAGTCTCCTTTCTAATTCAATTGGTTTCATCGAAATCCAACATCTGCGTAAGGATTTATACGTGTTTTACTTCAGCCTCTCAAAATAGATCTTTAGGGTCAACTTCAAATGATCATAATTCCTTGTACAGGACGAACTGGGTGGCCTAATTTATATGAAATGAAAGACCTTTTAATTATCTTTACAATGATACCAATTTCACCCAAATCTGATATCGGAGCAAAGAGTTATGATCGATTTACTTCAGCCTGTCAAAACTGTCCACTGGGAACAGATTCGAGATTTATTTCAATTTTTAGGGCACAATGGTCATTTTCTATTACCTTTGGACGAAAATTGGTCTTAAAAACCTGCACTTAGCCTCAATTTTATCAGATTTTATCCAAATTTTAAGAAAGGTGAAAACCCTAGCCAATTTCAACCTCAAATATTTTGTGATTCAACCGTAGAAAATTCAAATTGGTTCCGTTGTTGTGTTCACCATCTCGGAAGCTTCAAGAAGCACCCCATGGTTATGTAAGGAGGATCCTAAATACAATAGTTCATTGTTAAGGTATGAATATTTTTTATTCTTGATTCTTATCCATGAATAAGTATTTATAAAGGATTATGAGTATTGTCTTGATGTTGGAAGATAACTAGAAACATAGTTATGACTGGTTGTGTATAAATTGTTAGTAGTAAATTATGGAAGTTGCTGTATTGGATTATGGAGGATGAATTGTGGTGATATATCATTATATTAGTGGTTATGTATGCCTAGTGATCATGTTGGTATTGGATGGTGATTAAGAAGGGAAATAAAGGCTAAGAGTGATGTTGAGGGATATTTCATGAAAATGCATGATATGTGAATGTAATAAGAGTATAAGAGGATGTATGTAGTACTCTTATTGATGAGCTAAAGGATTACTTCCTATACATTATTTGTTGAAGTTAATACCTAAATGGTAAGGTTTGGTTGCTAATACTAGTTTGCCACAAATGACTTATTGTAGATAAGTGTTCGAAGAGTACGGGAAGTCACTTGTATTGAAGTGGTTATATCAAGGTATGTAAGACCTACTCTATCTATTCTTTGGCATGAATAATGACCCATGGCACTCTCAAGTAAGCTTCCAACATTGTCCTACGACACATGACACATAATAACATCATATGATCTTTGACACTACCAATTGAACTTGTTTTCACTTTTAAGATGTCCGGCTAGTCAAAAAAATGTCCATATACTATTGTTGACTCCGAAATGGTTTAATGAGGTATCCATGATTCTATACTTCATCTTCATGATATTGATTACCTATTTACATGTTTTTCCTATTGAGGTATCATGGTTTCAAGTTCCATAAAGTGTGACCACAAAGTAACCAATCTCAAAGATTAATTGAATTAAGAAATGGAATGTCTGTATTTTAAATTGATGATATGATGTATTGTATTAGTAACACTGATCAGTTGGCCATTGTATTATAAAGATTATGTATATATGCTATTCTAGGGGTGGTCGCTGATGTATTGTAATAGTACCACTGATCAGTTGGCCATTGAATGACATATGTTATGTATTGATAAGGATTACGGGAAGTAATGATATGAAAGTAATGTGCAGTTATCCCATCAGTTCTTTTAAGTGTGGTCTACTCATACTGTTTATTCACTGGTATCTGGGTTCTGTTGATATTTTGTATCTCATCATGATACTCACTGCCTTACATACTCAGTACATATTTCCGTACTAACGTCCCTCACTGGGGACCTGCATTCATGCCTGCAGGAACAGGTACTTCAGGTCTTACACCTCCGCAGTAAGAGCCAGGACATTCTGTTGTTAGTGGTGAGCTCCAGTTGTTTCGGGGCATCCCAAGTCGTCTCTATATGTACTTTTGTTATTTGCATAAAAGTCTTCTGTGGGCGGGGGTTTGTCCCGACCCCAACTCAGTTGTGTATCTATGTAGAGGCTTTTGTAGACATATTGTACAGCCATAGGAGTATTTGGTTGATAGACGTGATGGCTCTGACGGCCAATTACTTTTCATATATATATTTATGCGTGTCTGCTGGGCTGATACAGGTACTATTTTCTTCTATTTACAACGAAGTGTTGCCCAAATTTCTAATTTTCATAAGTAATGTGAATGTGAAAGTATAGGTTATGAACGGGTTCTCCCGGGCCTCCTCGGCTACGGGTGCCAGTCTGCTCCAATGGGATTTGGGGTATGACAGAAGTGGTATCAGAGAAGTTCGTCCTAGTGAGTCTTCAAAGCCGTGTCTACGTAGAATCTCGTTTATTGGTGTGTTGTGCACCACATCTATAAACAGGAGGCTATTGGACATTTAGGGATTGTTTCCGCTCTTCATTTCTTCGATCGTGCAATAGATCCCATATTAGAGATAAAGTCATAATCAATCGCTTAATCCAATTATTTCTTTTTTATTTATTATAGTGACGATGCCGTTTACAAGGAGAAAGAATAAGTGGAAGCGAGTAGATGCAGTGGTCGGAGAAGGTACTAGTAAGTCACCACCGGCACAAACTGAGCAAAGTGAGTCTCAAGCTGAGCATATATAAGGCGCTTCTTCTCCTCCGGAAGGGCCGTCTATTAATGCTGTTGATCGAGATTTGAGGGATACAGTACAACTTCTGACGCGTATAGTTGCCGGTCAAGTTCAAGGGCAAGCTATTCCTACCACGGGTTCTAGTGGTATGGATAAAGCAGCTAGCCTTCGGACTCAGGATTTTCTAAAACTGGATCCTCCTACTTTTATCGGATCAGATATTAATGAAGACCCGCAGGACTTTGTCGATCAAACCCAAAGGGATCTAGATGTTATGCATGTATCCGGTAAAGAGATGGTTGAGCTAGCAGCATATAGACTGAAAGGAGAGGCTATATTGTGGTACGAGGATTGGAAACGATCTAGGGGTATTGATGAACCTCCAACTACGTGGGGAGAGTTCAAAAATGCATTTATTGATCATTATCTTCCATTTGAGACTTGATAACGCTCAATCTACAGCTCTCGTTTGAGTGTAAAGCGGTCGTTAGCAAATATAGAACCCAACCTGGGTTGGGTGTCGATCCCACAGGGAATAACTTGGCCAACAAGTAAGCGAAATTATTAGACTTTTAGTGCAAGTCTCGTAAAAAGGGGGGATTGTAATGAGTAATCAAAATAATAAAGTAAAATCTGAAAATAGCAAAGTAAAAAGAGAAAGATTGTTACGTAGGTTGTAAACAATGAGAATTGAAGCGTTGGGGTTATGTCCACCTTCTGAGGTATACGTCTCTATTGGATATAAGTGTGTAGAGTCTTGACATGCAATTGCTTATAGAGAATTGTAGTCGATGGTAAATCCAAGTGTCTCTCGACCTCAACAAGGACTATTTCACTTTAACTCTCTCGAGCTTAAAGCGTGTCTAACGGTACAAATTCTCCAAGAGGTTAGTCCAGTTACGGCACTAGCTTTTTAATAGGAAAGGGTGTCCTACTACCTTGACATTATCTCTTTTCCAGACAAATAACCTTTCTCTCAAATAGGTTAAATGTTATACTGGCGTATTCTTGCGTCTGCAGCCACAAAGAATTTAAATTAAGATGAAGAGAATAATGATATAAGCAGCATACGTGTCACGAACTCACAAACTCATAGCAATAGATAGTATCTCATTCGGCTTCCATAACCCCAACTGAGAAGTTTAGTTACCCATGAATGCGAAGGAGATCACGATTGACATTGTTGTTATACCACAAGATTGATTAATTTCGTGTAGCTTAAGTGTGGTAGGCGTTAGGTGTGATTCCTTGGCAAGTAACGTTTCTCTTGTTGCGGAATTTAAGAATAGATGAATAGAAGAATAAAAAGTAGAATTAATAGAAGAGTAATTGTTTTGATGGATGGATGGATGGAGGATGGTGAATTATGGAATGGTGGATGAATAAAAATCTCTAGCATGATAGGGTATTTATAATACCCATATCCTAATCCTACTAGGTAAATGAAATGCTTAATCAAATCCTACTAGACTAAGGAAATACTTAACCCAATTGTACTAGGTTAACGTATCATTATCCTAATCCTAATAAACTAAGGAAATACTTAACCCAATTGTACAAGGTTAAGGTATCATTATTATAATCCTAATTAGTTACTGCAAGTCCCCAAAGTCTTCAGAAATGCTGTTTTAGTCCTGGACAGATTTTCCATGCAGTCCCCAAAGTATTCAGAAATGCTGTTTTAGCCCGGGACAGATTTTCCATGCAGCAGTTTTGGTCCTTTAGGCGTCCAAACTCCCTTTCCTTTCTTCGTGAGCTTTCTTTTGCGTCAAGTAAGCCATAAAATGCTGAATTCTGCATCATTTATACCTGAAACTTTACTAATCATGTTCGTTAGCTCATTTATAGGAAAAAGGACTAAAAGTGCATGAAATATATAATTTGTTCTCAAAACTAGGCACAAATATGGGCAAAATATATTGATATAGGAGCATAAATTTGCCTATCATCAACACCCCACACTTGAAGCTTTGTTCGTCCTCGAACGAAATATCATGTCCTTCTAAGCATCGACTTAAGGTTTCGCAGCAACTACACAAAACATTCTTCAAGACAAGCACAACAATTATCAATAAAGAGTAGCTTTCCGATTATAATTAGAAACAGTTTAACCTCTAGCATAGACTCGTGATGGTGGTCAACTCGCATGCAAACGTTAAGGTACAAGGACTCATATATAACTACCCAAAACTCATCAACCATGTGTGTCTCACAATATAGTACCCATAATCACTCACAAGTATAGCATATTTTTCAAACATGGGTATCAAAATATCCTTGCTCTCGCTCTCATAAAGAATTCATATGTAGCAACTGATGACCATATGCTTGCCCTTAATGTAATACTCCACTAAATATCAGAATGTTAAGATTAGGATCAAGTAGGTCTTTTGATGGTTGTAATGTAGGCTAAGGGACGGGTAGGACTATTTTGGCCAAGAATAGTGACTAAGCTCCTAAGCGCTTTAATACATCACATTGTATCATTGACACTTTTTTCTTCCAACCTTTCTTTTTTCTTTTTCTTTTCTACCACCCTTGTTCTCCTCTTTTTATTTTTCAATTTTAAGCACAACTCACTTTTCAGCTTTCTTTTCCTTTTTCTTTTCACAACATACCTCTTATGATAGCACTATATTTTTCATAATACATTCAAGCACCTTTGCAATTTAAAGCATCATTCTTACCCAATTTCCTCTTATGTTGTCACATGACTTTTTCACTTTAAAGCACTTAGGAATTTGGATCAAATTATGGTCTTGAAAAAAAATGGATTAGGCTTACATACAAGGTTGTCAAAGAAATAGGCTAAAGGCTCAAAAGGGGTTAACTAGGATGATGTCCATGGGTAGTTAAAACTGAAGGTAAACAAATATTGGTTGCCAAAGAAATGCCTAAATCATATCCTAAACTTACACTCCTTATTTTCGCTTTGCATACATACCAGGCAAGTTCTAGCATCAGCCACAAACATAGAATATACGATTAATCTCACACACACAAGGCACATGGTCGACTTGATTGGAAGTAATATAGATTCTTGACCCAACAAGTGAAGGAATTGAACCACACAATATCACATAATGAGTCACAACTAGAGCCTAAACGTCTCAATAGTCACAATTGTAGCACTTACTCTTGTTATAACCTCATGCTGCCTTTTAGAATTATTTCATGCGAAACTAAAAAAAATTTACTTCTAAAAAACTTTTAAAAATGAAACAACCAAAAAAAATACGAATAAACAAACATAGATGCGGATAGAGAAGCATAGCATGCGAAACCGCCAACACCCCACACTTGAACGGGACACTGTCCTCAGTGGAAAATAAATACGAAGAACCTGGTTGGTTGAACTCATCCTCTATGTCTGGGTTCATACCCCCTGTGTCGTAATCATCATCAGGGTCGTCATCCTCAGAAGCATAAGTATCCCACTTAATTCCAAGCGTGAGTTGAGGTATTTGCAGCGAGGAGGGTTCTCCTTGGTCCTTGCGACTTCTCTTTTTTGCTCTTTTGGGAAGTGGTAGCCTTCTCCTTGCCTTGCCTCGCTTTGGGTGTCATTGTACCTGAGACTAGAAATAGTGTTAGGGGTAGCACAATCTCAATTAATACAATCTATACACAAGCATTAGGGGTACCACCCCACACTTAGTTTTGTTGACACAAATCGGTGAAGTGAAAGTGGTTGATTACTTAGATTTCGTCGACATACGTTTTTAAGAGTTGTATTCCGACAAGAAAATCAGTGATGTGTCACTACTTGCAGCCATTGCACTACTTTCATGTTAGCTATAACAACACTACTACATAGGGGTTACCCATAGTATAATTATTTTCATCAATCACAACCTCTTATGTTGGTAGGCACTATAAGTCTTATCCCGATGAACGGGATAGCCTAACATGTAAGTATCCAAGTAACAAGATTATGCAATGTTCAAGACTATAGCAATTCCACAAATAGTATAACAATGCTATTAAGACCAAATTCAAGATGGAAACAAGTCAAGATTTCCCTACGTATATGTTCACTCACATGGTTTTGTTATCAACAATCCAAGCACATGAACATCTCCAATAATCTTTCAAGATGTAGCAATTCATAATAGACATAGCAACGTAGTACTTACGAGAAATAAATGAAGAATAAGAGAGTACTTACTTGCTTGAAGCTTTTGGAGATGGTTTGTGAATTGGAAGAGCAAAAGAAGAAAATTTTGAGAGGATTTGGATGTATATATGGCGCCCTTAGGTCAATTTCTAGTGTGGTTATGTTTCAAAACTAAGTCCCCTTTATATAGGAAGAGTATGGGTCGGGTTATGACCCATTTACAATCGGTTTTGGAGACAAAAATCCCACATATGCGGCGCATAATGCTCGGCATATCAATGACATATGCGGCGCATTGTCTATAGCATAATGGGACATATACGCCGCATAGTCTATGGCATTTGTAGACATATGCGCCGAATAGTCTATGGCATATGAGATACTGAGACCAAATTCCATAGCATAGGCGGCGCATAGTCAAAAGCATACCTAGGAATAGGCGGCGCATAGTGTATAGCACACTAGATTCCGAGACCTTAGGCTATAGGATAGGTTTAGCACCATTCGTGGCCTAGTTTTACCTAGGCCTAGCCTTCCTCGATGCATATTTTGGCATGAGGAATGCTCCATCCATAGCCATATGCATCACTATTCCTAACTTACCAACTTTACCATACAATACGTCCAAATTGTCAATTGAAATCAATCTCCTCGTTGAATACTTCTTGCACCTATCTTTGCTCAAAACAAAATGAAAACGATTAGTACGATGGGTTGCCTCCCACCAAGCGCCTTAGTTTTGGTCATGGCACGACTCTTATTTTTGGATTTTTATTTATCAAAAGCAAAACGAGTACTAAAAAAATGATAAGCGATAAAACGATAAAACGATGGGTTGCCTCCCATCTAGCGCCTTATTTATTGTCGTGGCTCGACATAGTTACCTCGAGTACTCAAACTTCGTCGAGGTAAATGGTGGATCGTTTTCTGAAAGGATTTAGATGACAATGAGGCTTACCTGTGGGCATGCGATCTTCTTCGGGATGGCTCATACATTTCTCCGGAGAATCACCAATTATATCATCAATAGTCCAACCTATAGCTCTCTTGTATCTCTTCAGAGCAGAGATGAGAGCTTCTACGTGCTGTTCACTTAAATCATCCGCACTCTCCGGAAGTATATTTCTATTTTCCAAGAACACATACCTTAGATAATCGGGGAGCTCTTGCGATTCTAGCATTGGTGGCTCATCAATAGAAGTCTTCGCTGTTGGTGACGGTTGATTCTTGAGATCACAATCCGGTTGCTTAGGAGTATACGGCTCTATTTCTGGTAGAGCACCCATAAGTTCTTCATAATCTTCATTATCCTCATGCTCAACATTCAGTGGCGCAGCAGTCAATGGCTCAACAGTAGGCTGTTTCTCTATAGATAATGCTTTTGTATCCTCATGATGAACATCAGCAACAGATAACTCATTCATATCACTGGGCTGCTTCATTGTTTTGCATATATCAAACCGTACCACTTTGTCATTAATTCGAAACAAGAGCTCATTATCTTTTATGTCAATAAGCACACTTCCAGTTGCAAGGAAAGGACATCCCAAGATGATGGGAACTTCAGAATCCTCCTCACAATCTAGAATAACAAAGTCTACAGGAAAGATTAATGAGGAAACTTTCACCAACACATCATTCAAGATACCCACAGGTCGTTTTACCGACCTATCAGCCATCACGAGCCTCATATTGATTGGTGTTGGATCGCCTAACCCCAACTTCTTATAGATGGATAGCAGCATCAAATTGATGCTAGCACCTAGATCACACAATGCCTTAGCAAAATCCAACGATCCAATTGTGCAAGGAATAGTGAAAGCTCCAGGATCTGCCTTCTTCTGAACTAGCGATCTAGTAGCGATTGCACTACAATGATGAACATTATCCGCTAACTCATAACTTGCTGCCCGCTTCTTTGTCAATAGGTCCTTCATAAACTTTGCATACCCAGGAATTTGTTCAAGTGCCTCCACCAATGGAACATTAATGGTCAACTGCTTGAGCATAGTCATGAATTTGCTGAACTTTGTGTCATCTGCCACCTTCTTCAATCTTTGGGGAAAAGGTGGTGGTGGGTATGGAAGTGTTCTCTCCACGATTTTCTTTTCCTCTTGCTTTCGTTTTTCCACTTTTTCAGGCTGCACAGTGCTGGATGTGGCGTCCTTGACGTTAGGAGTAGTGGCTGCGGCATCTTCTCCTTTTGCGTTGTCATCCATGTCCGCAACTTCGTCAATCACTTTCTTTCCTTTTGCTGAAGTTTCCAGCACCTTACCACTTCTGGTAGTGATGGCCATGCATGACCCACCATTCCTTGGGTTTTGCACAGTATCGCTAGGTAAAGTGCCAGCCTTTCTTTGATTGAGTGCTACTGAAAGTTGGCTCAATTGCTGCTCTATTTGCTTGATAGAAGTGGAATGAGAATCAACTAATTGCTTCATGGAGGACAAATCATTAATTACCTCCGTAACTCCCGCGCTCGTTGCTTCCACTCCTTTCAATAATTTAGCCATCATGTCTTCCATACTTCCAGAATTAGATGTGGTGGTGTCACGTCTACCAGGGGGAACGTACAAACCACTCTTTTCATTGTTTTTCTTCCAACTACCTTGGTCCTTGTTTCTAGATTTATCGTAATAGTTCCGACCTTGGTTTCCTTGGGAATTCCCACGGAAACCCCCCTGATTGTTCAAGTAGTTGGCCTCCTCTTCCGAATCAGATTCGTCTCTTTCTTTTGACGCAATAGATTTCACTTTTTCAGTCTTCCCTAATAGATGCTTTGTAAGTAGATCCATTTGGGTTTTCATGTGCGCCATGTCTTGATCACGTTCTTCTTCTCTTCTTCTTTGGTCTGCAGTCATGCCAATAGATAAAGTGGGTCTTGCTACCTCAGAATCCTTGGTATGCCAAGCTCTACTTTGTTTCGTCATACGATCTAGCATATTGCTTACTTGACCAAAAGTGAGGTCCATAAATGATCCTCCAGCCGCATTATCAACCACTGGCTTGGTCACCGAATTCAAAGCTCTGTATAATATCTCCATTAAGTGGACGTTGGTCATATGATGGTTTGGGCATCGCATTAGCTTCGTCTTGAACCTCTCCCATGTTTCATGAAGTGCTTCAGTTGGAAGTTGACGGAAGTTGCTGATTTCATCTCTCAATTGTGCTCTTTTGGATGGCGGAAAGAATCTTTCTAGGAAAGCGTCTCTCAATTGCCTCCAATTTGTAATAGAATCAGGAGTCAGCCTATTCAACCACATAGTTGCCTCCCCAGACAGAGACAATGGAAATAGACGTAATCGAATTGCATTCTGTCCAACGCCAGGATTGTCGAATGACTTACATGTAGCAATAAAGTTGATCAGATGCATATTCGAATCATCGCCTGCTAGTCCACCAAATAATCCCTTGAGTTGCAAAAGCTGAATCATGGCGCTAGTGATGTTGAACTTCGCTTCAGATGCCAATGGCGGAAGAATAATAGCTCCTGTGGCACCAACTCCATCAAGATCATCATCATCATCATCGAACGGTATTTTCATATCTCAGCGTTCGGGCCTAAATCATGCTTGACGATCTCTCCTTTGCATGGGTGCCACCATCTCAGTAGTATGCCGTGGGTTTAGTAGCTCCTCATCACCCAGGTCCTCATCATCGGTATTTGTTGCACGCCCTGGGTTATCAATATTCTGTTGATACGTTTGAGTAGCCATCCTTTCAATTTCACACTGTGCATCCATTGGTACACTGAACAAACCTAAAAAGAAACAAAAAAAACAACTAAAAGTAAAAGTACGAGAATCTTTGACCAAAGGGTCTAGTAATTATCACAAACTTAATTGACACTTGTATTCCCCGGCAACGGCGCCAATTTTTGATAACGCTCAATCTACAGCTCTCGTTTGAGTGTAAAACGGTCGTTAGCAAATATAGAACCCAACCTGGGTTGGGTGTCGATCCCACAGGGAATAGCTTGGCCAACAAGTAAGCAAAATTATTAGACTTTTAGTGCAAGTCTCATAAAAACGGGGGATTGTAATGAGTAATCAAAATAATAAAGTAAAATCTGAAAATAGCAAAGTAAAAAGAGAAAGATTGTTACGTAGGTTGTAAACAATGAGAATTGAAGCGTTGGGGTTATGTCCACCTTCTGAGGTATACGTCTCTATTGGCTATGAGTGTGTAGAGTCTTGACATGCAATTGCTTATAGAGAATTGTAGTCGATGGTAAATCCAAGCGTCTCTCGACCTCAACAAGGACTATTTCACTTTAACTATCTCGAGCTTAAAGCGTGTCTAACGGTACAAATTCTCCAAGAGGTTAGTCCAGTTACGGCACTAGCTTTTTAATAGGAAAGGGTGTCCTACTACCTTGACATTATCTCTTTTCCAGACAAATAACCTTTCTCTCTGATAACGCTCAATCTACAGCTCTCGTAGGAGTGTAAAGCGGTCGATAGCAAATATAGAACCCAACCTGGGTTGGGTGTCGATCCCACAGGGAATAGCTTGGCCAACAAGTAAGTAAAATTAATAGACTTTTGGTGCAAGTCTCGTAAAAAAGGGGGGATTGTAATAAGTAACCAAAGTAATGAAATAAAAGCTGAAAATAATAAAGTAAAAAGAGAGTATTTCGTAGGTTGTGAAACAATGAGAATTGAGGCGTTGGGGTTATGTCCACCTTCAGAAGTATACGTCTCTATTGGCTATGAGTGTGTAGAGTCTTGACATGCAATTGCTTATAGAGAATTGTAGTCGATGGTAAATCCAAGCGTCTCTCGACCTAAACAAGGACTATTTCACTTTAACTCTCTCGAGCTTAAAGCGTGTCTAACGGTACGAATTCTCCAAGAGGTTAGTCCAGTTACGGCACTAGCTTTTTAATAGGAAAGGGTGTCCTACTACCTTGACATTATCTCTTTTCCAGACAAATAACCTTTCTCTCGAACAAGTTAAATGTTAGACTGGCGTTGGTCTATGCGTCTTCTTTTCTAGACAAATAACCTTTCTCTCGAACAGGTTAGATGTTAGAATGGCGTGTTCTTGTGTTTGAAACCGCAAAGATTGTAGATTTAAGATGAAGAGAATAATGATATAAGCAATATACGTGTCTTGAACTCACAAGCTCATAGCAATAGATAGTAACTCATTCGGCTTCCATAACCCCAACTAAGAGGTTTAGTTACCCATGAATGCGAAGGATATCACGTTTTGCATGGTGGATGGCGTGAATAGTAGGTGTTTGGCATGTGGTTTTGGTGATTCCGTAGCAAGTAACGATTCTCTTGTTGTGGAATTTAAGAATAGAAGAATGAAGAATTAAGAATGTATTGTAGGAAGATGTCTTAAGTTAAGAGTTAATTGAATTGTAAGAATGTGATAAAAAATCTCTAACATGATAGGGTATTTATAATACTCCTATCCTACTCCTACTAAGCTAATGAAATAAATAACCAAATCCTAATATACTAATGAAATCCTTGACCCAAATGTACTAGGGTAAGGTTACAAAATTATAATCCAAATAGAATAATGAAACACATAACCTAATTGCACTAGGTTAATGTATTATGGCAAAAATCCAGCTTTGTGTCTGTAAGTCCCCAAAGTCTTCAGAAATGCTGTTTTAGCCCGGGACAGATTTTCCATGCAGCAGATTTAGTCCTTTATGCGTCCAGCTCCTTTCCATCTCGTTTGTGAGCTTTCTTTTGCGTCAAGTAAGCCATAAATTGCTGTATTTTGCATCATTTATACCTGAAACTTTCCTAATCACATTTGTTAGCTCATTTACAGGAAAAAGGACTAAAAGTGTATGAAATAGATAATTAGTTCTCAAAACTAGGCTAAAATATGGGCAAAATATATTGATATAGGCGCGTAAATTCGCCTATCATCAACACCCCACACTTAGAGCTTTGTTCGTCCTCGAACAACATATCATGTCCTTCTAAGCATCGACTTAAGGTTTTTACAGAAACAACACAAAACATTCTTCAAGACAAGCACAACAATTATCAACGAAGAGTAGCTTTCCGATTATAAGTAGAAACAATTTAACCTCAAGCATAGACTCGTGATGGTGATCAACTCGCATGCAAACGTTAAGATACATAGAATCATATACAACTATCCAAAACTCATCAACCATGTGTGTCTCACAATATAGTACCCATAATCACTCACAAATATAGCATATTTTTCAAACATGGGTATCAAAGTGTCCTTGCTCTCACTCTCACAAAGAATTCATATGTAGCATCTAATGACCATAGGCTTGCCCTTAATGTAGTACTCCACTAAATGTCGGAATGTTAAGATTAGGATCAAGTAGGTCTTTTGATGGTTGTAACGTAAGATAAGGGACGGGTAGGATCAACTATTTTTGCCAGAAATAGTGACTAAGTTCCTAAGCACTTTAATACATCACATTGTATCATTGACACTTTTTTCTTTCAACCTTTCTTTATTTTATTTTTCCACCCTTGTTATCATCTTTTGTTTTTCAATTTTAAGCACAACTCACTTTTCAGCTTTCTTGTCCTTTTTCTTTTCACAACGTACCTCCTATGATGGCATTTTTTTTTTCTTTTTCATAACACCTTCAAGAACCTTTACAATTTAAAGCATCATACTCACCCAATTTCCTCTTATGTTGTCACATGACTTATTCACTTTAAAGCACTTAGGAATTTGGATCAAATTATGGTCTTGAAAGAAATAGATTAGGCTTACATACAAGGTTGTCAAAGAAATAGGCTAAAGGCTCAAAAGGGTTTAACTAGGATGATTTACATGGGTAGGTAAAACTGATGGTAAACAAATATAGGTTGCCAAAGAAATGCCTAAATCATATCCTAAACTTACATTCCTTATTTTCGCTTTGCATACATACCAGGCAAGTTCTAGCATCAGCCACAAACATAGAATATACTATTATCTCACACACACAAGGCACATGGTCGACTTGATTGGTAGTAATATAGACTCTCGACCCAACAAGTGAAGGAATTGAATCACACACTATCACATAATGAGTCACAACTAGAGCCTAAATGTCTCAATAGTCACAATTGTAGCACATACTCTTGTTCTAATCTCATGCTGCCTATCCAAATAATTTCATGCGTAGCTAGAAAAATTTTACTCCTAAAAAATAAAAAAACGTCACACGAAAAAAATCACAAAAAAAATAAAAAATTTGGACTCAAAACAAAATAAGCAAGAGCAAACATACAAACATAGCATGCAGATTCTGCCGACACCCCACACTTAGACTAGACACTGCCCTCAGTGGAAAATAAAGTCGAAGAACCTGATTAGTCGGACTCTTCCTCAATGTCGGGGGTCATACCCCCTTCGTCCGAATCATCGTAAGAGTCATCGTCAGAGTTCTCCTCAGCATCAGAATCAGGCAAGCGTCTATCATCATCAGTTGGCACGTCATCATCAAGAGGTTCCTCGAAATATACTCCCACTCCACACATCTCCCGGGCATGTCTGTTCATTGGGTAGTCATGGTCCAGCTGTTGGAGCTCTACAGCAGTTGGAATACGTCCACCACTCATCATAGTGAATCTCGTCATGCCATAGAGATGACGGAAGAAACTCTCGTCACGAGCATGTCTCTCCGCAGTGGTAAGGTTGACTCCATGCGTTGTTTCAGCATCTTTGACCTTGGTGAGGTCAACCTTCTTTGGGGTATGTGGGAGTTTGTGGTCAGCTGGTTCCTCTTCTATATCCTCCTTCCGCAACATTGCTGTCAACAAATTGCCGAATGTGAAATGGGACCTGCTGTGGAGTCTGGCTTTTCTCATGGTAGATCGAATGATTGCCCCAAAGTTGATAGGGACATTTGTCATCAATGCATAAACCAGACACACTCTATCTCTCGATATCTTTGTGTATTGCGTCCCAGGAATGAGGCATGAGTTGACAATGCGCATCCAGATTCTTGCTTCCCTATTTAGTGGAGCATAGGGGAATGTGTTGTGACGGCCTGTTTCCTTATGTCTGCCCCATCTTGCCATCGATCTGCTTCCACAAAGCGTGTGTCTTATAGCTCTGTAAGGAGACCTGCTGTACAGCTCTTTGTATGGTGCAGTGTCGACCGAAGGTAGGCCTAGAAAAGAGTTGATCCAATCCGCTGTAAGCTGTAACACTTGGCCCCGAATTTTGACTTCGTTGCCTGTTGTGTTTGGTGACCAGTTGGCATAAAACTCTCTTGTCAAGTCAAGATTGCACTCTCCCATGTCACGGAAGATGAAATCCAGCTTCAAAGACATTATTTTCGCCAACATCCGCGGCTCCTTCTTTGCTAAGGTCTCCTTGTTGATTAAGTCAACGTGCACATATTTCTTTTCTTTGTTGCTGCTGTACCATGCCTTGGCTTCTTCCTCAAGAACCCATTTGATTCCGAACATTCTGCGTGGTAGGTGTGCTGAAGATGATTCGCCTTGGTCTTTTCGGCTTCTCTTTTTATCCTTTCGGGTCGTGGTAGCCTTCTCCTTGCCTTGCTTTGCTTTGGGTGCCATTGTACCTGAGACTAGAAATAATGTTAGTTGCAGCACAATCTCACTTTATACAATCTACATGCAAGCACTAGGGGTACCACCCCACACTTAATCTTGTTAGCACAAATCAGTGGAGTGAAAGTGGTCGAGTACTCAGACTTCGTCGACATACGTCTTAGGATTGTATTCAGACAAGAAAATCAGCATTACATCACTTATGTGCAGCCATTTGGACGACTTTCATGGTGCATATAGCAACACTACAACATAGGGGTTACCACATGGAATTGTTATTCGAACAACAAACACCACCTCCTAAGTCGATAGTCACTATAACCTTATCCCGATGGCCGGGATGGTTAATCATGCAAGCATCCAAACCACACTCTCAAGTAATATTCATAGTCACATATGTTCAGCAAGTATCATAACAATGCCATTGAAACAAAATTCAAGTCGAAAACAAGTCAAGAATTCCATACGTATACATTCAATCACACGATTTTGCAACAATTATCCAATCACATGAACATCACCACCAATTTCTTATGATTTAGCAAATTATACTAAGCATAGTAACGTAGTACTTACTATAAATAGATGAAGAATAAAAGAGCACTTACTTGCTTTGAAGATTGTGGAGAAGTTGTTGTGGATTGGAAGAACAAAGGAAGAAAAATTTGAGAGGATTTGGGATGATATGCGGCGCCTTTAGGGTTACTTCTAATGTGTTTGTGATAAAAAACCAAGTCCCCTTTATATAGGAGGAGTATGGGTCGGGTTATGACCCATTTACAATCGGATTTGGGGACAAAATCACCACATATGCGGCGCATATCTCTTGGCATATCAATGACATATGCGGTGCATTGTCCATGGCATAATGGGACATATGCGCCGCATAGTCTATGGCATTTCTAGACATATGCGCCGCATAGTCTATGGCATTTGGTCTCAGTATCTCAAATGCCATAGCATAGGCGGCGCATAGTCAAAAGCATACCTAGGAATAGGCGGCGCATAGTATATAGCACACTAGATTCCGAAACCTTAGGCTATAGGATAGGTTGTGCATCGTTCGTGGCCTAGTTTTACCAAGGCCTAGCCTTTCTCGAAGCCTATTATGACGTGAGAAAGGCTCAATTCATAGCCTTATGCATCACCATTCCTAACTTACCGACTTTACCATACAATGCGACCAAATCGTCAATTGAAATCAATCTCTTCGTTGCATACTTCTTACACCTATATTTGCTCAAACAAATGAAAACGATTAGTACGATGGGTTGCCTCCCACCAAGCGCCTTAGTTTTGGTCGTGGCACGACTCTTATTTTTGGATTTTCATTTATCAAAAAGAAAAAATACTAAAACGACAAAACGATAAAACAATAAAACGAAGGGTTGCCTCCCATCTAGCGCCTTATTTATTGTCGTGGCTCGACGTAGTAATCTCGAGTACTTAGACTTCGTCGAGATAAGTGATGGCCATGTCATTCATCGAGTCAAGAGGACCGATATATGGCTTAACACGTTGGCCATTCACCTTGAAGATAACACCCTCATTATTTTCCAGTTCGACTACTCCAGACGAGTAGACGTGGGTGACTTTAAATGGACCAGACCACTTTGATTTTAACTTACCTGGGAAGAGCTTGAATCTGGAGTTAAAGAGTAGTACCATGTCACCTTTTTGGAAGTGTCGTCGAACAATCCGCTGATCGTGATACTTCTTCATCCGCTCCTTGTATAAATCTGATCTTTCGTATGCATGGAGACGGAATTCATCTAGCTCGTTCAGCTGCTCCAACCTCAGGTTCTTCACATCATCCCAATTCAGATTCAAGTGCTTCAATGCCCATAATGCCTTGTATTCAAGCTCGATGGGTAGATGACAAGCCTTCCCATAAACTAGCTGATAAGGTGACATGCCAATGGGTGTCTTGAATGCAGTCCTATACGCCCATAGTGCATCATCTAGCTTCCGAGACCAATCCTTCCGATTCGCATTGACCGTCTTGGCAAGGATTTGCTTGATCTCACGATTGGAAACCTCTACTTGTCCACTAGTTTGGGGATGATAAGGCGTAGCTACCTTGTGTTGCTTGACTCCATACTTGGCCAATACAGATTTGAATAGCTTGTTGCAGAAGTGAGATCCTCCATCACTTATGATAGTACGAGGTACCCCAAAGCGAGAGAAGATATTCTTCTTTAAAAACGCTACAACACGTTTTCCTTCATTATCGGCCAATGCTACAGCTTCAACCCATTTCGACACATAATCCACAGCAACCAAGATTTACTTCATTCCAAACGAATTCACGAATGGTCCCATGAAATCAATACCCCATACATCAAAGAGTTCTACCTCCAGAATTTTGGACATGGGCATTTCATGGTGTTTTGAAATAGCACCTTGACGTTGGCATTGGTCACACCTTCTCACATAGTCGTGTGCATCTCTGAATATTGTAGGCCAATAATAACCACTTTGCAAGACTTTTCTTGCTGTTCGATTCCCAGCATGATGGCCTCCAACTTGCGAAGTGTGGCATGCTTCTAATATAGTGGGCACTTCTTCATGGGATATACATCGTCGAATGATACCATCCGCGCATCTTCGAAACAAATAAGGCTCATCCCAATAATAGTGCTGAACGTCATGCATAAACTTCCTCCTCTGGTGGTAAGATAAATTGGAAGGTAACACATTACTCACCACGAAATTTGCAAAGTCGGCATACCATGGTAAGTTCTCCATTGTTGTCGCTAGTATCTCCTCGTCAGGGAATGCATCGCCAATCTGATTTTCTGATTGCGCCACATACTCATTCTCAAGTCTAGATAGGTGATCAGCCACTTGGTTCTCGCAACCTCTTCTATCTTTGACTTCGAAATCAAACTCTTGCAGCAGCAACACCCATCGAATCAGCCTTGGTTTTGCATCCTTCTTTGTCATTAGATACCTAAGAGCTGCATGGTCTGTATGAACGATCACTTTAGTACCTAATAGGTAGGCGCGGAACTTCTCAAACGCATACACAACCGCTAATAGCTCTTGTTCAGTGACGGTGTAGTTCCTTTGGGCTTCATTGAGGACCTTACTCGCATAGTAGATAGGATGAAATAATTTCTCCTTTCTCTGTCCAAGAACAGCACCAACGGCTACACCACTAGCATCACACATGACTTCGAACGGGAGCGTCCAATCTGGTGTTACCATGATAGGGGCTTCAATGAGTTTTTCTTTAAGGCATTCAAATGCCTTTAAGCAATCATCATTAAAGTCAAACTTCGCATCTTTCTCCAATAGCTTGCATAATGGACTAGAAATTTTGGAGAAGTCTTTGATGAATCTACGATAAAACCCAGCATGGCCAAGAAAACTACGAACTCCCTCCACCGAAATTGGAGGTGGTAGCTTCTCAATTACCTCTATTTTGGCGCGATCAACCTCTATTCCTCTTTCGGAGATCTTGTGCCCAAGAACAATTCCTTCTTTTACCATGAAGTGGCACTTCTCCCAATTCAGCACAAGGTTGAACTCTACACATCTTTGTAATGCCATGCTTAAATTCACCAAACATGCTTCGAAAGACTCCCCAACAACTGAAAAGTCGTCCATAAATACCTCCAAAGTGTCTTCTACCATATCAGAGAAAATAGACATCATACATCGCTGAAAGGTGGCTAGTGCATTACATAACCCGAATGGCATACGTTTGAAGGCAAACGTACCATATGGGCATGTAAACGTTGTCTTCTCTTGGTCTTCTGGTGCAATAAAAATCTGATTATAACCTGAATAACCATCAAGAAAGCAAAACCATCCTTTTCCCGCTAATCGATCTAGCATTTGGTCTATAAATGGCATGGGGAAGTGATCCTTGAGAGTCCAAGAATTCAGCTTGCGGTAGTCCATGCATACTCTCCATCCAGTGACGGGCCTGAGTGGAATAAGCTCATTCTTTGCATTCGCAACCACCGTCATACCTCCTTTCTTGGGAACACATTGTACTGGGCTTACCCATGTACTATCAGAAATAGGATACACAACTCCTGCGTCTAACCACTTGATAATCTCCTTCTTCACCACCTCTTGCATTGGTGGGTTTAGACGTCTTTGGTGTTCGATGGTGGGTGTGCACTTTTCTTGGAGCTGAATTTTATGAGTGCAAATCCCAGGTGGAATACCAAGGATATCCGCAATGGTCCATCCAATAGCTCTAATATACTTGCGTAAAATTGCAATAAGAGCTGCAACTTGTTGCTCACCTAAATCGGCTGCCACTATGACTGGAAGAGTGTTTCCGCTTCCTAAGAATGCATACTTCAAATGGCTTGGCAGCTCCTTTAATTCTAATGTGGGTGGTTCTTCAATAGATGGCTTAGCTGGTGGTGTGGGTCGATTCTTGAGATCAAGATCCAGCTTCTTAGGAGGATAGCGATATGCTCCTAATCCCGATAGAGCACAAATATCATCTTCAGAAATTTCAGCATCATCATCATCTTCTTCCATGAGCAAAACCTCCAAAGGATCATCAAGAATTTGCTCTTCAGCAAGTAACTCATCCTCGTTATCAACGACAACATCAGCCACAGAAAATACACTTAGATCTTTGGGTTGCTTCATTGATTTGCAAACATCAAAGCGCACCACTTCATCATTTATTCGGAATGAAAGCTCATTAGCTCTCAAATCTATGAGCACACTTCCCGTAGCAAGGAAAGGGCGTCCCAAGATTATGGGAACCTCTGAATCTGCTTCGCAATCCAAGATGACAAAGTCTGCTGGAAATATGAATGAAGATACCTTCACCAAGACATCGCATAGAATACCAACCGGTCGTTTTACCGACCTATCCGCCATAACAAGCTTCATATTAGTTGGTGTAGGATCTCCTAACCCCAACTTCTTGTAGATTGATAATGGCATCAAGTTGATGCTGGCTCCTAAGTCACATAATGCTTTAGCAAAGTCCAAAGATCCGACGGTGCAAGGAATAGTGAAAGCTCCGGGGTCGGCCTTCTTCTGAACTATGGATCGGGTAGCTATTGCACTACAATGATGCACATCTTCTTTCAGCTCATAGCTTGCTGCCCTCTTTTTAGTCAAAAGATCTTTCATAAACTTCGCATACCCAGGCATTTGTTCAAGTGCCTCTACCAATGGGACATTAATAGTTAGCTGCTTCAACATGGTCATAAATTTGCTGAACTTAGTGTCATCGGCCACCTTCTTCAATCTTTGTGGAAAAGGTGGTGGTGGGTATGGAAGTGTTCTTTCCATGGCTTTCTTCTCCTCTTGCTTCCGTTTATTATTTTTTTTCAGGCTGCACGTCACTAGGCAACACGTCCTTGACGTTGGAAGTGGATATTGCGGCGTCTTCCCTAGTGGCGTCACTAGGCGTGGCGTCCATGTCTGCTGTTCTGTCAACTACTTGCTTGCCTTCTGCTGAAGTTTCCAGCACCTTACCACTCCTCGTAGTGATGGCCATGCATGACCCATCAGTCCTTGGATTTTGCACAGTATCGCTAGGCAAGGTGCCGGCTTTTCTTTGGTTGAGTGCTGCTGAAAGTTGACTGAATTGCTGCTCTAGTTGCTTGATAGAAGTGGAATGAGAATCAACTAATTGCTTCATGGAGGCCAAATCGTCAATCACCTCCTTAACTCCCGCGCTCGTCGCTTCCACTCCTTTCAATAACTTAGCCATCATGTCTTCCATAGAATTAGATGTGGTGGTATCACGTCTACCAGGGGGAACGTACAAACCACTATTTTCATTATTTTTCTTCCAACTACCTTGGTCTTTACCTCCAGATTTATCATAATAGTTCCGACCTTGGTTTCCTTGGGCATTCCCACGGAAACCCCCCTGATTGTTCAAGTAGTTGGCCTCCTCTTCCGAATCAGATTCGTCTCTTCCTTTTGATGCAATAGCTTTCACTTTTTCAGTCTTCCCTAATAGATGCTTTGTAAGAAGATCCATTTGGGTTTTCATGTGCGCCATATCTTGATCACGTTCTTCTTCTCTTCTTCTTTGGTCTGCAGACATGCCAATAGATAAAGTGGGGCTTGCTACCTCAGAATCCCTGGTATGCCAAGCTCTACTTTGTTTCGTCATACGATCTAGCATGTTGCTTGCTTGACCAAAGGTGAGGTCCATAAAAGAACCTCCAGCTGCATTGTCCACCACTGGTTTAGTTACTGAATTCAAGGCTCTATACAAGATCTCCATGAGGTGAACATTAGTCATGTGATGGTTTGGGCATCTCGCTAGCTTTGTCTTGAACCTCTCCCATGTTTCGTGAAGAGCTTCAGAGGGAAGCTGACGAAAGTTGCTGATTTCATCTCTTAACTGAGCCCTCTTGGATGGCGGAAAGAATCTTTCTAGGAAAGCATCTCTCAATTGCCTCCAATTTGTAATAGAATCAGGAGTCAGCCCATTCAACCATAATGTTGCCTCCCCAGACAGAGACAATGGAAATAGACGTAATCGAATAGCATTCTGACCAACACCAGGATTGTCAAAAGACTTGCATGTAGAAATAAAGTTGATGAGGTGCATATTCGGATCATCGCCTGCTAGTCCACCAAATAATCCCTTGAGTTGCAATAACTGAATCATGGTGCTTGTGATATTGAATTTGGCTCCGGGCGCTAATGGTGGTGGAATTATAGCTCCAGTGGCTCCGGCACCATCAAGATCATCATCATCATCGTCGAAAGCTGGTTGCAAAGGTTGGCGATCATATCTGTACCGAGCTTGTCGACCTCTTCTGTTGGCAGGTGTTGCCATTTCAGCGCCATGCCTTGGGTTGATCAACTCGTCATCTCCTAAATCTTCATCGTCAGGATTTGTTGCTCGTCCAGGATTATCAATGTTTTGTTGTTGGACTTGAGCAGCGGCAAGAGCAGCTAATCTTGCTTGCTCGTGTTGAGCAGCCATCCTGTCGATTTCCGCTTGTGCTTCCATTCTTCTAATTCGTTGCGGTTCCGGATTGATTGGTAATAACGGTTGACCAGAACTTCTAGTATGGGGCATGCACTAAAAGAAAAACCTGCAATAAACAAAAACAAAAACTAAACGTAAAAGTACGAGAATCTTTGACCAAAGGGTCTAGTAATTTTCACGAACTTGATTGACACTTGTATTCCCCGGCAACGGCGCCAATTTTTGATAACGCTCAATCTACAGCTCTCGTAGGAGTGTAAAGCGGTCGATAGCAAATATAGAACCCAACCTGGGTTGGGTGTCGATCCCACAGGGAATAGCTTGGCCAACAAGTAAGTAAAATTAATAGACTTTTGGTGCAAGTCTCGTAAAAAAGGGGGGATTGTAATAAGTAACCAAAGTAATGAAATAAAAGCTGAAAATAATAAAGTAAAAAGAGAGTATTTCATAGGTTGTGAAACAATGAGAATTGAGGCGTTGGGGTTATGTCCACCTTCAGAAGTATACGTCTCTATTGGCTATGAGTGTGTAGAGTCTTGACATGCAATTGCTTATAGAGAATTGTAGTCGATGGTAAATCCAAGCGTCTCTCGACCTAAACAAGGACTATTTCACTTTAACTCTCTCGAGCTTAAAGCGTGTCTAACGGTACGAATTCTCCAAGAGGTTAGTCCAGTTACGGCACTAGCTTTTTAATAGGAAAGGGTGTCCTACTACCTTGACATTATCTCTTTTCCAGACAAATAACCTTTCTCTCGAACAAGTTAAATGTTAGACTAGCGTTGGTCTATGCGTCTTCTTTTCTAGACAAATAACCTTTCTCTCGAACACGTTAGATGTTAGAATGGCGTGTTCTTGTGTTTGAAACCGCAAAGATTGTAGATTTAAGATGAAGAGAATAATGATATAAGCAATATACGTGTCTTGAACTCACAAGCTCATAGCAATAGATAGTAACTCATTCGGCTTCCATAACCCCAACTAAGAGGTTTAGTTACCCATGAATGCGAAGGATATCACGTTTTGCATGGTGGATGGCGTGAATAGTAGGTGTTTGGCGTGTGGTTTTGGTGATTCCGTAGCAAGTAACGATTCTCTTGTTGTGGAATTTAAGAATAGAAGAATGAAGAATTAAGAATGTATTGTAGGAAGATGTCTTAAGTTAAGAGTTAATTGAATTGTAAGAATGTGATAAAAAATCTCTAACATGATAGGGTATTTATAATACTCCTATCCTACTCCTACTAAGCTAATGAAATAAATAACCAAATCCTAATATACTAATGAAATCCTTGACCCAAATGTACTAGGGTAAGGTTACAAAATTATAATCCAAATAGAATAATGAAACACATAACCTAATTGCACTAGGTTAATGTATTATGGCAAAAATCCAGCTTTGTGTCTGTAAGTCCCCAAAGTCTTCAGAAATGTTGTTTTAGCCCGGGACAGATTTTCCATGCAGCAGATTTAGTCCTTTATGCGTCCAGCTCCTTTCCATCTCGTTTGTGAGCTTTCTTTTGCGTCAAGTAAGCCATAAATTGCTGTATTTTGCATCATTTATACCTGAAACTTTCCTAATCACATTTGTTAGCTCATTTACAGGAAAAAGGACTAAAAGTGTATGAAATAGATAATTAGTTCTCAAAACTAGGCTAAAATATGGGCAAAATATATTGATATAGGCGCGTAAATTCGCCTATCATCACTCTCAAACAGGTTAAATGTTATACTGGCGTATTCTTGCGTCTGCAGCCACAAAGAATTTAAATTAAGATGAAGAGAATAATGATATAAACAGCATACGTGTCACGAACTCACAAACTCATAGCAATAGATAGTATCTCATTCGGCTTCCATAACCCCAACTGAGAAGTTTAGTTACCCATGAATGCGAAGGAGATCACGATTGACATTGTTGTTATACCACAAGATTGATTAATTTCGTGTAGCTTAAGTGTGGTAGGCATTAGGTGTGATTCCTTGGCAAGTAACGTTTCTCTTGTTGCGGAATTTAAGAATAGATGAATAGAAGAATAAAAAGTAGAATTAATAGAAGAGTAATTGTTTTGATGGATGGATGGATGGAGGATGGTGAATTATGGAATGGTGGATGAATAAAAATCTCTAGCATGATAGGGTATTTATAATACCCATATCCTAATCCTACTAGGTAAATGAAATGCTTAATTAAATCCTACTAGACTAAGGAAATACTTAACCCAATTGTACTAGGTTAACGTATCATTATCCTAATCCTAATAAACTAAGGAAATACTTAACCCAATTGTACAAGGTTAAGGTATCATTATTATAATCCTAATTAGTTACTGCAAGTCCCCAAAGTCTTCAGAAATGTTGTTTTAGTCCTGGACAGATTTTCCATGCAGTCCCCAAAGTATTCAGAAATGTTGTTTTAGCCCGGGACAGATTTTCCATGCAGCAGTTTTGGTCCTTTAGGCGTCCAAACTCCCTTTCCTTTCTTCGTGAGCTTTCTTTTGCGTCAAGTAAGCCATAAAATGCTGAATTCTGCATCATTTATACCTGAAACTTTACTAATCATGTTCGTTAGCTCATTTATAGGAAAAAGGACTAAAAGTGCATGAAATATATAATTTGTTCTCAAAACTAGGCACAAATATGGGCAAAATATATTGATATAGGCGCGTAAATTTGCCTATCTTCAAGACTCGCCAGGCCCGTGCAGATCAATTCTTAAATCTTCGTCAGGGTAATATGAGTGTAAGAGAGTATAGTCGTCGATTTAACTCCTTGTCTCGATATGCTTCTAATGTGGTAGCTACTATGGACGACAGAGTTCATCACTATGTGAATAGATTGGAACCATACTTGGTTAGAGATTGTACCATTGCTGCTTTGAACAAGGACATGGATATAGCGAGGATACAAGCTTTCGCTCAGAAGATGGAAGATCAGAGTGAAAGAAGAAGAACCCAGGAATCAGAAAAAGGATATTCTAAGCAGCCCAGAGCTATAGGGCAGTTTGTGGCATCTCAGGGAGGTTTTAGGCCTTTGTTCTCTCATAGATTGCCTAGCCCGTTATCTTCTTATCCAGCAATTAGTGCTCCACCGCAATTTCAAAGGTTCAGAGGTAATCAGTTCGGGCAAAGCAGTGAAAATCAGAGTTCGCAAACAGTGGGGTATCAAGGGCAAGGGAGTATGAGTCAATTGAGACCTCCACGACACCCGTGCCCCATTTGTAGAAAATTTCACTTTGGCGAATGTCGGCTTGGGATGAACAATTTCTTTTGGTGCGGTAAGCCAGGGCATATGGCTAGAGATTGCCCACGCAGGACCACAGGTAGTATAACACGACCTACCGGATCAGCTGATGCGTCATCGTCGGTGCCTCCTTTGAGTAGGGGTGCACAACCTATGGGTCATGGTAGAGGTGATAGAGGATCAGCTAGTGCTAGTGGAACTCAGAACCTTGTGTATGCCCTAGCAGATCGGCAGAATTTAGAGGCTTCTCCAGACGTGGTTACAGGTACGTTGTCCATCTTTGCATTTGATGTGTATGCCTTAATTGATCCTGGTTCTACATTATCGTATGCTACTCCTTTGGTTGCGGGAAGGTTCGGGAGAACACCCAAATTATTAGCCAAGCTATTTGAAGTATCAACTCCAGTGGGGGAATCTCTTATAGCTAGGAATGTTTATCGAAATTGTGTTGTGAATATTTGTGGTCGTGATACGATGGCCGATTTTGTTGAGTTAGAAATGGTAGATTTTGATGTTATTATGGGCATAGATTGGTTAGCGTCTTGTTATGCTACAGTAGATTGCAGTTCTAAGAAGGTATATTTCCATTTCCCAAATGAGGCAGTCCTTGAATGGAAGGGTAATGTTGGCGCACCTAGAGGTAGATTTATTTCTTACTTTAAGGCAAGAAAAATGATTTCCAAGGGGTACATATACCATCTGGTTAGAGTAAGGGATACAGAGGCAGAGCCGCCAACTTTTCAGACCGTTCCAGTTGTGAATGAATTTCCTGATGTATTTCCTGAAGAACTACCAAGTTTACCTCCTGAATGAGAAGTGGAGTTTGGTATTGATTTGTTGCCAGACACACAGCCAATCTCAATTCCTCCTTATAGAATGGCACCAGCAGAGTTGCGAGAATTGAAAGAGCAACTGAAAGACTTGCTAGAGAAGGGATTCATCAGGCCTAGTATGTCCCCTTGGGGAGCACCAGTATTGTTTGTGCGTAAGAAAGATGGTTCGCTGAGGATGTGTATTGACTATCGGTAATTGAATAAGGTGACTATCAAGAATAAATACCCCCTTCCCCGAATTGATGATTTATTTGACCAGTTGCAGGGTGCCCAGTGTTTTCCAAGATTGACTTGAGATCAGGCTATCATCAAGTGAGAGTCAAGGATAAAGATATACCCAAGACAGCTTTCCGAACACGGTATGGTCATTATGAATTCCTGGTTATGTCATTCGGGCTGACAAATGCACCTGCAGTTTTTATGGATCTGATGAATAGGCTGTTTAAGCCATTTCTAGATGTGTTTGTGATAGTTTTCGTAGATGATATTCTGGTCTACTCTAGATCAGAAGAGGACCATGTTAATTACTTAAGGAAGGCATTGCAGATTCTTCGTGATCATAAGCTGTATGCGAAGTTTTCTAAATATGAGTTTTGGCTCAAGTCAGTGGCATTTTTGGGCCATATTGTATCCAGTGAAGGCATAAAAGTTGACACTCAGAAGATTGAGGCTGTAAAGAATTGGCCAAGACCCACGACGCCTACGGAGATTCGTAGTTTCCTCGGGTTGGCAGGTTATTATAGAAGGTTAGTTGAAGGTTTTTCTTCTATTTCTGCACCTTTGACTAAGTTGACGCATAAAGCCTCCAAGTTTTAATGGAATGAGGCCTGTGAAAAGAGTTTCCAGGATCTGTAGAGCAAGTTGACTTCTACACCGGTATTGGTACTTCCTGAAGGCACAAAAGGGTATGCAGTGTACTGTGATGCTTCGAGAATTGGCTTAGGATGCGTACTAATGCAACATGGTAGAGTAATAGCCTATGGCTCTAGATAGTTGCGACCTCATGAGAGGAATCATCCCACACATGATCTTGAGCTACCTGCAGTTGTATTTGCTTTGAAGATATGGCGCCACTACTTATATGGGGTTCATGTTGACATATATACCGATCATAAGAGCCTGCAATATATCTTCAGTCAGAAAGATCTAAACTTGAGGCAGCGGAGATGGCATGAATTGTTGAAAGATTATGATGTTGATATCTTGTATCATCCAGGGAAAGCGAATGTGGTAGCGGATGCACTGAGTCGTAAGTCTAATATGGCATCTATAGAAAAGCAGGGGATGATTAAGGATCTTCACCAACTAGCTAATTTGGGAGTTCGACTTCTCGAAACTCCAGATGAAGAGGTTATTGTACGTAATGCAGCGGAATCTTCATTGATAGCTGAAGTGAAAGAGAAGCAGTATGCAGATCCAATTTTATTGCAGCTTACGGAGTATGTGCAGAGTGGCACGACAAAGGCATTTGAGCTTACGCAAGAAGGAGTGCTTCAGTGTCAGAATCGTTTATGTGTACCTGATGTAGTTGAGCTAAGAAAGAGAATTATGACAGAAGCACACTGTTCAAGGTATTCTATCCATCCAGGGTCGACTAAGATGTATCAAGATTTGAAAGCAATATATTGGTGGAATGACATGAAGAAGAATATTGCCGAATTTGTAGCTGAATGTCCGTATTGTCAAAGAGTCAAGGTAGAACACCAGAAACCCGGTGGTTACATGCAATGTATAGATCTTCCAGTCTGGAAGTGGGACAAGATCAATATGGATTTCATCACGGGTTTGCCTCGTACATATCGGAAGTTTGATTCCATATAGGTGATCATTGATAGGCTTACCAAATCTGCGCACTTCTTACCAGTTAAGACAACTTATACGGCGGAAGAGTATGCAAAGTTGTATATTAAGGAGATCGTTCGGTTACATGGAGTTCCAATTTCCATTATATCCGATCGAGGAGCCCAATTTACTGTGAATTTCTGGAAGTCTTTTCAAAGGAGTTTGGGGACACAAGTAAATCTAAGTACGGATTTTCATCCTCAAACGGACGGGCAAGCGGAACATACCATCCAGACACTTGAAGATATGCTACGAGCATGTGTATTAGATTTCAAAGGCAACTGGGATGATTACCTACCTCTGTAACACCCCGTAAATTTTTTCGTACACTTATCGCGATTATATGGAGTCCTAAAGACTTGCGTCTGGGTTAAATTAAGTTTATGGCGTTCGGAAGTATCCCGTCAATAGTTGTATGTGTAGGTATTGGAATAAGCTTTCCAACGATATAAAGTTTGCCCAAAACAGAGGAGTATTTCATATAAGCGAGCACATTCGAAATTTCAAAACGGTGGCCGGGAAGCCTGTGAACAGTAATTCTGCAGGAAAATTTCTGCAGCTAGGCACTCCAACTTGAGACGATCATAACTCCTTGTACAAAGAGAACTGTGTGATCTGCTATATATAGACGAAAAGCTCCGAGAGTCTTATTTCCGATGAAATTGGTTTCATCCAAATCCAACATCCGAGTAAGGAGTTATACTCGTTTTACTTCAGCCTCTCAAAACAGATTTTTATGAACAGTAAATTAGCAGGAAAATACTGAGGCCTGCCAGTTTTTGGGTCAACTTTGAATGATCATAACTTCCTCAATATAATGAACTGGGCGAGCTACCATATATCAAAAGAAAGATCTTTGAGTCTCCCGTCTAATGCAATTGGTTTCATCCAAATCCAACATCGGAGTAAGAAGTTATACGCGATTTACTTCAGCCTGTCAAAACTGTCCACCGGGGACAGATTCGAGATTTATTTCAATTTTTAGGGTACAATGGTCATTTTCTATTTGGACGAAAATTGGTCTTAAAAACCTGCACTTAGCCTCAATTTTATCAGATTTTATCCAAATTTTAGGAAAGGTGAAAACCCTATCCAATTTCAACCTCAAATATTTTGTGATTCAACCGTAGAAAATTCAAATTGGTGCCGTTGTTGTGTTCACCATCTCGGAAGCTTCAAGAAGCACCCCATGGTTATGTAAGGAGGATCCTAAATACAAGAGTTCATTGTTAAGGTATGAATATTGTTTATTCTTGATTCTTATCCATGAATAAGTATTGATAAAGGATTATGAGTATTGTCTTGATGTTGGAAGATAACTAGAAACATAGTTATGAATTGTTGTGTATAAATTGTTAGTAGTAAATTATGGAAGTTGCTGTGTTGGATTATGGAGGATGAATTGTGGTGATATATCATTATATTAGTGGTTATGTATGCCTAGTGATCATGTTGGTATTGGATGGTGATTAAGAAGGGAAATAAAGGCTAAGAGTGATGTTGAGGGATATTTCATGAAAATGCATGATATGTGAATGTAATAAGAGTATAAGAGGATGTATGTAGGTAGTACTCTTATTGATGAGCTAAAGGATTAATTCCTAGACATTATTTGGTGAAGTTAATACCTAAATGGTAAGGTTTGGTTGCTAATACTAGTTTCCCACAAATGACTTATTGTAGATAAGTGTTCGAAGAGTACGGGAAGTCACTTGTATTGAAGTGGTTATATCAAGGTATGTAAGACATACTCTATCTATTATTTGGCATGAATAATGACCCATGACACTCTCAAGTAAGCTTCCAACATTGTCCTACGACACATGACACATACTAACATAATATGATCATCGACACTACCAATTGAACTTGTTTTCACTTTTAAGATGTCCGGCTAGTCAAAAATGTCCATATACTATTGTTGACTCCAAAATGGTTTAATGAGGTATCCATGATTCTCTACTTCATTTTCATGATATTGATTACCTATTTACATGTTTTTCCTATTAAGGTATCATGGTTTCAAGTTCCATAAAGTGTGACCACAAAGTAACCAATCTCAAAGATTAATTGAATTAAGATATGGAATGTCTTTATTTTAAATTGATGATATGATGTATTGTATTAGTACCACTGATCAGTTGGCCATTGTATTATAAAGATTATGTATATATGCTATTCCAGGGGTGGTCCCTGATGTATTGTATTAGTACCACTGATCAGTTGGCCATTGTATGACATATGTTATGTATTGATAAGGATTACGGGAAGTAATGATATGAAAGTAATGTGCAGGTATCCCATCAGTTCTTTTAAGTGTGGTCTACTCATACTGTTTATTCACTGGTATCTGGGTTCTGTTGATCTTTTGTATCTCATCTTGATACTCACTGCCTTACATACTCAGTACATATTTTCGTACTGATGTCCCTCACGGGGGACCTGCATTCATGCCTGCAGGAACAGGTATTTCAGGCCGTACACCTCCGCAGTAAGAGCCAGGACATTCTGTTGTTAGTGGTGAGCTCCAGTTGCTTCGGGGCATCCCAAGTCGTCTCTATATGTACTTTTGGTATTTGCATAAAAGTCTTTTGTGGGCGGGAGTTTGTCCAGACCCCAACTCAGTTGTGTATCTATGTAGAGGCTTTTGTAGACATATTGTACAACCATAGGAGTGTTTGGTTGATAGACGTGATGGCTCTGACGGCCAATTACTGTTCATATATATATTTATGCGTGTATGTTGGGCTGATACAGGTACTGTTTTCTTCTATTTACAACAAAGTGCTGCCCAAATTTCTAATTTTCATAAGTAATGTAAATGTGAAAGTATAGGTTATGAACGGGTTCTCCCGAGCCTCCTCGGCTACGGGTGCCAGTCCGCTCCAATGGGATTTTGGGCGTGCCAACCTCTTATCGAGTTTGCCTACAATAATAGTTATCATTCAAGTATCAAAATGGCACCATTTGAAGCATCGTATGGAAGAAAGTGTAGATCGCCAATAGGATGGTTTGAAGCAGGTGATGCGGTCTTATTTGGACCGGATCTTGTTTATCAAGCAATGAAGAAGCTTAAAGTGATCCAACAACGGCTTGCAACAGCTCAAAGTCGACACAAATCTTATGCGGATGTTAGAAGAAGAGGACTTGAGTTTTCTATCGACGATTGGGTATTCTTGAAAGTATCACCAATTAAAGGAGTGATGAGGTTTGGCAAGAAAGGAAAGTTAAGTCCACGATACATAGGTCTGTATAAGATCATTCAAAGATTTGGACAAGTTGCTTATGAGTTAGAGCTACCTCAAGAGCTCTCAGCAGTTCATCCCATATTTCATGTTTCGATGCTTCGCAAGTACATCGGATATCCATCGCACATCACTACTACGGAAGATGTACAAATTACAAAAGATCTCACTTTTGAAGAAATGCCTATTGCTATTCTTGATCGCCAAAATAAAAAGATAAGGAATAAAGAGATAGCATCGGTAAAAGTACTTTGGAGGAATCAACAAGTTGAGGAGATCACATGGGAAGCCGAGGAAGTTATGAAGATTAAGTACCCTTACCTATTCAACGATGAGGAGGAAGTTCATGAGACGGAAGAAGAAAAATAACAAGTAAGTGTTTGTTTTTATGCAAGGATGTTATGATGATGAATATGTTAATTGTAAGCTTGGACATGTCTTAATTGAGTAACTATGCTAACATTCGAGGACGAATGTTCTTAAGGGGGGATAATGTAACACCCCGTAAATTTTTTCGTACACTTATCGCGATTATATGGAGCCCTAAAGACTTGCGTATGGGTTAAATTAAGTTTATAGTGTTCGGAAGTATCCCGTCGATAGTTGTATGTGTAGGTATTGGAATAAGATTTCCAAAGATATAAAGTTTGCCCAAAACATAGGAGTATTTCATATAAGCGAGCACATTCGAAATTTCAAAACGGTGGCCGGGAAGCCTGTGAACAGTGATTCTGCAGGAAAATTTCTGCAGCTAGGCACTCCAACTTGAGACGATCATAAATCCTTGTACAAAAAGAACTGTTTGAGCTGCTATATATAGACGAACAGATCCAAGAGTCTTCTTTCCGATGAAATTGGTTTCATCCAAATCCAACATCTGAGTAAGGAGTTATACTCGTTTTACTTCAGCCTCTCAAAACAGATTTTTGTGAACAGTAAATTAGCAGGAAAATACTGAGGCCTGCCAGTTTTTGGGTCAACTTTGAACGATCATAACTTCCTCAATATAATGAAATGGTCGAGATACCATATATCAAAAGAAATATCTTTGAGTTTCCTTTCTAATTCAATTGGTTTCATCGAAATCCAACATCTGCGTAAGGAGTTATACGCGTTTTACTTCAGCCTCTCAAAACAGATTTTTAGGGTCAACTTCAAACGATCATAACTCCTTGTACAGGACGAACTGGGTGGCCTAATTTATATGAAATGAAAGAACTTTTAATTATATTTACAATGATACCAATATCACCCAAATCCAATATCGTAGCAAAGAGTTATAATCGATTTACTTCAGCCTGTCAAAACTATCCACTGGGACAGATTCGGGATTTATTTCAATTTTAGGGCACAATGGTCATTCTCTATTACCTTTGGACAAAAATTGGTCTTAAAAACCTGAACTTAGCCTGAATTTTATAAGATTTTATCCAAATTTTAGGAAAGGTGAAAACCCTAGCCAATTTCAACCTCAAATATTTTGTGATTCAACCGTAGAAAATTCAAATTGGTTCCGTAGTTGTGTTCACCATCTCGGAAGCTTCAAGAAGCACCCCATGGTTATGTAAGGAGGATCCTAAATACAAGAGTTCATTGTTAAGGTATGAATATTTTTTATTCTTGATTCTTATCCATGAATAAGTATTTATAAAGGATTATGAGTATTGTCTTGATGTTGGAAGATAACTAGAAACATAGTTATGAATTGTTGTGTATAAATTGTTAGTAGTAAATTATGGAAGTTGCTGTATTGGATTATGGAGGATTAATTGTGGTGATATATCATTATATTAGTGGTTATGTATGCCTAGTGATCATGTTGGTATTGAATGGTGATTAAGAAGGGAAATAAAGGCTAAGAGTGATGTTGAGGGATATTTCATGAAAATGCATGATATGTGAATGTAATAAGAGTATAAGAGGATGTATGTAGTACTCTTATTGATGAGCTAAAGGATTACTTCCTAGACATTATTTGTTGAAGTTAATACCTAAATGGTAAGGTTTGGTTGCTAATACTAGTTTGCCACAAATGACTTATTGTAGATAAGTGTTCGAAGAGTACGGGAAGTCACTTGTATTGAAGTGGTTATATCAAGGTATGTAAGACATACTCTATCTATTATTTGGCATGAATAATGACCCATGGCACTCTCAAGTAAGCTTCCAACATTGTCCTACGACACGTGACACATAATAACATCATATGATCTTCGACACTACCAATTGAACTTGTTTTCACTTTTAAGATGTCCGGCTAGTCAAAAAAAATGTCCATATACTATTGTTGACTCCAAAATGGTTTAATGAGGTATCCATGATTCTCTACTTCATCTTCATGATATTGATTACCTATTTACATATTTTTCCTATTGAGGTATCATGGTTTCAAGTTCCATAAAGTGTGACCACAAAGTAACCAATCTCAAAGATTAATTGAATTAAGAAATGGAATGTCTGTATTTTAAATTGATGATATGATGTATTGTATTAGTACCACTGATCAGTTGGCCATTGTATTATAAAGATTATGTATATATGCTATTCCAGGGGTGGTCCCTGATGTATTGTAATAGTACCACTGATCAGTTGGCCATTGTATGACATATGTTATGTATTGATAAGGATTACGGGAAGTAATGATATGAAAGTAATGTGCAGGTATCCCATCAATTCTTTTAAGTGTGGTCTACTCATACTGTTTATTCACTGGTATCTGGGTTCTGTTGATCTGGTGAGCTCCAGTTGTTTCGGGGCATCCCAAGTCATCTCTATATGTACTTTTGTTATTTGCATAAAAGTTTTTTGTGGGCGGGAGTTTGTCCCGACCCCAACTCAGTTGTGTATCTATGTAGAGGCTTTTGTAGACATATTGTACAGCCATAGGAGTGTTTGGTTGATAGACGTGATGGCTCTGATGGCCAATTACTGTTCATATATATATTTATGCGTGTATGCTGGGCTGATACAGGTACTATTTTCTTCTATTTACAACGAAGTGTTGCCCAAATTTCTAATTTTCATAAGTAATGTGAATGTGAAAGTATAGGTTATGAACGGGTTCTCCCGGGCCTCCTCGGCTACGGGTGTCAGTCTGCTCCAATGGGATTTGGGGTATGACAGAATATGTATATTCACGAAATTAGGATTGATTTGTCACGACCCAAGACCATGCCCTGGACTTAATAGGTAACCTAGTCCTATAAAGGCCTGAAAAGACCCTTTAGCATAATATCTTAAGCATATTCACTATTAAAATACAAAAATAGACCCAATAATAAGAAGTTCAACTTGAATATAAATGAATAAATCGGACTTTAATCCAACCATAACATCAAACCTCAAATCCTCTAATACATAAAGAAAAGATCATCAATATCGGGACAAGGCACCGACAATACCATAAAACAAATACTAGAATGTCTGTCATAAAGACACCTTTTGAAGAATGAAGGGCTCACCAAAGCTAGAGCTGTCTGAACGAACCTAGTACTGCACCGTACTATGAGAATATGCCTCTAAACCTATATCATCGAATGATGTAGCCGCCCGTAGATGATCAATATGTGAAATGTAGTGGCATACAGAGCAAATAAATAGATAAGATATGCTTCATATAAAATAGTCACTAGAATAAAATATATTAGTTGTGATTCCAAAGGATGAAGACATATACATTCTATTCTTTAGTTATGAACTAGATGGTATCACTGACTTAGATTTAAATACCACGAGCTATGTAGGGTCCGATCAATGTTCGATCGGCTAAACCCCAATCTATGTTTTCCTCATGAATCAAGATTAAATAATTATGGTCAACACAATAATCCTCAAAGAAAATATATAAGGTCATCCAATTAAGGATCAATTCATCCCTATGTCGGAACATAGGTTTCGGGTGTTGAACCATTTAGATTCACACCTTTTTGGTTAACCATCTAATTTTCTTTAAGCCAAGATTTTAGCCTTTTTGAACCATCAAACATCTTTAAAATAATTCTATTTCTGTTAAAGGCATAGACCATTATTGGTATCGCCATACCAAGAATTGTAAGTCATCTATTTCATTGTTTATTAAATCATAAGTTCTGGCATTAATTTCTTATGCCCATAGTATAGAGCTCACGTATAAAATGATCATTGAATATTATTTTGAATACATGATGATGATCACTAATGATCATAGTGTGTAGGTGTATGACTACTGTTTCATTGATGTATAAGTATTTAGAAGTAGTTATTTGGTTAGCAAGCAGTTGAGTTAGTTGGAGAAGTTGTAAGAGGTTTTTAGACGGTTTTGATGAGTTGTTAGTGAGTTGTACATAAGCTCCAATCTTAGCTCAAGTCTTAGTTCAAGTCTATAAATAGATAGAACATTATACTATTCCATTGATGCATAATGAAATTCAGCTTCACTTCATCTCTCACTTCTACTTTGATTACAAATCATCAAGTTGTAAGGCTTGTATTTCACATGGTATTAGAGCCATGAGCTCAATAATAAGCATATTTCGATCAATTTCTGATCGAGTTCTCGGTGCAACTTGATATCTCCATTTTAATTTCTTCTTCTTCACGATTCTGATATACTCTAAAGTTCGATTCTTCCACTCATGGTGCCTAAAATTGATCAAAGTGATCCATTTCTCATTGGTGCTTCTGATAGTTCCAGTGTTGTACTAGCTCCAATTAAGTTAACTAGTTCAGAAAACTATATTCTGTGGAGTGAATCGATGCGTATTGCTCTGTTAGGAAAGAAAAAGTTTGGTTTTGTTATTGGAATCTACAATAAAGAGTCATATAGAGAGGAAATCCATGAACAATGGGAAACATGTAATGGCATTGTCCTTTCCTGGATCATGAACACTGCGAGTGAGAATTTAATATCTTGCATTGTTTATGCCATAAGTGCTTGTGCAGTTTTGGAAGATTTGAAGGAGAGATATGAAAAGCTGAATCGTATGCATGTATATCAATTACATCGTGAAATGAATATGCATTCTCAAGGTATAGATTCAATCACTGTTTATTTTACCAAATTGAAAAGTTTATAGAGTGAATATGATGTTCTATTGCCTAATCATAGATGTGATTTTCCTAGGTTTAGAGAGTATTTAGATTACATGTGTCAACTGAGACTCTTACAGTTTTTAAGTTGTTTAAATGGGTCCTATTATTAAGCTAGGAGACAAATACTACTCAAAGGAGTAACTCCTACACTTAATCAAACTTATGCTATGCTTATAAAGGATGATATCCAACATTCAGCCAGTATGCTTGCAGTGAATGACAAGTGAATCACAACTATGGTTATGGACAAGACAATACCAATTATAAAGGCAAAAAGTGTGAATATTGTTAAGCAAGGATACCAAAGATATGGAACAAGTTAACATGACAGGTATTACTACTTGTTTCCTATCCAAAACTTGTTTTAATAGTTGGATTGTAGATTCAGAAGCTATACATCATCCGTCTGCATGTGGACACCTATTCATAGAAACACAAGACTAGTTCCTAAACACTTGAACAAATTGCACCTCCCAACAGCTGATGAAGTTCCAATTTACCATACTGGATATACATACATGTTTGCAGATGATGTGATCAAAGATGTTCTCTTTGTTCTAGATTTCTGGCTTAATTTGTTATTTGTTGCTAAGATAACCAAGGAACTTTCATGCTTTGTGTCCTTTTATCCTGATTTTAATATCTTTCAGGACCTCTTCAATAGCAAGGTGAGGGGGATTGGTAGAATTTCAATATCCTGATTTTACTTGATGCTGGATTCACTCAGAGTGTACATGACTATTCACTCTTCACTCTGCATCAAGGTGATGATACTATTATAGTTCTTATATACATTGATGATTTACTACTTACCGAAAGCAGTGTAGCATTGATCAATGACACTAAAGTCAAGTTACATAAATAATTCAAGATTAAAGACTTGGGGGTCTCAAGTATTTTTTGGGTATTGAAGTCCTCAGATCAGCCTCAGGGGTAACATTGAACCAAAGGAAGTACATTCTTGAATTAATTGCTTTCACAGGTCTTAGTGGCTCTAAACGTGTTATCACTCCATTAGAGTCTAATGTCAGGTTAACTACACTAGAGTATGATCAAGCCATGGGTGTACAAGGTGAGGAAATATTATCTGATGTTTCTTCTTACCAAAGACTGGTGGGTAAACTTATGTATGCTACTATCACAAGACCATATATTAAATTTGTAGTCCAAACCTTCAACCAGTTCATATAGCATCCCAAGAGCTCACACTGGAAGCAGCTACCAGGGTAGTCAGTGTCATACCCCAAATCCCATTGGAGCAAACTGGCACCCGTAACCGAGGAGGCCAGGGAGAACCCGTTCATAACCTATACTTTCACATTTACATTACTTATGAAAATTAGAAATTTGGACAGCACTTCATTGTAAATAGAAGAAAACAGTACCTGTATTAGCCCAGCAGACACGCATAAATATATATATGAACAGTAATTGGCCGTCAGAGCCATCACGTCTATCAACCAAACACTCCTATGGCTGTACAATATGTCTACAAAATCCTCTACATAGATACACAACTGAGTTGGGGTCGGGACAAACTCCCGCCCACAAAAGACTTTTATACAAATACCAAAAGTACATATAGAGATGACTTGGGATGCCCCGAAACAACTGGAGCTCACCACTAACAACAGAATGTCCTGTCTCTTACTGCGGAGGTGTACGACCTGAAGTACCTATTCCTACAGGCATGAATACAGGAACCCGTGAGGGACGTAAGTACGGAAATATGTACTGAGTATGTAAGGCAGTGAGTATCAAGATGAGATATAAAAGATCAACAAAACCCAGATACCAGTGAATAAACAGTATGAGTAGACCACACTTAAAAGAACTAATGGGATACCTGTACATTACTTTCATATCATTACTTCCCGTAATCCTTATCAATACATAACATATGTCATACAATGGACAACTGATCAGTGGTACTAATACAATACATCAGGGACCAACCCTGGAATAGCATATATACATAATCTTTATAATACAATGGCCAACTGATTAGTGGTACTAATACAATACACCATATCATCAATTTAAAATACAGACATTCCATTTCTTAATTCAGTTAATCTTTGAGATTGGTTACTTTGTGGTCACACTTTATGGAACTTGAAACCATGATACGTCAATAGGAAAAACATGTAAATAGGTAATCAATATCATGAAAATGAAGTAGAGAATCATGGATACCTCATTAAACCATTTCGGAGTCAACAACAGTATATGGACATTTTTTTGACTAGCCGGACATCTTAAAAGTGAAAACAAGTTCAATTGGTAGTGTCAAAGATCATATGATGTTATTATGTGTCATGTGTCGTAGGACAATGTTGGAAGCTTACTTGAGAGTGTCATGGGTCATTATTCATGCCAAAGATTTGATAGAGTATGTCTTACATACCTTGATATAACCACTTCAATACAAGTGACTTCCCGTACTCTTCGAACACTTATCTACAATAAGTCATTTGTGGCAAACTAGTATTAGCAACCAAACCTTACCATTTAGGTATTAACTTCACCAAATAATGTCTAGGAAGTAATCCTTTAGCTCATCAATAAGAGTACTACATACATCCTCTTATACTCTTATTACATTCACGTATCATGCATTTTCATGAAATATCCCTCAACATCACTCTTAGCCTTTAGTTCCCTTCTTAATCACCATCCAATACCAACATGATCACTAGGCATACATAACCACTAATATAATGATATATCACCACAATTCATCCTCAATAATCCAATACAGCAACTTCCATAATTTACTACTAACAATTTATACACAACAATTCATAACTATGTTTCTAGTTATCTTCCAACATCAAGACAATACTCATAATCCTTTATCAATACTTATTCATGGATAAGAATCAAGAATAAACAATATTCATACCTTAACAATGAACTCTTGTATTTAGAATCCTCCTTACATAACCATGGGGTGCTTCTCGAAGCTTTCGAGATGGTGAACACAACTACGGAACCAATTCGAATTTTCTACGGTTGAATCACAAAATATTTGAAGTTGAAATTAGGCTAGGGTTTCACCGTCTCTTAATAATTGGATGATATCTGATATATATGAGGCTAAGTGCAAGTTTATAAAGACCAATTTTCGTCCAAAGGTAATAGAAAATGACCATTTTGCCCTAAAAATTTAAATAAATCCGAATCTATCCCCAGTGGACAGTTTTGACAGGCTGAAGTAAATCGATCATAACTCTTTGCTCCGGTGTCGGATTTGGGTCAAACCAATTGCATTGGAAAGATAATTCAAAGGGATTTCATTTTCATATAAAGTATACCACCCAGTTCTTCCTTTACAAGGAGTTATGGTCGATTAAAGTTGACCCAAAAATCTGTCCCACAATTCTGTTTTGTTTTTTGATAGGCTGTAGTAAAACGGGTATAGCTCCTTACTCAGACATTGGATTTGGATGAAACCAATTTCATCGGAAAGAATACTCTCGGATATTTTCTTTGATATATAGCAGCTCACACAGTACCTTTTGTACAAGGATTTATGATCGTCTAAAGTTGGATTGCCTAGCTGAAGTAATTTTTCCTGCAGAATTACTGTTCACAGGCTTCCCGGCCACCGTTTTGAAATTTCGAATGTACTCGTTTATATGAAATACTCCTCTGTTTTGGGCAAACTTTATATCGTTAGAAAGATTATTCCAATACCTACACATGCAACTATTGACGGGATACTTTCGAACACCATACACTTAATTTAACCCATACGCAAGTCTTTAGGACTCCATATAATCGCGATAAGTGTACGAAAAAATTTATGGGGTGTTACATTATCCTCCCCTTAAGAACATTTGTCCTCGAATGTTAGCATAGTTACTCAATTAATACATGTCCAAGCTTACAATTAACATATTCATCATCATAACATCCTTGCATAAAAATAAACACTTACTTGTTATTTTTCTTCTTCCGTCTCATGAACTTCCTCCTCATCGTTGAATAGGTAAGGGTACTTAATCTTCATCGCTTCCTCGGCTTCCCATGTGATCTCCTCAACTCGTTGATTCCTACAAAGTACTTTTACTGATGCTATATCTTTATTCCTTATCTTTTTAATTTAGCGATCAAGAATAGCAATAGGCATTTCTTCAAAAGTGAGATCTTCTGTAACTTGTACATCTTCCGTAGTAGTGATGTGCGATGGATATCCGATGTACTTGCGAAGCATCGAAACATGAAATACGGGATGAACTGCTGAGAGCTCTTGAGGTAGCTCTAACTCATAAGCAACTTGTCCAAATCTTTGAATGATCTTATACTGACCTATGTATCGTGGACTTAACTTTCCTTTCTTGCCAAACCTCATCACTCCTTTCATTGGTGATACTTTCAAGAATACCCAATCATCGATAGAAAACTCAAGTCCTCTTCTTCTAACATCCGCATAAGATTTGTCTCGACTTTGAGCTGTTGCAAGCCGTTGTTGGATCACTTTAACCTTCTCCATTGTTTGATAAACAAGATCCGGTCCAAATAAGACCGCATCACCTGCTTCAAACCATCCTATTGGCGATCTACAATTTCTTCCATACAATGCTTCATATGGTGCCATTTTGATAATTAAATGATAGCTATTATTGTAGGCAAACTCGATAAGAGGTAGGTGATCATCCCAGTTGCCTTTGAAATCTAATACACATGCTCGTAGCATATCTTCAAGTGTCTGGATGGTACGTTCCGCTTGTCCGTCCGTTTAAGGATGAAAAGACGTACTTAGATTTACTCGTGTCCCCAAACTTCTTTGAAAAGACTTCCAAAAATTCATGGTAAATTGGGCTCCTCGATCGGATATAATGGAAATTGGAACTCCATGTAACCGAACGATCTCTTTAATATACAACTTCGCATACTCTTCCGTTGTATAAGTTGTCTTAACTGGTAAGAAGTGCGCAGATTTGGTAAGCCTATTAATGATCACCCATATGGAATCAAACTTCCGATATGTAAGAGGCAAACCTGTGATGAAATCCATATTGATCTTTTCCCACTTCCAGACTGGAAGATCTATACATTGCATGTAACCACCGGGTTTCTGGTGTTCTACTTTGACTCTTTGACAATTCGAACATTCAGCTACAAATTCGGCAATATTCTTCTTCATGTCATTCCACCAATATATTGCTTTCAAATCTTGATACATCTTAGTCGACACTGGATGGATGGAATACCTTGAACGGTGTGCTTCTGTCATAATTCTCTTTCTTAGCTCAACTACATCAGGTACACATAAACAATTCTGACAATGAAGCACTCCTTATCGCGTAAGCTCAAATGCCTTTGTCATGCCACTCTGCACATCCTCCTTAAGCTGCAATAAAATTGGATCTGCATACTGCTTCTCTTTCACTTCAGCTATCAATGAAGATTCTGCTGCATTACGTACAATAACGTCTTCATCTGGAGTTTCAAGAAGTCAAACTCCCAAATTAGCTAGTTGGTGAAGATCCTTAATCATCCCCTGCTTTTCTATAGATGCCATTTTAGACTTATGACTCAGTGTATCCGCTACCACATTCGCTTTCCCTGGATGATACAAGATATCAACATCATAATCTTTCAACAATTCAAGCCATCTCCGCTGCCTCAAGTTTAGATCTTTCTGACTGAAGATATATTGCAGGCTCTTATGATCGGTATATATGTCAACATGAACCCCATATAAGTAGTGGCACCATATCTTCAAAGCAAATACAACTGTAGCTAGCTCAAGATCATGCGTGGGATAATTCCTCTCATGTGGTCGCAACTGTCTAGAGCCATAGGCTATTACTCTACCATGTTGCATTAGTACACATCCTAAGCGAATTCTCGAAGCATCACAGTACACTGCATACCCTTCTGTGCCTTTAGGAAGTACCAATACCGGTGTAGAAGTCAACTTGCTCTTCAGATCCTGGAAACTCTTTTCACAGGCATCATTCCATTGAAACTTGGAGGCTTTATGCGTCAACTTAGTCAAGGGTGCAGAAATAGAAGAAAAACCTTCAACAGACCTTCTATAATAACCTGCCAACCCGAGGAAACTACGAATCTCCGTAGGCGTCGTGGGTCTTGGCCAATTCTTCACAGCCTCAATCTTCTGAGTGTCAACTTTTATGCCTTCACTGGATACAATATGGCCCAAAAATGTCACTGACTTGAGCCAAAACTCACATTTAGAAAACTTCGCATACAGCTTACGATCACGAAGAATCTGCAACGCCTGCCTTAAGTGATTAATATGGTCCTCTTCTGATCTAGAGTAGACCAGAATATCATCTATGAAAACTATCACGAACACATCTAGAAATGGCTTAAACAACCTATTCATCAGATCCATAAAAACTGTGGGTGCATTTGCCAGCTCGAATGACATAACCAGGAATTCATAATGAACATACCATGTTCGGAAAGCTGTCTTGGGTATATATTTATCCTTGACTCTCACTTGATGATAGCCTGATCTCAAGTCAATCTTGGAAAAACACTGCACACCCTGCAACTGGTCAAATAAATCATCAATTTGGGCAAGAGGGTATTTATTCTTGATAGTCACCTTATTCAATTGTCGATAGTCAATACACATCCTAAGCGAACCATCTTTCTTACACACAAACAATACTGGTGCTCCCCAAGGGGACATACTAGGCCTGATGAATCCTTTCTCTAGCAAGTCTTTTAGTTGCTCTTTTAATTCTTGCAACTCTGCTGGTGCCATTCTATAAGGAGGAATTGAGATTGGTTGTGTGTCTGGCAATATATCAATACCAAACTCCACCTCTCGTTCAGGAGGTAAACCTGGTAGTTCTTCAGGAAATACATCAGGAAATTCATTCACAACCAGAACGGTCTAAAACGTTGGCGGCTATGCCTCTATATCCCTTACTCTAACCAGATGGTATATGTACCCCTTGGAATTCATCTTTCTTGCCTTAAAGTAAGTAATAAATCTACCTCTCGGCGCGCCAACATTACCCTTCCATTCAAGGACTGCCTCATTTGGGAAATGGAAATATACCTTCTTAGAACGTTAATCTACTGTATCATAACAAGACACTAACTAATCCATGCCCATAATAACATCAAAATCTACCATTTCTAACTCAACAAGATCGGCCATTGTATCACGACCACAAATATTCACAACACAATTTCGATAAACATTGCTAGCTATAAGAGATTCCCCCACTGGCGTTGATACTTCAAATGGCTTGGCTAATAATTCAGGTGTTCTTCCGAACCTTCCCGCAACCAAAGGAGTAGCATACAATAATGTAGAACCAGGATCAATTAAGGCATACACATCAAGTGCAAAGATGGACAACGTACCTGTAATCACGTCTGGAGAAGCCTCTAAATTCTGCCGATCTGCTAGGGCATACACACGGTTCTGAGCTCGGCTAGCACTAGCTGCTCCTCTATCACCTCTACCATGACTCGTAGGTTGTGTACCCCTACTCAAAGGAGGCACCGAAGATGACGTAACAGCTGATCCGGTAGGTCATGTTATACCACCTGTGGTCCTGCGTGGGCAATCTCTAGCCATAAGCCCCAGCTTACCGCACCAAAAGCAATTGTTCGTCCCAAGCCGACATTCGCCCAAGTCAAATTTTCTACATATGGGGCAGGGGTGTCGTGGAGGTCTCAATTGAATCATACCCCCTTGCCCTTGATACCCCACTATTCGCGAACTCTAATTTTCACTGCTTTGCCCAAACTGATTACCTCTGAACCTTTGAAATTGCGGTGGAGCACTAATTGAAGGATAAGAAGATAACGGTCTAGGAAATCTATGAGAGAATGAAGGCCTAAAACCTCCATTAGATGCCATAAGCCCTATAGCTATGGCCCGCTCAGAATATCCTTTTTCTGATTCCTGGGTTCTTCTTCTTTGCCTCTGATCTTCCATCTTCTGAGCGAAAGCTTGTATCCTTGCTATATCTATGTCCTTGTTCAAAGCAGCAATGGTACAATCTCTAACCAAGTTTGGTTCCAATCAATCCACATAGTGATGAACTCTGTCATCCATAGTAGCTACCACATTAGAAGCATATCGAGACAAGGAGTTAAATCTAAGACTATACTCCCTTACACTCATATTACCCTGACGAAGGTTTAAGAATTGATCTGCACGGGCCTGACGAGTCTCAAATGGAAGATAATGATCAATAAATGCATTTTTGAACTCTCCCCACGTAGTTGGAGGTGCACCAATACCCCTAGATCGTTTCCAATCCTCGTACCACAATATAGCCTCTCCTTTCAGTCTATATACTGCTAGCTCAACCATCTCTTTACCGGATATGTGCATAATATCTAGAGCCCTTTGGGTTTAATCGACAAAGTCCTACGGGTCTTCGTTAATATATGATCCGGTAAAAGTAGGAGGATCCAGTTTTAGAAAATCCTGTGTCCGAAGGCTAGCTGCTCTATCCGTACCACTAGAACCCGTGGTAGGAATAGCTTGCCCTTGAACTTGACCGGCAACTATACGCGTCAGAAGTTGTACTGCATCCCTCAAATCTCGACCAACAACATTAATAGACGACCCTTCCGGAGGAGAAGAAGCGCCTGATATATGCTTAGCTTGAGACTCACTTTGTTCAGCTTGTGCCGGTGGTGACTTACTAGTACCTTTTCCGGCCACTACATCTACTCGCTTCCACTTATTCTTTCTCCTTGTAACCGGCATCGTCACTATAATAAATAAAAAATAAACAATTGGATTAAGAGATTGATTATGACTTTATCTCTAATATGGGATCTATTGCACGATCAAAGAAATGGAGAGTGGAAACAATCCCTAAATGTCCAATACCCTCCTGTTTATAGATGTGGTGCACAACACACCGATAAACGAGATTCTACGTAGACACGGCTTTGTAGACTCACTAGGACGAACTTCTCCTATACCACTTCTGTCATACCCCAAATACCGTTGGAGCGGACTGGCACCCGTAGCCGAGGAGGCCCGGGAGAACCCGTTCATAACCTATACTTTCACATTTATATTACTTATGAAAATTAGAAATTTGGGCAGCACTTCATTGTAAATAGAAGAAAACAGTACCTGTATCAGTCTAGCAGACACGCATAAATATATATATATATGAACAGTAATTGGTCGTCGGAGCCATCACGTCTATCAACCAAACACTCCTATGGCTATACAATATGTCTACAAAAGCCTCTACATAGATACACAACTGAGTTGGGGTCAGGACAAACTCCCGCCCACAAAAGACTTTTATACAAATACCAAAAGTACATATAGAGACGACTTGGGATGCCCCGAAACAATTGGAGATCACCACTAACAACAGAATGTCCTGGATCTTACTGCGGAGGTGTACGACCTGAAGTACCTGTTCCTGCAGGCCTGAGTACAGGTCCCCCATGAGGGACGTCAGTACGGAAATATGTACTGAGTATGTAAGGCAGTGAGTATCAAGATGAGATACAAAAGATCAACAGAACCGAGATACTAGTGAATAAACAGTATGAGTAGACCACACTTAAAAGAACTAATGGGATACCTGCACATTACTTTCATATCATTACTTCCCGTAATCCATATCAATACATAACATATGTCATACAATGGCCAACTGATCAGTGGTACTAATACAATACATCAGGGACCACCCCTGGAATAGCATATATACATAATCTTTATAATATAATGGCCAACTGATCAGTGGTACTAATACAATACATCATATCATTAATTTAAAATACAGATATTCCATTTCTTCATTCAATTAATCTTTGAGATTGGTTACTTTGTGGTCACACTTTATGGAACTTGAAACCATGATACCTCAATAGGAAAAACATGTAAATAGGTAATCAATATCATGAAAATGAAGTAGAGAATCATGGATACCTTATTAAACCATTTCGGAGTCAACAATAGTATATGAATATTTTTTTGACTAGGCGGACATCTTAAAAGTGAAAACAAGTTCAATTGGTAGTGTCGAAGATCATATGATGTTATTATGTGTCATGTGTCGTAGGACAATGTTGGAAGCTTACTTGAGAGTGCCATGGGTCATTATTCATGCCAAAGATTAGATAGAGTATGTCTTACATACCTTGATATAACCACTTCAATACAAGTGACTTCCCGTACTCTTCGAACACTTATCTACAATAAGTCATTTGTGGCAAACTAGTATTAGCAACTAAACCTTACCATTTAGGTATTAACTTCACCAAATAATGTCTAGGAAGTAATCCTTTAGCTCATCAATAAGAGTACTACATACATCCTCTTATACTCTTATTACATTCACGTATCATGCATTTTCATGAAATATCCCTCAACATCACTCTTAGCCTTTATTTCCCTTCTTAATCACCATCCAATACCAACATGATCACTAGGCATACATAACCACTAATATAATGATATATCACCACAATTCATCCTCCATAATCCAATACAGCAACTTCCATAATTTACTACTAACAATTTATACACAACAATTCATAACTATGTTTCTAGTTATCTTCCAACATCAAGACAATACTCATAATCCTTTATCAATACTTATTCATGGATAAGAATCAAGAATAAACAATATTCATACCTTAACAATGAACTCTTGTATTTAGAATCCTCCTTGCATAACCATGGGGTGCTTTTCGAAGCTTTCGAGATGGTGAACACAACTACGGAACCAATTCGAATTTTCTACGGTTGAATCACAAAATATTTGAAGTTGAAATTAGGCTAGGGTTTCACCTTCTCTTAATAATTGGATGATATCTGATATATATGAGGCTAAGTGCAGGTTTATAAAGACCAATTTTCGTCCAAAGGTAATAGAAAATGACCATTTTGCCCTAAAAATTTAAATAAATCCGAATCTGTCCCCAGTGGACAGTTTTGACAGGCTGAAGTAAATCGATCATAACTCTTTGCTCCGGTGTCGGATTTGGGTCAAACCAATTGCATTGGAAAGATAATTCAAAGGGATTTCATTTTCATATAAAGTATACCACCCAGTTCTTCCTTTACAAGGAGTTATGGTCGATTAAAGTTGACCCAAAAATCTGTCCCACAATTCTGTTTTTTTTTTTTGATAGGCTGTAGTTAAACGGGTATAGCTCCTTACTCAGACATTGGATTTGGATGAAACCAATTTCATCGGAAATAAGACTCTCGGATATTTTCGTCGATATATAGCATCTCACACAGTTCTTTTTGTACGAGGAGTTATGATCGTCTAAATTTGGATTGCCTAGCTGCAGTAATTTTTCCTGCAGAATTACTGTTCACAGGCTTCCCGGCCACCGTTTTGAAATTTCGAATGTGCACGCTTATATGAAATACTCCTTTGTTTTGGGCAAACTTTATATCGTTGGAAAGCTTATTCCAATACCTACACATGTAACTATTCACGGGATACTTCCGAACACCATACACTTAATTTAACTCATACGCAAGTCTTTAGGACTCCATATAATCGCGATAAGTGTACGAAAAAATTTACGGGGTGTTACAGTCAGGTACCTCAAAGGTTCTATTGGTCAAGGCATCTAGTTAAAGGCTGAGCCTTCTACTGCACTAACTTTTTGGTGTGACTCAGATTGGGATGCTTGTCCAAACACCAGAATATCAGTCACTGATTATACTATTCACTTTTTGATTTATTAATATCTTGGAAAGCCAAGAAACAACATATAGTTTCCAAAAGTTTTGTTGATGTTGAGTACAGAAGCATGGCTTCACCAGTTGCAGAACTCACTTAACTGGTTGGTTTGTTCCAGGAACTCAAGGTTCCCATTAATCTACCCATATCTATCTTTAGTGACATTAATTCAGCCATTCAACTGGCAAATAATCCAGTGTTTCATAGGAGAACAAAACACATAGAGATTGACTGCCACTTCATCAGGGATAAGATCAAAGGTGGATTGATTAAATCTCTATATGTTCACACTTATGATTAGCTTACTGAAGTTCTTAACAAGGGAAGCCTTGCTCAACACACTCACTTCTTTCTCAACACACTCACTTACTTGGAAAGCTTGGTGTTCTAAACATACTGTACCCTTCAGCCTGAGGGGAAGTATTTTGACTAAATGATGATCATTAATGATCATAGTGTGTAGGTGCACGACTATTGTTTCATTGATGTATAAGTAGTTTAGAGTAGTTATTTGGTTAGCAAATAGTTGAGTTAGTTGGAGAAGTTGTTAGAGGTTGTTAGACAATTATGATGAGCTGTTAGTGAGCTGGATATAAGCTCCAATCTTAGCTCAAGTCTTAGTTCAAGTATATAAATAGACACAACATTGTTCTATTCCTTTGATGAATAATGAAATTCAGCTTCACTTCATTTCTCCCTTCTCCTTTGATTGCAAATCATCAAGCTATAAGGCCTGCATTTCACAAACATCAATCCAATTAGTTCATAAAACCCATTAACCAATTAAGAGTATAATTTCTCATAAAAGTAGGTAAAACAATATAGCATTTGGGTCAATTCATTCATGTGTCATAGAAAACATAAAACTCATCAAATAGGAATATCTTCTGACCCAATAAATTGTTCAAACATTTTAAATATAGGATACAAGAAAATAAAAAATCATTTAATCCTTTCAAGGTTTAAATTAATACGTAGATAAGAGCGATTCCAAGTAGAAGATATAATATTATGATCTCATGCTTCTTTCATAAATTCTAAATACATATGCTTGCAACCCTAATTCAATTTCGAAATACACATAAGTATGAAAGAGTTTTGAATTATAGTTCGAAGTTTATTTGAGTAAAAAGGAAGTTTCATCACATGGACATCCGTGCATCTCCTCATCACATGTCTGAACCATCTCAATCTCGCTTTCCGCATCTTGTCCTCCACCAAAACCACTCTCACCTCGTCTTAAATACACTTTTTTCAAATCCTATCTCTCATATATCCATCGCAATATCCTCATCTCCATCATTTTGATCTTCTAAACATGAAAGTTCTTGATAAGCTAACACTCCGGCCCATACAACATAGCTAGTCTAACCACCACTCTGCAAAACTTGTTTTTATGTATCAGTGGTACCTTCTTATCACACAACACTCCGGATGAGAGCCTCTATTTTATCCACCCTGCATCAACATGGTGATTAATATCCTGGTCAATCTCCCCATTTATTTGGATAATAGATCCAAGATACTTGAAACTTCCTCTCATTTGATTATTTATATTTTGATTTAACTAAAACATACTAACTTTGAGATTTTTTGTGTTCTTCCATTTTGCATAATATAATTTTGAGATTTTTATTGTTAATAAAATTATTTACCTTATAAAAAAAAAAAGAATAGAAGGCTACTTTATTTCAAATAAGCCCTTTTTATAATTGTGGAACCAGACCAATTAGTGCGCACCTCTACTAATTCTGGGGATACTTGCTACATTCCACTAGGACAAGATATTGGGTAACTATGTCCATTAAGACTTGGACTGGTGAAGGTGAGATGATAATATGCCATGAATAATAAAAGGAGGCACAATCATGAGCCTTCAACTTAAGATTCTCAAATGATCATATATAAAAAAAAATTAAACTTTAAACATTAAATAAGCCGGATCACATTTTATATCTAATAAGAGGGAATGGGGTGGGAGAAGCAGGCACCTCTCCGTCAACGTACCTGCTTCTCCTGACTCTTCCTCAGCTACTTTCTCCGTAATTTCATTATATTATCTCTAATTAATTATTAAATAATTATTATAAAGTCATTTAAGTATATTAAAAAATTAATAATATTTAATGTTAAATTTACTTAACGTTTTATATGCAAATATTTTTATATAGTAATTTTTTTATATCACTTATTATTAGACGTGTCTGCTTCATCGTTTCAATCGTAATTTTACTATGTCATTTCTAATTAATTATTATGACCATTTAAACATTGTATCAATTAATAATATTTGATAAAAAAGGTAAACTAGAAATAAAATGATAAGTTAATCAAAAAAATTTTGCAGGTATTGTTTATAGTAATTTTTCTATATCACTTTTAATCAGTTGTTGTGTGTCATTAAGACATGTAACTTTAACATATCACTCATAATTAATTATAATGTTCATCTAAGGATCATGACACTAAAATTGGAATAGAAAAAAAGTATTATACATTACAATAATGTGAAATTTAAATTATTTAAAAAATATAATTGATTATCAATGTACAAAGATTTAAACAACGAGAGCGATATATATTATTGAAAAATTATACAAAAAATATTATAAATTACCATAGTTAATAATTTAAAATATTTATTTAAAAACTGTTATATATTTTTAAAATATATTATAAATCTCAATAATTAAAATAATTTTTCTTTTTAAATATTCGTTGGGCCAGTGCCTTTCACGGGCTATTGATGATGACCAGTAAAATAAATAAGAAAGGAAAGGAACAACTTTAAAATTGTGAAAAGATCATTCAAGATGTTTGGAGGAGGAGATTATCTGAAAATGACTTGATCTCTCCTAAAGAAAACAAGTTTCTAATAGTGTCCTTCGTAAATGTTAAGAATGAGATAAAGTTATCACAACTTGGCTACCAACTCAATCCAATCAAATTATCAGATTGGATCCATTGTTAGCTTGACATGCTTTTCATATATCTATTTATGTGCATATATCAAGACAGTGATGGACCTAAGAGAGTCGAGTACCATGTGCATATGTCATGTGTGCATGGTGTGTTCCACCTAAATTCAGTAAAAGATGGCCTACAGATCTTCCTTTACACCTCAATCTGAGATGAAAAAACGCTAGATAAGGTAACTGCCATAGAAGAGAAGTTAATAATCCAGAATTGTTGGCCTACATAAAAAGAATGATTTGAATGGCTGGTTTTTTTGCTTTGCCTGATTTATTAAGAAACAAATCATAATTTTATGGATGACTTGCTCACATTTCAAAGAGGACAATCAAGTGTGGATCGCCTTTTTGTTTTTAGAAAAGGTAAACGCATTTCATTCATAAACAAGGCCGGATGGCCATATACAATAGATTAAGCATTAACTTTAATGCCATAATTTTTTATCATCATCTTGTCAACCTTGATCATACAAGATAAGTAAAACTAACTTGATATAATCTTAATATGAGCCAAAAACTTGAGAAAAGAATCTAAGAGCGAACCTTAAGGAACTAGTTAAGAATGGGTGCTGCCACCACAGCCCGGATCCAGCCAGGTTTTATTGATCATGTCCCCTTCCCAACGTAGAGTTGTACCTCGTCTTGGGGCGTATTTGTCTTTACAATTGAAAGCTCGCCAGAGAAAGCCAGTTGAGTAGGATTACAAAAAGTTTAAAAGTGCACCAAATTAATCGTGTCAAGTTAGGGGATAACAAGAAATTCTGCAAATTATAACTGGAAACCATAAATAAGCATATCATTATACCAATTGCAACATAAGTTGTAGAAAAAACTAAGAAAATAGTTAGAAAAAGATAAGAAACAAAAATTGGATGCTGACAGTAAAGAAATGAGGGACATTAATGGTATTTGATGAGTTGATTTGCAAGGAAAGGAACAATGTCAATTAGGCTGAATTAGACCAACCTTACTAGTTTTGATAAGATGCCTTCAAAGTGGGAAGCTTTCTCTTACTTTTACTCAACTTGTAAAAGTAGGTTACATCACAAAGCAAACCTACCAATTCAAAAGTTTAAAACACCACACGTGCAGGCCAATCTTCATACTAAAATAAGCACAGATCATCTTTTTTGCTTTTTTTTCTGATGACCCATAGCTGACACATGCAGCAATTAGTAGTTAAAAGATTCATCAACATCTCCCAGCCTGCCATATATAATGCTACAAGGAATGTTCTTAAACCATCAACCTAACTTAAACATTCCTCACCAACTACAGCAATATACCAACTCAAAACCAGAATCAAAATGAAGAACTTACTCGGTGGAAATTTGGCGGGCATTCCCTTGAGTTCAGCAGCATCCTCATATGAAAGGCAGCCAAAAAGACTACTGGCCCTATCTTCTTGTGAAGACCATATTGTTCCATATACAACTTCAAAGAACATACCTAAATTAAAGCAAAGTGAGTATATCCCGTATCTTGATGAAGAATCAATTGTTCTTGTACTAGTTATTATGAGTATTAATGACCCTTGAAGAAGAGATCATTAAGATTGAATATTCTTGAATATGCAGGAAAATCTGTGATTGGTAAGATGAACAAACTTGGAGAGAGAATAGACTGTCTTCTGCAAGGCATCCGCGAGCATGGTAAACACTCGTATAATATCTTGATATATATATATAATTTAAGGAAAGAGTATTTGAAAGTAGAAACTGAAAAAGAAAATTTGCATAATACCGATGGCAAACCTTCAGCTTGCAAATAATGAATGTTAGTATTTGGAAGTGGAGTCACAGCCAAACAAAATTGTAAACCTAAAGAACACAGATAAGTGAGAAATGAAGTGCTTAAATTCATGCAAGCAGAACTATTTACACGTATATACAATACAAAGTATTGATTGTAATGACATTAACATCGCAACTCTAATTATGCAGTCTGCCTAAGCCCGAATCTAACAGAAACGGTGAAGGGAAAATTGAGCCTCGGGGCAAAAATTCTTAAAGTAGGAGGGTTGGAGAAAATATTCAAGCAGAAGTTTAGTGTTAAAGATGATGAAAAGCTATTGAAGGTTTCTCAATGCTATTTATCAACTACAGCTGGTCCAATAGCAGGCCTCCTCTACATCTCTACTGATAAGATTGCTTTCTGCAGCGAGAGATCAATAAAGCTCCTATCTCCAACTGGAAAGTTGCTTAGAATCTGCTATAAGGTATCAGTCTGCTCTTAGTTTCTTTCGTCTCTAATTTTCTAGCCACGTAAAGCATAATCTAATAGGCCGGTTCACAATTGCAGGTATCGATCCCAATAAGTAAGGTAATGAAAGCAAAAGAGTGTGAAAATATGGAAAATCCATCACAGAAGTATATACAAGTAATTACAGAAGATGACCTTGAGTTCTGGTTCATGGGATTCCTTAATCATCAAAAGATACTGAGATATCTGCAGCATTCAATTTCAAGTACCTCAAGCAGCTAGGAAGATAAACTTTTTTTTTTAATTTTGTTTCCTAATACGCCCATTCATCAATGTAAAAACAAATGTACAGATCTGTTCAAACTTGTAACCAGCTCGCTTGCTCAATGGAGGTTTAAGGTTTAGTGATCTTTCAGTCTTAGTTATTAATATGAATGTATAGACTTATTGTAAAACTAATGCAAATAGAAGGCTAATTCATCTTTCGGAACTTGGCCACGGTCATCCAACCATTTTCATGACATCGATGGTTAATCTTGATTCATCCGTCCTTCACATCATCCCCACAGCATAATCTTGATTCATCGATGAAACAAAAGCTTGTGAAAAGAATCTAGGAGCGAACCTTACGGAACTATTTAAGAGTGGGTGCCACCACTCCAGCCAGGTTCTATTGATCATGTCCCCTTCCCAACAGTTGTACCTTGTCTTGGAGCATATTTGGCTCTACAATAGAAAGCTCAGCAGAGAAAGCCAGGTAATTAGGACTACTACAAGTTTAAAAGTGCACAGAATAAATCATGTTAAGTTTAGGGGATAACAAGAAATTCTGCAAATTATAACCTCAAAACCATAAAAAAAATTAGAGAAGCATATGATAGCATCAATTGAAACGTAAGTTTTCAAGTAAAAATAAGAAACAAAAATTGCATGCTGACTGTAAAAAATGAGGGCCATGAATGGCATTTGATGAGTCGATTTGCAACGAAAAGGGAAAAAGCCAATTAGGTTGAATTAGACTAACCTTACTAGTTTTGAAAACATAATACAATGATCAAAATATAAGAAACAGCAGATAGTAATACAAATCGAAAGACAAGAAACTACAAGAGTAATACTACGTCAACTAGAACAGACAAACAACAAGACACTGCATCATTCTACCCTAATATGTATCCCCCACAACCTCCTACCTAAGGTTACGTCCTCGATAAGTTGAGAATGCATCATGTCTAGCCCAATCGCCTCTCCCCAGTATTTCTTCAGTCTACATCTACCTTTCCTGAAACCATCCATAGCCAACCTCTCATACCTCCGCCCTGGGCATCGTGTATCTCCTCATCACATTCCGAACCATCAAAACTTCGCTCCCCGCATCTTGTCCTCCACCAAAACCACTCTCACCTTATCTCAAGTATCCTCTTTTCTAATCCTATCTCTCCTAGTATGACATATATCCATCGCAGCATCCTCATCTTCATCACTTTGATCTTCTAAACATTAGAGCTCTTGATAAGCCAACATCCCATCTCGTACAACATGCTAGTCTAACCACCACTCAGTAAAACTTGCCATTATGTTTTAGTGGCACCTTCTTATCACACAACACTCCGGATGCGAGCCTCCATTTTATCCACCCTGTATCAATACGGTGAGTAATATCCTCATCAATCTCCCCATTTTTTAGATAATAGATCCAAGATACTTGAAACTTCCTCTCTTTTGATTATTCATATTTTTATTGTTAATAAAATTATTTACCTTATCAAAAAAATAATAAAGAATAGAGAGTTACTTTATTTCAAATAAGCTCTTTTTATAATTGTCGAACCCTGACCAGTTAATGCACACCTCGACTAATTTCAGGGATACTTGCTACATCCCACTAGGACAAGATATTGGGTAACTATGTCCACCAAGGCTTGGACCAGTGACAGTGCAAGATGATAATATGTCGTGAACAAAAAAAAAAGAGGTACATACCTGATCCTTTAAACATAAGATACTCAAATGATCATATATATATATATATATATAAGAAAAAAAAAACATTAAAACATTAAAATAAGCCGTATCACATTTATAATAAATAAGAAAGGAAAGGAACAACTTTAAAATTGTGAAAAGGTCATTCAAGATGTTTGGAGGAGATTATCTGAAAATGACTTGATCTCTCCAAACGAAAACAAGTTCCTTATACTCTCCTTCGTAGATGTATCAATGTAGAGAATGAAGATGAAGTTATTTGAGTTCATTGATATGTATGTGTATATATACAAGAGAACACAAACTAAATAAGGAAAGAATCAACTAATAAAGAATTGTGATCTTCTCCTAAATGAAAACTAAATCACTATGATATTCTAAATCAATCATGAGATATCTTTAACATGTGGTACATGCCTATAATTCCCCCCTCAAGTTAGGTGTGATGAGACAACACCTAACTTGGGTAGCATCCGCTGGAAGGTTGGCTTAGAAAATGGTTTGGTGAGTGGATCTGCAATTTGATCAGTGGAGTGGATATGTGATACTCGGACTAGGCTATTACGAACTTGATTGCGAACAAAGTGAAGATCTACCTCGAGGTGATTCATTTTTGTATGATGTAACGAGTTTTCAGCAATGTAAGTGAACCCAAGGTTATCACAAAGTACTGTAGTTGCAGCAGAGAGTGGCACATGAAGATCCTTGAACATGTGAGTGATCTAGTTTGTCTGTATTCTCAGCCTCAGTGGAGGAATGGGAGACGGTGGGTTGCTTGCGAGAACACCAGGAAATAGGAGTCGTACCTAGGGAAAAAATGTATCCAGAGATTGAGCAGTGATCATTAATATCACCCGCCCAATCAGCGTCAACATAGGCATAAAGATTAGTGGACTAATGTGGAGAAATATGACTACCATTTTGGGATGTTTATTTAAGGTATCGAAAGATGTGTTTAACACCCTTCCAATGAACCTCGGTGGGAGAGTTATTGTCACGACCCAAACTAAGACCTGGCTGTGACGGACATCCCAAACCATGAAGGCCAGGATGCCCTATTCTATCTGGTAATTATGCACAACATTCATATAATCAAAGAAGATGCGTAAATATAATCTAATACGGAAACATGATCATATTCTAGTTTCAATTCAACAATGAGGAATAAAATTCAATATCAACTAAACATCGTCCGAAGCTGTCTGTGAAATCTCTACTATATGATTGAATAACAACTTTCTAGAAACTGGACAAGGCCCCAGTAGACCAAACCCATTTCTAATGATGAATTTATGAAAATAAATAGGCCTTCTGAAATATAGAAGGCTTACCACTAGACTCTGCACTTCTGTCTGAAGAAATTTACTGCTTATCAGGACCCCTAGATTGTGCCTCAGAACCTGGAAGGTAGGGGGTCAATACAGATATACTGGTACGCGCGAAGAAATCTAAAATAATGTATTTGTATTTATAAAATAGATGAGATCAATCTACAAAATATCATGCATGATATAGTTTCAAACCCTTGGGGATTTCTTGAATATATGTAAAACATTCATGACAGTGAAAATTTTATTCTTTATGTTACTTCTGAGTTAGGTGGCACTCCCCTACAAGTCTAATATTCCACGGGCTATATGAAATCCTCCATTGACTCGGTGGTGAAGATCCCCCAACCCAAGTGTGCCGCAAGGGTTGGAGTGTCTGAGTCTGATACGCCACAGGGCACTAGGCTAGCGTAATATAATATGCCCAGATCAGCAAATCACGATTTTGGACAATGATTTGTCTGAACTCGTGCCTTCTTCGGGGAACCACCTAACATCTCTTTATGCGCAATTTTACCCTGTACAGAACATGTATCATTCTGAATTCTAAATTATGGAAGTCTGATAAAAGTCTAATTTCTAAACTAGTTTGTGTCTGTTATGGCATTGTCTAATTTGGTATCGTCATACCAAGACTTGCAAGTCATGTTTTCCTGATCCATAATGTATTAAGCATGATCTTTCATTAAAACACAGTTCAGACCACTCAAGCATGCAAATAGTATAATAGATTTCATGTTCCAAAACCTATGCAAAAGTTCTCATTCTTTCAATAAACATGTGGTGGTCATGTAATCTTTAACAAATCACGCAACTCTTTTCATTATATATTTATATTCAATATTCATAAACATGAACAACACTCTCTTTTGAAATTTAAAATAGTAAACCAACCATGACACTAATCAAAACATTTTCGTATCATGCCTTTCAAGCCTTTGTTCAAACAATCCGTAACATATGATAAGTAGAGAAAATTCATAACAAGAGAGGGATTCCATATGAGTCATGCTCTCATTTCAATTGTCTATCTTAAAACAGATGCTTACATATATATATATATATATATATATATATATATATATATATATATAATTTCAAATCAATTTGGGGGAAGGCCTAAAGACCAAAACAATTTCATCAAGTATTTTAAAACATGATTATATTCATAAATCCAAAACTCATTCCTTAAAAATCATGATTTCTAAACCTTTTACATAATTAAAATAAGATTTCTATGCCCATGAGATTTTAGAAAAACCCTGCGTACCTTATGTTGTTTAGGAGGAAGAGTGGATTCCGAATTTCACCTTAGTTCTTGAAACTATTGACTTGCAAGGATGAGCTCTTGATCCTAAAAGAAGAGGGTAGGGTTTTCAATTGATGTTAAGAGAGTTATTTTTCATGAAAACCAACCTAAAGTGCTGATATGGTGTTTTAATTTCGTGTTTGGGGCATATTATAATAAGGGAAAATTACCAAATTACCCTTAAAAATGTGTATTTCAAAAGCTGAAACAACTGGGCATCAGCGTGATTGGTGGCGCATCGCCACTTAATCACGCCAAGCCTTAGTAATTTTGTCTGGTAGTCCCTGCACAAAAATTGACCAACGCGATGTGTGATGCGGCGCTCCAAGATCGCATTGGTCAACTGTTTTAGGACACCAAATAAGGTCTAAACATGGCCTGAAAAATCCGAAACTTGTCCAGGAACACCTATTGACCTCCCGGATCATGAACTAGCTAACATATCAACTATTGAGGGTCAAGAAGGTCGAGAATAAGATCATCAACGACTAGGAGCTCAAAATGACTAAGTCCCTTGTAACACTTAGAGTAAATTCAAGATGCTACCCTCTCAAACATAGCTCTAGGTGGCATCAAGTCAAATAAAACTACAGGGCATTATAGTTGTTGAACTGAGTAAGCTTGTTTACCAAATATGTGATATCCGGTAAAATAAAGGTACTGAAGTTTACCAAGTACACTCCTATACTCTTTGCTATCAATTTTAATGGCTCCATCATCTACCAATAGTGCCTCAAATGTACTCATTGATGACTAAACATTTTTGCAGTCTTGCATCTGAGTGCCATGCAACACCTCTTGAATATACTTAGATTAATTAAGAAATAGACCATTGGCATTCCTATCTACCTCAATGCCCAAGAAATAGCACTATTGGTAGTAATCCAAGATACTTAAGAGAAAATATTTTGGAAAGAGAAGTAATGACTTCTTGATGAGTGTCTCATTGCTGCGTGTAAGTATGATGTCGTCCACATATATTAGTATATAAATAGTTACACCTAAGTAATACAGAGAAAACAAAAAATTATTAGATTCAGACATATGAAATTTGATTCTGATTAGAGAATCAGTGAATGCATCATACCAGGCTTTAAGAGCTTATTGTAGTCCGTAGATAGCTTTTTTGAGATGGTAGACATAGTCGAGATATGCTAAACTTTCATACATGGGTGGTTGGGTCATATAGACATCTTCGTGAAGCTTTCCTTGAAGAAAAGTATTATTGACATCTATTTGATGTAAGGGCCAACTTTTTTGTACAGCAATAGTGAGGACGGTCCAAATTATGGTTGTTTTAACCATGTCAAGAATGGACCTTGGGCCTAACCCAACCTCAAAAGTTATCTCAGGAGGTGAGTATTAACCAAGTCCATATAATCAAACTACCAGTCCATTCCTCAACCATTGTGGAACTTTACCCACTTTAACACCTCCTCCTTATGCCCAGGCCCAACTGACACTGGCGTATGGATCGGGAACCCAAAATGGGGATAAACCTAGCTTTGATACCATATCAAGAATGGATCTTTGGCCTAACTCAACCTCAAAATCTATCTCAATAGGTGAGGATTACCCAAGTCCATATAAGAAAACTACCAGTCCATTCTCCAACCAATGTGGGACTTTACCCACTCTAACAAACCACTGGACTGTATATTTTATGAAAATCAAACCCAGGCATTTGGGTGAACCCTTTTGCAACCAAACGCTCTTTGTACCTGTCAATGGAGCCATCAATCTTGGTTTTGATTCGAAACAACCATTTACAGGGAACAATATTTCTTGTGTGGTCCAGTGGAACCAACTCCCAAGTCTGGTATTTTATTAGTGCATCATACTCAACCTACAGCATCTCTCCAATATGATAATTTTTGTACTTGTTTATGGGTTACAGGTAATATGGGCACAGGCTGGGTTATTTGGGCAGTGTAGTCAATAATTTTCTATCGCTTGATAATGTTATTTTGCGACCTTGTTACTACACAATTTTGCTCTACTTGTAGAACTTGAACTATGGGTGCAGTGGGTAGAGAAAGGTCAAGAGAGCAATTGCTTGAACCTCTGTTAGCAGGAAGGGATCGTGATGACTTTGGTCGATGCTGATAAACTTGAGTAACTGGTGGTTGGCGATATAGAGAGAGGATGCATAGACAGGACAGGAGGTTGGCTTTAAAATGTGAAATGGGATGGTTCGGTATTAATAATAAGGGATAGGGATGTAGTTTGAGGATTACCTGATTTCGAAGTGGTGAAATGATCTAACTCTGAGTTATTTCCCTGTGAGGCGCGAACTGAGCAGGTATCTTGGCGTGCACCTGGCCTGAATGGAATGGTGGAAGGGAGCAAGGTGATATCTAGATTAATAGTTATGGAACTAATTTTCATATCAGAATTTTGATGTTGTAAAGTGTTTTCCTAATTTAAATATGAAAAGTTTTGTTTTAAGTGAGAAAATATATAATCAAATGGGAAAATTTCTTCTAAAATTTTACATCCCGCGAGAGAAAAAGTTTAGAACTGGTGGGGTCAAAACACTGATGGCAATGATGAGTGATGGAGAAACCGAGATAAACATAAGTTTTGGAATATGGTTCTAATTTATTTTGGGTGTATGGTCATAACCATGGTTAGCATATACATCCAAATGTACGAAGAGATTCATAAGCAGGTGTTTCGTTGAAAAGAACTCCAAATGGGGACTTGTAATCAAGAGTGCCAGTGGGCAGGCGATTAATGAGAAAGGCAGCATGATGGCAGTAAAATGTCCAAACAATGAAGGGCAAACTTGCTTGATGAAGAAATGTTTTGATAGTCTCAATAAGGTGTCGATGACGTCTTTTATCTAGGAAAACCCTTTGAGGAGTATGGGGGGAAAGACAAGGTATCATATGCCATTAGAATTAAGGTATGGTTCCATGACTTTATATTCTCTGCCTCCATCAGTGTTAAGTATGAGCAAACTATTTTTCAAGCACAGGATGTAAGCTTTGAAAGTGTTTTTTTACTTCATATTTGTTTTTCATTGTGTACAACCAAATGTATTTGGTATACTGATCAACAAATAGACAATAGTAGCATTTTTTATCAATAGAGAGAACAGGGGATGGACCCCATAAATCACTGTAAATTATTTCTAATGGATGATTGCTGGACAAAGTGTTTGAATAAAAGGGAAATCTATGAGCTTTATAAAAGACGAGAACTGTTTAAAATAGAAAGCAAAACTCGGGAGTGGGGATGGACCAATCTTCAATGCCATAGATGTAAGGAAGGTTGTAATGTTGATGTTTGGTCGAGTCAGGGATGGCCATTCTAATACAAGTGCAACTAGCTCAAGACTATTCACACGTAGCCAAGCTCGGGAGTTAAAAAAACTACAGGCGATGTTCATGCAAATGGCCGTGTGTAAGTGTGTAATTAATTCATCTAAGGGATTGCATGTTTTGAAGTGTGAAGAGGGGCATTGAAGTGTAAGCTTATTTCACTCCAAAAAAAAAAGTGTAGTAATACTTTTTTTATTACACTCCAAAGCCACCCAAGACCAAGGCTAGAATGATCATTTTCCTTTCATTTTGTGGAGTACTATATATAGACAATAATAGGGCTATTTCTTGGAGTAAGTTCATTATTGATATTTCACTACACAAGTCTTGTAATAATTTGAGAACTTCTCTCACCTGTTCTTAAGAGTGAACCCAAAACTAGACAACAAAGTGTAGTAACACTTTTGCTGTTCTTTGGATAGAAACTTAGGGTCTTGATGTCCATGAGTTCCTCTTGATTCAAGTAAGAAATTTGTCTAAATATCTTTTAGTCTTACGAACCTAATCTTCATGTTAGGGTTCATAGATTCTAGAATATTTTGTGTCAAATTACTATCCATCATTTTCTAATCTTGTTGTTTGTGTATTGATATAGTGAAGCCATGTGGGGCTCTTTCGATTCACTATAGTTATTGAAATCTTGTGTTATTTATCTATCTTGTTGAATATTGTTGTTGTTGCCTTAAAAACCTAGAGAAGCTGAGTGAGGCCTTTGATTCTCTAGTGATGTTTTTTTTGTGTTAGCTTGAATCTCTTGATACACACTGAATCTTGTATCATTTGGTATCAAATCTCAAGGCTTGGTTTTGTCCTTACAAAACCAATCTTGGGAAGCTCTTACCAAAAGGTGTGTTCTTGAACCTCTTGATCGAAAATTGGTTGTAGATCTACAAAAGTTTTACTTATTTCGTTTGTTTATTGTGTTGGTTTATTTCTCATCAACACAAAAGGTGTCTAAATCTAAAGTTGAGTTTAATGAAAAAGAGACTTGTGTTGTGAAAAAAAAAACTTGAAGTAACCGTGAGTTTTGATTGTGTTGGTGTGTTGGCAGTGACCACTGTGGTATTATTGTTATGTTCTTGAAGGTGTTAATGGTGTTTTCATCCTAAACTTCTCCTTATCTTATGTCTTAACTTCTATAAAGAGAAATAGATCCAAAAATGTTGTTAGACAAAATTGAAAAAAATATTTGTGAGAAGACTTGTCAACATCACCTTTTTAAGGCTTGACAACCACTTTTCCTTAAAATAAGGAACCTTGTCTTGTAGGACTAGTGAGGTCAAACATCACCTTTTGAGTTTGAAAAACAAAATGAAAAAGGTTGCAAAACCTTATGTTTTCCATCCCAATAACAAGTCATTCATTACAAAAGATCTAAAGGGACTAAGACTTCAAGTTGATGAACTACTTATGTGGACCCGCGGCAAATGACATGCTACCACATCACCCAAGTTACTGCTCACATGATAATTAAGCTCAAATTTAGATATTCTAGTTTCTAATTATTGATTCCTTGTTTCCTCTAATTGACTTGAGAACTAATTAACAAACTAGTACATTCCTAATAGCTTGTCAATTAGTCCTTTGAAGCCTCGTGTTCGTGTCACCTTTTGTTTGTGTGCTTTTGTAGTTTGAATACGTTGTAACTCTTGGCTCTAGCCCTGTAACGCCCCAAAATATCATCCCGAGATGCCAAACGGTGCTAACCCTTTAAGCCAAAACACTACCCTTGGGTTCCAACACAACAACATACACGCTACACTAAGGATATATATATATATATATATAAGTACATTTTATATCACATTGCACATGGCGCGGAATATCATTAGACTGTACATATATGGAATGTCTATACACAAACCAACTCAACAATACACTAGTCTGACATAGCCTCTATACAGAAAAATCAACGAGTCATTGGGACAAACCCCCAACTGACTCAACAGACCAAAGGGATCACAAAACAACAGCACCAAAACTAGCAACTTGGTCCTCGAACTATAAGGACTGACCACTGAAGAAACGTAGATGCAGCACTCGGATATCACTGTCGCGTCTATGGCTGAGTACCTGAACCTACATCATGGTAATAATGTAGCCCATAGAGAAATATGTGGGTCAGCACAAGATACGTACTGAGTATGTGGGGGTGCATGCAAAATATAAATAATATCATAAATTTCGTAAAAACGTACATACGGACCATAATGACACACCTTTCTTGAGTGACATTGAATCATGCAACTCATAACATCTTAGATAGTAAATGTAGGAGAAAAACCTCATAAATCATTATAGATCATCATAGGCAACTTGACTTACCATATCAAAACTCGGAGTGACTCGGTATTTCAATAAACATGATTCTTATGGATAGGGGAGTTTCCTATAACCGACAACCCCACGTGAGCTACGTGGAATACCAATGTTTGAAACCCCCATTGGTGGGAGCATCATACTTTTTGCCAGGGAGTATGACCTTAAAACTGCAATAATCACAATCGGGCTCTCTGGTCAATAATATCACCATCAAACAACTCTACGGTGGCACATAGGTTTGGGGAAATACCAAATTTCCCTCTCGGTGCTAAGTACTACTCCCCAACAAGCTCAGAACGCGTTAGGAAATCCACCACAACATCACAAGGGTCTATCATAAAGACCAAATCAAATCTCTTTCTCATTTATCAAATCATAGCAATTTGTGGATTCCTAACTCAACACATTTTAGCTCAAAACATTTTAATCTTCCTCAACATCAACAAGGTATCAATGCGTTGAACCATAACCGACTCGATATTTGGACAAGGATATGAAGACTCAATACATAATATTTTCAATAATTTAACTCATCAAAATGATCCAAAAAATACCAAGACTCATTGCAACTTCAATATCAACATTTCTCAATTTGCCATCCAACTCTCATTTAAAGGTACTTGAGACATCAACCCATAGTAGGGATATAGAATTTCCAATATCAATTATAAATTGATAATAAGGAAATGGTAGAATGATAGTATAAATCAAGGCTTAACAAATTAAATCATCATACTTTCATAATCAAATACTTTTTGAACATAATTCCATCTCAACATCATACACATATCAGATGACATAATACCATAGCTCATGACAATAATATAAGATATAAAACCATATTTCCAATTCATGGTAAAACATGTAAAATCTCATGTCAATGTAATTCAACAAAAATATCGGGCACAAGATCGAAAGGATAATCTTATTCAAAGACCCACATACCTAAAAATGGAAGATGAATATGAACTTCCAACTTCGAAACTTTATTCACGAAAATAAAGGGTGCTTCTCGAAGCCCTTAACATGATCAACTCGAATCTCAAATCAATTTGAAATTTCTACGGTTCAATCAAGAGACATAGAAGGATGAAATTTGGAGTAGTAGGGTTGGGGTTTGAGCCTTAGGAAATTTTGGTGAAAAATGAGCTATTGAATGCTCTTAATGAACTTAAATCCATGGTTTACCCGGATGGATTGGAGTGGGAATGACCAAAATACCCTTAAAAATTAAATAATGTCAAATTTGTCCTTTGGTGGACTATTTTGATAGGCTGAAGTAGATCGACCATAACATTTTGCTCCAATGGCCAAATTGGATTAAACCAATTTCATTGGAAAGAGGACTTTCAGACCTTTCTGTTGATATATAGTAGTTCACCCAGATGATTATGTACAAGGAGTTATGATTGTTTAAAGTTGACCCTAAAATTCGTCTGGCCTCAGTATTTTTTTCCTACACATTCACTGTTCACCACTATTCATGGTTAGATCGGAATGATCATAACTCATCGCTCGAGTGTCCGTTTTGGATGATCCACATATCGTTGGAAATATTATTCGATGCTCTATGCGATGACGGGTCACATATCCAGAAATTCCACACAGAAAAATCATTAATCACGATAAAGAACAAAATTCAACATATTTTCGTCGAGATCTTAACGAAAAAAATTTTTGAGGTATCATAAGTCCGACAAGAATTCTTTGAGTTTCAAACAAGAATCCATTTCGGTCAAGAGCATACTAATACCTTACGGATTCACGGGTTCCTAGCAAATCTACAACACTTGTGGAACTTGAGTGTGAGTGAACCAAGAGAGAGAGTGAGGGGGGGGATTTTAAAACTAACTTGTTTATTTCTTGTGTAGGTGATACCTTGATAATGGAGGGAACCACGTCTCAAATCGTGGATTCTAATGAAATGGAGAATATGAGGGTCACTCTTGAGGCTATGACCCGATCTCTTAAAGGTTGAGTATGGAAGTGGGAGCTATAAGGGGAGAAGTGACGAATATTGGTGGGAGGTTAGAACAAGTGGAGAGTCAAAGGAACTTTCGTCCTTCTACTCCTTGACATGTATTGTCAAGTGGACACGATAAAACTTCCTCTGTCACCGTTACTCCTGAAACATGGCCACAATTGCCAAATCCTTCACTAGCTCCACTAAATGCTGCAAGTCAAACCACTCATAACCCTCTAAAGCGAGACTCCAATAGACCAACCCATTTCCAAAATTCTCAAGTTCTGTAAGAGGTACTCGAACGTCAAATGCCTCCACAAAATTTGAAACCCCCCTCCCCCCCAATTCCAAGCTCTACTAAACCAAAGAGCACCACCTCCACAAAATCCAATTCCTCCGAGTCAAGTTCCAAATGTCCAAAAATATCCCATCCACCTTGAGAAATATGGTAGAGAGGATTATGAAGGGTATGGAGCCTTTAATGATGCCTACATGAGGGAGGAAAAGATTAGAGGGGTCGTGTGGATCCAAGGAGATATTGAGGGTATGGAGAAAGGGGAAACCATCATCTAGAGAGAGATGTTGGCATCAATCCCATCAAATTAAGACTACCTATCTTTAAGGGTGAAAGTGACCCCGAGGTGTATCTTTCTTGGGAATCGGCGTGTGACAAGGTATTCCAAGTGAATGACATTTCGGAGGAGAAGAAAAGTTGTTATTCCATAGCCCACTTTGAAGGCTATGCTAACACTTGGTGGGAATACGTCAAGTGGTTTGGCAACGAGTTGATAGATGGGCAACCACCACCATAGTTTCAGTTAAGGTATCTAATGAGGCAACGGTACCATCCTAAAAGTTATTGCCACAAGTTTCTTGTGAGTTTGTACAAATTTTAACAAGGGAATCGAAGTGTTATGGCATACTATGATAAGTTTCAACAACTCATGTTGAAGCTCGACCATCGGGAGGAACAAATCGGCCATGATATCATTTGGTTCAAGTGTGGGTTGAACAAGGATATTGCTACTCACTTGACTCTTCATAAGTTTGATACCGTTAAAGGAATCTTTCAAGGGGCCGAAGAAGCCATTGAAATTGAAAAAGAACTTAAGAAAAGAACAAGTTACAAAGCCAAGGGTCAAGTACCCTCGGGTTGGCCGAAGGGTAAGGAGATTACTTCCTCTATCATAGTTGGCACAAAAACAAAGACCAACCCACCACTACAAGGAAAGCCAAGGCCTAGGCAATGCAAAAATATCCACCAAGGCAAGAGGCTCACAAGTACCCTAATCCTAAGGGGTTCCAATTTTTCAAGTACCAAGGTTGGGGACATAAGGCCAATGAATGTCCAAACCAACGCAATGTGATCCTAAGAGAAGGGAGATTGTTACCTTGGTGAGGAAGTGGGTCTTGAAAAAGAATAGAATAAGGCCGATCCTTAGGATGGAGAGGAACCCAAAAATTTGCAATATGATGATGATGATAATTGTGAGGATACTTATCCACAAGAAGGGGAGTGCATGGCTCCAAACTTTGTAGTGAGGCGTGTCATGATTAGTAAGGCGATAGATGATCCTAGCCAATGGGAGAATCTATTTCATACTAAATATCTTGTGAAGGGAAGTGTATGCACCATGGCGATAGATAGTGGAAGTTGTGCGAATGTGGTTAGTGTTGCAATAGTTAACTTCTTGAAATTGCCGACTACACCTCACACTAGTTCTTACAAGTTACAATGGTTGAATGAATACAGCGAGTTAAAGGTCACAAGGCAATGCGTGATACGTTTTAAGGTAGCCAACTACCATGACAAAGTTCTTTGTGATGTGGCAATACGATAAGTCGACCAAATATGATGGAAGGTCCAATCGGTATACACTTGAGAAGGATGGACAAAATGTCGCTCTTCATCTATTATTGCCTTCCCAAGTAAATGAATTACACCAAAAGATATGGGAATTAAAGGAAAAGGGAAAGAAGGTCGAGAGTGAAGGGAAAAGAAGGGAATCTTATAGTGAGGGAGTAGGGGGAGAGAGAGTAGGGGAAGCTAAGGGGTCCCCAGATTCTAAGGGGCACGGGAGCATGGTGATGATGGCTAGGAGGAAGGAACTATTCGAGGATCATGATGAATACACTCCAATGCTCCTCTTGGCTCATTGTTTTAATACTAACCCCGCTAACGCTTCTATTTATCCTCCTATTTCTCATATTTTATAAGGTTATAAGGATGTCTTCCCAATGGAATTGCCAAAAGGATTGCCTCCAATTTGGGGCATTAAGCACCAAACTGATTTTTTGTCGGGATCACTATTACCCAACAAATCGTCTTATAGGAGCAACCCGACGGATACCAAGAAATTGCAGCACCAAGTTGAGGAACTTCTTAATAAAGGATACATCAAGGATATTATGAGCCCTTGTTTAGTTCTGGTGTTACTACTTCCCAAGAAAGATAGAACTTGGCGTATGTGCGTTTATTGCTGAGCCATCAACAAGATAACGGTAAAATATCATTACCCCATTCCTAAGGTAGATGATATAGTAGATGATATGCTTGATGAATTGAGTGGTTTGTTTTTGTTTTTGAAAATTGATATAAGGAGTTGTTATCACCAAATTCGTATGCAGCCGAGTGATGAATGAAAAAACACCTTCAAGACCAAATTTTGTCTCTATGAATAGATGGCTATGCCATTCGGCCTAACAAACGCTCCAAGTAATTTCATGAGGTTAATGAATCATGTGATAAAGCCATTTATTGGGAAGTTTGTTGTTTTTTACTTTGATGATGTGTTGGTGTATAGTAAGTCCTTAGATGAGCATGTAAAGCATTTGCAATGTGTGTTTGATGTCTTTCGAAAGGAGAAGTTATATGCTAATCTAGAAAAGTGTTCTTTTGGTGTCCATGAGGTTATATTTCTCAGGTTTATGGTGAGCTCAAGAGGGGTCAAAGTGGATGAATCTAAGATTGATACTATTAAAAATTGGCCAACTCTCAAAATCGTAGGAGAAGTTAGAAGTTTCCACGGGTTAGCTAGTTTTTATAGACGTTTTGTCAAAGTATTTAGCACCATTGCCGCCCCCTTGACCGAAGTGAATAAAAAGGATCGGCCTTTCAAGTGGGGAGATGAACAAGCTAAGGCCTTCGAGGACTTTAAAGTTATGCTCATCTTGGCCCCTTTACTACAATTGCTGAATTTTGACAGTACTTTTAAGGTCGAATATGATGCTAGCAAAGTCGACATAGGCGTGGTTTTAATGCAAGAATTGAAGCCTGTTGCTTACTTTAGTGAAAATCTCAAAGGAACAACTCTAAACTACTTTACATATGATTTAGAGTTGTGTGCCTTGATTAGAGCCTTGGCCACTTGGCAATATTATTTGTGGCCCAAAGAATTTGTGATCCGAACGGATCATGAATCCTTGAAGCATCTACGGGCACAAGACAAACTTAACTAACGGCATGCCAAATGGATTGAGTTTTTACAATCCTTCCCTTATGTTATTCAATACAAGAAGGGTAAGGAAAATATGGTTGTCGACTCCTTGTGTAGAAAACATATACGTGTGTCCACTTTGTCTTCAAAGTTAATGAGTTTTAATAGCCTAAAGGCATTGTATCCTGAGGAACCTCACTTTGCTCCTATATTTAGTGAATTCCAAGAATTGGGTAGGGACAAGTAGGTTTCGAATAGGAGTTCAAATCCCTATGCCAAGTTTGACAGTTACTTGTTTAAAGGTAGACGATTGTATGTACCTTCTAGCTCTTGGAGAGAGTTGTTTGTGAGGGAAGCACACTATGGTGGTCTAATGGGTCATTTTGTTATTGACAAGACCCTTGGGATATTGGAGGAGCAATTCTATTGGCCTAGAATGCACAAGGATATGGTTAGGATTTAAAGCCAATGTGTAGATTGCAAGGGTGCCAAGTCTCGGCTCCTCCCTCACGAGTTATATACCCCGTTTTCCACTCTTTTACATCCTTGGCTTGATATATCTATGGATTTTGTGTTAGGATTGTTGAGTACTAGACGAGGTAGGGATAGCATTTTTGTTTTGGTTGATCGGTTTTCGAAGATGGCACACTTCATTCCTTGTTCAAAAAGTGAAGATGTATCAAGTGTGGCTTCTTTATTTGTTTTTAATGTTGTCAAATTGCATGGTGTTCTGAGGACCATTGTAAGTGATAGGGACTCTGAGTTCCCTAGTCACTTTTGGAAGTCAATGTGGGGTAGGCTTGGCACTAGATTGTTATTTTCTACATCTTGCCACCCACAAACCGATGGCAAAACTAAGGTTGTAAATAGGACTTTGGGTTCTATTATGATCAATGGTTAAAGGCAAAATGACTTCATGGGAGGACCACCTACCTTTGGTGGAATTTGCATACAATCGGGGTTATACACTCAAGTACGGGAATGACTCCCTTTGAGTGTGTATACGGCATCAACCCCCTCACCTCTTTGGATTTAACTCCTTGTCCAAGTGATCTTTATGATTAGATTAGATGGAAGCAATACGGCCGAAGCCATAAAGAAATTTCATGAGAAAGTGACTCAAAAGCTTGAGAAGAAAAATCAAGAGGTTGCTAAGAGAGCAAACAAGGGAAGAAGAAAGCTTATTCTTGAACCGGGTGATTGGGTTTAGGTACACCTTAGAAAAGACCGGTTTCCTTCACAAAGGAAAACCAAGTTGATGCCGAGGGGTGATGGTCCCTTTCAAGTACTTGAAGAATCAATGATAATGCCTACAAAATTAATCTTCCTCCAGAATATCAAGTGCACAATACCTTCAACATATGTGACCTCTCTCTTATTGCCACGGTTGAGGATGAACATCCACCAAATTTGAGGACAAATTCCCTTCAAGATGGAGAGGATGATACAAGTGCAACTAGCTCAAGACTATTCACACATAGCCAAGCTCGGGTATTACAAAAAATCCAAGTCATGTTCATGCAATGGTCGTGTGTGAGTGTGTAAAGGGATTCCATGTTTTGAAGTGTGAAGAGGATCTTTGAAGTGTAAGTTTATTACACTCCAAAAAAAATGTAGTAACACTTTTTTTATTACACTCCAAAGCCACCCAAGACCAAGGCTAGAATAGTCATTTTCCTTTCATTTTGTGGAGTACTATATATAGACAATAATAGGGCTATTTCTTTGAGTTAGTTCATTATTGATATTTCACTACACACAAGTCATGTAATAATTTGAGAACTTCTCTCTCTTGTTCTTGAGAGTGAACCCAAAACTAGACAACAAAGTGTAGTAACTCTTTTGTTGTTCTTTGGCTAGAAACTTGGGATCTTGAGGTTCATGAGTTCCTCTTGATTCAAGTAAGAATTTGGTGTAAATATCTTTTAGTTTTAGGGTCCTAATCTTCATGTTAGGGTTCTTAGATTCTAGGATATTTTGTATCAAATTATTATCCATTATTTTGTAATCTTGTTGTTTGTGTGTTGATATAGTGAAGTTGTGTGGGGCTCTTTCGATTCACTATAGTTATTGCAATCTTGTGTTATTTATCTATCTAGTTGAATATTGTTGTTGTTGCCTTAAAAACCTAGAGAAGTTGAGTGGGGTCTTTGATTCTCTAGTGATGTTGTTCTTATGTTAGCTTGAATCTCTTAATACACACTCAATCTTGTATCACATTCAGAGAGACCTACTTTATTCGGGTCGTGCAGAAGAGGTGCTCCAGTCAGATCCTTCACAAGAAAAGTAAAAGGAAAAAATTCTATGGAGGTTAGATTTTCTTTGCAAAATTGATGAACTGAAATGAGTTTGCATTTGATAGCTGGAGTACACAAAATACTAGAGAGTTGAAGGCAGTATTTGATGCAGTTAAGTGAGTATTACCAGTTTGAGTAATCAAAATCACATTACCATTGCCCATCGTCACTGCGTCCATACCTTTAAATTCTTAAACATTGTGGAGTGAGTTGGTATCCGAGGTGATGTGAGATGCACCTGAATCAAGAATCTAGGGGTCACTCGATGTTGTGTGCACAAAAAAATTTGTTTTTGCTTCAAAGTGCTTATGGGACCGAGAGCGACAAACATTTGTTGTATGCCCAAATTTGTCACAAAGTTGACAGCATACTTGTGATGATTAGTGTGGGAAGTTATGCCTCTGAGAATTATCCATTGGATTGCGCCACTGGGAATTATCCATTAGATACTGAGGATGAGTGCTTTGATTAGGCTGCCTGTATTGGGGACGCAAGTTATTGTTGTTGGATGGGCGTCTATTGTTGCGTGGGACTAGTGGAGCTGATGGAGGAAAAGTTGGAGGTCCTCATGTTTGAGGAAATGTTCATGGTCAAGAAGCTTGTCAAAAAGTTCTTCGTAGCTAATAGGAGAGTCCCTTGCCCGTATGGATGCAGAGATCTCGCGGATTTCTGACCCGAGTCCACTCAGTATTTTCACCACTAGTTCTTCATTATTGACGGGTGAACTTGTTGTGGAGAGTTCATCAGAGAGAACGAATCTCTCGTATATATTCGGCAATGGATTTATTTTTCTTACTAACTCGATTGAGATAGTGATGAAGGCTGAAGATGCGGGTTTGTGATTTATTTGCAACGGAAGTGTGAAGTTGATCCCACGCAGCTTTGGAGTTGATAGAAGAAGCTACCGTGGGTGCGATTGTGGCATCTACAAAAGTCAGGAGAGCATTTTGGATCAATTTATCCTGACAAAACCAATCCTTGTATGCAGGGTTGGCTATCTCAAGTCCGTTAATTGTGATTGTTTCAGCAGGGGATAGGATGGAGTCGTCAAGATGACCATAGAGGTCATGGTCATGAAGCAACATGGCAATTTGAGCTTTCCATATGGTGAAATTAGTGTTTCCAGCTGGGATGATGGATTGAATTGAATCAAGTGTTTGAGGACAAGGGTTGCGTCGGCATTAACGACGGGGGCAAAAGTGGCCATCATTGCAGAGAGAAGAAAGGAAAAAAATGGATCTTGGACTCTGTTAAGAGTATTGTGGCTTTGATACCATATAAATGTAGAGAATGAAGATGAAGTTATTTGATTTCATTGATATTTATGTGTCTATATACAACAGAACACAAACTAAATAAGGAAAGAATCAACTAATAAAGAATTGTTATCTTCTCCTAACTGGAAACTAAATCACTATGAGATACTAAATCAATCATGATCATGAGATATCTTAACATGTGGTACATGCTCTATTAGATGGTCACAACAAGATAAAGATATAACAACTTGGCTACCAACTCAATCCAATCAAACTATCTGATTGGATCCATTGTTAGCTTGACATGCTTCTCATATATCTAGTCATGACTCATGTGCACATATCTAGACAGTATGGACCTAAGAGAGTAGAGTATCATCCTACAAACTCCAGAGTCAAAAAAAACACCAGACACATGTGCATATGTCATGTGTGTATGGAGTGTTCCACATAAAGTCAGCAAAAGATGGCCTACAGATCTGCCTTTACACCTCAAGCTGAGATGAAGAAAGGCAAGATAACATAACTGCCTTAGAAGAGAAGTTAATGTAATCCAAATTGTTGGCCTACATAAGAGAATGATTTGAATGGTTGGTTTTTTTTTCCTTTGCCTGATCTATTAAGCAACAAATCAAAGTTTCAGGGATGACTTGCTCATGTTTCAAAGGGGACAATCAAGTGTGGATCGCCTTTTTGTTTTTAGAAAAGGTAAATGTATTTCATTCCTAAACAAGGCCGGATAGCCATACACAATAGATTAAACTTTAACTTTAATGTCATAATTTTTTGTCATTAGCTTGTCAACCTTTGATCATACAAGATAAATAAAACTAACTTGAGATAATCTTACTATGGGCCAAAAGCTTGAGAAAAGAATCTAAGAGCGAACCTTAAGGAACTAGTTAAGAATGGGTGCCACCACCCCAGCCCAAATCCAGCCAGGTACTATTGATCATGTCCCCTTCCCAACAATTGTACGGATCTTGGGGCGTATTTGGCTTTACGATAGAAAGCTCGCCAGAGAAATCCAGGTAATTAGGACTACTAGAAGTTTAAAAGTGCACTGAATAAATCATGTCAAGTTTAGGGGATAACAAGAAATTCTGCAAATTATAAACTCGAAACCATAAATAAAAAATAGAGAAGCATATGGTAATACTAATTGAAACATAACTTGTAAAAAAAATAAGAAAATAGATAGAAAAAGATAAGAAACAAAAATTGGATGCTGACTGTAAAGAAACGAGGGACATTAATGGTATTTGATGAGTCGATTTGCAAGGAAAGGAACAAAGTCAATTAGGCTTAATTAGACCAACCTTACTAGTTTTGATAAGATGACTTCAAAGTGGGAAGATTTCTCTTACTTTTACTCATAAAGCAAATCTGCCAACTCAGAAGTTGAAAACACCACATGTGCAGGTCAATCTTCATACTAAAATAAGCACAGATCATCTTTTTTGCTTTTTTCTGATGACCCATAGCTGACTCATGCAGCAATTAGTAGTTAAAAGATTCATCAACATCTCCCAGCCTGCCATATATAATGCTACAAGGGATATTCTTAAACCATCAACCTAACTTAAACATTCCTCACCAACTACAGCAATATACCAACTCAAAACCAGAATCACAATGAAGAACTTACTCGGTGGAAATTTGACAGGTATTCCCTTGAGTTCAGCAGCATGCTCACATGAAAGGCAGCCAAAAAGGCTATTGGCCCTATCTTCTTGTGACGATATTGTTCCATATACAACTTCAAAGAACATACCTAAATTAAAGCAAAGTGAGTGTATCCCGTATCTTGATGAAGAATCAATTGTTCTTGTAGTAGTTATTATGAGTATTAATGACCCTTGAAGAACAGATCATTAAGATTGAATATTCTTAAATATGCAGGAAAATCTGTGATTGGTAAGATGAACAAACTTGGAGAGGGAATGGACTGTCTTCTGCAAGGCATCCGCGAGCATGGTAAACACTCATATAAAATCTTGACAGATATAATATAAGGAAAGAGTATTTGAAAGTAGAAACTGAAAAAGAAAATTTGCATAATACCGATGGCAAAACTTCAGCTTGCAAATAATGAATTTTAGTATTTGGAAGTGAAGTCACGGCCAAAGAAAATTGTAAACCTAATGAACACAGATAAGTGAGAAATGAACTGCTTAAATTCATGCAAGCAGAACAATTTACATGTATATACAATATATTTACATGTATATACAATAAGAAGTATTGATTATAATGATATTAACATCGTAACTCTAATTATGCAGTCAGCCTAAGCCCGAATCTAACAGAAACGGTGAAGGGAAAATTGAGCCTCGGGGCAAAAATTCTTAAAGTAGGAGGGTTGGAGAAAATATTCAAGCAGAAGTTTAGTGTTAAAGATGATGAAAAGCTATTGAAGGTTTCTCAATGCTATTTATCAACTACAGCTGGTCCAATAGCAGGCCTCCTCTACATCTCTACTGATAAGATTGCTTTCTGCAGCGAGAGATCAATAAAGCTCCTATCTCCAACTGGAAAGTTGCTTAGAATCCGCTATAAGGTACCACTGCTCTTCGTTTCTTTCATCTCTAATTTTCTAGCCACATAAAGCATAATCTAATAGGCCGGTTCACAATTGCAGGTATCGATCCCAATAAGTAAGGTAATGAAAGCAAAAGAGAGTGAAAATATGGAAAATCCATCACAGAAGTATATACAAGTAATTACAGAAGATGACTTTGAGTTCTGGTTTATGGGATTCCTTAATCATCAAAAGACAGTGACATATCTGCAGTATGCAATATCAAGAACTTCAAGCAGCTAAGAAGAAAACTTTTATTTTTAATTTTGATTCATAATACGCCCAACGCCCATTCATCAATGTAAAAATGAATGTACAGATCTGTTCAAACTTGTAACTAGCTGCATTGCTCAAAGGAGGTTTTTAGGTTTTGTAGGCTTTCAGCCATGGTTGCTAAAACGAATGTATAGACTTATTGTAAAACTATTGCATATTGAAGGATAAGTCATTTTTTAGCCAGTCATCCAAAGGCAAAAGTTGGTATTGTGAAGGAAATAAGTTTTAGTTTACCCACAAATTTTAATCACTTGTCATGTTTGCATGGTGTGTTCCACATAAAGTCAGCAAAAGATGGCTTACAGATCTATCTTTACACCTCAAGCTGAGATGAAAAATGTCATGATAAGCTACCATGCAAAATCAATAATGTTGTGATCCCGGCTCCCTAATTGTGATCATAGCACCAGTTCATTTGACTGGTTTTGCACAGAGTTTGTGGTGTGGGAGACTAGAAAGTGAAAAAAATTATAGTTGTAAATTCAAGATACCTATGTTTCAGACAGCAGGCCTTGTGCAGCGATCGCAGTACTAAAAAGATTTGAGAGGCCAAATAGAAAATTGTGATCGAGATCCTTGATCGCGTGTTCACGATTATGAAACAGAAATTAAAGCCTCAGCAACCCCATAGAGTGGGAATCACAGAAACTAAGCTCACAATCGTGATTTTTGAGCTCGGGCTTACTGCCAACCAAACCTTGCGTTGGTGCGATCATGAATTGCGACCTTAGCACTCATTCATTTTGGCCAGTGTTGCCCTTTTCCTACCCACCATGCATCTTGATCCCCATAACGAGCAACAGAAGAACCACACAGACTCAATTTAATCCCAAGCATGCCTTCAACATAGACATAATGATGCTATAAGTAAGAGTATCCAACCATCGAACATGCAAGGGAAAGTCTAGACATGTGTTAGCGGCATGCCTATGTAAAAGATTTGCTTTCAGTCTACCATGTAAAAGATACTGGTTAATATTGAACATATATTTAGGTTGCAGTACAATAATCTTGTGAAGGAATCCCAAGTTTGAGTTAATATACATTCAGTCTAATGCATATAATTATGTGAGGAGATAAGGAATTGTTAAATATCTGATATAAAAGGAAATAACGACAAACTCTATAATGCAAACTGTTGCCAGAAAAGGTCGAATAAATTCTTAATGGGATTAGAAAATGTCTAGAATAACAGGGACATAGTAGCTAATTCCACCTTTAAATATTGAAGTGGTGTCAATTCAAATAAGATCTAAAGGGTAAGGCACGTATATATTCACTAACTTAGGATTGCGCGCATGGTCGTAAAAGTGCTGAAATGAAAATACCCATTCCTTTGCAAATAATATTATGAGTGTGAATACTCCTGGTTTAACTGTTCAAATCTTAGGACACCACTAACTTTGTCATAACTCTTAACGTATTTACACAAGCGGAAAGTTCAAATCTATACAAGATATTTTCTGGTATGTATAATACTATGAGATATGTTAACAATCACTGGGGAATGTTGATTAAGTCTGTAATATTTGGAGGGCTTAAATTGAACACACATTGTTCTTGAAAGAGTGACTACTATGAAAAGTCGCCTCTCAAGTTCTCTAAATATAAGAACTCTCTTGAACTAGCATAAGACAGCTTGCAGTATACTAGGCTTTACTGAATCCTAAACAAAACTGTTTGTATTCCCCCAAGGAATATACGGAAAATATTTCTATAAACACAATGAATTTGACATGTCTTCAATGTTGTTTCCCATTATTCCAACAGAAAAATACAAGCAAATTTGTGCTTAAATTAACTTATAAAAATACTTGACATTTCTCTCAAGATTTTTCAAAGGCAAAAGTTGGTCAAGAAGAAAATAAGTTAGTTTACTCAAAAATAATTAAATCATTTGTCATGCATGTATAGTGTGTTCCACATAAGTCAGCATAAATGGCCTACAAATCCTGCCTTTACACCTCAAGATGAGGCGATGAAAAAGGTAAGATAAGGTAACTGCCTTAATAGAGAAGTTAATATAATCTAGAATTGTTGATCCTTTTAACAGATTGTAATATTTGAATGGATACTTTCTGCCTGATTTATTAAGCAACAAATCAAAGTTCATGGATGACTCATTCATGATCCACAACCACTATTAACTTTAATGTCATAAATTTGTGCCATTATCTTGTGAACCTTGATCACACAAGACTAACAAAACTAACTTGATATAATTTTACTACGCACCAAAAGCTTGTGAAAAGAATCTAAGGATAATTAGGATTAGAAAAAGTTTTAAGAGTGCGTATAGTAAATCATGTCAAATATTAGTGCTTTTGAGAAGTGGTAGAAGTTTATCAGAAGTTAAAAAAAGTAGCTTTTTCGTGTAAACACTTTTTCAAAATTCATGCACCATTACTGCTCACTATTGGCAAAAACTTGTTTTAAATTGATTGCTCAAATACAACGGCTAGTCGCCAAAAGTAAATACTTCTGAAAAAAGGCAATTTTCAAAAATAAACAGATTCTAGAAGCTGAGTGGCTAAACCGGCTATTAAGTTATTGAAGAAACTAAATAAGATTATGGTAAAAGAAAATACAAAATAAAAATCTCATGTGGCTGTAGAGAGATCGATTCACGGGTCAATTCGCATAGAAAAGGAAAAAGGTTGTTGAGGATGAATTAAACTACCATACTAGTTTAACAAAATGATTTCAAAATGGGAAGCTTTCTCTTACTTTTGCTCAACTTGTAAAAGCAGGTTACATCACAAAGCAAATCTGCCAACTCAAAAGTTGAAAACACCACATGTGCACACACAAATCTTGATAATAAAATAAGGCAGCATGAGACTAGTTTACTGTAATGGAAAAGACACCAAAAAGAAGACTTTTGCAGCAAAATATACTGCTTTGATGACCCATAGCTGACTCATGCAACAGTTAGTAGTTAAGAGATTCATCAACTTCTCCCAAACTATATATATATATAGTGCTACAACCAATGTTTTGAACCATCAACGAAAACGTAATTATTTCTCAGTTAGCTTCACAATATAGCAATCCTCTTCAAAATCAAGTCACAAATGAAGAACTTACTCGGTGGAAATGTTGTTAGTGTTCCCATGAACTCAGCAGTATGCTCGCATGAAAGGCAGCCAAAAAGACTATTGGCCATATCTGCTCGTGAAGACCATATTGTTCCATATGCAACTTCAAAGAACTTATCGCAAATAAAGCAAAGTGAGTGTTTCGCATCTCTTAAAGAAGAATCAAGTTGAGAATAGTATAAATGACAATTGAAGAATAGATCATTAAGATTGAATATTCTTAAATATGCAGGAAAATCAGTCATCGGTAAGATCAACAAATTAGGAGAAAGGATGGACTGTCTTGCCCAAGGCATCCGTGATCATGGTAAGCACTCATATAATATCCTTGATATATATTATAACAAAAAGAGTATTTGGAGTTGAAATTGAAAAAGAGTATTTCACCTTATGAAAAAAAACATTTGAGGTTTAGTGATAGAAAACCAAATACTCCTCAGACAAATTTTCAATATTTGACGTGTTATACCAAACACAATTGTAAGCCTTAAGAATACAGAAAAGTGAGTCATGACGTACCAAAATTCATGCACCATGTATATATGATAGACAGTATCAATTCTAATGTCATTAATGTCTCAACTTTAATTGTGCAGTGAGTCTTAGCCCGAAGCTAACGGAAACTGTGAAGGGAAAATTGAGCCTTGGAGCAAAAATTCTTCAAGTAGGAGGGTTGGAGAAGATATTCAAGCAGAAGTTTAGTGTTAGAGAAGATGAAAAGCTGTTGAAGGTTTCTCAATGCTATTTATCAACTACAGCTGGTCCAATGGCGGGCCTTCTCTTCATCTCTACTGATAAAATTGCCTTTTTCAGTGAGAGATCAATAAAGCTCTTATCTCCAACCGGAAAATCACTTAGAATTCGTTATAAGGTATCGATCCCAATAAGTAAGATAAAGAAAGCAAAAGAGAGTGAAAATACGGAGAAGCCATCAAAGAAGTATATAAAGTTAGTTACAGAGGACGATTTTGAGTTCTGGTTTATGGGGTTCCTTAATCATCACAAGACACTGAGATATCTGCAGCAAGCAATTTCAACTTTCAAGAACTTCAACCAGCTAAGAAGATGACTTTTCTTCATTTTGTTTCCTAATACATCATTCATCAATGTAAAATGTTGATGCATAAACAAATTTACAGATCTGTTCAAACTTGTAACTAGCTCCATTGCTCAAAGGAGGTTTTAGGCTTTTTAGGCTTTGAACCTCAGTCACTAATACGAATGTATAGACTTGCTGGAAAATCAATGCAAACTAATTCATCTTTTGGGACTTGGCCGCGGTCATTTTCATGACATCGATGGTGAATCTTGATTCATTCCCCCTTCACATCATCCCCATAGCATAAAAGAGTCCACTTGAAAGATGGATAATATCAAATATCTCAAACTACCTCAATAGTTCAAACCCTGTTTCTTTGGTGAAATTTGGATTAATAGGTACTCAAACCAAAAATCTAAGGTTTGAGAGTTAAATCACGGCATTATTATACCAGGAATAGCTTAAACAAAGTTAAAACGACTTATATTGATGATGGGAAGGAGCGGGAATAATTTCATCTTTTTCGACCGAGTTTGTGGTGTGAGAATCTGTTACGGTCCCCTGATATGGATCTTGTTATGGGACGTTGAAATGTAAAATTTGATAGTTGCTTTCTACGACCTATGGTGCTGGTTCGTTAAGAGAGAACCTGCAATCTCGAGTTTGAAGTACTCAAAAACTTTATAATTTTCTGCTTACTTTTCATACAATAAACCTGGATTTTAATACAACACTGATAACATAACTACCCCTAGAAAGTAGGACATGACTTCCTAACATTACTGGAATGGAGAAACTGCAAAGAAATAACTACTGAAATACTGCATATAGTTACTAGTCTACTGCAACTAAGTACTACTGAACTAACTATTATTGTAAACTTTAGAGATTAAGGAGTGATAACAGAATCAAGAAAAGGAAGATTTGAAATACCTTTGAAGCAACCACAGATCCTGCGCAACGATCGCAGTAGTTATGAAGCTGAGGTCAATGCCTCAGCAGCCTCATAGAGTGGCAACTGAAGCAACCGAGCTCATGATTGCGATTTTTTATCTTGGGTTTACTGCTTTCCTGACCGTGCCTTGCTGCAATTGTGACGCATGTTGTGCCCGTAACATCCTTTATTATCATGCAGAAATCATTAATGTTGTGACCACGAACCCCTTATCGTGGTCATCGCACCAGTTCATTTTGACAGTTGTTTCCCTATCCTTAACCATAGTCCATTTTGATCCCCTCGTAGAGAGCAAACAAATATCCAGATCATCCAACTAACTCAACTTAGTCCCAAGCATGCATCCGACATTCCTTCAACATAGACATACAATTTTCAACAAGTATAATTAACACTTTTGCACATCATAGGCATTAATTAAAAGCATATAACAATTAGGTTACAACCTCAATCAAATCAAACATCAGATTGAATTCTCACTGCTTCACGCAATTCTCATATAGTATCTGATATATTCATACTATTCTATATTGCCCGAACTCAGGAGCGGGTACAGATCTAGAGGTTGGATTCCTCATCACATACATTTTGGAATTCGGGGGCATGGATCCGAGTGCGGACACGGACAATAATTGTATGTGACTATATAAAAAGTATATGTTCGATTTTAATTAAAGTAACTGAACTAAAGCTAATAAAACTTAATTCTTTAAAATACCTAATATTTTATTCATGAGATATCCTGAGTAATAGCAAAGCATTCTCATACTTTATAAAACTATATGTTTATGACATAAACCCAAAAATCAAACCAAATACAATCAATTCATACTTCTCAATCATAGATGTAGTCAAAGCACCCAAAGGTAAGTCTACCAAATCCCAGCTGCGGTAGGGATTATGAAGAGTCTGAGCGACATAGATAATATCTCTATATAGGCTATAGAGAGAGAATGAACCATGATAGTGGGGTACCACACCCCACAGCCATGGTGTCTAGACCAGCTTGCGTACCTCAATAAATTCCACAGACTACTTGCTACCTCCTACCAGCACATGTATCGGCTAACTCTATCCACCATGCATGTTATCCGTCTACTGTCGATTAGAAATATGAAGAAAGATCATCTAGTATTTTTGTCTCCGCTGGAATTTGAACCAAAGACCTCATGAATCTCAAGTCACTTCATTGACCACAAAGTCATACCATTGGGTGGACATCTTATTTAAGCTTTGCGTAATGACCGATATCTTGCTAGATAATAATTAGCTTACAGAACTCTAAATATATTATTCTCTCCTAGCCAATTTATGTAGTGGAATTTGACTCAAAATGATGTTTAAGAAAAAAACTTTTGGACGTATGGCATTAAGGGTAGAATGAAATTTTTTACGTGAAATTATCTCCAAATAAAAGGTATCAATTCTTTTGGAATGGACTAATTTGAACAATGCCATATATTATGTAATAGAGGGAATGTTATAGTGTTAGAAATAATTCCTTAATAAGTTGCTAAGAACAGTAGCTTGAAAGAAACATTCGAAAAATGAATAAGAAAAATATTATTATCTATTTGTGTTTAATTTAAATATATTTATTTCGATAGATTTTTCAAAGTATTGTTATCTAAAGATAAAAGATGGTCAAACGAGGAAAAGATAAGTTGGTTTACAGAAAATTTTTAAATCATATATCCACGTGCATTGTATTCCACATAGAATCAGCATGAATGCCTACATATCCTGCCTATCCCACCTCAGGATGAGATGGAGAAAAATAAAGCGAAGACAAGATGACTGCCTTATAAAAGAAGGCAATACATATAATCCAGACAATCACATGAATTATAGATCAAACATGAGCAGCCCGGTGCACTAAAACTCCCGCTATGCACGGGGTCCGGGAAGTTCCCACCACAAGGGTGTATTGTACGCAGCTTTATCTTGCACTTTTGTCAGAGGTTGTTTCCAAGGCTTAAACCCATGACCTCCGAATCACATGGCAGCAATTTTTACAAGTTACTCCAAGGCTCCCCTTCAAATTATAGATCCGACATAACAGATTGAAATCTTTGAATGGTTATTTTCTCTTGCCCAATTAGTTAAGCAACACTTCAAGGATGACCCAGTCATGTTCCTACGAGGACAGGCAAGTGGTGATAATGAATCATCACGACTGTACAGTAATGTCATAATTCAAACTTTACATCTTGTAAACTTTAACCATACAGGACCAGTAAAACTTGAGATAAATTCGAAAGCATATGACGGTTAACCTAATATCCGAGATTCAAAACTATTATATTTAGTTTATATAAATGTTTAATCATAAAAGTTACCAATAAAATTATCAGTTGATTTTCATGGAAAAGAAGTAAAGTCGATTAAGCTTAAGTAAGTCTTACTAGTTCCGACAAGATGACTTCAATATGCATAACTTTCTCCTACTTTAGCTCAATTTGCAAAAGCAGGCAACATCATAAAGCAAATCTGCAACACAAAAGTTAAAAACACCCATGTGCCACACAAATCTTGATAACAAAATGAGTCAGCATGAGATTAGTTTACTGTAATAGATCAGACAGCTAAAAGAAGACATTTTGAATACCTTTCTAGCAAAATAAAAAGATATAAAAGGAATATAGAAAATAAAGAGAGAGGTTGAACATGCACTGAACTTTGATTTTAGAATATTCAAATTTCAATCAACAAAAAGATTACTGAAGACAATCCCATCTTCATGGCAACCTTTTTCTTCTTTATACAAAAGAAAATTCACAAAAAAGCATATGCATGACCTACCAATGACCAAAAAATAAAAAAAGCATATGTATGAGTATGACCTTTTTTGGTTATTTTTTATGACCCATAGCTGACTCATGGAACACTCAGTTAAAAGATTCATCAACTCCTCCCCAAAGGCCAAACCCCTATAAATAATGTGAAATGTTCTAAAATCATTAAAATCATCAACCAAAACTTAAATATTTCTCACTGACCTTCACAATACAGCAATATTCCACCTCAATATCAGAATCACAATGAAGAACTTACTCGGTGGAAATTTGGCGGGTATTCCCATGAGTTCAACAGTATGCTCACTTGAAAGGCCGCCGAAAAGACTACTTGCCCTATCTGCTTGTGAAGACCATATCGTTCCATATGCAACTTCGAAGAACTTATCTCAAATAAAGCAAAGTGAGTATTTCCCCGGTCTCTTGTTGAAGAATCAGCCTCTCTACTTCTTCGGAGGTAGCGGTATGGACTGCGTACATCTTACCCTCCCCAGAGCCCACTTTGTGGAAACACACTGGGTTTATTGTTGTTGTCTTGTTGAAGAATCAATTTATAAAATAAAAATATTCTTGAATATGCAGGAAAATATGTCATTGGCAAGATGAACAAATTGGGGGAAAGAATGGACTGTCTTGCACAAGGCATCCGTGACCATGGTAAGCACTTATATTCTCCATAGGACTTCAAAAAATCTATAGTTGATGTGGAGAAAGAGTATATACTGTGTCCTCGTGAGTCCTTGAGAAAAAAGTAAAACGTTTTGTTAGCAAAAACAATTATCTGACTGAAAAGTGCTACTCAGACAAGTTTATTCAAGATTACACCTGTATTCAAAAGCTAAAAGGTTCCCAAACTGCTAATACTGATAGTCAAACTTCACCTTCAGTACAATGAAGTCATGGCCAAACAGTAGCATAATTAGCACAATTCGCATGTATATATGATAGAAACTTAAATCTCCTTTAATTGTGCAGTGAGCCTAAGCCCGAAACTAACAGAAACTTTGAAGGGAAAATTAAGCCTTGGAGCAAAAATCCTTCAAGTAGGAGGGTTGAAGAAAATTTTCAAGCAGAAGTTTAGTGTTCGAGATGATGAAAAGCTGATGAAGGTTTCTCAATGTTATTTATATACTACAGCTGGTCCAATGGCAGGCCTTCTCTTCATCTCTACGGAAAAGGTTGCTTTCTGCAGTGAGAGATCAATAAAGCTCTTATCTCCAACTGGAAAGTTACTTAGAATTCGTTATAAGGTAACCCTCTGCTTAATTTTTCTTTCATCGCCAATTATCCGGCCATGTAAAGCATAATCTAATAGGCCAGTTCATAATTTGCAGGTATCGATCCCAATAAGTAAGCTGAGGAAAGCAAAACAAAGTGAAAATATGGAAAAGCCATCACAGAAGTATATACAGTTAGTTACGGAGGATGATTTTGAGTTCTGGTTTATGGGATTCCTCAATCATCAAAAGACACTGAGATATCTGCAGCAGGCAATCTCAAACTCAAGCAAGCTAAGAAGATAATTTTTTTTCTCCTTTTTTCATTTTGTTTTCCAATACACTCATTATTCAATGTAAAATATTCATGCAAAAATGAATTTAGCAATCTGTTAAAACTTGTTACAACTAACAAGATCCATTGCTCAATGGAGGCTTTAGGTTTACGCTTTGTGCCTTACGAGTTAGTTATGTGAATGTATAGACTTATTTTATTTTTTTTGAGATAGTAAAAGATGTGAATGATAGATCTATTGTAAACTTATGCAAATAGATGGATTCTCTTTACAGAGTTATTTAGCTCTATACTTGTCCTTAGAATAGACTTTATGGCCAAAGTTATAGATATGAAAACAAGAAACAAATGCTAGGATTGGCATTTTAAATTGTTTATACGCAATTTTAATACTGTATTCATAACCTTTGCAGTCTTCAAGGATTTTTTTTTTTTTTTGAGTATGATGTAGTGTCTTCAAATTATTTATCTTTCGGATAAAATAAGATATAAAATCTGCAGTTGAAAATATAAAGTCACCTTGAGGGATATTTCCTGTATTTTCCATGTCGTAATTCAACATGCTGAGGTGAAACCATACTATATCAATTTAAGAATTTAAGTGATCGTCGTGATTTTACCATTCTGTAGTTTCCTTGGATCTTGAGATAAAAAGAAAAGTTACAATTCACGTATTTGGAGCAACAAATTTCCTTAAGGTTGTAGCAACTCTCACAATGGAACGCTACTCCATTCATGAATCATGAACTGGTATGATCATCCAGAAAACGATGCACCAGCAATTTGAAATGCTGAATTTAACAAAGAGTTAACTTCTATGCATAGTGTAAAAAACTATTTCACACTATCAGGTTACATAAATGACAAACACAGGTAACTGTTAAAAAAAGTGGATTTAGTAACCTGAAAAGCAAGGCAAGTTAACTGCTACGACAGGTTAATATACACTGGCAATGTAAAGGCAACTTAACTACTACAACATGCTCAAGTACACTATCAATGTAAAAGAAAAGTTACACCGTCGATTAATATAAATTAAATCCATATTACAGTCAGAACACTGATTCCTATCTTGCAGTCTGATTAACTTCTTTGGCCAATCAGTTAAAATATGGCTCTTGTAAAATCCAAAACTACATGCAGTTACAGCTAACACAATTCGGACCGAGGATAAGCACTGTCACTCACAAAAAGTAAAACCTGAACTAGCAAATATAAATGCAGGCAGTTGATAACAGTAAGGCTTAGAAGGATAAGAGAAAGAAATTGTTCATCAGACTTTATTATGGCATCCACCTAACACAAACATCCTACTCCAGTGATTGAAACTACTCTACAGAATAATTGGACACATCGCACGAGAAATGTGATAAATCAAACCATCATTATTGGTATAAGTCCAGAATCAAGCTGGTAATAATGGACTTATTTCATTAACAATCTGAAAACGACTACAGCAACAATGGGGCTTACTAGTAATTTACAAGAATGATATACAGGAGTTTGATATCAAATCAAATAACTACAAAGCAGGGAAATAATCTATGAAAAACTTGATGCTTAAGAAAAGGCAAATTAATTGGAACAAAGGACTGACATCAGGAGCTTCTAGAGTCACATTCTTGGTCTTAGGCAACGAATGTGATACTTTTACTGTCTGATCCTCATCAGGCCTTCAAAGACCCTGCTTAATCAAGTAGTGCTCAATGTAACACATCTGGCTCTGCTAAGTTTCCAGTGAAGTTTATTTTGCAGGATTCAGGGAACTGAATTCCAGCCTCCTCACACCCTGCTTTAGTGATAAGGGGACAAGACCGTACATCTAGATATTCAAGATACTCACATGACTTCAGAAGCTTCTTAATTCCTTCAATGGTGATCTTTGGACAGTTGCTGACCTTTAAAATCTTCAGCCCCAACATAAAGTTTTCACTTCCTAATTGTTGAAATGCAGCATCAGTTACCTCCTCGCAGCAGCCAATGTCAAGAACCTCAAGCTTTCGGCATTTGGAAAGGATGCAGTCCAATGAAGAGTCTGTAATATTCAAGCACCAATCCATCCTCAGTTTTTTCAGACTGCCACTACAAGCAGCTGCCAGAGACTTCATGGACTCATCTGATATGTTACGGCAACCACCAATGACGAGTGTCTCAAGACCTTTGCAGTAGTTGGCCAAGGATAAGATGGAGTCATCACCAACTTTATAGCAGTCCAACAACTTCAATGTCTTAAGTGTCAATGAACAAGCTTCGGACACGCTAGATATCCCAATATCATCGATACTGATGCATTTGTTAACGTCCAAATGTTTTATCTTTCGGCAACCTTTAACCAAAACAGAGAGACCTGCGTTCGTAATGTTGGTGCATCCTTGCAGACCTAGCTCTTCTACATTACGGCAATTGTTGGAGAGAGCTTTCATTAATGAATCTGACGCAAATCTACAGCCAGCAAGATGCAAGGTTCTCAAGTCACGACACCCCTCAGCAACAGCTAATAGCCCCTTGTCAGTGATCTTTCTGCAGTAGGATACATCTAAGGACTGCAAAGAAGAGAGATTCGATCCAATTGCTGCCAATCCCTTGTCTGTTATGCCTGTAAATTTGGACCATAAAACCTCGCAAGTTAAGTCAACTAGAACACTTGAGCACAATTTAGCCTTTGTCTAATTATGATGTAATGAAAGATCTAAGATGACCGAACTATTAACCCTAACACAATCTTTCAAATAAGATTCTAAATCATCGTCTGCGGAGAACTATTTGTGGCGTCAAGGAAGCATTTAAACCTTAAATTAGCAGCAAAGTCTCACTTCCTTTTCAAAATTCGAGTACATATATAATATAACATTACTACCTCCCTTTTGCTACCACTTCAGAACCACATAGCACAAAAGACATAACCGTGTTTACACAGGACCACAAATTTCTACAAAATTTGCAATTGATTTTTCTCAACAAAACCTGACCATAAGTACCCCCAAAATCCTTCATAAACCCCATTGCTCCCTTTTTATCATAAAAACCCATTATTTACAAGATAGAAAAGAGAAAGGGCCAGTCTTCGCCATATTGGATCAAAACCTTCAACATTTCAAACAATAGATTTTAGTCAAATCCTCTAAAATTCCTTTATGTCCACGAATACAGTATCTCCTTTAGTCACCAGATTTGAGGTGTGGGAACAATACACCCACTACCCCATACCCACCACCCCCATGCAGAGACAAATCCAAGATTTTAAATCAGTAATAGATGTGAAGTATCACTACACATACTATTACTCATTGGTGCATTCATTCACTCCTGTAAGCCACTTACTAAGGGGCGTTTGGCCATGAAAACTTTTTACTTCTTTTCCGGAGATCGCATTTCGCCATAAAATTCCTGAAAATACTGAAATTCAACTGTTTTCGCTTTTTTTCAGAAATTTGAATAACACTAAAAAGTTGTTTTCACTCCAAATTACTCACAACAATTCAAAAACAACTCCAGTTGGTATGCATTGGTATGCATGGACAAACACAACTCCAGTTTTCAAATGTTATTTTTCACTTTGAAAGCAAAAACTATATTTTTCACAAGAACAAGTTTGACCATAAAATTCCTGAAAAATTCAAAATTCAATTGTTTTCACTTTTTCCAAAAATTTGAAAAACACAAAAAGACTGTTTTCGCTCCAAATTACTCACAAATTTTCAAAAACAACTCCAACGGGTACACAGAGGAAAAAAACAACTTTAATTTTCAAATATTATTTTTCAATTTGAAAAAAAAAAACTATTTTTTAATCAAATACTTAAACCGTAATGGGCATTCAAGATTCTATAAAATCAACAACAAGCCCGGTGTAGTCCCAAAAACGGAGTTCGGGGACGGCAGCGCACGCAATTTTTCACTTTGATCACAAAAACTGTCTTCGTCAAATACTCACAATTTTCAAGGCCAAACTCCCCCTAAACCGTAATCGACATTCAAAATTCTATAAAATCAACAAGTCCAGTGTAGTCCCAAAAACCGGGTCTGGAGAGGATACAGTGTACACAAGGATATAGTGTACTAACTCACCTCTACCTACTCGAGCAGCATTCAAAATTCAATGTAAAACAAAATTGAAAAAAGCCAGACCCTTAGAGTTGCGAAGATTGAGAATCCGCATAAATCGAGTAAATCGGGCCGATACGCAAGGATATAGTGTACAGAGACCTCACCTCTACCTACTCGAGCGGCATTCAAAATTCAATGTAAAAAAAAAATTGAAAAAAGCCGGACCCTTAAGAGATGCGAAGATTGAGAATCCGCATAAATCGAGTAAATCGGACCGATACGCAACTATGTAGTGTACAGAGACCTCACCTCTACCTACTCGAGCGGCATTCAAAATTCAATGTAAAACAAAATTGAAAAAAAGCCGGACCTTTAGAGTTGCAAAGATTGAGGATACACACAACCGACGGCGATTCTTCCAAGCATGCAGCCCGGCCCGAACACAAAGCTTCTTTCTTTCAGTACTTTAAATATAAAGTCATCATTATACAAGCCCAAAAACTTCCTAATAAAAGGGGGTCTACGGAGTGTACCATGTACGCATACCTTACCTCTACCTTGCAAAAATGGTTGAAAAAAATAAATAAAATTACAGGCCTATAACAGATTAAGACTGGCTCAAGTTCGCCCAATCAAGTAATCGGGCCGCAATTTTACCAAGCATCTGAGGCCCGGCCCGAACACATAGTTTCTTTCTGTGCTTTGTATCAGACCAGCCCGAAAACATCCTAGTATCTGTCGTTTTCAGGCCTCGATACCAGTGGCGGAGCCACGTTGAATTCAGGGGTTCATCCCTTTCGTCGGAAAATTATACTATTTACATGGTCAAAAGTATTTATATATATATATATATATAGTGATGTTGAAAACCCTTCAATTAGTCACATATATTTACTTCTGAACCCCTCAATGAAAATTATGACTCCGTCACTGCTCGATAGTACGACCCAAAGCCCGCTGTCGCTGAGGTAGAAGCACTACGGCCAAAAACCCGAATTCCAGTATACAATTTATGCATCCAAAATAAAATGTATAGACCTTTACAGCTGTGAAGATTGAGAATTCTTAAGCAAGAAAAAAGTAGCGATAACTTCCAGATCAGAATATGGGGATAAAAATATCTCGAAACAGATTAAGACAGATCAAGTTCGCGCAGTTAACTAAATCGGGCTGCGATTCTACCGAGCATATGCGGCCCGGCCCGAACACATAGTTTCTTTCTCTCAGTGCATTGTATATAAAGCACATACCAGCCCGAAAATTTCCTTGTCTTTTTATTTCCTTTTTATCTCGGGCCGCGATAGCACGGCCCGAAGCCCGCGATGTAGAGGCACTACAGCCCGAAATACAAATTTTTAAAAAAAATTACGGACCTTTACAGCCGTGAAGATTGAGAATTCTTAAGCAAGAGAAAGAAGTGGCAATAACTTCCAGATCAGAATCCGTAACACCAGGATAAAACGATCTGGAAACAGATTGAGACAGATCAAGCTCACGCAATCGGATAAATCGGGCCGCGATTCTACCGAGCATATGCGGCCCGGCCCGAACACATAGTTTCTTTCTTTCAGTGCTTTGTATATAAAGCCATCTTTTACAGACCAGGCCGAAAACTTCCTTGTCTTTTTGGTTTTCGAGCCGGGTAAGTACGGCCCGAAGTTCGTCGTCTCCGAGGTTGTCGTTGATAGAGTGGAGTGGAACGGCGTCGTTTTGGTTGCTGGCCATTGGGTTCAGGGGGGAAAGGATTTTATGGCTGTGATCTGTTGGGGAAGAAAAAGGTTTATCTTTTTTTTGTTTTGGGGGGGTTGGTTTGGTTTTATTTATAGGGCTTTTGGTAGGAGTTACAAGGAACAAATAGTCTCAAAATAAAATAAAAAATTATTTTATTTTATATTTGATATGAGGTATTAGCTAATATCGGAATTATTTATCCTACCATTTTCATCACAGTGATGAAATAAGTTATTCCATATACAAGATATAATAATTAATCTCGAAATAACTAATTTTGTGATTAATTATCTAGGGATAATCCTTTCTCAATCAAACGATCTCGAAGTATTTATTTGGTTGGGAAAGAGTTAATGGGAAGTTTCATTTAAATTATTTTGGTGGATTCTTTTCAAGCTAGCTTTCTTTATGATTTTGTTTGAAATTACACAAAAATAATTTTTATTTGATATAGTTATTTGTGTGAGTATTTTATGATTAAGATGCAACTATCTCTTATACAGATTCTGTATTAATATACTATAATTATAGGATACTCTCCTTTTGCGAATTATTGTGTTTATTCGAGTAATCCACAACGACAAAAAATTCTCTTTTTTTTTCATTTCTATTCCGATGAGCCGAATTAAAGCTCTTATTTTCTGTTGAGTAATAGTTCTAGTAAGTCTTGAATGAGCCCCTCGAAACCTTGATGCAAATAAATGAATCTTTATTCTATGTCTTCGAGCTATATATCCCCATTTAATTCCAGTCATTGAATAATTGAAATTTTGAGGAATAACTAATTGATTGACTTTCTTTTGATTATTCTTTTCCCCATTCCTAGTCTATGAATAACAAAATAGATTTTTTTAATGTATAAAATCAAAATTTCAATGGTTGAGATTAGTTATTTCATTCCAGTATGTATATGGGATATCTTATTCCATTGCTATCAAATAAATATTTTTGGGACTAACTAATATCTCCAATCGAATGCGGGATAAAATAATATTGCATTTTATTTCGGATTTATTATACATTATACCTCACACTAAACAACCCAAGAATAAACAACATAAATCTCACATTTTTAGATATAATTACTCCCTATCCCAACTCTTTTTAATATTACTAAAAATTCTCAAAAATCTAAAATTTCGAATACATTACTAAATCTCGAATACATTGTGTTGGTCCCGATACATTGCATATTCAAAAATCTGAAATTTCAAATACATTGTCTTGGACTCGATACATTGCGTTTCACTCATGATTTATGCTGTCTCAACCACATTAGTTAATTTTCTTCAGACAGATATTTTCTTCAAATACATTACTATCTCGGATACATTACAAAATGTGCAATGCATATAATTAAGTGTCTATTTGTGATTACTTATTTTTCCAAAAAAAAAAAATACTTATTTTGAGGAAAAAAAACACATTTTTTGAAAAGAATAACGTTTGGTAAACTTGCAAAAGTTTTTTTAAGAAGAAGCAGAAGCAGTTTTTCTGCTTTTCAAAAAAAAGTTGAAGCAGAAGTAGAAAAATATTTTTTAAATGACAAAAATATCTTTAAAAATTTGATTAAAGTTTAATTTTAAATGTTATACTTCATATTTACAACATAATTATTTATTTTAATTTATGATTTATGTATTATTAGTTTATTTTTACTCATTATATATATATATATATATATATATATATATATATATATATATATATATATATATATATATATATATATATATATATATATATATATCCCTTATAAATTAATTAACATATCTTAAAAATTTGATTAAAGTTTAATTTTAAAATTTTATACTTCATATTACATCATAATTCTTTATTTTATTTATGATTTATACATTATTAGTTTATTTTTTACTCATTATATATATATATATATATATATATATATATATATATATATATATATATATATATATACCTTATTAATTAATTAACATATCTTATAAAATTTGATTGAAGTTTAATTTTAAACTTTTATACTTCATATTTATATCATAATTCTTTATTTTAATTTATGATTTATATATTATTAGTTTATTTTTACTAATTTTCTTTAAATAAATTTGAAAATATCATTGCTGATGACTGAAGAACATATAAATTTTTATTTCTTATTATTAATGATAACAAATGACAGATGAATCACGTTACAAGATTGTATTTTGACAACACTGGTAAATTCTTTTACGAATATTTAATTTTAAATAAATAATTCATGAAAAATAATATTTAAATTATTTAAGAAATATATCACTATATAATATTTTTAATGTATTTATGCATATAAATATTGATTAAAAATTTTAGAATACTACTTTTTAATTATATACAAAAAAAAAAATTAATTAAAAATATTATAATAGTTATTTAAAATAAATTTTCTCTATAAACTAATTTTAGTAGTAAAAGTCTATTGATACATGTTTTTTTTGGTCATTTATCTAAAAAAAAACACTTCTTGCAAAAGATTATTTAAACACAATCTGTTTATCAAAAACACCTTTCAAATGAATGTACCAAACACAAATTAATTTTTTTCAAAAACACTTTTCTGAAAAGCTATTTTATAAAAGTGTTCTCAAATAAGCAGTTTTGTAACAACAATTTCAAGCGAGCTCTGAATAAATGATATTAGTTATTATGTAGATATGATAAGATAATTAGTATTGTGATATAATTTTTTCATTATGAAATAATAGAATAACATATTTGATGTAATTTTATAATAGGGTCTACACAATTAATGGAGACTTTTATTTTGAGTGGTAATAGAGTCTTAGAGCCTAAATAGACCTTATATCCGATGGAATTAGTAAGGTCTAATGAATACCATTAGCTAAACTTAACCGGCATTACGAGATAGAGATGTTGTTTTCAAAAAAATATTAGCTTAAATAAAAAGAAATTATAAAGCAAATTGAAAGGTAAAAAGAATGAGAGTGAAAAATTAAAATAAAATGTTAAAAAACACATGACAAAAGTTAATAAAGAGATATATATTATAATCAAATAACCTGATAATTGAAAAAAAAATTAAATAATAGTTAGAATTATGCACATGTTACGCCCAATCATATTAATCTATTTTGATTTATAAAATTATATATTAATTAATTATAACTAAACGAAATAAATTAAAAATAAAATATGTATTACGTATTTATGATTTAGTGTAAATATTGAATATGAATAAATTGAACCCAAAAAATTACGAGTTGGGTTGAGACTCTAGTTAGTTAGGAATGTGGTGGTTACCAACTAATGAAGCACAATAACAAACTATTGCATAAGCATTGGTACCGTTTGGTATGATGTGTTGGTGAAAATAATGTATTTAGTTTTCATATTATATTAATTTCTATTATTTTATACATAGCAAATTATGGCCTTACTAATACGAGTTACTTTTTTATATTCTAATACAATTTATTTAACACTATTTCTAATATAAACACTATTTGTTTAATATAATAAATCACAGTAGGATTTTTACATTACTACTTATTTAAGACTCTTTTTTCCAACTGAATTGGTACATTATTGACGTATCACACATATTAAGAAACAATAAATAATATGAGTAATTTTATTATATTTCTTTAAATATAATTAATTCATGTCTTGAAAAATATATTGGGTAATGATTATAAGTAATAACTAAGGATAAAATTAGTAGAAATAGAAAAATTATCCATTGAATTTTTAAGCTGAACAAGCATTAATAAATATTTATTTTTAATGATATAAATAAGTACGATTAAACGGAGGGAGTACTTTTTAACATTCCAACCAAACGATCCCTAAATGTTGAGTCAATTTCTCATATTGTCATTCAACTTAGGAAAGTATCCCATTAAAGTCATTTATTTATTTTTTGTTCCATTAATGTCATTCAACTTTGTAGATTTTCCTTACAAATTAATAATTGCTAAAATAATCCTTATTCTTTTAAAAAAAAAAACCAAAATAATCCCTTAAGTTAATTTTTGAATTGGAATGATCCATGTTCTTTAACAATATGATATACTAATGACTTTTTAACTATAAAAAATAGTGTGTATAATTTTAATTCAACATCTATTTGTAATATTAAAATAATATAGTCCACCAAAAAATGTGATTGATATTGTTAAAAAAACTTATATTCACTCTATTTATTTGAAAACTTAGGAGTTCAACGAAAAATAATGTTTTACATTTATTTATTTTATGATTAATTTTTATTTTTTGTTAAAGTAGTTCAAATTTAGTTGTTAGATTCTTTTAAAAATAATTGTCAGAAAATTCATAATTCATATAGAATACGATGAATTCCTTCAACCCCCGACTCTCTAGCTAGTAGAAGAACAATCATATATAAGTATTTTAAGGAATTTCTATAATAAATTAAAACATTGATAAAGGATATCATGATAATATCATAAATCAATCAACGTCAAATAAAATTAGAAAAGTTCATATTATCATTGTGTAATTAATTTAAAAATATTAAAAAGTTTTCAAATATTATTTTTGTCAATCTTGTGATATTATTTGAGAAAAAACTATATTAGCTCTTCAACTTGACTTTAAAAACTAAATACATCTCTCAATTTTTATTTTATTTTATTTTTACTTTTTAATAATGTGATATGTCTTTTTAAATTTAATTACTCCCTCCGTCCCTCTTTTGTTGGTCGTCTTACTAAAAATAAACTACTCATATTAATTGATCATTTACTAAATCGAAATAGAATTAATTAATTTTTTTCATGATATCCCTACAATTCATAGTATACATTAAATGTGAACAACTTCAATTTCAATATTCATTTCTATATATGCCCATATCATTAATATTGCTAAAGGGTAAAATAATAAAAATTTTCATTCGATTTATAATTTTTTTAATCACTGTGTAAAATGAAATGTGCCCAACTAAAAAAGGATAGAGGGGGTATGTAATGAAGTAAAAATGTGAAATATAGTTAGAGGCCTATTAATATTTTAAATAAAAGAATAAAGACTATTTAAATTCACGATTTAACTTAAGGGGTTATTTTGCTCATTTTTCTTACAAATAATAAGGACGATTTTACCGATTATTAGTTTGTAAGAAAAATGTACAAAGTTAAATGATATTATTGGAATGAAAAAAAAGATAAAGTGACTTTAGTAAGTCATTTCATAAGTTAAGTGATAATATGAGAAATTGAGTCTAAATGTTTACAACTAATAATTGAAATTCCAACTAACATATTGTATATCTTACTATTCATTAATTGTCCTTTGGTATCTTAAGATAAGAAATAATAATTACATTGTTGGCACTAATTATCACAAGGGTCCCATAAGTCAGACAAAACATCTTGATACTTAATGTTAAGGTCAGAATTCAATAACTACATAACATGTAATTTCTCCATTTTATTTTACTTTACTTCTATATTAAAAATAAATATTTTAATTTAGTTATCCACTTTTAAAATATTAAGTACCTAAATAAAGTGATAAATAGTTAAATTTAGAGTTTAAAAACATCGATAATAAGATCAATTTAATAAAATACATTTCTAATTAAATTTTTGTTAAGAGGTATATCAAGTCAACAAAATAGAGTAATATGAAGTGGAGGGGGTGCATACTTTCTTGACACTAAATAAAACTAATACAATTTAATGTAAACATCATATGTAAATACTTTCTCCGTTTACTTTTACTCGTCACTAGAGGTGTATAGACCAATCCGTCAAATTAAATCAAATTGAAGAACCAAATCAAATCGAGAAAAAAAAAATGACTTATGATTTGGTTTGGTTGGTTTGGCGTTTGAAAAAAAATCGACCATTCTTGATTTGGTTCGGTGTTAACAAAAAAAAAGTCAAACCGAACCCAAAACAAACCGACATAATATATATATATATATATATATATATATATATATATATATATATATATATATATATATATATATATATATATATATATATATAATATTAAAAGTGTGAAGACCCTTAGAAAAGTGATTTGATCTTTTTGCTCTTCATTAAAAATTTCGTTTTATACAAAATAATCTTTTCACCTATCCCTATTATTTTAGTAATATTAAATATGTACTATATTACAAAAAAAAAAAAAAGCCTTTCTTTACAAAATAGAATTCTTTTTTCACCATCTAAAGAAAACTTTCCATTCCTAATTAAAAAATGACAACCCAAAAACCTCAAATAAAATATTCATTTATTTTAATAAACTATAAATATAGGAAGTCCATAATTTATCAAAATCTATTACTATGTGTAGGAAGTCCATAATTTGATTCAAACATTGTGGTTGGTGTAGTCCAAGTGAAAAACAAACATTAAAATTTTCCTTTAGAACTCTTATGGTACAAGCAACTTTTTTACTGTCATTGAAGTTGACGTGAACCTTTTTTTTTTTTTTTTTTTTTTATAATAGAATTGTTAAATTTTGCTTTTGTCTATTCAAAATTGTGGTAGTTTATATTTATCTAAAATTATTTGTTACAGAAAATTCATAGATTATGATGATATTTTTTCGACAACAATTGATGATTTATTGAAGTTGGTACTAATCTCCGATATTATGACTGGTGAGTAATATATATATCATTGATTATATTATATTCATTTATCTGAATCTAAAATTTTATATGATCAAAGTTAATGACTTAAATTTTTAACAACCGTCAATTATTATGCATAATAGAATTAAACTTAAATTTAATTTTGAGAACACATTATTTTTCAAATTAGCTAAAGCTCAAAAGAAAAGAAATTAATGATTTTTGTATTTTGTGTTGATAATGAATTATGATCTTAAGATTGTCATTTAAAAATTTTTCTAATCAAAAAGACTATGATTTGGTAGACAATCTTTCCTTTTTAATAGTCATACTTTATTTTTTTTTATTTTTGTCCTTCTACTTATAAACTAAATAAATTTACAGTATAATTGCTACCTGAGTAAACCAACATTTAATTAGGTTTAATCCATGTAAATTATTATTGTATTAATTTATTTTAATTTACAGGTGGTAGATGAATATTGATCGACTTTAAAAAAATTATTTGTAAAATTTAAGTTTAATTGTATTGTTTGATATCTCTTTTATTATATTATTTTGTTGTAGTTTACGGATATTGTTTTGTTGTAGTTTACAGGCGGTAGATAAATATCGGTTAGTTAGGTTTAATTGTATTGCTTTGATATCTCTACTTTGAGAATTTTTCTATGTAAAGGTTAGGTTTAATTGTATTATTTTGGTATCTCTATTATTGTCTTATATAATTTATAGGTAGTAAATGAGTGTCGGATGACTTTGAAATTTTTTTTTTGTAAAGGTCATTTTAATTGTATTGTTTTGATGTCTCATCGTATTATTTTGTTGCAGTTTATATATGGTAGATGAATAGCTTTGACAATCTTTGTGGTAAAAGTTAGGTTTAATTAAATAAATTCTCCAGCTTTACATATTCAAAAGATGTTGAATTTAATTATTTTATTCATCTTTATTATTTAAATAATTATCCTATTTAGTGTAATATTTGAACTTATTAAAGTGAGGTACATACGCGAGGCGCGTACACCTAAACTAGTATATATATGTGTGTGTGTATATGTATGTATGTATATATGCATATATGTAATTTAACTTTTTATCCACAAAATATTAATTATAATCAACTTTTTAAATACTTTTTCAATTAGTTTTATTAATTTTCAATATTCAGAAAGTAGGTGTGTGTGTATATATATTAAGTTGTAGTATTTGTCCGTTAATTGCTAAAAAAATGATCCAAAATCCAATATAAACTTAAAACCTAAACTTTTCAACTTCAAGAGAGCTTTTCGCTCCTCAATTTTTGATATTTGAGTTTTCTCATTAGCACATGAGTGAAAACATACTTGATCTAGTCTTCAATCACAATATAATTGTAAAATATAAAGATTATAAAAAAAACCCGAGAAAACCCTAAAAAACAAAAAAAAAAACGATGAACCGACTAAAGCATAAATCGAAAAAACTAATTTTATGTTGGTTTGATTTGGTTTATAGTTTTAATAAACCGACATAATTGGTTTGATTTTTATTCAATAAAAAACCAAACCAACCCGACCTATGTACACCCCTACTCGTCACTATTTTCTTAATTAGACTTTTATTTTTATTTGTCACTTTTAACGTGACAACTAAAGCCAGTAATTTTTTCGATTTTACCTTATTTACTCTTCAAGCCATTTTCAAGACATGTTACTTTAATATTAATTAATAAGAATAATATGATAAAATAATTATATTAATAATTATTTTTAATGGGTATATCATGTCAAAAAATAAAAGTAAAAGCTAGCTGAGATAGTAAACTTTTTTGCCAAAAAATTATGGGACATTGATAGATGGGCCCTCACTACAGATTTTTTTTTTTTTTTTTGTAAAGTAGAATGCATTAGAACTAGAAGGGATAGTACTCACAAAAATACCTGAACTTTGATTGGATTTTCAGTTAAGCATACTAACTTTGTCAAAAAATAAAAGTAAAAGCTAGCTGAGGTAGTAAGTTTTTTTGCCAAAAATTTATGGGACATTGATAGATGGTCCTCACTACATAGTTCTTTTTTTTCTGTAAAGTAGAATGCATTAGAACTAGAAGGGATAATACTCACAAAAATACCTGAACTTTGATCGAATTTTCAGTTAAGCATACTGAACTTTGCGGGGGTCTTATTACCCTCCTAGATTTTTTTTGGTATTTTAATGGCATATATCTGCCTACTTGGACACATGTAAATATGAGGTTAGCGCGTGTATTATAAGCGTCAATACACGTGTAAAAACGAGATTGGCGCGTGTATTACACCGCCAGCCGCCAAAACTGGGCATAGAATTTCGGGTGGAATTAAATCCACTTTAAAAAGTTTAGGGGGTAATAGGACTCCCGCAAAGTTCAGTATGCTCAACTGAAAATGCGGTCAAAGTTCAGGTGTTTTTGTGAGTATTATCCCTAGAATAAAAGTTATGGTACTTATACAAACAACGTAGACTGGCTCAAAAACATGCATATCGGGATTGATGGTCTCGTTGTTGGTCACTGTTCTGCTTTACATTTTCCCAGCAAAATACTCTAAAAAAACTACTCCTACACTAGCTGGTGGAGTAACAAAAACATGAAGTTTGTCAAAAAGATCCAGCTCTGATCCTTTCTTGGTCATCAAGTCAACCACTTTATTTTGCTCCCTGTAGGTGTGTTGGACTGGTGGTCCTCCCAAGCTCCTTAGTAGTGACCTGCATTCAAAGATAGCTAGATTATATAGTAAGTTGCCATGTCGAAGCGTGTTGATAATTTCCTGGAATCTATGCAGATTTCAAGAGGTCTAAGGTTATGATTTAAGGCAAGTTTTAGGCTTTCTTTTAAGGCAGAAAGCTCTATGAGATTGTTGGTGGCATGGGTGAAGCTTTTACTAAATTCGATAACCCAGTCTCCACTTTTATTCCTAATGACACCACCAATTCCACCCTGATACTAAACTCCCCAAGAACACAACAACACAAATACCAAAATCAGTCCACTAGTTCAAGAACTATGAACCCTTTTGATGACCTCTCTCGGATTTGCAAGAAGAACAAGAAAGGAAGTGATATCAAGAGTAAAATATACTAAAAAATAGCAACAACACGTGATGAACAAGATGAACACAAGAACACAACTTTCGGATTCAACAAGACACAAAAACAGTCTACTACAAACATACAAAGTACAATAAGATAAAGATAGATAGATAGACCAATGAAGAGGTAATATTAACAACCCAAAAGCTTATTCCACTTTTGGACCTTTAATATCACATACAACATAAACCTATCTCTTACGTGACCTCAAGGAAACCGGAATCCCCAAGCAATCTCTATTTCTAAGCGATTCATCAACACAAGGATTCCACCTTACCTAAGGATCCTACCTTGCTAAAAGGCTCTCAAAAGAGGCTACAACTATCATAAAAAATCTGCCCCAAAATGACCTAATAAGGTTATATTTATAGCTAGGTAACTTATTACAAATGACCAAAAAACCCTTGCAAAGGGGCGAATGAACAGTAACAACTTTGGAGTGTCGGATTTGTTCTCTACACTTCAAATCTTGTTTCTTGGATAGGCAGTCCCACAACCTCGGGTCTTCACTCACGTGTTCATGTCCTCGAGTGCTAAGATGCCTCTTTGACCCGTATCATCCTTCTCTCCTTAGAAAGGATTCGTCCTCAAATCCGAACCTTGCAAAATGATAGGAAGGACAAACAAACACAAGTTCCTCGAGGTATGAGGGTTAGGGTTAGTGTAATGAATCATAGCATTATGCCAAGGTGGCTCAAACTTCACGTATACCCAAACATCCCTCGGGTTCTAAAAAAGGATACACCAATCACGGAAAACCCAAATTACATACAAGACATGCTTAGCATCAACATAAGCATGCTCACACAATGCATACATGTCATTCCCGAATATGGTTTGAAATGAATCAATAACACACCTCAAATGATCAAAGGGGTAGGGTATCCATGGACATGGATGGAGGATATGCTTCTTTTCCCTGAGACTAGCGCCAATACAATCACGTATCCCCTCTAAGATAGGATGATCTACAACAAAAACAACTAAAGGGTCATCTTTAGTAAATCGGTGAACTTGTTTAACATCACCATTTTCACACATAAGTTGGTTGTCATGACTTCCATAAGACAATGTACTATCACTTGCCACAATAGATTCAATACTAGGTGGATCAACTAGTATATCCACAATTTCAAGTTGAACATTATCATCACAAAATAAAGGTACATTCGGCTCACTTAAAGACAAACTATCATTCACACTTAGTTGGCTATTATCCTCATTCACTAGAGTGCAAAACTTAGTTTGATTACCTTTTAGCTCATGTGGAGCATGGCCACTCACGAAAATTTGATTAGGAAGGCTTTGATGCTCCATCAAGTTATCCAACTTCCTGCAAAGAGAGTTTTCCATCCCTTCTAATCTCTCTTCCATTCTGTCCATTATTTGACTATCGATGGCATCAAGCCTTGCCATGATAGATTTAACCCAACTAGGCATTTCAACTTCATTCGCCATTGTCCCTATCAAGAGCTACTAAACAAATTATATAAAAATATCAAACACATTAAAGGTTAGCAAAAATCAGTCCGCACGACGTATCAAAACAGTCCGCACACTCTCAAGCTCACACTTTTGAAGTTTTCACTCTATTGGCCTCACAAGTGTTGATAACTCGCATGTACTCCAATGAGGTCACTTGGTTCCAATTGTCGCTAGAGGACGGATTAGATTCTTGTTTTAAACGACTCAAAAAGTAATGTATGAACTTGAACCAAAAAGAATACTACGACTCAAAAATGAGAAAAGCACACAACAAACGCTTAACACGAATGAACGAACATAAAGACTAACTAACAATCTAGTAGATGAGTACTAGTTTGCCAATTAGTATTGGAACTAACAAAATTGAAACTAAGGAACAACAAAAGGAAACTAAGAAATCTGAAATTTGAGCCAAAATTTGATGCTTGAACAGTAACTTGATGATGTGGCAGCCACATATTGGTTGTGGTTTCTACAATTTTTATTTTCCAAAGTCCAAGTCTTGACCAATTTTAATTTGGATTGGTGGAATTTGTTTTAAGGAGGGAAGAATAAGTCATGGAGCCTTTTTTTTTCAAGTTTCACATTTCAAGACTTGACTTTTGTAGTACTTTTCCTTAAAACATGGACCCTTGTTTCATGGGAAAGTGGTTAGGAAGTGATGTAAAGTCTTTAATGTGTAGGAAAAGTCTTTGAGTCATAAGTACTACAACCTTGAAACTTGGATCTATGTCTTTCAAGACTAACACAATACACACTCTTTTTCTTCAACTTCTAAGATCAACAACCATTTTTTTTTCAACAAGGAGATGGTGAAGAAACCAAGAACACAAACTTTAAGTCTTGAAGTTCTAAGGTTCAAGTTGGACCTCCTAACCAACAATAACAACTTTCCAAGCTTAAATTCCACAACACAATCTCCATAATACACGTTCAAAATTTGAACCAACAACACATCACACGTTCAAGTCTTGAACCCACAACAATAATACCAACAACAATCGGCCACACTTTGTTCACATTAACAACATCAACATTTCAAGCTCAAATCTAAGATATAGACTCAACGTGTTAGTGAGGAATAAAACTAACTTTTAGAGACAACAAAGACAAGTAAAAATATTGGCCAATACACAACAAAAACACAATTTTCGGCAAAGAAAACAAAATGGACGGATTGATATTTTTCTAAAATTTTCAGATTTCATTTTTTTTTGCAAGTGTGCTAGCCCAAGATTTGATCTTGTAGAAACAAGATCAATCCATGCTCTGATATCAAATGATACCAAACTCCCTAAGAATACAACAACACAAACACCAAAATCAGTCCACTAGTTCAAGAACTATGGACCCTTTTGATGACCTCTCTCGGATTCGCAAGAAGAACAAGAAAGGAAGTGATATCAAGAGTAAAACATACTAAAAAATAACAACACGTGGTGAACAAGATGAACATAGGAACACAACTTTCGGATTCAACAAGACACAAAAATAGTCCATTACAAACATACAAAGTGCATTAAGATAAAGATAGATAGATAGATAGATAGATAGACCAATGAAGAAGTAATATTAACAACCTAAAAGCTTATTCAACTTTTGGACCTTTAATATCACACACAACCTAAACGTATCTCTTAGTGACCTCAAGGGAACCGGAATCCCCAAGCAATCTCTGTTTCTAAGCGATTCATCAACACAAGGATTCCACCTTGTCTAAGGATTCCACCTTACTAAGAGTCTCTCAAAAGAGGCTACAAATATCATCAAAAATCTTCCCCAAAATGACCTAATAAGGTTATATTTATAGCTAGGACAACTTATTACAACTAACCAAAAAAACCTTGCAAAGGGGCGGATGAACAGTGACGGATGAACAATAACAGCTTTGGAGTGTGGGACTTGTTCTCTATACTTCAAATATTATTCCTTGGATGGTCATCCCCACAAGCTTGGGTCTTCACTCATGTCTTCATGTCCTCGAGTGCTAAGATGCCTCTTTGACCCATATCACACCCCTGCCAGGATTACCTAAACAGGAACCATCAGTGTTCAGCTTAAAGTATTTAATACTAAGAGGGAGCTATTTAACTGTATGATAGCTCTAGTGCTGCAAAGGTGGTGGTATTCAACTACTTTAGCATAAGGAATGCCAAATCAAGGTTGGGTATGTGAGTTGTTAAAGTTGCTGGCGTTTTCAATTTTCCAGATGTGCCAAAGACAGTAGGGAAGTAGAGTTCCCCAAGGGATGTTCCTATTGAACCATTCACTCTTAAAGATTCCCCAGGTACTGGACCAGTTCATAGTGTTGAACATGGTTGCTGAAGATAGGTGTTTCCCTCATATTTTTGGATTAGATTCAACCAGAGATGTTTTGCATAATTGCATCCAAAAAAGGTGTGTTATTGGTCTTCAGGTCTCTGGCTACAACTATGGCAAAGTGTGGGGATGTTGAGGCCCCTTTGTGAGAGGGTGATCTTGGTAGGCAGGTTGTTATGGAGCATCAGCCACATGAAAGTTTTAATTTTGTTGGGGACTCTTAAGTGACAGATCAAGCTGGAAGAGGTTGGGTTCCTTTAGGTAGCATTTAGAAGGTTCTTCAAGTGGTAATAAATATTTTTATATGAGAAGAGTCCATCCAGGCTAAGGGATCTATTGGGTAAAAAAGAGTTTTGGATATTGAGGGAGATGTTGGGGGGTATTTCATAAGGGAGAACCCCAAAATCCCTGCCCCATATTTCTAAATGTCCTTAACCATAAAAGAGTTTTGGAAGATCTGGTGAGGACCATGAAGAATAGTGGCTAAAGAGGGCATTCCAGGTATTTATCTATCCTTCCAAGCGTTTGCCTTGGTCCTATATTTGATGGCCCAGAAAATGGCATCCTTGCATAGATTCTAACATTTGTGGATGTTATTCTAAGTCCTGGAACCATTCTTTTTGGGTCTACCCTCATTCCCATATTTGGAAGTGAGAATGTTGGCCCATAAGAAGGAGGGATTGGTGTACATTCTCCAAGAAAGGCTGCAGAGAAAGGAATTATTCTTATGGTTGCCTATTGCATGCCTATACCCCCATCCTTTTTAGATTGCGTAATGGTGTCCTACTTAACTATGTGCATCCTCTTCTTGGAATCAGTGGTACCCCAGATAAAATTCATCTGGGTTTTATCAATATGGTGATGGATTTTGCTAGGGGGTGGATATATTGTATGAAATAATTTAGCATGCTTTTAATAAAATATTTAGCCAAGGTGATCTGGCCAGCCATTTTGAGGAACCTGGTTTTCCAATTATCCATCTTACTATTGAGGTTGTCAAGGATGAATTGGAAGTCCCCCCTCTCAGGTTTTGTATGGAAAATGAGGAATTCCAGATACTTTTGAAAGGAATTTGAGGGTTAGATTCCTAGGATAGAGGAGAGGTTGCTTTGGTCATCTCTACTACAATTCTTAGAGAACAGAATTTTGAAGTTTGTAAGATTGATCTTTTGGCCAGAATGAGAGCAGAAGCTTTGGAGAATTCTATTAATGGTTTGATAGTTCATAAGGTCTATTTTGGTAAACAGAGTTAGGTCGTCTGCAAAGAAGAGATGAGGGATAGAGGGGTCTCCCTTGAATATGGAGATTGGGGTCCATTGAAGGGTGTCCACCTCAGAGTTGATTCTCCTAAAGAGGAATTTCATGCAAAGAATAAATAGGTAGGGTGATATGGGATTTCCTTGCCTAATTCCCCTTGAAGGCAGAAAGAGGGGGGTCCCTCTACTGATAAGGATGGAGATAGATGAGGTGGAGTTTCAATATAGAATAAGTTTGGTGAGATAGGGGGAAAATTGAAAAAGAAGAGGGCCTGCCTAATGAAAGACCATTCCAGCCTATCAAAGGCTTTTCCCAGGTCAATTTTGAGAATCACATTAGCCTTTTTTTCCTTTCATTTTGGAGAAGTGACTAATATGTTCTTGAATAATTATAGCATTGTTTGAGGCCCTCCTCCTAGAAAGAAAACTAGCTTGGGTTTTACCAATGATATCAGCAAAGAAAGGTTTTAGTCTGCTAGTTATGATTTTAGTGATAATTTTGTATTGGGTATTGCAAAGGCCAATGGGTCTGAAGTTTCTAAGGGAAGTGACATTTCTTCACTTTGGAATGAGGCAGAGGTAGGTGAAATTTACCTTCTGACCAATAAAGTAGGAGGTAAAAGAGTCTTGGAAAAACTTAACAAGGAGGGTCCCAGAATGTCCCAGTATTTTTGGTATATAAAAGGGTGTATTCCATTAGGCCCGGTGGCCTTGTTGGGTTTAAAAGAGAACACAACTCTTTTAACCTTCATTGAACTAGGGATTGAATCTAGGAAGACATGATTTAAGGAGTTAATGAAACCAGAAGAAGAAGGGTTGAGCTGAGTTCTCAAATGTCCCAAGGAGTACTCAGTAAAGCAGAGGTTGTTGTAGAAGTTAGAAATGGTATTGGCAACGTCCCTTTACTAGTAGCACCAATGACTATTTCCATTAGTGAAGGAGTTTATTTTGTTCCTTCTCCTCTTGTTGAGGATGGAGGTATGGAAAAACTTGGTGTTTAAGTCTTATTCCATTAGCCAAGTAATCCTGGACCCGAGTTACCAAAACTCATTTTCTATAGTAAGGATAAGATTGAACTCTTTTAGAAGAGTTTGCTCTAGACTATGGAGGAATGAGCTAGTGGGATAATTATGGGAGGCGTGAATGCCAGCTAACCTTGCATACAAGTGCTTATTTTTGTGAAAGAGGTTTCCAAAGGTGTTCTTGTTCCAATCTTTAGCCTTAACCTCAAACTCAGAGGTAGCATTAGTAAGGCTGGAGCAATTTTGGAAGGAGACTCTTACAAGGTTGGGAAAGTCAGTATGGCTAAGCCACATGGACTCCACTTTGAAGGGTCTATTCTGGTTCTGAGGAGGGGAGCCAAGACTTAAGAGTAGAGGGGAGTGGTCAAAGTGTGTTCTGGAGAGATGAGTGACAGAAGACTCAGGGAACAGATGGATTCAATGTTCATTGGCAAGGCATCTGTCAAGTCTTTCAAGGATTAGACTCTGTCGGTTCCTGTACTTCATGTTGGACCAAGTATACTTACTTCTCCTGAACCCACAGTCAATTAACTTACAATGGTTGATACAGTCCAGAATTGATCGGATCTATTAAGGTTGATCCTAGTGCCACAAAATTTCTCTACAGCTCTAAGGATTTTATTGAAATCACCTCCTACCAACTAACTTTTACCCTCAGAGGATATGATATTATCAAAGAAGGAGGAAAGTTGGTCCCATAGCTCTAGCCTAGAATGGAAATCAGTACTTGCATAAATAATTCTAAAAAAACAAGAGAAAATAGGGAGCTAACCTTAACAGAGGCATAAATAGTCTGGGGAGAAGCAAAGACAGTGCCAATGGAGATAGAGTCCTCCCTCCATATTATAACTAAACCACTAGAATTCCCTACTGCAACAGACTGAATTTGGCAGTAAAAACCCAATTCTTCACACAAATCATGGTGGTCAGACATCCTAGTCTCTAGCAAAACAAGGATAATGGGTTGATGGATGTTGACTATGAATTTACAGTGTTTTTTAAATTCTACATTTTTTGCCCCCAGCATTCCAAAAAATGCATTTCATCATCATGGATTGTGAAGGCTAATGGGGTTCTGTTGCAATCTCCTTGCCCTTCCCTTTGGGGTTGGAGGTTTCTTCCAAAGCTGAGGTTTTCCTCTTCTTGTTTAGAGAAGATATTCTGATTGAGAACTTCTATTCTTTCATAGGGCTTGAAATATTTATTTTTAGACCTAGGTTGGTTAACACCTGGGGCATTAGGATAATCACTATTTCCTGGAAGAGCTCTATGAACTCAGGATTTAAGGGTTCTTCGAGGGTTAGAACTTCTGTTCTTGGGACTCTCAGCTAAGATATAAGAACTCTTCCATATCCCAGTTGCTTGCTCTCAGGGATTCTAGGGTATTCTTTCTTTCTATTCTCTCTAGAGTTAGGTGAGGTGATGTTATGGTTGAGGTATCACTTGTGGTTGGCTGGGAAAACCCTAGTTCCCCCCAGTGGGCTTCACAAAAGCTAGTCCCTAAAGCACTAAAGGTGGATTGAAGGGTGGAAAGAAAGGTAGACTGAGACTGAGTTGATTCATGATGCTAGACAGAGAAGTTGGTGTTAGTTCCTCCTAGTAAGAAGAGTTGATCACCTGAAAGAGGGTTGTCATTAGGACATTGGACCTGTATGTCAGGAGCCCATAGTTCAGGCACTCCATTGCTAATTGAGCTAGATAGTTACTTGCCTCCCTTCCCATTCCAGGTGGAGAGAAACTGTTTAGTTGGATAGGCATATCTCTAACCAAGAGGCTGGTTGGTGAGTTAGAATAAGTGGTTTTGTTGTTATGGTTATCGAACTAGATCTTGTTGAGGAGTTCATGGTTGGTTTCTTGGATAGAGTCAACCACAACTTCCTCAGGGTATATAACCTTAGGGGTTACATTAGCGGAAAGTTGGAGAGTTCCACCATCAGGAACTCCAACCGCATTTAATGCATTGTCCACACTTAGGACAGTTTTTATCAATCTCTGTAGGGAGTGAAAAAGTTTTCTACCATCGGAGCTTTAGGCTCATGATTGCCTAAGTCTAGGTGTCCTTCGTGGGGCCCATCATTCGAAGGCTCTTTCCTTTTTAATTCCAGAGAGATAAGAAAAGAAAGGTTGTTATAAGCTTTTTGAATGAAAGAATGAGAATTGGGCTCTTTAGGGATAGTTGAGGCTCCCAAATTAGATGGACCTTTAGAAAAAATATTAGGCTTCTTTTATCTTTTGGCTCTATATTTTTACGGTCCACACTATGGGCCTCTAGAGCCAGCTTGGATTGTGGCCCAATAGTAGCCTTGCCTTGGGCCTTAGCACCAAAAGGTTTATGAGTCGTGTTGTGGGCTGGCCCTCTAGCCTTAGGCCCTATGGGGATAGGTAGAGGGGTTCCTGCCTGAGAGGGCTTCGATGAGGTAGGGTTAACAAACTTACCTGCCACCGTATCGAAGGTTTTGACCTTGATGATCGGTGATGCAGTGGTGGATCCTTTAGTGTTTTTTTCGGCGTTTTCTTTCCTTTTGCAAACGAGATAGTTTGCCAATACTGATCTTGGTTCTTCGTGCCACTGGAGATGTCGATGTGCTTGCCTCATTTGAGGGATTTGTTTGGTTTGGTTTTTGGGTGTAGGGGTAGCTTATGATTACATAGACCAAACGCCTACAAGTTTTGCAGAGGAGGCCCTCTCCCTCGTAAAGAAGCAATTGTGAATGGCTCCCGGTGGTGATTATGGATGACACTGTTGTGTCCCAAGAAATTTGGATGCAGATCCTCGCGTATCTACCCCTCAGTGTAGCTGAAGTACAAGCATCCACTTTCAATAATTTCTCAATTTTCCTACCTATTTGCTGAAGGATCACCGCATCATATAACTCTGTTGGTGGATGTGGTAACCTGACCCAAAACGCAATTGAGTCTACCTTGGACTTACTTGGCACGAAATTGGGTTCCCATTTCCTCACAAAGATGAAACTTCCGACAACGAACCAAGGTACACTATGTAAGGCGGTTGATTGATTCTACGATTTAGTGAATTTTATGGTGAAGAATCCCATCCTTAGATCTATGAGGCATAGAGGCTCGGATGGCTTCCAAAGATCTTCCAGTTTCTTTTTTAGGTACTAGCGATTGAATTTCATTTTGACTGCTTTGATGATGACTGAATGGCTCCAGAGTGCATATAGACGTTGTTTATCCTCCTCGATTAGGTTAATTGAGTTGCCAACAGTTTCCAATGAGTGGTCATTGCTTGGTGAATCGACCCCCAATAAGGAAATTGGGTTTTGCATAGATCCAATCGTGATGTCTTTATAGGATGGGGGAACATCGTTCATTTGGATTTCATTTATGGGATCTTTATTTGGGGGATTTGGTAACAGAGACGGGGCGAGAGTTTCATCCATAGCTTGGGTCATTGCCGTGTTTTGAATAGGTAGGAGTTATAGAGAGAAGGGGGTCTTCCTCTCTCTCTCACTACATGGTTCTAACATTAGGTTGAGTAGCTTGCAAAGACAGATCTACTTAATAACTTGGGTCATTTGAACTAAGTAATTTTTGCTCAAATCATATATACTAATTGAATAAGTGTGCTATCTATAAATATATTAATGAGCTCAAAACTTCTTTCGCTCTTGTATTTTTCAAACTTGTTTTCAAAATGATTTTCTCGAGTCAAGAATCTATTGAAAATAACTTTTCTACTTCACATAAAATAAGGGTTTAGGTCAGTGCACACTCGACCATCCTCAGACTCCACTTGTAGGATCATGCTGGGTACGTATGTTTTTGTTGTTGATTCGACTCACAGCTCAATTATAATTGTATATTAACTTGATACATTTGTCATGACTTTTTTTTTTTAAATTCAGTTATTTCGTTCTCTATATATAGAGCTTTGGACTGTCCCTTCTTAAGCTGACGATCTATCAAAATCAGCTTCTTTACCTCTAAGTAGTGGTACGGCCTGCATACTCTTCCCCATATCCCACTTTGTGGAATTAAACTAGATGTATTATAATTTAAATACATTATTATAAATCCATGAACTTCAAATTTTGAATTCATCTCGAACAACAGGAAATGGAAATGGAAGATTTATGAGCCAAGGTGAAAGGACGTAACTGCTAAAATGTGAAGGGACCATTAGAGATTAAAAAAGAACACTCATATCATATTTACTATATGCACTATAACAACAACAACAAACTCTTTGTATTTGTATTTCCACAAGTGAGGTCTAGAGAAAACAAAGAACAAAGTGTACGCATACTTTATCCCTACCTTTGAGAAGTTAGAGAGGTTGTTTCTGAAAGACATTCGGCTAAACAAACAGTGAAAGAGGCAATAACAACAAACAGGAACAACAACAAGATAATAAGATACTGAAACAACAGGCAGTGATAGAAATCCAAAAATAAGTTACTATATGCATTATATTGACATAATTTGTCAATTTTTTTTTTTTGATAACCGTGGTGTCCAGACCAGCTTTCGTGCAACTTGACTAAATCTACGGAATACCTGTCACCTCCCACCAACAACAGACACCAGGTGCTCTGTCCACAAAGGTTAGGACAGATGGAAAGAGTCACCTAGTATTCTTTTGCCTATGTGGGGATTCAGGTTCTCAACCCCACTTCATTGACCACTAGGCCATACCGTTGGGTGCTATAATTTGTCAATATATATTCAGAGTGTTTTTCATTTGCAGAAATGACTCATGTTAGCAAAATGCAAGTTTTGAAGAAAGGAGGCTAAGAGGATTCCCCGTGCTGCTTCTTAAGAACAACAATTTTCCAGCTCTTAAGGATATCAAACTACCATGTAGAATGTAGATTAGCTAAAACTGGCCAGCAGAAGTTCATAAATCTAACTTACAACATCTGCTGGAATACCCGAAATGTTGATTCAAGTAGCATGTTACTCCAGATGCGAATAGACAACCCGTCAAGCAAACCCACAGAGGACTATAAGATCCTTGAAAGATCACTGAAGTCCTTATACACCAAAAGGACTGCAAAGAAGTACAACGACTAGCCCCTTCCTGTTGATCTGATTTGTCAGGAACAACTTGAAGACCGACAAGAGAATCATAGCTTTGGTGGAGAAAACAATCTCATAGGGTGATTTACATATAGTATTAGTCACAGAACCTTCTCGTTACCAGATATAGCCGAGTGTGTAGGATATCTTACGATCTTTCAAAGAAGAACTTCACTTTCAGTAAGTACCTATGGATTCCCATTGAAACTAAACTGCTAACAAGATTTTTGCCTCAAGTTAACAGAGATGCAACCTTTCCCATTACCCTCCTATTTCTCTCTCCAAATAACTCATATCAACGCAAGAGGGACCAAGTTCCCTGCCCTAAGTCTTCTCCTCTTTTTTCCACTTCATATTCTTAGCCTTAGCACATGACTCTCTAGCTCACATTACTCTCTAGTTCATTGCTCTTAGCTCAACAGTACTCTTAAAGATTGCTGCGAGATTTCCTTATCCATGAAACAAAATATTCCAGATGACCACCCACTTGATGATGATGAACAAGATTCATAGAAGTGAGGGACCAGTAATGCAAATAATGTAAAACAACTCTTATCATGAATGAGAGAGCAGAAGTCTACAAGAAGAATTCATGATAAAGATTCAAACATGCTCACACTAAGTGGTCATAAACAGTGATTATAGACATTGCATTCACTACTGTTGGAGAGAAAACGAAGTTAAAAGAAATAAGTGTTCCATTTTTATAGTAGTTATTTAAGATTTTAGATGAGGCGAAATGCCTTGCAAGTTAAAAATAAGTAAATATGTGTCCCCCTATAACAGTCCAAAGATTTAGATGAGATGGTTCACACATTTCAACAATTACAGCAATTGAAGGAAATGGACTTCACTAAAGATATTGGCGGAAAGCATAAACAGAATTGTAATAAAAGAGAACGAATACAAGAAGATCAAAGAAAGAGTTAACAGTAACCAAGGTGCTAACTACTCTAGCAAAGAAAGCGCAACACTGTAGCAGTAACCAAGATGTTAATCAATCTACTTATAGTGATAGAACAAAATCCATTATGTATGGTAATGATCAAAAGTCATTTCATAATTCTATATGCCCTCTTGTAGCACATTTATCAATTATCATTTCGATTCTGGTCATAGTATCAGTTTCTTAGCATTCAGAATATGAGTAAACTCAGCTATATTCCCACCAAAAGTATGTGAATTGTGCAGAAATGTATAGCGTAAAGAGTTGTACTCATACTAAAAGACTGCAGGACATTCAAAAATGGTTGCCCTAACGAATTATAGGGAATGAATTACAAAATTTGAACCCCATCTAACTCTGGACTACCAAAGTCAATACCCAATATCTTTAAATCTCGAGAAGTAATACAGGAAAAATTCGCTACCTCATAGCATTCGAAATGAATATCTGTTGTATCAATTATTACTCTGCAGGGTATAACATTCTTGTCAATCGAAGCGGAACAATTCTCATAAACACCTTCCTTGGGTGCAAGATTCAACAAACAAGATTTTGGAGCTGACAGCCTATTTCTCTCACTACTAAACCTTTCTTGGTCTTCCATAATTAAAACAAGACGATGGCTGCGACCTAACAGCTCTGAGACATATTTCATGTCTCCCTTGTCAAGGGCATACCTAACACGAGTAGATGATACTTGCCCTCTCTCCTTTCCATTACGCGAGTTTAAGGCTCCGGAAATTTGATTAGTGTCCATGACAGAATTGATTATATAAGCCTCTAACCCAAACTCGTCACAGAGCTTCACAAGGTCTGATACATCACCAGCAGCTCTATAACCAAAACGATAGTTCTCACCTGAGATTATCAAGATATCATCATCATTTTATCTTTTATTAGCTTAAATCAGAATCTCTATGTCAAGTTAGGATATTACAACATACCAGCAACAACTCCTCGAACTCCTAGCTCTTTGGACAGCTTCTCCACAAACTGACGAGGCGTAAGATTTCGAACTTTTGAAAAATCTATCTGGAGTTCCCTTGGGATTACATTACCGCAATAAGGAGCCCAAGATGAAAGAATCCTTTTGCGATCACATGCAGCAACAATGGGAACCCTGTGTAGAAAATTTACACATGATCAAACAAAGATTCTTTCTCATTTCATGATGTGGCATTTCATAAAGACCACTAACGAAAAAAGGAACTTCTCAATAAGCTTGAGTAAGGTTAGGAGGATACATTCGACAGAGTTTAAACACCTTCCAGCTTCAAAGACCAAATTTAATAAACTACAACTAATCCTACATACTACTTGAGTATAATAAAGTTTGGAAAAATTAAAATTTTATTTCAAGGAGCAAATCAAGATTGTGTAACATGTTGATAAAGACATACTTCGAATTTTAGATGAAGGACAAGACAGTAGATACTGCAAACAAGATTATAAGGAATCATCACAAACTTTCACTTCTCGCTAAAATCAGGGAGAAAAAGAAGAGAGAACATTAACTTGAGTATTCCTATTGGAAAACATACTGATGTGGAGATTACTTGATTTATTTCTTTATTTTATCCTTTTTGTTAAAGACTTGAATGAACTAAAAATGTATGAAGTATATTTTATTCCTTCTTTGCACATGTTCTGGTCGAGCATCCTATTTACAGAAATTCCTAAGTCAAGAGTGCTACTTAACAAATCTAGTGCTTTGTCGAAAGAGGTAAACGGGGTCCACAGAGTTATGCACAGAGGAGCTAATGTGGAATATTGCTACAAATTAAGACACACACACTTGGACAATGCAAGATAGAACTCCCTGAATGCTATGTTGCTCGGACTCTTCAAAAATGTCAATGGGTGTGTGTCAGATTCTCTAAAAGTAGTGTACTTTTGGAGAATCCGACACGGGTGCGGCATCAAAAGTGAAGAACCCGCGCAACTTACCCTGAATGTGATAATGCTCTTTCCTACAGCATTTTCAGAAAAGATAGGACGTTGTGGAGGAAGCGGATTAGGATAGAAGGTTAGACTGAGTTTAGGATATTGTATCTTTTGGTGTGTTACTTGAATAACTTGTTTATGGTATTATTGAATATGCTAATTTCTATTGTATTTTGTTCTTTTACTGTTCCTTATCTTAGATTGTGTTATTTGGACCCGGGTGTCTATCGCAAACAACCTCTCTATCTCACATTTGAGGTAGTGGTATGGACTGCGTACACTTACCCTCCCCAGACCACACTTGGTGGGAATATACTGGGTATGTTGTTGTTGTTATAAATCTGACTGATCCTAGGTACTATTACAGGCTCGGGTGTGGCAGTGAGAGTCAAGTCGAAGTTCACCCTCCTCTCCTTTTTGATCTTCTGAGATAATATTTCTTTATTTAACATTCTATGACAGTAGAGTAAAAGATAAAAGAGAACAGAAGTTATACCTTGGTTCCCATCCAAGTACTTCCGCCATTCCAACAAATGAAAGAAGAAACGGAATTCCTCGCTTTGCTGCTTGAATTGCAAGCTCACGGTGACCAATATGGAGTGCATCAAACTTCCCCAGAGCTACTATCCCACCTATTGAAATGAAAATAATTGAGTTTTTTGACATAATAATACCAACAAATCCTCTGTTTCCACTCGTTTACAACACAACTGTAACAAGTGGAATTGGAACTCTTTTTTCCTTTGATGATAAGCAATAAGCAGAACTGAAAATTACTAATCTAAAAAAGTAATTGTATGTCGTAAGAAATTAGAATAAAATTGTAGATTGAATATTCAGCTGTTCACAGCTAGATTCATGCTGATCTTCTTGTATAAACATAAGTAAAAGGTATATGGAAAGAACAGGCCTGAAGTGTTAGCAAAACATACTGATGAGAGAATGAACAATATTTTTCTTTGTGATGCCTCGGGTATTGGAGCATGTTTCATAGCTTTTCAAGTGTTCTTTTTTAATTTCTATGATCTTGTATCAAATTTCTGTTAGAACAAAGACACTAAGCTGTGAAAATAAGAAGCTATTTTTTGAACTTGCAGTATAACTAAGGAGACTGAATTACACATATTGCAACACATAATATTTATTATCACTAACAGAAATGGCTACATCTAGTTGCCTATTTCCCACATTTTATTTTATTTAGAAACCAACAACAACATACACAATGTAGTCCCACAAAGTGGGATCTAGGGAGGGCAGAGCATACGTAGACCTTACACCTACCTCAGAGGTAGAGAGGTCATTTCCGATAGACCCTCGGCTCAAAGAAAAACAATCTTAAGCAGTCCCGAACAAGACGTAAGGGAAGTACAAGAAACAAAGATAATAGAAAAAATTACAGAAGGAAAGAATAAGCATAAGAGCCAATAGCAATGTAACCAAGAATTATGAAATACAAATGGCTGACAGTGACAACAATTGTAGAACAAGGTAGTTGTGTTGCATTTAATCATTGAAGAAACTTCAAGATTCAGAATTAACGAAAATTGGTATAAAGATAAATTCAGCATACATGTAATACAGTTTCATAATTTAATTGCAAGTAATATATGGGTACGAGCAAACCTGCAAGAATGGGCAATCTTTCTGATGGAGGCTCCTCATCTGTTCCAGATTGGCTTTGCATGAAAATTGTGAAGAACACATATTTAAGTACCGGGATTCGAAGGAAAGTCATACTTAAATACAAAAATGACATAACAATGTCAATGCAATACAATGAAAAGATTTCATTTAGATTTAATGGAAAAACTGGCATTTGTAAGCTTCAATTAAACATATATGAAAACTACTCCGAGTAGTATGTCCAGATGAAACTATTTAAAAGTGTAACTATCTCATGTAAAACTTATACTTTTAAATGGAGGACACTCTTATTATTTGTTTTACGTCTACAATATACTGGGTTTTTTGTTGTTGTTGTTGTTGTCTACAACACACTCATTCGCGTGCAGCACCCGAATCTTTCTATTGGGCCAAGCAGGTGGAACTATTCTACTGCGTGCAGCACTGTGTGAACCTTTCATCTAAAACTTTAAACAGTTAAGAGAGAAATAACATAATCTATTTATTTTAGATCTACAGTTACAGTAAAAACTGAACACACCACAGTTTAGTAATGTAAAAAAAAATGGATCTTGGGCCTAACTCAACCTCAAAAGCTAGTTCATGATGGGAGAATTGTCCAAGTCCATATAAGGAGACCAATTACCCATCCCTTTTCCGATGTGGGATACTTAACACTCCCCCGCATGCCCAGGCCTCGTTAAAGTAACCACAAAAGCGTACGGCCCCTATTTATATGAGATAGCAATAAACTTTACATAATGTTTTCGTCAAAAATGTGATCCAAACTTGTAGTGTTAACTAACTTTCCACTTTCATCTTATTTCAGTAATAAAAAAGGTCTCCAGTCAACCTTTCCTTCACCCATTCCATTTTCAGGATCACGAGCTTACAAATCAAGGTTTCAAAAACCTTCTTTTAATACATTTGTCTTCCCGACAAAAAAGTTTTAAGGAATACAAGTGAAAAGAGGTCAAATTTACCTCAAACTACAAGAAAGCAGGGAGTTTGGATATCTAAAGGTTTGGGTTAAATACAATTGATAAACAGACCTCAAAAGCACTCAATTATTTTTTGAGTGAACATGTTAAAAAGTCTCTAGACTATCACCATTTTACAAGTTGTATACCAAAACTACTGAGTGTTCTTGTTACCCCTGAACTATAATACTCTTTAGATTAAAACTCCTTGGTTGAATATGTGGCAAAATATTTGGGATAACTTGTTGAGAGGCGCATGGAGATGAAAAAAGTTCTAAAATTGAGTTAACATGACACAATAAGTTCAAAGGGTTCTATGAACACTCAATAGTTTAGGCATGAAACTCGCAAAACGGTGATAGTTTAGGGGTTCCATGTGTACTGTCACTTGGAACTTTTTGCAGGTACTTTTGGAGTGTGATGTTCACGTACCGTTCATATTCCTCCAGAGGGGGTTTCACATGAATTCATGGTGATTTAGGTCCTACGGAACTTACAAAAAGAGTGATAGTTTAGGGAGTTGTTAGCATATCCACTCTTATTTCTTTTCATAAAATCCAAAAATCCCAGATGGCTAGTGAAGCACGGTTTGAAATGCATGGAATGATTAGCCCACCCTTCTACCCTAACTCATTCGCCAGATGATGCCATTTTACTATTGGTCCACATTATTGGGGCCAAAATTACGCAATTTATTGTTCAAAGAAGAATAGATATGTCGAATTGCAACAATCTTTCAGAAAGGAAAAAAAGAACTGAATATTCTGAAGATTTGGGTTACACAATCGACAAAATCCCAGAATAACCAAATCTATTGCTCAAGTAAGAACCGCTATGATAAATACCTCAAATTTACTCCAAAAGTCAGTAAATTTACTGCTCAAAGAAGAAAATTCATGAAAACTTATCTCAAACTTTCAAAAAATAAGAGAGAGCTATGGATGTCTGGAAGATTTGAGTTGAAAACAATTGACACTAAAATCACTAAGTTCATTGCTCAAACAAGAATATTTCGATAACTAACTCAAAAGTACGCAAAATCACTAAATTTATTGTGCAAAGAAGATAATTTGATGCAAGTACAAGGAATTTGAGCGAAATGTGTTAATCTACGAGAATAATTTTCAAAGAAGATGGTACCAAGTTTAGGAAATTAACCAAGAAAATAGTGAAGAAGAAGAGAGAAGAACAGAGATTGTGCTATTATTAGCTTACAGTTATTACTATTAGCTTACAGTTATTACTATTAGCTTACAGTTATTTATACATCTCATTCACTGCAATTGACAGCTAAGCTAACAAGTAACAGAATAACTACCTAACTACAACTTGGAACAGTAGTAACTAATTGTGTGAACAATGAATGGTGCAATGAAAAGTAATACCTAACTTTTAAATTCTACTGTAACAATTTTCTTTCTTCCTATTTAATCCTTTCTTCTCAACATTGTATCATAATTCATGATATTGTGTCAAAAATAACTTAAGCTTACTGCTCAACAATGAACTTCATGATAAAATATATAAGATTGACGATGTATACGATCAATTGAAAAATTTAGAAATAACTAAAATTTTACCGCTCAAGCAAGATCGTATATGACATATACCTCAGTTACCAAAAATCACTACATTTACTCATATCACAAAAAAATCAGTGATCTAAAGTCAAAGGTCTTAAATATATGCACGAACACACAAATATAATAATAATTTAAAGTTTTTTTTTCTTACATACTTTTTAGTATATTATTCTTAAAAACATTAATAAGAACTTAATCATTTGTTTGTAATGTATTACCTTGATGTTATTGTACAAAATTTATTTTATTAATATGACAATTTGAGTTATTAAATTCAAAGTTCTAGAATATTTTTGATACGACATAATACATAAAAAGGACCTTTAACTTGACACCAAATTATAACTATGATCTTTAACTTTACAAGTGCACAAGTAGGGTCATTAACTATACAAAAGCTGAACAAAAACCACTCCAATCCTACCTGACAAAATGCGTGTATACACTCAAAACCACGCGCGTCAGAGTTAGAATTGAAGTGTTTTTGGTTTACCTTTTGTATAGTTAAAGGGCCTACTTGTGCACTGACAAAGTTAAAAGTCATAATTGTAATGTGACTTTTTTATTAGGTGGCAGCATCTGAGTGGATTATTAATCCACGTAGGAGCGATTGAGTTTCACACATATAAGTTGCAAAATTAGAGTGTTTTTTTGTTCGGCTTTTATATATTTAAAGGGCCTACTTGTGCACTGGCAAAGTTAAAAGGCATAGTTACAATTTGGTGTCAAGTTAAAAGTCATGTTTATGTATTATGACTTTCGATAAAAGTAAAGAATTCTTATTTCTTTCTTCTTTTATTTAAATTTTGTACCTTTTATAATTTACAATCTTCAATATTGTTTTGAATGACATTAAAACGATAAAATTCACTATTAAATTTTTTTGGAGTCTAAAACAAATGTTTTACAGTCAGACTTCTCTATAACAATCCCTCGTTGTAACGACATGTCATTACAACGGCCGAAGTTTTTCAAGAACCAATTCTCCATGTTATATTTTATCTCTCTATAACAACATTATAACTATAACAACAATGACAGACACTATAACAATACAATATACATAAATTACCCCTCAATAATAATCATACTCAAATATTATGTAATAATATTTGATAATTAATATATAATGTATAAAATAAAGTACCACAATATTTATGGTACTCATCATTAATGTCATGCACATAGTAAATTTTAAGTACTAATATCTAAATTAAAGGAAATAGATTGTGTTTAAATGGTGCTCATTAGTTAGGTCATAACTTCACAAGTAAAGGTTCCTGATATTTGCCTTTTTTTACGTTCATATTATTTCTAGTTTTGCATACTTTTGTTGTAACAGCTAAATGAGATTTAAATGTCAAATGCCAGTATGCATATATAACAACATCTCACTATAGCAATCATGAAACTTTCAGACAAACGTTGACAGTATAGAGAGGTTTGACGGTAATAGTATTACCTTTGAGTCACTCCTGCCTTTACTGCTCAAAAGTATGATAAATTAATTCAAACGTTCAAAAAGTACAGAATTTTAGATATCAAAGATTGTAAAAGTTTGGTTTAAAATCCAATAATAACTAAAATTTTACTGCCCAAACAAGAACATTTATGATAAATATATCAAAATTAGCTTAAAAAAAGTAATTAAATTTACTGCTCAAACAAGAATATATATGATATATACCTCAAAATTACTCCCAAAATCACTACATTTATTGCACAAAAAAAACTGAGCTTATTTAAAGATTTGGGTCAAACACAAATGACCCCCAAAATAACTAACTTCATTGCTCAAACAAGAATCTACCATAGGCACCACACAATTACCCAAAAAAATATAAAAAATTTTACCACCCAAACAAGAACATGTATGATAAACACCTAAATTAGCCTCAAGAATCACTAAATTTATGATAAATACCTCAAAATTACAGAAAAAAAAAAAGTAACAACATTTATTGCTCAAATCATGATAAATTACCTCAAAGTTTCAGAAAGCAAAGAGCTTTGACTATCTGAAGATTTGGGTCGAACACAATTGGCCCCAAAATTACTAACTTTATTGCTCAAATAAGAACTGGTATCACTGCTACTATTCTTTTTCCTCAATTTGATTTTGAAATTGTTGAAGGAAGAATTAGATGTTGGTGATGAAACAGTGAAGAAAATGGAGGAGAATTGGTTAAAAATTGAGTGATGAGATATACTACTACACCTACACCCACCCAACATTTCTTAATTTTCATCACAAGAAAAAATAAAACATATGAGATGGGTTCGGCCTGTTGTTGTATAGTGGCAGTTTACTCTTTTTTTTTTTATTTGTCATGTTTGAATTATTTCTAAATAAATACTTACTCTTTAACTTTTTAAATAATTTGAACAGTTAGTTTTATTCTATTTTTATTTAACAAATATAATGATTATTAATTTAAAAAAAATATATAAAATTTAATTAAAACTATATTAAAAAATTTACTAAGAGAGGTGTCTAATCTAAATGAATAAAATAAAAAGAAATGGAGATAGCATAGGAGGGCGATCGCGTGGGCGTATTTGGGTCCCTAGTTATAGTTTCCTTTTTTGGTGTTATTTTTCAAGTTACGTAAAAGCTTATTTAATTTTGGTATTTATATTAAGTTAATATAATTTATTATAATTGAATAGTTTAATACATTTAAATATATGTGAATTTATCATGATTAAGTAAAAATAAATTTTACATTCCAACATAATATGCATGTTTTGACTTGATGTATATATTGGCTGTGATTAAGTTTTTCCTCAAGTTATGGGTTTAAATTCATAGTTAATTTTTATTTTAGGGTACTTAAAAGATTATAAATAAAATACTCCTTCTGTTTTAAATTATTTGTTGCAAATTAAAATAACGTTGATTAAGAAAAATAATTAATATCATGGTTGGTTTATCATAATACCTCTATTAAATGATGTTTACATTTTAATTTGAAAAAATAAAAAAATTAATACAAAGAATAAAACATGAAAAAAAAATTGTTTCTTCTTGATTAATGAAAAAAGATTAGTAAAATAGAAAATTAAATTAAGAAATTTAAGACGGATAATTTGAGATAGAGGAAGTAGTTAATAATTTACTTTTTAAACATATTGATGATATCAAGATCATTTATCATTTATCAAGATCATTTATGACACAAAATCCACAGATTTCAACGGTTGAAGAACTTGAACGGACAAATATTAATTGAAATGGAAAAAGAAAAGATTGGCAGCCATGAAAGATGACTTCTACAACAGAAGCAATTCAGCAAAATTGACAAGTGAATGCATTTCACTTTCCTAATTTGAGTGCTTTGATTGAGTATATTTTGTTGTATTTGGGCCAGGTTATTTTTGGGCCTGGTCTTGAACACTGAGGAAAATTTCAGAAATAGCAACTCTATAATCTTAATTATAATTTTTATAGCAATAGTTTCATAATTATGAAAAATAGCAAATTGTATTTGTATTTAAGTAAAATGTTGCTATATAAATACATATATAAATATATATGTATTACTCATAAATATATATGCACAACTGAAAAATACATATTCTTCTATTGCTATGAAGTGGGTAAAATATTGTTACTTTTGCTATAAATTATAATTTTAAAAAAATATTGCTATTTATTGTAATTTTAACGATATTAGTTTCTGTAATTTTTCCTTTCTGTTTTCCTAATAAAGGGCATTCAGCCCAATTTTAATTTTTTTTCTTTTAAAAAGATCATTTATGAAAAACATGCTTGCATTAATGAATTCGCTAGGACATATGAATATTTGGGACTTATAAATTTGTTTAGACTTTCAAAGCAAAATAATTTTTTTTAATTAATTTTATTTTTATTTAGTAAGTGTACAATTAATTTAGGATATATATTTATAATAAAATGATCAACTAAAATGAGATAGAGGAATTATTTCATTCAAAATCCTAGTAAATTTGAATTGATTATGTAAATCACTTATGATTTTTAATTTTACCCACAAAAGATTTTGATGCGCTTAATTTCAAGAAGTTGTTGATGGGATTGTGGAATTATGGCCCGAGAAGTAAGATGTAGTTCATTTTTATACATAAGAATTTTTTTTTAAAAAAAAATTTAATTCAATTTTTAAATGGTCAAGAAATCTCATTTCCTCTAAATTTTAGGCTTAATAGACTTGGAACTTAACTTGTTCTCATTAACATTTGAACAAATAATAAAATATTTTGATTACACACTTTCAATTTAAATTTCAAAAAAGAATTGTTGCACATGTTCTAAAATTCCTATTACGTAATCTTAAAAAAGTAATCCTCTTTAATTATACGCATTGGTAAGGATGTGCAACATTTGTCTGCAAGAAGTACTTCTGCACTTGGAATGTATCGTACAATCCATTTATAAAATCAAAATAGCATTAAAACTATAAAAAGGGAAGTTGACTTTTGATATAGAGTAAGGTAAAATTTTGTGATTAGTCACCTTATTAGGGTGGTTTGGTAGAGTGTATAAGAATAATGAAAAATATGATGTATTAGTAATACTTGTATTAGTAATATTTGAATTAATTATACTTGCATTAGTTATGCTTATATTTTGCTTATGCAGTGTTTGGTTCGATGTATTAAACAAAACATGAATTACATAATTTCTAAATTTTTTTTTTTTTTTTTACATAATACCCTCAATATATATGTTGAAAAGAATGCAATTTTTTTTTTGAGGGGTAATAGGGTCTTTAAGCATGTTAATGCATGCATTAGATCCATTGTATTACTAATGTCATGAATTTTGAGGTATTAGTAATACACACCTTAATGCACAATAGAGTGTATAACTAATGCGCGTAAAAAGGTATATCAAACAAGGTACTATTAATACACATTAAACTAATGCATGTATTAACATTTCAATACACTCTACCAAACGACTCCTTAGTAGGCGTTTGGCCATAATTTTTTTTTTACTTTTTTCGTAAAATTATTTCACTTTAGAGAAAAATATGAAAATTAGTGGTGTTTGGCCATAAAAATTATTTCACTTTAGCGAAAATTATTTTTGAAAAAGTTTCACTTTTCTCACTCCTATTTCTCTCACAAAATTTCAAAAACAACCTCAATTTATATTTTTGGCCAAACTCAACAAGAACTCCAACTTAACTCCAACTTCAAAAAATTATTACTTCATGGCCAAACGGGGAAAAGTGAAATCTACTCTGTCAATTCTTATGTTTTCTTACTTTTGATGAGTTGGTTAATTATATTTGAGATTTATACATCGGTGAAAATATAGAGGATCTTTCGCATTTTCTTGTTATTTTTGTATACGAGCTTAAATAAAGAATCTTTTTCTGTCTAGCCGAATCAGGTTAGCTCCAGAGAAGAAAGCCATACACTAGTATAAAAGGCAGTCTAACGCACAAAGCATCCCAGATTAAGGGTCCACTAAAGCAGACAGTTAAATTGTCATAGAGAAAAAAAAAAATGATCCACTGAAGATGAATACGTAAAATTTGTTTAGGTGAGATACATTCTGATAACATTTTCTAAATTAAATTTGCTAATGTGCTCTGACCTCTGTTTCCCTTGGCATATGGGGAGGATACATTAAAAAATACCCATAATACATAGATAGACATCTTAACTTGATTTCAACGGACAACTAGACACCCCAACCCAGTTTTGAAAATGTACATCTAAATAGCTTAACTCGGTTTAAGTGGCCGCGTAAACACCCCAACTTTGAGAATGCACCCCCTTAAATATGTCTAGAACTCTAGATTTGCATTTTTTATGCTAAGGTATTCACGAGATGCACCTATATCAAGTTGAAATGTCTAGATGGTCACAATAAAAGTTGGGGTGTTCAACTACCATCGGAGGCCAAGTTAAAGTGCCCATCAATGTATTATGGCTAAAGATGTTGTGCAACTCTTTCTAGACAAGTACAGGGAATTAGCAATTTCCATGTCACCTTGAACATCATGCAATCTATGTCGTTCGGACTCTTCAGAAATGTCAACGGGCATGCGTCGGATTCTCTAAAAGCAGTGTATTTTAGGATAATCCAACATGGGTGCAACATCGAAAGTGAAGGGTCCCCGCAACTTAGCATGCAATGGCAGCTATTACAGGTTCTTCAAACTCTTCAGATGAGGAAAAACCCAACATGACTTGCTCCTCATCAGCATCCAAATGACTAGCATTCGGTACATAGCCAGAGAGCTTCATAAATTTAGTTAGTGTATTCAATATCAGATAAATCTCTTTTTTCTGCGCGTGTCTCCTATCTTTCACCATGAAAACATGAACCTCGCTTTGTATTTCAATCCAACTGCAGCCAGGCTGTTTAACAACGCCTCGCTGCCTCATAAGTTTTCGGACCATTTTGACATCTTGCCATCTTCCTTGTTCAGCATACATGTTTGATAGAAGAACATAAGGGCCAGAATTTGTAGGATCAATCTCCAAAAGCTTCTCGGCCACGTACTTTCCCAACTCAATTTCCCTGTGAATTTTACATGCCGCAAGCAAAGACCCCCATACAACACTATCAGGAGGCATCGGCATGGACTCAATCAAATCCTTTGCCTCTGGTAAGCGACCAGCCTTACCAAGTAAATCAACCATGCATGTATAGTGGTCCTTCAATGGTGTCAACCCATACTCCGTGCCCATGGAATAAAAATATTTACGTCCCTCCTCAACCAATCCTACATGACTACATGCACAGAGAACTCCAATCATAGTCACATGATCTGGCTTCTCTCCGGATACTAACATACCCTTGAAAGTTTCAAGCGCTTCCATAGCATGTCCATTTTGTGCATATCCAACTATTATGGCATTCCATGAAACCCAGTCTCTATCCACCATTTTTGTGAATACACAGCTACCATCTTCAACTGATCCACATTTCATATACATGTCTATTAGACCATTTCCCACAAAAACATCAGGCTCGGGTCCATTCTGGAAACGAAATCCATGCTTCAAAATATGTGCATGAGCCTGCCTACCAAGCTTCAGATCAGCTAAATTCGCACATGCGTTGAGAAGATTCCCAAACGTATAATGAGTTGGCCAAACATATTCTCTCTTTAGCATAAGAAAGAGATTTAATGCCTCTTCATTGTCCCCATTCTGTGTATATCCAGCAATAAGAGCATTCCAAGACACAACATTCCTTTCAATCATCCCCATAAACATGGCTCTCGCAGTCTTCACACTTGCAAGTCTCGCATAACCACTTACCAAACACGTGTGTGACACCACACTTCTGATTGGCATCTTATCAAAAATCCATCTAGCTTCCGCAATTTTCCCAAACTTAGCATACATGTCAACCAACGCATTGCATATAATAAGATCATCCCTAAGCTTATCCGACTTCACAATTCGTGTATGAATTTCCTTACCTTCTCTTATCACACACAAACTTGCACAAGCACTTACTACACTAGCCAAGGTCTTCTCATCTGGTTTAAACCCAAACTCCATCATCCTAACAAATACCTCAAGCGCCTCCTTCACCGGTCCATTTTGCTCATAACAAGAAATCAAACTATTCCATGACACCACATTACGCTCACACATCTCATTAAACACCTTTCTTGCACAATCCACATTACCCGTTTTCGAGTACATGTCAATCAGCGCAGAACCCATGTAAACACTACTCGAATATCTCGATTTAGCTACTGAACCATGAAGTTGAATTCCCATTCTCAAATCCCTCAACCCTGCACAAGCACTTAAACCACTACCATAAGCATACTCATTCAAAACAAAATCTTCTTTATGCATTCTCACGAAATACTCCATCGACGAATCAAACAATTCACACTGAGCAAAACTTGAAACCATCAAATTCCACGAACACTGATCCGGATCAGGCATTAACCAAAACAGCTCCTCGGCCTCAAAAATCAATCTTGATACTGTATATGCATTTATCATTGAATTCCAAGTGAAAGTGTTTCTCTCAGGCATTTTATCAAACACCTTCTTCGCATACTCTAACATCCCACATTTCCCATAACCGTCTATCAACTTGTTGTTTATGAAAACCTCTGAGCTAAAATGGGTTTTGATAATTCGACAATGGACAGTGTGTATGACCCGTTGCGACTTAGTTGTGATAACTGCATCAGAAGCCTCTGCCTCTGGTCTACTCGGAAATGCATGACAATGAGTAACTCTACCGCTACCTTTCCCGGTTCGTGGTGCACCTCTACCAATGCAAGAATCCAGGATTTTTGCGAAGGGGGTTGAGTTTGGGAGGGAGAAAAGGGAATAAGTTATGAGTTGTTTAAGTAAAGAAGTGTCTTTTGTCATTTGACATGGGATTTAAGGATGTTTGAGTGTTTATGACATGTTGGGACTTGGTCGTGCATCCAAAACCTCTGCCTCTGGTCTACCCGAAAACCACCTCTACAAGAATCTAGGATTTTCGCGAACGGAGTTGAGTTTGGGAGGGAGAAAAGGGAATAAGTTATGAGTTGTTTGAATAAACAAATCATTTGACATGAGATTTAATGATGTTTGAGTGTTTATATATGACATGTTGGGACTTGGTTGTGATAACTGCATCGGAAGTCTCTGCCTTTAGTCTATTCGGGAATGCATAACAATAAAAGAGTGATCACTTGTAACTCCTCTACCACCACCTCTACCAATGCAAGAATCTAGGATTTTCATGAAGGGGGTTAAGTTTGGGAGGAATAAAAGGGAATGAGTAGTTTGAATAAAGAGGTGTCTTTTGACATTTGACATGGGGTTTAAGGATGTTTTGAGTGTTTTATGACATGTTGGGACTTGGTCGTGATAACTGTATCGGAAGCCTCTGCCTCTGGTATATCCGGGAATGCATAACAATGAGAACGACCACTCACAACTCATCCACCAGGGCAAGAATCTAGGATTTTCGCGAAGGGGATTGAGTCTGGGTGGGAGAAGAGGGAATAAGTGATGAGTTGTTTGAATAAAGAAGTGTCTTTCGAACATTTGACATGGGGTTTAAGCATGTTTTTAGTGTAGGGCATGTTGTTAGAACATCATATGCAGAGAAAAGTAGAGATTTCATGTGTAAGAAGACTGCCAGCTTGCAGAGATTTTTGTTGATTTTGATAACGGCAAGGGTATATTTAGTATATAGTATAATTAGAGACAAACTTAACTAATTAACGAAAGTAAAAGGTATTTCAGATATTTTTTCAATAATATATTTAGTATAATCTCATAAAGTGCAGAGTGTGTGCGGCAAAACTAGTGCTACTTATTCAAAAAAAGATTGATTTGGTTATAGCAACATCTTTTTTGAAGATTCCATAAAGGTACAATGATATTTTTGGCTTGTTTGTCCCTCATTTTTTGTGTTTCGATTATTGCATGATTTTATTACAGATTGCTTCGAATTGCGGTACTTGAGCCGAGGATCTTCTAAAAATAAACTTAACTCCACAAGGTAGGAACAACAAACTTAACTCCACAAGGTAGGAACAATAGTCCACGTACACTCTACCCTCCTTTAACTTCACTTGTGCAATTTTACTAGAGATAATACTACAGAATCAGACCTCTCTATAACATGTTTGTTTGGGTTGATTTTTGGCAGCTATGGCGAAATCTTGTTATACCTAACATATAGTAATATAACATAATATGAAAAATCGAGTCTAAATAAAATTTGGCTATTATGGTGAAATATTGTTACAAAGGATGCAAGATCTTGTTATACCAAACATTCAACATAACACGATAAGAAAATAGAGTCCAAAGAAAACTTGGCTATTATAGTGAAATGTCGTTGCAAAGATTGATGACTGTTATTGAAAAATCTGACTGTACATAAATGTTCTGCATTTTTAATGCTTAGAAGTTTCATCACCTTTTCTAAGCTAAGTACAGTTCTACAAAATAGCCCAAACCTGTGCTTGAACAAAAGGCAACATAAAGAAATCAACCATAGTTGAGATAATGTGAATTTGACTAAATTACAGAAAATGTTACAAGGCCTTTGTTCATACAACACTGGCACCATCAGCCACAACTACATGATACAGTTAACTTACGAGCAGAAATCGTGATAAAAGGTCCCCTGGTCTCGGAAAAGATGCAGCATTACGAGTTTACAGCTCCCCGTAAGAACTAGCAAAGAACCTTATTTTGGACAAGGTCAGGAACAGCTAGCTACCTGACAACAACATGAGTACAAAAACATGATGATACAAATAAGTAAAAACACTCCACAAAGGTGAATTTAAGAGGAACTTCCTCTGCCAAACTTCACGTCATGAGAACTGAAGAAGTGTGTAAGAAAATAGAATTCCTAAACGACATTATTTCAGTACCAATGATCAGATGAGGAAACCACAATGAACAAGGACGCTGGCTGCCGGGCATGTATATGGATCCCTGAAAAGGATTTGTTGAATAATCACCTCACAAGTGGAATACCAGAAGGAACTTTTCTCATATACTCCTCGTAGTCAGAACCGAAGAACTGCTTGAGGAAAAATTCCTCGTAAGGTATTCTTCTAGAGAAGAATGTCCACACAACAACTGCAAATCCAACGGTTGATAATGGATTACAGAGCATTACTTGAGTACCAATGGACCAGATAAAGAAACCACAATAACCAGGATGACGGACAAATCTATAGATCCCATTCGTAACCAACTGATGATCTTCCTCGTGATAAACCTTTATAAGGTGAGTGAAGGCTCGGCCTGCTGTCACAATTGCTAACTTCCTTATGATTTCTCCGAGAAAAACCAATGCAAGGCCCAAATTACTTATCCACCAATATTCCTTTAAACCAGGAAAGAAATAAACTTCAATAAGGTACTCTATCAAGGAGCAAATCATCGCCAGAAGATAATGTTTGCTTATCAAAAGCGACTTAAGAGATACGTTGGACTTCCCATGAATGGCAAGTGCCAGAATGTACTCGGAAACATGGAAGAATATTATTGAAACTAACATTTGCAATAACTGTCTGCATGCTGTATATCCAAAAAGCTCTGCCATTTCATGCGAATTAAGTCAAACAGCTCTCTTGTTAAAACAACGAAAATGAGATCTCAGTCTGAGTCATCAAAGGCTTGAAATCATGACACACTATGTTTCAAATTTCAACTTCAAACCTGAAAGTGTTGATGAGCTCTGTAAAATTAGCACCACAAAATGAGCCTCAGAATCAACGAGAATATCCTTTAAGAATGACATTTCCTGCAAATTTATGTGGGCAACATTCAGAAACAAAGACATCACATTAAGGAAATAACAAAATTTAGATACTATATGTGCATTATACACAAGTTCATTCTCAGAATGTCAGTTCGTCTCCAATATCAGCTCATACAATCTCTTACTCTAAGTAACCTTAGATATCATAGTAACCCCTTAACCCTCACAACTCCTGGTCAAACATCATCACGGGGATTTTGGGGCAGTACAGAGCTTTAGATATTAGTCTCGCACTCTCGTAAATATTCAATCAATCACCATAAACACCTTCAAACTAGTCGGTATCCACACTGTGGATACTTCGTAACCATTTCACTTCATTCGCGCACATTTTCTTTTTTTGGTAAGTAAGTAATTTTATTTACCAAAGAGAATTATGTACACGGTTCAGAAGAGTATTGACAGGTCCATTGGACATAGTCCCAGGTTACCAGCATATTCGGGAACATTTTCATTATGACAATAACTTTTCCTTTAACGCTCCATTACATAATAATTATGAAAAAAACAAGTTAATAGATATTAACTATCACGTTCTCTAACAAATTAATATCAACAAAAGGCCTGTATTGGAGACTAATTTAGATAAGGCAGCTTATTAAAAAGTTATACCAGAAATTGAAATCTATGGCACCGATCACTAGAACGATTTTGTAAGTGACTCGAAAATCGAGTTAGATTCAAGCGGGAATTGATCGTTGCTCCTTTATTTAGGTAAACAACTTAGCATTCAATCAAGTGCACCATTTAGTCTTTTTGAAGCCTGGTTGCCAACTGATAACATCAGATCAATTCTAGAAAATATGTACATAAAATATCTAATTTGGTGGAGAGACCATGGTTTCACGGGTACCATAAATTTCCCTATAAGTCTGCCCCTGCCCAAGGGGATGGCCTAGTGGTTCCGGCATGTGAGTATAATCCTAAAAATCCCAAGTTCAAATCTGAGCTGCAATACTAGACTAAACCTATAATCGTGAGCTAGACATGCTACCCATAAATTAGTCGAGATGCAAGCGAGCTTGTCCAAACACCATTAGTTCCACAAAGAGGGATATGGGATGGGCAGAGAGTCCGCTACCTTACCCCTACCTCAAAAGTAGAGAGGCTATTTCCGATAGACCCTCGGCTCAAGGAAAAGGCAAACCGGTGCACTAAGCTCCCGCTATGCGCAGGGTCCGAGGAAGGGTCCGATCACAAGGATTTATTGTACGTAGCCTCACCTTACATTTCTGCACTGTTTCCAAGGCTTGAACCCATGACCACTTGATCATATGGCAACAACTTTACCCGTTACTCCAAGGCTCTCCTTCTAAAAAGGCAGCCCGGTGAACTAAAGCTCTCGCTATACGCAGGTCTAAGGAAGGGCTCACCACAAGGGTGTATTGTACCCAACCTTACCTTGCATTTCTATTAGAGGTTGTTGGTTTTCAAGACTTGAACCCGTGATCTCCTAGTCACGTGACCCAAGGAAAAAACAATCCAAAAAATAAAGTACAAGAAACAACAGATATCACAAATAGTAACATAACAGAAACTCCAATAAAAAAAATACGATAATCGAGATAAAAGAATCAACAAATAGTAATATTAATCGAAGCACAAGAAACTACAAGCTACCTACTACTCTTGTACCTTAATCTGTGACCCTCCACATCCTTCTTTCTAAGGTCATATCCAAACACCATCAATGTGAACAAAATAAAAATGTTTAATTTTCATAGTGAGAAATGAAGAATCAAGGTGGCTTTTTTTTTTTTTAATTAGTATAGCTTAATAAGAACAAAAAAAAATTAAAAAAACTGAAATTTGTAATAATTATTATATCTTGGAGAAAAAAGTTTCAGAAAGTTGATTCGTATTACTTTTCAGATTGGTAAAAAGATCATAACTTTGGAGTCATAAACACATCTAAAATCAAATAAATTAACAAATTAACTCATAAAAATAATAAATATAGAAAATGAAATACTCATAGAAAAATGAAATTTAATTTTGTGATTTCACTAAATAAAAAAAAATGTGACCGAACTTACAAATCAATTTCGCCAGAGAAGGAGATCGTATTTCAGCCAATAGGGAGAGGGTGTGTTTGGATGGTACAAGGGAAGTAGACGGGTATTTTTGAAATGGGCTTTTAATTTGGACTAGTTTTAGTGGGTTGTGTTGTCCACCCAAACAGTCCAAGTGAGTTGGGCTTGTTGAAATCTAAAAAGATTGGGCTAGAAGAGAGTTGGGATCTTTACATATTAAGTCGGTCAGATTTATAGTTTACTTTTTCGAATTAATATAATTACATTATTAAATTATGATTTACCTAAGTAGTGACTACGATATCCTGAAGGAGTGGCGGTAACCCTTGTAATTGATCAACACGAGTGAATTGAGCTTAGATGCTTCATATAATAAATACCCCCTCTCCCCCGTCCGATTTTATATCATATTTTTTGACTTGACACGATATTTAAAATAAGAAAAGTTTAAATTTGTAGTATAAAACACTCATTAGATATTTCTATAGTTATAATCATTTCATCAAGGGTAAAATGAAAATTTTATAACTATATTGTTTTAAAATATAGTAATGTGATATTCTTTTTTAAACTAACTAAAATAGAAAAGTGTCATATAAAATAAAAGTGAATCACTCATCGGTTAAGAATGACTATTTAGGTTAATTTGTCTTTATATTAATTCGTTTGAACATGATGTAATCCTAATAAAAATTCATTTGATATGAATATAAAATTTAGTTTGGACAAACAATTGAACTTTTTAAATTATATTTTCTCTCATAAATATAAACATATCATAAATTATGAAAACTATTAAATTTTATCCTATTTTTATACGATGATGTCAAATGAACAAATCTATCTTAAGACACTACAATAATAAATCACAAATCTTCATGTTCCTTTTATCAATAGTCCTCTGCGATTACAAACTTTCAATTATATACAATTTATAAATGCTAATCAACAATAATAATAGTAACTAGTTATTCTTTAATATAAGCCTTTCTACAATCTCGTCGAGTCGATTATGAGTCCCTTTTTTTCGTAAAATTTAATGATGATTTTTTACATTATAAACTAACAAGTCAAATATTTGTATTTAGAAGAATTGAAATCCTAAATTTTTATTTTAAAAAAAAAAAAGAATAAATGACAAGTGGCCGAAGGTGCATACACGTAAGTTGAAACTAGCAGAACCATACAGTTAAAAGAGTGAGCCAAATGCAATCTCCAAGTCATCAACAATCTCATCCCCTTTGCTGCAAAAAAACAGTAAACACTTTCATTTACTAACACAACTAATTATTTTGTCTATGCATTCATATTCACCAATCTCATCTCAGGTGGCATTCAAGAAACAAGAAAATTCTCATATTTTCGGGGATATAACTTGGATTTTCCCTTCAAAAGTAAGTTTACCATTTTACTTCAAAGTTGATTCACTCAACTAATAGTTACTGCTCCCTCCGTCTTAATTTATGTGATACAATTGATTTTTCATATCATCACTCAATTAATAGTTAGTAAGTTGATTTTTCATATTATCACTCAACTACTACTCCCTCCGTACTAATTTATGTGATAAAGTTGAAATTTCGAGGATCAACTAAATTTTTCTTTACCCAATTTTCATTTTAAATATTTTAAGTTGTTAATTATTATAATTTATAATATTTTAGTTAGTTTTGAATATATAAATTTTGTTTCAAAAAATTTAAAAGCTTCTATGTCAAATTCAAGATCAAAGTTTCAAAGTTTGAATTTTGAGATTTCAACTGTGTCACGTAAATTGGGACTGAGGGAGTAGCTCAGAAAGTCACTCTTTTTTGTTAAAGAAAATTGAAACCAAGAAGGGAGATGACTTTAACTTTAGATGAATTTGTTCTTGCAGACTAGGATTGTAGCTTCCTTTATTTTTGTATGAACTTAAGAAAATAATAATTTATAATTGAAAAGAAATAGTTTGTAAGAATATTATTTGTTTTATTTTCCCTTGCAAACTGTAGTTTTTAGGTAGCTGCATGTTCATTGAGTTTCAATATACAATGTTATCTAAGGTAATTTGATTTTTCATTTCTATAACTTAGGAAACAATAATCATTGTTTTCAAAGGTGTAAGACATTGATTTGATTTCTTTCTTTTAGTCCTTTCCATCTTTTTATAGAGGCAGAGCCAAGATTTGAAGCTAATGTGTTTGGGAGCTGCGTTTTAAGTTAATAATATGTAGATATTCAATAAGTTTCTTAAGAAAAATATAGGATTTGAATCAAAACTGCTGGATTCGAACAAAGCCGTAAGCTATACTCTAGCTCTACCCCTATTGTTTTCACTTGGAAAAATCTTTTGCACTTGAACTTACAGAGTAATTTAATTTATCATTTCTCCAATTTAGAAAACAGTGATCTTTGTTTTTCAATGCTTAAGATATTGATCAGCTATGTTGCTCGGACTCTTCAAAAATGACAATGGGTGCTTGTCGGATTCTCCCAAATTAATATATTTTTGGAGAATCCGACACAGGTGCGGCATTGAAAGTGAAGAATCCACGCGACTTAGTTGATCAGATTTCTTTCCTTTAGTCCCTTTGAGTTCTTTTAGCATAGTAGTCTAGAAGATACAAGAATAAGAAGCTAGTTTGCTTACGTACATTGTTTACCAAGCATAAAGGCAAACAAGTTCTTTACACAAGTAGTCAGATTCATTGTTTTACTTTTCATGGCCGGTACACATAGATTATACACTGATTATATATAGATTATACACTGATTATACACCCACCGGCTATTTTTAGTTTAAGCAGTTAGGTGGGGGATTATTTAAGTTAATTCCTCGTAAAAGGGTTTTACGGTGACTTTTGTATGTCTAAGAAATTCCATTTGTAAGACGACATCCCATTTTAGACTAGTTTGGCCTATTGTAATTTTTTTTGAGGTTTTGAAAAGGAAGTGTATCATAGGATGAAGAAAATTACTATCGCCCCATCTAATCTTGGGTTGTTTCTGTAACAGTGTAACAGGATATACTCTTGGATCGATACAGATAAATGCATGTGTGACGGGATAATCTTTTCCGTGAGAGCACATCTTGAGTTTTTGTAAATAAGCCTTGTTTCTCAGAATCCATTGAACTATCGAAAAGTTTGAGCTATTCCTCACCAATTCTCTTAAGCTTTGAAGTTTGTCGGCTTATTTATTTCATCTACTGTATAGAAACCGATATAGTCTCTATCCCTTCTAATTATCGGATAGCATTGACTGTACACGTTCTTGCGCTTTCTCCTTCACCACATGAAAATCACCATTGTCTTCCATAAAATATATGCCACTTTTACGTAACCTAGTGTAGATACAAGAAAAGCAATGAGTCAATTTTCATTTACTTCTCCTTCGGGTTCTAATTTCACTCTCTTCTATCATTCTCAGAATCAGAATCCCTCAAAGTTTCATGTTTTCTCTCCCTTTAGAACATCCCAACCATCGCCTTCACATCCTATTTTACCTCCCTTATGTTCCCGTGAGCTGTCTTCCTCATCTCCTCTTCTTGAAGAAAAGCCAGAACCATCACAATCTTCTTCTAAGTTTGATCCTCAAGATAGACTTTACAATGATGAAGTTGCTGATGAGATCAGTACTACGAAGAAGTCCTTGGAAGAGTTACTTGTTGTACGTAGGCCGGTGAAGGAACCATACGGGGAAGATGGTGATGAGAAAGGGGAAGAGATTAGTGAAGTTGAGGATTCTCAAGAAAGAAACGGTCTCCAGGAAGAGCAACCGTCTTCCTTGTCATTTCCACTTGATGCTGGCCTTAAGAAATTTGCAAAAAAAGTGCCAATTTTTGAGCCAAGCAGGCTGGAATCTGGTTCTGCGGAGAAGCCTCTTAAAGTCAATTTAGACTTGGCTCTGTATAAGGCAAAGATTTTGGCTCGAAAGTTTCAGTACGCAGATGCAGAGAAAATCTTGGAGCAGGTAGCCATTTGTTGATCCAAAAACAATTACCATTCCTTGTCTTTTCTTGATATTCAGAGGACATTACATTATTCGTTTACTAATGTAACTGATTTCTGGATCTTTTACGTGTGGAGTGTATTGATGTCTGGCCAGAAGATGGGAGATCATATGTTGCTTTGGGAAAGATTTTGAGTAAGCAATCAAAACTAAATGAAGCCAGAGCTGTTTATGAGAAAGGCTGCCAGGCAACACAAGGAGAAAATCCTTACATTTGGCAGGTTAGTTTGTAACAGTGTTTATGAGTGTATTTAGTCTTCTCCTATGCTTCCGGACTATACATTAATATCAAGCTTGAATAGGAATCTGTTGTAATTAAAAGTTTCTCTACTAGTATACTGTAATGCCTAATTTGATTTTCAAGTTTATCGAATCTGTTGTTTAAATACATAGTGTTTAGTTCTAATGATTTAGCAACCTAAAAAAATGTCATATTCGTAAAAGCAGTAAAGATCGTTATAGTACATTATGTTCAGTTTCCTAATGATCTTTAACCCCGTATATAAAATAAATTTGGGAATGTGGAACAACTGATTGGTATACTAGCGTTCGGATGTTTTTCATTATTCACCTTGCTATACAGGCGATAATCTTTTCTAAGGTCATTATGTAATACTTCTCTGAATGAAGTTCAAATTTTCAGATATCGAAGAAGAGAATTTGATCGATAATAATGAGACGGTCTCCTAACATATATCAGTGGATTGGTCCTTGAATTTGTTAGATATTCTTAGTGGAAAGAAATAATTAACTGTAAAGATATTGGGATGGTCGAATCAGAACATCCTTTCGCAGATTATGTGCCTTGCTGAAAACCAAATGACATAGTACATGTCTTCTTGCAACTTATCTTTTTTGTATCAGAAAGTTCACCAAACTTACTCCTTTGGACTAGTGCTGGGCTATTCTGGAAAATAGGATGGGTAATTTACGGAGAGCTAGAGAACTTTTTGATGCTGCGACAGTCGCTGACAAGAAGCACATTGCAGCCTGGCATGGATGGGCAGTTTTAGAGCTGCAGCAAGGGAATATAAAGAAGGCAAGAAATCTTCTTGGCAAAGGCCTCAAGTTTTGTGGAGGTAATGAGTATGTGTACCAAACTCTTGCACTCCTCGAAGCTAAAGCCAAACGATATGAAAGAGCGCGCTATTTGTTCAAGCAAGCAACAAGATGTAACCGAAAAAGTTGTGCTAGTTGGCTGGTAAGAGTTGTCCGAAGACTTCAATCCGTCTCTACTCTTTTTGAGTGGTTTATGTGCATGTCTTTGGTGGATACCTTATAGTTATTCTGTATTCTCTTGCGTAGGCATGGGCTCAATTAGAGGCTCAGTTAGAGAATAACCGTGCTGCTAGGCAGCTGTTTGAGGTTTGTATTTCTGAAGTTGATCCTTTGCTATCATCATTGAGCATTGCCTATTTATTTGATCCATTTGTTAATTTATTTTCTCGTATTTGATTTTCCTGACAAAGCAGAAAGCAGTTCAGGCCAGTCCGAAAAATAGGTTTGCGTGGCATGTGTGGGGAGTTTTTGAAGCTAATCTAGGAAACATTAACCAAGGACGGAAACTTCTAACAATAGGACACATGGTGAATCCTAGAGATCCTGTTCTCCTCCAGTCACTTGCTTTAATAGAGTATAAGAACTCCACTGCAAACCTCGCGCGAGTTTTATTCCGGAGGGCATCTCAACTGGATCCAAGGCATCAACCAGTTTGGATTGTAAGACTTCTCTTTTGAATATTAAAATTCCTACAGAAGTTGGGAAATGATCCTGCATTTTGTTTCTTTTCCGCCATGCTAATTAGTTCTTAAATTTCAATAGGATAGTTGACTGGAATCATTTACAACCTTTGGCAAATGAAAGGCTAACTCAACAAAAAACAATTACTTCTTCCGTTTCAATTTGTTTGTCTGATTTTGGTCTTAAACTAAAGATATGTGGAATGTACCAAGATAACCTTTAATTTGGGCTCTTAAACATGTCAGGTGGAAAGTTAGAATTGAAGAGTTGCCAAAAAAAGAAAGAGACATTTTTTTTGAAACGGACTAGAAAAAGAAAGTAAAGACAAACAAATTGAAACGAAGGGAGTAAAAGAGATGAATGCAATTGATGAAGTCAGTAGAGCTTTTCCATTTGCTTTCAGGAAACAGTCTAAGATAATAACATTTATAACTTTGATAACATGAAGAAGGAACAATGAACAACACAATTGCCTAGCTCTATGTACTTTCGACGGACAGTAATCCGTTTTCTGGCGAGACAAATCAAAAGTCAGAGCAATAGGGGAACAAGGAGAAGTTTGATGAGTAGAACTACAAGCTTAGTTGCTAAGTCTCTATTTATGACCTATTTTCTACCTGTGCTCCGGCTCCCACTTGCAGTGTCACTGTAGGTTATTTTAGTCTATTTAGGAATCCAATCTTTCATTCGCACTGATGCTTCACTCCCCCTTCCAATGAAGGCGGAACATCGTTTTTTCTTCCTATCAGATATGCCCATTTTCATATTTTATTTCTAGTTTCTCTACGTGTGGTGGAAATCTAATTCTTCCACAACTACCTTTCTCATCAACATGCATGTGTGCATCAAATGCTTACTAAACTTGCTACTGATGTAGGCTTGGGGTTGGATGGAGTGGAAAGAAGGAAACATTTCCACTGCTCGGGAACTATACCAGAAAGCTCTATCCATCAACGCAACAACTGAAAGTGCTGCACGCTGTCTTCAGGTAACATTGATTCCTAATTAATAGGAGTAATTTAGGTTACATATTCTAGGATACTAATATATGGTTAGTTAAAGATGACGTGAACTCTTGAACTGGTCTTCTTAGTGCTTGAGAGAGTTAACCTTAAACGCTTATTCCTAGCGTGCATCTTAATCCGTTCTTTGTCCTAATGAACAGTTAAGTTTCTTGTTTACATCCGATGTTTCTCATAGGAAATGTACTGATAATTCTATAACTATTTAATGTGCTTTGAAGGCTTGGGGTGTTTTGGAGCAAAGAGCTGGAAATCTATCAGCTGCTCGAAGATTATTTAGATCGTCTCTGAACATCAACTCCCAGAGCTATATAACATGGATGACATGGGCAAATTTGGAGGAAGACCAAGGTAACTCTGTCCGTGCAGAGGAAATTCGTAACCTCTACTTTCAACAGGTATATATGTCATTTCCTTCAATGACCACATGTTAAGCCTCATTCTTGATATTCATTGTTACACTTTCCCCATCTTTACATCATTAGACGTTTTTTGTTTACACTTTGACGCGTATTTTGGCATTGGCCACCTATCTTGAATGTAGTAAACTGACTTAGCTTCAGAGTACTTGAAGACAGACAAATTTCATGATCTCTTTTACCCTGTGTAACAGCGTACTGAAGTTGTCGATGATGAGTCATGGATTATGGGCTTCTTAGATGTCTTTGATCCGGCGATTGATAGCATAAAGAGGCTCTTGAATTTAGATCAAAACTCTTATTACAAGGTGAAGGAGTCTACTTCTGATACTATTTCTGGAGACAACGCTGAGAGGAGCACGGAAGAATCAGCTGGCCCCTCCTCAGGTAACGTCAATGATAATAACATAGATGCAGGAAGCGGCTTTGATTTAGATGATTTTATCTGCGTAATGTTGTCTTTGGACCCTTCAAAACTGGAAGTTCAGCTTGCAACATCTCTGAAAGACCCTCCGAACATTGCCAGAACAACTAGTGGGGTGTGGAGACCATCGACAAAAACTAGTCGAACATCATCAATAAAACTTTGATCTTGCAACAACGAAAACGTACCCAGTGTAATCCCACAAGTGCGGTCTGGGGTGGCCTGAGGATGAGGGTGATGTGTACGGAGTCTTACCCCCAGGCAGAGACGTTTCCAATAAACCCTTGGTCAAGTGATTTTATGAAGTGTAATTATTCAATGTACCTTCTTTAGTGGGGAATTGCAACATTCATTAGTATTGTCAATTGAAAAAGTCTTGGCCACATTTTGTAAATTAGTTAGGAACACATTTTGTAAATTAGTTAGGAAGATTAAGAAGAAATGTATAATTTCACAATCAAATTACCTAGAAATACATGCATCTACACTATATTATGAAAAACATTGTATAATATCACTGTGATAAATGCAATTCACTGCATCTTCTTTGGCAATTTATGTAATGCATATTATGAAAATGCTAATTGCTTAAACCTAATTTTCTAGTAATGGTAGAGGATTTTTTTCTTCAAGAAAATAGCTCTGTTTACGGCAAATTTTGTAATGATAGAAATAAATTGCTTATCACAAATAAAATGTGGAAAAAGTCGTTTTGGCCACAATTTGACAATTTGGCCACAATTTGGCCACAATAGAAAAAAGTTATGTTCAACATTATGAACTAGTTAACTTTTAGATATTTTTATTCCTTTTTACTTTAAAAATTAAATAACTTTGTCTATTCGAAAGAAATTGTGAAGCAATAAAAACTTTTATTAATAAATTGTGCAGGTACAATTCTGTTCTCCACTTGATTTTTCTCTCAATTTTCTACATAATTAAATGACCGTTCGTAGTGTATTTCTCGAATATAGGAGGATTTAAACTTTTTTTTTTTTGACGTATTTCATCGCTAGAAAAGTCCGGCAACGACATTAATGAAGGCAGTAATTTGTGCCTTTATTCTCTTTGTGAATACCCAGAGTAATTTGGAATTGAGGCACAATTATTATTATTCTTATAAAAAGTCAATTTTTTAATTAGACATTTAATGCGACCCACATATTGCCTTCCAAGTAAATAATATTTCAGATAATATTCTATAGTTATGCATATCCAAAAAGAAATAGTTGATGAATCCATAAAATTTTCAAGAATTGATTCTATAAGCTACTAAAAAACAATATGCTTTTATTTGAACCAATTACCAACCAATATGATTATTCTCCAGAAAGTGGAGGAAAAGAAACATTTTATTTTAATGCCACCATAACCAAAATGTGGATCGTTTATCTCTTCTATACTCATCTTATGAATAAATGTCAGCTTCAGTTCATGTTTATTGGTCTCAAATTTCATATTATTTAGTTCTAACAACAAAGTTTTTCATTAAATACAACTCAGTTCCTTTATTGTTCTTTTGAATTTGTGAATAACAGACCGTCCAACAGTGACATGAATTTGATCTTTCCAATAACAAAGTAATTACAATAAATAAAATAAAAATTGATTTAATTACTTCTCATGGTTAACTATAACAACTTTGAAACCTTGCAATAATTCTAGATTCTGAGTCAGCTTAGGAAGCTGAAAATGCAAAGAAATTGGTTTTCTTTTCTACAATCATGAATGTTGACTAACTCAATTTTTACTTATAACTATTTTATTCTAGGGAGATCGGATTTATGTAATTGTTGAACGATTTGTTATCTGTAAGTTCATAGCAAAAATAAATGAATTGAAATTGTATTTTATGAAAAACTTTGTTGTTAAACCAAATAATATGATTAAACAACAATATGAAACTTGGTAAAATAATAGCAATATAATATGATCAAACAAATAAGATATTAATTTACCAAATATTACAAAATAAATAAAAATAATTAGAGAATAAATAATAAATTATTTACTTTTTAAAAATCATTTTCCTTTCCTACCAAATACACCACTATTTCAAATCCAAAGGATAAGGATAGATACCATTTGAAGGAAGAAAATTTTTTGAAGCCACAAATTTGCAAAATTGTTGATGTTTCTTTCAATGTATTATATAATTTGAAGCATCATATGAACCAAAGGAAAATAAATACATTTTTTTAAAATGAGGTCACATAAATAAGATGGATATGGACAAAGGATTTCTAGTCATTGGCTGTCCAATGGCAGGGAGTCTTAGTGCCAAGGTGGCAATTTCTTATGGATAGAAATAACTACCATGTCATCAATTTATATAGACCTTTAATATAAGAAAAGAATAATGAAATTGCACATAAAAAATACTCACTCTCGAATGGTGCGTTTAATATGACGGAAAGTATTTTTCTTGAAAATAAGTAATTTTTAATTTTCTTGAAAATAAGAAAATTCCTGCTTCTCAAAATAAGAAAATAAGAAAATTTTCTTGAAAGTATTTTTCTTAAAAATAAGTATTTTTCTTGAAAATAAGAAAATTTTTGCTTCTCAAAATAAGCAGAAGCAGAAACAGAAAATTATTTTTTTATGATAAAAATATTCCTATCACACACAAACATATATATGTGTGTATATATATATATATACCTTATTAATTAATTAACATATCTTACAAGTTTGATTAACGTTTAATTTTTAAGAATTTATATTTCATATTTACGTCATAATTCTTTATGATTTATATATTATTATTTTATTTTCACTCATTTTCTTTAAATAAATTTAAAAATATCATTGATGATGATGACTAAAGAATATCTAAATTATTTTATTATTATTAATGATAACAATTAACAGATGAATCACGTTACAAGATTGTATTTTGACATCACATATAAATTTTTTCTCAAATATTTAATTTCAAATAAATAATTAATGAAAAGTGACATATTTGTTAAAATATAGTGTATATCTATATCTATATCTATATCTATAATTTATATCTATAATATATATCTATAATATATTAAAAGTGTGAAAACCCTTAGAAAAGTGATTTAAACTTTTTACCCTTCATTAAAAGACTTTTCTTTAGATAAAACTATCTTTTCACTATTTTTTTTAATTTATTATCTAATTAATTTTTATTATATTAAGTAGACTTCCTAAAATATATGAGACTACTAAAATATATGGTAGGAAAATTAATTACATTTTTGTTTCTGCTAGACTTCTAAAATATATGCGACTCCTAAAATATATGGTAGGAGAATTAATTAATATTTTCCTTTCTACTGTTCAATTAGAAAAATACTCCTAAAATAGGACTCTATTAATTAAAGAAATATTCTATAAATATTGAGATGTACGTTAAATTAGAGAACAAACCGGTTTGCCTATTGGAAGAATATGATTGATGATCATCTAACTTGATTCGATTGCATGTCTAGATTGGTGGATGCTTGATTCTCTAACCCTCAACTTTTTCACTCTTTTTGTCAGCATAATAGAATTCAACATGTATGTATGTATATATATATATATATATATATATATATATATATATATATATATATTGTTTAGGATCAAAATTTTCGCTCAGACAAGAATTAATTAGATAAAAATTGAAGCTTTGTGATCACTATTATATTTTTTTTTTATAGTTTACAGGTCGGAGATGAATGTCGGTTGGCTTTGAAGAATTTCTTATGTAAATGTTAGGTTTAATTGTATTGTTTTGATATCCTTATTATCTTATTATTTTATTTTAATTTACAGATGCTAGATGAATGTGGGTTGATTTTGAAATTTTTTTTAGGTAAATATTAGGCTTAATTGTATTATCGTATTATCTCTATTAGTTTGTTATTTTGTGGTAGTTTACATATCGTAGATGAATCTTGATCGGCTTCGAGAAATTTTTGTGTGTTAGTCTATGTAAAGGTTAGGTTTAGTTGTATTATTTTGATATCTCTATTATTGTATTATTTTGTTATTGTTTACATACTCAAAAGATATTAAATTTAATTATTATATTCATCTTTATTATTTAGACAAATATCCTATTTAGTGTAATGTTTGAACTCATTAAAGTTATGAGGTACACGTGCAAGACGCGTACACCTAAACTAGTGTGTGTGTATATATATATATATATATATATATATATATATATATATATATATATATATATATATATATGAATATGATGACTGCTTATTCGTAGTAAATTTTGACACCGTAAAAATATATTAAAAAAGATAATATTATGATAGATATTTAAAATAATTTTTCTCTATAAATTAATTTTAGTAATAAAAATCTATTGGTATATGTCCTTTTTGGTCATTTGTCTCAAAAAAGTACTTCTTGAAAAAGATTATCCAAACACAATTTGATTATCAAGAGCATTTTTCAAATGAATTTACCAAATACAAACTGTTTTTTTTTTTAAGCACTTTTCTGAAAAATCATTTTATAAAAGTGCTTATCAAAATAGCAGTTTTATAACAACAATCTCAAATGGACTCTAATAGAGGCGGAATGGAGAGGGTAGTGTGGGGGTGGGGTGGGGGAGCTGAGGGTTGGGGTAGGATAGGAAAGACAATCATAAACATTATTTTATGAAACTTGTTTTTCTATTTCGATCAAGATCTAACTTGATATGTTCTAATTATTTACCTTGTTTTTCATTTAATTAGTTTCACTATTTATAATAATTACTTGTAGTTACTTTTTATCCGATAGATAGTGTATAAGATTGTTATCCGTATTCAATAGTTAAACTCATTGATAAAAAAAATGAAATAAGCAAATCTAAATTAGTCAGACTAATTATTTCTAGACACTAGTTATAGTAATTTTACTTGTTAGAAAAAACTATTTATAATTATCTTTTACATGATAGTGTAAAAGCAGTTTATTTTATTTGTATTTAGAAGTTAAACTCATTAATTAAAAGAAGAAAATGAAACATATGATCGAACTCATAATAGTTGGATCATTGAGTTCTGAACATCGATTATAAAATAAAGACGTAATGCATAAATAAAAACTCAAATTTGATTTTACCTCACAAGTAAGTACTCCAGCTTTGATAGTGTACAACTGTACATTTCAAACACTTCAACTTGTCTTAATGTACAACTAAACACTCAAACTCGTCCCATTGTGTCTCGTGCACACCTGATGCTAACACGACGTGACACATAAATCTTGGAAGAGTATAGATGATCATTTCGTATGTCGGGAGTGAATTTTATTGACACAATGGAAACAAGTTGAGGTGTCTAAATATGCATACTAAAGATTAGAGCGTTTACTTGTCGGCCGAGGCCAAATTTGAACATCAGATTATTGTATTATGCCAAATATAAACAGTTGTCCTCAGCCGGGGTCTATCAGAGACAAATTCTTTATGTCATCTGAGATAGTGGTATGAACTGCGTATACTTTATCCCAGACCCCACTTCATGAAAATACACCAATACGTTGATGTCTAACATAAACAGTAAGCATATGATGCAAAAAAACAAAAAAGTCTAGCACATTAGGAACCAAGAACACATATACTGAAATAGGCAACCACAGCCATACAATGAGTGAGAGGCTATCTGTCTTGCTATCATCCATAATCTCATCCATTTTCTTCCCTCCATCCATTCATTCATAATAAACTTCCACACCAAAAAACCAAATTCTTCTTCATCACTAGTTTACTACACACAAACAGTATTGCTATTGCTGCATTTCTAAAACAACAATGGCTTCGGCTGCTTTCTCAGTAGCCAACTCTTCTCTCCAGGTCCCTCATTCACTCACAATACTACACACTATTATTAATTGATCGCGACTTGTTTGGGATTGACGCGTAGTTATGAATTTGTTTGTTTTTGTTTATTGAATTGATGGGCTTGTTGCAGGTCAGGAACAAAGGATTCTCTGAATTCTCTGGTTTGAGAACCTCATCAACCATTCCATTTGGAAGGAAAACTAATGATGACTTGCTCTCTGTTGTTGCCTTCCAGACCTCTGTTGTGAGTATTACTACTACTACTAATACTGCATTAGATATCAATGACTTTGATTGAGTCTTGCGAATAAGATAGTTTAAGTTTTGTGCACTGACGGTATAAAAAATTTACACACAATCAGGTCAGTTATAAGGTAATATGATTGAAATGATAATTGACCTGTTATAATAGATGAAGTTATATTGATAGTTTAACAAACATATAAACAATCAGGTCATAATAAGGTAAATATAGGTAAATCTCTGTGAGAGCCATTGATTAGTAACATGATCATAATGTTAACTGACCTGTTATAATAGGTTAAACTGTTGGTTTTTAGCTTTGAAATTGGAAAAATAATAGAGAAAGAGTTGGAGAAAAATAAAATGCGGTAATAGTATTGCCAAAGGGAATTATTTTATTAATAACTCAAAACATGTATTTATAGCTAAATTTCTAACTACACTCCAATTTAAATTGGATAACTAATTTCCGTTCAAATAATAAAGGGACAACTAATTCCTAAGTCACGTAGGACTCTAATAATTAAAAACTACTAAAAATATCTATTCCTACTTTATTTATGAGACATATTTTCAACACTCTTCCTTGGATCAGAAATTGTCTCGGGTTCGATTGAATTTGACCTCTTGAATAAATCTGCTAATTCATCTTTGTTCTTGCATGACTTATGTGCATCTTCTGTTGGATTAAATAAGAAAATTTTGCCTCTTGTCTCCAAATAGTAAGTTAAATCCTTCTTCCATTTGCTGGCCAACACTTAAGAAACTTTTATCAATATCAGGTACGTAAAAGACATTTGAAATTATATTGATTGCAATATTTCCTTTTCTTTCTGCAGGAATATAGTCACCATTCCCAATTCTGATTTTTTTATTTTTCAAAGGCAAAAACTCTTTAAAAAGAGTTTTGTCATATGTCATGTGGTTTGTACAACCACTATCAATCATCCAAAAATCAGATTTCTTGGTTGAAGATGTTACCACGAATAAGTAATCTGGTCTCTTCCAACATTTAAATGGAGGGTGACCTATTTTGCCACAGTGCTGGCAAGGTGGGTAATTTTTTCTTAAATTATTATCTTTGCTTTGAGTCTTGTGGTTGGCTGCCAAAGCTCCTTCAACCATACCATCCTGCCTCGTAAGCCTCCTTTGCTTTTGCGCCTGCAACATATTTAATAATTCTGCCAAGGTAATCTTGGACAGGTCTTATGTGTTTTCTAAGGTAATTATTGATACTTCGTATCTTTCAGGTACACTAACAAGAATTTTTTCAACAATTCTTGAATCTTTAAATTTTGTGCCAAGCAATCTTACCTTGTTAACAACACTAAGAAGTCAGTCTGAGTATTCTTTGACGGTCTCAGATTCCTTCATTTTTTGCAATTCGAATTCTCTTATTAGATTCAATACCTTCATGCCTCATATTCTTTCATCTCCGGTATATTCTTCCTTCAGATAATTCCAAATTTCTTTTGTTTATTTAAAGACCATAATTCTCATGAAAATTATTGGAGAAACACTAGCAAACAAAGTTGCTTTTGCCTTTGATTTTCTGATTTTCTTTTCCTTATGACTTTTGATCTGGCTTACCGTGGGATTATCGGGCAGCGGAACAACATCATAATCTTCCTCCACAGCCTCCCAAAAATTTAAAGCCTCAAGATAAGTCTTCATTCTTATTGCCCAAAGTTGTAATTCTCACCATCAAGACATGAGGAGCTATTTGGGAAAAGTTGTTTTCAGAATTCATCTCTCACCGATCCCTCCAAAAACTGGCTCTTGATACCAATTGTTGGTTTTTAGCTTTGAAATTGGAGAAATAACAGAGAAAGAGTTGGAGAAAAATAAAATACGGCAATAGTATTGTCAAGGGGAATTATTTTATTAATAACTCAAAACATGTATTTATAGCTAAATTTCTAACTACCCTCCAATTTAAATTGAATAACTATTTCCTATTCAAATAATAAAGGGACAAATAATTCCTAAGTCACATAATACTCTAATAATTAAAAACTACTAAAAATATCTATTTTTACTTTATTTCTGAGACATATTTTCAACATATAAACTATATTGATAGCGTAGGAAATCTATATATTATCGATGTATATAAGTTAAATCCTTAAAAAATAAGAGATTGAAGAAACATATGTATCCTTCATGTATAGTTGTGATCAAAACTAGACACTATAACTTGGCCTCTGACAACTCAGCATCCAAACTTTCATTCTTACCACTTAGACACTTCAACTTGTCAAAGGTGCGTTTTGCGAACACCTTATTTTGAAAATGCACATCTAGGCACCTTTAAGGGGGTGCATTTTGATGTGCATTCTCAAAGTTGGTGTGTTTACATGGCCAACTTAAACCAAGTTAAGGTGTCTAGATGTGTATTTTCAAAGTTGGGATTTTTAGTTACTAGTTGTGGTCAGGTTAAGGTGTCTGTCTATGTATTATGCCTAAAACAAATGACAACATTGTATAAAGTTGTAAATTGTACTTCCAACAATTATGGTCATTGTATAACAAGATGTTTCTTATGATATTAAACTGAATTTATCAAATGTAGATTGGAGGAGGGAAGAATTACAAGAAGGGAGTAACTGAGGCAAAGTTGAAAGTAGCCATCAATGGATTTGGAAGAATTGGAAGGAACTTCTTGAGGTGTTGGCATGGTAGAAAAGACTCTCCCCTTGATGTCATTGCCATCAATGACACTGGTGGTGTCAAACAAGCCTCTCACCTTCTCAAATATGACTCCACCCTTGGTATCTTTGAGGCTGACGTCAAGCCGGTTGGCACTGATGGCATCTCTGTCGATGGAAAAGTCATCCAAGTTGTCTCTAACCGCAACCCCTCCAACCTCCCATGGGGGTAAGTTTCTTTCATACTAACATGTAACAAAAAGGATTTAAGTATTATACTGTTAAAAGTTGCTTTAAGGAATAATCCTTTTTTTTATTCGATACAACTCCTAGTCAAATTGGATTCCTATTTGTTGTTTGTTGTAGGGGACTGATTAGTTATTATTTTTGGTAGCAAATAGTTTTTTTTTTTTATGGTAAGTTTAATTGTAATAGCAATATTTAAGGAGGAGTTGATGATCAATAAAATATACAATTTTACAGAAAAAACAAAACCTCTCAGGTTCTTCTCTAACTCATCTATATTAAAACCAACATATACGTTCACATATAGTGTAACGTATGTAGCTTAACAACCTGGTTATAGTTGGTTAGTTATCATCTTTTCTCATGTTATAAATTCACCTTGCTATTTGTTGTTATCTGTATGCGGTTTATAAGGACAACTAGTTCAAAAAACTCTTTACAGTTTCGATTTTTGATGTATAAAAATTCAAATTTCAGAAAATAGCAATCCACTTTAGTGCAATATGTGTGGTCTAAGCTCAACTTGGACCAGTATTGTTATTTGGTTATAATAATTGAGGGAAGAAAATACTAGTGAAAACTTTGTACTATTACGATACAGGGAACTCATATTATCAGTTGTCTAAACAGAAACAGAAATTCTAAGTTTTAATAGTAATGAGTTATAGAGTTAATGGTAACTATCACCTTTTCATCTTTCATACTTCAACTATTCATTGTTCTATTTACCTACCTAAACAATCACCTTTTTGCAAGTTTTATACCTTAATTATCTCTCCCTTTGTATTAAAATTTAAAACACACCTCGATGTTGAGTTGGCCTCATGTGCCTGTTGTCGATTGAGAACAAATATTTAGCCAACTCTGCATCGAGATGTGTTTTAATACAAAGGGAGTGATAGTTTCGGTTGGCAGAAAGTATAATGAATAGTTGAGGTATGAAACTCTCGGAAAGGAGATAGTTTAGGTGTGTTTTTGACAATTAAATGTGAATCATAACATGCTTAATTTAGCTCATGTGGTGTCTAACATATCATACTAGCTTGAGATACCTAGTCAACATCTAAACAATTGTTCAAAATGTTTTGTGTAATTTGTTCAGAGATCTTGGGATAGACTTGGTCATAGAAGGTACCGGAGTGTTTGTCGACAGAGAAGGCGCTGGGAAACACATCCAGGCAGGAGCCAAGAAGGTGCTCATCACCGCCCCCGGAAAAGGTGACATCCCGACTTATGTTGTTGGTGTCAATGCTGACCTCTACAACCCTGATGAACCTATCATCAGCAATGCCTCTTGCACCACCAACTGCCTTGCTCCTTTCGTCAAGATTCTTGACCAAAAATTTGGTAATACATCTTGTTCTAGTTATACACGAGCATTATTTGTTCGTCACTATTGGTGTACATAACTTAAATTCATTAACAAACATTTTCCCTTTAATAGGCATTATCAAGGGAACAATGACAACTACTCACTCTTACACCGGTGACCAAAGGCTTCTTGATGCAAGCCACAGGGATCTTAGACGTGCACGAGCTGCAGCTCTCAACATAGTTCCAACCTCAACTGGTGCTGCTAAGGCTGTGGCCCTTGTCCTCCCAAGCCTTAAGGGTAAGCTCAATGGCATTGCCCTCCGTGTCCCCACCCCTAACGTCTCAGTTGTGGACCTTGTCGTTCAAGTCTCCAAGAAGACATTTGCTGAGGAAGTGAATGCTGCGTTTAGAGAGGCTGCTGACAAGGAACTCAATGGCATTCTCTCAGTCTGCGATGAACCACTCGTGTCAGTTGACTTCCGGTGCAGTGATGTGTCATCAACTGTTGATGCTTCACTCACTATGGTCATGGGAGATGACATGGTTAAGGTTATTGCTTGGTATGACAATGAATGGGGTTACTCACAGAGGGTGGTTGATCTTGCTGACATTGTTGCAAACCAGTGGAAATGAAATATGAATAATAAATAAAGCAGCATTGCTAGATAGTGGCTTAAAATTTTTTTACCTTGTTTGTAGATTATTATTCCTTTTTTGAAAATTGTAATGAGAACTAAAACAATTTTCCACCTTGTGAAATCTCAGTTCAATAAAAGTTCCCCTTCTGGTGTTTATACTGTCCGTTTTTTATTCTGCTGTAAAGCATTCAAGAACTCTTTGAATATTAAAAGCTTATACGCCCGTCGTTTCAATCTAAGTGTCTTAACTTGACTAGGCACGGAGTTCAAGAAAATAAAAAAGACTTTTGAATCTTGTGGTCTTAAGCTAAAGACGCGTGCAATTTACCAAAACGCTCTTTGAATTTTGTGGTTTTAAACAAGTCACCAAAGATAAACAGAACTAAAAATGAAAGTACATACTTAAATTGATATGGAGGGAGTACTTATTACAAGATATTTTGTACTTCTAACCTCATTTAATCAGGTGACGAATGACATAAGTACTGAAGACAAGAAACTTGTTATACTTCACCGGTAACTACAACAAAGACAGTTAATTAATAACTGGTGTGGTTACGATATTTCAACGTGCTCCTGAATTTTTTTCCGATTTCAGAAGAGCTTCCTTGATAGAGTACAATTGAGAAACAGTTTCAGTGATGTTCATTCTTTCAGTTCCAGAATATGCAGAACAAGCAACCCCAACTCGAATAACAGAAACCAGATACTCCTTATTCTGGTAGATACTTGTGCTTTTACCTTTCTTGTCTTCATTACTTTCATTAATAAGGGATGGATCTATGACTTCAACAGCTCCGTTAAGCAATGCATGCTTAGCGAAACTTGGAAGGTCTAAGCCATCCCTAAACATACCATCTGTAGGCTTTTTTCCGGTGAACATTTCTAGCAAGAGGATCCCGAAGCTGTACACATCACCACAAGTCGATAGATCGCTTCCCATCCCATATTCTACAATTCACAAACAAACAAAAAAAAGGAACAATAACTTAGTATTAGTTTATGATATTGATACAGAAACTCTGTCAAAGCAAGTTATGGTTAATCAGTGTGGTTCAAGAATATGCTGAAATACGCACCACGTGAATGTTACTCTGGCAGGATGGAAGAACTGAGAAAAAAATTGTTACCTGGAGCAGTGTAACCAATAGTTCCTCTGACAATACTAGAGCTTCCTCCTGAAATAGAAGAATTTTGTGCAGTTGGTTGAAGGAACTTTGCCAAACCAAAATCACCAATGTGCCCGACTAATCGATTGTCTAGAAGAATGTTGCTTGGCTTGAGATCACAGTGAACTACTGGAGTCTCGCTGTGGTGATGAAGATAATCTATTGCAGAAGCAACATCAATAGCTACGTTGAGCCTTTGAAGGAGATTCAACTTTTTCGTTTCAGCTCCCTGACTTGTATCTTCATCAAGTGGACCAGGATGCAACCAGTCTTCAAGGCTGCCATTTTCCATAAACCCGTAAACCAAAGCCTTGAAATCGTTCCCTTGATAGTCAACTCCTGAACAAGCTGTGAGAACCTTGACCAAATTCCTGTGTCTTATGTTTCTCAATACTTCACACTCAGCCATAAAGCTTTTGGTAGCTCCATGTCTCGAGAGGTTTAATACTTTCACCGCGACAACTATTCCACCATCAAGAGTTCCTTTATAAACAGATCCATAGCTACCGGCACCAATCAAGTTGTCTTCAGAGAATCCATTAGTAGCTTGAAGCAAACTTTGGTAAGACACATTTATGAGCGACTCACCAATTGAACTTGAAACGGGCACCCTTTTCGGTTTCTTTAACAAGAAACAAAATAGTAAAGTGACTAGCATACCAAGTCCTAGTATACCAAAAACAACGGAGATCACAACCTTGAAGATAAACCTCGAACCAAACCTTTTTGATCTTTTGATGTCACATCCCGGAAGATGTATGTTAGGCACGCCCCCACAAAGTTTGGGATTTCCAATCACAGATATTGCACTTGCATTCTTAAAGACACCTTCATTTGGTAACACTCCTTCGAAATCATTGAACGATAAATTCAAGAATTGAAACTTGAATTCCTCCAAGTACTTTGGTACTTGGCCAGACAAATTATTCCTAGAAAGGTCTAAGACATGGAGACCTCTTAACGAACTGAAAGAAGGAGGAATACTCGCTTGAAAGAAGTTCTCTTTCATGTCTAAGGCTTCAAGTCTTACACAACTACCAATGGTACTTGGGATTTTACCGGTCAAGTTATTCACGGAAACATTAAGATATTCAAGATTTCTCATGTTTCCGACTTCAAGAGGAATGAAACCATCTAGATGGTTGTTAGAAATGTCTACAGCAACTAAGGAAGAGAGAGCAAAAAGTTCCTTGGGTATCTGTCCTAACAGGTTATTTTCAGATACATATAGTCTAATCACGTAATTGCAATTTCCTAAACTTGCTGGTATCTCACCGGTAAGATTATTATCGTGAAGAAGGATGATGGATACTATACTAAGATTTCCTAGAGACGGCGGAATATTCCCTGAGAATCTATTCTTAGACAAATCCAGAATCTGCAGTTTGTTAACTTTACCAAAACTGATTGGAATACTACCAGTAAATAAGTTTTCTCTCACCTGAAATTCTTCCACGTTGATGAAGTTTCCAATCTCAGCCGGTATGTTACCACGTATTCTATTGTATGATAAACTCACAACCTGAAGCTCAGTTGAAAGATTTCTGAAGGATGCTGGCAGAACCCCTCCAAAATTATTGAGCCCAATCTCCAAGATTCTGAAACGAGACGCATTAGTCAGAGAGGCTATGAAGCTTAAATCATCTGGTTCTCCGGTTCCAAGATAATTCGCTGGAATAGTTAAGTGTTGAAGCTCATTTAGGTTCTCAAGACTTGGTACACTTCCTGTAAGTTTATTATCTCCAGCAACAAAATACACTAGCTTTGATGAATTGGACAATGTAGGTGGGATCAATCCAGACATGTTGTTCCCACCGATGATAAATAATTCAAGATTAGGGAGGGTGACTCCCAAACTTGAAGGAAGTGTACCTTGGATTTGGTTCATTCCAACATCAAATGTCGTGATGGAAGATATGTTGAAGATTGCAGAAGGGATAGTGCCTGTCAAATGGTTTGCAGCTAATCCTAGACTTTCTAAGTTCTTCAGTTTCCCAAATGAGTCAGGGATTTTCCCCTGAAGACCATTCAATGGTGCATAGAATCCTCTCAATGATGTTAAGTTGCCAAATGAAGAAGGGATTTCACCTGTCAAGTTGTTTCGAGTGAGTAAAAAGTACTCGAGTTTGGACAATGCGCCTAGCTCCGGAGGAAGGCTTCCAACTAACTTGTTACCTCCAAGGACAAGCGATACAAGATTTGAGCACCTCGATAAATTTGAAGGAATATCTCCATGAAATGAGTTGTTACCGAGATACAATCGTTGTAGCCTTCTCAAACGGCCAATCTCCGAGGGGATTTCACCACGGAAGGTATTGTTGGACAGGTATAAAGACCTGAGGAAACTCATGTTCCCAATGAAAGGTGACAAGGAACCATCTAGATTTTGATTCTCAACGTTTAGATGAATGACTCTGACATGTTTACGTCCACAAGTGACACCAGGCCAATGACAAAAGTGTGTGGATGCATTCCATGGTTTCAAATGTCCAAAAGGATCCTTTATATCTCCCTTGAATGCAAGTAGTGCTTGTTGGTCTATGTCATTGCCATGACACAATGCCATAGAAAAACAAATCAAACTTGTAATGAAGAACAAAAGAGAACTACAACAATTTACTAAAAGATTGGAGGAGAACAATGTTGAATCCATATATGAATTCAGAAGTATAACAAATTTGGTAGTGTTTTTGCCTATTGAACACTTGAGAATATATAGAGGAGGCTAGCAAGCTACACATAGGGGTAGAGCTCACTACGGAACTAGAATTTTCACTAAGGAGTGTCAAAATATAAAGAAGTAAATTCACGAAGAAGTCAAGGATTGTCAATATGTAATATTCATAATTTTCCAAAGACTGGGTGTCAGTTGACACCCTTGGCTCTGCCATCGGGGGAGCTAAGTAAAATTCACTTAATATAAATAAATAATTTATCAAGAATTCTAGTAAATTTTTTATTTAAAATGTAGAATTGATAAACTCAAAATCCTAAATCCGCCGCCGGTTAAACAACTTAGTATGAGTACACAAGCAGGACAAGTTCGTATAGAAAATAAATGCTGTTATTTGAAGCAATTGCTGACCAGTCATGTTGTATCTTGCAGATGCATAAATGACTAATAATTGTAATTCTTTTATTTTTTTGACAAGTTGACTATGATGTGGGTCTTCGTTTCAAAATTACTTGTCACTTATTTTCTAATTGAGTTTTTATTTTTGTTTGTCATTTTTAACATATCAAGGAAGAACACTTTATTTTTTCCTATTTTACCCTAAATATTAATTGCTTAGGGCTCATTTGTCCAAGTGAAGAAATCATGATATAAAATCATATGAGATGAAATTGAAGTTTTATTTGGATATGTAATTTCGAATTTCAAGTTGTATTTTTTTTCTTATAAGCAAAAAATAAATAAAAAATTCACAAATTGTGAAAACTATCAAAATTTTTTCAATTCTTTATACAATCTTACCAAATAAGAAAAAATTAATAACAAAAGTATAGTACACTATCACAAAACTATTCTACAAAAATACAATATTTATTGATCAAATGATAAAATTGATGAATAATAAATGATAAAGTAAGAGTTGATTTGAAGTAGTAATAAATTTTGCAGGCGTTTGACTATGAAATTAAAAAAATTAGAGTTAGAGTTGGAGTTGAAGTTTGAGTCGGAAGTGTGTTTGGTCATATCTTTTTGGAGAGATTTTTAAACTGTAAAGGTGAAGTTACTGAAGAGCTCTAGAGGCGCACGTTACGTTGGGTTTGACTAACGTATGTCTTAACCATGGCTAGACGAAAACGACTTGTGAGCACTGATCTGAAGACATCAGTAAATGAAGAGACTAACTCTCGTATGGTTACACCGAAAACAGGGATTACCCAGATGCTGCCGACTGTTCAATTAAGCCAATTCATCCCGGAGACTAGGAAATTACAACAGGGGCCAACGAAGACGGTGTTGTAAGCTCCGACTAAAACTACAGTTCCAATGAGCAAGGCAGTAGAGGTGGAGCCTGAAGCGGTGAAGGCGATGAGAAAACTAACATTTTCTGCTGGCGAAACTGAAGGACTTCCTATAATGACGGATGTGGTACGTGGGAATTGTAATGTACATAAAGTATGCAACTTAGCTTCTACTCCCCTAAAATTAATGATGGGATTAAGGTTGTGAAACTAAATCTAGATGAGGTCACGACTCAATGTCGTGAATGAGAATGTGCTTTGATTGGCTATGTAATTGGGGGTAATCCATCATCCAAGGAGATGCTGAATTTTATTTTGTATATGGTGTATGGACTGAAGTGTAAACCCCAAATGTATTTCTACATGATGATGACTATTTCATATTTTGATTCTCGTTTGTTAAAGAGAAGCTGGTCATAACTAAACAAGGGCCTTATACATTCCACAACAGACCTCTAATCCTTACAGATTGGGTGCTTGATTACCAGATGTCGAATGAGTCAATTGTAACGACCCGATTTACTAAACTGAAACTCTACACGATACTCATGACCTCAAAGGACCACAAGCTAACCCATGACTGATATCTATACCTGTATACTGTATAAGATAACATAATAATGTAGAAACATGCACTGAAAGGCCATAAGGTTTGATCATGAACATATCTGAATAACATAACATCTGTGTGGGGTAATAGAATACCCAAAATAAAACTGAAGTCTAAAACATGATAGTCTGTATCTAGTCTGCATCTAGTCTAAAAGCCTCTATTGTCTGAAGAATCTGAATAAGGAGTTGATGGGACATGTCCCCAACTAACTCCAACTAATAAGCTAATCAATGAGATACTAGAAAATCATTATGTCCTCAAAGGATGAGGACTCACTTCTACTCTGCCTGTTGACTCTGGAATCTACTCCTGATCTAGAACTCGTGTCTCTGAACCTATGGTGTAGCATAAAAAAAAAACACCATAGCGCGAATGCGTTAGTACATATGTACCGAGTATATATGTGAGGTAGGCTATATGAAATGATTCACATGCATGAATAATACTAACTGACTGTCTAACATGAGCGTGAGAATACATACATAAATACTTAACTGTAACTGACGATGTGATTTCATGATTTCTGAGTTTGTATACTGATAACATGACATACTAGTAACTGATATGACAGATAACATGAAGGACTATATCTGAGTAATGCTGATAACATGGGTGACTGTATCTAAGTATAACTGATAACGTGGGTGACTACAGCTGACAGTCCTGAGTATGATGGAACTATCTGAGTTTCGTACTGTATCTGAGTTGACTATATCTGACAGTCCTGAAATCTGAAGAACTATCTGAGTTCTATTACTGAGATTGATTGACTATATCTGACAGTCCTGATTCTGTAACATGAAAATATAGGAAGTAGTATCTAACCGACATACTCCAAATGTGCTATAATAGCTGAGTTGGGGTCCAATCTATGCCCTGATTGGAAGGGTATCAATACCGCGCCACTGATAAGGACAATATGTGAGTAACCCTCATATAACAGGTAACTCTAGCGAGAACGATGGGAACCCTCACATAACAGGTTAAGCCACCTTATCTACCCTCATATAGCAGGCTACGATGTCTCAACCTATGCTGGCTACATAGTTCTGGAACGCACGGATTGCTTTTAGGAATCACACCCTCGTGTAACAAGTGAGTCCCCATCCTTGGGTTTACTCGGTGCTAATTCCTACTCCCATTTGAATGGACACTGAACATGATTTACTGAACTGAACTGAGCATGGACTGAGTTACTGAATTTTCGTGGATGACGGAATACTACTGATATCTGACAACTGACTGAGTCATGATATCATGGAGATTTTTCCTGAGTCATAAGACTATATGAAGTCTAAGAGTTCATACCTTGACTGAGAGTATCATGAAAAACATGACATGACTCTAGGCACACAGCTAATATTTTGGGTATAAGTACCCTTAGGACTCGATAGAAGAAAACTGACATAGCATGATTTACTTGAAGACTTGACTAACATCATAATACATACTACATTCATAGGAGCCTTTCATCAAATATGTAATAGGCATAAACTTGTACATACATGGAGATTTCATGATATCATGCTAGTTAGACAATTTTCCTTCATCTAGGCATTTAATCAAATATATTGTAGGCATAGTACATATAAAGCACATCATACAACAATTAAACATCATGCTTCAATTCCAATTCCATCATACAAGGTTTTAGTCATGATATTTCGTAAATCTTTATCTATACTAATCAACCCACATGGAATTTATCATCAAATCATGGAATAGAAATCAATTCCTCATTTATCAACATGAAAGAGAACATACAAAGCATGAAAACATAAAGAAAAACCATAACTTGTAGTTAAAAAAGATTCTTGGACTTCATGGACAAAAGGAGTCCACGAATGAACACTATGAATACCTTAGATCGTGATTTTGTGAAGATTGATGGTAAAACCTTCTTGATATTGGACCTTCTATGAAAACCCTAGCTATAGTTCATGAGAGTATTTGAGAAAAAACATCAATATTTTGGATGAATAAGGGCTAAATCCCGTGTTTGGAAGCTTATATGGGGGGGGGGGGGGGGAGAATTGACCCTTTTAACCCTGGAAATGTAATTTAATTTTCAGTAAAATTGTTTGAATTGGGCCCTTGGTGCTACGTGGCGCTATCGCGCCTTGTCACTGGAAATTGACTATTGGGAAACTACACGGTGGCGCGATACGGAGCTATTATATTACCACCTTGTCTTCGACCTGAAAGTTTGGCGTGACATGCCAGTGTCGCGGAGCAACACTGGAATTTGACAATTTCCATTTGAGCTATCTCCACGATGCGCTGAAGGCTCGGGTCAAACACTATCTCACTAAAAAGGCTCTAACTCTTCGCCCGGGTGTCGGATTTGGGCGAATTATATATTGATGGAAAGCTTATTCAATTTCCCACGTGATAGGAAGTGAAAATTATGGAAATACCACATTTATAAGAATGAATTCTTATTTTAAAGAAAGTTATAACATCCTTGAGATGATTTTCAAGCTAAGAAAAAGCACGGGTATTACAATATCTCCCTCTTGAGAACATTCGTCCTCGGCTGAGACTGACTGAGAGGGGAAACACTGAAACATGATCTCATGACGGACGTGACTAACAAGATGAACATAACATACTGAACATGCATATCTGATGCATGCGTAACTGATTCATAAATGCATAACTGAAAGTTTTGAAGAACTAAGTTTTCTCACAATGAGAATGCATGCCTGATGTATAACTATATAACTGATCTGCTACATGAATGTATGACTTAAAATGCGGTGGTACTTGATACCAAGCTTATCATCAGAACATAAACATGAGATTGAATACTACATTAGTGATGTACACTAATCATGAAACTGAGTAAGCTTAAGGAGAACTGTTACCTTGTGCTTGATCTGAGTTGGTGGGGAAAAAGTGAGGGTACTTGGTACGCATATCTACTTGTTCTTCCCAACTATCTCCCTCGACGGAATGATTTTGACAAAGAACTTTAACTAGAGGGACTTCTTTGTTCCTTAATCTACGAGTATGATAGTCTAGGATGTCGACTAGAATCTCTTCATAAGAGAGGCTGTTCTGAACATCAATGCTCTGAATAGGGACTACGACTGATGGGTCACCTATACACTTTTTGAGCAAAGAGACATGAAAGGCTGGATGAACTGAGGTTAGATCTGAAGGAAATTCGAGCTCATAAGCTACCTAGCCGAATCGACTGAGAATCTTGAAGGGACCAACATATCGGGGACTGAGATTTCCCTTCTTGTCGAATCTCGTAACTCCCTTCATAGAAGAGATCTTGAGGTAGACATAGTAACAAATCTCAAACTTGAGATCCTTTCTACGAACATCTGCATAAGACTTCGGTCAGCTCTGAGCAGCCTGGAGTCTTTCTCTAACTAACTGAACTTTCTCTAAGGCATCGAATACTAAGTCAAGACCTATGACTGAGGTCTCACTAACATCGAACCAATCGATTAGAGATCTACACCTCCTACCATAAAGAGCTTTGAGTGGAGCCATCTGAATACTGGAATGATAGCTATTGTTGTATATGAATTCAATCAAAGGCAAGTGGTCATCCCAAATACCCTTGAAATCAATTACACACGCCCTTAGCATATCTTTCAAAGTTTGAATGGTCCTTTCTGCTTGACCATTTGTCTAAGGATGAAAGGCTGTACTGAGATGGACTTAGGTACCAATACCCTTTTGGAATGCTTTCTAAAAATGAGAGGTGAACTGGGTACCTCTATCTGAGATAATAGTCAATGGAACACCGTGCAATATGACCAGCTCCTTAATGTAGAGCTTGGCATAATCCTCGGCTGAATAAGAGATATGAACTGGAAGGAAAGAGCTGATTTGGTTATTCTATCTACAATGACCTAGACTGAATTATGCTGACAACGAGTTCGAGGCAACGACTCTCTTAGTGGCCCCTGATTGAATAGAGTAACGCGCACCATGCACTTCTACAAGAATTTACTGCCTTAAGTCATCTATGTCTAGAAAACATAAACGACCCTGACAATGGAGGAAGCCATCTCCCCCTTGGGAGAAAACCTCTATTTTTTGATTCTGAACTGACTCTTTTAGATTGACAAGGTTAAGATCCTTATCTTGTTTTTCTTTCACCTCGAAAACTAGAGATGATTCTGAACTACTCTGAACACTGCCCTCTGAAGAGTCGACTAAGAAAACGCCTAGTCTGGCAAGCTGGTGGACTTTCTGGACTAGGTGGACTTCCTGGACTAACTTCTTCTTACTATCATCAATATGAAAAATACTACCCATGAATAGTCTACTGAGAGCATCGGCTACTACATTGGCCTTGCCTGGATGATAGAGGACACTCATGTCATAATATTTTAAGAGCTCTAAACATCTTCTCTGACGAAGATTGAGATCTTTTTGAGAAAAGACATACTGAAGGCTCTTATGATCTGTGAAGACATCTACATGAACTCCGTAGAGATAATGCCTCCAAATCTTTAAGGAAAAGATTACGACTGCTAACTCAAGATCATGAGTGGGATAATTCCTCTTATGGGGTTTAAGCTGTTTGGAGGTGTAGGCTATGACCTTACCATGATTTATGAGGACACAACCTAAACCTACTCTAGATACATCACAATAAACTATAAAATCGTCTGAACCATTTGGAAAAGCTAGAACTAGAGCTGAGGTGAGTCAAGTCTTTAATTCCTAAAAACTCTTCTCGCATGGATCTGACCACTGGAACTTGAATTTCTTCTGAGTCAATCTGGACATAGGAGATGCAATAAAAGAAAATCCCTCAACAAATTATCTGTAATAGCCACCAAACCCAAGAAACTTCTAATGTCTGATGGAGTGACAGGGCGAGGCCAGTTTCTTACCGCTTCGGTTTTTTGAGGATCTACTCTAATGCCATCACCGAAAATACTATGGACAAGGAATGCTACTGATCTTAGCCAAAATTCACACTTACTGAATTTGGAGAATAACTGATTATTGCTGAGAGTCTGGAGTACTATTCTGAGATGGTCTGCATGATCGCACTCAGTACGAAAATAGATCAGAATGTCATCTATGAAGACTATGACGAACATGTCCAAGTACTGCTTGAACACGTGGTTCATCAAGTCCATGAAAACGGCTGGGGCATTGGTAAAATCAAATGATAAGACTAGAAATTCGAAGTGACCATACCGCGTACAAAAAGTTGTCTTCGAGATGTCACATTCTCTAACTCTGAGTTGATGATAGCCGAATCTGAGGTCTATCTTAGAGAAATAACTAGCACCCTAAAGTTGGTTAACAAGTTATCGATTCTGGAAAGAGGATACGTATTCTTGACCGTAACCTTATTGAGTTGATGGTAATCTATACATATTCTGAGTGAACTATCTTTCTTGCGCATGAATAAGACTGGTGCGCCCCACGGGGAAATACTGGGTCTGATTAATCCCTTATCTAAGAGATCCTTCAACTATTTTTTCAGTTCCTTGAGTTCTCCTGGTGCCATTCTATCTGGCGGAATAGAGATAGGCTGAGTGTCTGAAAGAAGATCAATATCAAAGTCTATTTCCCTTTCAAGAGGAATTCCTGGAAGATCTTCAGGAAAGACATCTGAATATTCATTCACTACTGTGACTGATTCAAGACTGGAAGCCTTGAAACTAGAATATCTGACATGAACTAGATGATAAACACATCCATTAGATATCAATTTTCTTGCCCGAAGGTAGGAAATAAGTTGACCCCTGAAAGCGGATACGCTACCCTTCCACTCTAGGATGGGTTCATTTGGGAACTGAAATTGAACTATTTTGTTTCTGCAGTCGACTGTGGCATAGCAGGAATGAAGCCAATCTATGCCGAGAATGACATCAAAATTAGTCATCTCTAATTCGACTAAGTCTGCTGAAGTGACTTTCTAAAATATCATAACCGGGCAGTTCCTGTAGACCCATCGGACTATGATGGTTTTACCCACTGGGATAAAGACTGAGAAGGGCTCTGCTAGAATTTTGGAACTGATTCCGAAATCAACTGCTATATAAGGAGTAACAAAAGACAAGGAAACTACTGGATCTAGCATAGCGTAAATGCCTGTCAGGTCTGAAAAGCATAGATATGATTTGGGCGTTGCCCGCTAGTAGCACTGGAAGTGGCACCATGCTGATTTAGGTGACCGGCCTGAGCTGAAGAGCGATTCTGTTGACCCCGAGGACCTGGCTGTGGACAGTCCCTAACTCTATGGCCTGGTTTGCCATAACCAAAACAAATGCCACTACCTGCTCTACACACACCCTGATGGTGCTTACCGCAAGTCTGGCAAAGAGGATAGGTGCGGGCACTACTAATACTGTCCTGGGTCTTAAAGCCTGGCGCTTTATCTTTGTTACCCTCTCTAAACTTAGGAACTAAAGCACTGGCTGTAGAGGGGGCTGGAACTGATGACTTAGAACAAAACTGAGAATGGTTTTCTCCTTCTGATTTAGGCTGAGCGAAGTTGAAACTACCTGTCTTCGCTCTTTTATTCTGCTTTTCCCTCAGCTTAATTTTCTGCTCTTCTATTTGCTGAGCATGGGTCATAAGTCTAGCTAAGGTTATGTCACTGTTCAGCATGGCAGATTTGCACTCATTAACCACGCTATCGTTCAACCCTGAAGCGAGCTTACTCATATTGGATCTACTGTCTACAACCACATAAGGGGCATACTAGGCTAATTGAGTAAACTTAAAAGAATATTCTTTCACTATCATATTTCCCTGCCTGAGGTTGATGAACTCTAGCACCTTGACTTCTCTAAGCTCTTGGGGAAAGAATCTGTCTAAGAATGCAGTGACAAACTCCTCCCACTCTATAGGACCTGCATCATCTACCCTTTCAGACTTTCACTATTTGTACCAAGTATGAGCCACATCCTGCAACTGGTATGCAGCTAGCTCAACACTCTCAACAGTAGTCACCCCTATGGCATCTGTCACTTTCTGAACTTGAGCTAAGAATTCCTGAGGGTCTTCATCTACCTTAGACCCGAGGAAGGTTGGAGGATTCATTTGGGTAAAGTCCCAAATCCTTGCTGCAGCTGAGTTGGCTACTGGGTTGGCCAGAATAACTGTTGGTCATTTATTATGAGCAGTGACTGATTGAGAAAGAGTGGTAAATGCGATCCTGAACTCTGCATGAGAAACATGATCGCCCAAAGGTTCTTCGGGCTGAGGGGGATTTCTTCTCTTAGGAGGCATGTTCTGGAATAAAGAGAAAAAATGGATTAGACTGAGAGAATGACTTGTGACTATGCTCACTGGTACGACATAAATACCGAAAGAAGGGAAACTATTCTTAAACATCTCATAGCCTCTTGTACATAAATGTGGCGTGCAACACACCCATGCACAATACTCTACTAAATTCGACTTTCAGACTTCCTAGGACTCTATTGAACCTTAGGCTTTGATACCAAGTTTGTAACGACCCGATTTGCTGAACTGGAATGCTACACGGTGCTCATGACCCCGAAGGACCACAATCTAACCCATGATTGATATCTGTACCTGTATACTGCATAAGATAACATAATAATACGGAAACATTCATTAAAAAACCATAAGGTTCGATCATAAACATATATGAATAACGTAACATCTGTGTGGGGTAATAGAACACCCAAAACAAAACTAAAATCTAAAATATGATAGTTTGTATCTAGTCTGAATCTAGTCTAAAAGCCTCCACTGTCTGAAGAATCTGAACAAAAAGTTGATGGGACATGTCCCCAACTAACTCCAACTAATAAGCTAATCAACAAGATACTAGAAAATCATTATTTCCTCAAAGGATGAGGACTCACTTCTACTTTGACTGCTGAATATGGAATCTACTGCTGATCTGGAACTCGTGTCTCTAAACCTATGGTGTAACATAAAAAGAAAGCACCATAGTACGAATACGTTAGTACATATGTACCGAGTATACATGTGAGGTAGGCTATATGCAATGGTTCAGATGCATGAATAATGCTAACTGACTGTCTAACATGAAAGTGAGAATACATGCATAAATATGTAACTATAACTGACAATGTGATTTCATGATTTCTGAGTCTATATACTGATAACATGACATACTAGTAACTGATATGACAGATAACATAAAGGACTATATCTGAATAATGCTGATAGCATGAGTGACTGTATCTGAGTATAATTGATAACGTGGGTGACTGTAGCTGATAGTCCTGAATTTGATAGAACTATCTGAGTTCCATGTTGTATCTGAGTTGACTGTATCTGACAGTCTTGAAATCTGAAAAACTATCTGAGTTCTATTACTTAGACTGATTGACTGTATCTGGCAGTCCTGATTCTGTAACATGAAACTGTGGGAAGTAGTATCTAACCGACATGCTCCAAATATGCTATAATAACTAAGCTGGGGTCCAATCTATGCCCTGATTGGAAGGGTATCAATATCGCGCCACTAGTAAGGACAATATGTGAGTAACCCTCATATAACAGGTAACTCTAGCGAGAACGGTGGGAACCCTCACATAACAGGTTAAGCCACCCCATCTACCCTCATATAGCAGGCTACGATGTCTCAACCTATGCTGGCTACATAGTTCTAGAATGCAAGGATTGCTAATAGGAATCATACCCTCGTATAACAAGTGACTCCCCATCCTTGGGTTCACTCGGTGCTAATTCCTACTACCATATGAATGGACACTGAACATGATTTACTGAATTTCCATGGCTGACAGAATACTACTGATATCTGACAACTGACTGAGTCAAGAGATTATGAAGATTTTTCCTGAGTCATAAGACTATCTGAAGTCTGAGAGTTCATAGCTTGACTGAGAGTATCGTGAAAAATATGGCATGGCTCTAGGCACACAGCTAATATTTTGGGTACAAGTACCCCCAAGACTCGATAGAAGAAAACTGACATAACATGATTTACTTGAAGACTTAACTAACATCATAATACATACTACATTCATAGGAGCCTTTCATCAAACATGTAATAGGCATAAACTTGTACATTCATGGGGATTTCATGATATCATGCTAGTTAGACAATTTTCCTTCATCTAGGCATTTAATCAAACATATTGAATGCATAGTACATGTAAAGCACATCATACAATAATTAAACATCATGCTTCAATTCCAATTCCATCATACAAGATTTTGGTCATAAGATTTCATAAATCTTTATCTATACTAATCAACCCACATGGAATTTATCATCAAATCATGAAATAGAAATTAATTCCTCATTTATCAACATGAAAAAGAACATAAAAAGCATGAAAACATGATAAAAATCCATAACTTGTAGTTAAAAAGGATTCTTGGACTTCATGGATGAAAGGAGTTCATGAATGAATACTATACATACCTTAGATCATGATTTCATAAAGATTGATGGTAAAACCTTCTTGAAATTGGACCTTCTATGAAAACTCTAGCTTGAGTTCTTGAGAGTATTTGAGAAAAACATCAATATTTTGGATGAATAAGGGCTAAATCCTGTGTTTGGAAGCTTATATAGGAGGGGCAAATTGACCCTTTTAACCCTGTACACATAATTTAATTTTCAGTAAAATTTCCCAAATTGGGCCCTTGGTGTGACGCGGCGCTATCGCGCCCTGTCACTGGAAATTGACAATTGGAAAACTGCATGGTGGCGCGATGCGGAGCTATCGCATTACCCCTTGTATTCGACATGGAATTTTGGTGCGACGCGCCAGTATGGCGGAGCACCACTGGAATTTGACAATTGTCATTTAAGCTATCTCCGTGACGCGCTGAAGGCTCAGGTCAAACACTGTCTCACTAAAAAGGCTCTAACTCTTCGCCCGAGTGTCGGATTTGGGCGAATTATATATCGATGAAAAGCTTATTCAATTTTCTATGTGATAGGAATGAAAATTATGAAAATACCATGTTTATAAGAATGAATTATTATTTCAAAGAAAGTTCTAATATCCTTAAGATGATTTTCAAGCCAAGAAAAAGCACGGGTATTACATCAATGCGAGTAGTGCCTCTGTGGGTGCAATTTTTTGGCCTAGCTCTACAATTCTAGACAACAGAGAATCTAGGTCGCATTGGGAGTTTCCTGGGTAAGCCAATTTGTACTGACAAACTTATAGCTCATTGTGAAAGAATATCTTATGGCAGGAAGATTGTAAATGGATGTTACACAACCATTACCAAATGAACTTAACATCATGAAGCCAAATGGAGAGTTGTTAAAATAGAAACTTCAATATGAGTGGATGCCTAAATTCTACCACAACTATTGTACTTTCGGATATTATGTTGTTGATTGCCCAAAGGAGGCAACAACCTTCTAAGAACCTGCCAAAGCTGTACGAAGAAAGAAGAAAAAAAAGGTGTAGAAATAAAAGAAAAAGCCTGGAGTGGAGATAACAGTGGAATCTACAAAGCCTGAAATAGTAGATAAAAATAAGAAGGTGCAACTAGAGGTTGTAAAACAGAAACTAGTCCTGGTTCTTGCTATTTTAGCTTTTAGAGCAAATGCTCCAATTAGAATCCATACAAACACTTAGCAGGATACAGGACAACAGAAACATAATAGTAATAGGAAAGATTTTGAAGGGACTACCCAGGAGGCTAACCCTCCCAATGATCATCACAACCTTGAACATTAGAGGGCTTAATAAGCCCTATAAGCAGAGGGAGATGAATACCTTCTTGCTTAATAATAAAGTAGAGATTATTGGTATGTTAGAAACAAGGGTAAAGAGCATAAAAGCATAAAAAATTTAGCAGTAATTTGGGAAGGAGTGGACATTTACTATTAATTATGATTATGCTTCTAATGGGAGATTATGGTTAGGATGGAAACATTAGCATGTCAAGACTATCATTTAATCTATAACTTCCCAATTTATTCGTTGTAGAGTTGAAGATAAAATTTTATCTTTTGTTAGTCTGATCACATTTGTCTATAGGCTACACACAGTGGCAGCTAGAATGGATTTATGGAATCAACTAAGAAGCATTGCACCTACAGATGACTCTACTTGGCTGATTTTAGGAAATTTCAATAGTGTACTCACTTCTGAGGATAGATTAAATGGACTTCCAGTTCATCAGAATGAAACTCAAGACTTCCAACAATGCCTAGATGATCTCAGGTTGGGACATATCACTAAAAGAGGTTGTGAATACTCTTGGTGCAGTAAAAGAGATACTGAAAATATAATTTACAGTAACATTGATTGGTTATTTAGGAACATTGAAGGGATAACTAAATATAATCATATTGAAGCTAATTTTATGCTACTTGGATGTTTAGACCACTCCCTAATACAGTTAAGTACTGTTCTCTGTATGGACATATGTAGAAGACCGTTTAGACTTTTGACAGTGTTGCTATAATAACAGGTCTTTCATGAAGTTGTACAAGAGGTATGAAAGCAACAAATACAGGGATGTGCTATAGATGTGGTATGGAAGAAGCTGCAAATATTACAAAAGAAAGTGAGCGGACTGAATAGAGAATTCTCTTCGTTAGAGCTCACGGTGCAAGACATTAGGAATAAGGTACAATAAATTCAGAATACGCTTAATGAAGACTTCCTTAATCCTATCTTTATTAGTGAAGAAAATGAAGCTCAGATTCAACTGAAAAAATGGGAAGCTATAAATGAATCAAGATCTATATGGATTACTTTGGGTGATTGTAAGACAAAGTTTTTCATGCACACTTGAAAACTCGGCAAGCTAAGAATAAGGTGTCTAGTATATATACAGAACAAGGAGTTAAATTTACTGATCCTAAGATGATACAGCAAGTGTATCTGTCTTTCATTCAGAATCTACAAGGATGTGCAACACTTAATATTCCTTCTCTTGACATTACTATTGCAAAAAATGACCCTTGTCTTACTATTCACCATCAATAACTTGTGCAAGAGGTTACTAAAGATGATGTAGTCCAAGTCTTGAATACCTTATCAAATGACAAGTCACCAGGTATTGATGGTTTTGTTGCTGAGTTTTTCAAAGGCTACTAGACTATTGTGGATGATGAGGTGAGTAATGCAGTGAGATAATTTTTTCAAAATGGTAAATTACTAAAAGCTGTAAACACTTCCACGATGACTTTGATCCCAAAGATTAGTAAACCAACCCTTGTTAAAGATTTTAGACCTATTTCTTGTTGTACTACCTTGTACAAACTAATTGCCACGATTTTGACTAATAGACTGAAAATAATGGTTGACTATCTGGTAGGACCTTCCCAATTTACTTTTATTAAATAAAGAAATATTCTAGATAATCTCCTTATAGCTTATGAATTAGTGAAAGGATATACCAGAAAAGGGGTGTCTCCTAGATGTATGGTTAAGGTGGATATTAGGAAAACATATGATTCAGTAAAGTGGCCATTTCTTAAGATAGTACTTCTACAGTTTGAACTACTAAACAAATTTGTTGAATTGATAATGGAATATGTCTGCACTGTCAACTATTCCTTATTAGTTAATAGGGGTTTGGTTCCTAGTTTTCAAGCAGAAAGGGGTTTAAGGCAAGGGGATCCAATGTCCCCCTATACCTTTTTGTATTGATAATGGAATATCTGAACAAATCTCTCAAAAAACATCAGACTATTCATGACTTCAAGTATTATCCCAAGTGTGAGAAGTTAAATCTGGTACATGTGTGCTTTGCCAAGGACTTAATTATGTGTTGTAGAACAGATAAACAATCCATCAAGCTAATGATTGAGTGTTTTGAACACTTCTCCACAATTTCTAGTCTGAAAGCAAATATGGAAAAAAGTTGTTTATACATTGCAGGTTTTCAGCCTAATGTGAAAGAGAAAATTCAAACTGAATTTTAATTCTCACTATGGGAGATGACTTTTAAATATTTAGGTGTACCATTATCTGCTAGCAAGTTAACAATTAGTCAATGCTTACCTCTGGTGGAAAAGATTTCAACTAGAGTGAAACGTTGGGTTTCTAGATTTCTATCTTATGGCGGTAGTGTTCAACTCAAAAAAAGTATATTGTTTGAAATTCAAACCTACTGGGCGCAGATCTTCTTATTGCCAAAAAAGGTCTTATCAATGGTTACCAGTATTTGCAGAAACTTTTTGTGGCATGGTTCTAATGAAAAATCCAACAGGGCATTTGTGGCATGGAATACATTGTGTCAACTAAAATTTGCTAGTGGGTTAATTATACTGGAGTTTGGTAGATGGAATAGAGCAGTTATTGGTAAACTACTTTGGGCAGTCTCTCACAAGAAAGTCAAACTATGGGTAGTATGGATACGTAGCTACTATGTCAAGAATAGGGATCTTACGAACATGGAGATTCCAGCACAAGCTAGTTGGGTCATAAAAAAGGTTTTTGCAACTAAAGAATGGACTCATACTCAGGTACATAATGAAAACAGGTATAACATTAAATCAACTTATGTTGCAATGATGCCTCAATATCCAAAAGGTGGAATGAAAAAGATTGGTGTTGCTGAAGGGTCTGTTCTTAGACATCAATTTATTTTATGGCTGGCACTACATAATAGTCTCACCACTGTTGATAGACTTCTCAAATGGGGCATCCAGGTGCCTACAAGCTGTGTGCTATGTAAAACACAGGTTATGAAAACACGTGATCATCTTTTCTTTGGATGTATGTTTACTCATCAAATTTGAAAAACCTTACTCACACCCGTGGGATTTAATAGACAGATTGGGAGTAGGAGAATGGAGATTCAATGGTTATCAAATAGCGTGAAGAATTAAAGTCCTCGAAGTACAATACTAGGGATCCTGGTTGCTGCAGCTGTCTATGCAATCTGGATTGAAAGAAACAATAGCAGATTCAACTCAAAGAAGCAATAACAAAAGGATATCATCAGACATTGTGTGATGTTAGTGCATATCTTAGGACAAAAAAATTTAAATGGACAAGCTGCCTTAATAGTTTAAATTGTTTTCCCATTGTCTCGACTTAGTCTGTTGATAGACTATGTAGATAAGGTTGATGATGTATTGAGAATCACTAGCTGAGTCCCAATGCTAGTTGTATATAATGTTGATTGGTTGAATAATTTTTTTTTCATTTGACCAAAAAAGAAAAGTGAAAACAGAGACTTGTTTTCTCTTTTTCAAATAGAACTTCATTGTATTTGGAGTTCTTATGACCAAATATAATTTTTTTTTTTCATAAATTGAAAAGATTTTTGAAAAAAAATAAAATGAATATTTTTCATGACCAAATGGAGCTATATGTTGATGAAAGTAATAGTTAAATGATATATATAAATAATTTTAAAATTGATAAAAATAATAATATGAACTATAAATTTTATTTACTTATGAAATAAATAGTTGATAAATATAAATGGTGGGTTTCTTTTACAAAATATAAACTTGTGGGTTAATTTTTCTATTTGAAAATTTAAATCATGGTTTGAAATTCCCAAACCATATTTTTGGAGAATTTGAGATTTCGTGTCATGATATGAAATCATGAGATGAAATCGCATGACCAAATGCTAATTTCATCTCATGATTTCATATCACAGACATGAAATGATATGTTCAAATGCCTACTTATTCTCCAAATCGTTTCAATACCTAAAAATTCCTTTGTCTCAAATTATTTGGCATTTTTGCTAAAAAAAATTGTCTCAAAATAATTGGCATGTTTAAGAATTCAAGAGATAATTAACCACTTTTTTTCCAACTATTTCCATTGATTGAAGAAGATTCATCTAATCAAAGATTAAAAAGATCATATTAGTCAATTTACACCCTTTATTATTTTCTCTTTAAGAATTGTGTAAAAAACAAACATGTCAAATAATTTGAGATGGATGAATTACTAAATATCAGGTAATAGGGATAGTTTGATAAATATAGTCATGTTAATTATTATTTTCTTAATAAGAGAAATCAAATTGTGACAAGTAATTAATAAGAGAAATCAAATTGTGACAAGTAAAAATCAAACGGAGGGAGTAACTCCCAAAGTCAAGCCTTTTAGAATCTGCGAAAATTCGTTCTCAACTTGTTTTAAAATAGTTTAACTTGATTAGTACTTATTCATGATAAGCTGACTATGATGCAATTCCCAAGGTCAAGATTTTAGAATCTCCTAAAGCTTTGTGTGTTTGGTACAATCAGAAAATACTTTCCTATTTTTTCATATTTGGTTCGTTAAGATATTCAAAAATTATTTTTTCTAGCAAAACAAGATCTACAAGTATCATTTCACACCAATTATCTCCTCTCACTTTCCAACACATCCTAATCCCTATAGCACCCATCCCCACCACCACCACACTTTACCTGCACCCCAACCCCTGTTATTTTTGTCTGAATCATATATAAATATTTTTAGAACTATTTTTTATTTACGTACCAAATACAAGAAAGTAATTTAAAAAATCATTTATTTCTTGATAATTTTTTCTTCTACTTACCAAACACACCCTTACTGTCAACTTACTTTAAAATAGTTTAATCTGATTATCACTTTCTAATGAAGCATCCTTGTTGAAGAAAAGTAAGAACTAAACTACTAAAATAAAAGTAGGATATCCTCAATATCTCCCTTTGATAAGGTGCATTTTCTTTCTAAATCTATTTGTTAAACATAAAAAGAGGAGTGCTACGAGGAAATGAAGTTGTAAGTATAATATCTAATTATTAGTGATGATGTTGTCTACTTTGGATGCAGGCCTTCGCGACTTTAACATTTGTCACTATTTATATACCTCCACTTCTTTCATATTTTGTTGATGTAGATTTGCCTAGGGTGTTACGTACAATCCTTTAGGATTCGACGTCCTTATTGAGGTTTGCCTCGCCATCATTCAAGTTGCATGCGGAGTAATTCTAAAACTATAACCATAAGTTTACAGGCCATTTCACTAGTGATAACGTTCACTTTAAACCTCGATTCGGATGATTTTAAAACGTGTTACTAGTATCTAATTAAGACTTGCTTTCTTATATATCTAATATTTCTTCTGTGATTTTTCAATATGGAATTCGCTTGAGATGTCATATTTATTCAAGTAAACTTAAAAGACCAAACTTCAAACTAGAGCTGCATATCGATTGGATCGGTTGGATAATTATGCTTAGCGGTTCGACTTATTAGTTATCGATTTTTAAATATACTAATCCGCTAGCCACCCAATAAGATAACGATTGGTTCGGTATCGGATTAGCAATTAACGGACGGTTATCGGATGGTGTAATAGATAAATTTAAGAGAGAATGAACTATCGAGCGATTATTGGTAGTTTCTCTGTTTCTTCTCCGACTAAGTTATTTGTATACTATGCTTGGTCTATTTATCAATCTTCTAGGCTTCTTGAGTTTTGTTCATGTAGTTTTTTAATAGGTTAAAACATCAAATCAAATAAGAATTTTCTTTAAGACCTATAATATATGTAGAAACATTTTTAATTACTGGATTGACAGAAAAAAATTAAAACTTTAATAGTATTTGAATTTTTATGTTTTATATCAAACTTTGTGAAGGACACATTTGAGTTGTTTCATTTTTATTGCGGTCCTTTCTATTATCAAGAATAATTTATGTTTTAATTTAAGAATTAATTTCAGATTTTCTTTACATTTTAGGGAGTCTAACTGCACTTTATGGTTATATGTCACAGGAAGTGACATGTTATTTTCTAAACTAAGAAGTGAATAAAATAATAAATGGAGGTTTATATGTTGGATTGACAAAAAATACTTATATATCTAAGGGTAAAAATATAATTATAATAATTCTTAATGGGTTAACGGTTTACCCGATAAGAAAATTGAGTAGTTCGTCCCAACACCAATAAGCCATTAATAATAAAATTTTGATCCATTCTCCAACCATTAATCCGATAATCCATTACAATTAAGCCAATAAAATAATTTTACGATTGAGTTAACGGTTACGATTCGATTTTGAACAGCCCTACTTCAAACAAGACCTAAACTAAAAAGACTGAACTTCAAACAAAAACTAACATTTAAATAAAATTCAGCAATTAATTTATATAATGTTAGGTTGTTACTTTTGTTTTCCTCATAACCAATAGTCCAATACATGAATAAATTATAGGTAAATATAATATATAATGTTAATCTTATGCGGAAAAAGAATGCAAATATTTTCATTGACAAAACTAATCGTCATAATAATAAACAGTCTTTTATTCTTTTGAAACAATAAATACATATTTTAAATGATGTTTTGTATGACTAATTTACAACATTAAAATAAACATTCAGAAAAAACATAATCCATCTACTATAATTTTTACATTACTAACATAAAAATAACAATCTAACGTATGATGCTATATGTGTGGTAATGTTGAACGAAAAAATAGAAAGGGAAAAAAACGTTTGGAACTTAAAAAAAAGTATTGATTTGCAATTTATCACAAATATTAATCTGTCTCAAATTTAATTATTTTAATGTCACAATTTAGATTAACATGACCATTTGTTCATTGTTTTGGCTGGTCTCACGTGAAGAATTTATCTAAATAGTTGTTCATTTGACTGGTTAAATTAAAATTAGTCAGCGGATGTATACATAATATATGTATATAGTACAGTTCATGTATATATATAATCTATGTATATTAGATAGAATAAGTACATAGTAAATCTGTCCGACTATTTGTGTGAACATCGTTTTTTTCTTGGTCTTATTTCTTTTTATCATTTGCATATTATTTTAAAGAGGGAGTGAAAGACTCCACGAAGTCCTTTTTTTTTTTTTTTTTTTAAAAAAAAAAAAAAATACTTTTTAATTTTCTTCATGGCTTTATTCTTTGGTTGCTACTCAATTCCGTTGCCTTTTTTTCGAATATATTATTCAACATATATACATACATATATATATATATATATATATATATAATTTTGTTTAGAAAAATGATTGAGTGAATTTATTGGATTAACTTTTATTAATTAATGTCAAGCTTTGGTCCCTAAAGGAAACGTACAACACCTCATCCTACTTTTTTTCATTTTCAATTTAAAGGAAGTGTCTTTTCTCTCTTCTTTTTCTTTGTTGATGAATTAATGATTTTCCTTTCGTTGCAAAGTGTAACACCATGGACAAATTGTATTTCGAAAAAACATGAAAGAGATATACGGAATATATAAAATAAGTTTTAGTGCTAGTGATATATTTTAAAATTGTGTGGAGACCTCGGTATAAAGTGGATAGTATCATGATAGGGGTGGACCGTGCGTTATGAAAGATATCAAAGTCACTATGCATGTTATTTTGGCTGACCATGATGTCTACCCTGAAATCGATTTAAATGAATTTGTATGGGTCAAGAACCACGTTATGAGTTAATCTTGTTTTACGTCTAATTTACGCCTAATTGTTAGTAGATAATGAAAATAAATGAAATAGAACGTCGATAAACAAAGTTAGGTAAGAGAACGAATCTAGCGTCTAATCCCACGTTGTGATTTAATCTTGTTTTACGTCTGATTTATGCCTAATTGTTAGTAGATAATGAAAATAAATGAAATAGAACGTCGATAAACAAAGTTAGGTAAGAGAACGAATCTAGCGTCTAATCCGTTAGAAGGCGCCAACTAATATTCCTATACAGGTCAGATCCGTATGAGCATATCCGTACACCTGATAAACCCGACCCTTATCCCAGACCCATACGAGTTGTCACCTCTATCATGGTCATCTTAGATGAGGCCTCTCGAGGTTCAACGCTCCTCGTTGCGCCGACGCTTCATGCTGGTCTTGTTGTTGATGCCACATGTCTCTAAGCTGATATTACCCCACACAAGTGGGGCAAACCTTGGAGTTCAAGTACAGTTAGGCTCATCCCACTTATTTCAGGGAGGACGCTAAGTCGCTGAGGGCCTAGGATGTATATAACACGCTAGGCAAATTCCATTTCGGCGTGTTATATACATCCTAGGTTTGGATTGTTACGACAAGACAAAAACAAATGTACGGTTGACATATTTTAATCTTTACACCAATATTTTCTCTTTTAGTAATTAAAAATATTTGTTGAAAAAACATTTACAACATGAATTGAAGATAATACTATTTCTATTATTACACCGCTCTCTATCTAATGTACGAGGTTGGATCAACTTGAGTTGTCGCAAGATGGTTGAAATTCCTCTACTGTTAATCATATGTTTCGAGTTCGAGCCTTGAGCGTGCAAAAAAACGCTTTGCAATGCACAAATTTAAATTAATCGAACTCCAATATTCAGGTTATGCTGAGCTAGAGGAAATGAACTAAACGAATCGTGTTATGCTTTGTTTTTGTTCGATATTTATAAAACTTTCACAAATTATTCTTACACATAAGGTTTTAAATTATATAAAAAACAAATTACTTGAGTTAAATAATAATATTCATGGATCCCTCATGTCTTCGTTAATGGAAAAATCATGAGTGAATGGATTTGGAAGAAAGATTGGTTAATTTTACTTTATTTTGATTATTTGAAAAGTAGTGAAATTAATAGCCAATGACATACCACCAAAGATGTGGTGGAGCGGTAAGTACTCTCACATCCTTAAGAGGTATCAAGTTCGAGTCCTGAGTATGGAGTCTTTGGTATGAAGCTCGCTTTACCTCCCATAGTGAGACTTTCCAGCGCAAATCTGAATTAGTCAAGCTCCAATATGAATATCGGACAACAGATAAGAAACCAAAAATAACAAAAATAGAAAACAGCCAAAGACATGGGAAGTAAATAAAATGGGAGAAGGACAAAAATAGCCTCTTGGCAAAAAAAAAGACACAAAAATGACCCATGTTTCAAAATCCCACTCAAGCTTTGTTATGTCCGTCTATGATCCACAATTTCTACGCTTATTATACGATATTATGATTTCTCACTTTTGATTGAAGATTTGATTTGGAAAAAGATTCAATGATTCACTTATTTTGAAACACCAATAAATACCCCAACAATTCACTTATTCCGAAACGAAGGGAGTATTAGTTAAATATAAGGCATAATTCATGACAGACACTCAAACTTGGCTTTAACTGATAAATAAACACTCAAACTTTGAAAGCACACATCTAGATGTCTCAGGTTGGTCTCAACGGGCAACTAAACTGTAACACCCCGCATTTTTCAGTCTATAATTCAAACAGTCGCTCCTATGCGTATGGACCCGAACCCAATGATTCCTTGTTCATATACCTTTGAATATGAATTGAGGTCACCAATATCTCCTAACTCAAAGACGAGTTGAGAATGCTTCTATCGATTAAGTTTTAGTGAACCCATCGGTTTCACCTTAATCCGATATCAGAGTAGAAAGTTATGCTCATTTTACTTCGAAGTGTTTGTCTGTCAACTAAGTGACGACTACGTTGATAAGCCATCACTTAGGTGACGACTAAGCTGATGAGCCGTCAACTAAGTGACGACCCATCAGCTCTAGTCGTCAGCCTAGGACAGTAAGGGGGGAATTCAAGCCTGAAAGTGACGACTTTGGTCTTGAGGCCTTCCCTTGAATCTTGATTTTCTCGTGTATACGTATATATGTGTTTACAATTTTGATACATGAATTGAAAGCATGAATAATGAATTTTCCATCATGGTGTTATTTCTTGATTGATCAGTCATGGATTACTCAATTGCATATCCTAAAGCATGAATCAAGGGTTTTGCTATCAATTATGAATTTTACGTCGATTGTGAATTGAAGAGAGGGATATTTCTTGTTTGTAAAGGCTGAATGTGATAATCGAAAGAATTGAATGATTATTTTGAGAAATTGACCACCATTTGTTGAAATGTTGAAAAGAGAGGATTTTTGCATAGTTTGACATATGTTTTGGAAATATGAGTTCTCTTGTACTGTTTGAATATTTTGGTGGTCTAAACATTATTTTGAATAAAGAGACTGTAACTTGATATGTTTTGGCTTAAAGATATGACTTGCAAGTCTTGGTATGATGATACTAATCAGATGAATGCCATAACAGAGTAAGATCTTCAGATTTTGATTTTTGAGAATGCATGTCTTAAAGAGTTAAAAATGGGCATAAAGAGAGTTAGGTGGTTACCCAAAGAAGGCATTTGGGTGTAAGGGCTCATTGCCGGGAACCGTGTTTTGCCTATACGGGTTTATATTCCAAAGAGGGACCATACGCTGGCCAGTACCCCTTGACGTTTTAGAGATAGAGACTCCAACCCTTGCGACAAACTCGGGTTGGGGGCTTGGCCGTGGAGTTAAGGGCGGATTCCATATAGCCCGTGGGATTGTAGAGTTGTAGGGTGTACCACCTAACTCAGAAGTAAGATAAAGAGTAAGTCGTGGTTTCAAGAAATGTTTCAAAGTCTTTTAAGTATGCCATGCATTTTCATATATTGTATGTAAAATGTTTCATAAATTGTTCTCACTTATGTTATATATAAATACATTATTTTGGATTGCTCTGCGTACCAATACATTTGTATTGAACCCCTATATTTCAGAATCTGAGGATCAGTCTCGGGGTCCCGCTAAGCTATAGACCATTGTCAGACGATTGGAGTTGGTGAGCCTCCCTTATTCCGCAAGGTCTTATCTCATGATTTCATTGTTTTTAGTTCATGGTCCGACCGGGGGCCTTATCCCGATCTTCAAATAGAAGTTGTTTTCTTTCAGTTAGTAGAGATTTCGCAAACAGGAATTAGATGGATTTGGGTCTTGTTGAAATTATAACCGTATGGTTTTGTTGAAATTGGATGACCATGATTCCGTTTTGTTTTCTGCATTCTCTTTATAGTATATGAATGGTGTGCATGATTGCCAGATAGAGAAGGGCACTCGAACCTTCATGATTCGGGATGCTCGTCACGGCCAGGGCCTCGGCTCAGGTCGTGACATAAATACTCCAACTTGTCCCTACTATGTCTCGTGGACACCCGACGCTGACGTAACACATAAATGTTGGAGGTATCATTTTGTAAGTTGGAGTGTTCAATTGACACAGTGGAGATGAGTTGTGTCTAACTCGTTTAGATGTGCATACTCAAAGTTATAGTGTTTTTTAACTTGCCAGCTGATGCCGGTGTGTCATTTGCAATTCAAAAGCTGGGCGATTTCCTCATACGAGAAGTTGCCCTGCGCAGAAGTCTGAGAGAGAACGTGCAATGGCTGCGAAATGAGCTGTTCTTCTTGCAACCTTTCCTTAAAGATGCAGAAGAAAATCAAAATGAAGATGAAAGAGTCCAACAATGGGCGTTTGAAATCAACTCTGTTGCTAATGATGCTATCGCTGTACTGGAGACTTATAGCTCCGTGGCAGGAGAAGGTAGCGACCATGTATTTGCTAGTCGTCTTAAGTCTTGTGCTTGCATCTGTAGGAAGGAAACCCAACTCTATAATGTCAGCAAAGAGGTCCAATCCCTCAAGCAACGAGTCATGGATATCTCTCATAGGCGAGAGACTTATGGTATTAGAAACATCGATATAATTGCAGGAGAAGGGCCAAGTAATAGGCCTAACAATCGGTCCGACCTGGTTAGAACACTAAGGAGAACTACCTCCTAGATGGATGACCAGGATATTTTTGTTGGCTTTCAGGATGTTGTAGAAAGATTTCTTGCTGAACTTCTCAAAGAAGAGTCTCGTCGAAGTGTCATCTCCATTTATGGCATGGGTGGTATAGGGAAGACCACTCTTGCAAGAAACCTCTACAACTGCCCTAGTCTCGTCACTAGCTTCCCAACGCGTGCTTGGATATGTGTTTCTCAAGAGTTCAACACCCCGGATCTCCTCCGAAGTATCATAAAAATCCGTCAAGGGTTGCACCAAAGAAACTCTAGATTTGTTGGAGAAGATGACAGAGAGAGATCTACAATTTTACCTTTGTGATCTATTGAAAGAACGCAAATATCTTGTGGTGGTTGATGATGTATGGCATAAAGCAGCATGGGAAAGTGTGAAAAGAGCACTCCCGGATAGCAAGAATGACAGTAGAGTTATTATTACGACGCGCAAGGAGGATGTGGCTAAAAGTGCGGATGACAATGGTTTAGCCTATAAACTTCGCTTCCTAAGACAGGAAGAAAGTTGGGATCTCTTCTGCAAGAAAGCGTGTCAGGTAAACAAGTTTGACAAAATTGGATGGTCTCCAGCAATGGAAGAAATAGCTAGGGAAATGGTGGAAAGATGTGGAGGCTTACCACTTGCCATCTTTGTACTAAGCGGCTTGCTTTCCCAGAAAAAAAGTCTAGAGGAATGGAAAAAGGTGAAGGCACACCTTTGGCGTCATATGCGGAATAACTCTATTGAGATCTCTCACATTTTATCGTTGAGCTACAATGATTTGTCAACTGAGCTCAAGAAATGTTTTCTTTACTTAGGTATTTTTCCAGAAGACACTGTCATCAGTACAGAAAAGTTGACACGTCTGTGGATGGCCGAGGGCTTCATATCTAGAGTGGAAGAAAGAATGGAGGATGTCGCTGAGGACTTCCTGAATGAGCTCGTTAGACGAAGCTTGATTCAAGTGGCAAAAACATTTTGGGAAAACATCATTGGATGTAGAATTCATGACCTACTCCGGGATCTTGCCGTGAAAAAGGCCACAGAGGTCAAAATTGTTCGATATTTATGATCCAAGAAAGTACTCTGTGCCCCTCTCCAGTCACCGACATGCCATTCATGCTCAATCACAGAGGTACCTCACTTGATTTTTCGACGCTGAAGTTAAGGTCACTTTTGTTCTTTGATGTAGAATTACGTAGCTGGGACAGTAAGAAATTTCTTTCTTACTGCAATATTTTCCAACATCTATATGTGCTAGATTTGGAGAGAATCTGTTTCACTCAACCTGAACTACCTGATGCGATAGGCAATCTGATCCATCTTAAGTTCTTAGTTTTGCTAGGTGCTAACGACTTTAAACTCCCATCGTCCATTGGCAAACTTAAAAACTTACAAACACTTGAAGTCTCGAACCCTGGTCATAGCTCATGTATGCTACCTTCCCAGATGTCTAACCTGATAAATTTAAGACATCTAACAGCTCGATATAAAGAACACGTGCAACTCAGCAAGCTTACAAGTCTACAAACTCTTAAATACATTCGTTCTGATAACTTTTAAGATCAAGACACTGTTGGTGTTCACAATCTTCAAGAATTAGTCATGGAAAAAGTTGTGAGCTCTCAATCACTAAATGTCATTGGCAGCTTGAAAAACCTTAGAACTCTCATGTTGGGTTGCGAATTTGGTGAACCATTTCCACCCCTTGAACCACTTTCTTCTTGTCGAAACCTCACCAAATTATGGCTACAGGGGAGAATAGAAAAACTGCCTCTTTCACATCAGTTGCCCAAGTCCATCACAATGATGGCGCTTTGGAATTCAGGACTCGCAGAGAATCCAATGCCTATTCTGGGAATGTTGCCAACCCTAAGAATCTCGATTTAGTAAGTGCTTATGAAGGAAAAGAAATTAACTGCAGTGATAACAGCTTCGTTCAGCTAGAATTCCTCCATTTAGCTAAACTTTTGAGCCTACAAAGGAGGCATTTAGCTGCAACTGGTATGCCTTCGATTAAAGGTTTTGGTATGCTTGCTTGTTCGAAGCTGCAGGAGATTCCACAAAGAATGAAACATGTTGCTCGCCTTGAGACAATGAAAATGGAAATAGAGGCCCGTAATCGCTTTCCAGGTTTCTATACATGATTGTTCGAGGCTACTCTCAAGCTTTTGATGGACATTCATATTTTCACCTCCTACGAAATCACAAAGGTACTTACAAATAAAATTTCAATCTATACCGACCGTTTATTTGATTTGTTATACACATGCTATCTCAGTTTTGTACAAACTTGCTGCTTTTTCATGATACTTAAAAACCAACTATAAGTAACTGTGTGTAAATAAACTTGATACTCATACAATCATGAATATTTTAACTAAACATTGTCAAGGTTAGTAGGTAGTAGAGCGTTTCCTAGCCTATCTTTCCATATTTGTAATCATAGTATTTCTTCTTTAGTTTCTTGCCCTTCGTCTTTTATTACTATCTATTGTTTCCTGTCTTTTTCTCAGAATGTATTTTCTTTCTGTTGTATCTTGCCGGTTTCTTCACTTTTATTCTTTCCTTTTCCGACCTACTTTTCAATATGCTTTTTCTTGAGCCAAGAGTCTATCAGAAACAACCTCTCTATCCAAAAGGTAGGAGAGACCCCACTGATGAGATTTTTTTCTGTCCTAATACCTATTATAAAATTGTTTATTGTAGAGGAGGGGCTTGCATAAAATGGGAAACTTCAGTAGCAGATGCCAAATTCTCAAGAACTCCAAGCCATCTACTTGAATGACATTAGCTTTAAGCTATATTGCTCGGATTCTTTATAAATGTCAGCGGGTGCGTATCAGATTCTCCAAAAGTACTGCATTTCTTGGAGAATTCAACACGGGTATGGCATCGTCCGTGCAAGTTAGGCTTTAAAAGCTTGTTTGTTGCAACCTTAGAGATTACCTCAACACTGTCGATGCAAGATTTTATAGGGCGTATTCCTTATCAGATTGTTTTATTTCCTTTCTAAAGTAACTGTTTCGTCGCGGTTTGGATTATTTAGTTATTTTAATGTTAGGATATTTCACCAATTGATTTGTTAACTTCACTGAGACTTAAGGCTAATATGAGGTCTTAATTTTTTCGAGTTCTTGGATTGTCTTTGTGGTCATTTGAGCCAAGGGTGCATCGGAAACAGCCTTGCTACCCCTCAAAGATAGGGTAATGGGTAATGTCTACGTACACCCTACCCTCCCCAGTCCCAGACCCTATTTGTGGGAACACGCTGGGTATGTTGTTGTTGTTCGTGGTCATTAGGCCAATAGCACAGAAATTAAAGGCATAATACATAGACAGTACTTTTCACTTAACATCAAATTGTATCTATTGTACGCAGCCTCACCTTACATTTCTACAAGGGTCTGGTTTCCAAGGCTTGAACCTGTGACCTCCTGGTCATATGACAGCAACTTTACCAGTTACTCCAAGGCTTATCTTCGGGATGTATCTCTTAAAAGAAATTTAAATGATTGGGAAGTCCAAAGATTAACTGAGTTATTGAAAATATTGGAGTCATTTTAAGGTTTAAAGGAAGGAGAGAACGGTTTATGGTGGACAGAACCAAGCAAAGGGATTTATAAAGTGAGCTCAGGTTATAAGGTCATGAATAGGCTTCCACAGAACCCCATTTGGCCTTGGAGACAAGTCTGGAGAGACAAATACTACTTAAGGTGGCATGTTTCACTTGGCCACTAGCAAAGAAAGCAGTACTAACACATAAGAACCTGAGGAAGAGAGACATCATTTTAGTGACTCACTGTTGCTTATGTGGGGAAGCAGCTAAAACAGTCAGCCACTTGTTCCTGCATTGGAAGATCTTCATCAATCTCAAGAGGTATCCAATGGTCAATGCCTAGAAAGATTGTCAACACTCTTTATTGGGAGGAAGCTGGGAAAAGAAGCTAAGAACAGAAGCTACTGGAGGACCATTCCAGTCTGAGGTGTCAAACAAATGAAAAATTCTGCTTCAACTGTGCACCCAGTTGTCCCTTTAGACGAGGGAAGCCACTTCATTGATATATTAGTTTCTGGAGAAGTACTATGCATAAAAATAGAATCGAAACTATTGTTGATGGTTCTGGTGCACCTCATCAATAAACGTATGTCTGTCTTTGCTTAATAAGAGATTTTGGAAAAGGAAAAAAGTGTATTGAAGACATAATTAAGTAATAAAAGTGTGTTGTATCTACAAAATTAAGCTTTTTGTGTCATACTTCAACATGGTACCGAAGCAAACAGATGTCCTGGGTTCGAACCTCACTGCCAAGTGCCACCCATTATCAAAAAAGAGTAAGCTCATACGTGAGGGAGTGTGTTAAAGACATAATTAAGTCCATAAGGTGTATACTCTCTTACAACGTAATTTTTTAGATGAGATGATCACACATGTCACCATTAACTTAACGTCAATAACACTCTTATCACCAGTTCATATGTGAATGTTACACAATCTCAACCTTGATTCCTCTATTGAATTCAACATTGTTCAAATTAAACAACTTAAAGGTTAAGCTGAAACGGAATAAAAGGATAAACACAAAGCCCAACGAACACCAAATTGATAATTCGTACCTTTTTTGGCTCTCTCTTGCAGTCTGAATCACTTGACACATTTGGAAAAGATGGAAGATTCAGAATGATTGATTCATCCTTTGAGGGCATTGAACTGTCAGTAAAAGGTTGATATCTTTAGTGCCAGAATCATCAATTAAACTGATGGTTCCTTTGGCCTAAAAATTTCCTGACTTCCACAGATACTTTCAAGTGCACTGGACGATGTGCTAGGGAAATCAAAATCTGACCTCAACCCACACCCACCTCCTTCAATAACATCAGATGACGAAAACCAACCAAGGTCATCTTCAGACTTCAATACTACCTACAAGTCCAAAAGTTGATTCACAACTTCTGGAAGAGGCAATGATCAGTGAGCACTCATAAATTATTTGGTAAGTCTTCTTTAAAAGAAGAAGAAACAAGAGTAAAGTATAAAACTAGAAACGAAAATTACCTAACAGTCTGTCACATCCTCAAATATTTCCTTCTCACAACAGCTATAATATAAGAGACCGGCAGTGTTTTTATCTGTTAGAATTTAGAACTGAAGAGAAAGGAAAAGATAAGTTTCAGCAATAGCTTTCATTCATTGATACATACCAACATCTTACAAAAGACTACACTTAGTCTCACAACACATAGCTCACATAGTATCTTACAAGACACACTTCTCAAAATAAGGACTACCATTTATTTTATAAAAAATCTAAACATAATATTTAAGAGAAACTATTAAACAAAAGACTATCGAGAAAAATCTCATATTCTAACACTCCTTCTTAAGATTTTTCTTGGATACTCCCATCATAGCCCTTTGAACTTCAAATTTCCCTTTAGGAAGAGCCTTGGCCAAAATGTATGCAATCTGCTGATCGAAGATGCATAAACCAGATTAACTTCTCCATCCTTCTCTGCTTGTCTGATAGCGTGAAACTTCACATTTATATGATTGCTACGACCATGTTGCACTGGATTTTTTACCATTAAATTGCTGACTTGTTGTCAACCTTAATAACAGTAGTTTTAATTTGATTTTGCTCTAGATCACATAGAATTTTTCGTAACCATAGAGCCTGATTAGATGCACTAGCAGCAGCAATGTATTTTGCTTCTGCAGATGATTGAGCTACTACCTTTTGCTTTTTTGAATTCCATGAGAACATGCCTGAACCAAGTGTAAAAGCATATCCAGAAGTGCATTTCATATCATCACTACTTCCTGCCCAATCACTATTTGCATAACCCATCGATTGCCTTTGCTCTTCCCTTTTAAACCAAATACAATAATCAATAGTTCCCTTGATATACCTAAATGTTTATTTAGCAATACGAAGATGAACTTGACTTGGATAATGCATAAACCTTGACAAAAAACTTGCCACAAATATGAGATCGTGTTTTGTTGCTGTCAAATATAGCAAACTACCAATTCGACTTCTGTTAATTGTTTAATCAGTCTTATCACCTCCTTCAAACTTTGAGATATTTTTATTGTGAACTAGTGGAGTCGATACAGGCTTACACTTCTCCATATTGAATATTTTAAGAACATTCCATGCATATTTTCTTCTAGAAATGAAGATTCCATCAGTAACTTGATGAATCTCCATTCCCAGAAAGTAATTTATTTCACCCAAATATGATATCTCAAACTTGGTCTCTATTTTTTGCTTGAATTAATTCACCATAGCTTCATTGCTTTTGGTTACCAGAAGATCATCAACATAGAGTGATACCACAAGCATATCTCCACCTTTAGCCTTCTTCACATACAAAGTGCTTTATTTATACTTCTTTTGAAGCCATAATGAATCTAAATGATACAACTTCTAATTTGATTAAGCTGCCAAAGCAAATAGAAGTCGTATCGTATCATGTCTTGCAACAGGTGTAAATGTGTCTCCATAATCCAGACTTGTAACTTGCACATAACCTTTCACAACAAACCTTGCTTTGTGTTTATAAATTGAACCATCTGGATTATATTTGGTTCTATAAACCCATTTCACCCCTATTACATTTTTGTCTTTGGGTTTATCAACCTGCTTCTAAGTGTCGTTCTTCTCTATCATACCAATATCCTCCTTTGTGGCTTCAATCCAAACATCGTGTTTTGAGGTTTCTTGATGGGTATTGCATTCCAAGATTGCAATATTGTATCTTTCATATATCTCAGAAGGGGGCCTTGTCTTCAAAATTGGCGAATCAAGTGAGGATTCACCATCTGATTCTTCATCTTCTTTCATATTTTCAAAGCCAAATGATTGTATTTCAGGAAGCGGATGCAAGTTTAGATAACCTGCATTTTCTTTCTCAACTTGCTCTTTATCCGAATTCCAATAAGCATGCTCATCCACTACTACATCTCTTCTCATGAAAATACCTTTTGTTTGCAAGTTAAAAACTCTATAACCTTTGGTTTTCAATGAATAACCAATAAATATACTCAATTCACCTTTTGGTTCAAGCTTGATTCTTTTGACTAAAGGAACATGAGAATAGCATATCGAACCAAAGATTTTTAATTGCTTGGCAAATGGCCTTTTTCTACTCCATGCCTCAATAGGAGTTTTATCACCCACAACTATAGTTGGCAGCCTATTCAATAAATAAACTGAGGTAGAAACAACTTCTGCCCAAAAACTTTACGGTAGTTTATTTTCAAGCAACAAACATGTAGCTATTTTAACTACCGTTCTGCTCTTTCTCTCTGAAACCCCATTTTGTTCTGGTTAATAACGTACTGTCAACTTGTGATCAATCCCACATCTTCACAATACTTATTGAACTCATTTGAGGTATATTCACCTCCATTATCTTACAGTCACTCTGTCTTTCAGCAAAAGCTTTAAACTTCTTGAAAACTGAAAATATTTGAGACTTGTTACTCAAAAAATATACCCAAGTCATCCTTGTTAAGTCATCAATAAATAATACAAAATATTTATTTTGACCCAAGGATAATGTCTTATAGGTCCACATACATCAGTGTGAACAAGTTCAAGTTTTTTAGTTGCCCTCCAGGTAGGACTTTTAGGAAATGCTTTCCTATGAACCTTACCCATCTGACATGACCCCCAAACTTCTTAGATAGTGAGATCTCTGGTAAATATTTAGTCAAGCTCTTCTCATACATAGATTTTTAAGTAGCATAGTTAAAATACCCATATCTTCTATGCCATAACCATAAACTGTCCAATCTTACAAAATTGGTACTATCAAACTTTCCATCCACTGGAAAGATCCTATCCATCATTTCTACTTTGTCAATCAAAGTATCATCAGTATCAAAAATCAAACAATGCTTTCCCTTAAAAAGTACGGAGTAACCTTTAGACATCACTTGGCCAACACTCAACAGGTTACATGCTAAAGAAGGAATATACAACACATCATGTATAAGCTTTTTACCTTGTTTAGTTTGAAAGGCAACTGAACACTTTCCATGTGCTTCTAATTTTGCACCATTCTCCATCCTAACTTTAGCTTTAAGTTACTTTTCAAGTGTGAGAAACATGAGCTCATTATATGACATATGACTAGTGCACCCACTGTCTAGGAACTATTTCGATTAGTTGGTTGTGTTTTTTTCATGAGTAGCCATAAACAAGCTCTTTCCTTTTCTGACTCTTCAGTGAAATTCGCCTGATGAACATGGTGTTGTTGTGGTTGATTCTGCTTGGCCCTGCAATTCTTCTAAATATGTCCCATTTTTCTACAGAATCTGCATTGAATTGATGGCTTTTTTTTAACCAACAATCCTTTTCTTGATGATTGGTTCTTTTATAGTGGATGCAAGGTGGAAATTTTTCTTTCTGTGAAGATCCTATCCACGGCTTTCTCTTTGCTACTTTATCTCCTTCCATCCTCCTATTGTCCTTCACAGGTTGCTTACCTTTGTGCTTTGCTTGAAATGCCGCTTCTTCTACTTCTTCATCTCTTATACTTGTTATTTGTTCTTGGGCTTACAACTTTCTAATCAGCTCTACGGATAAAGTCTTCAAATCACAAGATTCCTCTATTGTTGAAATCTTGGACTCGAACCTTACTGGTAAGCTTATCATCATTTTCTCCACCACCTTTGAATCTAGAAAAGTTTCACCGAATAATCTTATCTTGTTTACAATTTTCAAAAGTTTGGCAGAGTACTTTTTCATGGTATCTCCTTCTTTCATCCTTAACATCTCAAATTCTCTTTTAAGAGTTGATAGTTTGACAGTTTTTACACAGTCATTTCCGTCGAACTCCTCTTTTAGCTTCTCCCATGCTTCTTTAGGTATTTCACAAGCCATTATTCTTATGAAAATCACATCTGAAAGTGTTGAATGAAGACAAGTGAGAGCCTTTGGTTTCTTGGACTTTGCATCTTCATAATTCTCCATTTGTGCAACAGTTGGATTTGGTCCCAGTGGAGGGGGATTATTTTCACTTTCAACTACTTTCCATAAACTAAGAGCTTTGAGATAAGCCTTCATCTTTATCACCCATATGTGATAATTTTCTTCTGTAAACATAGGAGGACCTGCACCCAAGAAGCTGTTGGATGCCATGTTACCACTGTCAGCTCTCTCAGCTTAGAAGATTTGAAAAAAAAAAAATGTTTATCTTTAAGCCTTCACAGATCCCTCAAGAAGAATGGCTCTTGATACCACTGTTAGAATTTGGAACTGAAGAGAAAGGAAAAGATAAATTTCAGCAGTAGCTTTCATTCATTCACACATACCAACATCTTACAAAAGACTACACTTATAACTACATAAGTCCGACAAGACACACCTCACATAGTATCTTACAAAACACACTTCTCAAAATAAAGACTACCATTTATTTTTTTAAAAAAATAAACATAATATTTAAAAGAAACTATTAAACAAAAGACTATCTAGAAAAAATCTCATATTCTAACATTATCTCATGATTACCATCGAAAAAAACTGAGATCATCAAGTGCCTGAGAAAAGGGAACAAGTGGATAGCTATACAGGTTTTCCCCAACTGCAGCACTCTTGTCATCCAGAATGGAGCCAAGAGTAGATTGTGGTGCTTCTACTATTCAAAGGAGGAATTTCGGCGTCCTTTTGCTGATTATTATATTGAATAGATTGACCTCCTATGGTTCTTAATAAACGAAGTACTTCATACTGAGTTTTCTCACAGCTATCTGGGAGAGAAGTTTAAGTTCATTAGCTTGTTCACAAGTAGGATGTCACGCAATATGATCATCACTGAGGCAAACTTCATTTGATGTTATATCTTCAAGCTGTAGCACCAGTTACTAGAATATTAGCTGTAGTAACTGCAGAAGATACTTCCTTGAAATCAATAAATCAAAAGTATAATGCAACATTAGCTTTTTTAAATTGAAATAATCATAGTTTGGATTAAGATCGATTATTTCCACTAATTGACATACTAAAAGTTCTCTTATAGTAACGAACGAAACTAAGATCAATGTATTTGACAAACTAAATTCTAACAAAAAAAAAAAAAAAAAAAGCACTCCTTCCCTCCCTCTCTCTCTCCCACTCTTTCTCTCTCTGTGACAGAGAGAGAGAGAGAGAAATGAAGCATATATAATGCACATTAATACGAATAAATTGAAAAGACTATTATAAGAGAGCTAAAAGAAAGAAAATTATGCAGAAAAGGTGAGGAAATTCAGATTTCAGCCCCATGCTACACTGTTCTCCAGCTGCTTTTGGTTTCACTTTGCGTGAAGGAAGAGAGTTACTCTCACTGTAATAACATCTGTTGAACAGGCAAAGAGAAAATAGACACAGTTGAAGAAATATAAATTGAGAGATGAACTGAGCTAAAGGAGGAGAAGGAGAAAAAAGCTCGTATGTTTAAAAAAAGAGAAAAGAAGAGAGGGCTGAACTTGAACTTAGTATTGAATTTGGTTATGAGCAACATACAAAGAAACTCCTTATATAAGAGAAACTGGGAAGAATGTCTATATGTTCTAACACACTACAGCACTAATCCTTTTCACACACCTATTGAACTCAAGATGGTGAAGCAAATTAGTGTGAAAATCAATAGTGAAAAGCCACCTCAAATACGAAAACAACAAATTAACTTAGAATTTCCAAAAATGACTGATGATGCTACACTGTGTCATGAGCCGAAGGTCTATCAGAAACAACCTCTCTATACTTCATCTGAGGTAATGATATGGACTATATACACTTTACCCTCCCCAAACTCCACTTTGTGAGAATACACTGGGTATGTTGTTGTTGGCTGATGCTACACTGTATCCATCAGATGCTGAATTTGACGATATTATGCTGTTAGCTTATAACTAGATTATGAACAAAGGCTAAAACACTTGGGGGTCGTTTGGTAAAAGTGCATAAGAAAAAAAAATGCATACATTAGCTTTATGTATAATGTATAACTAATGCAAGCACTAGTTACATACTCTACTTAGTATTATGCTATGTGTATTACATGGAAATCCATGGTATTAGAAATGCAAGGTTGTTCCAATGCATGCATTAGCATGGTTAAAGACACAATTGTCTCTCAAAACCTTTCCACACCTTTTCTACTATATTTATGGATGGTATTTTAGTAAACAAATAATTTTTTTTAGAAATTATACAACGCATGTTTTTTTAGTACTCCAAACAAGACACTGCATACGAATCATGTCACGTAACTAATGCAAGCATAACTAATACCAACATTAATACTATACAATAGTCAACACTATTCTTATACATCCTACCAAACGACCTCTTACTAGCTTAATGAGATCGTTGTCCTTCAAATGAACTGGCTGATCTGATTATAATCAGTTTCTGTAATATTGGACAGCAAGCATTTTAGGAACAGGTGATAGGAATTATTCTAGGAGATGGTTTAGATGAACTCCCTTGGTTCAAGGATACTCAGCTTCCACATACTAAGAAAAGGCATAATACATAAACATGCCCTTTAACTAGGCATCAAATCACATCTATGACCTCCAACTTTGGATGTGCACAAGTAGGCACTTAATTTTGTATAAAGTTGAATAAGTAGACACACACGTTCTATGTGATATAATACATGTAGGATAAGAATTGACCACGTAGGAAGCCACATGAACATATGTGTTTACTTGTTCAACTGTATACAAGTTAAAGTGCCTACACACCCAAAGTTAAAGATCATAAATGTGATTTGAGGTCAAGTTAAAGAACATGTTTATGTATTGTGCCTTAAGAAAAGGTTGAATGAACCAATTACCATATTGGTAGGCAACGAAAGGACAAACAAACTACAACGATGATAGCAATTTAACATCAGCTGCTATAAGGGGATAAAGTAGAAGAACTAAAAATAAATTTCCAAGGTTATTTGTCTTCTCTCATTTTCAACAAACAAAATCAAGAACGTGCAGAGAGGCATCACGATTATGGATATTGTAGATGTATAAAGGTGGAAGAGGTTAAGGGTGTTATTCGTAGGATGAGTAGGATAGAGCGATTGGGCAGATGAAATTTTAGTGAATTTTTGGAAGAGCACAGACAACGCAGGTATAGAGTGACTGACTAAGTTGTTTAATGTTGTTTTCAAGATGACGAAGATGCCTGATGCATGGAGATGGAGTACAATGATTCTGTCGTACAAAAACAAGGTTAATATTCAAAATTGCAATAATTATAGTGGTATCAAGCTGCTGAGCCATACTATGAAGGTTTGAAAGAGGACGGTGGGGAGGGTGATGAATATTTACAAGAACCAGTTTAGATTTATGCCAGGATGCTTTACTACAAAAGTCATTCATCTCATAAGAATACTGAGCAGTATATGGAGAGGAATGGACTTACACATGATGTTCATCAACTTGGAAAAGGCTTGCGATAAAGTTCTCAGGGAGCTGCTTGAAGGCGAGAGTTGTACATGTACACTAGATCAATTAAGGACATGTACGATGGAGCCATGATCGAGTACAAACAATGGAGGAGACTCAGCGCACTTTCCCGTGTTGATGGGGTTGTACCAGGGATCGACCTTTATCCTATTTTTATTTGCCTTGGTGATGAATGTATTGACACAGCATATTCAAGGGGAGGTACCTTGGTGTATGTTATTTGTGAATGATGTAGTTTTGATTAATGAGCCTCACGATGGAGTTAATGATAAGTTGGAGGTCTCTGCAGTCTAAACGGTTCAAGTTGAGCTGGACTTAGACTGAATACTTAGAGTGCAATTTTAGTGATATGATGTATAAGGCAGATGTGGAAGTGAGGCTTGATACACAGGACATCCAAAAGGGAGGTGGTTTCAAGTATCTTAGATCCATTATCTAGGAAAATTGAGAGATTGACGAGGATTTCGCTAACCATATTGGTACAAGGTAGATGAAATGGAGACTCACTCCTGGAGTCTTGTGTAATAAGAAGGTGGTGCCACCTAAATTTAAAAGGCAAGTTCTACAAAGTGGGAGTTAGACCACCTATATTATAAGAAGCAGTGTTGGTCAATCAAGAACTCTTATATTCGAAAAATAAAAGTGGTGAAGATGAGGACTTTGCGATGGATGGTGCCAATATGCTAAGAGAGATAGGATTAAGAATGAGGATATCAAAGGTAGGAGTGGTTTCAATGGAAGATAAGATCCGAAAAATGAGGTTGAGATAGTTCAAACATGTGATAAGGAGATGCATAGATGCCTTAGTACAGAGATGTGAGAGGTCGGCTATGAATAAATTTAAGACAAATAGAGGTAGACCAAAAAAGTATTGGGGAGAGATGATTAGACAAGACATGACACAGTTGCAGCTTACCGAGGACATGACCAAAGGGAAATGTGGACTCAAATTAGGGTAGATGATGTGAAAAATATAAGAGAATAACATCATTGAATTATTATATCTACATTATTACATCAATACCCTATTTGTCGATACTACATATTAGAGTGCGTACCCTACTGATTTTAGTGTTTTACTCTAATAGTTGCCTATCAGTGGAACAAGTCAACTAACGTTGTTCACTTAAGTAAAAATGAAGACAATTATTTTTACGTGGAAAACACCCGGCTCAAGGAAGGTGTAAAGAAGCATGACTTGTACCTCTACAGGATTTAACTCCAACTTCACTAATACTCTTGAGCCTCAATAATCAACAAATTACAAGACTTCTTGTAAACTAGGAATTAAAACTTCTAACTCTTATTTCTACTATAACACAAATCTTCCCAAGATAATTGTACCCAAGTCTTCGAGTTCTCTAACTTGAAGACACAATTCCAGACTCAGTTTTTACTGAGACTAGAAATAATACACATTACAACTCAAAGAACCAACCTACTACAAAGTGTACGACTTGCTAAGGAAAGGACCAGGTTCTTCTTCAAGTTAGTAAATTGATTTGCTAATTGATGCTTCTCTTATCAGTGCTTGAGTGAAACTCTTGAATATTGTATCTTCTATTTAAGCCACTCCAATTTGAGTCCTTTCGATGATGTGCACTTCTTTCTTCAATGGAACTCTTCTAAGTAGTTTCACTTCTTATTGTATTAAGTCTCCTTGATCGAGTAGGAATCCAATATTTGCCCAATCCTCAAGTGTTTGTGTTTATCTCTTTTTCAACCTCTTTGCTGCATGTGATAAGTATTGAGAGCATATCTGATACTTTTTGATTGTCCACTCCTGACTTTACGCATTTTTATCTTATCAGTAGTCTTGTATCAGCTTATGTGCTTCACATGTGAGAACTAGTATAACTCACATGTTTCACAGACATATGTCAATCATCAAAATTTATTTGCTCTAACAAATTCCTCCTTTTTGATGATGACAAACCATTCAGCACATGTTTCACAGCCTCACAACATTATCACAACACTTCTTAAATTCTTGACATACTGTATAAAGAACTAAGACATAAGAACATTTAGAAACAGGTTAGTCATTAAGTTATAAACATTGCACAATCTAATACTTTCCCCTTTTGATATCATCAAAAAGTAAGTACGCAGTAAGAGATGTTTAATAATCCATGGCCACTGGGCCTATCACTAAAACAATTAAAAGCTGAAGTAAAGAACCATCATTCATTAGATTAAACATGAGCAAAACACAATTAGTAATGATGTTCATTACATCCAAGAGCAGGCTAACATCAACCAAAATAAAAAAACTAATAGGATAAACGGATGATACGGAACAAACAAGGGAACACGAAATCACACCCCAGAATAGTCCACAAATCATAACAAATCGTGGACCAAGTGGGAACCTCTCTCGGATTCACTATCTAGAACAAGAAAGAAGAGGATACAAGGTGTTAATACACCAAAACAGCCAGCCAACAAGAAGTTTAGAAACACAATATGAAGCTCCACAATATTACAATAGCAACAAGAACAAACAGGTTACATTAACAACACAAGAAGGTGAAACTAAAACAAGATACAAGATAGTTGGACAAATGTTGATGTAGTCTTAACAACCCAAGAGAATATTCCACTCTTGGACCTTTAAAACTTCACAAAACAAACACCTAACTCTTACAATTGACACAAGAGAGGCGTCCACCACCCAAGCACCAACGTATCAAGCAAAATGCAATACACAAGAGAATCCACCCTTATGTTATGCCCTAGCTTCAATTGGACTCTCTCTTACTCTAAGAGAAGTATTCTTGAATAATAATGATCAACTAAAGAAATAAACCATACAATGTTCTATTTATACTATATTACAATAATAGACAAAATGACAAAAGGGCCCTTTAGTGACTAGCCTTCAAAAATACTCAAAAGTTTCATGATCATGATCATACTTGTATCATCCTATCCATCTTGAGGAATTTGCCCACAAATTCATAACCTCACCTCTTTTACAAAGGCACTTCACAATCTCCTTCATACGGCCACACATCTTCTACATCTTCCTCGCCTTGCATTTTAACCTTTTTTGCTCTCCATCTTGAGGCTTGCCATCAACCTTAGCCGATTCAATTACTATTTTTTCTCTAAGATAGTACAATTTTCCCTCCTTTAGGATCACGTTCCTACGATTTGGGCACTCACTAGCCTTGTGCCCCCACCCTTGGCATTTGAAGCATTTAAATCCCTTGGGATTGGAAGTAGAATTCAATTTACCTTCATACCTTGGAGGATGTTTTTGGATAACCTTGGTGGCCTTGGGTTGGGTATCCATGAATGGATTATCTTTGAGCTCTCTCTCAACCTCTAAAGCCGCATGGAAGATGCCATCTATGGTGTCGAATTTGTGAAGCGTCATGCGAGTGGACATGTCCTTGTTTAACCCAACCTTAAAGCGTACAATATCATGACTTACTTGCTCGCCTCGGTGGTCAAGTTTCAACATCAATTGTTGAAATTCATCGTAGTAAGCCATGACACTCTTGTTCCCTTGCCTCAAATTGTATAATTTAGCATGCCTATAAGTCTCGGGCAAGTACCTTTGTCGCATAAGGTTCTTCAATCGAAACCAAGGAGGAGGTTATCCCTCAATTATCTCATTCCCAAACCGTTTAACATACTCCCACCATGTATTAGCATACCCTTCAAAGTGAGCTATAGCATAACAACTTTTTTTTTCTTCGGTGAGATCATTAAATTGGAAGATCTTGTCACAAGATGACTCATATGCAAGGTAGGCTTCGGGATCACTCTTACCTTTGAAAATGGGAAGGCTCACTTTGATGGAATTGAGACCTATATCTCGGTTTGGGTGGCCATCTCTCACCTCTCGGCGTAACTCCCCATGTCTACGCCTCATTCTTTTTTTCCTTAAGTAAAAATCATCATACGGCCCATAACCATCATGTTTTCCTCTCCTACCATAGCCCTCAACATGGATGGGTCTATTTGGGTTAAGTGGAGCTTGTAGTGGCAGGATTGGATTTGGATAATGAGGTCTTTAGTCAAGTGGAGTTTGGATGGGAGGGTTCGGGTTTGGTGATGGTATTTGGGTTCGAAGCCCTTCTTGTTGGACTTGGTGGAGTGAAGGATGGCTTGGTCTATCTTGTTCTCGTCTTCATGAGTAAAGATTGGTTTGATTTATGGCAATTGGTGTATATTACATTTGGTGCAAGGTCTCGGGAGTATTAGTTGGGGAAATGTTTTGAGGGGTAGAAGGTAGACTCCTTTGGCTTTCCACACGTTCTAATCTCCCACTCATTGATGCCACATTCGTATCTAATTTCTCAAGACCCACATTCAACCTAGCCACATCTCGGGACATAGTTTCAAGGCGAGCCAAAATGAGATTGATGGCATTATTATCCACTGTTTAAGCATTTAAAGCCTCGGGTTCCATTGTGGTAGTATCAAAAATAACCCTTCAAGTTACGATCGAATCAAGATACCAAATCAATCCTCAACGTCACACACAATAATACAATGCAAAACCTACAACAAAAAACACACGTTGTTTCAAAACAACCTCCCACAATGAGATCCCACCTTCAAGTTTCTTCAAACTCAAGCTCAACATTGGTGGATGGCTCAAATAACTTCCAATTTAGCTCAAATTCGAACCCTATACTCCTATAGTGTTAAAGAACACAAATCTAACACTAAAAACACAAGAAAAATGCAAAATCAAAAACTCAAAATTTGACCTAGGGTCAAAAACGGGTTTAGTATATTTTTGGGGGATTTTTTATTTTGACACTTCTTTTTTTGTTGGGATTTTCAATTTCTATACTCTAATAGTATTAGGGAACAAGATCTAACACTAGAAACACACAAAAATCAAGTTTTTTGAAAGACCCTAAAAACGTAAACAGTAACCTTTTTTTTTCAAGATTGATTTTGTTGGAACAAAATCAAACCATGATTTGATACCAAATGATATGGAACAAACAAGGTAACACGAAATCACACCCCAAAATAGTCCACAAATCACAATAAATTATGGACCAAATGAGGACCTCTCTCGAATTTACTATCTAGAACAAGAAAGAAGAGGATACAAGGTGTTAATACACCAAAACAGCCAACCAACAACAAGTTTAGCAACACAAGATGAAGCTCCACAATATTGCAATTGAATCAAGAACAAATGGGTTACATTAACAACACAAGAAGCCGAAACTAAAACAAGATACAAGATAGGTAGTTAGACAAATGTTGATGTAGTCTTAACAACCCAAGAGCATATTCCACTCTTGGACCTTTAAAACTTCACACAACAAACACCTAACTCTTACAATTGACACAAGAGAAGCATCCACCACCCAAGCACCAACATATCAAGCAAAATGCAACACACAAGAGAATCCACCCTTATGTTATGCCCTAGTTTCAATTGGACTCTCTCTCTCACTCTAAGAGAAGTATTCTTCAATAATAATGATCAACTAAAGAAATAAACCCTACAATGTTCTATTTATACTACATTACAATAATAGACAAAATAACAAAAGGGCCCTTTAGTGACTAGTCTTCAAAAATACTCAAAAGTTTCATGATCATGATCATACTTGTATCAACGGGCCATCAAAGAGAAATCACTAAGGTACTTAAGAGGTGATCTAAGTTGATGAAGAGAAAGAGGTGATCTAAGTTGATGAAGAGAAAGAGGTGATCTAAGTTGATGAAGAGAAAGAGGTGATCTAAGTTGATGAAGAGAAGGCAGAAGGGATGAGAGCAATCAACTTGCGCATGATTTCAGCATTAAAAGATCTTTCACTCTCAAGGGCAAGTTGAAGTAAAGTGATCTAAGCACGAAGTTGTAAATTTTCATTCTACACAGCTTTTAATTCAGCAAACTTGGCACTAAGAGCATTCCTCAGACTCTGAATAGGATTGTCTACACTTCTCATAGAAACAGGTAGCCGCATATGGTCCACAGTCCCAATAACACCTTTGGTGGTCAGCATAGACCAGACTTGGATAGGCACTCCAAACTTTTCAAATATAGGTGTGAGCTAGAATTCATAGGGAAGAGCATGACCATTCACTTTTTTAAGGAGAACCCTTTATATATGCTTTAGGATAATCCTAGAAAGATCAATATTCACCTCAGTATCCAGTTTCTCCATAGAGTAAGATCAAGAAAGTTGGCTACAGTCCTTCTTTCCTTCCTAGGGGTGAGCATCTTGTGAACAACATCAAAGTAGAGTTGATAAAGTGGAGTCCTCTCTCTTTTGAGAACTCTATGATGATTGATCAGGTGAGGGTTGCCAAAAAACTTATGAGATATATCTAGGGTAGATACAATATTGTTAAGAGGGGGGCAAGTGACCTTGACATAGTGACCCCAACCCCCTGAAGAAATGTGTAAAATTCTAGCAATATTAACAACATAGAGATTCATGGTGATCCCTTGAACAGTGGTAGAGGACATATCACCAATAGCAACCCCATTAGTATAGAACTCATAAACCTCAGGTTTGGCAAACTTTCTTTGTAAGTCATCTTGAAGAAATAAGTGTGACCACCCTTGGACCTCTAGTTTTGCTAATAGCACATTCATATCATCACCCCTAAAACCATTAACAACGCGACCTTTAGTTAGCTTACATTCTTAAAAATAAAAATAGTAATCTTCAGGAGTCTCCTGATTGGCAGGGGATTCATGAAGTTCAAAATCTGGATCCAGCTCAATAGGTGTATCAAGAGGAGAGTAAGACTCAGAAGACTCAGAGGGAACAGGTTTGGTAACCTATTTCTTTGAACGTACAGATGACTTTTTTGTAGTGGGTTTGGAAGATAAGGAGGATTATGAGACAGATGTAGGTTTAGGTTGAGGTGAGGGTTTAAGAGAAGAATAGGGTTTTGGAACTGTTCCTTTGATTGACTTGCCTTTATGTACTAAGTGAATAAGGATATCAGGAGAGGATGAATGAGAAGAAGGAGGAGATGTAACAACTTATTTTCTTTTACTTTCTTGAAGGGCTTAAGCTAAAGATGCTTCTTCCCGTTGTTTTTTCCCACGAGTGTGAGGAGTTCTAGGAGTGGGTACAACAGGGGTGGGTTTACCTAGATCTTGTTCTTCAACAACAATGGTGGGGGAAGATGGTTTTCTTTGTGATTTAGTTCTTGACCTTCTTGGGATCAAATTAGCAATAGGTTCATTATCAGGGTCGATAATTTGAAGAGGGATCAGAGGTGGTAGTGAAGGTTTAGAAGAGGATGAGTGTAATACCCGTGCTTTTTCTTAGCTTAAAAATCATCTCAAGGATGTTAGAAATTGCTTTGAAATAATAATTTATTCTTATACACGTAGTATTTCCATAGTTTTTACTTCCTATCATGTGGGAAATTGAATAAGTTTTCCATCAATATATAATTCGCCCAAATTTGACACCCGGGCGAAGAGTTAGAGCCTTTTTAGTAAGACAGTGTTTGACCTAAGCCTTCAGCGCATCGCGGAGATAGCTCAAATGGCAATTGTCAATTTCTAGTGTTACTCCATGATACTGGCACGTCGCACCAAACTTCCAGGTCATAGCCAAGGTGGCAACACGATAGCTCCGCATCGCACCACCATGCAATTTTCCTATTGTTAATTTCCAGTGACACGGCGCGATAGCGTCGCGTCGCGCCAAGGGCCCAACTCAAGAAATTTTACTAAAAATTTAATTACGTATCCAGGGTTAAAAAGGTCAATTCCCCCCCCCCCCCCCCCATATAAGCTTTCAAACATGGGATTTAGCCACTTTTTACTCAAAACATATTAGTTTCTCTCAAGTTTATCTCAAGAAAAAACTAGGGTTTCTATTGGGGATTCAAATTCAGAAAGGTTTCACCATCAATCTTCACGAAATCACGATCTAAGGTATGCGTAGTGTTCATCTATGGGTCCATTTCGTTCATAGATCTCAAGAACCATGTTTTAAATATTATATTGTGATTGTCTTGTTGTAATATGACCATGTACATGTTGGTGATTGTTGTTTAAGTTTCAAGATGATATCTAAAGGTGTTTTCATGAAGTATATCTGTTCGTTAGTTAAAATCCATGAACTTTATGTGGTTTAAAATGGGGAAACTCATGAAAACACACCTAAGCTAAAAGAATGCATGCTAAGTGTTTAATAAAAGGCCTAGGATGATAGAATTCATGTCCTATAATTTAATAGTGCTTAAATGACAAGTCCATGCTCTATACTTTATGATTTCACATGAATTCCACGTGATTGATATGAGTCGTTGTTGTGATATGGATTGAGTATGATATTGAAGCTATGCAAGTATACATATGTTGTAATAATTTCTCTTCCATATGTAAGATGTTGAGAACTATGCTTAGTGTGAAATTCCCTACTTATGATATGGTGAATTGTGGACTCCATTTTATGATCAAGTCAGTTATATGTGTCAGTTTCCTTCCATTAAGTCCTGGGGGTACTAGTACCCAAAAAATATAGCTATGTGCCTAGAGCCATGTCACGTTATCACGATAATCTCAGTCAAGCCATGATCTATAGAACTCAGTCAATCATGTGACTCAGAAAATTTTAGAAATCTCATGATCTCAATAAATTCTCAGATAGTAGTACTATTCCGTCAGTCAACGGAAGTCAGTTACTCAGTCCATGTACAGCCAGTTAAATCATGTTCAGTCTCTCTATATGGGAGTAGAAGTTAGCACCGAGTGAACCCAAGGATGGGAACTCACCTTCCAGTTTAGGGTGCGATTCTTAGTAGTCATCCTTGTGTTCCAGAACTACGTAGCTAGCGCAGGTTGAGACATCTTAACCTACTAGATTAGGGTTAATGAGGTGGCTTAACCTGTCAGTTTAGGGTCCCCACCGTTCTCATTCGAGTACCTGCCAGCTAAGGGTCACTCACAGCTATCCTTACCAGTGGCGCAGTATTGACACCCTTCTAGTCGGGGCAGAGATTGGACCCCAACCTAGCTATATGCGTTATTGGGCCATGTCGGTTAAGCAATTACCTTCCACAGTTTCAGTCCCAATCTCAGTAAAAGAACTCAGATAATTTTTCAGATTTCAGTATACCAGGACTGTCAGTTATAGTAAATTCAGTTATAGTACGAAACTCAGGTAGTTCCATCAGATTTAGGACTGTCAGACACAGTCATCCATGTTATCAAAATTTTAGTATCAGTCATGTTAGATAATAGTAAACCATGTATTAGCGTACAGATCCAGATATCATGTATTCACAATGTTGGTTACTATGTATGCATATTTGTACTCTTACGTTCATATCAGTCAGTCAGTTAGCATTGTTCATGCATGTAAACCCTTTTGGATTTGGCCTACCTCACTCGTATACTCAGTACTCCCAGTCGTACAGACGTATTTGTGCTATGGTACTTTTTTTCATGTTACACCATAGGTTCAGAGACACGAGTTCCAGATCAGCAGTAGTATTCTAGTCGTAGAGTTGCAGTGAGTCCTTATCCATTCGAGGATGATATTATTTTATTTCGTTCATTATTTCAGTTCGGTTTTGCAAGACGAAGTTAGTTGGAGACATGTTCTTTCAACTCCTTATTTTAGACAGTATTTAGAGGCTTTCAGATTTAGTTCAGATTTTAAATTCAGCTTTCAGTTGTTTTGGGTATTTGTTACCCTATATGGACGTTATTATTTATCAGATATTCTATTCAGTTGAACCTGATGGACTATTGTTCATGTTTTCCGCATTCTACAAGTATATTATGCAGTGTACAGGTACAGATATCAGTTATGAATTAGCTTGTGGTCCCTTGGGGTCATAAGCACTGTGTAGCATTTCGGATACCAGATTTGGGGCGTTACAATGAGGGATTTGGAAAAAAATGAGCAAAGGGGTTTTTTGAAAGTTTTAAAAATGTCAAAGTCAGATAATTTAATTGGTATTGTAGGAGGAATGGGAGATGGTAGGTAATAGCGGGATGAAGAACAATGGTTGTAGAAGGAGAGATGGTGGAGTCTGAAGATGGAGTAGATGATGAGGATGCCATGGTAAGGAAATAATATTTTATTCTTGGTTGTGAGATGGTGAATGAGAAGAGAGAGAGAAGAAACAAATATAATAAGGAAGTGAGAAGTTAAAGTGTAATAGAGAGGGAGGAATATAATAGGTGGCAGGATAATGATGAAGAATTTCAGTGATGATGGGATTGTGATGGCAACTTTTTGAAAATTTTGAACTCTTGGGATTTGGTGGTTAAGAGAGATATAGAGAACCAAAAGGGCATACCTTTTTCACCTTAATCAATTTTAAGAAAGGCTGATAGTCATACCTGAACTCCTGGAAATTCTAAACAAAATTCCCTTTGAGTATTTTATCAACACTGTAAAAAATTAAATAAACAAAGGTTAGATCACTCAATATTTTGGAATTAGGACAGACAACTAAATATGCAAGACTGGATTAATAAACAATAATTCATCAACTTTTTTAGTCAATCATTGGAGAAGATTTATGCAATCTTAATCATCCCCAAGGCTAACCTATTTTTTTCAAAGTGTTCCCTACTTAATGCTTTAGTGAATATATCAGCAATTTGCTCTTCAGTAGAACAAAATATGATTGAAATAAGACCTTTTTCAACATTAACTCTGAGGAAATGATGTCTAATGTCAATATATTTAGTTCTTTTATGTTGAACAGGATTCTTAGCAATATTAATGGAACTTGTATTATCACAGAAAATAGAAACACAGCCAACATCAGCACCAAAATCCATGAGTTGTTGTTTAATCCACAACAAGATCCAGCAGCAACATGCTCAGCCTCAGCACTAAATAGTGCTACTGAGTTTTGTTTCTTAGTAGACCAGGTAATTAAACATGATCCAAGGAAGTGTTCCATTCCTGTAGTGTTTTTCCTGTCCACCAAGTAACCTGAATAGTCAGAATTAGAATATCCCATCAAATTAAAATTACTACCTTTTGGATACCATAGACCAAGATCACTAGTTTCCTTGAGATATCTAAAGATTCTCTTCACATATTTTAAGTGAGATTATTTAGGATTTTCTTGAAACATTGCACAAAAGTCCCATACTAAACACAATATCAGGTCTGTTTGTTGTGAGATACAGTAATGAGCCTATCATTTCTCTGTATAGTTTTTGCTCCACATCAGGACCTATTTCATCCAAATCAAGTTTTGTGGCAGTGGCTATTGGAGCACTGATTTCTTTTGCCTCTTCGATGGAGAATCTTTTGAGAATTTCCTTGACATACTTCTGTTGATAGATCATGGTTCCAAATGTTGTTTGTTTAATTTGTAATCCTAGGAAGTAATTCAGCTTCTTCATCATACGCATCTCAAATTCACAACTCATGAGTTTAACAAAGTGATGTGTCATGTTTATGTTAGTGGAACCAAAAATAATGTCATTAACATACACCTACATAACCAACAGAGCTTTCCTATTAATTTTTAAGAAAAGAGTGTTGTCAATTTTACCTCTATTATGACCATGCTCTAGAAGAAACTTTGACAATCTTTCATACCAAGCTCTTGGAGCTTGTTTCAATCCATACAAAGCCTTGTCAAGCTTATACACATGATCAGGAAATTCTTTGCTTTCAAAGCCTGGAGGTTATTTGCCATACATTCTTCCTTCAGTATTCCCTTCAAAAATACACTCTTAACATCTATTTGATAGAGAATGAACTCCATGCAAGCTGCAAAGGCTACCATAAACCTTATTGCTTCAATTCTGGCTACAGGATCAAAAGTCTCATCAAAATCTATGCCTTCTTCTTGATTATATCCTTGGACCACCAATCTTGCCTTGTTTCTTGTAACTGTTCCATACTCATCAACCTTATTTCTATACACCCACTTAGTCCTTATCACTGTTATGTCTTTTGGGAGAGGAACTAAGTGTCAGGCTTTGCTTCCCTCAAACTGATTTAATTACTCTTTCATAACTATGATCTAATCAGCATCGAGAAGTGCCTTATTCACCTTCTTTGGTTCAATTTCTGACAGAAATGCCTTAAAAGCACACATGTTCATCAACCCTGACCTTATAGTGATCCCAGAAGTGAGGTTAGTGAGCACATTTTTAATAGGATGAGATCCTTGATACTTGTATCCTTTTGGAATCAATCCTTGTGAAGTACTAGGATCACTATGATCATTTCGATTTGGGGTGGCTGCTGATTTTATTCCGCCTGTCAGTGTGCCTCCAGAATCAGTTTCCCCTATCAGTGTGCCTCCAGATTTGACACCTTCTATTGATGGACCATGTTGTGTAACTTGTTTCTTAGAATCACTTCCTTCTTGTATGTTATTCTTAGCACAAGATTCATTAAATACTACATACATACTTTTTTCAACACAATTAGTTCTGTTGTTTAACACCCTATAAGCCTTACTATGATTTGAATAACCTAAGGAGATTCCCTCATCACTTTTAGCATCAAATTTTCCCAATTTATCTTTTCCATTATTATGAATGAAATATTTACAACCAAAAGTTCTAAAATGAGAAATGTTTGGATTTCTTTTTTTTAGTAATTCATAGGGAGTCTTCTCTAGAATAGGTCTGATCATGCATCTATTTATGATATATGTTGCAGTACTAATTACCTCAGCCCAAAGGTTTTTAGCAAGATTTCCTACAAGCATCATTGTTCTAGCCATAATTTCCAAGGTCCTATTTTTCCTTTCTACTACTCCATTTTGTTGAGGTGTTCTGGGAGCAGAGAAGTTGTGATCTATACCATTTGAGGAGCAGAATTCTAAAAACTTAACATTTTCAAATTCTATACCATGGTCAGATCTTATGGAAATTAGAGAAGTGCCCAGTTTCTTTTCAATTTTCTTGATGAATATGGAAAAGACATCAAAGGTATCTTCTTTGGAAGCTAGAAACAATGTCCAAGTAAATCTAGAATAATCATCAACAATCACAAAAACATATCTTTTTCCTCCCCTGCTTTGAAGTCTCATGGGTCCACACAGATCCATATGGATCAGGTCAAGGCACTTGGTAGTGCTGACATGGTTCTTTGATTTAAAAAAAGATTTTACCTGTTCCCTCCCTACACATGTACTACCTTTTCTTCTTTGAATTTAGTTTTGGGTAGGCCCAATACCATATCTTTAGAAGAAAGTATATTTAGTTGTTTTAGACTTGCATGTACAAGTCTCCTAGCCAGAGGAGGGGATCATTTTTCATAACACTCAGGCAGGTTAATTTTGTTCCTGGCATTGCCATTATGTCAGCTTTGTACACATTCATGTATCTTCTTGCATTGAGAATAATCTCTTTGGTGTCCATCCTCTTGACTTTGACTCCTGCAGAAGTGAAAATAATTTTATTACCTTTATCACACAGTTGTGATATGCTAAGTAAGTTATGCTTCAATCCTTCCACAAGATAGACATCCTCTAATGCTTTTGATTCAGATGTCCCAATTTTGCCAACTCCAATAATGATTCCCTTTTTTCTATCACCAAAATAAACTCCTCCTTCATTTACTTTGGAGAGTGAAAGGAAATTTTTCTTATCACCAGTCATATGTCTTGAGCAAGCATTGTCCAGATACCAATTCTTTTTGCTTCCTTTCACCTTCTCCTGCAAGAAATCAATGGTTAGCTTTTGGAACCCAGACAAGCTTGGGTCCAGTTTTATGAGTAAATGGATGAATTAAATTTCTTCTAATCCATGTAGGCAACATGTAATGTGACCTGTTTCTCTGACCAGTATTAGTTCCTTTTTCCTTGGTTTGAGATAATTTATTTGCCAGATTTTGGTTGCTAGATCTGCTTTTGGAAGCCATAGGACATTCAGTGGCTGGATGTCCCAGATTACCACAGATATAGCATAAGTCTTGAGTATCATCAGGATTTTTGTGAAAACCTAAACCTACTTTTTTAATGTGATTTCTTTCACTCAGCTTGTGAACAATTCTTGAGGAATTTGTCCACCTGTTTGCTCTTTCAAGATCAAGTTTCAGTTTAGAGACTTCTTGACTCAGTTTATTCACCATTTCAGTTGCATGATTACATTCTTGTTTGTACTTAACTAATTCAAGTTCAACATTTTCTTGTTCTTTACTCTTGACCTTTTTTCCATTTTCAGTGAGAGTTAATTTCAGTACTTTAGACTTAAGATCATTGTTTGAAGAATCAAGTTGTGCAACCTGTTTCTTGAGAGTGCAATTTTCTTTTTCAACAGTGTTCTTGTAAGCTTTTAAATCAATGAGATCGAATTTTAGACTTGCAAGACTGTTGAACAGCTCATCCCTATCAGAAGTTAATTCTTGGAAATCATCAATTAGAGCACTCATCAAGGAAACAAGTTTTGTTTTAGAACATAAATAGAACTTTTCTTTAAGTTCAAGTATACTTACCTCAGAAGCACCATCTTGTTCCTCTAAGTCTGAATCTCCAATAGCTATGAATGTTGTTTCATCAACTTCATCATCATTTGAATCAGATCCCCATGCTGCTATCATTGCATGTTTTTTCTTCTTCTTCCTTTTGGTTTTTTCTTTCACTTCTATTTCGGCCCTTTTCTTTCTCCATTCTATTTTCCAGACAGGATAATCCCTGATCTAATGATAAGTCTTACCACACTTGTAGCATCCATTTGGATTGTCATTGGAATGTTTCTTGCTACCTGTTCCCTTCTTCTTCTTAAAGAATTTGCTGAAGTTCTTAGTTATGAAGGTAACTTGTTTCTTGTCAAGTTCAATCTCTTCATCACTATCTGAAACCTTCAAAGCCAAGATTTTCTCAGGAGCTGCTTGTTCTTTAGTTCCATCAATTTCCACTTCATAAGTCTGCAGGTTCCATACCAGTTCATCCAGTGTCATACCTGTGAGATCCTTTGCCTCCCTAATTGCAGTCCCTTTAACATTCCATTTTGATTTTAGTAGTAGCCCCAACACCTTTTCAACTTGTTCAGTGATGACTTTTCCCAAGAAAGTCAGTTCATTTGTTAAGGCAGTAAGCCTTGTCATCATCTCATGCAAGAATTTATCCTCCTTCATCTTAAATGTTTCATACTCGATAAAAAGAAAAGCAATCATGAATTTTCTTACCTGAGAGGTACCCTCATGTGCATTGACCAATGCATCCCAAATTTGCTTAGAAGTGGTTCAGGTTGACACTCTATTGTACTCAGACGGTCCTAGTCCATAGACTAAGATGTTCTTAGCCTTAGCATTTTTCTTTAATGCCACTAAGTCATCAGCAGTAAATTCATTCCTTACTTTCTTGACTTGTTCACCATTAACCAACTTTATTGGAATAGTAGGACCATTAGTGATCTTATCCATAATTCGTAGTCTTCACCTTGGATGAACATTTTCATCTTGGCTTTCCACCAGATAAAGTTAGAACCATCAAAGAGTGGAGATCTAGTAGTTGACTAACCTTCACTGTGACCAGTAGGAGGTATGGAATTCATCATAGTGATCTTTTCTTAAGTGTTAACCTTATTTAAGACAACCTCGCTTTGATACCACTTGTTAGAGTGTGCACCCTACTAATTTTAGTGTTTTACTTTAATAGTTATCTATCAGTGGAACAATTCAACTAACGTGGTTCACGTAAGTAAAAATGAAGATAATTATTTTTACGTGAAAAACACCCGGCTCAAGAAAGGTGTAAAAAATCACAACCTGTACCTTTACAGGATTTAACCCCAACTTTACTAATATTCTTGAGCCTCAACAAATTACAAGACTTCTTGTAAACTAGGAATTAAAACTTCTAACTCTTATTTCTACAATAACACAAATCTTCCCAAGATAAGTGTACCCAAGTCTTTGAGTTCCCTAACTTGAAGACACAACTCCTAACTCAGTTTATATTTCACTGAGACTAGAAATAAAACATATTATAACTCAAAGAACCAACCCACTACAAAGTCTACTACTTGCTAAGTAAAGGACCAGGTTCTTCAAGTTAGTGAACTGATTTGTTGATTAATGTTTTTCTTATCAGTGCTTGAGTGAAACTCTTGAATATCGTATCTTCTATTTAAGCCTACTCTGATTTGAGTCCTTTAGATGATGTGAACTTCTTTCTTCAATGGGACTCTTCTAAGTAATTTCACTTCTTGTTGCATTAAGTCTCCTTGATCAAGTAGGAATCCTATGTTTGCCCAATCTTCAAGTGTTTGTGTTTATCTCCTTTTCAACCTCTTTGTTGCATGTGATAAGTGTTGAGAGCATATCTGAAACTTCCTGCTTATCCACTCCTGACTTTACGCATTTTTATCTTATTGGTAGTTTTGCATTATCTTATGTGCTTCACATGTGAGAACCAGTATGACTAACATGTTTCACAGGCATATGTCAATCATCAAAACTTCTTTTCTCTAACACTACATTTCAATCATTTTTCAAGCAGGATACTACATTATAATCCTTTTTCAAATGGGATTTTATATACTATTCATGCTCCTTCTCCAATTCTAATATAAGGTTAGAAGGTAGGAGTGCATTGCCTTTTGTCCTTACTTGTAGTTGTAGGACTACTTTTATAGTTTCTTGTTCTTTAATTTTTGTTACTATCTATTGTTTTATGTAGTTCTAATGGAGTATTATTTTGTTGTAGTATTATTCTTCACCTATTTGTTGTTTGTGATACTATCTATTATCTTTTGTACTTTCATTACATGTTTTAAAAAAACTGTATGGTCTATCGAAAACCGCCTCTTTACCTCACCTCTAAAATGGAGTAAGATCTGCATGCACTCTAACTTCTCCAAACCCCACTTTATGTTACTACACTATATTGTTATTTTTGTTATCTTTTATGTATTCGGGTATAAGAATCTGTAAATAAGAAATACAAACTTTAACACTAGTTCAAGTCCAAGACAAGAACACTTATGAAGTTCTGTAACACCTTCAACCCTAGATTACGAATAATCTATCTAAGAAGTGTGTTAAGATTCAGAAAAGAGATGAAACAGAATTTAAGACCAAGTCCTTCGAATTCACGGAGTGTCCTTAAGGAATAATTTCCCTCACTGTACCTGAGGTTTTGGAATCTTCCTCCTAGGATAAAATGGTCTTCAATCCGAACAATAGTGGTACCTCAAATTGTTGGATTCAATGAGTTCACTCAACGGTTTGATAGATCACACATAAAGTTTTTCAAGACAAGAAGAGAGTTTGTATTTCAGAAAATTCGTACCTAAACCTGTGGATGAAAGCAGGTTTATATAACCAACATGTGCCTCTTCTGAAAAGTGGCAATGGTTCACTTAAAAGGTGTGACCTTTCTGGAAAAGCCATGTCTGTTCGTCCAAAGAATGTGTCTTTTCCGAACAGGCATACCATTTCATGAATCAATGTGTCATTTCGTTGAAGGATTGCATCCCTTCGTTTCAGCACTGCACTATTTCGGAATCTGCATGCATGCATATAAATGGAGTATCAAAACACAGAAAAAAGTTGTGTTTTTCCCTTTGGTATTTTCGAACTGAATTTCTGAATTTCTGTCAAATAAACTTTGTCTAAAAAGATAGATCTCATCAATCGACCAAATCCAAGCTGAAGACGAAGCCGACGACGGCGCGAGGCATCTCTTATTTCTTGTCTCACTTACCATGTGGAGTAAGTGTTTCTTATTTTAAACACTCACAAGTTCTCTTCTTCCACCAATGTGGGAGAAAGAGTGAACTTTCCAATTTGGGAGTACTTTCTAAATTAGTGTCTCCCTTCTTTCCACCATTTTTCATTTACACTTTTTCATATACTTTGAACCCAACAGTTTTAACTTTTAATTTTAAAATATCAAATTAATCTAACCTAATTTCGTTTTAAAAATTACTCAAGATGACTCTTGATTACAAAACATGACAACTATTTTAAATGGAAGGAGTACAATTGAACAATCAATTCATTTTCTTTCATTTCAACAAACAAAATCAGTAACAAAATCAAAAAAAAAACAAAAAAAAAACGCTCTGAAATCACCCGAAAAATCACGAAAATCGCCGAATAAATAAACAGAGAGAGAAATTTTTTTCTTTGCTTTGAAATGAAAAATTGTTCTTACTTGAATTAAATAAGTTTTAATGATTTTTCTTAAAATGGTACTCTTTTATGGCACCATATGACTTGTCATGTAATTAAAAGAACTTTTGAAATTTATGATTGAGAATAATCTTTACATATTTATTTTTTTGATAATTATAGTATTTAGATTAGTTTTTATGCATCTTAACTAAATCTATAATATACAAATAAAAAAATGATTTCATGTATTTTATTGTGATCAAACTTAAATATGATAAATTAGGTTCTCACCAGATATTTGTGTTGTTGTAAATTATTTTTAAGAATAAAAGGTTAATTTCAGAGTTATATTATGTCTAATTCAAATAAGGTTACTATATTTTGGGACGAATTAAAAGTATACTACATGAAATGAGGATGAAAATATTAAAATGGGCAAGTACTAGGACTGGATGACACGTGGCAGTATGATCTAATGCGTGGACAAGAAGGAGTTCGCGATGAGATCTGTTTTAGTCATATCACTCATTGGTTCACGTAGGAAGAAAGTGAAACGTGTCAGTTAAATTATTGTTTTTAAATTGTTATTTTACTGGTGGGTCAATGATTTTGTCTAAATTCAAGAGATTGTTGAATATTTTTTGTATGGAATAAAACAACCTTTAGGACTATGGGGTCGTATGGTTGGTGCGATCAGAATGAGAAAAAAAGACTCAAATATATTATTGAACTGATAAAAGTGATTTATCTATGTCAGTCATTATATATTAATCCACTCTATGCCACTGTCGTTAAGAGTATGACTCAACTATGACACTATCGTTATAAAATGGTTCATTCTAACTTATGAATATACATAATTCAAGTTTTAAATACATTTACTCCTAAACTTACTAATAGTATTATTTATGCTTTGGAAAAAAGAAGTTTGAAGGTCATAGTAGAACATTTTCAAAAAATTGCAAACACAAATTTCTAAAAGGAAAAGAAATTACCATACCATACCATGCATAATCCCTCATTAGATTATGTCCTTGAAAGCCAAAAGTAGATGCATTTTCGTGGATCCCTTATTCTAAGATTGTAGCTACTTATTTGTTACTCTGGCTTTCTAAATAAGCGGTGTTTTAGTTAATTGAGAAGACATTTAGTGATGTTCTCCAATTTTACTCTAAATAAAAAGAACTTAACATACTCAAGAAACTACCAAAGAGTTGCACTGATTTAGTAAAAACACTCTTTGTAATCTAGGAATGCATAGTTTCATAAGGAGTATGTTGCTACTATTGTAACTTCTAAGCTTGAGGCTCAACTCAAGACAGATATAACTCGCCTGACAAAGTGCGGATTTCACATAGCGGCAGTGCAATATCCGAAACATACAAAAACATGGTCACACCTGCCCAGTGCTAGAAGGTCGGAAGGAGAAGTGTTATAAGCACTGGCAATGGGTTCCTTGCTGCCAAGGCCGTTCAGCTTCCAACAGTAGTTTTCGATTGATCATTCATAAATAGAACTGCAGAAACAAACTACAAACAATTTTACAGTTTAAGAGGCACTGAAAACAAGCAGCACTTTGTGGTTTACAAGAACAAGAAACCTACGAGCTTCGTCTGTCACCACACATCCAAGAAACAAGTTTTGTCCGTCTCAACGTGCTATGAGTTCACTGTACACCTACTAGTATGCAAACGAAAATATACCATTGTAACCATCATGTTTGAAGTGAGCACTGGGCAGAGTATGAAAAGCAGCTCTCAAATATGCTGTTTCCAAAGGTTGAGAATCAGTAAATTTGACAAATGCAGCAAACTCAACGGCCTCTGTAAAAGAAAACTATATCACCAGGCCATCAACTCTTTCAATTTGCATCGGATGTAGCTTGTGGCACCTCTTGGTATATGCCAGATTCATCATTATATGAGTACCTACATTAGATACATCAAAAGCAAAACAGTTAAACAAAAATGCTATTTTTGACAGATTCAAAAGTTCAAATCGCACTGCACTATCAGGGTCTTCACAAATTGCCAGTAACCAATCGAAAATAGCAACATCAATATCCAGATTTTAATGTCATAAAACAGTTTAATGTCATTTACCATTGTCCTGATGATGCATTGCAATAGAGTCCAGATGATGGGTCATAATAGTAGCCCATAGTGCTGCTGTAGTAATAACTGATCAATGGAAAACCAAAAGCAGAGTAAAAAGTTAAAAGTTTGAGAAAGCAATACCCAAAAAAAAAAAAACGTGCTATGGCATTAATGACAGATTCCAACTTAAGAGACGCAGTTCTTAGACAAATAGAAGAACATATGAACCTTTCGTATCACTCTTGATACCTCATATGTCCTCTTATCAAGTCAATGAAGGAAAAATTAGACAAGCACGTAATCCCTATTTATTTTGGTTGTCCCTGCTACTGCTAAAAGAAAGATGGATGGTTGGACCATCAAGAAGAAATTAGAGCTTTAATATCATCCACGATTGTCCAATGCTAGGCTAGGGTATATCAAGTAAAGAACTACGCACACTACCATGAACTTCCAAAACGAGTACTATGATATTCTGAGACAAGAGTAATGTGGCCTGAAACTGGCAAATAGAATGGAAACCTAACAGGAACACTACTGCCGATATTAACTTGAAAAGAATGTTGACACAGTATACAGGGGACTAAAGAAAAAATATGCCATTATTGGAATGGAGCCCCGAAAGAAGTATGTTCAAATTGATTTCATAGTATCCTCTCCCTTTAGAACTACAACGTTGAGTAATTCTTAGATTAAACAAGGAAGAACCCTACAATAACCTGCTCTCAGATGAATCCAGTGGAATTTCAAAATGATACGGTTTGATTTCTTACTTACTAAGATGTCCACACACTAAAAGCAGAAGACAAAAGTAGTGCAAGGAGCTAAAAGGTAGAAAACATACCCAGAGGACTCATCAAAGACATAATCGCCATGCTGATCACCTACAGTTCACATTAAGTGGGAGTCATGTATGCAGAAAGGGGAAATAAATAAACCTTGTAAACTCATCTCACATAGAAAATATTGAACAAAATTTGTCAATAACGTCAATTCTGAATGTGTTTAGGAATCAAATTACCTCCATTAGAGGCAGGATTAGCTGGAATATTTTCATCGCCGTCACCAAACATGTCAAATGCATCATCGCTCCTGCTAGCTGAGTTATATGAATTTGATGATGCCACATCTGCATTATGCATAGAATGTCCTCCTGCAGTAGCATTTGACCCACTAGGAAGGAAATCTTCATCGAGGATATTATCGGTCTTAGGTTGCACTGATTCACTGGATTTACCCAATCTTGCCTGAGCTAACTTCTCGTATCCCTCTGGAGCAATACAAAACGCAAAGTAAGATAGTACCCTCATTCATGCAGCTCAAAAGAAATGTCTGCGCACGTAAGAAAAAGACCAATTGTTCATTACTTCGCACCCTCGCATAGAACTTAGTCATCAAAATCATCCTTATACAACAAAATCATACCCGGTGTAGTCCCGCAAAGAGGGGGTCCGAGGAGAGGAGCGTAGAGTGAACCCAGACCTTACCCCTACCTCAATGGTAGAGAGGCTGTTTCTGTTAACCAAAAATCATCCTTATAGTAGATAAAAGCCAAGCCAGCAACCAGGGGGAAAATCTACCACTTTCTGCATTTGTTGTGGAGAAACTGACCCCCCCCCCCCTCGCCAGAACACACACCCAGGTGGGGGAAGTCTTAACCAGTTTGGTTAGGAAAAGACAAGAATAGAATGGGAAGGAGAAAATACTTCCATCATATATTTTCCACTTCCCAAAGTCATGGGCATGCAGGGGAAAATTCAGAAAAAAAGAGAGAACAACCCAATGGAAAGTACCTGCTTCCCTCTGGAAACTCTCTTGCTTTTCATCATACACATCTGTGAAACAAGAAATAGACTAAAAGATTAAAATGCCCTTGGTATTCTATTCAATTATAACCTTGCCATACCGTATGCAAACACACTTAACTGAAATCTCCATTTTCCATCAGTTTCATAGCGTCTTCTGTTAGTTGATCAAACAGCTGCTTAGTTTCTCCGGACATTTTGCCCTTTTTATTGTTTGAGGTACCTTTCAATCTCCTTAAACCTTGCAAAACCTGTTAAAAGCATCAAGTTCTGCCATGAGTCCGAAAGCAATAGAGAACAACATCAAGTTGATAGCACAAAGACTCTTGACAGAAGTAACATAGCGAGTGGATATCTCATCGTACAAAGCCCCGCCAGATTCATATGACGCAACTAATACAGGAATGAAAAGTGAATGGCGTATGGTCTAAATTAACAGTAATGTTGAAAGAACTCGCCTAAATGCAAATCCTCTGTAAGGAAATTGCAAATAGGCAGCATGATTTGTTTGGTTGGAAATGAAGGACCAAAAGATCTGCCATCTTCTAGAAATTATCCAAAACAAGATGACTGATCACAGCTTGATGCCCCAAGTCCTAACATGTTATAAAAAAAAAAAAGAGTGATGCATATTGAAAGTAAAGAGAAGGGTATTCGGGTGTTTTCAAACAACAAATTAAGATATTAACCTTCCAAGCAAATAAGCAAAGCCTTCTCTCAAATAAACTCTTTTTTTGTAACTGCTCTCTCAAACAAAATCTTATCGTCTTCTGTTAAATGAATAACAACCCTCAAATCAACCTATAAATTTAACAGGGTTTTTTCTAGAGAATAAAGAACGTGGCCTGCCAACACCACAACGGACTGGATGCCAGATGACACATCTCTTCCCTGCAGGTATCAGGAACTTTTGGGTAAGGGCCTTACATTTGAATATCCTGATTGATAAGGATAGCTGACCAAGTGGAAAGAAAGGGGCAAAAAAGAAAGTGGTGTGGCACCAACTTTCCTAGTATGCTGGTCAGATGCAAAGCATCTCGTCATTAACTTGTTAATACTTGGGAGAGAGAAAAGCTGTCAGAGGAAGCAAGAAGGTAACTGACTGACCAATACAGCAAACAATATGCTAAATTTACTTGTTTTTGCATGGATAACTGCGTGTTTAGGAGTAAGTAGACGCAGAGGAAACAAGTTGGAATTGTCGAAATATCAGATGCAAAGTTGATAGCCCCATTGTCTTACCATGATTAAAATAGCTCCAGTAGGATGCAAAAATTTTGACAGGAGGTGCTATTCGAATTGGTACCAAAGGTTCTACTTCAGAAAAGCCAATGAGGCATTTACTATATTCGGTGATCTAAAAATTTAACCTATATATTTTCGTGGAATTGATTCCAACATGAGCAGGACTGTTAAATTCAAATATTCAATAACTTGGAAATGAGCCCCATAAAATCCATAGTTGTAATATGATTAGTACTTTCCTTGACTGATTAATGTGTTCAACCAAAAATCCCAAAGAAGTGCTTAAATAACAATGTAAATTAAACAGCTCAACCATAGCGTCTCCATTTCTCTTTTGAGAACAGCAGCAAAAACCACAAAGAAGTTTGTTTGGACAATGAAAAAAATGTAATATGCAAGCAGCAACTGTTGTCAAAGTCACAAAGGCAGAAGGTAACATCCAAGCACAGTATCAACAAGTAACTATTAGCTATTGGAGAAAAACAAGTGGAAGATACAATTCATATTGAAACCACCACAGAAGGAAACAGAAAATGATAAAATGTTATAAAGATTTAAAAAATGATCCACAAAAAATGCTATCAACACTAGTTATCCATTATTAAAAGCAATGAACAACAACAATAATAAACTAGAGAACATGACGGAATACTTACTGTTTCTCCTGGCTCGAGCACATCTGCAATTCGCCTCTTCATCTTTGCTAGTTGTTCTGATGTAATGTCTTCAATTTCATCTTCATTTGATATCTTCATAGCACTCTTCCCAGAATATCTTTTCTCAGTATCAACACTGTCAAGCCATGCATCCTGCAGACTTGCTAAGATCAGAAAAAGATACAAGGATTGGGGACTGAGATAGAAAATACTTGATGCATAACTCGCACCTTTATCTCATTTTCATTTAAATATTCAACATAGTTTCCTGATGCATCAAAGAAACCTTCTTCTCTCTCTTTATTCAGATTAAAAGGCTCTATCGCAATCCCGTCATCAATGAATGTTTCATTTTCCTGCAGCCAGTGACATTCCCTTATTTACACCAGAAAAAAATACAAACAAACAAGGACTACGAAGTTTAGCCATAAAGCAATTAGAATATGCAAGATCTGACATTGATGATAACCAGAAGTGCTTTAGTCAGCTTTATAGGTCGAACCAAAGAACAAATAACAATATAATTCCATGAATTCAGTGTGAACACATGAAGCATCATAATGAATTAACATTTATGCTTGGAGAGTTTTAAAGAAAAGAAAGGAAATGTTAGGAAACTTAAACAGAACGAAACAAAGGAAGTAAAAGCCACGAATTTTTCTTTCCATTGTTTCATTGGCGAGAGAAGTATGAAGGGCAGGAAAGTCACACAAATTCTTTCTTCTTTGTGTTCTTTTTCTCGCCTCTGTGCAAATTAAAATGTGCAAAATTTAAATCTAACTCCTCCTCTCTTTGTACAGTTCAAAAACCCACTGTTCATAAATGAAAGAGAAGAAAACTACAAAAGATAGTATGGCACAATTCTATTGGACACAAACAAAAATCATGCCCAGTGAATTTAAAAGCGAAAAGTACAAAAAAGCGTCTATGAGGTTTGAAACAAAAAGCGAGAAGTAAAGCACACACTTTTCTAAATGAAGCGCACAATATACAGATCATAACAGTACCATACATACATGAATTTAGCACTATAATAATCAAATTTCAACTAAGTTTAACATTTGATATGCTCTAACGTCGACATTAGTCCAAATCCTTAAAGTTTAGATTCAAAAAACTGCCCCGTGCTCACTGGAATCACTTTGCGCACGGCCATACACAGCCTAAGAAGCAATGTCGCTTGTTCCGCCCTACTTCATTGCTTTACCTGAAGAAGCGATGACTTTAAATAACACTGATAATGGTAAAATCTTTTTCTCCAGACATCACGGAGTTATAATGTACAGCTCAAATTGATTGATTTTCTTCAATACCTAAGAGTAAAGACCAAGAATCAACAACTCATAAAAAGCAAAAATTACCCATTGTACTATTGTTTGGCAAATCGGTTCTTGAATAAATATGGAACCTATTAACATGTGCCACAAACCTCCCTAACCCACTCCCACCACCAACAGCTCTCCCTCATGTTCCCTACTATCTCTCCTAAAAAATATAAATGCTCTGGTTATCCTGCTATGATAAAAACATTTTTTGTCAAAAGTTAAAATCTATGAAAGCGTCAAGTTATGCTGCTGCTTTAAGTGCAAAGCAACACTAAAGTGCAGCGTTAGTGTAGAAAGATGCAACAACTACACCACCTCAATGCCAAACTAGTGGGGATCAGCATATTGATCCTTAATCCATTTACTCCACCTTGGCCTATTTCATTCAAATAAATTTGATCTTGGGAAAAATTCTGTGTTATAGAAGGTGCGCTTAAGCTCCAAAGCGAGGCTCAAAATGTGTTGAGCACATTGCCTCGCTTAATGCGCTTCAGTGTCATAATTAATTTTCTAAGGCATACTTTCCTTGCCAATGGGCCTCTTCTGAAGAGGCGACACTAAACAACTGATATTTCACTTTATCGTAATTTATTTTTCAATTTCTTTGTTCATATATTTGTTATTCATGCTTATAATTATTAATCTTAGACTAAACATATATATTTGTATAATTTTTTTTGTCCCTTTGCACTAATTTTCATTAAAGCCCACGCTTTATTTGTGTTTTGCACTTAAAGCCTCAACAGACCTTAAAGCTTTTTTGCGCTCTTTGCTTTTAATAACACTCACAATTTAGGCATTTCCAAGAATTTCCCTGAACCTCATACTTATCTCTACATAGACATACTACAGCCTTGTTAGAGTCTAGTAAACATTCTAGGATCTTGTAAACATAGTATAGATATCGATACTCCTTGTAATTTTTTTAAATTCTCTTTTCTTGACATCTCTCTGACAGTTCATTAGGAGTTCTGCCTATTTAAATAGATGCTCGGGCATAGGCTAAAACGTAAAACTTCATTGGAGCTCTTGTATTACATCTTTATTCTTACACTCACTGTAATAAGTTGGTTGCTTGTGAGAACAAAAGAAAGAGAAAAAAGAGAGCTATACGAGTAGAGGTTGTAAATCTGTAAGGACTCAATAGAGTTCAAGAGGAAACTACATTGCCACAAGATCTGTACTTGAACATCCATTGAAGCTCTTAAGGGAACCCCCTCTAATCCAAGGGAACCGGAAGTAGGCACCACATCGGTGTTCTAAACCAGTATAAACGCATTGTCTCATATTTACTTCAAGTTTAATTATTCTGCTCTTTATATTCTATCTTCTCTACTAACGGTTATTTGCGGGAAGTAGTCAACATGGCTTAGCTTTTAAAAAGAGGTCAATTTACCCCCCCCCCCCCCCCCCTCCTCTTGAATTTCACTCTAGACTTAAGAATGTAGCTTGGCGAAGAGGCGTCTTCAAAGCATCTATTGTTTCTTTCTGTCCAGACGCACCAAAATATGCAAGCAGGGATCATCTTCCATACTTTCCTGATGGGTTTTCCGACCTTCCATTAGCTCCAGCTTACCAGTGCATCTTTAATGCTACTCGGCATTTTCTTCAGGAAATAATCAAGCTTAACATCCACTCAACTCTTTCTTCTTTTCTTTTTTTTTGGGGGGGGATGAAGCTCCACTCAACTCCTTCACCCTATTTTCTCACATGGTATCAAAGCAAGTTAGAAAAATACCTGTTCCACATCTTACCAACTGGAAAGAAATGAACGTCACGAGCCATTCCCTGATGGCTATCCACATCAGCTCTCATTTCTGTTGGTGCTGCACGAAAATCGACACCATAATTTTTTTGTACTAATTTCTAATTTCCTACTGTATTTTAATCAGTTGCATATTAATTCTTTATTTATGTTTATGGTGGTGTCTACTCCGACTTGCACGAACCTTCACTAATTCGTTGAGCAGCCAGCTATAGCACCAACAATGAGTAAACCTACTCAGTGAGGTTTGATGGGCTCACACTGAGTGATTTAGATGGAACTCTAACCTAAGATCTCCAACTTCTATGCTTCAGCCACTCACTCGTCACTTTGGAGATCATTAACACATTCACTGGTATTGTTTCCTAATCAATAATATATCAGTCTGCTACTTATATGTACTTACCCGTGCTGCCTTCTTCAATGATTCATAAGCAATTAAGTGCATGCCTTATGTATTGGTGCCAACACTTAAAGTTCATGACAAAAGTGAAATGTCAAAAATTGTCTTGCACCTAACTCAAAGGGCTTAAATACTCCTTAAGAAACAAAACTACACTACGTCTCCTTCACCAGATTAGAGCAACACCAGCAGATATAGTAAATGTCTGACATAATGCAACACCCAAACTGGTGGGAGTGCTGTGAGAGCTATTTTGTTCTCTAGTTAAAAGCTCAAGTTCACCATTGCGTATGTGACCAACCTGGGAACTTTCGGATGATATGTAGCTTTGAATCACTTTTATTCTTTTTAAACTTGTCAGTTGGTCTAAATATGCAAAGGATACAGTATTCCACTAAAACAACCTTGAACATCAACTAGTGTCACCAAACCCGGTCTACAGATGTTCACAACAGTCATCATGCGGAACACGACAAGTTTGACCTACACTTAGCACCATCCAATTATGAGTATTTGGGAGATGCCATGAACATGTAGTCAATACTTCAAGAAAGAATCATACGAAATATCAATATATTTAGCAAAAATCAGATGAGGAACGTTAATTCACATTCCATAATTTCTTAGGGCTGAGACTGAATAATGGATTACTTTTTCCCAAAAAGTACCTTCATATTCAAATTGGTACATGCTTCTTAATAATTCTAATGATGATTCACTTACACGTGGAAGGAAATATTTATGCTATTCCTTTTAATGAGTCGTTATATGTTAAGAAAGTTCACCATTTTGTTTCGTTGACCTTTGCTCTAGAGCATAAAGGATTGAAATATAAAATTATACAGGTATGTATCAGTGGTTTTTGTGATCAAGTTCTTAAAGATTGTCACTACTTTGCTTATGTTACTACTTAGGAAATATAATTAGCAATAAAGATTAGTTATGGTTTTTAATTGTACAAATGAGCACCCATATCTCAGCTCTTTTTGAGAAAATTACCCATATCTAAGTTGTTCTAGCTAAAAATAAAGCACAAATCATGCCAAGCCCAAATGTTTGTATTTATCCTAGTATCACTTCCTTATCAAAGATATATGAAGTAGATATCAGAGATCCACAAAGTACCTAACTTGGCTAACTACAATCAAAAAAAATATGGAATAAAAGATATTGGAAGTAACAAACCTCATATTCCACTTCTGCCCGTGATATGTCAGCTATTTCACCTTCAATTTCTTCATCAATGAGCTCCCTTTTTATTTGATTCCGCCGTTCCAGACGCTCTTTGGCTGCAGCACGAGCATCTGTCAGACTACTAGGTTTATCTTCACACCCATCAATCGTGTTATCGCCCTGCTTTGCCTTTTTACCCTTTGGGAACCTTACCCGCTTCTGCCTGTGATGTTGAGGAAGAAAGCAACATGTCAATGCAAACATCCTTAAAATTCAGCATCAAAATGAAACCATTTTGAGCCCAACAAATGAGGTTGTCATATAGAGTGACAACCAATATCACATTGAAAAAAGCAACCATTCCAAGTTATATTAATTGCTGGCTCCATGCAACACAAGATCCTTAGAAGGAGTATTACAATAGGTAAAGCTAATTTCTTCTAATATTTCTCATACTAAACTCATGAGAGTCTCAACAACAAAATACAACAAACTCTGATGTGAAAAAGAAAATAGTTCCAGCTTCTACTCCTAATTAGAAGCGGAAACAAACAAAAAAATTAACCAGTCAAACTTCGGATCATATTTTATTCCTTCTTCACTCAGGCAGAAACATAGACTTCAGCCTAATCATGCTATCATTATCTTCATCACCTATCAAATTACAAATAGCTAGAGAAGAAATATATTGGAAAACCTTCTCATTTGCTCAAAACTCCTGAATTTAGTTTTTGGTGATAGGGAAAATTAGCAAACAAGGCATTCGAGTAATTATCTTACTGTCCCAATAGACAAGATGGAAACACTTCTTCAACAACATAAATCCCACCAAACGTATGAAATGATAAGGACAAGTGTGAGATTTAGAAGACCTCTAGTTTTAGAAAACTTCTACTCTGTCCTCAAAGACAAATTATTGAGCACTGAATGAAATGATAAGAGCAAGAGTAAAATAGATACATAGATTACATATAACTGATACAATTGGTTTGGGATGAGGCAATCTCAATAGGAATCTCAACATATGCGCCTAACTGATCATTCAATAGGGGCTCGCACATAATAGGTTTAACCATCCCCACTTCATTTTTTCTCCAACTTCAAATCAATAAGAAATCAACAATAATACGCACTAGAATAAATCAAGCTAATAGAATTTGGGCGCATTTGCAGAAATCATGATGTCAACAAACATAGCAGCTGAAAGGAAGCAAATCCAAGTACATACACCTACACTCCTATAGGAAGCAAATCCAAGTGCATACACCTACACTCCTATAAAAAACTCCTTAAATTCTTACATTACATAAATAATAAATCCCAGTGGAGGCCAAAAAAAAACAAGGTGATTTCTTCCTATTTGTTCAAACCTTGGCGGACAACAAAAAACAACGAGCTTCCCTATTTATCTACTATTATCTTTCCACTGATACAAAATACTCCCCTATTCACTTATTTCTTTGATAACTATAGTCTCCGAGGTAGCCAGCAACACCTCAACTAACTCCACAGGATAGTTGCAACCTCTCGCCAACAGCAAGTACCACAAAATTTTATCCACCAAGGCAGGACATATGGAAAGAAATCACTTAGGGGTCGTTGGTGGCTATTAAAGAGATAGCTTATCCATGTATAATACAATGTTTGGTAGCTAGTTAACAAGTAAGTTATTCCCGTATAAGATTAATACGACTGACATCAATTTAGAACTCACACAACTAATACATGTATAAGTTTTGATGGAATTGATGTATTATCTTATGTGGATGGAAGATAGAATAGCTAATACCACATAATTAATACCTGCATAATTCTAAACAGCTAACAACCGACCTCAGGATTCTCAACCAACTTCATTGATCATTATCTCACACCCTACCATGTTCACTTTTCTATATTATATTTCGATATTGAAACAAATTGTATTTCCTTCACCATTATGTTTTCAAGCATACGCAAAGTATTACTACTACTATTCATTAAGAAATCCCTGATTTATAGCTCAAATTTTATTTTCCAAAACTCTATAGCACAAAATAACATGACCTTTCATCTATGCAAAATCCCTAAGTATGTTCAAAAAAATTGCACAAAGTTAGGGCACAAAAAGTCACATGAAAAAAAAACATAAATAAGGATCACCTTGCACACAACTCGACTAATTGGGCTACCTTCTACACCTTGACTAATTTCAAGAGATAACATCCATCTCCCACCAGCAACAGGTCTCAGGATCAGCTTGCAACAACTCAACTAATTCCACGTGATAGTTGCAACCTCCCACCAAATACTCAACTAATTCCACGTGATAGTTGCAACCTCCCACCAAATACTAGTACCACGTAATTTTATCCACCAAGTCTAGTACAAACGAAAAGAAATCCCAACTATTTTTATCTCTGCTGGAATTTTAACCTAAGACCTCATAATTCTCAACCCACTTCCTCGACCACTAGAGTCACACTCTACCTTGTTCACTTTATTACATCTTGATATCGAAACAAATTGCATTTCCTTCGTCAATATATTTTCAAGCATACACAAAGTATTACTACTATTTATCAACAAATTACCAATTTATAGCTTAAATTTGATTTACCAAATCTCAATAGCACAAATTAACATGAGTTTTTCATCTAGTCAAAATCCCTAAGTATGTTCCGAAGAAATTATACAAAGTTGGAGCATAAAAAAAATCACATAAAAAAATTGACTAACTGGGCTACCTTCTACACCTCAACTAATTCCACAGATACCATCCACTTCCTACCAGCAACAAACACCCCATAAGTCACACCCTACTACCCTGTTCACTTTTTTTATGAAATTTATTATATGATATTTTCAAGCATACACAAAGTATTACTACCACTATTTATCAACAAATTACAAATTTATAGCTCAAATTTAATTTTCCGAAATTCAATAGCACAAATTAACATCACCTTTCATCTACGCAAAATCCCTAAAGTTTATTCAAATGAAACTGCACAAATTTAGGGCACAAATCACATACAAAATTACAAAAAAAAATTACTCAGGAGGTTTATTGGAGTCATCTTCATCAACAAAGGGGCGTTTGGAACGTCGTGATGAACTTTCTTCCATGGCGGACGGAGGAGGAGTAATCCCAGTTTTGGTAAATAGTAGTATTATAGTAATAATTTGTTTGTATATATTTATTTATTTATTTTTTATTATATATAGATGTGCATAAAAAGAACGAAGCAAATATATAGATGTGCATAAAAAGAACCGAGCAAACTCTATGCCAGTTTCCTACGCTCAGTCATAAAGGAACGACGCTCAGTTACAAAGGAACAAGGATTAATCTCACACTTGAAAATCAAAAAAAAAAAAAAAATTGTATACGAGTAATAATTAATGGACTCTTAATATAAGCTCTGGGGATATTAAGGTGGTTATTATATGTTACGTCAATCTAACAAGATTGGCCAATTGGAAACATCCACGTGGCCTATTTTTGACAGTGTTTTAAAAAAAATTAACAACCCTAATCGAATTAGACCTCTGATTAGACATATTGTAGTGGGTTTAGTAATAGGATTTGGGAGTCCAATTTTAAATTCTAATACGAAAATTGAATAAAATTTTACTTTTAATTTCAATTTCAATTTCAATTGAAAATTTTACATTGTGATTTTACTTCTACTTAAAATATAAAATTTTAATTCATATTCAATCAAATTAAATTTTGCAAAAGAAGACTCATGCGGAGCATGAAGAAATTGTACATACTATGTGAAAGATTTAATATAAAGAAATAGATAGCTACCACTGTTGACAAGTTAATGTCCATAAAATTATATGTATTTAAAAATTGTTATAACATGAAATTGCAATGTTATTTGTATTTTATATTTAAAAGAAGAAGGATATGTGATTTATTAATATGGAGTTTAAAGATACACGTAGCATAATATGCATCTTAATCGGTTCAAGTAAATCTCATGTAAATTGTAAAGAAGAACATGTGTGCCGGCTTGTTTAATTTTTTTTTTAAGAATCTATGTGTATACATTCAAAGTTGGAGAATATAAATGTCAATTAAAATCAAATTAAATGGCATATTTATGTATTATATGTGAAACAACTTTTTATTATTTTAAAAATTATTAAAAATTTTAAAATTCAATTTCAAATTTTTATGGCCAAATTATATATTTTTCGGATATAGAAAATCCAAGCAAAAAAAAAAGTAAAAATTTTCGTAACCAAACACCTCGTAAGTAAATTGACTGCCTAATGAAAATTCTACCTAAAATTAGTACAAAGCCCAAATCGTCAGCCCATAATCTTATCCATCTCATATTAGTGTTGTGGGGGCCCAACTTGAACACATAGAAGGGAATGGGCCTTGGCCCAACATCTAATATACAATTTTTATTTTTTAAAAAAGAAAAATCACACCACTAATAGTCTTACGTACCATATCTATATAGTATCTTTTATTTAATTACATCTCATTTCATATTTTAGATGTATCTAAAAAGTGATGTTTTTGAAGAATTATTATATATCACAAAAGTAACGTATTCGAAAAAACTTGTGTGTGAGGTGATGTATCATTAGTTAACTTATGTATCTTTAATTAATTATGGTCATGATACATAATAATCAATCTACTAACTTATATATCATGAATTAGTTATGGACATGATACATTAAAATATGGAGAAAAGACATGATTTTCCTCCTGAACTTGTCGCCTCAACTCACTTTAGCACTTAAACTAAACTTTTGTTTATTTACCCCCTCAACATCTTTAAAGTATATTAATTTCACCCCTCAAAACTGAATACCACTCTCACAACAGAAAGTGTGTTACACTCGCCTACACATCACCGCCACGTCATTGCCACGTAAGAAATTACTAAACCCCACCCCTATTTTCTTTCTTCTTCACACCCCCACCCCCTACCCTACAATTAACGCAGCCCCCCACCCTCATGCACCCTTCTTCTTCAAATCCCCCCCCCCCCCACACAATCTTCTTCCTCCAGCACTCCCCTATCCCACCCCACCCATTTTTTCTTAACCATTTATCCTCACCCTCTCCCCCCACCTTCTTCATATATATACCCGCTGGAAACTCCATTAACGGACCCATACACAACAGAAACTCAAACATACACTACACAATTGGGAGCTGGCCGAAAAACACATATACTACACGGATTCTCTCCTATTTTTGTGGATTCACAGAGAACCTCTCACCATCAATACACAAGCAATACATCAGAAGATCGGGGGAGAAATATTTGAGAAGGGGAGAGAACGAAGACAAGAAACAAGAGACAGTTGAGAAAACACAGTGAAAAGAGAGAGAGAGAGAGAGAGGGGGGCGAGAACAGGTTGTTCCGGTGAGTTTTCGCCAGAAAACGGCAGCACAGCTATTTGTTTTCCCTGATATTCGTCATTGCCGAGCTCTCCTGATCTCCGACAAAGCGAAACAGTATCCCCAGCTCTAATCCGATCAAACTCGAACAATTTTGACATTTTGGTAATGGTTGAAAAAAATGAATATTGTTGTTTGATGATATACCGAAGAAGAAAAGGGTATGGGGTGTTGGTGTGGGTATGGGATGCGGGGTAGGGATGAGAGGTGAGGGAGGGTGGGGGGCATTGAAGAAGAAAATGTTAATTTTTAATATATATATATATATATATATGTGTGTGTGTGTGTGTGTAAAATAAGTGGGACCATATAATTTTGTAGATAATAAACGCGTCACTTTTTTTAAAAAATGTCACGTCAGCATTAGAGGTGAAACAAATATACTTTAAAGATGTTAAGGGGGTAAATAAACGAAAGCTTAGTTTAAGTGCTAAAGTGAGTTGAGGCGACAAGTTCAGGGGGGAAATCATGTGTTTTCTCTAAAATATATGATAGTACACATTACATATCAGCAACACAATGCATTCGACAATGTATTCGAAGAAAAATAATGCATCCGGCTAGCAATTTTTCAAATTTTTGTATGATATTAAAAAAATATAGGATAGAAAGTAATTAGGTCTCATAGCAGCTAAATTTATGTTATTTATAACACACCCTCCCCCACCCCACCTACTCCACTAAGATACAAGGTTGAAATGGTGACATTTTTTGCCTCAAAGGTTGCATGACGTGAGAAATTGCCAGAAAAATTGTAATCAAGGCGGATTCAAGATCTAAACTTTATGAGTTTTAAAATTGTAGATCAATAACTTTATATTGGAGTCCTCTTCATTAACAAAAGGTCATTTGGAAAGTCGTGATGAACTTTCTTCCACGGCGGACGGGGGAGTAATTGCCAGTTTTGGTAAATAGTATTGGAGTAATAACTTGTTTGTATATATATTTATTTATTTTATTTATATAAAAAAATATGATATTTTGTGAGATTGAATTGTTTTGATCCGACCTGTATCGATGATTTACCAAATTGGGTCAAGTTAATAAAAGAAATTTCGGAAAAATTAACTAAATAAACTTATTAGATTGTTTATTACAAGTTATAGCAAAACTTTTTAGTTTTCAAGTTATAGCAACTTTTATTAAAAAAAAAAAAGTAGTCAAACATGATTTTTTCATTTTTTAAAAAGATACAAAAAAGGAATTACTGAAAAGAAAAATAAAGATTTAATACAACTAATATACAATATTCCTTCTTAAATATAGTTAACCTTAATTATTGATATCAATCCACCTCCAAATCACTCTAACCTTCTTTTCTCCTATTTTAATGCTTCCATTAAGATTTTTCATCTTCATATACTATCTTCTTTTTCTATACGATTTACATTTTTCAGTAAATCAAATTCGTAATTTTCGTTTCTTTTATGCAACAGCTGAGAATTATTTTGTGAAAGAAAAGCAAACATAAGTAATTCTTGTGTTATAAAAATATGAATTTTGATAATTTGCATTCAATCATGATACGTCATGGAGGGAGATGATATTCGTCAAGTATGTCACATTAGCAAATTGATATTTTGCAATCAAACGTATTTAAAGAATTAAATAATTTTTGTATGTGTTTCTTAAATTCTTTATTGTTAAAATGTTGAATTAAAGTATTGTTCCAACTTCAATAACATATAAACAGTTTCTTCTTTCAAAAATAATATTCAATCTGTGATTTCATAATTTGACCATATTTCATACATTAATCGTTTTCTATGATGTTATTCTGATCGCTTTAAGTAGAACAATTTCGATAGAATGTTTATTTTGCTGTATTATTTTATGTATATTTTTTGTATATTGAAATTATGAAATATAGTATGTTGAAATTATGAATTTTCATATTTTCAAATTATGAAATTTAAAATAATTCCTTCTAATGAATTATGTAATATATTTACAGGGAGACCTAAAGATTTTGCTGTGGATGAGATTATATAAGATGCAGATTCAAAGTATAGATGATTGGTTAATGCAATATCAAAACAGTTGAAGATTGACATTATCTCAATCCAACTTGATATTAAGTTTTTGATAAGTGATACATGCTCACCAATGCTCATACACAATGACACGGGAGTAATGGTGTATTTAGATTAAAAAGGTAGTATTGTCGATTTTTTTGTTAAATATTTATTGTATGTGACAACAAATTAGATGACAATGGATATTAATGAAAATACTGAACAATCTGTTATTTGTATTGGTATATAAGATTCTACATACAAATGATTTATTCTTATAACTGTTTTTAGTGTATGAAACTAGTATAATACACAATACAATATCCATGATTTATTTAATAAATTATGTTAAAACCAGTTTATATACTCATTCCATACTTAAGTAATATTTTTTTTTGAGTTCTCAATGTATTAAGTTGATATTAAAATTGGTATCGATGCAGTTTCACATATATTACATTTGTATTGAATGAGTTTTATAAATGTGACAATCGATAAGAAAAATTATGTTTTATTTTATACAATCTTTTTAGTGTATGTAATGGATATTACATGAAAAACTATCACCATAAATATTGAAAATAAATTAATTGATAATTGTTTGATGTCAAATAATTTTTTGTTGCAATAAAAAAATAATCAATATTAACCATGATTGATATTTGTGTTTGTTTTCTGGCAGAAGAAGATGAAGAACATTATATAAATACTATGTTAAATATCAAAACTAAACTTTGTTCATACCAACAATCTTATAAAGACAAAGAGTAATGAGCACTAATAAACATCAAAATACAATATTCATGTCAAATGCTACTAATTGCGAAATAAAAAATTATATAATTTGATGTAGTTGATATTAAATTTAATATCATCTGATGCGACTTAGTTCATATCAATTTCATTCAATGATATAAAATATGAGACAAATGATAAAGTAATATAAAATTATATAAATACTACTTAAATACAAAAAATAAACTTTGTTCATACCAACAATCTTAGAAAAACAAACAATAATGAGCACTAAATAATATACTACACTGAGACTAGAATTGAAATCACAATACAACTCAAAACCAATTCCAATACATAAAGTCTAAGATTCCTTAACTCTAAGTTTTGGAATAGGTTCAATGATGATATCTTAAAGATGGTGAACTGCTCAGATAATTTGTCGATGTGTTGCTTTCTCTATAAGTGTGTGAGTAACTAAGTGAGTCACTCCCTCAATATTAAAAAACTCTGCAAGGAGTCCTTCAATGTCATCAGTCTTCTATCTTCCTTTTGACTCTTCAACTCAACAGAGTTTGTAATTTATTCAAAGTCTTTTTTCAACCCAATCTCCTTAACTGAGTGAAACTCTTTATTTAGCTTATCTTTTGGTGTTTTACTCAGTCACCACTTCTTCTTTCACACGTGATCAATCATTACAACTTTATCAAGAAAGATTATCTTTTCCAGACTTTGAGCTAACTTGTCTGTATCTTCTTGCGAGATATGTCCCCTGTCTTTATGAATTGGACCAGCTTGAGTAACATGTTTTATTTACATGTCAATCATCAAACCTTTATTGATCTAACAAATTCCCCCTTTTTAATGATGACAAACCACCGCCTTGATGCAAATATTATATTACCTGAGCCATTTAGTCAAGAAAAGGCACTAAAATGAAACAGATTAGTCATTAGGTTAGAAACATTTTCATAACTCATCTCCCCCCTTTTGACATCATCAAAAAGTTAGTTCAGGATAAGTTAAGACTAAATAATAGATGTTTAATAATCCATGGGCAGTGGGGCTATCACTAATACAAGTAGAACATGAAAGAAAAGACAAGGAATGTATGTAAATTACGTAAAGATTGAATAGTAAAAATAAAAGTAGCTATTTCATTAAGCTTCCATCATATAATACTATGTAATAATTTCAAATTAACATGAAGAAACAACTATAACAGTAAGAACAACAACCCTAGAGCTCTAAGGGTTGGAACAGGTGGAAGGTGCAGATGTAAGCAATTGGGTCATCCTACAAATAGTTTCTACATTTTCAGCACGCTCACGAGCAAGTTCAGCCTGAATAGAATTAATTCGAGCTTGAACCATCACTCTCTCAGCCTCATGTTCATCTTGAGTTGTGATCATTGCAACATTCTTCTCAGCAAGAACATTTCTGGCACATTGAATAGGAGTATCAAGACTCCTCATAGAAACAGGTAAGGCCATGTGTTCCACCGTGCCAATGACACCCTTTGTGGTCTTAATGACCACACTTGAATAGGCATTGAGTAATCCTCAAACACTGGATCCAACCAAAACTCATATGGAAAAACGTGTTCTTTAGCATTCTTTAAGAGGATTCTCTGCATATGCTTAATCATCAGCCTAGGCAAATCAATTATGACCTCAGTGTCCAAGAGCTCCATAAAGGTCAAATCAAGAAAATTTTCCTCAGTGCATCTTTCTTTCCTAGGAAGGACTATCTTATTCACAACATCAAAATACAATTGATGTAGATGAGACATTTATCTTTAGAAAACCCTATGGTGAAGACCAAGATTTGGGTCACCAAAAAATTTCCTAGAGATTTCTAAGATAGAAGATAAGTTATCCAAAGTGGGACATTAAAACTTCACATAATAGCCCCATCTTCGCATAGGAATGTGTAGAATCCTCGCAATGTCATATACCATAAGATTTTTGGCTACACCCCTCACAGTTATTGAGAATAAGGCTCCACAGTCCTTTTAATTTGTATAAAACTCATATATATCAGCTTTCCCAAACTTTCATTGGAAATTACCCTATAAAAATAGGTTAGACCACCGCTGAGCTTCCAACTTCATGAGTAAGGTTTCCATAACAGGTCCCCAAACCCTGTAACTACTTTTTCATGAGCTAATTTTATTTTTTGAAAGTAAAGAACATGATCCACTTGTGAATCAAGACCTTGAGGTGTCTCGTCAGGTTCAAAGGAATGGTCAGGAGAGGTAGTACGTGTCATGCCTCGAGACTACCCCCTAGATGTCGCACAGTGTTTGGAACACAAGTGATCCCAAGCTAACCCTATACTAACATGATGCTTGAGCTACTGATTAAAATACATAAGACAGAAAGTAACACATTGAAGAGAAGTCTTTAGCTGAACATGCTCAAAACAAAACTATTTAAAATGATTACAACTTTGGTTATATAAAACAAAAATAGGATCAAATAGATCAACTTAACTGACTGTTTATGAAGCTTCTACTATTATTGACTATAGGTAGTCAGTATATGGCCCCTAACTATACTTATTAAATATGACTAAATAAAGAAAACATAATACTACTCAAACTATGATTGACTCGAACCTTCGAATCAAAAGGACTCATCACCTTCTGACTAGAAGCTGCACACTATTTTATTATGGTGTGTAGGCTACAACTGGTACCTACATTACGAGATAATGTAACACATAGACATATATGTAGGTCAGTACTTTTGGAATGTACTGAGTATCTAGGGGTGAATGCATAAGTAATACAATAACTGAATGTACACATAGACTTTAAAACAATGCATGGTAAGTGTAGATGACTCACCTTAAGCTTAAATAAAACGAAAGCAATAAAATTATAAACATAAATAATGAAACATAAGGATACACTTTGTGAGCCATAACACTTAGTTATAAAATCTTTAGTTTTTCTCTTTCTTTTGGAAGGTTCTTCTAATCGGCATAAACCATGTGAGCAATCATCAAGTCCAACGTCTTACCCACATTGGGGAGAGTTGTTCTACCATTGACATTAGAATAGAACCCTAACTTAAGTAATCACTATACTTACCTACAATGGGACTTAAACCTACGATGACACATAGTTTTGGGGTATGTGACCTTCGACTCATACCCAAATCGGTGCTAAATACTACTCCCTTATTACTTATATGCTCATACTTTAGAAAATCCATCTTAAAATAGCATAAGAGTTTATAGAATGAAAAGCAATTATGTTTCTCTTTGCTTTAATTCAAACTCAAGATGAACAAATATGGATTCCATATCTTAGCTTAGGATCATAAGATCACTTCTATCTTTAATTCTTGGTATAAACTTATCAAAGAAAACTTAAGAGCATGATCTTCTTGAAATCTCAACACTTAAACTTAGGGCTCAAAATTCATGCTTTAAACTCATGAAAATTCTCAACACAACTTCATGTTCAATACAAATCTTGAAATACTTCAACAATATCAAGTCAAGATATTGCAATCTCATGCATAATATAAATCTTATAAGTTAAAACATAGACATAAGCAATTTTTGATAAACTCAAAGCTTTAAATCTCATGATAATCATATACTTCAAGAATATAGAAACTTGGGTATGAGCCCTAATTCAAAACAAGTAATTTGAATCTTAAAATCATGCAATTTGGGCACAAGGGTGAAAGGATACCCTTGTTCATAACCCCACATAACTTAATAGACTTGACTTGGTGGAGAAATCTTGACCTTGAAAGCTTTGGAGATGATCTTGAAAGTTTTCTTGAAATTCTTGGATTAGGAAACTTAAATTCTTGTTTTTTCTTGAAGAGAAGATGATGGAATGGATGAACTTGGGGGGATGATTAGGGTTGTTCTTAAGAGTAAAATTGGAGAATATGGGCAAATAATGCCCTAACTAAAACCTTAAGTTGTGTTTTTATGAATTGGGTTGAGGTGGAAAAGGGCCCAATTGACCTTCAATCATTTAAACCAAAAATTCGTAACTAGAATGCGGATTAAAGTCTCATCAAGACGCGGTCTTATCGCAGTGGCTTACTGGTTCTGACAAAAATGATGATAAATTTTTGCTCCGGTATCGGATTAAGGCGAAATTGGTATCGTTGGAAAGCTAATTCAATTATCTACAATTTAGTGGGTCCTAAAAGGAAAAATTCCATATATGTCAATAGTTATACAAGTTCAAATTTGACCCTTATAGGATCGAACACCAAACTTTGGACGAATCAAAGACTCTTAGATCAACTTTGTTCTAAGTGATTCCTATTAATACTATTCACCTCATAAGCACTTCACACACTAGGATAAAGATCATGACACATGAATTCAATTATAAATCAAGAACTGGATGAAAACACCTTTACCATAACGTGATGTACTGTAATACCCCATACTTTTTTGTAGCTTGAAATCGTCTCAAGAATGTTAGAAACTTACTTTAAAATATGAATCCATTTTATACACATGGAATTGTCTAGATTTTCACTTTTTATTGAGTGGGAAATTGAATTAACTTTCCAACGGTATTAATTTCATCAAAATTCAGCATCGAGAGAGAAAGTTATGGCCAAAATGTAGAAGACTGTAAAACAGCCCAGGTGCGACGGTGGAGGCTGATGGACCGTCGCCCATGACCGTCGCAGTGAGCCAGTGTGACTACCTTCTACCTAGAAGTAATGGCACAGGCCGACAGACCGTCAGACTAGCGACGGACCATCGCTCAGGCTGTCGCAAGCGAGACAGTAAGGCCCCATTCTTCCCAAGTGTGACGGTTAGGACCGACGGACCATCAACCCAGCGACGGACCGTCTCACCCACTATCGCATATCCTATTCAGTTATTTTAAAGTCATTTTAAAAGGGGCTTTTTTATCTTTTATCACCCGTTTATATATCTAGTAATATCCGACCAGGGCTCCTAAATTCATTATTCTTCTACAACAACAAATTAGGGTTTCTCTAAGAAATCAAATCCCTTGAGAAACCCTAGGTGCTTGATTCCAAGCCAAGAATTCAAGTTTTTCTCCACAGATCTTCAAGAAATCACTCACCCAGGTATGCATAGTATTCATTCGTGGACTTTTTTTGTCCATGAAGCCCAAGAATCTCTTTTCAAAGTTCAAGTATATGGATTTTTATGAATTCCATGTTGGGTTTTCTTTTGTTCATGTTGATAACGACCAATTGAATTCTATTCCATGTTTTGGTGATAAATCTTAAGTGGAATTAATTATTATAGGTGTAGCTTCATGTAAGTCTATGATAAAACCCTTGAATGGTGAAATTAGAGTTGATTCATAATGTTTACTTGTTGTGTGATGTTTTCTACATATACTATGCTCACCATGTGTTTGATTAAATACCTATGTGAAGGAAAAGTGCCCTACTAGCATGATAATATGAAAGCCCCATTTATGTACAAGTTTATGCATGACAAGTGTTTGATGAAATGTCTTAGTTAATGAATTATGGACTATGATGTTAATTATGTATTCAAGAAAGTCATGCTTTGCCAATTTTTTTTCATCGAGTCCTGGGGGTACTTGTACCCAAGAATTTAGCGTTATGCCTAGAGCCAGTGTCATGTTTTCAAGATTCTCTCAACCAAGCCATGTTTAGTAGAATTCAGTCAGTCTCATGACTCAGGAAAACTAAATAATCTCAAAAATCTCAGTTAGTTATCAGATCTCAATAATGTTCCATCAGTCAACGAAACTCAGTAAACTTAGTCCAGTCAGTTCATTAATCATGTTCAATGTTTATTAAAATGGGAGTAGGAATTAGCACTGAGTGAACCCAAGGATGGGAACTCACCTGTTATATAAGGGTGTGATTCTTAGAAGCAATCCTTGCGTTCCAGAACTATGTAGCCAACATAGGTTGAGACATCATAGCCTGCTATATGAGGGTAGATGAGGTGGCTTAACATGTTATATGAGGGTTCCCACCGTTCTCACTAGAGTTACCTATTATATAAGGGTTATTCACAGATTGTATTTACCAGTGGCGCGGTATTGACACCCTTCCAATTGGGGTTACAAATTGGACCCCAACTCAGCCATAATGGAGTATTAGGGGCATGTCGGTTAGATGACTACTTCCCACAGTTTTAGTTATAGAATTAGGACTGTCCGATACAGTCATTTAGTCTCAGTAATAGAACTCAGATAGTTCTACAGAATTCAGAACTGTTAGATACAGTCAATGCAGAATAGTATGAAAATCAGCTAGTTCCATCAGATTCAAGACTGTTAGATATAGTCACTCATGTTATCAGCTATATCAATCATCAGAACTCAGTTATCAGTCATGTTAGTTACCAGCAAGTTCATGTTATCATGATCTAAGTTATAGTTATTATGTATTCATGTATGAATTCTCACGTTCATGTTATTTAGTCAGTTAGTATAGTTCATGCATATAAATCCTTGCATTCAGCTTACCTCACATGCATACCAGTACATTCAATCGTACTGATGCATTCACGCTATGGTGTTTTATACCATAGGTTCAGAGACACAAGCCCTAGAGCATCAGTAGCATTCCAGTCTCAGCAGGCAAAGTTAGAAGTGAGTCCTCATCTTTCGACGACATGATCATTACTTTATTATTTCATTAATTAATTTATTAGTTGGTGTTTGTTGGGGACATGTCCCATCAACTTCTTATTCAAATAGTTCAGTCAGTTAGAGACTTTTCAGACTACAGTATGTTCAGATAACTTATTTCGTTTTTGTTTTGGGTATTTCATACCCCACCCAGATGTTATATTTTATCAGATATTATGTATCAGTTTTGAACCTTATGGTCTTTTAGTTTATGTTTCCATAAATTTACAGTATATTATGCAGTATACAGGTACAAATATCAGTCATGGGTAATCTTGTGGTCCTTTGAGGTCATGAGCACCGTGTAACATTCTGGGTACCAGATTCGGGCGTTACATGTACGTGCCAAAGGGAATGTCACCGCAATGTTGCCCTATCGCGGTGACTTGATGGATTTGTGATCCAAACCTGATCTAAACGTGACCCAAAACTTGTCCAAAAAATCTAAAACTTCCCTGAGACATGCTCCTTACATCCCGGAACATGAATTAACTGAAAAACTAATGTCTCGGGGTTAGGAAGGTCAAAATAAAAATCCTCGAAGTTTAGGGGTCTTGAAGATGACTAAGTCCCCAACACTTAGTGAAAATTTCAAGACTTATGCCCCTTAAGCATGCAACTAAGAGCTGAATCAACGTAAGATTAATATGGGGTATTACAATATCTCCCCCTTGGGAACAATCGTCCTCAAATGAGACTGGTTAGACTGAGAGTACTGTACTAAGGTAACTGAGATCATATACTGAACGTGCATGACTTGGAACATGGTCACATAACTGATTCTGAAACATGATACACGAACTGAATATCATAAACTGATCTGATTTCTTGAATAAATGTAATGATATGAGAATGGTTATAAGGCTGAGATAAAGATGAGAGAGTCAACTTATGAATAACCATTACCTCTTGTTGGGTCTGGTTTCGTGAAGAAAAGATGAGAGGTTTAAGACATGAAAACTTAGGGTATTACAACATCTCCCCCTTGGGATCATTCATCCCTCAAATGATAATGACTTGGCTAAAATACTAAGGAAAGACTGAGATGATGAACGAGACACTTACAAACTGAATCATGACTGAAAGATTATACTCAACTATACATTCTACTTCAAAACTGCACTTCACTTGAGGTTACTTAAAATATTCATATGGACACTGATAACTCTAGCTACTGAAGTCTGAGATGAACTGAACTCTCTCACTATGTTCAAGCCTACTCGAATCTACAAAGTACTACACATCACACGATAACACTAGTCCGAATCATGAATTCAATATACCCTGTTCTTTCATAACTTCTCATCTCACGAATAATTCCTATTACCACTTCAACAACTATATTCAACCCTTACTAGACAGTCACTAATGTGTAATGCATTTATCCACTTATATATATATATATATATATATAAACCTGACATTCAAGCCCATCATCATAACCACATATACACTTCTAAAAAAACACCCAAAAAAACATCTTTCTCATATCCTCCAAACCTCTATCATCAACAACTTCCATGAACTACCCCAAGAAAACATATACAAAAATTTCAACTAACCATGACATATATAAAAAACTTGGCCTCAATCTTTCGTCACACATGCAGCCTTAGCTAAAAATCAAGCATACAACAATCTTTCATCAACAAGAAACATTTACTCTCTCCTATCTAAAAAATTGTTCATCATCACTATCTTGACCTAAGGAAAAGGTCACTGAAGGGTTAGAACATGAGGACCTAAAGCATGAAAGAACAGTATGCATAATTTGGAAACTTAACCAAGGCCTGAAAAATAGAGTATCCATGACATGGATTCATTACAGATATCAAAACTGAGGATATACATGACAAAATCTGAATTTTGCTGATCATTAAGAGTGTAGCACGAGTACTGGAACTAAATATACTGTAAATCATGAGTGCATGAGTCATGAGCTATATGACCTGAGTTTGGAGTTCATAAATTTTATGTAATATGATTCGTACTGCTGAGTGAACAAGAACTCTTAACACTAGAAACTCGGAGAGTACATGATCTCTATTATGAGCATGAATATGAACTATGATCATGGAAATGACACGTAAGGCATGAGTAGATATAGTGATAACTGAAGTAAAAATACCAAAATAATATTGGGTTGGGAATCTTCCTCCCTAGTGTTGTTCTGCAACACACCGACATCACTACTAGAATTAGAGAATCTGACTTGGTTACTTGCTCTATCATCTCCCCCTTAGCTTTAAGCCATCATATAATAACTTGAACACTTACTAACCTAGAATCTTTCTGAGTATCACCATACCATGAGTTTACACTATCTAGAGTTTCAAATCTTCTTTCTATTTGCTTAATCTTCAAAGATTCAAACTTAGATTCTAACACTTAACATGGATATTCCCAAATTGTAATTAGCCATACTACTTCCATCATAGTCTACTAATATCACATCTCTAAACTTATATTTTCCCCTAAACCATCATAATCAAATCATACCAAAAGACTCAACATCACCTATCCATAACTTCTTAACTAGCTATTAAGACACCATATACTATATAACTAGCCTTCTTTCCATTTAGCAACTAAAAGGTACTGCTAACCACACACTCTCTTTAATAATTTTAGAAAATAATGCAACCCCCATATCACCTTGGTTATACATCTAATCATACCTACAATATCATAGTTAGTTTCAAATCAATAAACTTAAATTCTTGCATGCACTGTTTCAAGCCTTCTAGCTCACTTCCATATAGCTGGCATTACTAACCAAGCAATCATTATTTCCTCCTTGATGATCATCCACTTTTCAAACTTATTGTCTAGTGCCATACATGATTAACAACCCAACCTTATATAGTATTCTCACTCGAAAGCTATAAAATAAAATATCAAGAAACACTAGTACACTAGAACCTCATAATAACAATAATTGATTATAATCATATAGTATATCTTATTAAAATCCGTTAGTGCATCCTCCTTATACACATTATGACTATTTACCCATCTATACACCTAAGTAATTGTCATAGCTCTATAAGTTTCAACTAAACTCTTTTTCGCAACCTCAAGGGAAGCTTAAATTAACAATACTCAACCACCAAATACTTTCATTAATAACCTATACTTTTCTAACACAATAAATACCATCAATAACTCCTTCTCTAACTTCAACCAAGGTACCTATACCACATTCTGTACCCCTAAACTAACACACAAGGACCTATCACCTTACTACTAATTCGATCATATGTAAAAGTTCATCAATATAGATTCGATCAACCATCATTGCCACCTTTCTTGTCACTACACTTCTAAACCCATACTTTCAACTATAAGAAGGTTCTACTACTTTTGAATCATAACACTCAATGTCATTATATCCCTCGAATGTAAACTCTATTTAACAACCTAGATTCACACTAACCCCTTCCTGGAGCACTATCTGTCTTGAAGGGTTAATGAGGAATGTAAATACATATCTTGTTCTGCATTAACTGAACAACTAATATAGACAAGGACATAAGACTTAACCATAAGGGACTTATAACATACTAGCTAGCTACTCTCAAGCCCCTTGTGTGACTTCTAAAGTTATTGATAGTAAATTTGAGAGCATCTTTTTAGGAGAAATTGGAATCTAATACTCAGGTTATCTCGAAAGCTTATAGATAGAGAATTATGGAGTTACACCAGAACTGATAGAAGTTTCTAAGAGAATAACTTTATAGCATGATCTAGAGCATGAAGAAGGGAAACATTCCTTAAACACCCTATAGCCACAGAAGAAAAGTACAAACGTCTTCGTATTATTCCGCAAGACCCTATTAGACACGACTTCATAGACACCCTAGGACACTTGAACTCTGTGCTCTGATACCAAGTGTGTCACACCCCGAGACTACCCCCTGGATGTCATATGGTGCTTAAAACCACAAGTGATCCCAAGCTAACCCCATACTGGCATGATGCTTGAGCTACTGATTAAAATACGTAAGGCTAAAAATAACACACTGAATAGAAGTATTAAGTTGAACATGCTCAAAACAAAACTATATAAAATGATTGCAACTCTGGTTATGTAAAACAAAAGTGGGATCAAATATATTAACTCTACTGACTGTCTATGAAGCCTCTACTAATATTGATTATAGGAAGCCCGAACATGACCCCAACTATCCTTATTTAATACGACTGAATAAAGAAAATAGGATACTACTCTAACTATGATTGACTCAAGCTTTTGAATCAAAAGGACTCATCACCTGCTAACTGGAAGCTGCGAACTGTCTAATTATGATGTGTTGGCTACAACTAGTACCTATATTATGAAATAATATAGCACATAGACATATATGTGTGTTAATAGTTCTGGAATGTACTGAGTATGTGGGGGTGAATGCATAAGTAAGATAATAATTGAATATACACATATACTTTAAAATAATGCATCGTAAGTGTAGATGACTCACCTTGAGCTTGAATAAAATGAAAGCTATAAAATTATAAACATGAGTAATGAAGCATAAGGATACACTTTGTGAGACCTACCACTTAGTTCTAAAAGATTTACTTTTTCTCTTTCTTATGGGAGGTTCTTCTAACCAACATAAACCATGTGAGATATCATGGGGTTCAATACCTTACCCAAGTTGGGTAGATCTGTTCTACCCTTGCCATCGAAATAGAACCTTTACTTAAGTGATCACTATACTACCCCCTTATTACTTATATGCTCATACTTTAGAAAATCCACCTTAAAATAGCATAAGAGTTTATATAATAAAAATCAGTTATGCTTCTCTTTGCTTAAATTCAAACTCAAGATGAACAAATGTGGATTCCATATCTTAGCTTAGGATCAAAAGATCACTTTTTTCTTTAATTCTTGGTATAAAATTATCGAAGAAAACTTAAGAGCATGATCTTCTTAAAATCTCAACACTTAAACTTAGGGCTTAAAATTCATGCTTTAAACTCATGATAATTCGCAATACAACTTCACGCTCAATACAAATCTTGAAATACTTCAACAATATCAAGTCAAGATAGTGCAATCTCATGCATAATATAAATCTTCTAAGTTAAAACATAAACATAAACAACTCTTGATATACTCAAAGCTTTAAATCTCTTGATAATTACATGGTTCATGAATATAGAAACTTGGGTATGAACCCTTATTCAAAACAAATAACTTGAATCTTTAAATATGCATTTGAGCACAAGGGTGAATGGATACCTTTGTTCATAACCCTACATACCTTAATAGACTTGACTTAGCGGAGAAATCTTGACCTTGAAAGCCTTGGAGAAGATCTTGAAAGCTTTCTTGAAATTCTTGGATTAGGGAACTTAAATTCTTGTTTTTTCTTGAAGAGATGATGATGGAATGGATGAACTTAGGGGGATGATTAGGGTTTGTTCTTGAGAGTAAAATTGGAGAATATGGGTAAATAATCCCCTAACTGAAGCCTTAAGTCATGTTTTTATGAATTGGGTTGAGGTGGAAAAAGACTAAATTGCCCCTCAAACATTTAAACCCAAAATTCGTAACTGAAATATGATGGCTTATCATGATGTCTTAGTGGTTTTAACAAAAATGATCATAACTTTTGTCCAGGTATCAAATTAAAGAAAAATTGGTATTGTTGGAAAGATAATTCAATTATATACAATTTTGTGGTTCTTGAGCTGAAAAATTTCATATATGTCAAAAGTTATACACGTTCAATGTTGACCCTTGTAGGATCGAACACCTATATTTGGATGAATCAAAGACTCTTAGCTCAACTTTGCTCTAAATAATTCCTATGAACATTCTTCACCTCATAAGCACTTCACGTACTAGGATAAAGATCATGACACATGCATTCAATCATTAATCAAGAACTAGATGAAATACCTTCATTGAGATGTGATACACGTGCCAAAGGAAATGTCACCGTGACGCGACCCTATCATAGTGAATTGCTGGATTCGTGATCTAAACGTGACCTAAACCTTGTCCAAAAAATCCCAAACTTCCCTGAGACATGCTCTTTACATCCCTAAAGATGAATTACTAAAAAACTAACGTCTCAGGGCCGGGAAGGTCAAAATTAAAATCCTCAAAGTTTAGGGGTCTTGAAGATGACTAAGTCCCTAACAATTAGCAAAAATTTCAAGCCTTATGTCCCTTAAGCATGCAACTAAGATCTGAATCGAGCTAAGATTAGTATAGGGTATTACACTAGGAGTTTCTTCAGAATTAAAAAAGTGAGAAGGAACAGGTTTCCTAACCCATTTCTTAAGATGAGAATCAGTTTTAGGTTTTGGGGATTTAAAGAAGGATAAAGGTGTAGCTTGGCTTTGGACTTTGATGTGGAGGCTGAACGCTGAAAAACAGAATGTTTTAGAATTATATGTCTAATCGTCAGGATTTTTCTCATAGAACGCATCAACATATAGTGAGAAGAGTGTTCAAGAGAGGGACTAGATATTGTAGTGCATTAAGTTTTCTAGCTCGAAGGGCATCAACTGAAGAATCCTCTTCTAGTTATTTTTATGGTGAGTATAAGGAGTTCTTGGAAATACAGTAAATAGGCATAGTTCATTAAGAACGTCAAGCTCATCGATTACAATAGGAGTGTAAGATTGTTGTCATTTAGACTGAGATCTGGCTTTTTTGAGGGATTATATTAGCAATGGAAACATAATTAGAGTTGATGATATGAAGAGGGACAACATCAGTAACCTCAGAAGTTGAGGTAGGAGGAATGGGATGACCAATAGAAAACCTTAAGAATGGGTTTTGAAAGTTTGTCCAAGAAGAAAAATTAGAGAATTTCATGTAGATTCTTAGATGAATGTGACACGTGGTGTTGATAGTATCATGAACCACCAATTGAGTGGATGGTGATTCACTGGATGTGTGGGATTTTGACATTTCAAAAAAGGATGAAGAATATGCCATTAAAGCTAGAGAAAGTAACATACTATTTATAGAGAGAGAAAGAGAGATATAATGAATGAGTGATAAAATTTGGTAGGCAATTTTTGGTTTAAATGGTGAAAAGAATTGGAAGATAAAATTTAAAGGTGTAGGAGTAATTATAATGGGTGCAGAGTTTTGATGTGAAAAGACTTGTCAAGCAATGATGGGAAAGCTGAAGGCGGTGGCAGTCCTTTTTTGAAAAGATGGACTCTTAAAATTTGGCGGTTACAGATTTAAGTAATTTTGGGACCAAGTGAACTAAGCTATTTCATCTTGCTAATTTTGAAAATAATTAGGGGAATATTATACCTGGAAGGTTTTAAATCATAGCCAATATACTCGTACGATCCAGTATCTCTGCACAATTTAATACACAATTTGTCAGGTCACTCAAAATCTTGGAATTAGGACACACAACTCAATGTGAGACTAAATATTCAACAATTTTATCTTAGGACAAACCTTCTATTCAATAATTTAAGGGAGTTTGTGTAATCTTAATCATCCCTAATTCTAATCCATTCTTTCCAAAGTGCTCACTACTAAGTATTATAGTAAAAATATGTGCAATCTAATCTTTTATGTTGCACTAGATTTTTCCCAATTTTGATGGCACTCGTATTATCACAAAGATAGGAACACCTCCCATACTCATACCAAAAATCATAAGTTTTTTCTTAGCGTACAATAATTGAGAACAGTATAAACTAGCAATAACATACTCAGCCTTAACAGTGGACAAAGCTACTGAGTTTTATTTCTTAGTAGAATAGGTAATTAGACATGACCCAAGGAAATTTTCCATACCTGTAGTGCTTTTTTGTCCACTAAATAACTTGCATAATCAACATCACACTAACCTACCAAGTTAAGATTTCCCTCTTTAGGGTAGCACTTTTCTCAAGTCATTGATTCCACCAATTCTACCAACAAGATTATCAATAGCTTGTGTTGTTGTTATTGATGAATCAATTTCTTGATTTATTGTTCCCCCTGTCAATATATCCCCATTCTACACAATAGTTGGACCGAGTGGCACAACCTATTCCTGAGCATGCTCATTGGTTTTACTATTATTCTCTTTCCTGCTCTGCTTCTTACATTAGTCCACAAAGATTTATATGATCGAGATCCAAGAATTTGATCATACTTATCTAAATATTTTGTTTTAAAGGAGAATCTCCCTTGCTTTCACCTTACATGAGCACTAAATATATGGTGAGTGAAAGGAACTTTATTTTCTTCCAGTCTTATGCCTTGAGCAAGTGCTAACCATAGGCTTAATTTTGTTTTCCTTCTTTCACTCTCACCTGCAAAATAAATTAAGGGTTCACTTTAAGCACCCAGACAAGCTTAGGTCCTTTCTTATGAGAAAAAGGATGAATTAGGTTTCTTTTGGCCCAATAAGGCAATAGGTTATGTGACCTGTTTCTCTGACTTGTTTTGTTATTTATTTTGTTTTTATGGGCTTTTGTGAAATCTAATTTCTTTTCCAGCCTTGTACTTCTGAACCTTCTTTTATAAGCAATTGGACATTCAGTAGTTGGATGTCCAAGATTACCACAAATATAGCGCAAGTCATTTGTAACAGCATGTCTTTTTAAAAATCCTAATCTAGCCTTTTCACTGTGAGTCCTTTTACTCAATTGATAAACAATTCTTGAGGAGTTTGTTCATCTATTGGCCTTTCAAGATCAAGTTTCAGCTTAGAGATTTCTTATCTTAACCTATCTACCTTTTCCTTTTCATTATTACACTCTTGTTTGACCTTGGTCAACTCAAGCTCAATTTTTTTCTATTCATCACTTTCCACCCTTTTACCATTTCAGAAAGAGTCAGTTTTAAGATCTCAGATTGTACATTCAAATTGGAAGAATCAAGTTGACTAACTTGTTCATTGAAAGTGTTGTTTTCTTTTTCAACAATGTTTTTGCATGTTTCTAGAACAATAAGGTCAAAATTGAGAGTTGCAAGACTGTTGAATAATTCATCCCTATCAGAAGTTAATTCTTGGAAATCATCTATTAAAGCATTCATCAGAGAGATAAGCTTTTCCTTAGAAAATAAATGTAAATTATTTTTAAGTTTATGAACACTTACTTCAGCTTTGTTATCTTTATCTTCCATGTTTGAATCTCCAATTATCATGAGAGCAGTTTCATCTACCTCTTCATTATCTGGTTCTTCTGAGTCAGATCCTCACACAACCACCATAGCATATTCTTCCTTCTTCCTTTTCTTAGCCTTTTCTTTCAATTCTTTCTCAGCTCTTTCTTTTCTCCATTCAATTTCTCAAACTAGACAATCTCTTATTTGATGATCAATTTTACCATACATATAACACCCAGTGGGATTGTTATTGGAACCCTTTTACTACTTGTTCTTCTTCTTGAAGAATTTGATGAAATTTTTTGTTATAAATGCTACCTGTTCTTCAGTCAGTTCAACTTCTCCATCACTATATGAAGCCTTTAGGGCCAAGGTTTTCTCAGGAGTTGCCATTTCTTTTTTGGCTTCATCAATCTTTATCTCATAAGTCTTCAGATTACCCACTAATTCATCCAAAGTTATACTAGCTAGATCCTTTGCGTCCCTAATCGCAGTAACCTTGATATCCCATTTATACTTAGGCAAGGCCCTCAACACTTTCTCAACTTGTTCCTGAGTAGTAATGACTTTTCCCAAGGAAGTTAATTCATTGGTTAAAGCAGTGAGTTTTTATATCATCTGATGAAGAGATTTACTATCCTTCATCTTAAAAGTCCCATATTCAGTAGATAAGAGAGCAATTTTGAATTTCTTTACCTAAGTGGTGCCCTTATATACATTAACTAAGGAATCCTAAATTTTCTTGACAGTGGTGCAAGTAGACACTCTGTTGTACTCAGCTGGACCTAGTCCACACACTAAGATGTTTTTTGCCCTTGCATTTTTCCTTAGTGCAACCAAATCATCAGCAGTAAATTCACTTATCAGTTTCTTGACATGTTATCCATATTCTAGCTTCATTGGGATAGTTGGACCATTAGTGATTTTATCCCACAAATCATAGTCTTCTCCTTGAATGAACATTTCCATCCTAGCTTTCCACCAAGTGAAACAAGACCCGTCAAAGAGTGGTGGCCTAGCAGTGTATTGACCTTCACTGTGACCAGTAGGTGGTGTAGAATTCATCATAGTGATCTACTCTTAGGTGTAAACCTTATTTAAGATGCCTCACTCCAATACTACTTATTAGAGCATGTGCCCTACAAATTACCTTATTTTATCCTAACAATTGCCTATTAATGGGATAGGTTAAATAACATCTTTCTATCTTGCTAAAACAGTAAGTAAATCACACAGTAATGTTTATGTGGGAAAAACCCGACTCAGAGAGGTGTAAAAAGCCATGACTTGTACCACTACAGGATTTAACCCCGTCTTCATTAAAACAACTGAGCCTTAACAATCAACAAATTAGACTCTTGTAAACTAGGAATTAAACTCTAACTCCTATTTCTATAAAACACAAACCTTCCCCAAGGTGAGTGTTCCCAAGTCTCCGAGTTCCCCAACTTGAAGACAATATTCCTATCTCAGTTTATACTCTACTAAGACTAGAATTGAACTCACAATACAACTCAAAACCAATTCTAATACATAAACTCTAAGACTCCTTAACTCTAAGTATTTGGAACAGGTTCAATGATGATATCTTAAGATGGTGAACTACTCAGATAATTTGTCAATGTGTTGATTTCTTTGTAAGTGCGCGAGTAACTAAGTGAGTCACTCCCTCGATATAAAAATAACTCTGGAAGGAGTCCTTCAATGTCATCAGTCTTCTATCTTCCCTTTGACTCTTCAACTCAACAGAGTTTGTTGTTTATTCAAAGTCTTTTTTTAACCCAATATCCTTAATTGAGTGAAACTCTTTCTTTAGCTTATGTTTCAGTGTTTTACTCAATCACTACTTCTTTTTTCACACGTGATCAATCATTATGACTTTATCAAGAGAGCTTATCCATTCCTAACTTTGAGCTAACTTGACTATATCTCCTAGTAAGATCTGTTTTCATGAGATTGGACCAGCTTTAGTAACATGTTTTATTTAAATGTCAATCATCAAAACTTCATTGATCTAAAACACCACGAACAACAATTTACAAGAACAATAGATTATAGTTGTTGGTTCTTGTTTTTGATTGTAATCTTTAGATAGTTGTTGGTTCTTGTTTTTTATTGTAATCTTTAGACTTAAAGTTCTCTTAGGATGTTTAAACTATTTGACTCGATATTTGTTTTGGATTATGATGTTGTTTAGATTTAAATTTCTCTAGGGATGTTTAAACTATTTGATTCGAAGTTTGTTTTGGATATTTCAAAGTGGATTCTTAAATTTTGGTTATGTTTGTAATTTTCAGATCCTACTGTGAAAAATATAATAGTTGTGTTGTTATTGTTTGTAAAATGAGAGAAGTGTAAGCTAATAAAAGAGCACTATTGCTAGCAAAGCAAAAGAAAATTCCGACTACTGTAGTTGAAATAGTAAAGTCTTTTCTTAAAAAAATTAAGATTTCCAACGACACCTATAGGAAAGATAATTAAACAATTTAATATACTGACAACAGTAGTCGAAATAATTATTTTATTAGTTTTCGACCACAGTAACTGAAAGATTTTATTTATTAAATAATTATTTATTTAATTTCCGACTATAGTAGTCGGAATAATTATAATTGTTAAATAATTATTTATTAATTTTTCAACTATTGTAGTCTAAATAGTTATAATTATTAAATAATTATTTTTTATTTTTTGACTATAGTAGTCGAAATATTTAGTCATTTTATAATTTTCAATTTGCGACTACAATTGTCGAAACTTTTTGACTACTGTAGTCGAAAATATTTTTCCGACAAGCTCTTTTTCGACTTCCCCGAAACAGTTGAAAGATTGTCGAAAATACCTTATTTTCTGACTACATTAGCTGTTGGAAAAATACTAATTTCTAGTAGTGTATGAACATAGTACTTTTTCCTACTATTACGAACGTACTCCTACCTACTATCCCTCTACCCTAATTCACATCTTCCACACCTTCCTATCAAGGTTCATGTCGTCCGTAAGCTACAATATTTTCAACCAACATAAGCTGCAACTCCGGCTTTCCATTCTTCCCTTTAAATAAAATGTGCAGCCTTCACCTCTTTAAGTGTAGTGGTCTTGGCAGCCAACTCATTTCTCAATTTCTGCAAAGAAGTGTCAGCTCGCCTCATTGAAGCAGGTAGAGCAGCATGGTTCCCTCTATCAAGCATATCCTTAGCAGTCCGAAGTGTCTAAACTTGGACAAGAATAGAGTACTCGTAAAAAATGGATGCCAACAAAAACCCATAAGGAAGGGAGCATCTCTTTTCATCCTTTATCAAAACCCACTGCATGTGTTTGATAATTAAGCTATGCAAATTTATCTTCACTTCAGTATTCAAAATTTCCATAAGTAAAAATGTTAAATAACTAACCTTGACACTCCTCTTCTTCCTAAGGATAATGATCTTGTGAACCATAACAAAATAAAGCTTATGAAGAGGATACATCTCCCTTTTTAGCACTCTACGATGCTAGGTGAGATGTGGCTGTCTAGAAAACTTCCTACTGATAGCAAAAATAGAGACCATGTTATCCAAAGGAGGCTACTCAAAGTTAACATAATGATCCTATCCTCTAGTGGAAACATATGTGTTCGCAACAAATTTTCAAAGCATAAAAAATTAGCTGTAATCAAAGATAAATAAAAGAAAAAAAGTAATTTTTATTGATGAATCTTGTGAGTACAATTTCGTAACTCTCTTAATTTTTCTCTTCTAAACTTAGAAATGATCCGAGGGCCTTTAGTAGCGTGTTTCTCAAATTTTTAGATGGTTTGGACTCGTAGAGATGTATTTCAATCGCTGGGAATATCGAAAAATGTTTTGTTGCTTTGAACCCCATTAATTGCTCTTTACAAGAACTTAATAATCGATGCTAATATTGCTAATACTTGTCAAAGTCCTCTTTTTGAATCTTCCTAGAATGTTATGTTATCCCCTATTTATAGTTGTAGTGAGTAGGCCGAGTTTCTTGTGATTGGCCAAAATATGTCATTTTGACACTTGGTGAGTTGTGACTGGTTCTTGAATCTGAATGAGATTTCCACATCATTTGTACCTGTGGCGTCGTCTCGTTGGTCTTGAATTTGATGAGAAAGCCAAGTCACCCTGATACGTGACATGGGTTTGGGCTCCAAGGTATAATGGACCTTGGTCTTGAATTTGATAAATTTGACCAACTAATTTGAAAGGCCTAGATTGGTTAATTAACCCAGATGATCGTGAATTTAATTCAAATTTTGTATGAATTTAATCTGTCAAATTTCATGTGTCTACAAATACTCCTTACTTTGAGACTTATCGACGTGTTCGCTTGCCAAAACTTAGCGGTGAGACTTGTAGTACTCATGAATGTATTTTCATTTTCGTGAATTCAAAGGTATTTGTTTCTCACCGGTGTATGCTAGTTAGACCAATACTTACAAGTGGTCTAACTAAAGTTCCCTCCGTGAACTTTCATGTCTTGAAAGACTTTTTCAAAGCAACCAATGATTTGTTTGTGGTGATCCTCATTTTTCGCCCACAATTGAGTACAAATTCGATAATATTTCAAAAGTATTAAATAATGAACAACTTGGTTTTATTTGACTCTTCTTTGATAAGTATGAACATGAGAAATTACCGCCTTAATATTTATTTAAGTAATTCTTACTGGCATAACAATGTGACCCTCTTAATGTATTTGAATTAGAAGGATTAATACAACACCCTCACTTGACATATTACACGTATGAAGTAAAAAAGTTGACTTGAACTTTTGTACCAAAGAAAAATATTAACTTTCCTTTTGGTTTCATGAACCAAAGAAAAATATTAACTTTCCTTTTGGTTTCATGTACCAAAGAAAAAATATTAACTTCCCTTTTGGTTTCATGTACCAAAGAAAAATATTAACTTTCTCTTTTAGTTTCAAAAAAGAATTAAATCTCCTCCAAAGTATATCCTTAATATGGGAATTTTTAAATTGATTGGCAATTTGAAATTTCCAGGGATTCTTATCTTCTAATTTCACCACAACTTTCCTTGTATACGAAATGAGAATTATCACAAGAACTTCTATATAAGCTTCTCCCTTGCACAGAAAATTCATCAAAACATTCAATAGCCACAAAGAAAAGTGTTCGACTGTGTTTGATTGCTAGGCTGTGAAGCTGTGACTTTGCCCGATATGATTGAATCTACAAACTGCTTCTCAAGTAACGATAACTTTCATAGCAGCCTGCTGCCTTTTGCTTGCTCAAATTCGAACGATTACGATATGAAATACGTAATTGCAATCGCAAACTACTCATTTTTTTAATAAGTAACTACAAGGATTTGTAATTTAACCAAGTTTTGCGATTATGTTTATTATAACCGGAAACAAGAAATAGCAACTAAACAAAAATTTGCAGCCAAGTTTAACCTGTGTTGCTAGAGTTATTTTTTTTTGTTTTTCTTTAACACTCAATTTCAGGTTCTCTTGTTTCCTATTTTACCCAACTTGTGTGTCCATAATGGTTAATCTCTATTCCTTTCTTAATCCTCAGGAATGGTGTAGTGTGATCTTGGTCCCCAACAATGACTTGTTTCAACGACCGTGAAACTCCATACCCTTGCCTTGATATTTTGGAGAGAAAACCAAATTCGCATGCCAAATCCCTCACTTTAAAAGTTCATCCTCCGATGATTGGCGCCTTTCCACTTGTTAGAAAGCCACTGGAAACTTCCCTCCATCTCACAGAATGGTCAACGATAAAAACTAAGAATGTCATGGACAATTTTTCAGGTAAAATTATGACTAAAAAAATTCTCCTTTGGAAGTCTTTTACCCATCAAAATGTTATTGTTGCGAGCTCTCGTAGCCGCAATGGTAGCCTTAGCAATTGACGTGTTCCTCCCTCCGGATTTGCTGAGGTTCGATATATATCTGGCTATTGGGAGTGGATAGAAAACGTTCTTTCCCATAATAAGGAGACCTTGGAGCACAACAAGACTTATGATTCTATCTTTGCTTCATTGTTCACGTATGACTATAACGACAATGTACTCCAGGCCTTTTGTGCGAATTGGCATCCATCCACCAATATAGTTTCTACTTTTATTGGAGAGCTGTCCATATCTTTATTGGAATTGAGAAACATTTGAAGCCTTCATATTCATGGGCTATTTTACGATGAAGTTATTTCCTCGGCGAAGGAGTTGACATATGTGAATGACAATGGGAAGCTCTTATCCCTAGAAGCTGCTCACTATTATTTTTGGCATTCTACCGACTTATGAAAGGTGTCAGCGATGACGTCTTTTTTCTTGATTGGACTAATTTCTGGTTTCGAGGACTAAGAAAATATGTTGAGCCTTCACAAAAGATATCAAAAAACTGGATAAAGCCAAGGATGAATCATGACCCATTGGAGAATATTAACATGAATTCTTTACCATGAACCGAAGAAGAGAATGCCCCTTTTGTCGAGCTGGGCGTGGAAGAATCACTCAGGAATAAAACTTATTTGGCGTCATTCATTGAATGTTGGCTCTGTAAATGTTTGCTCCCAACAAAAAGGCTGGTTGTATTCGTGCTTGCATCTTCAAAGTCACAAGCTTGATGGCTCATGGAGAAAAAAATTCTTTGGTGGTCCCAGTGCTTGCAAGCATCTATCGCAACCTTAGGGAGATCTCTACTTCTTCAAACTTGAGATCCTGCCATGTACTCTTTACCATCCATTATGTTTATGGAGGGATAGGTAAGTAATTTGAAACTTATTACTATCTAAACCGTCCACAACGAGGGGTGCAAATATTGCTAATTTCAGGAGAAAATATGGCAAAACAATTTGACCTTGTTGATGCTAGCATGTTATTTCAACAAGTAAATGTAAAGAAGCTTCTTTATTTGGACTTGCTATAGGGAAAAGAGGTATAAATTGATCATAACGACAAACTGTCCAATTCTTGGAGTGACTTCTTCATAGGCCTTCGTTTTAAGTTTTGTCTTGTCACTTTGAGGCATGATAATGATCTAATCGTGGAGCCTTATTGTCATAACCCGAGGCTACCCCCTAGTCGTGACACAGTGCTTACGACCATAAGTGACCACAAGCTGCCCCATGAGCTGGTACCTGCTATGAGAACTGAACAAAATAGTAATACAATACATGTGCGGAAGGTAAACTGATAAGATACTATACACTGGATACTGAAATACGTATCAAAACATGTCTGAAAATATATGATAGAATACTAGAAATCAAACTATCTATCTGAGTAACTGATAATACTAAAAGAATTGACTGACTGTTTAACTGATTGTCTGAAAGCATCTAAACATCATGACGAGTTTATTGGATAACCCCCAACTAACTCCGACCGACTGAACATAAGGAAGTACTGAAATAACTAAAATAAACAAATCATGTCCTCGATGGATGAAGACTCACCACTATTGTTGCTGAGTAATGTTGAGCTGTCTAAGAACGGTCAGGAAACTATGTGTCTGAACCTATGTTATAAGACAACATAGCGCAAAGAAAAGTATGTAGTCAGTACTTTGAATGTACTGGTATATGAGATGAGGACTAGCTGAAATGCGTGAGATAACTTAGCATGAATGCATGAACATGTAATATCTGAGAATGCAAGAACAAGCATAAATATATTTTTGAAATAATCTGTAAACTGAAAGACTGATGTCTAATGACTTATTAACTAAAAATCTGTACACTTGGTCAAGCAAACCTGAATTGAGATACACTGAAATACTGAGTAAAACTGTGGAAGCAATCATGTAACCGACATAAACCATGTGAGCTACCATTGAGTCAACGTATGACCCATGCTGAGGAGGGCTGCTCTATCCTTGCCATCAGAATAGAACCTGAACTGGAGTGATCACTAAATTGAGCCTGTGTTGGGCAAGGGAAAACACCCTCTAGCGAGGCCCCTAAACCTACGGTGGCACGTAGTTTCTAGGTAAGTAGGATGTGCTGAACCCATACTTCCCACTCAGTGCTAATTCCTACTCCCAACTGAAAGACATTGAGATACTAACTAATACATGCACTGATAATTGATAAGCTCAGGTCTTGGTGTTCTGGAAATAACAGTGCATACGGATTCTTAGGTAATTGTTAACACCTAAATTGATAATGCTCAACATGATTATGGTGTTCTGAATATGATATTAAAACTATGGTATGACAGACATGTTACTTGAAATATGGAAATCGTGTAAAACACTTAGGTATCGAGTGTTCATAACTCGCCAGTACTGAATGATTATAAAAATTCAATATCAAACTTGAAATACTATAGTATGTAGTCATGGTTCAGAGACCCAACATGGACATTTCATCAAACATTTGAGAATTATGAACCTGAACATGGGAATGTCTTAAAACATGGGAAAACAGCATGGTTACGTGACTAAGATCATAACTTGATAATGTAACTTGAAATTTACTTGAGTATAACATCAGAGATTGAAACTTAAATCATGAGTTAACCTAAATTTTCATGGAATCATTCTTGAACATAATTTGAGTCAAAATACTGAGGAAACGCATGAATTTAATCTATCTTAAACTTACAAAATTCCATAATAAAAGAAAAATCCACTCTTTAGTAAAAAAAAGAGGAGGTTTTTGGGATCCATGGGTGAAAGGGACCCATGGATGAACATCCCACATACATTAATAGCTATAATCCTGAGGAGTGCTTGAACTTAGAAGCCTGAACCTTTGATTTCTTGAGAATGAGGCTTGGGTTTATTCTTGGGGAGGAAGAAGGGTTTCTTGAGAGCAATTTGGAGTGAAAGGGTGAATATTTCCCTTTTGGAAGCCCCAAATTGTGTTAAAGTATGGAATAGGATGAGGGAAATGATTCAGATTCCCCTAGGGCACTTAAACCATTAGACTATGTGGAATCGAGCCATGTGTTGTTCCTCTCTCTCCATGGGAGAGAGCAACACACCGCATTGCTTACTCTAAGGGAGAGAGCAACGCGCCGTGTTGCTTATCGCGTTGCTTCACTATTTTAGCTATCAAACACATCCCCAACCTTGTACAAAAATCCCAAAACTCACTTGAGACATACTGTTAACCTCCCTAACCACGAATCAACTTAAAAACCAATATTTCGGGGTCGAAAAGTCTAAGATAAAAATATGTAAAGTTTAGGGGTCTTGAAAATGAATGTCCTCAACACTTAGTGAGATTTTCAAGCCTTGGACCCCTTAAGAATGCAACTAAGAACTGAATCGAGCTTAGGAACTTACAAGGTATTACAATATCCCCCCTTGGGAATATTCGTCCTCGATTGAGACTGGTTTAGCTGAGAATACTGAGGAAACTGAGATCATCTACTGAACATGCATGACTTGAAACATGATTACTTAATTGAGTCTGAAACATGATACATGGATTGAACTAATTTCATAAATACATGCAATGACATAAGATTCATTACATAGCTTAAACTAAGAGAGAAAAAGTGTCAATATAAGGGAAATCATTACCTCAAGCTAAATCTGAGCTTGCGGAGAAAAGATTAGGGTACTTGGTCCGTATATCTTCTTCTGCTTCCCAAGTAGCTCCCTCAACAAACTGATTCCGCTAAAAGACTTTAACCAAAGGAACTTATTTATTCCTTAGCCTATGAATCTGACGATCAAGGATATCAACTGGGACTTTTTCATAGGAAAGACTATCCTTAACGTCCATATCTTCTAATGGAACAATTTAACAAAGAAACATAGAAAACTGGATGTACTGACGCCAAATCTACAGGCAAATCAAGCTCGTAAGCTACCTTCCCAAAATGGTTCAAGATCATATATAGGCCAATATAGCAGGGACTAAGTTTGCCCTTATTGCCAAATCTCTTTACTCCGTTCATAGGTGAAATCTTTAAATAGACCAAATCTCTAACCTCAAACTCAAGATCTATTCTCATCACTTCTGCATAAGATTTCAGATGGCTTTGGTCTATCATCAGCCTCTCCCAAATCAATTGAACTTTCTCCATTGTATCAAATACTGAATCTGTCCCTATCAAAGTAGCCTCACATACCTCAAACCAACCAATAGGAGATCTACATCTCCTTCCATAGAGAGACTTAAACGGATCCATCTAAATACCGAAGTGATAGCTATTGTTATAGGCAAACTCAATCAAAGGCAACAGGTCATCACAACTACCGTTAAAGTCAATAACGCAGGCCCTCAACATTTTCTCTAAAGTCTGAATGGTCCTCTCTGCCTGACCACCTGTCTGAGGATGAAAAACTGTACTGAGATAAACTTGGGTACCAAGACCTTTTTGAAAAGCCTTCTAAAAGTGAGAGGTAAACTGAGTACCTCTATATAAAATGATAGACTATGGGACCCCATGCAACTTAACCAACTCCCTAATATAATGCTGGGCATAATCCTCAACTGAGTACGAAGTATGAACTGGTAAAAAATGATCTGATTTGGTCATTCTGTCTATAATGACCCATATCGAATTATGCTGGTGACGCATATGAGACAAACCTGTCACAAAATTCTTCACCACTTTCCACTTCCAAGTAGGAATGCTGAACTCCTGCAATGTACCACTAGGCCTTTGGTGCTCAACTCTGACTTGCTAAAAATTCAGACACTTAGCCACAAACTCTACAATATCCTTCTTCATACCACTCCACCAATGGATTTACCGCAAATAACGGTACATCTTAGTGTCTCTTGGGTGAATAAAATACCGTGCGCCATGCACTTCTGCAAGTATTTGCTGCCTCAACCCATCAACATACAGAACACATAACCTACCTTGATAACAAAGCACACCATTTGCCCCTTGGGAGAAAAACTTCACCTTCTGATCTATAACTGCCTCCTTCAACTTAACCAAACTAGGATCTTCGTCTTGCTTTTCTTTTACTTCGGCCATTACTGAAGATTTTGAATCATTCTGAAACCATATAGTACCCTCAGCTGAATAAACCAATCGAATACCTAATCTAGCAAGCTGATGAACCTCACTAACTAACTTCTTCTTATCTCCATCAACATGAGTGACACTACCTATACACAATATACTAAGGGATCTGCCACTACATTGGCCTTGCTCGAATGATACAACACACTCATATAATAATCTTTTAGCAACTTAAGCCATCTTCTCTGATAAAGATTCAGATTTTTCTGCATGACCACGTACTGTAAACTCTTACGGTCAGTGAACACATCAACATGAACTCCATAAATATAGTGCCTCCAAATTTTCAAGGAGAAAACAACAACTGCCAACTTAAGATCATGGGAAGGATAGTTTTTTTCGTAGGGTTCAAGCTATCTAGAGGTGTAGGCTATGACCTTGACTCTCTGCATTAAAACACAACCAATACCAAATCTAGAAGCATCATAGTAAACTACAATTCCATCTGAACCATCTGGCAAAGTTAGGACTAGGGCAAAAGTGAGTCGAGTCTTCAAATCCTGAAAATTCGTGAGTCGAGTCTTCAAATCCTGAAAGTTCTTCTCGTAGAAATCTGACCACTAAAATTTGACTTACTTCTGATTTAATCGAGACATGAGGGATGCAATAGAAGAAAACCCTTCAAAAAACTACTTGTAATATCCAGCCAAACTAAAGAAACTTTAGATATCTGATGAAGAGATAGGTCTGGGCTAGTTTCTAACTGCTTCAATATTTTGAGGGTCAACTATAATGCCATCACCAAAAATAATATGTCCAAGGAAAGTTACTAATCTTAGCCAAGATTCACACTTATTGAACTTAGCAAATAACTGATGAGCTCTAAGGGTCTGCAACACAATTCTTAAATGGTCTTTATGATCATACTCACTATGAGAATAGACAAGGATATCATCAATAAAGACTACTATGAAAATATCCAAGTACTGCTTGCACACCATGTTCATTAAGTTCATGAAAGTTGTAGAGGAATTCATTAGTTTAAAAGACATATCTTGGAGTTCGAAGTGACCATACCGAGTTTTGAAATTTGTCTTTGGAATGTTACATTCTCTGAATCTAAGTTGATGATAGCCGGATCTGAGGTCTATCTTAGAGAAATAACTGGCACCCTAAAGTTGGTCGAACGAGTCATCAATTTTGGGGAGTGGATACTTATTCTTGATTGTGACTTTGTTCAACTGACGGTAATCGATGCACATTCTGAGAGAATCATCTTTCTTACACACAAACAAGACTGGAGCACCCCATGGGGAAACACTGGGCCTCATGAAACCCTTATCTAAGAGATCTCTTAACTATTTTTTTCAACTCTTTAAGCTCAGCTAGAGCCATTCTTTAAGGTAGAATAGAGATAGGTTGTGTATCTAAAAGGAGATCTATTCTAAAGTCATTTTTCCTTTCAGGAGGAACTCCAAGAAGATCTTCAGGGAACATATCTGGAAATTCACTTACTATTGAAACTGACTCAAGACTTAAAATCTCAATAGTTGAGTCTTTGACTCAAACAAGATGGTAAACACACCCTTTAGAGATCATATTTCTGGCTTTAAGATATGGAACAATTTGGCCCCTAAGCTCTGAAGTACTACCCCTCCATTCGATAAATGGTTCATTAGGAAACTAAAACTGAACAACTTTATTTCTATAATCAACTGAGGCATATCATGAGTAGAGCTAATCCATGCCAATAAAGACATCGAAATCGATCATCTCTAACTCTACAAGATCAACTAAAGTGATTTTTGAGATACCATGATCGGGCAATTTCTATATACCCATCTGGCTATAATAGATTTATCCACTGGGTAGACACTGATAAAGGCTCTGCTAATATTTTGGGACTAACACCAAATTTGATGACTATATAAGGAGTCACAAAAGAAAGTAAAGCTCCAGGGTCTAATAAAGCATAAACATAAATATGAAAGACCAGTAACATACCCATAACCACATCAGGAGAACTTTCTTGATCATATTGAGTATGGAGTGCATACAACCTATTCTGGCGTTGCCCACTAGTGGCACTATATGTTGCACCCGTCTGTAACACCCCATATTTTTGGGATAGACTTTGAACCGTCGTTCCTACATGCGTAAACTCTAACTCCATGATTTTTATATGAATACTTATGTCATGATCTTTATCCTAGTGTGTGAAGTTCTTATAAGGTGAAAAATTTTCATGGGAATCACTTAGAGCAAAGTTGAGCTAATATCCTTTGATTCGACCAAATCTTTGTATTCGATTCTATAAGGGTCTATTTTGAACGTGTATATCTTTTTAAATATATGGAATTTTAAAGTTCAAGACCCACCAAATGATGGATAATTGAGTTAGCTTTCCAATGATACCAATTTTCTCTTAATCCGATACCCAAGCAAAATTTGATGGCCCTTTTCATGAGAGACAATAAGGGTAGGTGATAAGCCCGTGCTGGGGTTTATTTCCCTGGGATAAGGCGCGCATCGTAGGGGATACTCCCACAGACTAGAAGGCGTACCAGGGGGTCTATTCCTTCACTGTTTTAGCTTCTTATGGGTCAAGGGGTTCTTTGGTTCTTTACCCTCAACCTCAAACGTCCAAGGCATGAATTATAACACCCAAAAGAGCATTATTTGCCCATCTTCTTCAAATCAACTCACGTAAAAATCCTCCCCTTTCCCAAGAACAATAATTCAAGCTTCTCTAAAAAACACAAGTATTTAAGTTTCAAATTCAAGATTTCTTCAAGAATCCAAGAGTTCAAACTTCCAAGTTCAAGAATTCTTCAAGAAATATCAAGAATAGAGTTTCTTTCACAAGTTCATCATTCAAGTCCCAAGCTTCAAGCTTTATTCACAAGTCTAGAAACTTAAGGTATGTGGGGTTCATGAACAAGGATATTCTTCCATCCTTGTGCCTAAAACTTGTTTTAAAGTTAAAGTTATATGATTTGCAATTAGGGTTCATAACCAAATTATCTTGTCATGAGTTTATGAAATTATCATGTGATTGAAGTATTAAAGTTCAATATTCGTTCTCATATATTTATGTTTTGACTTGAAGATTCTCTATTATGATTTGTATATCATGAGTTTGATTTGAAACATTGATTTAAATATTTTCAATTTAGTTTTAAGAATGATATTACCACGAGATTAAAGGCTTTATCTGCATCAAGATTTGCATATATTCATCCTTTGATTTATAAGACTCATATTGTGGTTTGAATTACATTGTTTTGACTGGAGTTGTTGACGTATTTCAAGATGATTATTAAGCATGAAGTTTTGTCATGAATTTATAAGAATTTAAGCATATGTTATAAGTACTAAGTACAAGTTTTGAGATTTCAAGAAGATTATGCACTTAAGCTCCTTTGAAAAGTTTATACCAAGGTTTAAAGCAAAGATTGATCTTTTAATCCTAAGATAAGATGTGAAATCCACATTTGTTCATCCTGATTATGACTTAAAGGAAGAGAAGCATAACTGGTTTGCATTCTATAAACCCTTTGCTATTTTAAGGTGGATTTCCTAAAGTATGAGCATATAAGTAATAAGGAAGTAGTATTTAGCACTAAGTTGGGTATGAGTTTGAGGTCACATGCCCCATAACTACGTGCCACTATAGGTTTAAGTCCCAATATAGGTTAATTATAATGATTACTCAAGTTAAGTTTCTATTCTGATGGGAAGGATAGAATAACTCTCCTCAATATGGGTAAGACGTTGAACTCCATGATAGCTCACATGGTTTATGTCGGTTAGAAAAATCTTCCTAAGAAAGTATAAAAAGAAAAGATTTTAGAAAGTAAGTGTTGTGGGGGAAGGAGAAGAGGAGGAATAAGGGGCTAAGAGAAGAAAGGGGCGTACGTTAGATGAAGATAGCTAACATACGTCGACGTCGAAAATAGCCCAAAAATAATAGATGAAGGTTAAAATCACGACCAAGGTAACACTTGCAGGACCATCGGCAATATAACAACAACAATCTATATTAAAAGAGAAGCAGTCTCTCCAAGAATGGGGGTTACTCAACAATCTCTAGTTCAGTTAGCTGAGAAAGTAACAGGGGTTAGTAGTGGATCTGCAGTGAGAATAGTTAAACTAGAAATAGGGGTTCTTCAGCCACTACCTACAACCCTACTAGTTGAATGGATGATGGGGACTAGTAGTGGTTTAAAATGTTTGATGAAAGTCCCAACCCAAAACCCTCAAAATGCTCAAACCACCAAAACTCCACCCGACAATGTCAAAGATTGGGAGGGATCAACACAGGCGATGAGGAAGCTCATATTCTTGGCAATCTCCATACCAGCTGCGCAACAGAGGAAGCTTCCGATGATGGGTAAGCAACTTTAATACTTCCCACTTGTAATGAAGAATGGGTTTAAAATGGTTAAACTGAATCTGGGTGAAGTGGAAAAACAACAAAGGAAATGGGATTGTGCATTAATACAAGGCCATAAAAGTTTGAACAAAAAGAGCAACATATATTATTTGAAAATTACATAAAGAGTATTATAAATGCGATAGTCAACAACTTAAAATTTCTAAAGCATATTAAAAATATGATTGATTATCTAAATTTTATTTGTATCACATAAATTGAGACTATAAAATAACATATATTAGGCTCGAGCTTGTACAGGTCATCGACATCTAGTACTAATAAAAGGGTGACAATTCAATCTGTTCAAAAGTTTACTCAAGTTAGAATTACGTGGAATAAGATGCGTCAATTTTTGAGTTATAAGAAACCGTTCAACACGACCTAACATCTAAGTTTTATTCCATACCTAGTTCCTTACTAATTGATGTGTTGTGGTCTTATGACAATTTCAACGCTTAAAAACACAAAAAATATGCTAAGGCAACGACTCATTCATGTGTTGATGATGTTTTTGTGGTAGTTTTACATGAAAATAGGGTTTAAAAGTGAGCAAAGAAAAAATATGAAAAAATGGCTTATTAGAAACTGATATTGGGCTATGAGTTATTGGGTCACAATATGACTCGTAGTCACAGCCATTGTGATGGTAGGATATCCGATTGAGCAAGTGGAATTTTGACCTTGGCTACGTGGCAGGCTATGACTTATTGGGTCACGATATAAGTTGCATTCCACACCCGTTGTGATAACAGTGAATTTTTGGTCCTTGGGAAATTAAAGAAGTTGACTACGAGCTGAGGTAGCGATTCGTAAGGACATGTGATAAGTCGTCATGATGTCTCATCCTGAGCTTCACTGGGAAAAACCTAAAAGTTGTAAATTTTTCCAGTGCCAACAAGAGCTCCCTATAACTCATTACGTGAGGCAATGAGTTATTACCGATAGTCATTCAGAGTAGGAGAAGCAAAGTATCTGAGAGTTGACAAATTAGACTCGGTGGCAACGAGTCACCCTATGACTCATAGGGTGAAATTATGAGTCGCCATCAACACCGAGTAAAGAACACATGAAGAGCGTCAGAAGACACATGGCGATTCATTAGCTGACCCTATGACTTGCCACCAGAGGCGTAATAACTGCCAACTTTCCAGTCCTTTTATGTTTAGGATAAGTTTTGTTTATGTCCATAAATACTCCTATTTGGTTTATTATTTTATTTTACATCCTGTTAATACTTTAGAGGTATATTGTTGTTCTTTGAAGTACAAACATCGATTCTTAAGGTTCTATTTCAATGTGAGATTTGTGGTTTTCATTTTCTTCTTCATAAGTTCATAATTATGATCACTCAAAATTATTGTTGTGTGTTTGTAATGATGAGTAGCTAAACACTACAACTAGGATTATGGAAACCATGGTAGATTAATGACGTAGTGTTCAAAGTAGGATGTAATTCTCCAAGGGTGTTTATGCACACATTATTATTCTCATCAATTTGATTGCTTTCTGATGGTGGCCAATGTTAGTACTCACCTTATTCTTACTAACAATGAAAGAAGGTGTAACAAATGAAAGAAATAGAATTAACATCGAGACATGGAGCTATTAACCTTCATTTTTCAAGAGACGATAATACGTGATTGAGGATAGTTATCTACTAGGGGCATAAATTCGTTGAGATGAACACTACATGCTGAGATCCATGAGAGATCATTATTACGATGAACCAACAATGTTATGCAAACACAATCCTAGTTCCTCTGTCACATTAATTACAAATCCAATGAAATCAACAACTTGTTACTATTTGATGTTCTCAAATCCCCCCATTACTGAAAATTGTTTACTAATTATTTAGACAAACATATTGATGAATATTCTGACCTATTCCTCATTGGGTCAACCCTAGTCTAGTTAGATTCTATATTTGATCAATGATCACTTTGTACTTTTATCGAAGGTTTAATTTGAGCGACATCAAAATTTGATGTTGTTGCAGGAAATACGATTACAGAGTTGATTGATTGTGTTTGTTTAACCGTTGGTTTCTATTTCATTATTTACTTTTTCTATTATTTTTAGGGTATGTACCTGTGCATATCCAACACTGAGAGTCAAGGAAATCATCTAATTCCACTTTATCTCAAAATTGAAAGGACTCTATGAGCTAAAAAATAATTAATGACAGAGTTCATAATCAAAGAGTCCATAATGAGGGAGTTATAGATGAGGGGGTGTTGAACCAGCCGAGACATCTTCATTAGCTTTAGGAGACTTAGGAGAGAACCAATTTTTGACTAGTTGAAGAGAAGAACTCTAGACAAGAGTTTCCAGGAAGGCAGTAAGGGAAGAAAGGGCTACACAAGCAGAAAAAGCCTGCATGGCGGCACTTGAGGAACAAAATAGGTAGAGAAGGGATAAGGGGAAACAACCTCCCCAACATTATGTTGATCAATTTGATGATGCAGTGGATGAGATAGAAGTTATAGATACGACTGAAAGAGGTTCTATTGCTGCTTCTCCATTGCCACCAGGAACTAAGTTCAACATCACTAGTGCTATGATATAGTTCCTAAACTCGAATGGAGTGTTCATGTGCCTTTCTACTGCTAATGTGAATATTCATATGATTAATTTTGTAGGGATTTGAACTTTCTACAACTTATATAATGTGAGTCAACAGGCTATTAGACTTCAGTTTTTTCTCTTTTCTCTGATTCCAAGAGCCGTGATCTGAGGTGTATTTATGCACTTTAGTGTTGTTATCCTAGCTTATTTAGCTTTTTTTTTAGGGAAATTCATGTGATTTATGTGTTAATTATGATATAAATAAGCATATAAGTATTTAAGTATGTGATTACAATGTTTAAAGGTGTTTTCAAATAAGTTTGGGTTCAAATTGATTATTTAGAGTCAAGACAAGAAAACTAGTTTTACTAGCTTGAGCTAGGTGATGTTCTAGTCTATCGTGATGGATTATAATGTGTTGAATGAGTTCCTAATGGTTGTATTGTGTAATTATTTATGGAAAAACTTGTTTATAGTGTTTAAAGTACAATTGAATCAATCCAAGAGTCAAAACCAAGTTAAAGATCAAAAGGGGCAAAACTAGTATTCTTAGCTTAAGCTTCTAGTTTGTCGTCTTGGATGTTGTGTTGTTTTGAGCTATAATTTGGTGTATTTAATGTTATAGGATGTTTGGGGAGTTGAATATGATGATATATTAAGGATATAAAAGCTTCAAATCAAGTGTAAACAACTTAAAAAGGCTTGGAATGGATCAACTAAAGCACAAGACACAACTTGACACGAACTGGACAACTGGGATGTCAAGGGTGCGACATGGTACCTAGCCATGGAAAAATGAAGTGTCCTACACATGGTTGGATTCATAAGGGACCCAAAATAGGGGTTCTCCACATAAGGGAACTTCGTGCAATTAGACGCATAAAATTAGCCCCGCGACGCGGCCTAGTGTAAAAATGCGGCAGTTTTGTCCTCCTATAAATAGGACACTTGTAGTTGATGTTATACATCTCGGACGACTTTGAAACTTGGAGAGGGGATGAAAAAACTTCAATTAGAGTTCTTATCTCTTTAATTTATCTTTTTAATGAATTTTATCATCTATTCATATATATTGATTAAGGTTATGTCTATTAGCGGCTAAAAGCCCTCTTTCCGGGGTTAAAGCCAAGAACATAATTGCTATTGCTTGGAATTGAATTGGGTTTATTTATTTATCATATTTTGTTGTTTATTTACCTTTTTTATCATTATTGTAAGGATTCATAACCCTTAGGATATACTTATTGTCATCTTTGTGAACTCGGGAGGGGGAATAAGTTGATAGAACGTGGGGGGTAAGTAGAGTAAGGTTCTTATTCCTTTATGAAATGAGGAATTTGAATTAGCATCTAGGATAGGGATATACCTATAAGCCTTGCTTGGTTCACTACGAGATAAAATATAAATGCGTTTAGCTTAGTGCTCACATCCTCACTCAATGATGTAGTTGTGGGTCTAAGTTAGATAGTGGTTAGAGGTCGGGAGATCATGATCATAAAATCAACCCCATGAATCATCAACCAAGATAAATAACTTAACTAATAAAGTTTGAATGCATAGTATGAATGTTTGTAGTGCTTTAACTCCGGGTCTTTATTTACTGATTGTCCGAAGTCATTAATTTTATGCATTGTTTAATTTACTTTTAGTTATAACTCTCAAACTCTCTCTTGGATACGTTGCACTAATTAGTCTCAATAGTTGAACTAGAATTGGATAGTTGTTTAACACAAGTCTCTGAGGGATAGATATTCGGCTTTATTTAAGTCTACTTTACTACTTGGTGAGACCATGTACATTTACGTATGTGCTTGGGCACAATAAGCCACTGTACAGTTGACAAAGCTACCACATGGGTCGATTATAAATTTACAAGGAGCTGAAGACACAATTTTGGAGCACCTTTTCCCATATTTTACATTGTTGCAGTTAAAGGATGAGATTAATATATTCAGGTAGCTACATTTAGAAGCATTGAACGAAACTTGGTTAAGGTTTAAGAAGAAGCTGTAAAATGTCTAAATCACAAAATATCAGGTCATACTATGCTTAATTTCTTCTACAGAGGTCTAAATGCGAACAATAAGGTTGTATTAGACATTGTCACCGGTGGAGCGATTATGAGCTTAACTTGTCATGCCATTAAAATATTGTATGAAACATGCCATTAGTTAGAACTAACAATGAGGTAGGATTACATGCCTTAAATTATAAAGATGATAAAGAGAAATTAGTCGTACAAGCACCAAATTGATCCTCTAGATGAAACTCTAGCCTTCCTTTACTCAAGAGCCTTAGAGAGAATTAGTGAGAGTTTATAAGTGTTTTAGATTAGAATAATAGGGTAAATAATGTCCCAATAGAGTTATAAGTCATGGGGCCTTAAGAGGTTAGGTGGGGAAATATCCAGATTACCCCCAACTCAAACTGCTTAAAATTCTCGTCAGATGGTATGAGTCCCCATACCAGTCATACCCTTCAATACGAGTGGTACCTACCACTCATACCTTAGGCCTCCCCCTTGGACCACCCAACACTGTCTAGCATATGGCTTACTGATGTGTGAGCCTATGCTAACACATTTGAGGCTTTTAACTCTAAATAATTGCAAGGTCTTGGGCAACTTTAGTTGTTTTGGATTAGTTTTCTTTGATCTTGCAATAAATGTTGAGATGCAGGGAAACTAACAATAATGGAAGCAAAAAGGCTGAAATGTGAAGCAAATAAAAGACAAGTGTGGCTGACGACATTCATGATAAGTCGTCATCCTAGTGATAAGCTATCAAGGACAACGTCAGCCTTGAACAGGAGATGGAAGAGTTGACGACATTTTGTGAGAGGCCGTCAGGATGGTGATAAGGCGTCAAGGATGCCGTTAGACTTAGACAGGACATAAGAATTGGAGCAGAAATGTGACATGTTCTTGATAAGCCATCATCATCGTCGTCAGTCTTAGACAGTAAGAGCCAAAAGTGAAGAGGAGCTGACGACATCCGTGATAAGTCGTCAGACTCCTGATAAGCCATCACTGATGCCATCATCTATTCCGAGAAAAAGTTGTAACCTTGATTTGGTTTCCTTATTTAGGGTGAACTATTTAAAGCTTTATTTTAGGGTTTTTTAGGAGGCGAATTCCACATAAGAGACGACACATTGAGTTTTGGAGAACATATTCTAATATTTTTTTCTCTCTTTACTTCTAGACTTTAACAACACAATTATTTTCAAAGATCATTATCAGGATCTTGGGATTTTCTTTTGTGATCTAATCTACGATTCACTGGTTATTATTCATCTCTATAAGTTTATCTTTCAAATCATGAATTCAATTATGTGTTTCATTTATTACATCATGAGTGGCTAAACTCCATTAACCTGAATTATGGGATCTAGGGTTAGGTCTTGATGAGGTGCTAAGTATGCAAAATTCAATAGGTGGTAGGATCTCTTGAAAATTCTGAAGTTTTAATTAACGTCTGTTGGTTGCAAACAGTAAACACACCTTCTTTGATTTGTTTGAAAAAGAAATCAAATAGAGTAGGAAGTGAATTATCAACAGGGACTCGGAAATACTTCGTTTAATAATCAGCGCTGTAACAAGGTTGGTTAACCTAAGGTAAAATCTGGGCAGTGAATAGAAATTTCGTAAGTCTGGGAGGATTAAGGAATTAAACGCTTAAGTAGATCAAGAGATATTTAAGCATAACATCAATAAAGATAGCTTGTTATCCTACCCACCGTGAGAATCTTGAATCACCTTTAGCATTTGTCATCTACCGTAAACCCTAGTGAACATAATTCCAGTTATTTTATAAACTCTTGATTACAAACACCGAAATTAAAGTGACAAACAATTAATTGTTAAACCTAAACCCCCCATTTCAGGAAACATTAAACTATCAGTGGATTAAATCGCAAATAACTTGAGTTCACACCATATTCCCTGTGGGATTCGACCCCAACCTAGTTGGGTTTTATATTGACAACGATCGCTTACACCCATTCAAGAGTGTAGTTTGAGCGTTATAAAAAAATGGCACCATTGCCGGGGAATACGATTGTAAACTAAAATTTTGTGTGCGCTAATTGACTGTTAGTTAAGTTTCCTAGATTTACATTTATTGTTTTTGTTTATTTGCAGGACCCGTATAGTGTATGCCAAGCACCAGAAGTTCCGGAGAAACATTATTACCACTCAATCCAAAACCGCAACGAATAGGAAGAATGACAGAACAACAAGAGGCTGACAAACTGGCAGCCTTAGCTAGAGCTCAGGTGAACATGCAAAATGTCGGGCATCATGTACGACATCCAAACCCTGAGGACGAAGATTTAGGGGATGAGGAGTTGTTGAATCCTGGTAACCCAAGGTGTGAAGAGCATATAGCTGCACAAGTGCCATATAATGTTAATTGAAACCATCCATTCCAAAGAAGACGAGTACCAGCCGGTCCAGTATGATTTGAATGGTGATGATGATGGTATGGATGGGGCAGGTGCAATGGGAGCAATCATTCCTCCACCGTTGGCACCTGGAGCCAAGTTTAACATTACGAGTACTATGATCCAACTTCTTAATCTGAAGGGGTTGTTTGGTGGCCTTCCTGGGGATGATCCGAACCTGCATCTAGTGAATTTTATCACCATTTGCAAATCTTTTGATAACCCAAGAATGGTCCAGAACGATATTCGGTTTAGGTTTTTCTCGTTGTCTCTGTCTGGGGAGGCAACATTATGGTTGAATGAGCTGATACCCGATTCTATAACCAACTGGAGGAAGTTGAAAGGAGCTTTCCTAGAAAGGTTCTTTTCGCCTTCCAAGAGGGTACGATTGAGGGATGAGATCAGCAACTTCAGGCAGCTCCCAACTGAAGCCTTGCATGAAACTTGGGAAAGGTTCAAGAAGAAGCTGACACAATGTCTGAACCACAACATGATGGACATACATTTGATAGAAACTTTGTACAGAGCTTTTAACTTTGTGACAAAGCCAATTGTAGATAATGTTGTGGGTGGTTCGTTCGTTGGCCTTTCTTTTCAAGATGCTTCAGATATGTTGAATAGAATGACCAAACAGAGTCAGGCTTGGCATACCAGGGATTTTGTGGTAGCTAGCTCGACTGTTTCTGTTGGTATAACTATGGAGCAGTGGAGAAGAGATGACGAGCGAGACCAAGACATGGCCCACCTAAAGACACAGATGGACTTGCTGACGAAGCACTTGCTATCAGGCAAGTCTGAAAAGGTTAAGGCTGTGGAATCCTAGTGCACTATTGCTACTAATGCAGATGAGGAGGCAAACTATGTGAGTAATCCAAGGGGTTTTCGAGGTAATACCCAAGGGAATCAAGGTCGGAACGTTTATAACAAGCCTGGTTACAAAGACAGGGAGCAAGGAAACTGGAGAAGCAATAATGACAAGAATGGTTTATATGTTCCTCCTGGAAATCGAGAAGCCGCTGCAACTAGCTTTGGAAAGATGTCCATAAAGGAAATGATGGAGAAATTATTGAAGGGAATGTAGGGAACCAACTCTGGTGTAACCACCATGAAGACCGATCTGACATCCATCAGTCAGTTGGTGCACTCACACTCCACAACAATCAAACAGTTGGAGCAGCAGATGAGCCAACTTTCTACTGCATTCAACTAGAGAAAAAGTGAAACGCTACCAAGCGATACGGTTCAGAATCCATGAAATAATGGCTCATGCATGACAATTACTACTACGAGTGGTAAGATCTTACCTGGCCCTTCTATGGGCAAATCTCTAGATGGTGAAGTAGTTGTTGATGAATCCAAAGAAAGTAATCCAGTAGAGTCTGAGAAGCTGGATAGTTCTATTAATGCTTCGGAGAAGGAAAAAGAGAAAGAAGAGGAAGTGGTGTTGAAAACTATCCCAAGACCACCACCTCCCTTTCCTCAATGATTGAAGAAAAAGGTTGATGCAAAATTCAGCATATTCATGGCAATGCTCAAGTAATTGACAATAAATATGCCTTTGGTTGAGGCACTTGAGCAAATCCTAGGATACGCGAAGTTCATGAAAGACCTCGTAACCAAGAAAAGGAAGGTTAGCCATGAGTCGAAGGACAATCTTCTCCATTGTGGCGCTATCTCTACAAGGTCTTTAGTGCAGAAAAAGGCAGATCCGGGAGCGTTTACCATCCCGTGTACTATTGGATCCCTGAAATTCACAAAAGCACTATGCGATTTGGGAGCCAGTATAAACCTAATGCCACTTGCGGTGTATAAGAAATTGGGGTTGAGGGATCCTACCCCAACAAATATACGGTTGGTAATGACAGATAGGTCTGTGAAGTAGCCTGTGGGCACATTACACGATGTTTTAGTAAAGGTAGTCGATTTTATTCCGCGTGCTAATTTTGTGGTCCTAGATTGCGAGGTGGATTTTAAAGTGCCCATCATCTTGGGTAGGCCATTACTTGCAACTGGGAGAATGCTAGTAGACATGGAGCTGAACGAGCTAAAGTTCAAGTTCAATGATAAAGAAGCACGCTTCAAAATACACTCATCCATGACTCAACAAAAAGAGATAAGTGTTTTCTCAATCGTTGATGTATTTTACAATGATGGTAAAGGGGTATCAATAGGTTGTGTTGGCGAAGTCTGAGTAGTCAAGACAACCAAGTCGTGCCGCGACAGTAAATCAGGCGCTATTGGGAGACAACCTAATTTTTTTTTGTTTATTCCAGTAAGGTGTTTATTTTTGTAGTTAGGATTTAGTTCACAGTAGGTGGAAAACTGATGAAATAAGAAGAAAAAGTCCTGACGACACTTCTGATAAGCCATCAAAACTGTGGTAAGCTATCAGAATTGTCGTCAGAGAGACCAATGTTGAGTTGAATTTGTGTTAAGGCTGATGAAATCCATGATAGGTCGTTACAACTATGACAATCCATCATAAGATGTCGTCAGAAAGTAAATTAACAACCAAATTTGGGCCAATTATAAAGATCTGACCCGAGCCCAGTCAAACCTCTCCACCTTCCCGCTGATTTTTTATTTCCTTTTAAGTTATTTCCCTTCCATACTTAGAGTATTTTATTCCCCTTTTCAAAGTCTTTCTAAGTAAAATAATAAGCAAATTCCCTTGTGTGTGGGTTTGCAATTTAAAATCAAGAATTTCTTTCTACTTCCTCTTGTGCGTGTAATCATATTGAAGACTCCCATCAGGTATGCTCTAAATTTAACTTTTCTTTTCAAGTGGTAAGTGATAGATTGATGACAACCCAGGTTCCCAAGAGTTTTGAACCAAGTTCAACTTGAAAAGGGGCTAAAACTCGAAACTAGGGTTTGCTATGCAGTCCTAAGGCTTAAAATTCAGCTCACAAATTGGAACTCGAGTGGATTTTGAGAAATAATTGAACTAAAAGTTGGGTTAAAGTCAAAAGTGGGGTTTTGATAAGAGCTCACAAAATTCATGATAAGCTATCACAACTGTGATGGCTTATCAGGAATGTCGTCAAAGGCTGCTAAGAATGAAGTAGTTTCTGTTTAGAGCTGACGACATATGTGATAGGTTATCACGCTTGTGATAGCTTATCAGAAATATTGTTAAAAGTTGATAAAGTTTTGTAGGTTCTGCCTAAGGATGACGACCATTGTTATAAGCTATCACAATCGTGCTGGCTTATCAAGAAATATCGTCACACCTGGAACCTGAAGCAAGAATAAGCCTTTTCAAAGGATGTGAAGCTTAAATGATTAATGTGTTTTTGTTTACGCTCTTGAGGATTGACTAATAGTTTTTCTACTGCTACAGGAACCTTATAATGGTACCCAAAAGAAAGAGCCCCATACTTTCAAAGAAGGAACAACAGAAAAGTGTACGCCGGAGACTCATCAATGAGGAGTCTGATTATAAAGAGAAAAAACCTCTTCTCAGGAAGCGAGAGAAGAAGCAAAGCCCTAACAAGCCTCCACTACCCCCACTAGTTGAGGTGGAGAATAGTGAGGACACTGAAACAACAACAACTTCTGAGCAGGAGGCATCTAAACATTCTGAACATGAGCAGCATGAGTTTGAATATGCTGAATCTGAAGAAGAAGAACATGAGAGGTCTGAGGAGCCTGAATCTGAGGGAACAGAATCTGAACCCCCTTTCACTGAACAACCAGATGATAAAGAATCTCCAGCTCGGGGAACAATGACCAAATGTAAGAACCCTAAAGTTCGAGACAATGCTAGGTGGCAAATTCCCAAGGCAGAGGGCATCTTCACTGCTGAGCTTCACAAAACTGATAGAAGAAGAGCTAAAAGGCTGATTCAGGAAGAAAAGCTGATTATCACCAAAAGGGTGAGTAGGTACCCTGAAGTGGAATAGAAGTTCCAAGAGTATGGCTTGGGATGGACCACAAAAAGGGGAGGTTTATTTTGCCCTGCACTGGTTCGGAAAGTCTACGCAAACTACCAAGCTCAGTTGGAAAATATATACAGGCCAGGTGAAAGAGTAGCAGATCAGCCCATGTTGGATAGAGTTCAGGTGAGGGGCGTAAGGGTTAATATCTCAATCAGAACCATCAACAGGTTCTTGCATGGCCCCAACTTTACTCTTCGGGCCACTTCACCATCAGTCTATGCTCGGATTAAGAATCAAGAAAAACAACGTCCGTGGTTGGCCAACATCATAGCCGAAGGAGAACCAGCATGGGTGACCAACCCAAATAATAGAATCTATAAGTCCTTTTTGACTCAAGAGGCAAAGTTTTGGTGGGGTGTAGTGCGTATCTGGCTGATGCCCACTGATGGAGACAACATTCTGGGTGACGATCGAACTATTCTAGTAGCAAGCATGGTATAGAAGCTCCCCCTAAATTTTGAGGAAATTATTATTGATGAGATGAAGATTAGAATGTCGAGAACCGATACAGCTTATCTTTTCCCTTGTCTTATCACAGAGTTGTGCCGAGTTGCTAATGTGCTAGAGATTGTAGGGGTTGATGATGACATTTCTACCCAAAAGACTCACAATCCCATACGGTATGATGAAAATCAGCCAGGACTAATACTTGATAGAGGTGTAGAGGTAGCAGCAGACCCTCTAGTTACAGATGTCGGTTCATTTATTTATTCATTTATTATTATTATTATTATTATTGTTGTTGTTGTTGTTGTTATTATTATTATTATTATTATTATTATTAAATGAAATAGTTAGAATTTATTTGGTACTTTTCAACTATACGTTCCTAACTTTAAGATAATGAATTTTTTAATGCTTCTACAATCTTAATATTTTTAAATACAAACATTTAATATCCTTTAATTAAATTTTTTTATTACAATACTATCAAATTTTGTTCTAAAAATTATCATTTTTTTTCAAATTAAAAGCATACAACTTGTGTATTGCTACTACTACTATTTATTATTTGTTATTATTATATTATTATTAAATAAACTCTCTTCTAGCTATTAAAATAATATATTTCAAATTCAAAAATTAATTTTTCGATTCAAATTTTTTGTTATAATATTTTTAGTTTTATCTTAAAATATTTTTTAATTTTATGCTTAAAAACTACCACTTAGCGGATCTATGAGCTCATTTTTTTCTTGAAAAAACTTATAGTTCGGTTAGCCAAATTTTTCATTCTCCATCAAAGTGACAAAAACCTAGGAATGTCGGAGGAAGCATCACCAACATTACTTGATCTTACGAGTTACCAGCTACACGACCTGGAATCAGTGGAGCTCTCTTTGAGTCTCACTGAGTTAGACTTGACAGCCAATCGTTTGTCCATTTTAGACCCCCCGTATTCCCCAACTCCCTAACCTTAAAAAACTCTCTTTTCGTCAGAACCTCATTACCTATGCTGTCATTGAGCTTCTTTCCTCTTCCCACCGCATTTCTCACCTCAAGGTATGTGTCTATTTCTTCATCGAAAAAGGGCCTAAAATGCCCTTCAACTATCTAAAATGATGTAAAAATGTCATCCGTCTACCTATTGGGCCTAAAATGCCTTTCAACTATCTAAAATGGTGTAAAAATGTCATCCGTCTACCTATTGGGCCTAAAATGCCTTTCAACTATCTAAAATGGCGCAAAAATACCATCTCTGTCTACCTACCCCATAGGTAGACGCTGTCCGTCGCTTTTTAAATTAAATTTTTATTTTTATTTATTTTTATTAAAAGTGACGGACAACGTCGCTATAATTTTTATTTTTTAAAATATTAATTATAGAAAAGCGACGCTGTCCGTCGTAATTTGTAATTATTTTTTTTTTTTTTTTTACAAAATGCGACGGACAACGTTTTTTTTTTTAAAACTAAATAAAAATTATTTTTTTGTAAAGCAACGTTGTTCGTTGCTTTTTAAATTTAATTTTTATTTTTGTTTATCTTTATTAAATTTTTATAAAAATTTTATATAGTACATATGAAAAAGGACCTAAAATGCCCTTTAATTATCTAAAATGATGTAAAAATATCTTTTGTCTATTTATTAGGCCTAAAATATCCTTCAATAACTTAATCTGTAAAATAAAATGGCAAATTAGGCCTTATAGGTAGATGGAAAGATAGTTGAAGGATATTTTTAATTCAATAGATAAGAGTATATTTTTAGATCATTTAAATAGTTGAAGGAAATTTTAAAGCTTTTCCGTTCATTCATTTGTATCGGGTACTCCTTTTAAAGGATTATTATTATTATTATTATTAAATGTCTAATATTTCTTTACCATCATACTTGACTTAATGCCTATGTGTATGTGTAGGGATGAGCCAGTTCTGGAGAAAATGAATTTGTATAAGCATAAAATTGACCTGAATAGAGCAGTTTATGCATACAGAAAACCTCAATTGATTTGTAATGGAGACGTAGTTGACTGATTGCTTCTACAAATTTTCCGTTCTCCATCAAAGTGACAAAAACCTAGGAATGTCGGAGGAAGCATCACCAACGTTACTTGATCTTACGAGTTACCAGCTACACGACCTGGAATCAGTGGAGCTCCCTTTGAGTCTCACCGAGTTAGACTTGACAACCAATCGTTTGTCCGCTTTAGACCCCCGTATTCCCCAACTCCCTAACCTCAAAAAACTCTCTTTTCGTCAGAACCTCATTACCGATGCTGCCATTGAGCCTCTTTCCTCTTCCCACCTCATTTCTCACCTCGAGGTATGTATCTATTCATTCATTCATTTATATCCTGTACTCCTTTTAAAGGATTATTATTATTACATGTCTAATATTTCTTTATCATCATTCTTGACTTGAATGCCTATGTGTAGGGATGAGCCAGTTTTGGAGAAAATCAATTTGTATAAGCATAAAATTGACCTGAATAGAGCAGTTTATGTATACAGAAAACCTCAATTGATTTGTAATTGAGACGCAGTTGACTGATTGCTTCTACAAAAAGATAGATTTTATGAGCATATCCGCGTTGACTGATTGGTTCTGGTTCTACAAAAAGAGAGATTTTATGAGCATATCCGCATGACCTGTAGCTACTTAGAAAGATACAATGATGAATCTTTGCCTGCATATATTGTGGTAGCAGTAACCTAGCTTGCTGTTTGATTCATGAATTCAACGAGGTCGCAACTTGCTATCTAACCTGATATATACTTGAAAGTGGTGTAGGCTTCAATTGGTTCATAAAATTGATGTACCATAAGATTGTTTTTAAAATTTTGATTACTATTTTAGGGGATCTTTTTCATATTAATTCCACCATTAGACAACAACATACCAATATAGTTCCACAAGTGAGGTCTATAGAGGGTAGAGTGTACCTAGACCTTACCCCTACTTTGGAAGGTATAGGGGTTGTATCATATCGACCCTCGACTCAAAGAAAGCAAAAACAAAACATTTATTAAGACATAAATAGTATCAATAGAAAAATAGTAAGAAAATAGAGGCATAAGTAGTAATATAAAACTAAGAGTGAAATACGAAAATAGTAAAATAATAAAAATACTGAAAATACTACTAAGATTACTAGCCGAAGAGACAAGATGCGAAGCTGTTTACTACCCGTCTTCTACCCAAATTCTCGACCTCCACACCCTCCTATCCAGTGTGGTGTTCTCGGTAAGCTGAAGGCTTAGCATGTCTTGTCTGACCACCTCTCCTCTTTACTTCTTCGATCTACCTCTACCTCTTGTCAAAACCTTCAGTGTCAACCTCTTACACCTTATCACTGAGTTGATTGCGCATCTTCTCTTGTTATGCCTTGACCATCTTAGCCTAGACTCCCACATCTTGTCCGCCTCGGAGGTCACTTCCACCTTGGCCTGAATATCTTTATTTTTGGTCATACTTCTCTTTGCAAGCCCAACACTACACCCCATGCAACAAAGTTGGTCTAACTACAATTTGGTAGAACTCACCTTTAAGTTTTAGTGACACCTTCTTATCATATAAGATACCAGATGCTAGCTTCCATTTCAACCACCCCACACCAATGCTATGCGCGTTTCAATAATATTTTTTTCCAGCGATAGCGGTGATGTTCAAATAGAAAGGGTGAAACGTTTTTACTGAAGCATTAAATTACATAGAGTTTCCAGTATAATGCATGAGTTATAATTGCTTATTCATTGGTCTAGGTAAAATGCTGAACAACGGTGATTTCTTGTCTAACCTTATCAGTATGCTTACAACTTTTATTAATGAAATTCACTGAGACTGCAACTGACTATCTAACCTAAATTGTATTTGAGTAGTGTAGGCTTCTTTTGGATAAAATTGATGGACCTTAATGAACCGTGATTCAAAGATAGTTTGCTTACATGTTTTTTTTTTGGATACATCAAAAGTATTTCCTTAATGGACTACCAAGTCTGCCTGAAAAATATGTTCATAATGTTTGTGTTGCTCAACCACATTATTTATCAAGTTAACCTAACTCTCCATACGAAAGAGATTCTCTTGTTATGCTAACAGTATAATGAAATAAAAGCAAACCTCTAGGTGTTAGCTGGTCTGACCACCACCATTATAAAAAAAAAGAGGTGAGTAAAATGTCTTTACTCCATTCTCATTGTTTTAGAATTATTTCCTATTTCTTTGGATAATCAATAATTTCCTATTTCTTTCTATCCATATGATCTTAAAGAAGTACCCAAGGGTGTGGTCTAGTGGTTCAATGAAGTTGGTTTCAACACCATGAGATCTCAGGTTCAATTCCCAACAGGGACAAACACTTGGTGATTTCTTCCCATCTATCCTAGCCTTGGTGGACAGGGTTACCTGGTACTTATTGTTGGTGGGAGATGACAGGTATTCCATGGAATTAGTTGTGGTGCGCACAAGATGGCCTGACACCATGGTTATTAAAAAAATAAAAGATTCAAAAGAAGCACATCGGTTTCGTTCTCCAAGTTACTTTCCTTTACCTACCAACTTCTATGACCTCTAGCTTGTCAGTATTCTTAAGAATACCATGACATGTTAAACAAAGAAAACACCTAAATACAAGTAAAGTTGTAATGTAGTGATGTGTGATCCATATCCTGCCCATGCTTGCATTGAAAGGACTAACTCATAACAATTCTCTGCTTAAATTATCTACCATTGAAATTGCATCAGGCACTGTGCACCAAGTCAAAAGACCTTTTTTTTTTTTTGAGAAAAGTAACAGTTAATCTATATATATCCACAGGTCCACTCTATCAAAATAATGTAGTTCCCCTACAAAAGTGTTGTAGTTACATAGAGACCTATATCTTCTAGATTACAACCAATCTATAGTTGTGTTAATAGCTTCTGACTGATCTAAGACTACCTGTTTACACCAAAAATAATACAGGGCCAAACAATTAAACTTAAATCTTTGAATGTTGTTCTGTTTCCCTTCAAAACATCTTTGATTTCTTTCCCTCCATATTGTCCACCATATACTTGCGGGGACAATCTTCCATCTCTCCTCTTTTTTAGTTGCATTTCCATCCCTATTCCAGCACTTCTACACCTCTTTAATTCTTCCTGGTTTCACCCATATTAATTTCCTCATATTGATGAACATTTGCCATAGCTGGTCAGTCCACTTGCAATGTAAAAAGAGATGGTTGACTGTCTCTACCTGTTTTTCACACAAACAACACCTGGAGCATAGATGAAAGCCTCTTTTGTTCAGATTCTCATGTGTCAAAACCGCCTCCTTAAGCATTTAACTTTGTAAGGTATCTTGGTTCTCCATATCATCTTCCAAGGCCATTCTGTTTCCGAGGCACCTATAGTGTTGAGATCTCTGTAGGCAGATTTTACAGTGAAGCATCCATTACTTTCCGCCTTCTATACCATTGAGTCCTCTTCCCCAAATAGATTGTTGATTTGTGCAATTGTGACACAGAATTCTGCTATCCATCTTATCTTCCAATCGTTCAGGTTTCTCCTGAAATGTAAGTTCCATCCCTGGCCAGTCCACAATTCAGCTACTGTTGCTTGCTGCAGTTGGCATAGATTATAAAGATCTGGGAACATTCGGCTCAATGAGTACTGGCCACACCATCTATCTTTCCTGAAGGAAATCTTTCTACTGTTTCCAACTTTGAAGCTTGATCTTTCTAATACTATCCCATAAACTCCTGATGGACCTCCATACGCTGGATCCATATGGCGAATCTATCCTTACTGTCATCCACTTATCCTCCCTGCCATATTTGGCAATGATCACTTCCTTCCATAAAAAAATTCTCTGCAGATGCAAATTTCCATAGCCATTCATCATTAGACTTTGATTTTGGGTCTTTAGATCTCTTATGCCCACACCCCTATCTTCTTGTTTATTGTCATCTCCTCCCACTTGACTAAATGATATTTTCTTTTATCGTCGTTGCCTTTTTAGAAAAAGGTTCTTCTGATTACCTCAATTCTGGTGATCACACTGGCTGGAGCTGGAAATACTGACATCATGTGGGTTCGTAAAGCATCAATTACACTACAAATATTGACTTTTCCACGATGCCAACCTTCTTTCGCACTTCTCTATCACTCCGCTCCAAATTCCCTTTGATTTGCTTTTTGCTCCAAGAGGCATTCCCAGGTAAGTTGTGGGTAACTCCCCCACCTGTTCCCCCAAAGTGTCAGGCAGTTCTTCAATCTCTGTTACTTCATTGATGGGGTAAATGTAACTTTTATCCCAATTGATGTGTAACCCTGAAACTGCTTCAAAAATTATGAAAATGGCCCTTAGCACTAAGAATTGTTCTCCTACAGCTTCACAAAACACTAGAGTGTCATTTGCATACTGCAAATGTGTGATCTCTAGGTTGTTCTCCGCCCTGTTCTCTACTTGAAATCCTCTGATAAACCCCTTAGATTTTACTGTATTGATGAGATTGCTCAATCCTTCCATTGCTAGTATGAACAAGAAAGGAGAAAAAGGATCCCATTGCCTCAAACCTCTCTGGGAAGGGAAGAAACCATTGGGGTTTCTATTAATTAGAACTGAAAATCTGGTTGTGCTGATACATTGCTTGATCCATCTTATCCATCTTGTCCCAAACCCCATCTTCAATAGTATATTCACAAGAAAGCTCCAATTCAAGTGATTATATGCTTTCTGAATGTCAAGTTTGCATAGGATTCCAGGTTGGTTGCTCTTTACTCTTGAATCCACCAGTTCATTCGCTATCATTACTGTATCCATTATCTGCCTTCCTTTGATGAAGGCCATTTGTTGCCTGTCTATTAGTTTATGAGTGACTTTTTTCAATCTTTCGGCCAACAATTTGCCTATGATCTTGTATACCCCTCCTACCAAGCTAATGGGCTTGAAATCAGTCAACCCTATAGCCCCTACCTTTTTAGGAATCAATGCGATAAAGGTGGCCTTCGTACTTTTCTCAAATATCCCCTCCATATAGAAATTCTGAACAACAACTATCAAATCATAACGGATGATATCCCAACACTGGCTGAAGAAGTCTATTGAACAGCCATCAGGCCCGGGGGCTTTGTCCCCAGCACAAAGCTTGTGCTGTACAATATTTCTTGAGCTTCAAAAGGAGCCTCCAGGAAGTTGCGATCTTCAGCATCAATACTAGGGCAATCTCTCATATCTAACTGTGGCCTCCAGATTTCTGACTCTGTGTATAGCCTCTCATAGTAGTCCACTGTTTCCTTTTTGATCTCTTCGGATTCTGTAATGACTTCACCTCTAACTCTCAGTTTGTTGATGGAGTTGGCTCTTCTGTGGGCATTTGCTGTCCTGTGGAAGAAGTACCTCCATTTTCTCTCCAATTCCTATAAACACCTGTGTGAATTTATTTGGTGAATGATTTACCACTCGCCCCCTTCTTGTTTACCCCCTTCCTTATTGAGGTGTCATTTACTTTTCTTAAGGACTTGACCTCCCATTCAGAGTGGCCATTGTAAAGCTTGTACTTCATGTGATCCTTCTTTATTAGCTTATTGGTTGTTATAACCTCTCTATCCTTGCTATACTGTCAGTGTTAGCCATCCTTCAATAAAGTCCTCTGTATCATTGGGGTGCATTTAGCTCCCTACAACTACTTATTAGGGTGAGTCTTTAGGCATCGGTTATAATTATATTGATGGGAGTCATTGAGAAGGTGGAAAGAAAGCTGGCAATCTAAATAGCAATATCCCTCCACCCAAGATCAATTGTAACTTCTGGGATAATAATGACTGATATGTTTTCTCCTTGTACTGTCACAATGCTAAAGAATCTGCCAAACTTGTTTATCCCGAATAGTAGAATAAAGTTGTTGTTCCTTAAGATTCCATCTTCTCATGTTCTTTCCTAATAGGGTGTTTGGATGGGCTTTTTAAAGTGACTTAAAAGACAAAAGCCAAAAATAGGTAGCACTTTTTGTCTTTGTCAAACATCTCCAAAAATAAAAAGGTGCTTAAAAGCCAAAAGCTCCTAAAAATAAGTCAATCCAAACACCCTCTTTGTCTTTTGATCCTTCCTGCAATGCAAATCATAAACAGTCCATGGTTTTCTTGCTAAATGTAGTTGTACGCATCAGATTCCTGCTCCTTTTCACTCAGCCAAACCATACATCCACCCTCATTTTGGTTCTGATGATATCATATGACTTGAATCAAGCTGCAAAGTAGACTCTGTTCTCCCCCATGTTGCTCTAAATTTGAATTCTCCAAAAAGGACGCTGGAAAGCCCAGGTTTTAGCTGGAAAAGAAAAGGTCTTTTCTGGCCTCGATTAATGTGTCCCAGAGCATTTTCTCTCTCTAAGTGATATGTTGTAGTTGCACCATCATGGTTGGAGGGGCTTTGCTGGGTGCATCTCAGAATTTTATGTATGTTGAGTGGTGTCTTTTTTTTTTTTCCACCTTATTTCACACTCCAATTCAGCAGATGGGAGGGAATGTGGGCAGAGAGTTGAATACAACAACAGTAACAACAACAACAACAACAGCAACAACATACCCAGTATAATCTCACAAGTGGGCATTGGATCTCTTATACAAAGGTCGTTTTCTGCTCCTCTCCAGTCTCTGCTCTTCTCCAGTCTAATTTTGCTTTAAAAAATGACCTTAGTTTCTGTTACTCTTAGAAGAAATCTAAAATGGTTGGGAAATAGATAGTTTTTGCCAACTACTTCAACAACTGAATTCATGTTCAATGGAACAAGACAAAGCATACAGGCTAGTTTGGGTTAACAGTAGGGATAATGTATTCTCAGTCAATAGCTGCTATAAAATGTTGTTGCAACAGTTTATCAGGGAATTCCTAACTGGCTATGGATGATGATTTGGAAAACCGGAGCACCTGCAAAAGCATAGTTTTTTGGTTGCTAGCAGCCAAAACACAGAGCAAGTTACAAAGAAGAGGTTTTTCCTTGTGCATCAGATGCTATTTCTGCAATTCAAAGGAGGAAACAGGTGGACATCTTTTCTTGCATTGCAGATTTTCAGGACAATGTTGGGCTTTCTTTAGCATGATGGGCATATCTTTGGTGTTACCAGAGAAAGTTAGTAGCTTTTGGAAGTGTGACAATCACAAGAGGTTAAAAAGAGATTAAAGCCAATATGGAGAACTATTTCCAATTGCATAATGTGGACCTTATGGCTGGAAAGGAACAGTGCATGCTTTGATGGGAAGAACTTACAGATTTCTAGAGTAAAAAATAAATGCATTAAAAATTATGCTTTTGGTGTTATAGCAACATTTTAGATATGATGGATAAGTATTTGGACTTTTTATACTTGCCAGTAGATAATATGTAGTAGGTGTTTGGCCATGAAAACTACAACTTTTTGAAATTGGAGTTGGAATTAGAGTTGAAGTTGGAGTTTGGAGTTGTGTTTGGGCATGAATATAAATTGGAGTTGTTTTTTACTTTTTATGAGATAAGTGAGTGAAAAAAGTGAAAACAAGCTTCACTTGTTTTAACTTTTCCAAATACAATTTGGGATTGTATTTGGAATTCTTATGGCCAAACACTACAATTTTCACTAAAGTGAAATAGTTTTCTGGAAAAAAGTGAATTCTCATGACCAAACACCCCCGTAGTATTGGATTATATAGTTTGCTACTAAGTTCTGTCCCTTCTTCTGTATCAACTTGGTAATATGTACATAAAATCCTTGGGGGAAAAAAGTTTCTATTTCTTAGGAGTAGGAAAAAATTTCCTCTTTAGCCTTTTTAGTGATATTATGTGTTGGTTAGTCAGAGAAGCTTAACAGATTCCACCTCTGCAAGTTGAATTCTAGTCTGTAACGCAACAACTTAGCAGTTTTTCATCCTTTATTTTTCGTTTTTATATCTTTGAACGAATCAAAGATTAAATAGAATGTTGAGTGACAACAGCTTATTTCCAGACTTGAACTTTTCCCTGTTTTACTTCTTGTACGATAGTCTGGTCGTAGATGCGACTACAACAGGCCTTTTAAAGTTATCTGAAATCATGCCTCTCGAACTGTCTTCTTCAGGAGCTAGTGCTTAGGGACAATAAGCTGAAGAAAATTCCCGATGTTGCGATATTCAAGAAGCTTCTGGTACTTGATGTTTCTTTCAATGAGATATCATCACTTAATGGATTGTCCAAGGTCTCCAGTACACTCAGAGAACTATATGTGTCTAAAAATGATGTCACCAAGATGGAGGAGATAGAGCACTTCCATGAGCTGCAAATACTCGAACTTGGGTCCAATAGATTACGGGTTAGTTTCTCTTAAAGGTGACTTCAAAAGAAATTATATAGTTATCAACAGTCTACACTTGTAAATTTTAATCCTAAAAGTTTTACAATAGCGGCAGGACAATTAAAAAAAAATCTGCCTGAAGTCAAATATATTTGTAAATGTGAGTATACTATGTAGCTTCTTTGTCTCATTAGATACCTTTGAAGTGCTTTGTTTCTTGATACAGGTTATGGAGCTTCCGGAAAATATGAAAAACCTACAAGAGCTATGGCTCGGTCGCAATCGTATTCGAACAGTTAATTTGAGCGGTTTGAAATGCATTAAAAAGATCAGCCTGCAGAGCAACCGTTTAACTTCCATGAATGGATTTCAGGTCCTTATGCCCAATAGTTGTGCTTTGTTCATTGTAGACGATTTCGTTTTAAGAGTGAGCTGTTGTGTTGTTTTCAATCTGCAGGGATGTGTTGCCCTTGAAGAATTATACTTGAGCCATAATGGTATTGCGAAAATGGAAGGTTTGTCTACCTTGGTAAACCTGCGGGTCTTAGATGTATCAGCAAATAGGCTTACAGAAATTAATGACATCGAGAACTTGACAAAGTATGAAAGCTGTCCTGGCAATTCAAAATGTGTGAATTACTCCTTTTATGCTAGGAATTGTCATCATCTTCATGTTCACTTTTTGGTTCGTATTGCAGATTAGAAGATTTGTGGCTTAATGACAACAATATAGCATCACTTGAAGGACTGGCAGAAGCTATTGCTGGTGCTAGAGAGAAGCTAACAACCATTTACCTTGAGAGAAATCCCTGTGTAAGTGTCTGTCTTTAAACCTTAGCACATCCTTATAGTATTAACGGACATCAATTGTCTTGCTCCTTTTTTTTTTTTTTTTGGTTGTATATTTGCTTGTACTTAGGCCTCATTTGTTTGCACTTAATGGAGGTCTGAATCTGAATGGTTCAGGCTTCAGTTCATTAAGTGCATTTTTTTTTTATAACTGCCTCTTAATGTGTCTGAAATCCTCTGTATCAGTCAAATATGAAAAAGAGTCTGAATACTATTCAAACTCTTTTTAAAACATGATATATTCCCTCAAAACTCTCTCAATTTGTTATTTTCCTCTCTATATACGTGTAAAATGAATTAAAATAACTTAATTTATCATCAAATGAATTATAATGCATTGGATTATAATACTAGTAATTCACGCATTGAATTATTTATTTTCCTCTCTCATTTGACAACTATTTATTTTCCTCACTTTGTTATTAAAAATATTGAACTATTCTAGTAATTATAACTTACACCTCAAAACTCTCTCACTGTTGTAGGAATTCATTTTATAATTACATCTTATCACAATAATTTTTAATCGATATATCTTTTTTTAATAATTTAGATAGTTCAATAATTATATTTAACATATTTTATTTATTTATATTTTTAAATATTTTAATTATCACTCAAATAATGGTTGTTGTTTAAGTTAATACTTTATCTAAATATTTTTTTCATATAATATTTTATTACTTTTTAAATTTGAATTGCATATTTATTACAAATAAATAAATTACATATATTCGGATGTTAAAAAAACAAACAGTCTTAATCATTCAGTATTCAGATCTAGAAACATCTTAATCATTCAGACATCCATTCAGATTCAGACGTCTTAATCTTACAAAAAACAAATGCACCCTTAGTCTCTCTACCTCCTTGAGGTAGTGGTGAGGTTTGCGTTCACTTTACCCTCCCCGGACCTCACTTGTGGGATTTTACTGGGTATGTTGTTATTGTTGGATATTTGCTTGTACTCGAACTTGAAGTTTCTTCTCCAGATCCTTAGATTCTCTCTTTCTTCGTCTAGAACTTCTTTCTGGGGTTTTCTGGTTTATGCATCCCTCCTCTCAAAATGGATCTTTGTCACTCTTTCAACTAGTGATTTTGTTCTTTCATAAGATTCTGTACAAACTGTCTCTTGTTCTAGGGTTTGTATTGCTTGATAGGTGATAAAACTGTGATATAGAGTGGGGACACACATGTGGGATCTGAAATATTTCAACCTATTTTCAATTTAGAGCCGGATGAAGGGGATGATGATGCACGAGCTAACTACTAGGGATCACTAATTTTAGAAGATCTGGGTCGTTGGCCGGTCCAAAACTCTAATCAATAAGTGGGGCTGCTTCTTCCTCTTTAGGCCCAATATTATTTAATGAGGTTCAGGTCGTCTTACACACCCAGCTTATCTCGTCCATCTCAATGGAAATCAACTCAATCATTGATGAAATTGAGGCAAATATTTCAACAATGATGTTCTGGTAAACACGATAACCAAGAAGAAGAGGAAGAAGAAATGCACGTTCAAGACTCAAAATAGATAGCAACATGTGAAGAAGCTGATATTTTCGAAGATGCCGTGACTAATATGGTAAGGGAGTACGAGTTGATAGTCTAGGGGACAAAGGAGACATACAGTTGATCCTGGCAGCAAAACCGGACATCCGGCTTGTTGAGGAAGTGGAGCCTTTAAACACACGGTCACATGAAAAGGAGATAGAGGGGGAAATGAATGCATCTCTATGGTTTCATCAAAATGTGATCAAATACCCTTATTGAAGGGTGCTTCTTCAATGCTCCAAAACCGTGGGGTCATGCTTCAACAGTTGTGTTCTTGGATTGGCATCAGAGGTAAGCCCCCATGCAATCTTCCACACATGGGTTTGCTTTTTGTCATGCTCAAAACGAGTCCTCCGTCCTCCATGCATGTTCTTGTGTCCGCGAGGTGACTAAGTCTTGAGTCTTTATGTGTTGGCTTCCAATGATGTCTTCAAAAGCATAGATGGCTATTTGGCTCGTATCATCCTCCCCCTCTTGAAAAGGATTTGACCTCGAATCCATACCTTGCAAAATTAAGGAAAGGACAAACAAGCACAACATCCTCATGGCATGAGGGTTAGGGTTAGTGCAACAAATAACATCATCATGCCAAGTTGGTACACACTTAAAATATAGCCAAGGATCTTTCGTGTTAAACATTAGAAATCTATTGAAAAATGCACGAAGGAGTTGTCTATGGAAGCCACTATGTCTACACACATATATAAGAAGGGTATCACACAAATGGGGTTGATCCAAAGTAGTTTCAAGAGAAGACTCTCTTCTTGACCTACAAGTGATAAAACCTTGGTCAAGAATAGAAACACACAATGGTGAACCCTCTTGGAGCCTTTCATGACTCCCCTTCTTTAACCCTTCATCTTGGTTGGAGTTCTTTCCCTTGCACAATGTGGGTTCCCCCCAAGAAAGACTTTCCATTATAGGGAAGGATACCAACATCCTCTTTCAAGCCTTGCTTGTCGTCTAGACCAAGCAACAATTTGGATGTATAACAAGCTCCACATGTCAAATTGGAGAAGTAGCCAAGGACTTAGGTCTCGGCCCTTCTCACTTGCCCCTACGGTGCCATCCTCAAAATTAGGCATACCCTCTTTATCATCATTGGAAATATCATGAGCCAAAAGAAGGTTGAGAAAGGTGTTCCACAAGTCATCTTCAAATATAGGGTTCTCATGCATGCACTTACTACTAGTTTCAAGATCTCCACTAGGAGTATGCCCAACATAAGAAATACATAGAGAAGAAGTAGATGGAATTTCTAAACACGCACCACCTTCTCTTTCACAAAGTAATCTCCACATAGATACAAACCACCACGGGTAGCAAAGGGATCACAATCAAATCCATCTTCACAAGAACAATCACAATTCGGATTTCCTAAACATTCAAGCAAATCAAGGTCATCTTCACCCGATTGATCATTTTGCACACTCTCACTAGTTGTTGGCAACTCACGTACCAACGTAGACTCACCTTGGTTTTCACAGGGGTCAACTAGTGTGTGAATACTCTCATCACTTGGCATTGGGACCTTATTCAAGTTACAAGTGCTAGCACTAGGTGGACTCAATTCATTCTTACGAGAAGAATCAATTTTATCATCTATAGGATTAACAAGTGATTGCTTTCTTACAACAAGAATTGAATCTTTATACAACCTAGCAATATCAAGGGTATCACAAAGGGAAGACTCATGCCATTCTCCTCTAGGCAATCCACCAACTACATCCACTTGGTTACTACTAGCCACATTACAACATTCTAAGTTTATAGGAGTGTAGGAGATAGCATTTTTACCTTGTGGCTCACATGAGTTTCGGCCTTCACCTTGGAGTGTGTCATGGCAGCCCACTTTCTCCTTTGGAGAGCTCTCATCATAAGGGAGTTTCCGATTAAGTAGTGCTTGGACAAGAGGAATTGGATTTGGTGGTCTAAGTGTGGATCTGGCGTAGTTTTTCAAGGTTCCGTTTGAAATCTTCACTAGTGGCCTTGAAAGTATCACCCATGATACCTAAGAAAGATAGCAACAAAAAACAACAACAAACTAGTTAGCTCAAAAGTATCCTCACCGCACTCTCCTCTCTTTGGATACCTCACATTTGGTCTCACAAGTGTTGTAAGTTGGCTTGTACTCCGTGAGACGTGGAGGGGTGAGTTCTACTCTTGTCCGGAGTGGATTTCCGTTTGAAAGACTCAAATGAAATCTGGTTTGGACTTGAGCCAAGAATTACAACGAATCAAAAAGATAAAAGCACACGAGAAATACAAACATGAACAAAACGAACTCAAAACTTACTTACAACCTAGTAGGTGATTACTAGCTTGTCAATTAGTACTAGAATCAATAAATGAAACTAAAGGAACAAGAAAAAGAAACAAAGAAATCTGAAATTTTGAGCCTTGGGTCGTTTTGGAGGGTGGTGACATGGCAACCACGTGGCAACCTTGGATTGGGCGTCAGGAGTTGTTGAAATTTGAAATTTTTTGTTTCTCAACTTGAATTGTTCAATCTCCAATTTGGAAGAATGGATTTTCGGCTATAGTAGGCCAAATAAGGCTTTGGAGCCCTTTTTCAAAATTCAAGAGGCTTTGACTTTCTTGCACCTTTTTGGCAAGACAACTTTTTGAGGGTCTTGTCTCCTTTCCTCTTTTGTCGCCCTTGAAAAATGCCTTTTCTCCTTTTTAGCAATAAGGCTTTTTGAACGACCTATTGTCTACTTTCTCTGTTTGTGTTGTCTTAGAAATGTTTCCAAGACAAACAAAGACCACTCTTTCTTTCACTTGATTTTTAGATCAAACTACCTCCTTTGAGGATTCTTCTTCAACACAACACGAAGAACAACAAGAACATTCAAGAATGGAAACCAAACCAAATAAGCTCCAAATTGAATGATTTTTGTTTCTTTTAGCTCACGTTGAACTCCACAACAACAACACGTTTTCAAACCTACATCTTCAACAATAACACCAACAACACATTTTCAAGCCACCAATCCTCAAAAAACAGCAATCAAATTCCAAGAACAACTCGAAAATGGCTCAAAATTCGGATTTAGACTCAATTAGTGTTAGTGAAGAAGGGGCTAACACTAGAAACAACCAAAGCACATAAAAATTTCCTAAATTTAAGTACAAAATTTTGGCCAAAGACCAAAATCGGGACAAAATGTTTCTTTTTGGATTTTCGATTTTTCAACACCTTTTTTTTGTGATTTTCAAGTTAACAAGCCCAAGATTGATTCCGTAGGAACGAAATCAATCCTTGCTCTGATACCAAATTATATGGATACGAGTACGGAGCACCAAAAACAACCACAAAACACAAGAATAAAGCTGGAAATAAGATAACAAGAAATGAGACAGCAACACAAAGAAACGAGATAAGGAAGACAAGATACGAAACACAACAACAATGCAATAAATAAAGGATGGATAGTAACTTAACATAAAACTATACAAGAACCTTAGAACCAAGACGTGTATCAAATGTCAAGACCCCTACAACCCGTATAATCAACACCAAGCTCTTATGTAGTCACAAGAGGAAACTCACTCTCCTCAAGCACCCACGTTTTTAAGCAAAAATGCAACGCAAGTGAATCCACACTTTGTGTCACCCTAGTTTCGGTTTCACTCTCTCTCTCTAGAGGAGACTAATTCTTTCAATATCATTCAACAACCCCTAAAGTAAGGCTAATAAGTGTGTTTATATCCTAACTTATTACATAACAAAAATGACCACAATACCCTTAATAAAAGGGGCGGCCATGGAGTGTCTTTCCAACAATTGTAATCCCTAAAATACCCTTAATGAAGGGTGCTTCTTCAATGCTCCAAAACCGTGGGGTCATGCTTCAACACTCGTGGTCTCGGGTTGGCATCAAAGGTAAGCCCCCACACAATCTTCCACACACGGGTTTGCTTTATGTCATGCTCAAAATGGGTCCTCCATGCATGTTCTTGTGTCCGCGAGGTGACCAAGTCTTGAGTCTTTATACATTGGCCTCCAATGATGTCTTCAAAAGCATAGATGACCATTTGGCTTGTATCAACACACCTTACCTGTACCTTTTGGAGGCAGAGAGACTGTTTACACACGGGTTAGATTCAATCAACGTTGGGTATTAGGTGGTGAATGGTGATTACACAGTTTGATTTCCCTCCAAAAAGAGGAACTGCACTACAAGCACCAGACAAATGACAAAATTCTCAAACTTTATTGATGACATGAAGCTGGTTGATCCACAACTGGAATGGGGCAATTACACAACTAAAAAGGGGTAATAATTAGGAAATATTATCGAGAATTGATAGTTTCCTTGTTTGAGGATTTGGATGATATGTTCAGAAATATTAAGCAAGAAATTCTATCCAAAATCAGTTCTGACCACTCTCTCCTAGTTTTAAATTGTGGTAACTGGGACCTAACCAAATCTTATTTCAAAAAATTGGTTGTTGGAGACAAAAGGTTTTAGTGATAAAGTAAAGCAGGGGTGGTCTTCCTTTACATTAAGGCAGACCGGACTAAATTCTTGTAAGGAAGCTCATAGCTCTAAAAAGCAAATTGAGAGAATGGAGCCTAAACAATTATTTACAACTTAGAGAGGGATAAAACTGTTATCCTAAATTAAATCATAGCAGTGGATGATATACTACAAAAAAGATGTTCGAATGAAGAAAAGATCACTGAAAAAGAGAACTTGTTCATGGAGTTTGAAGAAAGAAAAGGAAGAAATTTCTTGAAGGCAAAGCAAGGATAATAGAATTCTGTAAAACTCTAGAACAGTGTAATGGGTTGCAGGAGGGTGCAGATATACTTAAGTGGCTTCATCACAGTAGTCGAATTTATACACGGTAGTTCAACTCTAAGTTCGTTGGACTCTTCACTTTTGGTGCCGTAACCATGTCGACGCGACATGGGTGTGGGTGTGGGATTCGTACCCGATCTGGTTAACTAATTTTGGGTACGTTGACCAAAATCACTTGGAAAGTTTGGACAGATTTAAGAAATTCTGTAATCAAAACAAAAGTTAAGGTGAAATTGAAGAAAATAAAATACCTTGTATATATAAATTTCTATGTAATTGCTTTTCTTTTTATCTCCTTTCAGAATTTTCTTCTTGAACGATATTTTCTCTCAAGTTTTCCACATAGTATCTCTATTTCTAGATGTATAAATTGTTTTTCACCGAATCCCCACACCCGTATTCATCCCTAGATTCATATCCCCGAATCTTTAAATTGATACCGTGAAGGATCTGACCTCTAGATCCGTACCCGTATCGGACACCTGCACCGAATCCGAGCAACGTAGGTTCAACTTATAAAGATTTGAATCAAGTAGGAACTTAACTCAACCTTTTGGCCTTGGAAATATATCAATTAAGTTAAGGTGCCATATAAAGTGACATGTTTTACTTTGTTGTTAATTAGAAGCTTGGATGTTGAGATGGATGTTTGGGCTTATTAGGAGAGAGATATGGTTAGAAATGGAGAAATAGAGATATTCAGGACAAGGTGGGAGTGGTTCCGTGGTGGACAGGATGCGGGAGGTGACTATGAGATGGTTTGGCAAATGAAAAGAAGAGGCACAAATGCTCCAGTTAGGAGGTGTGAGAGACTGATGTTGGAGGGTCTGGGGAGCGGTATAGGTAAGGGAGAAGTACTGTGGAGAGGTGATCAAGCAGGACATAACGAGTCTTCAATCCATCAAGGACACAACCCTTGATATGAGGGTTGGAGGTTGAGGATTTGATGGAAGTCTAGTAATAGGTAGTTACACATTTTATTTTTCCTTACCAGTTGTATTTTTTGTTATTTTTAGTATTTTGTTATTTTCCTATTTCATATTCTTAGTTTCCTAATACTACTTTTTGTTTCTTCTGCTTCGGTTCTCTTACTATCTTGTTGTTATTGTGTATGTTCCATATCTACTGTGTTTATGCTTTTCTTTAGTCGAAGGTCTATCAAAACAACCTATATCTACACAAGGTAGGGTAAGGTCTATGTCCACATACCCTCCCCAGACCCCATTTGTGGGCCCCATTTGTGGGATTATGGTGGGTATGTTGCTGTTATTCGTAGTTTGAGAGGTTGTTTTGGCTTAGGATAATTTTAGAAATAGGGGAATACAACTTTGTTCAAGATTCTAGTTCTGTGGGAAGGATGCAACGACAATCAATCTTCTGTTTTCATATTGCAGAATGACTAGCCAACTATGCAATCTGTTCATCAATCTCAGAGATATTTAGATGCGTAATTCCTAGAACTTCTGAAATTGAAGTTTCGACATGCTGGAACAAAGGGGGGAAACGATACAAATAAAATAATGATGAAAAATTATCAAATCAAGCATTTGGTGGATGATATGAAAGGTGAGGAACTCAAGATGTTTTGAAGACACAAGTTGCACCTTGCAGAAAATTAAAGAATTTAGTTTTTGTTGTAAATTTGAAAACACAGATGATCCTATGACAATTTTAGATGTATTCGGTTCCTTGTAAGTAGAACAAGAAATGTTGATTTAAATTTCCTTTTTCTCTATATTTTGGTTTCCATCCAATACAATCTTTTCTTCTGATGTCTATGCATATATATAGAAAATGTTACCATTCAAAAAAAGATTTTCCTAGACTCCCAGTACTCCCACTGCTTATGGGTAAAGTAGCATATACATTATTGGATAGTTGAAGCTCAAATTGTATTCTCGTCAAGTTAGGAACCATTGCTCTTAGTCTAGATCTTTATTCCTCCTCCTTGAACCTCTGTTGTCATGAAGGGTAGACTTTAGGCCCTATATGATAAAAGGTACTTTTAGGGCTCATTCGTTTGCACTTAATTAGAAGGCTTACATTGAACGTTGCGGTGCGCTTCAAACGGGCTTGGATGGTGAGATAAAAAAGATGCGTCGAGGACGATCTGGACATGGTTGTCCGAGTTATCTCGCTCATCGAGAAGCTACTGCTAGGTGGAGATTTCAATGATCACATGGGGACCACAACTAGGGAATACAATAACGTACATGATGGTTTTTGTTTTGGAGAAAGAAATGAAGGCGAAGCTTCATTGTTAGAGTTCGCGTGAGCTTATGGTTTTGTGATAGCTACCATGAGTTTTCAAAAGAGGGAGGGGAGTTGTTACCTTTTAGAGTGCGGTGGCCAAGATTCAGATTGACTACCTACTCTTGAGAAAGTATGATAGGGGTAAGATTGAAAGGTTATCCTGGGAGAGGAAGTGTAAGTGTGATAGTCTTGGTGATGGACTTGGAGATTAAAAAGGAGAGGAAAAAGATAGGCATGTATGGTCAACCAAAGATCAAGTGCGGTGCCTTGATTAAGGGCATGTCTCAGTAGCTGGGGAGAAGTTGGAGATGTGGGGGCTTGGAGGGGGAGTGGGGATGCGAGTAGTAGGGTTTTGGATAACGAATTGCATAAGAGAAACAACTAAAGAGGTGTTAGGAGTCCTGAAAGGTTTATCCAGGGGACTGGTGGTGGAATTGGGAGGAGGTGTAAACAAATAAGGTGGCGTACTTGAAGCTAGTAGGAGGTCATTTGTCAAGGCTCAAGAGAGGAAAACCTGTCGTCAATCAAGTGTCGTACATCAAGGATGAGGAGGGTAATGTATTGGTGGCGGAGGGACTTGTCATACGTAGATGACAGGCATATTTCCACAACTTATTGAATGAAAATGAGACCAAGAGTATTGTGTTGGGGGATTTAGAGCACTCTTAAGAGTTTTCGAAATTTTGGATATTGTAGGAGTATTATGGGAGAAGAAGTAAAGAAGACCATGCATAAGATGGGGTAGAACGACTAAGCCAGACGAGATTTCAACAAAATTTTGGAAAAACGTGGGCAAAGCGGGTTTGGATTGGTTGACTGGGTTGTTTGATGTCATGTTTAGGACGATGAAGATGCTTGAGGAGTGGAGGTGGAGTACTATGATTCCGTAGTACAAGAATAAGGGTGATATATTCGAAATTGCAATCACTATAAAGGTATCAAGTTGCTAAGTTACACTATGAAAGTTTGGGAGAGGCTGAGGAGGAATGTGTTTATTTCTAAATATCAATTTGGTTTTGTGCCAGGTCAATTGACTAAGAACGCCATCTACCTTGTGAGGAGATTGGTGGAGTAGTATATGGACAGGAAAAGGGACTACTGTGATAAATTGGCTAAATATGCCCCTTGGGCCAAATTTACCCTCGATATTATACTTTGGAGCCATATTACCCTCATTGTTAAGAAACTTTTCACTTGTACCCTTCCTTTAACAAAAAAGCTCAAATCAATGTTAAATTAGCCATTGTTTAAAAATAAATCACACCCTAATCTAATTCGCTTGATTCGACCCACAAAAATACACAAACAAATATATCCCTCCCTCAGTTCTGTTGGTCTAATTTTTCCAACGAATAAAAATATTTCTCTTTCAACGTGCAACGGTGGTAGGTTGTTTACAAATGAGAAAAAAGTAAAATGGAATAGGATAACGTAGAAGCGTATATCTAGATAAAATTTCTATTACAAACTCTGCTCCTGTTTAGTTATATTCAAATTTCAAATTTTGGTATGCAATTCTATGTGCATTGAGATTCTAAAATCAGTGAATAAGTTTTTTGAGCAAATAAAATGATGAAAAATTTGTCCAAAACTAAATTGCATATGAAGACATGAATGGAGAGATGACACATAGGGAGACTTCTTAACTCAATTATCCAGAGAAATATTCAGTGGGCCTCCTAATCTATTACATTTGACCGTCAGGTGCCATTTTTCATGAGCTCTGCATTGACGCAGTCATGTAGATCCATGAACTGAGAGAGGGCTATATTTCTTTGTTTTTGCACTGATACAGATCATTTTTTCATAAGCTATGCACGGATAATATCTAGTGGCTTAATCTCGTTGGAAAAATTTGACCAATAGAACTGAAGGGGGGTATATTTATTTGTCTTTTTTGTGGCTCGTGTCGGGTCAGACAGATTAGATTAGTGTGTGCTATATCATTTTAAAAAAATGGGGTATTTACCGTTGATTTGAACTTTTCTATTAAAGAAAGGGTACATGTGAAACGTTTTTTAACTAGGGTAAATTTGACCCCGATATATGACATTGGGGGTAAATTTGACCCCAAAATATAACCAAGGGTATATTTAGACAATTTTTCAAAGTAGACGGGTAAATTTGGCCTCAAAGTATGACAACGAGGATAAATTTGACCCAAAGTATGACGAAGGTATATTTAGCCAATTTTTCGAAGTAGAGGGGTAAATTTGTCTCTTTTTCCACTTGGAAAAAGCATATGATAAAGTTTTAAGAGGTTCTATGGAGATGTTCGGAGACTAGAGATGTTTCAATCATGGCAATTAAGGCATGTTTGTTGCTAAGACACATGCAAGAATAATAGGAGGAGGCTTCGGTCATTTTCTAGTCTCGATTGGGTTTGCATCAAAGATAGACTAAGTGCAGCTCGGTGAACTAAAGCTCCTGTTATGCGCAGGGTCCGAGGAAGGGCCCCACCACAAGGGTGTAATGTACGTAACCTTAACTTGTATTTCTGCCGGAGGCTGTTTTTAAGGCTTGAATCCGTGACATCCTAATTATATGACAACTACTTTACCAATTACTTCAAGGCTCCCCTTCAGAGATAGACCTTTAGCTCTTTTTATTTGCTTTGATGATTGTTATTTTGACATGACACATTCAAGTGGGGGTGAGTTGGTGTATGTTATTTGCTGATGACATTGTTCTGATTAACAAGATGTGCAGTAGAGTCAACAAGAAGCTGGAGGCGTGGAGACAATCCCTTGAGTAAAGGTTTTAGGTTGGCACAGAGTACACGAAGTTTGCTAATTTAGTGAGGTGCCTCGTGTAGTATACTTGGAAGTGAGGTTGGATTCTCAAGTCATCTCCGTGAAAGGGAGTTTCAAGTACCGGGGGTTATTATCCAAGGCAATGGGGAGATTGACGAGGATGTTACGTGTCACATTGTTGTAGGGTTGTTGAAGTGGGAGCTAACGTATGGTGTGTTATGTATTAAGAAGGTTCCACTAAGGCTTAACGGTATGTTCTACAGAATAATTGTTAGACTGTATTTGTTGTATGGAGTAGTGTTGGCTAGTTAAGAACGCACATCTTCATAAGATGATGAAAGTTGTGGAAATGAAAATGTTGGCGATGGATGTGGTGGGCTTAATAAGAGAGATGGTTAAAAATAAAGATATTTGGGTCAAGGTGGGGTGACCTCTGTGGCGGACAAGATTTGGGAGGAGAGGATGAGATGGTTCGGGCATGTCAAGAAGAGATGCACAGATGCCCCAACCAGGAGGTGTGTTGACGCTGGAGGGCCCGGTGAGAGGTAAAGGTAGATCAAAGAATATTTGGGAGAGGTGATCTGAAAGGACATGGAAAACGTTCAGTTTACCAAGGAAATAAACCCAGATTGGAGGGTGTGGAGGTTGAGGATTCGAATGGAAAAATAGTTTATAATTTCGCGTCTTGTCTGTCCTAGTAGCACAATCAAACCTCTCTATAGTGGCAGTGTTTGTCCGAAAAAGTTGACTACTACATAGAGGTGTTGTTACACATATATAGGGATATTTGATGTTTAAATCTTATTTAATTGTTATAAATAAAAATATGAAAACTATTTTTTTGTACTTTTTATGTTATAAACGAAAATAAAATAATTGTTAAATTTAAAATCTCAATTGATTTTCTATTTCACTGTTGAACGGACTAATACATTACTAGAAAAATTCATAACTAGATATATCGTATCGAAAAAGAATTAAAATCTAAGGATCATAAAAAAGGGCAACCTGGAGCACTAAAGCTCCCGTGATGTGCAGGGTCTGGAAATCTAAGGATCGTATGCATTTAAAATTAATGAAAAGTTTAAATATTTCAAGTTTGATGTAACAACAACAACAACATACCTAGTGTATTCCTACAAAGCGGGGTCGGAGTATAGTGTACGCAGTCCATACCACTACCTCAGATGAAGTAGAGAAGTAGAGAGGCCGTTTCCGATAGACCCCCGACTCGGGACAAACACTAATATAACAAACAAAAAACATAATAACACACAAGAAACAAGACACCCATAAATTAATACTATAAATTATTTATCCGAAATCACCAACAAAACAAAAACACCACAAATAAGAAACTACAAGACACAAATATTCCACTCCAATGACTTGTGCAATAATCTCTTCATCAGTGTGCGTTTCAAGTATTGGAAGTGACGTGTCATTCATATAAGATATAGTATCCATTTGTAACGTTTTTTTCTTTTTACCTTGTAATTGTGAGAATCTCTACCTCCAAGTGATTTCTCATGATATTACGGAATCTTTAGGCATTAAGGTTATGTTGTCCTAAAGTACAACGATTGAAGAACTTAAAAAAGATTACAATTTGCTTAGCTTAATGATTACCATAAATATTTTAATATTTTATTTTATACTGTACATATATAAGTTTTTTTTATAAAATACTAATGTTACATAAAGATTTTATTTGAGTATGTTGTTATAGAGAGATAATTTTACGAAAAGTGTACCACTAATAAACGCCATTGCTGTTATCGATAGAATGTTGCTCTAGTAAAATGTAACGTGAAAAATCTATTTCGGAGAAAATCTGACCGTTATAGTGAAATGTTGTTAGAACGAGGGGACTTTACAGAGTCTGAACGTATTAGTACTATTTTTGATATTTTTATTATTTTACTATTTCCATATTTCTTGTTCTTAGTTTCTATTACTAGTTGTCTTCCATGCCTCAGTGTTCTTACTATCCTGTTGTTGTGACTGCTTATGTCTTCATAAGTGTTGTGTTTTTTCTTTCTTTGAGCCGAGGATCTACCGGAAACAACCTCTCTGCCTGTCAAGGTAGAGGTAAGGTCTGCGTACACACTACTCTCTCCTTATCCCACTTGTGGGACTATACTGGGTATGATGCTGTTTGTTTTTATTCAGATGTTTAGAAAACAAATCATGTTAATTGTTCAGTATCCAAATCTATATACAACTAATATTCATATATATTTTCAGATTCAGACATCCTACTGTTCAAAAAACAAATGGCACCTTATATTGCCTGTACATCACTTCATAAGCCAATCTATTAATTCTTGAACTTGCTGTATCAAAGCGCATCATTGAATTGTGCAGAATCCATGGTTGGCTAATGTCCTGGAGATCTCTGTCTTCTGCTCTGTATAATTTCATGCTTAGTGAATTATCTGTATAGTTCCTTTTAGATATCCAACAATTTATCTATTCAGCTCACCTCCCTAAAAGTGTTGTCAACTTCTAGATTTATCTCATAAACAGTATGCTGAAAGATGAGACAACATTCAAGTCATGAATACATACGAACACACCAATCGCTGCTGATTGCTCTTTGAATTAGAGACATCCTGGTTGAATGATATAACTACTTTAATCACCCGAAAGCACAGAGGAGATATTATTCTCCCTTGAAACCCCAAGATGTTGAGAGTGAAAGTGTTAAATCCCCATGAGTTGACTTTTCTTAATCAATTAACATACAAAGCTTTGATTATTACATCGAAGTATAGAAGCACAATACTTAAAAAAGGAACACGTTGGAAGATATAAACAATGGAGATTTGGCAAGTATACTCTAAACCCTAAGAAGAAGTGGGCGTTGGAACCTAAGAATTTGTAAGGGCATGTTAAACTCCAAGCTGATAAAATATAGGTTATGAAAGCTCTACACGTTCAGGAGAGCATGGAAGATTATATAAAATCTGAACATAGGGTGCAAGCCCTAAGCACTGGAAAAAGTCCAAAGATATGGATCCTGGGCATGGCAGCCAAAATTATGGAAGCAGCACTGGGATGCCTGCTTGATGAGTTTGAGGCACAATATTTCAGAAAGAAACATTTTGCAAGGTTATAGTCAAACAAGGTGAGACTGAACTTTTGATGGCTGGAAGGGATCTGTCTTTAATTGCGGGGTGAACAACAGGATAGAAAGGGTGGATTCATTGTCTGTGAGTTGGCTTTATATTTGAGCTGTATGCCAAACTTCTATTCGTTTGGAAATTTCAGCAGCATGATGGACTTGGGCTTCTAGTGCTTTTGCATTCTGGTAGATGGCCAAATTCAGGCGAATGTGAGACTTCGCCCTGTGTCTATGAATTTATGAATCAATCCTGGACTACACAAGATGAGCTACTGGGTCTTACCTTGTAAAAGAATCCTAGAAAGATGGGTTTACAGAGAGAGTGGTGAATTGAACTCGACCTCCTGGTTGAAATGGAATGCTTTGGCCACTGGAGCAACTTCACTTGTCTAAAGATTAGATACTTTTTGTACTTTTTTTCCAGAATCAAGGTATATTTGGAATGTGTTTGGTATTATTTTTGGCACGTCAGATGTAAGGTTGAACTTAAATTTAATGCTTGCAGGAGATTTCTCAATTTTTTTTGATTAGTTAGATCTTTTACGTCACATAGGTAAAGGCTTAGTTCTCTCATAACTTCCTAATGCGTCGTATTATGGTTGCAGGCGCAATCTCCGAACTACACAAGTACTTTGAGACACATATTCCCAAATATTGAGCAGATTGATTCTGAAGTCTACGCATAGGCATGGTTGATGCTGATCCACATGAATAATCTGCTTTTCTCAGTTTTAAATTGTCTTCTATGAGATCCACCTGATGAGATGCTGTAAAACCTGTTATGGCATGATATATCCTGAAAAGATGAAAATGCATGTAGCTTCTACCTAATTAGTGATCATGCAATGACATTTGCTCATTGGTTTTTTGTCTCTGAAGATACTTATTTTGTTTGTCCTCGGACTACAAAGGAGTAAGAATATTGTTCTCATCTTTCCCTCCAAATTAGCAATGTCACTTTTTGGTGTTCTGCATTGTGAACTGATAGCACCTTACGATCGTATCAACAGTGAAAATATAAGCGTAAAATGTGTAAATTGGTGTTTTACGGTCAAAACAAATTTTAATTTTTTTTTTTTTTAAAGTTCAGTTTTTATGAAGTTTTTGAGAGATTCTACATACATTGTTAATTAGGATTGCGAGATAAGCTCTTATTAATCCAGGATTTATGTAAAACGATAAGAAACTATTCTCCAGAAAGAAACATGGATGGAAATCTAATTTCTCAATGTGCATAATTTTGGTGCTTGTGTCCAGCTTTGCACGGTACTGAGCACCTTATGCTAAAGAGTGGAGGTAACTTGTCTCACATTTAGTAAATTCTGAGAAATTTTAGTTTTTTTAAAGTGGTTAAGAGGATTTAGTGCACAAAGTTGGTTCTTCAGGCCGAACTTTGATGTGGGTCTGCGAAGGAACTCGATAATTTTCCTCATTAATCCCCAAGAAAATCAAGTGATTATATTGTCAATTTGAGATTTGTTTCGCAATTTAATAAATTGTGAGCAATTTTTTTTTTAACTGTTTAGAGGATTTAGGGCACGAAGTTAGTTCTTCAGGTCGAACATTCAGTTTGGCTAAGGAACTTCATAATTTTTCTCATTAATTTTCGACAAAATCGTTGAGAATATAATTACATAATAAAAGTGTGCTCTCTTTGACAGCTTAAACTTTTAGATTAGATGGTTACACACTTTAACATGGTATCAGAGCAGACAAATGTCCTAAGATTGAATCTCACCGTCATTCATTATTAAAAAGAATTTCCACGTGTTTTATCTATAAAAAAATTAAATAATAAAAGTGGGTACTCTCTAACGGCTTAAATGTTTAGATGAGATGGTCACATACTTCAACAACAATCAAGTGATCAACAATTTGATAAGTTTTTTTTCTGCAGTTTTCACAATTGTACTGCCTTTTGAAGCAGTGGTAGACTTGCAACTTATAATGAGCTCCCTCCAACTCTAAATCAGCTCCGATGCTCAAATATTATATACCAGATCCTTTAATTTAAAACACTTGTACCATTTATTACTCATTACTGCATATCAAATACAGCCCCAACTCAAACATGGGGCTTGACTACAAGGGTCAAAAGAAGGAAGATGATAGAGCTTCAAGATCCCCATGGTAGAACTTGAGTACAACCTTATTTTAAACTTTTTTGCTGTACCTCTGCCAATAATTATGAGTATTTGGATATAGGATCATGGGTATTAGAAGAGTTTGTAAACCGCTGGACCAAACTTGTCAAGAATCTAATAAGGTCCATTGTAATTAGAATGCAACTTGTTAAATGGTCTTTGAGAAACACAAAGTTGTGTATGTTACTGTAAGGTAGACTCCAATCTCTAATAAAGTACCGGGCTGTCAGATCCATGAGAATTAGCTTGAAACTTCGTTCTTTCTACAGTTCTAGTTCAATGAAACTAGAGAAATTGAAGTATTTTTCTCTACTAAATAATAATTTGTCAATGAGAGGAAGGCAGAAAAGGTGAACATGACGTGGTTCAACAACAGGAGTTGTGGTAATTTTTTTTTAAATTTATTTATTTATAAATTTTACATACGGTGAAAAGAAAGTAATTTTGATTTATCTTATAACTAGCAAAACCCACGCTTCACACGGTGTGGCCGAGATGAATTTTTCAATCATAACATAATATTTTAAAATATATTAATGAAATGACATAAATTTTTTTTTGGAGAAAATTTTCAATTTTATATGTTTGATAGGGTTTAATACGTAATTATATTAATCTAATTATAATTAATTATTGTACAGTTATTTTTATTCTTTCGTCAGATAGAAGAGCAAAAGGTTTTTTGAAAAAGTTTTTTATATTTTTTTTAAAAAAACATGAAATCAAATGTAAATAATTCGTAAACCAAAAAAGAAAATGAAATAATTGGCGACACCAATATTTGCATAGTTTATCCATTGACTTTTGTTATGTATTTATGTTTCTATATGTTCCCTTTTCATTCTCTGTTTTTCGTCTTTTCTGTCAATCTCCTTCTCAAATCTCAATATAGGGCTGACTCCTTGACCAACTCTCCTAAAAAAACATAAGAAAGGGGTTCAATCCTCCTCTATACTTTATTATTTTTTTCTTTTGATATAATTTCAAAAATATACATATAATTAACTTACACTGCAAAATAATAACTCAAAATTTACATTCAATTTTATAGCCCAAAATTGAAAAGCAAAGCAATGTCTACAACATCAACTTATGATTCTTTAATTTCAGTTTGTCCCAGTCAAATTTTTGGCACCATCTCCTCAAGAAAGTGAGAAGTCACAAGATTACTTTTCCTTATGCATCAGTTGGTTCTAGTAGAATCGACTTCTTTGATAAGTGTGTTGATCCACCGACTGATTTACATGTTTCATGCTTAACCATTATTCGTGTTAAATAGTTCAAAAAGCCTTCTTTGTCTTGATTTGTAAAATCATTCTGTTTTTTTATCTTTTTTTAGCTTTAGTCTAAAAATAGAGAGTGCAGTTCATCTTATTGTATAAGAGTGTTTACACAACCTAATATACAAATTTATATACTTTTTATAAATCTGTATGTTATTGTATAATGATATATAATGCTGTATGTATAATTGTACAATAATATACATAATTATACAAAGTACACACACATATATATAATGTTTAAACAATATATCAACATTATATAAATGTGTATAACATGAACTATATACATTTACATAAGAAAAAACCTTCTTATATATTACTAAATCTCTATTTCAATATCAAAATCATCACAACAAAAAGAGAAAAAAAATATTATAAATTCATGAAATCATTCTAATCTAGAATTCATATCTATAACAGAGACCTCAAACATGTAAATCCAATCTAGATCTGATATATTGTCCATCTGTGATTGTTGATTCTCTTCGTCATCGAATAATTCGTCCTATATGCCATGAAAGAAGCATTAAGAGTTGCCATGAAGTTGTTTATTTTATTGAGATATTAGCAAAAGAAAAAAAATCTAATTTAAAAGTTCAAAGAAAAATCAAAATAACAAAAATGAGATATGAATAAGCTGAATATATCTGGAAGAAGAAGAAAACATCTAATGAAAGGGGAAAATCAAGATAAAAAATGGCTGAAGAAAATAGTCACATCATTTCTACAAATCTTATGAAGAAAGAAAAGGAGGCGAATGATAACACTCAACTTACACGTCAATTTAAGTGCAAGACTGTCATTGTCAATATAATTACCCAACTTTGAGTCGGGGTCGAATCTATGAGGAATAATATGAGTGGAGAATAAATAAGTTCGAAATTAAAGTTACTTGCTAAATTCAAATATATTATACAAATATTTTGGGGGATTTTGAATGTTTTCAAAAGTATAAGACATTTCTTGGGCTTCCAAAGGACTGATTCGAGACTAAGAATAATTAGAGTATAATCAATTAGGAATGGATCTTAGAGCTATGTTTTACTAGAGGCAACTAGTATGTGGGTACATAAAAATCAACTTCAAATCTTAGCTAAGGCATGCTTGGGTAGGCTCGATTAGGGATTTCGTTACTAGTCTTTCAACAAAGCATCAAACTATCACCCACAGATTCTTTCGAATACCTCGTGGGTGTAATTAACGAATCATCAAAAAGCCTCAATTGCATCCCTATTTCTAGGATGACGCCTAAGATATAACAATTCCATAATTTATCCTTATTTGTAAGACAATATAAAGAGAATAACTATTATCTATCTTATTGTTCACAAATGCTCATGCCACCTACATCTCTCTTTCAAGGATGATGTAGGATCTAGACTACCCACATCCCTCTTTTAAGGATGATGTGGGGTTTAGGAAAATTGAGGCTTTCACCAACAAATTCTATTTTATAATCAAACATTTGTGAAACCCAACAACATTAACTAAGAATTAAAGCTAATAATCACAACCCATACATAATTGCACCCTATTCAAACATAACACCAAGAGGAAGAACTAGAAACTCATAAAGATAATAAACAAAAGCATACCAAAATCTCCATCAATTTGATTCATGAAAAATAAAGAGAATTCAAACCACACTTTAAATTCCAATGAATCTTCAATGGAAATTTTCTAATCCTTCACTTAGGAGTTACTCTAATGTAATCTTAGCTTAAGGTTAGTACAAAATTTTGCTCCAAGCTTCCAAGAGATGAGATAAAAAGTGAAGATGAAAGATAGGATCCAGATGGTGAAAAATGAGCTTAAAACTCTTATTTGAGCCCCAATTCCACATTTTCCAATTATTACAAAAATGACTTTGAAACTTTTCTGCTCTATCGCGATTGCCACCTCTTCACTGCATTCGTGACTCCCACGATCGCGGTAGTCATATTGTGATCGCTCTCCGATTGACTTATTGACTGGTCGCGATCGCGACCCTCAGGCCGCGATCAAGGTAACTAAGGGTCGATTCTTAGGCTTGATTTATAGTATTTGGCTCTTTTCTTTCACATTTAACCTCTTTTTGACTTAAATGACTTGCTCATCTTCCCTTTTCAACTTTTCCTACACAAATGAGCATTAAGTAAGAGATTAACATAAAATCAATGAAAAATAATGGTAATTTAGGCTTAATGAAACACCTAGGTTTTGAACCATTGAATAACAACTTTATTTTTGTGTCTCTGAGTTAGGTACGACTAGGATCTTGAGACGTACCCATGGACATGGGTCGTATCCACTCTCTCCTTCCCCTCTCGTACCTTGGACAACATGTTAGGTTAGAATATTGGGTTATATACGACATGACCTTTCCTTGACCGTACCCCATTCATACGAGTCATATGCAACTCAATCGTATAGAGAGTAGTCTCCATTTGGAGTGGACTATTGACTATACAATTTTTGTATACGACTAGGGGGTGAGTCATACCCTTTGGTTATGAATCAAGGGTTCCCACTCGTACCCACAATAGTATGTTTGCCCTAGGAGAATCCTAGGGCATGAGTTAAGGTACTACTCGTACCCTAGGGTATGATTACTAAGGGAATCATATGGGAGAATCGTACCCCTGGGTGAGTTCACTTTTCAGCTTTTAACTAAGGGCTTTGTGGTCATTTCCCTTACCTAAAACCCTAAGACCCTTCACTATATAAGGCATTGTGGCCTCCTAATACCTTATTTGCAAGACTCAAACACTCCAAAATACTCTAAAAGCTTCTTGAAGAAAGATTGGTGGCTAGGGTTTGGAGGGAGCTCATGTAGTGGAAAGAAAGAGCCAAGATTGTTGATGTCTCATCTTGTTTAGGGAATGTATATCTTACCCTTTTTAATATCTCTAAACCCATGTATTTCACACTTGGATTAGTAAGTTTACATGGTGGTTTTGAAATCAAATGAAAAGAGTTTTGTTGCCTAATGATGTATAATGTTAAATCTTTCTTAGACTTATGTTTATATATGATATTGATGATGATCATATATGGGTGCTTGTTGTATGTGGTTTAACATGAGGGTCTTGAGTAACCCTAATATTGATAATATCTTCCATGGAAATAGCCTTGTTGAAGGATGTGCACCCAAGGTATTTGTGAAAATATCTAAGTAAATTGTCTAGTCATATGACGGTGATGTATTGAACTAGGGCAATAGCCTAATAAGAATGAATTCTTTATAAGTGATATGTTAAAGAAATTATGAACCATGTGTGGTAAAATTGATAACCTTGTTGATTGATGACTAATGAGAGGGTAAAGTCCCTAGACATAAAGATGAACTTAAATTGTGTGTTGAACCCAAGTGAGGTGAGAATATAGTATAAGATTTTTATTGAAATATTATTTGTTGTAAGGGTATTGATGACCATAAATATAATTGTATGTTGAATTAAGTGAAGGCATTGTCCTATTGAAATGGTAGAGAATTGAAGGCTCCTATAAGGACCATGTGGTCATGTATAGTGCTGAATTAGCTAAAATGGTTAAAGTTCTTAAATGTTGTATTGAATTTATGTTGATGCATGGGCAAAGGATTAAAGTCCCAAATTTCAGCTAATGATAGTTGTAATATCTTGAGGTCAAAGTCCCCTTCCTTATATGATGTCTTGAGGTTGAAGTACCTTGCCTTATGAATAGCTTGAGGTTGAAGTCCATTTCCTTATGAATGGCTCGAGGTTGAAGCCCCTTGACCAATGATATTGCTCGAGGTTAAAGTCTTAAAGAGATCTCTTGAAGTCAAAGTGCTTCGCTGAAGAAAACATCTTGTGGTTAGAGTCCAAGTGAGACATGAGGTTAGAGTCCCTTGTCAATGAATGGGCAATAGATTGGAGTCCCTTGCCTATATGAATGTTGTGTGGTTAATGTACCTTGTTTGGATGAATTTGGGTAGTTAAAGTCCTTGACTATTGAATATATGTGCATGGTTAGAGTCCCATGTATAATGATAATATGAATAGGGTTAAAGAACTTTGTCTATTGGGAATGGTTGAAGCTATAAGTATGGAGGGTGGTATTTCTCCACCTCATGAATAATGAATGAGCACTTAAAGCATGTTGATAATACTTGTTCCTTTGTGTGGCATGTGATATTCCAATATGTATGGAAAAATGTATAAATGTGATATATTAACTTTTTGTTGGATGATGATGTTATTTTGTCACTTATCCTTGATTTACATGCTAGCGTTCCTACCACTAACCATCTTCGAGCGCTATGTCCCCATGCGACATAGGGTCCGATGCATCTTCTTCTCTTCTCGCACAGTGATTAGGTGATTGAGAAGTTCGTGCATTGACTTGAAGTGGTGAGCTTCCTTACTTCGGAAGACAAGGATCTCTTGGTCTTTTATGTTTAGACTTGGTCTCATTAAGACTTGGTTTGGATTTTGTTGGGGGATTTTCTTGATATATACATTTATTAACTTCGATTTTGTATAGAGGTATTATGAACAACTGTGAACTTTGGTATGAGTTAGACATTATGTGTCTAATATTGACTTATGATATTATTTCCGCAATCGTGACTTGTAAGTTGGAGTTTTCTCAACTCCTATTATGTGATGAGATATTTAGGTTGGGTTATCGGGGTGACCATTGATTCATGTGAGTTTGGGGTGCCCATAAGACATGACCCTCGAGGTTTGGGTCGTATCAAGTTTGTATCAGAGCCTAGGTTCATGGTCAGTTGAGTGTTCATAATTTTGTGTCAAGTAGAGTCTCCTTTATGGGTGCGAAGTATGCCACAGTTATAAAAGAGGGGCTATGAGACATCTTAGGAATGTTTCCCTTTCTTTTGTTTAAATCTCAAGCTATAAAGTCTAAGGTTTTAGATCCCTCTGATTTCATTTGCTATCTTTCAGATCATGCCTCTAAGAAGATCTGAGACTCAGGAAAACTCTTTGGCTCTGAATGGGGGTCCTATAGACAAAGCTTATCTAACTTCTGGTGTTCATACCCGGGATAGGGCTATGGCATATGGTCATCTTCGTGGGGTTCCACCCCCAATCCTTCTTATGAGAGTGACTCTCCTCCCCAGTGCTCTCAAGGGAATGCTATAATGTGGAGTTCTGTTGCTCCATCAACCTCTTGATTCAATTGATATCCTCTCAATCAGAGCGTGGTTTTCTCAATAGCATTTCTTTTGAGGCCATAAGAGTTGGATAATTTATAAGGTTGATCCCTCCTATGTTTATGAGTTTAAAGGTTGAGAAAGATCCTCAAGGTTTTGTAGATGAAATAGAAAAGATTTTTTGAATCATATATGCTTCAGAAATTGAGGGTGTTGAGCTTTCTTCCTACCAGTTGAAAGATGTAGCGTACCAATGGTATAAAGGGTGGGAGTTATCTAGAAACTTTAATTCTAGTCCAGCTTCAAGGGTGGATTTATCCTTGGCTTTCTTAGACCACTTCTTTCCTCAAAAGTTGAGGGAAGCAAATGCGGAAGAGTTTATGAACTTAAAGCAAGGGAGGATGTCCATTCAAGCGTATGCCTTGAAATTCCGTCAATTGTCAAGGTATGCTCCTTAGATGGTTGCTATCATGAAGGATAAGATGCACAAGTTTGTCTTGGGATTATCCCGTGAGTTAGTTCTCGAAAGCAAGGCAACTTTGTTGATTGAGAACATGGATATCTCTAGATTGATTGTGTATATGCACAAAGTAGAGAATGAGAAAAAGAAGCAAGTTGATCTTAGTGAGAAGAAAGGAAGGAAATTTAAGCCTTCCAAGCAAAGTCGTGGCAAGTGTCCATGAAAGAAGTGGGGGAGTTTGGGTTCGTTCTCCTCAGCTATTGTACACTCTCCTTACTCAAAGTCGTCAGGTGATTTTTGGTCTTAGTTTAGTGGCGAGTTTTGAGAACAGGGTTCCCAATTCCAGACTAGTGGTGCTGAGTCAGCTCTACCCCACCCTCCTTGCAGATTCTATGGTCAGAGTCATCATGGTCAGTGTGAGAAGGAGAGAAATTAATGTTTTCATTATGGTCAAATTGGGCATATGCAACGTGAGTGCTTATCTCTAGAACCTTCTTGGGCTAACAGGGCCCCTATTTTTACTCTACCCTCTCCCACACTAAATAGTTCTATGTCTACCTCTGCTTTTATTTTTGGCACCGGTGCTGTCTAGAACTGCTTGCATGCATTCGCTACTTGCCAAGATTCTAAGGCGTCTCTCGATGTTTTCACGGGTATGTTGAGACTTTTCTCCCATGATGTGTATTGTTTGCTTGATCCAGGGTCTACTCTTTCTTATGTGACCCTAATGTGGATGTGTACTTGATGGTCCCAAGTGTCTATCGGTTATTTTCTCTATTTCTACCTCGGTTAGAGACTCGATAATTGTTAGAAGGGTCTATTAGGTGTGTGTGATATTAGTAGGTGATAGAGATACTCTCGTAGACTTGATAGAGTTAGACATGGTTGATTTTGATATCATTTTCGGGATGAATTGATTGCACTTTTTCTATGCTTTCTTAGATTTTTGGACCCATAGGGTCATATTCAAATTCCCTAATGAGTCGGTCATTTTATGGGAAGGTGGTTTTCTAGTTCCTAAGGAAAGATTCATTTCTTAAGGAAAGATTCATTTCTTATCTTAAACTCGAAAGTTAATTACGAAGGGGTGTTCATATCACTTGGTCTGAGTTAAACATTCTAACTCAAAAGAGCCTTCTCTAGAATCCATTCTCGTGGCGAACAAGTTTCCCAATGATCTTTTCGGTGTTCCTCCCAATACGGAAATTTATTTTGGGATTGATCTCATTTCGAACACTCATTTGATTTCTATCCCTCCTTATAGAATGGCTTCGATGGAGGTAAAAGAGCTTAAGGAGAAATTGAAAGACCTCTTAGATAAAGGTTTTATGTACCCTAGTATGTCTCCGTGGGGTTCTCCTGTATTGTTGATGCGCAAGAAAGATAGTTTTTTTCGTATGTGCATTGATTATCGTCAGTTAAACAAAGTGACCGTAATGAATAAATATCCTCTTCCTAGGATCAATAATTTTTTTGATCAACTTCAGGGTGGGAAGTGTTTCTATAAGCTTTATCTTAGCTCGGGTTATTGTCAGCTGAATATTAAGGATGCAACTATCCCTAAGACTGCCTTTAGAGCCCGGTGTGGTTACTATGAGTTTCTTGTCATGTCCTTTGGGTTGACCAATGCCACGACGACATTCATGGGTTTGATAAATAGGGTCGTTCGTCTGTTCTTGGACACGTTCGCCATTGTCTTCATGGATGGTGTATTCTAAGAGTGAGTCAAACCATGTAGATTATCTCCAAGCCGTGTTACAAACTTTGAAGGATGGTCATTTGTATGCCAAGTTCTCCAATTGTGAATTTTTGTTGAAATCCATAGCTTTTCTTATTTATGTCATCTCTAGTGAAGGGATCATGGTGGATCCCTAAAAGGGTGTAGCGGTTAAAAGTGGTCTCGACCTATGACTCCAATAAATATTTGGAGCTTCTTGGGTCTAGCCAATTATTATAGAAGTTTCATGGAGAGTTTTTCCACTATAGCTGCCCTGTTAACCAAGTTGGCCCAAAAGAAGGTCAAGTTCTCATGGTCTGATGCGAGTGAGGGTAGTTTTGAAAAGTTTAAAGATAAATGACTTCGGCTCCAATTTTGACCTTGCTCGAGGGTAGTGATGGTTTTGTGGTCTATTGTGATGCTTCTTATATCGGTCTTGATTGCGTGTTGATGCAACATGGTAGGGTGGTGGCCTATAATTCTAGGCAATTAAAAGTCCATAAGAAGAATTACCCCATCCATGACTTAGAGTTATTAGCCGTGGTCTTTGCGTTAAAGATTTGGAGACATTATCTCTATGGTGTTCATGTCGGCATCTTTTCTAATCATATGAGCTTCTAATATATGTTTACTTAAAAAGAGTTGAATGTCTGGCAAAGAAGGTGGCTCGAGCTATTTAAAGACTATGATATGAGTTTTCATTACCATCTCGATAAGGAAAATGTAGTTATCAATTCTCTTAGCCGTGTGTCCATGGGAAGTTTGGCCCATATAGATGAGGACAAGAGGGAATTAGTAAGATACATTCATCATTTGGCTAGTTTTGGAGTTTGAATTTCGAACTCCGAGAATGGTGGTGTATTTGTGCTTTTGGTGTCTCAGTCGTCTTTTGTTGTTGAGATAAAAGAGAAGCAAGTATTGGACCTTAACTTGATGAATATCAAGAGTAATGGGGGTCAACACAAAGCCACAGACTTTGTGATTGGTGGTGATGGTATCTTGGGATACCAAGGTAGGCTATGTAATCCCAACGTTGATGGCTTGAGAGAAAGGGTTATGGCCGAGGCTCATAGAGCCTGTTATGCTGTTCATCCTGGTTCCACCAAAATGTATCATGACCTTAGTGAGTTCTATTAGTGGAGTAATATGAAGCGTGATGTGGCTAGCTATGTGGCCAAGTGTATGGTGTGTCAACAAGTGAAAGTTGAGCACTTGAGGCCCGATTATTTGTACAAAGAAATTATGTTTCCTGAGTAGAAGTGGTAGGTAATTAATATGGACTTCATTATCGATCTTTCTAGATCCTGAATTCAATGTGATTCTATTTGGATCATTGTGGATTACATGACCAAGTCCGCCCATTTCTTCCCGTAAGAACTAGTTTCTCGGTGAAAGATTATGCTAAGTTGTATTTTATGGAGATCATAAAGTTGCACAGTGCTCCATTGTCTATTATCTTGGATCGTGGTCCTCCATTTTCATCTGTCTTTTGGAAGTTGTTCTAAAGAGGTTTGGGAACTAAGGTGTGCCTTAGTACCACATTCCACCCGCAAACGGATGGGCAAGCGAAGAGAACTATCCAAATATTAGAGGATATGTTTTTGCCTTGTGTGATTGATTATGGTGGTAGTTAGCATGACCACTTACCTTTGATTGAGTTCTCGTATAATAATAGTTACCACTCTAGTACTTGCATGGCGCCTTTTGAGGCATTGTATGGAATGAGATATTGATCTTCTATTAGGTGGTACAAAGTTGGTGAGGGTAAGCTGCTTAGCCTCGATTTAAATCACCAAGCCTTAGAGAAGGTAAAGGTGATTCGTGATAGATTGAAAAACCACTCAAAGTTGCCAAAAGTCCTATGCAGATGTGAGGCATAAGGACTTAGATTTTTGTGTTGGCGATTCGGTATTCTTTAAAGTATCTCCCATGAAGGGAGTGATGTGGCTTGGCAAAAAGGGGAAGCTTAGTCCCTGCTATGTTAGTCCCTACTTGATTGTGAAGAGGGTTGGCAATTTTCCTATGAGTTAGAGTTTCCTTCTAGTATGGACTTTATTCACCCAATTTTCCATGTCTCTATGTTGAGGAAATGTTTGGGTGATCCTTCCTTGGTTATTCCCTCAGAAGATGTTGGTATCTCGGACTCTTTGTCCTATGAGGAGGTCCCAGTGAAGATCTTGGATTGGCAAGTTCGCCAGTTGTGAACAAAAGAAGTGTCTTCGGTGAAGGTTCTATGGAGAAACCAAAAGTTTGAGGAAGCTACTTGGGAGGCGGAAGAGGACATAAAGTCCAAGTACCTACATTTGTTTCCCATTCCGAAAGCTTATGATGGAGGTATGTGTTAATCTCCTTTCTTTAATTTCTGTCTTGATAAAAAATGGATTGGTCCCTAATGTTTGAAATTGAGTTATGTCTTATTTAGATAATGGGATAAAGTCCCCCAGTTTGAATTTATTTGTGCCTTGTTAGACTGTGGGTCGAGTCCCTAATTCTTGAAACTATGTGTGTCTTGTTGTGACGAGTTTAAGTCCCTAGTACCTTGAATTGATTCATATCTTTGATAGAGAAGGGGTAAAGTCCCCAATGCTTTGAGTTACATTATATCTTTGAAAGTTGATGGGTTGAAGTCCCAAAGTTCTCAAATAAGTAAGTGTTTGATAAGTAATGGGTTTGAGTTTGATAAGTAATGGGTTTGAGTAAGTGTTTGATAAGTAATGAGTTTGAGTCCCAAGACCAATGCAATGAAATGGTTGATTGATGATGATTATGATATATTTTGTGTTGTATCCTTGTTGTGTGCTTGTTTTTAACTTGTGGAAGGGTCGGTTTGATGCATGTTATGCGTTAACTTGTGTTTATACTTGCCTTACCCTTCATTCGCGGACGAATGAACCAAGTGTGGGAGAATTGAAACACCTAGGTCTTGAACTATTGAAGAATAGCTTTATTTTGTGTCTCTGAGTTGGGTACGACTGGGTGCTTGAGTCGTACCCATGGATATGGGTCGTATCCACTCTTCCCTCCCCTTCTCATACCTTGGAAAGCATGTTAGGGTAGCATACTATTTTCTATATGACATGACCTTCCCTTGATTGTACCCCATTTATACGAGTCATATGTAATTCAATCGTATAAAGGGTAGTCTCCATTTGGAGTGGACTGTTGGGTATACGGCTTGATGCATGGGCAAAGGGTTAAAGTCCCAAATGTCAGCTAATTATAGTTATGATTGCTAAGGTCAAAGTCCCTTGCCTCAGGTGTTGGCTTGAGGTTGAAGCCCCTTGCCTTATGAATGGCTCGAGATTAACGTCCCTTACCCAATGATATTGCTAGAGATTAAAGTACCTTGCTTGAAGAGATATCTTGAGGTCTAAGTGCCTTGCCAAAGGAAATAGCTTGTCGTTAGAGTCCAAGTGAGACATGAGGTTAGAGTACCTTGTGAATGAATGGCAAGAGGTTGGAGTTCCTTGCCTAGATGAATGTTGTGTGGTTGAAGTCCCTTGTTTGGATAAATGTGGGTGGTTAAAGTCCTTGACTATTGAATGTGTGTGCATGGCTAGAGTCCCATGTCTAATGATAATGTGAATAGGGTTAAAGTCCTTTGTCTATTGGGAATGGTTGAAGCTATCAGTGTGGAGGTTCGTAGTCTTCCACCTTATGAATGATGAATGAGCGCTTGAAGCATGTTGATAAGACTTGTTCCTTTGTGTGGCATGAGATATTCTCTCATGAAGACTCTAGGATAGAGTGAAAACCATGATTGACCCAACCGAGTCTAACCATACCAAAACAACCATCCAGTCTATACCAAACCATTTAGAAAGTATCAAACATAATATGATAATCGAACCCAAAATGTAACACGATGGGGAAGTGAGAAATTATGTCCGATGATGCCATTCTCCCATCCTATTCTAATGCCAAGGTCGACACTAATACCAATCCCTCCCATACCAACCCCCAAAAGTACCACAAAGCCTCTATCCAAAAAAATACAAATATTCGATTGTGACATGCCCCTAACTATGGCTAAAAACAATATCCGAAAAGAAAGTAAAGTGTCTAAGAATGTACAACATGAAATAATACCTTCTGAAAGGATGGAAGCTCGCCACTTTAGTCCAATTATCCGTCCCTGAATCAAGTACTATGAAGGAGGAGTCAAACGTCCGTTTTTTGCATTGCGTAGGTATACAACCCCCAGTAGATGGGTTAGTGGGTGATCACTAGCATAAAACTCGAGATAAGGACAAAGTAATGCCAGTTATCAAATCCAAGTGAAAACCATCCAATGCAAACAACTATATATATATATAAGTGCTGGGAAAAGGGACCGGGTTTAACAAGCCATTTAAAACCTTTACCAGGGTTGTGCAGCTTAGCCGTCCTACCACCCATGGGCGATATGGGTTCAACTCTGCCTGTTGAAAGGGTCTCAGTGTGTGTAGCCACACGACCAGGCAATATCCCTGGGATGACTAGTGCATCCCTCCAATATAAACGTGACACTCACACGTGGCCATTGAAGACCCTTTATATCGACTAATATGAGTTTCGTGTTTTGATCCCCCGGGACTGCCACCTTCCATGGCTTAGCTTACATTCTCCGCTATTAATGCCTAGTTAAAACCATTAACAAACAATCAAATTATCTGTTTATTAACCAAGTCTATTCAATAAACCAGTGGTATCATCATACCAACATACTTGCAAGCATTATCCATAGCCAAACCATTTAGATTAAGGGGACATTCAAGTGCCCTATCATTAGCCATTTTAAACCTCTTGAGAGACTTTCATGTTCTCCACACGCATAACCAATTAGACTTAAGCCTTTGTAAACCATTTTAAAACATTTAAGGTTTAATATATAAGCCGAAAACAAGAAAGAGTTCCATTAAAATAAGCCAATACAATGAACATACCTTATAAGTATTTTATCAAACACCTTGGGGGTATAATATAACCAAAACCAAATTCCATTACCATTAAAACCTTACCACGTAGTTCAATTGTCCAAAACCACCGTTAATGCATAGAAAACATAATTAAAACCATAGGAATTCATAACCAAGCATTTAATATTTAAACCCCCAAATCAATAGTTGAAAGCCATAATCATGCAAGAGAAAAACCATGAAATCAACCATGTAACCATGACTTTAATTGAAATTACAATTAGGGAAGAGAATCATGCCATAAACCAAGAAGATTGATGGAAAGAATTCACCAAGACTAGCCCTAAAGTAATCCCTTAATTGAAACCCTAGCTCCTTGTCCCAAAAGTTCTTGAGAGAATTGTGATATGTTTAAGAAGAGTTTGTAAGTGTTTAAGAATAAGATAATATGGTAAACAATCTCCTAAGTTTATTAGAAGTCGTGGGTCCTTATTAGGGTAAGTAGGGAAATGTCCAGAATACCCCAACTTAAATCCCATAAAAACCCAACACAGAGTCATGAATAACCCCCTTACGAGTCATAACCTACCTTACGGTTGATACCCACCCAATCATAACCAAACCTTAACCTTGGATTAGACACTGTCCAGTATACGACTCATCCACTTAATTCATAACCTTAATAAATAATCTGTACCCATGATCCGTAACCCTGGCAGAATGCAACACCAAGAGGATTAAACACTGTCCACCTTAGTGTCACCTATACAACTCGTACCCAACCATAGGACACTCACCCCTAAGTCGTATCCATTACAGTGACCAAAACCATCCCACCAACTAATACTAGTCAGCTTACAATAGGAATTCACCACTTGTAGCCCAGCATACGGCTCGTACCATTAATCGTATTAGGTTCATAGAATGGGATTTCAGGAAATTTTCTAAGGTTCCGCACCTTGGATGCTTCTGTTTCTCTACTAGGAACATTTGTCCCTGAATGATGGATAAGGTAGGGGTAACCACACAAAGAGTTATTTTCATTATCCATACACAGAGTTATTTGCATTATCAAACATCAATCTCACCTTATGATGTCTCTACTCTTACCTTTACAAAACAGAAAACAAAGATGCAACTCTTTCTTTAAAAAACTCAGAAAATAAAGATGTGTTCAAGAACACATACCTTGCACACAAATATCAGAAGCAAAAACAAGAGAGGATACTTGGACTTATTGTCCTCCTTCGTTTCCCACGTGGACTTTTCCACCTTTTGGTTCCACCATAAAACCTTAACCAAAGACACATCCTTAGTCTGCAACCTACAAACCCGCCTATCTAATATCTCAATCGAAACCTCTTCATAAGATAGAGAATCCAAGATATCCAACCCCTCCAAAGAAACAATCAAATACAGATCACCAACGCACTTCCTCAACATAGAAACATGGAATATTAGATGAACCAAACTTAAGCTAGATGGCAACTATAACTCATAGCAACATTCTCCTCTTTTTGAAAAATCTCACAAAGACCAATGTATCGAGGACTGATCTTTCCCTTTTTGTCAAACTGCACTACTGTAACGCCCCAATTCTCGAGAACCAAAACACCACACGATGCTTATGATCCCGAAGGACCACAAGCTAACCCTTTTTCTGATATCTGTACCTTTTCACTGCATAATATAATAAAATATATGCGAAAACTAGCTAACATTTGCCATAAGGTTCAAACATCTAGAAATATATAATACCTTAAACCACACACTAATACGTCTGTCTAAAAAGCCTCTACTCTGCCTGAACTGAGGAGTTGAAGGGACAATTCCCCAACTAACTTCGTCTACTAAAATCAAATACTGTAATAACAACATCCTTGGATGATGAGGACTCACTGCTGCACCCACTATTGCTATACAAGTGACTTCTAAGATGCTCCAAGTTTCACTCCTCTGAACCTATGGTGCCCCAAAATAAAAGAACACCATAGCGCAAATGCGTCAGTACTAAGATGTACTAAGTATGCAAGCAGGGAAGGCTAAATGCAAGGGCTTATGCACGAACATTTAATCAACAGAATAATCATGAGAATAACTAATGAGTACACATATATGAATGGATAGTTCACAACCACTATAACAATTATAACGACTCCAGATACCACAACTCAGATACCACTTTACTGTCCTCGGAACTCACTACTGTACTGGGGTACTGCATTACTGAATCACAGGATACCAATACTGATCAATCGAATACACTCACACTCCTGACTCTTGAAGATTTATACTGACACAGAAACCATGAGAAGTAGTTACATAACTCACCATGACTCCTCATAAGCAACTGAATATGTGGGGGTGCACGCAATAATTTGAATAATATCTTTGATTTTGTAAAACATGCGTACAGAAAATGAAGGCTCACATCGCTTGAATTTCATTATCCATACTTCTCATAATATTATAGAGAGGAAAACATAAGTAAAATCCCATAAATCATCATAAAATCATCAATATTCATCATAAATTCTCATGACTCATCATAGACAACAAAACTCATCAACTCAAGACTCGAAGCGACTCGATAGTTCAAGAAACATACTCTTATGGACAGGGGAGTTTCCTATAAACGACAACCCCACGTGAGCCATATGGAATACCAACGTTTTCCCACCTAGGGAGAGCACTCCCATTGGCGAGAGTGTTGTACTCTTGCCAGGGAGTACAACCTTAAAACTTTCATAATCATAATTCGGCTCTCTGGCCAACAATATCATCATCAACAGCCCTACGGTGGCACATAGGTTTGAGAAAATACCAAATTTACCTCTCGGTGCTAAGTAACACTCCCCGACTAGCTCAGAACGCGTTAGGAAATCCACCACAATATCACAAGGGTCTATCATAAAGACCAAATCAAATCTCTTTCTTATTTATCAAATCATATCAATTTATGGATTCCTAACTCAACACATTTTAGCTCAAAACATTTTAATTTTTCTCAAAATCAACATGGTATCAATAACAAAGCATTTCGTCTCTATGAGCTTAAAATCAATATAAATCATCCCGACTCTACGAATGCAAATCAATATTCTCAAATGATCATTCTTTCATTTCAATATTCAAATCATGACAATAGCTTTTGAAAAATATTTAAGATCTTCAAATCATAGTAAGATTTTGTATGTTGTAATGTAACTCAAATCATGGCTCTTACATCAAGAATCCTAAAAAAATAATTTCATAGTAGTGATATGCAATTTATGGCATAAAATCTCAATTCAAGAAAACAAGATAATAAGGTTATTATGTATACCAATATTGGACGATTCAAAGTTCCATAAATCATATCTTGAAAACACTTGAAATATCAACTCATGGTAGAAATATGAACTTCACCATATCAAATCATAACTTGGGAATAATAAAGTAATCATGTACATCAAAGCTTAAACAATTTATATTTTTCATACCCTCATAATTCGTCATTAAAACATCTTGGGTATTTACCCACTTTACAAAATCATGAAATTCCAATGATAAAATCAATCCTTTGGGCACAATAATGAAAAGATATTCTTGTTCAAAACTCCACATACTAAGTTCTCACGGAATTTATTTTAAGTTCTCAAATCATCGAAAATTCATCGATCATAGCACGACTAAGATTATCGCGGAACTGACTCAGCTCTAGACCAGCAGACTATTTCGGGCATACGTACCCCCACCAATCAATAACATAACTAATACGTAGTATACAACAACGCATACTCATATGCCCATAGGCCATCATGCACCATGCATTCATTAACACCTCACACCAATCATTTGAAGATTATATTCATATACAAGTATTGGGATCTCATGCCCTTTACATCGTAGATCATTCAACAAGGATGCATACGGTTAAAGAAGAATACAACATAACATAGTTCATCCAATTGGGATACACACAAATAACATACATTCAACACATCATGATTCACTTCTCAAGGTTCTTTCCTTTAAGATCATGATATATGCAATTCGACCCATAATTAGACATTTCACACTTAGCGTGGCCTAATGGCCTTATCATTTCCCTTAAGCACCATAGTAAACATGTAGCATGCAAGTATGGTATGAACTCATCACTTCGATCACAAGGGGTCATACGATCCATTCTTCTTCAACTAGGCATTTCTACAATTATCTTGCATGCACCATTTAGGGCATAGGTCAGTATGAACAATTACATGTGCTACAACACCATCATTCATCTTAATTCCACCAACTAAATCCCTCGTCCATACTTACAACCATATCATAAGCCTTCCACACAACATCCCCAATTTTAGACAATAACATGGAGTTCATGTTGAATGTATACATAGAAAGTAGTCTAGTCATTTAGAACTTATTATATCCTAAGAACGTACATTTATAGCCTCTTAGAAAATTCCACAAACACCTTACAAGAACTTTTAGGCATTGGTGAATTCGTCAAATTCTCATGTTTTTCGTGACCCCATATATCTCATCCAACACACATAATCATCACATGCATGTATCAACCAACATACACCATCACCATATATATATATATATATATCAACCAACGTGCATAATCATCATATATATATATATATATCAAGTAACATACATAATCCTCATATATATCTCAACCATCAAATATCAATCAACATATATATATATACATCATCAAAGTCTAGAATATATATATATATATATATATATACATAACTTGAACTTTCAAAAAGAGATTCGTGGACTCTATGGACAAAAGGAGTCCATAGATAAACACTTGCATACCTTAGATTTCGTAGCTGAAGAGATTGACGGAAGCAATTCGTGAAGCAAAGCCTTGAATCGATTTCCCCCAATTGGAACCCTAACCCTAACTCCTCTTCTTCTATATATATATATGCATATATTTTGAGAGAGATATATAAGAGAAATGAGAGAAAATAAATGACAATTCTCAGCTCAAAGGGGGTATATATAGAGGGTTACAATAATGGGAAATGACCAAAATACCTTTAAAAATCAATTAATGTCAAATCTGCCCTTCAGTGATCTATCTAATAGGCTGAAGTAAATTGGCCATAACCTTTTACTCTGATGTCCAAATTGGATGAAACCAATTTCATTGGAAATAAGACTCTTAGGGCTTTCCGTTGATATATAGCATCTCACACAGTTCATTATGTACAAGGAGTTATGATCGTCTAAAGTTGGAGCAAAAATATGCCTGGCCTCAGTACTTTTTCCTGCACGTTTTACTGTTCATCATTATTCACCGTTTGATCGGAATGTTTGTAACTCATCGCTCGGGTGTCTTTTTTGGATGATCCACATATTGTTGAAAATTATTTGATGCTCTTCGCAACGGTGGGTATAACTCTAGGAAATTCCACACAAAAAAATTATAAATCGTTCTAGAAGATAGGACCCAATACGTTTACGCACAAAATTTCGACAAAAAATTTTCTGGGGTATTACAACTACTCCCTTCATATGAGACATCTTAAGGAAAACCTTATCCCTAACTGCAAACTCCAAGTCTATATTCCTATCATCCGTATATGAATTTTGACAACTTTAGGAAGCCTTGAGCCTATCCGAAATCTCCTTTACCTTTTCCTTCGCTTGACAAATCAAATTTAGACCAAACAAGTCAGCTTCATCGAGGTCAAACGAACCAATAGGAGATCTATATCTCATACCATACAACATTTCAAAAGGAGCCATACAATATTCTTTTGATAGCTGTTGTTGTAAGCAAACTCTACCAAAGGTAGATACTCCACCCAACTTCCACCATAATCAATCACGCAGGCTCAAAGAATATCTTCCAATGTCTAAATAGTTCTCTCCGCCTGCCCATCTGACTAGGGATGAAAAGTAGTACTCAGACTCACCTTAGTCCCCAACCCTTTATGGAAAGATCGCTAGAAGTGGGAGGTAAATTGCGAACCGTGATTGGAAATAATTAAAATAGTCACACCATTCGGTTTCACAATCTCTTGAAGATAAAGCTTCGCATTATCCTCCGGTAAAAAGTTAGTCTACACAGGCAAGAAATGCGTAGACTTTGTCATCCTATCCATAATGACCCAAATTGAATCAAATTAGTTTCAACACTGAGGAATACCGATAACGAAATCAATATTTATCTCCTCCCACTTCCATTCAGGCAACTCAATTTCTTGATACGACCCACCAGGCCTCATGTGCTCAACCTTAACTTGTTGACACACTATGCATTTAGATACAAAGTGAACCACGTCCCACTTTATGCCACTCCACCAATAGATCTCCTTGAGATCACAGTACATCTTAGTAGAACCAGGATGAACAACATAGTACAACTCGTGCACCTCAGCCAAGATCTTTTGCTGCAAACCATCTATATCAAGAACATACAACTTTCCTTTGCACCACAAAATACCATCACCGCTAATCTCAAAATCCACCATCTTTTGCCCACAAACGCCACCTTTGATTTTTATTCAGGAAAAATCCAACTCTTGCTTCTCTTTAATCTCTAGACCAAGAGATGATCCAAACACTTATTTGACCATCACACCACCATCCTTGGAGTCCAAGAGAAGAACCCTAAGAATTGCCAAACAGTGAATATCCTTCACTAATTCTCTCTTTCCTTATTCCACATGAGCCAAACTACCCATGGAATACCTGCTAAGAGAATCAACAATCATGTTAGCTTTACATGGGAGGCAGTGAAGAATCATATCATAGTCCTTGAGAAGCTCAAGCCATCCTCTCTGCCTAAGATTAAGCTCTTTTTGCGAGAATACATACTATAAACACTTGTGATTAGAAAAGATATTCAAGTGAACACTATACAAATAATGCTGCCATATTTTCAAAGCAAAAACAATGGCCAATAGCTCCAAATCATGAGTAGGATAGTTTCTCTCATGCAACTTCAACTACCTGGAAGCAGAGTCATTTACCTTCCCATGCTGCATCAACACACAACTAAGACCAACCCGAGATGCATCACAATAAACCACGAACCCATTATTGCCTTCCAGCAAGGTCAGAACTGGAGCCGAAGTCAACTTATCCTTTAACCTCTCAAAACTCCCCTCACACGCATCCGACCAAGAAGAAAATCTTTTTTTGAGTCAACTTGGTCAAAGGAACAACTATCGATAAAAAATTCTCCACAAACCATTTATAATACCTGGCTAAACCCAAGAAGCTCCGAATATCATATGGAGTCATAGGTCTAGGCCACTTCTTCACCACAACCACCTTCTGTGGATTCACCATGATCCCTTCACTAGAAATGATATGAACTAAGAGAACTTAACATATAACCATTGTTCCTTTAAGGTCTGTAACACGATACAGAGGTGATTAGCATGATCCACCTCACTTTTTGAATACACTAGAATATCATTAATAAACACAATGATGAAGAGGTCTAAATACTGTCAAAACACCTTGTTCATCAAATCCATAATTGCTGTTGGGGAATTTGTCAATCTAAATGACATCACCAAAGACTCATAATGCCCACACCAAGTGCAAAAGCCATCTTAGGGATATCCACCTCCCTTATATTCAATTAGTGGTACCCAGATCAAAGATCTATCTTGAAAAAGAACTTGGCACCTTGTAACTGGTCAAACAGATCATCTATTCTAGGAAAAGGATATTTATTCTTAACCATTACTTTATTGAACAGCCTGCAGTCGATGCACATATGAAGAGAACCAACCTTATTGCGCACAAACAACACCGGTACACCTAATAGAAAAACTCTAGGACAAATAAACCCTTTGTTTAGAAGATTCTTAACTTTTTCCTTGAGTTCTCTTAACTCAGTCGAAGCCATTCTATATGAAGGAATAGAAATTGGATAAGAGTCTGAAAGCAAATCAATACATTAAATTCACTAATTAGTATGATCTTGGGTATAGGATCACAGACCTCAACTTATACGATAACTTCTTAAGTAGGTATAATAAACTCAACAAAGAAGCGACAACTCTCAATGGCAGAGAAATGAAGGAGATACATGTTAAGTTTGAACAGTATGAGAACATAATTGACTATTTTAGAGAGAATAGCCATATATAGGTGCCATGGATTGGAATGGGGCAAAGAGGATTCTTACAGAGATGATCTTGAAGAATAAACATTTTGTGACTGTTGAGATCATCATGAATTAGAGAGTCATAAATGTTTATGAATGTAACATACCAGGTTTTGATGAGTGGAAATTTTTGATTTGCATGGATCCTTGTTGAAGTTTTTCCCACAACTGTTTAAGAAAAATGGCATAATGAATCACTTGCCAGAAAAGTTGCTCAATAATTTTTGAAGGTTGAAAATAGGACCTTACCATAAATAAGATTGGTGCCGCGTGTGGGTCATACTTCCTTGAATTTATTAAGAATTTGATAACTGACACTGGATGACACCTCCAATGACCTTATTCAATGATAATACAGTGGCAAAGATGTAAGAGGTTTGAGCTATTGGGGTAGCATGTAAAATTTAGCAGCCCTTATGTGGGTTGTAATTTGTCTATCTGGACGTGTAACAATATTTGTAATTACAATGTTTTATTTCTAGTATTTTAGTTAATTATATTTATAATTGGTAATGGTAATAGTTTAGTATTTTAATTTATGTCTATTTATTGTGTCATGAATTTTGTTTATCCTTAGATTTTCAAAACTTATCAATTATTACTAAAAATAGATTACTTAGTTCAATAATTAAAATAGACGTATTATCTGTTGCAATAGATGACTCATTTGTTGGAAATAATCAAATAGATAATTCATATGTTTCAATAGATGCATTATCTGTTGCAATGAATATCTCATCTATTGGAAAAAATCAAGTAGATATAGACATTTATGGCAATCAATAGATTACTAAATTATTGTAATAGATGACTCATCTATTAGAAATAATCCAACAAATATAGACATCTAATGTAATGAAACAAATGACTCATCTATTAGAAATTATCAAAAAAATATAGACATCTGTATCCATAGATGACTAACTTATTGCAACATATGACCCATCTATTGGAAATTATCAACCAAATATAGACATCTATTACAACAGATGACTAACTGCTACAATAGATGACCCATCTATTGGAAATTATCAAATAGATATAGAAATCTTACAATAGGTGACTAACTTATTGCAATAGATGACCTATCTATTGGTAATTATAAAACAGATATAGACATCTGTTGCAACATATGACTAACCTGTTGCAACAAATTACCCATCTATTGGAAATTTTCAAACTAATATAGACAACTTTTGCAACAGGTTCTAATATATTACAATAGTTTATACACTTAGTTTATCATGTAATTACTATGTAATTCACTGAGATTGTAACTGAACTTATAAATTATAAGCTAATTATAGTTAAATCAATTTATTTATTATTAGTCATGGTTTAATTTAAAGTATTTCACATCAAATTAGTCAATTGATCACTCATGGTTTAATATAAATTATTTCACATCAAATTAGTCAATTGATCACTCTATTTAGGACAAATAAACTTAGTTAATCATGTATTTACTATGTAACTCATTGAGACTGTAATTGAACTTATAAATTTAAAACTAATTATAGTTAAATCAATTTGTTTATTACTAATCATGATTTAATATGAAACATTACATACCAAATTAATCAATTGATTACTCTATTTAGGATAAATACACAGAGTTGATCATGTAATTACTATGTAATTTATTGAGATTGTAATTGAACTTATAAATTTAAAGCCAATCATAGGTAAATTAAATTATTTATTACTAATCATGGTTTAATATTAAATATTTTATATCAAATTAGTCAAATAAATATAGATATATATTGTAATAGATGACTAACCTATTGTAACAACTGACTCATCTGTTTAAAATTGTCAAGCAAATATAGACATCTATTATAATAGATGAGTCATCTATTGGAAGAAATCAAAATAAGTCTTGCTAGTGGTTTGATTTCTTCCAACAGATGAGTCATCCATTGGAAGAAATCAAAATAGGTCTTGTTAGTCATTTTATTTATTCCAACAAATGACCTATGTGTTGCACAAATGAGACGTATGTTGGAAGAAATAAAAATAGGTCTTGATACTAGTTTGATTTCTTCTAATAGATGACCCATCTATTGCAATGTTTGGGTTATCTATTGGAATAAATAAAAATAGGACTTGCTACTGGTTTGATTTATTTCAATAGATGACCATCTTTTTCAATAGATAAGTAATCTGTTGGAAGAAATCAGATCACTAACAAGATTATTTTGATTCTTTCCAATAGATGACCCATTTATTGCAACCAATAATTCATCAGTTTAAAGAAATCAAATCTCTACTCCACTAGCAAGACTGGTTTGATTTATTGCAACAGATGACCCATCAGTTGCAACAGGTGAGTCATCTATTGAAAATATTTTTGTACTATGTTGTATTTATTAAGTTTCTTGTTACCTTTTTTATTGGTGAACAAATTAATTGTTATCTATTTTTATATTATAATCAAACTTATTAATTAAAATCTAATTATAGTTAAATAACTTTATTTATTAATAGTCATGGTTTAATGTGATGTATTTCAGAACAAACATATGTAAGGTATGTTTGAAATAATCAAACATATATTTCATAAGCTATAATAGATGTGTACATCCTTTTGATTATTTTTCAATAAAATATTGCAAAAAAGCTCTACAAGAACTTATGCAATACAAGAACCATACTTGTAGCAGCAACTATAGTAGAAGGGTGAGAAGGCCGTGCAAATGTCCCAATTGGATACAAATAGAAAGCTGGAATGGAAGTGGATGTGGATGGGGTCCCCTTTCCTTGTGTACTCATCTCGGGGTCCTCTCTCTGCTCCTTCATCTCAAAATATATACTAAAAACCACATGAACTCCCTCTATAGAAATAGGATCTGCAGGGACTGAGGGCCCTCAGACTAGGCCAAATCACTAATAGAGGCATGTGGGATCTCTGTGCTAGGTCCGGGTTAGTCAAATCCTTGATCATACTATTTCAGGCCACGCCCATCGCCTCTACTCTTATATCAACACCTAAAATATCTATCACACCGGCCTCATCATATAACAACTATACAAAGTAAGGAAAGCTCACTGTGGTAGTCTCTCCAAATGTCCGCTCATGCATCTCATAGCTGATGATGGCCAAAAAATCAATATCATAACCGTCTTCCATACTCGTAATAAGTAATGTACCATCCCAAGAAAGCAAGTTATCCATTATCATCAGAAATAATCGATAATGAACTAATAGTCCCCAGAACATTGCGGAAAAATTCAACATTACCTTCTTAATCACACCTTTCCCTCAACCCAAGGGGCATACTCATAGAGAGGTACAATATAACTGGCAATCCATCTTTCCAAACCTACTCTTTTACTCTTGTGCTTAGCCTATCGCATGTCACATTTGTCATGTGATAAATCTCAAATGATGATCACACTTAGTTATAGACGCAGGAGCTACATAACCTGGGCTAAACAGAACTTGATGGATGGGCTTCGCTAAAATATAAACTGTGTCCCCTCTCATAAGCAACTGTTCTAACTGTGGCTGCTCTATATTTGTCCTGCCTCTAGGAGTAGTCAAGGATACTGTGGCTTGGTAGGAGACATAGAGCTCCCATACTAATTCTGGGATGTATGAACCTAGGGGTCGAGTTATCCACCCTAACTAATACCTGTCTAATATAGTCGTCAACAATGGTGCTCCAGTTAACCCAAACAACTCGATCCATCTCTCCTCATAAATATTCCTTTTGTGATGGCTAGTTTTGATCACAAAATTATTTCTCGCTTACAGTAGTCAAAGCCCTTCTATGCACCATCTCGGTTTTACCTCATTAATAGGATTGATTGAGATGTATGTAGGATTGAAAACCTAATATATCTGAGCTAGTGGATCTGTATCTGGTGGTGGTACCTGATGTAAAGTTTGGTCTGTACCCTCGCCAGACTAAGGTATGCCTAATTATTGCTCTTGAACTACTGCCTCATCCTCATCCTCATCCTGTGAACCCTCTTCAAACTGGGGATCCTGTGTAATTTCTATTGAAGATGACTCAGACTCCACCTCCTCCTTATTATCATCACTATCACCCTTATTATCCTTATTATCTCCCTTCTTATACTAGGGAGAATATGGAGGTGACCTCCTAGCCTTCTTTACCTTTGGTTAGGATACTGGGATTCAAGTTCGTGCCTGAGCTCTAAGCCGAGTAGAAGTAGGCCATCTGGCTTACTATAAATTGTTTGAGTAACTGGATGCTGCTCTCATAGGAGTCATGCCTTTGCCTCAGAGGTGCAACCATCTTCATTGAAATTTTAGGTGCCATTTGTACTTGAAAAACAAAGTGTTAGTGTCTGAAAGATAGTGAGGGGCCGAAAACTTGAAGAAAAACTCAAAATTTGAAAACTTTGAATTTTCCTTCAATTTTTACATTCCCATATCTTATACTCAGTCCTAAAAAGTCCAATAAGGACGCATACTACTATAATCACTTTTTCAATGCAAACTAGTATGCAAACTTTTAGGGTTTCTCTACCTTTTAAATTTTCAACTTTCGTTTAGGGCATGATCATAGGGTTTAATTTGAGAACAATGCCCCTCATTAAGATATTTAGGCTAATTCAAGGATCCTATTAATAAGTTTTTTGAAATCTACATATTTTGCAGGAAGATAAACATAACAACTCACTTAATTCAAGTTTAATGCAAGATAAAACTATTAAGAGCCAAGAATGTTACCTTTTCTTCGAAGAAGTAGAAGTGAAATATGAAAAAGTGAAGTGAAACCCAAGCTTGAATGCATAGTTAGTGATTTTGGATAAGTTGGTATCGAGAATAAGTAACTTATTAGCTTTTACTCAAGTGTAGGGAGGTGGGGTATTTTGAATTTTATGAGGGAGAAAAGGAAATTTTGAGTTTTAGGGGTTAAAATTGGCAAAATGGGATTAAATAGGCTTGGGGGGTCAGTTTAGGCTAGGTAGGGTCAAGGTGGGCCCAGATTTTAAAACAAAACTGGCCCCAAAAAGATGCCACTTATGGCACCACCTATGGGCCATAGGTTGCCATCGTAGGTGGGCTACCTTTTTTCCTGCTATTTGGACTTGTTTTGTTAACACAAATTTCACTACTTACGAAGTCATAAGTGGTATTTACAACCTTAGAAGTGTGTTGAAATGTTCAAGTCTAGAAAGTCCCCAAAATTTCTCAAAATTTCCTTTTAATATTTAATGCTCAACTCTCTTGGCCCATGTGGGACTTATGACCTTCATGAGTTGGTCACAAAGTCCCGTTACCACAAATATTCTAAATGAGAAACTGTATTACCATGTTCAAAACCATTCCTCATGCTAATGTTTCTATAAAAAATGAAAAACTATCATGAACACTAAAATAGTGTGCTGTCTCCCATCCAACACTTGATTTAATATTGCGGCATGACATGGCTAACTTGGTTACTCATACTTCACCAACAAGCCCATGGGTAGCCTCCCATGCAACACTTAATTTAACACCGTGGCACGATGTGAGTATCTTCACTACTCAGAATTCATCAAGTCACCAAAGAAGTAATCTCCAGGATCATCAATTAAATGAATAACCGACACCACCTCATGCCGGTTAGCTGCTTTATATTTCTTCGAATGTTGAAATTGACTTCTTCATTATTAACACTGAACTTGCGCACTCTCTTTTCCATATGAACTATTTCTATTCCCGTGGATATGAACGGTCTTACAAAAATAATGGGTATCTCAAAGTCAACCTCACAATCCAAAATGACAAAGTCAGTTGGAAAAATGAAATTGTCAACTTTCACCAACATAGCAAATGATACGCTTATGGGTTACTTTACTGTGTGCTCTGCCATCAAACACCACATAGTAGTAAGCTCTGGAGGGCCTAAGCACAATTGATTAAATACAGCCAACAACATCAATTGATGTTGGATCCTAAGTCACATAATGCTCTAGCAAATATAGATGTCCTTATAGTAAATGGGATTATGAATGTACCAGGATCACTCTTTTTCTGGGCCACAGACTTAGAAGTGACTGCACTGTAATGGTGTAATACACCAACCTCTCAAAACTAGATACTCACTTCTTTGTCACCAATTATTTCATAAACCTGGCATACCTAGGCATCTGCTTTAAGGCCTCAAGGAGAGGGAAGTTCAAACTTAGATCTTTCAACGTCTCAATGAATCTCTTGAACTTTCCTTCCTTCTTATTCTATTTCAATATTTGAGGAAAAGGTGTGGGCGGTCAAGCAATTTGATTCACTACGGGCTTATCGACCTTGACCTTACCTTTATACTTACCAACACTAATATGAACACCTTTTGCCTTGTCAGACTCCACGGCAGGTGTCTCATCAGCCATAGTACTATCATTCTTCGGCACTTCTATAATAGGTAACATGGGATAAATAATAGATTACCACTCCGAATCATTCTTTGAATTCTAAACCATGTTGCTAAGAAGAGTACCCATATTTCTCTTATTTAAAGTAGCACACATCCACCCAAACAATATCTATAACTGCTTGATTGTAGTCGCATGAGAATCAACCTTCTGGTCCAGACCTGATATATTTGCCTTAATCGCCTTATGGTATGTTTCTAATTATTTGACCCTTTACTAGTTAGGACAACAATGCCTCCATTATCGATTTTGTATCATGGCTACTCGGCGAAACATACCTATCTCACTTCTCTTTGTAGTTATCTTTTTGTCTCCAATCACTATCATGCTCCCTACTGCAATCTCCGTATCTATCTCCATAATAGTTCCGACCTTGATTTCCTTGACCATTGGCTTAGAAACCTGCCAATTCACAATTATACTACTCTTCTAAGTCAAATTAATATGCTCTAGAGGCTGTACCCTGTGAACTTACCGCATTTACCTTCTCAGAATTCACTGTTGAGAACTTCTTAGTCGGCAACCCAATATAAGTCCTTAACTGTTCAATTTCTTGAACCACAGAATTATTAACCACTCTATGGTCACTGAAATCCCTAATGGCATAAGTGTCAGCACCTCTCTCGGCCTCCTGAGTTTTCCACCATCGATTAGTGAGAGAGATCTGGTTTAGAATCTTAAATGTGCTTTGCAGCATAATCTCATAAATGCTCCTCCAGTGATTGTGTCTGCCATAACTGAGAACTGATGTTCAGGGCTCTATAAAAATATCTCTAACAAGATCATCCCTAAAATATGATGAATGGGTACCATGCTAAACTTTTTCTTAAAAGATAACCAAGCCTCATAGATCGACTTAGAATATAGCCGCCTAAAGTTATAAATCTCATCTTTTAACTACAATATTTTGGCTAGAGGAAAGAAATGGTGTAAGTATTGCCTGCACAACTCATTCTAAGTGGTAAGAGAACCACTAGGAAGTTCTCCTAATAACAACGAAGTGTCATACCCCAAATCCCATTGGAGCGGACTGGCACCCGTAGCCGAGGAGGCCCGGGAGAACCCGTTCATAACCTATACTTTCACATTTACATTACTTATGAAAATTAGAAATTTGGGCAGCACTTCATTGTAAATAGAAGAAAACAGTACCTGTATCAGCCCAACAGACACGCATAAAAATATGTATGAACAGTAATTGGCCGTCAGAGCCATCACGTCTGTCAACCAAACACTCCTATGGCTGTACAATATGTCTACAAAAGCCTCTACATAGATACACAACTGAGTTGGGGTCGGGACAAACTCCCGCCCACAAAAGACTTTTATACAAATACCAAAAGTACATATAGAGACGACTTGGGATGCCCCGAAACAACTGAAGCTCACCACTAACAACAGAATGTCCTGGCTCTTACTGCGGAGGTGTACGACCTGAAGTACCTGTTCCTGCAGGCATGAATACAGGTCCCCCGTGAGGGACGTCAGTACGGAAATATATACTGAGTATGTAAGGCAGTGAGTATCAAGATGAGATACAAAAGATCAACAGAACCCAGATACCAGTGAATAAATAGTATGAGTAGACCACACTTAAAAGAACTGATGGGATACCTGCACATTACTTTCATATCATTACTTCCCGTAATCCTTATCAATACATAACATATGTCATACAATGGCCAACTGATCAGTGGTACTAATACAATACATCAGGGACCACCCTTGGAATAACATATATACATAATCTTTATAATACAATGGCCAACTGATCAGTGGTACTAATACAATACATCATATCATCAATTTAAAATACAGACATTCCATTTCTTAATTCAATTAATCTTTGAGATTGGTTACTTTGTGGTCACACTTTATGGAACTTGAAACCATGATACCTCAATAGGAAAAACATGTAAATAGGTAATCAATATCATGAAAATGAAGTAGAGAATCATGGATACCTCATTAAACCATTTCGGAGTCAACAATAGTATATGGACATTTTTTTTGACTAGCCGGACATGTCAAAAGTGAAAAAAAGTTCAATTGGTAGTGTCGAAGATCATATGATGTTATTATGTGTCATGAGTCGTAGGACAATGTTGGAAGCTTATTTGAGAGTGCCATGGGTCATTATTCATGCCAAAGATTAGATAGAGTATGTCTTACATACCTTGATATAACCACTTCAATACAAGTGACTTCCCGTACTCTTCGAACACTTATCTACAATAAGTCATTTGTGGCAAACTAGTATTAGCAACCAAACCTTACCATTTAGGTATTAACTTCACCAAATAATGTCTAGGAAGTAATCCTTTAGCTCATCAATAAGAGTACTACATACATCCTCTTATACTCTTATTACATTCACATATCATGCATTTTCATGAAATATCCCTCAACATCACTCTTAGCCTTTATTTCCCTTCTTAATCACCATCCAATACCAACATGATCACTAGGCATACATAACCACTAATATAATGATATATCACCACAATTCATCCTCCATAATCCAATACAACAACTTCCATAATTTACTACTAACAATTTACACACAACAATTCATAACTATGTTTCTAGTTATCTTCCAACATCAAGACAATACTCATAATCCTTTATCAATACTTATTCATGGATAAGAATCAAGAATAAACAATATTCATACCTTAACAATGAACTCTTGTATTTAGAATCCTCCTTACATAATCAAGGGGTGATTCTCGAAGCTTTCGAGATGGTGAACACAACTACGGAACCAATTCGAATTTTCTACGGTTGAATCACAAAATATTTGAAGTTGAAATTAGGCTAGGGTTTCACCTTCTCTTAATAATTGGATGATATCTGATATATGAGGCTAATTTCAGGTTTATAAAAACCAATTTTCGTCCAAGAGGTAATAGAAAATGACCATTTTGCCCTAAAGATTTAAATAAATCCCGAATCTGTCCCCAGTGGACAGTTTTGACAGGCTGAAGTAAATCGATCATAACTCTTTGCTCCGGTATCGTATTTGGGTGAAACCAATTGAATTGGAAAGATAATTCAAAGGGATTTCATTTTCATATAGAGTATACCATCCATTTCTTCCTTTACAAGGAGTTATGGTCGTTTAAAGTTGACCCAAAAATCTGTCCCACAATTCTGTTTTTTTTGATAGGCTGTAGTAAAACGGGTATAGCTCCTTACTTAGACATTGGATATGGATGAAAACTATTTCATCGGAAATAAGACTCTCGGATCTTTTCGTCTATATATAGCAGCTCACACAGTTCTTTTTGTACAAGGAGTTATGATCGTCTAAAGTTGGATTGCCTAGCTGCAGTAATTTTCCTGCAGAATTACTGTTCACAGGCTTCCCGGCCACCGATTTGAAATTTCGAATGTGGTCGCTTATATGAAATACTCCTCTTTTTTGGGCAAACTTTATATCGTTGGAAAGATTATTCCAATACCTACACATACAACTATTGACGGGATACTTCCGAACACCATACACTTAATTTAACCCATACGCAAGCCTTTAGGACTCCATATAATCGCGATAAGTCTACGAAAAAATTTACGGGGTGTTACATTATCCCCCCTTAAGAACATTCTTCCTCGAATGTTAGCATAGTTACTCAATTAAGACATGTCCAAGCTTACAATTAACATATTCATCATCATAACATACTTGCATAAAAATAAACACTTACTTGTTATTGTTCTTTTTCCGTCTCATGAACTTGCTCCTCATCGTTGAATAGGTAAGGGTACTTAATCTTCATCGCTTCCTCGGCTTCCCATGTGATCTCCTCAGCTTGTTGATTCCTCCAAAGTACTTTTACCGATGCTATCTCTTTATTCCTTATCTTTTTAATTTGGCGATCAAGAATAGCAATAGGCATTTCTTCAAAAGTGAGATCTTCTATAACTTGTACATATTCCGTAGTAGTGATGTGCGATGGATCTCCGATGCACTTGCAAAGCATCAAAACATGAAATACGGGATGAACTGCTGAGAGCTCTTGAGGTAACTCTAACTCATAAGCAACTTGTCCAAATCTTTGAATGATCTTATACGGACCTATGTATCGTGGACTTAAACTTCCTTTCTTACCAAACCTCATCACTCCTTTCATTGGTGATACTTTCAAGAATACCCAATCGTCGATAGAAAACTCAAGTCCTCTTCTTTTAACATCCGCATAAGATTTGTGTCGACTTTGAGCTGTTGCAAGTCGTTGTTGGATCACTTTAACCTTCTCCATTGCTTGATAAACAAGATTCGGTTCAAACAAGACCGCATCACCTGCTTCAAACCATCCTATTGGCGATCTACACTTTCTTCCATACAATGCTTCATATGGTGCCATTTTGATACTTGAATGATAGCTATTATTGTAGGCAAACTCGATAAGTGGTAGGTGATCATCCCAGTTGCCTTTGAAATCTAATACACATGCTCGTAGCATATCTTCAAGTGTCTGGATGGTACGTTCCGCTTTTCCGTCCGTTTGAGGATGAAAAGCCGTACTTAGATTTAATTGTGTCCCCAAACTCCTTTGAAAAGACTTCCAGAAATTCGCGGTAAATTGGGCTCCTCGATCGGATATAATGGAAATTGGAACTCCATGTAAACGAACGATCTCCTTAATATACAACTTCGCATACTCTTCCGCCGTATAAGTTGTCTTAACTGGTAAGAAGTGCGCAGATTTGGTAAGACTATCAATGATCACCCATATGGAATCAAACTTCCGATATGTACGAGGCAAACCCGTGATGAAATCCATATTGATCTTGTCCAACTTCCAGACTGGAAGATCTATACATTGCATGTAACCACCGGGTTTCTGGTGTTCTACTTTGACTCTTTGACAATTCGGACATTCGGCTACAAATTCGGCAATATTCTTCTTCATGTCATTCCACCAATATATTGCTTTCAAATCTTGATACATCTTAGTCGACCCTGGATGGATGGAATACCTTGAACAGTGTGCTTCTGTCATAATTCTCTTTCTTAGCTCAACTACTTCAGGTACACATAAACGATTCTGACACACAAGCACTCCTTCTCGCATAAGCTCAAATGCCTTTGTCGCGCCACTCTGCACATCCTCCTTAAGCTGCAATAAAATTGGATCTGCATACTGCTTCTCTTTCACTTCAGCTATCAATGAAAATTCTGCTGCATTACATACAATAACCTCTTCATCTGGAGTTTTGAGAAGTCGAACTCCCAAATTAGCTAGTTGGTGAAGATCCTTAATCATCTCCTGCTTTTCTATAGATGCCATTTTAGACTTACGACTTAGTGCATCCGCTACCACATTCGCTTTCCCTGGATGATACAAGATATCAACATCATAATCTTTCAATAATTCAAGCCATCTCCGTTGCCTCAAGTTTATATCTTTTTGACTGAAGATATATTGCAGGCTCTTATGATCGGTATATATGTCAACATGAACCCCATATAAGTAGTGGCGCCATATCTTCAAAGAAAATACAACTGCAGCTAGCTCAAGATCATGCGTGGGATAATTCCTCTCATGTGGTCGCAACTGTCTAGAGCCATAGGCTATTACTCTACCATGTTGCATTAGTACGCATACTAAGCCAATTCTCGAAGCATCACAGTACACTGCATACCCTTCTGTGCCTTCAGGAAGTACCAATACCGGTGTAGAAGTCAACTTGCTCTTCAGATCCTGGAAACTCTTTTCACAGGCATCATTCCATTGCAACTTGGAGGCTTTATGCGTCAACCTAGTCAAGGGTGCAAAAATAGAAGAAAAACCTTCAACAAACCTTCTATAATAACCTGCCAACCCAAAGAAACTACAAATCTCCGTAGGCGTCGTGGGTCTTGGCCAATTCTTCACAGCCTCAATCTTCTGAGTGTCAACTTTTATGCCTTCACTGGATACAATATGGCCCAAAAATGCCACTGACTTGAGCCAAAACTCACATTTAGAAAACTTCGCATACAACTTACGATCACGAAGAATCTGCAACGCCTGCCTTAAGTGATTAACATGGTCCTCTTCTGATCTAGATTAGACCAGAATATCGTCTATGAAAACTATCACGAACACATCTAGAAACGGCTTAAACAACCTATTCATCAAATCCATAAAAACTGTGGGTGCATTTGTCAGCCCGAATGACATAACCAGGAATTCATAATGACCATACCGTGTTCGGAAAGCTATCTTGGGTATATCTTTATCCTTGACTCTCACTTGATGATAGCCTGATCTCAAGTCAATCTTGGAAAAACACTGGGCACCCTGCAACTGGTCAAATAAATCATCAATTCGGGGAAGAGGGTATTTATTCTTGATAGTCACCTTATTCAATTGCCGATAGTCGATACACATCCTCAGCGAACCATCTTTCTTACGCACAAACAATATTGGTGCTCCCCAAGGGGACATACTAGGCCTGATGAATCCCTTCTCTAGCAAGTCTTTCAGTTGCTCTTTCAATTCTCGCAACTCTGCTGGTGCCATTCTATAAGGAGGAATTGAGATTGGCTGTGTGTCTGGCAACAAATCAATACCAAACTCCACTTCTCGTTCAGGAGGTAAACCTGGTAGTTCTTCAGGAAATACATCAGGAAATTCATTCACAACCGGAACGGTCTGAAAAGTTGGCGACTCTGCCTCTGTATCCCTTACTCTAACCAGATGGTATATGTACCCCTTGGAAATCATTTTTCTTGCCTTAAAGTAAGAAATAAATCTACCTCTCAGTGCACCAACATTACCCTTCCATTCAAGGACTGCCTCATTTGGGAAATGGAAATATACCTTCTTAGAACAGCAATCTACTGTAGCATAACAAGACGCTAACCAATCCATGCCCATAAAAACATCAAAATCTACCATTTCTAACTCAACAAGATCGGCCATCGTATCACGACCACAAATATTCACAACACAATTTCGATAAACATTCCTAGCTATAAGAGATTCCCCCACTAGTGTTGATACTTCAAATGGCTTGGCTAATAATTCGGGTGTTCTTCCGAACCTTCCCACAACCAAAGGCGTAGCATACGATAATGTAGAACCAGGATCAATTAAGGCATACACATCAAATGCAAAGATGGACAACGTACCTGTAACCACGTCTGGAGAAGCCTCTAAATTCTGCCGATCTGCTAGGGCATACACACGGTTCTGAGCTCCGCTAGCACTAGCTGCTCCTCTATCACCTCTACCGTGACCCATAGGTTGTGCACCCCTACTCAAAGGAGGCACCAAAGATGACACAACAGCTGATCCGGTAGGTCGTGTTATACCACCTGTGGTCCTGCGTGGGCAATCTCTAGCCATATGCCCTGGCTTACCGCACCAAAAGCAATTATTCATCCCAAGCCGACATTCTCCAAAGTGAAATTTTCTACATATGGGGCACGGGTGTCGTGGAGGTCTCAATTGACTCATACTCCCTTGCCCTTGATACCCCACTGTTCGCGAACTTTGATTTTCACTGCTTTGGCCGAACTGATTACCTCTGAACCTTTGAAATTGCGGTGAAGCACTAATTGCAGGATAAGAAGATAACGGGCTAGGCAATCTATGAGAGAACGAAGGCCTAAAACCTCCCTGAGATGCAATAAGCTGCCCTATAGCTCTGGCCCGCTTAGAATATCCTTTTTCTGATTCCTGGGTTCTTCTTCTTTGCCTCTGATCTTCCATCTTCTGAGCGAAAGCTTGTATCCTCGCTATATCCATGTCCTTGTTCAAAGAAGCAATGGTACAATCTCTAACCAAGTATGGTTCCAATATATCCACATAGTGATGAACTCTGTCATCCATAGTAGCTACCACATTAGAAGCATATCGAGACAAGGAGTTAAATCGAAGACTATACTCCCTTACACTTATATTACCCTAACGAAGATTTAAGAATTGATCTGCACGGGCCTGACGAGTCTCAAATGGAAGATAATGATCAATAAATGCATCTTTGAACTCTCCCCATGTAGTTGGAGGTGCATTAATACCCCTAGATCGTTTCCAATCCTCGTACCACAATATAGCCTCTCCTTTCAGTCTATGTACTGCTAGCTCAACCATCTCTTTACCGGATATGTGCATAACATCTGGAGCCCTTTGGGTTTGATCGAAAAAGTCCTGCGGGTCTTCGTTAATATCTGATCCGGTAAAAGTAGGAGGATCCAGTTTCAGAAAATGCTGTGTCCGAAGGCTAGCTGCTCTATCCATACCACTAGAACCCGTGGTAGGAATAGCTTGCCCTTGAACTTGACCGGCAACTATATGCGTCAGAAGTTGTACTGCATCCCTCAAATCTCGATCAACAGCATTAATAGACAGCCCTTCCGGAGGAGAAGAAGCGCCTGATATATGCTCAGCTTGAGACTCACTTTGTTCAGCTTGTGCCGGTGGTGACTTACTAGTACCTTCTCCGGCCACTACATCTACTTGCTTCCACTTATTCTTTCTCCTTGTAACCGGCATCGTCACTATAATAAATAAAAAAGAAACAATTGGATTAAGCGATTGATTATGACTTTATCTCTAATATGGGATCTATTGCACGATCTAAGAAATGGAGAGTGGAAACAATCCCTAAATGTCCAATATCCTCCTGTTTATAGATGAGGTGCACAACACACCGATAAACGAGATTCTACGTAGACACGGCTTTGTAGACTCACTAGGACGAACTTCTCTGATACCACTTCTGTCATACCCCAAATCCCATTGGAGCGGACTGGCACCCGTAGCCGAGGAGGCCCGGGAGAACCCGTTCATAACCTATACTTTCACATTTACATTACTTATGAAAATTAGAAATTTGGGCAGCACTTCATTGTAAATAGAAGAAAACAGTACCTGTATCAGCCCAGCAGACACGCATAAAAATATATATGAACAGTAATTGGCCGTCAGAGCCATCACGTCTGTCAACCAAAGACTCCTATGGCTGTACAATATGTCTACAAAAGCCTCTACATAGATACACAACTGAGTTGGGGTCGGGACAAACTCCCGCCCACAAAAGACTTTTATACAAATACCAAAAGTACATATAGAGACGACTTGGGATGCCCCGAAACAACTGAAGCTCACCACTAACAACAGAATGTCCTGGCTCTTACTGCGGAGGTGTACGACTTGAAGTACCTGTTCCTGCAGGCATGAATACAGGTCCCCGTGAGGGACGTCAGTACGAAAATATGTACTGAGTATGTAAGGCAGTGAGTATCAAGATGAGATACAAAAGATCAACAGAACCCAGATACCAGTGAATAAACAGTATGAGTAGACCACACTTAAAAGAACTGATGGGATACCTGCACATTACTTTCATATCATTACTTCCCGTAATCCTTATCAATACATAACATATGTCATACAATGGCCAACTGATCAGTGGTACTAATACAATACATCAGGGACCACCCCTGGAATAGCATATATACATAATCTTTATAATACAATGGCCAACTGATCAGTGGTACTAATACAATACATCATATCATCAATTTAAAATACAGACATTCCATTTCTTAATTCAATTAATCTTTGAGATTGGTTACTTTGTGGTCACACTTTATGGAACTTGAAACCATGATACCTCAATAGGAAAAACATGTAAATAGGTAATCAATATCATGAAAATGAAGTAGAGAATCATGGATACCTCATTAAACCATTTCGGAGTCAACAATAGTATATGGACATTTTTTTTGACTAGCCGGACATGTTAAAAGTGAAAAAAATTCAATTGGTAGTGTCGAAGATCATATGATGTTATTATGTGTCATGAGTCGTAGGACAATGTTGGAAGCTTATTTGAGAGTGCCATGGGTCATTATTCATGCCAAAGATTAGATAGAGTATGTCTTACATACCTTGATATAACCACTTCAATACAAGTGACTTCCCGTACTCTTCTAACACTTATCTACAATAAGTCATTTGTGGCAAACTAGTATTAGCAACCAAACCTTACCATTTAGGTATTAACTTCACCAAATAATGTCTAGGAAGTAATCCTTTAGCTCATCAATAAGAGTACTACATACATCCTCTTATACTCTTATTACATTCACATATCATGCATTTTCATGAAATATCCCTCAACATCACTCTTAGCCTTTATTTCCCTTCTTAATCACCATCCAATACCAACATGATCACTAGGCATACATAACCACTAATATAATGATATATCACCACAATTCATCCTCCATAATCCAATACAACAACTTCCATAATTTACTACTAACAATTTATACACAACAATTCATAACTATGTTTCTAGTTATCTCCCAACATCAAGATAATACTCATAATCCTTTATAAATACTTATTCATGGATAAGAATCAAGAATAAACAATATTCATACCTTAACAATGAACTCTTGTATTTAGAATCCTCCTTACATAATCAAGGGGTGCTTCTCGAAGCTTTCGAGATGGTGAACACAACTACGGAACCAATTCGAATTTTCTACGGTTGAATCACAAAATATTTGAAGTTGAAATTAGGCTAGGGTTTCACCTTCTCTTAATAATTGGATGATATCTGATATATGAGGCTAAGTGCAGGTTTATAAAGACCAATGTTTGTCCAAGAGGTAATAGAAAATGACCATTTTGCCCTAAAGATTTAAATAAATCCCGAATCTGTCCCCAGTGGACAGTTTTGACAGGCTGAAGTAAATCGATCATAACTCTTTGCTCCGGTATCGTATTTGGGTGAAACCAATTGCATTGGAAATATAATTCAAAGGGATTTTATTTTCATATAGAGTATACCACCCAGTTCTTCCTTTACAAGGAGTTATGGTCGTTTAAAGTTGACCCAAAAATCTGTCCCACAATTCTGTTTTTTTTTTGATAGGCTGTAGTAAAATGGGTATAGCTCCTTACTTAGACATTGGATATGGATGAAACCAATTTCATCGGAAATAAGACTCTCGGAGATTTGCGTTGATATATAGCAGCTCACACAGTTCTTTTTGTACAAGGAGTTATGATCGTCTAAAGTTGGATTGCCTAGCTGCAGTAATTTTCCTGCAGAATTACTGTTCACAGGCTTCCCGGCCACCGATTTGAAATTTCGAATGTGGTCGCTTATATGAAATACTCCTCTGTTTTGGGCAAACTTTATATCGTTGGAAAGATTATTCCAATACCTACACATACAACTATTGACGGGATACTTCTGAACACCATACACTTAATTTAACCCATACGCAAGCCTTTAGGACTCCATATAATCGCGATAAGTGTACGAAAAAATTTATGGGGTGTTACACGAAGATTCTCCACTCAACGAAAAGTAGAAAAACCTCAATTTGAGTGGCTTCTGGTCTACCCCCCATAATAGTATAAGAAGTGCAGATCCCAAAAAATTAGCAAGATTCATATTTGTGTCATTTGTAGCCGATCCCAAAAACACACCTTTCAAGTTCAAAATATAGATCATGGCACAAGTAATGTCAAATATAAAATTAGGGGGCAGTGTAGAAGGAATGATAACTCCTGTTTCTATCAGCTCAACGTCTCCTATATGTTCCTCATCCTCATATGAATGAAATAATTGGTATGATGGGATCACTTGAGATTAACAATCTTGAAATCTATCTCGATTATTGTCGAGTGCTGCTCGATGATCAACTAGTGATCTTAGCCTGGCTAGCTTTGCTTGTTGAGCTAATCGGACCTCCTCGTATCTTTTTTATTTAGAATCTATATCTTCGAACAACTACTCCTTTTGCCGATCAACAATGTTTTGTAGATCACCTTGAGCAGGGGGAGGTACTACATTAGGATCATCATGAACCCCTTTAAGATGTCCTACACATACCGGCTCAGTCATTATACGATTAGGATGTAAGATTTTGCTTGGGTTCGAATTTAATGAGAGTAAGGGATTTCCTTGTCTCATGGTGTTAGGCATACACTGGCTGACAGGACCCAAACCATGGCCTAGTCATGTTGGGTGCCTCAAGTCCTACCGGTACCAAAGACTACCCCCAATACCCAACCATAACCACCCTGTACCCTATGTCGGATGGATCCCAAAAATATAACAAGATAAGATAATTAATATTCAAAGACAATAGAAGAATCCATAACCACAACCAACCAACAATACAATCAATTATCCAATCAGTGTCAGCCCTAATCCAATACCAATGCCAAGGCTGAGACCCATAATGACACCGCCCATGCCTATAGTAGTCACACAAAGCCTCTAACTAAAAACAAAGAATATCCGATCGGGACATGCCCCCAACCATAGAAAAAACCAAAGTCCAAGAAATAACCAAAAGTATGAAATGAAATCCATAACATGAAATGGAATATTACGGAGTATGGAAGCTCACCACTTCAGTCCAAAAAAAGTTGTTCCCAAATACAAAAACACTGAATAGGAGTAGTATGGCCGGTTCCTGCATCGCATGGGGATACAACACCCGTAGACGGGTTAGCGAGTGAACGCTAGTATGTACTCAAGAAGAAGGATAAAATCATACCATCATTCAAAACCCAAATAAATAACCATATCCAATCACTTACATATATATATATATATACCAACCGGGAGAGGGAACCGGGTTTAGCATGCATTTAAAACCTTAACGTAGGTTGTGTATCTTAACTATCCTAAAACCACCCAAAGTCTATATGGATCCAGTGTTACCCCCTAAACGGGCCCCAGTTTGTGTAGCCGCACGAATCGAAGATATCACAGGGGTAGGGGATTCCCGTGTACCCTTCACCCTTCATGATACATATATACGAGTACAAACTTAGGGGATTCCCGTGTACCCCACAAGTATATGGTCACCATGACCAACCATCATGTCAGCAAACATGGGTTTGCAGTGTTCGTCCATTGGACTCACACCTTCATAGTTAGCTACCACAAACCGCTATTATTACCCAATCAAAAACCTTTAGTACATAACCAAACCACCAAATCCAGATTTAATTATGAAGGCATTATTAGTTGTATCGTCATACCGACTATAGATTGAGAGCAATGTCAATGGCCCATACTTTAGGGGATTCTAATGTACACCATAGGATTTTCTATTCAATCAAAACCATGGCCACCAAGGCCTTTCCAACTCATTTAATTCATTTAGGGTTCCATTACCATATTATGCAATTGAAGGTTTTCAATAAAAATCAAGCTATGTGACAAAACCATTCTCATAGGCATTTTAACAAACATGTTGAGGGCATATAATTTCTAAAACCAAAACCAAGTATCAATTGAACATTCCCATGCAATTACAAGTTCAAAACCATAAATATAACATGTAACCATAATTAAAACATGGGAAAACATTATCAAACCAAGAACAACCAAAATCCCCAACATCTATTTCAAATCCCCAAGAAAATCCACAATAATACCATGAAAACAATTAAGTAAAACATGCTTTTAGTTTGAAATAACAATAAGGGAAGAGTGACATGCCTTAGATACTAAAGATGACAGAGAGATTTGCTCTTCAAAGCCCCTAATTGAATTACCTGGAGGAAACCCTAGCCTCTTTCTTAAACCAAAAGCTTGAGAGAGATTTGAGAGTGTCTAAAGTGTTTTTGATTGAGAATAATAGGGTAAGTAAAGTCCCAATAGTGTTTTAAGCTAGGGGGTCAAAAGAATTTAAGAGGGGAAATGTCCCAAATTCCCTCACCATAAAAGCTAAAAAATTAAAGCAGGTGGGTATAATTTGGGCCCCTTACTCGTACCCCATCATATGAGTAGTACCCCTAACTCGTACCCCTAACTCGTACCCTAGATAGTATCTCAAGGGATCAACACTATTAATCATACTCTTTTCCCTACTCTTCTCGTACCATCTCTATACGACTCGAATGGAGTCTAGTTATACCATGGATAGTGAATGACCTACCAGACACTGATTATCATACGAATTGGGCTACTAAGTTATACCATATCATACGACTAGTAATCTTGAGTCGTATTATGGAAAGGGAGTTCAAAACTCAGGAAATTTCTAAGGCTCAAACTCAAGGTGTTTCAATTCTCTCCACTTGGATCATTCGTCCCTGAATGATGGAACAAGGCGGTAGAAGCACAATTACACCCCAATACCTCAACTCTGACCTTTAACTAAGTTAGAAAATAAAGATGCAAAGGATTAATCTTTCCTTAAATAAAGTTTGAAATCAAAGACATTATGAAAAACACATACCTTCCGCGCGAACTTCCAGAGCAGTAAACAGGAATGGATACTTGAAATTTATGCCCTCTTTAGCTTCCAAGTGGCTTCTTCAACCTTGTGATTCCTCTTGAGAACCTTAACCAACTCATACGGAATATTTCCAACCCTCTTCAAAACTAAGTACATACCAATATAACATGGACTAAGCTTTCCCTTCTTACCAAACCATATTACTCCCTTCATAGGAGATACCTTCAAGAACACCCTATCCCCAATCTCAAATTCTAACTCTCATTGCCTCACATCTGTAGAGGATATTTGGTGACTTTGGGCATGCCTAAGCCTATCTTGAATCACCTTCACCTTTTTGATAGCCTGGTGAACCAAGTCTTGGCCACACAACTGCGTCTCACCAACCTCAAACCACCCAATAGGAGATCTACACCTCTTACAATACAAGGCTTCAAATAGAGCCATCTTAATGATAGAGTGGTAGCTATTATTATAAGAAAATTCCACAAGAGGAAAATGCTTAACCCAACTACAGCCATAGTTAATCATGCATGCTCGAAGCATATCCTCTAACGTCTAAATAGTTCTATCTACTTGCCCATCCGATTACTGGTGAAAAGTATTACTAAGACTAACCTTAGTCCCCAAAACTATATGGAATGGCCACCAAAAGTAAGATGTAAACCATGTACCATGATCAGAGATGATAGAAACTAGAACCCCATACAACATTATAATCTTATGGAGATACAACCTTGCATAATCCTCAGCTGAGAAGTTAGTCCTCACTGGCATAAAGTAAGCTAACTTTGTTATCTAATCCATGATGACCCAAACCAAATCAAATTGATTTCGAGACCGAGGAAGACCAGTAATGAAATCCATATTGATTACTTCCCACTTTCATTCTGGTAACTCAATGTTTTGATACAATCCTTCAGGCCTCATGTGCTCAACTTTCACTTGTCACACCATGCATTTGGCTACAAAATTAGCCACGTCCCTCTTCATATTATTCCACCAATACATATCCTTAAGGTAATGATACATTTTTGTCAAACTGGGATGAATCACATTGCGCAACTCATGAACCTCAGCCAAGATCTAACGTAAACCATCTACATTAGGAACACATAACCTCCCTTGGTACCATAAGGTACCATCACCACATATATCAAATGCCATCACCTTTTGCCACCTACGTTACCCTTGATCCTTATAAAGACAGAATCTAACATCTAATTCACCTTCATTTCAACACCAAGTGACGACTGCAACACTTTTTGAACAAACACACAACCATTCTCAGAATCTATGAGACAAACTCCAAGGTTAACCAAATGGTAAGTGTCCTTTACTAACTCTTGCTTCTCCTTATCTACATGAGCTAGACTTCCCATGGATAACCTGCTAAGAGCATCAACAACCACATTAGCTTTACTTGACTAGTAGTGAAGACTCATGTCATAATTCTTGAGAAGCTGAAGCCATCTCCTTTGCCTGAGGTTAAGCTCTTACTGAGTAAACACATACTGCAGGCTTTTATGATAAAAAAGATATCTACATGCACTCCATAAAAATAATGATGCCAGATTTTCAACGTAAAAACCACAACTAATAATTTCAAGACATTAGTTGGATAATTCCTCTCATGTACCTTCAACTATCTGGAAGAATAAGCTATCACTTTACCATACTGTATCAGAGTACAACCAAGTCCCACACAGGACGTATCATAGTAGACCACAAACCCATCAGTGCTTCTGGTAAATTTAAGATTAGTGCCAAAGTGAGATTGTCCTTCAACTTTTTGAAACTCCCTTCACAAGCATAAGAATTTAAGAACCTTACCTTTTTTGAATAAACTTAGTCAACAGGGAAGCTATAGTTGAAATAATTTCCACAAACCTCCTATAATTGATTGGAGTCGTAGGCATAGGCCACTTTCTCACCACTACAACTTTCTGCATATCCATCGTGATTGTTTTACCAGATATTATATGACCCCAAAAAGTGACATCGTTCAACCAAAAATCATGTTTTAAAAAGTTGGCATGCAACTGCTGCTACTTTAACGTTTGCAATACAATGGAAAGATGATTTGCATGATACACCTCATTCTTTGAATACAATAGAATATTGTCTATGAAAATAATGATGAACAAATCCAAAAACCGATGAAAGACCCTATTCATCAAGTTCATGAATGTCACAGGGTCATTGGTCAAACCAAATGACATAACTAAAAACACAAAAAACCCATACTAGGCACAGAAGGTAGTCTTAGGGAAATCCTCCTCCTTAATCTTTGATTGATGATATCCGGATTGAAGATCAATCTTGGAGAAAAACTTAACACCCTGCAAATGATCAAAAAAATTATCTAATGTTGAAGAGGATACTTATTCATTACCATCACCTTATTCAACTGCTGATAATCAATACACATTCGAAGGGAACCATCCTTCTTATGCAAGAATAATAATAGTTCACCCTACGGGGACACACTAGGATGGATGAAGCCCTTATCTAAAAGATCCTTAAGTTGCTCCTTAAGCACTTTTAACTCAGTCAGAGTTATCCTATATGGGGGAATAAAAATTGGATGAGTTTCCAAAACAAGATTAATCCTAAACTCAATATCCCTATCGAGAGGAATACCATAAAGGTAATCAGAGAAGACCTCAAGAAATTCATTCACCACCCAGTTGAAATGCAAAGAAGAACCATCCGAGTTAGAATCTTTAACCCAAACTAGATGATAGAGACACCCCTTGTAGATTACTCTTAGTGCTCTAAGATATGATTTAAATTTCCCCTTAGGAGATAGGGAACCACCCTCCCACTCAATAATTGGCTCATTAGGGAATTTAAAGACAACTTTACAGGTTTGATAGTCTAGTGAAGCATAGCATGAGTGAAATGAATCTATCCCTAACATAACATCAAAATCCATCATATATAATTTAAACAGATCCACCAAAGTTTCTTTACTATCTACAGAAGCCACATGCCCCCTATAGATACTTCAAGCAATCACAGAGTCACCTATTGGGCTAGAAACATAAAAGGGTCTGAAACATACTCCAGACTAAAACCAAAATGCACAACCAAAATAGGATCACATAATAGAGAGTGGGCCCCAGATCAAGTAAGTAGTATGCATCACGAGAAAAGAGTTTCAACATACCAGTCACAACATCAGCCGATGCCTCAAACTCCTGTCAGGTAGTGAGAGCATAGAGATGGTTTTGACTAGTGCTATAACTAGATGGTGTACCCTTTGGTGTCAGAGCTGATGACGAAGCAACTGGAGCCTTGTTCTCCCCTGAAGCAACCTTACCAATAGGATAGTTTCTATTAAAATGTTCTGGCTGACCATAGTTGAAGCACCTGTCCCTCCCCTAATTATAGAAACCCAGATGTAATCTACCACAAAACCCATAGTGAGGATATGATAGAGTTGACCAAGCCCCACTAGCCCTAAAGTTATCACCACCATAGAAACACCTATCATCCAAAGACTATAGGTAAGGAGCACTATCTTTCGAGTAAGACCCAGAATTTCCCCACTTATTCTTGGGCCATTTACCACCATCCCTGCCATTCTACTACTAGCCACTACCCTACTCAGAGAACCTAAACTTTTTTCCCTGCATCTCCCCTATTTTAGCCTGTTTCTTCTTCTTCTCTTCCTCTACCTATTACATGTACATAACCAACCCAGAGATATCTATGTCCTTGATTAACAGGAAGCCTTACTCTCTAATATAAGCTCTCCAGACAACCCAAAAATGAATTTCTTTATTCTAGCCCTCATGCTAGAAATTATCTACAGAGTATACCGAGAAAATTGGTGAAACTTCAAGGCATAATCTTTGACAAAAATCTTACCTTACTTCAGATTAACAAACTCTTCCACATTAGCTTTCCTTAAATCCCGAGGAAACAAATGGTCTAGGAAAGCATTAGAAATATCCTCCCACAGAGATGACTCAACATCGTCACCCCTTGCCTGATCCTATTCTTCGTACCATTGGTATGCCACATCCTTCAACTGGTAGGTGGACAACTCCAAACCCTCCACATTCATGGTATGCATAACACAAAAGATCTTTTCCATCTCATCCAAAAAACCTTGAGGATTCTCCTCAACTTAACACCCATAAAATTCGGAGGATTCAACCTTATGAATTGGCCAAACATTGTAGACTCAGAAAATAGAGTTATAGGAACAACATGCTCTGATTGAGTAGCTACCAACTATGCTAACATACAAATAGACTGAAAAAACTCAGTGTTCATCACATCAGCCTGAGGAGTCTGAGATGGACTAGAGGGCACCGATAGAACTCCAGGAGGACAGTTAGGAAATGGGCCCTTAGACCGAGTATGGATCCTATGAGTAGATCATGTCCCATTAACATTATCTCCAATTTGGACAAAATAATTTTCATGAGCTTCAGATCATTGAGGCTTGATCTGAAAAGTGAACAAATGAGAATTAGAGAAGATTTCTAGACATAGACTCTACATCTTTAAAATAGAACACAAGAAAGAAAAACATTCCTAAATTCCTTGTAGCCTCTCTCTTATAAGAATTGTATGCTACACACCCTTAAATGAGATTCTACTTGATATGACTTTGTGGACTCCAAAATGATCATGAATCTAGGGATCTGATACTAATTTAAAATAACCCAAACTAGGGCGCAGTTATGTTGGGTGCCTAAAGTCCAATTGAGAACAAAGACTACCCTAATACCCAACCATAACTGCCCTATACCGCATATCAGATGGATCCCAAACATATAACAAGATAAGACAATTAATATTCAAAGATAATAAAAGATTCCATAACCATAACCAACCAACAATACAATAAATTTTCCAATAGGTGTCAGCCCCAATACCAATACCAATGACAAGGATAACACTAATACCGACACTGCCCATTCCTATAGTAGTTAAGCAAAGCCTCTAAAAAGAAATAAAGAACATCTGGTCGGGACATGAACCCAACCATAGCCAAAACAAAAGTCCAAGAAATAACCAAAAGTATAAAGTAAAATTAATAACATGAAATAAAGTCTTCCAGGAAGCTCACCACTTTAGTCCAACACAAACTATTCCCGAATCCAAGATCATTAAGTAGGAGGAGTAGTATGGCCAGTTCCTGCATCGCGTAGGGATACAATGCTTAAAGATGGGTTAGCAGGTGAATGCTAGAATATACTCAGGAATAAAGATAAAAATAATGCCATCATTAAAAATCAAAGTAAATAACCATTTAAAATAACATACTTATGTACATATATACCATGTTGGGAAAGGAAATCAGGTTTAGCATGCATTTAAAAACTTATATTGGGTTGTGTAGCTTAACCATCCTAAAACCCCCCACGGGCTATATGGGTCATGTGTTACCCCCTGGAACGGACCTCAGTGCGTATATCCACATGAAATCGGAGATATCTTAGGGGTAGGGGATTGCCGTATACCCTTTTCATTTAAAGATACATATATACAAGTATAAAACTATGTGATTGTTATGTACCTCACAAGTATATGGCCACCATGACCAACCCTCATGTTGGCAAGCATGAGTTTCCAGTGTCCGTCCATTGGACTTATACCTTCATGGTTAGCTATCACAACCCATCATTATTTCCCAATTAAAAACCGTTAGTACATAACTAAACCACCAAATCTAGAGTTAATTAACAACACATTATTAAGTGTTATCATTATACCGACTATAACTTGCCAGAAATGTCATTAGACAATAATTTAGGGGATTCCCATGTAGCCAATAAGATTTTCCAATCAATTAAAACCATGGCCACCAATGACTTTCCAAATCATTTAATTCAATTAATACATTTAGGGTTCCATTAACATATTATGCAATGCAAGGTTTTCAATAAAAATTAAGCTATGTGACAAAACTGTTCTCATAGGCATTTTAACAAACATGTTGAGGGCATATAGTTTTCAAAACCAAAACCAAGTATCAATTGACCATTCCCATGCTATAACAAGTTCAAAACCATAAATATAACATGAAAACCATAATTAAAACATGGGAAAACATTATACAACCAAGAACAACCAAAACCCCTAACATCTATTTCAAACCCCAAAATAAATCCATAATAATACCATGAAATCCAACAAGGAAAACATGCTTTTAGTTTGAAATAAAAATGAGGAAAGAGTAACATGCCTTAGATACTAAATAATATGGAGAGATTTGCTCTTGAAATACCATAATTGAATCACCTTGAGGAAACCCTATTGTTTTTCTTGAACCACAAGCTTAAGAGAAATTTGAGAGTGTCTAAAGTGTTTGATTGAGAATAATAGGTAGGATAAATGATATCCAATACTATTTTAAGTCATGGGGTCTAAAGCATTTATGAGCAAAAATTTCTAAAATACCCTCAGCTTAATACCTGAAAAATAAATGTAAGTGGGTACGGTTTGGGCCCCTCACTTGTACCCTATCATACGAGTAGTACCCCCAACTCGTACCCTAGATAATATCTTAAGGGGTTGAAATTGTTAATCATACAATTTGACCTAATCTTCTCGTACCATATCCATACTACTCATATGGAGTCTAGTCGTACCTTGGATAGTGAATGAACTACCATACACTGATTATCATACTACTTGGGCTACTAAGTTGTACCTACATCATACATCTAGAAAGCTTGAGTCGTATGATGGACAAAGAGTTAAAAACCTAGGAAATTTCTAAGGGTCAAATTCAGGCTGTTTCACCGGTGTGCACCCAACTAAAACAACAAATGAAACCCAAAAACTTCAGCAAGTTCAATTAACAACTCAACATCATATTCCCTAAAATGATGCTAAAATTTTGATCAATACCCAAACTACACTATCTATTGAAGATAAAATGATCACAATCAAGTAAAGTAACCCAACTCAAGTTGGGGTTGAATCCAAGGAATATCCAAAATTATATCTCTAGTTTGATGTAACTAATGAGCAATACAGAAAATAAATAGGGGGGTTGGTAGTAGTAATCTCAAATAAGTAATCGAACTTGAAAGCTTTGGTTGTATGTAGTTAGAAATGAACACTAGGTTTGTGTTACCCTTAGCTTCTAACTCAGTAGGCTTCTCGTGATCAATCCAACTATCAAACTTGCATATGTTGAGTTTGGTAAGTTAGGTATCACTAACTGCCTCTCAGCATACTTTGATGAATTTAACTCATCTCCTATCGGTCTCAGAGGGTCACCTTACTATCCTTTACCATGAACCCCAGTTTTAACTATCTTCTTTCAGTCTCAAGTTGATTAGATATAAGTTAATCATCTTAAGAAGATAAAACAAGTAAGCTAATTTTAGCTATTAACCGCAAATCACTGTTATGATCTCTTTTTCCCAATCTCTACCTCTATCTTGGGTTCATAGTAAATATAGGATGGATCCTAACATTTTCAATTGTTAAGAAAGCCATAAGTGCATAACTAACAACAATGAATGGAGCAACAACTATCTAGAAGGGTTGGAAACTTCTTCTACTTTATTATTTAGCCAGGGATCCCACAAACCTAGATAAGGGAATTAGCCGCTGATGTTTGCAATAAGATCAAAGGAATTCATAATCAAATACATTCAAATAATATCAAAATAATCAATGGATAAAACCCAAAGTCTTTAACTGTATAAACAACAATAATCAATACAAAGGAATCCCAAGATCAAATTTGAATCCTGACATCAAATATATGTTTGTAAGTGAATAGAGTGTGGAAACTTATCTAAAACACATAAAAAAAGTATATATACGTGACAAGGAAACCCTAGGAAATAACTCCCAAAGAAAGAATGAAAATTAAGGTCAATGGCCACTTATTGTGCCACATACGGGCCGTAGGTGGTCCTCGTAGATGTATCCACTTTCTCTTATAGCTACTGAACTCTTTAGGCTTGGTATCTATGCAACCTACTCTATCACCTATGGATCGTAGGTGTCACCTACAGACTGCAAGGCCCCTCCATAAGTGAGAGAGTCTCTTTCCTGAACTTCTAAGCCTATAGAATTCAAGTTTTTAACACCTATGTTGGCACCTATGCCCAGTAGGTAGTACCTATGGGCCGTAGGTGGCAAAATAAGCAGCCCAAAAGTTCAACTTTCTTTCTTTTATTTAGTTTAGATCTAAAACCTTATTTCTTGTAAAAAACATAAAATAAACACATAATATCTAACAAAACAACCTAACTAACTAGTAGATTCTCATCATTTTAAGCATTAAAAGTGCTATGTATCCTTAACACAACACCCCTACCTCTCACAGCTAAAATAAAAGTAGCTATGATCACACAGTGGGGCAGTCCTTTGCAATATGGCCAATCTTGCCACACACAAAATAACCTTTATGGCTCAACTCAATAGGAAAAGGTAAAAATAGTAACAGGCAACCACCCTAAACTACTGAACTAGAGGATCCACTACTTGAACCCTGTAAGACTGCCTACATCATCCTACTATGATACCTACGAGAGCATCTATAATTTCTACCTCGAGAAGTGTGACCTTTAAACTCACCAAAACGTCGTAGCTTCTTGGTGCCTCCTTGAAATGCTCGAAGAATACACTCAGTCATCATAGAATGATACACTATTCTCTAAAAATATGCTATAAATACAACCATCAGAGACATAGCTAACTAAAAAAACATTCAACTTCTTTATGAACTACTGAATCTTAGATTGGTGGTAATTCTAGTATTGTTACAGTATCTAGATAAGACATAGAAATATGCCTCATACTCTGCAACAGTCATGGAGCCCTGCTTAAGGCTATAAAACTTATATCTCATCCAATCCCTAGACTATAAGGAACAAATCTCTCCAAAAAAGCCTCGACAAACTAATCCCATATCATCTCGGGAGAATTATGAGGTTTACAGCTAACAATCGATCTCCACCAATGTAAGATCCTACAAAATCCTAAGCTCAAGTAGGCCTTTTTAAAGATTGATGAGGGGTCCTAGACTTAGAAAGATTTGGCTAAGTTTTGGGACTTAGTCATTTCTAAGGACTTCAATCTTTAATGAATTTATTTATGAGCTTCTTGACCTATGTTTGTAGATTTTTAAGTTGATTCATGATTAGGGAGGTTAATAGTTCCCATTGGGTGAGTTTCAGAATTTTCAAACTCTATTTAGGACATGTTTAGAAGTCCAAAATAGTTGAATCAAGAGATTAGCGTGCAGAACATGCTCTAGTACACCCCGAGGGACTCTAATTCAGAAACCCATAAGATTGAATCAATGTCAGTAACCTGTGAATTCCCTGATATATTTCTCAAAGATCTTCCCAGAGTTTCTCCAGAAAGGGAAATTAACTTCAGAATCGATCTTCTTCCCGATACTCAGCCCATATCTATTTTGCAATACAGAATGGCACCTGCTGAACTCAGGGAGTTAAAAGAACAGTTGAAAGATCTCTTAGACAAGGTATTCATTAGACTCAGTGTTTTCTTGTAGGGTGCGCTAGTTTTATTCATGAGAATGAAGGATGGTTCTCTCAGAATATGTATAGACTACCGTCATCTAAATAAGGTCACAATCATGAACAAGTATCCTCTTCCCAGAATCGATTACATATTTTACCAACTTTAGGATGCTAGTTACTTTTCAAAGATAGACCTCAAATCAGGCTATCATTAGCTCAAAGTCAGAGAAAATAAAATCCTAAAAATAGCTTTCAGAACTCGATATGGTCACTTTGAATTCTTAGTTATGTTATTTAGTCTTACCAATGCCTCAACCACTTTCATGGACTTGATGAACCGCATGTTTAAGCAGTAGTTGGATATGTTCATCATAGTCTTTATATATGACATCAAAAGCCATCAGTTGTTTTCCAAATTCAATAAGTGCAAATTTTGGGTAAGGTCAGTAGCTTTTCTTAGCCATATTATTTTCGGTGATGGCATTAGAGTTGATCCCCTAAAAACCAAAGAAGTGAGAAATTGGCCCAGACCCATCTCTCTATCAGATATTAGGAGTTTCTAGGGCTTCTCCAGCTATTATCGAAGGTTTATTGAAAGATTCTCGTCTATTGCGTCCCCTATGTATAGATTGACTCAAAAAAAATCAAATTCTAGTGGTCAGATTTTTGCAAGAAGATTTTTCAGGAGTTGAAGACTCAACTTACCTCAACCCTAGTTTTGACTCTACTAGATGGTTCAAATGGATTTGTGGTATACAATGATGCATCTAGAGTAGGTTTCGATTGTGTCCTCATACAACATGGTAAGGTCAGAGCCTATGACTCTAGAAAACTCAAACCCCATAAGAAGAACTATCCTACTTATGATCTTAAGTTAGCAGCTATAGTGTTTGTCTTAAATATTTAAAGGTACTATTTGTATGGGGTGCATGTAGATGTGTTCACAGATCATAAGAGCCTACAGTATGTGTTCTCTCAAAAATACCTTAACCTCTGTCAGATAAGGTGGGTGGAGTTGTTTAAAGATTATGAAATGAGTGTTCTTTATCATTCGAGCAAGGGCAATGTAATGGATGATGCTCTCAGTAGACTGTTTATAGGTAGTGTTGTTCATGTTAAGGACAGTAAGAAGAAGCTAGCTTAGTAAGTTCATCAGCTGGTCTGACTAGGTGTCCGCTTAGTCGATTTAGCAGAATGTAGTGTGTGGGTTCAAAATAGTTTAGAATCATCTCTAGTTTCTGAAGTAAAGGCAAATTATGATAGATATCCCAGTTTACTCAAGTTGAAAGAATCGGTCAGAAATTAAAAGGTAGGGGTTTTCTCCCAAGGGGGAGATGGTCTATTGCGTTGTCAGGGCTGGCTATATGTGCCATGGGTAGATGACTTAAGGGAATGAATTCTTGCATAAGCGCATGGTGGGAAACACCAAAATAGACTCTATGATCTTTATTCTCAACAAGATCAAGAAAGTTCTCCTGATATGGTCATTGGTACGTTACAAGTTTATCACTTACATATTTATGCTTTGCTAGATCTAGGAGCTTTCTTGTCTTTTGTTACTCCTTATATAGCGGTTGACTTTGGAGTTAGTCTTGAAACTCTAGCGGAGCCTTTCTCATTTTCAACCCCAGTGAGTAAATCTATCATAGCCCGATGGGTATACAGGAACTCTTTGATTATGGTATCTCAGAAAGTCACTTCAACAGACTTAGTCAAATTAGAGATGATCAATTTTGATGTCATTCTCTGCATAGATTAGCTCCATTCCTGCTATGCCTCAGTTGAATACAAAAATAGAATCATTTAGTTTCAGTTTTTGAATGAACCCGTCCTAAAGTAGAAGGGTAGTACTTCAGCACTTAGGGGTCACCTTATTTCTTACCTTTAGGAGAGAAAAATGATAGCTAAGGGATGTGTCTTTCACCTTATACGAGTTCAGGACTCCAATTCAGAAACCCCTAAGCTTGAATCAGTGTCAGTAACCTGTGAATTCCCTGATGTGTTTCCCAAACATCTTCCCAGAGTTCCTCTGAAAGGGAAATTAACTTTGGAATCAACCTTCTTTCAGATACTCAACCCATATCTATTCCTCCATATAGAATGGCACCTACAGAACTTATGGAGTTAAAAGAATAGTTGAAGGATCTCTTAGACAAGGGATTCATCAGTCCTAGTATGTCCCCGTAGAGTGTGCCAGTTCTATTCATGCAAAAGAAGGATGATTCTCTCAGAATATGTATAGACTACCGTCAGCTATATAAGGTCACAGTCAAGAACAAGTATCCACTTCACAGAATTGATGAATTGTTTGAACAACTTAAGGGTGCTAGTTAGTTTTCAAAGATAGACCTCAGATCAGGATATCATCATCTCAGATTCAGAGAATGTGACATCCTGAAAATAGCTTCCAAAACTTGGTGTGGTCACTTCGAATTCTTATTCATGTCATTTGGTCTTACCATTGCCCGAACTGCTTTCATGGACTTGATGAACCACGTGTTTAAGAAGTAATTGGACATGTTCTTCATAGTATTTATAGATGACATTATTGTCTACTTCCACAGTGAGAGTGATCATACAGACCATCTCAGAAAGGTGTTACAGACTCTCAAAAACCATCAATTGTTCACCAAATTCAGTAAGTACAAATTTTGGCTAAGGTCAGTAGCTTTCCTTTGCCATATCGTTTCCCGTGATGGCATTAGGGTTGATCCCTAAAAGATCGAAGTAGTAAGAAACTAGCCCAGACCCATCTCTCCATTAGATATTAAGAGTTTCTTGGGCTTGGTCGGCTATTACCAAAGGTTTGTTCAGGGATGATGTGTGAGCCCATGCTAACATATTTGAAGCTTTTAACTCTAAAAAATTGTGAAGTCTTAAGAAACTTTAGTAGTTTTTGATTATTTCACTTTGATTTTGCAACAAAAGTAGAGAAGAGGGAGAACCATCAATAAAAGAAGCAAAAAGACTGAAATTAGAAGAAAGTAAGGAACTATGAGTGGCTAACGACATCCATGACACGCCGTTAGCCTCATGATAGGCTGTCATGGATGCCATCAAACTTAACAGAAGATGTAAAGCTGCAGGAAGTTTGTGACGGAAATTACGACATGCTGTCAAGATCCTGATAGGACGTCAAAATCGCTGTCAACCATAGGCAGAAGGAGTTGAAATTGTAGAGAAGTTGATGACGTCCGCGATAGGCCGTCAAGATCGTGATAGGACGTTATGGGTGTTGTCACCTAATCCGAAGAAAATCAGAAATTTTAGTATTGTTTCCTTATTTAGGATCGACTATTTAAAGTCTTGTTTTAGGGTTTTTATAAAATATTCATTGAGGAATCTATCTTACAACATACGACTTTTCTCTCTGTCTATCTCAAGAACAATATTTTAGAGTATTGCCTTGTGATTCAAGTACAAGTTAACTTTTGATTTCATTCATCATTGTAAGTTAATCCTTTCAATTATGAATTCAACTTATATACTTATCTATTGCATCATGAGTGGCTATACATCTTTAACCTGGATTATGGGATCTACGGTTAGGTCATGATAAGGTGTTAATTAATTACTCAAGGTTTAATAGGTGTTAGGATTTCCTGGTAATTTTGATATTATAACTTATGTCTGTTGGTTGCAAACAATAGGCGTACCTACTTTGGTTTACTTGAGAAAGAAATCATAAATAGTAGGAAGTGAATTATCGACAGGGACTCGAAAAAGCTTTGTTTAATAATCAGTGCTGTAACAAGGTTGATTAACCTGAGGTAAAATCTGGACAGTGAGTTGCGATTCCCTAAGTCTGAGAGGATTAGGAAATTAGACACTTGAATAGGTAGAGAGACATTTGAGCATACCATCGATAAAGATAACTTGTCATCCTAACCACCGTGAGAACCTTGAGTTATTTGTAGCATTTGTCATGTACCATAAACCCTAGTGAACATAATCCCAGTTATTTCATAAAAATATTGGTTACAAACATTAATTTCAAAGTGACTAACAATTGTCTGAGAAATTTAAACCCCCATTTCAGGAAACAGTAAACTACCAGAGAATTATTTCGTAAACAACTTGAGTTCACTCCCTATTCCCTGTGGGATTCATCCCCAACCTAGTTGGGTTTTATATTGACAACGATCGCTTACACCCATTCCAGAGTGTAGTTTGAGCGTTATAAAAAATGGCACTTCTGTCGGGGAATACGGTTGTAAACTGCAAGTTGTAGGAGATAATTTTCTGTTAGTTAAATTTTCTAGATTTACGTTTATTTGTTGTTTTTGTCGATTGTAGGTATTGTTGCTTATGCCAAAAACAAGAAGTTATGAAGAACCGTTATTGCCAATCAATCCAAAACCTCAACTGATAGGAAGAATGGCTGAACAATAGGAGGTGGATAGACCAGCCTCTTTAGCCAGGGCTCAGGTGAATGTATAGAATTTGGGTCAACAAGTACGTCACCTGAACCCTGATGATGAAGATTTAGGTGATGAGGAATTGCTGAATCCTTAAAATCCAAGGCGAGCTGAGAAACTTGCTTCACTAGTGAAATGAAATGTCAATAGAGACCATCCAATCTGAGGAAGGTATGGCCAACATCCTGTTCAATACGAGGTTGATGAAGATGATGAAGGAATGGACGGAGCTGGTGCAACGGGTGCTATCATTCCTCCACCGTTGGCACCGGGTGCAAAATTCTGCATAACAAGCACCATGATTCAGCTCCTGAATATGAAGGGATTGTTTGGAGGCCTACCGGGTGATGATACGAACATGCATGTGGTGAACTTTATCACCATTTGCAAATCTTTTGATAATCTAATAGTGAGCCAGAATGCAATAAGGTTGAGGTTGTTTACGTTGTATCTGTCTGGAGAGGCAAAAATGTGGTTGAATAAGTTAGAGACCGATTCTATAACCAACTGGAGACAGTTGAAATATGCATTCCTAGAACAATTCTTTCCACCCTCCAGAAGGGTATAGTTGAGGGATGAAATTACTAACTTTAGAAGACTCCCGACTGAAGCGTTGCACGAAACTTGGGAGAGATTTAAGAAGAAGCTTGCACAATATCCAAACCACAACATGACAGACTTGAACTTGATGGAGACTTTGTATAGAGCATTCAACTCTATGACAAAGCCAATTATTGACAATGCTGTGGGTGGTTCATTCATTGAACTATCTTTTCCAAATGCTTCTGACATACTGAATAGAATGACTAAGAAAGTCGGGCTTGACACACTAGGGATTCTGTAGTGGCTAGCCCGACTGTTGCTGGTGGTATAACTGCGGAGCAGCGTAGAAGGGATGAAGAGAGAGATTAGGACATGGACCATTTAAAGACACATATGGACTTGCTGGCCAAGAACTTGCTGTCAGGGAAGAATAAAATAGTAAGGCCGTAGAATCTCAGGGGACTATATCTACAGGTGCTGATGCGGAGGCAAACTATGTGAGTAATCAGTGGGGTTTCCGAGGCAATAGCCAAGGGAATCAAGGCTGGAACTTCTATGACATGCCTGATTATAAAGATAGGGAGCAGTGACACTGAAGGAACAATAATGATAGGAGTGGTTTGTATGTTCCTCCTGGAGGTCAGGATGCCACAAAAACTAGTTCTGGCAAGATGTCCATAGAGGACATGATGAAAAAGTTATTGAAGGGAGTTGAAGCTACCAACTCGGGGGTAACTACTATGAAGAGTGAATTTTCTACCCTCAGTCAGCTGGTTAGCTCACACTCTGCTTCTATTAAGCAGTTGCAGCAGTAGATGAGCCAACTTTCTGCTACACTAAACCAGAGAAAAACTGGTACTTTACCAAGTGATTCAGTTCATAACCCATGGAATGATGGCTCATGTATGGCGATTACCACAAGAAGTGGTAAGATGTTATTTGGCCTTTTTGTGGGAAAATTTGTGGAGAATAAGGTAAGTATTGACGAACCCGAAGAAAGTAATCCAGTGGAGTCTTATAAGCTGGATGGTTTTATTGATATTTTGGAGGGAGAAGACGAGAAGGAAGAGGAAGTAGTGTTAAAGACTATCCCTAGACCACCACCTCCTTTTCCTCAATGATTGAAGAAGAAGGTCGATGATGCAAACTTTTGTAAGTTCATGGCTATGCTCAAGCAATTAACAATTAATGTACCTTTAGTTGAGGCACTTGAGAATGTTCCAGGCTATACCAAGTTCATGAAAGACCTCATCACAAAGAAGAGAAAGGTCAGCAATGAGCAGGTGGAAAATCTCCACATTGTAGTGCAGTGTTCACACGATTCTTAGTTCAAAAAAAGGCTAACTCAGGTGCATTCACTATTCCGTGCAAAGTTGGGTCTAAGGATGTTGCAAAGGCATTGTGTGATTTGGGTGCCAGCGTGAATCTGATGCCACTAGCTGTATGCAAGAAGTTGGGTTTAGAAGATCCAACACCCACTAACATGCCACTGGTGATGGTAGATAGGTCAATAAAGTGGTCTGTTGGAATTTTGCATGATGTGTTGGTGAAAGTGGCAGACTTTATTCTTCCTACTGATTTTGTGGTGCTGGATTGTGATGTGGACTTTGAAGTACCCATTATTTTGGGAAGACCATTCTTGGCAACAGGAAGTGTATTAGTTGACATAGAGTTGAATGAGCTTAAGTTTAGGCTCGGTAAAAAGGAGGCAAAATTCAAAATGCATCAACCTATGTAACAACAAAATTATATGAATGTCTTCTCAATCATTGACGTCTTCTATGAGGATGAAAAAGATGGATCAACAAGTCGTCTTGGAAATGTATGAGTAGTCAAGATAGCCTAGTCGTGCCGCGATAGAAAATCAGGCGCTATTGGGAGGCAACCCAAAATTTTTATGTTTGAGCAAGTGTTTTTAATTTTAAATTAGGATTTAGTATAAAGTATGTGAAAAATGAAAAGGGTCAGCTGGAAGGTCATGAAGACATCCATGACAAGCCATCGCATTCGTGACAAGCTATTATCAATGCCGTCAGCTAGATCAAATATAAGAAAATCTCTACCTTTTGTTAACGACGACCTTGACGGGCTATCACAATTGTGACAAACCGTCACAAATTATTGTCACCCCAGGGCCTTAAACTCTATAAATCGGGCATAATTTTAATCCGATCCGACCCGTCCCAAATCGTGAACCTTTGCAATTTTTCACCAACATTAACTTTCTTATTTTTGAGTTATTTCTTTCCTTAGTTAACATAGTTCCCATTCTTGGCAAACCACTCCAAGAAAAACAAGTTGATTTGTGTGTGGGTTGTTCTTAAGAACCAAGAAAATCTTTCTCTTTCACAATTCTCCTTGTGAGTGGCACTAGATTAAAAGCTCCATCAGGTACTTTAAAATGGCACCAAAAAGAAAGAGCCCAACATAACCAAAGAAAATGGCCAAAGATTATTACGTCGTAAGCTCCTAGATGAGGAATCTAACTATGAGGAAGAGGAACCCTTGCTTAGAAAGCTAAAAAAGAAGTAGAGCCCAAAGAAAACTCCTCCTCCTCCACCGATTGAGGTGGAAGACAGTGATGATACTGAGTGAACTACAACTTTTGAATAAGAGGGGTTTAAAAAAGGTGATTTTGAACAACATGAGTCTGAACATGCTGACTCTAATAAATTATATCAAGAAGAGTCTGAAAAATCTGAGTCTAAGGGGACAACTTCTGGGTCCCCATCCACGGATCAACAAAAGGATAAAGAGTCTCCACCTTAGAGGACTCTTATCAAGTGTAAGAATCTCGAGGTGAGGAACAATGCTAGATGGTAGATTCCTAGAGCTGAAGACATATATATTGCTGCGTTGCAAAGAACTGATAGAAGGAATGTAAAGAGGCCAATCTAGGATGAAAAGATGATCATCACAAAAGGGTTGAACAAATACCCTAAAGTAGAGAAGAAATTCAAAGAATACGGTTTAAGATAAACTACAGAACGGGGAGGTTTATTTTTCCCCACACTGGTTCGAGAATTCTACGAAAACTACAAAGCCCAGTTGGAGAATATGTGCAAACCAGGTGACAAAGAAGTAGATCAGCCTCTTCTTGTGAGAGTTCGGGTGAGGGGTGTAAGCATTTATGTTTTGACTAAATCCATCAACAGATTTTTGAATGGCCCCGACTTCATGCCTCAGTCCACCACACCATCATTTTATGCCCGGATAAAAAATAAGGACAAACAACTTTCTTAGTTGGCCAACATCATCACTAATGGAGAACTGGTTTCTGTGACAAACCCAAATGAGAGAATCTATAAGTCCTTATTGACTCAGGAGGGAAAATTTTCATGGGTCATAGTGCGAGTATGGCTAATGCCTACTGAGTGAGACAATATTCTGGGCTATGACCGGGATATTTTGGTAGCAAGTTTGGTGCAACAGTTTCCTTTGAACTTTGGGGAAATCATTGCAGATGAGATAAAGATCAGAATGTCGAGGGTAGATACTGCTTATTCTTTTGCGTATCTTATTACAAATCTATGAAGAGCTACTGAGGTGCCAATGATTGTTTGTGTTGATAAAGATGTTCATTCTCGAAAGACTCACAACCCTATCCGGTTTGATGAGATTTAGCCGGGACTTAGACTTGATAGGGGTGCAGAGGTTACAGAGGACCCACCGGTTACAGATGTAGGAGAAACACCTTATGTAGATGTACAAGATTCTTTAGCACAGGCAGAATCAGTGTCTGAGACTGAAGCCAGTCCCTCAGTTCCTCCAGCTATAACATGTTTGGCATTTCAGCCGATTGATATCAGGAGAGTGGCTAAGCAAGACAAGTGGTATGAGGTACAACTACATGCTTTTGCCAAATAGTTTACTCTTGCTGTAGACAAAAGAATCAATGCTGCACTTAAACCTTTTATGACTTTGCTTGGGCGGGTTGCAGATTTGGAGAACAGATTTGATGCCCGAGCAAAAGAGATGACAGGTGCCGATCTTTCTACATTCAAGGCTGCATTGGATAAGGTGAAGGGTAAGGTTGGGATGCTGCAGCAGCACCAAATTATGGTGTCAACAGGTTTAGCTATGCAAGAGTTAGAGGAAGAAATTCCCATACTTGATCTCACTGCGGACTCCCTAAAGAAAAAGAAGAAAAAGGGGAAAATAAAGGCAAGAACAAGCAAGAAGAGTCAGATAGTGAGAAAGAAGGAAGAGTGAAAAAGAAGGAAGAAAAGGAAGAGTTGAAAAGGGCAAGATTGGAATCTCTGGACGATACAGAGAAATGGGAAGCAGCCATCAGAGCTAGGGCTGCAGGTGCTTCATCTAGCTAGGCTCCTGCCACTGCAAATCCAGATACTCCAAGTGGAGAAAAGACAACAGATGATGCAGAAGCAGGGGTGAAGACCCAGGATCCATGTGCTTAATTGTCTTCAGGTATACCCTAACCCTTAGTATATTTCATTTTTGATTTTTAAGTTGAGGGTGTAGGGTAAATTATTGTTGTAACATATTCTGTAGATAATTAGGAGTAGTATAAGTACTTGATGTAGTTAGCTTATTTTGTGGTTTTTGAGTACCTCTTCAGTGGTCTGATCTATTGTGTACTGTGGGAATTATATCCATAGTGACCACTGTGCATCTTTTTATGGCATAAGTATAGCAACTGAATAACCTGTATCAAACAAGTACATTAAATAAATCGACCGTGATATGCTACATACTTGTGTGCCATGTGTGTGTAAGTTCTTACTCAGTTACCATTGTGCGTTGAATCTAGAACTTACCCTATTAGTCATGCCATAGTCAGAGGATAGGCGTTAGGAAAGGATCATAGGCCATTCTTGCATGTTAGCCCATTTTAGCTTAAATGACCATCCAAATGAGACTAATATCCATTGATCCCTATTTGAACCTAAATAGCCTAGTTCTTTCTTGTATACCTGTCACCTTCCTGTTACATTACAATGAACCTGTCTTGGCCCTGGTCCTCCTTGGACACTATGTACCTTAACTTAGGCAAATAACCTAAGTTGAGGGTGGCTATTATAGGGGTGCATAATTCAATATGAGTATGAAGAGAGGTAAAATAAGGAAAAAGAACAAGAAGTTGGGTGTGGTTAAAAAAAAAATAAGAAAAGAGAAAACTGTGTGAAAAATGATAAAAAGATAATCAGTTAATTGAAAAGACTGCATCCAGCTTGAGCATGCATGATTAATAAAAGAGGAAGAAAACGAAGGTCAAAAGTTGAAACCCCGAGAGTTATGTAGTGCCAAGGAGATGTAGTCACTATGAAACACCCATGGATATCATACCAACCCCTAGCCTATGTTACAAGCTTAAGAAAATCCCTATAGTGATTCTAATTGACCTGTCTGAAGATTTAGGTACTGACTATAAGCAAAAGCCTATGGCATTTGATGCGCAATGTTGGAACTTTATTCTGAGAGTGAGTCTTATGTTTATCCCTATGCTTATACATGTAAATCTGAGTGAAAAAGGGATTTCTTTGTTGTGAGGGCACATCAAGTATGTTGCTAATAACTGCTTTGTTCAGATAATGTGATTTGAGTATGTGCTGGGTTGTTATTGCTGAGATTTTTGCCTTATCTAGATACTTGTGAGTTGTATGATTGTTTTCAAATAATAGATACAGTTAATCTTACTTTGACTGATCATGGAGTTGGTGTATGTATTTTGAACTGATGGGAGCAGTCATCTGCCGAATTGTACTTTGTATACTCTTAGTTATGTTATGGTTGGTTGAGGACAAGCAATTGTTTAAGTTGAGGGTGTTGATGTGTTCGACCATGCTAACACATTTGAAGCTTTTAACTCTAAATATTTGCAAAGTCTTGAGCAACTTTAGTCATTTTTGATTATTTTACTTTGATTTTGCAAAAAAAGTAGAGAAGAGGGAGAACCATCAATAAAGGAAGCAAAAAGACTGAAATTAGAAGAAATTAAGGAACTGTGAGTGGCTGATGACATCCATGACACGCCGTCAGCCTCGTGATAGGCTGTCATAGATGCTGTCAAACGTAACAGAAGATGTAAAGCTGCAGGAATTTTTGTGACGGTAATCACGACACGCCGTCAAGATCCTGATAGGATGTCAAAATTGCCGTCAATTGTAGGTAGCAGGAGTTGAAATTATAGAGAAGTTGACGACGTTCATGACAGGCCATCACGATTGTGATAGGATGCCACGGGCGCCGTCACCTTATCCAAAGAAAATTAGAAATTTTAATATTATTTTCTTATTTAGGATCGACTATTTAAAGACTTGTTTTAGGGTTTTCATAAAATATTCATTGAGGAATCTATCTTACAACATACGACTTTTCTCTCTGTCTATCTCAAGAACAATATTTTAGAGTATTGCCTTATGATTCAAATACAAGTTCACTTTTGATTTCATTCATCGTTGTTAGTTAATCCTTTCAATTATGAATTCAACTTGTGTACTTATCTATTGCATCATGAGTTGCTAAACATCTTTAACCTAGATTGTGGGATCTAGGGTTAGGTCATGATAAGGTGTTAATTAATTGCTCAAGGTTTAATAGGTGTTAGGATTTCTTGGTAATTCTAATATTATAACTTAGGTTTGTTGGTTGAAAATAATAGGTGTACCTACTTTGGTTTGCTTGAGAAAGAAATTATAAATAGTAGGAAGTGAATTATCGACAAGGACTTAAAAAGTCTTCATTTAATAATCAACGCTGTAACAAGGTTGATTAACCTTAGGTAAAATCTAGACAGTGAGTTACGGTTCCCTAAGTCTGAGAGGATTAGGAAATTAGACGCTTGAATAAGTCGAGAGACATTTAAGCATACCATCGATAAAGATAGCTTATCATCCTAACCACCATGAGAACCTTGAGTTATTTGTAGCATCTGTCATGTACGGTAAATCCTAGTGAACATAATCTCGGTTATTTCATAAAAGTATTGGTTACAAACATTAATTTCAAAGTGACTAACAATTTTCTGAGAAATTTAAACCCCCATTTCAGGAAACAGTAAACTACCAGTGAATTATTTCGTAAACAACTTGAGTTCACACCCTATTTCCTGTGGGATTTGACCCTAACCTAGTTGGGTTTTATATTGAAATGATCACTTACACCCATTCCAGAGTGTAGTTTGAGCGTTATCAAGGGATTCTCATCTTTTGCATCCTCTATGTCCAAATTAACTTAGAAGAAATTCAAATTCCAGTGGTCAGATTCTTGTGAGAAGAATTTTCAGGAGTTGAAGACTTGACTCACCTCAGGCCCAGTTTTGACTCTACCAGATGGGTCAGATGGATTTATGGTATACTATGATGCATCCAGAATAGGTTTGGGTTATGTCCTCATGTAGAATGGTAAGGTCATAGCCTATGCCTCTATATAGCTCAAACCCCATGAGAAGAACTATCCTACTTATGATCTTAAGTTAGCAGCTGTAGTGTTTTCCTTAAAGATTTGGAGACACTATTTGTATGGGGTGCATGTAGATGTGTTCACAGATCATAGGAGCCTGCAATACATGTTCTCTCAGAAAGACCTTAACCTTTATCAAAAAATATGGTTGGAGTTGTCGAAGGATTATGACATGAGTGTTCTTTATATCCGGGCATGGCCGATATAGTAGCTGATGCTCTCAGTAGACTATCTATGGGTAGTGTTGCTTATGTTGAGGAAACTTCAAAGAAGTTAGCCCAGGAAGTTCATCAGCTTGCCCGACTAGGTGTCCACTTAGTCGATTCAGTAGAAGGTAGTGTGTGGGTTCAGAATAGTTCAGAATAATCTCAAGTTTTTGAAGTAAAGAAAAATCAGGCTGAGATAACAGTATAGTCATGTTGAAAGAATCAATCAAAGATGAGAAGGTAGAGGTTTTCTCCCTAGGGGAGATGGTGTGTTGCGTTGCCAGGGTCAGCTATGTGTGCCAGGGGTAGATGACTTGAGGCAACCAATTCTTATAGGAGCACATGGTGCGCAATACTCTATTCATCCAGGGTCTACTAAGATGTACCACAATTTATAGGAGATCTATTGGTGGAGTGGGATGAAGAGAGACATGTAAAAGTTTATGGTTAATGCTCAACTTATCGGCAGGTTAAGATTGAGCATCAGAATCCTAGTGGGTCCATGTAGGAGTTTAGTATTCCTACTTGGAAGTGGGAAGAAGTGAACATGGACTTTGTGATGAGTTTACCTTGTACTCATCTCCAGCATGATCCAGTTTGGGTTATTATAGACAGATGACCAAATTAGCTCATTTTCTACTAGCCCATACCTCTTATGTAGCCGAGGACTATGCCAAACTCTATATTAGGGAGTTGTTTAGGTTGAAAGGTGTTCCGTTATCCATTATCTTAGACAGAGTTACCTAGTTTACCTCTTATTTATGGAAAGCATTCCAAAAGGGTCTTGGTACCCGAGTTCACTCAGTATAACCTTCCATTCTCAGATAGATGGTCAAGAAGAAAGGATTATCTAGACTTTAGAATATATTCTGTGAGCATGTGCGATATATTTTAAAGGTAGGTTGTATGACCACTTTCCTATGATTGAATTCACACACAACAACAACTATCATTCTAGAATAAATACGGCTCCATTTGAGGTGCTTTATGGGAGGAGATATAGATCTCCCATTGGTTTGTTTGAAATGTGTGAGGCCCCAGTAGTAGAGCCTGACTTGGTATTTGATACCTTAGAAAAGTTCAGTTGATTAGGGAAAGGCTTAAGACAACTTAGAGCCAATAGAAAACATACGTAGATGTACGCAAAAGGGATCTCGAGTTTGAGATTGGTGATTATGTGTACCTGAAAATATCTCCCATGAAGGGAGTGAAGAGGTTCAACAAGAAGGGAAAGATCAGTCCATGATATATCGGTACTTACATAATTCTCAGCTGTTTTAGAAAAGTAGCTTACGAGCTCGAGCTACCTTCAGACTTAGCTTCAGTCCATACATTATTTCATGTCTCCTTGCTTCAGAAGTGCATAGGTGACCCAAAAGTTGTAGTCCCTGTAGAGGGTGTATATATTCAGAACAATCTCGCTTATAAAGAGGTTCTGGTCGAAATCCTTGACTATCAGATTCACAGACTGAGGAACAAAAAAGGCCGCCTAGTCAAAGTTCTTTGGCAGAATTAGTCCATTGAGGGAGCTACTTGGGAAGCAGAAGCAGATATACGGACCAAGTATCGTCACCTCTTCTCCATAAACTCAGGCCCAACTCAAGGTAATAGTTTTTCCTTGAGATTACTCAGTTTCATGCTCAGATTTCTAGCATAAACTTGGTATCAATTACCATTGCATATTCAGTCATATAATCATAAGTCAGTTTAGTCATGCATCCATGCATCAGTTACGCATATATAATGTACGAGAAACTCAACTTATCAGTAATTTCAGTCACACATTCATGAATAAATTCAGTCATGCAATCATGTTTCAAATGTTCATGTTTAGTAAGTAAGTTTAGTCTACTAGTATTCTCAACTTAGTCAGCCTTATTCGAGGACGAATATTCCCAAGGGAGAGATATTGTAAGACCCCGCAAAATCCTAAGCTCAGCTCAGCCTTTTTAAAGCTTGATGAGGGGTCCTAGAATTAGAAAAATTCATCTAAGTTTTGGGACTTAGTATTTTCTAAGGCCTTCAAACTTTGATGAATTTATTTATGACCTTGTCGACCTTCGTTTATCGATTTTTAAGTTGATTCATGATCAGTGAGGTTAACAGGTCCTATTGGGTGAGTTTTTGAATTTTTGGACTCCGTTCAAGGCATGTTTGGAAGTCCAAAATAGTGGTATTGTGCGATTAGCATGCGGCGCATGCTCCAGTACGGTGCTCCAGAATATGCGACACACGCTCCATAGCACGCTCCTAAAATTTTCATCTTTCAGCTCCCCGTTTTAAGGGCAAAAAGGTCATTTTACCTTCACCTAATAGCTCCATATCACAGGATTAAAGCCCTAAATAGCCAAATCATTCATTATTTACACAAAATTCTCTCAAGAGCAAACCCTAGGCTCATCATGTTCAAGAATTTAATCTCAAGAATCTTCACCAATCTCCATAAAATTAATAGTTAAGGTATGTAAGGTGTTCATCCAAGGGTACCTTCCGCCCTTGGAGCTCAAGAAACCCCTTTTTAAATCATGAATTATGATTTCAATGCTGTGGGTTAGATTGTACCCATGTTAATATTGTTGTATGATTTCCAAGTTGATATCTTTATTGAATTTCATGAATTTATGTGAACATGTGGGTTGAATTCCACGTATTTGGATTGATTAATGTAGCCATGATGTATTTGTTTAGTGTTCATGCCTAAGCACAAAGTTATGCCTCCCATGTATTTGTCAAAATGCCTAAGTGAATAAATTGTGCTTTGTGATCAAAGGGTGGTCTTATTATGGATTCATGCTAGAACTATATGTTCAAATTACTTCATTGCTAAAGTTATGCCTTACAAGTGTTTATTGAATTACCTATGTGAATTGAAAAGTATACCATGACATGATAGCATGTAATTCTATCCATGTGGAAGTTCATAACTCTCAAGTGCTTGATGAAATGCTCCATTGATATCACTGTGAATAGTTGACTATTGTTATGTTTCCAAGAATTATCATATCTTATTATTATTTATACTATCGAGTTTTGGGGGTATTTAATACCCGACAATTTAGATGTATACCTAGAGCCAGTTTCAGTTACTAAATAGTCTCAGTCAGTTCTAAAACTCAGTAGACTTAGAATCAGTCCAGTCCAGTTCAGTATTCAGTTTAGTCCTCAGTAACTCAGCCAGTTAACAGAATTCAGTAGTATTTCGTCAGTCAATGAAACTCAGTGATCTCAGTTTAGTCCAGTTAAATAGCATAATCAGTAACAGTTCAGTCAAGCCTAGTATGAACTAGGAAATTAGTTCAGTGTCTATTCAGTTGGGAGTAGAATTCAGCATCGAGGGAACCCAAGGATGAGGTCTCACCTGACATTAGAGGGTGTGATACTTAGAAGCAATCCTTGCATTCTAAAACTACATAGCTAACATAGGTTGAGACATCAAACCTGTTAGTTAAGGGTTGATGAGGTGTTTTAACCTGTCAGTCTAGGGTTCCACCGTTCTCATTAGAGTACCTTCCAGATGAGGGTAACTCTTTAGTGTTTTTACCCGTGGTATATTACTGACATCCTTCCAACTGGAGTTACTTGTTGGACCCTAAATCTATTCAGAAAAGGGGCATATCGGTTAGATGATTTTCTCTCACAGTGTCTGTTTCAGTCTCATTCTTCAGAATAGAACTCAGTTAGTTCTACAGAATCAAGACTGTTAGATACAGTCACTCAGCTTAGTAAAGAACTCAGATAGTTCTTCAAATTCAGGAGTATCAAAAATAGTCACTCAGTATCAGTATTACAGTATCAGTAAATCCAGATATCAGTCAATCAGTATTCAAGCTTAGTAGTCAGTGTTATCACGATCATAGTTTCAGTTTACTCATTCATGCATGTACTCTTGTTTAGTTATACTCACGTCATTCAGTCAATATTATCCATGCATATAAGCCCATGCATTACAGCCTACCTCACTTTGGATACTAGAATATTCAAAGTACTAATGCATACTTTTCTATTGCGCTATGATGTCTTATATCATAGGTTCACACCTATGAGCTCCCGATCATACTTAGCAGATCAGACCTTTAGTAGTCAGAGTAGCGGTGAGTCCTCATAGTTTGAGGACATGATTATTATTTCATTATTTTAGTTCATTTTCAGTAGTTGGAGTTAGTTGGGGACTTGTCCCATCAACTCCATAGTTTTCAGACAGTTTAGAGGCTTTTTCTGACTAAAGTATTTTGAGACAGTTATTTTCTGTATACAAACTTTAGTATACTGTTTTGATTTCAGATTGGTAGTTTTCTGCATTTATCTCAGTTTTATTGTGATTATAGTATTCCTATTGTTCAGTTCTCACCGTAGGTACCGGTCATGGGTTAGCTAATGGTCCTTTGGGATTTTAGAACCGTGTAGCGTCCGAGGTACAGAATCGAGGCGTTACAACGAATCTCTAGTAGCATCTCTCAACTGATAAGTAGTATAAGAAACCTTGTGGAACTCAAATAATCCAAAATTTTGAAAGTTCTCCTGATAATCAATCAAGAACTAATAGGTATCCTTACCCACAACACCATTGAATTTAGGAGGACCCAAATGAGTAAACCTCTAAAACCTATTTTGATCCTCAGTAGACATCACTGTACTCGCAATAAAAGAAAGCATGGTTAATCAAACAGGATGATATCCCACTTGAGGAGGTAACATATATAAACTCTAAACTCCTAGTATACTCAGATGTCAGCAATGAAAGAGAAGTAACACTCGGGGTCTGAATAGTACCAACAATAGAAGTAGGTGCAACTGGAGGATACACACTCGAAACTAAAGGAACAACATAAGAAAACCCTAGCATAGACAGAGTTACAATACTCAGAGCACGGGGAATACTAGGCATATATAAAGAAGCACCCTATAAATAAGTTAACAAGAGAACAAATAACTCCTCTAAGATTGGGGTAGAAGAACTCTATGGAACTAAATTAGGACCCATACTTCCAAATGCTCAGTATGAGGCTTAGGGAAACATCCCTTAGCACTACTCCTAGATGGGCAGATCCACGTGCCCATCCACGATTCCAAATGCTCAGCATTGAGACCAATGAACTTGGCTTCTCTAACACTAATTTGTCACGACCCAAAAATCCAAGGGTCATGATGGCACTTGTCGCTGCAAACGTTGATAAGTAAGCCCATTACACAAACTAATATAAAAGAGAAATTAACATTTAAAACCCAAGGCTAGGCTCATAGAACAAAGTCAAACCATAATCTATATAATGAAAGCGGAAAGAAGCATAAACAATAATGTCATAACTTCCAAAACTTAGTTTTACAATGTAATAACTACTAGTACACCTTAAGAAAATTTAATACATAGGAATAACTTTGTCTTCGAATAGTAATAAAGACATAGTATGATAAGAAAGGTAGTAGTAGACTTCAAACGCCTAAATTCAACCAATATAGGGCGTACCCAAACTAGGATATGCACTGAAAAGGCACAGTAATCGTGAGTATGATCCGCTTGTACTGAGTAGGTATCATAAGATGACTGAGCAAAGTAGATAGTAAAACATACAAAATACACACTAAGGGCACATTACCTGTAATCAGAAAATGCCCTATAATGATAGCGTACATCGCTTGCATTAACAATTCTATAATACTTATATATATTATTGCAAACACCAGAAAGGACCACAAGTATACAATATACCACATACAAGTAAGCAAAAAAGGAAAACATATATTAGAACATCAAGTAAAGGTAAAGAAATATATAACAAATGGTTAGATAACAAGTCAAGGCAGGAATACAATCACATTAAAAGCATAATAAAGTAAATATAATGAAAATGATGAGAATTATGATGATGATGATGATGTAATGGATGAGGTCATTGCATAACCTCCGATACTGTCGTACAACCTCTATATACACCTACAGAGTAAAATTTTACCGACATAAGACCCATGGGGTTTTTGTCAACCCATATATAATCTATATCTATATCTCCTCCTTGGCACACCCTCGAGGAGGGTTTTTATAAGATGTTACAAAGACAATAATACACATTATCTAATTTCAAACCAGGGTCAAAATAGCCCCTTAAAATGAGTTTTTGATAAAGAAGGGCAAAATTGTAACCTTATTTAAAAAACATATTCCCAATATTTTTAGGAGTCTACATTTGAAAACCTAAACACAAATGATTTAAAAAAGATGTACGAATTGAGAAATTTTGTTTTACAAGATTTATCGGGTAAAAATCCCCAAAATCCATTTAAAAATTGAAAATTAAAGTTGTTTTGAAGATAAAATTATGAGAAAATAGATAATTACAAGATTAAAAACTCAGCCATGTGAAAAAGGTTTGAAATTAAGGTTTAGATTGGAGAAATACAAATTGTAGGCCTTACGGCCAAAATTTCCAAATTCCATATTTTAATCCTTGTTTAAAATAAGAAATAGATGATAAAGATTGAAGAAAATAATTGAAATAGGTGTTATGAAGCTTACCCAAGCCTAGAAGTTGAGAAAGTTTCTTAAATTCACAAAGCCCTAAGCTCCAAGTTTCAAAACTAGTGAAAAATTGCAAAACTTGGATATTTATATAACCCAGGCATTGCAATAACGGACTAGGGGTGGCGATCACAACACCTGGATGACAGGGGTACCATAATCATGGAAAGGGTGTCACAATTGTGACTCTTGACATGAAAGACCAATTGCGATCGCGCTGACTTTGCGATTGCGGGTACACCAACTCAGTGGTGCACCAGCTGGGGACTTTATGCATTCCAAGAATCCTTAGGCCCCTCGAGATTCATTCAGAGCCCCTTGAACACAAATGAGCTATGGTACCCTATAAAATCTGATGCTCTAGACTCAATGGCGATATTATTTTTTTTATAAAATGTCATTTTCATAGTGTCGATCCTACAAATCCAAAATCACAACTTTTATAACCGTGGGTCAAAATGAGATTTAAAAGCCATAAAACCACACCACCTATGTTAAAACCTTAAAATCAATGCTTCAAATTTGTTGGTGCAGTGTGTTTTACCATTCGATACACATATCAAATGGTGTTGATTGAAGTCAACTATAAGGCTCTCAAAGTCACCAAAAACTACAATATTGCATAAAACACACAAATGGAATCAAGGATTATGCCGATTATTCCCAAACCCCATAAACACCAAAACACAAATTAATTGTTATTGCTAAATTTTTACCATATCTCAATCTTTGTGAGTTGCATGGTCGTTTTCAATAATAGACACAGTTGCTTTTAATTTGATTGACCTTAGAGATGGTCAATATGTTTTGAGCTTTAGTGAATAAATGACTACTGAAAGTGCTCTGTATCGTCTTGGTTGTGTTTAGTTTCTTGAGGATAAACAATTGTTATAAGTTGAAGGTGTTGATGTGTGAGCAAATGCTAACCTATTTTATGCTTTTAGCCATGAATAATTGTGAAGTCTTAAGAAACTTTTGTCCTATTTGATTAGTTTTACTTTAATTTTGCAGCAAAAGATGAGATACAGGGAACCAACAATAATGGAAGCAAAAAGGTTGAATTCTAAAGCAAATAAAGAAAAAACGTGGCTGACGACATTCATGATAAGTAGTCAGCCTGGTGATAAGGTATTAAGGCCACCATTAGCCTCAACTAGAGAATGGGAGTTGAAGAGATGTTGTGACGACATCTTGTGACAAGGCGTTAGAGTTGTGATAAGGCATCAGGATCAATGTCGACCTTAGACAGAAATCATCAAAATGGAAGAGGAGCTGATGACGTCTATGATACATCATCAGACTCTTAATAAGTTGTCACCAACATCGTCAGCCTTAGGCAAAGCCTGGCAACAATTGAAGGAAATCTGACGCCATTCCTGATAAGGCATCAGACCCCTGATAAGGCATCACAGAATGGCGTCACCTGTCCGAGAAATTTACTTAAGTTGTTATTTTATTTCCTTAATTAGACTCAAGTATAAATATCAGCTTTTAGGGTTTTCTAATTATCATTATCATATCTTGCAATATACGTTGTGCACGATTTTTCTCTTTCTCTAGTTCCAATACGCTCTAGAACATTATTGTTGAGAGAAGATTGTCATCAATACTTTGAGAATTTTGAATTGAAATTCAGTTCAAGTTACACTTCTTGATTTTCATCATTGTTGTAAGTTAATCTTTCCAATTATGAATTCAATTTGTGTACTTTTTTATTGCATCATGAGTGGCTAAACTCCATTAACCTAAATTATGGGATCTAGGGTTAGGTCTTGATAAGGTGCTAAGTATTCAAGATTCAATAGGTGGAAGGATTTCTTGATAATTATGATGCTTTAATTAAGGTTGCAAATAGTAGACACACCTTCTTTGATTTGCTTGAGAAAGAAATAAAATATAGTAGGAAGTGAGTTATCAATAGGGACTCGGAAATACTTCATTTAATAATCAGCACTGTAACAAGGTTGGTTAAACTGAGGTAAAATCTGGACAGTCCGAGAGGATTAGGAAATTAAATGCTTAAGTAGGTCGAGAGACATTTGAGAATAACATCAATAAAGATAGCTTGTTATCCTACCCACCATGAGAATCTTGAATCACTTTTAGCATCTGTCATGTACCGTAATCCCTCGTGAACATAATTCTTGTTATTTCATAAACTGTTGATTGCAAACATAGAAATTAAAGTGACAAACAATTATTCGTGATACTTAAACCCCCCATTTCAGGATACATTAAACTATCAGTGAATTAAATTGCAAACGACTTGGGTTCACACCTTATTCCCTGCGGGATTTGACCCCAACCTAGTTGGGTTTTATATTGACAATGATTGCTTACACCTATTCAAGGGTGTAATTTGAGCGTTATAAAAAATGTCGCCGTTGCCAGGGAATACAGTTGTAAACTGAAAGTTTGTGTGAGCTAATTGACTGTTAGTTAAGTTTCTTAGATTTACATTTATTTGTTATTTTTATTTAACTATAGGATCCTTGTTGTTTATGCCAAAAACAAGAAGTTTTGGAGAACCGTTATTACCAATTAATTCAGAGCCACAGCTGATCGGGAGAATGGTAGAACAATAAGAGACTGACAGACGGGCAGCCTTGGCCAGGGCTCAGGTGAATGTATAGAACGAGGGTTAACAAGTACGCCATCCGAACCCTGATGATGAAGACTTGGGTGATGAGGAATTTCTGAATCCTCAAAACCCAAGGCGAGTAGAGAAAATTGCTGCACCAGTATAGTGAAACTTCAATAGAAATCGTCCAGTCAGAGGAAGGTATAGTCAACAACCTATCCAAGATGAGGTTGATAACGATGATGAAGGAATGGACAGAGAAGGTGCAACGGGTTCTATCATTTCTCCACCATTAGCACCTGGTGCAAAATTTAGCATAACAAGTACCGTGATTCAACTCTTGAATCTGAAGGGATTGTTTGGTGGCTTGCTTGGTAATGATCCGAACATGCACTTGGTGAACTTTATCACCATTTTCAAATATTTTGATAATCCGGGAGTGAGCCAGAAGGCGGTACGGTTGAGATTTTTTGCATTGTCTCTTTCTGGAGAGGCAATAATTTGGTTAAATGAGGTTACGCCTGATTCCATTACCCATTGGAGGGAGTTGAAAGAAGCATTCCTAGAATGGTTTTCGCCACCCTCCAAGAGGGTATAGTTGAGAGACAAGATCAGCAACTTTAGATAACTCCCTAATAAAGCTTTGCATGAGACATAGGAGAGGTTCAAGAAGAAGCTGACACAGTTCCCAAACTATAATATGACGGACCTACACTTGATGGAGACTTTGTACAGGCCTCTCAACTCTGTAACAAAGTTGATTATAGATAATGCTGGTGGTGGTTTGTTTGTTGATCTATCTTTTCAAGATACCTCAGATATGCTGAATAGGATGACCAAACAGAGTCGAGCTTAGCATACCAGGGATTCTATGATAGCTGGCCCAACTATTTCTGTTGGTATGACTGTGGAGTAGCATAGAAAAGATGAGGTGCGAGACTAAGACATGGCCCATCTAAAGAAACAAATGGACTTGCTGACCAAGAATTTACTGTCAGGAAAGACTGAAAAGGTTAAAGTTGTGGAATCCCAGTGCACTGTGGCTACTAATTTAGATGAGGAGGAAAACTATGTGAGTAATCAGGGGGGTTTTCGAGGCAGTGGCCAAGGGAATCAAGGTTAGAACTTTTATGACAAGCCTGATTATAAAGATAGGTAGCAAGGAAATTGGAGAAGCAATAATGATAGAAGTGGTTTATATGTTCTCCTGGAAGTCGGGATGTTGAACCAACTAACTCTGGCAAGATGTCCATGGAGTACATGATGGAAAAATTGTTGAAGGGAGTTAAGGGTACTAACTCGAGGGTAACTACTATGAAGAGTGAATTCTCTACCCTAAGTCAGTTGGTTAGTTCTCACTCCGCTTCTATCGAGTAGTTGGAGCAGTAGATGAGCCAACTTTCTGCAACACTGAACCAGAGAAAAAGTGGTACTTTACCTAGTGATACAGTTCAAAATTTGCGGAATGATGGCTCATGTATGGCGATTACCACTAGAAGAGGAAAGATGTTACTTGGCCTATCTGTGGGCAAATCTGTAGATGGTGAAGTAGTTGTTGATGAATCCAAAGAAAGCAATCCAGTAGAGTCTGAGAAACTAGATAGTTCAATTGATGCTTCAGATAAGGAAAAAGAGAAGGAAGAGGAAGTGGTGTTGAAAAATATTCCAAGACCACCACCTCCCTTTCCTTAATGATTGAAGAAAAACATTTATGATGCAGAAGTCAGAAAATTCAGGGTAATGCTCAAGCAACTGACAGTAAATGTGCCTTTGATTGAGTCACTTGAGAAAATGCTAGGATACACAAAGTTCATGAAGGACCTTGTGACTAAGAAATGGAAGGTTAGCCGTGATATGGGGGATAATCTTATCCATTGGGGTGCTATCTCTACAAGGTATTTAGTGCAGAAAAGGCAGATCCGGGAGCATTTACCATCCCGTGTATTATTGGTTCACTAAAATTCACTAAAGTACTATACAATCTGGGAGCTAGTATAAATCTAATGCCACTGGCTGTGTACAAGAAACTGGGTTTGGGAGATCCTACCCCAAAAAATATGCGGTTGGTAATGGCAGATAGGTCTGTGAAGCGGCCTGTGGTCATATTACACGATGTTTTTGTAAAGGTAGACAATTTTATTCTACCTACTGATTTTGTGGTCCTAGATTGCGAGGTGGATTTTGAAGTGCCCATCATCTTGGGTAGGCCATTACTTGCAACTTAGAAAGTGCTATTTGACATAGAGTTGAATGAGATAAAGTTCAGGTGCAATGAAAAAGAAGCACGTTTTAAAATAAACTCATCCATGATTCAGCAAAAAGAGATGAGTGCTTTCTCAATCGTTGACATCTTCTATGATGATGGTAAAGGGGTATCAACAGGTTGTCTTGGTGAAGTCTGAGTAGTCAAGATAACCAAGTCGTGCCGCGACAGTAAATTAGGCGCTATTGGGAGGCAACCCAAAGTTTTTATGTTTAAGCAAGTGTTTTTACTTTTATAATTAGGATTTAGTACAAAGAAGGTGAAAAATGAGGAGGTCAGCTGAAAGGTCAAGACGGCATCTCTGATAAGCTGTCACAACTGTGATAAGCTATCAAAAATATCGTCAGATAGGCCAAACTTGAGGCAGCCTCTGTTAAGGGTGACAACGTTTGTGATAGACTATCACACTTATGATAAGCCATCACACGTCATCATTAGCCCAAAGCCATAAAAGCTAAATTCTGGGCCCAGTTTAAAGAAAATCCGACCTAGCCCGGCAGTGGAACCTCTTCAGATTTCCATTAATTTTATTTTTCTTTTTTTTAGTTTATTTCTTTACTTAGTTAGTTTATTTCATACCGTTTTCAAAACACTTCAAGAAAGCATCTTCCTTGTGAGTGTGGGTTTGAAGCTAAGGCCAAAAACAAAGTGTTCTGTCTTTTACATTGTCATGTTCTCTAATCTACACCAAAAGTTAAGTCGCCAACTAGGTATTATCGAAGTTTAGCTCTACTTTTTTCATGGGTTATGTGGTAAGATTTGGAAAACATTGGGTGCTCAAAGAAGATGAATTATGTTGGTGTTACCATTGTTGTTAAAAAATGAAACCTAGAATTTACAACTATGCACGACTTCCGAAAAGCTAAAACCCTAGTTTAAGAATCGAAAAATTCCTGTGATTATAAGAATAATTTGGTTTGCTAATCAAGAATGAAAGTCACAAGTGGGGTTTTGATAAGAGCTAACGACATTCATGATAAGCTATCACAATTGTGATGGCATATCAGGAATGTCATCAAAGGCTGCTAAAAATAAAGTGGCTTATGTTTAGAGCTGAAGACATTATTGATAGGCTATCACGCTTGTGACTTCTTATCAGAAATGTTTTCAAAAGTTGATAAAGTTGCGTAGGTTCTATCTGAGGTTGACAACAATTATGATAAGCTATCACAGTCATGACGGCTTATTAAGAAATGTCTTCACACCTGGAACCTGAAGCATGAATGAGCCTTCTCAAAGGATGTGAAGCTTAAATGATTAATGTGTTTGTGTTTATGCTCATAAGGATTGAATAATGTTTTTATATTACTACAGGAACCTTATAATGGCACCCAAAGGAAAGAGTCCTCAGCTTACCAAGAAGGAACAACAGAAACGTGTACGCTGGAAACTCATCGATGAGGAGTTTAATTATAAAAAGGAAGAACCTCTGCTCAGGAAGCAAAAGAAGAAGCAAAGCCCTACAAAACCTCTACCACCCCCCAATTGAGGTAGAGGATACTGAGGACACTGAAACAATAATAGCTTCTGAGCAGGAGGCATTTGAACATGTTGAACATGAGTAACATGAGTTTGAACATGCTGAATCGAAAGAAGAGGAACGAAAAGGGTTTGAGGAGTCTGAGTCTGAGGGAACAACATCAGGATCCCCATCCACTGAACAACAAAATGAAGAGTCTCCATCTTGGGGAACACTTATCAAATGTAAGAACCCTGAAGTTTGAGACAATGCTAGATGGTAAATTCCCAAAGCTGAGGGAATCTTTATTACTGGGCTTCGCAGAACTGATAGAAGAAGAGCTAAAAAGCCGATTCATGAAGAAAAATGGATTATCACCAAAGGGTTGAGCAGGAATCCTGAAGTGGAACAGAAGTTCTAAGAGTACGTCTTGTGATGGACCACAAAAGGGGGAGGCTCATTTTACCCTGCACTGGTTTGGGAGTTTTACGCAAACTACCAAGCTCAGTTAGGAAACATGTATAGGTCAGGAGAAAAAGTTGCAGTTCGTCCCCTATTGGATAGAGTTCAGGTAAAGGGCGTAAGGGTTGATGTCTTAATTAGAATAATCAATAGCTTCTTTCATGGCCCCAACTTCACTCCTCAGGCCACTACACTATCAATCTATGCTCAAATTAAGAATCAACCAAAACAACATCCATGGTTAGCCAGTTAGTTTCTTTTGTGACTTTTGAGTACATCTCCATTGGTCTGATATATTATTTACTATGTGAATTGCATCCATTTGTGACCACGGTGTATTATTTTATGGCATTAATCTGGCAATTGAATAACCTTTATTAAATAAGCGCACGAACCAGATAAGTAGTGATATGTGAGATACTTGTGTACCATGTGTGTGTAAGGTATTATTAGTTTCCATTGTATATTGAATTTAGAACTTGCTCTGTTAGTCTTTCCATCGTCATAGGATAGGAGTTAGGAAAGGATCATAGGCCATTTTTTATTTTTGCCCACTTTAGCCAAAATGACCTTCCCTATGTGCATAATATCTCTTGATCTGTGTTTTGAGCCTAATTAGCCAATTTCTTTCTACGACACCTCGTACCTTCCCATTTACATCACAATGAACCTATTTTAGCCCCGGTCCTCCTTAGACACCGTGCACCTTGACTTAGGCAAACAACCTAAGTTTAGGGTGTCTATCATAGGAGTGCGTGATGCAAAATGAGTATAAAGAAAGTAAGAATAAAAGAAAAGAATACCAAGTTGGGTGCAATGAAAAAGGAATAAGAAAAGAGAAAGATATGCAAAAGATGATAAAAAAATAATATGATAATTGAAAAGACCATATCCATCTTAAGCATGTGTGACCAATAAAAGAGAGAAAGAAGAGAAGGTTAGGAGTTGAAACCCCAAGATTTTAGTGTAGTGTCAAGGAGCCATAGTCACTTTAAAATATCCATGAATATCATACCAGCCCCTGACCTATATTACAAGCTTAATAAAAGCCCTATTGTGATCCTAACTGACCTGTCTGAAGACTTGGGTACCGACTAAAAGGGAAAGCCTATGGCATTTGACATGCAATATTTGGAACTTCATTCTGAGAGTGAGTCTTATGATTATCCCTATGCTATGTATGTGAATTCTGATATGAGTGAGGGGATTTCTTTGTTGTGATGGCACACTGTGTATGTTGCTAGTCACTGACATATTTAGATAGTGTGATATGGGTATATGCTTAGTTGTTATTGCTAAATTTTTGCGATATCTCAATCTTTGTGAGTTGCATGGTTGTTTTCAATAATAGACACAATTGCTTTTAATTTGAATGACCTTGGAGATGGTTAATATGTTTTGAGCTTAAGTGAATAACTAACTGCTGAAAGTGCTCTGTATCGTCTTGGTTGTGTTTAGTTGCTTGAGGATAAGCAATTGTTATAAGTTGAGGGTGTTGATGTGTGAGAAAATGCTAACATATTTATGCTTTTAGCCATGACTAATTGTGAAGTATTAAGAAACTTTTGTCATATTTGATTAGTTTTACTTTAATTTTGCAGTAAAAGATGAGATGCAGGGGAACCAACAAAAATGGAAGCAAAAAGGTTGAATTCTGAAGCAAATAAAGGACAAGTGTGGCTGATGACATTTATGATAAGTCATCAGCCTGGTGATAATCTATCAAGGCCACTGTCAGCCTCAACCAGAGTATGGAAGTTGAAAAGAAGTTATGAAGACATCTTATGACAAGGCATTAGAATTGTGATAAGGCACCAGGATCAGCGTCAGCCTTAGATAGAAATCATCAAAATGGAAGAGGAGCTGATGGCGTCCATGATACATCGTCAGACTCCTAATATCTCATCATCCATATCGTCAGCCTTAGGAATTGATTGGCAACATTGAAGAAAATCTGACGCCATTCCTGATAAGGCGTCAGACCCTTGATAAGGCATCACAAAATGGTGTCACCTGTCCGAGAAATTTACTTAAGTTGTTATTTTATTTCCTTAATTAGACTCAAGTATAAATAGCAGCTTTTAGGGTTTTCTAATTATCATTATCATATCTTGCAATATACGTTGTGCATGATTTTTCTCTCTCTAGTTCCAATATGCTCTAGAACATTATTGTTGAGAGAAGATTGTCATCAATATTTTGGGAGTTTTGAATTGAAATTTAGTTCAACTTACACTTCTTGATTTTCATCATCGTTGTAAGTTAATCTTCCCAATTATGAATTCAATTTGTGTACTTGTTAATTGCATCATGAGTGGCTAAACTCCATTAACCTGAATTATGGGATCTAGGGTTAGGTCTTGATAAGGTGCTAAGTATTCAAGATTCAATAGGTGGTAGGATTTCTTGATAATTCTGATGCTTTAATTAACATATGTTGGTTGCAAACAGTAGACACACCTTCTTTGATTTGCTTGAAAAAGAAATCAAATATAGTAGGAAGTGAATTATCAACAGGGACTCGGAAATCCTTTATTTAATAATCAGTGTTGTAACAAGGTTGGTTAACCTGATGTAAAATCTGGGCAGTGAATAGAAATTCCCTAAGTCCGAGAGGATTAGGAAATTAAACAATTAAGTAGGTCGAGAGACATTTGAGCATAACATCTATAAAGATATCTTGTTATCCTACCCACCATGACAATCTTGAATCACCTTTAGTATCTGTCATGTACCGTAAGCCCTAGTGAACATAATTCTTGTTATTTCATGAACTCTTGATTACAAACATCGAAATTAAAGTGACAAACAATTATTCGGACACTTAAACCCCCCATTTCAGGAAACATTAAAGTATCAGTGAATTACAACGATCGCTTACACCCATTCAAGAGTGTAATTTGAGCATTATCAATTGTACCCTAATTAGAATTCCCAGCTTTCTCATAACTACTAACCAATTTTACAATATAGGGTTGGGGTCATAACCACTTCAAAAGTCACAAGTTTAGAGAAAGTTACCATTATCAAATTCCTCCACCATAGCCATGCACCCACATGGTCAAAACCATATTAAAAACATAGAAAACCATAATTAAACCATTGAAAAGCATTATTCAACCATAAGCATTCAAAATCTCCAACCTTTATTTCAAAACCATAACATTATCATGAAAGCCATACATTAAAATATGTGCATTAAGTAAAATAACAATGAGGGAGGAGTAACATGCCTTAGACACCAAGAAGTACGAAGATAATCACCCTTGAAATCCTTAATTGATTAACTTGATGAAACCTTAGCTTTTTCTTGAACAAAAGGTTTGAGAGTGAATTTAAGAGTGTTTTATTGGGAAAGATGTGTTAATAAAGTCCCAAAGAGGGTTTTAGTCATGGTATCAAAGAGACTTAAAGTGGTAAATGTGTAGAATGCCCCCAACTTAAAACTATAAATATCTGTCCTTGGTTACGAGTCGACCCATTGAATCCTCACCACATCATAAAAATCGTAGCCTTGAGTCATATCCTAGATAGTGAGTTGGACACACATACACTATCCATCTTACGACTCCATGTTCCAACTCATAACCAGAGCCTACGACCCATAGGGTCTAGTCGTGACTAACACAGTATACAAATAGGTCAGACATTGGAAAACCTACTCATCCTTACCACTGGTAAACTATCCTCATGGTTCTTAGTGATATACTCGTACACAGAGCCAACTTAAGCCACTGTGCTACTAATTTTATTAAGGCTTGTCCTAACGACTCGTCACCACTCCTAACGGCTTATACCACAAAGTCATAACCGAGATAAAAAACCTAATCACCATTCACTAGAACCCTTATAAATAGGGTCACTGGACCCATGAACATACCATATGACTTATTGGATCAAGTCATAATCAAGGCAGTGAGCTCAAAGCTCACGAAATTTCCAAGGGCCAAGAATCTGGGGTATTTTAATTCCCCTCCACTTGGATCATTCATCCTCAAATGATGGATAAGGCAGTGACTAGAAAAATCAAACCCCCATTTATCTTTGCTCTTACCTTTAAGACAGAAAATAATTTACCAAGGAATTCATAATCTACCTTTAACAAAGATAGAAAACAAGAATTCTACGAACAACACATAACTTGAGCAAGATTTTCTGGAATGGGGAATAGGAATGGATACTTTGACTTCATGTCCACTTCAGCTTTTCAAGTAGACTCTTCAACCTTGTGGATCCTCCATAGACCCTTTACTGAAGCTACGTCCTTGGTCTATAACTGACTAACTTTTTGATCCAAGATTTCAACTGGGACATCCTCATAAAATAAGGAATCCAAAATACCAGTATCCTTGATAGGCACAATTTGCGATGGATCACCCACACACTTTCTTAACATAGATACGTGGAACACCGGGTTAACAGAGCTCAAGATAGAGGGAAACTCTAATTCATATGCAACATTTCCAACCCTTTTTGAAACCAAGTATGGACCAACATACTAGGGATTGAGCTTTTCTTTCTTCCAAAAATGCATCACTCCCTTTATGGGAGATACCTTCAAGAACACCCTATTCCCAACCTTAAACTCTAACTTCCTACATCTCACATCTAAATAGGACTTTTGGAGACTTTGGGCAAGTTTAAGCTTATCCTGAATAACCTTCACTTTTTCCATATCTTGGTGGGCCAAATATGGTCCAAGCATCTCCGCCTTACCAACCTCAAACCACCCAATAGAAGAACTACACCTCCTACTTTACAAGGCCTAAAACAGAGCCATCCCAATTCTAGAGTGGTAGCTATTATTAAATGGAAACTCTATAAGAGGCAAATGTTTAACCCAACTACCACCATAGTAAAACACAAAAGCTTGAAGCATATCTTCCAATATAAAAATAGTTCTTTCCGCTTGTCCATCTGACTGTGGGTGGAAAGCAATACTAAGACACATTTTAGTCCCAAAACCTCTCTAAAATGGATGCTAAAAATATGATGAGAACTGAGCACCACAATCCAAAATATTAGAAACAGGGACCTTATGCAACTTCATAATCTCTTGGAGGTACAATTTTGTATAATCCTCTGTCGATAAATTAGTCCTTACTGGAAAGAAGTGAGCAAACCTTTTTATCCTATCAATGATGGCCCAAATCAAAGCAAACTGATTTTGAGAGAGAGAAAGACCGGTGATGAAATCCATATTGATCACTTCCCACTTCCACACAGGTAACTCAATTTCTTGATACAATCCTCAGGGCCTTAAGTGCTCAACTTTCACTTACTAACACAATATACGTTTAGACACAAAACTGGCCATATCTCACTTAATATTGTTCGACCAATAGATCTCTTTAAGGTCATAATATATTTTCATCAAAGTAGGATGAATGGAGTAACACGAATCATGCGCCTTAGATAAGATCCTCTTTCTCATCCCATCTATGTCGGGAACACATAATCTTCCTTGGTACCACAAGGTACCATCACCATTAATGTTAAAGGATATAACTTTATACCTACCTACATCACCCTTAATTTGAATCAAGATAGTATCTAACACTTGCTTCTCTTTCACCTCAGCACCAAGAGATGACTTTTCTGCCTCTTGAACAAAGATACCACCATCTTCCTAGTCTAAGAGACAAACTCCCAGGTTAGCTAATCAGTGGATGTCCTTCACCAATTCCTACTTATAATCATCCATATGAGTTAGACTCCCATTGTATAACGTGGTAAGATCATAAAAAACCACATTAGCTTTACCTCGATGGTAGTGGAGACTCATGTCATAATCCTTGAGTAGATCAAGCCATCTTCTTTGCCTGAGGTTAAGCTTTTTCTGAGTAAACACATACTGCAGGCTTTTAGGATCTAAAAAGATATCCACATGCACTTCATATAGATAGTGATGCTAATGTTTTAATACAAACACCACGACTAATAACTCTAAGTCATGATTTAGATAATTCTTCTCATGTAAATTCAACTATTTAGAGGCATAAGAAACCACCTTTCTATGCTATATCAAAACTTAACCAAGTCCCACATGGGACACATCACAATAAACCATAAATCTGCCAGTGCCTTCAGGCAAAGTCAACACCAGAGCTGAAGTCAGCTTATCCTTCATCTTTTCAAAGCTACCCTCATAAGCATTGGACTAAAAGAACTTCACCTTCTTCTGAGTTAACTTAGTCAAGGGGAAAGTATTATAGAGAAACTTTCCACAAATCTCCTGTAGTAACTGGCTAAACCCAAGAAGCTCTGAATATCAGTTGGAGTCGTGGTTCAAGGCCACTTCTTAACCACTGAAACCTTTTATGGATCCACCATGATCCCTTAACCAGATATGACATGACCCAAAAAAGTGGCAACATTTATCAAAAATTCATATTTTGATAATTTGGCATACAACTATTGCTCTTTTAGGGTTCGCAAAACTATGCTGAGGTGATAGGCTTGATCCACCCTACTCTTAAGAGTACATTAGAATATTATAAATGAACACAATGACGAAAAAATCCAGAAACTGATGAAAGACCCTATTTATCAAGTCTATGAATGCCGCCGGGGCATTAGTCAACCAAAAGACATAACCAGGAGCTCAAAATGACTATATCAAGTTTGAAAGGCAGTCTTAGGGATATCCACCTCCCTAATCTTTAACTGATGATACCGAGATCGAGGATCGATCTTGGAGAAAAAATTAGCACCCTGAAGTTGATCAAACAAATCATTTATTCTCGAAAAAGGGTAATTATTTTTTCTTGCCACCTTATTTAATTGCCGGTAATCAATATACATACGAAGTGGACCATCCTTCTTGATCATGAACAATATCGGTGCACCCTATGGAGACACACTAGGATGGATAGAACCTTTTTCTAAAAGATTCTTTAATTGATTCTTAAGTTTTTTTACTCAGCTAGAGGCATTCTATACGGTGGAATAGAGATAGGACGAGTGTCCAAAATAAGGTCAATCCCAAAATCAATCTCTCTATCAAGATGGACACCAGAAAGGTAATTAGGAAAGACCTCAGGAAATTTATTTACCACTGGATGAAGTGTAAAAAAGGACCCTCTGAGTTAGAATATTTAACCCGAACCAGATGATAGAGAAACCCCTTAGAGATTAATCTCCAAACTCTATGATATGATATGAACCTTCCCTTGGGTGCTACAGAACCTCCCTCCCATTTAATAATCGAATCATTAGGGAATTTAAAGATGACCTTATGGGTCCGACAATCTAGATATGCATAGCACGAGTGCAACAAATCTATCCCCAATATGACATCAAAATCAATCATGTCTAGTTCATCCACCATGGTGTCACGACCACTCACAGATACCACACAACCCCAATAAACTCGCATGCCAACAAAAGAGTCACCTACTAGGGTAGAGACAAAAAAGGGGTTTGAAATACACTCGAGACCAAATCTAAAATACATTGCCACAAATGGGGTGCCATAAGAAAGAGTAGACCTCGGGTCAAATAAATAGTACACATCATGAGAAATGAGTTTCAACATACAAATAACGGCATCAGGATATGCCTCAGACTTTTGATGGGTTGCAAGAGCATAAAGTCGATTCCAACCAGTGCCAGATCCAGATGGCGCACCCTTTGGTGCTAGAGTTGATGAAGAGGAAACTAGAACCTTGTTTCTCTCATAAGCAACTTTAGCTACTGGACAGTTTCTAAGAATGTGCCTTGGCTAACCAAAGTTGAAGTACTTGTCTTTTCTTTAATCACAGAAACCCTGATGCAATCGACCATAAATTCTGCAGAGACAATATAATAGAGATGATTAGGCCTCACTAGCATGAGATTGGGAACCATATGCCCTATAATTATCGCCACCCTAAAAACCTTTGTCACCAGATGACTTTGGGTAGGGAGTACTAGCCTTCGCGTAAGACCTAGAATTTCCCCACTTTCTTCTGGACCACTTCCACCATCCCCGTCGCTCTACTATTGACCTTCCCCTTGCTCTAAATATTGGAATTTCTTACTCTGCCTCTCCCCAATTCAAACCTGCCTCCTCTCTTACTCTACTTATTGCATATACACTACTAGTTTGGAAATATCCAAGTCCTTATTCAACAAGACAGTCTTACTTTCCAAAATCAAGTCTCAGGACAATTTTGGAGTGATCTTTCTTATTCTATCCCTCATGTTTGAACTGGGATCCGAAGCATACTACGATAATTGGTGAAACTTTAAGGAATACTCCTTGAATAACATCTTTCCTTTCTTTAAGTTAACAAACTCTTCTGCCTTTTCCTCCCTCAACTATTGAGGAAAGAAACAGTGAAGAAAAGCTTTAGAAATGTCCTTCCACAAGGCGGACTCCACATCTAAACCTATGAGCTGCTCCCATTCTTCATACCACTGATGAGCTACATATTTCAACTGGTAGGCTACAAACTCAACACCTTCCACCTCAGTAACATGCATCACCCAAAAAATCTTTTCTATTTCATCTATGGAGCCTTGAGAATCCTCCTCAAATTTTGTACTAGTAAACACAGAATGATTCAACCTCATAAATTGACCAACTCTAGTGGCCTCGGGTGATGGAGAAACATAATCCATATGCTCAGTATGAGAGGCGACCAGATGAGTGAGTAAATAGATCAACTGGCAAAACTCAATATTAGATACATCAACTAGAGTTGTCTGAGGAGGGATAGGAGGAATCAATGGAGGGAGGAATCAATGGAGCTCCATTACTGATAACGCTTAAAGTACACCTCTCTAATGAGAATGTAAGAGATCGTGTTCAATATATATCCCAACTAGGTTAGGGTTGAATACCACAGGGAATATGGTGCAGATTTAAGTCTTTTGCAAGTTAATTAACTGGTAGTCGGTTGTTTCCTGAAAAAGGTGTTTTAGAGAGTAACAAGTAATTGTTGGTCACTTCAATTATTAATGTTTTAATCAAGAGTTTATGGAAAACTAGAATTATGTTCACTAAAGGTTTTGGTACTTGACAATTGCTAATAGTGATTCAAGATTCTTACGGTAGGTATGGACAACAAAATATCTTAATCGAAGTTATGCCTAAATGTCTCTTGACCTACTTAAGCATTTAATTATCTAATCCTTTCAGACTTAGAGAATTTATGCTTATAGACCAGATTTTATCTCAGGTTAATCAACCTTGTTACAGCATCGACTATTAATCAGAGGGTTAACGCCTCCAAGTCCCTGTTGATAATTCACTTCCTACTGTAGTTGATTTCTTATTTCAAGAAAATCAAAGTAGTTGGTATCTATTGTTTGCAACCAACAGATAAGTTATAAAACCACAAAATTATCAAGGAGTCCAACTACCTTTTGAATCTTGATCACATAGCAACTGTATAAACCCTAGCCCCTAGATCCCATAATTTGGGCTAAGAAAATTAGCCACACATGATGTAATGAACAAAACACATAGTTGGCTTCATGATTTAAAAGATACACTTACAGCAAGATGAATAACAAGTGTTTATCCAATAAGATCAAAAGAGAAAATCCCAAAATAATAGTGAAATTATGGAGAAAACTAGAGAGAAAATTCTCCAAAACTTGAAGTCAAAAGTAGTCAATGTATTATGAATGATGACAATTAGAAAACCCTAAAAGCTGCTATTTATACTTAAGTCTAATTATGGAAATAAAATAGCAAATTAATTATTTTTCTCGGACAGGTGACACCCAATTGTTACGCCTTATCAGAGGTTTGACACCTTATTAGGAATGTCGTCAGACCCTTTTTCATTTCCCTAAGTTCTGCCTAAGGCTGACGATGAGGCCTGATGCCTTATCAGGAGTCTGACGACGTATCAGGAATATCATCAGCTCCCTCTTGAATTTTATGTTCTCTGCTTAAGGCTGACGATGATCCTGATGATGTATCACAACTCTGACGCCCTATCACAAAATGTCTTCACACTTTTACTTCAACTTCCATTATCTGGTTAAGGATGACAATGAGCCTGATAACTTATCACAATGTTGACGACTTATCTGAAATGTCGTCAGCCACACTTCTATTGGTTTTTGCTTAGAATTGAACTCTCTTATTCCATTGATGTTGTTTTCCTCTCCTCTTGGCTTTTACTGCAATATCAAAGATAAACCAATCAAATACAACAAAAGTTTCTTAAGACTTCACAATTATTTATAGTTAAAAAGCATTAAATATGTTAGCATTAGCTCACACATCAATTACGACCATCAGAAATAGTAGCCCTAGACATAGTATAAACCCCTGCAGTTGGAAGTGTTCCATTTACATTATCCTCAGTTAGGATAGAAGGGTTTCAGCAGATATCAGATGTTCTCAGAGGCGTGATATGAAAGGCGAACAAACAGGAATTAGAGAGATCCAAGGTCTTAAACTTACAGGCCAAAAATAGAACACAAGAAAGAGAAATATTTCTTAATACCTCATAGCCTATCCCTATAAGTGTGGTGTGCTTTCCACCCTTAAAAGAGACTCTACTCGACACGACTTTGCGGATACCCAATTGACCATGAACCTAGGCTCTGTACCAATCTGACATGAATCAAACTAGGGCCTAGTAATGTCGGGTATCTCAAGTCTAACGAGGACCAGAGACCACCCCAATACCCAAATCGTTAACCACCCTACACCTCATATAGGATGAATCCTGAAGATATAACGAAATAAGATAACTTCAAATTAAAGATATGATAATAAATCTAAAATCAAAACCAAAAGCCATAACCATTTAACCATCTAATACCAATCCCAATGCCAATACCACTACCAATGCTAACACTAATACCAACACCACCTATGCCGATAGTAGTTCAATAAAGCCACTAACCAGAATTAAATTTTATCCAATCGAGACATAAACCCAACCATATCCAAAACAAAGACTAAAGAAATAAAAATGATAAAAAGAAGTCCATAGAATGAAATAGGGTCTATGGAGGCTCACCACTTCAGTCTTACTTAAAACCTGTCCCCAAATCACCAAGTCACTGAGCAGGAGGAGTAAAAGTATAGCAGATTCCTGCATCGCATGGGGATACAATGCTTGAAGATAGTTAGCAAGGTAAACACTATCTTGCTCAGGGATAAAGATAAAGTAATTCCATTAATCCAAAACAAAATCAAATAACCATATACAATGACATACATATATGTATATTACACCGGGAAAGGGAACATGGTTTAACATATATTTAAAACCTTAACCTGGATTGTATAGACTTACCATCATAAATCCACACACGAGCTATATAGGTCTATTGTTACCCCTAAACGGGACCCAGTGCGTGTAGCTACATAAACCGGAGATATCATAGGCAGTTGGGGATTCCCGTGTGCCCTTTGCCCTTCATGATACATATGTACAAGTATAGACTTGGGGGATTCCCACATATTCCACAAGAATATAATCACTAAGACCAACCCTTATGTCGGCAAACATGAGTTTTCAGTGTCCATCCTTCGAACTCACACCTTTACAGCTAGCTATCACAACCCCCATTATTGGCTAATTAAAACATTTAGCACATAGCCAAACCACCAATTCCAGGAGTCAAATATTAAGGCATTATAAGTGGTATCGTCATACCGACTATAGATTGAAGGCAATTTCATTAGCCAACATTTAGCGGATTCTCGTGTACCCCACAAACTCCATTATTAAAATCACTTGGGGGATTCTCATGTACCCCGCAAGGTTTTCTAAACCATCATTAACCTTTTTTTCTATTTATGCAATTCATTAGGTCAAGAAATAAATCAAACCAAACATTTTAGGGATTCCATTGTAGCACTAATTTGAATTCCACCTTTCTCATAACTAATAACCAATTTTACAATACAGGGTTGGGGTCATAACCACTTCAAAAGTCACAAGTTTAGAGAAAGTTACCATTATAAAATTCCATCACCATATTTATGCACCCACATGTTCAAAACCATATTTAAAAAATAGAAAACCATAATTAAACCATGGGATAGAATTATGCAACCACAAGAATTTAATATCACCAATACTTATTTCAAAACCATAAAAAACCATGAAAGCCATACATTAAAATAAGTGCTTTAAGTAAAATAACAATGAGAGAGGAGTAACATACCTTAGACACCAATAAGTATGGAGAGAATAACCCTTGAATTCCTTAATTGATTAATTTGATAAAAACCTAGCTTCTGCTTGAACATAAAGTTTGATAGAGAATTTGAGAGTGTTTTACTAGGAAAGATGCGTTAATAAAGTCCCAAAGGACATTTTAAGTTGTAGTATCAAAGAAACTTAAATTGAGAGATATCCTAAATGCCCCCAACTTAAAATTGTAAAAAGCTATCCTTGGTTACGAGTCGACCCATTGACTCATCACCACATCATATGAATCATAGCCTTGAGTCATATCCTAAATAGTGAGTTAGACAACCATACACTATCTACCTTACGACTCCATGATCCCACTCATAACCTGACACTATGACCTATGACTCATCCCTACCACTCATAACCTATCCTCATGGATCTTAGTGAGCCACTCATACTCAATGCCAAGTAAAGACATTAAGTTAGTGATTTGGTTAAGGTTTGTCCTAACGACTTGTCAGCACCCCTAATGACTCGTACCACTAAGTCATAACCAATATAGAAAACCCAATCACCATCCATTAGAACCCTTATGACTAGGGTCACCTGACCTATAATCACACTATACGGCGCATTTGATCAAGTTATAATCAAGGCAGTAAGATCAAAGCTTAGGAAATTTCCAAGGGAAAAAAATCTGGGGTGTTTCAAGTATACTCACAATACACAATCATGTATTTTTTCACAAAAAAATATAGAGATGAGTGCTCATAAATTTGGTTTCCAAATTGTGCACCATATTTGGGTCGGAGCACTACCATAGCAAGTGGACAAGATATTTTTTCCAAGTCAAAAACTCTACATTTTTAAGATCTTCTTTGAAGATGGATCATGGAAACATACCATGAATATTGATACAAAACTTGTAATTAGCTATTTGATGGGCTAATAAGTTATTCCTCGAAGTGATATACTTTGATGTTTGTTTTACCATTGTAGAAACAAGTCTGTTTGGTGAGTTACACAAATCCATACACCTCTCGTGATAAAATTTGCAAACCTCATATTTTGTCAAATAGAGCGACAATGGGAAATTCTCTTTCAACTGCAAACATTGCATTCACCAACTCAACAATGTTTGACGTCATAATATTATACCTATACAAAAAATTACTTAGTAATACATAGTATTAGAATAAACTCAAACAAGGCACTAAATTAATAATAATTTACTTATGTCCCAGACAAAATACCCTACTCGATTTGTGGAATCCAACATATTTGACATGTTCGACTGCCTTGGGTACCATGTCCCTTATTTGATTGAAATGTTAATAGAAATCAACTCTATCATATGATTTAACTACTTTATAAAATTGAGACACGACCTTAGATTTATGAAATTTATTTTGAATATATTCCCCAAGGTGCCTCATGCAATAAGCATAGTAAACTAAAGGGTAGATAACTTAAACCATCTTTTAGATATGTGGATGCCTATTATAAATTATACATAATTCATTGGTATTATCCACATAGCTTCTCATTTGTTCAAAATAATATTGATATAAGGAATCACATTCCTTGTCCACTACATAAACAGTCACCTAAAAATGTGATTCTTTGTATCCTATGCCACTATAAATGATAATAAAATTCCTTCTTTCTTGCTCTTCAGTAATGTCCCATCAATGAATATGAATTTTATCATTTGTTGAAAAAAGAATCCAATCCTCATTGACAAAAAAGTACTTTAACCTTCTATTTTTATTAACCTGCAATACCGTCTTACTTTTCGGATTCGCGGACTCAAGCATATAAATTGTATGCATCAACCACATCATACCCGTGCTCATATGTTTCCCTAACTAAAGACTTTGAAATCTCCATGACCTTATAAATCTTCTAATAACTCACATAAATTCCAATTTTATAGGAAGTTAATTGGCCATATCTCTTGTAGATGGGCCTTTTTCTATTCTTGAAGCTACTTTTGAAGTATTTACCGATAACCTTTATTGTGGTGTGCAAATTATGGCTTATAATATGCTACAAACCACATGTGTAATCTTTTTATAAGTTCTAATGCAGAATTTGTCAAAACTTATGAATATCACAACCCTCAAACACCTCTTTCACTTGAATGTACATATCTAAAATAATACACACTATGCGAATTAATCACCTTTTTGAGTCTGGAATTATTTTTCAAGCAAACAATATGCAATAAAGTGACTAGTTCTTACTTATTCTTGAATGTCATGCCCTTCCCTTATAGAAACCTATTTCATCATTTTAAAGATTGCTAGACTGTGTTAATTGAGAACTGGCGACTATATTGCTCATAACAATGGGCGTATGTATTTGGCCCTCCTCCACTTAAACTCCACTCTAATCATCTAGAATATCTATGTCCACACTATAATTTCATCATTTAACATATCTTGTTGGTCTTGTTCTATATTCTGATTCTCTATCGAATGAAATTGAATACATGAATCCATTACTACATCGTAAAGTTCCAAATATTACCTGAATTCAACCAATGTAGGGTGTACCCAAACTAGGATCTGCACTGAAAAGGCTTAGTATTAGAGAGTATGATCCACTTGTACTCAGTAGGTATCGTAAGATGACAGAGCAAAGTAGATAATAAAACATACAAAATACACACTAAGGGCACATTACCTATAATCAGAAAATGCTCTATTATGATAGCCCACACCGCTTGCATTAATAGTTCTATACTACTCAAATATATTGCAAAAAACTTCAGAAAGGACCAAGGTACACAATATACCACAACAAGTAAAGCACAGAAGGATAACATATGTAAGAACAAGTACAAGTAATGAAAGATATAAAAAATTGATAAATAACAAGTCAAGGAAGGAATACAATCACATGGCATCCATAATAAAGTAATTACAATTAAAATGATGAGAATGATGCTGATTATGTAATGCAAGAGGTCATTCATAACCATTGAGACTATCTCACAACCTCCGTATACACCTACGGAGCTAAATCTTCCCTACATAGGGACCATGAGGCGTTTGTCAACCCATATACAATCCATATCCATATCTCCTCCTCGGCACATCTCCTGAGGAGGTTTTCTATAAGATGTTACATTTTATATCAAAAAAGCTAGTTTTTCTTAGTTTTCCCAATAATTCCATGGTGTTACCAATGAATGTACATGATATGAGGATGTAATGCTCACAACCAACCACAATGAGTATATCCATATCCAACCAATGTACCAACCAAGTGAGTCAAATATCCATTCAATATTTCAAACTATCCATGAAGACCAACACGATTCATTTGCTAATAGAGTATGAACACATCACAATACACAACTGGTACCACAATAGGATTTTCATCAAACAAAATATGATTATTTTAATCCTTATAGGCTGTCAATATCACATAGGACCCTACACGGTCACATATAGCACATAATGTCCCAAAAATACAAACACATCAAACATTGTCCCCCATATATGCACAAGACAATAGGATAGAAATTTTTTAATGATGAATTCCCAAGCCCTTAACATGCCTTTGTATCAAAATTAACTACCCAACCAATTTGAAAGAAGTTAAGCCATAACTTATGCCAAAAGTTGAAATCCAACCCACAACCCTTATTCCGCTATCTTAGTCCTCACGAATGGACCAGGAATAAACTAAGATATGGAAAAATAGAATGTATGCATCAAAAGAAAGCCAACAATACTCATATTACCTAGTTTCAAGTTGGGGTCAAAATAGACCTCTAAAATGGGTTCTTAAAAAGAAAAGAAAAATTATAACTTTATTTTAGAAACATATTCTAATATTTTTAGGAGTCTTTAGCAGAAAACCCAAGTGAAAATGAGTTAAGAATGAGGTTCAAATCAATGAAAAACTATTTTCAAGCTTTACCGGGTAAAAATCCAATTAAATATCAATAATTGAAGTTGTTTTGAAGATGAAATTGAGAGAAAACTAATAATTATAAGATTAAAAAATTCACCCAAGTGAAAAAGTTTTGAAATCAAGGTTTAAATTAAAGAAATACAAGTTTTTGGCCTTACGGGCCAAAATCCCCATATTCCATAGTTTAATTCGAGTTTAAAATAGGATACAGATGATAAAGATTGAAGGAAATAATTGAAATAGGTGTTATAGAGCTTACCCAAGCTTAGATGTTGAGAAAGTGGCTTATAATCACAACATCTTAAGTCTTACAAATTGTGAAAATAGCGAAAAATAGGTATTTATATAACTTAGGCATTGTGATTGCGGACCAGGTGTTGTTAATACAGTACCATTGTGGAAAGGGTTTCCCAATTGTATCTCTTGAAATGTAAGACCAATCGCAATCGCGACACTATCTTTGCAATCATGGGTGAACCAGCTGGGGACTTGGTGTATTCAAAGTCTTTGCGGGCCCCTCAAAATTCATCCAGAACCCCGTGAACGCAAATGAACTATGCTACCCTATCACATTCGATGATCAAGACTCAATGGATCAAAATTCATCCATCAACATTGAATTCGTGGTCTTCATCCTCACACACTTCCATTATTTTAAATGATTCCACAGACAAGATATCATCTAAACATAATGTGGAAGAGTGCTTTGGATGATTGACCTCTATATCCATCTCCTCATAAGTGATTGGCCTTATGTCTTAATTCATATCACATATGATATCATATTTTTCTTTTTGGAGATCCAACATTCGTTGAAACATAGCTTCCATGCCACCCTTTCTGGTCGTTGTTCTTTTTTTTCTTGACCATAAGACCTGTCAGACTCATAAGAAGAACTAGAATTTAGGTTAGCACAATAGGAAGAGGGGGCATTTGAGAAATCAATCCAATGTCCATCTTGACCACAATATAAAGAACAATTATACTCCCAGTAGGGTGGAGATGGTGCACACATCTCTCTCCGAGGAGCATATCTACAATCTTACCAAAAGTGAGGTCCATCACAATACGGACATGGATCATCAAGATAAGATTTCCAATCACCTAACTCATGTTCATTCCAAGATGCCATAGTAATAAGTAAACTAAAATAAAAATCTACCTAACACAAGAAATAAAATAAATCCAAAAACAAATATTTACAAGTTTGAATTTAAGCAAGTAGGCTAAAATTCCAAACCAACTCAATACGCCAAATTGTTCCCTGGCAATGGTGTCATTTTTGATAATGCTCAACATACACTTCAATTTAGTGAAAGACGGTCGTCGTCAATATATTTACCCAACTTTGGAGTCGGGGTCAAATCCACAGGGAACAATGTGAATAGCGATTAAACTAATTTGAAACTAAATCTACAAGTTAAATTCAAATAAATTATACGAAACAATAAGATGGGGTTTTTTAATTGTTGAACAAAAGATATTATCACTTCAATTCATTTTAGAACTCAAAGCTTAGAATTTCAATATTTCAAATCAATGATATCGAAAAACTAGGGTTGTGATCACTATGATTATTAATCCCCATTGAATAATAATTGTATTACCGGGTTCTCATGACTTGTGGGAAACACCAAAATATCAATTTTGATAGTTCATCTAAGTGTTTCTCAACTTACCTAGATGATTAGCTTCCTAAATTTTCTCGAACATAGGAAACCCTCCTATTCATACTGAATTTATCTCAAGTTGATCAATATTATTACAACATTAATCATTAGATGGGAGCTTAACCTTCCCTAATCCTTGTTGATAATTCGCTACCTTTAGTTTATTTCTCAATTTGAGTAAATCAATCGAATGCGGGATCTATTGTTTGCACTCAAATAGAAATCAATCATTACTAAGGAATTATCAAGATGTTCTCATAATCACTCAAACCCTAACCAACTACTAAATCAATGAAAGAAAAGTCATAGATCCCACAACCCTAGTTGCGGGTTTTAGTTGCTCATAAGATAGAAAGAGATAACAATGGTTGAATTCATAATTTAAAGAAATTAAACTTACAAAAGATGAAATCCAAATTTGATTCTCCTCCAAGTACCATAAGAATTTCCCACAACTAAATCAAAGAGTTGAAAAGTGGATTCTAAGTTAAGAGAGCCAAAAAGAAAAGTAAACTCACTTGGAGTAAATTCAAGATGTGAGGCCTTCGTGATACTGAATGAAACCCTAAAAGCTGCTATTTATAGCTATAATTTAAAAGAAATTTGAAATTCAAAAATTTAGAATTTTCTTTTTAGGTGATGACATTTGTGATAGCTTATCACAATTCTAATAGCTTATCACAGAAATCAGACCTTCTGTCTATGGGTGACGACATTCATGATAGCTTATCATAAGTCTGATAGCTTATCACAGAATGTCGTCAGACTTTCTTCCCAGGGGTGACTACATTCCTGATAGCTTATCATAGATTTGATAGCTTATCACAAATGTTGTCAGAAAATCTTCAAAACTTGATTTCTTGATTATTTCACCAAAAATCATCCTTCTTGACATGAAGTTCATGTATTTTCACGTATCTTGACTTTCCTACAAAAGCATAAGAAATATCATCAAAAACACCAGTAGTTACTTAAGAACTTACAATCTTTTTGAGTTAAAAGTCTTAAATGTGCTAATAGAATGATAGAACATCATGCACCCATAGCTATCTCGATATGCCTTTGCTTATCAATAGTCTCACTCAAATCATGTTTGACCCATTTCAAGGCCTATTCAAATGGTATATTAGGATCCTGGAACTCCATCTCTCTGCCTCTCTTGGTTCTAACTATGAGGATGACCATAATGATGCTAGGTCCACATGAATGTGCTGATAGAACAACTAGAGGTATAAATTGAGGGATGACCATAATAATGCTCTTAGTGAGAGAGAGTATCTCTGCTCAAAGTATGGATACCTCTTATCTAATATCACCTTGATTGGGGGTCTCAACATCATTAAAATAGGCTAACACTCTACCCTTAAAAGTATCTTTACGATTAGGCACCTCAGGTTAGAATTATGAAATCTCAGCCAATGCAACTTATGATCTAGTTTCTGCTGCCCCAAGTGTCGTTTGTACCCAAGGCCGAATTTGCCTATATAATAATGCCACCTCAACCTTAATATTGTATATCTGAGAGATGGTAACTCTCTTACTATCTATAAAAACTCATGCAATACAATAAAAATACCTATAGCAACTTTTGTAGTAGAGGGCCAAGGGGGTGGTGTAGATATCCAACTACCTCTAAAGAACAAGCTGGAATTGAAGTGGATGTGGATGTGGATGGGGTACCTTCACACTATGTACTTATCTCAGGGTCCTTTCTCTGCTCTTCTATCTCAAAATCTATACTAACACCCACTAAAACACCCTTTGTACTAGTAGGCTCCGCAGGGACTGACAAGATCTCTGATTAGGCTACCATGACTATCAGAGGCATACGAGACCTCTATTCCAGGACTGGGTTTTCTGGATCCTTGATCATACTATTATGGGCCACACCTATCGCCTCTAATATCACATTAACACGAATGTCTAGAACTCCAAACTCGTCAGATACCAACTATACTAAGCAAGGAAAGTGCAGTGTGATATTCTCTTTAAAAGCCCGCTCATGCATCTCATATATAATGATGGCCACAAAATAAATATTATAAATGAATGCCATACTTACAAGAAGTAATGCACTATCCTAAGCAAGCAAGTTGTCCTCTGTAGTAGGACATAATCGAACGCACTAATAGCCACTAAAAGTATTGCAGAAAAATTCAACGCCTCCTTCTTAATCATACCTCGCTGCTCGACCTAAGGGTCATCCACCCCAAGAGTTAAAATATAACTGGCAGTCTTTCTCACCAAACGTATCCTCTCACTCATATGTTCAGCCTCTTGCATGGTGCATCTATTACGTTCCAATCTCAAATGATTATCACACTTAGCTATATATACAAGAGCTGCATAACCTAGGCTAAAAATAACTTGATGAATAGCGGTTATTAAAATATCAACAGTGACCCCTTTCATAAATAGCTGCTCTGACTGTGGTAGCTCTGCATGCCTTCTACCTTTAGGTGTAGTCAAAGATACTGTGGTGTGGAAGGAGGCGTAGAACTCCTGCACTAATGATGGGCTGAATGAACCTCGGGGTCAAGTCTTCCTCCTAATTGATATATGTCAAATGCAACCTATAATAATAGTGCTCCAGCCAACTCAGAATGGTAGATTTATCTCTCCTCATAAATAGACCTCTTGGGACAACCGGTCTTGTTCACAAAATTATTTCTCTCATACGACACTTGAAGCCCCTCTACGCACCATCTCATATTTACCTAATTAATAGGTTTGATCAAGATATGTGTAGGATGAAAAACATGATCTGTCTGAGCTAGTGGCTCTATATCTAGTGGTGATACTTGATGTGAAGTCTGGTTTGCACCCTCCTCAAATTGGGGAAAATAGGTGAATACTTCTAAAATATTGCCTCAAACTCATCGTCATCATGTGACCCCTCCTCAAACTAGGTATCCTGTGTAACTGTCACTCTAGGTGACTCTGATTCCATCTCCACATAATTATCATCATTATCACCCTCAACATTTTCATTATCTCCCTCTTTAGACTAGGGAAGTATGACAATGACATCCTAACTTTCTTTATCCTCGATTTGGGTACTAGGATTTTAGGCCATGGCTGAGCTCCAGGCCAAGGAGAACTAGGTCATCTACTCCAATATGAATGGTCTTCAAGTGGTAAGCCCAGTGTGTCTCTAATGATAGTATCTATTGCTGCATGCTTTGGGCCCCAGTCACTGGCCGATTCACTCTTGTCGGGCTACTCTTGTCCGAGGAACTAGATATTATTCTATTGAGATGTTGCTCTCGGAGGAGTCATCCCTTAGCTTAGAAGGTGCAACCTTTTTCATTGAAGCCTTAGGTGCCATGCGTACCTTAAAAGCCAAGTGTAAAAGCATTTGAAAGATAATGAGGGACCGGAAAACTTGAATAAAAACACAAAATTCAAAAACTTTGAATTTTACTTCAATTTTTACATTCCCATAGATTATACTTAGTCCCAACAAGTCCAATATGCTCACATATTACTAGAATCAATTTTTCAATGCAAAATAGTATGCAAACTTTTGGGGTTCCTATACTTTTTCAGTATTCAACTTTTTTAAGGGCATGATCTAGGGTTTAATTCTAGAAAAATGCCCCATATTTGTAAATTTAGTCTAATTCAAGGTTTCTATATATAAGTTTGTTTATTTCTACATATTTTCAATGAAAATAAACATACCAACTCAATTATTTCAAGTTTAGCGCAAGATACTAGTATTAAGAGAAAAGAATGTTACCTTTTCTTTGAATAAAAAGATGTGAAATATGAAAAAATGAAGTGAAACCCAAGATTTAATGCACACTTATTGATTCTAGATAAGTTGGTGATGTTGGGTGTATTTATGCATTCTAGCTTCACTATTCTAGCCTTTTTAGCCTTGTTTTGAGGATGATTCATGTGCTATATAGGTTGATAATGAGATAAATATGTATCAAAGAATTAAAGCATGTGTTTATGATGATTTAAAGTAATTTCCAAATAATTTTTTACCTAAAAGTTTTATTTAGAGTTCAACCCGGAAAACTAGTGTTACTAGCTTGAGCTAGGTGCTTGTCTAGTTGATTTCGGTGTATTCTATTGTGTTTAATGAGTTACTTATTGTTTGATGTTTAATTATGAGTGGAATAACTTATTATTAGTCATTAAATCTCAATTTGAATGAGTGTATAGCTGGAACTATAAGTGAAAGATCAATGCGAACTAGCTTAGCTTAGCTATTGTTTTGATTCGTCGTTATAGATGTAGTGTTGTGTTTGTCTCCTAATTCATGTGGTTTGATTGTTTAGGATGATTTTGGAGATTAATATGATGATATTTTGATGCTATAAAATCTTGGAATCCATGATAAATACACCACAATACAAATGACCAATAGGGGAGACTCAATACTTAACCAAAATTCGGAGAGCAACTTCTAAAAGCTCAGGGCGATGTGGAGGCGCCGCCTCACCTGGAGAAGGGATATGGGAAGGGTGCAGCCTCACCCAGAGTGGTTCTATATCCAAGTATCAGACATACCTGGAAAGGGGCTATATCCAGGACGACGCCTCATCTAGTCCCAGGCTCAATAACTGATAGTTTCCTTGTCCAACACAGAATTGGCTTTCTCTAATACTATAAATACATGTCATATCACGTTTTACATATATTTGGACATATTTTGGAGATCAAGGGGCTCATACAACTTTTTCATAGGTTTTTTATTATTTTAATTTAGTTCATTAACATTTTTAGTCGTTAATTACCAATTTGTGATTATGATTATGACTATGCGTGGTTAAACGCCCTTTTCCGAGGTTAAAGCCAAAAACATGAGTATTATTATTTTGAATTAAGTTTGTTTGGTTTTCTTATCATTATTTGTTGTTTGTTTATTCTTGTTATAACTATTTTAAGGATTCACGACCCTTATAACACATCAATTGTCTACCTTATGAACTCGGGAGAGGGAATAGGGAGATTGAACATGGGACACACAAATTTTGGGTTTTTATTCTTTTATGAAATAAAGAATTGAACTTAGCACCTAGGATAGGGATGTACTTAGGATCCTAACTTTATTCAAATGTAGGATGATAGCGTAATACACTTAAGTGGCCTATTACATCCCTGCTCAGTGATATAGTTTAAGGTTCAACTTAGGTAAAGGATTTGAGGTTGGGAAACCATAATCATGCAATTAACCCTACAAATCAAAACACATGATAAGAAAGTTAACGAATAAAATTCAATAACGTAGTATGATTGTTCAAAGTTCTTTAACACTGGGTTTTATCCTATTGATTTTTTTAAGATCTTTAATTTCTGCATAGTTTAATTTTCTACAATTTACAAATTCCAAACTATCTTTTTGGTTATGCTTTCATAAATTGAATCTAAATTGTGAACTAAAATTGAATCATTGTTAAATCAAGTCTCTGTGGGATCTATACATGGCTTCTTAAGGGGTCTTTACTACTTGATAAGACCACGTACACTTGCATTTGCGCTTGGGCGTTGTTAAGTTTTTGGACCCATTACCAGAGACTTGTTATTTGGCAACTATTTATTTTAGTTTTACTTTTGGAATTATTTGGTATTTTTTATGCTTGGTCTTGGTTGTGTTTTTGCAGGAAACATGTTTTAAGGTTAGGAAGTTGGTAAGGATAGAGATTTGGTTTAACCAAGCCCCAAACCTAAACAATACTTCCATCAATAAAGGAAAGACACAATCTGTCTCCCTCAATTTTTGCAAATAGAACAAAACCAAGAGAATCCTGCTATAATCACTGCAGAACAACAAACACGTATGATATCTAGCTTCTCATCAGCAGTGGATAGTTTGTAGGGATTTTACATGAGGATCGACAATTGCAGACTTTCATTGAGCTTATTGACACACTCATTTTAAATGGGCTGAGTACAGATTATGTGAAGCTGACACTTTTTTCCCATTTATTATTGGGGGAGGCTAAAAGGCGGTTAAATGCGGAGCCAGCCAATTCAATCACATCATGGGATGACTTAGCCAGAAAGTTCCTCATCAGATTCTTTCCATCAGGCGAGACTATGAGACATTGCAGTGAGATAGTGAGCTTCAAATAAAAGCCTAATGAAAATCTATTTCATGTTTGGGAATGATTTAAGGCCCTCCTTTGGGATAGTCCATATCACCAACAATCCAATGAGGTACTTTCTCATACTTTTATTGAAATACTTGATCACAATACAAAGATTTTGTTAGATCAGTCGCAGGTGGTCATGTGGTAGAGTTGACTTATAATGAGCTATACACATTGTTGAAATGCATAGCACTAGGAAATCTCGAATGGTATTCATATTATATAAGTGCCACAAAATTAATTGCGGGTGTATTGGAGGTAGACCAGTTTACTTCCTTATCAGCTCAGGTTGCAGCATTGCAAACTATGATAAACACTCAGCTCAGCAGCCTAAAATTGGGAGCTCCACAACTTGCAGCCACAATCAATGCCATCTAACAAGCTACAGATTAGTGTGAAGTATATGGTAATAGTGGTTACTTAGCGGCTATGTGTGCTTTAAATCCAAAATTGGTGATGTATGTGGGAAATGCTCAAAGGCCAAATTATGATAGCGCCTACAACATGAAGTGAAAGACTCACAACAATAGAAAATTCTACAACCAAAGGACCAAAGAAATCAATCAACCAGAAACATGGAAGAGATGTTGAAGCAGCTTCTATCTAGTCAGACACAATTGGCTGCGGACAAAAAAAATTTGCAATCTGCTCATAGAAGCTTGGAGATTCAAGTGGGCCAGTTATAACAAGCATTCCATTCTAGGCCACAAGGTGGTTTGCCAAAATATACAAAATATCCAAAGAAGGTTATGGAAATCACCTTAAGAAGTGGTAAAGAGCTTCAAGAAAAACCTACAAAGGCAACTACGGAGGTAGATGCTGAGGTGGTGACTGAATAGGTTTCTGAAAAAGTTGCTGAAAAATCAAGAAAGTCTGAGTAGTTGAAAGAAAAAGATGCTAGAAAATAAGAGATGAAGATGCCGACACTACCCTTCCCTCAGAGGCAAATTAAAGTGACCGAGGACGCCATGTTTAAGAAGTTCTTTGATACATTCAGAGAGCTTCACATTAAATTACCTTTGTTATATGTTTTGTAGGTTATAACCAAGTACGCAAAGTACTTGAGGGATGTGGTTGCTAAGAAGGTAAAATTTTAGGATGTGGGGTCGATAATACTCACTAAAGAGTGTAGTTCTATAATGACATAAAAATCCTCAAAAAATTGATATATTCAAGGAATTTTACCCTCCCTATCCAAATTAGGAGTAAAATGGTCCATGCATTGAGTGACTTAGGGTCTAGCATGAACCTGATCCCTCTATTCTTGTTTGACACATTGGGCTTAGGGAAGCCTAAATCGACCAAGGTAGTTTTGTAACTAAAAGACAGAACCATGTCACATCTAGAAGGAATAATTGAGAATGTCCTCATAAAGGTTGGTAAATTTGTTATTCCTACCGACTTTATTGTTCTTGATTTTGAGAAAGATGAATAGGTACCAATTATCTTGGGGCATCTATTATTATCAACTGAAGGAGCGTTGATTGATATTAGAGAAGGCATACTCAAAATAAGGGTAGAGGATAAAGAGATGGTATTTTATGTATGTAAAGCACCCATACTAACGTCTCAATATAAATATTTGTGTATGATCAATATGTTTGAAGGGAATGAGTGTGGGGTGTCTAGTCTACCAAAGATCTCTTTGAACTACCTGATTGAGTGGCCAAAGCTTCTACCACCTAAACCTGATTTGATGCTAATTGATAAGTCTTACAGTATAAAGTTGAGAAATCTACTGCACATAAGAATTCACACCCAAGAGGGTTAAAGAGAATAAGAAGATGGATACCAAACATGAGAAAGAGAAAGAAAGAGAATGACTAGGTCGTTAATTAGATCGTACCGTGACACTAAATCAGGTGCTTCTTGGGAGGCAACCCAACTTAATTAGGTATGTTTTATTTTTTAGTTTTAATTTCTTATTTCACATAGTTTTTTTTTTGTGGTTGAGTTTCAACTTAATGGAAAGTCTGAGTACCATAAACTTGAGCTACCGAGCATGGAAAAAACTAAGTGTGGGGTCCCATGGATCTCATTTATGTGTAAAGATGATACTATCTAGGCCTAGAGGCCTTAGGGAGTATTTCTATCTCTTACTTTTAAGTTCACTTTAGGGACAAAGTAGATTTTTAAGTGTGGGGTGGGGAAATTCCAAAAATTTGGATCAATTTAATTTTATTTTGGGTAAGATACTCTTGTTGGTGCTATTTTTGATTACATGATGCAAGGGGGTTTGTTTACAAAAGCATGTGGAATAAGTGAGTTGCTACTTTTGAGACTCTTAGGCTCATTTTTATGACTCTTGTGCTTTTTGGCTTAAATTTGAATTAATGCTATTATTTGGTTGGGAGTTTATGATGATCCTATTTATTTGAGCATGTGCCATGTGCATGTAAGGTATTTGTATATTCTTTGTTGCATGTGATGTCTAGAACTTTCCCGGTGTATGCGTAAAGCGAAATAATGAGTGTGGGTTTAGGACATGATTTAGTCATTTCTTTGATAGCCTTGTTTTATACCTTCTACTTGTCCTATACTTTGTACATTATCCTTGTTAACCCCCATTGATCCTTTAGCCTTTTCTTTGGTAGCCTCATATATAGCCTAATCCCTTTTTTGATAGACCATAATTTGATCCAAAAAGATCCTAAGTGCTTTAATAAAAATTGATTTAGTGAGGAGTTTGACAAATTAAAGAAGAAAAAGGTGAAATTGATGCCCCACGGTAATACTTATTGGTGTTTATATTTGTTTTGTACTGGTTAGGAGTGATATAAATGGTGTTAGAAATATTTTCATGGTTGTAGAAAATGAGAAAAATTGAATCTTGAAGGAATAAACAATACGCCCACCAAGTATTTATGAAAATGCTTAAAAGAGATGGGGCAAATAAAAAATATAGGTGGATCAAAAATTGTACTTTGGTTGTTGGAGAGTGGTTCTAAATGTATAATGTAGTGTATTAAAGCACTTAGAGAGGTTAGTCACTATCCCCAAATAGTTCCTACTCATCCCTTAGCTTAAATTACAACCGAAAAAAACCTATTTGATCCTATACTTAACATTCTAATATTAAGGAGCACTACACTAAGGGAAAGCTTATGGTTCTTTGTGTGTAACTTGTGAATTCTTCATAAGAGTGAGTGTAATTTTATACTTGTACCCATCATGTTATAAATTGTGTAATTATTAGTGATTATGGGTAACTCTCTTATTGTAAGGGACACATGTTTAATGAATGTGGGTGATTGGTATGATGTCCTTGATTGAATAATAAGCATATGTTTGCCAACCAGGTCAGTCAATTCTTGAGTATAGGATATTTTAGAGTAGTGTTCATAAGCTTTCAATTGCATTTGTAACATGCTTAGTGTAAAAACTAGCAATCTATGTTGTCCTGGTAGTACTAGATTGAGTGTCTTGCATGTAGTAGAAGTGTAGATTCTCCAAATCACGATGTTTATAGTGAAGAGTTGTTCGAGGACGAACAAGGCCTTAAGTGTGGGGTGATGATGTTGGGTGTATTTATGCATTCTAGCTTCACTATTCTAGCCTTTTTAGCCTTATTTTGAGGATGATTCGTCTTCTATGTAGTGATTTATAATGATATAAATGTGTATAAAAGTGTTAAAAATTGTGTTTATGATGATTCAAATTGAGTTCCAAACAAGTTTGTACCTAAAAGTTTCAATTAGAATTCAATCAGGAAAACTAGTGTTACTAGCTTGAGCTAGGTGCTTATCCAGTTGATTCCGGTGGATTATATCGTGTTTAATGAGTTAATGATGATTTTAATGTGTAATTATGAGTGTAATAACTTGTTTTTAGTGATAAAATTTCAATTTTAATGAGTGTACATCTGGAACAATAAGTGAAATATCAATGCGAACTAGCTTAGCTTAGCTTTTGTTTTGATTCGTCGTTATGGATGTAGTGTTGTGTTTGTCTCCTAATTCGTGTGATGTGATTATGTAGGATTCTTTTGGATCTGAATATGATGATATTTTTATGTTATAAATTCTTGTAATCCATGGGAAAGACACCACAAGACAAAGGACCAAGAGAGGAGACTCAACAAAAATTCGGAGAGCAACTTCCAGAAGCTCAGGGCGATTTAGAGCTGCCTCCCCACCTGGATCAGGGACATGGGAAGGGCAAAACCTAAACTAGAGCGGTGCTCTAACTAAGTCTCATACTTACCTAGAGCGGGCCTATATCCAGGGCGACGCCCCACCTAGTCGGGGCTCAATAACTGACAGTTTCCTTGTCTAACACAGAATTGGCTTGCTCATACACTATAAATACATGTTATATCTCATTTTTACATATATTTGGAAATATTTTGGAGATAAATGGGCTGATACAACTTCTTCTTTAGGTTTTTATTATTTTAATTTAGTTCATTCATGCTTTCGTTGTTAATTTCCAATTTGTGATTACGATTAAGACTATGCATGGCTAACTCCTTTTTCCTGGGTTAAATCCAAGAACATGAGTATTATTGTTTTGAATTAATTTTGTTTGATTTGATTATCATTATTGGTTGTTTGTTTGTTCCTTTTATAACTATTTTTAGGATTCACGACCCTTAGAATACATCAGTTGTCTACCTTTTGAACTCGGGAGAGAGAATAGGGAGATAGAACATGGGAATAAACAAAGTTTGGATATGGATATTAGATAATCTAGACTAGACTTGTAGTTCATCAATAAATAGAGAATAAGTAACTATATAACTATGCTATGGTGATATAGGCTTTGTTGTGCTAAATTGCGGTATTGATAATGATTGTAGACCTTAGTAAGAGGAAATGGAGGGAATATACAACCTATGACTTTGGTGAGTTTCTTGTGTAGTTGTTCCTTGATATATTGAAGAATTGATCTTTTGGTGTACTCTTTGGTGGTATTGGATGACGTGATAATTTCTTTGTTATGTTCTTTTACGTGTACTTCCCAGTGGTATGGGACGTCATGGTAAGTTTTTGTTCTTTGTATTTCAATGATTGTTGGTGTTATTCTGGTAAATACAAGGTTTTTATTGTATATATGTAGATTTATACTTACAAATCGATCAATCATTTGTATGAAGATTATGGTATATGTTGATATGATACATTATGCTATTGCCCTAGAAGATTAGTTATTTTATGTAGTTATATCAAGAAAGATTCAGGTTTGATGCTATGCCTTGACTATAAGTCACTGTCTTACTTTATATCATTCTTATATTATAATTTATCTCAGTCTAATGATGTTGCCTACCGAGTACTCATATTTTGGTACTCATACTATGCCTCTGTATATTTTTCATGCAGACCCGAGTTTTAGTTGCCATTGTTGAGTAGAGATCGAGCCATTTTGATTATCAGGAGATACGAGAAGATCCTAGAGTTTGAATTGCCGTTTTCCCCTTTTATCCTTATTCTGTCTTTTGTATTCGAGATGAATGTATGCGATCATTTTAGACTATTTAAATTTATTAGACTTTAAGTTATAAGTTTTGTTGTTGGATTTAGAGTTTCTCTTGTACTTGTACTATCAACTCATGGTATTGGTATTTGAATGCCAATTTTTTCTTTTATGAAATATTGTTTTTATATTGTGTTCCTATATAGGGTCCATGATGGATGTTTCTACCAAGGTAACACATTGCATTAGCTCTGAGTTGCGGTACTAGCTTACCTATGAGTGGATTATGGTAGGTGCTATCATGACTCAAAAATAAAGTAATGACAAATTGGTATCAGATCCTAGGTTTCACCAATATTGTTGGTACAAGAGCAAGTGTCTAATAAAGTTTTGTGGATCAAAACGTTGATATTCGTTTCCTATCTTCGAGAGGCTATGTGACATTCTTAGGAGTCCTTTATTTTTTTCATTCATGTCATGATAAGAGTCTGAGTTGATTAATAGATTATTTTCTGGACTTTACTTTTCCACAGATGTCAAGGAGACGTGCTACCCCTATGCGAACCGTGGGTTCTGATATTAGGCCTAGGAATTCTTCTCCTATTCATAGATAACCTAGAGTTTGAGGGCAACGTTGTGATGTGTCCCCAACTAGGGGATAGGAAAGGACATATTTCTCGAAACCTATCCCTGCACCTGAGCCAGAGATTACTCCGCCATAGCAACCGTCGTTTGATCGTGCAAAGACTTTTGAGACTAGGGCATAGTCTGTATTTGCATCTCCTAACGTTGAGATTCCTCCTGCGTCTGTAGTCATTCAGCCTGCAATCGCACCGCCAGTTTTGACCCATCCTCCTATGTCTACTGATGAGCTGAAGATGTTTTATAGATTTTTAAGGTTGGCTCCGCCTAGGTTGTTTGGTGCTCCTGGGGAGGATACATTTGAGTTTATTACTTCTTGTGAGGATAGGTTTCGTGCTTTAGTCCTTGTTGAGACTCATGGTGTGGATTATACCATGTTTTAGTTGTATTTGTCTGGTCGTCATTGGTGGAGGGGTTTTGGGGATTTTAGACTAATTGGATATTCTTCCTTGTCATGGACTCAGTTCTCTACAATGTTCTTAGAGAAATATATGCTGTATAGTCTTACATATCAACTGAGGGATCAGTTCTCCAGACTGGAGTAGGGCTCCATGACAGTCGCCGAGTATGAGGATAATTTTCATGAGTTTTCCAAACATGTGACTTATATTTTTTACAGTGAGTATGAGTTTGATGCTTTATTAGAGTGTTGAGACTCCTTAATCGTATGGTTAGTCAGAGCTTAGTTGCTGCGGGTAGGACTTTTGCTGTGGTTTTTGATCATGCTAGAGTAATAGAGTAGATGCATATGGAGAGTGAGGGTTATGATAATAGGGTTATATTCCAGGGTAGATTAGGTGGGTTTCGTAGTGGTTTATGCTTCAGAGGTAGTGGTTCTCATGTTGGGTATCCTTCACATCTATTTTCTCAGCCTTAAAGTCATCCTAGCTGACCAGTTCAGGTAACTCTTCAAAATAATGGCCGATGTTAGTTTTGTGATATTAGTTGCCTTAGTAAGGAGAGTGATCTGTCCTCGTGGGTTTGAGTCATGCTAGACGTGGTGGTTATTCTGGTACAACCAGATCTGTGAGTTTGGGTTATTCTCATGATTGTTATTTTACTTGTGGGCTTCTTGATCATATCCCCAGAGATTGACCTAGTCATGGGGCGATCGTTATTTTAGCCCAGAGTGCTACTCCTATTAGGGAAATATATCGCTCAGGTAGAGATGGTCTGTAAGGTTGTAGGGGTGGTTACTCGGGTGCTCGAAGTGGTACTCAGGCAGGACAAAAGGTCAGTCAGGTGCCTAATTAGCTAGAGAGCGTGGTCAGTTAGTTGCAGTACCTACCAGACCCGAGGCCGAGACTTCAGATACATTAGTGATAGGTATGATTTAGGTGTGCCACAAGTCAGCTCTTATTTTATTTGATCCTTGATCCACTTATTCTTATATATCATCTTATATTGAACCACAATTGGATTAGACTAGTGATTTATTATCCATGCCATTGCATATATCTACTCTTATGGGTGATCTTTAGTAGTGGATCGAGTGTTCAGATCATATGTTATGACAGTTAATGATGTTTATACTTATGTTGATATTATTATTTTGGATATGCTGAATTTAATTGTGATACTGGGCATGGACTGGTTAGCTCACTATCAAGCAGTCATGGATTGTTTTAACAAGATTGTTTCCTTAGCCATGCCCAGTATACCCTAGTCTTATGGAAGGGAGCGATCAGCCTCGATCTGATGGGGATTATTTCTTATGTTTGTACTAGAAGACTTATATCAAGAGGATGCAGTTTTATCTTACTTTAATATGTGATACTCATGTAGAGAGTTCGATGATTGACTCTGTTCCTATTTTGTGTGAGTTTCCTGATGATCTTCCTGGTATTCCACCTGGTCGTGAGATTGAGTTTGCTATAACCTTGATCCTGGCACTCAAACTATTTGTATAGCATCCTACCATATGGCTCCTGTCCAGCTTAAGGATTTGAATTCTTAGCTTCAGGATTTTTTTTGTAAGGGTTTATTATATAAAGTGTGCTCCCATGGGAGCCCCTATTTTGTTTGTAAAGAAGAAATATAGTTTGATGCATACGTGTATTGATTATAGGCATCTTAATAAAATGATATTGAAGAGCCGTTATCCTACGCCTCACATTGATAATTTGTTTGACCTACTTCAGGGTGCAGTATTGTTTTCTAAGATTGACTTGAGATCTAGTTATCATCAATTGAGGATTCGTGCTAAGGATATCCCAAAAATGACCTTTAGGACCCATTATGGTCACTATGAGTTCTTAGTGATGACTTTTGAGTTGACTAATGCCCCTGCCGCATTTATAGACTCAATGAACCATGTGTTCAGACCCTATCAAGACTCCTTTGTTACCGTGTTCATTGATGATATTCTTATTTACTCGAGGAGTAGTGAGGAGCATGCACAACACTTGAGGATTGTGCTCAAGGCTTTGTAAGAGCATGTGCTTTTTGCCAATTTCTCAAAGTGTGAGTTTTGGCTTGAGTCAGCATCTCTTCTTTGACACGTGGTGTCCAAGGCTGGTATTATGGTAGACCTGACTAAGATCTCAATAATTCGTGATTGGGCTAGGACTATATCTTTGATGGAGGTTCACAGTTTTATTGGTTTGGCTGGCTACTATAAGGGCTTTATTAAGATATTTGCAATCATATCGGCCTCTATGACTAGATTGACTCACAAGAAAGTTCCTTTTTGATGGTTCGAGAAATGTGAGTTGAACTTTGAAAAGCTCAATAATTGTCTTTCCACCCCTATGTTAGCTTTTCTAGTTGAGGGTGATGGATTCATAGTGTTTTGTGATGCTTCAAGTGTTAGTGTTGGATGTGTTTTGAGGAAGCAAGGTCATGTCATCGCTTATTCTTTTAGACAACTTAAGGTGCATGAGAGGAACTGCCCCACTCATGACTTGGAGTTGGCGGTGGTATTTTTTGCGCTTAAGATTTGGAGGAATTACTTGTATGGTGTGCGTTTTGAAATTTTCATCGATCATCATAGTCTTCAGCATCTTATGACATAGTGGGAGCTTAATTCTCACCAGTGCATATGGATGGAGTTGCTAAAGGACTATGATATTTCCATATTGTATTATCTGGGTAAAGCAAATAATGTGGCTGATGCCTTGAGTCGTAAGGTAGTAGGTATGGCTAGTTTGTCATGTATATCAGTTTCTTAGAGGCTTATGGTATGGGACATTTAGTCCTTAGCCAACTTAATGGTTCGACTTGATATTTCAGATAACATGTGGATTTTGGCTTATCTATAGGCGAGATCATCCCTATTTGAGAAGATTTGTGAATGTCAGTATGAGGGTAAAAATTTGTGCTTTTTTCGTGACCAGATGATTACTGGTGATTCTAGGAGGCACACTGTGGATTCCGAGGGTATTCTGAGATGTTAGGGTCATATTTGTGTTCCTCAGCTTCATGAATTAATTTAGTTGATTCTTCATGAGGCTTATAATTTTAGATATTACATTCATCCCGATACAACTAAGATGTATAGAGATTTGACACAGCAATACTGGTGGTATAGGATGAAGAAAGATGTGGTAGACTTTGTTGCTCATTGCCTATGTTGTCAGCAAGTTAAGGTCGAGCATCAATGTCCAGGTGAATTGATTCAGAGTTTGCCCATTCTCGAGTGGAAATGGGATTTGATTACTATGGACTTCATTAGCAGTTTACGTTGTACTCCCCGAGGTCATGTTGGTGTTTGGTTTATTATGGATCATTTGACTAAGTTAGCATATTTTATTCCTATTCAGATAAATTTTAGGTCTGACAGATTAGTCCAGATTTATGTTTGAGAGATAATTCATTTGCATGGGTTACCCGCTTCTATCATATCAGACTGTGGTTCTGTATTTACTTTTATATTTTTAGGGTATTTTAGGAAGAGTTGGGTACTCGAGTGGATTTGAGTATAGCTTTTCATCTGCAGAAATATGGTCAGTCCAACCAAACTATTTAGGTGCTCGAGGATATGATACGAGCCTTTGTTATGGAGTTTTGAGGATAATGGGATAAGAACATAGCATTAGCAGAGTTCGCTTATAATAATAGCTATCATTCTAGAATTGAGATGGTGCCTTATGAGTCTTTGTATGGTAGGAGATGTTTTCTCCAATAGGATGGTTTGAGACTTCTGCGGTGATATCTCATAGTATAGATTTGCTTTAGGACTCGTTGGATAGAGTTAGGGTGATTCATGACATATTAAGAGCATCTTAGAGTAGGCAGAATGCCTATGCAGATTATTGGCTTTGTGACTTTATATTCGGAGTTGTTGACTATTTATTCCTTCATGTTTCACCTATAGATATGTGATGAGGTTCGGAAGGAAGGGTAAGATCATCCCTCGGTATATTGGCCTTTTTAAGGTTCTCCGCGCAGTGGACGAGATGGCCTATGAGTTAGATTTACCTGCAATATTTGTAGCTGTGCATCCATTTTTTCATGTCTCCATGTTACAGAAGTATATTCTTGACCTGTCCTATGTGATTAGGTGGGACTCAGTCTAGTTAGATGAGTAGTTGGCCTTTGTAAAGGAGCCTGTGCTCATTTTTGCTAGTGATGTGAGGCGGTTGCGTACTCAAGAGATTCCTATAGTTAAGGTTCAGTGGTTTCACCGCCCATTGGAGAAGGCCACCTGGGAGATAGAGAGCGAAATGCAACCCTAGTATCTTCACATGTTCAAGACTTCAGGTATTTCCTCATATTTAACTTTCGGGGATGAAAGTTCCTTAGTAGTGGATGTTGTAATGACCCTTCAGGTCATTAGACGTGTTCTTGCTTATTTCACCAATAAAGCTCCTCCATAGCCGTCCCAATTCATTATTGACTTCTTTGAATCGATAGTTCAGTTACCTGATGGTTCATTTGGTTTTTAGAACAACTTTTCCAATTTGAAGTCTTCGTCGATTCCAAATGACCGCCAAGCAAAAACTTTAGTAAAATGATTTGGGATGCAAATTTTGACTATGCTAGCAGTGATGTATTATCGATTTTAGGGTAGGTAGACCCTTGGTTTCGATTCCAAAGTACCCTAGCTTATTTTGACCCATTAAACGAAAAGTCAAAAAATAGAATTTATGGGTGTGGGGCCCAAAAGTGGCCTAAATGACCTTGGATGGAAAATCTAACTTCACCAATGTGTCTGGAATGTCTAATTTAGTGGGTCTACATAGTACGTTTACAAAAAATGAATTCTGAATGAGTCAGGCGAGCCTATTTAAACTTGTATAAAAGGCCCTTTTGGCCAATTTTTGGGGCATTCTTTACCTCTTTGAGAACCCAGCAGCCAAAAAGATTTGTTGACAAAACAATCAGTCTTTTGGGTTGATTAGGAGCTTGAAAAACTTGTGTAATACATTTTGCTACAAATCTATGGTAAGATTCCTTCAAATTTGGTATTAATTTCTTGATTTCTAGACCCAAAACCCCTAATTCTTTGAGGCTCACTTATAGCCACAAATATGATTGTTTCACTCAAATTTCTTAAGGGTTTTAGCTCCATAATGATATTAAGACTATGGGTTGGTCTCAAAAACTCATTTTCCGAAGGTGCGACCTACTTAGGGGTTTGGTGTCATTTTGGACCCATGACATAATTGTGCCATAATGGGTATTGTTGTTATTGTAATGATTCTTAGATTATGTTGTTGATATCTTGGATCATGGAAGAAGAAGCTTCAAGAAAAGGGAAGGCAAAGCTTGTTGGTTCATGAGTAATTGTACACAAGGTATGTTAGGCTTACTTGTAGATAGATTGAGCTTGATTGTGGTATAATTATTGATGTCTTGTGGGGTTGGGCGGGGTCTTAGATGATAAATGGATGATTGGTGATACTTGGGATTAGTTGATTCTTGTAGGCTATTAAACTTCTAAAATGTGATGCTTGACCTTTAGCTTCAAACCTTGGGTAGTTTTACTTGTAGTCTTATGAATAGTATGAGATACTCTAGTTGCTCTAAAACTTGAGAATGATGTTTTTGGCTAACCTTAAGTGTATGTTGACCATAAATTCTTATTTTGTTATATTTTTACATTAGAAAAATATGAGAAAAACCTATCTCTTACACCTGAGTTCTAGAATATTTAGGCAATATCGTATAACAACTTGAATTAGCGAAACATTGTTTTCCAAAAAGATACATGACAAAATTTTGGATTTGATGACATTTTATTTTCTAATTGAGTTTCCTCTTTATGAGTATAATAACCTTATCTAGAATATTATTAGTAAGAATTTTAAAGCATATCTTGAAGTACAAAAAGTGCATACACTACAAAAGATGTGGGAAATCGTCCGTTGACTGGAAGAGTGATCTACACTTGTCTGTGCGCATTAGGATTGGAAAATAGTTTCCACTGCATATTCCATAAAAAATGTGCATGCTTTATATAATGTTGAAGCATATGTTAAGGATTTTTTTATAATTGCAACAGGGAAGGGATATTTTGCACTATTATGAAGCATATTAAGAATTGTTTTTCATTTTTGGTTCTTTGTTCTCATAACAATTAAGATTTTAAGTGGAAAATGAGTACCTTAGCTTTATAGTTTTCTTACTTTTGGTCATGATAACACATTTTTTATTATGAATTTAATTTACTTTTATGTCTAAAGTACATTATTAGATTTCCAGGATACTAAAAACATAAATTTGAATTTGTGTTAAAACAGTATTCATTCATTTCTTGAGGAATATGTTGATATTGTGATGATGACCGGTTAATCCAGAAGAGGTAATGATGTTATGATGATACCCGGTGAATTCGGAGGATATAATGATGTTATGATGATGCTCGGTGAATTCGAAGGATATGTTCATATTATGATGATGATCTATTAATCTGGAAGAGGCAATGATGTTATGAAGATACCCGGTGAATCCGGAGGATATAATAATGTTATGATGATGCCTTGTGAATCCAAAGGATATGTTGATGTTATGATGATGCTTGGTTAATCCGACAAAGGTAATAAAGTTATGATGATACTCGGTGAATCCAGAGGATATAATGATGTTATGATGATGCCCGGTGAACTCGGAGAATATGTTGATGTTATGACGTTTCCCTATAAATCCAGAAGAGACAATGATGTAATGATGATACCCGGTAATGATGATAACCGGTGAATCTGGAGGATATAACAATGTTATGATGATGCTCGGTGAATTTGAAGAATATATTGGTGGTATGATGATTCTTGGGTAATCCAAAAAAGGTAATGATGTTATGATGATAGCAGGTGAATTCAGAGAATATATTAGTGTTATGATTATGCCTAGTGGATCCAGAGGATATGTTGATGTTGTGATGATTCTCGGTTGATCTGGAAGAGGTAATGATTTTATGATGATATCATGTGTGGTGAGTATGTACGAATATATGGACATATGTTGGGTTACGCTGTGTGTGGCTAAACCCTTTTGTGTACTTGGGACACGATGTCTTTCTTGGTGGATTATTAATTATTCTTTGTCCCTTTTCACTAGTTAACAGGTATGACCCGTATTAATTCTAATTAGTAACTAGAGGTAGATTATGCCGAGTGTTGGGCTAAGGCTAGTTGATACGTGTAATATTCTGTAGAACCAAGAGCTCACGTAGTAAATCTACTTGACTTGGATAAATGGTCATGTTATGGAATTTAGCCTAATAAAGTGGGTTATGGGATAACTAGTTGTCTCTAATAAATGACTATGACTTGTGGGATAGAAGCCTAGTAAACTAGATAGTGGACTTTACTTGGTTAAATTATGGAAATTCTTCCTTATGGTTGTAACATGTCGAATGATATTGGAATTAGTATTATATAATGAATATTTAAGTTGACATTTAGCATATGATGTCATGGTGTCTTAATTGACAACTTATATAATGAGGATGCTAACTAGAAAATGGCCTTGAGATATGTGAATAAATAATAGTGTTGGTAAATTGTATATTTTCCTTATTTGATGACTAATAAACTATAGACTTGTAAACTAGTGTTTCATGGATATGGAGATGAGCTAATATAGACTAGACTTGGAGTTCATCAATGAAATATAGAATAAGTAACTATATAACTATGCTATGGTGATATCAATTCAGTTGTGCTAAATTGTGGTATTGATATTGATTGTAGACCTTGGTAAGGGGACATGGCAGGAATTTGCAACCCGTATCTTTGGTGAGTTTCTTGTGTAGTTATGCCTTGATATATTGATGGATTGATCTGTTGGTGTACTCTCCAGTGGTACGGGATACCGTGATGAGTTCTTTGTTATGTTTGTTTCTGTGTACTTCCCGGCAGTATGGTACATCGTGGTAAGTTCTTATGCTTCATATTCTAATGATGGTTGGTGTTGATTATGGTAAATACATGGTTGTTATTGTATATATGTGGCTTTACACTACCAAAATGATCATTCATTAGTATGATTATTATGGTATATGTTGATATAATATGTTATGCTATTGCCCTAGTGATTAGTTATTTTACATATATATCGAAAAAAATTCAGGTTCGATTCTATACCTTTTCTATACCTAGACTTTAAGTTATTGTCTCACTTTATATTGCCCTTATATTATAATTTAGCTCTGTCGGCCGATGATACCTACTGAGTACCCATATTTTGGTACTCATAATACATCTCTATACCTTTTTGGTGCAGACCTAAGTTCTAGTTGCCGTCAATGAGATGAGATCATGCCATATTGATCATCAGGAGTAGGGTGAGCTCCCAGAGTTTGAGTTTCCCTTTTTTCCTTCTACCCTTATTCTATCTTTTGTATTCGAGATGAATGCATGATATCATTTAAGACTATTTAAGTTTATTAGAATTTGAGTTATAATTTTTGTTGTCGAATTTAGAGTTGTACTTGTGCTTATACTATCAGGTAATGGGATTGGTATTCCAATGCCAGTTTTTGCTTTTATGGAATATTATTTTTGTATTGTATTCCTATATAGGGTCCATGATGGACCTTTCTACCAAGGTAACCCATTGCATTAACTTTGGGTTATGGTGCTGGCTTACCTACTGGTGGGTTATGGTAGGTGCCATCATGACTTGGAAATTGGGTAGTGACAAATTATTAGCATAGCCTTGGTTTCACTGGTATTTTTGGTACAGGAGCAAGTGAAAAATAGAATTCTATGGATTGGAACTTTGACGTTTGTTTCCTATTCACGGGAGGCTAGGTGACATTCTTAGGAGTCCTTCATTTGTTTCATTCATATCGTGCTAAGATTCTGAGTTGGTTTGTATTATATTTTCTTGACTTTACTTTTTTGCAAATGTTGAAAGTCATACTACCCCTATGCGAGTTGTGGGTCCTGAGATTGGGCATAGGAATCCTGCTCCTATTTTTAGTTGACGTAGAGGTCGAGGAAAGACTCGTGATGTTTACCCAGCTAGGGGACAGGATAGGCAACCTTTCTTGCAACCTATCCCCATACCCGAGCCAAAGATTCCTCCGCCATAACCATCGATTGGCCAGGGACCAGCCTAGGCTCCGCCAGGTTTTATTCCTCCTTTATTGCTCAGATATGCCCTGATTCAGATGCTGAGTATGGTTGGTGGTGTACCATCTGAAGGTGCATAGAATTTTTCTCAGAGTTAGAGTTGTCCCTTTTTACTTCTAATATCTATGTGTATCTTTCAAATTTGTTTTGACTATTTCAATACGTATGTTCCTTTTATTAGTAGCTCTTGTATCAACATTACTAGGTTGTGGGATAATTGTTGATGTTTAATCTATCTTTTATACCATTATTACGACCGTATTATTTTTGGAAGTCTTTAATTGTTGATTTTCGACTTGTAGATATTTTTCTAAAAAATTAACCCATTTCTTATAGCTCTGGACTAAATATTTTCTTACTTACTAGTGGGATAAAGTAGGTGCCATCATGACTCATAAATTAGGTTGTGACAAATTGGTATAAGAGCCTAGGTTCACAAATATTGTTGGTACAAAAGCAAGTGTCTAGTAGAATCCCGCAGATTAGAATGATGACACCATTTCTTATCTTTGTGAGATTATAAGAAATTCTTACAAGTTCTTTACTTCTTTCTCTCATTTTGTACTAAGTTTCTGAGTTGGTTTCTATATAATTCATTTGGTTTCACTTTTTCGCAGATGGATAGGACACGTGCTACTGCTACACGAGAAGAGGATTTCGAGTCCTAGCCTAGGTATACTGTCTCTGTTCATGGAAGTCCTAGAGGTTATAGAAAACCAATAGATGTATCCCTAGCTAGGATAAAGGAGAGGGGGCCTTCACCATACCCTATTACTGTTCCCAAGCCAAAGATTCTTTTTCCCTAGTCAATAGTGGGCTAGGGACCATCCTACGCTCAATCAGGGTTTATTCCTTCTTCAGTTCTTAGGGATGTACTGGTTCAGCTCTTCGGTTTTATTGGTGGTGCACCATCTGCTGATAAGAGTGGTACAGAGGTAGGGGCCAACCTATAAGTGTGACTCCTAGAGTTGAGGTCCCTTCGACGCCGTTGGTTACTCAGCTCATAGTAGCCCAACCTACTATATTTGTTGAGGAGAAAAAGATGTTGGCTCGATTATTGATATTTACTCCTCCTTGATTTTTTGATGCATCGGGAAATGATATGTATAAGTTGCTAACTACTTGTAAGGATATGTTCCATAATTTTGGCCTAGTTAGGACTTGTGGTGTGGACAACACTACTTTTCTATTGTACATGGCAACTTGACATTAGCGTAGAGATTATCTTGATTCCATACTAGCTAAATATCCCCCATTTACATGGGCTCAATTCTCTGAGATCTTCTTAGAGAAGTATATGCCTCACATTCTTAGGTATGATTTGAGGGATCAGTTCTCGATGTTGGAGCAGGGCTTCATGATTGTTATGGATTATGAGTCTTACTTTTATGGTTTGGTTAGGCATGCTACTTACATTTGGTGTAAAACAAACAAAAGAAAGAACAAAGCAACATCACTACATTTCATTGAAGAGACGACTCAAACATTCTTAAAATTTAAGACAACCTTAAAACTAATCAACGAAGACCAAACAACACTCTAGACCCATAGGAAAACATGCGTAACATTCCTTTAAAAGACCCTACTGTTAAAACAAACTATACATCGACTTAACAAAGACACAACATTACAATGGCAGAAAAGTAAAGGACTCAAACTAAACAAAATCTAAGAAATGATCTTTCAAACTGGTGCGTCGTGTGATGACCCTAGCTGATATGGGCCTATCCATGAAATTCTTTTTCTCCCACTCAAAATTTAAAGTATATCTTGCAAGGACACTTTGATATTTGGGAAGAATATTATAGCACGTATTCCTGCCTCTTGGGGAGTGCACCTGAAAAGACTATTCTGACACTTTTCCACAGTTGCGAACAAACCTGATAACTGAAATCTCAACACCTCCACTTTGGTCCCCGCACCTTCATCATGACAGTTATTAACTATGCATTCTTCGTGTATTCTCCCTCTAAGCTATGCTGGTAATGGCCTACTGATACCCCGAGGCATGTACTCTAGCTAGATCTCATATCTCTGAGTGTACCCCGAATTGTCCAAACTTTGTTTGAGAGTGTCCACACCTAGCGTTGTTGCATGATTTCAGAAATGTTCATATTTTCTCTCACCTAAGGCTTGGTCCTTGAAGTATTCAACATCCTTTAGAAGATCCACTACTGGTGGCACATCCTGCGGCCTAACCAGCTGGCGCATTACCCTTGAAGGACTGTATGGTCTAGTGCAATTGAGCCCTAACATAACTAGAAGGAGCTACATCTGACAACCAAACAAGATTATCTTTGGGAAAAGCCACAGATAAGTCCACAAGATGTTATCCTGGATACTTGACTCAAGAAATTCAATCCAAGCGTCGACTCCCATGGATAGTGAGAATTTATCAATGCGCAACCTGAGTTCCATGGATTTCACTAGATTGGGAACACAACGATAAACCACATCTAGTCTAACTAAAGAAGGCGCATGCAAATGCTCCATCATCCACAACTGTAATATTAGGTTACTGCCCTTAAAAAAATATCATACCCCCGTTCTCTTCGGTTAAAGCCTTATATATCTCTGTTAAGATCATAGGTATGATAGTGAATTTGTTCTTTTGATTAGTGACATTGTCCTTTTGATTTGCGACCTTGTCTTTTTGATCCTTATGAAATAGAGCCATCACCACAGATTGCTAACGTGTATTAATACTCCTTTCATCTAGCAGAAACACTAAAGTGCCTAACAGAGTGAGGGTGAAGACTTCAAGACGCTTTCTTTCCCACTTCTGCTTAGTCATATAAAATTCATCCCAAAATTGTCAAAACCTTCCAAGGACCCGAATCTAGAGAATAGAAAGTCTAAGGAAATCCATGATTGATTCAGACAAACCAAATGTCCATTGTTACTTTTTAAACAGCATCCTTGTTGAAACCTATTGTCCGAGTGATTCCGAGCTCGAATCATACTTTTGTAAATATAAGGAAAATGAAGCAGACCAGATAATTCTTCCAAAGTAGGCATAATTTCACACTTTCTGAACATAAACACCAAATTACTAAGATCCCACACAACATCTATTAGATCTGGATGGGGTGGGACATCCAAAAGTTCCATAAGATCGCGTAATATCTTAATTAGCTCTTGCTTTTCAGCATAGTTGAATGTGCCCCACCACTTGATTAACTTTTTGGGAACTCTGGAAACCATCAAGACTCTAGACCCTGTAGGCTTCATCCGGTAATAACAAACCAAACTTACAACTCAAAATTCAAAACAAGACAAAGAACTCTCGACCCTCGAGATTTTATCTTAGAAAAATGTCGTGTGACATGGAGGGATTTTATCTTTTTCTTTTCTTTTTTATTTCATCATTTCATTTTTTTTTTCAATAGCCTACACACTTTTACTTCTAACACATGTTTTCCCCCAAATCAGTTCATCAAATGACCACGTTACCCTCAGGGATGCAACATTTAGCACGTAGGGATGCTTTAGAGGTGAGTCACCTACGAAGGACCAATTAGGCCCCGCTTGGTCTCAATATGATGCACATAAGCATGACCTAAAGGCTGACCTATGTTAGGGTTCACTAACAAGGCTGTTTGGTGGAGCATATAGTCGATAGTGGCTGCGACAGCTTTCCACCTACTCCATACAACCCAACGGCTCCCCCCTCCTAGAATAAGGGTGACACAACTATAGGTCGTGTACACACGTTTACTACAGACTTGTTGCAGAAAGAATGACTCGGGTTATGCACATGATTCCATATATAAAGTGGTAACACATAAAGTAAAAACTGTAAACAAAGAGCTCATAGACACTCAATAATGATAAACAATAACACAAAACAACACAAAAAAATGTCTATACACCTATAGTTCCAAACTAAGACGATACAACTCTAAAATAAGCTCGAATTGTGAAAAATTACTAGCAGAGTCACCAGTTGTCACACCCCTTTTTAACTCTGAAAAGATTCAATTTTAGGTTTTGAAAGGGGTTTTAGAATCAAAGTGACAAAAGATTGAAACTTTGTTTCAAAAAAAATTATTAATATTTTTTATTCAGAGTCGCCACTTGGCATAAATAGAGTATGCCAAGTCACCTTTGGAAATTATTTTCAAAATAGTTTGACTCTTTTAAACTGATCCGTGAACAAAAATTCTGACTAAGGAATTCTGTTGACCGAGGGAAAGGTATTAGGCACCCCTCGATCCCGTGGTTCAACTACGGTTGCTTGGTAGAGAGTATCGACTAATTTGACATCACGAATATATAAACCAAACAAAAACACATAAAACAATCAATCAAACACACAAAAACAAAACAAATCCAAAATATAGTGTTCAGTCCAATTATACAGTCCAAAAATAGAAAAAATACGAAAATATAAATCCTATTCGAAGTTAATCCTAAAACTATGCTCCAATGCCTTATCCGATGCTTCGGGCCTTGATAACGAGCCTCCTTTGTATACATGATACTTCGGGGCATTCCCCAGTGAATAAGTACAATATAATCTCGAGGCATTCCCCGACGAATGAATACATCTTCAAATCTTGTGCGATAAAGTAGAAAGAACTATTCACACGCACATTCAAACATTCAACAAAACACCTTTTCTAAAATTTGCCTACCCGACTTAGCATTTACCTACTAGATTTGGTTTATCATAATTCCAACATATTCAATATAATCAAAGATCCAAAAATTAACATGAATTTACTTCATCATGTTTAACCTCTCCTAAAATTCCTTGTAACACATGAAATTTAACATGAAAATAGTTATCAAGATATATCAACATCGATTTCATACCAACAACTAGCTATTCAAATAAACAGCACCAAGTATCAACAAAATTCTCAATCAGTCATCGTCAAACACTTAATGATAATAAGAGAGTAGAGTCGAGAATTAGAGTCGAGAATTATACCTCAAAAGCTTTCGATTAAATTGAATAGAAAGATGAGAGCTGCTCCAAGAACCTCAACGAACACCGAAATCTCAACTATGAATCAATTCGAGCATTAAAATCCCTCGAAATCCAATTCGAAAAGAGAATCCATAAAGGACAGTGAACGAAATCTAACTTGATATTGAGAAATGGAGAACCAAAATAGACCACAACGAACCCACCATGATAAACAATGTTCCCACCACTCCAATAATCTTGGACAACAGTGGATATCGATGAACAAGGCTGATTCTGGTGATTTTAACATTTTCAGGCCAAATTCATCTAGAAAGCCAAAAAAATTAAGGAGATTTTGGTGAAGTTTCAAACCTATGGTTATTTTAAAACCTGTTGGTCGTTGTCATTTTCCATTATTGAACTTAGAAAACTGATTGAACTTAAGGCAATACTCTTTCACTATCATCTAGCCTTACCTCAGGTTCACAAACTCCTTTACCTTTTCTTATATTAATTCACATAGAAAGAATCTTTTTAGAAATGCATCCTGAAACACCTGTCAACCCATAAGAGCTTCATTCTAACCTATAAAATTATTCCACATAACCACCCAGTCATATGTCATACCTTTCAGCCTATAGGATGCCAACTCTACACTCTCCTTATCAGTGACATGCATAATCTGGGTGATCTTTCTCACCTCATCTATGTAAATCTATGGGTCCTAACTTGTTTTTGACTAAAAGAACTCAGGAGGATTCATTCTCATGAAGTCACAAATTTTGGCTGCTGCTAAATCACCGTTCTTCTAAAGGGGGACTACCGCCTGATGGGTTCCCAAAATTCAGCATAGGATACATTGTTATTCAAAGGGTCAGTAAGTTGGGGTGGCTGGTTAACATTTCTGCATGCATTAGCTCAGTGAGGAGGCATATTGAACTGTCACGTAAGAGTAAGAGTTAAAAGCAGATAAAGACACTATAAGCATGATAGATCATGAAATAAAAGGATGATTTCCTAAAATTTTCCATAGCCTCTCCTTCATAAATGTGGTGCATGTCAAATCCATGATCAAGAGACTATGTAACGCAGTTTGTCTGAATCCCTGGGACTTTTTAAACCTTAGGCTTTGATACCAAGTTTGTAACACCCCAAAAATGAATCTTGAGACGTCATAGGTGATCCAAACTACAAGTAGTCCTGTACTAATAATGACAACCTATTATTCATTTTGAAGACCCAAGTAAAAATAATATATGTATGCAGTAAGACAAAAATACTGAAATACTGTCTGAATTGGACTGAGTTCAAATAAAAATAATGTTTGTAAATACTTAACTAGGAAATCTGAATCAACCAACACTAAAAAACTAAAATGTATCCATTAGTCGGATAAGCCTTTAATACTAATACAAGAGAGTCACTGGGACAGACCCCAGCTAACTCAAACCGTCTGATAGGACTAGATAAACAAATTCAAAACACTAGAAATCTGAATAACTTGGTCTCAAAACTATAAGGACTCACCAACTGTTAGGATATAAAAAGGGATACTCTAGGTCAATCACGCTGATGGGACTGAGCACCTGAATCTACGTTATGAAACAATGTAGCACATAGACATATATGTAGATCAGTACTTTTTGAATGTATTGAGCATGTGGGGATGAATGAATAAGTAAAAAAATATCTTAACATTTACATATACTCATACAATAATGCATGCTAAATGTAAATGACTCACATTAGCTTGAATAACTGAAAACTAAATATCATAATTCATGAACAATAAAGTATACTGTATAAATATTTTGAGATATAACATTTAGTTCTAAAAGCTGTACTTGTAATCTATTTTCAATTTATGCAAGCTAAGTGTAAAAGGAGTCACCTTTGTATCTGTAAACTAAGAGAAGAAATATCATGGCTAATGACTTATCTAAAACAATATCTAAATGAAATCTTGAGCCTTTACACTTAGTTTCTAAAAGCTTTTCTATTATTCTTTTTTGTTAAGGTTACACTTTTTTATAGGAAGGCTATTCTAACCGACATGTACTATGTAAGCTATCATAGTGTCCAACGTCTAGTTCTCTTATGGGAAAACCTCACATTGGGGAGAGAATTCATACTCTTGCCAAGGAGTATAACCTAATTTAAGTTATCGCATCTATAACTTTCTTCCATATAGAAATGGGAATAACATGAATAATTAGTACCTACATTGGCTTGTAGTTCTGGGGCATGTAAACATACTCAACTCGGTCCTAAATACTACTTTATTTAAATTTGTATGATCATTCTGTATGAAATCCACTTTAAAAGCTAGCATAAGGGCTTGTAATAAAACCATTCATGTATCTATCTATTTTAAATGGTAAAACAAAACTAATCTATTTCCTGTAAACTGTAATAAAACTGTAATGTGGATTCAATATCTAAGCTGAGAATCAAAAGATCAAATCTTTCTCAAAATCTAAAAATAAGATAGTCATAAGGTGCTTAAGAGCAAAATCTTCTCAAAATAGCAATACTTAACTTAGGGCTTAATACCCATGCTTTAAACTCATATCAAATCATCAAAAATTTCATTCTGAATAATCAAAATCTTGAAATTCTTGCATAATTCTAGTCAAGATAGTGAAATTCAACTCTCAATGTATATAAAATAATTTCACATGCATAAAATGCAAAAGTAAAGATGCAATTAAACATTTAATCACGTGTAACACCACCATCTTCAAATAATGATAATTGGGTATGAACCCTAAACTGTAAATCATATAATTTTATGCAAATTCAACTTTAAAAACAAGTTTTGGGCACAAGGATGAAAGAATATCCTTGTTCATAACCCCACATACCTTGCTTGATGAACTGAATGTAAAATCTTGAACTATTGAATCTCTAATGGTGTTCTTGAACCCGAAACTTTTGATTATAGGCTTTCTTGGAGTAGGAGTTATGGAATAGTTCTGGATTCTTGGAGCTAGGGTTTTTATATTTGGAGAAGAAAAAGATGAATAATAAAGCATCTATACTATTTAGTGCTAAAATTGTATGTTTTGGGCAGATTTGGGTGAGGTTAAATGACTCAATTGCCCTCATAAATCCTTCTTTTAACAACACAAAAATTGGGTACTAATGCGATCAGTGATGCATTGCGTCACTCATTTTGATGCAACGAGTATTGTTGCCTACCCGATGTGGCCACCAACATAGTGCATTTACATCGGATTTATGTTGTATTTTGGGCCAACCAAACATCCCTCAAAACTTTTCCAAAAACTCCAAAACTCACCCTGAAGATACTATGGACTACCCTAATCATGAAACAACTTTGAAATTGACATTCTAAAGTCGAGAAGGTCAATAATAAAATCATCAAATTTTAGAGGTCGAAAATGAGACTAATTCTTCAACACTTAGCAAAAATTTCAGGTCCTAAGTCTCTGGTGTGCCTCTTTTGAGCTGAATTGAACTAGAATGAATATGGGGTATTACACCTGCTTGGCACATAATTACGTTAGGGGTCCACTTGTCACCTAACTTTTCTTTATCATTATTTCTCTTTTTTATTGTTTTATTGCTCATTCTAGTTGTGTGCGATTTCTGATATTCTTCCTTTTTAATTTTTCTTTTTCTTTTTTTGATATTTTTTTTTTCATTTTACCACACCCATCCCAACTTTTTTTGTTTTTTTACACCCTTCTTCGTACCAACTTCTAACCATGCACCCATAGAATAGCCACTCTCAATATAGGTAATTTTCCTGAGTTGAGGTGCATAATGTCCAAGGAGGACCAGGGCGAAAATAGGTTCATTGTATTTCAAATGGGAAGGTGAAAGGCGAAGAACAATAATAATTTATATAGGCTCAAAAGCGGGATCCAGGGACACTTATTCATATTTGAAAGGTTATATAGGCTAATAGTGGACTAATTCAAGAGTGGTTTATGATCCTTTCCTAATCGACTATCCTGTAACCTAGGCAAGACTAATCGGGAAATTTTTGGATTCAATACACAATGCAAACCAAGTAAGCATCTCACTATTGCAAAATTTTATATCACCAACTACTACCTACTTGGTGTATACAAATTATATCTATGATTATTATGTCTCTAATCCTACTGCCATAACAAGATTCACAATGGTCACATATATATACACATCACACAGTTCAAAAATAAATTTTTCAGAGGGTATCATTTTTCTAACACATCAAAACAAAATGCATCCACTGCCTTAGGTAATTATATTTCTCCTTGTTATACAACAACAACACAAAACATTATGAAACAAACACAATACCACATAATATTTGCTAGACATGCCAGTTTTACTATCATACCGCTACTGATGTGTAAAGAAGCACGATAATAGAAACCTATGGAAACTCTGGTACACATCCAACCCAACTAAACGATGGCACATTGTCCCTAATTTATGACCACAATATAAATCAAGCGTGTAAATACATACCTAGAGGTACTAGGCATCAATCTCATGCTCATCCCCATCTAAGAGTATCTCAATTGGTGGTGATGGTGCTAGTGGTGAGGCACTACTTTAAGATGCACCCACCATATTATCATCATGTTGCACCACATCATTTTATCTGGACAGCCTTGAACCAGGAGTGGCCATTTTTAGATCTTGATCAAAGAAAATAGTGGGGTCTTGTAGATACTCTATCTTAGCTCTGTTGGTCCCAACCTCTAGGACCAACTCCTCCCCCACAAATAAATCAAAATGCCTTAAGACGCGCAGTTCCATCACTTGGGTAAATGAAGGCATAATGGAAGGAATTTCTAGAATTTATCTTTGAGTAAGAGAGCATACCTCTTTTTGTTGTGTGGCCACCTAATCATGAATCTTACCTAGATCAGGAGCTTATATATCTATGAATTAAGATGACACCACCCTTCAAAATTATCTATCTGAGCATGCAACTCACTAGTGAACTACAATATCTCATCTTGAAGTATGTGTATCCTAGTTTCATCATTGTATGATCATCCAGACCTAAGGCTGAATATGTGCATATAATGATACCAGCTAAGATTCAACATTAGTAAGGCGGGTGGTAATCGCATCCTGCCACTCCACTAGGCTTTGTAAGAGTTCATAGGGTACTGTAATAAATCCTATAGTTTTGGCAATGTAATTAGGGTGAGGATAAAATAGAAGTATCTAGGGTCCCTCCCCCCTCTTTATCAACATCAGGCTCAAATCACTTATTCTCTATCAACATCAATACCCAAATAATGAACATCCATATCCAGCCTATCAACATTCTCTGTTAGAATTGAAGGCCCTTTAAAATAGTTTGATATCACATTTGGAGGTGCTAAAGCCCTCTATGCAAGGTCAAAGTTTGTTGGATCCTTGGTAAAAATAGTATGGGAAATGCTCATCACTTTTAACCATCTATCAATATCTAGAATCATAGGCACACCTGCCTTATTACCTAATCTCTGGATCAGACAAGGAAAGAAAAGAGTGGTCATGTCTTTTAATGCCCGCTCATGCGTCTTATATCCTATGAATGCTTCAACATCAAAATCATATCCTACTATCAAATTAGAAATTAGAGTATCTCTATCCTATCTCAACATATTATCCATAGTAGTTGGACATAATAAAAAACACAACACCATCTATCTAAATTTTATGGTAAAATAAAGCATCACCTTCTTAATCTCTGCCCTACCATCAATCTAGGGGGCATTATTACCCACATCTAAAATCTAGTTGGCAATCCACCATGCTAATCCTAAAATATACTTTCTATAATCAACATTCCTCTTTCCGTATCTATCTTGCAAAAATCAAAGTATGTATTCACACTCTGCAGTAGATGCTGGAGCCAAATGGTCAGGTTCAAGTAGAACTCGATGGATGGCCACTATTGAAAAATCAACCTAAACTCCTATCACTAGTGTATTCTCTAATTGGGGCTTCTCTACACCTCTGCAACCTATGGGTGTGGTTAAAACAACTATGGTAGATCAGGAAGCATAAAACTCCCTTACCAAGGCTAAACTGTAATATCCCTAGGGCTGAGTAATCCACCCCATCTAGTTGCACTCAAAGAGGCCTGGAGGAATGGTTCCCCTACTAGCACTGATAAATCAAGTCCCCTATCATTTTCAATTGTCCTTTTAGGCTAACCTTCTTTAGTTAAAAATCTATTTTGCTCATAAATCACCCACATCTCTTTTACAAACCACCTCAGGTTTATCTCATCTAGGGTTACCATCAAGATATATGTAGAGTTAGATATAGGGTTAGTAGTGGAATAGGAGGTTGATGATCCTATGGTTCTTGAGTTGTACCTTGCTCAGATTGGTGTAATTTTAATGTTGATTGGTTGGTCGAAACTGACTCATATTCTGACCCTGGCTCTGACTAAGGGTCTTGTGTGGAATCCTGCTTAATTGTACCAACAAATTTCCCAAACTAAACCACTTCTCTGGATCTTGACTTATCTTTAGAAGTAATCTCTCCTTTTCAGAATAGGGGAGAGTGCGGTGTTGAAGTCCTAGATGAATTCATCCTCGACCTAGGGACTGATCTTGCTTCTAAAATTTAAGCCTCGTCCTATGTATATGTGGGTTGAATTCCCCAACTTTGTCTGTTCTAGGAGATGAACTCCTAAGGTGTCTACAATAATGGCTGCAGTTACAACTTGTCTCTAGAAAATAGTCTGTACGGTTGGTGGTCTATTCGAGGCTACCTGGTTCTCCTCTACTGAGCCACTATGCTTAGGGGACTTATCCCAAAGCCTCGACAGTCTGTTGTTCTTCTGGGTAATCTTGTGTGCCACAATAACTAAAATATTAGTTGTTAGTACTTGAATGAGAAGAGGGGAATGAAAAATTTGAAAAAAATCAAATTTCTTAGGGTATGCACCTACGAAGGCCACTTATAGGATGTAGGTTCCACTTACGACCCATAGGTGACTTTCGTAGGTTCCAAACAAAGCCATAAATTTTCAAGGCTTTATATTTGACATCTACTAAGGCCTATATAACCCATAAGTGCTATTTACAAGGCTCATAGGTTCCACCATAGGTACCCTTCAGAGGTTACTTTATTTTTTCAAAATTTCACACCCCTATACAATGTATTTAGCCCATTCAAGTCCAATTTTGCACACAACAACTTGTAGCAATTTTAAAATATAGGTATGGCCCCACAAAAATTACGGTTTTAATCAACTTTTTCAAGTTCTAATTCCATTTAGGGCATGATCACAAATTATACATACAAGAACAATGCACTAAGTCTGATTATTAGATTATTCTAGGATCCTACAAACAAGATGATTGAGTTTTACATAATTTGTAAGCATATTAGAGTACCAACTCATATTTTCTTTGTTAAAGCACAATAACTACAATTAGGAGCCAAGAAATTTACCTTGATTGTAGTGATGAAATTTACCTTGATTGTAGTGATAAATATAGAAGAATAAAAAGTTGGATTTAAAACCCTAGCCTTTAAATGTTCTTGTGTGTGTGCAGATGATGGACTAATAGGGAGGTTTGAATTTTATAGAATTATAGAGGATTTAAAGAGTTTAAATTTTGGAGGGAGTTAGAAAATTTGAGAAAATGGGACACAGAAGTTGGATTATGTGTTTTTAAACGTGTTGGCAGGTCGGTCCGTGTCAGATCTACTTGGGTTAAGTCTAGATTTTGAAAATTTTAACCCAGGTTTTTTCTATCACTTACGGCGACCCATAAGTTTCTCCTATTTCTCATAAGTTGTAGGTCATAGGTGATGAAAAAAATTTGACGAAAAAATTTTGTCCCTCTAAACTTTTGTTCTGACACTTATAAGGTCGTAAGTAGTACTTACGATCCCCGAAAATGGGTTCAGAGGTAGGACTTCAGAGACCCCAAAATGCTCAGATTTTTACTTTGACAGTTATTGCATTACTTACATGGCTTAAGTCGGACTTATGAACCCCCATAAGTGAGCCAATAAATCCCCTTACTTGGAATTTTTTGAATTTTTGAATATTTTACCATGTTCCAGGAGGTTTCTCATGTTTTAAAACTTCAAAAAAGAAAACAACGTTAATACTAAAATAGTTGGTTGCCTCTCACCCAATGCTTTATTTAAAATCATGACATGATGTGGCTATGCTGGTTACTCAGACTTCACCAACCAGCCCTTGGTTTGCCTCCCATGAAGCACCTGATTTAACGTCGCGACATGACTAGGTTTCCTTGGCTACTCAGTCTTTTCCAAGGCTTACATCAACAACAACTTTTATCTTATTAGCATTACCTAAATAGTACTTGACACGCTTCTATCTCACCTTGAACAAGGCTTCACCATATTATTTAAGATTAAGCGCTCCATGTAGAAATTGCCTAAGCATGGTGAATGGTCCATATCATCTAGACTTTAGTTTTTCATGAAACAAGTAAAGTCTTAAATTATCTGACAAGACCATATCACTAGGATCAAAAACTATCTTCTCAATCTTCTTTTCAGCATAAAACAAAATATTTTCTATGTATAGAGCAGAACTCTCATAAGAACAGAGTGGGAATTTATCCAACTGATTAAACTTGCTCATTCTAACTTTATCTACATCATGCCACACCAAATTGAGACTTTTCAACACCTATAGTGCATTGTGATCAAGTTCAACCAGCCAGTGGCATGCCTTATCATACATATATTGATATGGAGAGGCACATATGAGGGTCTTAAAAGCTGTCCAGTTGGACCACAATGCATCATATAACATCCTTAACAAGTCAGTCCTATTGGCATTCATAGTCTTCACTAATATTTACTTGATCTCTTTATTGGAGACCTGAACTTACCCACTCATCTGATGATGATAAGGTTTTACCACCTTATTCTTCACATCATATATTTTTAGCATGGCCTTGAAAATGCAATTGTAGAAGTGAGACCTGCCATCTCTAATAGTTGCATGTGGAATGCCCAACCAATTACATATGTTCTTTTTAAGGAAAAAAGTGAAAATTTGATCCTCATTATTGGGAAGCGTAATCGCCTTCATTCATATGAAAACATAGTCGAAATCCATTAGAAGGTACTTCATCTCATAGGAGCTAACAAACGGACACATGAAATAAATTCCCCATAGATCCAACAATTCTAACTAAAAGATAAGTATCACGGGGAGTTCATGTTTCCATGAGATATTTTCTTTTCGTTGACACTAGTCACAACCTTTAGCATAGTCATGAGCATCCTTATAGATAGTTGGAAAATCATACCCATATTATAGAATTTTGTGGGTTGTGCGGGTACCACCATAATGTCCCCTAACTGGTCATGAATGACAAGCTTCAAGGATGTTCATCACCTCCACCTTAGGAATAAATCTATGAATAACACTACATATACAAATCAAAAAGAGACAAGGCTCATCGCAAAAAATTTTATTACCTGAAGCATGAACTACTTTCTCTGTAGGAATGCCAAATCTTTTAGAACAATATCACTTGCCAAAAAGGTGGCAAAATCAATGAACTAGGGGATTCAGTCTTGAGATGCTGCAAAGACCCGCTCATCATGAATAGTATCTTCTATGTCAAGTTCATCCCTAACTTCTGCATTGCCTCCTCTTCAAGGTGAGAGAAGTGATCAGCAACCTAGTTCTTAGCACTATTTCGATCTTTGACCTCAAAGTTAAAGTCTTATAGCGAAAGGACCCAATGTATCACCCATAGTTTAACATCTTTCTTCGACATTAGATACCTTAAAGTTGCCTCATCCTTGTGCACTATGACTTTTGTCCCTATTAGATAGGACTAGAACTTTTCAAAGTCAAAAACCACTATAAGCAACTCTTGCTAAGTGACTGTATAGTTCTTCTATGTGGAGTTTAATTCCTTTCTATCATAATAGATCAGGTGAAGGATTTACTCGATTTACTCGTGTCGATGTTATAGGACAACACCTAATGTCTCGCTACTAGCATCAAACAAAATCTCAAATGGTAAAGAGCAATCAAGGGACACAATAATAAGAACCGATATCAACCACTCCTTAAGGCACTCAAAGGCCTTAATACGTATCATCAAATACAAATTTCACCCCCTTCACTAAATTCTTACCTAAAGGATTAACAATTTTAGAGAAGTCCTTGATGAACCTCCTATAAAAGTCAGCATGACCAAAAAAGCTTTGGATACCTTTAACTGAGACTGAAGGAGGTAATTTTTCAATGACCTCAATATTTGATCTATCTACCTTAATACCCGTCTTTGAGATTTTGAGACTGAGAACAATACTTTTCTTCACCATAAAATGTCAATTCTCTAATTTCAACATTAGATTGCACCCTTTACATATTTGGATTACTTTGACTAAATGTCCCAAACAATCATTAAAGGAGTCCCCTAACAACTGAGAAGTCATCCATAAATAACTCAATAGTGTCTTCTACCATGTCAGAAAATATGGACACCATACATCTCTTAAAGTTGGAAGGAAAATTGTATAGTTCGAACGACATACTCTTGAATAAAAAAGTCCCATTAAGAGAAGTAAAAGTCAACTTTTCCTGATCCTTTGTAGTAGTAGAAATATGACTGTATCCCAAGTTCCCATTAAGAAAATAGTGCCAACACTTTCATGCTAGTCTATCAAGCATATGATTCATTAATGGCATAGGGAAATGGTCCTTTTGAGTACAAGTATTCAATTTCCTCTAATCTATGCATACTCTCAATCCAGTAACCAGTCTCATGGGCATCAATTTTTTCTTATCATTTTGGACCATAGTGATTTGAAATGCCAAAAGCTACACCTCCAAACAAGTAAAAAATGGTCTATGCAAAATATAGTAACCCAACATAGGTTGGTATCAAACCCACAGTGAATACATGTATTATCTTTCAAGTTTACTGAAGTCGAAAGGCAGTACTGAAAAGTAAATGGGGGATTTTAGTAGTAATATGTGTAAAGTGACAAGTAAAGAGTGTTTTATTTGTAATCAATCAAAAATGATCACTAGGACTGTGTCCCCCCATGGCTTAACAACTCCACAGGTTGATCGTGCTTTATTGAATAAACTTAATACCTTGTATGTATAATTTGACAAGTTATTTACTATCAACTGTCTTTTGGACTGATTGATGGATTTCACCATTTACCCTTTTAGTCTTAGGATGTCATCTTACTAACCCTTAGTCACAGATTAACTATTACCTTTTGAGCCTCAAGTTATTAGATAAAAGATAATTATCTTAAGTAGACAATATAGATAAGATTACTTCTGCAATTAACTTCAAGTTACTGTTGTGATCATCTTTTCCTAATATCTACTCCTGTTGTGAAGTAAGTAGTGAATCTAAGGTGGGATCCTAATAGTTGTAACAGTTAAGAAATCTAATAAACTAAAGATAATAACAATACATGCAAAAATACTGGTTTAGAATAACTATGCACTTCCCCAACTTCATCAATACACTAGGGTTCCTACAAACCTAGCAAAGGGAATTAGCTTCTCATCTTGTGAAATAATCAATAAAATTCATGATTTAAAGCATTAAATTAGTATCAACATGAATAAATAATAAAACCTAAAGTCTCAAACTAAATTAGAAACCAAAATCAAGAACAAAGCAATCCCAAGATCAAAATCGAATCCTTAAATCAAATATATGTTTGTAAGTATAAGGAGTGTGTAACCTAACTAAAATGTCAAAAGAGTATATATAGACTACATGGAAAATATAGAAAACCAATCCCAGACCAAAGAGGAAAATTGAGGTCGGCAGCCACTTACTAGGCCACCTACGGGTCGTAGGTTGAACCTACGAACCGTAGGTGGTCCCATGTAGGTACCAGGTCTAAACAATAACCTGAATACTCCTCTATACATCATTTTCTAAGATATCTTCTTGAACCTATAGAATGTAGGTGGTACCTATGGGCTCTAGGTAGAACCTACAGGTCGTAGGTGCCCTCTGTAGGTAGTAGGGTCCAACTTTAAACATCTGATTCTTCTTTTCTCAACTTTTTTAACACATATTGTGGTAGCTATGCCCAGTAGGTAGTACATACAGGACATAGGTGTCCACTTCAGTGGTCAAAACTTCAATTTTCACTCCTTTTATTTAGAATAGCTCCAGAAGGTGATTTCTTGCAAAACACAACACAAAAAACATCATATATAACAAAAATATCTAAGTAAACAATAGCACATCAACACCCATAACATAGAATGTTTGCATGTCCTTAGGAAACCCAATAAAACTAAGAAATCCTACAACGCTTATTTAGGAGAATCGTAAGCTATGTACGATCGTCAATCATACAATTTAGGCTTTTAAACATTACCTCTATCCTATTTCAACACTTTTAAAAAAAATTGTGTGTATCAATGAAGCACAACAATATGACACAAGGGAATCCATATAAGGAATTACCTTAGAAACAAACAACCATGCATATATACAAGTTACACTACTCAAACAACTAGCAGTTATATATATAACCACCCACATGCTCTCACAATGAAAAAGTCCCAATCATGCCTATGAAATCATGAATGTTAAAGTGGGGATGGTTAAGAGACACTCACACTCAAAAGAAAAATTCCACCAATGTTCTTCAAATACCATAGGCTTGCCCTTATTTTGTTTACCTAAGCTTTCAGACAATCAGTTTAGGATCACTATAGGCTGGCCTTTATTCAAATTGTAATGTAGGCTTGGGGTTGGTATGATACATATTGACATTTATTTAGTGACTATGAATCCTTCGCACTACAACTACTTTGGGGTCCACTTATCAACCAATTTTCTTTTATTCCACCCTTATTTCTCCCTTTTAATTCTTTTATCGCATCTTTCGGTTGGGTATGGTTTCTTTTATTCTTCTTTTCTTTTCTTTCATTTTCACATTGTTATTTTTTTTCTGTTTTTACCACACCCAACACTACATTTTATTCTCTTATTTTACCCTTCTTGATACCTACATTTTATTCTCTTATTTTACCCTTCTTGATACCTACTTCACATCACGTACCACTATAATAGCCACCCTCAACTTAGTTGATTTATTGAATTTGAGGTACACAATGTCCAAGGAGGACCAGGGCCAAAATAAGTTCATTGTAACACAATTGGGATGGTGAAAGGTGTAACAAGAATAATAGGCTATACAGGCTAAAAAATTTGGATCAAAGGATACTTATTCAAACATGAAAGGTTATTTAGGCTAAAAGTAGACTTATTTCAAGAACGACTTATGATCCTTCCCTAACTGAATATCCTACAACCTAGGAAAAACTATCCAAGAATGTTCTAGATCTAACATACAAAGGGAACTAAGTAGTATGTTTCACATACATGGCACAGTTTTATATCACAAGCTACTACATATTGGATTCATGCACAAGTTAGTTATGGTTATCGTAACCCTAACCCTAATATCATAATGAGATTCACAATGGTCACACATATATATAGATCACACAGTTCAAAAACATATTTTTGGAGGGGTATCATTTTCTCAAAAATGAACAAAAAAACATGTCAACTACCCTAGATACTAAAAAATCTCCGAATAAAAAAAATGAAATAAAACATAATACAATATAAATTAACCTAGAGATATCAGTTTTAAAACCATTCCGTGGCCAATAGTAAAAGAAGTATGGCATCAAAAACCCACAGAATGTATGGTATTCCCCACCCCTTACTAAAATAATATGCCTTATCCCTAGTGTGTAAAAATGATATAAAGAAAGGGATTATTGACATACTTGGGATAAACTAGGCTTCTGTACCATGATCGTCCCCTTAGGGGTATCTCAACTAGCGGAGGCTGTGGTGGTGGTGATTAAATACTAGAGAATGCACCCATAGCTTGCTCAGTACACCTCTGTCTATCAATAAATGCAGTCTCTCTTAATTCATATATGGCTTATTTTAGGTCCTGATAAAATGGACTATTGTGGTCCTGTAGCTCACCTCTCTACCTTTCATGGTTCCAACATTAGGGATCATCTCCTCATCATCTATAAGCAAGTCAAATATTCTAGGTCCATATAGAGGTGCCGATTGAACAACTGGAGGTATAACCATAGGGATGGACAAAATATTTCTCTCAATCAGAAAGAGAATATATGCCCGTAGCATGGAAACCTCCCCCCTAATGTTACCTAGATCGTCTGCCTTAATATCACTAAATGGGGCAGATAATCATCCCTTAAAAACATCTATACAGGCATGTACCTCAGCTCATAACTTTTATATCTCAGCCATGTGTCTATCCTATAATCTAGTCTCTTCTATCTATAGTGTCATCCCTACCCAGATTTACCCATACACTAATGCCCACCGTAACCTCAACATTCTATAGTCGAGTGGTAGTAGCACGCTGAATCTCTACTAAACTTTGTAAAAGCTTGAGATACTAATAGCATATCTCTAGCAACAAATATAGTAGAGGGGTAAGGTGGAACTAATAATGTTCATTGGCTCCAAAGTGGAAGTTAGAACTGAAGTAGATGTATCTGGGGTCCCCTTACATTGAGTGCTCTTATTGGAGGCCTCTCTCTTCTCCCCCAACTCAAAATTTATACTTTCTTTAATGTATCCATCCTTTTTATAAATTAGCTCTGCAGGAACTGATGGGCCCTTTGACCATGACAAAATCACTAGTGGTAACAGGATCTCTAAAAATGGATCAGGTTTGTTTGATCATTTATATACTAATTTGAGCTACACCTATTTCCTCAAATTTATGGCCAATACTTGGAACCTCAATCACACTACCCACATCACATACTAACTGCACAAGGCAATGAAAGGAAAGTATCATTATATCACCAAATGCTTGCTCATGATGCTTAAATCTAATAATGGATGCAAAATCAATATCATAACTAGCCATCATACTCACAAATGCCTACTGCTAAAATAACAACCATGACCCTCTTACCAATGTATGCTCTAGCTGGGGATGTTCTATAGCCATACTACCTTTAGGTGTGAAACATAGAACTTATGCACCAGTGACTGTCTATATAAACCCTGGGGTCTAATCATACACCCTAACTGATACTGATCAAATGCAGCCTACGAAAGTGGTCCTCTAGCTAACCTAAATAATTGAAATTCCTCTTATCCCAAATAGTCTTTTTGGGCCAGCCTTTACTAGTCACAAATATGTATCACTCATAAATAGTTTGTAGACCCTCAACAAAAACCTTAAGTTCACCTCGTTAATAGGATAGGTCGAGATATGAGTAGGTTTTGAAAGCTGGTGGCTCCTCATCGGAAGTTTTTGTTTTACCATCCTCAAATTGGTACTGCTAGTATCTAGATGCCCAAAGTGCCTCTAATAATTATCTAAGTCAAAGCCTGCTTCTAAGCCCTAGTCTGTGGTCTTACTTCTCTAATTAAGGTAATTGAGTACTCCTATACCAAACCACTGCTCATAGGGGATTTGAACTATCTCCTTGATGGTCCTACCTTCTTTTTGGAAGGATTTGGTGCCCTGTGTACTTTAAAAACCAAGTCTTAGTCCTCGAAAGATAGTAAGAGATTTTACAATTTCAAAAAAAAAATCTATATTTTGTGACTTTAAATTTTTCCAAACTTTTACATTCCTGTAACCTTTACTCAGTCCCAACAAGTCAAATTTTTGCACATTCAGTTAGGATCAACTTTTAAACACAACTATGGCATACAAGAGCTTTGGGATTCTTCAACCTCTTCAACTTCTACTTCCATTTTGAGGATGATCATTGAGTATTTATTAAACAACAATGCACCATTTTAAGGAAATAGGCTAATTATAAGCTCCTTCAAACAAGTTGATTTCTACGCATTTTGCATGAAAATAAACACACCATCTCACTTTTTTAAGGTTTTGCATAATGTAATATTGTTAGGAGCCATGATTTTTTTGTCTTTTGTTTCAAGAATTCGAAGTGAAGATTCAAAAGATGAAGAAACCCTAGCTTTAATATGTAATATGTGCAATATGGACAAGTTGGTATCAAGCCAAAGTAGTGTTCTTTCCTTTTATAAATTGTGGGGGAAGTGGGAAAGTTTGAATTTTAGAGGTTCTGAGAATTTCGAGGTTTGATGGGATTTAGAAGTGGGTTAGGGTGTTGAAATAGCCGTAGGGGGTCGTGTTTGGACCAAAATTTTCCTTAAAAAATTGAGTCCTAAAATTGCCACTTATGGCACTACCTATGGGGCGTACGTGGAACTTACACTCCTACAAATTTTTCTGTCCTTTTCCATGCTCTTTGGATTTCTTTTTTTAACACAAAATACTCTACTTACAAGGTCATAAGTGGTATTTATGACATCATAAGTTAGCAAGCTAAAGTCTGGAGATCCCTAAAATATTCTCAACTTTTTTTTGACATTTAGTGCATAACTCACCTTGCTAAAGTGGGACTTATGACCTTCATGAGTTGGTCACAAAGTCTCCTTACCTAGAATATTCTGAATTAAGCAATGTATTACCATGTTCAAGGTTGTTACACACAGTTTTTTGCCTACAAAACAACTAAGCAACATGAAAACTAAAATAGTGGTTGCCTCCCACCCAATGTTTGATTTAACGTTGTACCATGACATGACTATATTGGTTAGTCATACTTAACCAATATTCCCATGGGTTTCCTCTAATGAAAAGATTGATGAACATCATGAAATAATGTTGGTACCTTTATTATTTAGAATCCATCATGGTAGCTAAAGGAGTATCCTTTTGGGTCATTAACATTATGAATAATTGACACCATCCTCATGTCGGTTGGCTGCTTTATAGTGCTGTGGACGTTTATTATGATGGGCATCTCAAAGTCAACCTTATAATCTATGATGACAAAGTCAATTGTAAAAATAAACTTGTCAACTTTTACAAAAATATCGAATCATATGCCCATGGGTTTCTTTACTGTACAGTCTACCATTAACAACTATATATCTTTTAGTTCTTGAGGGCTCAAGCCCAACTTTTTTAAATTAATGCTGGTACTTAGTTACATAATGCTCTAGAAAACCTTGATGTCCCAATGGCGCATAGAATCGTAAATACTTCGAGATCACCATTCTTCTATTATAAAGACTTAGAAGTGATCGCACTACAATGGTGGAACCCACCAACATCATCAAAACTAACCGGTCTCTTCTTTTTCACCAAATCTTTCATAAACTTGACGTACCTAGGAATCTGCTCTAAAACCTCAAGAAGAGAGATGTTAAATCTTAACTCTTTCAATATGGAAATGAACTTATTGAAATTTCCTTGTTCCTTCTGTTGCATCATCTTTTGAGAAAAAGGTTGGGGAGGTCATAGAATTTTGTTCACTTCAGTATCATCGACGTTTCCCTTACCTTTGTCTATCTCAGCAACATTTGTCACCTTTTCGGACTCAACCTCATGTCTCTCATCAACCAAAACACTATAATTCCTCATCTCATAAATAGTAGGCAAAGAGGGATCAACAATATTCTTACCATTTCGAGGGGTGATGGATAGACAATGATCATCATTTTTAGAATTCTAAACTGCATTACTTCGAAGGGTACCCTACTATTTTTATTCAAAGTTATATACATTTTCCCAAATTGCTACTCTAATTGCTTTATTGTAGTAGCATGATACTCTACCTTCTGAGACAATCCTTAGATATCTGCCCTAATATCCTTAAGGACAGTTTCTTGACCCTTAAAAACTTTGACAATATAGCCTTCATCCTTGACTTACTATTACAACTGCCTTATGGAACATACCTTCCCCTTCTCTTTGTAGTCATCTTTTCTTCTCTAGTCACTATCATGCTCTCTACTTCGATCTCTTTATTTACCTCCATAATAGTTTTGACCTTTGTTTTCTTGCCTAAAGTTCAAAGAGTCTTGGTTAGACCCTTGTACCTTGGTTCGGAAACCTTCCAATTCTTGATCTTGATGCTTGACTTTCTCTTCTAAATTAGAATCATAAGATTTAGAGGCCTTACCTTGTGAACCTACTGCTTTTACTTTCTCAGAATTCATTATTGCAAATAGTTTCATCATTTATTATTGTGAACTGCTTCGTCAGGAGCCCAATATTAGTTTTAAGTTGAACAATCTCTTGTTCCATAGAATCATCCACCACTCTATGCTTGCTGGAAGCCCTAATGGCATAAGTGCTAGAACCCCTTCTCTATTTTCCTAGTATGCAACCCTTGGTTTGTTAGAGAGATCTGGTCTAAGATATCTAATGCTACTTCCCAGTGTAGATACATGATCGACCAATGATTGTATCTTCAATTACTTTGGAATTGATAGTCAGGTCTCAATAACATATGTCAAGAAAATTATTCCCTAAATTGCATTTATTAGGTACCATTCTGAACTTCTTCTTAAACCAGAACCATGTCTCTTACATCAACTCAGAATGTTGTCGCCTGAAGTTATATGCCTCATCTTTCAATTGCAATATTTTATCTAGATGGAGGAAACGGTATATAAACCACTAGTGCAAATTATTCCAAGTAGTAATCGATCCTTGAGGAAGTTCCCTCAACCATAATGAAGCTTAAACAGTCAATGAAAAAGAGAACAACTTGAGTCTGTGCACTTCCTGATATAACTTGATATAGTGTATAGAGTGCAGATCCCAATAAAGTTGGCAAGATGCATATTTGCATCATCCATATACAAGCCAGAAAGCTCACCTTTTAGGTTTAAGAGCTAGATAATAGTACTAGTAATGTTGAACTTCACACCTAGTGGCACAACAGGAGGAATGATGGTGTATGTCTCGGTAGGCTTAACGTAACCTATATGATACTCATGATCATCTTATAGAGGTAACTAGTGGTAGGATGGGATTACTTGATCTCTACCATATCTAAATCTATCTAGATTTCTACCTAGTGTTGTTCAACGATCTGGTTCTTATCTTACCTATACAGCTCTACCACCTGAGCATCTGCTTCCCTCCTGTTATTATTAGCTTTCTCTTATTACTACTCTATTCTCTGATCAATAATGTTTTAAGCACTCAAAGGAGGAATAGGTGCAATATTAGGATTATTTTAAACCCTTTAAGATATCCTTCACGTATGTGTTATGTCATCATATGATTCAGCTATAGAATTCTCTTATGGGTTTGGATGTAGTGAGAGTAAGGGATTTCCTTAACTCGTTGTGTTAGGTGTACACCGGCGTACACCCAACTAAAAATAAAAACCAAAAACCTGAAACTTCAACAACTTTGATCAACAATCACACAATAGTCCCCATCAATGAAGCCAATACTTTAATACTTCCCAACTTACACCTACAAACAAGGATAAAGCAGTCGGTACAAATTAAATTAACCCAACTTAGATTGGGGTCAAACCTATATCATGAATTATCTCTTTAGTTTGCTGAAGTCAACATGCCATACTGAGTAGTAAATAGGGGATTGTTGTAGTAATCTGTGGAATATAACATGCAGTGATTATTTTTGTTATAATCAATCGAAAACAACACTAGTACTATGGTCCCCCTAACTTATCAACTCTATAGGTTTATCATGCTTTGTTGAACCAACATGATACCTTGTATGTAGAATCTGTTAAGTTATGTACCATCAACAATCTTGTAAACTCATTAATAGATTTCACCTTTTAGCTTTTGAGTTTCAAGATGTAACCTTTCTAACCCTTATCCTAGATCTCAGACTAACTATTACATTTTGAGTATCAAGTAATTAGAAGAAAGATAATAGTCTTAAGTAGATAACGCAGATAATCTTATTCAAGCAATTCACTTCAAATTAATATTGTTACTATAATTTACTAATCTATACTCCTCTTGTGAGTTAAGCAGTGAATATAAGGTGGGATCATAGAATTTGCAACCTTTAAGAAATTTTTTAAACTAAAGACAATCACAACACATGCAAGAATATTGATTCAGAACTACTTTGCACTTCCCTGACTTCATCAATCTGCCAGGGTTCCCACAACCCTAGCAAAGGGAATTATCCATCTCATTGTTATTAAATAATAAATGTAATTCATGATTGAACATATTAAATCAATAGAACAATGAATAACGAAAAATCCAAAGTTTCAAATTGAATCAAGAACAAAAATTAAGAACAAAGCAATCCCACAATCAAGATTGAATCCTGGAATAAAATTATATGTTTATAAGTATCAAGAGTGCATAACCTAACTAAAAATATAAAAAAATTTATATATATAGTACAAGGAAACTGTAGGAAACCAATCCCGAACAAAAGAGGAAAATTTTATATAATGCTGAATTTTTATTCATTATTCATTATTTTGTATTATTTTTGGGAGAGGAGAAACGCGGCTTAGCTTGAGGAGAGAGAGAAAAATATTTTCTCTCTTTGTTTTCACTATTCTCACACAAAGATTATCTTCTAGTTTTTGGTATAATGAATATTTCTATTGCGATTTCCGTTTCACCCATGAGTAGCTAAGTTTATTAGTTAGTGTTATGGAAACCTTGTAGCATAAAATCTATTACTTTAGATTTTAAATTCATTATGCATTAATTTTTTTACATCATACTCTCTTCGCTTATCTTGAATTCTCATGGTTGCAAACATAGAGGATATGCCTTAAAACATAGCTTGTTTGAAAGAAAGGTTGATGTTCAGAAAAGACATTAGTGACAAGAAAATAGGATTTCCAATCCCTATTTCATATGTTAATGCCTTAACTGGATTAATTACTTGGTTATTTTGTATTTTTTTTGGTAAACACTTTTGATTCGAGAGAACTAAAGTGAATTATTCCTTGATAGTTGAGTAACCCTACGATTATGTTATTAAATATAATACATTTCTCAGTAATCATGATGCATGTATGAATTCATAAAGCCCATAGTTAGAAAGTATTGAAAACTACAAAGTGGACATAACCCTAGCATGCTATTCCTCCAAATTTGAATACTACTACACATATTTTATCTTGTTAAACTGAAACCCTTAATTTGTGAACAGAATCAAACCCCCCTATTTATTTTACGAAAACAAACAATTAAAAGTCAACTAATCTGCATACAATTTAATTAGCACCATTTTCCCTGTGGGATTCAACCCCAACCTAGTTGGGTTATATATTTGACAACGACCGCTTACTCTCCCGTAAGAGAGGTGTAATTTGGGTGAATCAAATTTTGGCATCGTTGCTGGGGAATAAAGTTTCCTTATTTTATGTTATTTGTTGTTTTTTGTTCGTTACAGGCTCATTGTTATTTATGCCAAGAACCACAAGTTTAGAAGAACCATTATTACCCTTCAATCCTGAACCTTATCTCATTGAAAGAATGGCTAACCAACAGGAAGCTGAAAGATTAGCCTCTTTGGCTAATGCTCAATTAAATCAACAAAATGCAGATAACCCAGGTTGAGTACCTAATCTAGATGAATAGGACCTGGGAGATGATGATTTAATTGAACCGTCTAATACAAGGAGTACAACAGGGGTAGTTGCACCTGTAAATCAAAATTGTCCATTCAGAGGATGACTATACCGCCAATCTGCATAGTTTTATGTTGATAATAATGAGTACGATTTAGATAGAAATGGATCTATGTGGGCAACCATTCTACCACCACTATCTCTTGGGGTGAAATGCAACATCACCAGTATTGTGATCCAGTTATTGAATCTGAAAGGACTCTTTTGTGGATTACCTAGTGATGATACAAATCAACATTTGGTAAATTTCATCAGTATTTGTATGTCATTTGATAATCCTGGAGTGGGACAAAATTCTATTCATTTAAGACTGTTCCCACTGTCTCTGTCTGGAGAGGCGACTATGTGGTTAAATAAGCTGACTCCTGATTCTATAAAAAACTAGAGGCAATTAAAAGAAGCTTTCCTAGGAAGGTTCTTTCTGCCCTTTAGAATGTTACAGTTGAAGTATGATATCAGAAACTTTAGGCAATTGGCTAATGAAGCTTTGCATAAGACTTAGGGGAGGTTTAAAAAGAATTTGGCTCAATTTCTAAACCATAAGATAACTGATGAACCTTGATGGAAATATTCTACAGAGCTTTGAACTCACTTACAAAGCCAATAGTGGATAATGCTATAGGAAGAGCTTTTATGAAGCTCACCTTTATTGAGGTTGCAGACATGTTAGTAAGAATGACTAAGACAAGTAGAGCTTGGCATACCAGAGATTCTATGGTAGCAAGCAATACTGGGTATAGTGTAATATTAGTAGAGCAGTATAGGAGAGAAGATTAACATGATCAGGATATGGCTCACATTAAAACCTAGATGGACCTGCTCACAAAACATTTGCTGTCAGGGAATGTAAAAAAGGTAAATGCTGTGGGGTCCCACAGTAAGGCAGCTTTATCAAACACCGAGGAAGAGGCTAACTACTTGCATAACTAGGGGGTTTCCAGAATAGTGGTCGAGGAAACCAAGGTTGGAACCATCAAGGAGATTGGAAGAATAAAAGTGATAGGAGCAGACTGTATGTACCTCTTGGAAGCCGTGACAATTCTGCCACTAACTCAGGCAAAATTTCCATAGAGGACATGATGGAGAAACTGTTAATGAAGAGTGACATATATTTCATGAGTCAACTAGTAAACTTGCACTCAATTGCTATTAAAAAATTAAAGCAGTAGAAAAGCCAATTATCCTCAGTATTTAACCAAAGACACAATGGGACACTACTAAGTGATACAGTTTATAATCCAAGGAATGATGGATTATGTATGGCCATTACTACTAGGAGTGGTAAGATGTTTTCTAGTCCAATATTGGGAGCATCCTCTCATACTAATGTAGTTGAAATATATTGGGAGATGATTGATGAGTCTTCAATGGTACCTGTGGATTTGGGAAGTTCAAAAATGAAGGGTAAGGAAATGGAACAACCACCTAAGCTGAAGCATGTTAGTGATGTGGAGCAAGGAATAAGAAAGGAGGTAAAAGTTGCTCCAACTGAAATCCCAAGGCCACCACCCCTATTTCCATAATGATTAAAGAAGAAAGAAGATGATGGAAAGTTTAGCAAATTCATGGCTATGTTGAAGCATTTGACAGTGAATTTGCTCTTAGTTGAAGCACTGGAATAGATTCCTGGATATGCTAAGTTTATGAAAGACCTGTTGAAAAACAAAAGGACTTTGAGCTATGAAACGGTAGACAATCTTCATCATTGTAGTGCTATTTTTTCAAGATCTATTGTCCAGAAAAAAGCTGATCCAGGAGCATTTACTGTTCCATGTATGATTGGATTGCTAAAGTTTGAAAAGTCCCTTTGTGATCTTGGGGAAAGTATAAATCTTATGCCATTGACGGTTTCAAGAAACTAGGTTTTGGAGATCCTACGGCGACAATATGCATCTTTTAATGGCGGATAGATCAGTAAAATGGCCAATTGGTAATCTACATGATGTACTTATAAAAGTTATAGATTTTATATTTCCTGTCGACTTTGTAATTCTTGATTGCAAAGTGGACTTTGAAGTCCCCATAATTTTGGGTAGGCTGTTCTTAGCTATTGGGAGAGTGTTAGTTGACATGGAGCTGAATAAGCTGAAATTTAGGCTCAATGAGAAAGAAGTTAGTTTTAAAGTATGTCGGTCTATGAAATAACAAAAGGAGATAAGTGACTTCTCGATTGTTGATGTATTCTACGAAGATGTGTGAGATGTACCAATTAAGGATAAGTATGTTGTGGAGACTATAGATTGTTTGGTTGAACTTGCAAGAAAGGATTTGAGTGACTTCAAAGTGGTTGGACTTGGAATAAAGCATTGTCTTGATCCAACAAATGAGGTACAAATGGTATCATCGATGTATCTTGACTAATTATGAGTTGTCAAGATAATCAAGTCATCCCGTGATGTTAAATCAGGCGCTGCATGGGAGGCAACCCATGATTTTATTTTCATTTTATCATGTTAAAAAAAAATGCAAAAATAAGTCGAGCCACGACCGAAACTACGATGGTTGTTGGGAGGCAACCCATCCTTCTAATCATTTTTTTTTGTGTCTGATTAAGTGTAGATGTATAAAGTACTAAGGAGTAGATTAGTACCAAATTTGGTTTGGAATTGAGCCATGTCAAAGGTGGTAAGTTTAGGAGTTATGGGAACATTGCCGGTAAGTTGGAGTGGTCAAATGTGTAAGGCTTAAGTATGATTTTTGTTAGAGTTGTGCTCCAAATTATGGCAATTCAACCCAAAAATTTTCATGGTGTGACTTTATTTTGTGTCTTTCAATGAGATCTATGGGGTAGCATAGGGATTGGGCCAATAGGCCCGATCCTGAAGCCCAGCACAGACCTTGATGGGGGCACGGGGGTGAATCCCTCATTGTATGGACCTTTCTCAATGCCTTATATGGACAATGGGGTTCATGGAGTCTGAGTTTAAATGTTCTATAGGGTGTGATGTACCTAAGTTACATGGCAAGGGCATCGCCAATACATAGTCTAAGCCTACTGCATAAGGTATGCTTTACCTTGTGCGATGCCTACCTCAAGCTAGGCGATCAAGTGTATGGCATACACATACCTTTAGGCGATCATTTTTGCAGTCCCTAACCTATCGCCAACACCAACTATCTCACCTATGCGATAACAAGTACGGAACCTAACTGACCTTGTGTGTTAGCTTGTGCGACACACACTTGAGGTTGTGCGATTACTTATGCTCCGCCTAGACCAACGCATATACTCACTATTTTGGTTAAGCGATGGCATGTGTGACACATACTTAATGATGTGCGATAACATATTCATTGCATACACTTCTAATTTCAACATGAATCCACCTTTAACTTAGGTCAAACCGACCTAGATTTTTATTCTTTAAAAAGACATCACACCATAAATGCCCAAATTCATACGTATTTCACTCTTAAGTCAAACAATATTGAGATCTCACCATTATCTTTGTCCTTCACCAATCTTCAACCTTCAAGGTAAGTTTTACTTTCTTAATCCTTAGTTATTTTGACTTTATGTTATAGTTAATTGATTTCTTAAGTATTACGAATTAAATTCTTGCCATAGCGATGTTGTGAAAGTGATGGTGTTTTGTATATTTTGATATGGTTGAAAGTGTAGAGCATGATTTTGTTTAAAAAGTCCTTCATTGAAATAGAATTGGGGGAATTAAAGTGAGTGAATTGTATTGTGACTAATGTTGATGCACCATGTCAAAGTGTATGCCGGCGAAGTATGAGTACCCAACAACAACACTTAATTGGTTGATACTAACAAATTAAGTATGGGATAATGACTTTACCACTCTCATCTTAATTATAGTAAGTTTCATTATGTGTGGCTGATGTGGATGATATGATAATCACAGGAAAAATAGCTCAGATGATGATCTCAACGCAGTTGGCATGACTTCTAATGTGGATGAGGAGTAATACTAGCCTGGTTATTTATCTTGTTATTTGCACTGGGGACAGTGCTTAGCCTAAGTGTGGGGTGGCTGATTACTTAGCTACTTATTTTGTAAGAAAATAGTACCTTCTCCTTAGCATTCTTCTGTGATAGAATTAGTTATTTTGTTTATTTTGTTTCTTGTTAGATGTTTATTGTATTTAGTCATAATTAGGTACTTTTCTCGATGATGGATGGATGATAACCGTCTTAAGAGAAAATTAGTCATTTATTTGCATGAAACTATTTTGGTGGATCAAATGACATTATAACATAAGTATGTAATGGATCATTACGTTTGAAACACCTAGGCTCTAGTTGTTACTCTTGATGTGATTATTGGTTTTATTTAAATTCTTGTAACTCTTGGGTCGAGAATCTATAATGCTCCAAATTAAGTTAACCATGTGCCATGAGTGTGTAATATTGTTGTATATTTCCTATTGCAACTGATACTAGAACTTCCTGGTGTGTGTGCAAAGCGAAATAAAGATTGTGAGTTTAGGAGATGATTTAGGAATTTCTTTGATAGCCATTGTTCATACCTTTTTTTGACCTACCTTTGTATATTATCTTAGCTAGAACCATTGAGCCTTTAACTTGTTCTTTTGTTATCATCATATATAGTCTATTCCGTTCTTTAATAGACCGTAATTAGATCCAAAAGCTCCTAAGATCTTTAATGTAAAATCAATTTGAGTTAGGAGTTTGACAATTAGAGGAAAACGGTGAAATTAATGCCCCAAAGTCTAGTTATTGGCATGTGAAATTGATGTGCTTGGGAGTAGCAAAAATTGTTGAAAAAGGTCAGGTTTTTATCTTGGACATGTTACAATGAACCTATTTTTGACCTGGTCCTTCTTGGACATTTTGCACCTCAGTTAAGGCAAATCGCTTAAGTTGAGGGTGGCTATTATAGGGGTGCGTAGCATAAAAAGAGTGCAAAAAAATATTTGAAAGGGTTGCGTACTCCCACCATGGTGTTATTAATTGAGCTTAACGAGTTGGGGTGAAAAGCAAATCTGTGAAAATAGCAAAAGTGGAAATTGGTTAGTTGCATAATGTAGTGAATTAAAGCGCTTAGGGAAGATAGTCACTATTTCTATCCAAAAAAGTTCCTACCCATCCTTTAGCCTGCATTACAACCCGTAAAATACCTATTTAATCCTAATCATAGCATTCTGATATTAGTGAAGTATTACAGTAAGGGAAAGCATATTGTCATCAGTTTTAATTTGAGAATTCTTTGTGAGAGTGAGCACAACTTGATTCTTGTACCCATTTTGTTAGAAATTGCATGATTATGAGTAATTATGGATAACTTTCTTGCTGTGAGGGCACATGGTTGATGAAGATTGGGTAATTTCTATGATTTCTTTGCTTAAACGGTTCGCATGAAATTGCCAACATAATGAGTCTATTCTTGAGGGTAGGTTGTATCTAGTTATGGGTCCTGAATCTACTTCTTGTTCATAATTGTTGTGTGAGCCTATTTGAGCATCTTTTCCTTTGTTGGTGATAAGGCTTGTGTAGTATGCATAAATATATATGTTGTTCGAGGATGAACAAAGCTTTAAGTGCAGGGTGGTGATCTTGGGTGTATTTATACGCCTAAGCACCATAACTTATCCATATTTTAGCTAAGTTTAGAGAACAAAGTGCCTAGTTTCTTATGTTTTTCTCTACTTCTATGTAATTGAGCTAACCGATGTGATTAGCTTGATTTCAGGTATTAATGAAGTAGATGAATACATAATTGGACTATGGAATGTCGATGCAATATGACACAAGAGAGAGTAGCAGTCTAGACCAAATGTGGCGCCTAGAAACTATGTCCAAGACGAGTTGGTCATTTATAATTAGTTTAGGGACTTAGAAGGCAATTATGAGAGGGGTTATTAAGAGGCTTAATGTTGAGTTTTTATTCATTATTCATTATTCTATATTATTTTTGGGAGAGGAGAAACGCGGATTAGCTTGAGGACAGTAAGAGAAATATTTTCTCTCCTGTTTTCACTATTTGCACACCAAGATTATCTTCTAGTTTTTGGTATAGTGAAATTTCTATTGCGATTTCCATTTTACCCATGAGTAGCTAAGTTTATTAGTTAGTATTATGGAAATCTTGTAGCATACAATCTATTACTGTAGGTTTTAAATTCATTATGCATTAATTTGTTTACGTCATACTCTCTTCGCTTATCTTGAATTCTCATGGTTGTAAACATAGAGGATATGCCTCAAAACACAACTTGTTCGAAAGAAAGGTTGATGTTCGAAAAAAAGAGTAGTGACAAGAAAATAGGATTCCCAACCCCTATTTCATATGTTAATGCCTTAACAGGATTAACTACTTGGAGATTTTGTATTTTTTTGGTAAACGCTTTTGATTCGAGAGAACTAAAGTGAATTAGTCCTTGATAGTTGAGTAACACTAGGATTATGTTATTAAATACAATACTTTTCTCTGTAAGCACGATGCATGTATGAATTCGTAAAGCCCATAGTTAGAAAGTTTTGAAAACTAAAAGGTGGACATAACCCTAGCATGATATTTCTCTAAATTTGAATAATACTACACGTATTTCATCTTGTTAAACTGAAACCATTAATTTGTGAACTGAATCAAATCCCCACTATTTTTTTTAGGGAAACAAATGATTAAAAGTCAACCAATATGCATACAACTTAATTAGCACCATTTTCCCTGTGGGATTCGACCCCAACCTAGTTGGGTTATATATTTGACAACGACCGCTTACTATTTCGTAAGAGAGGTGTAATTTGGGCCTATCAAATTTTGGCGTCGTTTCTGGGGAATACGGTTGTCCATTGAGTGTATGTGTGTTAGTTGATTGTTAGTCAAGTTTCCTTATTTTATGTTTTTTTTGTTCGTTACAGGCTCATTATTGTTTACGCCATGAACCAGAAGTTCAGGAGAACCATTATTACCCTTCAATCGTAAACCTCATCTCATTGAAAGAATGGATAACCTACCGGAAGATGAAAGATTATCCGCTTTGGCTAATGCTCAATTAAATTAGCAAACTGCAGATAACCCATGTCGAGTACCTAATCTAGATAAAGAGAACCTAGGAGATGATGATTTAATTGACCCGGCTAATAGATAGCATGCAACAGGGGTAGTTGCACCTGTAAATGAAATTGTCCATTCAGAGAATGACTAGACCGCCAAACTGCACAGTTTGATGTTGACAATGATGAGGACAATTTAGATGGAACTGGATCTACAGGGGCAATCATTCTACCACTACTAGGTCCTAGGGTGAAATTCAATATCACCAGCACTATGACCCAACTACAGAATCTGAAAGGACTCTTTGTTGGATTACTTGGTGATAATCAAAATCTACATTTGGTAAATTTCATCAGTATTTGTAAGTCATTTGGTAATCCTGGAGTGGGACTAAACACTATTTGTTTAAGATTGTTCCCACTATCTTTGTCTGGAGAGACAACCATGTAATTGAATAAGCTGACTCCTGATTTTATAACTAACTGGAGGCAATTGAAAAGAGCTTTCCTAGAAAGGTTCTTTCTGCCCTTTAGAATGTTATAGTTGAGGTATGAGATAAGAAACTTTAGGCTATTAGCTAATGAAGCTTTGCATGAGACTTGGGTGAGGCTTAAAAAGAATTTGACTCAATGCCCAAACCATAAGATGACTGATGAACACTTGATAGAAATATTCTACAGAGCTTTGAACTTACTTACAAAGACAATAGTGGATAATTCTGCAGGAGGAGCTTTTATGGAACTTACCTTTACTGAGGCTGTGGACATGTTAGAAAAAATGACTAAGACAAGTACAGCCTGGCATACCAAAGATACTGTGGTAGCATGAAATACTGGGTATAGTGTAATATTAGTAGAGCAGCGTAGGAGAGAGGAGGAACGTGATCAGGATATGGGTCACATGAAAACCTAGATGGATCTGCCCACAAAACATTTGCTATCAGGGAATGTAGAAAAGGTAAAAGTTATAGGGTCCCATAATAAGGGAGCTGAATCAATCACCGAGGAAGAGGCTAACTACTTGCATAACCAGGGGGTTTCTGAACCGGTGGTCAACCAAACCAAGGTTGGAACCATCAAGGAGATTGGAAGAATAAAAGTGACAGGAGCGGACTGTATATACCTCCTGGAAGCCGTGATAATGCTGCCACTAGTTCAGGCAAAATGTCCATGGAGGACATGATGGAGAAACTATTAATGAAGAGTAACATATCTTCCATGAGTCAACTAGTAAACTCGCACTAAATTGCTATTAAACAACTGGAGCAGCAGATGAGCCAATTATCCGCAACATTTAACCAAAGACAAAATGGGACTCTACTAAGTGATACAATTCAAAATCTGAGGAATGATGGATCGTATATGGCCATTACCACTAGGAGCGGTAAGATGTTTTCTAGTCCAAGATTGGGAGCATCATCTTATACTAATGCAGTTGAAATAGATTGGGAGATGATTGATGAATCTTCAATGGTACCTGTGGAGTTGGGAAGTTATAAAAAGAAGAGTGTGGAAATGGAACAACCACCTAAGCCGAAGCATGTTAGTGATGTTGAGCAAGGCATAAGAAAGGAGGTAAAAGTTTCTCCAACATAAATCCTAAGGCCACCACCCCCATTTCCATAACGATTAAAGAAGAAAGAAGATGATGGCAATTTTACCAAATTTATGGCTACGTTGAAGTAGTTGATAGTGAATATGCCCTTAGTTGAAGCACTAGAACAGATGCCTGGATATGCTACATTAATGAAAGACCTGTTGATAAAGAAAATGATTGTGAGCTATGAAACGGTAGACAATGTTCATCATTCTAGTGCTATTTCTGCAAGATGTATTGTCTAGAATAAATCTGATCTGGGAGCATTTACTATTCCATATACGATTGGATTACTAAAGTTTTAAAAGGCCCTTTGTGATCTTGGGGCAAGTATAAATCCTATGCCATTGATTATTTTCAAGAAACTAGGTTTGAGAGATCCTACGTCCACAAATATGAATCTTCTAATGGCGGATAGATCAGTAAAAAGGCCGATTGGAATTCTACATGATGTACTTGTAAAAGTTGGAAATTTTACATTTCCTGCTGACAGTGAAATTCTTGATTGCAAAGTGGACTTTGAAGTCCCCATAATTTTGGGTAGGTTGTTCTTAGAAACTGGGAGAGTGTTAGTTGACATGGAGATGAATGAGCTAAAATTTAGGCTCAATGAGAAAGAAGTTAGTTTTGAAGCATGTCGGTCTATGAAACAACAAAAGAAGATGAGTGTCTTCTCGATTGTTGATGTATTCTACGAAGATGAGAGAGATGTACCAATTAAGGATAGGTATGTTTTGGAGACCATAGCTGGTTTGGTTGAACTTGCAAGCAAGGATTTGAGTGACTTCAAAGTGGTTGGACTAGGAATAAAGTATTGTCTTGATCCAACAAATGAGGTACAATTGGTATCATCGATGTATCTTGACGAAGTCTGAGTAGTCAAGATAATCGAGTCGTGCCACGATGTTAAAGCAGGCACTGCATGGGAGGCAACCCATGATTTTATTTTTATTTTATCATGTTAAACAAAAATGCAAAAATAAGAATTGAGCCATGATTGAAACTACAATGGTTGTTGGGAGGCAACCCATCCTTCGAATAATTTTTTTTGTTTCTGATTAAGTGTAGTTGTATAAAGTACTAAGGAAGATATTAGTACCAAATTTGGTTTGGAATTGAGCCATGTCAATGGTCGTAAGTTTAGGAGTGATTGGAACATTGCAGGTAAGTTGGAGTGGTCAAATGTGTAAGTCTTAAGTATGATTCGTGTTAGAGTTGTGACCCAATTTATTTTAATTTGACCCAAAATCTTTCATGGTGCGACTTTATTTTGTGACTTTCAATTAGGTCTGTGGTGGTAGCGTAGGGATTGGGTCGATAGGCCCGATCCCGAAGCCCACCACTGACCTTGATGGGAGCGCGGGGACAAAGCCCTCATGGTATGGACCTTTCTCAATGACTCATATGTACAATGGGTTCATGGAGTATGATTTTAAATGTTCTATAGGGTGTGATGAACCTAAGTTACATGGAAAGGGCATCGCCAAGATATTATCTAAGCCTACTGTATAAGGTATGCTTTACCTTGTGCGATGCCTACCTCAATATAGGCGATCACCTGTGCGGCGCACACATACCTTTAGGAGATCAGGTTTGAAGCACCTACCCTATCACCAAGACCTACTACCTCACTTATGCGATACCAAGTGCGGCGCCTAACTCACCTTGTACGACAGCTTATGCGCCACACACTGGAGGTTTTGCGATTACTTATGCGCCACCTATCCCAACGCACATGCTTAATATTTTGGTTGAGCAATTTCATGTGCGAAACACACTTAATGATGTGCGATAACATATGCGTCGAATACCCTTCCAATTTCAACATGTATCCCACTATAACTTAGGTCAACCCGACCCAGATTTTCATTCTTTAAATAGGCTTCACATCATAAATGACCAAATTTATTTGCATTTCACCCTTAAGCCATACAATATTGAGCTCTCACCATTCTATTTGTCCTTCACTAATCTTCCATCTTCCAGGTAAGTTTTACTTTCTTAATCCTTAGTTATTTTGAATCTATGTTATAGTTAATTGATTTCTTAAGTATTACGAATTAAATTCTTGCCATGGCGATGTTGTGAAAGTGATGGTGTTTTGTATATTTTGATATGGTTGAATGTGTAGAGCATGATTCTATTCAAAAAGTGCTTCATTGAAATAGAATTAGTGGAATTGAAGTGAGTGAATTATATTGTGAATAATGTTGATGCACCATGTCAAAGTGTATGCCGGCGAAGTCTGAGCACTTGACAACAACACTTAATTTGTTGATACTAACAAATTAACTGTGGGATGGTTAATTTACCACCCTCATCTTAATTATAGTTAGTGTCATTATCTGTGGATGACGTGGATGATATGATAAACACAGGAAAAATGGCTTATATGATGATCTTAACGCAGGTGGCATGACACATAATGTGGATGAGGAGTACTACTAGCCTGGTTATTTATCTTGTTATTTTCACTGGGGAAAGTGCTTAGCCTAAGTGTGGGGTGGCTGGTTACTTATCTACTTATTTTGTAAGAAAATACTACCTTCTCCTTAGCATTCTTCTGTGATAGGATTAGTTAATTTGTTTATTTTATTTCTTGTTAGATGTTTATTCTATTTAGTCATAATTAGATACTTTTTTCAATGATGGATGGATGACGACCGTCTTAACAGAAAATTAGTCATTTAGTTTCATGTAACTATTCTTGTGGATCACATGACATTATAGCATAAGTATGTAATGGATCATTACATTTGAAACACCTAGGCTCTAGTTGTTACTCTTGTTGTGATTGTTGGTTTTATTTAAATTAATGTAATTGTTGGGTCGAGAATCTATAATGCTCCAAATTGAGTGAACCATGTGACGTGAGTGTGTAAGACTATGGTATATTCCTTATAGCAACTGATACTAGAACTTTCCTAGTGTGTGTGCAAAGCGAAATAAAGATTGTGAGTTTAGGAGATGATTTAGGCATTTCTTTGATAGCCATTGTTCATACCTTTTTTTAACCTACCTTTGTACATTATCTTAGCTAGCCCCATTGAGCCTTTAACTTGTTCTTTTGTTAGCCTCATATGTAGCCTATTCCTTTCTTTAATAAACCGTAATTTGATCCAAAATCTCTTCAGCGATTTAATGTAAAATCAATTTTAGTTAGGAGTTTGACAATTAGAGGAAAGAGGTTAAATTAATGCCCCAAAGTCTAGTTTTAGGCATGTGAAATTGATGTAGTTGGGAGTAGCGAAAATTGTTGAAAAAGTTTAGGTTTTTATCCCGGACATGTTACAATGAACCTGTTTTGGCCCTGGTCCTTCTTGGACACTGTGCACCTCAACTAAGGCAAATCACTTAAGTTGAGGGTGACTATTATATGGGTGCGTGGCATAAAAACGGTGCAAAAAAACTATTTGAAAGGGTTCCATACTCCCACCATAGTGTTATTAGTTGAGCTTAACGAGTTGGGGTGAAAAGAAAATCTGTGAAGATAGCAGAAGTTGAAATTGGTTGTTCGAGATTGGTTTTAATTGAATAATGTAATGAGTTAAAGCGCTTAGGGAAGATAGTCACTATTTTTGGCCAAAATAGTTCCTACCCATCCTTTAGCCTGCATTACAACCCGTAAAAGACCTATTTAATCCTAATCTTAGCATTCTAATATTATTGAAGTATTACACTAAGGGCAAGCATATGGTCATCAGTTGTAATTTGAGAATTCTTTTTGAGAGTGAGGGCAACTTAATTCTGGTACCCATTTTGTTAGAAATTGCATGATTGTGAGTGATTATGGGAAACTTTCTTGTTGTGAGGGCACATGTTTGATGAAAATTGGATAATTTATATGATTTCTTTACTTAAATGGTACGAATGAAATTTTCAACTTAATGAGTCTATTCTTGAGGGTAGGTTGTCTCTAGTAATGATTCCTGAATCTACTTCTTGTTCATAATTGTTGTGTGAGCCTATTTGAGCATCTTATTTTCCTTTTTTGGTGATAAGTCTTGTGTAGTATGAATAAATGGATATGTTATTCGAGGAAGAACAAAGATTTCAGTGTGGGGTGGTGATCTTTGGTGTATATATACGCCTAAGAACCATAACTTATCCATATTTTATCTAAGTTTAGAGAACAAAGTGCCTAGTTTCTTATGTTTTGCTCTACTTCTATTTAATTGAGCTCACCGATGTGATTAGCGTGATTTCAGGTATTAATGAAGTAGATGAAGACATAATGGGACTATGGAATCTGGATGCAATATGACACAAGAGAGAGTAGCAGTCTAGACCAAATGTGGCGCCTAAAAACTATGTCCAAGACTAGTTGGCCATTTATATTTAGTTTAGGGACTTAGAAGGCAATTATGAGAGAAAAGATTATTAAAAGGCTTAATTCTGAATTTTTATTCATTATTCATTATTCTGTATTATTTTTGGGAGAGGAGAAAGGCGGCTTAGCTTGAGGAGAGAGAGAAATATTTTTTGTCTTGTTTTGACTATTCGCACACCAAGATTATCTTCTAGTTTTTGGTATAATGAATATTTCTAATGCTATTTCAGTTTTTCCCGTGAGTAGCTAAGTTTATTATTTAGTGTTATGGAAACCTTGTAGCATACAATCTATTACTTTAGATTTTAAATTCATTATACATTAATTTGTTTACATCATACTCTCTTCGCTTATCTTGAATTCTCATGGTTGTAAACATAGAGGATATGCCTTAAAACACAACTTGTTCGAAAGAAAGGTTGATGTTCGGAAAAGAGAGTAGTGACAAGAAAATAGGATTTCCAATGCCTATTTCATATGTTAATGCGTTAACAGGGTTAACTACTTGGAGATTTAGTATTTTTTTTGGTAAACGCTTTTGATTCGAGAGAACTAAAGTGAATTAGTCCTTGATAGTTGAGTAACACTAGTATTATGTTATTAAATACAATACGTTTCTCTGTAAGCACGATGCATGTATGAATTCGTAAAGCCCATAGTTAGAAAGTATTGAAAACTAAAAGGTGGATATAACCCTAGCATGCCATTTCTCTAAATTTGAATACTATTACACGTATTTCATCTTGTTAAACTTAAACCACTAATTTGTGAACTGAATCAAATTCCCCTAACGATTAAAAGTCAACTAATCTTCACACAACTTAATTAGCACCATATTCCCTGTGGTATTTGACCCCAACCTAGTTGAGTTATATATTTGACAAGGACTGCTTAGTCTCTCGTAAGAGAGGTGTAATTTTGGCGTATCAGTAGGTAGTACATATGATCCATAGGTGCCCACTTTAGTGGTCCAAAACATTAATTTTCACTCTTTTTCTCTGGAATCTCTCTTAAACCTAATTTCCTGTAAAATACAACACAAAACACACCATATCTAACAAAAGAAACTAAGTAACATGCATATTTTCATTGTTTTAATCATAGAAAGTGGTATGAAACCATAAAACAACATGATTCCACCCTTCTTAGGAATGCATTGAACTGAGCAACTTGCTTTCTGCAAAGGGTTAAGACACTCCAACATCTAACCACTTTATGATTTATTTCTTTACTACCTCCTCAATAGGAGGATTTATCCTATGTTTGTGCACGATGTTTGTTATACACTCAGTTTCAAGTTGTATCTTATGAGTGTAGATACTGAGTGGAATCCCCAAAGTGTCATTAACAGTCTATTCTATGGCCCTGTTGAACCTCTACAATATTGAGATCAATGCTTGAATCTATCTCTAATAAGTCAACAACAATAATAACCAACAAGGTATTGTCGGCCCCTAAAAATGCAAAACCTAAGTGAGATGGGATGACATTCAATTCCAAGACTAGTGGCTCCTCAATAGATGGTTAAGATGGAGGAGTGGTTCTATTCTTGACATCAAGATCTATCTTCTTTAGAGCATAAGTATAAGAACCTCCACCATATACTGCATGCACCAACTCATCATACTGACCAATGCCATTATTGTCAAAGTTCATGATAATTGTTACTAACACCTCAACCCTCAACCTATATCAATCACAGACACCACTCTTATATAATATTGTTGTCATATAGATTGACACACATAAAAAGTAACCTGCTCATTGTTGAGTCTGGACTTCATCTGCCCTATCTCCATGTCAACCAAGGCCCTAGCCATAGCTAGGAAAGGCCTTCCTAAGATAATAGGGACTTCAAAGTCCACCATAAAATCAAGGATCACAAAATTACCTGGAATATGAAGGATGCCACCCTTACCAAAACATCACAGAAAATACCAACCAATTTTTCCGTAGTCTAGTAAAATATCAATAACCTCATAGATGTAGGTTTGGGTTACTCCAACCCCAAATGCTTGTGTACTAGAAAATACATCAAATTTATACTATCTCTTAAATTGCTTAAAGCTCAAAAGAAATTTAAGGACCAATGGTGCATAGAATAGTAAATGCTCTGGGGTCCTCCTTCTTTACCAACAATCAAGCTGAAATGACGTTGGAATGATGAATATTATCAGTAAGATCGAAACACACCATCTATTTTATAGTAACCAAATCCTTCTTTAACATATTAGATCTAGGAATCTACTTCAATGCTTCTAATATAGGAATATTAACAGGCAATTCTTTTAACATAGACAAGACTTTTAACATAGACAAGAACTTTTGATACTTTCCTTCCTATTGTTTCTTCCTTAATTTGTAAGGAAAAAGAGGGGGAGTTCAGGGAATGGTATTCAACATAGGCTCAACTACTTTACCTTTTACTTTTTCCTTTTTTCCTTCTCAATACTTTTATCAATGCTTGTTGATTTTTGTGATGACACCCTACTAGTCACCAACTTTTTAGATTCTACTTTACGTGCCTCATCTATATCTACAACATCATTTATATCTTCATCAACTACAAGCATAGAAGGATAAACGGTGGCTTTGCCACTTTGAGTGTTGATGGAAAAACGGTGACTGCCATTATTAAGAATCTACATCGTATTATGAGGAAGGGTGCTCTGACTAATAATGATTCAAGGTTTCTGACATCTGTCCAAATTACTGCTCAAATTGCTTAATTGTAGTATCATCCAATTCTTCTTCTTGTGTAAAACCTAAAATGTCTACTTTAATAAACCAAAGGAAACTCTCCTGACTTTCATAATCCTTTACCATCATTGACAAAATACCCTTCATCCTTGACTAAGTGTCACGGTTGTCTTGTGGAACATATACACCTTTTTTTTAGAAATATCTTTATGTCTATAGTCACTATCTCTCTCTCTCTTCTACGATCCTTCTATCTATCTCCATAATAGTTCCAACCTTGATTCCTTTGCCTCGAGTTCAAATTAACTTAAGCAAACAATTGGTCCTTGGCTCGAATACTTGCCAACTCTCAATCTATATATTTTTCTTCTTCATCTATATCAAAATCATATGACTTAGAAGCTTTACATTTTACACCCATGACATTCACCTTCTCAAAATTCATTATTGTAAACTGCTTCATTAGTAACCCAATGTTTTTCTCAGCTATGCAACCTCTTGAGCTACTAAATTATCAACAACTCTAGGTTTATTAAAATAGCTAATATCTTAAGTATTAGGACCTCTTTATTTCTACTGACTATGCCACCCTCGGTGGGTAAGAGAGATCTTATCTAAGGTTTCCAATGCTATATCCCAATGTATGTTTATGATTGCTCCATCAATAATAGTATCTTCTATAGCATTAGAACTGGTATTGAGGGAATGATAGAAAGTTTCCAGTAGATTTTTCCTAAAATTCTATGAGTAAGCACCATTATTAACTTCTTCTTTAAATGAAGCCATACCTAAAGCATTGATTCATAATGCAATTGCTTGAAATTATAGATCTCATCCTTAAACTATAGCATTCTGGCCAGATGGAAGAAATGATCTAAAAACTACTTGGGCAACTCATTACAAGTAGTAATGGACCTACGAGGTAGTTCACCTAACCATAGTTTTCCTTCACCAATTAACGAGAATAGGAACAACCTGAGTCTCAGAGCTTCCTGATCTACCCTAGGTATAGTATAAAGTGCAAATCCCAAAAAAATTAATAAGGTGCATGTTATCATCATCAGTCAGCAAGCCAACAAATACACCTTTTAGATTCAATAAATGGATCATAGAACTAGTAATGTCGAACTTCACCCATAGGGTAACGCGGAAAGAATGACATCTACTATCTTAATAGGCTCTACACACCTCAATTCTTTATCTGGATCTTTATATGTTGGAAGTATTGAAAAGTTTGGGGGTACTGGATCTCTATCTCTTCTACCTCTATTGAGTTTTGCTCGAGTATCAGCTACCGATCTCTATCATATTCTCTCTGTCACTCAAACTGCATGATTGATAGCCTCATTAGACCTCCTTGAATTATCATCTCCTAGTAAATGCTTAGTGTTTTGCTCTAAGTCTTGTGAGAAGGTGGGGGAGGCAAGTCTTATTAATTATCTTGCGATAGCTCATGATGAGCCTCACAATCTTATTGTGACATCCTATGATTCGATTGTAGGATTATTTCAATCTTTCTATCAGATAGGATCAAAGGATAACCTTGAATCCTAGTACTGGGAATACATCGGCATATACCCCAAGAAGAATAGAAAAGTAAAACCCTAAAACCATAACAAATTAAATCAAAAAATCTATAATTGCATTCCGCAGCAACGATGCCAAAATTTGATGTCGCATAAACTATTGCCTCAAACAAGATATAATACGGTCACTGTCAAATTATAGTAACCCAAATATGTTGGAGTAGATCCCATGGTGAATAGGTTGAATCTATCTCTCTAACTTTCTCAAGTAGCCATTAGTACAGAAAAGTAAATACGGAGAATTTGAAATAAATAGTAAAACGTAACAAGTTGTGAATGCTTTTGGTTGTAAGAAATTTGGGATGAACACTTGGAATATGTTATCCCTGGCTTCCTAACTCAGTAGGTTTCTCGTGCTTGATCTAACTATCTAACCACCACACATGTGAAATCTAACAAGCTAGGTATTACCAACCATCTTGTGAATGCATTGGTAAATTTTACCCTTCATCTAATAAGTATTAGGGTGTCTCCTTACTAACATATGTCTTTGGTCTCAGTTTAACTATCAACTTGTGGGTATCAGGTTATCAAAAAAGGTTTGATAGCTTGGAATCGCTATTGTAATCCTGTATTCCCAATCTCAATCACTCTTATGAAGATGATCTCAAATACAAGCAGGTTCTTAGTGTTAGCCCGTGCTATGAAAGCAATTAAACTAAAGAAGATTGCAATACAAGTGAAAACAATGATCTAGAAGAATTTCACAATTTCCCTACTTTATTAATCTTTCAGGGTTCTCACAACCCTAGCTAAAGGAATTAGCAGCTCATAGTTGCAAATAAAATCCACAAAATTCAAAAAAAAACATATGAATAATCTCATAAATAATTGACATATAAAACTCAAAGTATCAAATTAATTAATCAACCAAAACCCAAGAACTAGGGGATTCTAAGATCCAAAGTCAATCTTAAAATCAAATATATGTTTGTGAATAGTATGATTGTGTAAATTGACTAAATTATCAAAAGGGTATTTATCGAATACATAAAATACAAAAATCTACACCAAAATTTATCTGGAGAACTAAGTCATTGGCCACCTATAGTTCCACTTAAGGGACATAAATGGCACCTAAACCACGTAGGTGGCCATCGTAGGTAGCAGCCTTCAACTCTGTACTATCCCTCTTAAGTTGGTACCTACAAGGCATATGTGGTACCTACATCCAATCGGTTACCATATCATAGGTACCAGGAAATCCTCAACCTCACAAATTCTTTAAACTTTAATCACTTACACTTACAGTGGTACCTATGGGTCGTAGGTGATACATCATAGTTAATAGGTGTATCTATGTAGCTTCTAGTTCTCCTAAGTTTGTAACTTTGAAACATATGACAACTATCTAAAACACGTGAGTACAACCTACGCATCATAGGTGGCCTAGTAGGTGGTGTTTTTTGTTAATCTTCACTCTCGTTCTTCATGTTAAGCTCCAAAAATATTTCCCTTCAAAATAGACACAAAAACACATTATCTCTACAAAAAAGAACCTAATTACTTATACATTTTCTTATTTTAAGCATCAAAAGTTCCATGAAACCATGACACATCAATTGATTATAAAAATGAAGGATAGTTCCATGTGTATGTGTATCAGTTATAAGCAACTTAATATGGTGACGGTGAAGAATCGGTATCCTATGCCTCACTTTGATGATTTGTTTGACTAGATTTATGGTGCAGTGGTGTTTTCTAAGATTGACTTGAGATCCAGTTAACATAAAGTTATTGATTCGGGTCGACTATATCTCAATATGGTCATTATGAGTTTCAAGTGATGTAATTTTGGTTGACCAGTGCCCCAACCATACTTATAGATTTGATGAACTATTTGTTCAGGCCTTATATACATTATTTTGTTATTATGTTCATCGATGATATCCTTGTGTATTCAAGGAGTAAAGAAGATCATATACAATGTTTTAGGATTGCACTCCATACTATGAGAGATTATTTGCTTTTTGACATATTCTAAGTGTGATTTTTGGCTTAAGTCGGTGATAGTCCATAGGAATGTGGTGTCTAAGTTTGGGATTATGGTATACCCAACAAATAATTAGGCTGTTCATGATTGGAAGAAACCTACATCTACGTCTCAGGTTGTTAAATTCATTGGTTTTACTGGTTAATATAGATGGTTTCTTGAGAGTTTTGCAACTTTTGTAGTGTCGATGACCAGATTGACTCGGAAGGAGGTTCCTTCTGATGGTTCTGGGAGTGTGAGTCAATCTTTGTAAGAATAAAGGTATTTCTAAATTTAGCTCTTATGTTTCTCAAGTGTGTTGGATTCACAGTGTATTGTGATGCTTTTGGTGTCAGATTTGGTTGTGTGTTGATGAAGCGGGGTCTAGTTATTGCTTATGCTCCAAGGGAGTTGAAGATATATGACTGAAACTACACCACTCATGAATTAGAGTTTGCAATGGTAGTTTACGCTCTTAAGATTTGGAGAAAGTATCTTTTTGGCATGCATTGAGAGATTTTAATGGATTATCGTAGTCTTTATCATTTTATGAAACAAAGATAGCTTATGTATAGGAAGCATAGTGACGCCACCAAAAACTACACCTCCATAAAGTATAATGTGGTCGAATTCAAGTATAGTAACCAAACAAGGTTATGGTTGAATCCATAGGGAATAGGTCAGATGTATCTCTCAAACTTGCTGAAATAGTTGGGCAGTACAGAAAAGTACATAGAGGGAATTATAGTAATAGTAAAAAGTAGCAAGCTTTGAATTTCTTTGGTTTTAAACAATCTAAAACTAACACTAGGCTTGTGTTCCCCTAGATTCTAACTCTGTAGGTTTCTCGAGTTCAATCCAAGTATATTAATGTTACGCATGAAGAATATGAGATGATAGGTATCACCAACTATCTTGTGGACTCATTGGTAAATATCACCTTTCACCTTTTGAGTCTTAGGGTGTTGCTTTACTAAACCTTTACCTCTATCCCATCTTAACTCTCACCTTGTGGGTCTTAAGTTATTAGACTAGGGTTGATATCCTTAAATCACTCTTGAAATCTTGTTTTCCCAATCTCGAACTCCTTTGTTAGGATGAAATTAAACGCACGAAGGTCCTGAGCTTCTACAGTAGTTGTGGAGGCAAATAGTTCGAAGAATATAATAATACATCAAGAAACAATTATCTAAATATATTGCACACTTCCCATACTTCATTGATCCACCTTGGTTCCCACATTCATAGCTAAAGAAATTATCCGTTCATGGTTATGAAAAAATCCATAGAATTTGATAAAGAAATCATAGAATTAGATGGACAATAATGAAAGAATGAAATCCATAGTCTTGAATTAATTACGTAACCATGACTAATTGGTTGCTATAGTTTCTTTCTTCCTTCTATAGTGATAACAACTCATTGTCATTCATAACAAGTTATTTGATAGATCCAGTATCATTCCAATTAAATTTCATCTTTCAATACTTTTGAGTCTTTTTTTATTACGACTCCATACCACAAGTCATTTCTAGTCATAACAACTTGTGGTCTTCATCCATTGACACTGGTCTCCAACTTTTCAATGTTCAGGTATTTTTCCTTTATACTTAGAATGACACACCACATGTCTCGTTGTCACTCCTGAAGAGTCATTGTCAGTTTTTAACTTTGATCCTAAAAGCAACATTCGGCACTATCATCCTCATGACTTGGGCCTCTAGTTGTTAGGTGACTAAATGACTCGTGGTCCAGTCTGTGCCTTGTATTTTTCATCTCTTTTTCATCCAATTCTGGTCCACGCCAATTCTAACCAAATTTATCTACAACATACACAAAACACATATCATATTATCCAAAATAACACAAGTAAATCCATATTTTCACTATTTTAATTATCGAAAGTGCCATGAACCCATGACACATTAACACCCTTAACTTACAACATTTGTATGTACTTACGCAAAAACACAAAATAAAACAAAAGATGATGCTTAACAAGGAAGAACCTAAGATACTTATGGTAGTCAATTGTCAAATTGGATCAAGACACATTATCCCCTTCTACTTGTAACTTTTCAAAAACCTATTGTGTGTATTTATGAAGCACAATAATTTGACACAAGGGAACCAAGCTATGGTATTACATTAGAAAAAAACAATCATACATATATACAAGTTACACTACCTAAATAAATAAGCATCTAGAAACAAAACCCATGATTTCCTTACTCAGATAGATCAAGCATGTTAATCCAAGGACGATCACGAGACACTCACACTAAAAAAGAATTTCCAATAATGAGCACAAAGCATGATAGGAATGCCTTTATTTTATTTACCTTAGTTTTTGGACAATTCAGTTAGGATCATAATGTAACGCCCCAAAAATTGGTCCCAAGGCATCACACTGTTCTTAAGGCTACAAGTAGCCGCAAGCTAACCCTTTGATCCTACTACTGCACTTAGTACTTATTTTAAGAATTCAAACAGATAATTAGAATTAAATCTCATCCAAGTCACACTGTACTTATAATGTTCAAATCACAATATACTGAAAGAAAATCTGACAACACAACTGACAGTCTTGTCTGACAGATTAGCCTCTACAACTCAAGAATAAAGAGCCATTGGGACAGATCACCAACTGACTCACACTGAAATAAAAGGGAATAAATGTAGCTGCTGATAGTACTGAATGTCTAAAAATTAGGTCCTCGAACCATGAGGAACCACCATTACAGGAAGGTAGGCAAGGCGCTCAAAATCACTGACACTATTTGGACTGAGCACCTGAACCTACATTATGAAACAATGTAGCACATAGACGTATATGTGGGTCAGCACTTTGGGAATGTACTGAGTATATGGGGGTGTATGCATTTAAATAAACAATATCATTAATCTTTATAGAAATCATGCATGCCGACTGTAATGACTTACAAAGCTTGAATAAAATCTGAAATATATCTATCATAAATCATTAATAATAATACATGTATCGTACATCTTGTAATCATTATACATAACTCAAAAATCTGAATTTTCTTCTTTTATTCTCAAAAATCATAAGCTAGGGAAAATCTTCCAACAATAATTTATGAACATAAGACTTCGAATTGGGAAGCTTTGGACTTTTATGGATTTGGGATTTTCTTACAACTGACATAAACCATGTGGGCTTACATGGAGTCCAACGTCTTACCCACGTTGGGTAGAGCTGTTCTACCCTTGCCATCAGAATAGAACCTTAACTTTATCTTTAGTGATCACTATCTAAGCGTCAGGCTCACAAATCTCAATCCTACGGTGGCACGTAGTTCTGGGGTATGAAACCTCAGAATCAAACCCAACTCGATGCTAAATACAACTCCGATACTCAATCTCAGAATTATTTAGGAAATCCTCCTTAAAATAACTCAAGGGTCTATAATAAAGACCAAATTATGCTTCTCATTTCTTTCAATCATGAATAGTGTGGATTCCTATTTTAAATAAATATCAAAACTTCAATCTTGTTTCAAATCTTGGTAAGTTTTCTAGAGGAAAACTCAAAATCATAGCATCATCAAAATTCAACTTCAACTTTTGAAATAAATATAATAGTTCAATCTTCTGAGAATATAGTCTCAAAATTCAATAATTGTCTCATATCAACTCAAAATAATAATTCATACTCAATATCTTTCATGAAATTTATTCAACAATATTAACTCATAAAGAAAGCATACAAATCACAATATAAACTGTTAGATCAAAGCATGATATGTAGGAATATCATGAAATGAATAACTTGAATAAATCATAAGTTCATAATCTTCAAACAAGATAATTTGAGCACAACTTCACTTATAAATCATAAATACTTCAAAAAAATCAACTTTTGGGCAAAAGAACGGAATGATTATTCTTCCTCAAACCCCATATACCTCAAATCTATGAATTTAAATGAACTTTCGGTTCCGGAACTCTACTCTTGAGATTGATAGGTGTTCCTTGAAGATCTCTCCCTAGGGATTTCGATTCTTAAATTATTTTTGGAATTTAACAGTCAAATTTTGGTTGATCTTAATTTTTGTTGGGAGCTGCTGTGTCTGATTCTGAAGAATATTGGTGAAGGATGCTACATTGGACAATGGAATCTCAATTATTATGTTAAAGATGGAAAAATATAGAAAAGTTATTGGAGCACCGGGATTACCAGGGTGTTGCCCAGGCAAGAGCACCGTTGTACCCCAGGCAGCGCCCTGGATGGAGCGGTGGATATAGATGGGCGGCGACCACCATATAGCGGTGGAGTACCCGGGCGTCGCCCCCTTATTGCGGAGGCACACTGGTACAAAATCCAAACATGCCCTAAACGAGGTTCAAAAATTCTGAAACTTACCCAAGATGTAATATTGACTTGCCCTATCGTAAAGCAACTTCAAAATTGAAAAAAGGATGTCGGGAAGGTCGCAAAATAATTCATCGAAGTCAAGGTCTCAAAAATAAACTAAGTGTTAGAACACTTAACCAAAATTTCTAAGTGTAAGGCTTCTTTTAATCCGCTCAGAAGGCTTTAACGACGAGGAAATTTCATGGGGTCTTAAAATATCTCCCCCTTGGGAACATTCGTCCTCGAATGTCTCTTGTTAGGCTAGGAATATATAGAAAACTGAGGATACACTGCTGCAATAACTTGATCAATTGACTCTACTTCACACTAAACTCTTGAATACCTCAAAGGATACATGAACTCATGATATGAATGGCTATGTAGCGGAATGATGAATAAGAAAGGATTTAATTTAAGGGAAAATAGTACCTTTAGCTTGATCTGAACTTGTGGAGAAGAGGTGTGGATACTTGGATCGCATATCGTCTTCGGCTTCTCAAGTAGCACCCTCAACGGACTGGTTTCGCCACAAAACTTTGACCAATGGAAATTCTTTGTTCCTTAGTCTACGGACTTGGTAGTCTAGAATTTCAACTAGAATCTCATCAAATGAAAGACTACTCTAAATATCAGGACTCTTCGAAGGATCTACAACGATAGAATCGCCGATATGCTTCCTAAGCATGGAAATATGAAAGACAGGATGAACAACTGACAGTTCCGCAGGTAACTCAACTTTATAAGCTACCGTCCCAACACGGCTAAGCACTCTGTAAGGCCCGACATAAAGGGGGCTAAGCTTCCCTTTCTTCCCAAACCACTTTATCCCTTTCATAGGTGAAATTTTTAGGTACACCAAATCATCAACTTCAAACTCAATGTCTCTTCTTCACATATCTGCATAAGACTTCTCATGACTCTGAGCTATTTTTAGCCTTTCTCTAATAAATTTCACCTTCTCCATACCCTCAATCATTCCATCAGGTCCAACCATAGCAGTTTCACCTACTTCGAACCAAGCTATTGGTGATCTACATCTCCTCCCATCCAAAGCCTCTAATAAAGCCATCTGGATAATAGCATGGTAACTATTGTTGTAATCAAACTCTATCAATGGAAAATGCTCGTCCTAGCTACCCTTGAAATCAAGAGTACATGCTCTCAACATATCCTCCAAAGTCAGGATGGTCCTTTCAGCCTTACCATCTGTCTGTGGATGAAAAGCAAAACTCAAATGAACTTGGGTAGCAAGACCCTTCTTAAAAGATCTCTAGAACTGCGAAGTGAACTGAGTACCCCTATCCAAGATAATAGATAAGTGAACTCTATGCATCCTGACTAACTCTTGAATATACAATCTAGCATTGTCCTCAGCTATATAAGATGTATGCACAGGCATAAAATGCACAGACTTAGTCAACCTGTCTATAACAACTCAAATGGAATCATGTTGACGACGAAAAAGAGGTAAACCAGTCACAAAATCCATATTTATTTCTTCCCACTTCTAAGCAGAAATGCTAAACTCCTGTATCTTACCACTAGGTCTTTGGTGCTCAACCTTAACGTGTTGGCACATTGCACACTTTGCCAAAAATAATGCTATATCCTTCTTCATACCACTCCACCATAAGATTTCCCGTAAGTCACCTTACATCTTGGTAGCACTGGCATGAATAAAATACCGCACAACATGCGCTTCATCCATAATTCTTTACCTCAGATCATCAACATCGGGAACATATAATCTACCCTACAATCTCAACACACCATCTCCCCCTTGGGAGAAAACCTCTACTTTTTGTTCCTTGACTGACGCCTTCAGTTTGACCAAACTAGGATCTAAGTTTTGCTTCTCCTTTACTTCAGAGACTAAAGAGGACTCGGAACTACTCTAAACTAACATACTCCCTTTAGCAGAATCAAGCAGCCTAACTCCCAGTCTAGCCAAACAATGCACTTCACGAGCTAACTCTTTCTTACCTTCCTATGCTTGAGCAACACTACCCATGGACAACTTATTAAGGGCATCTGCCATAATATTGGCCTTAACCAGATGATACAACACACTCATATCATAATCTTTTAGCAACTCTAACCACCTTCTTTGTTGAAGATTTAACTCCCTCTGGGTAAACACATAATATAAACTTTTGTGATCAGTAAACACGTCAACATGAATACCATAAAAATAGTGTCTCCAAATTTTTAAAACAAAAACCACAGCAGCTAACTTAAGATCATGGGTTGGGTAATTATTTTCATGGGGTTTCAACTGTCTGGAGGCGTAGGCTATAACGTTACCTCGCTGCATCAATACACATCCTAAACCAACTCTAGAAGCATCACAATACACCACAAAACCATCAGTACCTTCGGGTAATGCTAACACTGGGGCTGAAATGAGTCGAGTCTTCAACTCCTGAAAACTCTTCTTACAGACATGTGTCTACTGGAACTTAACATTCTTTTGGGTTAACCGGGTCATAGGAGATGCAATAGATGAGAAACCTTTGACAAAACGACGGTAATAGCAAGCTAGACCAAAGAAACTTCTAATGTCAAATAGGGAGTTAGGTCTAGGCTAATCCTTTACAGATTCTATCTTTTGAGGATCAACTCAAATACCTTTAGCAGAAACAATATAACCATGAAAAGCAACTGACCTTAATCAAAACTCACACTTGCAAAATTTGGTGAATAATTGATGATTTCTAAGAGTTTGTAAGACAATTCTAAGATGGTTGGAATTATCGTCCTCACTTCGGGAATACACAAGAATATCATCCATGAATACAATGACAAACATATCAAGGTATTGTTTGAACACTCGATTCATAAGGTGTATGAAGGCTACTAGAGCATTTGTTAACCCAAAAGACATGACTAGAAACTCAAAGTGACCATACCACGTTTGGAAGGCTCTCTTTGGATTATCACAATCTGACTTTAAGCTTGTGATAGCGGGATCTGAGGTCTATCTTTAAGAAGTAACTTGCACCTTGCAATTGATCAAACAAATCATCAATTCTAGGAAGAGGGTACTTATTCTTGACTGTGACTTTGTTAAGCTGACGATAATCAATGCACATATGCAAAGAACCATCTTTCTTCCACACAAATATAAAAAGTCCACCCCAAGGAGAGACACTGGGCCTTATGAAACCTTTATCTAGAAGAACTTTGAGTTGTTCTTTCAACTCTTTAAGCTCTGCGGGTGCCATACGATATGGAGGAATAGAAATAGGTTTTGTATTGGGAACAAGGTCAATCCCAAACTCTATCTCTCTATTGGGAGGCACCTTTCGGAGATCTTTTGGAAAAACATCAGGAAACTCATTAACTATGCTGACAGACTGAAGGGTCGGAGTTTCAGACTTAGTATCTTTAACTTAGACTAAATGATAGATGCAACCTTTGGAAAAAAGATTTTTGTCCTTGATATAGGAAATAAAATAACTCTTGGGAGATACTGAACTCCCGAATCACTCGAAAACTAGTTCATTAGGAAACTTAAGCTTGACTACACGGGTACGATAGTCTATAGATTCATAACAAGAGTGAAGCCAATGCATATGCAGAATAACATCAAAATCCACCATGTCAACTCTATCAAGTCTGCAAGCATGACTCTATGAAGGAATGTAACCGAACACTTTTTATAAACTTTCTTAGCAATATTACACTCGCCCACTGGAGTAGAAACTAAGATAGGCTCAGGGATATTTTGTGGACCCATTTCAAAATTCACAGCAACAAGTGGGGTCACATAAGAAAAATTTCACCTGAGGTCCAACAACACATAAATATTATAGTGAAATAAATGGAGCATACCAGTGACAACATCAGGAGAATTCCCCTCTTGATGGGATGGTAGGGCATAATATATGTTCTGGCGTTGACCGCCTGTAGAGCTAGATGAAACACCTTGAGTAGGGGCTGTACGAGCTGCAAAAGTTGGAGCACTAGCAATTTGAGTCATAGGGAGAACATCACGGTTCCCCTTCCTGGTATGTGGACAATCTCAAATTTTATGGCAAATCTTTCGTTAGGCCTGTTACTCATGTGTTCTAGGAACTAGATATCAAAGGCCTATACCCTTGATCCTGCCTACCTCTAGGCACGGGAGAACTAGCAGATAAAGGCGCTGACATGAATGAATGGTTTTGAAATTGGGGGCAATTCCCTCCATCCGATCTAGTTTGTCCATACTCTTGTTGATCGAATATGGCCCTCTTGTTCCCTCTCTCTCACTCCCTCTTCCTCAATTTATCAGACTCGATCTACTGAGCACACAATATAATCCAAGGAAGATCTATATATCTATTCGACATGGCTTTCGTGCAATCTTTCACTACTAAACCGAACACTCCAGTCATGAACTTAGTCATATTGGACCTAGTGTAAGCAATCAGACTAGGAGAATACTTGGCTAGCTGGTTAAACTTCAGACAATACTCTATGATAGTCATGGGGCCTTGTCTAAAGTTCATTAACTCTTCAATCTTTGCTTCCCTCATCTACAGTGGAAAGAATTTATCCAGGAATGCCTCCTGGAATACCTGCAAAGTAATAGCAGCAGCCCACTCACCTCTACCCTTGTTCCAGGAAACTACCCAGTCATATGCAATATTTCAACCTATAAAATACTAGCTCAACACTTTTCTCTTCGAAAACATGCATCACGTGCTTGATCTTCCTTATATCCTCAGGAAACAACAGAGGAACCTCACTTACCTTAGAAATATAGAACTCTGGTGGATTTATCCGCATGAAATCACAAATCCTAGCAACAGCTAAATCACCTCCCTTTTAAGGTAGAACTGGGGACTAGTTATCCTGAACATTTGCAGTGACAGCTTGGGCTAGCACCTGGAAGGCTGCCCGAAATTCAGCATGGGACACATTTTTATTCATAGGGTCTGTGGGCTGAGGTGCTTGGTTATTAATTCTATGCACATAAGCTCTACGAGGAGGCATTGTCTGTCATAAAAGAGCACAAATTAATAGCAGAGAAAGGAAACTCTGAGCACGATGGACAATGAAAGAAAGAGATGACTTTCTCCTAAAATGTCTTATAGCCTCTTGCTCATAGATATGGCACGCTACACACCAATGATCAAGACTCTATGTAACGCGGCTTGTCAGACTCCCTGGGAATCTTTAAACCTTAGGCTCTGATATCATATTTTTAATGCCGAGAAAATGGGTCCCAAGGCATCACATGGTGCTTAAGGCTACAAGTAGCCCCAAGCTAACCCTTTGAGGCTACTACTGGACTTATTACTTATTTTAAGAATTCAAACAAATAATTAGAATTAAATCTCATCCAAGTCACACTGTAATTATAATGTTAAAATCACAATATACTGAAAGAAAATCTAACAACACAAATGACAGTCTCGTCTGACAGATCAACCTCTACAAATGAAGAATAAAGAGCCATTGGGACAGATCCCCAACTAACTTACACTAAAATAAAAGGGAATAAATATAGCTGCTGATAGTACTGAATGTCTAAAAATTAGGTCCTCGAACCATGAGGACTCACCACTGCAGGAAGGTAGGCAAGGCGCTCAAAATCACTGACGCTATTGGGACTGAGCACCTGAACCTACATTATGAAACAATGTATCACATAGACGTATATGTGGGTCAGTACATTGGGAATATACTGAGTATATGGTGGTGTATGCATTTAAATAAACAATATCATTAATTTTTATAGAAATCATGCATGCCGACTATAATGACTCACAAATCTTGAGTAAAATCTGAAATCTAACCGTTGTAAATCATGTATAATAATACATGTATTGTATATCTCATGAGTCATTATACTAAACTCAAAAATCTGAATTTTCTTCTTTCATTCTCAAAACTCATAAGCTAGGCAAAATCTTGAAACAATACTATATGAACTTAAGACTTCGAATTGGGAAGCGTTGATCTTTTATGGATTTGGGAGTTTCTTACAACCGACATAAGCCATGTGAGCTTACATGGAGTCCAACGTCTTAACCACATTGGGGAGAGCTATTCTACCCTTGCCATCAGAATAGAACCTTAACTTTATATTTAGTGATCACTATCTCAGCCTCGGGCTCACAAATCTCAATCCTACGATGGCAAATAGTTCTGTGGTATGAAACCTCAGAATCAAACCCAACTCGGTTCCAAATACTACTCCCATACTCAAGCTTAGAATTCTGTAGGAAATCCACCTTAAAATAACTCAAGGGTCTATAAAAAAGTCCAAATTATGCTTCACATTTCTTTCAATAATGAATTGTGTCGATTCCTATTTTAAATAAATATCAAAACCTCAATCTTGTTTCAAATATCGGAAAGCAATTTGCTGGAGAAAAACTCAAAATCATAACATCATCACAATTCAACTTCAACTTTTGATATTGATGATAGGTGTATTTCCACGCCTAAACACCATAATTTACCCATATTTTAGGCTAAGTTTTAAGGACAAAATATATAATTCCTGCACTTTTAGTCCTTTTTCCTGTAAGTGAACTAACAAACATGATTAAAAAGTTTTCAGGTATAAATGATGAAGATTTCAGCATTTTATAGATAACTTGACGCCAAAGGAAGCTTCATGAAAGAAGGAAAGCAGCGTTTGGACACCTATGGACTGAAAGTGATGCATGTATAACTTGTCCCAGACAAAAACAACATTTACAAAGACTTGGGATCAGCAGTAACTTAGTAGGATTAGGACAAGTATGCAGTAACCCAGTAGGACTAGGACAAGGATAAAAACCCTATTTCAATAGGACTAGGATATGGATGCTATATAAACCCTATTTTGCTGAAACTTTTCAGCATTCTCTTCTTATCCCCCTTTCTATACTTCATACTTCTTCAATCAATTACTTTTTATTATTTATTCAACACTTTCAATCCATTCTCTTTCAATTAATTCTTATTACTTTATCTTCATCGACTTCTAAATTTTCACAACAAGAGAAACGCTACATGCAAGGAATTCACGCCACAAGCACTACCAAAGCATACTTCACGTTAGACTCTTATTTTGGTATGATAATAATGTCTATTGTGATTTCCGTTGCATTCATGAGTAGTTAAACTTCTCTGTTGGGGTTATGGAAGCCTTATGAGACACTATCTATTACTATGAGCTTGTGAATTCTTGACACTTATGCTACTTATATCATTATTCTCTTCATCTTAATCTAAATTCTTGTGGTTGCAAACATATAGAATACGCCAGTATAGCATTAACTTGTTCGAAAGAAAAGTTACATGTCTGTAAAAGAGATAATGTCAAGGAAATAGGGCACCAACCCCAGTTAAAAAGTTAGTGTCGTAATTGGATTAACCTCTTGGAGAATCTTTACCATTAGATACGCTTTAAGCTCGAAAGAGTTAAAGTGAAATAATCCTTGATGGTCGAAAGACGCCTGGATTTACCATAGAATACGATTCTCTATAAGCGCATGCATGTCTGAATTCTGCATAACTCATAGTCAATAGATACGTATAACTCATAAGGTGGACATAACCCTAACTCTAAATTCTCAATGATCAAAACCAACCAAGCAATCCGTTTTACTCTTCTATTTTCCGTTTTTACTCTACTATTTTGTTTACATCATTTGCACGCACAAAATCCCCCCTTTATTCGCAGAACTTCCATCAAAAGTCTAATAATCGTTGCTTACTTAGTGACCAAGTATTCCCTGTGGGATTCGACACCCAACCCAGTTGGATCCTATATTTGACAACGACCGCTTACACTCTTACGAGAGCTGTAGTTTGAGCGTTATCAAAAATTAGCATCGTTGCTGGGGAATACGGTTGTCTACTAAGTTTGTGATAATTACTAGACCCTTTGGTCAAAGATTCTCGTACTTTACTTTTAGTTGTTTTTTTTGTTTTCTGCAGGTTTTTATCCAGTGCATGCCCCATACTCGAAGTTCTGGTCAACCATTATTACCTTTCAATCCTGAACCACATCGTATTGGCAGAATAGATGCTCAACAGGAAATTGAAAGAAGGGCTGCTCAACAGGAATAGGCTAGACTAGCTGCTTTGGCCGCCGCTCAAGTGCATCAACAGAATATTGATAATCCTGGGCGAGAAACAAATCCTGACGATGAGGATTTAGGTGATGAGGAGTTACTAAACCCTAGGCGTGATGTTGAGATGGCGACACCAGCTAACAGAAGAGATCGTTAAGCTAGGTTTAGGCCTGAACGCCGAGCTTTTCAAATATCGTTCGATAATGATGATGATAATCTTGATGGAGCTGGTGCCATAGGAGCCATTATCCCTCCGCCATTTGCACTCGGAGCTAAGTTCAATATCACTAGCACCATGATTTAGTTATTGCAACTCAAGGAATTATTCGGTGGACTAGCAGGCGATGATCCTAATATGCATCTGATCAACTTTATTTCTACATGCAAGTCATTCGACAATCCTGGCGTTGGACAGAATTCAATTCAGTTGCGCTTATTTCCATTGTCTCTATCTGGGGAGGCAACTCTACGGTTGAATGGGCTGACTCCTGATTCTATCACTAATTGGAGGCAATTGAAAGATGCTTTCCTAGAAAGATTCTTTCCGCCATCCAAGAGAGCACAATTGAGAGATGAAATCAGCAATTTTTGACAACTTCCAACTGAAGCCCTCCACGAAACATGGGAGAGATTCAAGAAGAAGCTTATGAAGTGCCCAAACCATCACATGACCAATGTTCTCTTGATGGAGATACTATATAGATCCTTGAATTCAGTAACTAAACCTGTGGTGGGACCTCACCTTTGTTCAAGCAAGTGATATGCTAGACCGGATGACGAAGCAAAGTAGAGCGTGGCATACTAGAGATTTTGAGGTAGCAAGCCCCACTTTTTCTATAGGCATGACTGCAGAACAAAGGAGAAGAGAAGAAGAACGTGATCAAGATTTGGCGCACGTGAAAACACAAGTGGATCTTCTTAAAAAGAATCTACTATCAGGGAAGACCGAAAAAGTCAAAACAGTTGCGTCAAAAGAAAGAGAAGAATCCGATTCTGAGGAAGAAGCCAACTACGTGAACAATCAGGGGGGTTTCCGAGGCAATGCCCAAGGAAACCAAGGTCGGACCTATTATGATAATTCTGGAAACAAGGACTGGGATCAAGGTAGTTGGAAGAACAAGACTGACAGGAGTGGCGTGTATATTCCTCCTGGACGACGAGAGGCCACTGCATCTGGTTCGGGAAATATGTCAATGGAAGATATGATGGCTAAGCTGATGAAAGGAGTGGAAGCAACCAGCACGGGAGTAACTGAGGTAATAAATGACTTGGCCTCAATGAAGAAATTGGTCGACTCACATTCCACTTCAATAAGATAGCTGGAACAACAATTAGGTAAAATTTTAGCCACATTAAATCAAAGAAAAGCTGGCACCCTATCGAGCGAAATAGTGCAAAACCCAAGAAACGATGGAACATGCATGGCTGTTACTACCAGAAGTGGTAAGGTGCTGAAAAATTCATCCCAAAGCAAGCAAGTGGACGAAGATATCATAGGTAATACAGAAGAAGATGACGCCGTCGAAACTGATGAAGACGTTCATGACGTCATTCCTCGACATCCACAGCCTGAAAAGATCTCCGAAACTAAGCATCATGAAAAGAAATTCGTGGAGAAAACAATTACCCTTCCACCACCTCCTTTTCCGTAAAGACTAAAGAAGAGAGATGATGATACCAAGTTCAATAAATTTATGTCATTGTTAAAACAACTGACCATTAATGTTCCCTTGGTTGAGGCGCTAGAACAAATGCCAGGCTACGCAAAATTTATAAAGGATCTTTTAACAAAGAAGCGAGCAGCAAGTGGTGAGTTGACAGATGTTGTTCATCATTGTAGTGCAATTGCTACCAGATCACTAGTTCAGAAGAAGGCCGACTCAGGAGCCTTCACTATTCCTTGCACTATTGGATCTTTAAATTTTGCCAAGGCATTATGCGATTTAGGAGCCAGCATCAACTTGATGCCATTATCCATTTATAAAAAGTTGGGGTTGGGTGATCCTACTCCAACCAATATGAGGCTTGTGATGGCTGATAGGTCGGTAAAATGACCTGTTGGTATTTTATGTGATGTATTGGTGAAGGTTTATTCATTCATTTTTCCGGCGGACTGTGTTATTTTGGATTGTGAGGTAGACTCTGAAGTGCCTATAATCTTGGGGCGCCCTTTCCTTACAACAGGAAGTGTGCTTATAGATTTAAGAGCTAATGAGCTTCTATTCCGGATGAATGACGAAGTAGTCCGCTTTGATGTATGTAAATCAATGAAGCAACCCAAAGATCTAAACGTGTTCTCGGTAGCAACATCGACGATCAGAAAGAATTACCCATAGAGGAGCAGCTTGTTGAGGACCTATTGGCGGTTGTGCTTATGAATGTTGAGCATAAGGATGCTGAAAATTATGAACAAATTATTTGTGCTCTAACAGGATTAGGGTCATATCCTCATGCTCCCAAGAAGCTAGACCTTGATCTCAAAAACCGACCTACACCACCAGCTAAATCATCTATTGAGGAGCCATCCACGTTAGAATTGAAGGAGCTGTCTAGTCATCTAAAGTATGCATTCTTAGGAAGCGGTAACACACTTTCGGTTATTGTGGCGGCAGATTTGGGTGAGCAGCAAGTTGCAGCTCTCATCACGATTCTACGAAAGTACATGAGAGCCATCGGTTGGACCATCGCTGATATCATTGGTATTCCTCCTGGGATTTGTACACACAAGATTCAGCTTAAAGAAAATTGCTTACCCACTATTGAGCATCAAAGGCGTCTGAACCCACCTATGCAAGAGGTAGTGAAGAAAGAAATTATTAAATAGTTAGATGCAGGGGTTGTGTATCTAATCTCCTACAGAAAATGGGTAATCCTGGTACAATGTGTACCAAAGAAAGGAGGCATGATGGTAGTGGCGAATGAAAAAAATGAGTTAATTCCACTCAGACCTGTCACAGGGTGGAGTGTATGCATGGACTACCGTAAGCTGAATTCGTGGACCCTTAAAGATCACTTTCCAATGGCCTTTATTGACCAAATGCTTGATCGATTAGCAGGGAAAGGATGGTTTTGTTTCTTAGACGGTTATTCCGGCTATAACCAGATATGTATCACCCCCGAAGATCAAGAGAAGACTATATTTACATGCCCCTATGGTATGTTTGCCTTCAAACATATGCCATTTGGGCTATGTAACGCACCCACCACTTTTCAGCGTTGTATGATGTCCATTTTTTCTGATATGGTGGAAGACACGCTAGAGGTATTCATGGACGATTTTTCAGTTGTGGGTGAGTCGTTTGAATCGTGTTTGACAAATCTAAGTATGGCGTTGCAGAGATGTGTGGAATTCAACCTAGTGCTGAATTGGGAGAAGTGCCACTTTATGGTGAAAGAAGGTATTGTTCTTGGGCATAAAATCTCCAAAAGAGGAAATGAAGTGGATCAAGCTAAAATTAAAGTTATCGAGAAACTACCACCCCCAATTTCGGTCAAAGGAGTTTGTAGTTTCCTCGGTCTTGCAGGTTTTTATCGAAGGTTTATCAAAGACGTCTCCAAAATTGCTAGTCCATTATGCAAACTTTTGGAGAAAGATGCAAAGTTTGACTTCAATGAGGATTGTATAAAGGCATTTGAATGCCTCAAAGAGAAGCTAATTGAAGCTCCTATCATGGTAGCACCAGATTGGTCTTTACCGTTTGAAGTCATGTGTGATGCTAGCGGGGTAGCCTTGGGTGCTGTACTTGGCCAGAGAAGAGAAAAGTTATTCCATCCAATCTACTATGTGAGTAAGGTCTTGAACGAAGCCCAGAAAAACTATACTATCACAGAACAAGAGCTTCTAGCAGTTGTGTATGCCTTCAAAAAGTTCCGTGCTTATTTGTTGGGAACCAAAGTGATAGTTCATATAGACCATGCAACCCTTAGATATCTGATGACAAAGAAAGATGCAAAAACAAGGCTAATTCAATGGGTATTGTTGCTGCAAGAATTTGACTTCGAGGTAAAAGATAGAAGAGGTTGCGAAAACCAACTGGCTGATCATCTATCTAGACTCGAGAATAAGCATATATCACAGCAAGATCGTGAGATTGACGATGCCTTCCCTGATGAAGAGATTTTAGCCACAATGATGGAAGAGTTACCATGGTATGCAGATTTTGCAAACTTCATGGTAAGTAATGTGATGCCTACGAATCTATCATTTCATCAAAAGAGTAAGTTCATGCATGACGTGAGACACTATTTCTGGGATGAGCCATATTTGTTTAGACGATGCGCGGATGGTGTTATCAGACGATGCATATCCCATGTTGAGGTGCCGAATATATTGGAAGCATTCACACTTCCCAAGTTGGGGGACATCACGCAGGCAATCGGACAGCAAGGAAGGTATTGCAAAGTGGCTATTATTGGCCTTCGATATTTAAAGATGCCTACAACTTTGTGAGAAGATGCGACCAATGTCAGAGACAAGGTGCGATTTCGAAACACCATGAGATGCCCATGTTGAAAATCCTTGAAGTAGAGCTCTTTGATGTATGGGGTATCGATTTTATGGGTCCATTCGTGAATTCGTTTGGAATGAAATATATCCTAGTTGCTGTAGATTATGTTTCAAAATGGGTTGAAGCAGTAGCATTGGTTGATAATGAAGGAAAATGTGTTGTTGCATTCTTGAAGAAAAACATCTTCTCTCGTTTTGGGGTACCATGTACTATCATAAGCGATGGAGGATCTCACTTTTGCAACAAACTGTTCAAATTCGTGTTGGCAAAACATGGTGTCAAGCAACATAAGGTAGCCACGCCTTATCACCCACAAACTAGTGGACAATTAGAGGTTTCCAATCGAGAGATCAAGCTAATCCTTGCTAAGACTGTAAAAGCAAATAGGAAAGATTGGTCTCGGAAGCTGGATGATGCACTATGGGCTTATAGGACTGTATACAAAACGCCAATTGGCATGTCCCCGTACCGACTAGTTTATGGGAAAGCTTGTCATTTACCCATTGAGCTTAAGCACAAAGCATTATGGGTGTTGAAGCAACTGAATTTGAATTGGGATGATGCTTTAAACTTGAGGTTGGAACAACTGAATGAGATGGATAAATTCCATCTACATGCATATGAAAGATCAGACCTCTACAAGGAGCGGATAAAAAATTATCATGATCAGTGGATTGTTCAACGAAACTTCCAAAAGGGTGATATGGTACTTCTTTTCAATTCCAGACTAAAGCTATTCCCAGGTAAGTTAAGGTCCAAATGGTCTGGTCCGTACAAGATTAGCCAAGTCTACTCGTCTGGAGTAGTTGAGCTAGAAGACAATAATGGTGTTGTCTTTAAGGTGAATGGCCAACGAGTAAAACCATATATCGGGACCCTTGACTCGATGAACTATATGGCCACCATCTATCTCGACGAAGTCTAAGTACTCGAGGTAACTATGTCGTGCCGCGACAATAAATCAAGCGCTAGATGGGAGGCAACTAATCGTGTTTTTCTTTCGTTTCCTTTGCATTTGTTTTTAATAAATAAAAATCCAAAAATAAGAGTTGAGCCACGACCGAAACTAAGGTGCTTGATGGGAGGCAACCCATCGTTCTAATCGTTTTTATCATTTTTGAGTGAATGTAGGTGCAAGAGGTGTAAAGGAGGAGATTGGTTTCAAATTTTGATTTGGAAGAGTTTCATGTTGAAGGTGGTAAGTTAGGAATGAAGAACCAAAAGGCTATGGGTTAGGCATTTCTTATGAAAATATAGGCAAAGAACAAGGCACAACCTATGTAAATCTAGGCCACGAACAAGGCAAGGCCTATGCTATGGCCTAAGCTCTCGAATTCTAGAGTGCCATAGCATAGGCGCCGCCTATGCTCAACAATGTCATAGCATTGGCGCCGCCTATGCAAAGGCATTTTTTCTCTGAATCTCATGTGCCAAGGCATAGGCGCCGCCTATGCCTAACAATGCCATAGCATAGGCGCCGCCTATGCTCAACAATGCTTTGCAAAAGGAGCCGCTTATGCCAAGCATAGGCAAAGCTTTAGGCACCGCCTATGGTCACTTTTGGTCTCCAAATCCAATTTCAAATGGGTCAAGACCCGACCCAAGCTTGTCCTATAAATAGAACCTTAGTCTTAAATCAAAAACACATTGCAATTCACTCTAAAGCGCCGCCTATCTCTCCAAATTCTCCCAACAATTTTCCTTTTGCTCTTTTACTTTGCAAGAACATCTTCCTAGGCCATCAACCAAGTAAGTACTTCTTTCTTCTTCTTTTATGTTCCGTAAGTACTACACTACTACGTCTATAATGAATTGTTTAATCTTGAAGTAGTATTGATGATTTGAAAATGGTTGATTTGTTGTGGTGAAACTAAGTGAGTGAAAGAATACGTAAGGATGCTCTTGACTTGTTTCCTACTTGAATTTGATTTTGATACACTATCATACTTTTACAGAATTGACATAGTCTAGAACATTTCATAATCTTGTAACTTGAAAGCTTGCTTGAATGACTTGTTCATCGAGATGAAAATCATGGTTAACTACAAACATAAGATATTGTGATCATTCCGAGCCATAAATTGACACAATATCTATGTAGTAGTTTTATTCAAAGTGATACATTCGTCCAAAACATGAAAGCATTACCAATATTACATGATCTAGAATTGAGAAAGGGTAGTTAAGATGATACGAAAAGTAAGACTGCACTTATTATATTGTTGGAACATAACACCTAAACGTATATCGATGAAATCTGAGTAATCGACATCGTTCACTTCACTAGTTCGTACAAACAAACTAAGTGTGGGGTGGTGCCAATACTGCTTGCTTATTGATTATATCCACCGAGATGAAGCTAACATGCCTATTATTTTAATCTCAGGTACAATGGCACCAAAAGCAAGACAAGGGAAAGAAAAAGCAACCACTTCACAAAAAGGCCAAAAAAAGGGACGAAAAGAGCAAGGAGAATCCTCCTCGCTGCAAATACCTCGCCGCATGTTTGGAATCAAATAGGTCCTAGAGGAGCAAGGAAAGCAGTGGTATAGGAACAATAAAGAGAAAAAATATGTTCATGTGGAGTTGATACACAAGGATAGCCTAGCAAAGAAAGAACCCCAGATGTTGGCTAAGATAATGGCGTTGCATCTTGATTTCATCTTCTGAGATATGGGAGAGTGCAATCTTGATTTAACACGTGAATTCTATGCCAACTGGTCACCGAAAACTATAGGGAGTAAAGTAAAGATTTGGGGCCAAGTTTTGCAACTAAATGCGGAGTGCTTCAACTCCTTTCTGGGTTTGCCATCTGTTGATCCATCACCACTCAAAGAGCTGTGTAACAGACCTCCATACAGGCAAATTAGACACACATTGTACGGAATAAGATCTATGGTACGATGGAGCAGACACAAGGACACCGGTCGACACAACACCTTCCCATATGCTTCCTTGAATAGAGAAGCTCGGATATGGATGCGAATAGTCAACTCTTGTCTGATTACAGGGACCCAGTACACAAAGATTACACGATATAGAGTGTGCTTGGTGTACGCGTTGATGAAGAATGTTCCTATCAACATTGGGGCAATTATTTGATCTACAATGCGAAAGGACAGCCTACACAAGAGGTCCCACTTCAGCTTTGGCAATCTGTTGACCGCAATATTGAGGAAGGAGGACATTGAAGAGGAACCGACTAATCATAAACTTCCATACAACCCAAAGAAGGTTGACCTTACAAAGGTTAAAGATGCTGAAACCACGCATGGCGTCAACCTTACCACTGTGGAAAGGCATGCTCGGGATGAGAGTTTCTTTTGCCATCTTTATGGCATGACTCAGTTTACCATGATGAGCGGAGGTCGTGTTCTAACTGCTGTAGAGATACAACAGCTGGATTATGACTACCCAATGAATGAGCATGCAAGGCAAATGTGTGGAGTAGGTGTGTACTTTGAGGAACCTCTTGATGATGATGTGCTAACCGATGATGATCGTCGAATGCCAGACTCCGACGTGGAGGAGAACTCAGATGGCGATGACTCTGATGATGATTCCGACGATGGGGGTATGACCCCAGACATAGAGGAGGAGTCCGACTAACCAGGTTCTTCTTATTTATTTTCCACTGAGGGCAGTGTGTCCCGTCTAAGTGTGGGGTACTGGTATCTGCATGCTAACCTTCTTTATCTGCATTTGCATTCATTTATGTTTGTTTGTTTTGTTTTTTTAATTTTTTTTTAAAATTTTTAATTTTGCATGAAATTGTTCTGATAGGCAGCATAGTATTACAACAAGAGTCTGTGATAAAATCATTATGATTGAGACGTTTAGGCTCTAATAGTGACTCATTATGTGATAATTGTGTGGTTCAATTCCTTCATTTGTTGGGTCAAGAGTCTATACTGATCCCAATAAAGTCGACCATGTGCCTTGTGTGTGTGAGATGATAGTATATTCTATGTTTGTGGCTGATGCTAGAACTTGCCTGGTATGTATGTAAAGCGAAATAAAGAGTGTGAGTTTAGGAGATGATTTAGGTATTTCTTTGGCAACCTGTGATTGTTTACCTTTATTTTATCTACCCATGGACATCATCCTAGATAACCCCCTTTGAGACTTAAGCCTATTTTCTTTGACAGCCTCATATGTAAGCCCAATCCATTTTTTTCAAGACCATAATTTGATCCAAATTCCTAAGTGCTTTAAATTGTAAAGTCATATGACAAAATAAGAGGAAATTGGGTGAGAGTGATGCCTTCGAATGTATTGGTGCTTGAATTAGTTATGAAAAAGAGTGGCTATCATAGAGGTGTGTTATAAAAAAAAGAGAAAAAAAAATGAAAAGAAAAATAAAAAGTTAGTTCTATTTAAAATCGAATAACAAAAGAGGTGAGAAGGGGTGGTAGATTAAAAGAAAGTAGAAAGGTTGTTTGAAAGAAAGTGTAAATGGCATAATGTGATGTATTAAAGCGCTTAGGGAACTTAGTCACTATTTCTGTCCAAAATAGTCCTATCCGTCCCTTAGCCTATATTACAACCTGTAAAGACCTATTTGATCCTAAACTTAGCATTCTGATATTAGTAGAGCATTACACTAAGGGCAAGCCTATGGTCATCAGTTGCAACATATGAATTCTTTGTGAGAGTGAGAGCAAGGATAATCTTATACCCATGTTCGAAATATATACAATACTTGTGAGTGATTATGGGTGATATATTGTAAGAAACACATGGTTGATGAGTTTTGGGTAGTTGTGTATGATTCTTTGTACATTAACTTGTGGATACGAATTCACCATCATCACGAGTCTATCTTAGAGGTTGAATTGTTTCTAGTTGTGATCAAAAAACTACTCTTTGTTAATAATTGTTGTGCCTGTCTTGATGAATATTTTGTGCTGTTACTGTGGAAATCCTAACTAGATGTTTATATGGACATGATATTTTGTTTGAGGAAGAACAAAGCTTTAAGTGTGGTGTGTTGATGATAGGCGTATTTCCATGCCTAAACACCATAATTTACCCATATTTTAGGCTAAATTTTAAGGGCAAAATATATAATTCCTGCACTTTTAGTCCTTTTTCCTGTAAGTGAGCTAACAAACTTGATTAGAAAGTTTTCAGGTATAAATGATGAAGAGTTCAGCATTTTATGGATAACTTGACGCCAAAGGAAGCTTCACAAAAGAAGGAAAGCAGCGTTTGGACACATATGGACTGAAAGTGATGCATGGATAACTTGTCCCGGGCAAAAACAACATTTACAAAGACTTGGGGATCAGCAGTAACTTAGTAGGATTAGGACAAGTATGCAGTAACCCAGTAGGACTAGGAAAAGGATAAAATCTCTATTTCAATAGGACTAGGATATGGATGTTATATAAACCCTATTTTGCTGAAACTTTTCAGCATTCTCTTCTTATCCCCCTTTCTATACTTCATACTTCTTCAATCAATTACTTTTTATTATTTATTCAACACTTTCAATCCATTCTCTTTCAATTAATTCTTATTACTTTATCTTCATCGACTTCTAAATTTTCACAACAAGAGAAACGCTACTTGCAAGGAATTCACGCCACAAGCACTACCAAAGCATACTTCACGTTAGACTCTTATTTTGGTATGATAATAATGTCTATTGTGATTTCCGTTGCACTCATGAGTAGCTAAACTTCTCTGTTGGGGTTATGGAAGCCTTATGAGACACTATCTATTACTATGAGTTTGTTAATTCTTGACACGTATGCTGCTTATATCATTATTCTCTTCATCTTAATCTAAATTCTTGTGGTTGCAAACATATAGAATACGCCAGTATAGCATTAACTTGTTCGAAAGAAAAGCTACATGTCTGGAAAAGAGATAATGTCAAGGTAATAGGGCACCAACCCCAGTTAAAAAGTTAGTGCCGTAACTGGATTAACCTCTTGGAGAATCTGTACCATTAGATACGCTTTAAGCTCCAAAGAGTTAAAGTGAAATAATCCTTGATGGTCGAAAGACGCCTGGATTTACCATAGAATACGATTCTCTATAAGCGCATGCATGTCTGAATTCCGCATAACTCATAGTCAATAGATACGTATAACTCATAAGGTGGACATAACCCTAACTCTAAATTCTCATTGATCAAAACCAACCAAGCAATCCGTTTTACTCTTCTATTTTCCGTTTTAACTCTACTATTTTGTTTACATCATTTGCCCGCACAAAATCCCCCCTTTATTCGCAGAACATTCATCAAAAGTCTAATAATCATTGCTTAGTTAGTGACCAAGTATTCCCTATGGGATTCGACACCCAACCCAGTTGGGTTCTATATTTGACAAAGACCGCTTACACTCTTATGAGAGCTGTAGTTTGAGCGTTATCAGATATAAATATAATAGTTTAATCTTCCAAGAATACAGTCTCAAAATTCAATACATGTCTGATATCAACTCAAAATAATAATTCATATTCAATATCATTCTTGAAATTTATTCAACAATATTAACTCGTAAAGAAAGCATATAAATCACAATATAAACTTTTAGATCAAAGCATAATAAGTAGTAATATCATGAAATCAAAAATTTGAATAACTCATAAGTTCATAATCTTCAAACAAGATAATTTGAACATAGCTTCACTTATAAACCATAAATACTTCAAAAAAAATCAACTTTTGTGTAAAAGAACGGAATGATTATTCTTGGTCCAACCCCACATATCTCAAATCTATGAAGTTAGATGAACTTTCAATTCCGGAACTCTATTCTTGAAATTGATAGGTGTTCCTTGAAGATCTCTCTCTAGGGATTCTAATTCTTAAATTATTTTTGGAATTTAACGGTCGAATTTTGGTAGATCTTAATTTTAGTTTGAAGCTGCTATGTCTGATTCTGGAGAATATTGGTGAAGGATGCTATACTGGCCAATTGAATCTCAATTATTACGTTAAAAACAGAAAAAGATTGAAAAGTTATTGAAGCACCAGGATTACCAAGGCATCGCCCTAGATGAAGTGGTGGACATAGACGTGTATCCTCGCCTTATAGCCATGGAGTACCCGGGCGTCGCCCCCTTATCTCGAGGCTCACTGGTTCAAAATCCAAAAGTGCCCTAAATAAGATCAAAAAATTCTGAAACTTACCCGAGATGTAATATTCACTTACCCCATCGTAACGCAACTTTAAAATAAAAAAATGGAAGTTGGAAAGGTCATGAAATAATTCATCGAAGTCAAGGGCTTAAAAATAAACTAAGTGTTGGAGCACTGAACCAAAATTTCTAAGTGTAAGGCTTTTTTTAATCCGCTCGGAAGGCTTTAACGACGAGGAAATTACATGGGTTCTTACAATATCTCCCTCTTGGTAACATTCGTCCTTTAGTGTCTCTTGTTAAGCTAGGAATATATACAAAACAAAGGATACACTGCCTAAATAACTTTCTCAATTGACTCTATTTCACTCTAAACTCTTGAATACGTCAAAGGATATATGAACTCATGATATGAATGGCTATGTAGCTGAATCATTAATAAGAAAGGACTGAATTTAAGGGAAAATAGTACCTTCAGCTTGAACTGAACTTGCGAAGAAGAGGTATGGATACTTGGATCGCATATCTGCTTCGGCTTCCCAAGTAGCACCCTCAACTGACTGGTTTCGACACAAAACTTTGACCAATGGAACTTATTTGTTCCTTAGTCTACGGACTTGGTAGTCTAGAATTTCAACTAGAATCTCATCAAATGAAAGACTACTCTGAACATCAGGACTCTCCAAAGGATCTACAACGACAAAATCACCGATATGCTTCCTAAGCATAGAAATATGAAAGACGGGATGAACAGCTGACAATTCTGCAGGTAACTCAACTTTATTAGCTATCTTCCCAACATGGCTAAGCACTCTGTAAGGCCAAACATAATGGGGGCCAAGGTTCCCTTTCTTCCCAAACCTCTTTACCCCTTTCATTGGTGAAATTTTTAGGTAAACCAATTCATCAACTTCAAACTCAAGGTCTCTTCTTCTCATATATACATAAGACTTCTGATGACTCTGAGTTGTTTTTAATGTTTCTCTAATCAATTTCACCTTCTCCATAGCCTCAAACATTGTATCAGGTCTAACTATAGCAGTTTCACCTACTTTGAACCAAGCTATTGGTGATCCACATCTCCTCCCGTACAAAGACTTAAATGGAGCCATCTGGATGATAGCATGGTAACTATTGTTATAATCAAACTCTATCAATGGAAAATGCTCATCCCAGCTACCCTTGAAATCAAGAGTACATGCTCTCAACATATTCTTCAAAGTCTAGATGGTCCTTTCAGCCCGACCATCTGTCTGTGGATGAAAAGCAAAACTCAAATAAACTTGGATATCAATACCCTTCTGTAAAGATCTCCAGAACTACAAAGTGAACTGAGTACCCTTATCTGAGATAATAGATAAGGGAACTACATGCCGCCTGACTAACTCTCGAATATACAATCTAGCATAGTTCTCAGCTATATAAGATGTATGCACAAGAAATAAATGCATAGACTTAGTCAACCTATCAACAACGACACAAATAGAATCATGATGACGACAAAAAAGAGGTAAACCAGTCACAAAATCCATATTTATCTCTTCCCACTTCTAAGCAAGAATGCTAAACTCCTGTATCTTACCACTAGGTCTTTGGTGCTCAACCTTAACCTATTGGAAAGTTGCACACTTTGCCACAAATACTAATATATCCTTCTTTATGCCACTCCACCAATAGATTTCCCGTAAGTCACGGTACATCTTGGTAGCACTGGGATGAATAGAATACCGCGCACCATGCGCTTCAGCCATAATTCTTTGCCTCAGATCATCAACATCGGGAACACACAATCTACCCTACAATCTCAACACACCATCTCCCCCTTGTGAGAAAACCTTTACTTTTTGGTCCTTGACTGACGCCTTCAATCTGACCAAACTAGGATCTAAGGTTTGCTTCTCTTTTACTTTCGAGACTAAAGAGGACTCAGAACTACACTGAAGTAACAAACTCCCTTCAGCGGAATCTAGCAGCCTAACTCCCAGTCTAGCCAAACAATGCACTTCATGATCTAAATCTTTCTTACCTTCCTATGCATGAGCAACACTACCTATGGATAACCTGTTAAGGGAATCTGCCACAACATTGGCCTTGCCCGGATGATACAACACACTCATATCATAATATTTTAGAAACTCTAAGCACCTTCTCTGTCTAAGATTTAGTTCCCTCTAGGTAAACCCATACTGCAAACTTTTGTGATTAGTAAATACGTCAACATGAACACTATAAAGATAGTTCCTCCAAATTTTTTAAGCAAAAACCACAACAGCTAACTCAAGATTATGGGTTGGGTGATTCTTTTCATGGAGTTTCAACTTTCTAGAGGCGTAGGCTATACCCTTACCACGCTGTATCAATACACATCCTAAACCAACTCTAGAAGCATCATAATACACCACAAAACTATTAGTACCATCGGGTAATGCTAACATTGGGGCTAAAATGAGTCGAGTCTTCAACTCTTGAAAACTCTTCTCACAGGCATCTGTCTACAGGAACATAACTTTCTTTTGGGTCATCCGAATCATAGGAGATGCAATAGATGAGAAACCTTCGAAAAACGGCGGTAATAGCTAGCTAGACCCAAGAAACTCTTAATGTCAGATAGGGAGGTAGGTCTAGGCTAATTCTTTGCAGATTCTATCATTTGAGGATCAACTCTAATACCTTCAATAGAAACAATATGACCCTGAAAAGTAACTGACCTTAACCAAAATTTACATTTACAAAATTCGGTGAACAATTGATGATTTCTAAGAGTTTGTAAGACAACTCTAACATGGTTGGTATTATCATCCTCACTTTGGGAATACACAAGAATATCATCCATGAAAACAATGAGAAACATATCAATGTATTACTTGAACACTCGATTCATAAAGTCCATGAAGGGTGCTGGAGCATTGGTTAACCTAAAAGACATGACTAGAAACTCAAAATGACCATAACGGGTTTGGAAGGCTCTCTTTGGAATATCACACTCTCACTTTAAGCTGGTGATAGCCGGATCTGAGGTCTATCTTTGAGAAGTAACTTGTACCTTGCAATTGATCAAACAAATCATCAATTCTAGAAAGAGGGTACTTATTCTTGAATGTGACTTTATTAAGCTGACGATAATCAATGTACATGCGCAAAGAACTATCTTTCTTCCACATGAATACAAAAGGTGCACCCCAAGGAGAGACACTGGGCCTTATGAAACCTTTATCTAAAAGAACTTTGAGTTTTTCTTTCAACTCTTTAATCTCTGGGGGTGCCATACGATATGGAGGAATAGAAATAGGTTATGTATCGAGAAGAAGGTCAATCCCAAACTTTATCTCTCTATCAGGAGACACCTCTGGGAGATCTTTCGGAAAAACATCAGGAAACTCATTAACTATGCTGACTGACTGAAGGGTCGGAGTGTCAGACTTAGTGTCTTTAACTCGAATTAAATGATAGATGCAACCTTTGGAAATAAGATTTCTGGCCTTGAGATAGGAAATAAAACAACTCTTAGGAGATACTAAACTCCTGAACCACTCGAAAACTGGTTCATTAGGAAAGTTAAACTTGACTACACGGGTACGATAGTCTATAGATTCATAACAAGAGTGAAGCCAATCCATACCCAAAAAACATTAAAATCCACCATGTCTAACTCTATCAAGTCTGCAAGCATGACTCTATGAAGGATTGTAACCAAAAACTTTTTGTACACTTTCTTAGGAATATTAGACTCTCCCACTGGGGTAGAAACTAAGATAGACTGAGGGATATTTTCAGGATCCATTTTAAAATTCACAGCAACAAGTGGGGTCATATAAGAAAAATTTTACCCGGGTCCAACAACACATAAATATCATAGTGAAATAAATAGAGCATACAAGTGACAACATCGGGAGAATCCTCCTGCTTCTTATGGGATGGTAGGGCATAAAATATGTTCTAGCGCTGACCTCCTGTAGAGCTAGATGACACACCCTGAGCAGGGGCTACACAGGCTACAAAATTTGGAGCACTACCAGTCTGAGTCTAAGGGCGAACATCTCGGTTCCCCTTCCTGGCATGTGGACAATCTCAAATATTATGGCCTATCTTTCCGCAACCAAAAAAACCTCTCTATTCAGCCCAACACTTACTCGGATAAACTCTGCCATACTTAGCACACAGAGGATAGTTAGGCCTGTTACTCACTCTGTTCTGGGACCTGGACATCAAAGGCCTATACCCTTTCTCCTGCCTAACTCTAAGCACAGGAGCACTAGTAGATAAAGGTGCTGGCATAAACGAATGGTTCTGAAATTGGGGGCGATTCCCTCCATACCATCTGGTTTGTCCATACTCCTGTTGCTCAGATCTGACCCTCTTGTTCGCTTTTGCTGTCTCCCTCTCCCTCAACTTATCTGACTAAATTTGCTAAGCATGCAACATCAACCTAGAAAGATCCATCTATCTATTAAATATGGTTGTTCTGCACTCTTTCACTACGAAACCGAACACTCCAGTCATGAACTTAGTTATACTGGACCTAGTGTAAGCAATAAGACTACGGGAATATTTGGCTAGCTGGTTAAACATTAGAAAATACTCCATGACAGTCATGGGGCCTTATCTCAAGTTCATTAACTCCTCAATTTTTGATTCCCTCTTCTCCAGTGGAAAGAATTTATTCAGGAATATCTCCTGGAACACCTGCGAAGTCATAGCAGCAGCACCCTCAGCTCTACCCTTCTTCCAAGAAACCACCCAGTCATATACAATATATTTCAACCAATAAGATGCTAACTCAACACTTTCCTCTTTGAAAACATGCATCACCTGCGTGATCTTCCTTATCTCCTCAAGATACAACAGAGGGTCATCACTTGCCTTAGACCAATAGAACTCTAGAGGATTTATTCACATGAAATTGAAAATCCTGGCAACAGCTAAATTACCTCCCTATTGAGGCAGAACAGGGGCCTGGTTGTCCTAAACATTTGTAGTGACAGCTTGGTCTAGCGCATGGAAGGTTTCCCAGAATTCAGCAGGGGATATATTTTCATTTATAGGGTCTAAGGGCTGAGGTGCCCGGTTATTAATTCTTTGCACATAAGCTCTGCGAGGAGGCATTGTCTATCATAAAAGAGCACAAATTAATAGCAGAGAAAGGAAACTGTAAGCACAAAGGATAATGAAAGAAATGGATGACTTTTTCCTAAATCGTCTCGTAGCCTCTTGCTCATAGATATGACACGCTACACACTGATGATCAAGACTCTACGTAATGAGGCTTGTCAGACTCCCTGGGAATGTTTAAACCTTACGCTCTGATACCGTATTTGTAACGCCCCAAAAATAGGTCCCAAGGCGTCACATGGTGCTCAAGGCTACAAGTAGCCCCAAGCTAACCCTCTGAGCCTACTACATCACTTAGTACTTATTTTAAGAATTCAAACAGATAATTAGAATTAAATCTCATCCAAGTCACATTGTAATTATAATGTTCAAATCATAAGATACTCAAAGAAAATCTAACAATACAACTGACAGTATCGTCTGATGGAGCCTCTACAACTCAAGAATAAGGAGCTATTGGGACAGATCCCCGACTGACTCACACTCAAATGATAGGGAATAAATACAGCTATTGCTAGTACTGAATGTCTGAAAATTAGATCCTCGAACCATGAGGACTGACCACTGTAAGAAGGTAGGCAAGGCGCTCAAAATCACTGACGTTGTTGGGACTGAGCACCTGAATCTACATTATGAAACAATGTAGCACATAGACATATATGTGGGTCAACACTTTGGGAATGTACTAAGTTTATGAGGGTGTATGCATTTAAATAAACAATATAATTAATCTTTATAGAAATATTGCATGTTGACTATAATGACTCACAAAGCTTGAATAAAATCTAAATTATAACCGTCATAAATCATGGATAGTAATACATGTATCATATATCTCCTGAGTCATTATACTTAACTCAAAAATCTGAATTTTCTTCTTTTATTCTCAAAACTCATAAGCTAGGGAAAATCTTTAAACAATACTTTATGAACTTAAGACTTGGAATTGGGAAGCTTTGGACTTTTATGGATTTTGGAGTTTCTTACAACCAACATAAACCATGTGAGATTACATAGAACCCAACATCTTACCCACATTAGGGAGAGCTGTTCTGCCCTTGCCACCTTGGGCTCAAAAATCTCAATCTTACGGTGACACGTAGTTTTGGGGTATGAAACCTCAGAATCAAACCCAACTCGGTGCTAAAACTACTCCCATACTCAAGCTCAAAATTCTTTAGGAAATCCACCTTAAAATAACTGAAGGATCTATAATAAAGACCAAATTATGCTTCTCATTTCCTTCAATCATGAATAGTTTGGATTCCTATTTTAAATAAATATCATAACTTCAATCTTGCTTCAAATCTTGGTAAGCAATTTGCTAGAGAAAAACATAAAATCATAACATCATCAAAATTCAACTTCATCTTTTGATATAAATATAATAGTTTAATCTTCCAAGAATATAGTCTCAAAATTCAATACTTGTGTCATATCAACTCAAAATAATAATTCATGCTCAATATCATTCTTGAAATTTATTCAACAAAATTAACTCGTAAAGATAGTGTACAAATCACAATATAAACTTTTAGATCAAAGCATAATAAGTAGTAATATCATGAAATCAACAACTTGAATAACTCATAAGTTCTTAATCTTCAAGCAATATAATTTGAACATAGCTTCACTTATAAATCATATATACTTCAAAAAAATCAACTTTTGGGCAAAAGAACGGAAGTATTATTCTTGATCAAACCCCACATACCTCAAATCTATGAATTTTGATGAACTTTCAATTACGGAACTATATTTTTGAAATTGATAGGTGCTCCTTGATGATCTCGCTCTGGGGATTCCGATTCTTTAATTTTTTTGGAATTTAACGGTAGAATTTTTGTAGATCTTAATTTGTGTTCGGAGCTACTGTATATGATTCTGGAGAATATTGGTGAAGGATGCTACATTGGCCGATTGAATCTCAATTATTATGTTAAAGACGAAAAAAGATTGAAAAGTAATTGGAGCACCGGGATTACCAGGGTGTGGCCAAGCCAAGAGCACCGCTGTACCATAGGTGGCGCCCTGGATAAAGAGGTGGACATAGACGGGCGGCACCCACCTTATAGCGGTGGAGTACCCGGGTGTCGCCCCTTTATCGTTGAGGTTCACTGGTTTAAAATCCAAACATGCCCTGAACGAGGTCTAAAAATTCTGAAATTCACCCGAGATGTAACATTAATTTTTTCCATCATAACCCAACTTGAAAATCGGAAAATGGATGTCAGGAAGGTCGCAAAATAATTCATCGAAGTTAAGGCCTAAAAAATAAACTAACTATTGGAACACTTAACAAAAATTTCTTAGTGTAAGGCGTCTTTTAATCCGCTCGAAAGGCTTTAAAGACGAGGAAATTTCATAGGGTCTTACACATAATAGTGACTAAGCCTTCTTTACACAATAACTATGTCACGGGTCCACTTATCAACCACTTTTATTTTATTCCACTCTTATTTCTTTCTTTTTATTTTCTATTGCACATTCAAGGTGTGTGCAGTTTCATTTATTCTTTCTTTTTTCAATCAAATTTTTGTTTTCTTTCTGCTTTTCTTTGTCCACCACACGAATCCTACTTTCTTTTAACTTATTTTACCCTTCTCCATACCCACTTTAGATCACAAATCCCTATGATAGCCACCCTCAACTTAGACAATTTTCCTGAGTTAAGGTAAACAATGCCCAATGAGTACTAGGACAAAAACATGTTTATTGTAATACATATAGGAATGTGAAAGGTGCAAATAAGAAAATAGGTCTATTTGGGATAAAAATCCAGATTAAGGGATACTTATTCACATTTGGAAGGTCATTTAGGGTAAAATTGAAATTATGTAAAAAATGACCAATGATCCTTTCCTAACCAACAATCCCACAACTTAGGCAAGACTAATCGGGTAAGTTTTGGATTCTTACACAAAGGGAACAAAGTAAGCATCTCACACACACACAACACAAAGTTGCATCACAAATTACTACATATTTGATTCATGAAAATGTTAGCAATGATTATTATGTCTCTAATCCTAATGCCATAAGATATTAACAATGGTCACATACATTCATCTCACACAGTTTAACAAATTTTTCAGATGAGTATCATTTTTCAACACATTTAATCACATTACAGAATAAACCACATCGACAACCTTAGGTACTTAGTTTTCTCTTAGATAAACACAACCACAACATAATACGAAATAAAACACCTAACAGAATAATTTTATTCTAGGTAGGCCAGTTATACAATCATATCGCAGTCAACAGGAAAAGAAGCACCGCAATAAATACCCATAAAAACTATGGTGTACCCAATACCCCACTCAAAAATTATGCACTATCCCAGTGCTTCTATTGTGTAAGAATAAATGGTGAAGACATACATGGGCATCCTAGGCACCAATTCATGCATTGTGAGTATAATGAGCCTTAGAATAGGCCCCACTCTCATCAATTATGGTCATGATAGTATCTAGGAAACTCAAATTGGTAGTTTCACGGAAGTTAATCGGGGCACTCAATGGTTCCTTTGGGTTGGGAGAAGTGATCCTACTTACATCAGCTGTATTAGAAGTTATCTCATCAACAACTCAGGAGGTACTAGATCCCATCGCCATCTCACAGACCCTTATCTTGTGGTCCCATGCAAAATCAACACTGGTTGCCTTGGACACATCAAATTTCTTATCACTCTTCTTACTTCTATTTATTTTTTTCCTTGGCCTCTCACCACCATCCTCCTTAACAGTTTTTCCCTTGACTATGCCCTAAATAGCTGGAACGTCCTCTTCAATAATCTCCTCTATAATGGACTTCAAAGGGAAAGGTCCAACAGGCATGTCCTCTATGTTAGCCCAGAGTGTGGCCAACTCATTATGTATCCCTGCCAAATCTGGGGACTAGACATCCGCTGGGTAATGATCGTCTCTCAAACCCATCAATCTAGCTCTTCATACCTCTAATCTTAGTCCTAATCTCTTGTTGCACCCATGGCTTAACCCCATCCTCAATATTCTTTACTTTTATCTCAACAATGACCAACCTATTTAGCACGATAGCCAAGAAATCATGCAAGATTAAAGTATTGCTAGTAGAGACTAGCCTAGAAGGGAACAATACCACCACAAAAGATAGAGTCAGAGTCTGGAAGGTGCCTCCTACATTTGAATCTTGAGGGTCGTACTGGGCAGTCTCAACAAGGGTTTTACCAATATAAGTAAGGCCCAAAGTGTCAAATGCATGCCCTCTATGCTGGAATGACTACCTAAGTAATATGGTTCCCACCTATGCTGCCTTGGATATGGGGTTAGTAACATCTCGAATCATCCCTAAGTTAGTAATCCTCCAAACCTAAAAGAACTGATCAACTCTAGGGATCTCTGGTACTCCCTGATCCAAGCTTAACTTCATCAGCGAAAATAGGAATGACAGGGTTGTGTCTGTGCTTACTCCTTCATCACGAATCTACTTCACTATCAACTTGGATACATCTATCTTATGTCTCTTCATAATACCTACAACTAGGGAAGCTTGATATGAACTGAGTATATTATTCCCATTAGTGGGACTCAAACTCTGATGTATAAGCATCCACCAGCCCTTCGCTATAAAATTTAATATACCCATCATAATTTAAGACAAAGGTCCAACTCTTTTAACCACCCACATATCCTCTTTTTCTTTGAAACAATAATCCCAGCCATTCACTTGAAGTTAGAATGATTTTCGTAAGAACCAATCTATTTTGTTTTGACTTTCCGTATCAGTTCCATGCATTAGTCAATCTTAGCAGTGTTGAACGACAATTAGAACTCCAAATATGAAGAATTATGTAAATGGTTTGAGTGGAGATATTCACATGAACACCTCAAATCATTAATGTCACCAAGGGCTCACCACCCATCTACAATAGCCCATGTGGATACAAACTCTTAATCTTCATCTAATAGGCTACATAAAACTATTTTACTAATGTTGGGTTGTAATGTCCTGAAGATCTGCTCATCCACTCAAAGTGAAATTTCAAAATCAGCCATCAAAGTCAGGTATCTCAGACGTGTCAGTAGTGCTCATCTTGTCCTCTTTAGACTGGGACTGTGATTGGGGTGGTGAATGTCTAGGAGTTTTAATTCTTGGCCTGTCCCTGGGTGGTGTTTCTTCCTCTAGAACTTCTTTTGTACCCTTACGTAGCTTTTTTCTTTGCTCTATCACCTTTTCAATTGGGTATTTCTCCATTGACCCATTGAATCTTCATCGTCATTGGGTTCATTATGAGATGACGAATGGGGGAGAGGCCTACTTCTTGAGAGTTTTATTTTTTGTAGAGTCATTCTTTGGTGCCATTATTATGTGTAAGAAAGACACACGCGAGTAAGTCTTAGGAAAAATAAAGAAAAATAAGAAATAATATAAGTGGTAGAGGATGGGCACCCAAAGAGTCTTGGACTGACTCATTATGACTAGAAATGATTTGTTATAAGACTCATTAGGTGAGAAGATACATAAGGCTTATTTACTGGTCAGGTAACAAGTCCTACTAATGAGTCGTTATCTTAGATTCATTACCAAGATTCAATGTCTTGTAAGAAATATTTCCATGGTGCCTTACCCTTACCAGTCACCACAAGTTCTCATAATGAGTCATTTAGTGTCATAATAACACATTATGACAATAGAACCTCAACTTCTTCTTCCACCAATGTCCCTAGTTACTACGAATAACATAACAACTTTTTACATGTCCCTAAGAGTCATTACGAGTCCCATAGCCGTGTTTAAAGTGTTGAAAGCCGGGTTTAAAGTGTTGAACTTAAATTTTCAAAATTCCTAACTAATTCCCATGGTTATATCAAGTTCAAAAACTCCTCATTCATCCTCACAAACATTTTTATGCAGAAAATTCATTATACTCCCATTTTTAGGCACGCTAGTTATTTTTCTCAAAAAAAAAAGTTTCAACATTATGAATACACCTAATAACAAGGAACCAACAAATTTTATACCAATTTTGAGGATCACTTTAAGAGATAAAAAATTTAAGGCATACAACTTACTTTATTTTTGCTTCAGATTCCTTGAAAATGAATAGAATTTTGCCCTAGTTCTTGAGAGTTCAACTTTGGGATCTTTAATCTTTAATTGTGATGATAGGGAATGAATTTTGAGTGTTTTATGGTGTAGTTTGTCAGTTTATAGAATGGAGGTAGTCTTCAATGTTTCAAGTGGAAAAAGAATCAGTAATTGACCGTTATTTATCTTTTAAACCTCTTGATTTAGGTCGGTCGACCTACTGGTCCAGCAATGTCGGGCTAGGCAATGAGTCATTGTAACAACTTCTTATGGATGGAAATGAGTCATAGCATGCCCATGTTATGACTGGAACCTTACTTGAGTGTCCAGTTATTACGACTTAGGGAAACAAGTCATTGTCATTGCCAACAACTCATTCTGAGATTCATTATGACTCCAGAGACCAATTACCTGAGAGTGGCGTAATCTCTAAATTCTTAGGACTCTAATAACGAGTCATTAGGAGTAATAAAAGCTCACTAGGTAAGTCGTGGGTTCCTGGCACTAGAAAATTGTCTAGTCCTTTTCTTCAATCTCCAACCTTGCACACTAAGCACTCAAGTTACCTTATAATTGAATAAGTACAAAACATGGGCTGCCTCCCCTACAACACTTGATTTAAGGTCGTGGAACAATGTGTCCTAGTTGGACACTCAGACTTCACCAACCAATCCATGGGTTGCCTCCCATGTAGCACCTGATTTAACTTTACAGCACGACACAGTTGTCTTGGTTACTTAGGCTTTACCACGGTCCATATCAACACTTACTTTCACCTCATCAAGATTTCCCATATAGTGTTTCACTAACACTCTCCAGTTCAACAAAACTATATAGGAATACTCGAACCATGGTGAATGGTCCATAAAAACTAGACATCAACTTTCCAAGAAACAAGCAAAGTTTTGAATCATACTACAAGACCAAATCATGAGGCTTGAACAATCTTTTCTCAATTTTCTTATCATCATACAACTTCATGCTTTCTTTGTATAGAAAATAACTCTTATAAGCACAGAGCCAGAATTCATCCAACACACACCTTGCTCAACCTTAATATAGCTGCATTATGCAACTCCAAATATAGATATTTCAAAAACGTATTACCTTATGATCAATTTCAACCAACAAGTGTCATGACTTGTTGTAAACAAGCTAATATGAAGAGGAACCTCTGGGGTATCTTAAAGGTTGTTTGGTAGGCCTAAAATGCATCATTCATACTCCTTAACACTCTTTGCCCATGTGGACTTGATCTCTCTATTGAAGACCTCAACCTTCCTACTCATCAAAGAATGCTAAGGTGTTTCCACCTCAAGATTCATGCCATATTTATCGAGTATGGACTTTATATGGATATTGCATAAGTGAGACCCACCATTGCTAATAATAGCATATGTAGCACCAAATTGATAAATTATATTTTTTTCTAGAATGTAGTGACATTTTCACCTTTAGTATTATGAAGCAAAGATGCCTCCACCCGTTTGGAAATGTAATTGAATGCCACTAAAAATGTACTTCTTATTATAGGAGCTCACAAATGGACCCATGAAGTCAATTCCATTTACATCAAACAACTCCAACTCCAACATAGGTGTCACAGGAAGTTAATATCCCTATGAAATATAGCCTCGACGCTGACATTGGTCATATCCACACTACAGAATCGTATGGGTTGTATGGATTCTACCATAATGACATCTAACTGGTGATGTATGACAAGCTCAAAGATGCTTATCATTTTCATATCAAGATTATATCTGTAAATTACACCATTGGAACATATAAAAAATAGGTATGTCTCATCCTATACAAATTTCCTCAGCTCATGCATGAACCACTTTCTTTTCTGGGAAGACAAATCTTCCGAAACAATGTCACTTGCTAAAAAATTGGCAAAATTAGCAATCTAGAGGATTAAGTCTTAAGATGTGGCCAAGAGCCACTCATCTATAAAAGTATCATCTATGTAAAGATCATCCCCAAATTTATCCATTACATCTTTTCCAAGCGAAGACAATTGACCAGCCACGTAATTCTCCATGCCCTTTCGATATTTTACCACAAAGTCAAATTCTTGTTGTAAGAGGAACTAATACATTAACCTCGGCTTGACATACTTTTTAAATATTAGATACCTAAAGGATGTATGATCTTTGTGAACTATGACTTTGTTTCTAATCAAATAAGATTGAAACTTCTCAAAGGCCTAAACCCCCACAAGGAACTCATGCTCAGTGAAAGTGTAGTTCTTTTGTGCGAGGCTTAACACCTTACAGGTATAATAGATTGGGTGATGGATTTTCTTGCGCATTTGGCATAGGTCAACACCCAAGGTAACATTGCTAGCATCACATATAACCTCAAATTATAAAGACCAATCAGGGGATACAATAATAGGAGCCGAGATCAGTCGCTCCTTTTACGCACTCAAAGGCCTTGAAACATGAATGATCAAATACAAATTTCACCTGTTTGTCTAAAATTCTGCATACAGGATTAGTAATTTTAATGAATTCCTTGATGAACATCCAATTAAATCCAACATGTCCCAAAAAACATTGGATACCTTTAATTGAGATTGGTGGATGGAATTTTTAAATCACCTAAATACCTGTTCTATTCATCTCAATGCCCTATTTTGAGATTACACTCCTTACATCTTCATCAAAGGTGTCCCCAACTACTAAAAAGTCATCCATGAATACTCGTATAGTGTCTTCCACCATGTTTAAAAATATGGACATCATATATGTCTGAAAGGTAGTGGAAGCATTGCATAATCTGAATGATATGCTCTTGAATGAAAAAGTCCAATAGGGGCAAGTGAAAGTAGTATTTTCTTGGTCCTCAAGAGTGAAAGAAATCTGACAATACCAACCCCTAACTACTTGTCTGTCAAGTATCTGATCCATGAATGTCATAGGGAACTGGTCCTTTTGGCTCCTAGTGTTCAGCTTCCTGTAATACATACACACTCTCCATGCAGTAACCTATCTCATGGGAACCATTTCATTCCTCTCATTAGGGAACACATTGGTCCCAACTTTTTTCAACACGTATTAAAACACGCTAACCTATTTTTTATATACAATGGGGTAAACCACTCTAGCATCTAACCACTTAATAATTTGTTTTTTCACTACCTCTTGCATAGACAAATTCTACCTATACTAGTTCTTAATGTTGTGTAAACATTGCGGTTCAAGATGTATCTTATGAGTGAAAATATCGGGTGGAATCCCCATAATGAATACAATAGTCCAACCTATGACCCTCTTAAATATCTGCAATATAAAAAACAATTCCTCAACCTGCGACTCTACTAATCAATCACTATAATGATTGTCAAGGATTTGTCAGCCCTCACAAATGCATAGCACAAGTGAGATGGAAGGGCCATTAATTCCAAGGATGATGGCTATGTAATGTATGGTCAAGATGGAGGAGTTGTTCTATTCGTTAGATAAAGATCAAGCTTCTTCAAAGCATAATTTAAGAACCTTTACCAAATAATATGCTTACCATCTCTTCATACTTATCGATGTCGTCACTATCAAAATTCATAATGACTACTGCTTATGTGTCCACCCTAAGTCTTTTATTAATGGGAAAAATCACTTCATTATCATGAATTTTCTCAATAACGATTATCATATCCTTCGGCTATTGAATAGATTGAAAAATACTAAAGGTGACTTGCTCATCATTTAGTTTGAACTTTATCTACCGTATTTCCATGTCAACCAAGGCCCTACCCATAGCTAGGAATGTAATTCCTTAGATGATAGGTACTTTAAAGCCAACCTCACAATATGATATCATGAAGTCAGCCAAAAATAGAAAGGATACAACCTTCACCAATACACTATACAAATTACTAATCGATTTCTTGACAGTTCGATCAACCATCAATAGCCTTATGGGTATAGGTTTAGGTTCGCTAAACCCCAATGCATATATACTATCAACCGCATGAGACTGATGCTAACTCCTAAATCATACACCGGCTAAGAGAATTTGAAGGACTCAATAGTACATAGGATTGTGAATTCACCTGGGTCCTTTTTTTTTTAACTAATGATCAGGTAAACACAACACTACAAGGGTGTACATTATCCATAGACTCAAATCTTATTGTTCGCCTCTTAGTGACTAAGTCCTTCATAAATATTGCATAACCAGACATCTGTTGTAAAGCTTATACAAGATGAATATTAGCTAACAGTTCATTCAGCATCGGCAAGAACATTTAGTACTTTCTTTCCTCGTATTTCTTCCTTATTATTTTTAGAAAAGAAGGAGGAGGTCATAGAATAGTCATCAACACGAGGTCAAATACATTCCTCTTTTCTTTATCCTTCTTCAAACTTTTATAACCACCTGTCGATTTCCCTATCTTTATGTTAGATTTCTTATTAATATCAACACATCACTCTTTGACTCATTAATTATAGGAATAGGAGGGTCAACAATTGTCTTTCCGCTTCTAGTGGTAATGGCAAGATAATGACTTTCTTTCTTAGGATTATAAGTTGCATTTCATAGATGGGTGTCTTGCTATCGATGATTCAAAGTGTTTGATATTTAAATAAATTATTACTACTATTGTTTGATTATGGTGGCATGCGATTCCACTTTCTGGGTCAAACTTAAGATATCTGCCTTAATCTCCTTAAGGCAAGTTTCCTGACTTTCCTGAACTTTTAAAAATATGGACAACATAGCTTTCATCCTTAATTCAGTATCACGGCTTCCTGATGGAACATATTCATTACCCTTATCTTTTTACTAATCCTTATGTCTCTGATCACCATCCCTCTCTCGACTTCGATCTCCGTACCTATGCCCATAGTAGTTTCGACCATGAATCCCTTGCCCTTTGTCTTGAAAAAACTCTAAGTTTCTATCGAGATATTTTTCCTCTTCTTAAAAATTACTATATATGATCTACAGGCCTTACCCTACGATCCCACAACAATTACCTTCTCAGAATTCATCATTTAAACTACTTTGTCAATAACCCAACCTCCTTTCTTCGCTGAGCAATCTCTTGCACCATAATGTCATCAATAACTGCTATGCTCGCTACAAGCCTTAATAGCATACATGTTATCACCTTTCTCGACCTACTGAGTATGCCACTCATGTTTGGTGAGAGAGATCTGATCTAATATATCAAATGCGACCTCCCAAAGCAGATGCTTGAATGCTCCACTAGTAATAGCGTCTACCATAGCTATGAAACTAGAATTTAGCGCTCGATAAAATATATTTAGTAAATTGGTTCCTAAAATTCTATGATGGGGTACCATAAAAACCATTTCATAAACAAAAACAAAGCCTCATACATTTATTCAGGAGGCAAGTGCCTGAAGTTATAGGCCTCGTCTTTCAACTATAGCATTCTGCATAGAGGGAAGAAATTTTCTAGAAATTACATCCTCAACTAGTTCCACATAGTAATAAACCCATGAGGTAATTCCCCTAACCATAATGTAACTTCTCTAGTTAGAGAGAAAAGGGAAAACCTGAATCTCAAAGCTTCCTGATCCACTCCAGTTATAGTGTATAATGTGAAAATAACAATAAGGTTTGTGAGGTGCATGTTTTCATCATCAATCGAAAAACCTACAAATACACCCTGCATATTTAATATCTGTTTCATAGCACTAGTCATTTCAAACTTCACATTTTGTGGGAATGTAGGAGGAATGATAGCTCCTTTATCGGTATGGTCAATACACACCATATCTTTTTTCGATTATCATATAGTAGAAACTACTGATATGCTGGGGGTTCTTTAGCTATAACCCTTTTATCTCTATCTCTATCCTCATCAAGTTCGACGATTTGCTTCTTGTTTCTGCCTTGCTATCTTTGCCTCCCTAGCTACACATTTGGCATTTTCTTTCCTCCTCTGTTTTACAGTTATTGATAATAATTACTCAGTGGTTTGAACAACAATGTCTTGAAATTATTAATAGGTAGGTGAAGGAAAACCAATAGGATTTTCCTGAAGCCTCTCAAGATGGCCTTTTTGTACGTGTTCTGTCATCATATTATTTAGTTGTAGGTTTCTCTTTGGGTCAGGATTAAGTGGGAACAAGATATTGCCTTGACACCTAGTATTAGGCATACACTGGCATATAACCAACTAAAAACAAAAAATGAAAACCCAAACACTCCAACAACTTCAATTAATAACTTAATAACCATATTCCCCGGCAACTACGCCAAAATTTAATTTCACCCAAAACTACACCACCACGAAGTCTAAGGTATTCAAATTCAAATATAATAACCCAATGAGGTTGGAGGTCGAACACAAATGGAATAGCTTAAATGTTTCTCTCAAAGTTACTGAAATAGTTGGGCATTGCAGAAAAGTAAATGGAGGGATTTGCTGTAACAATAAAAGGTAGCAAGCTTTGAATGTATTTCATTGTAAACAATCTAAAATTAATGCTACTTTTGTGTTCTTCTTAGCTTGTAAATCTATAGGTTTATCATGCTCAATTTGAGTATCCCAATTCTATGCATGCAGAATCTGACAAGATACGTATCACCAATAATCCTGTGGACTCATTGATAAATATCACCATTCACCTTTTGAGTCTTAGGGTATCTTTTTACTAACCCTTTCCCTATATCCTAGTTTAAAAATCACCTTGTTAAGTTATTAGATTAGGGTTGATAGCCTTGAATAACAGCCGTAATCTTCTTTACCCAATCTCAAACTCCCTTGTGAGGATGACCTCGAATACCAGCAGGAACTTAGCTTTTGCAGTAGTTACAAAGAAAAGTAATAATAGGAAGATCACAATATATGCAACAATAATTATCTATGCAAATCTTGCACTTTCACTACTTCCGTAATCCACCAAGGTTCCCACAACCCTAGCTAAGGAAATTAGAAACTCATGATTATGCAAAAAAACTTAGATTTCAATAAAGCAAGAATTGAATTAATTGAACAATAATGAAATAATAAAATCCAAAGTCTCAAATTAATATGTAACCAAAAACCAAAAACAAAAGTATAAAGTGTCTTAAAATGTGTCAAAGTACGTAAACTATTACATATGGACCCCAAAGGTATTTATAGAGTCTCAAAAGAACAAGGGTAACCTAACCAAATTAAAATAGAAAAACTAAGTCGGTGGAGGTCATTCCTCTGGTAACGAGTCATCTAAACTGATCACGACTCATTGGTTGTTGTCGTTTCTCTCTTTTGTCTTCAGAGATAATGACTCATTGTCACTCATAAAGATTCATTGGTTAGACATGTTATCATTCAAGTGAATTTTCATCCATCAATACTTTTGTGTCTGTTTTCCACATGACTCCTCACAATAAGTCGTTGCTAGTCATAACAACTTACACTCTTTGTCCCTTGCCACTAGGCTCCAACTTTTAAACATTCAGGTATTTATCTCTTATGCTAAGAAAAACTCACCCCACAACTTATTGTCACTCCTAATATGTCATATCCAATCTTAAACTTTGATCCTAAAATCAACATTCATCACTGTCAGCCTCACGACTTGGGCGATGAGTTGTTAGGTGACTATACGACTGGTAATCCGGTCAATGCCTTGGATTTTTCAACTTCTTTTCATCTAATTCGGTTCCATACAACTTCCAACATAATTTACCTGCAACATATGAAAAACACACACCATGTACGACAATATAACCCAGGTAAATTAATATTTTCACCGTTTTAAGCATCAAAAGTACCATGAACCCATGGCACATCACGTAGATAGATGGAGTTGCTTAACTATTATGACATCTCTAATTTGTATAATCCAGGCAAGTCAAACGTTGTGGTAGATTCATTGAGCTATAAGGCGGTGAGTATAGGTAGTTTTGCTTCTATCACAGTTTCTTCTGCTAGTTGACACCTCTATGGCACGTCAATATTGCATACCCTTACTGCCTCGGGGTCCAAAAATGACCCTGAACCCCTTTCAAAAATTCTAAATCTTTTCCTAAATACCCTTTTAACATACCTAATCCTAATTCTAGTAAAATATTGAAATTAAAAATGTGGGAGGGTAAACAAAATAAAGTCATCAAATATTTATGGGATCTTACATTACCCCTTCCCTCAGGATTATTCATCCCTGAATAATGAGTTAGGCTATTTTTAGCACGACATTAGCAAGAATGCACCAGAATCAAGATATATTTTAAAATGTGACAAGAGGAAAAGGAAACTCATACCTCAAGAACTTTTAGCCAACATGTGGAACAAAAATGGGTATTTGCTTTCATATTTTCCTCAGCTTCCCATGTAGCTTCTTCTAGCTTTTGGTTTCTCCAAAGAACCTTTACTAAGGCTACATCCCTTGTCGTTAATCTTTGAATTTGCCTATCCAAAATATCAATCAGGATTTTATCATACGACAAAGAGTTCGTAACACCAACATCTTCAATAGTCCCTATCAAAGAGGGGTCACCCACACAGTTTTAAGAATGGACACATGGAAGATAAAATAAATAGAATCCAAACAAGGTGGTAAATCTAATTCATAAGCAACATTCCCAAAACTTCTTACAACCCAATATGGACCAATGTAATAGGGACTGAGGTTTTCTTTCTTCCTAAACCTCATGACTTTGTTAATTGGAGAAACCTTCAAGAATACCCAATCACTCACTTTAAGCTCCAACTTTCATCGCCTCACATTTACATAAGACTTTTTGTACCTCTAAGAAGTCTTACGTCTTTCCTTAATTATTTTCACCTTATACATGGCTTGATGAACAAAGTTAGAACCAAAGAATCTAGTCTCACATACCTGAAAGCACTAGATAGGAGATCGACAACTCATACCATAGTGAGCCTCAAATAGATCCACCTAAATGCTAGAATAGTAATTGTTTTTATATGCAAACTCAATAAGAGGACAATGTTTAACCCATCTCCCTTAAAGTCAATTACACAGGCCCTTAGCATATCCTCTAAGGTCTAGATAGTCCTCTATGCTTGTCCACCCATATAACGGTGGTAAGTGCTTCTAAGGTTCACCTAAGTACCCAAAGCTTTTTTAAACGAATGCCAAACATGAGAAGAAAATGGCATACCTCAGTGTGAAACTATAAACATTGGTGCTCCATGCAATTTTACTATCTTTTGAATGAAATACTTAGCATAATCCACTCCTGATTAGATAGTCCTTACATGCAAGAAGTGAACGGACTTAGTCATTCTATCCATAATGACCCAAATAGAGTAATAATGATTTCTAGACAGGAAAGACCTACAATGAAATCCATATTATAATTTCCACTTCCATAGAGGTCTTAAGATATGCCACAAGGCCTCAAATATTTAACCTTCACTTGCTAATAAACCATACACTTAATCACTAAATTTTCTATATCTCTCATCATTTTATTCCACTAGTACATTTTCTTCAAGTCACGATACATCTTATTCAAACCCGAATGAATATATATCTAGACTCATGAGCCTCAGTCAAATCCTTTCCCACAACTCATCAACATCAGGGACACACAACCTCCCTTGATACATACAAATGCCATATCCCTCAATTTCAAAAGTCATAAACTTTTGCTGACCTAAATCATCCTTAATCTTCATAAGTATGGGATCCAAAGCTTATGTTCATTCACCTTAACACCAAGAGATGATTATACCACTTCCTAAACTATCACACCTCTATACTCAGAGTCCAAGTGATTAACTCCTAAGATAGACAACCTGTGAATATCCTCCACCAACCATCTCTTATCCTCATCAAGACCAAATAGGCTCCCCATAGACAATCTATTAAGTGCATCAACAACAATATTATCTTTACCTGGATGGTAGTTCAAACTCGTGTCATAATCCATAAAGAATTTGAGGCATATACTCTACCTAATATTTATTTTTTTCTTAGAAAATACATACCACAAACTCTTATGATCTAAATAGATATCCATATGTACCCTATATATTTAATGGTGCCAAATCTTCTAAGTTAAAACCACTGTCGCTAACACTAAGTCAAGAGTTGGATAATTCCTTTCATGAACCTTAATCTGCCTAGAACCATAGGCTCTACCATACTATGTTGTACCAGAACACAACCCAGGTTTACATAGGATACATCACAATACACAACAAATCCCTTAGTACCCTCAGGCAGGGTAAAAGTTGACATAGAAGTCAACTTATCCTTCAACTTCTCAAAGCTACCCTCACAAGCATCAAACTATGAGAACTTGACCTTTCTGAGAACTTGACCCTACCAAGAAAAATAAGCTCCTAATATCTTTTGTAGTCACAGATCTAGGCCACTCCTTGACTTTTCAACATTATGTGTATCCACCATAATCCTTTCACTATAAAAAATATTCCAAGAAAGGTCACACACATATCCAAAATTCATACCTACAAAACTTTGCAGATAATTTCTGGTCCTTAAGAGTCTATAATGAAATTTTAAGGTGATTGGCTTTATCCTCCACACTTTTAGGGTACACCAAGATTTCAACGATAAAGACTGTCACAAATAAATCCAAGAACTACCTATACACTCGATTCATAAGATACATAAAACTATCTGAAGCATTGGTCAATCCAAATGACATAACCGAAAATCATAATGTCCATATCGAGTTCGAAAAGTTGCCTTGGTAAAAAATATCATCAATTCTAGGAAGAGGGTACTTATTTTTCACTGTCACCTTATTCAGCTGACAATAGTCTATGTAGATCTAAAGACACATATCTTTCTTTTGCACAAAAAGCACAGGAGAACCCCACGAAGAAACACTAGGACAGAGGAAACACTTATCAAAAAAGATCCTTTAACTGATCCTTTAGATTTATTAATTTATCTGAAGCCATCCTATAAGGAGGAATGGAAATGGGATGGGTATACGGTAAAAGATAATCCCAAAATCTATAATCCCAAAATCTATTTCCCTATTTGGAGAAATCGCAGGAAGGTCATCGAGAAATATTTTAGGAAATTCATTAACGACAAGGACAAATTTCAAAGGACTTTTAGAATTAGAATCCTTAACCCAAACTAGATATAGACACCCTTTTGAAATCAAATTCACAGCTCTAAGACAATAAATAAACCTCCCTTTGGGCACTAAGGAGATCCACTCCAATTTGATCACCAATTCATTAGGTAATTAAAAACTGACATTTTGGGTCCTATAATCTAGAGAAGGATAGCATGAATGGAGCCAATCCATCCTAAAGATCATATCAAAATCAACCATATCAATCTCTATAAAATACACCAATGTCATTCTATGAAAGATAGACGCCACAAAACCACTATAGATTTTTCTAGCAACAATAGAATCAACCATTGGAGTAGACACGGAAAAGAGGTCAAAAATATTTTTAGCATAAAAATAAAAGTGTACATCCATATAAAAGGTCACATAAGATAGGGTTTAACCCAAACCAAACAAAGAATAAACTTCATGAGAAATGTGTTGTAACATACCATTAACAACATCTGGAGATGTCGCAGACTCCTGATGAGTATCATATTCATAGAGATGATTTTAACCAGTGTTGGTACCAGAAGTGACACCCTTAGGTTCCAGAGCTGAAGAAATGTCTATTGGGACTTTATTAGCTCTAGTGCCGATTTTGGTTATAGGACAATTCTCCATAGATGAGTAGGCTGATCACAAATGAAACACAAATTTCCCCCTCCTCATAATAACCATACTGAAGCCATCCATAAAAATAAAAATATAGATAAGGTGGGCCTGACTGAGTTCCACCGACCTAAGACTACAGACCTTATGCCTTAGGACCACTGCAAGCCTGAAAACGACTATCACCTGAAGGCTTAGGATAAGGAGCACTAGTTTTTGCATAAGGACATCCCCAATTCTTCTTCTTGGTCTATTTTCGACCATCTTTTCCACTATTCTGCTTATCCACCCTTCTCCGAATAACAAAACTTCTTATTTTCCTCTTTTCCATCTCTATCTACTTCTTCTTTTCATTCTCTACCTACTAAATATAAACTACCAACCTAAAGATGTTCATATTATTGTTCAACATCACAACATTACAATTCAATGCCAAATCATGAGACAACCCATAAGCAAACTTCCTCATTTTAGATCTTATGTTATCTAGTAACTCCATAGCATAATAGGAAAACTATTGAAATCTTAGAGCATACTATTTCACATTCATCTTCCTTTTCTTCAAGTTCACAAACTCGCCGGCCTTAGCTTCTCTTAATTCCTAAGGAAATAAGTTATCAAGAAAGGCCCCTAAAAACTCATCCAACACCATTAGATAAACATTCTCAACTCTCAATTATTCCTACTCCTCAGACTAATGATAAGCTACATATTTCATTTGATACACATCAAACTCCACACTTTCAAAATAAGTAGCATTCGCTACCCTAAAATTTTTCTTCACCTCATCAATGAACTGATAAAGCTCAACTTACATGTCAATTTAAGTACAAGGATGTTGTTGTCAAATAATAACCCAAAAAGAGTTGGGGTTGAATCCACGAGGAACAATGTGAGTGGCTAATGGATAAGTTCAAAATGAAAGTAATTACTAAATTAAAACTTAATCTACAAAGATTTGGGGGTTTAAATGATTTCAAATGTGGAATTTATTCTTGGGCTTCTAAGGGACTAATTCGAGAATAAGAATAATTAAAGTGTAATTAATTAGGCACGGATCTTGGGATTACGTTATCCTAGGGGAAATTTATGCATGGGTATGTGATAATTTGGTGCAAAATCAAATCATTGATGAGAGTCCTTGAGGCTAGTTTGTTAACAAAGTGTCAAGATATCACTCATTTACTCTTTTGAGTACCTAACGAGTGTGTCAATTAAAGCCACCCAATACCTCAATTAGGCACCTCTATTTCTAGGATGGTAATCAGGGGATAGCCAACCTCATAATCACCCTTATGTCTAAGATAGTGAAAATTAACAAACTAAACCCAATTATTGTCTACTATTGCCTTGGTTCCAACATCCCTATTTAAAGGATGATGAGGGTTTCTAAAGCGCACCCAAGCCTCTCTTTCAAGGATGGTTTGAGCTTTCAAGATCTTGGGATTTTCATCCATCAAACCCATTTGGGTATTTGGGGCTTTCACCCACAAATCCCAACGAATTTACTTAAGCAATGGTAGAATTCCTTCTCACCAAACTAAAATCTACATAAATACATCACAACCTACATATAATTGCACCCGATTCTAACATAATCTCAAGAGGAAGAACTAGAAAATCATAGAGATGATAAACAAAAATATACAAAAATCTCCATCAATTTGATTCATGAAAAATAAAGAGAATGCAAACCACACTTTAAAATTCCAATGAATCCTCAATGGGATATGCCAATTCTTCACTTTGGAGTTTCTCTGTTAATTCTTGCCTCAAATTAATATAAATTTAAGCTCTGATAAACCTTGAACTAAGGATAGGATAATATGTAAGATAAAGAGAGTCTGAAAAATGAAAAAACAAAACTCTATTTAAGCCCCAATTCCAAATTTCCCAAATATTATAAGAATGCCCTTGAATCTTTTTCGCTCTACCGTGACCGCCATCTTTGGAACGTCATCGCAGTCAATTCCAAATTTGCCAAATATTATAAAAATACCATTGAAACCTTTCCTCTCTACCATGATCGCCATCTCTGGACCATGATCGCGACATCGTGATTACCTTAGTCATATCGTGATTGCAATCTGCTTGAATTGTTGACTAATCATGATCGCAACCCTCAACCTGTGATCACGGTAACTAAGGGTTGACTCCTGGGACTTCAATTTTAGTTTTTGTTATTTTAGATCATATTTCTTGTCTGTCACCTTCTCCTTAGTTTATTTTCATCAAGTTTCCCTGCTCATTTTTTCGTTTCACTTTTACGTATATAATGAGCATTAAGTAAGAAAGTAACAACAAATCATTGAAAAGGCATGATAATTTAGGCTTAAAATTGTTAGTAAGTTGTCAAATTGATGGCTTATCATGAACCCCTGAGGATCATCCTCAACCATAGTACCTGCAAAGGTTAGTGGATTAAACCTAAAAAATTAGCCACCTCGATTGACCATAGATGAATGAGCAATAGAGCCTGCACGAGCAGACTGATGAGAATGTAATACCACCACCTAAGTAAGCATATGAATAGACTAATGGAACTCTGCACTAGAGATTCTCCTTGAGGTGGCTGATCATGACTTTCACTAGCCCAGGAAGGACTAGTAGGGACACGTGGATACACACGTGGAGTAGTACAATCAGAAGCAGGGACCCTAGACAAAGTTTGCACTCCATAAATAAGAAAGTTCCCTTTATATTGGGCTGAGGAGCTAACTGGTTTCTTCTCTTTGGAGGCATATTTTGAAATAATATAAGAACAGATTAGACTAAGAGTTGAACTTGAGATTATGCTCACTAGCACGATATGAATTTTAAAAGAAGGGAAACTGTTCCTAAAACATCATATAGCCTCCTGCACATAAATGTGGCATGCAACACACCCATGTACAGGACTCTACTAGATACGACTTTCAGACTTTCTAGGACTCTATTAAACTTAGGCTCTGATACCAAGTTTGTAATGCCCCGATTTGTTGAACCAGAATGCTACATGGTGCCCATGATCCCAAGGGACCACAAGCTAACCCATGACTAATATCTATACCTATATACTGCAATATATAATGTAATAATGTGGAAAATATGAACAATAGTCCATAAGGTTCAACTGAATAAAATATCTGACAAATTATAACATCCATATGGGGTAACGAATACTCAAAATAACTGAAGTCTGAATCAAATCTAAAAGCCTCTAAATACTATCTGAATAAAGAGTTGAATGAACATGTCTCCAACTAACTCCGTCTAGCAAAAATGAATTGAAATAATGAATTAAATAAAATAATATCATCCTCAAATGGATAAGGACTCACTGCAACTCTGCGACTGAAATGCTACTGCTACCGCTGATCTGGAACTCGTGTCTATGAACCTATGTTGTAAAATAAAAAGAAAGCACCATAGCACAAATGCATCAGTACAACTGAGAGTACTAAGTGTACAAGTGGGGTAGGCTAAATGCAAAAGGGTTTTTATGCATGAGTAAAGCTGACTAACTGACTAATATGAATGTGAGAATGCATGCATAAATACATTGAGATTGTAATCGTAATAACATGATAACTGATAACATGAGCGACTGTGTCTAATAGTCCTATGTCTGAAGGAACTATCTGATCTCCATACTATATCTGAGTTGAATATGTCTGATGTTCCTAAATTTTGAAGAACTATCTGAGTTCTTTACTGATATGATACTGAAACTGTAGGAGGTATTCATCTAACCGACATGCCCTAATAATGCATACGCTAAGTTGGGGTCCAATCTCTTCCCTGACTAAAAGGGTGTCAATACTGCGCCACTAGTAAGGATAAGCTATGAGTGACCCTTATTTGGCAGGTACTCAAAATAAGAATGGTGGGAATCCTATACTGACTGGTTAAGCCACCTCATCAACCCTAATTTGAAAGGTTAAGATCTCTCAACCTATGCTAGCTACGTAGTTCTGGAATGCAAGGATGACTGCTAAGAATCACACCCTAATCTGACAGGTGAGTTCCCATCCTTGTGTTCACTCGGTGCCAATTCCTACTCCCATCTGAATGGACTCTGAACATGGTCAAACTTGACTGAATTAAACTAAATTAACTAGTTTTTGCTGACTGATGGAGTATTACTGAGATTTCTAAGTTACTGAGCTTTCTTGAGTCACATGACTGACTGAGTTCTATGGATCATGTCTTGACTACGGGTATCATGAAAACATGACTCGGTTCTAGGCACGCAACTATAATTTTTGGGTACAAGTACTTCCAGGATTCGATGGAAGGAAACTGGCACACATGACTGACTTGATCATGAGAGTAGAGTCCACAATTTATAATATCATAAGTAGGGGATTTCACACTAAGCATGGTTCTAAACATCTTATATATGGAAGGGACATTCATACAACATGAATATACTTGCATAGCTTCAATATCGTGCTCAATCCATATCACAACAACAATGCATATCAATAATGTGGAATTCATGTGGAATCATAAATTATAGAGCATGGACTTGTCATTTAAGCACTATTAAATCATGGGACATGAATCCTAGCATCCTAGGAAATTTATTGAACACTTTGCATGCATTCTTTTGGATTAAGTGTGTTCATGAATCTCACCATATTGAACCACCTAAAGTTCATGGGTTTCAACTAACAAACACATATACTTCATGAAAACAACTTTATATATTATCTTGAAACTTAAACAACCATGATCAACATGTACATTCTCATATCACAATAAGAAAATCACAAAATAATATTTAAAGCATGGTTCTTGAGCTCTATGAATGAAATGGATCCATAGATGAACACTACTGTAACACCCCATAAATTTTTTTTTCGTACACTTATCGCGATTATATGGAGTCCTAAAGACTTGCGTATGGGTTAAATTAAGTTTATGGTGTTCGGAAGTATCCCGTCAATAGTTGTATGAGTAGGTATTGGAATAATATTTCCAACGATATAAAGTTTGCCCAAAACAGAGGAGTATTTCATATAAGCGAGCACGTTCGAAATTTCAAAACGGTGGCCGGGAAGCCTGTGAACAGTGATTCTGCAGGAAAATTTCTGCAGCTAGGCACACCAACTTGAGACGATCATAACTCCTTGTGCAAATGTAACTGTGTGTGCTGCTATATATAGACGAAAATCTCCGAGAGTCTTCTTTCTAATGAAATTGGTTTCATTCAAATCCAACATCTGAGTAAGGAGTTATACTCGTTTTACTTCAGCCTCTCAAAACAGATTTTTGTGAACAGTAAATTAGCAGGAAAATACTGAGGCCTGCCAGTTTTTGGGTCAACTTTGAACGATCATAACTTCCTCAATATAATGAACTGGGCAAGCTACCATATATAAAAAGAAAGATATTTGAGTCGTCTTTCTAATGCAATTGGTTTCATCAGAATCCAACATCTGCGTAAGGAGTAATACGCGTTTTACTTCAGCCTCTCAAAACAGATTTTTAGGGTCAACTTCAAACGATCATAACTCCTTGTACAGGACGAACTGGGTGGCCTAATTTATATGAAATGATAGCCCTTTTAATTATCTTTACAATGATACCAATTTCACCCAAATCCGATATCGGAGCAAAGAGTTATGATCGATTTACTTCAGCCTGCCAAAACTGTCCACTGGGGACAGATTCGGGATTTATTTAAATTTTGAGGGCACAATGGTCATTTTCTATTACCTTTGGACGAAAATTGGTCTTAAAAACCTGCACTTAGCCTCATTTATCCCAGAATTTATCCAAATTATTAAGAGAGGTGAAACCCTAGCCAATTTCAACCTCAAATATTTTGTGATTCAACCGCAGAAAATTCAAATTGGTTCCGTAGTTGTGTTCACCATCTCGAAAGCTTCGAGAAGCACCCCATGGTTATGTAAGGAGGATTCTAAATACAAGAGTTCATTGTTAAGGTATGAATATTGTTTATTCTTGATTCTTATCCATGAATAAGTATTTATAAAGGATTATGAGTATTGTCTTGATGTTGGAAGATAACTAGAAACATAGTTATGAATTGTTGTGTATAAATTGTTAGTAGTAAATTATGAAAGTTGCTGTATTGGATTATGGAGGATTAATTGTGGTGATATAACATTATATTAGTGGTTATGTATGCCTAGTGATCATGTTGGTATTGGATGGTGATTAAGAAGGGAAATAAAGGCTAAGAGTGATGTTGAGGGATATTTCATGAAAATGCATGATATGTGAATGTAATAAGAGTATAAGAGGATGTATGTAGTACTCCTATTGATGAGCTAAAGGATTACTTCCTAAACATTATTTGGTGAAGTTAATACCTAAATGGTAAGGTTTGGTTGCTAATACTAGTTTTGCCACAAATGACTTATTGTAGATAAGTGTTCGAAGAGTACGGGAAGTCACTTGTATTGAAGTGGTTATATCAAGGTATGTAAGACATACTCTATCTATTCTTTGGCATGAATAATGACCCATGACACTCTCAAGTAAGCTTCCAACATTGTCCTACGACACATGACACATAATAACATCATATGATCTTCGACACTACCTATTGAACTTGTTTTCACTTTTAAGATGTCCGGCTAGTCAAAAACGTCCATATACTATTGTTGACTCCAAAATGGTTTAATGAGGTATCCATGATTCTCTACTTCATCTTAATGATATTGATTACCTATTTACATGTTTTTCCTATTGAGGTATCATGGTTTCAAGTTCCATAAAGTGTGACCACAAAGTAACCAATCTCAAAGATTAATTGAATTATGAAATGGAATGTCTATATTTTAAATTGATGATTTGATGTATTGTATTAGTACCACTGATCAGTTGGCCATCGTATTATAAAGATTATCTATATATGCTATTCCAGGGGTGGTCCCTGATGTATTGTATTAGTACCACTGATCAGTTGGCCATTGTATGACATATGTTATGTATTGATAAGGATTACGGGAAGTAATGATATGCAAGTAATGTGCAGGTATCCCATCAGTTCTTTTAAGTGTGGTCTACTCATACTGTTTATTCACTCGTATCTGGTTTCTGTTGACCTTTTGTATATCATCTTGATACTCACTGCCTTACTTACTCAGTATATATTTCCGTACTAACGTCCCTCACGGGGGACCTGCATTCATGCCTGCAGGAACAGGTACTTCAGGTCGTACACCTCCGCAGTAAGAGCCAGGACGTTCTGTTGTTAGTGGTGAGCTCCAGTTGTTTCGGGGCATCCCAAGTCGTCTCTATATGTACTTTTGGTATTTGCATAAAAGTCTTTTGTGGGCGGGAGTTTGTCCCGACCCCAACTCAGTTGTGTATCTATGTAGAGGCTTTTGTAGACATATTGTACAGCCATAGGAGTGTTTGGTTGATAGACGTGATGTCTCTGACGGCCAATTATTGTTTATATATATATATTTATGCATGTCTGCTGGGCTGATACAGGTACTTTTTTCTTCTATTTACAACGAAGTGCTGCCCAAATTTCTAATTTTCATAAGTAATGTGAATGTGAAAGTATAGGTTATGAACGGGTTCTCCCGGTCCTCCTCGGCTACGGGTGCCAGTCTGCTCCAATGGGATTTGGGGTGTGACAGAAGATCATTTCATATAAATTAGGCCACCCAGTTCGTCCTGTACAAGGAGTTATGATCGTTTGAAGTTGACCCTAAAAATCTGTTTTGAGAGGCTGAAGTAAAACGCGTATAACTCCTTACGCAGATGTTGGATTTGGATGAAACCAATTGCATTAGAAAGACGACTCAAAGATCTTTCTTTTGATATATGGTATCTCGCCCAGTTCATTATATTGAGGAAGTTATGATCGTTCAAAGTTGACCCAAAAACTGGCAGGCCTCAGTATTTTCCTGCTAATTTACTGTTCACAAAAATCTGTTTTGAGAGGCTGAAGTAAAATGAGTATAACTCCTTACTCAGATGTTGGATTTGAATGAAACCAATTTCATTAGAAAGAAGACTCTCGGAGCTCTTCGTCTATATATAGCAGCACACACAGTTACGTTTGCACAAGGAGTTATGATCGTCTCAAGTTGGTGTGCCTAGCTGCAGAAATTTTCCTGCAGAATCATTGTTCACAGGCTTCCCGGCCACCGTTTTGAAATTTCGAACGTGCTCGCTTATATGAAATACTCCTCTTTTTTGGGCAAACTTTATATCGTTGGAAAGCTTATTCCAATACCTACTCATACAACTATTGACGGGATAAAGTCATAATCAATCGCTTAATCCAATTATTTCTTTTTATTTATTATAGTGACGATGCCGGTTACAAGGAGAAAGAATAAGTGGAAGCGAGTAGATACAGTGGCCGGAGAAGGTACTAGTAAGTCACCACCGGCACAAGTTGAGCAAAGTGAGTCTCAAGCTAAGCATATATCAGGCGCTTCTTCTCCTCCGGAAGGGCCGTCTATTAATGCTGTTGATCGAGATTTGAGGGATGCAGTACAACTTCTGACGCGTATAGTTGCCGGTCAAGTTCAAGGGCAAGCTATTCCTACCACGGGTTCTAGTGGTATGGATAGAGCAGCTAGCCTTCGAACTCAGGATTTTCTGAAACTGGATCCTCCTACTTTTACCGGATCAGATATTAATGAAGACCCGCAGGACTTTGTCGATCAAACCCAAAGGGTTCTAGATGTTATGCATGTATCCGGTAAAGAGATGGTTGAGCTAGCAGCATATAGACTGAAAGGAGAGGCTATATTGTGGTACGAGGATTGGAAACGATCTAGGGGTATTGATGCACCTCCAACTACGTGGGGAGAGTTCAAAAATGCATTTATTGATCATTATCTTCCATTTGAGACTCGTCAGGCCCGTGCAGATCAATTCTTGAATCTTCGTCAGGGTAATATGAGTGTAAGAGAGTATAGTCTTCGATTTAACTCCTTGTCTCGATATGCTTCTAATGTGGTAGCTACTATGGACGACAGAGTTCATCACTATGTGAATAGATTGGAACCATACTTGGTTAGAGATTGTACCATTGTTGCTTTGAACAAGGACATGGATATAGAGAGGATACAAGCTTTCGCTCAGAAGATGGAAGAGCAGAGGCAAAGAAGAAGAACCCAGGAATCAGAAAAAGGATATTCTAAGCGGCCCAGAGCTATAGGGTAGTTTGTGGCATCTCAGGGAGGTTTTAGGACTTCGTTCTCTCATAGATTGCCTAGCCCGTTATCTTCTTATCCTGCAATTAGTGCTCCACCACAATTTCAAAGGTTCAGAGGTAATCAGTTCGGGCAAAGCAGTGAAAATCAGAGTTCGCGAACAGTGGGGTATCAAGGGCAAGGGAGTATGAGTCAATTGAGACCTCCACGACACCCGTGCCCCATTTGTAGAAAATTTCACTTTGGCGAATGTCGGCTTGGGACGAATAATTGCTTTTGGTGCGGTAAGCCGGGGCATATGGCTAGAGATTGCCCACGCAGGACCACAGGTAGTATAACACGACCTACCGGATCAGCTGTTGCGTCATCTTCGGTGCCTCCTTTGAGTAGGGGTGCACAACCTATGGGTCACGGTAGAGGTGATAGAGGAGTAGCTAGTGCTAGCGGAGCTCAGAACCGTGTGTATGCCCTAGCAGATCGGCAGAATTTAGAGGCTTCTCCAGACGTGGTTACAGGTACGTTGTCCATCTTTGCATTTGATGTGTATGCCTTAATTGATCCTGGTTCTACATTATCGTATGGTACTCCTTTGGTTGCGGGAAGGTTCGGAAGAACACCCGAATTATTAGCCAAGCCATTTGAAGTATCAACGCCAGTAGGGGAATCTCTTATAGCTAGGAATGTTTATCGAAATTGTGTTGTGAATATTTGTGGTCGTGATACTTTGGCCGATCTTGTTGAGTTGGAAATGGTAGATTTTGATGTTATTATGGGCATGGATTGGTTAGCGTATTGTTATGCTACAGTAGATTGCCGTTCTAAGAAGGTATATTTCAATTTCCCAAATGAGGCAGTCCTTGAATGGAAGGGTAATGTTGGCGCGCCGAGAGGTAGATTTATTTCTTACTTTAAGGCAAGAAAAATGATTTCCAAGGGGTACATATACCATCTGGTTAGAGTAAGGGATGCAGAGGCAGAGCTGCCAACTTTTCAGACCGTTCCGGTTGTGAATGAATTTCCTGATGTATTTCCTAAAGAACTACCAGGTTTACCTCCTGAACGAGAAGTGGAGTTTGGTATTGATTTGTTGCCAGACACACAGCCAATCTCAATACCTCCTTATAGAATGGCACCAGCAGAGTTGCGAGAATTGAAAGAGCAACTGAAAGACTTGCTAGAGAAGGGATTCATCAGGCCTAGTATGTCCCCTTGGGGAGCACCAGTATTGTTTGTGCGTAAGAAAGATGGTTCGCTGAGGATGTGTATTGACTATCGGCAATTGAATAAGGTGACTATTAAGAATAAGTACCCCCTTCCACGAATTGATGATTTATTTGACCAGTTGCAGGGTGCCCAGTGTTTTTCCAAGATTGACTTGAGATCAGGCTATCATCAAGTGAGGGTCAAGGATAAAGATATACCCAAGACAGCTTTCCGAACACGGTATGGTCATTATGAATTCCTGGTTATGTCTTTTGGGCTGACAAATGCACTCGCAGTTTTTATGGATCTGATGAATAGGCTGTTTAAGCCATTTCTAGATGTGTTCGTGAAAGTTTTCATAGATGATATTCTGGTCTACTCTAGATCAGAAGAGGACCATGTTAATCACTTAAGGCAGGCGTTGCAGATTCTTCGTGATCGTAAGCTGTATGCGAAGTTTTCTAAATGTGAGTTTTGGCTCAAGTCAGTGGCATTTTTGGGCCATATTGTATCCAGTGAAGGCATAAAAGTTGACACTCAGAAGATTGAGGCTGTGAAGAATTGGCCAAGACCCACGACGCCTACGGAGATTCGTAGTTTCCTCGGGTTGGCAGGTTATTATAGAAGGTTTGTTGAAGGTTTTTCTTCTATTTCTGCACCTTTGACTAAGTTGACGCATAAAGCCTCCAAGTTTCAATGGAATGATGCCTGTGAAAAGAGTTTCCAGGATCTGAAGAGCAAGTTGACTTCTACACCGGTATTGGTACTTCCTGAAGGCACAAAAGGGTATGCAGTGTACTGTGATGCTTCGAGAATTGGCTTAGGATGCGTACTAATGCAACATGGTAGAGTAATAGCCTATGGCTCTAGACAGTTGCGACCTCATGAGAGGAATTATCCCACGCATGATCTTGAGCTAGCTGCAGTTGTATTTGCTTTGAAGATATGGCACCACTACTTATATGGGGTTCATGTTGACATATATACCGATCATAAGAGCCTGCAATATATCTTCAGTCAGAAAGATCTAAACTTGAGGCAGCGGAGATGGCTTGAATTGTTGAAAGATTATGATGTTGATATCTTGTATCATCCAGGGAAGGCGAATGTGGTAGCGGATGCACTGAGTCGTAAGTCTAAAATGGCATCTATAGAAAAGCAGGGGATTATTAAGGATCTTCACCAACTAGCTAATTTGGGAGTTCGACTTCTCGAAACTCTAGATGAAGAGGTTATTGTACGTAATGCAGCGGAATCTTCATTGATAGCTGAAGTGAAAGAGAAGCAGTATGCAGATCCAATTTTATTGCAGCTTAAGGAGGATGTGCAGAGTGGCACGACAAAGGCATTTGAACTTACGCGAGAAGGAGTGCTTCAGTGTCAGAATCGTTTATGTGTACCTGATGTAGTTGAGCTAAGAAAGAGAATTATGACAGAAGCACACTATTCAAGGTATTCCATCCATCTAGGGTCGACTAAGATGTATCAAGATTTGAAAGCAATATATTGGTGGAATGACATGAAGAGGAATATTGCCGAATTTGTAGCTGAATGTCCGAATTGTCAAAGAGTCAAAGTAGAACACCAAAAATCCGGTGGTTACATGCAATGTATAGATCTTCCAGTCTGGAAGTGGGACAAGATCAATATAGATTTCATCACGGGTTTGCCTCGTACATATCGGAAGTTTGATTCCATATGGGTGATCATTGATAGGCTTACCAAATCTGCGCACTTCTTACCAGTTAAGACAACTTATACGGCGGAAGAGTATGCGAAGTTGTATATTAAGGAGATCGTTCGGTTACATGGAGTTCCAATTTCCATTATATCCGATCGAGGAACCCAATTTACCGCGAATTTCTGGAAGTCTTTTCAAAGGAGTTTGGGGACACAAGTAAATCTAAGTACAGCTTTTCATCCTCAAACGGACGGACAAGCGGAACGTACCATCCAGACACTTGAAGACATGCTACGAGCATGTGTATTAGATTTCAAAGGCAACTGGGATGATCACCTACCTCTTATCGAGTTTGCCTACAATAATAGCTATCATTCAAATATCAAAATGGCACCATATGAAGCATTGTATGGAAGAAAGTGTAGATCGCCAATAGGATGGTTTGAAGCAGGTGATGCGGTCTTATTTGGACCGGATCTTGTTTATCAAGCAATGGAGAAGGTTAAAGTGATCCAACAACGGCTTGCAACAGCTCAAAGTCGACACAAATCTTATGCGGATGTTAGAAGAAGAGGACTTGAGTTTTCTATCGATGATTGGGTATTCTTGAAAGTATCACCGATGAAAGGAGTGATGAGGTTTGGCAAGAAAGGAAAGTTAAGTCCACGATACATAGGTCCGTATAAGATCATTCAAAGATTTGGACAAGTTGCTTATGAGTTAGAGCTACCTCAAGAGCTCTCAGCAGTTCATCCTATATTTCATGTTTCGATGCTTCGCAAGTACATCGGATATCCATCGCACATCACTACTACGGAAGATGTACAAATTACAAAAGATCTCACTTTTGAAGAAATGCCTATTGCTATTCTTGATCGCCAAATTAAAAAGATAAGGAATAAAGAGATAGCATCGGTAAAAGTACTTTGGAGGAATCAACAAGTTGAGGAGATCACATGGGAAGCTGAGGAAGCGATGAAGATTAAGTACCCTTACCTATTCAACGATGAGGAGGAGGTTCATGAGACGGAAGAAGTACAATAACAAGTCAGTGTTTGTTTTTATGCAAGGATGTTATGATGATGAATGTGTTAATTGTAAGCTTGGACATGTCTTAACTGAGTAACTATGCTAACATTCGAGGACGAATGTTCTTAAGGGGGGGATAATGTAACACCCCGTAAAAATTTTTTCGTACACTTATCGCGATTATATGGAGTCCTAATGACTTGCGTATGGGTTAAATTAAGTTTATGGTGTTCGGAAGTATCCCGTCAATAGTTGTATAAGTAGGTATTGGAATAAGCTTTCCAACGATATAAAGTTTGCCCAAAACAGAGGAGTATTTCATATAAGCGAGCACGTTCGAAATTTCAAAACGGTGGCCGGGAAGCCTGTGAACAGTGATTCTGCAGGAAAATTTCTGCAGCTAGGCACACCAACTTGAGACGATCATAACTCCTTGTGCAAACGTAACTGTGTGTGCTGCTATATATAGACGAAAATCTCCGAGAGTCTTCTTTCTAATGAAATTGGTTTCATTCAAATCCAACATCTGAGTAAGGAGTTATACTCGTTTTACTTCAGCCTCTCAAAACAGATTTTTGTGAACAGTAAATTAGTAGGAAAATACTGAGGCCTGCCAGTTTTTGGGTCAACTTTGAACGATCATAACTTCCTCAATATAATGAACTGGGCGAGCTACCATATATCAAAAGAAATATCTTTGAGTCGTCTTTCTAATTCAATTGGTTTCATACAAATCCAACATCTGCGTAAGGAGTTATACGCGTTTTACTTCAGCCTCTCAAAACAGATTTTTAGGGTCAACTTCAAACGATCATAACTCCTTGTACAGGACGAACTGGGTGGCCTAATTTATATGAAATGATAGCCATTTTAATTATCTTTACAATGATACCAATTTCACCCAAATCCGATATCGGAGCAAAGAGTTATGATCGATTTACTTCAGCCTGTCAAAACTGTCCACTGGGGACAGATTCGGGATTTATTTAAATTTTGAGGGCACAATGGTCATTTTCTATTACCTTTGGACGAAAATTGGTCTTAAAAACCTGTACTTAGCCTCATTTATCCCAGAAATTATCCAAATTATTAAGAGAGGTGAAACCCTAGCCAATTTCAACCTCAAATATTTTGTGATTCAACCGCAGAAAATTCAAATTGGTTCCGTAGTTGTGTTCACCATCTCGAAAGCTTCGAGAAGCACCCCATGGTTATGTAAGGAGGATTCTAAATAAAAGAGTTCATTGTTAAGGTATGAATATTGTTTATTCTTGATTCTTATCCATGAATAAGTATTTATAAAGGATTATGGGTATTGTCTTGATGTTGGAAGATAACTAGAAACATAGTTATGAATTGTTGTGTATAAATTGTTAGTAGTAAATTATGAAAGTTGCTGTATTGGATTATGGAGGATTAATTGTGGTGATATAACATTATATTAGTGGTTATGTATGCCTAGTGATCATGTTGGTATTGGATGGTGATTAAGAAGGGAAATAAAGGCTAAGAGTGATGTTGAGGGATATTTCATGAAAATGCATGATATGTGAATGTAATAAGAGTATAAGAGGATGTAAGTAGTACTCCTATTGATGAGCTAAAGGATTACTTCCTAGACATTATTTGGTGAAGTTAATACCTAAATGGTAAGGTTTGGTTGCTAATACTAGTTTTGCCACAAATGACTTATTGTAGATAAGTGTTCGAAGAGTACGGGAAGTCACTTGTATTGAAGTGGTTATATCAAGGTATGTAAGACATACTCTATCTATTCTTTGGCATGAATAATGACCCATGACACTCTCAAGTAAGCTTCCAACATTGTCCAACGACACATGACACATAATAACATCATATGATCTTCGACACTACCTATTGAACTTGTTTTCACTTTTAAGATGTCCGGCTAGTCAAAAACGTCCATATACTATTGTTGACTCCGAAATGGTTTAATGAGGTATCCATGATTCTCTACTTCATCTTAATGATATTGATTACCTATTTACATGTTTTTCCTATTGAGGTATCATGGTTTCAAGTTCCATAAAGTGTGACCACAAAGTAACCAATCTCAAAGATTAATTGAATTATGAAATGGAATGTCTATATTTTAAATTGATGATTTGATGTATTGTATTAGTACCACTGATCAGTTGGCCATCGTATTATAAAGATTATCTATATATGCTATTCCAGGGGTGGTCCCTGATGTATTGTATTAGTACCACTGATCAGTTGGCCATTGTATGACATATGTTATGTATTGATAAGGATTACGGGAAGTAATGATATGCAAGTAATGTGCAGGTATCCCATCAGTTCTTTTAAGTGTGGTCTACTCATACTGTTTATTCACTCGTATCTGGTTTCTGTTGACCTTTTGTATATCATCTTGATACTCACTGCCTTACATACTCAGTACATATTTCCGTACTGACGTCCCTCACGGGAGACCTGCATTCATGCTTGCAGGAATAGGTACTTCAGGTCGTACACCTCCGCAGTAAGAGCCAGGACGTTCTGTTGTTAGTGGTGAGCTCCAGTTGTTTAAGGGCATCCCAAGTCATCTCTATATGTACTTTTGGTATTTGCATAAAAGTCTTTTGTGGGCGGGAGTTTGTCCCGACCCCAACTCAGTTGTGTATCTATGTAGAGGCTTTTGTAGACATATTGTACAGCCATAGGAGTGTTTGGTTGATAGACGTGATGGCTCTGACGGCCAATTACTGTTTATATATATATTTATGCGTGTCTGCTGGGCTGATACAGGTAATGTTTTCTTCTATTTACAACGAAGTGCTGCCCAAATTTCTAATTTTCATAAGTAATGTGAATGTGAAAGTATAGGTTATGAACGGGTTCTCCCGGGCCTCCTCGGCTACGGGTGCCAGTCTGCTCCAATGGGATTTGGGGTGTGACAACTACGCATACCTTAGAGTAGAATTCGTGAAGTTAGCGGTGAAATTAACTTGAATCTAGGAACCCCCAATTGAACCCTAGACTTGTTCTTGATTGTTCATGAGAGAATTTCAACAAAAATAGTATATTTTGGTGTTTTGGAGCCCAAATCCCATGTTATGAAGCTTATATATGGGTGGAAAAGGACTAAAATGCCCTTAAAAATACGGAGGTAGAATGCTGAAAAATTAGGAACCCACCAGAGTTGCCAGGCGGCGCTCTTCAAGTCCGCCGGACTAGCCAGGCGACGCCTGCCTTAGAGCAGTTCTCTAGCTGGGGCGACACGGGCTTATCGCCCAGAGCTACTATTTTGGAAATCCAAACACGCCCTTACGCCTTCCGAAAAATTCCAAAACTTACCCGAGATGTACTACGACCTTACCCCATGCAAAGTAACTTAAAAATCCAAAAATGAAGGTTGAGAAGTTCATCAAATAAATCTCCAAAGTTTGGAGGTCTAAAATGAGACCAAGTGTTGAATACTTATCAAAATTTTCTGAGTCTTGATACTTGTAAAGCCAAATGAGTTGAATGTCGTACTTAGGATTGTATGGGGTATTACAAGAGTTGATGCTAATTTTGGGCTAAATTCGGTGGTTTATTGATATTGAGTTTCGGTTCAAGACTAGCATATAATGATTATATTGATGACATAAGTTTCAATTCATGGCTAATAAATAATGATAATCACGATGATGATATGAGTTTTTGTTTGATTCTGATATTGAGAGTTTATTTTTTATGAAATGGTAAGGAGATATTCATGGTTATGGATTGATATTAGATAAATTATGGAACTTCAGTTATTTACTTTCCTTTGATTGTACCATTGGGAGATGGAGGGATGCGTTGGGTTATTTACTGCTCCACATTTACTTTGTTATAGGGGCCAGTCATTATAGTATTTATTATGCCTTCTTTCATATTGTACCTAGTTTGATTATTTATTTTTAGTATTGGAGCTTATTTCCATGTTTGTCATTGTATCTTGACTTAGCTTATTTATCTCGTATTATTATCATATTTATATCATGATTCAGCTCAGTCGACTAATGATTCCTACCGAGTACCTGTCGTTTTGGTACTCATACTACACTTCTTTACCATTTTGGTATAGATTTGAGTACTAGTGGCCACTGCTGATATGTCACTATTTGAGATTATTTTTTGTTTTACTATTTAAGTACTTATGTTCCTTTTGTTAGTAGATCTTGTACCTACACTACTAGTTCATGGGATGGTTGATGATGTTTTATCTATGTTTTAGACCATCATTAATACTTTAAAACATTTTATAAGTCCTTAATTATTGAATTTTTGCTTTTAGATCCTTTTCCACAATATTACCCCATTGCTTATAGCCCTGGTCTATGATTAGGCTTACCTACTGGCGGGTTAAAGTAGGTTCCATCATTAATCCAACATCGGGTCATTAAACCTAGAGAGTTTCAAACTCTAGCATCATAGTGCATATAGTTTGGTGTTTCAAACAGTGGTAGAGTGTTGGCCAGTGTTTAGGTGAATTAATATTTATAGGTCAGATAAGGCCTAGTAAGTGGACGATAAGAAGTAGAATTCACTTTGGAATAATGTGTGTGGATAGATGGAGGACACCACTCTTGATATTCTTGGAGGATCATGTTTTAAGGGAAGGATATATGTTCCTCGGGTAGGTGCTTTGATTCATGATAAACGTTTTAAAGCCCATGGTTCACTTTAAGTGAAAACAAAATGTATCATGACATGAATAAAATTTATTGGTAGGTTGGGATGAAGAGACATATAGTGTAGTATGTGCCTAAGTGTATCAATTGTTAGTAGGTAAATTTTGAACAAAAAGGCTTGTGGGATTACTTTTGAGAATGCCTATATGATTATGGAAATGGGATAATATTGCTATGGATTTTTTATTGGGTCTTCCTAAGACCTTATTGAAGTATGATTCCATTTGGGTTTTAGTGGATTGATTGACAAAATTATCTTACTTTTTGCCAGTTTGCAGAGACAATAGCTCCAAACAACTTGCTAAAATCTACATTACTGAGATAGTGAGGCTTTTTTAGGGTGCCCCTTACCATCATATATTATAGGGAACAAAATATACTTCTAAATTTTAGGGCATGTTATATGGGGAATTAGGGACGAGGCTTACCTTTAGCACAACTTTTCACCCCAAAACTAACGTGTAGTCAATAAGGATGATACAGGTGACACTAGAGGATATGTTGGGAGACTATTTTGGTGTAGATTTGAGTACTAGTGGTCGTTGCTGATGTGTCGATCTTGTTGAGTTAATTTTAGAGATAAGGTGAGATCTTGGAATCAGATTTTCCCATTTTTCATTCTATTATCTATGTCTAGTCTTTCACTATTCGAGATTATTTTTTATTTGACTATTTAAGTGCTTATGTTCCTTTTGTTAGTAGCTCTTATACTTACACTACTAGGTAATAGGATGGTTGTTGATATTTTATCTATCTTTTAGACCGTCATTACTACTTTATTTTTTTCGTAAGTCCTTTATTATTGAATTTTTTCTTTTAGACCCTTTTCTACAATATTAACCCATTGTTTATAACTCTAGTCTATGGTTGGGCTTACCTACTAGCGGGATAAAGTAGGTTCTATCATTAATCCTACATCGGGTCATTAAACCTAGAGAGTTTCAAACTCTAGCATCACAGTGCATATAGTTTGTGTTTCTAAAAGTGGTAGAGTGTTGTCCAGTGTCAATGTGAATTAATATTTATATATCAGCTAAGGCCTAATAATTTGATGATAAGAAGTTGAATGAACTTTGGAATAAGGTATGTGGATAAATTGAGGATGCCACTCTTGATTTGGTTGGAGCATCGTATTTTAAGGGAACGATATACATTCCTCGGGTAGCTTTGATTCATGATATACTTTTTAAAGCCCATGGTTCACTTTAAGTGCCAAAAATATGTGTCGTGACCTAAATCAACTTTCTTGGAAGGTTGTGATAAAGATACAGTTAGGGTAGTATGTGTCTAAGTGTATCAATTGTTAGCAGGTGAATTTTGAAAAAGAAAGGCTTGTGGGATTAATTTTGAGAATGTCTATACCTTTATGTAAATGGGAGAATATTTCTATGGATTTTGTATTGGGTCTTCCTAAGACCATAGTTAAGTATGATTCCATTTGGGTTATTCTGGATTGATTGATAATATTATCTTATTTCTTGCCAGTTTGCATAGACAATAGCTCTAAGAAACTTGCTAAAATTTACATTAATGAGATAGTGAGGCTTTTTTGGGGTGACCCTTACCATCATATATTATAGGGAACAAAATATACTTCTAAATTTTAGGGCATGTTACATGGTGAATTAGGCATGCGACTTACCTTTAGCACAACCTTTCACCCCCAAACTAATGTGTAGTCAATGAGGATGATACAAGTTCCAGATGATATGTTAGGAGACTGCTTGATTAATTTGGTATTCATTGGGACCAGTTTTTTCCATAGTGTGATTTTTTATACAACAATAATTCACCCTAGTATAGATATAACACTGGCTGAGACACTCTATAAAAGAAGGTGTAGCTTACTTATAGGGTGGCTTGAGACTAAAGTTATTAAGCCATTTGGGCACTAACTTGGTAAAGGAGGCTCAAGAAAAGGTAAGATTTATTCAGATCAAGTTGTCGGCTACTCAGAGTGGACAAAAAAAGTATGCGGATCATATGGTAAAATTCATGGCTTTCAAGGTTAGTGAATAGGTGTTTCTCAATGTGTCTCCTATGAAGAGAGTCATTAGGTTTGAAAAGAAGAAAAAACTCATCCCTTGATATATTAATATCTTTGATATTATTGAGGATATAGGTTTGGTTCCATATAGACTAGTATTAATGCTGGAGTTGTTGGGATTTCATCCATTATTTAATGTGTGCATGCTTAAGAGGTACCATGGGGATGGGGATTACACTATTAAATGGGAATCGATTTTATTAGATAAGGATTTGTCTTATGAGAGGAATCGGGGGCGACCCAAGATCGAGATGTTTGCAAGTTGAGGATGTAGGAAATTCATTTGGTCAAAATTTAAGGGAAACATTTTTAGTTGAAGAATCCACTTGGGAAACCAAGAAGGACCCACGGGATAAGTACCCTCACTTGTTTGAGGATTCATGTACTCCATTCTTTCACTATTTAAACATATTTTACTTGTTTGACAATACGCGAATGAATCATGGGTAAATTTATATCTTTCCAATGACCCTCTCCATCATTACCTATAAGTCTTTCATTTTAAAATTTAGGCTACGATTCTCCTCGGATTCGAAGTTATAAATTTTAGTCAAGGCTAGTCTCGGACAAAATTTGAGTGAGGTATGTTCTAGGGAAATATCAGAATGGATTGAGTTAGTGTGGGTAGTGTTTTTATTTATTTTTAGTTAGATAAGATGATAAAGAACCCATAGATTTTACAAAATTTGATTCGAGTAATTAGAACTCTTGAAATTGATCTTAGTGAATTTAGAATGTCTTGGATTTAAGGTGTGTTGTAAAAAAGGAATTTTTTGAGAAAAATTGGACATTCTGTCCCATCCATGTTGCTCTAGCAACGTTCAAGTGATATTCTAAAAAATAGAGAATGCCCCACTATAGTGATTGGTCAATACTGTCAAGGATCGCTATAGCAACATGTGTTGCTATAGCAATGCCAAATTATTATTTTGTTTATAAGAATCCCAGAATGGTTCGTACTTCAAAGACACGTTCTTGGGAAAAAGAGAGGCGATTTAGGGATATTCAAACCATGTTGTATTATTTTTGTTTTTTATAGTAAGTATTCACTCTCTATTAACTAGTAATTGGTTAATTAACCTTAGAATCAGTAGTTTATGCAGTTTGGGAGGTTTAAGGATTGATTTTAGTTGATTTTATGGTGGAAAAGAGTAATGTAGGTATAAAATCATTAGGTTTTGGTGAATGATCATTAAATTACCGTGGCATATTGTTAATTTAATAATATTATCCACGAAACCATTAGTTTTAGGTGAATTATGGTAGTAAAGACCTAGAACTAGGGGGGAATGAAAATGAACTTGTCCTTAGGAGTTGGGAATGATTTAAAATCCCCAACGGGGTAGGCCATTGCATTTATGATGTATTTTTTTTTATCTCTAGACCAAAACCAAGCCAAAATTTCTTGGAAAGGCAGGGTTGAGGCTTAGTTTAGTTGTGCAAACTTAGTTTGAGGTAGGTGATAGTTACATAGTTTAGTCCAACTTGTGTTATATGTGCATGTCAACCATTTCTTAGTATTTCTTATTGATGAATGTTGTTAGGTATGATCACTATCCACTAAACATAGATGTAAATCTTGTGAATATTTCCAGTTGGTTGAAGTCATTGTGTTATGTGATTTCTTATATATACAACATTGGTGATTGTGGCATGTTTTGGTATTCGAACATTCTCATAGAATATTTTTGGAATAAGGTTGGCGGGTACTTATGTCTGGAAATTAGTACATGGACAAAATTTTTACCCTGTAGGTCATGACTAATGGGTGATTATAAGACCCTTGGTGTGTATGTTGAAGGTACAGGTGAGTTTGACTGTTCCATGAGTGAACTGGGAGAATATATTTGGTGTTATATTTCTATGATTGACTTTACTTTACTTTACTTGACTTGACTAGCATATCTGTTAAGATCTTTTGCCTTGTTGCTAAATTTACTGAATGTGCTCGAAGTGTTACTTGTTACATTATGGTGTAGTGAAGTGAACATGTATTAACTTGTTGTATGTTTTTATGGTTAAGTGTTCATATTTCCCATCTTGGATTGGCAAAAATAACCATATTAGTACAACATTGTTTCTTGTGTACTCATACTACACCAGATCTTACTTTTGTTGAGTGCAATGCATATGCCAGCAGTTCCTTTAAGACCTCACTTGTTTTTCATACATGTTATTAGAATAAATGGGCAAGAAACATCTTTTGGGATGCTATAGATACTTCCTTGATGATTTAGTCCTTTATTCGGGACTCATGCAGTTTTCTTGTTTCTTTTGGGGTTGTATTCCATTCTTGACAATCTTTACTACTTTCGGTATATCTACTTTTGGATCCTTGGGATGGGCATTGATAATGATCCGCATTTCTTATAGTTTTCTTAGACATTGAATCTATTTTTGAGTTATTAGTGGATTAGTTTCCTTTATTTAATTCTGTAAGGTTAATGTTTCTGGAGTAATTGCATCTCCCACCGGAGAATGGGATGGATGCCACTACGTCCATCTGGGTGATGATAGTCCCATTCTTAATATAGAACAACAAATCCATCTAGAAACTGTTTTAACAACAAACGAAGTAAAACAAGATCTTAAGGATATCAAACATCTGAAGGCTCCTGGTTAAAATGGATTCAATGTATTATTTTTCAAGAGGGCATGATCAATAGTAGGAGAGGAAGTGACAAGGGCAGTTCAATAGTTCTTAGAGAGAGGTAACATGTACAAGCCTATAAATTTCACATAAGCAACTCTCATTACTAAAGTAAAACATCCTTATAGAGTAGTAGAGTTTAGGCCTATTACATGTTTGACTACCATTTAAAAAATCATTTCTATGATACTACTAGACTGCAGAAGTTCGCGCACTCCATTGTTGATGCTAATCAATCAACATTTTTACCTAATCAATAAATGATAATACTATCTTAAGTCATGAACCAGTAAAATGTTAGGGGAGAAAAGATATTTTTAACTAAGCCAAAATGATAATATTGTCCAAAATATTGTCTTAAGTCATAAACCAATAAAAGGTTATGGGAAAAAGGTATCTATAAGAGTTGCATGGGATGGTGGATACGAAGAAGGCTTATGATTCTTTAGAATGGAGCTTTTGTATCAAATACTTTATGAGTTAGAGTCAATGGTAAGACAACAAAGCCAATTTTTTTCTAAGAGAGGAGTTAGGGAAGGTGATCCTTTGTTACCTTTACTTTTTGTACTAGATATGGATTATCTCAAATGGATCTATACAGCTTTGCATACTATTCCAGATTTCTACTACCACCCTAGCTAAAAGTAGAAAATTCTCCAATCACATTATGAAGATGACCTATAGGATTTTTGTAGGGGTGATGCCAAATAAGTACAATATATCTATAAATGCTTCATGATGATCTTTGAAGCTTCAGGTTTTGTGGAAGATGTGGACAAGAGTAGTGTATATTTTTGAAGGGTGAATCAGGTAACTAAGGAGGAGATTATACTGGAGTTGCAATTTTTCAATGAGTAGTTTCCTATCAAGTATTTAAAGGTATCCCTAAGTACTAAAAGGATATCCATAGTGCAACGTAATCCCCTTATTGTTAAGAGGCTTAGAAGGTTTATAAGCTGGACTAGTAGGTTCCTCTCTTATGATGGTAGAGCATAATTAATGAACAGTGTTCTTTTTTTCTATTCAAATCTTTTGGGCGTAATTATTATCTCTACAAAATGATATTATTCAAGCTATAGAGTCTATATGTATGAAGTTATTATGGATTGGCAGTGTTGATGTAAAAGCATTAAAAGTTTGGGAAAAGTTGTGTCAACCCAAGTGTAGTGGTGGTTTGAATTTTCTTGATGTGTATAGTTTGAATAAAGCAGCACTGGGAAAACTCTATTGGAATCTCTACAAGAAGGACGAATTATATGTTATCTAGGTTCCCGACTTTTATGGATAAGAGGGCATATTAGGAGCTCAAAATAATCAAGAGTTATGGATAATAATATAGTTCTGAAATCTTATAAACGCCTCCAAGTAGCTGGATGAAATGAGCAAGACCTATTGTGTAAGGAGACTTACTCTATGAATGTAATGTATGCAAGAATGAGCGGAGAGATGGAGAAAGTTCACCGGAGAAAGCTTGTCTAGTAAAATATGGGGCACCTAAGTGGTTACTCTTTATGTACATTGCTGTGAATAGAAGTCTTGTGACCAATAAAAGATAAGCTAAATAATGTTTAGAAGAATATGAGGATATGTTCATTATGCCAGGAAGCTACTAGTACATTGATCATTTATTTTTTGATTTTAGTTTCTCAGGGAATGTTTGGAGTAAGTTGTTCCAATGGAGAGGAATTAATCATAGTAATATAACCTGGAATGAGGAAACCATATGGGCAATAAGGTTGATAAAGGTAACGAGTAGTAAAGCACTAGTCTATCATATGACTCTGACTGGGGATATGTATTACATATGGTTGGTGAGAATTTTAATGCATACGTGAGTGGGGCCCTCCCTATTCTCTGGTGGAAGAACCAATAACCAAGAAGAATTAACCAACACACAGAGAAAACTACGAAAACTATCTCATTAATATTTTAAGGATCATCTAACCTAACAACTTAAGAAAAATATGAAAGTAAGTACTAAACCAAAAACACCCCTAGAACCTGAGAGTCAATGTACCAATCCATACTAAGAATGTCAAAAAGGAGATACAATCCAAAAAATAAAGGAAAGTACACAAGTCCAAACAAAGAATAATGTCATAAAAGAAAGATTCCATTGTAGCTCGAATAAGATGCCCATCCCTGTAATCCGATTCAAGCGCTAGAGTCCCAAGTGAAGTTTTGCAGGAGCCGTTAAAATATGTGTTGCACTAAATAAAAGTAAGAGCAAGTGTAGTATCAGCAAACAAGAACAAAAATGTACTAGTAAAGTCATTTGGCCAACGTAAGATAAGAAAATGACCACTTAACCAAAATATAATACAACAAGTTATCCATGCTTGTTCTAACTACACCTAACACAATAACTATCAATGAAGCGATTTAAGATTACAGACAACAAGTGAAGATATTTACGATTAATTCAAGTTTAGTCAAGTCAAGTAAAAACAAGTCTAGACAAGTTTAAGAAATTATAGAACATATAATGCATTTCCCCAATCCCTTCATGGAATCATCAAACTCACTGGAACCTTGTACATACACTTTATGGGTATAGGGGACCGATTTTGTCTAAGTACCAAAATCCAGAAAAATATGTCTGCCAAACTTATTCTACCAATAAGCCGAGAGAATGTTCAAATATAGTAACATTTCTCATTTAACAATAAGGTAGGTCAAAATCATACAACAAGATCAATTAATTGAATTGACAACACCTAACAACATGCACTAACAAGTGACACTAAGATGCAGTTAATAAGTACATATAGTGCAAATTAGATTAAACTAAAATACCATCACCTACGTTGAACCACGCTAGCACATGTCCACTAAACCAAAGCTGTCTTTTTGTGCAATTTTTGCTTGATCTCAGTCGAGAAATATATAAAAAAACATAATTAATAAAATTACTTACGACGTTGGGGATTATAAGTCATACCCAACCCTTAAGTCTAAGTTCCTGATCATTCCATCCATGTTCAAGGGCTTTTCCACCTTAATTTATTTAAAACTATCAATTCTATGGATAATTTAGTGAATATTTACAGGGGTAATTTAACATTATTTAATTAGAACTCTGAGGATTTTTATTTTCTTCTTATGGACCCCGAGATGATAGTTTTTGAGTTAATTCATGTTTAGGGATGTAAAGAGTATGCCTCTGAGGAGTGTTAGATTTTTTGGACAAGGTTTGGGCATGTTTGGATCACAAAACTAGTAGGTCACCGCAATAAGCCCGCATTGCGGCATTAGTCCTGACCTCATACTGATCGCATCACAGTGATAGATTTTTTGATCGCGATAAGACTGCATCGCCTTGAGCATGTTGCGTCCAGTTCTTGATTTAAATGATTGAGGGGTAATTGGGTCCTTTCACCCTCAACCCAAATCATCCTCTCAAGAAAACCCTCCTCCTTCCCCCAAAATAAATTTTATTCCTTTTTTATCGAGTAATCAAGAATTCAAGCTCCCCAAGTTCAATAACCTTCAAGAAATCATCAAGAATAGGATTTCTTTCCCATGTTAAGAAGCTTAAGATATGTGGGATGTTTATCCATGGGTCCCTTTCACCCATAGAGCCCAAAAACATTCCCTTTTGAGTAAAGTATGAGTTTTTCCTCGATTATGAAGTTTATTATGTTCAAGATGGGTTTAATTCCTATTCTTACTTGGTAATTCAAATTTAGTTCAGTCCATGTCTGATCCTATTTTATATTAGATTACCTTGTGCTTTAAATTTCAGTTTTGCATATCTTATTCAAGTGAATTTCATGTTAAATTCCCCTATTTATGGATTTATCCTTGTACTCATATTGATTTCTCATGTTTAACACATTCCCTTGTTCAAGTTCATAATTATCACATGTTTGATGAAATGTTATTCTTTCGGGTTTTGAACCATGATCCTGTATTATAGTTTTAAAGATTTGTTATCGTATTTTATGGTTATTTATTGTTGGCTGGTCATGACCACCCAATACCTATTTTTTTACACGATTTTACATTTTCAAGTAATGATTCAGTTAAACCAAGAATATTACTGTTTACTAAAATGATATAATCATGATGAGCACTATCAATAATAATGTTTTGTTAAACTTAGTTCAGTTTAGTACTAGTCTCAGTTCCGCTAGGAGTAGGATTTAGCACTGAGTGGACCTACGGATAGAGGCTCACCTATTAGTCGAGAGTGTGACCTTTAGTAGCATCCCTGAGTCCTAAAACTACGTAGCCCGCATAGGTTTGAGATGCCTTCTTTCCAGTTTAGGGTTGACACATATCTCATGAAAGCACTTTCCAATAGAGGCCGACTTATTAGTCTTTTGGGGTGGATCTACACAACCAGTGTTAGTACCCGTGGCATAGTACTGACTCTTTTCCAACTCGAGTTTCAGGTTGGACCTCAATTATCACAAATTAGGTCTTGTCAGTTATATGATACTTCCCACAGTATCAGTATAGTAATATGTGTATTCATGTCGGGTTTACTTGACCAAGTGTATAGATTTTCAGTTATTCAGTTATACAACTTTCAGTATTTCAAATTACAGAATCTCAGAAACTTGTTTATGCTTTGTCTTGCATTCTCAGATATTACATGTTAATGCATTTATTAATAGATAACTCATGCATTTCAGTCAGTCCACATATCATATACCAGTTGATTCAAAGTACTAACCACATACTTTCCTTTCGCTATGTTGTGTTATAACATAGGTTTGAATGCATTGTTTCTCGACCACTTAGTATTACTCCGCAACAGTAGTTACTTCAGTGCTTTCTCATGTTCATTCAGTTGGATTTAGTTGGGGGTCTGTCCCATCAACTCCTCATGATGTTTAGAGGCTCTTAGACAATCAGTTGGATAGTAAGTCAGTTCTTTTAGTATTAATAGTTGTTTTAGATAGACAGTTTCATTTCTAGTATTTTATCTGATATTTCTGATATGCTTTGCTTTGTATTCCAATATTCAGTTTTACAGTACCTTATCAGTGTATCTTCTGCTCATGTATTGCATTATAGTATTACTCAGTGTCACAGTAGGTACTAGTTTAGGGGTTAGCTTATGGTTACTTATGATCGTAAGCACCCTAGTCGTGACTAGGCGGTGATGAGTCATCAATTTGACAACTTACTAGCATTTTTAAGCCTAAATTATTATGTTTTTCTATTGATTTGTTGTTACTTTATTACTTAATGCTCATTTGTGTAGAAAAAAGTTACAATGAGAAGATGAGAAAGAAAACTCAATAAAAATGATCTAAGGAGAAGGTGAAAGAGAATAAATGTGATAAAAAGGAACAAAATCTAAAATTACAATCCCAGGAGTCGACATTTAGTTACCACGATTGCAGATTGAATGTTGCTATCAGGGTTAGTCAAAAAGTCACCAAAGGGAGATCAAGGTATGACTACCATGATTGCAGTACTGTGACCTTAGTCAAGAGATGGATGTCATACTAAAGTAGAAATGTTTTAATGGAATTTTTGTAATATTTGGAAAATGTGGAATTGGGACTTAAAATTGGGGTTTTATCTCATTTTCCATCTTATGTTTTATTTAGACACTATCCATCCTTAGTTTAGTTTAGGGTTGGTAAGCTGTTTGATCTTGGAGCTAAGTAATCTGAGCCAAGAATTAATTAGAGGAACTCCAAAGTGTATATTTGGCTTCTTCTATTGAATATTTATTTGAGGTTAAAGAGTGGTTTGTCCTATATTTATTTTTATGAATAACTTTGATGGAAATCTTGGTCTATTTGGGTTAATTATAGTTATGATTTACTAGATCTACATCTAGGGGTTATGTTTGATTAGGTTGTAAGTGTTTGTGGGTTATAATTGTAGCTCAAATTCTTAGTTAATGTTGATTAGTTCTACTATTTCTTGGTTAAATTAGTTGGAATTTGTGGGTGGAAGACCCAAATACCCAAATGGGTTTTACGTATGAAAATCCCAAGCTCTTTAACACTCAACCCATCCTTGAAAGGGGGGTTTAGGCAACCCTTTTGAACCGACCTCATCCTTGAAACAGAGCTATGGGAACCTAGGTAATAGTAGAAAATCTATAGGTATAGTTCACTAATTCTCACTATCTTATACATAAGGGTGATTTTGAGGTTAACTATACCCTGAGCATCATCCTAGAAAAAGGGCTGCCCAATTGAGGTTTTGGGTAAAATTATTGGCAACACCCATGAGGTTTCGAGAGAATCCATGAATGAAAAATTTGAATTTTTGTTGAAAATCTAACATCGAAACTCTCTAAACTAGCCTACACTCTTATGAATTTACTTCAATTAGATACTACTTTCATGTACCTGCACATACTAATTTGCCCCTAGGAAAGCATAAACGCGAGATTCATTCCTATTTAGTTACCCTCTAATTGATTTTAGTCTTAAATTAGTACATTAGAAGCCCGAAAATTGCTTTTCCCTTCTAAACATTGAAAAATCCCAAACCATTTTTTCTACCATATGTTTGAACATAGCAAGAAACTATTATTTCAAACATATGGAACCGCCACTAACATTGTCCCTCGTGGATTCAACCCCGACTCTTAGTTGGGTAAATAGATTTACAATGACCGCCTTGATCTTAAATTGACATGTAAGTTAAGCTTTATCAAAAATTGCACCGTTGCTAGAAAATAATTTGTCCTGTCGAGTTAGTTTGGAATTCTAGCTTACTTGATTGGATTCAAACATTTAAATACTTGTCTGTTATTTTCTTATTTTTTGTTAGGTAGATTTCTATTTTTGTTTAGCTGTTACTAAGGCATATTGGAGTGAATATAATTTAGGTAGTTGGAAATTCTCTCTGGATGATCTATGTCCTTATTCTGACTGACCACACTTTTCGCAAGATTATAGATATGCTCCCCAAAAAGAGATGTGTGCACCCATTTGATCCTATTAGAGTATGATTTTTCTTTGTGTGGTGGTCGAAATGGACATTGGGGCAATTTCCCAAATTCCCCCTCCCCTCATTATACTAACCTAAATGCTGGTTCTTCTTATGAGATTGATAGGTCTTATGATGCATCAAAGAAAGAACAACATGTTGGATACAATGATGTTGAAGCACTGCTTTGAATTATCTATGATCGGGTGGAAACAAATGGGATAACATATATCTTATGCATGAATCCATGGGGGCATGTAAAAAGGAAGTCAAAAGGATAGAAGAAAAGGGCAACGATGTCGATATCTCAAAAATCGTGAACGTACCCACTCTTTAAAATAAGGTTAAAGAAGAAAAGATGTAAGGCAATATGGATTATGGTGGTCATGATAGTGAAGAATCCTCAATTGTTTCCGAACCTATTAAACCAAACATGAAAGTTGATTCCAAGATTGAGGAAATGACACTAGAGCAAAAATAAAAGGCCAAACAAATTTTTCGTGAAGGCTCTAGTTCATTCCAATGTAAGAATATCAAGAGGGATTCGACTCTGAAATCATGGAGAAGAACTCACTCGATCACTTTTCAAAATTATGCTTAGTGAATGTGTTGAAAGTCGAACCAAAAAACAAAATGATGAAATTTGGAAATGAGGAGGAAAATCCCTACATTTTGGAGTTCATCATTCCAAAAGGGCAAAATGAAGCCTCTCACTTGAAGGCCAAAAAATGAAAAAATTGATGTGTCATAAATGAATTCTTGATTTTCTAATCGATATCTAATGGGCCTATTAGGAAGATTGATATGAAGTTGGGTAAAAGGTTTAAATCTTCAAAGTGGCGAGATAAAAAATATTTCATTGTGTCCTGGACTTTGCCCAAATTACCTCAAAGATGTATTGATCTAAAGTTGGGCTGCTGATTCAAATCTTCTATATAGAGACATGAAAGAGAGTCAAAAGATGTCGTGCCACGACTTTAACTAAGGAGCTTCTTGGGAGGCAACCCAGGGAATTTTTCTTGATGGTTTCTAATATTTTTGGTTCAATTTTTATCTTGTTTTTAAGTGTTTGTAGGGGATAGAACAAGTTGGAATGGGTACCTAAAGAATGAAACCCCGGATAAGTATATTGGACTTTATTTTCATCACTTTCCTCTCTTAAGTAAGCTTACAAGGTATGATCTTTAAAATACAAATGGTGATCACATTTCATGGTATCTTTTGATTTAAATTTAATTCATTTGAGCTTAATTTGATAGAATGTGGTTATTCGGATTAATATTTTTGAATGTATTCCTTGTCTTAAATACTAAATTGCAAAATTCATGTTTTTATGCACTAGTGCACACCATGTAGTTGATGAAATACCCACATGATGTTTGTTTGCTTAATTGGGTGGTGGGTAATGTAATTTGGTTAGTATGTATACAAGTGGTGTGTTTGGTGATGAATTGATGTATTGGGCTTGTTCACATGTGTTGTTATTCTATCTATTTGAGCTCTTACTTTTCATGCACACCACATTTTTGTTAAATATTGATAAGAGAGAAATGCCCTATATGCCTGTAAAGGTTAATATGAACATTTTTAGGGGCATTACGTGATCATTTTCGGAACATTGCTTTGAGTCTAATTGATATTCAATAAGGGATAATCGATGGTCTTTCGTTGGAATTGTTGAAGAATGTTGCGCTTATGGTACGAAAGGCATGGATGCTCGCCATAACCTATGATAGATTAGGTGAGGCCATTCTTAACTGTTAGTGCTGTATGTGTTTCCATTGGTTCCATGAATGTTTCGTGATCTATATGGGCGATATGTGAGATTTTGAGGAAAGAATCCCATGAAATACAGTGGTAATACTTTCTTGTATTCACTCAAGTTTTTATTTAGTTGTTTAGGAACAGTCAAAAGTTCAAAAATTCTTTCAAAATATCATTGGCAAGAAATGAAATAATTTTGAGAAAAAAAAAACAAAAAAAATGTAGTTTTCTTTTTGAAAAAGGATAAAGGATGTTTTTGGACTTTCTTTTGTGTGAGAGCATTAAATTCAATTTTTGGATCTCTCTTTACAAGGATGAGTCCTTGACTTGGAGTAACTTATTAAGCTTAAATTTCTCAAATTTATTGATAGATTAAATATTTGCTCAATGCGTACAATACCATGTGAGGTAAGATTTTTTAAATAGTTCTTGTACGTGTATTCTATAACTTTCCCCGAGTGTGTTCAAAGTGAAATCCTAGACAAGCTTGGTTTGGATAATGACCCAAGGCCATTTTTGACCCGTCAGATAGCAAAATTCCACCATATCATTTTCCCTACTTAACCCCTTTGAGCCTTTTTACCTATTTTTATTTCATTGTTTAATGATAACCTTGATAAAGTACCTAAGACCCTTTTAAATCTCTTTTTAACACTTAAACTCCTTTGATGCATTGCATAATTCAAAGAAAGGAAATATAGGCGAAAGCATAAGATTAGGGGGATTTGTGTAGTTGAGAGGATAATGTAAGGGTGGTTCAAACTCAAAGTTTGGGAGGGGATTAATGTAGTATGCTAAGATGATAAATTAAAGGTGTATTCAAGGTGGTTAAATCATGTGCTGAATAGACAAGAGACATACTTGATGGTAAGGTTGTATAGCCTAACCCAAATAATTTGAAGAAAAATGAGACAAATATAGGGGGCTAAAAAGAGATCAAAGTTAGAAAGTCTCTTCAAAAAGTCAAAGAAAGAAAGAAAATGGTGGCTTTCAATTTTTTGGTAAATGCTAATGGAAAAGGTTAAAAAAATAGGGAAATAATTAGAAGGAGAATAAGGTGGAAAGTTTAAAAATTGTGGTGGTAGAAAGGGTTGAGAAATTGCATTGAAGGATGTATTTTAGTTAATTGATCCGTAGATAGTCTTTCCCATACCTTAAACCTTAATTTTTACCCGAAAGACCTTCTTGATTTCAAACTAGGTAAGGCTACATTAGTGGCTAACAACATAAAGTGAAAGCATATGGTTCTACTCATTGTACTTGAATTTCCGTGTGAGAGTGAGTATGAATTCTTTCATTGTTTGACCTTCTTTAGGAATTTCAATGTCTTTTATGTGTGTGGAGATAACTCTTTCTTATGAGCGGCATTAATACTTCGGAGTAAAGGGTGAAGACTTACTGTCGTTTTGGGTAAATGGGTGAAGTAAGTTGCATTGCGAAGATTGAGAATTTTTTTAAAAATTTTATATTTTCTCTTAAGATTCTTTTGTTGATTTGGAGGATCCATTTGATACAAACTTGCATCCTTGCTCCATATGTGCTTGTTAGAAAATTTTTGTTTATTTTTTGTCATGACATATTTGGAAAGGATTTCTAGAGATTTGTTAGCTTATTCATTTAGTAAAGTCTTTATTTTGGGTGGATTTGCATTAAATACCCTATCTTGTTGAATTATTCTTGGATTGCTTGAGGAAATGCAATAGTTTTAGTTTGGGGGTGCTCATAAGTCATCAATTTGACAACTTACAAGCATTTTTAAAGCCTAAATTGTCATGCTTTTCCATTGATTTATTGTTACTTTCTTACTTAATGCTCATTTGTGTAGATAAAAGTTGCAATGAGAAGATGATCAAGGAAACTCGATAAAAATGAGATAAGGATAAGGTGAAAGAGAAGAGATATGAGCAAAAAGAACAAAAGTCAAATTACTGGCCCAGGAGTTGACCCTCAGTTATCACGATGCGGATTGAGGGTCTGTAAGACCTCGGAAAATCCTAGTCATTTCAGTCCTATATCGCATGGTAAAAGAGGTCACAGACTTAGAAAAATTTCATCGAAGTGTTAACACTTAGTCTTATTTTTCGTGTCGATATTTTAGTGGCATCATTTACAATCTTTCCAACCTTAGAATGTCGAATTTTAAATTGATTCATGATGAGGGATTTCATTAGGTAATATTAGGTGAGTTTCAGAAAATTTGGACCTCATTTAAGTCATGTTTGGAATGCCAAAATAGCAAGCCAATGCAATCTTGACGCATTGCATTGCACCCATTGACTCGATGCGTCGATGATCGCATTGACCCAATCATCGCAGTGCATCAGGTATCACGTCACTGGGCATAATTTACTCACTTAATATGAGTTTTTAAGGGTATTAGTTTCCTTTTCCCCTCGCCCAATTTAGCTAAATCATGAAATTTAATATCCTAAAGGGGCAAAATACATTCATTATTCATAAAACACACTCAAGAACAAGCCCTTTCATCAAGCTTAAATCAAGTCCCAAGAACTCACCATATTTTTCATAAAATCAACAATCAAGGTATGTTATCTATTCATCCTTTGGTCTCTTTCCTCCCTTGAGGTCAAGAAACCTTTTCAAAAACTTGAATTATGATTTCCATGTTATGTATTGAATTATGCCCATGGTTGAGTTGTTGTTTGGATTTCAAGTTGAGATCTTTTATGATTTCAATGAAAATATGTTAGTATGTGTGTTGAATTATAAATCTTTCATGTCGAAACCCTTGAATTTTCATGTTTGAGTTGTAGTTATGATGCTTATGTGTTGTTCATTATCATGTGCATTAATTATGCTCCCTAATTATTTGATAGATTGTCCATGTGAATTAAATAGTGTAATAATGACATGTTATCATGCATTCTCATTCATGTACAAGTCTATGACCACCAAGTGATTGACAAAATGTCCCATTGAATCAGTTATGAACAATTGTCTATTGCCATGCTTTCAAGATTCGTTATGTTTATCAATTATGCTATCCAGTCCTGGGGGTATTTACTACCCCAAAGCTAGCTGTTTACTTACTTGCAGTAGTTATAGAATCATTCTAGTAAGGGTAAAAAATAGTAGTTGTCAGTTAGTAGTACTCAATCCAGTTCAGTTAGTCAACATAATTAGTGACAGTTCAGTCAACCCTAGTACAGTCTAGTTATCAGTTCAGTGTTGATTTAGTTGGGAGTAGGTTTCAGCACTAAGCGAACCCAGGGATAGAGGAATTCCTGCCATGAGAGGGTTTGACCCTTAGTAGCAGTCCCTGTATTATAGAACTACATAGCTAGCGTAAGTTAAGTAGTCCTTTTACCAGACTAGGATTGAGGCAATCATATACATATTTCATGAGTCTTCCTTCCAGTTTAGGGTTGTCCCAACATTGTTAGTATCCTTTGGCAAGGTTCTAACACCCTTCCAACTGGGGTCACAGGTTGGATCCCAACTTAGTATATAATCAGGGTATGTAGATTAGATGATAACTCAGAGAGTTCTACAGAACTATACCTATGAGGTATCATTTACTTAGCCATCAAAATTAAGTGCGTCACTATTAGTCTAAACTTTTTGTTATCAGAACTTAGTACTTTAGTTTTAGTCTAATTCAGACAAATGTTATATACACAGTATTGCATATTTAGCATATTCAGTAGTTACAGTTTTGTATATACTCTCATCCAGTTACTTCTTGATGTTCATTCAATTAGTTATCACCTCGTACATATGAATCCATGTATATCAGCCTACCTCACATAGTATACTTGTACATTCAAAGCACTGACGTATACTCTTTTATTGAGATAAGATTCTCATATCATAGGTTCGAACACTCGGGGCCCTAACCGTACTTAGCAGCTAAGGATATCAGTAGCAGTTATAGTAGTGAGTCCTCTTCTATTAAGGATATTATTTTAATTTAGTATTTCAGTCGATCCAGTATGTTCAGTAGTCAGATTTAGTTGGAGACTTGCCCCATTAACTCCATACTCCGACAGTTAAAGGATTTAAGACTAGCACAGCCAATTATTCAATTTTTGGATGTTATTATCAGCACACTCAGCTATTATTTAAGTATTTTGAGAACATTATGGTATTTTCAAATATACTTTCTCATATATTTTAGTATTATAATTATGTGCTCATAGTAGGTACTATCATGGGTTAGCTTGTGATCCTGTATGATCGTAAACACCGTGGGACGTCCAGGGTGTAGACTCCGAGCACTACAAACTTGGTATCAGAACCTAAGGTTCTAAAAATTGCTAGGGATTCTGAAAGACACATCAAGTAGAGTCTTGTGCATGGGCGTGTAGCGCCCCACACTTATGGACAAGGGTTTGTGAGACATTTTTTTAAGGAAACGTTTTGTTTCTTTTAGTTTTCATGTCATGCGAGTGAGCATGAGCTCATGTTAAAATATCTGTCTAATCAAAATTTTTTTTACATTTACAAAACATGCCTCCCAATAAGACAAAAAAAAGAACTGGAAACTAGCCAGCACCTTCACCCATTCAGGAAGATCCCCTGAACGAGCATGTTCCTTAAGAAAAATTTAGAGCATCTTTCACCAGCCTATCTCATTCTGTAGTAATTCAAAATGAAATCTTAGATATTATTCAGGCCAATACAGTGGCCAATACTTCTGCAACTACAATTCAGGACATTCCCAAATAAATCCTCTTTCCTATTTGGGATCTAAGTGTGAAGAGGACCCGCATGAATTCCTCGATATAGTGCATAAGGGAATAGAAATTATGGGGGTAACCAACAGTCAGAGTGCTGGTACTCCTTTTATAGATAGGTTTTTCCTGTTAAAGTAGATGAAAACCAAGGTTTTAGATTTTATTAACTTGATGTAGGGTAATATGAGTATGAAAGAGTATTCCCTCAAATTTACTCAGTTAACAAGGTATGCTCCTCATGTGGCAGCTGATAAAAGAACTAAGATAACTAAGTTTGTGTATGATGTGTCCAATAGTATGGTCAAGGAGTGTAGGACCACAATTCTAATTAAGGAGATGTACTTGGATAGGTTAATGGTATATGCTCAACAAATAGAGAAGTATAAGACTAAGGAGAAAGAGGGAAAGAACAAGAGAGATAGAACAGGTAGCTTTAACTTCACTCAGCCTAAGTCAAAGGTTGGGAATCATCCTCAATTCTACTCAAAATCTATAGTTCCAGCCCATCCTTAGCCAGTTTTTTGATGCCTAAATTCATAAATTATGATAAGGATAGGGATCCAGGCTCTAAATCTTAGGGTAGTATTAGCAGTTCTCAATCAAATCCTCTTTGTCAGAAGAGTGGCAGACACCATTAGGGTGTATGTAAATATGGAAGTGATGTATATTTCGGGTGTGGTAAACAAGGTCATAGGATTAGAGAGTTACCTCAGGTAGGTTCACAAAGATAGCATAATCATCCTCTAGCTCAATCAGATCGCCTGTCTCAACAAGTGCCACCAGTGGAAAACACCCAAATAGTCTTTATGCACTTTAGTCTAGAAAAGATTAGGAAAGTTCTCCTGATATGGTCACTGTTATGTTACAAGTTTACCATTTATATGTTTATACCTTGCTAGATCCAAGAGTTTCTTTGTCTTTTGTAACTCCTTCTATAGCTTTTGACTTCGTAGTCAGTCCCAAATTCCTCGTAGAGCCCTTCTTAGTATCTACCCCAGTGGGTAAATCTATCATAGCCCAGATGGTATAAAGGAACTATCCAATTATGGTATCTCAGAAAGTTACTTCAGTAGACTTAGTAGAGTTGAAGATGACGAATTTTAACGTCCTTCTCGACATGGATTGTATCCATTCATTTTGTTCCTCAGTTGACTGTAGAAATAGATTTTTATATTTTTAGTTCTTGAATAAACCTATCTGAGAATAGAGCGGTAGTACTTAAGCACTTAAGGGTCAACTTGTTTCATACCTTATAGCGAGATATAACCAAGGACTGTGTCTATCATCTGGTGTGAGTCAAAGACACTAGTTTTGAGACTCTCAACCTTGAGTCAGTTTCAGTTGTAAGTAAATTTCTAGGTGTGTTTCCCAAAAATCTTCTTGGAGTTCCTCCTGAAAGGGAAATTGACTTTGGAAGAGACCTTCTTCCAAATACTTAGCCCAACTATATTCCGCCAGACAAAATTGCTCCATCCGAACTCAAAGAACTAAAATAATAGTTGAAAGATCGTCTAGATAATAGATTCATCAAGCCCAATATCTCTTCATGGGGCATACTATTTCTATTAGTGTGTAAGAAAGATAATTCGCTCATATTGTTCTATTAGTGTGCAAGAAAGATAATTTGCTCAGAATGTGTATTGACTATCATCAGTTGAATAAAGCCATCATCAAGAATAAGTATCTTCTTCCTAGAATCAATGGCTTGTTCGACCAACTATAGGGTGCTAGTTTCTTTTCTAAGATAGACCTCAGATCAAGATATCATCAGATCAGAGTCATAGAATGTGACATTCTAAAAACACCTTTCAGAACTCGATATGGTCACTTCGTATTCCTAGTCATGTCATTTGGTATTACTAATGCCCCTGCATCTTTCATGGAATTGATGAACCATGTGTTCAAGCAGTACTTGACATGTTTATCATAGTATTTATTGGTGACATTCTTATCTACTCCCACAGTGAACATGATTACACAGACCATCTGAGAATAGTATTATAGTCTCTTAAAGACCATCAGTTGTTCGCCAAATTCAGTAAATGCAAATTTTGTCTAAGGTCAGTAGCTTTAACTTAGTCATATAGTTTTAAGTGGTGGAATTATGGTTGATCCTCAAAAGACAGAAGTAGTGAGAAGCTGGCCCAGACCAATCACTCCATCATATATAGGATTTTCTTAGGTTTTTATAGCTATTACCAATGGTTTTATAAAGGATTTTCATCTATTTCATCCTCATTTCTAGATTGACTCAGAAGAAAGTTAAGTTCCAGTAATCAGATTATTGTGAGAAGAATTTTTAAGAGTTGAAGACTAGACTCACAACAACCTCATTTTTTACTTTACCTGTCGATTTAGATGGATTTGTTGTGTATTATGATTCTTCCAGAGTCGGTTTGGGGTGTGTTTTGATGCATAAAGGTAAGGTTGTTGCCTATTCCTCTAGACGTCTTAAGCCTCACGAAAACAATTATCCCACCAATGATCTATAGCTAGAAGCTATTGTGTTTGCTTTAAAGATTTGGAGGCACTATTTATATGGCGTGCATGATGATGTGTTCACAGACCATAAAACCATGCAGTATGTATTTTCTCTGAAAGACTTGAATCTGCATCAGAGGAGGTAGTTAGAGTTGTTTAAATATTATGATATAAGTGTCTGTATCACCCAGGCAAGGCCAATGTAGTGGTTGATGCTCTCAGTATATTGTCCATGGGTAGATTTACTCATGTTGAGGCTGGTAAAAAAAAGTTAATTAAGGAAATTCATCATTTTTCCAGACTAGGTGTCCATTTGGTTGATTGGACCAAAGGTAGTGTTTGGGTGTAGAATAGTTTGTAATCATCTTTGGTCTCTGAAGTAAAAGAAAATTAGGATACAGATACTAATTTAGTCAAGCTAAAAAATCCAGTCAGAGACCAGAAGGTAGAGGTTTTCTCCCAAGGGGGATATGGTGTGCTGTGTTGCCAAGGTAGGCTTGGTGTGCCATGAGTGGATGGCGTGAGATAGCATATTCTTGTAGAAGTTTATGGTGCGCATTGCTGAATTCATCCAGGGGCCACTAAGATGTACCACGACTTTCGGGAAGTCTATTGGTGAAGTGGTATGAAGAGAGACATTGCATAGTTTGTAGCAAAGTGCTCCACATATCAGCATGTTAATATTAATAACTAAAAGCCTAGTGGTTTCAAGAAGTAGTTTAGTATTCCCACATGGAAGTGGGAAAAAGTGAACATGGACTAAGTGACAAGTATGCCTCGTACTCATCGTCATCACGATTCGATTTTGGTCATTGTGGAAAAGGTAACCAAATCAGCCCATTTCTTGCCAGTTCATACTTCTTATTCAGTTGAGGATATGCCAAGTACTATGTTAGTGAATTGGTCGGATTGCATAGTGTCCTATTGTCCATAATTTTAGATAGAGGTACACAGTGCACCTCTCACTTTCGGCAAGCCTCTAAAAGGATCTTGGTACCCAAGTCCACCTCAATATAGCCTTCCACCCTCAGACAGATGGTCAAGCAGAAAAAACCATTCAAAATCTAAAAGATATGTTAAAAGCGTGTGTCATTGACTTTAAGGGTGGTTGGAATTACCATATACCTTTGATAGATTTTGTGTATAATAACAATTATCATTCCAGTATTCAGATGGCTTCGTTTGTGGCTCTTTATGGGAGGAGGTGTAGATCACTTATTGGTTGGTACAAAGCACGTGAGGATGCATTAGTAGGGCCTAACTTGGTATTTGATGCCTTAGAGAAAGTGCAGTTAATCAGAGAGAGGCTCAAGATAGCTCAAAGACAATAGAAATCGTACGAAGATGTGAGAAGAAAAGATCTTGAGTTTGAGATTAGTACCTTTGTGTATTTAAAAAACTCTTAAATGAAGGGAGTGAAGAGATTTGGCAAGAAGTGGAAGCTTAGTCCCCGATATGTTGGTCTTTATAGGATTATTAGTGACTTCGGTAAGGTAGATTATGAGCTTTAGTTACCTGCAGATTTAGCATCAATGCACCCAGTGTTTCACGTCTTCTTGCAAAAGAAGTGTATTAGTGTCCCATCAGTTGTAGTCCCTATAGAGAGTGTAGATGTTCAGAATAGTCTCTCATATAATGAAATCCCAGTCGAAATACTTGATTGTCAGATTTGAAGACTAATGAACAAAGAAGTTCCTTTGGTCAAAGTTCATTACAGGAATCAGTATGTTGAGGGAGATACTTGGGAAGCAGAAGCAGAAGCAGACATGAAAACCAAGTATCCTCACCTCTTCTCCGCAAATTCAAACACAGTCTAAGGTAACAAACTTCCATAGATTTACTCTATTCCATGCTCAGTTACGGCTGCATAACATTCTCATATCATTCATGCATTCATGAAAGAGTTCAATCATGTGTCATGGCCTCAAATTTCAGTTATGCTTCAGTTATGTATTTCAGTGTAAGTAGAGACCCTCATTTCTTCTCAGATCAGTCAGTTTCATTTGAGGTCGAATATTCCCAAGGGGGAGAAATTGTAAGACCCCGCAAAATCCTAGTCATTTCAGTCCTCTATAGCATGCCAAAAGAGGTTTCATACTTAGAAAAATTTCAGTCAAGTCTTGACACTTAGTCTAGTTTTTGGCCTCGATATTTCTGTGGCATCATTTATGATCTTTCTGACCTTAGAATGTTTATTTTTAAATTGATTCATGATCAGGGATGTCAATAGGTCATATTGGGTGAGTTTTGGAATTTTTGGACTTCATTTGGGTCGTGTTTGGATGGACAAAATAGCAAGCCAATGCGTTCTTGAAGCATCTTATTGGCTATAGCATTGCACCCATCGACGTGACGTATTGGTAATAGCATCGACCACATTGACACAGTGCGTCGGGTATCGCATCACGGGGCATAGTTTGCTCACTTAATTACAAGTTTGTGAGGGTATTTAGGTCCTCTTCCCCTCACCTAATTCAGCTAAAACATGAAATTTAATATCCTAAAGGGGAAAAATACATCCATTACTCACAAAACAATCTCAAGAACAAGCCATAGTTTCACCAATCTCAAGATGATATCCAAAGAACTCACCACAACTCCCATGAAATCAACAATCAAGGTAGGTTAGGTGCTCATCCAAGGATCTCCTTCCACCCTTATAGTTCAAGAAACCTTTTCAATAACCCCCTTGAATACCATGGAAACAACCCCTGCGAATATGAGAACCACTTTTAGCTAAGCGGTTAACTAGTTTAATAGGGGAACACTTTAATATAAACCAACCACTGCTCCACGACTATGGCAATCCCACAAAAAGTTGCCAGCAGTCCACAAATAAATCTAGAAATTTGAGCAGGACCAGAGCCAACAAATTTAGCTGACCTAGAATAACCACTACTTCTAGAATGACCCAAAAATGAACCTATCAAAGACTGATCACTGCACTTACCAGGTAGACAACTAGTACTTGATTGACCTCCATCAGTAATTTGAGAAACTGTTTCAACTGGTCGACTAGGCTGACTTTGAGTCTTGAAACCTAGACACGGAGAATACCCAACATGAGAGCTACTACCTCTGAATTGGTAACTTTTCAAGCTCCTACCAAATCCACCCTAAAACCTAGGACTTTTATCACAACCCTTATAAATCTCACAATGCATCTCCACACTCACCCTAGGATGATCTAAAACCTTAGATAAAGTCCTACCACAACAACTAGACTCTGAGTATCCATACGAATAGGAAGTCTCAACCCCCTAACAAATCAGCAAGCTCTCTCATACTAAGTGTCCAAAATAAAAGTTGCATGCCTAGCTAACTCATGGAAATGGGCCTCATAATCAGTAATTGTCATGGAGCTATGCTCCAATCTAGAGAACTAATCCCTGAGTCGATCTCTAAGGTGGCACGATATATACTTCTACAAGAACATCTGTGAGAACTGAATCCAGGAAAAAGGAGAAGATATAGTTGGTCTTAAATTAATATAACCTCTATGCCAATGATGAGAAGGCCATTCATCTAAAATATAGTGTAATCCAAACCACGAGTCTCAAACAGGCCTAAACCACAAAACCTATCCTCATAAGCAATCAAAAACTCATATGTATCCTTTCTTGTTGCACCAAAAATTCTAGGCGAAGCAAACGTCAAGAACCTACACAACATCTTCTACTCTTCGGAAGACATAGAACGCTGGGTTACAACTAGATAAATAACTTTCAGCTTAACAAATATCGGCACAGGAGGAACATCAACTTTGGGAGTCACATCTATAAGCTGGCCCTGGCTTAGTAGCACTCAATCAGTAGATTGTGCACCATCATATGGCACAACACCAACAATACCTAATAACTGATTCAAGGAATCTATGAGAAATGAAGAAATAACAAAACCTATTGGAGCCTAGGCTTATCCCTAGCCCACCTCTGGTTATGGCAGAGGAATCTCTGGCTTAGGTGCAAGAACAGGGTCTAGGGAAAGAGTCCTATTTTGGTCTCAAGATGGGGACACTTCACATGGATATCCTGGACCTCTAGATCATCTACAAAATAGGAATAGGATCCTCGATCTCAGTCTCAGGACCCTCATCTCACATGACAATAGCACGCTCACTAGCTGTCTATGGAAAAGTAAAGTTGAGATAATACTCTACAAACCAACTCAGACACTTGGCATGATATAAGTGAAAGAATTGACTCCTAAGAATATCCCAAATCCTCCCAAATATTGGAAATAGATGTCAACATTAAAGTACATAGGACTCTACTAGACACTTAAGGTGGTATCAATAATATTGGTGAAACATTGGCTCTAATACTAATTTCTCATGAAATTTATAAGTGACAATGACACCTACTATAACCCATGAGTAGGTAAGCCAATACCTCAACCCAGAGCTAACGTAATTGGTTATTTAGGTAAGAAATGCACAACTAGGCCAAAAATGAAAGAACATAAGATATACATAAATAGTGCTCTATTATAAATGGGTAACCAAACAAAGATACCAATCTGATGAACAGGTATAATTAGTACAAGAGAAATTAAGTATGATAGTAGGAATACAACCCAAAATTCTTTAAAAAGTCAATACATTTGTCTCAAATACAAAAGACTGAATCAAATATAAAAGAAAATGGACAACTCAAAACTGTAAGAAGCTTACCCTATCTCTTAAATGTTAACACTACATGAACTCAACTCAATTGCAGCATCTAGTACTCGAATCTATACCAAAAAGGTAAGAAGTGTAGTATGAGTATCAAAATAATAGGTACATAGTAGGCGTGATCAACTGTTTGAGAAAAGTTATGATATAAAAATGATATAGTGCAAGATAAAAATATCTAAGTCTAGGTAATAAATCGAATGTTAATAAACGCCATCATCACATTATATAATAAGTAATCGAAGTAGAACAATAATACCATAACATATCATCATATACAATATCGCCATGCATAAGAAATAAATGGTTTTGAATCATAAAGTAATAAAAGTACAATCACAAGCAACACAAGTACAAAGTTAATGCCTATACACCAACTAGTGCATAAATTAAAGGAACCCATCACGGTATCCCATACCACCGGAGAGTAAACCCAAGGAAATAATAATAATATACTAACCATAAACATTACCAAATCTCAATATTATTCAACAATATTCCTCATTTAGTATCAATCAAAAATTTTACGTAACCACTATTAGATATTAACATTGATCATAGATCCAAGTCAATACTAAAAACATCATTGTCCACATATTATCCATATACGCTGACTACCATATTTTAGCTACACAAAGATCATAAACTAGTCTATGAAATCTCTTGCCATCAAGTAATATATTTATTTAGAAGACAACTAGTCACGACAAAACTTATTCTAATGGCGAACATATATTAATTAACCCTTAATTGATACTAGAATTACTCACTAGGTGAATTATCATTTTACAACTAATTTCCACTTATTAGCTAGTGCTTATCCAACATTAAACAACAACTATCAGAACCCCTTAGTTACCATTAATCATTAACTACTCCTATTTATAAGTATTCATTCACTTGTAATCTATAATGGGCACCCTAAGGTCAATATTATACTATCATTTCATATGCGGAGGTACACATATAAAAATATGCATATATTTGCTAGACATAGGGCCAAAACTTAAACTGGTAGATGCACTCAGAGGAACATCAAAAATTATCCTCTAGCCTTGCCGGGTATCATCATCACATCCTCTGTCCTCGCCAGGTATCATCATCACATCAATATATCCACTGGCCATGCCGGGAAACATCATCACATCAATATGTTCTTCAGCCTATTTGAGCATCATCATTAAATTAATATGCTCTCCAGCATTATCGAACATCATTATTATATCCATATATCCTCTGTCGTTGTTAGGCATCATCATCACACTTGTATACTCACACACACACATATAATAATAATAATAAAGAACAAGCCCCACAAGGGATAAATTAAATGTAAAGCCCCACAAGGTCTAAAGAAATGTAAGCCTCACAAGTGCTAAAGTAAAGTACAGGACCCACAAGGGCTAAAGTAAAACAAAAGTAAGGAGAAGCATGCCATCATATCTCAGCATTCATCGTCAAAGACAATTTATCCATGAATATATGAATATATAGATATCATCAATACTTTAAGGCATTACCGGGTTCAACATGGCTAGTAGCATAGCTTCATATGTATTCAATAATTATACTTTGTAGATCCCTTAGTATTATGACAAACAATATTAGCAATAAGAGAGCTTTCTGGCATATTCACTAGTTTTATTACTAGACAAGAGCATAGAATGAGTAATATCATTGTCCAAATCACGAAATAGTAGTCTAGTTAATGATTCAAATAATGACATAGTCATGGGATTATTTAATAACATGATCCATAGCTATTCATAGAATTATTGATAATTTAGTCATACATATTCATCAATTCTAATGCAATCACCATAATTTATTTAAAGAGGTTAGACATCATTCTCCTAAGAACATTTCATAACATTTAATGAGCGACTAAGGTCTTCAATTAAACGTTATAAGTCCAATATTAAGGTGGGTGAAGATCCCACTTCTAGTTCCCCAAAATATATTTCAAATATAACTTCTAACTGAGACTAGACTAAAGTGTGTAAACCAAGTCTTAGAAATTTATCAAGCCACACTAGTCCTAAGGTAAAGATCTTTCTCAAACACTACTCTTAACCGATCCATGGAAACTAGTACAATTCCACAAGTATATGTAACTAGGGTCAAATTACCCCAAATCATGAGTGAGAAGTCCACTCCCATCTAACTAAAGCAACTAGAGAATTCTCATACTATCCATGAGACAATAAGTTCAATTAACCAAGGTTCTAGCCTACAAGTTAAGCATTCTATACTATGAGTTCAAAGGACCTAAATAATTCAACAAAACCCAAGAGTTACCATTTACCAATCCAACACCTAGAACTCTTCCCAAATCTAGCAAGCTATTATAATTTTTCTAAAACATAGCTCAATCCAACAAGAAGTAAGCCCAACCTACCTCAAATTGAAAGGAATCTCATGAACCATTAAACCTTTTCTTTTCCCTTTTGATAAGCTTCTTCATGGTGAGAAGATATACAAAATAGAATTTATACATCATTACCGGAACAATGATACCCATAATGCACCATTGTGCTTTGGGTTCAAAAACAACACCAAAAATCCCTAAGAGGGTCCCACATTTAAAAAAAAAAATTGAGATCAACTCAATCTTCACACACCATTAGGGAATAAAAAAACCTCAAGAATCAACTAAAAAAAAGCTTATTTGGGCTTGATCATGCCCTCAAGCCAACTGGGGTTTTTTTCAAAAATTCATGAAATTAAATCCTGAAAATGAAGGGTTCATACCTTAAATCCTTTGTTAATCACAATTATATATATTTTAGTAAATCTTTTAACTCTCCTCCAAGAGTAAATTTAAGGCTAACATATCATTCTGGGTTTCTAGGATCTGAACAGAAATGAAAAATGGAAAAATCTAGACCAAGGGGGGATATTTATAACCCCACAAGGCAAAGAGGTACCACTTTCGTGCTTCATAGGACCGCGATCGCGACCAGTGTTGTGGCGAGTAAAAATAAAACTGGTCACGATCGCTATGGCCCTGTTCATCAAAGTCAAAACTTTTTTTGGACTTTCAAAACTCATTTAGACTCTGTTTTTACAAATGAACTGTGTAACGCCACTAAATTTGACATTCTTGATGCATTGGCACAGTTAAATTTTCTATCTAAGATATTTTAGGCCAATTGTGGATCCTACACCTATATTTTTTGATTTTCAACTTTCCAACCAATGAGTAAAAATGAGATCGAGTGTAGTGGAACCCGGACCAAAGGTCTACACAACCTAAAATTGATATTCCAAAACTATTGGCTTAGTCAAAATTAGTATTTGAGGTCATTTTACTAATTTTTTTTCACAGTGGCCATTTGAAACCAACAAAGACCTCTAAACAAGGAATTTATACTAAAAGACAAACGAACTACTCGGTAACCAAACTATCAGTTCCAACATTTCATAATTGAATTAGGGAAGCTATGGATAAGCTCTAGAAGAAAAAATATGTAGAATTATGAAAAATGACATGAAGGGTCATTACATTATTCTTATGTATCTATTTTTTTATGGTGTGTCTGATCTAATTTGTGATGTAGTTGATTATCCTGTTTATCTGTCTACTATAATTAGTGACTATGTGGTGGTAGCTTATGTTTATCGTTCTTTCCCTATGTTATTTGTGAGTTTTTAGACTTGGGTAGACCTAATTATTCTAGATATGTCGAACTTTGATGTAATTCTAGGTATGACCTAGTTATCTCCTTGTCACACTTTTTAAAATTATAATGCTATGATAGTTACTCTAAATTTGATGGGAATGGATAAAGTAGAGTGGAAAATAGTGTATAAGGACAAGACAGGGAGAATTAATTATTTGTCTAAGACAAAAGGTTATTGAGAAAGGGTGTTTAGCATTTTTAGCTGATCTTTGGGATATTAGTGCAAGGTATCCTTCTATGGAGTCATTTTTATTGGTTTCCAAATTCCAAGATGTGTTTTCTTTAGCCCTACTAGGTATTCCTTTTGATAAAGATATATATTTCTGCACTAACTTGGAGCCAGGAACTTGCCCTTTATCAATTCCTCATTTATAATGGTTATATCAGAGTTTAGGAAGCTTAAAACTCAATTGCAAGAACTAATTAACAAGGGTTTTATTTATTCAAGTATTTTACCTTGGGGTGCTTTGGTTTTTTTTAATTTAAAAAAAAGGATTGTAGTTTGAGGATTAGCATTGATTATAAACAAGTAACTAAAGTTAAATAAAAAAATAAATAATCTTTGCCTCTTATAGATGCTTTGTTTGACTAGGTATAGGATGCATAAATATTTTCAAAGATTAATTTACGGTCAGATTATTAGCAGTTGAAAAGAAGACTGGAGGACATGTCAAAGACAACTTTTAGAACTCGGTAAAGCTATTATGAGTTTCTGGTGATGTATCTTATGTTGATAATGCACTTTCATCCTTTATGAGGTTGATGAACGACAAATTAAAATAATTCTTAGATTCTTTTGTAATCATGTCTATTAATGATATTCTAGTCAACTCCAAGAGTAAGGAGGGGCGTGTAGGTCAGCTTTGCAGAGTTTTGGGAATTCTATGGGAGAAGAAGCAATTTGCTAAGTTTTTAAAATATGATTTATGGTTGTCTTAAATTATCTTCTTAGGTCATATCGTTTAAATAAAAATGCAATGGAGGACCCCCTTAAGATTGAGGATGTTATGAATTAAACTCGGCCTAGTTTAGTGACTGAGGAATGAATCATTGTGGGTCTTGCTAGTTATTATCACAGGTTTTTGAATAATTTTGCATGCATTGTAATACAAATGACAAGGCTAACTCGGAAGAAAGTGTCATTTTTTTGGTCGGACCAATATGAAGAGAGCTTCCAAATGCCGAAGTCTTTCTTGCCTGAAACCCTATTATTTTTCTACTAGTTAAAGGTAAGGACTTTAAAGTACTTGTGATGCTTTATTTTTGGGATTAGGTGTTGTGTTGATACAGTATAGGAATAATATTACTTATGGTTTGGGGTAGTTAAAGCCTTATGAAAGAAACTACTCGATATACAACTTAAAATTGGTAGCGGTTATGTTTGCATTACATTTTTGGAGAAACTTTCTTTATGTGTCAAGTGTGAAATTTTCATAGATTACCATAGGGCATCACATGTTAACTTAAAGGGATTTGAATCTAAGGGAATAGAGGTGGATGGAATTATTTAGGGATTATATTTTGATTATTCAGTACCATATGGTAATTCTAATATGGTAGAAGATGAATTGAGTTGAAAAGTTATAATTATGGGTAGTTTGTCCTTCTTGAGGGTTTCCAGGCAATATTTAGCTATTGAGTTTTAAACTTTAGCATCTCGATTAGGAAGTTTGTGGTATTAAACAATGGTGGAGTGTTAGCAAGTATTGAGGTGACGTTGACATCTTTAGATTAAGGCCATGGATTTAGAGGATAAGAGGTCAGTGAACTCTAGAATAATGTGGTACATGAGAAGGTGGCAGATATCAACCTTGACATGAGCGGGGTGTTGTTATTTAAGATAAGGCTATGTGTTTGATGGGTTTGTGATTTGGTTCATGATGTAATTTCTGAGGCCCATGGTTCATGTTTTTCTATTCAATTGAGTATGACGAAGATGTACATAGATTTGAGTCAGCTTTATTGGTGTCTCAGGATGAAGAGGGACATAGTAGATTATATGTCCAAGTGTCAAAATTGTTAGGAGGTGTAGTATAAACACCAAACGCCTATGGGCTTGCTTTAGATTATGTCTATACCTATGGAAAATATAACAATATTGCTAGGATTTTGTGTTAGGTCTTCCTAATACTTTGGGGATGTATGGCTCCACTTGGAAATCACGTTAATTCTTGCTAGTTAGGGTAGTCTAAAACTATCACTAGTTAGCTAAAATCTACATCAAGGACATTGTCAGGCTTTTTGGGTTGACATATACTATCATTTAAGATAGAGATGCAAAGTACACTTCTAAGTTTTGAGATAGGTTGCATGATGAGTTGGGCACCAAGCTCAGTTTTAGAATGGATTTTCATCCTTAAACAAATGAATAGTCAAAGATGACGATTTAGGTACTAGAGGACATGATTTGTCATGGCCTAAACTAGAACCTTGCTGTGACGAGTATCTAGAGTCCAACAGGGATCGGATATCACCCCCTTCACCTAACCTAACCAACATATCAACCACATGTAACTAATGAATCTCGCAGATAAAATAATATAGAACAATCTAAGACTAACAACATCTCTAAAAATGTCTAAACCATTCATCACCACCGCACACTAAACCATCACACGAAGTCCACAATAATCCATAAAGCCTCTACAATTCAAAGTCAATAAAATGTAGGGACATACCCCCAAAAATTACAAAAATTAAAGTCTAACAAATTCTATGAAATAGAGTAAAAATAACATGACATGAATGTCTTACAAACTATGGAAGCCCACCATTTCAATGTAAACTCACGAGCCACTCGAGCACCTAGTCACTGCGCAGGAAAAGAAGAAGAAGCTTCGGTCCTTATATCCCATCCGGAGATGGTTAGTGGTTGGAGCGCTAGAATGTAACTCATGGATAGAGGAATAAATAAGGCCATCAATAAAACCAAGTTAAGTCATCATATACAATCACATGTATACATATATATATAAATCATGTAGGGAACAAGTCTTATCTTAAACTTTGAAAACATTAACCTGGGTTGTGTATCATAACTATCATAAAACAAGGCACCCACGGGCTATATGGTTCCAACTCTCCCCAATCGGGAAGGGTCCCAGTGCATTAGCCACATAAACCATAGGAAATTATAATTTGTGTATGCCATTATAGGGGACTCAAACCTCCCAGGAAAACCAAGATGACGTTAAACCAATGTATATAATATGGGGGAGTGACCCTCCCATTCATATATTCATTCTGAGGACTCAGGCCTCCCGATCATATAAAAACCCGCACCAGCTACTGCAGTTTCTAGTTTGAGTCCTTCAAACTTCACTTTCACGGCTCGAATACACATCCTTCTTTAAAGCTCATTTGGAGCTTTGTTCACACATACATAAAATCAATAGTCCAATTACTTACCAAAGGTAACCCGTTGGTATCATCATACGAACCTCACTTGCAAGCGTACCACATGCCATGAGCCTTACACTTCAACATTTGGGACTTGAACCCATTGTCTGTACAAAACCTTAATTTAATTCCAAATTTAAAAACTCAAACCCATTTAGCTAATTAAACCACCAATATTATAATTCAAAACCATTTTTGACCCACAACGTCTTCATTAAACAATTTTCCAATCATTTACATTATTAGGCCAATGCCTTAGTTCACAAAATCATTCATCCTTCTTATGCATTCTTATACTAAGAATTAGTTCAAAACACAATTCATCATATGAAAAGATCCTTCTCATAGACATTTTCCCAAATATGTTGAGTGCATACCATTATCAAACTATGTTCAAGTCAAAAACCATCAAGTTAGGGTTATTGATGACCTCTTAGTGTAAGTTAATAATGCTTACCTATTCCATCCAAAGTGGGGGAAGTCATTGTTAATATCCCAACCTTTGTTGAGGTCTAAACCACAAGGAGTAAAAGATAGAGTCCTACTAGATAATACCCTAAGTGTTAGTAAAGTAAAAAAAAATGACATAATTAAAATTGGGGGGTGGGGTTGTCAAGGAAGGATGTACGTCACTAGAAAATTGATCCCAAAAATAAAAGAAGCAAATTTTAATTTAACATCAATATTTGGGAAATCTTAGGATTATGTCTACCTAAGGACAACTTAGGTGTGGGTGTGTGAGATTTGGTGCACACTCTAGTAACTTACTAATGTGGTAGCTACGTCTAGGACCCTTGAGGGTAATTTCTCAATAAAACATCAAAGATTTAACTTGTTGACCCTTTCAGGTGCCTAAAAAATATGGAAATCATACTCACCCACTACCACAATTTGGGAATCCCTATTTATAGGATGATACCCAAGGCAAAGTCAACTACAAAATCACCCTTATGTCTAAGATAGTAATAGTGAGTAAACTAAACGTAATAATTATATATTATTTCTTGGCTCACACATCCCTCTTTCTAGGATGATGACGGTTCCTAAACTTCACCCAAACCCCTCTCTCAAGGATGGTTTGGGCTTTCAATAGCATGAGGTTTTCACCCACAAACCAATGTGGGTATTTGGGTATTTTACCCATAAATTCTCAACCAATTTAATCAATCAATAGTAGAACACATTAGCATCTAACTAGCATATACACAAATACATCACATCCCATAACTAATTTGCACCTTAGTTAAACATAATCACAAGAGTAAAAGATTTAGCTACTCATGAAGAAATGAAATAAACATATACCAAATGGGTTGTTCGAAGCATCCATTATTCACAAATACCAAAATTCAAATCTCCAAATAAAAATTACAATTCCTAACATATTGAGGGATTCAATTTTAAATTCAAAGTATTACTAGTCTCTAGAATACAAAAATAGGAAAGTGCTTAAAGCTTTTAAGGGACTTGGGGTAGGCTGCTGAAAATTATGAAACTGCCCCTAAGCTAAATCCTGCGTAACCACAATCGCACCAGATTTTCCACGATCACGGCTGCTGTGATCACGTGTAGATTAATACGATCATGGTTGTTGACTATCTTGATTTGCCATAATCGTAGATGCGATCATAGTAACCGAGGCTTGTTTCTGCTCTAGGTCTTCCATCTGTACTTTATTTCTCTTCCTCTGATCCTATTTAGCTCAAGTCCACATCTTTCCATCTCATAACCTGTATGCTTGCAAAATGCAGATATTAGTGCATTTAATCATACATAGGTCTCTTTTGTTCATTCAAACCATGCTAATGTGCATGAATATCAAGTGAAAATGAGTTGTAAATTCACCGCTCATCAATACCCCAACCTAAAGCTTTGTTTGTCCTCAATCAATACTACCACTTACCACGAGACCGTCAATATTTATGCCCACATTGAATGACCCAAATTATCATAATAACTTTAAGCATAGTTAGTACCATAATTTAGCTTTTCAAACATGGGAAAAACTATCTTCAGAACACCCCTCAACATAAAATGTGATTTTTCAAGGATGCGAGAGACTTTAAAGAGAAAATATGCAACAATCACTAATACTAAAAAATTGATTCCTTTTTTACCCCAACTACATTATACTTCTTACTGCCCTATTTTTTTGGGAGATGACAAAATTACCCACCTCGACTTATTAACATGACTCCTCACAAGAATGAAAATTTCACACACCAAGTCATTAATAATCAACAAGGAATTTAAGTGTAGAAAACACACACTCTATCTCTCAAGAACTCTCAATGCTAACAAGTACCGTTCCATAGGCATGCCCCTAATTTTAATTGCCACTACAATGAAAATACTAGGTTGGGAATCACAAAGGGATTTTTTTGCTTGTAACGTAGGTTCAGGGTAAGGTAGGATATATATTAGGAACAACATGTATAAACCCTCCTTGAACATTGACATCACACTATTCCATCCAACTTTGGTCATGGGCCACTTCTTTTATTTTCTCTCTTTACACATGTGCCTACTTTTTATTTTGTTTTTTCACCCATTTTCATTTTCATTTTGTTTTTCTTGCATCTTTAGTGCTTGTCTTTCCTTTGTTAGGTACTTTTCTTTAATTGTTCATTTGTTCTTAAATCTTAAACACATAGGCACTTACTTACAACTTTGTGGCCCAAATTTACCGCTTTCAATCATCACTACCCCAACATAGGCATTTACCCTAAAGTTCTACTTTTAAATTAAAGAAGGGTAGGGTTCAAAAAAAGCATAAAGATTAAAAGACTCACGACAAGTAATGTGTTTGCCAATGAAAGTCCTAAAGGCTCAAAGTGGGTGACTAGGGATAACATCTATGCTATGGGAGGCATTTTAGGCTAAAGTGGACTTCTAATGTCACAAAGATGGCCTAAGATCATCTCCCCAATCAAGTAGAATCAAAACTATTCTTGATAGACTAATGGGTCAAGTTCTAGATGAAAAAAGTAAACATGAGATTTGGAATAATAAGGTCACAACATACGGCATGTAAAATTTGCCAAGGAGGTTCAATTGCCCCTTTTACTAGAGAAAAAAATTAAGGATCTCCCAATTTTCAGAAGTCAAAATTTTAGAGTCACAAAAAGAAAAAAAGATTTGTTACAAGGTTGTTCACATCCATGCCCAAAATTTTTGAAAAATTTTGAAAGGAGCGGGGGTGTTCAAATTGCATGGGAACCATACATGATTTGCTAATTATAGAACCAACCCAATCCTTAATCCCACATTGTGTTTTTCATATGGTCCAACAACCATATGGCTACACGCTATTCGCCATAGGTATAAATGCGATCTAAAAAATCCAAAATGCTATAGGTACTCAGAATTTCCTTGCATTTATGACTTTGATGCCACAAGTACTCAGACTTCTCTTGAATCTATGGCTCCCAAACCCAAACACGACACTTTTCACTTAAAATTATGTCACTAAATCTACCATAAGTAAAAACTTGTTTGATATTTTCATAAGTAAATTAAATAAAAACTATAAATCTAAGAACAAAATAACTAATCCATGCAAATATGGGAACAATAAAAGTGCCCGAATATTACAAACCAAATAAACAAAAAATAAAAGTCATAAAAACATAACAAATTATCCAATAATATCAATAATATAGGCCCAGATCAAATTAACACAGAGATAGGCACCCCCAAATAAAGATGTGGCAGTGTCTTCAATATATAAATAATTAACCATAAAGAGTGATAAGGGTGCTTTCTTAAACTAGATCAAGATCTGTTGTTACTCTCTTACTCTGCATCATCATCAGCCTCATCAAGCCTACACCACTCGACTGGGGTCTCATCATCACTCTTCACTCGCAATGAAGGAAGTCAATCATAGAGTTTTAGCAACTTACGAAGGACCTTCACCCCCTTCCATATCTTGGTAAAGAACCTATCTCTATTTATCTCCCTTAGGACCATCTTTTCATATGCAACTCAGAGATCACGATGTGACACTGCTAAGGATGAGTAGGCTTTCTCAAACCTAGTAATGGTAGATCCCTATTTCTTTTTGTTGTTTTGATACTTTGCATAATCAGACTGTAACATATATAAATGTTGAGTGGTGGAGGGTTCTCCCAAACCCTGGGATAAACTTAACATAAGCTTTTTGAGGGCTGCAATATCAACCCCATTGTCCGTAACAGGCCTAACAGTGGATGGCCTATAAGACTCAAGCTCCTAACATATTGACTCTCCCAAGTTGATCTTTTTTTCTAGCTTTTACCTGGTTTGCCCTCTCCTTGAATTCATAAAGGATAGATGGGGATACCAGGGCATATCCAAGTATCTTTGGAGTATTTTTCAAACCAAGCTCTCCAACAAATCTTAAAGGAAGAGATGCATACCATGTTGGTTCTTAAAGAATTTCATATTGGAAACCATAAGAAGAAATATATTCAAGGGAATGCCATCTAGAATGCAAGCAACTATCCGGGCCTATAAGTCTAGGACTGATGTCATGTGGGTGCAAAGGGAGACTTAGTTACATAGTATCTTCAACAAAATACAAGCCCCAGAATTGAAGTCATTCATGTGGATGTTACTTTTGGTTTCTTCCCATAAGACTTCCTTTTGGGGACACAATATTTCTACCAACCATCTTTCTGGTTCACAACCGTTTTCTTTAAACTCGTCCATGCTTGCATTTAGAAGCCCAAAGATATCATTAATTTGTTTCTCCCCCTAGATCTCTATTTTCCCATGGATCTTGATAGTCATGTTGGATGGATCAGAGAAAGACACTACGCAAAGGTTGGCGTAGAATTCATTTATCCATTGCTCATTTGCCTTGCATAGATCTACGGCAAAACACCACTACCCTGTATCCTCAAGCTTTTAATGAAATGCCAGGAGCTTTTTTGGAACATTATCCAAACATATGCCTCTTTCTGGGAGCATCTTTGTCCTTGGAAGATAACCATAGTGGTATGTATGGCACTTGGATTCCATGAATCAGATTTGGTCATATTTGTCCATGAGATTATCATGCAAAGCAACATACAAAACACACAGCCATCATTGACATTTCTATGCATAAACTATGGTATGTTGTTCAACAAAGCCCATTAGATAGTTGCTTGATGTGCTTATGCAAAAATTTAAAGTGCAGGGCAGAAAATCACACTCAGTTATTGCGATTTTTGTCCTAATGACTGTAATTAGGATAACTGAGACAAATTTCAGACCTATTTTCCATGTTCAAAATTTTTAAATTTTAGGCCACAAGCATGTTCTGCAAGAAGAATACACATTAACCACATAGAACATGCCTACTAGGTACTCGATTACGCCCTTAAAATGTAAAATCATTTGGGCATTATATCAAGCACTTGGTGTGTACTCTTCATTTGTATCTATTTCCACACATATTTTGGGTACTCATGACTCCCCACTTATGTGCACACCATATTGTAATAGCTAAACACCACACCGACACAAGTTGTCTAAATACATAAGTATGCAAATCAAAATTTTAGGCCTTTCCCGTATCATGCATTTTATGACCTATTTTCAACAATTAAAGCATAGATTCTAATCACCTACCTAATATATGATGATAGAGGGGTGCAAGGATGCTATTGGAGTGCTCACAAACTTAGCCAAAAATAGGTCAAATTAGAGAGAAAAGTTAGAAAGAAAGTGCGAGGAAAATGTAGAGTCAAGTGGTTTTGTAACTGAGGTAAAATCAATTGCGGCCTAGGGCAGTGATTACGATAACTGAGGACATTTTTGCACCTCTATTTAGCTCATTTCACAATTGGACAATTTTTCCCTATTCAATTCATAGTGCAAAAATTTCACACTTTTCACTTTCCAAGATCCTCTAACACACTCAATAGTGCCACAAATACATGGGTTATTCAATTTTCAAAAATAAAATCTACACTATGAAAGCAAAAGCAAAGGATATGATCCACCCTTGTGGCGTTAGTGGTTTGCCTCCCACATAGAGCCTTAGTTTACATCGTAGCACGACATAGCGCCTTAGTTTACATCGTGGTACAACGTCTTTCGTTATTCTCAAATTGGGACCTCAAGGTCCCCTTCTTTCTCTTTTTCGATTTTGAAATTAATTACTAACATCACTTGAAGTTCCATGGGTTGCTTCTTTTCTTAATTATTTCGCATACTCAAAAAGAGATCTCGTCATAATGAACTCTAAACCTTATTTCACCCAACTCTATGTCACCAATGGCCTTTTCGGTGGTCAAGAAATGTTGAACAACAATGATGGGAACTTGTTGGTCCATATCATAATCCTAAACCATAAAGTCCGCTAGAAGTATAAATTTTTCCACCTTGAATAGAACATCAATCAAAATCCTGACTGGTCTTTTGATATACCGATCAGTCATTAACAATCTCATAGATATTGGGGTTGGTGTATCTAATCTGAGATTTTTGTAGATGGAAAAAGGCATGAGGTTTATACTTGCACCGAGATCGCATCGAGATTTAGCAAACATATGTGTTCTGATGGTACAAAGGATGGTAAAAGTACTAGGTTCTTCCCTATTTTCCATAATTTAACTACTCATGATAGCGCTACAACTATGGATTACTTCAATTGTGTTACCTTCAATGAGATTTTATTTGACATCAAATTCTTCATAAGCTTAGCGTATCTCCAAACTTCTTGAATTGCTTCAAGTAATAGGATATTGATAGAGAGGTTGCTGAGGTTGGCCTTTAATTTCTTGATTTTATCACCCTATTCTTTTCTTTGAAGCCTTTGAGGAAATCAGGGAGGGACTTGTATTGTAGGCATCACATCACTCTATGTTTTATCATTTCCACCACCTTCTCATCAACTTCCACTGGTTCCTTTTTATCATTAGTGTATCTCCAAACTTCTTGAATTGCATCAAGTAATAGGATATTGATAGAGAGGTTGCTGAGGTTGGCCATTAATTTCTCGATTTTATCACCCTATTCTTTTTTTTGAAGCCTTTGAGGAAATCAGGGAGGGACTTGTATTGTAGGCATCACATCACTCTATGTTTTATCATTTCCACCACCTTCTCATCAACTTCCACTGGTTCCTTTTTATCATCTTCATCTTGAGATTTTGGTGGTCCTTTTTTTGACTTAACCTTAGGCATCTTGTTACCCAACACTTCTTTTAAGTGATCACCAAGGGTCTTCCCACTTCTAGTGACTATTGCTAAAAGTTGAGCCTCATTATTTCAGTTTATAATAGTGTCACTAGGAAGACTACCCTTTGGCCTAGCATTCAATTGGGTGGAAATTTGCCCAATTTGAGTCCCCAATTGTTTAATGGAGATGGAGAGAGACACCGCAGTTTAACTAAGTTGCGAAAAATCACCTTTCATTTTACAAACCATTTTGTTCGTTCCTTCCATTTCATCAAGATATTTTCTAAAACATCTTCGGACATGTACTTGTCAAGGTCAATAGAACTCAGTTATTTGTTCTTTGCCCAATCATGGGGAGGAATGTAGCACTCATAGTAACGATCTCCATCTATCAAATCACGATCACATTCATGGTCTATCTAACCATGGTTCCCACCTTTCCTTTGATATGTGGGGAGGGAACCCTTCGGATAGTTTTCCAAGTACCAAATATCTTCATCAAACTTTTTAGTCTCTTCATCATCTTAATAGGCTTTTGATGCCATGACATTCACCACTTTTGCAGGTGCACCCGTCATATGTTTTGTCAAAAGCTCTAGTTGTGTCATCATCTTAGCCATATCCTCTTCTCCTTTTTATCTCATTTTCTTTATTCTTTGTCAACCAAGGATGCAGTGGGAGAACTCTTAGGAACCTCGGCATCTCGGGTAGTCTATCCCTAGTTTTTCTTCGTAACCTTCTTAAGAAAATTCATTGTGGAATAATAATGAAACTTCAAAAGAGAGCCCTCTGCCTCATTTTCCACCACGGTTTTGTTGATTGGGTCAAAATCACAGTAGAATATTTGGAGAAGAATCTTCTTTGGGACCTCATGGTTTGGACATTAGGTTAGTTTTCCATTAAATCTTTCTCATACTTCATATAAAGGCTCTTCATTCAATTTCCTAAATTTGATGATTTCATCTCTCAATTGAAGCATTTTGGATGCTGGGAAATACTGATCTAGAAAGGACGTGGTGAGTTCATCCCATGAAGTAATAAATCGGGCCAAAATAGATTGGAGCCATAATACTGCCTCTCCTATTAGAGAAAATGGAAAGTGGTAAATCCGGATGAACTCGTGGGTTGTGTGCGTGATATCAAAGCGTGCACACACCGCTACAAATTCTTCAAATAAAGGTTGGGGTCCTCTTAATCTTGGCCCTCCCTAAAGTTCTTTCATTTGCAACATGTGCAACATGACACCTGTGACATGTAAAACAATGTTCCTATGAGTAGGTGGGATCCAGATGGAACTTTAACGACCAAAGTCATTGAGTTTTCCCTCGTCATCAAGAGGGATGTCAAAAGACTCACCTTGACTAGCATTATTAATCATGGTTCCGTGTATGCTATTTAGATCACCTATAATGAAACCAAAAAAAAACAAAATAAATACACACCACTATGGGTATACCCAAAGTAATAACCAACACCGCATAAATGAAAACTAAATTTCACTTCCCGGCAATGGTAGTATTTTTATAACGCTCACGTATACCATCCAAATTTGTGGAGGATAATTATTGTCAATATCCCAACTCGTGTTGAGGTCAAATACACAAGGAGTGAAAGATATAGTTATAATCTTATGGGTAATTAAGTACTAATAAGAAAATACACGAAGTGTTAGTAAAGTAAACGACACGACATAATTAAAAATTTGGAGAGGGTTTGGTCAAGGGATAATGTATGTCACTAGCAACTTCATCTCACAAACTTAACAAGAAATTTTAATCTAACTTTGATATTTGGGAAATTGAGGGATTATGTCTACCTAAGGACAACTTAGATGTGGGTGTGTGAGATTTCGTGCACACTCTAGTAAGTTACTCATGTGCTAAGCTAGGTATTGGGCCCTTGAGGTTAATTTCTAAATAAAACCTCAGATATTTCACTTGTTGACCCTTTCAGGTACCTAAAAATGTGGCAATCATATTCACCCACTACCTCAGTTTGGGCATCCCTATTTCTAGGATGATATCCAAGGTAAAGTCAACTACAAAATCACCCTTGCATCTACAATATTTAAAGTTAGTAAGCTAAACCTAATAATTGTATACTATTGACTTGGTTACCATATCCCTCTTTCAATAATAATGAGGGTTCCTAAAGTTCACCCAAATCCCTCTCTCAATGATGGTTGGGGCTTTAAAGAGCATAGGGTTTTCACCTACAAAACCATGTGGGTATTTGGGACTTACAACCATAAATCCCAACCAATTTAATCAAGTAATAGTAGAAGCCATTACCGTCTAACTAGCTTATACACAATCCACAACTAATTTGCACCTTAGTTTACCATAATTCCTAGACTAAAAGATTTAGCTAATCATGAAGAAAAGAAAGAAACATATACCAAATGGGTTGTTCAAGGCATCCACTCTTCACAAATACCAAAATCCAAATCTCTAAATCAAATTTATAATTCTTACCTAATTTAGGGTTTCAATTTAAAATTCAAAGTATTACCAGTCTCTAGAAAACCATGATTTTCAGCATCATTTCATTCTTTGTCAATGATATTTTGAAAAACTTTTTTAGCTCTTGCCTTTTCCGAATCATCTCAAAATACTAGATAGTTCACCTATGGATGTCGCCTTATTATCAATCATGGGTGAACTATTAATTGGTTCAATAAAGAAACTAAAATAAAATAAAATGAAAAGAAAAAAGAATGGGAAAAGAAAATTTATCTCATTAGAAAAGAACAGAGTTTTGTAGAAAACCCTTGGAGTTACTGGACACGTAGATACAAAAGGAGACGAGTAATATGCACAAATCGAGTATCATATTAATATTAAGGGCATGGCACAAGCCCGAAAAGGGAACCATTTGATATTATCATCAATTTCCCAATAAGGTCAAATCCAAATCCGTATCAATAATGAGGAACAAGCCCCAGAAGGTCTAAAGTAAATAAGCATGAAAGTGTAAGCCCCATGAGGGCTAATGAAAATTAACAACAAAAATAAAAAATGAAAAAGTAGAGTATGATTATGTCTGTACAATCAGTCAAAGCAATGTCATCAAATGAAGTAATAGATACAAACCATCAATTGAATAATTAGAATACCCCACCCCTACTAAAAATCATTCCATTTTTCCCAATGCAAAAATAGAAAAAGAGTAGCAGAAGGGAAAGACTTCTTGTTGACATAGTTATGCTCGGGTCCATGTCAGTAAGTGGTTGTACTGTCTTAATAGGAGCTTCATCAGACAAGGATCCTATAACGGGGTTTTTTATAAAAGGAAACTTATCTTGGTTTGTACTTTTGAGCTTTGTTGGATTACTTTAGACGTGAGTTCTTTGCTCTTTTTTTTTGTAGCTTGTGCCTTGTTCTTAACTGGAGTGACACCCTTCTTAGCATCCTGGGGAAAATTATTCGTTGGGGGAATACCTGTGGAAAAAACAGACCAAAACCAATACAAAAAGAAAAAAAATAAAACATGTTTTTATGATTTTCATATATTAAGAAAGAAAATAAAGCTGAAAAAAATAAAGGTGGATGAAAGGTAACTTTGCCATTACAACTCATGGAACTCTTTCATCACAACACTCACCCATTTGGACTCTACATTCGTCATACCTTCTTCATATTTGACCATTCTAGCGCACAGAACATCCATGACCCCCAATGAAAACAAGAATTACCTAATACACTTATGAATGGCTTCTCCCAATCTATTATAGGGCAAGGCAAGCATTTATGTCTCTTGGGGTTTACTTCACCCAGGGGTTCGATGTTAGGCATGTTGATCAACAAAAATCATGAATGCCATATTACTTATCAAGATACTTCAACCTCTTAATATCGGTTATTCAACAATTTAGACCAATTGTACTTATAATTATTATTCAAGAATGATCACATAATGCTCCACGAACGATTACATTGACCATTACAAATATTTAAGGCATTCTCCTCTTATCGATATTTCAACAAACATATGGTGTATAGACACACTAAGTAATAGTAAAAAGAAAATAGAAACACATGTGAGCAATCTCATTAAACATATCATCTCCAAACACATCCATGGTTCTCATACTATCCCAAATAGATCACCCAACCCCAATTTAGAAACAAAACATCAAGTGGGTATTTTATAAAACACATGGTGCAATAGTTTAAGGAAGTAAGAATTTCAAAACAAGCATGTAAAACAAGGCACACATTCCAAATTTGTCCCCTCAACAATCATAATTACCAACAGAAGATGAACTAAATCAAATTCAAAACAAAACTACCATGTGATATGAAGAATAAATTCTATTTTCAAGAGAATTCAAAGCAAAAACCTTAAAAGTACATATCTTTAGCTTGATTGAAGAGGGAAAAAAATGAAACAAATGCCCAATTTGAGTATTCGGTGCATAATTATTGATGTGAAAAGTGAAAGTTTTACTTATGAATAAAGAGAAAATTTTTAAGATGTTGAAAAGCGGCAAACCATCCTAAATCAATGCATTGTTCGTGTAATATACACTGGACCTATGCCCAAATGGCTCAAGCATGTCTAGTGCAGGTCAAAAAAGATTTGCCCAATGAATTTTTACTCTCTTGCATTCAGGCTATTCCTGGATTTCTCAAGCATGTCTATCATAGGTCTAGGTTGTGTTGCTTCTGCAAGTTGTATCCCATAAGGGCCGAGTCTATGCATAGGCTACTCCAGCATATACAACACATGTCCAGGAAGTGAAGGCTATTGCTAGCTGCGTTCAAGCTACTCCTGAACTGTGTCTAGACTTCTTAAGCATGTCCAGTGTAGGTCCAGGCTAGAACAACCAAATGTGGAGAAGAATTTTGAATCAATATTGGCTTGGGGAATAGTTTTGAGACCCTCCTTCATACATTCCAACTTATGTTATCGCCTGTAAACACCAAAAAAAATTAAAATTAGAATTTCAAATACTTAGAAACAACAAGAATAAACCTAGGGTTGCGTACAAATAAGCGCCTTAGTTATTGTCATGGCACGACATTAATTGATCATGGATTTGGATCCTTGAAATAAAGCAACTCAACTATAAATGCTCCAAATCGACCAACGTGGTAATGCCTCTATTCTTGTCCATTCATCATAAACTTCATTTCTCACAGTCTTCTAATTTAATTTTTGCATTTGAATAGAATTTCATACCATGAATGGAACCAACCACTTAGATTAATGCTTTCCCGTGAATCATTTTAACCTATAGTTTAAGAGTATCACATTATCACTACAACGAAATTCTCGGTTCCATGTCTTAACCTCATGTCGCCTCTTTCTTTAGGATTTATTTTAATATGTCCTAGGAGCAATGCTTTTTATATCTACTTTGGGACACCCACTAACATTAATGAACTTTTTAACCATAGATTTTATGGATTTCATTTCCCAAAGAGATAGATTATCCACAATAACGGTTGGTAAAGTGTTGTTCTCACAAGGGTTTCTATTATAAGAGCCAAGACACATCATCAAATTAACTGCCACGTCCTTTTCTTCAATCACCCTACTCCCCAAGTTCGCAATTCACTCACCAAGGGGTTACCAATAAGATTACTCTTTATGGTGTTAGTCACCTCATCATTAGCCATATCAAGAGCTAAAAGAACCTCTAAAATCTTAAAGTTCTTTCATAGACTTACTCATATTGGAAAATCGCTTATCCTTATTCATTCAAAAATTCATTTCACAACATTCAACATCCACTAAGGCTATTTCGGTTTCCAAGAATGTCCTACCCAAAATATTGGGGACCTTATGATCCATCTCGTAATCAAGAATTACAAAGTCTATCAAAAATATGAACCTGTTCATTGACTCACTAGTCTTTGGAAACACATCATTAGACTTCTTTAGATATAGTTTCTTTTCATTTACTTATTCATCATGTCCAATTTCATTGGGGTCTTTATCAAAATCTAGAACATTTTAACCATTAGTCCGACCACTCCTAGTGATAAGGGCCATGATGTGAGCATCATTCTTAGGATTAGTAACCATGTCACTAGGAAATCTACCCTTTAGCCGTTCATTCATATGTAAATAGAATTGACCTACTTGAGTTTCATTTTTCTTGATAGAGGCTAAATAAAATATCACCATTTGATTGATTTGTGAGAAATCACTTTTGAACTCTCTCACAATTTTATCAATTGCTTCAACATGCATCAATATACAAGTAAGGAAATCTTCACTTTTGAATTTCTTTAAGTTAATGGATCTTGACTCTTAGCCTTGGCCCTATCATATAGAGGTACTGGTCATAATACCTAGTCTTATCTCTTCTATACAAATCTCTATCATGGTCCCTTTCCTTCCAAAGTGATTCCCTCATTTCCTTTGATAGGTAATTGCAACAACCCTCATTTTCTTTGACAAGAATTAAATTTCCTCATCAAGAACATCTGATTTCTCATCATCATAATCTTTACACTCTTATATGTAATGGTATTAACTATCTTTGCCGGAGCTCCCACTACATGCTTGGTGAGGAGATCAAGTTATGTCATAACTTTAGCCATGTTCTTATATCTTTACTCATTCTTTTTCATTTGTTCTTGGCTTACAAAAAATGTGAATGGATCCCCCACAACCACCTTGATATCTCTTATGTGTCGAACACTACTTTTATTGGACACTTGATCCAATAAAGCTACAATAAAACTATAAGATTGTTTGATAATAGATCCTCCAACCGCATTATTGGTTACTATCTTGTTCAATTTATCTAATTACCTATTTAATATTTCAAGAAGCATTGTGTCTAGGACCTCATGATTTAGGCATTGCATTTATCTTATTATTGAATCATTTCCTAGCCTAATGTAATGATTTGCCATTATGTTTGCAAAAATTGATGATTTTATCCCTTAGTTGCATCATCCATGAAGGAGAAAAGTACCTATCTAAGAATGATTTTGTGATCTCAACCCAAGAAGTGATAGATCCCATTATAAGAATGCAACAATATGAACACTTCTCCCATCGATGTGAATGGGTAAATGTGCAAATATATTAATTCTTCAGATATGTTAGCTATGTCAAATGGAAAACATACATGAATGTAATTGTTCAAGTGTAGATTGGCATCCTCTATGTGCTTTACCTCCAAACTAAATTTTTTATTTGAAGCAAATAAAGCATCATGCTAGTAACGTAAAACACTCCACTTTATTTCTCCAGTGGAATATGAATAGAACTAGCTCGACTTGCATCTCTGAGGTGATTCTCATCCTTGAGTTTCCCATCAAAAGTATTGGTATTACTACCATGGTGGTTCATAGTATTGTGTATACTATTATCCTCACCTCAAAAAGAACAAAAACAACTCTAATGTAAAATAAAACACTATGGCTAATCCAAAGTGACTAAAAACACTACAAGAGTGAAAACTATGTTTCACTCCCAGGAAACAACGATAAAATTTATTGACACTCAAACTACAACCTTGAAGTGTAAGTAACCATCATCAGTAGAGAACCCAACCAAGGTTGGGGTCGAATCCATAGAGAGTAAAGACAACGATATCAATGCTCGAGAGTGCTGGAAGTTAACTAGGTGTTGACCCATAATTTGTAGTAAACAAACAACAATAACAAAAATAACACATCTAGTGTATTCCCATAAAATGGGGTCATATATTTTTAACAAACATAAACGTAAATTGGAGCGGCGGGGGGGGGGGGGGGGCTGAATGATAACGAATTTAAAAAAAATTGTTATTTCAACAGTGTTATTTGATGCTAGAAACAATCAGCTATTAATAAAGTTTTGAAGAGACTTGGGGTTATGCCTTCCTAGGTGTGGGTTCAAGCATGGTAATTTGATTATTTTTTTAAAATTTAGCTAGAAGTCTTGGGTAGGATAGATCTAGAGGTACTAGTGTAATTTTTCAATTAAACACCAGATACCATAAATGTGTTATTTTGAAAGCTTCATAAGCGTAACAATTTTTCCTATCTATGGTGTCCAATAACATCTTTATGTCTAGCAGATGCTATTAAATGAACTAATTCAAGTTATTGTTCACACTCATATCCTCTCTGTTAAGGATGATATGGGCTCTGAGTTATTGGGATTCGCAACCCCTAATTCTTAGTTAAGACATAGAATAATGTCAAAACACATATCAAATATCCAATTAGAAAGACCAAAAACCAAAACCTATTCACTAATCACTACCTATTCATGCATAACCCCAAAAAGAAGAATAAAATACTCATAGAGAGAGAAAGTAGAGAAATACCAAAATTTTCATCAAATTAATCCATAGAAAATAAAGAGAATATGAAATTAAAGCTTTAAATTCGATAAATCTTTAATAGAAATCCCTAATTCTTCTCTTGAGAGTCACTCTAATGTGTTCTTAGCTCAACGGTAGTAGAGTAATGTTCAATAATTTGGAAATAAGCCGAAAACCCCCTAATTTAGCCCCAAATTTGCATTTTCCCATATTTTTAAAAATGTCACCACTTTCTTGATCAGTTAGAGCAGAAATTGAGTAGACTAGGCATACATTGGGCACACACGGGGCTGTTTTGGCCATTTTGGACAACTACTTGTTCGGGTGGTATCTTGACATATCAATGTAATCTTTAGGGATTTTCTCTTTCATATTTGACCTTCCATTGACTTGAATGGCTTACTTATCTTTATTTTTAACCTTTACCTGCACAATTGAGCTTTGTAGTTGAGATTAATATGAAATCAATGGAAGAGAATGATAATTTAAGATTAAAAGTATACTAATAAGTCATCAAATTTACAACTTATCACAAGAACAAATTGTTAGAACTTACAAAAAAGATAGCAAGACTGAAGGCAAAAAAGATACCAATTTTCAAGTCCCTGTCAACGGATCCAAGAACTTGTTGCATCCTAGAATACACACAAATTTATGTGGTCACCCAAGTAGTAAAGTGAATCTTACAACTAAGATGTCAATTTGTAATGCCTCGAGTCTAGTACTCTAGATGCTATATGGTGCTCATAATCTCGAAGGATCACAAGCTAACCCATGATTGGTACCTGTTGCAATAACTGAATAATAATACTGTATAATGTGGAATAATGGGATGAAATGCCATAAGGTTCAATACTAAAATAAAATACAAAATAAAGTATCTCAATATCAAACTAAACAACTGTCTGAAAATACTGTAGTCTGAAAAGCCTCTAAACTGAACTGTCTGAAATATGGAATCCCCCAACTATTTCTATCTATGGAAATACTGAATGTACTGAAATAATGAAATAAAAGAATATCCTCGAATGATGAGGACTCAATATTAGTATACTACTGCTGGCTGAATCCAGAGCTATCTATGAACGGTCGGGTACCTGAGCATCCAAAGCTATGGTATAAAACACTATATCATAAGAGAAAAGTATGTATCAGTAATTGTAAATGTACTGGTATGCAATGTGAGGTAAGACTGAATGTAAGGTTTCATATGCATGAACTATAACTAACTGAGAAACATAAACATGGCTAAAAGAGAATACATGCATGAAAACATACACTGTAACTGAAGTCATACTGTTACTAAATACTGAGCCTAAATACTGATTAATAGATAACTGAGTGAATGATACTGTATTACTGGTAAATAAATAATGTATCTGGCAGTCCTGAATTGGTGGAACTATACTTAGTTTTGAACTGAGCTGAGTAACTATATCTGACAATCCTAATTCTATAGAACTATCTGAGTTCTATTCTAAAGACTGAGACTGAGACTGTGGGAATAATTATCTAGACAACATGCCCCTTTTTTTAATAGATTTGGGGTCCAACCTATAATCCTAGTTAGAAGGGTGTTAGTACCGTGCCATGGGTAAATACACTAAAGAGATACCCTCATCTGGCAAGTACTCAAATGAGAATGGTGGGACCCTCAATTGATCAGTTAAGCCACCTTATCAACCATCATCTAATAGGTTTGATGTCTCAACCTACGCTGTCTACGTAGTTCTAGAATGCAAGCACTCCTTCTAAGGATCACACCCTCTACTAGTAGGTAAGCCCTCATCCTTAGGTTCACTCAGTACTGAATCCTACTCCCAACTGAATAGACTCTGAACTGAGTATTTTGGACTAAAATGGAATGAGTTCACTAAGTTGCTATTGACTGATGGAATACTACTAAATTCTATTAACTGACTGAGTTTACTGATGACTTAACCGAATACTAAATAGGATTGAACTGTTACTCAGTTTACTTAGTGTTTTTGATTTATGTAACTGACTGAGTTTTACTGATCAAGGCATGACTGAGATTATCGTGAAACTGACACTTGCTCTAGGAAATCAGCTAAATTGTTACGTATTAAATACCCACAGGACTCAATAACATGAAAATGATAAGACATTGAAATTCTTGAATACTTGAAAATAGTCAACAACTCACAATACAATCTATGAGGCATTTAATCAAGAACTTGAAGGTGATGAACTTGCACATAAATGGGAATGCATACTAACAAATCATAATTTCATTAATCCAATCTCATTAGTATTCCGTCAAACACTTTCAAAGCATAGATTTAGCATATAAGTCATTGTGAACATGTGGGCATGGCATAAGTTCATCATTCAGATTACCAAAGGATCATAAAACACTATAATCTCTATTTAGCATATTATCAAACACATGCTAGGCATAACTTTATACTTGGGCATGAATAACAATGCTAATACATCGTGACTAGCACATTAGTTTATAATTCAAGGGTTTTTAACATAAGAGAATCAAAATTCAACTTACAATCTATCATAATAACAAGAAATACATTAAATATATAAACTTGGATTACATACACATCATCAATATTATTACATTCTAACCCATAACATGAAATCATAATTCATATTTTTAAAAGAATTTTCTTGAACTCCAAGGGTGGAAGGGACCCGTGGATGAACATTTTACATACCTTATTTCTTGAATTTGGAAAGATTGATGGTGAAACCTCTTGAAATTGATTCTTGGATTGATAGCCCTAGAGTTTTGTTCTTGAGGATTTTATGAATAATGATTGTATTATGCCTCTAAAATCGCTAAATTTTGTCTTATGAGGGCTAAAGTGCCTAGGAAAAAGATCTAATTACCCCTTGAGATGAGGATTTTTAATGACTGAAAAACTACCTTACCGATGCGCAAATTAATACGGCACGTCGATGGCATCGACACAATTTCCAATGCATCATGCCAAGTTAGCATCGACTCACCTGAATTTGACGCTGGTAGTTGGGGAAAATATTAACCAACTTGATCATCGATGTATCATGCAAAGATCGCATTGGTCAACTATTTTGGGATTCAAAAGGAGCCTCAAACGAAGTCCAAAAAATCTGAAACTTGTCCAGTTTTACCTATTGACCTTCCTAATCATGAATTAACTCAAATATAGACATTTAAAGGATATTAAGGTCACAAAGTAAGAGCTCTAACTTTTGAAGGCTAAAAATATAACAAAGTCTAAATACTTAGCTAAATATTAAAAGTATGGAACCCCTTGACAAGCTAAAAGGACTGAATTAAGTTAGAAATTTTACGAGGTCTTACATAATCCTATAGGGAATTCGTGATTATCAACTTTTCTGATTCTAGAATTACTAATGAGATTAAGTAATTGTGAGTGTAACAAATTAAGAGTTGTGTTTTGTTCATTATAAAATAAATACAGGAAATAACAATGGTATAAAATTTTGATAGTAAATGATACATGGAGAACTTCTAGGGTTGAGGTATTTAGTTCACATTCATGGATAATTATGGTTTTTAGTCAGTTTTTGTGCTTATCTTGATTATTTATCACGAGGTTGATATTATAACTTTGGAATGGTCATCCTATAAGTCATCCACCCAAATGAATCTTAAAACTATATCATTGAGTGGGGATGTGATCTTTCACATAGATGCATTAAACTGTCTTTCGGTTTGTTTAACTAAGTTGGGAGTTTAGGTATATCTCTATCCTAAACACAAATCATGCTTTAAAAATTAGATTCTAATGATTAAAGGTATGATCCAAAATCCTCATGTTCTTCATTCAATCTATAAAATCCTATGTTAAATTGGTTTTTAGACTGTAATTTATCCTAATGTTCATGACGCCTTAGAATAGTAAAGCAAAAACTAAGAAAATCATATACTTGAAAAAATTATAAACAACCTACAAACCATAATTACACAATTATTTTAGTAGCCTCAACCCTAGAATGATGGTATTTATCTACTCATAGTCTTATAAAAATTCACCATAAATGAGTTCATAAAGTAAAACTACAAGAAAGTAATGTTCAGGAATTTGACAGCCTTGATCCCTTGTCTCCTCTCCAATTCATGTATTGATCCATAGATGGGATGAAATTTTGACTATGTTCTCCTTTTAGAGGGTTTTAGATCATTAATGGGTATCCAACATGAAATATAAGCATTGATAGCATTGCCCCGCGCTTAAGAGGCTTAAAAATCACTTTTGGATATTTTCACCATTGGACATGGCACGCTATTATTACAAATGTCCAAGGGAGTGTCATTCTTGTACCACGTACCCTTGATGGAATTTTATTTTATTTTGTGTCTAATGATGTGTCACTCCCTTATCTCGAAGCTCTAAGGGCGTGACATGCTCTAGTGTTCTAAAATGCTACTTTTCATAGTAGTAAACTCCTTATATTTATCCTCAAGTTCCACAGTTTGTTGATGCCTTTCAAACCTCATTTGAACTCTTTTTTAACCTGGCATTACTCCTAACATCATAAATGGTCTCTTATAATATAAAACAACACAAATTATTGCACGCAATAGAATGCATCGAAATACACTAGAACAACACATAGCTCAAGCTAGTAACACTAGTTTTCTTGTCTAAACTCTATGTGACCAATTTGACTTTAAACTTTTTTTGATTGAAATTACAACCTCTAACCATGTACTTAAAAGCATAGATACTTAATTACACCTTTTTACACTTCATTATGCATATAAGAAGTCCTCTAAACAATGTTAAGTACGTATAGATAGTGACACTTAGGTGCATAAATACACCTAAGATCAATCCTGGAGCTAATCTTGAGTAATGGATTTGCAAACTTGCAATTTTTAGCAATATTTCAATACTGTGCACTTATTAAATATACTTCTCTCTAATATTGGATGTAGTAGATCAATGATGACAATATTGATTAAAAACCTTTGATCGAGACCAGACCAATGTATATGGATATTCTCAAAACTACTAGGCCCCCTATGTCTATGAGCTATTGTGTTGTAGAAGAGAGGTTTTCGTAGATCCTATATACATGATCCATCAATCTAGAGGTGGTGTATAAATTGGGTACGTTGTGGTACGTGGATTGATTATGGTATTACGAATTTACCTTGCATTCATTCATGAATGTGCATTGCCTAACACCAATATGTTGTTTTGTTCTTATATCTATCAACCTTATGAGTGCTTCATAGATATAGGTTATGATTGTTGTTTATTGAGTTTTGGTTGAACCTTCTGGGTTTATGGGGCCCCGATTAGGTATTGTATGTCGGGCTAGCTGGTTACTTTATTTTTGTTATTGTGGTTAGTCTATAGTAGGCTAATTAGGGTTTGATGTTGAGGGTGGAGGCATGATTCATTTTTTCTTTTACGATTATTTATATTATGGTTTGTACACTTATGGATATAGATTATGACTATAGGCCTATACCATGCTATTATTATCTTTCCTATTTGGTTAGTATCTCCTAGAGATATAAGGTTAAATATCCTAGGTTGTACCTTTGAGTTGGTCTAGTACACCTATATTTATAAATGTATCTATCTATGACATTTCTATATTTTTCCTTCGATTATTCATATTGTATATGTATTTCTTAGACTTATTTACTACTCTATATCCTTTTTCTATCCTTTATTTGTATCTGGGAAAGTGATATATAATATAGTACCTTTGTTGCTAAATATTGCAAGAATAGGATAGTTTATCTCTACTGTCTTTCTAGCTTTGTTATGATAGCTTCCTGAAGATTTGTCTGTAGTTTATATTCTTTCTTGTATGTTATCTATTTTTCATTATCATTGGAGCTCAATCAATAGTTTCCCTACAGAGTACCATGTGTTTGTTACTCATGATACACTTATACGGCTTGTAGATCATAGTGCGACTTCTCACTATTATTGTGCGCACAATGAAAAGCAGCTATGGTTTTTAGATTTAGGGAGAGCTCATAACATTTAGAGAATTACTACTCTCCCCCTTAAGGTTTAGATAGACCTCTATATTGTACTCAGAGATGGATTATATTTGTATATTTACATAGTATTGAACCTTGTAATCTTATTGTATTTGAATCTCTTGTACTAACTTCACCAAGTTTTGGGAATGCTATATACATACATACATACATATATATATACATATATATCATTACTATGAGTTTTGGACTATGAGTCTACTTACCTATTGGTAGGTTATAGTAGGTGTCATCATGACTATGAACATGTTCTAATGATTTGTATTAAATTCCATTCTTCATATCTTAGTTATACTTATGAATATGATCTAATGATTATTTATGAACTCTTATTGCCACGTTAGTAATACTGAAGTTCATGCATGATTTCCATGATTTAAATAAAGTATTATGATTAAGGAATACACGATACATCTATGTGTTTTGCTATTATGAATTATTATCATGTTTTGATATATTGATCATAGATTACATGTTATTACATTATGATTATGATTTCAGTTTTTATCTTATGATCTAAGACTGAATATGAAATTCACATATTTACTTATGAACAAGAATTGGAAACAAACGCATTATTGGTTCTTAGACTTATAAACCTTTTTGCTTGTGTTATGATGGAGTTCATAAATTATGAGCACTAGTATGGTTTTGGGAGTAGTATTTAGCATCGAGTGAATGTGGGTTCAGCGTACCCAAATTCCTAAATTACATGCCACCATAGGTTAAGAAGGAAGTGTTCGTTAGTTAAGAGTGTCTCCATTAAGAGGAAGTTTTTGTCAGTTGAGAGTGGCTTCCTTAAAATGAGTAAATTCATGCCAAATCATGGTTCTACACTGTGACAAGGGATTGAACCCCCTCCCTACACGGGTTACATGTTGGGCTCTATATTCTCAAATAGGGCATGTCGGTTTTAAGAATCCAACAAAAATATTAATTTTAGAAACTAAGTATAATGACAAATTGACTTTACTAGATTTTGCTTTACTATTTATGCTTTTCATCCATGAACATAGAGAGTCTGTATACACTTGGCATGCATATTTTATTTTACGATATATATCCATTTACTTATTGTATGCACCCCCATATACTCAATATATTCCATAAGTATTGACCACATTTACTTCCATGCGACCATATTGTTGCATAATATAGGTATCAGTACTGGTTCACAAAAGCATGATAGGCATTTAGCATCTTCCAGCCAACGGATGATGAGTTTTTTTTATTCAAGGACTCAAGTCAATTTTAGTTCTAGTATTTTATGTTGATTCATTTGTATTGAATAGGGATATATTTGGTTCATGTTTCGGATACCTATAGTCAGTAATAGTAAAAGCTTCATAGATAGTCAGTCAGAGTTGATGTCTTCAGTTCTAGTTTCTTTTTGTATAATCCGTTTTGTAAACTTTTAACAGCAATGTGTTGACATATATTATATCATGATTATTCTTCTTAAGTTTAACATTCAAACATATTTAGTCAACCTCATCATATTCTTCAACATGATCACTCTTATAGTTCCAGAATTAGTATGATACACAGAAAAACCTATCTAAACCCTAAATCCTAAATTGAGAAACCTAGAATTGTCACTAACCAACATGGCTACTACCACCATCGGTAGGTTATCCCATGTATAACTTTCCTCCTTTACCATCCTAAAACAAATCTCAAGGAGATATTAAGAGCACAACACCTCCTACTGTCACACCCCTTTTCCGTACTCCAAAAGAAAGAATTCCTTTTACGATTCGAAAGAGGTTTTATTATTAAAGTGAAAAAATGAAGAAAATTTGTGTTGAAAAAGAATTATTTACATTTGTTGATTCAGAGTCGCCACTTGGCATAATCGGGCGTGCCAAGTCACCTTTGGAAATCTTTTTTCAAAACTATGTTTGACTTTTTTAAACTGGTTTGCGAATAGAGATTCCGACTAAGGAATTCTGTTGACCGAGGGGAAGGTGTTAGGCACCCCTCGATCCTGTGGTTCGACCACGGTCGCTTGGTGGAGCGTATCGACTAATTTTGACACTAAGAATTTATAAACCACACAAAAACACATAAAAAAATCAATCAATCAAACAAAATAAAACAATAAAAAATTTAGTGTCCAGTCCAATTATACAATCCAAAAAAAATACAGAAATATAAACCTATCTAACCTACACTAATCCTAACTACTCTCCCGTGCTTTACCCGATGCCTCGGTCCTTGATCACGAACCATCTTCGAAGACATACTATGTCGGGGCATTCCCCGGTGAATAAATACATGAAATGTTGAGGCATTCCCTAGCCAAATAAATACACTTGAATCAAATACGATAAACTAGAAAGAAACATTCACACGAATATTCAAACATTCAACCAAAATACATGTTCTAAATTTGCCTATCCGCACCTACACTGCCTATCCATTTCGGCCTACACATTCTACTATTGTGTTCAACAGCATGAATCGAAATTAATTCGAATTCAGCGTCATCAATATCCATTTCAAGTCAAACCAAACAATTCAAATTACTTCATTAGTCTGTGATTCTGATCCCCCACATTTATACATGATAGTTTTTAAACCCGAGCACAACTATCCTTCCATATCATCATCGATTTCATGCTAAAGACTACTTATTCAGGTAAAACAACATCAAGCACCAACAAAAATGTTCAATTAACAAACAATACACTACCACAACATCCACGTACTAAATATCATAACAAGGAACTCAAAGAGTAAGGATTAGAAATGGACCTTCGAAGAAATGATTTCGTGATAATATGAGTTAAAAGAGATCTGCAGTTGGAACCCCAAATATAAACCTCAACGATGAACCAACTCAATACAAAAACCAAACTCGAATTCTGATTCAAATACCAAATTCACAAAGCAAGGAACCCCAACAATGAATAACCAAATCAGTATCAAGAAACCCCCACCCGAACAGATTTGAAAATCGATGAAAAGTCTTGAAATTGAACAACCAACCTAGAATTGAACGCCAACAACAAAAATCCAAACCTGATTTTGGGTAGAAAACTGAGGGGGAGTACAAATTTGAACTCCGATGAGCTACCCGCAATAGAAATTGACTGGAATAGACCAAATTATAGCTAGATTTTGTTCAGAAATTAATAAGACCGAGAGGATTTAGGGGGATTTCAGGATAGAGCAGGCCTAGGAGATGAGTTTGATGTCAATTCCAGCTATATTTCACCGGAATCCAAAGAGAAAAGATCGAATAATGGTCTTTTGTTTCGTTCTCTCTCCTCTCTTTCTACTTTTGCTCTCTTTCTTTTCTTTTTTGATCACCCACTTCTCGATTTCCCTACTCTATGCGTGTGAGTTTATTGTGTGTATATGTGTGTAGCAATGTGTGCATAAGGATTCTATATTTTTTTGTGGAGTGATAAGAGAGTGCTGTGAAGTTGTTAATGGAGAAGAAAAGAAAGAAAAATGGAGTCCCTTTCCCCTCCTTTTTCAGTTTTGTCCAAATGGTGTATATGTATATTGTGAAGGCGATGTGTAAATGATGGTCCTTTGTTTGTTAGGTGTACCCTGTGGGTCCCCCTTGTTTTTGTTGTTAATGTATTATGTGAGGATAAAAATGTGAGTGGGTAGGGAGGTGGAAGCTTTTGATTGGGTAGGTTGTTAGGATAAGATAAATTAGTTAGAGGTCTTGTTTTTGTTTATTTTTGTATTTTTGTGGGATATAATTACATGGGGTTGGTCACATGGTAAGGTGAACTAAAAATGAATAAAATTAGACTTCGGGAGGGATAAAATTAGGTGTCTACATCATTCCCCCTTTGAATGTAAACACGAAGTATTTTCATACAAAGAAGTAGACAACGAGGCCAAATTTTGACCCGACCATTATTAAAAGAAAGAAACAGAAGGAAGAAAGACAATCGAACCTTTCGTACACCCTATCTACCCAAGTCATGAGGAAGTCACAAGTATCTCAAAGGGTTGGGAGAGAAGTGGACTATACCGAGTTGGAGAGTCGAGTGAGGTTCCATCGAGGTTTCGGTCCACGGCTCTGTCATTACATAAAAATAAAAGTTACAAGTTAAAGCATGCATGAAATTACAAAAATCCTATCTATACAGCTTCTTTTGGACTCTTGAGTTGAGTTTCATCACCCTATTCTTCAGGAGGGCTCCTGACTTGCAATTTCTTCAACTTGTTGCTTGCCTTTCAATTTCCACACCCTGTTCTCTAAGTGGGTTCCTGACTTGCTATTTCATCAACCTGTTCCTATATTTTTCAATTTATACACCCCGTTCTTCAGGCGGGTTCCTGAGTTGTTATTTTATCAACTTGTTGCTATGTTTTCAATTTCTTCACCCTGTTCTGTAGGCGGGCTCCTGACTTACTATTTCATCAACTTGTTGCTATGCTTTCAATTTCTTCACCCTGTTCTGCAGGCGGGCTCCTGACTTGCTATTTCATCAACTTGTTTCTATGCTTTCAATTTTTTTCACCCTATTCTGTAGGCGAGCTCCTGACTTGCTATTTCATCAACTTGTTTCTATGCTTTCAATTTTTTTTTCATCCTGTTCTGTAGGTGGGCTCCTGACTTGCTATTTTTCAATTTGTTTAACTTTTAATTTCTTCACCTTGTTGCTTGGTTTTCCATTTATTCTCCCTGTGCTTTGGGGGTGCTCCTGAAATCACATCAAAACTAGAAAAATAAATTATCCAAAACAAAGAAATACATTTTCTATGAGTTAATTGGAATGACTCGACTAAAAGGTACGTCTTTTAGGAATCAAGGGGGATGACTCGACTAAAAGGTATGTCTTATAGGAATCCAGGGGGATGACTCGACTAAAAGGTACGTCTTATAGGAATAAAAGGGAATAACTTGACAAAAAGGTACGTCTTATTGGAATCAAGGGAAATGAATCAACTAAAAGGTACGTCTTCTAGGGGTCAAAAGGGATGACTCGACTAAAAGGTACGTCTTATAGGAATCAAAGGGGATGACTCTACTAAAAGGTACATTTTATAGGAATCAAGGGAAATGACTCGACTAAAAGGTAGTCTTCAAGGGGTCAAAGGGGATGACTCAACTAAAAGGTACATCTTATAGGAATCAAAGGGGATAACTCGACTAAAATGTACGTCTTATAGGAATCAAAAGGGATTACTCTACTAGAAGGTATGTCTTCTAGGAATCTAAGGGAATGACTCGACTAAAAGGTACGTCTTATAGGAATTAGAGGAAATGACTTGACTAAAAGGTACGTCTCTAGGGGACAAAGGAAATGGCTCGACTAAAAGGTACGTCTTATAAGAATCAAAGGGGATGACTCGACTAAAAGGTACGTCTTATAGGAATCAAAGGGGATCACTTGGCTAAACGGTACATCTTATAGGAATCAAAGGGGATGAATCGACTAAAAGGTACGTCTTATAGGAATCAAAGGAGATGACTCGACTAAACGATACGTCTTCTAGGAGTCAAGGTGAATAACTCGACTAAAAGGTACGTCTTCTAGGAATCAAGACTTAAGTTAGGAAGTGCACTACCTATGAAGAACAATTCGAATTACTCAATCAAGGAAGTGTGTTTCCTTACCAATGTTGTTTGAATTATCAAAACAATGAAGTGCATCTCCTTACCAAAATTGCTTGAATTACCAAAATAAGGAAGTGCGTCTCCTAGAGATCTTGAATTATAAGGTTTATCATGGTTTTGATTACCAAACCTGTGCAGCAACCTTGCCTCTTGCATGTTTTGAGGTGAGAACTTACGGCCTTTGATGTTTAGGCTCTGAAATCCTTGATCTGAATGCAACATGTATTCCTATTACATACAAAAAAAACTTGTGAGTTTAAAAACATGGTGGCTAGTTTGTGGCTTTGGCTTTTGAGGTAATTGCTCCTTCCCCCGTCACATTTAGCTTTGCTTCCAACCATTAACATATATCATTGACTTGATGTATCATTGACTAAAACTCAGCTTATTAAGAGTGAATCTGAAACAAACACAGTATTTCTGCTTGGTTATGTTTCTCAAATAAACCCTTTGAACCTTGGTATTTCCATGAGTTTCCCAACTTCTCTGTTGACAAAACTTTCTGCATACCCTTTTTGGGCTCAAAATCATGTCTCTTTTATGTTCTAGCTTTTGTCTTGCTTTGTGCAATTAAAGAAGCTGGTAGCCAGTTTTGAAATCTTTTCTCACTTGTTTTGACATGGACTTGTCTCAAAGACAAGAAACGAAAAAAAGAATGACAATTTTTGTTTTGATAACTGACTCAAGAAATATAAAATTTAAATAAAGAGAAGAAATAAAAAATAATAAATGTCCCCTTTTAAAATAAAGAAATGAAAAATTCATCTAAAAATAACAGTCAACACTAATGATTATGCCATGCATTTTGGATTAAGCATCTTGATCTTTTCATCCGAACTTTCTACCCATTTTTGTTGAGTTAATGTCCTTAAAACTGAGTTGCTTTCTTAGGTCAATTGCATTTAAGACCCCATTCGGCTAGTGGCACCTTGAAGGGTTTTCGCCAACAAGCTTCTTTCATTTTCTCTCGGCTCACTATCTCCTTATGGTGCCCGTGAGGGTTTTCACCAATAAGACTCTCTCATTTTTATTTCTCTCAACTTACTATCGCCTTATGGTTCCTATAAGGGTTTTCATCAATAATACTCTCTTATTTTTATTTCTCTCTTGATTTCCTATGCTGAGGAAGACAAATAGTTCCCAAATGCATCATCATATCCCTTGCATGCTCAGACTTAACATTCTCAAAGATTGAACTGAAGGCCTTTCTTTGATTGTAACTTGGTTTTTGGATAAGGTTAGAAAGAAACGATGACACGGGGCCCAAATGACACTTGAAGTGGGGTAGGACTTATAACTTTTGGAATCGACTCAAACAATGAGGATTAACTCATGCCCCCGTTTCTTTTGACTGGGTGACTTTAAGTTGTTTATTTGGTTGGACCAAGCCCTGAGTAGGGAAGCCTACGTATCTCACCCCCGAGAGAGGAGAATCAGGTCATGCGTAGTTCTGGTAGCTTGTTTTTTTTCACTTGATTCTAAGTTTTTTTTCTTTTGTTGACTCTTTTCTCTTTGGGACTTTTCTGACTTTATTTTTCTGGACGCTCTTCTTTTCCTCCTTTTGGACATATATTTCTCTTCTCTTTTTTTTTGAAACTTTTCTAACTCTACTGTTTTGCTCGACACCTTTTATTTTGAGCTTTGTTCACTCTATATGATTTCAAAAGAGGGATATGAAAGAAAATAGGACTAAAGCTCAAATGGGTAAACAAAGGATGACACCATGTTTGGATAGTAGAATGAAAGGTCTTCGTCATATCAATCCTTAAAAATGCAAGTACATATCATGCAATATGAAAATGAAAGATGAAGATCATTTATGGCACTTTAACAACACTAACTTCAACTGAGCATGTATTTCACTTCTTTTTCTACACTTGTCAAACATACAACTCCATTTTCGTTGTGCATTCCTCATCTTGAAGGACTTATGACTTCGTGGAGCTAATTTTCTTCCTGTTCCTTTTGACATAGGATCACACATTCACTACTTGACCTAATTAAGATATGTCTTTCAATTTATGACCAAGTTATTCTCATGATTTTCAAAATAATAGCCTTAATTTTTAAAGAAGGTTTCAACTTGATCACCAAATGCCCCAGCACTCTATCTATTTCCTCAGATGCTCTCTTTTTCTAACTTTAACCCTCTGATTCAATGTTCATTCTTAAACTGGATGTTAATATCTAGATGTAAATTTCACTAGCATATCATAACACTAGAGTCAACATAAAATATACTATGTAAAAAAAAAAGAAAAACAACACATATTTAAAACAGAAAGAAAAAGGGGACACTCCATTTAATAAAAATAAAAGATAGAAGGGTTTGAAAATAAATGACAAAGGGACAAAACAATATAGATCTCAAACTACAACCCTGAAATAATTCAAAAAATAGAAAAAAAGACAAAACAAACTACAAGACCTCTTCCTAGTAGGGAGATAGGTGAATTCTCAATTGCTCAGCCTGACAACTTAGCCACTGGTTTGCATATCATCATGACTAGAGTTTCCCTCACTGTCAATGTTCTGCACCATAATTGATCAATCATGAATCATCTTTTCAATCTTTTTTCAAATATCGACAATCTTTAATACTATGACCCTGAGCCTCAGAATGATACGCACATCGTGCGTTAGGATCAAAATTTCTTGAACGCCGATTAAGGGTGTACCCAAGGAGAGGAGTGATCATTCCTTTCTATACCAATCTCTGAAATAAACTGGCATATGACTCTCTAATTGGTGTGAAGCTATCTGTCGACTTCTGCCTTATTTCATGTTTGGCTTGGATAGAAAATCTCGCTTAGAAGGGTTTTGGTATGTTTATGGAGTTAGAGGATGACTCTTGGGCGTTAGGGTATGCCATTGTGGGTAAGATGAGGATTGAACATGTGGTTGTGCATTATACAATGGATATGGATGTGGAGGAACGGAGTATAATGGATTTTGGGAGTGACTATGTGGAGCCTAGGCATAAACTTGAGCTTGAGCCTGAGATCGACGACGACGTGGTCTTCTGGACCTTTCTTGCTGTCCAACTACAATTGCAGATGTATCTTCCTCATTCTTTTTCTCCCCAAGACTTCCTAAACCCTTTGTAATTACTTAAGTATTCACTTTCAATGTTGCAAAACTCATAATGCGATCACTCTTAATTCCACCTTCTATCATTTCCCCCATTTTAAGGACCTCAATGAACAGCTTGCCTAATACAGGTAACAAGTGTTGATAATATGTTTCGTCCTGTGCTTGAATAAACACCTCAAATATTTTTCTTTCTTTCATTGGCGGTTTTACTCTAGCAGCTTGTTCGCGCCATCTGATCGTATACTCCCTGAAACTCTCAGTATTCTTCTTTGTTATACTAGTTAGGGATTTTTTGTGAGGGATCAACTCCACATTGTATTGAAATTGTTGCACAAATTCGTTAGCTAGGTCATCCAAACTAATCCATTTGTCAATGTCTTGGTCAACAAACCATTTTGAAGCTAGACCTGAAAGACTCTCATCGAAATATGCCATGAGTAATTCTTCCTTCCTTCCAATGCCCCTTAGCTGGTTGCAATAGCGTCTCAAATGTGCTACAGGATCTCCGTGTCCATCATACTTCTCAAACTTCGGCATTTTAAAACCAAGAGGAAGATGTACACCAGGAAACATGCACAGATCTTTATATGAGACACTTTTGTACCCCCAAAGTACTTGCAAGTTTTTCATAGTCAATTCTAAACTTCTCAATTTTCTGGCTATTTCCTCTTGTTCTTCTATCATAACAGGCTTCTCAGTGTTAGGAGGAAATTCAAGCGGTTGAGGGCAATTATAAGGACCAGTCGACTTAAATGTAAGCTCGAGAGCATAATGCTGATCACGAAAAATATTCAATGCAGGCTCACTTGTAGAGTAGGAAGGCGCAACTTGTGGATGAACATCAAAATTAGGAGGTGGGGGTGGAACCGCAAAATCATGAACAATAGCTGGAGCCGAGTATGTGGTAGTCTTGGATTGGGGAGTGAGGAAATGAACGTTGGAAGTGGTTGGATATTGTTACCCCGAAGTCGATCTTGATGCTTGTTGTGTCATATCAACAAAAATGGGAAATTATGCATGTGACACGGGAGGTAAGCTAGAAAGATATTCCAGATTATCAGTGGGAACTGGAGGAGGCGGCAACCCATTAGCCCAAGCTTGATGCATTTCTATTATTTGCCGCCTTAATTTCCGAATCTCTTCATTATCTCCTACATTCTCATTCCCCAAACTCCCTATCTGATTAGTGACAACTAACTTGGTATTCTTGTTGGACATAACTTCCTCTGTAACTTGGAGTAATATGGAGGACCAGCCAAAATGCCACAAACCAACCACCTTAAATTAACTGGACAAGAGATAGCAAATGCGTTAGAGTTCAATTCTATATTTTTTTGTGGAGTGATAAGAGAGTGTTGGTGAAGTTGTTAATGGAGAAGAAAAGAAAGAAAAATGGAGTCCCTTTCCCCTCCTTTTTCAGTTTTGGGCAAATGGTGTATATGTATATTGTGAAGGTGATGTGTAAATGATGGTCCGTTCTTTGTTAGGTGTACCCTGTGGGTGCCCCTTCTTTTTGTTGTTAATGTATTATGTGAGGATAAAAATGTGAGTGGGTAGGGAGGTGGAAGCTTTTGATTGGGTAGGTTGTTAGGATAAAATAAATTAGTTAGAGGTATTGTTTTTGTTTATTTTTGTATTTTTGTGGGATATAATTACATGTGGTTGGCCACATGGTAAGGTGAACTAAAAATGAATAAAATTAGACTTCGGGAGGGATAAAATTAGATGTCTACACCTACAGTACTTAATCAATATACTAATATTTCTAAACCAAACTATACTAGCAAAACATGTTATCATGCTATAATGCGAACCAAATTTCACCAGAAGAAATTAGTAGTCACTTATTCTTAAAGATAATTTGCAATACACTATAGTATAAATGTTTTCATATGGTATGCCAAAAATTAAAGATTTAAGAAGAATTATTCCTGGCAAACATGGAATCAAGAATACATGTAAAATTTTTGTTTCGACTCGAGGCATATTGTGCTTCAACTTACAAATTAAGAGAACAATGTGCATATGTTTTCGATAATAGTTTTCTATGTGAAAACTAAGAAGATGTACTGGAAGATGAGAACCCTCAAGTGGGATCCATGGTTTGAACTGAACGTGGAAACGACACTTGTGGTGGAATAGATATCATTGTCGGATCTTCGACCAAATTTCTTTTCAAAGGATGTAATTTTTTTCTATTGCATTGGAGGTAGGGAAACCACTCATAGTAGATGTGGCAACAAGGAATCATACAAGACCCAGATGTGCTAAAGTTAACATTGAAGTTGATCTAGTGCCAAAACAACTAGAAAGAGTTAGGATCAATGAGGAAGATAACACCACGGGGTAAATTAAGACGAAGTAGGTTAAGATCCAATATGACTACATGTGAAAATACTGTAGAGAATGTTGTTTACAAGGTCACAGTACAGAGAATTATTTTACTATCTACCCAAAACTATTGGAGAATGAACATGACAAAGGACACAAGTAGGTAGTTATAGAAAAAGAATAGAACAAACATTAGGGAAGACAGCTAATCAAACGGAAGTGATACCAATTAGAAGGATGACTAGAAACAATTAGCACAAAAAAATAGATGACCAGAAGGAGAAATAAGTATAAAAATGAAAACTATAGGCATATCGATGGTGAAATTGTTTGCAAATATGAAAATCCATTTTAAGTACTTGACGAGAAAGAAGATATAAGGCAGAATAATTAGTAGGACCAATTATTATCTACAACAAAGGAAAGACAGGATTGGGTGATGTAGAGATTTGGGAAAGTAATGCAAAAGTTAGTTAAAACTAGCATAAGCAAAGAGCATGAAAAAAGAAAGAAGAAAGGAAACAAACAATGAGGAGGAATTTATACAGAAAGACAAATAGGTGAAAAAATCAATGATAAATAGGAGAAGATAAAGGAGCAAGACAAAGGTACCACAGAGACTATTGCTTGACATGACCATCCAAAGGTAAAAATTACATCAACCATAGAAAGATTAAACCAAGTGAGAGCATTGATAGAACATGTACATATAGATGATGTAGAGAAAAAAGATATACAAAGGAGGAAGGTGAAATAGTAGTGTCAGAAGTGGATAATAATGAGGTGTTACGTCTAGCTATGTAGCCTGATGCTCAAGATAATAGGGGTGTACGCACAAATAAAGATTGAATTTTCTAAAGCCTGTATAGGTTATTGAGTAATATGTTAATCCAAAAAAGGTTCACTGTTATGAAAATGGAACATTTTTTAGAAATGGGTCAGATCACCCCTCACTCTTTAGCAAATCAAGAATGGTGCTGAAGAGGTGACTAAGTACTTTAGGTTCTTAAACTTCTAGAAGAATATTATTTTATGGAGGTGATCAAACAAAACTAGCAGGTTGATTTTGAAGGCAATCCATTTTATGTATACTATTCAAAATGAGGAAGTCAAGAGAGCAATTTCTCAATGGAGCAAGGCCACATATTGTAACATCTTTTAGGAACGGCAACCCCAGAGGATGTGATTAAAGTATAGGAAACTCAATATTAAAGGAACCCTTCTGGTGCAAACAGGGAGAGATTACATGAAGCTCAACAAAACATAACAAATACTTGCAAAGAAAAATAATTTTTTGAAGCAAAGAGCTAGAATGGAATGTTTAATGATGGGGAAAGGAATACAAAATTATTTCACACTGTTTTCAATGAGAGAAGGACCAGATTGAGGTAGAATAGAATATAGAATATTGAAGGAAATGGCTAGGACAACAAAAAGATATTACAGAAACATCAGTGCTGTTTTAAAAAGACCAGTTCAAGAAACGACAAGGTAGTGATAATTTTGATATGCTGGATAAACAAAGCATTGAAATAGGAAGTGAGGAGAATGATGATCATCAAAGAATGCAAAATAAAGGAGGAAGTACATGAAGCAGTAATAGGATTAAACGAAAATAGTACCAGTGGTCCTGATGGCATGACTACGACTTTCTATCATGATAAATAGAGATAATACGGGAAAAAGTTTATAAAATAGTATAATTCTTTTTCTATGGTGCAGAACTCTCTAGGTTTGTAATTCATACAAATCTTTTCCTATTACCAAAAAATGTGATGGTGAATATATTCTCAGATCTAAGACCCATATCTCTCAGCAATATGATTAATAAAATATTCAAAAAGCTTATTCATGGTACAATAAAGGTAGTACTTCCAAGGATCTTATCTAATGAATAGGCTAGTTATGTAATGGGAAGAAGCATTACTGAAATTTATTTTTTTGTATAAGAGATCGTATCTAAAATTCGGAAAAGTGGTACAACTCCAAATTTGGTGAATAAATTGGATATGATGAAAGTTTATGTTCGGGTAAAATGGATTTTTTATTTCAAGTCTTAACAAAAATTGGATTTAGTGAAAGAACTATGGATGTGGTGTATAGGCTGATTGGAAACAACTAGTACTCAACCTTATTGAATAGAAAACACAATGATTTCTTTAACTCGTCAAGAGGATCAAAACCAGGAGATTCTCTATCCACTACTCTTCTTATTCTTGCAACTTATGTACTATCTAGAGCACTAAACTCTATGCTAAGGAAAAAGGAGTTCAAAAATTTTGGAATTTCAAGAGAAAGCCTATCTACAAACCACTTGGCCTTCTTGGATGATGTGATAATTTTGTTTAAAGGAGAGGTAGGAACAGTGATAATGTTGGATGAAACATTGGACAAGTATGTAAGAGCATTTGGCCAAAAAATCAATAAGGAGAAAAGTTATTTATTTGCATCACAATGTCTCAGGAGGGGATATGGTATTCGCATAGGTAGAAATAAGTATACTAAGGAAAGAGTTTCTTTTGACTATCTGGAGTGTCCTATGTTCTATAGGAGAAAGCATAAAAGTTAATATAATCACATGCTACAAAGAATCAGCTCTTTATTACAAGCACAGAAAGATCAGTTGTTATCTTATGGAGGGAGGGTAATACTAACAAAGCATGTTCTTTAAGGTATCCATATACATTGCTTATCAGTTATGAATGCTTCTCAAAATGTGTTTAACCAAATTCAACAACTTATGGAATAATTTTAGTGGAGTAACTGTATTGGAGAAAAATGTAGGCACTAGATTAAGTGGAGAAATTTGTGCTTACTAAAAGAAGAAGGACTGAGATTTAGATTACTACAGGATGTGTCCATACCTTTATTCTGTAAACTATGGTGGAATTTCAAAATTAGAAAATCCATCTTGATTTAGTTCTTGAAAAACATGTATTATAGGAAGATCCATAATAATTTGGTAATGTGGAAATAGGGAGGTGGAGGGTCATAAGTATGGACAAAAATATTGCAGTCTAGAGACTTAATTAATCATCAAATCTGTAGGAATTCAAAAAAAGGATCCTCCATGGTGTGGCATGATAATCGGACTATTTGGGACATTTGTATACTTATGCAGGTGATAAAGCAAAATGGGATGACTACTGCAAAAAAATCATTAATAAAACCAAGAATGAAGAGTGGGACTTGGAGGTATTAAGAGAACTCTTTAATGATAAGGTAGTGCAGTATTTAGTGCTAAATGTTAAGCCACCTAATCAAGAAAGAGATTGTGACAAACCATACTGGATATTTAATACAGAAGGGGTATTTACTATTAAGTGAAACCTGGCAATATATCAAATATAAGGAAAACCCATATAATGTTTATAAGTGGATGAGGGTCATAGGATTAGAATTTGAGATGGTCTTTTACATATGGAGGATCTAGACGTTTAAACTTCTAATGGATGACAGATTATGGAGATGGGGGATAGAAGGCCCTTCAAGATGTTGGTTCTGTACAAATCCTGATCAAGAGACAATAACACATCTGTTCTTAATATTAAATATTTTTAATATGGCATGGATCAATTTTTGTTCTTTTGCATAATTTAATATGGCAGGCGTCTGTCTAAGAGAGGTTATCATGTTATGGTGCGGAGCTAAAGTGAAGAAAGATCTTAAACCATACCATAAGGCTCTTCCATATATTATAGTAAAGGAATTGTTCTTCCATATAGTATAGTATAGGAATTGTGGAAGCATAAATAAATAAACAAAAATTAAGAGAAAAGGTTGCCACTTCACAGAATAATTCACAATGTGGCTAGGGACATGCATATGCTACTTAGAGTGAGAAAGCCTTCCAGGACCTTTTAGGAAATTGGCTAAGAATGCTAAGGGAGCTAGATGAATTCGAACCTAGGGCGATGGTAACTAAAATTCTATCTAAATAAAATATTAATGGAGAATCCAAAGGGAATCTAGAGGTAAGCTCACATGTTTTTTACTTAAGAGATGATAATAGTGATTTACTATATGCATGGGGACTACTTTTGTAATGACCTTTCAGGTCATTTTCTATATTTCCACTCATTAATTCATTTATGACTTGCTAGAACTGACGGTATAGTTTATGGGTAGTTCATTTGGATTTTGCAGCCAATTCCTTATTTGGAAGTCTTTGCTTGTTCAAATTAGCTACAGAACAAAAAATTGTCAAATGACCTTGTATTCTAAGCTAAAAAATCCAACACCTATGTAATGTTGATTTTAGGCTAGTTGGACCCTTGGTTCAGTCTAAAGGAATATGGACTCATTTATGCTATTAGCTAGAAGTTAAGAAAAATGGAATATGGGTGTGGGACCCAATTCTGTAAAAATCACCTTGTATGAAACTCTTTACTTTGACATTGATTTGGAACATCAAATTTGATAAGGTAGCATAGTTTGTTTGCGTGTGTCATAATTTGGATGAACCTCGAGGGGTTGGCAGAGACTTAGTTAAATTCCAAGTGTCAGCTGGTGCTAGTGCACTACTTAAGCACCCTTCTGGGCTTCTTAAGAAAAATGGTTGGCCTTTTTCTTAAGCTACTGGTTCAGCCTTGCATAGGTCTGCTTAAGCGGAACCTATAATAACCTAGGTTTTCAACCCTTAGAAAATTTCTTGGATTTCTAGATTCTAGACAAGTTACAACCAGGGGAAATGATTCTTACACTGGGATACGAGTGGTGTCGGTTGGTCATATGCGAACAACTGGTGGGTTGAATTTGGATTTTGGAATGGATACGACTTAGGTGGTATAAGTCGTATTGGTGTATATGGGTTATGGTTTTGGGGCTATGGGTTGTTAGGTTTGGTTCTTTCCTTCACTTAATACTAGAACGGGTAACTTAAGTTGGATCTGAGTACGAGTGGGTCACAATAAGCAGTAAGCTAGGGTACAAGTCGTACTAATGAATCGTATATGGGATGATGTTCTGTCCACTTGTAATTCTATTCTACCAGGTGTATGGGTCAAAGGTACTAGTTGTATACTTGGGGATGACTTGGTTTGAATGAGCCATACCTTGTATAGTGTGGGGTGTAATAAGGAGACCTTGGGTACGAGTGTTCGGTACCACTCAAACATAGAGGTATGATTCGTATGAGGTAGTCGTACCCTATGACGGGAATTTTATGCTATTTAAGTGAGGGCAATATAGGTAATTCCTCACTTAACCAATTAAGGAACCATGACTTTTAACATATATGGGAGGTTCTTTTCTCTGTTATTATATTAATTAACACTTAGAAAACACTTTCTAATCCTCTCTAATGTTTTTAGGCAAAGGAATCAACGGTTTTATCATAAGTATTAATTTGGGGCTTATGTTGGTGATTTTTATCAATCATATACTCAATTTAAGTCAGGTACTCCATCCCTCATTGTTAGTTCAAACTAAAGGCATATTTTGTAAATTGTTTTCATGGCACAATTGTTATATTGTTTTGGATTTTCAAATATATGTTGGGGTTTTTGGATATAATGGCTTGGTTATGATTTTTTCATGTTTTAAATTATGTATTTACATGTTCTAATGGTGGTTTGGATACTTGGTTGCATGTGAATGTTTAATTGGTATTGCATTTTTGTGTTGGAAACACTATGCCCCCAATATGTTTGATAAAATACCTAGGAGAATGCTTTTACTATATTGTTGGACTTTTAATAGTAATATTGCATTGTATGGTCTGGTAACATAACCCTAATTAATATAAATGGTTTAAATATTTTGAAATGGTTAAATGGAATGATTTTGTGGTCATGGTTATGGTTAATTGAACTCTTTATGGGGTATGATGGAATCCCCCAAGTTAATATGTTAATGGAACACATGTGGGCTTTATGGGACTCCCCAATAAAACTTAATAATAGAACACGTGAAGGGTACATGGGATTTCCCCAAGTTAACTTGGTAAATAGATACACAAGAATCTCATTTAGGGGATTACAGTTAACCCATATAACTTGGTAAACCCATCTTAGGATAAAGGATTTCAATGAATGCTAAACCCAATTTCCTTTCTCGGCATGGTAATATATATGCATGATCTGTATGCATATGGTTTATTTACTTAGTTTTACTAGATGGTATTATGTTATTATTATCCTAAGTTCATGCTAGCGTTCATCCACTAACCCATCTTTAGGAGGCTATATCCCCACAGAATGCAGGAACCGACAGTTCTACTACTCCTTTATAGTGATTAAATTTTTGGATCAACTTTTGGATTGAAGTGATGAACTTTCATCTTTCTAGAATACTTCATTTCATATTATGGACATTTTAATATACTTTGCTTTTTATGAAGATTAGTTTGAGCTATGGTTCATGGCATGTCCCAATTGGATATTGTTTTTTTTTTGTTTGAGGCTTTTTGGGAACTACTATGGGTTGGTATGGGCAGGATCAATAGTGGTGTCAACCTTGTTATTTGTATTGGTATTGCGACTGATATCATTGAACAAAATTTCACACTATTCCATCCTTTTATATTATATTAGGGTACTTCATTTGGTTATTATTATGGTTTTGGATTACGATATCAGTTAGTTATCATCATTGGTTTGATTTGTGTAGGTTGGTCTCTGTTGGTTCAGTCTTAATCATAGAACTATCCTAGAGTCTGGATTAATGTAATTATATTCTATCTTGTTATATGTTCAAAATTCATCTAACTCAGGGTATATACTGGATGGTTGGGTTAGGTATCAGGGGTAGTCTTTGGTACTAGTTTGACTTGAGATGCCCATTACAACAAGGCCATTTTTCGGGCCGTGTCAAGTTAGAATCAGAACTTTAGGTTCATGATCAATTGGGAGTCCATAATGATGTGTCTAGTAGAGTCTCTTTTAAGGGTGTGTAGTGCGTCACACTCATAAGGAAGAGGCTACAAGATATTTTGGAATGTTTTACTTTATTGGTATTCTATTGTCCAGATTCAAGTCTAAGTCTTGGAATCCTCTCTAACACTGATTTGTTTGTATTTCAGATCATGCCTCAATGATCTGGAACACAAAGAAACTCTTTTATCCCATTTGGGGATAAAGTGAAAGGGACACAAGGGGTACATACTTGGTTTAGGGGTCTAGTCCCTGATATATTCCACCGGTTCTACTAGTCCGCTTCATGTTGAGGTAACGGATGAGGAATTTTTCTAATTGATTCAAACAATTGCTCAGTTGGTTGCTGCTCAGGTTGAGCGGGATATATCCTGTGTTTCATCCATTAAGGCCACGAGAGTTGGGCAATTTATAAAGATAAACCCTCTTACTTTTACTAGTGTGAAGGTGAAGGAGGATCTACAGAGTTTCTTTGATAAAATAGATAAAATATATACGGTGATGTAGCCACAAATATGGAAGGGGTGAATTTTACAGCTTATTAGGTCAAGGATATTGCATACCAGTTGTACGAGGAGTAGAATAGGAATAGATGTTATATTGAATAGTTGTCCTTATAGGAGACTTTTTTAAATGCCTTTCATGATTGTTTCTTCTCTTAAATGCTAAAAAAAGCAAAGGTAAAAGAATTTGTCAATCTATGACAAGGGAAAAGGCTAGTTAAGGAATATTTCTTGAAATTTCATCAGCTATCAAGGTATGCTCCAGAATTGGTGTTTGATATGATGGCAAGGTTTAGAAAGTTTGCTTCTGGACTATCTCGAGATTTGATTCTTGAAAGAAAGACTTCATTGCGGATTAAGGTTATGGATATGTCTAGTTTGGTGGTTCATATGCAGTAGGTAGAGGAAGTGAAGAGAAAGCATGCTAAATTTGGGGAAAGGCTGGGTAAGAAGTCTAGGCCTTCTAAAAACGGTGATGGGCAATAATAAGGTAGCCGGGATGGAAGTAAATAGAAAAACAAGAAGTGAGGGAGTTCTCATTCTTTCTTTTCTGCTAGTACTCCTTAATCGAAGCCTTCAAGTGATAGGCGTCAGCCGAGTGGTGATAATTTTTGGGCATAGGGTGACCAATTTCAGATGTGTGGGGCATAGTCAGTTTTTTCATGCCCTCCTAATTAATTTTATGGTCGTCTTCATTAGGGATTATGGGATGAAGCGAGGGACAGGTATTATAAGTGTGGTTAGCCATGCCATATACTTAGAAACTTTCCAGTTGTCAGGGGTACTTGAGGAGCCGTCGAAGATCTCATTGCTTTATCTTCTACACCTGTACTGGTGTTGCTTCAGTGTTTTCTCCTTCTTCGAGTGCTGCTAGTGGTCAGAATAGGTTATATGCTCTTATATCTCGACAGTAGTCTGACGCATCACTTGATGTCGTGACTAGTACATTACAACTCTTTTCTCGTGATGTGTATTGCTTGATCCAAGGTCCACTCTTTCTTATGTGACTCCATTTTTGGCTGTGTATTTTTGTTTTGATCCTGAGGTAATATTGAGTACCTTTTTTGTTGCTACCCTAGTAAGTGATTTAGTTATTACTAAAAGTGTCTATAGGGAGTGTGATATCTATTAGTAGTATGCAGAATTTGGTAGATTTGTTTAAACTCGAAATAGTGGATTTTGATATTATTCTAGGGATGGATTCGTTAGACTCTAGTTATGTGTCTTTCAATTGTCAGACTCGTAAGGTTGTTTTTAGGTTCCGTAGTGAATCAGTTATTAAGTTGGATGGTGGTTCCATAGCTCCTAGGGGAGGTTTACTTCTTATAATAGAGCTTGAAGATTATTCTCCAAAGGGTATCTCTAACATCTGGTTTGGGTTAAAGATTCCAACCTGGAGGGTCCTTCATTACATTTTGTTTAAGTGGTTAATAAATTTCTTGAGGTCTTTTTGGATGATCTTCCTAGCGTTCCTCCGTATAGGGAGATTGATTTTGGTATTGGTTTGGTTCCAAAAACTCATCCAATATCTAGTCCACCTTATATAATGGCTCCGACTGAGTTGAGGAAACTCAAGGAGCGACTTAAGGATCTTCTAGATAAGGGTTTTATTCATCCTAGTGCATCCCCGTGGGGTGCACCAATTTTATTCGTGTGCAAAAAGGATGGTTCCCTTCGAATGTGCACTAACTATCGATAATTAAATAAGGTAACGGTTATGAACATGTAACCTCTTTCAAGGTTAGATGATTTATTTGATCAGTTTCAAGGAGCAAAGTTTTTTTATAAGATAGGTCTTTGGTCTGGGTATCATCGACTTAAGATTAGTGACTTGGATATCCCTAATATGGCTTTTCGTAATCGATGCGAGCACTTTGAATTCCTCGCAGTGTCATTTGGTTTGAATAATGCCCCAAAGATATTTATGGATTTGATGAATAAGGTTTTCAGGCAGTTTTTGGATCTTTTTGTCACTGTCCTCATTGATGACATCTTGGTGTATTCTAAAAGTGAGGTGGATCATTCCAATCACCTCCATGTTGTGTTGCATACCTTGATGGAACAACAGTTGTATGCCAAGTTCTCCAAGTGTGAGTTTTGGTTGAACGTTGTGACTTTCTTGTGTCATATTATTCCTAGTGAGGTGATCATGGTAGATTCACAAAAGGAGGTTGTAGTACAAATATGGCCTAGACCCATGACTCCAACCAACATTCCGAGTTTCTTTTGTTTGGATAGGTAAATATAGGCGGTTTGTTGAATGTTTATCGACGATAGCTACGCCTTTTACCAAATTAACTTACAAGAAGGTAAAGTTTTCTTGGTAGGATATATGTGAAGGGAGTGTCAAGAAGGTTACGGATAATTTAACTTCGACTTTTATTTTGACACTACTTGAATATAATGAGGGGTTTGTGGTTTATTTTGATGCATCCCAGGTGGGAGTTGGTTATGTTTTGATGCAACATAGGAAGGTTATAGCCTATGCTTCCAGGCAGTTGAATATGCATGAGAAGAGTTATCTTACTCATGAGTTGGAGCTTTTAGCGGTGGTTTTTTCTTTAAAAATCCAGCAGTATTATTTTTATGGAGTGCACATGGACATTTTTTTAGATCATAAGACTCTACAGTATGTGTTTACTCAAAAGGAGCTAAATCTCAGTCAGAGGAGATAGTTGAAGCTTCTAAAGGACTATGATATGAGTCTTTACTACCACGCAGGTAAAACTAATGTAGTTGTTGATGCTCTTAGCAGGGTGTCCATGTGAATTTTAGCTCATGTCTATCAGAAGAAGCAGGAATTGGTGAAAGATATTCATCGCTTGGCTAATCTAGGAGTTCGTCTCATGGACTCCAAGGATGGAGAGGTAATGGTATAGGAAGTGGTGTGGTCATCTCTAGGTGCAGAGATTCAGGAGAAGCAAGTACTGGATCCTGTCATGATAAAAATCAAGAGTGGTATTGGTGTGAAAAAAGGTGATGGTTTTTTATATCAGTGGTGAAGGTACTTTATGGTACCAATTGAGTTTATGTGTTTCTGTTTTGAACGATTTACAACAGAGGGTCTTGGCTAAGGCGCATGAATTGCACTATATTATTCATCCTATTTCAGCAAAAATGTATCATGATCTCAATGACAATTATTGATGGAGTGGTATGAAAAGGGATATGGTTGATTTTGTGGCCAAATACTTGGTGTGCCAATAAGTTAAAGTTGAGCTTGGTGGGTTATATCAAGAAATTTATTTGGCTAAATAGAAATGACAAGTTGTCAATATGGATTTTGTTACTAGTCTTTCTCAGTCTCAGAATCAGTTTGATTTTGTTGGTGCGGACTAGCTTTTTGGTGGAGGGTTATGTGAGGTTTTATCTTCATGATATTGTAAGGCTGCATGGAATACCTATTTTGATTATCTCTGATCGTGGTATGCAGTTTTATCTCACTTTTGGTAGTCTTTTTAGAAGGGATTGGGGACTAAGGTCAGTCTGAGTACTGCTTTTCAGCCTCAGATGGATGGGTAAGTAGAAATAACTATTCGAACATTGGAGGACATGTTTCATGCATGTGTGATTGATTATGGTGGAAATCAGGTAGAGCATCTACTTTTGGTGGAGTTTACTTACAAAAATAGCTATCATTCCACTATTGGTATGGCCCATTTTGAGGCATTACATGGTAGAAGGTGTAGATCTCTTATTGGTTGGTTTGATCTGGGTGAGTCAGATATATTTGCGCTGAATTCGGTTTATCAAGACATGTAAAAGGTAAAGGTGATTCGAGATAGGCTTAAGGTTGCCCAAAGTTACCAAAAGACCATTGTGGATGTAAGCGTAGAGACTTAGAGTTTGAGGATGGGGATAAAGTATTCCGAGAGGTATCTCTTATGATGGGAGTAATGCGATTTTGTAAGAATGGGAAGATCAGTCCTTGATTTATTTGTACTTATGAGATTTTGCATATGGTTGGTAATTGGCTAATGAATTTGAGTTGTCTTCTAGTTTGGGCTTTATTCATCCGGTATTTCACGTCTCTGTGTTTGAGAAAGTGTGTGGGTGATCTTTCTTTGGTTATACCTTTGGAGGAATTTGATTTCTCAGATTCAGTGTCATATGAAGAGGTCTCAATTTAGATTCTACATAAGCAGGTTCATCGGTTATAGAACAAGGATATGGCATCGGTTAAGGTTGTATGATAGAACCCCAAAGTGGTAGAAGCTACAAGGGAAGTGGAGGAGGACATGAAATCCAAGTATTCACATCTATTTTCTAATCCTGGTATTCATGTAGAAGGTATATGTTCTTCAACATACTTTTGTTTTCAAACTTTTTTAAGGAAAGATAAATGTCTTTGCATCTTTATTTTGTAACTTAGTTAAAGGTTGGATTGATATTTGTTAATTCTTGAGGTTACCCTACCTTGTTCGTCATTAAGGGGTGAATTTTCCTAGTGGGCGAGACTATAACGCCCTAGGTTTTTGACTCTTAGAAAATTTTCTAGATTTTTGATTTGTTGACAAGTTACGACTATGGGAAATAGGTCGTACACTAGAATACGAGTGGTATGGGTTGGTCATATGCAGACCAGTCATTGATAGTGGGTCAAATTTGGTTTCTGGAATGGATACGACTTAGGTGGTGCAAGTCGTATTGGTGGATACGAGTTGTTAGGTTTGGTTTTTTCCTTCACTTTATCTAACTTAAGTTTGATGTGAGTACACGTGGCTCACCATGAGACATAAGCCAAGGTACGAGTCATACTATGGACTTGTATGGGGGAGGATGTTCAATCCTCTTGTAATTCTATTCTTCTAGGGGTACAGGTCAAGGGTACTAGTCGTATACTTGGATATGACTTGATTTGGGTGAGTCATACCTTGGACATTGTTGGGTCCAAAAGGGAGGCCTTGGGTACGGATAGTGGGTACCATTCGTACAGGGGATAAGATTCGTATAGGGTAGTCGTACCCTGTGACGGGAATTGTATGCAGTTTAAGTAAAGCAAATTTAGATATTTCCCCAAATAATCTATTAAGGCCCTATCACTTTTAACACACTTGGGAGGTTATTTTCCCTATTATTCTATTCACTAACACTTAGTAAATATTCTCTAATCCATTCTAAGACTTTTGGAAAAAGTAAGCTAGGGTTTCACATTAAGGATTAATTTGGGGCTTGTGTTGGTAATTTGCCTCCACCAACTACTCAATTTAAGGCATTTACTCCTTCCATCTTCGTTAGTTCCAACTAAAGTTATATTTTGTAAATTGTTTTCATGACATAATTGCAATATGGTTTTGGGTTTTCAAATATATGTTGGGTTTTTTGGTTATAATGACTTGGTTATGGTTTTTCCATGTTTTAAATTATATGGATACATGTTTTAATGGTGGTTTGGATGGTTGGTTGCATGGGAATGGTTAATTCACATCGGATTTTGTTTTTTGAAACACTATGCCCCCAATATGTTTGATAAAATGCCTATGAGAATGCTTTTATTATATTATTGAACTTTTAATGTACTATTACATTATATGGTTTGGTAATGGAACCCTAAATGGTATAAATGGTTTGGAATGGTTAAATGGAATTGTTTAGTGGTCATGGTTATGGTTAATTGAATTCCTTGTGGGGTACAATGGAATCCCCCAAGTAATCATGTTAATGGAACACTTATGGAGCACATGGGACTCCCCTAAGCAAACTTAATAACTAAACACTTGTGGAGTACACGGGATACCCCCAAGTTAACTTGGTAAATTGGTGCATGGGAATCCCTTTACCCAAAAAGGTTTAGCTAAGGACAATAATTGGAGGATATAGTCGGCATGACAAATCCACTATTAATAGCCTTGGAAAATACTAAATGGAATAATGGATTGGTTCATTGGAAATTGGTTTAATTGGGCAATAATTGAAGGGTGTTATATCTAGCCATGAACGTGAGAGTTCAATGAATGAACACTTGAAACTCATAGTTGCCGATATGAGGGATTGGTTATGGCGACCATATATGATACTATGAGGTACACGGGATTACTTTAAGTACACTTTACATATGTATCATAGAGGGCAAAGGGTACTTAGGAATCCCCTACTCTTATGGTATCTTCTGTTTATGAGGCTACACGTATTCTGGCATGTTCAGGTGGTTACAATGGACCCATATAGCCCATGGGTAGTTTAGGACCGTTAGGCTACACATACAAAGGTTAATGGATTTAAATTCATGCTAAACCCGATTCCTTTTCCCGACATGGTTATATATGTATGGTTTGTATGCATATGGTTGGTTTACTAGATGGAATTATTTTTTCCTTATCTCGAGTTAATTCTAGCTTTCACCCACTAAACCATCTTCGAGCAGGTGTATCCCCAGGCAATGTACGAGACAACCATTCTACTCGTCCTTCATAGTTATTGGATTTCGGCATCAACTTTTGGATTGAATTTGTGAGCATTCATCTTTCTGGAAGACTTTATTTCATGTTATGGATATTTTAATATAATTTGGTTAATTTATCGATATTGGTTTGAGCTATTGTTGGCGGCATGTCCCAATCGGATAATGATTTTCTTTTGGTTAGAGGATTTTGTGGAACTATTATAGGTTAGTATGGGAGGTATCGGTATTGGTCTCAACTTTGTTACTGGCATTGGTATTGGTACTGATACCGTTGGACTAAATATCTTATTGTTTCCTACTTTTATATTATGTTAGGGAAATTCATTTAGTTATTATAATGGTTTTGGCTTATGGTATCGACTGATTATCATCATTGGTTGGGTTTGGTACGTTTGGGCTTGGGTGATTCGGTCTCAATTATTGATTATCCCAGAGTTTGGATTAATGTAATTACACTCTATCTTGTTCTATGTTCGAAAGTCATCCGACTTGGGGTATATGCTGGATGGTTGGGTTGGGTATAGGGGTGGTCTCTTGTCCTGGTTGGACTTGAGAGGCCCATTACTACAAAGCCCCAGGTCGGGTCAGGTCAGAACCCCTACCACTTATGCAGTAGCCGCTAAAGCGCCAAAAGACACTACTTAAGCAGTATCCGTGTAGACACCAGTTGTTTCTTAAATGACAGTAGGTCTCTTAAGTGGTGAGCGCTTAAGCAGCCTAGTTTCCTCTTAAGTCACACTTGCATAACTTATAGGGGTGTTAAAACCCCATTTAGCTCAATTTACCCAAATTTTCATCAATCCTCTAGAATATTGAACACTAAAAAGTTGAAAAACTTGGGAGAATCATTTGTGGATGATTTTGGAGCTTTAGTGAAGTTAAATTACTTATTTCTTCTTCAAATTTGTGGTAAGCTTCCATTAATTTCTTTGTTTGATCCTCCATATTTTTCTAAAATTTCTAAAATCTTGGTGGCTTGATTATATCACCATTGGAGTTTGGAATTCACCCATTTTTAGGATAATTACTCATTGAGCATAAAGGTTGTGTTGGTATCGAAAGTGCAATTCCATAAATGGTCTCAACATGTGATTTTTGAATAATTTTTGCCCCGTAGCATAATATTACAATATGGGTATCATTTTTCATATTTTGATAAGTAGATTGTGATTAATATAGCGTGGCACCTTGTAGAACTTTTTCAAAAGGGTAAATCAGTGGTTTAGCAAATTCTTTAAGGTTTTCTTTTGTGTACAGATAGGATCTGTTTACCCTCTTCACATATTGAGCTATTTCATAGTATGATTATAATAAAATGCTAAATATGGGCTGGGATTTAGGTGTTGAATGTATGATTGACAATATTGGTATTAGTTGGACTGTTTAAGCTATCTTGAAATCGAGATTTAGGCATAATTTACTTAGTTTATCATGTTTTAGGTAGAATTTCTATCCTAGGATTATTTATGACTTATTTAACATCTATAAGTGGATTTAGATACCTTATCCTAGTCTAGGATGGGATTTCTATTAAAACTGAAATTTGGGTATTAGACATGGGTCCCTCTGGCCTACCTTAGGTGAAGAATTGTCTTAAATTTTGTAGACAAATTTAAGGATGTTGAACCCTTATTAATTATTATTTTTGGACTTTTAGAAGATTGAATACTTAATGAGTATGCTATTTTGGTAATAGGAGTTGGTGAGAATTTTGGGTAAAATATATTGTTTTATTAGTATTGTTTACTTATGCAGCTTATTGTTAAGGCTTATGGATAGATATGGTTTGTTGATATGGTCTACGGATATATTCTATTTATATGAGTTCAGATTCAAGTCAAATTATTAGTGATGATATTGATAATATGAGTTTCGGTTCAAGTCCAATAATTAATGATGACATTAATACTATAAGTTCCGATTTAAGTATGACTAAGGATTTTATGATGTTGATATGTCAAATGATGTTGATACTATTGAGGAAGATATGAGATTCAGTTTGAGTCTGGCATTAGGAGTTAGGAATGATATGATATGATACTAATGGTTTGATTATTATAACTGATATTCAATAGAGTTATGGATCTTTGATTATTTAATTTACTTTGATTATCACCTTTGGACTTATGAAGGCCTGCATTGGGTTTTTTACTTTTCCGCACTCATTGGCTTCTGGGGGCCAATTTAGTGGCTATAGTTGTGTGATCTTTATGTTTCTATTCTAAATTTATTTATTTATTCATGCACAACAGTTTTGAAGCTTATTTCTAGGTTTGCCCTTTTACTTTGACTTAGCTTATTTTTGTTATATTTTATCGTAAATATATCATACTTTAGCTTGTTTGCCAATGATTTCTAAAGAGTACCTATGGTTTTGGTAATCATACTACACTTCTATACCTTTTTGGTGTAGATTAGAGTACTAATAAATGCCACTGACGTGACAATCATGCTAAGATTATTTAGGAGATAGGGTGAGTTATCAAAGTTGGATTTGCCCCATTTCCTTCTATATCTATGTCTAGTCTTTAATTTACGAGACTGATTACATTTGCCTATTTCAGTACTTATGTTCCATTTGAAGTAGATCTTGTACTGACACTACTAGGTTGTGGGATGATTGTTGATGCTTTATCTATATTTTGGACTATATCTATTGTCTTATTATAATTATAAACATTAAATTGTTGATTTCCAACTTTTAGGCCATTTTTTCACAAAATTAACCAATTGCCTATAGATTTGAGCTACGATTTGGCTAACCTACTTGAGGATAAAGTAAGTGGAGTCATTGCTTATAAATCAAGTTGTGACAAAATTGATAGCAGGGCCTAGGTTCACTAGTATTGTTAGTACAAGAGAAAGTGTCTAGTAGAGTCTTGCAGATTGGAACGATGAGTTGTTTCTTATCTTAGGGAAGTTATAGGACATTTTTAGGAGTTCTTCACTTCATTCAATCATTTCATGCTTAGAGTTTGAGTTGATTTCTAAGGAATTCCTTTGGTTTCACTCTTTCACAGATGCTTAGGACATGTGCTAGTGCTACTTGAGAGGAGGATCCCCATGCTAATCCTAGGGATAATGTCGCTGATTGTTGATGACCTAGAGGTTGTGTAAAATCTATGGATGTGTCCCCAGATAAGGGCTAGGATTATGGGCCTTTATCAGACCCTATTCATACTCTCGAGCCAAAGATTCTTCCGCCCAACCAATGGTGGACCTGTGACCAGCCAAGGATCCACCAGGGTTTATTTCTTCTATAGATCTCAGAGATGCTTTCGTTCAGCTTTTGGGATTGGATGATGGTGCACCATATGATGTTTCACAATCTTCAGATTAGAGTAGTACTAAGGCAGGGGTGCAACCTACAGTTATGATTTTAAGAGTTGTGGTCTTTCCTGCACTAATAGTTTCCCTGTAGATAGTCTCCTAGCCGATAGTTTCTTAACTGGTTGAACCTTTTATGTTTGTTGAGGAGAAGAAGGTGTTGTGTATATTCTTGAGATTGACTCCACATAGGTTTTCTGGTTCATCCAGCAGGATGCGTATAGGTTTTTGATTGCTTGTGAGGATAGGATCCATAATTTATAACTAGTTAAGACTCATAGTTTGGATTACACTACTTTTTAGTTGGGCTTGGAAGATCGACATTGGTGGAGAGGTCATCTCAATTCCAGGCCAATTGGATATTGGCCATTGACATGGACTCATGTCACACCCCGAGTATGTAAGACGCTACACAGTGCTTATGACCCCAAAGGACCACAAGCTAACCCATGACTAATATCTGCTGTGAGCACTAAATAATAATCATGTAATCAATGCAAAAAATTTGCTGAAATGCCATAAGGTTCAAAATATGTAATACCGATAAAGAATATCAACTGAAAGAATAATCTGTAAAACTGAATACTGTCTGAAAGTCTAGTCTAGAAAGCCTCTAACTGAACTGTCTGAGAGTGGATTTGATGGGACAATACCCCAACTAACTCCATCTGCTGAAGTACTAAGTCTACTGTAATAATGAAATAAACGAATATCCTTGAATGATGAGGAATCACTACTAAATCTAATACTACTGGATGAATCTGTATCTGTCTATGTGCGGTCAAGAACCTGAGTGTTTGTACCGATGATATGAGACATCATAGCTCAAATAAAGAGTATAAGCCAGTACGTGGAATGTACTAGTATGCTAGATGAGGTAAGGTTGAATGCAAGGGTACTTTTATGTTCAATGCTGAAATTAGTTATATTAATTTCCATATGCTTCCTATGATACTATCTATCGGAAACAGCCTTTCTACCTCTTTAGAGGTAGAGGTATGGACTGCATACATCTTACCCCCCCCCCAGACCCCACTAGGTGGGAATACACTGGGTTTGTTGTTGTTGTTGTTCCTATGATAGTAAATTCATAATTTTTGGATTTTTAGTTCTCCATAACTATGTGCCTCACTTTAATCAAGCTCATGAACCTTATCAGTTTTTCTTCTTTTCAGATTTTATAACTCCAATATTTGCTTTCTGACGTCATCTTAATTCTTCTTTAAAGTCTAATCACCCAATAAAGTTTTATTTTGAATCTAAATAGTTAGCTAAACAATTTCATCAAATTGAAAATATCAGACCCTAAGATTCACAAGATTATAGCTTGAATTTAAAATACATGTTTACCTTGCACAAGACTCCCTATTTGTGAATATCATATTAATAAAAATACCTACATTAGTAGTAGGATTTCCATTTAACATAATTATGAACTAGATTTAAACATCTAAGTGTTATGTTATGTAATTAAACTTTTTCCTACTTTGTAGGCTCAATGGTTTTTATTCCTTTTCTTTGTTGACCTGATAATACAACATGACTTTACAACAACTACAGCACCATAAAAACTAAAAATAACACCAGCAGGAGTGCTACATATAGCCAGCTATATATTTAAAGGAAAAGAGACTGATAGGATGTTGTCAAAATCGAGCAAGCTAGAATTACCATTGAAGTAAAGGGCAAATGAGAAAAAAAAAAAGAACGAAATAACCATAACACATTTAGACACCCAGGAAAATGCTTTTCTTAAAAAATGTGTTTTTCCAAAGCGGAATAGTAAGTATGCTAAGTATTCATGATTGACCCAATACAACTAAGACCTGGAATAAAAACTTTCACTATCTAATCAGTAGCAGGCACACAATAGAAACAAGAGAAGTTCTACCAACAGATTGTACTACAACAGATAAAGAAATGAAGACTGACCTTGATTGTTACTACGAACAGATGGACAGTTTATTGATTGATTAGCAACCACTTCTCCTGATGAATGAATATTGAATCCTAGCATATTAGGATTATGTGTTAATCCTAAATTTAGAAGTTGAATTTGTGCAATGATATTCATTGTAACATCTTGCTCAATGACATTTCTTTGAGCATTGATTTTTTCCTGCATTCTATGTTTTATCCTCTCTTCTAGCTCATCCAATCTCTTCTCCACCATTTTACAATAATATTTGAAGAGGATCAAAAAGCATTTACTTTCTATTTCAAAAGAGACTTGTTAATCCTGCGTCCAAATAGTCTTACTCGACTAGGATGATTAGTCCTCTTAACTATTGTGAAAGCATCAGTTGATTAAGTAACATCTTCACTTTCTTGAGTCTCTAATCTCTCCATTTCAACCTACACATCAAATTCAAGAGAAATTAAATTTAGTTGATTCAATATTTATGGAAAAAATGATCTTGATCAATTTTGAATTCAAAAATTTTATACTATTTTGTTTGTAATCTCTTCAGATGTGTCCTTATATACTCAGACAGGTTTCCTTCTTCTAATAGCCACAAAGAAATTCTTATTTGAAAAAGCACCAGAATTTTCCTTCTTATTTTCTAGTTACATGCAAGTCAACATTAAAATAATATCAAGTAAACTCAACGAGTTCATAGTGACAATATGAGAAAACACCAAACATCACGGATTAGAGCAAAACTTATTTTGCCTATAGTGTGCGGTTAATTAAAATTTTTCCTATTTTCTTTGTTAGTATGGGACGTATCCTGCAAGACAATATTAATGAATACATTTTTAAAAATAGATTGAGATAGTGAAGGTTTAAACACAAAGAATTTGATGTCTTATATCAAAAGAAAGAACGACATAAAAAGGAAGGTCAGGCGCGATGAATTCAATGATAAATGCATGCTAACAATAATATAATAGTTGGACATATTGATATCATACATCATCTTCTTTTTAATTCCAATACTTAAGGATATCCTCAAATACAGGTTCTGAAACATTGTTAAGCCTTTTTGCCCTTCGAATTTCATCATTGGTGCAGGCATAAAAGTAAGTTTTCTTGAGTCCAGACTTATACCCTCTAAACGCAATATCAATTGATCTCATAGTCCAGTCATTCCCATTGTTAAAAATGTCTTATTTCTCCTATAATTTTGTTGAATTGGGTTAGTGTAAAAATGTAAGACCCGGCAAAATCTTGCGTCTAATTCAGCTTTTTAAAGATTTAAAATAATCCAACACTTAGTCTTATTTCGAGCCTCTAAACTTCGAGGATTTATTTGAAAACCTTCCCAACATTTGTTTTTTGATTTTCAAGTTACGTTGTGATAGGGCAAGGACGTAGTACATCCCGTGTAAGATTTAGAATTTTTCGGATTGCGTAAGGGCATGTTTGGGTTTCCAAACCAGTAGCTCAGGGCGATCTGCCCTTGCTGCCCAGGGTAGGGCATTGCTCCAAGCAAGGCGTAGCCCCGGCCTCCCCACCCCTATAGAAAGGCACCGCCCTGGCTAGAGTGGAGTACTAGCAGGGCACTGCCTTAGGGATCGCCTGGTGCCCAATTTTTCAGCATTCAAATTTCGTGTCTTAGGGGTTATTTTAGTTATTTTTCCTTCATATATATACCCAATAACATGGGATTAAGCCTCCATTGAACCAAAATATACTTTTTTTGCTCAAAATTCTCTTAAGAACACAAGCTAGGGTTCTATTGAAGATTTAATTACAAGGATTTCTCTTCGTGAAACCTCTTGAAATCACGAAATAAGGTATGTGTCGTATTCATCCATGGACTTCTTTCATTCATGAAGTCTAAAAACCCTATTTTAAATTATGAATTATGTTATTATGTTGTGGGTTGATTATGTTTATGTGATTGAGATTGTATAAACTCGAAATTAGGATCTTTATGTGTTTTTATGAATCCTCGATATCATATGAGTTGAAAACATGTAAATTTGGATGTTCATGATGTAAATTTTTTATGATTAGACCTATGACTAAGTTGTACATGTAAGGTGTTTGATAAAATTCCTAAGATGCTAGAAACCATGCAATATAGCTAAATTGTGACTATGTGATGGATTCATGATATGCCCTTATGTCCCAATGACTTACATGTTGATAATATGTCTTGTAAATGTTGTTGAATTGATCATGAAATAGTCTTATGATATAATTCTATGCTTCTTCAAAATCCTACTTATGTACAAGATATATGATAACCATGTACTTCATAAAATTCCCCAAGTTATGATATTATGGATTGTTGATGTTGATCATGTATTCAAGAAGTGTCATGTTGAGTCAGTTTCCTTCCATCGAGTCCTGGGGGTTCTTGTACATGAAAAATATAGTTGTGTAGCTAGAGGCGAATCATGTTTTCACGATATCTTCAGTCAAGCCATGATCCATAGAACTCAGACAGTCATGGGACTCAGGAAAAATCTCAGAAATATCGTGAACTCAATCAGTTATCAGAATTCAGTAACATTCCATCAGTCAATGGAATCCATTTTATTCAGTCCATGTATAGTTCGGTTAATCATATTTAGTGTCTATTCAGATGGGAGCAGTACTTAGTACTGAGTGAACCCAAGGATGGGAATACACACTGCCAAATAACGGTGTGTTTCTTAGCAGTCATCCTTGCATTCTAGAACTATGTATCCAACATAGGTTAAGACATCAATACTATCAGATTAAGGGTTTATGAGGTGGACCAACTCTGTTAGAATGAGGATTCCACCGCGTTCTTATATGGGGACACTATCAGATAAGGGTCATTCATAGCCTGTCCTTACCAGTGGCGTGGTATTAAAACCCTTCTAATCAGGGCACAGATTGGACCCTAGATCATCTATTATAGCGCACTTGGGGAATGTCGGTCAGATGACTACCTCCCACAGTTTCATGTCAGTCTCAGTAAAAGAACTTACATAGTTCTTTAAATTTTAGGACTATAAGATACAGTCAACTCAGATACAGTACAGAACTCAGATAGTTCAATCACACTCAGGACTGTTAGAAACAGTCACTCATGTTATCAGTATTCATGTTATCAGTGTTTAGATTCAGTGATCACGTTATCACGATCTCAGTTACTATGTATTCATGTATACATTCTGACGTTCATATTATTCAGTCAGTTAGTATTGTTCATGCACATAAACCCCTTGCATCAGCCTACCTCACATGCATACTCAGTATATTCCATCGTAATGATGCATTTGAGCTATGGTGTTTTATTTTATACCATAAGTTCAGAAGCACGAGCTCCACAGCAGCATTAGTTTTCTAGTTTCCACAGTCAAAATTAACAATGAGTCCTCATCCTTTGAGGACATCATTATTTCTTTATGTTATCATTTATTTCAGTTCAGTTTTTGCTAGATGGTGTTAGTTGGGGGAATATCCCATTCAACTCCTTATTCAGACAGTTAGAGGCTTTTTAGACTATCATTTTTTAGATAGTTTATTTCATTTGTTTTCGGTATTTCATACCTCACCAAATGTTATCTTTTATCAGATTTGAACCTTATGGCCTAACAGTTATAAGTATTCCACATTTATACTCTATATTTTGCAGTGTACAGGTACAGATATCAATCATGGATTAGCTAGTGGTCCTTCGAGATTGTTAGTACCGTGTAGCATTCTGATTACCAGAATTGGGGCATTACAAAAAAATATGGAAAATTTTCAAGTGGAAATCAAAACATTGAGAAATTAAACCCTGAATATAACCCCACATATCATCTTATGTATTCAAATTTGTCCAACTTACATTAAGAGGACAAAATTACCCATTCCTTGTCAATGTGCCAAGAAAGATGGAAAATTCAGTGACCGCTTCTTTAGTTGGACTAACAGGATGGTTCAACTTATTTAGTACTGCCAGTTGATAATTAGTTCATCCATCTACTGCTTGCATTTGTGTAGCGCCTCCTTTTCTTTTATTATTATAAGGGCCTACAATAATATCAACGACAAAATTACTGAAATATAATTTTTGAAATAGTATGAACTAATATATATACTCTTGCCTTCTCCAGATTGTTTATTTGCTTATAAATTAGGAAGTTGTGACAGATCTTGCTGCACTCGTTCAACTGTTGGTTGGTTGTGATGCACGAATGGTTGAGTTAGGCAATTTTTGTCACACTTGCTTCTCTACTGGTGCTGCAAGAGAGGTGGAATCTGTAGACACCAATTGCACTTGTTATGTTACTTGAGATTTAGCTAGCACTTGTTGCACTTGTTCTTGTACTTGATATATAGGTGGAACGTTGTTTGACTTCTTCTTATACTTTTAATTATTATACTGTGCATTTATGTCGCTTGCATTCCTCTTCTTCTTGTGTTCTAGTATTTGTTTGTTTCGTAGAGCTGCTTGTGATCCAACTAAAAGAAAGTTTTCAGATTTCTGATGATTTATCAAACACCCTTATTTATTCTTCATTATTCAAGTCTCTGGATGGTCAAGAGAAAAAATGTAATGTCAAGCAGGTGAAAATAACAAAGAAAAACTTAAAACCTTTCATTTCTAGACTAGTAGACAGGGTTCCTCAAATATTCAGAAATGTTATCTTTGTTTATTAATTATCTGATTTTCACATTTTTATTTTGCGACATAATCTATGTTATTCCTGGAAGGGATGATAGGTGCAATTAAAAATTGCAACTCAAGAACCAGATGTGACCGGCAGGATGTTTTGTTGTAGAAGGTGAAAAAGTTGGGACCTAGATATAAGTAGAACAATTATAGTAATTATTCCCTACTATGTTATATATATATATATATATATATATATATATATATATATATATATATATATATATATATATATATATATATATTTGTGGTAGTCTACAACAGAAAATTGGTTCTCATTCACCAGTGATGTCTTTGGTGAGCTAAAGCAATGCATTGACAAAAGATGTGCTCTAGTATTTGATTTATTATTGGCGTTATATTGTTAGTGGGAGAAATATGTAGTTTATGTGTATTTACTGTAACGAACTAAGTATCAGCAATTAGAAGAGAAGAACTAATAATGCCCGATGCAATATTACCTACCTTGCACTTGCTTTAAATTATACTGGTAACATTTTTTGCATTCTGCTAAAGTTTACTAACTGAAATACTCAAGAGAAGATGCATGAAATCCACTCACTTAGTTTGTGCTAATGGGTAGCTCGTCATCTAAATTTTAAGGATTATTTTCTTGTTTACTGAGAACATTCCAGTCATAAACCAAAGGCACAGGAAAATTGTAATACCCTGTATTTTGCAAGCTTAATTTAGCTCTAAGTACGTGAGTAATCCTATATATAATATTTTTATAATCGTCAGTATTTTTCATTTAAGAGCTTACCAATGCGTAGGAAATTTAGTGAGCTTTCCAATGATATAAAATTTACCAAAATCCGATTCTTGGGTGAAGAGTTATAGCATATTTCATAAAACAGTGTGTAAAATTTGCAATAAGCGCGTCACGGAGCATGACCAAATGACAGTTGTCAAATTCAGTGAGTCTCTGTGATCCTGACGCATCGCGCTAAGGCTCATTTTCATAATTATCCTTTTTCCAGTGAAGCTACGCAATGTCGCCACGTCGCAGTGAACTTTCAGGTCTCACCCAGTATGGCAATGCGATTCTACGGCATTATGCCACCGGCCACATTCACAATTGTCAATTTCTATTGACACGGCGTGATAGCACCGTATCACGCTGGGTTCCAAAATTGAGAATTTTTAGTTAATTTTGAGCTTTACTTTCCAAGGTCTTTTAGGTCCTTTTCCCTCATTCTAGTCAGCCTAAAACACAAAATTTAACCATAATAGAGCGCTAAATGCTCATTATTTCATTATTTTCTCAAGATAAAAAAATATTCTCTCACTAATAGAAAATCCTAGCTTCAAGAATCAAGGTCAATCTCAAGAAATCCATCAAAGAATCTTCAAGAATTAGAACACCCGGGTATGTTAGATGTTCATCTATTCACGACTCCATTTTTAAAACCACAAGTTTGTTCATTCATGATTTATATGTTTGAAATTGGATTGTATTTATATTCATGACATTAATTGAGTATAAATCCATGATTAATTGTGGTTACCATGAAATTGAAATAGCACGTATGTTGAATTATGTAATTCCCATGTTATAACCCATGAATGTGCTAGTTTGGGCATTATAGTTGTAATGTTTATATGTTATTCATGATTATGTTGATTTAGTTGTTTTCAACATGTGTTTGATTGAATGATTGTGTGACTTAAATGGTGAAATCATGATATGTTAGCATATGTACAGGCTTATACCCTACAAGTGTTTGATAAAATGTCTCTATGAATGAATTATAGACAAGTGTATATTGTTATGACTTTCAAGATCATGTTATGCTTTATTTTTCATGCTATCGAGTCCTGAGGGTATTTAATACCTAAAAATCTAGTTTTTTACCTATAGCTATAGTTAGTTAAAGAATAGTCTCAATCATGTCACGATCAGTAGAACTCAGTCAGTTACAAACTTCAGTAAAACTTAGTATCAATCTAGTTCAGCTTAGTTCAGTATATCAGTCAATGTATTTTAGTTGGGAGTAGAATTAAGCACCGAGTGATCCTATGGATGGGGACTTACCTACTAGTAGAGGATGTGATCTTTAGAAGCATTTCTTGCATTCCAGAACTACGTAGCCAGTGTAGGTTAAGAAATTAACCTATAAGTTAAGGGTTGATGAGTTGTTTTAACATGCCTGTTGAGGGTTCCACAATTCTCATTAGAGTACCGGCCAGATGAGGTTAACTCTTTAGTGCCTTTACCCATGGCACGCTACTGATACCCTTCTAACTGGGGTTACAGGTTGGACCCTAGATATCTTATTTGGATCATGTCAGTTAGATGATTACTTACCACAATCTCAGTTTCAGTCTTCAGTATGAAACTCAGTTCATTTCTATAGAATCAGGACTGTCAGATATAGCCAATCAATATCAATAATTTAGTTATCAGTAATATCAGATTATCAGTTTCTCAGTATCAGAACTTGGTACTTAGCTTCAGAAAAACTTATTACAGTATACACATATGTGCACAGTATTTCATACTCAGTATTCACTGCAGTTTTAGATATCTATTTATAGTAGTTTCAGTTACTCTATATCATTCAGTCAGTTATTGTTCGTACATATGAACCCTCGTATTCAGACTTACCTTATCTAGCATACCAATACATTCCACATACCTATGCACATTTTCTCTTTCACTATGATGTCTCATAGCCTAGGTTCGGATGCTCAGGTTCCTGACTGCACATAGACAGATTCAGATTTAGCTAATAGTATCAGATTTAGTAGTGAGTCCTCATTTATGGAGGATATGCTTTTATTTTAGTATTATTAGTAGCTTAATATATTAGTAGTCAGAGTTAGTTGGAGGCTTGTACCATCAACTCCACTTTCATACATTTCAGTTAGAAGCTTTTTAGACTAGACTTTCAGATAGTATTTAGTTTTACCAATTATTATTGTTACAGTTGATATTCTTTATTAGTATTTTAGGTTTTGAACCTTCTAGCATTTCATCCTACTTTTCTCATTTACTACAGTATTACTATTTAGTGCTCACAGTAGATATCTATTATGGGTTAGCTTGTGGTCCTTTGGGGTCGTATGCACCGTGTAGCATCTAGGTATAGACTCGGGGCATTACAAACATTGTATCAGAGCCTAAGGTTTAATAGAGTCCTAGAAATACTTAAAGCTACATCAAGTAGAGTCTTGTTCATGGGTGTGTAGTGCGCCACACTTATGGGCAGGAGGCGATGAGATATTTTAGGAAAAATTTCCCTTCTTTCAGTATTCACGTCATATGAGTAAGCATGAGATTAAGTTAAACTATCAATCTAATTCATTTATTTCTTTCTTTATGGAACATGCCTCCCAAAAATACTAACCAAAAAAATAGGGAATCGGTCAGCACCTCATCCCATTCAAGCAGATCCCCTAGACGATCACGTCTCTCATGAAGAATTCAGAGCTGCATTCACTACTCTAGCCTATTTAGTAGCATCTCAGAATAAATGACCAACTACTGTTTAGGCTAACCCAGTAACCAATACTGCATGTAGATAGGATTCAGGTCTTTACCCAAATAATCATCCCTTATTCTTAGGATATAAGTCAGAAGAGGATCCACAAGAGTTCCTCAATCAGGTTTAGAAAGTCACAGATATCATGGGAGTGACTTAGAATGAGAGTGCTAAGTTAGTATCCTATCAACTACAAGATGTAGCTCATACATGGTTCAAGCAGTGGAAGGTAGAAAGGGGTACATATGCAAAGCCCATAGAGTGGGAGGAGTTTTCTATGACCTTCCTAGATAGGTTCTATCCCATATAGCTGAGAGAAGCCAAGGTGTTAGAGTCTATAAATCTTAGGCAAGGTAACATAAGCATGAATGAGTATTCCCTCAATTTTACTAAGTTAGCCAGTTATGCTCCCCATGTAGTTGCAGACAGTAGGTGCAAAATGAGCAAATTTATATCTGAGGTGTCAGATAGTATGGTTAAAGAGTGCAAAACTATGATGTTGATTAAGGGAATTGACATATCCATAATCATGGTCCATGGTTAGCTGATAGAAGAAGCTAAGAATAAGGACAGAGAGGCAGAACAAAAGACCTAGAAAGGTAACTTCAATTTCAATCACCCTAAGTCAAAAGACGGTAATCGTTCTTAGTTATATCCAAAATATTCTATTTCAACTCCATCCTCAGCCAGTGCTCCAGTCCCTAAGTTCAAAAATAGTAACAAAGATAGGGAGCCAGGCTCTCAATCTCATGGTAGTGTCATTAGAGCACGAATAAATCCTCTTTGTCATACATATGGAAAAAATATTAGGGTGTCTACAGAGCTAACGGTGATGTTTGTTTTAGGTATGGCAAGCCAGGACACCAAGTTAGAGACTGTCCTCATTTAGGTTCTAAGGGTTAGTATAACCGACCCCCTGCTCAGTCTGGTCGCTTGAATCAGCAAGGTGCTATTTCTAGTGCTACTAGTGGGCAATGCCCAAATAGGATTTATGCACTTTAGTCCATACAAGATCAGGAAAATTCTCCTGATATGGTCACTAGTATGTTACAGATCTTCTATTTACAAGTTTATGCCTTGTTATATCCAAAAGCTTCTCTATTTTTTATAACCCTTACATAGCAGTCGATTTCAAAGTCAAAGAAAAAACCTTAATAGAACCATTCTCAGTCTCCACCCCAGTGGGTCAGTCTATCATAGCCCAATGGGTATACAGGAATGGTTCGGTTATGATATCTTAGAAAGTCACTTCATCAGATCTAGTAAAATTAGAGATGACAGATTTTGATGTCATTCTCAGCATAGATTGGATCCATTCATACTATGCCTCAGCTGATTGAAGAAACAAAATAGTTTATTTTCAGTTTCCAAATGAACCAGTCCTTGAATAGGGGGTAGTACTACAACGCATAAAGGTCAGTTGATTTCATACCTTAGAGCAAGAAAAATGGCATCCAAGGGATGTTTCTATCATCTCTTGCTAGTCAAATACTCTAGTTCAGAAACTCCTAGTCTTGAGTCAGTTCCAGTAGTAAATGACTTCTCAGATGTGTTTCCCAAAAATCTTCCAGTATTTTAACCCATTAGGGAAATTAACTTCAGAATTGACTTTCTTCAAGGCACTCAACCTATATCTATTCTGTCATACAAATTGGCACTAGTTGAACTCAGATAGTTAAAAGAGTAGTAGAAGGATCTCCTAGGTAAGGGATTCATCAAACCTACCATTTTCTCGTGGGGCGCACTAGTTCTACTCGTGTGTAAGAAAGATGGTTCTCTCAGAATGTGTATACACTACCATCAGTTGAACGAAGTCACAATCAAGACAAATGCCAAATTTCTAGAATTGATGACTTGCTAGACCAACTTCAGGATGCCAGTTACTTTTCTAAGATAGACCTCAGATTAGCCTATCATCAGCTCAGATTTAGGGAATATAACATTCTAAAAATAGCTTTTTGAACTTGGAATGGTCCCTCTGAGTTTCTAGTTATGGCATTTAGTCTTACTAATTCCCCAGCAACCTTCATGGACTTAATGAATCGAGTGTTCAACCACTACTAGGACATGTTTGTTATAGTCTTCATCATTGACATTCTTGTCCATTCTCGTAGTAGGAATGATCATGCAGATCATCGCAAAATTGTAATTAAGACTCTCAGAGCCCATCAGTTGTTCGCCAAATTCAGTACGTGTGAATTTTTGCTAAGTTTTGTAGCATTCCTTGGTCATATTATTTCTGATGATTGCATTAAAGTTGATCCTCAAAAGACCGAAGCGGTGAGAAAATGGCCTAGACCCATTTCTCTATCAGATATAAGGAGTTTCTTAAGTTTAGCTGGATATTATCATTTGTTTGTTGAAGGGTTTTCATCTATTGCATTGCCCATGTACAGATTGACACAGAAGAAAGTCCAGTTTTAGTGCTCAGATTCCTTCGAGAAGAGTTTTAAAGAGTTGAACACTACAATTACCTCAGCCCCAGTTTTGACTCTACCAGATGTTTCAGATGGGTTTGTTATGTACTGTGATGCATTTAGAGTAGGTTTAGGTTATGCCCTAATGTAGAGAGTTAATGTCATAGCCTATGCATCTAGACAGCTTAAGCCCTATGAGAAGAATTACCCGACCTATGATCTTAAATTAGCGGCTGTAGTGTTTACCTTACAGATTTGGTGACACTATTTATATACGGTGCATGTATATATGTTCACAGATCATAAGATCTTGAAGTATGTGTTCCCTTAGAATCATTTGAATTTGCATCAGTAAGGCAACGCGATTCCACCGCATCATGCCACCAGCCACATTCATAATTGTCAATTTCTAGTGACACGGTACAATAGCATCGCATCACACCGGGTGTCAAAATGGGGAAATTTTAGTTAATTCTGAGTTTTAATTTCCAATGGCTTTTAGGTCCTTTTTTCTTTATTCCAGTCAGCTTGAAACACAAAATTTAACCCTAAAGGAGCACTTAATTCCTCGTTATTTCATTATTTTGTCAAGATAAAAAAACTTTCTCTCCTTAATCGAAAGCCCTAGCTTCAAGAATCAAGGTCAATCTCACGAAATCCATCGAAGAATCTTCAAAATTAAAACACCTAGGTATTTTAGGTGTTCATCTATGTATTCCTTTAACCTATAGAGACCACGAATCCATTTTTAAAACCACAAGATTGTTGATTCATGATTTACATGTTTGAAATTGAATTGTATTCATGTTCATGACATTAATTTAGTTTTAATCCATTATTAATTGTGGTTCCATGAAATTGAAATAGCATGTATGTTGAATTGTGTAATTCCCATGTTATAACCTATGAATGTGCAAGTTTGGGTATTGTAGGTGCAATGTTTATATGCTATTCATGATTATGTGCATTTAGTTGTGATCAACAAGTGTTTGATTAATTGACCATATGACATAAATAGTGAAATCATGATATGTTAGTATATGTACAGGCTTATTCCCTACAAATGTTTGATTAAATGTCTCTGTGAATGAATTGTAGACAAGTGTACATTGTTATGTCTTTCAAGATCATGTTATGCTTTACTTTTCATGCTATCAAAATCTGGGGGTATTTAATACTCGAAAATCTAGTTGTTTACCTAGAGCTATAGTCAGTTATAGAATAGTTTTAGTCATCCCAAAATGTATAGAACCCAGTCGGTTACAAACTTCAGTTAAACTCAGTATAAGTTTAGTTTGGCTCAGTTCAGTATATCAGTCAGTGTCTCTTAGTTAGGAGTAGGATTCAGCACCTAGTAAACCCAAGGATGGGGACTCACCTGGTAGTATAGGTTATGATCCTTAGAAGCAGTCCTTGTATTCCAAAACTACATAGCCAGCATAAGTTGAGACATCAACCAACCAGTTTAGGGTTGATGAGGTGTTTAAACCTGCCAGTTGAGGGTTCCACCATTCTCATTAGAATACCTTCCAGATGAGGGTAACTCTTCAGTGTATTTACCCATGGCATGGTACTGACACCCATCCAACTGGGGTTATAAGTTGAACCCCAGTTTCTTATTTGGGGCATGTCGATTAGACTATTACTTCCCACAGTCTCAGTTTCAGTCTTCAGTATAGAACTCAGTTCTATTTTATAGAATCAGGATTCTTAGATATAGTCAATCAATATCAGTAACTTAGTTATCAGTAAACTCAGATTATCAATTACTCGGTATCAAAACTCAGTACTTAGCTTCAGAAAAGCTCTTTTAGAGTATACAGGTATATGCAAAGCATTACATACTTAGCATTCACAGTAGTTTCTGATATCATTTTACAGTAGTTTCAGTTATTCTATATCATTTAGTCAGTTATTGTTCATTCATATGAACCCTCGCTTTCAGCCTTACCTCATCTAGCAGACCAGTACATTCCAAATACTGGTGTATACTTTCCCTTTCTCTCTGGTGTCTCATATTATGGGTTCAAATGCTCAGGGTCCTAACCACACATGGACAGATTAAGATTTACCCAGCAGTATCAGATTTAGTAGTGAGTCCTCATTTATCGAGGATATGTTTTTATTTCACTATTATCAGTATCACAGTATTTTAGTATTTGGAGTTACTTGGGGGCTTGTCCCATCAACTCCACTTTCAGACAATTAGTTAGAGGCTTTTAAGACTAGACTTTTAGATAGTATTCAGTTTTGCAGATTATTATTATTACAGTTCATATTTTTTTATCAGTATTTTAGATTTTAAACCTTATGGCATTTCATCCTACTTTCCACATTTATTACAGAATTACTATTCAGTGCTCACAGAAGATATCAATCATGGGTTAACTTATAGTCCCTTGTAGTCGTAAGCAACATGTAGCGTTTGGGGTATAGACTCGGGGCGATACAAAAATGGGTTGCCAATTCAGATTCAATATAGTGTAGTAGTTTATCATGTAGTAGCACACTAACTGTTCTACAATGCTCACTCCACTATAACTCAATTCATGTAACACTGGATGTTTGAGTTTTCTATTTTATTTTTTTATTTATGCCATCAAATGCAGATGAAATTTTGGAAAGGCATAAAAGTAGGATCAATTATCTTCAGATCAGAGGAGATAAACTCCAGATGGTAGTTGAATAGATAGTCCTAAAGACTATTTAAAACCTTACAAGTCACTGCACAATTGCGTTTCAATAGTTTTCTTATATATAGTCTGGGACTTTAATGCTACTAGATTATGTTTCCAACGGAGGAAGAGGAAATAGAGGAAATGAATGAGATTGGAATTTGATCAAACGTAAAAAAGGTGCATTTAATCTGCATAGCATATCTAAAATCCATTCCTACAAATAAGGAGGTAATAGCTTAACAAAACCCAAATCCCTAGGCTAGAATTTTAATAATGAGTATAAATAAGATCCATAATTTACTAGTAGCAGGGAAACACCACTATTATTGATTTAAATTTTTTAAACACAACCATACTGTGGAAATCAACCAGATATGTTATCAAACCATATCTTGATTTACTGGTTATTTAAGAGATTATGGATACATGATGGGTACAGAAGAATCATAACATGTGTTAGTAATCATGGCGTTGAAAATTTTAACATCAAAATGCATGATGAGATGAGCCTAAATGAAGCAAGATAATGAAGATTCAAAAATTCGCCTTAACTAGCTTGAAGTGAGGCATTATAGTGGTTGTTAATTTGAAGTCACTAAGCATGACATAAAGAAATCACTAGTCGATTATGTGCCCACAGACAAAATATATGACACAATAGTCCGTGTTATAGAAACAAATCTATTTCATTATGTTGGATCGCCGACCAGATAACTGTGTGCTCAAAGGGCTAAAATTTTTGTTTAGAAGCCTATAAGAAAGGGATAATAAGCTATTTCAAAATACCTGAAATCGGGATCGCATAACCTCAAAAGGTTTTATTTAAATACATTATTTGCAATAGAGATCAAAAAAAATTATCGGACCCTAGAGGTATTGCATAATGCTCCAAAACTCCCAAAATCCATATTATCAATAAAGATAAAACAAACTTATCACACCCCTAATATACCTGAAATGGATATCTTGAAAAAAAGACTGCCAGCTTAGAAGAAACTCCTAGTGTTTCATAGTCAACTAAATCCCGTGAAAGAAATGAAAGAGGAAATACTAAGATGCAATGTTCTCTCTATATTTAGAATTAACTTGATCAATTTTCTAAACAAGCATGGATATAAAATATGTACGAAAAGAAAATTTCACACTCATGAAAAAATGAAACTAATGATGAGCGTATATTTACAAAAACATTGTTTTCTAATCATTTTCCTCCATCTTATCCCAATCATTATCTTCAAACTTATCCTCTTATTCCGATGTTTCCACAACTATATCATCTTAATGTTCTTTAGTAGATGGAATATCAACAACAACAATGGCTCCATCTTCTGTTTCCCATCTAAAGTCACCCTCATCTAATCTAGTTGAGGGACCAATGTCATCATTAGGCTCCCTCAAAAATGTTTCTCCCATATTAGGGAAATTCTCTTTCTCTAGATCGTACAAATCAGCAGTCACATAATTCTTTGCATAATAAACATATTTCTCAATTGGATCCGCAACATAAAAAAACATGATAAACATGTGATGCCAACACAAAAGTATCATCTTGAATGCATAAATTGTGAAGGTATACCCTAGTTAAACCATACTCATCTGTTTTATTCTGATGCTAATCATATCTAAACAATACAACACTAAAATAACCATAGTAAACAATCTCAATAATATCTCGAATAACTCCATACTAAAACATGTCTCCATCTATAGGATTTTGTTCCCTAGCACTAGTAAAACTCTCAGTTTTTGCTAAGAAAGTCACTCCACTGTTTTGAGTCTTGCGTGGGGCATCTCGATCTTTTGTATGAAATTGATATCCATTGATGAAATATGTTCTATATCTCTTTTCCACCATATTATTCCCCCTAGATAACAATTTTAAATGATGGGATACTTCAATATTTTTAACTTTCTCTTTAAACCAACTGCTGAATTCACGACTATGATTCCTTGCTCTTATCGTGCATTGGATCTAGTATGATTACTCAATGAATTTTTATGTTTCCTGCAATCAAGAATATTGAATATAATCAATATCCTTTATAAATAGATGTTTTTTTAGCTTATCATAAACAAAAAATGAAGTTTAATATGTAGATATCTTATCGCCACTTCTTCATTTCTCATATTAAAAAGGACATATCGATGTGCTTCATAATGTAACTTTATATCCATAAAAAAGAGAAATTTTTTTCTTTTGACTTCCAATTGGATGACCATTCTTAGTGAATATAGGGAACAAATTCAGAATGGATTCCTCATCTTCAGTTTGGTTACTACAAAATCGCGTCTTCACACTGTCATGTAGGTATCTTAAACAAAATGTCAAACACTCTTCAACCAAATAACCTTATTCTATTGATGATTATGGACATGATAGAATACTAACGAGCCCCTCAAGGTTACATAGGTCCCTCTCAATAGAATGCATCCAGCGTAGATGAATAATACCCCTAAGCTTAATTTAATTTACTAAATGAATAGGCAAATGTAGGATTATATCAAAAAATGTTGGATGAAAAATCATTGTAAGGGTAGATATTATTTCACCAATTTCAGACTCTAGTTTTTCAAGACCTCTCGGCCTATTTACCTTACAATATATGGCTCAAACAAATAGCACAACCTAATCAATATCAATCCAACATTCTTAGGTAGCACTTTTCTAATAGAAACCTGTAGCAAGTGATGCATTATAAAATGAGCATCATGACTCCTGTACTCTAATATCTTCTTCTCCTTTATATGCATGCAATCTGATATATTTGAAGCACACCCTTTAAGTAATTTGAGATTTTTCAAGATGCTGCAAAACAATTTTTCTATTCCGGTTCCATGAGGAATGAAGATTGAGACAAACTTATATTTTTGTTACTATCTTCTACTGGTTGTAGCTCCTCCCTTATTCCTATTTCTTTTAAGTCATACTAAGAATTTGCATGATCCTCTGACTTTTCATCTATCTCCGATATAGTCCAAAGCAAACTATCACATATATTCTTTCTATGTGTATTGGATCAAGATTGTTCCTCAATTTGTTATCTGGCCAAATGACAATTCAAAAAAATAGATATTTTCTTCAAAGGACCCTTATTATCTCAAGACCTTTTATTTTTACCCTTTCCGAAAACATTGTTTTATCAGGGAAACTCATCAAGCACTTCTATACCCGATAAAGGAATGGGTGTGGTTCTATGTTCCTCCTTACCATCAAATGACTTCCTATCTTTTAGCATTGGATGATTATGAGGAAAAAATCTCTAATGACCCAAATAACACACCTTTCGACTATGTTTGAGATTTTGAGAGCATGTTTTATGATTGAAAGTAGGGTATGCCAATTTTCCCCTAGTGCTCCATCCTGAAAGCATTTCTAATGCTAGAAAATTAATAACTTCCCATATTAAGGTTGCATGCATTTTGAATGTTTGTTTGGTTTCAGTATCATATGTATCTATTTCAGATTCCCATACTTCATTTAATTCATTAATTAGTGGTTGGAAATACACATCTATATCATTTCTAAGAGAATATGGGCCTGGAATAATCATTGATAATATAAGATATTCCTACTTCATACAAATCCATGGTGATAAATTTTAGTTCATCAGCATAACAGGTCATGTGCTATGAGAAATACTCATCATTCAAAATGGATTGAAAGCATCAATTGAGAGTCCTAAACTAACATTACGAGGATCTGTAGAGAATTATGAATACAAAAGATCAAAATCCTTCCATGGTTGGCCATCAGCAAGATGCCTTAGATTTTCATCATTCGGTCATTCATTAGAATGCCATTTCATTGTAATAGTTGATTCATGGCACATGAACATCCTCTGAAGACTTGTCTTTAAGGGAAACTATCTTAAAACCTTTGTATGAATTTTAGAGCTTGCATTGGTGAGGCACCACCAATACTCTTCCATCTAGAAGTCCCACATACAAAGCAAACCTTAGCTTTCTTATTGTACTTCCAGAATAACATGCAATCATTAGGGCATGCAAGTATTTTTTCATAATCAAGACTCAAATATCTTATCACATTTCTAGCCTTATTGAAAGACTTTGGCATCTGAGATAAGGAAAATGTCTCTTCTATCAACAATAAGAGATCTGAAAATGGTGCATTACCCAAACCATGCAATGATTTAAACAAGAACAACTGAATGGTGAAATTCATCTTACTAATATTCTCACACCCTAGATATAATTGTTATTTTCCTTTCTCTAATAATTTAAAAACTCTTTGCATCACCAAGTAATCTCTCTCCAACTCCTTCTCCATCCACTGATTCAACATCTATATTTCTGAATGTATCGTGAAGTAGTCCACCAATATCATGATGTATATGATAACCTTCATCATCATTGATTAGATTGTGTGTCTTTCTCAAGGAAGCGCTTTCTCCATGGAAAGTCCATTTGGTGTAACCAGCAATAAACCCTCTAGAAAGTAAGTGATCATCCATCAAATTTCTATAATGCCAATATTAATTTTTGTAGTCTCTACAAGGACATAATATCTTATATCCTTGATAAGCTCATTCAAATGACTTTTCAAAAGAATATTTCACTCCACGCTCAAACTCATCAGACCATATTAAATAATTCATCCAACTTTTATCTTCACTATTAATTAAAATCCAACATAACACAACGAAATCACCAAAATTATAATTCATGCTAAGATAAAATATAAAGTTAATATTTAAATCACTTTGGAAACAATCATCCTAAAATAAAGAAAAAATCTTCAAATGTAAAGTGAAGTAACCGTAAGTTACTTATCTGTTGCACTGTTCCTTCTTTTTCTTTGCTTGTCTTTTAATTTAGAAACTAAAAAAAATTATTTAGAAGAGTGGATACAAATTACAACTAACTTTTTAATGCAATTAGATAAGAAACATTCAAAGAACTTATAAAAAAACAAAAACAGTAAAATAACTACATACACAAATAGGTATATCAAAGATAAGGACTTTTGAGATAATGCGGATTTCATTGTATATGAAGATAATATTTAATCTGCTTAGTAAATTACTTTCTAATAAAAGTTATCATGTGATGTTGTGATTATAATTGGCGGCCCCGACTATAAATGAAATTCAAACAAAGACTAGGTGACGATTCAGTATTTAGAAAGGAACTGTAGACCTCAATAGTTGACTCCCATAATGTATTGGCCCTGTTGGTGAACTGCAACATGACGCGATAAGGCATGGTCAATACGTAATAGTATTACCTCTGTAAGTAGAAATAAGATACTTGCTAATACTTTATGATTAGGTTCCAAAAAATCTTAACTTCGGAGAATCTGAGCATCAGTTGTTGAACTATAAAAAAAAAGCAATTAGAAAGGAAAAAAGAATGCATCCAACTGAAGTCATCCATCACTTTAAGAAATATGTATTCTAAAAGTTAAACATGATCCCAAATAACAATTCTACATGTTTTTGTAAAACAACAATAACACATCCAGTGTAATGTATTTGGTGTTGGTTGACTAGCTTGCTGATTACCCTTTTCAACCTTTCTGCCAGAAGCTTGGAAAAAAACTTATAAACTCCACCAATGAGACTTACTGGCCTAAATCTCTAAGTTCGATTGCCACGTGTTATGTATTAGATAAGTAATATGCTATTTATATTAGAATTAACCACACACATAAATAGAACCTGATACTATGAAAACATCAACTACATGTTAGTGTGTAGAAGTTAAACTCTAGTAGCTAGCATTATGGTTGAAAGGAACCACCATTTTAAGTGCTATCAAGAAAACTGTGAATCCTTCTACATAATTAGTGTACCAGCAGAATCCTGATGCAAACTTTCTGAAGTCCAATGAATTTGACTATGCAATTGTTGTAGTAAGTGAAGTGCCATATACAGAGATGTTTAGTAACAACACAAATCTTACAATAATAGAACCTGGTCCTAGCACTATTAACAATGTCTGTGGTGTTGTGAAATGTGTTGTAGTCATCGTGTCTAGTCATCCAATTGTGCTATAGTCTACATCGATAAAATAGACGCACTTGTAGCTACTTGACTTTTGGGGACCAAAGGGAAAGGTGTTACAAATATTTTATTTGGTTACTATGGTTTCACTGGTAAACTTTCTTGGACCTGGTTCAAGTCAGTTGATCATATTCTTATGAACGACGGTAATTGCCATTACAATCCCCTCTTTCCCTTTGGATTTGGTCTCACAACTCAGCTAGTGAAACTGAATTAGAAGACATCATTAATACTAATTGATAATGTTATTTTTACTTTTGGATGCATTCATTTCAATGCCAACAACCTACAGAATTGATGGTTAGAAGAAACTTCTTACCATCTTAAGACATTTAAACATACTAAAAGTGCATATAGATTTTAGTTCACCTTGTTACAAGAAGTTAGCAATACACAATACTCTTATATATGAATTGAAATTCTAAGCCAGTAATAGCAAAAAGGGAAGCATTGTAGATAATATATTATCTTATGATGCCCTCAAAAGTTCTCTTGTACTTCTCAGTCTATCCAAATGCTTGACCACTTACTTAAACATGAATTTTTCTCCCTCCAACAATTAAACAAATAAATCACTCCAATTTTACTGGATGCCCCCAATGATTGCAAACAAATATAAAAAAAACCATTATCAAAAGAAATATCTCTTTCTCCTAATATTTAAATTCTGATTGTTCAAATTCTAAAACTAGGTCTTAGAAAATCTAATGTTCAAAATATCCACAAATGGGGATAAGTCTTTATGCTAACTCATTTTCCTTTATCTGTCTATCACTTTAACCTCGGGAAAATTAGAGATATCTTGATTTTCTAATATGCCATCACTTACCATTAAGATGCATGAACAGTTACAAAAAAGTAAGTAAAAAAATAAGAAAACTGCTAAATTGGAAGCTAAGAATACCTGATAGTAGCTCTACTCTAGTCTCTAGCTTCATTCAAATTCATCCCCTTTCTCTTAATCCCTTTATTGATCCATGACCAAATTTTGCATCAAAACCATACAAATTAAAGTTCTCATCACTTAAATTATGGAAAACACACCATAGATAAAATAAGCACAGGGGTTAAAGACTTAACATGCTATTGACAAACTGAAGAAACTACTATAATGGAAACCCAGAAAACATAGAAAAGAACTCCAACATCAAAATATAATATACTTTTTTCTTGAAAACTGGTAACATTTCCAACATAAAAACATACTGAAGCATACATCAATACTCTCCATCACTGAAGATAATAAGTATGAGAGATCGTGTGATTTAAACAAAATAATTATATTACGTAGTGTACCCATTCTCTATAGAATGTGTAATGCCCCTCCATTTGACTATCTTTATAATACAAATACTATCCCCAACATCTTCACAAATAAATCTCTAGTAATATGTTTAATAAGTTAATCTAATCACCTACTAATATCAATATGCTAGTAACTAGTCTACCTCCTACAACAATAATGTGGTATAACCCAGACCTTGGCCTCTTCTTCCCGACCTATTTAATGTTCCACCTCAAGTACATTTCCTCGGTTAGCTACAAGAAAAGGTCAGCAAGAATTTTGTAAAATCCTTGTTATGCACAAAGTTCCATTAAATTCAAATAGGAACAAAAACAAGGAGGAAATCAAGGACAGCTGCTGATAATCCCATACATATAGTGGAGCTGAGATGCAATAATTCTTCCATCAGGTTATTACTACTTTCTCTTTTGTAAAGGTTCTTTCTTTCAATATAGAAATACAATCACATGAAAAAGTGTACATGCTCATTTACATCAACAAAATAAACCTAAAATTAGCAAATATCTGTCATTATATAGGAGAAATAAATAAAGAAAAGAGTTCCACATTAGAAAAAATAGCTAACCCAAAACAGAGAATTCATATCTACTTTTCTAATTAGATATGCACTATATGTACTAATGTACACAAACCAAATTCACTTTATTTGAGAGACTTCCCTTTCAGAAGAACAACATTGGACGATGGATGATACCTCCTCATCTGTTGTCCAGATATCAATCATAAGTCCCCAGAAAATATTTATTCAAAATCTATATGATCATCTTAGGAAGTCCCAAAGTAGAACCCCGGTTTCTACAAATAGTGAACCCATTCCTCACTTAGCATACTTGATCCCCTCTCATATTTAACTGACTAAAAACCCTTACTATTCATCCAATTTTATGTTAATCGCCAAAACATTAAGCCCATTTATTCTCTTCAATCTTTTTTCCATAGACAAAACATCTTTCTAAGGCTTTGGTAATATGAAATAACATAACCAAAAAAATGGAAAACAATGAAACCCCAACAATTTTCCGTAGTGAAATAAACAAGAAAATGGAAAACAATGAAACCCCATAAACACAAAAAGAACCAACAAGCTTTTAAGCATACACCGAGTTTTTAGTTCTCAAACCCTATGTTATTATAACCTTTTTCTATTCTTAAATTAGACACAAACACATAGATCAGTGACAGATATTTCAAATGATACACACTCAAATCAAAAGCTAATGCATGAATGCAATCAATCAAGCAAGCAAGCAACAACTTACTATTAAACAATAGATTTAGGAATCAATTGTGTGTAACCCACTCTTATGTTTTTCATAAGCAATATAACTAGGAATACTAGATTTGTCTACTCTGTCTACATAAATTAGGTTATTGTAAATCAGAAAGGTAGTTGAAGTGGTGGTTAGAGCGTTAGTTGGAGCGGCAGTTCGCAGTCGGCTCACATTAAGTTAAAATATTTTTTGTAGTTGGTATTTGTCGGCAATCGGAGAGTGAGTTGGCATTTGTCAACTGAGAGTGAATTGAGAGTAAACATTCTTCTTATATATTTTTAAATTTTTTTGTTATATATGGCTTTAATTTTTGGTCGATTTTGTGAAAAAATAGGGAGGGAAAAAATGAAAAACGATGCAATAGCTTTTATTTCTAAATAAAGTATTTCCATAGGTGACTTCATGGCAATAATTCAAGTAACCGTTGCTATAAGGCACCCTATTGCAATGTTTATCCATTAATAACAATTGTTATAGAACTCACAAATCAATTTTTTTTGCAATGGTTAGAGCTTTTGCAATAGACCATCTATCATAATGCTTTTGCAACCATCGCCAAAAAGTTTGTTGGCATAGGCCCAATTTCTGGTAGTGGATTAGTACATGGATGAATATTGTTGACTGTAGTTCATGGCTAGAGAGTGGAATTATTTCCCATAGAATGTATCTACTAGTTTAAAGTGTGTTTTATAGTTCCATGAGTGGATCGGGGAATATTTGTATAGTTGATAATTTCTTGACTTGTCTTGACTGAACATGACTTTGTGATTATTTGTTAACTAGTTGGTTTTACTCCTAAACTATAAAACTGTCGTTTATTATGCTAAGACAATGTTGTTTGAGTATGCAGCTACTTGTTATACTATATTTTAGTTAAGTTTCCATATTGTCATCTTGGGTTGGCCAAATGACCCTACCAATTAAATATTATTTTCTTATGTGCTGATACTAAACTTGCTCTTAATTTTGTGAGTGCAGCACATATTCCAGTGACTACTATGAGACCTCACTTGTGATTCCTATGGTTGATTCCAGATTATAGGGTGAGCAACATGTTCTAGGATACCATGGAATCGTTCTTCTTTTACAAGGTTCTTTATTTTTGAACTTAAGTTTATTTTATAATTTTTAAGGTTGTATCCTATAATGACTGCCTAGGTCATTTTATGAACTTCTATGTATTTTTGTTATTTAAAGCTTTCATATAGCTACCCTATGTCACTTATGAACTGATGGAGCTGACAGTTTGGTAATCAGACATTTTCCCTATTTTTAAGGATAATTAACTATTTTGAATTCTTCGCTAGTAAGGATTGACTATTGAGAAAAAACATCAATCAAACAACCTTGTATGCCAATTTTAAAAGTCTCAAGAGTTTTGGAACATAGATTTTAGGCTAGGGGACCTACGGATCATGTCACAAGGCTTTCAGACTCATTCTGAGCTATTGACCAAAAGTTGATAAAAATGGCACTAGTGTATGGGACCTACTTTTCATCAAAATGACCTTGGATGGAAATTTTGACTAAGCTATTGAGTCCCTAATGTCAAATGTTAAAGGGTAGAGTTGGAACCTTGGAGGTTGCACCATACAGTGAGGGACCATTTCCCTCAAAATCAGTCACAAGTAATGAATCACTAAAGCACTAAGAAAGGTAAAACTTTACTGAAAATAAAGGAACACACTAATTAAAAGTGGAAACTCCCTTACTCTAGGTGGAAAAACTACAACTTGGCCTCACAATATCTCCAAAACCCACTATAATTGACCTCTTGATTACATACTTTACTTGAACCTAACTCTAGGTTCCTCCTGCTTGTAAAAACTCTACTACAAGATGAACTTGATAACACTGCCAAGACTCCTCAACACTGATTAACTCTAATCACTATCAAGCTTGGGAAACTCTACCTAAGCACTTTCAAACAAAAATAAAGCATTACTCTTATAGTATGAGTAATTCAATTACAAACCAATATCTAACTCAAGAACGTTTTCACTATAGGCATATAAAGACTAAGAGCTTGAGCTTAAATTGAGTTCTCGCCTTTTTTTCTTTTCACTCTTCTGAATTTAAAAAAACCACTTGATAGAGAAGTATCCTTTACCATTTATAGTTGAGTGATTATTAGGGTTTAAATGCAATTATACTAGGTGTCCAAAATAGTAAAAGCAACACATGTGCAGTTTGTAGTCATTTGCTCATTACCAAAATAAGATACAACAAGTAGCATAGTTTGTTTGGATTTATGGGATTCCAAATGTATCCTGAGGGGTCGGTGGAAACTTACAAAAATTTCAAGTCTTACACTGGTGAACTCAGTTGATGTATCTGCTAAAGCGACCCTTTGGGAAATTTAGCGAACACCGCTTAAGCGGTCTTCTTGGCGCTTTAGAAGCCTCGCTAGCCGCAGTGATCCACTTTAGTGGAAAGCTGACAGCTAAAGCGCATTCCACTTTAGCGCTAACTTGTCTTTTTAAGCAGTATCATAGGCCTCATTGGACACCGCTTTAGCGATGACTGCTTAACCAGCTAAGTATTTGCTTATGCGGCACGTGGGATCCACTAAATGTCATAATTAGCCTAATTTTCTCCCATGTTTCTCACAAGTTAAAAAGTGAAAAACCCTAGAGAGTGATGAAACTTAGGACAGGCATTAATAGTTGATTTTGGGGTATTTGTGAACTTGGATTTCCCATTGATGGGCTGATTTTAGCATAATTTGAGTTCAAAATGTACCCATTATAAGGATACATATTTTGAGCATAGAGGATGTGTTGATGGTTTTGAAAATGTGATTCCACAAGTGGTCACACATGGAATTATTACATAATTTTGGGCCCAAGGCATAAAAAGGTAACATGGGTACAATTGCTCTTGTGTTTATTCAGTAGATTATCATTTTAATAGCATTGCACTGTGCGAAAACTTCTCAAAAGAGAAAATCACCAATTTAGTGTATTTCACCTAGCTTTATTGGGCGTCCAGGTAGGCTAGGTTTATTTTTCTCATAGATTAGTATTAATTGTAGTATATTTATTATAATGTTCTAGATATGGGTAGGGTATTAGTTTATGAAGGTATAGTTAGTATAATTTGGAGTAGTTTGCTTATTAAGGAACAGTAAATTAGATATAATGCACTTAGTTCCTTATGCTATAGGTGGAATTCCTATCTCAGGAATAAATGTGGCTTATTTAACATCTAAAAGAGAATTTAGAACCTCAACCAAGTATGGGGTATAATTTGCATTATACTAAAATTTCAGGAATTAGAAGTCGGTCCCTTCGATCCACCATAGGCCAAGACTATTATTAGCTTCTTGTAGATTTTTAGGCATGTTATATTATATAAATAAACATTAATGAGCTTTAAGAGGCTATATAAGAAATGTTGAACTATATATTGGTACTTGGTAGATGATACTAGTTCCGATATGAGTTCCATGATTTATGACTTGAGTTCCTGTTCAAGTTTAGCAAATGATGATTTTGAGTTTTAGTTCAAGTTTGACAAATGATGTTATGAGTTTCGGTCAAGACTGTCATTGAGAGGCTATTTATGACAGTTGTGCAACTTGTTCGAGTCAAGTGATTATGATATGGATGGGTTGGTAGTTATGTTTTTGGAATATGATTACTTAGGCTACTTCCATTTTCTTCTCCACCTCGATTATTTCCTCTGCGCTTATGGGGGGGCCTCATTGGTTTATTTACTTTTCTTCATTTACTTTCTTATGGGCCCCAGCTTTGTAGTGATAGTTATGTGTTCTTTTATGTTATTATTTTGGATTATCGATTTTTTTATAGTATGTGGAGAATTATTCTAGGTTTGCCCTGTAATAACCTGCACAATCCTAAGTTCGAAATTCAGCTCATTTGGCTTTACAAGCCTTAAGACTTAGAAAATTCTGATAAGTGTTCAACACTTAGTCTCATTTTAGACCTCCAAACTTTGGGGATTTATTTGATCACCTTCCCGACCTTCGGTTTTGTATTTTCAAGTTATGTTACAATGGGGCAAGGTTGTAGTACACTCGGGGTGAGTCTCAAAAATTTTATAACTCGTTTAGGGCATGTTTGCATTTTCAAAATGGTGGGTTATCACGATGGCCCCGTGTCGCGAGGCCCAGTCAGGTTGAATAGGAGACGTGAAGCGATGCCTAATCAACTTTATTAGAAGTCGCGCCGCGAGGCCTATAGCGAGGGCACCCAGTTTTCAGCATTTTATTCCAAGGTTTGAGGGGTATTATGGTCAACTCTCCACCCCTATATAAGACAAAAACACGGTATTTAGGCTTCAAAACACCTCAATATACTCCTTTTTGCTGAAATTCTTTCAAGAAACATCAATAACAAGTCAAGGGTTTGATTGGGGGTTTCAAATTCCAAGCCTATTTCACCGCTAAATTTCATGGATTCTTAATCTAAGGTATGAATAGTGTTCATCCAGGGATCTCTTTCGTCTATGGAGTTCAAGAATCAATCCTTGAATGCTAAATTATGATTGTATATGGTGATATAATCATACTCATGTTGGTACTTTCTATTTGTGTTAATTTTGATTGTAGTTTCATGACGATTATGATTATGTTAGTTGGAACCCATGAATTGGGTGGTTTAGTATAGTAAAAATTAATGAAAAACACCTATGCCTTAAAGAGTGCATGCAAGGTATTTGATAAAATGCTTAGGATGCTAGAAATCATGTTTCTATGGCTCAATAGTATCTAATTAGCAAACCAATGTTAGCCATTATGATTGATATAAATCCCATGCTATAGTTATGTTGTTTGTGTTGTGGTATGAAGTGTTCATGATAATGGGGTTATACAATACGTACATGATATATATCCATGCACTCCCTACCATGTACAATATGTTGAAAAACTACATGTGATATACTACCCCTACTTATGATATTGTGAATTGTGGACTCTACTCTTATGATCAAGTCAGTCATGTGTGTCAGTTTTCTTCCATCGAGTCCTGGGGGTGCTTGTACCCGAAAAATATAGTTGTATACCTAGAGCCATGTCATGTTTCACGAAACCCAAAATCAAGCCATGATTCAGTAGAAATTAGTCAGTCATGTCACTCAAGAAACCTCATGATCTCAGTCAGTTATTAGATATCTATAGTATTTCGTCTGTCAACGGAAATTAGTAAGCTCAGTAAATGTCCAGTCAGCTATTCATGTTTAGTATCTTCAGATGGCAGTAGGAGTTAGCACCGAGTGAACCCAAGGATGGGAACTCACCTGTTATATGAGGGTATGATTCTTAGCAGTCATCCTTCCATTCCAGAACTATGTAGCCAGCATAGGTTAAGACATCGTAGCCTGCTATAAGAGGGTAGATGAGGTGGCTTAACCAGTTATATAAGGGTTCCCACCATTCTCTCTAGAGTTACCTATTATATCAGGGTTACTCACACATTGTCTTTATTAGTGGCGTGGTATTGACACCCTTCCAGTCAGGCAGAGATTCGACCCCCAGCTCAGTTATAATAGCATATATGGGGCATGTTGGTTAAACAACTACCTCCTACAGTTTTCAATCTCAATCTCAGTAAAAGAACTCAAATAGTTCTTCAGATATCAGTATACTGGGACTGTCAGATACAGTCAATTCAGTTATGGTACGGAACTCAGATAGTTCCATCAGATTTCGGACAGTCATACACAGTCTCCCATGTTATCAGAACTACAGTACTAGTCATGCTAGATATCATTAAATCATATTTTAGTGTTCAGATCTAGATATCATGTATTCATGATTCCAGATACTATGTATGCATGTTTGCACTCTTACGTTTATATCACTCAGTCAGTTAACATTGTTTATGCATGTAAACCCTTTTACATTTACCCTACCTCACTCGTATACTCAGTACTCCCATTTGTACTGACGCATTTATGCTATGGTGCTTTATTTTATGTTATACCGTAGGTTCACAGACATGAATTACAGATCAGCAATAGCAGTAGTATTCCAGTACGTAGAGTTGCAGTGAGTCCACATCCATTCGAGGACGATATTATTTTACTTCATTAAATATTTCAGTTCAGTTTTGCTACATGGAGTTAGTTGGAGACATTTTCCTTCAACTCCTTATTCAGACAGTATTTCGAGGCTTTCAGATTTAGTTCAGATTTGATTCAGTTTTTAGTTGTTTTGTGTATTCACTACCCCACATGGATGTTACTATTTGTCAGATATTTTGTCCAGTTGAACCTTATGGCCTATTTTTTATGTTTATATGCATTTTTATGTATATATTATGCATTGTACAGGTACAGATATCAGTCATGGATTAGCTTGTGGTCCTTCGGGGTCATAAGTACCATGTAGCATTCTGGTTTAGAAAATCAGGGTGTTACACCCTCTTACCTTTGATTAGCCTATTTATCTTGCATTTTATTATACTTTATTATTATTTAGCATAGTCGGCCGATGATGCCTACTGAATACCTATGCCTTTGATACTCATACTATAATTTTGTACATTTTTTGTGTGGATCTGAGTACTAGTTCTGCCATTGACGGTGCGATCGTGCTTGATAGAGTTTAGAGATAGGGAAAGCTCTCGGAGTTGGAGTTGACCTTTTCTCCTTATATTTTTTTAAGTGCTTTATTTTTCGAGAATAATGTTCATTTAACTATAATATTACTCATATTGTTTTTGTTAGTGGCTCTTGTACCGACAATAGTAGGCCATGAGATGTGATCATTATCTTATTTATCTTCCATATTATTATTATTATTCCATGTATTTATTGCTTGTAAGATTTCACTTACATGTTTTTGGAATTTTACCATTCCTCTACTGAACGAGCCCATTGCTTTTAGCTTTGGACAGTGGTTTTGCTTACCTATTGGTGGGATAAAGTAGGTGTCATCAGGACTCAAAAATTGTGTTGTGAAAAATTGGTATCAGACCATTAGGATTACAAGTATTGTTTTGACACGACCCAAACCAGGGCCTTGTCGTGTTGGATGCCTCAACCCCAACTAGGACTGAAGGCTACCCCAGCACCCAAATCATACCTGCCCTACTCCCTCTGTCTGAAGAATTTAAAGCATATAATAAGATAAAAGTATAATCATCTAAGAACGTAAAATGATGTCTATATCCATATCCAAATAGTCATAACCAAATATCAAACCAATACCAATCTTAATGCTAATACTAATACCAACGCTACAACTAATAACAACACCGCCTATGCCCATGTAGTCTGATAAAGCCTCTAACCAGAATCAAAGAACATCTAGTCTCGACATACCCCCGACCATATTAAAAACTAAAACCAAAAAATAACAATAATGAAAAGAAGGCCATAGCATGAAATAGAGCATTCATGAGTATGGAAGCTTACCACTTCAATCTCACTCAAAGCTGTCCTCGAATCTAAGTCACTGAGTAGGAAGAATGGTAGTATGGCATGTTCTTTCATTGTGTGGGAATACAACACTCAAAGACGGTTAACAGAGTGAATGCTCGAATTTAACTTAGGGATAAAGGTAAAATAATGCCATCGTTCAAAACCAAATCAAATAACCATATGAAATCACATATATACATATAAATCGTGTCATGGGAGGGAAAAAGGTTTAGCATACATTTAAATCCTTAACCTGGGTTGTGTATCTTAACTGTAATAAAATCCGCCCACTGGCTATATGGGTTCAGCTCTCCCAGATGAAAAGGCCCCGATGTGTGTTAGCTGGATGATCCAGGGGTATCAAGAAAGACCACAAAATGCCCCAACCCTATTTTAACTAAGATATAATCATATTCATAGTATGAACCATGCACATAGATCATTAAGACCAAACCTAATGACGGACATCATGAGTGTCTAGTGTTCGTCCTTCAGACCCAATCCTTCATGACTAGCTATCACAACCCCCATTATTGCCCAATTAAAACATTTAGCACATAACCAAACCACCAATTTCTAAAGTCAATTATTAAGGCATTATAAGTTGGTATCGTCATACAACTATAGCTTTAAAGCAATGTCGTTCTCCAACACTAAGGGGATTCCCACGTACACCACAGACTCTATTATTAAAATCATTTGGGGGATTCTCAAATACCCCATAAGGTTTTCAATTCAATCCAATTTATGGCCACGAAGGCCCTTTTTAAATTCATTCATCAATAATTAACTTTTTTATTCAAAGCCTTAGTTCAAAACTAAATTCAAACTTATGACAAAATCATTCTCGTTGACAATTTCACAAATAGGTTGAGGTATGCCATTATCAAATCCGAAATCATCAAATTTATGGTTCAACCATGACACCTCTATTAAAACACAATTCTCATGCACCCACATGAGAAAAACCATGATTAAAACAAGTATAGTCACAATTTAAAACACAGAAAACAATATTCAATGATATGCATTCAAACCCCTCAACCTTGGTTTCAAAACCCCCACTAATGATTCATGAACAATTATTTAAAAATATGATTTTAGTAAACTAAAAATGAGGGAAGAGTCACATTCCTAAATTACAAAGATTCATAGAGAGAAATTGATCCTTAAGCCCTTAGATGAAAGCTTTGGAAAAGCCCTAACAAATTTTGCTTGAGAGGATTTTGAGAGAGTAAAGAGGGTGTTTAACTTTGTAAAGTATGGAATGGATGACCAAAAATTGTTATAGGGATGTGGGTTATTAAGGGATTTAAGTGAGAAATTTCTAAAGTTCTCCCATCTTAAAACTATAAAAAGACCATAAGTGGTTATGAGATGACCCCTTGACTCGTGACCGCAACATATGACCCGTACCCTTGAGTCTTCACCAAGATAGTGAGTTGGACACCCATACGTTGTCCACCATATGAATCTATGACCCCACTTATGACCTTACCATGCTACTTGTATGGTCTAGTTTTTTCGAAGATAGAACCCAAGGGATTAGACACTGGACAACTTACGACTTAACCCTACCAATCGTAACCTTTCCTCACGGCTCTTTCTGAACCACTCATCCTCAGAGCCAAGTCAAGTTACTAAGTTAATAATTTAGTTAAGAATCATCCTAATGACCAATCACTACTTCTATCAATTAATACCACCAAGTCATTACCAAGAATAATAACCCAACAACCACCTACCAGTCACCTAACTCGTACCCATACCCTACGACTCGTATGATGAGTCGCTACTAGGACAGTGAGCTTAAAGCTTACCAATTTTCCAAGGCCAAAATCCAGGGTGTTTCAATTCTCCCACACTTTGATCATTTAACCAACCTAGAATGATGGAACAAGGCATTTACTAGGACAATTAAACCCCCAAACATCTCTACTCTTACCTTTAAAATAGAAAATAGATGTCACAATCTTTCTTTAACAAAGACAGACAACAAAGATGTTAAGAACAACACATACCTCAAGCACGATTTTCCATAACGAGAAATAGGAATGGATACTTGGAGTTTATTTCTTCTTCAGCTTCCTATGTTTCCTCTTCCACCTTATGGTTTCTTCATAGAACCTTTACCGAAGCTACATCCTTTGTCCGCAATTAACGAACTTGACGGTCTAAGATTTTAATAAGGACCTTCTCATAAGACAGGGAATATGAAATACCAATATCCTTGATAAGAAAAATTTATGACAGATTGCCCACACACTTTCTTATCATTGAAACATGGAACATTGGGTGAATGGAGCTCAAAATGGAAGGATACTCCAACCTATATGCAATATTGCCAACCCTTCTCAAAACCAAGTACGTAATGACATACTAGTCACTAAGATTCCCATTCCTCCCAAAGTGCATTAGTACTCCCTTCATAGGACATACTTCAAGAATACACTATCCTCAACCTCAAAATCTAACTTCTTACGCCTCACATATGTATAGGATTTTTTGTGACTTTTTGAGACCTTAAGCGAATCCCAAATCACCTTCACCTTCTCCATGGCTTAGTGAAACAAATTTGAATTAAACAACTCTGTCTCACTAACCTCAAACCAACCAATAGGAGACCTACACCTCCTACCATATAAGTCTTTAAATAGATCCATCCTAATAGTAGAGTGGCAGCTATTATTACATGCAAACTCCATAAAAGGGATATTCTAAACCCAACTACCACCATAGGCAATCATGCAACCACGAAGCATATTTTCAAATGTCTAAATAGTCCTTTCTGCTTACCCATCTGATTGCGGTTGGAGAGTAGTACTAAGACTTACCTTTGTCCCCAAACCTTACTTAAAAGACTACCAAAAGTATGAGGAAAACTATGTACCATGATTTGAGATAATAGAAATAGGTATCCCATAAAACTTCAAAATATCTTATAGGCACAAATTTGTATAATCCTCTGCCAATAAATTAGCCCTCACTGGCAAAAAGTGAGCAGACTTAGTCATTCTATCCACGATGATCCAAACCAAATTGAACTAATTCCAAGATTGGGGAAGACCGGTATCAAAATGCATATTGATCAATTCCCACTTCTACACAGGTAGGTCAATCTCTAGATATAACCCTCCAGGACTCATGTGCTTAAGTTTCACTTGTTGGCTCACTATGCTCTTAGACACTAAACTAGTCACATCTCATTTCGTATTCTTCCACCTATATATTTCCTTAAGGTTATGATACTTTTTTTTCAAGCCAGGATGAATAGAATACCGCAACTCATACCTCTATACCAAGATCCTCTCTCATAATTCATCCATATCTGGCACACATAATCTCTATTGGTACTGCAAGGTACCATCACCACTAACCTAAAAACCATTACTTTCTTCCCACCAACATTGCCTGTGATATTCATCAAGATAAGATCTAAAACTTTCTTTTCTTTTACCTCAGCACCAAGGGATGACTTAGCCACCTCTTGAAAAATACACCACCATTCTCAGAGTCCAAGATACAAACTCTAAGGTTAGAAAAACGGTGAACATCTTTCACTAATTCATATTTTCCCTCATCCACATGAGATATATCCCCATTGATAACCTTCTAAGAGCATCACCAACCATGTTAGCTTTACCTGGATGGTATTGAAGGCCCATGTCATAATCCTTGAGTACCTCAAGCCATCTTATTTGCTTGAGGTTAAACTCTCTCTGAGTAAACACATATTGTAGGCTCTTACAATCGAAAAAGATATCCACATGCACTCTATATAGATAGTGACACTAGATTTTTAATGCAAATACCACAACTAATAATTCAAAGTCAACAGTTGAATAATACTTTTCATGCTCCTACAATAGTCTACAAGCATAACCTATTATCTTGCCATGCTGCATCAAAAATCAACAAAGCCCCACAAGGGACTCATCAAAATAGACCACAAATCCATCAGTGCCTTCAGGAAAACTCACAACTGGAGCCAAAGTCAGCGTATCCTTCTGCTTCTAAAACTATCCTCACAAGCATCAAACCACAAGAAATTTATCTTAGTGGGTTAATTTAGTTAACGGGGCAGCTATAGTTGAAAAACATTCCATAAACCTCTTTTCGTAACTAGATAAACCCAAGAAGCTTCAAATATCGGTAGAAGTTGTCGACCTAGGACACCTCTTAAACAATGAAACTTTCTATGGATCCACCATGATTCTTTCACTAGAGATGACATCACCCAAAAAGGGACAGCATTCAACCAGAATTGACATTTCAAAAATTTGGCATACAACTGCTGCTCTTTCATGATCTCCAATACAATGAGAAGGTGATCGACATGATCCACCTTGATCTAAGAGTACTCAAGAATATCATCTATTAACTTAATGATGAACAATTCTAGAAACTGATAAAAGACTTTATTCATCATGTCGATAAATATTGTTTGGTCATTGGTCAATCCAATTGACATAATCAGAAACTCAAAATACCCATACTGATTAGGAAGAGTAGTCAGAGGAATATCAACCTTCCTAATCTTTAGCTGATGATGGACAAACTTTGTGGCCTCAAAAGATCGAGTAATAGAAGCATCGTGCTTAGACTAAGAAGCTACCAACTGTGCCAAATATGAATAGTCTGACAAAACTCAACATTCATCACATAAGATTGAGGAGCTTGAGAAGGACTGGAGGGGACAGGTGAAATTCTAGAAGGACAATCAGGAATTATACCCCTAGACCGAGTCTGGACACCATAGGTAAGACATGTCCCATCAACATTGTCCTCAGGTAGAAGATAAAAGTATCAATGAAATTCATATTATCTTGGAGGCATGATCTAAAAAGAAAAAAAATTGGTATTAGAGAATATTTTAGGGACTTAGGATCTTTAGCTCAAAAATAGTATAGAAGAAAGAGAAATATTTCAAAATGCCTCGTAGCCTCTCCCTTATGAGTATGGCGTGCTACACATACTTAAAGGGGAATCTACTTTACACATCTTTGTAGAATCCCAATTAATTATGGAAATATACCTATAATATCAATATGAGACAACCCAAACCAGGGCCTAGTTGTATCGGGTGCCTTAAGCCCAACCAGTACCCAAGACCACCCCAACATCTAAACTATAACCACCCTGCTCCCTCTGTTTGAAGAATTTTGAGCATATAACAAGATAAAACAATAATAATTTAAGGATATAAAATAAATTCTATGACCATAACCAAACAGTCATGACTAAATGTCCAACTAATACCAATCCCAATGCAAATACCAATACCAATGCTAACACTACTACTTCATCAGCTATGCCAATAGTAGTCTGACAAAGCCTCCAACAAGAATCAAAGAACATTCGATCGGTACAAGCCCCCCAGCCATAGCATAAATTAAAACCAAAGAAATATTAATAATAAAAAGAAGTCCATAACATGAAATAGAGCATTCAAAAGTATTGAAGCTCAACACTTCAATCTGACTTAAAGTTATCCCCTAATCTAAGTCACTGCGTAGAAGGAATGGTAGTATGGATGATTCCTGCATTGCCTGGGGATACAACTACTAAAGAAGTTTAGCAAAGTGAACGCTATCATGTAACTAATGGATAAACATAAAATAATGCCATCATTTGAAACCAAATCAAATAACCATATGCAATCACATGTATTTATATCGTGAAAACATAGGGAACAAGGTTTATAATGCATTTAAATCCTTAACATGGGTTGTGTATCTTAATTGTCATAAAAATCCATCAAAAGGCTTTATGCGTTCACCTTCTCCTGCTGAAAGGGACCCGGTATGTGTTAGCCGCATAAACCAAGGGTATTGAGGAAGACTATGGAATGCCCCAACCCTAAGTCAACCAAGATACAAGGGTATCAAGGAAAACTAGCAAATTCCCCAACCTAATTCAACCAACATACAATCATATTAATAATATGAACCATGCACACAAGTCATCAAGACCAAACTCTATGAGATCAATCACTAATTTATAGTGTTGTCCTTCAGACCCATACCTTTACGGCTAGCTATCACAACCCCTATTATTGACCAATTAAAAACTTTCGAATATAACCAAACCACCAATTCCATGAGTAAATTACTATGGAATTATAAAGTGGTGTCATCATATCGACTATATCTTTCAAGCAATGTCATTAGCCAACAATTAGGGGATTCCCATGTACCCCACTGACTCCATTATTAAAATCACTTAAGAGATTCCCATGTACCCCTCAAGGTTTTAAATTCAATAAAATTTATGGACACCAAGGCCCTTTTAAATTCATTCATCAATAATTAAAACTTTTATGCTAAGCATTAGTTCAAAACAAAATTCAAACTTGTGACAATATTATTCTCATTGACAAATTCACATTCAGGCTGATGGCTTGGCATTATTAAAGCAAAAAATATCAAATTTGGGGTTCAAACATGACCCATCAATTAAATCACAATTCCCATGCACCCACATATGAAAAATCATGATTAAAAACATACATAGTCACAATTTATAGCATAGAAAACAACATTCAATGATATGCATTCAAATTCATCAACCTTGGTTTCAAAACCCCCATTAAAAATTCATGAACAATGCTTTAAGAATATGATTTTAGTAAAATAACAATGAGTGAATATTCAAATGCCTTAATTACAAAGATTCATTGGGATGAATTGATCCTTAAGCCCTTAAATGACCACTTTGGAGAAGCTCTAGCCAATTTTGCTTGAGAGGATTTCAAGAGTGTGAAGAGGATGTTTATAATTATAAAGTTTTCAAGAGTGTAAGGTATTTAAGTAAGAAATGTCTAAAGTGGCCCAAGGCTAAAACTATAAAAAGGTCACAGATGGTTACGAGTCGGCCCCTTGACTCGTGACTACAAAATATGACCCTTACTCTTTATTCATCACCAAGACAATGTATTAGACAACCATAAACTATCCACCATATTACTCCATGACCCCACCCATGACTTGACTATATGACTCATATGGTCGAGTCATATCCAAGATAGAATCAAAGGATTAGACACTAGAAACATATATCTCAACCCTACCACTCGTAACCTATACTCATTTCTCTTTGTGAGCCACTCATACTCACAGCCAAGTCAACTTACCAAGTTACTAATATGGTTAAGGATCATCCTAATAATCCATTACCACCCCTAATAGCTCATACCACCGATTCCATATCAATACCAAAAACCAAATAACCACCCCCCGGTCACCTAATGACTAGGGTCACATGAACCATACCCATACTATAAAACTCATATAATGAGTCATTACTAGGATAATGAGCTCAAAGCTTATAAATTTCAAAAGGTCAAAGTTTAGGGTGTTTCATTTTTGTATAAGAGAAAGTGTTTAAGAAAGTCCCACAGATTAAAATAATGACATTTGTTTCTTATATTTGGGAGACTATATGACCTTATTTGAAGATGTGGACTTACTTTAATTATTTTGTGCTAAGAGTCTGAGTTGGTTTCTAAAGATTCTTTTGGTTTTACTTCTTTCACATAGCTAGGATATGTGCTACACTACACGAGATGAGGACTTTGAGTCTACAACTAGGGATCTTATCATAGTTTGTGGATAAACTAGAGATGGAGGACAATTAAGAGATAAATCCCCATATAGGGATGAGGAAGTAGGGACTCAACCAAACCTTATTCCTATTCTTGAGCTATAGAATCCTCCACTCAAATAAGTGGTGGGCTAAGGACCGGCCAAGGATCCACCAGGGTTTATTTCATATTCTCTAATCACGGATTAATTGACTTAGCTCTTTGGATTAGTAAGTAGTGCACCATTTGATGGTGCATAATCTAAAAATCATAGTATTACTAAGGTAGGTTTACAACCTATAGGAGTGGCTCCCAGAGTTGAGTTCCCTTCTGTGCAGGTAGATACTCAGCTGATAGTTGTTGAGCCTACTATGTCTTTTGAGAAGAATAAAATGCTAGTAGATTCTTCTAATTAACTCTACTTAGTTTTGATAGTTCACCGGGATGGGATGTTTATTAGTTATTGGTTTCTTTTTAGGATAGAATTTGTAATTTTGGCCTACTAGAGACTCGTGGTATGGATTGCACTATTTTCTATTTAGATTTGGCAGCTCGACATTCATATAGTGGAAATCTTAATTCTAGGCTAGTTGTATCTCTTATGTTTACATAGAGTTAATTCTCTAAGGTTTTCTTAAAGAAGTATATGCTTCGCAGTCTTAGGGATCATCTAAGAGATGAATTGTTGAGATTGGAGAAGGGCTTCATCACAGTTGTAGAGTATGAGGATCGATTTTATAAGCTGGATAGGCATGCTACAACTATTTTGCTGACTGAGTTTGAGCGAGTTTGGCACTTTATCCTAGTATAGAAACTTCTATTCTACATATAGATTTGGGTTGCCTCTAATAGATCTTTTGTTGCGATTTTTGATCATGCATAGTTTATGAAGGAAATGTATCATAAGGTCCAAGATGGTTGTGATTAGAGGCCATAATATCATGTTAATTTCATCGGGAGCCATAGTGGCTGATGATTTAAAGGTAGTTATTCTCAATGTAGGTACCCTCCGCATCAGCCTTATCAACATTATGGTCAGTCTAGTGGGCCCTTTCATGTTTCTTTTTATAATATCAATTAACACCAATCTAGTTATAGTGACCATCTTGTCTAGAGTAGTGATCAGCCTCTTAGGGGTTTATTTTTTGGGTATTTTAGATTTTTGTTAGTTTGAGTCAGCTGGATTTTCTGGTTTTACTGCAACATTAGTGGCGTGTTATGGTTGTAGAGCCTTTGGCTATTTCATAAGAGAGTGTCCCAGTCATGGTGTACTTGTTCCAGTAGCTCAGTGTGTTTATCCAATAAAGGCAATACCTCTCCAAACTAGAGGTGGTATGCATAATTGTCAAGGTAGTCTCTAGGGTGCTTGTAGAAGTCCTTGGGCGAGTAGAATAGGAAATCAATCAAGAACCTAGCCAGGTGGTGGGCATGACTAGTTGTATGTTATACCTGCTAGACCCAAGGTAGAGTCTTTGAATGCTATTACTATAGGTATGCTTTTAGTGTGACATCACTTGGATTTTGGTTTATTTTATCTAGGACACATTTATTCTTATGTGTCTGCTTATTATGCCCCATGGATAAAGTTATCTTAGGATTCTTTTTCTGTGCCTTTATGTGTATCTACTTTCATAGTTAATTCTTTTGTAGTGGATTAGGTTTCTAGATCATATGTTGTAACTATTCGAGAGTTTGATACTCAGTCTTATCTTATTGTACTAGACATAGTGGAGTTTGATGTGATTTTGAGCATGGACTTATTGTCCTCCTATCATGTAGTGTTGAATTATTTTGCCAAGACCATTGGCTTAGCCATTCCTAACATACCCCAGTTATGTGGTAGAGATCTATTAGCTACGATCCAATGGGGATTAATTCTTAAGTTCTCCTAGAAGGCATACTTTGAGTGATTTTGATTCTTATCTAGCTTATATTCATGATGTTAGTGTGGGGATCCCTTATCTTAACTCTATTCCTATAGTTTATGAGTTTTTGATGTTTTTCCTACAAATCTATATGGTTTTCCTCCTTAGCATGACATTGAGTTTTTTTATCAATGTTGAGCCATCCAACTGACCTATTTAGATGGCACCTTATCGTACAGATCCTATTGAGCTTAAGGAGCTTAATTCCCAACTTTTGGATTTTTTGGGTATGGGTTTCATTAGATTGAGTATATTTTCTTGCAGTGCTCCTATCTTGTTTGTGAAGAATAATGATGGTTCCTTGTACATGTGTTCTGACTATAGGGAGCATAATAAGGTAACGATAAAGAACAGGTATCCTATGCCTCATATTGAAGATCTATTCAACTAACTTTAGGGATTGATGATGTTCTCTAAGATTGACTTGAGGCTTAGTTACCATTAGTTGAGGATTCAAACATAGGACATCTCAAATACAACTTTCAAGACTCATTATTGTCATTATGAGTTCCCGGTGATGCCTTTTGTACTAACCAATGCCCTAGCCATATTTACAGATTTGATTAATTGTGTGTTCATACCCGATTTGGATTCATTCATGATTTTATTCACTGAAAACATCCTTTTGTATTCAAGTAGTAAGGAGGAACATGTGTAGCATTTAAGGATTGTGCTCCAAACATTAAGAGATTATAGGCTTTTTGCCAAATTTTCTTTGTGAAATTTGTGGTTGGTCACGATTTATATCTTTCTCTGAGGCTCATAGCTTTATTAGTTTGGTCAATTAGTATGGGAAATTCATTAAGGGTTTTTCTACTATTGCAATTCCAATAACCATCTTAACCTGGAAAAAGGTTCTTTACCAATGGTCTGAAGAGTAGGAATCAAGCTTATGAAAACTCAAGGGATTTATCACTTTGGTACCTATATTAGCTTTCCTTATTGAGTGTGGGGGATTCACCAGTGTTGGTTTTGGTTGTGTGTTGATGTAGTAGGGTCACGTTATTGCTTATGCATTGAGGAAGCTAAAGGTACATGAGTGAAACTACCCTAGTGATGATTTGGAATTGGCGGGAATAGTTTTTTTTACTTAAGATTTGAAGGCATTTTCTTTGTGGCATGTATTGTGATATCTACTCAGATCATCGTAATCTTAAGTATCTTATGACCCAAAGACAACATATTTCTAAGAAACATAGATAAATAGAGTTTCTTAAGGATTATGACATTTCTATCTTATATTGTTCAGGCAAGGAAAACATGGTGGAGGATGCCTTGAGCTGAAAGGCTGGGAGTATGGGTGGCTTGGCTTCTATCTTAATTTTTCAAGGGTCGTTGCCATGGGACATCCAGTCCGTTGCATGGGACATCTAGTCCTTTGGCATCTTCATAGTGCGACTTCATATTCTTGACCCCTAGGAGGAATCTTGCTAGTGTTGGGGTAAATTACACCTTTTTTATAAGATTAAAAGTCACTAGTTAAAGTATATAAGAATTTGTAAAAGGTGCAGAGTGGTGAGTCCAAGTGATATTCCATGTATTTAGAGGGTATTCTGAGGGTTTGAAACATGATTCAATCTATATTGTGTGAGGGTCATAACTCTAGATACTTTATTCATCCTAGTACAACTATGATGTACGGATATTTAAAGCTACATTATTAGTTGTGTGGGATTAAGAGAGATGTGGAGGAAATTGTAGCTTATTTTCTATGTTGTCGGTAGGTGAAGGCAGAGCGTTAGAGGCCTAGTGCCTTGATTCAGAGGTTTCTTATTTTTGAGTGAAAATGGTAGCATATTACTATGGACTTTGTTAATGGTCTACCTTGCACTTCCCTTGGTTTAGATGGTATTCAAGTTATTCTGAATTGGTTGACGAAATTGGCAGATTTCATTCCTATTCAGATGTCCTCCAATATTGAGAGATTATCCCATATCCATGTTTATGAGATAGTATGTTTGCCTGGATGCCTATATTTATCATTTCAAATAAGGATTTAGAATTCACTTCTTGATTTTGGATAGCTTTTCAAGAGGAGTGAGGTACTCAGGTGGATCTTGTTACGGCCTTCCAACCTCAAATCAATAGGCAGTTAGAGTAAACTATCTAGATTTTTGAGGATATGTTCCAAGCATGTGTTATGCATTTTGGAGGTTAGTGGAAGCAACACTTAGCATTGGAAAAGTTTTCATATAATAATCACTACCATTTGAGTACTAATATAGCACCATTTAAGGGTTTAAATGTAAGACAATACCATTCTTCGATTGGATGGTTTTAGACCTTTGACATTAGACCCTGAAACAATTCAGATTTCTCAATGTTAGATGAAATACCTAGTCTGGTAACTGATGAAAAGAATAATGGAATTATGAAAATTCCAATAGAATATGAAATAAAATAAGCTATGATCAGACTAAATAAGAACAAAGAAGAGGGGACTGATGAAATGACTAGAGCCTTTTCTCAAGATGCATGGGAGATCATCAAGAAAGACATTCAGAAAATGGTAACAACATTCTTTTGTGGATATCAAATACCCAGGTTCATCACCCATACTAATTTGGTTTTACTACCAAAGAAGTTAGTAGTAACACATTCTCAAATGTGAGGCCTATATCAGGTAGTAACTTTGTGAATAAAATATTTTAAAGAAATATTCATGAGAGGATTAAGGGTCTATTACCTCAGTTGATATCACCAGAGCAAGAAGGTTTTGTACAAAGGAGGAGTATTGCTGAGAATGTATTGGTTGTGCAGGAAGTTGTTTTACAAATAAAAAAGAGAGGTAAACCTCCCAATATGGTCATGTAATTTGATATGATGAAAGCATATGATAGTGTGGAGTGGATTTTTTATCCAAGGTTTTGAGGAATATGGGTTTTTCTGAAGTTCTTATTGGCATGGTGTACAGACTATGGAGAACAATTGGTACTTAAAACTTCTAAATAGTTAGCCTAAAGGATTTTTCAAATCCTCAAGAGCTTTGAAGCAAGGTGATCCTTTATCACCCACTTTATTAATCATTGTAGCTGAAGTACTGTAAGATCCCACAAAATCCTACTTCCTAGTTCAGCTCCTTAGGCTCTATAAGGGATCCATCACTTAGAAAATTTTATCTAAACTTCCAGACTTAGTTTATTTTGTCCTTCGAAAGTTAGAAATCTCAGTTCACGACCTTAATGTCCTTCAATGGTCTATATTCTTATTAATTCATGATCGGCAAGTACAATAGGTGTTTTCAGACAAGTTTTGAATTTGTTGAAGCTCGTTTAGACAATTTTTGGAGTTCCAAATAAGTAGACCAACGCGATCTTGGCGCGACGCATCACCTATCGCGTTGGTCAACAACTATGCAAGGCGATAAAGATAAAATAACTGAGTCTCGGTGCGATCATGGCGTGATAGGTCGAGTATCTCGTCGATACCAGTGATGCGTCGAGTATTGCATTGATAACAGTGATGCACCACGTCGTCCACAACGTTGGTGCCTAGTTTTTCTTTATTAAATGACTACATCCAGAGGGGTAAATGGGTCATTTATTCTCCCCTATATAACCCTAAAACATGTCATTACACCTCATTGACACCAAAATATAGTACTATCTCTTAAAATCCTCTCAAGAAAGCATTAGGGTATCAAATTGGGGATTGAAGTTCAAGCAAATTTCACCGCTAATTCTTACGAATCTTCAATCTAAGGTATGCGTTGTGTTCATTCATGGACTCCTTTTGTCCATGAAGTCCAAGTACCCTATTTTAAACTATGAATTATGTTATTATGTTGTGGGTTGATTATATTTATGTGATTGATATTGTATAAACCCCAAGTTAGGATCTTTATGTGTTTTTAGGAATCCTAGATATCATATGAGTTGGAAACATATAAATTTGAATGTTCATGATGAGTAATTTTGATGATTCCACATATGCCTAAGTTGTGCATGAAAGGTGTTTGATAAAATGCCTAAGAAACTAGAAATCATACAATATAGCTATACTTGTTACTAAGTGGTAGACTCATGATATGCCCCTATGTTCCAATGAATTACATGTTGATAATATGTCTTGTAAATGTTGTTGGATTTCTTATGAACTAGTCTTATGAGATCATGCTATGCTTACATGCAAATCCTACTCATGTACAAAAGGTATGATAACCATGTACTTCATGAAATTCCCCAAGTTATGATATTATAGATTTGTGATGTTGATCATGTATTCAATAAGTGTTATGTTGTGTTAGTTTCCTTCTATCGATTCTTGGGTGTACTTGTACCGGAAAAATATAGTTGTGTGCCTAGAGCTGAGTCATGTTTTCATGATATCTTCAGTAAAGCCATGACCCATAGAACTCAGTAAGTCATGTGACTCAGGAAAATATCAGAAATCTCTTGAACTCAGTCAATTATCAGAATTAAGTAACATTTAGGCAGTTAACGGAATTCATTAAACTCAATCCATGTATAATTCAGTAAATCATGTTCTCTGTCTATTCAGATGGGAGTAGTAATTAGCACCGAGTGAACCCAAAAATGGGAACACTCACTGTCAAATGAGCGTGTGATTCTTAGCAGTCATCCTTGTGTTCCAGCACTATGTAGCCAGCATAGGTTGAGACATCAACACTGTCAGATGAGGGTCCCACTGTTCTCTTTTGGTGTCACTATCAGATGGGGGTTTCCCACAGTTGTCTTTACCAGTGGCGCGGTATTGATACCCTTCCACTCGGGGCAGAGATTGGACCCTAACTTAGCTATATAAGTTATTGGGGAATGTCGGTCAGATGACCACCTCCCATAGTTTTATGTCTATTTCAGTAAAAAAACTCAGATAGTTCTTCAGATTTCAAAACTGTCAGATACAATCAACTCAAATACAGTATGAAACTCAGATAGTTCCATCAAATCTAGGACTATCAGATTCAGTCCCTCATGTTATAAGTTATATCAGTATTCAGATTCAGTTATAATGTTATCACGATCTTAGTTCTTATGTATTCACTAATACATTCTCACTTTCATATCAGTCAGTCAGTTAGTATTGTTCATGCAAAGAAACCCCATGCATCAGCCTACCTCACATGCATACTCAGTACATTCTATCGTACTTACGCACTTGTGCTATGGTGTTTTATTCTATACCATCAGTTCAGAAGCACGAGCTCTAGAGCAACAATAGTTTTCAAGTTTCCATAGTTGGAGTTAGAAGTGAGTCCTCATCCCTCGAGGACATAATTATTACTTTATGTTATCATTTAATTCAGTTCAATTTTGCTAATTGGTATTAGTTGGGACATGTCCCATTCAACTCCTTATTCGGACAGTTTAGAGGCTTTTCAATGACTATATGTTTTAAGATTTAGACTTTAGTATTCTAGTTTTGTTTTGGTATTGTGATACCACTTTATTCAGACGTTAATATTATTAAGTTCTGTAGTATTGAACCTTATGGACTTTAAATTCATGGTCCTTCGGGGTCATGAGCACCGTTTAGCATTCCGGTTACCTGAATTAGGGGATTACAAACTTGTTATTAGAGCCTAAGGTTCAATAGAGTCCTAGGAATTCTGAAAGCTGCATCTAGTAGAGTCTTATACATTGGTGTATTGCGCGACACGCCATGTGCAGAAGGCTATGAGATGTTTTCAGAATAGTTTTCCTTCTTTTAGTAATCATGTCGTGCCAGTGAGCATAATTATAAGTTAATCTCTCAGTCTAATACTTTTCTCTTCCGTTTCCAGAATATGCCTCTCATGAAGAGAACTAGGACTCAGCCAGCCCCTCAGCCCGAAGATCCTTTGGGAGATCATGTTTCTCATGTGGAGTTCAGATCCACATTCACCACTCTTACCCAGTCAGTTGCTGCACAGAATGAATAGCCAGCAGTTATTTTGGCCAACCCAGTGGCCCATTCAGCCACAGCCAGGATTTGGGAGTTCACATAAATTAATCCTTCATCCTTCCTCGGGTCTAAGTCAGATAAGGATCCTTAGGAGTTCATTGACCAAGTCCAGAAGGTCACGGACGCCATAGGGGTTAATTCTTGTTAGAGTGTTAAGCTAGATGCTTATCAGTTGCAGGATGTGGCTCATACTTGGTTAAAGCAGTGGTTAGCAGAGAGGTCAGATGATGTAGGGTCAGTAGAGTAGGAAGAGTTTGTTGCTACTTTTATGAATAGGCTCTTTCCTATTGAGCTTCGAGAAGCTAAGGTGCTAGAATTCATAAACCTCAGGCAGGGTAACATGACAGTGAAAGAGTATTCTCTTAAATTTACTCAACTAGCCAGATACGCCTCTCATGTGGTTGCAGATAATTTGATGAGGATAAGTAAGTTCATTTTAGGGGTGAATAATAGCATGGTAAATAAGTGCAGAACTGTCATGCTGAAGAGTGACATGACTTTAGCCAGGCTCATGACTCATGCTTGGCAGATAGAGGAGTAGAAGATTAAGATAAGGGAAAGCAGAGTAAGCGATCAAGGACAGGTAGTTTCAACTTTGCTCAGTGTAAATCAGAGGGAGAAAACTGTTCGCAGTTTGGTAAGTCATCAGGTCCAGTTCATTCTTCAGCCAGTGCTCCAACTCCTCAATTCAGAGATAGAGCGTCAAGCTCTCAGTCTCAGGGTAGTGTTAGTGGTTCCCGCACTAATCCCCTTTATCAAACTTATGATAAGAACTACAAGGGTGTATGCAGATTAGATAGGGATGTCTGTTTTAGTTATGGCAAGCCATGCCACAGAATTAGTGATTGTCCCCAGTCGGGTTATCAGTGTTAGCTGAATAGTTCCACAGCTCAGTTCGGTCACCCAAATCAGCAGATTACCACCTCCAGTACAACTATTGGGTAATGCCCAAACCGTCTCTATGCTCTCCAGTCCTGGCAAGATCAGTAAAATTCTCTTAATGTAGTTACTGGTACGTTACAGATCTTTCATGTGCATATTTATGCTTTGCTAGATCTAGGTGCTTACTTGTCTTTTGTTACTCCCTTTATAGTAGGAGATTTCTAAATCAGTCTCGAAATTCTACCAGAGCCCTTCCCAGTCTCTACCTCAGTGGGTAAAACCATCATAGCTTGGCGGGTATACAGGAACTTCCCGATTATGATATTTTAGAAAGTCACTTCAGCAGACTTAGTCGAATCAAAAATGACTAATTTTGATGACATTCTCGGTATGGATTGTCTTTATTCCTACTATACCACAGTTGATTGCAGAAATAGAATAGTTTAGTTTCAGTTCTCGAATGAGCCCGTACTTGAGTGGAAGGGTAGTGTATCTGCATTCAGGGGTCAACTTGTTTCCTACCTTCAGGAAAGTAAAATGATATCAAAGGGGTGTGTCTATTATCTCGTGCATGTTAAGGACTCTAGTTCTTAATCCCACAGTCTTGAATTAGTACCATATGTGAATGAATATTTAGATGTCTTTCCTGACGATCTTCTAGGCATTCCTCCGGAAAGGGTAATAGATTTCAGCACTGATCTTCTGCTAGATACTCAGCCTATACCTATTCCGCCATATAGAAAAGCACCAGTAAAACTCAGGAAACTTAAAGAACAGTTGAAGGATCTCTTAGATAATAGATTCATCAGGCCCAGTATTTTCCCATGTGGTGCACCAGTCTTATTCGTGCGCAAGAAGGATGATTCTCTCAGAATGTGTATCAATTACCATTAACTTAATAAAGTTACGGTCAAGAAAAAGTATCCTTTTCCCCGAATCGATGACTTATTTGACCAACTCCAGGGTGCCAGTTATTTATCTAAGATAGACCTCAAATCCAGCTATTATCAGCTCAGTGTTAGGGAATGTGACATTCTAAAGATAGCTTTTCGTACTCGGTACGGTCACTTTGAATTCCTAGTCATATCTTTTGGTCTTACCAATGCTCCAGCAGCTTTCATGGACTTCATGAATCATGTTTTCAAGCATTACTTTGACATGTTCATCATAGTTTTCATAGATGATGTTCTGGTCTATTCCCATCCTGAGCGTGATCATGAAGACCATCACAGAATAGTACTTCAGACTCTCAGAGATCATTAGTTATTTGCCAAATTCAGTAAGTGAAAATTTTGGCTAAGTTCAGTCGCATTCCTTGGTCCTATCGTTTCCAGTGATAGTATTAGAGTAGATCCTCAAAAGACCAAAGCAGTAAAAAACTAGCCTTGCCTTGTTTCTCCATCAGATATCAGGAGTTTTTTGGGTTTGGCTAGCTATTACAGATGATTCATTGAGGGATTTTCATCTATTGCATCCACTATGTCCAGATTGACCCAAAAAAAGTCAAGTTTCAGTGGTCAGATCCTTACGAGAAGATTTTTCAGGAGTTGAAGACTCGACTTACCTCAGCTCTAAGTTTGACTATTCCAGATAGTCTAGATATATTTGTAGTGTATTGTGATGTATCTAGAGTTGGTTTAGGTTGTGTCCTCATGAAACATGGTAAGGTCATAGGCTACGCCTCCAGATATCTTAAACCCCATGAGAAGATTATCCTACTCATTATCTTGAGTTAACTGCAGTAGTGTTTGCCTTAAAGATTTGGAGATATTATTTGTACGGTGTTCATGTAGATGTCTTCACAGATCATAAGATCCTTCAGTATGTCTTTTCCCAAAAAATCTCAATCTTCGTTAGAGAAAGTGGTTAGAGATCTTGAAATATTATAACATGAGTATCCTTTATCATCCGGGCAAGGCCAATGTTATGGCCAGCGCTCTCAGTAGACTGTCTATGATTAGTGTTGCTCATGTTAACGATAGTAAGAAGAAGTTAGCTCAGGAAGTCCATCATCTTTCTAGATTAGGCATTTGCTTAGTCGATACAAAAGAGGGTAATGTATGGGTTCAGAGTAGTTTAGAATCATCTCTAGTTTTTGAGGTAAAAGAAAAGCAAAATATAGACCCCAGCCTTGTCAATCTAAAAGAGTCAGTCTAAGATCAGAAAGTAGAGGTTTTCTCCCAAGCAGGAGATGGTGTATTGCGCTGTTAGGGTCGTCTCTATGTTCCAGGTGTAGATGACTTAAGGTAGCAAATTCTTGCAGAAGTGCATAGTGTGTCCTACCCTATTCATCCAGGCACCACAAAGATGTACCGCGATTTGTATGTAGTCTATTGGTGGAGTGGGATGAAGAGAGAAATTCCAAAGTTTATGGCTAAGTGCTCTACATGTCAGCAGGTTAAGCTAGAGCATCAGAAGCCTAGTGGCTCCATACAGGAGTTCACTATTCCTACTTGGAAGTGGGAAGTTGTGAACATGGACTTTGTGATGGGTTTACCTTGAACTCGTCATCAGCATGATTGAGTTTGGGTTATCATAGATAAGATGACCAAATCAACTCATTTCATTCTAGTCCATGCCTCTTATTCAATTGAGGATTACGCCAAACTCTACATCAAAGAGTTGTTCAGATTACATGGTATTTTGTTATCTATTATTTCAGACAGAGCTAACCATTTCACCTCTTATTTCTATAAAGCATTCCAAAATGGTCTTGGAACCTAAGTCTATCTCAGTAATACCTTTTATCCTCACGCAGATGGTCAAGCAGAAAGGACCATTCAGACTTTAGAAGATATACTAAGGGCGTGTGCAATTGATTTCAAGGGAAGTTGGGATGACCACTTACCTTTGATTGAGTTTTCATAAAACAATAGCTATAATTCAAGTATCAAAATGGCTTCATTCAAAGCTCTCCGTGGTAGGAGATGCAGAACACCAATTAGTTGGTATAAAGTTAATGAGGCCACAGTCATAGGGCTTGACTTAGTATTTGACGCCTTAGAGAAAGTCCAGTTGATCAGAGAAATTCTCTAGGATGCTCAGAGATAACAGAAGTCTTCTACAGATGTTCATAGAAAGGATCTCGAGTTCAAAATTGGTGACTATGTCTATATTAAATTCTCTATCATTAAGGGAGTGAAAAGATTCGACAAGAAGGGAAAGCTCAATCTCTGATATGTTGGTCCCTTTAAGATTCTTAGTCGCTTCGGTAAGGTATCTTATGAACTCGAATTGCCTTCAGATCTAGCTTCAGTTCATCCAGTCTTCCATGTATCTTTGCTCAAGAAGTGCATAGGTGAATCAGCAGTTGTAGTCCCTATTCATAGCTTAGATGTTCAGAATATTCTCTCTTATGAAGAGAACCCAGTTGAAATCTTAGACTATTAGACTCATAGACTGAGGAACAAAAAACTCCCTTTAGTTAAAGTTTTTTGGAAAAACCAGTCAGTTGAGGGAGCTACTTGGGAAGCAGAGTCAAATATGCATACCAAGTATCCTCACCTCTTCTCCACCAATTCAGAATTAGATCAAGGTATCAGTCTTCTTTAAGCTCATTCAATTTTATGTTCAGTATTTAGTACTAACTTGGCATTCAGATTCATGTTCATGTTTCTATTATAATGATACCAAGTACCATTGCATATTTAGTCATGCATTCATGTATCAGATCCATTTTATAATCATACATCAGACATGCATTATTATTTTGAGAAAAACTCAATTCCACAGAACACTAGTCACGTATTCATGAATTAGTTACTCATGCATCAGATATTTATGTTCAGAATGATATAAATTTAGCTAATCAATCATGTCAGTCCTGTAATCCTATTTCATTCATTCATATTCAATTCATGTTCAGCTTATCTTTTTCCCCTCTCAGTCAGTCTTATTCGAGGAAGAATGTTCCAAGGGGGAGATATTGTAAGATCCCACAAAATTGTTCGTCCAAATTCAGCTCCTTAGGCTCTATAAGGGATCCATCACTTAGAAAATTTTAGCTAAGCTTCCAGACTTAGTTTATTTTGGCCTTATAAAGTCAAACATCTCAATTTATGACCTTAATGTCCTTCAATGGTCTATATTCTAGTTACTTCATGATCAGCAAGGTCAATAGGTGTTCTCGGACAAGTTATGAATTTTTTAAAGCCCGTTTAGACCATGTTTAGAGTTCTAAACCAGTGGACCAACGCGATCTTGGTGTTCCACATCGCCTATCGCGTTGGTCAAAAATTATGCAGGGAACCAGAGATAAAAAAAATTGAGGCTCGATGCGTTCATGGTGTGACGCATCAAGAATCGCATCGATACCAGTGACGCACTGCGTCATCCACAGTGTTGGTGCCCAAATTTTTTGTTATGAAATGACCACATCCAGAGTGGTAAATGGGTCATTTATCCACCCCTATATAACCAAAAACACATCATTAAACCTAGTTGACACTAAAATATACTACTCTCTCACAAAATCCTCTCGAGAATACATTAGGGTTTCAAATTAGGGATTCATGTTCAAGCAAATTTCACCGCTAATGCTCACGGATCTTCCATCTAAGGTATGTATTGTGTTCATTCATGGACTCCTTTCGTCTATGAAGTCCAAGAATCCTATTTTATTAGGTTGTGAGTTGGTTATGTTTATGTGATTGATATTGTACAAACCACAAGTTAGGATCTTTACATGTTTTTAGGAATCCTTGATATCATATGATTTGAAAACATGTAATTTAGATGTTCATGATATGAAATTTCGATGATTCCACCTATGCCTATGTTGTGCATGTAAGGTGTTTGATAAAATGCCTAAGAAAATAGAAATCATGCAATATAGCTAAATTGTGACTAAGTGGTGGATTCATGATATGCCCCTATGTTCCAATGACTTATATGTTGATAATGTGTCTTGTAAATGTTGTTGAATTGCTCATGAACTCGTGTTGTAATATCATGCTATGCTTACATGTAAATCCTACTCATCTACAAAATGTATGATAACCATGTACTGCACGAAATTCCCCAAGTTATGATATTATGGATTGTTGATGTTGATCATGTATTCAAGAAGCGTCATGTTGTGTCAGTTTTCTTCTATCTAGTCCTGGGGGTACTTGTATCCAAAAATTATAGTTGTGTACCTAGAGCCGAGTCATGTTTTCACGATATCTTCAGTCCAACCATGATCCATAGAACTCATTCAGTTATGTGACTCAGGAAAATCTCAGAAATCTCGTGAACTCAGTCAGTTATCAGAATTTAGTAACATTCTGTCAGTCAACGGAATTCAGTAAACTCAGTACATGTATAGTTCAGTAAATCATGCTCAGTGTCTATTCAGATGGGAGTAGTAATGAGCAACGAGTGAACCTAAGGATGGGAACACACACTGTCAGATAGGGTGTGATTCTTAGCAGTCATCCTTGCTTTCCAAAACTATATAGCCAGCATAGGTTGAGACATCTACACTGTCAGATAAGGGTTGATGAGGTGGACAAACACTGTCAGATGAAGGTCCCACTATTCTCCTTTGGTGACACTGTCAAATGAGGGTTACCCACAGTTGTCTTTACTAGTGGCGCGGTATTGACACCCTTCTAGTCGGAGCAGAGATTGGACCCCAACTTTGTTATATGTGTTATTGGTGTATGTCGATTAGATGACTACCTCCCATAGTTTCATATCAGTCTCAGTAAAATGAGCTCAAATAGTTCTTCATATTTCAAGATTGTTAGATATAGTTAACTCAGATATAGTACAGAAATCAAATAGTTCTATCAGATCTAGGATAGTCAGATACAGTCACTCATATTATCAGTTATATCAGTATTCAGATTCAGTTATCATGTTATCACGATCTCAGTTCCTATGTATTTATTCATATATTCTCACGTTGATATTAGTCAGCCAGTTAGAAGTGTTCATGCAAAGAAAGCCCATGTATCAGCCTACCTCACATGCATACTCAGTACATTCCATCATAAGAATGCTTTTGTGCTATGGTGTTTTATTCTATACTATAGGTTTAGAAGCACGAGCTCTAGAGTAACAGTAGATTTCATGTTTCCACAGCAAGAGTTAGCAGTAAGTCCTCATCCCTTGAGGACATGATTATTACTTGATGTTATCATTTATTTCAGTTTAGTTTTGCTAGTTGGAGTTAGTTGGGGACATGTCCTATTCAACTCCTTATTCAGACAGTTTAGAGGCTTTCAGATGACTATAGGTTTTTCAAATTTATACTTTAGTATTCCAGTTTTGTTTTGGTATTGTGATACCACTTTATTCAGACACTAATATTATTCAATTATGTAGTATTAAACCTTATGGCCTTTCAGTTCATGTTTCTAAATCGTATGAGACATTATGCAGTTTACAAGTATAGATATTAGTCACAGACTAGCTTGTGGTCCTTTGGGGTCATGAGCATCGTGTGGCGTTTTGGTTACCAGAGTCGGGGCATTACAAGTACTGTCTAGGAATCTTAAGAAGTTGATGCAGAAAAAGTAGTTCATATTATTTAATATTCTAATAGGAAGTCCAAAACTAAATCACCTAGATTTTGTAGATGATATGATTATCTTATGCAAAGCATAGGTGAAAAATTGTAGATGGTTACCAAAATTTTGGACTGATATGCAGAAATCTCAGGTTAGATGATATAAAGAAAGAGTTTAATTTACTTGCACAAAGGGGTATCAAATGGTGTTGGAGTAATGGCAGAAGTTGCTACTGGCATATTGAGGAAAGAATTCCCATTCACATACCTTAGATGTCCAATATTTAATATGAGGAAGAAGAAAGACAACTATCAATAACTGATGAATAAATAAATAACAAGATCCAAACATGGAAAGCAAAACTCTTATCATGTGGAGGGAGTGTTGTGCTGATTTAACATGTGCTACAGAGCATTCCTATTCATTGTTTGTCAGTGATGAAACTGATAACGCTCAATCTACAGCTCTCGTAAGAGTGTAAAGCGGTCGTTGGAAAATATAGAACCCAACCTGGGTTGGGTGTCGATCCCACAGGGAATAGCTTGGCCAACAAGTAAGTAAAATCACTAGACTTTTAGTGCAAGTCTCGTAAAAAGGGGGGAGTTTTGTAGTGCAAGTAAAGTAACCAAAATATTGAAGCAAAAGCTGAAAATAGCAAAGTAAAAAGAAAGAATGTTTAGTAGGTTGTGAAACAATGAGAATTGAGGAGTTGGGGCTATGTCCACCTTCTGAGCTATACGTCTCTATTGGCTATGAGTGTGTTGAATTCAGACATGCATGTGCTTATAGAGAATTTTATTCGATGGTAAATCCAGGCGTCTTTCGACCTATTCGAGGATTATTTCACTTTAAATCTTTCAAGCTTAAAGCGTGTCTCACGGTACGAATTCTCCAAGAGGTTAATCCAGTTACGACACTAACTTTTTAGTAGGGAATTTTAGGGGGTGATCCTACTACCTTGACACTATCTCTTTTCCAGACAAATAACCTTTCTTTCGAACAAGTTAAATGTTATACTGGCGTTATTCTATGCGTCTGCAGCCACAAGAATTTGCATTAAGATGAAAAGAATAATGAGATAAGCAGCATACGTGTCACGAACTCACAAACTCATAGCAATAGATAGTATCTCATACGGCTTCCATAACCCCAACAGAGAAGTTTTAGTTACCCATGAATGCGAAGATAATCACAATTGACATTGTTAATATACCACAATAAAGATGAGTTTCGTGAAGCACAACTGTGGTAGGCGTTAGGCGTGATTTCTTGCAAAAGCAACGTTTCTCTTGTTGCAGAAATTAAGAATAGATGAAGAGAAAGTAATAAGAATTAATAAAAAGAATTGTTTTGATGGATGGATGGATGGTGGATGAATGGAAATTAATGGAATGGGGGAATGGTGAATGAATAAAAATCTCTAGCATGATAGGGTATTTATAATACCCATATCCTAATCCTACTAAGCTAATGAAATATTTAACCAAATCCTACTAAACTAGGGAAATCCTTCACCCAATTGTACTAGGTTAATGTATCATTATCCAAATCCAAATAAACTAATGAAATACTTAACCCATTTGTACTAGGTTAATGTATAATTATCCTAATCCAAATAAGGTACTGCAAGTCCCCAAAGTCTTCAGAAATGTTGTTTTAGCCCGGGACAGATTTTCCATGCATCACTTTTGGTCCTTAGGCGTCCAAGCTTCCTTTTCTTCCTTCGTGAAGCTTTCTTTGGCGTCAAGTTAGCCATAAAATGCTGAATTCTGCATCATTTATACCTGAAACTTTGCTAATCATGTTCGTTAGCTCACTTACAGGAAAAAGGACTAAAAGTGCATGAAATATATAATTTGTTCTCAAAACATGGCACAAATATGGGCAAAATATATTGATATAGGCGTGTAAATTCGCCTATCATCAACACCCCACACTTGAAGCTTTGTTCATCCTCGAACAAAATATGATGTCCCTCTAAACATCAACTTCGGGTTTCACAGCAACAACACAAAACATTCGTCAAGACAAGAACAACAATTATCAACAAAGAGTAGTTTTCCGATCATTAGTAGAAACCATTTAACCTCTAGCATAGACTCATGATGGTGGTCAACTCATATTCAAAAGTTAAGGCACAAAGAATCATGTACAACTATCCAAAACTCATCAACCATGTGTGTCTCACAATATATTACCCGTAGTCACTCACAAGTATAGCATATTTTTCAAACATGGGTATCAAAATATCCTTACTCTCGCTCTCACAAAGAATTCGTATGTAGCAACTGATGACCATAGGCTTTCCCTTAGTGTAATACTCCACTAAATGTCAGAATGTTAAGATTAGGATCAAGTAGGTCTTTTGATGGTTGTAATGTAGGCTAAGGGACGGGTAAGATTAGCAATTTCTGGCCAACATAGTGACTATGTTCCTAAGCACTTTAATACATCACATTGTATCACTGACACTTTTTCCTTTCAACCTTTCTTCTTTCTTTTATTCTACCACCTTTGTTCTTCTCTTTTGTTCTTTCAATTTTAAGCATAACTCACTTTTCAGCTTTCTTTTTCTTTTTCTTTTCAGAACATACCTCTTATGATAGCACTTTTTTTTTCATAACACATTCAAGCACCACTACAATTTAGAGCATCATACTCACCCAATTTCCTCTTATTTCGTCACATGACTTTTTCACTTTAAAGCACTTAGGAAATTGGATCAAATTACGGTCTTGAAAAAATGGATTAGGCTTACATATGAGGTTCGTCAAAGAAAATAGGTTAAAGGCTCAAAAGGGTTTATCTAGGATGGTGTTCATGGGTAGGTAAAATGAAGGTAAACATGTATAGGTTTCCAAAGAAATGCCTAAATCATCTCCTAAACTTACACTCTTTATTTTCGCTTTGCATACATACCAGGCAAGTTCTAGCATTAATCTCACATACACAAGGCACATGGTCGACTTTATTGGAAGTAATATAGACTCTTGACCCAACAGGTGAAGGAATTGAACCACACAATATCACATAGTGAGTCACAATTAGAGCCTAAAATGTCTCAATAGTCATAATTGTAGCACATACTCTTGTTATAATCACATGATTCCTATTAGAATAATTTCATGCGAAGCTACGTTAAAAAAAAATTTACTACTAAAAAAACAAAACGAGAAAACTAAGCAAACAAACATGAATAAATGCAAAGGATAGAGAAGTATAGCATGCAAATACCATCACCCCACACTCAGACGGGACACACTGTCCTCAGTGGAAAATAAATAAAAAGAACCTGGTTAGTCGGACTCATTCTCTATGTCTGGGGTCATACCCCTTGCATCGGAATCATTATCAGAGTCGTCATCCTTAGAAGTTCCTCATAAGTATCCCACTTAATTCCAAGAGTGAGTCGAGGTGTTTGCATCGAGGAGGGTTCTCCTTGCTCTTTTTGGCCTCTTTTCTTGCCTTTTTGTGAAGTGGTAGCCTTATCTTTGCCTTGTCTTTTGCTGCCATTGTACCTGAGATCTCAATAGAGTCATGTTAGCATCATCTCAATGGATACAATCTATAAACAAGCAGTAGAGGTACCACCCCACACTTAGGTTGTTGGCACAAACTAGTGAAGTGAAAGTGGTCGATTACTTAGACTTCATCGACATACGTTTTAGGGGCTAAATTCCGACAAGAAAATTAGAGTTGTATCACTTCTTGGAACCTTTGCAATACTTTCATGTTAGGTATAACAAGACTACTACATAGGGATTACATCATGGTATAGTTTCTACCAATAATCTCAACCTCCTATGTCGATAGGCACTTATAAGTCTTATTCCGATGAACGGGATCTTCTAACATGCAAGTATTCAAGTGACAATATTAAGCAATGTTCATAACCATAGAAATTCCGCAAATAGTATAACAATGCTATTGAAACCACATTCAAGTTGGAAACAAGTCAAGATTATCCTAACGTATATGTTCACTCACATGGTTTTGTATCAACAATCCAAACACATTAACATCACCAATAATATTTCAAGATGTAGCAATTCATAATAGACATAGCAACGTAGTGCTTACGAGAAATAGATGAAGAATAAGAGAGTACTTACGTGATTGAAGCCTTTGGAGATGGTTTTGTGAATTGGAAGAGTGAAAAGAAAATTTTGAGAGGATTTGGATGAATATGCGGTGCCTTTAGGTCACTTTACAATGTGCTTATGTTTCAAGACCAAGTCCCCTTTATATAGGAAGAGAATGGGTCGCGTTTTGACCCATTTCCAAACGGTTTTGGAGACAAAAATAGCCTATATGCGGCGCATAATGCTTGGCATAGGCATGACATATGCGGCGCATAGTCCATGGCATTTAGGGACATATGCGCCGCATAGTCTATAGCATATGAGATACTGAGACCTAATGCTATAGCATAGGCGGCGCATAGTGTATAGCACTCCTAAGGATAGGCGGCGCATAGTGTATAGCACACTAGATTCCGAGACCTTAGGCTATAGGATAGGTTTTGTAATGTTCGTGGCCTAGTTTTACCTAGGCCTAGCCTTTCTCGATGCCTATTTTGGCATGAGCAATGCTCAATCCATAGCCTTATGCATCCTTATTCCTAACTTACCACCTTTACCATACAATACGTCCAAATCGTCATTTGAAACCAATCTCCTCGTTGAATACTTCTCGCACCTATATTTGCTCAAAACCAATGAAAACGATTAGTACGATGGGTTGCCCCCCACCAAGCGCCTTAGTTTTGGTCGTGGCACGACTCTTTTTTTTGGATTTTCAAAAGCAAAATACGTACTAGAAAGACAAAAAATGTAAAACGAGAAACGAGAAGCGATGGGTTGCCTCCCATCTAGCGCCTTATTTATTATCGTGGCACGACATAGTTACCTCGATTACTCAGACTTCATCGAGATAGATGGGGCATCATTTTCTGAATGGATTCAGACGGCGTTGATACTTACTTGTAGGCATGCAATCTTCTTCAAGATGACTCATACATCTCCCCGGAGGGTCACCAATTATATCATCAATAGTCCAACCCATAGCTCTCTTGTATCTCTTCAGAGCAGAGATGAGAGCCTCTACGTGCTGTTCACTAAACGCATCCGCCACACTTTCGAGAAGTATATTTTCACTTTCCAAGAACACATACCTTAAATAATCGGGGAGCTCTTTCGATTCTAGTATTGGTGGCTCTTCAAGGGAAGTCTTCGCTGTTTGTGAAGGTTGATTTGTAAGATCAAGGTCCAACTTCTTAGGAGTATGAGAATAGGACCCTATCCCTGTTAGATCACACTTAGTTTCTTCATAATCTTCATCATCCTCATGCTCAACATTCAGCTGCGCAACAGATAATGGCTCAATAGTAAGCTGTTTCTCTACAGACAATGTTTTCTTATCCTCATAAGCTACGGAGAACACATCCATATCGCTGGGTTGCTTCATTGCTTTGCATATATCAAAGCGGACCACTTTGTCATTCAACCGAAACAAAAGCTCATTAGCTCTCATGTCAATAAGCACACTTCCAGTTGCAAGGAAAGGACGTCCCAAGATTATGGAAACTTCAGAATCCACCTCGCAATCCAGAATAACGAAGTCTGCAGGAAATATGAATGAAGAAACCTTCACCAACACATCATTCAAGATACCCACAGGTCATTTTACCGACCTGTCAGCCATCACGAGCCTCATATTGGTTGGTGTCGGATCGCCTAACCCCAACTTCCTATAGACGGATAGTGGCATCAAATTGATGCTAGCACCCAGATCGTACAATGACTTGGCAAAATTCATAGATCCAACCGTGCAAGGAATAGTGAAAGCACCGGGGTCGGCCTTTTTCTGAACTAGCGATCTTGTAGCAATTGCGTTGCAGTGATGAACATCATCTTTCAACTCATAGCTTGCTGCCCGCTTCTTTGTCAAAAGGTCTTTCATAAATTTCGCATACCCAGGCATTTGTTCAAGTGCCTCTACCAACGGAACATTAATGGTCAGCTGCTTTAACATAGTCATGAATTTGTTGAACTTTGTATCGTCCACCACCTTCTTCAATCTTTGAGGAAAAGGTGGTGGTGGATAGGGAATTGTTCTCTCCGCGGCTTTATTCTCCTCTTTCTTCCGTTTTCCAGCTTTTTTAGGTTGCAAATCGTGAGGGGTGACGTTATGGACGTCAGGTTCAGCTGCTGCGGCATCTTTCCCGTTCGCCTTATCATCAACGTCCACTACTTCGTCAACCACTTGCTTGCCTTTTGCTGAAGTTTCCAGCACCTTACCACTTCAGGTAGTAATGGCCATGCATGATCCATCGTTCCTTCGATTTTGCACAGTGTTGCTAGGTAAAGTGCCGGCCTTTCTTTGATTGAGTGCTGCTGAAAGTTGGCTCAATTGCTGCTCTATTTGCTTGATTGAAATGGAATGAGAATAAACTAATTGTTTCATGGAGGACAAATCATTAATTACCTCCGTTACTCCCACGCTTGTTTCTTCCACTCCTTTCAAGATTTTATCCATCATGTATTCCATGCTTCCAGAATTAGATGTGGTGGTGTCACGTCTACCAGGGGGAACGTACAAACCACTCTTTTCATTCTTGTTTTTCCAACTACCTTGGTCTTTGTTTCCAGATTTATCATAATAGTTCCGACCTTGGTTTCCTTGGGAATTCCCGCGGAAACCCCCCTGATTGTTCAAGTAGTTGGCCTCCTCTTCCGAATCAGATTCGTCTCTTCCTTTTGACGCAATAGCTTTCACTTTTTCGGTCTTCCCCGACAATAAATGCTTTGTAAGAAGATCCATTTGTGTTTTCAAGTGCGCCATATCCTGATCACGTTCTTCTTCTCTTCTTTTTTGGTCTGTGGTCATGCCAATAGACAAGGTGGGACTTGCTACCTCAGAATTCCTGGTATGCCAATCTCTACTTTGTTTCGTCATATGATCTAGCATATTACTTGCTTGACCAAAGGTGAGGTCCATGAAAGATCCTCCAGCTGCATTATCCACCACTGGTTTAGTTATTGAATTCAAGGCTATATACAAGATCTACATTAGGTGAACATTGGTCATGTGATGGTTTGGGCACCTCGCTAGCTTTGTCTTGAACCTCTCCCATGTTTCATGAAGAGCTTCAGTGGGAAGCTGACGAAAGTTGCTGATTTCATCTCTCAATTGCGCCCTCTTGGATGGTGGAAAGAATCTTTCTAGGAAAGCGTCTCTCAATTGCCTCCAATTTGTAATAGAATCAGGAGTCAGCCCATTCAACCATAGTGTTGCCTCCCCAGATAGAGACAATGGAAATAGACGTAATCGAATTGCATTCTGACCAACACCAGGATTGTCAAACGACTTACATGTAGAAATAAAGTTGATGAGATGCATATTCAGATCATCGCCTGCTAGTCCACCAAATAATCACTTGAGTTGCAATAACTGAATCATGGTGCTTGTGATGTTGAACTTGGCTCCGGGCGCTAATGGTGGTGGAATTATGGCCCCAGTGGCTCCGGCACCATCAAGATCATCATCATCATCGTCGAAAGCTGGCTGCATAGGTTGGCGATCATACCTAAACCGAGCTTGTCGACCTCTTTGGTTGGCAGGTGTTATAATTTCAGCATCACGCCTAGCGTTTAGTAACTCGTCATCTCCTAAATCCTCATCATCAGGATTTGTTGCTCGCCCAGGGTTATCAATATTTTGTTGGTGTACTTGGGCAGCGGCAAGGGCAACCAATCTTGCTTGTTCCTGTTAAGCAGCCATCCTTTCGATTTCTGCTTGTGCTTCCATTCTTCCAATGCGTTGTGGTTCAGGATTGATAGGTAATAACGGTTGACCAGAACTTCTAGTATGGGGCATGCACTGAATAAAAACCTGTAGTAAACAATAACAAAAACTTAAAGTAAAAGTACGAGAATCTTTGACCAAAGGGTCTAGTAATTATCACTAACTTGATTGACACTCGTATTCCCCGGCAAACGGTGCCAATTTTTGATAACACTCAATCTACAGCTCTCGTAGGAGTGTAAAGCGGTCGTTAGCAAATATAGAACCCAACCTGGGTTGGGTGTTGATCCCACAGGGAATAGCTTGGCCAACAAGTAAGTAAAATCACTAGACTTTTAGTGCAAGTCTCGTAAAAAGGGGGGAGTTTTGTAGTGCAAGTAAAGTAACCAAAATATTGAAGCAAAAGCTGAAAATAGCAAAGTAAAAAGAAAGAATGTTTAGTAGGTTGTGAAACAATGAGAATTGAGGAGTTGGGGTTATGTCCACCTTCTGAGTTATACGTCTCTATTGGCTATGAGTGTGTTGAATTCAGACATGAATGTGCTTATAGAGAATTGTATTCGATGGTAAATCCAGGCGTCTTTCGACCTATTCGAGGATTATTTCACTTTAACTCTTTCAAGCTTAACGCGTGTCTCACGGTACGAATTCTCCAAGAGGTTAATCCAGTTACGACACTAACTTTTTAGTAGGGAATTTTAGGGGGTGACCCTACTACCTTGACAATATCTCTTTTCCAGACAAATAACCTTTCTTTCGAACAAGTTAAATGTTATACTGGCGTTATTCTATGTGTCTGCAGCCACAAGAATTTGCATTAAGATGAAGAGAATAATGATATAAGCAGCATACGTGTCACGAACTCACAAACTCATAGCAATAGATAGTATCTCATACGGCTTCCATAACCCCAACAGAGAAGTTTTAGTTACCCATGAATGCAAAGATAATCACAATTGACATTGTTAATATACCACAATAAAGATGAGTTTCGTGTAGCACAAATGTGGTAGGCGTTAGGCGTGATTTCTTGCAAAAGTAATGTTTCTCTTGTTGCGGAAATTAAGAATAGATGAAGAGAGAGTAATAAGAATTAATAAAAAGAATTGTTTTGATGGATGGATGGATGGTGGATGGATGGAAATTAATGGAATGGGGGAATGGTGCATGAATAAAAATCTCTAGCATGATAGGGTATTTATAATACCCATATCCTAATCCTACTAAGCTAATGAAATATTTAACCAAATCCTACTAAACTAGGGAAATACTTCACCCAATTGTACTAGGTTAATGTATCATTATCCAAATCCAAATAAACTAATGAAATACTTAACCCATTTGTACTAGGTTAATGTATCATTATCCTAATCCAAATAAGTTACTGCAAGTCCCAAAGTCTTCAGAAATGTTGTTTTAGCCCGGGACAGATTTTCCATGCATCAGTTTTGGTCCTTAGGCGTCCAAGCTTCCTTTTCTTCCTTCGTGAAGCTTTCTTTGGCATCAAGTTAGCCATAAAATGCTGAATTCTGCATCATTTATACCTGAAACTTTGCTAATCATGTTCGTTAGCTCACTTATAGGAAAAAGGACTAAAAGTGCATGAAATATATAATTTGTTCTCAAAACATGGCACAAATATGGGCAAAATATATTGAGATAGGCGTGTAAATTGGCCTATCATCAGAAACCACCTTTTAATATGTTTAAATCGATCTAAAGGGCTCTAGCTCAATTCTTCTGGAGTAGGAAAATAGGAGAAACGGGAAGACATTGAGTAAAATTGAAGAAAGTATGTCTACCATGGGAAGAAGGAGGTTTCGAATTTAGAAGGATAACTGATATTCTATAGCTTTATTCTGTAAATTATGGTAGACCTTTAGGACCACAAGTTCCAATTAGAGAGACTAAATATACAATAAATACTGTAAAAAGGAGCATCCAAAAATGGTCTTATGGAAAACAGGCTCAAGGGGATCACAGGTGTGGAAAAAAATGCTAATTGCTAGAGATTTAATGGAGCATTTGATTGTATGGAAACTAAGGGATAGAAATTCTGACATATGGCTAGATAATTGGATTGGTCATGGTGATTTTTACTCTTTAATGGAGAGAAATTGTGAAGAGAATGGATAGTATCAGCAAGTAAAGGATATTATGAGGGATGGCATATGGAATGAACAAGTGGTCACAAATATGTTACACCAGACATGGCTTAGCATATTCTGATCAAAGTAAAGCCCCTAACATATGATGGTAATGATTGGCTTATATGGAGCATGGAATCGAAGGGATTGTTTACAATTAAGACTTCTTCGCAATACATCAAGAATAAGGAGTAAGGAAGTAGCACATATAAGTGCATATGTATTAAGGGGATACCTTATAAAATATGCTTCTTTATGTAGACATTATAGAAATATAGAATACTAGTGGATGATATTGCAAGAAGATGGGTATTGCAAGATCCATGTAAATGTTGGTGTCGTGATAAACCTGCAGTGGAGACACTTGCTCATGTCTTCAGAAGATCTTTTCATGCTAACAGGAACTAGTCCTATTTTTCTTGTTTTGCAGGTATACCTATTCAAAATTTGACACTAAGAGGTACAATTCTTAAATGGTGAAATTATAAAGTGAAGAAGATAGAACAACCATATTTCCATGCATTGCCCAACATCATTCTGTGGGAGTTATGGAAGAGAAGAAATAGGAAGAAACGTGAAAATAAGAACATCACTGGATTGAGGCTCATTTATAACATAACAAAGAACTCGGGGTTGCTTTTGAAGGTCAGAAAACCAGCAATTGAATTCCCAATTGAATGGCCAAAAATCATAAATGAGTTTGCTAAACTTAAAAGTAAGATAATGGCTACTACAGTTCTTTGGGAGGTATTAGTAGAGGGATGGGTGAAGTATAATACAGATGGAGCATTCAGGGGTGACAAAGGAGGAAGCTCATATGCTTTCTGTTTGAGAGATGCGAATGGAGATATACTATATGCTAGAGCAGAACCACAACATTATACAGACAGTATGCAGGCAGAGGCAAATGCTATTCTACCTGTATCCAAGCATTGAAACCAAACACAGTACAATAAAGTAATCATTCAAATGGATTCTCTCATCATGCAAAAGGTATTAATAGGAATATGGCAGTGTCCATGCAACATAGAAAGTATAGTCAAGGAGATAAAACAACACATGCAAGATAAGAAAGTAAAATATCAACATATTTATAGGGAGGGAAATCAGTTAGTGATGTGTAAGAAAAAGCTAACACATTTAATGCTTTTTAGCTCAAAATAATTGTGAATTCTGAAGCAACTCATGTTGTTTTGATGTGTTTGCTCATGATATTGCTGAAAAAGGCTGAAGAAATGAGAATAAATAATAATAGAGCAAAAGAGTTGAAAATCTTAGCAAAATAGAAGAAAACATAGCTGACGACCTCAGTGATAAGTCGTCAGCCTCGTGATAGCCTATCAGCATTGGCGTCAGCCTTAACCAGGGAGTTCTAGTTTGAGGATCTGTTCTAACGACGCCGGTGATGTGGCATCAAAGTCGTGATAAGGCACAAGAATGGCGTCAGCCTTAAGCAGAAAGTTAGCATGGGAAGAAGATATCTGACGACGTTGGTGATACACCATCAGATCCCTGATGCGGCGTCAGCCACATCATCAGCCTTAGATAGAACCTAAAGGTAACTAAAGCCTCTCTGACGCCATCCAGGAAAGGTCGTCAACATCTTGACGCGGCGTCAACCTGGGCGTCACCTATTCAAGACAATTTAATTAATTTTGTTATTTTATTTCCTTAATTAGGCTTTAGTATAAATAGCATCTTTTAGGGGTTTGGGGGGATAATTCATCTATCAAACATCAACTCTAAGAAGGGAGATAGATATTTTTGCACTCTTTCATAAAATATTCTTGTGTTTTCGTATCAATTATTTTTGGGGTTTCTACCTTGTGATTAAATTGGAGGAACTACATGTTGTTTTCTATCTATTCATAAGTTTATCATTATAATCATGAATGCAACTTGTTATTTCATTCATCAAATCATGAGCAGCTAATTTCATAAGCCGGAGTTATGGGATCTATGGATTAGGGTTTGATATGATACTAGGTGTTTAATGGATTCAAAGAGTAGTAAAACATCTTGAGATTCTATTTTTTTAATTAAAATCTAGTGGTTGCAAACATTAGGTTATGCCTTAGGTTTTATTTGCTTCTAACGGAGAAATAGACTAGAGGACGTGAATTATCAATAGGGGATCCGGAAGCTACCAAACTTTTGTTTAATGATTAATGTCGTAGCTGGATTAATCTACCTGAGATAGCATCCTATTGGAAATAGATAAGTGATCTAAGTTTGGGTCCAACTCGATCCAAATCCGACACGGCCCAGGTGTAAAACCCTTCAGGTTCCCGCTTTATTTTATTTCCTTCTTTAAGTATTATTTTATTTCCTTAGTGGGATATTTACAGTCTTTCAAAACACTCCCAAGTATACAAGGAAACCTCCTTCCTGATAGTTGTAGGAATGTAAGGAAAATGAGATTCTATCTCTCATCTTTTCTTCTCTCTCGCGTAATCAAGTGGAGTCAACTCATCAAGTATGCTCATAACATTGTTCTCCTATCATTAAAGTGATAAAGTTGTTGAAAACATGATGCTCTAAAGGAAGAAACTTGAGATAAAGTTGTAATAGCATGGAAATCGAAAATTAAGGTTAAGTTGTGCCTAAATTGCAAAAATTTGAAAACCCCAAGTACAAAAATAAAAATACCATGTGATAATACAAATAATTTGGTCCCAAAGGTATGAATGCAAACTAAGTGCGGGGGAAATTATGATCTGATAGGCTATGACAAGCATGACGCCTTATCAGCTACATCGTCAGCAACTTTGAAAAAAGGAGCATTCACTGTTTAAGTCTGATGACATAGATGATAGGTTATCACATATATGATGCCTTATCAGCCACGTCGTCACAAGTTAGATGATGATGCTAAGTGAACTTAAATAGCATGTTTTGACTAGTACACCTTAATCATTAACTTGTATTTGTCTTATGGTTCAGGAACATTCTAATGGCACCAAAAACAAGAATCCTAACACTCCAAAGAAAGCTGCCAAGCCTAAAGTGGTTCGAAAGCTTGTTGTTGAAGACTCTGATTACAAAGATGAAGAACCACTGCTCAGGTGGAGGAGAAAGAAACCCAGTCCAAAGGCACCTCCTTCGCCCAAACCAATTGCAGTGGAGGATAGTGATGATACTGAGACTACCACCCCAGCTGAGAATGAATCTTTTGAGCAAGAAGGTTCTAAGCAAACTGATTCCAAACAGCCTGAGTCTGAGAATGCTAATTTTGAGAAAACATTCTCTGAAACTCCCGCGACTGAAAATTATGATGAGAAGGAACCCCCAGTTTGGGGAAATTTGATACAATACATGAATTTGAAGGTTTGAGAGAGTGCTAGATGGAAGATCCCTGAAGTAGAAGACATCTTCCTCAAAGGGTTGATTAGAACAAAAATAAGATCTACTAGACGGCCGGTATTTCCAGAGAAGAGAGTCATCATCACAGGATTGCCTGGGTATCCTGCAGTTGAGAAGAAATTCAGAGATTATGGGCTAGGATGGACTACTAAGGGAGGTAAACCATTTTTCCTTACAGTATTCTGGGAGTTGTATGGGAACTACCAGGCTAGATTAGAAAGCATATGCAAGAGTGGAGAGACCACAGAAGACCAACCTTTGCTGACCAGAGTTCCGGTTCATGGGGTAAATATAGATATTTCGGATACAACTATCAATATGTTTCTACATGGACCCAACTTCAATCCTCAGGTCACAAATCCTGCATTCTACCATCATCTGAAGAGCAAGGATGACCAGCGTCCTTGGTTGTCTACACTTACAACTGAGGGAACCCTTTATGGCTGACCCGACCCAGTGAGCATATTTACAAGGCTTCATTGACTCAAGAGGCAAAATTCTGGTGGGGTATTATGCACACCCACTTGATACCAACCGAAGAAGATAATATTCTGGGTAATGATCGAGCAATATTGGTCGCATGTCTTGTGGCCAACCTTAAGATAAATTTTGGGGAGATTAGTGCTGAAGAGATAAATATTCGGGTAACGAGGTCTGACACAGCTTATCCATTCCCTTGTCTGATTACCAAGCTATGCACATAGGAAAGGGTACCACATATTGCTGGGATTGATAAGACTTTATATGCCACCAAGACCCACAACCCTATTCTCTATGAGAAAAATCATCCAAGGCTGACACTTAATAGAGGGGTGAGGGGTGAGGTGAACCCATCAATTACAGTCCCTAGTTCAGTACCTAAAGTTGAGGTGCAAGCTTCTGAGGCTGCTCAGGAAGGCTTAGTTCCTGATGATAAACCAGGTCCATCAGTTCCTACAGCCCCAGCGAAAGCTGCATCCCATCCTATTAATATCATAAAAGTGGTCAAATAGGCCAGATAGTGTGAGACATAGCTACGTGCCTTTGCAGATCAGTTTGCTGCTTCTATAGATAAAAGAATCAGGGTTTCTCTTGAGCCCTTTGCTACTTTTCCTACATGGGTTACAGATCTGGAGAACCATTTTGATGAAAGGGCACAGGAGCTGACCAGAGCAGAGCTTGTTGGATTCAAAGTGGCCCTAGATAAGGTAAAAGTTAAGATGGTGGTAGTACAACAACACCAGTGTATGATGCCTACAGGGTAGACAGCTAAGGAATCTGAGGATGAACCTCCAATCCTAGATCTCACTACAGAGCTAATGAAAAAGAAAAACAAGAAAGACAAAGAAGCTGAAAAAGGTAAAAGAAAGAGACAAGAAGATGATGAGAATAAGAGCAAGGTAGAGAAAAATGTAAAGAAGAAGAAGAAGGAAGACAAGACACTGCAGGCAGATGATGATTTGACAGAACAGGAGAAATCAAATCTGAAAAAGGCAATGCAAGCGTACCAAAAGGACAAATGGAAATAGGAAGAAGCACTGCGAGTGAGAGATATAGGAGTATCATCTAGAAAAACAGCCGAACCGGAGCAAAGAGAAACTCCTGATGAGGATACGACTGCTGCAGGGTCAAGGACCCATGATTTGAGACTTGATTAACTCTAGGTATATCCTAACCCTTAGTTTCATTTTGTTTTGATTTTAGGTTGAGGGTGTAGGGTAGTATGTTTTTGTAGCATATTCTGTAAATAACTAGGAGTAGTGTGATAACGCTCAATCTACAACTCTCGTAAGAGTGTAAAGCGGACGTAGTCAAATATAGAACCCAACTGGGTTGGGTATCGATCCCTCAGGGAATAGCTTGGTCAACAAGTAAGCAACGATTACTAGACTTTTAGTGCAAGTCTCGTAAAAAGGGGGGATTGTAATGTGTAACCAAAATATTAAAGTAAAAACTGAAAATAGCAAAGTAAAAAGAAAGAGTGTTTAGTAGGTTGTAAAACAATGAGAATTGAAGAGTTGGGGTTATATCCACCTTCTGAGTTTACGTCTCTATTAGCTATGAGTTATGCGGAATTCAGACATGCATGTGCTTATAGAGAATTGTATTCGATGGTAAATCCAGGTGTCTTTCGACCTATTCGAGGATTATTTCACTTTAACTCTTTCGAGCTTAAAGCGTATCTAACGGTACAAATTCTCCAAGAGGTTAATCCAGTTACGGCACTAACTTTTTAATAGGGGATGGGACCCTATTACCTTGACATTATCTCTTTTCCAGACATATAACTTTTCTTTCGAACAAGTTAATGCTATACTGGCGTATTCTTGCATTTGCAACCACAAAGAATTTAGATTAAGATGAAGAGAATAATGATATAAGCAGCATACGTGTCACAAACTCACAAACTCATAGCAATAGATAGTATCTCATACGACTTCCATAACCACAAAAGAGAGGTTTAGTTACCCATGAATGCGAAGGAAATCACAATAGACATTGTTATTATACCACAATAAAGATTTCTTGTAGTAGTAGTGTGGTAGGCGTTAGGCGTGAATTCCTAGCAAAGTAACGTTTCTCTTGTTGCGGAAATTAAGAATTGAATAGATGAATAGAATAAGAATAAAAAGTAGAATTGAAAGTAGTAGTGAATGAATTGTAAGGTAAGATGAGAGTTGTTGTTAAGTAGAATGAATAAAAATCTCTAGCAAAATAGGGTATTTATAATACCCATATCCTATTCCTACTAAGCTAATGAAATACTTAACCAAATCCTACTAAGCTAACGAAATACTTAACCAAATCCCACTAAGCTAATCAAATACTTAACCCAATTGTACTAGGTTAATGTATCATTATCCTAATCCTAATAATTTACTGCTAGTCCCCAAAGTCTTCAGAATTATTGTTTTAGCCCGGGACAGATTTTCCATGCATCACTTTTGGTCCTTAGGCGTCCAAGCTTTCCCTTCCTTCTTTCGTGAAGCTTTCTTTGGCATTAAGTTATCCATAAAATGCTGAATTCTGCATCATTAATACCTGAAACTTTGCTAATTATGTTCGTTAGCTCACTTACAGGAAAAAGGACTAAAAGTCCATGAAATATATAATTTGTTCTCAAAACATTGCTAAAATATTGGTAAAATATAGAACTATAGGCGTGTAAATTCGCCTATCATCAACACCCCACACTTGAAGCTTTGTTCGTCCTCGAACAAACTATCATGTCCATCTAAACATCAACTTAGGGTTTCACAGTATCAACACAAAATATTCATCAAGAAAAGCACAACAATTATCAACAAAGAGTAGTTTTCTAATCATTGGTAGAAACAATTCAACCTCCAACATAGACTCGTGATGGTAGTTAATTCATATCCAAAAGTTAAGGTACAAAGAGTTATAAACAACTACCCAAAACTCATCAACCATGTGTGTCTCACAATATATTACCCATAATCACTCACAAGTATAGCATATTTTTCAAACATGGGTATAGAAATATCCTTGCTCTCGCTCTCACAAAGAATTCATATGCAGCAACTGATGACCATAGGCTTGCCCTTAGTGTAATGCTCCACTAAATGTCAGAATGCTAAGCTTAGGATCAACTAGGTCTTTTATGGGTTGTAATGTAGGCTAAGGGACAGGTAGGACTATTTTGGCCAGAAATAGTGACTATGTTCCTAAGCACTTTAATACATCACATTGTATCATTAACACTTTTCTTTCAAACAACCTTTCTACCTTCTTTTATTCTACCACCCTTTTTCTCCTCTTTTGTTTTTCAATTTTAAGCAACTTTTCAGCTTTCCTTTCCTTTTTTATTTTCATAACATACCTCTTATGATAGCAATTCTTTTTCATAACAAATTCAAGCACCATTACATTCTAAACCATCATACTTACCCAACTTCCTCTTATTTTGTCACATGACTTTACACTTTAAAGCACTTAGGAATTTGGATCAAATTATGGTCTTGAAAAGAAAATGGATTAGACTTACATATGAGGCTGTCAAAGAAAATAGGCTAAAGGCTCAAAAGGGTTTAACTAGGATGATGTCCATAGGTAGGTTAGAATGAGGGTAAACAATTACAGGTTGCCAAAGAAATGCCTAAATCATCTCCTAAACTTGCACTCTTTATTTTCGCTTTACATACATACCAGGCAAGTTCTAGCATCAGCCACAAACATAGAATATACAATATCCTCACACACACAAGGCACATGGTCGACTTTATTTGGAGTAGTATAGACTCTTGACCCAACAACTGAAGGAATTACACCACACAATATCACATAGTGAGTCACAATTAGAGCCTAAACGTCTCAATAGTCATGATTTTAGCACAAACTCTTGTTATAATCTCATGCTGCTTATTAGAATAATTTCATACGAAGTTAAGTAAAAAAAAAATTTAAAACGAGAAAAAGAAAAAAAAACTTTGCGTACTAAAAAAAATGAAAAACGAAAAAAAACTAGCTAAGCAAACAAACATAACTGCAAATGCGGATAAAGGAGTATAGCATGCAAATGCAAATACCACCACCCCACACTTAGACGGGACACTTCCCCCAGTGGAAAATAAATACGAAGAACCTGGTCAGTCGGACTCCTCCTCTATGTCGGGGGTCATACCCCCTTCGTCGGAATCATCATAGGAGTCGTCGTCAGAATTCTTCTCTACGTCGGAGTCTGGCATTCGTCGCTCATCATCGGTCGGCACATCGTCATCAAGAGGTTCCTCAAAGTATGTACCTACTCCACACATCTCCCTTGCATGCACATTCATTGGATAGTCATGCTCCAGCTGTTGGAGCGCTGCAGCAGTTGGAACACGTCCACCACTCATCATTGTGAACCGAGTCATGCCATAAATATGGCGAAAGAAACTCTCATCCCGAGCATGTCTCTCTGCCGTAGTAAGGTTGATGCCATGTGACATTTCAGCATCTTTGATCTTTGTGAGGTCAACCTTTTTTGGATTGTGTGGGAGTCTATGATCAGCCGGTTCCTCTTCGATGTCTTCCTTCCTCAAGATTGCAGTCAACAAGTTGCCAAAACTGAAATGGGACCGCTTGTATAGCCTGGCTTTGATAATGCTCAATCTACAGCTCTCGTTTGAGTGTAAAGCGATCGTTAGCAAATATAGAACCAAACCTGGGTTGGGTGTCGATCCCACAGGGAATAGCTTGGCCAACAAGTAAGCAACGGTTATTAGACTTTTAGTGCAAGTTTCGTAAGAAGGGGGGATTGTAATATGTAACCAAAACAATAAAGTAAAAGCTGAAAATAGCAAAGTAAAAAGAGGAAGATTGTCACGTTGGTTGTAAACAATGAGAATTGAGGCGTTGGGGTTATGTCCACCTTCAGAGGTATACGTCTCTATTGGCTATGAGTGTGTAGAGTCTTGACATGCAATTTCTTATAGAGAATTGTAGTCGATGGTAAATCCAAGCGTCTCTCGACCTAAACAAGGACTATTTCACTTTAACTCTCTCGAGCTTAAAGCGTGTCTAACGGTACGAATTCTCCAAGAGGTTAGTCCAGTTACGGCACTAGATTTTTAATAGGAAAGGGTGTCCTACTACCTTGACATTATCTCTTTTCCAGACAAATAACCTTTCTCTCGAACAAGTTAAATGTTAGACTGGCGTTATTCTATGTGTTTGCAACCGCAAAGAATGTAGATTAAGATGAAGAGCGTAATGATATAAGCAATATACGTGTCTTGAACTTACAACTCACAGCAGTAGATAGTAACTCATTCGGTTTCCATAACCCCAACTAAGAGGTTTAGTTACCCATGAATGCGAAGGATATCACGTTTTGCATGGTGGATGGCGTGTGAAAGAGGTGTTAGGCGTGTGGTTTTGGTGATTCCGTAGCGAGTAACGATTCTCTTGTTGTGGAATAGATGAATAGAAGAGTAGATTAGAAGTGTTTGTGGTGGAAGATGAGAGGGATGGAAGAAAATTAATTTTTGAATTAAGTGAAGAATGAATGTTAGAAGATGAATAAAAATCTCTAGCATGATAGGGTATTTATAATACTCCTATCCTACTCCTACTAAGCTAATGAAATAAATAACCAAATCCTAGTATACTAATGAAATCCTTGACCCAAATGTACTAGGGTAAGGTTACAATATCATAATCCAAATAGATTAGTGAAACACATAACCTAATTATACTAGGTTAATGTATCTTTGTAAAAATCCAGCTTTGTGTCTGTAAGTCCCCAAAGTCTTCAGAATTGCTGTTTTAGCCCGGGACAGATTTTCCATGCAGCAGATTTGGTCCTTTAGGCGTCCAGCTCCTTTCCATCTCATTCGTGAGCTTTCTTTTGCGTCAAGTAAGCCATAAAATGCTGTATTTTGCATCATTTATACCTGAAACTTTACTAATCATGTTTGTTAGCTCATTTATAGGAAAAAGGATTAAAAGTGCATGAAATAGATAATTAGTTCTCAAAACTAGGCTAAAATATGGGCAAAATATATTGATATAGGCGCGTAAATTCGCCTATCATCAACACCCCACACTTAGAGCTTTGTTCGTCCTCGAACAACATATCATGTCCTAAGCATCGACTTAAGGTTTTTACAGCAACAACACAAAACATTCTTCAAGACAGGCACAACAATTATCAACAAAGAGTAGCTTTCCGATTATAAGTAGAAACAATTTAACCTCAAGCATAGACTCATGATGGTGATCAACTCGCATGCAAACGTTAAGGTACATAGAATCATATACAACTATCCAAAGCTCATCAACCATGTGTGTCTCACAATATAGTACCCATAATTACTCACAAATATAGCATATTTTTCAAACATGGGTATCAAAATGTCCTTGCTCTCACTCTCACAAAGAATTCATATGTAGCAACTAATGACCATAGGCTTGCCTTTAATGTAGTACTCTACTAAATGTCGGAATGTTAAGATTAGGATCAAGTAGGTCTTTTGCTGGTTGTAATGTAGGCTAAGGGACGGGTAGGACTATTTTGGCCAGAAATAGTGACTAAGTTCCTAAGCACTTTAATACATCACATTGTATCATTGACACTTTTTTTCTTTCAACCTTTCTTTACTCTTTTATTCTACCACCCTTGTTCTCCTATTTTGTTTTTCAATTTTAAGCACAACTCACTTTTCAGCTTTCTTTTTCTTTTTCTTTTCACAACATACCTCTTATGATAGCACTTTCTTTTTCATAACACATTCAAGCACCATTACAATTTAAAGCATCATACTCACCCAATTTCCTTTTATGTTGTCACATGACTTTTTCACTTTAAAGCACTTAGGAATTTGGATCAAATTACGGTCTTGAAAAAAAATGAATTAGGCTTACATACGAGGTTGTCAAAGAAATAGGCTAAAGGCTCAAAAAGGTTTAACTAGGATGATGTCCATGGGTAGGTAAAACTGAAGGTAAACATGTATAGGTTGCCAAAGAAATGCCTAAATCATATCCTAAACTTACATTCCTTATTTTCGCTTTGCATACATACCAGACAAGTTCTAGCATCAGCCACAAACATAGAATATACTATTAATCTCACACACACAAGGCACATAGTCGACTTGATTGGAAGTAATATAGACTCTCGACCCAACAAGTGAAGGAATTGAGAAACACAATATCACATAATAAGTCAAAACTAGAGCCTAAACGTCTCAATAGTCACAATTGTAACACATACTCTTGTTCTAATCTCATGCTGCCTATCAAAATAATTTCATGCGAAGCTAGAAAAAATTTGACTCCTAAAAAATAAAAAACGTTTGAACGAAAAAAACAAAAAAATGGATGGACTCAAAAAAAAACAAAGTAAAGTAAACAAGAAAAAACAAAGTAAACAAGCAAACATAGGTGCAAACAAGGAAGTATAGCATGCAGATTCTGCCACCCCACACTTAGACGGGACACTGCCCTCAGTGGAAAATAAATGCGAAGAACCTGGTTTAGTTGGACTCCTGATCAATGTCGGGGGTCATACCCCCTTCGTCTGAATCATCATAAGAGTCATCGTCAGAGTTCTCCTCATCATCAGAATCAGGCAAGTGTCTATCATCATCAGTTGGCACATCATCGTCAAGAGGTTCCTCAAAATATACGCCCACTCCACACATCTCCCGGGCATGCCTGTTCATTGGGTAGTCGTGGTCCAGCTGTTGGAGCTCTTCAGCAGTTGGAATACGTCCACCACTCATCATAGTGAATCGTGTCATGCCATAGAGATGACGGAAGAAACTCTCGTCACGAGCATGTCTCTCTGCAGTAGTAAGGTTGACTCCATGCGTTGTTTCAGCATCTTTGACCTTGGTGAGGTCAACCTTCTTTGGGTTATGTTGGAGTTTGTGGTCAGATGGTTCCTCTTCTATATCCTCCTTCCGCAACATTGCTGTCAACAAATTGCCGAATGTGAAATAGGACCTTCGGTGGAGTCTGGCCTTCCTTATGGTAGATCGAATGATTGCCCCAAAGTTGATAGGGACATTCGTCATCAACGCATAAACCAAACACACTCTATCTCTTGATATCTTGGTGTATTGCGTCCCAGGAATAAGGCATGAGTTGACAATGCGCATCCAGATTCTTGCTTCCCTATTTAGTGGAGCATAAGGGAATGTGTTGTGACGGCCTGTTGCCTTATGTCTGCCCCATCTTGCCATTGATCTGTTTCCACAAAGCGTGTGTCTGATCGCTCTGTAAGGAGGCCTGCTGTACAGCTCTTTGTATGGTGCAGGGTCGACCGATGGTAGGCCAAGAAAAGAGTTGATCCAATCCGCTGTAAGCTGTAACACTTGGCCCCGAATTTTTACTTCATTGCCTGTTGTGTTCGGCGACCAGTTGGCATAAAACTCTCTTGTTAAGTCAAGATTACACTCTCCCATGTCGCGGAAGATGAAATCTAGCTTCAAAGCCATTATTTTAGCCAACATTTGTGGCTCCTTCTTTGCTAAGGTCTCCTTGTTGATCAAGTCGACGTGCACATATTTCTTTTCTTTGTTGCTGTTGTACCATGCCATGGCTTCTTCCTCAAGAACCCATTTGATTCCGAACATTCTGCGTGGTAGGTGTGCTGAAGATGATTCTCCTTGGTCTTTTCGACTTCTCTTCTTGTCCTTTCGGGACGTGGTAGCCTTCTCCTTGCCTTGCTTTGCTTTGGGTGCCATTGTACCTGAGACTAGAAATAATGTTATTTGCAGCACAACCTTACTTGATACAATCTATATGCAAGCACTAGGGGTACCACCCCACACTTAATCTTGTTAACACAAATCGGTGAAGGGAAAGTGGTCGAGTACTCAGATTTCGTCGACATACATTTTAGGAGTGTATTCCGACAAGAAAATCAGCATTACATCGCTTATTTGCAGCCATTGGACTACTTTCATGGTGGAGATAGCAATACTACAACCTAGGGGTTACCACATGGAATCATTATTCTTACAACAAGCACACCCTCCTAAGTCGATAGGTACTATAACCTTATCCCGATGGCCGGGATGGTCTATCATGTAAGCATCCAAACAACAATCTTAAGCAATATTCATAGCCATATCAATTCAGCACAACAAAATTCAAGTCGGAAACAAGTCAAGAATTCCCTACGTATATATTCAATCTCACGATATTGCAACAACTATCCAAACACATGAACATTACCACCAATCTCACATGATTTAGCAAAATATAATAAGCATAGCAACGTAGTACTTATGATAAATAGATGAAGAATAAGAGAGTACTTACTTGCTTGAAGATTGTGGAGAAGTTGTTGTGAATTGGAAGAACAAAGAAAGAAAATTTTGAGAGGATTTGGAGTGATATGCGGCGCCTTTAGGGTTGTTTCTAATGTGATTGTGTTATAAAACCAAGTCCCCTTTATATAGGAAGAGTATGGGTCGGGTTATGACCCATTTACAATCGGATTTGGGGACAAAATCACCACATATGCGGCGCATATCCCTCGGCATATCACTTACATATGCGGCGCATTGTCCATGGCATAATGGGACATATGCGCCGCATAGTCTATGGCATTTCTAGACATATGTGCCGCATAGGCTATGGCATTTGGTCTCAGTATCTCAAATGCCATAGCATAGGCGGCGCATAGTTAAAAGCATACCTAGGAATAGGCAGCGCATAGTGTATAGCACACTAGATTCCGAGTCCTTAGGCTATAGAATAGGTTGTGCATCGTTCGTGGCCTATTTTTACCAAGGCCTAGCCTTCCTCGAAGCCTATTATGACGTGAGAAAGTCTCAATTCATAGCATTATGCATCACCATTCCTAACTTACCGACTTTGCCATACAATGCGACCAAATCGTTAATTGAAATCAATCTCCTCGTTGCATACTTCTTGCACCTATATTAGCTCAAAACAAATGAACACGATTAGTACGATGGGTTGCTTCCCACCAAGCTCCTTAGTTTTGGTCGTGGCACGACTCTTATTTTTGGATTTTTATTTATCAAAAAGAAAAAATACTAAAACGATGAAACGATAAAACGATAAAACGATGAAATGATGAAATGATAAAACGATGGGTTGCCTCCCATCTAGCGCCTTATTTATTGTCGTGGCTCGACATAGTTACCTCGAGTACTTAGACTTCGTCGAGGTAAGTGATGGATCGTTTTCTGAAAGGATTTAGACGACAATGAGGCTTACCTGTAGGCATGCGATCTTTTTCAAGATGGCTCTTACATTTTCCCAGAGAATCTCCAATTATATCATCAATAGTCCAACCCATAGCTCTCTTGTATCTCTTCAGAGCAGAGATGAGAGCTTCTACGTGCTGTTCACTTAAATCATCTATACTCTCTGGAAGTATATTTTTACTTTCCAAGAACACATACCTTAGATAATCGGGAAGCTCTTGCGATTCTAGCATTGGTGGCTCGTCAACGGGAGTCTTCGCTTTTGGTTGATTCTTGAGATCACCATCTGGTTGCTTAGGAGTATAAGGCTCTATTTCTGTTAGAGCACTCATAAGTTCTTCATAACCTTCATTATCTTCATGCTCAACTTTCAGTGGCACAACAGACAATGGCTCAACAGTAGGCTGTTTCTCTATAGATAATGCTTTCGTATCCTCATGATGAACATCAGCTACAAATAACTCATTCATATCGCTGGGCTGCTTCATTGTTTTGCATATATCAAACCGTACCACTTCGTCATTAATTCGAAATAAAACCTCATTATCTTTCATGTCAATAAGCACACTTCCAGTTGCAAGGAAGGGACGTCCCAAGATTATGGGAACTTCAGAATCCTCCTTACAATCCAGAATAACGAAGTCGGCAGGAAAGATAAATGAAGAAACCTTCACCAACACATCATTCAAGATACCCACAGGTCGTTTTACCGACCTATCAGCCATCACGAGCCTCATATTGGTTGGTGTAGGGTCTCCCAACCCCAACTTTCTGTAGATAGATAGTGGCATCAAATTGATGCTAGCTCCCAAATCGCACAATGCCTTGGCAAAATCCAACGATCCAATTGTGCAAGGAATAGTGAAAGCTCTGGGGTCGGCCTTCTTCTGAACTATCGATCGGGTAGCAATTGCACTACAATGATGCACATCATCTTTCAGCTCACAACTTGCTTCCCTCTTCTTAGTAAAAAGATCTTTCATAAACTTCGCATACCCAGGCATTTGTTCAAGTGCCTCTACCAATGGGACATTAATGGTGAGCTGCTTTAACATATTCATGAATTTGCTGAACTTTGTGTCATCCGCCACCTTCTTCAATCTTTGGGGAAAAGGTGGTGGTGGGTATGGAAGTGTTCTCTCTATGGCTTTCTTCCCCTCTTGCTTCCGTTTATCATTTTTTTCAGGCTGCACGTCTCTAGGTAAAACATCCTTGACGCCTGAAGTAGTTGTTGCGGCTTCTTCTCTTGTAACGTCACTAGGTGTGGCGTCAATGTCTTCTGCTACGTCAACCACTTGCTTGCCTTTTGCTGAAGTTTCTAGCACCTTACCACTTCTGGTAGTGATGGCCATGCATGACCCATCATTCCTTGGGTTTTGCACAGTATCGCTTGGTAATGTGCCAGCCTTTCTTTGATTGAATGCTGCTGAAAGTTGGCTCAATTGCTGCTCTATTTGCTTGATAGAAGTGGAATGAGAATCAACTAATTGCTTCATGGAGGACAAATCATCAATCACCTCCTTAACTCCCGCGCTCGTTGCTTCCACTCCTTTCAATAACTTAGCCATCATGTCTTCCATAGAATTAGATGTGGTGGTATCACGTTTACCAGGGGGAACGTACAAACCACTATTTTCATTATTTTTCTTCCAACTACCTTGGTCTTTGCTTCCAGATTTATCATAATAGTTCCGACCTTGGTTTCCTTGGGCATTCCCACGGAAACCCCCCTGATTGTTCAAGTAGTTGGCCTCCTCTTCAGAATCAGATTCGTCTCTTCCTTTTAGCGCTACAGCTTTCACTTTTTCGGTCTTCCCTGATAATAAGTGCTTTGTCAGAAGATCCAATTGTGTTTTCATGTGTGCCATGTCTTGCTCACGTTCTTCTTCTCTTCTTCTTTGGTCTGCAGACATGCTAATAGATAAAGTGGGGCTTGCTACCTCTGAATCCCTGGTATGCCAAGCTCTACTTTGCTTTGTCATGCGATCTAGCATATTGCTTGCTTGACCAAAGGTGAGGTCCATGAAAGAACCTCCAGCTGCGTTGTCCACCACTGGTTTAGTTATTGAATTCAAGGCTCTATACAAGATCTCCATGAGGTGAACATTAGTCATGTGATGGTTTGGGCATCTCGCTAGCTTTGTCTTGAACCTCTCCCATGTTTCATGAAGATCTTCAGAGGGAAGCTGACGAAAATTGCTGATTTCATCTCTTAATTGAGCCCTCTTGGATGGCGGAAAGAATTTTTCTAGGAAAGCGTCTCTCAATTGCCTCCAATTTGTAATAGAATCAGGAGTCAGCCCATTCAACCATAGTGTTGCCTCCCCAGACAGAGACAATGGAAATAGACGTAATCGAATAGCATTCTGACCAACACCAGGATTGTCAAAAGACTTGCATGTAGAAATAAAGTTGATGAGATGCATATTCGGATCATCGCCTGCTAGTCCAACAAATAATCCCTTGAGTTGCAATAACTGAATCATGGTGCTTGTGATGTTGAACTTGGCTCCGGGCGCTAATGGTGGTGGAATTATAGCTCCAGTGGCTCCGGCACCATCAAGATCATCATCATCATCGTCGAAAGCTGGTTGCAAAGGTTGGCGATCATACCTATACCGAGCTTGTCGACCTCTTCGATTGGCAGGTGTTGTCGTTTCAGCGACATGCCTTGGGTTTATCAACTCGTCGTCGCCTAAATCCTCATCGTCAGGATTTGTTGCTCGCCCAGTATTATCAATGTTTTGTTGTTGGACTTGAGCAGCAGCAAGAGCAGCTAATCTTGCTTGCTCGTGTTGAGCAGCCATCCGGTCGATTTCAGCTTGTGCTTCCATTCTTCTAATTCGTTGTGGTTCCGGATTGATTGGTAATAACGGTTAACCAGAACTTCTAGTATGGGGCATGCACTAAAAGATAAACCTGCAATAAACAAAAACAAAAACTAAACGTAAAAGTACGAGAATCTTTGACCAAAGGGTCTAGCAATTATCACGAACTTGATTGACACTCGTATTCCCCGGCAACGGCACCAATTTTTGATAACGCTCAATCTACAGCTCTCGTTTGAGTGTAAAGCGGTCGTTAGCAAATATAGAACCCAACCTGGGTTGGGTGTCGATCCCACAGGGAATAGCTTGGCCAACAAGTAAGCAACGGTTACTAGACTTTTAGTGCAAGTCTCGTAAGAAGGGGGGATTGTAATATGTAACCAAAACAATAAAGTAAAAGCTGAAAATAGCAAAGTAAAAAGAGGAAGATTGTCACGTTGGTTGTAAACAATGAGAATTGAGGCGTTGGGGTTATGTCCACCTTCAGAGGTATACGTCTCTATTGGCTATGAGTGTGTAGAGTCTTGACATGCAATTTCTTATAGAGAATTGTAGTCGATGGTATATCCAAGTGTCTCTCGACCTAAACAAGGACTATTTCACTTTAACTCTCTCGAGCTTAAAGCGTGTCTAACGGTACGAATTCTCCAAGAGGTTAGTCCAGTTACGGCACTAGCTTTTTAATAGGAAAGGGTGTCCTACTACCTTGACATTATCTCTTTTCCAGACAAATAACCTTTCTCTCAAACAAGTTAAATGTTAGACTGGCGTTATTCTATGCGTTTGCAACCGCAAAGAATGTAGATTAAGATGAAGAGCGTAATGATATAAGCAATATACGTGTCTTGAACTCATAACTCACAGCAGTAGATAGTAACTCATTCGGTTTCCATAACCCCAACTAAGAGGTTTAGTTACCCATGAATGCGAAGGATATCACGTTTTGCATGGTGGATGGCGTGTGAAAGAGGTGTTAGGCGTGTGGTTTTGGTGATTCCGTAGCGAGTAACGATTCTCTTGTTGTGGAATAGATGAATAGAAGAGTAGATTAGAAGTGTTTGTGGTGGAAGATGAGAGGGATGGAAGAAAATTAATTGTTGAATTAAGTGAAGAATGAATGTTAGAAGATGAATAAAAATCTCTAGCATGATAGGGTATTTATAATACTCCTATCCTACTCCTACTAAGCTAATGAAATAAATAACCAAATCCTAGTATACTAATGAAATCCTTGACCCAAATGTACTAGGGTAAGGTTACAATATCATAATCCAAATAGATTAGTGAAACACATAACCTAATTATACTAGGTTAATGTATCTTTGTAAAAATCCAGCTTTGTGTCTGTAAGTCCCCAAAGTCTTCAGAATTGCTGTTTTAGCCCGGGACAGATTTTCCATGCAGCAGATTTGGTCCTTTAGGCGTCCAGCTCCTTTCCATCTCGTTCGTGAGTTTTCTTTTGCGTCAAGTAAGCCATAAAATGCTGTATTTTGCATCATTTATGCCTGAAACTTTACTAATCATGTTTGTTAGCTCATTTATAAGAAAAAGGACTAAAAGTGCATGAAATAGATAATTAGTTCTCAAAACTAGGCTAAAATATGGGCAAAATATATTGATATAGGCGCGTAAATTCGCCTATCATCAGGCTTTCCGCATGGTGGATCGAATAATTTCCCCAAAGTTGATAGGGACATTCGTCATTAGAACGTATACCAATCACACTCTATCTCTTGTTATCTTGGTGTACTGGGTCCCTCGTATGAGGCAAGATTTGACAATACGTAACCATATCCTTGCTTCCCTATTCAAAGGAGCATATGGGAAAGTGTTGTGTCGTCCGGTGTCTTTTTGTCTGCTCCACCTTGCCATGGATCTACTTTCACAATGTGTGTGTCGAATTGCTCTATATGGAGGTCTACTGTACAGCTCTTTGAATGGTGATGGATCGACTGAAGGCAAGCCAAGAAAGGAGTTGAAGAAATCCGCATTGAGTTGTAAAACTTGGCCCCGAATCTTGACCTCGCTGCCTGTGGTTTTCGGCGACCAGTTGGCATAAAATTCTCTTGTCAAATCGAGATTACATTCTCCCATGTCTCGGAAGATGAAATCAAGATTTAATGCCATGATCTTGGCCAACATGCGCGGCTCCTTCTTCGCTAGGCTTTCCTTGTTTATCAAGTCCACATGAACATATTTTCTTTCCTTGTTGTTCCTATACCATTCCTTCACTTCCTCCTCAAGAACCCATTTTATTCCAAACATGCGGCGTGGTAATTGCATTGAGGATGATTCTCCTTGCTCTTTGCGGCCTCTTTTCTTGCCTTTTTGGGAAATGGTAGTCTTATCTTTGCCTTGTCTTGCTTTGGGTGTCATTGTACCTGAGACTTGGAACAATGTTCATGTTAGCATCATCTCAATGGATACAATCTATACACAAGCAATAGGGGTACCACCCCACACTTAGATTGTTGATACAAATTAGTGAAGTAAAAGTGGTCGATTACTTAGACTTCATCGACATACGTTTTAGGTGCTATATTCCAACAATCAAATCAGAGATGTCACCCTTCTTGTAATCTTTGCAATACTTTCATGATGGATATAGCAAGACTACTACATAGGGATTACATGAAGGCATAGTATCTATTAATAATCTCAACCTCCTATATCGGTAGGCCACTATAAGTCTCATTCCGATGAACAAGTCATTCCAACATGTAAGTATTCAAGTGACAAGATTATGTAATGTTAATGACTATAGAAACTCCGCAAGTAGTATAACAATGCATCAAAATCAAATTCAAGTTGGAAACAAGTTAAGATTATTCCAACGTATATGTTCACTCATTTGGTTGTGTATCAACAATTCAAACACATTCTTATCACCAATATTTCTTCAAGATTTAGCAATTCAAAATAGGCATGACAATGTAGTACTTACGAAAAATAAATGAACAACAAAGAAGTACTTACTTGATTAATGCCTTTGGTTGATGTTCTTGTGAAGAATTAGAGCAAAAGGGAAATTTTTGAGATGATTTGGAGAGTATGTGCGGCGCCTAGTTAGGTTTTTCAATGTGTTTGTGTTTCAAGACTAAGTCTCCTATTTATAGAAAAAGGTTGGGTCGGCTTTTGACCCATTTAAAATCGATTTTGGAGACAAAAAGTTACCATAGGCGGCGCCTGTAGCTTTGCCTATGCTTGGCATAGGCGGCGCCTTTTGCTTTGCCTTTGGTGAGCATAGGCGGCGCCTAGTGCAAAGCCTTTAGTGACCATAGGCGGCGCCTTTCACTTTGCATTTGAGATTCAGAGACAAAAGGCTTTAGCATAGGCGGCGCCTATGCTATGGCATACTAGATTCCGAGACCTTAGGCCATAGTATAGGCCTTGCCTTGTTCGTGGCTTAGTTTTACCTAGGCCTAGCCTTGTTCGATGCCTATATTTTCATGAGCAATGCTCAATCCATAGCCTTTTGCATCGTCATTCCTAACTTACCACCTTTACCATGCAATCCGTCCAAATCGAAATTTGAAACCGATCTCCTCGTTGTATACCTCTTGCACCTACATTTGCTCAAAACCAATGAAAACGATTAGTACGATGGGTTGCCTCCCACCAAGCGCCTTAGTTTTGGTCGTGGCACGACTCTTCTTTTTTGATTTTTTATTAATCAAAAGCAAAACACATACTAGAACGAAAAAAATGAAAAACGATAAACGATGGGTTGCCTCCCATCTAGCGCCTTATTTATTGTCGCGGCACGACATAGTTACCTCGAGTACTTAGACTTCGTCGAGATAAGTCATGGTCATATAATTCATCGAATCAAGAGGAACGATATAGGGTTTTACTCGTTGGCCATTCACTTTGAAGATAACACCATTGGTGTCTTCCAACTCAACTACTCCAGACGAGTAGACTTGGATAACTTTGTATGGACCAAACCACTTGGACTTTAACTTACCTGGGAATATCTTCAATCTGGAGTTGAAGAGAAGCACCATATCATCCTTTTGAAAGTTTTGTCGAACAATCCGCTGATCATGATACTTCTTCATCCGCTCCTTGTATAGGTCCGATCTCTCATAAGCATGTAGCTGTAATTCATCCATCTCGTTCAGTTGTTCCAATCTCAGATTCATTGCATCATCCCAATTCAGATTCAATCGCTTTAATGCCCACAATGCCTTATGCTTAAGATCAATGGGTAAGTGACAAGCCTTCCCATAAACTAGTTGATAAGGGGACATGCCAATTGGTGTTTTGAATGCAGTCCTATAGGCCCATAGTGCATCGTCCAGCTTCCGAGACCAATCTGTCCTATTAGCATTTATCGTTTTAGCAAGGATTTGCTTGATCTCTCGGTTGGAAACCTCTACCTGGCCGCTAGTTTGTGGGTGATAAGGCGTGGCTACCTTATGTTGCTTGACACCATATTTTGCCAACACGGATTTGAATAGCTTGTTCCAAAAGTGAGATCCTCCATCGCTTATAATAGTACGTGTTACTCCAAAGCGAGAGAAGATATTTCTCTTTAAGAATGCTACAACACGCTTTCCCTCATTGTCGGCCAACGCTACAGCTTCAACCCATTTTGAGACATAATCTACAGTAACTACTATAGCATTTTATTTATAGGGACTTATGGTCAAAAAATGGGGTGTTTGTGTGCTCAATTTGAGCCATGGAAAATGAATATATGTTGTGTTTAAAAACAAAACATTTAGCAGCCGATCAGATTGGTATGAAAGGAGAAGATGGAAGCTAAAATGAGACTAAAATTGTCCTAGCTAAAAGCTCTTAGAGCAGTCCAAAAAATTCATAAAAGGATATATAGAGTGAAGTATATTCTAGAAATTCAAACTTTTATATTTTATCTTTGAGATGTTTAGAATTCAAAATCCCATGGGAAGGAAATAGAGAAGTTATATCCCAATGTTAAGGACAACTAATAAAAATTGCAAAGGTGTCTAGGATTAGACCAGCATCCCACTTGTTGTTTAGCCTTGATATAAATCTTTGATTCTTTGTAATGATTCTCCTCAAGTCCTATAATATAATAGTTGCATTGTGTTTTTGTAGAAATTGGTATAAGTTAGGAGAATGCTGAATTTTCCAATATGTATAGACTTCTGCATCTACTTATAATATTTGGAAGTAATTTTTTTTGATTGCCACCGAAGTGAATATAGCATACTGGATTCTCATTTCATTTGTTGGTTACTTTGTGGTTTAATTGATTTTAAGCGCTACTTTTCATTTTTTGTAGTGGGTTTTGTTTAAACTTTAAAAGCATAACTTATGTGAAATAAGTATACTGAATTGTCCATTTAATTTTTACTTATTGCACTTATTTTGATGAGTTTGTATAGTCCAAAAGGCTATTTTATTATCTTTCTATATTCTTGTTTTCTCTAATTCATATAGCATGACTTATGGGAATAAAGTTCACATATTTATCAATTTAATTTTTAGTTGTTGTAACTTTGGTTCTGTATACCTTTTGTTGTTGGTGGTGAAAATTTGTTGCTGTTATTCCCTAGTTTGCAACTAATCATGTTCTGCAAAGTGTGATTTGCATTGGTTATTACCTTTTAGCTACCGGAATTCACTTGTTCTTGAATTATTTGTTGTGATTTAAAGTTTTTACGGTTGACAATTGTGGTTATTTATGTCGAACTCTCAAATTTTTATTATTTATTTTCTATTGTCATTGTAGGTGATGAAATTGAAGATGGGAATTAATGCAATGAACTATACCTGACCTAGGCTAGATCGATCAGATTGTCAAGCTTATCATGCCATGTCATGTTGAAAATTTTGACTATGTTTCAAACATCTATTGTTGAACATTGAAACTAATGTGTTGTACATTTTAAAGGTCCAAAAATGATCTTGGTTGTAATGAATATTTTCTACTCTCTTTCCAAAAATATTTGGTTCTCGGTCCCAAAACTGAGTGTTTATGTTATGCTTAATTTATAAAATCATTGCAATAGCTAGCCTGATTCTATGATGTAGAAGTAGCGTAATAAATATAATTATTTCAATATTCTATAAGGAACTATCGCTATAACCTAATAAATATTGTTACAATAGCCTTATAACCATAACAATAGCCACCAAACTGCATTGGCTGCAACCGTTGCATATGACAAACATAACCATCCTAACAGATGTAACATGTCCATAATTGAATAGTAATAAATGTCAAATAGCATATGACAACCTTCGTATAAACTTCTATTGGTACGGTTTGTAGCCGTTGCATAAAGATCTATCGGGACAATTCATTTCCAAAATAAAAAGATCTGTTGAAACGGTTTATAGTTGTTGCATAAAGTTCTATTGGAATGGTTAGGAACTGTTGCATAAGATCATCAATCATCTCAAATACTTTAGAACAAAAATTGTCCCAACAAGTTATTTATGGCGACAATTATTTTAATTTATTCCATTTAATAAAATTTGTAAACTTGATGAATATATTTATGTGCAGCTGGGTACTCCGTCAGATTTTAAAGCATGTTCCACTTTCACAAATTTTGATAATCATTAATCAACACACGCCTTCAACAAGAAGTGAAGATACATAAAAATACATTTGTGAAACCTGTATTGTTAATATCGCTAACATATAAAAGATGAAAGATAACGACAACAACTGAAAATGTTCAAGTCATATGATTAGAGAAAGAACATCTACTAAACTTAGTTGAAAAATAATACCCATAAGCAGCAGAACTGAAGTAACAAAACTGTTGAAAGTTGCTTTAAGAATTCAGCTGTTTTTTTTCTTTTTTCTCCAGTTTTTTTCACGTAAAATCCTAGTTAAATTAGAAGTCCTATCTTTGGTAGGAAACTAATTAGTTATTCTAATTTTGGTAGAAATAGATTGTTTCTTTGTCCTATTTTTAGTTGGAATAGCAACTATTTAAGTTGCTAAGTTGATGATCAATTATAGACTTTCTTTTAACAAGAAAATAATCTCTCTCTATCTCTCTGCATATTCTCTTCTTCAAACTCCATCTCTGTTTCTGTGGCCAGCTTTTAAATTGAATTCCTGCGTTGTTTCCCTTTAACGATTTCAAACCAATAATTTGTATCAAAGCTTTAATCTTAAGGGACCTGTGAGTGTGTGCATCAATCTAATCTAGTGGATACCATGAACGGAGAAGCAAATTTTTCTTCAATGGCACCACCAACTTTCGATGGAGAAAGTTATCAAATCTGGGCAGTTAGAATGTGGATATATCTGCAAGCTTTGGATCTCTAGGAAGTTGTTGAAGCTGAATATGAGATAGCTCCCTTGCCAGACAATCCCACGGTGGCGCAAATTAAATCTCACAAGGAGAGAAAAACCAGGAAATCAAAGGCACTGACATGCTTATTTACTGCAGTTTCATCTAATATCTTCACTCGTATCATGACTCTTGAATCAGCAAAGAGGTATGGGATTATCTCAAAACTGAGTATGAAGGAGATGAAAGGATTCGAGGGATGCAAGTGTTGAATCTGGTACTTGAGTTTGAGCTGCAAAGGATGAAAGAAAGTGAAACCATAAAGGAGTACTCTGACAGACTCCTTAATTTAGCAAATCACATCAGATTGTTGGGTATTTCTTTCAATGATTCAAGGATCTTTGAGAAAATCCTAGTAACGGCACCAGAAAGATTTGGGGCTACCATAACAACCTTAGAAAATACTAAGGACTTATCCAAGACAACACTTGGAGAGCTCTTAAGTGCTTTACAAGTGCAACAGAAACGACGTGTTATGAGACAAGGAGGAGCTATCGAAGGTGCCTTACCAACCAAGCATCATGATGATGGACATTCTAAGAAGAAGTATAATTAGACGCACCAACCAACTGATAAAAAAGGTGTAGTGCACAACAACAAAAACAAAACAGGTGGTTTCATAGGAAACTATCCTCCTTGTAAGCATTGTGGCAAGATTGGGCATACACCTTTCAAGTGTTAGAAGAGGCCTGATGCTAAGTTCACTAAGTGCAATCAGCTTGGGCATGAAGCGGTCATCTGTAAAAATAAAAATCAGCAACAAGATGCAGAGGCTCGAGTTGTTGATGATCAGGAAGAGTATCAACTCTTTGCTGCATTATGTTTAACAAGCAGTGTCTCAAGCGAGTCATGGCTGATCGATAGCGGATGCACAAATCATATGACTTGAGATAAAGATCTTTTTAAAGATTTGAGCCCTACTAAAGTTACAAAAGTTAGGATCGGCCATGGTGGTTATATTCCAGCAAAAAGAATGGGAACCATCACAATTGAAACATAATCGGGCACTAAAACAATTTTTGATGTTCTTTACGTACCCAATTTGGACCAGAACTTGTTAAGTATTGGTCAGTTATTTGAAAAGGTTTCAAATTGTATTTCGAAGATAAACATTTCTTGATCAAGGAAGCATCTGGACAAGACCTATTTAATGTTAAAATGAGAGGCAGAAGTTTCTCATTAAATCTATTGGAAGAAGAGCGTGAATTTCACCAATCGCGTGTGGAGCTACCTCTGATAAAAGAAGACATTCCACCTGATGATGAAGGTTGTCTTTGCCTAGTTGCGATTGTAAAGTTGACTGCATTGACTTGCTTAATAATCTTCAAGGAAAAGACCTTTCTGTCGCTGACAGCTGGGAGAAAGTATATCCCAAGGACGCTGCTGCTACGTCTGGGGAGAAGCTAGATGATATCTATGGACTTCCATCAGTTGTCTCAGAGAATGGATTCCCTAACATACCTTGTCCGAATGAAGTTTCTACTAAGCATTTAGGTGAAGAAATTACTTCGCCTGAGAATGATTTGGGGTTGTCGGGAAATAATTCTGGTCTTGCTACGAGAGGGGGATTATGCTCTCTTAATGGATTCCAGAATATGACTCATTTGGAATATGATTCTGAGTGTAAACTTTACTTGGAAAGCAATATGTTAGTTCAGAGGAAAGAGATGCCTGAAGCTGCTAATGCTGATAAATTATCAGAACTGGAACTTGAGAATGCTTGTGATGAGCAGCGTGAGAATGCTACTCAGTCAGATGAGCTGCCTTTGCCGAGCAGTTCCTAGTTAGCCCTGGTTGAATCCTGCCAGATTCTTGGCAACAATTCAGTGGGGGATTCGTCTCTCACACAGTTTGGAGATATTTGCTGCAGAACATTAGCTGCATTGCAAAAAATCCAAAAGACAACAGGTAGTTCATCAACTGAGGAGAAACTCAAAGTTGGATGTATGAGCACCTCTGAATCTTATTCAAGTGGTAAAAGAAAGGCATATAAAGAAGTCACCACCAAGAGACTCTGCGAATCCTTCAAGGAAAATAATTATCCTGACTGTGACGCAAAGGAGAAGTTCGAGCAAAGTGGTAGTTGGATAAAAGCATTACCTGAAGAAGTTGAGAATGAGAGGATGCATCTGATGACTATGGTGGAGCTAGAAGACCTGTTCACTAAGCCACTTCAAATCATCAAGTTCGAGCTTCTGAGGCAAAGAATTGGTGTTTGCATTTCATAAAGCAAGGAGGAGTGTTGAAAGTTGCTTTAAGAATGCAGCTTTTTTTTTCTTTTTTCTCCAGATTTTTTTACGTACAATCCTAGTTAAATTAGGAGTCCTATCTTTGGTAGGAAACTAATTAGTTATTCTAGTTTTGGTAGAAATAGGTTGTTTCTTTGTCATATTTTTAGTTGGAATAGCAACTATTTAAGTTGCTAAGTTGATGATCAATTATAGACTTTCTTTTAACAAGAAAATAATCTCTCTCTGTCTCTCTGCATATTCTCTTCTTCAAACTCCATCTCTGTTTCTGCGGCAAGCTTTTAAATTGAATTCCTGCGTTACTTCCCTTTAACGGTTTTAAACCAACAAAAACAATCTATACTTGTAGTAGCAAAAGCACCACAAGCTAAAACAACTAAACAATGTACAATGGAGAGACTGGTAGAGGAATAACCTGTAGAGGATCAAGTGCAAATGGATTCAACCACTCCTCCAACTAATGAAAATTCTGAAGATCAAGGTAACATATATCTAAGAATTAATTTAATTCCTTTATGACTAATACTTTCTTGTATTTTCCTAGAGCTGAAGGGATTTTCACTAAGAAAAATAAGGGGTAAAACACAAATGCTGAAGGTACATGGCTGAACTAAACAAAAATTGATCCAACTAAATGGGTAAGATTAACCCATTGGTACTATAGATGAAGTTTTATGTGAATTAAGTAGCTTCCTAGACACAGTAGGAAGAAATGCTACTCTTTGCCCGTTGGATATATTAGATTAGAGATGCATGGACACTAAAAATGATTTGTGGGAGTATATCAAGGTTTGAAGTTTTCAATATTTAGTTATTAGTAAAAGTATTTTACATATATTAGCTAACTATTCGCACCAAATTGTAGATGAAATATGATATCCCTAAAGTTGTGAATGGTCGGGCTACTGAAAGAATTCAAGAAGCTCAGAGAATGTATTGAATTAATTTAAAGTAATCTTCCTATGAACTATATACCAAACATGAAGTTTTAATGCTCAATGGGCCTGAGAATAGTCTAGAATGTCAATTTAAAGAGCTCTTCATATATTTGAAGTTTGACAAATTCATCGTAAAATATATTTGAGAATTTCAAATATTTAATATTATTGTCAGCCTAGCAGTTTCCATTTCACTTTTAATTTTTCACAACAACTTCTAGCTGGCTAAGAAATTAGGTTTCTATGATATACTCTATAGATGTTTGTTGAACAACTTTTAATTTCCTATATGATTAATGTTGAGAAGCTAGTCATGAGGACAACAAAATAATGTGTAAATTTTAACATCCAATCTTGAGTCATGCATCCATTTCTTTCTTGGTCAGGGGTGTTGACTTAAATATTTTGTTAGACTTATTTTACTAGAACTACTATACATGAGACTATGGGAATAACTTAAATCATTGAGATTTTTTTCTCTTTCCTTATAATTATTTTTCTGTGCAAAATATAGTTCACTTGAAAAGAGTGGAGTAATGTTTGCTAAATTTTTGGTAAAATGCCTAAAAGGTATTTCCTATACTTCTACCACAAAAAGAAAAAGAATGTATTTTACGACTAATGGGTTGCCCCTTCAAAGCACAACAAACAGAAGTCAAACATTATATAAATGCATAAGACACTAGATTTGCTTACTTATAAAATACAAAAAAATTAAGTGAGGAAACCACTAAATTTACTTTGTTGTTGGTCGTAATTTTACTATGTTCTCGCGATTAAGACATTCATTAGCTTTATAGAAAATAAACTCAATTGCATCTTAGTGTATGTGATGGTATAATATCAAAAGAACATGTATTTTTTTCACGACCCAATTTCCTCAGGTTATGATGGCACCCACCATAACTCACCTGTAGGAAAGCCAACCTATAGTCCAGAACAGCAAGTAATTGACTACTCAATAATATAATGAAAAAAATTCGGAACATATGAAATAAAGATCAATAGATAGAAGAATATCAAAACCTGATGGTATCAGTACAAGAGCTTCTAATAAGAAAAATTCAAAAGTGAAATATCAAGAGATATACACTGATATAACATATCTTTGAATACAACTTAGAGACTATTCTAATACATAAGAGAGATAGATAATGCTCCGAATGTTAGGATCTCACTCTAAGTCTCTTAACTAGGGCTGGTCCTCACGATGCACACATCAACAACGATAACATGTACTATGATCTGTAGTCTACAGAAGTGTAGTATGAGTACCAAACGAATGGGACTCAGTAGGATACTGCCAACTGAGCTCAAAAGATAAAGCAGATATATAAAGGATATAAAAAGATTGGAAAATGCACCAAAGAGTCCATTAATCATATGACAAGTCAGTGAGATGATAAAGAACAACTATCCTGTTCTTTGCCAAGAGTCTAACATAATAAAACTAATGAAGTATCAAGGTGAACTCTCCAGTTCCAACTACATTCAATAAACGTCAATGCTATACGGTAGTATCATAGGTTCATATAGCTAGATATATATAGGTATATATACACATAAACAAAACGTCATCCTAAAGAATGACCTATATCATCATATTCTCATTTGGAGACCTCATTTTAATAGAATCGGGATTTAAATACTATCAGACTCAAGGATTCTAATCCACATGGCTAAACATGAAATAATCGTGCATAATAATGCAATCACAAGATAGGAGAGGACAAAGACATACCTCAAATCCTGATACCGAATAAAAGATCAATCTGTCATAAGCTAGCCATAATAATAATCATAACAATGATAACAGCAATATCAATAACAACGTGAATAACCGGCAACTTCGAAAAACCAAATACCTAGATGAGCCTATGCGTACCTACAACGCTCCAGGTTCGGAAGGTTCAATCAACATACAATAACACAAGGCATATCGAAAAATCAAATACCTAGATGAGCCTATGCGTACCTACAACGCCCTAGGTTCGGAAGGTTCAATCAACATACAATAACACAAGGCATATTCTTAAACCATATCTATGCAACCATACCATACCGTCTGATAGACATAGGTGCGTACTGGTGATAGGCAATGTGCATGCAGGAATGAATGTAAAGTATACATTCAATATCAAAAATCATCATAACTATCCTCAGTAGGACCATCATCATCGTAATCAACCTCCATCCTTGTCGGGTATCAACATATCAATAATATATCCTGCAACCTTGCCGTGTATCAAAATCATCACAATAGTATCCTCCAATCTTGCCAAGTATCAATATAATCATAATAGTATCCTCCTGCCATGTTGGGCATCAATATAATCACAATAGGATACTCCGGTATTATCGGGTATCAATATCATTTTAATAGTGTCCTTTGGCCTTGTCGGGTATCAATATAATCATAATAGTATCCTTCGGCTTTGCTGGATATCAATATCATCATAATAATATCCTCCAGTCTTTCCGGGTATCAATATCATCATAATAGTATCCTCCAGCCTTGTCGGGTATTAATATCATCACAATAGTATCATCGAGTCTTCCAAAATATCATTATCATCACAATTACCATTAGCGAATAAGATACACTAAAATACACATAAACATATACATATCACCAGAGAATATCTATCTAATCAACACTTCCCAACTACTCGTTATTAGTTAACCAACACTTCTAATAATAGAATCATTAGTTCACTAGTCATCAAAAACCCTCTAGTTATTAGCCTAAACATTATCCTTCACATAATTCTTACGCACGGGATAGATACTAAATACTATTTATTAATTAGCCAACATCTATCATATATTCAAGGTTTATCACTACACGAAAACCGCCATTTCTCCACCATCACTATTACCAACTAATCATCCTATATCCGTTAATCATTACTAGACAACACATTACTACTTATCACATAACCATCCTTATTTCAATGAAACCATTCATTAACTAACTATTGTTAGACATCATGTTTCAACTAAGCAATATGTCATTAACTAATACTTTAGATTCCTAGCCATCAAGTGTTATAGTCCCCTAATAGACAACTAGTTACCACATAGCTTCACCATCTAACAAGAAGAGTAGTCATAAGAACACATTTAAGCTATAAGAACGTTATTTATAATGGTAAATAATCATAAATGTACCAAATCTATGCATGCCATCATCAGTATTCAATTAGTAGAATGATAAGCATCATACCACATCTTCCCCATCCCATACTAGAGAGATGTGTATACAAACATATACATATTCTTATTCATAAACTGTAATCATATCATATAATGATAAATAGTTCTCGACTATTTAATCAATATCATAACACAGACCTTGGCCCATTAATTTATCTAATATAATCAGAACATCATAATCACGGCCTTAGGCCCATAAACATATTGGGACTCATATCAAGAATCATAATTACAAGTCATAGCATATCTCTAATTATCTCATATATAGGAGGCATCTCAAATATAGGAGGAATAATATAATAAGCATGTAATCATCTCTCACACAAAGGGCATGACATATCTAGGCGGCATAATATAGATAGACATATAATTGTCTATAGTATATCATAAATAGGTCATACATCATGACAACGAGGAATATCACTACTCTAGGTCAATTTAAATATCCAAGAAGAACATCGCATCTATAGGTCCAACAATCAGGACTAAAGGAAATAGCAACTTTATAGGCAAATCCTTAAGTCTAAGAGGAAATAGTATCTCTATAGGCCAATCATCAACTCTAACAAGAAATAGCATCTCTATAGGTCAATCATCAAGTGTAAGAGACAATAGCATCTCTAAAGTCTAATCATATATTCTAAGAGAAAAGAGCATCTCTAAAGTCTAATTATCCAATCTAAGAGTAAATAGCATCTCTAAAGACCACATAATGTATCTAGGAGGAAATCATGTCTAAATTTCCAATATCACTCCCACAAGGAGTATCATCACAATAACTCAAACTCCACAATCCGGGAATATCAATACAAGTTACCAAGTTATGAATTAAACTTAGTTTAAGGTATTCTAGCCACATCTATGTCTAACAATTGAAACTAAGTCCACAAGACTTAACACATGCTTAGGCCTTACGCGGGCTGAACGATACCACTTCTAATCCACAATTTCCATAATTAGGCATAGCATGCCCCAAACTAGGCTAAGGTATCGATTTCATCTTCTAGATGTCAAGTAGCAATATTCAACCCTAAGATAGCAACTTAGACAAGAAACAAGGGTACTTAAGTCAACTCTACCAAAATTACTGTTTCAAGACTACCACAATAGCCCAATAAGGTTAAATATACAAATCATGATTCAAAAGCTAAAACCGTATTCCAAACATAGAATTATACCATATCTACGCTATAAAAAATATAAATTGAAGAGGGAAGGCAATAGGATACAAAAGGGTTATAAACATGCCATCTTACGGGTCAAAAACCCTCATCTAATCCTCAACCATCAATATATCAAGGCCAAGTTATCCTACCCATAATCAAGCCTAACATCCATATCCACACAAAACATATAGAACACAACATCTATGAATAAAAATGGATAGAAGCCTACCTCAAGGCCAAACTAGAAAACCTCACTTTATGCACCACATGATCATCTTCACTTTACAATCCTTAAAATTCTATCACACTACATAAACCATAATCTACTCATCAATATGAGGTTAATGATACCCATCCCATTAATGGAAAATGAGTTTTTCAGACTAACCCAATGGTCACACATGAATAAAGAATCATAACCCTTGAAGAATGGGTGAAAACTATGCATACTTTGAGCTAAAATCAAGCCCAAATTTAAATTGGGGATTTGGGTCCAAACTAAGAAATTCAAACATGAATTCAAGAAATTCTTACCTTCATGTTGAAGTCAATCATGATACAAGATGATAATTAAGCTCCCAAGTCGCCCCCATGATCAATTTTGAGTTATTACATTCATTTGGGGTTTCTAGGTCTAACTAGTGAAGGGGAAATGCACCAAATAAATCTTGGGGCTTTTATACAGCCCCTACAAGTACTCAGATGTCACAATCGTGGTCTTATAGGTCGCGATCACGCTACTCGTGATTGCATACTCTTGGTCGCGATCATGGTTGCACTAGTTTACAACAAACTTAAAAATAAGTTTTTGGCCCTCAAATCTCATCTGAAATTCAATGAACATTATCCAATAGTGAATTTTGAGTGTAAAAGACATTTTAAATACATTGGAATCATCAAAACTTTCGGCAGAGATCGTTTAGGCAAAAAGTGGGGTACACACCTATAGTTTCATCACTCCTCATAAAATATTTTCAATAGCCCAAAATAAGTTTGAGAGCCTTGGGACCTGAACCAAGTGTCTCCCTAACCTAAAATCAATATTTCGAATGCTATTGAGAAGTCAAATTTTTTAATACGAGTCAGTTTTCACTTAATGTATGTCCCACACACATTCTTTTAAATTTTTAACTTTCTGACCAATAGGTTGAAATGAGTTTGGATGCATTGAGACCTGATGCAAAGTTATTCCTAGATTAAAATTGATATTCCGGATCTGCTGGTGCAATCGAAATTTACATTTAAGATCATTTCATTGAATTTTTTTCTGGTGGCCATTTGGAATCAGTGATGACTTCAAAATAGGGAATTGTCTCTAAAAACTAAATAAATTTCTCGTTAACCGAACCATCAATCCGAGCAAGTCATAAATAACTTGAGGCAGCTATGGAGAAACTCAAATGGTTAAGGTAAGCATAAATATGAATAAAAACATGAAGAGTCATTACAATATACACTACTAAAAGGACTTTAGTCCTCAAAAGTCATAGGACAGTAAGAATCTCAAAAGCTCAAAAAGATGAGCTACTGGGTCCGCATATTCAAAGCATGACTTCCTAGATAACTTTAGAGTGGAGAAAACACTTGCATGGGATTTTGCCACATGTATCCCTTTTTCAACCAGTACTCTCATTCCACTTCCAAAATAGCTAACTCAACTGAACTGCTTACTGGAGTCCAACTGAACTAAAAAGGATAATGCACACACATTTGAATCACATCACGCTTATACCATCTTTATATCCACATAAATCAACAAAGACTCATCAAATCCAAAAGCAAACCAAGACATGAGTCATAAAACCGACCCCAAGTCTACCCATAAAACTGACTCCAAATCCAAAAATAACCTTTCGTTAACTTTTTGCACCAGCTATCTGCTCTAAGCCAAAGGAAAGGCACTTGAGTCGGGTCCACACAGTCTCATCACAGATATCTCAAAGAATTGAAGCTGATCTACTGAAATTCCATAAGGCAAATATGAGAATAAGCTCATAAGACATTATCTGGGCATACACATATAGATAATCACGGAACGCAATCTATGCCAATGTTGTAACCAATTCGGATGAAAATAAAAATGAAATCTCGAAATCCAAGGTATAACTAATCCTAAATGAATATTGCACTCCAGGATATCTCATTCACCAAGAATGAAGACATACTGAATCCAATATAACAATATTACTCCCATTGAGTAAATCATCCAAAATTCCTAAAGAAAGATGAAACTAGAGGTCAAAACTAAAATAACTAATACAAGGCCCATGGGCTATCATTTGAACACTAATCAACTATAATCTAACCGAATTCTAGAAGACCAAATAGGCAACGATGGAGTAGGCTCAACCAGCCTATAAATTTAACTCAAGATGAAATAATTCCAAAATAAAGGATGCATGACAGCTCTACAAAACAAAGTTGAAATCTCAATACCAATGTTGAATCATTCAATCTCAAATATCTAAATCAAAACTAAAAATGGGTAGGCATTAATGCTCCAAATATATCATACTTCTATATTGCCATTTCAAGGAGTCAAAATCCAAACCTAGACCAATAAGGCTATATTAATGTGAACTATCTCAAATTGACTCTAGTATCAAGATCTAAAATATCCGAGATAAATCATACCAAGCCACTATCGAGACATATCTAGTAAGAAAACTCACCACATGATAACCACTGACTTATAACACAAGCAACCAAATTTATATCAGTTTGAGGGAATGAAACATAGCAATAAAATAGGAGTCATGCCAAAGGAAACAAATCACTAGATGAAAATATATATAACCCACTCTATATCCGCTACAGGGCATGAACTATCGAAACGTACTCAAAACTTCTCAAAGCTGAAAACCACACCAGTAAAGGCAAAAACTATAGTAACTTAGAGAAATACAACTTAAGTTGGCAATTAACCAATGCAATACTCCATCTAGGCAAAGAAATGGCCACATGCTCATTTCATCAAGTAGAATCATTCCACCAAGCCTCACTAGACTGGATAAACTTTGAAATGGGGATTTCTTTAATCCGCCCAAGAATAACATCATAGAAGAACAAATACCAATTTGAAAATCAAGGTCAGAGCCGAGACCACCAATAGAGAACCAAAAATTCAAGCTAAATAGTTTCTAATTTTCTAACTTAATAAGTGATCACAGAAAAGGCCACCCGCCTTAAACTTTTTAACTTCACTAGTCAAAACCATATCACAACAACAAAGATGTATCCAATATCCACACTAATAATATGGAAATACATCACAAGACAATAAACCCAACATACCTATGCGATGAATCCATGACATCTCAATATAAATATTAAAATCGTTGTCGGATAAAGAAACAACCACAAACAAAGAATGAACCTCAAACTTGTCAATCTATCAAATGATTTGTACTAAAAAGGATAGACAAAACAACATCCTTCATAACCTTGGAGGCAAGTCTAAGGATATCAAACTCAAAAATAGGCAACACAACTAAATTGCAAACTCAAAATTTAAAAAAAAAAGATGGAAGGTCACTTACCTTTGATACCATAACAAATCCCCAAAATCAACCGAATAGAGCTAACAAAGAGGGAACATAGTCAACCTCGTTGCTCTATGGAAAAGAAATCATTAAATCGGGCAATATAAACTCAAGCCACCAAATAGTAGCACAAAGAAATGAAATCTAACTAGATAACACTAGCCTAAACAGCTACCCAGCAAGAATCAAATTAATCATATAGCAACATCTCGTAATACAATAACAACAACATACCCAGTGTATTTCTACCTAGTAGGGTCTGGGGAGGGTTGAGTGTACGCAGACCATACCACTACCTTAAGAGAAATAGAGAGGCTAATTTCGATAAACCCCCAGCTTAGGACCAATAACAGTATAACAAATACAAAAAGTAAGCGAATACAAACTAGTATGGTATACAAAACAAACTGACAGTATAACAAATACAAAAGATAAGTGCATAATAAACTAGTATGGGATGCAAAAAAGCCAACACCACTAACCCCAAAAACTACAACCCCAACACTATAACAACATCTCATAATATTACCAAGTAATATCAATATCCTGACATAGTGGTAGTAATAGCAATATCAATATAAACATACCAAACCATTGATACCAAAATGAATGTCAATATCATGACTCAATGGAGACAATAGGGCTAATGTACCAAGATAAATGAGACTCAAACCCAAAATAACACCCATAGGGGCAAAACATTAATATATGTCTACTTCATCCACTAGTAAAAAAAACAAAGCAGGGAGTAGTAACATAATCATGAATTAACAATAAGGCACATAATAACTAAAATAAATTAATCAAGGCATACCATCATCAATGGGTATGAAAACCCATATACATATAATAAGAGATAAATGCAAGAAATAAAACAACACCAATTCTGGTGACATTCATAGTCACATGCCTGACGGAAATAGAAAAAACAAATCTAAACAGGTCCAACTCAAATTGATCGGCTGAATCATCAACTTAGGCGCCAAGCATACCATCTCTAATTGAAGATTGCACAACATCATAAAATGGTGTAAAAAAGTTGAATGGCTAGAATTTCATGATAGGGACACTCCCTAGACTAGTAGTCGATCTCTCTACGGCCGTAGCAATTCTTAAAACATCAATATGGAGAGAACACAAATTGAGACCAAATAGCTGGCCAATCAATACTGAGAGAAATTGACAAAATTAAGTCCAAACTTCAAAAATCATTGTAACGCCCCAAAAATGGATTCCGGAGCATCACACGGTGCTTGAGGCTACGAGTAGCCCCAAGCTAACCCTTTGAGCCATTTTTATTCAGTTCAACACGAATCAACGGGGTTTCCATAAATAACCCTCAAATATCAACAGAGTAATTATCATCCAAGAATAAAATAATTTTAGAAAGATAACAAAATATGACTTATTAGTCAACTCCCAACATCTATACTAGTCTGACAAGCCTCTAAGAAAATCAATAAAGAAAGCGAGACATTGAGACATGCCCCAACTGACTCATACTCAGTTATCAAATATAAATAATTCTGTGAAACCAACATCAGACATCACATCCTTAAAACATGAGGACTCACCACGACAGAGGATATAGAACAGTGTGCCCAAAGAATCACTATCCAAATTGGAACTGAGCACTTGAACCTACATTCCAAGAAAATGCAGCTCACATCCAAAGATGTGGGTCAGTACCATGGAAAGGAACCGAGTATATGGGGGTGTATACAGTTTTATAAACATCATCATCATAAATATTTATAAGAAATATGCAGGATATATGAAAGACTTACATAGCCAAAAAAAATCATCATAATCATGAGAGGATGACATAAGTATAATAACATATGTGAGTCATTATATAATTTGTCAATCACTTTCAGTTCATCAAGAATATCAATTCTTATAATGTAAATATCATTTAAATCTTTCAAAAGAATAACTTTCACAATTCCACTTTCAAATTACTTCACCGTTCACCATAGCCACAAGGAAACACACACACAATGGGAGATCCTATAACCGACATAAACCATGTGAGCTATATGGAGTCCAACGTACAATCCACGTTGGGGAGAGTCGTCCTATCCTTGCCATCGGAGTAGGACTATCGATATCAAATCCACACAAACTAGTGATCACTATATAAATCAGCCTCAGGCTCACTCCTATGGGGGCACTTAGTTCTAGGAAAGTAAGGTCGCTTTATACCTCCCACTCGATGCTAAAGATTTCTCCCGGACTTAGCTCAGATTATTTCAAAGAAAATCCATAATAAAATAATTTCAGTAATATATAAATATACATCGGGAGCCATCATGCTTCCCATCTATCAAAATCAACCACGTTGTGGATTTCTTTCAAACTCGAGTTCAAAACAACTCCATTAAGACCAAAAGGTCAAATCATTCAAAATTTCTCAAATATTCAACATCAATGTGCTTATAACATACACTTTCTCAAAAAAAACACAATTTTCAATGGGGATTCACGACCCAAATATCAAAATCATGATAAATATCGTTCAAGATTCATGCTTTATATCTCCACACATGTAAATTCATCTTTCAAAATCATAAACATCAAGATTTTATAATAATCATCATAAGATATGGGTTCATGCTTTAAATTCGTAAAAATCAAATAAAAATCTTGTCTTTGTAAAGAAAATTACTTTTGGGCACAAGAACAAAAGAGAGTTCTTGTTGAAAAAAACAGCATACCTTGAATGATAAACTTTAGATCAATACTCATTTTTGAGATGTTAATCGTGTCTTTGAATGATGGTTCTTGGAGTTCTTAAACTAGAAACTTGGAATCTTGAATAAATTTGCAGAATTAATGGTGAACTTTGGAGGTTCTTGAAGTTCTTGAACTAGGAACTTGGAATCTTGAATAAATTTGCAGAATTAATGGTGAACTTTGGAGGTTCTTGAAGTTGGATGTAGGAGCTTAGGATTTTCTTTTTGAGGGAATTTGATAAAATATAACATATGATGCTTCTAGTAGGATTTCATTTAGGGTTTGGACGGATTTTGGGTGAGGGGAATGACCAAAACACCCCTAAAAATTAAAAAAATTCTCGAATGTCCTTTGGTGGACAGTTTTGATAGTCTAAATTAGATCAACCATAACGTTTTACTCTGAAATACAAATTGGATGAAACTAATTTCATTAGAAATAAGACTCTCATATCTTTCCATTAATATATAGTATCTCATCCAGATCATTGTGTACGAGGAGTTATGATCGTTTGAAGTTGACCAAAAAATTTGCTTTTGGTAGGCTGAAGTGGATCGACCATAACTTTTTGCTTCGATAGACAAATTGGATGAAACCAATTTCATTGGAAATAGGACTCGCAGAGCTTTCCGTTGATATATAGTAGATCACTCAGATCATTATGTACAAGGAGTTATGATCATTTAAAGTTGGAGCAAAAATACGCCAGGCCTCAGTGCTTTTTCCTGCACGTTTTACTGTTCACTACTATTCATGGTTCGATCAGAAGGTTCATAACTCGTCGCTCGGGTGTCCGTTTTAGATGATCCACATATCGTTGGAAAGATTATTTGATACTCTACACAATGGTGGGTCATAATCTAAGACATTCCGCAAGAAAAATTTATAATTCATTCTAGAAGATAGAACCTAACACGTTTACGCACAAAATTTCAATGAAAAATTTCCTGGGGTATTACATCATCCCCCTGGAAACATTTATCCTCGAATGACGCTAGACATGCCAAAATTAGATAGGGAATAGAGCATACAGCTGAAACCATTCGTTAGACTCATCACCACAGCGTTTCTCACTCCGAATGCAACATAGAATGCATAAATTCAAGAAACTGCAGCTGAACACATAATAAATGACAGCTGAACTGCTGTAACTTTTATCAAAAGTGCATGATTTATGAAAGAACGGTACCTTCGGCTTGATCAGAGTTCACGAAAAATAGATGCGGGTACTTGGATCGCATATCCGCCTCAGCTTCCCAAGTTGCACCCTCAACAGATTGGTTTCGCCACAACACCTTGACTAAGGGAACTTCTTTGTTCCTTAGTCTTCGAACACTGAAATCAAAAATCTCAATAGGAATCTCATCAAAAGAAAGATTTTCTTGAATGTCAGCACTCACAGCGGAATCCACTACCACAACATCGCTAATATGCTTTCTAAGCATGGAGACATGGAATATTGGATGAACAGTGGACAACTCAGAAGGCAACTCGACCTTATAAGCTACCTTACCAACACGGCTAAGAATTTTGTAAGGACCAACATAACGGGGACTAAGCTTCCCCTTCTTTAAACTCAATGTCTCTCCTTCTAACATCCGCATATGACTTCTGACGACTTTGCGCAGTTTCAACCTTTCCCTAATCAACTTAACTTTTTCCATATCCTCAAATACCGAATCAGGACCACTCACAGCCGCTTTACCCACTTCGAACTAACCTATGGGTGATCTACACTTCCTCCTATATAAGGCATCAAACAGAGCCATGCCAATACTAGAGTGGAAACTGTTATTGTAAGCAAACTCTATCAACGGTAAGTGATCATCCCAACTTCCCTTAAAGTCAAGTGCACAAGCTCTCAATATATCCTCTAAGGTCTGGATGGTCCACTCAGACTGACCATCGGTCTTTGGATGAAAAGCAGAACTCAAAAGCACTTGGATACCAAGACCCTTCTGAAAAGCTTTTCAAAATTATGAAGTGAACTAAGTACCCCTATCCAAAATGATAGACAAGGTAACTCTATGCAGTCTGACTAGCTCTCGGATATATAATCTAGCGTAATCCTCAGTAGTATATGAAGTATGAACAGGAAACAAATGAGCAAACTTAGTCAACCCATCAACCACAACCCAAATGGAATCATGATGGCATCGGGAAGGAGGTAAACCAATCATGAAGTCCATATTTATTTCTTCCCACTTTCAGGTGGGAATACTAAACTCTTGCATCATACCACTAGGTCTTTGGTGTTCAACCTTAACCTGTTGGCATGTTGCACACTTAGCTACAAATGTTGCTATGTTTTTCTTCATGCCACTCCACCAATAGATTTCCCGTAAGTCTCGGTACATCTTGGTGGCACCAGGATGAATAGAATATCGTGCCCCGTGTGCTTCAGCCATAATCCTCTATCTCAGATCATCACTATTCGGGACACACAATCTACCCTGCAATCTCAACACACCATCTCCCCCTTGGGAGAAAACCTCAAATTTTTGGTCCTTGACTGACTCCTTCAGTCTGACCAAACTAGCATCTAAGTATTGCTTTTCCTTCACTTCCGAAACCAAGGAGGATTCGGAACTACTCTGAACCCCTATACTACCTTTAGCAGAGTCAAACAGCCTAACCCCCAATCTAGCCAAACGATGTACATCATGAGCCAACTCTTTCTTACCTTCTACCATATGCAAAACACTACCCATGGACACTCTACTTAGGGCATCCGCCACAATATTGGCTTTGCCCGGATGGTACAACACACTTATATCACAGTCCTTTAACAATTCTAACCATCGTCTCTGCCTAAGATTCAATTCTCTCTGGGTAAACACATACTGCATACTCTTATGATCAATGAAAAAAACAACATGGACACCATACAAATAGTGTCTCTACATTTTCAAAGCAAACACAACAGCAGCCAACTCAAGGTCATGTGTGGGGTAATTTTTCTCATGGGGTTTCAACTGTCTAGAAGCATAAGTTATCACCTTACCCTTCTGCATCAATACGTAACCCAACCCAACTCTCAAAGCATCACAGTACACCACAAAACCATCAACACCATTAGGCAAAGTCAAAACAGGGGCTGAAGTGAGTCGAGTCTTCAACTCCTGAAAACTCTTCTCACAAGATTTGGACCACAAGAACTTCACTTTATTTTAGGTCAACCGAGTCATAAGATACACTATAGAGGATAAACCTTCAACAAAATGGCGATAATAGCTAGCTAAACCCAAGAAACTTCAGATATCAGTTGGAAAAATAGGTCTAGGCTAATTTCTAACAGCTTCGATCTTTTGGGGATCAACTCTAATACCCTCGGAAGAAATGATATGATCCAGAAATGAAACTGAACTTAGCCAAAATTCACACATACTGAACTTGGCAAACAACTTGTGATCTTTAAGGGTTTGCAAGACAGTTTAGAGATGATCAGAATATCCATCCTCACTATGGGAGTACACCAGTATATCATCGATGAACACTATGACAAACATATCCAGATATGGTCTGAACACTCGTTTCATGAGGTCCATGAAAGCTGCTGGGGCATTAGTTAACCAAAAAGACATATCAAGAAACTCAAAATGGCCATAACGAGTTCAAAAAGTGGTTTTTGGGATGTCACACTCCCTAACTTTGAGTTGATGATAGCCGGAGCGAAGGTCTATCTTTGAGAAATAACTTGCACCTTGCAATTGGTCAAACAAATCATCTATTCTTGGAAGGGGGTACTTATTTTTTACGGTGACTTTATTCAGTTGGCGGTAATCAATGCACATACACAAAGAGCCATCTTCTTTCTCACAAATAACACAGGAGCACCCCAAGGAGAAACACTGGGCCTTATGAAACCCTTATCTAGTAGATCTTTGAGTTGCTCTTTTAACTCCTTAAGTTCTACAGGGGCCATACGGTAAGAAGGAATAGAAATGGGCTGAGTATCGGGAAGAAGATCAATCCCGAACTCTATATCTCTATCAGGAGGTATTTCTGAAAGAGGAGAGCACGAATCAATAGCCGAGAGAGACACTTTAAGCACGATAGACTTCTGAATGAAAGAATCACACTTTTTCCTAAAACGTCTTGTAGACTCTTGCTTATAGATGTGGCGCGCTACACACCGATGATCAAGACTCTACTTAACGCGGCTTGTCAGACTCCCTAGGATACCTTAAAACCTTAGGCTCTGATACCAAGTTTGTAACGCCTCAAAAACGGGTTCCAGAGCATCACATGATGCTCGAGGCTACAAGTAGCCCCAAGCTAACCCTTTGAGCCATTTTCATTAAGTTTAACACGAATAAACAGGATTTCCATAAATAACCCTCAAATATCAACAGAGTAATCATCATCCAAGAATAAAAGAATTTCAAAAAGATAACAAAATATGACTTATTTGTCAACTCCCAACATCTATAGTAATCTGACAAGCCTCTAAGAAAATCAATAAAACTAACGAGCCATTGTGGCATGCCCCAACTAACTCATACTCAGTTATCAAGTATAAATAATTTTGTGAAACCAACATCAGACATCACGTCCTCAGAACATGAGGACTCACCATGACAGAGGATATAGAACAGCGTGCCCAAAGAATTACTATGGGTCAGTATCATGGAAAGGAACCAAGTATATGGGGGTGTATGCAGTTTTATAAACATCATCATCATAAATATTTATAAGAAATATGCAGGATGTATGAAAGACTCACATAGCCCAAAAAAAATCATCATAATCATGAGAGGATGAAATAAGTATAATAACACATGTGAGTCATCATATAATTTGTCAATCACTTTTAGTTCATCAAGAATATCAATTCTCATAATGTAAATATCATTTAAATCTTTCAAAAGAAGAACATTCACAATTCCACTTTCAAATCACTTCACCATTCACCATAGACACAAGAAAACACACACACACTGGACGATCCTATAACCGACATAAACCATGTGAGCTACATAGAGTCCAACGTACAACCCACGTTGGGGAGAGTCATCCTATCCTTGCCATCGGAGTAGGACTATTGATATCAAATCTACACAAACTAGTAATCACTATATAAATCAGCCTCAGGCTCACTACTATGGGGGCACATAGTTCTAAGGAAGTAAGGTCGCTTTATACCTCTCACTAGGTGCTATAGATTTCTCCCAAACTTAGCTCAGATCATTTCAAAGACAATCCACAACAAAAGAATTTCAGTAATATATAAATATACATCGGGAGCCATCATGCTTCCCATCTATCAAAATCAATCATGTTGTGGATTTCTTTCACACTCGAGTTCAAAACAACTCCATTAAGACCAAAATATCAAATCATTCAAAATATCTCAAATACTCAACATCAACGTGCTTATAACACACATTTTCTAAAAAACACAATTTTCAATGGGGATTCACGACCCAAATATCAAAATCATGATAAATATCGTTCAAGATTCATGCTTTATATCTCCACACATGTAAATTCATCTTTCAAAATCATACACATCAAGATTTCATAATAATCATCATAAGATATGAGTTAATGCTTCAAATTCATAAAAATCAAATAAAAATCATGCCTTTGTAAAGAAAATTACTTTTGGGCACAAGAACGAAAGAGAGTTCTTGTTGAAAAATTCCACATACCTTGAATGATGAATGATAACGCTCAATCTACAGATCTCGTAGGAGTGTAAAGCGGTCGCTGTCAAATATATAACCCAACTGGGTTGGGTATCGATCCCACAGGGAATAGCTTGGTCAACAAGTAAGTAAAGATTACTAGACTTTTAGTGCAAGTCTCGTAAAAAGGGGGAGTTTTGTCGTGCAAGTAATGTAACCAAAGTAATAAGGTAAAAATGGAAAATAGCAAAGTAAAAAGTAAGAATGTTTGGTAAGATGTGAAACAATGAGAATTGAGAAGTTGGGGTTATGTCCACCTTTTGAGTTATACGTCTCTATTGGCTATGAGTTGTGCGCAATTCAGACATGCATGTGCTTATAGAGAATTGTATTCTATGGTAAATCCAAGCGTCTTTCGACCTAAAAAAGGACTATTTCACTTTAACTCTTTTGAGCTTAAAGCGTATCTAACGGTACAAATTCTCCAAGAGGTTAATCCAGTTACGGCACTAACTTTTTAATAGGGGATGGGACCCTATTACCTTGACATTATTTCTTTTCCAGACATATAACTTTTCTTTCGAACAAGTTAATGCTATACTGGCGTTATTCTATGCGTCTGTAGCCACAAGAATTTGCATTAAGATGAAGAGAATAATGATATAAGCAACACACATGTCACGAATTCACAAACTCATAGCCTTAGATAGTATCTCATAAGGCTTCCATAACCCCAACAGAGAAGTTTAGCTATTCATGAGTGCGATGGAAATCACAATAGACATTATCATTATACCACAATAAAAGGTCTCACGTGTAGTATGGTGTGGTGTTAGGCGTGAATTCCTTGCAAAATAGCGATTCACTTGTTGTAAAATTAAAAGTCGAATAGATGAAAAATAATGTCAATAATGAATTAATAAAGAGAATTGTTTTGATGGATAGATGGATGGTGGATGGATGGGAATTGATGGAATGGGGGAATTGTGTGAAAATCTCTAGCAAAATAGGGTATTTATAATTCCCATGTCCTATTCCTACTAAGCTAATGCATTACTTAACCCAATCCTACTAGGTTAATGTATTATTATCCTAATCCTAACAAGTTACTGCTAGTCCCCAAAGTCTTCAGAATTATTGTTTTTGCCCGGGACAGATTTTCCATGCGCCACTTTTGGTCCTTGGCGTCCAAGATTCCCCTTCCGTCCTTCGTGAAGCTTTCTTTGGCGTCAAGTTATCCATGAAATGCTGAATTTTGCATCATTTATACCTGAAAACTTGCTAATCATGTTCGTTAGCTCACTTACAGGAAAAAGGACTAAAAGTGCATGAATTAAATAATTTGTCCTCAAAACTTAGCTAAAATATGGGTGAAATATAGTACTTTAGGCGTGTAAATTCGCCTATCATCAACACCCCACACTTAAAGCTTTGTTCGTCCTCGAACAAACTATCATGTCCATCTAATCATCTACTTAGGATTTCACAGTAACAACACAAAATATTCATCAAGACAAGCATAGCAATCATTAACAATGAGTAGTTTTCTGATCATTAGTAGAAACAATTTAACCTCTAACATAGACTCGTGATGGTGGTCAACTCATATTCAAAAGTCAAGGTACAAAGAATCATACACAACTATCCAAAACTCATCAACCATGTGTGTCTCACCATATATTACCCATAATCACTCACAAGTATTGTATATATTTCGAACATGTGTATAGGAATATCCTTGCTCTCACTCTCACAAAGAATTCATATGTTGCAACTGATGACCATAGGCTTGCCCTTAGTGTAATGCTCCACTAAATATCAGAATGCTAAGCTTAGGATCAAATAGGTCTTCTACAGGTTGTAATGTAGGCTAAGGGACGGGTAGGACTATTTTGGCCATAAATAGTGACTATGTTCCTAAGCGCTTTAATACATCACATTATGCCATTAATACTTTCTTTTCAAACAACCTTTCTTCTTTCTTTTATTCTACCACCCTTTTTCTCCTCTTTTGTTTTTCAATTTTAAACATAACTAACTTTTTAGTTTTCCTTTCCTTTTTCTTTTCATAACACACCTCTTATGATAGCAATTCTTTTTCATAAAAAATTCAAGCACCAATACATTCTAAGGCATCATACTCATCCAATTTCCTCTTATTTTGTCACATGACTCTTTCAATTTAAAGCACTTAGGAATTTGAATCAAATTATGGCCTTGAAAAAAATGGATTAGGCTTACATATGAGGCTGTCAAAGAAAATAGGCTTAAAGGCTCAAAAAGGGTTAACTAGGATAATGTCCACGGGTAGGTAAAATGAAGGTACACAAGTATAGGTTGTCAAAGAAATGCCTAAATCATCTCCTAAACTCACATTCTTTATTTTCGCTTCACACACATACCAGGCAAGTTCTAGCATCAGCCACAAACATAGAATATACTATTATCTCACACACACAAGGCACATGGTCGACTTTATTAGGAGTAGTATAGACTCTTGTCCCAACAGTTGAAGGAATTAAACCATATAAATATCACATAGTGAGTCACAATTAGAGCCTAAATGTCTCAATAGTAATGATTTTATCACAGACTCTTGTCACAATACCATGCTGCCTATCAGAATTATTTCATGCAAAGTTAAAAAAAAAAATTATCTAAGAAAAAAAGTTAACTACTAAAAAATTTAACTACTACTAAAAAAAATTTACTACTAAAATAAAACAAACAAACATAAATAAATGCAAATGTAGATAGAGAAGTATAGCATGCAAATACCAGCGCACCCCACACTTAGACAGGACACACTACCCTCAGTGGAAAATAAATAAGAAGAACCTGGTTAGTCGGACTCCTCCTCTATGTCTGGGGTCATACCCCCTGCATCGGAATCATCATCAGAGTCGTCATCCTCAGAAGTTCCTCATAAGTACCCCACTTGATTCCAAGAGTGAGCCAAGGTATTTTCAGTACGGAGGATTCAGCTTGCTCTTTTCTTCCCTTTTTCTGGCCTTTTTGTGAAGTGGTTACTTTTCTTGTCTTTTGGTGCCATTGTACCTGAGATCTCAATAAAGTCATGTTAGATTCATCTCGGAAGATTCAATCAACAAACAGACAATAGTGGCACCACCCCACACTTAATTTGTTGACACAAATTAATTAAGTGAATGCTGTCGATTACTCAGACTTCATCGACATACATTTAGGTGATATGTTCCAACCATATGTTCAGCGCAGTCATACTTTCATGTCATCTTACTATCCTTTTCGATACTATTGCATGTAATCATGACTTATGTTTTCATCTCTTGGACTAATGCATCAAAAACTACTACATAGATATTGTATCAGTTTATGGCATAGAAATAATCACAACATCTTATGTTTGTAGTTAACCCTGATTTTCATCTCAATGAACAAGTCATTCAACGCATTCAAGCTTTCAAGTTACAAGATTATGCAATTATCTTGACCATGTTGATTCCGTAAAAGTATGACAGTGTATCGAAATTAAATACAAGTTGGAAACAAGTCAAGATCATCCTTACATTTTGTTCAATCACTTAGTTGTATCACAACAAATCAACCACATTCAAATCACTACTACTATTTCAAGATTTAAAAATTCATTATAGGTGTAGTAGTGTAGTACTTACGGAGTATAAATGAAGAACAAAGAAGTACTTACTTGGTTGATGGCCTTGGAAGATGTTCTTGCAAGGTTAGATGAGCAAACAGAAAAGTTTTGAGAGATTTTGGAAGGGTAGGCGGTGCTTAGATTGAGTAAACAATGTGACTTTGTCTTAAGGATGAAGTTATTATTTATAGGACAACCTTGGGTCGGGTTTTGACCCATTTGGAATCGGATTTGGAGACCAAAAGTGACCATAGGCGGCGCCTTTAGCTTTGCCTAGTTGAGCAGAAGGCCATAGCATAGGCCATCCCTAATGCTTTGCCTAGTTGAGCAGAAGGCTTTTGCATAGGTGGCGCCTATGTTATGGCATTTTTGAGCATAGGCGGCGCCTATGCTATGGCATTGTTGAGCATAGGTACTCTAGAATCCGAGAGCTTATGCCATATCATAGGCCTTGCCTTGTTCGTGGCCTAGATTTACATAGGCCTTGCCTTGTTCTTTGCCTATATTTTCATAGGCAATGCCTAACCCATAGCCTTTTGCTTCTTCATTCCTAACTTACCACCTTCAACATGCACCGCTTCCAAATCAAAATTCAAGACCAACCTCCTTCCTTATACATCTTGCACCTACACTTACTCAAAAACAACAAAAACGATTAGAACGATGGGTTGCCTCCCATCAAGCGCCTTAGTTTTGGTCGTGGCTCGACTACAAAAACAAACTCCAGAACAAAAACAAAACGATTAAAAACCATGGGTTGCCTCCTATGTAGCGCTTGATTTATTATCACGGCACGACATAGTTACCTCGATTACTTAGACTTCATCGAGATAGATGGGGCATCATTTTCTGAATGGATTCAGATGACGTTGATACTTACTTGTAGGCATGCAATCTTGTTCGAGATGACTCTTGTGCATATATATCCCAGGAGGGATACCAATTATATCATCAATCTTCCTACCCATAGCTCTCTTGTACCTCATCAGAGCAGAGATGAGAGCCCCTACATGCTGTTCACTTAAATCATCCGCAACACTCTCCGGAAGTGTATTTCTATATCCCAAGAAAGTATACCTTAGGTAATTGGGGAGCTCTTTCGATTCTAGCATTGGTGGCTCTACAATGGAAGTCTTCGCTGTTTGTGAAGGTTGATTTGTAAGATCAAGGTCCAGCTTCTTAGGAGCATGAGAATATGACCCTATTTCTTTTAGAGCACACATAGTTTCTTTATAATCTCCATCGTCCTCATGCTCAACATTCAGCAACACAACAGATAATGGCTCAACAGTAAGATGTTTCTCTACAGATATTTCTTTCGTATCCTCATAATGAACATCAGCTACAGAGAACATATTCATATTACTGGGCTGCTTCATTGCTTTGCATATATCCAAGCGGACCACTTCGTCATTCAACCGAAATAAAAGCTCATTAGCTCTCATGTCAATAAGCGCACTTCCTGTTACAAGGAAAGGACGTCCCAAGATTATGGGAACTTCAGAATCCACCTCACAATCCAGAATAACAAAGTCTGTAGGAAAGATAAATGAAGAAACCTTCTCTAACACATCATTCAAGATACCCACAGGTCATTTTACCGACCTATCAGCCATCATGAGCCTCATATTGGTTAGTGTCGGATCGCCTAACCCCAACTTCCTGTAGACAGATAGTGGCATCAAATTGATGCTAGCACACAGATCGCACAATGCCTTGGCAAAATTCAAAGATCCAACAGTGCAAGGAATAGTGAAGGCACCAGGGTCGGCCTTTTTATGAACTAGCGATCTTGTAGCGATTGCACTGCAATGGTGAACATTATCTGCTGGCTCATAGCTTACCGCCCGCTTCTTTGTCAAAAGATCCTTCATAAATTTTCCATACCTAGGCATTTGTTCTAGTGCCTCCACCAACGGAACATTAATAGTTAGATGTTTTAACATCATCATGAATTTGATGAACCTAGTATCATTCGCCTGCTTCTTCAGTCTTTGAGAAAAATGTGGTGGTGGATATGGAATTGTTTTCTCCACGGCTCTCTTCTCCTCTTGCTTTCGAATTTTGGTAGTTTTAGGCTGAAACCTACTAGGGGTGACGTCATGGATGTCTTGGTCAGCTTCTATGGCGTCATCATCTTCCTTATTTTCGGCCACTTGCTTGCTTTGGGATGAATTTTCCAGCACCTTACCACTCCTGGTAGTAATAGCCATGCATGATCCATCGTTCCTTGGATTTTGCACAGTGTCGCTAGGTAAAGTGCCAGCCTTTCTTTGATTGAGTGCTGCTGAAAGTTGGCTCAATTTCTGCTCTATTTGTTTTATTGAAGTGGAATGTGAGTCAACCAATTGCTTCATCGAGGACAAATTATGTATTACCTCCGTTACTCCCGCGCTGGTTGCCTCCACTCCTTTCAATAGTTTAGCCATCATATCTTCCATACTTTTGGAACCAGATGCAATGGCATCAAGTCTTCCTAGAGGAACGTACAGACCACTCCTGTCAGTCTTATCCTTCCAACTACCTTGATCACATTCCTTGATTCCTGATCTATCATAATATTTCTGACCTTGGTTTCCTTGGGCATTGCCTCAAAAACCCCCCTGATTGTTCAAGTAGTTGGCTTCTTCTTCCGAATCAGATTCGTTTCTTCCTTTTGATGCAACAGCTTTGACTTTTTCGGTCTTCCTTGATAATAGATGCTTTGTAAGAAGATCCACTTGTGTTTTCATGTGCGTCATATCTTGGTCGCGTTCTTCTTATCTTCTCCTTTGGTCTGTAGTCATGCCAATAGATAAAGTGGGGCTTGCTACCTCAGAATCCCTGGTATGCCAAGCTCTACTTTTCTTTGTCATCCGATCTAGCATATTGTTTGCTTGAACAAAGGTGAGGTCTATGAATGATCCTCCAGCCGCATTATCAACCACTGGCTTAGTCACCGAATTCAAAGCTCTGTATAATATCTCCATCAAGTGGACATTGGTCATGTGATGGTTTGGACACCTCATAAGCTTCGTCTTGAACCTCTCCCATGTTTCGTGGAGAGCTTCGCTTGGAAGCTGCCAAAAGTTGCAGATTTCATCTCTTAATTGTGCTCTTTTGGATGGCGGAAAGAATCTTTCTAGGAAAGCGTCTTTCAATTGCCTCCAATTTGTAATGGAATCAGGACTCAGCCCATTTAACCATAGAATTGCCTCCCCAGACAGAGACAATAGAAATAGTCGTAATCAAATTGCATTCTGCCCAACGCCAGGATTGTCAAACGACTTGCATGTAGAAATAAAGTTGATCAGATGCATATTCGGATCATCGCCTGCTAGTCCAGCAAATAATCCCTTGAGTTGCAATAACTGAATCATGGTTCTTGTGATGTTGAACTTGGCTTCGGGTGCCAATGGCGGAAGAATAATGGCTCCTGTGGCACCAGCTCCATCAAGATCATCATCTTCATCATTGAACGGTATTTACATAGCTCGGTGTTCAGGCCTAAACCTAGCTTGACGATGTCTTCTGTTCATGGGTGCTGCCATCTCAGCAGTATGCCGTGGGTTTAGTAGCTCCTCATCGCCCAGGTCCTCATCATTAGGATTTGTTGCCCGACCTGGATTATCAATATTCTGTTGATGCACTTGAGCAGCCATCCTTTCAATTTCATGATGTGCATCCATTGATGCACTGAAAAAACCTGAATAAAACAAAAACAACAACTAAAAGTAAAAGTACAAGAATCTTTGACCAAAGGGTCTAGTAATTATCACAAACTTAGTTGACAACCGTATTCCCCGGCAACAGCGCCAATTTTTGATAACGCTTAATCTAAAGCTCTCGTAGGAGTGTAAAGCGGTCACTGTCAAATATATAACCCAACTGGGTTGGGTATCGATCCCATAGGGAATAGCTTGGTCAAAAAGTAAGCAAAGATTACTAGACTTTTAGCGCAAGTCTCGTAAAAATGGGGAGTTTTGTCGTGCAAGTAATGTAACCAAAGTAATAAGGTAAAAAAGGAAAATAGCAAAGTACAAAGTAAGAATGTTTGGTAAGATGTGAAACAATGAGAATTGAGAAGTTGGGGTTATGTCCACCTTCTAAGTTGTACATCTCTATTGGCTATGAGTTGTGCGGAATTCAGACATGCATGTGCTTATAGAGAATTGTATTCTATGGTAAATCCAAGCGTCTTTCGACCTAAACAAGGACTATTTCACTTTAACTCTTTCGAGCTTAAAGCGTATCTAACGGTACAAATTCTCCAAGAGGTTAATCCAGTTACGGCACTAACTTTTTAATAGGGTATGGGACCCTATTACCTTGACATTATCTCTTTTCCAGACATATAACTTTTCTTTCGAACAAGTTAATGCTATACTGGCGTATTCTTGCATTTGCAACCACAAAGAATTTAGATTAAGATGAAGAGAATAATGATATAAGCAGCATACGTGTCACAAACTCACAAACTCATAGCAATAAATAGTATCTCATACGGCTTCCATAACCCCAACAGAGAGGTTTAGTTACCCATGAATGCAAAGGAAATCACAATAGACATTGTTATTATACCACAACGGAAATAGGGTATTTATAATACCCATGTCCTATTCCTACTAAGCTAATGCATTACTTAACTCAATCCTACTAGGTTAATGTATTATTATCCTAATCCTAATAAGTTACTGCTAGTCCCCAAAGTCTTCAGAATTGCTGTTTTTGCCCGAGACAGATTTTCCATGCGCCACTTTTGGTCCTTGGCGTCCAAGATTCCCCTTCCGTCCTTTGTGAAGCTTTCTTTGGCGTCAAGTTATCCATGAAATGCTGAATTCTGCATCATTTATACCTGAAAACTTGCTAATCATGTTCGTTAGCTCACTTACAGGAAAAAGGACTAAAAGTGCATGAATTATATAATTTGTCCTCAAAACTTAGCTAAAATATGGGTGAAATATAGTACTTTAGGCGTGTAAATTCACCTATCATCAATGAACTTTAGATTGATACTCGTTTTTGAGATCTTAATCGTGCCTTTGAATGATGGTTCTTGGAGTTCTTGAACTAGGAACTTGGAATCTTGAATAAATTTACAGAATTAATGGTGAACTTTGGAGGTTCTTGAAGTTCTTGAACTAGGAACTTGGAATCTTGAATAAATTTGAAGAATTAATGGTGAACTTTGGAGGTTCTTGAAGTTGGATGTAGGAGCTTAGGATTTTCTTTTTGAGGGAATTTGATGAAATATAATATATAATGCTTCTAATAGGCTTTTATATTGGATTTGGATGGATTTTTGGTGAGGGGGACTGACCAAAACGCCCCAAAAAATATAAAAAAATTTCGAATCTGTCCTTTGGTGGACTGTTTTGTTAGTCTGAAGTAGATCAACCATAACATTTTACTTTGAAATCCAAATTGGATGAAACTAATTTCATTAGAAAGAGGTCTCTCATATATTTCCATTGATATATAGTATCTCACCCAAATCATTGTGTACGAGGATTTATGATCATTTGAATTTGACCCAAAAATTTACTTTTGATAGGCTGAAGTAGATCAACCATAAATTTTTGCTCTGATAGACAAATTGGATGAAACCAATTTCATTGGAAAGAGGACTCACTGAGCTTTCTGTTGATATATAGTAAATCACCCAGATCATTATGTACAAGGAGTTATGATCATTTAAAGTTGGAGAAAAAATACGCTAAGCCTCAGTACTTTTTCCTGCACGTTTTACTGTTCACTACTATTCACGGTTTGATCAGAATGTTCATCACTCGTCGGTCGGATGTCTGTTTTAGATGATCCACATATTGTTGGAAAGATTATTCGATACTCTACGCAATGGTGGGTCATAATCTAAGACATTCCGCAAGAAAAATTTATAATTTATTCTAGAAGATAGAACTCAACACGTTTACGCACAAAATTTCAACGAAAAATTTTCCGGGGTATTACAATCATAACCTGTCTTAGGAACTCTAGGTTGACGGGGAATAAAAACTAACCCTAGCTGATTACCTATCTCATACTAGGGGCATTATCTTAACCAGTATTTCATTATTACATAACAAAACCAATATCCTAGAATACTTTAAAATACAGCTCCTATCCAGAATGGTCACCATGGCCCGAACAACCATACTATACTCTGCAAGTCTGATGAGGACTATTCCCAAATCCTTTTTGGTTGTTGTTGTGGATCTTCTATATCCATCTCTAACCCTCTAGTCTAATGCAATACTTTAATTCTATAAATGTGTGTTGGAGTCTTGTCTGCATATGTCGATAATATCCCATCATCCTTCAAAGATAGAATAGAGTCATAGAATGTGTTCAAGTTTTATAGGAATGCGGACAACACATGATAAGGAGTTATAAAGTGAATTTCCTAAAATGTCATTATAGCCTCCTGAATATAGGTTACGAAAGTATCTACACTGATTTGCAAGACACTACTGAAACTTAGCTCTTGTACTTATACACCAATGAAACCTAGGATCTGATACTAATTTTTTATGAGCTAATTTCCTCAGGTCATGATGGTGCCTACAATAACCCACCAGTAGGTAAGCCAACCTGTAGTCCGAAATGACTAGTAACAGACTACTCAATGATATTACAAAAAAATGTGGAATATATGAAATAAAGATCAATACATAAAAGAATCCAAAAACCTGGTGATATCAGTAAAAGATTTTCTAATATAAAAAGAGTACAAAAGTGAAATATCATGATATGTCCACTGTTACAACTTATCTCAAAATACAACTTAGAGACTATTGTAATACAAAAGAGATGCCCTGAATATCGGGAGATTACTCTAAGTCTCTGAACCAGGGTTGCTCTATGCAAAGCACACATCAACAATGATAAACCGTACTATGATCTCTAGGCTGCAGAAGTGTAGTATGAGTACCAAATAAATGGTACTCAGTAGGCTACTGCCAACAGAGCTCCAAAGATAAAGCAGATATATATTGCATATAAAAAGAATAGAAACTAAACCCAAGAGTCCAAATATCAATTAACAAGTCAATGAGATAATAAAGAACAAATATCATGTTCTTGTCCAAGAGTCTAACATTGTAAATCTAAGGAATTATCAAGGTGAACTATCCTCTCCCATCTACATTCAATATACATCAATGCCATACCGTATATCCCAGGTCAATATATGAATAAAAGGTGAAAGAAATATATATATATATATATATAGTAATATACAAGGCCAAGAAATGACTATACAATATGAACAACAAAGAAAGTGATATACGGTAGTATCATAGCTTCATATAGGTAGATATATATATATAGGTATATATACATATAAACATGAGGTCATATCAAATAATAACCTATATCATCATATTCTAATTGTTAGACCTCATTATAATAGAATCGAATTTAAATACTAGAATACTCAGGGTTTCTAATCCACATGGCAAGACATAAAAGAATCATTCATAATAATGCAATCATAAGATAGGAAAGGTCGAAAACATACCGCAAATCTTGATACCGTATTAAAGACCAATCTATCATAAGCTATCCATAATAATGATCATAACAATGATAACAACAATATCAATAATAACATGAATAACTGGTAACTCCAAACAACCAAATACCTATATGAGCCTATGCATACCTACACTGTCCCATGCTCGAAAGGCTCAATTAACATACAATAACATAAAGCATATTTTTTACCCATATCTATGCAATCGTCCCATACCAGCAGCTGATAGACATAGGTGCATACTAGTGATAGGCAATGCGTATGCACAAATGAATACAAAGTACACAATCAATATCACAAATCATAATAATTGTCCTTATCAGGACCATCATCATAGTGATCAACCTTAAGTCTTGTCGGGTATCAACATATCATCAATATATCCTCCGGCCTTACAGGGTATCAGAATCATCACAATAGTACCCTCCGGTCTTACTGGGTGTCAATATTATCATAATAGTATCCTCCAGACTTGTCAGGTATCAATATCATCACAATAGTATCCTCAGACCTTACCGAGTATCAAAATTATCATAATATTATCCTCCAGCCTTGTTAGGTATCACTATCATCATAATAGTATCCTCCGACCTTGTCGGGTATCAATATTATCACAATAGTATCCTATGGTCTTGCCAGGTATCAATATCATTAAAATAGTATCCTCCGGCCTTGCCCAGTATCATTATCATTACAATAGTATTCTTCGGTCTTGTCGGGTATCAATATTATCACAATTACCATTACCAAATAACATACAATAAAATAATCATAAGTATACATATATCACCAGAGAATATCTATCTATCCAATACTTCTAATAACCAACACTTATTATAATACAATCACTAGATCACTAGTTATCACATAACCTCTAGTTATTAGCCTAAACATTATCTTTCATATAATCCTTACTCACGGGATAGAAACTAACCACTATTTATTAATTAGCCAACATCTATCATCTAGTCAAGGTTCATTACTAGACAAAAACCGTCATTTATCCACCATTCATTTTTATGAACTAATCATTCTCTATCCGTTAATCATTACTAGACAACACATAACTACATGTCACCTAACTACCTTTTATTAAATTACCCCATTCATTAACTCACCATTGTTAGCTTACATGTTTCAACTAAGCAAGATTCATTAACTAATAAATTAGATTCCTAGCCATCAAGTGCTATAGTCCGCTAATAGACAACTAGTTACCACATAGCTTAACCGTCTAACAAGATGAGTACTCATAAGATCTTATTTAAGCTAAAATCACATTATTTATAATGGTAAATAATAATTAATGTTCCAAATCTATACATGTCATCACTAGTATTCAATCAGTGGAATAATAAGCATCATACCCCATCTTTCTCCATCCTGTACCAGAGAGATATGTATAAAAACATATACATATTCATATTCATTAACTGTAATCACATCATTTAAAATGATAAACAATTCTTGACTATTCAACCAATATCATAACATGGCCCTTGGCCCATTAATTTTTTCAAAATAATCACAATATCATAATTATGGCCTTAGGCCCATACATATATCCGAGACTCATGTAAATAATCATATTTATAAGACATATCTTATCTCTAATTATCTCATATATAGGAGAAATCTCACATATTAAAGGCATAATATCAATAAGCATGTAATCATCTCTCACACAAGAGACATCTAACTTCTAGGAATAATAATATAGATAAATATTTAATTATTGACAGTTTATTGCATATTAATAGGTCATACATCATGACAACAAAGAATATCACTTCTTTAAGCCAATTTACATAACTAAGAGGAACATTGTCTCTATAGGTCAAACAATCATGACTAAAGGAAATAGCAACTTTATAGGTCAATCATCAAGTCTAAGAGGAAATAGTATCTCTATAGGCCAGTCATCAAGTCTAAGAGGAAATAACATCTTTATTGTCCAATCATCAAGTCTAAGAGAAAATAGCATCTCTATAGGTCAATCATCAAGTCTAAGAGGAAATAGCATCTCTATAGGCCATATAACGTATTTAGGAGAAATATCATCTATAAATGCCCAAAATCACTTCTACAATGAGTATCAATCCGTAACTCAAAATCCATAATCCGGGAACATCAATACAAGTTACAAAGTTATGAAGTAACCTTATTCTAAGGTTTACTAGCCTCATCTATGTCTAACAACTGCAATTAAGTCCATAAGACTTAACACACGCTTAGGCCTTAAGTTGGCTCAATGATCCCACTTCTAACCCAAAATTTCCATTATTAGGAAAACTATGCCCCAAAATTGGAGAAGGTATCTATTTGATATTCTAGATGTCAAATTTCCATATTCAAGCATAAGATAAGAAATTCTACTAGAAACAAGGGTACTCAAGTCAACTCTACCCCAATTACGGTTTCAAGACTACCACATAGCACAATAAAGCTAAATATATAAATAATGCGTCAAAACCTAAAACCATATTCAAAAAATAGCACTATATCATATCCATGCTATAACTAATCTAAACCAAAGAGGGAAGGCAATAGGATACAAAAGGCCTATTAACATGAAATCTTAAGGGTCCAAAACCCTCATCTAATTCACAAACAACAGTATATCAAGGACAAGTTATCCTAACCATAATCAAACCTAAAATCCATATTCACATGCAACATATATCATATATCATCTATGAAGGAAAGTGGCTAGAAACCTACCTCAAGTCCAAACCGCAAAACCTCACTTCATGCACCACATACTCGTCTTCCGTTTATAATCCTCAAGATTCTAACACACTATCAAAGCCATAATCTACTTATCAATATGAGTCTAATGATACCCATATTGCACTATATTGATTCAGGTCCAAAAATGACACCAAAACCCAAGTGGGTCCTATATAAAAAATGAGTTTCCAAGACCAACCCAATGTTCACACATGAATAAGGAATCATAAATCTCAAATAATGGGTGAAAACTAAGCATACTTTGGATAAAATCAAGTCCTAAGATAAATTAGGGATTTGGGTCCAAACTAAGAAATTCAAGCATGAATTAAAGAAATTCTTACCTTAATCTTGAAGATAATCGCGATACAAGATGATAATTAAGCTCCAAAGTCACCACCATGACCAATTTTGAGTTATTACAATTATTTTTTTGTTTCTAGGTCTAAATGGTGAAGGAGAAATGCCCCAAACATGGCTTGGAGCCTTTATATATGCAATACCCTGTATATTTCTAAGCTAGAAAATGAACCATTATTCCTATGCATGAAACCTCCTATCTTGTGATTCATATTTGAGTACATGAATTAGTATGATTATCCTAGTGATAATAGAGCTAGTTTTAAGCATACTCATAAGAGTCACTTAGAGTAAGCCAAGCTAAGAGTTTTTGAATCCACCAAGTTTTAGTGTGTGATTTTATATAGGTCATCTTTGAATGAGAATAACTTATTCTATAGGTGGTATTTTGGCAGATTTATACACTCCAAATTATAGAGAATTGAATAATCTTTCCGTCGATACAAAATTTTCCTAAAACAAACACCCGGTGAAGAAGTTATGGCGATTTAAAGGTTCAATAGCGTCATTTTAGTCAGTGGTGCATCGCGCCATAAGCCAAAATGATGTTTGTCAATTTCCAGTGTCTCTCCATGATTCCATCGCATCATGGTGAGTTTCTAGGTCAAAAATAAGTGGCAACGCAATATCTCCACATCGCGCCAAGGGCCCAAATCGGGAAATTTTCACAAAAATTAAAAGATGCATCTAGAGGGGTATTTGGGTCATCTTCCCACCCCTATATATTCTATAAATATGGAATTTATCCCCAATCCAACCATATTATACTCTATTTTCTCAAAATTCTCTCAAGAAATCCATAGGGCTTTCATAGGAGCTTCAAGATTCAAAAGATTTCACCATTAACTTTTATGGATCTTTCATCTAAGGTGTACGTAGTGTTCATCCATGGATCCCTTTCATCCATGGAGCTCAAGAACCAAGTTTTAAAATCATAAATTGTGATTATGCTATTGTGGTATCACTATGTTAATGTTGATGGTTGTTATTTGGTATCTTGATGTATTTTCATGAAGTATGTGAGCATGTTAGTTAAAATCCATGAATTTGGGTGGCTTAAGAATGTTAAATTGATAAGTAGACTTATGTCCAATGTTGTGCATGTAAGGAGTTTGATAAAATTCCTAGAATGATAGAAATCTTGTATTATAGCTTAGGTATGAACTATATGATAAATTCATGCTAGTCTATTATGTTCAAAGGGCTCACATGTTGTTGTTGTGCAATATATGTGTTAATGGAATGTACATGGTGATTGGAGAATGGATTCATAGTGTGTCTATATGCATTCCATGTTATGTACAAGATCATGATTATGAAGTACCACATGAGTTATCCCGCAATTATTACAATATGAACTAAATGTTAAATTCTTTCTATTCCCATATGTTTTAACGGTTTCCATGATGTCGTTATGAAAAGTATATGTTGTCTGAATACTCGTGATATTAGAACATGAGGTTTATGACTTAATTACAAGAATTTCGATTCATGTTAAATATTATGATGATCATGTACGTCATGAAATCCCTCACTCATGCATTATGGATTATTATTGATGGTCATGTATTCAAGAAAGTCACGTTGTGTTAGTTTCGTTCCATCGAGTCCTAGGGGTACTTGTACCCAAAAAATATAGCTGTGTGCCTAGAGAAAAGTCATGTTTTCACGATATCCTCAGTCAAGCCATGATCCATAGAACTCAGTTAGTCATGTGACTCAGGAAAAAATTCAGTAAACTCAGTTAATCTCAGTTAACTTCAATAATCTCAGTACTCAGTAATCTCTGTAATTCAGTACTTTTAGAAATCTCATGAACTCAGCACTTAGTAAGATCAATATTCTCATGAACTCAGTCAGATATCAGTAGAATTCCATCAGTCAACAAAAATACAGTAACTCAGTCTAGTTCAGTTCAATTAATCATGTTCAGTGTCTATTCAGATGGGAGTAGGATTTTGCACCGAGTGAACCCAAGGATGGGAACTCACCTTCCAGTAGAGGGTGTGATTCTTAGAAGTAATCCTTTCATTCCAAAACTATGTAGCCAGTGTAGGTTAAGATATCTAACCTACCAGTTGAGGTTCAATGAGGTGGCTTACCTACCAGTTGAGAATTCCTACCGTTCTCATTTGATTACCTACCAGTTGAGGGTCACTCACATCTTGTCCATACCATTGGTGCGATATTGACACCCTTCCAATCAGGGCACAGATTGGAACCCAGCTTAGCTATTAGAGCATATTTGGGGCATGTTGGTAAGATGACTACTTTCCAAAGTCTCAGTTTCAATCTCAGTCTTAGTAAAAGAACTTAGATATTTCTTTAGATTTCAGGACTACCAGATATAGTCACCTCAAAAATAGTACGGAACTCAACTAGTTCCATTAGATTTAGGACTATCAGATACAGTCACTTATGTTATCAGATATATCAGTTCTCAAAAGTAAAGTTATCAATCATATCAGTTATCAGAACTTATGATATCAGCATTCAGTTTTAGGGCTATCAGATACAGTCAACCAAACTAGTTCTTCATAATCAGAACTATCAGACTTAGTTATTTATGTATCAGTAACATAGTATCAGTCCCTCAGTATCCAGTAATATAGTATCAGTCTTTATCATTCATCAGTGACTCGGATGTCATTATCAGTAAACTCAATAGTCAGAACTTAGTATTTAGTTCTATCACGAGTTCAATTACAATTACTTATGTATGTATTCTGACATTCATATCAGTCAGCATTGCTCATGCATATAAACCCTTTGTATTTAGCTTACCTCACTCATATACTCAGTATATTCAGTTGTACTGATGCATTTTTGCTATGGTGTTTTCTCTTATGTCACACCATAGGTTCAGAGGCACGAGCTCCAAATCAATAGTAGATTCCAGTCTCAACAGTCAGAGTTAGAAGTGAGTCCTCATCTTTTAAGGACATGATGCTTACATTACTATTTCAGTTTTCAGTTTATTTTAGTAGTTGGAGTTAGTTAGGGACATGTCCCATCAACTCCTTATTTAGATAGTTTAGAGGCATTCAGACTATAGCATGTCAAACAGTTATTTCAGATTTGTTTTTGATATTATTATACCATTTTCATACATTATTTTATCAGATGTTTATTCAGTTTTGAACCTTATGGCCTTACAGCTTCTATTCCATATTTTTACAGTATATGTATATATTTATACAGTATACTATACAGTGTTCAGGTATAAATATCAGTCATTGGTTAGCTTATGGTCCTTCGAGATCATGACCATCGTGTAGCATTCAGGTTCAGAAAATTAGGGCGTTAAAAACTTGGTATCAGAGCCAGGTTCAATAGTGTCCTAGAAAGTCTAAAAGCCACATCTTGTAGAGTCTTGTACATGGGTTTGTTGTGCACCACACTTATGTACAGGAGGCTATGAGATGTTTTAGGAACAATTTCCCTTCTTTCATGTCTCAGATCGTGCTATTGAAAGGTTCTCTAAGAAAAATCATATAGATTCTCATCATGGTTCACTCATGTCAACTTCACCTTTCTTTCAAGGTAACAAAAAGAGTGAAGCTCAAAGTCCTAAAGATAGGGATTTCTTAGACAGTCCCTGCAAACAACTATGGGATTTGCCATATGCTCAGACAGTATCCCCTCAGTTTCGTTATGATCCAAAGTCGTATGGATCTCATTCATGATCATGAGAACTCATTCTCAAACCCGTATTTAGATATGCCATCAAATCCCTTCTCAAAATCCTATAATAGCATTGACCTAGAATTTTAAGCATGAAATTAGGAGTTAACCATGGTAGAGTTGGGATAATGTTATCCAGATTAAATAGATTATGAATTTATGGGGATAGTTGTATCGAGGTAAACCAGTAGGATTGAACAGTTCAAGAAAGCAAGAATTTAGGTTTATTGACTTAAAGTTAGGTGTGAAGGTGTGAATGTAATATCAGTAGTATATGAAGAAACAGAAATAGATAATGTGTTTAGTAAGGTAAGCATGTGTCATATAGAGTGTAAGTATGTGATTAAGATTGCAGTGCAGTTCAGAGTTTAGTAGAGTGTTCATAGACTTATGATGATGGCTTTAAGCTAAGAGGGAGATGATAGATCAAGTGACCAAGTCGGGCTCTCAGACTCCAGTAGTAGTGCTAGTATTTATAGAATAGCAGCAAGGGAAGATGATTCCCGACCCATCCTTATCTCAGCATAAAGTTTCATAAGTCAGTCAGCATGATGCCTAGCATGCTTCACATCTTAGTTCCATGAACTCAGCTTATATTCACACACTTTTCATAGAATCATGTACGATTCCAGTTCCCAGCATAAGGGGTTCAGTTCTATTCCCCTCAGTAATGCAGATCATGTCCCACGAAAATAGAAACTCTAGACTCAGGTCTTGCAGCCCATGACTCATGTACACATATCATGATCTACAGCATACTCAGCTTCCATGACTCATTCTACATCCGTATTGACCAGTAAAATTTAGATATGTCATGCATATCCTCAGTTTAGACCTTTTGGAACACACATGGTATTCATATTCTATCCCACAGACTTAAGTCAAGTGCCAAGTTCAGTTAAGTGTTTATTCATGTTTTAGGTCCTCTTGATTTAACACCTTCAGTGAGCTCTCTTTGTGAAAATAGTGTAGTGTAGTGATGAGCAGTTGCTTAAATAAGGGAGTGAATGATTCATGTTAAGAGAAGGTTGTTGCATGCTTACTTTACACGAGCGTGTAGTTTGAAGATAGGCTTGAATGTCATGATAAGTGTGCATGTAAATGGCTATCAAGAGGTAGTATTTAGAAATTGTGAAATTTCAGAGTGTGAATTGTACATTCCATAACAATTTTCTTACACCTACACAGTCCCATGTTCATGCTTCCATTATGAACTTGGTATCAAATTTTCATTACAAACTTGGTACTATGTGCCCTTGTATATTTCAGTCATACATTCGTATATCAGTTCAGTCAAGTAATTATGCATCAGATATGCATCCTTAATTTGACAAAAACTCAGTTATCATGTTTAATTTTATTACCAACTTGGTATTTAATTCCATGCTTAGTTTCAGTTCAAACTTGTTATCTTTACCATTGTATGTTCATTCGCATGTTCATAAGATAGTTCATTCATATATTCATACATCAAATATGCATCATTAGCTTATCAGTACTTTTAGTCATGCATTCATTTAGAATGTCGGTCGTATAATCATGCATAAGATATGCATGGATTCAGCTTATTAGTTATACATCATATATGCATTCTCATTTTTAGAAAACTCAGTCTATCATAATGCTCAGTCGTGAATTCATAAATTAGTTATCAATACATCAGATATGTTTGTTCAGTATGATATGTATTAAGCTTATCAGTCATGTCAGTCAAGAAATTGTGTTTCAATTGTGTATGTCTTGTATGTACTTCTGTTTATCGTTTCTCCTATCCTACTCAGTCTCATTCGAGGATGAATGTTTCCAAGGGGAAGATATTGTAATATCCCGTATATTTCTAAGTTAGAAAATGAACCATTGTTCCTACGCATGAAACCTCCTATCCTGTGATTCATATTTGAGTACATTAATTAGGATAAGTATCCTATGAAAATAGAGCTTATGATGTGTTAAGCATCTTCATAAGAGTCACTTAGAGTAAGCCGAGCAAAAAGCTTTTGAATCCACGAAGTTTTAGTGTATGATTTCACATAGGTCATCTTTGAAAAAGCATAACTTGGTCTATAGGTGGTATTTTGGAAGATTTATACCCTCCAAATTGTAGATAATTGAATAAGTTTTCTGTCGATACAAAATTCACCTAGAACGGACAACCGGTGAAGAAGTTATGGTGATTTAAAGTTTCAGCAGCGTTATTTTAGCCATTGGCGCGGCGCGCCATAAGCCAAAATGACGTTTGTCAATTTCCATTGTATCTTCATGATTCCACCACATCACGGTGAGTTTCCAGGTCACAAACAAGTGGCAACGCGATATCTCTACGTCACTCTAGGGGCCCAAATTGGGAAATTTTCATAGAAATTAAAAGATGCATCTAGAGGGGTACTTGGGTCATAGTCCCACCCCTATATATTCCATAAACATGGAATTTATCCCCAATCCAACCACATTATACTCTCTTTTCCCAAAATTCTCTCAAGAACTCCATAGGGTTTTCATAGGAGCTTCAAGATTCAAAGGATTTCACCATTAATTTTCACGGATCTTCCATCTAATGTATGCGTAGTGTTCATCCATGGATCCATTTCATCCATGGAGCTCAAGAATCACGTTTTAAAATCATGAATTGTGATTATAATTTTATGGTATGAATATGTTAATGATGATGGTTATTATTTGGTATCTTGATGTATTTTCATGAAGTATATGAGCATGTTAGTTGAAATTCATGAATTTGGGTGGCTTAACATTGGTAAATTTATAAGTATACCTATGCCCAAAGTTGTGCATGTAAGGTTTTTGACAAAATTGCTATAAGGATAGAAATCATGTATTATAGCTTAGGGATGAACTATATGATAAATTCATGCTAATCTATTATGTTCAAAGGACTTACATGTTGTTGTTGTGCAACATATGTGTTAATGGAATGTACATGGTGATTGGTGAATGGATTCATAGTGTGTCTATATGCATTCCATGTTATGTACAAGATCATGATTATGAAGTACCACATGAGTTATCCCCCAATTAATACAATATGAACTAAATGTTAAATGCTTGCTATTCCCATATGTTTAAATGGTTTTCATGCTATCCTTATGAAGAGTATATGTTGTCAGAATGCTCATGATATTACATCATGAGGTTTATGACTTGATTACGAAAATTCCCATTTATGTTAGATATTATTGTCACACCCCAATTTTCTAAACCGGAATGCTACACGTGCTTATGATCCGAAGGACCACAAGATAACCCATGACTGATATTTGTACCTATTCACAGCATAATATACAAATAAAATGTGGAAAACATGAACAATAGGCCATAAGGTTCAACTAAATAAAATATTTGATGAATAGTAACATCCATATGGGGTAACAAATACCCAAAACAACTAAAGTGTGAATCAAATCTGAACTAAATCTGAAAGCCTCTAAATACTGTCTGAGTAAGGAGTTGGTGGAACATGTCACCAACTAACTCCTTCTAGCAAAACTAAATTGAAATAATATGAAATAAAAAAATATTGTCCTCGGATGGATGAGGACTCACTGCAACTCTACGTACTAGAATGCTACTGCTACTGCTGATTTGGAACTCGTGACTCTAAACCTATGGTGTCACATAAAAGAAAGCACCATAGTGCAAATGTGTGAGTGCAACTGAAAGTACTGAGTATACGAGTGTGGTAGGCTAAATACAAAAGGGTTTACCTGCATGAGCAATGCTAACCGATTGACTAATATTAATGTGAGAGTGCAAACATGCATACATAGTAACTGAGATCGTTAATACGTGATATCTGGATCTGTACGGTAATACATGGCTTACTAATATATACAATGAATAATACTGGGATCATGATAACATGTATTACTGAGTCTGACAGTCCCAAATCTGATGGAACTACCTGAGTTTTGTACTATAATTGAATTGGTTATATCTGACAGTCTTGGTTTACTAAAATCTAAAGAACTATCTGAGTTCTTTTACTGAGACTGGGACTGAAACTGAGGGAGGTATTTATTTAACCGACATACCCCAATAACGCATATAGCCAAGTTGGGGTCCAATCTCTTCCCCAGCTAGAGGGGTGTCAATACCGCGCCACTGATAAGGACAGCTGTGAGTGACCCTTAGCTGGTAGGTACTCAAAATGAGACTGGTAGAAACCCTGAACTAATTGGTTAAGACACCTGCCCAACCCTAATCTAACAGGTTAAGATGTCTCAACCTACTCTGGCTACATAGTTCTGGAGCACAAGGATGACTGCTAAGAATTACACCCTAAACTGGAAGGTGAGTTCCTATCCTTGGGTTCGCTCGGTACTAAATCCTACTCCCATCTAAAGAGACTGAACATGATTTAACTGATTGTACATGGGGTGGATAAATGACTTCCATTGACTAACAGAATAGTACTACTATCTGAGAATTAACTGAGATCATGAGATTTCTGAGATTTTCTGAGTCACATGACTGACTGAGTTCTATAGATCATGGCTTGACTGAGATTATTATGATAACACGACATGGATCTAGGCACAAAGCTATATTTTTTGGGTAAAAGTACCCCCAGGACTCGATGGAAAGAAACTGACACACATGACTGACTTGATCGTAAGAGTAGAGTCCACATTTTACAATATCATAAGTAGGGGAATTCACACTAAGCATAGTTCTCAACATCTTGTACATGGAAGGGAAATTCATACAATATATATATACTTGCATAGCTTCAATATCATGCTCAATCCATATCACAACAACAACGCATATCATTCACATGGAATTCATGTGAAATCATAAAGCATAGAGCATGGACTTGTCATTTAAGCACTATTAAAGCATGGGATGTGAATTCTATCATCCTAGGCATATTATCAAGCACTTTGCATACATTATTTTATCTTAGGTGTGTTCATGAATTTCACCATATTAAGCCACATAAAGATCATGGGTTTTAACTAACAAACGCATATACTTCATGAAAACACCTTTATATATCATCTTGAAACTTAAACAACAACCATCAACATATACATGTTCATATCACAACAAGAAAATCACAAAATAGTATTTAAAACATGGTTCTTGAGCTCTATGAACAAAATGGGTCCATAGATGAACACTACGCATACCTTAGAATAAGAATTTGTAAATTCAGTAGTGAATTTCGCTTGAATCTTGGAACCCCCAACTGAACTCTAGACTTGTTCTTGATGGTTCTTGAGAGAATTTCAGCAAAAGCACTATATTTTGGTGTTTTGGAGCCTCAATCCCATGTTTAAGACTATATATAGGGTAGGGAAAATGAACAAAATACTCTTAAAAACTCAGAGGTGGAATGCTGAAAAATAGGGCACCCACCGGAGTTGTCAGGCGGCACCTGCCAAGTCCACAGGACTAGACCAAGCGACGCCTGCCTTAGAACGGTGCTCTAGCTTGGGCGGCATGGGCCTATATCCCGGAGCTACTATTTAGGAAACCCAAACATGCCCTTACACCTTCCGAAAAATTCTAAAACTTACCCGGGATGTTACGACCTTACCCCATCACAACGCAACTTGAAAATCCAAAAATAAAGGTTGGGAAGGTCGTCAAATAAATCCCCAAAGTTTGGAGGTCTAAAATGAAACTAAGTGTTGAACACTTACAAAAAATTTCTAAGTCCTAAGGCTTGTAAATCCAAATGAGATGAATTTCGTACTTATGATTGTACGAAGTATTACAATATCTCCCCTTTGGGAACATTTGTCCTTGATTGAGAATCAACTAATAGGGGATAAAAGACAAGTTGAACATGAACTGAACATGAATGACTGAGACATGACTTCATGACTGACATGCTAAATATACTGAACTCATGCATATCTAATGCATAGATAACTGATACATGAATGCGTGACTGTGTGTTCTGATAATCTGAGTTGATCAAGATGAGAATGCATAGATGATGCATGATTTTATAATTGAACTGATACATGAATGCATGGTTGAGTATGCAATGGTTGTAGATACCAAGTTTATACTGGGAACATAAACATGAAACGTAATGAGCTTAAGGAGAACTATTACCTTGAGCTTGATCTGAATTGGTGGAGAAGAGGTGAGGATACTTGATATGTATATCTGCTTATGCATATCTCCCTCGATGGACTGATTTTGCCGAACCTTAACTAGAGGGACTTCTTTGTTCCTTAATCGACGAGTCTAATAGTCTAAGATTTTGACTAAAATCTCTTCATAAGAGAGACTATTCTGAACGTCAATGCTCTGAATAGGGACTACAACTGCTGGGTCACTATGCACTTCTTGAGTAATGAGGCGTGGAAGACTGGATGAACTGAAGCTAGATCTGAAGGTAATTCGAGCTCATAAGCTACCTTTTCTAAACGACTGAGAATCCTGAAGGGACCGACATATTGGGGACTGAGTTTCCCTTTCTTGCCGAACCTCTTCACTCCCTTCATGGAAGAGATCTTGAGATAGACATAGTCATCGACCATGAACTCGAGATCCTTTCTACGAATATCAGCATAAGACTTTTATCGGCTCTGAGAAGCTTGGAGTCTCTCTCTGATCAACTGAACTTTCTCTAAGGCATCGAAAACCAAGTCAGGACCTATAATGGAGGCCTCACTAACTTCGAACCAACCAATTAGAGATCTAAATCTCCTACCATAGAGAGCTTTGAATGGAGCCATTTTAATACTGGAATGATAGCTATTGTTGTATGCAAACTCAATCAAAGGCAAGTGGTCGTCCCAACTTCCCTTGAAATCAATTGCACACGCCCTTAGCATATATTCAAGAGTCTGAATGGTCCTCTCTGCTTGACCTTCTGTCTGAGGATGAAAGGCTGTTTTGAGATGGACTTAGGTACCAAGACCCTTTTGGAATGCTTTCCAGAAGTAAGAGGTGAACTTGTACCTCTGTCTGAGATGATACATAATGGAACACCATGTAATCTGACCAACTCCTTGATATAGAGTTTGGTCTAATCAGGTATGAACTGGGAGGAAATAAGCTGACTTGGTCATCCTATCTACAATAACCCAAATTGAATCATTCTGATGATGAGTTCAAGGCAAACCCATCACAAAATCCATGTTCACTTCTTCCCACTTCCAGGTAGGAATGGTGAACTTTTACATGGAACCACTAGGTTTCTGATGCTCTATCTTAACTTGTTGACATGTAGAGCACTTATCCACAAACTCTGCAACATCTATTTTCATCCCACTCCACCAATAGATCTCCCACAAGTTGCGGTACATCTTAGTGGCCCCTGGATGAATAGAGTATCGTGCACCATGCTTTTCTCCAAGAATTTGCTGGCTCAAGTCAGCTACACCTAAAACACACAGACGACCCTGACAATGAAGAACACCATATCCTCCTTGGGAGAAAACTTCTACTTTTTGATTTTGAACTGACTCTTTTAGCTTGACAAGGCTAGGATCCCTGTCTTGCTTTTCTTTCACCTCAGAAACTAGAGATGACTTTGAACTACTCTGAACACATACACCACCCTCTGTAGAGTCGACTAATCGAACACCTAGTATGGTAAGCTAATGGATTTCCTTGGCTATCTTTTTCTTGCTATCCTCAATGTGAGAGTCTACTGAGATCGTCGGCCACAACATTAGCCCTGCCCGGATGGTAAAGGATACTCATGTCATAATATTTTAAGAGCTCTAACCACCTTCTCTGACGAAGATTGAGATCTTTCTAAGAAAAGACATACTGTAGACTCTTATGATCTATTAAGACATCTACATGACTCCATATAGATAATTCCTACAAATCTTTAATGAAAAAACTATGGCGGCCAACTCAATATCATGATTAGGATAATTCTTCTCTTGGGGCTTTAACTGTCTGGAGGCGTGGGTTATGACCTTACCATGCTGCATGAGGACACAACATAAACCCACTCTGTATGCATCACAATATATACAATCCCATCTAAACCATCTGGATGAGCTAGCACTGGAGCTGAGGTGAGTTGAGTCTTCAACTTATAGAAACTCTTCTCGCAGGAATTTGACCACTGAAACTGGACCTTCTTTTGAGTCGATCTGTACATAGGGGATGAAATAGAATAAAATTCCTTGACAAACCATCTTTAATAGCGAGCCAAACCCAAGAAACTCCTGATATCTAATGGGATACGGGGCGAGGCTAGTTTCTTACCGCTTCGGTATTCTGAGGATCTACTATAATGCCATCACCGAAAAAAATATGGCCAAGGAATGCTACTGATATTAGCCAAAATTTGTACTTACTAAACTTGGCTAACAACCGATGATCTCTGAGAGTCTGAAGAACAATTCTGAGATGGCCTGAATGATCATTCTCAATGCAGGAATAGACCAGAATATCATCTATGAAGTCTATGATGAACATGTCAAAGTATTGCTTGAACACTCGGTTCATCAAGTCCATGAAAACTGCAGGGGCATTGGTAAGACCAAAGGACATAAGTAGAAACTCGAAGTGACCATACCGAGTATGAAAAGATATCTTTGGGATGTCATATTCTTTAACTCTGAGCTGATGATAGCCTGATTTGAGGTCTATCTTTGAGAAATAATTAGCACCCTGAAGTTGGTCAAATAAGTCATCTATTCTAGGAAATGGATACCTGTTATTGATCGTAACTTTATTGAGCTGACGATAATCGATACACATCCTAAGAGAATTGGTGCACCCCATGGGGATAAACTGGTCCTAATGAATCCCTTTTCTAAGAGATACTTCAATTGATCCTTCAGTTCCTTGAGTTCTTTTGATGCCATTTTGTATGGTGGAAAAGAAACAGGCTGAGTATCTAGAATAAGGTCAATGCCGAAGTTTATTTCCCTTTTGAGAGAAATGCCTGGAAGATCTTCGGGAAAGACATCTGAATATTCATTAACCACTGGGACTGATTCAAAACTAGGAGATTCAAAACCAGAGTCTTTAATATGCACGATGTGATACACACACCACTTAGAAATCATTTTCCTTACCCGAAGGTAGGAAATAAGCCGACCCTTAAAAGATGAAGTACTACCCTTCCACTCTAGGACAGGCTCATTCGGGAACTAAAATTGAGCTATCCTATTTCTACAGTTGACTGTGGCATAGCAAGAATGAAGCCAATCCATGCCGAGAATGACGTTAAAATCATTCATCTCTAACTCGACTAAATCTGCTGATGTAGATTTCTGGAATATTATAACTAGGCAGTTCCTATTTACCCGCCGAGCTATGATGGTTTTTCCTACTAAGGTAGAGACTGAAAAGCATTCTGCTAAAATTTTGGGACTGATTTCGAAATCTCCTACTATATAAGGAGTAATAAAAGACAAGAATGCACCTAGATCTAGCAAAGCATAAAACTGAACATGGAAAATCTATAATGTACAAGTAACGACATCATGAGAATTTTCCTGATCCTGTCGGGTCTGAAGAGCATAGAGTCTGTTTGGGCATTTCCCACTAGTGAACTGGAAGTGGCACCCTGCTAATTTGGGCGATTGGACTGGGCTGTGGAATGATTCTGCTAACCCTGTAGACCTGACTGCGGACACTCTCTAATTCTGTGGCCTGGTTTGCCACAATCGAAACAAACATCATTACCAGCTCTACAGGTACCCTTGTGGTTCTTACCACAAGTCTGACATAGGGGATTAGTTCAGGCACTACTGACACTGCCCTGAGACTTAGAGACTGGTGATCGATCTCAATTTCCATCTCTGAATTTCGGCACTAGGGAACTGGTAAAGAAAGGAGCTAGAACTTTTGGCTTAGGACGAAACTGCAAACCATTTCCTCCTTCTGATTTGGGTTGAGCAAAACTGAAACTGCCTAACCTTGCTCTCTTGTTCTGCCTCTCCCTAGTCCTAATCTTCTGCTCCTCTATTTACTAAGCATGGGTCATGATCCCGGCTAAAGTCATATCACTATTCAGCATTGCAGACCTACACTCATTTACCAAGCCATCATTCACCCCTGACACGAACTTGCTCATCTTAGCCCTATTATCTGCAACCACATGAGGGGCATATTTGGCAAGCTGAGTAAATCTGACAGAATTCTCCTTAAACGTCATATTTCCCTGCCTGAGTTTGATGAACTCTAGAACTTTTGCCTCTCTCAACTCTTGGGGAAAGAACCTGTCCAAGAAAGCCATGACAAATTCCTCCCACTCTATAGGACCTGCATCCTCTAACCTCTCAGACTTCCACTATTTCGACCAAGTATGAGCCACATCTTACAACTGGTACATGGCTAACTCGATACTCTGATAGAAATTAAGTCCTATGATGTCTATGACCTTTTGGACTTGATCAATAAATTTCTGAGGGTCTTCATCAAACTTAGACTCAAAGAAGGATAGAGGGTTCATTCGGATGAAGTCCCGAATCCTAGCTGTGGTTGAGTTGGACACTGGATTGGATGCAATAACTGGTGGCCGTTTATTTTGGGCAGTCATAGACTGATCAAGTGTGGTGAATATGGCTCTAAACTCCGCATGAGAAATATATTCACCCAAAGGATCTTAGGGCTGAGGAGCTGGCTGGTTTCTTCTCTTTTGAGGCATATTCTAAAATAAGAGAAGAATGGATTAGACAGAGAGTTTAACTTGAGATTACGCTCACTAGCACGACATGAATACTGAAAGAAGGGAAACTATTCTTAAATTGCCTCCTGCACATAAATGTGGCATGCAACACACTAATTCACAAGACACTACTAGATGCGGTTTTCTGACTTCCTAGGACTCTATTGAACCTTAGTCTCTGATACCAAGTTTGTAACACCCTAATTTTCTAAACCAGAATGATACACGGTGCTTATGACCCGAAGGACCACAAGCTAACCCATGACTCATATTTGTACCTGTACACAGCATAATATATATGTAAAACATGAAAAACATGAATAATAGGCCATAAGGTTCAATTAAAATAAAGTATCTGATGAATAGTAACAGCTATATGGGGTAACAAATACCCAAAACAACTAAAGTCTGAATCAAATCTGAACTAAATATGAAAGCCTCTAAATACTGTCTGAGTAAGGAGTTGAAGGAACATGTCTCCAACTAACTCCGTTTAGCAAAACTAAACTGAAATAATGAATGAAATAAAATAATATCATCCTAGGATGGATTAGGACTCACTGCAACTCTGTGTACTGGAATGCTACTTCTATTGCTGATCTGGAACTCATGACTCTGAACCTAAGGTGTAACATAAAAGAAAGCACCATAGTACAAATACGTCAGTACAGCAGAAAGTACTGAGTATACGAGTGGGGTCGGCTAAATTCAAAAGGGTTTACATGCACGAGCAATGCAAACTGACTGATTAATATTAACGTGAGAATGCAAACATGCATACATAGTAATTGAGATCATGAATACGTGATATCTGGATCTGTATGCTAATACATAGCTTACTGATATATAACAAGAATAATATTGCGATCATGATAACATGGATGACTGAGTCTGATAGTCCTGAATCTGATGGAACTACCAGAGTTCTGTACTATAACTAAATTGGTTGTATCTGACAGTCCTGGTTAACTAAAATCTGGAGAACTATCTGAGTTTTTTTACTGAGACTGGGACTAAAACTATGGGAGGTAGTTGTTTAACCGACATGCCCCAATAACGCATAGAGCTAAGTTGGGGTCCAATCTCTGCCCCGACTGGAGGGGTTCCAATACCGCGCCACTGGTAAGGACAGTTGTGAGTGACCCTTAGTTGGCAGGTACTCGAAATGAGAATGGCGAGAACCCTAAACTGATAGGTTAAGCCGCCTCATCAACCCTAATCTAATAAGTTAATATGTCTCAACCTACACTGGCTACGTAGTTCTGGAACACAAGGATGACTGCTAAGAATCACACCCTAAACTGGTAGGTAAGTTCCCATCCTTGGGTTTACTTGGTACTAAATCCTACTCCCATCTGAAGAGATTGAACATGATTTAACTGACTGTAAATGGACTGGGTAACTGACTTCCGTTACCTGACGGAATAGTACTACTATCTAAGAATTAACTGAGATCATGAGATTTCTGAGATTTCCTGAGTCACATGACTGACTGAGTTCTATAGATCATGGCTTGTATGAGATTATCGTGATAACATAACATGGCTCTAGGCACACAACTATATTTTTTAGGTACAAGTACCCCTAGGACTCAATGGAAGGAAACTGACATGCATGACTGACTTGATTATAAGAGTAGAGTCCATAATTTACAATATCATAAGTAGGGGATTTCACACTAAGCATAGTTCTCAACATCTTGTACATGGAAGGGAAATCCATACAACATGTATATACTTGCATAACTTTAATATCATGCTCAATCCATATCACAACAAAAACGTATATAACTCACATGGAATTCATGTGAAGTCATAAAGCATAGAGCATGGACTTGTCATTTAAGCACTATTAAAGCATGCGACGTGAATTCTATCACCCTAGGCATATTATCAAACACTTTGCATGCATTGCTTTAGCTTAGGTGTGTTCATGAATTTCACCATATTAAGCCACATAAAGATCATGGGTTTCAACTAACAAACGTATATACTTCATGAAAACACCTTTAGATATCATCTTGAAACTTAAACAACAACCATTAACATATACATATCCATATCACAACAAGACAATCATAAAATAGTATTTAAAACATGGTTCTTGAGGTCTATGAACGAAATAGGTCCATAGATGAAAACTACGCATATCTAGGATTAAGAATTTGTGAAGTCAGTAGTGAATTTGGCTTGAATCTTGGAACCCCCAATTGAACTCTAGACTTGTTCTTGATGGTTCTTGAGAAAATTTCAGCAAAAGTACTATATTTTGGTGTTTTGGATCCTAACCGAAATACCCTTTGAAATACGGAGGTGGAATGCTGAAAAATTGAGCACCCACCAGAGTTACCAGACGGCACCTGCCAAGTCCACCAGAATAGACCAGGCGACACCTGCCTTAGAGCAGTGCTCTAGCTGGGCAACGCGAGCCTACCGCCTGGATCTACTATTTTTGAAACCCAAACACGCCCTTACGCCTTCCGAAAAATTCCAAAACTTACCCAGGATGTACTACGACCTTGCCCCATCACAACGTAACTTGAAAATCGAAAAATGAAGGTCGGTAGGGTCGTCATATTAATCTCCAAAGTTTGGAGGTCTAAAATGATACTTAGTGTTAAACACTTATAAAAATTTGCTAAGTCTTGAGGCTTGTAAAGACAAATGAGCTGAATTTCGGACTTATGATTGTATGGGGTATTACAATTATGATGACCATGTACTTCATGAAATCCCTCACTCATGTATTATGGATTATTATTAATGGTCATGTATACAAAAAAGTCACGTTGTGTCAGTTTCCTTCCATTGAGTCCTGGGGGTACTTATACCCGAAAAATATAGATGTGTGCCTAAAGAAAAGTCTTGTTTTCATGATATCCTCAGTCAAGCCATGATCCATAGAACTCAGTGAGTCATGTGACTCAGGAAAAAATTCAGTAAACTCAGTTAATCTCAGTTAACTTCAGTAATCTTAGTACTCAGTAACTTTAGTATTTTTGTAATTCAGTACTCTCAGAAATCTCATGAACTCAGTACTTAGTAAGATCAGTAATCTCATGAACTCAGTCAGATATCAAATATCAGTAGTATTCCGTCTGCCAATGGAAATATAGTAACTTAGTCTAGTTCAGTTCAGTTACTCATGTTCAGTGTCTATTCAGATGGGAGTAGGATTTAGAATAGAGTGAACCCAAGGATGGGAACTCACCTTCCAGTAGAGGGTGTGATTCTTAGAAGCAATCCTCACATTCCAGAACTACGTAGCCAGTGTAGGATAAGACATCCAACCTCCCAGTTGAGGCTTGATGAGGTGGCTTACCTACCAGTTGAGGGTTCCCACTGTTCTCATTTAAGTACCTGCCAGTTAAGGGTCACTCACAGCTTGTCCTTACCAGTGGCTTAGTATTGACACCTTTCCAGTCAGGGCACAGATTGGACCCCATCTCAGCTATTAAAGCATATTTGGGGAATGTCGATTAGATGACTATTTCCCACAGTCTCAATTTTAGTCTCAGTCTTTGTAAAAGAACTCAGATAGTTCTTTAGATTTTAGGATTGTCAGATACACTCAATTCAGAAATAGTACAGAACTTAACTAGTTCCATCAGATTTAGGACTGTCAGATACAGTCACTCATGTTATCAGATATATCAGTTCTCATAAGTCATGTTATCAGTCATATCAGTTATCAAAACTCATGATATCAGAATTTAGTTTTAGGACTGTCAGATACAGTCAACCAGACCAGTTCTTAATAATCAGAACTGTCAGACTCAGTTATTCATGTATCAGTAAAATATATCAGTCCCTCAGTATCCAGTAATATAGTATCAGTCTTTCTTATTCATCAGTGACTCAGATGTCAGTATCAATAAACTCAGCAGTCAGAACTTAGTATTCAGTCCTATCGCGAGTTCAGTAACAGTTACTTATGTATGTATGTATTCTCACGTTCATATCAGTCAGCATTGCTCATGCATATAAAGCCTTTGCATTTAGCCTACCTTACTCATATACTCAGTACATTCAGTCGTACTGACACATTTGCGCTATGGTGTTTTCTTTTATGTTACACCATAGGTTCAGAGGCAGGAGCTCCAGATCAACAGTAGATTCTAGTCTCAGTAGTCAGAGTTAGAAGTGAGTCCTCATCTTTCGAGGACATGAGGCTTACATTACTATTTCAGTTTTCAGTTTATTTCAGTAGTTGGAGTTAGTTGGGGACATGTCCCATCAACTTCTTATTCAGACTGTTTAGAGGTATTCAGACTATATCATGTCAGACAGTGATTTTAGATTTGTTTTGGTGTTGTTATACTATTTACAGACATTATTTTATCAGATGTTTATTCAGTTTTGAACCTTATGGCCTTACAGCTTCTATTCCGTATTTTTACACTATATGTATATATTTATACAGCATATTATGCAGTGTTCCGGTATAGATATCAGTCATGGGTTAGCTTGTGGTTCTTTGGGGCCATGAGAACCAAGTAGCGTTCCGGTTCAGAAAATCGGGGTGCTGTAATATAGCCCCTACAAGTACTCAGATGTCGCAACTAATTCAGAATGAACATTATCCAATAGTGAATTTCGAGTGTAAACCATATTTCAAATCCATTGAAATCATCAAAACTTTCATCGGAGATCATTTTGGAAAAAAGTGGGGCTCATACCTATTGTTTCATCAATTTTCATAAAATCCGCTCAATATCCCAAAATAAGCCCCGGAGTCTTGGGAATAGAAGCAAGGGTTTTCTTATCCTAAAATTGATGTTTTGGGTGAAAAGGGAAAGTTAGATTTCCAATATGAGGCCGTTTCAACCAAATGTGGTTCCCACACCTATTCTTTTTAATTTTTAACTTTTTGACCAATAGGCTGAATTAAGCTCAGGTGTATTGGGATCTGATCCAAAGGTCTACCTAGACTAAACTGGTTATTAAGAATCTGTTGGCACGGTCAAAATTTGCATCGGACATTGTTTCACTAAAATTTTTGCCCGGTGGCCATTTGGAACCAATGAAGACTTCAAAATAGGGAATTGACTCTAAAAAATAAACGAATTGCCCGATAACTGAACCGTCGGTCCCAGCAAGTCATAAATAGTTTGGGAAAGCTATGGAGAATCTCAAATATTTATGGTTTGCATAAACATGAAAAATGACCTGAAGGGTCATTACAATTTTATAGAGATTATCCTTACTGTATTTGAGGTTTACTAATTGTCTAATAGTTAACATTATTGTTTTATGTACTTATAAACAATGTTTAAAATAGATACGGAGAATTGTAAGAATCAAATGAATCCACAAACTACTGGAAAAAAGCATTTTGTTTTAATCTGCAAAAATGTTGTAAGTTCTCTTATCTATTATTGAATTAACCTATCACCATTTTATATTTTTTTTTATCTCCTTGTTCAATGAAAAGAAAAAAAAATGGAAGTGTATTTCTTATGGATTTCTTTGTGGCCCCAAGAGAAACAAAATTTGACCGTTCATACAAGAACTTAAACTAAAACCAGTTAGCAAAATTGTACGGGTGTTATCTATTATCTAGTTTTCATTAGCATCAATTATTTTTTGTAATGTTTATTTACTTGAATATATTTTTTGGATACACTTTTTGTTTAGATGGAGGAAATTGAAACATATTATTTGAGTTCATATGGTCAGTCTATTAAAGCATTTTCAGTTTTCATGGGTCCCAAAATATCGGGTCATCTAAGACTGTATGATGCGGGAGTTACAAGGACTTTGTGACGAAAAGTTGGCATTTCTGAATCAACTACAGAATTTACAAATGATGTAGTGGAACAAATTCAATAAATAATAAAAATATAGGGAAAGAAATTGAGGTAAAAAAGATAATAATGCAATAAAAAGTTATGGAAGATGTAATTGCACAACTTCACCAAAAAGGATTGATTGATCCTAACATACAATCAATGTTATTTTTTCCTTCACCAGGAGAATCCACTTATTCCAAATCAGATACAGGGAGAAACAATCAAGGTCAATATTCCTATTTATCCATTATAACATCTCGCTCTTCTTCTTATTCTTTTTTTCTATTCTTATTGACTATTTTTCTCATGCCCCTATTGTGACTCTATTTTGTTTATATTTTATCTATTACAAGTTACAATAGTTACAGAAATGTTGATTATTGTACTATCATAGAATTTTATCATCTGTTGGACTGTTGTAACATGGTACTTTTTGTGGTTAATTGGTGGTGGTCACTTAGTGTGTTTGTTTCTATTTAGTTGAGCGTAAGTGTTCAGTTAGCGTGTTTGGATTTATTTTGTAGCATTTTATTTTGGGGAATTGTGGTCAATAATGTAAGAACCAATAATCACTATTCTAACATTGTATATATAACCATATAGTGGGTAATAGTTGAAAAATGCTACATCTGAGAGCTGTTTTCTATTGGAATTTCATTTTTTCTTACTTTTTATATGATTGGTTGTTTTTTAATTTCCATATTTTTAATTCTTTAATGTGACATTTGATTACCCTTTAGCCACTGTTTGGGTAGTTCTTGAAAATATCTCATTGATCCATTATTTATTGGCATGGAATTAGACAATTTGATTTTAGTGGAGACTTTGGTCTATACATTATTGCTGGGTGGTCTATGTAGTCTGTAGGTGTTGTTGTTGATGATGTTGTGGAGTATTTTTCCTTCCTCTTTTCTTTGAGTTTTCCATTGATTATGCATACTATTTTCCCCTTATTCTGATAAGTACTACTTGCATGTAGGATTTTAGTGGCAGTCTTACTGTTTTATTTGAATATTGGTGTTTTCTCTTGTGTGGAAAATTCTTATTTCTAGTATTTATACAAACTAGAATTGTTTAGTTGGCCAACTAAAAGTGTTTAATTGGTGCATTTGATTAACGGTTGTAGCATTTTATTTGTCGAGTCTTGTTGTAAGAAAAATGGAGTTTTTCTTTGCTGAATTTAAGCCTTTGAATAAGTATATATGTTGTATATAAATATAAAACACTTAATAGTGGATTAGAGTTGTATTGAAGGAGAATATAGAAAATTAATATTAAAGTAAAATTGGTCCTAGCTAGCGGCTCTAGGGTAGTCCAAAGAATTCAGAAAAGGATATATGAAGGAGTGAAGTATGTTCAAAAAATTCCTCCTTGTATATTTTATCTTTGAGATGTTTAGGATTCAACATTCCATGGCCATAAAATAGAGAAATTATATTCCAGTGCTAAGGACAAATATTCAAAATATTGCATCAGTATCTATGATTAGACCATTGTTTACTTGCTTATTGGCCATAATATTAATTTCTTTAAAATTTGTACTGATTCTCATCAAGCCAATAATATAAAATTATTGTGTTTTAGTAGAAATTGGTATAAGCCAGCAGACTGCTGAATTTACCAATGTGTATTAGCTTCTGCATCTACTTCTAATATCTGGAAGTCAATTTTTTTAAGATTGTCTCCCAAGTGAATGTAGTATACTGGATTCTCATTTTTTTGCTGGCTATTTTAATGTTTCATCAATGTAAAGTAGCTAATTTTTATTATTTGATTGCTGGGTTTTCTCTAAATTTCTCATAACTTGTGTGAAACAAGTACACTGAATTGTCCATTTTATTTCTAGTTATTACCACTTACTTTGGTGAGATTCGACTATTTAAAAAGACTATTTTTTTTCTCTTTTGGTCATTGTATTTTCTCAAATTCATATAGAATAACTTGTTGGTATCATGTTTTCATATCTGTCCATTTTATTTCTAATTATTGTAACTTGTGAATTTGTATACCGTTTGCTTTTGGTGGTGTTGATTTTGTTGCAATTGTTTATTGTATTTTCTTCCTTTTTTCCTGAGTTTTGCACTGATCATGTTCTAGAAAGTCTAATACATTGATTATTACCTTTTAGCTATAGTAATTTGTTTGTTCTTGAATTAATTGTTGTGACTTAAAAGTTTTTATAGTTGGCAATTATGGTTATTTATATATGAATCATATGTCTTTGTTATTTATTTTCTATTATCAATGTAAGTTGATATCACCCAAATTACACTTCCTAAAATGTATAACGCTGACACTTGTAAAATATAAAACCCAACAAAGTTGGGTTGAACTCACATAAAATAGGATGAAAATCTATCATTAGCTTGTTGATGCATCTTAAAAAGTACGTAAAGCAAATGAAGGATTTTGTAAGAATAGTATTAATAGTAACAATGCTGGCAAATAAGGTTATTATCAGTATAAGATGATCACTAGGATTTTTTTCACCTTGACTTCATAACTCTATAGACTTATTATTCTCATCAAATTATCTCAATGCCTTGCATGCAGAATCAAATAAGGTACGTATCAACATACGTCTCTCAACCTTGGTTTGTGTGAATTTCACTTATCTCCTCTTGATCTCAAAGTGTCGCATTACTAACCCTTATTCTGGACCCCATATTAACTATATCCCCTACATCTCAAGTTAATTAAATGAAGGTTGGTAGCTTCAAATTACCGTTTTGATCTTATTTTCATAATATCAACCTCTCTCTCGAGTTAGTATTGAATACAGAAAGCTTCCGAACATTTGCAACCATTAAAAAAGCAATCAAAGCAAAAAAAATCATAATACATGCAAGAACTCCAATCAAGAATGACTTTGCACTACCTCTAGTTCATTAATCCATTAGGGTCACCACAACCCTTGTGTAACACCTCGAGTATGTACCCAAGACACTACATGGTGCTTACTACCTCGGAGGACGATAAGTTAATCCATAACTAATATTTGTTGTGAGCACTAACACATGATACTGTAATAATGCGGAAAATAGGTTGAAATGCCATAAGGTTCAAAATATCTGAAATACTAATAAAGAATAATAATATCTGATAACAACATCTGAATCTGAAATAATGTCTGAAAATATAGTCTGGAAAGCCTTTAACTAAAACTGTCAGAAATTGGAATTGATGGGACAATCCCCCAACTAACTCCATCTACTAAAATATTGAGTCTACTATAATAAAGAAATAAAATAATATCCTTAATAGAAGAGGACTCATTACTAAATATGATATGCTGGATGAATCTGAATTTGTCTATGCGCGGTCGAGAACCTGAGCATCCGAACCTATGATTGAGACATCATAGCGCAAAGAAAGAGTATGCATCAGTACGTGGAACGTACTAGTATACTAGATGAGGTAAGTTTGAATGCAAGAGTTTATATACATGAACAGTACTTACTGAATGATATAGAGTAATTAAACATGAGAGTACATGGATAATCTGTAATTTCTGTAAATAATGAATATGTAATATTGTGTGTATATATACTATAGCTAAAAAATTTTGAAACTAAGTGCTAAGTTTTGACACTAAGTAACTAATAATTTGAGATTTCTGCAAGCTGATTTACTGATACTAATTGACTGTATCTGACAGTCCTAATTATGAAGAACTGAACTGAGTTCTATTCTAAAGATTGAAACTGGAACTGTGGGAGGTAATCATCTAATCGGCATGCCCCAGATAAGATAGGAGAACAGAGTTGGGGTCTAAATTGTAACCCCAATTGGAAGGATTCTAGCACCGTGCCATAGGTACAAACAATTGCTGTGGAGTTAGTCCTAACTAGCGGGTGACCCATGAGATCATTCCTAAATAGCGGGTGATCCCTGATTATGTTAGTCCTATCTAATGGGTGATATCTCATAACCTACATTGGCTATGTAGTTCTGGAGCTTAGGGATTACTTCTAGGGACCCAGTTCTAACTAACGGGTGTGCTCCCGTCCCTACACTCGCTCAGTGTTGAATCCTACTCCTAACTGAAAGACACTGAACTGGGTATACTGAACTGGACTGGACTGATACTTAGTTTACTGATTTTTCCTGAGTTTTGTAACTGACTAAGTTCTACTTATCATAACATGACTGTACTATCCTGTAACTGACACTGGCTCTAAGTAAAAAGTTAGATTGTCAGGTATTAAATACCCCAAGACTCAAAAGCATGAAAAGTAAAGAATAACATGATCTTCCAAAGCATGACAATGCACACTTGTTCATAATTCATCTATAAAGGCATTTTATCACACACTTGTAGGGCATAAGCTTGTACATATACTAACATTTCATGATTTTTTCAATTTATTCATAGGGATATTCTATCAAACACTTGGGGAGCACAACTTAATGCACATAATCATGGTTAACATATAAGCATGGAAACTACAATGTTCAAACTTGCAATTTCATTGGTTTAACATGCAATCCTTATAATTCTCCCTAAATACTATTCTATTTTCTTGAATCTTACATGGATTGAAAAACAAAAAAACATCATAGACACATTAATCACTTTGTAAATTCAAAGGTTTAGCAAGATAATCACATATTCGTCACACATGCTATTCAATTTCATGAGATCTTGCACTTAAATCATGTATTGAAATCCAACTAATATCATGAACCTGAATTCACTCTACTTCAAGCATAGAAATGATAAATTTGAGATCTTGTATGTTTAAAAAGGGATTCTTGGACTCTATGGGTGAAAGGACCCATAGATAAACACCTAACATACCTTAATTGAAAAGTTCTTAGAGTTCTTACTGAGTTTCTTGAGTTCTGTTATTGATTTCTTGAGATCTAAGTTTTACTAATTGAGATAGAATAATTTTATTCTTGAGATAAGTGAGCAAATAATGTGATAATAGTCTATTTAGGAATTTAATCCCGTGTTTAGGCTGATTAGGCATTTTAGGAATTGACATAGCAGCCCCTCAAATTAAATAACGAAACCTGAAAATCTCAATTTTTCATGTTGGTGCAACATAGTGGAATTGTGACAGCTTACTGGAATTTGGACGACTGGGAACTGAAGTTTTGGCACGACGATGCACCATTGGTCAGGCTCACTACATGGGAATTTACTGATTAGCATGACCCTCCATGATCGCGGAGCAACATTGGATTTTAACAATTATGAAATTGGCTGGTGGCGTGATGCGGCGGTATCGTTTTGGATCATGGTAAAATGACAATTTCCATTTGGACGGCCTCCGTGATGTGCTGAAGTACCAAGTGGTACACTGTTTCACTAAAATGGCTCTAACTCTTTGCCTGGGTATTGGATTTGGGCGAATTTTATATAGTTGGAAAGATAATTCAATTTTCTACTCAATGGTAAGCCCTAAATTAAAAATTAATGAGTATTTTGAAAAATTTATATAGTATAACTCATGGACTGAAAGATAATTTAATCTTGGAACATATGGGGTATTACAATATCACCCTACAGTCGTCCTCGAATGAGACTAATTAAGCTGATAAATGCTAATAGAATAAGCTTACACATTGAACATGCACGACTGAAGCATGAATACATGGCTAAAACTACTGAAAAGTTGAGTTCTCATACTGTATATGCATATCTGATGCATTAGTACGTGACTAAAACTACTGATGAACTGAAGATCATGAGCTGAAGTTATTTTCTTTGATACATGTCATACGACTGAGATTGGAACTTGGGGGCCAACTTATGAGCACCCACTACTCCAAACTGAATTTATTACATAAAGAGAAACTGGAAAGTTTAGGACATGAAAGCTCAGGGGAATACAGTGCATCTCCCACTTGGGATATTATGTCCCCCCGAAGGGCTCTAACTTGGCTTAGATACTGAGGAAAGGATGACGAGATGAATGGGGCACCTATGAACTGAATCGTGATTGAATATTTGGGATCTAAAATTGAGGTATGATACATGAACTGAACTGAACTTGCAACTACTAGGATGCTCTATCTTGGAACGATCATATTCATGAAACTTCAGATTGTACAACTAGATGGAAAGATAGGAAACCATACAAACTCATCAGCTAGACTGCTAACTAAATTGCTGGTTGTATAGACTAAATTAAGATGAAAACTTACACTCAACTGGAGCATTTCTCTGGCACCGCTTTATATAAGATTCTAATGACAATAAGGAGCAGGGGAATCTTGGCATGTTCTGAATAAGAAACATATGAGGCGAGGCCTACGAAACATCATCTAAGATAGAGTGACTAAGCCTTATTCACTACAACAACAATTTTAAAGGGTAGAAATAGTCCTCAAATACTTTCTCAACTATACTCTCCACCTTAGTACGACACTTCACCTGAGAGCACTGAAATTATTCACATAGACGATGAGCACGGATCCATAAACATATTAACTTATCTGATTAACTGAATGGATGATAGTTGCATACCGGTCATGAAAGAGTGAATTTCACTTAGTCTAGACTGAAACTATAGGGTATAGTATTATACATATGAGTTAAGGATTAACTGGGAAACATAGGATATTGAGCATACTGTAAAGCATGACATGATTACATGAGTCATGAACTGAATGACCTGAGTTTGGAGTTTTTGTGTTCATGGAACATGATTCGTAACACTGAGCGAACTGGAACTCCGTATACTAGGAAGTGTAAGCAAACATGAATTTTGTTAATGTGCACGAATATGAGCTATGATCATAAATTTGACATGTAAGGCATGATTAGATATTTTGATAGCTGAAGTACAACACTTTACACTGAGGTAAAGACGGATTGGGAATTATCCCTTCCTTGTGCTTTGCTTATACATGCTGACCTTACAACTAAAATCTAAAAGTCTTACTTGGTGACTTGTTCTACCATCCCCCCTAGCCTAAATCTGTTATTCTAAGTCTGTGCACCACTTAATCAACAACTCTTAACTGAATTGTCACCACTTTACTTCTAGAATCAGAGGTATACACTGAGGAGGGATCTTTTACTATTTTGGGTCTGACACCGAAGTTGATGGCTACATAGGGGTTAAAAGTAAGTAAATCCTCGGGATCTAACAAGGCATAAATGTAAAGATGAAAAACTCATAACGTACCTGTAACTATATTAGGAGAATTTTCATGATCATGGCGAGACTGGAGTGCATAAAATCTGTTCTGGTATTGACTACTAATGGTGCTAAAAGTAGTTCCCTACTAAGTCAGGTGACCAGATAGATTTGGAGAATGGTTGAACTAACCCTATTGACGCAAATCTCTTCCTCTTTGAGATATTACTCTACATTCCCGCATCCTATGGCCTGGCTTACCATATCCAAAACACATATTTTTTCCTGGTCTACATATACCTAGGTGATTTCTACCATATTCTTTGCAAAGAGGATGGGTACGACCACTGCTCACACTGCCCTGGGTTTTGGAGCCTTGCTACCCATCATGACTGTCATTCCTACACTTTGGCACTAGTGCACTAGCTGAAGATGGAGTTGGAACTAAAAATTTCTAATTAAACTGAGAGCGGTTACCATCTTCTAACCTTAGTGGAACAAAACTAATGCTACCCATTCTGGCTTTATTATTCTCTCTTTCCTTCTTCTAAAGCTTCTACACTCCTCAATCTATTTATCTTGGACTATAAGCCTAGATATGTCTATCTCTTTAATTAGCATTACCATTCTACACTCCTTAACCACACTCTCTGACACGCCAGATAAGAACTTGCTCATTCTGGACCTATTTTTTTCTACTACATGGGGAGCATACTTGGCGAACTGAATAAACTTGAGGGAATAATATTTCACGCTCATGCTACCCTGTCTAAGATTGATGAACTCCAATAATTTGCCGTGTTTAAGCTCTAAGGGAAAGAATATGTATAGGAAGGTAGTAGCAAACTATTCTCACTGTATGGGCTCTACATCTGTACCCCTGTTCACCTTTCATTACTTAAACCACGTATGGGCTATATCTTGTAGCTGATAGGCGGCTAACTCAGCACTCTCACTGGAAGTCACTTCTATGATATCTGAGACTTTTTGAACTTGATTGAGGAACTCCTGTGGATCCTTTTTTGACTTAAAACCTAATAATAGGGGAGGATTCATTTGGGTGAAGTCCCAAATCCTTGCTACAATAGTATTGGCCACTGGATTGGCCTGAACAGCAGTTGGACATTCATTTTGAGCTGCTACTAAATTTGCTAGAGCAGTGAATACAGCTTTGATTTCTGTATGAGAGACATGCTCGTCCAGGGGATCTGTCTGAATGGGCTGAGGTTTTGACTGATTTTTGTTTCTTTTTTTTAGTCTTTTTGGGAGGCATGTTCTGTAAATAAAATAAAGAAATAGATTAGGCTGAGAGTTTTTACTTGAGCTCATGCTCACTCTTACGACATAAACACTTAAAGAAGGAAAACGTTTTCCAAAACATCTTATAGCCTCCTATCCATAAGTGTGATGAGATACGTACCTATGCACAAGACTCTACAGGATGCGGCTTTCAGACTTCCTAGGACTCTGTTGAACCTTATACTCTAATACCAATTTTGTAACACCCCAATTTTGTACCCTAGATCCTACACAATGCTTATGACTCCGAATGACCACAATCTAACCCATGACTGATATTTGCTGTGAGCGTTGACACATGATATTGTACTAATGTTGAGAATGGACAGAAATGCCATTAGTTTCAACATAACTAAAATACTAATAAAAATAATAATATTTGATAACAATATCTAAATCTGAAATACTTTTTGAAAATCTAGTCTGAAAATCCTCTAACTAAAACTGTCAAAAATTGGAGTTGATGGGACAATCCCCCAACTAACTCCATCTACTAAAATACTTAGTCTACTATAATAATGAAATAATAAAATATCCTTAATAGATGAAGACTCAATACTATATCTGATATGTTGGCTAAATCTAAATCTGTCGATGCGCGGTCAGGAACCTGAGTATCCGTACCTATGATATGAGACATCATAGAGCAAAGAAAGAGTATGCATCAGTACATGGAATGTACTGGCATGCTAGATGAGGTAAGGCTAAATGCAAGGGTTCATATGCATGAACACTACTGACTGAATACTATAAAGTAATTAAACATGAGAGTACATGGATAATCTGTAACTTTTGTAAATACTGAGTATGAAATACTATGCATACATATACTGTAACTGAGCTTTTCTGAAACTAAGTACTGATTTATGATACTAAGTAACAGATAATGTGAGATTTCTAATAACTAATTTATTGATAATGATTGATTATATCTGACAGTCCTGATTCTGTAGAACTATACTGAGTTTTATTCTGAAGACTAAAGCTGAAATTGTGAGAGGTAATCATCTAATCGACATCCCCTAGATAATATAAGATAACTGAGTTGGGGTCTAATCTGTAACCATAATTGGAAGGATGCTAGCACCATACTATGGATACAAATAACTATTGTGGAGTCTGTCCTAACTAAAGGGTGACCACTGAGATCAGTCCTAACTAACAGGTGATCCCTGAGTATGTCAGTCCTATCTAATGGGTGACATCTCATAACCTACGTTGGCTATGTAGTTAAGGAGCTTAGGGATTTCTTCTAGGGACCCAGTCCTAACTAATGGGTGTGCCCCCATCCCTTGGGTCATGTTATGCCAAATCCTACTCCTAACTAAAAGACACTGAACTGGGTATACTAAACTGGACTGTACTGATACTGAGTTTACTAGTTTTCCTAAGTTCTGTAACTGACTGAGTTCTACTGATCGTAACATGAATGTAATATTCTATAACTGACACTGGCTCTAAGTAAACAGCTAGATTGTTAGGTATTAAATACCCCCAGGACTCAATAGCATGAAAAGTAAAGCATAACATGATCTTGCAAAGCATAACAATGCATGTTTGTTCATAATTCATCTATAAAGGCATTTTATCAAACACTTGTATGGCATAAGCTTGTACATATACTAACATGTCATGATTTTATCAATTTATTCACATGGACATTCTATCAAACACTTGGGGAGTACAGCTTAATGCACATAATCATGGTTAACATATAAGCATGGAAACTACAATGTCCAAACTAGCAATTTCATGGGTTTAACATGAAATCCATATATTCCCCCAAACTATTACTCTATTTTCATGAATCCTACATGGATTAAAAACCAAATTAACATCATAGATACATTAATCACTTTGTAAATTCAAGGGCTTATCAATATAATAACATATTCATCACACATACTATTCAATTTCATGAAAACTTGAACTTAAATCATGGATTGAAACCCAACTAATATCATGAAGATGAATTCAATCTACTTCAAGCATGGAAATCATAAATCGGAGATCTTGTATGTTTAAAAAGGAATTCTTGGACTTTATGGGTGAAAGGGACACATAGATGAACACCTAACATACCTGAATTTATAAGTTCTTGGAGTTCTTGGTAAGTTTCTTGAGTTTTGTTCTTGACTTCTTGAGAGCTAGGGTTTGCTAATTGAGAGAGAATAATTCCATTCTTGATGTAAGTGAGCAAACAATGAGATAATAGGCTATTTAGGGCTTTAATCCCATGTTTAGGCTGATTAGGGGTTTTAGGAATTGATCAAATAACTCCTAAAATTAAATAACGAAACCTGAAAATCCCAATTTTTCATGCTAGCGTGACGCGGGGGAATCGTGCCAGCTCATTGAAATTTGATGACAGGGAACTGAAGGTTTGGCCCGCCACGACGCCATCGCACTGGCTCACTGCATGGGAATTTAACCCTTGGTGCGACGCACCATAATCGCAGAGCAACACTGGATTTTGATAATTAGGAAATTTCTGGTGGCGCGATGCGGTGGTATTGCGTTGGCTCACTGGAAAATGACAATTACCATTTGAACGGCCTCTGTGATGTGCTGAAGTACCAGGTGGTACACTATTTCACTAAACTAGCTCTAACTCTTCGCCTGGGTATCGGATTTGGGCAAATTTTATATCGTTGGAAAGAGAATTCAATTTCATATTCAACGGTAAGCTCTAAATTGAATTCTTTTTAGTATTATTAAAATAATATTTAGGATAACTCATGGATTGAGAGCTAATTTAAGTTAGGAAAATACACGGTATTACACCTTGTTTTGAGTTTTAGCAATTCAGGATCATAAGAACACCCATATAATTCATAATTGAAAGCCTATGAATGATCTCAGAACTAAGTACGAATAAAAACCAAAATCTCAACTTTATATCAATCCCAGATAACTAATAAGAATAATTCCAAGATAAAAACTATATCTGAGAACTCAAAACAATGAATAAGGATATATATTTCATATACTATCAATGAAACATCCTATGGGAATTTAATCGATACATTAGAAAACCTATCCAAAACAAAGTATGAAAATAGAGTCGACACTAAGCTACATCCGCACATACAGGATATAGGTAGTACCCACGGATTGTAGGTAGATTTGTAGGAATCAAAGCAGTCTTCAAGTCTTAAAAACACTACCTACGAGGGGTACCTATGGGGTACTACCTACACCTCAAAATACTCTTTGTGGGAATCAGAGGCAAGAATCAACTTTCAAAACTTCAGGGAGCCCACTAATGGATCCACCTACGAGCCGGTAGGTACTACAGTGGCCCGTAGGTAGGGCTTGTAGGTTTCCTTCTTGCTAAGATTCATCACTTCTTGCATCTTTTCTACTCTTAACTCTATTTTCTAGGAAAATAAACACAAATGCACATCATATCTAATAAAATGACCTATGTACCTGCATAATTTCCTTGTTTGACTCATCAAAAGTTCCAAGAAACCATGTCACATTAACCCTTCCACTTAGAACATTTGCATGTCCTCGAACAAATAATACATAACATAAAAGCACGATGCTTAACTAAAAGAAACCTAAGGTACCTATGGCAGCCAGCTTAATTTGGCTCAAATTACTTACCCTATCCAAGTCATATCTTGTAAAACCACGGTGTGGATCTATGAAGAACAACAATATAATACAAAGGAATCAAGTGATAGTATTACATTAGCAACAAACAACCTAGCATATATGCAATTTACACTACCTAAGCAGATAAGAAACTAACAATACAACATTGTACCCTCACATCAAAGAAGTCACAATTCTTACAGTAGAGTAATGCATGTCAATGTAGGCACGATATCAGGGCACTCATGCTCTCAAAAAAAGTTCCAACGATGAGAATAAAATACCACAGGCTTGCCCTTATTTTTTATACATTAGTTTGTTGGATAGTTGGACTGGGATTACTATAGGAAATTTTTCGGCTTGTAGTGTAGACTTGGGGCCAGGCATGGTACATATGGGATATAGTGACTCACCCTCATTGATACTACACTTATATTCTTGGCTCCAGTACATAACCATACTTCTTTTATTTCTCCATTTTTCTTCTTTATTTCTTATTAAGGTTGGATGTGGTTTCTTCATTCTCTTCTCTTATTCACTTCTCTTTTCATTTTTCTTCTTTTTTACTTTTTTTATTCTCTTTTTTTCCAAATTTTTTTACCACACCCTACCCTAATCTCTTTCCTTTTATTCAAAAAAAAAAATGAAAGCTCACAACTTTAATCCAAATGTTGCCCAGAGTTAATCACTATAAAGGAGGATTTGAACAACAGGTTCCTGCATAGAGTCGGTATACAACCGCCAGTAGACGGGGTTAGCGAGTGACCGCTAGCATGATCTCAGGGTAAGGATAAAATAATGTCATTTATAAAACCAAGTAAAACTATACATATGCAAAAAAACCATACATATGCACAAAAACTATACATAAAATCGGTGCACGAAGAGGGAAGATAACCTTGGGATGACTCCTTGGGATAACTAGTACATCCCCCCAATATAGTGCGACATCATGCACACAGTCACTAAGACCAACCTCATATCGGCAAATATGAGTTTCCAGGTTTTGTTCCCCCGAGACTTCCACCTTCCACGACTTAGATAAACCTTCCGCCATTATTTCCCAATTAAAACCAATTTCCAAATAATCAAACCATTATCCGTTTATTAACTAAGGCCATTAATATTTGTATCATAATACCAATCCGTAATTGTAAGTATTATCCATAGCCAACTATATAGAGATTTAAGGGGACTTTCAAGTGTCCTTATATTTACCATGTTAAACCACTTGGGGGATTCCATACACCACTCAACCATAACCATTAGCCATTGTCCATTCTAATCCATTTAAAGCATGCATCATTCCTTTACCAAGTTTAAAAACAAGCAACAGTTCCATTAAAGTAGTCAATGCAATGAACATATCTTTATAAGCATTTTGTCAAACACATTAGGGGAATAGTATGACCAAAACCAATTCTAGTTACCATTAAACCATTCCCATGAAATCCTATTATCCTAAAATGCCATTAATGTATATAAAAGCATAATTAAAACCATGGGAAGCTATAGGACCCAATTTAATATCAAAACCCCCAAATCATATTTGAAAACCAAAATCATACAATCAATAAAATCATGAGAACGTTCATAAAACTATGCCTTTAGTTTGAATTAACAATAAGGGAAGAGAACATGACTTATACCAAGACGGTGATGGAAAGAAATCGCCAAGACAATCTCCAAATTGATCCTTTAGTTAAACCTTAGCTTCTCTTTCCCAAAAGCTTTGGAAAGAATTATGGAGTGTTTTAGAAAAGTTTCCAAGTGTTAATGAATGGAATAATAGGGTAAATAAACTCCCAAGTAGGTTATAAGTCACGGGGCCTTATCAGGATTAGTGATGAAATGTCCAGAATACCCTTATTTTAGTAGTATTAAAATCCCATCACAGGGGTACGACTGACCCTGATGGGTTGTACCCTTCGATATGAGTGGTACCCTAAACTCATACCCTAATCCTCAAACTTTGGATCAAAAACTATCTAACATATGAATCATCCAACTAAGTCATATCAAAAGTATAGGATCAGTACTGTTCATCTGTACCCCAGGCAGATTTAAGCTCAAGGAAGATTCAGACACTGTCCACCAGAAGAGTCTGTGTTACAACTCGTACCTTGGCTTACGACTCACGGTGAACCACTTGTACTCAGATCCAATAGAAGTAACAAAGTCTAAGATTAAGTTAAGGAATCTAATAATCCATACCCACCAATATGACTTGTACCCCTAAGTCGTACCTATACTAGTAACCAAAATCCATCCCACCAACAAACATTGGTTAGCATACTACTAGACCTTACCATCTGTACCCCAACATATAGCTCATACCTATGAGTCATATTTTATCCAGAAATTAGAATTCTATGAAATTTTCTAAGATCCAGAGACTAGGGTGTTTCAGTCTCCCTAACTAGGAACATTTATCCCTGAAAGACGGACAAGGTAGGAGTAACCACACGCACAAGTCATTTGTATTATGCTATCAAACCTATTCCTAAGCTTTAACAAAGTTTGAAAACAAAGAGGAAAAGATATTAATCTTTCCTTTGACAAACTGTGAAAATGAAGAAGTGTTGAAGACAGATACCTTCTTCACGAAGCCCAGAAGCAGAAAACAAATGTGGATATTTTGACTTTATGTACTCTTTCGCTACACATGTAGCTTCTTCCACCTTATGGTTCCATGAAAGAACCTTAACCGAAGCCACATACTTAGTCCACAACTGATGAACCTGCCTATCCAAGATCTCAATCGGGACTTCGTCATAAAATAAAGAATCCATTAGACCCAATCATTCCAAAGGAACAACCGAAGAAGGATCACCAATGCACTTCCTCATCATGGAAACATGAAAGACGAGATGAACCAAGATCAAGCTAGAAGGTAACTACAACTTTTAAGTAACATTACTAATTCTCCACAAAACATCATAAGGACCCACATACCGGGGACCGAGATTTCCCTTCTTTCCAAACCGCACTACTCTCTTAATAGGAGATACCTTGAGGAAAATACTATCCCCAACTGCAAACTCAAAGTCTCTGTGCCTAACATCCACAAATGACTTTTGGCGAGTTTGGGAAGCCTTAAGCCTATCCTGAATCACCTTCACCTTCCTCATAGCCTAATAAAATAAGTCGGGACCAAATATGTCAGCCTCAAAAAAGATCAGACCAACCAATAGGAAATCTACAATCCTACCATACAATGCCTTAAAAGGGCTCATACCAATACTAGAATGAAAACTATTATTGTATGAAAACTCCAAAAAAGGTAGATTCTCAACCTAATTGCCACCATAATCAATCACACATGCCTAAAGAATATTCTCTAATGTCTAAATAGTTCTCTGCATATTCCCATCCATGTGTGGATAGAAAGAAGCATAAAGTCTTATCTTGGTCCCCAATCCTTTCTAAAAAAATCTCCAGATGTGAGATGTAAACTGCATGCCACGATCAGAAAGAATCGAAACAGGCACCCAATGCAGTTTCACCATCTCCTGAAGATACAGCTTCATATATTCCTCCATCGAGAAGGTAGTTTGTATTGGCAAAAAATGCACAGACTTAGTAATCCTATCAACGATGGCAAAAATCAAATCATATTGATTCTGAGATCGAGTAAGACCAATAACAAAGTCCATATTGATCACTTTCCACTTCTATTTGGGAAAATTAATTTCTTAATACAACCCTCTTTGCCTCATGTGCTCAACCTTAACTTGTTAACATACCCTGCACTTGGCCACTAAATCAACCACATCCCTTTTCATGCCATTATTCCAAAAGATATCCTTGAGATCATGATACATCATAGTTGAGCTGGGATGAACAATATAGTACGACTCATATGCCTCTGCTAAATTATTTTGCCACACCTAGTTGCCATCAGGAACACATAACCTCCCTTGGTACCATAAAGTACAATCACCACTAATCTCAAACATCACTACTTCCCACTAAAGTCACTCTTGATTTTCATCAAGATAGGATCTAACAATTGTTTCTCCTTAATCTCTGCACCAAGAGATGATCAAACTACTTCTTGCACCACTGCACCACCATCCTTGGAGTCAAAAAGGTTAACTCCAAAATTAGGCAAGTGATGAATATCCTTCACCAATTCTCACTTTTCTACCTCTACATGAGCCAAACTCCCCATGGATAACCTGATAAGAGCATAAGCAACCACATTAGCCATATCTGGGCGATAGTGAAGACTCATATCATTGTCTTTAAGAAGTTCAATCCATCTTCTCTGGATTAGATTAAGTTCCTTCTAAGTGAACCCATACTGTAGACTCTTATGATAAAAAAAGATATCCACGTGAACACCATACAAATATTGCAGCCATATTCTTAGTGCAAACACAACCACCAACAGCTCTAAATCATGAGTAGAATAATTCCTCTCATGTTCCTTAAACTTCCTAAAGCATAGGCAATCACCTTACTATGCTGCATCAACGCACAACCAAGACCTACCCGAGATGCATCACATTAAAACACGAGCCCATCATTCCCTCCCAAAAAGTCAGAATTAAAGCCAAAGTCAACTTATCCATCAACTTCTCAAAAATCCCTTCCCAAGCATTTGACCAAGTAAACTTAACATTTTTTTGAGATAAATTAGTCAAAAGAGAAGCTATTGATGAAAAGCTTTACACACACCGCCTATAATACTTAGCTAAACCTAAAAAGCTCCAAATGTCAGATTGAGTCGTGGGTATAGGCCACCTCTTTACCATAGCAACCTTTTATGGATTCATCATGATCCCCTCACTAGAAATAATATAACCCAAGAAAGATAGAATATTGAACCAAAACTCACACTTGGAGAACTTAGAATTCAATTGTTGTTCCTTGACAGTCCACAATACCTTATAGAGGTGATTAGCATGATCCACCTCACTCTTTGAATAGAACCGAATATCATAAATAAACACTATTATTAAAAGTTCCAAACACTGATGAAAAACCTTATTCGTCTGATCCATAAATACCGCTGAGCATTAGTCAACCCAAATGGCATTACAAAAACTTAAAGTGCCTATACCGAGAATGAAAATCAGTCTTGGGGATATCCACCTTCCTAATCATTAGCTGATGGTACCCACATCGAAGATCTAACTTAGAAATAAACTTGGCACCTTGTAACTGGTTAAAAAGATCATCTATACTTTGAAGAGCATACTTGTTCTTGGCCGTCACATTGTTCAACTGCCTATAGTTAATACACATCCAAAGAGAACCATCCTTCTTGTTCACAGACAATGCCAGTGCATTCTAAGGATATACACTAGGATAAATAAACTCCTTATCTAGAAGATAGTTAAGTTTCTCCTTGAGTTCCCTCAACTTAGTCAGAGCTATTGTATAAAAAGAAATAAAAATTAGATGAGTGTCTAAAACCAAGTCAATATAAAACTCTATTTCCCTATCTGGAGGAACACTAGAAAGATCATCCGAAAAGACCTTTGGCAACTTATTAACTACTAGAACTGATTGAAAAGAAGGACCTTCCAAGTTAGAATATTTAATTTAGACCAAGTGATAAAGATAACCTTTAGTATTTAACCTCTGAGCTCTAAGATAAGAAATAAATATCCCTCTAGGAGCTAAATAAACACCCTCCCACTCTATAACCGGTTCACCAGGAAACTTAAAGATAGCCTTACGGGTTTGTAAATTCAAGGATGCATAAAAAGAGTACAACCAATCCATACCCAAAATGACATCAAAATCCACCATATCCAACTCAAATAGATCCACCAAGGTCTGATTGCCACCAACAGATACCACACCTCCTATAGACTATATTAGCATTAACTGAGTCATCTACTAGGTAGAAAATAAAAAAGATCTGAAATAACTTTTGGATCAAAACCAAAAGATACAACCACATAAGGAGTCACATAGTAGAGATTGGACCCCGAATCAAGCAAACAATTTACATCATAAGAGAAAAGTTGTAGCGTACACTAACAATATTAGGTGATGCCTAGGATTTCTACTGAGAGGCCAAATTATACAACCTATTTTGACAAAAACTAGAATTAGGAGATGTAACAGAAGTAGATGCCATACCATAATTTGTATGAGTAAAAGATAAAGACACAAGAATCTAATTTGCCCTCATAGAAACCTTATTAACTAGATAATTCTTGAGCTGACGGCTTTCCTTGCCACAATTGAAGCATTTGTCCTTTCCTTCATCATAATATCCCCATTAAATATGACCCACAGAACTAAAAAGAAAGGCATGAAGAAACTGACTGGCCTCCGCATGCCTAAGATTGGGCACCCTAAGCCCAAAAATTATTACCACCATGATGATACCTATTGCTCGCCTAGTAAGGAGCTCTAGTAGAAGTATAGGAACAAAAACTCCCTCACGTTTTTTCTTCTATTTTCCATAATCCCCTCCACCCTGAGACTGGAAACCTCCCTGAATAGAAAACCTTTTCTTCTTTCCTGACGTATCCCCAAACTCCATCTATTTCTTCTTCTCATCCTCTACCTATTGAATATGAATAGTCAACCTAGAGATGTCCACATATTTAATCAGCAAGGTAGTCATTCTCTCCAAAATCAAGTACTTACTCAACCTAGAAGAAATATTTCTTATTCTAGCCTGCATATTAGGAACTAAATTAGAAGCATACCTTTACAATTGATAAACCTTAAGTCATATTCCTTGACAGTCATTCTCTCCTATTTGAGGTTCACAAATTCCTCTATCTTTGCTTCCCTCAACTCTTGAGGAAACAAATAATCTAAGAAGGCCTTAGAAAGAGTATCCTAAAAGTTATTCCACATCACGCTTATCCCTATACCACTTCTCACACCAGTGATAGGCAATATGTTGGAGTTGATAAGCTTTAAAGTTTACCCACGCTACATTGATAGCCTACATCACCCAAAATTTCTTATCTATTTTATCCAAGAAGCCCATTGGATCCTTCTCTACCTTCACTCCAGAAAAAGTGGGAGGACTCTTTTCATTAATTAGCCAACCCTTATGGACTCACCAGATAGAGCACCAGACACATCCTACTCAGCCTCAGCAGCAACCAATTTAGAAATAGCTTGAATGGATTGATGAAATTCTACATTAGTCACCCCGGCTTGAAAAGGACTAGTAGCAATTTGTAGAACTCCAGAATTATCAGTGATAGGACCATGAGAGAGAAGATGAACCCCAAAAGTATAAGGCATCAATTCAGAATTACGCCTGTAAGACCCCACAAGATTTCTAGGTTAATTCAGTCCTTTAAGCTTGTCAAGGGGTCCCAAAATTAAAAACTCCTAGCTAAGTTTTAAGACTTAGTTTATTTTTAGCCTTTGAAAGTTGGAAATATAATTTTGCTACCTTAAAATCCTTTAAATGTCTATATTTTAGTTAATTCATGATCAGGAAGGTCAATAGGTGTTCTTGGACAAGTTTTAGATTTTTCGGACTTTATTTTAAGCTTCTTTGGAATGCGAATATAGTTTACCAAGGTTATCTTGGCATGCCGCATTGCCCATCACGTTGGTTAATATTGGTCTCCAAGTATCATCGTGCAATTCCAGTGAACCGGCGTGATCTTGGCATGATGTGTTGGATATCGCTTCGATTATTAGTTAGAAAATGGGTATGTCAGTTAGATTATTACTGCCGCAAGTCTCAGTCTCAGTCTTCAGTAAAGAACTCAGATAGTTCTACAGATTTCAAGACTGTTTGATACAATCACTCAGCTCAGTACAGAACTCAGCTAGTTCCATTAGAATCAGGATTATTAGAAATAGTTATTCAGTCAATAGTACACCAGTTATCAGTAATTCATGTTATCAGTAAACTCAGTAATTATATTAATTATTCAGTATCATGACAATCTCAGTTACAGTCCACGTATTCATATATTTACTCTCATTCAGTCATACTCATGTTATTCAGTTATTATTATTAACGCATATGAACCCATGCACTCAGCCTACCTAACTTTGCATTCCATTATATTCACACGTACTGACGCATACTTTCTCTTACACTATGGTAATTTATACCATAGGTTCAGACGCACGGGCCCTAGAGTATCCCTAGCAGTTCAGATATTCAGCAAACATCAGTAGACTAGCAGTGAGTCCTCATTATTTGAAGATATTCTTTTATTTCATTATCTCTTTAGATTCAGCATTTCAGTATATGGAGTTAGTTAGGGTATGTCCCATCAACTCCTTATTTAGATAGTTCAGTTTAGAGTCTTTTCAGACTAGAATGTTCAGACAGCATTCAGCATTTCAGATTTTGATGTTTTATTAGACTTTCTTATTTTCTTATTATTAATATTTCAGTTTTGAACCTTATGGCACTTCATTTTATTATTCCGCATTATACAATGTTATTACTCAGTTATTGCAGCAGGTACCAGTCTTGGGGTAGTTTGTGGTCCTTTGGGATTATGAGCATCGTGTAGCATCTCGGGTACTAGACTCGGGGCGTTACACCCCCGAATGGGATAGAAGAATTTTCTTGTGTTCCAAATCTACGAAGCATGATTTGAAAGACGAACAAACAAGAATTAAAGAAGATTCAAGGACTGAGACTTTAAGCATAAAAATAGAATAACAAGAAAGTGAAATATTCCTAAATGCCTTATAGCCTCTCCCTTATAAGTGTGGCATGCTACACATCCTGAAAAGAGACTTTATTTGACATGGCTTTGTGGACTCCCAATTGACCGTAAACCTAGGCTATGATACGAACTTGACACAACCCGCCTTGGGTCCTTGTCATAATGGGCATCCCAAGTTTGACCAGGACTTGAGACCCCCCTGTTACCTAACCCAACCTCCAGTTGCTTCCCTAAGTTGGTTGAATTTCTAGTATGTAATAAGATAGTGTAATTACTCACATAAATACTCTAGGATAAGATCACATCTGTGACTGACCCAAATGAGTCCAACCATGCCAAACAATACCAAAATAAGGGCCATAAACTAGACCATAACAAAAGATGTTCAAAAACATAATATAATTAATCCTAAAAAGAAATATGATGGAATAGTGAGAAATTATGTCAGATGATGCTAGTTCCCAACTTATTCCAATGCCAAGGCTTACACCTATACTGATCTACCCATTCTAACCCATAAAATTATCACAAAGCCTCTAATCAAAAGAGTAATGAAATCCAGTTGGGACATGCCCCTAACCATAGCCAAAACCAACATCCCGAATAAAACCAAAATATCTTAAAATGTCCATAAAATGAAATGGAGACTTCTAAGAAGTTGGAAGTTCACCACTTCAGTCTAAATTTTGTCCTCGAGTCAATCACTATGTAGGATAAGTAGAATAATCAATTCCTGCATAGCGTAGGTATACAACCGCCAGTAGATCAGGTTGGCAAAAGATCTCTAGAATGATCTAAGGGTAAGGATAAAATAACTCCATTTATAAAACCCTGTAAAACAATTCCTATATGCACACCAACATATATATATGGATAGATATTTAACCATGATGGAAAAAAAATCGAGTTTAGCATACCTTTAAAACCTTTACTTGGGTTGTGTAGCTTTTCCATGGGTTGTGTAGCTTTTCCATTCTAAACCACCTATGGGTTGTATGGATTCAGCTCCCCTTGTTGAAAGGGCCCTAGACCCTTTAGCCACAAGAACAGGGAAGAAAACCTCAACGTGAATGGTACATCCTAAAAATATAGTGTGACATCATACACACGGTCACCAAGACTAACCTCATATCGGCAATTATGAGTTTCCAATTTTGGTCCCCCTGGGACCTCCACCTTCCGCGGCTTAGCTACATATCCTACCATTAATTCCCAATTAAAACCAATTTCCAAAGAAGTAAACCATTATCCATTTATTAACCAAGGCCATTAATATTGGTACCATCATACCAATCCTTACTTGCAAGTATTATCCATAGCCAACCATATAGAGGTTTAAGAGGATTTTCAAGTGTCCTTCCGTTTACCATGTTAAACAACTTGAGGGATTCCATGAACCACTCAAGCATAACCACTATCTATTTACAATTCCAAGCCATTTAAACCATGCATAATTCCTTTACTATGTTTTAAGAAAAGTAATAGTTCCATTAAAAGTAGTCAATGGAATGAACATATCTTTATAAACATTTTGTCAAACACATTAGGGGCATAATATGACCAAAACCATTTATAATTACCATTTAAGCATTCCTCTAAAATATAATTATTCGAAACCATGATTAATGCATATAAAGGCCTATTTAAAACCATGGGAAACCATAACCAACCATTTAATATCAAAATCCCCAAATCATATTTGATAACCAAAATCATACAATTTGTGAAATCATGTTAACATTCATAAAAACCATGCCATTAGTTCGAATTAACAATGAGAAAGGAGAACATGCCTTAAACTAAGATGATAATGAAAAGAAATCACAAAGGCAAGCCGCAAAATTGATCCCTTAGTAGAAACCCTAGCTTTCCTTGCCCAAAATCTCTTGAGAGAATTATGGAGTTTTTTTGAAAAGTTTATAAGTGTTAATGAATGGAATAATAGGGTAAATAACCTCTCAAGTAGGTTTGAAGTTGTTGGGAATTATTAGCATCAGTGGGGAAATGTCTAGAATAACCCCACTTAAGTTGAACCAAAATCCCATCACTGGGGTACGACTGACCCAGATGAGTCGTACCCTCCAATACAAGTGGCACCCTCCACTCGTATCCTATACCTCAACCTTTGGACCAAATACTATCCAACATATGGCACATCAAACCAAGTCATACCCAAGGCATACGATAGATACCCGTGGCACATTTAAGCTCAAGGAAGATTCAGACGTTGTCCACTATAAGAGTCTGTTGTACGACTCGAACCCTGGCTTACGACTCATGATGAACCACTCATACTCATGTCCAACCCAAGTAACGAAGTCTAAGAATAAGTTAAGGAACCAAAGGATTCATAACCACTAACACGACTCGTACCCCTAAGTCATGCCCATTATATTAGCCAAAATCCATCCCACCAACTAATAATGGTCAGCGTACTACTGGACCTTACCATCCATACCCAACGTATGACTCATACCTAGGAGTCATATTGGGTATAGAGATCAAAATTCTAGGAAAGTTTCTAAGGTCTAGAAAGTAGGGCATTTCAAATAGCCACTCTAACCTTAGGATATTTGCCTAAGTTGAGGTGCACAGTGTCCAAGGAGGGTCCAGGGCCAAAACATATTTATTGTAAAAAGGTTGGTGAAAGGGTTAAAATAAAAAAAATAGGTAAACTTAGGCTCAAATTAGGGATAAATGGACACTTATTCTTATTCTGGTAGTCTTTTAGCCCAAGAGTGAAGTAATTCAAAAATGGCCTATGATAATGTCCCAATCAACTATCCTACAACCTAGGAAAGACTAACCAGGCAAGATCTAGATTAAATACACAAAGTGAAATAAGTAAATATCTCAAAAACACATGGTACATGATTATATTATCAATAACCTATCTAGTTCACACTATGTTAAGCTCTGATTATTTTATGCCTAATACTAATTCCATAACAAGATTCACACAATGGTCACACATATATTTACACACACAGTTCACAAAATTTTTAGAGGGGTTTCATATTTTTCAAACTCTTTAAAACACAAAACAAAATGTATTATCTGGATTTAGGTTCCTTACTTTTCATCTAATTAATGATAAACCACACTAACACAAAACAACACAAACAATACCTAAACATGTTAGTTTCCAACTAAAACAAGGCAATCGATAAGAAAAGAAACAAGAAAACAAGAACCCTTGGTTGTGGTACACCCTATCCCAACTAAAAACGGATGCACTATCTCCGACTGTATACTAGAACCTAAATAACAAAAGGGTGTAGGGACATATCTAGGATATTCTAGTAGTCAGAATTTGTATTGCCCCTATCTAGGTCATCATATGGCTCATCGCCAGGAGAAAGTGGAGATGCATGACAACAAGAGGCACCTAAAGCCATCTCGTCATACCTATGCACATCAATAGTAAGCTGAACCCTTGAATCTATAGTAGTCTTTTAAAAGGCCCATAGAAACTCATCTACTAGCTCCTCTGTCTCACATACTTTCTTAGATCTTATAGGCGAGGCCTCATCGTCCGCAAAAAATAAGTCAAAAACCATGGGTGGATGTAATGACCCTTCAAGTAATTTTCCATATTTCCACTTATTTTCATTGTTAGAGTTTCAATAAAGTTGACTAAGTCATTTATGACCTGCTGGAACTGACAGCGTCAGTTCCTAGGTAATTCATTTAGTTTTTAGAGCCGATTCCCTATTTTAAAATCTTCGCTGGTTTGATATAAACACTAAGCAAAATATTCTATGAATTAACCTCAAACATAAATTTTCACTGTTCAAGTAGCTCCAGAAGATCAATTTTAAGATTCTTTATTTTGGTATCAAGGCACCTGATATCATTTCGACCTATTAGTTGGAAAATAAAGAAATTGAAAATTTGGTGTGGGACCCACTTTTTGTTGAAACAGCGTCGGATGGGAATTTCTACTAGGCCATTAAGTTTTGAATTTTAGATTTTATAGGGTTTCATAGTCTATTTGCATATATGGGATTCTAAATGAATTCTGAGGGCTTAGTGGAGACTTTTAAAATTCCAAGTCTAGTGATGTATCTTGTGCATTGCAATGGTGATGGTTTTCGAAGCGATAGCAACTCCTTTGTGCAGCCAAAGTATCACGATAGATATGGTTTTGGATATGATAGCGACTCCTTGGTGCAACCCAATGTATTGCGATAGAGATGTTCATGTCTGCAATTGCGACTCCTTTATGCTTGCCAAGGAACCATAGTAATGACTCATTTGACAACTGTAATATATCACAATAGTGATAGTTGGATCATAATAGTGATACCCGAGAACCTAGTATGGATATAAATAAACCATTTTAGCCCAAGTTTGACTATTCTTCATCTATTTTCTTTAGAGCTAAAACCCTAAATGGTGAGATAGCTTAAAATTAGAGATTATGGGTGATTTGGGAGCTTGTCTAACATTTGTTTATTAGATTAATCTTCCAATTGTATTAATATTTTTTCATTTTCATGGTTGAATTTTCCATTTATTTTTCAAAAATATCAAAACCTTGGGGGCTTGATTTTAGACCCAAATTAGCTTAGAATTTTCCCCACTTTGAGGGTAATGATTCCTTGAGCATGTGGAAATATAGGGTTGGTTTTGAAAAGGTGATTTTTCACAAATTGGACCCACATGGTATTTTGATTTTAGTACTAATAAACAATCGTGCAATATAGGTATAGTTATTCTTATATTGATGATCAGAATGTGCTTTTGTTAACTTCGGATCTTGTGGAAGCTTCTCGGAAAGGAAAATCAGTGATTTTCCAAATCCTTTGTGTTTTCTTGGGCATCCAGGTTGCCTAGGTTTTACCCCTTATTAGATTGAGATACTTCACAGTATATTTATGATATTGTGTTTGATTTGGGATGAGTTTTAGGTGTTGGAGTGATAAATTGAAATACTTGGGATTAGTCTGATTATTTAGGCTACATTGGATATCATGTTTGACATAATTAGCATAGTTAATAATACCTTAGGTGGCGTAACCCAAAAAAGGGTTGGGTCATGACGGGTAGCTCAAGTCCAATAGGAATAGAGGGAACCCCCAACACCTAAACCATCGGCTACCTTACACCAATGTCGGATGAATTCGGAATAATAACAAGATAAGAGAACATAAAATTAAGTATATTATGATATGTGTATAACGAAAATATCAGCTAAACCATCCCAAGTCCACATAGTCAAAAAAAGCCTCTACCAAACTAAATATCAATAAAGTTTTGGGACATTCCCCCGACTACAACCAAAAATAGTATCCAATAGTCTATAACTCAAAATAAAAACATAATCCTACAATGATGCCATATGATGCATGGAAGCTTACCTCTTTAAGTCAACTCTCGATCAATCAACAATCATTGAGCAAGAGAAGTAGAGGTATATCTAAATCCTGCATTGCTTGGGCATACAATGTTAGAAGATGGTTGATACGCCTAAATTACAGCTCTCGTTAGAAAGTGTAAGCGGTCGCTGTCAAATATAGAACCCAACTGGGTTGGGTGTCGAATCCCACAGGGAATACTCTGGTCACTAAGTGTTGCAATTATTAGTAGACTGTTGGTCAAAAATTCTAAGGAAAAAGGGAGGTATGGTTTAGGCGTGAATTAATATTATCAAAGTAACGATGGAATGATTTGTGTAGTAAGATTTAATCATAGAGATTGATAAGTTAGGGTTATGTCCACCTTGTAAGTTTTACTTCTCTATTAACTATGAGTAACGCGGCATTTAGACATGCATGCACTTATAGAGAATCGTATTCTAATTCTAAATCCAAGTGTTTCTCAACCATCAAGGATTTATTTCACTTTAGCTCTCTCGAGCCAAAAGTGTATACTAATGGTACGAACTCTCAAAGAAGTTAATCCGGTTAAGGCATTAACGTGTAAAAAGAGGTTGGAATCCCTATTTCCTTGTCACACCCTCTTTTCCAAACATGTAAATTTTCTCTCGAACAAGTTAATGCTATAATGGTGTATTCTCTATGTTTGCAACCATAAGAATTCAATCAAAACGAAGAGAGTAATGATATAAGTAGCATAACACATCAATAATTCACAAACTCATAATTAATAGATAGTATCTTACGAGGTTTTCATAACCCTAACAGAGAAGTTTAGCTACTCATGGATACAACGGAAATCAAAATAGACATCATCATCATACCAAAACTAGAACAATCTTCACGATGGAGATGGTTTAGCGTCAATAAGAGAATGAAGTTTTTCTCTCTATTCCATTCCCAAGTGTAGGCCGTTGATGATAGGCGAATTTACACACCTAAAGTACTATAATCTACCCATATTTTAGCTAAGTTTTGAGGACAAGTTATATAATTCATGCACTTTTAGTCTTTTTTCCTGTAAGTGAGCTAACAAACGTGATTAGCAAGTTTTTAGGTATAAATGATGTAGATTTCAGCATTTTATGGATAACTTGATGCCAAAGGAAGCTTCACGAAAGAAGGAAGGGAAATCTTACACGCCAAGGACCAAAAGTGGCGCATGGAAAATCTGTCCCGGGCAAAATCAGCAATTCTGAAGACTTTGGAGACTAGCAGTAACTTAGTAGGATAAGGATAATGATACATTAACCTAGTAGGATTGGGTTAAGTAATGCATTAGCTTAGTAGGAATAGGACATGGGTGTTATAAATACCCTATTTTGCTAGAGATTTTTATTCAGTCCCCCATTCCATCAATTCTCATCCATCCACCATCCATCCATCCATCAAAACAATTCTCCACCACCCTCATCCCTATTCCATCTTTCCCCTTTCTTTATTAATTCATTGTTGACATTATTTTTCATCTATTCGACTTTTAATTTTTCAACAAGAGAATTGCTATTTTTCAAGAAATTCACGCCTAACGCCATACCACACCATACTACACGTGATATCCTTTATTGTGGTATAATAATAATGTCTATTGTGAGTTCCATCGCACTCATGAATAGCTAAACTTCTCTATTGGGGTTATGGAATCCTTATGAGATACTATCTATTGCTATGAGTTTGTGACTTCTTGACACGTATGCTGCTTATATCATTATTCTTGTTATCTTAATGCAAATTCTTGTGGTTGCAAACGCATAGAATACGCCAGTATAGCATTAACTTGTTCGAAAGAAATGTTATATGTCTGGAAAAAAGATAATGTCAAGGTAATAGGGCACCAACCCCTGTTAAAAAGTTAGTGCCGTAACTGGATTAACCTCTTGGAGAATTTGTACCGTTAGACACGCTTTAAGCTCGAAAGAGTTAAAGTGAAATAGTCCTTGTTAAGGTCAAAAGATGCTTGGATTTACCATAAAATACAATTCTCTATAAGCACATGCATGTCTGAATTCCGCATAACTCATAGCCAATAGAGACGTATAACTCATAAGGTGGACATAACCCTAAATCTCAATTCTCATTGTTATACATCTTACTAAACATTCTTTTTGTTTACGTTGCTATTTTCTATTTTTACTTTACTATTTTGATTACATTATTTGCACATTAAAATCCCCCCTTTCACGAGACTTGCACCAAAAGTCTAATAATCTTTGCTTACTTATTGAACGGCTATTCCCTGTGGGATCGATACCCAACCCAGTTGGGTTATATATTTGAAACGACCGCTTTACACTCCTACGAGAGCTGTAGATTGAGCGTTATCAAAAATTGGCGCCGTTGCCGGGGAATACGGTTGTCAACTAAGTTTGTGATAATTACTAGACCCTTTGGTCAAAGATTCTCGTACTTTTACTTTTAGTTTTTGTTTTTGTTCTATGCAGTTTTTTATTCAGCGCATGCCCCATACTCGAAGTTCTGGTCAACCGTTATTACCTGTCAATCCTGAACCACAATGTATTGGCAGAATGGAGGCGCAACACAAAATTGAAAGGATGGCTGCTCAACAGGAACAGGCGAGACTAGCTGCTCTAGCCGCCGCTCAAGTGCATCAACAGAATATTGATAACCCCGGGCGAGCAATAAATCCTGACGAGGAGGACCTAGGTGATGACGAGTTACTAAACCCTAGGCATGCTGCTGAGATCGCAATACCTGCCAACAGAAGAGATCGTCAAGCAAGGTTTAGGCATGAACGCCGACCTATACAACAAGCTTTCGACGATGATGATGATGATCTTGATGGAGCCGGAGCCACAGGAGCCATTATTCCTCCACCATTATCACACGGAGCCAAGTTCAACATCACAAGCTCCATGATTCAGTTATTGCAACTCAAGGGATTATTTGGTGGACTAGAAGGCGGTGATCCGAATATGCATCTCATCAACTTTATTTCTACATGCAAGTCGGTTGATAATCCTGGCGTTGGTCAGAATGCAATTCGATTACGCCTATTTCCATTGTCTCTGTCTGGGGAGGTAACTCTATGGTTGAATGGGCTGACTCCTGATTCTATTACAAATTGGAGGCAATTGAGAGACGCTTTCCTAGAAAGATTCTTTCCGCCATCCAAAAGAGCATAATTAAGAGATGAAATCAGCAACTTTCGGCAGCTACCAACCGAAGCTCTTCATGAAACATGGGAGAGGGTCAAGACGAAGCTTATGAGGTGCCCAAACCATCACATGACCAATGTCCACCTAATGGAGATACTATACAGATCCTTGAATTCTATAACTAAACCAATGGTGGATAATGCGGCTGGAGGATCTTTTATGGACCACGCCTTTGGTCAGGCAAGCAATATGCTAGACCGGATGATGAAGCAAAGTAGAGCTTGGCATAGCAGGGATTCTGAGGTAGCAAGCCCCACTTTATCTATTGTCATGACTGCAGACCAAAGGAGAAGAGAAGAAGAACGTGATCAAGATATGGCGCACCTGAAAACACAAGTGGATCTTCTTACAAAACATCTATTTTCAGGGAAGACCAAAAAAGTCAAAGCTGTTGCGTCAAAAGGAAGAGACAAATCTGATTCGGAAGAAGAGGCCAAATACTTAAACAATCAGGGGGGTTTCCGAGGAAATACCCAAGGAAACCAAGGTCGGAACTATTATGAGAAATGTGGAAACAAAGACCAAGGTAGTTGGAAGAACAAGAATGACAATAGTGGTCTGTATGTTCCCCCAGGAAGACATGACGCCACTGCATCTGGTTCTGAAAATATGGAAGATATGATGGCTAAACTGTTGAAAGGAGTGGAAGCAACCAGCGCGGGAGTAACGGAGGTAATACATAATTTGTCCTCGATGAAGCAATTGGTTGACTCACATTCCACTTCAATAAAACAAATAGAGCAGCAATTGAGCCAACTTTCAGCAGCACTCAATCAAAGAAAGGCTGGCACTTTACCTAGCGACACTGTGCAAAATCCAAGGAACGATGGATCATGCATGGCTATTACTACCAGGAGCGGTAAGGTGCTGGAAAATTCATCCCAAAGAAAGCAAGTGGCCGAAAACAAAAGAAGATGAAGACGCCATAGAAGCTGACCAAGACGTCCATGATGTCACCCCTAGTAGTTTGCAGCTTGAAAAGACCGAAATTCGGAGGCAAGAGGAGAAGAAAGCTGTGGAGAAAACAAATCCACTTCCACCACCACCTTTTCCTCAAAGATTGAAGAAGAAGGCAGATGATACAAGGTTAAGTAAATTCATGACGATGTTAAAGCAGCAGACCATTAATGTTCCGTTGGTGGAGGCACTAGAGCAAAGGCCTGGGTACGCGAAATTCATGAAGGACCTTTTAACAAAGAAGCGGGCGGTAAGCTATGAGCCGACAGATAATGTTCACCATTGCAGTGCAATCGCTACAAGATCGCTAGTACAGAAAAAGGCCGACCCTGGTGCCTTCATTATTCCTTGCACTGTTGGATCTTTGAACTTTGCCAAGGCATTGTGCGATCTGGGTGCTAGCATCAATTTGATGCCACTATCCGTCTACAGAAAGTTGGGGTTAGGCAACCGACACCAACGAATATGAGGCTCGTGATGGCTGATAGGTCGGTAAAACGACTTGAGGGTATCTTGAATGATGTGTTGGTGAAGGTTTCTTCATTCATCTTTCCTGCAGACTTCGTTATTCTGGATTGTGAGGTGGATTCTGAAGTTCCCATAATCTTGGGACGTCCTTTCCTTGCAACAGGAAGTGTGCTTATTGATATGAGAGCTAATGAGCTTTTATTTCGGTTGAATGACGAAGTGGTACGTTTTGATATATGCAAAGCAATGAAGCAGCCTAGCGATATGAATGTGTTCTCTGTAGCTGATGTTCATTATGAGGATAAGAAAGCATTATCTATAGCGAAACAGCTTACTGTTGAGCCATTGTCTGCTGCGCTACTGAATGTTGAGCATAAGGATGATGAAGATTATGAAGAAACTACATGTGCTCTAACAGAAATAGGGTCCTATTCTCATACTCCTAAACAGCCAGACCTTGATCTTAAGAATCAACCGTCACCAACAGCTAAGACTTCCATTGAAGAGCCACCAATGCTAGAATCGAAAGAGCTCCCCGATTATCTAAGGTATGTGTTCTTGGAAAGTGGAAATATACTTCTGGTAAGTATGGCGGATGATTTAAGTGAACAGCACATAGAGGCTCTCATCTCTGCTCTGAAGAAATACAAGAGAGCCATGGGTTGGACTATTGATGATATAACTGGTATCCCTCCGGGGATAGGCATGCACAAGGGTCATCTCGAAGAAGATTGCATGCCTACAAGTAAGCCTCATTGTCGTCTGAATCCATTTAGAAAACGATCCACCATCTATCTCGATGAAGTCTAAGTAATCGAGATAGTTATGTCATGCCGCGACAATAAATCAAGCGCTTGGTGGGAGGCAACCCATCATTTTTCATTTTTTTTCTTTCTTTCATTCTACTAATTGTTTGCTTTTGATAAATAAAAATCCAAAAAGAAGAGTCGTACCATGATCAAAACTAAGGCGCTTGATGGGAGGCAACCCATCGTTCTAATCGTTTTTGTTATCTTTGAGCAAGTGTAGGTACAAGAGGTGTCAAAGAGGAGATTGGTTTCAAATTTTGAGTTGGAAGTATTGCATGTTAAAGGTGGTAAGTTAGGAATGAAGAAGAAAAAGGCTATGGATTGGGCATTGCTTAGGAAAATATAGGCAAAGAACAAGGCAAGGCCTATGTAAATCAAGGCCACGAACAAGGCAAGGCCTATACTATGGCCTAAGCTCTCGGAATCTAGTGTGCCATAGCATAGGCGCCGCCCATGCCTAAGAATGCCATAGCATAGGCGCCGCCTATGTCAAAGCCTTTTGTCTCTGAATCTCATATGCTATGCAAAAGGTGCCGCCTATGCCTAACAATGACATGGCATAGGCGCCGCCTATGCTCAACAATGCTTTGCAAAAGGCGCCGCCTATGCCAAGCATAGGCAAAGCACTAGGCGCCGCCTATGGTCACTTTTGGTCTCCAAATCCGATTTTAAATGGGTCAAAACCCGGCCTAAACCTTCCCCTATAAATAAGAGACTTAGTCTTGAACCAAAAACACATTGGAAACCTAGCATAAGCGCCACCTATAGTCTCCAAATCCTCTCCAAAATTTTCCTTTTGCCCTTTTACTTTGCAAGAACATCATCCAAAGCCATCAATCAAGTAAGTACTTCTTTGTTCTCCATTTATATTCCGTAAGTACTACACTACTATACCTATTATGAATTGTTAAACCTTGAAGTAGTATTGGTGAGTTGAATGTGATTAATTTGTTGTGATACAACTAAGTGAGGGAAAGAATACGTAAGAATGATCTTGACTTGTTTCCAACTTGTATTTAATTTTGATGCATTGTCATACTTTTGCGGAATTGACATGGTCAAGAACATCGCATAATCTTGTCAATAGAAATCTTACATGTTGGAATGACTTGTTCATCGAGATGAGAATTATGGTTGACTACCAACATATGAGGTTGTGATTATTTCTAGATGCTATACCTTCATTCAATCTCTATGTAGTAGTCTTGATATATCAAACATGAAAGTATTGCCAAGATTTCAAGAAGTATGACTGCACTGATTATATTTTTGGAATATAGCGCCTAAAACAAATATCGATGAAGTCTGAGTAATCGACAAACTTTCACTTCACTAGTTGATGCCAACAAACTAAGTGTGGGGTGGTGCCACTACTGCTTGTTTATAGATTGTATCCATCGAGATGACGCTAACATGAACATTGTTTTAGTCTCAGGTACAATGGCACCCAAAGCAAGACAAGGCAAAGATAAGGCAACCACTTCCCAAAAAGACAAGAAAAGAGGACGCAAAGAGCAAGGAGAGTCCTCCTTGATGCAAGTACCACACCGTATGTTCGGAATTAAATGGGTCCTCGAGGAGGAAGAAAAGGAGTGGTATAGGAACAATAAAGAGAGAAAATATGTTCATGTGGACCTGATACACAAGGAAAGCCTAGCAAAGAAAGAACCACGCATGTTGGCCAAGATAATGGTGTTACATCTTGATTTCACCTTCTGAGATATGGGAGAGTGCAATCTCGATTTAACACGAGAATTCTATGACAACTGGTCACCGAAAACTATAGGAAGCGAAGTCAAGATTCGGGGCCAAGTTCTACAACTAAATGCGGAGTTCTTCAACTCCTTTCTAGGTTTGCCTTCAGTTGATCCATCACCACTCAAGGAGCTGTAAAATAGACCTCCATACAGGGCCATTTGACACACACTTTGTGGAACAAGATCCATGGCACGAAGGAGTAGACACAAGGAAACCGGTCGGCACAACACCTTCCCATATGCTCCTTTGAATAGGGAAGCAAGGATATGGATGCGAATAGTCAACTCTTGTCTGATTCCATGGGCCCAGTACACCAAGATAGCACGAGATAGAGTGTTCTTGGTATACACATTGATGACGAATGTCCCTATCGACATTGGGGCAATTATTCGATCCACAATGCGTAAAGCTAGGCTCACAAGAGGTCCCACTTCAGTTTTAGCAACCTGTTGACTGCAATATTGAGGAAGGAGGACATCAAAGAGGAACTGACTGATCATAAACTTCCACACAACCCAAAGAAGGTTGACCTCACAAAGGTGAAATATGCTAAATCCACACATGGCGTCAACCTTACTACTGCTGAGAGACATGCTCGGGATGAGAGTTTCTTTCGCCATCTTTATGGCATGACTCAGTTTACAATGATGAGAGGGCGTCGTGTTCCAACTGCTGCAGAGCTCCAACAGTTGTATTATAACTACCCAATGAATGAGCATGCAAGGCAAATATGTGGAGTAGGTGTGTACTTTGAGGAACCTCTTGATGACGATGTTCCGACCGATGATGATCGACGAATGCCAGACTCCGACGTGGAGGAGAATTCTGATGACGAAGACTCCAATGATGATTCCGACGAAGGGGTCATGACCCCAGACATAGAGGAGGAGTCCGACTAACCAGGTTCTTCTTATTTATTTTCCACTAAGGGCAGGTGTCCCGTCTAAGTGTGGGGTGCTGGTATTTGCATGCTATACTTCTCTATCTGCATTTGCATTTATGTTTGTTTTGTTTTTCTTTTTATTAGTTAAATTTTTCTTTTTAACTTAACTTCGCATGAAATTATTGTAATAGGCAGCATGAGATTATGACAAGAGTTTGTGCTAAAATCATGACTATTGAGACGTTTAGGCTTTAATTGTGACTCACTATGTGATATTGTGTGGTTCAATTCCTTCATCTGTTGGGTTAAGAGTCTATGCTACTCCCAATAAAGTCGACCATGTGCCTTGTGTGTGTGAGGATATAGTATATTCTGTGTTTGTGGCTGATGCTAGAACTTCCCTAGTATGTATGTAAAGCGAAAATAAGGAGTGCAAGTCTAGGAGATGATTTAGGCATTTCTTTGGCAACCTAGACTTGTTTACCTTCTTTTTACCTACCCATGGACATTATCCTAGTTAACCCCTTTGAGCCTTTAGCCTATTTTCTTTGACAACTTCATATGTAAGCCTAATCCATTTTTTCAAGACCATAATTTGATCCAAATTCCTAAGTGCTTTAAATTGTAAAGTAATGTGACAAAATAAGAGGAAATTGGGTGAGAATAGTGCCTTAGAATGTATTGGTACTTGAAGTGGTTATGAAAAAGAATTGCTATCATAAGAGGTGTATTATGAAAAGAAAAAAAAAGAAAAGGAAAACTAAGAAGTTAGTTATGTTCAAAAATTGAAAAACAAAAGAGGTGACAAAGGGAGGTAGATTAAAAGAAAGTAGAAAGGTTGTTTGAAAGAAAGTGTTAATGGCATAATGTGATGTATTAAAGCGCTTAGAAACATAGTCACTATTTCTGGCCAAAATAGTCCTACCCGTCCCTTAGCCTACATTACAACCAGCAAAAGACCTATTTGATCCTAAGCTTAGCATTCTGATATTTAGTGGAGCATTACAGTAAGGGCAAGCCTATGGTCATTAGTTGCAACATATGAATTCTTTGTGAGAGTGAGAGCAAGGAAAATATGGTACCCATGTTTCGAAAAATGCAAAATTTGTGAGTGATTATGGGTAAAGATCTTATGTGAGACACACGTGATTGATGAGTTTTGGGTAGTTGTGCATGATTCTTTGTACCTTAACTTTTGAATACGAATTAACCATCATCACGAGTCTATATTAGAGGTTGAATTGTTTCTAGAAGTGATCAGAAAACTACTCTTTGTTAATAACTGTCATACCTGTCTTGATGAATATTTTGTGTTGTTACTGTGAAACCCTAAGTGGATGTTTAGATGGACATGATAGTTTATTCGAGGACGAACAAATCTTTAAGTATGGGGTGTTGATGATAGGCGAATTTACACGCCTAAAGTACTATAATCTACCCATATTTTAGCTAAGTTTTGAGGACAAATTATATAATTCATGCACTTTTAGTCCTTTTTCCTGTAAGTGAGCTAACAAACGTGATTAGCAAGTTTTCAGATATAAATGATGCAGATTTCAGCATTTTATGGATAACTTGATGCCAAAGGAAGCTTCACGAAAGAAGGAAGGGAAATCTTACACGCCAAGGACCAAAAGTGGCGCATGGAAAATCTGTCCCGGGCAAAAACAAGAATTCTGAAGACTTTGGGGACTAGCAGTAACTTAGTAGGATAAGGATAATGATACATTAACCTAGTAGGATTGGGTTAAGTAATGCATTAGCTTAGTAGGAATAGGATATGGGTGTTATAAATACCCTATTTTGCTAGAGATTTTTATTCAGTCCCCCATTCCATCAATTCCCATCTATCCACCATCCATCCATCCATCAAAACAATTCTCCACCACCCTCATCCCTATTCCATCCTTCCCCTTTCTTTATTAATTCATTGTTGACATTATTTTTCATCTATTCGACTTTTAATTTTTCAACAAGAGAATTGCTATTTTGCAAGGAATTCACGCCTAACGCCATACCACACCATACTACACGTGATATCTTTATTGTGGTATAATAATAATGTCTATTGTGAGTTCCATCGCACTCATGAATAGCTAAACTTCTCTATTGGGGTTACGGAATCCTTATGAGATACTATCTATTGCTATGAGTTTGTGACTTCTTGACACATATGCTGCTTATATCATTATTCTCTTTATCTTAATACAAATTCTTGTGGTTGCAAACACATAGAATACGCCAGTATAGCATTAACTTGTTCGAAAGAAAAGTTATATGTCTGGAAAAGAGATAATGTCAAGGTAATAGGGCACCAACCCCTGTTAAAAAGTTAGTGTCGTAACTGGATTAACCTCTTGGAGAATTTGTACCGTTAGACACGCTTTAAGCTCGAAAGAGTTAAAGTGAAATAGTCCTTGTTAAGGTCAAAAGACGCTTGGATTTACCATAAAATACAATTCTCTATAAGCACATGCATGTCTGAATTCCGCATAACTCATAGCCAATAGAGATGTATAACTCATAAGGTGGACATAACCCTAAATCTCAATTCTCATTGTTTTACATCTTACTAAACATTCTTTCTGTTTACGTTGCTATTTTCTGTTTTTACTTTACTATTTTGATTACATTATTTGCACATTAAAATCCCCCCTTTCACGAGACTTGCACCAAAAGTCTAATAATCTTTGCTTACTTATTGACCGGCTATTCCCTGTGGGGTCGATACCCAACCTTGTTGGGTTATATATTTGACAACGACCGCTTTACACTCCTACGAGAGCTGTAGATTGAGCGTTATCAGCCGTGTTTTTCTGTTCTCCAACTATTACAGAATCTGAAAATTGAATAAATACTGAATAATGCTGAAAACTTCAGCAATAAGGTTTTCATAACATCCTTTTCTACTAAGTTGCTACTGCATCAGAGTTTGCCCAGGAAAAAGTTCCCATGCATCACATTTAGTCTAAAAGTTGTCTTCCCTCTTATGTGAAGTTTTCCTTTGCTGCCCACAGGTTCACAAAGTGCTTAAATCTTCATCATTAGTACCTAAAAACATGCTAATCACATTGGTCAACTCACTTAAAGGAAAACGGACTAAAAGTGCAGGAATTATATATTTTATCCTCAAAACTTAACTAAAATATGGGTAAATTTTGGTTCTTAGGGGTATAAATACGCCCAACATCAATGGTTAGTAGGGTGAACGCTAGCTTGTAACTTAAGGATAAAGATAAAATAGTGCCATGATCAACAATTTAAAATCATTCAAATTAAATGCACATAATCAAATGCATAGACGTATGTATACTTATAAAAGTTGGGAAAGGGAATAGGGCTTAAGATGCACTTTAAAACCTTAACCTAGATTGTGTATCTCAACCATCATAAGATAGTACCCATGGGATATATGGGCCCCTGTTCTCACCCTCTAGTTGGGACCTAGTGCATGTAGCCGCACGAATAGAAGAATAAAGTTAGATATATGCACATTGGGGAATCAAACCTCCAAACATATACAAAGATGACTTAAGAACCAAATATTGTAATAATTTATGGGGAACTCAAACCTCCCTAATCATGAAATCGTAATAAGGGGGACTAGAACCTCCCTGGTCACTTTGTCCCTTACATCGACATATGCGATTTCCAGTATCGGTCACTCGGACCTCCACTTTTATGACTTATCTACACAACCCTTATTAAAACCCAATAAAAATATTTATCACACATTCCCATTAATTGAACCACATTCCATATTAAGACATGCATTTTAGTATCGTCATACCAACTACACTTGCCAGGTAATAACAACATGCAAAAACAATTTCCATTAACTTGAGGAAAACAACTCTTTTTATTCATTAATACAAGTTGGGGAAACTCAGACGCCCTTTGTTCATTAAATCATACCATTGTATTTCAAATACCTCTTTGTATCATGCAATAGTTCAAGACTAGTTCTATATTACAATTTCCCACAGTTCTCATAATTTAAAACCAGTTTCACATTAAGGGGTTGGGGTCATAACAACTTCAAAGTCACAGTTTGGGAAAATTGCAATTCCCTTGTTCATTCACTATCCATGCATCGAGACGTTCAAAACCATAATTAAAGCATGAAAATCACATATAAACCATGAGAAACGTTGTTCAATTCAACAACATTCAAAACTCCAACCTTTGTTTCATGACCATCATAAATATATCATGAACAATACTTTAAAACAAACGCCTTTAACAAATCAACAATGGGGGAAGAGTAACATGCCTGAAATAGTAAGATGTACGGAGAGAAATCACCCTTGAAAGACCTAACAACTCAACCTCTTGAAAAACGCAAGTGTTCTTGACCTTGATGATTTTAGAGAAATTGAGAAGTTATTTTGATGTATTTTAAAGGGCTAATGATGCACTAAAATGGTTATAAGAAGTCGTTTTAAATTTGGGTAAAAGAGGAAATGTCCAAAATGCCCTTAACCAAAAAATTGGAAATGGGACGCCTTTGACTATGAGCAGCCATTGACTAGTAACCACTCCTTACAACTCATCACCACAAGATGTAACAAAGACATTCTCAAGGAAACCACCTACTACTGACCTTATGACTAAACCAACCAACTCATAATGACACCCTATGACTCGTAGGGTCTAGTCGTAGTTAACACAGAACACTATCAGGTTAAACACTAGACACCCTATGATTTTCACTTATGACTTTTAGTGAGCCGCTCGTACTCAGAGCAGAACTTAACCACTTACTTTCTGATTTGATTATGACTTGGTCCCTAGAACCCATAATGACACGCTATGACTCATTAGGTGAGTTGTTACCAAGGCAGTGAGATCAAAGCTCATGAAATTTTCAATCGCCATAATGTGGGATATTTTAATTCTCCCCCACTTGGATCAATTATCCTCTAATGATGGGTCAAGGCAGTTACATGCACAATTTTAACACAACTAATAATGACACTTCCCATTAACAAAGTCAGAAAACAAAGATATAAGAATAACACCTACCTTAAGCATGATTATCCTGGGAAAAAACAAGAATAGATACTTGGACTTCATGTCCTCTTTGTCTCCCCAAGTAGCCTCTTCATCATTGTGGTTCCTTTATAGAACCTTTAACGAAGGTATTTCCATCATCCGCAATCGATAAACTTACTGATCAAAAATTTCAACCTGGATTTCCTTAAAAGTAAAGAATCCAAAATACCCAACTTCTCTAAAGGAAAAATCATTGATGGATCACCCACATACTTTCTTAACATCAAAACATGAAACACCGATGAATGTATCTCAAACTAGGTGGCAACTCCAACTCAAATTCAATACTACCGACCATCTTCAAGTCCAAGAAAGGGGCGATATATTGGGGACTGAGCTTCCGCTTCTTCCCAAACTGCATACTGATTTCATGGGAGACACCTTCAAGAACACCAAATCTCCAACCTCAAACTCTAACTCCCGATATCTCACATACACATAGGACTTTTAGAGATGTTTGGCAGTCTTAAGCCTATCTCGAATCACCTTCACCTTCTCCATGGCTTAGTGAACCAAATCAGGGCCAAACAGCTCTGCCTCACCAACCTTGAGGAACCCAATAGAAAATCCACACCTCTTACCATACAACGCCTCGAATCGAGCCATCGCAATCCTAGAGTGGTAGATATTATTCTACGTAAACTTTATAAGAGGAAAATGATCAACCCAACTACCAACATAGTCAATCACACAAGCCTAAAGCATATCTTATAATGTCTAAATAGTTTTTTCGCTTTCCCATCCGACTGCGTGTGGAAAGTAGTACTAAGGCTCACCTTAGTTCCCAAACATCTCTGAAACGAATTCCAAAAGTATGATCATAACTGAGTACAAAGATCTGACATAATAGAAACAGTCACCCCATGCAACTTCACAATCTCTAGGAGGAACAACTTAGCATAATCCTCGACAGAATAATTAGTCCTCACTAGAAAGAAGTGAGTAGACTTAGTCATCCTTTCCACAATGACCCAAATAAAATCAAACTAATTTCGACACGAAGAATGACTGGTAACGAAGTCCATATTAATCACTTCTCATTTCCATATAGGCAACTTAATTTCTTGATTTAACCCTCCGAGCAATAGTTCTCAAACTTATTGACGCACAATGGATTTAGCCACAAAACTTAAAATATCTTACTTTATATTGTTCCACTAATAAGTATTGTTATAATCATGATAATTTTTCATTGAACCAGGATGAATAGCATAACATGAATTAGGAGCCTCAGCCAAGATCCTCTCTCACAACACACATACATCGAGAACACAAAATATGTCTTAGTACCTCAAGATATCATCATAACCAATCTCAAAAGCTATAACCTTTTACTGTCCCACATCTCTCTTAATCTTTAATGTGATATGATTCAGTACCTATGTCTCCTTTATTTCAACAAAAAGGGATGACTTCGCCAACTCTTGCACAAACACATGACCATCCTCAGAGTCAAAGAGACAAACTCCATGGTTAGACAAATGGTGAATATCATTAACTAACTCTCGTTTATCCTCATGCACATAAGGTAGACTCTCTATAGATAACCTGCTAAGAGCATCAGCAACAATATTAGTTTTTCCTGGGTGGTAATGGAGACTCAGGTCATAGTCTTTCAACAACCCCAGCCACGTTCTCTTCTTGAGATTCTACTCCTTCTGGGTGAACACATTATATGCTCTTAAGATCAAAAAAGATATCTATAATTACCTCAAACAAATAGTGACTCCAAAACATTAATATGAACACCACATCAACAATTTTAAGTCATGAGTTGGATAATTCACCTCTTGAAATTTCAACTGCCTATAAGCATAGTCCACTACCCTAACTTGCAGCATTAACACATAACCAAGTCCCATAGGAGATGCATCTCAATAAACTACAAATCTATCATTATCGTTAGGCAGGGTCAAAATTGAAGTTAAAGTCAACTTATCTTTCAGATTCTCAAAACTACCATCACAAGTATCAAACTATAAGAACTTTACCTTCTTCTAGGTCAACTTAGAGTGCCGGGTAGCTATTATAGAGAAATTCTCCACAAATAGACTATAGTAACCGGCTAAACCCAAGTAGCTCTGAATATCAGTTGGAGTTGTGTGAATAGGTGACTTCTTAACAACTATAACTTTTTGTGGATCCACTATGATCACTTTACTAAAAATGACATGACCCAAAAAAGTAACAGCCTTCAACCAGAACTCGCACTTTGAAATCTTATCATACAAATGTTGATCTTCCAAGGTTGCAATATTATACTGAGGTGATTTACATAATTCATCTCTCTCATGGAGTACACCAAAATATCATCTATAATAATGATGATAAACAAATTTAGAAACTAATAGAGACCTTATTCATCAAGTCTATGAATGCCGCAATAGCATTAGTCAAACCGAAAGACATGACTAAGAACTCATAATGATCATACCAGGTTCTAAAATCAGTCTTAGGGATATCCATCTCTCTAATATTTCATTGATGATAAAAAGATCTAAGATCAATCTTAGAGAAATATCTAGCACTCTAAAGCTGGTAAAACAAATAAACAATCATAGGAAGAGGATACTTATTCTTCACCTTAACCCTATTCAACTGATGTAATCAATGCACATCTGAAGGGAACCATTCTTCTTACACACGAAAAATAGAAGAACCCCAAGGAGACATACTGGGATGGATAAAACCCTTGTCAAGATGGTCTTTCAACTGTTTCTTAATCTTCTTCAACTCAACTATCGGTATTTTATAAGAAGAGATAAACATAGGATGAGTATGCAAAATAAGGTCAATCTCAAAATCAATCTCCCTATTAGGAGGGACACAAGGATGAATATCAGAAAAAATATCAAGGAATTCATTAACCATGAGAATGGATTATAAAGAAGGACCCTCAGAGTTAAATTCTTTAACCCAGACTAAATAATAAAAACATCCCTTAGAAATCAACTTTTGGAATTTAAGATATGATACTAATCTCTCCTTAGGCACTGGAGAACCTTCTTCCTACAAAATGACAAGCTCATTAGAGAATTTAAATATGACCTTATGGGTTAGAAAATCTAAGGAGGAATAACATGAGTGCAACCGTCCATCCCCAATATGGAATTAAGATTAATCATGTCTAACTCTATCAAATCTATGAGAGTTTCTCTACCATCAACAGATACCACAAAACCCCTATAGATACTTTTAGTGATAATAGAGTCATCCCCACGGTAGAAAAAAAGTTTAGGGATACACTGGGGAGTGAAACCAAAAGTAACATCCACAAAGTGGGTTACATACAAAAGAGTAGACCATGGATTAAGAAAGCAATACACGTGACGAGAAAAGAGTCATAACGTACTAGTGACAATATAGGGAGATGCCTCAGAGTCCTGGTGGGTTGTAAGGGCATATAAGCTATTCAGGCCAGTGGCGGTACCAGAAGCAGAAGAAGGACCCTTCAGTGCAGGAGCTGATAAAGTGGAAACACGAAGGTTAATTGTCCTAGAAGAAACCTTAGAAGGGTAATCTCGTACAAATGAACAATTTGACCATACTTAAAACACTTGTTCCTCCCCTGTTCATAGAAACCACAGTTCACCTGTCTGCTGAAACTACAAAGAGGATATGATGGAGCTTACTGAGCCCCACCAGCCTAAGATTGGTCACCATGTTCCCTAAAACTACTACCCTATTAAGAACGGCGATCACTCGATGACTTTGGATAAGGAGCACTAGACGTAGAGTGGGAACCAGAACTCCCTCCCTTCTTCTTAGACTACTTTCCACCATTCTACCACTCTATTGCTAACCTCTCCCTGATAAGAATATTTAAACTTCTTATTCTGTCTTTCCCATATCTATGCCTTCTTTTTCTTCTCTTTATCAACTTGTTCCATATATACAATCAATGTGGAGATATCCATATTCTTGTACAACAAGACAACCTTACTATCAAGATTTAAATCACGGGATAACCTAGAAGAAAATTTCCTTATTCTATTCTCCTAGACACTAACTCAGGATCATATAGGGACAACTGATTAAATTTCAAGGAATTCTAAATGAATGGCATCCTACCTTGCTTTAGATTATAAAATTGTTCTATTTTTAACTTCCTCAGCTCTAGAGGAAAGAAGCATCCTGAAAAGCACTAGAGAACTCATCCCACACTGCAGATTCTATGTCATATCCCCTAGACTATTTCCATTCTTATGCCATTGGTATGCTATATCCTTCAATTGGTAGGCACCAAATTCCACACCCTCAAAATCAAAAGCATGCATAACTAGAAAGTTCTCCTCCATCTCATCAAAAAAACCTTGAGTACCATCCTAAACCTTAACACTAATAAAATTTTGAGAACTCAACCTCATAAATTGGCCAACCCTTGTGGCCTCAAAAGATGGTATAACAGAAGCTACATAGTTAGACAAAAAAGCTACCAACTGAATTAACATATAAATAGACTAACAACATTCCACATTCGAAAAATCATCGTAAGGATCTCCAGAAGGACAAGAGTGGATCGTTGGAACTCCAGAAGGGATATCAGAAACTAGACCTCTAGACCATGTTTGTACTAAATAAGCAGGGTGTATCCCATCAACATTGCCCTCAAGTAGGAAAAAGGAGATTATATGAGCTTCGAATCATCTTGGAGGCATTATCTGGTAAGCGAACAAACAGAAATTAGAGAAAATTACAAGACCTTAAACTCTATAGCCCAAAATAAGACAATAAGAAAGAAAAACATTCCTAAATGCATCATAGCCTCTCCATTATAAGGGTGACACGCTACATACCTATAAAAGGGCATCTGCTCAACATGGAATTTTGTAAACCTAATTGACCATAAACATAGTGTAATACCCCGAACAATCATAAGTCCAAAATTCAGCTCATTTTGCTTTTCAAGCCTCAAGACTTAGAAAATTTTTATAAGTGTTCAACACTTAGTCTCATTTTAGACCTCCAAACTTTGGAGATTTATTTGATGACCTTCCCAACCTTTGTTTTTGGATTTTCAAGTTGCGTTGCGATGGGGCAAGGCCGTAGTACATCCCGGGTAAGTTTTAGAATTTTTTGGAAGGCAAAATGGCGTGTTTGGGTTTCCAAAATAGTAGCTTCGGGCGATAGGCTTGCACTGCCATAGCTAGAGCACCGCTCTAAGGAAGGTATCGACTGGTCTAGTCTGATGGACTGGGCGGGCGCCGCCTAGCAACTCCGATGGGTTCCCAATTTTTTAGCATTCCACCTCCGTATTTCTAAGGGTATTTTGGTCATTTTCCCTAAACTATATATAGTCTTAAACACGGGATTGAGGCTCCAAAACACAAAAATATAGTGCTTTTGCTAAAATTATCTCAAGAACCATCAAGATAAAGTCTAGGGTTCAATTGGGGGTTCCAAGATTCAAGTTAAATTCACTACTGACTTCATGAATTCTTAATCTAAGGTATGCGTAGTGTTCATCTATAGACTTATTTCATTCATAGAGCTCAAGAACCATGTTTCAAATACTATTTGTTTATTTTCTTGTTGTGATATGGACATGTATATGTTGATGGTTGTTGTTTAAGTTTCAAGATGATATCTAAAGGTTTTTTCATGAAGTATATGCATTTGTTAGTTGAAACCCATGATCTTTATATGGCTTAATATGGTGAAATTCATGAACACACCTTAGCTAAAAGAATGCTTGCTAAGTGTTTGATGATACACCTAGGATGATTGAATTCACGTCCCATGCTTTAATAGTGCTTAAAAGACAAGTTTATGCTCTATGCTTTATGATTTCACATGAATTCCACGTGAGTGATATGCGTTGTTGTTGTGTTATGGATTAAGCATGATATTGAAGCTATCAAAGTATATACATGTTGTATGAATTTCCATTCCATGTACAAGATGTTGAGAACTATATTTAATGTGAAATCCCCTACTTATGATATTTTAAATTATGGACTCTACTCTTACAATCAAGTCAGTCATGTGTGTCAGTTTCCTTCCATTGAGTTCTGGGGGTACCTGTACCCAAAAAATATAGATGTGTGCCTAAAGACATGTCATGTTATCATGATAATCTCAGACAATGCATGATCTATTGAACTCAGTCAGTCATGTGACTCAAGAAATCTCAGAAATCTCATGATCTCAATTAATTCTCAGATAGTAGTACTTTTCCATCAGTCAACGGAAGTTAGTTAATCAGTCCATGTATAGTCAGTTAAATTATGTCCAGTCTCTTCAGATGGGAGTAGGAGTTAGTACTGAGTGAACCTAAGGATGGGAACTCACCTGCAAATTTAGGGTATGATTCTTAGAAATCATCCTTATGTTTAAGAACTATAAAGCCAGCGTAGGTTGAGACATCTTAACCTGTCATATTAGGGTTGAAGAGGTGTCTTAACCTATCAGTTTAGGGTTTCCACCATTCTTATTTTGAGTACCTTCTAGCTAAGGGTTACTCACAGTTGTCCTTACCAGTGGTGCGGTATTGATACCCCTCCAATTAGGGCAGAGATTGGACCCCATCTTAGCTATATGCATTATTGGGGCATATCAGTTAAACAACTACCTCCCACAGTTTTAGTCCCAATCTCAGTAAAAGAACTCAAATAGTTTTTTAATTTCAGTAAACCAGGACTGTCAGATATAGTCAATTCAATTACAGTATAGAACTTAGATAGTTCCATCAGATTTAGGACTGTTAGACTCAGTCATCCATGTTATCATAATCCCAGCATTATTCATGTTATATATCAGTAATCCATGTATTAGTGTACAGATTAAGGTATCATATATTCATGATCTCAGTTATTATGTATGCATTTTTGCACTCTCACGTTCATATTAATCAGTCAGTTAGAATTGCTCATGTATGTAAACCCTTTTGTATTTAGCCTACCCCACTCGTCTACTTAGTACTTTTAGTTGTACTGATGCATTTGTGCTATGGTGCTTTCTTTTATGTTACACCATAGGTTTAGAGTCACGAGTTCCAGATTAGTAGTAGCAGTAGAATTCCAGTACGCAGAGTTGCAGTGAATCCTCATCCATCCGAAGACGATATTACTTTATTTCATTCATTATTTTAGTTCAGTTTTCCTAGATGGAGTTAGTTGGAGAAATGTTTCTTCAACTCCTTACTCAGACAGTATTTAGAGGCTTTTAGATTTAGTTCATATTTGATTCAAACTTCAGCTGTTTTGGGTATTTCTTACCCCATATGGATGTTACTATTTATCAGATACTTTATTCAGTTGAACCATATGTCCTATTGTTCATGTTTTCTGCGTTTTACATGTATATTATGTTGTGTACAAGTACAGATATCAGTCATGGGTTAGCTTGTGGTCCTTCAGGTCATAAGCACCATGTAGCATTTCAGTTCAGAAAATTGGGGTAATACAAACTTGGTATTAGTGCCTAAGGTTCAATAGAGTCCTAGGAAGTCTGAAAGCCGCATCTAGTTGAGTCTTGTGCATGGGTGTATTGTGCGCCACATTTATCTACAGGAGGCTAATAGTTTCCCTTTTTTTAGTATTCATGTCGTGCTAGTGAGCATAATCTCAAGTTAAACTCTCAGTCTAATCCATTGTTCTCTTATTTCATAATATACCTCTAAAGAGAAGAAACCAGCTAGCTCCTTAGCCTGAAGATCCTTTGGGAGAACATGTTTCTCATGCAAAGTTTAAACATTCACCATACTTGCTCAGTCTGTGACTGCACAAAATAAATGGCCACCAATTATTGCGGCCAATCTAGTGGCCAACTCAGCCGCATCTAGGATTCGGGACTTTACCAAAATGATCCCTTCATCCTTCTTTGGGTCTAAGTCTGACGAAGACCCTCAGGAATTCATTGACCAAATCCAGAAGTTCATAGATATCATGGGAGTTACTTCCTGTTAGAGTGCCGAGTTAGCCGTGTACCAGTTGGAAGATGTGTCTCATACTTGGTACAAACAGTGGAAGTCTGAGTGGTTAGAGGATGCAGGTCCTATTAAGTGGGAGGAATTTGTCACGGCTTTCTTAGATAGGTTCTTTCCCTAAAAGTTGAGGGAGGCAAATATTCTAGAGTTCATCAATCTCAGGTAGGGAAATATGATAGTTAAGGAGTATTCTCTCAGATTTACTTAGCTATCCAGATATGTCCCTTATGTGGGTGTAGACAACAGGGCTAAGATGAGCAAGTTCATGTCAGGGGTGAATAATAGCGTGGTAAATGAGTGTAGGTCTGAGATACCAAACAGTGATATGACTTTAGCCAGGCTCATGACATATCTTAGCAAATAGAAGAGCAGAATATTAGGACTATGGAGAGGTAAAACAAGAGAGCAAGGTTAGGCAGTTTTAGTTTTGCTCAAACCAAATCAAAAGGAGGAAACCATTCACAGTTTTGTCCTAAGCCAGTAGTTCCATTTCCTTCCTCCTCCAGTGCCCCAGTGCCAAAATTCAGAGACGGCAACCGAGATCGAGCACCAGGATCTAAGTCTCAGGGTAGTGTCAGTAGTGCATGAACTAATCTCCTGTGTTAGACTCATGTTAAGAACTAGAAGGGTACCTATAAAGCTAGTAGTGATGTTTGTTTCGGTTGTGGCAAACCAAGCCACATGATTAAAAATTGTCCGCAGTCAGGTCTACACGGTTAGCAGAATCGTTCTACATCCCAGTCCGGTCGCCCAAATTAGTAGGGTGCCACTTCAAGGGCTACTAGTGGGAAACGCCCAAACCGACTCTATGCGCTTCAAACCCAATAGGATCAGGAAAATTCTCCTGATGTCATTATTGGTACGTTTTAGATTTTCCATGTTCATGTTTATGCTTTTCTAGATCCAGGTGCAACCTTGTATTTTGTTACTCCTTATATAGCAGGCGATTTTGGAATCTATCCTAAAATTTTAACAAAACCCTTTTCAGTCTCTACCTCAGTGGGAAAAACCATCATATCTCGGTGGGTATACAGGAATTACCCGATTATGTTATTTCATAAAGCCACGTCAGCAGATTTAGTCGAGTTAGAGATGACTGATTTTGATGTCATTCTAAGCATGGATTGGCTTTATTCTTGCTATTCCACAATCGACTGCAGAAATAGAATAGTTCAGTTTTATTTCCCAAATAAGCCCATCCTAGAGTGGAAGGGTAGTACTTCATCTTTCAGGGTTCAGCTTGTTTCCTACCTTCGAGCAAGGAAAATAATTTCTATGGGGTGTGTGTATCATCTCATGCATGTTAAAGACTCTGGTTCTGAATCTCCTAGTTTTGAATCAGTCCCAGTGGTTAATGAATATTCAGATGTCTTTCTCAAAGATCATCCAGGCATTTCTCCCGAAAGGGAAATAGACTTCGACATTGACCTTTTTCCAGATACTCAGCCTATTTCTTTTCCACCATATAGAATGGCACCATCAGAACTCAAGGAACTGAAGGGTCAGTTGAAGGATCTCTTAGACAAGGGATGCATCAGGCCCAGTGTATCCCCATGGGGTGCACCAATCTTATTCGTGCGCAAGAAAGACAGTTCTCTCAGGATGTGTATCGATTACCGTCAGCTCAATAAAGTTATGGTCAAGAACAGGTATCCACTTCCTAGAATATACGACTTATTTGACCAACTTTAGGGTGCTAGTTATTTCTCCAAGATAAACCTCAGCTCAGGCTATCATCAGCTCAGAGTTAGAGAATGTGACGTCCCAAAGATAGCTTTTCGTACTTAATATGGTCACTTGGACATGTTCTACATAGTCTTCATAGATGATATTTTAGTCTATTCCCGCACTGAGCGTGATCATTCAGACCATCTCAGAATTCTTCTTCAGACTCTCAGTGATCATCAGTTGTTCGCCAAGTTTAGTAAGTGCGAATTCTAGATAAGATCAGTAGAATTCCTTGGCCATATTGTTTTTGGTGATGGCATAAAAGTAGATCCTCAGAAGATCAAAGTGGTAACAAACTGTCCTCGCCCCATATCTCCATCATATATCAGGAGTTTCTTGGGTTTGGCTAGCTATTATAGATGGTTTGTCAAGGGATTTTCTTCTATTGCATCCCCTATGTCCAGATTGACTCAGAAGAAGGTCCAGTTTCAGTGGTTAAATTCCTGCGAAAAGAGTTTTCAGGAGTTGAAGACTCGACTCACCTCAGCTCCAGTTCTAGATTTCCGGATGGTTCAAATAGGTTTGTTATACATTGGGATGCATCCAAAGTAGGTTTAGGTTTTATCCTCATGCAGTATGGTAAGGTCATAGCCTACGCTCCCTGACAGTTAAAGCCCCATGAGAAGAATTATCCTACTTAAGATCTTGAGTTGGCAGCCATAGTTTTTGCCTTAAAAATTTGGAGACATTATCTATACAGAGTTCACATAGATGTCTTCATAGATCATAAGAGTCTCCAGTATATCTTTTCTCAGATAAATCTCAATCTTCATTAGATAAGGTGGTTAAATCTCTTGAAAAATTATGACATGAGTGTTCTTTACCATCTGGGCAAGGCCAATATTATGGCCGACGCTCTCAGTAGACTCTCCATGGGTAGTGTTCCTCACGTTAAGGATAGAAAGAAAAAAATATCTCAATAAATCCATCAGCTTTACAAAAAAAGGTGTTCACTTAGTCGATTATTCAGAGGGTGGTGTATGTGTTTACAATAGTTCAAAGTCATCTCTAGTTTCTGAGGTGAAAGAAAAGCAAGCTAAAAGTGTCAGTTCAAAATCAGAAATTAGACGTTTTCTCCTAAGGGAGAGATGGTGTTCTTTGTTTTCAGGGTCGTCTGTGTGTTCCAGGTGTAGAAGACTTAAGGCAGAAAATTCTTCTAGAAATGCATCGTGCGCGATACTCTATTCATCCAGGGGCTACTAATATGTACTGCGACTTACGGGAGATCTATGCAGGAGTTCACCATTCCTACCTGGAAGTGGGAAGAAGTGAACATAGATTTCATGATGGGTTTGCCTCAAACTCGTCATCAGCATAATTCAATTTGGGTTATTGTAGATAGGATAACCAAGTCAGCTCATTTCCTCCCAATACATACCTCTTATTCAGCTGAGGATTACGCCAAACTCTACATCAGGGAGTTGGTCAGATTACATAGTGTTCCATTATATATCATCTCAGACAGAGGTACCCAGTTCACCTCTCACTTCTAGAAAGTATTCCAAAAGGGTCTTGGTACCTAAGTCCATCTTAGTACAGCCTTTCAGCCTTAGACAGATGGTTAAGCAAAGAGGACTATTCAGACTCTTGAAGATATGCAAAGGGTGTGTGCAATTGATTTCAAGTGAAGTTGGGATGACCACTTGTCTTGATTGAGTTTGCATACAACAATAGCTATCATTCCAGTATTAAAATGGCTCCATTCGAAGCTCTCTACGGTAGGAGATATAGATCTCCAATTGGTTGGTTTGAAGTTAGCAAGGCCTTAGTTATAGTTCCTGACTTAGTTTTCAACGCCTTAGAGAAAGTTTAGTTGATCAGGGAAAGACTCCGGGCTGCTCAGAGCTGACAAAAGTCTTAAGTTGATGTTTGTAGAAAGGATATCAAGTTTGAGGTCGATGACTATGTCTATCTCAAGATCTCTCCCATGAAAGGAGTGAAGAGGTTCGGCAAGAAAGGGAAACTCAGTCCCCGATATGTCGGTCCCTTCAGGATTCTCAGTCATTTAGGTAAGGTAGCTTATGTGCTTGAATTTTCTTCAAATCTAGCTTCAGTTCATCCAGTCTTCCATGTCTCATTGCTCAAGAAGTGCATAGGTGACCCAGCAATTGTAGTCCCTATTCAAAGCATTGACGTTTAGAATAGTCTCTCTTATGAAAAGATTCTAGTCAAAATCTTAGACTATCAGACTGGTCGCTTGAGGAACAAAGAAGTCCCTCTAGTTAAGGTTCTTTGGTGAAATCAGTCCATCAAGGGAGCTACTTGGGAAGCAGAAGCAGATATGTGTACCAAGTATCCTCAGCTCTTCTCCGCCAATTCAGATCAAGCTCAAGGTAATAGTTCTCCTTAAGCTCATTTAGTTTCATGTTTATGTTCCCAGTATAAACTTGGTATCTACTACCATTGCATACTCAGTCATGCATTCATGTATCAGTTCATTTATAAAATCATGCATCAGCTACGCATTCTCATCTTCAGAAACTCAGGTTATCAGAACACACAGTCACGCATTCATGTATCAGTTATCCATGCATTAGATATGCATAAGTTCAGTATATTTAGCATGTCATTCATGAAGTCATATCTCAGTCATTCATGTTCAGCTTGTCTTTTATCCCCTATCAATTGATTCTTATTCGAGGATGAATGTTCCCAAGGGGGATATATTGTAATACCCTGTACAATTATAAATCCGAAATTCATCTCATTTGGCTTTACAAGCCTTAAGACTTAGAAAAATTTTATAAGTGTTAAACACTTAGTCACATTTTAGACCTCCAAACTTCGAGGATTTATTTGACGATCTTCTCGACCTTTGTTTTTGGATTTTCAAGTTACGTTGCCATGGGGCAAGGTCGTAAACATCCCGGGTAAGTTTCAGAATTTTTCAGAAGGCATAAGGGTGTGTTTGGGTTTCCAAAATAGTAGCTTCGGTTGATAGGCCCGCACCTCCTAAGCAAGAGCACCGCTCTAAGGCAGGCGTCGCCAAGTCCACCGAACTAGAGAAGGCAATGCATCTAAGGGTATTTTGGTCATTTTTCCTAACCTATATATAGTCTTAAACACGGGATTGAGGATCCAAAACACCAAAATATAGTGCTTTTGCTGCAATTCTCTCAAGAACCATTAAGAACAAGTCTAGGGTTCAATTGGGGGTTCCAAGATTCAAGCCAAATTCACTACTGACTTCACGAATTCTTAATCCTAGGTATGCATAGTGTTCATATATGGACCGATTTCGTTCATAAAGCTCAAGAACCATGTTTTAAATACTATTTTGTAATTGTCTTGTTGTGATATGAACATGTATATGTTGATGGTTGTTGTTTAAGTTTCAAGATGATATCTAAAGGAGTTTTCATGAAGTATATGCGTTTGTTAGTTGAAACCCATGATCTTTATGTGGCTTAATATAGTGAAATTCATGAACACACCTAAGCTAAAATAATGCATGCAAAGTGTTTGATAATACGCCTAGGATGACAGAATTCGCGTCCCATGCTTTAATAGTGCTTAAATGACAAGTCCATGATCTATGCTTTATGATTTCACATGAATTCCACATGAGTGATATGCATTGTCGTTATGATATGGATTGAGAATGATATTAAAGCTATGCAAGTATATATATGTTGTATGAATTTCCCTTCCATGTACAAGATGTTAAGAACTATGCTTAGTGTGAAATCCCTTACTTATGATATTGTAAATTGTAGACTCTACTCTTATGATCAAGTCAGTTATGTGTATCAGTTTCCTTCCATAGAGTCTTGGGGTACTTGTACCCAAAAAATATAGTTGTGTGCCTAGAGCCATGTCATGTTATAATAATAATATCAGTCAAGCCATGATCTATAGAACTCAGTAAGTCATGTGACTCAGGAATTCTCAGAAATCTCATGATCTCAGTTAATTCTCAGATAGTAGTATTGTTCCGTCAGTCAACGGAAGTCAGTTACCTAGTCCATGTACAGGCAGTTAAATCATGTTCAGTCTCTTTAGATGGGAGTAGGAGTTAGTACCGAGTGAACCCAAGGATGGGAACTCACCTGCCAGTTTAGGGTGTGATTCTTAGCAGTTATCCTTGTGTTCTAGAACTACGTAGCCAACGTAGGTTGAGACATATTAACCCTTTATATTAGGGTTGATGAGGTGGCTTAACCTATAAGTTGAGGTTCCCACCATTCTCATTTCGAGTACCTTCCAGCTAAGGGTCACTAACAATTGTCCTTACCAGTGGTTCGGTGTTGACACCCCTCTAGTCAGGGTAGAGATTGGACCCCATCTTAGCTATATGCGTTATTGGGGCATATCGGTTAAACAACTACCTCCCATAGTTTCAGTCCTAGTCTCAGTAAAAGAACTCAGATAATTCTTCAGATTTCAGTAAACCAGGATTGTCAGATACATTCAATTCAGTTACGGTACGGAACTCAGGTAGTTCCATCAGATTTAGGACTGTCAGATGTTATCATGATTCCAGTATTATTCATGTTATATATTAGTAAGCCATGTATTAGCGTAAAGATGCAGATATCACGTATCACTATCTCAATTACTATGTATGCATGTTTGCACTCCCATGTTCATATTAGTCAGTCAGTTAGCATTGCTCATGCATGTAAACCGTTTTGCATTTAGCCTACCCCACTCGTATACTCAGTACTTTCAGTTGTACTGATGAATTTATGCTATAGTGCTTTCTTTTATATTACACCATAGATTCAGAGTCACGAGTTCCAAATCAGCAGTAGCAGTAGCATTCCAGTACGCAGAGTTGCAATGAGTCCTCATCCATTCGAGGACGATATTATTTTATTTCATTCATTATTTCAGTTCAGTTTTGCTAAACGGAGTTAGTTGAAGACATGTTCCTTCAACTCCTTACTCAGACAGTATTTAGAGGCTTTGAGATTTAGTTTAGATTTGATTCAGACTTTAGTTGTTTTGGGTATTTGTTACCCCATATGGATGTTACTATTCATCAAATACTCTATTCAGTTGAACCTTATGGCCTATTATTTATATTTTCTATATTTTACATGTATATTATGTTGTCTACAGATACAGATATCAGTCATGGGTTATCTTGTGGTCCTTTGGGTCATAAGCACCGTATAGCATTCCAATTCAGAAAACTGGGGTGTTACACATAGTCTCTAATACCACCTTGAAATGACCCAAACTAGGGAATGGTCGTGATGTATAACTTATGTACAACAAGGACCTAAGACCACCACCAACGTGCAAACCATCAACCACTTTACACCCATGTTAGATGAATTCCAAACATATAATAAGATAAGAGAACATAAAGATATTATGATATGTGTAAAATAAAGCAACAAACAACCAAACCATCCCAAGTCCATAATAGTCCAACAAAACCATTATAAAATAAAATATCAATAAAGAGCCACGACATGCCCCCGACTAAAGCCAAAAATAGTATCTAATAGTCTATAACTCAAATAAAAACATAATCCTGAAATGAAGCCTTCCGGAGCATGGAAGCTCACCACATCAAATCGACTCTCGATCAATGCACAATCATAAGTAAAAGAAGTAGAGGTATGGATAAATCTTGAATAGTGTGGGGATACAACATCTAAATATAGTTAGCTGGGTGAACACTAGCATGTAACCCAAGGATAAAGATAAAATAGTGCCATGGTTAGCAATTTCAAGTCATTACCATTAATTACACATAATCAAATACATATATGTATACTTAGAACATACGAGGTCAGGGAGCAAGGCTTAATATGCACTTTAAAACCTTAACCTAGATGTTTTAGCTCAACTGTCATATAATATTACCCACGGTCTCACCCCCTATTTTGGTCCCAGTGTGTGTAGCCTCCCAAACTAGAGAATAATCTCATATATATGTACATGGGGGACTCGAGCCTCCCAACATATACTAAGGTGACTTAGGCAGTTGATCGTGTAATGATTTACCAGACACTCAAACCTCACTAATTATGAAATAATAATAAGGGGGTCATATTTTTTAGTATCGGTCACTCGGACCTCCACAATCACAAGTCAGCTGCACAACCCTAATGAAATCCCAATTAAAATATTTATCACACATTCTCATTCATTGAACCTAATTCCACATTAAGGCATACATTGTTGGTATCGCCATACCACCTATAATTTTAAGGTAATAACAACATGCCAAAAGAATTTCCATTAACTTGGGGAAAGCAAATGCCTTTCTTCATTAATAAAAGGTAGGGGAGCACCGACTACCATTGTTAATAAAATCATACCATTGTATTTCAAAAACTTCTTTATATTATGCAATAGTTCAAGACTAGTTCAATTTTATAAATTCCCATAGTTCTCATAATTAACAACCAATTTCACATTATGAGGTTGGGGTTATAACCACTTTAAATCCACAAGTTTGGGAAAACCACAATTCCCTAGTTCATTAACTATACCCAGCACCCACAAGTTCAAAATCATAATTAAAGCATGAAAATAATATATAACCCATGAGAAAAATTATTCAATTCATAAACCTTCAAAAACCCAAACATTTGTTTCAAAACTATCACAAACATATCATGAACCATACTATAAAATATATTCCTTTTACAAATTAACAATAAGGGAAAAGCAACATGCCTGAAATAGTAAGATGTGCCGAGATAAATCACCCTGAAAAGCCCTAAGTTATCAACCTCTATAAAACCCTAAGTGTTCTTGACCTTAAGAATTTTTTTGATGTATTTTTGAGGGCTAATGATACCCTAAAGGGGTTATCATACATGTGTTTAATTTGGCTAAGAGGAGAAATGTCTAGAATTCCCTTAACTTGAAAGCTAGAAAAGGCCGCCATTGACTCGTAACCACTTCTTACGACTCGTCACCATGAGTCACAACCAGGACATTCTCTAGGAAACCACCCACTTATGACCTTACAACTAAACCAATCAACTCATAATAACACCGTACAACTCATATGGTCAAGTCATAGTCAACACAAAACCCAATTGGTTAAACAGTAGACACCTTACGATTTGCACTAATGACTAATAATAAATGCTTATGACTAGTAGTTAGACGCTCGTACTCAGACAAAAACTTAGCTAATTACTCTCTAATTTAGTTATGAATTGGTCCCTAGGACCCATAACGACACCCAAAGACTCATTGGGTGAGTCGTTACCAAGGTAGTGAACTCAAAGCTTAAGAAATTTTTAAGGGTCAACATTTGGGTGATTCAATAGGTAAAGTTGACCTTGAAGGATTATATATGGATCATAAATGCCTTAGTTACTAAATAAGTGGGAAGATTTTCTTGATCACTTGAATTTAGGATGAACCTACCTAAATTACAAATATTAGGTGGAAGGGACTTAGTTGTTCTATTTTAGGAGGAATTGCTATCCTAGGGCTAGTTGTGGCTTATTTAACATCTAATGGTGAATTTCGATACCTTAGCCTAGTCTAGGGTAGACATTACTTGGTAAATGATTTTGAGAATTTAGAAATGCGCTCTTTCACCAACCTTATGCCAAGACTTGTAATAGTTATTAAAGAACATTTTATAGGATTATGTACATCTAGGGAGATGGTTATTTTGGTGATAGTTAGACGCTTTGGTACTTGTTGGATATGATGAATAAAATTAGAAGCATTACTTAACGATTATTCTATAAATAAATTATTTGTTAAATTTATGATGAACTATCCAATATGCTATTGATTTGGCTATTTTTGGGCTACTAAATATACTATTGAATAAGCCTCTAATTATCATATTGGCTAAGCCATAAATTATGTTATTGATTGAGTCAAAGAATGAGCTATTAACTATGCTAGTGACTATACTCGTCGATAAATTAGTATTAACTCTTTTCTTCATGCTAGAGGCCATGCTTATTAACTATATTAGTGATTAAGCGATTGATTATGCTATGAATAAGCTATAGATTATGGCATATATTAGATATTACCAAGCTAATGATAAGCTATCTATTAAGATAATGATAAACCATTAATTAGGGTATTGATAAATTATTGTCTATGCTTGATTGTACATATTAATTATGGTAGAGGTCATGTATAATGACTATATTGGCGAATACATTATGGATTATGCCAATATCATGCTTGTTTACTATATTGGCAATTTTTCTATTGGTTATTCTATAACACATTATTTTGATTATGATTATTGATCATGTTAATATATTTTGTTCATAGTTATGCAATTAGGTACTGTATTGGCCATTTTGAAGATAATTATGATGATATATATATACATGCCTGACAAGACCAAAGGAATATTATGCTGATGCATATATTACTTGCAAGGTAGGAGGATAATTCTGATGATATATATGTATATATATTCTCGACAAGATTGGTGGAAGATTATGATGCTATATGCCAAGAAAGTTCAGAGAAAGATTATGATATATATATATATATATATATATACACACGCCTAACAAGGCCAGAGGATGAATATGATGATATATGTTCGATAAGGATAGAGGATGATTATGATATATATATATATATATATATATGCCCCCGCAAGATCGAAATATGATTATGATGATATATATATATATGCCTAGCAAGACAAAGGATGATTACAATGATAAATATGCATGGAAATACAAAAAGATAATTATGATGATATTTATTAGGATATTGTTGAATATCCATGTTGGTTTGAGTTTGACTATATGTATTATACTATGATGATATACTTATTATGAAATGATGACATTGGGGTGTCAGATTGATAATCTAGATATGTTGAAAATAAATAAATAGTTATAATAAATAGTTAATAAGTGATGATTATCCACTATATGAAAATTAGTAATACGCAATATTTAGTTGCTAAAGTATTATTTATTGATACATTAGGATTAGTATTTACAAGATGGTTAGTTGATAAGTGTTGATTAATTGAAAAATGATGAATTTTGATAGTCGACAGTTATAGTATGACATAACTTTAAGAAATTTCAATTATATTATGAGAGTTGATAAATGATGGTGGTGGGTTACCTCCTCTCTATCCTATCTGCCACATAGTAAATATCTTTCTCTCCAGCCTATCATCCTTATAGTCGGCTTAATCAATATGTTCAAGTAGCGCTTTAGATTACTGATGAGGTCAGTCTAGTGCTAGTGATTGCCCTGGTCTGGGTAATGGTTAGTCTTTGAGAGGTGCATCTGTTCATTGTAGATGTGGTGGTTATTTTGAGATAGCTAGATCTATTGGTTCTAGTTCATCTCAAGTGACATAAAATAATTGCAGAGCTCATAGTCTCTTTATATGATTTCACTAGTTGTGGAGCGATTGTTGCTTCAGCTTAGAGTGTTCCCCCTATTTATCATGGCTCATCCCTTAGCTAGAGATGTTTCTTAGGGTCATATTGGTGGTTTCTAGAGTACTCAAGGAGGTTCTCAAGAAGGCAAGATAGGAGTTTAGTTAGGAGCCCATCCAAGTGGTAGGCATGGTTAGATATATTCAGTACCTGCTTGACCCAAGGATGAGTCTTCAGATATTGTTAGTACAGGTATGATTTTGGGGTGCCATAAGTCAACCCTTTCTTTATTTGACTCAACATCCACTTATTGCTGATCTTATTATTAAAGATATGGTGGATTTTAATGTAATTCCCAGCATGGACTGGTTTTCCCACTATCATAAAGTCGTGGATTGTTTTTCCAAGACCATTACCTTAGCCATGCCCGATAAACCCCCAGTCATGTGGCAGGAAATGGTTAGCTATGAGCTAATGGGGATTATTTATTATATTAATTCTAGGAGGCTTATTTAGAGGGATTGTGAATCTTATCTTGCTTGTATTTTTTATATCACTTTGTAAAGTTCGTTACTTGATTTTGTTCACTAGTTTGGGAGTTTCCTGATATATACCATACCGACCTGCCTGGTTTTCCCCCTGTCTGTGAGATTGAGATTGTTATTAATAATGAGCTTGGCACCCGACCTATTTCTATAAAACCTTATAGTATGGCATTTATCAAGCTTAAGGAACTAAATTCTCAACTTCACGATCTTTTTAGTTGAGGTTTTATTAGACTAAGTGTGTCCCGCTGGGGAGCTCTTGTGATTTTTGTGAAGAAAAAGGATGGCTCCATATATATGTGTATTGATTATAGATAGATTAATAAGGTTATAGTAAAGAACCATTTTCCTATGCCTCATATTAATTATTTATTCTGCCTGCTTTAGGGAGCGACCATGTTTTTAAATATGGATCTGAGATTTGGTTACCATAAATTGAGGATTAGGGTTGAGAATGTCTCAAAGATAGCTTTTAGGTTCTATTCTTGTCATTATAAGTTCATTGTGATGTTTTTTGGGTTTACTAATGCCCTAGCCGTATTCATGGATTTGATGAATCGGGTGTCAAAGTTTTCCTTTAATCAAATTCAAATTCAACTTAGATTCAGATCAAGGTAACAATTTTCCTTGAATTTACTTATTTCCATATTCAGTAAGACAAGTCGTGAGTTTACCCTCTCTAATAGGAAGATCTTTCATCAACCCTCACTGGCAGGAAAACTCAAATGAGATGTATTAACCATAGTCTAGAAGAAAGATATCTCTACCTACGCTAGCTATGCAGTTCTATATTGCAGGGATAGCTACTAAGGGTCAAACACTATATTGGAAGGAATGCCCCTATCCCTGGGTTTGCTCAGTTCTCAATCATACTCCCAACTGTATAGACACTGAACTAATTTCTAAACTATACTATCCTTGACTGAACTGTTACTGATCATATTGTCTAAATGAACTGAACTGAGTTCGCTAGGTTCTGCTAACTGATGGAATACTATTGAATTCTGTTAACTGATTTAGTACAACTGAGTTCTGGAATTGAATGAGTACACTAAGTTCTGTACTAACAAAATACTACTGATCGATCTATTTTTGAGACTATTCTGTGACTACTATAGCTCTAGGTCAACAGTTATTTTTTGGGTATTGAATACCCCCAAGTCTCGATAGCATGAAAAGTAAAAACATAGCATGAGCTTAGAGGCATAATAGTACTTGTTTACTAATAATGCATTCATTTAGTCATTTTATCAAACACTTGATATACATGAGCTTGTGCATGAATGAAATCACATAATAGCATCTCATGCTTTCACTAGTCAATTCATATAAGCATTTTAACAAACACTTGGGGAACACAAACTATGCACATGATACTACACAAAATGTATGCATCATAACTTCAATTCACAAATTCAAGGGCTTTAACATGAATTCACATGTTACTACACACATGATAGTAAATTCCACGTGAAACTTGTAATAAACCATGGCTTAGAAGCCCAATTAAAATTATAATCATGAATACACTAAATTCCAACATGAAAATCATAAAATCAAACTAGTTATAGTTTAAAAGAGTTTCTTGAAGTCCAAGGGTGGAAGGAATCCCTTGGATAAAAACTTCCCATACCTTGGTGCTTGAATTAATAAAGGTTGATGGTCAAATCCTTGGGACTTAAATCTTGAATTTGATGGATTAGGGTTTATTCTTGAGTGAATTTGAGAGAAAGTGAGTGTATTTTTCTTATTGGGGAATGAATTTAGTGTTTTGGGGATGATTAAGGGTTGTAAAATGACCCAAATACCCTTATGGATGTGAAGTTTTAATGACATAAAATGAGCCCAGTGACGCACAACCCGACGTACTGCATCGATGGAGTCAATGCGATGGCTGATATGTCGTGTCGAGTTCGTGTTGGATCACTAGAAATTGGTACTGGGAGCTAAGGAAAATATTAATTGACGTGATGGGTGATGCGGCGCGTTGAGATTGCATCAATCCTTTATTTTAGATTCCCAAACGTTGTTCAAACTAGGTTTAAAAATTTTGAAACTCACCCGAAGTGACCCACTAACATTCCTGATCTTGAATCAACCTAAAAATCACTATTTTAAGATCATAAGGGTCGTGCAATATGATTTCCAACTTAGGAAGGCTAAAATAAATCTAAATATAAATACTTAGCTAAAATTTCTAAGTCTGTGATCCCCTTATCAAGCTCCAAGGAACTGAGTTAAGCTTAGAATTTGTGGGGTCTGACAACATTGTGAGTTTTTCATCGATCATCACAGTCTTTAGCATCTTATGACCCAGAGAGAGATTAATGCTAGACAACATAGAAGGATAGAGTTGTTTAAGGATTATTATAACTCTATCTTGTATCATTTGGGTAAGGAAAATGTGTTAGCAAATGCCTTGGTCGAAAGACAGTGAGTATGGGTAGCTTGTCTTGTATTTCAATTTCTTAAAGGCAAAATCACAAAACATTCAATCCATAGCCAACTTGATGATTTTTCTTAATATTTCATACCTTAGGAGTAATCTTACTAGAGTTGAGGCGAGATCTTTTCTCTTAAAAAGTTTCAGGATTGTTAATTTGAGAATACTAAGTTTTGATTCCTCCATGATCAGTTGGTAAAAGGTCAGTCCGAGAGGATCACCCTAGCTTTTGAGGGGATTTTAAGATTTGAACATCCCATTTGAGTTTTAATGATTGATGACTTGATTCAGTTGATTCTTCATGAGTTTCACAGCTCTAGATATTCTATTCATCTAGGCACAACTAAAATATTTAGATTTGAGACAACATTATTGGTGGAAAGGCATAAAGAGAGATATGGTGGATTATGTAGCTCGTTGCCTATGTTGTCATCAAGTAAAGGCTGAGCATCAGTGTCCAAGTTGTTTAATTCAAATATTTCCAATTCTCGAGTGGAAATGGGAGCGGATTACCATAGATTTTATTAGTAGTTTGACTTGTACTCCCCGTGGTTCCAATGGTATTTGGGTCATTGGGGATTGATTGACCAAGTTATCTCATTTCCTTCTTATTTAGATGTCCTTTGGTGCTGAGAGGTTAGCCCATATTTATGTGTGTGAGATAGTCTATTTACATTGTGTGCCCATCTCTATAGTTTCATACAAGGGTTTCATGTTCACTTCTAGCTTTTGTGGAGCTTTTCAGGAGAAGTTGGATACTCAGGTGGACCTAGTATAACCTTCTATCCACATACTGATGTCCAGTTTAAATGGCATATTCAAGTGCGTAATATATGCTCTGATCTTGTCTTATGGATTTTGGAGGCTAGTGGGATGAGCACTTAGCCTAGGCAGAGTTTCTTATAAAAATAATCATTGTTTGAGTATTGAAATAGCTCATTTTGAGGCTTTGTATGTTAGTGTATTTCATTCTCCAGTTGGATTGTTTGAGATTTATGATATTCAACTCCATGGTACTGATTTACTTTAAGATTCGTTGTATAGAGTTAGGGTGATTAAGGATAGGTTGACAAAAATTAGAGTAACCAAAAGGCCTATGTAGACCATAGACTCTGTTCCTTAAGATTTAGAGTTGGCGATCGAGTATTCCTTCTAGTATCTCCTATGAATTGTGTGATGAGGTTTAGGAAGAAGTGCATACTCATCCATAGGTATGTTGGACCTTTTGAGACTCTTTACACAGTTGGTAAGGTGGATTATGATTTAGATTTACCTCTAGATTCTACTGCTTTCCATCAAGTTTAACATGTTTTCCTGTTGCGGCGATACATTTTTTGAAACACCTAGGCTTGGAACCATGAGAAAAATTTCCTCATTTGATGTCACTAGGCTAAGTACGACTATGGGCTTTAGTTGTACTTTTTGGATATGAGTCTTATCCTCATTCCCCACCTTTCTCATATCTTAGGAAGTATGGTTAGGATTACTCACTATCCTATGTACAAGTTAGCCACCCTCGGATTGTACCAAAGTGTACAAATCATACACAAACCAATTGTATAGATTATGTGTTGATTAAAATATGGATGATTTTTAGAACGAGTGAAGTGTACGAGTGAAGTGTACCAGTTCAGGCATGAGTTGTACCCTTTGGATATGCCTTAAAGATGGATAGTCATACCCTAAACTATATGGATGACCTAGGAGTATCCTAGAGTATGTGTTAGGGTACCACTAGTACCCTAGGGTATGGTTCCCTTAAGTGAGTCGTACTCAAGGACGGGCTTATTTTCCAGCTTTTAATTTAGGACCTTATGGTCATTTCCCATACGAAAACCCTAATTCCCCTCACTATTTAAGTGTTTGTACCCTCCTAAACATCCATTTTAATTGATCAAACATCCAAAATACTCTCTCTAACTCATTTGTGAAGAATTGGTGGCTATGTTTCAACGGTGTGCATCTGGAAGCAAGGTGAAGTCAAGATTATTGGTGAATCAAGTTTTCTAGATCATGAAACTCTCTCCCTTGTTAAATAACTAAAAAAATCATGTATTTCACACTTGGATTAGTAAGTGTACATGGTTGTTTGAACTTAACTAAAAAGGGTTTTTGTTGTCAATGATGAATAATGTTTGTTCTTGATCGATCTTGTGATTATACATATTATTAGTGATGGATTTCATGTGTGGGTGCTTGTTTTACGTGGTCTAACATATGGGTCTTGAAAAACCCTAATAATTATGAATTCTAAGTTGAATTTGGTCTTGATAAAAGTATGCACATAAGGTGATTCTGAAAATATCTAAATAAATTATCTAGTCACATGTTAATGGTGTGTTGAACTAGGGTGTTGGTCTAGTGAATATGAATGAGATAAGATATTATTTCAATTCATGTGAGTACTTAGTAAATGATTAGTAAAGGCATTGTAGACCATGTATTGAGTTATGATGAATGTGAATGCTTGGTAAATGGTTTGTAAGAATTTTGCTAATCATGTAAGGGATTAAATTATGACTTTAGATAATGTAATGGATCAACCAGTATGAATGGTTGAGGTATTGTAACTATGCTTTTAACCATGTAATTAGTTAAATTATGACTATGTTGGTTTAATAGCTATGTGAGGGGTTCAATCCCCTAAACATGAACTTGAATTGTGTGTGAATACTACTGAGATCTAAACTGATTAATGGGCTTGATTAGACTGAATACTAAGATTTACTAAATTTTCTTAACGTCTGTACTGACTAAATTCTACTAGTCATAGCACGACTGAGATTCTCTTGAGACTGACTCGGCTCTAGACAAGCAGCTTAGTTTCCAGTATAAATACCCCCAGGACTCCATAGCATAAATAACTAAATAAGACAAGACGATCTTGCGTAACAACATGAAAATAAAATATCATTCACAACATAGTCAATGAGACATTACTTCAAGCACTTAGGAATCTTAAATATGTAATGGTATAGGGAAACATGCTATTATCTCATAACTCATTCAATGAGAAATTCACATGAATTGGAATACATGTAACATATTATAATTCATTCATTTAGGTCTTTCAACAAACACTTGACATGCATTCATTAATACATAATTGGGGATTTCATGCTTAACATGCAACTAAGGCACTATTCTCTTCACCTAAGCATTTTAACAAACATATGGGAAGCATATTTTGGATTGTACAACAAATTCTACATCTAATTGTCATGGGTTTATCAACAACATGTAAACTTGAAGGGATTTCATCATGAACAACATACATCCAACACATACTAGGGCCAAAGCTTGAATCTTTATATTCAAAACATAAATTAAACTCAATATCAACATGAACTTCAAATTCAAGCCACATAAATCATGAAAAACTCATAAACATATATGCTTGAATTTAAAAAGGGATTCTTGAACTTCTTGAGTGTAAGGAACCCAAGAATCAACATCCTCATACCTTAGTATAATATTCTTGAACTCCTAATGGTGAAACCTTGATGATTTGGGTCTTGATTGAGGAATCCTAAGTTTTGTTCTTGAACAATTTTGAGAGAAAACTTGTATATTTGGGTGAATTTATGTTGAATTCCGTGTTAAAGAGGCTTATATATGGTGGGAAAAAGACCCTTTTACCCATCAAAGAACGGAACTGAAATGCAGGATTTTGGCCCAAGGCTATAGCCCGGGCGACGCCTTGTCTTGAGCACCGCTATAACCAGGGCGACGCCTTGGTGTTTGCAGTGCTGAAAACTGGGCAACGCCTTGAGATCGCCCTGAGCTACTATTTCTGAAATCTAAATATGCCCTTATGCTATCTGAAAAATTCCAAAACTCACCCGAGATGTACTATGAGCTTGCCCAATCACAACGCAATAAGAAAATCAAGAAATGAAGGTCGGAAAGGTCGCAAAATAATTCGTCAAAGTTCCATAGGTTATGGAATGAAGAATTTCCAACACTTAGCCAAATTTTTGAATGCTAAGCTTCTCTTGGCATACTTTAAATGCTCTAACGACTAGGAAAATTCATGGGGTCTTACAGGTGCGTGATGTGAGGTTTTGCAGTTCAGCCTTGAGGTAGGATTCTACCTAATCTTCTTCAAAGATGATGTGTGCTATGTATGGCATGTGAATATGAATGTTAGGCTTGTTTATGAATAAATAACCTAGTATTGGATATTGATGTTTAGGGAATTGGATGAAGATTTTGGACTCGTAAAGTAGTATGTTTATGACCCTTTTAGAATTCTATTGCCTTCTCCCTAGATTGAATTAATTTGTAGTATGGAAATGTTATGATACTAGGTTGGGATGTGGTCCAAGTGTTGGAATCGTGGTTAGTGTGATTGACCTTAATTTTGCTAATCTAGTGATCTTAAAACCATATCTTGAGGTAGAATTGACATAATTACCCATGTTTCTAGACGAATTTTCTATTTTAGGATTGGTTATGGCTTACTTGACATCTAGAAGTTGAACTAAATACCTTAGCCTAGTTTTGGGCGTACTTTGCCTAAATATAGAGATTCAAGATTAGAAGTGGGATCATACGGCCTACTTAGTCCAAGACTTGTGTTAGACCTTATGGGCTTAGTTGCGGATAGTAGGTCTAGTTGAACTAATAAGCCTTATTTAAGAGATTTACTTGGTGAATTTAAAAATTGTGATGAGTTTTGCCGGATTATGGTTAATGGACTATAGAGATGTTAATTTTTCTTAGATGTGATATTGGCACTTCTGAGATGTTATTTCTCTTAGTTATGATATTTGGCCCATAGAGATGCAATTTTTTCTTAATTAATATATTTGTCCCATAGAGATGCATTTTTCTCTTAATTATGATATTTGGCCAATAGAGATGCATTTTTCTCTTAATTATGATATTTGGCCCATAGAGATGTATTTTTCTCCTAGTTATGATATTTAGTCTATAGAGATGATTTTCCTCTTAGTTATGATTGTTGGGCTTATAGAGATGATTTTCCTCTTGGTCAAGACGTATGACCCATAGATAGGAGTTATCTAATAGAGGTGATATGCTTATTTATATTATGCCTCCTAGATATGGTATACCTCATATATGTGAGAGAATTATAGATATGTTATGGCTTATAAATATGATTTTCGATATGAGTTCCAAATATGTATATGGGCCGAAGGGCATGATTATGATGTTGTGATTATTTTGGGTATATTATTGAGCCAAGGGCCATGTTATCTTAATAATTGGATATCCAAGAAGAGTTTATTATTGTAAAGGATACGATTAAATTTTATGGATTCATATACGTGTTTTATATACACATCTCTCCAGTATGGGATGGAGAAAGATGCGGTATGTTGCTTACAACTTATTTGATTGGATATTGGTATGGCATGCATATATTTGGAACTTTCTTTGTTATTGTATCGGTAACTTATGTAATTCTAGATGAAATACGATCTTATGATTGTTCTGTGTCATTAAGGGTTAATCTATGTGGTAGTTAGTTGTCTATTAGGAGACTATATCACTTGGTGGATACGAATTAAATATATTAGTTAATGAGTTTTTCTTAGTTTAAACATGGTATCTATCAATGGTTGATACGTGGATAATGATGATGCCGGGTTTAGATTAGATGAAGATTAGTGATATTGATGACTAAGTTTATATTTTTGATTGGTTGTCGGAATGAGGAGTTGTGTGTTAATGAGGCTAGATAATAAGTGATGTTGGTAACAAGAGGCTACTAGTTAAGAACGATAAATAGTTGCTAAATGATTTATTAATGAATAGATAAACAAGGATTAGTTGGTTAATGATAGTTAGTTAATGAATGATGTCAGTTAATAAAGGATGGTTATGTGTTGTCTAATAATGGTTAACGGATATATGTTGTTTAGTTGATAATATTGAGAAGTAGATAAATGGTTATTATGTTCTAGTGATGAACCTTGTCCAGACATTAGATGTTGGCTATTTGATAAATAATGGTTAGTTGCTACCCCATGAATAAGGTTAATACTTAGGATAATAACATTGGGTCATGTGATGACTAGTGAAATAATGATTTCATTATAATAAGCGTTGGTTATCTAATGACGAGTAGTTGGGAAGTATTGACTAGATAGATAATTTTTGGTGATATGATTATGTTCCTGAGTATATTACTATATGTTATTCTGCAATTACTATTGTGATATTTATACCCGGCAAGGCCGAAGGATACTATTGTGATATTGATATCGGTAAGGCCGGAGGATACTATTGTGATATTGATACCCGACAAGGCCAGAGAATACTATTATGACATTGATAAGTTAGAGGATACTATTGTGATATTGATACCTGGTAAAGCCAAAGGATGATATTGTGAGGATATTATTACCAGGTAGGGTCGGAGGATATTATGATGTATATATCTGCTTTATCTTAGGAGCTCAGTTAGCAGTTGCCTACTGAGTACCATCTATTTGATACTCATACTATACTTTTGCAGCCTGCAGATCATAGTACGGGTTATCTCCCTTGATTATGCATTGTGCGGAGCAACCATGGTTTAGATACTTAGAATGAACTCCTGACATTCAGAGTATTACTCATCTTTCTCCTTGTATTAGACTAGTCTCTATATTGAATGCAGAGATAAGTTGTATCAGTGTAATTCTCTTGATAGACCACTTTTTTACTCTTAAATATATTTAGAAGCACTTGTAGTGATACCACCAGGTTTTGGGATTCTATTATGTATTGATATTCATGTCATTTATTTTGTATTTTTTTATTATATTATTGAGTAGTCTGTTACTAGTCGTTCTGGACTACGGGGTGTCTTGCCTACTGATGGGTTATTGTAGGTACCATCATGATCTAATAAATCGGGTTATAACAACTAGGGGTTCTGAGAAGAAGTTGCTAGGGGATACTATGAAGGCTAGCAAGTCATCTATTGCCAAGAGAAGAAGACCAGTGTAGTGGAGGATGAAAATATGGAAGTTGTAGACATTGGATAGGGTAAAGATATTGTTCCTCATGTTTTTTCCAAAACTCAAAAGAGAATAAAAGAAGGACCAAGTCCTCTGCTTCAAATTCTAGAAGCCCTGTTGAGATGAAACAAAAGCACATTTCAGTCAAGAAAAAGAATGTCTCTGAGGGACCTGGTCCCAAGAAGAAAAAAACTACATAATAGGAACCAAGAAGAGGTTCTATAAGAAGAAAGAAAGATAAGGAAGAAAGTTTGAGTTTAGAGAGAAGAGAAATAAAGTGCTCAAAAATCAAACAGTTTTGAATGGAAGGGTCTTTGATTCCAGGATTTTTTAAAAGCCTGGAATGGTGTAACTACTGGAGTATGTTAGACAAGGGCTGGTTACATCTCTTGGAAGAACCGGTTCTCTCTTTCTATGAAGCTGAAGTAAGACAATTGTTCTACATAGTGAAATTCTCTAAAGATGAGAAGAGCCTGACTGCACTTGTGCAAGGAAAGAAAATAAAGTTTGATAAAGAAACTCTAGAAAAATTCCAAATGTTCCTATTGTGGGTGTGAGGACTGTCTCAAAACAATAACCCTCAACTGAGTTTATGGTTGATGTTCAAAAGTGGGAGGAACTTCTATGGCTGGTGTAAGGAAGAAGTTACTCAAGGGTGAGTTTCAACTAGTGTTTGAGTTTGTTAACAAAGTAGTTCTGTCAAGGTCTAAGAAAAGAACTACTGCTTCTGGTGTGGATTTGTATGTGATGGAATGCCTCAGCAAATTAATTTGAATTGATTAGTCTGTCAGCATTAATGATTCAACAAATATACAAGGTCATACATGAGAAAGATGAAAGTCATGGTATGCCTTATGGGTATTTGTTCAACAAGGTATTTGACTATTTTGTAATGGTGTGCAAAAGAAAATGTTCACCCTAACTACTTTGATTGAAAATGAGTGTGTTGAAGGGAAAGTAAGGACCATGTCCCAAGTGTCAAAATTGTTGGCAGTTCAAGAGATTTTGAGTAAAGAATTGGATGAATTGAGAGTTGATATGGCCACCAAGAATGCATAAATACTCACATTGAATTTGAAAAATCAGTATCTTTCATCAGAAAGATAAGGTGTCAATGAAGCACTTATTACAGAAAATGCAAATCTGAAGAAAAGGGTTTCAGCACTCACTGATGAGGTTCAAAATTTGAATGCTGAAGTGAAGGACCTAAAAAAGTAGTTTGTTGGATTCTCATGTTGCTGTGAGTGCTAGAATAGAAATACTTCTAAAAACCTCTCCCCAAAACCTTCATCTATCTAAGCCTTGTCCCTCCTATTTTTAAGCTTTCCCTGTGTCAATTTCCTATCTTTGATCCTTATGTGGCTTTTGAAGATTTAGATATTTTATGTATTTGGTATGTTGTAATGGTACTAATCCTTCTATATGCATTTGTGTCTATCATCTGTATCTTTTATTTTAAAGTCTTTCATTCATGTTAGTGTTTCCCCAGTGGCCGTGAGTTAAATGATATTTGCTTATTCTATTCTTTGTTTACTATTCCGACTTTTCTATGATGCCAAAAGGGGGGAATACTGAGCCACCTTAGTAGAGGACCTGGTGCTGTTTTTAAAACATTGGGAATATTGATAGGGGGAACACTGGGAGGAAGCATGTCGATAGGGGGAAATTGCTCAGATATTTGAATGAATTTTGATGTTCTGAAGTTATGGTTTGTTATCATCAAAAAGGGGGAAAATCGATGTCTCATATTTTGATGATGATCAATTGACATTTAAAGGACCAGGCCCCTAGTTCATCATGAAGTGTTACGGCTGTCACATCTCAACACAATTTTTTCCGCTAGTGCAACTAACTTGCCGATATACAGCGTACCCAATTAGACACCTGGTCTAATTAGAGTCCATCCTTGATTTATACACCACTATAAATAGAAAAGTATGCTTCTTAATCAAACAGTTTTTGCAATTTTGGTGAATTAAGAAAAACGGCAAAAACTCTCTTTTGCTCAAGTTCCAAATCTGTGAGTACTCAAAGTTAGGTTGTTCTTAAGTCAAGTCTTGGTTTGTAATCGTATTACTCATCTTATAAGAGTAATGTCTTTCCTTTGGCAATAGAGTTCTTAGGTGGAGCTACCTAAGGTCATTCGATTAGAGTTAATCGAGTGTGGTATGCTTGAGGTGTGCAGAGGTGGTTGTAATAGAGCTATTGCAACCAGTAGAACTTAGAGTTAAGTTCTGAGTTTTGATTATAGTGGAGATTGAAGTACTTGTGAGGAAAAGCCGTGGTTTTTCCTCCCTTGATCAAGGAGGTTTCCGCGCAAATCGTTGTGTTCATTTTATTTCTTCTAATTCTCATTGATTATTGTTTTATTAGTTATCTCTCCTAATCTTATCAAAGTCTAACATGTCAAAAATCAAATCACAAAGTTGAGAAGGTATATTTGTCCCTTTACCTTTTCTATAATGTTCTTTCACATTCTACATGTGTTACCCGTATTGGAGCCCAACTAATTTGGATTTACGTCAGATAGGGCGCATTCGAGGGTACTGCTTCCTACCTAGCATATTTTGCAGTGTTCTTTCTATACATTTCATTTCCAAATGCAAAACCCTTCGCTTGTCTGCCACCATTAAATCCCTCACCAACGAAAGAGAGGTGGTTCAAAATTTCATCCTGAATGCTTTGCAGTTCTATAACTTCAGTGAGTACCACTGATGTACCCAAAGTCAGTGACGGAGGATTATCAACTGATGCATCTAGATAGAGGAGGGTAATTGCGAAGCTCCAAAATTTGTCTTTCACTCGTCTAGAAATTTGTTTCTCAATAAACAAGATGTCACAATTTATGCAAACTTCCTCGGAGACTCACTGGAAAGCTGTCAAACAGGTAATAAGGTATCTTCAAAGGACTGCTCATTTTGGTTTAGGTACATTTGATGTGTCATAATGATATCTCCTTACATATGTACTCTGATGCAGATTGGGCTGGAGACAACACTGGTTGACCCTCCATCACTGGTTATCTTTTGTTTTTTGACCAAAATCATGTGAGTTGGTCCTCCAAAAAGCAAAGAACGAATGCCTGTTCTTCTGCTGAAGTTGAATATCGGGCAGTTGCAAGTGCTCATGCGGAAACAAACTGGGTAATAAATTTTCTGGCAGAGCTGCAACTTAAACTTCAAGAAGTCCCAACTAGCATACTCTTATCCAAACCGGCCTTCGACATCCACATGTTCAGGCCTTGCCAACTTCATTTCATTTTTTAGTGTTACAAAATGAATGTAGAAATCTCTTGGTGCCTTATACTGTACGTAGCGTAGCAGCTATGTAGGAATATCTTTTGATGGTTTCCATATTTAGTTTCCTTAATAGAGCTCATTGTATCTGTATATATACATCTTACATAATTGAATAATATACAAGTTATTCTCCATGCCTTGTCTTGTCTTTTACATTTACCAAACTCATCTCCTCATTGCAAGATTGATTAAGATAACTGCTATTTTCTGTCTAAAGATTCAAATATTTTAGACTCTATAACTTCCAATTCATCTTCTAATTCGGCACGCACATCTTGAATGTTTTTACATGATTAAATCCCCCCACTTCTCCTAAAGTAGCAATCCATCACACAAAATTCGAGCTCACAATTTTTTAAGACTTTTCGAGCTTTAACTTCAAGGAACTGATATTCTTATCTTTTATCTTCAGTTCTTCGCTCCTCATTCGTGAGTTAAAACGCTAAAATGAAAACACCTCATTCGTTCCTCACACTAAAGAATGTGGTGTTTGAATTACGAGAGTAAGTTCGTTTTTGTGTCAATCAAATTCAAGGTCAAGATGCATCTATTATTGGCTTGATTGTTGCTGCTCCTTCAAGGTCTTTACCAAAATAATATTATTTCCAGTTCATTATTCCTGCTTCTGCACCTTTAAAGCCCTCAGACCAACGAGTATTCACATAAAGGGGCGGAGCCACCTTTCATCGTTCATCCGAATCTTCTTCGACGAAAAATTATATTATTTTTTATGTATATATAGTAGATGTTGAACTCCCTTCGACTAGATCGTATATTTACTTTTGAACTCCATCAAAGAAAAATCCTAGTTCCATCACCGAATCACATATTTCTTCTCAGCCCGAAAAAGAAATAGGAGATTCCTCTTCTATTGTTCCTAACCAACAAAATATTGTTGTTGAAGTCTTCTTCAATCCTCTAGCCACATGACTAGCTATTCTATCTCAACAAATCTTCTATGCCATGTGTTGTTAAAGTCTCCTTCATTAGTAAAATTGACGAAAACCATGTTTTATTATGGGAAAAAAGTGTGAAAAATACCTCTACTTTAGCGAAACTCTCGGTAACGCATCCTAAACTTTACGGATATCTTATGACCCCTAGACTATTTTTTACCGTATTTAACTGGCATATATTTGGCACTTGGACTACTGCGTGTATTTCATGCATATTGAGCACGTTAGAAAAAAATGTTTGACAAGTGACAAGTATATGTCAGTTAAATATCATAAAAAATAGTCTAGAGAGTCATAGTAACCCCGCAAAGTTTAAGGTGCGTAACTGCAAATCTCACCTTATTATGGGTATTTTTCACATTTTCCTTTTTTTTTAATTATTATTTTTGTTAATAATAATAATAAGAATAATAGGTGGTCACAGTAAATACCTGATTGGTCCAATAATTTCCAAAAAAAAAAAAAGATGAAAACGATGTGAAAATCATAGACACACATGCCTCAAATCCAACTCTTATGCAACATACATCTGAAGCTACAGAATCAAATCGGAAGCACCTTATAAGCAGTGGCGGCACTACCTCTTAAAAAATAGGGAGTCGCCTTAGGCCCTAAATTTGAGGGGCCTTATTTTATACGATAATATATTATAGATTTTTTAAAAATAAATAAATTTCTTATATACTGTAAAAGGAAAAAAATTATAAAAAAAAGTTCATATACCTAGAGTATTATGTCTCAAGAAAAATTAAATGTATTAATTATATTATTACTTAAAAAAAATAATTAGAAAACATCAATTATATAATTTTAAAAATAGAGTTTATTAAAAGAAATACTACATTTAAGGTCTCCATTTAATTTTCACCTTACACCACGAATATACTTGAATCGCACCTACTTACATGACATACTACACCGCGAGATATGCCCCTTATATTTACTTATGTGATTATGCATCATCGTGACTAACAATTATTACATTTATTTAACAATAAATTAATATGACCTACACCTATCTTGGATTATTTCTCGGAAACTTTGAATAAAATACTTTACTCAAAATTTTAGAACAAACATATTTGGTCACACACAAGCAATTATTTTAGGGAAAAGACTCAAATATGTCACTATCAGAAATGGCTCATTTATGTCATCCGTTAAAAGTTGGGCTCATTTATGTCATCGTCGTTACAAAATCGGCTCATCCATGCCATTACTTTTTAACAGCCGATTTTTAAAAACAGCCTTGCCACGTGGCAGCTTATTAGAGGGCCACGTCATTTTTTATTTTTTTATTTTTTTTAAATTAAATTATTTTTTTGATCCATTAAAAAGAATCCACGCAACTTTTTGATCCATTGAAAATTAGTTTGATCTATGTTTTTAAAATTTGATTAATTTTTCATAAATATATTCTTAAAACATTCTCGTTCGATTTGTTTCTTTGTCATTTTTGACATATTAAGATTGTTTTCATATTTTACCTCTAATATTAATTATTTTTTTCTTCAAATACAATAGTAAGCATCATTTAATAAATATATTATAATAAAATAGTTATTTTAATTGACGGACGAGTAACTAAAAGGGAACGGAGAGAGTATACACTCCACGCTTTTTATCACTTTATTTATTTATTTATTTTAAAAGATTCACGTTAACTAAAGCTTTTGTCATTTTTCAGTTGAAACTGAAGGGATACATAAACATCAAATATTATTATTATATTATTAATAGTTAGCTTTTCATTTTGCTAACTCTACGTATACTATATATGTCATCATGTTGTCGCCTTCCTGTTTTTGCAATGATAAATGATGATGCATAAAATGTTACGTACAAATGTTGAATGCTGATTAGGGGCGGCTCAACCCTTTAGGAGAAAAGGCGGCCGCCTAAGACCCCAAAATTTGAGGGGCCTATTTTTGTTTGGTAATAATAAATTACAAATTTTAAGAAATATATTAAATACTATTTATAGAAAAAATAAAAATTTTATATAAAAAAATAAAATGCAAGACCTCCGTTTGATTTTTGCTTTAGGCCATAAATTTGCTTGAGACGCTCCTGATGCTGATGATGTCATTCTATGCTTAATAAAAAAATAAAAAGTTACTTACATTCGGCTGACAAAATATTTCATGTATGCTAAGACATACTATATGTTTAATTAGAATAGCGTTTGGTTATAAATTTTAGTAGTAGATTTAAAAAAAAAAATCTTTAAATATTTGTTTGATCATGAAAAATTAATCAAATTTTAAAAGTATAGATCAAATTAATTTTTAATAGATCAAAAAATTGGGTGGATTCTTTTTAATGGATCAAAAAATAAATTAAAAAGAAAATTAACTTTAAAAAAAAAAAATGACGTGGTCATCTAATAAGCTGTCATGTGGCAAGACTGTTTTTAAAAACCCTCTGTTAAAAAATAATGGCATGCATGAGCCAATTTTGTAACAGAGATGACATAAATAAGTTCAACTTTTAGCGGACGACATAAATAAGCCAGATAATTCACTGACATATTTGAGTCTTTTCCCATTATTTTATTAACATTCCAGTACTACAGGAAAGAGAGCTTGACAACAGCAAGCACACAGTGGAAAAACAGAAAAAAGATACATGAAAATATTACTACATAACATATATATATATATATAAACAGCCAACATGGTGTAACTGCTCCTTCAAAGCGCTTCATACGCAATGGCAATTATTCTTGCTCCTTCAAAGTGACTATCTGATGAAAATTCTCTTTTAACGTTTGCTGATGATTGTCATTAGCTCCCTGTTTATAATTAAACGGGATAAATCCCTGTTTAAAATGAAAAATCAACTGAGGAAATTGGGAATTTTCTGTTAGCGCTTGCTGATGATTGTCATCAGCTCCTTTTTTATAATAAAATGGGTAAATTTCAGAATTCTCTTTTAGGGCTTGCGGACGATTGTCTTCAACCATTTTTCTAGCATCTGTTTCATAAGCAACCTGCCATATGAGGTGAGCAACATATATAATTACTATTGATCAGAGTTAAACAATAAGTAGTACTAATACTAAACAAAATACTACTCCTCGCTAGCATCAATTTAGATTGTTGAGAAAAAAATGAAAATTAAATTACCACAAGAATTACGAGATTCAGGAAGCGAACACAAGAAATAAGGTTAAGATCCATTGTATTTATGTTGAGTTCTTAAGAAAGAGTAAATACATAAAGTACCCATGATTTTGACTGATTTTTTTAAAAAGAATCTAAATTATACTTTTGATCTGACGAATCTTACTTAAATCGTTGTAAATACATCATTTTGACCCTCTGCGTGTATACACGCGCCTGTTGTGCGTGAAAGGCTCAAAATTGACTTTATTTACTAATTAAAAGTTGTCACATGTAATAATTTTATCTATAATTTATCTTCTTTTTTTAAAAAAATTAATATTTATTTACTTTTATAAAAATAATATTTACTTTATATCCGATACCCCCACCCACCCACACAAAACACCATTGTCTTCTTCAACACTTGCATATACTACTTCTCTTTTCCTCGATTAAAGTTAATGTTTTTTTCAAAGGCAAAATGATTCAGTGGACTCTTGTACTATGTCCGTTTTGTAATATGGATACTTCTACTTACATGTTTGTCATCTGGACTCTTGGACCCACTAAAAAGCAACATTTTAAATCCATTTTCAGTGAGTGCAACACACTCATCCCACGTCAGCTGCCATGTCATCTTCCACGTTATTTTTTAAGTATAAAAATATTAAATACTAAAATAAATAAATAAAAACCAACCCTCCCCCTTTTCCTCTCTCTTTCCCCCGTTTCTTTTTTTTTTTTACTGTTCTCCTTCTTTCTCTATTTCTTCTTCTTCTCTTTCTTACACTTCTCCCTTCTCTTTTGATTCATCTTTCGTTCATCATCTTCATCTTCTTATTCTTTTTGTTCTTTGAAAAAATTGGAAAGTGAGAACCGAAGAAGTTGATTATATTGATTTATTTGTTTCTTGTTGATTCTTGTTCTTTGTTTGAAAAAATTGAGAAGTAAGATTCGAAGAAGAAAAAAAACCACGTCATTTATTTGTTTGTTTCTTGTTGATTCTTCATCTTCTGATTCTTGTTGGTTGTGTTGATTGTGTTAATTTATTTGGGAAAAAATTGCTCAAAATATAAAGTATTTTTATCATCATTAAATTAGTTTAATTACTTTTGATGCATAATTGACTGCTGAGAAGAGATGTCATGTACAAATTAGTATTGTCTAAAAGAAAATTCTATATAAATTTGTATTCTTTTGATTCACATTACGTTGTATTTTAATTTGAGAAAGAAATTTATTGTATGTTAGGAAGTATTAAGAAAAATTTTTACGAATTTATTTTTTATTGTTTATTTTTTATTTGCCTTAAAATCTGAGGTGTGTCAGTGAAATTTTTGTTGGGAAGTTTATGATTTAGGTGTTCTTTTGTGGGATTTTCAGCTCTTTTGCTCTATTGATTTTGTGATACTACTCTTCCTTGAATTTTTGTTCTTGAAAATCTGAGGTGGGTTAGTGAGATTTTTGTTATGAAGTCTATGATTTAGGTGTTTTTTTTAGAAGATTGCAATTGGGTTGGTTGTAATTGCAGCAAAGATTTGACCTTTGTGGGATTTTTCAATTGAGGTTGCAATCCTTTAGCTCTATTGCTCGTGGTGCTGATGGCCATGGTAGCCGGTGGGGGTGAGGGATTGGTGGACGGCGGTGGGGTTGGGGGCTATGGGTAGCGGTGGGAGTGGGGTGGGGTGGAGGCTAGACGGGGGAGGGGGCTTTTTTATTTTTTTTAAACAAATTATTATTTTTTAATTTTCAAAAATATGTTTAAATTAAGAAAGTTGCGGGACTTATTTTTAAATTTTTTTTAATTTATTAAATTATTTTAATATAAAATTGACCCCCACTTGCACCTCATGCGCGTGTAATCACGCACTTTGTCCTAGTCAGCCATTTTAATGCCACATAGGTCCAGTCAATGGTTAAAGGGTTTAAAATATTGCTTTTTAGTGGGTTCAAGGGTTCAGTTGACAAACATGTAAGTAGAAGTATTCACATTACAAAACGGACATAGTACAACGGTCCACTGAATCATTTTGCCTTTTTCAAATAATTATTTATCTATTTTTATTAAGAATCATAAAACTCCATTAAATGGAGTTTCAATCTCATGGTGATGGTGAGTGTGTATCAATGGAGCTGCTGGATGGAGACGGAGCATCTCCAAAGAAAATTATTCTTTTGACAAGAAAATCAAAAGAATCAGAAAGTTTTATTCAAATCAACAAATAGATTACCAAAAAAATAACTTACTTATATTGGGTGTTTATGCCAACTAATGTAATTTCATATGAATATAGAATACAAACAAGTGGTGGAGTTTAATTAGAGCTTTAATGAATTAATGGAGCTAGAAGGGGGTGGAGGTGGGGCGAAGATACTGGATGGGAGTGAGGGTGGGGTGTGGAGGGAGATGCTGGATTGGGTGGGAGGGGGACAGGGGGTGAGGTGGGGTGATAAATTAAATAAAAAGGGAAATTTTATTCAAAAATATAAAATTAAATGTATTTAACACGTAGCAAAATTTGATTAGTGCGTGCATTTACTTTCTTTCTTGTGACTGAAATTCAGGGAAAAATGGTGTATTTGCAATGATTTAAGTAAGATTCGTGGGGTAATACGTCGGAAGTATTATAGTTTAGATGTCTTTTTAAAAAAATCGACCAATATCATAGGGACTTTATGTATTTACTCAAAAAAAAAAGTTAAGAATGAAAATAATTTGATATAAATTGATTTTACGCTTCATCACATTTATCATATCATATTACTACTATATATAAGCGAGGATCCTTGAGTTTGGTAGTCCTCACATAGATTTATTTTGTCTATTTCATCTCTAATTAAAGTTTTAATGTTCTTACAAGTTTTCATCCATTGTAGTAAATTTCAACAATTATATGGGTTTGTATTAAATGTCATATAAAAAGTGATAAGTCATAAAACAAATGATAGTGACACCATAGAAGATCTTTATCTAACCAAATTCAAAATTAATTCAAAAAATTGGTTGTAATTTTTTATGTGAAAATAGTAATAAGAGAGACCTAATCGTTTTAGTCCTCACAAGGAATCGTTTGTATATTTTATCCCTAATTAAAGATTTAATAACATTGTAAGATTTCACCCATAGAAGAAACATCTACAAAATCATTTGTTGAATCAGACCTTTTAATTGGTTAATTTTATTTTTTCCTTAGATTTGAACTTATTAATTGAAAAGGAATACTAGATTCAAATATTGCAATAGAAAATGTATCTGTTGCAACAGATAACACATCTATTGAAAAAAATCAAACAGATTTAGACATAAGTTGCAACAGGTAGGTAATCGGTTGGAATTTATCAAAAGGTCTTCCCACTGTTGCAACAGATGGACTTAGATAGAAACATCGAGATAATGCAACAGATGACCAACCTATTGCAACAGATAAACTATATGTCAGAATAGGTAGAATAACTGTTACAACGGATGGAGAATCTATTGCATTATAAAAATTCAACTTTCTTTGGACATAAGAAAAATTGTCCCTTCTTGTAAAAAAGTTAAAATGAATTGAAATAAAAAAGGCAGAACCCATCGATGGTGTTCAGTTCAAACACCTAAAATAAAATAGGCATCAAGTAGACAGTTTTCATTTTAAACACATAAAATAAAATAGGCATCAAACATGTCAGTTTGGTACTTTTTGCTGACTTGTCGTCATTTGGCCCCCAACGGTCATTGCCCCCCCCCCCCCCCACCACACACACACAATTGTCGTATATATTCATCTTTCTCCTAAAATTTAATCCAAAATTCTCAAATCTTCTTCTTCATCTTCATCTTCTTTTATCTATCCAAATTCTTCAAATTATTTGCATTTGGTCTTTCTTTTCTTCATTTTTTTTTTCATTTTTTCCAATTGAGCTTGACAATTTCGAGCGTATCTTACACTATTTTTTGTGATAAAGATTTTTGATATTGTAAATGCAGTCATGAAGCTCCGTTAAAGACTTCTTGGACTCAAAAAAATCTAGGTCGTAGGTTTTTTACTTGTAAGATTTCAAAGGCAATATTTTTTAATTTAATTAGTTGATTAATTATTGATTTATAATTATTTTGTAATTCTGTTCTTGTTTTTATAGAAATTGAGTGGATGCGATTACTTTGATTGGTATGAAGAACGACATCCTTCACAAGCAAACCATGTAATCTGGGGGGTTTTTTAACAAAGTTAAGGCTTCTGAAGAGAAACAAAATCAAGCAAGAAGATACTACATTGTTACCGTTATTGCGACTGGTTTGGTGTTGTTGGGCACATTGATATTCAAGCCTAATTTTTGAAATTTTCATAGTGGTGTGTGTATTTTATACTGGTTTGGTGTTGTCGAGTACATGGATATTCAAGCGTAACTTTTGAAAAATATCAAAAATATTTAGGCATATGTTGTAAAATTTAGGTCATCTATTAGAAATTATCAAATAAGTCTTTCCACTGTTGTAACAGATTAGACTTAGATTACATAGAAATAACCTCGGCATAATGCAATTGATGACTAGCCTATTGCAACAAATAAACTATCTACCAGAACAGATTCAATATATTTTACAACAGATTGACAATCTATTGCATTATAAAAAACTCAACTTTCATCAGAAAAAAATTATTGCCACTACATTTACATGTAATAAAGTGAAGGGTGACTTGAAATTAAAAATTGTTATTTCACAGGCTCTTCTATATACATAGGCTCCAAGCGTCCAGTTAGTACCCCATAAGACCAGACCTCTTGCAGGTTTTCCACAGTGTTATCACACAAAAAAGTCTTAGGCTCGGCCATTTCTGTGCCGGACAGCAAACATTTGATGTGTGCAAGAGCGTGCGAGCCGCTCGCGTAATCGGCATTATTTTTTGAAAGGATCATTCCCTTGTTTCAACCTTCAAAATACCATGATTTCTTCATCAACACTTTCTTTGGAAAATAATTCATCATTTTACTCTTCCTCAACAAGATGGGCAACAGCTCCAACAGTGGCTCCATGAGGAGAAAAAGATCGAGATCGTTGATGAGAGGTTTATTGCAGTCATAAACATTGATCGTAACCTCCTTGAGTAGTATCTCAACAGCCCGATAATTTATGTCATTCACGCTAATGACATCAAGAATCCTCTTTTCCTCGGTCCAGCTCTTGCCGTATGGATTTGGCCTCTCCCCTCTAACATATTTTATCATTTCTTCTTCATCCAAGTCCAACATAGAAACTACGAAATCAAGTCCCACGCTAAGGGCTGACGTCTCCCCATTGATTTGATCGTACCTACCCTTGAGCTTCTTGCAGAAGTCGAGGTCCATTATCCTATCGGCACTGTCATAAGCTTCTCGGTATGTTAATTTTCTTTTCCTCATGAGGCAGAGAATTATGTCAACATACTGTGATATAAGAAGTCATTTTTTAAATAGGTTAATAATTGTAAATATGCAACAGATGGTCCATCTGTTGCATAGGTTTCTCTGAATCAATAATCCAACGCAACTTATGTAACAGATCGATAATAAGTTGCAACATAACCATTACCAGTTGCACCAGTATATCCATCTGTTGCAACAGATTTCACATCTGTTACATATCTTCTTCTTCATAGGGTAGATTAGAAGGCTAGGTTAGGAAAATTCACATATCATTCAAAGTCTGGAAGTCTTAGGGGGGAAAGGAAGGCCCGGGGTAATCTGGTGTGCCTGGATTGGCATTCTTGGCCTGTCGTAGATCCCTCTTCTCTTTGGCTCCAATTTTCACATATATGTCCACCTTCTTGACTGGCCCCTGAACTTCAACAGCTTTTGGAGAGGGATGAATTGCAATTTTTTTATTTCCGACCGGAGAGTACGTCTCTAATTGCTCTTTTCTTTCTCCTAACCAACACTGTAGGAGTGTGTGGATCCCTCACCTTCTTGGATGGTATGCCACACCTCTTGGATTTGAATTCCTCGACAGCTTTAGAGATAGCCTCTACTTTTTGAAAGAGTTTATCCTGGTTGTTCTTGCTCTCTTCGCATTCACAATGAGAACACGAGGGTGAAGAGGGATGAGAATGACCTGTGTAAGGGTGAAAATGGGTGTTTTCTAACATATTTATTTTTTCTTGAGCATCAACATGCTCATCATCATGAGTGATAGCAGCATCAGCATGCCTGCCACCAACACCAACAACTCCACCAGAAGAAGCACTCGTATCTGCCTTAGTAGGTTGGTTATGAAGAGCCTCAATATTAGGCTAACCTGCCTAACTGTTTTTCTTATGGTTGTTACTCCAGCAAATTCCTTCTTTATTAACTCCACCATTGGGCCTGCTATAGTATCAACATGACCTAGAGTAATATAAGAAGTCATCACTGACTCTTTCTCAGTAGGCACAATCCATGGATGCACAACCTATAAAAAAGGGAAAAAAAGACAGATATATTTAAATCATATAATATAATAATTTTCAAAGTTGGGTTACATTTAAAAAAAAGATCCATCCGTTGCCTAGTTTTTAGTATATGGTTAAAATCCATTTGAGTCGGGTTCAGAGAAACAGAGCAACACATGGATAATCTGATGCAAAATATGAATCATCTATCACAACAGATTACCAAACAGTTACAGTAATTTCACAAGATGGGTAATCTATTATGCAACAGATGATCTGTATGTCGCAGTAGATAAACAATATATTACATCAGATTACACATCTGTTACATAATTTGCAGTAGATGGTTAATCTGTTAGGAGTCGAGTTCAGATAACCAAAGTAACATATGGGTAATCTGATGCAAGATATCAATTATCTGTCGTAACAAATTATCCATCTGTTGCATCGATTGGCACAAGACGGGTAACCTGTCGCAACAGATGTCCTATCTGGTGCATCAGATATAGAATCTGTTGCACCAGATATAACACTTGTTCAATATCTTTCATTAAGTAAAATTATTTTACTTGAAGAAGATATACTGCATCATCCAGAGGGTTAAAGAGATCAGTTTCCTTAATGTTGATGTCGCTCTTTGCAGCCAACCACCTAAACATCCTTGGATGAGAAACCTCATCCAACTAATCCATTATCTTCTTTCGCAGGGGAGGAATGGCTTCAAATGCCTAAGCCTAAAAAATGTAAACATGAAGCAAGCAAAAAAAAGTCATAATAGCTATATTCAATATAAATTAATGGATGAGTAAAAGTAGTGATTAATTTTACCATGAAATCCTAAGGAAAGCCATATACTGTGGTCGTCCCTGCAGATAGCTTTGTCAGTAAATATTGGATAGTCAAGTAGAAGTTGTCATTATCCCCAGGGATAACTATTGAATTTATCAAAATCCTCAACACGCGCCAACAAATCATCTTCTATGACCTTGTTGACGTCTCTTTCCAATATAACCGAATGGTCATACCAAAATAAGCACAATTGCTCCCTGTAATGCTCTGCTATGGTTTTATCCTCGATATTTGTCAACAATTCTGATGCTTTGTTGCCACATCGAGCAATGTCAAACAACCCATCTATTTTTCCTTGCGTTTTCTTGCCTTGGATATTTTACGGGGTGGTGGTTCTTCTGGATGATGTCATCTCAAGCCTGTCACTATGGTAAACTCTTGCATGCCAAAACAAGCAGGAATGTCACAGTAGTTGATCCAAATTTAATCCATATTTTTTTTGCCCCTTCCTCCAGATCTTTATCATCCCCCACATACTTGATCTTGCGCTTGAGAAGACCATATACCATCATCATAGGAAAACAGAAATGGGCAGGGGGTCCTCAGGCAGCTCAAGAAAGATTCCAAAGCAGCTGTTCTTAAAAAGTTCGTATATGTTTTCGTTCTTCATAATTTTCCTAAAATGTTCAAAAATTTCCCCATTTGACCTTTAAGTACAATTTGACCAATTAGTTTTACTTTTGGGTCATTTATCATCATTGTAACTTGAAACCTGTTAATACTAAAAGTTTTGACAGGATCATGCTGGGATGTTGATATTAATTCATGCCCCATTGGTGATCCATTATCATCATGTTGATGATCATCCTCTTTTTCTTTCTCATACTCTAATTCCTCCTCTTTCTCACTTTCATTTTCTTCATCACCATCTACAGACCCTTATCCACCTCCCTCAATGTTGTTTTCATATCTCTCCTCAGCTTTACTTTTACCTGATTGAGATTGTTCAGGAAACTCTTCCGAATCCCTCTGTATTGTAGCCTTTTTTTTTGGGTGATCAGACGTTGATACACTTTTACTTTCTTTTCTTTTGAGAGACATGTTTTACCTATAAACAACAAAAAAAAAATTACATTACAATTGATATATGCATAAATTTTAAAAAATACATTACAAACACTACAAATACAAACATACCAACAGCCACCACCATAAATACCACCAACTAATGCCACAAACACCACGAATACCGACACCACCGACAACCACCACAAAAACCACCAACCAATGCCACCACCAGTGCCACCACGATGACCAAAAACCACCAACACCAATACCACAAACACTATCCAACAATACTACGATAGTCAATGGAACACTGCGACAGAAACTAGGTTTTCTTGAGTTATTCCTACAATTTTATCATCAAAACTCAACATTGTAAACTCATTCTCGAAGATAATACAACTAAAAGTTTTATTTTCCATCATTAACTTAAAATCCTTTATTTTTTAGAAAAAAAATAACAAATATAGAACTCTTCTCGAACTCTATTGCCTACGAAGACAAAGAAAACGACTGATACAAGCAAGAATAAAGTCTTCATTGAGGCCACGCTCGCTAGTTACATTCTCGAGCAAAGTGTCCAGCTTCAGTGTTGTTGACCATTCTTCTTTTTTTCATCGACTAACGGATTTTTATATTTGGATTCACTTCCACATTTGAAGCTCATCCGTGTTTTTCATTTCTCATGTCAATTTCATCGGCCGATTTGACTACACTTTTCTTCCTACCTTGTGTTTCCTCTTAAACAAGGTCTGAGATAATATATGGCCTTCTTCACCTCCCCCTTCGCACACAGGTATTCTCCCAAACACTTTCTGCTGTATAAAAATCTCCTCCAGTAATCCATCTATATAAATTTGGACTAGGAGAATTTCTATTGCTTCCATCGTTGTTTGCTGCATTGTGAGGCTTCAGAGGCCTTTCAAGAAGTTCATTGTGCCATTAAAATAAGTCCAATCACTATTGTTTATATACACCACTGCCAAAACTTGAACCATTCCCCAAACATGACACAAAACCATGAGCATGAACCATCATTAAATTGTAACGGGGTATCGACACCACCGTCTTGGAACCCCTCGGCCTTATCAGTTCGCGCCTATCAAACTAAACTGTATAATGCAGGATCTTGTTTGAATGACAGTGTCTAATCGGTAAAAAACTTCATTCACAAAATCATTGCACTTTATGTGTGTCTGTCACGGTAATCTGATCAATAATATACATAACTCCCACTCATAGAAGTGGATACATTGCATGCACCTTATTCTTCCTACCCCATAAGGAACATGTCAGACAGTGTTGTTTATTCATCTGCACGCATGTGATGACCATTAAAAAAATAGTGTGAAAAGTTATGACCTATTATCTCAACTCACTCAAAACAGCTGATGAATCAAAATCTCTATCTATTGCAACTGACGAATCAATTGTTGGAAGAAATCAAAACATCTTCTCCAACATATGGTCCATCTATCGCAACAGATAATACATATGTTGCATCAGATATCTCATATGTTGTACATACAAATAATCTATTGCAACAGATGGTAAATCTATTTTGACAGAACATTTGTTGCACATTCAATCTACATGTTGCAATAGATGCTAAATATGTTGAGAAAGATGGATGATCTGTTGCAACAGCTCAATAATAGTGGTTTTTATCGAGTCTCAAACCATTTTGAAAAGGTGAGAAGTATTAATGTAAAAGAAAAATTTGCAACTTTTCATAGAAAATAAAATGTCACCAGTTTGAATGTAATTAATACAATGGAGTTGAACAGTCGTGCCTTTTGGCTTGACACGTCTAGATTCAATCCTCTATAAATAGGTCCCTCCTTAATCTTCATTCTACTCAACTTTATTTATTTCTTGCATTTTTTTTGTATGACATCTTCAACCACTTCTTTTGAAATAGAATATTCCTTTCCCATTGAGGTAAGTTTTTTTCCTGGTGTAAATTTACCAGTTGGTCATATACGTCGTATGATATTTTGTACTTTTTTCTTTACATTTGTTAATTCATGTGTGTTCTAGATATGGATGATCTTATTTCAGATATTGATATTCTACATGACATAGTGCGGAAACTTTAAAGGCAGGTTAATGACTTGCAGGGGGAGTTGGTCGCTGTGAGAGCGACGATGTTTAGAGATATGCAGAGTCTGAGGAGGGCCCTGCTGGTGCGAGTTGATTAGCCGGCTGTCATTAATGATGATGATGATAATAATTAGAATGTATTTTTTATTTTAGCGTATGTATTTTAGTTTTTCTATATCAAATCTATACCTAATGTATTATATTTTCGTTTAATGAAAAATTTACTTTTAGTCGACTTTGGCAGTTTAATTCTTATTCAATTTTCATTCTATCTATTTCTTCTAATCTAAACATACATACATGTTAACAGATCGACGATTGGAGGCATGGAGCAATGTTGAATCCAGTAGTACTAGCAATTTTGGCTTTTGAGTTCTTTCAACAGATGGACCATGTGTTGGAACAGATTGGTCATCTATCTGTTGGGTTTCTGTCAATAGATTCTCCATCTTTTTTGATAGATTTTTCATCTGTTGGAAAAAAATATTCCAGTTTGTGTAATTATTGAGAATAATTGTGGTTTGCTGTATTATTTAGTTCGTGTTTTGCCTCTTTTTATTGATGCACAAGTTATTAAAAAGGACATTTTATATATAATAAATGATAACATTAGGTTCACAATAATGATTTAAATATATAAAAGTCCATAACAAACAAACAACAACACAAGTTTCTGCAATTACAACGATCATGGTGGATTATGATTTGAGCATTTAGTTCTTTTGTGGCTAGCGCACTTACATATGGAGCACTTGTTTCTTCTTGATAAAAGTGATTCTCCAACTCCACTCCTCCTCTTATATGGATTTCTTCCTAGTTTGATAGTGCTTGGGTCAATATATGGAGGAGGTATTAATCTCTCCATAAGATCTGCAGAACAACCCAAGATTCTTCAGGAGGCACCAGAGTAATATGCTCACTATATTTCATTTTATCTTTTTCCACCGAATAATATTGAGAGGAGTGCTTGTAAAATTTAGGTCCATATTTATGACCGTATTGAGCTTGAAGCGCTGCCATAGCATGTGGACAAGGTATTTTGTCCAAGTCAAAAACTCTACACATACAAGATCTTGTTTGAAGATAAACCGTGGCAGCGTCACCATGATCGGTGATACTAAATTTGTAATCTGCTATTTTATGAGAGAATAACCTATTCCCCAAATTGACGTTCGTTGATATTTTTTTTTGATTTCGAGAACAAATTGGGTTCTTTTTTCTGGGCACTTGAACAGTAAACTCCTTTCATTAAAAAATTCGCTATACTTCTTGCTTATTTTTTCAAACATAGCCTTGGTGGAAAATTTTCTTTCATCGCCAAACAATGAATTCACCAATTCAGCTATGTTTGATATCATAATATTATACCTATAGAAAAGAAGCACTTGGTACGAAATCATACTAAACTTGTAAATCAAACAAGACAATAAATTCATAAGAATGTACCTATCTGCTGGACAGAATGCTCGGCTCCATCTCTCAAAACTGACACATGCGAGAAATTCTACTACCTTGGGATTCACATCCGCTATTTGATTGAAATGGTCTAGAAAATCCTCTCTACTATATGTTTTATCTACTCTATAAAGAAGGGAGATGACCCTTTTATTGTGTTACATATTTTGAATGTTCTCTCCAAGATGCCTGATGCTGATGATAGGCGATATTACGCGCCTATATCAATATATTTTGCCCATATTTGTGCCATGTTTTGAGAACAAATATATTTCATGCACTTTTAGTCCTTTTTTCTGTAAGTGAGCTAACAAACATGATTAGCAAATTTTCAGGTATAAATGATGCAGAAATCAGCATTTTATGGCTTACTTGACGCCAAAGAAAGCTCACGAAGGAAGGAACGTAAGATTGGACGCCTAATGGACCAAAAGTGATGCATGACAAATCTGTCCCGGGCTAAAACAGCATTTCTGAAGACTTTGGGGACTTGTAGTAACTTATTTGGATTAGGATAATAATACATTAACCTAGTACAATTGGGTTAAGTATTTCATTAGTTTATTAGGATTAGGATAATGATACATTAATCTAGTACAATTGGGTTAAGTATTTCATTAGCTTAGTAGGATTTGGTTAAGTATTTCATTAGCTTAGTAGGAATAGGATATGGATATTATAAATACCCTATCATGCTAGAGATTTTTATTCATTCCTCCCTGAGTGGAGAGAGACAATCCTCCCTTAGTGGAGAGATACATTCTACTTCTCAATTACAACTCTTCTAATCTTCCCATTAATTCTATTTTTCTTCTTCTATTCATCTATTCAATTCTTAATTTCCGCAACAAGAGAAACGTTACTTTGCTAAGGAATTCACGCCTCACGCCTACCACTTGTGCTACACGAAAATCATCAATCTTGTGGTATATTAACAACAATGTCAATCGTGATCTCCTTCGCACTCATGGGTAACTAAACTTCTCTGTTGGGGTTATGGAAGCCGTATGAGATACTATCTATTGCTGTGAGTTTATGAGTTCGTGACACGTATGCTGCTTATATCATTATTCTCTTCATCTTAATGCAAATTCTTGTGGCTGCAGACGCATAGAATAACGCCAGTATAACATTTAACTTGTTTGAAAGAAAGGTTATTTGTTTGGAAAAGAGATAGTGTCAAGGTAGTAGGACACCCTTTCCTATTAAAAAGCTAGTGCCGTAACTGGACTAACCTCTTGGAGAATTCGTACCGTTAGACACTCTTTAAGCTCGAAAGAGTTAAAGTGAAATAATCCTTGAATAGGTCGAAAGACGCCTGGATTTACCATCGAATACAATTCTCTATAAGCACATGCATGTCACAATTCTACACACTCAAAGCCAATAGAGACGTATACCTCAGAAGGTGGACATAACCCCAACGCTTCAATTCTCATTGTTTACAACTTACGTAACAATCTTTCTCTTTTTACTTTGCTATTTTTCAGCTTTTACTTTATTGTTTTGGTTACACATTACAATCCCCCCTTCTTACGAGACTTGCACTAAAAGTCTAGTAATCGTTGCCTACTTATTGGCCAAGCTATTCCCTGTGGGATCGACACCCAACCCAGGTTGGGTTCTATATTTGCTAATGACCGCTTTACACTCCCACAAGAGCTGTAGATTGAGCGTTATCAAAAATTGGCGCCGTTGCCGGGAATACGAGTGTCAACTAAGTTTGTGATAGTTACTAGACCCTTTGGTCAAAGATTCTCGTACTTTTACTTTTAGTTTTTGTTTTTGTTTTCTTCAGGTTTGTTCAGTGCATCAATGGATGCAGAACGTAAAATTGAAAGGACGGCTGCTCAAGTGCATCAACAGAATATTGATAACCCAGGCCGTGCAACAAATCCTGATGATGAGGACCTGGGCGATGAGTAGCTACTAAACCCACGGCGTACTGCTGAGATGGCGGCACCCATGCAGAGAAGAGATCGTCAAGCTAGGTTTAGGTATGATCGCCAACCTATGCAGCCATCTTTCCACGATGATGATAATGATCTTGATGGTGCCGGAGCCACTGGGGCCATAATTCCACCACCATTAGCGCCCGGAGCCAAGTTCAACATCACAAGCTCCATGATTCAGTTATTGCAACTCAAGGGATTATTTGGTGGACTAGCAGGCGATGATCCGAATATGCATCTCATCAACTTTATTTCTACATACAAGTCGTTTGACAATCCTGACGTTGGACAGAATGCAATTCGACTGCGTTTATTTCTATTGTCTCTATCTGGGGAGGCAACTCTATGGTTGAATGGGCTGACTCCTGATTCTATTACAAATTGGAGGCAATTGAGAGACGCTTTCCTAGAAAGATTCTTTCCACCATCCAAAAGAGCACAGTTGAGAGATGAGATCACAAATTTTTGGCAGCTTCCAACTGAAGTTCTCCATGAAACATGGGAGAGGTTCAAGACGAAGCTTATGTGGTGCCCAAACCATCATATGACCAATGTCCACTTGATGGAGATATTATACAGAGCTTTGAATTCGGTGACTAAGCCAGTGGTTGATAATGCGGCTGGAGGATCATTCATGGACCTCACCTTTGTGCAGGCAAGCAATATGCTAGATCGGATGACAAAGCAAAGTAGAGCTTGGTATACCTGGGATTCTGAGGTAGCAAGCTCTACTGTATCTTTTGGCATGACTGCAGAGCAGAGGCGAAGACAAGAGGATCGTGACCAAGACATGGCTCACATGAAAATGCAGATGGATCTTCTTACAAAGCATCTATTATCAGGGAAGACCAAAAAAGTTAAAGCTGTTGCATCAAAAGGAAGAGAGGAATCCGATTCCGAGGAAGAAGCCAACTACTTGAACAATTAGGGGGGTTTCCGCGGGAATGCCCAAGGAAACCAAGGTCGGAACTATTATGATAAATCTGGAAACAAGGACCAAGGTAGTTGGAAGAACAAGAATGAAAAGAGTGGTTTGTACGTTCCCCCTGATAGATGTGACACCACCACATCTAATTCTGGAATTATGAAAGACATGATGGCTAAATTATTGAAAGGAGTGGAAGCAACGAGCGCGAGAGTAACAGAGGTAATCAATGATTTGTCCTCCATGAAATAATTAGTTGATTCACATTCCACTTCTGTCAAACAGCTGGAGCAACAATTGAGTCAATTATCTGCGGCATTCAATCAAAGAAAGGCTGGCACTTTACCTAGCAACACTGTGCAAAATCCAAGGAACGATGGATCATGCATGGCTATCACTACCCGGAGTGGTAAGGTGCTGGAAACTTCAGCAAAAGGCAAGCAAGTGGTTGACGAGGTAGTGGACATTGATGATAAGGCGACAGAAAAAGCATCCGCGGAAGCCACGCACGATGTCAAGGACGTTGCACCCAATAATTTGCAACCTGAAAAAGCTGAAAAACTAAAGCATGAGGAGAATAAAACCGTGGAGAGAACAATTCTATACCCACCACCACCTTTTCCCCAAAGATTGAAGAAGGTGGCGGATGACACAAAGTTCAGCAAATTCATGACTATGTTGAAACAGCTGACCATTAATGTTCCATTGGTGGAGGCACTTGAACAAATGCCTGGGTATGCAAAATTTATGAAGGATCTTTTGACAAAGAAGCGGGCAGCAAGTTATGAGTTGAAAGATGATGTTCATCACTGCAGCGCAATTGCTACAAGATCGCTGGTTCAGAAAAAGGCCGACCCTAGTGCTTTCACTATTCCTTGCACTACTGGATCTATGAATTTTGCCAAGGCATTGTGCGATCTGGGTGCTAGCATCAATTTGATGCCACTATCCATCTACAAGAAGTTGGGGCTAGGCGATACGACACCAACCAATATGAGGCTCGTAATGGCTGATAGGTCGGTAAAAAGACCTGTGGGTATTTTGAATGATGTGTTGGTGAAAGTTTCTTCATTCATATTTCCTACAGACTTAGTTATTATGGATTGTAAGGAGGATTCTGAAGTTCCCATAATCCTAGGACGTCCTTTTCTTGCAACCGAAAGTGTGCTTATTGACATGAAAGATAATGAGCTTTTGTTTCGAATTAATGACGAAGTAGTACGGTTTGATATATGCAAAGCCATGAAGCAGCCCAGCGATATGAATGAGTTATCTATAGCTGATGTTCATCAAGAGGATATGAAAGCATAATTTATAGAGAAACAGCCTACTGTTGAGCCATTGTCTGCTGCGCCACTGAATGTTGAGCATGAGGATAATGAAGATTATGAAGAACTTATGGGTGATCTAACAGAAATAAAGTCTTATACTCCTAAGCAACCGGATTGTGATCTCAAGAATCAACCAACAGAGAAGACTCCCATTGACGAGCCACCAATGCTAGAATCGCAAGAGCTCCCCGATTATCTAAGGTATGTGTTCTTGGAAAGTGGAAGTATACTTCCGATAAGTATGGCGGATGATTTAAGTGAACAGCACGTGGAGGCTCTCATCTCTGCTCTGATGAGGTACAAGAGAGCTATGGGTAGGACTATTGATGATATAATTGGTGACTCTCCGTAGAAACGTATGAGCCATCTCGAAAAAGATCGCATGCCCACAGGTAAGCCTCATTGTCGTCTAAATCCTTTCAGAAAACGATCCACCATTTAACTCAACGAAGTCTGAGTACTCGAGGTAACTATGTCATGCCACGACGATAAATAAGGCGCTAGATGGAAGGCAACCCATCGTTTATCATTTTTCATTTATTGTTTATCGTTTTGTCTTTCTTTCGTTCTAGTACTTGTTTTGTTTTTGATAAATGAAAATCAGAAAATAAGAGTCATGCCACGACCAAAACTAAGGCGCTTGGTGGGAGGCAACCCATCATACTAATTGTTTTCATTGGTTTTGAGCAAATATAGGTGCGAGAAGTATTCAACGAGGAGATTGGTTTCACATGACGATTTGGACGTATTGTATGGAAAAGGTAGTAAGTTAGGTATAAGGATGCATAAGGTTATGGATTGATCATTGCTCATGCCAAAATAGGCATCGACGAAGGCTAGGACTAGGTAAAACTAGGCCACAAACGATGCACAACCTATACTATAGCCTAAGGCCTCGGAATTTAGTGTGCTATACACTATGCGCCGCCCATTCTTAAGTGTGCTTTTGACTATGCGCCGCCTATGCTATGGCATTAGGTTTCAGGATCTCATATGCCATAGACTATGCGGCGCATATGTCTCAAAATGCCATAGACTATGCGGCGCATATGTCCCTAAATGCCATACACTATGTGCCGCCTATACCATGACTATGCCAAGCATTATGCGCCGCATATGTGGTATTTTTGTCTTCAAAACCATTTGTAAATGGGTCAAAACCCGACCCATCTCTTCCTATAGAAAGGGGACTTAGTCTTGAAACATAACCACATTAGAAATTGACCCAAAGGCGCCGCACATCCATCCAAATCATCTCAAAATTTCTCTTTTTGTTCTTCCAATTCACAAGAACATCTCCAAAGGCTTCAAACACGTAAGTACTCTTTTGTTCTTCATCCATTTTTCGTAATTACTACGTTGCCATGCCTATTATGAATTGCTATATATTGAAGAAGCATTGGTGATATTCATGTGTTTGAATTGCTGATACACAACCAAGTGAGTGAACATATACGTTAGGATGCTCTTAACTTGTTTCCAACTTGAATTTGATTTTGATGTATTGTCATACTCTTGCGGAATTGCTATAGTCATTAACATTGCATAATCTTGTCACTTGAATACTTACATGTTGGAATGAATTGTTCACCGGAATAAGACTTATAGTTGCCTACCGACATAGGCGGTTGTGATTATTGATAGATACTATACCTTGATGTAATCCCTATGTAGTAGTCTTGATATAATCTTACATGCAAGCATTGCCAAGATTACAAGAAGTATGACTCATTGATTTTATTGTTGGAATAGAGCACCTAAAACGTATGTCGACGAAGTCTAAGTAATCGACCACTTTCACTTCACTAGTTAGTGACAACAACCTAAGTGTGGGGTGGTACCTCCACTGCTTGTTTATAGATTGTATCCATTGAGATGATGCTAACATGACTCTATTGAGATCTCAGGTACAATGGCACCAAAAGGCAAGGCAAAGATAAGGCTACCACTTCACAAAAAGAGCAAGGAGAACCCTCCTCGATGCAAACACTTCGACTCACTCTTGGAATTAAGTGGGATACTTATGAGGAACTTCTAAGGATGTCGACTCTGATGATGATTCCGATGCAAAGGGGTATGACCCCAGACATAGAGAATGAGTCCGACTAATCAGGTTTTTCTTATTTATTTTCCACTGAGGACAGTGTGTCCCGTCTAAGTGTGGGGTGCTGGTATTTGCATGCTTTACTTCTCTATCCGCATTTACATTTGCATTCATGTTTGTTTGCTTAGTTTTTCATTTTTTTTGTTTTTTGTAAGTAGTTAAAAAAATTTTTTAACGTAGCTTCGCATGAAATTATTCTAATAGGCAGCATGAGATTATAACAAGAGTATGTGCTACAATTATGACTGTTGAGACGTTTAGGCTCTAGTTGTGACTCATTATGTGATATTGTGTGGTTCAATTCCTTTACTTGTTGGGTCGAGAGTCTATATTACTTCCAATCAAGTCGACCATGTGCCTTGTGTGTGTGAGATAATAGTATATTTTATGTTTGTGGCTGATGCTAGAACTTGCCTGGTATGTATGCAAAGCGAAAATAAGGAGTGTAAGTTTAGGAGATGATTTAGGCATTTATTTGGCAACCTACATATGTTTACCTTCGTTTTACCTACCCTTGGACATCATCCTAGTTAAACCCTTTTGAGCCTTTAGCCTATTTCTTTGACAACCTCGTGTGTAAGCCTAATCCATTTTTTTAAGACCGTAATTTGATCCAAATTCCTAAGTGCTTTAAAGTGAAAAAGTCATGTGACAACATAAGAGGAAATTGGGTAAGTATGATGCTTTAAATTGTAATGGTGCTTGAATGTGTTATGAAAAAAAAAGTGCTAGTATAAGAGGTATGTTGTGAAAAGAAAAAGGAAAAGAAAGCTGAAAAGTGAGTTATGCTTAAAATTGAAAAACAAAAGAGGAGAACAAGGGTGGTACAATAAAAGAAAGAAGAAAGGTTGAAAGAAAAAAATGTCAATGATACAATGTGATGTATTAAAGTGCTTAGGAACTTAGTCACTATTTCTGGCCAAAATAGTCCTACCCGTCCCTTAACCTACATTACAACCATCAGAAGACCTATTTGATCTTAATCTTCGCATTCTGACATTTAGTGGAGTATTACACTAAGGGCAAGCCTATGGTCATTAGTTGCTGCATACGAATTCTTTGTGAAAGCGAGAGGAAGGATATTTTGATACCCATGTTTGAAAAATATGCTATACTTGTGAGTGACGATGGGTAATATATTGTGAGACACACATGGTTGATGAGTTTTGGATAGCTGTATATGATTCTTTGTGCCTTAACTGTTGAATACGAGTTGACCACCATCACGAGTCTATGTTGGAGGTTAAACTGTTTCTATTAATGATCGGAAAACTACTCTTTGTTGACAATTGTTGTGCTTGTCTTGATGAATATTTTGTGTTGTTGCTGTGAAACCCTAAGTTGATGTTTAGAGGGACATGATATTTTGTTCGAGGACGAACAAAGCTGCAAGTGTGGGGTGTTGATGATAGGCGATATTATGCGCCTATATCAATATATTTTGCCCATATTTGTGCCATGTTTTGAGAACAAATTATATATTTCATGCACTTTTAGTCCTTCTTCCTGTAAGTGAGCTAACAAACATGATTAGCAAAGTTTCAGGTATAAATGATGCAGAAATCAGCATTTTATGGCTTACTTGACGCCAAAGAAAGCTCACGAAGGAAGGAACGTAAGATTGGACTCCTAAAGGACCAAAAGTGATGCATGGGAAATCTGTCCCAGGCTAAAACAACATTTCTGAAGACTTTGGAGACTTTCAGTAACTTATTTGGATTAGGATAATAATACATTAACCTAGTACAATTGGGTTAAGTATTTCATTAGTTTATTAGGATTAGGATAATGATACATTAACCTAGTACAATTGGGTTAAGTATTTCATTAGCTTAGTAGGATTTGGTTAAGTATTTATTAGCTTAGTAGGAATAGGATATGAGTATTATAAATACCCTATCATGCTAGAGATTTATATTCATTCCTCCCTGAGTGGAGAGAGACAATCCTCCCTTAGTGGAGAGATACATTCTACTTCTCAATTACAACTCTTCTAATCTTCCCATTAATTCTATTTTTCTTCTTCTATTCATCTATTCAATTCTTAATTTCCGCAACAAGAGAAACGTTACTTTGCTAAGGAATTCACGCCTCACGCCTACCACTTGTGCTACACGAAAATCATCAATCTTGTGGTATATTAACAACAATGTCAATCGTGATCTCCTTCGCACTCATCGGTAACTAAACTTCTCTGTTGGGGTTATGGAAGCCGTATGAGATACTATCTATTGCTGTGAGTTTATGAGTTCGTGACACGTATGCTGCTTATATCATTATTCTCTTCATCTTAATGCAAATTCTTGTGGCTGCAGACGCATAGAATAACGCCAGTATAACATTTAACTTGTTTGAAAGAAAGGTTATTTGTTTGGAAAAGAGATAGTGTCAAGGTAGTAGGACACCCTTTCCTATTAAAAAGCTAGTGCCGTAACTGGACTAACCTCTTGGAGAATTCGTACCGTTAGACACTCTTTAAGCTCGAAAGAGTTAAAGTGAAATAATCCTCGAATAGGTCGAAAGACGCCTGGATTTACCATCGAATACAATTCTCTATAAGCACATGCATGTCACAATTCTACACACTCAAAGCCAATAGAGACGTATACCTCAGAAGGTGGACATAACCCCAACGCTTCAATTCTCATTGTTTACAACTTACGTAACAATCTTTCTCTTTTTACTTTGCTATTTTTCAGCTTTTACTTTATTGTTTTGATTACACATTACAATCCCCCCTTCTTACGAGACTTGCACTAAAAGTCTAGTAATCGTTGCCTACTTGTTGGCTAAGCAATTCCCTGTGGGATCGACACCCAACCCAGGTTGGGTTCTATATTTGCTAACGACCGCTTTACACTCCCACGAGAGCTGTAGATTGAGCGTTATCAGATGCAACAACCAAAGTAAGCTGAACTGCAAAAAAGTGAACCCATCTTTGCAATACTTGGATGCCTATCCGATACAAAATACAACTCTTCGGTATCTTCAATGCGGCTTCGCATTTGTTCAAAAAAAATCCATATGAGACATCACATTCCTTGTATGCTACACAAAAAGTGATAAAAAAATGTGATTCTCTGCATCCTGCGCCACTGCCGCCAGCAAAACTCCATTATACCTGCTCCTCAAGAAGGTACCATCGACAGCTATGCCTGTTCTCAAATGTCAAAAACCTTTAATCCAAGTACCATAGGATATAAAAAAGTACTTGGACCTTCTATTTTCATCTAGATGTAATGTCGTCTTACTTTCGGAATGTAATGGTAAGCATACAGAACTGCATACCCATGATTGAGTGTCCCCCTAACCAGGTCCTTGGCAATCCCCATGTCCATATATGTATATATATTCCAATAACTGACCAGGACACCCAAATTCGTAAGGAGTTGATTGGCCATAACCCTTGTTGAGGGCCTTTGCCATCGGGAAAACTACTCCTGAAATATTCACCAAGGACCTTTGTCGTGGCGTGGAATATTCATGTCTAGATCATCTAACCTATCATCAAAGAAGTCTTCTTGTTCTTCTTCTTCTACGTTCTGGTTCTTATTCTTTGTCTTCTTTTCAGCCATGTACACCCTTAACACCGGCCTGGTTGAATCACTTAGATAAGCACGCAACCAAACTTGATAGGTTATCTTGAAAGGCAGTACCCTCTGATTTTCAAAGGAGTTGTGCATGTAGATGATGGTGAGTTCTTCCGATTCATAATTCAGTCCACAAAAGCTGATGATTAAGCTCAAAAAATCATCATACAAAATATCACTTAGACTATCATAGCTATCGTCTCTAGTATTTTACCCTCCTTTCAATGCCATACATATCGATTGCTCTTCCTGATCCATTGACCATGACAATTCACCCCTATTGTTATTGATACCTCCATTAGTGGTACCTAAATAAAGTCATTCGTTAAAAAAAGTTGATAGTGATTTCATAGTGCCGTGAATGAATCCCAACAGATGTGTATCTATTACAACAGGTAAGTGATCAGTCGCAAAAGATTACTTACCTGTTGAGATTCATGTAACGCTCTTGAATATCTGTTGCAACAGATGAAGAGCCTTTTGGGATTGATGTTATAGTACTTAATCACCTTTGAAGTTTATTCCAACATATGAGTGACATGTTGCAACAGATAATTAACCTGTTGTGACAGATGAATTACCTGTTGCAATAGGTTAGTAATATGTTGTAATAGATATTTACCCTATTGCAGCAGACAACACTTCTGTTGGAATCGTGTTTAGATTCTGTTGCAACAGATTACTAATCTATTGAAACAGATATTTATCATGTTGCACCAGATAACTAATCTGTTGCAACAAATGTGTCATATATTGCAAGAGTTGACTCATCTGTTTAAACATGAATCCAACATATCAGTCTTCCATTGAAACGGATGTCTCATCTGTCACAACAGATGATTTATCTGTTTAAACAGATGGATCTTATGTTGGATTCATGGTCGGGTTTTATCCATTGTTGAAAAAACAACAATACAATAGCAGTTACCTAGATGACAAATTCAACCAAAAATCATAATTTAACTTAACAAGGTCTCCTATGAATTAATGCCAAAGTGGAAAGTGATATTCGCAACAAAATTTGACCTAAGAAATTGGTCAAATAGCAACAGTAGCGGTAACAACAACAATAAACGGTCAACAAGAAGAAGATGAAGATGATAATGAAGTAGAAGATAATGAATAAAGCAGCAGCAATAATGAACAACAAAAATCGCTAAGAGAGAGTGATGTGTGAGCCCATGCTAACATATTTAAAGCTTTTAACTCTAAATAATTGTGAAGTCTTGAGCAACTTTAGTCGTTTTTTATTATTTTACTTTGATTTGGCAGCAAAAGTAGAGAAGAGGGGGAACCACAAATAAAGGAAGCAAAAAGCAAGAAATCGAAAGCAAATAGAGAGCTAAGTGTGGCTGACGACATCCATGACACGCCGTCAGCCTGGTGATAGGCTGTCACGGATTCCTTCAACCTTAAGCACAAGATGTAAAGTTACAGGAATTTTTTGTGACGGCAATCATGACACATCGTCAAGATGATGATAGGGCGTTACCATCGTCGTCAACCTTAGGCAGCAGGAGATGAATTTGCAGAGAAGTTGACGACGTCCGTGATAGGCCGTCAAGTTCATGATAGGTCATCACGGGCGTCGCCATCTAATCCGAAGAAAATCAGAAACTTTAATTTTATTTCCTTATTTAGGGTTAACTATTTAAAAACCTTGTTTTAGGGTTTTTAGGGGAATTTTTATCCATCATCCATTGACATATTGACAATATACGAATTTTCTCTCTCTCTCTTTCTCTAAATCAATATTTCAGTGTTTGCTTTATGATTCAATTACAGGTTCACTTTTGATTTCCTTCATTATTGTAAGTTAATCTTCTCAATTATGAATTCAATTTTTGTGCTTAGTTCTTACATCATGAGTGGCTGAACACCCTTAACCTGGATTATGGGATCTAGGGTTAGGTCATGATAAGGTGGTAATTAATTACTAAAGGTTTAATAGGTATCAGGATTTCTTGGTAATTCTGAGATTAGAATTTATGTCTGTTGGTTGCAAACAATAGGCGTACCTACTTTGGTTTGCTTGAGAAAGAAATCATAAACAGTAGGAAGTGAATTATCAACAGGGACTCAAAAAAGGCTTCGTTTAATAATCAGCGTTGTAGCAAGGTTGATTAACCTGAGGTAAAATCTGGGCAGTGAGTTGTGATTCCCTAAGTCCGAGAGAATTGGGAAATTAGACGCTCGAATAGGTTGAGAGACATTTGAGCATATCATCGATAAAGATAGCTTGTCATCCTAACCACCGTGAGAACCTTGAGTTAATGGTGGCATCTGTCATGTTCTGTAAGCCCTAGTGAACATAATCCTAATTATCTCATAAAATCTTGGTTACAAACATTAAATTCAAAGTGATAAATAATTATCTGCAAAACTTAAACCCCCATTTCAGGAAACAGTAAACTATCAGTAAATTATATCGTAAACAACTGGAGTTCACACCTTATTCCCTGTGGGATTCGACCCCAACCTAGTTAGGTTTTATATTGACAACGATCGCTTACACCCATTCAAGAGTATAATTTAAGCGTTATCAGAGAGAAAACAACAGTGGGTGAGAAGAGAGAGAAAGGCGCCTTTTTTTCCCTTTGTTTTTCGTTATATAGATAAATATTTAGATCAAAGTGTAAATTTAAAAACTTGTGTGCTATTTTCAAACTTTTCCAACATTCTTAATCCATAATAAAGTAATTGTCACCTCCACTCAATAATTAAGACTTGTGTCACTTACACCCCATTTTAAAACTCTTTTGTCACCTACATCCCAAAATCCCTTGTTAGTCTTGCTTCTTTTTGTTCTAATTCACTTCGTATCGCCCATCTTGACTTAATAGTTCCACTTTTATTTATTCTTTTTCTTTTTTGCACGTTTGACTTTTGGGTTGAGAATATTGATTATGCACATATCATCGTATGGTAAACATATGAGAAGATGACGTTGTGAGGTTAGAAAGAGCAACTTTAAACAGATTTTTGGTATGTTGGTCGTGTAATATTGAAGAAGTTTTACTTTCGGTAGAGATGATAAATGAAGTGGAATGGGGTAAGGTATGGAGGGTGAGGTCTTACAATCCCACAAATATAATTTATCTTGTCAGTCTTGCTTTCTTTGTTCCAATTTATTTTCCGATGCCCATTTCGACTTAATTTCTCCTTTTATTTTGCCTTCGTTTCTTTTTTAGCACTTGCAATAGCAATATTATAATAGTACACTACGTCGAACGGGACTTAATAGACACCTCTTTCACCGAAAAATTAGTGTAAACTAGTAATTTATTTAAAGTATACATCATATATGTTGAATCTTTTTATCTTCTTTGTGTGATTTACGTCTTTATATTTCGTACTCTTAATGAGATTCTGGCTCTGTCAATAATAGAAGTCATAACTAACTCAAAAAATAATAGATACTAAAATTCTTATTTATTTAGATAATAATTTTTGTTAATGACAAACCATGGTACACGCATGCAACTTACGCGTTCAAACATTAGTAGTGTAACTAATATAACGGGAATTCGCAATTTCTATTCTGCCGGTATACTCTGGATAAATTCAACTCTGGTGTAATAGCTCATAAAGAGAAAATATGCACATGACAACAAACCCAAGATTCCTCATTTGGGAGATCCCCTACACAACAAACTTGACCACCACTGAATTATCGTCAACCTCAAGTTAAGATATTTCAGAATTCAACTAAAAGTAGATTAATTCAATTAATCAATAAATAGAAGTGTTAAAAGAAAACACAACCAACCGGGAGAGAAAAAAATAAGTATAATACATAAACGTGTCCTTTAATATAGCCTAAGCTGGCATTTGGGCCCTCCAACTTTAGATGTATATAAGTAGACACTTAAAATTATATAAATTTAAATAAGATATGACGTAAATACTCCCTTGAAATATCACAAAAATTTCAAGGACTCGTCTTTCCTTTACGGGGATCATATTAACCCCTTTAAACTATTTTAAAGTGTAATAAATACATCAGTTGTGTTGAGGTGGAATGGAGAACGTGCTCACTACTTGGAAGCAAGCGAGAGCCAAAAAATATGAGCAAAATTTGATTAACATTGGCCACATGTCCTTTTTTTATTCGAACATTTTACAACTACTTAGTACAATAATTATTAACATTAAAACTCAAATATATTTAATTGTTTTTACTTCGTGAAATATTTATTTCCCTCTTGCACAAATGTTTACACTAACTACATGGTGAATCACATTACATTGTGGACGCTCAATCACTTGAATATTCTGATTTGACTTTAGATTAATTTTGTATTTTAAAATTATAACTTAGATATTTAAACTATATGTAAAGTAATATAAGTTGTAGATATTAAAAAATAATAAGGAAAGCATTATAAATTGTAAATCTTCTTATATTAATGCCGTGTAAAAATATATTTTAAAATAATAATCAAATTCAATATAATTTGATTCTCAGGAATTGAAACATGAAAAGTATTATTGGACGGAGCTAATAGATAAAAAGTGATTCACCATATGGTTGAGTAAACAACAGTTTCTTCTCTACGAAGTTTCTTCCTTATAGATGATTTGAAGTTGGGGAAAGCAATAACTGTCTCCTTTCCAAGAAGGGATTTTTCTTCTTCAACGTCTATCGTTCTCTAAAGACACTCCACAAGCAACAGCCATGGAAGTTACATTGAGAATATGTGAAGATTCACCCATAAAGGGAGAGACAAAGTACTGTGCCACATCCGTGCGTGGAGGCAATGCTCGATTTTGTGCAAGGAATCTTGGGAGAAAAAAACCATATCGAAGCTCTTTCCACCACAACTAATTTCTCAGAGGACTCAAATCCCCTTCTTCTTCAAAACTATACTATTTTGGATGCTCCACAAGATGTTGCAGCTCCTTAGATGGTGGCGTGCCATACCACTGCTTGCCCTTACACAGTTTTCTACTGTCATTACACAATTATCAAAAGCAAGGTATTCAAGGTTTCATTAAGGAATGAAGCAAATGGTGATAGAGCGGAAGCAATTGCTGTTTGTCACTTGGATACCTCTGAATGGAATCCATCTCATGTATCCTTCCGAGTGCTCGGTATATTACCAGGAACATCACCTGTCTGTCACTTTTTCTTATCAGGTAATCTAGTGTGGGTTCCAAAAACAATTTCCAATGGACATCAAACGCTTTGAAGGATCGGAGCAGCTGCACCATGTTCTTGCTTTTGCATATACAGATGTTTACTTGTATCTGTTTTCTGTTTTTCGAGTATACCTGTTGACCATGCTTTTGATGATGATAAATAAATAAAATATATCTTTGTCCTACAAATTGTGCCAAAATATGTTTATTCAAAGTTTTCAAGAAATAATCAAGGACAATGGAAAAGGGATTTAGCCAGGGGCGGCTCAAGTAAGTCAACGATCTAAGGCCAAAATCAAATGGAGGCTTAAATTTAATAAAAAAAAGTTATTTTTTTCAACAAAATCTATTTTAAAAATTATATACTCATTTTTTTTGTAATAATTCTCATTTAGTTGGTAATATAATCAATGCATTCAATTTTTCTTGAGATATAATACTTCAAATATATTAAATTTCTTCTAATAATATTTTTATTATATATTTTTCTACACATAATATATATTATTACTTAAAAAAGTAAGGCCACTCAAATTTTGGACCCTAAGGCGGTCGTCTTTTTTTCAAAAGGGTAGAGTCACCTCTGGATTTAGCAATAGCTTATAGTTAAATCCTACAAGGATGTGGGTCATGATTTTTACGTTCATTCAAACCTGGATAGTTTTTTATGTATAAATAGAATCTACTACATTATTTCAACTCAGAAAAACGTAGTTTTTTAATGGTAAAAAGGGATAACATCGTAAAAGCTTAAAGGTGGCATATGCAGAGTGTTATGAGCACAAATGCTGATGTGGAGGACAACTTGGCAGCCACGGTGGACAATAATATTTCTCAACCTACAAGGAGCAAGCAAATGACCATTCCCTCTAAAAGATTTACTGATTTTGTTGTGGGGTCCAGTAACAAAAAGTGAAGAGCAAGTTGGTACAAAACAATGAGTATTGCGTGTAATTTTGTATTAAGTAGCAGGGAGTAGGTAGAGAAAAGTCAGGCTATTTTTGTGTGGAGTCTTCTATCTTCTCATCCCCTATCTTCCTCTGTATCTCATCCCCATTTCTTCTCTCTTGTCAATATCAGTTCAGTGACCAATTCCTTGTAATTCCAACTAGTGAGTTCAATATTACAACAACTTCCTTGGTTATTTTGAGTTGTGTTACATTGGTGCTATCATCCAGAGGTTTCTCATGGAGGACCAAAGACTCAAGGCTCTCGTCGATGAATCGATTACGGAGGTAAAAGAATCATTTTCCAAGGATATTGCAGACATTCGCTATTTGTTACAGGAGGTTGTCCAGAAGTTCATTCCGGCAGGACCTCAAACTCGAGATCCAACAATGGAGGTCGGTCTTCCTCATCATGGGAAAGACGTTCCTGAAGCACCCACGCTCCGTCATAGACCGGCTCCGATTGAATTGGAACGATTCTGTGGAGAAAACTCGGAGGCATAGATTTTCCAAGCTGAACGTTATTTTGATTTCTATGGAATCGGAGAAACACACAAGATGACCTTGGCATCCTTTTATCTTGATGGTGAAGCTTTGGAGTGGTACCAGTGGTTATTCAGGAACAAGCAGTTAGTAGGATGGGATCATTTTGCTGAGAAGGCACAAATGCTTTTTAAGAAAAAAGGGGCTTGAATCAGCAGAGGGGCATTTGGCGAAGCTCCATCAGGTGACTACCGTATCTGAATATCAGGCTAGATTTGAGGCAATTGCAAAGAAAACCACCGACATCTCTGATGAGCTAATGGTAAGACTTTTTATTTCTGGGCTAAGGGAAGATATAAAAAATTCTGTTATTACTCATGAGCCCAAAAGTTATGAAGAGGCGGTTAACCAGGCCCATATCCACGAGCAATGTATCTAAGCTGAGAAAGGGTCGCTCCGACCCGCTCTCGCTAATAGAGGACCCCCTCTCTTACCCATCCCCAACTCAGCACCACAACAAAATTTTACAAGTACATCTCATATTCCCTCTACTTCCAAATAATTGTAAAATCGTCAACCCCTCAAACGCTTATCCCATGCCGAGGTACAAAGCCTTCGTGAACGTGGTCTATGCTACTACTGTGAAGAAAAGTACACGGTTGGGCACAAATGTACAGTACCCCACAACTACTTTTACTTACGAATGGTTCAGATATTGAGCTGACGTTGTCGGATCAATTTGCCTCCAACGATCTCTTGGCTGAAGAATTGCAGTACTTAGAGATCCAAGAGCACTCCGCCTTTTCGTATAATGCATTAGCTGGAGGAAACTCGGCTTTCACTTTTTGATTTATTGGTCATATTAATGGGCATCGGGTCCAGGTCTTGTTGGATGGGGGTAGCACTGATAATTTTATTCAGACTAGGGTGGCTAAATTTTTGCAACTTCCCATTAATACCACTTCTAGATTTCCAGTGGTGGTGGGAAGTGGACAATGACTATGGTGTGATGGAGTGGCAACCTCAACTTCTCTTATGGTACAAGGTTGTTGTCTTACTCTGGATTTATATACGTTGCCGATGCATAGTGCAGATGTGGTGCTTGGTGTATCGTGGTTGTCTACGCTAGATCGGGTGATTAAGGATTATGGAGCATGTTTTTTTGAGTTTCAATTTCAAGATAAATCATACTGCTGGAATGGAGATGCACCAGCTGTGGCCCAACTAGTACAATTGCATAGCCTCCGCAGATATGTCGCCACTGATGCAATATCTTCCTATTTTCGTCTATAATTAGTCCAATCTAATGCAACTCTTATTGACACCATTAATCCGGACTTGATGTTTATTTTGGAAACCTATGAGGACGTCTTTTAGAAACCACAAGGATTGCCTCCATCTCGACCACAAGATCATGCAATCCACTTGAAATCTGAGGCTGAACCAGTTAATGTTAAGCCTTATCGTTATCCCTACTTCCAAAAGTAGATTATGGAGAAGATGGTGGGTGATATGCTTAAAGAAGGAGTTATTCAGGCTAGTACGAGTCCATTTTCTTCACCAGTGTTGTTAGTGAGAAAGAAGGACGGAACTTGGAGGTTCTGTGTGGACTATAGAGCCCTTAATGCAATCACTGTGAGAGATAGATTTCCAATCCCAACTATCGATGAGTTGTTTGATGAGTTACATGGTGATGTTTATTTCTCTAAACTTGATTTACTGTCAGGCTATCATCAGATTCGGGTAAGGCCCGAGGATGTGGTTAAAACTGTTTTTCATACGCATGATGGGCATTACAAATTTTTAGTGATGCCGTTTGGTCTGTCTAATGCTCCTTCTACATTTTAGGCTACTATGAATGAGGTTTTTATGCTTCACTTTTGCCACTTTGTATTGGTTTTCTTCGACGATATTTTGGTGTATAGTGTAAACTGGATGGACCATATTAACCATCTGCAATAAGTGCTACAACTTTTGCGCCAACATCAATTGGTAGCCAAGAAAACCAAATGTTTGTTCGGTCCAACCTTGATAGAGTATCTCGGGCACGTCATATCTAATCAAGGCTTGAGTGTTGATCAGAGTAAAATTAAGGCCATCCAGCAGTGGCCTCCACCTAAAAATATTAAGGAACTACGTAGTTTTCTTGGACTTGCAGGATATTATAACCGTTTTATCCACCATTATGCAGCTATAGCTGGGCCTTTCACTGATTTGCTACGAAAAGATGTGTTTGTGTGGAATTCTATAATCCTCACTGCATTTGAAACATTGAAAAAGAAGCTTAATTCTACCCCGGTACTTGCTCTGCCGGATTTGTTTCAAGAATTTCAACTTGAAACTGATGCTTCTGGCCGAGGCATAGGAGCTGTTTTGTCGCAAAGAGGGCACCCGGTAGCTTATTTCAGCCAAAAACTAAGCACCCAAATGCAGGGGGCCTTCACCTATCATGGAGAGATGTTCGCCATTACTGAAGCAGTGAGTAAGTGGCGTCAATATCTATTGGGATGCAATTTTACTATTTATACTGATCAGCAATTTTTGAAGAACTTAACCAATCAGACCATTCAAACACTGGAGCAGCAAAAATGGTTTAGTAAGTTGGTTGGCTATGATTTCTAGATCATATATTGTCCCGGTAAAATGAACCAGGCTACTGATGCTCTTTCTCGCACAACTAAGGCGGTTGTAATGGCCTTTTCCACGAGGAGTTATGATCTGGAACATGAACTCAGGGAACTCAATAAAACACACCCAGAGTTAGTTAACACTCAGCGAAAGTTGGAAGAACAGCTTGATGTTGCCATTGGTTATGTTTTTCGTGACGGTTTACTATTTTTTAAGGGGAGATTGGCTGTCCCATATGATTCTCTGCTCCATTAACACTTGCTCCTTAAATTTCATAACACTACCATTGAGGGACACGTAGGGGTGGCTAGAACTTATCATAGGTTGGCTTCCAATTTTATTTGGAAGCACATGCAAAAAGATGTCCAGATTTTTGTTGCAGCCTGTCAAATCTGCCAGAAAATGAAAGATATGCACCACCACCCAGCAAGCCTATTACAACCATTACCCATTCCAGATTTGGTGTTTGAGGATATAGCTATGGATTTCATCACTTGTTTGCGTAGTTCAAAAGGCAAATCTACCATCTTAACTATGGTAGATCGTTTGATAAAGTATGGTCATTTTATTCCCTTGCCTGCCTCTTTTTCCACTCGAGTGGTTGCTGAAGATTTTGTGACTGGAATTATTTGCCTTCATAGTCCACCAAGAACTATTGCTACTGATCGTGACCCCAAGTTCCTGCATTTCTTTTAGCAGGAGGTCAACCATTTGCAAGGGACGTCTTTGGCTATGAGTACAGCATATCACCCCCAGTCCGATGGCCAATCAGAAGCTCTTAATAAATGTATTGAGCAGTATCTTCGTTGTTATGTTGCTGACATACCACATAAGTGGGTTGCAATATTGTCATGGGCTGAATATTGGTACAACATGACATACCAGACCTCGGCGGGCATGTCTCCATTTAAGGCACTTTACGGAAGAGAACCTCCCACCATAGCACGTTATACGTTGGGAAGCAGTCCTAGTGAGCTAGTGGAAGAGTATTTTGTGGATCGTGATAAGGTTTTGGGCCTTTTAAAACTCAATCTGCTTAAGGCGCAAGCACGGATGAAAAAGTTTGCTGACAAACATTGCAGTGAGCTTGAAGTTAGTGAGGGAGATTGGGTGTTCGTCAAGCTCAAACCATATCGCCAAAACTCTGTTCGCTTGCAGCAACACTCCAAATTAGGTCAGCGATACTTTGGCCCTTTCAAAATCCTTAAGCGCATTGGACAGGTGGCTTACAAATTAGATTTACCTGATGATGCCCGCATTCACCCGGTCTTCCATAATTCGATGCTCAAGCATTGTGTTGGGGATCTAATACTCCCTATTACTCCTTTACCATTGACTGATTACACTGAGGCTTCCCAGAACCTTGTGGACAAGGTTCTTTCTGAGGAGGAAAGTATTGTTATGAGCATAAATGCTGATATAGAGGACAACTTGGCAGCCACGGTGGACAATAATATTTCTCAACCTAGACGGAGCAAGAGAATAACCATTCCCTCTAAAAGATTTACTGATTTTATTGTGGGGTCCAGTAACAAAAAGTGAAGAGCAAGTTGGTGCAAGACAGTGAGTATTGCGTGTAATTTTGTATTAAGTAGTAGGGAGTAGGTAGAGGAAAATCAGGCTATTTTTGTATGGAGTCTTCTATCTTCTCATCCCCTATCTTCTTCTATATCTCATCCCCATTTCTTCTCTGTTGTCAATATCAGTTCAGTGACCAATTTCTTGTAATTCCAATTAGTGAGTTCAATAGTACAATGGCTTCCTTGGTTATTTTTGAGTTGTGTTACATAGAGCATCCAGACTAGTCTGTTTGCATAACAAAAGTATTAGAGTTTGTGCCCCAAATTTTGTTGATCTGGCCTTGAAAAGTTTGTGGTGCAACCGAAGTTTGAGATTTTTTTAGGGGGTCTGTGGTGGTAGCAGAGGACCGATCCTGGAGCCCACCACTGATCTCGTTGGGGGTGCGGGGGCAAAGTCCCTGCGGTATGGACCTGTATGTTTTTGGGCTTAGGATTTATTTGTACGCACATATCATAAGTGCGATTTAGTGGGTTGTTTTGGACGTTTTCTATATGCGTCATTGAGACTTTCGTCTCCTCGTTGTATTCTTCTCCATCATAGTGAATTTCCTCCTCCTCTGCCCGTGGTTTTTTTCCGTCAAGGATTTCCGTGGTATGGACCCATGTAGATCCGTGAGGGTGCACGTGCACCTGGTAACTTTTTTACAAAATTATATATATATATATATATATATAGATACTGTAAAAACGTGGTAATATATTAATTTGTGCACCCATAATATCAATTGTCATTTGGGTGCACTGGTCTAGAAAGCAGGTGTAAGGTCTCTTGACCTGGGATGTCGCAGGTTCGATTCCTGGCTTAGCATTCCTTTTTCGTTTTTGTCTTTACAATTAATGAACCAGCCATTTAAATTTAATTTAATGTGTATTCTTATTTAATAAATCCATGGGCCATGGCAATTCTCCAATCCCAAAACCAAAACTGTCAAGCCCACAATATCAAATCCCTAAAATTTACAATTTTTCCAAGTTTTCTTCAAGCCAAAGTATACCTCATTTGGCTATGAAAATCATAATTTTTTAGAGTTAGAGTTAGAGTTGAAGTTGAAGTTGGAATTAGAGTTGTGCTTGATCATAAATATAAATTAAAGTTCATTTTTAAATTATGTGAGAGAAATATGAATGAAAAAAGTGAAAACAAGTAAAACTTGTTTTGCCTTTTCCAAATATAATTTTAGAATTATATTTGAAATTTTGATGGCCAAACCCATCTTTTTTTCACTATTTTCACTAAAGTGAAATAATTTTTCGAATAAAAAGAAAATATTTTTCATGACCAAACGACTATTAAATATATGTTAGAACACGCACACTCAACTGATAACTTTTTCAATTCTCTCGCTACTGCAACTGTAGAGAGAGCTTTTTCATCCATGAAACATATCAAGAATGAGTTGTGTAGCAGTATTTGTGATGCATTTTTTAATTGATTATTTAGTTTGTTAGATTGAGAAAGGTGTATTTGTAAATATAAGTAACGATGCAATCATTGACCATTTTCAGAATATAAAATACGTCGATGTCTAGTATGAAACGATAATCTACTTTTGTTATATTAGTACTAAATTAACGTCATTTGATCATTTTGAAGTTTATACTTTGATCGTAACTTTTTTTGTAATTTTTAAGTTTAAAAAAATTGTACGCCAAATTATGTAGTTAATAGACATGACCATGTTAAAGATAATAATGCACCCTCTATTTTCAAATCCGGGGTTCGCCTCTGCACGTGCGTTGCACGTATATGAATGTCGAGGTCATGTAGTATGTAGTTGTATTAAAGGATGATATTATTAAAATAAAGTACAAGTTTATTTGAATGATTAACGTTGATCGATGTATAGGAACTTGTTTGTTGTGGTCAAAATGATCGAATATCGGTAAAACCTATGAGGATGAACTTTAAAAAATTAATTAGATGAAATTTACTTATTGTAAAGTACAACATGTAATGAAACGTATATCTCCTAATACTTCTTCTTTATAGATAATATTCTTGGTGTATGTTTGTTTTATCTGTCACTATTATGTTGCCATGACCAGGACTCTTGTAGCCATCGATAGTATCTGTTGTGTTGCCATGACCAGGACTCTTGTTGCCATCAATCATTAATAGTATCATTCTTGAAAGAGGGACATAAAATTGGCAAAGTAAGAAAACAAGTTGTGATAGATACTAGATACTATTCAATATTCGGATTATTTGACATGTACTTTATTTATCTTATTGCAAAACATTAATTAAGTATATAATAGTTCATTTTGGACGAATTTAAAAGGATTCTTTGCAGAGGAAGAAAATTGAATTCTTCGATAAAGAACGTAATTGGCAGCATATTTACACATTTTAATTTCTATATGGACGGCATTGTTATCGAAATCTTCTATGAATCACCCATGTGTTGTTGCACAAGCTAAGCAATTAGAATAGTGCAAGATTTGTGTTAAGTGCATTTTCTTTCAAAACTATCACAAGGGGCAATTGCATTACATTCAACATGGAGACTGATTTTCTTGAATTGCCATAAATTTATTTTTACACAAAATCATAGCAATGTAAAGTAGGTACTATGAAATAAGAAAATAATCTCAAAGAGTATTAGAAAAGTAAATCAAATTACATGATTAACACTTGTAGGTCAAATACCCCCAACCTATAGTCGAAATCTCAACTACATACTCAACCTTTCAATTAGACCTATTACCCCTGGTCTATTTTTTTGTATATTTATTACCCCCTAAATGCTGAGATGGCAAGGAAGGTGAGAACACCCCCTCTAGGCGTGTTGGTTTAGTCCCAGCACATCTAAGATTAAAAGTTCAGCCTTCCACATTTATTATACACGTCATTTATTGTTTATTTAATGAAATAAATATGGAAAATTACTCTCTCTCTCTTCCAACGGTCATCTTCTTCCTCTTTATATGACCCATGTCTTTCTCCACCATTTTCCTTCATGTTCCAGCATTTTTTTTCTTTCTTTTCTCTTTCTTTAACTTACTTTTTAGCTTTTAATCCCAATTTTACTTTGATTCTTGAATTTTGTTTTGTGATTTGGTTCAACTATTAATTCTGGGTTTTAATTTGATGAACGATTTTGTTGGAATTCATGAAATGATAAATTCGAAATTGAATAAGCTTTGTATGAATGAATCAGATCCAATGGTCAATGCTGTTGTGAGATGCAAACATGGTATTTTGGTTGACTTGCAAACTTTATGGTCGAAGTCAAATTCGGAAAGAAGATTTTGGTCTTGCCCTACTATGGTGTATGTATTTTTGCATTGTATTTTGCTGTCAATTTATATTCAAATTATGATAATGTCCTGATTTCTAAAAAAAAAAATTCAGTCTCAAAATGTAATTTTTTCTATGGAGGGACAAAGAAAAAGTGGATCCAAGATCAAATTTTATCATTCCAAGATTTTTGAACAAAATCAATGAGTTGGAAGAAGACTTATGGCTTAAAAAGGCCCAATTGATAACTTGATGCGGGAGAAGAAGCTTAATGGAAGATGGAGACGGTGTAGGTTGAATAGGAAGATATTTTTATGTATTTTGATTTGTGTTGTTGCTATGTTCATCAGCAACAAATGAACTGAAAGTAGTTGCTAGATATGGTCGACTATGGTGTAAATTTTTTATACCTCTCTAAATATATTAGACTATGTTCTATTATGTTGTTTTTTGCGTAGTCTTACTTCAGATGTTGTTGTGCTGATGCTATGTTATTGTTTGCACTTGTGCTGCTGGTATTTTGAATGTTTGCACATTCAAAATTGTGTTGTGTTCCTGCTACGTTATTGTTTACACTTACAAAATTGTGTCGTGTATTGTTGCTATGTTATTGTTTACACTTGCAGTGTCTTGTCTTGTTGCAATGTTATTGTTTACAATTGCAAATTTGTGTATTGTTAGGCAAAGTCCCGTGCTACTGCTATGTGTTTACACTGAAATTGTGTAATGACAATGTTGTGTTGCCATTATATCAACTTTACAACCATTTAACACAACAATAATGGGTAATGACAACATTCATCAACAAAACATTCCAACTTCACACAACATCATCATTCATACCAACCATTAGGCACAACATAATCATTCATACCAACTATTAGGCAACATTCATTAACAAAATATATATACAACACTTTAATTGTTTTCCAATACCAAAATAAAATTGTTTTCATGTCAACTGATCTAACTTAAAACAGTGCTTAAAATAATCAACATCACTACAATTTTCAGGACATCTTGGACTTTGAAGAAGTGTTTTTTTGACTTGGATTATTTGAACTGCTTCTCACATTCTTTTTTCTTTTCTTCTCTTTAATCTCTTGTAGTTTTTTTTGTTGATATTGCTGCTTTACCATTCCATTTCAGCTTACTGGTAGAAGTTGGTGTATGACCAATGTTACCAGTTATATCAGCTGATCCTGTTAACCTTGCATGACTAGTAGAGCAGATCTTACTGCTAGGCATGTCAGGCTACAGTGAAGGAAAAAATTTATTCAAAGACTCATACATTAAAGACTCATATGTACATAAGATACAACACAGCTAGATACTTACATTTAGGACTTTGAATTTATTTTCAGCTTGGAACACACCCATTCCCATTACTTTTGACATTTTTCTCTTACTAAAATGTAAGACCCCACCATGGTACCATCTTAGAGTTATCAACGTAAAACCATTCATGTCTTACCTGACGACAATAAATAATCAAATAAGACATTGTAACATAGCAGAAATATTTTGAAAAAATAAAAATAAAATTCATGAACATGCTACATAATTCAACACCAAAATAACAAGATATTAACATGACCGTGCTATTAAACATCATTGATTTTTAAATTTTGTCATGTTAACAACAAATCGGAGAAAATCCTAATTTCTAATAAACCAACTTAAACAATCAACAAAAATCGTAATTTCGAGGTTTAGCATAAAACCCTAATTAATTTTAACTCACTTTTGAGAAAAATCACTCAAACTAACAACATAGTAACACACACGTCCTATTAAACACAACTGAAATTTTAAGTTTTCATATTAGGAGAAAAGCCCTAATTTCTAATAAACCCACTTAAACACTCAACAAATCATGTACTTATGAACGAATTATGCTATTAATCGAACACTTAGACAACGTCATAACAGAAAGTTAGTTAATTTCACTCAATTAATTTGTAAAATTAGAGATTACCTAAAAACCCTAATTCAATTTTTTCAGTTTAGGAAAAAAAAACACCTTGATACAGCAATAAGATAATTGTTTGAAAATCCACAACCAAAATATTTTGATTAGAACAAAAATCATCCAAAAAAACTGATGAAATCGCGGTTTAGAAAATAGAGAATAGAGGAGAGAGGAAGATGAAAGGTTTAGAGAGAAGAGAGAGGAGAGAGGAAGATGAAAGGTTTAGAGAGAAGAGAGAGGAGAGAGGAAATGAAATTGAAAAAATAAAAGAGATATTTTGTTTTGTTTAGGTGTGGGTTAGGTGGGCTAGGCACGTAAAATGCACGAAAGTCTTTTTACTTGGTTTGTGTTGCCAACTCAGCATTTAGGTGTAATAAATATAGGAAAAAATAGATCAAGGGTAATAGGTCTAATTATAAGGTTGAGTGTGTAGTTAGGGGTAATAAATATAGGAAAAAATAGATCAGGGGTAATAGATCTAATTATAAGATTGAGTGTGTAGTTGAGATTTCGACTATAGGTTGGGGGTATTTGATCATTTTCTCATTAAATGAATAATATTTTTGTACCGGAAATTTTTTTTCCTAGTTGCCAGTGATTCGAAAGAATACAAGCTTAATTAACTTCTTTATGCTCTTTTAATTTTAGCAACAATTTGACAAATAAATTAATTGACGAGGAAAAATAATTATACAATTTGCAATAACTTATTTGAAGTTGAAACAAAACCATAAATTGTTTTTCTCCATGCTAAATTACTCAAAGTAGATAGACTCGACACTTTAAGGTTGAAACTATGCTAAATTATTAAAGAGATTAGTCAAGAACCAATTATTTAATAAATTATACGGACAAAAAAGCATTGTCCTATCCAAGGTCTGGTGCAATAAATACTTTCAAGATTTCTTTCTGGGATGAAGAATGCTCAAAAGAAACTTCCCATAGGTAACATTGTCCACAAGTTTAATAACCAAAATACTTTCAGATGCTCATGTTGCAGGGTGGATAAGAATAAAATTCTAAACCATCTCTTTGTTTCTAATGATTTGGCCATAAGAGTTTGGAATTTTATCTCCAGTCCTTTGGGCTTAAGTGCTAGGGCTACAGCTATTCAAGGCATTTTGTGGTGGAACACCCTGCGAAAAACTATGCTCATGTGCTTTTCTTGAACATCACACCTATAATTGCCTGTTGGTGAATCTGGGAAGCCAGGTGTGGTAAGAAATATGACGACAAAACTTTAATTTCTCTAGAATCTGCCAACAAATTTTGGTCCAAGTCAAGACTGTCATGGGTAAGAAATTTTGCAACATGGAATGAGATTTGAGTTGGTCTAAGGTTTGTACTATTGTGGAGATTTATAGACCAAGATTACAGGTTAAATGGATAGAACTTTTGCTATATGCATTATGGAATGGGATTAAGGTCATTGGCAAAGCAGAAGCTGGTTGTATTGTTAGGAAGAGAAATGGACAGATAATTATGGCCTTTGCTGCCCCTATCCAGTTCTGTACTAACAATTACTTTGAAGCTCAGGCTTCTCTCATAGGTATATTTCATGGTGCTGCTAACAGTTACTTCACAATATTCTTGAAATGGACTCCTTAGTTTTGGTTTACATGATCTTGGGCAAGTATAATACTCCCCGAAACATTTAATGAGAGATGCAAAAAATCAAACAAATGGTTCAGGAAAGGAGAATCCAAGTGCAGCACTGTTACTGAGAAGGGAATCAAGTAGCAGACATCTTAGCTACGTCTCTGGATAACGAGGAATTTTACTACAATGTGGTTGAACTTCCATGTGATGCAACAGGTAGTTCTATAATGGATAGACTTCATGAATGAGCGATAAAGATTGTCAATTCCACACCTTGAACAAATTTGTGCTATCTTATGAGCTGGAGACTTCTTTCAGTCCCGTCTAGCAAAACTGTGAATACTCAAGGTTATGCTTATAAAACATCTTAGAGACCACTGCTTCAAGGAGATCATTAAGCTTAGCGGAAGATCTATATCATCATCATATTCCCTATTGTTCAAAGCCAATCTTATGAAACATCAAATAAAAAGAGCAATTATGTATCTGAGATAGAGCATTTGAAGCACATTTAGCTTTTATGGACCACGAGTTTCTCATGGGAGCTCACTGACATTAAGAAATTTTTTGTCATCCCCTGTGCAACTCTATTTAGAAATGGCAAATACAATTTGATTTGTTTCACTAAAGAAGGCCATTTGGATCATCAGTTGTCTTATGTCTTGAATATCGTCCAAAAGTTGCCAAGAAATTCTAATCTTAAGGAAAATTTCTACTTAATTTTAGTAATGAACAAACCATCCCTTAGGAGATTTTCTTTTTAAAAATTAGGTGATATCTATGTACTAAAAATAAAAAATTTGAAAAGAAAGATATAACAGTAATTCTTCATACTCCATGAAATAATGGAACCAAAAAACTTGTGTCAAGAAAATTCTACTACCAAAGATATTATTATAAATTTTTAGTACTCAAATTGTTTATCAAAAAAAACTATCTAATCTGCTACATTATTAGTAATATTTAAATAAACATTGTTTTCTAGAAAATAATACCCGAAAATATTTTATTGGATATTAATTTTAAAAGGTAGGTAAGTTTTAAAAATGATGTCATTATTGCCAAATAGACAAGAGCATCAAAATCGGTGATCAATGAAGTTGTTTCTATTATAAACACATGTAGTTGTTGTTTACTGTAATAGTAATCCACTACCGCGAAAAAAGTTATTTCTCTTGAAAATATTCTCCAATTATGACAACCAAGAAAGAATCTAAATTGTTATAACTATTGGGAGGCTAACTTTTCATGTAATCTACTCACAGTTGTAATTTACTACATGAAAACACAACGAATCACAATGATAATTTACTACACAAGAACACATAGGGATGATTAATTTCTGCATTTCTATTAAGTTACCCAATGATGAATGCATCAATTACGTAAAATGGTATCACAATCACCTCGTACAATAATACACATGCCAGAATTTAGTTTTATCTTAAAGTGTCCTTTTGACACTAATTCTATATCATCATCTCTTCAAAGAAGCAATACTCACAAATTAATATCCACTACTATACGTACCCGAGCGTTGCGCGAATTATTTCAAAATGAAAAAAGAGCTGAGGTAATTGAAAGAATCTTGTCTTCAAGTTCTGATCATCTTAAATATTTGCTAAAACATTATGAAGTTATACTAACAAAACACCGTAATAACATGAAAGAAACTGAACCACAAAAAATTAAATACATTTTCTTAAAAATTCACATTGAACATCAATTTTATCCACTCCAACATCTATTTATGTTTCATGAATTGTGGCAAGATAGGAATGATGGAAAAATCCTTTCAGCATTGCCCTTCACCAAAATTGCACCTGACAAAACATAAAAAATATATTTCAACAGTCATACTTATATGAGAAAAATCAAATTGGTGTTAGCATATTTGGAATTCAGAATTTGAAATAATGAAAAGTATTTTTGTTAAATTTGTTCCTTGATGAAATTTCTTGTTATTTATTATTGAGAAATGGTATGAAAAAGGAGGATAATGGACCTCACTTAATTTCAACCTCGTTGAAATCTTTTTCGTTGTCCAGTTAACTTTGTTAAAACTCTTTCTTCATAAAAATAGTTTCTACCCATTTGATATACCAACTGAGATTGCAAAATCGACAAATTTAGACTTATTTCTATAATTGTTTCAATAATTGCGAATCTATAATTGTTTCTCCCAAATAACTATCTTTTTGAAGATAATCTTAAATTATATAATAGCACCTTGACAGAAAAGTCATTTTTAATGTCATATCCTTAATATAATTTCAAATCTTCAGTGTCAAGATATGACCTCATATGATGCTTTATATTAATTTTAAAGGGAATTATAGTTTATTCCAAGTAATTCAAATGCTTAATGAAAAGTATTTTGCCTCCGAATGCACCTATTTTAATATGGATAAGACAATAAAAAGAACAACCTACAAGTTTCTGGCTTGATTCTATGCCCAACAGGCATTGAACAACACTGGTTATTGTAAGGCAAACTTCAAAGGTTGTTTACCACTACTGAGAGTAGGACTTTCTCTCCATGCAACCTTAACAAACCACTCCTGATGAATCTATATGACATCTAAAAGCACATTTCCACACTTCAAATTAAGTGACCGGCCTCTCATTTTCATGTGATCAAACTTGCAATGCAGCCCCCCGCCCCAAACGAAAGAAAAGAAGAAGAAGTTCATGACATGCTACGAAACTATCCAATACAGAAATAAAAAGGAATTATCACCTTTAAGAAGTGTGGAAACTTTTATTTCCAATTTGATACATTATCCTTAATCTGAATAATAGCCTTCTGGGTAAATTTCTTGGTATAACTGTTCTAGCCAATTTATGGTTTCAATTTCATAGTCTATTACTTTTTATAATATTTTTTTCTTAATATCTATAATTTCTATATCTTTAAGTATATATATAGGGTTAAGATCTTAAGATAATCTAGATGATCTATTTTTTAAAATTGGTTTTATTATAATATTTTGTAGTTGTTTGTTTTATCCTTAGTAGTTTTTGCATATTTTTATTAAGAAATTCTATATATTTTTTGTTTTTATTTTCCATGTATTTGTCTATATTTGTTTTCATCTATAGCTACAAATCAGCTAACTCAGCAGTGTGCAGAGCTATGTCGATCGGAAGACATTAAAGCTCCAGAGCTAGAAGGAGACGTTGGGACACTCCATAAAACCCATAACATTTATCAATCTACTTCTGCAGGTACAAGCAAAGGAGTTAGTCGACCAAGATACCAGAACACAAATATGAATAAAATATTTGAAAAACCATTTACACCAAAGGCTTGCTTTGCAGCCTTCAGTTCTTTTTATTTATAGAACGAAAAAAGAAACTTTACATCATCTTTACACGTTTTTTTTTTAAATGCTAAAAAAGGCTACTAAAAAAAGTCAAAAAGGCTACTACCTAGCCCTATAGCCTTTAAAGAAGTCTAGAAAAAGTTAAGTCTAAAAAAGTCTACATAGGCAATAATTACAATTCTTTTACGTAAAGAAAAATCTATACAATGAATTCAATATCTTATCTCCGTTGATGTTGTCGTATCTGTTATATCTCTATTATTGCTTCTTATGGTATCAGAGCCCAGTAATTTAAAAAGTACAGCAGTAAGATATATGTTAGTTATGAGAGAATTTATCTATAATTATTGAATTAATTATGAGAAGACCATTTAAAAACAGAGAAACTTTTAGAAAAATTAAAGAATCTTTAATTAGTAATTATTCAGAATATATAAGTCTAAATAAAACAAAAGAAAACCCACAAAGATTAGCCTACCTAATTACATTAATATCTAGTATTGAAGTAAAATTAATAATCCATTTAAAATCTAGGAGAATGAGACACATACCACCTAATTATGATAAAATTATATTTAGATATCCACCAAGATATTATAAATATGGTTTAAATGAATAAAGTGCAAAAATACAAAGAATTAAAATAAATTATTTTTGAAAAACGTAAAGAATTAAAAATAAGAATAGAAAGACTACATTATAATATATTTGCCGGAGTTAGTGAAAATTCAATAAATACACAAAAAGATGAAATATCAAAATTAGAATCACAAATAGACAGTTTAGAATATATATATACCAACATGAACTATTCACAATAAAATGAACAAAGAAGAATTTATAATAGATGAAAAAATATATGAAAATCACGAAGGATTAAAAATAAAAATAGTATTTTCTAATCTAGTAAGAAGATATAAGAAAATAGGTGAACATTTATATCTGATGTTAGAAAAAGAAGAATTAAAATTAGAAGATAAATTGACAGCAATGGTAAGAATAGAAAAAGAAAATGAAGAAATAGATAGGAAAAAAGAAATAGAAAAAATTAAACAACAAACTACACAAGAAATACGAAAAATAGAAGAAACTAAAAATAGTAGGATTGCTGAATTAGAAAAAGAACTACAAATGTTAAAAGATTTGTACGAACAAAGATAAAAGGAAAAAGAAGAAAAAGATAGGGAACAAAAATTACTAAACGAGATAAATCAATTTAAAGAAAAATTAGAAATAAAAAACAAAGAATTGGAAATAAATAATATAGACGTTGAAGAGACAGATAATTATGATTCAGAAGATAGTGAAACATATACAGAAATATTAACAAATACAAAAAATTTAGAGATCAATGAAAAATAAGAAGTAATTAATGAGGAAAACTTAGAAAGTACCAACACAGAAATAAATACTCTTGATAAAAAAGAAGATGAAAATATAATACCTAAAACAGCAGAAATAAGAAAACCTATATATTATAAGAATAAGTTTAAAAAATACAATGAATATGACAAATGGACACCAAAACAAATAGTTAATAAAAATTATAACTTCTTAGACCTAGACTGTGTAATAGATACAGAAAAAACAATACAATTATGGATAGGATATATGACAAAACAATTATTAGATAATAATATAAACATAACAGATGCACCAAAATATATAGAAAGAACATTAATAGGATCAGTAAAACTATGGTTTTCAAATTTAATTGAAAACATCAAAAAAGTATTAAGAGCTAATAAACCTATAGAAGGAACATCATCAACAACAACTAAACTAACACCTATAGAATTATTAAAAAAATATGAAACAGTTATAAAAGATGAATTTGGTAGTATGACAACAATAGAAGAAGAACAAGATGAAGAAAAAGATACAAATAGGAATTTAATGTTAAAATTAGCAATATGTAATATGTGTTATATAGATGAATATACTTGCGCATTTACAGAATATTATTATAAAGGAGCATATAGTATAGAAGAAAGTAAAGAAATAAGAAAATTATATTTTAATAAATTACCCGAACCATTTAGTTCAAAGATAATAAAAAGTTGGGAAGATGCAAAAATAGTAGATACGTTAGGAGCAAGAATAAAATTTTTACAACAATGGTATAGAAACTTATGTGAAAAATATAGAGAAGAATTAAAAATGGAAAAAACATTAATAAGAAATTTAACATGTTGCAAAAATAAAATAGCACCCCAATTCGGATGTGAAGAAAGATATTATAAGAAAAGAAAAAGACACAAGAAATATAAGAAATATAAAAAAAATAAAATACAAATACAAGAAACCAAGAAAAAGATACTATGTAAAAAATTATAAATACAAAAGACCATATAGAAAGAAGAAATCTATAAAAGAATGTACTTGTTATAATTGTGGAAAGTTAGGACATTTAGCTAGAGATTGTAAATTACCTAAAAATCCAAAAAATAAACAAATATCAGAAATAAAAATAGATAATACAGAATATATGCAGATAGATTATATAGATTATGAATTAGAAAGTGAGGATAGTATATATGAAATTTCAGAAAACGAAACAGATACTGAAATAGATAGTGAACTAGACGAATCAAATGACTGAAGAAGATATAAAAATAATAACAAAGGAAAAATATTTAAATGATGAAGGAACGGAACAAAAAATAACATTTGACAGTAACATATTTGATGAAATAAAAGGAAAAGAATTAGATTTAAGTGTAGAAAAAATATTTAAAATACCAACAATAAAAAATATGTTTACTAGGAAAAAAGACGAATATTATGTAGTATGCCAAAAAGAACATGTAATAGACTGTAGATATGCAAAAGGCAAAGCTAGTATACCACTAGTAACAAAAGGAATAATTAATAAAGAAATAAATGATATAAAAAAGTAAAGGAGATCCAATAAAATATGTACACCTTGGAGGTACAGAGATATTAATAAAAGCATATTTTAGAGAGGGAATAGATACACCAATAGAATTATATTTAGCAGATGATAGAATTATAAAACCTATAGAAAAAAGCATAATAACTGTCGTAAAAGGAAATCTAATATATCAAAAATTCAAATTTATAATAAGTGTAAATTATTCAGTAACGGTAACAGATAAAAATATAGATAAATCACTTGTATTATATTGGAAGATATCAGGAATAGAACTAACCCCAGGAAGTAAAATATTTACAGCAAGATGCAAAAATTTATATGTATTAACAACAAAACATAAAATAACAGGAAAAAATAAGATTAACAAAATACAAATAGAAAGTCCATTTGAACAGATTATAAAAACAATAGATTATAATGATTATAGCTACAGAGACATAGATATAGAAGAAAATTTAGAAATAGTAAATGATAGAATAAGTACAACGAAAAAAATAGTTGATGAAAAACCAGAATCATCAAGTTCATCAAAAAGAACAAGTTATGAAATAAATTCAATAAGTAATTTAAACCAATATTACATAACAGGAAAAATAAATGAAAAAGAATATTTAATACTCTTAAATACAGGACAAGAAGAAAATTATATAGCAAAATATCTAGTAAAGAATAAAGAAATAAAAACTGATAATGATATGTGCCCAGATCTACCAAGAAGTTTAATAAATAGTAAAAATATAGTAGAAAAAAATAATAATAGGAGTTAGAAAAATAAAAATAGAATTTGAAGTAAAGGAAGAAATGCAAAAAGCAGATATAATATTAGGAATAAAATGGTTAGAACAAGTAAAACCATATAATATAGAACATACACAATTAACCTTAACATATAACAAAGAGAAATTATTCTTAAGAAGAGCCTTAACATAAAAATGAAAATATATGTATTAATGAAGATAGTAGTAGAAGGATATTACAGCAGATATTATACGCCTATGATAGAGACAGGAGCAGAAGCTAATTTATACAGATATAATTGCTTACCAGAAAGTAAATGGGATAAATTTAAAACACCAATAATAGTTAAAGGATTTAATAATGAAGGAAGCTTAATTACTTATAAAGCTAGGAATGTAAAAATGCAAGTATGGGATAAGATATTAACAATAGAAGAAATTTATAATTATGAACTAACATCAAAAGATATACTTTTAGGAATGCCATTTTTAGATAAATTATACCCACATATAATAACTAGAACCGATTGGTGGTTTACAACACCATGCAAACAGAAAGTAAGAGCAAAAAGAGTTAATAACAAAATAAGAAAGAAAACTGATTGGATAAAAGAAGTGAAAAAATTACACAAAAGTTAGAAAATATAAAAAATACTGAAGATACAATAGAACTAGTAGTATTTTCGATAAATAAAACAGAAATAACTATATTTTCAATAAATAAGATAGAAATAATTAAGAAAAAATTAGAACAATTATATAGTGAAAATCCATTAAAAGGATGGGAAAAACATAAAACTACCATAAAAATTGAATTAATAGATAAAAATAGCATAATAACCCAAAAACCATTAACATATAATTTTGATGATCTAAAAGAGTTTAAAATGCATATAGATGAATTATTAGAAAAACAATATATACAAAAAAGTAATAGTAAACATAATAGTCCAGCATTTATAGTAAATAAACATAGTGAACAAAAAAGAGGAAAAAGTAGGATGGTTATTGATTATAGAAATTTAAATGCAAAAACTATAACATATAATTATCCAGTACCAAATAAGATATTAAAAATAAGACAAATACAAGGATATAATTATTTTAGCAAATTCGATTGTAAATCAGGATTCTACCATCTAAAGTTAGAAAATGAATCTAAAGAATTAACCGCATTTACGGTACCACAAGGATTTTATGAATGGAATGTATTACCACTTAGATATAAAAACGCACCAGATAGATATCAAAATTTTATGGATAATTATTTTAAACAATTATCTAATTGCATAGTATACATAGATGATATATTATTATATACAAAAACCAAAGAAGAACATTTAAAATTATTGGAACAGTTTACAAATATAATAGAAAAATCGGGAATAAGTCTAAGCGAAAAGAAAGCTGAAATTATGAAAAATCAGATAGAATTTTTAGGAATACAAATAGATAAAAGTGGAGTAAAAATGCAACAACATATAGTACAAAAAATAATAAATTCAAAAGAAGAATTAGATACAAAAAAGAAATTACAATCATTTTTAGGATTAGTAAACCAAGTAAGAGAATATATTCCAAAATTAGCAGAAACTTTAAAACCACTACAGAAAAAATTAAAGAAGGATGTAGAATATAACTATAATGAAGAAGATAAAAAACAAGTTCAAAAACTAAAATTACTTTGTAAAGAATTACCAAAATTACAATTTACAGATGAAAATAGAAAATTTATACATATAGTAGAAGCAGACGCTAGTGAATATAGTTATGGAGGAGTACTTAAATATCGCTATGAAGCAGAAACAATAGAACACCATTGTAGATACTACTCAGGTACGTTCAATGAGACAGAAATAAAATGGGAAATAAATAGGAAAGAATTATGTTCATTATATAAATGTTTGTTAGCATTTGAGCCATATATTGTATATAACAAATTTATTGTACAAACAGATAATACACAGGTACGCTGGTGGTTAACAAAGAAAATACAAAATTCAGTTACAACGAAAGAGATTCGGAGACTAGTTTTGAATATATTAAATTTCACATTTATAATTGAAGTAATCAGTACTAACAAAAATGTTATTGCAGATTACATATCAACACAAAGCTACACAGACTGAAATAATAGAAGAAGATACTCTAGAAAAAATACTCAACACCCTAACTACGCTTTCAATAAAAGTGGACAGTATGGGTAATGAGATAGAAAAGCTAAAGACTAATGAAGATAAACTGAAGTCTATAGCTACAAATCAGCTAACTCAGCAGTGTGCAGAGCTATGTCGATCGAAAGACATTAAAGTTCCAGAGCTAGAAGGAGACGTTGGGACACTCCATAAAACCCATAAAATTTATCAATCTACTTCTGCAGGTACAAGCAAAGGAGTTAGTCGACCAAGATACCAGAACACAAATATGAATAAAATATTTGAAAAACCATTTACACCAAAAACACAAAAAGACCACTTGTTCATACCCCCACAAATTACCTCATACCGAGATAGCCTAAACCAAGATAAAAAAGTTTACAATTATACAGCCCAGAAATACATAGAAAATATCTATAGAGTACAAACTTTTCTAAACCTTAACCCCAGAGCTACAAATACCAAAGAACCAAACACCAACTATATAACCCAAAAATTACAAGGATACAACAAGCTAATTGCACTACCCAAAACTAACCCAAGCCTAGTAAAAACTTGCTTTGACTATGGACTATTAAACACCAGATACACCCAAGACGGAGAAGAATTAACAGCTATGGAAGACTTACATAAGATATTCACCACTTACAAAAGAATAACGAAAGGAAATCTATTTTACATAAAGTGTTATACTGCACCAGCAGAGATATTATATGACGAAATAAAATCAGTTATACAAGTTGTAAAAATAGGACTAACTAGAGATATGATCATACCAGAAGATATAAATCAGCAACCGGAGATACCTAGAATTGAGATACCCGATTTCTACGCAAATAAATGACTTATTGGACTAGCTACGATTATCCAAGAACTAGCAAATAATTATACTAATGGAAATCCAATATGGAGCTATTATTCGAGAGATCATCAAATGATCTACTCAAATTCAAAAGAGCTAAGACCAGCAGATATGGAAGATGTCAGACAATAGATAATGACACTACTTAACCCAGAAAAACAATCTACTGCAAGAGCAATTAAAAAAGGATTTATTTCAGACGGACTACTGACAAGATATTGTAAAATAATTGGACACAAATATCCAGATCACCAATGTTCAAGATGTAATAGAGAAGATAACATTATTCCAGAAGTACATCTAGACTAAAGAAGACAAAATGTCAGCTGGAAAGATAAGATAAGAAGCAATAATGGAGATATAGCAGATACGACAACATCAACGGAGATAAGATATTGAATTCATTGTATAGATTTTTCTTTACGTAAAAGAATTGTAATTATTGCCTATGTAGACTTTTTTAGACTTAAATTTTTCTAGACTTCTTTAAAGGCTATAGGGCTAGGTAGTAGCCTTTTTGACTTTTTTTAGTAGCCTTTTTTAGCATTTTAAAAAAACGTGTAAAGAATATGTAAAGTTTCTTTTTTCGTTCTATAAATAAAGAGAACTGAAGGCATTGCAAAGCAAGCCTTCATGCGTTGAAGCAAATACTCTCTTCATTCCACAACAAATATTTTGCTCAGTTAATTAAAAAAAAACAGACATATTTCAATGAAAAAAGCTATGGAGGAACAAACTTTAGAAATATCAAAACTACCCGAACAGGTATATTTATTTATGATTATGAATAGCTAAATTCATAATTCCCAACAATCATGATATGATAAAATAAATTCATATTAGCTACTTTATAGTAGAATTATTCGAAGAATAATATGTTAAGAAGTTTATTGGCAAAGAGGAAACGGAGAAAAATTCCTAAGAACTATGCCATCCTAAAGGTGAAACCAATGAGCCAAGAAGCAGTGGCGGGGAGTAACCAGAGTAGAGGCGCTGTTTAAGGGAAAAAGTATCCAAATTATCATGCTAATAGTGACCGAAGAACATGTTATTTAAGGATAATCTAGTATATAGTAATCTAATATGACCATATTTTTTTATGTACATGGTTGAAGGGAATATTTTGAAAAAAGCAATTTTATGAAAATGAATAATTATTTATCTGATGTGATGGTAGATAAATTTAAAATACTTATTTTGTATGCACTGAAAGATATAAAAGTAGTAGATATAAGAAAAATCATATTAGAAAAAGCCTTTGGTGAATATTACGTGGCTAGAATGAATTATATACCATACCTACCTAACTACTCTTACAAATACTTATCATGATAAATACATCGAATTTTTAGAAAAAGATATGCGAAATATATAGTTACTAGAAAAACAGATGAAAACAAATATAGACAAATACATGGAAAATAAAAACAAAAAATATATAGAATTTCTTAATAAAAATATGCAAAAACTACTAAGGCTAAAACAAACAACTACAACATATTATAATAAAACCAATTTTAAAAACTAGATCATCTAGATTATCTTAAGGTCTTAACCCTATATATACTTAAAGATATAGAAATTATAGATATTAAGAAAATAGTATTAGAAAAAGTAATAGACTATGAAATTGAAACCATAAATTGGCTAGAACAGTTATACCAAGAAATTTACCCAGAAGGATATTATTCAGATTAAGGAATGTCAGAATATATTAGAAAAACTAGCAAAAATCAAGATAATCTAAATAATGAAATTAATTATAGAAACCGAATTAGAAAAATAATGGAAAATCTAAAAGAAAAATTAATATGGATAGAAGAAACCTTAGAAAATTTAGAAAAAAGTACATGTGACAGTTTATATAATTTAAAAAACTCACTACGAGAAGAACAACACAAGATAATAAATAATATTGAAAATCTAGAATTAGATATATACTACAGTACAGATAGGATAAATTATTATACAGAAATTTGTAACTCTGCAATTACTACAGGATAAAATAATAAACCAAATAAATTAATGAATACATCTTACGAAGAGAATAAATCATTAAAAGATATTGAAACAAAATTTAAGAAATATCCACGCATAAAGAAAAATAGATTCATTACACATATAATAAATCTATTTCATAAGTTATCTATCCGCATAGATCCACACCCCCCTACAAATGGTATCAGAGCCCAGTAATTTAAAAAGTACAGCAATAAAATGGATGAAATAATGGCACTTAGTATTGGAATTGGATGGTGCATTAAGCAAATGATAAAGAAACTTGAAATTGAATGTGACTCCAAATTAGTGGTGGACTGGATCTACAATAAAGCTAACCTACCTTCGACCTAATGGAACATCATAGACAACATTTAAGACATTCTTAAAAAGATAGAAATTTTGAAAAATCAAACATTGTTTGAGAGAAAGTAAAGGTGTTAGAGACAAGTAATGGTATTGTGGACAAGCTTGCCAACTGGTGACTTCAAGGTAATGCCACAATTCACTATCCAGATTTCAGTCTTCCTAAAGACATTAGAGGATACATAAACATGGATAGGGTACAACTTTCCTCATTTAGGATAAGCAGTCACAATGGATCTTTCTTTTTTGACAGGAACATGTATAAGAATTTATGATTTATAAGAATAGGAGAGGTATATGTTAACACCTCTCAACTTAATCCTATTTTTTTCACCAAATTTGGAAATCCTACTATCTAAGATTGTGGAGCATGTTCCATTCTTTTTCAACAGATATATTCCAACTCTCTTGACTCTTACAAATGCATGCAACTACATCAACATTAAGTGATTGAGATAAAAAAAAAAAAAAAAACCAGCACTATCAGTGAATACAGAAGACACAAATTCGTACCTTTCATCCCATGTCAATACACATTGCTTCTGTAAATGGTGTGGCGATCCAAATTATAAGAAGGGACAGTGATGAAGATAGTACCAATTGTTGGGTTCATAGTAAATGAGAAGTGTGAATGGAAAATGGAGAAAAATCAAGTGGAAGAGAAAAATTGAGATCACACCAATATGGAAAGTGTACTCAAAAATAGAAAAGCTTACTAAATTCTCCCACATTGGTGGGAGAAAGAAGCTTTAAAGTGTTAATATTGTGAAACACACTCTCACATGGGTAAGTGAGGCAAGGAATAAGAGATGCCTCATGCTGTCATAGTTGTTGCTCGAATTTGGATTTGGATTTGGATTGATTAATAAGGTCTATCATTTTGGACAAACTTTATTTGAATTCCGAAGAATGCCAAGGAAAAACGCAGAAAATTTTTACTGCAGAGTTTCAGAACTCTATTTATATGCATGCGGTAACAGTGAAACAGTAACAGATGCAATGGTTTGAACAAGAAATGTTTCGAACTGATATTTAGTTTTAGAAGGATGCAACTCTTCTGAAAATGACACAATGTTTCGTGAACTGACATGACTGTTTCGGAACAAACACACTGATTCGCATGAAATGACATGACTGTTTTGGAACAAACACACTCCTTGATGAACAAACATGAATTTACAGAAAAGGTGCAACCTTTGAAGTGAACTATTGCCTCTTTTCAGAAGAGGCATGTTATGGCTATAAAAACCTGCTTTCTTCCACAGGTTTTGGTACAAAAATTTCAGAATAAAAAATACTTCTTGCCTTCCAAATTATTCTATGTGATCAATCGAAACGTTCTGTGCGTTCGAAGATATTCCAACTGTTTGAGGTACCGCTACAGTTGGTTTGTTTAGCTATTTTACCCTGGGAGGAAAAATTTCACAACCTCGGGTACAGTGAGGGGAATTATTTCCTTAAGGAAACTCCGTGAATTCGGACGACTTAGCTATTTTCTGTTTCATCTATTTTTCTGAAAAATAAAAGACACCTCTTGGAAAGGTCATTTTGATCTTGTGTTGAGGGTATTTTTCATTGTGTTCTTGTTTATAAACTTGAACTACCTGAGATTGTTGTTCTGTACATACAGATTCTGTGTACCCAAAGTACAAACGAAAGATAACAATCTTAAGGAAATAACTAATTTTACAGAATCTGTATAACTTATTTTTGAAGATTAAAACTTTAAGATTTCTACTCTGCTTGAATTTAACTAGTGATTAGAAGACATAAAATCTTCATCACAAGTTAAAGTTCACTCGATTGACGATTTGAAGTTATAAAAACTTCATCATTAATTAGAAACAAGAAGGAAATTTGAAAAGTTATTTAACTTTATAAGTAGTATTCTGAAAATACTAAATTTTTCTATCTTGTGTTGACAGGAAAGATGACTAACGAAAGTCAAATGATGGATGCGACAACGTCTGTGGGGGCAACTAATATTTTCGGGCATTGACTTCAAGTGGTGGTAGTAAAAGATGTTCTTTTACCTCACCACTTTATGTATGCAATGGTTTGCTAGCGAAGACTCTCCTGAGGTGCCCGAGGGAACCTCGGACAAAGATCGCTTCGTTATTGTAGAATCTTGAAAACATTCGGACTTCCTTTGCAGGAATTATATTCTGAGTGGTTGATGATAGGCGAATTTACGCACCTATATCAGTATATTTTGCCCATATTTGTGCCATGTTTTGGGAACAAATTATATATTTCATGCACTTTAAGTCCTTTTTCCTGTAAGTGAGCTAACAAACATGATTAGCAAAGTTTCAGGTATAAATGATGCAGAAATCAGCATTTTATGGCTTACTTGACGCCAAAGAAAGCTCACGAAGGAAGGAACGTAAGATTGGACGCCTAAAGGACCAAAAGTGATGCATGGGAAATCTGTCCCAGGCTAAAACAGCATTTCTGAAGACTTTGGGGACTTGCAGTAACTTATTTGGATTAGGATAATAATACATTAACCTAGTACAATTGGGTTAAGTATTTCATTAGTTTATTTGGATTTGGATAATGTTACATTAACCTAGTACAATTGGGTTAAGTATTTCATTAGCTTAGTAGGATTTGGTTAAGTATTTCATTAGCTTAGTAGGATTAGGATATGGGTATTATAAATACCCTATCATGCTAGAGATTTTTATTCAATCCTCCCTGAGTGGAGAGATACATTCTACTTCTCAATTACAACTCTTCTAATCTTCCCATTAATTCTATTTTTCTTCTTCTATTCATCTATTCAATTCATAATTTTCGCAACAAGAGAAACGTTACTTTGCTAAGGAATTCACGCCTCACGCCTACCACTTATGCTACACGAAAATCATCAATCTTGTGGTATATTAACAACAATGTCAATCGTGATCTCCTTCGCATTCATGGGTAACTAAACTTCTCTGTTGGGGTTATGGAAGCCATATGAGATACTATCTATTGCTGTGAGTTTATGAGTTCGTGACACGTATGCTGCTTATATCATTATTCTCTTCATCTTAATGCAAATTCTTGTGGCTGCAGACGCATAGAATAACGCCAGTATAACATTTAACTTATTCGAAAGAAAGGTTATCTGTCTGGAAAAGAGATAATGTCAAGGTAGTAGGACACCCTTTCCTATTAAAAAGCTAGTGCCGTAACTGGACTAACCTCTTGGAGAATTCATACCGTTAGACACTCTTTAAGCTCGAAAGAGTTAAAGTGAAATAATCCTCGAATAGGTCGAAAGACGCCTGGATTTACCATCGAATACAATTCTCTATAAGCACATGCATGTCTGAATTCAACACACTCATAGACAATAGAGACGTATAACTCAGAAGGTGGACATAACCCCAACGCTTCAATTCTCATTGTTTTACAACCTACGAAATATTCTTTCTTTTTACTTTGCTATTTTCAGTTTTGCTTTAATAATTTGGTTACACATTGCAATCCCCCCTCATTACGAGACTTGCACTAAAAGTCTAGTAACCGTTGCTTACTTGTTGACCAAGCTATTCCCTGTGGGATCGACACCCAACCCAGGTTGGGTTCTATATTTGCTAACGACCGTTTTACACTCCTACGAGAGTTGTAGATTGAGCGTTATCAAAAATTGGCGTCGTTGCCGGGGAATACGAGTGTCAATCAAGTTCGTGATAATTACTAGACCCTTTGGTCAAAGATTCTCGTACTTTTACTTTCAGTTTTTGTTTTTGTTTACTGCAGGTTTTTATTCAGTGCATGCCCCATACTAGAAGTTCTGGTCAACCGTTATTACCTATCAATCCTGAACCACAACGCATTGGAAGAATGGAAGCACAAGCAGAAATCGAAAGGATGGCTGCTCAACAGGAACAAGCAAGATTGGTTGCCCTTGCCGCTGCCCAAGTACACCAACAAAACATTGATAACCCTGGGCGAACAACAAATCCTGACGATGAGGATTTAGGAGATGACAAGTTACTAAACCCTAGGCGTGATGCTGAAATTATAACACCTGCCAACCGAAGAGGTCGACAAGCTCGGTTTAGGTATGATCGCCAACCTATGCAGCCAGCTTTCGACGATGATGATGATGATCTTGATGGTGCCGGAGCCACTGGGGCCATAATTCCACCACCATTAGCGCTCGGAGCTAAGTTCAACATCACAAGCACCATGATTCAGTTATTGCAACTCAAGGGATTATTTGGTGGACTAGCAGGCGATGATCCGAATATGCATCTCATCAACTTTATTTCTACATGCAAGTCGTTTGACAATCCTGGTGTTGGTCAGAATGCAATTCGATTACGTCTATTTCCATTATCTCTGTCTGGGGAGGCAACACTATGGTTGAATGGGCTGACTCCTGATTCTATTACAAATTGGAGGCAATTGAAAGACGCTTTCCTAGAAAGATTCTTTCTACCATCCAAGAGTGCGCAATTGAGAGATGAAATCAGCAACTTTCGTCAGCCTCCCACTGAAGCTCTTCATGAAACATGGGAGAGGTTCAAGACAAAGCTAGCGAGGTGCCCAAACCATCACATGACCAATGTTCACCTAATGGAGATCTTGTATAAGCCTTGAATTCAATAACTAAACCAGTGGTGGATAACGCAGCTGGAGGATCTTTTATGGACCTCACTTTTGGTCAAGCAAGCAATATGCTAGATCGTATGACGAAACAAAGTAGAGCTTGGCATACCAGGGATTCTGAGGTAGCAAGCCCCACTTTATCTATTGGCATGACTGCAGACCAAAGAAGAAGAGAAGAAAAACGTGATCAAGATATGGCGCATTTGAAAACACAAATGGATCTTCTTACAAAACATTTATTATCAGGGAAGACCGAAAAAGTGAAAGTTATTGTGTCAAAAGGAAGATACGAATCTGATTCGGAAGATGAGGCCAACTACTTGAACAATCAGGGGGGTTTCCGCGGGAATGCCCAAGGAAACCAAGGTCGGAACTATTATGATAAATCTGGAAACAAGGACCAAGGTAGTTGGAAGAACAAGAATGAAAAGAGTGGTTTGTACGTTGCCCCTGGTAGACGTGACACCACAACATCTAATTCTGGAAGTATGGAAGACATGATGGCTAAATATTGAAAGGAGTGGAAGCAACGAGAGCGGGAGTAATAGAGGTAATCAATGATTTGTCCTTCATGAAACAATTAGTTGATTCACATTCCACTTCTATCAATCAAATAGAGCAGCAATTGAGCCAACTTTCAGCAGCACTCAATCAAAGAAAGGCCGACACTTTACCTAGCGATACTGTGCCAAACCCAAGGAATGACGGGTCATGCATGGCCATCACTACCAGAAGTGGTAAGGTGCTGGAAACTTCAGCTAAAGGCAAGCAAGTGGTTGACGAAGTTGCGGAAATGGATGACAACACAAAAGAAGAAGATGCCGCAGCACCCACTTCTGACGTCAAGGACGCCACATCCAGCACTGTGCAACCTGAAAAAGTGGAAAAACGGAAGCAAGAGGAGAAGAAACCATGGAAAGAACACTTCCATACCCACCACCACCTTTTCCCCAAAGATTAAAGAAGGTGGCTGATGATACAAAGTTCAGCAAATTCATGAATATGTTAAAGCAGCTGACCATTAATGTTCCATTGGTGGAGGCACTTGAACAAATGCCTGGATATGCAAAATTTATGAAGGACCTGTTGACAAAGAAGCGGGCATCAATTTATGAGTTAGCGGATAATGTTCATCATTGTAGTGCAGTTGCTACCCGATCGATAGTTCAGAAGAAGGCCGACCCCGGAGCTTTCACTATTCCTTGCACTATTGGATCGTTGGATTTTGCCAAAGCATTGTGCGATCTAGGTGCTAGCATAAATTTGATGCCACTATCCATCTACAAGAAGTTGGGGCTAGGCGATCCGACACCAACCAATATAAGGCTCGTGATGGTGATAGGTCGGTAAAAAGACCTGTGGGTATCTTTAATGATGTGTTGGTGAAAGTTTCTTCATTCATCTTTCCTGCAGACTTCGTTATTCTGGATTGTAAGGAGGATTCTGAAGTTCCCATAATCCTGGGACGTCCTTTCCTTGCAACCGGAAGTGTGCTTATTGACATGAAAGATAATGAGCTTTTGTTTCGAATTAATGACGAAGTAGTACGGTTTGATATATGCAAAGCCATGAAGCAGCCCAGCGATATGAATGAGTTATCTGTAGCTGATGTTCATCAAGAGGATATGAAAGCATTATCTATAGAGAAACAGCCTACTGTTGAGCCATTGTCTGCTGCGCCACTGAATGTTGAGCATGAGGATAATGAAGATTATGAAGAACTTATGGGTGATCTAACAGAAATAGAGTCTTATACTCCTAAGCAACCGGATTGTGATCTCAAGAATCAACCAACAGCGAAGACTCCCATTGACGAGCCACCAATGCTAGAATCGCAAGAGCTCCCCGATTATCTAAGGTATGTGTTCTTGGAAAGTAGAAATATACTTCCAGAAAGTGCAGATGATTTAAGTGAACAGCACGTAGAGGCTCTCATCTCTGCTCTGAAGAGGTACAAGAGAGCTATGGGTAGGAGGATTGATGATATAATTGGTGACTCTCCGGAGAAACGTATGAGCCATCTCGAAAAAGATCGCATGCCCATAGGTAAGCCTCATTGTCGTCTAAATCCTTTCAGAAAATGATCCACCATTTACCTCGACGAAGTCTGAGTACTCGAGGTAACTATGTCGTGCCACGACAATAAATAAGGCGCTAGATGGGAGGCAACCCATCGTTTATCATTTTTCATTTATTGTTTATCGTTTTGTCTTTCTTTCGTTCTAGTACTTGTTTTGTTTTTGATAAATGAAAATCCAAAAATAAGAGTCGTGCCACGACCAAAACTAAGGCGCTTGGTGGGAGGCAACCCATCATACTAATTGTTTTCATTGGTTTTGAGCAAATATAGGTGCGAGAAGTATTCAACGAGGAGATTGGTTTCACATGACGATTTGGACGTATTGTATGGAAAAGGTGGTAAGTTAGGTATAAGGATGCATAAGGTTATGGATTGAGCATTGCTCATGCCAACATAGGCATCGAGGAAGGCTAGGCCTAGGTAAAACTAGGCCACGAACAATGCAAAACCTATCCTATAGCCTAAGGTCTCGGAATCTAGTGTGTTATACACTATGTGCTGCCCATTCTTAAGTGTGCTTTTGACTATGCGTCGCCTATGCTATGGCATTAGGTCTCAGGATCTCATATGCCATAGACTATGCGGCGCATATGTCTCAAAATGCCATAGACTATGCGGCGCATATGTCTCAAAATGCCATAGACTATGCGGCGCATATGTCATGACTATGTCGAGCATTATGCGCCGCATATGTGGTATTTTTGTCTTCAAATCCATTTGTAAATGGGTCAAAACCCGACCCATTCTCTTCCTATATAAAGGGGTACTTAGTCTTGAAACATAACCACATTAGAAATTGACCCAAAGGCGCCGCACATCCATCCAAATCATCTCAAAATTTCTCTTTTTGCTCTTCCAATTCACAAGAACATCTCCAAAGGCTTCAAGCACGTAAGTACTCTTTTGTTCTTCATCCATTTTTTGTAAGTACTACGTTGCTATGCCTATTATGAATTGCTATATCTTGAAGAAGCATTGGTGATATTCATGTGTTTGAATTGCTGATACACAACCAAGTGAGTGAACATATACGTTAGGATGCTCTTAACTTGTTTCCAACTTGAATTTGATTTTGATGTATTGTCATACTCTTGCGGAATTGCTATAGTCATTAACATTGCATAATCTTGTCACTTGAATACTTACATGTTAGAATGTCCCATTTAGCGGTATGAGACTTATAGTTGCCTACCGACATAGGAGGTTGTGATAGATACTATACCTTGATGTAATCCCTATGTAGTAGTCTTGTTATACCTAACATGAAAGTATTGCAAAGGTTGCTAGAAGTGATACATCTCTGATTTTCTTATTGGAATATAGCACCTAAAACGTATGTCGATGAAGTCTGAGTAATCGACCACTTTCACTTCGCTAGTTGGTGCCAACAACCTAAGTGTGGGGTGGTACCTCCACTGCTTGTTTATAGATTGTATCCATTGAGATGGTGCTAACATGACTCTATTGAGATCTCAGGTACAATGGCACCAAAAGGCAAGGCAAAGATAAGGCTACCACTTCACAAAAAGAGCAAGGAGAACCCTCCTCGCTGCAAACACTTCGACTCACTCTTGGAATTAAGTGGGATACTGACGAGGAACTTCTAAGGATGACGACTCTGATGATGATTCCGATGCAAAGGGGTATGACCCCAGACATAGAGAATGAGTCCAACTAACCAGGTTCTTCTTATTTATTTTCCACTGAGGGCAGTGTCCCGTTTAAGTGTGGGGTGGCGGTATTGCATGCTATAATTCTCTATTTGCATCTATGTTTGTTTACTTTGTTTTTGTTTGTGTTTTGTTTTTAAGTTTTTTTAGTAGTAAAATTTTTTAGCTTCGCATGAAATTATTCTAATAGGCAGCATGAGATTATAACAAGAGTATGTGCTACAATTATGACTGTTGAGATGTTTAGGCTCTAGTTGTGACTCATTATGTGATATTGTGTGGTTCAATTCCTTCACTTGTTGGGTCGAGAGTCTATATTACTTCCAATCAAGTCGACCATGTGCCTTGTGTGTGTGAGATAATAGTATATTCTATGTTTGTGGCTGATCTAGAACTTGCCTGGTATGTATGCAAAGCGAAAATAAGGAGTGTAAGTTTAGGAGATGATTTAGGCATTTATTTGGCAACCTACATATGTTCACCTTCATTTTACCTACCCTTGGACATCATCCTAGTTAAACCCTTTTGAGCCTTTAGCCTATTTCTTTGACAACCTCGTGTGTAAGCCTAATCCATTTTTTTCAAGACCGTAATTTGATCCAAATTCCTAAGTGCTTTAAAGTGAAAAAGTCATGTGACAACATAAGAGGAAATTGGGTAAGTATGATGCTTTAAATTGTAATGGTGCTTGAATGTGTTATGAGAAAGAAAGTGCTAGTATAAGAGGTATGTTGTGAAAAGAAAAAGGAAAAGAAATCTAAAAAGTGAGTTATGCTTAAAATTGAAAAACAAAAGAGAAGAACAAGGGTGGTAGAATAAAAGAAAGAAGAAAGATTGAAAGAAAAAAATGTCAATGATACAATGTGATGTATTAAAGTGCTTAGCAACTTAGTCACTATTTCTGGCCAAAATAGTCATACCCGTCCCTTAGCCTACATTACAACCATCAGAAGACCTATTTGATCTTAAGCTTAGCATTCTGACATTTAGTTGAGTATTACACTAAGGGCAAGCCTATGGTCATCAGTTGCTGCATACGAATTCTTTGTGAGAGCGAGAGCAAGGATATTTTGATACCCATGTGTGAAAAATATGCTATACTTATGAGTGACTATGGGTAATATATTGTGAGACACACATGGTTGATGAGTTTTGGATAGCTGTATATGATTCTTTGTGCCTTAACTGTTGAATACGAGTTGACCACCATCACGAGTCTATGCTAGAGGTTAAATGGTTTCTACTAATGATCGGAAAACTACTCTTTGTTGATAATTGTTGTACTTCTCTTGACGACTGTTTTGTGTTGTTGTTGTGCAACCCTAAGTTGATGTTTAGAGGGACATGATATTTTGTTTGAGGACGAACAAAGCTGCAAGTGTGGGGTGTTGATGATAGGCGAATTTACGCGCCTATATCAATATATTTTGCCCATATTTGTGCCATGTTTTGGGAACAAATTATATATTTCATGCACTTTTAGTCCTTTTTCCTGTAAGTGAGCTAACAAACATGATTAGCAAAGTTTCAGGTATAAATGATGCAGAAATCAGCATTTTATGGCTTACTTTACGCCAAAGAAAGCTTACGAAGGAAGGAACGTAAGATTGGATGCCTAAAGGACCAAAAGTGATGCATGGGAAATCTGTCCCGGGCTAAAACAGCATTTCTGAAGACTTTGGGGACTTGCAGTAACTTATTTGGATTAGGATAATAATACATTAACACTAGTACAATTGGGTTAAGTATTTCATTAGTTTATTTGGATTTGGATAATGTTACATTAACGTAGTACAATTGGGTTAAGTATTTCATTAGCTTAGTAGGATTTGGTTAAGTATTTCATTAGCTTAGTAGGATTAGGATATGGGTATTATAAATACCCTATCATGCTAGAGATTTTTATTCAATCCTCCCTGAGTGGAGAGATACATTCTACTTCTCAATTACAACTCTTCTAATCTTCCCATTAATTCTATTTTTCTTTTTCTATTCATCTATTCAATTCTTAATTTCCGCAACAAGAGAAACGTTACTTTGCTAAGGAATTCACGCCTCACGCCTACCACTTGTGCTACACGAAAATCATCAATCTTGTGGTATATTAACAACAATGTCAATCGTGATCTCCTTCGCATTCATGGGTAACTAAACTTCTCTGTTGGGGTTATGGAAGTCGTATGAGATACTATCTATTGCTGTGAGTTTATGAGTTCGTGACACGTATGCTGCTTATATCATTATTCTCTTCATCTTAATGCAAATTCTTGTGGCTGCAGACGCATAGAATAACGCCAGTATAACATTTAACTTATTCGAAAGAAAGGTTATCTATCTGGAAAAGAGATAATGTCAAGGTAGTAGGACACCCTTTCCTATTAAAAAGCTAGTGCCGTAACTGGACTAACTTCTTGGAGAATTCGTACCGTTAGACACTCTTTAAGCTCGAAAGAGTTAAAGTGAAATAATCCTCGAATAGGTCGAAAGACGCCTGGATTTACCATCGAATACAATTCTCTATAAGCACATGCATTTCTGAATTCAACACACTCATAGCCAATAGAGACGTATAACTCAGAAGGTGGACATAACCCCAACGCTTTAATTCTCATTGTTTTACAACCTACGAAATATTCTTTCTTTTTACTTTGCTATTTTCAGTTTTGCTTTAATAATTTGGTTACACATTACAATCCCCCCTCATTACGAGACTTGCACTAAAAGTCTAGTAACCGTTGCTTACTTGTTGACCAAGCTATTCCCTGTGGGATCGACACCCAACCCAGGTTGGGTTCTATATTTGCTAACGACCGCTTTACACTCCTACGAGAGCTGTAGATTGAGCGTTATCAGTGGTCTCTAAGACAACCTCTACAATGTTTACAGTGGAACCGAGACATCAAAGGAACTAGGGGGGCACTTGAACGAATGCGGGAATTAAGAAATTCCTTGTTGGACGGTTCCTGGACTTCAAAATGATAGATAGCAAATCTGTTGTCTCTCAAGTACAAGAGTTGCAAGTCATCATACATAATCTCCTAGCAGAAGGTATATCTTTGAAAAATACCTTAGTTGAACAAATTAAAAATGTTCTTAATAGTCAAATAAACTATTTTATAGGTTTAATTATGAATGATGTTTTCCAAGTAGCAGCGATAGTTGAGAAGCTACCACCTTTGTGGAAAGACTTCAAAAACTACTTAAAGCATAAACGCAAGGAGATGGCTGTTGAAGATCTTATTGTCCGACTTAATATTAAAGAGGATAATAAAGCTGCCGAAAGAAGGTCAAAGGGGAATTCTACAATTCATGGAGCACATATTGTAGAAGATGACCAAAACAATTCCAAGAAAAGGAAGAAAACTGAACAAGGAACCAATCAACCCAAGAAAAAGTTCAAGGGAAAATGCTTCAACTGTGGCAAGATTGGCCACAAGTCTACAGATTTTCATTCTCCAAAGAAAGGCAAGAAGAAGGATCAAGAAAATATGATTGAATCCAAAAAAGAATGCAATGATCTGTGTGCTATGTTCTTAGAATGCACCTTGGCGGGGAATCCTCACGAATGGTGGATGGATTCTGGTGCCACCCGCCATGTATGTGCCAACAAATAGTTGTTTTTGTCATTCGCTCCGACTCAAGTAGAAGAAATGATCTACATGGCTAACTCCGCTACTGCTAAGGTAGAAGGAACAGGAAAAATATGCTTGAAAATGACTTCAGGAAAGGTCTTGACACTTAACAATGTCTTGTATGTTCCGGAATTACGTAGGAATTTAATTTGTTTCACTTCTAGACAAGAACGGATTCAAATGTGTAACCGTTTCTAAAAAAATTATAATTAGCAAAGGAGAAATGTATGTAGGAAAAGGCTATCTGACCGAAGGCCTTTATAAAATGAATATAATGACTGTTGAAATAAATAAAAGTTCAAATTCTTCTTATTTGCTTGAGTCTTATAATTTACGGCATGAACGTTTAGGCCATGTTAATTACAAAACGTTACGAAAACTGCTTAACTTAGAAGTTTTGCCAAACTTTGAGTACAATAAATCAAAGTGTCAAACATGTGTGGAATCGAAGTATGCAAAGCATCCTTATAAGTTCATTGAAAGAAATTTAAATTCCCTATGCTTAATACACATTGACATTTGTGATATGAAGTCAACACCATCACGTGGTGGAAAAAAGTATTTTATAACTTTTATTGATAATTGCACTAGATACTATTATGTCTACTTGCTAAATAGTAAGGATGAAGCAATAGACGCGTTTAGGCAATATAAAACTGAAGTTGAAAATCATTTAGACAAAAAGTTCAAAATGATAAGAAGTGATAGCGGCGGAAAATATGAATCTCCCTTTGTGCAAATATGTGTAGAGAATAGAATCATCCATCAAACTACGGCCCCATATTCACCTCAATCTAATTGAATTGCGGAAAGGAAAAATTGATCTTTGAAGGAAATGATGAATGTCTTACTTAGAAGTTCTGATTTACTGCAAAACTTATGGGGGGAGGCTATCATTACGACCAATCATATACTCAACAGAGTTCCCCATAGTAAGACACAATCAATTCCTTACAAGAAATGGAAAGGAAGAAAATCCAACTTGAAATATTTCAAAGTGTGGGGGTGTCTCACGAAGGTTCAAGTTCCTATACCTAAAAGGGTTAAGATAGGACCTAAAACGGTGGACTCTGTATTCATAGGATATGCTAAAAGTAGTAAAGTATGTCAATTTTTGGTTCATAAATCCGAACATCTGGATATTAATGAAAATACGGTAATTGAATCAGACAATGCTGAATTCTTTGAAAACATTTACCCGTATAAAATTAGACATGAACAGTCTAGTGGAGGATCTAAATAACCTCGAGATGAACCAAGTGAGAATGTACATAATGAAGAAAATCCAAGACATAGTACACGTCAAAGAACGTTAACTTCATTTGGATCGAATTTTGCAACATTTCTCTTAGAAAATGAGCCTCAAATATTTAAAGAAGTAATGTCGTCTTCAGACTCATCCTTGTGGAAAGAGGTAGTCAATAGTGAGATAGATTCAATCTTAAGCAACCATACATGGGAATTGGTTGACCTTCCTCCCAAAAATAAACCTTTAGGTTCTAAATGGATCTTCAAAAGAAAAATGAAGGCGAATGGTACTATTGACAAATACAAGGCAAGACTTGTAGTAAAAGGCTTCAATCAGGAGTAAGGCCTTGATTACTTTGATACATACTCGCCAGTAACAAGGATAACCTCAATTCGAATGTTAATTGCTTTGGCGACGGTATATGATCTTCAAATCCATCAAATGGATGTGAAGACCGCATTCCTAAATAGAGATTTGGAGAAAGAAATATACATGGAACAACCTAAGGGTTTTGTGGTTCCAGGAAAAGAAAATAAGGTGTGTAAACTTGTTAAGTCACTTTATGAACTAAAACAAACACCTAAGCAATGGCATGCAAAATTTGACCAAACCATATTGGCAAACGGATTCAAGATAAATGAATGTGACAAATGTGTATATATTAAAGACACACCAAATCACCAAGTCATTGTTTGTTTATATGTGGATGATATGTTGATCATCAGCAGAGACATTTGTGACATAAATGAAACCAAACGAATGCTCGAGATCAAGTTTGATATGAAAGATCTTGGAGTTGCAAATGTGATCTTAGGTATAAGAATCCATCGAACTCCACAAGGGTTAGCATTGCCACAGTCTCATTATATCAAAAAAGTACTTGACATGTTCAAGCATATGGAATTCGGTATTACCAAGACCCCATTGGATGTGAACTTTGCACTTCAAAAGAATGAAGGTGAAAGTGACTCATAAACTGTACACAACCAGACATATCATGTGCAATTAGTAAATTGATTCGGTACACGAGTAATCCCAATAAAACTTATTGGATGGCAATGAAAAGAGTTTTGGAGTATCTTAAATACACTCAAAACTATGTTTTGGATTATAATAAATATCCTGTGGTACTTGAAGGATATAATGATGCAAATTGGATCACCAGATCGAATGAATTAAAATCCACAAGTGGATATGTATTTACTATCGGTGGAGGAGCAGTTTCTTAGAAATCATCCAAACAGACTTGCACCGCTTGCTCTACAATGAAATCTGAATTTATCGCATTAGATAAAGCCGGTGAAGAAGCAGAAAGGTTCTGGCATTTCTTTGAAGATATTCCGTATTGGCCCAAGACAGTGGCACCAGTATGTATACACTGTGATAGCAAGCGGCAATAAGTAGGGTAGGGAGCATGATGTACAATGGTAAATCTTGTCACATATGATGGAGGCATAATACCGTTAGGGAACTTCTCTCTAGTGGAATTAACACTATTGACTATGTAAAGTCAAAGGATAATATGTCGGATCCACTTACAAAAGGCCTATCTAGAGAAGGAATGGAAAGAACATCCAAGGGAATGGGTTTAAGGCATAGGACGAGTCAGCATGGCTGTAACTTTAACTAGCAGACTGGAGATCCCAAGAGCTAGGTTCGAGGAGATCAAACAAATTTGTGTCTAACAGGTTCAACATTTTCAATTACCCAACTCATTCTCACGATGTAGACAATGTATAGTAAACTAGGATAAGACTTAAGGTGAAAAATCTTTTAATAATTATCTAAATTTGGCAGATTTGACCAAACAGTTTAATCTACAGGATTGAATATTTAGAAATCACCTCTGTGAGGGCGAAGTGGAAGTCGCTTCAAAGAGAATGTTAGTAAAGTCCTATTCTCTAAGCTCTGATGAAACCGGGACGTGTTCATGGCTGAAAAAAAACAAAACCATGAGAATCATAAACGTTAAAAGGTTGGTTGTGTGACATGTATTGTCTAGGTGTATATTAAAGCTCGACGGTTCAAATATATCAAATCTACCGATTGATCGAGTGCATACGATGCATGTTCACTACGGAAAGTTCAAAGGGAAACCCACTTATCCAGATGCAATCAGTCTTTGCTTGATGATCACCTACTTGTCCGTAAAAATTTTACGAAAAATAGTCATTCCGCATTCATTTGGGGGATTGTTAAGTTCATAGTAAATGAGAAGTGTGAATGGAAAATGGAGAAAAAACAAGTGGAAGAGAAAAATTGAGATCACACCAATATGGAAAGTGTACTACAAAATAGGAAAGCTTACTAAATTCTCCCACATTGGTGGGAGAAAGAATCTTTAAAGCGTTTATATTGTGAAACACACTCTCACATGGATAAGTAAGGCAAGGAATAAGAGATGCCTCGCGCCGTCGGCGGCGGCGCTCGCTCGGCTCAGCTTCAGATTTGGATTTGGATTTGGATATGGATTTGTCAAATGATCGATCAATGAGATCTATCTTTTGGACAAACTTTATTTGAATTCCAAAGAATGCTAAGGAAAAATGCAGTAAATTTTTACTGCAGAGTTTCGAAACTTCATTTATATACATGCAGCATGCAGTAACAGTGAAACAGTAACAGATGCAATGGTTTGAACAAGAAATGTTTTGAACCGATATTTAGTTTCAGAAAGATAGAACTCTTCTGAAAATGACACAATGTTTCGTGAACTAACATGACTGTTTTGGAACAAACACACTGATTCACATGCAATGACATGACTGTTTCAGAACAAACACACTCCTTGATGAACAGACATGAATTTACAGAAAAGGTATAACCTTTGAAGTGAACCATTGCCTCTTTTCAGAAGATGCATGTTATGGCTATAAAAACCTGCTTTATTCCACATGTTTTGGTACGAAAATTTCAAAATAAAAAATACTTCTTGTCTTCCAAATTACTCTGTGTGATCAATCGACATGTTCTGTGCGTTCGAAGATATTCCAACCGTTTGAGGTACCGCTACAGTTGGTCTGTTTATCCATTTTATCCTGGAAGGAAAAATTTCACAACCTCGGGTACAGTGAGGGGGGTTATTTCCTTAAGGAAACTCCGTGAATTCAGACGACTTGGCTATTTTTTATTTTATCTATTTTTATGAAAAATAAAATACACCTCTTGGAAAGGTCATTTTGATCTTGTGTTGAGGGTATTTTTTCATTGTGTTCTTGTTTATAAACTTGACCTACCTAAGATTGTTGTTCTGCATATACAGGTTCTGTGTACCCGAAGTACAAACGAAAGATAACACCAATTACTGGTGCACCCTCCAAGTCCTTGTCACTATGAAGCATTTGTTGACGTGCACAAGCATCACAAGCATTAGCCTTATGATTTTCTGAGAAGGTTGGCTGGCCGGACAAATGTCGGTGTACATCTTGAAAAAATACTTGATTTCGTTGAAGATGGAGATATATGGAAGGCTATCTTCTATAAGAAGCGTCGATAGACTATAGCGGGGGAAGTTAAGGGAAGGGTCTATTCAAACAGGCAGCTTAGGTGTATTCGTAGGGTTTCTTTTAAAAAAAAAAAACTAATAGGAGAATGGTATTTTAGTAATTTCATTTTAAAATTAGGGAGTTCATACTTTTATGGTAATATAGTATAGATATAGATATTGATATAGGTATAGATATAGATATATCGTTCAAGAAACACCAAAGTCAAATACATCTTCAAGGTATGCTTTAAAGTATGGCTATATATTATTTGCTATGATTTCTTTAAGTTTTGTAATTGCTCAACTTGCTATTAAATTTCAACATCTATTTATTTTACTTTTTATTTAATGTTTAATATTTTAATGTTATAGATTTTGAGCGATGGTTAATCATGTATCATGATATATGTTATTTGCAGACGATATAATATTGTTCGATGAAATATGCAATGGAGTTTCGAATAGACTAGTATAATATCGTTGTTTGTTGATATTATAGTTATAGTAAAGTTTGATGATGTCCAAAAATATATCGCTGTTAATTGCTTTTAAGTTTTGATTTTACTATTTATTTGTATGAATGTGTCAGACAGTCCAAGCTAATTGCGTGTATAAAGTGTCATCGTTTACTAATTTTATAGCTTTAGGATGCTCTTATTTATTTCAAAATATAATTGTGGGGAGAGAATGAGGAAACTTTAAAGAATTGACTTTAAGATTAACATTCCAATTTATAACTTTTGTAGCATGCATAATGGTTATACGAAATATTATTTGGTATTAATATGAGAAAGTAGAGTTTGGTATTGTGTTTCAATGAGATAGAGTTTAATTTTGGTTCATCACATAAAACTATTTATTTAAATCTTGGTAAACTAAGATATGGTTTTTTATTAGTATTATACATGAAAGTGAAAATTATTTTTAAATTATAATTTAGAAGAATTGTTTATTGGTTCCAAATTTTCAATACATTTGTCATTTTTTTTGTCCTTCATTAAAAGATTCCGCAATAGATAAAATTATCATTTACTATTTTTCTTTAAATTATTATTTAATTATTAATATAATATTAATTATAATCTTTAAAATATAATATAATATGGTACGAAAAAATATTTAGAGAAGCAATATTGTATGTTTTTCTTGGTGTATCTTATAAAAGAGTTTTAAATTATATAATAAGAGGAAAAGAAAACGAAAAATATTGATGGTTCCCATCAAAATTAAAATAGTAGTATTTATAACAAATTTATTTTTTAAACATTATACGAAGAAAATAATATTCTTATAAAGAATTAATCCACAACTCATCAAAGAAAGACTGTTTTGAATCTTAAATTTGAAAGAGGACACATAAATTGAAACGAAGAGAGTATAGTAATTATTTATAAGAAAATAAATAATTTAATACGTGCAGTTTTCTTTATAATTGATTGATTACATTGTTTACACGATGGATATAGAAGTGATTCATGAGAATTTATCTCTCTATATCTTGCGCACATAAAATTTGATTTGTATATAATTTTCTTCAATTATGGATTGTTAACATGTTTTCTATTATTAGTACAAGGGTTTAGCCCAATTATCATGACTTTAAGATCAACTGAGAGCTATAGAGATATAGATATAGAAGAAAATTTAGAAATACTAAATGATAGAATAAGTACAACAAAAAGAATAGCTAATGAAAAATCAGAATCATCAAGCTCATTTAAAAGAACAAGTTATGAAACAAATTCGATAAATAATTTAAACCAATATTACATAACAGGAAAAATAAATGAAAAAGAATACTTAATACTCTTAAATACAGGACAAGAAGAAAATCATATAGCAAAATATCTAATAAAAAATGAAGAAAAGGTTTTGTCATAACCATTATTTTAACAATACTAAGTGACTTCTTCTTGTGAGAACTATGCTACGTGAATGTTAATTTTTGATAGTTTGAAATGAGTTTGTTCAATATGAGTCATGAAATAACTTGAAAATTGAAAGTTTCAGAGCTAGAATCGAGAGATTTATAAGTTTCTGATTATAAAATTAAAGGTTGGTATGTCACAAATATTATTTTAATAATATTAGATGACGTTCTTTTTTGGAGAATTATACTATGTGAATGCTGATTTTGATAATTGAAATGAGTTTGTTCAATATGGAGCATGAAATAACTTGCAAATTGAAAGCTTTAGAAAATCGAAAGCTTTATAAATTTTTGATTATGAAATTAAGGATTAATCTTCTTATAATAACACAAAAGCTGAAGGAGGTTGAACAATATCTCCCATTATAGATCATAGATGGTGTCAAGAGAGTTCCTGAAACAAAATAAGTTAAGGAAATTAAAAGGATGAAGTATTTTAATCCATAGAGTTTTTTTAAATAGTTTTAAAATTGTGGACGTTCAAGAATTATATACTAGTGGAAGTAATGAAGTTTTAAGGTGTCTTTTGCCAAGTTTTAAATCTAAATAAAATTAGATAAATAACTGAGAAAATGCTTACTGCTCGCGTAGCGCATGAATTATATATGCTATTTCATCAATCAATAAAGATATCACCGAAGAATATATAAGCGTGAAGTGTCTTAGGAATATTGTTTGAATTTTTTTCCTTTATTTTAAGTCTCGAAGTCCCCGTTTTAGACAAAATCATATTTTCGCTATTTTTCTAATATTTAAGAATTGAAAATTAATTGAACATTTATAGTAAAACTTTTCCTTATTAGAAGTCCTCACCATTAAAGACAACTAACAACTTTTTTATTAGTTTAAGAATTCTAAATCAACTTATAGAGATTTGAAAAAACTAGAAATAAATATGAAAACCTTAGAATAAGAAAAATATAAGAAGTACCAAATTTTTAAAAGTTTAAAGTGAGTGATAAAAGATTTTCTAAAGATTTAACTTTAAAAAATAAGAAAAGATTTTGAATATAGAAAAGATTAAAAAAATGATCATACTACAAATATGGTTCAAACCGATGCATCTTACTTAGCTTTTAGCAGCAAGGAAAAAAAGAATTGCATGACATACGCGAAAGTGACAATCCATTATTTGAGAAGTGATTTGAACTTTTTACAATTTATTAATTTTAAATAATCAAAGGTTACACGTGCAAGGCACGTGCAATTAATCTAGTAGACTAAAAAGAACTTCACAATTATCATCTTGAGCAATGATACATACAGGGATTACTCTGTAGATATCAGGCATCCATATCATCATGATTCTACCGTTTGAATGCGATTCTAAATTTGTTAAAACATGCCAACCTCCAAATATTTTATTAGTCATATCATCAACCTTATTCTTCTTAATTTTTGTCTCTAACAGACACAAAATTAGACTTCTCATTCTTGCACAGGAGCCTAACCTCCTATTGCTTATTAGGGGCATTAAGCCCCCTAATATTTCAACAAAGGAAGTTAACCATTCCCTAGTAAGGGAATGGATTGTTCTGTCCCAATTAAGACATACACGTGTGATAGAATAGTTATTACCATCATCCTTTAATGCATCAAAAGAATTACATTTCTCAACCTGATGTGATTGCAATTGTTGCATCCTACCTCTATTAAGAGGTGTGATCCATTTTACCCAGTATGATCCTGTTAAGGCCTCTTCTCTGGATTTTTATCACTTAAGACACCTGAGGTGCCTTCACAGTATCCATCATATGTTGATTACCTCCATCCAGATGTGTGTCCATCTTATTCTGATCATGAGTAGCTGGTGCCTTAGCTTTAACATTGTGCTTCTTCCTACAAGTTCCAATGGAATGCCCATACTTACCACAATGTTTACATTCGATGAGTTTCAATCATATTTTCATTCCTACACAATTCTATTTTTGGAAAATCAGTATTCATATCCACTTCCACAAGTAGTCGCGCAAAGTTAAGGCCCATTTTCTTCTCAATACAATGATCAACCATTAATGGTTTTCCTACAAGGCTACCAATCTTACTCATCCCCTTGTGACTCCTATATTTAAAATCTAACCCCGGGAATTTAACCCAAATTGGCATAGTTAAAATCTCCTCCCTTGTAAACTTCATGTCAGGACACCAAGCTTTTATAATGAAAGACTTATCGTCGAAATGATAGATAACTTCCACAATTACTGCATCCTTACCCATTGCACTATCAAACCTTACTAGGACAATACCATTTTCAACATGGATATCTTGTTAATCCCATGTTTTGCCCACAATCTTTAAATAAAACTGTCATGACCCTGTGGCATAGTATAAATCAGGTACCCCAGTTCTTTCGGCAAACTCGAACTGGGGGCTTCCGAGTTAAGGGTGGAATTCAGATAGCCCGTGAATTAGTACGTATGTAAGGTGACCCATCTAGCTCAGGAGTAATACAAAGAGTTGAGTCATGATTACAAGAAAATTTTTTGATGCATATCAAATTATGCCCATGTGTTTTCATTTACCTTATGCTAAATTGCTTTATGAAATGCTCTCACCTATGTTGTATAAAAATATAAGTTTTTTTTTATTGTTTTACATACCATTACTTTCGAGTATTGACCCCCGATATTTAAAATTCTGAGGCATAGTCCATGTTATTTCCTTCTACAGGTACGCAGAATCTGTATATGTACAACAACAACTTCAACTTTAGTTCTATGTTTAAAAATAAGAACACAATGAAGTGCAGTAAATACCCTCAACACAAGATCAAAGTGATCTTTCTAAGAGATGTATTTGAATTTTAGAAATTAAGATGAAAATAGAAATGATCAAGTCCCCCGAATACACGGACGTTACTTAAGAAAATAATTTCCCTCACTGTACCCGAGGTTGCAGAATTTTCCTCCCTGGATAAAATGGCTAAACAAACCAATTGTAGTAGTACCTCAAACAACTGGAATGTCTTCGAACACACAGAATGTTTTTATTGATCACACAGAGTCATTTTTAAAGTCAGGAAGAATTTTGTATTCTGAAAATTTCGTATCTAAACCTGTGAATGAAAGCATGTTTATATAGCCATAACATGTCTCTTTGAAAAGGTGGCATTGGTTCAATTAAATGGTGTGTCTTTTTTGGAAATTCATGTCCGTTCATCCAAAGAACATAAAATTTTATTGTGTTTAGCGAGCGACGACGACGACGGTGCGAGGCATCTCAATTTTCTTGCTTCACTTATTATGTGGAGTAAGTGTTCATTATTATAAACACTTCAAAGTTCCCTTCTCCCACCAATATGGGAGACTTAGTGAACTTTCCAATTTTGGGAGTACACTTTCCAAATCGGTGTCTCCTTCCCTCCACTATTTTTCTCTCCATTTTCCATTCACACTTTCTTCATACTTTGAACCCAATAATCCCCCACATGAATGGGGAATGACTATTTTTCGTAAAATTTTTACGAACAAGTATGTGATCATCAAGCAAAGACTGATTGCATCTGGATAAGTGAGTTTTCCTTTGAACTTTACGTAGTGAACATGCATCGGATGCACTCGGTCAATCGGTAGATTTGATATCTTTGAACCGTCGAGCTTTAATGTACACCTAAATAATATATGTCACACAACCAGCCTTTTAACGTTTATGGTTCTCATTGTTTTGTTCTTTTCAGCCATGACCACATCCCAATTTCATGAGATCTTAGAGAATAGGCATTTACTAACATTCTCCTTGAAGCGGCTTCCACTTCGCCCTCACATAGGTGATTTCTAAATGTTCAATCCTATAGATTAAACTATTTGGTCAAATCTTCCAAATTTAGATAATCATTAAAAGACTTTTCACTTTAAGTCTTATCCTTGATTACTATATATTTTCTACATCATGAGAATGGGTTGGGTAATTGACAATGTTGAACCTGTCAGACACAACTTTGTTTGATCTCCTTGAACCTATCTCATGGGATCTCCAGTCTGCTAGGTAGATTTACCATCATGCTAACTTGTCCTAGGCTTTAAACTCATTCCCTTGGATGTCCTTTCCACTCCTTCTCTAGATAGGCCTTTTGTAAGTGGATCCGACACATTATCCTTTGACTTTACATAGTCAACAGTGATAATTCCACTAGAGAGAAGTTCCCTAATGGTATTATCTCTCCATCGTATGTGACTAGATTTACCATTTTATATCATGCTCTCTGCCCTACCTATTGTCGATTGGCTATCACAGTGTATACATACTGGTGCCACTGGCTTGGGCCAATACGAAATATTTTCAAAGAAATGCCAGAACCTTTCTGCTTCTTCACCGGCTTTATCTAATGTGATAAATTCAGATTCCATTGTAGAGCGAGCAATACAAGTCTGTTTGGATGATTTCTAAGAGACTGCTCCTCCACCGATAGTAAATACATATCCACTTGTGGATTTTACTTCGTTCGATCCGGTGATCCAATTTGCATCACTAAATCCTTCAAGTACCGCGGGATATTTATTATAATGCAAAACAAAGTTTTGAGTGTATCTAAGATACCCCAAAACTCTTTTCATTGCCATCCAATAAGTTTTGTCGTGATTACTCGTGTACTGACTCAACTTACTGATAGCACATGTTATGTCTGGTCGTGTACAGTTGATTATACATATTAAACATCTCAATACTCTTGCGTACTCCAATTGTGAGTCACTTTCACCTTCATTATTTTGAAGTGCAAAGCTCACATCCAAAGGAGTCTTGGCAATACCAAATTCCATATACTTGAATTTTTCAAGTACATTTTTTAGATAATGAGACTGTGACAATGTCAACCCTGGTGGATTTCTATGGATTCTTATACCTAAGATCATATCCGCAACTCCAAGGTCTTTCATATAAAACTTGCTCTCGAGCATTCGTTTGGTTGCATTTATGTCATAAATGTCTCTACTGAGGATCAACATATCATCCACATATAAACAAACAATGACTTAGTGATTTGAAGTGTCTCTAATATATACACATTTATCACATTCATTTATCTTAAACCCGTTTACCAACATGGTTTGGTCAAACTTCGCAAGCCATTATTTAGGTGCCTGCTTTAGTCCATACAATGACTTAATAAGTCTATACGCCTTATTCTCCTTCCCTTGAACCACAAAACTCTCAGGTTGTTCCATGTAAATTTCTTCATTCAATTCTCCATTTAGAAAAGTGGTTTTCACATCCATTTGATAGATTTCAAGACCATATACTGCAGCCAAGGCAATTAACATTCGAATTGATGTTATCCTTGTTACTGGTGAGTATGTATCGAAGTAATCAAGGCCTTCTTTTTGTTTGAAGCCATTTACTACAAGTCTTGCCTTGTATTTGTCAATAGTACCATCCGCTTTCATCTTCCGTTTGAAGATCCATTTAGAACCTAAAGGTTTATTTCCAGGAGGAATATCAACCAATTCCCATGTATGGTTGCTTAAGATTGAATCAATCTCACTATTGACTGCCTCTTTCCAAAAGGATGAATCCGAAGATGCCATCGCTTCCTTAAATGTTTGAGGCTCATTTTCTAAGACAAATGTTACAAAATCCAATCCAAATGAAGTAGACGTTCTTTGATGTGTACTATGTCTTGAATTTTCTTCATTATCTACATTCTCACTTGGTTCATCTCTAGGTCGTTTAAATCCTCCACTAGACTGTTCATGTCTAATTTTATACGGGTAAATATTTTTAAAGAATTCAGCATTGTCTGATTCAATTACCGTATTTTCATTAATATCCGAATGTTCGAATTTATGAACCAAAAATTGATATGCTTTACTACTTTTAGCATATCCTATAAACACACAGTCCACCGTCTTAGGTCCTATCTTAACCCTTTTGGGCATAGGAACTTGGACCTTTGCTAGACACCCACACACTTTGAAATATTTTAAGTTAGGTTTCCTTTCTTTCCATTTTTCATAAGAAATGGATTGTGTCTTACTATGGGAAACTCTGTTGAGTATATGATTGGCTTTAAGGATAGCCTCCCCCCATAAGTTTTGCGGTAAACCAAAACTTATAAGTAAGGCATTCATCATTTCCTTCAAAGTTTGATTTTTTCTTTCTGCAATTCCATTAGATTGAGGTAAATACGGGGTCGTAGTTTGATGGACAATTCTATTCTCTACACATTTCGGTGAATGAAGATTCTTATTCTCTGCCCCTATCACTTTTTATTATTTTTATCTTTTTATCTAACTGATTTTCAACTTCAGTTTTATATTGCCTAAACACATCTATTACTTCATCCTTACTATTTAACAAATAGACATAATAATATCTCATGCAATCGTCAATAAAAGTTGTGAAATACTTTTTCCCACCACATGATGGTGTTTACTTCAAATCACAAATGTCAGTGTGTATTAAGTCTAAGGGATTGGAATTCCTTTCAACGTACTTATAAGGATGTCTTGCATACTTCGATTCCATACACGTTTGACACTTTGATTTATTGGACTCAAAGTTTGGCAAAACTTCTAAGTTAATCAGTTTTCATAAGTTTTGTAATTAACATGGCCTAAACATTCATGCCATAAATCATAAGACCTAAGTAAATAAGAAGAATTTGAACTTTAATTTATTTCAACAGTCATTACATTCATCTTATAAAGGCCCTCGGAGAGATAGCCTTTTCCTACATACATTTCTCCTTTGCTAATTATAATTTTTCCAGAAACGGTTACACATTTGAATCCATTCTTTTCTAGAAGTGAAATAGAAATTAACTTCCTACGTAATTCTGGAATATACAAGACATTGTTAAGTGTCAATACCTTGCCCGAAGTCATTTTCAAGCACACTTTCCCTGTTCCTTCCACCTTAGCAGTAACGGAGTTATCCATGTAGATCATTTCTTCTACTTGATCCGGAGCAAATGATGAAAACAACTCTTTGTTGGTACATACATGGCGGGTGGCACCAGAATCCATCCACCATTCGCGAGGATTTCCCACCAAGTTGCATTTTGAAAATATAGCACACAGATCATCACATTCTTTGTTGGACTCAACCATATTAGCTTGGTCCTTTTTCTTGCCTTTCTTAGGGGCACGACAATCCGTGGACTTGTGGCCAATCTTGTCACAATTGAAGCATTTTCCCTTGAATTTCTTCTTGGGTTGATTGCTTCCTTGTTCAACTTTCTTTCTTTTCTTAGAATTGTTTCAATCATCTTCTACAATATGTGCTCCATTAATTGTAAAATTCTCTTTTGACCTTCTTTCGGCAGCCTTATTATCCTCTTCAATATGCAGTCGGACAATAAGATCTTCAACAGTCATCTCTTTGCGTTTATGCTTTAAGTAATTTTTGAAGTCTTTCTACAAAGGTGGTAGCTTCTCAACTATCGCTGCTACTTGAAATGCATCATTCACAATCAAACCTACAAAACATTTTATGTGAGTATTAAGAACCTTTTTAATTTGTTCAACTAAGCTATTTTTCAAAAATATACATTCTGCTAGGAGATCATGTATGATGACTTGCAACTCCTGCACTTGATAGACAACCGATTTGCTATCTATCATTTTAAAGTCCAGGAACCGTGCAACAAGGAATTTCTTAATTCCCGCATCCTCTGTTTTATATTTTCATTCAAGTACCCCCTACAATTTCTTCAATGTCTTAGTTCCACTATAAATATTGTAGAGATTGTCTTGAAGACAACTCAGAATATAATTCCTGCAAAGGAAGTCTAAATGTTTCCAAGCTTCTACAATTACGAAACGTTCTTGGTCCGAGGTTCCCTCGGGTACCTCAGGAGCGTCTTCGCTAGTGAACCATTGCAGACACAAAGTGGTGACGTAAAAGAACATCTTTTGCTGCCATCGCTTAAAGTCAATGCCCTCAAATTTTTTGGGCTTCTCCGTCGGTGCCATTGTAGGCGGAGCATTTGTGCGACTTGATGTGGCAATATTAGTTTCCCCCACAGACTTTGGTGCATCTTGCATTTGACTATCGCTTGTCATTTTTTCTATCACCACAAGACAAAAAATACTTAGTATTTTTAGAATACTACTTATAAAGTTAAGCAACTTTAATCTTTTTTTCTTGTTTCTTGTTGACAATGAAGTTTTTATGACTTTCAATTGTCAACCGAATGATATTTAACGTGTGATGAAGTTTTTATTACTTTGAATCACTAGTTAAGTTCAGGCGGAATAGAAAGTTAAAACTTTAATCTCCAAAAACAAGCAATACAGATTCTGTAATAATAGGTTATTTCCTTAAGATTATTATTTCCTTCTAGGTGTAGGCAAAATCTGTATATGTAGAACAACAACTTCAAATTTAGTTCTGTGTTTAAAAATAAGAATAAATGAAGTGCAGTAAATACCCTCAACACAAGATCAAAGTGACCTTTCTAAGAGTTGTATTTGAATTTTAGAAATAAAAATGAAAACAAAAATGGCCAAGTCACCCGAATTCACAGACTTTCCTTAAGAAAATAATTCCTCTCACTGTACCCGAGGTTGCAGAATTTTCCTCCCAGGATAAAATGGCCAAACAAACCAATTGTAGCGGTACCTCAAACAACTGAAATATCTTCGAATGCACAGAACATTTTTATTGGTCACACAAAGTAATTTTTGAAGTCAGAAAGAATTTTGTATTCTGAAAATTTTGTATCTAAACCTGTGAATGAAAGCAGGTTTATATAGCCATAACATGTCTCTTTGAAAAGGTGGCATTGGTTCAATTAAATGGTGTGTCTTTTCTGGAAATTCATGTTCGTTCATCCAAAGAACATGTCTTTTCCCGAACAGGCATACCAGTTCACAAAACAGTGTACCAGTTTACGAAATAGTGGCACCAACTCACAAAATAGTGGCACCAGTTTGATGAAGTATTGCATCAGTTTGAAACATTGTTTCGAATTCTACATGCATGTATAAATGAAGGTTTGAAACACTGCAGGAAAAAGAAAAAAAAATTACTACGTTTGCGTTTTCCCTTTGGTATTTTTTGGAATTCAAATAAAATTTATCCAAAAAGATAGATCTCATCGATCGATCATTTGACAAATCCAAATCCGAAGCTGAAGCCAAGCTGAGCGAGCGACAACGACGACGGTGCGAGGCATCTCTATTTTATTGCCTCACTTATCATATGGAGTTAGTGTTCATTATTATAAACACTCCAATGTGGGAGACTTAGTGAACTTTCCAATTTTGAGAGTACACTTTCCAAATCGGTGTCTGCTTTCCTCCACCATTTTTCTCTCTAATTTCTATTCACACTTTGAACCCAACAGTCCAGTGGTCCCACTAACCAATAGATTATTTCCAAATATCTAGAGTTGGTGAGCCTCCCTTACTTTGAAAGGCATCTTTCATATGTGTTGGTTTCTTTTTGACTTATGGTTCGATTAGGGGCCTTGTCCCGATTTTAAACAGACTACTATGTTCAGATCAGTAGATGCTTTGTAGAATGTTCTAAATTAGATTTGGATTTTCTATGGTTTGATGTTATAAATTTTTACGTTTGATTGTGGGACTAGCATTTTTCCAGTCTATCTTCCGCATCTTTATACATATGAGTTATGCTTATGATTACATGCTAAGGGGTCTCTTGGTCCTTCATAGTTTGGGATACTCGTCGTCGCCAGGACCTCGATTTGGTTCATGACAAGCTTGGTATCAGAGACGATTTATGGTCCTAGGGTTTCTACAAATTCATGTCGAGTAGAGTTCTTTTTATGCGTGTGTAGCATGCCACACTTATAAGGAGGAAGTTACGAGGTATTTAGGAGATGTTTTCCATTCTTTCATACTCTAGATCGTGCCAATGTGTTGTCCATATGAAAGTTATCCAAATTCCTTCCTTACTCAAATTTTATTAGCTACGCCTCATTGTCAAGGCGATACAAGTTCAAGAGTTTAGATTCCTAATGATGTAGCCCTTTCTAATTAAATTATCCATGAAGTTATAAAATTAAATGAAGACTTGAGAGAAGTATGTTAGTGCTTTAAAGTGTGTTGATTCCAGTGTGTACCTCTATCTATATCCATCATGCATTTGAGCCTAAGGTAATAAGTGTATTCAGTCCTTTTTAGAATCCTTATTGCAAATGTCGTGCTTAAGGATAGGAATATGCAACAAAATGTTGCAATAGTATTTCCACCCGATTAGTAGTATGTGATAAGATGCCATAACCTATGAGCAATAAGATGGTTCCAAAGTTAGTGCTATAAAGTCATAAGTTCAAAAGTTAGAAGTGATGGTAACTCTTGAGTGAAGAAGTTAGATATCGTTATGTGACCTATAAGTATAGGGTGGTGTGCCCTTTCATGGTGATTGGCTGGTATTGTAGCAAGATTAGTAGACCGTGTGGTAGCCCATTGAGGGAGTGATTATCTATGATTATTACTTATTTAAATAGGGAAGATGCTCAGAATGGATAATTATGGTGGTTGTAGAAATCATTTACAGGTGGTAAACGAAAAGGGATAGATTAGTCAATAAGTTATGGGTAGAGACTCATGGGTGTTTATAGAATTTGAAGGTAGTTGGATGTATGCATGGTTAAGTAAATATGATGTGAGAAAGTAGAATATGTTGATAAGATTGTAATGGGTTATATTATAAGATTAAGATCGACTATCCTCATTATGTGACTTTACCCCCTTGAGTGTCTTTTCTCCAGTAGTTGTAAACTAGAACTACACGTGAGAAGGTATGTAGTAGATTTTGAGGTGTAGTATTAATGTCATGGAGGGGATGTGATTGTAGGTAGTAGTTAAGTAAAATGACGTATTTGGGTTGACTTCCCAATTTGATGGACTAGTATAGTATGTGGCATGCTTCATCGGTGGTACGTAATTGATGCTAGACTATAGGCTTGAAATTTAGATTTTGAGTATGGTGGTAAGAATCGTAGATTAAGATTAATGATGCATGTTTTGTGGGAATGAAGTAGTAGGCTTGATTTTATGTGTGCAATAGCCTAGATTAGCAACTTGTGGAATAATAAGTGGACAATTGTAATGTATTTATATACATGAGAACGAGAGTAAAATGATAAATTGTGGTTGTATTTAACTGGATAAGAGCGTGAGTATATAAGAATAAGTTGAATCCCCAGGTAGCATATTGTTAGATAAAAGTGTCATGTATACCTAGTTCATGTTCCTGAGTTTTATAGTATGGAGAAGTCTGGGGAGTTGTTGTATGGTGTTCTTTAGAGTGTATGCGTCTTTGGTATTGTTTTACAGATTTTGTAAAGTTATAAGTCATGCGATTAGAGGTTTAATGCAAGTATGTTAAGTTGTATGCTCATGAGACTGTGAGTTATAGGGTAATGGTTGTAGAGTCTAGTGAAACGTAAGAGTGTTATTCCCGAAAAGCAATGCCTTCAGAGCATAGTTTATCAAGGAGAGTGTAGCATTTATGTGGATGTTGATACCCCATTGAGTTGAATGTTGTGCTTGTAGATTTAATGAGATGCTATGTCCTCAAGTCTTGGATTGTGACTTTGATCTAAGGAGAAGATAGCGAATTACGGTAGTTCCCAAATTTTCTTGTGGTGTCAAGTTCCAGGGAAGAGTCATGATAAATCTATTCTTATTCAAACAAGCTCCTCCCACTTTAATTTAAGAGGTCATTCTGCTAATGTCTTACGTACCCAGGTCATGATTATACCTATGATTCGAGTTCTTTATGCACTTATGTCCATGTTCTGACCTCCAAACTAAAAGCAATAGTGTCTCTCAGTAATCCAAGCTTTCAGGTATTCAAGATCTATGTTGTGATGACCATGACCCACAGATCTATGCCTCATATCATGTTTAGTTCTAAGGAACTATGCTTTTTATATATTACCAATTCATTTTATGACGGGTTTAGCCCAAAGTGGTAAAGTTCATGTAAACTCATGACTATCTCAGCTCTGAAAATGAGAAGCAGTAGCTTTAAGTATCAATCCTTGTCTCAATTATTAACTTCATGAATTCAAGCCTTATGTTATACAACTCATGATATATGCACTTATGTTTCTCACCATAAGATCAGTCCTACGAACTCATGTTGTACTATGTTTATACCCAAACGACTCGCTATCTATGATCTAGACATCTAATATATGAAGTACTTTGTGCCTATTGCATCACATCTGGTGTCTCATGCCTCATCTTGAGTAGATCAACAAATATAGGTTATAATTGAATAGTGTTACTTTTATTCTTGATAATCATGTTCAGGTCCCTCAATGACCCTCCATATGTTAGTATGATGGTGATTGTGGAAGCGTAGTAATGCCTTAGATAAGACACTAAATGTTTTCTTATTGTGTTAAATTTTTTGTGAGACTACTTGAGCTAAGGTTCTAGGTGAAGGGGGAAAGAAAGAGATGAACTTTTGTTTTGTGAAATAGTTAGGAAGGAGATATGTGGCAAAAATCTTTGTGAGAGTGACTGAATTTATTGGTCTTAGTGGGGAGATCCATGAAGTGGGTGTAGTAATGATAGACTTGAATTTTGTGATAGATGAAACACAAACCAATGTGCTATGAGTTTAGTATCCTAGAATTAATATATGAGGTTGTTGGATTATAGTGATGAGGTGAGGTGATATTCTTAAAGGGATGTAGAGTATGGGGTCTCATAGCTTAAGCTAGCTCCTTTTTACTCCGAGTTAGGCTTCAACATAGAAGTACTAGGTAGTGGGACTCAAATTCTTGTGGTTAGGTGTGTTATGGGAGAATTGTAAGTTGGAAATAATGAAGTATGTTATTTATAGTGTGGGTCATAGTCGAGTAGTGTCTCTAAGTGTAAAGTCTATATGTCGTATCATGTAAGATTTAGAATGCTTCTATTCCTATCTCCCACAAAACCTTATTTCATGTCAAGTATCAATGTAAATCAAGAACTATGATCACCAAATAAACTCATGCAATATGTTGTGATGATCATAATCCCTATAACTCTTGTGCAAGGTAATCTTTATATCAATTCTTATTATCTCACGCTTCGTGCTTACGCGATTCACTAGGGGTTATTATGAAGCTCTTTTGGTGCCTTTCATATTTTATTGAAGAAAAATGTCGAATGCGAGTTTACATTTTTTATTCCAGATTTCTAGAGCTTCAACAAGTTCCTACCGATCATTCGAGGATGAATGATTCCAAGGAAAAAATAATGTAACACTTTGCTTTTTCGAGCTAAAGTTAAACCATCTTTTTGATGTATATAGACCTAAATCCAATGGTTTCTAATTAGAAATAAGTGTGAATAATATCCTTAGTGTGGTAACATCTTTGGGGAGGAATATAAGTCTCAAATATCCCCTAACTTGAAAGTTAAGTTAAGCATTTTCCTATCGGTTGACTTTTAGTTGACGATTTTTCTTTGGTCAAATTCCAACAACCATTTCTCCTAGTATATAAATATTCATGTGGCCTGTTATATATCAAATTAAATCCCTTCAAGTCTTCTTTCAAACGCCACTAACCGTTCATCTATTCAAGTCTGGAGTCAAAACTTATGAGTGTTTGAATGAGGCACTGTCAAGAGTATGCGATGGCCCTGCATTGCAAAGCAATTACCCAAGCATACTGCCTCAGCTATGCTTTGGTCATGCGGCGCATAGCCTTTCTGGGGTATCAAAAAGTGTTTCGTTTGATTTATTTTAAGGGCATAAAGGTCTTTTATCATCCCATAACCATTCCTAACCCTCTTTGGACGAAATTGAGGCCTTATAAACGTTACATTACCTCTGTAAATTTCCAAATATCATTCCATATGCAAGAGGGGAGAAACTACCTAGGGTTTGAGGATTCTACTCTCTAAGGGGTCAATTTCTCTACGTTCTCTTTGATTTTTCTCCATCAAAAGGTATGTGGGACTATCCTAAATCTCATGGACGTAAGTTTACGTTTTTAAACAAATTTTAAAGATATATATGTATATATATATATATATATATATATATATGTATATGTATATGTATATGTAATGGATTTTGAAAATCATTTAAAGAGTATGCATCATAAACTCGTTTTGATGAAAGCACGTAATTATCATGGGGGTTTTCCTTAAGCTTGATTTATAATCTTGTGCATACATGATTTGAGTTCGAAAAGTGATTTATGAATATGAATTGCAAAATTTCTTCCCCGTGATAAAATTTATGGTCTTAACATGTTATGAATTGAGAATTGGGTTTGAGAGCATAAAATTATAAGCCCCCTTTTTATCATGAGATTTACATATAACAAATGTTGGGGTTGTGTTATGAATGAAGATGATTCTTGAGTTTAAATGCCTCTTTACTTGTTATGGATGGTTGTTTCAAGTGTTTTTCAAAGAGGTGATTTCTATTATATGCTATAGTTTTCTAATGAAGAAACTGCATGTGACTAATGAAAGAATTAACCACCACGTATTAAAGTTTTTTAAAGAGAGTGTGTTTGCGTAAGTTTCATATGCTTTTAATAATAAGAACTCTCGTGTGATTTGATAAATATTTTGATGGTCATTTACATGTTTCTAATGAGAAGAGCTGCGGATTTGATATGATATGAATGACTTACAAGTCTGGGTATGACGATACTCTGTGATGATATGCCCTTAACAGAATAAGCACTGAATATTTTTTAGCATGAAGCATGATTTTAAAGGACTAAAACTGGGCTTAAAGAGAGTTAGATGGTTATCTAAAGAAGGCACGAGTTCAGGTAACTCATTACCCGAAATTGCGTTTTTGCCGACATGAGTTTTATTTACCCTGAAATGGGGGATTGTACGTTGGTGACGACCCTGTGGCATAGTATGAATCATGAACCCTAATCAGCAAACTCGAATTGGGGGCTTGGATTCCGAGTTAAAGGCAGAATCTATATAGCCCATGGATTAGTACGAATGTAGGGTGACCCATCTAGCTCAGGAGTAATACAAAGAGTTGAATCATGATTATAAGAAAATGTTTATGCATATCAAATTATGCCCATATGTTTTCATTTACCTTATGCTAAATTGCTTTATGAAATGCTCTCACTTATGTTGTATAAAAATATGTGTTATTTTTGGATTGTTCTACATACTAGTACTTTCGAGTATTGACCCCTTATATTTCAGGTTCAGAGGCACAGTCCTGTGGTCGCACTAACCAGTAGATTATTTTCAGATATCCAGAGTTGGTGAGTCTCCCTTACTTCAAAAGGCACCTTTCATATGTGTTGGTTCTTTTTGACTTATTGTCTGATTGGGAACCTTGTCCCGGTTTTAGATAGACTAGTATGTTCAGATCAGTAGAGGCTTCGTAGAATGTTCTAAATTGGATTTGGATTTTCTATGGTTTGATGTTATGAATTTTTACGTTTGATTATGGGACTATCATGTTTTCGGTCTATCTTCCGCACATTTATAAATATAAGTTATGCTTATGATTACATGCTAAGGGATCTCTCGGGCCTTCATAGTTCGGGATGCCAGTCGCGGTCAGGGCCTCGGTTAGGATTGTGACAAAAACCCTACATAACAGTGAACGAGGGGTGCGCACCCAATACGTAACACACTACTAAATCCTTCTAATATGCAATTTCCGAGCTAATATCTTCCAACTCTATCTCAACAATATTGGATGCATTTTGAATTATTGGAGCTACATAATCCAGCTTAAAGCCTGCATTTGATACTTTAGACATCAAAATCAGCCCATATAGATGCCTTCTACCTGTTTCTCCTCCTCTTCCACAACATCAGCCCATGATTTGGTACCACTGGACGAACGGCTTAGAGCGGTTGTTCGAAGCATCTCATTTCACTGCTCTTGAGCAATTTTACTTTGATTCTTATCAATTTCCCTAGTATGGTGTACTTTGTCACATGGTACGTGAGCATATCCCAATTTCCCTACTCTATTATTTGGAGAATTTCCTTTAATTTCCAAAGTCGGACTAACAGGTGGAGAAATTTCGTCCTCTGAGTTAGTTTCCTTACTCAAATCGTTCATTGTTCTTTACTCTTGTTTTGTTACCAGTCTGAGAGTTAGCTTGGTAATAACGTATTTAATGTCAAATTTGTACAAAGATTCTTATGGCAGAGCTACAAAGAAATGTTACTGATGGTAATTTTTATGAACAGTAACATTTTACTAAGTAACGTTTTCTATTCTAACGTTTAACAACCATTCTGTTTGAGCCGTTAACTTTTTTTTAAAACATAAAACGTTATTGGGAACGAAGGATATACTAGTTTTGTAAAATTTAAAAAAAAAAAAAAACATATTACTTTGATAAATTGATTCAAAAAATGACTTATTTCGGTCCAGAACTCCAAAATTTGAGTATCATATTCTTCAACGGTGATTACACGTTTATGCCTTATATTCATCTTTGGACACCTCTCTTTCTTTGTTGCAAGTATTGCTTGACAACAACTAATATAGACTCTCAAAATCTCCATTTTAAGTTGATCAATTCAAAATGGCGTCACCACACATCCAATTATTTAATGCAATTTGATTTCTCGATGAAATGTACCTTCTTACGAACCTATGGTATTTGAAAACATCTTTTTTCTGGACCAAGGCTATTTGTTTCTTTTTTTTAATGCAAAACTAATGGCCATTATTTTCTTGAATGGCAGAATTGATGGAGGGAGTAATAGGTTATTTAAGTGTGTAGTTTTTTAATAAATAATAAATGCATGTTTAAAAAAATGGCATTATGCATCAACTAATGCATACAATTGGCAAACATTAGCCAACTGTTAAAATATTGGCATGAAATGACAATTCGATCAAACAATTAGCACTATATATCTATAAATCATTTTCCTTAAAAAGTATTACTTCCTCTCTCTTCTAACTCCAACTAAAATTTCTCCTTAAAATTAGTAATAAGTTGAAAAACTAAATAATAAATTATTGATTTTTACGGCAAATATTAACTTCTCTCCTTTCTTCTCTTTTTTTTTTAAACAAAATTTTAGGATTTCTATCTTTTTCTTTTTAAATAGCTTTATTAGAGATCAATTACGATAGATCTTCACAATATGCAACTCGACTCGTACCAACTCTTTTTTCTAAATATTTTCTGCACTTTTAAAAAAAAAAAAACATTTCCATTATGTAGTTGTGACTATCAATGTGACTGTAGACATACTGCAATATCATATTCATCAACTAAAATTTAAATGTCGATTTTTATGGATAAAATTTTATTTATAAATAGAATATATTATATTTTTACATATACATTATGTAGTTGCAAATATAAATATATATATATATATATATATATATATATATATATATATATTCTAGTGAAATATTAAATATTAAAGAATAATATTGATGTGTGCAATAAGTATATGCATACATCCAGATCAATGTCAACGAAATTTGTTAATCTAATACGAAGTATATTTGTTATATATTCGATTCAGGTGTAATTTTTTATTGAATTTAATTTAAAACGGGCAAAATATGTTGTAAACATTTGATTCATGTATACATTGATAAATTGATATATTTATTTTCACATTAGATTCGTATCAAAAAAGAGAGAGAGGGAGTATATTTAGAAATAAAAATTATTCATCCTTTAAAATAGGGAGTAGAGAGAGAAGAAAAAGATAAAAAGAGAACGTGATTTATTACTTAAATTTACTATTTATTTCTTAAAAAGGGGCAACATTTTGTAAGTTGGTTATTTAATGCCAATTAATTAAGGTAGTATTTTTTATGCTAATTTTTTGGCTATTAATCAATATATATTTATTCATCCTTTAAAATAATGAGTAGAGAGCGAAGAAAAAGATAAAGAGAGAATGTGTTTTATTAGTTAAATTTATTATTTATTCCTTAAAAAGGGGCAACATTTTGTAAGCTGGCTATTTAATGCTAACTAATTAATGTAGTATTTTTTTTTGCTAATATTTTGGCTATTAATCAATATATATATATATATATATATATATATATATATATATATATATATATATATATATATATATATATATATATATATATATATATATAAGGAGGATTTTAGTTCATCCTATGTGGCATGTCTTAGAAGCCTTCATTGTCATTTATCTTTTTTATGAATTTTTTGGACATTAATTGAGTTTTCTCCATATTTTAAAATTCTTTTTGTGTTGATATATCTAATTAAAAAATAATAAACAGTGGACTTAAATAGCAATTAATAGTAGTACTATAATGAAAAAATTATTCCTCGTGTTAATGTAACCGAAGAAAGAGAACCAGGAGGTTACATTAAACAACATTTACTTCATTACAATTTTAAAATCAAGTGCATTTGAAGATTTTTAGTAAATAAATTTAATTTAGACTAAAATCACTGAATCAATTTAATGCAAATGAATTTTATCTACGAAAAGGTTCATGTTATAAAATGGCTAGAAAGACGAAACTTTTCCTATGGTTACTCAAAAATTATTTTTGTCTTGAATGCTGCAATTTGATTTGTATGTGCTTTGTGACTCTTTATATTATGCACATATCATTGGTTGCTATATGTTATGCTAGAATTACGGAAACATATGGAAAGAAGTTGCTCCATGATGGTATTGCAATGTACTGATATTGTTAGAAAAGGAAATTCTCAATAAGTTATTGTTCAGATATGAGCAAGCTTTGTTGGTTCCTTTTAAACTTAATTACTTAGTATCTTGCATGGGTAACAGTTTTTTTTATTTTCGCCCGATCCTTTATGTCCACCCCAATGATGTTTTTGTTGTTGTTGTTGTTTTTACACTTTTTAATTTATCTAGATTGGATAAATTTCTTACATGTATTATTCTTGTAAAAACAACATTTCCATATACTTTATGATGATTTTGTTTTTCTATTGAAATATTTTGTATTATACATGAAGAAATTAATGAGATCCACTTATACTGTATTCATGTTATTATGTTATTATGTTATTTTTTGCAGTCCTAATGTATCAATGAAATTTGTAATAAAAGATTAACCAATTACTTTGACATGTTTCTTTGATTCTTGATAGAATATTCTACTTTTGTATAAATCCTTGATAAAAATTTGAGTCAACTCCTTATATTGTCACTCAACTTAGTAAAATGTCCCACTAAAGTCATTTATCTTTTTTTATTTCAAGAATATCATTCAAGTTTGTGCATTTTCCTTACAAACTAATAATTATTAAAAGTGACTCAAAAAATGACCAAAATAGTCCATCAAGTTTGAAACTTGAATTTAAGTAGTTCTTATTTTTTACATGTAATATTAATAGGCCTCCAATTATTTTTACTTTTATACTTCTTAAATTAGTTTTTAATATATTTTATCAATAAGTGCATAATATAATTTAAAAATACACAAATCATAATATTAAAAATTAATTAAAAAGACAAAGAATGTTAAATCAGAGCTTAAAATAGGTAGTTATATTTTAAATGAAATAAATAAGAAGTACTTTTATTGTCCAAATTGGTAAATGTATTCGGTTTATACAGCTAAGTTGACGAGGCGATATAATTTTCTCTGAAATAATATCACATGATTGATAAAAATAATATTGAAACCTTAAAACATTTTTAAGTTACGAAATGGTTATATAAAATCACCTAATTTTATTTGATAGAGAATGATTGATGTTATTATCATGGTATCAGTTAATATGCATTATTTTTTAGCATAAAAATCCTTTAAAATATTTATATATGGTTCTTCTACTATCTAGAGACCCTAGTTTTTTTTTTATTTGTAGGAATTCATCGTCTTTTTTATGAATTATAATTTTTTTGACAATAATTTGGAGTAGAAGAAACTAACAACTAACTTGAACTATTTTATCAAAAATAAAGATTAATTCTAAAATGAATAAATATAGAATATTATTTTATTATTGAACTCCTAAGTTTCCAAATAAATACAGTACATATAAGCTTATTTCTAATAATTTCAATTGCAATTTTTGGTGGACGCCGTTAGATTTAATATCGTAGTTAGAAGTTGAAAGAAATTGTACTCGCTAAATTTTATTGTTGAAAGGTTATTAATATTTCGTATTGTTAACTAATAAGGATCATTTAAATTCAAAGTTCAAACTTAAGGGATTTTTTTGATCATTTTTCTCTCATATTTTGAGTCACTTTTAGCAATTATTGATTTTTAAGAAAAATGCATAAAGTTCAGTGACATTATTGGAACAGAAAAAAGATAAATGACTTTATTGAGATATTTTCCTAAGTTGAGTGACAATACGAGGAATTTACTCTAAAAATTTTAATCCATGAGAATGAGTAGTACGAGTATTAAGTGAATATAGAGATATTCAATTATGTATTTTATTTTTTTTTTTATTGGTTTCCCAAGGTATCCCCACAGCCGGCAGTCGTGAGACTAATCCTCCATTCCTATGTCAGCGCACTAAGCGGTAGGGAACTGGCCACAGAGTTTTCTCCATTCGCCAGAGGCGGGGATCGAACCCCCGACCTCTTGCTTAAGGGACATGGCGCTGAACCACGATGCCAACTCTAGTGGTTAATATTCAATTATGTATTGAAGCGGAGTACAAAGTGAATTACTCTAGATAGCCAATTCTCTATTGTACAAAGTGAATTACTCTAGATAGCCAATCTCTATTGAATTTGTAAGTGAACATAAATCGCCATATTTATTGGAGTAGTAAGGAGTGCATGCAGTTAAATATTTCTTGATTTCTACTCAATAATTATAGCTTAGTTATTAGGGTATAAGAGTAAAAAAATAAAAATACATCTTCAATCACCAGCATCTTAAGAGATGTGTCAAATGTAAAGGGGCTAAGTATTTTGAAACGCCGAAATTACTTATATAGAATTAAAAACCACTACCAGCTTTCAAGTTCTTCATATTTGACTTTTATTTTGGTATATTTGTGCATTCAATAAATCGATAAAATTGTTTGATTTGACGAAAATTTTGATTTTGTTAGGATAATCTCATAGTTCGACTTGAAGTATCTAAATCTAAAATTTCCTTTGCAATATCAAAAGAGGTAACACCTATTTTTGTATTTATCTTCTTCTTTTTGTTGTATCTTTTCAAAGTCTTTTTTTCTTTCATGAAAATGAAGTTTGAGTTCGTATTTAGGATATAAATTAATTTGAAGTTTTATGAAGGCGAAATTCTTACGAAATAATTCTTTAATATCTTTTGAATATGCAGATTATATATGGAGCCACATCTAAAATACTCCCTCCGTCCCAAATTACCCGTCTCAAGTTGCGAGGACACATTGATTAAGAAAAATAATTAATAATATGGTTAGTTTACCTTAGTACCCCTATTTAATGTTGTTTACATTTTAATTTGAAGAAATAGTAATTAATGAAAATTGTCTCTTCTTGATTAATGAAAAAAAATAAGTAAAATAAAAAATCAAATTAGAAAATTTGAGACGGATAATTTGGGACGAAGGGAATACTTGATTTACTTTAAATGATCGTTTACCGTGATAAATGATTGACATAATTGCCTAGAGTAAGAAAATTATTTAGTCAAAAGCATTACATTTTCTCTTCTAACCTTTATATGATACATCTCTTTGACCAAGAAATATAATTATTATTTTTATTTTTATTTTTAGCTTTCCTCTATTTTTCCTTCATTAATGTGCTATGTTAAAAAAACGGTTTCTTTAACTTTCTTGATTATATAATTATGTAATGTTGGACAAACTAAGGTCATATCTTTAAATTTCTTTAATCTAAATTATAGTAGTCTTTATTTTTATTGCTCCCGCAATATTTTACTATCATAACCTCTAAAATAATTAATCTTCATATTCATGACATTATTGATATTCATATTGTAGTCCTATAAATAGAGATATTGTAAGATTTTGTATAAATAGTCATCAATCTTATAAGTTGTTATGTTTTCGATACTTACTATGTTCATGCTTTATGTTGACCCGAGGAATAAAATGAAAATTATTGAATGGTGATCAACTTATGAAAGTGGATGAGACAAGAGCCAAGAAGATTGTACATCGTTTTCGTATTTTTTCCTTCTATTTCTAATGATTAAGCCCATAAGAATGATGTTGCATTATTTTTTTGTTTGTTCTCTTTATTTTGTATTTTTATATGAATTTCTAATTGTTTAAGTTCATAGTTTTTTTTTCCATTCTAAACAATAACTTATGACTTTGTTGAAAATTTGTGAATTACTAACTAAATGATTTTCCACATGAAATCAATTATACCATTAAAATTATTGATATATTATCATCTCTTTTATTATCACGCGAAGCGCAAACAAGTTGACTAGTCATTCAAACAAAACATTCATGCATGTAAGCATTGAACGAAACATTAACACATGTGTTTTCAATAAATTTTATAGTAATAGAAATAAATTACAATCACAAATAAAAATATGAAGAAACATGTATTTTTATTAATAAAAAATGTGAGTACAAATCTGTTCCTCCCCTGATTCTTCTCTCTTGATCTTCACTGTAATTCGAGGACCGTCAGTAGCGTATTCCTCGAACACGGGCATATTTGAATTTGATATGAATTTTTCCATAATTCGAGGGTCGTTAGTGGAGTATTTCTCGAACATAGGAATATTTGGATTTGATCTCCATGAAAGGAGGGTTTGTGGATCTTCTTAATGTATTTGATTATCAAGAAGAGAGTATTTTGATCTCTTTATGAATATCCCATAAATTTCTAAGATATTAGAGATGCTCGGATATTTGCCCTCAAGGCTAAGTTTAGGGTAAAGTAGCCTCCAAGAACTCCGACAGAAATTAAAATTCTATTCTTGTAGAGTCCACAAAATTTCAATGTCTACGACATGAAATCTAATAACCAATCAAAAATTTCAAATATCTAAATATTATAAAATCCAAAGTCCCAAATCCACAATCCAAACAATTTACATTTTGGATTTTCCCAAAATCTAACAAATAGAGCAATGAAAGAAAAAAAAATTAAGCTATACTATTTAATCTATAATATATTAAAAGTGTGAAGACCCTTAGAAAAGTTATTTAAATTTTTTGTCCTTCATTAAAAGACTCTTTTTTAGACAAAACTGTCTTTTCACTATTTTTTAAATTTATTATTTAATTATTTTTTATTATATTAACTAGACTTCCTAAAATATATAGGGCTCCTAAAATATATGGTAAGAGAATTAATTGATATTTTTCTTTCTAATAAACTTCCTAAAATATGTGGGACTCCTAAAATATATGATAGGACAATTAATTAATATTTTTATTTCTACTGTTCAATTAGAAAAATACTCCTAAAATAGGACTTTATTTAGAAAATACTTCTATAAATATTGAGATGCACGTTAAACTAGAGAACAAACTTGTTTCTATTGAGAGAATATGATTGATGCTCATCTAACTTGATTCGATTGCATTGCATGTCTAGATTGGTGGATGTTTGATTTTTTAACCCTCAACTTCTTCACTGTTTTTTGTCAGCATAATAGAATTCAACATGTGTATATATATATCTTCTATGTTTTCATTCTAAATCATTCTTTAGGGTCAAAATTTGCGCTCAGACAAGAATTAATTGGATCAAAATCAAAGCTTTGTGTAATACCCCGTATTTCCCTAGCTTAAGCTAACTCTCTGTACATGAGTTATCCAATATAAAAATTTTAAAATACTCAGTATTTTTCCGTTTAGAGCATGCCATTGCATAGAAAATTGAATTAGCTTTCCAACGATATAAAATTTACCTAAATCTGAAAATCAGGTAAGAAGTTATGGCAATTTTAAGTTTCAGTCATTAAATACTGTCATTCAGGCCAGTAGCGCATTGCGGAGCCAGTCTAAAAGATAATTGTCAATTTTCGGTGTGACTCAGTGATCTCACCGCGTCACGGAGGGCTCCCATTTCCCAATTGTCCAATTCCAGTAAAGGACCATGATATTGACACGTCGCGCCAAGCTTTCAGGTCTCATCTAAGGTGGCAACGCGATATCACCACATCATGCCACCATGCAATTTCTCAGTTGGCATTTTCCAGTGGTTTGGCGCGATAGTGGCTCGTCGTGCTAGGGGGTGATTTCGAAAATTTTCGATGAAAAAATAAAGTTTCGTTCAGGGTTAGTGTTTTTCCATAATTTTAACATGCCCATATGTGGGATTTAAGCCCTAAAAATGTTTTTTAGTCATTCATTATTCAACTTTTCCCTAAATCATGAACATTCTCTCTCAAGATAGAAAAATCCTAGCTCAAGAAATCAAGAACAAGGCTCAAGAATTCTCCTAGGGTCTTCAAGAAATTCATAAATTAAGGTATGTTAAGTGTTCATCTATGGGTTTCTTCCATCCATAGAGTCCATGAATCCATTTTGAAACTATAAGATTGTTGAATTATGAACTTCCATGATTAAATTGAATTGAAATCATGTTCATGTTATTGTTGGGTCTTAGTCTATGATTAAATTACAAGCTCTCATGAAATTAATCATCATATGTGTTGAATTACATGATCCTCATGATAAATCCCTCAATTTGCAAGATGATTGATGTTGCCATGATAACTGTATGTTTTTTTTATTGTATAACCTAAGCATGCTCCCCATGTGTTTGACAAAATGCCTATGTGAATAAATTAGTGTCATTATAACATGATAGCATGTATTCCCCAATCATGTACAAACTTATGCCTTACAAGTATTTGATAAAATATCTCTATGGATAAATTATGAACAAGTGAATATTGTTATGTTATTCAAGATTATGCTATCATTTTTCATGCTATCGAGTCCTGGGGTATTTAATACCCGATAATTTAGCTATTTACCTAGAGTCAGTGTCAGTTACATAATAGTTTCAGTCATTTCATGATCAGTAGTACTCTCAGTCAGTTACAGAACTAAGGAAAACTCAAAAATCTCAATATCAGTCTAGTTCAGTTCGGTATAATCAGTTCAGTGTCTTTCAATTGGGAGTAGGATTCTGCACCGAGTGAACCCAAGGAAGGGGGCTGACCTTCCAGTAGAGGGTGTAATCCTTAGAAGCAATCCTTGAGTTCCATAACTACGTAGCCAGCGTAGGTTGAGACATCAAACCTGCCAGTTGAGGTTTGATGAGGTGTTTTAACCTGCCAGATGAGGGTTCCACCATTCTCATTAGAGTACCTGCTAGATAAGGTTAACTCTCAGCCTGTCCATACCCGTGGAGCGGTATTGACACCCTTCTAATTGAGTTTACAAATTGGAACTCAACTCAGTTATCTTATCTTATTTGGGCATGTCGGTTAGATGATTATCTCCCACAATTTCAGTCTCAGTCTTCAGAATAGAACTCAGTTCAGTTCTACAGAATCAGGACAGTCAGATACAGTCAATCAGTATCAGTAACTCAGATGTCCAAATACTCAATATCAAAATTTAGTACTTAGCTTCAGAAAAACTCAGTTACAGTATATATGCATATGTATATGCACAGATTCCATACTTAGTACTTACAGTAGTTTCAGTTATCCATGTACTCTCATGTTCAGTTACACTATATCATTTTGTTCATACATATGAACCTTTGCATTCAGCCTTACCTCATCTAGCGTACCAGTACATTCCACTTACTGATGCATACTTTCTCTTGCGCTATGATGTTTTATATCATAGGTTCGGACGCTCAGGTTCTCGTCCACGTATAGACTAATTCAAATTCAGCCAGCAATAGATTTAACAGTGAGTCCTCATTATTCGAGGATATTCTTTTAATTTATTATTTCAGCAGACTCATTTTTTTAGTAGATAGAGTTAGTTGAGGGATTGTCCCATCAACTCTACTTTCAGACAGTTTCATTTAGAGGCTTTTCAGACTAGACTTTCAGACAGTATTTTGGATTCAGATGTTATTATTCATTATCAGTATTTAAAATGTTTTGAACCTTATGGTATTTCAGCCTATATTTTCGCATTTATTACAGTATATTATTTAGTGCTCACCGCAGATATCAGTCATGGGTTATCTTATAGTCCTTCGGGGTCGTAAGCACTGTGTGACGCCCAGGGTGTACTCTTGGGGCGTTACACTTTGTGATCACTATTTTTTTATAGTTTACAGGTCGTAGATGAATGTCGGTTGGCTTTGAAAATTTTCTTGTGTAAATGTTAGGTTTAATTGTATTGTTTTGATATCTTTATTATCTTATTACTTTATTTTAATTTACAAATGCTAGATGAATGTGGGTCGGTCGGTTTGCCTATTGAGAGAATATGATTGATGTTCATCTAATTTGATTCGATTGCATTGCATATCTAGATTGGTGGATGTTTGATTTTCTAACCCTCAACTTCTTCACTATTTTTGTTAGCATAATAGAATTCAACATGTGTGTATATATATATCTTCTTTGTTCATTCAAACTCATTCTTTAGGGTCAAAATTTTCGCTCAGACAAGAATTAGTTGGATCAAAATCGAAGCTTTGTGATCACTATTATATTTTTTTATAGTTTACAGGTCGTAGATGAATGTCGATTGACTTTGAAAAATTTCTTGTGTAAATGTTAGGTTTATTTGTATTGTTTTGATATCTTTATTATCTTATTATTTTATTTTAATTTACAGATGCTAGATTAATGTGGGTCGGCTTTGAAAAAAAATCGGTAAAAGTTAAGTTTAATTGTATTATCGTATGAGAAAATTTTTGTGTGTAAAGATTAGATTTAATTGTATTATTTTGATGTCTCTATTAGTGTATTGTTTTGTTACAATTTACAGATGGTAGATGAATGTCGGTCAACTTTTAAAAATATTTTTGGCAAAGATTAGGTTTAATAAATAATTCTCCATCTTTACATACTCAAAAGATATTAAATTTAATTATTATATTCATCTTTATTATTTAAACAAATATTTTATTTAGTGTAATGTTTGAACTCATTAAAGTGAGGTACACGCGCCTTGCGCGTACACCTAAACTAGTAAGAAGATAAAGAAGAACAAAAATAATAAGATGAGGACAATCTTTTACCATCAACAAGAAGAGCAACAACCATGGCAAGTAGTCGTCGAAGAGCAACCAAAATACCCACCCGGTCGGCACCGACATAGAACACAAAATCAAATTTGTAATACCACGAGTGGAGTCTAACAGTGCGTTACCTATACATGCAGATATTACTAGTGAAAAATGCAACATTAGCCCACGTATAACTAATATATGAATATTTCACTTCTTTGATGAGTTCAAAAACAACGTTTTGTATTGGGAAATTTAGACCATAATGTAACTTGTCAACCTTCTCTTGAAACTTATATGCCATTGATATCCTTCCAAACAACAAACCAAAATAAAGACATGTTGGTACTAATGCTTCTATACCAATAAAGTTCCAAAATATAATGAAACACATGTAATAAGAGAAAACAAGGCCTTCATGTCATTGGATTCTTGCAATTCCTTTGTTGACCTTAACAATATCTTCTTTGCTTTCTCAAACTCGTGAGCTATTATGTTACTCAGGTTGTTTGGTAATACGTCAAGAAACTCTTTATGATTTGATTTGGATTTATCGCACGATATCCATCTCACATTTGAATTTGATCGGTCATTGAGTCGTGCCCCGGGTAGAAACTATGTGCTAATATCTTTTAGAGACGGTGAAGATAATTTTTATACATCATGAGAATTTGAGGTCGTTGAATTGTAAGAGCGATTGAAGATCGAAGAAAAGAAACTCGATTTTTTGGATGTGAAAAAGATTTTGAAGGGATATTTTTGAAAAAAAGAAGACGGGGTGATTAAATTGTATTTGCTAATAGGGTTTATGTAGGAGGATTGCGAAGTAGAATAAGAATAAATAGAAGATTTGGTTGGAAATTTACGAACAAGATGAAAAAATGCCATTATTATGTTGATTGTTAGTAATTCTTTATACAAATCAATATATAAGTTAAAGTAGAACAAGAAAAACCCTAGTCCTCAAACAACTAGGATGTATATTTCTTGTCAAAGAAGATACTATTTTATGGTGTAAAAGAAAGAAAAACAAAGAAAAGTTTATTGAATTTTTTAATATTCTCCTATATAAGAAGTCATAACGAACAGGCAGGAGATTGTAGACATTACTTCTTGCCGACTTTTTGTAATTTTATTATATCACCCCTAATTAATTTCATTTACGTATTAAAAAAATTAATAGTATTTAATAAAAAGGTAAAATAGATATTTATGACATATCAGCTGCTTCAACTTTAATTTTACTATATCACTCATAATTAATTATTATAAGTCATCTAAGTATTAAAAAATTAATAATATTTAATATTAAATTAAATTGACCTCTTATATGAGGCCCACGTAAATTTTTTTAACAAGTATTTATATAGTAACTTTTCTATATCATTTTTAATTAATTATTATAAGTTATTTAAGACATTTCTGCTTCGATGCTTCAATCATGAATTTATTATATCACTTCTAATTAATTATTATTATCATCTAAGCATTGTGTCAGTTAAATTGGAATACAGAAAAATATTATAAATCACAATAATTAAAAAATAAATTATTTAAAAAATATAATTGACTATTAATGCTACAAAAGTTTGGACAAGGAGAGTAACATATATTATTTAAAAATTATATAAAAAGTATTTTAAATTATAATACTATAGTCTACAACTTAAAATATCTAAAATATAATTACTCTGTTATATATTCCAAAAAAAAATACATAAGAAAATATATTGATCACAATAATTAAGCACTTTAAAATTTTAAAAGATATAAAATATTTGGTTGATTCTCGAAATTATATCAGTGCCACTTAAATTGGAATAGAAAAAAAGAATTATAAATCTCAATAATTAAAAACTTAAATTATTTTATAAATATAATTGACTATCAATGACAAAAAAATTTGGATAAAAAAAGCAACATGTATAGTTTGAAAATTACATAAAAGATATTCTAAATTACAAACGTTAACTAACTTGAAATATTTTATTATATATTTGATAATTACTATGTGAAAAGTAATATAAATCACAATAATTAGCAATTGTAAATATTTTTCAAAAAATATGAAGTTTTTTAGTTCTCTCTCGAAATTATGTGGGCTTCATATAAACAACTTAAAATATTCTTATACAAATTTCATTAATCTAAATATAATAATATATACCTGACTTAGAATTTATCAACTAAACAATGAATGTTTTAATTAAATAATAGAATTATACATAATGTAAATTTTTTAAGGATCAACATTGAGTCTGTGCTTAGCACGGTGTAGCCACCTAATTTGTCAATAATTTGAGAGTTGTACTTATATGTTAGTTCCTCTTTAAAAAACTATGAAAAAACTACATAGAGTAGCATAGCTAGGTATTAAATTACAAAAAATAGCAACACTTATATCAAATTACACTGTGTAGCAATAATAGCATTATTTTTTCCCTTTTCACCCTCAGAGAAGTTACCGTGATTATTTTCACCCTTTTCACCCTTTCTTCATCTCTCTCCTTAATTTAAAATTTCTTTTTTCTTTTTTTACGCCATTATCAATGATTCCCGCTTCAATTGTTTTCCTTTCGCATGATTCTATCATGATCTAATAAGGATTGTGTTCCTCTATTCAGGTAATTATTTAATTCAGTTATTGCATGTTAGTAGTTTTTTTTTTAATTATACTGTAATACATAGCAAATTTGATTTTAAGGTTTCTATGCTCTAATGGTTGAACACACAGCAAAATCACGATTAAATAGTGTTATAAGAACTAGTAATTTGGTGTCTGATTATGTACCATCTTTTAGTCTTAGTTTAACTCAAGATGATGTAGTTAAAGTTGTTTCAAATTCTATACAGTCCAAAAAAATTGTGAGTTCAAAGGAGATTAGGTCCAAGTTTCACAACGACCCGGTGAAGATGATTGAAATTTTGAAAAATAAAAGGATGAAGAAAACTCATTCTCCAAAAGAACGAAAAATAAAAAAGTACAAGAAGAAAAGGAAAGCCAAAGAAATTGAAGAAGTAAGTATGATGACGATGTTCAGAACTTTTCTGCTGATGAATTTGAAGAAAATATGGAAGATGAGGTATTTTTTGTTGTAAAGGATTTTTTTGATGTATTTATTCTTCTAAGTGAAGATCTTATCAAAGTTGGGAATTATATGTATTTTTCAATCAGTTAATATGTATTTTTAAGTATATTGTTATATGAACTACTCATGAAGAGTTAATGGCTATATGTATTTTAAGTATAATTGATATGTATTTTTAGTGTTGGTTGCATTTTTGTTCTCTTCAAAATACATATCCATATTATATGTATTCTTTTGGCTGATTTGGTTGTGTTTATTAAGGTCTAGTTTTAATATGTACTTTATGTTCTGCTAATATGTATTTAGGGATTGAAGTGAGCTGATTTCTTTTTAACAATTGTATTTTGGTTATGTTAAATATACATATTAAGGTATAGGGTAGAATTTGTATTTTTAACCATACACATCGCATATCATATGTATTTTTGTTGTTCAAAATACATATGATTGTTATATGTATTATTTTTGTTAAATACACAGGTGATTGTTTTTTCAATTTTTTTACAGTTTAAGAAGTTGTAGTTTTACTTTGTATAGGTGCTTCGAGATGAAACATTTATTGTAAGAAAACTCCTCATATTTGCACCACATATGTGCTCTTACAGTGTAATGATATTGATGGGAGTATACGGGGCGTATTAAACAAGGAACGGTATAAAAAGTTCTACGATAATATCATTTTTGGTTATTTCATAAAGAAGAAGCACTGTGTAGTTCAAGCACAGTCATGCAGATGTGTTATGTCGCTTGAGATAAAGGGTAGTTCTTCTTCTGCGATAGTCATCCGAGCTAATGGCACTTCTTTTCATTTTACTCCTAGGAAATTTGCTATCGTTACTGGATTGAATTGTGTTTCTAATAGGCACGACTTTATTTTTTATGAGGATGTACCAAACAGGCTTGTTGAGAAGTATTTCAATGGTGCAGAATTTATACAGAAAAGGAAACTATTTTTATCATTCAGGGAGAAAGTTTGGGGACAGAACAATGACGAGGATGCTGAGAAGTTTGCAATTCTGTATTTCCTGCATTCTTTTGTGTTATCTAATGTTGATACTGTGGTTATACCCAGACTTCATTTTGATTTGGTAAACAATGAAAGATATAAGGATTTTCCATGAGGTACTTTATGATTTGAGGATCTAGCGAGAAGTTTGAACAACAGGTTGAAAGCTGGTGAAAAATTCTATTTGATACAGGGACTGCCAATGGCTATTCAAGTGTGGCTTTACGAGTGTTGTCAAATATCCCATGAAACATTGCATCGAAGGTTGATAATCGAATTCTCCAATTATTAAATTGGAAGACAAATACACTTGACCACGTTTTGAGTATTTGATGAATGTTATGTTTAATGATGATGGCAAGTTTTGTTGCTAGTAAATACATATGTATTAATATCTATTTTACAGTCAACATATATACATTTGAATATATTCTATTGTTTAACAGATACTTTTAACATATTTTATCTATATTCCTAGATTGTATATAAGAACATAGAGCCAACTCAAAGGGAATTGAAAAAGTTTCAAATACCAGAGAAGGATGTACTTGAACATGAACGTTCAGTTGATTCGGATGATGACTTTCAGGATCCACCACCAAAACAGATCAGTGAACCTTTAAAAAATAAATAAAAGGTTGATCGTCTTCAAGAGCAGTGAAGAAACCGTTAAGAAAAAAGTCTCACAATATTGTTGACGAGATTGCCCAAAAGAGGACACCAACTTCTCATACTGCAAAGATTGCTGGAGTGAAGACATCAGTTTTCAAGCAAATTCAATCACGACAGGCAACTCCTTCAAAAATGAAGAAAGTTAAGCAAATAGCTAGGGTTATTTTTCCTCTGGTATAGTCAAAGCTACAGAGTCCTGCAGTGGAAGAAGTTGTGTCAAAGCCAGAGAGTCCTGCAGAGGAAGAAGTTGTTACCTCTAAAAAAGTTTTTGATGCAGTCCGCGATGAGGTATGTTTTTTGTCAATTACTTGTTTACATTAAAATATTTTGTTTACTGATTTTGTATGAAAAAAGGTTCTTCGAGAGTTTAAAGGAATTCGTAGACTAGTGAAAAAAAGTTCAATCTGATGCTGAAAGCATTTGAACAAAGCAAGGTAAAATTTTATTATATTACAATATTCTTTAAAAAACTTATCTTAGTTGAAAATGTATTCTTAGTGGATTGACTTATACAAATATAGCACATTTGTCGAATAACTCGTTATATAATTGTACATATATTTTCTAGAAACAGTTTGCAGATAAACAAGCTAAACAACCAAATGTTGATGATAGTGGGTTAGAGAAATCTGGACAACACTTCAGTCCTAATGTTGTTCAATCTTCGAATAATATTTTTACGGTACAAAGGTAAATATTAAACTTTCAAATACGTATTTACAAGTATTTTTAAATGTTATTTCATTATGATTGTTTTTGTTTTTTATGTTAATATATATATATATATATATATATATATATATATATATATATATATATATATATATATATATATATACAGTCTTAGTTGAACATTCATTTTAAAAAAAAAAATCATCTAGTTAAACTTCATAATCTGTGTTCATTTACCTTCAAAATACATATGAGGTTAATCAAACTTTCAAATTTTGAATAGAATTAAAGATTAATTTTAGTATTTTATGCAGCATTATCTTTTTCTATGATGTTTAGTTGAAAAATACTTATGCAGTGTTCATTTAGAATAAAAAATACATATGCATTATACATCATATGTAGTTTACATATGTATTTTTGAAAATGTTGTTATAACAATATGTAGTTTTTGGTTGATTGCAAACATTATAACCTGTAAAATAGTGTGTTTTAAGTTTTGTATATTAATATGTATTTTTGAGTTTGTTGTTTTATAGCAATATTTATTTTTAGTGTGTTGGTATATATATATTCATTTTGAAAAAATATATATTCATATTCAGTGAACACAAGTATAATAGTTTATTGTACTAGTATATGTATTTGTAGCAAGAATATGTAGATAAAGATCCTGAACTCCAACATATGAATTATGCTGTTGCCGAACATCACTACAACAATTTAGTCCGAATACTGATCAGAATTTGGGTGAAAATTTAGATAGAACAAAGGTAAATAATTAAGTTACATATGTTTATTCATTTTAATGTTAGCATTTATATGTTATTTTATATATATATATATATATATACATATATATAAACAGATACAACTGAAATTTTGTTTGATATTATTTTAATTTTTTGACTTGTTTGCAAGGGGTGCACTGATTTGCATTCACAAAAAATAAATGTTGAAATTGATTCTCAACATTTAATCCTTGATGAGCTTCTCCGAAGTATAAATTTGGATTACTTACATTCTAAGAAGGTTGTTCAACATGATTGTCGAGTATGTATAATGAATTTTACTTTGACTTTATGTGATGTAATAATCCAGAATACAATTATCTTTTTTCTTTCATTTTTTAGCAGAGCAGCGATGAGAAAATGGATGAAGCAATTTTATCTGATTCTCAATTGACAATCCCAGATGAGATATTACCGAGTCTAAATTCCTACGGGAGATAAAGCGTCATCATACATCCATCGACAAATCGTGAAGAAGAATCTCATGATGAAAATTTGGATAATAAAAAGTCTGAGAATGTTGTTGAAGATCAATCTCAAGTATGTATAATGAACATATATTTTGAGGTTATGTAGGTTATATTGGATAGAACAAGCTAATATTTTTTCTATTTTCTTGTTAGACAAACAAAGAGAACACTGGTTTGAGTTCAAAATTATCGATGCATGTAGAGGTTGAACTTGGTACAGAGGAGTAACTTAGGACACCTCCTAATACACAAGAACTAATCACTGATGAATAAATAGATGAACAAGGGTGGCCTGATTCATAAAACACAATCCCTGATGAGTTTCTACCTAGCCTAAATGTCTACAGTCGAAAAAGCATCATCATTTATCCCTCTGTTAATCGTGAACTTCAAACTCCCATACAAAAGTTAAGGATTAGGCGACCATCCAAATTCAAGGAATCGCCATACATTGATAACTTTGGTTCAGTAACCGGTAAGTACACGAAGTTATATATATATATATATATATATATATATATATATATATATATATATATTTAATGTAATATGTTTTGCAAATACGTTTCTATTAATTACATTTTTGTAATCTGTTATTATATAGGGAGCTTAACAGGCAAATACGTATATTCCTCCATAAAAAACCATTTGTATATCACTCGATTGATGGAATAGTGGATATGAAGATTGTCAAAAAGTTTATGGACTGGATTTCTGTCGATCTTTTAAAAGTTCCTGCTAAAAGGTTGTTCTTTTGAATTTTTTCAGATCAATTTTTTATTTTCATTATGTTTTCATGATTTACCATGTACTTAAAAAAAATAGGAAGGAAAAGTGAAACATTACAAGAAGGGCAAATCAGATATTCCAATAATGCATTTCGGAGTTGAGACTGTTGAAGATAAAAACTGGTTCTACATTATGGGGTTCGCAGATCAGACATGGACAGACTCAGTTAGTAAATTATTTTAGAAATTTTCTCATTAAAGCTGTAACACTATTTAAAATACATATTAGGTTACCATGAAATACATATGGTTTCACACGTATGTATTTTTTACTATTCTTTTATTAGATGTATATATGTTGTGTTAAAAATACATATATACTTTAGTAATATACATATGAGGTATTACATCACATATTGTTGCATATACTTTTTTCTTACATTGTTTGTATATAAGTGTGGTTTAAAAATGAAATTATACATACACGAATCTTAGACATTAATATAAAAATGCATATGTATTTAATCTTACATACACATGTAAATTTAGTATATAATTTTTTTGAATATTCTAAATTTTATAGTATTAATTACTACAGCAAATTGATGTTTGCTTCTACTACTTGAGGAAGAATTTGAAGTACAGGCCGCACAGCTCTTACAAATATAGGCCGAACAGTTCTTGCAAATATAGCACAGTAGATTGCAACTTTATGAATATAATTAGGTCTTTGATGGAAGTATATTCTGTGGATGATCCAAACCCTAATGCGGGAGGACAGGAGGCCCATCTTAATGAATATATCAATGGATTTTGTATGCATATGCAGTACCATGACATACAGTGGAAGACATTTTTATTTCGGTCAATATAAAGGAAAAACATCATTGGGTTCTCGCGGTTTTATCCTTCTCAGAGAGGTGCATATTCTTATATGATTCATATGAATTCAGTGGTCATTATGCGGGTGTTCTTCCTGTGATCGAGAAACTAGCAAAGATTATCCCATTGTGTCTCCAAGCTTGTGATTTCTACATTAAGAAAAGAATTGATCTTCAAAATCATCCAAGATACAAAGACAAAGACTCCTCAGATATGTTTGATGTGTTATTTGAAGATAATTTGCCTCAACAACCGAGTAAAATTTTGTAAGTATTTTAATATACATATACCAAAATTATAAGTTTGTACAAAATATATTTTACTTATTAATTAATTTTTTTTATTTTTGTAGGGAATGTGGTTTGTATATTGTTACATATGCAGAGTGCCTTTTCTATGGTCACAAAATTTCTTCGATTGAGTTCAATCCCAACGAACTCCGTAAAAGATATGTTGCACTATTGTGGGACTATGGTATTCTAAAACAAGAAGCGAATACTCATAGTAATTTTGAAGCACCTTTGAGGCCCATTAGGCAAAGCGGAATAACTAGTGTCACCGAAGTTTTAGATGTATGATGGTTGATGGATTTATTACAATAGATAGTTAACAAACTGGTGTATGAATTTAGTTTAGATGTAGTTCTATTTTTGAAATATTGCAGATACACTTATCTTGAACTGCATATTATACTAAGTGTGTTATTGTGGTGTTCAGTTTTACTTGTAGCAGTGACATTTAACTCTAAAATACATATGCAGTTTTGACAGTTTGCACTAAAAATACATATGCAGTGTTTAAACAATACATTAAAAATACATTTGAAATATTCATCATATGTATAGTGTTCAACTTTTGCAATATATACGAATACAGTATTCACATATAACATATGTCAGATATCATTTTGAGTTGTGTAGTGTTAAATAAACATATGACTGATACAAATACGTATGACTTAAAAGTAAATATCCAGTGTTAAAAATACATATGACTTGTAGCTTCAAGATACAAATATTTTGTTCATCTTTTCCAATATATAGGAATACATTATTCAAATTTAACAAAGTTCAGATATCATTTTATTTTTATAGCGTTAAAAAATACATATGAGTTACAAATACATATGTGTTAAAAAATACATATGAGTTAAAAATACATATATAGTGTTAAAAATACATACGTGATAAAAATACATAGATAGTGTTAAAATACATATGAGTTGTAACTTCAAAATACATACTTATTTTTCAGATTTTGCGCATATATACAAATATAGTACTCAGACTTAACAATGTTCATGTATCAAATGTCTTAACACAAAAAAGTTGAGTTCATTCTAATTAAAATGTAATAGAATGCTTTAACAAATAATTTAGTTAAAAAATACATATGCAGACATTTTGATATAAAAATACACACGCACTACACATAATATGTATTTTTTAATGCAAAATGTCACATGTATGTAATCATTGCTCAATTACAATCAAAATAAATTTAAGTTGTTAAGATTTTAATGCAAAGTGTCACATCTGAACTATATTGAGATTTAATATACTTCAGATATCATTTTGAGTTGTATAGTGTTAAATATACATATGACTGCTAACAATAAATATGAATAAAAAATACATATACAGTATTAAAAATACATATGAGTTACAAAAACATATATAATGTTGAAAATACAAATGAGTTGTAGCTTCAAAATGCAAACATAGTGTTCAGATTTTGCGATATATACAAATACAGTATTCAGGTTTAACAATGTTCATATATCAAATGAGGCATAAATGTCTTAACACAAAAAATTGAGTTCATTCTAATTTAAAATGTAGAAGAATGCTTTAACAAATAATACAAAAGAACAAATGTTCTATTTATTATATTTCCTACAAGAACGCCTATTGTGACCTTTCGACCCACAAGCAATGCATGAGTTAATTCTCTTCTTTTCAAATATATTCCGGCCCGATTTTCTCCAATCCTTCTTTGCAGGTCTTCCTGGGGGGCATTTGTACTTTAGAGGCAATACAATTTCACCAAGTATGCTAACTGGAATTATCCAGTCATCTTGGTGTGGTAAATGATAGATTGGAACATCATATGTATTCAACACAGTTTTTGGCTTATACAAATCACTACAATATGGACCCTTCTGAAAATTCTTTCTATCCAACACCGCACAAGCATGTGCACATGGTATCTCATCGAGTTGAAATACATTACATGAACATGTTCTTTCCTTGAGGCAAACAATGGAGTTCTTTTGTTTGTCCTGCACCGTGTATACATATTCTGTGACTGGTACAACCTGATAGCAAAAAGATAAAAAAAAATGTGTAGATGCACTGTTACAAAAAGATGCAAATTGTATTTTTTGATATGTTGTAACCACACCAGCATATGTATTTTTACTACACAACTATACATTTACATATGTATTTAATACAAACAAATTCAGCAAAATATTATTATTTCTTAATGGATATACTTTTTTATTTATTTATAGACATTACTGCATATGTAATGTTAAGATTTTGCAATAAAATACATATGCAGAATATATCATATTTATTGAGATTCTAAATACATATGCAGTGCTAAGATTTTTCAATTCTAAAATACATATTTATGTTGTATATGTTTTCATTAATTTAGAACTAAATGCAAGTAATTCTAATAATAATATTTTCATAAGTATAAATGACACAAAACTAAAAGATCATACCGTCATACGAGTACACAACGCCTCGTTCTCTTTGAGTATGTCATTAAATTTCTCAATGAGTGTGGTGAATGTATATGAAGCCTCCTTTCTATTTTCACAATTCCATTTTTCAAAAAGCAATCGAACTTCTTCTAGAAAATCGTAAATTGGCAGTTCTCTAGCTGATACAAGTACTCCATTTATTGACTCAACAATTTTTGAATTCAAAGTCCATCCTCGGTAAAATATTGTATAGGACCTAGCACACTTTTCATAACCAGCCAATTCTAAATATTTCTTCACTCTAATACCAACTGCCTCAACATTTTTCATTAACATGTGAAATTCTGACTTCGAATATGCTCTGGCCGTTGTATAAACGATCTCCGATGATGCATCGTGTGACTTTCTATACAAATTTTACATTTCCCCATAGATGTCACATACATACATAATGCGGATGTAACGCCCGAAAAACTCATCCCGAGATGTCACACAGTGCTTAAGGCTACTAGTAATCCTAAGCTAACCATTTGCGCCTGCTACTACATCTAACACTTACTTTAAGATAGATAATCAAGCAATAATGTTGTATCATGTCAATTTGAACTAGAATAACTAGAAAACGTATTCTGAATATCAAATACTGAAAAGTCTAAAACACAACTGATAGTCTAGTCTGACAAAGCCTCTACTACTCAAGAACACTCATACTCAACTGAAAAGAAATAAACCAACTACTATGAAGACTGAAATTAGGGAAAATAGGTCCTCGAACCATGAGGACTCACCAACTGTGGAGGTGTAGGTCAAGGTACTCGAAGATCACTACTGCTGCTGGAACTGAGCACCTGAACCTACATTATGAAATAATGTAGCATACAAACGTATATATAGATCAGTACTTTGAGGATGTACTGAGTATATGGGGGTGTATGCATTTACATAAATAATATCATTACTCTTTATAAAATCATGCATGCAGCTATGAATGACTCACATGGCTTGAATAAGTCTGAAATATAAATCTCATAAATCATGAATAGTGAAACATGTAATATAAATCTCATGAGTCATTATACTTAACTCTAAAATCTGTATTCTCCTCTTATTCTCAAAATTTGTAAGCTAAAGGAATCTTTAAACAATACTTTCAAAACTCATGCTTTTATCTTGAGCATAGTAGAACTTCTTTGAAACTTAAGGACTTAGAACTTTAGGAACTTAAAGACTTGGGAACTCTGGGACTCTTTGGGACTTGGGAGTTTCTTCTAACCGACATAAACCATGTGAGCTGACATGGAGTCCAACATCTTGCCCATGTCGGGGAGAGCTGTTCTACCCTTGCCATCGGAATAGAACCTTAGCTTTAGTGATCACTATCTAGACCTTGAGCCCATCAATCTCAATCCTACGGTGGCACGTAGTTTTGGGGTATGAGACCTCGGAATCATACCCAACTCGGTGCTAATTACTACTCCCATATTTAGACTCAGAACTTTAAAGAAATTCACCTTAAAATAACTCAAGGGTCTATAATGAAGACCAAATTATGCTTTTTTTTGCTTTAAATCATAAATACTGTGGATTCCTATCTTAGCACAATATCAAAACATCAATCTTGACTTAAAATTTGGTAAGCAATTTGCTAGAGAAAAGCTTGATATCATAACATTCTCAAAAATTCAACTTATTCTTGATATGTATATAATAGTTCAAAACTTTCAAAAACATGGTCTTAAAATCACAATACCAAATCTTTGGACTCAACAGGCAAGATTTAAACTCATGGCAATTCACAATAACTCTTTATGCTCAACATTATTCTTGAAATTATTTGACAATACAAATTCTCAAAAGAGGAATGAAACTCATGATATAAACCTTCAATTCAAAGCATAAATAGATGGAATAGTCATGAAATTCGCAATATAAAAAACTTATAATTTCATAAATATCAAGACAAGATAATTTGGGCATAATCCCATTTATAAATCATGAAATCTTCAATAAAAACTAAATTTTTGGGCACAAGAATGAAAAAAGTGTTCTTGTTCAAACCCCACATACCTTAAATTATGACTCTTCAATGAACTCTTGACTCTGGGATGCTATCCTTACTTTTGATGGGTGATTCTTGAAGCTCTTGCTTTGGGGATTTCGATTTTTGAAGAAATTTCAAAAAGCGATGGTTAAATTTTGAGTTCTCTTGAACTTTGGGTTGAAACCCTAGGATGAGTTCTTAAAGAAAATTGATGAAAGCGAATATAATTTGGTGTTTTGGGGATTGTATCCCATGTTAAAGCTGAAAATGAGATGGAAAATATCCATTTTGCCCTTAATGAGTTGGAGAAAAACTGAAAATTAACCCAGGCGCGATTGGAAGGGCGACGCAGGGGATAACCCACTGGGTTAGGCAGGACGCCGCCTTACCTATCGACTTGCTCATCCCAGGTGAGGTGATAGGCAGGGCGCTGCGGGCTTATTGCAGAGGCTCACTGGTTTGGGACCCCAAACATGCCCTTAGGCTCGTCTAAAAATTTTGAAACTCACCCGAAATGTACTTTTGACTTGCCCTATCGCGTATAAAAAAAATCAACAAACGGAGGTCTAGAAGGTCAAAAATAAATTCTTCAAAGTTCGAAGGCACTAAAATGAACTAAGTCCCTGTTGACACCCAATTTTGGCTCTCCAAATGTGAAATTAACACATTTAGGCTTCCTAATCGTTAAATGGCACAATATGTAATTTTTCACATATCTTTTATAATTGTTAATAAATTATTGATAATAATCATTATTTTTGAATTTTTTTACCAATTTATTATCATATTTTAATTTTACACGATTCATTAATAATTACCCTTAATTTCACAAATTTTAGGATTTTTATCAATTTATTATTATTTTAATATTTTTACACAGTCCTCTGCATATGTATATAGCACTGCAATTCATTATAGCGTAGTATAATATATATTTTTCTAAGATAATTATATTTTTTATTTGTTATTTATAATTTTTTTTATAATTATACATCGGTATTCATTATTTTGTATATTATTTAATATGATCTGCAAAGGTGAGTCGATTCAATTATTTTAATACATACAATAATAAATCAAACACAGTTGAATATTATTATTATTATTTTTAATACTTCACCTAACACTCTCCAAATTCACTCACCCACCATATTATATTTTTAAATAATATTTTTTAAAGTAATTATATTTAAATAATTTTAATATTCCTTATATTCTTTTTTTTGTATTACACATCAATACCTGCATTTCTATACATTTATTATAATCTGCAGAAGCTGAGTTGAATCAGTTATTTCTATACACGATATAATAATAATTCAGTGTCTTATCATCTTCATACAAATAATATCAGTTAATTTTTTTTTTCTATTTCCTCGCTTTTTTTTTTTAGTATTTCTTACCTACTATCCCTAATTTAACGCATCTATTGGAAAAGTAGATTTGATAAGATATGTTTCTTTGTTTTTTTAATAGTCAACAAAATACACTTGTGAGCATTTTCCTTTTCTCTTAAAAAGACACAAACACAGTGAAAGATAGACAATCACATGCATATTCCTTTCTCTTTCCCCCTTTCTCTAGAAAATCAACAACAACCACCATCACCATCTTCTTCTTCCCATATCCTCCATGAACCAGCGGTGACTTTCACCAAACCACCACTGTCGTTGCCCAACGCCAGAACTGCGCCAGCTCTCTCTCTTCTCTATTTTTTCTTTTTCTCCCTCTTTCCGGCGCTGCCTCGCCAGAGGTGATGACCGGCGAGCACCACCAAGCCGCCATCACCCTAACAACGGTCACAAACTAGATCTGGACGAAACGATCTCGTCTGAAAGTTTGAACTCCGATGACCCTTTCTTTTCTTTCATAGTTTTATATGTTTTTCCATTTTTCAAGCATGTTCCCTTTGTTTTTGTTTTTGTTTTTATAATTTGTTTGCCTTTTTGTATTGATTTTGTATTAACTTTTGTTTGAAATTTTGCTCCACCAAGATGTGAACATCTCCGATAAGCTGTAGTCTAACCTTTATTTTGCATAGCGATCATTCCTTAGTGAGAAGTTGTAGTCTAACCTTTATTTAGTGAGAAGCTGTAATCTAAATTGATTATTTTTTAGTGAGAAGCTGTAGTTTAACCTTTTATTTTGCATAACGATCAGTTAAAAAACTGCACCTTAGCGACATCGCCATCAACTGCATATATTTTGATCTATGTTTTGACTTGATTCTTGTCTTGACGAGATACGTAGGCAACCCTGCATTAAGGTTTGGTCTCTTCACTGTTCTAGAATAATTTCTCTGGTATTCAAAACTGGGGCGAATTTTTTGAAACAGTTCAAAGATGCTCTTCAAAATCCTTCAAGAGCATAATTTAATAGCTTTTTAAATCCAAATCTTAATTAGTGCATAATCGGCCTACCTTTTGATATTATTTCAAAAATACAAAAAGATTTGTTTTACTCTTCATTTAGAGTAGGTGTCATATACATCTTTAAAAGAAAAACTACAAAAAAAATAAAAATCTTTACTAGTTTGAAGTATCATTTTTATGAAATTCAAAATCAAAAGCCCAAAAAGATTTCCTTTGATAATCATAGGTTTCATTTAATATAAGGATGTTAAGACTAAAAAATTCAAAAAGATTTTTCGTTAATTTGTTATTTTTTTTCTTCTTAAAATTTAAACAAATAAAAAAAAAGTTTAATTGGTCATGTTGTGCAAAAACTGCCTGAACTATGCAGACCTGATTCTTGTTTTCACAAGATACGTAGGTAACTCTCATGGCTTCGGTCCCATTCTTTTAAAAAAAAAAAAAATTGACTTGGTTGGCACCATTACAATTAGGAGTATGCATGGGAAAGATCAAATCGGCATGATGTAAAAGATCGACTTCATGGTAAATCATAGGTTCTTTTGGTACCTTTTACCACACCTTAGTGATGCTTGAAAAAATAAATTCTCTTGCATTCATTTAAGACAAAATGAAGCCAACCTTATTGTTTCATGTGCATTATGTGGTGAGCTTTAGTTTAAATCATTGCATTGCATTGTTGATCTAGAACTTGACCTTAATGTCTGTTGAGGCAAAATTCTGAGTTATACTTGGTTTAGAAAAGGACCGTAGGCCTTTTTTGCCCCGATTGTGCCTTTCACAGTCCACCAAATTACATTAATCTCTAGTATTCCCTTTTTTGAGCTTAAGACCTTTTTTTTTTGGACAACCGCATCTGAGCCTATACCTTTTTGAGTGCTACATGCACTATCCTTCTCTTGGCTCTATCTCCTTGAGCTCACTAAATACTTGCAAATTGCAGACGAAGATTCAAGATCAAAGACGCAAAATGCAAAGAAATATGTTGCCGAGATGAAGAAAAAAAAAAGACTTCAAAAGGAGCAAAAAAAAAACCCAAAAAATAGAAAAGAAAAAAAACACAAAAATATATAATTTCTTGTAAAAATATATATATATAAAAAAAACCTCCAATGAAAAGTTCAGAAGAAGTCGAAGCATATGTAAAGCAGGGGACAACAAAGCACAACTAAAAAGATCACGCGTCAAAGCACAATAAATATCGAAAGCACAAATACAGTGCAATGCTCATTGAGGAATTAGTCACTTTTATCTTAAATATCATCCTGCCCATCCCCAAGCCTACATTACAAGCTGATAGCAAGTCCTACGAGATTTTATTCCACCTTAAAACCCATATCATTATGTATTTCTATTTGCCCTGTATTACCAGTGATTTGATATTCCACTAGAATACGTTTATTGGTACATTTAAGTGAGATGCCAAAACATCATGCAGCTCAATGAATGATGTTGTTGTGCTCAACAGTATAGCATCAGTAACGTAATCTTCGCAAAAAAATTTCATACGTCCACCTACCATAGTGCCTCACAAGTACTGGTATGCTTCCCATTTCTAAGTGATTTAATAAAAAATAAACAAATATACATATTTGTCAGATGTCAATTGTTACAACATACACTTTTCAGTTTTAATCGCAAACAAAGTTATACAACCAACATCTACAATCAAAAAATACATTTACGCAACATTTGGTTAAAGTAAAATACAAACGCAGCAAAAGTTTTCAGCCATAATAAAATTTCAAAAATTTCTGTTGAAGGTTACATAAAATCAAATTCAAAACTACCAGAATCGAACACAACCAAAACATATATAAAAGTAATTTTCAATTATAAAGATATACTCTCAAATTCCGCCAAGCAAAACTTCCAAAAAAAAATAGAATTTCATCTGCTCTAACAAACTGAATTCTATCAGTTTTTTGTTCTATCACTTCATATGACCCAATAACAACACTAAAAAATACATTTACAAAATTTTTGTTACACAAAAATTAGAATCAAATTAAATTATTTCAGGCTAAATACAATTACAAAGTATGTGTTCAACGTCAAATACAACCAAATACAGAACCTCCAGATTCGAACACAACACAAACATATATAAAATATCTTTTCATATATACAGTTATACTCTCAAATTTCGACAAGCAAAAATACAAAAAAAATAGAATTTCATCATCTTGAAAAGCTGAATTCGATCATTCCTTGTTCTAGGAGTTCAAAAAATAATTGAATAAACTTACAATCGAAATTTGTTTACAATATATTCATAATAGATTATACAACAACATGAAAAAATTCTACAAAATATCACAATTTGATCAATTTAAAAATGATCAAAATAACAAAAAATGATCCATAAAAATTATACTCACAAAGGAAAATTAATACCTGAAACAACAGTTAAGCTGAAATTTGTGCCAATAGTTAACTTTTGAAGTTTCATCGAGAAGAAGGTAATGTTGATTGTTGAACATAATGAAACTGATTGTTCAAACTGATATTGAACAACAACAAATACAATTGAATTTGAATGTTCAATTAGAGCGAAATTGAAGATTCAACTTAATTTGAATTGATTTTTTTAAAAGGATCACGTGTTATGAAATTGTTTTTTGAATTTGAATAGGGTTGTTAGCAAATAACTGTCACGACCCAAATGGCCATGAGTGGCACCCACACTAATCTTCCTATGGGATAACCATCTAAATCAAACCATTATCCAATCACTTAGTCACTATTAAAATAATATTTTCATAAAACCATCTTAACAATAATAATCTAGAGTTAATCATCAGTAACGCGGAAATCAAACAATCTACTTACTGAATTTCTCAAGACCCGAAAGTCATCGTACAAGAACTACTAACAAAGATCATGTCTAAAGAGATATCCAAAAATAAAGTAAATAAAGAATGTTTCATTGTCCGAAAGATGGACAAGAACAAATAAAATGATCCATGGCAGCCTGGAGACGGAATGTTCACCCTTGGATCAAGATCTGCTATAAAACTCTAAGGTGAGATCATGTATGAGCCTCTAGAACAATTTCTGCACTCAACAAAAGAAGAGTATAGGGTAATATCAGTACAAACCACTATGTACTGGTAGGTATCATAGGCCAACTCAACTTAATAGCATGTATACAACACAAATCAAATAACAAGTAGACAAGCATCATCAGATAACAAATTCTCAATGAATCAACAATACAATAATAACAGGTCAAGCATACAACAATAACAGGTCAAGCAGTGCTCAGAGACAAGCCACATAACCATCAAAAGTATCAACCATACTATAAACATCCACAAAATCAACACAAATATGTACACACATGCTATGGGACTTATTTTTGCCCAAATAGTCATGACCTGTAGGGAACAATATATGTTCATGTACCGTACCGACGTGGTACCCGATCCAACATAAATGTAATGTACCGGCGTGGTACCCGATCCAACATAAATATAAATGTACCGGCGTGGTACCCGATCTAACATAAATATAAATATACCGGCATGGTATCCGATCCAACATAAATATAAATGTACCGGCGTGGTACCCGATCCAACATAAATATAAACGTACCGGTGTGGTACCTGATTCAACATAAATATAAACGTACCGGCGTGGTACCCGATCCAATATAAATATAAACGTACCGGCGTGGTACCCGATCCAACATAAATATAAATAATTATTATCAATATCAATTTAGACAACCTCACAACATACAACACAATGTACCAAGCTTACAAGTACACTTAAAGTCATAAGATAATTCCATCAAGTCAATTTTTAATAATCATTTATACAAGAATCAACAATTCAAACATCAACAATTTCAAGCATGTCTGAATACCAATTCACAAGTATCCAATTTAGGAGCATACACACAATTAATTTGAATCTAAACTCCAATTAAATCATAACCTACTTCAATCGAAGAACTCAAATATCACTAGTCCACAAGTGTCTTGTCCTTCCTCAAATTTTTGGAACGTTCAAAATCTGTTCGAACATATAATCCTCTTAAAAATATATATATGAATTTAATAACACCCGTTTATAATTTCTTACTCTAAAAATTCTAGGACTAAACCTTAATTTTATTCAGTGATAGAGTAATTGATTCCACAAGAAAATTGTCTTAGAAAAGTAACGAGGAACAGTGGTTGCGCCACTTTTAGTTTCCTTGGAACAACATAGCCACATTACCTTTATTTTATTAACCAGAGAAGCATGGCATGTGTCAGCACGGGCCCAACATTAAGATATTTATTTGTCTTTTCAACCTTGATATATTTAAATAAAATTTTTTAATAAAAGAATTGCATATGTTTTTAAGAATTCATCCGGAATCTAGCATGAGTTCAACATATGTTATTTTAATATGTATATAGATAATTTAAGTTGTTAACTATTGTAATTTATAATATTTTTATGTATTTTTTAAATTAATATACGTTAGTTTTCTTGTCCAAATTTTAGTGGCATTGATAGTCAACTATATTTTAAAAATAATTTAATTTTTTAATTATTGTGATTTATAATACTTTTCTTCTATTCCAATTTCAGTGACACTAATATAATTTCAAGAGCCGACCAAATATTTTATATCTTTTAAATTTTTTAAGTTGTTGATTATTGTGATTTCTAGTATTTTTAATGTAATTTTTTAAAAATATATAACATATTAAATTTTTTTTTAGATATTTTAAGTTGTTAACAATTATAATTTATAATACTTTTTATGTAATTTTTAAATAATATATGTTACTCTCCTTGTCCAGAGTTTTGTGTCGACAATAGCCAATTATATTTTTTAAATAATTTAAATTTTTTATCATTGTGATTTATAATATTTTTTCTATCTCAATTTATGTGGCACAATGCTTAAATGACCATAATAATTAATTAGAGGTAATATAGTAAAATCACGACTGAAGCAGCTGAAGCAGAAATTAGTCAATTTTTTTAAAAAAAATTGTTAATTATTGTTATTTACAGTACTTTTTATTTCATTTTCAAATAATATATGTTGTTTTATATCTTCTTCTATCCCATCTCAATTTATGTGGCACTAATATAATTTTGATAGTAAATCAAATATTTTATGTTGACATATCATTTTGTTATTCTTATTTTTCTAATACATAAATGACTTATAATAAGAAGTGATATAATAAAATCATCGTTCGAAAGACGAAAATTTAATTGAAAATAGTAAGAGTTAATTTCGCATTTTATGTCTATTTTATATTTCATTAAATACTATTTAGTTTTCTTAATACCTAGATGACTCATAATAATTAATTAAGAGCGACTGATTATGTTATTAATATAAAAATTAATATAATTTTATCATATCCAATAGTAATCATCTATAATTCACCGAAATAGTATATTAATTAAATACGGGATGCTATATTTGCATATGCAAAATATGATATTATTAAACATTATTGGATAGTGCATTATATTTATCTTTCTCAATAATAAAATTTTACTATACATTTTTTTTTATTTTTAACTTGATGCATATTGACCCAACACAAATTCTAAGAAAATATTCTTTAGAAATTTATTTTATTAAATTAAATTTATTAATTTAAAAATTTAAAGTTAGGTTTAAATATTAGTATTTCTATATAAGAAAAAAATAATTTTAAAATTTAATTTACTAAAATAAATAAATAAAAAGATTAATTTTCGATATAAAAGTCAATTAAAATAATAAATTAATTTTCTTTAAATATTTAGTTGCCATTAAGTAAGATAATTTTTTATTTTGTCATGATTTATGCTGCACCGATAAAATTTTGAGAGTTGAATAGAACTTTTATATTATTTTAAAAAAGTATTTTAACTTGTTAATTATTGTGATTTATAATAATTTTTACGTAATTATCAAATAATATATTTACTTCTTGTGTCCCAATTTATGTGGCTTCGATACAATTTTGAGAGTCAAATAAATTTTTATATATCTTTTAAATATTTTAAGTTGTTAATTATTATGATTTGTAGTACTTTTTTTAGCTCTATTTATGTGGCATTGTTAAAATAATGAGAGTCAATAAAATTTCTATATGTGGTAACAAATTATTGTGATTTGTGGTAACAAATTAGTTTTGAACATGATAGGCTAATTAAATAAATAACAAAAAATTACTTCCAATATGTAGTTATAGTTAATTATATAAATTAATATAATATATTAAATTTTTAAATCATTATGATGAAACAATGGAATTATTATATATTGGGGCATGGTATGTAATTAAGTGGGAGTAGAGATTTATTTTTTTTAAGAGTCAATAAAATTTTTGTATGTCTTTTAAATATTTTAAGTTATTAATTATTGTGATTTGTGGTAACAAATTAGTTTTGAACATGATAGACAATTAAATAAATAAAAAAAATTACTTTCAATATGTAGTTATAGTTAATTAATATAAATTAATATAATATATTAAATATTTAAACCAATATGATTAAATAATGAAATTATTATATATTGAGGCATGATATATAATTAAGTGGAAGTAGTTGATTTTTTGGTAATTGCAAGAGGTGGTCGAAACCACCTCTTCTATATACTAGATGTAGAAGCCCGCGCTAGCACGGGCCCAATAATTGTAACATAGCTATACTTAATAACCGTTAGTTATAGCTTCACAGTTGATAATCTAGAGCCGCTGAGTCAAGATTTTATATTTTTCTTAATCAATTATCACAATGTAGAGATTAAATGATAATATGAACAATCACTGTAATATGAATGGTAAGTTATCATGTAGGTAATCACTAATAGTTGAAAATATTCATATTTGAATGGAAAGTAATGTCAAATTACCATGTGGACAACAATTGATAGCAAATAACAACAAAAACATATGCAAGGTATTAGAGCAATACTACCTTCAAAGTTGTTGGTCTTCATTAATATTCTTCACCATCTTTTTCGTCATCAACTCCTTCAGCACCAACTTGCTCGTAGTCTTTTTTAAGTGCAAGTAAATCTTCAGGGGCTTCAGAAAACTCTAACTCTTCCATGCCTTCTCCAGCATACCAGTGGACGAATGCCTTTTGAAGCCAGTTGGGTATTTTTTCAAATCCCAAAACCAAAAATATAAAATCACACGGTTGCATCCACATTAGAAAGTTTTCTGTACTCTGTTCAGATACATGTAGCTCACGCTTGTTATTGGTGCAAAATCTTTATCAGTCAACAAATTGAACCGTTCTCTACGTCAATACGCCATATATTTTCGATGTGTTGGGTCACATTTAGCCATCATGCTTGAGTGCTCAAAAACTGCATTAGTTATCTCAGGTACAGATAATTGCTCATGGTATGCGTTTTCAGCTGAGATGACAGGGGCATATGATGAAAGCATAATGGCTTCATTGTAAACATCAAAATCATATCAGTGTGTTCTAAAAGGGAATGAGTTAAAAGAACACTGTTATAAGGTTCTGCAACAGTAATGGATACCTGAAATTAAACAGACACAAATAATCTTGCTGTTACAAATAAGAGATGCATGGTTATATATGGTATTCACCTGGGGAGAAGAGTAGATAGTAAACGCAATGTTGGACTTTTTACCATAATCAACAGATAAGCATTCGAGCAACAATGAACGTAATCCAGAACCAGTACCACTGCCAATAGCATTAAAGACTAAGAATCCTTGCAAAGCAGTGCAGTTATCAACTAATTTTCTAATGCGATCAAGGCAAAGATAAACAATCCCTTTGCTAACATTATAATGTCCTTTGGCAAAATTATTAGCAACATCTTTCTTTCTAGAAATGAGTTGTTCAGGATAGAAAAGCTGATGATAGGCGACATTTCTAACTTCATCAATAACAGTTGGTTCAAGATCAACAAATATAGTTGTTGGTACATGCTTTCCAGTACCAGTTTCGACATACATGGTGTATTACAAGGTCGTAAATGATTCATGATCATGAATGGGGTGGTAAAACTGAGGTGGCGGACTTTCTATATATATCCAAAGTTCCATATAATTCACATGTCACGCGAACATACTGAACAATAGCTCCTAAAAATCTCTCAATATCTTTAATTTTAACATTCTACATAACATGTTTCTGATTACAAAATTAAAGGGCATTTTGGTATATTCATATATCTTTAGTTTAAGATTTTCAAATTCAAAATCTCCTTTACTTTCTTAAAATTTCGTATCATGCAGCATGCTAACATTACCTAAGCTCATTTTGAACCTCCTCTATTGTTGATCTTCGCGGAGAAGTTGTATTACCAATAGCAACTCCCATGGAATCAGCCTCACAATCGATTATAGGATCAAATTCCGCCCCACATCCATGTATCCGCACCTGAAAAGCTGAAGGATCTTGCCCACCATTAATACAAGCCTTGATCAAATTCCTTAGACAAAATAATACTTAGAAGTCATGCAGGAGCTGAAACACCAAGAAGTAGTAACAATTGATATTAGCACATAGACAAAAGAAGAGGTATACCCCTTTCATGAATATGATAAAGGACTTGCATAAAAAATATCTTTGGATGAGAGGTCAGACATATTGCTCTATTTTCGATCAACTTGTACTGCAAAATAACAAAACAATAGTATCAGGTAGTGAAACAACTACTAGAAAGCCACATAATTTATATTAAAGACCAATTTTGGGGGAGCAACAGTGGTAAAACTGAAGTTATTTTTAGCCCAGTTAGATCAGATATATAAAGCTTCAGATTTTTTATAAGCTAAAAACATTGAGGTCGTCTGGTACTTAACATTTAATCTAACGTTCCTATATGTTGAGAGTTTATTTAAACAATGGCAACATACCAAGTGTTATCTAATATGAAGGATATGGAAAAGGTAGGATATATGCAGACCTTACCTGTGTAGTAGAAAGCTTGTTTCCTTAGTTTTTCTATATCAATCTACTTTTCTGCGACACTGAAATACAGGAAAAGTTTTCAAAAAGCAATAATTGAAGTAATTACAGTAACATGCAATACTGATCAATGGGAAAAAGTAAATTCATCATAGGTTTATCAAGATATTTCTATAACACAGATAAAGAGATGCAGTTGGTAAAAGAGTACTATGTTGGTTTCGTCAACCATATAACTATCTGATCATTATACACATAATGTACAATTTGTAGGAGCATGAGTTTCTAGCCTTCCTTACACACAGAGTAATATGAAGAATTGGTGCTCCATAGAGAAGATTCAACTGCAAACCTTCCACATAATTGGCTAATCTGAAGGTTGAAGAAACATATGCTCTTTCTTTTCAATGTGTTTGTTGTAAGAAAAGGAAAAAGACACCACTTAGCCGATATTTACTAATGATTTCTAGTGGTATAGACATACATTTTGCGCAAAACAATGTCCAAAATCTTGAATGGTTCCAATTGTGCTTGAGCAATTCTTATTTTGAAACTAAATCATTGATGTGAATAGATTATCAATTGCCATCAAAATATAGTGAATCACATCAAAATAACCTAGTGTTAATCTTACGAAACTTTCCGAATGGCTACAAAAGTCATCGACCAAGTGATATGTTCGACAAAACTCATGTTTTTATCTAAGAAATAAGAATCAAGAATACATTTAAAAAGTTCAGCAATAAAAAATAATCAGAGATTACCGTTCATTGTGATTAATTTAATCTGTTTGAATTGCTTCACATATGCAAATTGATTTTCTAGTGAAGTCGACTATTTGTCCCCTTTGCCAAAAGTTAATAACCTACAAACCGAACAAAAACGATAAACATGGCTAAGGTAAATTAGTAAGTAGTACGAATATCTTTGTTAAAAAAAAAATAAAGATTAAGCAGCAATTAACATCCAAGTAGCTAAAGAAAAGTTATTAAACTACTATACCCCAAAAATAAAAAAAAGAATAAAGTAGATAACAGATTCTATAACAACAAAAATATAAAATTCATAGAACAAAAATATCAAGGTAACAATCAAGTTAAGAATCAAGCAACTGTAAGAAGAAATTGAGAACAATACAATTGCAAATAGAGAAAGAGACGATGAGCAAAGTGGACATAGACGTCAAAACTTGTTGGTAACAATGACAAGCACTGCTTCATGTGCGTTCTTATCTCAAGCAGCATAGTCGGTAAATGTTAAGACACGTGTAAACTTGTGCAAATGTCATCTAATAGTTAAGAATACAGTAGTTAGTGAAAGGACTGAAATACCCCTTACCACTAAGCTGCCAGGACGACCATGAGGTGATAATTAATTATATTTTAAATATTTTTTAGATATTTTAAGTTGTTAGCTATTGTAATTTATAATAGTTTTTTGACATTGTAATTTACTATTTTAAGTTGTTAGCCATTATAATTTATAACTCTCCTTGTCCAAAGTTTTGTAGCATTGATAGTCTATTATATTTTTAGAATAATTTAAGTTTTTAATTACTGAAATTTATAATTCTTTTTTTCTATTTCAATTTAAGTGACACTAATATAATTTTGAGAGTCAATCAAATATCACGATTGAAGTCCCAAAGTAGACATGTCTTAAATGACTCATAATAACTTATTAGAAGTGATACAATAAAATTACTATAAAAATAGTTGTGAAAAAAATTAAGTGGACCTTATATAAGATGTCAAGTTATTTTAAAATATCAATAATTAATTTATATTTTTTTGTTCATTTTATTTTTTATTAAATAGTTTTTTAATATTTAGATGACTCATAATAATTAATTAGAAATAAAATAGTAAAATTACGGTTGAAACAACCGAAGCAAACATGTCATAAATGTCTATTTTACTTTTTTTATCAAGTATTATTATTTTTTTAATACGTAAATGACATATAATAATCAATTTGGAAATAACTTATTAGAAGTAGTATAACAAAATTAATATAAAAAATAGTTGTGAAAAAAATTTAGACAGGCCTTATATAAGATGTCAAGTTAATTTAAAACTTCAATAGTTTGTTTATCATTTTTTATTTATTTTATCTTTTTTATTAAATATTATTAATTTTTTTAATACTTAAATGACTTATAATAATTGATTAGGAATGAAATAATTAAATTACGGTTGAAACAACTAAAGTAGACAACATAAATGTATATTTCATTTTTTATTAAATATTATTAATTTTTAATACTTAAATGATATTTAATAATTAATTAAGGGTGATATAGTAAAATCACGGATTAATACTTAAATGACCTATAGTAATTAATTAGGAATGAAATAGTAAAATTGCGATTGAAACAGTAAAAGCAGACATGTCATAAATGTCTATTTTATATTTTTATTAAATATTATTAATTTTTTAATCCCTAAATGACATATAATAATTAATTAAAGATGATATGATAAAATCATGGAGGAAGCAGGCATGACGACCGCCTCCTGCTTCCAAGCCTTTTTATATATTAGAACTAGATGCGGGAGCCCGTGCTTGATATTGCATAGGGAGACGTCGTATATTAAAACTATTAGCAGTATTAACATGTACTATTTGTACATTAAACTGTTATTGTTACATCAAAACGTAAAAACAAACTATTACCATGTACGTTTCAGACATTGAGGTGTATTACATAAAAACACAAAAACTTTGTTTAGGCAGCTTGATTTTGTGATGCTGGTATAGCCAAGCAAAATTTCTCTGTATATACCATACCATGTGATGAAGCTAGTAGAGGCCACCAAAACGTAGTTGTAGTCAGCTGTCACAGAAAGTTCAGAGAATCGATAAGAGAAGGAAGATGAAATTACTAATATATAGAAGTACCATCAAGTAGAATGCAATAAAAGGAGGGGATGAATGTTGTACTTACCTGCTGAGATTGAGATGTTGTCAATGCTGGAGACAAAATGTCAATTTTTTGCAGCTATACATATTTTGAAAAGATTTCACTTGGGTAGAATAGTTGATAGTAGTACAATTTTTTTGTAATGTATATGTTATAGTTGTTGAGCTTATAACATTCATAACATTTAATTGCCGCGAATACAATTTATTAGGACAGGAAAATTAAAGATGCATATAATTAAGTGAACAGTAACCCCATAGTACTATATAAAGATTGAAACTTTTGTGCAGTAATCCCAATATGAATCAGGGGTTAAATAACTATAGCAAACAAACCTTAGATAAAGTTGATAACTAAGGAATATATTGTAAATTTGGTTCAAGAAAAGATTGAAACAATTATAGTTATGTCTATGAATTGATAAAAGAAAAGATTGAAAAAGTCACTGTTGCACCTACAAGCTGATAAGTACCTCATGAATTTAATAGAGATGCGAAAACTAACTACAAAACAATCATTTGTTCTTTCAATGAAAATGTTCAACGGTGAGAAGGCTAACATTGTAAAAACGTAAGTGTTAAGATCTGTTATAGTTAAGCCTATTTATTAAATTCATAAGTGAGGGCGCGTAGGTGAGGCCAGGACCGGTCCCCCCTCCCCGACACCTACGGAGTAGGTATGAACCGGGTCGTCCCCCCTTATAAGTGCAGGAATTTAGATATACAGAACAAGGTAGGCATAATTAAGGCACATAATAGCTAGCCCACAGTAGCAAATTAAATTTTGAAAGTATCGGTACCTTCATTTGTTTTTCGCTGGAGTGGGTGGGTCGATTTTCTGCCTCTTACCTGTCTGTTCGGGAGAAAATGGGGTTTCAGTGAAGGAGGTGGTGACAGCGAGCATACCAGCTTTTTGATCAGGAAATCTGAATAATGGCTTTTGTAGTTGGAGCGTAAATAATTTATGAGCGAGCAGCTGGTTAATGCAGGCGATACAAAGCGATTTTTGCTAAATAGGTAAAAAAAGACACCGCGGTAAATCAAACTTTGTCTAATGTAGAGGTTTTATTTACCGAGACAACCAAATTTTAAGGAAATGAGTTTTTTCTGTAGTTAATTGTATGTATATGTGTACCTGTATAGCAACCTGTTCATATATTTGTTCGGAGGTTAAGGACAACATTCTTTCACCCAGCATTTCTGAGATTATCACCGTAATTGTATCGCTAGCATCCATGATGTTAACTTCGAAGTAGCACCTGTAATTAACATAGGAGTGTAAATGAAGTGAACCAATCTGAAAATATTCGGTAGTAGTTCCGAAGATCCTTTTTTTCAACAAAAAAGAGAATAGAATATATACTATACTTGGAGATGAAATGTAGAAGTTGTCTGTCTATTTTCAGTTTGCATGTACTATACTTGGAGATGAAATGTAGAAGTGGTTGATAAATAGTATATTTTTCCGTTGAAAGAGGTTCGACCGAACCCCTGAATATATTGTATCTAGATTTTCTTGAGTTCGACACTTCTAAGGAGTCATTGGTCTATTTATATACCTCAGTAGGTTTTTTTAACCAAAACAAAAGAAACCTTGACAATTCCATTAACTATAGTGCATATCCTATGTCCCTAGAAATAATAAAGACGCTAATAACTGTAGTGGTTCTCATTTTTGTAATTTGGAGCTAAATCTTCTTGACTTTCATACATTTTTATGGATAAAGTCAATAAAGAAGGTATATTTCATCTAACTATGAAATACAAATAAAAAGGAAGAAGCAAAAATTTAAAACAAATATATATTTTTTCATGTTTTAAACTTAATTAATATTTATATGTTACTATTACCAGCACAAAATAACATTTTATCGCTGCATTATTTTCTAAATCATGAGTAGTGGGAAGAATAGACAGAACCCTAGTTTCTATGGTGAATAAGTTGCAATTACTTAAATTGTTTCTCTAAAGGCATGGACACCTAAGAACATAAAGGAAAAGTTAAACGTTGAACTCCCCAAAGTTCATTGTAATGTCTCCACCCATTACACCAACATATATCCATACTAATACTTACTAATAATATGAGCTGAGAAGGAGAGACAGTTATACATTCTTAGGCTCTACATTATTGTGGCAAATCAGTTTAGGGCAGGAAATATTATCAACTTTACTTTTGATTTTCTCATAAGGTTTAGTTGTTAGGAACTTTTCTTTGATTACAATGTGAGTCATATTTTCCAACTTTTGCCAAAGCTTCCTAATTACACAGTTTTTTCTAATCATCGAGCAAGCGAGGTTAAGGATAGTCATACTGAAGATGTTCTGCGTTATAATCATAATGCCCAGAATCTTCAAAAAATTTCAACGGGTGTATGTCGAATTCAGCTAAGCTAGTGTATCTTTGGAGAATCCGACATGGTCACGGCATCAAAAATGAAGAGTCCGCAACTAACATATTTTTCTACTAAAACAATAAGAATAACACATGTCAAGCAGAATTAAACACTATCAAGTTAGCAAATATCTCATTATCAAAATGCTAAGTCAAGATTAGATTGAAATGTCATTTTGCCTTTTCGTTTTGTTGGGATAAAGAGGCTGTGTTTGAGAACTATTCTACTGTCACTATTTCAAAACATAGTCACATCAATCGATTTTGCGGAATTATAGAATATACGTAAACCTTACCTTTTTGCGGAATTATAGAATATACGTAAACCTTACCTTTAGAGGTCATTCCGAGAAAGTGCTAAGCTTTCCTTATTTGAGATCAGCAGAAAGAAAATTCAAAAATTCCAAAAACAGGACAGCAAGAACATTTTTTCAAGTTTCACCATAGATGATAGAAAAAAGAAAGTGCCCTATAGAATCTAGATATGATATAGTTGTAGTAGTTACTTGGGAACTAATTGTCGTTCTAGCTTACAATTGAAGCAGTGAACCATTTTTTGAGTTTTTGGGCGCACGAAATGGCTGCAATGTGAACATGCAAGCAGATAAAATGATTGAGGATGGTCAGGGAGCGATAATGTGTTGCAGTGTTAATGTAGAATGTGTTGCAATGTTAATGTAGAATAATGTTAGAAAATTTTTCGACCTCACGAGCTGTACTCTATGATATAGGTTTACTTTGATGAGAATATAATTACTACATATATACGTTATGGGATAGACCAACTGTAGATAACATCTGTGGAATTGTAGATATAGCTAGCACTTGATCTTCAATTGGTGCAAGATTTAGTGAAGATGATAACACTGATGAGCTTCTTAAAGTGTAAGACAACAACATTCATTTGTTATGCTTCACCCTGGGAAAAGTTAGATGAAACAGTAAAAATATATTTTTTCTTTGTCCTACAAATAGGTAGCATATTAGTGTATAGCAGTTTGTCAACGCAGTAGCTTGCACATACTGAGGATTTGTCAACGCAGTAGCTTGCACATACTGAGGATTTGTCAACGCAGTAGCTTGCACATACTGAGGATTTGTTAAGATTGTCGATTGATATCTTGTTGCTAGTATTAGAGTTGCGTACGTGAAAGAAGGCTTTTTGAATTCAATACAGAGGAGGGAAAAGTAAAAAAAAGAGTTGTAGAAGATGGGCTAATGAATATACCACTACGAAATTCAGTAACACCTATGCGTCTGGCAAGAATGACGAGGTATTCATGCAGATGGTGGAGTAATGTAGCTCCTTCGTTGTCGGCTAGATCACCCCATATAGTAAAGAGGAAAGGCTTATTGTTGGTCGTAATTGTAGATACAAAAATTATTATAGTCCAACCATGTTTTAACAACGAAATAGAATGCTTGCTGAAGTTGTTGTTGGTACGTAACTCACCTCTAGTCATGAGGATCGCTTCCCGAAAGTGCTTGATTTAGTCAGTTGTATATTGGATGGCACTACAATTAACTACCACCGCCAATACGTCTGCTAAGATTAACATGTTAATAGTTAATTTGATTAGTAAGTGCTAGTTAGTTAATGGGAAAAGAGGCTAGAATGTAAGATGGATGTTTACCAAATTTGACACCTGAACGTTACTCTTCAATAGCTGAGAAAGAGAGTGTATCCAATTTTGTTGGAGCAGAAAGGGGTGCCTCAGATCTATTGTTGTTGGTAACCGCTTCGACGATTGTGTATCTGTTCGCCACCCATTTGTATGTAGCCGCTCGTATTGAGTAACTGCGGGGATCTCTGACTTTCGCACATGAAAGTAAATATGTCTCAAAAAGGCCAAACAAATTCTCATACTTCAGAATGTCATCACCGTAGAGTATTATAGAAACTTCTTGTTCCTGTAGTCAAGTAAAAGAGAACAAATTTTACATGTGCTTGAACAATTTATGTAACAAGTTCTTAAGAGTTCAAAGCAGATGTGGAGAGGCAAGCTTACACTTTCATCCTACACAAGTATTGTTTGGAAATGCACGGATGAGTCACTGCTTTTGCGAGGCCGAAACTTGTCTACTACCTATATTTTACAGGTACAGTCTGTAGTTTCTGGTGTGATTGCGTCTACAGGGAGCCTTTGATCCATTGTGTTGACCTCTGTTTCATTATTGCAGGGAAGGTGTCTATGAAACGTAGACATATGAGATACTAAATTAATAGACGAAGCTATAATGAAACATTTGCAAGCAAAAATAAGCTGCAGATTTTGGTGATAACAGTGTTTTATGACAACAGTGATCGACCAAAAACAAGAACTTGGTGGGAAATGTATACTCCAGCAAAAAATTTTTCGTAAAGATTTCTAAACTCTTTCTCCAAAGAAAGCAGAATTGTAAAATTGTTAAAATTAATAGAACTTAGTCATAGCTTTGTGGATGGAAACATTCACACAATAATTACCTCATAAATTTGAAATCATTCAAAAGTAGCAAAGCTTATTTTGAATTATCAACAAAGAACAAAACAGTAAAGGAGACCCAATCAATCAGCTCCAACAAATCAGTCAGGAAAATCTATCAAGAAATTGCTCAATTTACTAATCCATCAATAAGAAGACTTGAACTTTACTTTCAGATTCATAAAATAATTATTTCCATCACTCGTTCAATCTCCACCACTCTAAAAAAATAAAAAAAGCTTACATTAAAGGGCCTAACTTCTTCTTGACTAACACAAAGAATCACCCCTGCCTTTTTCTTTTTGGAAGAAATTCCTGCAGATATTAAATAATCGAAGAAATACCAAAAAAAAATATTCTGAAAACCCCAACTATTACAAACCAACTCAAAAGTCACTACACACTCCATTTCAATCATAGTTGGTGTAAATTACATACAGAAAATTACAAAGACCAACCATCAATTCATAGTTGCTCTTTTTCATTTTCGATCTTCTTCGCATGATAGAAATTACAAAGCTAACATCAAATTAAACATTTCAAAATTGAAAGAAAAGTTGAAAGAAAAGTTGAAATATGGAGAAGAAAAACAAGAAACATTTCAAAGTTGAAACCTTAAAATTGCAACAACAATTTATCCATATGCAAAACGAAATTCCACAAAGCAGCACATCAATAACAACCGTGAAGACTCACCAGAGGAAAAGAAGAAATTCGGCCATGAAGAAATCAATTAGATTGGAATGAAAAGCTATTAGATTGAAAAAGTCCCTTTGTGTCCCAACAAACCCACAAATTTCACAAAACTATGAGATGCGAAAGTACATACACCAGATCAACAAAACAACTGAAAGAACAGATAATACAATTGATAAATTAGTACCAAACACAAAAGTAAGAACTCATCAACCTTTCAATTTGGAAACTGATGCAGTAAAACTTTCAACAGAAGAAGCTAAAATATTTGTGCCATATGAATTTTATTAATGGAGATGCCAGCAGACATACAAATACTCCCCCCATCAGTTGACACGTTGAACTTTGGTGAAACTGTTGGCAGACACGTACGTGATTACTCATCAGGAATAAATAACCAAGAAAAGCCCTTAAAATGGCGAAAATTCCCTTGATGCAAGCAGGGAGGACAACGGAGACCTCCTTGCTTCACGGCAGAAATTTCGAGAGCCAAATATTTATAATTATAAAATTATAGTAAGCATTTGATCGTAAATATTATTCACAGTATTTTTAAATATATTTTTACTTTATTCTGAAATATCTATTTAGCTATAAATATTTCAAAATATATTTTTACAATATTAGATTTTTGAATAACATCTCAAAAGTTATTTTTACTATTTTTGAATTTATTTTTTACATTTTTTAATTAATTTTTTTTTTAGAAAAATCTAAACTAAAACACAAAAAGTAAGCAGAAAATTAGAACAGATAACTAAAAAATCATTAATGAAAAGGCAAATTAAAAAAGATGGAACCCAGCCTACATGGAAAAGCTAAATGAGTAGCTTTTTTCTGTAATAAACCAACATATCAAGGGTTTATTGTCCAAAATTGGAAAAAACACATGTATATAGCATGTAGTTACAACTGATTGAAGCAACAAAACAGAAGGAATAACCTAAAATATCCTTAAATAAATTGTCAATTCCAAGAAGCACACATGTCAACCATGACATGTGTGCTAACTCATGCTTATATATAGTAAGAAAAAAATTAGAAATAAGTCCATGAAGATTTGTGCATCCAGCAATTGTATGCTAAACTTGCTAATTCTATAGTGTGTCATCATTACTAAATGACAAAATTGTTTTCTTTACTTTATTCAAATTGTAAAACCACTTCATATGGTTTCATCCGAATTCGTCCACTGATTATACTGTATGAGATAATTTAAACGTAACTTCTGTACTTCACTTTTTAATTTATTTGATCTTATTTTTAATAAATATATTAAATTCTTCTTATTTAAATTAATTTTTTTATTGATCACATAAAAAAAATAAACTATAATTTTGATCCATTAAATCACTAATTAAATTAATTATTATAAATATTCAAAACATTAATATAACTTCAAAATTTATTTGAAACCCCTTAGAAATAAATTAAATATGTAAATTAACTAGAAAGTACATTCCGGGCCCATTGAAAAATACTACGACACTAATCCGAGGCCATCTCGATCAAAGGTTGACTATTATCAGGTTTAACCTTTCCAAACTCAATAACCCCGTTAATGACTTAAATTACTTTCGAATACTCAAGAATATCGATACTACTCACCACCGTAAGTTATAAATGATGTATACAAACTACGGAGAGTGCTAAAATAAGGAAAATGAGAAAATTTTACAAACGATTGGAAGGATCATTACAATAACGGAAAAAGCGTGACTAGTGAGCTTTTAGTAGGATTGTAATTTTTAACTGTTAATTTATAAAATTATTATCTTATTAAAATCAATTAATTAAGTTAGTAAAAACCAATTGTATTTGTATTTTTATAATAATAGTTTGTAAAAATATAAAATACAACTTGTTATATTATGTAATTATAAAAGTGTTGCTATGAAACTCATAATCAAGGTGTTAAGTTTGCTATTTTTCTCAATTTTCTAAAAACATTATTTATCTAAAAAGGACCGGCCCAATCCGTTTAGACTAAACTCCACATGAATCACAACAACCCGGTTAGAGCTAGTATCCACCGGATTCAGTTTTGGGTGAACCGGACCGGTCTGGACCGACCCGGCCCTTTGGTACCAGCACATTCGAGACCCTTCTAGGAGTAGCACTTTCGGTCCCCATAAATACAATTTCTAACAACTGTTATCAACTTCCCAACACTTATTTTTCCCTCTTTGTCTCAGCAGCCAAAATCAAGAAAGTCGAAAAAAAGAGGGATAAGGATGTCATATTTGTTGCCACATCTTCATTCAGGATGGGCAGTGGATCAAGCTATCCTTGCTGAAGAAGAACGCCTGGTTATTATTCGCTTTGGTCATGATTGGGATGATACTTGTATGCAGGTGAGCTAAAATTTAGATATTACTATCAGCATTCAAACATGTAATTAATTTCAGTTTCTTGAATCATTTTTTATTCATGTAATTTAATGGGGTATTTTAGTTTAAAAAAATCTTGAGAATAGATAATAGATGATTGATATATATATTGAACGTATACCTGTGGTACTCCTTCTATTCCTTTTTTAATTGCTCTCTCTCGTTTTCGTTTTTGTGAGTCGATTTAACTAAGTTTCAAAGTTGAATTAAATTAGATTAATTTAATTTTTTAAAGTAAAATTTAGATATTCAAAAACTAATGAAAAGTATTATAAATTACAATTTTCTTTTTTTTTTGAATTGGATCAAGAAATACAAAGTTTGTATTGTTTGACTCTAAAAAGAAAAAGGGAGCAATTGAAAAAGAACGGAGGGAGTATCTTGTTTTTCTAGAAGGAAAATTTTATGGGCTAGGATAGAGGGAATAGATATAAGGGCTGAACCTAACTATTTTTGGGTTGATCGAATGATTGGTGATTATTTGTGTTAAGGTGGGTCAGAGTACCATGTTGATTGGGGAATGTTTTAATGGTTTGCTTATATATAATTGGAAAATGGTCGTCCGCTCATAGTTAGCTTTTGGGATTGTGTTACGCTCGGGTATTATGCACCTATCTTTTACAGGATATGAGAACTAGGTTTAATCCTGTTTGGGTTCCCGATCTATGTTCCCGCTTGGCCCATGATGAAAGGGGTGTTAGAGTGGGTTAGAGTCCTAAATTAGTTGTTGAATGGATTGGTGGTATGCTAATATGAACTTGAGCAATTCGCTCCTCGTGAGCTAGCTTTTGGGTTGAGTTAGGCTAACGTGTCATCTCTTTGTAATTTCAAAGGAGAACTTTGATCATCTTTTTTGTTTGTTGGAAACACTACTTGTTACTTTAACTAATTGGAGCCGCAATTAGTGGTTGAGTTGGGATTTTCTCTAACAACAACAACAACATACCCAGTGAAATTGTGAGGGATGATCCAAGTTCATGGAGTTATCCCAATTGCGTGCTAGAACCATAAGCTGGGCGGCTCAGAATAGGATCCTATGGGGTCTTATGGAATTGCTGAGGATCCTATTGGATGATCGTATAGAATTCTAATAAGAAACCTTAAGCTCTCACTCTCCAATTATAATTGGCAATTTGCCAAATTTATGTTTATTTGTAAATATGCATATCCTTTATTGAATATCAGATTTGGCCTTTAAGTTCTCCGTAGAGTACCTGAATATGCTGATCCTACATTACCGCTACCAACAAAATTCATTTTAAAAACAAATAGAAACAGCAGTATAACAATGAACACATTTCACTAACTACAAAATTTCTGATTATCACAAATTGGGATTCTTAAATACTTGTTTAAATATTTCCTACGGCATTAGAGTATCAGTAATATCTGATACTGGCTGGGTTAAATAATGAATCTTATACATTGAAGATTTCTTTCGTTATACTGTTCCGTGAATTGATACTTCCGGAAGGGGTGATTTCTTTGTGAATTTTGGTTCATTTCCATTTGGCAATAACTACAACATACCCAGTTGTAGTTATAGTGTAGTTTTGTAAAAGTACTGGCTTCAGATGAATCCGGTAATATAAGCTGCATCCGCCCCTGAGGCCGGATGTAATTTGAGCGTACAAGTGTTCCTTTGATTTGTCATTTTGCTTATCAAAATGACACACCCCTTGTGTTGGTCATCAATTGACGCTCCTATGTTGTTTGGATTTTCTTAGGCTTTCCTCATCTTTACCTTGTGAATCTGTGGATGGATTTTTTCTGTTGTGACTTTTATTTGCTTATTTTCTCCGACTCCAGATGGACGAGGTGCTGTCTTCGGTTGCAGAGACGATCAAGAATTTTGCTGTGATTTACCTGGTCGATATCACTGAGGTCCCTGATTTCAACACGATGTACGAGCTGTATGATCCATCAACCGTCATGTTCTTCTTCAGGAACAAGCACATTATGATTGATCTTGGCACCGGGAACAACAACAAGATCAACTGGGCACTTAAGGATAAACAGGAGTTCATCGATATTGTTGAGACAGTGTATCGCGGTGCAAGAAAGGGTCGTGGTTTAGTTATTGCACCAAAAGATTACTCTACCAAGTACAGATACTAAGCATATATATTTGTACATGCTATTACTTGGTTGCTTTAATATGTTGTACGAACTGATTGAACCATATCCTATTGACATGTAAAAAAATTGACCATGTATGAATTACGAGGAGCTTCTTGATGAGGCTTGGTTCTTTTCTCTGCTACAACTGCAGACAATCCATCTCTTTTGCTAAATGTAGCCTTAAATGCACGCACTGCAAAACCATTGAGTTTCAACCACACACACCCCACCCCCATCTACAACCACAACCCCCCACCCCACCCCCTTCACTACTTTTAATCTTCTTCTGGATTATGGATAAAGGTGAAATTTTTTTATATAAAAGATATAAAAAGGAAAGTTTTAAAGAACTACAAAATAAATCATGTTTCAAATATTTCTAACTATACCAAAGTTAATAGTAATTATTTTCAATATGATAAATGTCACTTTCAAAAAGAACAAAGTCTATATGTTAAAACACACCCCAAATTATAAAATTTTCGCCAGTTTTATACTTTAACTATGCAGTGTTTTTATTATCTATAATATATATCTATAATTTATAATATATTAAAAGTGTGACCTTTTTATTCTTCATTAAAACACTATCTTTTAGATAAAATTATCTTTTTACTATTTTTTAAAATTATAATTATACATAAATACTAATAATATATATTTTTAAAAAAAAAAAAATTACCATTATTAAAAAAAAATCCTAATTATAGTACCTTATATTTGGCAAATAAATACAATCTCTACTATACTTTCTTTAGGATTTCAATTAATTTATAATTGTATATTACTTTAAACGTTAAGTTTTAGGATTTCAGTTAGCTTAGAATTGTATATTATACAAATCCTTTCCTTAGTTGAATTAAATATCACAACTAAATTACCTCATATTAAATATTTTTACTGCATTTTTTCGCCTTCATTTTAGTTCTCTATTTTGTCGGATGACTTTTTGTTTTAAAAAATGGCTTTATTGGTTTACCTAGATGGTGATGGTGAGCGAAAAGGTGCATAATATGAGAATTTTTATGAAAGTAAATTATCATATTGTTTTATTATAGTTTACAGATGACATATGAATGTCGGTTGGCTTTGAGGAATTTTTTATGTAAAGGTTAATTTTAATTGCATTGTTTTAATATTTTTATTATTGTACTATTTTATTTTAATTTACAAGTAGTCGATTAATGCGGTCGGCTTTGAAGAATTTTTTAAGTAAAGGTTAGGTTTAACTATATTGTTTTAAAATCTCTATTAGTGTACTGTTTTGTTTTGTGGTAGTTTACAGGTCGCAGATGAATGTTGATCAGCTTTGAGGAATTCTTGTATGTAAAAGTTAGGTTTAATTGTATTGTTTTGATATCTCTTTATCGTATTATTTTGTTGTAGTTTACAGGTGGTAGATAAATATCGACTGACTTTGAAAAAAATTAGGTAAAGATTACGTTTGATTGTATTGTTTTGATATCTCTGATTTGCGAATGTTTTTGAGTAAAGGTTAGATTTAGATGTATTGTTTTGATATCTCTATTATCATATTATTTTTGTTGTAGTTTACATGTGGTAGATGAATGTTCCTCGACTTTGAGAATTTTTTGTGTAAAGATTACACTGTATTGTTTTCATATCTCTATCATTATAATTAAATAAATTCTCCATCTTTACATATTCAAAAAATATTGAATTTAATTATTATACACATCTTTATCAATGTAAACAAATATCTTATTAGTGTAACATTTAAATTCATTAAAGTGAGATACGGTTAAACTAGTATACCTGAAATATTGCATCCTATATATGAAAAACACATCTCGCTATTGTATTGGTCAAATATTTGAAATTACTAGACAATATACATGTGAGAGCTAAATAATCACATAAAAATGAGTTCACGTGGCATTTCTAACGACTCATAGTTTATGTTATGAAAATATTGAATAGTTGAAGGTATATGATTTTTTAAGAAGTATATTCTAAAGAAATATTTATCCACCCTTATTAAACAACTAGTTGGCTACGCACGATTCAATGTTAATCCTTGAAAATTTTAATAATTCTATCATTTAATTAAAATCTTTATTTACTTGGTTGATAAATTCAAAGTTAGGCATATATTATTATATTTAGATTAATGAAATGTGTATAACAAAATTTTAAGTTCAAACTTTTATGACATTGATAGTCAATTATATTTTTAAAATAATTTAATTTTTTAGTTATTGTGATTTATAATATTTTTTTCTTCTATTCTACTAATTAGAAGTGACATAGTAAAATTATTATAAAAAATACTTGTGAAATTTTTTTAAAGTGATCACATATAAGACGTCAAATTAATTTAAAACATCAAAAATAAATTTATCATTTTATGTTTATTTTACCTTTTTTATTAAATATTATTAATTTTTTAATACTTAAATGACTTATAATAATTAATTATGAGTAATATAATAAAATTACGATTAAAGTATCATAAATATCTATTTTAATTTTTTATTAAATATTATTAATTTTTTTAATACGTAAAATACTTATAATAATTACTTAGGGGTAATATAGTAAAATCACGATTGAAGCAACTGAAGCAGTCATATCAATCATGAGCAGTCTGCTTCAGCTGCTTACTGTGACTTATTATATAAGATAAAAATAAGTTGGTACTACAATATTTGGAATGTCAAATTCGCGAAAAGTAATACTACTATATTTTTAAGAGTTAATACATAAAAATGACCCTAAACTTGACATCAAATTATAACTTTGACCTTAAACTTTGATAGTGCACAAATAGGACCTTTAACTATTCAAAACCTGAACAAATATGACCTCCGATTTTGCAATCCCATGCGTGAGTCTCACTCGCGCCTACGTGGAAAGGTAATTCAATCACACGGTGCCACGTCGTTAAAAGGGCTGACTTGAAGAGAGGTCATATTTGTGCAGTTTTGAATAGTTACAGGTCATATTTGTGCACTGTCAAAGTTTTGTTTTTTGTGTTAAAACGACGTCGCTTTTATTATTATTATTATTTTTTTATTTTTTATTTTATTTATTTCTATAGTAGCAGGACCTAACTTTTTTTTTTAAATTTAAAAAAGTTATTATTATTATTATTATTTATTTATTTATTTCTATAGCAGCAGCACCTAACTTTTTTTTAATTAAAAAAAAACAATCACTAACAGAGATCGAACCCGCACAGTAGGCTGAAGGAAGCGCCTAAGAAGAGTAAATAACACCATTGGGCTATATAAGTGTCTTGTTTCATGTGGTTCAACATTAATATACGTACATAAATATATATTTTCTATCTTATATATATACAACATAATTTTTTTACCGAGGGGGTTTGGGTGAACCCCATGGAAACCACGTAGGTCCACCCCTCGTTAATTTAATAACGTTTTAATAAAGTTAATTTAATAACATTTTAATTACGTTAATTTGATAACGTTAATTTAAGATGCTACTACTACTATCCTTAATAACGTTAATTTAATAACGTTTTATTTAAACTATAATTTTTTTTATTATTAGTATAGTTTCATTTTTAATTTAATATTTAAATAAATAATATTTAGATATATTATATAACTTAAATTTGTCCCCTGCTTTATAATATATATACATATCGGTTCGATTTTTTCATATGAGATTGACCCGCCTAATTAATAAATCTTCAATATTGCTCTTTTCCGCAGTGACAAAAGAAATTAGATGTCATTTTCATCTTTGAGCCGAAAATAATGAAAAAATAATAGTGAAGAGTCATTTAAAGGTTATATTTGTGCAGTTTTGAATAGTTAAAAGTCATATTTGTGCACTGTCAAAATTTAAGGTCATATTTATATATTATGCCCTTAGATTTTAAGCTGGACGCGCCCAATTTTACGTGTTGAACACACATTTTGCCACGTAGAATTGGAGGTCATATTTGTGCAGTTTTGAATAGTTAAAGGTTATATTTATGCACTGTCAAAGTTTAAGGTCAAAGTTATAATTTGGTATCAAGTTTAGGGTTATTAACTCTACTTTTAATCATTAACCCAATGATTAAAGAAAGCATTGTCAATTTCATAATCAAACCGATGAGCCTATAAAACAACATATTCATATGTTTCAATATAGTAAGTAAAGTCAAAGAACAAATCATAAATAGTTCGCACCGCTACTGTAGAGAACCAATCACAGTTACTTCAATCTTACAAAATTTAAACAATGGAGTAAAAATCCCAATACATACCAAAACAATGGCATCTCTCTATAGACTTAAAAAAAACATTTACTTCTCTCCAATTCATTCACAACAACAGTCTCATTCTTCAAACCCCTTGTACAAAACCCAATCTTGGTCCATTTTCTTCAACACTCATTCCCCAAAACCCATAAACTCCCTTCACACAATTTCTTGAGAAAATTCAAGAATCATTAATAGACTGGTACATATTAGGGCTAATTAGATATGAGAGATAAGGGATAACTAATTGTAGAATTAATTTTATAATGAATTTATCACATATTTTAGTTGAAATGAAATCAGGGAATAACTTATCGTGACATTAGAAATGTACTGTTACTTTTATTCTATATTAAGGTGGAATAACAATTTTGAGATAATTAATTCTTGAATAACTTGTTCCCCAACTCAACGAGCCCTAAGGAGTTGTTTGGTTGGAAACAAGTTATCCAAGATTAATTATCATGTAATTAACTATCTCAAAATTAATTATTCCACCATCAACGTGAGATAAAAATAACACTACAATCCTGAATAACAACAACAAAAAAAAACCCAGTGTATTCCCACGTAGTGAGGTCTGGGGAAGGTAAGATGTAGGCAGTCCATACCTCTACCTCTAAAGAAGTAGAAAGGTTGTTTCCGATAGACCCCCGGCTCGAGACACAGAATACTACACAAATACATAGTAAAGCATGGAACAAGATGACATAACATAAATACGACACCCACAAGTAATAAAAAACAGAGAAAAGTAAACAGATTCGTAATAAAACATGAAACAAGGTATCATAATAAGAATAATACCACCACCAAGTAATTCCCTACACTAGCAACCCAAACTGACCCTAACCTTCTGCCCTAATTCGCGTCCTCCAGATCTTCCTATCTAGGGTCATGTCCTCAGTGAGCTATAATTGCTCCATGTCCCGCCTAGTCACCTCTCCTCTGTACTTCTTCTGCCTACCCCTACCCCGCCTAAAACCATCCAAAACTAGCCTCTCACACCTACGAACCGGGGTATCTGTGCCCCTCCTCATCACGTGTCCGAACCATCTCAATCGGACTTTCCACATCTTATTCTCCACTGGAGTCACACCAACCTTCTCCCTGATAGTCTCATTCCGAACTCTATCCCCCTAGTCAGCCTACACATCCAACGCAACATTCGCATTTCTGCCACCTTTCATTTTTTGAATGTGAGAGTTCTTAACTGACTAACACTCCGCTCCATACAACATGGCCGGACGGACTGCCACCTTATAGAATTTGCTTTTAAGCTTGGGCGACACCTTCTTATCATTTTATGTCATGAATAACTAATTGTAAAATGAGTTATGTCATGCATTTTGTTTCAATCAAATATGGAACAAGCTCATTCTAAAATTAATTTCAAAATCAGTTATCCGTTGTCTCCCGTACAAAACAACACATAATGGTGAAATAACATGTTACTCCAGCCAAACAGGCCCTAAGAATCTTGAAACATCGAAAAGCCAAGAACTTGATGAGTTGGGTTTAAAGATCACAACTTTCACACACACGAACAAAAAAAACCATTCAATGGCATCTTTCTATAGACTCAAAAAACTCCTCAACATCTACCAATGCACTCATATTCTTCAAAGACCCTTTACAAAATCCAATCTTTCTACATTATCTTCAACACCCATTTCCCCAAAACCCATAAATACCCTCCCCTCAATTTCTCAAGAAAATTCAAGAATCATTTATAGGCTAGTTTACATATTCACTAAGAATCTTGATTCATCAAAAACCCAAGAACTTGATGAGTTGGGGTCAAAGATCACAACTTCCATTGTTGAAAATGTACTTGGGAAGATCAAGAATTGGAGAAAAGCTCATTTGTTTTTCAATTGGGCTAAAAATCAAGAAGGGTATTTTCATAATTGTCATACTTTTAACATAATGGCTGAATGTTTATCAGGTGTTCGACAGATTGCCTCAATGAGAAGTTTGGTTAATGATGTAGTTAAGTTTCAGTGTTGTTTTACGCCGCATGGTTTGGGTTTCTTTATTAGGTGTTTGGGTAGTCAGGGGTTGGTTAATGAGGCTAATGAGTTGTTTGATCATATGAAAAGAATGGGTCTTTGTGTTCCAAATAGTTTTACGTATAATTGTTTGTTGGATGCTATATCGAAAGGTGGTGATGTTGGTTTGATTGAGTTGAGGTTGAAGGAGATGTGTAGTTATGGATGGGAGCTTGATAAGTATGCGTACATGCCAGTTTTGCAGTGTTATTGCAATGCGCGGAAGTTTGAGAACGCGTTGGTTGTTTTTAATGAAATGCACGAGAAGGAATTGGTCGATGCGCATGTTTTGTCGATCTTGTTGGTTTCTTTTAGTAAGTGGGGTAAGGTGGATAAGGCGTTTGAGTTGGTTGAGAGGATAGGAGATCTTAACATTAGCTTAAATGAGAAGACATGTTTTGTTTTGATTCATGGTTTTGTGAGGGAAGGTAGAACAGATAAAGCGTTGCAACTGTTGGATAAAATGAAGAAAATGGGTTTTGTGATGGACATTTCTGTTTATGGCGTGCTAATAGAAGAGTTGTCGAGGAATAAGGAAATTGAGAAAGCTATGCAGCTGTACGAGGATATGAATGTTTCAGGAATCCGTCCTGATATTAAAATACTTAGCGACCTTATATCTTGTGTACGTGATGAAAGAGACATGATTCGGATACTTGAAGGGAGGTATGAGAACCTGGATCGGAAAGCTAGGATGCTGTTGTATAATTCTGTTCTGAAAAGACTTATTAACAATGTTTCAACTGATAAAGCATACCAACTACTTTGTGCATCAGCGTGTCTTGACTCTGGTAGTGATTTTAATGAGGACAATCTTTTTCCCGTGAAAGAACTTGCTTGTCCAAATACCGTTTCTTTTGAACTAGTTATTGATGGTTTGTGTCGTGCGGATAGGTTGGAATTGGCTCTCAGCCTGTTTAGAGAGATGGACCATATTGGTTGTAAACGCAGTGTGCTACTTTACAATAATTTAATTGATTCCTTGAGCAGGTCCGGTAGACTCAATGAATGTTATGAGCTTTTTAATGAGATGAAGCAATCAGAATTTCAGCCGACACATTACACATACAACTCAATTTTTGGATGCTTATGTAGGCAAGGGGATGATGCAGGCGCCCTTTCTATGGTGAAGGAGATGCGTGTGCATGGTCATCAACCTTGGATAAAATATTACACACTGCTCATGCAGAAACTTTGCAAAGACGGGCAAGCAGTCAAAGCTTCTAACTTTCTTGCTGACATGGTTCAAGAAGGGTATCTCCCTGATGTAGTTAGTTATTCAGCAGTCATAAATGGCCTTGTTAAGATAAAACAGTTGGATGAAGCACTGAATCTTTTCAGAGGGATCTGTGCTCGGGGTTATTGCCCTGATGTGGTTGCTTATAACATCATAATAAATGGGCTTTGTAAGGACAAAAGGGTACTTGAAGCCCAGGATTTTCTTGATGAAATGATAGATAAGGGACTTGCTCCGTCAGTTGTTACCTACAACTCACTGATTGATGGGTGGTGCAAAACTGGTGATGTCGATCGGGCAATCGTATATCTCACTAGGATGACTGAAAAAGAACGGGAACCAAATGTTATAACTTACACCACTTTAATAGATGGGTTATGCAATTCTGGCAAACCAGATGATGCTATTAGGCTTTTGGTTAAAATGGAGACAAACGGGTGCTCTCCAAATAGAATAACTTTTATGGCTCTCATTAGTGGTCTGTGCAAGTGCGGAAAGCCAGATGATGCTCTGATTTATCTGCATGAAATGGAGAGGAAGGATATGAAACCCGATCCATCTATCTACATAGTTCTAATAGATGCTTTTATAAAAAACACGAATCCTAATGAAGCTTGTGATCTACTACAAAAGGTGGTTCGCGATGAGTTTCTTCAAGACTTAAATAGTAAGAGTCGTCCTATTCTCAAAGAGGCAATACTTTCCCTGTCTGTGGATCCAAGGACTTCCTCAAATGTAAAAATCTTGTTGGAGGAGGGTCCCCTTACAGCACTCTGCAATTTCTCTGAAATTGGATGACATGATAAGATATATTTGATGTCTTGACCTCATCTGTTTTCATCTATAGTTACTTAGGATCAAGAACCAAAGTCAGGAATTGAGAAGCGTCAAATTCTACGCTTTACCGGTTTCCGGTGTACTGACTAGTGTCTGCTCATTATTGCATCGTCAATGAAAAGTTCTACACCCTACATTTGATATTGTGGCAACACACTGAAGGGTATGTGTACTTGCAGCCTTTTGCTCGTTGTCTAAGCAACTCTTTCTATTGTGACCTCAATTTGTTTTATTAAATGTTTTGGGGATGATTAGATTTGGTTGAAAACAGTAGGTACTTTGAATGTTGAGGAGAATCTGGTGTGAAACTATAGTAAGTAGCAAAGAAGCATGGTGGCTGTATGTGAACCCAGTCACTAAGTACGTTAAGGCATCTCAGGTACAATTCTGTACACATTACAATATCTGTACCACATTACACCCTTATGGTGGGGCCCTTCCCCAGACCCTGCGCATTGCAGGAGCTTTAGTGCACCGGGCTTCCCTTTTATTATCAGGATTCTTTTCCTTGCAATTTAGAGGAAGCTTTTTCATTTGTGGCCTTTGCATTGTTAACTGAAATCACCACTACAGGTTGGCAAAGCGCAACTGCAATGAATTCATTTCTGACAAAAGAGGGTTCTTTCAGAAGCTCTAAAAGCTACGTTTACAGCTTGTTTAGGAGATGTACAGGTTATTTGGGACGAGTTTTGATTACTGGAGCCTCATCTGTAGAACTTCCTCTATCTTTTGTTGCCGTTAAAGCTATCCTGATGAGATCTGGTTTAATGGGCCAACAATGTTCCTTTTAAGTTCATAGATGTGTGATATTGCATATTGGAGGAATAAGAAAGGCTCCCTCACCTGCAACCCCCAAGGATGGTGTTGATGAATTTTAGTCTTCTATTGTGCCTACTCATTTCTGGTAGAATTGAAAAGTTTCAAATGAATTCTTTAAAGAGAAGTCCTTGAGGTCTGGATAACGTTGAGGAACTGAAAAATGTCTGCATTCAGAATGATTGTTTCCTGTTTCTATGGATTTCTTGGTGTCGTTCTGATGTACCTCAAATTATAAAAACTTATTCTAGGAGGCCAAAATAAACAATTGGGAAACTTAGTAACTGTCATGAGACAGTTACACATGTATTGGGTGGTTTTTTCTGTAGAAAAGGGACAGGACAGTAGGCACAGATATTCAGAAAAGAAAAGGGAATCTTCTGGGAGAGTTCTAGCCTCTCGAATGTCTAGGAATGCTGGAATTTGTGTAATCTTATTAGTATGTACTGTATTAGTGGATTTCATATGTGTAAGGTTGTCTCTAACAGTATTAGCAGTTTCCTAGTGACTGTTTTCAGATTTATTGTTGTAATATCAGAATATCTAGCGTAAAACATCAATATTTGGTTCTCTATCTACTGTTTTTTCGTAGTAAGTCTATCACGTTCCCAGTTGAGGAATAGTTGGATAACATTGGCAAATATTGCAGCAGCAATCAACAAATTTGGAGCGTCATTCGCCCAAAACATTTACTGGAAGAGATATGCATCCCTCTCGCGGTGAGGCAAAAGCATACTACAGCAGGACCTGCTTAATACAGAGAAAGGTATTCTACAACAACTGCGACGCCTCAGCGCCAAACAAATTGAGTCAGCTATAGGAATCCTCACTAACCGTGTCACCCCTTTTAAGCTCATCTCAGGCCACTATTATACAAAAATAGGTATGTGGCAGTATAATTATATACATTTAGACGTTAAATTTTTTCAAAGCATTTCAGGATTCTCTTCTGTGCAATTGATCGGAAGCTTTTCCGTTGCAACTTTTGTTTGTGGCTTTGGCATTTGGTTGTACACACTCCTGTCTACTGAACCATCTTCTTTACAAATGAAATATCTGTTCCGTTGACCTTCACTTATGTTAAATGAAATCTTCACCACAGGTTGACGAAGCGCAACCACAATGAACTCATTTCTGACAAAAGAGGGGCCTTTCAGAAGCTCTAGAAGCTATGTTTACAGCTGATTTAGGAGCTGTACTGGTGATTTGGGAGTGGTTATGCTTACTGGAGGCACATCTGTAGAAATTCCTCCATCTTTTGTTGCTGGTAAAGCTGTCCTGATGAGATCTGGTTGACTTTCTTGTGTTAATGGGCCAACAAATGTTCCTTCAGGTTTAAGTTTGGGCGGTATTGTATTTCGGAGGAATAAGAGAGGCTCCCTTAGCTGCAGCTTCCAAGGATAGTGTTGATGAATTTCAGTCTTCAGCATGCTTTTCTATAGTATTTTTCCATGAATTCTTCACTTCTGTTACTTCAGCTCTATCGGACTATGTTGCTCGTGATGAGTGTCTCATCCTCCAAAAATAGTGCATTTTTGGAGGATCCGACACGGTGTGACAGTTATTTTGGAGAGTTCGTGCATCATAGCTATCGGAAACAACCTCTCTACCTTCCAAGATAGGGGGGAGGTTTGCGTATGCTCTATCCTCCCCTAACCCCACTTGTGGGATTAAAACTGGGTATGTTGGCGTTGTATTGTACCTACTCATTTCTGTATTTGCTAATGACTGCTGCCTTGATTTCTGGCAGGAATAAAAGTTTCTGATGAATTCTTTAAAGAGAACTTATTTGGTTATAGACTTTTCTTGTTCTTTTCGTTTTCCTCTTCAAGAGAGAAATACTGTTTTCCTACATTTCTCTTCTCATACTGTAGGACTGGACAACTTGTAGGTTACTTCAAAAGAAGGGGAAGCCAACTGTTGCCTCTAAAAGGGCCCGGATACCACCTAAACCAGTGCCAAGATAGTATTCCCAAGGAAGCTAGCATAGCTATAGAGAATCCATCTAGTATTTACTAAGGAAAGATGGTGCTGGGGTCCCACTAAGGTGAATGTTATTGAACCCAAACGTTTAAAGTCATGCAAAGAATTCCTTCTACGTATCTGTTTCAATTTATTTGTCTGATTTTGATTGGCGCGGAGTTTAAGAAAGTAAAGAAGAATTTTTTGAATTATTAACTAAAGAGACATGAGGGGGGGCCTTGGAGTAACTGGTAAAGTTGTTGCCATGAAATCAAGAGGTTATGGGTTCAAGCATTGGATACAGCCTCTGACAGAAATGCAAGGTAAGACTGCGTACAATACACCCTTGTGGTGGGGCCCTTCTCCGAACAACGCACATAGCGGTAGCTTTAGTGCATTGAGCTGCCCTTTTTATTAATTAAAGATATGTAGAATGTATCGAAATGTCATTGAATCTTGTGGTGTTGAACATGTCATCTGAACAGTGGAAATCAAGAGCTGGCAGAAAAAGAAAGAGACATTTTTTCTTAAACGGAATAAAAGGAATGTAAAATATATAAATTGAATTGGAACTTTTCGGTTTACATTGGTATTTTGTTTACTTTTACATCAGTTGCATTTCTTTTTCATCTTGTTAACCACCACCGTCAACAACCACATTCACCGGGCACCACTACCCTGCAACCACCAAAGTTCACCGCCACCAACGACCCCTGGCATCAGTTACCGTTGCTAGCCGCCACTGAACAATCAGCATCTTTTGTCATTGTTGCACAATCACTACCATCATAACTGTACAAGCAGCAGTGCCAGTGATTGCAGAAATTGATGTTGTTAATGACATCTGCCAACTAACTCAATTACATAATTAATAAGTGAAAAAGGGCCAAATATGCTCTTAAAGTATGCCAAATTGAGGAAATATACCATCTGTGTGTGCTAAAACTTTGACATTACATAAGAGGAAGCAAATGTAACAAATTGACGATGACATCGATTTTGACAGAAAATTCATAATGAATAACTCATCCAGTAAAATGTACACACTTTTGAAAAATGATTACTCAAAAGATCAATGTTACCCTTCCTGATTAACAAATCATTCCGTAGGGTCCAAAGAAGGGTCGCACCCTAAGGTGGGCGCAATACCTACCATTCCTGATTATTGCAATAATATACCTTCATCAACTCCAACTCCAATATTATAGTATCTCATGGTAAATGCAAAGCACATTATTTTCAAGCCAAATACCAACACATAGTCAAGGATTGTAAACCCTACAAATATTCAGATGAAGGCCTCTCTTTGATCAAAGTGAATCCGGGAATTCTTCAAGGAATTCCATCCCAACTCCTTTGACTGCAACAATCGTATTCAGTCAAGATACGTCCATCAATAGCAGCCAATATCAAATGTATAAAGTGAGCTTTGCCTCAACCGTACAAAGGAGGTTCGGCATATGCTGTGAATCTTGGTTTCCAATCTGTTAGCTTAACTCAGTCACAACCTGCAGAAGGAGGCGATAACAAAGGCTGAGGTCACTTTACCAAACTTATTAATGTTATACAAGAATGTATACATCTTTACATTGCTTCAGACTATCCCTTCTAGCGAAATGCAGTTACGAGATAGTAATGAGTTTACTGGGCTTAAGCCCAGCGCACGTATGGTTAGGAAGATCCGCTGCAATCTGAGCAGTACCATGTATTGTACCACCTATAGGTGTCTCTCCACCCTATAAAGCTCAAAAAGGAACTGTACAATTGTGATCTTATAGCGAAGAATCATTCAGTGATATCCGTCATCTGTCATTCATCTGCAAGGCAATGCCATCATCTCCATTACCAAGTCCTATATTGATATCACATAACAATTGTTCTTGCTCTTCACAATCTTTATTTAGCTTCATTTGCCACAAAATAAAATCTAGAATCGTGTAGATTTGATCCGATTCAGGGTGTGCTTTATCATGTGCTATGAATCTGTGAAGAGTTCCAAGGATCTCCACAACACTGAAACCAGGGAATTTCTTCACTCCCCGAGTATCCATAGCTTCTCTCATAGCTTTTGCTTCATCCCAGCGCTTTTTAAGTGCATATACATTTGATAGTCCAACATATCTACCATCATGAAATGGCTCCAAGTCGATAAGCTTTTTCCCTACTATTTCTGCAAGATCTAACTTTCCATGATTGATGCAGCCACTAAGTAACGCACCTAAGATGGAAGCAGTTGGCTCCATAGGCATTTCACATAGAAACTGGTAAGCTTCTGTTAAACGACCTGCACGTGCTAGTACATCCATCATGCAAGCATAATGCTCGCACTTTGCGGTCATGCCATCTTTACCAAGAGAATCAAAGAAAAACCAAGCTTCCTTAACTAGTCCTCCATGAGCACAAGCGCATAAAAGGCATAAGTACGTTATCTCATCTGGTCTCACCTTCAAACTCCGCATTTCCTTATACAACTCCAGAGACTCACTAACCAACCCATGTGTTGCCAAACCTCCAATCATGGCATTCCAAATCAAGACATCGGTTTTCCTCCCTAAACCCTTTCGAAACACAACCAATGCCTCCTCTACCGCACCACACTTAGCATACATATCAACAAGCGACGTCCTCAACACTAAAGTCATCGGCAACTCATTCTCAACGATATATCCATGCATTTCCCTCCCTTGCTCAAGCGCACCCAAATGAGCACAAGCACCCAAAACACTCACCATCGTCACCTCATTCCCTTTCATCCCTTCGACTCTCATCCTCTCAAACACCTCCAACGCCTCACCATACTCCCCATCCTTAACATACCCATCAATCAACGAGCTCCACGACACAACATCCCTCCCCACCATCTCATCAAACACCTCCCTCATCAAAACAACATCCCCACATTTCCCATACCCATCCAACATCGAATTCCACGACACCAAATTCCTCACAGGCATTTCATCAAACATCTTCCGCGCGCACGAAACACCACCACAACTACCATACATATGAATCAAAGAATTCATAACATACAAATCCACTTCATACCCATTTTTCAACACCCCACAATGTACACTCCTACCTACTCTAACCTCACACAACTTAGCCAAACACTTGACAACAAAAGGGTACGTAAAGTTATCCGGCACAACGTCATTTCTCAACATTTCAACAAATAGATACAATGATTTACATGGGTTTTTACTACTAGCATAACCCCTTATAAGTGCATTGTAATCAAATATTGTTGGGTTTTTAATTGTTAAAAAAATATTATGAGCATAGTCTATATTATATAATGATGTGAAATATAGGATTCTTGAATTAATTTGAGGTTGTTTGGAAATGCCATTGGTTATTAAAAGTGCATGGAGTTTCTTGAATTGTGAAATTGATTTGCATTTTTCAAGAAAGGTTATGAATTTTTCAACAAACATCTTCAGCTAGCTTACACTTCCCATCCCAGTTTAGAAGGTACCTTACCTTCGAAAGCAAAAATAAAAATAAAAAACAATTACAGAATGGGATTTCACAAGTATCTGTTTGATTTTCACTTCACTACACTTTTTTTTTTTTTTTTTATAATACTCTGTCCGTTTTATTTTAGTTGAGTTTTTTCTTAAAAAAAAATAAAAAAAATTATTTTAATTTACTTATCCAACTTATAAAATTAAGACTATTTTACATAAATTCTTCTCATTCTATCCTTGATAGTATTATATATAACCACGCTTTTCAAAATTTTTGAAAATACTCCTTACGTTTCATTTTAATTAACCCTTATTGACTTGGTACACCCCTTAAGAAATTATTTAATAGAATCTTATTTTACTAAAATAACCCTATTAATTATGTATTAAAAATATGAATTTGAGTAAATACACTTTGTTTAACCATTTAATATTGAATGTAATACCTCCACCTTCAACCGGTAGGTTGAGGGTTCGAGTCACGCTGGAGGGGAAGTGTGGGAACACTATTGATCCTCCTGGGGAGGGGGGGGGGGAAATATTGGAAGAATATAAAAAAATTCTCCTGATTTGATCAAAGGAACAATTAAGTTGAAATAAATATTTTAAAAAAGAAATCAACTAAAATGAAACGAAGGGAGTAACACTTTTATATTTTCAATACAAACTTTATGAAGCTTTACTTTTTTTCTTCTTTTCAAGAGTATTTCACTATATCAAGTTTTCATACTTATTAATTATTGAATCTTACAATATTAAGAAGGGTAAAAAAGATAAAATATACTTCTAATTATTGAATTTCTTAATGAGTGTGTCAAGATTGAAAGAGCCCTCTAATTCAAAATGGGGGGAGTATTAAAAAAAAGACATTAGTTTTGAAAAAGGTTAAATATAGCATCGAAGTATTATAAATCGGTTATTTATGTCAATACCTTAAGAGGTAGTTTGGCAAAGTATAGTGAAAAATTAATGCATGTATTAGTTTAATGTATATTATTAGTAATTTTTTTGATATTTCATTCATTTAAAAAAGAATGACTTACTTTAACTTGACACAAAGTTTAATAAAATAAAAAAGACTTTTAAATATTATAGCCTTAAATTAAAGTTGTGTCAAATATAACAAAACGTCCTTTAATCTTGTAGTCCTAAATATGTCATGTGAAAAGTTGAAATTAAAGTATTGTCAAAAAAGAAAAAAAGATCATTCTTTTTTAAATGGATTAAAAAAAATTCTTTTAAAACAAAGGAAGTATATTTTTTTATATTATGCATTAGTTATAAACTCTATTGTGTATTGAAGTGTATATTAATGGACCGATCCAATACATGCATTAATATGATTAAAGACACTATTATCCCTTAAAAAAAAATTCGCATCCTTTCCAAAATATATATGGAAGGTAATTCTGTAAAAAAGTTCTTTTAAGAAATTATATAATTTATATTATTTTTAATATATCAAATCAAACACTGTATAAAAATACAAGTATAACTAATGCAAGCATAACGAATACAAATATTATTAATACACTATATTTTATATTATTCTTATACACGCTAGCAAATGACTCCTAAAAATTTGACTTATTTGTATCAATGCATTTACAAATTAGATTCATTTGTAATTGTACCATTTCTTTTATGTGTGGTTTTGCAAAATTATTTTATCACATAACATTTTATTTGATGTACACGTAATTAATTAAATTATTTATTTAAATCAGCTAAAACTTAAAAACTAATTTGAATTGAAAAAATCAACCATCTCTCTCGCCAAATATAATTATAATTAATTAAAAAAATTAAATATGTTATAAAAGTATTTACATTACAGTGAATGTCTATCAAGATCTAATAAGATCTAGTTGATATCTATCACGATTTAATGTATTTATCTTTTAGTGTGAAACTAGGGGCAAATTCCCTCTATAAATAGAAGGACTTCCTTCATTGTAAATCATCCCTCAAGAGAAGAAATAAGAATCACTCTCTCTATTCTCTCTACTCTTCTTCTTTATTCTTTATTAGTTTATAATACGTTATCAACACGAGACTCTACTATCTCAAAGCTAAGGTATTATTTCTTTCTCTCTAATCTATGGCTATTAGCACAAGATTAGTACAATCGGCAACCTGCCAATAAATGGACTCGTTAGAATATTACTTAGCTAGACGGCTAATTAAAAGTAAAGTCGTCAGGATAATCACTTATGCATATATATTTATAAATTGATTTGGATCTTAACAAGATTATCAGTTTTATTATTTTAGGATTCATGTGTTAGTTGCACACAACATGCATACTATTAATATTTTCTATTAGTAAAGGTAAATATATTATTGACATGTCCTAATTTTTATTGTTAATAATAGATACTGCTTATATATTATGTTTGTAAAATATATTCTACAATAATATTATAAATTGGATACATCATGTTTGTTATACTTGGATTACCGAGGAGTTAGAAAATAGTATATGGCCACTGGTAGTGGTATTTTTTATAATTGTCTTATGAATAAATTTGTTTAAGGTTACAACCATAAAAAATGATTTAATTTTACAGTGAATTCTTGTCATATCACACTAAGATTGTAAGATATTGAGTTAAAGTTTTGATGCACCATGATGATAAGGTATTGGGTTCAAGTCCCATCAATATATGCCTAAGACGCCTTTACATGGATAAGATATTGAGTTTGAATCTCAATATACCATAGTGATGATATTTTGATGGCTAAGGCAAAATTATGGGTATTGGGTGAAAAGTCATGAAATTATACCCATTGAATATGCTTCATTCCATGAAGTGAATGTAGTAGCAATATATGATACAACTTACTTCATTCTTGAGGTGTATATGGTAACAGTGCATTATATGTCTGAAAGAAGACAAGTGATTGAATGCACGGATATACGCGTGGAGGGACAATATAATAATGATCATCAAAAGTGATGATATTTTCACACGCATATTATGATCATAAGATATGGTAGAGAAAAATTCTCTTAATCATATGTATGCCTCAATTTGTTCTTGTAATAGCAATATCTTGAAAGAGGTTATAAGTTATCATAATTTGATAGACTTAAGGCACAATTATATTTTATTCTTGGGGAATGAGAAACTTATTAATGCAAATGTGCATTTGATTATGATGGTATCATATCTCACCTCTGAATGAGGCAGAATAACTTGGAAGGGTTATTTCGAAATCTACTTCTAAAGTAGTAAATCTGAAATTTATTCATGAAATAGTAAATCTAAAATTTACTAAAGAAAAAGGTACATGCCATGGTAAACTTAGAGTTTGCTAAAATAAAAGTTCATAAATTGACATGAACGATTCCGACATCTCAAAGATGTGTATACTGACTATTGAACATATATTGAAGAATTCGAAAATTCTTCATGAACTTTAATGTTGCTTGTTCTCATGAAAAGTTGGTTGGACCAACTATTTTTGGGATTGGATCCCTTAAAATCTGAAAAGTAGAAAAGGTAAAAAAGGGTCCGTTCACCTATCATGTGATATGTTGAAAAGATGCATCAATAAGATAATCAGATGTACATTCATTAGCAACCTGCAGTTTGACATTCATAAAAGTTGCTTGCTCAATAAAATTGAGTTAAGAACATAATTTTCAGATTGTGCAATCAAGAAAGTTATCTTGATGATGATTGTTTGGCATTGAATGCATTTGATAAATAACTAAACTATCGCTAATGAGAACAAAGCTTCATATGTTGGTCTGAAATATGATATGTTGCATACAATAACACTTGTATGCATTAAACCAATAAATTATGATTATTTCTTCCCTCTCAATTGGTTCAAGGTAGGAAACCAATTATTCCATCTAATAATTTTGATGTGCGGTATACGATTAATGAGTATACCATAATGCACAAAGATGGATTCCTCAAAGAAGTAGAGGATGTATGTTAGTTTTCCTAACATAAGGGGGAGATTATAAGCGCTATGAAATATATTAGGAATTATCACCAGATCCTCATCCAAAAGATAATTCAAGTCAAATGCCGAAAGCATCTAATATTAAGCGCAAGTGCTCTTATTTTGTGTTCTTAAAGGATAGAGTCTAAGCATGCGTGAAGCGTGGTAGACTAATCGGTTCCAAATGAAATAGTCCTTGAAAAATAAGGAGCAAATAATCATAATAAGAAAGCAATGAGCTCTTGAAGAGCCTACGACATAACACTTCATGAAACCTTATGTAAGGTTTATGTACCTGAAAATAATGAAGTGATGAGATCTCAAAATGTTATGTCGCATTGTGAATCGATACAAAATAAAAAATCATCGATGATATCTTTGATACAATATTGGCACAATATTGTAAAAGATTATGAGGATCTGAATTCTACGTTAATTTAAGCATGCTGGCGTAGAAATATTTATCAAGTGACCTGAAAGGATGCATTTTTATAAGCATAAAACTTATTTGATTTGCAGTCCAGACACTTGAAGATGTCACACTTGACATGTTGGATATTGTTACTTGACAAACATCCATATGAAAATCCCTAAAGGATTCAAAATGCCTGAAGCATATAAAGTTTCTGAAAAACTTTTTATTATCTTCATAAGATATAATTTGATGATTTGAGTATCATTGAAACTCATGGAGAGTTTTCAAAAACAATAGAATATTTGCTTAAATGAGAAACATGCAAAAATTGAATAAGGATCCATTCCGACCTCAAGAAAAGAATGAGGAACTCCTTGGTTATGAAGTACCATATTTTCGTGCAATTGATGCACTAATGTATCTTGCAAATACTATAAGGCCTATAGCCTTTTCGGTTAATATGTTAGCAAGGTATATTTCTACTCCTGCTAGGAGATATCAAAATGGGATAAATTACATGAGCTTATTTTATTCTAAAGATTGCAGTCCCGATCTTATTGGTCATGCTGATGTTGGGTACTTAACTGACCTACATAAAGTTTGATCTCAAATAGGCTATGTGTTCATATGTGGTGGTACTACAATATCTTGGAGATATACAAAGCAGTCTATCGTAGCCACTTCATCGAATCATGCTGAGATAATAGCTATTCAAAAAGCAAGTCGAGAATGTGTATGGTTGAGGTCTATAATACATCTCATTCGAGAAAAATGTGGTGTGAAATATGAAAATAATCTACCCATAATTTTATACGGAGATAATACATCATGCATAGCACATCTTAATGGAGGATTCATAAAAAGAGATAGAACGAAGCACACTTCATCAAAGCTTTTCTACATACATGAGCTACAAAAGAATAGTGATATCAACGTGCAATAGATTCGTTCAAGTGAAAATGTGGCTGATTTATTCACCAAGTCTTCTCCAATTACAACTTTTAAGAAGATGGTGCACAAGATCGGGATGCAAAGGTTCAAGGATATTCTCATTAGGGGGAGTTAATACGCACTGTACTCTTTTTTTCTTACGAGGTTTTGTCCCACTGGGTTTTCCTTGTAAGGTTTTTAATGAGGCAGTTGATATGCGTATTGTTAGAAATGTGTACTTTTTTTCCTTCACCAGATTTTTTTTCCTACTGAGTTTTTCTAGTAAGGTTTTAACGAGGCACATTATCTATCTAGATTCAAGAGGGAGTGTTATAAATGTATTTACATTATAGTGAATGTCTATCAAGATCTAGTAATATCTAGTTGATATCTATCAGGATTTAATGTATTTTTCTTTTAGTCTTGAGCCGGGGGTCTATCGGAAACAACTTTGCTACTTCCCCGGGAGTAGTGGTATGGACTGCGCACATCTTACCCTCCCCAGACCTCACTATATGGGAATACACTGGGTTTGTTGTTGTTGTTGTTGTCTTTTAGTGTGAAACTAGGGGCAAATTCTCCCTACAAATAGAAGGACTTCTTTCATTGTAAATACCCCTCAAGAGAAGAAATAAGAATCACTCTGTCTATTCTCTCTACTCTTCTTCTTTATTTTTTATTAGTTTATAACAAAATATATTTAATTGCATACATTAATACATCTTTTTTTTTGGTTAGCAACTGATATTATATTAAAATATAACCGTCCATAGATTACAGAGAAGTACTTTGTGGCGGAGCCACTGTACAAGCGGTGGCAGTAGTAGTTACATTCCTACCCAAACTATTACAAGTACTATTATGCAAAGCCTCTGTCCTTGTTTTATTCCTAATCTGTCTGATAGTTGGTCCTTCGAATATGTCTGCTCACAAAATATTCTTTATGGATGTTGGAGGGTCTCAAAGTAGCAGAGGTCCCACACTAGTAGCATTATTCTGTACATGCTTTCTTGCCATCGCATCCGTCAAATTATTTTATTCCCTGTAAACATGTTTTACCTGGGGATTACCCAGAGTCCTGAGTAGGCACCTGCAATCATAAATTAAAGAAGAGCTTGTATTAGGCATTTCCCGTAAAAGATTAACTACTTGCTGGTAGTCTAGGTTTATTTCCAGCGAGAAAAACTTATATTCAAGTGCTAATGAAAGTCCTAAGAGCAGGGCATGAATTTCAACTTCTAAAGGGTTCAAAATCGAGACTTGGTTAATAAATCCTAGAAGCCAGGCACCAGTACAATTCCTGAAGATCCCCGCCATAGTAGCATGCTCTATTCCCGGCATAAAGGTTGCATCCGTATTGAGCATTATGGAATCGAGTACTGGCGGGTTCCATTTTATATACATAGGGATAGTCTGCATGACAGGCTTTGTCTTTCCTGCTAGAAACCAGAACTCAAATGCAAGGGGAATGACCCGTGCCAGAGTTACCTAAAATTGCAATCCTTCAAAGGTGCATTTATTGCGGCCTAACCAAATTAACCATAAGCAGAAACTAAGGATAACTCTTATAGGAATGGTCATGAGGGGTTGGTAAAGCTTAACTTGGAAGAAACTACGGAGCCACCCTTAGGGATGCATGTCCGTAAGATTAAACATGATGATATCAACTTGAGTGGAGATTCCTAGCTCCAGCCAAAGCTGCTTAACAGAGTTACAGTGTAGAAAAAGATGAGCAACTGTTTCAGAAGATGAGTGGCACATAGGACAGAGAGGAGATAGAACGCAGTGAGTGTGATGGAGGTAGGAGGCCGTAGGGAGACGGTTATGATATGTAAGCCATAAGAAGTATCTAATCTTTGGCGAGATGATTAACTTCCAGATCCACAAGAAGTCAAGGGCACGTTTCTCCGCTGGCACATCTTTGATAATTAAAGCTTTGTAGCAGGAACTGACACTGAAAAGTTTGCTTTCGGTAAGTCCCCGATAAGTCTGTCCGAATGGGAGGTATCAAAACGAAGAAAGTAGACAGAGTTGAAGTAAGCAATTATAGTCTGAGGAAGGTCAAAAGAAAGATCATTGAAGGACCAATAGTTTTCAGCTCTGTAAGAGTTAATGGTGGCTTTTGGTTCATGCTGTTAAAGGGGACCTTGGATCAGACTGCGAACAGAGCAATTTAGCCCAAGCCATGGGTCCAAAAGAATTTTATGTATTTACCATTTGAAGGTTGCCATTGCAGTCCTAATTGACATTGAGCCCAACCTATTGTGAGGGCTTTCCAAATTTTCGAGCTGGCGCATCTGCGTCCCAAGTACTTGGATCGAAGGACCTGAGCCCAAGGGGCTTCGGAATGAAAAATACGCCAAACAGAGGAGGATAAAAGAGCTAAGTTCTTATGGGAAATCCTCTGGATACCTAACCCACCAATTTCTTTTGGTTTCGTGACCTCTTTCCAGCTTAAAAGATGCATCTTGGTTTGGGTTTCAGTGTCACCTCAAAGAAAATTCCTTTCATAGGCTTCCATCTTTTTTATGATATACCTCAGAAGATATAGAAGGTACATGATATAGTTGGGGAGGCTATTAAAAGTAGACTTGATAAGCGTAGTCCTCCAGCCCACGTTAAGAAAGCCAGTTTTCCAGCCTGCTAACCAATTTTTAAAGTTATCCAAAATAAATTGGAAGTCATAAAGAGTCGGCTTGGGCGTAAACATTGGGAAGCCTAAATATTTGCCAAATTGATGAACCTCGTGAATATTAAGTTCATGGATTGCCCTGTGCTTGACCTGAGCAAGGTTTTTTTTGGAAAAAAATAACCTTGATTTGGCATGATTAATTTTTTGACCCGAAACTAGCTCGAATTGAGTAAAGATTGAAGAGATGGTGCTACACGTGGCAAGGTCAGTCTCCGCACATAGAATAATATCATCAGCAAACAACAAGTGGGATATTGGAGGGGCTTGTGGACTTATTTTGATTGGGACCCACAAATAGTTTTTGACTGCAGAGTCAATTCTGCGAGAGAGTCTTTCCATACACATGATAAATAAATAAGGGGAGAGAGGATCCCCTTGGTGGATACCTCTGGAGGGTGCGAAGAAAGGGGTTGCCGAACCATTGATTAGAAGAGAAACCGAGGTAGTGAAAATGTAGGGAATCTGTAGTACAAAAGGGTATCAAGAATAAAAGACCCCTCTAAGCGGTCAAAAGCTTTTTCAAGATCAATTTTTGCCAACATGTGAACTTTTCTGTACCTAGTGTTTTGGAGGTAGGTGAGAAGCTCTTGTACTAATATAGCATTATCGGAGGCTCTGCGGTTTGGTAAAAAGCTTAATTGTGCTAGGCCAATTAGCTCAGAAAGAAAAGGTTTAATCCGGTTGACAATGATTTTTGAGATAATCTTGTACGTAGTATTACAAAAGTTAATGGGCCTATATTGGGTAATAGACACATCATTTTGGCTTTTAGGGATGAGGCAAATAAACGTGTTATTTATTTCCTCCAGAAAAGTCCAGTGGCCAAACACATTAAAGCAAAACTCTTCAATAGAGAGATATACAATATCCTAATATTTTTGAAAAAGGAAAGGGTGAATACCATCGAGTCCGGGTGCTTTAAAAGTCTTAAAAGAAAAGACTGAGTCAATAATTTCCTTATGAGATAAAGGTCATTCTAAATGATCCCTATCTACCTTAGTGATAAAATGATCATTTGATTCCCGAACCTGCTTATTAGAGTAAACAAGGCCCGTTGAGTACAAACCAGAGAAAAAAGAGGTGATATGGTCTATAACTTCCTGTCAGTCAATAATCCAATTCCCAATCGAGTCACCAAGGGCGTCTATCTTATTCTTGCGTCTTCGATGAATCGTGGACATGTGATAGAATTTAGTATTTGCGTCCCCCTCATTGAGCCGAAGAATGCGGGACTTTAGTTTCTAGAAATCATGTTCCATATAAAGCAGCTCATTCAGATCCCGATTAAGGGAAGTTTTCAAATTTCGGAGAAAATAAATTGTTGGATAGTTAGGCGACTTCTGGATCCCACCTAACCGAGCCATGATACGTCTTTTTTTATAAAAAATATTCCCCAAAACTTCTTTATTCCTAATGGTTACCTGCGCATGAAAATAGGTGATGGAGGGGATCAAAGCATTATGCATTCGAAGCCAAGAGTCTTTAATGACTGAAGGAAATTGAGGGTAGGTTATCCAAATGGTCTCCATTCTAAAAAGCTTTTGAGATCTAATGACAAGAGTATTTAGATATAGAAGTAACGGACAATGGTCTGAATGGGTCCGGGGAAGATGCCTAATAGAGGATTCAGGGAATAATTGGATCCAATCACTATTAGCTACACATCTATCAAGGCACTTTAAGATAATTGAATTATTCCTATGTAAATTTGTCCAAGTGTAGTTACTACTCGAGAAGCCTAGGTCAATCATATGACAATAGTCAAGGCACTGAGAAAATTTATTAGCTCTAGAGAGACATAAATGAAGTCCTCCAAATTTTTCTGAGGATTTGCAAATTCATTGAAATCACCACCCATTAACCAGGGCCTTTGAAACAGTCAGCCACATGCTTAAGATTTTCCCAAAGAGTAAGTCTCTCGTTCGTATTATTATAAGCATAAATAGCAGAAAATAACTATTTATTAGGGGAGGGGAGTACCTGAACAAAACAATGGATTTCTTGATGGGTCATGGCAACATCCGTAACATCTAAAAGGCCTGCCTGCCATAGGATAGCTATTCCTCCAGCATGTCCCAAAGCCGGGACAGCAGCAACATTTGAGAACCAAAACTCGGTGGGTATAGACTAATGATTCATCCTGTGAGTTTCTAAGAAGACCACTAGAGCAGGCCTATGCAGGTCTAAAAGTTATTTGAAGTGAAATCTAAATTCTGGGGATGAAAAACCTCTACAATTCTAAATTAGAAAATTCATGGGGCGATTAAAGGTTAGGGACCTTCTGGGAGATGCATTAAGAAAAACAGTGTCCCTCAGATAGGGACTCAGAATTATGGCATACTTTCCCACATCCGGATTGAGGGTTGGCCTTACATGTATGGAGTAATTGAACATATTTTGAGGACAACTTACGCTTATTTTTTTCGTACAGTTCTTTGAGCAGGAATACCTTTACCTGTCCCAGGAAGGTTGAGGTAGTCCCCATGCCTCCTTCTGTGTTTGACGTTGTTGGCAACGGAAGAGAGCTCAAAGGAATGGGTTGGACTAATGTCTCGGGCTCCATCATTACCACTGTTACATAGGGTTAAATCCAAGGAGCTGAATCCTCCCCTTGTGATGGTGGGTAGAACGACAGAGTTGGAAGGGATTAACTTATTGCTGGAGGATCGCTGAAGACCTCTGTTTCTCTCGTCATTCCCTCCATTATTATTTGGGCTAGATCCTGAGGATTTTGAATCAGGACGAGACAATTCTGACCATTCACTTTCATGGTAAAAGTGAATGCATGACCCGTTAATGCCACCTCCATCCATGATTGGGATGGGTAAAGAGGAATTGCGTTCATTGAAGAGTAGACTTGGTAAGTCAAGGATTCGTTCTCTGGTTCCATCGGAATTTTTTGGAGAACTTGCAGTGGGTATGGTGGATTGTGGTGGATATGTAAACCCTTGAAAGGGCAGCTTTGAGCATGATCCATGATTTATAGAAACAGGGATTAAGTTCTGAGAAACGTGGCTTTGTATAAGGTGGGTTGGAGAGGGTAAACTTTGAGAGTTTAACAAGTCATTATCATCACGTGCATGGTAATCATTATAAGGGTGAACATGAAGAAATTTATTCGCCGAGTTTACGTGCGTAGGAGTAATATGTTCATGCAAGCTATCCACGTGGGACTTATTAGTCGTCATATTATTAAGAGTTGTAGGTCCCTTTTTAAGTTGCTCAGTAGTAGCTAAAGGAATTTCAGTATAACTATTATTTAAAGTGTTAGTAGCAGGAGAGTCAATTGAGGAATTTAAAAAGTCAGAAGCATTCAGATACATACCTGGGCCTATAGAAGAATAATTAATTCGGCCTGTTACCTTATTATTATTTTTAATTAAAGGTCCATTAACCCACAACAGCCCAGTAGGGCTTTTGTCTGCTTCAAAATGGATTGCTCTTCCTTTTTCTGTTGGCCTTCGTTGCTGACGTGTAGGGAATCGAACTATCTGCCAACCATCATCTTGTTTCTCTTCTTTTTTTCCCTGCTCTTTAATGGTTCCCGCGAATTTTGTTTGTTCGTCACTAGATTTTCCGTTGCATGTCTCTTTTGTGGCTAGTATGTATGGACAACAGGTAGTATGTCCAAGTCGTCCGTACTGTGTACACAACAAAGCAGCAGCTTCGTAGCGAATGATTTGCTTATGATTTTCAATAAACAGGTGGTGAAGTAACGGTTGTTCCAAAGGTACTTGAACACACAGATGAGCATATCTACCTCTGGAAGTTGTTGACGTGCAGGTGTCCACCTTCAAGAGTAGTCCAATTTTGGCACCAACTCTTAGAAGAACATCCATGTCATAAAACTCTATAGGAAACTCCGACAAACGAATCCAAATGGCTGCATGGTTAATTCGAACTTGTGATGCCACGAATTTGGGTTCCCACTTTTGAACAGAAAGAATATTATTGAATATAAACCATGGGCCATCATGTAGAACATGTAGCATATTTTGCATTTGGGTAAACTTAATCAAGTAGAAATCACAACCCAAATCGATCATAATTAGTTCTTCAGAAAACTTCCACATGTCCTGTAGCTTCCTCTTTAGAATCGGGTAGCCCAATTTTCGACCTAATAGCTTTACAATCAAGGATGACTGCCAAGGGGAATACAATCGTGTTTTGTCTGCCGCTGTTATCGGGATGAAATTCTCTTCTGGCTTTTCAGGAATGGTCTCATCAAGAAGCTCGACGTCAACCGCCGACGCATCAACCAGGTTCGGGAACATATCGTTTTGAAGAAGCTTCTGTGCAAAGATTTGATTTGAGAGGTAATTTACAGGGGAACGAGCTACAGGGGAAGGAGGTTTAGTATTTACAGAGTTGGGGGATACTACTGGTCGTGGTGGTTGATCGATATCCATGACTATGATTTTGTCGGTGTACTCCATACATTAATACATCGACTGAATTGAATCGTTAATTAAATTTTATTATATTTATATTTTATATTAAATATCAATAACATATCAACTTGAAATGAGAAATTCTAAAAGTATGACTTCCAATTATAAATCCACCGCCCACAACTAACGCTAACCCATGTTTAATCCAAATCCCTTAACCCATAGTGAGGGTTAAGAGGAACTTTTGCAGGTGAATTTATAATTGAATTTAAGTTTTGTACATGTATAAAATATTTTATACTATAAAATATTTTTGATATGCTATTGCAGGTTAACTAATTTTTTTTTAAAAATTTTTATATAAATAATTAAATAAGTTAACTAATAGTGTAATATATTTTGTGCATTGATAGTGTACTGAAGTTAAACTCTTTATAATTAGGGCGAGTTTATTTTAATTTTCCCATTTGCTTGAAAAATAAAAAAAAACTCACTATGTTTTACCAAAAAGAGAGAAAATAAAATAAAAAGAGTCACTTTCATGAGATTTCTCTATCTACTTTCCTTATCTTCACCAAAAGCCTTTTAAACAAATGCCACTTTAAAGACCGAAGAACTCATAACACAACCCAATTGCAGAACCAACTCAACAAAATAAGACTCAAGAAAGAGGGTGATTTCGAGAGTTGGTAATAATGGCAGCTGTAACAAGTGTAGGACTTTCATGGCCATCAAAATTGACTAAAACTCAAAAACCCAACTGGGGTTTATCTTCATCTCATTCTTCTTCTGTTGCTGCTGCTGCAACAATTAGAATGACTGCTTCAGTTGATGAAAAGAAGAAAACTTACACACTTCAAAAATCTGAAGAAGCTTTCAACAAAGCCAAGGTAATCAAGATTTCACTTTTATTGTCTGTATAAATAATTTATCTAGAATCCATTAGACAAAATGAAAGTGTGGTTCAAAACCCATAAAAATTAAATCTTGTATTGTATTGTATTTTATTTTCATTCGAGGTAGTGGTATGGACTGCGTACACTTTACCCTCCTCAGACCCCACTTTGTGGGAATATACCGGGTATGTTGTTGTTGTTGTATTGCAGTTATAAATAATTTATCAAGAACCCATTTGACAAAAAGATGTATGGTTCAAATCCATAAAGTTTAAATCTTGAATTTGGCCTAGCTTCTAGATAAGGTGATCACATGATTCAAGATTATGTATTGTGTCAAGATTGGACTTTTCATGCTAATCTTGTTGGTAAAATTGGAGGGGAGACTTGGGTTAACCGGTAAGTTGTTGTCGTGTGACCAGGAGGTTATGGGTTCGAGCTATTGAAACAGACTCTTGCAGAATTGTAGGGTAAGGTTGTGTATAATAGACCCTTGGGTTCGAGCTATTGAAACAGCCTCTTGCAGAATTGTAGGGTAAGGTTGTGTATAATAGACTCTTGGGTTTGAGCTATTGAAACAACCTCTTGCAGAATTGTACGGTAAGGTTGTGTATAATAGATCCTTGTGGTCTAGCTATTCTTGGGACCCGTGCATAGAGGGAGCTTAGTGCATTGGGCTGCCTTTTTATTATTAGTAAAATTGAAGTGCCCTTTTGTAATAGCTTCTAGGTAGGGGCGGAGCCAGAATATAGGTTCAACAAAACTCAGTAGCTTGTGCGCAAATTCTATATTTATAGTAAGAAATTCACCTAATATTGTATGTATTAGTAATTTATCTGGAATCCATTGAACAAAAAGATGTATGGTTTAGAAACAAGAACCCATAACTGCTTCTAGATGAGATGGTCACAAGATGGAAAATTATGGATTAGGTTCTTTGATGGGGTTATTATTGCAGTGTTTATTCTTCGATTTGAACTGTAATGCTTCAAGATTCGATTTTTCGGTCTAAATATGTTAAAATTCCTTGTTAATAAAGTTGCTAGCTTTAAGATATCTAGCGTGGGTGAGCATAAGGGGGGTGGGGATGGGGGTGTTGATTTGATTCAATTTTTTAAAAAAATTGAAGTGCTCTTTTGTGTAATAGCTTATAGGGGCGGAGCCACAATATAGATTACGGTTTAGGACAAATGGAGTAGCTTTTGCCCAAAGTCTGTATTTATAGTAAGAAATTCACCTAATACTGTATGTATAAATACTTATCCAGAACCCAGTAAACAAAAACGTGTGTGGTTCAAGACCCATAAACTTTAAATCCTGGACCCGCCTCACCTTGCTAACAAGGTGGCCACAAGATACAAGATTATGGAGTGGGGTTTGGTGATGAGTTGGTATTGTTCGGTTTTTATTATTTGATTCGAACTGTATTGATTCAAGATTCGATTTTTCGTGCTAATATTGTGAATTAAATTGCTGGTTTTAAGATATCTTGGGTGGGTGAGGAGTAAAAGGAGATGTTGATTTGATGAAGTTGGTGGACCTTCCAAAATTGGCATCTATCTGATGAACTGATTTACAACCAATGCTGTCTGATCGACATGGTTATCATCCCCTATAATTTAACTGCCATCTATTTGTGTCTCTTTGAGAACCTCGAGTATGTTTTTAGTGTGTAGTCGTGCGGAAAAGGCACAATTTTTGTTTAAGTTTCTTGAAAATTGTATGTGTTTGAGTACAAAGAGGAGATATATTGAGGAGTCTTTGATAATGCAACAAATTTTCGGTTGCAAATATGTTTTCTTTGCTTTAGTTCGTTTCCTTTCCATTTATATGTTCTTTTATTTTTAATGTATCTTCGATGTAATTTATTGAGATTGGAACCTAGAAGGAGAAACTGCTAAAACCTATCACATTGTCTAGATAGGGGAAAAAGGTTAGAGAAACGGCAAATGAGAAAGACTGGATTTTACATCATTTTTTCCTTGGTGGTTTGTGTCAAAAAGAGGTGCAAAAAATACAAGTTAAGTTAGTTGCTCAGTTATATGGTGTGAACTTTAATCTGCAAAGAAAGATGCACTTGATTCATGCTATTCTTCTTTTATTGTGCTCAAATTTCTATATTGAACTCATTCAACAAAAATGGAATCAGAAAAAGGTCCAGTTCAATTTATTGATTTCAAGTCCTTGCAACTCCATTGATTTTCATTTCGTGTTTCACTGTTGGTAGGAGTTGATGCCAGGAGGTGTAAATTCCCCTGTTCGTGCTTTCAAGTCAGTTGGCGGACAACCTATCATTATTGATTCGGTGAAGGGCTCTCGTATGCAGGACATAGATGGTAACGAGTACATTGACTATGTCGGATCATGGGGTCCAGCTATAATCGGCCATGCAGATGATGAGGTTTAGTTCTCTGCTTTTAAGTATGTGTTCAGCTTGAAATTTCATTGGCCACTGAGCATTTATTCGGTCTGGCTCATAACTCTCCGTGTATCGCCATGCTTTGTATTTGTAACAGGTTCCAAAACTCCGTCTTAAAGTTGCTTCTTTTTTTTTTTTTGCTCTCGTTACAGGTTAGAAAAGTTTGGTAGTTTAATGAACTATTGCCCTGCAATTACTTTGGCCTTAGATGAATAAGTATGACTACTAAGAACACATGGATTAGATTTTTTTTTTGTTCATTTCTTAATAGAAATTGGCATATAACTTCCATTCATAGACAGTTTTCGCGATTAAAGTGTATAAATCAGCATTATAGAAAGTTGATTAATGAGCCTTGTTTAACTGGAAATGATTTGATTGGAGGTTGAGTAAGCTGTGTAGTGTTGCGATAAAGTGAAAATTCAAGTAGAACATGTCGACATAGTAGTCCTAGGTGGGAATGTCTAATTGCTTCGTCCACTTTTTTCTCCTCCTTTTCTTTCTGGGGAATAAGGAGAACCGATATGCCAACTGGATTCTCTTGAGCTCAGCTTTAAGAAGTATTGTGAAATGCCCCCGTCATATTAGTTTTACAACGGAAAACGTTGTTGGAGGGTCTTTGTTTTTGTAGAAAGTCTGGGGACGAAGACGAGAGTGAAAGTTCTTAATGCTTTTTACATTGTTTTCGAGGCAGTAATCCTGGTATAACCTTTCCATGCAGGTGCTAGCAGCCTTGGCTGAAACAATGAAGAAAGGAACAAGCTTCGGTGCTCCATGTCTCCTTGAAAATACACTGGCAGAGATGGTTATTTCAGCTGTTCCAAGCATAGAAATGGTTCGATTTGTCAACTCTGGTACAGAAGCATGTATGGGAGTACTACGACTGGCTCGTGCTTTCACTGGTCGAACTAAGATCATCAAATTTGAGGGTTGTTACCATGGTCATGCTGATACATTTCTTGTTAAAGCGGGCAGTGGGGTTGCCACCCTAGGTCTCCCCGACTCCCCGGGAGTTCCAAAGGCAGCTACTTCCGATACTCTGACAGCACCTTACAATGATATTTCTGCTGTGGAAAGCCTCTTTGCGGAGCACAAAGGAGAAATAGCTGCTGTAATTCTCGAACCTGTAGTCGGAAATGCCGGCTTCATCCCACCCAAGCAAGAATTTCTTGCTGCCATTCGCAAGATCACCAAAGAGAATGGTGCACTCCTTATTTTCGACGAAGTTATGACTGGATTTAGGTTGGCATATGGCGGAGCTCAAGAGTATTTCGGAATAACTCCAGATTTGACAACACTCGGGAAGATTATTGGTGGTGGCTTGCCAGTAGGTGCATACGGAGGAAGGCGGGAGATTATGGAGATGGTAGCACCTGCAGGACCAATGTATCAAGCTGGCACCCTAAGTGGGAACCCATTGGCCATGACTGCTGGAATTCATACGCTTAAGCGATTACAGGGACCAGGCACATACGAACACTTGGACAAGATCACGGGTGAACTTACACAAGGAATCTTGGATGCTGGAAAGAAGACTGGTCATGCCATGTGTGGCGGGTACATAAGGGGGATGTTTGGCTTCTTCTTCACGGATGGTCCCGTCCATAACTTTTCGGATGCAAAGAAGAGTGATACAGAAAAATTTGGCAGATTCTATAGGGGTATGCTGGAGGAAGGTGTTTACTTTGCACCATCACAGTTTGAAGCTGGATTTACTAGCTTAGCACACACTCCAGTGGATATTGAAAGGACTATAGCTGCAGCTGAAAAAGTTCTAAAGCAAATTTAACCACTAGACTTTCTTCTTTTTGTATGCTAGGTGGAGAGCTTTTTCCCCTTTTTAAGTTTTTGTTGTGTTAAATAAAAAGGTAATTTGTAATGAGAAGTCTTTTAGCATTTCGTTTATTCAGAAACATGCTGTACCATTTTACCTCCTTGTTTAAAGCTATTTTTAGAGAAGTTTTGGAGAAACGGTAACATTGTCTCCATGTGATATGGATCATAGGTTCGAGCTATGGAAGCAACCACTAATGTTTGCATTGAGGTAGTTTGTTTAAATCACATCCCTAGGGGTGGGCCCTTTCCGGGATTCTGCATGTTTTGTGCACCGAGCTGCCCTTTATGCTATATATTGAATTCATGTAGCGTCTTCATGTGCGTATGTCATTTGCCCAGTTTTGAGATAAATGTACCATGAAATAGATTTAAACTGTGTACACTTGAAGGAAATGCATACCAATTGCATATATTACTTACCCTTTCCAAAAATATATGTATGTACCAACTGCATATGCTACATATAGGCATGCAAAATCATTTTCTTCTTTTGTTTATATAGAATCAAAGCAATCAACCAGAGAATCAGTACATCAGAAAATGAACAATTCAGTTAACGTTGAACAAGAAGTATATTAAGTTTTAAGCAGGCTGTGATTGGTAAGAACGACGCCTGAGTTGGGACTCTGGAGTAGGCTGCTGCAAGTAGATTTTCGTTGGATCATTGGGATCGACATACCTGCAAAATCGAAAAACACAAGAAGAATTCAGCACACCAGCTACCATATTGAGGGGGAAAATGGATCTTTAACATTTTTTCGTAGTAAAAAGGCGAAAGCAATGTTGACTTACGCATGTCTGATCATCTCATCGACTGGAGTTTGTGCAGCTTGGAGAGGATCCGCCCGTGGCTCTGTACCATACTGTTGCTGAGCTCTTCTTACAGACGCCATTAGATTGAAAAATAATGGCACGAAAGTCCCACAACCACCACCCTTGAACAAAATCTTGAATGTATGTGTGGAATACAAGGCACTGTTTTCATTATCTGGAACAACCTGAATGCAGGCCAAAATCAGTTCTTTAATGTAGCACACACATAATCCACTGTTATCAAAGGCGAAAAGCGCAAAAAATTTCTAAGGTTCGTTGGGGGAAAGATGTACAAATAAAATGTGGGCTTTAATGAAGAAAGACGCAAATAGAGAAAAATAACAAATATGTATGTGCAGTCCAAGACTAATAATTACAATAAGAATAACAAATATATGGAGAAAGAGTTTATTAAAAACATTACAATAACACAAGGAGAAGTATTCGTAAAATCCTTGATCAGGACACTAATCGAGGAGAAACACTCAACATGTTTTGTGCCTTGCTTTTAGCAGGCGAAGCGCTGGACGTGTTTTGCATATCGATTCAGGGCTCAAGTGTGCTTTAAGCGCACCTTTGACAACATTGACATAATAATCCAAATATATCTACGCTACTTACCGGAACTACATACCCAGAGATGTTGTTGCAGCGGAATATTGGTTGCTTAAATTTTTCACCAGAAACAAAAAGCTGCAGAACGAAATTAAACTTTGTCAAGCAAATGTAGCTTACATTTGTCAATTTTGTTACTTCTTTCTCATCATAGTTACCAACTAATACATGATTATTCTCCAAACGAAGATTTAAACAGATGAACACGGTCACTTCATGCATCTAAACACGTATTGGAACGATATATGCCACAACATGCTTCCCAGACGATGCATCTAGGCTCTAGCAATGCCATGCTTGATTACAAATCACATATAAATCATGTTATGAAACCATGGATTAACATGTCAAAGCTTTAGAAACAAATAGTACAGTATCATAGAAGAAAAGTATCTCAAAATCGCAGTAGTTGACCAAAGTTACATATATGCCCTAATACGCGCCATTCTGAATTGCACAGTATGCATAAGTTGGTCTACAACAACAACAACAACAACATATCCAGTGGGAGGGTAAAGTGTACGCAGTCCATACCACCAACTCAGATGAAGTAGAGGGGTCGTTTCCGATAGACCCCTGGCTCAGGACAGACAACCGTATATCCACAAAAAACATAAAAATAAACAACATGGGAAAACACATCGCTAGATAATAAAAGAAATAAGACACCAACTGAGTAATACTATTAAACTAGCTATTCGAGATCACAAACATCCTCGGAACACTACAAACAAGAAACTACAAAAGATTTTTAAGGAATGTTAAAAAGGTGGTTGTTCAAGTTACATAAGATTCTCACGGAACGCTATACAAAGTCAGTCAAAGATCAATAAGTTATCCCTTTTACATTGATCAAGCAAGAGTAGAAGAAGAATCAGGAGACAGTGAATGAGCACAAGTATGATTACATACCAAGGGCATGTCAAAAGCAATGAAATCCACAGGCATCTTTGCAACAGAAACCATACGAATATTCGACAAGTAGATAGTTCCTTTTGTTCTTGTTTTTCCTACACTGCAAGCAAATAGTCTCATCAACACAAAGTCATGTAGTGAAGGCAATGCTAGAATTATGTGTTGAAAAAAGGGGAGAAAGAAAGAAAAAAAAGTAAAGCAAATGCAACCACTCCATGCATACGCAACAACCAAATGCACTTAACCATATTTTCTAAAACAAGTTCTCTAATTGCAGTAGCAGAATCAGGATTTTTACTAAAGGAGTTCAAATTATCAAAAAGTAACACACAGAAGCAGCTGAAAGAAGTTCAACATATATTATATGTACGTAACAAAATTATTTTAATCATACATAAGTGTAATTTTCCATTGCATGGGGATCCGGATGAACCATCGGCCTTACCTGCTCCGTAACTTCTTAATTGAAGTTTCACATTGATTATGTCATTCTCATCCTCCAACACACCTCATCTTCCCTCCTCCCCTGCCCTCCAACTGTAAGAATTTTCATTAAGGGATCCCAAATATAATAAGAAAACATATGAACTAGTTCAAGGGTTCAACATATATTATATATATATAAAAAATAGTTTTAACTATATATAAATAATGTAATTTTTTATGTAAGGAATGTTTCGATTATCCAAAAAGAAAAAAATTAAAAGAATACAGCACGATACAACACAACATAGCACAATACAGTAATATACATTATGAAACAATACCTAAGAAAATATTAAGTAAAAAAAAGATTACCCAGGGATCTTGTCAACCTCAAACTCAACACCTTTTCTAGAAAGAACAAACAATTCATTAAGAAAAGGAATTGGCATTCCATTAGGAAATAATTCTGGATTCAATGCCATTCTTTTTTTTTTTTTTTCTGATCGGCAAAGTAACCCCGACCAAAAAAAAAAAAAAGAGATTGCTTTCAGGAATTTGGGATTATTGTTGCTTTTCTACGTTCGTATACCTTCGGCTGGAGAAAAGGGCCTTATCTATAGAAGTTATAGTACTTTAACTATAAACTAAACAGTTTTAGTTCATTATCTATCCAAAAACTTATCTAAGTTTAGTCTTTATATATTCTTGTATATTTTTATAAAAATAATCGATGTTTATACTAATGGAAATTCACACTTTCGTTAGATTTTCTTCATCACTAATTCTCCATTGTTTCTTTCTCTTTGACACCTTTTCCGCGAATTTCTTTTGTCAAAAAATAGCTTAAAACTGAAAAAGATAACAGCTTAAATACCGTAATCAATCTATCGAATTAACTTGATTTGGTGAAGTATGCTATCCACTTTCAAGATGAGGAGGTGAATAGTACTAGTATTAATTGATTGATCATATGTTTTAGTTTTTTTAGTCATTTCTTTGTTATTACATTATCTCAGCATTACGAATATTTTTTAATAAAACACTAGTTCTAAGGGTGGCAATGGGGTGGTGCGGGGCGGGTGTGGTGCGGGTTTTTTCTAAATCCGCGAGTTTAAAAACCGCACATCACCTTTAAACCCGCATAAACCCGCCCTGCACTCATACCCACGTATACCCGCATCGTACCGCTCCACATTTTTTTTTTTGTAAAATTTATAACTCCATTGGAAACCACAATATATTCAAGTCCTTGATATAGATAAATTAAATAAATTATGCACGGTGAAGTGATTTAGTAAGCAAAACCTTTAAACTTTTATTTGATATTTTGATTTATAAAATTATTTTACTGATTTGAAAAGAAAAAGTTATGAAATTATTTATTTATAGTATTATGTATGTCGTTTTAAGTATAATAAAATTTGAAGTAAAGAATATATATAATTTTAGGTAGATTCACGAGAATAATAATAATTTTAGTTTTTTTAAAAAATTTAAAACCGCATATACCCGCCCCCGCCCCCCACTACTTAAAAAAAAAAAAAGTTACTCCAACCCATCCCACATCCGCACATCACCTACATAGCCTAAAATACGCACCGCATAGTCTAAACCGCACTGCACCGCACCCGCACCACCTCATTGTCATCCCTAATTAGTTCTGTGGCTGAAAAAGTTTGAAGGTTGAACTAGATTTCAGTGCAAAAGTTAACGAGGTTATCCATCAAGTAGTTTCATGTTGGGTCGACAATCTTCTAGTCTCGTAAAAAAATATTTTGATGTTTTTTGTTGCAATTTAGTACTTTTTTTGTGCAGTTTATTGACCTTTTTAATGCATTAATGTATTTTTTGTGTAGTTTGGTGACTTTTAAAGTATTTTAGTGCTGTAATTTGGTCAGGTTTGATGCAAATTGTTGTTTTTTGTACTTTTAAGTTACTTCCTCCGTTCCACAATAAGTTAATTGTTGAATTTTGGGACACATGTTAAGAAAAAAAAGCAAAGACATAAATTTATCATGTTTTTTCATTTTTACCCTCTTCAATAAACAAAGACGCATGATACATCACTCTCAATGCACATTTAATGGAGGGTAAATTTGAAAAAAAATTCCAACATTTACCTTGAATTGTGAATCATTCATTTATTTTGAAACACTAAAATTGCTCCAACAATTCACTTATTTTGAAGTAGAGGAAGTATTTTCTAGCAAGAGAAATTTGATGATAAGGTGTCCAAGAGAGAAACAATTGAGAAATTAATGATAGAAAAAATGTAATGGAGGTATATAAATTTCCGTTAGTATAAACGTCGGTTGTTTGTATAAAAATATACAAGAATAAATAAAGACTAAACTTGATAAGTTTTTTTGGATAGTTAAAAGATTAAAACTGTTAAGTTTATAGTTAAGGGACTATTTTAGACCAACTTGTATAGATAAGGGACCATTTATTCCCTTTTCTCCCTTCGGCGGTATGCTAAAATAGGACAAAGCAAATAAAAGGGGATTTTTATAGCGCTGTATTTGTCTTCAAATAGTTGACATGTTTAGATTTTACACAAATTTAAGCAAAAGAAAATTAATTTGAGTATGATTTAATTGATATATGTCTTATTATTTCTTTAATTTATATCTATTTATATGCATTCTTAGAGCTAAAATAATTGTTAATGATAAAATTGATAAAGAATAATTAGTATTATTTTGATCTTTAAAACGGTAATTGTTTTAAGACAAATATTTTTATGTTATAAAATACAGAGTAAGAAAAGGAATAGATAGATTCTCTTATTTAATTGAGGAATGATTTACGATGACGAGGGTCTATCTATTTATAAGAGAAATTCCTCCCAATTTCTCTTTAAGTTAGACATTTCATGTCATTATCCTATATTAATAGATATTTTATATAACTTATCACCAAAAAAAAAGAAGATATTTTATATAACTTGATGCATATTTTCTATATTCTTGATAGAGATTCACGATAAAATGATAGACATCAATATTATTTATAATATCTATAATCTATAATCTATATCTATATATATCTATATCTATATCTATATCTATATCTATATCTATAATCTATAATATATTAAATGTGTGAAAAGCCTTAGAAAAGTGATTTGAACTTTTTGCCCTTCACTAAAAGACTCTTCTTTAGACAAAACTGTCTTTTTACTATTTTCTTCAATTTATTATTTAATTATTTTTATTATATTAACTAAACCTCCTAAAATATATGGGACTCCTATATATTAATTAATATTTTTCTTTCTACTGTTCAACTAGAAAATACTCCTAAAATAGGGCTTTATTAAAAACATACTTCTATAAATATACGTAATAAGATATATACCTCTTGAATTTGTAAGTCGGTCTTCTTTCCTTTTTTTTTTTTCCTTATGAAATTATTCTATGAATTGTTACATATGGTAAAGATAAATTCGTCCATGGACAAATGGAATTTGGGTTCAATGTGCATCTTTATTACTTTTTTTCAAGTTAATTAATATAATTCTTAATATTTGTATGGTTTATTTCACATTTATGTATGTTCTTTTGTGTTTGCTTTGTAGCGGAAGTTGAGGTTGATGATTTCTTATATGTATCTTGACGTTGTTGTAAGTATGTCATGTTAATATTTATATTCATTAAATTATGTATGTTTTTATGGAGTATTTTGTAAATTTGATTCTCTCTCGATTTTTTAACTTTACGGTTATACTTTGATAAATTAGGATTAATTTTTCTTGCCTATTGAAAAAATATGATTGATACTCATCTAACTTGATTCGATTGCAGATCTAGATTGATGGATGCTTGATTTTCTAACCCTCAACTTCTTCAATGTTCTTGTCAACATAATAGAATTCAACGTGTGTGTATATATGTATCTTCTTTGTTTTCATTCAAGTCATTATTTCGGGTCAAAGTTTTCGCTCAGACGAGAATTCTTTTCATCAAAATCGAAGATTTGTGATCACTATTGTATTGTTTTGTTTTAGTTTATAGGTCGTAGATATATGTGGGTTGACTTTGAAGAATTCCTTGTGTAAAGATTAGGTTTAATTGTATTGCTTTAATATCTTTATTATCTTATTTTTTATTTTAATATACATATGGTAGATGAATGTCGGTCGACTTTGAGGAATTTTTTTAGGTAAAGGTTAAGTTTAATTGTATTGTCTTACTATCTCTATTAGTTTATTATTTTGTGGTAGTTTATAGTTCGTAGATGAATGTCGATCGACTGAGAGGAATTTTTGTGTATAAACTTTAAGTTTAATTGTATTGTTTTGATATCACTTTTGTCGTATTATTTTATTGTAATTTACAGGTGGTAGATAAATGTTGGTCGGCTTTGAGGAATTTTTTTAGGTAAAGGTTAGGTTTAATTGTATTGTTTTAATATCTCTGCTTTGAGAATTTGTTTTATGTAAAGGTTAGGTTTAGTTGTATTATTTTGATATCGTTATTGTCGTATTATTTTGTTATAGTTTACAAGTGGTAGATGAATGTCGGACGGCTTTGAGAAAATTTTTATGTGTAAAGATTAGATTTAATTGTATTGTTTTGATATTACTATCATTATATTGTTTTATTGCAGTTTACAAGTGATAGATGAATGTCGATCGGCTCTTAGAAATATTTTTCGTAAAGGTTAGGTTTGATAAATAAATTCTCCATCTTTACATACTAAAAAAATATTTGATTTAATTATTGTATTCATGTTTATTATTTAAACAAATGTCATATTTAGAATAACGTTTGAACTCATTAAAGTGAGATACACGCGCGAGGCACGTACATCTAAACCAGTTTTAACAAATATACCAACTATTTTAAGACGGAAGAATGCAAGAATTGAAGATTATATTTTCTAGCGAAAAAAAAGTCAAATTTACCTCTCTACTCCCCACATCTCTCTCTCCAAGAGGTTGGCCCCCTAACCTAGATATTCTCATTTACTCTCGTTTTCATACTTTGGCCAGATTTACCTCTATATTTTGGCAAATTGATAAAATATATCTTTCGTCATATTTTGGGATTAAATTTATCCTCCTCATTATATTTTGGGGACAAATTTATTCTCGTTATTAAGAAACTTTTCGCATGTACCATTTTTTTAACAGAATACCCCAACTTAATGTTAAATGACTCATTTTTTAAAATAAAATACACCCTAATCTAACTCGTCCGATCCGATCCACAAAAAATACACAAATAAATATATTCTTTCCTCAATTTTATTGGTTGAATTTTTCTAATGAACAAATATACTTCTCTTTCAACGTGTAGCATCGGTAGATTGTTTATAAATGAACAAAAAGTAAAATAAAATGTGATAATGCAGAAACATGAAACTAGAGAAAAATGTCTACTACAAACTCTGCTCCTATTTTAGTTATGTATCTATATTCTAGAATCAGTGATAAATTTTCTAAGCAAATAAATGATGAAAAAATAGTGTAGATCCCAATTGTATATAAATACATAAGAATGAAGATGTGTCACGATTGACACATCAGGAGACAACTTGACTCAATCATCTAGAGAAATATTCAATGGACCTAATTTACTGTATTTAACCGCTAAGTGTCATTTTTCATGAGTTCTGCACTGATGCAGATTCATAAAATGAGAGAGAGGTATATTTATTTGTGTTTGCACTGATACAAATTCATTTTTCATGAGTTATGCACTGATAAATATTCAGTGATTTAATCTCGTTGAAAAAATTTGATCAGCAGAACTGAGGGGGTATATTTGTTTGTGTCTTTTTTTGTGGCTCAAGTCAGGTCCGATGGATTAGATTAGTGTGTGTTTTATTTTTTTAAAAGTGTAAACCACATAAATCCCTTCCTTAATGAAAGTATTTACATAAAATCCAGAATGACTCTCTCTCTCGATTTTGTATAAAATGCATATACATGCCGTTGACCCTCATACGTTGCTTCAATATATGAGGAAATCGTTTAGCCTATATTTATGAAAAGAAAAATCAGATATGATGATTCTATTGCCTAATTAACAACATTAATTAACTCTTTTGATTTATTGGATGCTTAAAAATAGTAACCGAAATTCAAATTGAAAAAATATCTTTAAACATCACAATAATTTTTTTTAATTACAATCTGAAACTCACACTCAAAAAAATACGTCCACATCTAGTTTCTTCTCTTTTCCTATTATCAATATGAACATTGCTATATTGTTGCGTCATTTGGGTTCTTGGGAGTCAGAAATTCTTTATCAGCAATACAAAAGTGATAAAATTATTGTTTTAGAAAGTATAACATTCTTAAAATTGATTTCGACCATTGCAAAGGAATTGAATATTGATGAAGTTCGTAAAAAAATTGAAGTAAAATACATTGATGAAGGTAATTCCTTAATTTGTAGAAGATGAAGAAGTTCTACCGCCCAAATACAGAAAACATCCTGGTAGGCCAAAGAAAAGAAGACATTTGAAATCAAGTGAATCACATTCTTCAAGTTCAAACTATTGCGGTAAATGCGGACGTGCAGGTCACACGACTCACGTGCGATTTTTTTCCAAAGGAACCGTGAAGAAGATAATTTGATTTTCCATGTGATGATACTTAGTTTGATTTCGTTTGAATCAATAATTTACTTTGTTGATGTTGATAATTTGGAATAATTTTGAATTATGTTTTATACTGTTATTTCAAGTTTATTTTGTAATAATAGTTTCAGATTGTCACAACAATGTTCTACATTATACATGAATCATATTGCATTCCTTTAACTATTTCACTTTACATTATACATAAAGGTGTATAAATACTATCTAATTTGGCAACTATAATACTAAACAGTCATTCTTATGTATTGTATAACAAACAATTAAACATTAAACTGTCAGTTCTATGTAATGAATAACACTGTTTATAACTAAACTTCTGCAAATTTTCATTTTTAAACAAGAGATCTTCGTTACACTCATGTATGGAAGTTAGTTTAATTTAAGTAGTCGTGCTATAATGTGTTATACGTATGAGAATGTATTATACATTTCTTACTTTGTGTGTTGCCAAGATTATATGTATGATCTAGACTCAAACAACAGTATGTTTTATATGTATGATAAAATTTTATACTTTAGCTTCAATGTATGATGTAAATATTTTCGTTATTTTGGTTTAAGTTCAAACAACTTAACCATATGTATGAGAATATACTATACTTAACTTTCTATGTATGAAACAAATGTTATATGTATGACTCACATTCCATACATCCATACATTAGATGTAACTGACATATTAATGAAGTTCTGTTCTTGAAAATGTTATACATTAGATATAAAATAGCACTTTAATGTATAATTGATTGTTTTACGTTATATATAAATCACTGTTTAATGTAATAGCTGCCAACATATATAGTACCAATACAATATAATGTACGTCAAATGTAATAGTTGCTAACTTAGATAGTACGAATACAAATATTGTACGTCATTACAATACACTTAATTAAAATCGAAACATGACCCTAGTAAACGAAACCATTAACTATACATAACATATGTATGTATAAGCAGTTCAAAGAGATCAATAAAATCTAAATCTCAAACCAACATCAAAAACTAACAAATGTTGTAATTGTTTAACATCCATAACTAAAACAAGAATTAGATGTTTTCATGCAGACTGTTAAAAAATCGTGCTACTCTAAAGTAACAATTGCACTTTCATCAATTGATTGGAGATAACTATTCCTTGGACGTAGAGGATCGTCATTATCACTTGTGTATCCTTCAATTGTCTTGCTCACTCCGTAATTCCAAAGTAAAGATGCATAGCATGCACGTTAACTTTGTGCGTCAAACCACATGAATGCATTTCCAGTCCTTCAATTAATATTTTTGCATATGCATAAAAAAAAATGCCACAGTCCCTGCTATGAAAAAAAAATTATGAATTAACAAGTCCTTCAATAATTATTGGTCCCTCCGTCCCAATTTATGTGTCACCATTTGACCGGGCACGGAGTTTAAGAAATAAGGGAAGACTTGGTAAAGTTTACCAAATTATTCTTTATCAAAAAATGTGTCAATATCTTTTTTTTAATTAAGTGGGACCAATAAGGGTAAAAGGGTAATTGTGCCTTTAAAAAGTTGTCAAATAAGGAAAGGCGACACTTATTTTGAAACGAATTAAAAAGGAAATGATGACACATAATTTGGGACGAAGGGAGTACATGATTATACATGTAAAAAAATATATACCAAAAGCATTTACAAACTAGCAGACTTCAATTAAAAAAGATACGAATATAGCAGCAAACTGATACATATTACAGATAACATTATACAACAGTTCCACATGTATGTATACACCTTATACATTTAATACTATAATCTTTCATAATGTATAATGTAACATTATACATATAAACTATGCACCTTATACATATTATAAATATAGTCTTACCAAAGGTATAATGTAATTTTATACATGGTTTAGACTTTCTAACTGTATAATGCAACCTAATACATCAAATGCATCTTATATGTAATAAAAACTTCTTAATGTATAGTATAATGCATCTCATACACGTACACTGAAATATAAACAGAACACGTATATTATACATTATTCTGATAAATAAACTAATGTATAATGTCTGCACAACTGTATTGAATGAAAACAGTAGTCTTACAACCTATTATTATTCTATTGTATAACTTTACAACTTGTAAAGTATAATGTACCCAAACTAATGTATAGTGTACCTGATCTAATAAATGAGTTTAAAACTATCAATGTAATTTACACTACAATTCTATTGTATAATCCTACAATATGATTAGCAACGTATAATTATTCATTTACTAAATTAAATCAAGTAATATAAAAGCTGTATCTTTGGAAGACGTGGTCGTCCAGAATCATCAACTTTTTTCTTACTTGTTGATTTTGAAGCTGACTTCGTTGAACTTGAACGATAACTTTCCTCAATTATACATAAAATCAAAGAACTGACTTTGAAATATATGGAAAAATATGTCAAATTTCAACTCTCACAATGTTATTGAATTACAAAATCGGATACTTTGATAAGTACATCCATGCAACAAAGAAAAATTTGAATCCAAATTTGATTTAGTAAAGTTAATAAAAAAACTTAAAAATAAATGAAGAAGGTAAACTTTGTTCAGTTAATGGTTGATAACTGAACAATTTGAAATTCCTCAGATCACGTTAGCTTAATTGTAGGCGTAAATAAAGGAGCACAGATATGAAGTAAAAATCGATGCACAAAAAAGGAGCAAAATACGGTATTTTGATATGTATGAGGGGTATGAGAGAGAAAGAATAAATTTAAGGGATTTTATGTAATTAATAAAGGATTTTTTGTAATTACTTTGAGGAATAGATATTTTATGTAATATTTGATAGTTAGCTTGTGTATATATGTAACTTTTCCTTTTAAAAATGAAAGGACAAAAATAACACTTAAAACTAAAATAATTCCACAAAACTAACACCTAAATTTAAAAGTATAAATAACATAAATATCAACTCCTTTAGAAGTAATTACACTCTCTCCCACTTTTTTAATTACTTTACTCTCTATCCCTATTAATATACATAACATAGCCGACATATACATAGCATTCTGTGTATATGTTGAAATTTTTGTAATATGTTTAGGGAGTTGGGATTTTTTGTAATATTGAAAACATAAGTTGTGTATTTATGTAATTTTCGTTCTTTTTTAGCATCTCATAATAATATATTATTATAGTGTCCTACTGTACTTTAATCCGCACTTGGATTCTATTTATTTATTTATTTATTTATTTATTTACTTTGGGGGAGGGGGGGGGGGATTATTACTGTTGGAACTTGAACATCTTGTTATGTCAATTCTTGTGCCATTGTGTGAAATATTATAGTAATTTTTAGTATAGATTTGAGTGGAAGCAATTTAACTTAAGATAACACAGATACAAACAAATTATTTAGTCAATTTTAGTCCTGTTCAGATTGATTGAGATATAATGCAAAGTTTAGTCCATTTCGCTTTCAGAAGTCAAAGTAGACGTTGGACAATTCAACTGAAATTTTAGATAGATTTATAATTTTATTCTAAACCATTTACATGACAATCTTCTTTAATTGATATAACATTATTAAAATAACGTACTATTTATTTTGTTTAGTTTTACTTATTTATACAATAAAATACAATATATACTTTTAATAATACAATTTTTAAAGATATATATTTATATATAATAACGATACAGTTTCTATACATATACATATTCTATATAGTAATTATAGCATTTTTATACACATTCTATACAATTTTTAACTACAATTATTATTTAGATACATATTTTATACGACTCTATATAGTTTTTACATGCATTCTAAAAATGTATCAATCTAGTATAAGAGAGTATCAATTGAGTATATGGATACTGTAAGTGTATCAATGTAGTATAAAAGTGTATCAATATAGTATAAAAGAGTATCAATTGGGTATAGGGACTGCATGTACTTGCATAGAATTTCCTTTCTTTTTTTAAAAAAGTGTATCAATGTGGTATAAAAGTGTATCGATTGAGTATAGAGACTGCATGTGCCCAATTAGATCAAATGGCTAAAAAGGAAAATTACTTTAGCCGACTGGCTAAGCATGTCCACTTTTTCAAATATGGGCCATTTTTTTAAAATGGTTATCCCATGTCCTTTTTTCTTTAAAAATAAGGTATTTAATTTTGATTTGGACTTTACTTAAAAGGATACATGTGAAAATTTTCTTGACATCGAGGATAAATTTGACCCCAAAGTATGATATCGAGGGTAAATTACGCCCCACAAAATGACGAGGGGAATATTTAGCTAATTTTTTAAATAGAGGGGTAAATTTGACCCCAAAGTATGACAGCGAGGGAAATTTTGATCCCAAAATATGACGACAGATATATTTAGTCAATTCTCTAAAGTAGAGAGTAAATATTTTAAGTTGTTAATTATTGTAATTTGTAATACTCCCTTCATTTCTAAATTATTGTCACCATTTTTATTTGCACTTCTCTTAAAAAAATATTAATTATATATTAAATTGACTAAATTATTCTTATTTATTACTTTCTCTATTTAATATTTTTTTTTACAATATATTGATATCTCTTCAGATTTATGACTAAATATAAAGGTGAATATAAAGGTGAAAGAAACAGGTAATTACATTTTGATTTTTTGAAAAAACAGGCATTAAGAAAAATCGAAAATATCTATTTTTAGTAAGAACGATAATTAATCAAGAACGGGGAGACTAAATATTCAGAATTTAAAGGTAACTTTTTTAAAAAAAATATTATTAGAATTTAAATAAGATTATTTTTATAAAAATAAAATATTTTTATTTTAAGAAAACCAAAAAAAATAAAATAATCATGCTGATAGTAGGATGAGTTGGAAAAATAAATGGGCCCACAATTGGGGAAAAAGACATGGTATGATCATTTAAAAAAAAAAATGGCCCGCATTTGAAAAGGTGGATATGCTATAGCCAGTCGGCTAAAGTAATTCCCCTTTTTAGCCATTTGGTCCAATTGGACACATGCAGTTTTTATACTCAATTGATACACTTTTATACCAAATTGATACGCTTTTATACTATATTGATACACTTTTTCAAAAAGAGAAAGGAAATACTATGCAAGCACATGCGGTCCCTATACCCAATTGATACTCTTTTATACCACATTAATACACTTTTATACTGCATTGATACACTTGCAGTGTCCATATACTCAATTGATACTCTCTTATACTAGATTGATACATTTTTAGAATGCATGTAGAAACTATATTGAGTCGTATAAAATATGTATCTAAATAATAATTGTAGTTAAAACTTGTATAGAATGTGTATAAAAATGCTATAATTATTATATAGAATATGTATAAGTATAGAAACTATATCGTTATAAGTATATAAAAATGATATATATAAATATATATCTTTAACAATTATATTATATTAAAAGTATATGATATTGTATTTTATTGTATAAATAAATAAAACTAAACAAAACAAATAGTATGTTATTTTAATATTGGTGAATGCAAAATAATCGGGAAAAAAAAAGCAATTACTCAATTATTTAAAAAGAATATTATACAATAAATTTCTTCAAAATACTCTTCCCTTTTACTAATATTATGTATTAATTATCTTGAAAGCTGTAATGTAGAAAGTGCTAGGGACTTGGAGTCAATCTAGGTGTAATAATTTGGAAGCAAGTCTCACACATGAAGCTAATGAAGACTGGTTCATACTTTTTGAGTCACAGTACATAAAGATGAAAAGTCGGCCCAATAAATAAAATTGGAAGGGCCGAATTGTGATTCCCGTCGCGAGTGATGAAGAGGCTATTTACCGGATTTATTATGCGAGTAGCGAGTAGCTATTTATCGGTATTATAAATTTGAATGATAATTTTGTAGAATTAATTTATTTTAGGTGTTATTTTTGTCCTTTTCCCAAACTTTTGATGTTTGGACATTTTTTTTCCTGTTTGTCTATCTCCAAATTTCATTGGCCAATTTGACATTTTTTATTCAATTGCCCTTTAAGCTTCGAACTCAACCAAACAATCCCTCATACTCTAGCATTTTCTTGATGCGGCCGCCTCATTAGGTTATATGTCATAACATAATGTATGTAGGCGGCCATGACAATTGCATATCTGGGTAAGCTTTTAGTAAACCAAAAGCCTTATTTTTTAAGAAAGAAAAACTATCATGCTAAGAGAATCAAATCTAATTGCAATGATGATGAAAGAAACATAACTTGAAATGTAGAAGAAACATCTAGATAACAATCAATCAAGTGAACCTAAGAAGTTTGTAATAGTGACATCTTTACAAATGTTTTTAAGTGTTCTTAACATACTATTATGAGCCTAAGAAATCAAGTTTATATAAGAAATAAGGAAAATTACGAATATGCATGTTAGACCAACTAGTTTACCAACATGACTGACAATCAACATATATATGGTGTATAGGTATGTATAACATATGTATATTCAGTTTAGTATACACACCTTATACATTTTATACATAGTAACTAGTTTGATCGAAGTGTATAGGGCCGCAATTGGATGTAAGAAAGGGATACAGTGTTAGATATTTAAGAGGTGTGACTAGAAAATTAATATAGGTATTTTTCAGAAAAGGCACCAAAAGAAAGGATGCAATTTGAATATGCATCTTTTCAGTTTGGATGCTTATGACATTTTCAATGGATTGTGACTTTTTCAAAGAGTTGCACCTTTCTGAACCATTGCTTCTCTTTATGAAGCAACACCTTGATGACTATAAATACCTAATTTTTTCCTTTGGTACAAACATGAGATTTTGAAGTAAAACACTCTTCTTGAAAAACTCTAGCATGATTTGTTGTCGTTAAGTGCATTCGTAATTCGACAAAGTTTGAGATACCGTTATTTTGTTGAAGTGATTTATTTTATCCTGGGAGTATATATTTCATAACCTCGAATACTTGAGGGCAATAATTTCTTTAAAAATACACCGTGAATTCGGTGGACTTGAATATTCCAATCTTCATCTCTTTCTAAACCTTTGATTTTGCCATTTTCCATAAAATAGTTTGAACTTCATTTTTTATTGTTCATTAGTTGGGTCAAACTCGTCGTTAAAAGTTCACAGTTGTGAATACAGAGTTACAAATGTATTTGATTGTTCATACATTAATATGAACATGTGTTTGAAGTTCTTGTTGTAAAATACAGATTTTATTAAACCCAAAAAACAACATATAGACACATATAGTCCCCATATAGCTCCTGTGTGGCTGAGATTATGTGATAACAAACCAATGAAATATTGTAGTGGGGCATAATTGAATAAGAAAGGCAGCCGGTGCACGAAGCATCCTGCATTCATGTAGGGTGTCCATGGAAGGGCCACACCTCCGCACCTAAAGCAAGCATCACCGGTTGATTCCAACACAGCTCGAACAATGACCTAGAACTCACACCGATATAACTTTACTATTGCTCAAAGTCTCCCCTTTCTAAGACAGAATCAAATAACAAGCAAGCATTCAAGTAAAACATCAAGTGTGTAAAATAATGCATAAAGTTGTTAGGAGACAAAAAGGCAGTCTTCTCACAGAAATTTGACAAAGAAAAGCAACTCCATTGTTTCTAAAAAAAAAGTCTCACAATGTTGTGTGCTCTTGAGCATGTTTTATACAGATTATAGATACATTTTTGTTCTCCCAGAGTTCAGCTAAATTAGATTACCCCTTACAAGTTCATTTCACAATTAAATTGAAATGCATATCTGATAATCATTATGTAACTCATATTAGCAAAACTTTGTGTTGCCCCGACTCTCTAAATATGTTGTCGTTTTCGTTTCTTGATCCTCAAAGTTGCATTACTTCTTAGGATCTAACACGCACCAATGTAGATTTTTGGAGAGTTTTAGTAACATAGGTAAGAGCAACCCATTGAGTACATAGACAGCTTGAAGTAGCTGACACCCATTGTTAACATCTTAAACTTGACTTGTCCCAAAATCTCTATGATCATTAAACAAGCAGGTAATATCAGCCAAACTATGTCTTCTATTGCGGAAATGGCATGTTTAGCGTCTTTTGCCATAATTGAAACAGATATATTTCTTAGGAATATGATGGAAACGGAGATAGAGACAGCAAGATTAACATGAGAGAAGACGACTAATATGATAAATAGGTATGCTGAAAACAGTAACATTACCTTTCCTAAACTGTTGTTCAGTAGCATTTGGCTTTTAAAAATGTCATCGATCTCCCCGGCATATATGAGTTTTGTCATAAAGTGGGAAGCAAATAGAATAACAACCAAAGGTTTAAGACTCCAGATCCAACAATGTTTGATCTTATGAGTTTCTACCAGATAGGTAATCTTGCACCGTTTGCTACTCTGGATGGTTAGATGAAACTAATGCAGAAAGAAAATAAGTCAGCTCGTGGAGTTAAATCGATCATGAAGAACATATTTGCTTGCCACCTCGTAAAAGTAGTATCACACCGGATATGTTAGTTTTGAGTGAATAGTTTTTAACTATCCCGGTTTTTCGAGTCTCATACCCGAACTAACAGCTGAGCAAGTTTCCTACCCGAACTATCACCAACTATTTATCAAAACAAACATCCACTATAAATTGCTCCGTTTTTCTACAATGATGATGATAATCAGATATAAATAGTGAACAATTGATAGTTGAGGTGTATTTTGACAACTAGTTGGTGATAATTCGGGTAGGAAACTCACACCTATGAAACTCGAAAAACAAGGATACTTTGATCGTTCACCCATCTATATGAGAACATTGCGGGGGCTGCAAATTTTCAAGATATACTTAAATCGTCTTGTTTTCCTTATAGGATACTTAGCATGCATTCCTAGTTCTTTGTCAACTCGAGATAAGACCAACCAGATAACAGGGCGTGGCGCTCAAATCTCAACAACATATATAAATCTTCTTATTGTCCTACCAGGATAGCAAAGCATGCCTAGCTCTTTGTCAGCCTTGGAATAAGACTAAGCAGATATATCACAGAATCATTTTGATCTCTCGCTTTCTGAGCCCATATAACATATCAGTTATCGATATGCTTTATCTTCTAAATATATAAGATTCAAAAAGAATCACAAGTAAAGCGCAAAGAATTTAGCCACATCTTACCTAACCTGATGCAAGCTTAAAGCTGAAAGCTGTCGTCAATCTCAGATGCTGCGGAGCAGAATCCTCCCGGTAGGTGTGGAAAATATCAGATGCAGCAGTATAAGTCCTTCCTCCTCCAAGTTGAAGCAGTACATGATGGAATAGGGCATCATGTCGTCCGTAAATATATGAGATAATACAACATTTTTAACAGCGGTTTACAAAATTTTAATGAATCTTTGGAACACATTGCACATTTATATACTCGGATTAGACATCAAGCTGCAGCAAAATTATAAGGTCCATAACCAATCTAAGAAAAGTTTTCAAGTGTAAAAACTGAGTTTCTATCCTCATCTTTGTATATTTGGCTACACAGCATTTCACATGATCAATCATTATCCCACCAAAGTTATGTTCATCAGTCTATTAATCATTCCACTTCACACTGTCCCGTGCATTAGTTGATGAATCAACAGGTGAATCCAGCAATGCTTGCAAAATGATTTGTGGGTGGAAGGGGGGAATGTTAGGTAGAGCAATAAATGAATAATTTCATTTTCTCCAGTAGGATGCCAACTCAATCATTGAGTTGTAGAAAACATCTGCTTTAAGCACTCATTCAAGATAACATAATGAAACTTCATACCACTCTTTCTGAGTAGGAAAGTTTAGCTCACAACTGATATAGTTTCAACAAATTACAGAATTGAATTCAATGGAAACCGCCATGGTTCCCTTACAAAACATTTGTGTGGAACTACAGGTTTTCATAGTCCACACTGATCCCTATTATCTCTTGTTACAAAGCGATCAAAGCAGCTTATTATGAGGCTCGAAACCTCACCAAATTCATCACAAGCAACTTCCCCTGATACTTGTGTTTCTCGTTATCTTCCCACAGCTTACAACACCAAAAACTTGGTGAACATAAACTCTGACAAATGAGAAAAACCAAACAAACCTAATCCTAGCAATAATTCATGAAATTGCACAAAGTCCCTAGTTCATTTCTCACTCACTAGAACCTAACAACACTTTCTCATCTAACACAACAAGAACAAACAAGAACATTAAGACACATTTATACGATAATATTAACAACAATAATAATATTATTCATATCTTCAGCGCCCGTCATCGTCTCTTCTCCCTGAAGAAGGCTGTGGAGGACCTGATAGAGAAGCTAGCAAATTGAGATGCCCTTGAGTCATAGGTAAATAGTTCCCAACTCTAGCTGCTGAAGCCTCTCCCATCTGCTGCTGAAAGAATCTTGAACTCTGTGAACTCAACGCGGCGGCGGCGGCAGCTGCAGCCGCTGCTGAAGTTGGCGCCATCATTTCTGGTGGCGCCGCGGCTGCAAAGCTCCAAATTTGGCCAAAATCCGGCCTAGCTGGAACAGCCCAGAACCCTGCTGTGGGACCCACAGAAGCAGTAGCTGTTCCAGCACCAGCACCCACATCATCCTTGTTTCCATGTTCAAGATTCTCCTCATCCGACCTGAGCCGCTTCCCCAGTATAAAGGGGGCAGGTATCAACTGCTGTTGCTGCTGTGACTTCTGATCGAGTGGAGCTGAAAGAGACGAACTAATACCCGTCGATGAGTTCCTTACTGAAACAGATACAGTAGAGAAACTTGCAGGAATAGTACCAGTTCCAGTAGCAGCAATAATGGAAGGTTCAGCTTGACGAAGCAGCCACTCTATTGTTTGTCCATCAGACTTGTGACCCAATTCACGAGTAAGCTGAAAAACTCTGGCAGCACACACAATTGGCATCCTTATACGTCTTCCTCTACCATCAACTTTACTATGACGGTCTTTCACTGGCGGCTTTTTCACTACTAAAGCACCATTTGTACCAACCCCAGAAGGCTGCTGCTGTTGCTGTCTCTGAGGATCAATTATAGCTCCGTTTCCTTCTGCAGACGTCGACATAGAAGCACAATAACTAGTTCAACAACACCAATTTGTACTTTCCCAACAATGAAGAAGCAACAGTAATAGCAACTGTAGAAAATTGGAGAGTTTACTTGAAAACCCAAGTTGAAATAAGGTGGTGGTGGAGACTAATGTGGGATTTATGAGCAAATAAAGCTGAATTGAGCAAACAACACAAAGGAAAAACAACGAGAAGGTAAAAATAGTTGACAAATCAAGAAAGGAGCTCCAATTTCACCACTTATGTAACCAAAAAAAGCTCTTAAGTACCAAGAGAACTCCTAATGTGGGACTTAAGGGCAAATAGAGCTGAATTAAGCAAACCCCAACAAAGAAAAAGCAGCAACTATTTGGAAACCAGAAAGGAGCTTCAATTTCATCACTTATGTAGTAAAAAGAAAAGCTCTCTAAGTAGCAAGAAAATTCTGATTGGGACTTATGGGCAACTAGAGCTGAATTAAGCAAACCCCAAACAAAGAAAAAGCAGCAGATATTTGAAAATCAAGTTCAAATAGGGTGGTGGTGGAGGACTAATGTGGAGATTTATGGCCAAATAGAACTGAAATTAAGCAACCCTAACAAAGGAAAACCCAGCAAGTATGTAAAAATCAAGTCCAAATAGAGTAGTGGTGGAGGACGAATGTGGTATTTCTCAACCCAACAAAGAGAAAAAAAACATGTAAAAATAATTTTGAGGAACTAAGGATAAGAAATGCAACAATGGAAGGCAAATAGGTGTAGGGTGTAGTAGTAGGAGCAAATAGAGAACTAAAATGAGCAACCCCAACAAATATTTGAAAATCAAGTACTAATGAAGGACTAATGTGGAGGAAAAACAACAAGTATGTAATAAAAATAATATTTTGAGTTAGAAAGAGTGGTGGTAGGAAGAGATAAGAGATGCAACAATGGAAAGCAAATAGGTAGGGGGGGTGGGGGGTAGGGGGTACTAATGATTGAGAAGCAGGAAGTGGTGGAGACAGGAAGAAGGGGCACATGGGTGGTGGGGACAGTAGACAGTAGTACTATACTCTTTCTTACATATTATTCACAGCTCATCCCTGCTAGGCTAGCTATTCCACTACATTACCCACTAACCCCCTTCACGCGCTGTTGGTGTCTCCACATTCACACAAAATTTTCACTGCCTCTTGCTAATTTACACTTTGGGATGGTTGTAATTGGTGGCGGAGATAGAATTTTTATAATAAAAAAGTTTAAAAGTAAAAATATAAATATATATATAAAATAATTTTTAATTATATATAGATAGTAGTATAATTTTTTATTGAAAGAGCTATGAATGAACCTTCTGGTCTAAGGGTAGCTCCGCCTCTAATTGTAATCGTTATACTTGAGTCGAAAGTCTTTCAGATACAATCTACCTATATCTATATGGTGATAATATATTTTACCCTCTTCAGATTTCACTTGTAAGATTTGTTCTATCTTGCATGCATTCTTTCCTATTCGAACTTTGCTTGTGAAATTTTATTGAATACGTTAATGTTGTTTGGATGATTGTAATGTTGCACTTAAGCAGGGGCGGCTCGACTTCATTACAAAAAAGGCAATCGCCTTAGGCCCCCTAATTTGAGGAGCCCTATTTTTTAACAATAATGAATTATATATATTTTTTTTGAGAATAATAATAATAATATTTGATGAAAAAATAATTTTTTTATAAAAAATAAAAAATATTAAAAAAAATTAATATATCTAGAGTCCTATGTCTCGGGAAAGATTAATGCATCGATTATATTATTAAGGATTAGAAAATTTTTAAAATAGACTTTATTAAAAATTTATTTCTTAAAAAGAAAAAAATTAAGGCCTCCGTTCGATTTTGACCATAGGCCACTAATATGCTTGAGCCGCCCCTGCACTTAAGTCGAAGGCCTTTCAAATACAATTTATCTATATCTATGAGGTGATAAGATACTATACCCTATTCAGATTTCACTTATAAGATTTTATTCTATCCTGCATACAGTTTTTTCTCTTCAAAATTCACTTGTGGAATTTTACGAATACGTTATTATTGTTTGAATGACCGTAACTTGTTAGAGCCTGTTTAAATTCATTTATTTTAGACCAAATCCATCGGCAGCCTCCTTAACTTGGAATCATCTTTCACTTTGGCACATCAAGTGAACGTTGTTCACTTTTAACACCTCAAAAAAAGAAAAATGTGTCACTTTGACACTTTTTGCTGAATCAGCAAAAATATATAATGTGCGTGTATTACACGCGCTGCTGACGTGTAAAGTGACAAATACCACGCCAACACTTGTCATTTTTCTCCAAAATAAATTTTAAATAATTAATTTAAATTATTAAATCATCTTCTTCTCCAAATACCCTCACTCCCCGCCCCCCAACCCACCCACTTGCCAATCATCTTCTCCAATTTCGTTCACCACGCATTTGCTCAGAAGTTGGTCGATTTTATTGATTGGACTCGCCGGAATGTCGCACCACTCCAACCGTTTTATCACCGACCAAATCACATGAATCTTTCTCAAAAACTTCAACTTGATTTTGTCTACTTAATTTCATCAATAATTGTTGTAAATTCACCTTCTTCAAGTAATAAATTTTCATATTTGTGCCTGTTCTCACCGAATCGACACGCAAGAGTTTCAAAGAATACAAAATCGTGAATGCGGTTGTTGTTATCCAGAGCATAACAATCAATATTTGGTACAACGACTGAAACAACTCCGTTTGCTTGCAACAATTCAGCTTAACAGAATATAAAAGGATATATCAGATAAAAAGTTTTCAAATTCGTCACTATAATTACATTATATATAATCTGATACCTTCTTAAAATGGTTTCTCTTCTTTGATCAAATTAACAAAAAAAAGAAAAAATCAAGAAAAAATTTCTAACATCTTTTTGAATTTTAAGCTTATGTTTTTCAAAAAAAAAAATTCACCATTTTTGTCAATCATTAATGCTTGACATTATTCCTTACTTGAAAAAAAATAACATTATTAATGGTGTACAAAAACAAAAGAGTGGAGTGTTTTAGAGAATGATTTATAGGTGGAGTAAGGTGGGGGTGGGGCGCTGGGGTATTTGGAGTTGGAGAAGGAGATGTTTATCATCCATGAAAAACTCAACCTCCATAAATAGAGGTTAAGCTTGACGAAGAAAGGAATAAAAGACAATTTTGGTCTTTTTCTTTTTAAAAAAAAAAAGAAAAAGAAATTAGGGGTATATAATGATGTGAGAAAGTTAATGGGTTGAAAGAGCGAAGAACGATGATAAAATTACGAAAATGTCCCTGTCACGCGTTCAATAGCGAATGTAATACACTCTCTTTACTGAATCAACAAAAGGTGTCAAAGTGACACACTTATGGCTAATTAAGGTGCCAAAAGTGAACAACGTTCATTTGAGATGCCTAAGTGAAAATTCGTGCCAAATTTATGAGGCCACCAATGAGTTTGACCTTTATTTTAAGAGTTTCAAATATTTTTATGGTGTTTAAATGAAATAAGAAAGTGCATATAACCATTTGATTTTAAACCAAAATAATAAAAATAAAGCAAAAAGTTATAAGTTAAGGTCACTTTAATAAAATTCAATTCAAACAGACTCTTAGTATCATTTCATAGTATATTGTATTTATTTGATAAATATAGTGTTTTGATATACTATATTATTTTTTATTATTATAAAATATATACTACTTCATCAATAGTTTAATCGATAAATATCCCTCTCTCTATATATATGATAGTGTTATAAAAAGCCGAGGAAATAAGTAAATAAGATAATTGGATAATAAAGAAGGTAAAATAAGATAACAATGCGACCATATCAAATTGATCTTACAGAAATAAAATTTTCATCGTTACGTAACAATATGATATGACAAAAACTAAATAAAAACTAAATTATCTATTATATTTAAACTAGCAACACAATATAATATGATAGATAACAAAGAAAATATATACATGAATGGATGTACAATTAATCATGTATATATACACTTATATTCACGCGATTTCAATTAGAATTAGATTTTGTTTGAGCATGAATCCATGAATTTACTATTTTTTAAAAGAAAAATGTTGTTTCTTGTGGAAAAATAGGGGTGAAAAACTTAATTAGCTATATAAAATTCACCATTTTCCTATAGTATATAGTTATCATTGTCTTGTGAAAGGATAAAATAGGGGGAATTAAGCTTTAAAGGTTGTCAGAGTGGGCCTAATATAATCCGTACTGTGGACCAAAAATCTCAAAAGAGGGAAATTTTCCTTGAAGCCAATTTTTTATATATATATTTTTAGTTTATTTTACGTAATATTATTTGACTTGATATTTTATTTAAAAAAAATATTTTGAAACTTATGATTTGTAAATTTTACTAAGAATAATTTTCTTTTAAGTTAAACTGTTTTCAATGATGATAACACAATATTATTTTTGAACTAAATTTTCTTAAAAACATGTGTCACGTAAAATAAAAACCATACATATTTTTCCTATTTTTATTTGAAGTTAAACTTGGTCCCCTCATATTTCCCTATTTACTTATTGTTAGGTCGTTGTTGGGTCCCACAATTTGTTTAAAAGGGTGGCCCACAAAGTTATGTATTTTTTATCAATAATTGGATCTGTTGAGGCTTGAGTTTTAAATGACTTGACTAGTCTGGCATTATAATTTAATTTTATACACCTTTTCATTATTATAACCAAAGTGGATAATAAAATGTTGCATGTGTTCCAACATGGTTGTTAATGTTGTACCAAAAGTAAATAAGTTTTGAACACTTGTGATGACATGCATTTATTTTGGGTATTATTTTACAGGAAAAAGACATCATTTTTACCACATTCTATACAAAAAAAAAAAGTCGAAGTCACACCTAAACTATATAAGTGATCTATTACACACTTTAATTATATAAAAGTGATATTATTACCTCCCTGCGACCCCCATTCTGAGGCGCGTATGTTACACTTATTTTAGGGGCATCCAGCCTATTAAATAACAAAAGTAAACGGCTAAAAACATTAAGGCAAAAAGGATCGTTTTCACCCCAAACTATATTCGAAAAGTCGAATTCACACCTAAATTATATAAGTGACCTATTACACACCTTAGCTATAAAAAAGTGATACGTTTTACTCCCTAGATCTGATGTGAAAAATACATAATTATTTAATAAAAATTGGCGCGTTTAAATTTAAAATTAATGCAGAAAAAAATTAAAAAATTATAATACTTCTCCCCCAACCCGCAGCATCCATCTCCCCACCCCCACCCCCAAACAATCATCTTCTTCATCACCCCCACCCCCAAACCATCATCTTCTTCATCATCCCCCACTGCGAAACCCAACCCCAACCCCAACCCCAAACCATCTTCTTCTTCGTCACCCCCGCCCTAACCAACACAGTTTCTTCATCACCCCACCTCCAAATTTCAATCCCATCCCCAAATAACACAATTCATCCTCCACCTTCATCGAATCAATGTCAATTTCATAATGAACAAAATCAAATTGTATTTAGTGTTTAAACGGACAAAATTAAATTTTATAAAAAAAATATAAAATTTTGTAGCAGGGATGTTTTTCGGTGAATTGTTGTCGGAAAAGTCAGATTCATCGTCGATTTTCTCCTCTCTGTCTGTTAATTATTAATCCATCCAAAAATGTAGCTTGCTACCATATTAGTTTTTTTTAAAAAAATTACAGTTGAAAAACAAATAGAAAAAGTATGGAAATGTGTTGGTCATTATCATTTAAAACACAGAGGTCAACAATCGAGTGACCATTTTTTGAAACAATAATGACCATTATAGTTGAAAATTTTCTTATTTTTTATTTTAAGAAAAGACGTTGGGTTACGGATGAAGAACAATGTTAGAAGAAATTAATTGTTATGGTAATTTTGTTGGTGGGATAAAGTATATGGTGTTAAATATGGTGTAATGGAGGTAATGCAAATTTTGGACATTGACAACGATGGAGGTTTTAGACATTGAAGAAGAAGGAAAAAAAATTAAATTAAAAAAAGAAAAAGAAAAAATTATGAAATAATAAATTTATTATTTTTTTCGAATTATGCCGACGTGGTGCTGACGTGGCAGCGCGTGTAAAACACCACACAAGTAGTGTAATGCCTGACAGGGTGTAAAAAGTATCACTTTTTTATAGTTAAGGTGTGTAATAGGTTACTTATATAGTTTGGGTGTGGATTCGACTTTTCGATTATAGTTTGAGGTGAAAATGATGTCTTTTTCCTTATTTTTTTGGATTATGTTGACGTGGTGCTAACGTGACAGCGCGTGTAAAACACCACACCACATGCAAGTGGTGTAATGTTTGACAGAGTGTAAAAAGTATCACTTTTTTATAGTTAAAGGTGTGTAATAGGTCACTTATATAGTTTAGGTGTCGATTTGACTTTTCGACTATAATTTGGGATGGAAACGATGTCTTTTCTCTATTTTATATTCAATATGTAATTAAGTATGATTCTACTAGAAGAGAGAGTTGTTCGAATGATAAGTATTTTTCACATTCAATTCTGAAATTATGAATTCGAGTTATTAAAAAAGCAAAAAGAAAAAAGAATTGAAAGCTCCTACGAAGTGGTAAAAAAAAAAATTCTCTTCATATCGGCCAAGCTATGCCCTTTCTTCTTCTTCTTCTTCTTTTTTCTTTTTTTAATGAAAGACAATAACAAAATTTGAATTCAGACTTTTTGCTTACTACTGTAAATTGGTAATATGTTAAATTGTATAATCATCTTATCTAAAGTACTTTAAAATATTAAGAAAGTATTACTATTGCAACAGTATTGGCGCAAAAGGTCCGTTTTTCACTTATTAATCGTTCACAGCCAGTCATATATACTTTATGTCCCGTTCAACAACAAAGAGATCCAAGTTAGTAGCTCCTTTCTTGTTTTGCCAAAAAGACTTTCTTTATTATATTTTTGCTCTTGAAATAAGAAATTAAAAACACGTTTAAAAAAGGTACAACGATAAACTCAAAATTCCTCAAATCCTAACCCCCTTTAAAAAGCCAAAAAATATACTTATATTCGCTTATATACTTTTTACATTATGATTAGTGAATTTGGAGGTATGATGAGTGTATCATATATATTCCTAATGTATGATTGGTTTGGTAACACATTAAAATGGAGAAATTTGATAGTGGTTACATTGTCAACATCACAAATTTAAAATGGATAAGGCTCATTAGTGATGAGGAGGGAACAATTATGAATATTAAGTCATAAATAATACACCAATAGTTATTATTTTTTGTTTTATTCCTCCTACCTATGTGCCCATTTGTTTTGACTATTTCAAATCTACAAGCAAAAAAAATAATAATAATACAGCAGTTGCTATAAAATTAATCTATAGTAGAAATAGAATCTATACTATGATAGCATTATTGTAATTACTTTATATATTTGATATTTCACATGTTTTATTTAAGTTGAGGATTAATCGAAAATAATTTTTTTTATTCTCACAAAATAGAGATAAGACTGCGTACGTATATATCACTCTCCAGTATGAAACCACTTATGAAATTACAGTATTACATTTATTATGGTAGAATCAATGGAGGATTCAGAATTTAAGAGTCGTGAGTGCTCGGGAAGTTCAAACACATGTATTAACACCCAAAGCTTTAAAGTTGTTCCGCATGAAAATCAAAACACTCATCTATCTTTTTGGTTTCACATATGCTTTTCTTCATCTTATACCAACTTTTTTATAAAATTATATTTATTTTATACCAAATTTAATCGATGTCGGAACATCAATATTTTCAATGTAGGTCTGCCCCGGTAAAACTAGTATTTTATAATATGGTGGGAAAAAAATTCTGATTCGCTTTTATCGAAGTGAACTTCGTAGTTCTTATATCGGATCACTCTAAAAACACTTTAGTGGATCAATAATTAATTTCTATTACTAGCTAATAATAACATGTATGCAAAAGACACCATACAATAACAAAAAATATTTCCCTATGCATGGAAGTAGGTTGCAAGTAGTTTCGATCTTCAATATATTATTGAGCAATTTTAATTCTTTAAATTTATTTAAAATGAACACTTGTTGGTACTTGTAAAAAAAGAACAAGAATTTAGCGGGAAGAACTCATATTTTGATACAAGAGTGAATGTGTATCACGAGAATCAAGTTATCACAAGAATAACAAGATAAACAACAACGTACTAGTAAATTGAAATAGGTCACACACGGCTTCACTAGCTTCCAAGATTTTGTTTAGAATAAGAGAAAGAAGTTGACAACAAGAACAACAAGTTCAACAATGCTAGTGAATCGAAAAGAGTCCCACACGGCTTCACTAGTCTTCAAAGTTCAACAATAATACAATGATATCAAGAGAGATGGATAGGTAGTTTGACATACAATATTCAAGAATCTAAGAACCCTAACAACATGTAAGGACCCTAAGATTAATGAATGTTAACATCAAACTCTTACTTGGACCAAGAGGAACTCATGAACCTCAAGACCTAAGTTTCTAGCCAAGATAACAACCCAAGTGTCACTCCACTTTTGAGTTTCAATTTTGGACCTCTCAATGGAAGAGAGAAGTTCAAAAATATTACAAGTCTTGTTTCTCAAAATATCATGAATGAACTAACTCTAAATAACCTAATACTATCTATTTATATTACACCATAAAGTGAGAGAACAATGACCATCCTACCCTTGCCAAGGGGTGGCCTTGGAGTGTAAGTTTATTACACTTCAAGACTTTTTTTCACACTTAAAAGCATTTAAACCATTGGATGGCTCAAGTACCAACTCACACACGACCATTTACATGAATATAGTTTGGAGTTTTTGTAACTCCCGAGCTTGGCTACATGTGAATGGTCGTGAACTTGTTGGGCAGATTGGTACACCCGTTTCATATTTGAAGGTGTAATTTTTACAATTTCTTCTATTTTAAAGCCTGGTGGAGTTTTTGAGGTAGAAATTTTGCATTTTTGTTTTATTTTTTGGTGTGAAAAAATTAAACCGATAAAAAAGTTATCGGTTTATTATTATTAGGTTATTGGGTTAATGATGAGTGGTGCTTTTACCGCTCATTCGCATTCACTATTTGTGCATATTAATTTGCTTTGAATGAATAAATGAGACAAACTTGTGGTTAGATACACTAACATCCACTCCTTGCAGGCTAAGAGTTAAGGAGATCAAAAGATGTGGATCGGAGCTTAAAAGGATGAAAAGGGAGCAAAGAAGAATACAGCTGAAGACCTGGACTACATCAACCTCAGTTATCGTGACCGCAGTTCTCAACTCGCGGTTAGTCAACACGGTCAACAAAATGCGGGAGCGCTTCTGCGGTCACGGGAAGTATTGCGCGATCGCGGTGCAGCAAAAATATGCCCAGGGGCAGATCTGGAAAATCAGTTGGATGCATCCCAAGCCTTATTTAAGCAAAAATCTTTCCTCTATGAGGATAACTTAGCTCATAAGATATTTTGGGAATTCAAGACTTAAACTCTTACCTTGGGCAAGTGTGTAATCAACTTAGAAGGCTAAATTTCTTAGACTTTTTGTGAAGCATAAATGCTTTGCATAATCATTATGGTATATCTCTCTTTACTTTCTTCATGAGTAGATAAGCAATTTAGTCTTGAGATTACGTTGAAATAGAGTGTAATAGTGTATGGGTGTTGTTGTGTTTGCATGAATTTTAGTTGTTGAGTATGAATTCCACCATTGCTTGAGCTTGCGAATTGGAATTTGAAGGGTGAAAACCCTAAATCTCCAAATGGGTTTGATGGGTGAAAGCCCAAAATCTAGAAACCCTTTATCATCCCTGAAAGAGGGATGAAGATGAATATTAGGTGACCCATAACATCCTCGAAAAAGGATTATCGGGGGACAAGGTAACGGTGGACAATTAAGTCTATGGTTTACTACCTTTTACAATCTTAGAAATAAGTGTATTAGGAGTGTGAATCATGTCAAGAGCATCATCCTAGAAATAGGGATGCTTGATTGAGGTCTTGGGTGACTATGAAAATGTGTACACTTGTTAGGTGCTCGAAAGAATCAACGGGTGAAATCGTTTTGGTTTTATTGAAAGATTGACCCCAATGAACTTTGACTTAGCCTATCTTTTAGTTAACAACTAAATTTCATGATGAACCAACACCAACTCACACGTATTACCTCTAGGTAGATATAATCCCAGGAATTTCCTCCAATCTTGAATTCTACGTAAAAGTTTTATTCACTAAGCGCTTGTTAAAGTAGGTTGTGAAGACTTCCCAAGCAAATTTCCCCCATTTTACTTCATATGTCGATTTTATTAGCATTTCGGGTAGTCTCTTAGTAATTTGAGCATCCATGGGTTTGAAGTCTATAATTTACTCCTCGAGATTCGACCCCAATTCAAATTGGGTTACTTGACAACGACCACCTCACCCCTAATTATTGGAGTGAGTTGAGTGTTATCAATTAACGATTTTTTAATGGTTTTATAAAAAAATTTATTGGGTTATTGGTTTGTTTCGATTTTTTCTTATTGGATTATTTAATAAATCGATAACCCAATAAGAATATCTCAAATTACACTTTATCCCTACTTTTATATATATAACATACCTACTTTTATACATATAACATACTCTATATTTCTCTTTCATTTCTATAAACCTATTTAATTTCTCGAAAATCTATTCAAACTTGAGGATTCATGTAAAATAAAACACATCACGTAAGATTTTGCTGCAACAATGATTTCGTTTCTTTTCTTGCTAGTTACTACTATTTTTATTTTATGCATATTTTCTTATCGGTTAAACCCAAAATCGAACCGTTAAAGACTAAAAATTAATAAATTAAAAACTGATAAAAAATATCTTACTGATTTGATTATTAGTTTAACATATTCAAAAATTGATAACCGATAAACTAAATTGATAATACATAAAATCGAATCGAACCGACCGATACACACCCCTAATCTTGCGCTGTAGTTTCTAGAATTCGATAGGACTTTTCAAGTAATAACCTCTCTTATCATCAGGGATAAAATTGAATATATCCTAGTGTTTCAAGCGAAGTCGTCTTTACTTTAACTGTCAATCTCGAATTTAACATACAAAACTCATTAAAATATCAAATGAAAATAAAGTATTGCTCCAGACAAATCAAAATGTTTCAAACTGCTAAAAAATATATTTATAGTTTGTTTGGTCAAATTTATATATAAAATCAAATTATTTTGAGAAGTATTTTTTATTTAAAAATGCTTTTCAAAAAAATACTTTTGTTGGGGAGCAGTTCGTGCTTGACTAGTAAATTTTAAAAAAAAAATACTTTGAGCAGCAATTAGTAGTTGACCAAGCTTATAAACTTATTTTTAGGTATATTTTTCTCAAAATGCTTTTTTTTAAAATGTGTTTTTGGGAGAAGTTTTTTTTTTTAATTTATGAAAAATCGATTCTGATATTTTACAGAAACACTTATTTTCTCTCAAATGCTTGATCAAAGACCTCAATTTTATAAAATAAATATTTTTAATTAAAAAATAAATACTTTTGAGGAAACTAAAATTGATCAAACGAGCTATTAAACCTACCACCGACATAGGAAACCATGTTTGTAATTTTTCCAAAATTAAGAAAAACATATATAGTTCTAGTATATTCATGGATATAATATAAAATTTAATATTTGGACCCCAATGTCAGTGTACTCACATTTTTTTTGTCCAAGCTTGCGACGCTAACTAAAGTAATTTCCCTATAAAGAGTAACGAAGATTTAAACTATAATATATATTGTTACTCCAATTCCATTATTTGTTCCCCAATATAGAGACACGCAATTACAAAATCATTCCATCGTTTTCTTAAAACAGGTAAAAAGAAAAAACAAGTCATTTTTGAGGGGGCCAGATAATTATTAATAAGCCTCAATTTTAGATTTTTTTTTATTTTTCATTTTCAAAAATATGTATAAAAATGTTTCATGTGCAATTTCTCATCCATCATTTGGTAACATAGATTATACAACACGTCTTCTATGTCTTAACGAGGTTTTCAAATTTTCTTTAGTTATGTTATGACTATAATATAATAAGGATTTAGGGTGCTATTGAGCAACAAAAGGGATGCGGTAAGGTGCAATGACTTTAGTACAACTGCTATGTCCTTACTTTTTGTCTTATTCTTTTATTAAGAAATTGATTTAAATAGAAACCCTTATTAATCGAAGTTAACTTTCCCCCTTTTTGTTTTAGTGAAATAGGGGACGCTAATTATGCGTCATTCCTTCAGCTAACTTCGCCTTATTTATTCATCTACTTTCTCAAATAAATATTTAAGGATCTCTCCTGTTCATAGATCGTGAAACTAGATTAACATTTATTTCTCAATTGATTTCACACGAAAAAGGCATGTTGATTCAGATTAGTGAGAAAATTTAGTTATTAAGCCTCTTTAAGTTTTTAATTAGCAAAATAACCTACTTCTATTTTTTCATCTGTCAGTAAACCTGTCAAATAGGCCGGTTTGACCCGGCCCAGTCAGCCCACGGGCTGTAGGGTACCGAATACTGGGCCGGTTTATTTTTTGGGTTGGGCCCGATTAAGATTTTTTTTTATTTGGATTTAATTATAACTTAGTTTTAATATATTATTAATTTACTATCAAGTATTATTAATTTATATATGTGTATATATATCTTCTATAGACGTATATATTTAACATATACATGTGTATATGTTTTATAAATTAATATATAACTATATATAATTATACATTGTAGTATATGTATATATATATAGTAGTATATTTTATTTAAATAATACATATATATTGAATGGTGTGTATATATGTGTATATATCTTCTATAGACGTATATATTTAACGAATACATGTTTATATGTTTTATAAATTAGTATATAATTGTATATATAATGTGTGTATATATTGTAGTGTATATATATTGTGGTACATTTTATTTAAAGTAGTACATATACTGAATGGTACATATATGTGTGTATATATCTTCTAAAATAGTATATATTTAACGTATACGTGTGTATATGTTTTATAAATTCGCATATAACTATATATAGTGTGTGTATATATTGTAGTGTATATATATTGTAGTATATTTTATTTAAAGTAGTACATATATATTGAATGGTGCGTATATATGTGTATATATCTTCTATAGACGTACATATTTAATGTATACATGTGTATATGTTTTATAAATTAGTATATAACTATATAACTATAACTATAACTATATATATATATATATATGTATATATATATATATATTGTAGTATATTTTATTTAAAGTAGTACATATATATTGAATGGTGCGTATATATGTGTATATATCTTCCATAGACGTATACACGTGTATATGTTTTATAAATTAGTATATAACTATATATATTGTAGTGTGTGTGTGTGTGTATATATGTATATATATATATATATATATATATATATATATATATAGTAGTATATGTTTTACTCAAAGTAGTACATATATATTAAATGTTGCATATATTTGTGTATTTATCTTCTATAGACGTGTATATTTAATGTATACATGTGTATATGTTTTATAGATTAGTATATAACTATATATATATGGTAGTATTGTATCAATTGAAATGTTTTTAAAAGGGTCGAATTGCCCAAGTTGAATATTGTATCAATATTATGTATAGACTATCAGTATTGTATAAGGACTATATATGGATTACGTGGACTAAAATGACCCAGTTTGAGAAAGACTAGGAAATAGCCATAAAATGGTGTTTGTTTACCCGATTGGACATTATATGCTCAAATTTGGGCTTTTATTTTTTAAAAAGGTCATAGAGTGTCCTTTTCCCTAACAATTAATATACAACTGAAGGAAGAGTTAATAACTTAGATGGTCACTAAACTTTGGACTTTTATTTTAGAAATTCACTGAACTTTGATCTTTATTTCAAAAGTCACTCAACTTTCACATTCTTACTCACAAAGTCACTCAAACAATTTAATCATTTTTTTAAATAACATTTGCTTATGTGAAATTATTATTTAAATGCAAAATTCAGAAAAATAAAAAATTATCTCTTAATGATCCTTTTATCCTTATTCCCATAAATTTAGTATCTCCCCTCCACTTTCTTATTTTTCTTCTCCTTCTCGCATATTGTAATTGATTCAACATTAAATATGTTTAATAAAATATCAAAGGATCACATTAAAATTTAACAATAACCAAAGAATTAAAATTATAATTATTTTTCTCTACTTTTTCAATCCTTGTTTCAACTTCTTTTTTTCCATTTGATATTGATGTTCGTATTGAAATCTAATTAAATTTAAATTCGCATATTATATAGCTTATTATAAATGCGATGCTCTCAACGATACCCCCTTCCTGTTTTCACTTTTAAGATGTCCTTTTTATAAATATCTGTACTATATGTATGAAAAAAATATTGTACTATATGTATATGTATGATGAATTAGGAATTTTATACTCATAACTAAATATTGCGAGTAATATACCTACGTTATGGGGATTCACTATATGTATGTAATAACTACGTACACGTGACTTTTAGTAATAAATCAGTTAAATTACGTATTATTTAGTTATATTTCATCGTATTAATGTAGTTTATATTAATAATTTTTTATCCTTCGACTATTGTTAAATTTAAATTGATCTTTTAATATTTTATTAGGCATATTTAATATTGAATTAATTACAATATGTGAGAAGAAGAAGAAAAATAAGAAAGAAAAATTAATTTATGAGAATAAGGATAAAAGGGTCATTAAGAGATAATTTTTTATTTTTCTGAATTTTGCATTTAAATAATATTTCACATAAGCAAATGTAATTTAAAAAATAATTAAATAATTTGAGTGACTTTCTGAGTAAAAATGTGAGAGTTTAGTGACTTTTGAAGTAAAGATCAAAGTTGAATAATATTTTAAAATAAAAATTTAAAGTTGAGTTACCTCACTGAAGGAACTGAAGAGAAGCAAAATCCTTATTTCAAACCACCAAATACAGTCACGTTCTAATTTCTAAAAGCCTCTTGTTTATTTTGACAACAAAATTAGTGTTAAAATTTTACTCATATGACTTATTAGAACCAAATTAATCACTTTTTTAAGAATGCATTAAGGACCGGATGAAACCAAAATTCATATATTAAGGACCATTTTTAACTTTTAATCATTTTATCAACCACCGACGATTGTAATGAAGTGAAAAGCACTCACTCATCCTTAATTAGAGATGTCGAGTTCGAAAGCTGAATATAGAAACTTTTGTGAAAAACTCTTAAATTTTCTGGCGTGAATTTACATCAGTCAAATCTCAAAACGAATACTATATTTTCTAATCAAATCTCAAAAGCAACCTCCCATCTTTTTTCAATTCCTTGACTACTCAAATTCACAATCTTAGGATTGAAGGTGATATGTGACTATCATTTAATCAACTTTCTCTTATCGACAGATACAAATACCGAATGAGAACTTAAAAAGGAAAAAAGATTGGCTACTCACAGCCTGTATCTTGGAATTGACGATTAGAGGTGTTTACCATTCAAACTACTTTCTCTAATACCGAATAACTAAATGAGAAATCAATAAAACAAGAAAAGTTTGATGCTTACTTCGTCCAATAATATTTTTCTACTATATTAAAAATAGATATTTAACAACACTTGTTCAGTCTGAAAAATTAATGAATAATTCACCTTTTCCTATCCATGTTACTCTTAATATTTAATACTAGTATTTTTCACTTAATGCATTTTTAAAAATATTAAGCTTATTATATTCAAAAATTATATAGCAAAATTTTTCTCTGTTATTTATTATTTTTTAATATTCGTATTAAGTTAAGAGAGGACAATTATTGTCGGACAGAGAATTTTCTCACACAATTGCAATAGGTAAATAGTGTAACACACGCGCCAAGGAAAGCGCGTGTTGCAGCCATTGCTGAAATTGTTTTAATGCAGTCAGTAGTCAGTGTGCAGTACTCAGAAGTGACTCATGTAGTACAAAGTCCCCAAATTGGACATAAAAAACAACAAAATTACGTAAATTGCCACTATGAGTTCACGCGTACACACAGCTTATCTACGGTTAGTCGGTTACATGTAAAAACAGAAAAAATATACGTACAACACGTGTGCACAAATGTATTTTAGGGTTTAATGATGTCATATTTGGAAATAAATTTTTGGTTCGATGTCTGATATCTGAACAAGAGAGCAAAGGTTATGATCTGTGTTACTATCTATTGTTTTAATTATTTGTTTATAGTATTATCTTTTATGTACTATATGTTATTTTTGTTACTATTCTGATTTTTTTTTTGTTCGGTGTTTGATACGTGAATGAGCGAGCAGAGACAATTGATCTGTGTTCGTATCTATTGTTTTGATTATTTTATTGTGGTACTGTCTGTTACATGCTCTATGTTGTTTTTGTTAACTATTTTGAGAAAGATTTCCTGTTCGGTGTCTGGTACCTGAAGAAGCGAGTAAAGATAATTGATCTGTGTTAGTATCTATTGTTTTGATTATTCTGTTGTTGTAATGTCTGTTACGTACTATATGTTGTTTTTGTTACTATTTTGAGAGTTTTTTTTTGTTTGTGTCTGGTATCTTAAGAAGAGAACAGAGATAACTGATTTATGTTAGTATCTATTGTTTTGTTATAGTATTGTCTGTTACTTACTATATGTTGTTTTGTTATTATTTTGATATTTTTCGTTCGGTGTCTGATACCTGAATAAGCGAGCAGAGATAGTTGATCTGTGTTAGTGTCTATCGTTTTGATTGTTTTATTGTAGTATTGCTTGTTATGTATACTTATTATATGTTACTATTTCGAGAAAGATTTTTTGTTCGATGTTTGGGACTTGAAAGAGTGAGCAGAGACAATTGAACTGTGCTAGTATTTATTGTTTTGATTATTTTGTTGTAGTATCGTATGTTACCTACTATATGTTTTTTTTGCTACTATTTCGAGAAAGATTTTTCGTTCGGTGTCTGGTACCTGAAGAAGCAAGTAGACACAATTGATTTGTGTTAGTACCTATTGTTTCGATTATTTGGTTGTAGTACTGTTACGTACTATATATGTGTTGTTTTTGTTACTATTTCGAGAAAGATTTCTTGTTTGCTATCTGATATCTGAAGAAGCGAGCAAAGATGATTGATCTGTGTTAATATCTATTGTTTTGATTTATTTATTGTAGTAATGTTTGTTCCATGTTATATGTTGTTTTTGTTACTATTTTGAGAAAGATTTCTTGTTCGGTGTTTGGTACTTGAAGAAGTGAGCAGAGACAACTGATCTCTGATAGTATCTATTATTTCGATTATTTTGTTGTAGTACTGTCTGTTACGTACTATGTGTTGCTTTTGTTACTATTTCGAGAAAGATTTCTTGTACAGCGTATGATACCTGAAGAAGCAAGCAGAGATAATTAATCGGTGTTAGTATCTATTGTTTTGATTATTTTGTTGTGGTAATGTCTGTTACATACTATATGTTGTTTTTGTTACTATTTTGAAAAAAAATTCTTGTTCAATGTCTGATACCGGAAGAAGCGAGCAAAGACGATTGATCTATGTTACTATGTAACGCCCCGAGAATACACCTTCAACGCCACACAGTGCTTACAACCCCATAGGACAACAAGCTAACTCATGAACTGGTACCTGCTGTGGGCACCGAATAAAATTGATAGCGTAAGACATGTGCAGAAATTTTACTAAAAACGTCATAAGATTTTAACATACTGAATCACGAATTTACGGTTAGTCGGTTACATGTAAAAACAGAGAAAATATACGTACAACATGTGTGAACAAATGTATTTTAGGGTTTAATGATGTCATATGTGGATAAATAATTTCTTGTTCGGTGTCTGGTACCTGAACAAGCGAGCAAAGACAATTGATTTGTGTTAGTATCTATTGTTTTGATTATTTTGTTGTAGTAATGTCTGTTACGTACTATATGTTGGTTTTGTTACTATTTCGAGAAAGATTTCTTGTTCGGTATCTGGTACCTGAAGAAGCGAGCAGAGATAATTGATCTGTGTTAGTATCTATTGTTTTATTGTAGTATTGCCTTTTACGTACTATATATTGTTTTTGTTCCTATTTCGAGAAAGATTTCTTGTTCAATCTCCAATATCTGAAGAAACGAGCAGAGACAATTGATCTATGTTACTATCTACTTTTTTGTTGTAGTTTGTCTGTTACATATTATATGTTATTTTTATTACTATTTCGAGAAAGGTTTCTTGTTCGGTATCTGGTACCTGAAAAAGAGAGCGGGGACAATTGATTTGTGTTAGTATATATTATTGAGCAGGGACAATTGATTTGTGTTAGTATATATTATTTTGATTATTTTGTTGTAGTATTGTCTGTTACGTACTATATGTTTTGTTTTTACTATTTCGAGAAAGATTTCTTACTCGGTGTTTGATACCTGAACAAGCGACTAGACGAGTGATCTGTGTTCGTATCTATTATTTTGTTGTAGTATTGTCTGTTACGTACTATATGTTGTTTTTGTTTTTATTTTGAAAAATATTTCTTGTTCGTGTCTGGTACTTGAAGAGCGAGCAGAGACAATTGATCTGTGTTAGTATCTATTGTTTTGATTATTTTGTTGCAGTACTGCCTGTTACACACTATATGTTTTTATTACTATTTCGAGAAAAGTTTCTTATTTGGTGTCTGATATCTGAAGAAGCGAACAAAAACAATTAATCTATGTTAGCATCTATTATTTTGATTATTTTGTTGTAGTAACTATCTGTTATGTACTATATGTTGTTTTTGTTACTAATCGAGAAAGATTTCTTGTTCGCTGTCTGATACCTAAAGAAGTGAGCAGGGACAATTGATCCGTGTTAGTATTTGTTGTTTTGTTGTAATATTGTCTGTTATGTACTATATATTATTTTTGTTACTATTTTGAGAAAGACTTTTTATTCGGTATCTGGTATCTGAAGAAGTGAACAACGATAGTTTATCTGTGTTAGTATCTATTGTTTTAATTATTTTGTTGCAGTATTGTTCGTTACATACTTTATTACACACTTTATGTTGTTTTTGTTATTATTTATAGTCTCTTGTACTTTCATTCATCTTTTTCTATTATGTTCTTGTCTTGCGTCAGGAGTTTACTTGAAATTTTCTCTTTACCTTATCTTTGAGGTAATGATCAGGTCTGTGTATACTCTGCTCTCTCAAATCCTACTTTGTATAACTACGCTGACCGGGTATGTTGTTCTTATTGTTGTTATTATTCTTGTTGCCTGGTATCAGTTTTGATCTGCATTTTACAACAGGCATACTTTAGATAGTAAGATGTGAAGATTGATGGCTAAGGTAAAAAATAAATAGATAGTTAAGTTTATTTTATTGTCGCTATTATTACTACATCGTTAGTTTTGTTACTGTTTGTTATTTTTTGTACTTCAATAACATCTTTTATTAGACTATTTCGAATCATTTTTTCCTTGACACAAAGGTATATCGCAAATAAAATCTCTTTACATGATATATAGAGAATGTCAGCACACATCCTATGATCTTCAAATTTTATTCAGTAAGATTATACTGAATATTTTATTGATGTTATCATTAGCACAAAATTGAGTATTATTTAATCTTCATTCTCTCTCTATATTTTTTATTATGATCCTCTTACTATCTTATTCTTCAATTTCACGATCTAAAATTTAAAGAAGACAAATGAATAATTTGACCAAAGATTGATAAAAAAAAAGATAAAAGATGAAGCAAAAGATTAACAAGAGAGAAGATTGAGAAGAGTACAAAAATTGTGCCCACATCTTTGCTTTCGTGAAGCAATTTCTAATGATAAAACACTTGAATTTGGCTAAATATGAAAATGAAGAGGTGTTGTCCCAATCAACGAAAATAAACGGTATACAAAATTGCTTCACAAATTAAGGAATAAAATGATTTCAACCCTCCTTCGAGGTATTTGATCACTAGAAAAGTTTGGCAGCAACATTGATAAAAATGGTATTTGATGTCTTCGTCTCTCTATAAATATTTTAATAGTTTATGAAATATTTGAAATGTCTGTCTAAAAAAATATTTATCTTTTAAATAAACGTAATTGACAGTTAAAGGTGGAGTTGCCTTCAAACTAGGTTTAGCATAACGTGACTTTCAAAAATTCTAACAGAAATTAAATTCATCTTATAGTATAGAGTCCCACAATAGTTCGATATTTATATTTTAAGCTAATAGAAAAATGTGAAGGACGGAATGAAAATATTTTCACAAATCACTTCACAAAAATAATTGTACACGAAAATCACTTGAAGGTTGAAGATACTAGAATACAAGAAATTGAAGAAAAACAAGACAAAAACCAGCCAGCTATTAAAAAAATGAAAAAATAACATAAATATACACTTTAACTATTATATTTACACAAATTTTTACTTATATAAAGTAATTACAAAATCTCAACTAATTATGTATCTTCATTAAATGTATCGGGAGCTATTACGTATCTCTACATATACAGATTAAAAAGACATATATATATATATTAAAACTAATTACGTACTTTACCAAAAACAAAATGTATCTTTCTTGAATATATCGAGAACTAATTATGTATCTCAACAGATTCAAAATTAAAACATCAATAATTATACATAACATCAAAATTTTTTAGAGTTAATCTTCAAAATGTGGAGTTTTTTTTTTTTTTTAATAGGTCATTTTCTTATATTCTCTTTACATCTTTTAAGTCTCTGGAGCCGCCAGAGCTATTTTTGGAAAGATTTCATGATAAAGTTTTCATTTTATTTATTTATTAAGTGTTTAATTATGTTTGTCCTTGCATTTCAGTTTTTATTTAATTTATCATATCTAGTATGAGTAATTATAGGGTTGAAAACTCTTATAACATCAAGTTCATCCTTGCATTTCATCTTATCTAGTATGAGGAACTTTATCATATCTAGTTTTTATTTATTTATCATAAATGATATTAACTTGGGTTGAAAACTCTTACAACATCAAGTTCATCCTTGCATTTCATTTTATTTTATTTCCTTAGCTTTGTGAATTAAAGAGATTATTTTGAATAGAGAGGAGGTTAAAAGGTGAGGAATAGAATTCTCGCTAATAAGGTGAGAGGTCAGATGATTAATTAATTAAGCTATTAAGATTTATGTGAATGTCATTCAATGACTTTTGAGTAAAAAACAAATCGACTAAACCATCAACTACAGAATTTGGCTCCCTATAAATATGAACTATAATGATCACCCAGTTTCTACACAAGAGATCGACGATGAGGAATGTGATTGACAATAATACGCTCTAATCATGTTAATAAAGTTGTAGCATTTTTGTCAATCGAAAAACATTCATTTTCAAAAGGAATTAAGGCTGCATTTGTTTTTTTTTTTTTTTTTAAGTTTCACATGTTTGAATCTGAATGCACGTCTAAATGATTAAGATGTTATCTTTAGATCTGAAAACCGAATGATTAAGACTGTTTGTTTTTCAACATCTGAATGAGCAAAAAAAAATTTATTTGTATATATAATAAAATAAAAAATATAATTTAAATAAAAAAACTAATTATATATCAGAAAAGTATGTAATTTAATACAACAAAATTATTATTTGATTGAAAAAAAATATTTATGTTTGTTAGTGATAGTGAAGATGGTTTATAATGGTAGTCGCGGTGACAATAATTGATGTTATTGATTAGTAATGTTAGCGGTGATAGTTGTGATGGTTGATATTGTAGTGACTGTTATGATGGTCGCGGTTGATAGTGGTGGTGGTGGTTGTGATGTGACGCTACTTGATGTTAGTAGTTGGAGGTGTTGATTGTGATGGCTGAAAAATGAATGCATGATGATTGACGATGTGTTGGTGCTAGTTGGAGATGTTGTTAGTTGTGATGATGGAGATGGTTGTTAGTAGAGATAAATTGTAGCGATGATCGTGATAGAAGTGATGGTAGAGGTGGCGTTACTAATGATAATGACGGTGGCCGCCGAAGAATGTGTGGAGGGTGTGATGTATTAGTCGTAGTTAGCGGTGGTACTAGTTGATAGATGAGTTGGTCGATAGTAGGGATTGATCGGTAGTGGTTGATGATGGTGGTGGTGTTGACGGTAAATATAATTACACAAAATTAAGGTAGTAGGTGTGGTAGCAGTTGACAATAGTGGTTGATAGTGATATTTGTTGTCGATGGTGGTTGTAATGGTGGAGGTGGTTGGTGGTGGTTGACAATGATGGCGGCGGCAGAGGTGGTGACTGATGATTATGAATAGGGTAACGGTGAATATTATCCAATACCAGAATACCTCTTCAGACCTATTAAGACTTGATTCTAGATCTGAATGATTAAGATCTATAAAGAGTTAAAATCTTAATAAAAAATAAATGCACTTAATCGTCTGAAGTCTGAACCATTCAGATTCAAACCTCCATTAAGTGCAAACAAATGAGCCCTAAGAGTCAAAAACATCTAAATTGTTTTAATTTTTTTGAGTTTTCTATCCGAACTATTAACAGTGTGAATTTCATAATTCAGGTATAATAGTCCTAAGTTTTTAACCCGGAATAATAGTCCTACTCCTAAGTATATGTTTTTAACCCAACTCTTTCAAAAATAATATTATGCCACATTTAAGTTTTCCAACAGATATACCCAAAGAAAATCTCCAATCATTATAGGTAACTATCTCAAATTTCCATATATTAAATTATGTGTAAGCTAATAATGGACATCAAAAGCAAAAAATGCATGTTCTCTTCTCTACATCAAGAATGTAAACCTAAATAACTCGAACATAAATATTATCATGCAAAACATGCAGCACAAACTTTAATAACACTTAATTTAATAAATCAAATACTTTATTAATTATAAATAATCTTTTATAAAATAAATAAATGTTGACTTAGTGATGTAGAATTCACGTTGAATACATTTTCCTTGCCCGACCACCCTAATGACCCCTACACATGAAAGGATGTAATTCAAGAACAAATAAAAAAAATAATTCCGGTGCACTAAATTACATAAGAAACAAATTCATTGCTATAGACTTTTAAGAAACAAATTTGTTTTTTCTTTATGGATTGTAAAATAATTGTTTTTTCTATGATAATAATAATGAGAGCTCTAGAAAATTAAGTGTGTTTGAACAGAGGAAAATGTTTTTGAAAAATATTTTTCTATTTTTTCATGTTATTTGGTTTGTCAACTTTTTGGAATATATTTTCTTCGAAAAAAAACATGCTCTTTAAAATAGTAAAAAATAATTTTCTAATAAGGGCAGAGAAAATAAATTTTACAAGCGATATTATTACATTGATTATGTCTTTCGCATCTTCCAATACATCTCATCTTCACCCTCACATCCATATAAATGCGAATTTCAAATTTTAAAATTTTAAATTCTTAATAAAATAAATTAATATATAATAATAATATACAGTTCGGGAAAAAAAATATTGAATTTCCAAAAACCTTATTCAATATTTTGAATTCGCCTCTATCCCGTAGCCCCTTTCTCGACACCGTTTTCTTCAACCTCACCTCTCTTAGCATTTTTCCAGATTGTATTTAAATACTTTTAAGAGTAATCTTTTAATTTATATATCATATACAATAAAATAAAATTTAAAACTCACTTGTTTTTTTAAAATAAAGTTTTTTACGAAAAATATTTCCGAACACACTGCACTTCAAGTCTCAATGATTTAATTCATTTTTTTTCTACTCAATGATTTAATGACCGACATAAAGTAACAAAGTTTAGAAAACAACTAAGTATAAATTATTGTTTAAAAGGAACTAAGAAACAAAAAGAAATGAATGTTGATAGCATTTTAATTGATTAACTTAACTAAAACAAATTATAATACCCTACATAACTTTTTCTGCAATCATTTAAATTGGTTAACGGCGTACCAAATGCTATGATTGTTTCTTCACAAACATAATTAAAAAATTGTTTAATAATAATCATATTCTATTACTCTCTTCGTTTCCTCCACTCGTCTAATAATATTTTCGACTATTAATTTGATACGTATATTAAAAAATAATACTTAAATAATAAGATAAATTTACTATAACCTGCTTTGAGAAAATGATGAATATAATCACACTCTGAAAGGAGATTCTTTTCCAATAAATATTAGGAGGGAATTGGTGTGATTGCTCTGTCATTTTTCGATTGCCCCCTTTACATTACACCTCTAAGTAATGGTATTGTTGTGACTCGCTGCAATCATTCCTGTCAATATCTTTCCTAATCATAGTTAAAGAATGTCAATTTAATTCTGTAAAAAAATGCATTGAATAATAGATAGTATTTAATAACACTTGTAAAATGCACACAAATGAGTAAATCATCCATTCATTTTTAAAAAACAAAATAAGTATCGTTGAACATCTACTTTTAGCAACTTGAAAAAGATGGACAAAGAGAGTAATTTGTTTGATCTTCTTTCCCCTCTAATTCATTTAAAAAAGAATGATAATTTTCTTTTTTAACAACTCTTTAATGAGAAAACGTTCTATATGGCATATTTAAACCACAAAATTAAATAATATTTTAATATAGTTTTAATTTAAGATTATCAAACCTAGATTTTTTTTTTTTTAAATTTTGTGCCAAATAAAAATAGATCAATTAATTTGAAATGGTGAAGGTTGCTTTATGAATTGTCTTGTATTAATTTAATTAATTATTTTATATTAGGGCGACTTATGTCTCCGTGTAATGCGGTGTTTGTACAGCTTAAAAGATTAGTAACTCTATGATTACCATGCAATTATAAATTATTCAAATTAAGCACACGTGTGCATATATATTTCACATTAGGTTAAAGCACTTTTTGCACAAAAAAATCAACTTTCTTCATTGTCATCTTATAATAAGATTAATGCATTACTTTTAGAACTAGAGATGTGGAGCAAAGATGGAGTAAGAATTATTTGAAATAAGTAAATCTTAAATTTGTTCTGTGCTTTACTATGTATTTGTGTGGTCTCTCGTGTCTTGAGCCGGAGGTCTATCGGAAACAACCTTTCTACTTCTTTAGAGGTAGAGGTATGAACTGCGTACGTCTTACCCCCCCAGACCCCACTAGGTGGGAATACACTGAGTTTGTTGTTGAAGTAAATCTTAAATTATCACGAAATCTATAGCTCTTCTTATTTATTGATTTCACAATTTAATTTTTATTTTCATTAAAATTTTAATATAAATATAAGATCTAAGCAAAAGTTAGTTATTGAGTTCATCCAAAATCATAACTAATTCCGTCCGTAAAGAGGAAAAATGATTAATTACTACCCCTTTGTTCTTAATTAAAAATCTTGAGTTTGATCGAGTTTGATCTTGAGTAAAATAGATATATTTTGCCCTAAATAATATTACAGAATTCCCACAAATTTACGAATAGAAAACATTTTTATTTCCTTACATGACGTAAGTTTGAATTACTTAACGTGAATTCGAATTAACCGGATCAAGAATTTTCAAAAATATTAAATAGCCAATAAATTGAACAAAAAGAAACACTTAATTAATTAGTTTTAGTCTAACCACTACAATAATGATAATGATTATTAATTCACTAAACGACGATGCAAGATCTTTGGTAAGGATATTGATATGCTTTTTTGGGGAGTTGATAATATCCCAATATTTTAAAAGTAAATGATAGGACATTCCCTTTCTAATCCATAGTTTAATATTGAGATTATGATCTGTGTAATCGTATTATATTAATTCCTAACAGAACAACAATGATTTGTAGGACCCCTATATAAAATAGGGTTTTGCCTCAAATTCCTAGGACTTTTTTTTCTTTAATCAAAATTCCTGTTATGGTTCGGAATGGACTTTCTAATTTATGAGTGTTTTACATGGCCCATTTATGTGGGCCTTTATTTATCTAATTTTTTTCTCGCATTTTTTGCTATAATTCTAGTGTTTGCAACACAAATTTTTAGTATGATAGAAAATACAATGCAATGACAAATAAAATATGAAGCAACAAGAATTTTTGTTAATAAATCGTATGGGTACAATTTTGTTCCTCTCTTGATTCTTCTTTATGAATTTTCATCGTGATTCAAAGATCTTAGTGGCGTATCTTTTGAATGTAGGATGTCTTGAACCTTCAGCTAATATTTTGATCACGAAGAACACCAACAAACTCTGAAAAGGCGGTATTTAACGCCTTGATCTCTTTGCAAATATTCAAGAAATTTATGAGATATTCAAGATCTCTCTCTTCAAGTGAATATGCTGCGTATTTAGTGTTTAGATAGAATAGCCTCTAAAAACTCTAATTAAAAGTGAAATTTTCTCGTAAAGTCTCACAAAATTCCGATGTCTAAATCTAGAAATTGAGCAACAAACGTTACTGACATGAAATATAAGTAGTCGTTGCTAGCACTTGAATTTCCCAAATCTCCCGTTATTTGTGCGTAGAAGATTTAACTTATATGCACCGACAATGTCCACTCCTTTCGGTGCTAAAAAGCATCGGAGGTATCTGAAACACCTCATTATCTCATTTCATTATTTTGTTAGATCGAAATGTTTGGCTTTTCCTTCATGCCTTACTGGCCTTGTGATTAATGTTACTGTTTTTGGTTTTCCTTTGTTTCATTCACATTAATTGGACATGAATTTACCGAATGATAGGTGTGGCAAAAGAGAAAGCATTAGTTGCAGGAAAGGACTCACAACTATCATAAAGCACCCCAAAAGGATTAGTTGCAGGAAAGGACTAATAGCTACCATAAAGCACTCCACTCATCCATAAGTCACTTACGAGTCGTTCGATGTGACGTATAAGATATAATAATCTCCAAATTAATAACTTAACCAAACGACCTCTTAGATATAGGCATGAGAGGAGATTACTTTAACACGTTTCCAAATGAAGAGCAGCGTTTTCAAGAACATCGGCACAACATGAGGTGTGCTTGCCAAGCTCACAAGGATTGCCGCTTATGTACTCGGGTGAATTCAATGTAGCCTTCTCGATGTAGTGCTTGGGGATGGCTGGTCGGGGAGGGGGGGAGTTATGAATTTTTTCGCAAATATGATACTCCCTCCGTTTAAAAAAGAATGACCTACTCTGACTTGACACAAAGTTTAAGAAAATAAAAAAGACTTTTGAATCTTGTGACCTTAAATTAAAATGCCCTTTAATCTTATGGTCCTAAACATGCCATGTGGAAAGTTGAAATTAAAGTATTGCCAAAAAAAAGAAAGGGATCATTCTTTTTGAAACAGACTAAAAAGGAAAGTAGGTTATTCTTTTTGAAACGAAGGGAGTACAATTTTATCCCAGTTGGGTACTTCAATCATTACCATCCACCTGTGCCGTCTCACTGACCCATGTTATTTCCAGATGGTAAATTACACTGCAAAATGGACTAGAGGGTCCCAATTGCAATGCATGAGAAACACAGATAAAACAGTGCTCTTTTCCGCTCTTTATGTCTGCTTCTCGCCACGCTTTAGCGGTGGAGAGTTGCAGAAACATTCGAAAGTAATATTACTAGCAGGGTAGTAATTGGTAGCGTCCTCTCGTAGTTGCATAAGCAAACAAGACTCAGCTCAAGCGTTCAGAGAGAAAAGTATGTAGCTAAGAAATTCATCAACAAAACAATAACAAAGCCTACTCAAACCACTAGCATAATAGGCCTTAGAGAGAAAAATATGTAGCTAAGAAATTCATCAACAAAACAATAATGTCACATCAACTGGCACAATGATCAAAATGATCAGCAGAATTCGCAATTGATGAAAGCATAAACAAAAAAACGAAAACTTTGGGCGTCCTGACGAAAAGCGTTCAGACCCAAATCTTGTAATACTATCTGAGCTTTGTATAACACCTGTATCTATGTTTAAGAGATGAAACCTAACCCCCTTTACCTATGTATCATTTTCTCTGATCTACCCAACAACTCCTCCAACTTTGTCAAGCATGCTACACGCAGCAAGCAAGCAAGAAGCAAGAACCCAACTGACCATAAACCTGTACAATAATTAGAACTGAGAAATCATTAATGGTCGAACTCAATAAGAATTTAATTTGCATATACAAAATCAAAATACAAATTTGAAAGATTTATGTATATCAGCGAAAAATGTACGAGAGAGATGATAATTGAAGTGTATGATGATCAGAATATAGGACCTCAAATAGAGGTTCCAATAAACTGCATGAAATATTACCTAATTAATTACAAGACAAAGATCAAGAAGTTGTACCATTTCTTTTTATCAGAGAAAATATACTACATTGATGCTTTACAGCACTATGTAGATGTGGTGGTACGTACACATCAAGAAGGTGCAAAAGGCAAAAGTATACCCTATTTAACTAATAACTCTATTGAATCTAGCAAGAAGTGGAACTATTTTTCCAAAGACATTATATACTTTGACTATTTACAATATAATGGTACAATTTCAACTATTTTTCTCAAGCATCCAGAAGGGAGAAGGGAGATCAACAGAATAATGGAGGAGTCCCTAAAATTGAAAGGGAGACCCAGATATGCTAAATTATTTAGACTTTGACCACTTCATTTCCATTGGAACAAAACATCAATCTGTTTTGTATTCCCTTAAGCCTCACCTACAGAAGTTCGAGTCTACTAGGAAAGAGCTTGTTTATATTCTCAGTTTGGACCTCTCTTGTATACTCCAGCTGTATTCAGTTTATTTGTTTGAACTAGACTACAACAATAAGAGCATCTCAAAGTGTCAAAATAAGTCTATCAAAAAATAATCCTTGGATGGATTGGGTTGATTACGTAGACGTCATTGGGGTAGGGTGGGGGTCAACTTGAAAATGAAAATGATTTTGAGCTGGATGCTCAGCCCAAACTGACCCGCCTAATTTGACCCAAGAAAATTTTGGGCGGTCATGATCATTTTGTTTAATGATTCAACCAGCTTAACCTGCCCAAATTAGCCCAGCCCTCCCCTATTTGACACCGTAGAGCAACTATAGAACTTTCGAGTTCAATGATGAAATATCACTAAAAACATCATAAACCAAACACCAGCAGATGTACAAAATGAAGAAGAGACCAATAAGATGAGCAATCTCAATGTCTAAAGCTCACCAAAAGGCTTAAGTTGCAATAAATCTACCACAACCATAACCTTGGAAAAATACATGGGAAACTCAATCTTCTTCGGACGGTATAAAATTACTGAGATAACTTCATCTTTTCAACATTTTGTCCAATTTTTAAGATGTGGTCACCATCCTTTATTTCAAGTAATGGCATGATACACATTTTGATGGCTAAGCATTTTTACATGCACATAAAGACAAATGCAAATAATTTCTTAAGAATAGAACATCTATAGAACAGATTCTAACATGCAATGCTATATTAATTACCAGTTCTGCCACTGAAAGTTACCGAATAAAACATTCCACAAATAAATAAGCAGTTAAAAACCCATATATAGAGTAAGAAGGTTTGTCTCATTAATTTATAGTAGCTGCACTCACTTGACATATCTACGTATGTTGCTAACATTAATAGTTGGTCAATACATAGCATCTAGGCATATATGGAAGTGATATAAATGTAGATCTAAAGAAACAGATCTGTTGTTAAACACATTTCCAATGAACCTTAAATATTAATCTGTCTACTAGGTCATTTTTATAGCAAATGCCTCGATGGGTTCAAGTAAGGAGCGGCTATACATCGTGAACATAGAAACGGATCTAAATAGAACCAACACATATAACTGAGCCCAACTGTTACAGAATTAGGCATAGCTGATCGAATGAAATGTCTCATGAACACAGTTAGGGAGATTCCAACTACCTAGTAAAATGAAGAACAACAGCTTTAGTCACTAGCCTAGAGTTCCTTATATTTACCAGCCCTTTGGGAATTATATGAACACCTAAAAACCAGCTCTTTGGGAATTATATCATCACCTAAAAACCAGCTCCTTGGGAATTATATCAACACCTAAAAACCAGCTCCTTGGGAATTATATCAACACCTAAAAACCAGTCCCTTGGGAATTATATCAACATCTAAAAACCAGCCCTTTGGGAATTATATCAACACCTAAAGTCAAGTCGTTAAACTTCTATTCTGATCAGCAAATAATAACAAAAACAACATAATCGATGTAGTCCATCAAGTGAGGTCTCGGGGGAGGGGGTAGAGTGTACGCAGACCTTACCCCTATTTCAACAGAAAATAACAAACATAGCAGATAGCAATAGAACTAAAACTACAACAAGAAAATACAATAATCAGGGTACAAGAAACAACATATATTAATGGAAATCGAAGGACAAGAAACTAAAGGAGCAATACTATGACTACTAATATGACCGGACGGCAAAACAACACACGACTACCTATTAACCTTCTATCCTAGTTCATTTTGATCATCAAGTCAAGTATATAAATTCACGTCAAATGAACTAAACAAACGCAACATATTCAAGAAGATCAAAGTTTTGTATATAAATACCTAATTCGAGTCCCTGTGCCGCTGTCCAAGAGACCCTGATCCTCCTCCCTGGCTAGAGGATGACGCTGATCCAAACATCCCAAATGGCCACGGCAGCGACACAGTAGCAAACCTCCTTCCAGAACCCGAACCACCACCACCACTTGCGTCCCCATCATTCTCCCTCTCCCTATTCTCGTACTCAGGATCATCGGTTGGCAACTCAAACCGACAAACCGGGCACGAGTTATGCAACTCAAGCCACGGAACAATGCAATCCTTATGATAAACATGTTTACAAGGCATCTGTTTCACAACTAACCCTAACTCAAAATCATCCTTACAAACTGCACACTGTGCCAATTCTGAACTAAGCATTTCTTCATCAACTATCACATCTGGTAACCCTTCCACCGCAGCCCTTGATGCCGGTGGCGTCCCGTATCGGTTCGGGTCATTTTCAGCCAAATGTTGGATCAACTCCTCCATCCCTGAACCTATGAAATAGTCCCCGAAATTCGCCGGCAACGGCATCCCACCACCAGCACCATTGCCGCCACCGCCGATAATGAATTCAAACGTAACACCATTAGCTCTACGAGCAGCTAAATGACCTTGAAGAAACGTAACCGGGTCAAAATCATCCGACCCGATTCGCGTTTCTCTTGCAGGGATTAGCGCGCCGCCGCCGCCGCCGGAACCGGAATCGCTGCCCATGAAAATGTTACTCAACATGGAGGCAACTGGTTCGGGCAAGCGGGTCAGATTGGGGATCGCGTCAGGGTCTTCATATTCTTCGACAAAGTCACTGTTACAATCAGGGCAAATGAGATCGCCGGTGTCAGAAGGGGTAATGGTGACGGTGTGAGTACATTTGTGGCAGAAATAAAGGGCGGCGGTGGTGGCGGCGGCGCCGTAAGGGGCGGGGATTCCGGGGGCAGACATATTTGAGAAAAAAATGGAAATTTTTATATGAAAGAATATAGGGCGAGTGAGGAGAATCAAACAACTAACTATATGTATATTGAGGGAGAGTTGGCGGGGTTGGGTGGCGTAGGGTGGGGGTTGGAGATGGGGTGGGGGTTAAGTAGGTTTTTAACAAAAACAAAAAAGGAAAAAATATTACTATCTGTCTTTAAATTATGTGAAATTAAGGAGATATGTTTGTCATTAATATTTTTCTTACAAAAATATTTTGTACCTTTAAATATGAAATTAAGGATATGTATTTGTCATTAATATTTAAAAAAAAGAAAAAATATTGTTTGTTTTTAAATTATGTAAAATTAAGGAGATATGTTTGTTATTAATATAAAAAAAATAGTGTGTCTTTAAATAATGTGAAACTAAGGAGATGTGTTTGTCAATAATAGTGAAAATAATAGACAAAATATAGTTTGTCTTTAAATTATGTGAAGTTATGGAGATATTTTTGTCATTTACAGTAAAAAAAATAAAGAAAAATAATACTGTAAATCTTTAAATTATGTGAAATAAAGGAGATATATTTGTCATTAATAGTTAAAAAAGAAAAGAAAAATAGTATGTTTCTTTAAATTATTTGAAATTAAGGAGATATATTTGTAAGAAAAAAATACTGTGTATCTTTGAATTATGTGAAATTAAGGAGATATATTTCTCATTAATATCCGAAGAAAAAGAAAAAAATATTGTGTGTATTTAAATAATGTTAATTAAGGAGATATGTTTGTCATTTATAGTAAAAAAAATAAAGAAAAAAATATTGTGTATCTTTAAATTATGTGAAATTAAGAAGATGTGTTTGTCATTAATACTAAAAAACAAAAGAAAAAATATTGTGTGTCTTTAAATTATTTGAAATTAAGGAGAGATGTTTGTCATTGATACTTAAAATAAAAAAAGAAAAAATATCCCGTGTCTTTAAATAATTATGTGAAATTAAGGAGATATGTTGGTCATTAATAGTTGAAAAAAAAAAACTTAGCGTGCGTCTTTAAATTATGTGAAATTAAGGAGATATGTTTGACATTAATAGTTAAAAAAGAAAAAAATAGTGTGTTTTTAAATTATGTGAAATTAACGAGATATGTTTGTTAATAATAGTGAAAAAATAATAAAAAAAAATATTCTTTGTCTTTAAATTATGTGAAATTAAGGAGATATATTTTTCATTTATAGTAAAAGAATAAAGAAAAAAATGCTGTGAAAAAAAAAAGAGTAAAATTAATGTGTATCTTTAAATTGTATGAAATTAAGGAGATGTGTTAGTCAATAATAGTGAAAAGAATAGAAAAAATATTGTTTGTCTTTAAATTATGTGAAATTAAGGAGATGTATTTGTCATTTATTGTAAAAAAAGAAAGAAAAAAATACTGTGAAAAAAAAAAGAAAATTAATGTGTATCTTTAAATTATATGAAATTAAGGAGATATGTTTGTCATTAATAGTAAAAAAATGAATAAATACTGTGTGTCTTTAAATTATGTGAAATTAAGGAATATGTTTGTCATTAATATGATAAAAAAGGAAACAATACTGTGTGTCTTTAATTTATGTTAAATTAAGGAGATATGTCTGTCATTAATACTTAAAAAAATAAAAAATACTCTGTAAATTATGTGAAATTAAGGAGATATGTTTGTCATTAATAAAAAAAAAAAAAAAACATTGTGTGCCGTTAAATTATGTGAAATTAAGGAGATATGTTTGTCATTAATACAAAAAAATAAATAAATACTATGTGTCTTTTAAATTATGTGAAATTAAGGAGATATGTTTGTCATTATACTTTAGCATAAATATATTTGCAATATTTGACCTAAATTAACTCTTATTTTAATGCGCTCTACTTCGATGTTCACTTTTACTTGTCACGTTTGCTTCTCGAGAGTCAGACGACATTGATTTTTATCAATATTTTAAGATATATTTTTTTATTATCATCAAACGATAACTTATAGGATTTCACGAGTACTTTTCAAACATCTAAATTTAAATTGTAAAGTAATAAATTAATCTATTTCAATTTAACTTTGAAGTTTGTAATAGAGGAATAGAGGAAGTATGTTTTTCTTTTGCAACGTGTCTTTACAAAAATATATCTTGAAATTATGCAAAATTAAGGAGATATGTCTGTCATTAATACTTTAGAACAAATATATTTGTAATTTTAGACCTAATTTAACTCTTAGTTTAAGGCGCTCGTCAGTTAACCAGCTAATTAAATACTCCCTACATTCCTTTATATTTGTCATGTTTCGTGTATCAAGAGTCAAACTGCATGAATTTTTACCAATACTTTAAGATGTATTTTTTCATCATATTAATATGATGCAACTTTTAGTATTTTTCGTATAGTTTCTGAACATGTAAATTTTAAATTTAAAAGATTAAAATTAATCTATTTCAATTTTAGCTTCAAAGTATAATCAAATTGACGTTCACAAAGCAAAATGTAGCAAGTAAAAATGAACGAAAAAAATATGAAGGGGGGGGGGGGGCTTAAGTATGTTTTTAACCAAAAATATATGTCTTTAAATTATGTGAAATTAAGGAGATATGTTTGTCATTAATACTTTAGCACAAATATATTTGCAATTTTGACCTAAATTAACCCTTATTTTATTGCGCCCTACTTTTCTGTTCACTTTTACTTGTCATGTTTCGCTTCTCGAGAGTCAGACGACATTAATTTTTACCAACGTTTTAAGAAACGTTTTATTATTATCATCAAACAATAGCTTATAGGATTTTTCTTGTAGTTTTCAAACATCAAAATTTAAATTATAAAGTAATAAATTAATCTATTTTAACTTAACTTCAACAACAACAACAACAATATACCCAGTGTATTCCTACCTAGTAGGGTCTGGGGAGGGTAGAGTGTACGTAGACCATACCACTACCTCAAGTGAAGTAGAGAGGTTGTTTCCGATAGACCCCCGGCTTAAGACCAATAACAGTATAGCAGACACAAAACATAAATGCATATAAACTTGTACATACAAAATAAATTAATAACACTAGCCACAAGATAATGCTAGAGCCACAAGATACTACTAAAAACTATATATCTGAAACCATAGACAGCACACCACCCACGAACAAAAAACTTCAGAAACAAAATAAGAATGCCCCCTACTATTATCGACGCACTCCCACCCCTACCCTTCTGCCCTAATCCACTTCCTCCACACCTTTCTATCAAGGGTTATGTTCTTCGTAAGCTGTAACTGCTCCATATCATGCCTAATCACCTCCCTCTAATATTTATTTGGCCTACCTCTACCCCGCCTAAAATCATCTATAGCCAATGTCTCACACATCCGCACTGGAGCATCAAAACCTTTCCTCATCACGGGCCCGAACCAGCGTAACCTCACTTCTCACATCTTGTCCTCTACTGAAGCCACTTCCACCTTCTCCCAAATAATATCATTCCTCACTATATCTTTCCTGGTATGACCATACATCCATCACAACATCCTCATCTTTGCTAACTTTAACTTTTAGAAGTGGGAGTTTTTAATTGGCCAGTACTCCGCTTCATACAACATAGCCGGTCGGACTGTCACTTTGTAGAACTTACCTTTAGGCATTGGGGGAACTTACTTATAACATAAAACTCTCGAAGCGAGCCTCCATTTCAACCACCCTGCCCCAATACGATGCGTGACATCCTCACCAATCTCCCTATTGCCTTGAATCATAGATCCCAGATACTTAGAACTCTCCCTCTTCTGAATGGCTTGAGAGTCCATCTTCACAACCAAATTCGCCTCTTGCGACAGATCGCTAAACTTAAACTCCAAGTAGTTTGTATTGGTCCTGCTCAAACGAAATCCTTTAGACTCAAGGGTCTGTCTCTAAATCTCCAACTTATAATTAACTCTTCTCTGAGTCTCGTCAATCAATAACACATCATCAACAAAAAACATACACCAAGGCACCCCCTCTTGAATATGACGCGTCAAAATATCCATCACCAAGGCAAATAAAAAAGAGCTAAGAGTCAATCCCTGGTGCAACCCTATCAAGATTAGAAAGTGCTATGAATCTTCATCTACCACCCTCACACAAGTCTTCACACCATCATACATGTCCTGAATTAACCTAACGTACACCATGGGCACCCCCTAGCCTCCAAGCACCTCCACAGAATTTTCCTTGGAACTCTGTCATATACCTTTTCAAGATCAATAAACACCATGTGAAAGTCCCTTTTCCTCTCCCAAAACTGCTCCTCCTTACAAGATGAATGACCTTAGTAGTCTAGTGACCTGGCATGAAACCGAACTGATTCTCAGAGATAGTCACAATCCTTCTCATTCTCAACTCTACCACCCCTTCCCAAACCTTCATAGTATGACTCAACAACTTAATCCCTCTATAGTTGTTGTAACTCTGGATGTCTCTCTTGTTCTTATATAATGGAATCATCGTACTCTATCTCCATGCTTCAGGCATCTTCGCTGCCATAAAAATGATGTTAAACAACCTTGTCAACCACTCCAAACCTACCCCGCCAGTGTTCTTCCAAAAATCCACTTGGATCACATTTGGCCCCATCGCCCTACCCTGACGCATCCTACGAATAGCCCCCTTGACCTCCTCAACCCCAATATGCCTACAGTAACCATAATCGCAATGCTCTTCTGACTTCTCTAACTCTCCAAACACAAAATCTTTGTCCCCCTCGTCGTTAAAGAGTTTATGAAAATAGGACTGCCACCTCTTCCTAATGAGGGCATCCTTAACCAACACTGCTCCATCCTCTCCCTTGATACACTTCACTTGGTCAAGGTCCCGAGCCCTCTGCTTCCTGGCCTTGGCAAGCCTATACAACTTCTTATCCCTGCCTTTCTTCTCTAAAGCCACATACAAACTCTCAAAAGTTGTTATCTTAACTGCTGTAACCATTAACTTAGACTCTCTTCTAGCTACCTTATACTCCTCCTTATTCGTCTGCCTCTCCTCATTATCCTGCTCTCAACCAACTTAGCATAAGCCACCTTCTTAGACTCCACCTTTCTTTTAACCTCTTCGTTCCACCACCAGTCCCTTCGATGCCTACCAGATTATCCTCTCAAGACACGCAAAACCTCTCTAGAGGTCTCCCTAATGCAAATGGCAGTCATCTCCCATATACTATCCACATACACTCTACTCTCCCATGCCCCCTACTCTTCAATGTCTTTCCTATCTCCAAAACATTAGCTAAAGTCAAGCTACCTCACTTAATCCTAGGCCGAGCCTCCACACTTCTCTTCTTTTTGCCCTTATTGATTACTAAGTCCATCACCAACTACCTATATTGAGTCGAACGATTCTTGCTAGGTATGACTTTACAGTCCTTACATAGTGCTCTATCACCCTTCCTAAGGAGCAAAAAGTTAATCTGAGTCTTTGCCATGAACTATGAAAAGTAATAAGGTGCTTTTCCTTCTTCAAAAAGCTCGTGTTCGCTATCCACAACCCAAAAGCCCTAGAAAAATCCAAAAGAGAAGATTCACCTTCATTCCTCTCCCCAAAATTGAAACTACCATGCAAATCATCATAACCTCTTGACAAAGACCCAATATGACCATTGAAATCTCCTCCTGCAAAAAGCTTCTCAGTGCTCAGGAAGCCCCTCACTACCTCATCCAAAACCTCCCAAAAGCCCTTCTTCTCTTCTCGTCCAAACTTACTTGTGGAGCATAAGCACTAATGATGTTTACCGTAGACCCTCCAATGACCTACTTAATAGACATTAATCTATCACTGACTTTCTTAACCTCCACCACCTTCTCATTAAGTTCATCATCTACTAAGATACCTACCCTATTTCTATGTCTCACGCTACCCGAGTACCACAACTTATATCCATCCATATCCCTCGCCTTAGTGCCTACCCATTTAGTTTCCTGGACACAAGCTATACTAACCCTCATCTTTCTAATAATTTTCATAGGCTCTATCGACTTACCTTGAAGTGTTCCTATGTTCCATGACCCAACTCTCAACTTAGAAGCACCCTTATCCCATCTGGCCCTACTACTCCCCGCTCTCGACCCTCAACTCAAACTTAGACTCGACCCTAACCCCACCTCAAACCTAACTCCTAACCCCAACCCGACCCCACCTAATAACATAACCCTAAAACACTATCTATCACTCTAGTCACCACTCAAATAGATACACCAAAAGAAAAAAAGCAACAAAGATGAAAAACACAATGAACAATGACAAAAAACAGATTAGCATGTAAGCAAAACCAATAAGCAAAATTGATACTCACAAACCAAAACAAGAACTACACTATCTACAATTATCCCATAGGAACAATCAAGAAAACAAAGCAAGAAATCAAGATAAAAAGAGACGAAAAAGCTAGTCCAAATAAATTAGCAAAAAATAAACTATAGAGGGGTGAAACGAGTACACTTGGTCCTTGAAGAAGATGGATTTAGGATGTTTCTTGATCGTTTCGTCGGATTCTGGAAAATTAGTGCAGAAATTAATTGCCAAACGCCTTTACCCTACTGCTAGTACTGCTCCTCTGTTATTCTTCACCAGAAAATGCACTATCGTCGAAGAGTGTACTAATCACCAAAATCTTGATGTCGCCGCTTGAGGAAAGGTGTTCGATCTGGACTAGTAGTTGTAACGCCCCAAAAATTAGTCCTGAGATATCACACGATGCTTAAGACTATGAGTAGCCTTAAGCTAAATTTGTAAGCCATCTATTAAATCTGAAACTCAAAAAAGGAAGTATAGATATATAAACAAGCTAACATGCGAAATTCTTTATAAGCTAAGCAGAAAATATTTGAATATAATATCTAAAAAATACTAAACTCAAGAGTCTGATCAATCAATACTGAAAATCTAAATCATATCTAGCAGTCTGAGAAGCCTCTACTACTAATGCTAGAGAGTCACTAAGACAAACCCCCAAATGACTCGAACTATTTGAAAATACTGAATCATCTATACTAATAAGTTGAAAAACTGAATGACTAAGTCCCCAAGCTATGAGGTCTCACCAACTATCAAAATGTAGATGGAGATGCTCGAAATCACTCACGCTGCTGAAACTGAGCACCTGAACCTACATTATGAGACAATGTAGCACATAAACGTATATGTGGATCAGTACTTCTGAATTATACTGAGTATATGGGGGTGAATGCACAAGTAAATCAATATCTTAATATTATAATAAATTTGTAAAAGAATGCATGCTAAATGTAGATGACTCACATAAGCTGGAATTTCAAAAAACTAAAAATCATAATATAGAATAACAAAACATATTTCATAGATCTAGTGAGTCATAACATTTAGTTTCTAAAAGTTGTACTTGTGTTCTATCTTAAAATCATACTGTCTAAGTGTAGAAAGGACTCACTTTTATATCTGAAGTCTGAAAACCTGACATCTGTAACTAATGTCTTATATAAAGTAATATTTGAATAAAATTTGTGAGCCTTTACACTTAGTTTCTAAAAACTTTTTTGTTATTCTTTACTCTTTTCTGTAAGATGTAGAGAGGTTCTTCTAACCGACATACACTATGTGAGCTATCATAGTGTCCAACATCTAGTTCCCTTATTGGAAAACCTCACGTTTGGGGGAGAGGTGTCATACTCTTGTCAAGGAGTATAACCTAATCTAAATGATTATATCTATAACTGTCATCCATATAGAAATGGGAATAATCTGATAATCTGTACCTACGTCGGCCTGTAGTTATGGGGCATGTAAACATACGCAACTCGGTGCTAAATACTACTCCCTTTAATTTGTATGCTCATTCTGTAGGAAATCCACTTTAAAACTAGTATAAATGGTTTATAATGAAAACCAACTATATATCTGTTAATTTAAACAGTAACTGAAATTGTAAAGTGGATTCCATGTCTAAGATGAGATCAAATGATCAAATATTTGTTAAAATCTAAAAACAACTAGTCATGGGATGCTTAAAGCATAGTCATTCTTGAAATAACAATATTCAAACTAGGGCTAATAACTCATACTTCTATTTCATGTCAAATCATCATAAAACTCATGCTAAGTAATGAAAATATTGATAATTCAAGTCTAAATCTGGAAATTACTGTAGTACACATGAAAATATAATAGTAGATATGCAATTCAACATCTAAATCACTTGAAATCTTATAATTTTGCAAATAACAATATTAGGTATGAACCCTAATTTGAAACTCATGTAACTTTATAATTAAAACTAGTTTTGGGAACAAGGATGAAAGAATTATCCTTGTTGAAAAATCTCACATACCTTAATTGATGATTAGATGAATAAACTTGAACTTTGAGTTCCAATTTGTGCTCTTGAATTGAGATTCTTGAAGTTCTTGGATTGGAAATCTTTAACTTTGAGCTATATTGGAAAAACAATGGTAAAATTTGAATTTCTTGGAGATGAAGATTTGAGTTCTAGGGTTTCTTTGGAGAGTAATTTTGATGAAAATATGCATATAATGGTTAGAATAGGATTAATTCTGTGTTTTACATGATTTGGGGACTTGAGAAAAGACTAAATTACCCTTTTGAAATTTTACATGGAACTGAAAAATCCCAATTTATCCACTGACCTCGATGCGCCGCTATTGCGGTGGCTTACTGGAAAAGGGACAATTTCCATTTTGGCCTCTGGCGTGACACGGTGAAATCGCATTGCATTACTGGAAAAGGGACAAACACTATTTTGCACTCTACCGTGATGCGGTGTCTGTCTAATTAAGAATTTTGGTGCGACACAGGCTAATCGTAATGAGCTAATGGAATGGGATGAATGGGGACTGGACCTTCACGCGACACGGGCTAATCGGGTGCTCCACTGGAAATCAGACAATCACAAATATGTCCTTCACTGCAACGCGGTGCTTATCGCGATGCCGTGTTGCTTTCACTAAAATCGCCATAACTTCTTAACCGGGTATCAGATTTAGGTAAAATTGGTATCGTTAGAAAGCTGAGCCAATTATCTACACATTGGTAGGTCTAGAGCTTGAAAATTATACATGTATTAAGAGTTATTCATTTTTGAATTTGACCCTTTATATTCTAGGAGTTAAACTGAGCTAGGAAAAGTAGGGGTATTACATTATCTCTCTCTTGGGAACATTCGTCCTCGAATAAAACTAGTTAAACTAAAAATATTGAGGGACTGAGACTATATGCTGGCAATGCACAACTGAAATAAGCTGCATGACTGAAATCTAAAATATAGTGAGTGACTAAACTAATTTGCGAATGCATGAATTTACATGAAGATAACTATATGGCTGAGTCTTAGACTGGAAAAGAACTAAATTAAGAAAGACTGTTACCTTTGGTTGAATCTGAGTTCATGGAGAAAATATGAGGATACTTGTTACGCATGTCTATATCTGCTTCCCAAGTAGTGCCCTCAACGGACTGATTTCGCCACAGACATTGACCAAGGGATCTTCTTTGTTCCTTAGTCTATAGATATGATGATTGAGGATCTCTACTGGAATTTCTTCGTATGAAAGTTTATTCTGAATATCTATGATTTCTAGAGGGACTACAACAACTGAATCATCCATGAACTTCTTTAATAAGGACACATGGAACACTAGATGAACTGATGACAAGTTTACGGGTAGCTTAAGCTTATACACTACCTTTCCAGCTCGACTCAAAATTTGGTAGGGGCCTACATATCGGGGACTAAGCTTTCCATTTTTCCCAAATATCTTCACACCCTTCATGGTTGAAACCTTCAAATACACAAGATCATTTACTTCAAACTCAATATCTCTCCTTCTTACATTTGCATAAGATTTTTGATGACTCTGAGCTGCTTTCAATCTCTCTCGAATTAACTAAAATTTATCCATAGCCTCAAACACCATATCTGTCCCAATCAAAGCGGCCTCACCTACTTCGAACCAACCGATGAGTGATCTACATCTACGCACATAAATAGCCTCAAACGGGGCTATCTGAATACTAGAATGGTAACTGTTATTATAGGCAAACTCTATCAATGACAAGTAGTAATCCTAAATGCCTTTGAAATCAAGAGCATATGCCCTCAATGTATACTCTAAGGTCTGAATGGTCCTCTCTTCCTAACCATCTGTCTGCGGATGAAAAGCTGAACTGAGATGAACTTAGGTACCAAGACCCTTCTGAAAGGCTTTCCAAACTGAGAGGTAAACTTTGTACCCCTATCTGAAATGATGGAAAAAGAAACTCTATGCAATCTAACCAACTCTCTAATATACTACTTAGCATAATCTTCAGCTATGTTGGACGTGTGAACTGGCAAGAAATGGGCTGATTTGGTCAATATGTCTATAATAACCCAAATCGCGTCATGCTGATGACACGAATGGGATAATCCAGTCACAAAGTCCGTATTCACCTCTTCCTACTTCCAAGTGAGAATACCAAACTCTTATAATGTGCCACCAGGTCTTTAGTGCTTTACCTTAACCTGTTGACAAGTCGTACACTTGACTATAAATTCTGCTATATGTTTCTTCATACCACTCCACCAATATACTTCCTACAGATTGTAATACATCTTGATGGCTCCTGGATACTTCCTAGTTTTGGCCAATAACAACAACACAAGTATAATGAGTTTACAAGGTGTTTTAACACCAAAACAAAAAAATACAACAAGAACAAGATAAACACAATGAACACAAGATTTAGATTCAACAAGAATAAATGGTTACAAGATACAAATACTAACATAATTGCAAGAAAGGTAAAGATAGATAGTGAGACATAGATTATTACAAAGATTAGGAACTAAAGAGTATATTAAACTAAAAAACCCCTAATGAATGTAACAACAACACCACACTCTTACAGTGACCGCCAAGGGAATCAACTCACCTCAAGATCCACCGTTCTCGAGCAAAGAACAATATTGGCTTTTCCAACCCTAAACTACAATGGCTAATCTAAGCCCTAACTAAGAACTACACTAAGGTGGACTACTCTTAAGAGAGAGGATTTGCAATGTCTCAAATTTTCATCATTAAACGACTAATAAGAGAAGACCTAAAATGTCCTATTTATAGTATATTACAAAATGAGACAAAATGACTACATTGCCCTTAATGATAGGGGCAACCATGAAGTGCATTTTGGGCAAAGTGAAGTGACCAAAATGTCCTTAATGAAGATGACTCAAAATCGTAAGCTATTAAGTGTCCAAAGCTGTGAGTTATCAAGTCTTCAATGCTCCAAGTAATCTTCTACTCACAGCCTTGATGTATGGTATGCACGATGTCATCAAAAGATAAGGTGGCCATTGGCCATTCATCCCGTATCAATGTACTAAGGGCGTCTGCCACTATATTGGTCTTGCTCTAATGGTACAACACACTCATATCATAATCCTTCAATAATTCTAACTACCTTCTCTGATGAAGATTTAACTCTCTCTGAGTAAATATTTACTGCAAACTTTTGTGATCCATAAACACATCAACATGCAGCCCATAAAGATAGTGCCTCCATATCTTTAAGGCAAACACAACATCAGCTAACTCAAGATCATAGGTAGGGTAGTTCTTTTCATGAGGCTTAAGTTGTCTAGAGGCATAGGATATAACCTTACCTCTCTGCATCAACACACAACCCAAACCAATTCTAGAAGCATAACAATATGCAACAAACCCATCTGTACCATTAGGTATCGTTAAAATTGGGGCTGAAGTGAGTCAAGTCTTCAACTCCTAAAAACTCTTCTCACAAGACTCTGGCAACTGAAACTTATCTTTCTTATAAGTTAATCTAGACCTAGGGGATGCAATAGATTAAAAACCCTCAACAAAACATCTATAGTAAACAGTTAAACCCAAGAAACTTCTAATGTCTGACGGAGAAATAGGTCTAGGCTAGTTTCTTGCTGCTTCTATCTTTTGGGGATCAAGTCTAATACCATTACTGGAAACAATCTGATCGAGGAAAGCTACTGATATTATCCAAAATTCACATTTGCTAAATTTGGCGAACAACTGGTGATCCCTAAGAGTTCGCAACACAATTCTAAGGTGGTTTACATTATCATCCTCATTTTAAGAGTAGACAAGAATATCATCGATAAAGACTATGACAAATATGTCCAAGTACTGTTTGAACACTCTGTTAATCAAGTTTATGAAGGCTGCTGGGGCATTGGTAAGACTAAATGACATGACTAGAAACTCAAAATAACTATAACGGGTTCTGAAAGCTATCTTTGGAATATCACATTCCCTTACTCTAAGCTGATGATAGCCGGATTTAAGGTCTATCTTGGAAAAATAACTTGCACCTTGGAGCTGGTCGAATAAGTCATCAATCCTAGGAAGAGGATATTTGTTTTTGACTATGACTTAATTCAGCTGACGATAGTCAATGGACATTCACAAAGAACCATCTTTATTTCGCATGAATAGGCTGGGAGCACCCCATGGAGAGACACTGAGACTTATGAAACATTTATCTAATAGATCTTTAAACTGATCTTTTAACTCTTTAAGCTCAGTTGGAGCCATACAATATAGAGGAATGAAGTTGGGCTAAGTATCTGGAAGAAGGTCAATATTGAATTCTATTTCCCTATTGGGAGGTACCCTTGGCAAATCTTTGAGAAAGATATCAGGAAACTCATTGACTATACGAACTGACTGAACTGTTGGAGTCTCAGACTTAAGTGTCTTTGACTCGAACTAGATGATAGATACACCCTTTTGAGATCAACTTTCTAGCTTTAAGATAGGATATGAAATGACTCTTGGGAGATACTAAATTACCTTCCCACTTAAAGACTGGCTTATCTGGAAACTGAAACTTTACTACTTAAGTGCGATAATCTATAGATGTATAACAAGAATGAAGCCAATCCATACTAAGAATAAGATCAAAATCAACAATATCTAACTTTATTAAATCTGCTAACATGATTTTATAAAGTACAGTGATAGGACACTTTCTATAAATCTGTTAGGCAACAACTGACGTACCTACTGGGATAGAAACTAAGAAGGGCTTATGGATCTTTTTAGGACCTATTTCAAAATTTACTGCAACTAATGGGGTCACATATGAGAAACTAAAATCGGGGTCTAACAACACACAAATATCAAGATAAAAAACACGAAGCATACCAGTAACAACATCTAGTGAATCCTCCTATTCTTGATGGGATGGTAAAGTATAAAACCGATTCTGGCGCTGACCACCATGGGTACCGGATGATGTTCCCTAAGGAGGGACTGGATGACGTAGAGGAGCTGGTGCACTAGTAGTCTAAGTTTGGGGACAAACATCCCTGTTTTCCTGCGTAGCATGCGGACACTCTTTGTGTCCCAACAAGTACTCACCAGGATGATTTTTACCACATTTATCACATAGAGGATAACTAGGTTTTCCACTCACACTATTCTGAGATCTGGACATAGAAGTCTTATCCTACTGCTCCTGTCTAGCTCTGGGAATGGAAGCGCTAGCTGAAGATAGTGCTGGCATAGATGAACGATTCTAAAATTACAAATAATTTCCTCCTCCATACTCAAACTTCCCTGTAATAGCCTTCTTATTCCCCCCTCTTCCTTTCAACTTTTCTACCTCAATCTGTTAAGTATGAATCATCAACCTAGTAAGATCCATGTCCCCAATAAGTATGGTAGTCCTACACTCCTTGACTACCACACCGGATACTCCAGTAACTAACTTAATTATACTCGCCCTAGGGTCAGCCATCGTATCAGGGGCATACCTAGACAACTGATTGAACTTATGGTAGTACTCTTTCACTGTCATTGAGTGCTACCCTAGGTTTACAAACTCTTCTACCTTAGTTTCTCTCAGTTCATGCAGAAAGAATCTATCTAGAAATACATGCTGAAATACCTACCAACTCATAGAAACTGCATTCTCACTCTACCATTCTTCCACATAACCACCCAATCATACGCTACATCTTTCAATCTGTAGGATGCCAACTCTACACTTTTCTCTTCAGAAACACACATAATTTGGGTAATATTTTTTACCTTATCTAAATAAAGCTGTGGGTCCTCACCTGCTTTTGACCTGAAGAACTTAAGAGGATTCATTCTCATAAAGTCACAGATTCTGACTGATGCTAAATCCCCATTCTGCTGAAGTGGGACTGTCGCCTGATGGTTTCCCTGAATACTAGTGGTCATAGCTTGGGCTAATACCTGAAAGGCAACCTATAATTCAACATGGGATACATTCTCATTCAGAGGGTCAGCAGGCTGAGATGGTTGGTTATTATTTTCGCATGTATTAGCTCGATGATGAGGTATATTAAACTGTCATGCAAGAGCAAGAGTTAAAAATAGATAGAGATACTATAAGACTGATAGCTCATGAAAGAAAGAAATGATTTTCTAAGAACATCCCGTAGCCTCTTATTTATAAATGTGGCACACTTCACATCCATGATCAAGACTTTACGTAACGCAGCTTGTCTGACTCCCTAGGACTCTTATAAATCTTAGGCTCTGATACCAAGTTTGTAATGCCCCAAAAATGGGTCCCAAGATGTTTCATGGTGCTCAAGACTATGATTAGCCTTAAGCTAACCCTGTAAGCTACCTACGAAATTTGAAACTCAAAAAAAAGAAGTATAGATATATAATCAAGCTAAAATACAGAATTCTGTATAAGCTAAGCTGAAAATATCTAAATATAATATTTGAAAAATACTAAAATCAAGAGTTTGATCAATCAATACTAAAAATCTAAATCATATCTAGCAGTCTGACAAGCCTCTACTACTAATGCTAGAGAGTCACTAGGATTGTCTAAAAATACTGAATCGTCTATACTAATAAGATGAAAAACTGAATGACTAAGTCCCCGAACTACGAGGACTCACTAACTGTCGAAATATAGATGGAGATGCTCGAAATCACTCACCCTGCTAAAACTGAACACTTGAACCTACATTATGAGACAATATAGCAATAAACATATATGTGGATCAGTACTTCTAGATTGTACTGAGTATATGGGGGTGAATGCACAAGTAAATCAATATCTCAATATTATTATAAATTTGTAAAAGAATGTGTGCTAAATGTAGATGACTCACATAAGCTGGAATATTTGAAAACTAAAAATCATAATCACGAATAGCAAAACATATTGCATAGATTTAGTGAGTCATAACATTTAGTTTCTAAAAGCTGTACTTGTATTCTATCTTAAAAGTATGCTATCTAAGTGTAGAAAGGACTCACTTTTATATCTGAAATCTGAAACTGACATCTATAACTAATGCCTCATATAAGCAATATCTGAATAAAATTTGTGAGCCTTTACACTTAGTTTCAAAAGGCTTTTCTGTTATTCTTTACTCTTTTATGCAAGCTGTAGGGAGGTTCTTTTAACCGACACACACTTTGTGAGCTATCATAGTGTCCAACATCTAGTTTCCTTGTGGGAAAACCTCGCGTTGGAGAGAGATGTCATACTCTTTCCAAGGAGTATAACCTAATCTAAGTGATCACATCTGTAACTATCATCCATATAGAAATGAGAATAATCTGATAATTTGTACCCGTGTCGTCTCATAGTTCTAGGTCATGTAAACATACCCAACTTGGTGGTAAATACTGCTCCCTTTAATCTGTATGCTATTCTGTAGGAAACCTACTTTAAAACTAGTATAACTGGTTTATAATGAAAACCAATTGTATATCTATTAATTTAAATCGTAACTGAAACTGTAAAGTGAATTCTATGTCTAAGCTGAGATCAAAAGATTAAATCTTTATTAAAATCTAAAAATAACTAGTCACGGGATGCTTAAAGCATAGTAATTTTTGAAATAACAACATTCAAACTAGGACTAATAACCCATGAATCTATTTCATGTCAAATCATCATAAAACTCATGCTAAGTAATGAAAATATTGATAATTCAAGTCTAAATCTGGAAATTACTGCAATACACATAAAAATACAATAGTAGATATGTAATTCAACATCTAAATCACTTGAAATCTCATAATCTTGCAAACAACAATATTAGGTATGAACCCTAATTTGAAACTCATGTAACTTTATAATTAAAACTAGTTTTGGGCACAAGGATGAAAGAATTATCCTTGTTGAAAAACCTCACATACCTTAATTAATGATTAGATAAAGAAACTTGAACTTTGAGTTCCTATTTTTCTCTTGAAGATAGATTCTTGAAGTTTTTGGATTGGAAATCTTTAATTTTGAGCTATCTTGGAAAAAGAATGGTGGAATTTGGATTTCTTGGAGATGAAGATTTGAGTTCTAAGGTTTCCTTGGAGACTAATTTTGATGAAAATATGTATATAATGTTTGGAATAGTATTAATTCTGTGTTTTACACGATTTGGAGGCTTGAAAAAGGATTAAATTGCCCTTTTAAAATTTTACTCGGAACTAGAAAATCCTGATTTTGCCACCCACCGCAACGCGCTGCTATCGCGGTGGCTTACTGAAAAAGGTACAATTGCCATTTTGGCCTCTGGCGCGACACGGTGAAATCGCGTTGTGTTACTGGAAAAGGGACTTGTGCCATTTTGCACTCTACCGTGATGCGGTGTCTGTCCAATTGAGAATTTTGATGCGACACAGGCTAATCACAGTGAGCTACTAAAATGGGATGAGTGGGAAGATAATTGTAGTGATCCACTAGAAAACGGACAACCGTGAATCTGTTCTTTACCGCGACACGGTGCTTATCGCGATGCCCTACCGCTTTCACCAAAATCGCCATAACTTCTTAACCGAGTATCGAATTTAGGCGAAATTGGTATCGTTGGCTAAGCCAATTATCTACACATTGGTGGATCTAGAACTTGAAAATTCTATATGTATCAAGAGTTACTCATTTTTGAAGTTTACCCTTGACATTTTAGGAGTGAAACTGAGCTAGAAAAAGTATAGGGTATTACAGTAGTACCTGCGAAGGGTTAGGAAGAAAAGAGAGCAGGAAAACTGACGTCGCTTCGCTGGAAACTGATGGAGTCGCTGAAAAGGGTTGACAAAAAATTACCAGAAAGAGTATTTGCCTCTTGGTGTGTACGGCGGTCGGTGGCGGAGGAGTCGCGGCGCCGGAGATATGTCAGTCACTAATATTTTAGAATAATATTTGTAATATTTGACCTAATTTAACTCTTATTATAATATGCTTGTTAGTTAACCTAATTAAATACTCCCTACATTCACTTATATTTGTCATGTTTCGCTTCTCAAGAGTCAAGTCGTATGAATTTTTACCAACACTTTAAGATGTATTTTTTCTCATCATATTTATATGATGCAACTTTTAGCATTTTTCATATAGTTTCTGAACATCTAAATTTTTAAATTTAAAATATTAAATTAATCTACTTCAATTTTAGCTTCAAAGTTTAGTCAAATTGACTTTCACAAAATAAAATATAACAAGTAAAAATGAACAAACAAAATAACTAATTTGGTGTATGCGCTTTGCAGTATGTTGTGTCGATCTATATAAAATGATATAAAGAATAATTTCTTCAAAAAGAATTATTAACGTTACACTAAATACAATATTTGTTTAAATAATGAAGGTATTATAAAATAAAAATAAAATATCATATCAAACTTAAAAGAAAGGATGCAACTTTAGAGAATTTTAGAAGTACTTTTATTTACTACTTGAATCTATATATAAAATGTATTAAAAGGTGGCCATTCAGAAACCACAAAATTTGCTCTCTAAGCTTGTTAAGCTTGCCATCAAGTTGACAATTTGACCAACTAACTTGGGTGTTCAAATTCAATTTGAACAAGTCATTTGGTATTCAAATTCAATTTGAATAAGTAACTCATGATGTTCAAGTTTAATTTGGCTATTAACTATTATCTCTCATTAATGACATTCAGACATATATATGTCACATGACATTCATATTATATAACGCTCCGCTTGGATGTCATTAGATAGTGTGCCTCGTTAAAAACTTACTAAAAGATTCAGTTGAAAAAAATCCAGTGAAGAAAAAAACAACACACAACTTATAATACGCCTTTAGTGTTTCCTATTAAAAACCTTATCAGAAAAATCCGATTGGAACAAAATCTTGATTAAGGTGAAAAGAACACAACATATATTTTAGTCCCCCTGATGGAAACTTTATTTGATATTAGTAGACGACGCATTCTATCTTATATCCCAGCTTCTCAAATATTATTGTTGACAATGCTTAGTGATTAGATTTTTCAGTTTGTCAACTGATCAAATTTGCTGAACATTTGTTTCACCTTTCTTCTCAAGATCATAAATGAAGAACTTTTATGAAATATATATTGTTCCATCTTGTTTAATGTATAGTTCCTTCAATTGAGCTATAGTTGCAATATTATTTTCACACATTATAGTTGAGATATATTTCAAAGGAAACCACGTGTTTATTGAATATGTTGAGTTATTGATCTCAACCAAATACACTCTCGACTTGCTTCATGAATGACTATTATTTTTGAAAGAATTGAAGAAGTGACAGCTACTGTTTGCTTCATCAGACGCCATGAAGTAGTTATATCTTCATATGTAAGTAGTCATGTTGATTAGATAAATACCTTTTCAATGTATGTCCATTTATGGAAAAATATTTCATTTGTCAAATGGTCCGAGTAAATATTCAATAATACATATTATTAACTGCCTCATTAAAAACATTGTCAGAAAATTTTGTGGGACAAAACCTTAGCTAAGGAAAAAAGAGTATAGCATGTATTTTACTGGCATCGAATATAACATCATTTTACTCTTGTAAATGATGCTCCGCAATTCATAAGTGCATCAAGTGCACTAAAACATGGTACTTACTAACCATATTCATGAGATCAAAATTGATCTTTTTTCAAGTTAAGCGATCTTATAATCATTGGGGTATTCAATGGAATCACTTTATAACCTTTTAAATCCTTCAAAATTTTTTATATAACCTTTTTCATTGTCACGACCCAGAATAGGATCATGATCGATGCTAAGGAGGTTAGGACTCCAAAGCAAGCTTTATCAGAATTCTATAAAAAATTGGATAGAGTTTCCTTTGTTTTTGGTCCTAATAAGAAAATTTCCTGTCTCAGTTCCACAACCCAACAACCCAACATCACAACCATCACAACAAACACCAACACCATTCACCAAAACCAATAATAATGTACCAATACCACTAATAACAATAAAAAATCCATCTCCAAACATGAGAGGAATTCAAATACGCCACAAGTATAAAAATAATGAAGTAATACTCAAAACTCTAAAGACATGACTATGAAGCAACTTTGAGAGTTTTCAAGAAGATGAATGTAAAAATAAATAAGCTTTGCCCACGCGAACAAATGTGGGGCTCACCAAGAATATGCCACTCGAATCCTTTAGCTAATAATATCCTCACCATCACTTGTGTTCTTTGTAAAAATATAACGCCCCGAGTCTGGTACCCCAGACGCTACACGGTGCTCACAATCCCGAAGGACCATAAGCTAACCCATGCCTGGTACCTGTTGCTATAGCTGAGTAATAATACTGTATAATATGGCATAATGGGTTGAAATGGCATAAGGTTCAAAATTATAATACTGATAAAGAAAAATAATAAAATCTGATAAAACATCAGAATCTAAAATACTAAATATTGTCTGAACATCTAGTCTGAAAAGCCTCTAAAACTGTCTAAACTTTGGAGTTGATAGGATGAGACCCCAAATAACTCCAACTACTAAATATAAATGGAGATACTGAATGAATAAACATGTCCTCGAACTATGAGGACTCACCACTACTCTGTCTGCTGAAAGTCTGATCTGCTATGGGTGCTCTGGAGCCCGTACGTCTGAACCTATGGTATAAAACACCATAGCATAAAATAAAAGTATACATCAATACATTTGAATGTACTATTATGCAAAGTAAGGTAAGGATGGATGCAAGGGTTCATATGCATGAACAATAACAACTAAATAACATGAGTATGACTGAATGATAGTACATACATGAATACGTGAACTGTAACTGAGATCGTGATGATATTGAATACTGAGTTTGAATACTGGTTAACTGATGTAATTGATAACTAATATACTATTTACTAAGTGACTGTGTCTGACAGTCCTATTTTTGATGGAACTAACTGAGTTCCGTATTGAGCTGAGTGACTGTATTTGATAGTCTTGAAATCTGTAGAACTATCTGAGTTCTTTACTGACAATTGAGACTGTGCGAGGTAATCAACTAACTGATATGCCCCTTTTTGAACTGTTTGGAGTCCAACCTATAACCCAGTTGGAAGGGTGTCAGTACCATGCCATGGGTAAAGACAAGCTGTGAGTTAACCTTCTTTGATAGGGAGCTCTTTCGTCAATCCCTAATTGGTAGGAGAACCCGAATGAGATGTATTAACCCTAGACTAGTAGGGTTATATCTGAACCTACACTGGCTATGTAGTTCTAGAACGCAAGGATTCTTTCTAAGGATCACACCCCCTGCTAGTGGGTGAGCCCCCGTTCTTGGGTTTACTCGGTGCTGAATCCTACTCCCAACTGAATAGACACTGGACTGATTTCCTAGTTCATACTAGGCTAGACTGATCTATTATTGATTGTACTAATTAACTAAATTGAACTGAGTTTATTGAGCTCCATTTACTAATGGAATACTACTGAGTTATGTTAGCTGACTGAGATTGCTGAGCACTGAACTGAATACTGAATGGGACTGGATTGATATTGAGTTTACCGAGTTTTCCTGAGTTTTGTAACTGAACTAGAGTACTACTGATCGTGACATGACTGAGACTATTCTGTAACTGACACTGGCTCTAGGCACACAGCTAAATTGTTGGGTATTAAATACCCTTGGGACTCAATAGCATGAAAATAATAAGACATGACAATTCTTGAATACTTGAAAATAATCAACAACTCACAATACAATCTATGAGGCATTTTATCAATCACTTGAAATTCGTGAACTTGCACATAAATAGGAATGCATGCTAACATGTCATAATTTCATTGAACTAATCTCATGAATATTCCATCAAACACTTACAAGGCATAGCTTTATACTTTGGCATGAACAACAATGCTAATACATCATGACTACTATATTAATTCATAATTCAGGGATTTTTACATAAGAAAATCAAAGTTCAACTTATATTCCACCATAATACCAAGAAATACATTAAAGATTTCAACTTGAAATACATACCACAACATCAACATGATTACATCTAAGCTCCCAACATATCACAATTTTATGTTTTAAAAAGAAGTTTCTTGAAATCCAAGGGTGGAAGGGACCCTTGGATGAACACTTTACACACCTTGTTGAAGAATTTCTAGAAATTAATGGTGGAAATATTGAGTTCTTGATTTGAAATTTAAAAATCTTAAGGCTTGTTCTTGAGAGAAATTGAGAAAGAATGAGTTTATTTGATTTCTAGGGTATTAAATTTTGTGTTTTGGGGGCTGAGGGTCGGGGAAAAAAGACCCAAATATCTCCAAGAATGCGGTCTTTTAAATACTAAAACTAGGTTACTAACACACAGGTCGATGTGGCGCGTTGATGGCATCAATGCGATAGTCAACGCATCGCATCAAGATCGCGCTGACTTATTGGAACACTGGTAGCTGGAGAAAATATTAACCAATGTGATAGGCGCACACGGTGCGCCAAGATCGCGTTGGTTCACTATTTTATGATTCCAAAGGAGCTTCAAACAAAGTCCAAAAAGCCCAAAACTTGTCTGGGAACACCTATTGACCTTTCTGATCATGAATTAACTCAAACATAGACACTTAAAGATCATTAAGGTTGTGAAATGAGATTTCCAACTTTCAAAGGCTAAAAATAAACTAAGTCTGAATACTTAGCTAGAATTTTCTAAGTCTGGGGCCCCTTAACAAGCTTAAATGACTGAATTAAGCTAGAAATTTTACGGGGTCTTACGATATCTCCCCCTTGAGAACATTCATCCTCGAATGAGACTGACTGAACTGAGAGTACTAGTAGGCTGAATCTACTTCCTGGACGTGAACATCTAGGACCTGATTATAGGACTGATATTATCGACATGCTGAATTTCATACTGAGTATGCACATCTGATGCATGAGTACTTGACTGAGATGATTCATGAATGACTGGTAGTACTGGTAATTTGAGTTTCTCATACTGATCATGCATTTTGATACATGAATAGATGATTGAACTGACTCATGAACATATGACTGAGTACGCAATGGTAAATGATACCAAGTTTGTAATGAAAATCTGAGCATGAAACTGAATAAGCTTAAGGAAAGCCATTACCTTAGGCTGAGTCTGAATTAGTGAAGAAGAGGTGAGTATACTTGGTCTGCATATCTGCTTCTGCTTCCCAAGTAACTCCCTCAACGGACTAATTTTGTCAAACAACTTTGACTAGAGAGATTTTGGGACATTATTGAGCCTGAAGTGTGATACATGGACTGAATATCAGGCACTGAACTGCGCCCCTGAATACATGGCTCATGTCTGAGATTGGAACTTAAGGGTCAACCTATGAGTAACCACCATTCCAAACTTGATTCATTATGTGAAAAAAAGCTGAAGGGTTTAGGACATGGTAGCTCAGGGGTTATAGAGCATCTCCCCCTGGGACATTATGCCCCTTGAAGAATACTGACTTGGCTAAGATACTAAGGAAAACTGGGATGATGTACAGGGCACCTACGAACTGAGTCGTGACTGGATATGATATCTGGGGTCTGAAACTGAGACATGATTAACGAACTGGGATAAATATGCAACTACCTAGTTGCCCTATCTTGGAATAGTTACATTCATGAGACTTTGGATAGTACAAATAAATGTAAAAATGAGAAACCATACGAACTTATCCGTCTGACTGCTAAACTGAATCATGAGTTCTGCGGGCTAACTTATGCTGAAAAATTATACTCGGCTGAGGCCTTTTTCTCACACTCTTTCTATAGAGTTCTAGTGGCTTTAGGGGTGTAAGGAAATCTTGGCATGGTCTGAATATGTTCTGTAATGTGAGTCATGGCCTATGAAATATCATCTAAGATGAAGTGGCTAAGCCTTATGCACTGCAACTGAATTTTCAAGCTTAGAGATATCCCGTGAATATCCTTTCAACTATACTCTCCACCTTATTACAACTCTTCACCTGAGACTACTGAAAATATTTTCATGGGTGCTGAGCATGAATGCATAAGTATACTAACTTATCAGATTAATTAAATGACGGATAACTGAATTACTGGGTCTGCAAGATAGAACTGTACTTAGCCTGAATAACTGAACTGAAACCATAGAGTGTCATGTATACAAGGTAAGGACTAACTGGATAACATGAAATAACTGAGCACAAATTTATATAAACTGTATTATTTAAGAATGTAAGACCAAGCGTATGATATGATTCTAAAATAGTCTATAAACTGAGGTACTAAAATACTAAAAATCTGAGTAACTGATAACTATACGCTATAGTCGAGCAATCCTGATACTGAACCGAGTTACAAATTTGATTACTGGACTGAGACTAAGGCTAACACTATGCTTGAGCTTGTAACATAACTGTAATCGAGTTGGTAACGGGGGATGAACTCACTGTAAGGCATGATAGTAGTAGTCATGAGCTACATGACCTAAGTTTGGAGTTTTTTGTACTCATGAAACATGATTTGCACTACTAAGTAAAATGGAATTCCTCATACTAAGAACTATAAGTACACATAATTCTATGTAAAGTATGTGAATATAAGCTGTGTTCATGGAACTGAGACATAAAACATGCGTAGGTATCATGATGACTGAAGTAAAAAACTTTGAACAGAGGTAAAGCTGGGTTGGGAATCATTCCCACTTTTTACTTTTCTACACGTACTAATATTACTACTGAAATCTAGAAGCCTGACTTTCTGAGATATCATAACCGAACAGCTCCTGTATACCCATTGGGCTATGATAGACTGATCCACTTAGGTGGAGACTGAGAAAGGTTTTGTTAATATTTGGTCTGGCTTTAAAGTTAACTGCTATTCAAAGAGTTACAAAAGACAGATAAACTTCTGAATCGGATGAGGCATAAACATGTGAAAGTGGAGGTTTGTAACGTACCCTTAACCGCATTAGGAGAACTTTCCCGATCTTTCCTGGACTAAAGTGCATAAAGCCTATTTGGGCGCTGCCCACTGACGGCACTAAAAGTGGCACTCTGCTATTCAGGTGACTGGACAGAGTGGAAGAACGACTGTGCTAACTTTGTGGGCCAGGCTTAGGAAAATATCAGACTCTGTGACCCGACTTACCACATCCAAAACAAACATCACTATCGGCTCTACATACCCCTTATGATTCTTACCACATTCTTCGTAAAATGGGTTGGTACGAAAACAACTTGCACTACTCTGGTTCTTGGAACCTGGCGTCTCATCATGACTATCAATCCTGAACTTTGGTACTGGTGCACTAGCTGAAGATGAAACTGGGGCAGCAGATTTCAGGCAGAACTGAGAACGATTCCCACCCTCTAAATTAGGCTAAGAGAAGCAGAAACTACCAGTTCTAGATCTCTTATTTTCTCTCTTCTTCTTCTTAAGATCCTTCTCTTCAATCTGTTGAGCATGGACCATAAGCCTAGATATGTCTGTATTCTTGATCAACATCGCAGTTCTGCACTCCTTAACCACTCTACCCGATAACCCAGACACAAACTTGCTTATTTTGGATCTATTTGCTGTCACTACATGGGGAGCATACATGGCTAACTGAGTAAACTTAAGGGAATACTCTTTTACACTCATACTGCCTTGCCTGAGATTCATGAACTCTAACACCTTGGCTTCTTTCAGCTCTAAGGGAAAGAATCTATCTAAGAAGGCCGTAGCAAACCCTTCCCACTGTATGGGCTCTGCATCTGCACCCCTGTCTACCTCCCCACTACTTAAATCATATGTGGGATACATCTTGTAGTTGATAGGAGGCTAACTCAGCACTCTTACTGGAAGTCACTCCAATGATATCTATGACTTTCTGAACCTGATCGAGGAACTCTTGTGGATCCTCTTCTGGCTTATATCCTGAGAATAAAGGAGGATTCACTCGGGTAAAGTCTCGAATCCTGACTGCAGCAATATTGGCCACTAGGTTGGCCAGAACATCAGTTGGCCGTTCATTCTGGGCTGCTATTGAATTAGCTAGTGTAGTGAATATAGTTTTGAATTCTGTATGAGAGACATACTAGTCCCCAAGGGATCTACCTGAACGTGCTGAAGTGTTGACTAGTTTCTGGTTCTGCTTTTGTTAGTCCTTTTGGGAGGCATATTCTATAACCTAAAGGAAGAAGCAGATTAGAATGAGAGTCTAACTCGAGCTCATGCTCACTCGCACGACATGAATACTGAAATAAGGAAAACAGTTCCTACAACATCTTATAGCCTCATGTACATAAGTGTGGCGCGCTACACACCCATGCATAAGACTCTACTAGATGCGACTTTCAGACTTCCTAGGACTCTATTAATCCTTAGGCTCTGATATCAATTTTGTAATGCCCGGAGTCTGGTACCTTAGACACTACATGGTGCTCACAATCCTGAAGGACCACAAGCTAACCCATGTCTGGTACCTGCTGTAATAATTGAGTAATAATACTATATAATGCAGAATAATGGGCTGAAATACCATAAGGTTTAAAACTATAATACTGATAAAGAGAAATGATAAAATTTAATAAAAAATTAAAATCTGAAATACTGAATACTGTCTGAACATCTAGTCTGAAAAGCCTCTAAAATTGCCTGAACTGTGGAGTTTATGGGACAAACCTCCAACTAACTCCAATTACTAAAAATAAACGTAGATACTGAATGACTAAACATGTCCTAAACTATGATAACTCACTACTACTCTGTCTGCTGAAAGTCTGATATGCTAAGGGTGCTTTGGAACACATACATCTGAACCTATGGTAAAACACCAAAACATAAAAGAAAAGTATGCGTCAGTATGTGTGAATATACTGGTACGCAAAGTGAGTTAAGTCTAGATTCAAGGGTCCATATGCATGAATAATAACAACTGAATATCATGAGTATGACTGAATGAGAGTACATGCATGAATAGATGAACTGTAACTGAGATCGTGATAATACTGAATACTAGTTAACTGATTAAACTGATAACTAATATACTATTTGCTGAGTAACTGTGTCTGACAGTCCTGTTTCTGATAGAACTAGCTGAATTCCGTATTGAACTGAGTGACTGTATCTGACAGTCCTGAAATCTGTAGAACTATCTGATTTCTTTACTGACGATTGAGACTAAGAATGTGGGAGGTAATCATCTAACCGACATGCCCCTTCTGAATTGTTTGGTGTCCAACCTGTAACTCCAGTTGGAAGGGTGTCAGTATCGTGCCACGGGTAAAGACAAGCTGTGAGTTAACCCTCTCTGACAGGGAGCTCTTTCGTCAACCCCTCGCTGGTAGGAGAACCCAAATGAGATGTATTAACCCTAGACTAGTAGGGTTATATCTTAACCTACACTGGCTACGTAGTTCTTGAATGAAAGGATTGCTTCTACGGATCGCACCCTTTGCTGGCGGGTGATCAGTAATCAGTAACAGTATTCTAGTTCTACCTTTTCACTAGTGAGGGTTATAACAGTAATCAGTAAATACAAGGTGCACTAGGTCTAACGATCCCGCCGTTAGCTATGGGATTCAAATCAAGATCTATTCCTATTTATACTTGTAAATAATATATATTCATATGAAAGAATTTTCAGAATAGAGCATAGCTTTAAAGTTCACATCAAATCATATTACAAATAAACTTGAATAAAACACATGTCAAAAATACTTATTTATCATGTAAGTGAAGAACTTTCATAAATCAGCGACCTTATCCCAAGTAATGGTAAATATGTCTTATGAACATCTGAAATACCCAATTTCAGTATCATCTCAAGTAAAAGACTTGCCCCACATGTAATTTTAAAGCATTCAATAATTCTTGGTTTATTAAAACCATATATAAAATATGCAAGTTATGAAACAAAAATCATGGGAAGGTTACTACTTATAGTATACGTCGGAATACCAAACTTGTCACCTCGAACGCTTCGTATCACTTTTTTAGATAAAATCTATAACCATATCATATCAATCTGATGTTAATTTTCTTATTTAGGCTAACTTCATGATAAAATTAGATAACCCAACTCTCAAGGTTTCATGGTAACTTTCAATTCATCGAACTTTATATCTAAAAAAACATCTTATTGTCCATAATTCTTGTCTTAACAATTAAATTTCAATACCCAAACTAAACTACCTAGACTAAAAATTATGATAAAAATGTGGAAACGAATTTACCTTAAGCCCAAAATAAAATCTCGATCAAACCCTTAAATTTTTTGTCATTGAACGAGCAATTTTGATCTTCTTTTTCCCATTTTTACGTGAGATTAGGCAGAATCGCTATCTACCCTTGGTAATTGTTGTCGTTCTTTCCACTGATAGTTAAGGTTAATGCCTTTTATTATAATTAGTTAAATGGGCTTTAAGCCCACACTATCTCTTTCTCTTTTTTCCTTTTATTTTTAATATGGGCTCTAGCCCAGTTTCCCATTCTTATATATATTTTTTTCCTTTTTAACTATAATTACTCACTAATTTATGATTTAGGGTATTACATTAAACTAGCTAGATATGACAATAATTCATTATATATATATATATATATATATATATATTCAAACTTTAAGTATTGTCAGAATGAAACAAACCTCATTTCATCCACCACAAGAGAACACTTCTAATGCAAGGAACTTTACAAAATCTTTATGCTCCAAGGCATAAGTCATTCTTTATATCTTACGAATTTGAATTTTCACATAATGACTCATTTGTACCCCACTGGAATTATACTTTTGATATTTGAATTATAAGTCCAAATATTCACTTTTAAAGTGAAATAAACTATTTAAATTATTTATTTTTATTTGGCGAATAAATTATCTGTCCATACTCTTTGACAAATTTGCATTCAAGATCCTCGATACTATTTATAATATTGAGCATCATATTATATCAAAGATATCATCAACGGTTGTTTGATATCGATTTTAAAAAGACATAACTTATGAAGATCTCTTCATATGCATTGCTATTCAGGAACCTGAACCTTTGATAAGTTTTATGAAGTGCTATGTTAGTGCTTTTTCAAAACACTTGCCTCATTATCATGACCATCTTAATCATATTCTCCTTTTCTTTTTCAAGGAGTTTTACCTTCAAAACCGATTGGTCTGTCATGCTTCAAGCATACCGTAGACTCTTTCCTTTTACGAACTTTTCATTAATGAAGCATTTACAGTTGAATTATCGTATAGAGTCAATAAACATATCTGAAAATTAGTTTGCAATATTTTGCAAATGAATTGTCTCTTGAACTTCTAGTTCACATATATATTTCTTATGAGGATCAAAAACGTTTATTTCATATATAATTTTCAGCTGTTAATCAACTCTCCCCCTAATAGTAGAAAATCTAACATTTATCCCAATCTTACTTTGGAATCCATGTTTATGCGTTGTGGTGGAGAGTCTTGTTGGCTTGATGCATATAAATGCTGCTATGTTTTAAACTAGGTAGCTTGTTCGTGCTACGCACAATTATTAAAAGCTACATCAAATGTGTAAATTAATATTTTCATAATATTGCAATATAAAGAACTTTGTAGTTTCCAAACTCAAATAGATCAAATTCAATTATCTACACTTAGTTCAATATTTACATTACCTCACTAAATTCAAGCTAGCAGTGACTTCGAAGATCATCTGAACAAATCATACAAGAACATTTATTATTTGGAGAAAATTATCCCATATAGTATTATTAGATTCGAAATTACAAATTTTAGCAACACTTTTAGATAATTGCATTAATAGCAATTTCATTGCAAATTATAGCAACTTATTAAAATATATATTATTTTTATTGTATTTTCAAAATTTATTTTTTAATTATATAATTTAAAATAAGTTCCATATTTATAGAATTGTAATCAATATTCCCCTTAAATAGTGTATTGATAATTATGATAAATATGTATTATATTTTATTTAAAAGATTGCACACTTTTATCAGATACTTTTATTGAAAGAAAAAATGTATTATGACATAAAGAGCTTTTTAATTCTCCAAAAAAAATTCAGAAGAACATTTCTCTTTGTCCATTCACATACTCAACCTTCAAAATTTAATTAAAACTCAGTTCTCCATTAATGTACACAAGATTTTTCTTGAAAAAAAATTGGGGCTACGATATTGCATCTCTTCGCGTAAAATCTCAAAATTGATCTATTTAGAGTTTTTCATTCTCTATTGTGATAGATGTTCATAAGTCATAACCCCAAATTTGTCATTTCTAAACCCAAATTTGATTCTACTCCTTCGCGTAGAAGTCCTGGAATAATCGAGAATAGTATTGATTTAGGTTGTTTCACTCCATCTCTTCTATCTAAGTGTAAGAAAAAGATTGTTGAAAGTGGGTCTCACAACAAGAAGAAAAATCAGTCCTTGTCCGATAAAATTAAAGTTTTGTTTGTTGATGAACCATCGAAGAAGCTCAATTTGAACATGCATATTGAAAAAAATCTCAACAAAAAGGTTGTTATTCCTCAAGATAAGATGAATTATAAGGGAAAGAATATGGTTAGTGAACAAGTGTCGGACTCCAATTTTGAGGATGAGATTCCATTACTCAAACGAAAAAATCCAAGTGTGGAGGCATACATAGACATAGATATTGTATTTTGATATTTAATTATTTGGTTATTACTGTATGTTTTCTTAAGATTGTTGGTATGAACGAAGTTTAGTTTTCGTATTTAAGTAGTATTTATAAAATGTTATGCTACTTTAACATTTGTTTCGCATTTTACATTGTTGAATGAAGTTGATATGAACTAAGTTGCATCAGATGGTATTAAATTTGGTATCAACTACATCAAATTATACATTTTTTGATTATGCAATTAGTAACATTTGACATGAATATTGTATTTTCGATTCTGCAATTAGTAACATTTCGATTCTTTCAAATTATATTCTAAATATACGCATACATATATTTCATGCCATACACACATATTCTGACCTTCATACCTATTTGAAATATTTCTCACATATATTAACATACACAAGATATATGCACAAACATATAGTGATATGCATAATTGAATGTCGTGTGTACTTATATATTGTATGTATGTAAGTGTATGTACAGTGATACATAAGATATACACTTAATATACGTCAAACAAACATTCGTCTCTTTCATTGCCGGTGGTAGAATAATTGTATTGTTACACCTCAAATCCTATTGGGGCGTACAAGCACCCGTAACTGTGAAGGCCCGAGAGAACCGATCCATAACCTAGTACATATCATTCATGTAACTATAATAACCAAAGGTTTTGTTATACCTGGACATAATGCATTGATGGGAAATAAATGATAACTAAATGATAAATGGGAACTATATATACTATACTTGGCCATTAGGGCCATAAAATCTTAAAAGATAAGGCTCTATCATGCTTGACTTTACATTGGTCTACAAAGCCTATAAAAGATACATAGACGCTTAGTTAAGGTCGGGACAAACCCCTGCCTTACTCTTAACTACTGTACAGTACCAAAATATATGAAACGAACTCGAAAAGCCCCTAATCAAACTGCAGCTCACCAATAGTCATTGGATATACCTGCTCCTACTGGGGAGGTGTATGAGCTGAAGTAGCTGTGCCTGAAACATGAAATATAGGTCCCCCATGAGGGACGTCAGTACAAAAATATGTACTGAATATGTAAGGCTGAAGGTAGTACACATGATACGAAATCTCTATAGAAATCAGGTACAAGTGAATAAATAGTGCTAGTAGACCACATTTACATATATTTGTAAGATTAGGTACATTACATTCCTTTCTTCATTTTACCTTTGTTACTTCATAATCTTTGTAAATCATATAATACAAATGACTAGCTGATCAGTGGGAAATAGATAAATTGGGATTGACCATGCTAGGCTTACGCCCCTGAGCTGCCACCCATAAATAAATATTGGGATCAGTCCATGCTAGGCTTATGCCCCTGATCTTCCACCCATATATAAAGGTATCAAGATCGGCCCATGCTAGGCTTATGCCCCTGAGCTGCCACTTGTTTTACAGATTGCGTTACTTAATTTACTTAGCCTTTGAGGTGGTTACTTTGGTGGTCATAATATTATGGTACCTTAAAAGATTAATCTACCAATAAGAGACATGTAAATAGGCACTTAATGCAACAACAAAGAGGTAGGGAGCGTTTGGTACACAAATGAAGTGTTTAGGAGCTAAAACTAGCACATGGGTCTTATTTGAGTAAACGGAGAACTCTTGAAACTTTCTAGTGAAAATAGACGTGTAGGCTTAATAATAAGCATGTATTGAGGTGTTTTAACATGTTAGAGAGTGGGAACAAGGTCATTGGCTACATAGGATATATATAATACGCTGCTATTATGTATCACTTGCTATAGGATAACCTAGGAAGCTTACTTGATGAAATAAATGTTCGATTTCATGCCAAAGAGTGCAAAATAGAGTATGCCTTACATACCTGGTTATGTAACTCTGAAACTAATCCAACTTGATTTCCCACCTTTTAGATTACTTATCTATAATAGAATATATAGTAAATTAATGTTAGCAACCAACCAACACATTTAAGCTACTTAACTTTATCAAATAGTAACCGAGCAGTAAGCCCTTAACCTATCAATCGAGGGTGTTATTTTAACATTTTCCCCCTCTAATTACACCTGCATGCCATACATGTTCTTATAAGATTCACCGAAACCACCTTGGCTTCATTATACCCTCCAAACAGTACGTAAAATGAATTAGACAGTAAACATATGTAATAATTAGTTCGGTGGTGTACCGCCACACCTTTCTTCTATATTTCAATTCAAACTAGTCACACCTTTCTCCAACATCAACCTGGCAGATCATAACATATACATACAAAACAGTCTATAAAACAATTCCTAATCTCTTTGATTGTAGCAATCAATTATTGAACATCATCTCTTGAGTTCTCAATAACAACGCATCCATAATTTTCTCTCAAATTCGTATGTAAGGATAACAAAATAGAGCAGTTACCTTACCTCAATTTTGCAACTTATTCTTTTAATTTGAACTCCTCAAGAACTTCAACTTTCACTTTCCTTCATATTTTAAACCAAAGAAGAAAAGAGATCTCTTAATAATAAAGAAAAAATGAGCAAGTAGCTTATTCTATATTTGTAATACCCTGTACTTTTTCCTAACTTAAAATTGTCCCAAGAATGTTAGAAATTTTCTTTGAAAGATGAATCCACTTTTGTACATGTAGCATTTTTAAGATTTTCACTTTTTTTCATGTGAAAAATTGAATTAGCTTTCTAATGATATCAATTTCGTCCAAATCCGATATCAGAAGAGAAAGTTATGACCAAAATACAGAAGGCAGTTAGAACCACCCAGGTACGACGGTGGAGGCCGACGGACCATTGCCCATACTATCGCAGCGAGGCAGTGAGACCACTTTCTGCCTAGAAGTGATGGCACAGACCGACAGATCGTCTAACCAGCGACAGACCATCGCTCAGGCCATCGCAAGAGAGACAGTGAGGCCTCATTCTGCCCAGGTGCGACAGTTAGGACCGACGGACCATCGACCTAGCGATGAACCGTCGCACCTACCGTCGCATGTTCTGTTCAGTTATTTTAAAGTTATTTTTGAAGGGGTATTTTGATCTTTTACCACCCGTTTATATACCTAGTAATATCTGACCAAAGCTCAGAAATCATTATTCAACTACATCATAAAAAATTAGGGTTTTCTCTCTAAGATTAATCCCAAGAACAAAATGCAAATCTTCTTCAAGAAACTAGGAGATTCATATTCGTCAAGTTCAAGAAATTTAAGAAACTCACTACCAGATATGCATAGTATTCATTCATGGACTCCTTTCATCCATGAAGCCCAAGAATCTCTTTTTTCATAGTTCAAGTATATGAATATGTATGAATTCCATGTTGGGTTTGCTTTTATTCACCTTGATAATGCCCCATTAAATTCTATTCCATGTTTTAATGATATATCGTAAGTGGAATTTATTATTATAGGTGTAGCTTCATGTGAATCCATGATTAAACACTTGAATGATGAAATTAGAGATGAAACATAATGTTTATTTTTTGTATAATGTTGTCTAGATATAGTATACCTACCATGTGTTTGATTAAATGCCTATGTGAAGGAAAAATGACCAACTAGTATGATATTATGAAATCCCCATTTATGTACAAGTTATGCATATTACATGTTTGATGAAATGCTTCAATAAATGTACTATGGATTGTGCTATTGGTCATATGTTCAAGTAAGTCATGCTTTGTGAGTTTCTTTTCATCGAGTCCTGGGGATACTTGTACCCAAAATATTAGTTGTGTGACTAGAGCCATGTCATGTTTTCACGATACTCTCAGTCAAGCCATGATCCTTAGACTTCAGACAGTCTTATTGATACGCCCAAATTACAACTCTCGTGAGAAAGTGTAAGCGGTCGCTGTCAAATATAGAACCCAACTAGGTTGGGTGTCGAATCCCACAGGGAATATGTGGTCACTAAGTGTTGCAATTATTAGTAGATTGTTGGTCGAAAATTCCAAGGAAAAGGGGGGTTTGATTTATGCGTGAACTAATAGTATCAAAATAACGAATGAGATGATGTATTTAGTAAGATTTAATCACAGAGAATGATAAGTTAGGGTTATGTCCACCTTGTAGTTTCTACTTCTCTATTAACTATGAGTAATGAGGAATTTAGACATGCATGCACTTATAGAGAATCGTATTCTAATTCTAAATCCAAGTGTTTCTCAACCATCAAGGATTTATTTCACTTTAGCTCTGTCGAGCCTAAAGTGTATAACAAATGGTACAAATTCTCCAAGAAGTTAATCCGGTTAAGGCATTAACGTGTAAATAGAGGTTGGAAGCCCTATTTCCTTGTCACACTCTCTTTTCCAAACATGTAACTTTTCTCTCGAACAAGTTAATGCTATAATGGCGTGTTCTCTATGTTTGCAACCATGAGAATTCAATTAAAACGAAGAGAGTAATGATATAAGTAGCATACACATCAAGAATTCACAAACTCATAGCAATAGATAGTATCTTACAAGGTTTCCATAACCCTAACAGAGAAGTTTAGCTACTCATGAGTACAACGGAATCACAATAGACATAATCATCATACCACAACCTAGAACAAGCTTGGCGATGGAGATGGTTATAGCGTCAACTAGAGGTTGACGTTTTGCCCTCTAGCCGTTGCCCAAGTCTAGCGTTATTCTCTGTCCAAAACTTACAGAATCTGAAAACTGAATAATGAATAATGATTAATGATAATGATAATGATGCTGAAAAATTTAGCAATAAGGTTTTATATAACATCCTTGTCCAATAAGTTGCTACTGTATCCTTAAGTCTTTAAAAATACTGGGTTTGCCCGGGAAAAAGTTCCCATGCATCACTTTCAGTCCAAAAGCTGCCTTCCCTCTTATGTGAAGTTTTCCTTTGCTGCCCACAGGTCCACAAAGTGCTGAAATCTTCATCATTAATACCTGAAAAACATGCTAATCACGTAGGTCAGCTCACTTAAAGGAAAATGGACTAAAAGTGCAGGAATTATATATTTTATCCTCAAAACTTAGCTAAAATATGGGTAAATTATGGTTATTAGGGGTATAAATACGCCCAACATCACCACCCCACACTTAAAGCTTTGTTCGTGCTTGAACAAAATATTACATCAATGCAAACACCTAACTAGAATTTCACAATAGCAACACAAAATGTTCAACAAGACATGCATGACAATTATTAACAAAGAGTAGGTTTCTTGCTCAATACTAGAAACAACTCAACCTCCAACAAAGACTCATTAGGATGGTTAGTTCGTATCCACAAGTTATGCCACTAATAAACATATAAGATTACCCAACAATCATCAACCATGTGTGTCTCACACAAGATATCACCCATAATCACTTACAGTTTTGCATTTTTTGAAACATGGGTATAAGACTCTCCTTGCTCTCACTCTCACAAAGAATTCTTATATTGCAATTGATGACCATAGAATTGTCCTTAGTGTAATGCTCCACTAATATCAGAATGCTAAGCTTAGGATCAAATAGGTCTTTACAGGTTGTAATGTAGGCTAAGGGACAGGTAGGACTATTTTGGCCAGAAATAGTGACTATGTTCCCTAAGCGCTTTAATACACTACAGTATGTCATTTACACCAACTCTTAACAACCACTCTACCTTCTTTCATCTACCAACCCCTTTTCACCCAATTTGTTATTCAATCATAAACACATCTATTTATTATTATTTTTTTCTTTTTTTTTTCTTCATTTGTTAATAATACTTTTTATTACCAAAAAGTATTATTATTATTATTATTATTATTATTATTATTATTTTTATTAAGCATCCCTATGATAGCCATCTTTTTCACAATATGTTTGCAATAAGTTAAGAATCCCTACGATAGCCACTCTTTTTCACAACATTTTCAAGCACCAATACACTCTGAGACATTATTGTCACCAATTTCCTCTTATTTTGCCACATGATTCTACAATTTAAAGCACTTAGGAATTCGGATCAAATTATGGTCTTGAAAAAAAAATGAATTAGGCTACATATGAGGCTGTCAAAGAAAATAGCTAAAGGCTCAAAGGGGGTTCACTAGGACAATGTACAAAGGTAGGTAAAAAGAAGATAGACAAATTCAGGGCTGCCAAAGAAATGCCTAAATCATCTCCTAAACTCACACTCTTTATTTCGCTTTACACACATACCAGGTAAGTTCTAGCATTAGTCATAACACAGAATATACTATAACCTCACCCACACAAGGCACATGGAACAACTTAATTGGGAGCCTTATAGACTCTTGACCCAACAGATGAATGAATTAAACCACACAATTATTACACAGTGAGTCACACTTAGAGCCTAAATGTCTCAATAGTAATGATTTAGCACAAACTCTTGTCATAATACCATGCCGTCAATCCGAACAATTTTATGCAAAATCTAAAAAAAAATTTAACTAACTAATTACGACTAATTAACTACGACTAATACAAACAAACAAGAATAAAGGTCCTTCATAAATTTGGTGGAGGCGCTGGAACAAATCAGCCTCTGAGGAAAAGGTGGTAGTGGATTTGGAAGAGTTTTCTCCACCACTTCCTTTTTATCTTGCTTTCGATTATCAATCTTTTTAGGCTGGTGACATCTAGGTGTAGTGTCATGGACGTTCTCGTTCTGATTTTCAGCTTCTACAGAATCATCACAATCTGCTTCAGTAACATTCTCTTCCGTGATATCAACCACCTGCTTGTCTTTGGATGGATTTTCCAACACCTTACCACTCCTGGTAGTAATAGCCATACATGATCCGTCATTCCTTGGATTTTGCACCGTGTCACTGGGTAAAGTGCCAGCCTTTCTCTGATTGAATGCTGCCGAAAGTTGACTCAGTTATTGTTCCAGTTGTTTTATTGCAATGGAATGCGAGTCAACCAATTGATTTATTGAGGACAAATCATTTTTTACCTCAGTTACGCCCATGTTGGTTGCCTTCACTCCTTTCCACAGCTTAGCCATCATATCTTCCATGGACATCTTTCTAGAGCCAGACGCCACAGTCTCATAATTTCCAGGAGGAACATACAAACCACTCCTGTCAGTCTTATTCTGCCAACTCCCTAGATCACGGTCCTTGTATCCGGATTTTTCGTAATAGTTCCGACCTTGGTTTCCTTGGGCATTTCCTCGGAAACCCTCCCTGATTATTCAAGTAGTTCGCTTCCTCCCCAGAATCGGAGTCATCTCTTCCCTGTGATACAACGGCCTTAACCTTTTCTGTCTTCCCTGATAATAAATGCTTGGTAAGAAGATCCATCTGTGTTTTCATGTGAGCCATATCTTGGTCACGTTTCTCTTGTCTTCGTCTCTGTTCTGCAGTCATGCCAATAGATATAGTAGAGCTTGCTACCTCAGAATCCCTGGTATGCCAAGCTCAGAATCCCTGGTATGCCAAGCTCTACTTTGCTTTGTCATACGATCCAGCATATCACTTGCCTCAATAAAAGTAAGGTCCATGAATGATCCACCTGCAGCATTATCAACCACTGGCTTAGTCACCGAGTTCAAAGCCCTATATAATATTTCCATCAAGTGGATATTGGTCATCTGATGATTTGGGCACCGCATAAGCTTCTTCTTGAACCTCTCCCATGTTTCGTGGAGAGCTTCAGTTGGAAGCTGTCGAAAATTGCTGATCTCATCTCTTAGTTGTGCTCTCTTGGATGGCATAAAGAATCTTTCTAGGAAAGCGTCTTTCAGTTGCCTCCAATTAGTAATAGAATCAGGAGTTAGCCCGTTCAACCATAAAGTTGCCTCTCCAGATAGACACAATGGAAATAAACGCAACCGAATTGCATTCTGTCCAACTCCTGGATTGTCAAACGACTTGCATGTTGAGATAAAATTGATCAGATGCATATTCGGATCAACGCCTGCAAGTCCACCAAATAACCCCTTGAGTTGTAATAACTGAATCATGGTGCTAGTGATATTGAACTTGGCTCCGGGTGCCAAGGGCGGAGGAGTAATAGCCCCTGTGGTACCAGCCCCATCCAGATCGTCATCATCATCATCAAAAGGAGCCTGCACAACTCGGCGTTCAGGTCTCATTCTAGCTTAACAATCTCTCCTGTTCACAGGTACCGCCACCTCATCTGTACGCCTTGGATTTAGTAACTCATCATCACCTAGGTCCTCATCATCAGGATTTGTTGCCCGACCTAGGTTATCAATATTCTGTTGATGCACTTGAGCAGCTGCCAATGTAGCTAATCTAGCCTGCTCCTATTGAGCAGCCATCCGTTCAAGGTTTTGTTGTGTATCCATTCTGCCAATAAGATGTGGTTCAGGATTTATAGGTAATAATGGCTGACCAGAACTTCGTGTATTTGGCATGCACTCTACCAAACCTGGACAAAACAAAAACAACAAACAAAAAGTAAAATTCGAGAATCTTTGACCAAAGGGTCTATTAACTATCACAAACTTAGTTGACAACCGTATTCCCCGGCAATGGCGCCAAAATTTGATACGCTCAAATTACAACTCTCGTGAGAAAGTGTAAGCGGTCGCTGTCAAATATAGAACCCAACTAGGTTGGGTGTCGAATCCCATAGGAAATACTTGGTCACTAAGTGTTGCAATTATTAGTAGACTGTTGGTCGAAAATTCCAAGGAAAAGGGGGGTTTGATTTATGCGTGAACTAATAGTATCAAAATAACGAATGAGACGATGTATTTAGTAAGATTTAATCACAGAGAATGATAAGTTAGGGTTATGTCCACCTTGTAGTTTCTACTTCTCTATTAACTATGAGTAACGCGGAATTTAGACATGCATGCACTTATAGAGAGTCATATTCTAATTCTAAATCCAAGTGTTTCTCAACCATCAAGGATTTATATCACTTCAGCTCTGTCGAGCCTAAAGTGTATAACAAATGGTACAAATTCTCCAAGAAGTTAATCCGGTTAAGGCATTAACGTGTAAATAGAGGTTGGAAGCCCTATTTCCTTGTCACACTCTCTTTTCCAAACATGTAACTTTTCTCTCGAACAAGTTAATGCTATAATGGCATGTTCTCTATGTTTACAACCATGAGAATTCAATTAAAACGAAGAGAGTAATGATATAAGTAACATACACATCAAGAATTCACAAACTCATAGCAATAGATAGTATCTTACATGGTTTCCATAACCCTAACAGAGAAGTTTAGCTACTCATGAGTACAACGGAAATCACAATAGACATAATCATCATACCACAACCTAGAACAAGCTTGGCGATGGAGATGGTTATAGCGTCAACTAGAGGTTGATGTTTTGCCCTCTAGCCGTTGCCCAAGTCTAGCATTTTTCTTTGTCCAAAACTTACAAAATCTGAAAACTGAATAATGAATAATGATTAATGATAATGATAATGATGCTGAAAAATTCAGCAATAAGGTTTTATATAACATCCTTGTCCTATAAGTTGCTACTGCATCCTTAAGTCTTTAAAAATACTGGGTTTGCCCGGGAAAAAGTTCCCATGCATCACTTTCAGTCCAAAAGCTGCCTTCCCTCTTATGTGAAGTTTTCCTTTGCTGCCCACAGGTCCACAAAGTGCTGAAATCTTCATCATTAATACCTGAAAAACATGCTAATCACGTAGGTCAGCTCACTTAAAGGAAAATGGACTAAAAGTGCAGGAATTATATATTTTATCCTCAAAACTTAGTTAAAATATGGGTAAATTATGGTTCTTAGGGGTATAAATATGCCCAACATCACCACCCCACACTTAAAGCTTTGTTCGTCCTCGAACAAAATATTACATCCATGCAAACACCTAACTAGAATTTCACAATAGCAACACAAAATGTTCAACAAGACATGCACGGCAATTATTAACAAAGAGTAGGTTTCTTGCTCAATACTAGAAACAACTCAACCTCCAACATACACTCATTAGGATGGTTAGTTCGTTTCCACAAGTTAAGCCACAAAGAAACATATAAGACTACCCAACAATCACTAGATATACAATAACATACACACGCAAAATGCATGTAACCACATAATTATATGTGCTGTAAATATCATTCTTATATTTTTACTATATATATGCGACAAGGTAATTGTATGTTTTGTGTATGTGACTGGTGTGTTTACTGTGTTTATATATGTTTTGTTAAAACACTATTGCTAGTTTTATTATTTCTTTAAATCGAATAATTAAGGCCCTAATTTTGCATCTCTAAGTAAAATTTTTCTTTTTTTTTTCCAATCCTAGAGCCCTTAAATCAGTCAATCAAATCCAATGGCTTGCTAATGATTTGTAGTATGTGTATTACAAAATTATGCACACCTAATTGAAAACTGAATCTTCTAAATGCTCACATTCAGTATTCATAATTACAAAAGTTGATATTCCAAAATTTTGTTATCTAATTGTTATAATCTGTGAATTCTATGTGTACTTAATGAACATTAATAAAGAAAATAGAGAAACAGGAAAGAAGAAGACGAGAGATTAGAAGAGAGATTAGAGAATCTGAATTTGTTTATATACTTCATTCAATCAGAAGACAAGGTAATTTATTTATAGAACCATTTTTATGTTAATCAATTTGAAATAAAATCATTTTAGATAAGATTAAGGGATGATTGATATCTGCCATAACTGTAATCCCCCTTTTATGGGTATGTAATATATTTTTCATATATTAAAATTATTTTTTTCTTATTTTTTATCATTAAAATAATATTTTTTTCCTTTTATAAATAATTTTTTGCTATAACTTGCAATGTTGAAAGTATTGCTATAACTTGCAATTTTCTATATGAGGAATGCTATTTACGTTTTTTCCCTATTATTTGTATCTCATGTAATATATCATATGTTAAAAGTTATAACATTTATGGTCTCGCAGAGTCCTTCAGACTTTCGCCCGCTATCTAATATTCGTAAATATTTATGTTTTCTTACGTAGTTTCTAACTTCTAGATACTTAAGGAAAAAGTAAGATCTAACTTTTTGCGTTGCACATGTATATTTGGACTATCTTTGTGCAGCCTTTGAAGTTTGAATTAAAATTATCAGTTTCAAAAAAAAAAAATCATATTCATTTTTTAAGGAAGCTTATTATTAAACTAACTTTCCTATGACTAAGAGGAAACTTACAAACAATATACTTGTGTTCATTCATAAATATGAATAAAGTAGATACCTACTACAAAGATAATGTATGAAGCTTTTAAATTTTATTTCCCTGAAGAAAATTTTTAAAGTTTTTAAATATATAGAATTGGTATTAAAACGAAAGTTAGTAAATCATATTTTTAGGGTAATTCCTATATTTAATGGGTTTAAATGAGATGTAAGTTACAATTAAGGAAATAAATAATGGATAAATATGCTGCAAATGTTGAGCATAAAAACTACAATGTGTAATATGGCTGTAACGTTGAGATTATGATTACGGATGGTACGACCATTATTAGGCAATGTTTTTCTTCATTTAAATAAGAGGATATCATATTTAATTATTGATAATGTCTAATTAATATAGTATATAAATAATAAATAATAAATTAATAAATGAATAAGAAAGAGGAAAAATGAAAAGAATAATGAGAAAAATTAAAAAATAGAAGCATGTCACATCATCATTTTTTTAACCATTAAAAAATTAAAGAAAAAGGATTACTAATTTACTAAATTAATGACAATGACTTTTGAATTTTATAAATTGAAAAAGATATGAGTAATTAAGAAATAATTCTTAAATTTTTTAATATGTCATATAAATAGAAATAAAATAAGAAAATTGTATATTATGGTAAAATATATAAATATATTTAAACTATAGAAAAAGAAGGTAGAAAAAGAAATTTTAAAAAAACTAATAAATTTCATTTATAGTGAGGAGAGAGGAAAAATAACATGTTATAGTAATCATGAAGAGAGATAAATAAAGGATTTTAAATTTTCTTTTGGGCAAATTTTGTAGATTTTATTGTATTATATAAATACAAGCCTTTAATATATGAAGTAAGTTAGAATATAATATTCTTCCTTAGTTTAAGAATTAAAAAATAAAAAAGCAAATTGGAAAAAATAAAATAAGGAAAGTGGAAATGAATAGTACTTATTAATTAAACATAATTTTGGCAAAATAAACGTAAATGATGAGTATAAGATAAAAAGTTATTTTCCTTCCCCTCTTCTCTCGTCTTTCCCATTTTTATTTTTTATTTATCCTTATTTTTTGTTAAGATCCATAAAATCACCATTTTCCTTCAGAATTTTGACATAATTTTTTCCTCTTCCTTTTATATTATGAAAATGTCATCTCAATACTTTCAAATACAACTTATAAATTTATTATAGGTAATATTATATAAAGTAATCCTAAAAAATAAGAAGAGGAAGAGAAGTATCATAATTTTTTTTCTTAACAATATTATATTTATACAAGTTTAGTGAAAAATTTAAATACGTCCTCCTCATTATTACCCATCAAATTTATCATTTCTAATTTCATTGTCATACTTTCTATCATGAATATTTTTTTTCATCCTCGTACTATTTGTTTGGGCGCTTTGAAAAATAATGGTGAATCTTTTATACAAAAACATTCATTTTCTATCTTCGTGTAAATTCTTTGAAGAGTATTATGTGCGCAAAATCATATGCTATTGATTTTCTCAATAAATTTCTTGAATGGACATCTAAAAAATGATGGTGAATCTTTTGTACAATATTATTTTTCTATCTTCTTTTAAATCGTTTGAAGAGAATTATGTGCTTGAGATCAAATAGTATTAGCTTTCACAACAAATTTTTTGGACGGACTTCTGAAAAATAATAGTGAATCTTGTGTACAACATTCTATTTCTCTTTTTTGTATATCCAGTGTGGATTGTGTGGCTGAAACAAATGTTATTGTCTTTCATTTATAGGTTAGAATTTGTGTTTCTCTACATGAACATGAATATTTTTATTTGGTTGAACTTTGAAGAAAGCAAAACAAAGAAATGAAGAAAGAGAATCAAATCACTTTACTTCTTCCGTATTGGACTTTCTGTCTCTCCTTGTCTTCTCTATTTGAAAGTCTATGTTCATATTATGTGCAGGAATAATTAGAAGATCAAGTTTTATAATGTAATTTTAGTAACGTTTAGGTGCCTCTTTGGCTCTTTCACTAATGTCTCAACAGTTATGTAAGAGACTTCAATGAGAATTAAGGTGAAAATCAAAGAACAAACTAAATAGAGAAATGAAGAAACAATGCCAAAAAAAATCAGAAAAAGATAAATATTTTTCCTCATCATTGAGGCATGCCATATCAGCAACCTCTAATGTTTCCTATATATATATATATATATTTGACACATCTTATACTAAATTTTTTTAGGAGATTTGTTCTCATAATTAGTGATTTAACTATAATTGAAGGCATACAATTTCAGTTAAATCAACCAGCACATCAACGTAATGTATTGTTTGGAACTGTGTTCTTAATTTAACAATTCGAGCAAATACCCTTACAAAAATTAAATTACAAATTAATAGAAAAGCACATTTGATCACTTCATAGATGCATCTATTAAAATAATGAAAATCACATAAAAATACAATTTAAAAATTAATATTATAAAATCTCCTAATCGTTTTTACTTTTCAAAATATAACAATAGAGATCTAACAAAATCTATCAAATAAAGTAAAAAAAAGAGAGACAGTAAATAAAATGACATAATTTAACAGAGTAGCTTAATGGTTGAAATTTTATCTTATAAATTCTCCTAATTTATTTTTCAAATAAGATCTTACAAAAAAAGTAATTAAGGTAAACGAAAAAAACACATGATAAACAAGGTGACATTTCATTTTGATTTTATTTCCTCTATTTTTTCCAAAATCTCTATATTTAGCTTTTCGTTTTACACAGCTTCTCTCTTATTACTTGAATTATTTCTTTTGAATATTTTTCTTTCTGATAAAAACACCATTGGTGTTTGGAGAATCTTTATAGTTTTTCTATGAAGAATTATTTATTCTATATTCTTTTAATTATAATGAATGGTAGCAATAATTTGATCTTAATTTAACATGAAAAAAGATAGAAAATAATAAGTTAAAAATGTGAATATTTATTCAAATTCATAAATCCTATGTGAAATCTTTAGTCAAATTTTGACATGATTGAGTTCACATAGTAGATGGCTATATCTATATTATTTGTTAATTTGACAGATGACCATTTTATTATAAAATTAATTTTTGTTTGTGTAATACTTTGGTTTATTACTACCTATATTTTAGTTGAGTGATACATATCATGGTGATATTATGATATACTTTTTGTTTAGATTATATGATATAATATTATTTTATTATGATGCACATTATGCATAGATTATGGTAAACAATTAGTATAAATTATGGCATATGATTGATAGTAGTGAATAATGTGGTATCGATTTTTTTTCAATTATAATAGGGACATCGATTACATTATGGTACACATGATATAGATTATGAATTCTTGATAATAGTAGTTATAGTGTGAAAAATGTGTTATTTGGTGTATGAAAAATGGTAAAAATTATGATAATTATATAGTATTAAAATCTTTTTGTTCATTGTATTCAATATATATAAATTGTGGGTTTAGTATAATATTCATGGCAAAGGCTGTGGTGTTAGTATATATGAATAACGGTATATTTTGAGGTATAAAATTTATTATTGAATTTATTCATTTATTATATTTAATATTTAGAATTTGTGATTGCACTATGGTGCACAATTGGTATAGATTATGGTAATCTAGTTGATAATAGTTAAAGTGTGATATGTGTTGTTGGTGAGCTCAACCAATGTATGTCCACAATAACTAAGAAATTGAATTAATTAATGAATTATCACAAATAAAGATATATGAAGATTTTCTATACTTTTTTCACAATATTTGAAAAAAATGAAAAAACAAGTTGGTTTTGAAAATATTTCAAACCAAAGATATAAATGAAAAAAATTATGGATATAATATAAAAATTTTAGGTTAATAAAGAGTTTAGTTGATTTCTCAGATGAAATATATCTTTAAAATTGAAGAAAGAAAATTTTATAAAGAGATATGAAGAAAGAGGAGTATAAAGAGAGAGAGATTTTTGAAATAAAATTTAAAAACAGATGAATTAATTAGAAGCAGGAGAGCTATTAACGAATCAAGTCATTTACCTAAAATAACTTTTCAAAAATAGGCCAAAATCACCAAATTCATTTTCAGTTTAAAAAGCCTTTTTTTACTTGAAATATATATTTTGTAAATAAAAATTAAATTTTGTAAATAGAAAGTAGTATATGTATGTGTTGTAATTTAAGGTTTAAATGGTGTATATGTTATTTGTCCATTAAAATATATAATAATAATCGATCTACATGGCAGACGAATGAACTCATATCACCTTTTTATATGATTCAAAATTTAGGAAATATAATCTCAACTTTAGTTGGTATAATGATCAATTCATTATGAGAAAAAGCAACACATGAGAACTCGTGAAGAACTTTCTATTTCTTCAATATATAACATATGAATTCTCAATTATTTTTGCATCATATTTGAACCGGAATGATCAATCGTCATTCCAACTGATATTTATTTCAGTAAACTTTTAAATTTACTATTATATGTGATTCTGTCATCATGCTCATATTTGTGTATTATAAATAGGAGAAAAAAGATGGGTAACTTTTTATATAAATATTCATAACCTACTTCGGGTATAGTATTATGAAGATATAACATATTTTCATTATTTATAGTCTCAATATAATTTAATTTTGACCAGTGTCTTTGAAACTTAATAAGTTTCTTTTGAGATTTACTACAATCCCAATATTATGAATAATTTCATTCCTCGGGATAGTAATACATAAGCTCTTTTGGAGCTTTCAATTAATTTTGTGTACTACCATATATTTCACACACCATTCAAATGGTGAACATCTCATCCAAGGAGAAAATCATATAATTATGGTCATAATCTTAAAACATTATATAGGCAAGACTTGTTTCTTGCTTTTACCTTTGATAATTCATGATAAATATATCAGAATATTTATGACATACTACAAATACGTGATCAATGACCTTTTATGTAAAAATAAAATTTTATTTATTTTTCTCAAATTTTCCGCAGAGCTGAGGTGTGACACTTATCCAACCATATAAGAGCATATCGTTATTTATAATTGGTACAATACATAAACATGCCCTTTAACTTGGCCTAAAATCACATTTATGACCTTCAACTTTGGGTGTGCATAAGTGGACACTTAAACTTGTATAAAGTTGAATAAGCAGACACATATGTCCTATGCGGCGTCCTACGTTGCCAATTCTTGTCCTACATGATGTCCTGCGTGTATTGTCCCACATAGGACATGTGTGTAAATTTTTTTAACTGTATACAAGTTTAAGTGTCTACTTGTACAAACCCAAAGTTGGAGGTGATAGATGTAATTTAAGGTGAAGTTAAAGAGCATGTTTATATATTATGCCTTTATAAGCTTTATCACATCTTGACACATTCATTTCAAGAATGGCCGAGTATCAATGATGCTTATCACAAGTCTCATTCTCTTCAAGGAATGAACTATACTCATATGTACATGCTTCATAAATTTTTCTTTGAAGCTCATTCTCACGCCATAAAATTTATTATATTTACATGACAAACCTCAACATCACTTTGAAAGGTCAAGTGCGCCATCACTTTATATTTCTTTATTTTGATGGAGGATTTGTTAAATTTATACCAAATTAGATTGCATGACAATCACGAGCCCAATGAACTTTCATATTATGCCCATTAATGGCAAAAATTACCTTCACCCTTTGAAGGATTATTTGAAGACTCATAATTTTCTTTGAACAACAACAACAACAAATCCAGTGTATTCTCACATAGTGAGGTCTGGGGAGGGTAAGATGTACGCAGTCCATACCACTATCTCTGGGGAAGTAGCAAGGATGTTTCTGATATAATTTTCTTTGAAGAATCTTCTGATTCTTTAATATATATGTTATGGAATACTCAATGTGTTTGGAATGGCAAAATCATTCATACCAACTTATAAACTTATTTGTGCTACTAAATTCTAAATTTACCATGGTATATGAGTTTTACTTAGTAAATTTCTGGTCTACTATAACATGAATAAATTTTCAAGTTTACTATTTTGGAGTACATTCCATAATTTTTTTCTCAATTACTCTACCTTTTCTGGAGGTGTTATTCCTATCACATTCACCCCAAAAAATGAATCTGTAGTTTTAACAATCAAAATTTTCATTCCCAGGAATGAAATGTAATCGTACCTTAAGCCTATCAAATTATGATAGCTTAGGATCTCTTTCAAGGTATTGCTTCATGGGTAAATTGAGGTGTAGGTACATATAATGTAACAAAAGATTTTGTCCTTTGCTACATTCATATTCATAAATTCAATCACATGTCTTCTTTCAGACAAATTATGCAATACTACCACTAGAGATATACAGACCAAACCGTCAAGTCAAACCGAACCGACGAACCAAATCAAACCGAGGAAAAAAAAACCGACTTATGATTTGGTTTGATTGGTTTGAAATTATAAAAAAAATTCGATCATTCCTGATTTGGTTTGGTGTTGACCAAAACAAAGTCAAACCGAACCCGAATCAAACCGACATAATATATATATATATATATATATATATATATATATATATATATATATATGATATTCAAACTTTTTTATACATAAAATATTAATTATAATCTACTTTCTAAATACCTTTTCAACTAGTTTTAGTAATTTTCAATAATTTGAAAGTAGATATAGATATATATTTAGATTTGGGCCTTTAAGTTTTAATATTTGTCCATTAATTGCTAATTAAATGATCCAAAACCCAATATAAACTTAAAACCTAAACTTTTCACTCTTCATCTCACTTTTTAGTTTCAAGAGAGTTTTCCGCTCCTCATTTTTTCATAATTATGATTTTTCATTAGCACATGAGTGAAACCATATTTGATCTAGTCTCGATCACAATATAATTGTAAAAACTAAATATTATAAAAAATAAAAAAAATTCAAAAAATTCAAAAAAATGGACTAAAACCTAAACCGAAAAATCCAATTTTATGTTGGTTTGATTTGGTTTATAGTTTTAATAAACCGACATGATTGGTTTGATATTTTTTTTTAATAAAAATTGAACCAACCCGACCTATATACACCCTTAGCTACCACATTCATTTAAGAGAATGAAGCATATTCAATGGGACATATTTCATGATTTTTCACGAAATGTCTTAATCATCATTATATCATCAATATGATGCATTGAGATTACAACTCAACGTCTTATCCATATAAAGGCTTACTAGGCTAAAAATCGATAGGACTTAAACCCAACATCTTATCATCTTGATATATAGGGACTCTAAGCCAATATCTTACTCATTTAATGCGACGAAATTTGAATCACCGTCTTATCCAATCAAATTATAATAGCTTATCACACATTGCTCTGGATCATTAATTAACAAACATATATTATTTATAAAATTGATATAGGATAGTAGTATACATTATTGTAAAGCAACATAGGCTTTTATATATATATATATATATATATATATATATATATATATATATATATATATATATATATATATTAGAAAGAAAAATCGAGAAAGGAAAAATCTATCTCACTAGCCATATACCTCATGGTACTTTAAGAATCAAGATACGAAATTAGTAAAATAAATCAGATTTACAAATTCTGTATGCAGAGACATGTTCAAATTTCTTGAGAGGACATTCAAATGCAATAACAACTGCATCATTAGTTTTCTAGAAATACGAGATGATTATATATAATGGGTATATTTATATTCAAGTTCAAAGGACTCAAAGAACATGATTTAATAGAATGCTTATCTTATGAACAATAGAAGGATTCCATTCTTGGAATTATGATAGAGTTGGAATTTAACCAACTGTTGTGAGAAAAGATCCACCCGCAAGATCTATTTTGCAGAATTCTCATGGTAGAGTCTCGTGCTGATAATGTATCATAAAATAAAGAGAAAATATATATCATATCAAACTTAAAGAAAGGATGCAATTTTAGAGAATTTTAGTAGTACTTTTATTTACTACTTGAATCTATATATAAAAATATACAAAAAGGTAACTATTTATAAACCACCAAATTATTATAAGGCGGAAGACATATTGAGAAAAAAATGGATGTGAAAGAATATAGGGTAGGTGAAGACACAAAAGTGTATATATATATAGTGAAAGATTAACAAGAGTAGAAAAATTGCAAATCAACGGACTATAATATGTTTTATATTGTGCAATATTTGACCTAAAATTAACCCTTTTAGTTAACGACGTCCTCCAATTAACCTAGTTAGATAATTAACTAATTTAGTGCATGTGCTTTGCATGTGTATATTGTGTCAATAATATAAAGCGATCAGAAGAACTTGTTTAATAAAAATTACTCCATTAACGTTATACCAAATATAATATTTATTTAAATAATAAAAATTAATGTTATAAAGTAGAAGACAGATTGAGCAAAAAAAATAAATCTATCATCTATAATCTATAATCTATAATCTATTAAAAGTGTGAAAACCCTTAGAAAAGTTATTTGAACTTTTTACCCTTTATTAAAAGTCTCCGCTTTTGACAAAATCATCTTTTCACTATTTTTCTTTCAATTATTATTTAATTATATTTATAATATTAACTGAACTCCTAAAATATATAAAAAGAAATTATTTGAATTAAAGACTCCTAAAATATATGAAAAAATATTCTTTTACATCTTTGTTTATTGAAGGTAACTTTTGAAAACTTTCTATACCAATACAAATACAAATTTTATTTTCAATCTAAAAATAAAATTTTAAAATAATATAATTTGGTAAAATATAAGAACTATGAAAGTTTGACTTAAGTATAAAAAGCATATTTATATTTTTAATGGGTACAAATAGTTTGACTGTCTTTTTTATAGTATATTAATTAGACTCCTAAAATATATGACACTCCTAAAATATATGAAAGAAAAATCAATTAATATTTTTCTTTGTAGTGATCAATTAGAAAAATACTCCAAAAATAGGACTGTATTAAGGAAATCTATCTATAAATTTTGAGATGCACAACTAGAGAAAAATCGATTTACTTATTGGGAAAATATGATATTTGCTCATTTAACTTGATTCGATTGCATGTCTAGATTGGTAGATGCTTAATAATAGAATTCAACCTGTGTATATATATCTTCTATATTTTCATTCAAGTAATTTACAGGTGGTAGATGAATGTCGGTTGGCTTTAAGGAATTTTTTAGGCAAAGGTTAGGTTTAATTGTATTATTTTTATATCTCTATTTTGAGAATTTTTTTTGTGTGTAAAGGTTAAGTTTGGTTGTATTATTTTGATATCTCTATTATCGTATTATTTTGTTATAATTTACAGATGGTAGTTGAGTGTCAGACGACTTTGAGAAAAAATTGTATAAAGGTTAGACTTAATTGTATTAGCTTGATGTCTCTATCATCATATTGTTTTGTTGCAGTTTACAGGTAGTAGATGAATGCTGATCGACTTTGACAAATTTTTTTGGTAAAGGTTAGATTTAATTAAATAAATTTTCCAAAAGATGTTGAATTTAATTATTGTATTCATCTTTATTATTTAAACAAATATCCTATTTAGTATAACGTTTGAACTCAACAAAATGAAGTACACGCGCGGGGCACGTACACCTAAACTAGTATGAAATAGATATAGGACGGATGAAGAGTCAAAAGTATATATATAGTGAGAGGTTATAAGTGTTGGAAAATTGCAAATTAACCTACTATAATTAATAGATAGGATGGGTTATATGTTCGCATTAATACTTTAGCACAAATATATTTTATTATTGTGTAATATTTGACCTAAAGTAATCCTTGCTTTAATGGTGGTTATTAGTTAACATAATTAGATGATTAATAAAGGTATAATTGTATCAGTCATTCCAATCGAACAAGCAACCAAAATTGCCATTAAAGGAAGAAGTATAGATAATTAGACGGCTTGCAGGATCAAGTGGGAACTTGATAAGTTGCACTACACTTTTAAAAATGCTACTCTTTGTGCAGAATAGAAAGCTTAACACAACCAACACAAGTAATCAAGCAGTAATCGAAAGCTGACGGTCTGATTTCACTTAGTGACGAATTAAACCAACAGAGATAGCAACCCTAGTTTTTAAAGAATTATGCTAACGATCGGCTCAGATAATCATACCTATTGTCTTTCCAAGCTAGTTTCGATATACCTGCTATCCAGTTAGCTTCTGGGGATATCATAAGTTAGAAGGAAGCCAGTGTTGAAGAAAGTGAACCAATCATAAGAAGTTGCTAAAAAAATAGCAAATCAAATCATCAATCCAGTCTATTTTCGATTCGATTTATTAATTTAGTGTAATTTTTTCGATTTCCTTCGAGTACCTTCCTGTATGTATAACAACCTTACACTTTCATAATGACAATAAAGGGAAAATTTTGAAATTAAAATTTTTACTAAATGTATATACTATATTTCTAAACCAGACAAAGATATTAGAATAATGGTTGTTCCATATCATTTTATAATGTGCCGTATTGTATTATGATGCATAGTACTTAGATAAATTATACTATTTTCATTATTATGTAATATCACATATTAACAATCTGAAGAATAAACTTACTATGTTATATAAAAAGAGCCTCGTGCCACTAGGTATATGTAAGAAAAGATAAGATAAAAATAAAATAGATTTATTAAATAGAAAAACAAATAGAATGAGGAAACAAAATAAAGCAATGATGCAATTACATCAAATAAGTTGTTAAATAAATGAAACTTTTTATTATTACATAAGAAGATGAATTTAATATGTCATATGATATTATATTTAAAAGGAAAATAAATATACTCCTCAAAATTTGCGACTTACAACATATAATCATGGTGCCACACCTCACATGGTGTCAGCTTACGTGCATCTGACTAATTACACGAATATGTGCCACACCCCACAATAACATGTAACATATAAGTTTGTCTACCATAATTAAAATACATGAAAAAAATCACTTCATGTTTGACAGAAAGCTCTATTTCTCAACTTGCCTATTCTCCATAATCCTTTGATTTCACCTATGTGAGGTAAAAATCAAACTCAATCTATGATTTTCAGCTTTTGAGTACAATTGAGTTACTAGAGAATGAATTGTGATATTAAAACTTTGAATTTGAGTTTTTTTTTTTTTTATTATTCAGGCATCTCATAAGAATTAATATGAGATTGGTGGAAAATCGATTTCTCACAACTTAAATTTATTATTGCAATTTACAAAGTATCCACACTCTAGCAACTCTCTTTTACTTTTCACTCATATGTTGCTTTTTTATTTTATTTTATTTACAACATAAATGGCCACCTCTATTTATGCGAGGTGATAGATATTTATTACTACTTTATTCTCGAATATTCTCAACTACTTTTTCTCCCCTCTAGAATCCTTCTGGAATTCTCAATTTCTCATTCTAGCATATTGTTATTTGAATTCTCTAGAATTTCGAGAACATTTTAGAGAAGAGAGTAGTCAAGAATAAAGTTGGAAATGATTTTTAACATGATCTATGGGTGATTCTTCCTATATGTTTTAACTTTGATGGATAGAGTTATATGATATCTATTGCTGGTGGGAGGTGACAGGTATTCCGTGGATTTAAGCGAGGTGCGCAAAAATTGACCTGGACACCACAGTTATAAAAAAAAGTTATTATGAAAAAACATAGTTGAGAGTGCTAGGATATGCTATTAACCATGTGCTTAATGTTATAATATTATATTTTCATCCCATATAAAGATATTTTTTATATTAATAAATTTTATATTGAAATAGATCATTGTATTAATATGCGTGTGCTTTACTTATATAGTAGATAATTTTGTGTATGAAGTATTTTAACTCATGCACGAAAGATTAAAATTATCGGTTCTTATGAGTAATAAATTAATGTTCACAATCAAAGATGAGGTAGGACAAACATCTTGATGATTGTAGTACAAGATTAAATATAATTTGATCTTAATTATGGGAGTGGTAATATTTCACATTCTTGTGCTAGTACATTTCATATGTATTGAACGGACCAATTAGGAATGTTTGTTTATGTTCTGAATATTAATAAACAACTTCTCTAGTCCATTACATGCACTTATACTCTTAGTCTTGATATTATTATTATTATGATATATGTGGTTTGATTTATTATTTTAATCTATTAAAAAGTGAGACTCTGTTATGAGTCAATATATTCCTAATAAATTGGATGATTACAAATCACTTAGTGAAATAATATTTAGTTGATAGAACCATGTCTCAGTCTTGAGATAGAAGACACCTTTTTTATGATTCCTTATAAGTTTTTACGTGAAAACGTGCAGGTTAATTTTATATCCGTCATGTGAAATAAGTTAAGCATTATAAATAAAGTATTAAATTAATCAATGATTTAAATTTTTCAAAGAATTTAATCTAATTGATGTCGGTAATTCTAACTTGGAGAGTTAAACAAGATGTGTTTGCAACAAATTTTTGTATTGCTGAAAATTAACTGTAACCAAAGATAAAATAAATAAAAAGAGTAATTTTATTTAAATGAATCTTGTGAGTACAATTCTGTAACTCTCTTAATTCTTCTTTCCTAAACTTAGAAATGATCTGAGGGCCTTCAGTAGCATGTTTCTCAAATCATTGGATGATTTGAACTCCTAGAGATGTATTTCAATCACCAGAATGTCGAAAAATATTTTGTCGCTTTAAAATAATCTTCGGAAAGAACTCGGTTGATTGCTCTTGCAAGAACTTGATAGTCCATGCTGATGTTGCCAATGCTTGTCAAAGTCCTCTTTTCGAATATCCTTTAGAATATTATGTTCCCCCTATTTATAGTTGTAGGGGGTAAGCCTAATTGCTTGTGATTGGCCGAAATATGTCACTTTGACACTTGGTGACTTTTGACTGGCTCTTGAATTTGTATGAGATTTCCACATCATTTGAACGTGTGGCGTCACCTTGTTGGTCTTTAATTTGACGGAAAGGCCAAGTCACCTTGACACGTGGTATGGGTCTGGGCTCCAAAGTGTAATGGACCTTGAGCTTGAATTTAATAAAATAAACTAATTAATTTGAAGGGACCAAATTAATTAATCAACCCAAATGATCATGAATTAAACTCAAATTTTGTATGAATTTAACCTATTGAATTTTATATGTCTATAAATGTCCCTTTTTCGAGACTTGTCGACGTGTAGGCTTGCCGAAACTTGGCGACGAGACATGAAGTACCTATAAATGTATTTTCATTTTTTTGACTTCAAAGGTACTTGTTTCTTGTCGGTGCCTTCTAGATAGACCGCCACTTGCTAGTGGTCTAAAATTTTCGCCACATATTTTCACATAGCGAAAGTTCTTCTCTTGATCAAGCGTGAAATAAATGACCCTTAATATTTGTTCAAGTATTACACACTAGACAATATTGAGGCCCCCTCCACATGGATTTGATATAGGACCATATTGAGTAAATCCTTAACTTACTACCCCTTGTATGTTAGTAAAGATTCTTGAATTGAACTTTTGAACCAAGAAAATATTAACTTTCCTTTGGTGATAAAAAAGAATCAAATTTTTTCAAAGAATTCTACCCAACATGGTAATTTTATTTTAGATACTTGGAAATTTAAAATTCCAGGGATTCTCTTCTTCCAATGTTATTGCAACCTTCCTTATTTACGAAATTGAGATTTTCACCAGAACTTCTATATAAGATTTTCTCTTGTTGAGAAAATTCATCAAAGCACCCGGTAGCCACAAAGAAAAGTGTTCGACTGTGTTTGATTGTCAGACTACATAGCTATGATCTTGTCCGATATGATTGAATCCACAAACTGCTTCTCAGGTAACTATAACTTTCATAGTAGCATGTTTTCTTTTGCTCGCTCAAATTTGTACGATTGCAATAGAAATACGTAACCACAATCGCAAGCTTGTCATTTTTTTTTAATAAGTAACAATAGGGAGTTGTAACTTAACCAAGTTTTGTAATTATGTTTATTGTAACTGACAACAAGGAATAACAACTAAGAAAAAATTTGTGTCCAAGTTTAACCTGTGTTGCTATTGTTAATTTTTTTCTCTTTAACACTCAACTTCAGGTTCTCTTGTTTACTATTTTACCCAACTTGTGTGTCTATAATGGTTAATCTCTATTTCTTTCTTAATCCTCAGGGATGGTGTCGGATGCTCTTGGTCCCCAAGAATGACTTGTTTCAACGACCGTGAAACTCTATACCCTTGCCTTGAGATCGTGGAAAGCAAACTAGATTCGCAGGCCAAAGACCTCACTATAAAAGTTCATCCTTAGGTGATTGGCACCTTCCCACTTGTTAGAAAGTCGTTGGAACCTTTCCTCCATCTCACAGAATGGTTAATGAAAGAAACTAAGGATGTCATGGACAATTTTTCAGGCAAAATTGTGACTGAAAACGTTCTCCTTTGGAAGTCTTTTACACATTAAAATGTTGTTTTTGCAAGCTCTCCTAGCCGCACTGGGAGCCTTAGCAGTTGACATGTTCCTCCCTTCAGATTTGGTGAGGTTCGATATACATCTGGCTACTAGAGTGGATAGAAAATATTCTTGCCCGTAATAAGGAGACCTTGGAGCGCAACAAGACTTATGACGCCGTCTTTGCTTCATTGTTCATGTATGACCATAACGAGAATGTTTTCCAATCCTTCTGTGAGAATTGGCGTTCATCCACCAACACAGTTTCTACTTTTATTGGAGAGTTGTCCATATCTTTTTGGGACTTGAGAAATATTGGAGGCCTTCATATTCATGGGTCATTTTACGATGAAGTTATTCCCTCGGCTAAGGAGTTGACATATGCGGATGAAAAAGGGAATCCTTTTCTCCCTAGAAGCTGCTCACACTTATTTTTGGCATTCTATCGACTTACAAAAGTTGTCATCGATGACATCTCTTTTCTTGATTGGACTAATTTCTTATTTCGAGGACTAAGGAAATATGTTGAGCCTTCACAAAAGATGTCAAAAATCGGACGAAGCCAAGAATGAATCACAACCCGTTGGGGGAATATTGACATGAATTTTTTTACCACGAACTGAAGAAGAGAATGCCCTTTTTATCGAGTTAGGCATGGAAGAATCACTTAGAGATGAAACTTATTTGGTGTTTTTTCTTGCATGTTGGCTCTGTAAGTGTTTGCTTTCCAACAAGAAGGCTTGTTGTATTCGTGCTAGCCTCTTCAAAGTCACAAGCTTGATGGCTCATGGAGAAAATTTTTATTTGGCAATCCTAGTTCTTGTAAGCATCTATCGCAACCTTAGGGAGATTTTTACTTCTTCACACTTGGGATCCTGTCACACACTCTTTCCTATCCATTATGTTTATGGATGGATAGGTGAGTATTTTGAAACTTATTACCATGTAAATCGTCTGCAACGAGGAGTGCAATATGGCTAATTTCAGGAGAAAAGATGGCAAAATAATTTGACCTTGTTGATGTTCGCAAGTTATTTCAACAATTCAATGTAAAAAAGCTTCCTCATTTGACCTTGCTACAGGAAAAAAAGGTACAAATTGATGATAGCGGTAATGTAACGTCCCAAAACCTGGTCTCGAGATGTCACACGGTGCTCAAGACTACAAGTAGTCTCAAGCTAACCCTGTAAGCCTGCTACTAAGTCTATAATTCATATTAAAGTAATTTAATCAGATAAAAAAATACTAAAATATTGAATTAAATCAAAACTGGCTGAGATAAACTGAAGATACTGTCTGGATAGCTAATGTTGAAAGTCTAAAAGTAATAGCTAGTAGTCCGACAAGCCTCTACTTACTAAGAAACTAGAGAGCCATTGGGACAAACCCCCAACTGACTCAGACTAAACTAAAAGAAACTACTCAAATAATAAGAAAGCTGGAAAATCTGGATAAATGGGCCCCAAACTATGAGGACTCACCAACTATCGAAATGTAGATCGAGATGCCTGAAATTACTCACACTGCTGTGACTAAGCACCTAAACCTACCTTATGATACAATATAGCACATAGACGTATATGTGGATCAGTACATTGAGAAAGTACTGAGTATATGAGGGTGAATGCATAAGTAGAAGTAATATCTCAATGTTATTAAAAATTCGCAGAATATGCATGTTATATGTAATGACTCACATGGTTGGAATAACTAAAAGTTGAAAATCATAAATCATGAATAATAAAACATACTGTATAAATCTAGTGAGCCATCACATTTAAAGTCTAAAAGCTGTTATCTGTCATTCTTTTCTATTAAACTATAGGGAAGATACTTTTAAAAACTATTCTGAAGATCCTTACTGTTAGGGAAATTCTTTTAAAAAAAAATTTTCTATTATTCTTTACTAGTAGGGAGGTTCTCTTAACCGACATAAACCATGTGAGCTGTCATGGAGTCCAACGTCTCATTCCCCTAAGAAAAAATCTCACGTTGGGGAAAGGTGTCATACTCTTTCCAGGGAGTATAATCTGAGCTAAGTGATCACATCGGTAACTGTCATCCATATAGAAATAGGAATACTGAATCTGTACCTATGTTGGCTCGTAGTTCTAGAAAGGTAGGATGTGCTAAACCCATACTTTTCGCTCGGTGCTAAATACTACTCCCTTTAATTTTATGCTCATTCTGTAGGAAACCCACTTTTAAAAGTCATAATATTTCATACTGAAAGTTAACTGTGCATCTGTTCATTCAAAACTAAATTTAAGCTGTAAAGTGGATTTTATGTCTTACTAAAGATCAAAAGATCAAATCTTTATTCAAAGCTGTGTATAAACATAACATGGGATGCTTAAAAGCATAATCATTCTTGAAGTAGCAATATTCAACTAGGGATTGATAACCCATGCATCAATTCCATGTTAAATCATCATAAAGTTCATGCTTGATATGAAAATATTCATAATTCAACATAAAATTTGGAAATTGTAGTCACACACATGAATTTACGAAAATAGACATGTAATTAACATCCAAAGCACCTGTAATCTCATAATCTTCAAACAACAGTATTTGGGTATGAACCCTAAATTGAAATTCATGTAAAATCATGTGAATTTATAATTTAAAACTAGTTTTGGGCACAAGGATGGAGGATTTATCCTTGTTCAAAACCCTACATACCTTAATTGATGAAATTGAATAAAAAGTTTGATCTTGAATTCCTAAGTATGCTTTTGAAGGTGACCTCTTGAAGTTCTTGAATTGAGAATCTTTAATTTTGAGCTATCTTGGAAAAATAATGGAGGAAATTGGATTTCTTGGAGATTAAGTTTTGAGTTCTAGGATTTTTTTGGAGAGTAATTTGATGCAAAATTGGCATAGAACGCTTAGAATGAGTTTAATCTTGTGTTTTAAACGATTTGGGGGCTTAGAAAAAGACCAAACTACCCTTTTATAATAATTTTGAAACTGAAAATCCTAATTTTGCCACCCACTGTGATGCGCTACTATCGCGGTGGCTTACTAGAAATTGACAACTGGAAACTAAAAAATTAACGCAACGTGGAGCTATCATGGTAAGCCACTGAAATGCCATTTAGGCCATCACTGCGATGCACCACCATCGCGGTGAGCCACTGGAAATTGACAAATGTCATTTGGCATGTCACCGCAACGCGGTGCTACCTATTTTGAGACACTGTCTCCACTAAAAATGCCATAATTTCTCAATCGAGTTTCAGATTGAGGTAAAATTGGTATCGTTGGAAAGCTGAGTCAATTATCTACATATTGGTGGGTGTAGAACTTGAAAATTCTACATGTATCAAGAGTTATTCCTTTTTTAAGATAATCCTTGGCATTCTAGGAGCTAAATTTAGCTAGGGAAAGTACGGGTATTACATTATCTCCCTCTTAGGAACATTCGTCCTCGAATGAGCTAGTTAAGCCGAAAATACTGAGGAATTGAGTCTATATGCTAGCATGTTAAACTGAAACAAGTTGTATGTCTGAATCTAAAATATACCAAACGACTGAGCAAATCTGTGAGTGCATAAATTTACATGAAGATAGCTATATGTCTGAATTTGAGACTAGAAAAGAACAGAATTAAGGAAGACTGTTGCCTTCGGTTGAATCTGAATTTGTGGAGAAGGGATGATGATACTTGGTACGCATGTCTACTTCTGTTTCCCAAGTAGATCTCTCAACGGACTGATTTTGCCACAGAACTTTGACCAAGGAAACTTCTTTGTTCCTTAGTCTACAAATCTGATGATCAAGGATCTCTACTGGAATTTCTTCATATGAGAGGCTATTCTGAATATCTGTTCTTTCTAGAGGGACTACAACAGCTGAATCGTCCATGCACTTCTTCAATAAGGATACATGGAACACTAGATAAACTGAGGACAAGTCTGTGGGTAGCTCAAGCTCATACGCTACCTTTCCCACACGATTCAAAATCCTGTAAGGGCCAATATATCGGTGACTAAGCTTTCCCTTTTTGCCAAATCTCTTCACCCCCTTCATGGGTGAAACTTTCAAATAGACAAGGTTATCTACTCCAAACTCAAGGTATCTCCTTCTTACATCTGCATAAGATTTCTGATGACTTTGAGCTGCTTTCAATCTTTCTCGAATCAATTGAAATTTCTCCATAGCTTCAAATACCATATTTTCCCCAATCAAAGTGGCCTCACCCACTTCGAACCAACCTACTAGGGATCTAAATCTCCGCCCATTGAGAGCCTCAAATGGAGCCATTTGAATGCTAGCATGGTAACTGTTATTGTAGGCGAATTCAATCAACGACAAATGCTCATCCCAACTACCCTTAAAATCAAGCACACATACCCTTAACATATCTTCTAGAGTCTGAATGGTCCTCTCTGCCTGACCATCTTTCTGAGGGTGAAAAGCTGAACTAAGATGGACTTGAGTACCAATACCCTTCTGAAAGGCTTTCCAAAATTAAGAGGTAAACTAAGTTCCCTTATCTGAGATGATGGGCAAGGAAACTCCATGCAATCTGACTAACTCTCTAATATAAACTTAGCATAATTTTCAGCTGTGTAGGACGTATGAACTGGTAGGAAATGGGTTGATTTGGTCAACCAATCTACTATAACCCAAATTAAATCATGCTGACGATGCAAATGAGGTAACTCTTTCACAAAAATCCATGTTCACCTCTTCCCACCTCCAAGTGGGAATACTGAACTTTTGAAAAGTACCACCAGGCCTTTGGTGCTCTATCTTAACCTGTTGACAGACTGAACACTTAGCGACGAACTCTGCAAAATCTTTATTCATACCATGTCACCAATAGATCTCCCGTAAATCTTGGTACATTTTAGTAACACCAGGATGGATGAAGTAATGTGTACTACATGCTTCATCCATAATTCGCTGCCTTAAATTATCAACGTACGACACACACAATCTACCCTGGTATCTGAACACGCCATCTCCTCCTTGGGAGAAAGCCACCACCTTTTGATCTTTAACCGACTCTTTTAACTTAACTAGGATGGGATCTTGATCTTGTTTCTTCTTCACCTCAGAAACCAAGGAAGATTCTGTACTATACTGAACCCAAACACTACCCTCAGCTGAATCAACTAAACGAACATCCAATCTAGCCATTTAATAAACTTCTTGAACTAACCCTTTCTTATCATTGTCCACAGCAGAAACACTACCCATAAATAGTTTACTAAGGGTGTCTGCCACTATATTGGCCTTGGTTAAATGATACAAAACACTAATGTCATAATCCTTCAACAATTCCAACCACTTTATTTGACGGAGATTCAACTCTCTCTGCGTAAACACATACTGCAAACTTTTGTGGTCCTTAAATATGTCAACATGCACCCCATACAGAAAGCACCTCCATATTTTCAAAGCAAACATAACAACAACTAATTCAAGATCATAAGTAGGATAGTTCTTTTCGTGAGGCTTAAGCTGTCTAAAGTCATAGGCCATGACCTTACCTCTCTACATCAAAACACAATCTAAACCAACTCTAGAGGTATCATAATAAACAACAAACCCATCTGTACCATCAGGTAATGCTAAGACTGGTGCTGAAGTGAGTCGAGTCTTCAACTCCCAAAAACTCTTCTCACAAAAATTTGACCACTGAAACTTAACTTCTTTCTGAGTTAATTTGGTCATAGGATAAGTAATAGATGAAAACCCCTCAATAAACCATCTATAATAGCCAGCTAAAACTAAGAAACTTCTGATGTCTGATGGAGAAATAGGTCTAGGCCAGTTTCTCACTAGTTTGATCTTTTAGGGATCAACTTTAATGCCACCACTGAAAATAATATGACCGAGGAAAGCTACTGACCTTAGCCAAAATTCACAATTGTTGAATTTGGCAAACAACTGGCGATCTTTAAGAGTTTGCAACATAATTTTAAGATGGTTTCCATGATCATCCTCACTATGGGAATAGACAAGGATATCATCGATAAAGACTATGACAAACATATCTAGGTACTATTTGAATACTCGATTCATCAAGTCCATGAAGGCTGCTTGGGCATTGGTTAGTCTGAAGGACATGAATCGAAATTCAAAATGGCCATAATGGGTTCTGAGAGTTGTTTTCGGGACATCACATTCCCTCACTCTAAGCTGATGATAGCTGGATCTAAGGTTTATCTTGGAGAAATAACTTGCACCTTGGAGTTGATCAAATAAATCATCGATTTTGAGAAGAGGATATCTGTTTTTAACTGTAACTTTATTTAGCTGACGATAGTCAATACACATTCGCAAAGACCCATCTTTCTTACGCATGAATAGGACATGAGCGCCCCATGGAGATACACTTGTCCTTATAAAACCTTTGTTTAAGAGATCTTTGAGTTACTCTTTCAACTCTTTGAGCTTGGCAGGAGCCATATGATATGGGGGAATGGAGATGGGCTGAGTATTTGGAAGAAGATCAATTCCAAATTCTATTTTCCTATCGGAATGCACCCCTGGCAAATTTTTAAAAAACACATCAGGAAACTCATTGACTATACACACTGACTGAACTATTGGAGTCTCAGTCTTAGTGTCTTTGACTCGAACTAGATAATAGATACACCCTTTAGATATCAATTTTCTAGCTTGAAGATAAGATATGAAATGACTCTTGGGAGATACTGAATTGCCTTCCCACTCAAAGATTGACTCATCAGGAAACTGAAACTTCACCACTCGGGTACAACAATTTATGGATACATAACAGTAATGGATCCAATCCATACCAAGAATAAGGTCAAAATCAATCATGTCTAACTCTATCAAATTTGCTAACATGGTCTTACGAAGGACAATAATGGGACACTTTCTATAAATCTGTTTGGCAATAACTGACTCATCTACTGGAGTGGAAACCAAGAAGGGCTCAGGAATCTTTTCGGGGCCTATGTCAAAATTCACTACAAATAGCGGGGTCATATAAGAGATACTCGACTTGGGGTTTAACAATACAAAAGCATCAAGATAAAAGACACGAGGCATACCAGTAACAATATCTAGTGAACTCTCCTACTCATGGTGAGATGGTAAAGAATAAAAATTATTCTAGTGTTGACTGCCACCGGTATTAGATGATGCGCCCTGAGGAGGCGTTGAGCGAGCTAGAGGAGCTGGTGCACTAGTAGTCTGAGTCTAGGGACGAACATCCCTGCTTCTTTGCTTAGCATATGGGAACTCCTTGATACCATGGCCTAAATGACCACATCCAAAGCAACCTTTCTGACCCAATAAGCACTCACCAGGATGATTCTTACCACATCTAGCACATGACGGATAACTAGGCCTTTCACCTACACTATTCTGAGATCTGGACATAGAAGTTTTACCTCACTATTCCTGCTTGGTTCTGGGTGTGGGGGCACTAGCTGAAGATGGAGCTGGAAAAGGCAGATGACTCTAAAACTGTAAATGATTTCCCCCTACAGACCTCGACTGACCATACTCAAACTGCCCAGTTCTAGCCTTCTTATTGCTTCTATCTCTTCCTTTCAATTTTTTTTCCTCAATCTCTTGGGCATGAGTCATCAATCTAGCAAGATTTATGTCTCCAATAAGCATGGCAGTCCTTCACTCCTTGACTACCAATCCAGACACTCCAGTAACAAACCTACTCATTCTAGATCTAGTTTTAGCTATCAACTCAGGAGCATACTTAGATAACTGATTGAACTTAAGGCAGTACTCCTTCACTGTCATTAAGCACTGCCTTAGGTTCATGAACTCCTCAATCTTGGATTCCCACAACTCACGTGTAAAGAACTTGTCTAGAAAAGCATTCTAAAATACCTACCATTCTCACCCCTACCTTTCTTCCACACAACAACCCAATCATAAGAAATATCCTTCAACCTATAAGATGGCAATTCCATACTCTCCTCTTTAGTAACATGCATAACTTTGGTGTTCTTTTTCACCTCATCAAGATACAACTGTGGGTCCTCACCTACCTTTGACCTAAAGAATTCAGGCGGATTCATCCTCACAAAGTCACAAAGTCTGGCTACAGCTAAATCACCCTCTTGCTGATGCAAAACTGCAACCTAATTATTTGCCTGAACATTAGCAGTCACAGCTTGGCTAACGCCTGTAAGGCAGTCTAAAATTCGGCATAAGACACATTCTCATTCAAAGGATCAACAGGCTGGGTTATCATTCCTACGGGCATTAGGTCTGTGAGGCGACATATTCTGTCATAAAAAAGTGTGAGTTTAAAGTAGATAGAGATAGTTGTAAGCACGATGGATTATGAAAGAAAGAGATAATTTCCTAAAAATGTCCCATAGCCTCTTGCTCATAAATGTGGCACATTTCACACCCATGATCAAGACTCTATATAATATGGAGTGTTTTAATCCCTAAGACTCTTATAACCTTAGGCTCTGATACCAAGTTTGTAACACTCCAAAACCTGGTCCCGAGACGTCACACAGTGCTCAAGACTATGAGTAGTCTCAAGATAACCTGTAAGCCTGCTACTAAGTCTATAATTCATATTAAAGTAATTTAATCAGATAACAAATGCTAAAATACTGAATTAAATCAAAACTGGTTGAGATAAACTAAATATACTATCTGGATAGCTAATACTGAAACGTCTGAAAGTAATAGCAAGTAGTCCGACAAGCCTTTACTAACTAAGAAACTAGAGAGCCATTGGGAAAACCCCCCAACTGACTCAGACTAAACTAAAAGCAACTACTCAAATAATAAGAAACTCGAAAATCTGGATAAATAGGCCTCGAACTATGAGGACACACCAACTATCAAAATGTAGATCGAGATGCCCAAAATTACTCACACTGCTGAGACTAAGCACCTAAACCTACATTATGATACAATGTAGCACATAGACATATATGTGGATCAATACATTAAGGATGTACTGAGTATATGAGGGTGAATGCATAAGTAGAAGTAATATCTCAATGTTATTAAAAATTCATAGAATATGCATGTTGTATGTAATGACTCACATGGATGGAATAACTGAAAGTTGAAAATCATAAATCATGAATAATAAAACATACTACATAAATCTGGTGAGCCATCATATTTAAAGTCTAAAAGCTGTTATCTGTCATTCTTTTCTATTAAACTGTAAGGAAGATACTTTTAAAAACTATTCTGAAGATTTTTACTATTAGGAAAATTCTTTTAAAAAAATATTTTTATTGTTCTTTACTATTAGGGAGGTTCTCCTAGCCGACATAAACCATGTGAGCTATCATGGAGTCCAACATCTCATTACTCTAAGGGGAAAACCTCACGTTGAGGAGAGGTGTCATACTCTTGCCAGGGAGTATAACTTGAGCTAAGTGATCACATCTATAACTCTCATCCATATAGAAATAAAAATACTGAATATGTACCTACGTTGGCTCGTAGTTCTAGAAAAGTAGGATTCACTAAACCCACACTTTTCACTCGTTGCTAAATACTACTCCCTTTAATTTTATGCTCATTATGTAGGAAATCCACTTTTAAAAGTCATAATATTTCATACTGAAAGCTAATTGTGCATCTGTTCATTCAAAACTGAATGTAAGCTATAAAGTGGATTTCATGTCTTAGCTAAAGATCAAAAGATCATATCTTTATTCAAAACTTTGTATAAACATAACATTGGATGCTTAAAAGTATAATCATTCTTGAAGTAGTAATATTCAACTAGGGCTTGATAACCCATGCATCGATTCCACGTTAAATCATCATAAAGTTCATGCTTGATATGAAAATACTCACAATTCAACTCAAAATATGGAAATTGTAGTCACACACATCAATTTACAAAAATAGACATGTAACTCAACATCCAAAGCACTTGTAATCTCATAATATTCAAATAGAAGTATTTGGGTATGAACCCTAAATTGAAATTTATGTAATATCATGTGAATTTATAATTTAAAACTAGTTTTGGACACAAGGATGAAAGATTTATCCTTGTTCAAAACCCCACATACCTTAATTGATGAAATTGAATAAAAAGCTTGATCTTAAATTCCTAATTGTGCTTTTGAAGGTGACCTCTTGAAGTTCTTGAATTGGGAATCTTTAATTTTGAGTTATCTTAAAAAAATAAGGGAGGAAATTGGATTTCTTGTAGATTAAGTTTTGAGTTCTAAGGTTTTCTTGGAGAGTAATTTGATGCAAAATAGGCATAGAATGCTTAGAATGAGTTTAATTTTGTGGTTTACATGATTTTGTGGCTTGGGATAAGACTAAACTATCCTTTTATAACAATTTTGAAAATTGAAAATTTCAATTTTCCCACCTACTGTGATGTGCCACTATCGCGGTGGCTTACTGAAAATTGACAATTGAAAATAAAAAAATCAACGCGACTAGGAGCTATCATGGTAAGCCACTGAAATGCCATTTAGGCCATCACCGCGATGCGTCACCATCATGGTGAGCCACTGGAAATTGACAAATGTTATTTGGCATGTCACACGATGCGGTGCTGCTTATTTTGAGATACTGTCTCCACTAAAAATGTCATAACTTCTCAACCGAGTATCGGATTGAGGCAAAATTGGTATCGTTAAAAAGCTGAGTGAATTACTACACATTGGTAAAACTAGAGCTTGAATTTTTTTTACATGTATCAAGAGTTATTCATTTTTAAAGCTAATCCTTGACATTCTAGAAGCTAAATTTAGCAAGGGAAAGTACGGGGTATCACAGGTAAACTGTCCAATTCTTGGAGTGACTTCTTCATAGGCCTTCATTCAAGTTTTTTCACTTTGAGGCATGATAATGATTTGATCGTGGAGCCTGATAGGCGTCATTAATTTAGTTGCCAATTTGGATTTTGTCAAGACGTTCCCGGTATTTTGATAAAGCTTCATTTTGATGGTTCCCTATTAGCTTTTGTTCAACTTTGGTTTTCTTGTGTTTGTCTTGGAAGTTTGTCAAATTTTAACATATCAATGCATCCATTGGACAATGGACCTTTTATGAATCATGAGTACTTAGATTGGTGGCCATCCCATCAGGAGATTGTGTTGAGACTAAGTACCCACATTATTTTAAGAGGTCCGAAGAAAAATGATGCCCCTTCATCAACCAAAGGAAACCAACTTTAGCTGGATGGTCAAGGCAATCTTTCATACTTTTCAAAGTTTAAGATGGTAATGAATAATCCTACTTAATTTGTACAAGTCATTCCTAAATCTAAAAATTCAAAGGGCAAGGATAAACATATGGATAAAGAGTAAAAAGTCCCTCATCGTCCCCCAAGGCAGTAGCCATCTCCACTTTTGAAGTGATCAACGTTGTCCACAAAAAAAAAAAAATCTTCCAGTCCGTCAGATAAATGCATTGAAAAGTTACTAGACATTGTGCCATTTTGCAGTGATGCATACAAACCACCCATTTCACTCAATGGAGCTGTTATTGATAGTACCGCCTCTAGCTCAAATGAAAGCAATGCTAGCCAAGAACCATACTAGAAGCATTTAAAGAAAAAATATAAGGACTTAAGCGATCAACATTGTGAGTTTTCTGATTTGGATTTCATAAGTATTACACCGCTATTTTTGAAGATGATGCCGCTGGTTCAATAATGCCCTTGCTGATTTGGCACATCAGGTAATAATTATTTCCTTAATATCCCAACTTTTCTCTACCCGATATTTTATTTCTTTTTTTAGTTGAGTCTTGTGGTCGTTTTGAGTAACATATCTGGCGGTGATGTATTTGATGGGGATTGTGTCATAAGCCTTAATTCTTCAAGTATGCTTAAGAGTCGCAATATTTCTCTTGATAATAGACCTTCAAACGTCACCAAGGATTTGGTTCGTCCATTACAGCTGATTGCCCCAAATTTTGAACTACTAAAGGCTATTTCAGTTTTCAAATTGTCCTACGTTTCTGGATTATGACGTACCTTGTGTGAATGTATTACACAATTCTCTTCCTAATCCTTAAAAAACCTTAAAGAGTTGGAGAAATGTGTTACTCTAATTCTTAAAGATCTTCGGGAGGTCAACGTCATTGACATCTCTTCTTTGGAGATTCTACTTGCGGACTTTTTGAAGAAGCATGGAGATTATGATATTGCAAAATTGTTTGGTTCCCAAAATATAACTAGAGATGCTCATTAGGAGTAGCTTTTTGTTGCACAACAACGTCTTCATGCTGCAAATGAAGACAAAGTCAAGGTGGACAAACTTCTAGAAGAGTTTTAAAAAGTCCTTAAGAGAGCTAAACAAGAGATAGAAGCCTGGACGTCGAAGAAGAAGACCATTTCGCTTATTGAAGAGCATAAAAAAATTGTCCAAAAATGAAGAAAGTGTCACCAATATTGAAGACAAGATTCATGACCTTGAGAAAATCAGTCCACTGTCAGAAACAGAAATAAAATAACTTGCTAAACTAAAGGAAATCGCTACGACAAGTTTCCTTCAGATCCTTGTCCATAAACTTTTTCCTTAATTTTTTTTTTGCTCAAGAATGATCTCTTTCCCCTTTTTAGTTTTTTTTTGGATCTTATCATGATGTATTGACAGTATTTCTTAGAGCAATAAAAGTGATATTTTTATTTTAACGTCTCTTGTGCTACATATTTTTTTTAAAAGTTTGACACATCAACAGGTTCTTTTATTTGCCTTCCCGACCCATAATCTTTGACATTTGTAACATGAGATAAATAATTTAAAATTATGAGTCAGTTGTGTCCTTAGAATGAAAATTCTCAAAACTACAATGCACATGAAATTCATGACCAAAAGATTTTTACACTTGTGCAAATCTTTTATAAAAGGCTCCGCTCGAACTCCGTGTCACCCAATTTTTTTCAGCTTTGAGCGACTATAGTAAAAAAATTCATAACTCGATTTAGGAGTGTCGAAATCACGAAATTCTTATTCCATTAGCAAGATAACTCATGTAACTATAACGTATGTAAAAATCATGGGCAGAAGTTCTCCGGATTTTCCCAGGTACCCTTCCAAAATCAGTCTATCAGTTTTGTTTCGTCACATTTTGTTTGTTTTGTGCAGCCTCACAAAAATTCTCATATCTTGACTTAGGAACATCAAAATCATGAGACATTTTTTGCATGTAAAACGAGACTCTTATATCTATGTTACGTGTGGGAATCACAATCATATTGCACCCAAATCATCCCAGATATTGCCCCAAAACCAATCTCCTAATCTTGGTTCGCTAGTTTTATCATCTTTGCGCATCGTCATGATAAATTCCATATCTCGACATAGGAGTATCAAATTCAGGTTCCGTTTCTTACCTCGAAAACTATACTTGTAGAGATACATCTCATTCAAGAATAATAATAAGATTATATCCAAATCATCCCAGAAATTGCCCCAAATCATCCTAGAAATTGCCCCAAAAGTAGATGTGTAGATATATAATATACATAAAAATTATACTCAACACCTTTATGGATTTATACATATACATCATCAACACCAGCTTAGTGCGGAATCTGATGGCCTATTTTGCAACTTTGAGCAGCTATGCTAGAAAATTCATAACTTGGCGTAGGAGCTCTTGAATCATGAACTATCTTTTTTGTTGTGGAGAAGTCTCTAAGATATATCATATATGTAAAAATGATGGTGAACACCTATACCGATTTATACAGATATACTATCAAAATCTGTTTTGTCTTGCTGGTCTCTTCACCATTGCACGTCCGTGATAAACTTAGAGAAGGAACATCTATCCTCATGTGATATATATGTCAATTCAAAGTGTTATAGTCATGCTCAAATAATGACACATACTTTTTCTATTTTTTTTAAACTCATACGACTGAACTTAGAGTAAAATATACTCTAACCTACCTACATACCTCGGGAGGATCAAGTCATAACATAGTTCAGGAATGATGAGTTAATTTATTTTATTAATTTTTTTTCCTTTTTCTGCAGATTCGTTCACAGTTTAGACTCATGCAGGCCAGGAGTGACATGCAGTTTAAGCTCGTGCCTTAAGGAGCATTCTGGAGAAGAATTCTTGTAATGTAACTTTCTTCCTAACGCTTTGTAATGAAGTATTGTTTCACATCAGTTTAGTATTTATTGCCCCTATTGGTTGAAGAAAATTTGCACTTGATCTTGTATCGACTTTTAGAAGTTTGAGTTTAGAAGTTCTTTGACATTTTTTTCTTTTGTGAGCGATCAATGTCCACGTTTTACCCTTCTTGCTATTGGAGAAGTCATTTAACATGGACTTGCTTGTTATTTTAATTAGGGTGGAAACCACAATTTGGTCAAAGTTTCCCAATTATAGTATGATGATTCCTTCACCTTTTGGTGATGCCATAGAGCACATGGGTTGTAGAACTTTTGAAATTGAACCTTTTTTATGGTCCAGTTTGGTGCTAACATGATTTGTATCAATTATATCACCATTATCAATGATGATCTTTCCTTCTCATATTAACATCAATATCTTTTCCTTTAGGATGAAGCATTTTATAATGTGATGACTAACAATGGGGTGAAATTTGTAGTACTTAGGATCATCGACTTTGTTTGATTCTTCAGGTCGCTTTGACTTAGGGAGTTCAATGACTTCTTTGGCTAGCAACTCGTCAAGAATCCCAGGAACATCTGAGTAGTAAAAAGGATATACCCTTGCTTATAACTACTTCAAGGTTGGTTGATTTTTTACCTGTCGTATTCGTTGCTTTGAAGCTTCCTCTTTTAACTTTTGCCTTGTGGAGGCCTTCTTAAAACTCATAGTTGTCGTCATAGATTACCCAATTTGGTATTTTGTTGAGTCTTAGAATTTCGTGACTTCTTTCCTAGGATAAATAATAGGTGATGTCATTCTATGAATTGCAATATTTAGCTCCATGTCGTGAGCGCGCGTAGCTAATTCTTCAAAAGTTTGAGGATTAATTCCTTGGAGGATATACACAAGGCCCCAATGCATCCCTTGAATGCAAATTTCAATCGCAGAAGTTTCAGAAAGTTGATTCTTACAATCGAAGCTCAATGTTTGCCAACGATTTATGTAGTCCACGACAGGCTCACCTTTACTTTGTCTTGTATTTGTCAACTCCATCATGCTAACCGTACAATGGGTGCTGTAGAAAGAATTTAGAAATTGACTTTCTAGTTGCTCCCAACAATTAATTAATTCATACTCCAAGTTCGTGTACCAATCAAAGGCATTGCTTTTCAAAGAGCGAACAAACTACTTGACAAGAAGATCACTATATGTGCCAAAACTGCTACAAGTTTCAACAAAATGAGCAATGTATTGCCTTGGATTTCTCTTTCCATCAACTTGTTGAAGCTTTGGTGGTTGATACCCAATTGGCATCAGTAAACCCTCGATTCGCTTAGAATATGACTTTGAGTATCCTATGAAACTATGTGACAAACCACCATATTCTGCCTTAATGGTGTTTGTAATCATATCTTGTAGTTGTTGAACTATTAGAGTGTCCACTTAAGCATATTGATCAACGCATTGATTGTCACTTGACTTGATGAGAGATTCACCATCAACTTTATCTTGTGATGTTAGATTATAATTTGACTCTCCAGGAATGTAGAGATCTAACTTGCTCATAAGACGGGTGATTTGATGATCTTGCTCATCAACAGACTTCTTCAAGGCTTTCATGGTTTACTCCATCATTGCAAACTTCTCATCCAGGTCAACTACATCAACCATGAAGATGTTGACTTTCGTTGAAGTTGGAGATTCGTTAAGTCCTCAGATTCTCTAAAGTTGTAGATAGTTTTAGAGAATTCATCAGATAACATAGATTCAAAGTTGCCCCCAGGGGTAATAACCCAGTTGAAAGTTGAGATTTTTTCCTTTTCGTCATCTCCAAAAAGGTAAAATATTGAGATTCATCCAAAGCATAAGTGTTGAGATTGCATCGATTGATGGGGACAACAAGCTTGATCTCAGTAGATATGGTAGTAGTAGACTTCTTACACAAAACTTTATTAATTTTTCGAAAGTCCATTGCAGTATTTGAATTTGTAATTTTCAATTTATAGAAAGAAGAGATAAAGAGCAAAACTGGTCTTACTAAGCGTGCCAAAACTTGTTCGCAATAAATTTTCGTAGTGCTGAAAATTAACAGCCACCAAATTTTTGTGATACAACTCTCCTAACTCTTAAACCTTCACTTTAACACCTGATCAACACGATCCAACTTGTATTGATCACATTATGAAGTGGTTGAGAACTATGCAGTTTTAAGTTTAAATTTCAACAAAAATAAAAAACTCTAGGTGATATTTTTTATTTGTCCTAGCCTTGGTAGACAGAGTTACCTATTGCTGATGAGAGGAGGCAGGTATCACTATTAGCATTGAACAGTCTGCGATCCTGATTCTCTATTAGCAGCAACAGGTATTTTGTTACTTTGTTGTGTTATTTGGTGTTGTTTCCGCCATTTATTCAATCTTGATCTTACTCACTAGCATGAAAAGAATGTGATGTAGTATAAGTCAATGGAATTTTAAAGCATGACTGTCCTATAGCGAAAACATTTAGAATGAATTATGCTCTTTAGTGTGTTCATTGGAAGTAGGAGTTCTCTGGGATGTTTTCAAGCAAAATGACTTCCGTCATATCAAACACACAACGTTTCTTACTTTCTTTAAGGTTAGATCACGTCAGGCGAAGGAGGCATGTAACTAAATTTGAGTTAGTAAATTAGACTTCTAATGATTGATTATTTTGGCATGAATTGTGTGTCTTGTAGTACAAATGGTGTCCTTTATAGTTTGTAACGTCTGCCGAAAACCAGAAACAATCGGACATTGGATGTTTGAGCTTGTGTATACAGAATTAGAAAACAAATAAATAAAGGACTAAATCCATAAGGAATTTGTGAATTTCATTGCAGGAAATATATTAAAGCTAGTTAGATAAATGAACTCCTCTTCTATACAAGGACAAGGGAAAAAACATTAAAATGTAGACAATAGATTATAATTTAACATATGTATCTCAAATACTTAAAAACTCGATATTCCTTGGGTTTCGTAACATTTTCAGAATAGGAGTTGGACCTTCCTAATATAAGATCGACCAAGAGCACACAAAACACACACTCAAACAGTCTACATATTCAAGTGAACCGAGGACCCTTTGAGTGACCCTTCTCGGATTCAACAAACAACAACAAGAACAAAAAGTATTATGGTGTTTACACCTAATTTCCAGCGATCCACAAACTATATTATCCACACAATATGAGAACAATAATATTACAACAACAAGAAATCATGGTTTATACTAAACACAACAAGAAATCCGAAGCTTACAACAACAATACAAGATAGATAGTTAGACCAAATGAAGGGACAATCTTAAGAACCCAAGAATTGTTACACCCTTGGACCCTTAACACTACCCACGACACAAACCTAACTCTAACGTTGATACAAGTGAACAATGCAACATATCAATCCAACTAAACATATCTAGAGGAGGTAATTCTAGAGGGATGCTACCTTCTCTAAACACCAATGTATCAAGCCAAAAATGCAAACACAAGTGAATCTTCACTTGTCTAGCCCTAGTTTTGATTGGAGCTATTAAGAGAGAGCTAAAGTCTTGCAAATGTTACAAGTCTCAAAATATGATCAACTAAGTCTCAAAAATCCAAAGTTGGTCTATTTATATTACAACACAAAATAAGACACAAATGACAAAAGTGCTGTTAAGAATTCGTGCCCTACTAATACTCTTATTTTCACCTAGTTGTTGCCTATCGATGAAAACGGTTGCCTGACGTGTTCCAAGGAAGCAGTAAAATAGTAAATAAAGAACACAGTGATTTTTTACGTGGAAAACACTCGGCTCAAAAAGGTGTTAAAAACCACGACCTGCACCTCTATAGGATTTAACCCCAACTTCACTAAATAACTCTAAGCCTCAACAACGACTGATTACAAAACTATTGTAACCAACAAATAAGAATTATAAACTTTAATTCCTTTAACACAATGACTAAGAATTATAAACTCTAGTTCCTAAATACACACAGCTCCCAAGGTATGCGTTCCCAAAGTCTCTGAGTTTTCCCCAACCCGAAGACTAGCTCCTAGTTCAGTTTATAACACACTGAAACTAATATTACATTAATAGTTCAAACACAATGAACAACTCTAAAAATCATTGCTAAAACTCTCAACTGGATTTTATACTTAGGACCAGGTTCTTTAATGTGTTTCTTCAATAATTGAGTAGCACTTCGTGAAGTCAATCTGTCGATTTTGCTTTTCTGCTTTGTAAGTGCATCAATTATTCTGACTGATGCATCTTCTATTTAAGCATAGCTCTTCATAGAGTCATTATTTCAAACTCCTCCTTTAACTAGAACTCTCATTGCATAGAGTTCTACTTCAAGTGAGACTCCTTCTTCAATTCCAACTCTTATCTCCTTAGTGTTGTAGTAAAACTCGAACTATTTAAATCAACACATGTTGATTTATCAAAATCTTTATCCTCCCACACATAGGACTCTTCAAGATATTCTCAGAAGTGAAACTCCTTCTTCATGTAGGACTCCTTATTCAACTCAACTTGTTTTTCCTTATCATTAAGTGTTTGAATAAAATTCAACTTGTTATATTCCCCACATGATCAGTAACTTGAGTATATCAGAATTAGGCTTGCTTATTTGTTCCTGTCTTTAAGTAATCTTGTCTGCATCTATCAGTGAAACTGAAAATCTGTTTTTCTATGCGTGGACTAGCTCAAGTAACATGTTTCATTCACGTGTTAGTTTTTCAATTATCAAAAATACATAGTACCCAAAAAATTCCCCCTTTTTGATAATGACAAACCTCTTGTCTTTGTGCATTCAACCATCTTCACCTGTAGGCACTAAAGTATAAAATACTACAATGAATCAAGTTAGTCAATGGGTTATAAACATTGCACAACCCTCTTATCTTCACCCTTTTGGCATCAAAAAACCATTTCAACGTAATCATATACTATCCAAAGTGACTAGTTAGGCTATTCATGGACACTGGGGCTATTACCAAAACAGTCAGACAAAGACTTGAGCCAACATAGTAATATATTAAAGAGAGCAAAAATATGAGTCAATTTAGCAGAGATAACCATTCTATTTAACTGTCAGAGCATGTTATACATTAAACCTAAGCTAGTACTAAACAAAGCAAAACAACTGAGCATTTAAAAAATATGGTATAAAAGTGAGACACGACTGAGGGTACGAATAGTAATGAGAAAGGAGGAATAGGTGATATCAACTATGTCAATTGATGAATGACTTTAACATTTTCATCTCTCTCAATCAAGGTGAAGCTTCAAAGTCATGCTCCAAGCCTGAAGGACCACTTATTCCACTTCATGATTGTCTTATGCAGCTTCAAGTTCAGAATTTATCTCAGCTAAATTTTTTTTTTGCAATGAGTGTTAGCCCTCCTTATTGAACCAGGTAGAGCAAAATGATTCATCTATTAAAAAATATTCATTGTTGTTTAAAAAGTCAAACCTAAACTAGGATTGAGAAATCCTAAAAGATCTGATCCAATTAGGAACTAAAAAGGAGAGCATGTCCCTTTTTATTCTTCAGAACATATGCTGCATATGATTGATGATCAAGCTTGGCAAATCCATAGTACAAACTAATATTTTGGTTGAGAGAGAAGAAGATACTTCTGGTGTTGGATTAAACACATTTGTGCACAATCATTTGGAAAGAATCACAGAAAGTTGGTCAATCATTCGTTAGCTTTATAAGACCAGGAGAGGATGAAGTGTGAGAAATTAAAAAGGTGTGCTCAACTATTTCAACTTAGATAGCCCATGCTTATGTTAGTGTAGAACATACCTGATAAGAAAAACTTTGTGGTCACAATTACTTGCTTGTACTTATTTTTTTTACATAATCTAATACAAAATTAGGTTAGAAGAGTCAAAAATCTGGAATTGGGACACATAACTAAATGTGCAAAACTGAATCGAATAACATTTTAGATAATAAAATTAAGAATAAAAATATTTATTCTAGTCAACCATTGAGGGAAATTCATACAATTTTAATCATCCCCAAGTCTAACCTATTCCTTTCAAAATGCTATCTACTTAGTGCCTTTGGTGCTTCTTCAGTCATTTAAGTAACCCACATAGTCAATATTTTTATAGCCCTCAAGAGTGAAATTACCTTCATTTGAATACCATAGTCTCAAGCCATTAATTCCCATGAGATATCTCAAGATTCTTGTGACAACACCAATTCTTATGAATTACTAACAAAATTATCATCATCTTGTGTTGGTGTTATTGATGCATCAATTTCTTGATTTGTTGTTCCCCCTGTTAATATGCCTTCAGTCTATACAACAGTTGGATCATATAGTACGACATGTTCCTGTGCATTCTCATCAGTTTCACTGTCACCCTTTATTTTATTTTTTTTACCATCTCCAAAAGATCTATTCCCCCTTTAAATGTGGTGAGTGAAAGAACTTTATTTGCTCCAGTCTTATGTCTTGAGCAAGATCTATCCATGTACTAATTTTTCTTGCCTCCTTTCACTCTCACTTGCAAAACAAATCAAGGGTTAACTTTAGGAACCCAGACGAGCTTGGGTCCTTTCTTATGAGAAAAAGATGTATGAGGTTCCTTCTAGCCCATCGAGGCTACAGGTTATGTGACCTGTTTCTCTAACCAGTTTTAACCTTCTTGTTAGCTTGTGCTAACATAGAACTAGATTCTTTTGCTAGGCTAATGCTTCTTCATTTGCTTTTCGCTGCAACTGGACATTCAGTGGTTGGATGCCCATGATTACCACATATATAGCATAAATCCTTAGTAACATTAGAGCTCTTGAAAAAACCCAATCTAGCCCTTTCACTGTGAGTTTTTTCACTGAGTTGATGAACAATTCTTAAGGAATTTGTCCATCTATTTGCCTTTTCAAGATCAAATTTTAGTTTAGAGACTTCTTGAATTAATTTGTTCACTTTTTCCTTTTCATCATTACATTCTTGTTTGGACTTGGTCAATTTAAGGTCAATATTTTCTTGTTCATCACTTTTGATTCTTTTTTCTTTTTTAGAAAGTGTCAGTTTTAAAATTTCAGATTTGAGAGTGAGGTTTGATGAATCAAGTCTACTAACCTATTCCTTAAGAGTGCAATTTTCCTTTTCAACGGTGTTCTTACAAGTTTCTAGATCAATAAAATCAAACTTGAGACTCACAAGATTATTGAATAACTCATCCCTATCAGAAGTTAATTCTTGGAAATCATCAATTAGAGCACTTAGTAAGGAAACAAGTTTCTTTTTAGAAAATAAATACAACTTCTCTTCGAGTTCAAGAATACTTACCTCAGAGTTTCCATCATCTTCTTCCATGTCTGAATCTGCAATGGCCATGAGAGCAGTTTCATCATCTTCTTCATCATCTGATTCATCACTTTCAGATGTCCTATAATTTAGATCTTCGATGTCCATCTCATAGGTCTTCAAATTACCAACTAACTCATCAAGAGACATTCTAGTGACATTCCACTTAGACTTTTGGTAGGACTCTCAAGACTTTCTCTATCTGTTCCTCAGTAGATAAAACCTTTCCTAGAGATGATAACTCATTTACCAACAAAGTTAACCTAATTATTATTTCTTGTAGTGACTCATTTTTCTACATTTCAAAAACCTTATATTCAGTGAAAAGTAATGCAATTTTGATTTTTCTCACTTGGCTAATGCCTTCATGTGCATTCACCAATGCATCCCAGATTTTTTTAGCAGTGTTGCATAGACACTCTATTGTACTCGGCTGGACCAAGACCACAAAGAATGTTTTTAGCTTTTGTATTCTTTTGTAGTACAATAAGATCTTTCGGGGTGAATTCACTCCTTACCTTTTTCACTTGTTCTCCATCCATTATCTTCATGGGAATCGTTGGTCCATCAATAATTCTATCCCATAATTCATAATCTACACTTTGAAGAAACGTTTCCATCCTAGCTTTCCTCCAAATAAAGTGAGAACCATCAAAGAGTGGAGGTCTAATAGTGGATTGACCTTCACTGTGACCAGTAGGTGGTGCAGAATTCATCATATTGATCTTTGTCTTAGTTGTTAGCCTTTTTTAAGATAACCTCACTCTGATACCACTTATTAAGAATTCATGCCTTACTGATAATCTTAATTTCACCTAACTGTTGCCTATTGATGAAATGGGTTGCCTAACGTGTTCCAAGAAAGTAGTAAAATAGTAAATAAAGAACATACTAATTTTTTACGTGGAAAACACCCGGTTCAAAAAGGTGTAAAAAAACCACGACCTACACCTCTACAGGATTTAACCTCAACTTCACTAAATAACTCTGAGCCTCAACAACGACTAATTACAAAACTCTTGTAACCAACAAATAGGAATTATAAACTCTAATTCCTTTAACACAACGACTAGGAATTGTAAACTCTAATTCCTAACTATACACACCTCTCAAGGTATGCGTTCCCAAAGTCTCTGAGTTTTCCCCAACTCGAAGACTAGCTCCTAGTTTAGTTTATAACACGCTGAAACTAATATTACATCAATAGTTCAAACACAATGAACAACTCTAAAAATCAATGCTAAAACTCTTAGCTGGATTCTATACTTAGGACCAGGTTCTTCGATGTGTTTCTTCAGTGATTGAGTAGTACTTCGTGAAGTCAATATATCAATTGTGGTTTTCTGCTTTGTAAGTGCATCAATTATTCTGACTGGCGCATCTTCTATTTGAGCAGAACTCTTCAAAGAGTCATTCTTTATTTCAAACTCCTCCTTTAATCAGAACTCTCATTGCATAGAGTTCTACTTTAAGTGAAACTCCTTCTTCAATTCCAACTCTGGTCTTCTTAGTGTTATAGTAAAACTCCAACTCTTTAAATCAACATATGTTAATTTATCAGAATTTTTCTCCTCCCACACATAGGACTTTTCAAGATATACTCAGAAGTGAAACTTCTTCTTCACGTAGGACTCTTTTTTCAACTAAACTTACTTTTCCTTATCATTAAGTGGTTGAATAAAATTCAACTTTTTATATTCCCCACATGATCAGTAACTTGAGTATATCAGAATTAGCCTTGCTTAGTCATTCCTGTCTTTAAGCAATATTGTCTGCATCTATCAGTGAAATTAGAAATCTTTTTTTCTATGCGTGGACCAACTCAAGTAACATGTTTTATTCACGTGTCAGTTTGTCAATCATCAAAACTACATAGTACCCAACAATTTCCCCTTTTATTAAAATGCTTCAAAGGGTCTCCTATGGAGTGCATACATAGGGCAGTTTTGGACTTCATTTACACTTAAGCTCGAACCTTATCTCAGTTGTATTTGACATGTTCAAAATATGCCCATCTACGAGGTCGTACTCATATCATAATCTCCATCTTGAAAAGAGTTTGACCTTAAACTCATGGCTTCATCAACCTCACGGCTCCTCCATAGAATCACCTTCTCATTTTTTGTCCTGAAGATTGGAGGCTTAGCCAAGGACTCCTTGAGTTCATCAAGCATATATTTGTAAGAAAGTTGCTTGGAATCTTCCCTAGAAAGCATAAAATCATGTACCTGCACACAAGCAAAGGCAGTACTAGGCAAAATGCTAGTACCTATATTGGTGAGAAGTAAAGGATTCCCAAGGGTAAGTCCAAAACGTGAGGACCCCTTATCTCTTTGCTCCTTGATTCCCTCCCCTTCTCCTCTACTCCCACTCTCGATCCTTTTCTTTCTCTCTTTCTTCCCCTTTTCTTTCAAATCTCTAACTTGTTGACTAACTTTGGCCACTTGTATCATTGAGAGAGATTAGAGTGTATATCTTCGGCCATGGTGCTCCAAAGTGTAGCTATTAGCTCGTACATCATTCACAATAGCTTTTTCATATTGCCATGGTCTTCCCAACTATAGGTGGCATGCTTGCATAGGAATAACATCACATAAAACCTCGTTAAAGTAGTTGCCTACCTTGAACTGTATCACCACTTGTCGGTTTGTCTTTAACTCCTGTCACTCATTTAACCATTGAAGGTTGTAGGGCCTGGAATGACGGATAGTGGACAACCTAAAAACATCAACTAAGGTACTACTAGCATTATTGGCACAACTATCTTAATAAGGCATTTGGTGTTAAAAAGATTTTACCTTTGAATAGGATCACCCAAAACCTTACTAATCATAGCCTTTATCACTACAAAACATGGTACTTCAATATCACCTTCACATGGCCAAGCATCCTCCTCTTCCTATTATTTGGCTTCTCGGGTTCTATCCCCTCTCTACCTGGAGATTGATCATCAATCTCCTTTGGTTCAAGTCCCATCTCTTCCTCAAGAAAATATAATTTTCCCTCTCTTAAGATCACATTCCTCCTTTTGGACACTTACCAGCCTTGCCAACCTTGGCATTTTAAACATTGAAAATCCTTAGAATTATGAAAGGAATGCGGTTTACCTTCATTTTTAGGAGGGTACCTTTGAGGTGTCTTGTTCTTGACTTGGGCAGCCTTGGCCTCGGGTTGCTCCCCTTTGGATGAATCATTCTTGTCATGATGCCAACCCGAGGGTGATTGACTTTGAACTTGGACCCTGATTTCTCCCGCAACTCTCTTTCAATTTCCAATACGGCTTGGAAGATGGTATCAAGGGTGTCGAACTTGCGAAGTGTCAAATGTGAAGCTATATCTCTATTCAACGTCACCTTGAATCGAATGATGTCATGACTCACTTGTTCCCCTCTATGATCAAGTTTCAAGATGAGTTATTGGAACTTATCGTAGTAAGCCATGAGACTTTGTTTCCTTGCCTCAAGTTATACAACTTGGCAAGGAGCTCTTGATAATATCTTTTGGGTAGGTACCTTTGTGTCATGAGGTACCTTAGACGAAACCGCCCCTCTACCAAAACATTGCCAAAATGCTTAACATACTCCCACCATGTAGTAGCATAACCCTCAAAGTGAGCAATCTCGTAGCAACTCTTCTTCTCCTCGGTAAGATTATTGACTTGGAAGACCCTCTCACATGCGGATTCCCATGTAAGAAACTTTTTGGGATCATTCTCACCCTTGAAGATTGGAAGCCCTATTTTGATGGTATTTAGTCCTACTTCACAGTTTTGGTTCCTTTGTTGGTTCCAATGACCAACTCTTCCTTCTCGGCCATGAACCTCCCTTGGATCAATATGTCTACCCTGTACCTATTCCCCCCTCATGTAACCATCATAAAATGACCCATACCCCTCATGTTGGATAGGTCTATTTGGGTTAAGTGGAGCTTGTAGTGGTGGGTTTGGATTTGGTGGATAATAAGGTCTTTGGTCAAGTGGAGTTCCGTTTGGAGGGCTCGGGTTGTGGGGTGGCATTTGGTTCCAAGTCCTTCTTGTTAGACTTGGTGAAGTAATGGGTGGATTGACCTCTCATGTTTTCAGGTGAGGGAGTATAGTAGAGTTCGGTTTGTGACATTGGATGGGTGTCTCGGTGGATGGAACATTTGGTGCAAGGCCTCAGGAGTAGTGATCGGGGAAATGTTTTAAGGGGTGGATGGTCGACTCCTTTGACTTTCCACACACTCTAATCTCCCACTCATTTATGCCACATCCGCATCTATTTTCTCAAGACCCACATTCAACCTAGCCATATCTCGGGACATAGTTTCAAGGCGAGCTAAAATGAGATTGATGGCATTACTATCCATTGTTTGAATATTTGAAACCTGAGGTTCTATTGTGATGGTATCAGAATTAATACTTCAAGTTACGGTCCAACACGTCATCAAATCAGTCCACTATGTCACACACAACAATACATCACAAAACCTATAAAAAAAACACGTTAGTTCAAATAACCTCACTATTCTCTCACTCACGTTGTCGCCTCACACTTGATGTCACAAATGTTTGCAAGTCGGCTTGTAGTTGTGGTGAGTTGAAGAGTAAGTCTACTCCTTAGTCGGAATGGATTCTTTGTTGAACGAATCAAGGAAGTAATATTAAAACTTGAACCAAGAAGCTCTACGATTATAAAATTGATAAAAGTACAAAAGAAACGTAGACACGAACAATGGATTCAAAGGACTAATTGACAATCTAGTAAGAACTTACTAGTTTGTTAATTAGTTCTAGGATCAACTAATAAAACTAAGAATCAACAATTAAAAACTATAAAATACAAATTTGATCTCAATATTGACGTGAACAGTAGCAAGTGGTGACGGGGCAGCAAGCAATTTGTCTCGAGCCCACACAATTTAGTCACAAATTTGAATCTTCAATTTTTACACAATTTAGAATTAGAGAACATTTGGTTTTGGAGGGAAAAATAGAAGTCTTTGAGTCCTTTGTAAGTTTAATCTCAAAAGATAATCTTGACTTGTACTAGTTCTATCAAACAAGGCTCCTTGATTTAAGGATAGTTGTTGAAAAAGTTGATGTCAAGTCTAGGAAGTGATGGTTCAAGTCTTTTCACAAACACACTTTACAACTTTTATCTATACTCCTTTGAATCTATTTGCACCTTTTTGTTGGTTTAAGTATGAGAAGAGATGAAGAACAATATGAACACAACAACAACCTTTCAAGAGCACATCAACAACACATCACCACGTCTACCAATCTTTATCGACAAGGTTCAACACACGGCCAATCTTCAAGTCACCACAATAATAATGTTAATATTATAAGCTCAACTTTAGATCTAGACACCTTTTGTGTTGGTGAGAAATAAACCAACACAAGAAACACACTAGACAAAAAAAAATCTAGTAGATCTAGTACAAATCTCGGCCAAGACAATTTCACAAAATCAACAAACTCTCGGCCAAGGTCTTCAACACAAGTTTGGTGGTCTCTTCCCAAGAATGATTTTATGAGAACAAAATCAAGCCTTGAGATTTGATACCAAATGATACAAGATCGACCAAGAGCACACAAAACACACACTCAAACAGTCCACAAATTCAAGTGAACCAAGGACTCAAAACAACAACAAGAACACAAAGTATTGTGGTGTTTACAACTAATTTCCAGCGATCCACAAACTATATTATCAACACAATATGAGAACAACAATATTACAACAACAAGAACTCACGGGTGACATTAACCATAACAAGAAATCTAAAGCTTACAACAACAATACAAGATAGATCGTTAGACCAAATGAAGGGACAATCTTAAGAACCCAAGAATTGTTACACTCTTGGACCCTTAACATTACCTATGACACAAACATAACTCTAACATTTACACAAGAGGGATGTTAACTCCTCTAAACATTAACACATCAATCCAAAAATGCAAACACAAGTGAATCTTCACTTGTCTAGCCCTAGTTTCGGTTGGAGCTCTTAAGAGAGAGCTACAGTGTTGCAAATGTTACAAGTTTCAAAATATTATCAACTAAGTCTCCAAAAACCTAAGTTGGTCTATTTATATTGCAACACAAAATAAGACACAAATGACAAAAGTGCCCCTTTAATTAAAATTCTCCAAAGGGCTTTCCATGTAGTGCATACATGGGTGGTTTTGAACTTTATTTACACTTAAGCTCGAGCCTTATCTCGGTTGTCTTTGATATGCTCAAAATATGTCCATCTACGAGGTCGTACTCGTATCACTTCCACAAGTCACAAATAAGCAATACTATCCAACTTGAAATAATAAATTATGAAGTCATCAATGAAGTGGTTGAGAGCTATGAGGTCTTAGGTTTAAATGCCAGTAGACATAAAAACGCTAGGTGATTTCTTCCTATCTGTCCCAGTCTTGGTGGAAAGAGTTACCTGGTACCTGTTGTTGATGGAAGGTGGCATGTATTCCATGGAATTAGTTGGGGTTTTCAAAAGTTGTCCCAAACATCACGGTCTTTAAAAACAAGAAAAATTATGAAGTCGATTGGGGTATATCTAAATTCTAAAGGCACAGTACATAAATATGCCACTTAAATTGACCTCATATTACATCTATGACTTTTTACTTTGGGTGTGCAAAAGTAGGCACTTTAACTTGTATAAAGTTGAACAAGTAGGCATGTCCGATGTGGCATCCTACATGGACAATTCTTGTCCTACGTGGCATCCTATGTGTATTATGCCACATAGGATGTGTGTGTTTACTTGTTCAACTTTATACAAGTTTAAGTGCCTACTTGTGTACACCCAAAGTTGGAGGTCAAAGATATTATTTGGTGTCAAATTAAAGGGCATGTTTATGTATAGTATGTATTGCTTTATGGATTCGTTTAACGAATTGAATAATTTGTCCAGGAATTGAGTTAGATGACATATGGACTTGAATTCTGACCACTTTTCTTCTTCATAATAATAAACAATATCTGAGTATCTACGGTTGGTTAATGGATTTTAATTTCTGTTGGTGTTTTCTCATCTCAATCAATACAAGATATAAGAAAAAGAGAGCAAAAGAAAAAACTTCAACTCAATTTTTGCTTTTTTGGTTTAAGATCCAAGAGACAACTAAGTCATGCGAACATTGAACAGTCAAGTGATCCTGAATCTCTATTAGCAGCAGCAGGTACTTTGTCAACGGCCTTTTCTGAAAAAATGACGTGTGCCATCATATTTCGTTTTTGTTACTTTGTTGTGTTATTTGGTGTTGTTTCCGCCATTGATTCAATCCTGATCTTACTTACTAGCAAGAAAAGAATGTGACGTGGTATAAGTCAATGAAATTTTAAAGCACGACCTGTAGCGAAAACATTTAGAATGAATTATGCTCTTTAGTGTGTTCATTGGAAGTAGGAGTTCTCCGGGATGTTTTCCATGCAAAATGACTTCTGTCATGTCAAACACACATCATTTCTTACTTCCTTCTAAGGTTAGATCACGTTAGGTGATGGAGGCATGTAACTAAATGAGTTAGTAAATTAGACTTCTATTGATTTGATTATTTTGGCGTGCATTGTGTGTCTTGCAGTTAAAATGGTGTCCTTTATAGTTTGTAGAATCTGTCTAAAACCAGAAACAACCAGGAAATGGATGTTTGAGCTTGTGCGTACAGAATCAGAAAACAAATAAATAAAGGACTAAATCCATAAGGAAATATATTAAAGCTAGTCAGATAAATGAACTCCTTTGCTATGCAAGGATGAGCAGAAAAACATTTAAGTTGTAGACAATAGAGCCATATACCATTTTCAATATCATAATTTAACATATGTATCTCAAACACTTCCATACTCCTTCCTTGTTTTTCACAACATTTCCAGAATAGGTGTTGGACCTTCCACAAGTCCTGAATCAGATCTCCTAATACCTTCGACTGATTGTAACAAATGTATTTAAGTGTTCGTATATTTGCAAGTCTGCAGACTTCTAGAGTTTCTCCATATCAAACAATTTTATGGATAAGGGGTAGGTTAAATTTTATCAACAAAGTACCAAGATGGTACACAAGTTACAGCAGAAAGAAAAACTCAGACCAATCGACTACAATAGTGCAGATATAAATACTATAATAGTTCTTAACACAATGTGGCATCAAATTATGCAGTATCAGGGATCAAGAATAATTGTAGTTAATGGATAGAAAATTGGGATAGATCAAGTGGAATAGAGTTAGCAAACTAGATGTTATCTAACTCCAGCACATACAGATGTTGGAACATATTACAGAAAGCATCGTCATTTTTGCATACAACCAAAACAAAACACTGAAGTTGAAGAAACCTGATTAATGCTTCTTCACCTTCATCAATGCTAATGTCTTCAAGTGCTTGGCAAAAATACGTGATCTGCCATTTTATTTCCATTAGTAGTTGCTTCTCCTGTTTCATCTAAATTGTAAGACACTACTTAATATACTGTTGGGTACTATGTAGTTTTGATGATTGACAAACTGACATATGAATGAAACATGTTACTTGAGCTGGTCCACGCATAGCAAAGCAGATTTCCAGTTTCACTGATAGATGCAGACAAGATTGCTTAAAGACAGGAACGAAAGGCTAATTCTGATATACTCAAGTTACTGATCATGTGGGAAATATAACAAGTTGAATTTGATTCAAACACTTAATGATAAGGGAAAACAAGTTGAGTTTAAAAAGGAGTCCTACGTGAAGAAGGAGTTTCACTTCTGAGTATATCTTGAAGAGTCCTATGTGTGGGATCAGAAATATTCTGATAAATTAACATGTGTTGATTTAAAGAGTTGTAGTTTTACTACAACACTAAGGAGACAAGAGTTGAAATTGAAGTAGTCTTACTTGAAGTAGAACTCTATGTAATGAGAGTTCTGATTAAAGGAGGAGTTTGAAATAAAGAATGACTCTTTGAAGAGCTGTGCTTAAATAGAAGATGCATCAGTCAGAATAGTTGACGCACTTACAAAGCAGAAAAGCACAATCGACAGATTGACTTAATGAAGTGCTACTCAATCACTGAAGAAACACATTGAAGAACCTGGTCCTAAGTATAGAATCCAGTTAAGAGTTTTAGCGTTGATTTTTAGAGTTGTTCATTGTGTTTGAACTATTGATGTAATATTAGTTTCAGTGTGTTATAAACTGAATTAGGAGCTAGTCTTTGAGTTAGGGAAGACTCAGATACTTTGGGAACGCATACCTTGCGAGGTGTGTGTAGTTAGGAATTAGAGTTTATAATTCCTAGTCGTTGTGTTAAAGGAATTAGAGTTTATAATTCCTATTTGTTGGTTACAAGAGTTTTGTAATCAGTCGTTGTTGAGGCTCAGAGTTATTTAGTGAAGTTGGGGTTAAATCCTATAGAGGTGCAGGTCGTGTTTTTTTACTCCTTTTTGAGCCAGGTGTTTTCCACGTAAAAAATCACTTGTTCTTTACTTACTGTTTTACTGCTTCCTTGGAACACGTCAGGAAATCCGTTTCATCGATAGGCAACAGTTAGGCGAAAATAAGATTATCAGTAGGGCACGAATTCTTAACATATACCATATCGAGTAATTAATTAATTAAATAAATAAGTAATTAATCATGATGTCCATGACAGTATCAAGTGTCAACCAAATAATAAATTGCCAATAAAACTCACTGTTTTTGCCCTACTCCCGGAGGCGCTAAGGGGATTTTGTTGTATGCAAAAAGTCATTTTCGAAAAAAAGGGTTAACAGTCTTATAAAAATGGGGAAAAACAACACTAGTGTCTACAAGGAATTAAAGAAATGGTGACTGTGGATTGGGTTTGTTTTAAGTATATTTACCTCTGCTATTATGAAAGACGCCAAAATAGGACATCATATATAATTGTAAAGCTTCATTCTATATGGATTCTCTTCAACGTCTAGACATTTTTCATTTTCTTTGGAATCTCCTATAGCTTTGGACAGTCACGGATACCACGACCTTTAATCCCAGGCATGACACTTGTGGCTAAATGTCATCTTTGTAGGTACGAAAAGATCTACAAGACGAAGGAACTCCAGTTGACTGAAGCTGTTGTCACTACAGGTAATTTTTTTTCCTTCATAAGTTGCTTCTAGTTCATGATTCCTTAGGTTTGGCAACATTCCCAAAATAGCCATCAGATCATCCATAAGTTCTGAGTGAGAAAGGCTCATCATTGTGATGGAATTGGAAATGAGTCCGACATAGCCAATTTTTCTATTCTCCCATCCGACCCCAATTTATGGATCTTTTGACAAGATTAAGAAATTTAAGGACTGGGAACGATTCATCATGTTTACAAACCAATATGAGAGTGCCAAGGTTTTTCAAGCTCCTAATGTTGCTTAGGGAGTAATATTTCTTAACATCATACATAGATAATTCTCAAAGATTGACCAAATCAACAGGATCAACATCTTCCCATTGACCACAACTAATTTAATTAAGAAGTTGAAGACTTGTGAGTTTGCTTATACATTTTAGAGGTTCTGAATAAAGATCTTAAATGTCTTAGATTTGGTAGGTTAGCTGCCTCAGGGGGAAGTTGGCATAACTGTCCATAGTCATTGAGGACAAGAAGTGTCTGCAAATTCTTAAGGTTGCCTATGGAGGAGGGAAGATCATGGATAGCTGACAATGTTAAAAACTTAAGGTGGTATAAGTGATAGGGTAAAAACTTGGGAACACAAGAAGCAACACAAAACAGTCCACTAATTCCAAGCCAAACCCGAGAACTCCTTTGAGAGTTAGATTTGGCCAACAACAACACAAAGGATACCAAGTTAACAAGGTGATGAACACCTATTTTCAGTGGACAACAAAGTAGATTAACAACACAAAACAAATAATAAAAATATTATTAAACAACAACAACACACTATTTGGGATAACAAGAACACAAACTACAAGATTACAAAACAAAGGATAGATAGATAGACTACACGAAGATGTAATCTTAAAAATCCAAGAGCCTATTCCACTCTTGGACCTTTAACAATACACACAACGTACACCTATCTCTTACGTGACGCAAGATCGGATTCCACCTCTCAAGCACCGACGTTTCCAAGAAAACACAATCACTAGTGAATCCACACTAGTTTGTTGTCCTAGTTTTGGTTGGTGGCTTTTCCAAGCCCTAACTATGGTGTTTCAAGTCTTACAAGACTTACAAAATATCATCCAAAACTACTAAATAAACCCTATAATGTTCCTTATATAGTACATTACAAAATAGAAAGTAAAATAACCAAAATACCCTTCAAGGGTGGGGTGCCCATCAAGTGTGAGAAGTAGACTGATTTTGGTGTGTTTTGGTCATCTTTTACACATCAATTACACACACCAAGTCTTGGGCTAAATACGCACTCTCATAAGTCCATATCCGTGATTATATCATCCTCTCCATCTTAAGAGGAATTTGTCCATAAATTCACGGCTTCACCTTGTTCACTTGGTCACTTCAAAAGAAACCACTCAAAACAACTCACAAAAAACATAAGAAGGTACAAAAAACAGTCCGCAAAGAACATAAGGAACCCGAGATCTCATTAATACAAGTCTTGGTCAACTTCTTTATTTTGAACCTCGGCTTTCTCCCCATCTTGAGCCTTGTCTTTATCCTCACCCGAAACACATAGTGAAAGACAAAGGAAACGCTAAACACATCCCACCTCTTTTCTTGGTGGAGAGTTCCTTATGGTTCCTTACGTCTTCCTCTCAACTTCTCTTCCATCATACACGCATCAACTTCTCTTCCATCATACACGCATCATTGTAGACTCCATGCCCCCCATGTTTCTTTCTACCACACTCCTCTATATGGACATATCAGTTTTGGTGAAGTGGAGTTTCGGGTGAAAGAATTGATTTGGTAATGTGGAGCTTCGGTTATGGAGCTTGGATGGGAGGAGATTGGCTTCCAAGTCCCTCTTGTTAGAATTGATCAAATTGAGGGAGAAGTGGCCTACTTAGGTCTCGAGTTGGAGGGCATTTGGTGGCTTGGCTTATGTCTACGTCATTTGGTAGTGGTTTTGGAGGATTGATTGTTTGAGGTAAAGTTTCGGAAGTAGAAACATGTGAATTCCTTTGACTCTCCACTCAATCAAACCTCTCAAGTATAGTAGACATATCCGAGCCCAATTTTTTAAGACCCGTATTTGCCTTAGCCATCTCTCGGGCAATAGCATCAACGTGGTCCAAAATGGTGTCCATTATGGCAAAGGAGTTACCTACAAAAACAGAAAACACGTTAGTTGTACAAAAACTTCCTCACTCTTTTTTTTTATTTCTTGACTCTCGGATCCCTCACACTCAATCACACAAGAGTTGCAATCTTGCATGTACTCAGAGTGGTGTTGAGAGGTGAATCCAATATTGGCAAGGACTCCAAAGAGTAAGGAAAACACAAGGATGTATCACAATGACTCAAAATAATTAAGACGAACAAAGGAAAGTTAACACGAAGAACGGGGTCAAAACTAATTTACAATCTAGTAAATGGTCACTCGCTTGGAAATTAGTATTAGAATCAACAAACGAAACCAAAAAAATAGCAAATTGAAACTAGAAGATTAAAATTTGAGGTTAAAAATGTTGCATGAACAGTAAAAGTGATGGCGTGGTAGTCCAACGTGGCAGTCCACTAGTGGTTCGGTTCTTGACAAATTTTAATTTACAATTCACAAATTGGACTTTGGTAGAAATTGTTCAATGGAGGGAAATACAAACTAGTCTTGGAGCTCCCTTTTCAATTCAAAGTTCAAGACTCAAAAGTATTTGACTAGACTTGTACTTCTCCTTAAAACATGGACCCTTGTTTTATGGAAAAATGTTGATATGTGATGTAAAGTCTTTTTAGTGGTTGGGGTCCTTTCAAGATTCAACAAATACTACACCTTGTCTTTCACCTTTTCAAGATCTAAGTTCACTTTAATATTAATAAGGTAATGAATATGGTGAAGAACTTCAAGAACACAACAACCACAACAAGAACAACCAACAACAATCTCCTAAGAACAACAAGTCCACCATAACAAGGTCAACAATCTCACGGCCAAGACCACAAGGATAACAACAACAATCGGCTAAGTCCCCTTTGTGTTGTGTTTTTAGTTTTACAAAAGGTGAAGGTTGTGATGAACAACAAGAACACAACAACAAACTTTCAAGATATAAAAAAGCACCACTACACAAGGCCTTCAACTCGGTCAAGTTTAGAACAACAGCAACATCCAATCGGCCACACTTCGTTCACAACAACAATAGTAACAATTCAAGCTCAAGTTTGGATCTACTCGAAGTGTTGGTGAGGAAAAAAACTAACACTACAAATACACAAGACAAGTAAAAGAATCCTAGACCTAGAATCAATAACAAATATCGGCCAAGAACACCACAAGAACACAATTTCGGTCAAGACAACAACAATGAATAGATTGTTATTTTCTGGAATTTTCAGTATTCAATAATTTTTTTTTTTGATTTTCAAGTTTACGAGCCCAAGATTGATCTTGTGGGAACAATATCAAGCCATGCTTTGATACCAAATGATACGGTAAAAACTTGGTAACACAAGAAAAAACACAAAACAGTCCACTAATTCCAAACCGAACCCGAGAACCCCTTTGAGAGTTAGATTTGGCCAACAACAACACAAAGGATACCAAGATAATAAGGTGATGAACACCTATTTTCAGTGGACAACAAACTATATTAACAAAATAAAATGAAGAATAACAATATTATTAAAAAACAAAAACACACGATTTTGGATAACAAGAACACAAACTATAAGATTACAATGAAAACAAAGGATAGATAGATAGACTACACGAAGATGTAATCTTAAAAATCCAAGAGACTATTCCAATCTTGGACCTTTAACAATACACACAACGTTCACCTATCTCTTACGTGACACAAGATCGGATTTCACCTCTCAAGCACCGACGTTTCCAAGCAAACACAATCACTAGTGAATCCACACTAGTTTCTTATCCTAGTTTCGGTTGGTGGATTTTTCAAGCCCTAACTATGGTGTTTCAAGTCTTAAAAGACTTAAAAAATATCATCCAAAACTACTAAAGAAACCCTACAATGTTTCTTATATAGTACATTACAAAATAGAAGGTAAAATAACCAAAATACCCTTTAAGGGTGGGGTGCCCATCAAGTGTGAGAAGTGGACTGATTTTGGTGTGTTTTGGCCATCTTTTACACATCAATTACACACACCAATTCTCGGGCTAAATACGCACTCTCATAGGTCCATATCCGTGATTATTCTCGTATCAACAATCTTCCTATGGAATCAGGTAATTTAGATTTAGTGCCAGAACAAATTTCCAAGTGTAACACATAGAGATGTTGGAAACCATTACGGAAGTTTAGAATACCCACCAATCCTACCAAATTTTGGATCAAAGAACATAATTGACCTTAATTTCAAGTTAGAAAGATCAAGTGATAGATACCTTTGTGCATGACCATGAACGACATGCCTAAGAGATAAGAAGGATACAGAGTGTTTTGTTAGATCATAAATGTCAAAAAAGCTTACTTCCAGTGCCTTTTTTATTGCAAGATCCCAAAGTAGATCATGAATCATACATTTAACAACTTTTTTCCAAAATATTTCAGCCACTTGGATCAAGCTTCGTCTTATTAGCTCATTCAATTAGCTTTCAGCAACATCCTTCATTCTTTCTACCCCTCTTGGTATAAAACACTCGGCTATCCACTGTATTATGTTTTCAGTAGGGATGTCTTGATCTTCCAGAAAAATACCACAGTAAAGAAAACACTACTTGAGTGCACTTGGCAAATCATTGTATCTCAATGACAGCATGTAGGAGATTTCCATAGAGTCATCTTTCATATGCCGCCAAAGGTGTGTCTTCACCTTTTACCATTCTTCTAGGCCCCTTTTATGCAAAAGTAGCCCTCTTAATACAACAATTGCAAGAGGTAATCCTCCACATTTTCCCATCATATCTCTTGCTAACCTTTCCATTTTTGGAACCACTTCCCTGACATCAAGTAGTTTTCTACTAAAAAGGTCCCAACTTTTCTTTCGGCTTAGAAAACTAAGCCTATTGTCAAAACCTCTGTTGTCTTCTCTTTCAGTGATATCCTCTTTGTGCCTTGTAATAATCACTCTACATCCCTTCTTTCTATCTGGAAGTGCTCTTTTCAGACTTTCCCAAGCTTTTCTCTGCCATACATAATCAACCACCACTATGTATTTGCGTTCCTTTAATAGATTATGAAGGTAACTTTCTAGATCTGTCTCAGTAATCTTTTCCAACAAATCTAGATTTTCCTTTGTGCATCGTAGGATAGATTTGATGATATTCCTAAGAATATCCATGGTATTGCACTCTTGAGAAACACATATCCAAGCACGTGTTGGGAAACTAGAGACTATAATCAGAGTAACGTAGAAGTTTCTTGCAAGAGTGGTCTTGCCTTATCCGCCCATGCCATAAATGCAGATGACGTTTCGGTGAGGCTCTTCTTTGAGAGGTTTAGCCAGAAATCTTTCTACTACATCCTAAAAGCCAACAAAAATGTGATGCTCACCTACGTAGGATGTAGTTCTCCTCAATGTTCTAACCATGATAGACTGATTGTTTGGCCGATTACTTGGTCTTTCTCCTGCATGATTGGTTTCTGCAATACCATAAGCCTCTCGTTTTTGAGAGATATGCATAATTTGTTGCTTGAGTGATTGAATCTCCTTTCCAATTCTGTAGAATTTGGTCTCCTTCCTACAGATGCAAGCGCAATTCTTGAGTCGACTAGCAAATCCATCACCTTTACCAGTATCGAAGCAGCAGGTCTCCAGTATAGCGGCAACGTCATTAGCAATAGAGTTGATTTCAGTCACCCATTATTGAACTCTTTGATCCCTACTTTGCTTTTCTTCTGCAACTTAGAGGGAAGACTGCATGAAGAAAAGGTCACTTCTCTGCCAGTGCACATCCTCTCTCAGACTTAAGTGGATGTTAATTTCGTGTATGAGGAAATCACCTAGCTTTTGAACTTCAAATGACACAAAGGCATCATCCATTTTCAATACTAGTATTTGATTGTTTGAAAAACTTGTATTATACAGAAATAGAAGCAGTAGAGATATCTAAAAATTTGTATTGTGTAAACTTCAGGTATGGATTCAAGTATTTAAAGCTAAACAAATCCGCCAGATGAACATGAAAAAGTCTAAAGTAACAATAATGATAGAGTATATATGCTCACAAAACATGAAGCAAGAACAATATCATAACAAATTTGTTATTATATTGGAAATAAAATCCTTTGACTACTTTTATTTTTCTATTTTTTCCCTCTAAAAGCAAATGTGTAACACCCGACATTTTTGGGCTAGAACTTGAATCGTCCTTCCTATGTATATAGACCCAACCCAATGATTTTATTTGCATACTAGTGTGAATAAAAATTATTTGTCTTGGTAACATCTTTGGAGATGTGTATAAGTCACAAAAACCTCCTAGCTCAAAGTTGAACATTCTTCTAACCATTGAATTTTGGTATAGGATTTTCCTTGGGTCAACTTCCAATGGCCATTAATCTTAGATTATAAAAAGTTATGTGGCCCATTATATATAAAATTAAATCTCTTCGAGTCCTTTTTCCAATGCAACTGACCGTTTGTTAATCTGAGTTTGGAGTCAAAAGTTATGAGTCTTTTAGTAAGACACTGTCCAGGGTCCGCGTTAGGCCCGCACCGCAGAAGGATCACGAAAAGCCACTGGAATGGGTTTGCTATGGCCATGCGCCAAGCCTCTCCCGAGCGTCAAAAAGTATTCTGTTATGAGTTATTTTAAGGGCAAAGGGATCTTTTCACCCTCTCAAACCGTTCCTAATCTTTTATGAACGAAATTAAGGTCTTAAACCATGTTACATCACTTCTCAAAATCCCCAAATCATCTCTCCATAAGCAAGAGAGGAGAAACTACCTAGGGTTTGAAGATTTTAATCTCCAAAGGTCAAATTTCTCTACGTTCTCTTCGATTTCAAGGTATGTGGGACTATCCTAAATCTCGTGGGCATAAGTTTAATGTTTTAAACAAGTTTTTAAGATATATAATTACGTATATGTAAAGGGTTTTGAAAATTGTTCGAAGAGCATGCATCATGAATCCATGTTTAATGAAATTATAAAATTTCTAGAATCCATGTTTAATGAAATTATGAAATTTCTAGGAGTTTTTTTCCATGAACTTGGATTATAATTGTCACATCCGAACTGAGGCCCTAGCCGCAATGGGCATCCCGAACCATAAAGGCCCGAGAGACCCCTTAGCATGTAATCATAAGCATAATTCATATGATGTAAATGTGCGGAAGTTAAAATGAAAACATGGTAGTCCCAAAATCAAACTTAAAGCTTCATGACATCGTATCGAAAGGGAAAACCCAAATCCAATCTAAAACCATCTACGAAGCCTCTAATAAACTGAAAAAATTAGTCTGACTAGACCGGGGAAAGGCCTCTGTCTGGACCATAACAACCATAAAAAGGAAATAACATATGGGATAGATATCTTCCGATGTAAGGGAGGCTCACCAGTCTCTGAAAGTCTGAAAAATAATCTACCGATTTGCAGGACCACGGGGATGGGCCTCAAAACCTAAAATATAGGGGGTCAATACTCGAAAGTACTGGTATGTAGAAAAATTCCAAAATAACATATTTTTATACAACATAAGTGAGAGCATTTCATAAAGCAGTTTAGCATAAGGTAAATGAAAACACATAGGCATAATTTAAAACCTTCAAAACACATTCTTGTAGTCAAGACTCAACTCTTTACTTTACTTCTGAGCTAAATGGTACACCCTATAATTCTTTAATTCCATGGTCTATATGGAATCCTTCCTTGACTCGGCGGCCAAGCCCCCAACCCAAGTTTGTCGTAAGGGCTAGAGTCTCTACTTTCTACTATGCCACAAGGCCATCACTAGAGTACAATCCCCTATTTCAGGAAATGAGTTATCTGAACTCGTGCCTTCTTCGGGTAACCACATAACTCTTTTAAGCCCCATTTAGACTCTTAAAATCATACTTCCTTCTTATAAACAACTTCTTTCTTATTTTATTTAGGGCATATCATAACAGGGTATCGTCATAACCCAGACTTGCAAGTCCTTCATTTCATACCACATCATATCTAATTCCCTTCTTATTCTCAAAGTATATTAATGACCACCCAAAAGATTTAAACAATGCATGAGGGAGTTCTTGTTTTAAAACACATGAAAACTTATGCAAATTACTCTTTTTTCAATACTTTATCATATGGTGGTCATCTCTTTCACCAATCACATGAAAATTCTTTATTAAAAAACATGAGAATTTGTAAATCAAGGAAAAAACCCTCTCATTCATTCATAAAATCATAACAATCTATAAACATTGACAAAATATTTAAACTCAAACTTTTAACCATCCGTGTAAACAATCCACAAAATTGTTCAGACAATGGATTTCATAACAAGAGAGAAAATTCTGTAAAATCACGCTTTCAGATAATTTTTCATACTCATAACATCCATACACATGAACATAATATAAGTTTAGGCAAAAACCCCCATGGTTTAAACAAAATTTCATCATAAATCGGGGTTCCCAATGCATGCTCTCAAATCAATCTCAAATCTCATAATACGTGCATACATATATACTTTAGATCTTGTAAAAAAAACTTTAAAACTTATGCCCTTACAATTTAGGATAGTCCCACATACCTTTTGACGTAAAGAAATCTAAGAGGACGTAGAGAAATTGGCCTTGAAGATCAAAATCCTCAAACCCTAGGTAGTTTATATTCTTGTGCTTAAGGGAGATGAATTAGGGCTTTTGTGGGTGTTGATACGTGTTTAAGGACATTGGTTTTGTCTATAAATGATTGGGGACGATTAGGGGAGGACGAAAAGACCTTATTGTCCTCAAATTAATACAAAACGGGGCACTTACGGCTCCTTGCCTTTACCATGTGGTGCATGGCAATTGCCCATCTCAAGGTGGGTGACGTATGGCAATCTTCTAGCCCCAATTGAGTGATGCATGCCAATCGCCTAGCCCTAAGTGTTCGATGCATGCCTATCGCACAACCATTCCAAGGGATTTTGACGATGGCCATAAGATGCACAACCTTAGCATAGGGTCTACCTTTAGATGCACACTCATTTTTTGAGTCCCCTAAGAACCCCCAACTCAACCCATAACGTGTAGACATGGTCTACCATCAAAATGGGGGTCCTAAAGGTCATTTTGAATGCGTTTCTGAAGCGTTAAAATACGGGGTGTTACAATAATCATGTGCTAAGGTATGAGTTTTGAAAAGTGAGTTATGAGTATGATTTATGAAATTTTCCTTACCATGATGAAATTTATGGTCTTAACATGTTATGAATTATGAAACGGATTTGAGAGCATGAAATATAAGCCCCCTTTTTATCATGATATTTATGTATAACTAATATTGGGGCTGTTTTACGAATAAGGATAATTCTTGAGTTTTAGATGTCTCTTTACTTATTATGCATGGTTGTTTTACATATTTTCAAAGAGGTGAGTATTATTCTAAATGTTATTATTTCTTAATGAAGAATTGCATGTGCTTTATCTAAGAATTGATCACCACATGTTAAAGTATTGAAAAGAGAGTGTTTTACATAAGTTCATATGATATTTGATATAAAAACTTTCGCATGTGATGTTTAAATCTTTTGGGTGGTCATTAACATGATTTTTAATAAAAAGAGCTAAGGATTTGATCGGATACAACATGGCTTGCAAGTCTACGTATGACGATACCTAATATGAAATACCCTTAACATGAAAGAAAAGAATGTTTTAAGCATAAGGCGTGTTTTAAAGAATTAAAAATGGGCTTAAAGAGAGTTATATGGTTACCCGAAGAAGGCATGGGTTGAAACAATTACCCATAGCCCGAAATCATGTTTTGCCGATACAAATTTTATATATGTTATTCAGCAAGTGAGATAACGTGATATGTTGGCAAGTTGGACATACTTTTTCATCATACTCCAATCCTTGCGGCAAACTCGGATTGGAGGCTTGGCCGCCGAGTCAAGGGAGGATTTCATATAGCCCGTGGATTGGTACAAATGTGGGGTGTCCATCTAGCTTAAAACTAAAGCAAAGAGTTGAGTCAAATGTTTTACAAGCATGAGTTGAAGCTCTTTAAATTATTTCCATATATTTCTATATATGTTATGATAAACTATTTTCTCAATGCTCACTTATTTTACATGAAACCTATGTTATTTTTGAATTGTTGTACATACTGATACTCTCCAAGTGTTGACCCCCCTCCTCATATTACAGGATCCGAAGTATAGTTCCGTGGTCCATCTCATCAGTAGAACATATGGGATAGTGAAAGAGTTGGTGAATCATCCATCTTTCGGAAGGTATGTTATTCATATATTTATCTAATTCAGTTTATGATCCAGCCAGGGGGCCTTGTCCCGGCCTAGACAGTTAGTTCTCAGTAGAGGCTTCGTAGATGAGATTTGGTTATTGTATTGTCATAAGATTATTGACATAATTTGATTTTCAGATTTCCTTAATTTCATTGTATCTTCCGCACTTTGATTTATCTACGGATTATGCTTATGATAATATGTTAAGGGGTCTCTCAGGCCTTCGTGGTTAGGGATGCCCGTCGCGGCCAGGGCCTCGGCTCGGATAGTGACAAAATGCCACATTATCTAGTATATATAAAATGATGGCCTTAATTTCTTCTTTTGCTTTTCCATCTAAAATCAAATTCCAATAAAAAAAAAAAAAAAGTCAATCTAGGAAATGTGTTGGCAAATTTTTGAATCACACTATTATTTTTGTGAGGCACTTTTCTGTAAGGATCAGATTCTTATTGCACGCCAAGACAAAAGAATAAGGAAAGAGGATTAGTAAATTAAGTAAAGAGCATAATAGATTATTACAGCTTGGAGCATATAATAAATTTGTTGGCATCTGGACTTGACTTCTTTTTCCCTTCATAAACATGAAAAAGAGCAAATGGAAACAATAGAAAACACTTCAAAACTTCCTGTTGTTTATTCAGGATCGAAGAGACAAACAGCTCATGTGAACATTGAACAGCCAAGTGATCCTGAATCTCTATTAGCAGCAACAAGTACTTCGTCCGTTGTCAACTGTCTTTTTGTTGAAAATACGATGTGTACCATTGTCATTCAGTATTTGGTGTGTTATTTATGCCATTGATGCAATCTTGATCTTAATTAACTAGCATGAAATGAATGAGACGCAGCATTTAAGTAGAGAGAATAGAGTGCCATCTGGTAAGTTTAAAGCAGGCCCCTTAGTGAAAATCATTTAAAGCAGGCCCCTTAGTGAAAATCATTTAGACATGAATTATGCTCTTTTGTGTATTCATCGGAAGTGGGAGTTGTCCATGATGCTTTCCATGCAAAATGACTTTCGTCATATCAAACACACTTCATTTCTTAATGACATTTTGATGCCTCCCGAATTAGTTCCTTTTAAGGCTAGATCACGTTACGCGAAAAAGGCATGTAATTAAATCTGAGTCAGTAAATTAGACTTCTAATGATTGATAATTTTGGGATAGATCACGTCTCTGCTTTTGCAGTAATACTGGTGTCTGTTATAGTCTGTAGAATCTAGAAACAAACATATACTAATAAAATAGGCATCGAGTGTTTGAGTTCGTGTTTACAGATCAGAAAACCAAAACTATGGGACTGCAATAAATCGACATTGCAGGAAAAACAAACATTTCAGAACTTCCTTTTTTGGTATTCAGGATCTAAGAGACATGTACTTTGTCAACTGCCTTTTGTGAAAAACTGATGTGTGCCATTGTCTTCCAGTTTTGTTATTTGGTGTTGGTTCCGCTGTTTATGCAATCTTGATCCTAATTACTAGCATCAAATGAATGCGATACAGCATTTAAGTAAACGGAAGAGGGATCAAGAGGGAGCCATCGGGTAAGTTTAAAGCAGGCCCCAAGTCAAAAACATTTAGACAGTTGTGCTCTTTAGTGCGTTCATCACAAGTGGGAAGGGTACACGATGTTTTTCACGCAAATCACTTTCATCCCATCAAATACACATCATTTGTTAATGAAATCAATTTAGTGCCACCCAAATCTAGTTCCTTTTAAGGTTAGATCACTTCAGGCGAAGAAGGCATGTAATTAGATTTGAATCTGTAAATAGACTTCTAATGATTGATTATTTTGGAATGCATCACATCTCTGATTTTGCAGTAAAAACGGTGTCCTTTATAATTTGTGGAATATGTTTAAAACCAGAAATGATGAGGTATCGGATGTTTGATCTTTTGTATACAGAACTGAAAAACCACAAGGGATTCGTGAAATTTATGAATCACACTGCAGGATGATTACTAATGCAAGGAGGAGCAGAAGTGTTGGAATGTGGACAACAGAGTACCATATACCATTTTTAGTATCATTTAACATACGGGATGGTGGTGGTGTCTTGCTATCGATTTGCCAATGCTAGTAATTGCAGTATTGCTCATGTAGTTTCTTATCCTTCAATCTTTGTTACTATATGATGTTTCTTGTACTTCGATCATCATATTGTTTCGCTGTAGTTACTGCTTAATATGCTTTGTCTAGACTGCTTTGGATTTTTTTCCCCTTGAGTTGAGGGTGGTTCTATCAGAAACAACGTCTCTATGAGGTAGGGTAAGGTTTGTGTACACTTAACCCTCCAACAAAATTGAGATAGACCAAGTGGAATAGAGCTAGCAACATAGATGTTCTCAAACTCCAACACATACAGGTGGTGGAACATACTACATAAAACATCGTCTTAAATGTAGATAAGCAAAACAACAGATGAACAATTAATATTAAAACAATGCAATATCATTTTATGCATACAATCCGAAAACAATTTTCTTTGAACAAATCCCACAAAATCAAAAGCAAAACACAAAAAAACATGCAAAACGAAACATCTAAGTGACAGAAACCTGATTAATGCTTCTACACTCCAAATTCATTCATGCTAATGTCTTCAAGTGCTTGGCAAAAATATAGTATTCAGTAAAAGACAAAAGATTTATCAATTACCTAAATTAATGATTAATTATAATGTGTTTAGGACAATATCAAGTGTCAATCAAATAATAGATTACCTATAAAATAAGGTGTGTTTTTTGTGCGAAGATTTCATTTTTTAGGCAAATATTTCTGATGCGGAAGTCATTCTCCAATGACACTTCATATCTTAGTAACAGTACTATCTAAAACATTCTTGGGAGGTGGTTATTGATAAAAACTCCATTAGTAGCTTACTTACACACACAATAGGCATTAAAAGCAGGGCTTCAGCTCAGTGAAAGGGAAGAATGAAAAACTAAATTGAATTTGTGTATTTAGTTACAATGTGACTCGCATGACATACATTTATAGACTCACATGATCTTCTAGAAATTTCCTAACAAACTCTAACAACTTGATCAAGTGGCTAACTAACTAACCTACTCGGCTAATTAACTCAAAAAAAAAAAAAAATAATGAAACAGTAAAACAGTTTCTATGCAACAGTAAAGTAGTAACTACTTTGAGCTAATGAACCTATAGTTTTAACACTCCCCCTCAAGCTGCAGGGTGTGGAATGTTGAGCACACCAAGCTTGCTTAAGAGATGTAACTGTTGATCCTGACTCAAACTCTTTGTGAGGATGTTTGCAACATTTTGACTTGTCTGTACATACATAGGTTGAATTAACCCCTCCCTGATTTTGTCCTTGATGAAGTGACAATCAATCTCAATATTCTAGGTCCTTTCATAGATTATTAGATTGGCTGCTAGCTGAGTAGCTGATTTTCTATCACTGAAGATTGTAATAGGCTTACTGATAGGTACATTCAGTTCTGAAAATAGACCTTCCAACCATGTTACTTCTGCTAAGGCTGAGGCCATTATTCTATACTCTGCCTCAGCTGAACTTTTAGATACAGTGCGTTGCTTCTTAGACTTCCAGGATATCAAGGAGCTGCCAAATTATACTACATAACCTGTAACAAATCTTCTTGTGTTTGGGCATGCAGCTCAATCTGAATCACACCAACAAACAAGTTCTGCAGTAGGTTGTGCCCTGAGCCAAACACCCTGTCCTACAGTACCTTTCAAGTACCTCACCACTCTATTTGCAGCTTCCAAATGGGACTTCTTAGGTTGTTGCATGAATTGACTCAAGGTCTGCACAGTATAACTGATGTCAGGCCTGTTATTGTTGCATTCATTAGTTTCCCAATGAGCCTTTAATATGACATGACATCCTTTAGAATAGCATCTCCTGTAACACCTGTTTCTTTATCTACCTCAACATAAGTTAGCTTGATATCAGTTTCTAGTAGAATAGGGGTTGGTTTAGCACCAGCAAGTCCTGTGTCAGATATAAGTTTCAAGATATACTTTCTTTGATTCAATATCTCCACTTGTGGATCTCAACACTTCAATGCCTAAGAAATATTTATGCTCACCTAGATCCTTGAGTTTAAATTGTTGATGTAGAGTTCCTTTTACTGCATTTATCATGTCAACATTGTCACTAGTAATTAGAAGATCATCCACATACACCAGCACCACAACCATTCCTTATGTTTTCTTCAAGGGTGAAGAGTGAATAATCATAGGTGCTTTGAGTAAAACCTGCATTAAGTAATGTTGTAGTAAGTTTGATATATCACTGTCTTGATGCTTGTTTAAGTCCATATAATGACTTATCTTCCTTCCTTGAAACCATATTTAGCCAAACGAATCTAACCCTATTTAAATTTTAACTTGTTAATTCCAGTTGCAAGTTTCGGTTTTCACTACTTTGTCCATTATTAATTTTATTTTTTTCTTTTCCTATCTTGTTTGTGATCATAGTTTTAATCTAACTATTATTGTCTAATTATTTTTTATTGAGAAAATACATAAAGTACCCCTGAACTTGTTTGACTTTTTCAAAAACACACCTAAACTATACTTTCGACCTATTACCCAACGAAACAATTTAAAAGTGATATAAATATACATATTTCAGCCAACTTCAGATGCAGAAAAAAAAGTGTAAGTAACGCACCAATAAATACTTGCCACGTGGCATACTTATTTAATATCCTAATATTTTTTTTATTTTTATTTTTTTAATTTTCTTTCTTTATACTTCTTTTCCTTTATCTTTTCTCCTTCTTTTTCATCAATCTCCATTATATTTCTTCGACCTTATCCATAGTTACCTTTGGCATAGCTATCATCACCATTGTCATAACTTTACCTCCATTATGTCTATCATCTAATCATTCCCAAATAAAAATTAAAATAAAAAAATCAAATCTCATAAAAGTAACTATAAAGTTTGACCACTTATTAATCGTAAATAATTAATTGAAATCTACTCAATTCATAACAAAACACACAGTAATTATAAATTAGAGAAGAAATTTATCTAAAAAATCTTGAAGCAACAAGGAAATTGAGCTGGTATTATTGGATTGGTTTATGCAGGGATGGAAGTGGAATGGTTGTTGTAAGGGATACGGATGCTGTCATCAATAGCGTCGTTGCAGGTTTGGGCACTGGTGTGTTTTATAGGGCGGCTGCAGGGTTAAGGTCAGCTGCTGTTACTGGAGTTATTGGTGGTGTCGTCGTTGGCTTGGGAGTTATTGCAAAACAGGTGCAAAAACGATACGTTCCGATATGAGGAATCTGTGATGGTTTGATTTTGGACTTATGAGCTTAATCTTGGTAGCTGTTATTTGTTTAAAAATTTTTGATAATACCTTGAGAAAAATGGGTCTTCTCAAGGAAGAAGACGAAGAAAAAGTAAAAATAAAAAAAGTAAAATGAAAATATATAAAACAAAAAGGTGATATTTATTGAACTAAATAAATGTTGGGAAAAAAAAAAAGCAAAAATAATTTACTTTGCTTATTCACGCGCTACAGGAGAGTGAAACAGACTCTACATGCCACCTCAGCTCAAAATGGTGTATTTACAATGGTTTGAGTAAGATTCACGAGGTAATAGGTCGAAAGTATAGTTTAGGTGTCTTTTTGAAAAAGTCAAACAAGTTCAGGGGATACTTTATGTATTTTCTTTTTTTTATATAGATGAACGAGACGTTCTATGTTGGAATTATGAACTTTAAAGCTTTGTACACAAGGTTCTATGTTAGTAATTATTATTTATGATTACTTCAAAATTTGAACTCCTTGATTATAAGAAATGTAGTGGTTGAACCTTATCTTTTACGTGCTTATATTCCATATAAGATTAAGTATACATGAAATTAAATCTGCCAAACGGGTCAGGCTGGCCCGTTTTGGCTGGTAAGCTCGGCCTATGTAGATTCCCCGACCCAGTGAGCCCCCGGGCTACAAGGTTGCCGGTCCTGGGCTGGGCTATCTTTTTTAGCTAGCCCGATATGAACCCGGACCAGGCCACTGGTTGCCCATACTAGGCCCGATTTTTTTTTTTTTGGAAAAAGGGAACGTTGGGCTGCAATTTGCCATTTGAACCGTTGGGCCCAACGACATTATAGCCATTTGGAGCAACGGCCAAATGGCCTTAAATATTAAAAATAATTAATTCAAAAAAATTTCTTTAATTCAAAAAATATCCTATAAATACCCTACACTTTCAAATCATTTTCCACACAATTCTCATTCTCTCAAATCTCAATCTCTCTCAAATATTCTAATTATCTCCTAAAGTGCTCAATTATTTTTTTAATTTTGCGATTACAAATACAAGTGGAAGTTTTTTAAAGTCGCAACTTTTGGATAATTCCAAAACTTGGTATTGTCGTTTCATCTCTTACTTTTAATTTTTAATTAGTTTATTAATTGTTGAATATTTATTTTTATTATTTTTGTATATTTTAAATAATTTTTAGTTTGATTTATACTATGGATAAATTAAAAAACATCGGTAAAAGTGTCAAAAAAATTTATCCCGGAAGTGGTAGTGGTAGTAAAAACTGAATTGGTGGCGGTTCCGATAGAGGTAGTTCAAGTAGTAGATATTACCGTATGCCTCAAGTACCGATTAGTCAATCTTTTGAGGAAGAAGTAGGTTTAGGTGCTCATGATATGGATTATATAGAAACCAGGAAAATTATGGTATAGAAGAAGAAACTGAAGTAGATGTGGTTAATTTAAATGAAGATGATGAAAATATTGGTGAGATACCCGCAGTAGGAAATGCGAATGTTAGATCTGAATCGGTTAATGTTCCTTCTTGTCCTCCCATTGTCCCAGAAACTCGTAGAAAAACTAGTATTGCATGAAAATTTTTTACACCTATAGAAGGACAAAACTAAGGTGCAATGCAATGTTTGTCAATAAGTATATCAGCATAAAAGAGGAGTCTATCAAGGGGGTACGGGTTTGTTGATGAGACATATAAGAGATAATCACGCTAGAGAGTTACTCTATCAAGGGGGTACGGGTTCATTGATGAGACATATAAGAGACAATCATGCTAGAGAGTTACTTATTGCACAAGGTGGTGAGGTTGTTGGTTGGCAAACACAAATTAGACTGAAACCAACAACCGGTCAGTTAATTAAGAATTATAATAAATTGAGGGACTGAGAAGAAATAGCAAAAACGATAGTTGTGAGTTGTTTGTCTTTCATTTTTCCTTCTTCGGATGCTTTTATTTATTCTATTCAAGCAATTTAAAATCCTATGTTTAATGGTATTCCTAGAAGTACTTATCGGGCTACTATTTTTAGACTTCATTCACAATATGTTTATTATTTATCTACATTATTAAAAAATATTCAATGTAGAATGGCTCTAACTTCTGATCTTGGTCGTGCTATTAAAAAAAATGATTATTTAATCATTACTTGTCACTGGATAGATAGTAATTTTGTTATGCAAAAACATATTCTAGCTTTTTTGTATGATGAAGATCGTAGACATACTGAAAAATTTATTTCTGAATCTATTAATAAAGTTGCAGAATTTTATAGTATTGAAAGAAAATTTTATGTATCGCTTTTGATAATGCTTCTAACAACAAGACTGCTATTGAAAAGTTAAAAGCTGAACTCTCTTCGCCGTTACCTGAAATATTTCATGTTAAGTGTGCTTGTCATATATATAATTTAATTGCAAAAGATGTTCTTGAATTTTTTGACCTTTATATTAAAAAGATTCGGCTTACTATTGGCTTTATTCAAGGAAATAATTGAAAAAAAAAAAGAGTGAGAGAATTTAAAGTTAAATGTAAACAAAATGGACTTAGATGATATTTGCCTGAAGAATGTGATACTAGATAGAATGTTGATTATGATTATTTTAAAACTTGTCTTGCTTATAAAGTTTCTATTACAATGACTTGGGGCTTTGAGCTAAAAGTGACAAAAGAGTTTTAAAATAAAGTGTAGGTGACAATTACTTTATTAAAGATTAAGAAAGTAAGAAAAGTTTGAAAATAACCCACAAGTTTTTTAATTTATACTTTGATACAATGTAAAACCTAATATAACTAGAAACGGAGGGAAAAAAGACACGTTTCTCTTTCTTCTCATTTATTGGAGTTTTCTCTCTTTGCGATTTTTATTGTTCATTGTTGTTGTTGCTTTATTCATCATCTTCTTCTTCATTATCATCATCTTGTTCTTCATTATCATCTCTTCTTATTCATCATCATCATCTTCTTCTTGTTGAACATTGTTGTTGTTACCGCTACTGTTGCTACTTGATCAAATTTTTTTAGGTCAAATTTTATTCGTGTATCACTGGGCAATACTTATAGGTGATTTTAGTAAGTAAAATTATAATTTTTAGTTGAATTCCTCATCTGGGTGTATCTGCTATTGCTGTTTTTTCAACAATGAATAAAACATATAACGTGAATTCAACTGATGCGTAAGCTGTCACAACATATATGACTAATCTGTTGCAACAGATGAGTAATCTGTTGTAACAGATGAGTAATTTGTTACAACATATATGACTAATCTGTTGCAATAGATGAGTAATCTGTTGCAACAGATTACTCATCTGTTGGATTCGTATTATAGTGTTGTAACATGAATCCAATATATGGGTCATCCGTTGCAACATATTACTCACTTGTTGCAACAAATGACTCATATGTTGGATTCATGTTGCAGGTTCTATCCATTGTAGCAGTAGCAGATATATCAAATAAAAAATTAAATAAAAATCATAATTATACTTACGAAATCACCAATGAAGTAATGTCCAAGTGATATACGAACAAAATTTAACTTAAAAAAATTTAAAAAATTTCAACAGGAGCATAACGAATAAGTGAAACACATGAAAAATTTCATGAAATAGGTAAAGAAGACAAAAATAGTATATCATACATCAAATGAAAAAGGATCAAGGGGACAAACATTTGAGTTCTCCTAAAAACGTTTAAGCTTTCTAGTATTTTAATTAGAGCTGGGCATATTTTGATTTAAACTGAAAAAACTGAAAAACCAAATCGAAATTTTAATTTTTTGGGTTTTCAAATCGGTTTCGATTTTCAATTTTTAAAATTCGGTTAAACGGTTTGGTTTTTGTTTTTTTCAAAAAAATAACTCGGATAGACCGATTAACCAAAATTCAATAAATAATTAATAATATATATATAATATTTAATATATAATAATATAATATAAATATATAATAGCAACCCTAATAACTAATAAGTAATATAACGCCACATACAACTAACAACATACATCAGTCCAATAGTTGAACAATCGATCGAACCATAGACCGCCGACGAGATCGTCGGCTGTACAATAACACCAGAGCCAACAACCCGACGATCATTGTTGGTTGCAGCCTACAGTGCCGACTGTGGTCTTTCCGGCAGCGACTACTCTTTTGAGTTCCACTGTTTATGCAAACTTATACATAATGAAGTTATATATTATGTTAAACTTATGGTTATATCATTTTGTTTCATCCATGTTGAGTTATTTATATCTGGGAATGAAAAATAGGTTTTAATTTTTTTTTTAAATCATTAATTTTAAATGTCCAGTCATAACAAAGGGAGGTTTACTACTTTAATCTTCAAAACCGAAATAAAAATTCAAAATAACAGTTGTCATTTTTGCCAATCCAAAAATCAAAAAACCGAACCAATATTAAACTATCAAATTGAATAAAACGAATGCCCAGCCCTAATTTTAATTGCTTTCTAATAGATGACCCATCTGTTATAACAGATTTTCTATCTGTTTAATAATTTTCAATAGATGAATCATCTATTGCAACATGTTAGTCATCTGTTGATTCAAATTAAATAATTATTAGTAATAACTAAATTGATTTTACTAAAATTAAAGACAAGTGTTTAAGACAATGGGACAAACATCTGAGTTCTCCTAAAAATGCTTGAGTTCCGTAGTATTTTAATTATTTTCCAATAGATGACCTATTTGTTGCAACAAGTTAGTCATCTGTTGCAACAAATGTTTATAATAAGTTAGTCATTTATTGATTCAAATTAAGTAATTATTAGTAATAATTAAATTAATTTAATTAAAATTGAAGACAAGACCTTAGACAAAGGAAAAAATGTTTGAGTTCTCCTAAAAAACATGTGAGTTTTAGTATTTTTAAATTGTTTTTTCAACATATATTTGTCTATTTAATAATTTTCAATAGATGAGTCATATGTTGCAATAACTTAGTCATCTGTTGTAGCAGATGTCTATATCTGTTTGGTCATTTTCAACAGATGTTTTTATCTATTTGGTCATTTCCAACAGATTACTCATATGTTGTAACATGTTAGTCATCTATTGATTCAAATTAAGTCATTATTAGTAATAACTAAATTGATTACTAAAATAAAATATGAATTAATAAGTTCAATTACAATTTCAATTAATCTCATGGTAATTACACGATCAACTAAATATGTTCGTCTTGAGTAGAGTGATAAATTGACAAATTTTATTTGAAATGATTCAAGCTAAGTTATCATTAGAAATAATTATATTGATTTAACAAAAATTAAAGATGAATTAGTAAGTTCAATTACACTTTCAATTAATCTCATAGTAATTACATGGTCAATTAAGTGTTTTATACTGAGTAGAATGATTAATTGACCAATTATATTTGAAATAATTCAAATTAAACCATTATTAGAAATAACTATATTGATTTAACTAAAATTAAAGATGAATTAGTAAGTTTAATTACAATTTCAATTAATCTCATAGTAATTACATGATTAATTAAGTGTTCATCCTTAGTAGAATAATTAATTGACCAATTTTATTTGAAATGATTTAAATTAAGTCATTATTAGTAATAACTATGTTGATTTAACTAAAATTAAACATAAATTGGTGAGTTCACTTACAATTTTAATTAATCTCATAGTAATTACATGATTATCTAAGTGTATTCGTCCCGAGTAGAGTGATCAATCGACCAGTTTTATTTGAAATGATTCAAATTAAGTCATTATTAGTAATAACTAAATTGATTTAACTAAAATTAAAGATAAACTTACAATTTCAATTAATCTCATAGTAATTAAATGATCAACTAAGTGTATTCGTCATGAGTAGAGCGATCAATTGACCAATTTTATTTTAAATGAATCAAATTAAAGCCATTATTCGTAGCATCTAAATTGTTATAACTAAAATTATAGATGAATTGATAAGTTCACTTACAATTTCAATTAATCTCATAGTAATTACATGATCAACTATGTGTATTTGTCTCGAGGAGAGTGATCAATTGACCAATTTTATTTGAAATGATTCAAATTAAGTCATTATTAGTAATAACTAAATTGATTTTGACTAAATTAAAAATGAATTGATAAGTCCACTTAGAATTTCAATTAATGTATTTGTCCTTAATAGAATGATCAATTGATAAATTTTATTTGAAATGATTCAAATTAAGCATTTATTAGTAATAACTAAATTGATTTAACTAAAATAGACAAGACCTTAGACAAGGTGACAAACATTTGAGTTCTCTTAAAAACATTTGAGCTTTAGTATTTTAAATTATTTTCCAACATATATACTATATGTTTGATAATTTTTCAATAGATAAGTCATATGTTGCAACAACTTAGTCATCTGTTGCAACAGATGTCTATATTTATTTGATAATTTTCAATAGATGAGTCATTTATTGCAACAGGTTAGTTATCTGTTGCAACATATGTTTATATTTGTTGGTCATTTCCAACAAATGTCTTTATTTGTTTGGTCATTTCAACAGATTACTCATTTTTTGCAACATGCTAGTCATCTATTAATTCATATTAAGCCATTATATTAGTAATAATTAAATTGATTTAATTAGAATTAAACATGAATTAATAAGTTCAATTACAGTTTCAATTAATCTCATGGTAATTACACGATCAATTAAGTGTGTTCGTCCTTTGTAGAGTGATCAATTGACCAATTTTATTTGAAATGATTCAAACAAAGTCATAATTAGAAATAACTATATTGATTTAACTAAAATTAAGGATGAATTAGTAAGTTCACTTACAATTTCAATTAATTTTATAGTAATTACATGATCAACTAAGTGTTTCGTCTTAAGTAGAATGATCAATTGATCAATTTTATTTGGAATAATTAAAATTAAGCAATTATTAGTAATAACTAAATTGATTTAACTAAAATTAAAGATGAATTGATAATCTTAATTACGATTTCAATTAATCTCATAGTAATTACATAATCATCTAAGTGTATTCATCTTGAGTAAAGTGTTAATTGACCAATTTTATTTGAAATGATTCAAATTAAGATATTATTAGTAATAACTACATTAATTTAACTAAAATTAAAGATGAATTGATAAGTTCAATCACGGTTTCAATTATTCTCATATTAATTACATGATCATCATAGTGTGTTCGTTCTGAGTAGAGTGATCAATTGACTAATTTTATTTGAAATAATTCAAATTAAGCCATTATTAGTAATAGCTAAATTGATTTAATAGTTACAATTTCAATTAATCTCATAATAATTACATGATCATTTAAGTTTATAACCTATTGCAACAGATTTAACCCGTTGCAATAGATGAGTCATTTGTTGAAAATTATCAAGAAGATATACACATATGTTGCAACAAATTGGTCATCTGTTGTAACAAATGTCTTTATCTATTGGTCATTTCCAACATATGACCAATCTGTTGCAACATATGACTTTATTTGTTTGTTATTTCCAACAGATTACTAATCTGTTGTAACAGATGTTTTTATCTGTTTGGTCATTTTCAACATATTACTAATTTGTTGCGACAGAAGATCAATCTTTTGCAATAGATGTTTTTATATACTTGGTCATTTCCAATAGATCACCCATATGTTGCAACAGATGGCCCATCTATTATCAATGTATCTTTAACTTTATTGTAATAGTAAATAATCTTGTATTGTTATTTAATTTTAGTTTATGACCTTGCTCTCAACCAAACACTTTTTTTTTTGTAATTGATTCTTTCCACACCCGAACGCTAAAAAACCTACACCTTTCAACATCTTAAAAAAATAGGCAAAATGAAAAAAAATAAGAATAAACTCATTCGATCAAATATAGATTTTCTCATTCATTGCATAAAAAATATTTACAACATTAGATAGATTCGATAAAATAAATTACATATGCTAAAAAAAATATAACCTAATTATTATTATTATTATTATTATTATTATATTATTATTATTATTATTATTATTATTATTATTATTATTGTCAATCGAAAATTCATTTGGCAGTAGACACCTCAACCTTCGAATCCCACGAAGCACCCTTGCTCTCGCGGCGCCCAACTCTCAGTCGAGTTCATGGACTAGCCTTTCAAGTTCCTACACGGTATCAAGCAGAATTACCATGTACCAAATCGGATCAGTCATATCTAGAATATGCATGAACAAATAACGTAAAATACTAAACCACATATACTACCAACTAGTAGTTTAACAAAAAAATGTGAAACTTAACTAGAAAATAGATGCATGTTAATAATTTTCATATTAGAACAAGAAAATAAAACATACCTCAACGGACGAACAAGAAATTTATTTTTAAAAGAGAAGTGATTGAAGATATAATGACGGTTTTATGCAAGACAAGATGCAAGAGATAAAACTGAAGACACCTATTTAAAAAAGATTGAATGAGTGAGTAGTGCAGTGTGTTAGACAAAAAATCACGACCGTTCACCACTTTTTTAATGATTATATCTCTTAATTAAATCAAACTTGGTGACTTTTTGATTATTTAAATTAAAAAAATAGATTTAAATACAAAAAAGGTGAAAAGTCATAACTTTTCACCTTTTTAGTATTTTAGTTATTTAAATTAAATAGCTACAAAATTGTGTTTATCATATTTTTTTATATTATTTATTTACGAATTATTTTTTTTAATTAAATGATCGAAAAGTCAGGACCCTTGAGTTCTTCCAACAGATGATCTATTTGTTGCAACATATGGTCCATCTGTTACAACAGATGACCCTTCTGTTGCAACATATGACTCATCTGTTAGAGTAATTGATTCATTTTTGCAACATATGGTTCATCTGTTGCAACAGATTGTTCATTTATTGAAAAATAAATCAATAGCAAGATTTATTCAATAGAAACAATAATAAATCATCATTTATCAATACAACATTTTTACCATGAGATTAATTGAAATCGTAATTGAACTTATTAATTCATCTTTAATTTTAGTTAAATCAATATAGTTATTTCTAATAATGGCTTAGTTTGAATCATTTCAAATAAAATTGGTCAATTGATCACTCTACTCAGGACGAACATACTTAGCTGATCATGTAATTACCATGAGATTAATTGAAATTGTAATTGAACTTATTAATTCATATTTTATTTTAGTTAAATCAATTTAGTTATTACTAATAATGGCTTAATTTGAATCAATAGATGACTAACATATTGCAATAGATGAGTAATCTGTTGAAAATGACCAAACAGTTAAAAACATCTGTTAAAAATGACCAAACAGATATAGTCATCTATTGCAACAGATAACTAACCTGTTGCAATAACTAACTCATCTATTAAAAATTATTAAACAAATATAGACATCTGTTACAACAGATGACTAAATTGTTCAGCATATGACTCATTTGTTGGAAATTATTAAATAGACAAGATATATGTTGAAAAATAATTTAAAATACTAAAGCTCAAATGTTTATAGGAGAACTCAAACATTTGTTCCCTTGTCTAAGGTTTTGTACTAAAGACTTGTCTTCAATTTTAATTAAATTAATTTAGTTATTATTAATAATTGCTTAATTTAAATCAATAAATGACTAACCTGTTATAAACGTCTATTGCAACAGATGACTAACTTGTTGCAACAAATAGGTCATCTGTTGAAAAATAATTAAAATACTAGAGAACTCAAATATTTTTAAGAGAACTCAAATGTTTGTCCTTTTCTTAAAGACGTCTTTAATTTTAGCTAAATCAATTTAGTTATTACAAATAATTGCTTAATTTGAATCAACAGATGACTAACGTTGTTGCATCAAATGATTCATCTGTTGGAAATTATCAAACAGATAGAAAATCCGTTGTAATAGATGGGTCATCTATTAGAAAGAAATTAAAATACTAGTAAACTTAAATGTTTTTGGTAGAACTCAAACATTTGTCCCCTTGATCCTTTTGCATTTGATGTATGATATACTATTTTTTCTTTTTTACCTATTTCATGAAATTTTTTATGTATTTTACTAATTCGTTGTTCCCCTGTTGAAATTTTTGGAATTCTTTTAGGTCAAATTTTGTTCATATATCACTTGGACATTACTTCATAGGTGATTTTGTAATTAAAATTATGATTTTTGTTGAATTTCTTATTTTGTTTATCTGCTACTGCTACAACGGATAGAACCTGCAATATGAATCCAACATAGGAGTCATCTGTTGCAACAAGTGAGTAATCTATTGCAATATATGACTAATCTGTTACAACAGATGACTAATCTGTTGCGACAGATGACTTATATGTTGGATTCATGTTACAACACTATAATACAAATCCAACAAATGAGTAATCTGTTGCAACAGATGAGTAGTCTGTTGCAACATATGAAACATCCGTTGCAACAGATTACCCATATGTTATTGTAACATATGACTCATCTATTGTAACAAATTAGTCATATATGTTGCAACAAATTACTCATCTGTTGGAACAGATTAGTCATATATGTTGCAACAGATTACTCATCTATTGCAACAGATTAGTCATATATTTTACAACAGATTACTCATTTGTTGGATTCACGTTACATGTTTTATCCATTATTGAAAAAACAACAGTAGCAGATACATCCAGATGAGAAATTCAACTAAAAAAAACAAACATAAAAAAATAACAAAAAACATAAAAAGAATAACAAACACTAACAAATCAAGTTTCTTTTTTTCATCATAACTAAAAAACCCTAATTTTTTACCTGTGAAAATCGAAAAGAAATGATGAAGAACTTGAAGTTGTTGTCGCTGGAGAATGTTGTCATGTCGATTGACGATTAAAAGTCAAAAAGGAACGGGAAAGAACTCAAAACTATTTGTCGCCGAGGTTGAATTTGCACAAGATTGAAGGGAGAAATTTGGAAAGTTGTTGGTTGGGAGAAGTTAGAGAGAGAAACTATCGAGAGAAAAAGAGAAGAGAGATTGATTTGCAGAGAGAGGAAAATTTTTTGGGTGTGGGTTGGTTTGTATTTTTGAAAAGATTAAAAAGTTTGAAAAATATTAATCAAGTACATAATTAACCTAATCAAGTTTCTTAATTATGTTGACCCTTTAAATTGGTCAATGTTACCGATCTTTCATTCAAGACTTAAATGACACCTTTCCTTCAATTTACTCCAATGACTTTTAACCAATATTGTGGTTCATTTCCTGAATGTATGCTATATGATTCTGATTGGGCTGCAATTGATGATCTTGTTAAGTTTTTGAAAAAAATTTATATATCTACGGTTGAATTTTTCAGTGCTTATTATCTTATTGTTTGTAATATTTTAGCATATATAGCTGGTATTTCTTCTTTGGTGAAGAATATAAGAATAAAGAAGGTTACAAAGAAGCTGTTAGTGCTATGTTTGCTAAATTTAAAAAATATTTTTATCCAATTCCCCCAATTTACTTGGTTTGTGGTATACTAGAAGATGAAGAACAACCAGATTTGTTTACGCCTATGAGTGATGCGAACATTTACATAGAAAAATTATATAACCATTATGTCGATTTACTTGATGTAGCTGTACCGATAAATATCACTCCAACTGTAGCTCCTCATGCTTCCGAGGAGCCATTATCTTCTAAAAGGCCGACACATAGTGATTTTCCTGATTACATTTATGATTTAAATATTTGAAACAATGTTGAGGCGGGAACTTACACAGCAACTTCTCAGGAAGAGCTTAAGTATTATCTTCGAATGTTAATAGAGGATTGTAGATGATGGATCAACGCGTTGGATTGGTGGAAGAATAATGAAAGACAATATCATGTGCTTTCAAGATTAGCTAGAGATATATTTAATGTTTCAATGTCAACCATTGCATCGGAGAGCGTTTTTAGTCAGGGACGACAATAGCTTGGAGACAACTGACACTCATTGGGGAGCAATGCTATGAATGTTCTAGTTTGCCTTAGAGATTCGATTAGAGCGGAACGAAGAAATCAAAGAATAGAGATGGAATTGAAAGACGAACAGAGTCCTGAAGAAATTATGACTTCACGGGAGAACTCAGCACAATCAAGTCCAATACATGGTTTTGCCCCTATTGATTTTGACTATTCTATTCCAATTCCCGTTAATATTAACATGAATGAGTTGGAAAAAATGATGTAAAATTTATAGATTTTTTATTCATGCAAATTATAAGTTTTAGATCATTTAGCAATCAATAAAATACAACATTCATCCACTCTTTTATAATTTTTTCATTTAAGTTGAATTTCTAGTTTTAATTAAATACTTAGTTTTAATATATTACTATCAAACTTTACACTAAGTAATAAACAATTAAACATAATAAACATATATACACATAATGAACGAATAGATTTCTTTTAAGTTCAAATATAATGAAAACATCTAATAAATATTTGTTCAAACTTCAAGTATTATTATATTAAGTAGTATATTTTCTATAGACTCTAAATTATATATATTTAACGTATACATATAGTATATATATGTTGTATATATATGGTTTGAAACTTTCAAGTGATATTTAAAGTAGTATATATTCTACATATAAGTGATAACGCTCAAACTACACCTCTCATGTGAGAATGTTAACGACGTTGTCAATATATAATCCAACTAGATTGGGCTCGAATCCTAGAGGGAATATGGTGTGAACTCAAGTCGTTTGTGATTTAATCAACTGGTAGTTGGATGTTTCCTGAAATGGGGGTTTTGGAGTTTAGCAAATAATTGTTGGTCACCTTATTTTCAGTGTTTGTAATCAAGAGTTTATGGAAAACTAGAATTATGTTCACTATGGGTTTTAGTACTTGACAGATGCTAATAGTGATTCAAGATTCTCACAGTAGGTAGGACAACAGATTATCTTTATCGAAGTTATGCCTAAATGTCTCTCGACCTACTTAAGCATTTAATTACCTAATCCTCTCCGACTTAGGGAATTTATATTTACTAACAGACTTCACCTCAGGTTAATCAACCTTGTTACAGCGTCAATTATTAAATGGAAGTTTAGCGTTTCCAAGTCCCTATCAATAATTCACTTCCTACTGTATTTGATTTCTTATCTCAAGCAAATCAAAGCAGGTGCTATCTATCGTCTGCAACCAATAGACAATAATTAAATTCTTGGAATTATCAAGGAGTCCTATCACCTTTAGAATCTTGAACACTTAGCATCATACCAAGACTTGACCCATAGATCCCATAATTTGGGTTAAAAGGATTTAGCCACTCATAATGTAATAATCAAAACAACTAGTTGTACTCATAATTTGAAAGATGAACTTACCACAAGATGAATAGTAACTAGTGATTCTCAGATTAGATTACAATAGAAATTCCAAAATAATGATGAAAATCTCTTCAAAGTTAATTGTTTGTCAAGCCAAGAAACTAGAGAGAGAATAGCAAAATACGTGTGTCCCAAAAATAGGTTCAGAACTCCCTTAGAAAACCCTAAACTATGCTTTAAATAGTTCACTCTAATTATGGAAACAAAATTACAGAGTTCGCAATTTCTCGAATAGGTGACGACATTCATGACACCTTATCAGGAGTCTGACGACTTATCACAAATGTTGTCAGCTCTTTTTTCAGTTTTAGCACTTCCTGCTTAAGGTTGACGATGAAACCTGATGACTTATCAACTCTTTGACGACTTATTAGGAAATGTCATCACCACTTTTAACTGAGTTCTATTCTCTGTCTAAGGCTGACAGTATATCTGATAACTTATCACAGGGCTGACGACTTATCGTCAGACGCACTTCTCTTTTATTTGCTTTTTGATTTCAACTCTTTTGATTCCATCCTTGTTGGTTCTCTTGCATCTTGTCTTATACTGCAAAATCAAAGATAAAACAATAAAAAACGACAAAAATTGCTTAAGACCTTGCAATTATTCTCAGTTAAAAGCCTCAAATGTGTTAGCATCTGCTCACAGATCAACACCCTCAACTTAAAACAATTATTTGTTCTTAAGAAACTCAAACACAACCAAGAGGATACAAAGTACATTCGGCAGTCAATCATCTATATTATCTCAAAACATCTTCACCATCTCCAAGGTCAGTCAATTCAAGAACAACTGTGTATATTATTAAAGAATAATAATGCAACACACATGAATCAAGATACGACATTAATTTAGCTATAACAACCATGCATAGACCAGTATTACACTATCCGAACAAGTTAGCAACTAGCAACATATCTGGTGTGCCATCACAATAAAGAAATCCCCCCTTTCTCATATCAGCAATCATATATGTAACCATGGGGAAAATCAAAAGACACTCACTCTCAGAATGAAGTTCCAATCAATGTATGCCGAATACCATAGGCTTGCCATTATTTTCATTACCAAGATCTTCAGACAGGTCATCTAGGATTACTATAGGTCTTCTCTTTAGCTTGTAATGTAGGCTAGGGGCTGGTATGATACTTGATGATATTTAAAGTGACTAAGCCTCCTTGAAACTACATTAGCTTTTGGGGTCTCACTCATTAGCCTTTTTCTATTCTTCTCTTTTCTTGATCACACTTATTCGGGATGCGTGCGGTCTTTTCTACAATCACTTCTTTTTTTTTCACTATTTTTCTTTTCTTGCACTTTTCCACCTCACCCAACTTTTTATTCTTTTCTTTTAATCTACCTTTCTTCATACTTACTTTACATCACGCATCCCTATGATAGCCACCCTCAACTTAGGCTATTTACCTAAATCAAGGTGCACAGTGTCTAAGAAAGACCAGGGCCAAAATAGGTTCATTGTGATATAAATGGGAAAGTGACAGGTGTCATAAAAAGAGATAGGTTAATCAGGCTTAAAGGATATTCTACATACAGAGAAGGTCATTTAGGCTAAAAGTGGACTAATATCAAAATGGCCTATGATCCTTTCCTAACCCCTATCCTTCAACCGAGGTAAGACTAACCGGGTAAGTTCTGGCTTCAGTATACAGAGGGGACTAAGTAAGATCTCACACGCACATGGAACACAAGTATATCATAAACTACTACTCATTTAGTTCATGCAGCTGTTTAGCAATGATTATTATGTCACTAGGACTAATGCCATACAAAGATGCACAGTAGTCACACTTAGATGCAAATCACATATTTAAACCTTCAGATCATTGGAGAGGCGCTCAAAAATCACAAAAACAAGTTAACTACCTTAGTTACTTGTATTTCTCCTGTTCAGCTACAAAATTTTACAATAAAACTCACCCTACACCCTTAACTTAAAATTAAAGAAAAACTGAACTAAAGGTTATGGTATACCTGGAGTAGATCAAGAACGGGAATCATGGGTTCCTGACCTGCTGCTGCATCTTCAGCTACCTTATCTCCATCGGTATCCTCCCCTCTTTCTGACACATTAGGCCCAACATTTATTCGGAGCCTACTAGTTGAGACACCTACAGCTCTCGCTCGGAGGGCTACCTACCATTTCTCATTGTCAACTAGAGACTCGATCATTGCCTTCTTCGTCTCTTACTTTTCAGTCTTTTTTCTCACCCTCTTATCTGTTTTTCTTTCTTCATCACTATTAGGACTTTCCCTCTTACCCTTGCCTTTTTTCTCACCCTTTTTCTTCTTTTTCTTCACTGGTTCCTCTGTGAGATTAAGCAATGGGATTTCACCCTCAAACTCATCAACAGCCAAATCTACTAACACCATAAATTGGTGTTGTTGTAGCTTTCAAACCTCTATTTTTACCTTGTCTAGGTCTGATCTGAATAGTGCAATCTCTTGAATTGACCCCTCTTTCGACCGCACATTGAAATGGTTCTCCAATTCATCAATCCTACCAGGCAGAGCCTTGTAAGGCTCAAGTGCAGCCTTAACCCTCTTGTCTACTATAGCTATAAATTATCTAGCGAAGAGTTGCAGCTGAGCTTCACACCATTTGGCTTGTTTTGCCACTCTCCTAAATTTCATCGGGTTGAAAGCGAATTCTGTTGTAGGCACTGCGGCTGAAGAATTTGTCTTATTTCTAGGCACTGGATCTGCTCGTGCTGAGGATGCCGGTAGTGCAGCTTCAGAATCCTGTACTTCTATATTAGGTGTTGAGTTGATACCTATAACCGGTGGATTTGTTGGAACCCCTACTCTTCTGTCAAGTGCCAGTCTCGGCTGATTTTCATTATATTAGATAGGATTGTGGCTCTTCTTAGCAAGAAGTTCTTCATCTAACCCTACAACCTTAGGAACATTGATTTTCTTACACAACCTCATAATTAGAAATGGGAGAGGATATGCCGTATCGTACCTTGAGACTAGAATTTTTATCTCTTCAGTGATAATCTCTCTGAAGTTCAATTTGAGGTTAGCCACAAGACTTGTGACTAGAATTGCTCTATCATCCCCAAGGATATTATCTCCATCTGTAGGCATTAACCAAATATGTAAAATACCCCACCAAAATCTTGCCTCTGGATTCAACAAGCCCTTGAAGATCCTTTCACTCGGGTTAGTTAGCCATTCAAGTTCTCTATCATCTATGAGTGAGGCTAACCAAGATCATTCATTTTCCTGAATCTTCAACTGAGCATAGAATGTAGGTGAAGTGGCTTGAGGAGTAAAGTTTGGGGCATGAAGGAATCTGTCGCTTCAAAAACATCCACCATTACACCTCGTACTAGAACTTTATCCAAAAAAGCTTGATCTGCTGATTTCTCCCCTTATTTACACATGTTTTCCAAGCGAGCCTGATAGTTCGCATAGAACTCCCTAACTAGTATAGGGAAAAATGAGTTTTCTCCTCTTGTAGTCCATCCCAAGTCGTAGTCACAAAATTTTTGCTCCACTTAAAGATATCTGCTCAACCCTTTAGTGATGATCCTCTTTTCTTCAAAGATTGTCCTTTTAACAGCTCTTCTGTTAGTTCTGCAAATCCCATCAAAGAAGATTTTTTGTGCTTTGAGAATTTACCACCTAGCACTGTCTCAAACTTCAGGGTTCTTGCCTTTAACCATAGTTTCCCAAATCAGAGATTCTTCATCATCTTGTGGCTCAGCAGAAGGGCACTCAGTTGATGGTCCCTCAGATTCAGGATGATCTGAATCGTGCTCTTCAGATTCAGCATGTTTAGACTCTTGTTGCCTAGAGACAATCTGCTCAGAAGCGGTATATTCAAACGTTGTTGGCTCAGTATCACTCTCTTCACTCTCTTCCACCTCAACTGGTGAGGGTGGTGGAGGATTTTTAGTCATATCTTCTTTCTTTGCTTTCTGAGCAGTGGCTCTTCTTCCTCATAATCGAATTCCTCATCGAAGAGCTTCCGGGGTACACTTTCCTTGGTCACTTTCTTTGTAGGTTTTGAGTTCTTTTCTTTGGGTGCCATTATTAGACCTGTAGCAAGAGAAAGACCATTAGTCGACACTCAAGAGTATAAACACAAACATATCAATCATTGAAGTTCCATACCTCTTGAAAGGGTTTATTTATGCTTCAGATCATAGGTGTGACAACATGGTCTGATAAGTTTTTACGATTATGATAACTTATCACCTATGTCGTCAGCCTTAATAGAATAGTCTTCCTTTCCTCGACTTGTGATGATATAATCTGATAAGCCATCACAATTGTGATAACTTATCAGCTATGTTATCAACTCATAACACAACCCTCAACTTAATTTTAACTTGATTTTTAAACCAACTTCTTCTTACAATCACATTGATTCACATTTTTGAGCTGAGCTTTAAGGTCCAGTCTTGTACAGCAAACCTTAGTTCCCGATTTTCACTCATTGGCAAGCTAAAATTGATTCAATCTTCTTTGGAACCTTGGTGCACATCATTTTATTACTTACCAACTGAAGAGAAGAGTTAGGTTTTGAGAATACCTGATAGATGCATTCAACTTGGTTACATGAGTAAGAAAAAGTAGAAGATAGAAGATTTCTTGATTTTGACTTCAAACCCACCCACACAAGGAAGGGAGTTTTCTTTTGTTTTACTTGGAAATACTTTAGAAAGGGAATAAAATAAACTAAGTATGGAAGGAAATACAACTTAAAGGAAAGAAAGGTAGAAAAATGGGAATTAGAAAAGGTTTGCTTTCGGGCCGGGTCAGATTTCTTTACTTGGGCCCAGAATTTTCTGATAGCAGATCTTGGGTTTTTTTCTAACGATATTTTCTGACGGCTTATCACAAGTGTGATAGCCCATTTCAAATGTCGCAGCCTTAACAGAACCTACCTCTGAGCTAGTTTTTCTGACGGTGAACCTGATAGCTTATCATAATTATGATGGCTCGTCACGAATGTCGTCAAGCTTAATTAACTGGCCATATAAACTTCACCTCGACCCCAGCATACCTTATCAGTTCCTCACAATTTCCATCTAACTATAAATTAAAGTAACTTACGTTAAAACATAAAAATTTTGGGTTGCCTCCCAATAGCGCCTGATTAATGTTCCAGCACGACTTGGTTATCTTGACTACTCAGACTTTTCCAAGACAACTTGTTGATACCTCTTTACCAACTTCATAGAATACATCCAAGATTGAGAAAACACTCATCTCCTTTTGTTGTGTCATGGATGACTTTATTTTGAATATTGCTTCTTTGTCATTAAGCCTGAACTTCAGCTCATTCAGCTTCATGTCCGCAATCACTCTCCTAGTAGCAAGGAATGGTATACCCAGGATGAAGGTCACTTCAAAGTCCATCTCACAATCTAGGACTACAAAATTAGCAGGCAGTATAAAGTCGGCCACCTTTACCAATACATCATGTAATATGCTCACTGTTCGCTTTACAGACCTATCCACCATCACCAATCATATGTTTGTCGGGGTAGGATCCCCTATACCCATCTTTTTGTACACAACGAGTGGCATTAGGTTTATACTGGCCCCTAGATCACATAGGGCATTAGCAAAATTAGAGACCCGATTGTACATGGAATAGTGAATGCTCCGGGGGTCGGCCTTCTTCTGCACTCAGGATTGTATAGAAATGGCACTACAATGGTGGATATTATCCACTGGTTCATAGCTTGTTGCCCGCTTCATTGTTAACAGATTCTTCATGAATTTGGCATATCTTGGGATTTGCTCCAGTGCCTCAACCAATGACACATTCACTGTCAGTTGCTTAAGCATTTCTTAAATTTTGCATCGTCAGTTTTTTCTTCAATCATTGAGGAAAGAGAGGTGGTGGTCTTTGGATATTTTTAACCACAACTTCCTTTTCTCTCTCTTTCTCTTTTTCCAGAGCATCATCAGAACTATACATCTTTTCAGACTCCACTAGACCACCTTCTTCTGGTTCATCATCAACCACCTCATCAACTATATTTTTACCCACAAAAGGCCAGGTAATATCTTACCACTTCTAGTGGTAATTTCCATACATGAGCCATCATTTCGCAGATTCTGGACCGTATCACTTGGTAACATTCCACTCTTTCTCTGGTTAAATGCTGCGAAGAGTTGGCTCATCTGTTGCTCCAACTATTTGATTGTGGTGGAGTGTTATTTTACCAACTAACTGATAGATGACAGATCGATCTTCATGGTTTTCACACTACAGTTGGTAGCCTCCACTCTCTTTAACAATTTAGCCATCATGTTCTCGATGGACATCTTTTCAGAACTTGTTGTAGTAGCCTCACGACTTCTAAGAGGGACATATAGCCTGCTCCTATCATTATTGTTCTTTCAGTTTCCCTGCTCCCTATATTTATAACCAGGCTTATCATAATAATTCCGACCTTGATTCCCTTGTCTATTGCCTCGAAAACCCCCTGATTATTAACATAGTTCATCTCTTCTTCTGAATCAGCATCAACTCTATCTTGAGATCCCACAGCTTTCACCTTCTTAGTCTTTCCTGATAGCAAGTGCTTGGTTAGTAAGTCCATCTGCGTTTTTAGGTGAGCTATGTCTTAGTCACGCTCCTCATCTCTTCTGCGTTGTTCGGCTGTCATACCCAAAGAAACAATGGGGCTGGCTACCACAGAGTCTCTGGTATGCCATGCCCGACTCTGTTTAGTCATTCTCTCTAGTATTTCTAAAGCCTCTGAGAATGTAAGATCAACAAATGAACTAACAGCAACATTATCTACAATTGATTTTATCACAGAGTTAAGCACCCTGTACAAAGTCTCCATTAAGTGTATGTCCGTCATATTGTGGTTCGGATACTGCATCAGCTTTTTTCTGAATCTCTCCCAGGTTTCATGCAAGACTTCAGTTGGGAGCTGCCTAAAGTTGCTGATCTCAATGGTACCCCTCTGGAAGGAGGAAGAATCGTTCTAGGAAAGCTCCTTTTAACTACCTCCAGTTAGTTATAGAATTGGGTGTTAGCTCATTAAGCCACAATGTTGCCTCCCCAGACAGAGACAACGGAAATAATCTCAAACGGATAGCATTCTGACCCACTCCTGGGTTATCAAAAGATTTACGAATGGTGACAAAGTTCACCAGATACAAGTTGGGGTCATCCCCAGAAAGGCAACCGAAAAACCCCTTCAGATTGAGGAGTTGAATTATAGTACTCGTAATGTTGAATTTTGCCCCAGGTGCCAACGATGGAAGAATAATTGCACCGGTTACACCTGCTCCATCCATTCCATCATCATTATCATTGAGGTCATACTGGACCATCTAGTAATCTTGCCTACCTCAAAACAGACGGTTTCTGTTAGCATTACGTTGTACTGATGCAGTTACCTGCATGCCTTGGGTTACCAGGGTTTAGCAACTCCTCATATCCCAAATCTTCATCCTCAGGATTTGGATGTCGTACTTATTGATCGACATTCTGCACATTTACCTAAGCTCTAGCTAAGGCTGCTATCCTGTCAGCCTCCTGCTGGTCTGCCATTCTTTTAATTCATTGCGGTTTTAAATTAAGTGATAATAATGGTTCTCTGGAACTTTTGGTTCTTGACATGCACCACAAACGTCCTATAGAAAACAAAAACAAAAAATAAATGTAAAACTAGGAAACTTGACCAACAGTCAATTAATGCACACAAACTTCAATTTACAATCGTATTCCCCGGAAGCGGCGCCCTTTTTGATAACGCTCAAACTACACCTCTCATGTGAGAATGTAAGCGATCGTTGTCAATATATAACCCAACTAGGTTGGGTTCGAATCCCACAGGGAATATGGTGTGAACTCAAGTCGTTTGTGATTTAATCAACTGGTAGTTGGATGTTTCCTAGAATGGGGTTTTTGGAGTTTAGCAAATAATTGTTGGTCACCTTATTTTCAGTGTTTGTAATCAAGAGTTTATGGAAAGCTAGAATTATGTTCACTATGGGTTTTAGTACTTGACAGATACTAATAGTGATTCAAGATTCTCAGAGTAGGTAGGACAACAAATTATCTTTATCGAAGTTATGCCTAAATGTCTCTCGACCTACTTAAGCATTTAATTACCTAATCCTCTCAGACTTAGGGAATTTATATTTACTAACCAGACTTCACCTCAAGTTAATCGACGTTGTTACAGTGTCAATTGTTAAATGGAAGTTTAGCATTTCCTAGTCCCTGTCAATAATTCACTTCCTACTATATTTGATTTCTTATCTCAGGCAAATCAAAGCAGGTGCTATCTATCGTCTGCAACCAATAGACAATAATTAAATTCTTGGAATTATCAAGGAGTCCTATTACCTTTAGAATCTTGAACACTTAGCATCATACCAAGACTTGACCCATAGATCCCATAATTTGGGTTAAAAGGATTTAGCCACTCATAATGTAATAATCAAAACAACTAGTTGTACTCATAATTTGAAAGATGAACTTACCACAAGATGAATAGTAACTAGTGATTCTCAGATTATATCACAATAGAAATCCCAAAATAATGATGAAAATCTCTTCAAAGTTAATTGTTTTTCAAGCCAAGAAACTAGATAAAGAATAGCAAAATACGTGTGTCCCAAAAATAGGTTTAGAACTCCCTTATAAAACCCTAAACTATGCTTTAAATAGTTCACTCTAATTATGGAAACAAAATCACAGAGTTCGCAATTTCTCGAACAGGTGACGACATTCATGACATCTTATCAGGAGTCTGACGAACTATCACAAATGTCGTCAGCTCTTTTTTCAGTTTTAGCACTTCCTGCTTAAGGTTGACGATGAAACCTGATGACTTATCAACTCTTTGATGACTTATCAGGAAATATCATCACCACTTTCAACTGAGGTCCATTCTCTGTCTAAGGCTGACAGTATATCTGATAACTTATCACAAGGCTGACGACTTATCAGGAATGTCGTCAGATGCACTTCTCTTCTATTTGCTTTTTGATTTCAACTCTTTTGCTTCCATCCTTGTTGGTTCTCTTGCATCTTGGCTTCTATTGCAAAATTAAAGATAAAACAATTAAAAACGATAAAAGTTGCTTAAGACCTTGCAATTATTCTCAGTTAAAAGCCTCAAATGTGTTAGCATCTACTCACACATCAATATGTCTATATATTTTTTATATATTAAAATAGTATATATTTAATGTGCATATATTTTTAATGTAGTATAATATGCAGTATATATATGTTATATGTGTATATATTTTCTATAGACTCTAAAGTAGTATATATTTAACGTATACATGTGTATATATATTTTCTAAAGTAGTATATGTATAGTGTATATATGTCGTATGTATATTATTTAAAGTATTGCATATATCATACTGTACGTATATATGTGTATATATTTTCTATAGACTCTAAAGTAGTATATATTTAGCGTATACATGTGTATATATTTTCTAAAGTAGTATATATATAGTGTATATATGTTGTATGTATACTATTTAAAGTAGTACATATATTATTTTGTACGTATATATGTGTATATATTTTCTATAGACTCTAAAGTGGTATATATTTAACATATACATGTGTATATGTTTTCAAAAGTAGTATATATATAGTGTATATATGTTGTATGTATATTATTTAAAGTACTACATATATATACTGTACGTATATATGTGTATATATTTTCTATAGACTCTAAAGTAATATATGTTGACACCCAATTTTGGCTCGCTCTATTTCCTTTAATTATTTTTTCGGTGCTCCTCTGCCTTAAATAGTGTTTCAAAATAAATTCGTACTTTTTATGAATTTTGAAAAGAATAAAAAAAGTATTTATTTTTCTATCAAATGTTAAAAATACTTCAGTTAAATTTAAAAAATATTTCAACATTAAAATTTCAAAAATAAATAATAAGAATAATAAAAATAAAAATATCCTTTTGATAAACGCATTCACATTTTTCATAATTTTATTTAGATAGATATGTTGTGACCATATATATGTACATTTTGATAAAATATATATTCCTTATAAGTGCGTACATATATTTTTATTATATTCTTGTTTTTACATATATGTATATTTTTGCTAACGTTAAAATTATAAATTATTAAATTAGACACGTATACTAAATTATTTCTATAATTTATTTATGTTAGGCTGAAAAATAAATTTAGGATAGCAGGGATCACCGATAAAATTAATTTCAGTAAAAAAGACATTCGGGCGAACGATAACTCCATCTCAATCATTTATTTCTCCTAAATTCAGCTCTTATTTATAAACTTCAGAAGACCGAAAATTAGCTCAAAATCCAGAACAATTTCCATGTCCGCTTCGCCATTCCACACAAATTGATCTAGTCCATTAAATTATCTAGTCCGATTAGTCTCAAAATTTTTAATTATTTACTAGTTTTTATATTTATATATATAATTTATCATTTTCTTTTATTCTTATATTAAATAATTTGATCGGACGGTCCAAATTTTAGTCAACAAAAGCATCCCCCAAATACGGCTTTTCTCAAAGTTTCTCTCTTCTCTGTCATTTCCATTTTCTTCCTCCGTTAACACCACAACAGACTCTACCCAGACAAGCCTCAACTACTCCACTGCCTTCATATCCCTCACCTCAAATCCATTAAATTTTGTCAGCATAAATCTCTCTCGTTTCCCTGTTTTCTTTGACTCTTAGGGCTCAAAAGTCCCACCTTCTCCACTGTTAGCTTGGAGGAGAGGATATCACAGGATAAGTTCCATGTTCATCTCTCTATTCTTTTAAATCAGCTTGAAAAAAGGGTAAATTCTTATCCTAACTCTATTTTCTTTCAAAATTTGTGGATTGTCCAATCAGCAATTTGAATTTCAAATTTGAGATCAATTAAGAGCCTTTGAGAAACTTGAACACTCCAAAATATGCCTATAAAAAAAGGCTTCATCCATTCCTTTGGAAGGGGAGAGAAGGAATAAAAGGAGAGAGAAAAGTAATCGGAGTAAGCATACAGTTTTGGAGTCGAGTTCGTCCCTAAAATCTTGACAAAAAAGCCCCAATTTGCTGACCGAAAAAAGGTGCAAACTTATCTCTTTGAACTTATTCTTTCCCTTCTCTCATTTGGTTTGAGTCTACAAACATGTTCTTCAGTTTAAATTTGGACAAATACCACTTTGATATGATTGGAAAAAAAAATTCCGGAACAAGTTCCGATCTGCTACAATGATGAGAAGAAAAGAGAGACAAACGTAACAAGAAGCATTTGCAGTAGTGCAGAGAAATTGAAAACCAGTTATTACTGTCCAGTTACAAAATTAGTTACTACTGTTCTGTTCAGAAAGTTAGTTACTTAGTTGTTAGATAGATAGTTGTTAAGCTGCTAAGTGTAACTGATCTTAGCTAAGTGAGCACTATAAATAGTTGATGTATTTATTTGCAACATTCAGTCAGATAATACAATTCATTCAATTTCTACCTAAATTCATCTTCTCAAATTTTTCTCGGCTAAAGCCCTGATTTCAGCTTCATCTTCTTCGAGTATTTTACTCCTAGATTAACAAGTCCCACTTCAATTGCTTGATATTGAATCAATTGGTATCAGAACCACTGATTCTAAGCTCATTCTATCATGGTAGTTCGCGATAAAAACTGTAATACCCCGTACTTTCTCCTAACTTGAAATCATCTCAGGAATATTAAAAGTTTGTTTTGAAAGATGAATCCACTTTTTGTACACGTGGTATTTTTAAGATTTTTACTTTTTTTTCATGTGGAAAATTGAATAACCTTTGCATCAATACCAATTTCATCAAAATCCGATCTCGAAAGAAAAAGTTATGGCCGAAATACAGAAGGCAGTAAAACTGCCCAGGTGCAACAGTAGAGGCCGACGGATCGTCGGGCTAGCGACGGATCGTCGCCCAAGCCATCGCAGCGAGGCAGTTTGACTACTTTTTGCCTAGGAATGACGGCCCAGGTCGACGGATCGTCGGACCAGCAACGGACCGTCGCTCAGGCCATCGCAAGGGAACCAGTAAACCTCTATTCTGCCCAAAAGCGACGGTCAGGACCGACGGACCGTCGACCTAGCGATGGACCATCCCACATCCCGTTCAGTTATTTTTAAATCATTTTTAAAGGGGATTTTTGATCTTTTACCACCCGTTTATATACCTAGTAATATCCGACTAAGGCTCCTAAATTCATTATTCAACTACAACATCAAAAATTAGGGTTTTCTCTCTAAGTTAATCCCAAGAAAAAAATTCAATTCCTCTTCAAGAAACTAAGAGATTCAAATTCTTCAAGTTCAAGAACTTCAAGAAACTCACTATCAAGTATGCATAGTATTCATTCATGGACTCCTTTCGTCCATGAAACCCAAGAATCTCGTTTTTCAAAGTTCAAGTAGATGAATTTGTATGAATTCCATGTTGGGTTTTCTTTTGTTCATGTTAACAATGACCAATTGAATTCTCTTCAATGTTTTAGTGATAAATCTTAAGTGGAATTTATTATGATAGGTGTAGCTTCATGTGAATCCATGATTAAACCCTTGAATGGTTAAATTAGAGATGAATCATGATGTTTATTTGTTGTATAATGTTGTCTACATATACTATGCCTACCATGTGTTTGATTAAATGCCTATGTGAAGGAAAAGTTCCCAACTAGTATGATATTATGAAATCCCCATTTATGTACAAGTTTATGCATATCACCTATTTGATGAAATGCTTCAATAAATGAATTATGGATTGTGCAGTTGGTCATGTGTTCATATAAGTCATGCTTTGTCAATTTCTTTCCATCGAGTCTTGGGGGTACTTGTACTCGATAATTTTGTTGTATGCCTAGATCCAGCGTCATGTTTTCACGATATTCTCAGTCAAGCTATGTTGAGTAGAATTCACTTAGTCATGTGACTCAGGAAAACTTAATAAAACTTAGAAATCCCAGTAATCTCAGAAAGCGCAGTAATACCAAAATCTTAGTACTATTCCATTAGTCAACGGAACTCAGTTAATTCAGCCCAGTTTAGTTCAGTAATCCATGTTCAGTGTCTATTCATATGGGAGTATAAATTAGCACTGAGTGAACCCAAGGATGAGAACTCACCTGCCATTAGAGGGTGTGATTCCTAGAAGCAATACTTGCATTCCAAAACTACGTAGCCAGCGTAGGTTGAGACATCATACCTGTTAGTTGAGGGTAGATTAGGTAGCTTAACCTACTAGTCGAGGTTTCCCACCATTTTCATTAGAGTAACCTGCTAGTTGAGGGTCACTCACATGTTGTCCTTACCAGTGGTGCGATGTTGACACCCTTCCAATCAGGGCAGAGATTAGACCCCAATTCAGCTATAATGCATCATTTAGGGCATGTCGGTTGATAACTACTTCTCACAATTTCAGTATTAGTATCAGTCAAGAACTTAGATAGTTCTTCAGAATTCAGGACTATCAGATACAGTCAACTCAGCTTAGTACGCAACTCAGATAGTTCTATTAGAATCAGGACTGTCAGATACAGTCACTCATGTTATCAATTTTCAGGTTCAGTAATCATGTTATCGCGGTATTAGTGTCATTTATTATGTCTCATGCATGTATTCTCATGCTCATGATAGTTAGTCTGTTATTATTATTGTTCATGCATATGAACCCCATGTATTCAACTTACCTCACATGTATACCAGTAAATTCAATCATACTGATGCATTCGTGCTATGGTGTTTTATACCATTGGTTCAGACACACGAGCTACAGAGCATCAATAGCATTCCAGTCTCAGCAGTCAGAGTTAGAAGTAATTCCTCATCTTTCGAGGACATGATCATTACTTTATTATTTCATTAATTAATTTATTAGTTGGAGTTAGTTGGGGACATGTCCCATCAACTCCTTATTCAGACAGTCATGTTTTAGAGACTTTCCAGACTACAGTATGTTCAAATAGCTTACTTCAGTTATGTTTTGGATATTTCATACCCCACCCAGATGTAATAATTTAATTAGATATTATGTCATAGTTTTGAACCTTATGGCCTTTCAGTTCATGTTTTCATATTATGCAGTATATTATGCAGTATATAGGTACAGATATCATTCATGGATTAGTTTGTGGTCCTTCGGGGTCATAAGCACCGTGTAGTATTTCAAGTACCAGATTTGGGGTGTTACAGAAACCGAGATAAATAGAATGAAGAAATAGAAGGCAAGCTTTCTCTGATCCAGGATCAAATACAGAAGTTAATGGAGGGAATGTCAAGCATTTATGAGAGAAACATCCAAGTTGATAAGGAGCTTTTAGGGATCAAGGAAACCCTTGGATCCATGGTATCAAAGAAAAAAGATAAGGATCAAGAAAGAGTTGAATCTTCAACTATCAGAAGTTGCTTAGTAAGTATGCAGCTTGAAGGAAGGAATAAGGACTTCCATGGAATTAACAATGCAATTGGAGGTAATGGACAATTCTTTACTCGATATTCTAAGCTGGAATTCCTTCGTTTTTCTGGTTGTGATTTGCATACTTGGTTGTACAAAGTTGATCAAGTTTTTTCTATGGAAGAAATTCCCTTTGAACAAAGGGTTAAAGTATCCTCAATTCATTTAGATGGTGATGCTATTGCTTGGCATAGAGCATATATGAATTTTTGACCCTCGTTTAATGATATCTCATGGACTGAGTATGTTTTATCCTTGTTTTAGAGATGGATTTGAGGATCCAATTAAAGCATTGAAAAACCTCAGGCAAACTGGTAGTGTTAAGGCTTACCGTGCTGAATTTGATAGATTGTTGACTGTAGTTAATCTTTCAAATGAGAATGGTATAACTTGTTATCTGGGTGGGTTGAAACCTGATTTGAATAAGACAGTTAAGATTCAACCACCAAAAACATTATCACAGGTCTATAAAATTTCTAGGTTGTAGAAAGAGGTATTTAAAGCACAAGCTAGTTCTTGGGGATTAAAGAAAATACGAAAAGGGGTACTGCCATTCTACCCAATCTACTTTATTTTAAAACCAATGACCATCAGAAAAATACCTATTAGCTTGCTATATCCAAACCAAATAAATTCAGAAGATTGACTACTGCAAAAATGGATGCTAAAAGGGCTAAAGGCTTATGTTTCTTTTGTAATGACAACTATGTTGTTGGCGACAATTGTAGAGCCAATAAGCAATTATTTATGGTAGAGTTAGTAGATGAGAATGCAACCTTGGGATAGAAAGGTGATGAGGTATTGGAAGAAGGTATTTAGTGTACCCAAGATGTTGATGAACTCATGACTATTTCATTATAGGCTTTCACAGGTGTCAATGGTTATCAAACTATTAGGGTAACTGACTATCATGATAAGAGGCCCTTGCAAGTCTTAATTAACACTGGGAGCACCCACAACTTCATAGATCAGGAAATAGCTAAGAAGCTAGGGCGCAAGGCTTGTGATATTTCTGTGCAGTCTGTTAGTGTAGCTGATGGCAGGCAGGTTCAAACTACTTCTGTTTGTAAGAACTTGCAGTGGTTACTTCAGGGTACTACTTTTGCATCTGACTTTCTGTTGTTTCCATTGGGCAATGTGGATATTATATTAGGTGTGCAGTGGCTAAACTAAGGGTGTCAAGTGGGCCGGCCCGACCCGGCCCGATTCGACCCTCGTAACTAACCCGGCCCGGTTTGACCCGGCCCGGTAAGATCTAGGGCTTTAGGGTTCTGAGTCCCGGGCCGATTATTTTCTTAAAATGGGCCCGGCTAACCCATCCCGGACCAAGTCCGGTCCAGGCACACCGGTTAATCGGCCCGGCCCGGCCCGGATACTTTTAAAAAAAAAAAAAAATTAGGATTTTTGGCCAAACTAGCCGTTGGCCCAATGGCTATATAGCCATTTTTGGGTCCAAACGGCTAGTTTGGGCCCATTTATTAAAAAAAAATTAACTTTAAAAATATTTTTTAATCCCAAAAAAAATTCTATAAATACCCTACAACTTCAAATCATTTTTCACACAATTTTTCACTCTCTCAAATCTCAATTCTCAATTCTCAAATATTCAATATATTTAATTTCTTAAAGTGTTCACTTTAATTTTTTAATTTTTCGTTTATAAAGTACGAGCGGAAGTTTCTAAAGTCGCAACCTTCGGATACTTCTAAAATTTGGTATTGTCGTTCCATCTCTTACGTTTAATTTTTATTTATTGTATTAATTGTTTAATATTTAATTTTACTATATTTGTGTATTTTGAATATTTTTAGTTTAATTTAATTTATATTATGGATAAATTAAGAAACCTCGCTACTAAAGGTGTTAAAAGATTTTATCCCGGAAGCGGTAGTGGTAGTAAAAAGCGAATTACTAGCGGTAGAGGTAGTTCAAGTAGTAGATATACCCGTGTGTCTTTGCCTCCGGTACCGCTTGGTACACCTTTTGAGGAAGAAATAGGTGTAGGTGCTCACGATATGGATTATGTAGAAGCTCAAGAAAATTACGGTATAAAAGAAGAAAATGAAGAAGATGCGGTTAATTTAGATGAAGATAATGAAAATATTACTGAGACACCCGCAGTAGGAGATGCTAACGTTAGATCTGAATCGGTTAATCTCTCTCCCCGTCCTCCCAGTGGCCCAAGACCTCGTAAAATAACTAGTGTTGCATGGCAATTTTTTGAACGTATATCAGATATTGAGGTGCAATGCAATATTTGTCAACAAATATATAAGCATAGAAGTGGAGGCAAGCAAGGGGGTACGGGTACGTTAATGAGACATATAGCTGAAGACCACAAAAGAGAGTTAAATATTACACAAGGTGGTGGGGATGTTGGTGGGCCAACGCAAACTAGAATGGACTCAGCAACCGGTCACGTAGCGAAGAAGTATAATAAATTAAGGGACCAGGAAGAAATAGTTAAAATGGTAGTTATGGGTTGTTTGCCTTTTAGTTTTCCTTCTTCTGATGCCTTTATTCGTTATATACAAGCAATTTATAATCCTATGTTTAACGGTATTCCTAGAACTACTTGTCGGTCTGATATTTTTAGACTTCATTCACAATATTGTTTTTTATTTATCAACATTGTTAAAAAATATTCAATGTAGATTGTCCCTAACTTCTGATCTTGATCGTGCTGTAAATAAAAATGATTATTTAACTGTTACGTGTCATTGGATGGATAGTAATTTCGTGATGCAAAAACGTATTCTTGCTTTTTTATATGATGAAGATCGTAAACATACTGGACAATTTATTGTTGATTCTATTGTTAAAATTGGCGAATATTATAGTATCGAAAATAAAATTTTATGTATTGCTTTTGATAATGCTTCTAACAACAAAACTGCTATTAAAAATTAAAATCTACGCTATCTCCGCCCTTGCCTGAAATTTTTCATATTAAGTGTGCATATCATATATATAATTTAATTGTAAAAGATGGTCTTGAGTTTTTTGAGTTTTATATTGAAAAAATTCGTCTTGCCGTTGGTTCTATTCAAGGAAATAATCGTAGATCGACAATTAGAGAATTTAAAGTTAAATGTCAAGAAAGTGGACTTACACCGATTTTGATGCCTGAGGAAATTGATACTAGATGAAATTCTACGTATGAATTTTTAAAAATTTGTTATAGATATAGAATTCCTATTACACTAGCTTTTAACCAACATTGCGGTTCATTTGATGATTCTGCTGATTGCTTGCTACATAATTTTGATTGGGTTGTAATTAATGATCTTGTTAAGTTTTTAGAAAAAATTTATGTAGCTACGGTTGAATTTTTCGGTGCTTATTATCCTACTGTTTGTAATATTTTGGCATATATAGCCGATATTTCTGGTTTGCTCAAAGAATATAAAAATAAAGAAGGTTATAAAGAAGCTGTTGGCGCCATGTTTACGAAATTTAAAAAATATTTTTTTCTGATTCCCCCTATTTACTTGGTTGGTGCTATGCTAAATCCGTGTATGAAATATAATAATATGTGCCACTTTAGTACTCTTATTTATACTAACTTAGAAATAAATACTAACCATGATTCTGAACAAGTATAATCTGATTGGTGGACGGCTACGGTTGATGCAAAGGATTACATAGAAAAATAATATAATCACTATGCTGATTTATTTAATTTAGTCGTACCTACAAATATCACTCCAACTGTCGCCCCTCATCCTCCCGAGGAGCCATCATCTTCTAAAAGGCTGGCACATAGTGATTTTTCTGATTCGTTTTATGATTTAAATTGTTGGAACAGTGTTGATGAGAGAACTTACATATCAACTTATCGGGAAGAGCTGAAATATTATCTTTGGACGGAACCAGAGGATCGCAGACAGCGGATCTACACGTTGGATTTGTAGAGGAGTAATGAAACACAATATACTGTGCTTTCAAGATTAGCTAGAGATATCTTGAATGTTCCAATGTCAACCGTTGCATCAGAGAGCGCCTTTAGTCAGGGACGACAACAGCTTGGAGACAACCGACACTCATTGAGAAGCAATGCAATGAATGTTCTAATTTGCCTCAAAGATTGGATTAGAGCGGAAAGAAGAAATCAAGGAATGGAACCGGAGCCGAGCGACAAGCTGAAACTTGAAGAAATTATGACTTCACGGGAGAACTCAGCAGAATGAAGTCCAATGCATGGTTTTGCCCCCGTTGACTTCGACTATCCTATGCAAGTTCCCATTAATATTAACATGAATGAGTTGGAAAAAATGATGCATAATTTGTAGATTTTTCATTCATGTAAATTATAAATTTTGGATCATTTTGCAATCAATAAAATTCCCCAAATTCATTCACTCCTTAGTCCTTGCTTTTTATATTTTTTCATTTCACGATTTAAAATTTTAAATTGAATTTCTAGTTTTCTACTTTAAATTAAAAACTTACTTCTAATATATTATTAATTTACTACCAAATATTATTAATTTACTATGTTAAGTAGCATATGTTTTGTATATTTGTGCATATATCTTCTATAGAAGTGTATATTTAACGTATACATGTGTATATGTCTTATAAATTAGTATATAAGTATATCTATATATATTGTAATGTATATATAATGTAGTATATTTTATAAGTAGCAGTATATATATATTGAATGGTGCGTATATACGTGTATATATCTTCTATAGAAGTGTATATTTAACATATACATGTGTATATGTTTTATAAATTGGATATCTTCTATAGAAGTGTATATTTAACGTATACATGTGTATATATTTTATAAATTAGTATATATACATTGAATGGTGTGTATACACGTGTATATATCTTCTATAGAAATGTATATTTAATGTATACATGTGTATATGTTTTATAAATTAGTATATAAGTATATCTATATATATTGTAATGTATATATATTGTAGTATATTTTATAAGTAGTAGTGTATATACATTGAATGATGTGTATACACGTGTATATATCTTCTATAGAAGTATATATTTAACATATACATGTGTATATGTTTTATAAATTAGTATATAAGTATATCTATATATATTGTAATGTATATATATTGTAGTATATTTTATAAGTAGTAGTATATATACATTGAATGGTGAGTATACACGTGTATATATCTTTTATAGAAGTGTATATTTAACGTATACACGTGTATATGTTTTATAAATTAGCATATAAGTATATCTATATATATTTTAATGTATATATAGTGTAGTATATTTTATAAGTAGTAGTATATATACATTGAATAGTGCGTATACACATGTATATATCTTCTATAGAAGTGTATATTTAACGTATACATATGTATATGTTTTATAAATTAGTATATAACTATATCTATATATATTGTAGTATATTTTATAAGTAGTAGTATATATACATTGTATGGTGCATATACACGTGTATATATCTTGTATATTTAACGTATACATGTGTATATTTTTATGAATTAGTATATAAGTAAATCTATATATATTTTAATGTATATATATTGTAGTATATTTTATAAGTAGTAGTATATATACATTGTATGGTGCATATACACGTGTATATATCTTGTATATTTAACGTATACATGTGTATATTTTTATGAATTAGTATATAAGTAAATCTATATATATTTTAATGTATATATATTGTAGTATATTTTATAAGTAGTAGTATATATATATTGAATGGTGCGTATATATGAGTAATTGACTAATTGTGTATATGTGTATATAATTTTTAAATTCTAATGTAGTATATACTATATATATAGTGTATATATATTATTTAACGTATTTATAATGTATATAGGTGGGTATATGTAATGTATATTGAAAGAAAGTTTTTTTTTTTATATATTTTTTACCGGGTTTGACCGATTTTTTAACTGAATTTAACCGGGTTTTGGTGGGTTTGACCGGGTTGGGTTAAGTGGCCCGGGTTAGGGTGGATTTTAATTTTTTTACTATTTGGCCCGGCCCGGCTAGCGCCAAAACTGGTCCTCAAACCGGTTAAAATAGAAGGGCCGGTTCCGGATTGGCCCGACCCGGCCCGTTTGACACCCATAAATTCTAAGTTCGAGCTTAGACATGTTGTAGCTATCGTCTTTTGAGGATTATGTATATGTGTGGTTGATAAACGGATGGTCTCGGATGATTTTAGTGTTAAATTTCTCGTCATGGTTTCACGGCTAGTGACTCACTTTAACTAAAGTTTTGGTCACAAAGTTGAGGTTTTAGGTTTGAAAGTTTGTCGATCTTTCCGGTCAATATCGTCATATTTTCACGTCATCTGCTGACTTCTCCTGGTATGCATCCTGTTTATTTTTCTTTAAAAAAAAAATGAGATACTAAACTTGACACTAAATTATAATTTTGACAGTGCACAAATAGGACCTTTAACTATTCGAAACTGTACAAATATGACCTCCGATCCTACGTGGCAAAACGCACGTTCAACACGCAAAATTGGGTGCGTCCAGCTTAAAATCTAAGGGCATAATACATAAATATAACCCTAAACTTGACACCAAATTATAACTTCGACAGTACACAAATATGAACTTTAACTATTCAAAATTGTACAAATATGACCTTTAAATGACGTTTCACTATTATTTTTTCATTATTTTCGGCTCAAAGATTAAAACGGCATCTAATCTCTTTTGTCATTGCAGAAAAAGAACAATATTGAAGATTTATTAATTAGGTGGGTCAGCCTCATACGAAAAATTCGCGCGCGTATGTATATATATTATAAAGCAGAGGGTGAATTTAAGTTATAAAATATATCTAAATATAATTTATTTAAATATTAAATTAAAGATAAAATTATACTAATAATAAAAAAAATTATAATTTTAATAAAACATTATTAAATTAACGTTATTAAGGATAGTAGTAGTACAACAACAACAAACCCAGTATATTCCCACATAGTGGGGTCTGGGGAGGGTAGAATGTACAGAGTCCATATCACTACATCCGAAGAAGTGGAGAGGTTGTTTCCGATAGACCCCCTGCTCAAGAAAAGGGGCCATGACCTTAGTCAAACATCGCAAGCATACAACATGATAAAATAACAACGGTACAATAACCATAAAAAGTACATTAAACCAACAAAAAGGCACCACCCTCCCCCAACCCTGGCACTACTAACCAAGCGACACGAAACTCACCAACTCCTATCGAGGGTCATGTCCTCAATGGGCCATAATTTCTCCATGTCATGTCTAATCACTTATCTCCAATATTTCTTTGGTCTACCCCTACCCCGCTTGAAACCATCCAAGGCCAACCTCTTACACCTACGAACTGGAGCATCCGTCCCCTTTTCATCACATGCCCAAACCATCTTAGCCTCCCTTCCCGAATCTTATCCTCCACCGACGCCACTCCCACCTTGTACCGAATAGTCTCATTTCTAACCCTGTCAGCCCTCGTGATACCACACATCCAATGCAACATCCTTATTTCTGCCACCTTCAACTTCTGGACGTGAGAATTCTTAACAGGCCAACACTCCGCGCCATACAACATAGCCAGCCGGACTGTAACTCTATAGAATTTGCCTTTAAATTTGGGAGGCACCTTCTTATGGTGAGCCATCATTTCAACCAACCCGCCCCAATACGGTGAGAGACATCCTCGTTAATCTCTTCATTCCCCTGAATCATAGACCCAAGGTACTTAAAACTAAAGGATAGTAGTAGTAGTATATTAAATTAACGTTATCAAATTAACGTTATTAAAATGTTACTAAATTAACGTTATTAAATTAACGCAGGCACGGACCTACTTGGTTGCCATGGGGTTCACCTGAACCCCTTGGTAAAAAAATTATGTTGTATATATAAGGTAGAATATCTATATTTATGTACGTATATTATTGTTGAACCACATGAAACAAGACACTTAGATAGTCCAGTGGTGTTATTAGCTCTTCTTGGGCTCTTCCTCCAACCTACTGCATGGGTTCGATCCCTAAATAAATAAATAAAATTATAATAATAATAACAATAACAATAATAATAATAATAATAATTAAAAAAAAACGACATTGTTTTAACACAAAAAATAAAACTTTGACAGTGTACAAATATGACTTTTAACTATTCAAAATTGCACAAATACGACCTCCCTCCAAGTCAGCCCTTTTAACGACGTGGCACCGTGTGATTGGATTACCTTTCCACATAGGCGCGAGTGAAACTCACGCATGGGGTTGCAAAATCGGAGGTGATATTTGTTCAGGTTTTGAATAGTTAAGGTTCCTATTTATGCACTATCAAAGTTTAAGGTCAAAGTTATAATTTGGTGTCAAATTTAAGGTCATATTTATGTATTATCTAAAAAAAAAAAAAAATAGAAGGGTATTGAATTTCTCTCACAGTAAAGTCCACAAAAAATAGCCTTGGGAAAAAATAGTGTCATGGGAGAGTTCATATTCTATTTGGTCTAACTTTTGTTTCAATCTTACAAACGTGGCTAACTTTATAATCTAGTTTGCTTGTCGAAATACATATATTTGACGCCTTATGCGCACGGGCAGTACTCCTTTTTATATTTTGGGTCCATGTTCGGGGTCTCTAGATAGTAGTTCAATAACAGAAACATGGTTAAATGATAGACCAGATTTCTTTTTATGTCCAACTTTGCATTCTCGCTCTGGTTGAAGTGTTTGACTATCCTATGAACAAGAGAACGTTAACGATGGAGAAATTTTGGGTCTATGGCATGGCCACACATTGACATGCAAACTCGTTGGTATGTGAACATGTAACCCCGTAGCGTTTTCCAGTCGATGTTATGTTATTGTTATTTATTTGCAAAACCAACTCCGGAAGCATGATATGGTTCAAATTTGGTATCGGTTAAGTTGTCACTTGGTGAATGAGTATAGATTTGGATTCTGAAAATTTATACCATGTTGAGTCAATACATTATGTTATTTTGGATTTAAAATCATATTAGTGTTGGTGCTCCCTGTTTCGAATTTAGGCCGTGATTGATACGGAACAAACAAGGCAACACGAAATCACACCCCAAAACAGTCCACAAATTACAACAAACTGTGGATCAAATAGGGACCTCTCTCGGATTCACTATCGAGAACAAGAAAGAAGAGGATACAAGGTGTTAATACACCAAAACAGCCAGCCAACAACAAGTTTAGCAACACAAGATGAAGCTCCACAATATTACAATAGCAACAAGAACAAACGGGTTACATTAACAACACAAGAAGCCGAAACTAAAACAAGATACAAGATAGATAGTTAGACAAGTGTTGATGTAGTCTTAACAACCCAAGAGAATATTCCACTCTTGGACCTTTAACACTTCACAAAACAACACCTAACTCTTACAATTGACACAAGAGAGGCGTCCACCACCCAAGCACCAACGTATCAAGCAAAATGCAACACACAAGAGAATTCACCCTTATGCTATGCCCTAGTTTTGGCTGTGGACTCTCTCTCTCTAAGAGGAGTGTTCTTTCTTCAACATTCATAAAAACTACCAACTAAAACCCTACAATGTTCAATTTATATTACATTACAAAATAAAAGACAAAAGACTAAAAGACCCTTTAATGAAAAGGGCTCCAAAAATAGCCCATGGAGCGTGCTTAGGACGGTTTTGGGCCTCCTTCACACGTAGACTTATGCACTCTTTAGGTGGTCTGCAAAATACTCAAAAAGTGTCCATGATCGTGATCGTACTCGTATCATCCTCTCCATCTTGAGAAGAATTTGACCACAAATTCACAGCTTCACCTCGTTCAATTGGCCATCCAAAAGAAACTACCCAAAGCAGTCCGCAAAACATCAAGAAAGTGCACAAAACAGTCCATAAAAAAAACAAAGGGAACCCGAGGATACAATGAGAACAAGTCTCGGCTAACATTTTCATTTTGAACCTCGGCTTCCTCTCCATCTTGATACTTGTCTTCAATCTCATTCGAAACAAGTCTCCTACCATCATACAAGCATTGTCGTAGACCCCATATCCTTCATGTTCCTTTCTACCATTCTCCTCTATATGGACATGTCGGTTTTGGTGTAGTGGAGCTTCGGTTGAGAGGCTTGCTTTGGTTAAGTGAAGTTTCTGTTGTAGAGTTTGGATGGGAGAAAATTGGCTTCCAAGTCCTCCTTGTTGGACTTGATCAACTTGCGGGGGAAGTGGTCTATCTTGTTCTCGGTTTTGAGGGCTATTTGGAGCTTGGATTGTGGCATTGTGTGTTGGTCTTGGAGGATTGGTCATTGGAAGTAAAGTTTCGAGAGTAAAAGCACGAGAGTTCCTTCGACTCTCCATTCGATCCAACCTCTCACTCATAGTTACCACATCCGAGTTAATTTTTTTAAGACCCACATTTTCCCTAGCAAGGTCTTGGGACAAAGCATTAAGGAGGGCCAAAATGGTTTCCATTATGGCCAAAAGTTACCTACAAAACAACAAACAAGTTAGTTGTACAAGAATGGTCCTCACACTCCCTCTCAATTGTTTTGTCTCTCGAATTTTTCACACTTTGATCTCACAAGTGTCGTAACCTTGCTTGTACACCACGAGGCATTGAGAGGTAGATCAAGTATTACAACGAGTCAAAAGAATAAGACACACAAAGGAACGTATACACAAAGAACGGTTTCAAAATTAACTTACATTCTAGTACTAGCTTGTAAGTTAGTAATGGAATCAACAAATGAAACTAAAGAAACAATAAAATGAAACTAAGAAATCTAAAATTTGAGCTTAAAAATTATCGGTGAACAGTAAAAATGTGATGATGTGACAACCCTCGATTGGTCATGGTTTTGTCAAGTTTTATTGTCCAAGGTTCAAGTCTTGACCAATTTTTGATCTGGATTGGTGGAATTGTTTAAGGAGGGAAAGAATAAATCTTGGAACTCTTTTTCACCTCAAGTTTCAAGACTTGGACTTTTGTAGTATTTTCCCTTAAAACAAGGCCCTCAAAACATGGAAGTTGGTTGGAAAAAGGTTGTAAAGTCTTTGAGTGATTGAAAGTGGTGGTAAAAGTCCTTGATGACTAACAAATACTATACCTCCTTCCTTCACCCTCTTAGATCTAACATCCATTTTTTTTCAATAAAAGATGAAGATTGGGGAAGAACATCAAGAACACCAAGAACATCAAGAACACAAACTTTTTGAATCTTGGAGTCTAAGGTTCAAGTTGGTCTCACACTTCAATCAACACTTTGTCAAGTTCCACCTTTCAACAACAACTTCAACAAGAAGTTCTTAAGCCACCAATTCACAACAATAACACAAGGTCAACCTCAAGAACTCAACAACAAAAACACCAACCGTCAACAGTAAGGATCAACACATGGCCACTTCAATTTCATAACAACAATGTCAATATTATAAGCTCAACCTTTAGATCTAGACACTTTTAGTGTTGGTGAGAAAGAACCAACACTAGAAACACAATAGAAAAAACAAAAGAAATACAAGATCTAGTCAAGAAAAACAAGAAAATCTCGGCCAAGACAACAACACAACACAATTTTTGGCCAAGAACACAAAAATGGATAGATTGCTATTTTCTGAAATTTTTCAGTTTTTATCAACTTTTTTTTTTCGACTAATCAAATCCAAGATTGGCTTTGTGGGAATAAAAACTAGCCTTACTTTGATACCAAATGATACGGAAAAAACAAGGCAACACGAAATCACACCCCAAAACAGTCCACAAATCACAACAAATCGTGGACCAAATGGGGACCTCTCTCGGATTCACTATCTAGAACAAGAAAGAAGAGGATACAAGGTGTTAATACACCAAAACAACCAGCCAACAACAAGTTTAGAAACACAAGATGAAGCTCCACAATATTACAATAGCAACAAGAACAAACGGGTTACATTAACAACACAAGAAGCCGAAACTAAAACAAGATACAAGATAGATAGTTAGACAAGTGTTGATGTAGTCTTAACAACCCAAGAGCATATTCCACTCTTGGACCTTTAACACTTCACAAAACAACACCTAACTCTTACAATTGACACAAGAGAGGCGTCCACCACCCAAGCACCAACGTATCAAGGAAAATGCAACACACAAGAGAATCCACCCTTATGCTATGCCCTAGTTTCGGTTGTGGACTCTCTCTCTCTCTAAGAGGAGTGTTGTTTCTTCAACATTCATAAAAACTACCAACTAAAACCCTACAATGTTCGATTTATATTACATTAAAAAATAAAAGGCAAAAGACTAAAAAACCTTTTAATAAAAAGGGCTCCAAAAATAGCCCATGGAGTGTGTTTGAGACGGTTTTGGGCTTCGTTCACACGTAGACTTGTGCACTCTTTAGGTGGTCTTCAAAATACTCAAAAAGTGTCCATGATCGTGATCATACTCGTATCATCCTCTCCATCTTGAGAAGAATTTGACCACAAATTCACGGCTTCACCTCGTGCAATTGGCCCTCCAAAAGAAACCACCCAACATCAAGAAAGTGCACAAAACAGTCCAAAAAAAAAAACAAAGGGAACCCAATTCGTTCCAAAGGGTGTATCAGCGATGAAGTTCCGTTTCAATAGCATTGTTTACATCCAGATATGCCTGGGGTTGTTTATCGTTCCATTTTGACCAAAGCAAGTCCTCTTTTGAAAAGAAATATGATGCTTTCTCATATCCTTTTCCCGTGATTGTGGTTGGGTTAGTTGAAGTTATGTTAAGATTCGGATAGAATGATATTGTTTTATAAAAAAAAAGAATAAAATGTCGTTGGGGAGTACGGTTCTTCGGAAACAAGGATTGGGAGTTTTTGTGTTGCGTGATATGTTATGGTAGAGGAGAGATTGCCGGTGGTTTACAAGGGTGATTTCTACCTTTTCATATATTTAGCTTAGGAATTGCACATTCTAAAATACTGGATGTTAAGTTCAATATTTGTTTAAATCCGAAATCATGAAATTTGTCCATCATTCTCATATCTACTTGTGCATTTGTTTGTGTATAGTCACAGGAAACATTTTTGGGATGGACGTATTCCTCCCCTTATTCCATATGAACGTTAAGGTCCCCATTAGTGAGTCGTTGAAAGTTGTTTTGGTTGGATCAGTTTACACAATCACCCTCCTATCCACTGGAAATTTTCAGCTTGAAACTGGTCTTGATTTCCTACAGAGTGGAATAACCATTTGTTAAAAAATAGTTTAGTGGTGGAGTCGTTTGCCCGTAGTTGCCTGTACTTGTGAGTTGTATTTGAGTAACGATCTGTCAGGTGCGCGCTTAGTGTATTTATCTCTTGCCTAATCATCATATTTGGAGTACTTTATTTTTTCCCTTGAAAATTAGAAAAGGAAGCTTTTGCTGTTGTGTGTTATGGTGAAAGAAATATTATTTGGTCATTGAAAAGGGTGATTAGTTCCACATTTTGAAATACCGAATGTTCCATATTTGTTCAAACCCAAAACTATCAAATATGTCCTCAAAATCCTAAGCAACAATTCTTTAAAGTGACCATTTATTTAGAGGAGTTTGCTATGCACCTTGGCCAAGCAACACGGGGACTCTTTTTGATTATTCCAGACATTTGGAATAAGTTCACAGGCTCAATCTTTATTCGCTTGTGACTTATGTTGTTGCTTATATACTTTATGTGCTTGATTATTTTTTTTTATTTTTTACTTTTCTTACTAATCCTTATCTCTCTTTATTTTTACATGTAACTCGGGAATCGAAGTTCCACAATAGAACTCGTTTTGATCCAAAATATTGAGTCAATCGCTACTAGAATCGCAGAGCTTCGGAGTCATGCAAACTAGAAGCCAAAACTCCTAAACGGAGTCTAGTATTCCTTGCATTCTTTTGGTTAAATTTTTGTCATGTTGATTTTTTTATATAACTAACTCTCGTTGTTGGATTTATTTACAGTGGCTTTACTAGATTATTGAACTTATTTTTCTTTATTATTCGTCGATCCTTTTAGAAATGGCTTATCGTCTCGATTTTTGTAAATAAACACGATTAATTAACTCATAAAAGGATATAGAGTTTGTTGTTTCAATACTTGACTAATTCTTTTGAAAGTTAACTTTTCACCTCCAAAATTATTTTATGAAATTAACGTAATAATCTCTATGACTTTCTAAAATAATAAATAAAATTTCAGAACTAATTTAATTGTCAAACTCGAATATTTGGTAAAATTTATTCATTAATTTATTTCAACAATTCTAACATTTTAATTTTTTTAACAATTTCTTGAGCTTATCTTTTCAGATTTCAAAAAGACTAAAATGCGAGGTATATTTATATATATGCGCTACAATATACAAGGTATTTCTTTATCATCATTATTTATCCCAATCTATCACTATTATTTCAACCGTATATCCATATTCCGCTATTGAGTTTTTTTAACCATTATTTCAAAATCTCAAAAAAAAAAAAAAATGAACATTGCCATGTTTTGTACACGCTAATCTATTTTAATCAAGAATTAGTATGTCTCGACGCTACATACATCTTTATTTCACAGTAAGTGCATCTATATAAATTTACTCTTAAACATAAATTATTTTATATTCTTAGGCATGAATAATAATTTTCATAAGAAAATGAATTTCACACGGTCTTGAAATTGTAAATATTTTACTTAGTTACTAATTCATCAACATATCTACCCTTATGGGTTACTAAACTTTACATTTTCATAAAATTATAAGCCATTGAATTTTATAAAATACCAATGTCGAATTTTTTTTACTCTATTATTTTCATGCATATATTTTATAATAAACTATAACCTTGTATATTGTGGTAGTGTGTTGCATATACTTCAAATTTTCTTTTTCAAAACAATAAGAGTATATTTTTATCACTGTCTTCAGCAAATGATACAAGAGTAACTTGGAAACACAAGAAACACACACCAAACAGTCAACTAGTACAAGAAATCGTGGACCCCTTTTGGTGACCACTCTCGAATTCAAGAACAAGAAAGAAGAGTTTATAAGGTGTTTAACATCAAAAACAGCCAACCACCAAACTATATTATCAACAATAAAAGGAACAATAATAACAACAACAATTCACACGGCTTCACTACTACAATGCAAACTACAAAGTTACAACAAGATAAAGATAGAAAGGTAGACAAATGGAGGTATAATCTTAAGAACCCGAGAGTCTATTCCACTTTTGGACCCTTAACACTACACACTACAATCACCTATCTCTTACAATGACACAAGAGAGGAGTTCACCACTCAAGCACCAACGTATCAAGCAAAATGCAACACATAAATGATTCCACACTTGTGCAATGCCCTAGTTTCGGTTTAGACTCTCTCTCTCTAAGAGAAGTGTTCTTTCAATATCTTTAAAAAACTAAAGACCAAAAACCCTACAAATGTTCTATTTATATTACATTATAAAATAAGAGACAAATGACAAAAGGGCCCTTTCGTTAAAGGGCTCCAAAGCCGCTCGTGGAGTGCACTTTAGGGGCAGGTTTAAGCCTTTTTCACACTTGGACTTGTGCATTCTTTTAGGTGATCTTCAAAATACTTAAAAGGTATCCATGGTCATGATTGTACTCTTATCATTCTCTCCATCTTGAGAGGAATTTGCCCACAAATTCATGACCTCACCTCTTTTACAAAGGCACTTCACAATCTCCTTCACACGGCCACGCATCTTCTCCATATTCCTCACCTTGCATTTCAACCTCTTCGTGCTCTCCATCTTAAGGCTTTCCATCAACCTTGCTGATTCAATTACTACTTCTTCCTTAAGGTAGTACAATTTTCCCTCCCTTAGGATCACGTTCCTTTGGTTTGGACACTCACTAGCCTTATGTCCCCACCCTTGGCATTTGAAACATTGAAATCCCTTGAAATTGAAAGTGGAAATTGGTTTACCTTCATATGTAGTGGACTGTTTTGGGGAAGCCTTGGTGCTCTCGATTTGGACAGCCATGAATGAGCTCTCTTTCAACCTCCAATGTCGCTTGGAAGATGTCATCAATGGTGTCGAACTTATGAAGTGTCATGCGAGTGGAAATGTCCTTGTTTAACCCTACTTTGAAGCGCACGATGTCATGACTCACTTGTTATCCCTGGTGATCTAGTTTCAACATCAATTGTTGAAATTCATCGTAGTAAGCCATGACACTCTTGCTCCCTTGCCTCAAACTCTATAATTTGGCAAGGAGCTCATGTCTATAAGTCTCGGGCAAGTATCTTTTCCGCATAAGATTCTTCAACCGTAACCAAGGAGGAGGTTATCCCTCAATCATCTCATTCCCAAACCGTTTAACATACTCCCATCACGTATTAGAATATCCTTCAAAGTGAGCTATCGCGTAACAAATTTTCTTTTCTTTGGTGAGATCATTAAGTTGGAATATATTATCACAAGATGACTCCCAAGCAATATAAGACTCGGGATCACTCTCACCCTTGAAGATTAGAAGGCTAACTTTGATGGAGTTTATGCCCAAGTCTCAGTTTTGGGGACCATCTCTCACCTCTCGGCCTAGATCACTATGTCTATCCCTCATTATTTTTTCCCTCAAGTAATCATATCCCTCATGTTGCTCCCCTCTACCATATCCTTCAACATGGACGGGTCTATTTGGATTTGGAGAAAAGTATGGTCTTTGGTTTAATGGAGCTTGGATTTGAGGGTTCGGGTTTGGTGGCATTTGGTTGCTAAATCCTTCATGTTGGACTTAGTGGATTGGCCTATCTTGGTCTCGGGTTTGAGAGGTATCTGGGACTTGGCTTGTGGTATTTTGTGAGGGTCTTGGAGGATTGAACATTTGGTACAAAACTTCGGGGGTAATGGTGGTGGAGGTGTTTTAGTCATGTCCACTTGAGGAGACATGGTGTCGAGGCATAAAAGCACGAGAGTTTCTTCTACTTTCCACAGTATTCAACCTCTCACCTAATGAAATGAAGATACATCCGTTTGCACCTTTGCCATGTATCAATTTAGAGCATCAATCCCGGCCAAGATAGTACTAAGGATATTATTATCCACGGCTTGCGAGGTTGTCCCCTTGGATTCTATTGGACTTAGGAAGTTACCTACAAAATAATAAACGAGTTAGTTGTAAAAGAAAGGTCCTCACACTCTCTCTTTAGTTCTTTGCCTCTCGGGTTTCTTTACTCACTCACACAAGTGTGGCAAGCTTGATTGTATTCCATGCTTGAGAGGTGGACCAAGACTTTACAACGACTCAAAAGAATAAACACACAAAGGAACATAAATGCGAAGAACAGTTTCAAAACTAACTTACAATCTAGTACTAGCTTGTAAGTTATATTTGGAGTCAACAAACAAAACTAAAGACACAATAAAATAAAACTAAGAGATCAAAATTTGAGCTTAAAATATGTTACGTGAATAGTAAAAGTGATGATGTGGCAACTCACAATTGGTCACTATTTTGGTGCCATTTTATTCAACAATTTGAAGTCTTGATCACTTAACAATTTGAAATGGTGAATTTTGGTTAATGGAGGGAAGACTACAAGCCTTGGAAATTTTTCAATTTTCAAACACAGGTCTTGACTTGACTAGTATTATCCCCACAAAACAAGGCCCTTGAAACAAGGAAAAGTGGTTGAAAAAGTTGATGTCAAGTCTAGAAACTGATGGGTTCAAGTCCTTTCACCAACAAGCTTTACAACTTTTATCTTCAACTTTTTGAATCTATTGTGAACTTTTTGTTAGTTAAGTTATAAGACTAGGTGAAGAAAAGGATGAACACAACAACAATCTTCAAGAACTACAACAACCACACCTTCAACGCCCACTCTAATTCTTCACAACAACAACACAACACACGACCACCTTTCAACTTCACAACAAAACTTCAACAAGTTCAAGCTCAAATATAGATCTTGACACCTTTAGTGTTAGTGAATCAAGAAACTAACACAAGAAACACAATAGACTAACAAAAATATTACTGGATCTAGACACACAAATAAGTTTTCGACTAAGACAACAACAAGATACAACTTTCGGCCAAGAATAAGATCTCAAGAACACAATCTTTTCTCTGTTTTTTTTAGTATTTTTCAACTACCAATCCCAAGATTGATTTTGTTGGAACAAAATCAACCACAAGTTCTGATACCAAATGATACAAGAGTAACTTGGAAACACAATAAACACACACCAAATAGTCCACTAGTGCAAGAAACCGTGGATCTCTTTTAGTGACCACTCTCGAATTCAAGAACAAGAACAAGAAAGAAGAGTTTACAAAGTGTTTAACACCAAAAATAGCCAACCACCAAACTATATTAACAACAATAAAAGGAACAATAATAACAACAATCCACATGGCTTCACTACTACAATGCAAACTACAAAGTTACAACAAGATAAAAATAGAAAGGTAGACAAATAGAGGTATAATCTAAAGAACCCAAAAGCCTATTCCACTCTTTGACCCTTAACACTACACACCACAATTAACTATCTCTTATAATGACACAAGAGAGGAGTCCACTACTCAAGCACCAATGTATCAAGCAAAATACAACACATAAATGATTCCACACTTGTGCAATGCCATAGTTTTGGTTTACTCTCTCTCTCTAAGAGAAGTGTTCTTTCAATATCTTTAAACAACTAAAGACCAAAAACCCTACAAATGTTCTATTTATATTGCATTACAAAATAAGAGACAAATGACAAAAGGGTCCTTTCATTAAAGGGCTCCAAAGCCGCCCATGAAGTGCACTTTAGGGGCGGGTTTGAGACTTTTTCACACTTGTGTATTCTTTTAGATGATCTTCAAAATACTCAAAAAGTGTCCATGGTCATGATCGTACTTGTATCAACAAATAACGAAGCAATAATTTTTTAAAAGTTTCCCTAAACTGAGTATAAGGACTATCTTCGGATAGGCTTTGAGGGGTGCCTAACACCTTCCCCTCGAGTAACCAAAACCCTTACTCAGAATCTCAAAAAGTTTTTGAAAGACCAAAAACAGAGTTTTTCTACATAAAAATAGTTTTTTCCTATTTTTCCTAAAAAGTTAGGTGGCGACTTTAAAAAAATAATTTTCAAAACCCAAGAGTCATAACGACCACCACATGTTGTGTGTTGTTTCAACCAGTTCGAAATAGGGCACGACAATATATATTTAACATATACATGTGTATATATTTTCTAAAGTAGCATATGTTTAGCGTATATATGTTATATTTACATTGTTTAACGTATTTAAAATGTATATAGGTGGGTATATATAGTGTATATTGGAAAAATATTTAATTTTAATTTTTTTAAGCTTTGACCGGATTTGACCGGTGTGGGCCGATTTACATGAAATGATAGATAATGTTTAGTTGTGTAAAGTAGTTAGATGAAATTACATTGTATGCCCCTTTTAGAATTTCATGAAGTTGCGGATTGTAGAGATGCTAGGTAAGCAGGAAAAAAAATCTTATAGTGTTAACTACAAAGAGGTCCTGCAGTGATTATAGTGATAGCGTTGAATGTTCTAATTCATGCCTATATTTTCTCTAGGTGGGCTGTTTTGGAGCTTGCATATTATGGTGGGTATATATAAATCTTGAGAAAAGTTCTTTAGTAAGAATTTCATTCACTAATTCTTGTGCATAAAATTTTTCATGAGTTTATAACCTTCATTCGAGGATGAATAACCCCAAAGGGGAGATATTGTAACACCTCACCCTCTATGTTTAAGTCATAGTTGTAAGGAATTTTTTTATAAGTAGCAAACTTATAGCTATAATTAGAATTTTTATAGCAGTTGTTTTATAATTACAAAAAATAGCAAGTTGTATTTTGCATTTTATAAAAGTGTTGCTACTAAAATACATATACAACAAGATTTTCTGTCCTTCTTTTACTCAAATTAATTGTGTTAAATAAGGAAGCAGTAAATTTCTTTTTCATAAATTAGTGCAGTAGATTCTTTTTCCATAAATTACTTTTATTTCAATTAGTAGATTCTTTTTTCAAATCAAACTCAAATCTGAAAGATTATTATCTTCATGATCTTCAAAAATTCAAAATAAAGCATCATTACTGTTTTTTTCTCTCTTTCACTCTCTTATATTTCTAACTTTTTTTTCTTGTTAATTTTTTTTATCGTTTTATTTTTTTATCATTTCTTTTTTCTTTCCACTTTATTTTCTCTCCCTTTTTATTTTTTTATTTTTTATTTTCTTATTTTTTTTCCTTTCTCATATTTTTTTTATATTCCTATTTTCATTTTCTTCTTGTTTTTTTCTATTTTTTTTTTATTTTTTTTATTTTTATACTTTATTTCTAACTTCTATTTGTCTTTCTTTTCTTTTCTTTTTTCCTTTTTTCACTTTTTTTTTTGCAATCTTTTTTTATTTTTGTCTTTTTCTATTTTCTTCATTTTTTACTCTTATATCTCTATCTTTTATTTTTAAAAGACAAATATCTATATCACATATATATATTCAAAAAATATACAAAATAAATTGACATACAGATCTGCATATGTATTTACAGTACAAAACATACATATATATCTGCGTATGTATTTACAGAATTATATATTTGACTCATATGTACATATAAGTATATAGGACACAAAATCTCTATAGTAAAAGGACAACTATATACCTATACATATAGGTAATAAAAAAATAGATGATACATATTTTAAACAGTAAAAAATGTAAATAAGTATATGTTACCCTCTAAAATGACATAGAATAGTTCAAACATAAATCCAACACCGTACAAAAATACATATAAATATGAATTTGTATATACAAAAAGGACAACTAATACATATACATATAGTTAATCAAGAGATACATGATACATATCTTAAACAGTAAAAAATACAAATAAGTACATATGTTACCCTCTAGAATGACATAGAACAGTTCAAAGATAAATTTAACACCATACAAAATACATGTATGTAACACCCCGAAAATTTGTCCCGAGACGTCACACAGTGCTTAAGACCACAAGTGATCCCAAGTTAACCCTTCTAATGGCATACTACTAAGAAATTGATTAAATATGAAAGAATGACGGAGTTTACTATGCAGAAACATAGAGAAATGCTGAAATCTGTAAAACACAATACTGATACCACTTTTACATTCTAATAAAGTCTGAAGAGGGGGACTAAAATTACAATACTGACTCTAACTGACATCTGTGAAGCCTCTACTATACTGACTATAAATAGTTGGGAAGCTACTCCAACTATTGCTAATCAATACATATGAATAAGAAAAGACACAACATAAATAAATCCAAATGAAGTCCCCGAAGTAGGAAGACTCACTACCTTGCCGGCTAGAATCTACAACTGTCTGAGTCTAAATGTGCCTACTAGATCTTGTACCTACATTATGAGACAATGTAGCACATAGACATATACGTAGATCAGTACTTTGAGGATGTACTGAGTATATGGGGGTGTATGCATTAAGTCAACAATATCATTACTCTTTATAAAACCATGCATGGTGATATAAATGACTCACATAGCTTGAATAAATCTGAAATCTAAATCTCATAAATCATGAATAATGAAACATGTAGCATAAATCTTATGAGTCATTAGACTTAGTTCTAAAATCTGTATTCTCCTCTTATTCTCAAAGCTTGTAAGCAAAAAGGAATTCTAAAACAATAACTTTCAAAACTTATGCTTTTATCTTGAGGAGGGTAGGACTTTGGAAACTTGGGAGTTTCTTCTAACCGATATAAACTATGTGAGCTGACATGGAGTCCAACGTCTTGTCCACGTTGTGGAGAGCTGTTCTACCCTTACAATCGAAATAGAACCTTAACTTAAGTGATCACTATCTTAATCCACTTGGGGTAAATTATAATCCTACGGTGGCTCGTAGTTCTAGGGTATGAGACCTTGGAACCATACCCAACTCGGTGCTCAATACTACTCTCATACTTAAGGTTAGAACTTTTAGAAAAATCCATCTTAATTAGTATAATAATGTATAATAGAAGCTAACTTTGCCTCTCTTTGCCTTATATCAAAATAATGTGGGTTCCTATCTTAGTTTAGGATTAATAAATTAACTTTCTTTATCAAAATTTAAAAATAGCTAATCATGGGATGCTTAAAACATAGTCATTCTTGAAATGTCAATATACAAACTAAGGCTTAGTGACCCATGCTTCAATTTCATGACAAACACTATAAAGTTCATGCTTGATAACACAAATATTCATAATTCAACTTAAAATCTGAAAAATATGATCATATGCATAAATTTTTGAAAGTAGACATGTAATTCAATATTCAAATAACTTAAAATCTCAAAATCATGCAATTAACAACATTGGGTATATCATACAAAACTCAGTAATTTGTAATTTAAAGTAAGTCTTTTGGCACAAGGATGAAAAATTTATCCTTGTTCAAAATCCCACATACCTTATCTGGCTTGATTCAATGGAATAATTTGACTTTTGAAGCCTTGAGAATGTTCTTGGAGGCTTTTCTTGAAGGTTCTTGAAAGGTGATGTTTTGTTTCTTGAGTTTTCTTGAAAAAGGGTTTGAACCTTGTTCTTGAGGGTTGATCTTGAAAGGAACCCTAATTTTGATGCTATGGATGAATATGCAGTTATGTGCTTTGATTTGATGTAATTAGGTGTTAAAAATGGTGGAAACAAATTCAAAAATCCCTCTAAAATGTCATTTCAGCGCTGTTTCGGACAAAATTGACGGTCTGGGTGATGGACCGTCATTCTGGTGACTGACCATCACTCAAACTGTCAGTTTTGGGCCAGAAAATGGGCTTACTGCCTCAGTTGCGATGGCCAAAGCGTCGGTCCGTTGCTGACTTGACAGTCCGTCAGCCTTCCCGTCGCTCCTGGGCAGTTCTGACAGCTCTCAATAAAACAGTCATAACTTTTTACCCCGATATTGGATTCGGACAAAATTGGTATCTTTGGAAATATATTCAATTATCTATCTGTTGGTGTGTCATGAGCTCAAAAATTCCTTGTAGAATGAAAGATATGCTCATTTGAAGTTGACTAAGGCAATATTCTTCTCAAGAATAATAGCTAGGACATATTTAAGGCCTTAATACACATCAACTTGATCATAAAACTATCAAATAACTAAAATTTATTTCTCATGAGCTTGAAGCATGGTTCTACTATGATTGAAATTTTTGGGGTATTACAATATAGCCCCGATCCATATGTATATTCTTGCTTTATATTAGTCACCTTTGTATTTCACAAATACATATGAAGATATATAGTATAGTTATGTTTGTTACTATTTAATATGAATATGATATATATTTCATAAATACATATCAATCATATTTGTATTTTTTGTATAGTATATATATATATGGATCAAACATGTATTTTGTAAATACATATGCAGAGTTATATATATATATATATATATATATATATATATATATATATATTGTAATGTAATATATATTATGTAAAAGAAAACATATGCATACTATGTATTTTGTATTATATTTTTGTAAAAAATACATGTAATATAGATTTATGTCATTATTTTGTTCTATATGTGTTGCGTGATCATATATTCATGACAAGAGTACTTCTAAGGTTTGCACCACATATAGGATGTCACACAGTTAATGATATTGAAAAACGTATTAAGGCGATGTTATCAAAGGAGCAATACATGGTTTTTTGTCATAAGAATATTTGTGGTGTCTACATGAACAAGAAGAAATGTGTAGTTCAAGAGCAATTAGAAAAATGTATTATGTCACAAATGTATTATAAATTTTTTAGAGACATATGCATGTATTTGTATTTTGTATATATAAATGCATATCTATATTTATTTTTGTACGGTGTTAGATTTGTCTTTGAACTGTTCTATGTCATTCTAATTGGTAACATACATAGGCGGATCCAGAATTTAAAGTTTGTGGGTTCCTTGAGCAAAATAAAAATTAAATATAGTAGGTGATGGGGCTAGAACCCACAATCAAGAAGACCTACAAAGCTTTAGCAAGCTCTTTTTTTACCACTAGACCAATAACACACTTCATTTAAGGGTTCTCAACTTATAATTCTTATATATTTACTGAATTTTTAAATATAAATACAAGAATTGCACGAAAGTTGCTGGGTTCCCGGAACCCCCACCATATACATGTAATCCGCCCCTGGTAACATATGTATTTATTTATATTTTTCACTGTTTAAGATATGTATCATATATTTTTTTTATTACCTATATGTATATGTATATGTATATGTATATGTATATGTATATAGTTGTCCTTTTTGTTATAAAGATTTTGTGTCCTATATGTTTATATATACATATGAGTGATATATGTATTTCTGTAAATACATATGCAGATACATATGTATGTTTTGTACTTTAAATACATATCCAGATTTGTATGATTATGTATTTTGTATATTTTTTGAATATATGTATGTGATATACATATTTGTCTTTTAAAAATAAAAGTTAGAGACAATAGAATAAAAAAAACAAAAATAGAAAAAGAAAAAAAAGGAAAAAAAAAGTAGTGAAAAAAGAAAAAAAAAAGAAAACGAAAATAGGAAAAGAAAAAATGATATGAGAAAGGAAAAAAAGAAAACGATAAAGAAAAAAATAAAGAAAAAATGAAAAAGGAAAAAAAATAAATAAAAGAGAGAAAATAAAGCGAAAGGAAAAAAATAAAAAATAAAAAGAAATCAAAATAAAAAAATTAAAATGATGAAAAAAAACCAACAACAAAAAAAAGATAAAGATATAAGAGAGTGAAAGAGAGAGAAAAATAGTAATGATATTTTATTTTAAAATTTTGAAGATCATGAATATAATTATTTTCAAATATGAGCGAGTGAAAAAAAAATAAAAAAGAAAAAGAAGAAGAAAAATAGAAGAGAGAAAATAAAGTGAAAAAAAATAAAATTATAAAAAATAAGATTAAAAAAAGGTAGAAGATCTAATTATATTTGAGGAAATAAAATAGTGGAGTGAAAAAAATAAAAAAGGTAAAGTAACAGGAGTAAAACAAGTGCTTGTCAAGGGCAAAATAATGCTACTCAATTATAATTTTGTAAAAGTATTGTTATTAATTATAATTATAATTTTAAATATGGTACTTTATAACTTTTCATAATAATTTGAGTGTATTATGACGGTATAAGTGAGCTCATTGGCCAGCAAAGTCCTTCACCCCAATTAACTCCTAAGTTGTATACACAACTTTCCACCTTGTATCGGTTGATTCGAGAAGGCCCCAAGAAGAATTCTTCACAGTTTCTGGGTTTTAGAATAATCAATTGACCCCTAAAATATTCGACTGAAGGAGTGTATCGATCAAGCACTCATGAAACGTTTTCGTTTTCTGAGAAAATTATCAAATTCCAATGAAAAACCCTTCACTGCTGTATTAGCTTTGGCTGCTGCTGGATTTTTTTCTGGCAATGAAACCACCAGTTCAAGTGAGCATTTTTAATAATCAAATCAATTTTTCTAATCTAATACTTTTTTTTTTTTTTTGTGAATTTCTGATAAACGTTGATTCCAGGAACATCAATTTTGGTTTCGCTACCAGATCCCTTAAAAGATTCTTTGAAAGACAGACTTGTTCGTCCTGCTTTTATTTCGGCCGACCAATCTCAACTGTATATTTTCCCATGGTCTTTTGCTAGAATTGGTTTGGACTCACCTGGGAATGCGAAGAAAGAAGGTTCTGGGGAAGATGACGATGGTGAGAAACGTAAATGTTGTAATTGTTTCGGACGAGATACTATTGCCAATGCAGCTGCCACTGTTGGTCCTGCGGTTGTTAATATCTCAGTATCAAGGGGCTTTCACGGATTGAGCGCTGGAAGGAGTATAGGATCAGGAACTATAATAGATGCTGATGGCACTATTTTGACTTGTGCCCATGTGGTTGATTTTCAAGGCTTGAGTATTTCATCAAAAGGAAAGGTTGATGTGACTATGCAAGATGGCCGTGTATTTGAGGGTACCGTGGTCAATGCGGATTTGCATTCTGATATTGCAATTGTTAAGATAAAATCTAGAACTCCACTTCCAACTGCAAAACTTGGCACTTCAAACAAGCTTCGCCCTGGGGATTGGGTGGTGGCTATGGGTTGCCCCCTTTCCCTCCAAAATACAATTACAGCAGGCATTGTGAGCTGCGTCGATCGTAAAAGTAGTGATCTTGGACTTGGAGGCATGCGGCGAGAGTATCTGCAGACTGATTGTGCTATTAATGCTGGAAATTCTGGAGGACCTCTGGTAAATGTCGATGGAGAAGTAGTCGGAGTTAATATCATGAAAGTACTGGCAGCTGATGGTTTGGGCTTTGCCGTACCAATTGATTCTGTTACCAAGATTATAGACCACTTCAAGAATAGGGGGAGAGTTATTCGACCTTGGTTGGGTTTGAAAATGCTCGATCTAAATGATATGGTTGTTGCACAGCTTCAGGAAAGAGATCCATCTTTCCCAAAAGTCAACAAGGGAGTTCTTGTATCAATGGTGACTCCAGGGTCCCCTGCTGATCGTGCTGGATTTCACCCTAGTGACGTGGTTGTTGAATTTGATGGAAATCCTGTTGGGACTATAAAGGAGATAATTGATATAATGGGTGACAACATTGGGAAACAATTGAATGCAGTGGTGAAAAGAGCCAATGATGTTACTGCTACGTTGAGTGTAATTCCAGAAGAAGCTAATCCTGATATGTGAAATATCCGACCACTTTCCCTCATTGACCTGCCACCAGGTTCTTTTGGGATGAAGTTTATTCAGAATCCATTCCATGTTACTATGTTTAGTTGTACTAATCTGCTGTTGCATTATGTGACCACATTCATTCATAGAATATTCGTGGAAGAGTTGGTATGGATTCTGATCCAAAAAAAATAAAATTCTACACTTTATTACGTGTTTTTTTTGCTCTTTCCAGTAGAACATTTCTTTTCTTTTTCATCCTCTCAACAAAAAATCTCAAGAATACAAGCTAATTGCTTCAAGAATCAAGCCCAGCCCCTCTTCTTCCAGTCACTAGTTTGTCTATTGTATTGAGGTATGTAAGACTACTACTACGATCCAACTTGAGTTGATCACATTATGAAGTGGCTGAGAACCATGAGGTCTTAGGTTTAAATTTCAGCAAGATAAAAAACACTAGGTGATATTTTCCCATCTGTCCTAGTCTTTGGTGGATAGAGTCACCTATTGCTGATGGGAGGTGGCAGGTATCTCTATTAGCATTGAACAGTCAAGTGATCCTGAATTTCTATTAGCAGCAGCAGGTACTTAGTCAATGGCCTTTTTCTGAAAAAATGATGTGTGACATCATATATTGTTAACTGAAGCTGTTGTCGCTGCAGGTAATTTCTTTTCCTTCATAAGCTGCTTCTAGTTCAAGATTCCTTAGGTTTGGCAACATTCTTAAAATAGGCTTCGCATCATCCATGAGTTCTGAGTGAGAAAGGCTCATCAGTGTGATGGAATTTGGAAATGAGTCCATCAGAGGCAGTTTCTCTATTCTCCCATCCAACCCCAATTTGTGAAACTTTTGACTAGATTTAAGAAATTCAAGAGCTGGGAACTATTCATCATATTTGTAAACCAATATGAGAGTACTAAGGTTTTTTTAAGCTGCTAATGTTGTTCAGGGAGTAAAATGTCTTAACATGATACATAGATAATTCTCAAACATCTTTCCATTAATCACAACTAATGTAATGAAGAAGTTGAAGACTTGTCAGTTTGCTTGTACATTTCAGAGATTCTGAATAAGGAGCAACTAAATGTCTGAGATTTGTGCATAATCATCGAGGACCTGAGGTGTGTAAATTCTTGAGGTTGCCAATGGAGGAGGGAAGATCATGGATACCTGACAATCTTAAGATTTGAGGTGGTACAAGCTTCGTATGGAATCAGGTGACTTAGATTTGGTGACAGAACAAATTTCCAAGTGTAGCACATATAGATGTTGGAAGGTATAATACATAAACATGCCCTTTAACTTGGTTCAGATCACATGTGATCTCCAACTTTGAGTATGCACAGTAGGCACTTAAACTTTTATAAAGTTGAACAAGTAGACACATGTGCCCTATGTGACGTCTTACGTGACTATTTCTTGTCCTACATGGCGTCCTACGTGTATTATGACACATAGGATGTGTGTCTACTTGTTCAACTTTATACAAGTTTAAGTGCCTACTTGTGAACATCCAAAGTTAGGGGTCATAGGTGTGATTTGAGGACAAGTTAAAGGGCATTTTTATGTATTATGCCATGTTGGAAACCACTACGGAAGTTTATAAGACCCGGCTTACAAGATTCTGGATCAAAGAACATAATTGACCTTAATTTCAAGTTAGAAAGATCAAGTGAGAGGTACCTTTGTGAGGAGGATACAGAGTGTTTTTTTAGATCATAAATGTCAAAAAAGTTTACCTCCGGTGCCTTTTTTATTGCAAGATCCCGAAGTAGATCGTGAATCCTACATTTAACAACTTTTTCCCAAAATGTTTTAGCCACTTGAATCAAACTTCATCTTATCAGCTCATTCAAGTAGCGTTCAACGACATCCTCCTTTCTTTCTTCTCCTCTTGGTATGAGACCCTAGGCCATCCACAACTTTATTATGTTTTCAGTAGGGATGTTTTGATCTTCTGGGAAAATACCAAAGTAAAGAAAACACTGCTTGAGTGCACTTGGCAAATCATTGTAGCTCAATGACAACATGTAGGAGATTTCAATATAGTCATCTTTCACAATGGTGGAGCCAGGGTTTTCACCAAGGAGGTTCACAAGTGAACATACGAACTTATCGAAGGGGTTAGGCTTCTTTTCTATATACATAAAAAATAATATTAATCATGTATATATAGTATAATTTTTCATCGGAGGGGGTTCGCATGAACCCCTATCCCAAGTGTAGCTCCGCCCCTGAATTCTTTCATATGCCGCCAAAGGTGTGTCTTCACCTTTTTCCATTCTTCTAGTCCCCTTTTAGGCGAAAGTAGACCGCTCAATACAACAATTGCAAGAGGTAAGTCTCCACATTTTCCCACCATATCTCTAGCTAACCTTTCCATTTCTGGAACCACTGCCCAAACATCAAGTAGTTTTCTACTAAAGAGGTCCCAACTTTCCTTTCGGCTTAGGAAACGAAGCCTTTGGACAGAACCTCTGTCATCTGCTCTCTCAGGGACATCCTCTTTGCGCGTGGTAATAATCACTCTGCTTCCACTCTTGCTATCTGGAAATGATCTTTTCAGTCTTTCTCAATCTCTGCCATACATCATCAACCACCACAACGTACTTGCGCTCTTTTAATAGATCACGAAGGTAACTTTCTAGATCCGTCTGAGTCATCTTTTCCAACAAATCTAGATTTTCCTTGGTGCGTCCTTCGATAAATTTGATGATATTCCTAAGAAGATCCATGGTATTGTACTCTTGAGAAACACATACCCAAGCATGTGTTGGGAAGCTAGAGACTGTGTTTGGTCTGATGTAATGTTTTCTCGCAAGAGTTGTCCTGCCTAATCCGCCCATGCCATAAATGGAGATGACGTTTCAGCGAGCTCTTCTTTGAGAAGTTCAGCTAGCAATCTTTATACCACATCCTTAAAGCCAACAAAAATGTGATCGTCATCTACATAGGATTTAGTTCTCCTCATTGTCCTAACCATGGCAAACTGATTGTTTAGCCGATTACTTGGCCCTTCTCCTGCGTTATTGGTATCTGCAATTCCATAAGTCTCTCGTTTGCGAGAGATATCCATGATTTGTTGCTCGAGTAATGTGATCTCCTTTTCAGCTCTGTAGAATTTGGTCTCCTTCCTCCAGATGCAAGCGCAAGCCTTGAGACGACTAACAAATCCATCACCTTTACCAGTCTCGAAGCTGTAGGTCTCCAGTATAGCAACAACGTCTTTACAATAGTTGGTTTCAAACACCCATTGTTGAACTCTTTGATCCCTACTTTGCTTTTCTTCTGCATCTTTGAGGAAAGACTGCATGAAGAGAAGCTCATTTCGCAGCCACTGCACATCCTCTCTCTGACTTAAACGTAGGTTAACTTCCTGTATGAGGAAATCACCCAGTTTTTGAACTGCAAAATTACACACAGGCTGATCCATTTTCAATAGTAGTATTGATTGTATGATAAATTTCTATTTATACAGATACAGAAGCAGTAGATATATCTGAAAATTTGTAATATTGCTTAAACTTCCTGTATGGATTCGAGTATTTAAAGCTAAACAAATCCGCCAGGTGAACATTAGGAGATGTCAAAAGTAACAATAATATATGTTGTGCAAAGATGATGAAGTAAGACTAACGATAAAGAAAAGTATATATTCTCTCTTAACATGAAGTAAGAACTATGGTATAACAATTTTGAAAATGAATCTTTTTTAATGAAAAATGATTAGTGACAATTATATCCTTTGACTACTTTAATTTCTTCTATTACTTTTTGTAAATTCAACATCCTCCAATATAAGGAGCACAAAATATTTTGCTACTTGACAGCCGCGTCCACACCAAAGGAGCAAAATAACACAGAAAAAATGAGTTGGGAGTTTTTATGTGAAACTTTTGTTGTTTTCTGGATGTTTGGAGGGTAATAGGACCTCGTGAAGTTTAAACATATCACTGGAAGTTCAGGTATAGTTTAGGTGGGTTTGGGAGGGGGGGGTGTTTACTGGGCAAGTTTAGAATCAAATTCGTATTGCACCAACAAGACAAATTAAGAAGAGAATAAAGAAACAAGATTAGAATTATTACTAATATATAAGTGTCAGAAAGCAGACACCTTAAGGTTGTCCTGCCAGCTTGCCTAAGGGGTAGTTCCGTCATTTCAGGTAAATTTGCTACGTGTTCAATCGTCCTTTCAGCTGCTGTACGTGTAGCGTAGGTATGAGAATTGAGAACACGCAGTGCCAATCTCCCATCTGTCTCTCTCGATTGTTCCGCTTCTTCATCTTTCTTACTCAATCCATTGCTACGATTTGTTTCTGCTTCTTGACTGATTTCAGGTAATTGTCCGACTCAACAAAACCTTATGTTGGTGCCTGTATTGCCAGATGATGTGTTCTCTAGATTCTCATCAACAAAAGACCTTCGTTGCTTCTTCGATTTGGCCGTCCTTCATCGGTTTCTCGTGTTTCTTCTTTTTGTGTCGTTGATTTCGCCTTTTCTGCCAAGGTAATTGGTTAGTTTGTTTGCCGTTGTGCATCTACTGTTTTAGGTGGTTTTTTTGTTTTATTTATGTTGAGGAATTTGTGTTCTCTTGGAATTCCATGTACTGCTTGTCGAAAGAGTCCAAATTTAAGGTGTAAAAGGAAAAGAGATAATACATACATATCACCCTAAACTTGACACTAAATTATAACTTTCACCTTAAACTTTGATAGTGCACAAATATGACCTTTAACTATTCAAAATCTGAACAAATATGACCTCCAATTTTGCAATCCCCATGCGTGAGTTCCACTCGCGCTTATGTGGAAAGGTAATCCAATCACACGGTGCAACATCGTTAAAAGAGCTGACTTAGAGGGAGGTCATATTTGTGCAGTTTTAAATTGTTAAAGGTCATATTTGTGCACTGTCAAAGTTTTGTTTTTGTGTTAAAACGGCGTCGTTATTATTATTATTATTATTATTATTATTATTATTATTATTATTTTATTTAGGGATCGAACCCGCACAGTAGGTTGAAGGAAGCACCCAGAAAGAGCAAATAACACCACTGGACTATCTAAGTGTCTTGTTTCATGTGGTTCAACATTAATATACGTACATAAATATAAATTTTCTACCTTATATATACAACGTAATTTTTTTACCGAGGGGTTCGGATGAACCCCATGGCAACCACGTAGGTCCGCCCCTGCGTTAATTTAATAATGTTTTAATAACGTTAATTTAATAACGTTTTAATAACGTTAATTTAATAACATTTTAATAACGTTAATTTAATATACTACTACTGTTATCCTTAATAACGTTAATTTAATAACGTTTTATTTAAACTATAATTTTTTTTATTATTAGTATAGTTTCATCTTTAATTTAATATTTAAATAAATTATATTTAGATATATTATATAACTTAAATTCACCCTCTGCTTTATAATATGTATACATACCCACGTGATTTTTTCGTATGAGGCTGACCCACCTAATTAATAAATCTTCAATATTGCTCTTTTTCCGCAATGACAAAAGAAATTAGATGTCATTTTAATCTTTGAGCCGAAAATAATAAAAAAATAATAGTGAAAAGTCATTTAAAGGTTGTATTTGTGCAGTTTTGAATAGTTAAAGATCATATTTGTGCACTGTCAAAGTTTAAGGTCAAAGTTATAATTTAGGGTCAAGTTTAAGATTATATTTATATTTATGTATTATCTCAAAGTTCTTGTCATGGATCTGAGCCATCCAGAGAGAACTTAAATATCTTTATCAGTAGAATTGCAAAAAAAATTGATTCTCAAGTTATAAAAGGGCAGCCCGGTGCACTAAGCGCCTTCCAAGGCTGTCTGGGAAGGCCTCATGATACTGTTGATGCTCTTTCTTGATTCTGGATCGCTAGCGTTCTTCAGACACTTTCATTGCAGAAGTCCCATTATACTTTATTCTATTTTGTTCAATATGCAAAACAAAAATTTAAGTTCGCTTCATATTCTCAGTTGAATCTAATTGCTGAATGGATTTGTAGGTGCAGTCATGGTTGCTCCAATGATTAATCCATATGAACCAAGAATGACCAAGGTGGAGAAGAACAAAATGTGCAAGACATGGACAACAAAGACGAAAACCATGTATATATTATTTAGGAAGTCTCCAAGACTACTACCTTACTTTTACCGTAGAAGCTTCCTTAATGGAGTCCATGGTCCGATCAAAACACGGCTTGCCTTATCACTTGGAATAAGAGTAACTTTGATTCTTGACCAACAACTATGAATAGTGTAGCAAGAGTAACACCACTAAACTGATTATGCTCATCTTATTAAGATATATCCATGAACGAAATAAAGCTAACGAGAAATCAAATCACTAAAAAGTTGTTTACCTCCTTATGTACAATTTATAGTTTAAAAAAAAACAGCATTGTTTTATAAGAGATTCCATGGAGGTTGAGTGGCTTTGGAACATTTATTTTCCACATCAACATTTCCTAATCAACAGAATATCTTATCTTTCCAGGATAAAGCTTTGCTGGAGCACTTATCATTTGAAGAGTTTTGGCAAAGAGATTGATAAGAAGTTGTTGGACAAAAGGATGCAAAACCATTCGTGGAGGAAGCTGTCTTACAGGTTTCAAATTGGGGTTTTAGCCCGGCAGAGCTCAAAGTATAGACAAAACACCCTAGAAAGTGTATTGGGCATTGGATTAAATCTCTGTGTGGTCAAACAGAAGAAATCTTGACTGGATTCCTCGGTCAAATTCACATATGGCAGGTTGGTTCATATCTTCTTTACCTATTTTCGTTTGCCTTATTCAAGATAATTTCTCATGGTTTATCAACATATTACGCCAACTTGTGTAAAGTAACTAAAATTTTAGATTTTATCTGGGGATGGTAGATATGGTGGTACCGCCATCCACAACTGATTTTTTACAACGAGTCCTACCAGATGCAATGGTACATAGGCTCCTGTACGAGGCAAATATTTTGACGGGTAGAAGGGTTTTTGGTGCTCAAAAGAAGCAGACACCTGAATCCAGAAAGAAAGTGACATCAGACAATTACTACGGGACAGTGATAGTGAAGGTGAGACAGATGCCAGAGAAATTGGCATCGGGTCTCGTAAAGAAAATAATTTTTCTGGGAGGGAAGTTTATTTTGATCCCAATTCACTTCGTGAAGAGTCTGAAATTGCTCATGATTCTCTGTTTAATGTAATTGCATTGTGAACCTTATCAAATCCTGCACTACCATCTCTTATTGGCGTCTTTCTGCATTTTTTATAGTGATCAAGCTTTGATTTTGTCCTGTGTTCAGAGTTTTGACGACGTTGTCAGAGACCCATCCTCAAAGACATCATAAGAAGTTTCCATCTTTGCAGATGACTCGTGGAAAAAGATTTGTGTTGTCTCGAAATTATTTTTCTTACTTTTTATAGAAAAATTGGTTTTATTCGTATATTTGGTGAACAGATGAATGATTCATTAGCTAAAGAAAATCAAACAAAATCTGCAAATGCAAAGAGTGCAATTTCCTTACATATCACAGAGCCTGTTGTGAGTAAACCTGATGCGGAGGTAATCTCTCTATTTGCTGAATCTACAACACAATTTTCTCTGATCTGTTTATTACGACTGACTCTTTATTCCACTTGCAGGAAATTGATGAGAATAGCGATACAGATAGTGGAGGAGAAATGGTTGATGGGATTTTAACTTCAGGGACCAAGTCCACATATGAAATCCCATCTCAAGAAGAACTTAGTCGACATGCTCTTGCTGATGATGACGTTGAAGATGAATTTAGGAGATAAAAACAAGATGGTTTGAATGAGGAAGTTCCAGAGCCCAACAAGCCCGTTTTACTGCTTGGTTGGGCCAGTGGACCAGTATACAAAAGAAGAGAGGTCCGCCGCCTTGGATGCTTCAAAAACATTATAACGCCAAAAAGAAAAGGGAAGAATCTCTCAAGAAGAGAAAAGATGCAAAGCCGAATCATGTTATCATCTCCGAAAAGCGGGATTAGAAGGTTGGTCATTGACAAATTTCATCTTTAACCTGATTTAAGAATCAGCATTCTCGTGATTAATGTCAACTTAGATTTTAGATGTTTAAGCTACACTTAACTTAGGGTGTGTTTGGTACAAAAGAAAATGTTTTCTAAGAAAATAAGTGGATTCGTACTTATTTCCTTGTGTTTCCTTGTGTTTGGTACATAAGCAAAAAATATCCTAAAAGTTTGTATATAATTTAGACAAACACCATAGGAGGTGGGGTAGGGCTGTGGGGTGATGGGATGGGAGCTACGCGGGTGAGGTGAATTTGAGGTATGTTGGAGGGTGGGGAGGACATAATAATGTGTAACACTACACATGGAACTTGTTGTCCCTAAATTTACTTAGGGATGCCATTTTCCTCATTTTCAAGAACTTGTTTTTACAAAAATTTTGACTGACCATGGAAATAACTGAAAAACATTTTCTCTATGCCAACACACCCATAGGCTTTATTGATAGTGATTGCAGATTATGTGCTTGCATGATAATTATTTGTTTTATTTGTCTTCTCCCTTAGCTTTAAATTGGTTTCCTTGAAGAAGATATATAAGTATCAATTTGCTCAGTATGCATGAACGTACATGGTTCTATTTATGGTCTTCACTCAATCCTCTTTTACTATAGCCAACATACTTGAAGTCACTTTCTGGTAATATATAGGTTCTCAGGAAAACATGTTATGATATAACAAATTTTACTCTTGTTGTCGCATTAATCAAAGGCGCATTTGCTTAACATCGTTGAATAATCTTAAGCATTATACTACATTGTCTCTGAAGCATTCAATTGAAATAAATGCCTGAACTATGTAGAATTCAGTTGTTTTGTTTACCGTAGAGTGCATAAACATGTAATTCTGTTGTTTCAGGTTCCTTCTTCCAGCATCACTTGTAGTGATGAATGATGTAGCACCTTATTTTTTGGTTTTTCCTTTGGGTGATAATTTCTTAACAATTGGTTGAGATCGAAGTACAACCCACTGGATGAGCCTAGTCCATTACGTGAAGAGCCCTATTTCGAGTGATTTTTCGTTTTTCATTGGAACTCAACAATCAAGGGAAGAAAGGGAACTCTGGAACTATTGAAAAGCTCAAAGCCTCGAACTTTTCTACCACAGTTATGAGAATCGGGAGCTGGGAGGTAATATTGATGTTTTAGTATCGATTGTAATTTGTAATCAACAAATTGCAATTTAGAAAAGCTACGACCAATGGAAATTTGTGTTGTTTTTTTGTGAGTTTTGTATGTTTATGGAAATTGAGCTGAATCAGGAAGTGAATTTTTTTCACAATTTATGGAAATTCAGCTGAATTGAGCCTAAACATTTTCTTGACTGGAGTTTTTCCAATCAGAGGTTATATAGCGAGAGTGATTTGGAGATTAAAATTAAATTTAAACAAAAAAACTCTGATGTAATTTTAATTGCGACATACAAAACTAACAGTTACAAATTATAATTAGATTGCTATTATTGGGTCCGCACTAGCGCGGATTTCAACATTTAGTATTACTACTATTAATAAGACTGAAGAAGTAGGCAGCTCTTTGTCAATATGCCTACTTCTTCACCTGCTTCAGTTGCTACGTGATTTTACTATATTATCTCTAATTGATTATTTTAAGTCATTTATACATAAGAAAATTAATAATATTTAATTAAAAGAAAGGTAAAATAGACATTTATGACTGTCTGTTTCAACTGCTTTAATCATAATTTTATTATATTACCTCAATTTAATTATTATAAGTCATCTAGGTATTAAAAAATTAATAATATCTAATAAATAATAAAATAGATATAACATGCCTGCTTTTTCACCTGCTTTAGTTGCTCCGTAATTTTACTATATTATTCCTAATTAATTATTTTAAGTCATTTATATATAAGAAAATTAATAATACTTAATTAAAAAAAGGTACCAGCTGCTTCAATCGTAGTTTTATTATATTTAATGCCCCGATTTTCTATAATCGAAATGTCACACGGTGCTCATGATCTCGAAGGACCACAAGCTAACCCTCTTTTGATATCTGTACCTGGTTACTCATAATATAATAAAATACATGCGAAAAACTGGCGGAAACTTGCCATAAGGTTCAAAACACATGAAATGATCAAAGTCTGCAAACTGAAAACTTATACATCTGTTCGAAAAAGTCTCTAACTGTCTGAACTGCGGAGTTGATGGGACATGTCCCCAACTACTCCGTCTAATAAAATAAACTGAATATATAATAAAGTACTGAAATAATAATCGTTCTCGAAAGATGAGGACTTACTAATACGTCTACTGCTGCTGACTGAGTCTGGAACTGCTAAGGGTACTTTGGATCTTGTGCTCCTGAACCTATGGTGAAGGTAAAATAGCAACACCATAGCGCAAATGCATCAGTACGTTAGATTGTACTGAGTATGTAAATGAGGTAAGGCTAAATGCAAGGGCTTATGCATGAACATAACTTAACTGAATGATATGCAAGAGCTGCATTAACATACATAGAGGAACTATAACTACTGAACATACTACGCATACTAACACTAAACAATACTAGGACTGAATCTGATAACTGATACAAGATATACTGTCGAACAAAACTTTCTGAACATACTGAGATTCTGAGTTCACTAACTCTGAAAAACTGAATAACTGAGTTCTGGGCTTGCCGATATCAACTGGATGAATCCGAGATCGAACTTATATAGCAGATAATCTCTAATTTTCGGATAATGAGTAAGAATAACTGAGTCTTGAGATCAGGCCTATCTAACGGGTGATCTCTGAAACTGATAATGAGAATACTCAACTGAATATGATGCTGAGATCAAGCCTATCTAATGGGTGATCTCTGTAAGTACTGATACTGAATAACTTTATGTGAGACCAAGCCTATCTAGCGGGTGGTCTATGAGCCTATGGAACTATCTGAGTTCCTTACTGAGATTAAATACTATATCTGACAGTCTTAATTTCTGAGTTCTACTTTGAAGACTGATACTGAAACTGTAATAGTGGGAGTTCTCACATAACCGACATGCCTCGAGTCTGAACTAGTGGGGTCCAATCTGTAACCCCAGCTGGAAGGGTGTCAATACCGTGACATGGGTAAAGACCTCTCTGGTCAAGCCTCTCTAACGGGTGACCCTCAAGAGGAAGTCAGCCTAAGGCTATGTGGACTCCTGCAGGTAGTCAAGCCTTTATCTGATGGGTGACTCCTCATCCTGTGCTGGCTACGCAGTTCTGGAGTACAGGTATTGCTGCTAACGACTCCGCCTCTCTAACGGGAAAATCGCCATCCTACACTCGCTCGGTGCTAGTTCCTACTCCCAACTGAAAGACTCTGAACTGATCCTTAACTGAACTTAGACTGAGCTGAATATTGCTACTGATTATCTTACTTGACTGATCTGACTGAGTTCACTTGGTTCCATTATCTGACGGAATACTTCTGAATTCTACTTTCTGTCTAAATACTACGGAGTTCTGTAACTCACTGATCTTTATTGGAATCTGATCCGATTACTGAATACTACTGAGATCTGAACTGAATTTTCTTAACGTCTGTACTGACTGAATTATACTAATCATAGCACCACTGAGATTCTCTTGAACTGACTCGGCTCTAGGCACACAACTATATTTTTCGGGTACAAGTACCCCCAGGACTCGATGGAAGAAAACTGACAAACATGACTTCTTGAATATATAACCAACATCCATATCACAACAATAATCTATCACATCAACATCATAACAATAGTCTATCATTCGCAACATCATCAAGGAAGTATCACTTCAAGTACTTGGGAACATTCAACATGTAAATTATATGTAGAGGCATGTTATTGTCTCATGAATTATTCAACAATGAAAATCCACATGAATATGAAGCACATGCAACATACTATTCTTTATTCATCTTGGCATTACCACAAACACTAGACATGCATTACTTGTCACAAAGTTGAGGATTTATACCTAATATGCCACAATGGTACTATTTTCTTCATATGGGCATTCTACCAAACGTTTGGGAGGCACACTTTGGTCATACAACAATTCATTATCCCTAATTAACATGATTACATAATTTAACATGTTTCTTGAAGAGGCTTCGTCGTGAATATCACATAATCAACACATACTAGGGTCAAAGTTTGCATCTTTACAATCAAGACATGAATTAAAACTCAATATCAACATGAACTTCAACCTCAATTCACATGCATCATAAAATCTCATGAAAACATAAACTTGAAAATTTCATAAAAGTGTTCTTGAACTTCTTGGGTGGAATGAACCCAAGAATCAACACTTACATACCTTAGTTTCTTGATTTGGAGAGACTTGACAGAGGAATTCTTGAGTTCTTGAATCTTTGGGTTGAAACCCTAGAGGTTGTTCTTGAGAGAAAATTGGAAGAAAAAGTATATTTTGCTTCTAAATGACTCAAATTCTGTGTTTGCAACTTATATAAGGGTGGGAAAAATGATCAAGTTACCCCTCTGAACACGGATATTTAATGACTAAAACTGGACATCGACACTATAGGCGACGCCCCGCATCGGTTTATCGACACTATAGCCGATGCCCCGCGTCGGTTCATCGACGCTACAGCTGACGCCCCGCGTCGAGTTCGCACTAACTCACTGGAATTGACTCTGAGAGTTGGGAAAGTATTTATCAACGCAATAGGCGACGCGACGCGCCATAATCTCGTTGATACACTGTTTTGCAACTCCAAACATGGTTTAAACGAGTTTCAAAAATTCTGAAACTCACCCGGGATGTATTACGACCTTTCCCCATTGCAACGCAACTTGAAAATCAAAAATTGAAGATCGGGAAGGTCACGAAATAATTCGTCAAAGTTAGTAAGCTTATGGAATGAAGAAAGTTCCAACACTTAGCCAAATTTTTAAGTGCTAAGCTTCTCTTGACAAGCTTGAAAAGGCTTTAACGACTCGGAAAACCTACGGGGTATTACATTATATCACCTCAAATTAATTATTATAAGTCATCTAGGTATTAAAAAATTAATAATATTTAATAAATAATAAAACAGATATAAATGATAAATCAATTCTTGATGTTTTAAATTAATAGGACATCTTATATGAGACTTATTTAAAAAAATTCACAAGTATGTTTGCTCCATGATTTTACTATATTACTCCTAATTAATTATTGTAAGACATTTACATATAAGAAAATTAATAATATTTAATAAAAAAAGGTAAAATAGACATTTATGACATGTTTACTTCTGCTTCACGTAATTTTACCATATCACCCCTAATTAATTATTATAAGTCATTTAGATATTAAAAATTTAATAATATTTAATAAAAATAAAATTGACATAAAATGATAAATTAATTCTTGATGTTTTAAATTAACATGACATCTTATATGAGACTCGTTTAATTTTTTTTTCACAAATATTTTCTCATAGTAATTTTGTTATATCACCTCTAATTAGGTATTATAAGTCATTTAGGACACATCCACTTCGCTGCTTCAATCATAAAATTTGGTTCAAATTTATTTCAGTGCTACTTAAATTGGAATAGAAGAAAAAATATTATAAATCATAATAATTAAAAACTTAAATTATTTTAAGAATATAATTGAATATCAATGCCACAAAAATTTGGATAAGGAGAGTAACATATATTATTTGAAATTAAATAAAATATTATAAATTACAATAGCTAACAATTTAAAATATTTAAAAACATATTAAGAATCTAATTGATTATCTAAATTATATTTGGGTCACATAAATTTGGGATAGTTTTGACATTTTATAATTTGCATGTTTTATTGTTTTAATTTAGTAATTTGTTGATCCAAATGATGTTTTCGAATTTAACATGTTTTAAAAATTTAGTACTTCATTTATTTTAATTTATTTACTTTATTTTGGTAAAATATTATATATTTAAAAATTATGCAAAAAAATAATTATAAGTCATAACTATTAACATCTTATAATATTTTAAAAACATATAGTAAAACATATGATTGACTTTTGAAATTCTAATAGTGTCACATAAGTTGCGATAAAGCAAGTAACATAAATTATTTAAAATTACATTAAAAGATACTAAAATCACAAAGATTAACAACTTAAAATATTTTAGAAAATATATTAGTAAAAAAAATTTGATTGACTCACTAAATTCTAAAATTGGGATAAAGCGAGTAACATAAAGTACTAAATTATATAAAAGATATATAAATCACAATGATTAGCAACTTAAATTATTAAAAAATTTATATTAATAAAAATTTGATTGACACTTCAAATGCTATTTGTGCTACATAAATTGAGATAACGTACTCGGGCTACAGTATCTAGTATAAATAATAAGTGGCTTAAAGCAGGTAGGAGACTGTTGTCCTGCCAGCTTAGGCCAAAGGGCACTTTTGTCCTTTCACATATTTCAGCCACCGCACAACTCTTGTAAGGGCATTTATGTCCTTTTCAGAGCAATCTCAACCACCGCTAAAACCTTTTTAAGCATTCAATCGCCGGCATAGATAATTGTGGAGATGTTAATGAAAACGTGATACCAAACGAGCAAGGAAAGATACCAAAACAACCCATAAATCACACAAAACAGTCCACAAGGTACAAGAGACTAAACGGCTACAAGATGACAACTCAAGAACCCAAGCTTACTAGGTGTTCAACACCACAACAAAAGCTACACCAGAAGAACAAGATGATAACAATAGGAACGGAATACAAGAACAATGTAACAACAACACATGGCTTCACTAGAAATAAATATAAACTAGTACGACGATTACATGAACAAAGGATAAGAAGTGTGACATACAATATTAGAAACAATAAGAACCAAGGTATATATTCAATACCAAGACCCTTAACACTCGTAATATCAACATCAACACTCTACGATGACACAACAGGGCGTCCACCTCTCAAGCACCAAGGTTTCTAACAATGTTTTGCAATACTAGTGATTCCACACTAGTATCAACCTAGTCACGGTTGCTCTCACTCTCTCTGGAGGAGTTTCCTTCAATAACATTCAAAAACTAAGAAAATAAACCCTACAAGGTTCTATTTATACAACATTACAAATAATAGAGAAATGACAAAAGAGCCTTTTCATTAAAGGGCTCCAAAAACAGCCCCTTAAGTGCACCAAAATGATAGTTTTGGGCCTCCTTCACACTTGGGCTTATGCACTCTTCTAAGTGCTCTTCAAACTACTCAAAAAGTGTCCAAGGTCATGATCGTACGTGTATTATCCTCTCCATCTTGAGAGAAATTTACCCACAAATTCACGACCTCACCTCTTTTACAAAAGCACTTCACAATCTCCTTCACACGACCACACATCTTCTACATCTTCCTCGCCTTGCATTTTAACCTCTTTTTGCTCTCCATCTTGAGGCTTTCCATCAACCTTAGCCGATTCAATTACTACTTTTTCCCCAAGATAGTACAATTTTTCCTCCCTTAGGATCATGTTCCTCCGATTTGGGTACTCACTAGCCTTGTGCCCCTACCTTGGCATTTGACGCATTGAAATCCTTTGGAATTGGAATTGGAAATTGGTTTACCTTCGTATCTAGTGGACTTTTTTGGGGTAGCCTTGGTGCTCTCGGTTTGGACAACCATGAATAAGTTTTCTTTGAGCTCCCTTTCAACCTCCAATGCCGATTGGAAGATGTCATCAATGGTGTCGAACTTATGAAATGTCATGCGAGTGGAGATGTCCTTGTTCAACCCGAATTAGAAGCGCACAATGTCATGACTCACTTGTTCTTCCCGGTGATCTAGTTTCAACATCAATTGTTGAAATTCGTCATAGTAAGCCATGACACTCTTGCTCCCACGCCTCAAATTGTACAATTTGGTAAGGAGCTTATGTCTATAAGTCTCAAACAAGTATCTTTGCCGTATAAGGTTCTTCAACTGAAACTAAGGAGGAGGTTGTCCCTCAATTATCTCATTCCCAAACCATTTAACATACTCCAACCATGTATTATCATACCCTTCGAAGTGAGCTATAGCATAACAACTTTTCTTTTCTTCGGTGAGATCATTAAGTTGGAAGATCTAGTTACAAGACGACACCCATGCAAGGTAGGCTTTGGGATCACTCTCACTTTTAAAAATGGGAAGGCTCACTTTGATGGAATTGAGACCTACATCTTGGTTTGGATGGTCATCTCTCACCTCTTGGCCTAACTCCTCATGTTTGCCCCTTATTCTTTCTTCCCTCAAGTAAACATCATCATACGACCCATAACCACCATGTTGTCCTCCCCTACCATATCCCTCAACATGGATGGGTCTATTTGGGTTAAGTGGAGGTTATAGTGGCGGAATTGGATTTGGATATGAGGTCTTTGGTCAAATGGAGTTTGGATGAGATGGTTTGAGTTTGGTGGTGGTATTTGGGTTCCAAAACCTTCTTGTTGGACTTGGTGGAGTGGAGGATGGTTTGGCCTCTTTTGTTCTCGTCTTCAGGAGTAAAGATTGGTTGGATTTGTGGCAATTGATGGATATAGCATTTGGTGCAAGGTCTCAGGAGTATTAGTTGGGGAATTGTTTTGAGGGGTGAAAGATCGACTCCTTTGGCTTTCCACACGTTCTAATCTCCCACTCATTGATGCCACATCTGTATCTAATTTCTCAAGATCCACATTCAACCTAGCCACATCTCGGGACATAGTTTCAAGGCGAGCCAAAATGAGATTGATGACATTATTGTCCATTTTTGAGCATTTAAAACCTCGGGTTCCATTGTAGTTGTACCGAAAATAACCCTTCAAGTTATAGTCCAAGAAGACACACAAACAGTCCATAACGTCACACACAACAATACAATACAAATTCTCCAAAACAAAACACACGTTAGTTCAAAACAACCTCCCACAATGAAATTTCACCTTCAAGTTTCTTCAAACTCAAGCTCAACAATGGTGGATGGCTCAAATATCCTCCAATTTAGCTCAAATTTGAACCCTATACTCCTATAGTGTTAGAGATCACAAATCTAACACCAAAAATACAAGAAAAACACAAAATTAAAAACTCAAAATTTAACCTAAAGTAAAAAACGGGTGTAGTATTTTTTGGGGGGGATTTTTTATTTTTACACTTCTTTTTTGTTGGAATTTTCAATTTCTAGACTCTAATAGTGTTAGGGGACAAGGATCTAACACTAAAAACACACAAAAATCAAGTTTTTTTTGAAATCCTAAAAACGTGAACAGTAACTTTTTTTCTTTTTCCCTTTTTTCACTTATTTTTTTTAATTTTCAAGGTAATAATCCCAAGATTGATTTTGTTGGAACAAAATCAAACCTCTCTTTGATACCAAATTATACAAACCGATCAAGGAAAGACACCAAAACAACCCACAAATCGCACAAAACAATCCACAAGGTACAAGAGACCAAAGGGCTACAAGATGACAATTCAAGAACCCAAACTTACTAGGTGTTCAACACCAAAACAGCAGCTACACCAGAAGAATAAGATGATAACAATAAGAACAAAACACAAGAACAATGTAACAACAACACACGACTTTACTAGAAATAACTACAAACTAGTATAACGATTACAAGAACAAAAGATAGGAAGTGTGACGTAAAATATTAGAAATAATAAGAACCAAGGTATATATTCAATACCAAGACCCTTAACCCTCGTAATATCAACATCAACACTCTACGATGACACAACAGGGTGTCCACCTCTCAAGCACCAAGGTTTCTAACAATGTTTTGCAACACTAGCGATTTCACACTAATATCACCCTAGTTACGGTTGCTTTCTCTGTATAGGAGTTTCTTTCAATAACATTCAAAAACTAAAAAAATAAATCGTACAAGATTTTATTTATACAACATTACATATAATAAAAAAATGACGAAAGAACCCTTTCCAAAAGCAGCCCTTAAGTGCATGGATGATTTTGGGCTTCCTTCACACTTGGGCTTATCCACTCTTCTAAGTGCTATGCAAAATTCTCAAAAAGTGTCCAAGATCGTGATCGTACTCGTATCAAAACAAAACTTCCGAATCTGAAGCTCAATTAGGACAAAGAAGACAACCCATCCCCCATGGCTTCAGCAGGCAGAAATGTCATTTCACAAGAATTTCAACCAGCAGAAAAACCATATTTACAGGGCTCAATACCGTCTATAGATAGTGGTAGAAAAGAAATAATCAGGGACACCAACAATACAAGCATACAATCATAGATCTGAAAAAAACAACCCACATCTCAAGAAAAGAATCGGAACGACGAAACTCGAAAATTGATAAATAGGAGGAGAAGAAACGAGGATAAAAATAATTACCTATCAAAAATTATGAAATGTTTTTAAAAAATTAAGCACTACACCAAGTTGGAGAGTGAAAATAATAACATAGATCTAATGAGAAGGAAGAGCTTAAACGTTTTTTACCAAAGAAAAAAAAATGAGCTTAAAACGTTAGAACTCCAACAAGCACAAGAGAAGATGTAGATACTAACATTGTTTAATTGATTTTTTTTCTCTGTAATTGTGTCCTGTTATGAAAATTTACCCATTTCATTTATACAAAAATCTCACCATTTATTTATCTTATTTTTATTTTTATATAATTTGTTATATATTTGAAGAATAAGTAAATAGTATGGAGTACTATAAATCATATACTAATTATTAACAATTTAAAATATTTTAAAATTAAAATAAATTATCTTTCAAAATTTCATTAGTAATATATAAATTAGACAAACGAAGTAACATATATTACAGTCAAACCTCTCTATAAGAGGAATGTTATTTGTCCGAAAATACATAACTGCTATAGTAAGATGTTGTTATATATGTATACTGACATTTGAAGTTCAAATCTTATTTAATTATTATAATAAAAATTATATAAAATTAAAAAGAGCATAAATAAAAAAAAAGGGTAGATTTTAATAATATTTTCCTCGTGAAGTTATAAAATAACTAATGTGTACAAGTTAAATATAATTTTTTTTTTTGGTCAATTAGATATTCCTATACGAAATTTATTATTAGTGATCATTACCATAAATATTTTGATATTTTAATTTAGTACATAATACATTTCTTAAAAGTATTATTGCATAATATTTAAGTATGATATAAAGTGATAACTTTACAAAGAGTGTATCATTATGTTAAAGGTCATTGTTGTTATATGTTGACGATCATGGAGAATATCCTATTGCTATAGAAAAATATTGTCATAACGAGCTGATCTGATTGTATTGAAAATGACTACTCTATAGATCATTATAATTAACAATTTAAAATATTTAAAAACACGTAAGGAATGTAATTGACTCTTGAAATGACAAATTAAATCAATGTCACGTGTATTAAAATGGAGTGAGCAATATATATTGTTTAAAAATTAAGTAAAAAATATTACAAATTATAATAAATAACAATTTAAAATATATTTTAAAATATATTAAAAATTTGATTGACTCTATAAATGTCACCAGTGTAACCTAAAAGTATCGCTAATTATAATAATTAATAATTTAAAATGTTTAAAATCATACCAAAATATTTGATTGACTCCCATATTTTGAACTTGGCTAGTTCCTTCATAACTTGTTTGCGATGTATCCCATATTTGCTTTGTAGTATTGTTCAAAGAGATTCGACCTATATTCATAAAGCCAAGTGTCAAAAATAAGAATCTATTAACTTTGACATTCTTTGGGACTGTGTTGATATCTTCCTTGAACCCCTTGTTTTAGCACCAATTTTTCTTCCTCTGTCTTCTTTTAGCGTACGAATTTTTGGACCCGCCCAAATGATGTCCAAAGCTGTAGGTCTTCTTCAATAATGATATCCTGAATCCTAGCCGTCTACCATCCATGGCAAGACGTCTCAATAAAATTTGTGGCGTAGAGCCAAAAATAGACATATACATAATAAATGAAAGGTATAATACACAAATATGACCCTAAGCTTGACATTAAATTATAATATTGACCTTAAACTTTGATAGTGCACAAATGGGACCTTTAACTATTCAAAACCTGAACAAATATGACTTCCGATTTTGCAACCTCCATACGTGTAACTCACTTGCACCTACGTGGATATGTAATCCAATCATATGGTGCCATGTCATTAAAAAGGCTGACATGGAGGGACTTTTGTCTTTCAATTAAAAAGACGTCGTTTTGCTTATTATTATTATTATTATTATTATTATTATTATTATTATTATTATTATTATTATTATTATTATTATTATTATTATTATTAATTATTATTATTATTATTATTATTATTATTATTATTATTATTATTATTATTATTATTATTATTATTATTATTATTATTGGGATAATACCCACAAATATCTGAACTTTAACCAAATTTTCATTGGAACATATTGAACTTTGCTGGGGTCCTATTACCCCCTATACTTTTTTAATTGAAATTAATTTCCCCCCGAACTTTTTTAAAGTGGAATTAATCCCCAAAATGTTATACCCAGTTTTTACTGTGGGAAGTGTGGTACACGCGTTGTTTCTTCTCCATTTTATCACTTTTCAACATTTTTTTTCATCATTACAACCATATTAAATATTCCTAATGATTCCATTGAGTCAATTTCAAATTCCAAGTCCATTCTTATCACTCCAAAAGTTTTCAAATTCAATTTCCAATTTCAAACTTTGAATTCCATTGAGTTTATGAAGAATTTTTTTTCAAATAATTGAATGGAATCTTTTAATTTTTCATTGAAACTCGGAAGATTCAATTAGCGAGTTCCATTAATGAAAGATTAAATGAAACTCGCTAATTGAATGGAACTCGCTAATTAAAAACTCAATGGAAGATTCAATTTCCATTAATGGAACTCAGAAGATTCAAAAAATTTAATTTCATGTATGAAGACAAAAATACAGACTGTACATATATGAAGCTATTCAATCTTCCGTTAATGGAACTCGGAAGATTCAATTTCCATTAATGGAACTCAGAAGATTCAATTAGCGAGTTTTCGAGTTTGAATCTTCCGAATCTTTCATTGAGTTTCAATTAGCGAGCTCCATTAATCTTTCAGAATGAAAACTGAAACGGAATCTTCAAGAATTTAATTTCAATTCAACAATGGAGCAACTATTGTGAAGAAAAGAAAGAAAGACGAAACAAGAAAGAAGAGAGAAGAGAGAAGAGAGAAGAAAAAGAATGAAAAAATAAATAAATAATATAAAATTTTAAATAATTATAAAATTAAGGGGTTGTTTGGCAAAAAAAAAAGAGTTTATAACGTTTTTAACACTTTTCACGCGCTTAATACGTGTGACTAACATGCAATGGGCCAAGTGACAGATATATGTCATTAAAATATGGAAAAAAAGTCTGGGGGTAATAAGACCCCCACAAAGTTCAGTATGCTCAACTGGTAATCCAGTCAAACTTCAGGTATTTTTGTGAGTATTCTCCCATTATTATTCTACTACTACTATTTCTACATTTGTTACGTACTACTATTGCTTAATAACAATTGTTTGCAACAAATCTTCGTTCAAGGAAAATAAATTTTAACCACAAACAAAAATATGAACAAACAAGAATTTTTTATTGATAAACGATTGTGGTTAAAAATCTGTTCCTCCTTTGATTCTTCTCTCTTGATTTTATCCGTAATTCGAGGGCCGTTAGTGGCTTTTCTCCGTCATCCGAGGGCCATTAGTGGCTTATTCTCGAATATAGGATGATCTCTTTATAAATATCCAATGATTTTGTGGGATATTGGAGATCCCAATCTTTTTACGAATACCCATCAGTTTATGAGATATTCATGATGCCTGTTTCAGGAAAATGTTACCCTTTAAATTGGCGAGATTTAGGGTAAAGTAGTCTTATAGAACTCTAACAGAATTCGAATTCTTATTGGAGAGTCCACAAATTTTAGATGTCTACAAATGCCCTCTACTTCAAGGCTTGTCGAAGTGTAGATTTGATGACGAGTCTTGAAGTACTACTAGTGCTTCCATTTTTATGCGGTGGCTACAGATTTGTAGATCTGATTTATTAGAGAAGAGATGAAGGACAGATTTGGTTCCACTGAATGTGCCAGAATTTGTTGGACAATAAAATTTTTGAGATCGAAAATATATAATCGAGACAAGAAAAATATTGCAACAATCAGTTTATTAATTTCAATGCTACTGTTACAATCTCTATGAATTCTCTGATTTGCCTTTTCAAATATAAATTCAAGGGCTTCGAGCTTGATCTTGAATTTGAACTTGATTTCTTGATTTGAGGAACTTGATCTTGACTTGTGCTTGAATTCAAGGGCTTTTGAGCTTGTTCTTGAATATTGCGGTCTTGATCTTGAATCTTGATGAACTTGATTTGAATGCTTGAGCTTTTTAGAGAAATTGCGGAGTTTGATGCATGAGCTTTCTCTTGCTACTTGTTAGAGTTCTAGGGTTGGGGGTCCTCTTTATGAATTATGAGCCCCTATTTATAGTTGTAGGAAAGGAAGAGTCATGATGAATATGAACTTTCTTTGACCAATTAGATTTAAGTGATGTGACACCTTTTATGAACTTTTATTTCATGGGTCTGCTGCATCAGTTTTACATGTGGCACGGTCCTATTGGCTCCTTCACTTGACTTGATATGCCATGTCATTTGACACATGACGCTTATTTAGGCCTCTAGAGTATGACAATATCTTGGGCTTAGTAAAGTGGACTCATCATTTGTAGCCCAAATTAATGGACTAACCCAATAAATATTGGGTCTTATTTAAATTCATATTTATTTGAACTTAAATAATTAATTCAATTATATTAATCCGCAATATTTATTTGGGACTAATATATTTTGAATTTAATATAATCCGAATTTTGTAAGAATTTAAATTTAATAAAATTGCATCATCCACAATAATATTTTAATAAAATTTTCATCTTAATAATGTTTTATTAAGTAACATTAATTTAATATACTATTACTACTGCCCTTACTAACATTTTAATAACATTAATTTAATATACTACTACTGTCCTTAATAATATTTTAATAATATTAATTAATAAAGTTAATTTAATAATGTTAGTTTAATAACGTTAGTTTAATAATGTTAATTTAATAACGTTAATTTAATAATATTTTATTAATAATGTTTTGATAACGTTAATTCAATAACGTTAATTTAATAACGTTTTATTAAAATTATATTTTTTTATTTATTATTAGTATAGTCTCATCTTTGAGCTGAAAATAATGAAAAAATAATAGTGAAAAGTCATTTAAATATATGAAAAGAAATTCGTAAGGGCATAATAGTCATTCCCCCCCCCCCCCCTTTTTTTTTACTTTTGGAATGCTCAAATTTTTAGCCCGATGTGCCAAGTTTTGCATACAGAACACACGTTTTTCCACATAGGATTGAAGGTCATATTTGTTCAGGTTTTGAATAGTTAAAGGTCCTATTTGTGCACTATCAAAGTTTAAAGTCAATCTTATAATTTGATATCAAGTTTAGGATCATATTTATGTATTATGTCTAAATGAAAAGTTAATGTTGCCTTTTTCTTATTTTTTTTATAGTTGTTTTTAGTATAGTATTATAGTTTACATAGTAATATTATTATTTATAATAATGAGGATTGATTCAAGTTAATGAGATGTTAAATCATGCATTTTCAACACATTATCTTGAATGTTATTGTAAAAATATTATTTATTATTGTAAAAATTTGATTAGCTTAATTCAAAATTTCAAAATACTTCTATTGAATGATGATAGTTTTTTTTTAATTATATTCAATATTATAATAAAATCATAAAATTAATATTTAAATTTTTTTGAGGCCTTGAGATTTTTTAAGGCTTAAAAGAAAGGCTTTAGTAGACACTAGCCTCACCCTTGAGTCAGCCTAATGCATGATATTTTCCATTGAAGGATGGTGGCCTTGTAATTTACAGTATCCTCCGCTTGGAATCTTTCCATTGAGGAATTTAGTTTACGGCGCACAAACGTGTGGATCAAGAAACAAGTGGACAACAGAGTACCATATACCATTTTATTATTATTTAACATATATATGAAATGTCTAATAATTTTAAACTCCCATTTCAATGTAAGGGTGTCAAGTGGGCCGGGTCGACCCGGTACCTAATCCGGCCCGATTTGACCCAGCCCGATGAGCCTTACGACTTTAGGGTTTCGGGTCTCGGGTCGATTATTTTGTTAAAATGGTTCCGGTTAATCTGGCCCGGACCAAGCCCGGTCCAGGTCCGCCGGTTAACCGGTCCGAAAAATAAAAAAAAAAATTAGATTTTGGGCCAAACTAACTAGCCGTTGGCCCAACGGCTATATAGCTGTTTTTGGGTTCAAACGGCTAGTTTGGGCCCATTTAGTAAAAAAAAAAAAAAAACTTTAAAAAATATTTTTTAATCCCCCCCAAAATCTATAAATACCCTACAACTTCAAATCATTTTTCACACAATTTTTCACTCTCTCAAATCTCATTCTCTCTCAAATCTCAATTCTCAAATATTCAATATATTTAATTTCTTAAAGTGTTCACTTTAATTTTTTAATTTTTCGTTTACAAAGTACGAGCGGAAGTTTCTAAAGTCGCAATCTTCGGATACTTCCAAAATTTGGGATTGTCGTTCCATCTCTTACGTTTAATTTTTATTTATTGTATTAATTATTTAATATTTAATTTTATTATATTTGTGTATTTTGAATATTTTTAGTTTAATTTAATTTATATTATGGATAAATTAAGAAACCTCGCTACTAAAGGTGTTAAAATGTTTTGTCCCGGAAGCGGTAGTGGTAGTAAAAAGCGAATTACTAGCGGTAGAGGTAGTTCAAGTAGTAGATATACCCGTGTGCCTTCGCCTCCGGTACCGCTTGGTACACCTTTTGAGGAAGAAATAGGTGTAGGTGCTCACGATATGGATTATGTAGAAGCTCAGGAAAATTACGGTATAGAAGAAGAAAATGAAGTAGATGCGGTTAATTTAGACGAAGATAATGAAAATATTGCTGAAACACCCGCAGTAGGAAATGCTAATGTTAGATCTGAATCAGTTTATATCCCTTCCCGTCCTCCCAGTGCTCCAAAACCCTGTAAAAGAACTAATATTGCATGGCAATTTTTTGAACGCATATCAGATATTGAGGTGCAATGCAATATTTGTCAACAAATATATAAGCATAGAAGTGGAGGAAAGGAAGGGGGTACGGGTACGTTAATGAGACATATAGATGAAGATCACAAAAGAGAGTTAAATAGTGCAAAAGGTGGTGGGGATGTTGGTGGGTCAACGCAAACTAGAATGGACCCAACAACCGATCAAGTAGCGAAGAAGTATAATAAATTGAGGGACAGGGAAGAAATAGCTAAAATGGTAGCTGTGGGTTGTTTTCCTTTTAGTTTTCCTTCTTCTGATGCCTTTATTCGTTATATACAAGCAATTTATAATCCTATGTTTAATGGTATTCCTAGAACTACTTGTCGGTCTGATATTTTTAGACTCCATTCACAATATTGTTTTTATTTATCAACATTGTTAAAAAATATTCAATGTAGATTGTCCCTAACTTCTGATCTTGGTCGTGCTGTAAATAAAAATGATTATTTAACCGTTACTTGTCATTGGATGGATAGTAATTTCGTGATGCAAAAACATATTCTTGCTTTTTTATATGATGAAGATCGTAAACATACTGGACAATTTATTGCTGATTCTATTGTTAAAATTGTCGGATATTATGGTATCGAAAATAAAATTTTATGTATTGCTTTTGATAATGCTTCTAACAACAAGACTGCTATAACAAAAATAAAATCTACGCTATCTCCGCCCTTGCCTGAAATTTTTCATATTAAGTGTGCATGTCATATATATAATTTAATTGTAAAAGATGGTCTTGACTTTTTTGAGTTTTATATTGAAAAAATTCGTCTTGCCATTGGTTTTATTCAAGAAAATAATTATAGATCGAGAATTAGAGAATTTAAAGTTAAATGTCAAGAAAATGGACTTACACCGATTTTGATGCCTGAGGAAATTGATACTAGATGGAATTCTACGTATGAATTTTTAAAAACTTGTTATAAATATAGAATTTCTATTACACTAGCTTTTAACCAACATTGCGGTTCATTTTCTGATTCTGCTGATTGCATGCTACATAATTCTGATTGGGTTGTAATTAATGATCTTGTTAAGTTTTTAGAAATTTTTTATGTAGCTACGGTTGAATTTTTCGGTGCTTATTATCCTACTGTTTGTAATATTTTGGCATATATAACCGATATTTCTGGCTTGCTCAAAGAATATTAAAATAAAGAAGATTATAAAGAAGCTGTTGGCGCCATGTTTACAAAATTTTAAAAATATTTTTTCCCGATTCCCCCTATTTACTTGGTTGGTGCTATGCTAAATCTGTGCATGAAATATAATCATATGTGTCACTTTAGTACTCTTATTTATACTAACTTAGAAATAAATACTAACCATGATTCTGAACAAGTACAACCTGATTTGTGGACGGCTACGACTGATGCAAAGGATTACATAGAAAAATTATATAATCACTATGCTGATTTATTTGATTCAGCCGTACCTACAAATATCACTCCAACTGTCGCTCCTCATCCTCCCGAGGAGCCATCATCTTCTAAAAGGCCGGCACATAGTAATTTTTCTGATTCGTTTTATGATTTAAATTGTTGGAACAGTGTTGATGCGAGAACTTACACATCAACTTATCGGGAAGAGCTGAAATATTATCTTCAGACAGCACCAGAGGATCACAGACGACTGATCAACACGTTGGATTGGTGGAGGAATAATGAATCACAATATCCTGTGCTTTCAAGATTAGCTAGAGATATCTTGAATGTTCCAATGTCAACCGTTGCATCAGAGAGCGCCTTTAGTCAGGGACGACAGCAGCTTGGAGACAACCGACACTCATTGGGAAGCAATGCAATGAATGTTCTAGTTTGCCTCAGAGATTGGATTAGAGCGGAAAGAAGAAACCAAGGAATAGAACCGGAGCCGAGCGACGAGCTGAAACTTGAAGAAATTATGACTTCACGGGAGAACTCAGCAGAATGAAGTCCAATGCATGGTTTTGCCCCCGTTGACTTCGACTATCCTATGCAAGTTCCCATTAATATTAACATGAATGAGTTGGAAAAAATGATGCATAATTTATAGTGTAAATTATAAATTTTGGATCATTTTGCAATCAATAAAATTCCCCAAATTCATTCACTCCTTAGTCCTTGTTTTTTATTTTTTTTTATTTAACGATTTAAAATTTTAAATTGAATTTCTAGTTTTCTACTTTAAATTAAAAACTTACTTCTAATATATTATTAATTTACTACCAAATATTATTAATTTATTATATTAAGTAGCATATGTTTTGTATATTTGTGCTTATATCTTCTATAGAAGTGTATATTTAACGTATACATGTGTATATGTTTTATAAATTAGTATATAAGTATATCTATACATATTGTAATGTATATATAATGTAGTATATTTTATAAGTAGTAGTATATATACATTGAATGGTGCGTATACATGTGTATATATCTTCTATAGAAGTATATATTTAATGTATACATGTGTATATGTTTTATAAATTAGTATATAAGTATATCTATAATTCTATATATATTGTAATGTATATATAATGTAGTATATTTTATAAGTAGTAGTATATATACATTGAATGGTGCGTATACATAGAATAGAGTGTATATACGTTAATAGATCTTCTATAGACGTGTATATTTAACGTATACATGTGTAATTGTGTATACGTTTTATAAATTAGTATCTAACTATACAAATATATATTGTACTGTATATACATTATAGTATATTTCATTTAAAGTATTACATATACATAGAATAGAGTGTATATATGTGAATGGATCTTCTATAGACGTGTATATTTAATGTATACATGTGTATATATTTTATAAATTAGTATATAACTATACAAATATATATTGTAATGTATATATATTGTAGTATATCTCATTTAAAGTATTACATATACATAGAATAGAGTGTATATATGTGAATAGATCTTCTATAGACGTGTATATTTAACGTATACGTTACTTTATGTTTTATAAATTAGTATATAAATTGTAGTATATACTTTTTTTAAAGTAGTACATATATATTAAATAGTGCGTATATATGTGTATATATCTTCTATAAACGTATATCTTTAAAATATACAAGTGTATATGTTTTATAAATTGGTATGTAACTATATATATATACATATTGTTATATATATGTATATTGTAGTATATATTTTATTTAAAGTAGTACATATATAATTATATATTGAATGGTGCATATATATATGTGTATATATCTTCTAAAGTAGTATATATTTAACTTATACATGTGTATATATTTTATAAATTAGTATATATATATATTGTAGTGTATATATATATATTATACTATTATAGCATATGATTTATTTAAAGTAGTACGTATAGTCATATATAATTATATATTGAATGGTACGTATATATGTGTAATTGTTTATACTTTATATATTTTTTTAGAAATATATATTGTATATTGGAGTGTATAGTGTATATTGGATTTTTTTATTTATTTTTTAAACGGGTTTGATCGGTTTTTAACTGAGTCTGACCGGGTTTCGGTGGGTTTGACCGGATTGGGTTAAGTGGGCCGGGTTAGGGTGGGATTTAATTTTTTTACTGTTTGGCCCGGCCCGGCCGGGCTGGTTAACGTCAAACCCGGCCCAGAACTGCCCCGCAACCCGGTTAAAATGGGAGGGCCAGTTCCGGGTTGGCCCGGCCCGGCCCGTTTGACACCTTTATTTCAATGTATTGACACCAAAACACTGATTAATGTTTCTACAATCCAAACTTCATCAATGTGAATGTCTTCATGTGCTTCACAAAAATATCCCCGTCTGCCATTTTATTTTCTACTGACTGCTTCTTCTCCTCCCGTCCCGTTTCACCCAAATTGCAAGGCACTATATAATATAATAAATATTATTCAATAAAAGACAAGATTTATCGATACCTAAATTAATGATTCATTATAATGTTCAGGACAATATCAAGTGTTGGCCAAATAATAAAAGTCAGTATGTTTTTGGTAGTGTTGCGGAAGCAGACTGGGTAGAGTGCGGTTATGGCACAATTACTATGTCGCTAAAAAATAGTAAAAGAGGAAAAATAAAAAGAACACTGAATTTACGAGGTTCGGTAAAAATATTTTACCTACGTCCTCGGACACAATGAATCAAATTTTATTCCACTCCAAAGATACAAGTGAAGTATTACAAAAGAGAGAATACTCAAAATGCCTTAAGAAGAAGAGAAGACAATCGTGAGAGGTGTGTTTAAAGCTAAAACATTTGGGTTTCTTTTATAGGGAGAAAGACCCCCCATTTTTCTTTCCCAACCGATGTGGGATAATCCCACTTTCAACCAATCTCCACCTTGGGAGATCCCATATCTTCAATTCTCTCTCATGACAAATTTCAGTTGTGTCTTCAACTTTTGAACTTCAATGTTCAACAATGTTGATGAAGTCCAAACAATGTCCAAACTTGATCCAGTCACCACTTTAGTTAGCATATCAGCAGGATTCTCTGTAGTCTTGATTTTTTGCATTGTGACTCCACCTTCTTCTATTATTTCTCGTATGAAATGATACCGAACATCAATGTGCTTTGTTCTTGCATGATAGACTTGGTTTTTTGCTAATTGAATTGCGCTTTGACTGTCACAAAATATTGTAATAGTTTCTTGTCTGATACCAAGTTCCTTAAGCAATCCTTGAAGCCAAATTGCATCCATCACAACCTCTGTAATAGCCATGTACTCTGCCTCAGTTGTAGACAAAACAACTGTTGACTGTAAAGTAGACTTCCAACTAACTGGCGCTTTTGCAAAAGTAAACACATAATCAGTAGTTGACCTTCATTTGTCCCGATCACCTGCATAATCAGAGTCACATTATCCAACCACACACGAATTTTCTTCCTGCTAAAAAACTAACCCAACATCCATGGTATTGTGAATATACCGCAAAATCCATTTCACATCTTGCCAATGTTCTCTTCCTGGATTGTGCATATATCTGTTCACAATCCCAACAACATGTGAAATGTCAGGTCTTGTGCAAACCATTGCATACATCAAGCCACCAGCAACACTTGCATATGGTACCCTTGACATATATTCTCTTTCGACTTCATTGTTTGGCGACATATCAGTACTAAGCTTAAAATAGCGAGCCAATGGAGTGCTAACTGGTTTTGTTTTTTCATCCGTACCAAATCGATCTAGCACCCTCTTCAAGTATTCTTTCTGAGATAAACAAAGTTTCTTTGAATGTCTATCCCTTGTTATCTCCATGCCAAGAATCTTCTTTGCATCTCCCAAATCCTTTATATCAAACTCCTTACTTAGTTGAGCCTTCAACTTCTCAATTTCTGCCAATTCTTGGAAGCTATCAACATATCATCAACGTAAAGGAAAAGTTATATAAAGGAACCATCCTTAAGCTTGAGCAAATACACACAATGATCGTATTTGCTTCTCACGTACTTCTGCCGTAACATAAAATTGTCAAATATTTGTACCATTGTCTAGGAGACTGTTTCAATCCGTACAATGATTTTTCAAGTTTGCACACCATGTTTTCTTTCCTTGCAACTTTAAATCCTTCAGGCTGAGTCATGTAGATTTTCTCTTCCAAATCCCTATGTAAAAACGCTGTTTTTACATCCATCTGAACTAGTTCCAAATCTGATACAAGAAAGACAAGGAAACATGAAACAAAACACCAAAATCAGTCCACTAGCCAAAAAACCGAGGACCTCTTTTGGTGACCCCTCTCGGATTCACTACCAATAAGAAGAATACAAGGAACAATGGCGTAATAACACCAAAATAGTAGAAACATAACAAGAACAAGATGAACAATAGACTAATTTCGGATTCCACATTAACAACACAAATACACAGTTACAACATTAACACTACTACACGATTACAAAGAAACAAAAACATAGATAGTTAGACAAATTGAAGGTATAATATTAACAATCCAAAAGCCTATTCCACTCTTGGACCTTAAACATCAAACACATCAAATACCTAACTTTTACATTGGCATAAGAGTGACCCCGATCTCCCAAGCATCCAACGTTTCCAAGCTTGAATCCAACACGAGCGATTCCACTCTCAAGTTGATTTCCCTAGTTACAATTTCGGGTTGGTGGTCTACTCTTCTTAGAGTGAAAATGTTTCAAGTGTTATAAACTCATAATATTCATCAAAAGATCCTAATGAAACCCTACATTATTCTATTTACAGTGTATTACAAATAATAGGTAAAATGACTGAAAGGCCCCTTAGTGAAAGGGCACCCCTCTAGTGTATGTAGTGGACTAATTTGACCCTTTTAGTGTATGTAGTGGACTGTTTTGGTGTCCATTTAGGTGATCCTTTGCACTTCATTGAACACACCGAGCCTCGGGTCTAACGTACGCCCTCATAAGTCCATCTAAGTGATCGTACTCGTATCATCCTCCCATTCTTGAAAAGGATTCGACCTCGAATCCGTACCTTGTAAAATTAAAGAAGAAACAAACAAGTACATATCTTCATGGCATGACGGTTAGGGTTAGCAAAATAAACAATTAGCACTGTCATTCCACGGTGGTACACACTTGAAGTACAACCAAAGATCGTTTGTGTTAATTATGAAAAACTTTTGTACAACATCACAAACGAAAGGGCTCAGATGAACATCAAGAATTAAGGGACAAAAACTGAGACTACGCCTCTCATACGATGTATATCCAACAACATCATAAATATCATCATATGCATATAGGTAGTGAAGAAAGGCACCAAAGACACAATTCTCATCTAAGATGTATTCACAAGTAGGAACACAAAACGAGAGAAAGGGACATTACAAGCACGTAGGACCTCTCTCCTTCCAACCACTTACCGAGGGAAGGCATTCGATTTAGGGAGTTATACCAATAGGGAGAGTAGGGAAACTACCATGCAACAATCCAATCCAAGGCAATTAGTTTGCCCAAGAACTCGTCTTCCCTCTACAAATGATGTGAAACACGCTTCCAAGAGTCCCACAAGATACTTCAACTTGTCCAACCCCATGAAGGTGATAAGAAGTCTTTAACATCCTTGGACCCTTCCACAAACAAGAATACAACTTGATATCCTTAAGTTGTGGTTCACATAACTTAAATACACGTGTGTCAAACATAGATGCACGGATATGAGCGGCACCCCAAAGAGACAATGACACATTTTCTCTACGGTCCTCGAGTAGACACAAACCACCATTAACATCAAAGGGATCATAATTCAAGTCACCATATTTGTCAAGCACGGGTGGGGTGTCATGTAAAGGAGTACAAGCAAAATCATTTTTCAAAGATATGTCAAGCACATGATTAACCCTATGAGCCAAGCAAACATTAGAATCTTTACAACAACATAGGCTCACAGGTTCACTCCTTTGTCCTTGACCAACATCTTCAAATTCTTCACTCACTTGAGATTCATTAATCACATCACACATATTCTCAAGTGGTGGAAAAGTTTTACACACAAGTTGATCAACATAATTTTCACATAACGATGTACTTTCATTCAATATAATAGCTTCAACACTAGGCGAACACCAATTGATCATACTAGAAAAATTGATTTGTTCATCTATAGAATCAACTAGTGTATCCACTAGCACAATATGTACATCATCCACAAGTTGTAAGGAATCAATATACGCATATGTAGGTAAGCTACTACTCACACTCAACGGTTTATTAGTCACATGCTCATCATTCACATGTACCAAAGTATAAGAGTTAGCTATTTTTCCTTGACGTTCATGAGTATGTTCATCTTTACCTCGGTGTGAAAGTCCTTCACAAGTTTGGGAAGAAAATTCCTTCGGAAAGCTCTCACCGCAAGGTGTTTGGACCTTAGGTTTTGGATTTGTTAGGATAATTATGGATACCAATTGGCATAGCCTTTCAACGTGCCCTTTCATGTCTTCAATATTATTAGTGATTCGGTCAAATGTGGCATCGAGATTGGTGGCAGCTATGGTACCTAAAAGAAAAGACAACAATGAACAACAAAACAACAAACTTGTTAGCTAAAAAATGCCTCACCACACTCTCACTCTCGATTTTTACCTTACACTTGGTTTCACAAGTGTTGAAAGTTGGCTTATACTTTGTGAGTGATTGAGGGTCGAGTCTACTCTTGCCCGAAATAGATTTTTATTTGAGTTGACTCAAAGAAAAATTGTTTATGGACTTGAACCAACAAGATACAATGAATTCACAAAAGATAAAAGCATACAACAAACGTAGACACGAACAAACAAACTCTACAACTAACTTACAATCAAGTAGGAGATTAGTTTGTTAATCAGTGTTCGAACCAACAAACGAAACTAGGAAACAATAAAATAAAACTAAGAAATCTAATATTTGAGCTTAAAAATTGTCGGTGAACAGTAAAAATGTGATGTGGCAGCCACGTATTGGTTGCGGTTGTTATCAAATTTTATTTTCTAATTCAAGTCTTGGTCCAATTGTAATTTAGAATTGGTGGGAATTGGTTAAGGAGAGAAAACAAGTCTTGAAATCCTCTTTCAAATTCAAAAAGCAAGACTTGACTTTTCTCCTCAAGACATGGTCCTTAAATTATAGAAGGTTGTTGGAAAAGTGGTTGTTAAAGTCCTTGAGTGGTTGGAATTGCTTGTAAAAGTCTTGAGAGGTCTTAAATTTTGGAAATATGTCTTTCAAGACTAACAAATACACACTCTCTTTCTTCAACTTCCAAGATCAAACATCCAATTTTTCTTCAACAATAGATGAAGATGTGAAGAACGCCAAGAACACATTTTTTTGAATCTTGAAGTTCTAAGGTTCAAGTTGGACCCCAAACATCAACAATACCTTTCCAAGCTTAAAAATACAACACAATAACCACCATACACATTCAAACCTTGAACCAATAACACACTACACGTCCAATCTTTGAATCCGCAACAACAATACCAACAACAATCATACGGCCAAAGTTTAGGTTCACAACAACAACATCAACAGTTAAAGTTCAAATCTAGATCTAGACTTCTTTAGTGTTAGAGGTGAAGAAGCTAACACTAGAAACAACAAAACAAATAAAATGACTCCTAGATCTAGATTCAAAACAAGAAAAATTTCAGCCAAGACACAACAAGAACACAATTTTGGCCAAGACACAAAAATGGACAGATTTGCTTCTTTTTGGAATTTTCAGATTTTAATTTTTTTATTTTTGAATTTTCTAACAAGCAAGCCCAAGATTGATCTTGTAGGAACAAGATCTAGCCATGCTCTAATGCTAAATAATATAAGAAAGACAAGGAAACACAAAAAAAATACCAAAATCAGTCCACTAGCCAAGATACTGAGGACCTTTTTTGGTGACCCCTCTAGGATTCGCTACCAACCAGAAAAATACAAGGCACAATGGTGTAATAACACCAAAATAGTAGCAACACAACACGAACAAGATGATCAATAGACTAATTTCGGATTCCACATTAATAACACAAACACACGGTTACAACATCAATACTACTATACAATTACAAAGAAATAAAATGATAGATAGTTAGACAAATTGAAGGTATAATATTAACAACCCAAAAGCCTATTCCACTCTTGGACCTTTAACATCACACACATCAAATACCTAACTTTTATGTTGGTACAAGAGTGACCTCGATCTCCGAAGCATCCAACGTTTCCAAACTTTAATCCAACACGAGCGATTCCACACTTAAGTTGATTTCCCTAGTTACAATTTCGGGTTTGTGGTCCTCTCTCCTTAGAGAGGAAATGTTTCAAGTGTTATAAACTCATAATATTCATCAAAATCTCTTAGTGTATTACTAATAATAGATAAACCCTACATTATTCTATTTATAGTGTATTACTAATAATAGATAAAATGACTAAAAGGCCCCTTAGTGAAGGGGCACCCCTCTAGTGTATGTAGTGGACTGATTTGGACTTTTTAGTGTATGTAGTGGAATGTTTTGGTGTCCATTTAGGTTCTCCTTTGCACTTCATTGCAAACACCAAGCCTTGGATCTAATGTACACCCTCATAAGTCCATCTACGTGATCGTACTCGTATCAAAATCAAATTGCGCTACCAAAGCCAACGTGATTCTAATGGAAGAATGTTTTACAACTGGAGAAAACACTTCATTGTAATAAATTCCTTCCTTCTGAGCATATCCCTTGGACACCAATCTTGTTTTGTAGCAAACATCATTTTGGTCAGGAAATCCTTCTTTCTCTGCATATACCCACTTGCACCCAATAACTTTCTTGCCCTCCGGGAGATTGGACAGATTCAACTTATTGTTCTGATGAAGGGACTTCATTTCCTCATTTATTGCAACCTTCTACTTATTTTATTCACAACTTTGGATAGCTTCTTTAGAAGTGGTAGGAGTATCGTCAATTATGATTGAGGTTGCACATGCCATCGTCTCTATGAGACGCATAGACTTCTTTATTATTCTTTTGGGTTTTTGGGTTGCTATTCACTCAAGTTGCTGTTCAGGTTCTTAAGTTGGAACCTACATCTCAACTGACTCTACTTCCAAATCATCATTTGTTTCTTCATCTGCCTTTTGTAGAGGAAAAATAATTTTTCCCTCAAACTCCACCTGCTTTGAAGCACTATCAGTTACTTTTGTATTTTTATCTGCATCCTTTTTCATCATTGCGGATTCATCAAAAGTAACATCTCTACTGAATATTACTTTTCTTGTCTCAGGACACCATATGCGATATTCTTTGACCCCAAAAGTAATTCACATAAAGATAGCCTTCTTAGATCTTGGATCTAATTTTGACTCTTTCACATGATAATATGCAGTTGAGCCAAATACATGTAAAGAATCATAATCCACAACATGTTTTCTATACCATTTTTCAAATAGTATCTTCCCACCAATTGCAGCAGATGGTAGACGATTAATAATGTGGCATGCATATGTTATTGCCTTAGCCCAGAATTCTTTGCCCAAGCTAGCATTGGACAACATACACCATACTTTCTCCAGCAAAGTACGGTTCATGCGTTCTGCCACTCTATTTTATTGTGGTGTATGTCTGACAGTGAAGTGTATGACAATGCCATTATCTTCATAGACCTTGTTGAAAATATTATTCTTGTATTCACCTCCATTATCTGTGCGAAAACTTTTGATCTTTTTGCCTATTTGATTTTCTATCATCGTCTTCCATTTGACAAAAATTCCCAACACTTCGTCTTTTGTTTTCTTGGTATACACCCATACTCTTCGGGAAAAGTCATCAACAAAGGTTATAAAATAGTGTTTACCACCTAATGAAGGTGTTTGGAAGCACCCCAAACATCAAAATGTTCATAATCCAAAGTGCCTTTAGTATTATGGATAGCTGTACCAAATTTAACCCTTGTTTGCTTTCCCTTCACACAATGTTCACAAAACTCCAAGTTTCCAGATTTAACGCCCTTTAACAATTCTTGATCTGATAGAATTTTCAAGGATTTTCCTTCAGTGTGTGCCAAGCGCATATGCCATAGCCTGGTTACTTTTGCCTCTTTGTCAACACTAGCTATTACTGTTGCTGTCCCAATAATTGTACTGCCATGATAATGGTGCAAATTATTGTTCTTTTGAATAGCCTTCATTACCACAAGTGCACCAGAGTATATCTTCATCAATCCATTTCCTATAATAACTTTGAGTCCTTTTGAATCAAGGGTTCCCATAGAAATGAGATTCTTCTTTGAATCTGGTACATATCGAACATCTGTTAGTGTTCTGATCACTCCATCATGGTTCCTCAAACGTATTGAACCAATGCCATATGCGGTAAGAGGAATGTTGTTTGCCGTGTGGATAACTCCAAATTCTCCTTCTTCAAAATCAACGAACCAGTCTCGATTGGGACACATATGATAGCTACAAGCCGAGTCCATTAGCCATACATCTGATGATTTTGATGAATATGCTGTAACCAATGAGAAATCTAAGTTGTCACAATCAACTATATTTGAATCCATTACAGGCTTTCCTTTGTTAGGTTTGACCTTATTCTTCAATTTTGGACAATCCTTCTTCCAGTTCCCTTTTTCTCAACAAAAGCCGTATTTATCTTTGGTAGGTCTGGACTTCGACTTGGATCTTTCCTTCTTTGTTCTCATTTGATCTTGAGAATGGCCTCTCGTTACTAGTTCTTCTCCTTCTCCGCTTTTCTGTTTCTCTTTGTTTCTTTGTTCATAGCTGTACAAAGCTGAACAAACTTCTTTAAGAGAAATTTCATCCCTCACATAAAGTAGAGTAGTTTCAAGGTGCTCGTACTTATCGGAAAGTGACACCAACAACATCAATACTAGATCACCATCAATAAAAGTTACATCCATATTTTGTAAATCTGTAACTAATTTATTGAAATAGGTGATATGATCATTTATTGTGGTACCAGGAACATAGGTAAAGTGAAATATTTTTTTCTTCAGAAAAAGTTTATTCTGAATATTTTTCTTCAAAAATTTATCCTCCAATGCCCTCCATAATTTACTTGTAGAAGTTTCCTTTGTGAATGGATACTTCTATTCTCTTCCAAGAAAGGACCAAATAGTACCACAAGCAACACGATTGATGTATTTCCAATCTACATCTTCAATATTTTTTGGTTTCTCTTATTCTAGGGCAAGATCTAATCCTTGTTGAAAATGGACATCTTCGACCTCACATTTCCACATCCCAAAGTGTCCTGTTCCATCAAAAATTTCAACTGCAAATTTTGCATTTATCTGAATTCTTGACATAAGTGAAGATACCAACAACATGTTATTGACACCTGATGTGGACACCTTTGTCATGTCCAACCACAGAGCATACTCAGACATAATTCAGGCTCTGATACCAATTGTTGCGCAAGCAGACTGGGTAGAGTGCGATTATTGCACAACTACTACCCAAAATAAAAGCCGCTAAAAGATAGTGAAAGAGGAAAAATAAAAAGAACACTGAATTTATGAGGTTTGGTAAAAATATTTTACCTACGTCCTCGAACACAACTGATCAAATTTTATTTCACTCCAAAAGATACAAGTGAAATATTACAAAAGAGAGAATACTCAAAATGCCTTAAGAAGATGAGAAGGCAATTGTGAGATGTGTGTTTAAAACTAAAACATTTGGGTTAAGCCCCCCCATTTTTCTTTTCCAACCGATGTGGGATAATCCCACTTTCAACAGGTAGTAAGTCATTTTTCAAATGTTTTTCACGAGAAAGTCATTTTCTGGTATTAGCTTACCAAAAATCTTAGTATCAAAAATTTCATCAAGAAACTCTCCGATTTGCTAATATCATTATTAATTTGTAATATGTAATCTTTCCAAGAATATTTTCACTCACAGACTAAACACTGAGAAACATTTTTTAGGAAAGTATTTCCCATGAATATCATTTTCTGTGGTTTTAATGACTTTTTTCTTACTAGACAAAATCTCAACCATCATTTGTTTATATAGAGACAAATATTATTTATAGGTGACATTTTTTAGTAAAAGTTGATAATGTAAAGGAAAAAAAGTTGTCATGGTATAAAGTTATGTATTTAACAAATCTGCAGCCTAAAAAAAGGAATTAAAGAAATAGCCGTTCGGGGATGAGGATTTATTACCTCAACGATTAGGAATGAAGATGAAATAAGACATCATACATGCTTGATAAGCTCCATCAAAGATGAGTTCTCTTCAATCTCTCCACTTCTTTCACTCTCTCAGGGATCTTGTTTAGTTTTGGACAGTCATGGATACCAAGACCTTTAATCAGAGGCATGACACTTGTGGCCAAGTCCCATCTTTCTAGGTTATGAAGATCATTAAGATGAAGAAACTCGAGTTGACCGAAGCTGTTATCACTGCAGGTTATTTGTTTTCCTCTATAAGCTCTACTAATTCGAGATTCCTTAGGTTTGGCAACTTCCCCAGAATAGGCATCGGATCTTCCATGAGTTTTGAATTCCGAAGGACCATCATTGTGATAGAATTTGGAAATGGGTCGGACAGAGGCAGTTTCTCTATTCTCCCGCCTAAGATCAATTTCTGGAGTTTTTGACAATATTTAAGAAATTCAAGGGCTGGGAGTGATTCACCATGTTTACACAACAATCTGAGATTGCTAAAGTTTTTCAATGTGTCAATATTATTTAGGGTGTAAGATTTCTTAATATTATACATAATTAATTCTCGAAGATTGACCAAATAACAAGATAAACATCTTTCCACTGATCACAACCAATGCCTTCAACTTTCAAGAACTCGAAGACTAGTGAGTTTTCTTATACGTTTAAGAGGGTTTGAATACCAAGCAACTAAATGTCTTAGATTTATTAGGTCAGCTGTCTCGGGGGGGTAATTGGCATCAGTGTGCATGGTCATTGACATAAAGTTTCTGTAGTTTCTTAAGGTTGCCAATGGAGGAGGGAATATTATAAATACCACCTGTCAATCTTAAGAACTTGAGGTGGTACAAACTTTCTATGGCATTTGCCAATGCGGATCTCCAATAACAACACATATATATGTTGGAAATTATTATGGAAGTTTATAAGATCCAACGTACAAAATCTGGATCAAAGAACATAATTGACCTTAACTTCAAGTTAGAAAGATCAGGTGAGAGGTACCTTTGTGCTTGACCATGGACAACATGCCTGAGACATAAGGAGGATATGGAGTGTATTCTTGGATCATAAATGTCAAAAAAATTCACCTCTAATGCCTTTTTTTATGGCAAGATACCGGAGTAGATCGTGAATCCTATATTCAACAACTTTTTCCCAAACTATATTAGCCACTTGAACAAGGATTTGTCTTATTAGCTCATTCAAGATGCCTTCAACGACATCCTCCATTCTTTCTTCTCCCCTTGGTATGAAACCCTCGGCCACCTACAACCATGTCATGTTTCTAGCACCGACCACTTTATCTTATGGAAAAACACCAAAGTACAAAAAACACTTTTTGAGCACAGTTGACAAGTCGTTGTAGCTCAATGATAGTATGTAGGAGATTTCAATGGAGTCATCTTTAATGTTCTACCAAAGGTGGTCCTTCACCTTTTTCTATTCTTCTAGCCTCCTTTTATGCGAAAGAAGTCCTCTCAATACAACAATTGTAAGAGGTAAACCTCCACACTTATTTACCATATCCTTAGCTATCCTCTCCATTGCTGAGACCATTGCCCGAACAGCAAGTAGTTTCCTACAAAAGAGATCCCAACTTTCTTCTTGGCTTAAGAAACGAAGTCTGTGGACAAAACCTTTGTTATCTGCTCTTTCAGCGACATCCTCCTTGTGTGTGGTGATAATCACTCTGCTTCCATTCTTGCTATTCGGGAATGCCCTTTTCAGACTTTTCCAAGATTCTCTGTGCCATACATCATCAACCACCACAATCATCAACCACCACAAGGTATTTTTGCTCTTCTAGTAGATGCCGAAGATGACATTCCAGATCTCTCTCTGTCATCCTTTCCAACATTTCAAGTGTTTCATTATTGTAGCCTTGAATAGATTTTATGGTACTTTGAAGGAGATCAAGGGTGTTATATTCTTGAGAAACGTACATCCAAGCACATGCTGGGAAGCTAGAGACTATTTTAGGATTGGTGTAGAGGTTTCTTGCAAGAGTGGTCTTGCCTAATCCACCCATATCGTAAATGGAGATGACGCTTCGATGAGGCTCTGTTTTAAGATTCAGCTAGCAATCTTTCTACAACATCCTGAAAGACAACAAAAATGTGGTCATGATCATCCACATAAGAGGTAGTTCTGCTCAATATTCTAACCATGGAAGAACGATTACTGTTATTTCCTTCTATGGGTATGCAAAATCTGTATATGTAGAACAACAACTTCATTTAGAGTTCAAGTATAAAGAAGAACACAATAAAGTATATCAAATACCCTCAACGCAAGATCAAAATGACCTTTTCAAGAGGTGTATTTTATTTTTTTTCAGAAAATAGATGAAACATAAATGAATAAGGCCAAGTCATTCGAATTCACGGAGTTTTCTTAAGGAAACAATTCCCCTCACTGTACCCGAGGTCATGGAATTTTTCCTCGAAGATAAAATGACCTTCAATCCAAATATAGTGGTACCTCAAATATTTGGACTCGTCGAACGCACTCAACAGTTTGAATTATCACATAGAATTTTTAAAGAGAAGAAGAGTATTTTTTATTCTGAAAATTTCGTATCAAAACCTGTGGAAGAAAGTAGGTTTTTATAGCCATAACATGCCTCTTCTGAAAAGAGGCAATGGTTCATGTCAAAGGTTACACATGTTCTGTAAATTCATGTCTATTCATCCAAAGATTGCATCTTTTCCTAAACAACCATCTCTCTCCATGAATCAGTGTGTCCTTTTGCTGAAGGATTGCATCCTTCTGAAACAACACATCAGTTCGAAATAGTGCAGCTATTTTAAAGCATTAGTTCTGTTCGGAATTACAGAAGCATCAGTTCGAAATTTCTGAAGCATTGCATTTGCTGCTGCATGCATGCATAAATGGAGAATACTGTTGCATTTTGGGAAATTCGAATCATCAAATAAAATTTGTCCAAAAAGATAGATCTCATTGATTGATCATTTCCCAAATCCAACTTCTGTTCGGAATTACAGAAGCATCAGTTCGAAATTGAATACTGTTGCATTTTGGGAAATTCGAATCATCAAATAAAATTTGTCCAAAAAAATAGATCTCATTGATTGATCATTTCCCAAATCCAAATCTAAGCAAGCAACGACGACAACATGAGACATCTCTTATTCCTTGCCTCACTTATCCATGTGAAAGCGTGTTTAACAATATAAACACTTTAAAGCTTCTTTCTCCCACCAACGTGGGAGAATTTAGTAAGCTTTCCTATTTTTGAGTACACTTTCCATATTGGTGTGATCTCAATTTTTCTCTTCCACTTGGTTTTCTCCATTTTCTCATTCACACCTCTCATTTACTATGAACCCAACAATTACTTGGCCCTTCTCCTGCCTTATTGATATCTCTAATGCCATGTCTCTCATTTGCGAGAGATATCCATGATTCGCTGCATGAGTGACTGGATCTCCTTCCCGAATTTATAGAATTTGGTCTCCTTCCTACAGATGCAAGTGCAAGCCTTGAGATGACTAGCAAATCCATCGTCATCACCTTTAACAGACTCAAAGCCGTAAGTCTCGAGTATAGAGACAGTGTCATTAGCAATAGAGTTGATTTCTGACTCCCATTGCCGAACTCTTTGATCTCCACTTTTCTTTTCTTCTGCATCTTTGAGGAAAGACTGCATGAAGAGCAACTCATCTTGCAGCCACTGAATATCCTCTCTCAAACTTAAACGGATGTTTACTTCCTGTATGAGGAAATCCCCCATTTTTTGAACTGCAAATGACACAAAGGCATCAACCAGATCTCAGGAGTTTTGGGTTCTATCCTGTTAAGTCCTTTTTGAGTGTGGTTATGACAATAAATGCACTAGTACTTATAAAAGGGCAAGGGGGAGGCCGAAGCAGACATCGCTGTGTCGTTGACTATTTCCTCTTATTGACTTCAATATGCCTGCACCTAATGTCGCGTGTCCCGGTTACTATTTCCTCATATTGGAAAAGACATATTGGAGAAAGTGAAATCAAAGTTGGCTGTTAGTACACATCCTCCTTCTCTTTGGATCAAGTCAAACAATAAAAACAAATGCAAATTAAGAGCAAAGACTACTGTACATTAAAATTTATTAGTACACATTCCCCAGAAAATTTAAAATTGGTTTGGTAGGGGTGGAGACTTGATTAAAGCATCTTTCTAAACAATCATTTGACTTTATATTATTCCATCAGAATAATGATCAGTCATTTTACATCGTGCATCACATGACTATAGCAATTCCCATTTCTCTTTCCTGCATTTTCTCAGTTTTGGGATTGAAACTTTACACCCTTATATTATACTCCCACCGTCACAATTTAAGTGTTTAAGTTTGATTGAGAACAAAATTTAAGAAATAAATGAAGATTTTTGAATTTTGTGGTCTTAAATTGAGTGTGGAATCTAAATATAACAACAACAAACCCACTGTAATCCCACCAAGTGAGATCTGGGGAGAAGCAGAGTATACGCAGAGCTTACTACTACCATGGAGGTAGAGAGACTGTTTCCGATAGACCTTTAGCTCAAGGAAAATAACAGTTCAAAGCAATACAAAAAAAATGAAAAATGAAGAAGCCATGACAAAATACTATAGACAAAATGATAAATCATCCTGAACGTTAATCAAATTACATGATAAACAAAGTACAAAAAAACATATAGTAACCCAACTCAAAGGAAAAGAAATTGCCAAAGTAATACTTGACTAATAGTACGACTAATAGTACCGAAGGATAAGTGAGACAACTCTTGAATATCTAAATAATATTTTATCCTACTTGTATCCTCCATAGCTTCCTATCTCAGTTCATGTCCTCAATAAGCTAAAGGCTGCATCATGTTCAATCTAATCACTTCGTCCTAGTATTTCTTCGGCCTATCTGAACCTCACTTGAAACCATCCATAGTCAACCTCTCACACCTCCGCACTGGGGCATTAATGCATCTCCTCTGCACATGCCTAAACTATTTCAATCTCGTTTCTCACATCTTCTACTCTATCGAGACCAGTCCTCTCTTTCCTAATATGCCCACACATTTACCTTAACATCATCATCTTCACAACTTTCGTCTTCTAAATGTAGGGAGTTCTTAATTGGACAATACTCTGCTCCATACAACATAACCGGTGTAGTTAACCTTCTAAAGAACATGCCTTTAGGTTTTGGTCATACCTTCTTATCACAGAGGACTTCAAATGCGAGCCTTCATTTCATCCACCCTGCACAATTATAATGAGTGACTTCGTCACCAATCTCTCCATTTCCTTAGATAATAGACCCAAGATACTTGAAAATTTCTCTCTATCGAATGACCTTTGTATCAAGTTTGGTTGGTTTGGTTTGGGTTAAATAGGGAAAATAGGTAATTTAATTGAAATCAAGTATTTTGGTGGATCCCATCCATTTGAGGGGTAATTTTGTTAAATTTCATAACTGCATGAGTATAATTGGCCCGATAGTATAACGAGGGACAAATTTAAGTAATAAACAAAGGTAGAGGGGTATTTTGACCCTTTTCCCATGATTAAATTATGAAGTCATTTTGGGGATGCCTAAACTATGTGTTCGCTTATGGATTCATTCAACAAATCGAGTAATTTGGCTGGGATTGAGTTAGTTGTCATCTTGACTAGAACTGTGACTTTTTTCTTCTTCATAAAAAAACAAAAACTTAGCATCTACGTACGGTTGATGGATTCTAATTTTCTTCTATTTTTTCTCAGAGAAACCAAAACATAAGGAAAACAATAGAAAACAGTTCAACCCAGTTTCATTTTTTTGGTTTTTGGTGTTCAGGATCTAAGAGACAAATAGGTCATGCAAACATTGAACAACCAATTGATCCTAAATCTCTATTAGCAACAGCATTGTCACGAACCGAGCTGAGGACCTGGCCGCAACGAGCATCTTGAACCATGAAGTTCCGAGTGTCCTTTTCTATCTGTCAATTATGCACACCATTCATATACTATAAAGGAATGCGGAAAATATAATAAAATGGAAACATGGTCAATCTCTTAATTTAACTGAACAATTTCAAAGGGAGTTCTTAACATTCAAAACACATGACACCAGTCTGCGAAATCTCTAATGATACAAGAACCAACATACGTAATAAAACTGGGACAAGGCCCCCAGTCAGACCATGAATCAAAATAAAATAACAATAGCTCATAACTAGGCCTTCCGAAATAAGGGAGGCTCACCAACTGCAATTTCTGACCAAACAACTCTACGACTTAACGAGACTCCGGGACTGTGCCTCAGATCTTGAAATATAGAGGATCAATACAATTGTACTGGTACGCAGAGCAATCCAAAATAATGTACTTTTATACAACATAAGTGAGAGCAATTCATAAAATAATTTACATATCATATATGAAAAAAACACATGGGCATACTTTAAATGACTTTGAAATATTTTCTTAAAATCACAAACCACTCTTTATCTTACTTCTTAGCTAGATGGTACACCCTACAATTTGTAATTCTACGGGATATATGGAATCCGTCCTTGACTCAGTAGCCAAGCATCCAATCCAAGTTTGCCGCAAGGATTGGAGTATCTATAAGGAGAGACACACAAGACCACACAGCATGGTGCCATGATCCCCAATCAAATCAATATTTCATGGTAGTGCACAAGGCCACATAGCATGGCTCCTAACCATAGTACCAAATTGGAACGATATGAATCAAGGTACACAAGACCACAAAGCATGGTACCATAACCCCGTGTCGGCAAATCACGGTATCTATCATTGAGTATTTTAACTCGTGCTTTTTTCGGGTAACCATCTAACTCTCTTTAAGCCCATTTTAACCCTTTTCTAAACATGAATATTTCTGAATACAAAATTTAAATATATGAGTAAAATTTCTATTCTAGTCGGTTCTGAATCTGCTATGGCATTCATTTGTTTGGTATCGTCATACCAAGACTTGCAAGTCATATCTCTACGCCATACATTATTATATTACCGCTCTTTCATTCAAACAATGTTTAGGCCAGCAATTCATTCAGACAGTACAATAGGATTCATGTTTCAAACATATGTCAAACCATGCAAAGATTCTCTTTTTCAATATTTCAACAAATGATGGTCAATTTCTCAAAACAATCATATAATTCCTTTGATTATCACATTTAGCATTTAAAACAAGAAATTGTAACTCTCTTCAATTCTCAACCAACATAAAGTTCATATAAGATAGTAAAACCCTTGGTTCATGCTTTAAGACATGTACTTGAGTAATTCATAACATGTGAAATGAAGATGCTTCATAACAAGAGAGGGATTATCAATATTCATTCTCTCAATTCATATTTCAAAACATCAAATGCATACATATATATACAAGTACAAATCAAATTTAGGGGGGAAGGCCTTAAGATCAAAACCTAATATCATTGAAAGAGTTCATAATGCATGTTATTAATGTAATTCAAAACCCTTCATGAATAGACGATTTCTCAACATTTAAAACACTATTAAAAACATTTTCACCATGCCCATGTAGTTTAGGAAAAAACCCACGTACCTTATGTTGTTTAGTTGTAAAGATTGGACTCAAATCTTGACCCTTTTCTTGAAATCTTAAACTTAGTGGAAAACCCTAGTTTGATCTTGTTTTTTTAGAGTGGAGAGGATTTGAGATATTGAAAATTGATAGCCAAATGGATTATAACGCTTAAGATATGATTTATATTCGTGGGGTAGGTTTTAGGGTGAGGAAAAGACCAAAATACCCGTAAAGAAACCAAAGAAATCACAGATTTTCTTCAGTTGACGACCAAGGTTGATGGCCCGTCACTCAGTTGATAGCTCGTCACCTAGGTCATCACTTTTGAGCTGGATTATACCACTTACTGCCCTAGGCTGATGACTGAGGTTGATGGGTCGTCACTTAGTTGACGGCCTGTCAACTTGGTCGTCAACTTCGTCGTCATATTTTGGCAGACACACACTTCGAAGTAAAGTGAGCATAACTTTCTACTCCGATGTCAAATTTACGTGAAACTAGTTGCGCTGGAAAGAGGACTCAAAGATATTTCTTTTAGTATATGGTAGGACACATAATTCATTATATACTAGGAGTAATGGTCATCAAAAGTTGACCTAAGCTGAAACGTTCAATAAAACTTAATCGATAGAAATGTTCTCAACTCGTCTTTGAGTTAGGAGATATTTGTGATCTCAAATCATATCCAAAGGTATTCCCACACTATAGAATTTATCATGACATATATATTAACAAGGAATCATTTGATCCAGGTTTATACGCATAGGAACGATAGTTTAAATTCTAGCCCGAAGGAGCGGGGCATTACATTATCTTCCCCTTAGGATCATTCATCCCCGAATGATGGGTAGGGACTTTTTGAATCTCTAAAAGTGTAGAATAAAGAACGTAATATCTCTTTGAAAATATTTCTCTCAATAAAATTTGCAAAGGCATCAAACGAGCTTCATGATAACCCCTAGGGAGACGTATAGACACAAAACATGAGATAACTAAACTTGACATCGACATGATCTTGGCATGTGTTTTATGGAACATGATCAAAACGTTGTAAGGCATGATTTTTTCATAAGAGTCCTCGACCTGATTAAGACTGGTACAAGACATGAGATGAGATTCTCGCAGGACATAAGAATAGAAGCATTCTCCATCTTACAAGCTATAACGAAAAGACTTAAACTTAAAGACACTACTTTTCTATGCCCCAAACAATAAATTACATGCCTCATCATTTCCAACATACCATTCTCCAAATACACATATAACCATACGATTTTGACTCCCACTATATAATACTCATATATTGAAGCCTAACTTGGAAAAAAGAGGTGCTAGTTTAAGTTATGGGACTCCATACTCTACATCCCTTTAAGAAGATTTACTTCACCTTATCACTCTTTTCAAACACACTTAAGTTTTAAATCTAGGAGTTCTAACCATACGGTGCATTGGCTTGTGTTTTCATCAATCACATATTTCAAGCCTATCATTATTACACTCACCTCAAGGATCTCCCACTAAGACCAACAATTTCAAACACACACACATAAACTTTCGCCGCAGATCTACTTCTTAACTATTTCACATAACAAAAGTATTTCTCCTCCTTTCCTCCTTCTCCTATAATTTTCGCTAAAGAAATCACATCAAAAGTTTCTACATTCAAGAACATCTACTCCCCCGCCTAACACACTACTACGCTTCTACAAATACCATCATACTAACATTCGGAGGGTCATTGAGGGACCCGAGCATAAGCATCATGAATAAGAGAAATTTCAGGAACTACCATAATTCACCATCTCCCTTTTAGATCAAAGTCACAGTCCTAGACTTACGGACATATCCCCTCATTAAATCTATAACCATAACTTTCAACACAATGGGGTACCACCATACACATAAATGCAAAACTCTCCACTTTTAACTATGCTCTAAAGGTATTGCTTTCCAAGAATGCTACTCTAAATTTTGCTATCCTTTATAGTCGTCAACCTACAACTCATAGTCTCATGAGCATACCCATCCTCATTCCTTATTACATAAAAATCCACTCACCACTACTTAACACTCTAACATTAGACCACTAATCACATAACCCACAGCATAATAAAATTTATAAAACTATCCCAAAGGCACATACCTTCTACTTATATTTCCTTAATTCAGCTCTAAAGAACATCACACCACACTACTTAGTCTTCCCCATACTACAAAATTCAAGAATAAGAACTAGGTATAAAACACTTATACACATAAAACTTTATGTAACGACATTCTACCTGGGGGGTCAGCTTATTCTCCTTTACCCACGCTCTTATCCTCTTAATGACTCAACCATAATTTATCGTTATAACACTAGTCTCGTGTATACATACACACATATATGTATATATATATATCATAATTATCCTCTCCTTATTCCACAAGTTACCAACCTAGGTTATTTCAAATATTGCATCAAGCCCACTAATTCCTTTCCACAAGACACACATTAACAATCTTAAGCTACTATTTCCACCACTATGCTCCACATCTTATTGTCTAACAACACCAATCATATGAAGTATGCCGATACATAAAAATCATGGGAGAAAATCTATAACATATTCGTAATAATATCTGGCGAGGCCTCCGCATCCTGGTGGTTAGATAAGGCATATAACCAATTGCGACCACCACCGGTAGCTGATGTCGTACCCTTAGGAAGAAGAGTTTTGGGTGTTGCTTGGGACTTAGATCCCCCTATATTCCCTATAGCTGAGGGACAGTCCCTCTAAGTATGGCCCATTTGGCCATAAGAATAACACGTCTGAATCTCATAATAACACTTTCCTGGATGATTCCTCCCACAATTGCTACATGAGGGTGTGACCTAAAAGGATAAGTCACACTCTCCTGGGACTGGGTGCCATGAGATCCAGGCCTATCTCCTAACTGGAACCACTATTCACCCAAAGGCCTGGGCGTAAGTGCACTTGCTAAAGACTAAGCATTGGTCTAAAACTTCTTTTTAGACCACCTATTTCCCTAATTAACACCTTGGTGCTGACTGTTATTTTGATCTGTGGATCTAGCTCTCTTAGCTTCTCTTTTATTTCCCCTTACCTCAGCCAACCTCTTCTTTTGCTCTTTTACCTGCTTCATGTGCACTGATAACCTAGAGAAATCCTTATATTTATTTAGCAGTGCTCCCTTACATTCCAACACCAGATCATCCGAAAGATTGGATACAAACTTCCTCATGTGAGCTCTTATGTTATCCGCTAATTCTGGAGCATACCTGGATAGTTGGATGAACTTCAATGTATACTCATTGACACTTATTTTCCTATGCTTCAGATTTATAAATTCTTCAGCCTTTGCTTTCCTCAATTCCTGGGGAAAGAAGCGATCTAAGAAAGCCTCTACAAACTTATCCCACATAGAAGGCTCAACATCACTACCCTTAGAATCCTTTCATTCATTATACCACTGATTGGACACATCCTTCAACTAATAGGTTACCAACTCAACCCCTTCAACTTCATTCACATGCATAACTCTAAAAATTTTCTCCAGTTCATCAATGAACCCTTGGGGGTCCTCCTCAACCTTCATGCCAGTAAACATAGGTGGGTTCATCCTAATAAATTTATCAGCCCGTGTAACCTCAGATGAACCAGACACAGAACCCATATCTTCAGACCGACGGGTTTGAGAGGCCACTAACTAAACAATCATATGGATGGACTATCGAAACTCAACATTTGAAACTTCTCTCTGAGAAGGCTGAGAATGGTTGACACCAATCTTTGGAGCCCGAGGTAGACTAGTCAAAACTAGAGAAACTCCCAGAGTAGTAACAAACTCCGAGGTACGAGCTCTATTACGGGTCCGCATCCTATGAGTGGGACAAACATCCTCCGCTTGAGTGTTTTGTTCGTTGGTCCTACGAGGAGGCATGATCAATTTTCTAAAATGTAGAGAATCATTAGTTAGAGGACATTCAGACTCTACAACACAGACTAAATCATGAAAGAAAGAGAGAAACATTCCTAAACGCCTTGTAACCTCTTGATTATAAGTATAATGTGCTACACATCCATAAATAGGACTCTACCCGATGCGATCTCGCAGACATCCTAGGACCATGAACCTGGTTTTGATACCAAGTTTGTCATTACCCGAGGCCCTGGCCGTGATGAGCATCCCGAACCATGAAGGCCCAAGTGCCCTTTTCTATTTGGCAATCATGCAAACCATTCATATAATATAAAGAAATACAGAAAATATAATAAGACAGAAATATAGTCTATATCTTAGTTCAACTGAACAATTTCAAAGGGAGTTCTTAACATTCAAAATACATGACACCAGTAAGCGAAATCTCTAATGATACAAAAACCAACATACGTAATAAAACTGGAACAAGGCCCTTAGTCAAAACATGAATTAAAATAAAATAACAATAGCTCATAACTAGGTCTTCCGAAATAAGGGAGGCTCACCAACTGCAACTTCTGACCAAACAACTCTGCTTCTTAACAGGACCCCGGGATTGTGCTCAGATCCTAAAATATAGGGGGTCAATACAATTGTACTAGTACGCAGAGCAATCCAAAATAATGTACTTTTATACAACATAAGTGAGAGCAATTCATAAAATAGTTTACATACCATATATGAAAAAAACACATAGGCATACTTTAAATGACTTTGAAACATTTCCTTGAAATCATGAACCACTCTTTATGTTACTTCTGAACTAGATGGTACACCCTAAAGTTTGTAATTACACGGGCTATATGGAATCCGTTCTTGACTCGGAGGCCAAGCCTCCAATCCAAGTTTTTCATAAAGATTGGAGTATCTATAAGGGGAGACAAGCAAGACCACACAACATGGTGCCATGATCCCCAATCAAATAAACATGTCATGGTAGTGCACAAGACCACATAGCATGGATCCTAACCATAGTCCCAAATTGGGAGACATGAATCAAGGTACACAAGACCACAGAGCATGGTACCATAACCCCGTGTCGGCAAATCACAATTTCTAGCATTGAGTCTTTCAACTCGTGTTTTCTTCGGGTAACCAATTAATTGTCATTAATCCCATTTTTAACCCTTTTCTAAACATGCATCTTTTTGAATACAAAATTTAAAAATTTGAGGAAAACTTGTATTTTAGTCTGTTCTGAATCTGCTATGGCATTCATCTGTTTGGTATCGTCATACCAAGACTTGCAAGTCATATCTCTACGCCATACATTAGCATATTGCCGCACTTTCATTCAAATAAAGTTTAGAATACCAAGTCATTCAAACAGTATAATAGGATTCATGTTTCAAACATATGTCAAACAATGCAAAGATTCTCTTTTTCAACATTTTAACAAATGGTGGTCAATTTCTCAAAATAATCATGCAATTCCTTTGGTTATCACATTTAGCTTTTAAAACAAGAAAATATCCCTCTATTCAATTCTTAACCAATATAAAGTTCATATAATATAGTAAAACCCTTGGTTCATGCTTTAAGACATACAGTTGAGTAATTCATAACATGTGAAATCAAGATTCTTCATAACAAGAGAGGGATTATCAATATTCATGCTCTCAATTCATATTTTAAAGCATCACACACACACACACACACACACACACACATATATATATATATATATATATATATGAGTACAAATCAAATTTAGGGGGTAAGGCCTCAAGACCAAAACCTTATATCATTAAAAGAGTTTATAATTTATGCTTTTTAATGTAATTCAAAACCCTTCATGAATACATGATTTCTCAATATTCAAAATACTATTAAAAATATTTTCACCATGACTATGTAGTTTAGGAAAAACCCCACATACCTTATGTTATTTGGTTGTGAAGATTGGACTCAAATATTGACCCTTTTCTTAAAATCTTAAATTTAGTGGAAAATCCTAGTTTGATCCTTTTTTTTAGAGTGGAAAGGATTTGAGCTGTTGAAAACTGATAGCAAAATAGATTATAACACTTAGGATAAAATTTATATTCGTCGGGTAGGTTTTAGGGTGAGGAAAATACCAAAATACCCCTAAAGAAACCAAAGAAATCATAGATTTTCTTCAGTTGATGACCAAGCCCATCACTCAGGTGATAGCTCGTCACCTAGTTCATCACTTTTCGGCTGGATTTTACCACTTAATTCCCTAGGATGATGACTAGGGTTGATGGGTCATCACTTAGTTGACGGCCCATCAACTTTGTCATCACCTAGTTGATAGGTCGTTAACTTCATCTTCACATTTTGGCAGACAGACACTTCGAAGTAAAACGAGCATAACTTTCTACTCCGATTCGAATTTAGGTGAAACCAGTTGTGTTGGAAAGATGACTCAAAAATATTTCTTTTGGTATATGGTAGGAAACATAAATCATTATATACTAGGCGTAAGGTCATTGAAAGTTGATTCAAGCTGAAACGTTCAATAAAACTTAATCCATAGAAATTTTCTCAACTCGTCTTTGAGTTAGGAGATATTTGTGACCTTAAATCATATCCAAAGGTATTCCAATACTATATAATTTATCATAACTTATATATTAACAAAGAATCATTTGATTCGGGTCTATATGCGTAGGAATGATTGTTTAAATTCTATCCCGAAGGAGCGGGGTGTTACAAAAATGTACTTTTTCAACTACCTTTTCTGGAAACTGATGTGTACCATTGTATTAGTATTTGGTGTTATTTTCGGCATTGATTCTAACTTGATCTTAATTACTAACATGAAATAAATGTGATGTGACATAACAATATGAAAGTTTAGGAGGGCCTTGATACAAATCTTAGTGTGTATTAAGAGATTACAGCTAACACAAAGACAATAAGTTGATCAACAAAGTGCTAGTGAATAAAAAATGGCCGCACACGACTTAACTAGGCTTCTAACACTTGGTTTTTGAACTAGAAAATTAGTGGAACAACTAGAACAACAAATAACAACAATTCTAGTGAATTGAAAGATCCCTACATAGATTCACTAGACTTTTAGATTCAATAACAAAATGATAACAAAATTACAAGAGATAGAAACTTGACATACAATATTCAATGATCTAAGAACCCTAACAATGAGAAAGGACCCTAAGACTAATGTATATCAACACCAAGTTATTATTTGGACCAAGATGAACTCAAAGAACCCTAAGATCCTAGTTTCTAGCCAAGATACAATACAAGTATCACTCAACTTGTGAGGGGCAATTTGGACTTCTCCAATGGAAGAGAGAAGTTATCAATATTACAAATGTAGTTGTCGTCTTCAATATTATGATTGAACTAAAGAGAAATAACCCTAACACGTGTCTTATATAGTGTATTACAAATAAGAGACAAAAGGACCAAGATACCCTTGGCATCAAAGGGGCATGTTTGGGGTGCTTTGGAGGGATTCTTTACACTTCAATAAGTATAGGCCGTTAGATGGACTCACAAGGACCTCACACATGGCAAATGATATGAACAAGGCTTGTAGTCTTTGCAACTCACGTGCTTGGATTCGTGTGAAGGGTCTCAAGCCAGGAATACTCATATCATCCTCTCCATCTTTAAGGGAATTTGTCCTTAAATTCAAATTATTGCCATCCTTCACTGTTTCCACCCGAGAGAGGTCACACATGTTGAAAGTGTTTTGCACTTGATATTCCGGGGGTAGATCAATTTTGTAGGCATTTTCGTTGATACTTTATAGCACTTGGAAAGGATCATCACCACATGGCATCAACTTAGCATTCCTTTGAGACGGAAACCGATCCTTCCTATAGTGCAGCCACACCCAATCTCTCGGTTCAAGAATGAGATTTATTCTTCCCTTGTTGGCTCTTCTTGTAACTTTTGTTTTTTTTTCTCCAACCGCAACGTCACATTCTCATGTAGCTTCTTCATGGCCTAGGCCCATTTGATTTCATCTAAGCTTATCACAAGATCACTTGGCAAAGGGATTAAATCCAAAGAGGTAAGGGGATTGAGGCCGTATACACACTCAAAGGGTGTCATTCCCATACTTGAGTGTATGAAATGATTATAAGAAAACTCAATCAACGGTAAGTGCTCCTCCCAAGAAGTCATTTTTCCTTTAACCATGGATCGTAGCATAGACCCTAAGGTCGTATTTACTACTTTCATTTTGCCATCGATTTGTAGGTGGCATGAAGTCGAAAACAATAATTTGGTACCAAGACTACCCCACATGAACTTGTTAAAGTGGCTTAGGAATTTAGAATCCCTATCACTCTCCATAGTCCTTGGAACACCATGAAGTTTCATAACATTCTTAACAAACAAAGAGGCTACACTAGGTGTATCATAACATTTAGAACAAGCAATAAAGTGAGCCATCTTAAAAAATTAATCTACCACCACAAAAATACTATCTCGCCCTGCCTAGTCCAAGAAGATCCTAACACGAAATCCATTGATATGTTAAGCCAAGGACGCAAGGAGGTGCACAGTGGGGTGTACAACCTATAGGGTTGGAGCAGAAACTTGGCTCCTTTACACTCAGCACATTGGACTCAAATTCGATCCACATCCTTGTGCATTCTAGGCCAATAAAATTATTCTTATATGATTTTGAGAGTCTTCTCGACCCTAAAATGGCCTATTAGACCACCATTGTATGCTTCCCTCACAAGAAATTCTCTCCATGAACTTGAGGGAACACACAATCATCTACCCTTAAATAAGTATCCATCAAATTTGGTATAGGGATAGAAACCTCTATTCGCCACCCATTATTCCCTACCCAAGTCTTCATATTCCTTATAGATAGGAGCGAAGTGAGGGTCCTCGGGATACAATGACTTGAGACTCTCAAAACCCATCAATTTAAATGATAAAGTGGACACAAGAACATGCTTTTGAGATAAAGCATCGGCTACCACATTGTCTTTACCCTTTTTGTAATGGATAACATAAGGGAAAGTTTCAAGAAATTCAATCCATTTGGCATGCCGTCGGTTAAGCTTGTCTTGTGCTCGTAGATGCTTCAAGGATTCATGATCCAGTAGGATCACAAATTCTTTAGGCCACAAATAATGTTGCCAAGTGGCCAAGGCTCTAATCAAGGAATACAACTCTAAATCGTATGTAGAGTATTTTAGAGTTTCTCCTTTGAGCTTTTCGCTAAAGTAGGCAATAGGCTTTAATTATTGCATTAAAACTGCGCCTATGCCAACTTTTCTAGCATCATATTTGACCTCAAAAGTCTTATCAAAATTCAGCAATTATAGCAAAGGGGCCGAGATGAGCATAACTTTCAAGTCCTTAAAGGCCTTAGCTTGTTCATCTTCCCACTTGAAAGGCAGATCCTTTTTAATCACTTCGGTCAAGGGGGCAACAATGGTGCTAAATCCTTTGACAAAACGTCTATAACAACTAGCCAACCCATGGAAGCTTCTTACTTCACCTACGGTTTTGGGTGTTGGCCAATTTTTAATAGTGTCAATCTTAGATTCATCCACTTCAAACCCTCTTGAGCTCACGACAAACCCGAGAAACATAACCTTATAGATGCCAAGAAAATATTTTTCTAGATTAGCATATAACTTTTCATTTTGGAGGACATCAAACACACATTGTAAATGCTTTACATGCTCATCTAAGGACCTACTATACACCAACACATCATCAAAGTATACAATAACAAACTTTCTGATAAATGGCTTCATCACATGACTCATTAGCCTCATGAAAGTACTTGGATCATTTTTTAGGCCGAGTGGCATAACCATCCATTCATAGAGACTAAATTTGGTTTTGAAGGTAGTTTTTCATTCATCACCTGGTTGAATACGTATTTGGTGATAGCCACTCCTCAAATAAATCTTAGAAAACAAATACGAACCACTCAATTCATCAAGTATATAATCTAGCCTAGGAATAGGGTAATGATATTTTACTGTAGTTTTGTTGATGGCTCGGCAATCTATGCACATATGCCAAATCCCATCTTTCTTGGGCACTAGTAGTACCGGTACCGCACAAGGGCTCATACTCTCCTTGATATACCCTTTGTTGAGGATTTCCTCAAATTGGCGTTGCAATTCCTTAGTATCCATCGTATTGCATCTATAAGTCGGTTTGTTGGGAAATTGTGAACCCAATACAAGATATATTTGGTGCTCAATTCCCCGAAGTAGGGTCAATCCCTGTGGTAATTCCTCTAGGAAGACATCTTTATAATCCTGTAAAACATGAGAAATATAAGGAGAAATGGAAATGTTAGCGGGGTTAGCATTAAAACAATGAGCCAAGAGGAGCATCGAAGTATCCTCTTCATGATCCATAAATAGTTCTTTCCTCCTAGCCATCATCACCATACTCCTTTGCCCTTTAGAATTTAGGGAACCCTCGACTTCCCCTACCTCCACTCTCGAGTTCTTCTCTTTTTTTTATTACCTCTGGGCTCCTCTCTACTTCCCTCACTCTCATATTTTTTCCCTCCTCTCTTAATTCCCTCATCTTTTAGTTTAATTTATTCACTTGGGAAGGCAATAACAGATAAAGTGTGACCATTTATCCATCTTTCTCAAGCGTATATTGATTGGAGCTTTTATCATATTTGGTCAACCTATCGTATTACCAAGGTCTTTCCAACAACACGTGATAAGCTTCCATTGGTATCACATCACAAAGCAACTCATCGTGGTAGTTGGCTACCTTGAAATGTATCACACATTGCCTTATAACCTTTTTATTTGCTACATTAATTCAACCATTGCAACTTGTAAGGGCTAGTGTGAGCTGTAGTCAAAAATTTCAAAAAGTTCACCATTGCAACACTAACCATATTTGCACAACTATCGCTATCTATCACCATAGTGCATACACGTTCCTTTGTATACACTTCCCTTTATAATACATTTAGTATGGAATACATTCTCCTATTGGCTAGGATCATCTATCGCCTTACTAATCATAACACACCTCACTACAAAGTTTGGAATAATACACTTCCTTTCTTTCGAATAAGCATCCTAACAATCATCATCATCATCATGTGGCTCTCTCTCGACCGTATTTCCATATTGAGGTTCGGCGTCACTCTCATCACCCTTAATACCTACTTCTTTACTAAGGAAATACAATCTACCTTCCCTTAGGATTACATTGCATCAGTTAGGTTATTCATTGGCTTTATACCCTCAACCTTGGGACTTGAAGCATTGGAACCCTTTAAGATTAGGATACTTGTGAGCTTCTTGCCTCGAAGGGATTTTATGGACTATTTTGGACTAGGGTAGCCTTGTAGTGGCGGGTTGATCCTTGTTTTTGGGCCAACCCTTAGAAGATTGAACCATATCCTTGCCTCTCAGCCAACCCGAGGTTGATTGTCCCTTTGCTTTGAATGATGACCTCTCTTCAAGTTCCCTTTCAATCTCAAGAGCCGTTTGGAAAATACCTTTAACGGTATCAAACTTGTGAATTATCAAGTAAGTGGAGCTATCTTTGTTTAACTCATACTTGAACCGAATGATGTCATGACTAATTTGTTGCTTATGATGATCAAGTTTCAACATGAGTTGTGGAAAGTCATCTTAATATGCCATCACACTTCGATTCCCTTGCCATAAGTTGTATAATCTAGCAAGTAACTCATGCCGATAACTCTCGAGAAGGTATTGTTATCTCATTAGGTACCTTAACCAAAACCAAGGTGGTGGTTGTCCATCAATCAACTCATTAACAAACCGTTTGACGTATTCCAACCATGTGTTAGCATAACCTTCAAAGTGAGCTATGGCATAGCAAATCTTCTTCTCCTTCGATATGTAGTTCACTTGAAACACCTTGTCATAAGAAGATTTCCAAGCTAAGTAGACCTCGGGGTCACTTTCACCTTTAAAGATTGGTAGGATCAACTTAATGATGTTGATTTCTATATATCTCTCTTGGTGTTAGTTTTCTCTCTCTTTATACCCTCGGTATCTCCTTGGATCCACATGAACCCCTTCTTATCTTCTCTTCCCTCACGCAGGCATCGTTAAAGTCTCCATACCCTTCATAATCCTCTCAACCATATTCCTTAAAGTGGATGGGACAGTTTTAGACATTTGAAACTTGATCAGGAGGAATTGGATTTTTTGGAGGTGATGGTCTTTGGTTTAGTGGAGCTTGGAAGGTAGGGTTTGGATTTTGTGGAGGTATTGGATGTATAAGTCCCTCTTGCGGAACTTTAGAAGTTTGGGAATATGTTTGTCTATTGGAGTCACGGGTTAGAGGGATATGTGTGGTTTGACTTATAGCATTTAGTGGAGCTAGTGAAGGATTTGGCATTTGGGGCCATATTTTGGGAGTAACGGCAGCGGAGGAGTTCCTATCATGTCCACTTAAAGAAACATATTGAGGATTAGAAGGGCGAGAGTTACTTTGAATCTCTACTTGTTCTAACCTTCCACTAATAGTCATCACTTCTTCCCTTATGGCTCCAACCTCTGTACTCAACCTTTCAAGAGTTTGGGTCATAGCTTCAAGAGTGACCCTCATAGTTTCCATATCATTATAATACATGGTTTGAGACGTGGTTACCTCCATTTTCAAGGTATCACTTACACAAGAAATATACAAGTTAGTTTAAAAGCCTTCGCCTCGCTCACACTCTCTCAGTTACTCACACTCGAGCTCCACAAGTGTTGTAGATTGGCTAGTAACCAATGAATCCTTAAGGTATGAGTATGCTCTTGTCCGGAGTGGATTATTATTTGAAACACAAAGAATTCTCATAGTAATAGAGCCAAGAGTTACAACGTATTCAAATGACAAAAGCACACAAATAAACGTTAACACGAACGCAAGGCTTCAAAGGACTAATTGACAAGCTAGTAGGAATGTACTAGTTTGTTAATTAGTTCTCAAGTAAATTAGAAGTAATCTATAATTAGAAACTAGATCATCCAAATTTGAGCTTAATTACCACGTGATCAGTAACTAGGGTGATGTGGCAGCATGTCATTGGCCATGGGTCCATATATGTTGTTCATCAATTTGAAGTCTTAGTCCCTTTATATCATTTATAATGGATGACTTGTTATTGGGAGGGAAACATAAAGTCTTGTAACTTTTTCAACTTTTTTCAAACTCAAAAGGTGATGTTTGACCTCACTAGTTCCATAAGACAAGGTTCCTTGTTTTAAGGAAAAATGGTTGTCAAGTCTTGAAAAGGTGATGTTGGCAGGTCTTCTCACAAACAATTTTTAACTTTGTTTTACAACCTTTTTGGATCTATTACTCTTTATAGAAGTTAAGACATAGGATGAAGAGAAGTTTAAGATGAACAAAACATCAACACCTTTAAGAACATAACAATAATACACCACAATGGTCACTCCAACGTCCCAACGCAAGCCAAACTCACGACCACTTCAAGTTTTCACAAAAACAAGTCTTTTCTTATTAAGCTCAACTTTAGATTTAGACACGTTTTTGTGTTGGTGAGGAAAAAACCAACACAAGAAATAAACTAAACAAGTAAAATCTTTTATAGATCAACAACCAACTCCCGGCCAAGATGTTCAAGAACACACTTTGGGTAAGAGCTTCCCAAGATTGGTTTTGTAAGAACAAAACCAAGCCTTGAGCTTTGGCACCAAATAATACAAAACTAAGTGTGTATCAATATATTCCAGCCAACACATGGACAACAAGTTGATAAACAAAGTTCCAGTGAATAAAAAATGGCTACACACGGCTTCACTAGGCTTCCAACACTTGATTTTGGAATTAGAAAATGAGTGGAACAACAAGAACAACAAATAACAACAATGCTAGTAAATCGAAAGAGCCCTACACGAATTCGCTAGACTTTTAGATTCAACAATACAATGATAATAAGATTACAAGAGATAGAAACTTGACATACAATATTCAATGATCTAAGAGCCCTAACAATAAGAAAGGACCCTAAGACTAATGAATATCAACACCAAGTTCTTACTTGGACCAAGAGTAACTCAAAGACCCCCAAGATCCTAGTTTCTAGCCAAGATACAACACAAGTATCACTCAACTTGTGAGGGACGGTTTGGACTTCTCCAATGAAAGAGAGAAGTTATCAATATTACAAATGTAGTTGTGGTATTCAATATTATAAGTGAACTAAAGAAAAATAACCCTAACACATGTATTATATAGTCTATTACACATAAAAGACAAAAGGACCAAGATACCCTTGGCATCAAAAGGGCAGGTTTGGGGTGCTTTGGAGGGCCTCTTCACACTTTAATAAGTGTAGGCCCATAGATGGACTCACAAGGCCCTCACACACAGCCAATGATGTGAACAAGGCTTGGAGTCTTTGCAACTCACGTGTTTGGCTTTGTGTGAAAGGTATCAAGCTAGGAATATATGTATCAGGCCTGTACTAAAAACATTTAGACATGAATTATGCACTTTAGTGTGTTCATTGGAAATAAAAGTTGTATGCGTTGTTTTCCACTCAAAATGACTTTCTTCATATCAAACACAGAACATTTGTTGATGGAATCATTTTGATGCAATTCAAATGTACTTCCTTTTGAGGTTAGATTACGTCAGGCGAAGAAGGCATGTAACGATATTTGAGTTGGTAAATTAGAATTCTAATGATTGATTAGTTTGGCATGCATTGTGTGTCTTGTAGTAAAAATGGTGTATTTATAGTTTGTAGAATCTTTCTAAAACCAGAAAAACCAGGCATTGAATCAAAAAATAAATAAATTAATGTAACACCCTGCACCTTCGAGCTAGAATTTAAACCATCGTTCCTTTGAGTATAGAATTGAAGTCTTTCAGTAAAAAGTTTCCCAAGAAAAGTGTCAAGATTAAGGTTCTATTCCTTATTTGGAACATAAGGTACGTGGCGTTTTCCTAAACTACATGGGCATGGTAAAATCATTTTAATAATGTTTTGAATATTAAGAAAATCATATTTTTATGAAGCATTCTTGAATTTCATTAAAAAGCATGCATTGTGAACTCTTGCAATGATGTAATGTTTTGGTCTTGAGGCCTTCCTATAAATTTGATTCGTACTCGTATATAAGTATGTATGCGTTTGAGTTCGAATGTTGAATTGAGAGCATGAACATATATAACCCCTCTCTTATTATAAATCATCTTGTTTTCATATGTCATGAATTATTCAATTGCATATTGAGAAGCATAATGTAAATGTCTTTATTATTATTTAAGACTTGATTTTGGCTATGAACTGAAGAGAGGGTGTTTTATAATATAAATGAAAAGGGATGAGTTAAAGAGTTGCAGGACTTTCCACAAAGTAATGGACCACCATATGTTTAGGAGTTGAATGAGAGGATCTTTGCATAAGTTTCATGTAATCCGATATACAAATCTTATTGTACTGTTTGAATGACTTGGTGGTATAAATATTATTTTAAATGAAAGAGCTGCAACATGATAATGTATGACTTAGAGATATGACTTGCAAGTCTTGGTATAACGATACCAAACTGAAGAGTGCCATAACAAAATCAGATGTCTATTAGATTTTGATTTCAAAGAATGCATATCTTAAAGAGACAAAAATGAGATTAAAGAGAGTTAGGTGGTTACCCGAAGAAGAAATTTGAGTACAAGGGCTCATTACTGGGAATCATATTTTGTCGATGCAGGTTTATTATGTCCCTAAGAGGGACCGTATGCTAGCTTAGTGCCCCTTGGCATATTAGAGATAGATACTCCAACCTTTCAAACTTGGGTTGGGGGCTTGGCCACCGAGTTAAGGGTGGATTTCATAGAGCCCATGTAATTGTAGAGTTGTAGGGTGTACCACCTAGCTCAGAAGTAACACAAAGAGTGAGTCGTGGTTTCAAAAAAATGTTTAAAAATCTTTTAATTATGACCATGCATTTTTACATATCATATGTAAAGTGTTTTATGAAATGCTCTCATTTATATTGTATAAAAGTACCTTATTTTGGATTGCTCTGCATACCAGTACATCTGTATTGACCCCCTATATTTTAGGATCTGAGCTATAGTCTCGGGGGACCGCTAAGCAGTAGATTGGTGTGTCTGATATTTGTAGTTGGTGAGCCTTACCTTTTCTGGAAGGCCTGGTTATTAGACATTGTTATTTTATTTTGACATATGGTATGACTGGGAGCCTTGTCCTAGTTTTAAACGTATGTTAATTCTTGTATTGTTAGAGATTTCGCAGACGGGTGTCAGATTATTTGAATGTTAAGAGTTTCCTTCGTATTGTCCAGTTGAATTATGAAATTGACCATGTTTCATATGTTAAAACTTTAGCATTTCTTTGTATTATTTGAATATTGTGCATGATTGTCAGGGAGTAAAAGGGCACTTGGGCCTTCATGGTTCGGGATGCTCATCGCGGCCAGAGTCTCGGCTCGGGTCATGACAATTAAGGACTAAATGCGTAAGGAATTTGTGAATTGCATGCATGAAATATATTAAAGCTAGTTAGATAAATGAACTCCTTTGCTAGGCAAGGATGAGTAGGAAAACATTAAAATGTAGACAATAGAGCCATATACCATTTTCAATATCATAATTTAACATATGTATCTCAAACACTTAACAAATCGATACTCCTTGTGTTTCACATTATTTCCAGAATAGGAATTGGACATTCTACAAGTACTGAATAAGATCTCCTAATACCTTCAACTGATTATAAGAAATGTATTTAAGTGTTTGTAGATTTATGAGTTTGTAAACTTACAGCGTTTCTCATATCAAGCAATTTTATGGATAAGGTAGGTTAAATTTTATCAACAATGTACCAAGATGGTACACAAATTACAGCAGAAAGAAAAACTCAGACCAATCGAATACATTAGTAATAATATAAATACAATAGTTTTTGACCAGTGAAATATGAGTCTATGTCTTAAAAGAATCTCTTGTTTCTCACCAACAATAAAGTCCATAAAATAGAATTGTTCTCCAAATTTGTTTCAGCCTTTTTGTTGTCTCCTAATTCTGCCAGCATTCCAGCATATCCTTAACATAATCTGGCATCAAGTTATGCAATATCAGGGATAAATAATATTTGTAGTTAATGGCTAGAAATTGGGATGATGATAGGGGTGTCATGGGCTCGATACTATTTACTAGAAGCCAAGTTCGGGAACTACAAAGACTTCAAGGTGCATTTATGAAAATGGATGCGGTTTAGCTTGTTGTGAATTCAACCAAGGGAGTGTACGCCTTGACATGTGAGGGGTGACATTAGGTGATCAAAATACACCCAAGTCTGCCCTAAAACACTCCACACCCGCCATCTGTAACGCCCTGAGTTTGTACCCCGAATGCTACACAGTGCTTACGACCCAGAAGGACCACAAGCTAACCTTTGACTGATATCTGCTATGAGCACTGAAACATGATACTGTAATAAATGCGGAATAATAGGTTCAATAAAAAACCTACATGAACAATCCTAAATCCGTAACAACAAGACAACAAGACGACACTAGAATCAAACACAAATGGAAAACGATAAAAGATAGGTAGCTTGACACAAAGAGAATATGAAATGTAGCAACTAAAGAGTGTATCAAAATATAAAACCTCTACAAATCACATTAGCAAGCATCAAGTTCTTACGCAAACATAAGAGGAACTCGGTTCACTAAAGCACTCACGTTTCTAGTCGTTTCACAACACAAATGGAATCTTTCACTTGTGATGTTCAAATGTTTGGTGGTCTACTATATTCTTGAGAGGAAAGTGATGTTCAATATTACAAGTGATTTCAAGAATAATCTAACTAAGGAACAAGACTAAGGAAAATATTTAAATAGTCTAGTACAAAGGACCCCTTTACCCTTAATGAAGGGGTGGCGGGTGTGGAGTGTTTTGGGACAGACTTGGGTGTATTTTTAGCTCCTAAGGTCATCCCTCACATGTAAAGGCGTACACTCCCTTGCGTGAGTATGCAACAAGCTCAAGAGCGTCTATTTTTATAAATGTGCCTTGAAGTCTTTGTAGTTCTCGAGCTTGGCTTATAGTAAATGGTCTCGAACCCATGACACCCATATCATCCTCTCCATCTTGAGAGTAGTTTAACCTCAAACTCACGGGTTCTTCATCTTCAATGGTATCAATCCGTGAGAGACACACACGTTAAACGTGTTATGCACTTGGTATTCCAGAGGCAAGTCAATCTTGTAAGCATTATTGTTGATTCTTTCAAGAACCTGGAATGGACCATATCCTCATGGCAACAACTTTCCCTTTCTTTGGTTGGGAAATTGGTCTTTTCGTAGGTGTACCCATACCCAATCTCCCGGCTAAAGCATAAGGTATCTTCTTTCCTTGTTGACTCATTTGACCATCTCTTCCTTTTTCTTTTCAAGTTGCAACCTCACCTTCTCATGTAAGCTTTTCATAGCTTCGGCCCTCTTGTTTCCATCTAAGCTAACAATAATATCACTTGGTAAAGGGGTTAGATCCAAGGGGGTTAGGGGGTTGAAGCCATAGACACATTCAAAGGATGTGATGCCTGTACTTGAATGGATCACCTGATTGTAAGCAAATTCTATGAGTGGTAGGTGATCCTCCCAAGATGTCTACTTACCTTTAACCATGGAATGTATCATAGAACCCAAGGTTCTATTTACTAATTCCGTTTGGCCATCGATTGTGGGTGGCAAGACGTAGAAAATAACAACTTGGTACCGAGCCTACCCATATTGACTTCCAAAAGTGACTAAGGAACTTGGAGTCCCTATCACTTACAATGGTATTTGGAATGCCGTGCAACTTAACAACATGTTCAATAAACAAAGAAGCTACACTAACCGTATCTTCACTATTTTTGCAAGGAATAAAGTATGCCATTTTGGAGAAACAATCAACAACAACAAAGATGCTATCCCGGCCCCTTTGAGTCCGTGGAAGCCCCAATATGAAATCCATCGAAATATCAAACCACAGACGTAATGGAGTGGAAAGCTGGGTGTACAACCTGTGAAAAAGGAGCCTAGACTTATTACTCCTACAATCCATGAATTGGCGGCAAACTTTCACAACATATTTGCGCATCCTTGGCCAATAGAATTGTTCCTCCAATATTCTAAGGGTCTTATCAATTTTAAATTGACCCATGAGACCGCCGTCGTGTTCCTCCTTCACAAATAATTCTCTCCAAGAGCTAGAAGGTACACATAATTGTCTTCCCCAAAACAAGTACCTATCAAACATGACATAGGGGCTGGAATTTGAATGCCTCATTTCCCTACTCACGGCTTCACTTTCCCTAAAGATAGGAGTGAAGTAAGGGTCCTTAGGATATAAAGACTTGATACTCTACAAACTACATTAGCTTGAACGACAAAGTGGACACAAAAACATGATTTCTAGACAACACATCGGCTACCACATTATCCTTACCCCTTTTGTATTGAATCACATAGGGAAAAGTTTCAAGAAATTCAATCTGTTTGGCATGCCATTTGTTAAGTTTGTCTTGTTCCCGAAGGTGATTCAAATATTCATGATCCGTTCGGATTACGAATTCCTTGGGCCAGAGATAGTGTTTCCAATTGCCTAATGCTCTAACCAAGGCATACAACTCCAAATCATACGTAGAGTAGTTTAGAGTTGCTCTTTTGAGTTTTTCGCTAAAGTAAGCTATAGGCTTAAATTCTTGTATCAAAACCGCGCCTATGCCCACTTTTCTAGCATCACATTCTATTTCAAACATCTTGTCAAAGTTAGGCAATTGCAACAGTGGTACCGAAATGAGCATATCTTTCAAGGTCTTAAAGGCCTTAGATTACTCTTCACCCCACTTGAAAGGGTGGTCCTTTCGGATGATTTCAGTCAAGGTGGCTGCAATGGTACTAAATCCTTTGACGAACCTCCTATAAAAATTTGCCAACCTGTGGAAGCTCCAAACTTCACCTACGGTTTTAGGGGTTGGCCAATCTTTAATGGCGATTATCTTGGATTTGTCTACTGCTACTCCTCTCGAGCTTACAACAAATCCCCAAAACACAACCTTATCAACACCAAAGGAGTATTTTTCAATATTAGCATACAACTTTTCTTTCCTAAGAACATCAAACACACTCCTTAGTGTTTTATCCCTTTCGGATTTTACTTTGGCGAGAAAATGGTTTTGACCTTCTAAAAACTATTTCAAATACTTTTAAGAAAATTCACAGAGTTATCACTTAATTTTTATAGAAAAAATCAAGAAAAAACTTAAAAGAGTTTTAAAGATCCAAAAATAGAAATAAGCCTTTAAATATAGAGATTCTGGTTAAGGGTTCAATTAACGCCCTAAGAAGGGTTTTAAGGCACTTAGAAGCGTCCGTTTAAAACGGTTTACCAAAAGAACTAACTTGGCTAATTAAAGTGGCTAACTTTACGAAAAGATTGACTTTTAAAATATTAAAATTCTTTAATTACATGTTTAAAATCAGAATTTGTTTATTCAAACGAGAAATAGTCTACTTGAGTTAGAAAAAAATTTACAACATTCGATATTAATTTTGAGAAAAAGTAATTACTTAATTTATAATTGATCACAAAAGAATAGAATTTTGAGAAAAAGATCAAGGGTATTCTAATTGAGAAACTATTCTACTTAATTCATTATTATTTCTAGAGAAATTAATATTTTACTAGAATTAAAAAGAAATCTGCGTAAACTAGGTTGCACACTTGAATTTAAAGATGAAATGAGTTGTTTTTATGGAAAAAGGAGGATTATAGTTATTTATTATTCATATCGTCATAAAAATGGTCATATTGTTGTAAATAACACTTTTTGAAAAAAAAAGTTAAGAGAATGTCATGTTAAAAGTATTCTATCAATTATGGAAACTAGGATTTATGAGAAAAATTAATTTTCTTGGTTTGAAGTAAATTATTCTAGCACAAGTAAGCCATTAGTTGTATGGACAAAACAAAATGTCATTTTAAAGTAAAATTCTCAACAAAATTTTTAAGATTAGTTTTAGAAAGAAAAATCGAAAGCACCATTCCAATTCGTTTAGACAACATAAATTAGGTGAGAAAATTACGAATTAACTAAAAGCCGTGATAAAATAAAATGGTAACGCCTTCGAAGATTTATCTAGATTAATTAGTTAGAGTGTCCAAATAAAGTGTAAACCACAAAAATCCCGTGTAATATGAAAGTATTTACAGAAAATCCCTTTAGGTTTTCTCTCTCCCTATTTTACAAAATATACTTATACATTCATGGGTTTTTTATACATTCGTGAGATGTATGACAAAATTATTTTGTCTACAATTAAGGAAAAGAGCTATCAGAAAATATCTTTCAAATCCTTAAATTACTCCATTTAATACCTATAATTAAGTAGTGTATGAGTTAATATAGTAACTGAGATTTAAATTTCTAAAAAACTCTTATACATTACTGTTAATTTGCATAACTATTGATATACGTTCTTGAGAAAAAAAAGTCGACTTTTTTTTTTTTTTCTGAAAAAAAGGAGGAACATTCCCATATTGTTGCGTCATTTTGGTGTTTGGGAGTCGGAAATTAGTTATAAATCATACAAAAGTGATGTCATTATTGTTTCTGAAAGTATTAACTTTCTGAAATTGATTACTACGATCGCCATGGAATTGGATCTTGACAAAGTATGCAAAAAATTGAAGTGATTAAATCGAGTTTGAAAGAAAAACAGGGGTTACACTTTGTACCGAATGTAGTGAATATGATGCGATTGCGTTAACAGTCATTGTAACAAAGATATGATATATAATTGTTATCTTTATTTGTTGATGGTTTAATGTATGGTAATATGCTAACAGGCATCTTGAAAAAGCTAATGTTTAGAAGTTCGGTTTTGGGGAATTTAATCATATAATTTTGAATGTATAACATATGATTATACATTCGAGCGAATGTATAATGAAATTGTGTTAGGCCCAAATTTTTTATTTTTACTAAAATTATGATTTGTAGAACTTTTGTATAATACAATGACTCGGTGTAAAGATTTGATGCAGATATGTACTGCACTGTCGTAACATAGACTGCAAGTGGGTGTTGAAGGCATCTTGTATGAATTATTCGGAAATGTTTTTGATAAAAAGATTTGATTCAAGGCATACTTGCAGTCTTAGCGATAGAGTTGCTGAATAATTTGGTTGCGACAACAGATTTTGTGAGTGAATTTACAGCACCAAAATTAATTAATCACAAGAGAATACACACACCAGCGGACATAATTGAAGAGATAAAGGTTGTTTACGGAGTTGATATTAACTACATGAAAGTTTGACACGCAAAAAAGAAGGTGAGTGCGATGCTTAGAGGTGGACCAGCAGATGGATATCGAAAAATGCCCTGTTATATCTATATGATGAACCAAATGTATCTGGAATCGCATATTCGGATGCATAAGACATTAGATAACGAGTTTAAATACTTGTTTATTGCCTTACATCCCATGATAAGAGGTTTTGAATTTTGTCGACCTGTCGTGGGTGTATATACTATGTAATTTGGCAACTATTATAGTAAATAGTTGTTTAAATGTAATGTGTATTACACAATTATACATTAAACTTTCATATATAAGTAATTCATGACATACTATTTTACTTTAGAGTAAATAAATAACTACCTCCTGATGTTGGCCGAGATTTTCAAAAAGACACTTAAACTTTGAATTCACCCACAGTTCTTCTTTATTCCTTTGCAAATACACCATTTTTCGCTGAATTTCAATCACACCAAAGAGAGTGCAATGCACGCGCCAATCAGGTGTTGCCACGTGTAAATACGTTTAATTTTATTTTTTATATATTTTTTAATAAATTTTTTCTTTTAGTTTTATTTATCAATTAATCATTTTTAATTTCTTCTTCTCCAATTCTCCATTAATCAATCTTCATATCTTCTTCCTCAATTCTCCATTAATAAATCTTCATTTCTTCTTCCCCAATTCGCCATTAACAACCATTGCTCCCTTTTTCTCTTCCACCCCCCCCCCCCCCCCCCCCCCCAACAACCATTAACAGCCATTAGAAAATTTGAAAAAAAAAAAAAATTCTCCTTAATGAATCAAACTAGTGGGATACAAAATCATGTATTGACTTTAATATTTTCTTTATTTGTTTAAAAGTTGTGAAATCAAGTTTCCTTTTTGTGATTAAATTTATTTTCCATCTTCAACACCATTTGCTTGAATTATAAAACTCCATTAATGGAGATTTAATGGAGGAGTTGAAGAAGACAATGGTATTGAAATATCATTACTCATTAGTACGGAGTAATTTCTTCCTTCTTATTCTTCTCCATCAATCTTCATTAATGGTTTATGAATATTTGATGGAAACTAAAAGTTTTAACTTTGGAGAAGAAAAAAAAGAAGAAGAAGAAGGAAGTAGAAGAAGAAACGGAGGAATAAAAAAATGAAGAAGATGGCAAATGAAGAAGATGAAATGAAGGAAGAAAATGGAAAATGAGCAAAAAAGAAAACTAAAACACAAAATTTAAAAAGTGGGTCCTTTTTATTACACGTGGCATATTTTAATTCGATGGTTCAAATTTTATTTTTCATTCACGCGCTTCAGGTGCGTGTAGATACGCAGGGTCAAAATTTTGGTCAAAATGGTGCATTTGCAACAGTTTAGGTAAGATTCGTGGGGTAAAAGGTCGAAAATATAGTTGAAGTGTCTTTTTGAAAATCTCGGCCAACATTAGGGGGGGTAATTATGTATTTACTCTTTACTTTATTAACATGCATGATGTTTTACTGACAACAATGACTTTTAACTGACCATATGTATTATTTTCTATTTAAACAACATAAGAAATGACAAACTTATGTAACATAATTCGTGAAAATTTAAGTTGCCTTTTTCATTTTGTTTTATGTGTATGTTATAGATTATACTTTCGTGTAAATGTATGATACATTCACAAAGTATATAATATAAAAAATACATTAAAAGTATGTTAATAAATGATATAGTGTTATAGTTCTTACATATGTATGACGTTAAATATTTTCTTTATTTTCTATTAAGTCATGAACGTTTAACATGTATGATGTTATGTAATACATAAGTTTTAATGTATGAGACACTTGTTCAATATATTATTAACTTATAACATAATTTACTTACTGCTAAAAATTTAATATGTTGATATACAATAACACATTATTTTGTAATTTAATTTTATACGTTATATATAACAAACTGTAAGGCAAACTCAATAACTACCAAACTATATTAGTAACATTACAATATAGTGTAAGTAATTGCAAAACATTTCTTCAGAAGATAGTATGTATGCAAAACATTTCTTCAGAAGATAGTATGTATAATAAAAATAAGGAAATTCATAAAATGTTAATTACCATCCAAAAAGTAACACCGTAACCGTTTAACATAAAAAACTTAGTTGTTTCAATGACGACTATTATAAAAAAATTCTACTCTAAAGTAACAAGTGCACTTTCATCAATTGTTTGAAGATAACTATTTCTCGGATCTTTATTATCACTCATGTATCCTTTTTTTGCCTTTGTCACTCCGTAATGCCATAGTAATGAAGCATAGAGTGCACATTGAGTTCCAACATCAAACCCACATGAATGGACTCGCTGCCCTTCACTTAATATTTCTACATAGGTCGACACAAAGATGCCACAGTCCCTGATTTAAAGAAAAAACGATGAAGTAATAGTCCGTTCAATAATTATAACATCGTTATACATGTAAAAAAAATCAAATTTACTTAAACGGTTCAATCGGTATTTCATGTCGTGAAAAAATAAAATCAGGCCCTAATTACACAACAGTTACACATGTGTGATGATAACTTATACATTTAAAAAAATAAATCAGACCATAATTAAACAACAGTTAGACATGTATGAGGGTAACTTATGCATTTAAATAATAAACTGCAGTAATGTATGTCATAATACACAATTTCACCGTAAATATGTATGACCTATAAGCTTGTTAAATTGTATAATGTCACTTTTCAAAATAAGTAATGTATAATGACTGATATATTATAACTTATACATTATAATGTAATATTTCATAATGTATAATATCACACTATTAAGTGCAAAACTTTGGCTTAAGTAAGAATGTATAATGTCACCTTATATCATATTAAAAAGTGCAAAACTTTGATCAAAGTAAGAATATATAATGTCACCTTATACAATATTCAAACATTCATAACGTATAATTCCACTTATTACAATAACTGCCTCTTTTATGTACATCTTCTTATTGTATAATATAATTGAACATAAAGCAGAAAACTAATATTAGACATTAGTCTGATAAATAAAGTAATGTATAGTCAAATAATATAGATGTATAATATTAAATGCTGGAGAAAGGTAATCAGGCGGGACATAGAATAGTTACAGCTCACTGAGGACATGACCCTAGATAGGAAGATCTGGAGGACGCGGATTAGGATAGAAGACAAGTGCCAGTTTGAATCGTAAGGATACAGATCCCTTTTCTTGGGATGTATAAGAAGAACGAGAGAGCAACAGCAACAACAACAAACCCAGTGTATTCCCACACAGTGGGGTCTGGTGAGGGTAAAATGTACGCAGTCCATACCACTACCTCTGGAGAGGTAGTAAGGCTGTTTTCGATAGACCCCCGGCTCAGGACATAAGAAGAATAAGAGAGAAAGTAAAAAAAAAGAGAGATTTAGTAATAACTTTGAAATTTATGTAATTACTTTATCAATATGAGGTTTATTGTAATAATGTAAAATTACCTTGTATATATATAAATTTTAGCCAAATAAATACAAATAAGCAACAACAGAAAATAAAAAAAGAGTTAAAATTAGAGAAAATGACACTCTATGACCCTTTTAAAAAATAATAGCCCAATTATAGCCCAAGTTTGGCATTTGGACAAATAATTTCCAGTCGGCTAAACAAATGTCATTTTATGGCCATTTCCTAATCTTTACCAATTTGGATCATTTTGATCCACGTAGTCTATATACAGTCCATATACAATACTGATACAGTCTATATACAATACTGATACAATATTCAACTTGAGCAATTTGGCCCTTTAAAAAAAATTTCAATCTTTTTTTTACTATAAAATTTTAAATTGATCAAATATTCTGCTTTTTTTTTATTGTTTAGAAATGATACAACAACAACAACAACAAACCCAGTATATTCCCACCTGGTGGGGTATGGGGGGGGGGTAAGATGTAAGCAGTCCATACCTATACCTCTAAAGAAGTAGAAAGGCTGTTTCCGATAGACCCCCGGCTCAAGACACGAGATACCACGCAAATACATAGTACATAAATACATAGTGAAGCACCGAACAAGGTTACAAGATTACATAACATAAATACGGCAGCCATAAGTAAAAGAACACAGAGTAAAGCGCCAAGATTCGTACTAAAACAAGGAACACAAAATCATAATAAGGATACTACCCCTAGCAAATAATTCCCTACACTAGCAACCCAAACTTGCCCTAGTCTTCTGCCCTAATTCACGTCCTCCAGACCTTCCTATCTAGGGTCATGTCCTCGGTGAGCTGTAACTGCTCCATGTCCCGCCTAATCACCTCACCCCAGTACTTCTTTGGCCTACTCCTACCCCGCCTAAAACCAACGCTAGCCTCTCACACCTACAAACCGGGGCATCCATGCCCCTCCTCTTCACTTGTCCGAACCAGCTCAATCGGACTTCCCGCATCTTGCACTCCACTGGAGTCACACCAACCTTCTCCCTGATAGTCTCATTCCGAACTCTATCCCCTCTATTCAACCCACACATCCAGCGCAACATCCGCATCTCTACCACCTTCATCTTTTGGATGTGGGAATTCTTAACTGGCCATCACTCCGCTCCATACAACATGGCCGGACGGACTACCACCCTGTAAAATTTGCCTTTAAGCTTGGGCGGCACCTTCTTATCGCACAACACCCCCAACGCAAGCTTCCACTTCATCCATCCTGCCCCAATACGGTGCGAGACATCCTCGTCAATGTCACCGTTACCCTGGATCACGGACCCGAGATACTTGAAACTATCCCTTTTACATACCACCTGTGATTCCAGCATCACTACCACCTCATCCTCCATCCTCACGTCATTAAACTTGCACTCCAAATACTCTGTCTTGCTTCTGCTCAACCTGAACCCTTTAGACTCAAGAGTTTGTCTCCACACCTCTAATTTGTCCTTCACACCCTCTCGATTCTTATCAATCAGAACTATATCATCTGCAAAAAACATACACCACGGCACCTCTCCTTGAATATACCACGTCAACACATCCATCACCATAGCGAACAAAAAGGGACTAAGAGTAGATCTCTGATACAATCCTGTCAAGACGATAAAATGCTCTGAGTCTCCTCCCGCCGTCCTCACCTGAGTTTTCACTCCCTCATACATATCCTTAATTGCTCTGATATATGCCTGCGGGACTTCACTCACCTTCAAGCACCTCCAAAGCACTTCCCTGGGGACTTTGTCGTATGCCTTCTCCAGGTCGATAAACACCATGTGCAGGTCCTTCTTCCTTTCCCTATACTGTTCCACCAGCCTTTGTACCAGGTGAATTGCTTCCGTCATCGAGCGGCCAGGCATAAACCCAAACTGGTTTTCCGAAATAGACACTATCCGTCTAGCCTCACCTCGACCACTCTCTCCCAAATCTTCATAGAGTGACTCAATAACTTAATCCCCCTATAGTTATTGCAACTCTGGATGTCCCCCTTATTCTTATAGAGAGGGATCATGGAACTCCACCTCCAAGCCTCGGGCATCTTTGCCGTCTTGAAGATTTCGTTGAACAATCCAGTCAACCACCTTACACCAGCCTCTCCAACGAGCTTCGAAAACTCTACCGGTATCTCATCCGGCCCCGTCGCCCTACCCCTTCGCATCCTGCGAATAGCCTCTCTAACCTCTCCCACCTTAAAACATCTACAATAACTAAAATCCCGACACTTTTCTGAGTGCTCCAGTTCCCCTAACTCAATATCTCTATCCCCTTCGTCATTCAAGAGCTTATGAAAGTACGACTGCCATCTATCCTTAATGTGGCCGTCCTCCACCAACACTCTACCGTCCTCCCCCTTAATGCACCTCACCTGGTCGAGGTCACGCCCCTTACTCTCCCTCGCCTTAGCGAGTCTAAACAACTTTTTCTCCCCCCCTCCCCATGAAAGCTTCACCTTTTTTCGGACAGCGAATGGGACTACGAGTTTTCAAGGACGAAACTTTCACCACTTCCAAAACTAGATTCCAATCGATAGGGTTCGATCGATTTCGTAAAGAATTGATTTTTCAAGTTGTATTTCCGGATTTTGGTTACATGAGGTTAGAAGCACACACCTCCAAAACCTCCCATTTCCCCCCCAAAATCCTCTCCTCCTTGCCTTCTTCCCCTCAATCCCTATTTATAGGGGAAGACATTGATTTTGCTCTTTACAAATAGAGAAGACATATCCCTAAAATTTGGATTCTGATTTGGATTGAATTTTGGATTTTGTAACACACAATCTTGAGCAAGAAAGTAAAAAAAGATGGCTCCTAGGCCTGCAAAATTCAAAATTCAGAGATAAGATGAAAAGACAGAGTTTTCCGTGATTTTCGGATCTTTGTTGGTTGAGTTTCAGTGTTGGGTCGGGTATTAGTCATTGTTGGCCAAAGTTGTGTCTGCCGATGGTGTCGGGTTGATTTACGGGTCGGAGCGATTGGTGATTTTGACGTTGTTTGCTGGGGTGGTCGTCAATGTTGATGTTGAAATTGCTGTTGTGTGTTGTTGTTGAATGTTGTAGTTGAATGGGTTTTTGCCGTGGCTGTGTTGTTGTCGTGTATTGCTGTTGATGTTCCCCGTTTGTGGTAATGGAATAAAGAGGAAAGGTGGGGATTTGGGCCGGGTCGTGTATAATGGGCTGGGGCGGCTGGGGGTACTTTGGGCCTTGTTTGTTGCTGTTTTGTATTGCTGTAGTGACTTGGGCCACTTTTTGTGGCCCATTCTTTAAAATAAGAAAGGGTTCTTGGGTCATTTAAAATATAGTCAAATGGTAGGATTAAATTATTTATTGAATAACCAATATTTCAGATTCTTAGTTAATCAATTTAAATTTCAACCAAATTGATAAATTAATTGGTTAATTGCATTGAAATTATGATCAAATCAATTTCAATTATGGTTAATTCAATAAATTGACTAAATTGAATCGAAATTCGAAATGAATTTAACTAACTTAGTCCCGAGTTTCTTACAAAATCAAAAAAATATATTTTTCTTAAATAAATTATTTTGAGACTAAATTGTGGTTAAATAAAATCTTTAACTATTTGAATCAATTTTCGAAATAATGCTTGATTAAACTCTATTTTTTGTAAATTGATTATTTAAGTAACAAAATTATACAATCTCATATATATGGATACGAAAAATATAATCGCTACTTAAAATGCCAAAGTCACCTAGATAAATACTTAATTTTTTAATCCAAGAATAAATATTGTAATTTTATTTAAAAGCAAAGGCACTTAGGATTAAATTTAGTCATGGTGGGTAAAAATTAGGTTTCAACACTTAGATGCAATACATGTTCATTAAGAGACTTACTATAAACTAAAACATCATCAGAGTACACAACCACAAACTTGCTAATAAACGGATTCATTAGCCGCATAAAGGTACTAGGGGTGTTGGTAAGACCGAATGGCATGACCATACACTCATATAGACCAAACTTGGTCTTGAATGCGGTCTTCCATTCATCACCCGGTTGCATACGGATTTGGTGATATCTACTCTTAAGATCAACTTTAGAAAACACACAAGAGCCATTTAGTTCATCAAGCATATCATCTAACCTAGGAATGAGATGGCGATACTTTACCATAATTTTATTTATGGTTGGTAGTCCACACACATTCGGCACGTCCCATCCTTCTTTGGGACAAGCAACACCGAAACCGCACACTGACTCATGATTTTCTTGATGTATCCTTTGTTGAGGAGGTCCTCAACTTGCCGTTAGAGTTCCTTTGTATCCATGGGGTTGCTCCTATAAACTGGGTTGTTCGGTAATTGCGACCCAGGAACAAAATCGATTTGGTGCTCAATTCCTTGATGTGGAGGAAGCCCTTGTGGCAGTTCACTAAGAAATACATCATCAAATTCCTGTAAAACATTAGAAATAGAAGATGGGATAGGGGAAGTGGACGCGTTAGCATTCAAAACATGATCCAAAAGTAGCATGGGAGTAGCATCATCATGCTCTTTGAAGAGGTCGCCCTTTCGAGCCAACATTACCATCGAATCCTTACCCTTCAAAGCCGAAACTCCCTCTTTTCCCTCACCCTTCTCACTTTCGGGTTCATCAGCTCTACCCGTGGGTTCTTTTTTTTTTCTTTCCCCTTCGTTGCAAACTCTTCATTTGTCGATATGCCTTACACACTTGTGATGGTGATAGTGGTCAGAGGTTGTACTTTCGACCCTTGAACTAAAAAGAGTAGTAGTTGGTTCGTCTATCATTCTTGGTCGACCTATCATATTGCCATGGACGATCCGAAAAAATATTACAAGCTTGCATAGGAATGATGTCGTAGAGTACCTCGTCCTCATAATTTCCAACTTTGAACCGAATCACCACTTGAAAAGTTACCTTCAACTCTTCACAATCTTTCAACCATTGGAGTCTATATGGATTCACATGTGGAGTAGTTGGCAACTTCAAGTGATCTACTATCGAGGCACTAGCTACATTAGCACAACTTTCGCTATCAATAAGGAGCACACACTCCCCTTTAATAAGGCACTTAGTATGAAAGAGGTTTTCCTATTGGCTAGGATCATCCAACACTTTTCTAATCATAACTTTCTATACCACATAATTAGGCACTTCAAGTTCACCTTCTTGCGGCCAAACCTCCTTTTCATCATCATCACTAGGACTCTCGGCCTCCCCTCACTCTCCATCTTGAGAGGTTTCTCATTTTCAACTATTTCAAGCCCCAATTCTTCTCCCAAGAAATATAACTTCCCTTTTCCCAATATCACATTTCTCTGGTTAGGACACTCACTAGACTTGCGTCCTCATCTGTGATATTTGAAGAATTAAAATCCCTTGACATTGGAGGAAGCATTTGGTTTCCCTCAAACCATGAAGGAGGTGGTGGAGCAACCTTTTTCACGGGTGGAGGGGCCTTGGTTAGTTGTTGTTTGGACTTGTTCCACCCCAAAGTCGATAGAACCACCTCTCCCCTTGGTCCAACCTGAGGACCCTGGGTATATTTTGGTTTTTTATGTCGACCTTTCCTTGTTCCCTCGTTCAATATCCAAAGTCGCTTGAAAGATCCCTTTAATATTTTCAAACTTATGAAGTGTCACATACATAGAGATTTCCTTGTTTAGGTCGACCTTGAATCGGATGATATCACGGCTCACTTGTTCTTCTCTATGATAAAGTTTCAAGATGAGTTGTCGAAACTCATCATAGTAGGCTGCCACAGCTTTTCTTCCTTGCTTCAAGTTGTACAACTTTTCAAGGAGTTCATGTTGATAGCTTTCGGAAAGGTACTTTTGCCTCATAATATACCTTAACTGAAACCAAGAAGGGGGTTTCCCCTCAATAAATACATCGCCAAAATGTTTGATATACTCCCACCATGTGGTAGCATATCCGTCAAAATAAGAAATGGCATAGCAACTCTTCTTCTCCTCCGTGAGATCGTTCACTTGAAAGACTCTCTCGTATGCAGATTCCCATGCGAGAGACTCTTCGAGATCACTTTCTCCCCTAAAGATCGGAAGTCTCATTTTGATAGTGTTAAGACCAACATCCCTTTCTCGAATAGCTTGGCTGCCCCTACCATCAAGCCCTAGGTTTTCTCTTGGTTCTGCCCTTCTACCTCTCATCCCACCTTCCATCAAATAAGGATCATCATACCTTCCATACCTTTCTCTTCAGTTCTCCTTCATATATCCCTCTTCTTGCATTAGTGGATTTTGGACATTTTGGAAATTGGTATGATGGATTGGCATTTATGAAGAAGGTCTTTGGATTAAAGCATTTTGGTTTGGAGGATTTGGATTTAAGGGTGGCATTTGGGTTCTAAGTCCTCAATGCGGGACTTGGTGATGTGTGGAATGGCTAGGTCCATCAAGACCTCGGCCTTATGAGTAATAGTTGGCTTGAGGTATGGCATTTGGTGGATACATTATTTGGTGCATGGCTTCGGGGGTAATGGTTGGGGATGTGTTTTGAGGAGTTGAGGGCTGAGAACTCCGTTGGATTTCTACCCTCTCTACACGCCCACTAATAGAGGCAATTTCCACTCCCATCTTCTTAACCGTAGCATTCACTTTAGCCACGTCCCAAGACAAGGACTCAAAACTAGCTACAAGAGCATTCATAACATTATGGTCCACAGTTTGTGCATTGGAAGTTTTGGATTCCATGTGTGGTGGTTCCATTTGCAAATGTACCTACAAAATGAGAAAACGTTAGTTCAAAATATGCTCACTCACTCTTTTCACTCGGCTCTCTCACTTGGCCCTTCAAGTGTTATAAGCCGGGTATCAACTTGTGAGTAATTGAGAATGAATCTACTCTTGAGTTAGAATGGATTTCGGTTTGGAATACTCAAGGAATTTTTGTACGTACTTGAACCAAGAATAACTATGAATTATAAATGATCAAAGCACAACAAGGAACGTTAACATGAAAGACGTACTCAAAAACTAGTTCACAACTTAGTTTGTTTTTACTTAGTTGCCAACTAATGTCGGAGTCAATAGAAAGAAACTAGTAGATAAAAGGAAAGAAACTATGAATGTCCAAGAGCTTGAGTTTTGTTGTTGGTGTGGTCTACACTTTCTTTTCTTTGGCCATCTGGAATTGTTGTTAAAGTGTGGTGTTTTTCCAATCTTGAGTTGTTCAATCTTGTTGTTTGGTGATAATTTTTGATTTTGGAGTGAGGATGCAAGATTTTGGACTTTCTTTCTAAGGGTCAAAGGTGTCCATCAACTTTTCACCAACTTGCACTAAATTGGTGAAACATCTTTTTGCCTTGTCTTTGCCCCTTTCCTCATTTGGCTTTTCTTGAAAGATGTTTTGACACTTTTTTGGTAAACAAGCTTTTTGGGAGGTCTTTGTTTCTTTGCCACTTTAGTGTTGCCTTGAAAGTAGTCCCAAGACAAACACAAAACTTTGTCACTCTCTTTCCTTTACAAATCAAACAACGCCTTTTGTTGAATATTACTCAAGAACAATATGAACAACAACAAGAACACTTTGAACAACAACAATATCTAATCCATCCAACCTCTCAACAACTAAACAAGAACTCCAATCTTGGACTTTAGACTCAAGTGTGTTAGTGGACAACAAGCCAACACATGAAACTACTAAGACAAGCAAAATAACACCTAAATCAAGACAATTTCTCGGTCAAACACAAGACACCTAATATTTTTTTTTTCAATTAGAAGATACCAAGATTAGTAGTGTAAGAATACAACCAGCCTTCGCTCTGATACCAAATGATACCATACGGTATCTACAACACCAAAACAGTCCTCAAACCACCTACAACAACAAGCCTAAACCCGCAATAACAAGACAACAAGACGACACTAGAATCAAACACAAATGGAAAACAATAAAAGATAGGTAACTTGACACAAGGAGAATACGAAATGTAGCAACTAAAGAGTATATCAAAATCTAAAACCTTTACAAATCACATTAACAAGTACCAAGTTCTTACACGAATACAAGAGGAACTCGGTTCACTCAAGCATTCACGTTTCTAGCCGTTTCACAACACAAGTGGAACCTTTCACTTGTGATGATCAAATATTTGGTGGTCTACTCTCTTCTTGAGAAGAAAGTGATGTTCAATATTACAAGTGATTTCAAGAATAATCTAACAAAGGAACAAGACTAAGGAAAACGTTTAAATAGTCTATTACAAAGGTGTTGCAAAATGACCCTTTACCCTTAATGAAGGGGTGGCAGGTGTGGAGTGTTTTGGCGCAGACTTGGGTGTATTTTGAGAACCTAAGGTCATCCCTCACATGTTAAGGCGTACACTCCCTTGGGTGAGTTCGCAACAAGCTCAACCGCGTCCATTTTTCATAAACGCGCCTTGAAGTCTTTGTAGTTCCCGAGTTTGACTTCTAGTAAATGGTCTCGAGGCCATGACACCCGTGTCATAGACCAAATGGAATAGAGTTAGCAAAAGAGATGTTATCTAACTCTAGCACATACAGATGTTGGAACATATTACAGAAAGCAATATGTTGCATACAACCAAAACAAAGCACTGAAGTGGAAGAAATCTAATTAATGCTAATATCTTCAAGTTCTTAGCAAAGATATGCGATCTGCCATTTTATTTTCCATGAACAATTGCTTCTCCTGTTTCATCCAAATTATAAGACACTACTTAATATAACACACTGTATTTAACAAAAGAAAAAATAGTAATTAATTAATTAAATAAATAAGTAATTAATCACGATGTTCATGGCAGTATCAAGTGTCAACCAACAACAACAACAACAAACCCAGTGTATTCCCACCTGGTGGGGTCTGGGGGGGGTAAGATGTACGCAGTCCATACCTCTACCTCTAAAGAAGTAGAAAGGCTGTTTCCGATAGACCCCCGGCTCAAGACACAAGATACCAGGCAAATACATATTAAAGCACCGAACAAAGTTACAAGACTACATAACATAAATAACATAACATAAATAACATAAATACGACAGCCATAAATAGAAAGAAACAGGGGAAAGCACCCAGCCTCTTACTAAAACAAGGAGCACGGAATCATAACAAGAATACTACCCCCAACAAGTAAAACCCTACACTAGCGACCCAAACTGGCCCTAGTCTTCTGCCCTAATTCGCGTCCTCCAGACCTTCCTATCTAGGGTCATGTCCTCGGTGAGCTGCAACTGCTCCATATCCCGCCTAATCACCTCACCCCAATACTTCTTCGGCCTACCCCTACCCCGCCTAAAACCATCCAACGCTAGTCTCTCACACCTACGAACTGGGGCATCCATGCCCCTCCTCTTCACGTGTCCGAACCAGCGCAATCGGACTTCCCGCATCTTGCACTCCACTGGAGCCACACCAACCTTCTCCCTGATAGTCTCATTCCTAACTCTATCCCCTCGAGTCATCCCACACATCCAGCGCAACATCCGCATTTCCGCCACCTTCATTTTTTGGATGTGGGAGTTCTTAACTGGCCAACACTCCGCTCCATACAACATGGCCGGGCGGACTACCATCCTGTAGAATTTGCCTTTAAGCTTGGGCGGCACCTTCTTATCACACAACACCCCCGACGCGAGCTTCCACTTCAACCATCCCGCCCCGATACGGTGCGAGACATCCTCATCAATCTCACCGTTACCCTGTATCACGGACCCGAGATACTTGAAACTATCCCTCTTACATACCTCCTGCGAATCCAGCTTCACGACCACCTCGTCCTCCAACCTCACGTCATTAAACTTGCATTCCAAATACTCTGTCTTGCTTCTGCTCAACCTGAACCCTTTAGACTCAAGAGTTTGTCTCCACACCTCTAATTTGTCATTCACACCCTTTCGGGTCTCGTCAATCAGAACTACATCGTCTGCAAAAAGCATACACCAAGGCACCTCTCCTTGAATACGTCGTGTCAATACATCCATCACCAAGGCAAACAAAAAAGGACTAAGAGTAGATCCCTGATGCAATCCTGTCAAGACAGTGAAATGCTCTGAGTCTCCTCCCGCCGTCCTTACCTGAGTTTTCGCTCCATCATACATATCTTTAACTGCTCTGATATAAGCCATCGGGACTCGACTCACCTCCAAGCATCTCCAAAGCACCTCCCTGGGAACTTTGTCGTAAGCCTTCTCTAGGTCGATAAACACCATGTGCAGGTCCTTCTTCCTTTCCCTATACTGTTCCACCAGCCTCCGTACCAGGTGAATTGCCTCCGTCGTCGAGCGCCCAGGCATAAATCCAAACTGATTTTCCGAAATAGACACTATCCGTCTCAGCCTTCCTTCGACCACTCTCTCCCAAATCTTCATAGAGTGACTCAATAACTTAATCCCCCTATAGTTATTGCAACACTGGATGTCACCCTTATTCTTATAAAGAGGGATCACGGTACTCCACCTCCATGCCTCGGGCATCTTTGCCGTCTTGAAGATTTCATTAAACAGACCAGTCAACCACCTTACCCCAGCCTCTCCAACGTACTTCCAAAACTCCACCGGAATCTCATCCGGCCCCGTCGCCCTACCCCTCCGCATCCTGCGAACAGCCTCTCTAACCTCTTCTACCCTAAAACGTCTACAATAACTAAACTCCCGACACTCCTCTGAATGCTCCAGTTCCCCTAGCACAATAGCTCTATCCCCTTCGTCATTCAAGAGCCTATGAAAGTACGACTTCCATCTATTCTTAATAAGTCTGTCCTCCATCAACACTCTGCCATCCTCCCCCTTAATGCACCTCACCTGATCGAGGTCACGGCCCTTCTTCTCCCTAGCCTTAGCGAGTCTAAACAACTTTTTCTCCCCTCCTTTCCCCTGTAACCCCGCATACAGGCTCTCAAACGCGGCCGTCTTAGCTGTCGTGACTGCTGACTTAGCCTCCTTCCGTGCTAGCTTGTACTCTTTCCTGTTTACCCGCTTCTCTTCTTCGTCCCTGCTCTCCACCAACTTAGCATACGCCTCTTTCTTGGACCGTACTTTCTTCTCCACCTCTTCATTCCACCACCAATCCCCCTGATGGTGCCCGGCCCGACCCCTAGAAACACCCAACACCTCACTTGCCTTCTCCCTGATACACCTAGCCGCCCTATCCCACATACTATCCACGTCCCCCCTACACTCCCACACCCCCATTCCTGCCAACTTCTCCCCTATCTCCCACGCATTCCCTGGCGTCAAACCGCCCCACTTAATTCTAGGTCTACACTCCTTACTCCTCCTCTTACTATTCGTCTTTATACCCAAGTCCATGACCAAGAGCCTATGCTGGGTCGAAAGGTTCTCACTCGGGATGACCTTACAGTCCCTACACAACACCCTATCCCCTTTCCTGATCAACATAAAGTCAATCTGGGTCCTGGCCATCGCGCTTCGAAAGGTGATGAGGTGATCGTCCTTCTTCGGGAAGCCCGAGTTCACCACCACCAGCCCAAAGGACCTTGCGAACTCCAAAAGGGTAGCCCCCTCTTCATTTCTCACCCCAAAACCAAAACCACCATGCACATCACCAAAGCCTCCCGGTAACGCACCGATGTGCCCGTTGAAATCTCCTGCTACAACAATCTTCTCCGAGCTAGGCACGCCTCTCAGCACCTCCTCCAAAGCCTCCCAAAACCGCAACTTCTCCTCCCCCTCCGAGCCCACTTGCGGCGCATAGGCGCTACACACATTCAGGGTAAACCCCCGAATGACCAACTTAATAGTCATCAACCTATCGTTGATCCTCTTAACCTCTACTACCTGGCCTCTAAGCTCTTCATCTACTAAGATGCCAACTCCATTCCTCCGCCTCTCGCTCCCAGAGTACCACAGCTTGTAACCATCCACATCCCTAGCCTTAGACCCTACCCACTTGGTCTCTTGAATACACGCGATATTGATCCTCCTCTTCTTAAGAATCTTCACAAGCTCTATAGACTTACCCTGAAGGGTCCCTATATTCCAAGAACCAACCCTCAGCCTACCAACACTATCCCCCCGCCCTCCCCTACCGCCCCCGCAGCCATACCTTGGCCTCCCTCCCACTCCCGCCCTTACCGCATCCCCCGCCCCCACAACTGCCCCGCACCCCAACCCCCTCAGACATGACCCTATCCAACCATTACCGCTCACAGCCACTATATAGGAAAGTATAAGAAAATATACTCAAAGGCAAGAAACGACCACAACAACAGCAACAACAGACAACAGTCACAGCAACAACAAACAACAGACAATAGCAACAATAAACAACAGATAATATCAACAAATCACAAGCAGATAAAACTAGCAGTAAACGGGGAATAAAATGAAATAGCGAGAAATGAAATATCAAAGGTTAGAGATCACCGGGTCGCGCTTGTAGACCAAGCCGGAAAACCCGAACCCAGCGTTGACCGGGTTCCGGTGAGTTCCGGTGCTGAGATGGAGCTGCGGCTGCTGGGAGGCCGGCTGAACTGGTCGGCGGCGTCTGGTCGGTGTCCGGGTGCTGCAGCTGTTGGCGACCGAGCAGCTGGCCGGTGAAGGCGGAGCTGCGGCGGCGGCGGCGGCGGCGGCTGGCTGGGGCCGAGCTGCGGCTGCTGGGGGGGAGGGGTCGGTCGATCGGCGGCTGCTGGAGGGGGGGCCGGTCGATCGGCGGCTGCTGGCGGGGGGGGGGGGGGGGTAAACCTCACTGTTTTTAGTATGAAGAAAGTCATCCTCAAAAACTAAAAAAGGTTTAACAAAACAGTCTTATAAGAATTGGGAAAAACTACAGCAGAGTGACTACAATGAATTAAAGAAATGGTGACTGTGGATTGGGATTTTTATTAGTATATTTACCTCTACTATTATGAAAGAGGCCAAAATAGGACATCATATATGCTTGAGAAACTTCATTCAATATGAGTTCTCTTCAACGCCTAGACGTTTTTCATTCTCTCTCGAATATCCTTTAGCTTTGGATAGTCACGGATACCAAGACCTTTTATCCCAGGCTTGGCATTTGTGTCTAAATGCCATCTTTCTAGGTTATTCCATTTAGTCTCTGGGGTCTTTATCAAAACACGCTCTTGATATATGTACGTATTGTTTTAGTCTGCACCACTTTTGGGAATTAGTCTCAGTTGAAAGACTTTGGCAGAGTTTTTCATAGTAAAATAATAGTAATTCACAAAGTGATCGCTGTTGTATTCTATGGAACATTAGCTTTGATTGAGAAAGACGCGGAGGAAAGAAATTAAAGAAAGTTTACCAAAAGTTTGAGATCGATGCTTACACAAATAAATATGTTGAACTCAAGTTCAAAGGCTAAGAGCCATTGTTTGCTGCGAGAATTCCTGGACGATCAAGTAAGAGGATATGTAAGGGAGACAATTCCACCTATTTAAATTCAAGTTCAATAGGGAATAGAAATCAGATTAGATTAACAGTTATTTTAAAAATATTTCAGGGAGTTATTATGATAGAAACTAGTACAAAGAAGAGATGAAAATGAAACTTTACTGGTTAAATGAAGTGGAAGAATCTTAAACACAACATTACCAATAACCATGTCCGTATGGAGTGGACAAATCTCCAAATACAAAGATAATACTAATACTTTCTCTTCTCTCTTCTAGAATTCTACCAGATACATCTATTTAAACTAAAACATAGTGTTAAGATAGTGAAAGGTGAAATCAACATGTTGATGATTAGTTAGAGGAAGTTAGTGTGTGTGTGATGTATGTGTGAGTGATTTAGTTGGTTAAGTGTGAAAACTATCATTATACAGCTGTCACAAGGAGAAAACTAACTCTATAAATGTAACTTGTAGTACCATAACAAGCTAAAAAATTCAATCAATGAAAAAACTCTTCTTCTTCTTCTTCTTCTTCTAACACGGTATCAGAGCCACTACTAATCGCTGGCTGTAATCGGTGCTAGAAACTATCGATTTCACCTAATTAGTGAGAATAACAGCTACTGTTCTATTGCTTACAATAAGCTTTAAAGGCAGTTAATTGAAACTCACAGAGCCTTCAAATACAACTACAACACCTAGAAATACACCTACATCAGCTGGTACAATTGAAATTGACCATAATCATCCTCTGTATTTGCATCCACTGACTCTCCAGGTAGTTCTCTTATTTTTATCCAGCTTACTAGCACTGAAAATTATGCCCTGTGGAGTAGATTTATGGCGTTGAGTCTCATAGGCAAGAACAAAATAGGCTTTGTTGGTGGGATATATCCTAAAAATCACTTTAATGAACCAGTACATGATCAGTGGGAGAGAGTAAATACTGTTATTTTATCGTGGATTATGGATTCAGTCTGGAAGGATATGTTGAGTAGTATTATCTATGCCTCTAATGCTCATAATGTGTGGATAGATTTAAAGAAAAGGTTTGATAAAGTGAATGGCTCTAGAGTATTCTACTTGCATAGAGAAATTGTGACCCTCTCTCAGAGAACTTTGTCAGTTGTAGATTATTTTTCACAACTGAGAACTCTTTGGGATGAGTTTGATGATCTTGTGCCTTCTCCTAGATGTAGCTGCCCTGAATCTAGAAATTATGCCTAACAATTTGATTATCAAAGAGTGTTACAGTTCCTAATGGGTCTAAATGAAACATACTCTTAGTGTAAAAGCCAAATCCTATTAATGACCCCTATACTATCCATTAGCAAAGTGTATTCCATGATTGTGGATCATAAAATCCAGAGATCCATAGATTCTAGTTCCTCTGTGGGTCATCTTAGTGATGCACTGGATGCAACAACTCTCTTTACCCATAAACCAGGTTACAAAGGCAAAGGTGGATATGTAGGTCCTGGTAGTTCAAGAGGTACTAGTTTAGTTAAGACTGTAGGTATCTATAAGGGAAGACCACCAACTTCTACCTATAGAGGTGCTCCACAGAAAAGACCACCAGTGGTTTGTGAGTTCTGTTGTTATAATATTCATACTAAGGATTAATATTTTAAGCTGATTGGTTGCCCATCATATTAGCCCAAGCCCAAGAAGATATGCTCAGGACAGTATGCACATATGGTAGACTCTGTATTCCCTATGGACACATCTTCTACTAGTGATAAGATATCTCAACCTAATTCATCCCAGACTACTTAGAATCCCATTCCTTATTTTACACCAGAACAATATCAACAGATTTTCATGCTGCTCAACAAAGGGAAGGAGGACAAAGAGTCTATTTCACCTGCATCAAATGCAGGTATCATGATAGCTACAACTAGTCCTACTGTAAGTGATAGTTGGATTATTGACTCTGGTGCTACTAATTATATGTTTTCTAACCCTGATATGTTGTATAGTTATCATAAAATACCTTAGGCTTCACAAAGTCAGGTCTATCTTCCAACAGGTAATGAGGTTCCAGTCTCTCACAAAGGCACCTCTGGTGTACTCAACAATTTCCTCATTACTGATGTCTTATATCTGCCTGAGTTTAAATATAATCTTCTATCTATATTAAAGCTTACCAAGGAGTTGCAATGTTCAATGAATTTTTTTCCTGACTTATGCATCTTCCAGAATCTCTATATTGGCATGGTGATGGGGATTCGTAAAGAACATCAAGGGCCTTACATTCTCTAAAATACTTCATCTAAATCTATAAGTGTAAATAGATGTGCCAATAATGTGAAGTTGCTGCCCGATTTTAGTGTTCTGTGGAACAGAAAAATGGGTCATGCACTTGTTGAGGTGCTTAAAAGACATGCTGAACTAAGTCATTTGAAGTTTGAAGAGCACATGTGCATTGTGTGTCCCCTAGCTAAGCTGACTAAACTTCCTTTTCAGCATAGCTACTTTGTGGCTAAGGCTCCCTTTCATCTTCTTCATTGTGATATATGGGGAACCTATAGAGTGCCTACCTATGATAAAAAGAGATTCTTTGTTACCATTGTTGATAATAATTCTGGATTCACTTGGTTGTTTCTTATCCAGTTTAAGTCTGAAGTGATAGTTGTACTCAAAGATTTTTTGACTAAAATGCATAACTTGTTTTCTACTTCTGTGAAAATTCTGAGAACTAATAATGGCTGTGAGTTTTTTAGTCATGAATTTAAATATCTTATGTCTAATCTTGGTATTTTGCATCAAACTTTATGTGTCTAGACACCTCAGCAGAATGGGGTGGTGGAAAGAAAACACATAACTATTTTGGGAGTTGCAAGATCCCTCAGATTTTAAGCAGGTGTACCTCTCAAGTTTTAAGGTGAATTTGTTGAGACTGCTGTGTTCTTGCTGAACAGAATTCCCTAAAAAATACTTCACTATAAATCTCCCTTTGAAATCCTCTATTAACAACTTTCTTTACTTTCTCATTTAAAGGTCTTTGGCTGTTTAGGCTATGTCTCTAGCACTCATTGTTCAGATAAGTTTGATACTAGAGCAATTCATTGTGTCTTTATGGGCCACCCAGAAAGGGTACAAACCATATAATCTTCATACTAAACTATTCTTTACTAGTAGAAATGTCAGCATTCAAGAGTCCACTTTTTCTTTCCTTCACCAAGTTACCACTGACTCTCAATTGTTTCTTGACCTGCAGTCTACTCCTGTTGATCATTCAGTCTGTTTTTTCTCTTTTCCCTCCATTCCTTCTTCTACTTCCTCTCAAGTCTCTCTTGAGCTGGAGCATGGCACTGTTCCTTCACCCTCAGCTCCTACTTATCCCCCTGCATCTCATTTTGCTCTTCCTCTTCTAAAAAAATCCACTAGGCATAAGAAACCTCCCATTTGGATCCATGACTTTATCACTATCAAGCCTGTCTCAGCTCATCAATGTTTGTATCATTATCTTTCTATGTCACATACTCTCAGCTCTCTCCTAAGTATAATCAAGCTTTCTCTGTCTATTCTTCTATTCCTGAACCCTCCACTTTCCTTGAAGCCTCCAAAGATCCCTCTTGGGTTGAGGTTATGAAGCTGGAGATTGTATCTCTTGAGGAGAATCTTACTTGGTCTATTATTGACTTGCCACCTGATAAAGTTTCTATTAGTTGTAGGAGGGTGTACAAAGTAAAGTACAAGGCAAATGGAGAGGTAAAAAGGTATAAAGCCAAACTAGTAGCTAAGGGTTATAGTCAACAGGCTGGAGTTGATTACTCAGATACTTTCTCTCCTATGGAAAAGATGGTGACAATAAGATCCCTTATTACTCTTTCTGCTTCTAGACAATGGTTATTTTTCAAATAGATATGCACAATGCTTTTCTTAATGACGATCTATTAGAAGAGGTCTACATGTATATTCCTGATAATTTTTGAAGACAGGGGGGAGACTCAGAAAATCTGCAAATTACATAAGTCCTTGTATGGCCTAAAGCAGGCCCCTAGACAGTGGAATAAGAAGCTGGCTGATGCTTTCTCACAATTGGGGTTCAGTCAAAGTTATTATGACTACTCTTTGTTTACCAAAAAAATCAGAAAATGAAATAGTAATTATTTTTGTTTATGTTAATGATCTGTTAATAATAGGAAATAACCTCACCTTGATTAATCAAGCTAAATCAGATTTACAACAGAAGTTTAAAATAAAGGATCTTAGTGATCTGAAGTTCTTCTTGGGCATAGAGGTAGCCAGGTCCAAGGAAGGGATAATGCTGAATCAAAGAAAGTATGCTCTTAAACTTATATCTGAGGCTGGACTAAGTGGATCAAAACCTGCTAGTACCCACTGGAAATGAATCTGAAACTAACATCTGTGGAATATGACAATCATGTTTCCAATGGAATAGGAGATGATGATGCACCTCTAAAGGATCCAAAAACATATCAAAGACTAGTAAGAAGGATATTATATCTCACCATGACTAGACCTGGCTTGTCCTTTGCAGTATAGGTACTAAGTCAGTACATGCACTCCCAAAGACATCTCACATGGAAGCTGCATTGAGAGAAGTGAGGTACATAAAAGGTAATCCTGGCTTGGGATTGTTTATGATTGCAAAAACTTTTAACAAGTTGATAGCCTACTGTGACTCTCACTGGGGTGCTTGCTTACAAACTAGAAGATCAGTGGATGGGTATGTAATAAAGTTTGGAGGTGCTTTGGTCTCTTGGAAATCAAATAAACAAAAGATTGTGTCCAGGAGCTCTGCAGAAACAGAGTTTAGAAGAATGGCTACTTGTAGTGCAGAGATCACCTGGTTAGTTGGACTATTTCATGAGCTAGGAATTCAGATTAAACAACCTGTAGACTTGATGTGTGACAATAAAGCAACAATAAGATTGCTGCTAATCCTATTTTTCATGAAAGGACAAAACACATTGACATAGATTGTCATTTTGTGAGAGAAAGAATCAATCAGAAGATGATCAAGACCAATCGTGTGCCTACACTAAAGCAGCTAGCAGACATTCTCACAAAAGCCTTAGGGAAGAGTCAACATGAATATCTACTAAGTAAATTGGGAATGAAGAACATCTTTAAGCCATTAACATGAGGGGGAGTGTTAGCAAGTTGATAATTAGTTAGAGGAAGTTAGTGTGTGTGTGATGTATGTGTGAGTGAGTGAGTTGGTTAAGTGTGACAACTGTCATTATACAGCTGTCACAAGGAGCAAACTAACTCTATAAATGTAACTTGTAGTACCATAACAAGCTAAGAAAAATCAATCAATGAAAAAACTACTCTTCTTCTAGAATCTTCTACTCTTCTTCTTCAAGTTCTTAGCTCAATATTATAGAATTGTAACACATAGAAATAGTATAAATTTTAATATGGTCACAAGATCTTAGGAAAATGTTGTTTTGGGGAAGTCATTTTTTAGTATTAGCTTACCAAAACATTTTCCATCAAAATAGGGAAAATGTTCCTTCCTAATTTAACTTCATATTAGTTGCTTCAACTAATAGTGAAACAGTTTTACTAGTATCAAGTATTCAACGTTTTCATTAAGAAGCTCTCTGATGTGCTATTACTATTATTAATTTGTAAAATTTTTTTGTAAGAATATTTTTCACTATCAACTAATAACAGTGAAACACTTAAAAGGAAAATATTTCCCATGAAAATCGTATTCTTGGTATAAAATCTCAGCCAGAAGTAATATACTTAAAAACAATATCAATTGATAGCTAGTTGACATTCTTTTAGTAAGTTGATAATACAAAAAAAAAAGTTAAAAAGAAATGGTCGTCGGGGATTGGGATTTATTACCTCTTCGACATCTCCACGTCTTTCATTCTCAGGGGAATCTCCTTTAACTTTGGACAGTCATGGATTCCAAGACCTTTAATCAGAGGCATGGAACTTGTGGCTAAATTCCATCTTTCTAGGTTCTCAAGATTATCAAGATTAAGGAACTCGAGTTGACAGAAGTTGTTATCACTGCAGGTAATTTCTTTTCCTTCATAACCTCTAAATAAATAGAGATTCCTTAGGTTTGGCAACACTCCCAGAATATGCATCGGATCTTCCTTGAGTTTTGACTCCGAAAGGATCATCATTATGATGGAATTTGAAAATGGGCTTGACAAAGACAGTTTCTCTATTCTCCAATGTAACCACAATTTGTGGAGATTTTGAGAACAATTAAGAAATTCAATGGCTGGGAAGGCTTCATCATGTTTACACTACAAACTGAGAGTGCTAAGGTCTTTCAAGCTGCTAATGTTGTTTAGGGAGTAAGATTTCTTAACATCACACATAGATAATTCTCGAAGATTGACAAAATCAACAGGATCAACATCTTTCCATTGATCACAACAAATGCCTTCAAGAAGTTGAAGATTAGTGAGTTTGCTTACACATTTCAGAGGTTTTGAATACCAAGCAACTAAATGTCTTATATTTATTAGATCAGTTGTCGCGGGGGCTAGATGACATGGGTTACTGACATGAAGTATCTGTAAATTCTTGAGGTTGCCAATGGACGAGGGAAGATCACTGATACCGTTCAATCTTAAGAACTTGAGGTGGTACAAACTTCCTATGGCATCAGGTTGTAGTTTAATGCCAGAAAGAATATCCAAGTGCAACACATATATATGTTGGAAATCACTACGGAGGTTTATAAGACCCGGCTTACCAAAATCTGTATCAAAGATCATAATGGACCTTAACTTCAAGTTAGAGAGATCAAGTAAGAGGTATCTTTGTGCATGACCATGAACAGTATGTCTGAGACATAAGGAGGATATGGAGTGTTTTCTCGGATCATAAATGTCAAAAAAGTTTACCTCCAGTGCCTTTTTTTTGGCAAGATCCCAAAGTAGATCATGAATCCCGCATTCAGAAACTTTCTTCCAAAATGTTTTAGTCACTTGAACCAAGCTTCGTCTTACTTCAGCGACATCCTCAATTATTTCTTCTCCTCTTGGTATGAAACCCTCAGCCATCCACAATCATATTATGTTTTCAGCCACGAGCTCTTGATCTTCTGGAAACATACCAAAGTAAAGAAAACATTGCTTGAGCGCAGTTGACAAATCGTTGTAGCTCAATAATAGTATGTAGGAGATTTCAATAGTCATCTTTAATGTTCTGCCAAAGGTGGCCCTTCACGTGTTGCCATTCTTCTGGCCCCCTTTTATGAGAAAGTAGTCCGCTTAATACAACAATTGCAACAGGTAAGCCTCCACACTTGTTCACCATATCCTTAGCTAGCCCTTCCATTGTTGAGACCATTGCTCGAACATCAAGTAGTGTCCTACAAAAGAGATCCCTACTTTCTTCTTGGCTTAGGAAATGAAGTCTATGGACAAAACCTTTTTTATCAGCTCTTTCAGCGACATCCTCTTTGCGAGTGGTAATAATAATTCGGCTCCCGTTCTTGTTATCCGGAAATGCTCTTTTCAGGCTTTCCCATGCTTCTCTCTGCCATACGTCATCAACCACCATGAGGTATTTTCTTTCTTTTAATAGATCACGAAGGTAGCTTTCTAGATCTGTCTCAGACATCTTTTCCGACAAATCTAGATTTTCCTTGGTGCGACCTTGGATAGATTTGATGATATTACTAAGAAGATCCATGGTATTATACTCTTGAGAAACACATATCCAAGCGCGCTCTGAGAAGCTAGAGACTATATTAGGACTGTTGTAGAGGTTTCTCGCAAGAGTGGTCTTGCCTAATCTGCCCATACCATAATTGGAGATGATGGTTTGACGAGGCTCTACTTTGAGAAGTTCAGCTAGCAATCTTTCTACAACATCCAGTAAGCCGACAAAAATGCAATCCTGATCATCCACATAGGAGGTAGTCCTCCTCATTGTTAATCCTGGCAGACTTATTGTTAGGTCGATTACTTGACCCTTCTCCTGCATTATTGATATTTGTAATACCATAAGTCTCTCGTTTGTGAGAGATATCCATGATTCATAGCTTGAGTGATTGTATCTCCTTGCCGACTTTGTAACACTTGGTCTCTTTCCTACAGATGCAAGCGCAAGCTTTGAGACGACTAGCAAATCCATCACCTTCACCTTTACCAGCCTTAAAGCTGTAGGTCTCGAGTATAGCGACAGTATCATTAGCAACAGAGTTGATTTCAAAAACCCATTGTTGAACTCTTTGATCTCTGCTTTGCATTTTTTCTGCATGTTTGAGGAAAGACTGCATGAAGAGAAGCTCATTTCGCAGCCACTGCACATCCTCTCTTAGACTAAAACGCAGGTTAACTTCCTGTATGAGGAAATCCCCCAGCTTTTGAATTGCAAATGATACAAAGACATCAACCATCTTCGTACGAGTCTTGGTTTTTATCAGGAAAAGAGGGGGTTGTATAGAAGATATATTGGAATACAAGTTGGATAATTTATTTTAATACACTCTGAAGGCTTAGACATTAAAGTGAGAACAAATAGTGTATTCAAAGAGTACACTTATGTGATTAAAGTTTAGAAAAACCGAAAATCAACTTGTGGTTTCTGGAAAAAAGAATTGTGATAATGAAAGTGAAATGTAAATTGTGTTCCATCAGACAAGGCAAGAGATAATGAAAGAGCAATGTGGTCCATTAGACAAGGCAAGAGAAAATGAAAGTTCCCATTATCATAAAGGGACAAAGATGCAAGCTTAGAGGCGAATCCAGGATTTCAAACTTGTGGGTTCCCGATAAAATAAATTAATATGTAACAGCAGTATCATAAGAAAGGCAATTAATAGTATCATAAAAGAGGCAACACCCAAACAGGGATCGATCCATGATCATGGAAATAAGTAATTCAAGGGTCCATTTCATGCCATCAAGTTAATATTCTTTTGGATTATGGGTTCCCATCAATACTGACCTTAAAAAGGATATTTGCATAAATCAATCTTAAATGTTTCCATGAGTATCCGGTTATACAAAACAATAAAAGAATGAATTTCTTTTGCCTATGATACACTCAGTCAAACATAAAAGAAATGACTTAACATAAACTCATCATCCTGGAAAACGAAAATCTGCTGCTGGGTTAAACTTGATAAATTTGAAGTAATGGAATACACACATAAGCTTTTTTGGGATTTTTGAGTCGAATGTGTCTAATAAGAACACTTTATCATGTCTCAAATGGAACACGTCATAGTTCGAGTGTCTAATAAGAACATTTTATCGTGTTCCTTTTTAGTTGTATGGTTTTGAAATGATCTGAAAACAATGCTTTTAAAATTTTTAATATCAATGTATAGACATATGAACAAATATACATTTGAATTATTAAGAAGTTCATTAATATTTAGATGTTGGAATATGAATACCCATCTAAATTGTTAGTATGTTGTATTAGGATTTGATGTGTAAAACTTGTCTTTATTTTAAAATTAATAAGTATAAAATTTAATAAAATATCAAATCAATCTAATACAATATATATAAACAAAATATTTTTTTTAAAAATATGGTAGTTGGTAGTGGTGATGGTTGTGAATGTCGATCGGTGATCATATTGGCTAATGGTGTGCTGTGTTTAGTAGCTAATGGTGATGGTGATTAACAATGAAGGACCATGTTGATTGTAGTAGTTGTTGCTGGCGATTGATAGTTATGATGGATGATGGTGATAATTAATGATGGGGATGAATACATACGATCATTGTTGGTATATAGCGTAGTGAATAAAGATGGTGATTCGTGATTGTTATAATTATAGTGGTTGGTGATGTTGATTGTAATGATAGCTAGTCATAGTGAATGACAATAATAATGGTTATGACCGAGGATAGTGGTATGTAATTGATAATGATGGACGACAATGGCAATTATTGATAATGGTGGATGATGATAATAGTAATGAATGAAGGAAATTAGTGAACTACAATTCTGTAAGAATCTCTAAATAAACATCTTAATAACACATCTCTAAACATTACTAGCTATCACTAACCATACAATAACATGAGTCCCATCAGGACATAAACTTGTAGGTCAATTACATAGAATGAGTTATAGGTCACATACAATAACATGAGTTAAAGGATTTAAATGAAACAAGGTTAAGATAGAGCACCAAAATAAAAAATGGAGGCAAGTTAAAAGGGTTAATCAATCTATTTGGCCAAAATTATATAATGATGAATTTAAGTAACAACTAAAATAATATAAACATTATATGACCTAAATTTGGGGCAGAGAACATTGAACTGGAGAACAATTGGGTGAGTTGAATTTTGAGTGAGATTTCACAACATGTCCTTCTTTGTCAGTAAATTAGACTGTAACCATTAATTATTTTGTCATGCATTGTGTCTCTGTTCTTGGAGTAAAAATGGTGTCCTGTGTCCATTATATAGTTTGTAGAATCTGTCTAAAACCAGAAACAAAAAATTAAACATTGAAACACCATGCAAAACAAAACATTGAAGTAGCAGAAATTAAACCTGGTTATTGCTTCTACACTCAACTATATACCGATTTACTTTTAATGTTTAGTCAGTATCAAGTGTCAACCAAATAATAGATTGTCAACAAAATTCTAGTGTGTTTTCGGGATGAAGAAAATTATTTCAGAAGAAAATGTTTGTCATGAGGAAGTCATTTTCTGGTATTAGCTTATCAAAACATTTTCCATCAAAATAGGAAAAATGACTTCATCAACTTAACTTTGTATTAGTTGCTCCAACTAACACTAGAACAATTTTTACTAATCTTTAGTATTCAAAAGTTCATCCAGAAACTCTCGATGTAATACTATTACTATTAATTTGTAACCTCGAGAAACGTTTTTAGGAAAATATCTCCCATGAAATTATATTTCTAGGTATAAACATGACTTCTCTGCCATACAAGAAAAAAGTCTCAGCCATAATTTATGTACTTATAGACAATTATTTATGGTTGACTGTAATGCCCTGAGAGTACACTCTGGGCGCCACACGGTGCTTATGGTCCCAAGAGACCATAAGCTAACCCATGAGCTGGTACCTGCTGTGAGCACCGAGTAAAAATGATAACAAAAGAACATATGCAGAATTTAACTGAGGAATGCCATAAGGTTTTAAATCACAGTTCTGATAAGGTTTGTAAAAAAATACTAATAAAACGACTGACAATAACAAACGAAAAACTAAAGACTGACTAACTGTCTGTACTGGTCTAAAAAGCCTCTACTGACTGACTATGGAGCTGATGGGACAAACCCCCAATTAACTCAGACTGAATAGAAAAAACTGAAACTGATAAAGTAAGCTGAGGTAAATAAACCATGTCCTCGAAGTATGATGACTCAACACTAGCACAACTGATATTCTAGTATGTCTATGCGCGATCCGAGAATTGAGCGTCCGAACTTATGATATTAGACATCATAGCCTAAGAAACGACTATGCGATCAGTACTTTGAATGTACTGGTATGCTAAATGGGATTAGGCTGATATGCATGAGCTCATGTGCAAGAGTAATAACTGACTAAATGTATAGCATGAAGTACTAAATAGAATGCATGAAATCTGTAAAGACTGAAAATGCATGACCAAGCATGAAACATGTTCTGAAAATAATTTATAAATTGAAATACTAAATACTGTCAAATGAATGACTTATATCTGTATGCTATGGTCAAGCAAAACTGAAATTGAATTACTAAGCTGATTACTGGACTAAGACTGTGGGAGCTATCATCTAACCGACATGCCCTAATGAGCAAATTGGGGTCCAACCTGTGACCCCAGTTGGAAGAGTGTTTGTATCGTGCCACGGGTACTAACACTGGCTGTGTGGATCTACTAATATGCTATCCTGAAGGACTAATGGTGTCAAGCCTAAACTGACGGGTGACCCTTGAGAGATAGCCAAGCCTGAACTGACGGGTGACTCCTCAAATCCTACGCTAGCTACATCATTTTGGAGTACAGGGATTGCTGCTGATGACTCTGCTTAACTGACGGGGAAGCCGCCATCCTCGTACTCGCTCAGTGCTAAACCCTACTCCAAACTGAACTGACTCGAGATACTGAATTGTTCTAAGTTAAACTGATTATGATAACTGAATGAACTGATAATGCTCATAACATATCTAAAACTAATCTAAAGATACCGAGGCTAAGTAAACAACTAAGTTTTCAGGCATTCATCACCCCCAGAACTCGATAGAAATAATAGCAAAATAGTATTAAAACTTTGAGGACATAATGTGAAAACATTTTTTCAAAATTCGTTCTTGTAGGCATTTCATCAAACACTTGATATTCGTAAGTTAAGCTAAGCATTGGAATAGTGTAAAGATTGTAGTAATAGTATTATTTCAACGTCACCATCACTAATTACAATTTATATCAGCGAACAACACTATTCAAATGTGTGGAATTTAATAGCAACAACAATTTCATGTAAACATGGTATAAAATCAAAATTACGGGGATTCATGGTTAAAAGTCACAATAACTTGTAGAAATCATAACTTTGAATTTGAAATTAGATTCTTGGACTCCATTGGTGGAAGGGACCCATGGATGAACATTTAACATACCTTGGCTGAGGAATTCGTGAAAGTTCTTGAGGGTTTTCTTGAATCTTGAGCTTGAATCTTAAAGGGCTAGGGTTTGTTCTTCAAAGAGGGCTACTTTAATTTGAGAGGATTGTGAAATAATGAGCAAATAATGCGCTCTTGGGACTTAAATCCCTTGTTTGGACTGAATGGGATGAAGGAAAAAGACTTAAATATCCTTATAAATTAAAAAATTGAGAATGAACTGGAAATCCTAATTTTGATCTATGGTGTGACGCAGTGCTATCGCTTTGCGTCATTGGAAATGGACAATTCTGAACTGGCACCTTGGCGCGATGCGGTGCCATCACAGTGCCCCACTGGAAAAGGACGAACACGAATTTTCCCCTTGGCATGACACAGCCCCATCACGGTGCTCCACTGGAAAAAAGACAAACGTGATTTCGGTTATCACTGTGACGCAGCCTAATCGCGATGGGCTACTGCCTTTCATTAAAAGTGTCATAACTTCTCACCCGTGTATCATATTTAGGCAAAATTGGTATCATTGGAAAGCTAATTAAATTTTATACAATTTATTGGGTCTTGAGATGGAAAATTTTCAGTAGAATAAAAGATATACTTGTTGGAAGTTGACTATAGCAACATTCTTCTCAAGAACTTAATCGGTAAATGATATTTTGATTCGTCTAATAGCTATGAGTTATTTAAGGCCTTAATATACATTAAACTTACTCATAAAACTACCAAATAACTATAATGTACTTTGGATGAGCTTGAAACATAGTTCCAATATTGGTTTGGATTCTCGAGGTATTACAATTTCTCCCTTTTGGGAACATTCATCCTCGAATAAGATTGGTTAAGCTGAAAACACTGAGGAATTTAGGTTACATGCTGAATATACGTGATGAAAACGTGATTACATGACTGAGTTTGAAACATGACATATGACTGAACTAGTTCTGTGAATGCATGACTGATATGAGAATGATATACAGCTAAAACTATGCATGGAAAAGAAAAACTCTAAGAAGATTGCTACCTTAAACTGAGTTTGAGTTTGTGGAGAAAAGATAAGGGTACTTGGTCCACATATCTGCTTCTGATTCTCAAGTGTTTCCCTCAACGGACTGATTTCGTGAAAAAACCTTGACTAGGGGAACTTTTTTGTTCCTTAGTCTACAAATTTGGTGATCAAGGATCTCGACTGGAATTTCTTCATAAGAAAGGATGTTCTAAACATCTACGCTATTTAAGGGAACAACTACAGTTGGGTCACTAGTGCACTTCTCCAACAAAGAGATATGGAATACTGGGTGCACTGATGCTAAGTTGGTAGGCAACTCAAGCTCATAAGCCACCTTTCCAAAATGGCTCAAAATTTTGTAAGGGCCAATATATCGGGGACTAAGCTTCCCCTTCTTACCAAACTCTTTACCCCCTTTGTGGGAGAGATCTTTAGATATACGAAATCAGTAATCTAAAACTTAATATCTTTTCTTCTCACATCTGCATAAGATTTCTATAGGCTTTGGGCTTCCCTAAGCCTCTCCCATATTAGCTGAACTTTCTATGAAGCATCAAACACCAAATCAGGCCCTATCAAAGTGGTTTCACCTACCTCAAACCAACCAATCATAGATCTACATATTCTTCTATATAGAGCCTTAAACAAAACTATGTGAATATTGGAATGATAGTTGTTATTATATGCGAACTCAATCAAAGGCAAGTGGTTATCCCAACTACCTTTAAAGTCAATGGCACATGATCTCAACATGTCCTCAAGGGTCTGAATGGTCCTCTCTGCCTAAACACCTATCTGAGGGTGAAAGGTTGTACTGAGGTGAACTTGGGTACCAAGACCCCTCTAAAAAGCTTTCCAAAAGTGAGAGGTAAACTGAGTCCCTCTATCGGAGATGATAGTTAATGGAACACCATAAAACCTAACCAGCTCTCTAATATAGAGCTTCGCATAGTCCTTGGCTGAGTAAGAAGTATGTACTGGAAAGAAATGGGCTAATTTAGTCATCCTATCCACAATGATCTAAATTGATTCATGCTGATGATGAGTACGACACAAACCTGTCACAAAATCCATGTTAACTTCCTACCACTTCCAAGTGGGAATACTGAACTCCTGCATAGTCCCACTGGGCTTCTAATGTTTAATCTTAACCTGATGACAAATGGAACACTTATCTACAAACTATGCAATATCCCTTTTCATCCTACTCCACCAATAGATTTCCCACAGATCGCAGTACATCTTCATGGCCCCTGGATAAATCGAGTAATGCACACCATGCTCTTATGCAAGAATTCACTGTCTCAACTCATCAACACATGACACATACAGTCTACCTTAGAAATGTAACACACCATCTCCCTCTTAGAAGAAAACCTATACTTCTTAATCCCTGATTGACTCCTTCAGTTTCACCAGACTGGGATCCCTATTTTGTTTTTCTTTCACTTTGGCAACCAAAGAAGATTCTGAGCTATTCTGAACCCAAATGCTACCCTCAGCTGAATCAACCAAATGAAAAATTAATCTGGCAAGTTGATGAAATTCCCTAACTAACTTCTTTTTATCATCCTCAATATGAGTAATACTATCCATAAACAATCTACTTAGGGCATCTGCCACTATATTGGCCTTACCTGGGTGGTACAAAATACTCATGTCATAATCTTCAACAATTCTCACTACCTCATTTGATGTATATTCAAATACTTCCGCGAAAACACATATTGCAAGCTTTTGTGGTCTGTGAACACATCAACATGCACCCCATACAAGTAATGCCTCCAAATCTTTAAGGCAAGCACAATAGCTGCTAGCTCAAAATCATAGGTGGGGAATTAATTTCATGGGGATTGAGATCTCTAGAGGAATAGGCCATAACCTTACACTTCTGCATCAAAACACACCCCAAACCAACTCTGGAAGCATTACTGTATACAATAAACCCATCTGAACTATCTGGTAGCGTTAAAACTGGGGCTGTGGTGAGTCGAGTCTTCAACTCCTGAAAACTCTTCTCACAAGAATTTAACCACTAAAACTTGACTTTCTTCTAAGTTAATTTGGACAACGGGGACACAGTAGATAAAAACCCTTCAGCAAACCACCGATAATAGCCATCCAAAACCAAGAAACTCCTGATATCTGATAGAGAGATGGGTCTAGTCTAGTTTCTCTCAGCTTTAGTATTTTGGGGATCAACTCTAATGCCATCACCGAAAATAATATGGCCAAGGAAAGCTACTGACCAAAATTTGCACTTACTAAATTTAGCGAACAACTGATAAGATCTAAGATTTTGTAATACTATTTTGAGGTGGTCTGCATGATCATTTCTATTATGGGAGTAGACAAGAATGTCATCAATGAAGACTATGACAAACATGTATAAGTACTATCAAGTCCATAAAGGCTGCTGGGGTATTTGTGAGACCAAAGGACATGACTAGAAACTCAAAGTAACCATACCAAGTTCTGAAAGCAGTTTTCAGAAAGTCACATTTTTTGACTTTGAGTTAATGATAGCCGGACCTGAGGTCTATTTTAAAAAATAACTGGCACCCTGAAGTTGATCGAACAAGTCATTGATTTTGGGAAGTGGGTTATTTGTTTTTGATTGTGACTTTGTTCAACTGACGGTAGTTGATACACATTCTAAGAGAACCGTCTTTCTTACGCATTAAACAAAATTGGTGCGCCCCATGGGGAAATGCTGGGCCTGATGAATCACTTATCTAGGAGGTCTTTCAACTCTTTGAGTTTGGATAGATCTATTCTTTATGGTGGAATAAAAATAGGCTGGGTATCTGGAAGAAGGTTTATCCCAAAGTCAATTTCCTTTTCACGAGGAACTCTGGGAAGATCTTCAAGAAACACATCTGGAAATTCCCTCACTACTGAAACTGACTCAAGGTTGGGAGTCTCAGAATTAGAGTCTTTGACTCAAATAATATGATAAATACACCCACTGGATATTATTTTCCTCGCTCTAAGGTACGAAACAACCTGACCCCTAAGCACTGTAGTACTACCCCTCCATTCAAGGACTGGTTCATTTGGAAACTAAAAATGAACTACTCTATTTCTGCAATCCACTAAAGTATAGCATGAATAGAGCCAATCCATGTTGAAAATGATGTCAAAATCCATCATCTCTAACCCTACAAGGTCTACCAAAGTAACTTTCTGAGACACTGTAACCGAATAGTTCCAGTATAACCGTTGAGCTACGATAGACTCGCCCACTTAGGTAGACACTGAGAAAGGCTCTACTAAGGTTTCAGTACTGGCTTCAAAGTTAACTGCTATATAAGGGATTACAATAGAAAGAGATGCTCTAGGATCTAGTAAGGAATAAACATATAAATGAAAGACTTGGAACGTACTAGTAACCTTTCCTGATCTTGTCAGGACTGAAGTGCATAAAGCCTATTATGAAGTTGACATACAGTAGCACTCGAAGCGGCGCCCTGCTGAGTTGGGCGGACGACTGGAGCCAATGACTGATGGGACTGGCCCTGTTGATGCAAATCCCTTTTTTTCTGAGCAACTACCTGACACTCTCAGATTCGATGGCCTGGATTGCCATACCCAAAGCATACATCACTGCGAGCTCTACACTCACCCTTATGGTTTCTACTATATTTCTATCAAAGAGGATTTGTGACACCACTGTTTACACTACCTTGGGACTTAGAGCCTAGCGATCTATTCCGATTGTCATTTTTGAACTTTGGCACAGGGGAATTAGTTAAAGATGTAGCAGGATCTGAAGATTTCTAATGGAATTGAGGATGGTTTCCACCCTATGACTTTGGCTGAGTGAAATTAAATCTACATGTTCTAGCCCTTTTGTTCTCTCTCTCCTTCTCCTTAAGCTTTTGCTCCTTAATCTGTTTAGCATAGACCATAAGCCTAGATATGTCCATCTCCTTAATAGTAGCCAATTCAGCACTTTTACTAGAAGTCACCCCCATAATGTTTGTTACCTTCTGTACTATGTCTAGGAGTTTCTGTTGATCCTCTTCAGAGTTGGATCCCAAAAATAAAGGAGGACTCATTCGGGTAAAGTCCTGAATCCTAGATGCGGTAGTATTGTCCACTGGGTTGGTCGAAACACCGACTGATTGAACATTCTGAGACACTAAAGAGTGAGCTAGAGTAGTGAATGCAGCTCTGAACTCTGCATGAGAAACATGCTCATTTAGGGAATGTTTTTAAATAGGCAGAGGTGTTGGTTGGTTTACATTTCTTCTTCTGTTTGTCTTTCTGGGAGGCATGTTCTGTAAATATAAGGAAGAATAGATTAGATAGAGAGTTTAAAACAAGCTCATGCTTTTTTGCACGACATTGACATTGAAGAAGGGAAACTTTTCTTAAAATGCCTCATAGCCTCTTGTCAATAAGTGTGGTGCGCTTCACACCAAGGCAAAAGACTCTAATCAATGTGGCTTTCAGACTCCCTAGGACACTTTAAAACCTTAGGCTCATATACCAAGTTTGTAAAGCTCCGAGAGTACACCTTGGGTGCCACCCGGTGCTTATGGTCCCAATAAACCGCAAGCTAACCTATAAACTGGTACCTGTTGTGAGCACTGAGTAAAACCAATAACAAAAGATCGTATGCAAAATTTAACTAAGAAATTCCATAAGGTTTTAAATCATAGTTCTGATAATGTCTGTAATAAAATACTGATAAAACGCCTGACAATAACAACCGAAAAACTGAAGACTGATTAACAGTCTGTACTAGTCTGAAAAACCTTTACTGACTGACTATGGGGCTAAAGGGACAAATCCCCAACGAACTCCTACTGAACAGAAATACTGAGACTGATAAAGTAAGATGAGGTAAATAAACCATGTCCTCAAAGTATAAGGACTCACCACTACCACAGCTAATAATTTGGTATGTCTATGCACGATCCAAGAACTGAGCATCCAAACCTATGATATTAGACATCATAGTTCATGAAATGAGTATGCGAATGGGGTTAGGATAATATGCATGGGCTCAGATGCATGAGGAATAACTGACTGAATGTATAAGATAAAGTACTAAATAGAATGTATGAAATCTATAAAGGCTGAGAATGCATGGCCAAGCATGAAACATGTTCTGAATATAGTTTGTAAACTGGAATACTGAATATTATAAAATGAATGACTTATATCTATATGCTATGGTCAAGTAAAACTGAAACTGAATTACTGATCTGATTACTAGACTGAGACTGTGGGAGCTATTATCTAACCGACATGCCCCAATGAGCAAATTAGGGTCCACCTGCGACCCCAGTTGGAAGGTGTCGTACCGTGCCACGGGTACTAACACTGGATGTGTGGATTCATTAATATGCTATACCGAAGGACTAAGGGTGTCAATCCTAAACTGATGGGTGACCCTGATAGTCATGCCTGAACTGATGTATGACTCCTCAAATCCTACGTGAGTTATATAGTTCTGGAGTACAGGGACTGCTACTAACGATTCTGTGTAACTGACGGGGAAGCCGCCATCTCGGTGCTAAATCCTACTTCCAACTGAACTGACTCGGGATACTAAACTGTGAAAGCATTTATTCAAAATTCATTCTTGTAGGCATTTCATCAAATACTTGATATTCGTAGTTTAATTTAAGCATGAGAATATTTTAAAGCTTGTAGTAATAGCATGATTTCAACGTCAACATCACTAATTATGATTTAAATCAGCGAACAACACCATTCAAACATATGGGATTTAATAGTAAGAACAATTTCATATAAACATGGTATAAAATCAAAATTCACAGGGATTCATGGTTAAAAGTCATAATAACTTGTAGAAATCATAAATTTGAATTTTAAATTAGATTCTTGGACTCCATGGGTGGAAGGGACCCACGGCTGAACATTTAACATACCTTGACTGAGGAATTCGTGAAAGTTCTTAAGGTTTATTTTGAATCTTAAAGGGCTAGGGTTTGTTCTTGAAAGAGGGTTACTTTAATTTGAGAGGATTGTGAAATAATGAGAAAATAATGCTCTCTTGGGACTAAAATCCCATGTTTGGACTAAATGAGGTGGAGGGAAAGGACTTAAATTCCTTTGTAAATTAAAAACTCTAGATTGAATTGAAAATCCCAATTTTGATCTACGGTGCGACGCAGCGCTATCGCGTTGCACCACTGGAAATGGACAATTCCGAACTAGCACCTTGGTGCATGCACTGCCATCGCAGTACCTAACTGGAAAAGGAAGAACAAAAATTTGTCCCTTGGCATGACGCAGCCCCATTGCGGTGATCCACTGGAAAAAGGACGAGCGTTATTTTGGTCATCACCGTGATGTGGCCTAATTGGGATAGTCTACTGCCTTTCACTAAAAGTGCCATAACTTCTCTTCCGTGTATTGGATTTAGGAAAAATTGGTATCGTTGGAAAATTAATTCTATTTCCTACAGTTTAGTGTGGCTTGAGCTTGAAAATTCTCAGTAGAATAAAAGATATGCTCGTTTGAAGTTGACTATAGTAACATTCTTCTCAAGAACTCAATCGATAAAGGATATGTTGATTTGTCTAATAGCTGGGAAAACTACCAAAGGACTATAATGTACTTTGCATGAACTTGAAACCTGGTTCCAATATTGGTTTGGATACTCGGGGTATTACATTGACTTTATTAGTAATTTGATAATGTAAAAAAAACAAATGGTCATTATATTGGGGATTGATATTTATTACCTCTATAATAATGAAAATGAATGAAATAAGGAGTTCATATATGCATGAAAAGCTACATCAATGATGGGTTCTCTCTATGTCTTTCACACTTGGGAATATCCTTTAGGTTTGGGTAGTTATCTATAACAAGACATACAATCCTAGGCATAAAACTTGTAGCTAAATGCCATCTTTCTATTGGAAAAGGAAAGGGCACAATCTATATGCCCGACAGGATAGCAGTGGAAGAATACCCAAGTTTAACTTTCTCTTTCAATTCGAACCAAGAGGAGATAATGTCATGACCCAAACCGAGGTCCTAGCCATGATGAGCATCCCGAATCACATAGGCTCGAGAACCCTTCTAATTGGAAATCATAAGCAACATTCACAACCTATAAAGAAATGAAGAAAACATAGTAAAATGGAAACATGGTCATCTTCATGTTATTAATGAACAATACCAATATGAGTTCATAAATATTCAAAACATCTAACACTAGTCAGTGAAATCTCTAACAATACTGAAATCAACATTTTTCTGAAAACTGGAACAAGGCCCCCAGACGGACCATAAATTAAAATCAAATAGAACATAACATGAGATAAGGCCTTCCAAAATAAGGAAGGCTCACCAACTTCGACCATATGACAACACTCTACTGCTTAGCGGGACCTCGGGACTAGCCTCAGATCCTGAAATATAGGGTATTAATACAAAATGTACAGGTACACAGGACAATCCAAAATAAAAAATATAGTCTTTATACATTATAAGAGAGACCATTTCATTAAAACATGTCAGTGTAAAGCATCTTCAAATAAAAGGGTAGTTTAAAAGAGTTCAAAACATTTCTGTAAATCTCAACTCTTTATCTTACTTTTGAGCTAGGTGGTACATCCTACAAGTATAACATCCCACGGGCTATATAGAATTAACTCGGTGGCCAAGCCCCTAACCCAAGTTTGCCGCAAGGGTTGGAGTTTCTGATTCTGATACGCCAAAGGGCATAAGGCCAACATATAATCCCTATCTTGGGACATAATAAAACCCATATCGGCAAAAACTAATTTCAGGCAATGAGTATCTGAACTCATGCCTTCTTCGGGTAATCACCTAACTCTCTTTAAGTCCATTTTTAACCTTTTCTAAACGGGCATCTTTCTAAAAATTTGATGAAATCTATATTCTGTTCTGAGTCTATCATGGAATTATCTATTTTGGTATTGTCATACCAAGACTTGCAAGTCATATGTATAAGCCATATCATGTTCTACTTTAGATTTCTCAGTCATCTGACCACCAAAAACATTTAAATAATGCAAAAGAGTTATTATTTCAAAATATGCAAAACTTATGTAAAGGCTCTCTCCTTTCAATATATTTAACACATTATGGCCAGTTTCTTTATAACAATCCATCCAACTCTATCAATTATCGTGTAAAACATTTATAAATAAGAAAACACCCTTTCTTCAATTCATAACCAATATCAAGTTCATAAACAATATCAAAACATTCATCTCATACTTCCAATCATGCAATTTGACAACCCATAACATGTGAAATCAAAAAGGTAACATAACAAGATAGGGAGTTACGTTATTCATGCTCTCAATTCAAACTTACAAAACTGAAAATACTTATATATGCAGCTATACATTGTTTCGATTCCATAATACGGCCTCAAGACCAAAATGCTATGTCATCTAATTGGTTTCATAAAACATAATTCTTTAATGTGTTTTCAAAACCTTTTATAAACACATGATTTTATAACTTTAAAACTTAATAAAAATGATTTCGCTATGCCCATAAAATTTAGGATAGCACACGTACCTTAGATTCCTTAGTTCGAAGAATAGAACTCCAATCTTGACTTTTTTCTTGAAAATATTGAACTTATAGGTTGGATTCTTGATCTTTGTGGAAGAGTTAGGGTTTAGTTCTTGAGAGAAATTGGGTAAATTTAAGCATATAATGCCTTAATGACATCTTAATCTACTATTATCATGATTTAAGGCTATAGGGAAAAGATGAGACTGCCCCTCGAAATTTAGATTCACAACTGAAACCCATTTTTGGGACTCACTGCGATGTGCCAGAGGCCCTATCACTATAGGCACCGTGATGAGGTGCAATCGCGGTGACCCACTATTTTCGAAATCCAAATATGTCCCAAACCTCATCCAAAAAATTTGAGACTTTTTGGAGATATTCCCTTTTTATCCCTGAACATGAATAAACTCAAAAATCTACTTCTAGGGGTTGGGAAGATCAATTTAAAAATTATTGAAGTTAAGGGCTCAAAAATATGACTAAGTCATTTGACACTTACAAAACTTTTCAGGTTGCAAGTTCTCTATGCATGCTTCTAAGAGTGACATCAAGTCAAGAATGCTACGGGGTGTTACATTATCCCCCCTTGGGATCATTCATCTCTGAATGATGACTCGGGACACAATATGCATGATTTCAAGAAACCCACATAAATAAAAGAGTTGTAAAAGATTTGTACCTTCCATATTGTCATCCATAGTTTCAAAGAGAGCCTGGTACCTCGTACGCATATCATCCTTCGATTACGAAGTAGATTCCTCATCCTTTTGATTCCTCCACAACACTTTAACTAAAATAATCTTCTTACTCCTCAACTTCCGCACCTGGCGATCCAAGATAGAAATGGGTTCTTTTTTATATGACAATGAGTCTTTTGCCTTAATCTTCTTTATAAGCAGCATGCGAGAATGATCTCCAATACACTTTTTCAATATGGATATATGACATACCAGATGTACAGAAGCCAATCTCGCTGGAAAATCCAACTTATGTGCAACTCGACTGACCTTTCTCAAAATCTGGTATGGTCCTATATAATGAAGACTAAGCTTTCATTTCTTTCCGATTCGCATGACTCCCTTCATAGTGGAGACTTTTAGAAATACCCAATCACCAACCTCATACTCTAACTCTCTTCTTCTAACATTGACATAGGACTTTTAGCTGCTATGAGCTGTCTTAAGTCGCTCCTTAACGATCTTTACTTTCTCCATTGCCTGATAAACAAGGTTAGGCCCAAACAGTCGAGTTTTACCCACTTCATACCACCCAATTAGAGACCTAGATATCCCTTCATAAAGGACTTTAAAAGGAGCCATCAGAATACTGGACTAATAGCTATTATTGAAGGTGAACTCTATCAACGAAAAATGGTCCACCCAACTCCTCTTAAAGTCATTCAATCAGGCCCTCAACAGATCTTCTAAGGTCTGAATAGTGCATTCGTCTTGCCCATCAATCTGTGGGTGGAAGGTAGTACTAAGGTTTATTTTCGTACCTAAAATCCTTTGAAAAGACTTCTAAAACTAAGAAGAAACTGTGTACCTTGATTGGAAATAATGGACATGGGAGCCGCATGTAACCAGACTATTTCCTGAATGTGCAACTTAGCATAGTTATCTCCAGAATAATTTGTCCGCACGAGTAGAAAATGAGCTAATTTAGTCATCCTGTCTACAATCACCCAAGTCTAACTTTTCCTTTCAATTTAAACCAAGAGGATATAATAAAATAAAATAAAAACAAAGAATATGGCAGAAAATAAATCAACCACACAAATATGATAAGATAAGAATAAAGAGAAATCAAATTTACATGGAAAACCCTTCAATGTGAAGAGTAAAGAATCACGGGACTAAAACCTCCACTATAATCACCAAGAGTTACAATATTATTCTCCAAAATTATCCACAAAACAAGTGTCAAACAATGAGCAACAACACAATAAGATAGCACCAAAACTAGAGTATAAAAAAAAGAAAAAATACCAAAAATGCAGCTGTTATTCAGGAATGAGAAACAAGATATACAGGCCACCAAATCTAACTCCCTCAGTTTCTAATCAAATATTGAGATGAGAGGAACAATCTATCCAAAAATAAGCTCAATTAGACAAGAAATAAAAATAAGCTCAATTAGACAAGAAATAAAGTGGGAATTGCAATTTGAAGTTGATGGTTGTGGCTTGAATTTTAGGTGCAAAACTGAGCTCTCTCTTTCTCTTTTGTGGCTGCTAAGAACTCTTTTGTGGATGGTGAATAAGACCTTAAAATATCTATATATATGCTCCATAGTAATGGGGTTATGGAAAAAAGTGGGCTGGTCCAAATTGGGCTTTATTTATCCACATAGAAAGGGACAAAAACCCATATCCCAACACTTTCTAGGTTCTCAAGACTATCGATGCGAAGGAGCTCTAGTTGATTGAAGTTGTTATCATTGTATATAATTTATCTTCTTTCATAAGCTTCTAATAAATTGAGATTTCTTAGGTTTGGCAACATTCCTAAAATAGGAATTAGATCTTCCAGGAGTTTTGAATACTAAAGGACTATCCGATTAATTGAATTTGGAAATGGATATGAGAGAGGCAGTTTTTCTATCCTTCCCTGTAACAACAATTTGTGGAGATTTTGACAAGAAGTAAGAAATTCAAAGGTTGGGAATGATTCATCATGTTTACAAAACAACATGAGAGTTCTAAGTTTTTTCAAGCTATTAATATTGTTTAGGGAGTAAGATTTCATAACAATAGTCATGCTTAATACTCGATTATTGACTAAATCAATAGGGTCAACATTTTCAATTGATCACAATGAATGGGTTTAAGAGCTTAAAGGATTGTGAGTTTGTTTATGCCTTTCATTGGTTTTGAATATGAAAAAACTAAATGTCTTAGATTTATTAGGTCAACTATCTCGAGGGTAGTTGGCATGAGTGTCTGTCATTATGGACATGAAGTGTCTGTAAATTCTTGAGGTTTCCTATGGAGGATGGCAGATCATGAATACCTCTCAAGCTTAAGAACTTGGGTACAAACTTCCTATGGAATCAGGTAGTATAGTGCCATCACAAACTTCCAAGCATAACACATATATGTTGGAACAGATTACGTTAGTTTATTAGACTCATCATATTAAAATTTGGATCAAGAAATATAATTAACCTTAACTTCAAGTTAGAAAGTTCAAGTGAGAGGTACCTTTTTCCGTGACCATGAATGGCATGTCTATGACATAAGGACGATATGGAGTGCTTTCTTGGACCGTAAATGTCAAAGAAATTTACCTCCAATGCCTTTTGTATGGAAAGATCCCAAAGTAGATCATGAATACAACATTCGTAGACTTCTTCCCATAATATATGTACCACTTATATCAAGCTTCATCTTATCAACTCATTCAAGAAGCTTTCAATGACATCCTCCATTCTTTTTTCTCCTCTTGGTATGTGATATCAACCACAACCATATTATGTTATCTGTATTAATCTCACGATCTTATAGAAAAATACCAAAGTAATGAAAACATTGCTTAAGCACAGTTGGCAAATCATTGTAGCTTAATGATAGAAGGTGGGAGATTTCAATAGAGTCATCTTTAATGTACTCCCAAAGGTGGTACTTAACTTTTTCCATTCTTTTAGACCCCTTTTATAAGAAAGTAGTCCACTTAATACAACAATTGCAAGAGGTAAGTCTCCACAGTTATCAACCATATCTCTAGCTAATATTTTTATTTCTAGAACCATTGCCCAAATATAAAGTAGTTTCCAACAAAAGAGGTCCCAACTCTCTTCTTGACAAAGGTAGCAGAGTTTATGGGCAAAACCTTTGTTATCTACTCTTTCAGCGACATCCTCTTTGCACATGGTAATACTAACTTGGCTTCTGTTCTTGCTATTTGGGAATGCTCTTTTTAGACTTTCCCAATATTCTCGCTGCCATACATCATCTATCACTGCAAGGTATTTTTTATCTTCCAATAAATGCCTAAGGTAACTTTCTAGATCTCTTTATATTATCCTTTCCAACATTTTAAGTGTTTCTTTGTCACAGCTTTGAATAGATTTTATGGTAGTATGAAGAAGATCTGGGGTATCATATTCTTGAGAAATACATACCCATGCACGTCTCGAGAAGCTAGAGACTATATTAGGAGTTTTATAGAGATATCTTGCAAGAGTAGTCTTGCTTAATCCACCCATACCATAAATGGAGCTGGTGCTTCTACGAGGCTCTACTTTGAGAAGTTCAGCCAATAATCTTTCTACAACATCCTGAAAGCCAACAAAAATATGATCCTTATAAATATATCACGTTCACTTACCTCAAAGTTGTAAGTTTCTAGTATAGAGACAATGTCATTAGAAATTGAGTTGATTTCAAACATTCATTTTTGAACTCTTTGATTACCAATTTTCTTTTCTTCTGCATGTTTAAGGAAAGATTACATGAAGAGAAGTTCATTTCACAAAAACTGTAAATCCTCTCTCAGAATTAAATGCAGGGAAACTTCTTGTACGAAGAAATCCCCTAGCTTTTGAACTGCAAATGCCACAAAGACATCAACCATCTTTAGGCCTTCCAGATTTCAGTTTTATGAAGAGTGGAATTGATTATATTCTTGAGTGTGGTGTTACCATAATACATGTACTAGTATGTTGGGATGGTTTTGGTGACAAATGAAACATATTAGTTGAAGTGGTCCACTGAACTGATGTGCAGAGTAAAGGTAACACAAGTTCGTCACTGAAAGATGGAGACAAGACAAGAATGCTGGAGATCAGGACTTGATAAAATTGTAATGATTGATCACATATTAAAAGGAAGAAGTTGTGTTTGAATACAACTCATGAAGGGAAGCTGAAGAGAGAGTTCACTCAGATGAGGAGATACACTTGAAGTAGGACTTTTACTTGACCACAAACTCTGATGAGTTGAAAGATTATCTCAAGAAAGAAGTCTTATTCACTGAAGGACTCTTTGAATAGCTGTGGTTAAATACAGAAAGTGATTGACATAATCACTCACACACTTACAAAGAAAACAACCATCGACAAATTATCTCTGCGGTTCTAAATCTTGAAGAATTCATAGTTAAACATGTTCCTATTACTTAAGAGTTAAAGAGTCTTAGATTTATATATTAGGTTTGTTTTTGAGTTGTACTGTTTATTTAATTCTAGTCTTAGGGAATTATAAACTAAGTTAGGACTATTGTCTTCAAGTAGGGGAACTCGAAGACTTGGGAACACTCACCTTGGAAAGGTTTGTGTTTTGTAGAAGAAGGAATTATAAGTTTATAATTCCTAGTTTACAAGAGTCTTGTAATTTGGTGATTGTTGAGGCTCAAGTGTTGTAGTGGAATTGAGGTTAAATCCTGTAGAGGTACAGGTTATGATTTCTAACACATCTTTGAGCCAGGTGTTTTGTACGTGAAAAATCACTATGTTATTTACTTACTATTTTAGCTGGATTGAAACACGTTAGTCAACCTATTTTGTCAATAGGAAACTGCTAGGCTAAAATAAGTTAATCAATAGGGCACGTACTCTATCAAGTGGTATCAGAGCTTGGTTGTCTTAAAAAGGGTTATCACCAAAGAAAAAGATAACTATGATGAATTCCGTACCACCTACTGGTCACAGTGAAGGTCAGTCCACTGCTAGACCTCTACTCTTTGATGGGTCTCACTTCATTTTATGGAAATCTAAAATGGAAATATTTCGTCAAGGTAAAGACGAGTTTGGGACAAGATCACTAATGGTCCTACTATTCCATTTAAATTTATTAATGGTGAACCGGTCATGAAAGTGAGAAGCAAATTTATTGCTGATGACTTGGTTGATTTAAGGAAGAATGCAAAGGCTAAAAATATTTTAGTGTATGGATTAGGTCCAGCTGAGTACAGCAGAGTGTCAAATTGTACCAATGCCAAGAAAATTTGGGATGCCTTGGTTAATGCATATGAGGGCACCACCAAGTAAGAAAATTCAAAATTCCTCTTCTCTTAATTGAATATAAGGCCTTTAAAATAAAGGAGAATGAATCTCTTCATCAAATGATGACAAGGCTTACCACTTTTGACAAATGAATTAACCTCCTTGGGTAAAGTCATCCCTATTGAGGAAAAATTTGAAACAATGTTGAGGGTATAGACTTATTCTAAATGGGATGTTAAAGTCACTGCCATTAAGGAAGCAAATGATCTCACTAAGATGACTTTGGATGAACTAGTGGGAAATCTGAAGACTTATGAAATGCATATTGATGAAATCAAGAAGGAAGTATGTCACGACCCAAGCCGAGGCCCTGGCCACGATGAGCATCCCGAACCATAAAGGCCCGAGTACCCATCTATATCCGGCAATCATGCACACTGATCATACAATATAAAGAAATACGGAAATATTATCATATGGAAACATGATCAATCTCATAAATAAACTAATAAATACGAACATAAGTTCATAAACATTCTAAGAACATCTATCACTAGCCTGTGGAATCTATAGCAATACAAAAACAACATCTATCTGAAACTGGGAAAAGGCCTCCGTTGGACCATGAACCAAAACAAAATAACAATGACATTACCAACTGCAAATCTCAGAAACACCAATCTACTGCTTAGAGAGATCTCGGGACTGTGCTGCAGATCCTGAAATATAGGGGGTCAATACAATTGTACTGGTACGCAGAGCAATCCAAAATAAAGTACTTTTATATTGCATAAGTGAGAGCAACTCGTAAAAATAAATTATATACGATATATGAAAATACATGGGCATACTTAAAGACTTTGAAACATTTATTTGAAAACACAACTCACTCTTTATCTTACTTCTAAGTTAGGTGGTATGCCCTACAACTCTACAATACCACGGGCTGTATGGAATCCTCTTTTAAATCAGCGGCTAAGACCCCAACCTAATTTTGCTGCAAGGGCTGGAGTCTCTATCTCTAATACACAAAAGGGCACTAAGCCAGCATATGGTCCCTTTTAGGGATATAATAAAGTCGTATCGGCAAAAATGGTTTTCTACAGTAAGACGTTACACTCAAATTCCTTCTTGGGGTAACCACCTATGTCTTTTTAAGACCATTTTTAACTCTTTAGGAAATGCAATCTTTGAAATTAAAATCTGAAAATCTTACTCTATCATGGCATTCATTTGTTTGGTATTGTCATAACAAGATTTGCAAGTCATATCTCTAAGCCATACATTATCATGTTACAACTCTTTCATTCAAAATAATATTTAGACCATCAAGTCATTCAAATATTACAAGAGGATATGTATATAGAAATTTATGAAAACTTGTGCAAAGATTCTCTCATTCAACAACTAGCAAGTGGTGAACCATCCATCATTTGGAAGACTATGCTTATTTCTTTCAGTTAGACTTGGTTCATTTTAGTTTTATGGTATTGACCGAAGCCATGTTTCGGCATAGGATATTCACTCACTTAGTTAGAGGTTTCGTAGACTTGGTTAGTCAAATATTTTATTTCATATTTCTAGACTTAGGTTTGAATCATTTCTATTATTGAACTTAATATTTTATGGGTATAATTTCACACTTTATTTCTGACTATGCTTATGATGTAATGATAAGGGGTCACCTTCAACCATCATTGGTTTGGGATGTTCATCACGGCCAGGGCCTCAACTCGAATCATGATAATACCTATTAAATTGATGCATTACAATGCTCACACACACACACGGAAGACATTGAAGCTGAGAAGAGAAGAAAAGAAGGAGCTAAGAAATTATTATTCAAGTGGTAAGGGTATACAATGAGAGAGGTATGGTTGCTATTTATAGGCTCACTTGTATGTCATATGAGCTTCTAGAACATTCCTAACTAACTCTAATAACTTACATAACTAATCTAATCAGCAACCACTAACTTGGTGCCTCTACTAACTTCACTAACTAACATGGCTAATCAAACTTTTATCAATATAATAGTAAAAAACGAAAAAGTTAATAATGAGCTAATGATCTAACTCAGAAAAGTGATCAATAACTAATATATTTTAACAATCCCCCTTAAGCTGAAGGGTGCAAAATGTTTAGCACAGTAAACTTTCTCATAAGGTGTAGGTATTGATCTTGAGTCATACTTTTAGTAAGGAAGTCAGCAACTTGGTGATTGGTTGGAACATTCACAGGCTGAACCAATCCCTCCTTTATCTTGTCTCTAATGAAGTGACAGTCAACTTCAATGTGCTTTGTTCTTTCATGAAAATGGGGTTGGCTGCTAACTGTATTGCAGACTTGCTGTCACTAAACACTGTAATAGGTTTACTGATAGATACACCTAGTTCAAAAAATAGGCCTTCCAGCCAAGTTATTACTGGTAAAGCTGAATTTATTCTTCTATATTCAGCTTCTGCTGAACTTCTGGATATTGTGTGCTATTTTTTAGACTTCTAAATATCATAAAACCACCAAAATATACTACATAACTTGTAACAGATATCCTTGTATTTGGGCATGCAGCCAATCTGAATCACACCAGCACATAAGCTCAGTTGTAGGTTGAGCCTTAAGCCAAACACCTTGTCCCACAGTTCCTCTCAAGTATCTCACAACCCTATTTGTATCTTCCAAGTGAGACTTCTTAGGTTGCTGCATAAACTGGCTTAAAGTTTGTACTGCATAACTAATTTCTTGTCTTGTAATAGTTGCATATATTAGCTTCCCAACCAACCTTTGATAGGATGTAACATCTTGAAGAATAGTATCTTTTGTAACTCCCACTACATTGTCTAATTCTACTGATTTTAGCCTGGCATTGGTTTCCATTGGAGTAAGGGTTAGTTTTGCACCAGCAAGTCTTGTGTCAACAATGAGCTCCAAAATGTACTTCCTTTGGTTTAATATAACTCCTTTTGTAGATCTCAACACTTCAATGCCTAGAAAATACTTTAGTTCTCCAAGATCTTTAAGTTTGAAATAGTGATGTAGTATTCCCTTTGCCTCATTTATCGCGGCATCATTGTTTCCTGTAGTAATAAGATCATCTCCATATATCAATATCACCACCATTCCTTCTGATATCTTCAAGGTGAAAAGAGAGCAATCATATGTGCTTTGAAAGAAACCAACTTTAAGTAGTGCATCAGTAAGCTTAATATTCCATGCCTAGAAGCTTGTTTAAGTCCATATAAGGACTTCACTAATCTGTAAACCTTGTGTGTCCCCTATTTTTTGAATCCATCTGGTAATTCCATATACACTTCCTCATTTAAGTCTGTAATACCCCAGAAAATTTTTCGTTGAAATTTTGTGCGTAAACTTGTTAGGTTCTATCTTCTAGAATGAATTATAAATTTTCCATGTGGAATGTCTTAGACTATGACCCACCATTGTGTAGAGTATTGAATAAGATTTCCAATGATATGTGGATCATCCAAAAAAGGCACTCGAGCGACGATTTATGAACATTCCGATCGAACCGTGAATAGTAGTGAACAGTAAAACGTGTAGGAAAAAGTACTGAGGCCTGGTGTATTTTTACTCCAAATTTAAATGATCATAACTCCTTTTACATAATGATTTGGGTGATCTACTATATATCAAAGGAAATATCTGCGAGTCATCTTTCCGATAAAATGGGTTTCATCCAATTTGTCTATTGGAGCAAAAAGTTATGGTTGATCTACTTCAACCTGTCAAAAGTGAAATTTTGGGTCAACTTAAAATGATCATAACTCCTCGTACATAATGATATGGGTGAGATACTATATATCAACAGAAATATATGAGAGTCCTCTTTCTAATGAAATTGGTTTCATCTAATTTGGATATCGGAGTAAAACGTTATGGTTGATCTACTTCAGACTATCAAAACAGTCCACCAAAGGATAGATTTGAGAATTATTTAATTTTTAGGGGCGTTTTGGTCATTCCCACTCACCCAAAATCCATCCAAACCCTATATTAAAGCCTATTAGAAGCATTATATGTTATATTTCATCAAATTCCCTCAAACAGAAAACCCTAAGCTCCTACATCCATCTTCAAGAACCTCCAAAGTTCACCATTAATTCTACAAATTGATTCAAGATTCCAAGTTCATAGTTCAAGAACTCCAAGAACCATCATTCAAAGGCACGATTAACATCTCAAAAATGAGTATTGATCTAAAGTTTATCATTCAATATAAGTGGGGTTTTTCAACAAGAACTCTCTTTCGTTCTTGTGCCCAAAAGTAATTTTCTTTACAAAGACATGATTTTTATTTGATTTTTTTATGAATTTGAAGCATAAACCCATATCTTATGATGATTATTATGAAATCTTGATGTTTATGATTTTTAAAGATGAATTTACATGTATGGTTATATAAAGCATGAATCTTGAATGATATTTATCATGATTTTGATATTTGGGTCGTGAATCCCCATTGGAAATTGTATTTTTTTGAGAAAGTGTGTGTTATAAGCATGTTGATGTTGAATATTTGAGATATTTTAAATGATTTGACCTTTTGGTCTTAATGGAGTTGTTTTGAACTTGAGTGTGAAAGAAATCCACAACGTAGTTGATTTTGATAGATGGGAAGCATGATGGCTCCCGATGTATAGTTATATATTACTGAAATTGTTTTGTTGTTGATTGTCTTTGAAATGATCTAAGCTAAGTCTAGGAGAAATCTTTAGCACTGAGTGGGAGGTATAAAGAGACCTTACTTTCCTAGAACTACGTGCCCCCATAGGAGTGAGCCTGAGGCTGATTTATATAGTGATCACTAGTTTATATGGATTTGATATCGATAGTCCTACTCCAATGGAAAAGATAGGACGGATCTTCCCAACATGGGTTGCACGTTGGACTCCATGTAGCTCACATGGTTTATGTCGGTTAAAGGATCTCCTAGTGTGTGTGTGTTGTGTGTTTTCTTTTGTCTATGGTGAACGGTGAAGTGATTTGAAAGTGGAATTGTGAAAGTTATTCTTTTGAAAGATTTAAATGATATTTACATTATGAGAATTGATATTCTTGATGAACTGAAAGTGATTGGCAAATTATATGATGACTCACATGTGTTGTTATACTTATTTCATCCTCTCATGATTATGATGATTTTCTTCGGGCTATGTGAGTCTTTCATACATCCTGCATATTTCTTATAAATATTTATAATGATGGTGTTTATACAACTGCATACACCCCCATATACTCGGTCCTTTCCATGGTACTGACCCATATTTTCAAATGTGGGCTGCATTTTCTCGTAATGTAGGTTCAGGTGCTTAGTTCCAGGTTCGACAGTGATTCTTCGAGCACGTTGTTCTACATTCTCTATTGTGGTGAGTCCTCATGTTCCAAGGATGTGATGTCTTATGTTGGTTTCACGGAACTATTTATATTTGATAATTGAGTATGAGTCAGTTGGGGCATGTCTCAATGGCTCGCTGGTTTTATTGTTTTTCTTAGAGGACTGTCATACTAGTATAGATGTTGGGAGTTGACTAATAATTTGTATTTTGTATCTTTCTAAAATTTGTTTATTCTTGGATGATGATTACTCTATCGATATTTGGGGGTTATTTATGAAAACCCCATTGATTTGTGTTGAACTGAATGAAAATGGCTCAAAGGGTTAACTTGGGGCTACTCGTAGCCTCAAGCACCGTGTGACGCTATGGGACCCATTTTTGGGGCGTTACAAACTTGGTATCAAAGACTAAGGTTTTAAGGTGTCCTAGGGAGTCTGACAAGCCTCGTTAAGTAGAGTCTTGATCATCAGTGTGCAGCGCGCCACATCTATGAGCAAGAGGCTACAAGATGTTTTAGGAAAAAGTGTGATTCTTTCTTTCAGAAGTCTATCGTGCTTAAAGTGTCTCTCTCTGCTATTGATTCGTGCTCTCCTCATTTATAAATATGCCTCCACATCGAGCAAGAAGAAATAATGATGGCCAACAACCTCAACCCGCTGACCCATTGAATGAAAATGTATCTCATGATGAATTTCGAGCATCCTTTTAGGCGCTGGCCCAAGCTGTTACTACAAATTTATATGCCAACCCGGCCCTAAATCCACAACAGCAGGGAGGTAATTCAGCTGCTGCTAGGATCTGTGACTTCATGCGGATAAATCTGCCGGAATTCTATGGGTCCAAGTCTGATGAGGATCCACAGTTGTTTTTAGAGGAGGTGCAGAAGATTACTCAGGTGATGCATGTATCTGAGGAACATAGTGTGAAGTTGGCTATGTATATATTAAAAGGCCTCGCTTATGACTGGGTTGTTGCTTGGAGGAAAGGTAGAGGTAAGGGAGCTATCCCTATGACTTGGCAAGAGTTCCAGGATACATTCTTGTATAAGTTTTTCCCTTTGGAGATAAGGAAGGCGAAGGTGGAAGAGTTTATGAACCTGCGACAGGGCTCTATGACTGTCAGGGAGTATTGTCTAAAGTTCAATCAGTTGGCCAAGTATGCTCCTGACTTAGTGGCTGATAATCGGGCTAGTATGAGTAAGTTTTTGACTGGAGTGTCTAGTTATGTGGTTAAGGAGTGTAGGTCTGCTATGCTGAATAGTGAGATAAATCTTTCTAGGCTGATAACTCATGCCCAACAGATTGAGGTAGACAAGATTAAAGAGAGAGATAGAATGGGAGGGAATAAGAGAGCTAGGTCCAAGCAGCACGGAAAGGGTCAAACTAGATCGCAGAGAGGGAGTCGCCTTCAGTATCAGGATCGTTTGCCTATGCCAGCACTGTCATCTGCTAGTGCTCTCATGCCTAGAGGTAGGCAGGAGCAAGGTAGCAGGTCATATGCATCCAGGTCCCAGTACAGTGCTGGCAGTAAGCCAAATTGTCCCTTGTGTCCTAAGTATGGTAGGGGTCATTCGAGTGAGTGTTGGGGGTGAGAAGAGGGGTTGTTTCTGGTGTGGTGACATGGGTCATAGAGTTAGATATTGTCCACAGGATGGACAAGGGCGTCGTGACTATCACCCTCAGACCTAGACTCAGACTGTTAGTGCTCCAGTTCCAGCGACTCGCCTAGCCCCTGCTCAAGGCGCCTCCTCTAGCAATGCTGGTGGGCAGTGCCAGAATAGATTCTATGCTTTACATTCCCTCTAGAAATAAGAGGACTTTCCCGATGTTGTTACTGGTATGCTTCGTATATTTCAATTTGATGTGTATGCTTTGTTGGATCCTGGATCCAGTTTCTCATATGTTACACCTTTGATTGCTGTGAATTTTGAAATGAGTCCTGAGATTATTCCTGAGCCTATCCTAGTTTCTACCCAGTAAGTGATTTGATTATTGCCCAGAAAGTGTATAAAAAGTGTCCTGTTATCGTTCTTCATAGAGTCTTGTTGGCTGATCTGATTGAGTTAGATATGGTAGATTTTGATGTGATTCTGGGTATGGACTGACTGTATTCTTCTTATGCCTCTATTGATTGTTGGACCCGAATGGTCAAGTTTCAATTTTTGCGTGCATCCATGTTTGAGTGGTCTAGGAATTCTGTGTCACCCAAGAGTCATTTTATCTCTTACTTCAAAGCTAGAAAGCTTATTTCCAAGGTGTGTATTTACCATTTGGTTAGAGTCAAAGACACTAAGTCTAAGACTCCAACTCTCTAGTCTGTTAACGTCGTTAATGAGTTTTCTGATGTCTTTTTGGATGATCTCCCAAGGATACCTCCTGATAGAGAGATACAGTTCGAGATTGATCTTCTTCCCGATACTCAGCCTATTTCTATTCCTCTTTACCATATGGTCCCTGCAGAACTTAAGGAGTTAAAAAAGCAACTCAAAGATCTACTAGATAAGGGTTTCATAAGGCCTAGTGTTTCTCCTTGGGGTGCTTTTATGTTGTTTGTGAGAAAGAAAGATGACTCTTTGCGTATGTGCATTGATTACTGCCAATTGAATAAAGTCACCATACAAAATAACTACCCCCTTCTGAGAATAGATAATTTGTTTGACCAATTACAAGGTGCAAGTTATTTCTCAAAGATAGACCTTCGTTCTGGCTATTATCAACTCAAAGTGAGGGAGTGTGACATCCCGAAAACCACTTTTTGATCTCGTTATGGCCATTTTGAGTTTCTTGTTATGTCTTTCAGGTTAACTAATGCCCCAGCAGCTTTCATGGACCTCATGATTCGAATGTTCAGACCATATCTGGATATGTTTGTCATAGTTTTCATAGATGATATACTGGTGTACTCCCATAGCGAGGATGAATATTCTGATCATCTCCGAACTGTCTTGCAAACCCTTTGAGATCACAAGTTATTTTCAAAGTTCAGTAAGTGTGAGTTTTGGCTAAGGTCAGTTGCTTTTCAGGGTCATATCATTTCTTTCGAGGGTATTAGAGTTGATCCCCAAAAGACCGAAGATGTTAAAATTGGCCTAGACTTATTTCTCCGACTGATATCCAATGTTTCTTGGGTTTAGTTGGATATTACCGTTGTTTTGTTGAGGGTTTCTCCTTTATAGCATCTCCTATGACTCGGTTGACCCAAAATAAAGTGAATTTCTTGTGGTCCGGATCTTGTGAAAAGGGTTTTTAGGAGTTGAAGACTCGACTCACTTTAGCCCCTATTTTGACTTTGCCTGATGGTATTGATGGTTTTATGGTGTACTGTAATGCTTCGACAGTTGGGTTGGGTTGCGTATTGATGCAGAAGGGTAAGGTGATAGCTTATGCTTCTAGACAGTTGAAATCCCGTGAGAAAAATTACCCCACCCATGACCTTGAGTTGGCTGCTGCTATGTTTGCTTTGAAAATCTGGATACACTACTTGTATGGTGTCCATGTTGATGTTTTCACTGATCATAAGATTCTGCAGTATGTGTTTACCCAGAGAGAGTTGAATCTTAGGCAGAGACGATGGTTAGAATTGTTACAGGAGTATGATATGAGTGTACTGTACCATCCGGGCAAGGCCAATGTTGTGGCGGATGCCCTAAGTAGAGTGTCCATGGGTAGTGTTTTGCATGTGGTAGAAGGTAAGAAAGAATTGGCTCGTGATGTACATCGTTTGGCTAGATTGGGGGTTAGGTTGTTTGACTCTGCTGAAGGTAGTACAGGGGTTCAGAGTAGTTTCGAATCCTCCTTAGTTTCGGAAGTAAAGGAAAAGCAATACTTATATGCTAGTTTGGTCAGACTGAAGGAGTCAGTCAAGGACCAAAAAGTAGAGGTTTTCTCCCAATGAAAAGATGGTGTGTTGAGATTGCAGGGTAGATTATGTGTCCCAAATGTTGATGATCTGAGACAGAGGATTATGGCTGAAGCTTACGGGGTGCGATATTCTATTCATCCTGGTGCCACCAAGATGTACGAAGACTTACGAGAAATCTATTGGTGGAGTGGCATGAAGAAAGATATAGCATCATTTGTAGCTAAGTGTGAAACATGCCAATAGGTTAAGGTTGAACACCAAAGACCTTGTGGTATGATGCAAGAGTTTATTATTTCCACCTGGAAGTGGGAAACGATAAATATGGACTGCGTGATTGGTTTACCTCCCTCCCGATGCCATCATGATTCCATTTGGGTTGTGGTTGATAGATTGGCTAAGTCTACTCATTTCTTTCCTGTTCATAATTCATATAATGCTGAGGATTATACTAGATTGTATATCCGAGATCTAGTCAGACTGCATGGAATTCCCTTGTCTATCATTTTGGATAGGGGTACTCAGTTCACTTTGCAATTTTGGAAAGCTTTTCAAAAGGGTCTTGGTACCCAAGTGCTTTTGATTTCTGCTTTTCATCCACAGAACGAGCTCAGGCTGAGCGGACCATCCAGACCTTAGAGGATATGTTGAGAGCTTATGCACTTGACTTTAAGGGAAGTTGGGATGATCACTTATCGTTGATAGAGTTTTCTTACAATAATAGTTTCCACTTTAGTATTGGCATGTCTCTGTTTGAAGCCTTGTATGAGAGGAAGTATAGATCACCCATAGGTTGGTTGGAGGTGTATGAAGCGGCTGTGAGTGGTCCTGATTCGGTATTTGAGGCTATGGAAAAAGTTAAGTTGATTAGGGAAAGGTTGAAAATTGCACAGAGTCATCAGAAGTCATATGCGGATGTTAGAAGGACAGACCTTGAGTTTGAAGTTGGTGACCTAGTGTATATGAAAATTTCACCCATGAAGGGGGGTGAAGAGATTCAGAAAGAAGGGGAAGCTTAGTCCCCATTATGTTGGTCCTTACAAAATTCTTAACCGTGTTGATAAGGTAGCTTATGAGGTCGAGTTGCCTTTCGAGTTGTCCTCTGTTCATCCAATATTCCATGTCTCCATGCTTAGAAAGCATATTAGAGATGCTGTGGTAGTGTATTCTTCTGTGAGTGCTGACATTCAAGAAAATCTTTCTTTTGATGAGATTCCTGTTGAGATTCTTGATTTCAGTGTCTGAAGACTAAGGAACAAAGAAGTTCCCTTGGTCAAGGTGTTGTGGCGAAACCAATCCGTTGAGGGTGCAACTTGGGAAGCTGAGGCAGATATGCGATCCAAGTACCCGCACCTATTTTCTATGAACTACGATCAAGCTAAAGGTACCATTCTTTCCTAACTCATGCACTTTTGATAAAAGTTGCAACAGTTCAGCTGTCATTTATTATGTGTTCAGCTGTAGTTTCTTGAATTTATGCATTCTATGTTGCATTCGGAGTGAGAAATGATGTGGTGATGAGTCTAACGAATGGTTTAAGCTATATGCTCTATTCCCTATATAATCTTGGAATGTCTAGCGTCATTCGAGGATGAATGTTTCCTAGGGGGAATGATGTAATACCTCGGAAAATTTTTTGTTGAAATTTTATGTGTAAACGTGTTGGGTTCTATCTTCTAGAATGAATTATAAATTTTTCGTGAGGAATGTCTTAGATTATGACCCACCATTACGTAGAGTATCGAATAATCTTTCCAAAGATATGTGGATCATCCAAAATGGACACCCGAGCGACGAGTTATGAACATTCCGATCGAATCGTGAATAGTAGTGAACAGTAAAACGTGCAGGAAAAAGTACTGAGGCCTAGCGTATTTTTGCTCCAACTTTAAATGATCATAACTCCATGTACATAATGATCTGGGTGATCTACTATATATCACCGAAAAGCTCTGCGAGTCCTCTTTCCAATGAAATTGTATTTTGTTATCTTTCTAAAATTCTTTTATTCTTGGATGATGATTACTCTGTTGATATTTGAGGGTTATTTATGGAAACCCTATTGATTTGTGTTGAACTAAATAAAAATGTCTCAAAGGGTTAGCTTGGGGCTACTCGTAGCCTCAAGCACCGTGTGACACTCTAGGAACCATTTTCAGGGCGTTACAAAGTCACCTTGCAAAAAGGTATTGTAGACATCCATCTGGTACATGCACCGGCCTTTTGAAACTGCCAGAGCAATGACACTTCTTATAGTAACCATCTTTGCTATTGGTGAGAAATTATCATGATAGTCCAACCCTTCTGGATGACTGTATAGTTTAGCTACTAGTGTGGCTTTGAATCTTTCAACCTCTCCATTGGCCTTATACTTGATATTGTATACCTATATTGACCCTATGATATTTTTGTTTTATGGAAAGTCAACGACCTCCCAAGTAAAATTATCTTCAAGTGCCTTCACCTATGCTTTCATAGATTCAATCCACCTTTAATCCTTAACTGCTTGATTATATGATTGAGGTTTAACTAATACTGAAAAATTGGACACAAAATACTGATAACTAAGACTAGTCCCAGCATAAGACAAATAATTGGCTAAGGGATCTTGTTCCTTTTCCATTTCCTAGTGTTGCATAGTCCATCATCCAAGCAGGTTGCTTGTGTACTCTGATTGATTTTCTTGGAGCAGATACAATATGTACTTCAGGTTATGAGGATAATACAGTAGTATCTGATGAGTTGGAGCGAACATCATCTAGTATGCTAGTTGGAACATTGGAAATATTCATATTCTCATCTAAAGACATAGGAATCTGGTGACAAGGCTCTGGTATAACAGGTGAATCTATATGATCATCCATGTCTGTATCTGCGCATTTATTTTCACTTATTGTGAGAAAGTCAGTAGACAACTCTGAAGTAGCCTTGTCTGGAAAAGGGAACAAGTGTTCTTGAAACACAACATCTCTTGTAACAAATAGTTTGTTAGTAAGAAATTCCATCAACAAATAACCTTTTAGAAGTGGAATATCCCATAAGTACTGCAGGCTTGGCTCTTTCAGTAAACTTATCTCCTCTGGGTAGTAATGAGGTATAAAACTTGTAGCCAATAACTCTAAGATATATCAGTGAGTGAATTTTACAGAATAGCACCTCATAAGGACTCTCACCTCCAATAAATGAAGAAGGTAACCTGTTCATAAGATAAAATGCAGCCTTCACATTCAATCCCCAAAACTTGATAGGCATCTGAGGCTGAAACTTGATAGCTCTAGCAATATTTAGTATTTACGTGTTCTTTCTTTCAACAATCCCATTCTTCTGTGGTGTTTAGGGGAAACTACTTTGAAGCAATACACACAAGGATCGAAATAACTCTCTACATTGTGAGTTTATAAATTCTGTTCCATTATCTGGTCTAAGAACTTTTATTTAAGCGCCAAATTAATTTCTTATCAAATTCAGGAAGTTTTGTAATAGCCACATTACATTCAGATTTCAACTGTAATAAGTGAATCCAAGTATACCTACTATGATCATCTACTACAGTCAGAAAGTAGTGTTTCTTATTAAAAGTAGGGACTTTGTAAGGCCCCCAAAGATCCATATGTCCTACATCAAAAGGCTTCACAGCTCTAGAATCACTAATAGGAAATGGTATTCTAGTTTGTTTAGCTAGCAGACAAACATGGCATTTATTTAGAACCTTTGAGTTTATTTTGTATCTTATTAGACTAAGTGATTGTAAAGCCTGAAAATAAGGGTGCCCAAGCCTTTTATGCCATAAGTTGCAGTCTTGCATATCTACGTCCACAACCAGCAGCCTTTAAGAACTTCTTTCGTGTGCTCCATTCAATCCACAGACCTTCTTAAGAATGTATAATCCCCCTCTCTCCTTACTAATTCCCTTCACTTTGCCAGTGTGAAGGTACTAAAATACACAGAAATCAGGGTAGAATGACACAAACCATGAAAGTTGTTTGGTCATTTTTATACTGATAACAGACTGAGTTTAAAGTCAGGAATAAACAACACATCACTAACAGTTTCCTCATTTAGGATTTGTGTTTTTCCAATGTGTGAAATGTTTGCCTTGGCTCCAGTAGGAAGATTCACCTTTCTTTTTCTGTATTAACTATTTTATGACACCGTGAGAATACACCTTTATATGTTGCAACATGATGTGTTGCACTAAAATCTATTACCCATTCATGTGGAACAACATGTGTTGATATACAAGTAACTATACCTGCTATGTTAACCTGCTTTGAATCATGTGCATCTTTGTTCAGTAATGCCATGATCCGTCTATACTCTTCATCTGAGAAACCTTGTGCTTTAGCTACCACTGCATTATAGATATCCTTTCTCCTTTGACCACCTTGACCATTGGATGAGCCTACTATATTTGTGTAACTTGTGTTCTCTCCTGACTGGTTCCCAATGAAGTTATGAGCTGAGAACTGATTGTTAGATTGTCCTATGGCCTGATATCCATATCCATTTGATCTTGACTAATATAATCCCCTTGGATTGCTATTGTAGTTTCCTTTCTTCTTATATTTCCAATCTGTAGGATATCCTAAAACTTATAACAAGTAACTCTAGTGTGTCCATTTAGATGACAGTAATCACACCTCTTCCCTTTATAACCTTGACCACTATGACTTGTTTCTGCATAATTTCTATTTACCTGCATAGCTATGGGATCAGTATTATCATTTGTTACTGTAGTACAAGCCAGCTGCTGAATCTCATCGTCAACTATCATTGTATATACTTGATTAAGAGTACGTGTCACTCCTTTCATGAGTATCTACCTCTTAGCTTGATCATAATATTTATTCAACCCACTCAAAAATTGTACTAACCTCTGTTGAATTAAGTAATCTACATAGTCTTTGGACTTGACATAATCACAAGATGGTGTTGGGATCACAACATCATACTCACACCAGAGAGTTTTTAGCTTTTTAAAGTATGTACAAACAGAATCAGTTCCTTGATGAAGATTGTTGATTTCTCTGTGCAATTGATACAATCATTCTGTTAACCTTGTCAAACCTTTCCTTGAGATCTTCCCATACTTCAAATACACTTATGGCATACACAATACCACTTAGTAACTCAGCTCTTACTGAACTCATCAACCAAGACAACATAACTGCATTACAAGTCTTCCATTGGTCATGTAAATCTTCTCTATACATATCCTTTCTGCACATGCCAGTCACAAAACCATATTTTTGTCTGCCTAGTAATGCAATTTTCTTAGATCTACTCCAGATTCCATAATTTTCTGATCCAATCAACTTGATTGGAATCAGTGTAGCACCAACAACATCCGATGCTCCTAGAAACAAAAGATCTGTAGGATTGATCTTAGGTGCCATTAATTTTTTACTCAGAATTCCAACTTCAGCTTATAAAAGAAAATAGAGATATACTTTCTCCTTACTGATAGTAGCACAGAATCCAAAATAGAATGGAGTATTGATACTTTCTCTAAACCTCCATGGATCGTTGCTTTGATACTATGTTAAACTGATGCATTACAATGCTCACACATACACATGGAAGCGATTGAAGCAGAGAAGAGAAGCAAGGAAATATCTAAGAAATTGTTATTCAAGTGGTAAGGGTATACAATGAGAGATTCATGGTTGCTATTTATAGGCTCACATGTATGTCACATGAGCTTCTAGAACATTCCTAACTAACTCTAAAAACTTGGATAACTAATCTAATCAACAACCACTAACTTGGTGCCTCCACTAACTTCACTAACTAACTTGGCTAATCAACCTTTTATTAATATAACAGTAAAAATAAAAAACAGTAAAAATGAGCTAATGATATAACTCAGAAAAGTGATCAATAACTAATACATTTTAACAATACCACACACTAAATAGCCCAAAACAATAAGAATTAAACAGTAAAAACACACTCAAGGTTGAGATAAGCTCTCACAGACAACCTTGAAATAAGCATTGAAACATGATTAATGCTTCTAAGATCCAACTTCATAAACACCAATGTCTTCAAGTACTCAACAAAAATTCCCCGTCTATCATTTTATTTTCCATATAAAGAAGCTTCTTTTCCTGTTTCATCTAATTATTTAATATAATAAATAGTATTTAATAAAATATAAAAGATGTATCAAATTCCTATTAATTATTTCATCTATTCCAAAATAAATGAATTGTTGAATTATTTTTTAATGTTCAAAATAAATGAATTATTCATTCTTCAAGAGGCATGTTGGAAAATTTTCCAACTTTACCCCTTCATTTAATGAGGTTCTTATGTATTCCACATTTTCTAGGAGAGTAATTTATGAACAATTAAAATTACAATAATGAAACGTAATTACAATTTATGTCCTAAAAGATTTTTCTTAAGTAATGTGCAATACCCCAATAATTTAATTATTTTGAAAAAAGGGAGTTATTGTAAAAAATTATAAAATAATAAAAAAAATATTATAAATGTATTTACATTATAGTGAATGTCTATCAAGATCTATAAAGATCTACTATGATATCTATTAGGATTTGAAACATCCGTCTTTTACTTAGACTAGGAGTAAATTTCTCCTATAGATAGAGGGGTTTTGTTCATTGTATTTACAATCTTATGATCTCTCATCCATCAAGAGAAATAAAGACGTCTCCATCTTCTCTCTCTATTTATTCTTCTTGTTTTTTCTTTATATTTCATAACACGTTATCAGCATGAGACTCTGCTAAATAAGGTGAGATTATAAATCTAAAGGTCAAGGTTAGTAATTTCTTATGTTATTTGTATTTTTCTATTAATGATATAACTATTGTTGGATTTGAGGAAAAATAATTGGTTTGGAACCATTTATATTTTAAATTTATTCCTAAAGAACAATACTATCAAAAAGGATGATAATATGTTGGGTTCAAGTCCCATTGATTCATGCCTAAGACGCATTTATATGGATCAAATATTCAGTTTAAATCTCAATACACCAAATTGATGATATTGTGATGGCTAAGGCAAAATAATGGATGTTTGATGAATATTTTGAAATTTGACCCATTGAATATGCTCCATTCCATGAAGTGAATGTGATAGCAATATATGATAAGTCTGAAATATGACAACTTACTTCATTCATATGTGGTAGCAGTGCATAATATGTCTGAAAGAAGACAAGTGATCAAATGCACGAATATACACGTGGAGGGACAATATGATTATGATAATCAAAAGTGATGATATTTTCACACGCATATTATGATTATAAGATGTGATAGAGAAAAATTCTCTACATCATATGTATGCCTCAATTTGCTTCTGAAGTAGCAAAATCTTGAAAGAGGTTATAAGCTATCATAATTTGATAGGCTTAAGACATGATTATATTTCATTACTGGGGAATGAGAAACTTATTGATGCAAACGTATACTTGATTTTGATGGTATCACAACTCACCTCCGAATGAGGCAGAATAACCGAGAAGAGTTATTTTGAAATCTACTTCTAAAGTAGTAAATCTAAAACTTAAAAAAGTACATGTCATGGTAAACTTGGAGTTTACTAGAATAAAAGTTTATAAATTGATATGAACGATTGACATCTCGAAGATGTTCATATTGAATATTAGACATGTATTTAAGAACTAGAAGATTCTTCGAGAATTGTTTATCTCATTTGTTTTTATGATAAGTTGGTTGGACCAACTAATGTTGGGATTGAATTCCTTAAATCTGAAAAATATAAAAGGTTAATATGGGCTCGTTCACCTATCATGTGAGATGTTAAGAAGATGTATCAATAAGATGATCATATGTACATTCATTGTCAACCTGCAGTTTGACATTCATAAAATTACTTGCTCAATAAAATTGAGTTAAGAACATAATTTTTAGATTGTTCAATCAAGAAAGTTATCTTGATGATGATGGTTTGACATTGAATGCCTTCAATAAATAGCTAAACCATCGCTAATGAGAACAAAGCTTCATGTGTTGGTCTGAAATATGATAAGTTGCATACAATAACACTTGTATGCATTAGACCAATAAATTATGATTATTTCTTCCCCCTCAATTGGTTCAAGGTCATGAACTAACTATTCCATCTAATAGTTTGAATATGAGGTATACGATTAATAAATACACCATGATGCACAAAGATGGATTCCTCAAAGAAGTAGAGGATGTATCTTAGTTTTCCTAACATAAGAAGGAGATTATAAGCGCTATAAAATATGTTAGGAATTATAACCATATCCTCATCCAAACGAAAATTCAAGTCAAATGGTGAAAACATCTCATATTAAGCGCAAGTGCTCTTATTTTGTGTTCCTAAAAGACAAAGTCTATGCATGCGTGAAGCGTGGTAGACTGATCGGTTTCAAATAAAATAGTCCTTGAAAAATAAGGAGCAAATAATCAAAATAAGAAGGCAATGAGCTCTTGAAGAGCCTACGACATACCACTTCATAAAACCTTATGAGAGGTTTATGTACCTGAAAATAATAAAGTGATGAGGTCTCAAATGTTATTTCGCATTGTGAACCGATGCAAAATGATTATCATCAATATCTTTGACACAATATTGATGCAGTATTGTGAAAGATTACGAGGATCTGAATTCTACGTTAATTTAAGCATGCTGACGTAGAAATATTTATTAAGTGACATTAAAGGATGCATCTTGGTAAGTGAAAACATATTTGATTTTGCAGTCCAGACACTTGAAGATGTCACACATAAAATGTTGAATATTATCACTTTGACAAAATTTGTATGAAAAATTCTTTAAGGATTCAAAATATAAAAGTTTCTGGGAAACTTATTGATAATCCTTATATTGTATAAGCTTATAGCATGAAAATTAATGAAACTCTTCCAGAGCTTTCAAAAGCAATAAGATTATTTGCTGAAATGAGAAATATACCATTTTGGATTGGTTATGAAGTACCATATCTTTGTACAATTGGTGCACTCATGTATCTTGTAAAAAACTACAAGACCCAATATAGCCTTTCGCTCAATTTTTTAGCACGGTATATTTCTACTCCTCCTAGGAGACATCGAAATGGGATAAGATACATGAGTTTATTTTATTCTAAAAATTGCAATCCCGATCTTACTGGTCATGCTGATGTTGGGTACTCATCTAACCCACATAAATCTCGGTCGCAAACATACAATGTGTTCACATGTGGGGATACTGTCATATTTTGGAGATATACAAAGCAGTCTATCATAGCCACTTCATCGAATCATGATGAGATAATAGCTATTCATGAAGAAAGCCGAGAATGTGTATGGTTGAGGTCCATGATACATCTCATTCTAGAAAAATGTGGTGTGAAATATGACAATCTACCCACAATTTTATACTGAGATAATTCAGCATACATAGCACATCTTAAGGGAGGATTCATAAATGGAGAATGAAGAACATTTTGCCAAAGATTTATACATACATGAGCTACAAAAGAATAATGATATTAACGTGCAACAGATTCGTTCAACTGACAATGTGACTGATTTATTCACAAGTCTTCTCCAATTACAACTTTTAAGAAGATGGTGCACAAGATCGGGATGCAAAGGTCAAGGATGTTCTCATTAGGGGGAGTTAATACACACTGTACTCTTTTTTTATTACGAGGTTTTTTTCCACTGGGTTTCCCTTGTAAGGTTTTTAATAAGGCAGCAGAAATGCATATTATTAGAGATGTGTACTCTTTTTCCTTTACTGGATTTTTTTTCCTACTGGGTTTTTTCGAGCAAGGTTTTAACGAGGCACATTATCTACCAATTAGACATTCAAGGGGGAGTGTTAAAATGTATTTACATTATAGTGAATGTCTATCAAGATCTATCAAAATCTACTTTGATATCTATTAGGATTTGAAGCATCCGTCTTTTACTCAGACTAGGAGTAAATTTCCCCTATAGATAGAGGGGTTTTGTTCATTGTATTTACAATCTTATGATCTCTCACCCATCAAGAGAAATAAAGAAGTCTCCCTCTTTTCTCTCTATTTATTCTTGTTTTTTCTTTATTTTTCATAACAAAAAAAAAGTTGTCGTAAAATGATAAATGCATGTCAGGTTATTGACTTGACTTTATTTTGAACCATACAAAATGTAAGTCATAATTAATAAATTAATCAAATAAATCCAAATATATACTACTTTCGTAACTTTAAACATAATAAGCTCTGATACCAATTGTAGGGGTGCGGATAACTTGTGTGGTAAAATAGATCTATTATAAATACAATAGTTCTATTTTTATTTGTGCGTGGATATTTCTTAACTTCTCTAAATATTTTTATTTCTATTTTGAGTTTATTTATGTTAGTTTTATCGATATTCATATCTTGGAGGGTGATTATATGGTAATTGGTTAAATGTTTTACTATAGTATTCTTTATTTTTTTTCCTTAGTTTTTGTAATTCTTCTATATTATTTTGAAGGTATTCTAAATATTCTATATCTTTTGTTTCAAAATATCCTATTAGATTATCTTTCATAAGTTTTTCTAATAATATTATTTCTTCCTTATTTTGTCTCCAATATTTTAAATATTCATAGTCTATCATTTTATCCTGTAGTAATTGCAGAGTTACAAATTTCTGTATAATAATTTTTCCTAATTGTATTGTAATGTATATCTAATTTTATATTTTCAATGCTATTTATTATCTTGTGTTGTTCTTCTCGTAGCGAGTTTTTTAAATTATATAAACTATCACATGTACTTTTTCCTAAATTTTCTAGGGTTTCTTCTATCCATATTAATTTTTCTTTTAGATTCTCCATTATTTTTCTAATTCGGTTTCTATAATTAATTTCTTCATTTAGATTATCTTGATTTTCTCTAGTTTTTCTAATATATTCTAATATTTCTTAATCTGAATAATATCCATCTGGGTAATTATCCAGGTATAACTACTCTATCCAATTTATAGTTTCAATTTCATAGTCTAATACTTTTTCTACTCTTAATATCGATAATTTCTATATCTCAAAGTATGTATAAGATTAAGATTTTAAGATTATCTATCATTTAAAATTGGTTAAATACTTTATTATAATATTTTTTAGTTGTTTATTTTAATCTCATTAATTCTTCTATATTTTCACTAAGAAATTGTATATATTTTATATCTATTTTCCAAAATTCTAAATATACATAATTTATTATAGTTAGTGTGTGGGCTTGGTATGTAAGTATTTATAAGAGTAGTTCGGTAGGTGTGGTATATAATTAATTCTAGTCATAAAATATCTATCAAATATTTTTTCCAATATGATTTTTCTTATATCTACTATTTCAATATCCTTAAGTACATATAAAACGAGTATTTTAAATTTATCTACCATTTTGTCAGATAAATAATTATTCATTTTTCATAAAATTGCTATTTTCAAAATATTCTCTTCAATCATGCACATAACAAAATATGATCACTTTAGATTGCTATATACTAGATTATTCTTAAATAATATATTCTTCGATCACTATTAGCATGGTAATCTGGATACTTTTCCCTTAAACATCACCTCTACTCTGGTTACTCCCCTATTACGGCTTTCATGCCTTACTGGTTTCACCGTTAGGATGACATAGTTCTTAGGAATTTTTCTCCTTTTCCAATATGCTAATAAACTTCTTAACATGCTATTTTTCGAATAATTCAACTATAAATAAACTACCACGAACTTATTTTATCATATCATGATTGTTAGGAATTTATAAATTTATCTATTCATAGTAGTAAATGAATATACCTGTCTTGATAGGTTTGGTAATTCTAAGCTTTGTTCCTCCATAGATTTTTTCATTAAAATATACCTGTTTTTTAATAAATAAGCAAAATATTTGTTGTGGACAAGAGAGATTTTGTGCTTCAATGCATGAAGGCTTACCTTCATCTGAGCGAATGCTCTTCCATTTATAATACTGAAATCGAATATTTTACACTGTTCTAAGTTTACATGTATCTACATACTATTCCTAAAAGATTAATCTTTTAGCTAAAGTCTTAAAAACTTAAAAAGGTCAAAAAGCCTATAGTAGGCTAATAATGGTACCTAAACTAGTAAAGGCTAACCATACAATGTCTTTTACGTAAAAGAAATAAAAAAATATAATAATTCACATGTTGAAAACTATAAGTCGTATGTCCTTTTCATATCTTTAATGACTTTTTGATAACTTTGTCTTCTTTTCTTTATCCGTGGTTGATTTTCCTTTGTTGCTGTATCTGAATCAAAAATTTTCTATATCTGAATCAAAAATTATTAAATGAGATAAATCAATTTAAAGAAAAATTAAAAATAAATACAATAGATATTGAAGAAACAAATAATTATGATTCAGAAGACAATGAAACATCTACAGAAATCTTAACAAATACAAAAAATTTAGAAATCAATGAAAAAAAAAGAAGTAATTCATGAAGAAAACTTAGAAAATAGAAACACAGAAATAAATACTCTTGATAAAAAAGAAGATGAAAATATAATACCTAGAACATCAGAAATAAGAAAACCTACATATTATAAGAATAAGTTTAAAAGATATAATCTAAAAGATGAATATGACAACTGGACACCAAAATAAATAGTTAATAAAAATTATAACTTTTTAGACTTAGATAGTGTAATAGATACAGAAAAAACAATACAATTATGGATAGGATATATGACAAAATAATTATTAGACAATAATATAAATGTAACAGATGCACCAGAATATATAGAAAAAACACTAATAGGATCAGTGAAATGTTTTCAAATTTAACTGAAAATAGCAAGAAGGTATTAAGAACTGATAAATCTATAGAAGGAACATCATCAACAACTACAACTAAATTAACACCTATAGAATTATTAAAAAAATATAAAATAGCTATAAAAGACGAATTTAGTAGCATGACAACAACAAAAGAAGAACAAAATGAAGAGAAAGATACAAATAGGAATTTAATGTTAAAATTAGCAATATGTAATATGTGTTACATAGATCAGTATACTTGCGCATTTAAAGAATATTATTATAAAGGAACATATAATACAGAAGAAAGTAAAGAAATAAGAAAATTATATTTTAATAAATTATCTGAACCATTTAGTTCAAAAATAATAAAAAGTTGGGATTAAGCAAAAATAGTAGATACTTTAAAAGGAAGAATAAAATTTTTACAACAATGGTATAGAAACCTATGTGAAAAATATAGAGAAGAGATAAAAATGAAAAAAAACATTAATAAGAAATTTAGCATGTTGTGAAGATAAAATAGCACCTCAATTTGGATGCGAAAAAAGATATTATAAGAAAAGAAAAAGACATAAGAAATATAAGAAATACAAAAAATCAAAATATAAATATAAGAAACCAAGAAAAAGATATTACGTAAAAAATTATAAACATAAAAGATCATATAGGAAAAAGAAATCAATAAAAGAATGTAATTGTTTTAATTGCGAAAAATTAGGACATTTAGCTAGAGATTGTAAATTACCTATAAACCCCAAAAATAAACAAATATCAGAAATAAAAATAGAAAATACAGAATATATGCCGATAGATTATATGGATTACGAATTAGAAAGTGAAGATAGTATATATGAAATTTCAAAGAATGAAACAGATAATGAAATAGATAGTGAATTAGATGAATTAAATGACTGAAGAAGATATAAAATTAATAACAAAGGAAGAATATTTAAATGAAGAAGGAACAGGTCGAAAAATAATATTTGATAGTCACATATTTGATGAAATAAAAGGAAAAGAATTAGATTTAAGTGTAGAAAAAATATTTAAAACACCAACAATTAAAAACATATTTAGTAAAAGAAAAGAAGAATACTATGTAGTAAGCCAAAAAGAACATATAATACACTGTAGATATGCAAAAGGTAAAGCTAGTATACCACTAGTAACAAAAAGGATAATTAATAAAGAAATAAACGATATAAAAAAATTAGAGACCCAATAAAATACGTACACCTAGGAGGTACAGATATATTAATAAAAACATGTTTTAGAGAAGGAATAGATACACCGATAGAATTATACCTAGCAGATGATAGAATTATAAAACCTATAGAAAAAAGTATAATAACTGCCATAAAAGGAAATTTAATATACCAAAAATTTAAATTTATAATAAGTGCGAATTATTCAGTAGCAATAATAGATAAAAATATAGATAAATCATTAGTATTATATTGGAAAATATCAGAAATAGAACTAACCCCAGGAAGTAAAATATTTACAGCAAGATGTAAAAATCTATATGTATTAACAACAAAACATAAAATAACGGAAAAAAATAAAATTAACAAAATACAAATAGAAAGTCCTTTTGAACAATTTGTAAAAACAATTGATAATAATGATTATAGTTATAGAGACATAGATATAGAAGAAAATTTAGAAATAATAAATGATAGAATTAGCACAACAAAAAGAATAACTTATGAAAAACCAGAATCATCAAGTTCATCAAAAAGAACAAGTTATGAAACAAGTTCAACAACTAATTTAAACCAATATTACATAACAGTAACAATAAATGAAAAAGAATATTTAATACTCTTAAATACAGGACAAAAACAAAATTATATAGCAAGATTTCTAATAAAAAATGAGGAATAAAATCTGACAATATTATATGCCCAGATCTACCAAGAAGCTTAATAAACACTAAAAATATAGCAGAAAAAGAAATAACAATAGGAGTTAGAAAATTAAAAATAGAATTTGAAATATAGGAAGAAATGCAAAAAGCAGACATAATATTAGGAATAAAATGGCTAGAACAAGTAAAACCATATAATATAGAGCATACACAATTATCTATAACCTATAACAAAGAGAAATTATTCTTAAAAACAGCTTTAACGTGATATGAAAATATATGTATTAATGAAGATAGTAGTAGAAGGGTATTACAGTAGATATTATACGCTTATGATAGATACAGGAGCAGAAGCTAATTTATATAGATATAATTGTTTATCAAAAAGTAAATGGGATAAATTAAAGACACCAATAATAGTTAAAGGATTTAATAACGAAGGAAACTTAATTACTTATAAAGCTAAGAATGTAAAAACACAAATAAGAGATAAAATATTAACAATAGAATAAATCTATAATTATGAGCTAACATCAAAAGATATATTTTTAGGAATGCCGTTTTTAGATAAATTATATCCACATATAATAACTAGAACGGATTGGTGGTTTACAAGACCATGTAAACAAAAAGTAAGAGCAAAAAGAGTTACTAATAAAATAAGAAAGAAAACTGATTGGATAGAAGGAAATGAAAAAATTACGCAAAAATTAAAAATATAAAAAATGCTGAAGATACAATAAAACTGGTCGTATTTTCAATAAATAAAAAGGAAATAACTATATTTTCAATAAGATAGGAATAATAAGAAAAAATTAGAACAATTATATAGTGAAGATCCATTAAAAAGATAGGAAAAACATAAAACCACTATAAAAATTGAATTAATAGATAAAAATAGCATCATAACTCAAAAACCATTAACATATAATTTTGACGATTTAAAAGAATTTAAAATGCACATAGAAGAATTATTAGAAAAACAATATATACAAAAAAGTAATAGTAAACATAATAGCCCAGCATATATAGTAAATAAACATAGTGAACAAAAAAGAGGAAAAAGTAGAATGGTTATTGATTATAGAAATTTAAATGCAAAAACTATGACATATAATTACCCAATACCAAATAAGATATTAAAAATAAGACAAATACAAGGATATAATTACTTTAGTAAATTTGATTGTAAATCAGGATTTTATCATTTAAAGTTAGAAGAAGAATCTAAGGAAAACCGCATTTACGGTACCACAAAGATTTTATGAATGGAATGTACTATCATTTGGATATTAAAATGCACCAGGTAGATTTCAACATTTTATGGATAGTTATTTTAAACAATTGCCTAATTATATAGTATATATAGATGATACACTATTATATACAAAAACCAAAGAAGAACATTTAAAATTATTAGAACAATTTACGGATATAACAGAAAAATCGGAAATAAGTTTGAGTGAAAAGAAAGTTGAAATTATGAAAAATCAAATAGAATTTTTAGGAATACAAATAGATAAAAGTGGAGTAAAAATGCAACAACATATAGTAGAAAAAATAATAAATTCAAAAGAAAAATTAGATACAAAAAAGAAATTACAATCATTTTTAGGATTAGTAAAACAAGTAAGAGAATATATACCAAAATTAGCAGAAAACCTAAAGCTTTTACAGAAAAAAATTTAAAAAGGATATAGAATATAATTACAACGAAAAAGATAAAAAACAAGTTCAAAAAATAAAAATACTTTGTAAAGAATTACCAAAATTACAATTTCCAGACAAAAATAGAAAATTTATATATATAGTAGAAGCAAATGCTAGTGAATATAGTTATGGAGGAGTACTTAAATATAGATATGAAGATGAAAGATTAGAACACCATGGTATATACTACTCAGGTACGTTTAATGAAACAGGAATAAAATGGAAAATAAATAGAAAAGAATTATGTTCATTATATAAATGTTTATTAGCATTTGAGCCATATATTGTATATAACAAGTTTATTGTACGAACAGATAATACACAGGTACGTTGGTGGCTAACAAAGAAAATACAAAATTTAGTTACAACAAAAGAGATTCGGAGACTAGTCTTGAATATATTAAATTTCACATTTACAATTGAAGTAATTAGTACTAACAAAAGTTTTATTGCAGATTACATATCAAGACAAAGCTACACAGACTGATATAATAGAAGAGGATACTCTAGAAAAGATATTCAACACCCTAACTACGCTTTCAATGAAAATGGACAGTATGGGTAATTAAATAGAAAAGCTAAAGACTAATGAAGTTAAACTGAAATCTGAAGCTACAAATCTGCTAACTCAGCAGTATGCAGAGCTATGTCGATCGGAAGACATTAAAATTCCATAGCTAGAAGGAGACGTTGGGATACTCCATAAAACCCATAACGTTTATCAATCTACTTCTGCAGGTACAAGCAAAGGAGTTAGGAAAAACACAAATATGAACCTAAACAGGCTATTTGATGAACCATTTATTCCAAATACACCAAAAGATCCTATGTTCATACCTCCACAAATTACCACATACCGAGATAGTTTAAACCAAGACAAAAAAACCTACAACTATACAGCCCGAACATACATAGAAAATATTTACAAAATACAAACCTTCTTAAATACCAACCCAGAGCTATAAACATCCAAGAACCACATACGAATTACATAACCCAGAAGCTAACCGGATACAATAAGCTAATTACTTTACCCAAAACCAAACCAAGTCTAGTTAAAAACTGTTACGAATATGGACTACTTAGCACCATATATACCCAAGACGGAAATGAAATATCCACTATACCCAAAATATATGAGTCATTTAATAGTTTTAAAAGAATAACCAAAGGTAACCAATTTTTTTATAAAATTTTACACAACACCAACAGAGATATTGTATGATGAAGTTAAATCACCTATACAAGTTGTAAAAATAGGAATGACCCAAGATATGATTATACCAGAAGATATTACTCAACAACCAGAAATACCTAGAATTGAGATACCAAATTTTTATGCCAATAAGAGAATTATTGGACTATCCACGATTCTTCAAGAGTTAGCAAACACTTATCGCAACAGAAATCCTATATGGAGTTATTATTCAAGAGGTAATGTAATAGTATACTCAAATTCAAAGGAACTACGAGAAACAAATATGGAAGATGTTAGGCAATGGATCTTGTCGTTACTCAATCCAGAGAAAAAACCTATCGCCAGAGCCATTAGAAAAAAATTTATTTTGGAAGAATTATTAACCAGATATTGCAAGTTAATTGGACATAAATATCCAGACCATCAATGTTCAAAATGTAATGGAGAAGATAATATTTTCCCAGAAGTTCAACTGGAATAGAAGAAGATAAAAGTGACAGCTGGAAGTTGCAAGATATGAAGCAATAATGGAGATACAGAGCAATAAAAAGAAGATAGATACAACAACCAAGAAAAATCAACCACGGATAAAGAAAAGAAGACAAAGTTATCAAAAAGTCATTAAAGATATGAAAAGGACATATGACTTATAGTTTTCAACATGTGAATTATTATAGATTTTGATTTCTTTTACGTAAAAGACATTATATAGTTAGTCTTTACTAGGTTAGGTACCATTATTAGCCTACTATAGGCTTTTTGACCTTTTTTAGTTTTTAAGACTTTAGCTAAAAGATTAATCTTTTAGGAATAGTATGTAGATACGTGTAAACTTGGAACAGTGTAAAATATTCGATTTCAGTATTATAAATGAAAGACCATTCGCTCAGATGAAGGTAAGCCTTCATACGTTGAAGAACAAAATCTCTCTTGTCCATAAAAAATATTTTGCTTATTTATTAAAAAATAGGTATATTTTAATGGAAAAATCTATGGAGGAACAAAGCTTAGAATTACCAAATCTACCAAAACAGGTATATTCATTTACTACTATGAATAGCTAAATTCATAAATTTCTAACAATCCTGATATGATAAAATAAGTTCATGTTAGTTGCTTTATAGTAGAATTATTCAAAAAAATAGCATGTTAAGAAGTTTATTAGCAAAGCGGAAAAGGAGAAAAATCCCTAAGAACTATGCCATCCTAAAGGTGAAACCAGTAAGGCAAGAAAGCCGTGATAGGGGAGTAACCAGAGTAGAGGCGCTGTTTAAGGGAAAAGTATCCAGATTATCATGCTAATAGTGATCGAAGAATATATTATTTAAGAATAATCTAGTACATAGCAATCTAAAGTGATCATATTTTGTTATGTGTATGATTGAAGAGAATATTTTGAAAATAGCAATTTTATGAAAAATGGATAATTATTTATCTGACAAAATGGTAGATAAATTTAAAATACTCGTTTTATATGTACTTAAGGATATAGAAATAGTAGATATAAGAAAAATCATATTGAAAAAAATATTTGATAGATATTTTATGTCTAGAATTAATTATATACCACACCTACTGAACTACTCTTATAAATACTTACATACCAAACTCACACACTAACTATGATAAATTATGTATATTTAGAATTTTGGAAAATAGATATAGAATATATATACAATTCTTAGTGAAAATATAGAAGAATTAATGAGATTAAAACAAAAAACTAAAAAATATTATAATAAAGTATTTAACCAATTTTAAATGATAGATAATCTTAAAATCTTAATCTTATATATACTTAGAGATATAGAAATTATAGATATTAAGAGAATAATATTAGAAAAAGTATTAGACTATGAAATTGAACTATAAATTGGATAGAGCAGTTATACCTGGATAAATACCCAGATGGATATTATTCAGATTAAGAAATGTTAGAATATATTAGAAAAGTAGAGAAAATCAAGATAATCTAAATGAAGAAATTAATTATAGAAACCGAATTAGAAAAAAAATGGAGAATCTAAAAGAAAAATTAATATGGATAGAAGAAACCCTAGAAAATTTAGGAAAAGTACATGTGATAGTTTATATCAATTAAAAAACTCGCTACGAGAAGAACAACACAAGATAATAAATAGCATTGAAAATCTAAAATTAGATATACATTACAGTACAATTAGGATAAATTATTATACAGAAGTTTGTAACTCTGCAATTACTACAGGATAAAATGATAGACTATGAATATTTAAAATATTGGAAACAAAATATGGAAGAAATAATATTATTAGAAAAACTTATGAAAGATAATCTAATTGGATATTTTGAAACAAAAGATATAGAATATTTAGAATACCTTCAAAATAATATAGAAGAATTGCAAAAAGTAAGGGAAAAAAAATAAAGAATACTATAGCAAAGCATTTAACCAATTACCATATAATCACCCTCCAAGATATGAATATCGATAAAAATAACATAAATAAACTCAAAATTAAAATTAAAATAAAAATATTTAGAGAAGTTAGGAAATATCCACGCACAAATAAAAATAGATCCATTGTATTTATAATAAATATATTTTACCACACAAGTTATCCGCACCCCCTACAATTGGTATCAGAGCCTATTATGTTTAAAGTTAAGGAAGTAGTATATATTTGGATTTATTTTGGGGAATATCTAAATTTAGTTTTATCAAATAATTGTTGTCGAAACCAAAAATAGATTTTCCGTAATGCATGTCTTTAGATTTCTTAGAAGCAGAGGGAATACGAAATTAAAATTCATATAGGACATGCGATTAACTATACAAATTTCTACTGGAGCATTAGAAAATGCATACCCTCGTACATGCACCATTATCATTGATCATACATATATAAATTAAAATATATCACTTCAATAATATAGTTTTATTTAACCATATCCATATTCAAATCAATCAGCTCCAAGGATGTATTCCAGCAAGTCTATTTCAACACCCGAGAGTTCAAGTAATTTCCTGTCTTTCAATAAACTCGTTGGTGAAATGTGGAAAGGGCCATGGTTTGTACTGGAACTTAGAGTCTTAAATCTGAGGAACAATAGCTTCACGGGTATAATCCCTCATTCTACAGTAAATGCCACAAAGTTGCTGAACTTCAGTTCTTTGAGGAATAAAGTCGGCGGCAATGACAAAGAAATGGACCTTGGGCCTAACTCAACCTCAAAAGCTAGCTCATGAGGGGAGGACTGACCAAGACCATATAAAGAGGCCAAGGAACCTTTAAGCCACCGTTGTGGGACTCCAATAGCCCCCGCACACCCAGGGCTGGACAAATGAAGCGTGGACAATATAAGACGGGGGGCCTAACATCGGAAACAATGAACTGGGTTGGCCTAACTCTAATACCATGATAAAGAAATGGAACTTGGACCTAACTCAGCCTCAAAAGTTAGCTCATGAGGGGAGGATTGCCCAAGTCCATATAAGGAGACCAAGCACCCTCTAACCCACCGATGTGGGACTTCAACAGACAACATTCCAAAGGAAATTGGTAATCTGAGCCAGCTTGCATTTTTGTACTTGGTCGATAATCAATTTATAGGGTCTATTCCTGTACCACTCTTTAATATCTCGTCGCTAGCTGTTATGTATCTGGCATTAAGTAGCCTTTCTGGTCCTTCGTTGCTTGATGAATGGAATATTGTGTCAAATCTAAAGTATCTAAGTATATCTTTCAACCAAATTTCTCGTTGTATTCCTTTTAACATATGCCAACTCACAGAGGTCAAAGGGTTGTCTATATCATACAACAAGATAACTGGAGATATACCTAGAAATATTGGTTGTTTATCAAACTAGAGTAGTTTTATATTGGTGAAAATCTAATAACAATGACTATTCTCACTTCAATGGGCAATATTTCCACTCTACAAGTTCTTGATTATTGAAACAACCTTATAGAGGGGCAAATTCCTTTGAAATTAGGGAAACTATCAAATTTGAGGCAATTACTACTTTTACAAAATTATAATCTTATAGGTCAGATTTTGAAGGCCATTTTTAACATGTCTTCTTTGAAACTCATTTGTTTGAATTTCAACAACCTTTCGGGGATAATTCCAACCACTACAGGTCTTCGTCTTCCAAACCTTAAGTTTCTTCTCTTGGGGCACAATTAGCTCGAAGGGGGAATTCCACTGTTCATAAGAAATGCTTCCAAGCTTGAGATACTGGGGCTAGAAAGTAACTTTCTCGCAGGAACTATTCCTACTTCTTTGGGAAATCTTTGTGAGCTGCAATCACTGTACCTATATCATAATCAACTTAACAATGAACCAAGAGAGAATGAGTTGCTATTCTTCAATTCTTTGGCAGATTGTAAGATGTTGCAATATCTATTTATGGGTTCCAATCCATTGAATAGCGTTCTACCCAATTCTATTGGGAATATTTCTTCTACTATGGAAAACTTCCATATATCAAATGCACACATCAACGACCTCTATTAGGATTCAAACATAATAAGCAAACCATAAGTAAAAGAAACACAAATTAATGTTGAAACCCTTGTAGGAAAAATCAGGGGCAGAGGTAGAGGAGGTTTCACTATAATGGAAAGAGAGTACAATGTGGAGAAGGCTAAATTTTTTGAATAGACAAAATAGTCCACTAAATGCACTTATATAACACGTACAAAACAACAACAACAACAAACCCAGTGTATTCCCACCTGGTGGGGTCTGGGGGGGGGGGGGGGTAAGATGTACGCAGTCCATACCTCTACCTCTAAAGAAGTAGAAAGGCTGTTTCCGAAAGACCCCCGGCTCAAGACACAAGATACCACACAATTACAAATCAAAACACCAAACGAGGTTACAAAAATATATAACATAAATACGACATCCAAAAGTGAAAGTGAAAGTGAAAGTGAAAGTAAAAGTGAAAGTAAAAGTAAAAGAAAACAAAAGAGAGCACCCAGGTTCGTACTAGAACAAGGGACGCGGAAACATAATCAGGATACTACCCCCAGCAAGTAATTCCCTACACAAGCGACCCATACTGGCCCTAGTCCTCTAGTCCTCTACCCTAATTCGCATCCTCCAGACTTTCCTATCTAGGGTCATGTCCTCGGTGAGCTGTAACTACTCCATATCCCGCCTAATCACCTCACCCCAGTACTTCTTCGGCCTACCCCTACCCCGCCTAAAACCATCCATCGCCAGCCTCTTACACCTACGAACCGGGGCATCCATGCCCCTCCTCTTCACGTGACCGAACCAGCTCAATCGGACTTCCCGCATCTTGCACTCCACCGGGGTCACACCAGCATTCTCCCTGATAGTATCGTTCCGAACTCTATCCCCTCTAGTCAGCCCATACATCCAGCGCAACATCCGCATCTCTGCCACCTTCATTTTTTGGATGTGGGACTTCTTAACTGGCCAACACTCCGCTCCATACAACATGGCCGGACGGACTACCACCCTGTAGAATTTGCCTTTAAGCTTGGGCGGCACCTTCTTATCGCACAGCACCCCCGACGCGAGCTTCCACTTCATCCATCCCGCCCCAATATGGTGCGAGACATTCTCGTCAATGTCCCCGTTTCCCTAGATCACGGACCCGAGATACTTGAAACTATCCCTCTTACATACCACCTGTGATTCCAACTTCACTACCACCTCATCCTCCACCTTCACGTCATTAAACTTGCATTCCAAATACTCTGTCTTGCTTCTGCTCAACCTGAACCCTTTAGACTCAAGAGTTTGTCTCCACACCTCTAATTTATCATTCACACCCCCTCGAGTCTCATCAATCAGAACTATATCGTCTGCGAATAGCATACACCACGGCACCTCCCCTTGAATACGCCGCGTCAACACATCCATTACCAAGGCAAACAAAAAGGGGCTAATAGTAGATCCCTGATGCAATCCTGTCAAGATGGTGAATTGCTTTGAGTCTCCTCCCGCTGTCCTCACCTGAGTTTTTGGTCCCTCATACATGTCCTTAATTGCTCTGATATAAGCCTGCGGAACTCCACTCACCTCCAAGCACCTCCAAAGCACCTCCCTGGGGACTTTATCATATGCCTTCTCCAGGTCGATAAACACCATGTGCAGGTCCTTCTTCCTTTCCCTATACTGCTCCACCAGCCTCCGCACCAGGTGGATTACCTCCGTCGTCGAGCGGCCAGGCATAAACCCAAACTGGTTTTCCGAGATAGACAATATCCGTCTCAGCCTCACCTCGACCACTCTCTCCCAAATCTTCATAGAGTGACTCAATAACTTAATCCCACTTATATAACACGTGCATACAAATAATGCCTAGGCCCAAAAACATAAAGGTCCATGCAAGGCCCACTCAGCATAATTCAGGTCACAACTCTAACAATCTACACCTTGACACAAATTCTAATTCAGAACTCAAATCCATGTGAAGATAAACTCTCCGCCTCTTCCACAAAAGCTCCTAAGGGCACATCTTAATAGCTAACACTAACCAAGTCCAAGATATGCTTAAACTTGGCACTTGGTAGTGTCTTGGTCATCATATCAATAGGATTATCATGAGTACTAATCTTACTCACCACAATATCACCACGAGCAATAATTTCATGCACAAAATGATACCTAACATCGATGTGCTTTGTCCTCTCATGAAATATCTGATTTTTCATAAGGAAGATAGCACTTTGACTATCGCAAAAGATATTAGTAATCTATAAGTCTTTACTAAGTTCACCAAATAGACCCTTCAACCAAATAGCTTCCTTGAAAACCTCTATAACAGCCATGTACACTGTCTCATTTGTTGAAAAAGCAACCGTAGTCTGTAAAGCAGCTTTCCAACCAATAGCACAACCACCAAAGGTGAAAACATAGGCTGTAAGGGATTTCCTTTTATCATGATCTCCTGCAAAATCAGAATCAACATACCCAATTACTGTATCTCTATTTTGCCCAAACTTTAAATAAATATCAGCAGATCCATGCAAGTAACTGAAAATCCACTGAACTACTTTCCAGTGTTCTTTTCCAGGATTTGTCATGTATCTACTAACTACATTAACAACATAAGATAAATTTGGTCGGGAACACACCATCGCATACATAAGAGACCCGATGGCACTAGAGTATGGAACTCGAGACATATGGTCACACTTATCATCTGTCTTTAGAGATAAAGTGGCTGAGAGTTTGAAGTGAGCTGCCAATAGAGTATTAACAGGCTTGGCATTTTGCATATTGAACCTGTGAAGTACTTTTTCAATATATCTTTTCTGAGTCAAGTATAACTTACAATTCTTTCTATCCTTCAAAATATCCATGCCAAGAATCTTCTTTGATGCTCCTAGATCCTTCATATCAAACTACTTACTGAGCTAGGCTTTGACTTTTATTATCTCTGTCATATCCTTTGCTGCAATCAACATATCATTAATATACAAGAGAAGATACGCGAATGAACCATCAGTTACCTCCTTGAAGTAGACACAACTATCATAGCTTCTCCTCTAAATATATGAGAGGTCATAAAAAATTCAAACCTCTTATACCACTTCCTGTGCGACTGCTTTAAGCCATAAAGAGACTTTTTCAGAAAGCATACATAGTCCTTCTTTCCTGAGACTACAAAGCCCTCTGGTTGCTGCATATAGATATCCTCCTCAAGTTCTGTATATAAGAATGCAGTTTTGATATCCAACTACTCAAGCTCATGAATAGTCATGGCCATAATACCAAGCAATGCTCGAATCGAATGATGCTTTATAACTAGAGAAAACATATCTGGGAAGTTGACTGTAACCTTTAGCAACTAGTCTTACTTTGTACCTAGCATCTTAATGTAAGAATGTAGTTTTGACATTTTTACCTGATGTCTTCTTCAAGTTCTCCATGTAAGAATGTAGTTTTAACATCTAACTGCTCAAGCTCAAGATTATGCATGGACACAATACCAAGAAAGGCTTGAATATAAGTATACTCTACAACTGGAGAAAAATCCATCTGTGAAGTCAATACCTAGAACCTGACTGTAGCCTTTAGCAACTAGTCTTGCTTTGTTCCTTACATCTTCAACTCTAGATGTTTCTTCTTTCTTTTTGAATACCCACTTGCAACAGACAACTTTCTTATCTGTAGGCAATCTCACCAGATCCCAGGTTCCATTCTTATGAAGTGATTCCATCTTCTCCTGCATAGAAATCATCCATCGGCCGGAATTATCACAACTAACTACCTCTAAGTAAGAAGAATAATCTTCACCAAAATTAATACCTTTTGCTACACTCAATGCATAAGCAACCAAATCAGCTTTAACATACTTTTGAGAAGGTCTAATATCTATTCTAGGCCTATCTTTAGCAATAGAATATTGTAGCATCACTAGTGGTGGAGAAACAATAGTACCACTCTATATCTCCAAGCCAGAATGAGAAGTAGGCACTGGTGTAGACTCTGATCCAATTTGAAATTCAACATGGGTTCTTGACTTTTCTTGATTCATGTCAATAAGCTCATTTGGGGGCGAAATACCAGATTCGAAGGGAGCCAAAGCAAGGCAGTTTCATCAAATACCACATCCCTACTAATTATAACCTTTCTGATTTTTGGACACCAAAGATTATAACCTTTAATACCAGGTTTATAACCCATAAATAAGAACTTGAAAGATCTAGATTCCAACTTTCCATTATCAATTTGAGCATACGCAGGACATCCAAATATACTCAAATCAGAATAACTAGCAGGAGTACTAGAACATACCTCTTGTGGAGTGTTTTTATCAATCCCTACTGAAGGAGAGAGTTTAAAAAGAAGGCAAGTTGTGGAAGCAGCTTCAGCCCAAAAAGACTTGGGTAAACTAGCATTAGAGAGCATATATTTAACACCCCATATTTTTGAGCTAGAAATTGAACCATCATTCTTATGTTCATAAGCTTTAATTCCATGGTTTATGCTTAGATTCATGTTTTATGATCTTTTTCCTAGTATATGAAGTAATTATGAGGTGAAAAATGTTCATAGAAAAGGCCTAAAGTAAAGTTGAGCTAAGAACCTTTCATTTATCCAAAATTGGATATTTGATTTTACAAGGGTCTACTTTGAATGTAGATAAATCTTGATACACATAGAATTTTTCATTTCAAGCCCAGCAAATTGTATATAGTTGAATTAGCTTTCCAACGATACCAATTTCGCCAAAATCTGATAACCGAGAGAAAAGTTATGGATTTTTTGTGTGAGGTAGTAAGCCAATGGGATCATGACGCATTGCATGAAGATCACATCGAGACAAAATCAGACATGGATATAGACTGTTTTACACATTATTTCAGTTTCAAATGGGTCTAGAGGCACCATGGTCATTTCCCCTCATCAAAAATCCGTCTATAACATAGAATTTCAGCCCCAAGAAGCCAAAATTTCTTATTTTACTCAAATTCTCTCAAAATCCAAACCCTAACCATTCTGTCAAGATCAAGAATCAAGATCTTAAGTTCAAGATTTCAAGAAATGGATCAAGATCTGGGTTCTGCTCTTCCTCCTAAATAACCTAAGGTACGTAGGGTTTATCCTAAAACTATATGGGCTTGTTGAAACATTTGAATATGATTTAAAGATTATCAAGAACAAAATGAAAAAGGTGTTTTGGAATCCATGTTTTAATTACGCATCATAATTATTTTAATGAGATTGTTGTTTTGGACTTTAGGTCTTTTCCCCTTAAAATTATTTTATACGAATATGTATGTGTATGAAAATTTAGGTTGAAGATTGTTTGAAAGAACAAATTATAAAATCCCTCCCTTGTAATGAATTTAAGTTTATGATCTTATTGTGAATGGTTTGGAATGCATGATTTATGATTTGAAAATAGTTTTCTCAATATCATAGTATTTGGGAATGATTTAGAGATGATGAGAGGGAGTTTCTTGATAAAATTATGCTCTTGTGTTAAAGAGAAAGAATTTGCATGTGATTGAGAACTTTGATATGACCACCTTGTGTATTTGAAATGTTGTAAAAGAGAGTGTTTTGCATATGTTTACATGAGTTTTAAGAAAGAGTTCTTTGATTTGATTTATTGATATGTCGTTTCAAAAATTATGTTTTGAAAACAGAGATTATAATATACTATTCAGAGACGTGAATTAAAAGTTAATGGTATGACGATACCATATAAATGTATACCATAATAGAGATAGATTTTTTCAAAGTTTGATTTTAGAGAATGAAATATTTTAAAGAGTTAAAAATGGGCTTAAAGAGGGTTAGGTGGTTACCCAAAGAAGGCTTGAGTTCAAGTAAATTTTAGCCTAAAACTGCATTTTGCCGATATGGGTATATTATTATTGTACGCTGGCGACGACCCTGTAGCATAGTAGAAACAGAGACTCCGACCCTTGCAGCAAACTTGGGTTGGGGGCTTGGCTGCTGAGTTATGGCAGATTCTATATAGCTCATGGAATTTCAGAGTTGTAGGGTATACCATCTAGCGCAGAAGTAAAATAAATAGTGTCACAGAGTTCAGATGATTTTATGGAATCTTTAAAATATGCCCATGTGATTCTTACCAAATGATATATTTATGAACTATTTAAATTGCTCTCACCTATGTTGAATAAAAATTATTATTTTGGATTTTTTCCACATACCAGTACAATTGTATTGCCCCCTTACCTCTCAGGGTTTGAGGCTCAGTGTAGAGGTCCGGCTAAGCAGTAGAATTTTTAGATAGAAGTGGACTGTGCAGTGGTGGACCTTTATTATTCTAGAAGGCCTGTTTATTTTAGACTATGTTGTTTATTTTGTTTTGGGTCCACTGGGGGCCTTGTCCTAGATCCAGACAGTTATTATTTTAGCATGTAATAGAGATTTTGTAGACTGTTTTGGATGTTGTCTAGTTTCTATTGAATTTTAATTCTTCATGGTGTAACAGATTGCAGAATATGACCATGATTCTATTTACTTTTATTTCCACATTCTTTTCTTTTATACATGAGTATTATGCATGATTACCAAAAGTAGAAGGGCATCTGGACTTCATGGTTCAGGATGCTCGTCACAACCAGGGTCTCAACTTAGGTCATGACAAACTTGATATTAGAGCATGATTCATGGTCCCAGGGTATCTGTGAAGTTGTGTTTAGTAGAGTCGTGCTTATAGATGTGTTGTGCACCATACTTATAATCAGGAGGCTACCGGGCATTTAGGAGTTGTTTCCCATTCTTTCATACTCTAGTTTATGCTATAGAGTCATCCATGAGAAAGTTATCCCAATTTTTTCTTAGATATGTCTCATTATAGAGGTGATTCAAGTGCAGAAGATTAGAATCTAAATGATGTAGTCCTTTGTGATGTAGTCATGAATGCTTATGAAACTTCACAAGGACTTGAGAGGAGTCCATAAATGCTTTAAATAGTATTGATTTGAGCTTATACCCCTATCTATATCGATCGTGCATTTGAGCCTGAGGTATGAAGTATATTCAGCCCCCTTTTAAAATTCTTAATGCAAATGTCTTGCATAAGGGTAAAGATATGTAGCAGAATATTTGAACTATATTTACACCCGAGTAGTAGTGTATGTTAAAGTGTCATGACCTATTGATAGTGAGATGGTGTAGACGTTGGTGACATAAAGTCACAAGGTTAGCATTCAGAGTGAGGGTGATATTTGCATAAATAAATAGATTTAGTTGTATAATCGTGGATTAAGTAATGGGTTGTCATTGTATAGTGATAGACTTATGTGGTAGCAATATTTGTAGATCATATGTTAGTATATGATTATTTATTCAAAATAGAGAAGGAGCTTAAAGTGGATAGTTATGGTGTTTGTAGAAATCATTCATAGGCTGTGAATGGAAAGGGTAGGTTAGTCAATATGTTATGGGTAGAAATTTATTTCTATACATTGAATCTTGAAGTTAGTAGTGATGTTTGCTTGGGTAAGTAGGTATGATGTGAGAATTAGAGTATGTTGATAAGATTTTAATGGGTTATATTATAAGATTAAGATTGACTAATCCTGTCATATGACTTTACCCCTTTGATGGTCCTTTTTTTATATAGTAGTAAACTAGTATTTCATGTGAGAGGGTATGTCGTGGATTTTGATTTGTAATGATGAGGTTATGATGGGGTTGTGATTGTAGGTTGTAGCTAAAGGAAGTGAAGTATTTGGGTTGATTTCCCAATTTGGTGGATTAATGTAATATGTGGTATGCTTTACCAGTGGTATATAATTGAGGCTAGACAACAGGCTTAAACTCTAGGTGTAGAGTGTAGTGGTGAGAATAATAGCTTAAGATTAATGATGAATGTTTTGTGGAGTAATTAGCAGACTTGATGTGATGTGCGAAATGGCCTAGGTTGATGATTTATGAAAAGTTTAAGTGGTAAACGTGAGGTATATGTGTACAAGAGGACTAGTGTCAAAACAATGAATCGTGGTTGAATCATTAAGTGGATAAGAACATGTGTATATGGGAATAAGTTAAACCCCTGGTAACAGGTTTCTAAATAAAGTTTTATGTTTATAAGTATTTTGTGTGCCTATATTTAATTCTTGAATCTTGTAGTATGAAGAAGTCTGGGAGGTTGTGGTATGGTGCTCTTTAAAGTTGAATTGATGAAAATAAGTAGGCAATATGCGCCCTTTGTATTGTCTTACAGATTTTGTGAAGTTTTAGGTTTTGTGATTAGAGGTGTACGAATAACATTCTAAGGAATTGAAGATAGAGCATTAAGTATTTAGAAGCGTGAGTGTCTATGCCCATGTAAATGTTAGTCGTAAGTTGATGACTTTGAGAGTTAGAAGAAGTTATGATTAGTGTCCCTGAAAGGGGATGTCCTAGAAAATAATTTAGGGTCTTCATATTAGAGATTAATGAGTGAAGTTTGTGTTCTTGTATATGTTGATACCCCCCTTTTGTGATGAGGAATGTGGATGCATACACTCATGAGAGGGGGAGTAGTAGAGTGACGGCTATAGAGGCAAGAGAAAGTTAAGAGTAGCCTTTATGGAAAAGCAAGGCTTTCAAAGTATAGTTATTCAGGGGGAGTTTAGACTTTAATTATGTAGTGATGTTTCATTTACGTTAAGAGTTGTGGCTATAGATTTGATAAGGGGATGCATTCGTAAGTCTAGGATTGTGACTTTGATCTAAAGGGGAGATGGTGAATGAAGGTAGTTCCCGAATGTTCTCAGTATGGCAAGTTGCGGGAAGGAACCATGATGAACCTAATTCTACTAAAGCATAATCCTCCTACTTTAATTTAGGAGAGTATCCTGCTAATCGGTTCAATACATGTCTGTGGTTTGAGTTTTGCATGGACTTATGTTTATGATCTAACCTCCAAACTAGAAGCAACTATGTCTCTCAGTAATCTAGTCTTTCATATATTCAGGCCATATGTTATGTTGTTCCTGATCCATGAAATCTATGTCTCTTAGCATGCTTGGTCCTAAGAAAATATGTTTCTATATGTCGCCGATTCATCCTATGTCGGGTTTAGCCAAGGTGTTAAAGTTTATGTAAATTCATGGAAAATCTCAGTTCCTTAAATTAGGAGCAATCGCTTCAAGCGAAAATCTTTGTCTTGGTTGTAATATAACAACCCGTAGCATTCTCGACTCAATACCACTCTTAGTTACACGTATAGAGAGCTTGCAATCTGACAACTTTTCTAGTTGTTAAAAGACTTAGTCATATTTATGAGCTCTTAACTTCCATGATTTTAAAATTGATCTTCTTGACCACGAGGCGTAGATTTTTGAGTTGATTCATGTTCAGGAGTGTAAAGGGGTTATTATGGGAGAGTTTCAGATTTTTTGGACCATGTTTGATATGCGTTTAAGTAAGCAAACCAGTGGCTCAATGCGATATCAGTGCATTGCGTTGGTAATCACGTTGGCCAAACTAGTGTCTCGATGAAATCTTGACGCATCGCGTCGTGTCGCTAATCGCACCAGGTGCCCAGTTCATCTTACTAATTTTTTGAGTCCAGGAGGGTAATTTAGTCTCTTTCCCTCATTTTGCCTAGATATGTGCACCAATGTTTCTCACTGTGCTCTATCCTAAGAATTCATATTGTATTGTGTCTTATGGATGATTCTCTACTTATGATCCAGACATTTGATATATGGAGTGCTCGTGGTTATTTTATCGTATCTTCATGTCCCTCCTTGAGTAGTGCAATAAGTATAAGTTATCGTCTAATAGTGTTACTTCCATTCACGAAAGTTATGCTTGGGTCCCTTAATGACCCTCCGTATGATAGTATAATGGTGGATGTGGAAGCGTGGTGATGTTTTAGGTAGAGGAGTAGATGTTCTTGTAGATGTTCTTGAAGGTTAAAAATTGATGTGATTCTTGAGAAGAGGTTATATGTGAAAAAGAGAAAAAAAAAGATGAACTTTTGTTGTGTCAAATAGCTAAGAAGGAGGAATGTGGCGAAAATATTTGTTAGAGTGATTGAAATTGTTGGTCTTAGCTGGGGAATCCATGTAGTGGGTATACTAATGATTAGGTTTGAATGTTGTGGTTGCTGAAAATACAAACATATGTGCTATGTAGTTAGTACCCTCTTAGTTAGAACGCAAGGGTATTTGATGATATTGATAAGGTGGAGAAATTTCTTAAAGGGATGTATAGTACAAATCCCTGTAGCTTAGGTTACAACCTTGTTACTCCGAGTTAGGATTCAACATAAAAGTGCTTTGCATTGAGACTCAAACTCTTGTGGTTAAATGTGTGATGGGAGAATTATAAGTTGGAAATGATGAAGTGTGCTATTTGTTGTTTGGGCATAGATAAATAGTATTTCTAAGTGAAATATCCATTTCGTTGTATCATGAGAGATGGAGAATGATTTTATCCCTATCTTCCACGAAATCTTCTGTCATTATTAGTACCAGTATAAATTAGGTCTATGATAATCAAATAAATCCCTGCCTTATGTTGTGAAGATTATGGTGCATAGAGCTTATGTAAAAGATCATCCCTATGTAAAGTCTTATTATCTCATATTTTGTGCTTACACGTGACTCTAGGGGTTATCGTAAAGCTTGTTTTCTACCATTCAATGCGAGACTATGCTATTTATTCTAAACTCTCTGAGTTTCGAAAGGTCCCCACCCATAATTCGAAGACTAATGATCCCAAGGGGGAGATAATGTAACACCCCACGTTTTCGAGCTAGAAATCGAACCGTCGTTCCTACGTGCGTAAGCTCTAATTCCATGGTTTATGTTAGATTCATGTGTCATGATGTTTCACCTAGTATAGGAAGTAATTATGAGGTGAAAAATGTTCACAGAAAAGGCCTAAAGCAAAGTTGAATTAAGAACCTTTCATTCATCCAAAATTGGATATTCGATTCTGCAAGGGTCTACTTTGAATGTATATAACGTCTGATACAAAGAATTTTTAAGCTCAAGACCCACCAAATTGTAGACAATTGAGTTAGCTTTCCAAGTATACCAATTTTGCCAAAATCTGATAACCGAGCGAAAAGTTATGGCTTTTTCCGTGTAAGGCAGTAAGCCGATGTGATAATGACGCGTCGCGTCGAGATTGCGTCGACACAAACCCAGACGCGGATATAAGACTTTTTTACACACTATTTCAATTTCTAATGGGTCTAGGTGCACCGTGGTCATTTCCCCTCATCAAAAATCCATCTATAACATAGAATTTCAACCCCAAGAAGCCAAAATTGCTTATTTTACTCTAATCCTCTCAAAATCCAAATCCTAATCCTTTCCCTCAATATCAGGAATCATGATCTTAAGTTAAAGATTTCAAGAAACGGATCAAGATACGGGTTCCTCTCTTCCTCCTAAATAATCTAAGGTATGTAGGGTTTATCCTAAAACTACATGGGCTTGTTGAAACACATGAATATGATTTAAAGATTATCAAGCACGAAATTACAAAGGGGTTTTGGAATTCATGTTTTAATTATGCATGATGAATTTTTTAATGACATTGTTGTTTTGGCCTTTAGGTCTTTTTACCTTAAAATTGATTTATACAAATATGTATGTGTATGAAAATTTAGATTGAAGATTGTTTGAGAGCACAAATTATGAAATCCCTCTCTTGTGATGAATTTAAGTTTATAATCTTATTGTGAATGGTTTGGAATGCTTGATTTATGATTTGAAAATAGTTTTATCAATATCATAGTATTTGGGCATGATTTAGAGATGATGAGAGGGAGTTTGTTGATATAATTATGCTCTTGTGTTAAAGAGAAAGAATTTGTATGTGATTGAGAACTTTGATATGACCACCTTGTGTATTTGAAATTTTGAAAAAGAGTGTTTCTTGCATGTGTTTACATGAGTTTTAAGAAAGTATTCTTTGAATTGATTTATTGATATGTGGTCCCAAGAATTATGTTTTGAAAATAGAGATTATAATATGCTATTCAGAGACGTGACTTGAAAGTTAATGGTATGATGATACCATATAAATGTATGCCATAACAGAGCTAGAGTTTTTCAGAGTTTAATTTAGAGAATTGAATATTTTAAAGAGTTAAAAATGGGCTTAAAGATGGTTAAGTGGTTACCCTAAGAAGGCTTGAGTTCAAGTAAATCTTATCCTAAAACCGCATTTTGCCGATACGGGTATATTATTATTGTACGTTGGCGATGACCCTGTGGCGTAGTAGGAACAGAGACTCTGACCCTTGCGGAAAACTTGGGTTGGGGGCTTGGCTACCGAATTAATGGAAGATTCCATACAGTTCATGGAATTTCGGAGTTGTAGGGTATACCACCTAGCGTAGAAGTAAAATAAATAGTGTCACAGGGTTCAGATGATTTTATGGAATCTTTAAAATATGCCCATGTGATTCTTACCAAATGATATATTTATGAACTATTTTAAATTGCTCTCACCTATGTTGAATAAAAATTATCATTTTAGATTTTCTCTGCGTACCAGTACAATTGTATTGGTCCCTACCTCTCAGGGTCTGAGGCTCAGTCTAGAGGTCCGGCTAAGTAGTAGAGTTTTTAGACAGAAGTGGATTGTGCAGTGGTGAGCCTTCTTTATTCCAGAAGGCCATTTATTTTGGACTATGTTATTTATTTTGTTTTGGGTCCACTGGGGGCCTTGTCCCAGGTTCAGACAGTTGTCATTTTAGCATGTAATACAGATTTCGCAGACTGGTTTGGATGTTGTCTAGTTTCTATTGAATTTTAATTCTTCAATGTTGAACAGTTTGCAGAGTATGACCATTCCATTTTTATTTCCGCATTCTTTTCTTTAATACATGTGTATTGTGCATGACAGAAGTAGAAGGGAGTCTGACCTTTATGGTTTGGGATTCTCGTCATGGGTAGGGTCTCGGCTCGGGTCGTGACAATACAACACACCTTCTCCACTATAGTCCTATTTATTCGTTCGGCCACACCATTCTGCTGCAGAGTATGATGAACTATCAAGTGTCTCCCAATTCCTTCTAACTTGCACAAAACATTAAATTCATTAGAACAGAACTCTAAACCATTAACGGTCTGAAGGCGTTTTACCTGCTTCCCTGTTTGCTTTTCAATCATAGTCTACCACTTCTTGAAAGTATGCAACACTTCATTCTTTTACTCCAGAAAGAACACCCAAACTTTTCTGGAATAAGCATCAATAATAGTCAACAAGTAATTGGCGCCTCCTCTATAAGGTACTCTAGCAGGACCCCAGATAACAGAATGAATGTAATCAAGTGTGCCCTTAGTTGAGTGGATACCTTTAGTGAATCTGACTCTCTTCTGCTTCCTGAAAATGCAGTTCTCATAGAACTACAATTTGGTAAAACTCTGCCCATCAAGACGTCCTCTCCTGCTTAGTTCAGCCATCCTGTTTTCATTCAGATGCCCCAAGCGCATATGCCAAAGTTTAGCAACATCACTTCTGATAGAGAAAAGGTAGAAATAGCTGCATCACCTGTAACAGTAAATCCATGCAGGACATACAAATTAGAAGACTTTCTCTATCCTTTCATTACAGCAAGAGCACCTTTAGTAACCTTCAGGACTCCACCTTGACCAGTGTACCTATAACTATTTTAATCAAATGTACTCAAGAAAATACGATCTCTCTTCAAGTATGGGACATAGCACATATAACCAAGTGTCCTCACAACCCCATCAAACATCTTGATCCTGATTGTTCCAATACTAGCTATCTTACAAGCACAGCACCTTTAGAGACTATTTCATATGTTGTAAACCAATCCCGATTATGACACCTATGAAAGGTGCAAGATGAATCAAGAATCCAATCCTCATAGGGTTTGGATTTACCATAAAAAACTACCAAGAGTTCTCCATCACTACCACCATATTCAATTAAACTAGATTTAATGGACTTCTCTGGTTGTTTTTTCTTTGGTTTTGGAGCTTCTCTTTTCTCTGTATTCTGTAACTTCCATCACTCATATTTGATATGTCCCTTCTTATTATAGTAATTAGGTTTTTTTCTATTTCTAGATTTTGACGTATTCCTATCATCAACCCCTGAATTCCTCTCATGAGTCCTTCCTCCTCAAAAAATAAGACCATCTCCTTGAGTCTCTGACCCATTCACAAGATGCTTAATTTTTTCTTTATAGAATAATGCATCATAGACTTCATCAATCATAAGGGTATCAGGACTATATAAAATTGTATCCCTAAAGGTCGTGTATGATGCAGGTAACGAACACAAAAAAATCGACCTTAAATCTTTCTCATCGTACTTAACCTCCAGAGTCTCTAACTCAGAGATGATTTCTTTAAAGACAGCTAGGTGATCTTCCAAAGACGCACCCTTAGATATATGATGGGAATAAAGTCACTGTTTGAGATGGAACTTAATTGTTAGGATTTTTGTAATGCATAAGGATTCCAATTTCAACCACAACACAGCGGCAGTGGTCTCTTTCAAAATATCCTATAGAATTTGATTGGATAAATAAAAGTGGATCTGAGATAGAGCCTTTCAATCCTTACGCCAATTATCCTCGTCCGATGAGGGCATCTTATCAAACCCTAATAGAGTATCTTCCAAACCCATTTGCGCGATCACAGGCCATATATTAACCTGTCATAACAAAAATGAGGTGTTGCAATCCAATAGCAGAATATCATACTTCATGGTTGCCATCCCCGAGAAAACAATTAACCAAACTTTGATACCAGTTTTTTAGGATTTGGACAAAATAAGTAAACCACAAGTAAAAGAAAATAATAACAACAAATAAATTTACGTGGAAACCCTTGCGGGAAAAAACACGAGCAAAGGCAGAGGAGGTTTCACTATAATGGAAAGAGAGTACAATGTGGAGAAGGCTAAATTTTCTGAATACATAAAATAATCCACTAAATTCACTTATATAATACGTGAACACAAATAACTCCTAGGCCCAAAAACATAAAGGTAGGCTCACTCAACATAATTCGGGTCACAACTCTAACAGCCTAATCCCCACAAGTATAGGCAACATGAGTGATCTAACGGGCCTCTACTTAGGAGACAACAATTTGGCGATAAGTATTTCCACTGATGTTGGTAAGCTTAAACAACTCTAAGGACTGTATCTAAATAACAATAAGTTACAGGGATATATTCCAGTGGCAACATGCTGTTTATTTAATTTGGTTGAATTATCTGTGGATGATAATGATCTCACTGGAGTGATCCCAGGATGTACAAGAAATCTAAGCATGCTACAATTTCTTTTGTTGGGTTCTAATCAATTTTCATCCAAGATTTCATTGAGCAATTGGAGGATGAGTGGGCTTCTCTATCAAAAGATGCCATAAAATTCTACAGAGGGAGAAGTCCCATGGGATATTGGAGGACTGAAAGCCATTTTAGATGTAAACCTTTCTAGTAACCACTTTTCAGGCATTATGCCATGCTAACTGGGGGACCTTCTGTAACACCCCGCATTTTGGGCAAGAATCTAAACCGTTATTCCTATGCGTAATAGTTCTAAAATCCCATAAATCCTATGAAAGTTTAGCATTTAAATCAATTATATAGTGTGTAAATCTATTTGATCATGAATTGATATCATAGAGGTCTATTAACTCAAAGACGAGTTAAAAGCTTTCCTATTAATTGAGTTTTAGTGAGTGTCTAAACTCGGATCAACTTCCATTGACCATAACTTTTTATATATAACAAATTAGAGGTTCTACTAGATGCCAAATGAAAGTTCTTTGAGTCCTCTTTCTAACACCACTAGTTTTGCCTTAATCCGATTTTGGGGTAAAACTTTATGCCCATTTTACAGAAAAGTGTCAAGCTGCCGAAGGTGCGACGACCGATTTGATGGACCGTCAGGTTCGTGATGGACCATGAAGCTTTCTTCGTACCAAAAATAGTGAGTAAAGTCATTAGTCATGACCTTACGGTTGCGATGATGGTTCGTCACCCTCCTGACGGTCCGTAAGCCAAGCCGTTGGGCAAATTTCAAAGTTCCAAAGGTGGGATGTTTTAAAAGGGGTGTTTCGGTACTTTTCATCTTCAGAGAACCTCCCCAATGGATTTAATTACTCTCTAAAAAGTTATTAATCAATCTTAATCAATTGTACAACATCAAGATCCTTTTTTCACTCTCATAAATAAGATCAAACTAGGGTTTCCTCAAAGAACAAGAAATCAAGAATCAATCCTTAAGTTCAAGATTTCAAGAAATGGATCATGATTTGGGTTCCATTTTTCAAATCTTATAATCTAAGGTATGTGGGACTTCTCTAAACATCATGGACATAATTTTTCTATTGTTTTTATTACATTAAATATTCCGAATCATATTTATAAGGAAAGGGTTTGCAATTATTTGAAAAGTATATGTCATTAAGTTGTTTTGAAGAAATTGTGTATTGTCTTGAGCCGTCTATCATGAATTTTGAATATAAAAATATATTTATGTTTTGAGGTTTAGTGAAAAGTTTGAATGAGAGCATGAATGATCAAAACACCCTCTATTATCATGATATTTTCAATTTATATTGTTATGGGTTGTTTAAAGGCATGAACTTTCTAAACAAAAAAACTAATAGGGGAGTGTTTGTTTAATGATCATGGAGTGGTACTTTTTATGATATGTTGAGAATGTGTTTTCATATGCAAAAACTCGTTGTGTCAAATTAACAATCTTTCTTGGATTTTAAGTTATTACAAATAAGAGGTGACCACTTATAGATTTTACAATTAGGAGGAGAATGTTTTGGTGAATATTTAAATGAAAAGTCTTTTGTATAACTCTCTCTCATCTGTTTTTAAAAGCTAGGGTGGTCATGAATATGATAATAAGTGAAAAGGGCCGCAGACATGATGTGATGTGATTTGATTGACTTGCAAATCTGGGTATGATGATACCCGATGATTCCATGCCCTTAATAAGATAGTGTTGAATGTTTGAAAAGTATGAATTTTTTTCATTAAAGAACTAAAAGTTGGGGTTAATAGAGCTAGTGGGTTACCCGAAGAAGGCATTTGAGTGCAATGGGTCATTGCTAGAAACCATAGTTGCCGAGATGGGACTTATGAGATATGATCCTACATGATATGACATTTTTAGGAGATCTCACATGGGGGATTTCCTGCAGTGTGCTCACATGGGGGGTATCACTACTCCAATCCCGATGGCTACTTGGATTGGAGGCTTGGCCGCTGAGTTAAGAGCGGGTTCCACATAGCCCATGAAATTTCAGATTTTTTGGATATACCGGCTAGTTCAGAAGAATAACAAAGAGTGAGTCATGGTTTTAAAAGAAGTGTTTTGGAGTTTAATAAAGTATGCCTATGTATTTTTACTTACGTATTATGATCATTGTTTTTATGAAATTCTCTCATCTATTTTGTTTTAAAAGCATGCTATTTTGAATTGTTTCACATACCAGTACGTTTGTATTGTCCCCCTATATTTAAGGTTCTGAGGCTTAGTCCAGGGTCCCTCCAAACCGTGGAATCTTAAGACCAAAGTGTGCAGTTGGTGAACCTTCTTTATTTTAGAAGACCTATTGGTAGAGTATTGTTTTCCATTTTAGTTTTGGATCCGACTGGGGCTTTGTCCCAGTTAAAGACAAGTTATTATATTCTGATGTATTAGAGATTTCACATATTGAGATAGATATTTTATAAATGTCTATTGATTTCATTCCATATTGTTAAATTGAGCTCATAGTATGACCATGGTCCCATTTGTTTATTTCTGCATTTCTCTTTATTGTAAGTGAATGGTGTTCATGATTGCCTGATAGAAAAAAGGCGCCCGGGCCTTCACAGTTTGGGATGCCCGTCATAGCCAGGGACCCAATTTAGGTCATTATAAACTTAGTATTAGATCACGATTCTTGTTCCTAGGGTGTCTATGAAATTGCATTGGGTAGAGTCCTGTTTATGGGTGTGTAGCACGCCACACTTATAAGTAGGAGACTACAAGGAGTTTAGGAATGTTTCTCATTCTTCATGTCCTAGTTCGTGCTATGGAGTCAGAATTTTCCTCTTTCATACTTTAGTTTGTGTTATGGCGTCTTCCATACGAAAGTAAAGATATCCTCATTCTTTTCTTACTCTGATGTTCTTATACATATCTCATTTCTGAGGTGATTCAAGTAAAAAACCTTAGAATTCAAATGATGTGGTCCTTTTCTGATTGAGTCATAAAATATTATAAAATTTTTCACAAACATAAGAGGATTCCATTAGTGCTTCAAGGTGTATTGATTCTAGTTTAAAGTTTGATCTTGACGAAATCATGCTTTTCAGCCTAAGGTATTAAGTGTATCTATTCCCTTTCAAAATTTTTGTTACAGATGTCATGCATAAGGGGATTAATATGTAACAAAATGTTGGAACTATATTTTCATCCAAGTAGTAGTATATATTAAAGTGTCATGACCTATTGGTAGTGACATTGGGCCAAGAAGTTGGTGATATAAAGTCACAAGGGTAGAAGTCAGAGTGAGGGTGACTTTTGTGTAGATAAATATTTTTGTTAGTTGTATAACCGTTGATTGAGGGATGATTTTTCATTTTATATTGATAGACTAATATGGTAGTAATATTTGTAGATTGTAAGGTATTCAATAGAGGAAGTGTTTGGTTGTGATTATTATCTATTCAAAAATAGGGAAGGAACTTAGAATGGATAGTTGTGGTGGGTATAGAAATTAGTTATAGGTTGTAAATGAAGAAGGAATAGATTAGTCAATAAGTTGTAGGTAAAGACTCATTATTGTTTATTAAATTTTGAAGGTCATTGTGATGTACGAATGGGTAAGTAAATATGATAAGAGAAATTAGAATATGTTGATAAGATTAAAATGAGTTGTATTATAAGATTGAGATCGACTATCCTTCTTATGTGGCTTTACCCCTTCATTGTCTTTTCTCTAGTAATTGTAAACTAGTACTGCTGGTGAGAAGGTATGTAGTAGATTTTGAGGTATAGTAGTAATGCCATCTAGGGGATTTGATTGTAGGTAGTATCTAGGTGAAATGAGATGTTTGGGTTGAATTTCCCAGTTTTATGGACTAGTATAAGATGTTGCATGTTTCATTGGTTGTATGTGATTGTTACTAGACTATAGGCTTGAACTTCAGATGTAGAATGTAGTGGTAATAATAGTAGCTTAAGATTAATGATGTATTTTTGTGGGAATGAATTAGTAGGCTTGATGTGATTTGTGAAAGAGTCTAGGTTGAAAATTTATGGAAAGTTTAAGTGGTAATTATGAGGTATATGTGTATATGAGTACTAGTGTTAAAATGATGAATTATGGGTGAGTCATTAAGTGGATAAAGGCGTAAGTATATAAGAATAAGTTGCACCCCCCAGTAGTACGATGTTAGGTAAGATTTTATGACATAAGTTATGTGATTAATAGTCTAATGTTAAAATGCAAAGTAGTAGAGAGTGGATTTTTATGTGACAAGGAGTGAGGATGTGTATGCTCATGAGACTACGAGTTGTAGGTTGATGACGATAGAGGATAGTGAAAATTTTGAGTAGCATTCTTGGAAAGTAATGCCTTTAGAGTATACTTAAAAAGGGAAAGTTTAGCATTTATGTGTATAAGTATTTTGTGTACCTAGTTTGTTTTCTTGATATTGTAGTATGGAGAAGTCTGGTGAGTTGTTGTATGGTATTCGTTAGAGTTGAATTGAGGAAATATAGGTAGGAAATATGAGCCATGGGTATGGTTTTACAAATTTTGTTAAGTTGTAAGTTTTGTGATTAGAGGTGTATTGCGAGTATTCTAAGGAGTTAAAGATAGAGTGTTAAGTGTTTAGAGGCGTAGATGTCCATGCCCATAATAATGTCAGCCATAAGTTGATGACTTTGAGGTTGGGGGAAGTTATGATTAGTATCACTGAAGGGGGATGTCCCAAAAAGAATTTAGTGTCTTTATGTTAAATTATTGAGGAATGTTTGTGTTCGTATGTATACCGATATCCCCTATTGTATTGAGAACTATGGTTATAGATTGATGAGAGGTTATATTCTCAAGTCTAGGAGTGTGACTTTGATCTAAGAGGGAGATTATGGATTAAAGTAGTTCCCAAAATATTTTTTTTTTGTGTCAAGTTTCAAGTAAGAATCATGTTAAACCAATTCCTATTCAAGCAAGCTCCTCCTACTTCGATTTGAATGGATTCTACCAATGTCTTATGTATTCATGTCTTGCCTATGCCTAAGGTTTGAGACCTCAATGTAACTCATGTAATGTTTCGACGTCCAAATAAGAAGTAATAATGTCCCTCAGCGATCCAATATTCCAAGTATCCAAGCCATCTGTTATGTTGCTTATGATCCAAACCTATGTCTCACGGCATGCTCGGTCCGAAGAAAATACGTTTCTGTATGTCACTGAATCATTTTATGCAGGAAATAGCCAAAGCAATAAAGTTGTACAAACTTATGACTATTTATGATCTGAAAATGAGAAGCAATAGCTTCAAGTATCAATCTTTGTCTCAATCATGGACTTTATGAATTCCGACCTTATGTTATACAAATCATGAGATATATGCACCTATGTTTCTCACCGTAGTCTGTCCTAAGAAATCATGTTGTGTTGTGGTTATGCCGAATGACTCTATACTTATAATCTAGACACCTGATATCTGAATCACTCCGTGTCTATTCTATCGTATCTTCACTTCATGTCCCTTCTTGAGTAGTGCAATAAGTATAAACTATGAATTGATAAGTGTTACTTCTATTCATGATGTTTAGGCTCGTGTCCCTCAATGACCCTCTGTATGTCAGTATGATGGTGGTTGTGAAAGTGAAGTAATGTGTGGGGTGGGGGAGTATAGTTGTTGAAGTCGGATATTTTGATGTGATTTCTAAAGCTAAGGTTATAAAAGAAGGGGGAAGAAGAGATAAACTCTCGTTATGTGAAATAGTTAGGAGGGAAGTATTTGGCGAGAATCTTTGTGAGAATAATTGAATTTGCTTGACTTAGTGGAGAGGTCCATGAAGTGGGCTGTAGTAATGATAGGCTTAATTAAATTTTGTGACTGATGAAAACACAAACCAATGTGCTATGTGGTTAGTATTCCTTGAATTAAGACTTGAGGTTGTTGGATTATAGTGATAGGTTGAGGTGATTTCTTAATGTGATGTAGAGTGCAGGTCCCATAGTTTAAGTTAGCACCTCTTTCCTCGGAGTTGGGCTTAAGCATGGAAGTATTATACGGAAGAACACAAATTCTTGTATCTTGTAAGGTGGAGAATACTTCTAAATCATATCTCCCACAAAACCTCATTTCTTGATTAGTACCGATGTATATAGGGCCTAGGATCACCAAATAAACTCATGCATTATGTTGTGATGATAATGATTCATAAAAATCATTTGCAAGGTCATCCCTATGTAAAGTTTCATTACCTCATACTTCGTGCTTATGCATTTCACTAGGGGTTGTCATAAAGTTTTTTTGATACCTTGGCATATTTTTTTGAGGAAAAATTTTCAATGAGAGGTTACTCTCTTTATTCCATACTTTTATAACTTCAACAAGTCCCTACCCATAATTTGGGGACGAATGATCCCAAGGGGGAGATAATGTAACACCCCGTATTTTGAGCTAGAATCTAAACTATCATTCCTACGTATAATAGTTCCAAAATGCAATAAATCCTATGCAAATTTAATGTGTTAATCAATTATATAGTGTGAGAATCTATTTGAGCAAGAATTGAGATCATAGAGGTCCTTTAACTCAAAAATGAGTTGAAAGCTTTCCTATCAATTAAGTTTTAGTGAGTGTCTAAACTTGAGTCAATTTTTATCAATTATAACTTTTTGTTTATAACGAATTAAAGTTCCTAATATATACCAAATGAAAGGTCTTCGAGTTCTCTTTCCAACTCCACTAGTTTCATCTTAATCTGATATCGAGGTAAAAAGTTATGCCCATTTAACAGAGAGATGTCAAGCTGCCAAAGGTGCAACGGTGATCCGACGGACCGCCAGGTTGGTGACGGACTGTCAAGCCTTCCGTCACCCAAAAAATGTGAGTTTAGTCACTGTACATGACCTAACGGTTGATCTGATGGTCTGTCACCCTCCTGATGGTCCATCAACCAAGCCATCGGGCAAAATTCAAAGTTCCGAAGGTGGGATGTTTTAAATGGGGTGTTTTGGTACTTTTCCTCTTCAGAAAACCTCCCCAATGGATTTACTTACTCTCTAAAATGTTATTCATCAATGCTCATCAGTTGTACAACATCAAGATCCTCTTTTCACTCTAAAAAATAAGATCAAAGTAGGGTTTCCTCCAAGACCAAGAAAACAAGAATCAATCCTTAAGTTCAAGATTTCAAGAAACGGATCAAGATTTGGGTTCCATTTTTCAAATCTTGTAATCTAAGATATGTTGTACTTTTCTAAATATCATGGGCATAATTTTTATATTGTTTTTATTACATTAAAGATCCCCAGTCATATTTATAAAGAAAGGGTTTGGAATTGTTTGAAAAGTATATGTCATGAAGTTGTTTTGAAGAAATTGTATGTTTTCTTAAACCGTCTATCATGAATTTTGAATATAACAATATATTTATGTTTTGAGGTTCAAGGAAAAGTTTGAATGAGAGAATGAATGATCAAAACCCCTTCTTTTATCATGATATTTTTTATTTATATTGTTATGGGTTGTTTAATGGCATAAACTTTCTAAATGGAAAACTAATGGGTGAGCGTTTGTTTAATGATCATGGAGTGGTACTGTTTATGATATGTTGGGAATGTGTTTTCATATGAGAAATGCTCATTGTGTCAAATTAACAATCTTTCTTGGATTTTAAGTAATTACAAATATGAGGTGACCACCTGAGATAAGTGAAATGGCTGCCTTAGCTTTCGATGAAATCATTCAAAGTCACTATGTGAAGAATAAAGCTTTGGTCCTATGGAGGGCACAGGATCATACTTGTAGGGGTTATTTTGAGCATGTAATCAAACAAACCCGTGTGTGGAAGATTGCTTGGAGCCTTAAAGATGAGAGAACTCATGGGTTTGGACCACATTTGATGGTTCATGATTTTGGCCCCTTTTATTAAGGTCATTTTGGTCACTTATCCTCAAGGTCATTTTGGTATTTTAGCCTTGTCTAAATGACACTCCATTTCCACCCACCTCATTAAGGGCATTGGAGTCATTTTATCTTTTTTTTGTAATATACTATATATAGTTTATTTTAGGTCATTTCTCTTTAGTTAATGAATGATGAACATTTGAAAGACTTATTCTCTCTTTGGAGAGTGAAACACCTTAGTATCGTTCTTAGTTAGGGCTTGGAAAATTCATCCTTAGTATAGGGCTTGAAAAATCCAATATTGTTCTTTGCTTGAAAACGGTGGATCTTGAGGTGAGTGATTCCCTTGGTGGTCATCATAAGGGTGTGGTGTTATTATTACATTAATTAGGGCTTTAGTGTTTGAATCACACTTTGTTCCTAAGTCTTGTAACAAATCTATATCTCACTATCTATCCTTTTATTCTTTTATTCTTGTTATTGTTTGTAGTGGACTGCTTTTGTGTCTTGTTGAATCCGAAAATTTTTGTTCTTGTTATCATCTTGTTATTCACGATTTGTGGCTGTTTTGGGTGTCAAATACACCTTTGTTTCTTGTATTCTTGTTGTATTTGTCGAATCCGAGTGAGGTCTCCATTTGGTCCACAATTTGGTGTGATTTGTGGACTGTTTTGGAGGGTGTATTGGATTGTTTTTGTGGCAGTTTCATGTTCCTATTATTTTTCTTATATCATTTGGTATCAAAGAATAGCTTGATCTTGTTCCTACAAGATCAATCTTGGGATTGGTAGTTGAAAAATATATATATAAAAAAAAGTTGTATCCTTGGCCGAGAAGTTGGATTCTTGTTGTTGTTGTCTTGGCTGAAAAGTTGAGTCTAGATCTAGGTGTTCTTTTGTTTGATTTGTTGTTTATAGTGTTATCTTTCTTCTTCTCTAACACTCTTGAATCTAGATCTAAAGTTGAGCTTGAATTGTTGAGATGGTTGTTGTGAACAAGTTAATGGCCGTTTATTGATGTTGTTGTTCTTGGCCGTGTGGTGACTTTTCTTGTGGACTTGGGCTGGACGTTTTTGGTGTTGTTATTGTTCTTGAAAAGTTTTTTTGTTCTTGTTGTTCATCCCAATCTACACCCCTTGTTAATACCAAAACACCACACTAAAGGACTTGGCCGTTTGTTGGAAGTTTGTAGTTGACCTTTTTGTTGCGGAATTGTTGTTGTTAAAGGGAGATTGTTGTTGATTTTCTTGGTGATTGTTGAAGTGTTCTTGATGTTCTTCCAAACCTTCATACCTTGTTAAAATAAAGTGAAATTTAGATCCAAAAAGGTTAAGGAAAAAGTGTGAGAACTTTGTTAGTCTTGAAAGACTTACCATCACTCACCAACAAGTCAATCATATCTCAATCACTTTTCCAAAAAAAACAAGGGTCCATGTTTTAGGGAAAAGTACTACAAAATTCAAGTCTTGAAATTTGAAACTTTAAAAAAAAAAAGGCTCAAGACTTATTCTTCCCTCCTTAAAACAAATTCCACCCATCTAAATTAAAATTGGTCAAGACTTAGGCTTTGGAAAATAAAAATTGTAGAAACCGCAACCAACACTTGGCTGCCACATCATCAAGTTACTGGTCACACATCGAATTTTGGCTCAAATTTTATATTATTAGTTTCACTTTATTGTTTCCTTAGTTTCCTATCTTGATTCTAGAATTAATTAACTAGTAATCACCTACTTAGTTGTAGATTAATTGTTGAATCAGTTCTTTTCGTGTCTTCGTTATTTGTGTGCTTTTTCTCATTTTAAACTCATAGTAACTTCTTTGTTTCAAGTTCGTAAGTAAATTTTATTTTTGTGTCTTGAGTCGATCAAATAAGAATCTATTCCGACCGCCAAGTAGAATTGACATCCTATTGACTACCGGAGTATAAGAAACTTTTAATATTTGCCGCTCCAATTGTGAGAATCACAAAGGTGAGTGTATACGAGTGTTAGTGAGAAGCTTTACTACAAATCTTGTTTGTTCATTCTATAGGTACAAAGGTGATATAAGGGGAACATGTATTCGGGGATTATTGTGACTACGACATGGGAGACTATTATTATAGAGAAGGTTTTTATGGCTACAAAGTTGAGAGAGATTGTGGGGGATATGAAAATAGCCATGATCAAAACTTGGGCAGATTTGAGGGTCTCAGGTTTAGTTGAGAAAATGAAGGGAATGATGTTCCTAGTGCTTATGGTGAATTTGTATATGATGTAGGACATCGTGATGGTTCTTGTGATGATGTTGGGGCATGTGAGGAGTCTTATACTTCCCACTATAAACCTACATTTGGTGTTAGGTATAACCCTTTCATTCACAAAGCATATGAGAGCTATGATGAGAGTACGCGTGTGGAGTGTGAAAGATCATATTCTTCACCTTATAGTACTTCTTATCAAGGTCAACATGGTGTGATTGGTTATACTATCTATAGTAGAGGTTGTCCCATGAGAAGAAGAGGGCAAGCATCTCCAAAACCGATGGGTACTTATGTGCCTTACAATGTTGATCCAAGGAGGAGTGTACACTCCGAAAAGGTGACTATTTGTGGGATACCGGGCTGCCTTATGGTGTTGAATGATAGGTACTATGGAAACTACATTCTTTCAACCATGGTTGACTACTTGGGGTTATTTCGAGAGCCTTTACTTGTTACATACTACTTGGGTGAGTTCAAGGTTACCAAGAGGGCAAAAGTTGTCTTCTCCCAATTTGATTACCATGAGGAGGTGTGGTGCGATATTTTTTCCTTAACCTATGGTCATATGATCTTGGGTGCCGATTGTTTTGCATGACATCAAGTTCCTAACGTGCAAAATTGGCCAAATGTTGTAAGAGACCAATGGGGAAATCGTCTCATAATGTACTTGCTACCCAAATCACAAAGAGAAATGCTTACCTACTCCAATCCGATTTATGATGAGAGACAAAAGATTGAGAGGAGTAAGGAAGCGCAAGGTGGTAATCCGAGAGTAGAAAAAGGAGAGGATATGTGGAGTGAAGTGAGGGGATTGCCACCAAACCGTGCTAACATTGGTTTTCCTTCCATTTCTAAGGACATTTGTGTAGGTACCAACATGGCAAGTGAAGATGAACAATGCCAAAAGGAAGTGTTTGCCCAAGCTTTTGGAGGAACTTCACCTCACGACAAGGAAGAGTCTACTCAAGATCTTAAAGGTAAAATAACTAACTCTTACACTTTAGTGCATGTGAATGAAAATTGTGTGACTAGTAAGCTATTGAGTATGAGTAGTATCTTACTTATTTTTAAGTCTAATGATTCCTTGCCTCTTGTTGAAGATGTACATATTGTGAGTTTGGATACACTAGTTGATCCTATTGGTGACGTAATTGACTCTTCTTATAAGATCAATTTATGTACACCTAGTGTTGAAGCCTATATGTTGAACGAAAGTACATCGTCTTGTGTAATTGGTGTTGATCAACTTGTTTGTGAAAATTTTCCCCAACTTGAGTATGTGTGTGATGTGCTTAATTGAACTCAAGTGAGTGAAGTATTTGAAAATGTTGGTCAACAAAGTGGGAGTGGACCCGAGATCTCTTCTTGGGGTAATCTTGTGTTTGGAACATCCTTGAAACTTGATATTGATCATTTAGAGTGTGAGGAATTTGCTTATTCCAAATCTGTCCGTGAGGTATATCATACTCTCTTTAGGTGTAATGTCTTATTTTAAGATGATTTAAACACTTCTAATAAATCTAGTGGTGAAAATGATGGTATAGCTTGCCTTGGAAGCTATAGCCTATATGCTAACCCACTTTGGTGTGACAACATTCCTCCAAAAGATGGAAATATTTTCTTGGAAGATGAGAGTACTCTTAGGGGTAAGGAATGTGTAGTTGTGGAAGCTACTTCTTCTTTTACTTTATGTGACTTTATTGTTGATAGTACTCATGGTTATTATTGGGAAACTAGTAGGGAGTACACACATGAGGGAACCTTGGTAGAAGTACATTTGAGTGATACCTTTCTCTACTCTCTATTTTATTTGGATGATAAGTATGCTATTATAGAGAGTATGTCATTTAGTTTGGGAGTAGACCATGGGAAAGGGGAGTGTTGTCTAGACCCGTGTCAATGGCTACTTTTCCCATTTGACCCCGGTGTCAAATGTAGAAATGGTGATGTTGGTGCATTCAACTTGTTACTTGGTCTACATGACAAGCAAAGTATCACTCTTGGTGTATCCCATAACCAAATCCTTCGTACATCTTTCATTAAGTTTTTAATACTCACTTCAAAGGATTCTTGGTTATACTTCAAGTATGTACCCCCTTGGCGTGATGATGTTTATTATTGTGCTAACCCTAACCCTCATGCCATGAGGATGTTGTGCTTGTTTGTCCTTTCTCTTATTTTGTAAGGTACAAATTCGAGGTTGAATCCTTTTCAAGAAAGGGAGGATGATACAAGTAAAATGGTCACCTTAGCTTTCAATGGAATCATTCAAAGTCACTACGTGAAGAATCAAGCTTTGGTCCCATGGAGGGCACGGTATCATACTAGTAGGGGTTATTTTGAGCATGCCATCAAACGAACCCGTGTGTGGAAAATTACTTGGAACCTTGAAGACTAGAGGACTCACGGGTTTGGACCACATTTGATGGTTCACGATTTTGGCCCTTTTAATTAAGGTCATTTTGGTCACTTAGCCTCAAGGTCATTTTGGTATTTTAGCCTTGTCTAAATGACACTCCATTGCCACCCACCTCATTAGGGGCATTGGAGTCATTTTATCTTTCTTTTGTAATATACTATATAGTCTATTTTAGGTCATTTCTCTTTAGTTAATAAATGATGAACATTTGAAAGACTTATTCTCTCTTTGGAGAGCGCAACACCTTAGTATAGTTCTTAGTTAGGGCTTGGAAAATTCATCCTTAGTATAGGGTTTGGAAAAGCCAATATTGTTCTTTGCTTGGAAATGGTGGATCTTGAGGTGAGTGATTCCCTTGGTGGTCACCTTAAGTGTGTGATTTTGTTGTTACATTAATTAGGGGTTTAGTGTTTGAATCACATTTTGTTCCTAAATCTTGTAACAAATCTATATCTTACTATCTATCCTTTTATTCTTGTAATCTTGTTATTGTTTGTAGTGAACTATTTTTGTGTCTTGTTGAATCCACAAATTTGTTTTCTTGTTATCATATTGTTCTTCACTATTTTTGGCTGTTTTGGGTGTCAAATACACCTTTGTTTCTTGTATTCTTGTTGTATTTGTCGAATCCGAGTGAGGTCTACATTTGGTCCACGATTTGTTGTGATTTGTGGACTATTTTAGAGCGTGTATTGGACTATTTTTGTGGCTGTTTCGTGTTCCTCTTGTTTGTCTTGTATCTCCACCTATTGTATTTACAATTGGGAGGAGAATGTTTTGGTGATTATTTGAATGAAAATTCTTTTGCATAACTCTCTCTCATCTGATCTTTAAAAGATAGGGTGGTTATGAATATGATAATAAGTGAAAAGGCTCGCAGACATGATGTGATGTGATTTGATTGATTTGCAATTCAAGGTATGACGATACCCAATATTCCATGCCCTTAACAAGATAGTGTTGAATGTTTTAAAAGTTTGAATGTGTTTTTGTTAAAGAACTAAAAGTTGGGCTTAAGAGAGCTAGTAGGTTACCCGAAGAAGGCATTTGAGTGCAAGGGCTCATCTCCGAAAATCGTAGTTGCCGATACGGGACTTATGATATATGATCCTACATGATATGACATTTTTAGGACATCTCACATAGGGGGATTTCCTGTGGTGTGCTCACATGGGGGGTATCACCACTCCAATCCCGACAGGTACTTGGATTGGAGGCTTGGCCACTGATTCAAGTGGGGGTTCCACATAGCCCGTGGAATTTCATATTTGTAGGGTGTACCAACTAGCTTAGAAGAATAACAAAGAGTGAGTCATGGTTTCAAGAAGTGTTTTAGAGTTCACTAAAGTATGCCCATGTATTTTTAATTACATATTATGATCATTGTTTTTATGAAATGCTCTCATCTATTTTGTATTAAAAGCCTGCCATTTTGAGTTGTTTCACATACCAGTATATTTGTATTGACCCCCTATATTTCAGGGTCTGAAGCTCAGTCAGGGGTCCTGCCAAACCATGGAATCTTCAGACCGAAGTGTGCAGTTGGTGAGCCTTCTTTATTTCTAAAGGCCTGTTACTAGAGTATTGTTTTGTATTTTAGTTTTGGGTCCGACTGGTGGCCTTGTCCCAGTTATAAAAAGTTATTATATTCTGATGTATTAGAGATTTCGCAGACTGAGATGTATCTTTTCTATTGATTTCATTCCGTATTGTTAAATTGAACTGGGAGTATGACCATGATTTCATTTGTTTATTTCCGCATTTCTCTTTATTATAAGTGAATGGTGTTCATGATTTCTAGATAGAAAAGAGGCACCTGAACCTCCATGGTTCGGGTTGACCATCACGGCCAGGGCGTCGGTTCAGGTTGTGACACCTTCCAAACTTGAAGTCTCTTGACCTGTCGAACAATTCATTGTTAGGCTCAAGTCCATTATCCATTGCCAACTTGATAAGCTTGGAATTCGTGGATTTGTATTTAAATTCCTTGTCAGGTGCTACTCCTAAGTCTTTGGAAAAGCTCCCGTACCTTAAAAGCATTAATGTTTCATTTAATGATTTAGAAAGTTTAGTACCCAGTGGTGGTGTGTTTGCAAATTCCACTCTGCAATCATTTATCAGGAACAAAGGTGTTGGTTTTAAAACCTTTAAAAGAATATAACGCAAGAATTCAATAGTCAAAAAGTTGGCCATGGAAACAGAGGTGGGCATTTAAAGAAGGAATACGCAGAGCAGTTGATTTTTTCTTGTAAAAGCTATATGTTATTGATAATCAATTAGCCACTTAAATAGTTGCTATTACAACTAAAGATAGGACAATGAAACAACCTATTTCTACCAAAATTAAAATATCTAATTAGTTTCCTACCAAAGATAGGACTCCTAATTTAACTAGGATTTGTATGTAAAAGAAAAACCGGAGAAAAAAGGAAAAATTATCTGCATTCTTAAAGCAACTTTCAACACTCCTCCTTGCTTTATGAAATGCAAACACCAATTCTTTGCCTTAGAAGCTCGAACTTGATGACTGGAAATGGTTTAGTGAACAAGTCTGCTAGCTGGTTTTCAGACTTGCAGTAGATTAGAGTCACTTCTCCTTTTTGCTGCACTTCTCTCAAGAAATAGAACTTGACGTTTAAATATTTGGTCTTTCTATGAAACAACGGATTTTTTGAGATTGCAATAGCTGCCTGGTTGTCAACTAGAATCTCAGTAATATTATTCTGTTCCATATGTAAATCACACATGATCTTTCTGAGCCATGTGGCTTGGTTTATTGTTACGTTGCTGCTACGAATTCAGCCTCTGCAGTAGATTGTGCAACAAATTCCTTCTTCTTAGATGACCATGAAAAATTTCCTGAACCTAGGATGAAACAATGTCCAAAATTACTTCTCATATCATCAACAGATCCAGCCCAATCACTATCTGAGAAACCAAAAAACTTGAAGCTTTGAGACTTCTCAAACTTTACACCATAGTCAACCGTCACTTTGATATATCTTAATATTATTTTGTTTCTATTAAATGCATCTCACTTGCATAATGCATAAAACGAGATAAGAGACTTACAACAAATAGAATATCCGGCCTTGTCGCAGTGAGATACGTTAAGCATCCGATCAAACTTTTGTAATACCCTTCATAAACTTTATCGGCTCCATCTTCTTTACAAAGTTTCTCTTTTTGTTTCATTAGTGTGCTCATCAGCTTGCAATCCTACATTTGAAATTTCTTCGAAATTTCCTTTGTGTATTTCTTTTGGAAAATGAACACTTCACTTTTGCTTTGCTTGATCTCCATCCCAAGAAAATAGGACATAAGACCAAGATCGGTCATTTCAAAACTTGCATCATTTGTTAACAGAAGATCATCAACAAAAAGAGACACAATAAGAATATCATTATCCTTGTGTTTTACATAAAAAAATGGATTCCAATAAGATTTTTTTGAAACCCAAGCCTAACAGATGATCATCTATCCTGCTATGCCAATATCTTGGTGTTTGCCTTAAACCATAGAGAGCTTTCTTTGGCAAATAAACCTTATTTTCATGTCTGTTGACAACAAAATCATCTGGTTGCTCAACATAAATCTCCTCATGTAGAGAGAAAGGTTGACTTAACGTTTAGTTGATAAAGTTTCCAATTTTTTTCCGTTGCAATGGCTAGTAGCAATCTGATTGTGTCAAGGCGAGCAACTGGTATGAAAGTTTCAAAGTAATTGACTCTGAAGATCTGAGCATAGCCCTTCACCACAAGTCTTTATTTGTGTTTATTGATAGAACCATCTATGTTCAACTTTGCTCTGAAGACCAATTTTACACCAATGATCTTTCTGTTAGGAGGTTTCTCAACAAGCTCCCAGGTTATATTTGTCTCAATCATCATAATCTCCTCCTTCATTGCAGCCACCCAGTTTTCAACCCCTTCTTCTTCCTTATAACTTGTGGATTCACAAATTGCAATATGGCATCTCTGATAGATATCGAAGATCAACCTCGTGCCCCTAATAGGAGGATCATAAACTAGATCTTTTGGATCTAATTGAGTGGTAACTGATGAATATTTTTAGGGATTCTCCTAATTCCAGTGTTGATCTTCAATAAAGTGAACATCTTTAGTTACAACAATTTTCTCCATTTGAGATTGATAGACCTTATATGCTTTGGACACATTACTGTAGCCTATAAAGATGCTAGAAATCACCTTCTTGTCAAGTTTGTCGCGATTAACCTGAGCAATATGAACAAAACACACACAACCAAACACTTTAAGTAAGCTTAGTAAAGGTTTAAACCCATACCAAGCTTCAAATGGTGTTTTATCTTCCAAAGCCTTCATTAGAAGTTGGTTTTGCACAAAGACTGCAGTATTTTCTGCCTCTGTCCAGAATGTTTTACTCAACTCCCTCTCATGTAACATACACCTGGCCATCTCCATTATCCATCTATGTTTTCTTTCACTGACACCATTTTGTTCTGGTGTGTATAGAGTTATAAGTTGATGCACAATGTCGGCCTCCTTACAAAATGAATCAAATTTTGTTGAGGTATATTCCTTTCCATTATCTGACCTCAAAGTTTGAATCGTACAACCACTTTGATTTTCCACCAGTTTCTTGAATTTCCAGAATACACCAGTAACTTCTGACTTGAATTTCAAGAAAACAATCCAGCACATTGTTGTAAAATCATCAATGAAAAGAACGTAATAGATGCTACCTTTTAGTGATGGAATTCTTTGAGGTCCAACGACATTAGTGTGAATTAGCTGCAGCTTTTGTGAAGCTCTCCAAGTTGATTTAGAAAAGGCTTTATATGTTGCTTACCAAATTGGCAAGCATGACATTCAGTAGCGTTAGCATCCAAATCGGGTAAGTTCTCCACCATATTCAATTTCTGTATTTTGACAAGACCTTTATAATGATAGTGCCCGAGTATCCTATGCCATAACTCAGTAATGTTTTGTTTTGCTGAATACACCATCTGCTCTTCTTTCGATGGATTTAATAAGAAACAGTTGCCTCTCACTTTGATTTTAAATAGGTCTTGTCCAGATGCTTCCTTGATCAAGCAGTATTTGTCTTTGAAATACAATTTGAAACCTTTTTCTAACAACTACCAATACTTAACAAGTTCTGGTATAAATCAGGTATATAAAGAACATCAGAAATTATTTTAGTTCCCAATTGTGTTTTAATTGTAATGGTTTCCATTCCTTTTACTGGAATATAACCACCGTGGCCGATTCTAACTTTTGTAACTTTATAGGCCTCAAATCTTTAAAAAGATCTTTATCGCAAGTCATATGATTTGTGCATCCACTATTGATCAGCCACGACTCTCTTGAGACACTGCTTGTAAAACATGATGCGACAAAGAGTTGATCTTCTTACTGTTCATCAACAACTCGAGCCTCTGCATCTTGCTATTGAGTTTTGTTCTTACAGATAATCGCTTCATGCCCAAGCTATTGACACTTAGTGCACTTAGCATCAAGCCTCTTCCAACACTTAAAAGGTGTGTGTCCTAGCTTGCTGCAATGCTTACAAGGAGGGTAATTTCCTTTGAAACCACCTGTTTTGTTTATATTACTTTACGCTAAACCTTCTCCATCAGTTGGTTGGTTCTTATTATTCTTTTTCTTCGTAGAACGTCCATCATCATGATCCTTGGCTGGTTAGGCACCTTCGATAGCTCTTCCTTGTCTCATAACACACCATTGCTCCTGTGCTTGAAAAAAACTTAAGAGCTCTGCAAGTGTTATATTGGACAAGTCCATAGTATTTTCTAAGGTTGTTATAGTAGCCTCAAATATTTCAGGAGCCGTTACTAGGATTTTCTCAACGATCCTTGAGTCATCGAAAGTGGAACCCAACAACATGATGTGATTTACTAAATTAAGAAGTCTGTCAGAGTAATCCTTTATGGTTTCACTTTCTGTCATCCTTTGCAGCTCAAACTCATGCACAAGATTCAACACTTGCATCCATGGAATCCTTGTATCTCTTTCATACTCAGTCTTGAGATAATATCATACCTCTTTCACTGATTGCAGAGACATGATACGAGTGAAAATATTAGATGAAACTATAGTAAATAAGCATGCCAATGCCTTTGATTTCCTGGTTTTCCTCTCCTTGTGAGTTTTAATCTGTGCCACCATAGGATTGTTTGGCAAGGGAGCTATCTCATATTCTTCTTCAACAGCTTCCCATAGATCCAAAGCTTGCAGATATATTCGCATTCTAACTGCCCATATTTGATAACTTTCTTCATCGAAAGTTGGTGGTGCCATTGAAGAAAAATTTGTTTCTCCGTTCATGGTATCCACTGGATCATATTGATGCAAACACTCACAGGTCCCTTAAGATTAAAGCTCCGATACCAATTGTTGGTTTTAAAACCTTTAAAAGAAAATAACTCAGGAATTCAATAGTCAAAAAGTTGGCTACTGAAACAGAGGTGGGAGTTTAAAGAAGAGAATATGCAGAACAGTTGATTTTTTCTTGTAAAAGCCGTATGTTATTGATCATCAAGTAGCAACTTAAATAGTTTCTATGACAACTAAAAATAGGACAAATAAAAAACCTATTTTTATCAAAATTAAAATAACTAATTAGTTTCCTACCAAAGATAGGACTCCTAATTTAACTAGGATTTGTACGTAAAAGAAAAACTGGAGAAAAAAGGAAAAATTTTCTGCATTCTTAAAGCAAATTTCAACAAAAGGTCTATGTGGAATGCACATATTGGAGGCTCCTGCTTGTGCTATCGCTAATCCTGGACAACAATCAAAGTTTAAGGTGGTTGTGCTAAAAATTGTTACTCCAGTGGTTATTTCATCCTTTCTGATTTTCTTGTTAGTCTCAATTTGGACAATGAAAAAACAGAAGAAGGGACAGTCTAAAGATGTGGAAAAGGTACCGGAGATCAGGACTCATTAATTAGTTTCTTATCATGAGATTCTACGAGCAACAAATAATTTTGATGAATCAAATTTAATTGGTGTGGGAGGTTCTGGCTCTGTGTACAAAGGCACATTATCTAGTAGAAATGTGCTGGCCATAAAGGTTCTGGATTTGTAAATTGAGGAAGTATGCAAGAGGTTTGACACCGAATGCGAAGTGATGAGAAATGTTAGACACAAAAATCTTGTTCCGGTGATTACTACTTGTTCTAGTGACTATATAAGAGCCTTTGTTCTGCAATATATGCCCAATGGGAGTCTTGAGAATTGCTTATACAAACAAGATTCCCACTTGAACATCCTTCAAAACGTCTCCATAATGCTTGATGCGGCTTTTGCAATTGAATATCGACACCATGGTCATAACACTCCAATAGTTCATTGCGACTAAAGCCAACAAGCATTCTTTTGGATGAAGATATGGTGGCGCATGTTGGTGATTTTGGAATTTCTAAAACTTTAGCTGTAAGCAAGTCCATGGTACATACCGAGACATTAGGCATTCTTGGATATATTGCACCAGGTATATTTCACTTAATTATTGAATACCCTTTCTTCTCTAGAACTAAATAAAATCAAGTGCCAGTTAGTACGTAACTATTGTTATATTTTCAATTGAGTAACTGTTTTTCATTTCATTCTTTTCTGAGAATATGGCTTGGAGGGAATAGTGTCCACTAGTGGTGATGTTTATAGTTACGGCATCATGTTGATGGAGGTTTTGACCAAAAGAAGGCCAACAGATGAAGAGATATGCAATGAAAATCTTGACTTGAAGGAGTGAATAAGGCATGAAAATCTTGACTTGAAGGAGTGGATAAGGCAAGCATTTCCAAGAACTATCATGAAAGTTGTGTATTCTAATATTTTTCTTGAGAAAGAACAAATTACTTCCAAAAGTAAACATTGCATAGCCTCCATGTTCGAATTGGCTTTAGACTGCACAAAGGAAATGCCGGAATTAAGAATAATCATGAAATATGTAATCAAGAGGCTCAACAAAATCAAGAACACATTTCTGGAAACATAGAAGTTAGTATCTCTACCGATGGTGTTCTTTCTGAGATGCAAATTAATATTTTGCTTTTGGTTTGTCTGATTTCTCTAATAAAGTCTTCGTATACTAATTCCTGGAATCATGTACTGTTTGTACTTCAGAGTGTTGTGTTTCCCTTATTTTGTTGTTTCAGATTGAGTAGTTTCGAACCAGCTGGTTCACTTTCTTTATTGTAGCTATGTTTTGAATTGTTAAATAAACCAGAAATTAAACTAAGAAATATAATTGAAGTGTTTAGCTGCACTATTTACTTTCTGTTTTCAAGCTTAAGTTGATCCAGTTAATTTGGTTACACAGATTTTTATTTAGTACCCAATATTGGCAGTGTGAATGAAATTAGAGGCAGAGGTGTCACTATTGGCTTGCAACGGGAAATAGGTGAGTTTAAAAGCATGTATAAAACCTTGATCGAGATCACTCTCTGTTTTTCACTTCTCTGCGCTGGATAGGGGCTCATGAAATTCTTCTATAGGATCTAGAACAGAAATTTTACTAAAGGAAGCAATTGTGTAACTGAGACTTTGATGTTCTGTAATACTGTTATCCAAATAGAAGCCATCAGCTTCCTTGGCTGAAATGTTCAAACATGATTAAAAGGAAACGTGGTGCATTAAAGCTCCCGCTATGCGAGGGCGAGGAGGGGTCTAGGGAAGGGCAGGAACACAAGGGTCTATTGTATGCAGCCAGGAGCTGTTTCCAACATGATTGAAGGCATTATATTGCTAGAGGGATTCTTTACCTTCACAATGATTCTTTGTTTAAGGGTCATTCATGTTGAATCTTCTTAGGTGTAAATGCAAAATTAGCAGGATTTCGTGCCATGAATTCGTGTTGAATTTAAGGAATAGCTGCTCCTACCACTGAACTACTTATTATTCAGCAATTTTCAACAACTCGGTATTCAGTGGTATCTGCTAAATTAATTCCATATTATCATGATGAAATGATTTAGGCATGACAGCTACGGACTGAAACAAAATGACTAAATGATAAATCAATTTCGGCCTCATGTTCCTGTTCAATGGATAGGCCATTAATGTCATCTATAGTTCTTATGCTAAGTAGTTAGATGGATCAACAGACGAAAGAAGCAAAGCATGGTCTGATGAAGCAGTGTTGCGTGACATCGCTTTACTCAAGTGCATCCTCCCATTAAGATGACACTCAACATTCTTATACACCATTTCATTATCGCTGGAGTGATGAAAGACAGATCTAGAAATTACCTTTAAGGTTCCTAATTATCATTGAATCCATTATATTGTTAAAGCTATATTGCCTCCGTCCCATATTAGTTGATTACTTTCACTTTTGCGCGCTTAAGATATCATAAATATAAAAGATAATTTTCCTAGTTTACCCCCTTAAGGTGCTTTCTTGGAGCTTTACAAATTTGTTTTTACACTTCCAAAGAGTATTAATTGTAGGGGTAAAATGGAAAAAGTTAAATTAATTTTATCTTAATTTAGTAAGTGGACAAGTAATATGAGACATGTACTTTTAGTAAGATGATCAACTGGTATGGGGCGGAGGGAGTAGGTTCATGTCCACTATTCATTACTACAATTTCAGTATACTTTTACTCATGAATTTTGTACTCACCCAGTAACAAAAAGATCAAACAACATGTCTTTTATGAACTTATCTTACACTGCGTAGACTCCATTGACTTGATTCTGGACCATATAATAACTAACACAAGTTGTTCTTCTAAGTCCCATTTTGACCTTCTTCTTGGCCTAATGACTGATAATTCTGGATATCCATGGCCTTATCCAAAATAACTATAGTGGTCACGACTCAAAATTCTAAGGGTCAGTGACCATCATCCAATACCCTATCTGAATTGAGCGATCCTATAGCATAAATCATAACTAACTTCATTATCCAATTGATAACTATACAACAAGGGAAGGTGCACCCAAGGGTGTGGCCTAAGGGTCAATGACGTGGATTGGGCACTATGAGGTCTCAGGTTTGATTCCCAGCCAAGACAATATATTAGGTGATTTCTATTGGGTTCAATTAGTGTGAATGGAAAATGGAGGAAAATTCTTGGAGGGAAAGTGTACTCATTAAGGAAAGTATACTTCTCTAACATTGGTGGGAGAAAGCAACTTTAGTGTGTTTTTATTAACACTTCTTCAAGTGGATAAAGAGCCAAGAACCAAGAGGTGCCTCGTGTCGTCGTCGTCGCTTGCTTGGCTTCGTGTTACGCCTTGGGTTGATTGGCCGTCACTCAGTTGACGATGAGGAGTGACGTCTTGGCTAGTCGTCAGCCTTAGGCAGTGTTATTAACAACTAGCATGATGGCCTATCAACCGATTGACAATTTGTTGATCACTTGTAGGCTTCCAACTCGTTTTAATCCAGAAATCTAACGAGGAAATTTTTCTCCATGAATGTGCATGAGCATGAATGAAGCAACGTAGAAGGGTTCTGCTAAAATACACCTCAAAAAGGGATGCAACTCTTCGAGTAAAAGATACACTGTTTCGGGAAAATGGATGACTGTTCGGATGGTTGTGACTGCTCATAAAAGACATACTGTTTCAAATGGACAGACATGACTATTCCAAAATGATACACCTTTCCGATGAACCATTGTCACCTTTTCGAATGGGCACTTCATGGATATATAAACCTACATTTTCCCACAAGTTTGGTACGAAAAATTTCTGCATAAGAAAAACACTTCTCTTATTTCTAAAAACTCTGTGTGATCATCTCCCATTGAGTGAGTTAGAAGAAAATCAGAACGTTTGAGGTACCACTACATTATGGTTGTGAAGCCATTTTATCCTGGGAGAAAAATTCTACAACCTCGGGTACTTGAGGGGAATTATTTCCTTAAGGACACTTTATGAATTCGAATGACTTAACTTATTCTGTTTCATCTTATTTCTTCTTATTTCTGAATAAAAGAACATAATTCTTTGATAGTTCATATTGAACTTGTGTTGAAGGTGTTGGATAACTTTGTAAGTGTTCTTGAAAAATCTTGTACTTGTGTTGAAGTTTAGTGAGCTAACATACAGATTGTGTACTCGAAATAACAATCTTAACTAAATAAACTCGTAATCTGTATTGTTTGGTTTCTGGAGATTAAAGCTTTATGATTTCTACTCCATTTGAACTTAATAAGTGGTTTGAAGACATACAAACTTCATCACAAGTTAAAGGTCATTCAATTAACCATTGAAAGTCATAAAAACTTCAGCGTTAAACTAGAAATAAGGGGTGTTTAAAGTTGCTACTACTTTATAAGTAGTATTTCTATATACTAAAGTTGACTGTATTTTTGTGACAGGAAAATGACTATTGACAGTCATGTGAATGATGCCGGGATGAGTGCGGCAACAACTAATGTTACCATAACGAGTCATGCGAGTACTCCGCAGGCAATGGCACCAGCGGAGAAACCCAAAAAATTCACGGGTGTTGATTTTAAAAGGTGGCAACAGAAGATGTTCTTCTACCTCACAACCTTGTGTCTTCAAGGATTTAAATTTGAAGAAGCTCCAGAGTTGCCCGAAGGAACTTCGGATCAGGAGAAATTTGTCATTACGGAGGCATGAAATATTCTGATTTTCTATGCAAGAATACATTTTAAGTGGACTCCAAGATGACCTATACAACGTGTATAGTGGAATGAAGACGTCAAAAGAGTTGTAGAGTGTGCTGGAAAGAAAATACAAGACTGAGGATGATGGAACCAAGAAGTTCTTTGTTGCAAGATTCCTTGAGAATAAAATGATTGACAAGAAGTCAGTTGTATCTCAAGTACAGGAACTACAAGTTATCATTCACGATCTCCGTGCAGAAGGTATACATTTGATAAATACCTTAGTTGAGCATGTTAAAAATGTTATTAATGTCCACATGAACTTTATTGTAGGTTTGGTTGTGAACGAGGTGTTTCAATTCGCGACAATAGTAGAGAAGTTGCCACGTATGTGGAAGGACTTTAAGAACTACTTGAAACATAAATGAAAGGAGATGACAGTTGAAGATCTCATAGAGAGACTGTGCATTGAAGAAGACAACAAAGCCACAGAAAGAAGGTCAAAAGGAAATTCTACAATGAGTAGATAAAACATTGTAGAAGATGACCATAACAACTCAAAAAAGTGAAACAAAGCTAGACAAGAAAGCAATAAACCTAAGAAGAAACTCAAGGGAAAATGCTTTAACTGTGGCAAGTTTGGCCACAAGTCAATAGATTGTCATCCCCAAATAAAGGACAAAAGAATTACAAAGAAAATATGGTAGAATCCAAGAACGAAATGGACGATCTATGTGTCATGTTGTCTAAATATAACTTAGAGGGAACTCTTCAAGAAGGGTGGATGGATTCTGGTGCCACCCGCTACATTTGTGCTAATAAAGATCTATTTGCTACGTTCTCTCCAGCTCAAGGCGGAGATAAGATTTACATGGCAAACTCCGCAACTGTAAAATTTGAAGGAAGAGAAAAAGTCTGCTTGAAAATGACATCTAGCTAAGTGTCGTCTCTTAAAAATGTCCTGTATGAATCGGAGTTAAGGAAAAACTTGATTTCTATATCACTTCTTGATAAAAACGAATTCAAATATGTATTTGTTTCTGGAAAAATTATACTTAGTAAAGGAGAAGTGTAAGTAGGAAAAGGCTACCTCATTGAGTGTCTATTTAAGATGAATGTAATGAATGTTGAAATCAATAAAAGTTCTTTTTATTCTTACTTGCTTGAGTCTAATGATTTGTGGCATGAACGGTTAGGACAGGTCAATTACAAAATATTGTGAAAACTAATTAACTTAGAAGTTTTGTCAAACTTTGAGTGCAATAAATTATAATGTCAAATGTGTGTGGAATCAAAGTATGCTAAGCATCCGTATAAGTCCGTTGAAAGGAATTTCAATCCTCTTGACTTAATCCACACTAACATTTGTGATATGAAGTCAACAACGTCTCATGGTGGGAAAAAGTATTTTATAATTTTTATTAATGATTGTACTAGATACTGCTATGTCTATTTTCTACACAATAAGGATGAAGCAATAGATCCATTTAGGCAATATAAAACAGAAGTTGAAAATTAGTTAGAGAAAAAGATCAAAATAATAAGTAGTGATAGGGATGGAGAACATGAATCTCCCTTGCAGAAATATGTGTAGAGAATGGAATTGTTCATCAAACTATGGACCCATATCCACCTCAATCTAATGGAATTATGGAAAGGAAAAAACAAATCTTAAAGGAAATGATGAATGACTTATTCATATGTTCAGGTTTACCGTAAAACTTGTAGGGGGAAGCTATCCTTACAGCTAACCGAATACTCAATAGAGTGCCCCATAGTAAGACACAATTAATTTCATATGAAAAATGGAAAGAAAGGAAACCCAACTTGAAATATTTCAAAGTGTGGGGGTGACTAGTGAAGGTCCACGTTCCTATGCCTAAAAGGGTATAGATAGGACCTAAGACGATGGACTGCGTATTCATAGGATATGCTAAAAGTAGTAAAGCATGTCAATTTTTGGTTCATAAATTTGAACATCTGGATATCAATGAAAATATGATAATTGAATTAGATAATGTTGAATTCTTTGAACACATTTATCCGTATAAAACAAAACATGAACAGTCTAGTGGCGGGTCTAAACGACCTTAGGATATACATAATGATGAGAATCCAAGATGTAGTACACTTCAAAGAACGGCAACTTTTTTTGGATCAGATTTTGTAACATTCCTTTAGAAAATAAGCCTCAAACATTTAAAGAAGCGATGTCGTCATTCGACTCATCCTTTTGGAAAGAAGAAGTCAATAGTGAAATTGATTCAATCTTAACCAACCATATGTAGAAGTTGATTGATCTTTCTCTAGAAAATAAACCTTTAGGTTTTAAATGGATCTTCAAAAGAAAAATGAAAGCAGATGGTACTATTGACAAATAAAGGCAAGACTTGTAGTAAAAGACTTCAAACAGAAAGAATGCCTTGATTACTTTGATACAAACTCGTCAGTAACAAGGATAATGTTAATTTGGATGTTAATTACTTTGGAGGTGGTATATGGTCTTGAAATCTATCAAATAGATGTGAAAAAAACATTTCTAAATGGAGAATTGGAGGAAGAAATTTATATGGAACAACCCAAGGGTTTTGGCTCCAGGTAAAGAAAATAAGGTGTGTAAACTTGTTAAGTAACTTTATGGACTAAAACAAGTACCTAAACAGTGGCATACAAAGTTTGACCAAACCATGTTGGCAAATGGGTTTAAGATAAAGAAATATGATAAATGTGTTTACATTAAAGACACTCCAAATTGCAAGGTCATTGTTTGCTTGTATGTGGATGATATGTTGACCATCAGTAGAGACATTTGTAACATAAATTCTATGAAACAAATGCTTGATAGAAAGTTTGATATGAAAGACTTTGGAGTTGCGGATGTGATCTTAGGAATAAGAATCCATAGAACTCCTCAAGGGTTGGCATTGTCACAGTCTCATTACATCGAAAAGGTACTTGATAAGTTCAAGTATTTGGAATTTGGTATTGCCAAGACTCCATTGGACGTGAGCTTTGTACTTCAAAAGAATGAAGGTAAAACTGACTCACAGTTGGACTATGCAAGAGTGTTGGGATGTTTGATTTATATCATGAATTGTAAATAGCCAGACATAGCATGTGGTATTAGTAAGTTGAGTCGGTACATAAGTAATCCCGATAAAACTCATTGGATGGCAATGAAAAGAGTTTTGGGGTATCTTAAATACACTCAAGACTATGATTTGCATTATACTAAATATCCAGTAGTACTTGAAGGATATAGTGATGCAAATTGGATCACCGGATCGAATGAAGTAAAATCCACGAGTGGATACGTATTTACTATAGGTGGAGAAGCAGTCTCTTGGAAATTGTTCAAACAGAAAAGTATTGCTCGCTCTACAATGGATTAGAGTTTATCGCATTAGATAAAGCCAGTGAAGAAGCAGAATGGCTCCAGAACTTCTTAGAAGATATTCCTTATTGGCCCAAACCATTGGCACTAGTATCTATACACTGTGATAGTCAAGTGGAAATAGGTTGGGCAGGGAGCATGATGTATAATGGTAAATCTCATCACATAAGACGAAGACATAATACCGTTAGAGAACTTCTCTGTAGTGGAATTATCACTGTTGACTATGTGATGTCAAAGGATAGTGTTTCAGATCCATATACAAAAGGCCTATCTAGAGAGAGAGTTGAGATAAAATCCAAGAGAATGGATTTACGGCCTAGGACAAGTCAGTACGGCAGTAACTTTACCTAGTAGACTGGAGATCCAAAGAGCTAGGTTCAAGTAGATCAAACAAAGTTATGTCTAACAGGTTCAACATTGTCAATACACCCAACCCATTCTCATAATGTAGATAATGTTTAGTAAATAAGTATAAGACTTATGGAGTGAAGTCTTTTAATGATTATCTATATTTGGCAGGTTTGACCAGATAGTTTAATCTATAGGATTGAATATTTAGAAATCATCTATGTGAGAGTAAAGTGGAAGCCACTTCAAGGAGAATGTTTGTAAAGGCCTAGTCTCTAAGGTCTCATGAAATTGGGACATGGTCATGGCTGAAACGAACAAAATCGTGAGAACCATAAATGGTAAAAGGATGGTTGTGTGATATGTGTTATCTAGGTGTAAATTAAAGCTCGACAGTTCAAAGATATCACATATACCAACTAATCGAGTGCATCTGATGCATGTTCACTATAAAACGTTCAAAGGGAAACCTACTTATCCAGATGCAATCAGTCTTTACTTGATGACCACATGCTTATCGATAAAGTTTTACAAAGAGTAGTCATTCCCTATTCATGTAGGGGATTGTTGGGTTCAATTAGTGTGAATGGAAAATAGAGGAAAAGTGTTGGAGAAAAAGTGTACTTATTAAGGAAAGTATACTTCTCCCACATTGGTGGGAGAAAGCAACTTTAGTGTTTTTTTTATAGAGTAACGCTTCTTCAAGTAGATAAAGATCCAAGAATCAAGAGGTGTCTCGCACCATCGTCGTCACTCGCTCGGCTTTTGCTTATGCCTTGGGTTGATTGGCCGTCACTCAATTGACAATAAAGAGTGATGTCTTAGCCTAGTCGTCAGCCTTAGGCAGTGTTATTACGATTAGCATGATGGCCTATCAATTGATTGACGACTTGTTGATCATTTTTCTCTTGCTTCCAACTCCTTTAAATCTAGAAATACAATGCGTAAAATTTTCTCCATGAATGTGCATGATTATACATGAAGCAACGCAGAAGGGTTCTACCAAAATGCACCTCGATAAGGGATGCAACTCTTTGAGTAAAATACACACTATTTCGAGAAAAGGGATGACTGTTCGGATGGTTGTGACTGTTCGAAAAAGACATACTGTTTTGAATGGACAAACATGGCTCTTCTGAAATGATACACATTTCCAATGAAACATTTCCACCTTTCCGAAGGAGCACTTCATGGCTATATAAACCTACATTTTCCACAGGTTTGGTATGAAAAGATTCTGCATAAGAAAAACACTTCTCTTGTTTCTAAAAACTCTGTGTGATCATCTCCCGTTGAGTGAGTTCGTAGAAGACCAGAATGTTTGAGGTACCACTACATTCTGGCTGTGAAGCCATTTTATCCTTGGAGGAAAATTTCACAACCTCGGGTACTTTAGGGGAATTATTTCCTTCAGGACAGTTTGTGAATTGGAAGGACTTGGCTTATTCTGTTTCATCTTACTTCTGAATAAAAGGACATACTTCTTTGATATTTCATATTAAACTTGTGTTGAAGGTGTTGGAAAAATTCATAAGTGTTCTTGAAAAATTTTGAACTTGTGTTGAAGTTTAGTGAACTAATATACAGAATGTGTAATCGAAACAACAATTTCTTCCCATCTGGTTTATTCTTTCTATCCTTGGTGAACAGAGTTACTTATACCCGTTGACACTTAAGTTTAGTTAAGTCTCAACTTAATAATAGATAACAACATCTGAATCATCTCCCAATACCAAGTCAGAATCCTCAAATACATAACTCGTCATCGAAATATTAAGAATCTCTACCGGACAGACATCCTATGGTAAGTAATGTCTATGAACGAAAAAAATATGTAACACTCACGGAAGTAATGGGGATGCTCACTGCATAAGGCTGCTTTCAAACTTCTTGTCTGCTAAGCTGGCCTCTAGAACTAGATGGAAGATTTGTATTTAAGCAGGAGAAGAGAGTAAAGAAAAAACATGAGTATGAAAGTACTTAGTATGCTTCTCTGACAGTCCCCTTAATGGTGTGACGAGACTTTACGTACTAAACTGAAAACAGAGTTGCAATCAGAAGATCTGAAGCCTAAGCATAATGCAAATAAATAGCATCTTCGTGGACAGTCTAGCACATAGCATAAACGAGAATATTCATCTCTGGTATGCGAACAAATACAATATTTCAAGTAAGTCTTTGCAAGTAAAATTCGTTATTTTTTCTGGTTCTTGAACATCTGGCACAATGGAATCGGTATTGTCAAAGACACGCTTAAACCCTGAAGAAGCTACACTCATTAATAGGTATTTCACTTTATCATAAAAAATGTTCAGTTTCTTTGTCCATATATTTGTTATTCATGCCTATATTTATATATATATATATATGTATGTATATATATGTATGTATGTATGTATGTATTTTTTTCTATTTCTGCCCTTTTTCTATGGAGCCCACGTTGTACTTGTGCTTAAAGCTCCAAAGGACTTAAAATCTTTTTTGCATGTTTTGCTTTAGATAACACTGGATGGAATTTGAGACGAGACACAAATTAGTTATTCATGAGGGATGATCAAGCCACACACTATATCTGGTGTACTATTCTAAGATAGGCTACTGTGCCATCAAAATATTTTATGTTCGGATACTCTAGCGTATAATACAACTGCGCAGCTTCTGGGCATAGCCCGAGATACAAAATGGAAACAAACAATGTAATGCACCATGAACATATGTGGTTTCTGTACATTGACTTGGTAATTGAAGAGGCATCCTTATTCCTCCGAAAAAGCAGGTTTCATTGGAAATGCTGTACAAGGAATGTATGGACTAGAAGGGAAACAGAATGAAGGCAGCAGCTCACAAATAACTTTAACTACTGTGCGGTTACTGTCCTTATCCTTTTGTAGGATATGTATATATATGTTGGTTTTTAGCTTTGAAATTAAAGAAATAACAGAGAAAGACTTGGAGAGAAAAAATAATGCAATTTTATTGTCAAAGTAAATTATTTTATTAATAACTCAAAGACAAATATTTATAGCTAAATTTCTAACTAGATTTCAATTCAAATTCAAATTCAAATAAGAAAGAGATAACTAATTCCTAAGTCTAAACCACATAGAACTCTAATAATCTAAAACTACTAATAATTATCTATGTCTAGTTTATTTCTGAGACATATCTTCAACACTCATCCTTGAATCAGAAATTGCAGATTGCAGTCTTGGCTGAATTTGACCTCTTGAATAAATTTGTCAATTCAAGTTTGCTCCTAACAAGTTTGACCGATGAGATAGGACCATCTTCTTGGCTATGAGGATTCGTCATGGCTTGAGAATGAACAGTCCACTTGAGAGCGTTCTCAAGTTTGGTCTTCATTTTAGTTAGTTCATCCTCAAGAAAAGAATTTTTATCAATTGAGGTAGACAAATAAGCCTTGACATGTGTCAGCTCTTCCTCCAACTGAAACTAAATTCTGATTCCTTCACCATTACCTTTCAACTCATGCTTTGAAATCTCTTCTACCTTTTTCTTCAGTCGATCATTTTAATCAGTAAGGCCTTATAAGTGGCTTGTTGCTCAGTCATTTGTATGCTCATCTCCACTATCTCTTCCTCACACTTAGCCAATTCTTCCTTCAATTTTTCTGTCTTATTTGCTGCCTCAGCCACTCGAGTGCTCATTTCGATTGCCTCTTCCCCATATTTTTCAATATCCTCATTTATATTTTCTTTTTCTTTGGCAAGATCATTCAGGTAGTCAATCAGCACAGATGTAAGGGATCTTAGCTTACTCAGAGAGTAATCCTTTACTTTGTCTTCGATGTCAATAAGAGTGACAGGATTATCACTCTCATTGTCGCTATCATCCATCAAAGCAATCAGTGAGTCAAACCTGAGACTGTCTTTTATCTCCATCATCGAAGCGTAATTTACTTATTTTGGGTCATCTGAGTCGCTAGAAGAGTCACCCATCAGGTTGCCAATACTTGGCTGACAATCTTGTCTGCTTAACCTTTCATGTTGAACCTTCCCTGAACCTGACCCTTCCCTTTCTCTTTATTAACAGCTTGCCTAGCATATTCCTTATAATCCATCTCTGGTGCGTTGGGCAGTCCTTGATGTGGTGGACGAGCTTGCCACATTTATGACAATTGTCATTTTCTCTTTCTTCCCTAGAGCTCTTTCTAGCGTCTCTTCCCATTGACAGAGCCCTTGACTTCCTCATGTCTTTAAGAACCCTTTTGGCTATATAGGTTGTTCCCTTATCTTCAGTTCCATTAGTTTTTTTTATAGCCTTGAGAGCTAGTTTTTTCTCAGTCCTAGGATCAACCTATAGTTTCCCAAAGTTTTTCAGCATTTCATAGGTTTTGAGATTACCTATGAGCTCATCCACAATCATCTTGTTTAAATCCCAAGCTTCTGTAATGGCATCTACCTTTCTCCCCCACTTCTTGGGCAAAGTGCTTAAAAACTTTCTCACTTGTTTGTTTGCAGGGATAACTTCACCAAGAGAGTAAAGCTCATTGGTGATTGCAGTGAACCTTGTGTGCATTTCTTGAATGGATTCTCTTTCCTGCATGGTGAAAGTTTGGTATTGATGAGTCAACATATCAACCTTGGATTGCTTGACTTTAGTGGTTCCTTTATGAGCTGTCTGAAGACAGTCCCAGATTATTTTTATAGTTTGGCAGGCTAAGATTCTATTATATTGAACAGGACCAATGCCACATACTAGTATCTTCTTTGCTTTGTAATTCTTTTCGATCTTCTTACTATCAATATCATCAGACTCCTTCTTGGTTTTAGGAACTTGTGTGGTCACATCACCAACTTCCACTGATTTGGTGTGAGCAAAAGGACCATCTTTACTGACATCCCAGAGCTCACAGTATTCAGCCATGACGAAGTCATGCATCCTCGTCTTCCACTACCCATAATATTCACCGTTAAATCTTCGGGGTCTGTTAGTAGACTGGCCTTCTTCTAAACTTGGAGGAGCTGTCATTTTCTAAATAGGATCCTTCCAAGGTGTTAGGCTTTTAAGGAAGTACTACTCTGATACCAAATGAAGGGTTTGGGGAGGATTTCTCCTCGACTTAGAGAACTGTTCCCAGAATCACACACACACAATAAGAAATAAGAGGTAAATGTGTTAAGTAGTGCAGGAGTACAAAAAGTAAAAACACAGGATTTTTTTCGTGGAAACTCCTTGTTCAAGGGAGAAAAAACCATGAGCTGCCTTCAGGATTTCAAGATCCACCATATTCAAGCAACACCTTGAATTCATACTCCAAGGATTAACCTTTTAATCCTTTATTTCCTACCAGTAACTCTATCACAAGGAAACCAGGCAGTAACTCTACTGCTTCCACCTCCAGGACTCCTCAAGTTAACTCTAGCTTGGACACAATCACCTAACTCTAGACGATCACTAAGAGACGGTACACCACAACACATACTACAATCATAAGCAACTGTAGGTAGATTTTTTAGAACAAAATTACAAAGATTTGACTCTAACAAGGAAGTAAAGATCAACTGTAGGAGCAACAAGTTCCCTGCTACAATTGCAGCACTGCTTCACTTCAGAAAAATCTTTAATTGTAAGTATATGGAAGTGATGATTTTCTTGTTGAGGAAGATGAGCATTATATGCTGGAACACACGAAAACATAGAAGCATTCTCATTGGTTGAGGCAAAAAGGTGGAAGCAAATTTTCACCAACTCTTATACTATGTGTCAGCTGAAAAGTTGACAGTAACAGCGACAGTTGAGCCCAACTTGATCCCTAATCCGCAGAGGCCTTTGTCATCACGACAAAAGCTTAAGTCAATCATCAAAACGAAGGACTTGACAAACCTCACGACCCCAAAATTATGGGTCCTCTACTGGATAATTAGATAATCAGAGTTTCTCCATATCGATCATGAATGTTAGTACTTGAAAGGATCAGGTGGAATAGAGTTAGCAATATAGATGCTTTTAAGTCCAACAGAGTCTTAAATAAAGATAAGCAAAATGGAAGGTGAACAGGATCATTTTTTTGCGTAGAATCTCAATAATAATAGTTCTCATCAAACCACTTCCACACACTCAAAATAGCCAAAACAACAAGAAATAAAATGCTAAACAAAACAAAACAGTGTAGTTCCTGAAAACTGATTGTTGTATTGAGTTTTGATAATGACTTCCAGAATATTAAAGGAGCAGGTCCGTCGCACACTTAATTCACGAGCGACAGTACTGGACAGTTGTGCACTGCTGCACACTGTACTTGCTAGTTCGATAATTGTGCAGTTGTGCATCGAACAACGCAAGAAAACACCTGGTCCAATAGAAGGCACATTCGTTTTGTCCCTCATCATATATAAGAAAGATTTGACAATCGGTAGCCTGGTTTTACACAAAAAAGAATTTCTCTGAAAGGAAAAGCTGCGCTCTCAAGAAATAGGAAGTTCCTGAAAACTGGTCAATGCTTCTACAATCCAACTTCATCAATGTGAATCTCTTCTGGTGATTGACAAAAATACCTGAAGATACTATAAACCTGCTTCTTTTATTTTTCCATCAACAACTGCTTCTCCTGTTTAACTCAAATTGTAAGATACTATTTAAAATAATAACTAGTATTCAATAAAAGACAAAAGTTTTATTAATAACTATAATGTTCAGGATTATATTAAGTGTCGATCAAAGAGTAGTAGATTATTATGAATAAAATTCGGTATATTTTTCTACGGAAAAGGGTGCAATATACCCTTCAACTATTGAAAAAGATACACAAATACCCTTCTTCCATCTGTAGGCTTAAAAATATCCTTCCATCCTTCTATTTGATTCAAAAATACCTTTAATGTATTAGAAATGGCTTAAAAATGCCCTTCTTCATATATTGGTTCAAAAATACCCCTCCACCACCTATTTGGATAAAAAATATCCTTAACATTAAATTTAAGTCCAAATATATCTCCTCCTTTATATTATATTAGTTTTTTTGGTTTCATGTAGGGGCTATTTTTTTTGTAATTACAATTTTGTAATTATGATATTATATACTTTTTGGTGGAATAGATATGCATTGATAAGTAAATTATTTTTTTGATTTCACGCAATAGTGGGCTTTTTTAAGTTACAATTTATTTTATTATTATATTATTTTAGGATTTTTTTAATTACAACTATTTATTATTATATTATTTCTGAGATTTTTTAATTATAATTTTTTATTATTATATAGTTTTTGTGGGTTTCACGTCAGAGGTGGATTGTTTTTTTAATTATTGTTTTTTTAATTTTAGGTTGGTACCAAGTTATCAGGTAATTTACGGTACATCATAATAGCTATATTTATGGAAATTTTTGTTTTTTCAAGAAATATATTTTTTCTATTTTAGGACTCTTAATTTTCTTCCATATATTTTAGAACTCTTAATTTTCCTATATGTTTCAGGTTTCATATTTATATATTTTAGGACTCTTAATTCAATTCTACAAATTTATTTAATAAAATAAAAAATTAAAGAAAAAAATTAAATGATTTTATCTATTGTAAAGCCTTCTAAGAGAGAATGTTTTTTTTAAAAAAAAAAACATTTTTTTTGGTTTCACGTATTTTTTTTTATTTGGTTTCATGTTGGAGAAGGACAGAAGTGTAAAATATTATGCATTTCTTATCTAAATTAAATAAAGACTTAAATTACTTTCAAGTTTTTTTTTTAATATAAAAAGTTCAAAACCTAAAAAGAACTACAAGTCTTTAAAATTTTACCTAAAATATGTTTTCTAATATTTGAGCACACGTAGATAATCATTAACTATGAGAGTATTTTCCCTTTGCTAATTATCCTATTTAAGGAATTCTTTTCTAATCTTGCACTTAAACATTAACTAATTCTTTTTAAATTTTTATATAACTAAAAAACTAATGAAAAGAGGACCATTAAATTGTGAATTATCAATAATGAACTAAGTCCAAGAAATAGCCCTATTATTGTCTATTTATAGTACTCCACAAAATAAAAGGAAAATGACCATTCTAGCCTTTGTCTTGTGTGGCTTTGGCGTGTAATTAAAAAAAAAAGTGTTACTACACTTTTTGGAGTATAATAAGCTTACACTTCAAAGCCCCTCTTCATACTTCAAAACATAAAATCCCTTAGATGAATTAATTACACACTCACACACGGCCATTTGCATGAACATGACTTGAAGTTTTTGTAACTTTCGAGCTTTGCTACGTGTGAATGGTCTTGAGCTAGTTGTACTTGTATCACATGTGGACAAATAAAAATAATATCATGTATTTAATTTAAATAAAATTATATTCCACATCAAAATTTGTTAAAAGAAGGAGACATTTTCTGACTTAAATTTAATGTTAAGGACATTTTTTTATCCAAATAGGTGGATGGAGGGGTATTTTTAAACCAATAGATGAAGGATATTTTTGAATCATTTGTAATACATGAAGGGTATTTTTTGAAACTAATAGATGAATGAAAGGATATTTTTGAGCCTATAGATGGAAGAAGGGTATTTGTATACTATTTTCAATAGTTGAAGGGTATATTAGACCCTTTTTTGATTTTTCTATGAAGAAAGTCATTTTCAATTGTGATAAGGAAGTCATTTTCTAATATTAGATCAAGAATTTTTTTTTTACATCAAAATAGGAAAAATATTATTCATTCACTAGCTAAAAACCGAGAACTGTTTTTAGGAATATATTTCCCATGAAAATTATTTTCTAGGTATAAAAATGACCTCTGCCGTATATAAGACAAAAACTCTGCCATAAATGACTTCTTTTGGTAAGTTGGAAATATAAAAAAATTGTCATGGACCTAATACTAACAAATCTGCAGCAGAATGAAACCAAAAGAATTAAAGAAATAGTCATTGGGGAGTGGGATTTGTTACCTCTGCAATTATGAAAGCGGCCGAAATAGGACATCGTACATGCTTTAAAAGCTTCACCACATATCATCACATCTCTTTAAAGCTCTCTAAGTCTTTCATTCTGTGGGGAATCTCCTTTAGCTTTACCAACGATGGATACCAAGACCTTTAATAAGAGGCATGACACTTGTGGCTAAATGCCATCTGTTGGTGTAGTTGTAGGATTATTCCACTCTTAATCAGAGATCTCGAATTTAAGTCCTGGATATGGAGAAAATCCTATTAAGAGTGCTACCTCAAATGGGTTCTACACAATTCAGATTAGTCAAGGCTCCAATGCGGATACCAGATACTGGGTGGAAACCAAAGAGAAAGGCAAGGGGAGGCCAAAGCTAACATCGCTGTCCTGTTTACTATCTCCTCTTATTAAAAAAAGACATATTGGAGAAAATCAAATCAAAGTTGGCTGTTAATTTGCTGCACGGAAGAAGTTTGATGCAGAGTTAAGTATATTTCGGTTTACTTTCTTCTCTTTGATTAACTAAAAGAATTATATCAACTGGAGTGGATATAATATTAAATAGTACATTATATATAAAGTTAGTAAACATTCCCCAGAAAATTTAAAATTAATTTAAAACTGGTTTGGTTGAAGTGGGAGATATGATTAAACCATCTTTCTATACAGATGATTTGACTTTGTATTATTCCATCAGAATAATGATCAGGCATTTCACATTAAATATTTTTATAATGTAACTCAATCATAGATGTATTTGTATATTTTAAAATTGAATATATACACCCCCTCCCTCCCTTTATACTTCTAGTAATTCTATACATATGTCATGATGTTTTCTATTTCTTTGTCACAAATATATAAATATTTTATATGATGAAAATCTTACACAAAGTAACTTGTGTAAAGTTATTTATCGGAAAACAGTACAATTGAATTTGTATGAGGTTAAGGATACACGTCTTTGTTTAATTCGTTAGATTATGTTATTAGCAATTAAATGTGTTCGAAAAGATCGAAAAAATGAAGTAAAGATAACAGAGTGGAAGAAAGTTGTATGAAGCTTTATAGCTCCGATGATGAACATTACATTGGATCCGATGTTGTTTGAGTGTTCTATGCTTTAGACCTGAGGACGATACAGTAAATACACGCTATAAGGCAAAGACTAGTGAAAAATAGAAAGCTTGGAGCACAAGAATACAAGTGTATTGCTATTGCTTTCCTCATTTCCAATCCCTTACTATTATGTGAAACTACTATTTCTATGTTACGAAGGTAAATATATTAATCAATAGAAAAGCTCCACTAGAGCCCTAAAAGTACTTCGATCAATGGTTGTATCCACTTGGAAATGTTGTCGTGATCTGCCTAACCATCCTTTTTGTGTTTGTTACCACGTCATCGGGATACGAATCCCTTCATATCTTAGATTCACCAACTCATATCCTTTTTTGGATGATGATCTAACCTGGTTACTTCAGAGCACTCCGAGGTTGACCTTTACCATATACATCATCGAGACTAACATATGTTTCCACACTGAAGTTCTTCGAGCCCTCTTTGCTAGCTAGCATCAAATATCCATCTTTATACTGCCATGTGTCTAAGTCTCATTTTTGTCCAATATATGTAGTCCCTCCGCTTTTCAGTCATAATACTAGACATGACCGAGAAACGGAATAATCTTCAAACATCCCGATCAAACGTTTGACGCAAGAATACTCCCGAATTATATGAAGAAGCGTTGGTCTCATTGCCTTAAATGCACCTACCTGGCATGGGCTGAATATTGGTATAATAATGTGTCACAACCCAAGTCGGGACCCTAGCCGTGACGAATATCCCGAACCATGAAGGCCCGGATGCCCTTCTCTATCTGGTAATCATGCCCAATATTCATGCAATAATAGAAGATGCGGAAAATGTAAATTAATACCGAACTATGGTCTTACTCTGAGTTCAAAAAGAATAAAGAAGACTGCAATTCAACAACAACTAGATAATATCGGACTCAGTTTGCGAAATCTCTACTACATACAAAACATAGCTGTCTGAAAACTGGGACAAGGCCCCCAGTGGACCTAAACCAAAATAAATGACAAATTCTGAAAGAGATAGGCCTTCCGGAATAAAGAAGTCTCACCACTGCACACTTCACTTCTGTCTGAAAACTCTACGGCTTTGCAACACCTCTAGACTGTGCCTCAGACCCTAAAAGGTAGAGGGTCAATACAATTGTACTGGTACGCAAAGAAATTCAAATAATGCATTTATATATATATATATATATATATATATAATAGATGAGAGAAAGTCATGAAACATCATGCATGATATAGTATAAAACACATGGGCAATTCTTTGATAACCATAAAACATTCATGTCAATGCTGTTCTGATCTTTGTATTACTTTTGAGTTAGGTGGCACGCCCCTATAAGTCTGATATTTCATGGGCTATACGGAATCAACCATTGACTCGGCGGGGAAGCCCCTAACCCGAGTTTGCCGCAAGGGTTGGAGTATCTGAATCTGATACGCCACAGGGCACTAGGCCAACGTAAAATTCCGCTAGGGATGTAATAACCCGTATCGGCAAAATACGGTTATGGGCAATGATTTATCTCAACTTGTGCCCTCTTCGGGGAACCACCTAACATCTCTTTATGCCCAAATTTTAGCCTTTTCTAGACATGCATCCTTCTGAGTTCAAAATCTGTAAGTCTGAGTAAACATCTTATTTCTATTCTATTATGTGTCTATTATGACATTATCTGTTTTGGTATCATCATACCAACACTTGTAAGTCATGCTTCTGAGCCATAATTATCATATCTCAGTTTCTTCTTTCAAAACATAAAATTCAGACCACCATATCATTCAAACAATATAATAAAATTCATGTTTAAAACATAAGTCAAAACCATGCAAAGATTCTCGTTTTTTCAACAATTCCAACAAGTGGTAATCAGTTTCTCAAAACATTCCTGAAATTCCTTCGATTATGACACTTGTGATTTAAATCATGATTATATACCCCTCTCCAATTTTCAATCATCATAAAATTCATATAAAATAATAAGACTCTTGATCAACTCTTTAAATCATGCAATTTAGGAAACTCATAACTTGCAAAACAAGTAGTAACACAATGGGAAGGGGAAAAGATTCAATAATTCATGCTCTCAATTCATATTTCAAGACTTCAACACATATATACATATATACTAGTCAAATCACTTTCAAAGGAAGGCCTAAAGGCCAAAACAATATTATCAAGGGCTTCAAAAACATGATTCTAGTTGTAAATCCAAAACCCCTTTTTTGTAAGTTAAAGATTTCTAAGACTTTAACATGATTAAGAAGAGTTTACTATGCCCATGTAGTTTTAGCAAAACCCCATGTACCTTAGTAACGATGAAATTGTGAAAAGATTGGACCTTTAAGCTTGAATTCCTTGATTTCTTGTGAAAAGAACTTGAATCTTGTTCTTGGGAATGGAAGAGGGTTTTGGATTGTAACTTGGATGATTTAGGGATTGTAAATAATGTGTTTAAAAATACCTTATAACGATTTGGAGTGATTAGGGATGGTTTAGGGGTGTGAAATAACTTTAACACCCTTGATAAAAGTCAAAACGGAGTATTTTTGGCACTTGGCAATGACTTAGGCGGTACCCAGTCTATCGTACAAGACAGGGTGGGTGACACCTTGTCAATCGCCTAAGTTTGGTTGGGCGGCGTCTAACCAATCGCATACCCTTACTTCCTCTCACGAAAATGATCAGAACATTTTGCTAGGGTATTGGATTAATGCGAAATTGGTATCGTTGAAAAGTTATTTTGAAGACCTTTCATTTGATATATAGTAGTTCCTTTTGTTCTTTATATACAAAAAGTTATGGTTGATGGAATTTGACCCCAGTTGAAACATCCACTAAAACTTAATCGCTGGAAATGTTTTATACTCGTCTTAGACTCAGGGGATTTTTGAGACCTCAATCTATATTAAAGGGTATTCCCACACTAGAGGATTGATCACCACACATATATTCATAAGGAATCATATAGTTCGGGTCTGTACGCTTAGGAACGACAGTCTAAATTCTAGGCCGAAAGTACGGGGTATTACATTATCTCCTCCTTGGGATCATTCGTCCCCGAATAATGAGTAGGGAATTCTTAAATCTTTAAAAGTGTAGAATAAAGAACTTAATATTGATTCGAACATTTTCCCTCAACCAAAAAAAATATGCAAATGCCTCACACGATCTTTATGATAACCCCTAGGAAAATGGGTAAGCACGATACCCAAGATAGCGAAACTTGATATCGACATGAATCTTGGCATGTGTTTTATGTCACATGATCCAAACATCGTAAGACATAACTTTTCCTAATTGTCCTCGTCCTGATTAAGATTTATACAAAAGATGAGATAAGCTCCTCGCGGGATATATGAATATTATCATTCTCCATCTTCTAAGCTACAATGAAAAGACTTAAAATTAGCAACATTACTTGTCTATACCCCAATATTAATCAACATACTTCATCATGTCTAACTTACAATTCTTCCGTAACATATCTAACCACAAGAATTTGTATTCTATCGTATAATACTTCTATGTTGAAGCCTAACTAAGAGTAAAAATGTGCTAATTTAAACTACAGGACCCTGTACTCTACTCATCACTATAATCCAACAATCTCAAGTCATAATTCAAAGAATACTAACCACATGGAACATTAGTTTGTGTTTTCATCAATCAAAACATTCAAGCCCATTACTACACCCACTACATGGATCTCCCTAAGACCTGCAAATTCAATCATTTTCACTAAGATTCTTTCCATATACTTCCCTCCTAACTATTTCACATAAAGAATATTCATCTCCTTCCTTCCCCTACTCTTCTAACCTTAGCTCAAGAAATTGCATCAAAATTTTCATCTACAACGACATCTACTCCCCCACCTAATGCACTTCTGCGCTTCCACAACCACCATCATACTAGCATACAGAGGGTCATTAAAGGATCTGAGCAAGAGCATCATGAAAAGGAGTAACATAATTTGATTAAAACATATACTTGTTGCCATACTCAAGGTGGGACTTGAGTTGAAGATACGGTACAAACACAAAGTATTTCATATATCAAGTGTTTGGATCACAAGTGGAAAGCCATTCTAGCATAAACTCAACATAGCACGAGTTCTTAGTACAACCACAGTGAGAAACATGAGAGCTTACATCATTAGTCTTATAACATGAGTGTGGAATTCATGAAGTCGGCGATTTAGGCAAGGACTTCTACTCAAAGCTATCGCTTCGCATTTTCAGAACTGAAATAGTCATGAGTTCACACAACTTTATCATTTTGGATAATCCCGACATAAAATGAATCGTTAACATATGAAAATATAGTTCCTTAGAACCAATCATGATTTTAGGACACAAATTTGTTGTTCATAAGCAATATAACATAGAGCTTGGATACTTAGAATACTGGATCATTGAGGGACATTATTTCTTCTAGTTTGGAAGTCGGGACATGTCATGAGTTACATAGAGTGCTCAAACCTTTGACATAGATAGGACTTTGATACATATCGTAAGGAATTAGCAGAGTGACCTCGTAGACTGAGTAGGAAGAGTTTGCTTGAATTGTAATAGATTTATCATGAATCATACTTGAAACATGACACCATAAGAAAATTTTAGAACTATATTAACTTATCATCTCCACCTTAGATCAAAGTCATAATCCTAGACTTGCATACATAACCTCTCCTCAAATATATATCCACAACTTTTAACAGGAGAGATATACCACCACACACATTACCGATAATCTCTCTCGGATAAACTATACTCTGCAGGTCTTGTTTTCTAAAAATACTACTCTTACTTTCACTAGCCTTTACAGTCGTCACCCAATAACCCATACTCACATAAATGAGATGCGCCACCATTCGAGGAAAATGGAGACTAGTTGAAGTACTGAGCCTTGCGATATCCACACACCTAATCACAAAGGGGTACTAACATACACATGAATACAAACTCCCCTCCATAGATTTTATTTTTACAAGGACAATTCATTCTTATTCTAGAACATCCCCTTCAGGTGCATGAATCCTAACATCCTCAAAACTCCAAAGTCATCTATTTATGGATAACGTTATCAAGGGCATAGACAACCACATTTCAAGGCACACAACACTTCATCTTCAACTCCTTAGAATACTCAACATTATACCTCTAATCACATAACTTGCATCTTAACAAAATTTGTAAAACTATACCAAAGGCGTATATTGCCCACTCATATTTTCTCAATTCAACTCTAAATAACGCCATACAACAAATCCCTAAAGTTCTTCATACCACAATTTCAAGAACACAAACTAGGTATGCAAAACACTTATACACGTAAATGCTAAACTTTCCCTTCTTAGGTATACTCTAAAGGCATTGCTTTCCAAGGATGCTACTCTTAATTTTTGCTATCCTCTATCATCAGCAACTTACAACTCACAGTATCATGAGCATACATATCCTCACTCCCTATCACATAAAAGTCCACTCTCCACTACTTAACTTTCTAACACTAGACCATTAATCGCATAACTTATAACCTAAAATCTTATCTAACACCATACTACCAAGGGGTGCAACTTATTCTTATATACTTATGGCCTTATCCACCTAATGACTCACCCACACTTAATTATTCTAACACTAGTCCTCATATACCCATATACCTCACGTACCACCGGTGCAAGATGGAACATCTCATACTAGTCCATCAAATTGGAAAATCAACTCAAAATACTTATTTTATTTAACTACTACCTACGATTACAATCCCCTCTCTGACATCACTATTACAACTCAAAATCCACTATATACCTTCTCACATGAAATACTAGTTTACAACCACTAAAGAAAAGAAAGTCAAGGGGGTAAGGTCACATAACAGACATAATCAACCTTATTCTTACAATATAATACACAATGATCTTATCCACATATTCTACTTTCTCAGATAATACTTACTTACCCAAGCATACATATAGACTACCTTCAAATTCCACAAACAACAATGAGTCTATAATCATAACTTATTGGCTAATCTAACCGTCTTCATTCACAGCCTATAAGGGATTTCTGAAACCACCATAACTATCCACTCTGGACTCTTTCCCTATTCTTGTATTGATAATAATCACAATCAAACACTTCTTCTATCGCATACCTTGTAATCTACAAATATTACTACCACATTATTCTATCAATATAAAATGGCAAATCATCCCTCAATCAACAGTTATGCAATAAAAAAAATATTTATATACACAAAAGTCACCCTCACTCTGACTTCGTATCACCAACATCTTGTCCCAATCTCATTACCAATGGGTCATGACACTTTAACATACACAACTACTCAGGTGGAAATATAGTTCCAACATTCTACTACACATCATTCCACTTATGCATGACACCTGCAATAAGAATCTTGAAAGGAGATAATACACTTCACACCTCCGGCTTAAATTTACGATTGATGTAGATAAAAGTATAAGCGTTAATCAATACACTTTATAGAACTCATGGACTCCCCTCAAGTCCTTGTGCAATTTCATAATCTTTCATGACTCAATCAAAAAAGACCATACCATTTAGATTCTAGACTCCTTCACTTGAATCACCTCAACAATGAGACATATCTGAGAATATCAAAGTACGATTTAGGATAACTTTATTTTCATATGGGCGACACCATAGCACAAAATAGAGTATAAAAGAGGGATATTTTGACTCCATAGCATGAACTAGAACATAAAGAAGGTGAGACATTCCTAAATGCCTTGTAGCCTCTTGCTTAAAAGTATAGCGCTACACACCCATAAATAAGACTCTACCCGATGTGATTTTGCAGATACCTTGGGACCACGAACTATGCTTTGATACCAAGTTTGTCACGACCCTAGTTAAGACCCTAATGGTGACGAACATCCCGAACCATGAAGGCCCGAATGCCCTTCTCTATCTAGTAATTATGCAAAATATTCATACAATAATAGAAAATATGAAAAACATAAATAAATACAAAACCATGGTCATACTCTAAGTTCAAAAATAATAAAGAAATTTGCAATTCAACAATATCAAGATAGTATCTAACTCAGTCTGCAAAATCTCTACTATATATGAAACAAAGCTGTCTAAAATGGGGACAAGGCCCCCAGTGGACCTAAACCAAAATAAATGACAAAGTCTGAAAGACATAGGCCTTCCGAAATAAAGAAGACTCACCACTGCACACTTCACTTCTGTCTGAAAACTCTATGGCTTAGCAGAACCTCTAGACTGAACCTCAGACCCTGAAAGGTAGGGGGTCAATACAATTGTACTGGTACACAAAGAAATAAAAAATAATATATATATATATATATATATAATAGATGAAAACAAGTCATAAAACATCATGCATGATATAGTATAAAACACATGGGCAATTCTTTGATAACCATAAAACATTCTTCTCAATGCAATTCTAATCTTTGTAATAATTTTGAGTTAGGTGGCATGCCCCTACAAGTCTGATATTCCATGGGCTATATGGAATCAGCCATTGACTCAATGGGGAATCCCCAACCAGAGTTTACTGCAAGGGCAGGAGTGTCCAAGTCTGATATGCCACAGGGCACTAAGCCAACATAAAATCTCGCTAGGTTATGTAATAACCCGTATCGGTAAAATACGATTCTGAGCAATAAGTTATCTAAACTCGTGACCTCTTCGGGAAACCACTTAACGTCTCTTTATGCTTAAACTTTAGCCTTTTTGAGACATGCATCCTTCTGAGTTCAAAATCTATAAGTTTGAATGTACATCTTATTTCTATTCTATTGTGTGTCTATTATGGCATTATCTATTTTGGTATCATCATACCTAGACTTGAAAGTCATGATTCTGAGCCATAATTATCATATCTTAGTTTCTTCTTTCAAAACATAAAATTCAGACCACTATATCATTCAAACAGTGTAAAAAAATTCATGTTTAAAACATAAGTCCAAACCATGCAAAGTTCTCATCTTTTCTACAATTCCAACAAGTGGTGGTCAATTTCTCAAAACATTCCTAAAATTTCTTCGATTATGACATTTGGCATTTAAATGATGATTATATCCCCCTCTCCAATTCTCAATCATCAAAAAATTCATATTAAATAATAAGACTCTTGATCAATTCTTTAAATCATGCAATTTAGGAAACCCATAACTTGCAAAATAAGTAGTAACACAATGGGAGTGGGAAAAGATTCAATAATTCATGATCTCAATTCATATTTCAAGACTTTAACACATACATACATATATACTAGTCAAATCACTTTCAAGGAAGGGCCTAAAGGCCAAAACAATATTATCAAGGGCTTCAAAAACATGATTCTGGTTGTAAATCCAAAATCCCTTTTTTGTAAGTTCATGAGTTCTAAACCTTTAACATGATTAAGAAGAGTTTACTATGCCTATGTAGTTTTAGGAAAATCCCACGTACCTTAGTGATGATGAAATTGCAAAAAGATTAGACCTTTAAGCTTGAATTCCTTGATTTCTTGTGAAAAGAACTTGAATCTTGTTCTTGGGAATGGAAGAGGTCTTTGGATCATAACTTGGATGATTTAGGGCGTAGGGATTATAAATAATGTGTTTTAAAATCCCTTATAATGATTTGGAGTGATTAGGGACAGTTTAGGGGGTGTAAAATGACTTTAACACCCTTGATATAATTCAAAATGTAGTGTTTTTGGCACTTGAAAATGACTTAGGCGGTGCCCAGTCTATCGCACAAGCCAGGGTGGGTGACACCTTGTCAATCGCCTAAGTTTGGTTAGGCAGCGCCTAACCAATCGTACAACCTTACTGCCTCCCACAAAAATAAGTATAACTTTTTGCTCGGATATTGGATTAATGCGAAATTGGTATTATTGAAAAGATATTTCAAAGACCTTTCATTTGATGTATAGTAGGCCCTCTAATTCATTATATACAAAATGTTATGGTGGATAAAATTTGACCCTAGTTGAAACATCCACTAAAACTTAGTAGCTTGAAATGTTTTATACTCGTCTTAGACATAGGTGATTTTTGAGACCTCAATCCATATTCAAAGGTATTCTCACACTATAGGACTGATCACCACACATATATTCATAAGGAATCATCTAGTTCATATCTATATGCTTAGGAATAACAGTCTAAATTCTAGATCGAAAGTATGGAGTGTTACATAATGGCTCATCACTAATGACGTTTAAATTCATTCTTCAAAGTGATAAAGTGTACACACTCGTACACAATATGATTTTCCAACTATGAGTTAGAGTCAAATACCACATAGAACAATATATAGGCGATCAAGTGAGTAAGAAATTGTCTCAAACTACAAGCACTTAATATATTTTGGTTTTTGAGAAAATTATAACTAATGAAAAAAATGAACTAATCTAAAAAGCAAGTAAAAATGATCAATGGCCAAAAGCACGGATAGACGAAAAATCACTCTCAGTATTACCATTTTTTCCTTCAATTGGAGGATACAAATTGTTTCCCCAACTTCAAATCAAGTTTCTGATAATGCTCATGTGATGGTAGTACGAAAAGAAAAAGGCAAATACTTGGGTGTCATATTTTGCACTTCTTGGCCATTATGTGAGGAATGCCATTGTATCTTCTTAGCATGAAAGAACTTTAAAACTAGAGACACTTTATTACTCATCTCCAAAATTCTTTATTTTTAGAGTATGTGTCCTACTGATTATCTTATTTTTGATGGAACAGGTTGACTAATGTGTTCCAAACTAGCTAAAACAGTAAGAAAATAATACAGTGGATTCTTACATAGAAAACACCCAGCTCAAAAAGGTGTAAAAATCCATGACATGTACCTCTACAAGATTTAACCCCAACTTCACTACACAACAATGAGCCTCAATAACAACTGATTACAAAACTCTTATAAACTAGGAATTATAAACTCTAATTCCTAACTACACACACACCACCCAAGGTATGCGTTCCCAAAGTCTCTGAGTTTTTCCAAGTTGAAGACTTGCTTCTAGTTCAGTTTATAACACACTGAAACTAATATTACATCAATATATCAACACAATGAAAAACGCCTAACAATCAACATTAAAACTCTTAGCTAGATTCTATACAAGGGCCAGGTTCTTCAATGTGGCTCTTTAGTGATTGAGTAGCACTTCTTATAGTCCATCTGTCAATTGTCCCTTTCATCTTTGTAAGTGCACGAGTTACTCTAGATGATACATCTTCTAGTTAAGCACAACTCTTCAAAGAGTCATTCTTTACTTCAAACTCCCCCTTCAATCAGAACTCTCATTGCATAGAATTCTACTTCAAGTGAGATTCCTTCAATTCCAACTCTTGTCTCCTTAGTGTTGTAGTCAAACTCCAACTCTTTAAATCAACACATGTTTATTTCTTTGAATTTATCATAATATTTCTCCTTCTACACATAGAACTCTTTAGGATATGCTCAGAAGTGAAACTCCTTCACATAGGACTCCTTTTTCAACTCAACTTGTTTTCCCTTATCATCAAGTGTTTGAATCAAATTCAACTTGGTGTATTCCCCACGTGATCAGTAACTTGAGTATATCAGAACTAGACTCGCTCATTCATTCTTGACTTTAAGCAATCTTGTTTGCATATATCGTGAAACATGAAACTTGTCTTCCTATGCTTGGACCAGCTCAAGTAACATGTTTCATTCATGTGTCAATTTATCAATCATAAAAACTACACAGTACGCAACATTTATAGGATTGGTTATTCCAATTTCTATATCATCAATCTAGCATAATGTTGGAAAATGTGGTTTAAATCGCTCTATTTTCAAACTTTCTCTATGCTTGACAACAGAGTACCATACACTATTTCTAGTATTGTTTAACATATATATGATATATCTAATAATTAGATTTTGAATCTCGTAAGATATACCTAATAATTTTGAACTCTCATTTTAATGTATTGATATCAAATAGAAATATAATAATAAACATATTTAGGAGTAAATATTTTCCCTTAAAAATATTTCAACTAATTCCTTAGAGAGTTGATGATACTTAGAGTGTAAGATTTCCTAATACCTTCCATAAGTAATTCCTTAATATTCATTGCAATAACCATTTTTCCACTGATAATAACCAAATGTAGTTAAGTATTTGTAGGTTTGCGGGTTTTCCAACTTGTAGAGTTTCTCCATATCGAGTAAGTAATACTCTTGATATGATGTTGTATGAAAGGAAAATCACAAGCTGTGGAAGATTCTACAAGAGTATGCTATATTGACAAAAATTGAAAGTTTGTTATAACTATTTTTTTGAAAATAGCTAGTTACTCTTATTAATGGCTAGTGAAAGTAGTTGGACATAGTAGTAGTTTATTCTCCTATAAATAACTAACTATGCACTATTGATAACAATAAGTTGAATATACAAGATCTTTGATTCTACTCCTCTAAATATCTTCTTATTTTCTTCTCTTCTTATTCTATTCTTCTTCCTCTATTTATGGTATCCAGTGCATATCTCATTGTTAAGAGTCAAGTATTGATCTAAGAATAATTTTACGATATCAGAGCCAGGTTTTCTAGATCAAAACTAGATATCTTAGTCGATTCTAAAGATTGAAAAGGTATTCAACAACAAAATCTGGAATTCTCAGATTCTTGAAAGAGTTCTTGAGTCAATATTTTAAGGTTCAAGTCATGGAAAATAGTGTTAATGGTGTCAAAATTGATGGGGCATCAACTAAAAGTACAAAAGCTATTACTGTAATGGATTACAATCATTCCCTCTTTCATAGTTCCTTAGATGTTAGTGGTATATAGATCATCTCCTTCCAATTGACAAGTGTGGAAAATTTCTCTATCTGGTTTAGGTCTATGCACATAGCTCTGTTAGGAAGGAATAAGTTAAGACTGGTTGATGGTTCTTGCACTAAATAAAAGTTTTCTTCTGAACTAGGCAATCACTGGAAAAGAGTGAATGCTATTGTGTTATCATGGATTATGAACTTTGTGTCTAAAGAATTACTAGGGGGAATCATGTATGCATCAGTTGTAAATGTTGTGTGGAATGAGTTGTTTGAAAGGTTCAACAAAGTTGATGATGCTAGAACTTTCAATCTACATAAGAAAATTGTAACACTATCTCAAGAAATAGCTTTTGTGTCCTATTATTTCTCAAAACTGAAGGATTTATAGGAGGAATTTGAGGCACTTGTGCCTGCTCCTAGATGTGATTGTGAAAAATCCAAGGAGTTTGTTCTGCATCTATAAAAACTGAAGTTGTTTCAGTTTCTTATGGAACTAAATGAAACATATACACAAGCTAGAATCCAAATACTTCTTATGACTCCTTTGCCTTTTGTCAATCAGGCATATGCCATGATAATTAGTGATAAAGCCAAAAACTATAGCTACTCATGCAGGTGTGCTAGGATCTGGTCCTGCAGGTTTTGGTAGAATTCTTGACTTGGCCATGTATACAAGAAGTGGGACACAGAATTCAAGAAGAACTACAATCTGCAGTGTGACTTTTGTAAGATAAAAGTTCATACTAACAAAAACTGTTGGAAGTTGATTGTATATCCTCAAAATCACAAGTTCAAAAAGTGGTTCAGATCTGAAGGAGCTAATGCAGCATACAAAGTGGCTACTGACTCTCAAGATACTCCAGAAGTAACTGCAAGGTAAGGATCTCATTCAAGATCTGTCCAAAGTAATTATTTTAATGATGGAAATTATCAAGAAGACTCTAAAATACAGCTTGATCAACTAGGTTAGATGGAAACAATAGCCTTTACTAAGGAATAATATGATCAAATCCTAAAGATGATCAACAAAAATAGTTGTGCTAACACCTTCACTGAGATAAAAAAAAATACTGCAAATACATGTATTAGTGTATTTCTAGTCTCATATGAGTCAAAAATTGGATAATTGACATTGGAGACACAAACCATATGGTTGGAAAGTTATACTTACTAAAGGATGAGTCAATAACACAACTAGATAAGCCAAGGAAGGTGTATTTACCTAATGGTTATCTGACTGAGGTTACAAATATGGGATCTAGTTATTTGTCAACTGAAAATAGTATTACAAATGTGTAACATATTCCTCAGTTTACATGTAGCTTGCTTTCAGTTTCACAACTGACTAAGGAATGGAAATTCTCAGTGAATTTCTTCCCTGATTTTTGTGTTTTCTAGGATCTTTGCACTTGAAAGGTGAGCGGGATCAGTAAGCTTGATAAAGGTCGATATCTCTTAGAGTATACTCAATAAAGGAAGGTTGCAGTAGCAAGAAAAGTCTCTACTAAAGCTGATGAGAGTAAGGTTCAAGTTGAAGTTGATATGTGGCATAGAAGATTAGGATATACCTCCTCTAATATACTTCAAAAGTTTCTTCCTAATGATTCTCATGTAGTAGAATATAGAGTAAAGAAGTGTAGTATCTGTCTTTGTTCTAAGAAAACTAGAATTCCTTTTCCTATAAGTAATACTCAGTTTGTATGTTTTTTTATCTAATACATGTAGACCTATGGGGACCTTATACGATTCCAACTATGAATGGTAATAGATTTTTCTTAACAGTGGTTGATGGTTGTTCCAGATTTACTTGATTGTTCTAATTAAAACTTAAGTCAGATGTGTACATTCAGATACAATAGTTTCTTGAGTATGTTAAGACTCAGTTTGACAAAATTGTGAAAAATATTAGGACTGACAATGGAACTGAATTTGTGAACTCATTATGCAGTAGTTTATCTCGAACAAAGGGTATTGTGCATCAGAACTCATGTGATTATTAACCTCAACAGAATAGTGTGGCTGAAAGAAAACACAGATACATCCTGGAGGTCACAAAAGCCTTGAGGTTTCAAGCAACAATACCTATTGAGTTCTGGGGATATTGCGTTCTAGCTGCTGTTTATCTCATGAAAAGGTTACCAAGCTCAAGTATTTCCTATTATGCTCCATATGAGAAGTTGTATGGTACAAAACCTTTGTGTGAACACTTAAGAGTTATAGGTTGTCTCTTCTATGCTAAGGTGCTAAATTAGTCTGACAAGCTCATGCCATGATCAAGAGCAGCTATGTTGATGGGCAATTCTAGTACCAAGAAGGGATATGTTTTATATGACATATCTACTAATGTTTTCTTTGTTAGTAGGGATGTGTTATTCAGGGAAGATGTGTTCCCCTTCAAGCTTGAAGTAGTTGATGACCAGATTCCCTGCCATGTGTTTCCTTTAGAAGATCAATAGCCAAGAGCAAGTAATGCTATGACACCTCTGCAGGCTCCTATAAATGTCTCATCTCAAGGAGTTCGTAACACAGTTAATGGAAGAGCAACTACAACCTAGTGTACCTACTCCTAGACAAACCATAACCAAGGTCTATCAAAGAAGATCAAACAGAAATCAAAAGGGTACTCAGCAAGAACAACAACTACAGAGGGTTCCTAATACTACATTGTCATAACCCGAACTAGGGCCTGGCCGTGATGGGCATCCGACCCATGAAGGCTCAGATTCCCCACACTATCTGGTAATCATGCACAACATTCATATAATAAAAGGTAAATGTGGAAGTATAAATTGAATACGGAAACATGGTCATACTCTAAAATTAGTTTAACAATGAAGGAAAACTCCAACAATATCTAAATAACATCTGACTCAGTCTGCGAAATCACTACTAAATCTCAAAACAATACTATCTAAAGTCTGGGACAAGGCCCCCAGTAGACCAAAACTGTAGAATGATGAATATCTGCAAGACATTAGGCCTTTTGGAATATAGAAGGATCACCACAACACAATTTCTTCTGTTGTCTGAATTATCTACTACTTATCTTGACCGCTAGACTGTACCTCCAAACCTGAGAGGTTGGAGGGGGAGAGGGTTCAATACAGATGTAATGGTAAATAGTCATTTATAATCAACATATATGATAGCAATTTAAAATAGTTCATAAACATATCATATAGTAAGAAGTCACATGGGCGTTTTAAAGACTTTAAAACTATGACTCACTCTTTGTCTTAATTTTTAGCAAGATGGTACATCCTACAATCTGTAATTCCACGGGATATATAGAATCCTCCCTTGACTCGGCGGCCAAGCCCCCAATCCAAGTTTACCACAAGGATTGGAGTATCTATAAGGGGGACATGCAAGATCACATAGCAGGATGCCAAAATCCCTAATCAAGTCAACATGTCATGGTAATGGACAAGATCACAAAGTAGGGCACCTAACCATAGTCCCAATTTGGGATGACATAAATCAAGGTGAACAAGATCACAAAGCATGGTACCATAATCCCGTGTCGTCAAATCATGGTTTCTATCATAGAGTCTTTTAACTCGTACTTTATTTGGGTAACCATCTAACTCTCTTAAATCAAACTCTAACTCTGTCATGGCATACATTTATATGGTATCATCATACCATTGACTTGAAAGTCACAATGCCACATTAATTCTCGAACTTTTCATGCCATTTACAACATGCACATATATAAAACTTTCACACACATCAAACACATGCACCATAGTTCTCAACATGTAATAGTTTTAAGAAACTTCATCATTTACGAGTAATATCATGTCAATTTCAAAAACTCATGATCTCGATGGTTTAACACAAGTATAGTGCGGGGTATAAAACATTATCATGGGGGATTTAAGGAATTCATAATTCATATACATCGCACCTTTTCGAAATTCAGACCACATGTTCACAATTCAATAATTGAAATATATGCAAGCCAACAACCCCATGATATTTTAATTTCTTTCAAAACCATATCACAAAACATGTTATTTATATTAAAACAAAACCCCACTTGTAAAAACATATGTATACGTATAGATAGTAAGGTCTTGTGTAAATTTTTTTCAAAAATCATGCCCATGAAATTTGGGAAAACCCCACATACCTCTATTTTAGAAAGTAAATGGATGATTCTTGGAGCCTACGATGCGAGGATTCCAAATCTCCAATTACCTTCTAAAACCCACGGTTAAATCTTGAGCTATGAGGATTTTTAGTCTGAAACCTTAATGGAGTTTCTTGAGAGATTTTGATGAAAATAAACTTGCTTTGGTGTTCTTGGGATTAAACTCCCATGTTAGAGATAATAAGGGGTTGGAGAAGTACCATTTTTACCCTTAATGAGACGGAGTAAAAATATAACTGGTGCCCGATATTATGGGCCACTGCGACGTGCCACAATCACGGTGGCTTACTGGAAATTGCCAATTGGGAAATTGTCTCACTCTGCGACGTTCCACGATCGCGGAGTCTCAGTGAAAATTGACGAATGTTAAATTGGGATCCTCCATGATGCGCTAAATACCTGAATGATGATGTTTTATGACTAGCACATAAAATAGCCATAATTCCCTCACCGAGTGGCCATTTTGGATGAATCATATATCAACGGAAAGCTTATTCAGTAACCTATATAATGAAAAGTTAAAATTAAAGAATTCCATAGGGATTTGAGTATAATTCACTCTAGAAGACCATGCTTGATACTTTTAGTGACAAATATTAGCTTGGAAACTTTTGGGGCATTACAATATCCCCCCCTTGGGAACATTCGTCCTCGAATGTTGACGCGGAACACAGACAAGCTTGACTTCAAGCATACTAAGGCATAGAAAGAATAAGGAAAGGATTGTACCTTTCATTTCATCATCCACTGGGTCATAAAGGTTTGGGTACCTAAATGTCATGTCAACTTCAGATTCCCAAGTTGCTTCTTCAATTTTCTGGTTTCTCCACAACACTTTAACTGAGGCAATCTCTTTGTTTCTCAATTTTCTAACTTGGCGATCCAAAATTTCTATAGGCTCTTCTTCATAGGATAAGGAGTCTGTCACTTTAATTTCTTTGACAGGAAACACTAAAGAATGGTCTCTAATACACTTCTTCAACATAGATATATAAAATATCGAATGAACAAAACCCAAACTGGAAGGCAATTCTAACTCATACATGACTGAACCTGCCCTTCTCAAAATTTGATATGTTTCTATGCAGCGAGGACTCAACTTACCTTTCTTCCCAAAATGCATGACTCCCTTCATGGGAGAAACCTTGAGAAACACCCAATCTCCAACCTCAAAATCTAAAACTCTTCTCCTAACATCAGCGTAGGACTTCTGACGGCTTTGGGATATCTTATGTCATTCTCTAATGACTTTCACATTCTCCATTGCCTGATGAAAAAGATCAGGCCAAAACATTTGTGTCTCACCCACTACACACCACCCTATTGGTGACTTACATCTTCTTCCATACAATGCCTCAAATGGTGCCATCTTAATACTAGAATGCAAACTGTTATTATACGTGAACTCTATTAGGGGAAAGCGCTCTACCCAACTTCCTTTAAAATCAATCACACAGGCCCTCAACATGTCCTCAAGGGTCTGAATGGTGCGCTCATCTTGCCCATCAGTTTGAGGGTGGAAAGCAGTGCTTAGGTTCACTTGGATACCTAAGCTTCTCTGTAAAGATATCCAAAACTCAAAAGAAAACTGTGTACCTCGGTCGGATATGATGGACACAGGTTCCCCATGCAAACGAACTAATTTAGTAATGAACAACTTGGAATGATCCTCTCCCGAGTAGTTAGTCCTGACAGGTAGAAAGTGGGCTGACTTGGTCAGCTTATCTATAATTACTGAAATGGAATCATACTAGTTTTGGATCCTCGGAAGCCCTGTAATGAAGTCCATATTAATCATCTCCCACTTCCAAAAGGGTAAAGCTATCACTTGGGAAGAACCACCTGGATTCAAATGCTCTACTTTAACTTGTTGGCAATTCAAACAATTGGAAACAAAGTCAGCCACATCAAAAGGGCATCTATATCTTGAACGCACAACCTACCCTGATATTTCAAAAGGGCATCATCACCAATCTCAAACGACATCACCTTCTGTTGACCCACATCACTCTTTATCTGCATCAAAATAGGATCTCCAGCATGCTTTTCTTTTACTTCTGCACAAAGGGATGATTTAGCTATCTCATGCACCACCACCTCTCCATCTTCGAAATCTAAGAGTCACACTTCGAGATTTGAAAGTCGATGAACATCCTTCATCATTTCTCTCTTCCCTTTCTCAACATGAGAGAGGCTAGCCATAGATAATCTACTGAGGGCGTCAGCTACAACATTTACCTTACTCGGATGATAGTGCAGGCTCATATCATAGTCCTTTAAAAGTTCCAACCATTGTCTCTACTTGAGAAAACATACTGTAAACTCTTGTGGTTAGTAAATATATCAACATGCACCCCATATAAATAGTACCACCAGATCTTAAGTGCAAAAACCATAGCCGCTAATTCTAATTCATTAGTAGGGTAGTACCGCTCATGCACCTTAAACTACCTAGATGCATAAGTCACTACCTTATCGTGCTGCAAAAGAACACACCCAAGTCCCACTCGGGACACATCACAGTATACAACAAAACCTTTTGTACCCTGCAAAAGAGTAAAAAAAAGAGCAGTAGTGAACTTGTATTTCATCTTCTCAAAACTACTCTCACAAGAGTTAGACCACAAAAACTTTACCTTTTTCTGAGTCACCTTAGTAAGTGGTGCAACTATGACAGAAAAACTCTCTATGGATCTTCTGTAATAACCCGCTAAACCCAAAAAGCTCCGAATTGAAGTCATGGGTCTGGGCCATGTCCTCACTGCCTCAACCTTTTAGGGATCAACTCGAATCCCCTCACTAGACACAATATGCCCCAAGAAAGCAATAGCATTCAACCAGAATTCACAGGTGATTGGCATGGTCCTCCTCACTTTAGGAGTAGATCAAGATGTCATCATAAAAACTATGACAAATAGGTCTAGGAACTGATGGAAAACCCTGTTCATTAGGTTCATGAAAATTGCAGGAGCATTAGTCAACCTGAAGGACATGACCAAGAATTCATAATGACCATATCTATTTCGAAAAGCTATTTTAGGAATGTCTGACTCCCTAACTTTCAACTAGTGATAGCCCAACCGAAGGTCTATTTTAGAAAAACACTTAGCACCCTAAAGCTGATAAAAAAGGTCATTGATTCTAGGAAAAGGATATTTATTTTTAACTGGGACCTTATTCAACTGGTGATAATCTATGCACATACGCAGGGAACTATCTTTCTTCCGCACGAAGAGTACAGGTGCACCCCAAGGAGAAACACTAGGTCTGATAAAACCTTTATCTAAGAGATCTGCCAGATGTTCTTTCAATTCTTTTAACTCTGCAGAATCCATCCTATATGGAAGAATAGAAATAGAATGGATATCAGGCAATACATCAATGCCAAAATCTATCTCCCTATCAGGTGGAATTCATAGGAGATCATCTGGAAAAACTTTTGGGAATTCATTCACTACAGGAACAAACTAAAGAGGAAGACTTTCAGTGTTATAATCTTTAACCCAAATAAGATGATACAAGAAACCTTTGGAAATGAGTTTATGGGCCCTGAGATAAGATATGAAGTGCCCCCTAGGTGCTAAAGAGTGCCATTCCCACTCTATTGTTGGCTCATTCAGAAAAGAAAAAGTAACCTTCCGAGTTCTACAGTCTAGTGTAGCATAACATGAATGAAGCCAGTCTATCCCTAGGATAACATCAAAATTAACCATATCAAGATCTATAAGATCTGTCACAGTATCACAGCTAAGAATAGATACTACACAATTTTTATATATCCTCCTAGCCACAACAGAATCACCCACCAGAGTGGAAACAAACAAGGATTGGTAATAACTTCGGGCTCAAACCAAAACCAACAGCCACATATAGGGTCACATAAGATAAGGTAGACCCAGGATCAAGCAACACATATACATCACGGGAAAAGATTGGTAACATACCGGTGACCACATCTAGAGAGGCCTATGCCTCCTGGAGGTTGGTCAAAGAATATAGCTGGTTGCGACCGCTCTTAGCAGCCGAAATGGCTCCCTTCTGAGGTACTGGTGTAGAAGAATTTGTCTGTGACTTGGCTCCCCCAACATTACCTCCTATATCAGGGAAATCTCTCTGAAGGTGTCTGATAACGCTCAAACTACAGCTCTCGTAAGAGTGTAAGCGGTCGTTGTCAAATATAGAACCCAACTGGGTTGGGTATCGATCCCACAGGGAATAGCCGGTCAATAAGTAAGCAAAGATTATTAGACTTTTGGTGCAAGTCTCGTAAAAAGGGGGATTTTAATGTGCAAATAATGTAAACAAAATAGTAGAGTAAAAACAGAAAATAGCAACGTGAAAAGAAAGAATATTTAGTAAGATGTCAATCAATGAGAATTGAGAGTTGGGGTTATGTCCACCTTATGAGTTATACGTCTCTATTGGCTATGAGTTATGCGGAATTCAGACATGCATGTGCTTATAGAGAATTGTATTCTATGGTAAATCCAGGCGTCTTTCGACCTATCAAGGATTATTTCACTTTAACTCTTTTGAGCTTAAAGCGTATCTAACGGTACAAATTCTCCAAGAGGATAATCCAATTACGGCACTAACTTTTTAATAGGGGTTGGTGCCCTATTACCTTGACATTATCTCTTTTCCAGACATATAACTTTTCTTTCGAACAATTTAATGCTATACTGGCGTATTCTAAGTGTTTGCAACCACAAGAATTTGCATTAAGATGAAGAGAATAATGATATAAGCAGCATACGTGTCACGAATTCACAAACTCATAGTAATAGAGAAGTTTAGCTACTCATGAGTGCAATAGAAATCACAATAGACATTATTATTATACCACAATAAAGATCTCACGTGTAGTATGGTGTGGTATGTCTTTAGGCGTGAATTCCTTTTAGAATAGTGTTTCTCTTGTTGTGGAAATTAAGAATCGAATAGATGAAGAGAAGTGAATAGAAGAATTAATTGAAAGGTAAGATGAATAGAAGGATTAAAATTGTTCGGATAGTGGAGGAACGAATTAGAAGTATAATGAATTAAAAATCTCTAGCAAAATAGGGTATTTATAACACCCATATCCTATTCCTACTAAGCTACTGCATTACTTAACCCAATCCTACTGGGTAACTGCATCATTATCCTATTCCTAATAAGTTACTTCTAGTCCCCAAAGTCTTTAGAATTGTTGTTTTTGCCCGGGACAGGTTTCCCATGCGTCACTTTTGGTCCTTAGCGTCCAAGCTTTCCCTTCCTTCTTTCTTGAAGCTTCCTTTGGCGTCAAGTTATCCATAAAATGCTGAATTCTGCATCATTTATACCTGAAAACTTGCTAATCACGTTTGTTAGCTCACTTACAGAAAAAAGGACTAAAAGTGCATGAATTATATAGTTTGTCCTCAAAACTTAGCTAAAATATGGGTAAAATATAGTACTTTAGGCATGTAAATTCGCCTATCATCAACATCCCACACTTAAAGCTTTGTTCGTCCTCGAATAAACTATCATGTCCATCTAAACATCTACTTAGGGTTTCACAGTAACAACACAAAATATTCATCAAGACAGGCACAACAATTATCAACAAAGAGTAGTTTTCTGATCATTAGTAGAAACAATTCAACCTCCAACAAGACTCGTGATGATGGTTAATTCGTATTCAAAAGTTAAGGCATAAAGAATCATACACAACTACCCAAAACTCATCAACCATGTGTGTCTCATAATATGTTACCCATAATCACTCATAAGCATAGTATATTTGTCGAAGCATGGGTGTACGAGTATCCTTGATCTCGCTCTCACAAAGAATTCATATGCTGCAACTGATGACCATAGGCTTGCCCTTAGTGTAATGCTCCACTAAATATCAGAATGCTAAGCTTAAGATCAAATAGGTCTTTTGCTGGTTGTAATGTAGGCTAAGGGACGGGTAGGACTATTTTGGCCAGAAATAGTGACTATGTTCCTAAGCGCTTTAATATATCTCATTATGTCATTAACATTTTCTTTCAAACAACCCTTCTACTTTCTTTTATTCTACCACCCCTTCTCACCTCTTTTGTTTTTCAACTTTAAACATAACTAACTTTTTAGTTTTCTTTTCCTTTTTCTTTTCATAACACACCTCTTATGATAGCAATTCTTTTTCATAACAAATTCAAGCACAAATACATTCTAAGGCATCATACTCACCCAATTTCCTCTTATTTTGTCACATAACTTTACAATTTAAAATGATTAGGAATTTGGATCAAATTATGGTCTGGAAAAAATGGATTAGGCTTATATATGAGGCTATCAAAGAAAATAGGCTTAAAGGCTCAAAAGAGTTGACTAGGATAATGTCCACGGGTAGGTAAAACAAAGGTAAACAATTACAGGTTTCCAAAGAAATGCCTAAATCATCTCCTAAACTCACACTCTTTATTTCGCTTCACACACACACCAGGCAAGTTCTAGCATCAGCCACAAACACATAATATACTATATCCTCACACACACAAGGCACATGGTCGACTTTATTGGGAGTAGTATAGACTCTTGATCCAACTGATGAAGGAATTAAACCACACACTTATCACATAATGAGTCACACTTAGAGCCTAAACGTCTCAATAATAATAATTTTATCACAGACTCTTGTCATAATATCATGTTGCCTATCAGAATAATTTCATGCAAAGTTACGTTAAAAAAAAATTTTACTACTAAAAAAAACAATATTAACTACTAAAAAAAAACATAAATGCAAATGCAGATAAAGAAGTATAGCATGCAAATACCAGCACCCCACACTTAGATGGGACACACTGCCCTCAGTGGAAAATAAATAAGAAGAACCTGGTTAGTCGGACTCCTCCTCTATGTTTGGGGTCATACCCCCTTCGTCGGAATCATCATTGGAGTCGTCATCATCAAAATTTTCCTCTACGTTGGAGTCTGGCATTCTACGATCATCATCGGTTGGCACATCATCATCAAAAGGTTCTTCAAAGTATACACCTACTCCACACATAACCTTCGCATGCTCATTCATTGGGTAGTCATAATTCAACTGTTGGAGCTCTGCAGCAGTTGGAACACGACCCCCGCTCATCATTGTAAACCTCGTCATGCCATATAAGTAGCGGAAGAAGCTTTCATCGCGAGCATGCCTTTCTGAAGTGGTAAGGTTGACACCATGCATGGATTCAACGTCTTTAACCTTTGTGAGGTCAACCTTCTTCGGGTTATGTTTGAGTTTATGATCAGCAGGTTCCTATTCGATGTCTTCCTTCCTTAATATTGCAGTCAACAGGTTGCCAAAGCTGAAGTGGGGCCTCTTGTGTAGCCTAGCTTTCCGCATTGTAGATCGAATAATTGCCCCAATGTTGATAGGGACATTCGTCATTAATGCGTATACCAAGCACACTCTATCTCGTGTTATCTTTGTGTACTAGGTCCCTGGAATTAGGCAAGAGTTGACTATTCGCAGCCATATCCTAGCTTCCCCATTCAAAGAAGTATATGGGAAGGTGTTGTGTCGACCGGTGTCCTTGTGTCTACTCCACCGTGCCATAGATCTTGTTCCACAAAGTGTGTGTCAAATAGCCCTGTACGGAGGTCTGTTATATAGCTCCTTGAGTGTTGATGGATCAACGGTAGGCAAACCTAGAAAGGAGTTGAAGAACTCTGCATTTAGTTGCAAAACTTGGCCCCGAATCTTGACTTCACTCCCTGTGGTTTTTGGTGACCAGTTGGCATAGAATTCTCTTGTTAAATCGAGATTTCATTCTCCCATATCTCGAAAGATGAAATCAAGATGTAACGTCATTATCTTGGCCAACATACGAGGTTCTTTCTTTGCTAGGCTTTCCTTGTGTATCAACTCCACATGAACATATTTTCTCTCTTTATTGTTCCTATACCACTCCTTTGATTCCTCCTCTAGGACCCATTTAATTCCGAACATGCGGCGTGGTACTTGCATCGAGGATAATTCTCCTTGCTCTTTTCGTCCTCTTTTCTTGCCTTTTTGTGAAGTGGTTTCTTTATCTTTGCCTTGTCTTGCTTTGGGTGCTATTGTACCTGAGATTATAATGATAGTCAAGTTAGCATCATCTCGGTGGATACAATCAATAAACAGGCAGTAGTGGCACCACCCCACACTTAGTTTGTTAGCATCAACTAGTGAAGTGAAAGTTTGTCGATTACTCAGACTTCATCGATACACGTTTTAGGTGCTATATTCCAACAATATAATCAGTACAGTCATACTTCTTGAAATCGTGGCAATACTTTCATGTTTGATATATCAAGACTACTACATAGAGATTGAATCAAGGTATAGCATCTAGAAATAATCACAACCTCATATGTTGGTAGTCAACCATAATTCTTATCTCGATGAACAAGTCATTCCAACATGTAAGCTTTCTATTGACAAGATTATGCAATTTTCTTGACCATGTCAATTCCGCAAAAGTATGACAGTGCATCAAAATCAAATACAAGTTGGGAACAAGTTAAGATCATCCTTACGTATTCGTTCACTCACTTAGTTGTATCACAACAATTCAATCACATTCAAATCACCAATATTACTTCAATTCATAATAGGTGCAGTAGTGTAGTACTTACGGAATATAAATGAAGAACAAAGAAGTACTTACTTGATTGATGCCTTTGGAGATGTTCTTGTGAAGTAAAAGAGCAAAAGGAAAATATTTGAGAGGGTTTGGAGAGGTAGGCGGCTCTTATGCTAGGTTTACAATGTATCTTTGGTCTAAGAATAAGTTCCTTATTTATAGGACAAGCTTGGGTCATGTTTTGACCCATTTAAAATCGGATTTGTAGACAAAAAGTGACCATAGGCGGCGCCTAATTCTTTGCCTATGCTTGGCATATGCGGCGCCTTTTGCAAAGCATTGTTGAGCATAGGTGGTGCCTATGCCATGGAATTGTTAGGCATAGGCGGCGCCTATTCCATGACATATGAGATTCAGACACAAAAGGCATTGGCATAGGCGGCGCCTATGCTATGGCATTCTTAGGCATGGGCGGCGCCTATGCTATGGCACTCTAGAATCCGAGAGCTTAGGTCATAGCATAGGCCTTGCCTTGTTCGTGGCCTAGATTTACATAAGCAATGCCCAATCCATAGCCTTTTGCTTCTTCATTCCTATCTTACCACCTTCAACATGCAATACTCTCAAATCGAAATTTGAAACCAATCTACTCCTTTACACCTCTTTCACCAGCATTTACTCAAAAACAATAAAAATGATTAGAACGATAGGTTGCCTCCCATCAAGCGCCTTAGTTTTGGTCATGGCTCAACAAAATCCTAAGAAAACAAAAACAATTAAAAACGATGGGTTGCCTCCCACCAAGCGCTTGATTTATTGTTGCGGCATGACATAGCTATCTCGATTACTTAGACTTCATCGAGATAGATGGTGCATCGTTTTCTGAATGGATTCAGACGACGCTGATACTTGCTTGTAGGCCTGCAGTCTTCTTGGAGATGACCCTTGTGTATACATACCTCAGGAAAGATACCAATTATATCATTAATAGACCAACCCATAGCTCTCTTGTACCTCTTCAGAGCAGAGATTAGAGCCTCTACGTGCTGTTCACTTAAATCATCGGCCACACTCACTGGAAGTGTATTTCCACTTCCTAAGAACGCATACCTTAGATAATTGGGGAGATCTTTTGATTCTAGCACTGGTGGCTATTCAATGGAAATCTTCGCTGTTGGTGATGGTTGATTCTTAAGATCAAGGTCCGGCTGCTTAGGAGTATGAGAATAGGACTCTATTTTTGTTAGATCACACATAGTTTCTTTATAATCTTCATCGTCCTCATGCTCAACATTCAGTAGTGCAGCAGACAATGGTTCAACAGTAAGCTATTTCTCTACAGATACTGCTTTCTTATCCTCATAATGAACGTCAGCTACAGAGAACACATTCATATCGCTGGGCTGCTTCATTTCTTTGCATATATCAAAGCGGACCACTTTGTCATTCAACCAAAATAAAAGCTCATTAGCTCTCATGTCAATAACCACACTTCCTGTTGCAAGGAAAAGACGTCCCAAGATTATGGGAACTTCAGAATCCACCTCACAATATAGAATAACGAAGTCTGCAGGAAAGATGAATGAAGAAACCTTCACCAACACATCATTCAAGATACCCACAGGTCATTTTACCGACCTATCAGCCATCACGAGCCTCATATTGGTTGGTGTCGGATCGCTTAACCCCAACTTCCTATAGACGGATAGTGGCATCAAATTGATGCTAGCACCCAGATCGCACAATGCCTTGGTAAAATTCAAAGATCCAACAGTGCAAGGAATATTGAAGGCACCAGGGTCGGCCTTTTTCTGAACTAGCGATCTTGTAGCGATTGCACTGCAATGGTGAACATTATCTGCCGTCTCATAGCTTACCGCCCGCTTCTTTGTTAAAAGATCCTTCATGAATTTTGCATACCCAGGCATTTGCTCTAGTGCCTCCACCAACGGAACATTAATGGTCAGCTGCTTTAACATCGTCATGAATTTACTGAACCTTGTATCATCCGCCTTCTTCTTCAATCTTTGAGGAAAAGGTGGTGGTGGAAGTGGAATTGTTTTCTCCACAGCTTTCTTCTCCTTTTCCTTCCAAATTTCGGTCTTTTCAAGCTGCAAACTACTAGGGGTGACGTCATGGACGTCTTGGTCAGCTTTTATGGCGTCCTCATCTTCTTTATTTTTGTCTAGTTGCTTGCTGTGGGATGAATTTTCCAGCACCTTACCACTCCTAGAAGTAATAGCCATGCATGATCCATCGTTCCTTGGATTTTGCACAGTGTCGCTAGGTAAAGTATCAGCCTTTCTTTGATTTAGTGCTGCTAAAAGTTGGCTTAATTGCTGCTCTATTTGTTTTATTGAAGTGGAATGTGAGTCAACCAATTGCTTCATCGAGGACAAATCATGTATTACCTCCGTTACTCCTGCGCTGGTTGCCTCCACTCCTTTCAATAGTTTAGCCATCATATCTTCCATATTTCTAGAACCATATGCAGTGGCATCACGTCTTCCTGGGGGAACATACAGACCACTATTATCATTCTTGTTCTTCCAACTACCTTGGTCCTTGTTTCCAAATTTATCATAATAGTTCTGACCTTGGTTTCCTTGGGCATTGCCTCGGAAACCCCCCTGATTGTTCAAGTAGTTGGCTTCTTCTTCCGAATCAGATTCGTCTTTTCCTTTTGACGCAATAGGTTTGACTTTTTTAGTCTTCCCTGATAATAGATTCTTTGTAAGAAGATCCACTTGTGTTTTCATGTGCGCCATATCTTGATCGCGTTCTTCTTCTCTTCTCTTTTGGTCTGCAGTCATGCCAATAGATAAAGTGGGGATTGCTACCTCAGAATCCCTGGTATGCTAAGCTCTACTTTGCTTCGTCATCCAATCTAGCATATTGCCTGCCTGACCAAAGGTGAGGTCCATAAATGATCCTCCAACCGCATTATCCACCACTGGTTTAGTTATTGAATTCAAGGCTCTGTATAGTATCTCCATTAGGTGGACATTGGTCATATGGTGGTTTATCCACCTCATAAGCTTCGTCATGAATCTTTCCCTTGTTTCATAAAGGGCTTCAGTTGGAAGATGACGAAAGTTGCTGATTTGATCTCTCAACTGTGCTCTTTTGGATGGCGGAAAGAATCTTTCTAGAAAAGCGTCTTTCAATTTCCTCCAATTTGTAATAGAAGCAGGAGTCAGCCCATTCAACCCTAGAGTCGCTTCTCCAGATAGAGACAATGGAAATAAGCGTAATCGAATTGTATTCTAACCAATGCTAGGATTGTCAAAAGACTTGCATGTAGAAATAAAGTTGATCAGATGCATATTCGGATCATTGCCTGCTAGTCCACCAAATAATCCTTTGAGTTGCAATAACTGAATCATGGTGCTAGTGATGTTGAACTTGGCTCTGGGTGCCAATGGCGGAAGAATAATGGCTCCTATGGCTCCGGATCCATCAAGATCATCATCATCATCGTCGAATGCTGGTTGCACGGGTCAGCGTTCATGCCAAAACCTAGCTTGACGAAATCTTCTGTTTGCAGGTGTTGCTATCTCAGCATCACGCCTAGGGTTTAGTAACTCATCATCACCTAGATACTCATCGCCAGGATTTGTTGCTCGCCCAGGGTTATCAATATTTTGTTGATGCACTTGAGTGGAGGCTAGGGCAGCTAGTCTCGCTTGTTCCTGTTGAGCAGCCAATCTTTCAATCTCCTGTTGTGCCTCCATTCTGCCAATACGTTGTGGTTTAGGATTGATAGGTAATAACGGTTGACCAGAACTTCGAGTATGGGGCATGTACTGAATAAAAACCTGCAGAAAACAAAAACAAAAACTAAAAGTAAAGTACAAGAATCTCTTACCAAAGGGTCTAGTAATTATCACAAACTTAGTTGACAACCGTATTCCCCGGCAACGGCGCCAATTTTTGATAACGCTCAATCTACATCTCTCATAAGAGTGTAAGCGATTGTTGTCAAATATAGAACCCAACTGGGTTGGGTATCAATCCCACAGGGAATAGCCGGTCAATAAGTAAGCAAAGATTATTAGACTTTTGGGGCAAGTCTCGTAAAAAGGGGGGATTTTAATGTGCAAATAATGTAAACAAAACAGTAGAGTAAAAACAGAAAATAGCAACGTGAAAAGAAAGAATGTTTAGTAAGATGTCAATCAATGAGAATTGAGAGTTGGGGTTATGTCCACCTTATGAGTTATACGTCTCTATTGGCTATGAGTTATGCGGAATTCAGACATGCATGTGCTTATAGAGAATTGTATTCTATGGTAAATCTAGGCGTCTTTCAACCTATCAAGGATTATTTCACTTTAACTTTTTTGAGCTTAAAGTGTATCTAACGGTACAAATTCTCCAAGAGGTTAATCCAGTTACGGCACTAACTTTTTAATAGGGGTTGGTGCCCTATTACCTTGACATTATCTCTTTTCCAGACATATAACTTTTCTTTCGAACAAGTTAATGCTATACTGGCGTATTCTAAGTGTTTGCAACCACAAGAATTTGCATTAAGATGAAGAGAATAATGATATAAGCAGCATATGTGTCACGAATTCACAAACTCATAGCAATAGATAGTATCTCATAAGGCTTCCATAACCCCAACAGAGAAGTTTAGCAACTCATGAGTGCGATGGAAATCACAATAGACATTATTAATATACCACAATAAAGATCTCACGTGTAGTATGGTGTGGTATGGCTTTAGTCGTGAATTCCTTTTAGAATAGCGTTTCTCTTGTTGTGGAAATTAAGAACCGAATAGATGAATAGAAGTGAATAGAAGAATTAATTGAAAGGTAAGATGAATAGAAGGATTAAAATTGTTCGGATAGTAGAGGAATGAATTAGAAGTAGAATGAATTAAAAATCTCTAGCAAAATAGGGTATTTATAACACCCATATCCTATTCCTACTAAGCTACTGCATTACTTAACCCAATCCTACTAGGTTACTGCATCATTATCCTAATCCTAATAAGTTACTTCTAGTCCCCAAAGTCTTTAGAATTATTGTTTCTGCCCGGGACAGGTTTCCCATGCATCACTTTTGGTCCTTGGCGTCCAAGCTTTCCCTTCCTTCTTTCGTGAAGCTTCCTTTGGCGTCAAGTTATCCATAAAATGCTGAATTCTGCATCATTTATACCTGAAAACTTGCTAATCACGTTTGTTAGCTCACTTACAGAAAAAAGGACTAAAAGTGCATGAATTATATAGTTTGTCCTCAAAACTTAGCTAAAATATGGGTAAAATATAGTACTTTAGGCGTGTAAATTCGCCTATCATCAGTGTCCCACCTGACCGCAAGAATAACAATTTCTCCTCTCGAAGTAACACTTTCCAAGATGATTCTTCCTGCAGGTGTTACAATGGGGAAAAGATCTACCAGGCTATACCACATTGCCCTACGATTGAGTATCCTGAGCTCTGGGTCCCTGACTAGTCTAAACACTCTGAGATCGCTTATCAACTGGGGTTTTGGGCGCTGGGGTGCTAGCTGTAGACTGTGCCTTGCCCCAAAGCTTCTTCTTTTGCCATTTACCGCCCTAGTTACCCTCTGTGGCTGACTGTGGTTCTGAATCGTTGTTCTGGATCTCTTTGCCTACCTATCTTTCTCTCTAGATTCTGACATTTTCTTTTTCTTATCTTCTACCTATTGTATATGGACTGACAGTATAGAAAAGTCCACCTCTCTATTTAGCATCGCCTCTTGACATTCAAGTGATAGATCATCGGAAAGGTTGGATGCAAATTTCCTCATCTAGGCCCTCATATTTCCAGTCATTTTTGGTGCATAACGAGCCTATTGATTAAACTTTAGAGTGTACTCATGAACACTCATCTTCCCTTGTTTAAGATTTATGAATTCCTCTACTTTGGTTTCCCTCAACTCTAGAGGAAAGAATCAATCAAGAAAAGCTCCCGCAAACTTGTCCCTAACTATGGGCTCAGAACTCTCCCCTTTTGCATTCTCCCACTCGTTGTACCATTGGTTTGCTACATCCTTAAGTTGGTACGCTACTAACTCAACCCCTTCCACCTGATCCACATGCATAACTCTGAAAATCTTCTCTATTTCATCTATGAACTCCTGGGGTCCTCTTTTACTTTAGTACCAAAAAATTTGGGCAGATTTATTCTCATGCCCTAGCCCACCCTAGTGGCCTCATAAGTGACAGATGCAAACCCAACATCTTATGACCTCAGAGTCTGTGCGGTTACCAACTGTCAAGCATGTGAATGGACTGCCTGAATTTTGCATTAGATATGTCCCTGTGAGAAGACTGGGGACGATTAATATTTGTCCTCGGAGCTCGAGAAGGACTGTCGGGACTAGAGATACTCCCGGAGTAGGAATAGGTTCTAGGGTGTGGGCTCAATTACAGGTCCACATGCAATGAGTGGGGAGTACTTCATCATCCTGAGTATCCTGGTTGCTGGAACGACGAGGAGGCATGACTGTTTTCAGAAATACAATGGATCACTGATTAGGGGGCAGTTCTAATTCAGACTCTAAAGCACGAACTGAATCACAAAGAGGGGAAACACTTTCCTAAATGCCTAGTAGCTTCTTGCTTATAAGTGTGGCGCGCTACACACCTATAAACAAGACTCTACTTGACACGATTTTGTAGACACCCTGGGACCGTGAACCGTGCTTTGATACCAAGTTTGTCACGACCTAAACTAGGGTCTGGCCATGAAGGACATCCGACCATGAAGGCCCGTATGTCCCACTCTATCTGGTAATTATGCACAACGTTCAAATAATAAAAGTGAATGCCGAATTATTAATTGAATATGGAAATATGGTCATACTCTGAAATTAGTTTAACAATGAAGGAAAACTCTAAGAATATCTAAATAATATCTAAATTAGTCTGTAAAATCTCTACTAAATCTCAAAACAATACTATCTGAAGTCTGGGAAAAGGTCCCCAGTAGACCAAAACTATAGAATGATGAATATCTGTAAGACGTTAGGATTTTTGGAATATAGAAGGCTCTCCACTGCACAATCTCTTCTGTTGTCTGAATTATCTACTGCTTATCTTGACCCTTAGATTGTGATTCAAACCTGAGAGGTTGGAGGGGAACGGGGGTCAATACAGATGTACTATTACGTAGAGATAATCCAAAATAGTTATTTATAATCAACATATATGAGAGGAACTTAAAATAGTTCATAAACATATCATATAGTAAGAAATCACATGGGTATTTTAAAGACTTTAAAACCATGACTCACTCTTTGTCTTACTTTTTAGGTAGATGGTACACCCTACAATCTGTAATTCCATGGGCTATATGAAATCCGCCCTTGACTCGACGGCCATGCCCCCAATCCAAGTTTGTCGCAAGGATCGGAGTATCTATAAGGGGGACACGCAAGATCATACAACAGGATGCCAAAATCCCTAATCAAGTCAACATGTCATGGTAGTGCACAAGATGACAAAGTAGGGCACCTAACCATAGTCCTAATTTGGGACAACATGGATCAAGGTACAAAAGATCACAAAGCATGGTACCATAATCCCGTGTCGGCAAATCACGGTTTCTAGCATAGAGTCTTTCAACTCGTACTTTCTTCGGGTAACTATCTAACTCTCTTAAATCAAACTCTAACTCTTTCATGGCATACATTTATATGGTATCGCCATACCATTGACTTGCAAGTAACAGTACCACATCAATTCTCCAACTTTTCATGCCATTTACAACATCCACATATATAAAACTTTCACACACATCAAACACATGCACCATGGTTCTCAACATGTAATATTTTCAAGAAACTTTATCATTTATGAGTAATATCATGTCAATTTAAAAAACCCATGCCCTCGATGGTTTAACATAAGTATAGTGTGGGGTATAAAACATTATCATGCGGTATTTAAGGAATTCACAATTCATATACATCGCACCTTTTCGAAATTCAGATCACATGTTCACAATTCAACAATTGAAATATATGCAAGCCAACAACCCTATGATATTTCAATATTTCTTTCAAAACCATATCACAAAACATGTTATTTATATTAAAACATAACCCCACTTGTGAAAACATATGTATGTGTAAATATAGTAAGGTCTTGTGTAAATTCTTTTCAAAATCATGCCCGTGAAATTTGGGAAAACCCCACATACCACTATTTTAAAAAGTAAATGGATGATTCTTGCAGTCTACGATGCGAGGATTCCAAATCTCCAATTACCTTCTAAAACCCACGGTTAAATCTTAAGCTACGAGGATTTTTAGTTTGAAACCCTAATGAATTTTCTTGAGAGATTTTGATGAAAATAAACTTACTTTGGGGTTCTTGGGATTAAACTCCCACGTTAGAGATGATAACGGTTTGAAGAAGTACCATTTTTACCCTTAATGAGACGGAGTAAAAATATAACTTGTGCCTGATTTTATGGGCCACCGAAAAATGCCACAATCGCGGTGGCTCACTGGAAATTGCCAATTGGAAAATTGTCTCACTTCATAAAGTGCCACGATCGCAGAGTCTCACTGGAAATTTATGAATGCAAAATTGGGATTCCCCCGCGATGCGCTAAACTCCTGAATGATGAGGTTTTATGACTAGCACATAAAATAGCCATAACTCCCTCATCGGGTGTCCGTTTTGGATCAATCTTAATCAACAAAAAGCTTATTCAGTCACCTATGTTATGAAAAGTTAAAATTTAAAGAATTTCACAGGGATTTGAGTATGATTCACTCTAGAAGCCCATGCTTAATACTTTTAGGGACAAATTTTAGCTTGGAAACTTTTGGGGCGTTACATACATAACCTGTAACTCCATCATCTGCATCTCAAGATCATAGGAATTCAACTAAATAAAAGAAGTCTCCAACATGGATGAATGACCTTGTCTCTAAGAATACAAAGAAGGCACCTCATGCTCTTGTTATTCATGTGTTATATGATAAACTGTCTTAGTCTTATAAGAGTTATGTGTTGAAAACATCATATGTTACTGAGCCTTAAAACTACTCTAAGGCCTGCAAAGATCCTAGATGGGTGGAAGCAATGAAGAATAAAATAGAGGCCTTAAATTCCAATCACACGTGGGAGATTATTCCCCTTCCTAAAGGTAAGAATTCTATTGGTTGTAGGTGGATATATAAGGAGAAATATGAAGCTTCAGGTAAAGTTGAGGGGTTTAAATCTAAACTTGTAGAAAAGGGCTATGGATAAAGAGAAGGGATTGGTAATAAAGAAACCTTCTCACCAGTTGTGAAGATGAAAACAGTAAGAACAGTTCTTGCTACTGCTGCAAAGAAAAACTGGTTTATCCATCAAATGAATGTCTATGATGTATTCCTAAATGGTGATCTCACTGATGAAGTATACATGTAATTGCCTCAGGGATTTGCCAATTATGGGCAGAATGTAGTATATAGACTGACCAAATCCATATATGGCTTAAAGCAAGCACCTAGACAATCGAACACATAACAAGTCTTATTGAGGTCTCAGTTTTTTCAAAGCCAATATGATCTATATTTGTATATAAGGACACCAGAAGAAATTACTTACTTTGGTACTTGTGTATGTTGATGACATGCTAATCACTGGTGATAACTTGAAACTGATAGAAGATGCAAAGGTTATTCTACAACAAATCTTTAAGATGAAGGATCTAGGTGAGTTAAGAACCTTTCTTGGCATAGAATTTGCAAGGTCAAGCAAAAGGATACTAATGCACCAGAGAAAGTACACTCTAGAACTACTATCAGAGTTGGGACTAATAGCATCAAAACCAGTGGTCACTCCTACGGAGTACAATGTCAAACCGACTTCAAAAAAGTTTGATGATCATATCAAATAGTTAAAAACTATTGATGACCCTCTTGCAGATCAAGGTGCAAATCAAAAGTTGATTGGCAAGCTACTATACTTAACTATGACTAGACATGATATTACATTTAGTGTAGAGACACAAAGTCAGCTCCTACAAGAACCAAATAAGTTTCACATGTATGCTGAAATTAGAGTTGTAAGATATATTAAGAATCAACCTAGTCAGGGTGTATGTAACACCCCACATTTTTTTGGGGGCTAAAATTCAAATTGTAGTTCCAACACATATGGATCAGAACCAAATAATTCCTTGTTAATATATGTTCTATGATCAATCCTACTGTGTGGTAATATCTTTAAATATGAATTAAGGTCACAAAAAATATCCTAAATCAAAGACGAGTTGAAAACTTTTCAATCGATTAAATTTTAGTGAATATTTAAACTTGGGTAAATATACAACGACCGTTACTCCTAATAGACAATGAGTTATGTGTATTACTATATACAAAATGAAAGACCTTCGAGTCTTCTTTCCAACTCAACTTGTTTTACCTTAATCCAATATCGTAGTATAAAGTTATGCCTGTTTTACCAAAAGGTCTTCGTCACCCAAGTAGGGGCCGATCTGCACTAATATAACGTTTTTAAAATGGGTATATTGGCACTTTCCTCACCACAATCTCCTCCTCATGAATTAAATCATAACATAAGTGTTATTATTTATATTTTATTAGTTTTAAACATCTCATAATCCTATCTACTGTCAAGAACAAGAAAAAATTTAGGATTTCTTTCAAGGCTAGATTTCAAGCTAATTCAAATAACTTTTCATCAAAAAAGTATGTGGGACTATCCTACAACTTTGTAAGCATATTTTACTGTTTTATTACGTTTAAAAGCATGAGATTTATTATATGTAAAAGGGTTTTGAAAATTGTTTGAATAGCAAGAATCATCTACCCATTACAGGAAAAGTATGTGTGTTTTCTCATGAAGTTTTTCACAAATCCGAACAAGCTTCATGTGCACATGTATCTTGGGTTTGAAGAATTAAATTGAGAGCATGAATTATGAATTTCCTCTTTCATTATGATACCAATTTGAATTAAGGTATTAGGGATTGTTGAATTGCATGGTCTAAAATATGGGTTAAAGGTTTTGTTATCAAGTATGGATTTAACATGGACTGGTTTAAAAATGATAGAATGTTTGGTTGATATATATGCACTTTTACTATTAAACTAAAGATGTTGCATGTGAAATATGAAAGAGTTGGCCACTTTATGAGAAAAATCTTGAAAGTACAATGCTTTGCATAAGTTTTTTGTGTTCCTACGAAAAGAATTTTCATATGTTGTCTAAATATTTTGGTGGTCATTAATGTATTCATGAGTAAGAAAAGGGCTTTGAGAAGTTATGATATGAAACAGCTTGCAAGTCTAGGTATGATGATACCTAATTACGAAGAGCCCTCAATATAAAATAAAGGTATGTTTAAGTTTGTAACATAATCATGATTTTTAAGAACTAAAAATGGGATCAAGAGAGTTAGATAGTTACCCAAAGAAGGCATAATTTCAAGTAACTCATAGCCAAAAAATGTATTTTGCCGGTGCGGGTTTTATGAAATGACATGTCAATAAGGAGGAATGTCTCTTCATAGTATGATGTGTTAGTAAGGAGGCACAATCTTCCATGACCTAGCATGTCAATAAGGAGTTATGCTTCTGCTTATTACATAATCCAATCCTAGCGGAAAACTTGGATTGCGTGCTTAGCCGCCGAGTTAAGGGTGGATCTCATATAGCCTGTGGAATTACAGAAATGTAGGGTGTACCACCTAGCTCAGAATGGAGTTTTACAAGTTATATGCATAGTTTTGAACTCTTCATATTATGCCCATGTGTTTTTAGTTATTATATGTTAAACTATTTTTGTGAAATGCTCTCAACTATATTTTATAATTATATATTATTTTGGATTGTTTTACATACCAATACTTTCGAGTATTGACCCCCTATATTTCATTTTATGGGATTCAGTCCCATGGTCCATCACATCAGTTGTTCATATGAGATAATGATAGAGTTGGTGAGCCCTCTGTCTTTTCGGAAGGCATGTTATTCAAATGTTTATCTAATTTAGTATATGATCCAGTTGGGGCTTTAATTTGTTCTGGCCTAGACAGTTAGTGTTCAATGGAGGCTTCATAGATGGAAGTGAAGCATTGTACTGTCACATTTTGTCAGCAAGGTTGTATTATAAATGTTCCTTAAATTTTATTATGTCTTCTGCACTTTGATTATGTATGGATTAGACTAATGATAGTACACTTATGGGTCTCTTAAGCCTTTGAGGTTTGAGATGCCCGTCGTGGCCAGGGCCTCAGTTTGGGTCATAACAAGCTTGGTATCAGAGCACGGTTTATGGTACCAGGGTGTCTACGAAGTCGTATCGAGTAGATTCATTTTATGGGTGTGTAACGTGCCACACTTATAAGGAGGAATCTACGAGGAATTTAGAAGATGTTTCCCATTCTTTCATATTGTAGATCGTGCCTTCTGTTGTTTATATGGAAGTTATCCAAATCCTCTCTTTACTCTAATTTTATTAGCTATGTCTCATTGTTGAGTCAATTCAAGTGCAGAAGATTAGAGTTTATATGACCTGGTCCTTTATAATTGAGTCATAAACGATTATGAAATGGCACAAGGACTTGAGAGAAATCCATCAGTGCTTTAAGGTGAATTGCTTTGAGTGTATACCTTTATCCTGGTCAAATCATGCTTTTCAGCTTGAGGTATGAAGTGGAATCAGTAAATGATAGGGTGTCATGACTTATTGGTAGTAAAATAGTCCAAAGGTTAGTGATATGGAGTCTCAATTTTAGGAGTTAGAGTGAGGACTACTTTTGCATCTATAAGCTAGTTTTAGTTGTATAACCGTTGATTAAGGGATGGGTTTCAATTTTATAGTGATAGACTAATGTGGTTATTTATAGATTGTATGGTAGTCTATGAAGAAAGTGACTGGCTATGATTATTATTTATTCAAAATAGGGAAGGATCTCAAAATGGATAGTTATGGTGGTTGTGGAAATCATTTATAGGTTTTGAGAGAAAAGGGGTAGATTAGTCAATAAGTTATGGGTAGAGACTCATTGGTGTAAATGGAATATGAAGGTAGTGTAAATGTATGTCTGGGTAAGTAAATATGATATGATAAAGTGGAAAATATTAATAAGATCGTAATGGGTTATATTATAAGATTAAAATCGAGTGTCCCTATTATGTGAATTTACCCTCCTTGATTATATTTTTCTCTAGTAGGTGTAAACTAGTACTGCAACGTGAGAAGGTGTGTCGTAGGTTCTAAGCTATAGTAATAGTGTTGTGTAGTGAATGAACGTATGGGCCATAGTTGCGTGAATTAAGAGACTTGGATTGATTTCCCCATTTAATGGACTGATATAATACGTGGCATGCTTCATTAACGTTACATGATTGGTGTTAGACAATAGTCTTGAACTTTATATGTAGATTGTGGTGGTAAGAATAGTAGATTAAGATTAATGACGTGTATTTTATGGGAGTAGGTCAGTAGGCTAGATTTGATATGTTCAATAACCTAGGTTGGCAACTTGTGGAAACAAAATGAGTGGATAATTGTGAAATATGTGCACCTATGGACTGGTGTTAAAATGATAAATTGCGACTGAGTCATTAAGTGGATATGAGTATTAGGTTTTATAAGAGTAAGTTGAAGCAAGTAGAATGTTGTTAGAAATGGTTTTGTGTGTACAAGTGTCATGTATAACTAGCTCAAGTTCTTGAACTTCTTAAATAGAGAGGGTTAGAGAGTTGTTATATGGTGTTATTTAGAGATGAATTGAGGGAAATATAGATAGACAATGTGAGCTCTTGGTGTAGTTTTAAAAACTTTGTTAAATTATGAGGGTATACAGTTAAAGATGTAATGCTAGTATACAAAGTAATGAAGAATTGATTGTTATATATCAAAGAAGGTGAAATTGTATGCTTATCTAGCAAAGTAATGAAGAATTGATTGTTATATATTAAAAAAGGTGAAATTGTATGCTTATGAGAGTGTGAGTTATAGGGAGATGCTTATGGAACCTTGCAAAAGTTAAGATTAGTGTCCCTCAAACGTAGTGTCTTCATATTATAGTGCTCAGGAGAGTTTGGCATTTATGTATATAGTTATAACCCATTGTTCTGAGTGTTGCTCTTGTAGATTTAATGAGAGGATATGTCCTCAAGTTCAGGATGGTGACTTTGATCTAAGGGGCATATGATGGGTTAAGGTAGTTCCCAAATTTTTTCATGGTAACAGGTTTCAAGGAAGATTCATTATAAATCTATTCCTATTCAATCAAACTTCTCCTACTTCAATTTAAGAGGATATTCTACTCATTTCTTATGTATTGAAGTCATGCCTATGCCTATGGTTCGAGTTCTTTATACACTTATGTTTATGATCCGACCTCCAAACTAAAAACAATAATGTCCCATAGTAATCCAATCTTTCAAGTATTCAAGCTTTATTTAAGATGTTCTTGATCCATAAATCTGTGTCTCACATCATGCCTACTGCTAAGAAACTATGCTTTCTCTATGCTACCAATATATTTTACATCAGGATTAGCCAAAGCGATAAGGTTGCTCCAAGTAACTATCCCTGTCTCAATCGTTGACTTCATGAATTCTACTTTCATATTATACAACTCATGATATAGGCGCTCATGTTTCTCCCTGTGGTCTATCCTAAGAACTCATGTCGTGTTATGTTTATGCCTTAATGACTCTCTACTTTTGATCCAGACACTTGATATATGAAGCACCTCGTGTCTATTGTATTGTATCTTCACCTCATGCCCCACCTTGAGTAGTGCAATAAGTATAAGTTATAATCAAATAGTGTTACTCCCATTCATGATACTTATGATCGGGTCCCTCAATGACTGTCCGAATGATAGTATAATAGTAGTTATGGAAGAGTAGTAGTGACTTAGGTAGGGGGAGTAGATGTTCTTAAATGTGATAATTTTGATATGATCTTCTTAGATAAGGTTATAGGTGAAGGGGTAAAGAAGGAGATGAACTTTTGTTATGTGAAATAGTTTGGAAGGAGATATGTGGAGAAAATCTATGTGAGAGTGATTGAATTTTCTAGTCTTGGGGGGCAGGGGAGATTATGAAGTGGGTGTAGTAATGATAGGCTTGAATGTTGTTATTAATGATAATACAAACCCATGTACTGTCTGGTTAGTACTCCCTATATTAAAACCTGAAAGTTGTTTGATTATAGTGATAAGGTGAAGCAAGATTCTTAAAGAGGTGTAGACTATAGGGTCCCATAGCTTAAGCTAGCACCTTTTTACTCCAGGATAGGCTTCAATATGGAAGTAATAAGAAGTTAGACTTAAGCTCTTGTAGTTACATAATTAGCAGGAGAATTATAAGATTGAGATGTTGAAATGTGGTATTTATAGATGAATGAATAGTTGGGAAGCATCGCATATTTAAAGGCTATTAGGCATATCAATTGAGGTAGAGAATGCGTCTATTTTATTCTTATGTCTGTCTTGTACCAATCTTAATCAAGCCAAGGATACTTAGGAAAATTCATGCCTTACAATGTTATAATCATGTGTCGTAGAACACATGCCAAGATCATGTTTATGTAAAGTCTCGTTATATATTGATTTGAGCTTACATAATTTACTTGGTGATCCATGAAGCTTTTCTTGAATACCTACGTATGTTTCATTGTGGAGAATAACATTTACTAATGCGAGGCTACGTCCTTTATTCCATACTACTATAGATTCAACAAAGTCCTACCCATCATTCAAGGATGAATGATTCCAAGGGGGAGATAATGCAACACCCCGTATTTGTTTTTTTGGGGGGGCTAAAATTCAAATCATCGTTCCTATGGGTATGGATCCGAACCAAATAATTCCTTGTTAATATATGTGTGATTATCAATCCTTTAGTGTGGGAATATCTTTGAATATGAATTGAGGTCAAAAAAATATCCTAACTCAAGACAAGTTGAAAACTTTTCTATCGATTAAGTTTTAGTGAACGTTTCAACTTTGGTAAACTTTCAATAACCATTACTCCTGCTCTATCAAGATATACGTGTAATACTATATATCAAATGAAATATCTTTGAGTCTTATTTCCAATAGAACTGGTTTCACCTTAATTCGATGGCAGAGTATAAAGTTACGCCCATTTTACCAAAAGGTGTTCGTCACCTAAGTAGGGGTTGATCTGCACTAATATAACGTTTTTAAAAGGGGTATTTTTGTATTTTATTCACCTCAAACTCCTCCCCCATGAATTAAATCATACCATAAGCATTATTATTTATATTTTATCAGTTTTAAACATCTCATTATCCTCTCCACTCTCGAGAACAAGAAAAAAATTAGGGTTTCTTTCAAGGCTAGATTTCAAGCTAATTCAAAAAAATTTTTATCAAAAAGGTATGTGGGACTATCCTAAAACTTTGTGGGCATAGTTTACTATTTTTTTAAGTTTAATAGAACGAGATTTAGCATATGTAAAAAGGTTTTGAAAATTGTTTGAATGGCATGAATCATCTACCCATTATAGGAAAAGTATGTGTGTTTTCTCATGAAGTTTTCCACAAACCCGAACTAGTTTCATGTGAACATGTATCTTGGGTTTGAAGAATTAAATTTAGAGCACGAATTATGAATTCCCTCTTTCATCATGATACCAATTTGAATTAAGGTAATAGGGATTGTTCAATTGCATGGTCTAAAATATAGGTTAAAGGTTTTGTTATCAATTATGGATTTAACGTGGACTGGTTTTAAAAGGAGAGAATCTTTGCTCGATATATATGAACTTTTCCTATTAAACTAAAGATGTTGCATGCGAAATATGAAAGAGCTAGCCACTTTATGCAAAAATCTTGAAAGTACAATGCTTTGGATAAGTTTTCTGTGTTCCTACGATAAGAATTTTCATATGTTGTCTAAATATTTTGGTGGTCATTAATGTATTCTTGAGTAAGAAAAAATTTTTGAGAGGTTACGATATGAAATAGCTTACAAGTCTAGGTATGACGATACCTATTTACGGAGAGCCCTCAATATGAAATAAAGGTATGTTTAAGCACGTAACATGATCATGATTTGTAAGAACTAAAAATGGGCTCAAGAGTGTTAGATGGTTACCCGAAGAAGGCGTGAGTTCAAGTAACTCATAGTCGGAAATAGTATTTTTCCGGTGCGGGTTTTATGAAATGACATGTCAGTAAAGAGGCATATCTCTTCATAGTATGATGTGTCAGTAAGCAGGCACACTCTTCCATGACCTAGCAAGTCAGTAAGGAGGCATGCTTCATCTTATTACATACTCCAGTCCTAGAGGCAAACTTGGATTGGGGGCTTGGCCATCGAGTTAAGGGCGGATTTCATACAGCCGTGGGATTACAGAAATATAGGGTGTACCACCTAACTCGGAACTATAACATAGAATGGAGTTTTACAAGTTATATGCATAGTTTTGAACTCTTCATATTATGCCCATGTGTTTTTAGTTGTTGTATGTTAAACTATTTTTATGAAATGCTCTCACCTATGTTTTATAATTATATGTTATTTTTTATTGTTTCACATACCAACACTTTCGAGTATTGACCCTCTATATTTCAGGTTCTGAGGTTCAGTCCTGTTGTCCATCACGTCAGTTGTTCATACGGGATAATGATAGAGTTAGTGATCTCTTCTCTTTCCGGAAGGAATGTTATTCAATTGTTTATCTAATTCAGTATATGGTCCAGCCGGAGGCTTTATCCTGGCCTAGATAGTTAGTGTTCAATAGAGGCTTCTTAGACGAAAGTTGAGCATTGTATTGTCACATCTTGTTGGCAAGGTTGTATTATAAATGTTCGAATTTTTGATAGTATGCTAAGGGGTCTCTCGGGACTTTGAGGTTTGAGATGCCCGTTACGGCCAAGGCCTCGGTTCGGGTCGTGATAGTGTGTTACTATCTAGTGAACCAAGTGATCAGGTGATGATAGGCGTATTTACACGCCTAAAGTGTTATAATGTACCCATATTTTAGCTAAGTTTTGAGGAAAAAATATATAATTCATGCACTTTTAGTCCTTTTTCCTGTAAGTGAGCTAACGAACATGATTAGCAAGTTTTTAGGTATAAATAATGCAGTAATTTATTAGGATTAGGATAATAATGCAGTAATTTATTAGGATTAGGATAATGATACATTAACCTAGTACAATTGGGTTAAGTATTTCATTAGCTTAGTAGGATTTGGTTAAGTATTTCATTAGCTTAGTAGGATTTGGCTAAGTATTTCATTAGCTAAGTAGGAATAGGATGTGGGTATTATAAATACCCTATCTTTCTAGAGATTTTTAATTCATTCCACACAATTCCCCTATTCCATCAATTCACCCATTCATCCATCCACTCATCCATCCACTCATCTACAACTCAAAACAATTTTCATTTTATTAATTCTTATTACTTTCTCTTCATCTATTCAATTCTTAATTTCCACAATAAGAGAAACGTTACTCTACAAGGAAAGTCACGCCTAACGCCATACCACACCTTACTACACGAGATATTTATTGTGGTATAATAATAATGTCTATTGAGATTTCCTTCGCACTCATGGGTAACTAAACTTCTCTGTTGTTGCGTTATGGAATCCTTATGAGATACTATCTAAGGCTATGAGTTTGTGAATTCGTGACACGTGTGTTGCTTATATCATTATTCTCTTCATCTTAATGCAAATTCTTGTGGCTGCAGACGCATAGAATAACGCCAGTATAACATTTAACTTGTTCGAAAGAAAGGTTATCTGTCTGGAAAAGAGATAATGTCAAGGTAGTAGGGTCCCATCCCCTATTAAAAAGTTAGTGCCGTAACTGGATTAACCTCTTGGAGAATTTATACCGTTAGATACGCTTTAAGCTCGAAAGAGTTAAAGTGAAATAATCCTCTAATAGGTCGAAAGACGCCTGGATTTACCATCGAATACAATTCTCTATAAGCACATGCATGTTTGAATTCCGCATAACTCATAGCCAATAGAGACGTACAACTCATAAGGTGGACATACCCCCAACTCCTCAATTCTCATTGTTTTACAACCTACTAAACATTCTTTCTTTTTACTTTGCTATTTTCAGTTTTACTTTAATATTTTGGTTACACATTACAATCCTCCCTTTTTACGAGACTTGCACCAAAAGTCTAGTAATCTTTGCTTACTTGTTGACCAAGCTATTCCCTGTGGGATCGATACCCAACCCAGTTGGGTTCTATATTTGCTAACGACCGCTTTACACTCCTACGAGAGCTGTAGATTGAGAGTTATCAAAAATTGGCGCCGTTGCCGGGGAATACGAGTGTCAATTAAGTTTGTGATAATTACTAGACCCTTTGGTCAAAGATTCTCGTACTTTTACTTTTAGTTGTTGTTTTTGTTTTATTCAGGTTTGCTAGTGCATCAATGGATGCACAACGTGAAATTGGAAGGATGGCTGCTCAAGTGCATCAACAGAATATTGATAATCCAGGTCGGGCAACAAATCCTAATGATGAGGACCTGGGCGATGAGGAGATACTAAACCCACGGCATACTACTGAGATGGCGGCACCCATGCAGAGAAGAGATCATCAAGCTAGGTTTAGGCCTAAACGCCGAGCTATGCAAATACCGTTCGATGATGATGATGACGATCTGGATGAAGCTGGTGCCACAAGAGCCATTATTCTTCCACCATTAGCGCCCAAAGCCAAGTTCAACATCACTAGCACCATGATTCAGCTTTTGCAACTCAAGGGATTATTTGGTGGACTAGCAGGCGATGATCCAAATATGCATCTCATCAACTTTATTTCTACATGCAAGTCGTTTGACAATCCTGGCGTTGGTCAGAATGCAATTCGATTACACCTATTTCCATTGTCTCTGTCTGGGGAGGCAACTCTATGGTTGAATGGACTGAGTCCTGATTCTATTACAAATTGGAGGCAATTAAGAGACGCTTTCCTAGAAAGATTCTTTCCGCTATCCAAAAGAGCACAATTAAGAGATGAAATCAGCAACTTTCGGCAGCTTCCAACCGAAGCTCTTCATGAAACATGGGAGAGGTTTAAGACGAAGCTTATGAGGTGCCCGAACCATCACATGACCAATGTCCACCTAATGGAGATACTATACAGAGCTTTGAATTCAATAACTAAACCAGTGGTGGATAATACGGCTGGAGGATCATTTATGGACCTCACCTTTGGGCAGGCAAGCAATATGCTAGATCGGATGACGAAGCAAAGTAGATCTTGGCATACCAGGGATTCTGAGGTAGCATGCCCCACTTTATCTTTTGGCATGACTGCAAAGCAGAGGCGAAGACAAGAGGATCGTGAACAAGACATGGCTCACATGAAAATGCAGATGGATCTTCTTACAAAGCATCTATTATCAGGGAAGACCGAAAAAGTTAAAGCTGTTGCATCAAAAGGAAGAGAGGAATCCAATTCTGAGTAAGAAGCCAACTACTTGAACAATCAGGGGGGTTTCCGAGGTAATGCCCAAGGAAACCAAGGTCGGAACTATTATGATAATTCAGGATATAAGGACCGTGATCAAGGTATTTGGAAGGATAAGACTGACAGGAGTGGTTTGTATGTTCCTCCTGGAAGACGTGACGCCGCTGCATCTGGTTCTAGAAATATGTCAATGGAAGATATGATGGCTAAACTATTGAAAGGAGTAGAGGCAACTAATAAGGGAGTGAATGAGGTGAAGAACGACTTGTCCTCAATGAAGCAATTGGTTGACTCGCATTCCACTTCAATAAAACAGCTAGAGCAACAATTGAGTCAATTATTTGTGCCATTCAATCAAAGAAAGGCTGGCACTTTACCTAGCAACACTGTGCAAAATCCAAGGAACGATGGATCATGCATGGCTATTACTACCCGAAGTGGCAAGGTGCTGGAAACTTCATCCAAAGACAAGCAAGTGGTTGACGAGGTAGCGAACATTGATGATAAGGCTAAAGGTGAAGACACCGCAGAAGCTGATCACGATGTCCATGACGTCACACCAAGTACGTTGCAGCATGAAAAGGTTGAAAAACGGAAGCAAGAGGAGAAGAAAGCCGAGGAGAGAAAAATTCCCTATCCACCACCGCCTTTTCCTCAAAGATTAAAGAAGGTGGCAGATGATACAAAGTTCAGCACATTCATGACTATGTTAAAGCAGCTGACCATTAATGTTTCGTTGGTAGAGGCACTAGAACAAATGTCTGGGTATGCGAAATTTATGAAGGATCTTTTGACAAAGAAGCGGGCAGCAAGCTATGAGTTGAAGGATACTATTCATCACTGCAGCGCAATCGCTACCCGATCACTAATTCAGAAAAAGGCCGACCCTGGTGCCTTCACTATTCCTTGCACGGTTGGATCTATGAATTTTGCCAAGGCATTGTGCGATCTGGGTGCTAGCATCAATTTGATGCCACTATCTGTCTACAGGAAATTGGGGTTAGGTGATCCGACACCAACCAATATGAGGCTCGTGATGGCTAATAGGTCGGTAAAATGACCTGTGGGTATCTTGAATGATGTGTTGGTGAAGGTTTCTTCATTCATCTTTCCCGCAGACTTCGTTATTTTGGATTGCGAGGTGGATTCTGAAGTTCTCATAATCTTGGGACGTCCTTTCCTTGCAACTGGAAGTGTGCTTATTGACATGAGAGCTAATAAGCTTCTGTTTCGGTTGAATGACGAAGTGGTCCTCTTTGATATATGCAAAGCAATGAAGCAGCCCAGTGATATGGATGTGTTCTCCGTAGCTTATGAGGATAAGAAAGCATTATCTGTAAAGAAACAGCTTACTGTTGAGTCATTGTCTGCTGCGCTGTTTAATTTTGAGCGTGAGAATGCTGAAGAACATAAAGAAACTACGTGTGCTCTAACAGCAATAGGGTCCTATTCTCATACTCCTAAGAAGTTGGACCTTGATCTTAAGAATCAACCGTCATAAACAGCGAAGACTACCATTAAAGAGCCACCAGTGCTAGAATCGAAAGAGCTCCCTAATTATTTAAAGTATTCATGCTTGGAAAGTGGAAATACATTACTGGTAAGTGTGGCGGATGATTTCCATGAACAGCACGTAGAGGCTCTCATCTCTGCTCTGATGAGGTACAAGAGAGCTATGGGTAGGAAGATTGATGATATAATTGGTATCCCTCCTAGGATATGTATGCACAAGAGTCATCTCAAACAAGATTGCATGCCTACAAGTAAGTATCGTCGTCTGAATCCATTCAGAAAACGATGCCCCATCTATCTCGATGAAGTCTAAGTAATCGAGGTAACTATGTCGTGCCGCGACAATAAATCAAGCGCTACATGGGAGGCAACCCATGGTTTTTAATCGTTTTGTTTTTTTGGAGTTTGTTTTTGTAGTCGAGCCACGACCAAAACTAAGGCGCTTGATGGGAGGCAACCCATCGTACTAATCGTTTTCATTGGTTTTGAGCAAATGTAGGTGCAAGAGGTATTCAACGAGGAGATTAGCTTAAAATGATGATTTGGACGTATTGCATAGTAAATGTGGTAAGTTTGGAATTAAGATGCATAAGGCTATGGATTGAGCATTGCTCATGACAAAATAGGCATCGAGCAAGGCTAGGCCTAGGTAAAACTAGGCCACGAACAAGGCAACGCCTATACTATAGCCTAAGGTCTCGGAATCTAGTGTGCAAAGGCATAGGCGCCGCCCATGCTCAAGTATGCTATAGCATAGGCGCCGCCTATGCTAAAGCATTTGGTATCAGAATCTTATATGCCATGCTAAAAGCGCTGCCTATGGTCACTAAAGGCATTGCACTAGGCGCTGCCTATGCTAGCAAATGCTTTGCATTAGGCACCGCCTATACCATGCATAGGCAAAGCTAAAGGCGCCGCCTATGGTCACTTTTTGTCTCCAAAACCGATTTTAAATGGGTCAAAACCCGACCCATTCTTTTCCTATATAAAGGGTACTTAGTCTTGAAACATAAACACATTGGAAACTTGACCTAGGCGCCGTACATACTCTCCAAAACATCTCAAAATTTTTCTTTTTGCTCTCCCACTTCACAAGAACATCTCCAAAGGCTTAAATCACGTAAGTACTCTTTTATTCTTCATCTATTTTTCCGTAAGTATTACGTTACTACGCCTATTATGAATCGCTAAATCTTGAACAAGTATTGGTGATGTGAATGTGTTTGAATTGTTGTGATGCAACCAAGTGAGTGAATGAATATGTAAGGATGATCTTAACTTATTTCCAACTAGAATTTGATTTTGATGCATTGTCATACTTTTGTGGAATCGAATTGGTCCTAAGTATTGCATAATCTTTTTACTTGAATACTTACATGTTGGAATGACTTGTTCATCGGAATAAGAATTATGGTTGACTACCAACATATAAGGTTATGATTATTCTTAGATGCTATAACTTGATTCAATCTCTATGCAGTAGTCTTGATATATCAAACATGAAAGTATTGCCAAGATTTCATGAAGTATGACTGCACTGATTATATTGTTAGAACATATCACCTAAATGTATGTCGATGAAGTCTGAGTAATTGATATCATTCACTTAATTAGTTTGTGTCAGCAAATTAAGTGTGGGGTGGTGCCACTATTGTCTGTTTGTTTATTGAATCTTCCAAGAGGAAGCTAACATGACTCTATTGAGATCTCAGGTACAATGGCACCAAAAGACAAGAAAAGCAACCACTCCACAAAAAGGCCAGAAAAGGGGAAGAAAAGAGCAAGGTGAATCCTCCGTGCTGCAAATACCTCAAAGTACTCTTGGAATCAAGTGGGGTACTTATGAGAAACTTCTGAGGATGACGACTCCAATGATGATTTCGACGAAGGGGGTATGACCCCATACATAGAGGAGGCGTCCGACTGACCAGGTTCTTCGTATTTATTTTCCACTGAGGGCAGTGTGCCCCGTCTAAGTGTGGGGTGGTGGTATTTGCATGCTATACTTCTCTATCTACATTTGCATTTATGTTTATTTGTTTTTCTTTTTTTTTATTAGTTAAATTTTTTTTTAACTTAACTTCGCATGAAATTATTCTAATAGGCAGCATGAGATTATGACAAGAGTTTGTGCTAAAAACATGACTATTGAGACGTTTAGGCTCTAATTGTGACTCACTATGTGATATTGTGTGGTTCAATTCCTTCATTTGTTGGGTCAAGAGTCTATACTACTCCCATAAAGTCGACCATGTGCCTTGTGTGTGTGAGGATATAGTATATTCTATGCTTGTGGCTGATGCTAGAACTTGCCTGGTATGTATGTAAAGCGAAAATAAAGCGTGCAAGTTTAGGAGATGATTTAGGCATTTCTTTGGCAACCTAGACTTGTTTACCTTCTTTTTACCTACCCATGGACATTATCCTAGTTAAACCCTTTTGAGCCTTTAGCCTGTTTTCTTTGACAACCTCATATGTAAGCCTAATCCATTTTTTCAAGACCATAATTTGATCCAAATTCCTAAAGTGCTTTAAAGTGTAAAGTCATGTGACAAAATAACAGGAAATTGGGTGAGTATGATGCTTTAGAATGTAATGGTGCTTGAATTTGTTATGAAAAAGAATTGCTATCATAAGAGGTGTTATGAAAAGAAAAAGGAAAGGAAAACTAAAAAGTTAGTTATGTTCAAAATTGAAAAAAAACAAAAGAGGATAAAAAGGGTGGTAGAATAAAAGAAAGTAGAAAGGTTGTTTGAAAGAAAAAGTTTTAATGATACAATGTGATATATTAAAGCGCTTAGGAACATAGTCACTATTTCGGGATAAAATAGTCCAACCCGTCTCTTAGCCTACATTACAACCATCAAAAGACCTATTTGATCCTGACATTTAGTGGAGCATTACACTAAGGGAAAGCCTATGGTCATCAGTTGCTGCATATGAATTCTTTGTGAGAGCGAGAGCAAGGATATTTCTATACCCATGTTTGATAAATATACTATGCTTGAGAGTGATTATGGGTAATATATCGTGAGACACACATGGTTGATGAGTTTTGGGTAGTGGTGTATGATTCTTTGTACCATAACTTTTGAATACGAATTAACCATCATCACGAGTCTATATCGGAGGTTAAAATTATTTCTAGTAATGATCAAAAAACTACTCTTTGTTAATGATTGCTATGCTTGTCTTGATGAATATTTTGTGTTGTTACTGTAAAACCCTAAGTAGATGTTTATAAGGACATGATATTTTGTTCGAGGACGAACAAAGCTTTAAGTGTGGGGTGTTGATGATAGGCGTATTTACACGCCTAAAGTGTTATAATGTACCCATATTTTAGCTAAGTTTTGAGGACAAAATATATAATTCATGCACTTTTAGTCCTTTTTCCTGTAAGTGAGCTAACGAACATGATTAACAAGTTTTCAAGTATAAATAATGCAGTAATTTATTAGGATTAGGATAATAATGCAGTAATTTATTAGGATTAGGATAATGATACATTAACCTAGTACAATTGGGTTAAGTATTTCATTAGCTTAGTAGGATTTGGTTTTAGTATTTCATTAGCTTAGTAGGATTTGGCTAAGTATTTCATTAGCTTAGTAGGAATAGGATGTGGGTATTATAAATACCCTATCTTGCTAGAGATTTTTAATTCATTCCACACAATTCTCCTATTCCATCAATTCACCCATTCATCCATCCACCCATCCATCCACTCATCTACAACTCAAAACAATTTGCTTTTTATTAATTCTTATTACTTTCTCTTCATCTATTCGATTCTTAATTTCCACAACAAGAGAAACGTTACTCTACAAGGAAAGTCACGCCTAACGCCATACCACACCTTACTACACGAGATATTTATTGTGGTATAATAATAATATCTATTGAGATTTCCTTCGCACTCATGGGTAACTAAACTTCTCTGTTGGGTTATGGAAGCCTTATGAGATACTATCTAAGGCTATGAGTTTGTGAATTTGTGACATGTGTGTTGCTTATATCATTATTCTCTTCATCTTAATGCAAATTCTTGTGTCTGAAGACGCATAGAATAACGCCAGTATAACATTTAACCTGTTAGAAAGATAGGTTATCTGTCTGGAAAAGAGATAATGTCAAGGTAGTAGGGTCTCATCCCCTATTAAAAAGTTAATGCCGTAACTGGATTAACCTCTTGGAGAATTTGTACCGTTAGATACGCTTTAAGCTCGAAAGAGTTAAAGTGAAATAATCCTCGAATAGGTCGAAAGACGCCTGGATTTACCATCGAATACAATTCTCTATAAGCATATGCATGTTTGAATTCCGCATAACTCATAGCCAATAGAGACGTACAACTCATAAGGTGGACATACCCCCAACTCCTCAATTCTCATTGTTTTACAACCTACTAAACATTCTTTCTTTTTACTTTGCTATTTTCAGTTTTACTTTAATATTTTGGTTACACATTACAATCCCCCCTTTTTACGAGACTTGCACCAAAAGTCTAGTAATCTTTGCTTACTTGTTGACCAAGCTATTCCCTGTGGGATCGATACCCAACCCAGTTGGGTTCTATATTTGCTAACAACCGCTTTACACTCCTACGAGAGTTGTAGATTGAGCGTTATCATCAGGTGAGCGCTTACTATGATGCAGATTAGGTATCATGTCCTCAAACTAGGAGATCAGTAACTAGTTACTTTGTAAGTATTGGAAAATCAGTTATATGCTAGAAGTAAAAGAAATAAGCAACTGTTTCCAGAAGTTCAGTTGAGGCTGAATTCAGAAGTTTAGCAGTTGTAACAACTGAGCTGGTTTGGATACTAGGATTGCTAAAGGTGATTGGAATGGAAGTAAAACTGCCATTCAAGGTGTTTAGTGAAAGCAAATCAGCTATTTGAATAGCTGCCAATCCAGTTTACCATGAAAGAACTAAACACATTGACATTGATTGCTTTTTCATAAGAGAAAAGATAAGTCGAGGAATGATCACTACAAAGTACATTACTACACAAGATCAGCCTGCAGATATGCTGACCAAAGGCCTCGCCAAGGCTCAACAAGTGCATCTGAATCACAAGCTAGGAATGTGTGACATTTTTTCACCTTCCTAGCTGGAGAGGGAGTGTTGAATACAAAGGAAAATCACAAGCTATGGAAGAGTCTAGAAGAGTATGCTATGTTCAAAAAAATTGAAAGTCTCTTTTAATTGTTTTCTTGAAAACGGTTAGTTACTCTTGTTAACGGTTAGTTGAAGTAGTTGATTCTCCTATAAATAAATAACTATGTACTATTGATAACAATAAGTTGAACATACAAGATCTCTGATTCTACTCCTCTAAACATCTTCTTCTTCTCTGCTCTTCTTATTCTATTCTTCTTCCTCTGCTTATGGTATCCAGTGCATATCTGATTGTTAAGAGTCAAGCACCGATATAAGAATAATTTCACCTGACTCACCCTCCATGGACGAACCTTGCGGAGGAATCCTTAGGTTTTTGGGGCATTGCATTCTCACCAATGTTTGCATTACTCATGCCGACATTCTCGCTTCTGCTTCATCCACCACCGCTCACACGGAGTCTTCTTTATAAGGTGGAACGCTCCCCTACCGATATATTTTGACATCCCAAAATTTTGATAGATCGCTTAGCCTCGTTCATCTTCGGTGCAAGAGTGATTGGAAGGGGGACGGGAGACGGCTATCTCAAGGCACATCACGACCTACAGGCAACACCGCCAAGACATGGGAAAGCAACCTGATTAGGTGTCAGAGGATCCATAGTACCTGCAGCCCCAGACCTCATATTCATCATTTTGGGAAGCGAGAGGAAGGGATCTCTTTTATGCAATGAAAAAAAAAAAAGAAACAAATTTGACTCGGCACAAATCTTAAGTTAATTCTTGGGGGAGAAAATTAGATAATCAGAGTTTCTCCATATCGATCATGAATGTTAGTATTTGAAAGCATCAGGTGGAATAGAGTTAGCAATATAGATGCTCTCTAAGTCCAGCATATTGTCTTAAATGAAGATAAGCAAAATGGAAGATGAACAGAATCATTTCTTTTGCATAGAATCTCAAAAACAGTTCTCTTCAAACCAATTCCACACACTCAAAATAGCCAAAACTACAAGAAATAAAATGCTAAACAAAACAAAACAAAACGGTGTAGTTCCTGAAAACTGTTTGTTGTATTGAGTTTTGTTGATGACATCCAGAATATTTAGGGACCAGGTCCGTCGCACACTGAACTCACGAGTGACAGTACTAGACATTTGTGCACTGTTGCACACTGTACTATTTTGTTTGCTAGTACGATGGTTGTACAGTTGTGCAGCTAACGATGCAAGAACACCTCGTCCAATAGAAGGCACATTTGTTTTGTCCCTCATCATATATTAGCAAGAAGTGACAATCAGTAACATAGTTTTGCATAAAAAGGAATTTCTCAGAAAGGCAAAGCTGCGCTCTCAAGAAATAGGAAGTTCCTGCAAACTGATCAATGCTTCTACAATCCAACTTCATCAATGTGAATATCTTCAGGTGATTGAGAAAAATATATGAAGATATTATAAACCTGCTTCTTTTATTTTTCCATCAACAACTGCTTCTTCTGTTTAACTCAAATTGTAAGATACTATTTAATAGAATAACTAGTATTGAATAAAAGACAAAAGTTTTATCATTAACTACAATGTTCAGGATTGTACTCAGTGTCAATTAGAAAGTAGTAGATTATGAATAAAATCCGATGTATTTTTGGTATGAATAAAGTCATTTTCAATTGCGATGAGGGAAGTCATTTTCTAATATTAGGTGAAGAAATTTTTTAACATCATAATAAGAAAAACATGATTCATTCACCTGCTAAAAACTGAGAAACAGTTTTTAGGAATATGATTCCCATGAAAATTATTTTCTAGGTAATAAAATGACTTCTGCCATACAAGGCGGACCCACGTAGTTCCGTGAGGGTGCGCATGCACCCGGTAACTTTTTAAAAAAATCGTATATATATGTACAGATACTGTAAAAACATGGTAATATATTAAGTTGTGCACCCATAATATCAATTGTCATTTGGGTGCACTGGTCTAGAAAGCAAGTGTAAGGTCTCTTGACCTAGGATGTTGCGGATTCGATTCCTGGCTTAGCATTCCTTTTTTATTTTTGCCTTTACAATTAATGTTCCAGCCATTTAAATTAATTTAATGTGTATTTTTATTTAATAAATCCATGGGCCATGACAATTCTCCAAACCCGAAACCAAAACTGTCAAGCCCACAATATCAAATTCCCAAAATTTACAATTTTTCCAAGTTCTCTTCAAGCCAACGTATACCCCATTTGGCTATGAAAATCATAATTTTTTAGAGTTGGAGTTAGAGTTGAAGTTGGAATTAGAGTTGTGTTTGATCGTAAATATAATTAAAGTTGTTTTTTAAATTATGTGAGAGAAATATGAATGAAAAAAGTGAAAACAAGCAAAACTTGTTTTGCCTTTTCCAAATATAATTTCAGAATTATATTTGAAATTTTGATTGCCAAATCCATCTTTTTTTGACTTTTTTCACTAAAGTGAAATAATTTTTCAAAATAAAGAAAATAATTTTCATTACCAAACGACTACTAAATATACGTTAGAACACGCACATTCAACTGATAACTTTTTCAATTCTCTCGCTACTGCAACTGTAGAGAGAGTTTTTTCATCCATGAAGCATATCAAGAATGAGTTGCGTAGCAGTATTTGTGATGCATTTTTTAATTGATTATTTAGTTGGTTACATTGACAAGGATGTATTTGTAAATATAAGCAACGATGCAATCACTGACCGTTTTCAGAATATAAAACGCGTTGATGTCTAGTATGAAACGATAATCTACTTTTGTTATATTAGTACTAAATTAATGTCATTTGATCATTTGAAGTTTGTACTTTGATCGTAATTTGTTTTGTAATTTTTAAGTTTATAAAAATTGTACATCAAATTATGTAGTTAATGGACATGACCATGTTAAAGATAATAGTGCACCCTCTATCTTCAAATCCTGAGTTCGCCTCTGCTGCCATATTTAAGACAAGAAGCCCAGACATAATTATTTGTTTTGTAGACAATTACTTATAAATGACTTTTTTTGGTAAGTTGGAAATATAAAAAGAAATTGTCATGGACCTAATACTAACAAATGTGCAGCAGAATGAATAAGAAGAATTAAAGAAATAGTCATTGGGGAGTGGGATTTGTTACCTCTACAATAATGAAAGCGGCCAAAATAGGACATCGTACATGCTTTAAAAGCTTCACCATGTATCATCAGATTTCTTTCAATCTCTCTAAGTCTTTCATTCTTTGGGGAATCTCCATTAGCTTTGGACAACGATGGATACTAAGACCTTTAATTCGAGGCATGGCACTTGTGGTTAAATGCCATCTTTCTAGGTTTGGAAGTTTTTCAAGACGAAGGAACTCCAGTTGACTAAAGCTGTTATCACTGCAAGTAATTTCTTCTCCTACATAAGCTCCAATTAAATCGAGATTCCTTAGGTCTGGAAAGATTCCCAAAATAAGCACTGGATCTTCCATGAGTCCTGAGTTCCGAAGAACCATCATTGTGATGGAATTTGGGAATGGGTCCGGCAGAGGCAGTTTTTCTATTCTCCCATCTAACATCAATTTTTGGAGATTTTGATAAGAACTAAGAAATTGAAGAGTTGGGAATGACTCGCTTCTGACCCTCTCATCTTTACACAACAATGTGAGATTGCTAAGGTTTTTGAAGCTGCAAATGTTATTTAAGGAGTAAGATTTCTTAATATCATACATGCATGATTAGTTCTTGAAGGTTAACTAAATCAATAGGGTCAACATTTTTCCATTGATCACAACTAATGCCTATAAGAACTTGAAGACTTGTGAGTTTTCTTATGCGTTTCAGAGGTTGTGAATACCAAGCAACTAAATGTCTTAGATTTATTAGGTCAGCTGTTTCGGGTGGCAGATGGCATGGGTTATGGACATGAAGTGTCTGTAACTTCTTGAGGTTGCCAATGGAGGAGGGAAGATCACTTTTACCTTTCAATCTTAAGAACCTGAGGTGGTACAAATTTCCTATGGAATCAGGTAGTTCAGTTCCTGGTTAAATCTCCAAGTACAACACATATATATGTTGGAACACATTACAGAAATTTATAAGACCCAGTATACAAATATCTGGATCAAAGAACATAATTGACCTCAACTTCAAGTTAGAAAGATCAAGTGAGAGGTACCTTTTGGCTTTACTATGAACAACATGCCTGAGACACAAGGAGGATATGGAATGTTTTCTCGGATCATATATGTCAAAAAAGTTTACCTCCAGTGCCTTTTTGTATGGCAAGATCACGAAGTAGATCATGAATCCTACATGTAAAAATTTCTCCCAAAATGTCCCAACCACTTGAACCAAGCTTCGTCTTACCAGCTCATTCAAGAAGCCTTCAGCGACATCCTTCATTCTTTCTTCTCCTCTTGGTATGAAACCCTCAGCCATCCACAACCATATTATGTTTTCAGCCTCGACCACTTTATCTTCTGGAAAAGTACCAAAGTAAAGAAAACAATCTTGAGCACAGTTGGCAAATCGTTGTAGCTCAATGACAGTATGTAGAAGATTTCAATAGAGTCATCTTTAATGTTCTGCCAAAGGTGGTCCTACACTCTTTTCCATTCTTCTAGCCCCTTTTTATGTGAAAGTAGTCCACTTAATACAACAATTGCAAGAGGTAAGCCTCCACACTAGTTCACCATATCCTTAGCTAGCCTCTCCATTGTTGAGACCATTGCCCGAACATGAAGTAGTTTCCTACAAAAGAGATCCCAACTTTCTTCTTGGCTTAGGAAACGAAGTCTGTGAACAAAACCTTTGTTATCTGCTCTTTCAGCGACATCCTCTTTGTGTGTGGTAATAATAACTCGGCTGCCATTCTTGCTATCGGGGAATGCTCTTTTCAGACTTTCCCAAGCTTCTCTATGCCATACATCATCAACTACCACAAGGTATTTGTTTTTTTTTCAATATACCACGAATGTGACTTTCTAGATCCTTTTCAGTCATCATTTCCAACAAATCTAGATTTTCCTTGGTGTGACCTTGGATACATTTGATAATATTTCTAAGAAGAACCATGGTATTGTACTCTTGAGACATACATATCCAAGCGCATGTTGAGAAGCTACAGACTATATTAGGACTGGTGTAGAGGTTTCTCGCAAGAGTTGTCTTGCCTAATCCGCCCAGACCATAAATGGAGATGACGGTTCGACGAGGCTCTGCTTTGACAAGTTCAGCTAGCAATCTTTCTACAACATCCTGAAAGCCAACAAAAATGTAATCCTGGTCATCCACATATGAGCAGAGACGAACCCAGGATTTGAAGATAGAGGATCCACTATTATCTTTAACATGGTCATGTCCATTAACTACATAATTAGGCGTACAATTTTTTTAAACTTAAAAATTAAAAAAAAAAATTACGATCAAAGTATAAACTTCAAAATGATCAAATGATAATTTAGTATTAATATAACAAAAGTAGATTATCATTTCATACTAGACATCGACGCTTTTTATATTCTAAAAACGGTCAATGATTGCATCGTTGCTTATATTTACAAATACATCCTTCTCAATGTAACAAACTAAATAATCAATTAAAAAATGCATCACAAATACTGCTACGCAACTCATTCTTGATATGTTTCATGGATGAAAAAGCTCTCTCTACAGTTGCAGTAGCGAGAGAACTGAAAAAGTTATCAGTTGAGTGTGCGTGTTCTAGTGTATATTTAGTAGGGTCATAAAAATTATTTTCTTTTTTTCGAAAAATTATTTCACTTTAGTGAAAAAAGTGAAAAAAAGATGGGTTTGGCTATCAAAATTTCAAATATAATTCTGAAATTATATTTGGAAAAGACAAAACAAGGTTTACTTATTTTCACTTTTTTTATTCATATTTCTCTCACATGATTTAAAAAACAACTTTATATTTATATTTATGATCAAACACAATTCTAATTCCAACTTCAACTTCAACTTCAACTTCAACTCTAACTCCAACTCTAAAAAATTATGATTTTCGTAGCCAAATGGGGTATACTTTGACTTGAAGAGAACTTGGAAAAATTGTAAATTTTAGGGATTTGATATTGTGGGCTTGACAGTTTTGGTTTTGGGATTAGAGAATTGTCATGGTCCATGGATTTATTAAATAAGAATACACACTAAATTAATTTAAATGGCTGGAACCTTAATTGTAAAGACAAAAATAAAAAAGGAATGCTAAGCCAGGAATCAAATCCGCGACATCCCAGATCAAGAGACCTTACACCTGCTTTCTAGACCAGTGCACCCAAATGACAATTGATATTATGGGTGCACAACTTAATATATTACCACGTTTTTATAGTATCTATCTATCTCTCTCTCTCTCTCTATATATATATATATATACACGATTTTTTAAAAAAGTTACCGGGTGCACGTGCACTCTCACGGATCTACGTGGGTCCGCCTCTGCATATGAGGTAGTTCTCCTCAATGTTCTAACATCTTGATTGTTTGGCTGATTACTTGGCCCTTCTCCTGCATTATTGATATTTGTAATACCATAAGTCTCGTTTGCGAGAGATATCCATGATTCGTTGCTTGAGTGATGGTATGTCCTTGCCGACTTGATAGAATTTGGTCTCCTTCCTACAGATGCAAGCACAAGCCTTGAGACGACTAGCAAATCCATCACCTTCACCAGCCTCAAAGCTGTATGTCTCGGGTATAGCAACAGCATCATTAGCAGTTGAGTTGATCTCAAACACCCATTGTTGAACTCTTTGATCTCCACATTGCTTTTGTTCTGCGTCTTTGAGGAAAGATTGCATGAACAACAGCTCATTTCTCAGCCACTGCACACCTCTCTCAGACTTGTGCGCAGGGCAACTTCTTGTATGAGGAAATCGCCCAGCTTTTGAACTGCAAAGGACACAAAGGCATCAGCCATCTTCAGTAGTAGTCTTTGATTGAAAATAAGAGGGTTGTATGGATAATTTTGGAAGTAAGAAGCTTTTGATTGTGAGTTTGGTAAGAGATGAATACTGTTATCAAGTGTCTAAAACTTAATAGATCTGACAGATGAACAAAGATGCGGAGAAGTCTAAAGTACCAATTATGCATGTTGTAAGAAGATGATAAAAGAAAAAACGAAATGGCTTAATATAGTATTGTATTTGTTCCAGTTTGTAAAGTAAACACTTCTATTTATTTCTTTGTCGTCTGAAACTCTCAATTCATCAAAACATAAGATTTTAAACCTCTCGTACCATGTGTGTAGTTCACTCGCACAAAATAAATAACACGTCCAATCCACTTCACATAAATCAATGCATGTCATAATTTTGTTAAAATTATTAATTAATAATATTAAATACAAATCAAAATAATAAATTTTTAAAAAAATTAATTCTGCAAAATGTATATCTTTTCATTTAAATTGAAAAATACCCAATTGAAAATTGAGCCAATTTTTGTTGAGAAAATGATACTTTTGTTGAAAATTGAGCAAAACTAATAGACTACATATATAATTATTAAATACATCTGGGTTATTCTGTAATTAGTTATTCTTCAGTTCTCTATATATACAGCTGTAACCCCTTCAATATCAATAAGATCAATTATTATTAAATTATATCATGGTATCAAAGCTAGGGTTTCTTCTTCCGCCCAAACCCTAATCTCTCCTCTTTTCCGACGTGTGTGCGCCGCCGCCACCGTCTACACCACGCCGCACGGCCTCCCTCCTCCGCCGTAGGTCGGCGCCATGGACAAGGTTGTTGATCCTCTGTCAAATTTACCATCTGGAGTAAAATTACTGCTCAGGAATCTCCACAATCTCATCCCCGAAAAATTATCTAACAACAACTACCCGGCCTGGGCACTTAACGTCCGCACCGCCCTCGCAGCCAACTTGCTGCTCGGATGGATTGACGGTGCGGAGAAGCCGCCGCCCGAGACAGCCGAGGAGGACGGCGTCATGCTCCCAAATCCCGACTACCTTCCGTGGATGATCGTAGACACTCAGATCCGAGCCTGTCTTCTCGCCGTTATTAGCCCCTCTGTGCACAAACACACCCGGGGTTTTCTCACATCGGCTTCACTTTGGGACGCACTAGCCACAAGGTACAACTCTGTGTCCACGGCTCATATTTTTCAGTTGCGTGACAGATTGCATACTCTTCGGAAGGTAACGAAGACGATGACTCAATACCTTGATGATGTGGCCTCTATTCTGTCTGACCTAGATGCTGTGAACGAGATTATTCCTGAACGAGACATGGTGAATGCCATGATACGTGGTCTTCCGTCTGGCTATTCCTCTCTCAAACAGCATATTCGCCTCTCACCTGTCGAAATCACTCTGAATCAACTGTCTGGATGGCTTAATGCAGAAGAATTGAATCTAGACATGGAACACAAATTACTGCTCGGAGAAGCCAGTTCCACCCCTGGCGTCACGGCTCTTTACTCGGCTGGCAGCGGGAGCTCGGCCAGGGGTCGCGGTAACGATCGCCGTAACCAAGGGCGAGGCAGCGGCGGCGGTGACCGTCGGAACGCCGGGCAGCAAGGCAGAGGCGGGCCTCCACCGAGGGACGGCTTCCAGTCAGGCCGCGGACAGGGACGAGGAAACCAGCGGGGGCCCACACGAGATCTTCCGACGTGCCAAATTTGTGCTAAACGGGGCCATTCTGCGGCTAATTGCTGGTATCGTTATGATGACTCGCAGAATGTAAATCGCCAGTCCGGCGGATCAAGGGCGATGCATGCGTCCACAAATGCTCAATCTGGCGATTGGTATCTAGACACAGGTGCTAACACCCATGTGACGTCGGATTATTCACAACTTCAAGCTCCTCATCCGTATCATGGCTCAGAAACTATTACAGTAGGCAATGGTCAATCCCTTCCCATCACAAACACCGGCTCTGGGTATGTCTATACCCCAAATGGTAAATTTCATCTCTCAACCCTTCACCACGTCCCTTCCCTCACATCCAATCTTATATCTGTTTATCGCTTTACTAAAGAAAATAACTGCACCCTCATTTTTAATGACACCAATTTCCAGATAGTGGACAATACCACGAACCGGGTGCGGTACACGGGCTGCTGTGAGCATGGGCTATACACTCTTCCATCCAGGTCTCCGTCTGTTGTGAGTCAAGCCATTCTCTCGTCCACCTGGCATCGCCGGCTTGGGCACCCATCATCCGCCATCACCAAATCCATTTTATCTTCCTTAGGTTTTAATTTTTCAGGGAAATTACATTGCGAGTCCTGTTCAGTGTCTAAATCTTGTCGTTTACCTTTTTCACTGTCTGAACACAAGGCCACTGCGCCATTTCAATTAATTCATTCTGATGTTTGGGGTCCAACCTCAGTTCCTTCTGTTCAAGGTTTTCGTTATTATATCTGTTTTGTTGATGATTACAGTAAATTCACTTGGCTTTATCCTCTGAAATTTAAATCCGAAGCTTATACTATTTTTGTCAACTTTGACCGAATGGTTCAAAATCAATTTAATGCCAAAATCAAAATTTTTCGAAGTGACAATGGCAAAGAATTTGTCAACAATGCATTTGTTGTTTTTCTTCAAAGTCTAGGGGCTCTTCATCACACTTCATGTCCATATACCCCTGAACAAAATGGCGTTGCTGAGCGCAAACACCGTCACCTAATAGAAACAATTGTTGCGCTCCTCCATGATTCCACCTTACCTGTTTCCTTTTGGGTTGATGCCCTTGCTACTGCCAACTACCTCATAAATCGCATGCCCACTCACACTCTCTCCAACTCCACTCCATATGCCCGTCTCTACAATCATCCACCCGACTACATCCATCTCCGCCCGTTTGGGTGTCTGGTTTATCCCTGGTTACGTCCACACACTCAACATAAACTTCAACCTCGGTCCACCCCTTGTGTCTTTCTCGGCTATCATCCCACTATCAAAGGTTACAAATGTTTCGATCTTGTATCTCAGAAAACATATGTTTCCCATCATGTTCGTTTTGTGGAGGAACAATTTCCTTACACAAGTCTTTCCTCTACTCCATACTCCCCCAATCCACTTGGCATTGTGCCATTATTTCCGTCCTTTTCACCCGCTCATGCTCCGGCTCACTCGGCACCTAACCCGGTACCCCACTACGCCACTACCCACTCGAACCAACCACCCACCCATCCGAAGCCCCAAACCCCATCCACCGCTGCACATCCCAGCTCCCACGGCAGCCCCACCCAACCCCCGTCCACACATCATACAACTCCACCACCCCTTCCTAATCACCCTCCACTCAACACTCACCCTATGACAACCCGAGCCAAGGCCGGTACCTTCAAACCCAAAGTCTACCACACTCAAATACCCTTTGATGCACATCCCATAACTGAGCCTACTACCTACAACCAAGCCTCCAAAAATAGTTTCTGGTGCCAAGCTATGGATGAGGAATTTCAGGCTCTGAATGAACAACGTACATGGGATTTGGTACCTCTGCCTAGTAACCGAAAGTCTATTGGGTGCAAATGGGTGTTTCCCATCAAACGAAATTCAGATGGATCTCTTTCTCGCTATAAAGCACGTCTGGTTGCAAAAGGGTATCATTAGGAGTATGGTGTGGATTATAAGGAGACCTTCAGCCCTGTTGTTAAGCAACAGACTATTCGTCTGGTCTTGTCTCTTGCTCTTCACTATGATTGGCCGCTTCATCAGTTAGACGTCAGCAATGCCTTTCTTCATGGTCATCTTGAGGAAGACATCTATATGGTTCAGCCACCGGGATATGTTAATCCCAACCGTCCTCACTATGTTTGCAAGCTTCGCAAATCACTGTATGGCCTGAAACAGGCCCCACGTGCCTGGTACACATGCCTCTCTACTTTTCTGCAGGGTCTTGGTTTTCGCACCTACCATCATGACAACAGCCTCTTCACCCTTCACTGTTCTCGAGGGACAGTCATCATTCTTATCTATGTGGATGATATTGTTATTACAGGCAGCTCGTCATCACTCATCACTGAAATTACTGAGGCTATGCATCGTGACTTCAAACTTAAGGACCTCGGTCCTCTGGAGTTCTTTCTTGGCCTCGAACTCATCCGCAAATCGGGAACCATATTGATGCATCAGACAAAATATACCCTTGAACTTCTAAATCGAGCTGGAATGACAGACTGCAAACCCGTGGTCACTCCCATGGCAGTCCGCCAATCCCCAGGGCCGAATACTCCCTTTGCCGATCCTACACTATATCGGAGCCTCGTCGGTGGACTTCATTATCTTGCTGTTACTCATCCGGACATCCAATATGCAGTCAATCGAGTCTCCCAATCAATGCATGCTCCCACAGAACAACACTTTCAGGCCTTGAAACGCATTCTGCGCTATCTTAAAGGTACTCTTCAATGTGGAATTTTATTTCAAAAGGGCTCGTTTGATATACCTATTTTTTCTGATTCAGATTGGGCTAACGACAAAGATGATCGGAAGTCCACTACTGGATATATTGTTATGATGGGACCGAATCTGATTTCCTGGTGCACCAAGAAGCAAACGCGAGTGTCCCGTTCCTCAACAGAAGCAGAATATCGTCCCATGGCTGCGGGTGTTGCTGAAGCCATGTGGTTACGATACCTTACAGATGCACTTGGCATTCCCCCGACGAAACCACAGATTTATTGTGACAATCAGTCCACTATTTGTGTTACCAAAAATCCAGTCCTTCATGATCGTATGAAGCATGTTGGGTCCGACTGTCACTTTGTTCGCGATGAGGTACTTGCAGGAACGATGGCCACGCACTATGTCCCATCTACTGACCAGCTTGCTGATATTCTCACCAAGCCTCTTCCGTTGCAGCCTTTTCAGTATCTCTGCTCCAAGCTGCCCCTCGTTACCGCTGATCAGCTTGCGGGGGGATAATAGACTACATATATAATTATTAAATACATCTGGGTTATTCTGTAATTAGTTATTCTTCAGTTCTCTATATATACAGCTGTAACCCCTTCAATATCAATAAGATCAATTATTATTAAATTATATCAAAAACAAATAGATTCTTTAATCAAATTGTGCAAATACAATTAGAAAAATGAAATCTTTAACCAAATTTGGAGAGACCAAACTGGAGAAACAACAATAATTTGACAAGTTCTTGCTATGTTGGTGGGTAGTTGACGAGTTGACTAAATATTGCTACACCAAATTTGAGAAAGTAGCATATTTAAAATTATAATTACAATAAATAGCAATACTTTTATAAAATTACAGTTTATAGTAAGAGTAACATTATTTTACTCATTAACTAGGTAAGTACATGTTTTTCTCTCACTACTTTACATTTTTCTATTTTCATTCCACTATTTCACCTCCCCCAAATATAGTCATATCTTGTACCCTTTTTTATTATCTTATTTTTTTTTATCATTTTATTTTTTTATTTTATTTTATTTTTATTTTACTTTATTTTCTCTTTTTTTTTTCCTTTTTTACATTTGAAGATAATTATCTCCTTGATTTTCAAGATTTAAAAATAAAACATCCTGTATTTCACTCTCTTATATCTCTACCTTTTTTTTCTTGTTAGTTTTTTTTCATCTTACTTTTTTATCATTTTATTTTCTTATTTTAATTTCTTTTTCTTTTTTCTTTTCTTCTTTTCACTTTATTTTCTTTCTTCAATTTCTCTTCTTTTTTTCCTTTTTCGCTTTTTTTTTCCCCTTTCTCATATCTTTTTTTTTTTATTTTTCTATTTTTGTTTTCTTCTTCTTTTTAGTGAAGTTGGAATCACAGGAGGTATGTAAGAGGGATAGTTTCAAGTATCTCGGGTCCGTGATCCAGGGTAACGGCGAGATTGACGAGGATGCCTCGCACCGTATTGGGGCGGGATGGATGAAGTGGAAGCTCGCGTCGGGGGTGTTGTGTGATAAGAAGGTGCCGCCCAAGCTTAAAGGCAAATTCTATAGGGCGATAGTCCGTCCGGCCATGTTGTATGAAGCGGAGTGCTGACCAGTTAAGAACTTCCACATCCAAAAAATGAAGGTGGCAGAAATGCGGATGTTGCGTTGGATGTGTGGGCTGACTAGAGGGGATAGAGTTCGCAATGAGATTATCAGGGAGAAGGTTGGTGTGACCCCAGTGGAGTATAAGATGCGGGAGGTCCGATTGAGATGGTTCGGACACGTGATGAGAAGGGGCATGGATGCCCCGATTCGTAGGTGTGAGAGGCTAGCGTTGGATGGCTTTAGGCGGGGTAGGGGTAGGCCGAAGAAGTACTGGGGTGAGGTGATTAGGCGGGACATGAAGCAGCTACAGCTCACCGAGGACATGACCCTAGATAGGAAGATCTGGAGGACGCGAATTAGGACAGAAGGCTAGGGCCAGTTTGGGTCGCTAGTGTAGGGAATTACTTGGTGGGGGGTAGTATTCTTACTATGGTACCTGGTTCCATGTTTTATTACGATTCTTTGTGCTTTTCTCTGTTTTTATTACTTATGGGTGCCGTTTTTATGTAATGAAATCTTGTTCTGTGCTTTACTATGTATCTATGTATCTATGTATTTGTGCGGTGTCTTGTGTCTTGAGCCGGGGGTCTATCGGAAACAGTCTTTCTACCTCTTTAGAGGTAGAGGTATGGTCTGCGTACATCTTACCCCCCCAGACCCCACTAGGTGAGAATACACTGGGTTTGTTGTTGTTGTTGTTGTTGTTGTTGTTGTTTTCTTCTTCTTTTTACTATTTTATTTTTTTTTCTTTTTTTTACACTTCTATTTCTCTTTCTTTCTTTTTTCACTTCTCTTTTTTCGTTTTTTTTCTTGTTTTTTTTTTTTTTACTTTTCTATCTCTAACTTTTATTTTGCAAATATATATATATATATATATATATCACATACGCATATTCAAAAAACATACAAAATACATAGTCATACCAATTTGGATATGTATTTACAGTACAAAACGTACATATGTATTTACGAAATACATATCATATTCATACTAAACAGTAACAGATATAACTATACTATATATCTTCATATGTATTTGCGAAATACAAAGGTGACTCGTATAAAATAAGAATATATATATATATATATATATATATATATATATATATATGAATCAGGTATGTATTTTGTAAATACATATGCAAAGCTATATGTATTTTATACGGTATTGGATTTGTCTTTGAACTGTACATACTATGTCATTTTAGAGGATAACATATGTACTTATTTGTTTTTATTTTTACTGTTTAAGATATGTATCAAGTTTTTTTTATTACCTACATATATATAATTGTCATTTTTGTTATAAAGATTTTGTGTCCTATATGTTTATTTATAAATGTGAGTCAGATATATATTTCTGTAAATACATATGCAGATATATATGTATGTTTTTTATCGTAAATAAATATGCAGATCTGTATGTCTATTTATTTTGTATATCTTTTGAATATGTATATATATAATATAGATATTTGTCTTTTAAAAATAAAATATAGAGATAGAAGAGTGTAAAAAAGAAAAGAAAAAAAAAAGAAAAAATAAAAATGAAAAATAAAAATTTAAAAAAAAATGAAAAAGGAAAAAAAAAAGAAGAAGAGAGAAATAGAAACTAGAAATAGAAGTGTAAAAATAAAAGCAAAAAAAAAATTATTTTTTTAAAAAAGAAGAAAATGAAACAAATATGAGAAAAGGAAAAGAAAAAAAATGAAAAAGGAAAAAAACAAAGAAGGGAAGTAGAAGAGAGAAAATAAAGTGGAAAGAAAAAATGAAAAATAAAAAAAATAAAAAAAATAAAAAAAAAATGAAAAACTAACAAGAAAAAATAGTCAGAGATATAAGAGAATGATATTTTAATATTTTGAAGATCATAGAAATAATAATCTTAATAATTGAGTTTGATTTGAAAAAGGAATTTACTAATTTAAATAAGAGTAATTTATGAGAATTTAATTAGATGGAATAATTATTACTTATTTAACTCAACTAATTTGAGAAAAACAAGGGCAATAAATCTAGTCGTATATGTATTTGTATAGCAACAGTTTACTTAAATATAAATTACAATTTGTTATTTTTTGTAATTATGAAACTGTTTACGTCTAATGCTCTATAACTGTTATTTCTAAAATTTTCTCAAAAATTATTCGCATAATCATGAGATTCTTGAGGTAATTTTGAGATTTTTGCTGAAGAAGAACAAGAAGTGGATGGAGGGCGAGGTGCTGAAGAAGTGGGAGTAGGGGAGGGGGTTGGTGGTAGTGGTGGTAGTGGTGTTGGCTGGGGGTGGGGGAGGGTGGTGCTGGATGTTGTGGGATTTTTTAAATTTTTTGTCCCTCGTTTTACATTTATTGTAGTTTAATTTTTAAAATATCTTTAAATGGAAAAAATTGATTTCACTCGCTTAAAATGCATGAAGACACATGTTTTTCCAATTAAAAAATTTAATACCACATATGTTCGGTCAATTGTCAAAATAGTTTTAAATATTATGTTTTAATGTGTTAAAGGGTTTAGATGACAAAAAAATAAATAAAAATATCTACGTTACAAATTCAGACAAGTACAAGGATTATCTAATCATTTCGCCTAAAGAAAAGTATATATTCTCTATAACAGTATAGTATTTCTTTTGCTAATATTCATCCATACTCGCCATTAATGTGAAAGATATGCAACTTGCAATAATTAGTTTAATTAAACACCAGTTGTGGTCAAAATTTTACCACGGACTGCCCCTACTTCGGGGTTGTCTTTAATGTTTGCCATTCAGCACTTAAAAATAAAAAATGGCCAAGCATTCCTTGGAGAACAAAGAAATTTGCACACACAAGTTCAGTGGCACAAGATATGCCAGCGCATAAGTTTAGCCGTACAAGTCATGCTCCAAGGCATAAGTTTAGTAACACAAGTTATGTCCAAGGTATAAGTTCAATGACACGTTATGCTTGAGAACAAAAGTTTAGTGGTACACGTTACAAAAGTTATGCTTCAATGAATAAGTTTACCAACTTAAGTCTTGCCTGCTAATAACATAAATGAATTGCAGAATCAAATCATCCAAGTATTGTAAAGTGGTTTGAATTTCAATCTCATCCATAATCCATTTGATGATATTTAATCATAACTTCATCCTTTATGTTGTCCAACAACTTCTTAAGAGCTGGAACAAGAGGGTTGATAGAAGATATATAGGAATACAACCTGGAAAATGGGAGAAAGAGACATACACTCATAAAAGTGAGAATAAAATAATGCGTTCAAAAGGGTCCACTTATATGTGATTAAAGTTTAGAAAATTCTTTTGGGAGCATCATCCTTAGAATCAGCTCTGCAGTTCGTGATTTGATTTAAGCGGGATTTCTAAGTACCGAACACCGGTGTAAAACGAAAGAGCTCATTCTTTTTTAAAACGAACTAAAAAAAAATAGATATTTTTTTTAAACGGACGGGGTATATATTATAATAACATCACACGCAAAAGGACATACCAACTTTCTACATCTCTTCATAAAAGTAAAAAACTCATGCAGTAATTTCCCCCCTATTGTGTCTCACCATTTTCCAACTATGGAGAATTACTTAAATAGTCATCGCACTATAGTTAATTTCCTTTCAAAGTCACTTATATTTGTTTTATATCAATAAAGTCACTCGTTAAACTAGTTTATCTAAGATGTCATTATAGCCAAAACAAATTTTTAGGTGGAGCATAGCAAGGAACGATGCTTTTTTCATAACTCACTTTCCATAATAATGTAATTGTCACGATCTGAGGCGAGGTCCTGATCGCAACAGACATCTCGAACTATGAAGATGCAAGAAACTCCTTAGCATTCTATCATAAGCATAATTCATAAGAAATAAGGATAAATATAACGAGTTCAAGGAATCTTATAAAAACAATTATGTCAATAATGTCATAACAAACATCTAACAAAAACACAATCTACGAAGCCTATATTAATGTATGAACTGTTTAGACCAGGACAAGGCCCTAATCATACCATAAAAGAAACTAAAAGGAACAAATGACTAAATAAAATATCTTTCGGAAGATGGATGGTTCACCAACACTGACGTTTCGAGAAGCTCTACCGCTATGTTGCTGGATCATGAAACTGAGCTTCAAATCTTACATTTTGAGATAATGTAGCCGCCCGAGGACAGTCAATACTTGCAATGTATTGATGTGTAGAATGACCAATAATAATAATAAGGGTGATAGACTTTTAAAAAAAAAAAAAAGAGAAAACAACATTTTCCTCCTGAACTTATCCACTCAACGTATTTTAGCATTTAAAGTAAATATTCATTTATTTGTCCCCCTTAACTTCTTTAAAGTGTATTAATTTCACCCTCAAAATTACAATTTCAGTCTCACAATGGAGAGTGCACTCCACACGCGCCATGTCGTTTTCACATTAGTGCCATGTCATTGCCATGTAAGAAATTATAATTTTTTTTAAAAAAAAAGTAATCCCACACATATACTATTTTTATGTATTTTTTTTAAAAGTAAAAAATAGGGATAATACCCACGAAAAGATCCGAACTTTAACGAAATTTCTAGTGGAGCATATTGAACTTTGCGGGGGTCCTATTACCCCCTATACTTTTTTAAGTGGAATTAATTACCCCCCCCCCCCTCCCCGAAACATTATTCCCAGTTTTACGCTAGGAGATGCAGTACACACGCAGCTTCTTCTCTGCTTTATCAATTTTCAATATTTTTTCACCATTACAACCATATTAAAGATTCCAAATGATTCCATTGAGTCAATTTCAAATTTCAAATCCATTCTTATCATTCCAAAAGTTTTCAAATTCAATTTCAAGTTTTAAACTTTGAATTCCATTGAGTTTATGAAGAAAGTTTGTTCAAATTATTGAATAGAATCATCCATTCATTTTCCATTGAAACTCGAAAGATTCAATTACCGAGTTCCATTAATGGAATATTCAATGAAACTTCCTAATTGAATGGAACTCGCTAATTGAAAACTCAATGGAAGATTCAATTTTCATTAATGGAAATCGGAAGATTCAAAAAATTTAATTTCATAGATGAAGACAAAAATACGGACTGTACATGTATGAAGCTATTCAATCTTCTGTTAATGGAACTCGAAAGATTCAATTTCCATTAATGAAACTCGGAAGATTCAATTAGCGAGTTTCCGATTTTGAATCTTCCGAATCTTCCATTGAGTTTTAATTAACGAGTTCAAAACGAAATCTTCAAGATTCAATTTCAATTCAACAATAGAGCAAATTCAATTTCAATTCAACAATGGAGCAACCATTGTTGAAGAAAAGAAAGAAAGAAGAAAGAAGAAAGAAGAAAGAAGAAAGATAATGAAAAAATAAATAAAAATATAAAACTTTAAATAATTATAAAATTAAGAGGTTGTTTGAAAAAAAAAGAAGTTTATAACGTTTTTAATACTGTTCACGAGCTCAATGCATGTGACTAACATGCAATGTGCCAAGTGGAAGATATATGCCATTAAAATATGAAAAAAAAAAAAAGTCTAGGGGGTAATAGGACCCCCAAAAAGTTCAGTATGCTCAACTGGTAATCCGGTTAAACTTTAGATATTTTTGTGAGTATTCTCCCTAAAAAATATGTATATACTATTTATTTATTGATAATAATAATAATAATAATCATAAAAAAAAAAATCTCACCCCCACCCCCACTCTATTTGCCTTCTTCTTCAGACCCTCTCCCCTCTCCCCACCCCTCCTCTTCCGGTGCCCCCTTCCTCCCCCACTTCCATCTTCCCCCGCACCCCACCCCTCTTCTAGCACCCACCCCTGCAAACAGGTCCCCTCTTTCCGCTCTCTCTCCCTTTTCAGACCACCCTCTCCTCCCCTCCATGTCTTGTTCAAACACAAAAATACCTCCATCAAGTCAAATTAATTTTTTTTATTTTAAAAATTATCTTATTAACAAAAAAAAATTACCTTTTTAGTTAGATTTGTAGCTCAACCCTAAAATTTTGGATGTGATGCAAGTAGCTTTCAGAGCAATCCAAGAAAAGAAATAGTTGACTTGGTACCTATTCAGCTGGAAATCAAATGTAGTGTTTTGAAAGTAGAAAAGAAAACAAAATTATGTATTCATGTTGTCAAAAATCACATGATACTGTTTCTGAGGCCTTTGTACACTAGAATTCAACGCTCTGATGTGAAATTTGATGTTGTACAACAGTTCTGGTTGGTTGATTTTTCGAAATATATTGGCTAACCTATTCTTTTTGGAGAGTTGATTTCAATTGGTTATGACCTCCAATTTCTTTTTTTTCCTTTTTCACTGCCCCGTACCCACTTTTAGTTGACGTCTGCACATGAATTTGATAAAAAGGATAGCTTGGTGCATAAAAAATTAAAAGAAATCTCATTGATGATAAGTGATTTAAAGATAAAATCATTAATTTAATTTAACTTTGGTTTAAATTTTGAGGGAGTTGGATGGAAGATTGAGATGGTATTCAATGGAGAAATTTTTTAATTTAGTGTCTTCATGGTTGTTCTTTGTTGGTGTTAATGAAGAAAGTGAAAAAAATTGAAGGAGAGTGTTGATGGAGAATGGATTTGAGGTTGTTAGTGGAGGAATTTGAGCGTTGTTGATGATGATATTTTGGAGAAGAAAAGAAGAAAAACATGTCCAATTTTTTATAAAAAATTTCTATTATATTTACAATATAATACAGACACATCAGTATTAGGGGGTGAAACTAATACACTTTAAAGATGTTAAGGGGGTAAATAAATGGAAGTTTAGTTTAAGTGCTAAAGTAAATTGAATGGACAAGTTTAGGGGGAAATGACGTCTTTTCTCAAAAAAAAAAAAAAACAAGGAAAGCCTTGAAACAATTCATCATATGCATACATATAGTCATAAAAAAAATTATGAGGATTTTGATAAATATTTGACTGCTAAAAGTCTATTCTAATTCAATTACTTATGAACTAGATGACATTCCCCACCTTTTTACTATCCAGGCGGTATATGGATCTGACTTTAACTCTTCGGTCAAGCCCCCAATCCGAGTTTACCGCAAGGATTAGAGTCTTTATATTCTATTCTAGTATACCATCATTGGACTGAATTAATCACTTGTTGGAAAAACATGATTTTGAGCTATAAGCTTTTCAACTCATGCCTTCTCGGGTATCCATCTAACTCTCTTAAAGCCCATTTTTAGTTTTTTAAGCATGCATCTTGATAAAAAAATCGTTATTGATTCGAAATGATAATTTCTATATTGGTATCGTCATACCAAGACTGACAAGTCATATAAGCCATATCATACATTTGATTTCCATAATCATCAACCACAATGAAGTAATTCAATAAGAGAAGTCAAACAAGAGTTATGGTTACCAAAATGCTTAAGCATCTAAGGTTGTGAACTATTTTGGATTCTCAATGAACAATTCTTATTGCAAGAGTAATTGAATTCTATGGTTTTACCCACTAGTTTCTCAACCTAAATGAGTAACTTATCCCTTAATTCTCTCAACCTTAAGGAACATAGTATTAATTCAACTATAATCTCATATGGATTGATCCAGTTAAGTCATTTACCCTCTATCCAAAGGTTAAAGCCTTTAGATTTATGTAAACCCTTTCTTTTACCAACAAGCACTTTTCTATTTGAACAAGTGTTGTTCTTGGGCTTCCTTTTCAAGTTTTCAACCAAGAAAATTCATTAAAGTGAAGAAGATTTTATGCAATATCAATTACTCATGGGAATCTACTAGATTCATAACCCAAAATTAGCTTTTCACATCAAGGCTCCCATAACCCTAGTTATGGGAGCTTAGCCACACATTTCTACCCAAGAAAGAGAAGAAACCATTGTGTTATTCATAAGTTAATTCAAAGTTTACTTACAAAAATCACAATTGTTGTTCTTCAATCTTCAATAGAAAATATGATAAAGGAATCTAGATCCACAAATCTCCAATGAATCTTAGAAGAGAATGTAACAATGTATTTTTCAGTATGGAAAACCCTAACCAATGATAAGAGATGGATAAAAAGATCCATAATAAAACCTAAAACTGGGTATTTATATGTTCCCCCATAAAAAGAATTTAAAATTCAAATAATATAAAATCCGCGTCCAAAGTGATGGTCAAAACGATGGTCCGTTGCAAGATTGACAGTCTACCATTTGGTCCGTCACAACTGATCTTAGATGGTCACTTTTTGGTTAAGATCGATGGCTCATATGGTGATCCATCGCTAAATTGAGGGTCCACCATCTTGACCGTCATTGGGTCTTCAGAGTTCATGGGTTCTACCTCAATCTGACGGTTGAGTTGGTGGTCCGTTGCAAAACTGACGGTCCACCATTTTGACCGTCAGAAGTGTTTTTCTGCAAATTTTTTGAGTCTTTTTCTTTAGTCAGCTCCTTACCCCGAAACACTAAAAACCAGCATTAAATGAAACCTTGGTTGCTTAGAAACATGCAATTTTCCTAAGAAAAAAATGAAAAATATTTCGTCAAAAGCCGGAATGTCAACACCCTCAACTTAAGATCATTGCTTGTCCTCAAGCAACTCAACATCGAATTGCTAATATGAATAATACAATGAAGGAAATTTACCACTGAACTAATTCTCACACAATAACTCACTTGTCATCCAAATCATATGGTTTAACATGTCATAGTCTATAACCAATATTGTTTCAAATTCAATTCATCTACACAACATGGATAGAAGTGTCTACAGAGATCAGCCAAATTAAGTATGACTCAAGTTTCCCTCACAGTCAAGGAGATCCACCACTCAATATCTTTTGTGGATACAAATCACAACCCTCTCACTCATTAAAAAAGTTTTAAACATAGCACATGCACCTATAAGCTTGCCCTTATTATCCAATGCCTCCCTATAACTGAGTTCCAAGATCAAGCAGGTCTTTCTAGGCTAGTTCTGAGGTATCATGCTAGGTTAGAAGGAAATTTTAGACAAAAGTGACTAAAAACTATGCTTTAACTCTCTTTGCCTACACAATAATTCTTCTTACCAAGGCTATTGATTTGCTAGCTCACTTACCTTTTTCTCATTCATTCATGCTTTACCGTAATAGATTTTTGCACCTGTTCACACCTGTTCTACTATTCTTAAGATTTTTGTATCACATATCATGTGTATTTATAGGTTAATACCAATTATAGATTCACTAACAGTTGATCACATATTCTAGGAGACAAAAGTAGTAGTTAAATGGAAACAGTCATAGTTAGATGCCAACATAATTCATCATCCGTATTCACAACAAGATACTAACACAAACAACACTTTTATTTCATAGACCAACCTTCGCAACATATCAAGACTTAAAAATAAGAAGAATACAAAAATGAAGTTAAACCTAAACTTGCCGCTTCTTCTAGATAGCACATGGTAGGGGTACTGATAATAGGCGAATTTACACGCCTATATCAATATATTTTGCCCATATTTGTGCCATGTTTTGAGAACAAATTACATATTTCATGCACTTTTAGTCCTTTTTCCTGTAAGTGAGCTAAAGAACATGATTAGCAAAGTTTCAGGTATAAATGATGCAGAATTCAGCATTTTGTGGATAACTTGACGCCAAAGAAAGCTCACGAAGGAAGGAAAGCGAGCTTGGACGCCTAAAGGACCAAAAGTGATGCATGGAAAATCTATCCCGGGCTAAAACAGCATTTCTGAAGACTTTGGGGACTAGCGGTAACTTATTAGGATTAGGATAATGATACATTAACCTAGTACAATTGGGTTAAGTATTTCATTAGCTTAGTAGGATTTGGTGAAGTATTTCATTAGCTTAGTAGGAATAGGATAAGGGTATTATAAATACCCTATCTTGCTAGAGATTTTTATTCATTCACTTACTATTCCAACAATTCTAATTCTTCCATTAATTCTATTTTTATTCTTCTTCTATTCTTCTATTAAATTCCACAACAAGAGAGACGTTACTTTGCAAAGGACTTCACGCTATCCTCACCCTTACACCTAACGTGCAAAGCTTTATTGGGGTACAACGATCATGTTTATTGTGACTTCCTTCGCACTCATGGGTAACTAAACCTCTCTGTTGGGGTTATGGAAGCCGAATGAGATACTATCTATTGCTGTGAGTTTGTGAGTTCATGACACGTATGCTGCTTATATCATTATTCTCTTCATCTTAATGCAAATTCTTGTGGCTGCAGACGCATAGAATAACGCCAGTATAACATTTAACTTGTTCGAAAGAAAGGTTATCTGTCTAGAAAAGAGATAATGTCAAGGTAGTAGGGTCCCATCCCCTATTAAAAATTTAGTGTCGTAACTGGATTAACCTCTTGGGGAATTCGTATCGTTAGACACGTTTTAAGCTCGAAAGAGTTAAAGTGAAATAATCCTCGAATAGGTCGAAAGACGCTTGGATTTACCATCGAATACAATTCTCTATAAGCACATGTATGTCTGAATTCCGCATAACGTATAGCCAATAGAGACGTACAACTCATAAGGTGGACATAACCCCAACTCCTCAATTCTCATTGATTCGCAACCTACGAAATATTCTTTCTTTTTACTTTGCTATTTTCAGTTTTGCTTTAATAATTTGGTTACACATTGCAATCCCCCCTCATTACGAGACTTGCACTAAAAGTCTAGTAACCGTTGCTTACTTGTTGGCCAAGCTATTCCCTGTGGGATCGACACCCAACCCAGGTTGGGTTCTATATTTGCTAACGACCGCTTTACACTCCTACGGGAGCTGTAGATTGAGTGTTATCAAAAATTGGCGTCGTTGCCTGGGAATACGAGTGTCAATTAAGTTTGTGATAATTACTAGACCCTTTGGTCAAAGATTCTCGTACTTTTACTTTTAGTTGTTGTTTTAGTTTTTAGGTTTGTTCAGTGAATCAATGGATGCACAACGTGAAATTGAAAGGATGGCTGCTCAAGTGCATCAACAGAATATTGATAACCTTGGGCGAGCAACAAATCCTGATGATGAAGATCTGGGCGATGAAGAGCTACTAAACCCTCGACGTACTGCTGAGATGGCGGCACCCATGCAGAGGAGAGATCGTCAAGCGCAATTTAGGCCCAAACGTCGAGCTGTGCACATACCGTTCGATGATGATGATGATGATCTTGATGGAGCTGGTGCCACAGGAGCTATTATTCTTCTGCCATTGGCACGCGGAGCAAAGTTCAATATCACTAGCACCATGATTCAACTTTTGCAACTCAAGGGATTATTTGGTGGACTAGCAGGCAATGATCCGAATATACATCTGATCAACTTTATTTCTACATGCAAGTCATTCGACAATCCTGGCGTTGGACAGAATGCAATTCGACTACGCTTATTTCCATTGTCTCTGTTTGGGGAGGCAACTCTATGGTTGAATGGGCTGACTCCTGATTCTATTACAAATTGGAGGCAATTGAAAGGCACTTTCCTAGAAAGATTCTTTCCGCCATCCAAAAGAGCACAGTTGAGAGATGAGATCACAAATTTTCGACAGCTTCCAACTGAAGCTCTCCACGAAACATGGGAGAGGTTCAAGACAAAGCTAATGCGGTGCCCAAACCATCATATGACTAATGTCCAATTGATGGAGATATTATACAGAGCTTTGAATTCGGTGACTAAGCCAATGGTTGATAATGCGGCTGGAGGATCATTCATGGACCTCACCTTTGGGGAAGCAATATGCTAGATCGGATGACAAAGCAAAGTAGATCTTGGCATACCAGGGATTCTGAGGTAGCAAGCCCCACTTTATCTATTGGCATGACTGCAGACCAAAGGAGAAGAGAAGAAGAACGCGATCAAGATTTGGCGCACATGAAAACACAAGTGGATCTTCTTACAAAGCATCTATTATCAGGGAAGACCGAAAAAGTCAAAGCTGTTGCGTCAAAAGGAAGAAACGAATCTGATTCAGAAGAAGAAGCCAACTACTTGAACAATCAGGGGGGTTTCCGAGGCAATGCCCAAGGAAACCAAGGTCGGAACTATTATGATAATTCAGGATATAAGGACCGTGATCAAGGTATTTGGAAGGATGGAGTGGTTTGTATGTTCCTCCTGGAAGACGTGACGCCACCATATCTAGTCCTGGAAGTATGGAAGACATGATGGCTAAAATATTAAAAGGAGTGGAAACAACAAGCGCGGGAGTAACGGAGGTAGTTAATGATTTTTCCTCTATGAAGCAATTGGTTGACTCACATTCCACTTCAATCAAGTAAATAGAGCAGCAATTGAGCCAACTTTCAGCAGCAGTCAATCAAAGAAAGGCTGGCACTTTACCTAGCGACACTGTGCAAAACCCATGGAATTATGGGTCATGCATGGCCATTACTACCCGGAGTGGTAAGGTGCTGGAAACTTCAGCAAAAATCAAGCAAGTGGTTGACGAAGTAGTGGACAAGGCGAAAGGGGAAGATGCCGCAGCAGCTGATCCTGACTTCCATAACGTCACCCCTCACGATTTGCAACCTGAAAAAGCTAAAAAATGGAAGCAAGAGGAGAAAAAAGCCATGGAGAGAACAATTCCATACCCACCACCAACTTTTCCTCAAAGATTGAAGAAGGTGGCGGATGATACGAAGTTCAGCAAATTCATGACTATGTTGAAACAGCTGACCATTAATGTTCCATTGGTGGAGGCACTTGAACAAATGCCTGGGTATGCGAAATTTATGAAGGATCTTTTGACAAAGAAGCGAGCAGCAAGCTATGAGTTGAAGGATACTGTTCATCACTGCAGCGTAATCGCTACCTGATCACTAGTTCAGAAGAACGCTGACCCCGGTGCTTTCACTATTCCGTGCACGGTTGGATCTATGAATTTTGCTAAGGCATTGTGTGATTTGGGAGCAAGCATCAATTTGATGCCACTATCCATCTACAAGAAGTTGGGGTTAGGCGATCCGACACCAACCAATATGAGGCTCGTGATGGCTGATAGGTCAGTAAAACGACCTGTGGGTATCTTGAATGATGTGTTGGTGAAGGTTTCTTCATTCATCTTTCCTGCAGACTTCGTTATTCTGGATTGTGAGGTGGATTCTGAAGTTCCCATAATCTTGGGACGCCCTTTCCTCACAACTAGAAGTGTGCTTATTGACATGAGAGCTAATGAGCTTTTATTTCGGTTGAATGACGAAGTAGTCCGTTTTGATATATGCAAATCAATGAAGCAGCCCAGCGATATGGATGTGTTCTCTATAGCTTATAAGGATAAGAAAGCAGTATCTGTAAAAAAACAGCTTACTGTTGAGCCATTGTCTGTTGCACTGCTGAATGTTGAGCATGAGGATGCTGAAGATTATGAAGAACTTATGGGTGCTCTAACAGGAATAAGGTCCTATTCTCATACTCCTAAATAGCTGGACCTTGATCTTACGAATCAACCGTCACCAACAGCAAAAACTTTCAGCAAAGAGCCACCAATGCTAGAATCGAAAGAGCTCCCCAATTATCTAAGGTATGCGTTCTAGGGAAGTGGAAATACACTTCCGGTGAGTGTGGCGGATGATTTAAGTGAACAGCACGTAGAGGCTCTCATCTCTGCTCTAAAGAGGTACAAGAGAGCCATTGGTTGGTCTATTGATGATATAATTGGTATCCCACCTGGGATATGTACGCACAAGCGTCATCTCAAAGAAGATTTCATGCCTACAAGTAAGTATCAGCGTCGTCTGAATCCATTCAGAAAATGATGCCTCATCTATCTCGATGAAGTCTAAGTAATCGAGATAGTTATGTCGTGCTGCGACAATAAATCAAGCGCTTGGTGGGAGGCAACCCATCGTTTTTAAATGTTTTTAATTGTTTTTGTTTTCTTAGGATTTTGTCGAGCCACGACCAAAACTAAGGCGCTTGATGGGAGGCAACCCATCGTACTAATCGTTTTTATTGGTTTTTAGCAAATGTAGGTGCAAGAGGTATAAAACGAGGAGATTGATTTCAAATGTCGATTTGGACGTATTGTATGGTAAAGGTGGTAAGTTAGGAATAAGGATGCATAAGTCTATGGATTGAGCATTGCTCATGCCAAAATAGGCATCGAGGAAGGCTAGGCCTAGGTAAAACTAGGCCACAAACAATGCAAAACCTATACTATAGCCTAAGGTCTCGGAATCTAGTGTGCAAAGACATAGGCGCCGCCCATGCTTAAGTGTGCTATACACTATGCGCCGCCTATGATATAGCATTAGGTCTCAGTATCTCAAATGCCATACACTATGCGGTGCATATGTCCCTAAATGCTATACACTATGCACCGCATATGTCCCTAAATGCACTACACTATGCACCGCCTATACTATGATTGTGCAAAGCACTATGCGCCGCATAGAGGTCATTTTTGTCTCCAAAACCGTTTGTAAATGGGTCAAAACCCGATCCATTCTTTTCCTATATAAAGGGGACTTAGTCTTGAAACATAACCACATTGTAAATTGACCTAAAGGCGCCGCACATCCACCCAAATCATCTCAAAACTTTTCTTTTTTTCTCTTCCAATTCACAAGACCATCTCCAAAGGCTTCAACCAAGTACAATGGCACCAAAATACAAGGCAAAGATAAGGCTAGCACTTCACAAAAAGGCAAGAACAGAGGCAAAAAAAGAGCAAGGAGAACCCTCCTCGATGCAAACACCTCGACTCACTCTTGGAATTAAGTGGGATACTTATGAGGAACTTCTAAGGATGACGACTCTGATAATGATTCTGATGCAAAGGGCAATGACCCCAGACATAGAGAATGAGTCTGAATAACCAGGTTCTTCTTATTTATTTTCCACTGAGCATAGTGTGTCCCGTCTTAGTGTGGGGTGATGGTATTTGCATGCTATACTTCTCTATCCGCATTTGCATTTATTCATATTTTTTTGCTTAGTTTTCTCGTTTTGTTTTTTTTAGTAGTAAATTTTTTTTTTAACGTAGCTTCGCATGAAATTATTCTAATAGGCAGCATGAGATTATAACAAGAGTATGTGCTACAATTATGACTATTGAGACATTTTAGGCTCTAATTGTGACTCACTATGTGATATTGTGTGGTTCAATTCCTTCACTTGTTGGGTCAAGAGTCTATACTACTTCCAATCAAGTCGACCATGTGCCTTGTGTGTGAGAGATTAATAGTATATTCTATGTTTGTGGCTGATGCTAGAACTTGCCTGGTATGTATGCAAAGCGAAAATAAGGAGTGTAAGTTTAGGAGATGATTTAGGCATTTCTTTGGCAACCTATACTTGTTTACCTTCTTTTTACCTACCCGTGGACATTATCCTAGTTAACCCCTTTTGAGCCTTTAGCCTATTTTCTTTGACGAACCTCATATGTAAGCCTAATCCATTTTTTCAAGACCGTAATTTGATCCAAAATCCTAAGTGCTTTAAAGTGAAAAAGTCATGTGACAAAATAAGAGGAAATTGGGTGAGTGTGATGCTCTAAATTGTAGTGGTGCTTGAATGAGTTATGAAAAAGAAAGTGTTATCATAAGAGGTATGTTATGAAAAAAAAAAGGAAAAAGAAAGCTGAAAAGTGAGTTATGCTTAAAATTGAAAAACAAAAGAGGAGAACAAAGGTGGTAGAATAAAAGAAAGAAGAAAGGTTAAAAGAAAAAAATGTCAATGATACAATGTGATGTATTAAAGTGCTTAGGAACTTAGTCACTATTTCTGGCCAAAATAGTCCTACCCGTCCCTTAGCCTACATTACAACCATCAAAAGACCTATTTGATCCTAATCTTAGCATTCTGACATTTAGTGGAGTATTACACTAAGGGCAAGCCTATGGTCATCAGTTGCTGCATACGAATTCTTTGTGAGAGCGAGAGCAAGGATATTTTGATACCCATGTTTGAAAAATATGCTATACTTGTGAGTGACTATGGGTAATATATTGTGAGACACACATGGTTGATGAGTTTTGGATAGTTGTACATGATTCTTTGTGCCTTAACTTTTGAATATGAGTTGACCACCATCACGAGTCTATGCTAGAGGTTAAATTGTTTCTACTAATGATCGGAAAACTACTCTTTCTTGATAATTGTTGTGCTTGTCTTGACGAATGTTTTGTGTTGTTGCTGTGAAACCCTAAGTTGATGTTTAGAGGGACATGATATTTTGTTCGAGGACGAACAAAGCTTCAAGTGTGGGGTGTTGATGATAGGCGAATTTACACGCCTATATCAATATATTTTGCCCATATTTGTGCCATGTTTTGAGAACAAATTACATATTTCATGCACTTTTAGTCCTTTTTCCTATAAGTGAGCTAAATAACATGATTAGCAAAGTTTCAGGTATAAATGATGCAGAATTCAGCATTTTGTGGATAGCTTGACGCCAAAGAAAGCTCACGAAGGAAGGAAAGGGAGTTTGGACGCCTAAAGGACCAAAAGTGATGCATGGAAAATCTATCCCGGGCTAAAACAACATTTCTGAAGACTTTGAGGACTAGCAGTAACTTATTAGGATTAGGATAATGATACATTAACCTAGTACAATTGGGTTAAGTATTTCATTAGCTTAGTAGGATTTGGTTAAGTATTTCATTAGCTTAATAGGAATAGGATATGGGTATTATAAATACCCTATCTTGCTAGAGATTTTTATTCATTCACTTACTATTCCAAAAATTCTAATTCTTCCATTAATTCTATTTTTATTCTTCTTCTATTCTTCTATTAAATTCCACAACAAGAGAGACGTTACTTTGCAAAGGACTTCACGCCATCCTCACCCTTACAGCTAACGTGCAAATCTTTATTGGGGTACAATGATATGTTTATTGTGACTTCTTTTGCACTGATGGGTAACTAAACCTCTCTGTTGGGGTTATGGAAGCCGAATGAGATACTATCTATTGCTATGAGTTTGTGAGTTCATGACACGTATGCTGCTTATATCATTATTCTCTTCATCTTAATGCAAATTCTTGTGGCTGCAAACGCATAGAATAACGCTAGTATAACATTTAACTTGTTCGAAAGAAAGGTTATTTGTTTGGAAAAGAGATAATGTCAAGGTAGTAGGGTCCCATCCCCTTAAAGTGAAATAATCTTCGAATAGGTCGAAAGACGCTTGGATTTACCATCGAATACAATTCTCCATAAGCACATGTATGTCTGAATTCCGCATAACTCAGAGCTAATAGAGACAAACTCAGAAGGTGGACATAACCCCAACTCCTCAATTCTAATTGATTCACAACCTACGAAATATTCTTTCTTTTTACTTTTCTATTTTCAGTTTTGCTTTAATAATTTGGTTACACATTGCAATCTCCCCTCATTACGAGACTTGCACTAAAAGTCTAGTAATCATTGCTTACTTGTTGGCCAAGCTATTCCCTGTGGGATCGACACCCAACCCAGGTTGGGTTCTATATTTGCTAACGACCGCTTTACACTCCTACGAGAGTTGTAGATTGAGCGTTATCAGGTACATAATGTTGGCAACACAACCCCCATAGTACAAGTGCCCTACCCCCACAGAAAAATACATGCATTATCCTCAAATTATTAAATTAAAGTACAAAGGAATGAGTATACTTGTATTACTTCTTATTTATCTGTGGCATCTGTGAAGTATGGTGAGGCTCCTGTGTCCTTACCTTATGCAACATTGGCCCCTATGGTGGTAAGGGCACTCAAAACCCCACCCACCTGGATCGGAGGAATCATCTCTCAAACTGATGCTGAACTCTGCCCCCTTGCTGGAGCAGCACTTGTAGATACTCCTGCTACTTTATCTTCTTCTCTTTTCGTTCTCTTTTCTTCATCTTTCCTAGATTTCTTTCGAGCTCTTTTCAGATCATGTTGTTTCTTTTGCTCCGGTGTCATTTTTGCTCTCTTTCTTCTCTTTTCTTCTTTCCGTGAAGCTCACTCATCTATTTGATGTTTTTTTTATTTTTCATGGGTCTTCCCATCAGATACACAATACCTTTATCATCGTCACTCACCACTAAGTATGGGTCAAAAACAATCTACTGATTTTGCCTGCTCTTCAACTCTGCTATATCGGTCTTTCCCTGCTCAAATTCATCTATGAGCTTTGCAAGATCAGAGAGGGACAATGCATCTAGCCTTTTGTTGATATGATGCTCCATTTTGTCCATGCTAGCCTAAATAGTTTGGAATGGGTGGATTGCCTCAGCCACAATTTCATCAACAAAAGGCTTAAACTCTGACGCCCATTTATCTAACTGTCTTTGAAAGCTTTTTTGCAGCTTTATTGATTTTGTAAAATTCTCTTGCGTTAACCTATACTCGACAAATTCTTCTCCACCCATAGATTGTGCAGAACCCAACCCTGTAGAAGTACCTGGAGGCACATATTCTGGTGGGACATAAGTAGTGATGGGCAACAACATACCTATGGGAATTTCTGTGGTATCAGGAGCTGGTGCAGATTGATTCTCATAAGCTGGAGGCTTGGTGACATGCATCTCGAACTTCGAGTCATGTTTTGACTTCTTAATGTCCTGTCGATGTGTAGCCGAGATTTCATTATCAAATCTATGTATCAGGGGAACACCTGCCTATTTGCATAGGTCAGTGATTAAGTAGAGGAATGGCAATACACTGGTTGTCTTGTGTGCTCTGACAAACATCTCATCCGCAATAATCTGTCCAAAGTCAACCAGCAGCCCTGAAACTAAGCTTGCCACTAATACAACTCTATTTTTATCCAAATTTCCAACACTTTTTGTTGGCATCAGCCTTAAGCGAACTATGGCCCACCAGAACTTGGCATTGAAACTAATGGAATACTTTGCAATATGCTCCCGTGGATTGGTTAACCAAGATGGGTTACCATCATCAATTAATAACGAAGCCACCCAAGGCCTCTGAGTAGATGCAGTCCTCAACCTAAACTCAAGATCAGGTATAGCAGGAGGAGCCTCATACTATGGCCCGAACAACATCCTATTGATTGTGTGGGCTGAAATATTGATAGTGACTCCTCGAACAGGCACAGACTCCCTGTTTGGCAGGCTTGCGACTGATGTCCCCTTTGGACAGTCCTTTTCTATTAATACAAGATAATTGGACAAGAATTCTCTTACCCAATTCGGTTGATACATTCCTGGTGGCCTGCTCATCCATGCTAGTTTGTACTCGTTGAAATGGCATTACAACTCAGGATATTCATGCAGCTCCATTTTCATAATATGATGTTCCTCTAAAAATGGCCTTTTGATTCCTCTTGCTGTAGGTGTCAATCCATCATAAAATTTCTCTCGTGCTCCCTCTATCTTCCATCTAATAGAATCTCATACTTGAGGATCCTTACACTTGATTACAGTAGCATCCTCAGGTTTGACATCCATATAAGTCGCTTCTATTTGCTCTCCTACATTAGTAGCCTCCGTTTCACCCTCGATAGGCTCAGGTTGATTTGTAGCAACCATTGCCTCATCTGGGCTTGAGCTAGTGCTACTTGTACTACTGTCGCTCTCCTCTTTAGACTGTGAGAATATGGGAGTTTCCTTTTTCATGTTTCCTGGTGTTGTAGGCAAGTGCAGATTCACCTCTACTCCTTTGAGATCTTCCTCCTCTGATTGGTGGTAATTTACAAGCCATAACGCTTGAAAAGAAGAAAAAAGTTAGTTCACAATACAAAATAGCATAAACAGTGAAAATTTAGATTTGGCAGCCACACTGGTGGTCCGTCAAGTAACTAGTGGACCACCATGTTGTCCGCCAAGTAACTGGTGGACCACCATGTGGTCCGGTAGGTCCTATCCAGAAGGACTGAAATTTTAGGTACTTGCGATGGTCCATTTGGTGGTCCATCGAGATAGTGATGGTCCATCATTTGGACCATCACATCTTATCCAGTGGGTGTTACATATGGGGTTATTGCAACAGCTAATTTGGTGGTCCATCGAAAAAGTGATGGTCCACCATTTCTACCGTCGCACCTCCTTCTTTAGATTTCAGCTTTCAGTTCGCTATTTTGTCAACCATTTAGCATACAACCCTAATTTTTAAGCAATAATTGACACCCAATTCATATTTATACACATTATTTCTCATTTTTTAACATGTGAGTTACTCAGACTTCACTCTCATTGCACACTCAAGTTTCCACACGTACAGCAACTCAAAGTAAGAGAATAACATAAGATGGAACGTTAATGAACAAACCACTTAGTCATTTCATGTTTTTGCAATTCAAAAAGAGAAGGTTGGTGCTCATACCTTGGTGTTGCAGTAGATTCTTTCTTACTTTTTTGCAAATTAAAAAATCAACTACTACTCTAGTAATTTAATTTCATGATTTCTTGTGATGAAGATAAAGAAAAGAAATGAGTTTTCTTAAATAGAGCCAAAATAAGTAGATGGAGAGTCCTAAGAAGATCAAATAACTTCAGATACTTTGGAATTTGGTCAGTTGAGGAAGTGAAAAAGTGGGTAAAACATATGTAACCACTATTTTCCCTTTTTTAAAACCAATTAGGCTAAATACGGGTCATTTAAATAGTCATAATTTTAACCCAACCCGACCCAGTGCTAGGGTAATTTCGACGGCCTCTGCGATGGTCCGTCGAACATACGATGAACCACCAATAGAGATATCACTTTGTACCAGAACATGGTCACTTTAGCTTACTTATGATTGTTAATTTGGCGGTCCACCAATTTTGCGATGGTCCACCACTTTGACCGTCGCTCCTTAACAGAACTTAGGCCACCAGCTTGATTTTTTTACGATGTGGTGGTCCACCAAGTTTGTGACAGTCCACCATTTTGACCGTCAACTTTATCCAGTGAATAAACTTTTCAGTAGTTTTGCAAAAGTGGAAATGGTGGTCTGTCAGATGACTGGTGGTCCACCAAATCGGCCGTCACTTTTGTTCCAGTAGCTCAGATTTTTCCCCCTTTTTTAAAGTTGTATTAATCCTTCTTTTTGCTGCATTTTAAATCCTGCACACTTCACAAACATATCAAAAATGCACTAGAACAACACAATAATTTAACTAATGTTTTACAACAACACACAGTGGGTTGCCTCCCACTAGCGCCTGATTTATAGTTGTCGCACGACTCAGATATATTGATTACTCATACTTAATTGAGATAGACAGTATCAATACTCCTTATCCAGTCCATTAGACCGATATATAGTTTCACACATTGCCCATTTACCTTAAAGACACTTCTGTCTTCATTTTCAAGTTTCACTACTCTAGATGAGTAGACCTGACTCACTTTAAATGGGCTAGACCATTTAGATTTGAGCTTACCTAGAAATAGTTTGAGTCTGGAGTTGAACAAAAACACCAAGTCACCTATCTATAAATCTCTTTTTTCAATCCTGCGGTCGTGGTACTTCTTCATTCTTTCCTTATATAGATCAGCCCGGTCATAAGCTCCAAGATGGAACTCATCCATCTCATTCATCTACCCCAGTCTCATATTCGCTGCCTCATTCTGATCCAAGTTAAGCCACTTCAATGCCCACAATGCTTTATGCTCTAACTCAATCGGCAAATGACACGCCTAGCCATAAACCAACTGGTACGGCGACATACCAATAGGTGTCTTGAAATTTGTTTGATACGCCTATTAGGCATCGCCCAACTTCCTAAACCTATCCTTTCTGCTAGCATTTGCAGTATTGGCAAGGATAGCTTTGATTTCTCGATTAGAGATTTCTAACTGCCCACTGGTTTGTGGGTGGTATGGTGTAGCCACTTTGTGCTGCTTAACTTCATATTTTTCCAAGGTCTCTCTGAACATCTTATTGCAAAAGTGTGATCCTCCATCGCTAATGATGGTACCTCATACCCTAAAGCAAGACAAGATGTTTTTCATCAAGAATGAAACAACTCTTTTTCCTTCATTATCTGCCAGAGCCACTGCCTCAACCCACTTTGAAACGTAGTCAACGGCCACTAATATATACTTTATCCCAAATAAGCTCACGAAGGGCCCCATGAAATCAATGCCCCAGATATTAAATAATTTTGCCTCCAGCTTTTTAAACATTGGCATCTCATGGTACTTTGAGATGGACCCTTGCCTTTGAAATTAGTCATACCTCTTCACGAACTGGTAGGCATCTCTAAATAAGGAGGGACAATAGTAGCCACTCTGAAGCACTTTCCTTGCATTCTGATCACCTGCAAGGTGAACTTTAACTGGGGAAGCATGACTCGCTTCCAATATACTGAACATATCTACTTTTGGGACGCACCGTCTAATAATACCATCCGCACATCTTCGAAAAAAATATGGATCATCCAAGGAATAATGGTTCACATTAAGAAACTTTTTCCTTTGATGAAAGAAAAGATTCACTAGGATCACCTCGCTCACCACATAATTTGATAAATCAGCATACCAAGGTATTTTCTCCAAAACAGCATCCAAGATTTCCTCATCAGGAAATGCATCATTTATCTCAAATTCATCTCTGGCTGCTTGTTCCTCTTCAAGCCTAGACAGGTGGTCCACAACTTGATTTTTGCAACCCTTTCAATATTTGACTTCAAAGTCAAACTCTTGAAGTAGCAGTACTCATCTAATCAACCTTAGATTCACATCTTTTTTTGCCATCAAATATCTCAAGGTTGTATGGTTAGTGTGGACCACCACCTTAGTTCCTCGCAAATATGCCCGAAACTTTTCAAAGGCATAGACAACTGGAAGAAGTTCTTGTTCTGTGATGACATAGTTCTTTTGAGCTTCATTCAGCGCTTTGCTAGAATAATAGATTGGATAAAACAATTTGTCTTTCTTTTTTCCCAGCACAACTCCAAGGGAAATACCATTTTCATCACACATTATCTCAAATGGTATTGACCAATCCGGTGCAAAAATAATAGGAGCATCAACCATCTCTCCTTTAAGGCATTCAAATGCCTTTAATCAATCATCATCAAAGGAAAATTTGAATTCCTTCTCCAAAAGTTTGCAAAGGGGGTTTGCAATCTTTGAGAAGCCTTTTATAAACCTCCTATAGAAGCCAGCATGAATAAGGAAACTTCGCACTCCCTTCACTGAAATAGGAGGTAGAAACTTATCTATAACCTCAACTTTAGCTCGATCAACTTCAATCCCCTTTGCTGAAATTTTGTGTCTGAGAACAATGCCCTCCTTCACCATAAAGTGGCATTTCTCCCAACTAAGCTCAAGACTAAACTCCTCAAACCACTTTAAGGTCCTACTCAGATTTACCAAGTAGAGCTTAAAATAATCACCAAAAACCTAGAAATCATCCATAAACACCTCTAAGGTGTCTTCGACCATATCTGAGAATATTGACATCATGCACCGCTGAAAAGTGGCAGGTGCATTGCACAATCCAAAAGGCATCCTCTTGAAAGAAAATATTCCATATGGGCATCTGAATGTCGTCTTCTCCTGATCTTCAGGAGCAATAGAAATTTGAATGTAACCAGAATATCCATCTAATAAATAGTACCAACCTCTTTCCACTAGCCGATCAAGCATCTGATCCATGAAAGGCATTAGGAAGTGATCTTTCAATGTCCACGAGTTGTGTTTCCTGTAATCCATACACACCCTTCATCCAGTAATTGGCCTGAGTGGAATCAACTTGTTCTTCTCATTAGCCACCACTATCATGCCCTCTTTCTTGGGTACACACTGAACAGGACTTACCCACTTACTATCTGAAATAGGGTACACCACTCTTGTATCTAGCCACTTAATAATTTCTTTCTTCACCACCTCTTGCATAGGTAGGTTAAGACAATGTTGATGCTCAATAGTTAGGACATAATCCTCTTATAGCTGCATTTTATGTGTGCATATACCAGGAGGAATGCCAATAATATCTGTAATCGTCCAACTAATAGCCCTATTATATCACTTAAGAACAAAAATGAGGGCTTCTACCTGTTGTTCACCTAAGTCAGCCGCAATAATGACAGGTAATGTATTCCCACTGCCCAAAAACACATACCTCAAATAACCAAGCAACTCTTTCAACTCGAAAGTAAGTGGCTCTTCAATTCAAGGCTTGGCTGGTGGACTGGGACTATTTTTCAAGAACAAATCCAGCTTCTTTGGTGCATAATAATAAGATCCCATACCTATTAAGGCACACACAATCTCGTCATAATATTTAATATTGTCTTGATCAAAATTCATTAATACAGCTGCAAAAGTCTCCACGATAAATTTTTCTTCTATAGGTACTTCTTGCTCCTCCTCATAATAAACATCCATAATAAAAAATACGCTCATATCTTTATGTTATTTCATGGACTGGCATACATCGAATCAAACTACTTTATTATTCAGCCTGAATAGTAGCTTATTTTCTTTTTTATCAATAAGTACACTGTCGATTACAAGGAAAGTTCTACCCAAGATTATGGGTACCTTGAAGTCCACCTCACAGTCGAGAATAAAAAAATCAGCTAGAAATATGAAACTAGCCACCTTAACTAATACATCATATAAAATCCCCATGGGCTGCTTCACAGACCTGACTGCCGTAACTAATCTCATGTTCGTGGGAGTAGGATCCCCTAAACCCAGACAGCAAGCGGCATCAAGTTTATACTGGCCCCCAAATCACATAGATCTTATGTGAAATCAAGAGGCCCAATAGTGTACGAGATATTAAATGCTCCAAGATCTGCCTTCTTCTGCACCAACGACCTTGTAGAAATAGCACCACAATGATGGAGATTGTCCACCTTCTCATAGATAACTGTCTATTTCTTCATAACAAGGTCTTTTATAAACTTTCCGCACCCGATCATTTTATCCAATCCTTTCACTAATGGCAAGTTGATTGCCAACTACTTAATCATGGACATAAACTTGCCAAACTTTGTGTCATCGGCCTTCTTTTTCAACCAATGGGGAAATAGATGAGGTGGTTTTGGGAGCATAGTAACCACCACTCCAGTCTTTTTTCCTTTTCTTTTCTCCAACTCATCAACCTACTGATGGTTAGATGGTGTATTATCAATAACTTCATCCAGTTTTTTAGACTCTACTGGATAAGTTTCTTCATGCTCAATATCCTCTGCAATCAAAGCTTTGCCCACAGACAGGCCTATTAATACCTTACCACTTCATGTGGTAATTGCCATGTAGGAGCCATCATTTTAAGGATTCTAAATTGTATCTGTCACGACCCGAGCCTAGGCCCTGGCCGTGATGAGCATCCCGAACCATGAAGGCCCGGAACACCCATTCTCTGTCTGGTTATCATGCACAACATTCATAATCATAATAAAATACGGAATTGAAACTGAATACGGAAAACATGGTCAAGTTTTGCAACATTTCTGAATAATACTAACTGACATCAGTCTGCGAAAATCTCTACTAAGAACACAAACATCTGTCTGAAAAGAAACTGGAACAAGGCCCCCAGTGAACCAAAAATATAATAAGTAAGATAATGTCTGACATAATTAGGCCTTCCGAATAATAGAAGGCTCACCACTATGAGATCAAGTCTGCAAATCTAAGAATATCTACTGAGTAGCTGGACTCCTAGACTTTGCCTCAGAACCTAGAAGGAGGGGGGGTCAGCACAAAAGTACTGGTACGCGAAGCAATCCAAAAATAGTATAATGGAACATACATACATATATATAAGTGAAAGCAATTTTTTTTAATCAAGACATCATGTATAAAACTATATCTGAAAAATACATGGGCACTTTCTGAAAACATGCAACCTGTCTGTTCATTTCAAATCATGATCTGTGTTTTACTTCTGAGTTAGGTGGTATTCCCCTACAAGTCTGATATTCCACAGGCTGTATGGAATCCGTCATTGACTCGGCGGGGAAGCCCCCAACCCAAGTGTGCCGCAAGGGTTGGAGTCTCTGAGTCTGATACGCCACGGGACATTTAAGTCAACGCATAATAATATACCCGGGTCGACAAACCACGGTTTTAGGCAATGAGTCGCTTGAACATAAGCCCTCTTCGGGGAACCACCTAACATCTCTGTCATCATTCTGAAATTTCTAAATCATGAAAGTCTGAAATGTCTGTTAGTCTGAGTCTGATATGGCATTAGTCTGAATTGGTATCATCATACCAAGACCTTGCAAGTCATGATTTTTCTGAGCCATAAGGTACTAAGCAAAAGCTTTCATTCAAAACATAGTTTAGACCACCCAAAACATGCAACTGATGTAAAGGATTTCATATTCCAAACTTAAAGTTCAATTCATGCAGAAATTTCATCAAACATATGGTGGTCATGTGCATTTTGGCAAAACCATGCATTCTTTCATTACATACATATTCAACATTCACAACCCTCTCTTTCGTGTACAAGAATCGTAGTCCAAACATAGCAAAAGTCAAAGCACTCCATATCATAATTTCTTTTCTTCAAGATGTCTTTCAAAACAATTTATATTACGTGAAACATGGAAGAATTTATATTAAGAGAGGGGTTCCATGAAAATCATGCTTTAAATTCATATATTTCAGGACAAACACATATATACATATACATATAATTTTCAAACCACTTTGGGGGAAAGCCAAAAGGCCAAAACAATATCATTAAAGCTTCTAAAACATGAGTATGCACATGAATTCGAAAACCCGATACTTAAAACATGATTTCTATGCCCATGAGATTTTAGGGAAAACCCTGCGTACCTCTATTTCCAAGGATAATAGATGTTTCTTGAAGCTTGCGGATTGGTGATTCCGAATATGTAATTATCTTTGAAAACTTACGGTCGAATCTTGAACTATTTGGGTTTTTATTTTGAAACCCTAAGGAGAATTCTTGAGCAATTTTGAGGAAAGCATGTGTATTATGGTGTTTGAGGGATTAAATCCCGTGTTGGTGGTATATATAGGAGTGGAGGATGACCAAAATACCCCTAAGGAACAATTAAGGTCAAATTTGTCCTTCAGTTGACAGTTTGATAGGCTGGAGTACATCGATTATAACTTTTTACTCATATCTCAAAATTGGATGAAACCAACTGTATATGAAAGAGGACTCAAATATCTTTCGTTTGATATATTATAGCTCACACATTTCATTATATACAGGGAGTTATGATCGTTTGAAGTTGACCCTGAAATGCTGAAAAAACTGGGCAATAGGTCATGCGTTTTGCTACTGTTTTGAAATCCAAACGCAGCCTTATACATTCCGAAAAATTCCAAAACTTATCCGAGATGTACTATGAGATTGAACGATCATAACGCAACTTGAAAATCTAAAAATGAAGGTCGGGAAGGTCGAGAATTTGTATCCCGAAGGTTGCCAGCTAAGAATGAGTCTAAGTCATTTCAACACTTAGAAAAATTTTAAAACTTAAGTCTAAAGCTCAGAAATTACAGTCTAATACATGCATGACTTTTACGGGGCGTTACATTATCCCCCCCTTTGGATCATTCGTCCCCAAATGATGACGCGGGAATAGTCACGCACGATTTCAAGCAGATTCATACATAGAAGGAAACATAAAGCAAAAATTGTACCTTCCAATTCGTTATTTGCTGGTTCAAATAGGCTTTGGTATCTCACTTTCATGTCATGCTCCGACTCCCAAGTTGCTTCTTCAACTTTCTGATTTCGCCATAACACTTTAACTGAGACTATCTCTTTACTCCTCAATTTTCTCACATGTCGATCTAGGATTTCCACGGGCTCTTCCTCGTAAGACAAGGAATCGCCCACCTTGATCTCATCAATGGGCACCACCAAGGAGTGATCTCCTATGCACTTCTTCAACATGGATATGTGGAATACTGGATGAACAGAACCCAAACTTGCAGGCAATTCTAATTCATACGCAACTCCACCTATTCTTCTTACAATCTGATACGGGCCTATATAGCGAGGACTTAGCTTACCCCTCTTCCCGAAACGCATAACTCCCTTCATGGGAGAAACTTTGAGGAAAACCCAATCTCCAATATCAAACTCTAACTCTCTTCTTCTAACGTCGACAGAGGATTTCTGACGACTCTGAGCTGTCTTAAGTCGTTCCCTAATGAGTTTCACATCCTCCATTGCCTGATGAACAAGATTAGGCCCATACATCTGCATCTCACCTACTTCATACCAGCCTATTGGAGACCTGCATCTCCTACCATATAATGCCTCAAAAGGTGTTATCTTAATACTAGAGTGGAAACTGTTGTTATAGGCAAACTCTATCAGTGGCAAGTGATCAACCCAACCTTTAAAGTCTATCACACAGGCCCTCAACATGTCCTCCAGGGTCTGGATGGTGCGTTCAGCTTGCCCATCAGTTTGAGGGTGGAATGTTGTACTTAAGTTCACCTGGGTACCTAAACCTTTCTGCAACGATCTCCAAAACTGAGAAGAAAATTGTGTACCTCGGTCGGATATAATGGAGACAGGCGCTCCATGCAAACGAACAATTTCTGCAATGAACAGCTTGCCATAATCTTCCCCCGAATAGTTAGTCCTGACAGGCAGAAAGTGAGCTGACTAGGTCAGTCTATCTATAATCACCCATATAGAGTCATACTGATTTCGGGACTTCGAAAGTCCTGTGATAAAGTCCATATTGATCATTTCCCACTTCCACAAGGGCAACGCTATTTCTTGGGAAGTACCTCCTGGCCTCAAATGTTCTACTTTCACTTGTTGTCAATTCAAGCACTTAGAAATAAAGTTAGCCACATCTCGCTTCATATTATTCCACCAAAACATAGATTTCAAATCATGGTACATCTTAGTAGAACCAGGATGAACAACATACCTCGAGGTGTGAGCTTCATCCAGAATTCTTTCTCGAAGCCCGTCGACATTCGGAACACATAATCTACCCTAGAACCTCAGAATACCATCACCACCAACTTCAAAAGACATCACCTTCTGTTGACCCACATCTTTCTTGATTTGCATCAGGATGGGATCTTCAACCTGCTTCTCCTTCACTTCAGCACAAAGGGATGACTTAGCTAACTCATGAACAATCACCCCTCCGTCTTCGGAATCTAACAGTCGCACTCCCAGATTCGCAAGGCGGTGAATATCCTTCACCATCTCTTTCTTTTCTTCTTCTACATGAGAAAGGCTGCCCATAGACAACCTGCTGAGGGCGTCGGCTACCACATTTGCCTTGCCCGGATGGTAATGCAGGCTCATATCATAGTCTTTCAGAAGTTCCAACCACCGCCTCTGCCTGAGATTCAATTTTTTCTGCGAGAAAACATACTGCAGACTCTTGTGATCAGTGAAGATATCAACATAAATACCGTACAAGTAGTGCCGCCAAATCTTAAGGGCAAACACCAAAGCCGCTAACTCCAAATCATGAGTAGGGTAGTTCCGCTCGTGCACCTTCAACTGCCTAGATGCATAAGCTACCACCTTACCATGTTGCATCAAAACACAGCCAAGTCCCACACGGGACATATCACAGTAAACCACAAAACCATCAACACCCTCGGGAAGAGTCAAAACAGGAGTAGTGGTCAATCTGTCTTTCAACTTCTCAAAACTATTTTCACATAAATCAGACCACACAAACTTTACCTTTTTCTGAGTCAGTTTAGTGAGTGGAGTCGCTATGGATGAAAAACCCTCTACGAATCTTCTGTAATAACCTGCCAAACCCAAGAAGCTCCTATATCGGTTGGAGTCGTGGGTCTGGGCCATTTTCTCACTGCCTCAACTTTCTGGGGGTCCACTCTAATCCCGTCACTATACACAATATGCCCTAAGAAGGCAATAGCATCTAGTCAGAACTCACACTTAGGAAATTTGGCATACAACCGATGGTCCTTAAGAGTCTGAAGAATGATTCGAAGGTGATCGGCATGATCCTCCTTACTCTTAGAATAAATCAAAATATCATCAATAAATACAATGACAAACGAGTCAAGAAACTGACAGAAAACTCTGTTCATAAGATCCATGAAGGCTGCAGGGGCATTAGTTAACCCGAAGGACATGACAAGAAACTCATAGTGACCATATCGGGTTCGAAAAGCTGTTTTGGGAATGTCTGACTCCCTAACTTTCAACAGATGATAGCCCGAACGAAGGTCTATTTTTGAAAAACATCTAGCACCTTGAATCTGGTCAAAAAGATCATCAATCCTAGGAAGAGGATATTTTTTTTTAATTGTGACCTTATTCAACTGATGGTAATCTATGCACATACGAAGTGAACCGTCTTTCTTACGCACGAAAAGTACAGGTGCACCCCAAGGAGATACACTGAGGCATATAAATCCCTTATCTAGGAGGTCTGCTAGCTGCTCTTTCAACTCTTTTAGCTCTGCGGGAGCCATTCTATATGGCGGAATAGAAATGGGATGGGTATCTGGCAATACATCAATACCAAACTCTATCTCCCTATCAGGAGGTATCCTTGGGAGATCGTCGGGAAAGACTTCTGGAAATTCATTCACCACAGGGACAGACTGAAGAGGAGGATTTTCAACTTTAGAGTCCTTGACTCAAATAAGGTGATACAAACAACCCTTAGAAATAAGTTTTCGGGCTCTGAGATAAGATATAAAGTGCCCTTTGGGTGCTAAAGAATGCCCTTCCCATTCTATCATTGGTTCATTCAGGAAAGAAAAGGTAACTCTACGAGTCCTACAATCCAATATGGCGTAGCATTAATGGAGCCAATCCATCCCTAAGATAGCATCAAATGCAACCATGTCCAATTCAATAAGGTCTGCCACCGTATCCCGACTACCAATAGTCACCACACAACCCCTATATACCTTTCTAGCAACAACAAAATCCCCCACCGGGGTAGAAACAGAGAAGGGTTCAGAAATCACACTAGGCTCAAACCCGAAACCAACAGCCACATAAGGGGTTACATAGGATAAGGTAGATCTGGGATCAAGTAACACACAGACATCACGGGAAAAGATTTGTAACATACCGGTAACAACATCTGGGGAAGCTTCCGCCTCTTGGCGGTTGGTCAAGGCATATAACCGGTTGCGAATATTCCCGACAGCTGATATGGCGCCCTTCTGAAATGGGGGTGGCGTTGTGGAATTGCCCTGAAACTTTGCACCACCAGCACTCCTCCTAGTAGATGGACAGTCCCTCTGGAAGTGGCCTGGCTGACCACATGAATAACATACACGTGTGCCCAACTGACATTTCCCCGGATGATTCTTACCACACTTTTCACATCGCGGGTAAGTGCGATGCTGCTGAGCCACGCTACCCTGCGACTGAGTATCTGGTGCTCTAGATCCATGAGGAGTCTGAAAGCTCTGAGTCTGTCTGTCTGCAGGGGGTATGGACGCTGGGGCGCTGGCTGCTGACTGTGTATTATTCCAAAATTGCGTCTTCTTTGACCACCTATTTCCCCAGTTACCACTCTGCGGCTGACTCTGGTGCTAGTCTGCAGATTTGACTCTCTTGGCCTGTCTGTTCTTCTCTCTAGATTCAGCAATCTTTCTCTTCCTCTCTTCCACCTGCTGCATGTGGATTGTCAGTCTAGCAAAGTCTAACTCCCTATTCAACATTGCCCCCTTGCACTCAAGTATTAGGTTATCAGCAAGGCCGGATGCAAATTTCCTCATCCGGGCTCTTATATTGCAAGTCAATTCTGGTGCATAGCGGGCTAGTTGATTAAACTTCAAAGTGTGCTCCTGTACACTGATACTGCCCTACTTCAGATTCATGAACTCTTCTGTTTTGGCCTCCCTCAACTCTAGAGGAAAGAATCTGTCAAGGAAAGCTTCTACGAACTCACCCCAAACTGTAGGCTCAGCACTCTCACCTTTTGCATTTTCCCAGTCTGCATACCACTGATTTGCAACATCCTTAAGCTGATGAGTTGACAATTCCACTCCTTCAATCTCATCTACATGCATTACCTTAAAGATCTTCTCTATCTCATCCACGAACTCTTGTGGATCTTCCTCCACCTTTATACCAGTGAACTTAGGTGGATTCATCTTCATGAAATACCCGACTCTAGTAGCCTCAGACGTAACAGATGCAGACCCAACATCTTTCGATCGTTGAGCCTAGTTAGCTACCAGGTGTGTCAGCATATGGATAGACCGTCTGAACTCTGCATTTGAGATATCTCTCTGAGCAGTTGGTAAACGGTTCATATTAGTCCGCGGAGCCCGAGGTGGACTGATTGGGACTGGAGGGACTCCCGGAGTAGGGACAGGTTCTGACGTGGAAGCTCTATTACGGGTCCGCATCCCATGGGTGGGACAGACCACATCTGCCTAAGCACTCTGATCGATGTTGTGACGGGGAGGCATAGTCGTGTTTCTGAAATACAAGAGATCATTGATTAGGGGACAGTTTAGACTCTGAAGCACGAAATAAATCACAAAGAAGGGAAACATTCCTAAACACCTAGTAGTCTCCTGTTTATAAGTGTGGCGCGCTACACACCCATAAACAGAACTCTACTCGATGCGATTTCGCAGACACCCTGGGACCATAAATCGTGCTTTGATACCAAGTTTGTCACGACCCGAGCCTAGGCCCTGTCCGTGATGAGCATCCCGAACCATGAAGGCCCGGAACACCCATTCTCTGTCTGGTTATCATGCACAACATTCATAATCATAATAAAATACTGAATTGAAACTGAGTACGGAAAACATGGTCAAGTTCTGAAACATTTCTGAATAATACTAACTGACATCAGTCTGCAAAAATCTCTACTAAGAACACAAACATCTGTCTAAAAAGAAACTGGGACAAGGCCCCCAGTGAACCAAAAATATAATAAGTAAGATATTGTCTGACATAATTAGGCCTTTTGAATAATAGAAGGCTCACCACTATGAAATCAAGTCTACAAATCCGAGAATATCTACTGAGTAGCTGGACCCCTAGACTGTGCCTCAGAACGGAAGGAGGGGGGGTCAGCACAAAAGTACTGGCACGCGAAGCAATCCAAAAATAGTATAATGGAACATACATACATATATATAAGTGAAAGCAATTTTTTTTCATCAAGACATCCTGTATAAAACTATTTCTGAAAAATACATGGGCACTTTCTGAAAACATGCAACTTGTCTGTTCATTTCAAATCATGATTTGTGTTTTACTTCTGAGTTAGGTGGTATTCCCCTACAAGTCTGATATTCTACGGGCTGTATGGAATCCGTCATTGACTCGGCAGGGAAGCCCCCAACCCAAGTGTGCCGCAAGGGTTGGAGTCTCTGAGTCTGATACGCCATGGGACATTTAAGTCAGCGCATAATAATATACCCGGGTCGACAAACCACGGTTTTAGGCAATGAGTCGCTTGAACTCAAGCCCTCTTCGGGGAACCACCTAACATCTCTGTATGCCCATTTTTAACCTTTTCTGAACATGCATCATTCTGAAATTTCTAAATCATGAAAGTCTGAAATGTCTGTTAGTCTGAGTCTGATATGGCATTAGTCTGAATTGGTATCGTCATACCAAGACCTTGCAAGTCATGATTTTTCTGAGCCATAAGGTACTAAGCAAAAGCTTTCATTCAAAACATAGTTTAGACCACCCAAAACATGCAACTGATGTAAAGGATTTCATATTCCAAACTTAAAGTTCAATTCATGCAGAAATTTCATCAAACATATGGTGGTCATGTGCATTTTGGCAAAACCATGCATTCTTTGATTACATGCATTTCAACATTCACAACCCTCTCTTTCGTGTTCAAGAATCGTATTCCAAACATAGCAAAATTCAAAGCACTCCATATCATAATTTCTTTTCTTCAAGATGTCTTTCAAAACAATTTATATTACGTGAAACATGGAAGAATTTACATTAAGAGAGGGGTTCCATGAAAATCATGCTTTAAATTCATATATTTCAGGACAAACACATATATACATATACATATAATTTTCAAACCACTTTGGGGAAAAGCCAAAAGGCCAAAACAATATCATTAAAGCTTCTAAAACATGAGTATGCACATGAATTCGAAAACCCGATACTTAAAACATGATTTCTATGCCCATGAGATTTTAGGGAAAACCCTGCGTACCTCTATTTCCAAGGATAATAGATGTTTCTTGAAGCTTGCGGATTGGTGATTCCGAATATGTAATTATCTTTGAAAACTTACGGTCGAATCTTGAACTATTTGGGTTTTTATTTTGAAACCCTAAGGAGAATTCTTGAGCAATTTTGAGGAAAGCATGTGTATTATGGTGTTGGAGGGATTAAATCCCGTGTTGGTGGTATATATAGGGGTGGAGGATGACCAAAATACCCCTAAGGAACAATTAAGGTCAAATCTGTCCCTCAGTTGACAGTTTGATAGGCTGTAGTAAATCGATTATAACCTTTTACTCATATATTTAAATTGGATGAAACCAACTTCATTTGAAATAGGACTCAAAGACCTTTCGTTTGATATATTATAGCTCACACATTTCATTATATACAGGGAGTTATGATCATTTGAAGTTGACCCTGAAATGCTGAAAAAACTGGGCAATAGGCCATGCATTTTGCTACTGTTTTGAAATCTAAACGCAGCCTCATGCATTTCGAAAAATTCCAAAACTTATCCGAGATGTACTATGAGATTGCCCGATCGTAACGCAACTTGAAAATCTAAAAATGAAGGTCGAGAAGGTCGAGAAGTTGTATCCCGAAGGTTGCCAGCTAAGAATGAGTCTAAGTCATTTCAACACTTAGAAAAATTTTAAAACTTAAGTCTAAAGCTCAGAAATTACAGTCTAATACATGCATGACTTTTACGGGGCGTTACAGTATCGCTTGGTAAAGTTTCAAAATTCCTCTGATTCAATACTACTGAGAGTTGGCTCATTTTCTGCTCTAACTACTTGATAGAAGTAGAGTGTGAGTTTACTAATTGACTCATGGAAGATAAGTCACTCTTCATAGTGGTCACCCAGAGTTGGAAGTCTTGACTCCTTTTAATAATTTCACTATCATGTCCTCCATGGAAATCTTGCTAGAACTAGTTGCAGCATTATCTTTACTTCCAGGAGGTACATATAGTCCACTCCTATCATTTTTACTTTTCTAATTCCCTTGATCTTTATCCTTGTAACCAGCTTTATCGTAATGGTTCCGAACTTTATTTACTTGGGTACTGCCTCGAAAACCCCCTGACTATTTAGATAGTTTGCCTCTTCTTCCAAAATAGAATCAGCTCTTTCCTGGGATACAACAGCTCTCACCTTCTCTATTCTTTTAGAAAATAGATGTTTAGTCAACAAATCCATCTGAGTTCTTAAGTATGCCATATGTTGGCCATGTTTTTCCTCCTTTTTATATTGATCTGCAGTCATACGACCAGACACAGTAGAGTTTGCTACCACAGAATCCCTGGTATGTTAAGCTCTACTCTATTTGATCATCCGATCAAGCATATCTGAGGCCTATGGGAAAGTAAGGTCAACAAATGACCCCCCTGCAGTATTATCCACGATTGGATTCATAATAGAATTCAAAGCCCAATAAAGAGTCTCCATCAGATGAATATCCATTATATTATGGTTTAGGCATTACATCAGCTTCTTTTTAACCCCCCCCCCCCAGGTCTCATGAAGATCTTCAGTGGTAAGTTATCGGAATTTACTGATTTTATCCCTCAACTATACCCTTCTGGAGGGTGGAAAGAACCTTTCTAGGAAAGCCTCTTTCAATTGCCTCTAGTTGGTTATAGAGTCGGGAGTTAGTTAGTTCAACCATAGTGTCACCTCCCCAGACAAAGACAATGAAAACAAATACTAAAGGATAGCATTCTGACCTACTCCTGGATTATCAAAGGACTTGCAAATTGTGACAAGATTCAGCAAATGCATGTTTGGATCATATCCAGAAATACCACCAAACAACCCCTTAAGATGAAGGAGTTGAATCATTATACTGGTAATATAAAATTTAGCTCTTAGTGCTACAGGTGGAGGAATGATAGATCTAGTTTCACCTACTCCATCCATTCCGTTTTCGTCGTCATTCAAATTAAACTGCACTGGTTGATACTCTTGCCTTTCCCTAAAGGGGCAATTCCTATTTATATTCCGATTCAGTGGTGCAGCCAAATTCTTTGAACGCCTTGGGTTAATAGGATCTAAAAAATCATCATACCCTAAATCGTCATTATCAGGATTAGGGTAACATGCCTGCTGGCCATAATTTTACTGATTTTGTTGAGCTCTAGTGAGAGTGGCTAGTCTTTCAACCTCTTGGGGGTCTGCCATTCTACCAATTAACTGCGATTCTGGATGTATTGGTAATAATGGTACACCCAATCTCCATGTACTTGGCATACAATAACTACCCTACACAGAACAAAAATAACAAACAAAATTAAAATTTGAGAAACTTGACCAAAGGTCGATTAACAAACACAAACTTAATTGACAACTGTGTTCCCCGATAATGGTGTCAAAATTTAATAAGCCCAAATTACACCTCTCTACCGAGAGAGTAAGCAGTCACAGTCAAATATAGAACCTAACTGGGTTGGGTGTCGAATCCCACAGAGAATACCATGCTCACTAAGTATTGTGGTTGTTAATAGACTGTTGATCGAAGGTTCCCGAATAGAGGAGTATTTTAATTTAACAATTATATTCAAATGTTTGTCATAGAAAGTAATCCAACTGTAAGTCAAATTGATAAAAGTAATTCAATAAGAGAAGTCAAGCTAGATTTATGGTTACCAAGATGCTTAAGTGATGATAGGCGAATTTACACGCCTATATCAATATATTTTGCCCATATTTTAGCCTAGTTTTGAGAACAAATTATATATTTCATGCACTTTTAGTCCTTTTTCCTATAAGTGAGCTAACGAACATGATTAACAAAGTTTCAGGTATAAATTATGCGGAATTCAGCATTTTATGGCTTACTTGACGCAAAAGAAAGCTCACGAAGGAAGGAAAGGAAGTTTACACGCCTAAGGACCAAAAACGCTGCATGGAAAATCTGTCCCGGGCTAAAACAGTATTTCTGAAGACTTTGGGGACTTGCAGTAATTTAGTTGGATTATGATAATGTTACATTAACCTAGTACATTTGGGTTAAGTATTCCATTAGCCTAGTAGGATTTGGTTAGATATTTATTTACCTAGTAGGATTAGGATATGGGTATTATAAATACCCTATCATGCTAGAGATTTTTAACAATCTTCTATTCAACAATTAATCTTCTTCCATCCCTCTCTTCTTACACCACAACAATTCTACAACTCTTATAATCTTTCCATTAATCTTATTTTCTTCTATTCTTAAAACCCGCAATAAGAGAACCGTTACTTTGCTAAGGAATTCACGCCTCACGCCTATCACTTGAGCTACACGCAATTAACCAATATTGTGATATAATAACAATGTCAATCGTGATCTCCTTCGCATTCATGGGTAACTAAACTTCTCTGTTGGGGTTATGGAAGCCAACTGAGATACTATCTATTACTATGAGCTTGTGAGTTCGTGACACGTATGTTGCTTATATCATTATTCTCTTCATCTTAATCTACATTCTTTGTGGTTGCAAACGCAAGAATAAGCCAGTATAACATTGAACTTGTTCGAAAGAAAGGTTATTTGTCTAAAAAAGAGATAGTGTCAAGGTAGTAGGACACCCTTTCCTATTAAAAAGCTAGTGTCGTAACTGGACTAACCTCTTGGAGAATTCGTACTGTTAGACACTCTTTAAGCTCGAAAGAGTTAAAGTGAAATAATCCTCGAATAGGTCGAAAGACGCTTGGATTTACCATCGAATACAATTCTCTATAAGCACATGCATGTCACAATTCTACACACTCATAGCCAATAGAGACGTATAACTCAGGAGGTGGACATAACCCCAACGCTTCAATTCTCATTGTTTACAACTTACATAACAATCTTTCTCTTTTTACTTTGCTATTTTCAGCTTTTACTTTATTGTTTTGGTTACACATTACAATTCCCCCTTTTTACGAGACTTGCACTAAAAGTCTAGTAACCGTTGCTTACTTGTTGGCCAAGCTATTCCCTGTGGGATCGACACCCAACCCAGGTTGAGTTCTATATTTGCTAACGACCGCTTTACACTCCTACGTGAGCTATAGATTGAGCGTTATCATTAAGCAGCTAAGGTTGAGAACTATTTGGATTCCCAATAAACAATTCTTATTGCAAGAGTAATTGAATTCTATGGTTTTACCCATTAGTTTCTCAACCTAAATGAGTAACTTATCCCTTAATTTTTTCAAACTTAAGTAACATAGTATTAATTCAACTACAATCTCACATAGGTTGATCCGGTTAAGGCATCTACCCTCTATCCAAAGGTTATAGCCTTTAGATTTATGTAAACCCTTTCTTTTCCTAACAAGCACTTTTCTATTTGAACAAGTGTTGTTCTTTCGCTCATTTTTCAAGTTTGCAACCAAGAAAAGTCATTAAAGTAAAGAAGAGTTTATGCAATATCAATTACTTATGGGAATCTACTAGATTCACAACCCAAAATCAGCTTTTCACATCAAGGCTCCCATAACCCTAGTTATGGGTGCTTAGCCACACATTTCCACCCAAGAAAGAGAAGAAACCATTGTGTTATTCATAAATTAATTCAAAGTTTACTTACAAAAATCACAATTTTTGTTCTTCAATCTTTACTAGAAAATACGATAAAGAAATCTAGATCCACAAATCTCCAATGAATCTTAGACACAAACTATGTAACAAAGTATTTTTCAGCATGGAAAACCCTAACCAATGATAAGAGATGGATAAAAAGATCCATAATAAAACCTAAAACTGGATATTCATATGTTCCCCATAGAAAGAATTTAAAATTCAAATAATATAAAATCTGCATCCAAAGTGACGGTCAAGGTGGTGGTCCATCGCAAGACTGACGGTCCACCATTTGGTTGGTCGTAGTTGATCCTGGATGGTCACTTTTTGGTTAAGATCGATGACTCATATGGTGGTCCATCGCTAACTTGATAGTCCACCATCTTGACCGTCACTAGTTCTTCATAGTTCATGGGTTCTACCTCGATTTGACGGTTGAGTTAGTGGTCCGTCGTAAAGCTGACGGTCCACTATTTTGACCGTCAGAAGTGTTTTTCTGCAATTTTTGTGAGTCTTTTCCTTTAGTAAGGTCCTTACCCTGAAACACTAAAAACTAGCATTAAATGCAACCTTGGTTTCTTGTAAACATGCAATTTATCTAAGGAAAAGATGAAAAATATTCCATCAAAAGTTGGATCATCACCACGCTATCCCTATCGCAAGAGGACAGCCTCGTACTGTAACCGCCATCGCAAGGAGTAGTCCTTATGGCGCGACCCCTATTGGGAGTTTTCCCCCACGTAGCATGGGGACCTCTACATAGGCAAAGTTGTGGCCTCTCACGGTGGCACACGTAGCACAGGGCTAACATACAATGTCCCCCTTATGTCGCACAACCTATTTTCTTGTCTAAAATTACCCCAACCCTTTTGAACCCATCCTAAAGTGATTTATGCTTGATCTAGGGATCATGTGGGCTCGTTCTTAGCTCTATTTATGTGTCAAAACACTCGAGGTATTACAGTAATGTGTTCTAACCTCTATAGGTACCAAAGTTGGAGATTATGTATTTTGCCAAATCTGTTCCACCTGATGCCATAGACAACTTGGTCTATCTAAATTTTTTAGGTATTACTACTTAATCAGATTTGTTGGTTTTAATAGAAATGAGTTAAAGAAGGACACACAGAGGTTTTTTCCTTTTGTATAGTTGTATATTTTATTAATCATCAACTCCTACTTAAATAGTGCTATTACGGCTAAAAATAGATTAAACTTAGCAAAAAAAAACCTATTTGCTACAAAAAATAACAACTAATCGGTCTCCCACCAAAAATAGGAATTCTAATTTGACTAGGAGTTGTATGTAAGAAAAAGGAGAAAATTTAAAAATAAATTGCATGCATTATTCCTTAAAGAACTTTTAACACACCTCCTTGCTTTAGGAACTGCAAAATTTTGATCTTCTGTTTTGGAATCTCCAAACTTGATAACCAAAAGTGCCCTTGTGAAAAATCTGCAGATTCATCATTTGGCTTGTGGTGAACTAAATTCACTTCTTGTCTTAAATGCAACCCTTGACTATTAAATCCTTTTGACATGTCTTCCTGCTTCGTTCTCATCTTGAATTTGAATTTACCCATTTTTATTTTTCTAAAACATAGATAACTCCTTAATTGCTTCAATTCCTTTAGAAATATTGAAATCTCCTTTAAACTTAAGAGGTTCACATATTGCTTGTGCTTTTTCAATTAGAGGATCATCTTCTAATTTTTTTAGCCTATGATCTTCTTCATATTCTACAGAAACATCTTCCATTGGATCAAATAAGAAATATTTACAATGTCCCCCTTATGTCGCACGACCTATTTTCTTGTCTAAAATTACCCCAACCCTTTTGAACCCATCCTAAAGTGATTTATGCTTGATCTAGGGATCATGTGGGCTCGTTCTTAGCTCTATTTATGTGTCAAAACACTCGAGGTATTACAGTAATGTCTTCCAACCTCTATAGGTACCAAAGTTGGAGATTATGTATAGCAATATGCTAGATCGTATGACAAAACAAAGTAGAGCTTGGCATACCAGGGATTCTGAGGTAGCAAGACCCAATTTATCTATTGGCATGACCACAGACCAAAAAAGAAGAGAAGAAGAACGTGATCAGGATATGGCATACTTGAAAACACAAATGTATCTTCTTACAAAGCATTTATTGTCAGGGAAGACCGAAAAAGTGAAAGCTATTGCGTCAAAAGGAAGAGACGAATCTGATTCGGAAGAGGAGGCCAACTATTTGAACAATCAGGGGGGTTTCCGCGGGAATGCCCAAGGAAACCAAGGTCGGAACTATTATGATAAATCTGGAAACAAAGACCAAGGTAGTTGGAAAAACAAGAATGAAAAGAGTGGTTTGTACGTTCCCCCTGGTAGACGTGACACCACCACATCTAATTCTTGAAGCATGGAAGACATGATGGCTAAAATCTTGAAAGGAGTGGAAGCAACAAGCACGGGAGTAATGGAGGTAGTTAATGATTTGTCCTCCATGAAACAATTAGTTGATTCTCATTCCACTTCAATCAAGCAAATAGAGCAGCAATTGAGCCAACTTTCAGCAGCACTCAATCAAAGAAAGGCCGGCACTTTACCTAGTGATACTGTGCAAAACCCAAGGAATGAGGGGTCATGCATGGCCATCACTACCAGAAGTGATAAGGTGCTGGAAACTTCAGCAAAAAGCAAGCAAGTGGTTGACGAGGTTGCGGACCTAGATGACAATGAAAAAGGAGAAGATGCCGCAGCACCTACTCCTGATGTCAAGGATGCCTCACCCAGTGCTGTGCAACCTGAAAAGTCTAAAAAACGGAAGCAAGAGGAGAATAAAACCGTGGAGAGAACACTTCCATACCCACCACCACCTTTTCCCCAATGATTGAAGAAGGTGGAGGATGACACGAAGTTCAGCAAATTCATGACTATGTTAAAGCAGATGACCATTAATGTTCCATTGGTGGAGGCCCTTGAACAAATGCCTGGGTATGCAAAATTTATGAAGGATCTTCTGACTAAGAAGCGGGCAGCAAGTTATGAGTTGAGAGAAGATGTGCATCATTGTAGTGCAATTGCTACCCGATCGATAATTCAGAAGAAGGCCGACCCCGGAGCTTTCACTATTCCTTGCACCGTTGGATCTTTGAATTTTGCCAAAGCATTATGTGACTTTGGAGCCAGCATCAATTTGATGCCATTATCGATCTACAAGAAGTTGGGGTTGGGTGACCCTACTCCAACCAATATAAGGCTCATCATGGCGGATAGGTCGGTAAAATGACCTGTTGGTATTCTATGTGACGTATTGGTAAAGGTTTCTTCATTCATCTTTCCGGTAGACTTTGTTATTTTGGATTGTGAAGCAGACTCAGAAGTTCCCATAATCTTGGGGCGCCCTTTCCTTGCTACAGGAAGCGTGCTCATTGATTTGAGAGCTAATGAGCTTTCATTTCGAATAAATGACAAAGTGGTTCGCTTTGATGTTTGCAAATCAATGAAGCAACCCAAAGATCTAAGTTTATTTTCGATGGCTGATGTTTTCTTTGATGATAAGCAAGAATTACTTGAAGAAGAGCAAATTATTGATGACCCTGTGGCGGTTGTGCTCATGAATCGAGAGAATGAGGATGCTGAAAATTCTGAAGAAGCTACTTGTGCTCTATCGGGATTTGGGACATATCGCTATGCTCCCAAAATGCTGGATCTTGATCTCAAGAATCGACCCACACCACCAGCTAAGCCATCTATTGAAGAGCCACCCACGTTAGAATTGAAGGAGCTGCCAAGTCATTTGAAGTATGCCTTTTTAGGAAGCAGAAATACACTTCCAGTTATTGTAGCAGCCGATTTGGGTGAGCAACAAGTTGCAGCTCTTATTGCTATTCTATGCAAGTATATTAGAGCCATGGGATAGACATTGCGGATATTATTGGTATTCCACCTGGGATTTGCACACATAAAATTCAGCTTCAAGAAAATTGCACGCCCACCATTGAACATCAAAGACGTCTAAACCCACCTATGCAAGAAGTGGTAAAGAGAGAAATTATCAAGTGGTTAGACGCTGGGGTTGTGTATCCTATATCTGATAGTACATGGGTAAGCCCGGTACAATGTGTTCCCAAGAAAGGAGGCATGACAGTGGTCGCAAATGCAAAGAATGAGCTTATTCCACTCAGACCCGTCACTGGATGGAGAGTATGCATGGACTACCGAAATCTAAATTCTTGGACACTCAAAGATCACTTCCCAATGCCCTTCATGGACCAAATGATAGATCGATTAGCGGGGAAAGGATGGTTTTGCTTCTTGGACAATTATTCAGGCTACAATCAGATTTGTATTAAACCAGAAGACCAAGAGAAGACAACGTTTACATGCCCATATGGTACGTTTGCCTTCAAACGTATGCCATTCGGGTTATGTAACGCACCAGCCACCTTTCAACGCTGTATGATGTCCATTTTCTCTGATATGGTTGAGGACACTTTGGAGGTATTCATGGATGATTTTTCAGTTTTTGGTGAATCTTTTGAGTCGTGCTTGGAAAACTTGAGCATGGCATTGCAAAGATGTGTAGAATTCAACCTTGTGCTGAATTGGGAAAAGTGCCACTTCATGGTAAAAGAAGGAATCGTTCTTGGGCACAAGATCTCCGCAAGAGGAATAGAGGTTGATTAAGCAAAAATAGAGGTTATTAAGAAGCTACCACCTCTAATTTTGGTGAAGGGAGTTCGTAGTTTTCTCGGCCATGCAGGTTTCCATCGTCGGTTCATCAAAGACTTCTCCAAAATTGCTAGTCCATAGTGCAAACACTTGGAGAAAGATTCGAAGTTCGACTTCAATGAAGATTGCCTAGAGGCATTCGAATGCCTTAAAGGAAAACTCATTGAAGCCCCTATCATGGTAGCACCAGATTGGTCTCTCCCATTCGAAGTCATGTGTGATGCTAGTGGTGTAGCCGTTGGTGCTGTTCTCGGTCAGAGAAAGGAGAAACTATTTCATCCTATCTACTATGCGAGTAAGGTTCTAAATGAAGCCCAAAGGAACTACACTGTTACTGAACAAGAGCTCCTAGCGGTGGTGTATGCGTTTGAGAAGTTTCGTGCCTATCTATTGGGTACTAAGGTGATCATTCATACAGACCATGCAGCTCTTAGGTATCTCATGACAAAGAAGGATGCAAAACCAAGGTTAATTCGATGGGTGTTGCTGCTACAAGAGTTCAATTTTGAGGTCAAAGATAGATGAGGTTGCAAGAACCAAGTGGTCGATCACCTATCTCGACTTGAGAATGAACACGTGGCGCAACCTGAAAATCAAATTGATGATGCATTCCCGAACGAAGAGATATTAGCGACAACAATGGAGGAACTAGCATGGTATGCCGACTTTGCAAATTTCGTGGCGAGTAATGTGATACCTGCCAATTTATCTTACCACCAAAGGAGGAAGTTTATGCATGACGTCAAGCACTACTATTGGGATAAACCTTATTCATTTCGACGATGCGCGAATTGTATCATTCGACGATGTATATCTCATAAAGAAGTGCCTACTATATTGGAAGCATGCCACACTTCCCAAGTTGGAGGACATCACGCAAGCAATCGGACGGCAAGAAAAGTTTTGCAAAGTGGTTATTATTCGCCTTCGATATTTAGAGATGCCTACGACTATGTTAGAAGGTGCGACCAATTCCAACGTCAAGGTGATATTTCAAAACACCATGAAATGCCCATATCCAAAATTCTTGAGGTAGAACTCTTTGATGTATGGGGTATTGATTTAATGGGTCCATTCGTGAATTCGTTTGGAATGAATTACATCTTGGTTGATGTAGATTATGTTTCAAAATAGATAGAAGCTGTAGCTTTGGCCGACAATGAAGGGAAGCGTGTTGTAGCGTTCTTAAAGAAGAATATCTTCTCCCGCTTTGGAGTACCACGTACTATCATAAGTGATGGAGGATCTCACTTTTGCAACAAGCTATTCAAATCAGTTTTGGCCAAGTATGGTGTCAAGCAACATAAGGTAGCTACGCCTTATCATCCCCAAACTAGTGGACAAGTAGAAGTTTCCAATCGGGAGATCAAGCAAATCCTTGCGAAGACGGTCAATGCTAATAGGAAAGATTGGTCTAGGAAGCTTGATGATGCACTATGGGCGTACAGGACTGCATTCAAAACACCCATTGGCATGTCTCCTTATCAACTAGTTTATGGAAAGGCTTGTCACTTACCCATCGAGCTCGAGCATAAGTCATTGTGGGCATTGAAGCAGTTGAATTTGAATCAGGATGATGCTAAGAATCTGAGGTTGGAGCAGCTGAACGAATTAGATGAGTTCCGTCTCCATGCATATGAAAGATCAGACCAATACAAGGAGCGGATGAAAAAGTATCATGATCAGCGGATTGTTCGATGAAACTTCCAAAGGGGTGATATGGTACTTCTCTTCAACTCCAGATTGAAGCTCTTCCCAGGTAAGTTAAAGTCTAAGTGGTCTGGTCCATACAAAGTTATCCAAGTCTACTCGTCTGGAGTAGTCAAATTGGAAGACAATAATGGTGTTGTCTTCAAAGTGAATGGACAATGTGTTAAACCTTATATCGGTCCTCTTGACTCGATAAATTATATGGCTATCACTTATCTCGATGAAGTCTAAGTACTCGAGGTAAATATGTCGAGCCACGACAATAAATAAGGCGCTAGATGGGAGGCAACCCATCATTTTATCGTTTTATCGTGTTATCGTTTGGCTTAGTACTTGTTTTGCTTTTGATAAATAAAAATCCAAAAAAAAGAGTCGTGCCACGACCAAAACTAAGGCGCGTGGTGGGAGACAACCCATTGTACTAATCGTTTTCATTGGTTTTGAGTAAATATAGGTGCGAGAAGTATTCAACGAGGAGATTGGTCTCAAATGACGATTTCGACGTATTGGATGGCAAAGGTGGTAAGTTAGTTATAAGGATGCATAAGGCTATGGATTGAGCATTACTCATGCTTAAATAGGCATCGAGGAAGGCTAGGCCTAGGTAAAACTAGGCCACGAACAACGCAAAACCTATCCTATAGCCTAAGGTCTCGGAATCTAGTGTGGTATACACTATGCGCCGCCCATTCTTAAGTGTGCTTTTGACTATGCGCCACCTATGCTATGGCATTAGGTCTCAGGATCTCATATGCCATAGACTATGTGGCGCATATGTCTCAAAATGCCATAGACTATGCGGCGCAATGTACCTAAATGCCATAGACTATGCGCCGCATATGTCATGACTATGCCGAGCATTATGCGCCGCATATGTGGTATTTTTGTCTCCAAAACCGTTTGGAAATGGGTCAAAACCCGACCCATTCTTCTCCTATATAAAGGGGACTTGGTCTTGAAACACAAATCACATTGGAAAGTAACCTAAAGGCGTCGCATATTCATCCAAAACCTCTCAAAATTCTCTTCTTTGCTCTTCCAATTCACAAAACCATCTCCAAAAGCTTCAAGCAAGTAAGTACTCTCTTATTCTTCATTTATTTCTCGTAAGTACTACGTTGCTATGTATATTATGAAGTGATACATCGTATAAGATTGTTGGTGATGTTCATGTGATTGGATTGTTAATGCAAAATCATGTGAGTGAATATATACGTTAGAATCATCTTGACTTGTTTCCGACTTGCATTTGGTCTTAATAGCATTGTTATACTATTTGCGGAATTGCTAGGGTTATGAACATTGACTATCATGTTATGATCTTGTTACTTGGATGCTTACATGTTAGACTATCCCGTTCATCGAGATAAGCCTTATAGTTGCCTACCGACTTAGGAGGTTGCAATTGTTGAAAATGTCCATACCATGATACAACCCCTATGTAGTAGTGTTGTTTTATCTAACATGAAAGTAGTGCAATGGCTTCAAGTAAGTGATGCAATGCTGATTTTCTTGTCGGAGTATAATCCTAAAACGTATATCAATAAAATCTAAGTAATCGACCACTTTCGCTTCACTGATTTGTGTTAACAAAACTAAGTGTGGGGTGGTACCCCTACTGCTTGTTGATAGATTTTATCAATTGAGATTGTGCTGCCATTAACACTATTTCTAGTCTCAGGTACAATGGCACCTAAAGCGAGGCAAGGCACGGAGAAGGCTACCACTTCCCAAAAAGGCAAGAAGATAGGTCGCAAGGACCAAGGAGAATCATCCTCAAAGCAACTACCACGCCAAATGTTTGGAATCAAATGGGTTCTTGAAGAGAAAGCCAAAGAATGGTACAGGAACAACAAAGAGAGAAAATATGTTCACGTCGACTTGATCAACAAGGACACCTTAGCGAAGAAGGAGCCGCGTATGTTGGCGCAAATAATGGCATTGAAGCTGGATTTCATCTTCCGTGATATGGGAGAATGCAACCTTGATTTAACAAGAGAGTTTTATGTCAACTGGTCTCCTAACACAACGGGCAACGAAGTCAAAATTCGGGGCCAAGTAATACAGCTCAACTTGGATTTGATCAACTCCTTTCTTGGCTTACCTTCGGTCGACACAGCACCATTCAAAGAGCTGTACAGCAGGCCTCCTTATAGAGCAATACGACACACACTTTGTGGAAGTAGATCAATGGCAAGGTGGGGCAGACATAAAGACACCGAACGACACAACACCTTCCCCTATGCACCACTGAATAGGGAAGCAAGAATCTGGATGCGTATTGTCAACTCATGTCTTTTTCCTGGGACTCAATACACCAAGATATCAAGAGATAGAGTGTGTTTGGTCTATGGTTTGATGACGAATGTCCCTATCAACTTTGGGGCAATCATTCGCTCTACAATGCGGAAAGCCAGACTCCACAAAAGGTACCACTTCACTTTTGGTAATCTGTTGACAGCACTCTTGCGGAAGGAGGATATCGAAGAGGAGCCAGCTGATCACAAACTCCCACATAAACCAAAGAAGGTTGACCTCACCAAGGTCAAAGATGCTGAAACAACTCATGGTGTCAACCTTACTACTGAGGAGAGACATGCTCGTGATGAGAGTTTCTTCCATCATCTTTATGGCATGACACGCTTAAGAATGATGAGTGGAGGTTGTGTTCCAACTGCTGAAGAGCTCCAACAGCTGGACCATGATTATCCAATGAACATGCATGCACGGGAGATGTGTGGAGTGGGTGTATACTTTGAGGAACCTCTAGACGATGATGTGCCAACCGATGATGATCGACGCTTGCCAGACTCCAATGAGGAGGAGAACTCTGACGACAACTCTTATGATGATTCCGACGAAGGGGGTATGACCCCCGACATTGAGGAGGAGTCCGACTGACCAGGTTCTTCGTATTAATTTTCCACTGAGGGCAGTGTCCCGTTTAAGTGTGGGGTGGCGGTATCGCATGCTATACTTCTCTATTTGCATCTATGTTTGTTTACTGTGTTTTTGCTTCGTGTTTTTGTTGTTTCATTTTTTTAATTTTTTTTAATTTTTTATTTTTTTTATCTTCGCATAAAATAATTCTAATAGGCAGCATGAGATTATAACAAGAGTATGTGCTACAATTATGACTGTTGAGATGTTTAGGCTCTAGTTGTGACTCATTATGTGATATTTTGTGGTTCAATTCCTTCACTTGTTGGGTCGAGAGTCTATATTACTTCCAATCAAGTCGACCATGTGCCTTGTGTGTGTGAGATAATAGTATATTCTATGTTTGTGGCTGATGCTAGAACTTGCCTGGTATGTATGCAAAGCGAAAATAAGGAGTGTAAGTTTAGGAGATGATTTAGTCATTTCTTTGGCAACCTATATATGTTTACCATCGTTTTACCTACCCTTGGACATCATCCTAGTTAAACCCTTTTGAGCCTTTAGCCTATTTCTTTGACAACATTTTATGTAAGCCTAATCCATTTTTTCAAGACCGTGATTTGATCCAAATTCCTAAGTGCTTTAAAGTATAAAGTCATGTGACAATATAAGAGGAAATTGGGTAAGTATGATGCTTTAAAATGTAATGGAGCTTGAATGTGTTATGAAAAAAAAAGTGCTATAATAAGAGGGATGTTGTGGAAAGAAAGGTGAAAAGTGAGTTATGCTTAAAAATTGAAAAACAAAAGAGGAGAACAAGGGTGGATGAATAAAAGAAAGAAAGGGTTGAAAGAAAAAAGTTTAAAGGATACAATGTGATGTATTAAAGTGCTTAGGAACTTAGTCACTATTTCTGGCCAAAATAGCTGATCCTACCCGTCCCTTAGCCTACATTACAACCATCAAAAGACCTATTTGATCCTAATCTTAACATTCTGACATTTAGTGGAGTATTACACTAAGGGCAAGCCGATGGTCATCAGTTGCTGCATACGAATTCTTTGTGAGAGTGAGAGCAAGGATATTTTGATACCCATGTTTGGAAAATATGCTATACTTGTGAGTGACTATGGGTAAAATATTGTGAGACACACATGGTTGATGAGTTTTGGGTAGTTGTATATGATTTCTTGTACCTTAAATTTTGCATGCAAGTTGACCACCATCACGAGTCTATGCTAGAGGCTAAACTGTTTCTACGAATGATCGGAAAACTACTCTTTGTTGATAACTGTTGCGCTTGTCTTGAAGAATGTTTTGTGTTGTTGCTGTGAAACCCTAAGTTGATGTTTAGAGGGACATGATATTTTGTTCGAGGACGAACAAAGCTTCAAGTGTGGGGTGTTGATGATAGGCGAATTTACACGCCTATATCAATATATTTTGCCCATATTTTAGCCTAGTTTTGAGAACAAATTATATATTTCATGCACTTTTAGTCCTTTTTCCTATAAGTGAGCTAACGAACATGATTAGCAAAGTTTTAGGTATAAATTATGCGGAATTCAGTATTTTATGGCTTACTTGACGCAAAAGAAAGCTCACGAAGGAAGGAAAGGAAGTTTACACGCCTAAGGACCAAAAACGCTGCATGGAAAATCTGTCCCGGGCTAAAACAGTATTTCTGAAGACTTTGGGGACTTGCAGTAATTTAGTTGGATTATGATAATGTTACATTAACCTAGTACATTTGGGTTAAGTATTCCATTAGCCTAGTAGGATTTGGTTAGATATTTATTTACCTAGTAGGATTAGGATATGGGTATTATAAATATCCTATCATGCTAGAGATTTTTAACAATCTTCTATTCAACAATTAATCTTCTTCCATCCCTCTCTTCTTCCACCACAACAATTCTACAACTCTTCTAATCTTTCCATTAATCTTATTTTCTTCTATTCTTAAAACCCGCAATAAGAGAACCGTTACTTTGCTAAGGAATTCACGCCTCACGCCTATCACTTGAGCTACACGCAATTAATCAATATTGTGATATAATAACAATGTCAATCGTGATCTCCTTCTCATTCATGGGTAACTAAACTTCTCTGTTGGGGTTATAGAAGCCAACTGAGATACTATCTATTACTATGAGCTTGTTAGTTCGTGACATGTATGTTGCTTATATCATTATTCTCTTCATCTTAATCTACATTCTTTGTGGTTGCAAACGCAAGAATACGCCAGTATAACATTTAACTTGTTCGAAAGAAAGGTTATTTGTCTGAAAAAGAGATAGTGTCAAGGTAGTAGGACACCCTTTCCTATTAAAAAGCTAGTGCCGTAACTGGACTAACCTCTTGGAGAATTCGTCCCGTTAGACACTCTTTAAGATCGAAAGAGTTAAAGTGAAATAATCCTCGAATAGGTCGAAAGACGCCTGGATTTACCATCGAATACAATTCTCTATAAGCACATACATGTCACAATTCTACACACTCATAGCCAATAGAGACGTATAACTCAGGAGGTGGACATAACCCCAATGCTTCAATTCTCATTGTTTACAACTTACATAACAATCTTTCTCTTTTTACTTTGCTATTTTCAGCTTTTACTTTATTGTTTTGGTTACACATTACAATCTTCCCTTTTTACGAGACTTGCACTAAAAGTCTAGTAACCGTTGCTTACTTGTTGGCCAAGCTATTCCCTGTAGGATCGACACCCAACCCAGGTTGGGTTCTATATTTGCTAACGATCGCTTTACACTCCTACGTGAGCTGTAGATTGAGCGTTATCATTAAGCAGCTAAGGTTGAGAACTATTTGGATTCCCAATGAACAATTCTTATTGCAAGAGTAATTGAATTCTATGGTTTTACCCATTCGTTTCTCAACCTAAATGAGTAACTTATCCCTTAATTTTTTTCAAACTTAAGTAACATAGTATTAATTCAACTACAATCTCACATAGGTTGATCCGGTTAAGGCATCTACCCTCTATCCAAAGGTTAGAGCCTTTAGATTTATGTAAACCCTTTCTTTTCCTAACAAGCACTTTTCTATTTGAACAAGTGTTGTTCTTTCGCTCATTTTTCAAGTTTGCAACCAAGAAAAGTCATTAAAGTAAAGAAGAGTTTATGCAATATCAATTACTTATGGGAATCTACTAGATTCACAACCCAAAATCAGCTTTTCACATCAAGGCTCCCATAACCCTAGTTATGGGTGCTTAGCCACACATTTCCACCCAAGAAAGAGAAGAAACCATTGTGTTATTCATAAATTAATTCAAAGTTTACTTACAAAAATCACAATTTTTGTTCTTCAATCTTTACTAGAAAATACGATAAAGAAATCTAGATCCACAAATCTCCAATGAATCTTAGACACAAACTATGTAACAACGCATTTTTCAGCATGGAAAACCCTAACCAATGATAAGAGATGGATAAAAAGATCCATAATAAAACCTAAAACTGGATATTCATATGTTCCCCATAGAAAGAATTTAAAATTCAAATAATATAAAATCTGCATCCAAAGTGACGGTCAAGGTGGTGGTCCATCGCAAGACTGACGGTCCACCATTTGGTTGGTCGCAGTTGATCCTGGATGGTCACTTTTTGGTTAAGACCGATGACTCATATGGTGGTCCATCGCTAACTTGATAGTCCACCATCTTGACCGTCACTAGTTCTTCATAGTTCATGGGTTCTACCTCGATTTGACGGTTGAGTTAGTGGTCCGTCGCAAAGCTGACGGTCCACTATTTTGACCATCAGAAGTGTTTTTCTGCAATTGTTTTGAGTCTTTTCCTTTAGTAAGGTCCTTACCCTGAAACACTAAAAACTAGCATTAAATGCAACCTTGGTTTCTTGTAAACATGCAATTTATCTAAGGAAAAGATGAAAAATATTCCATCGAAAGTTGGATCATCACCACGCGATCCCCATCGCAAGAGGACAGCCTCGTACTGTAACGCCCATCGCAAGGAGTAGTCCTTATGGCGCGACCCCTATCGGGAGTTGTCCCCCACGTAGCATGGGGACCTCTACATAGGCAAAGTTGTGGCCTCTCACGGTGGCACACGTAGCACAGGGCTAACATACAATGTCCCCCTTATGTCGCACGACCTATTTTCTTGTCTAAAATTACCCCAACCCTTTTGAACCCATCCTAAAGTGATTTATGCTTGATCTAGGGATCATGTGGGCTCGTTCTTAGCTCTATTTATGTGTCAAAACACTCGAGGTATTACAGTAATGTGTTCCAACCTCTATAGGTACCAAAGTTGGAGATTATGTATTTTGCCAAATCTGTTCCACCTGATGCCATAGACAACTTGGTCTATCTAAATTTTTTAGGTATTACTACTTAATCAGATTTGTTGGTTTTAATAGAAATGAGTTAAAGAAGGACACATAGAGGTTTTTTCCTTTTGTATAGTTGTATATTTTATTAATCATCAACTCCTACTTAAATAGTGCTATTACGGCTAAAAATAGATTAAACTTAGCAAAAAAAAAACCTATTTGCTACAAAAAATAACAACTAATCGGTCTCCCACCAAAAATAGGAATTCTAATTTGACTAGGAGTTGTATGTAAGAAAAAGGAGAAAATTTAAAAATAAATTGCATGCATTATTCCTTAAAGAACTTTTAACACACCTCCTTGCTTTAGGAACTGCAAAATTTTGATCTTCTGTTTTGGAATCTCCAAACTTGATAACCAAAAGTGCCCTTGTGAAAAATCTGCAGATTCATCATTTGGCTTGTGGTGAACTAAATTCACTTCTTGTCTTAAATGCAACCCTTGACTATTAAATCCTTTTGACATGTCTTCCTGCTTCGTTCTCATCTTGAATTTGAATTTACCCATTTTTATTTTTCTAAAACATAGATAACTCCTTAATTGTTTCAATTCCTTTAGAAACATTGAAATCTCCTTTAAACTTAAGAGGTTCACATATTGCTTGTGCTTTTTCAATTAGAGGATCATCTTCTAATTTTTTTAGCCTATGATCTTCTTCATATTCTACAGAAACATCTTCCATTGGATCAAATAATAAATATTTCCCTCTCATCTTAATGTTTATAAATTTCTTTTCTAGCACTATCATTGTTGAAGAAATACTTATCCTCAAAGGATAGTTTGTATCCTTTTTCTACCAACTGACAAATACTCAACAAATTTTGATCAATAGCAGGTACATAAAGAATTTCTGAAATTGCTTTATTACTTAAACTTATTTTGATGACAATATTCCTTTTCCTTCAACAAGAATCTATTCACCATTTCTGATCCTACCTTTGGATATTTCATTAGGCTTTAATTCTTTAAACAAACTCTTGTTATAAGTCATGTGGTTGGTGTAACCACTATCAATCAACCAAAAATTTGTTGAAACCATACTTGAGATACATGTTGCAACAAACATATGGTCTTCTTTTTCTTCTTTATTGACCACACGTACATATGCTTCATGGTTCTCAAATTTTCTCTTATAAATCACGACTTCAAGGCCAAGTTGATTGCACTTGAAGGAGATTTAGTAGTCAACCATAAGTTCATTGTACCCATCTTGTAGTCGCCATCCACAGTGGTCACCTAGTCAAAGGAGGATTCCATATAGCCCATGTGATTGTAGACTTGTAGGGTATACCACCTAGCTTAGAAGTAAGATAAAGAGTGAGTCGTAGTTTCAAAGTGATGTTTTAAAGTCTTTAAAGTATGCCCATGTGTTTTCATATATTATATGTAAAATATTTTATTAGTTGTTCTCACTTATGATATATATATAAATACATTATTTTGGAGTGCTCTGCATACCAGTACATCTGTAATTGACCCCTTGTATTTCAGGGTCTGAGACACAATATCGGGGTCCCGCTAAGCCGTAGATTGATTGGTCAGAGATTTGCAGTTGGTGAGCCTCCCTTATTTTGAAAGGCCTAATGTATAAGTTAATGTTATTTTTTTTTTGATTCTAATTCATGGTCCGGCTGGGGGCCTCGTCCCAGACAAAGTTTATTTTCAGTTAGTTGAGATTTTGTAGACTAGTGTTCGATATTTTTAATCTTTATGAACTCATTTCAGTATTGAGTAGTTTGAAATAAAAGTTGGACATGATTCCTTTTTGTTATGTTGTTCCACAAATTCTTTATATTGAATAAATGTTCTGCATGATTGCCAAAAGGAAAGGGGTGTCCGGGCCTTCATGGTTTGAGATGTTTATTACGGCCAAGGCCCCAGCTCGAGTTGTGACAAACTTGGTATTAGAGCTATGTTCATGGTCCTAGGGTATCTGCGAAATTGTGTCTAGTAAAGTCTTGCTTATGGGTGTGTTGTGCACCACACTTATAATCAGGAGGCTACCCGACCCATAGGAGTTGTTTCTTATACTTTCATACTCTAGTTCGTGCTATGGCATTGTCCAGAAGAAAGTTACCCAAATTTCTTACTTGTTCTAATTTCATGGGCTATGCCTCATTATCGAGGTGATACAAGTCTAAGAGTCTAGCTCTCCAATGATATGATTCTCTCTAATTGAGTTATCCATAATGTTATAAGGTAGCACAAGAACTTGAGAGAAGTCTATTAGTGCTTCAATGTGTATTGATTCAAGCGTATATCTATATAATGATGAAATCATGCTTTTCATCCTGAGGTACGAAGTGTATTCAGTCCCTTTCAAAATTTAGTTGCAGATGCCATGCATAAAGGTAATGATGTGTAGCAGAATTTTGGAAATGTATTTATCTCCGAGTAGTAGTGTATGTTAATGTGTCATGACCTACCGGTAGTGAGATGGTCGAGAAGGTGGTGGCATGAAGTCACAAGGTTAGAAGTAAGAGTGAGCGTGTCTTTTGTGAAAATAAGTAGTTTTAGTTGTTTAACCATTGATTGAGGGGTGGTTTGTGATTTTATAGTGGTAAACTAATGTGTTAGCAATATTTGTAGATTGTATCATAGTCTGTGAGGGAAGTGATAGGATATGATTATTATTTATTCAAAATAGGGAAGGATCTCAGAATGGATAGTTATAGACGTTGTAGAAATTATTTATAGGCTGTGAATGGAAAGGGGCAGATTAGTCAATAAGTTATGGGTAAAAAAAATTCATTGTTGTGCATTGAATGTTGAAGGTAGTGGTGATGTATGCATGGGTAAGTAAATAAGATGCGAGAAATTAGAATATGTTGATAAGATTGAAATGGGTTGTATTATAAAATTGCGATCAACTATCCCTATTATAACTTTACCCCCCCCCCCCCAATTTTCTTTACCCTAGTAGTTCTAAACTAGTACTGCTTGTGAGAAGATATGTAGTAGATTTTGATGTGTAGTAGTAATATCGTAGAGGGGCCGTGATTAAAGGTAGTAGTTAAATGAAATGAAGTATTTTGGGTTGACTTCCCAATTTGATGGGCCAGTATAATATGTGGCAAGCTTCATTGGAGATACATGATTGACGCTAGACAATTGTCTTGAACTTGAGATGTAAAGTACGGTGGTAAGAGTAGTAGCTTAAGATTAATGATGTATGTTTTGTTGGAATTAATTCGCAGGCTTGATGTGATATGTGAAATGGCCTAGGTTGATAATTTATGAAAAGTTTAGGTGGTAATCATGAGGTATATGTGTACATGAGGAATAGTGTTAAAATGATGAATTGTGGTTGAATTATTAAGTGGATAAGAACGTAAGTATAAAGGAATAAGTTGAACCCCAGGTAGCAGGATGTTAAATAAAGTTTTATGTGTATAAGTGTTTTGTGTACCTAGATTTAATTATTGAATCTTGTAGTATGAAGAAGTCTTGGAAGTTGTTGTATAGTGTTCTTTAGAGTTGAATTGAGGAAATATAGGTAGACAATATGCGACTTTGGTATAGTTTTATGAATGTTGTTAAGTTGGAAGGTTATGTGGTTAGAGGTGTAATGCTAGTATTCTAAGGAATTAAAGATGGAGTGTTAAGTGTTTAGAAGTGTGGATGTCTATACCCATGAATATATTAGTTTTAAGTTGATGACTTTGGAAGTTAGAAGAAATTACGATTAGTGTCCCTGGAAAGGTATGTCCTAGAAAGAATTTAGTGTCTTTCTATTAGAGATTAATGAGAGGAGTTTGTGTTCATGTATATACCGATACCCCATTTTTATGACAAGGAGAGTAGATTCACGCGCTCATAAGAGTGGGAGTTGTAGAGTGATGGCTATAGAGGCTAGCGAAAATTAAGAGTAGCATTTTTGAAAAGTGAGGCCTTCAGAGTATAGTTCATCAGGGAGAGTTTAGAGTTTGAGTATATGGTGATGTCTCTTTTATGTTGAGAGTTGTGGCTATAGACTTCAATGTGAGGTTATTTCTACAGGTCTAGGAGGTGACATTTGATCTAAGGGGGAGATGATGGATTAAAGCAGTTTCCAAATTTTCTTGTGGTGTCAAGTTTCAAGTAAGAATCATGATAAATCAATTTCTATTCAAGCAAGCTCCTCCTACTTCGATTTAAATGGACATCTACCAATGTCTTATGTATTCATGTCTATGCCTAAGGTTTGAGCTCTATATATAACTCATGTTAAGTTTTGACCCCCAAACAAGAAGCAATAATGTTCCTCAATGATCCAATATTCCAAGTATCCAAGACATATGTTATGTTGCTCATGATCCAAATCTATGTCTCACAGCATGCCTAGTCCTTAGAAAATATGTTTCTATATGCCACTGAATCATTTTATGTTGGAATTAGCCAAAGTTATAAAGTTTATGCTAACTCATGAAAAATTTCAGTTCTTTAAATGAGGATTAATCGCATCAAGTGGAAAATTCTTGTCTTAGTTGTTAACCATATAAATTTCGGCTTTATGCCATTTACCTCATGATATGTGCACCCATGTTTCTCATTGTGGTCTGTCCTATGGAAACCATGTTGTGTTGTGTTTGTGCCGAACAAATCTTTTCCTATGACCCAGACACTTGATATATCAAGCACTTCATATCTATTCTGTCGTATCTTCACCTCATGTCCCTCCTTGAGTAGTACTACAGGTATAAGTTATGGTCTGACAAGTGTTACTTCCATCCATGATGTTTATCCTCGGGTCCCTCAATGACCCTCCGTATGTTAGTATGATGGTTGTTGTGGAAGCATGGTGATATTTTAGGTAGGTGAGTAGATGATCTTGAATGTGAAAATTTTGAGGTGATTTATTTAGTTAAGGTTATAGATGAAAGAGAAAAGAAGGAGATAAACTTCCGTTACGTGAAATAGTTAAGAAGGAGTTATGTGGCAAAAATCTTAGTGAGAATGATTAAATTGGCTGGTCTTAGTGGGAAGATCAATGTAGTGGGTGTAGTAATGATAGGCTTGAATGTTGTGATTGATGAAAATGCAAACCAATTGTTTATGTGGTTGGTGCTCCTTTATTTAAAACTCAAGTGTATTTGATGGTGGTGAAAAGGTGAAGTAATTTTCTTAATGGGGTATAGAATAGAGGGTCCTATAGCTAAAGCTAGCGTCTCTTTCCTTCGAATTAGGCTTCAAATGAAAGTACTACATAGTGGGACTCAAACTTTTGTGTTTAGATGTGTGATGGGAGAATTATAAGTGGAAATTATGAAGTATGTTGTTTATTTATTATTTGAGGAAGAGTCGAGTAGTGTCTCTAAGTGAGGTTCATTCATTTTAAATTGTACGGTGGGGAATGCTTCGATCCCTATCGTCCGCAAAATCTTATTCATAATTAATGCCGATGGAAATCAGGCCTATGATCACCAAATAAACTCACACCATGTATTTTGATGGTCATGATCCCTAGAACTTATGTACAAGGTCATCCCTATGTCAATCCTTATTATCTCATGCTTCGTGCTTACAAGATTCACTTGCCGATGTCATGAATGCTCTTCTTGAGGTCTATGGGTGTTTCCTTCAAAGTAAATTCTTGGAGTAAGTTTACATCCTTTACTCTATATTTTTGGAGCTTCAACAAGTCCCTACCCATTATTCTTGGATGAATGATCACAAGTGGGAGATAATGTAACACCTCAAATTTCGGGCTAGAATGTAAACCATCATTCCTACGCATCATAGTTCCAAAAGCCTATAAATCCTATGAAAATTTAACATGTTAATCAATTATGTAGTATGGGAATCTAGTTGAGCATGAATTGGGATCATAGAGGTCCCTTGACTCAAAGTTGAAAGCCTTCCTATCGATTGAGTTTTAGTGAGCGTCTAAACTTGGGTCAATTTCCATTAACCAAAAATTTTTGTATATAATGAATAAGGGGACCTAATATATATCAAATAAAATATCTTTGAGTCCTCTTTCCAACACCACTGGTTTCGCCGTAATCTCATATCAGGGTAAAAATTTATGCCTATTTTACTGAGAGGTGTCAGTCTACTGAGGTGCAACGGCCAGCTGACGGACCGTCAAGCTAGTGATGGCCCGTATAGTTTCCCGTCAAGCCTTAAGCAGTAATCTCATTTTATGGCCAAGAAATGACGGTTGGAGTGATGGTCCATCACCAAACTGACGGTCTGTCAACCAAATTGTCAGTTGAGGCCGAATCGCGCAAAAAGGGCATTTTTAACGGGGTATTTTGGTACTTTTCATCCCCAAAAACTTCTAACACGAATTAAATTATATTATAAACATTTTTAGTTCATCATTATCATATATACAACATCAAAATCCTCTTTTCACTCTCAAAAATAAGATTAAACTATGATTTCCTCCAAGAACAAGAAATCAAGAAAATCACTCCTTAAGTCCAACATTTCCGAGGAACAAATCAAGATTCGATTTCTACTATTTAAAGCTTGTAATATAAGGTACGTGGGATTTTACTAAACTACATGAGTATGGTGAACTTGCTTTGATAATGTTTAAATATTGAGAAATCATGAATTTGCAATGGGTTTTGAATTTGCGTTTATAGTTGTGAATTATGAAATCCTTTTTATGATAATGTTTTGGCCTTGAGGCCTTCCCCTAAATTAAATTTGTACTCGTATATAAGTATGTATGCCATTTTTATTTCTAATGTTGAATTGAGAGCATGAATAATTAAGATCCCTCTCTTGTTGCAAAGCCTTTTGTTTTCATATGTTAAGAATTATTCAACTGCATATTGAGAAGCATGATTCAAATGTCTTTACTATTGTTTCAGCCTTTATTTTGGATATGAACTGAAGAGAGGGTGATTCTTGCTAATATAAATGAAAAGTGATGATTCAAAGAGATTGCATGATTTGTTATAAAATACTTGACCACCATATGTTTGTTGAAATGTTGAAAAGAGAGAGTCTTTGCATAATTTTACATATGTTTTAAAATATGAATTCTCTTGAACTGTTTGAATGATATAGTCGTCCAAACTTTATGTTTAGAATGAAGAGACTAGAACTTGATATTTTATTTCTTAGAGATATGACTTTCAAGTCTTAGTATGACGATACCAAAGCAGATGGATGCCATAGCAGATTCAAAAAAGACTAAAATACAGATTTTTACTCAGATTTTCAGAATTTGAATTCAGAAAGATGCATATTTAGAAAAGACTAAAAAAAATGGTCTTAAAGAGATTTAGGTGGTTACTCGAAGAAGGCGTTTGAGTGTAAGGGTTCATCGCTGAAAAAACCGTATTTTTCCGATACGGGTTTATTATGTCACAAATTAAGGATTTTACGCAGGCGACGGCCTTGTGTCATAGTATATATTCAGAAACTCCAACCCTTTCGGCAAACTTGGGGCGGGGGCTTGGTTGACTAGTCAAAGGCGGATTCCATATAGCCTGTGTGATTGTAGACTTGTAGGGTGTACTACATAGCTCAGAAGTAACACAAAGAATGAGTCGTGGTTTCAAAGTGATGTTTCAAAGTCTTTAAAGTGTGCCCATGTGTTTTCATATATTATATGTAAAATGTTTTATCGATTTCTCTCACTTATGATATATATATATATATATAAATACATTATTTTGGAGTGCTCTTCGTACCAGTACATCTGTAATTGACCCCCTATATTTCAGGGTCTGAGACACAGTCCTGGGGTCCTGCAAAGTCGTAGATTGATTAGTCAGAGATTTGCAGTTGGTGAGCCTCCCTTATTTTAAAATCCCTAATGTATAAGTTATTGTTATTTTATTTTGATTCTGATTCATGGTCTGACTGGGGGCCTTGTCCCAATCTTCAAACGGAGGTTATTTTCAGTGAGTAGAGATTTCTTAGACAAGTGTTAGATGTTTTTGATATTTAGGAACTCATTTCAGTATTGAGTAGTTTGAAATAAAAGTTGATCATGATTTCGTTTTGTTATGTTTTTTCGCAAATTCTTTATATTAAATGAATGTTGTGCATAATTTCTAGAAGGAAAGGGGCGCCCGAGCCTTCATAGTTCGGGATGCTTGTTATGGCCAGGGCCCTGGCTCGGCTCATAGTACCAGCTGCAATCTTTAGAAGCAAAGTGTCACGATCCAAAATCACATCGGGCCGGACTGGCACCCGAAGCCGAGAAGGCCCGGGAGAACCCGTTCAAATACCTGTGCTCTCACTTACAGGTCACCAAAAATTTGGGCAGCACTTCGCTGCATATAAAAGAGTCTAATTACCTGTATCAGCACAACACGCACAAATATATATATAAATATATAATACTTGGCCGTCGGGACCACCCCATATACGAATATAACATTACTATATAAACTTCCATGACTTTACCCTTCCTTATGTCTACAAAGCCTCTAGGATATACATGACATAACTAGGGTCGGGACAAACCCCCGCCCACACATGACTCCTGTACAATAACAAAATATAAGGAACCGACTCGGAAAGCTCCGAAGTAAACTGGAGCTCACCAACAATAGCTGTATGACCTGGCTTCTACTGGTGCGGTGTATGAGCTGAGGTACCTGTGCCTGCAGCATGAAATGCAGGTCCCCCATAAGAGACGTCAGTACGAGATATGTACTGAGTATGTAAAGCTGTAAATAATCATATGTGATATGAGGGATCAAGAAAATCAGACACAAGTGAATAATTCATAATAGAAGTGAACCACACTTCATAAACATTTTTAGGATCATGAACATTATCATTAATCTGAATTGGGTTCTTGAATTCAAACACATTTGTGGAACGGTATACATTCGTTCATTTCATTCTTTACAATTATGATTCGCCATTACCTCCTCCTCCCGAACCTCCAACCACCTAAAAACAATCAATACTGTACCGTATTGTGACCATTAGGCTGCCCCCAGTACATATCAATTGGGATCGACCCATGCTAGGCTTATGCCCCTGGGATACCACCCATAAACACATAAATAGGGATCGACCCATGCTAGGCTTATGCCCCTGGGATAACACCCACACATATATCAAGTAACACATAAGAGATTTTTCCAATAACTTAGTTCAAAAGCTTTTGAGATTATTACATTAGTGTTCATGCCAATATAGTACCTTTGAAACAATGATATATCAATAGGAATCAAGTAATAGACCTTCTATACAATAACGATGTAATAAGGACTCATTGGTACATCAACAATATGTTTCAGAATCATCAATATCACAACAATGAAATAGGAGCCTTTTGGTATATCAATGAAACATTTTGACACTTTATAGAATGGAAACAACTTCGTTGGTAATGTAGAACAATACTTGTGTTTGGATAACCTCGGAATCTTACTTGATGGAACATTGGTGTTTTCATGCCAAAGAACATCGTTAGAGTATGCTTTACATACCTCGTTGTAGATTCGTATACCAATTCAACACAACTTCCCGCCTTTACAAATCACTTATCTACAATGAAATATTTGGCATCTAGTATTAGCAACCCAACACCACAATTCTCTTCCATAATTCCATACAACCAATATTTGCAAAGCATTCCAAAAACCAACTTGAACAATAGGTTTATGTGTATATATATATATATAATCATCATTTCAATACCATATCATCAATACCACATCATCCCTTCACAATTCAACATAATCCAACCATGCACAAGAATGTTCCAACATCATTTCCAATCATCTTTCAACAACAATCAAATAACATACTTCTTATGCTCACATGCATATATATATATATATATATATACACATATCCATATAAATAACACCAACATAATTTACATCCTTACCATAGAATGGCCCTTTGGGTTTTGAAGTCCTGTTGGCACAAATAAGGGGTGCTTCTCGAAGCCCTTGAGACGATGAACACAACTACGGAATCAATTTGGACTTTCCATGATTGAATCACAAGATAATTAGAGTTGAAATTAGGCTAGGGTTTGTTCTTTCCTATAATTGATGATGAATCTGATTTTTGAGCTCATATACATGTATATATACACATATTCCCGTCCATAATACCATAGAAAATGACCAAAGTGCCCTTAAAATTTAAATAATGTCAAATATGTCCTCCGGTGGACTGTTTTGACAAGCTGAAGTAAATAGACCATAACTCTTTGCTCCGATATCGTATTTGGGTGAAATTGGTATCATTGGAAATATAATTCAAAGGTATTTCATTTAATATAAATTAGGCCACCCAGTGCTTCCTGTACAAGGAGTTATGATCGTTTGAAGTTGACCCTAAAAATCTGTTTTGAGAGGCTGACGTAAAACGCATATAACTCCTTACACAGATGTTTTATTTGGATGAAACTAATTGCATTGGAAAGAAAACTCCAAGATCTTTCTTTTGATATGTGGTATCTCTCCCAGTTCATTATATTGAGGGAGTTATGATCGTTCAAAGTGGACCCAAAAACTGGCAATTTTCCTGCAATTTTACTGTTCACATCCCGGCCACCGTTTAATAGTTTCGAGCGTGCTCGCTTATATCCGAAACTTATCCGTTTTTGAAAATCTTTATATCGTCGGAAAGCTTATTCAATAACCTTCATATGGAAACATCGACGGGCAAATTCCGATATAAATAAGGTCGATTCCTATACCCATATAATCAAACTATACACTTGAAACCATCTCAAAATAATCAATACTCATACTTAAACTCATATATACCTAACTTAGGATCAATACAGATACTCCAACACATATAACAATGGCTAATGCACGTAATTAAGTACGGGGTGTTACATCCTTCCCCCCTTAAGGACATTCGTCCTCAATGTGAATATAGTTATTTAGCCGAAACAAGTTCGAATTCATAATTGATATTCACGTCATCATATAGATGTTATGCATTTGTAAAAACTTACTTGTTAGTGTCCCAGTTCCACTCCTTGCACTTCTTTTTTATCTTTGAACAAATAAGGGTATTTCAATTTCATTGCTTCCTCCGCTTCCCATGTAATCTCTTCCCTTTGTTGATTTCTCCAAAGTACTTTCACCGATGCTACTTCTTTATTCCTCAACTTCTCAACTTGACGATCTAATATAGCAATAGGCATCTCCTCATAGGTAAGATCTTCTATTACTTGCACATCTTCAGTAGAAGTAATAAGGGACGGATCTCCGATGCACTTTCGAAGCATCGATACATGAAATACTGGATGCACTGATGAGAGTTCCTGGGGTAGCTCTAATTCATAAGCAACTTGCCCACATCTTCGAATAATCTTATACGGGCCTATATATCGTGGACTCAACTTTCCTTTCTTGCCAAATCTCATTACCCCTTTCATTGGCGATACCTTCAAAAATACCCAATCGCCTAACGAAAACTCTAGCCCTCTTCTTCTACTATCCGCATATGACTTGTGTCGACTTTGGGCTGTTTTCAACCGTTGCTGAATCACCTTGACTTTTTCTATGGCTTGATACACAAGATCCGGTCCGAACATAAGAGTTTCACCCGCTTCGAACCATCCTATTGGTGATCTACACTTCCTCCCATATAAAGCTTCATATGGTGCCATTTTGATACTTGAATGATAGCTATTATTGTAGGCAAACTCAATAAGAGGTAAATGATCATCCCAGCTGCCTTTAAAATCTATAACACATGCTCGTAGCATATCTTCAAGTGTTTGAATGGTGCGCTCTGCTTGTCCATCCGTCTGAGGGTGAAAAGCTGTACTCAGATTCACTTGTGTTCCCAAACTCCGTTGGAAAGACTTCCAAAAGTTTGCAGTAAATTGAGTTCCCCGATCTGATATAATAGAAGTTGGCACTCCATGTAATCGGACTATTTCTTTAACATACAGCTTCGAATATTCTTCAACTGTGTAAATAGTCCTAACTGGTAAGAAATGTGCGGATTTAGTAAGCCTATCCACAATCACCCATATAGAATCAAATTTCTGAGTTGTACGAGGCAAACCTGTAACAAAATCCATGTTGATCATGTCCCACTTCCAAGTTGGAAGATCTATGCATTGCATATAGCCTCCGGGCTTTTGATGTTCCACTTTAACTCGTTGGTAATTTGGACATCCAGCTACAAATTCTGCGATGTTCCTTTTCATGTCATTCCACCAATACATATCTTTCAAATCTTGATACATTTTGGTTGATCCTGGATGAATGGAATACCTTGAAAAATGTGCCTCTGTCATAATCTTCTTTCTTAGCCCGTCTACATTCGGCACACACAATCGGTTTTGGCACTGAAGTACTCCTTCTCGCGTAAGCTCAAATGCCTTGGTTGCACCACTCTGAACATTCTCCTTAAGCTGTAATAAAATAGGATCTGCATATTGCTTCTCTTTCACTTCAGCTACTAATAAAGATTCTGCAGCATTATGTACGATAAGCTCTTTGTCCGGAGTTTCAAGAAGGCGAACTCCCAAACTAGCTAACTGGTGAAGATCTTTAATCATCCCTTGCCTTTCTATAGGCATCATCATAGCCTTACGAATTAACGCATCAGCTACTATATTCGCTTTTCCTGGATGATACAAAATATCGACATCATAATCTTTTAATAGTTCCATCCACCTTCGTTGCCTCATATTTAGATCCTTCTGACTAAAAATATATTGTAAGCTCTTGTGATCAGTATATATATCAACATGAACCCCATATAAATGGTGGCGCCATATTTTTAAAGCAAAGATAACCGCTGCCATCTCAAGATCGTGTGTAGGATAATTTTTCTCATGTGGCCGCAATTGTCTAGAAGCATATGCCATTACCTTACCATGCTGCATCAATACACATCCTAAACCAATTCTAGAAGCATCACAATACACTGTATACCCTTCTGTACCTTCTGGAAGTACCAACACAGGTGTAGAAGTCAACTTATTTTTCAATTCTTGGAAACTCTCCTCACATGTATCATTCCATTGGAACTTGGATGCTTTATGCGTTAGCTTGGTTAAAGGTGCTGAAATGGAAGAAAAGTCTTTAACAAACCTCCTATAATAACCGGCCAACCCAAGAAAACTACGAATCTCCGTCGGCGTTGTGGGCCTTGGCCAGTTCTTCACAGCTTCTATCTTTTGAGCATCAACCTTGATCCCTTCACTAGATACAATATGACCCGAAAATGCCACCGACTTTAACCAAAACTCACATTTAGAGAACTTTGCATAAAGCTTACAATCACGAAGAGTTTGCAATGTCTGTCGTAAGTGATTGGCATGGTCCTCTTCTGATCTAGAATAAACTAGAATATCATCTATAAAAACTATCACAAATACATCCAGGAATGTCTTAAACACCCTATTCATCAAATCCTTAAAAACTGCAGGTGCATTTGTTAGCCCAAATGACATAACTAGAAACTCATAATGACCATACCTTGTTCGGAAAGCTGTTTTGGGTATATCTTTTTCTTTGACCCTCACTTGGTGGTAAACTGACCTCAAATCAATCTTAGAAAAGCACTTGGCGCCCTGTAACTGATCAAATAAATCATCAATTCTTGGGAGAGGATGTTTATTCTTAATAGTCACCTTATTCAATTGTCGATAATCAATACACATCCTCAGCGAGCCATCCTTTTTGTGCACAAATAACACTGGTGCTCCCCAGGGGGACATACTAGGTCTTATGAATCCCTTCTCAAGCAAATCTTTCAATTGCTCTTTCAATTCTCGCAATTCTGCTGGGGCCATTCTATATGGAGGAATGGAGATTGGTTGGGTGCCTGGTATTACATCAATACCAAACTCTACTTCTCGTTCAGGAGGCAGACCTAGAAGATCTTCAGGAAATACATCAAGAAATTCATTTACCACCGGAACAACGTGAAGAGTTGGTGGCTCCGCTTCTGTATCCCTTACTCTAACTAAATGATATAGGTATCCCTTGGAAATCATTTTTCTTGCTTTGAAATAAGAAATAAATCTACCTCTTGGTGCGCCGATCTTACCTTGCCATTCAATAACTGCTTCATTCGGAAAATGTAAATACATCTTTTTTGTACAACAGTAAATTTTGGCATAACAAGAAGCCAACCAATCCATACCCATTATAACATCAAAATCTACCATTTCTAGTTCCACGAGATTAGCCATCGTGTCTCGACCACACACAGTTACTACACAATCTTTATAAACTCTTCTAGCAATAATAGATTCCCCAACCGGGGTAGACACTTCCAATGGCTTATCTAACAATTCGGGGGTTCTTTTGAACTTTCCAGCAACCAAAGGAGTAACATATGATAATGTAGAACCGGGATCAATTAGAGCATATACATTAAATGAAAATATGGACAACATACCCGTAACCATATCTGGGGAAGCCTCTAGATTCTGTCGATCCGCTAAAGCATAAGTGCGATTCTGAGTCCCGCTGGAAAAGGCGACTCTTGTTTCATTTCTAGCGTGACCCATGGGTCGTGCGCCTCTACCAGAATAAGATACCCGTGACGATGATGCAACAGCTGATCCCGAAGGTCGTGCTACACCACTTGCGCCCCTTCGTGGGCATTCTCTCATCATATGCCCCGTCATACCACACCAATAACAAACATTTGTTCCCATTCGACATGCGCCCATATGATTCCTTCCACATTTATTGCATGGCTCTCGAGGATGTCTCAGTTGGATCATATTCCCTTGCCCATGATAACCCACTGATCGCAAACTATGACCCTCACTTCTTTGCCCAATTTGACTGCCTCTGAACCCCTGATGCTGTGGTGGAGCACTAGCTGCAGAATAAGAAAATAATGGCCTAGGTGGTCTAGCAAAAAATTGAGGTCTAAAACCTCCCTGTGGAGCCATAAACTGCCCTGTAGATTTGGACCTCTTAGAAGATCCGCTTTCAAATTCCTGCATTCTTCTTCTCTGCCTCTGATCTTCCATTTTTTGTGCAAATGCTTGGATCCTAGCTATATCCATATCTTTATTCAGTGCAGCAATAGTACAATCCCTAACCAAATACGGATCCAATCCGTTCACATACCGATGAACTCTGTCATCCATAGTAGCTATAACATTAGGATCATATCTGGACAAGGAATTAAATCGAAGACTATACTCCCTCACACTTGTATTACCCTGCCGAAGATTTAAGAACTGATCCGCACTGGCCTGACGAGTCTCATATGGAAGATAATGATCAATAAATGCCTCTTTGAACTCTTTCCAAGTAGCTGGGGGTGCATCAATGCCCCTCGACCATTTCCAGTCTTCATACCAATATATAGCCTCACCTTTGAATCTATACGCGGCTAACTCCACTGTCTCTCTGCCCGATACATGCATCACCTCTAGGGCCCTTTGGATTTGATCAATAAAGTCCTGCGAATCTTCGTTAAGATTGGATCCGGTAAAAGTAGGCGGATCCATCTTAAGAAAATCTTGCGTCCAAAGACTAGCCGCCCTATCAGTACTGCTAGAACCCGCGACAGGAATGGCCTGCCCTTGGACTTGCCCAGCAACTATACGAGTCAAAAGTTGCACTGCATTTCTAAGATCTTGATCAACAACATTAATAGGTGGCTCTGGGGATATAATTCTCCTCCCCCTTATTTCTTCTGGACTGGGGGAAGTTTCTGATGCATGCTCAGTTGGAGCCTCACTTTGATTAGCTGGTATAGTGGGTGACTTACTAGTCCCCTCTCCGGCAGCTACATCTACTTGCTTACCGGTATTCTTACTTCTGGTAACCGGCATCATTACTATAATAAGAGAAACAAACTGATTCAGTGGTCAACTATGACTTCATATACAATATAAGCTCTATCGCACGATCTAAGACATGAAGAAAAGAAACAATTCCTAAATGTCCATAGCATCCTGTTTATAGATGTGGTGCACAACACACCGATAAACAAGACTCTACGTAGACACGGCTTTGTAGACTCACTAGGACGAACCTCTCTGATACCACTTTTGTCACGACCCAAAATTCCATCGGGCCGGACTGCCACCCGAAGCCGAGAAGGCCCGGGAGAACCCGTTCAAATACCTGTGCTTTCACTTACATGTCACCAAAAATTTGGGCAGCACTTCGCTGCATATAAAAGAGTCTAATTACATGTATCAGCACAACACGCACAAATATATATATAAATATATAATACTTGGCCGTCGGGACCACCCCATATACGAATATAACATTACTATATAAACTTCCATGACTTTACCCTTCCTTATGTCTACAAAGCCTCTAGGATATACATGACATAACTAGGGTCGGGACAAACCCCCGCCCACACATGACTCCTGTACAATAACAAAATATAAGGAACCGACTCGGAAAGCTCCGAAGTAAACTGGAGCTCACCAACAGTAGCTGTATGACCTGGCTTCTACTGGTGCGGTGTATGAGCTGAGGTACCTGTGCCTGCAGCATGAAATGCAGGTCCCCCATAAGGGACGTCAGTACGAGATATGTACTGAGTATGTAAAGCTGTAAATAATCATATGTGATATGAGGGATCAAAAAAATCAGACACAAGTGAATAATTCATAATAGAACTGAACCACACTTCACAAACATTTTTAGGATCATGAACATTATCATTCATCTGAATTGGGTTCTTGAATTCAAACACATTTGTGGAACGGTATACATTCGTTCATTTCATTCTTTACAATTATGATTCGCCATTACCTCCTCCTCCCAAACCTCCAACCACCTAACAACAATCAATACTGTACCGTATTGTGACCATTAGGCTAACCCCAGTACATATCAATTGGGATCGACCCATGCTAGGCTTATGCCCCTGGGATACCACCCATAAACACATAAATAGGGATCGACCCATGCTAGGCTTATGCCCTTGGGATACCACCCACACGTATATCAAGTAACACATAAGAGATTTTTCCAATAACTTAGTTCAAAAGCTTTTGAGATTATTACATTAGTGTTCATGCCAATATAGTACCTTTGAAACAATGATATATCAATAGGAATCAAGTAATAGACCTTCTATACAATAACGATGTAATAAGGACTCATTGGTACATCAACAATATGTTTCAGAATCATCAATATCACAACAATGAAATAGGAGCCTTTTGGTATATCAATGAAACATTTTGACACTTTATAGAATGGAAACAACTTCGTTGGTAATGTAGAACAATACATGTGTTTGGATAACCTCGGAATCTTACTTGATGGAACATTGGTGTTTTCATGCCAAAGAACATCGTTAGAGTATGCTTTACATACCTCGTTGTAGATTCGTATACCAATTCAACACAACTTCCCGCCTTTACAAATCACTTATCTACAATGAAATATTTGGCATCTAGTATTAGCAACCCAACACCACAATTCTCTTCCATAATTTCATACAACCAATATTTGCAAAGCATTCCAAAAACCAACTTGAACAATAGGTTTATGTGTATATATATATATATATATAATCATCATTTTAATACCATATCATCAATACCACATCATCCCTTCACAATTCAACATAATCCAACCATGCACAAGAATGATCCAACATCATTTCCAATCATCTTTCAACAACAATCAAATAACATACTTCTTATGCTCACATGCATATATATATATATATATATATATATATATATATACATACATACATATCCATATAAATAACACTAACATAATTTACATCCTTACCATATAATGGCCCTTTGGGTTTTGAAGTCCTATTGGCACAAATAAGGGGTGCTTCTCGAAGACCTTGAGACGATGAACACAACTACGGAATCAATTTGGACTTTCCACAGTTGAATCACAAGATAATTAGAGTTGAAATTAGGCTAGGGTTTGTTCTTTCCTATAATTGATGATGAATCTGATTTTTGAGCTCATATACATGTATATATACACATATTCCCGTCCATAATACCATAGAAAATGACCAAAGTGCCCTTAAAATTTAAATAATGTCAAATATGTCCTCCGGTGGACTGTTTTGACAAGCTGAAGTAAATAGACCATAACCCCTTGCTCCGATATCGGATTTGGGTGAAATTGGTATCATTGGAAAGATAATTCAAAGGTATTTCATTTAATATAAATTAGGCCACCCTGTGCTTCCTGTACAAGGAGTTATGATCGTTTGAAGTTGACCCTAAAAATCTGTTTTGAGAGGCTGATGTAAAACGCGTATAACTCCTTACACAGATGTTTTATTTGGATGAAACTAATTGCATTGGAAAGAAGACTCAAAGATATTTCTTTTGATATGTGGTATCCCGCCCAGTTCATTATATATAGGGAGTTATGATCGTTCAAAGTTGACCCAAAAACTGGCAGGCCTCAGTATTTTCCTGCTAATTTACTGTTCACAAAAATCTGTTTTGAGAGGCTGAAGTAGAACGAGTATCACTCCTTGCTCAGATGTTGGATTAGGATGAAACTAATTGAATTGGAAAGAAGACTCAAAGAGATTTCTTTTGATATGTGGTATCTCTCCCAGTTCATTATATTGAGGGAGTTATGATCGTTCAAAGTGGACCCAAAAACTGGCAATTTTTCTGCAATTTTACTGTTCACATCCCGGCCACCGTTTTATAGTTTCGAGCGTGCTCGCTTATATCCGAAACTTATCCGTTTTTTAAAATTTTTCTATCGTCGGAAATCTTATTCAATAACCTTCGTATGGAAACATCGACGGGCAAAGTCCGATATAAATAAGGTCGATTCCTATACCCATATAATCAAACTATACACTTGAAACCATCTCAAAATAATCAATACTCATACTTAAACTCATATATACCTAACTTAGGATCAATACAGATACTCCAACACATATAACAATGGCTAATGCACGTAATTAAGTACGGGGTGTTACACAAAGTGGGTCCATTTCCATCTTTATATATATTTTTATATATATATATATATATATTTATATATATATTATTCAGATAGAATAAGCAAACCACAAAGAGAAAGAAATACAAGAATAGCACACAGATTAATGTGGAAACCCTTAAGGAAAAAAGCACGGGCAGAGACAGAGGAATTTCACTATGAAAGGAGAGGAGTACAATATGGAGAATGACTAATTTATAATATCCAAAACTCACCCACTAATTTCACTTATATAGTACGTGCGTATAAATAAGTCCTAGGACTTTTATCGGCCTGATCCCTACGCTACCGCCATAGACCACATTGAAAATCACAAACATGGGTCACACCCTGAAACTTTTAGGAACGGAAAAACAAAAATCGTGTCACAACTCTAACAATATATATATTATGTACGCATTGAACCCATAATTTCTCCGTACCATGTTGTAACCACCATACCATCTTTCCCACAGCAACTAAATTCCAAATCTTAAAGTTCTTGACACTCAGACCACCTTGAGCCTTTGAAAAATAGAAGGCTTGCCACTTAACCAGAGAAACTTTCTCTTTTCCTTCCTCCCCACCCCATAAAAACCTCCTGTACTTTTGTTTTACATCCTTAATTATAACTTTAGGCAACAAGAAGACTGATCCACAAAGCTTTTTAGTGAGAATATAACTGAGCTGATAATCTGAATCCTGCTTGCATAAGACAGATGTCTATTAGCTATGACCCTCAATTTTTTAGTGATCCTAGCACTCAGTTGATTGCAGTCCATTTTGCTCTATTATTCTTTTTGGTAAATCAGAGGTAGCCCGAGGTACTTGTAACACCCTGTAGCATTCTCGACTTAATACCATTATTATAAGCATACATAGAGAGCTAACAACCTGAAATTTTCTAAGTGTCAAAAGGACTTAGTCATATTTTAAGCTCCTAAACTTTACCGATTTTTAAACCGATCTTTCCAACCTCGAGACGCAGATTTTTAAGTTGAATCACGTTCCGGAGTGTAAAGGGGTTGTCTCAGAGGAGTTTTTGATTTTTTGAACAAGGATTGGGACGTGTTAGGATTTTAGAAATAGCAACTCAACGCTGTATCGATGCGTCGCGATGCCAATCATGTTGGTTCACCCGACGCGACGTGTTGGTTCCCAAAAATGAGATTCTACTGAAAATTTTAATTTTGAAGGGCAGTTTGGACTTTTTCCCATAATCCCAAGTCATGTTAACAGAGAGTTAAAATGGTATTAGGGAATTATATGCCCAATTTTTCAAAAATCTATCAAGAAAAAAACACTAACTCCTCCCCCAAAGATCAAGAATCAAGCTCTTAAGTCAAGATTTCGAAGAAAACAATTCAAGATTTGGGTTCTATTCCTTGAAATAAGTAATCTAATGTATCTGGGACTACTTTAAAAACCATGGGCATAAGTTTAAAATGTTTTGTCAAGATTAAAGATCTCCAATTATGTTTTTCAATGAAGTGTTCTTTATTATTTTTGAAAAGTAGGTATCATGGGATTGTTTTGATGAAATATATGTTGTCTTGAACCACTTTTTAGGAAAATTGAACTATAACTATGGATATATGATTTCGTGTGTTTTGTAAAGTTGATTAAGAGCATGAATGACTAAACTCCCTCTCCTTTATGATGTCTTTGATCTCAAGTATTATGAATTGTTTAAATGCATGAATTTTCTCAAAGAAAACTAGTGATGAATCCTTTACTACTGATCATGGGATGATGTGGGTTGTGACGTGTTGAGAGGGTGCTTGTGAATGAAAAATGTTTATCGGGTTAAAATTAACGATTTCCAATGGGTTTGGAGCATTGTAAGCATAACATGACCACCTTATGATTGTACTACTAAAATGAGGGTGTTTTTGACATAAACTCGCATGAAAACTTATTGCATAACTCTCCTTCACTTGATGTTTAAAAGATATGGGTGGTATTTAATATGATAACAAGTGAAAATAGCTGCAGATATAATATGATGTGATTTAATTGACTTGCAAGTCAGGGTATGATAATACTTGGTGATTATATGCTCTTAACAAGATAAGTACTAAATATTTTGATTGTATGAAGAATGTTTGTTTTAAAGAACTAAAAGTTGGGCTTAAGAGAGAAAGTTGGTTACCCGAAGAAGGCATTTGAGTGTAAGGTCTCATCTCTGAAAACTGTAGTTGCCGATGAGGGGTTTATGATATATTTTCCTACATGAAAGGACATTTAGGACATATCACATGGGGGGATTTCCTGTGGTATGCTTACATGGGGGGTATCACCACTTGGATTGGAGGCTTATCCACCAAGTCAAGGGTGCATCACACATAGCCTGTGGGATTATAGATTTGTAAGGTGTACCGACTAGCTCAGAAGAATAATAAAGAGTGGGTCAGTGTGGTTAAGAATTGTTTTGGAGTTCCCTAAAGTATGCCCATGTATATTTTTTTACTAGTATTGTGTTCACTCATATTACAAAATGCTCTCACCTATTTTGTATAAAGGCACATTATTTTGTGTTGTTTCACATACTAGTACATCTGTATTGACCCCCTATATTTCATGATCTGAAGCATAGTCCTGGGGTCCCACTAAGCCATAGATTGGTCTGTCAAAATTTTGCAGTTGGTGAGCCTCCCTTATTCAGAAGGCTTTGTTTAAAGGAAATTTTTATGTTATTTTAATTTATTGTCCAGTTGGGGGCCTTGTCCCAGTTTTTAGACTGATATGGTTTCGTATTGTTAGGGATTCCGCAGACTGGTGTCGTGTGTAATTGAATATTTATGAATTAAATTTTGTATTATTCAGTTAAAGTAAGATAATAACCATGTTTTCATTTTTCTATCTTTTCTGCAATTCTTCATAGTATATAAATTATGCTTATGATTGCCAGTCAGAAAGGGCTCTCGGTCATTCATTGTTTGGGATGCTTGTCGCGGCCCGGGCCTCACTTCGAGTTATGAAAAACTTGGTAACAGAGCCTGCGTATAGTAGAGTCCTATTTAGGGGTGTGTAGCGTACCACACTTATAAGAAGGAGGCTACAAGGCATTTAGAAATGTCTTCTTTTCTTTCACAATTTAGTCTGTGTTGTAGAATCTTAATGTCCTCTAACCAATCGTTCCCTGTAGTTTAAAAAATTTATCATGCCTCCTCATAGAACCAAAAAGAAAAATACCTAAGCTGAGGATGTCCGTCCACTCATGGGATACAGACCCGTAATACAACTCTTACTTTAGAGGCTGTTGTCACTCTAAGAATCCCTTCGGTCCCTGCTAGTCTGCCTCGGGCTCCACGAACTGGTGTTAACCATTCCCAGCCTCCTCAGAGAGAAGTTTAAATGTTGAGTTCCAACAGTCCATCCATATAATAGCTTAGTTTGTGGCTTCTTAGACCCGTCAATCTAAAGATGTTGGGTCAGTGTCTGGTTCTTCTGAGATTACACAGGTTGGCCAATTCATAAGGCCAAACCCACCTATATTTACTGGAACGAAGGTTAAGGAGGACCCCCAAGGGTTCATTGATGAACTAGAGAAAATCTTCAAGGTCATGTAAATGAGATTGAGGGGGTTGAATTATAAACCTACTAGTTGAAGGATATGTCCAATCAGTGGTATAATGAATGTGAGAATTCAAAGGGTAGTCATGCTAAGCCTTCTGTGTGGGGTAAGTTTATGGAAGCTTTTTTGGATCTCTTCTTTTCCAAGAATTGAGGAAATCAAAGAATGAAGATTTTATGAATTTGAAGCAAGGAAAAATAAGTGTTAAGGAGTATACATTGAAGTTTACTCAACTGTCCAGGTATGCTCCAGAATTGGCGGTTAACATGAGAAATCGCACAAGGAAGTTTGTATTTGGCCTCTCGGATGATCTGGTGCTGGAATCCAATGAAGCAATGATAAATAGAGATATGGATTTCTTCAGGTTGTTCGTTCATATACAACAGGTTGAAGAGTAGAAAAAATGGCTGGTAAATGCAAGAGAGAAAGACAGGTAGGCTAAGAGGGACAAATTTATAGACCAGAATAACAGTCCACACTAGGGTTGTAATTGGGAAATAGGTGGTTTAAAAAGAAGTTTTGGAGCAATGATCAATTGTCAACAGTGTGCTTGCACCTAGACCTTCGGGCGAGTAATGATTTCAGTAAGGAGAGAGGTTTAAAGCTCATGATACTCAGTCCCAGGAGAGTGGAACTTAGACTTTTAGAGCATACCCTCACTACATCAACTGTAGAAAGAATCAACCTAGAAAGTGTTTTCTCAGTGATAAAGTGTGTTATACGTGTAGTCATTCTAGGCATCTTCAGAAGGACTATTCCTTCAGAAGGGATATGGGGGGGTGAGGTCCCAACAAAAATCTACAACCCCTCCACTTAAGGGTGTTATTTTGGCTATGGGAGGTGATCAAAATTGATTATATTGTCTGTCTAACCGTAGGGATGTGAAGTGTTCGCCAGGGTCTACTTTGTCTTATGTGACCCCTATGTGGTAGTCAACTTTAGGTTTGAGCCTGAAATTATTCCAGAACCATTCTATGTTTCTACCCGGTTGGTGACTCTATTTGGGCTAGAAGTGTGTACAGAAATTATGTGGTGTCCATTTATAATCATGATACTATGGTAGACCTTGTAGAACTTGATATGTTTGACTTTGATGCTATTTAGGGAATGGATTAGCTCCACTCGTGTTACGCCATAATAAACTGTAGGACCAAAAAAGTCACTTTCTCCTTTCCGAATGAACCATTGATAAAGCAGGAAGGGTATTCTTTATCACCTTGGGGCAAATTCATATCGTATGTCAAAGCCTGCAAACTTATCTCTAAGGGCTATTTGTATCATCTTATTTGGGTCTAAGATTCTAGTACTGAAAGTCCATCCCTCTAGTCTATCAGTGTAGTTAATGAATTCCCTAAATTCTTCCCGATGATCTTCCAAGGATACTACCTAATAGAGAGAGAGATTTTGGCATTGACTTATTGTTGGACACTCGTCCTATTTTTATTCCATCATACGGAATGGCTCCTGTAGAATTAAAAGAGTTGAAAAAATAGTTAAAAGTTCTTCTGGACAAGGGATTTATTCACCCTAGGGTTTCTCCCTGGGGTTCACTTATACTCTTTGTACGTAAAAAAGACGGTTCCCTCCATATGTGTATAGACTACCGTCAGCTCAATAAGGTCTTTATTAAAAACAAGTACCCTCTTCCCAGAATTGATGATTTATTTGATCATCTTAAATTTTCCAAATGCTCCTCAAAGATAGACCTTTGTTCAGGGTATAACCAGTTGAAGGTTAGGGAGGCTGACATTCCCAAGATAGCTTTCTGAACCCGATATGGCCACTATGAATTATTAGTTATGTCCTTCGGACTGTCTAACACCCCTGCAGCTTTTATGGACCTAATGAATAGGGTGTTCCGCTAGTTTATAGACCTATTCATCATTATTTTCATTGACAACATCTTAGATTAATCTAAGAGTGAGGAGAAGCATAGCACCTACCTCCGAACCATCCTTCAAACCTTCAAAGATCATGAGTTGTATGAAAAATTTTCCAAGTGTGAATTCTAGCGTAGCGCTATTGTTTTCTTGGGGCATATTGTTTCTAGAGAGGGAATTAAGGTTGATCCCCAAAAGGTTGAGGCAGTGTGACCCATGACACCAATTGATATCCGGAGCTTCTTAAGTTTGGTAGGGTATTACAAAAGGTTTGTAGAGAGTTTTTCCTCCATAGCTGCTCCACTTACCAAATTGACTCAGAAAAAAGGCAAAATTTTTGTGGTCTGACTCATATGAAAATAGTTTTGAGAAACTAAAAGATAAGTTGACTACCACGCTAGTTTTGACTCTTCCTGATGGTACAGAAGCATTTATGGTGTACTACGATACATCCTGGGTGGGACTTGGGTGTGTGCTTAAGTAACATGGTATGGTGGTGTCTTATGCATTTAGGCATTTAAAAGTGAACGAAAAGAATTATCCCACCCATGAATTAGAGTTAGTGGTTGTGGTGTTAGCACTTTAGATCTGGAGGAATTGTCTTTATGGAGTGCATGTTGATATTTTTACTGACTATAAAAGTTTACAGTATGTCTTCGCGCAGAAAGAACTGAATCTCAAGCAGAGGCAGTGGTTGGAATTGTTGAAGGATTACTATATGAGCGTGCATTATCATCCGAGCAAGGCTAATGTGGTGGCTAATGCCCTTAGTAGATTATCTATGGGCAATCTTTCTTATGTTGATAAGGGAAAGGGGGATATGGTGAAAGATATTCATCGTCTTACAAATTTGGGAGTTCGACTCCTGGATTTCTAAAATATGGGGGTATTATAAGCTAGAAATATAATCCTTATGTGTAGAGGTTAAGGAAAAGCAAATCAAAGATCCCATTATAATGCGGATTAAGAAAGATATCTGTCAACGGAAAGTGATGGAATTTGAAATTGGAGGAGATGGGATTTTGAGATATCATGGTAGGCTGTACGTATCAAATGTGGATGGTTTGAGAGAGAGGATTCCTAAAAAATCTCACACTTCGAGGTATGTGGTTCACCCAGGCTCTACGAAAATGTATCATGACCTTAAGGCTATCTATCGGTGGAATAATATGAAAAAAAGTTGTTACTAATTTTGTTTCCAAGTGTATGAATTATCAACAAGTCAAGGTAGAACATTTGAGACCTGGTGGAACTTCCCAAGAGATAACCTTGCCTATATGGAAGTGGGAGATAATTAATATGGACTTCATTCAAGGATTTTGAAGTCCTGAAATCAATATGATTCTATTTGGGTGATTGTAGATAGGATGACTAAATCGACTCATTTTCTTCTCGTACGGACAAAATATTCAGGAGTTGACTATGCTAAGTTGTACATTTAGGAAATAGTTTGGTTACATAGGGATCCCGTGTCCATTATATATAATAGAGGTACACAGTTTTCTTCCTAGTTTTGGAGGTCATTTCAGAAGGGTTTAGGTACCTAGGTAAACCTTAGTACTACTTTCCACCCTCAGACTGATGGCAAGAAAAATGCACCATTCAAAGCTTGGAGGATATGTTGAGGGACCGCGTGATTGACTTTAAGGAGAGTTGGGCGGATCATTTGTTGTTGATAGAATTCTCCTACAATAATAGCTACCATTCCAGTATTCAGATGGATCCTTTTGAGGTGCTTTATAGGAGAAGATGTAGGTCACTAATTAGATAGTATGAAGTGAGCAAAACCCTATTGTTTGGTCCTGACCTTGTTCATCAGTCGATGGATAAGGTGGAGATCATTAGAGGGCAACTTAAGACCGTTCAGAGTCGCCAGAAATCTTATGTCGATGTTAGAATGAGAGATTTAGAATTCGAGGTTGGTCATTGGGTATTCCTAAAGGTCTCCCCTATGAAGGGATTCATGTGGTTCGGAAGGAAAGGGAAGCTTAGTCCTCATTATATAGGACTGTATCAAATTGTGAGAAGGATAGGTGAGGTTGCTTATGAATTAGATTTGCCCACAATTCTGGCTTTTGTTCATCCTATATTCCATGTATCAATGCTTAAGAAGTGTATTGGAGATCATTCTCTAGTGTTTCCTGTAGAGGAGATCAATGTGAAAGACTCCCTGGCATATGAAGAAGAGCCCATTGCCACTGTGGATCGCCAAGTTTAGAAGCTAAGAAGTAAGGAGATAGTTTCTATCAAGATGTTGTGGAAGAATTAGAAAGCTATGGAAGCCACCTGGGATTCAGAAGATGATATGTGTATTAGATACCCTAACCTATTTGAGATCGAGGATGATGACATAGAAGGTCCAAAACATACACTACTGTTTTTATCTTCTCCTTAGTATACATGAAATCGTGCTTGTCTGTGTTTCGAGCCATCATTCGAGGATGAATGATCCCAAAAGGGGAATAATGTAAAACCCCAAAGCATTGTCGACTTAATACCACTATTAGAATCATGCATAGAGAGCTGGCAACCTAAAATTTTCTAAATGTCAAAAGGACTTAGTCATATTTTAAGATCCTAAACTTTTACAATTTCTAAACCAATATTTCCGACCTCGAGACACAGATTTTTAAGTTAAATCTTGTTTAGGAGTGTAGAGGGTTTGTATCGGGGGAGTTTTAGATTTTTTTGGATGATGATAATTTCAGAAATAGTAACTCAGCACGATATCAACACATCTCAATGCAAATTGCGTTGGTTCCACTGACGCGATGCGTTGGTTCCCAAAAATGGGATTCTGCTGAAAAATTTAGTTTGAATGGCAGTTTGGACTTTTCCCCATAATCCCAGATCATGTTAACAAAGGATTAAAACGTTATTAGGGCATTATATGCCCAAAATTTCACAAATTCAAAAAGAACAAAACCCTAACTCCTCCCCCAAAGATCAAGAATCAAACTCTTAGTCAAGATTTCAAGAAAACAAATCAAGATTCGGGTTCAATTCCTTGAAGTAAGAAATCTAAGGTATGTGGTACTACTCTAAAAACCATGGGCATATGTTTAAAATGTTTTATCAAGATTAAAGATCTCCAATTATGTTTTGTAATGAAGTGTTAATTATTGTTTTCGAAAAGTAGGTATCATGGGATTGTTTTGGTGAAATATATGTTTTCTTGAACCACTTTTCAGGAAAATTGAACTATAACTATGTATAATGTTTTCGTGTATTTTGTAAAGTTGATTGAGAGCATGAATGACTAAACTCCCTCTCCTTTATGATATCTTTAATCTTCAGTATTATGAATTATTTAAATGCATGAATTTTCTCAAAGAAAATTAGTGATGAATCCTTTACTACTGATCATGGGATGATGTCGGTTGTGACGTGTTAAGAGGGACTTGTGAATAGGAAATGTTTATCATATTAAAATTAATGGTTTCCAATGGGTTTGGAATTGTGTAAGCATAACATGACCACCTTATGATTGTACTACTAAAAGGAGGGTGTTTTTGACGTAAACTCGCATGAAAACCGATTACATAACTCTACTTCACTTAATGTTTAAAATCTACCGGCGGTCATTAATATGATAATAAGTGAAAAGGGCTGCAGATATAATGTGATATGATTTAATTGAATTGTAAGTCAGGGTATGATGATACCCGGTGATTATACGCTCTTAATAAGATAAGTATTGAATGTTTTGATTGTATGAATCATGTTTGTTTTAAAGAACTAAAAGTTGGGCTTAAGAGAGCTAGTTGGTTACCCGAAGAAGGCCTTTGAGTGTAAGGGCTCATCGCTAGAAATCGTAGTTGCCGATTTGGGGCTTAGGATATATTTTCCTACATGAAAGGACATTTAGGACATCTCACGTGGCGGGATTTCCTATTGTGTGCTCACATGGGGGTTATCACCAACCCAATCCTGGAGGCTACTTGAATTGGGGGCTTGGCTGTTGAGTTAATGGAGGGTCCCACATAACCCATGGGATCACAAATTTTTAGGGTGTACCGATTAGCTCAGAAGAATAATAAAGAGTGGGTCGGTGTGGTCAAGAATTGTTTTGAAGTTCCCTAAAGTATGCCCAAGTATATTTTTTTACTTGTATTGTGCTCATTGATATTACAAAATGCTCTCACCTATTTTGTATAAAGGCACATTATTTTGAGTTTTTTCACATACCAGTACATTTATATTGACCCCATATATTTCAGAATCTGAGGCACAGTCCTGGGTCCCATAAGCCATAGATTGGTCTATCAGAAGTTTGAAATTGGTGAGCCTCCCTTATTGAGAAGGTCTTGTTTAAAGGACATTATTTTATTTTTGTTCATGGTCCAGCTGGGGGCCTTGTCCCAACTTTCAGACTAATGTGGTTTCATATTGTTAGAGATTTCACAGACTGGTGTAGTGTGTATTCGAATATTTATGAATTAAATTTCGTATTTTTCATTTGAAGTAAAATAATGACCATGTTTCCATTTTGCTATCTTTTCTACAATTCTTTATAGTCTATGAATTATTCTTATGATTATCAATTAGAAAGGGCTCTCGGGCCTTCATGGTTCGGGATGCTCGTCACGGCCTGGGCCTCGATTTGGATCGTGATAGTACCTTATTGGTAATTAACCCTTGCAAAAACTACTAATAGCCAGTTTTTTAGCCTTAACATCCTCAAAGACACCAGATATATACATATTGGACTTATCTTGATAAGTGCTCAAACCAGTTATCTCCAAAAAACATTTGAGATCCGTGATTCTACCGACTACTCTGCCCCTTTATAAAATATCATATGGTCATCACCAAAGTCTAAATGAGTCAGTCATAGTTTCTTACACATAGGGTGGATCTTAAAGTCATGAAGTTGACTCATTTTATGCAACACCCTAGAGAAATACTCCATAACTAGGAAAAAAAAGCAAAGGAGAAATGGGATCTCCATGCCTTGGACCTCTTCTTCCTTGAAAGAGACCATATCCTTCACCATTAACTTTGATGGAAAATCTGGTGGTAGTCACACACTCCATGATCAACATAGAGAATTCGGGGGGAAAGCCAAAACCATCCAGAATCTCCTTAACAAACTCTCATTGCATCATATCATAGGCTTTTCTAAGGTCAATCTTCAATAGAAACCTACGAGTAGTTTTCCTCTTATAGTTTTTAAGAAGTTCATGACATATAAAAATATTTTAACTAAGTGATGTTTCCTTCACAAAAGCAGCCTGATAAGAATTCACAAGTTCATGCAGCCCTGTATTATATCTGTTACACATGATTTTGTAAATACACTTATATTAAGTGCTACAGGAAGATATAGGCCTGAATTGGCAAGCATTTTCATGTGTATCAGTCTTAGGAATTACTGATATTATGGTAGCGTTAAGCTGCTTGAGCAATCTATCATGTTGAAAGAAGTCAGTGACAACGCTGCAAACTTTATCGCCTATTCTATTCTATGCATCTCTGGAGAAACCTCCCCCTAAAACCATCAAGGGATGGAGTCTTTTTTTATACTGATGCTCCACATAGCTTTCTTAATCTCTTTGTTTGTTACAGGCAACAACAATTTCAACTGTTTCTCTTCATTTAATATGGGACTTATTTCAGAGATACTTCTGTTTGCCTTCCTCCTTAGCCCTCCACTAGTACCTAAGAGTTGCTGATAGTAGCTTACAAACACCTTAGAGATACTGGCTTAATCATGTTGTATTTGACTTTGCTCATCCCTTAACTGAGTTACTAAACGTATTAGTTTCCTTCTCTCTATCACAGAGAAAAAATTATCTTGTGTTTCCATCCCCTAACTCAACTAATTAGCGTTGCTTCTTTGCTATAACAAAGACTCTTCCATATAGGATGTTTACCAAAACTATTTCCTCAAGTTAGTATCTTCTTTCTACACAAATCTATCAAGTGGTTTCAACTAAAGAAGAGAATATTTCTCTTTTAACCTAGCTCTTAATGCACTAAACTGATCCAACAAGTTTTGGAAATAGTTCTTGTGCAGTTTCTTTAATTTGGTGTCAACATTTTGAGTTTTCTGACTGCTCCATACATATATGCTCCTTTCACTGGAATATCCCAAATATCTTTAACTATTTGATTAATGGGATATGTGAACCCCACATACTACAATATTTGAAACCAGGTTTTATCTTTTCCTCCACTTGCATCAATCTAACCAAGAGTGGGCAATGATCACTCACTCCTTTAGGTAGAATATGTCATTCCATAGTAAGCATTGTGTCCATCCATTCTCCATCCACAAATACCAAATCCAATTTAGAAAAATCTTGTGATCTTGTCTATCATTCTACGTGTATTTTTCACCATTGTTATTTATTTCTTCAAGTTGACAACCCTTAACACATTCTAGAAAATCCACCAAATCAACCTGGGAAACAACATTGCCACCCAACCTGTTGGTTGCATCCCTAACTGCATTAAAGTTACCTAATACAATCTAGACTGACTAAACTTCTTGATTCATATATCTAAGATGATCCTATAACTCTACCCTCCCCCCTTTCAAATTGAAAGCATACACAAAAGTAGCAAGAAACTCCACCTGTGTAGGAATGTATTTCACCAAACAAGTCACTACTTGGATAAATATCATACTTGACTTCCACTTCAGACTAATCCTGCCACCAGACAAGCCATATCCTCCCATTATAATGGATGTTGTGATTACTATATGAAGGAAAAACACCAAACATTGATTCTGCAATACTTTCTAGTTTATTAGCTTAATTGTAGTTTCCAAAAAACAGATCAAGCCTACATCCAAACTGCTGCGGAGGAGTTTCACCTCCTTCTGCTTATTGACATTATTTAGGCCTCTAGTATTCCAACTGAGTAGCTTAACCATTACCACTTGGGGGAATTACCTTTCCCCCAATTCCAGCTTTTGTGGTTTGTTCAAGTACTTAAGTGCGACATTCTCTTAACTGCTGAAAAGAGTTGGATGTCTGCACTGTCTTTGTCTTCCAAGTATTAGAAGTTGTTCATTTTGGACTCCACTATATAATTTTTGATATTCCACCATATAATACACCATTTCTAGTTCTATCACTTCCTTTCTCTAGTTGTACACCACCACTTGACCCCTGTATATTGTACTCCTACATAACAGTTCCATTCTCTGCTGAAGGATTAGTCTGCACCTTAGTCACTCTATTCTCATCCTCTTAATATGTAAGAGCCTTTTCATTGGCCTTCCTACACATTGTTACATCATGTTCATACTTGTTGCAGCTGGTACACAAAGTAGGTTTCCATTCATATTACACTACTTGCTCAATCATTTGCCCCTTTTTATTTTTGAAATGGATCATCTCAGACAGAGTTTTACCCATCTTCACTTCCACTAGCAACTTTGCAAAACTAAGACCTCTCTTCTTCAAAGTATTCTTATCAACCACAAGAGGCTTTCATACTGAACTACTAATTTTGCTAAAGTCTTTAGCACTCCAATACTTAAACTTTACCCTGGTCAACTTGATCCATATAGGTACTGGTTTGAGTTTCTCTTTAGAAAAATCCATGTTCGGTGTCCAGCCTTTCACTATGAGAGGTTTGTTACAAAGTGCACCCTGTAGTACCTCTATCTTCCCTTCAAGTGTATACAATTTCCCAAGAAAAATACCATTCTTCATTATGACTACTTTGTTAATGCAAAATTTGCCCCAATTCCCTTGCACAAAGCCATTTAAAACACTAAATGTTGGGTAGGATCCAACTTCTGTTAGAATTATTTATTCTATGTGGACTGAACATTAATTTTTTATTACGTTAAAATAAAATGGGTTGATGTTATTAGTTGGTGGACAAGAAACAGGCCATGTATTCATACAGATTTCATATGGCCCTGTATCCATTTCAAGTTATTGGTGTGGGTTGGCAATAGTGTAGGCCCGTAGTAGACCTACGAGCCCATAATGGGGGGTGCACTAGCTTAAGGCTTTTAAGCCTATAAATATAAGGCTAGGTCCCCTCTCCTGGTTTTAACATAAGACGTATTCCCATAAGATGTCAGCCATCATAAGCAAAGGAGAAGAAAACTCAGCCTAGTTCATCTTCGGTTACGTGTTGGAATGGAGGACAAAGGTACGCACCTTTTCTCTTGCATATTTGTTACTTTATAGGTGTTCTTGATTTATGTGAACCTGTAGTGTGTTTCTCTATATTTCTAACACTTGGTATCAAAGCTTTTCACATAGATCTTGAATCTTTTTACTCAATTCATGAGAAAAATAATTGAAAATAATGATTGTGATGAACTCCGTCTTAAACCTAAATCTTAAATGATTTTCCTTTTCCTTTTGGCTGCTAACTTCGTTCCGATTGCTGCACACTGCTTTCTTCCATATTAAAAAAAATGATTGTCTATATTGACAAAGTTTTCCACTGCTTTATACCTTGTTTAAAGTTTCTAAATATGTTTTAAAGTTTATTAGTAGTATTTGCAAATTAAAATTATTTCGAAAGTTTTTCACTATCTTGGAAGGCAAAATCGTACTTTAAAAAACATGATGAGAAGTATGATGAGTAGATCTAACTTATGTGAGTTCGTCTGGGTGAAGGTATTAAAACATCCATGTACATTCTTAATCGTGTTCCTAAAATTCCTTTTGAGTTGTGGGCCAATAGAAAATTCAATCTAAATTATTTTTGAGTTTGGGGATGTCCTGCGGAAGTAAAATATATAAAACCGAACGATCTCATTCTAAAGGATACAGGTTCTACTGTCCTATAAGGTGCATCAGAATAGTTGAATCTTACAATGCAAAATTTATTGTATGTGGGACTATCCTATACTCCATGGACATAAATTTATCGATTAAGCAAACATTTAATGTATTTCATTTCGTACACAAGATGAGTTTTAAAATTGTTGAAGAGCATGCATTGTAAGCCCCATTTTATAATGAAATTTTATATAAACTATGAGGTTGTTTTCCCTAAACTTGAATTATTTTCATGTGTACATGTGTTATTAGTTTGAAAAGTTATATGAGAGCATGATTTGAGTAATTACCTCTCTTGTTACGAAACTCATTGTCCTGATAATGTTATGGAGTGTTATTATTTTATGAATGAATGAGAGGGGTTTTTTTCTTGATTTACAAATGCTCATATTTCCTAATAAAGAATTTCCATGTGAATGATCACCGCATAATAAACTATTAAAAAGGAAGTAGTTTGCATACGTTTTCATGTGTTTTGGAACAAGAACTCCCTCATGTGATGTTTAAATATTTTGGGTGGTCATCAACATGCTTTTGAATAAAAAAAGGATATGGATATTATGTGGTATGAAATGAATGACTTGAATTTGGAACTGTTACATAAAAATAAGCATTCATTGAATAAAGTGTTTGATATGAAAGATCTAGGAGAAACATCATTTATTCTAGGCATTGATATTCGACTAGATAAATCTCATAATTGATTGAGGATTTCACAAAAGGCCTATATTGATCGTATTTTGAAAAAGTTCTAGATAAAAAATTGTAATCCATGTGGTGAAAGGTGATAAGTTAACCTTAGACTTGTGTCCCAAAAATGATTTTGAGAAAGATTCTATGAAAGATGTGCCTTATCCAAGTACTTTTTTCACTACATTTCATGTTTACAGAGTGTTAATTTTATTTATTTTTTGATATTGGCTGAAGTAAAGTCGGCTAAACTAAAGTCATCTTAAGAATGTGTTCTGACGGCTATGTTATTAAAGATTCATTTATTTAGTTAGTTCCATATGCTTAGATTAAATAATATAAAAGGTTATTTATTTTATGAAATTTAAAAAATTTAAGCTATTGTTTATAAGAGATGTAGAATTGTTATTTATTTATTTATTTATTTATTTAATGATTCTATTTGAATTTGATTTTATTTGAATTATAAGTAAATCAGATTTATAATATTTTTAATTGAGTGGATACTTACTGTGTCACATGAGCAAATCAAGAAATGGCATATTGAATCTTTGAGATTGAATTTGTTTTGTAAATTAGGGTAAATAGTGTACACCAAAGTGGCCTATTTGCTTTGTTTTATGAAACTTGTTTAATCCATTTTGAGGGATATCACTAAGTTAGAACATACCATGATCTGCCTAAAGGAGATTTATTATATGTTTTAAAATAGTATTGTGATTAGCCTCGTTATGTGAAAATATTTTGATTTTAGTAAATTTATCTACCCAAAGAAGATAGGTTTCTAATATTGAAAATATTTTCTTGCCCTGCCTAAAGGGGGCTACTTGTTGATGTTGTGGGACGCATCGTTGTGATAAGATTATTATTCTTATTCCTTTCTATTTTGATAAATTCATACATGTTGTGTTGTGAAAAATTACCATTTATTTGAATAGTAATAATGCTGAAGTTATGATTCTATCGGACTCTAACTTTAAACGATGTAAATAAGATCTTGAATTTGCTTTAGGCATAGCTAACATAGATCAAGCCTTGTGTGAAGATGAGCCCCCAGCTCTCACTGATTCTAGTACAACTGTTGAAAAAGAAATTTAAGCTAAGCGGGAGAGATTTAATAGGCTATGCATCTTTACCTTTAGGAGCTCATTTGCTAAGCACCTTAAAAGTGGCTTGCCTGAAACTACCAATGCCAGAAAATTTCTTGCCTAAGTGGAAGAAAGGTATCTTGTATTCAATAAAGTTGAGATTGGAAATCTAATGAATAAACTTGTAGGGATAAGGTATGACTTTACTGGGGTGTTGAAGATTACATACTTAAGTTGGTTCATATTCAGTCTAAACTGAAAACTCGTGAGATAACTCTTCCTGAAACTTACACTGTTCACTCTTCGCTTAACTCTTTGTCTACTAAGTTTAGCCAAATGAAAACTGCCTATAATACTCAGGATGAATCTTGGTCAATTAATGATCTCATCTCCAAATGTGTTGTTGAAGAGAAAAAAAAATTAAAAGGGATAACGGTGAGATTGCCATGTTATCTTCTCATGATTCCAAAGCAAGCCTTTGCAAGAGACCTAGGAAGTTTGAAAGATCTAATAATCATACTTGTAAGAAGGAGTCAAAAGAAGGTAATCATCTAGATCTTGTTTGTTTTGAGTCATACTTTGTAGATATCCCTATTAATCTTGATGGTTTGATAGTGAAGCTACTGCATATGTTGCCATTTCTTTGCAGGGATTCAAAAACAAAAGAAATCCAAGGAAAATGGAATAAAAAGTCAGAATCGCCATAGATATCCAAGTTTAAGTAGAGTTCATAGGAACTGTAGTTTTAGACTTAGAAAATTGTTATAAGCTTATCTTGAAAACACTTTTATGTACCGTCTTTTAGACGAAATTTGATTTCTATTCCAGTTTTACACAGATTTGGTTATGATTTTAATTCTCTTAATGAAAAAGTTAATTTGCTTTTGAACTCCCGAGTTGTTGGTCATGAAATCCTTAACTTATGATTTTGAATACGGCTCTTTTAATTCTGAAATTGTTGGGTCTAAAAGATCAATTTTAAACAAAAAAATAGGGAATGTTGTGGCATCGACATTTAAGTCATATCTCTAACGATAGAGTTGATAGATTGGTTAAGGCTAATATTTTACCTCCTCTTGATTTTGGGGACATAGAAACATGTATTGATTGCATTAGAGGAAAATTGACTAGAAAAAAAAAAGAATACTTCTTATAGTTCTAGTTTGTTGGAAATCATTCATACAGACATAAGTGGTCCGGATTCTACTAAGTTATTTTATCATCCTCATTGATGAATTTTCTCGATATGGTTATGTTTTTCTTATTCAAGAAAAATCAAATTCTCTTGAAATATTTAAAGTATTTAAAACTGAAGTAGAGAAATAACTGAAAAAGGTCATTAAGACAGTGAGGTTTGATCATGGGGGTGAGTACTATGGTAGATACACTGAGACTAGCAACATATGGGACCCTTTGTCAAATATCTACAATATTGTGGCATCTAAGAATTTTTTTTCCATTATGGCATTGGTAGCCCATTTTGATCTTGAGCTACATCAGATGGATGTAAAGACAACTTTTTTTGAATGATGATCTTAATGAAGAGGTTTACATGCAACAACCCCAAGGTTTTATTGGAAAAGGCAGTGAGCATCTTGTGTGTAAGTTGAAGAAATCTATCTATGACTTGAAGCAAGCTACTCACTTCTCAATAGTGGTACTTAAAGTTCGAGGAAATTATCACTTCTATTGAATTTGTGGAGAACAAGATTGATCATGACATCTATCTCATGATCAGAGGGAGTAAGCTCATCATTCACACTTTAATATTATTATCAAGGCTTTTTGCCTTACGCGTTGGCTATGTCTCATATTGATAAGATCATATTATTATTTTATTGGATCTTTCTTTTGGAAACATAAATGGTATATCATTCTACCTTGTGGATTTTTCTGGTTGTTGCACCATGTAATATATTGCACATGTTAAACCTTAAACATTAAGATTTTTTGGTGGAGCACATGTTGTTTTAGTGATATGTTGTGATAGAAAATCGCAGTGACAATTTTTCTGTGGTACGCATGTTAATTTTAAGCGTACATATTGATATGAAAAATCATTTGAAGGACTAACAATAAAAGAGCCTCAATTTGGAGTCCATGTTGACTATTTCTTGCTACACTACCACATCATTTGGTTTGTGTCTACAAAACTTCAGTATTAGTAATTGTGGACTGGTCTTGTATCGTTGGTTGATACAAGTACTACTGTAGTTCAACAGTGATGTTTTGCGTGACTGAACTATGTTGGAGATGACGTTCCACCACTAAATGTTTATGGCCACTGTCTATTCAGCCTGAGAGTCATTTTCATAAAAATAAATTTTCTAAAACTTTGCTTTAAAAGTTAACGTTGTCCAAGTGGGAGAATGTTAGAATTATTTATTCTATGTGGACTTAACATTAACTTTTTATTACGTTAAAATAAAATGGGCCGATGTTATTAGTTGGTGGACAAGACACAAGTCGTGTATTCATGCGGATTCCATACGGACCTGTATCTATTTCATGTTATTGGTGTGGGCTGGCAATAATGTAGGCTTGTAGAGCCCATAATAGGGGGTGCACTAGGTTAAGGCTTTTAAGCCTATAAATATACGGTTAGGTCTCCTCTCCTGGCTTTAACATAAAGACGTATTCTCATAAACTGTCAGCCGTCATAAGCAAAGGAGAGGACGACTCAGCCTAATTCATCTTCGGTTATGTGTTGCAATGGTGGACAAAGATACACACCTTTCCTCTCGCATATTTGTTACTTTATAGGTGTTCTTGATTTATGTGAACCAGTGGTGTGTTTTTCTATAAATCTAACAACTTCTGTTAAGGAAGTCATTTTCTCATTTTCAAATTTCAAGACACTTATTTTCCTAATATTCTGTTCAAGCTATTTGCTTAAATAGATTTTTATTTTGGTTATTATATCGACTTATTTTTCTCCTTTATTTTTGGAAGCACAACAAGTTTTTCTATAGATATCAAATAAAGTTTGGCTCTACCAAAGATCCTCCCGATATTGCAAATGGTCGTGATCCAAGCTTCCATAGTTTTACTGGGAAAAGAAATAATGACTCAACTTCGTTGTTTTTCCATTGTTGAACACATTCTTATTATTTAATTCCTATTTTTTTTTTTTTTACCCCTGGAAGACAAGAAAGTGGGTTTATTTTTTTGTTTTAAATTAATGCCGTTGTTTGAATTTAACAATTCTTCCATTAGTATCTTTGATTGATCTATCGGGTTAAATATATGAATTAAGGTCCGGTTTTTACTGGCATTTATTGCATTTTTACCGATAATAACAAAAGCCGCAATATATAGTACTTTAACTGCAGCCACTTCACATCTTCTCTCAGACTTAAACACAGATTAACTTCTGGTATGAGGAAATCCCCAGCTTTTTAACTGCAAATGACACAAAGGCGGCGTCAACCATCTTCACGAGTTTTTGGTTTTTACTGTTATCAAGATACAAAGTTGTCCTCCTTCAGGCAATGCATGCAGTTGTACTTAAAGGTCGCGGTCCCATTTGCTATTTCCTCTTATTAAAAATGACTTACGGGAGAAAGTTAAATCAAAGAAGTTTAATGCACTGTAAGGAGCATATTTTAATATGTTTCTACCTGTCAGTGTCCCGTTTACCATTTCCTCTTATTGACTTGAATGTGTCTGCAGTAACGTCGCTGTCCCATTTATTATTTCCTCTTATTGAAAAAGACATATTGGAGAAAGTCAAATCAAAGTTGGCTGTTAATTGCTGCCAGGAAGAAGTTTGACGCGGAATTAAAAGTATATTTTAGTGAAAGAATTATATCAAACGTAGATTAATATTAACTAGTACATTATTATTCATCGTTCGTACACATTCCCTAGAATTTTTTTTAAAAATAAGTTGGATAGCTTAGCATATTATGATTACGTCAAGTACTTAATAGAGGAGTAGTAAAAATGGTTTTTTTTATACGAGGAACACAAGTATTATCATTAAATAAGATGAGAACATACAGAATTCAAGTGCAGAAAATGTTGGTGACGATCTTTACTAAATAGTTCACTTCTTTTGTGAGACATATGAAATATCTGGTAACCCTTGGCATCATTCCGTGGTTTCTAGAAATGGATAGTCACTATAGCCAACAACAGGATCTGATGTATAGAATGTCTCCCTGTTATACTTGTTGAGAGGAGCATCTAGCTCAAATCGCTTTGGTAAATCTGGATTGGCTAAGAATAGACGCCCATATGCGACAAGATCAGCTCGGTCTTCAACCACAGCGTTGTTTCCATCTCCTCTATTGTAACCACCAGCTACCATAAAAGTACCTTTAAATGCCTTCCTCATTGGTACAAGGCTTTCAGGACATTCAACTTTTGTAGCTATTGTTTTCATCCTAGGCTCAACCATGTGGCAGTAAGCGATGCCATACTTATTCAAGGATTCAGCCATGTAAAGGCCCAACGCACTTGGGTTTGAATCTCCTGATTCCATGTAGCTAGCAAATGGGGAAAGCCTTATTCCAACTCTGTCAGCTCCTATCTCATTTACAACTGCTTCAACTACTTCCAGTGCAAATCTACAACGGTTCTCTAAAGACCCTCCATATTTGTCAGTTCGATCATTGACTTGGTCTTTCATAAACTGGTCGATTAGATAGCCGTGAGCTCCATGAATCTCAACCCCATCAAACCCAGTTTCCATGGCATTTCTAGCAGCAAGCCGGAAATCGTCAACAATCTGAGGAATTTCATCTGTTGTCAATCTCCGTGGTGGTGTAAATTGTGCAACATCTACCCCATTGCTACGAATTTGAGGTGTTAATTTCTTGTCTGTGCAGGAGATAGGATCCTGTCCATTGGGTTGAAAATGTATGTTGGAAGCTCTCCCTGCATGCCAAATTTGGCAAAAGAAGATCCCTCCTTTGGCATGGACTGCATTTACAATTGGTTTCCAGGCTTCCACCTGCTCCTTTGTCCATATACCAGGTGTATCTTTGTATCCTTGGGCAGTGTCTGAAACTCCTGTCGCCTCCGCTATTAGAAGACCCCCTTTTGTGGTTCTTTGCGAGTAATAAACAATAGCATGTGGCGGCTGAGGAACATTGCCATATGATCTTTGCCTTGTTAATGGTGCCAACACAACTCTATGAGATAACTCAAACTTTCCCATTTTATAAGGGGTCAGTTGAGGGATTTGTTGTTTCCCTTCGGCCATTTTTGGCTTTTTGGTGTATTTACTTTTTCACAGTACAACCTTTCTTGTTTTATCCGGTAAAGGACAAAGAGAGATATGAAAGACAAGCAGGTGAAGAGGGTGCACTGTTATCTTTAATATGATCCATTACCTACATAATTTGATATATAATTTTTTTAAATTTAAAACATTACAAAAATAATTACGATCAAAGTATAAACTTCAAAATGATCGTTAATTTAGTACTAATATAACAAAAGTAGATTATCGTTTCATACTAGATATTGACACATTTTATATTTTGAAAACGGTCAATGATTGTATCGTTCCTTATATTTATAAATACATCCTTCTCAATGTAACAAACTAAATAATCAATTAAAAAATGCATCACAAATACTGCTACGCAACTTATTCTTGATATGCTTCATGGATGAAAAAGCTCTCTCTACAGTTGCAGTAGCGAGAGAATTGAAAAAGTTATCAGTTGAGTGTGCGTGTTCTAACGTATATTTAGTAGTCGTTTGATCATAAAAATTATTTTCTTTTTTTTCGAAAAATTATTTCACTTTAGTGAAAAAATATCAAAAAAGGTTTGGTCATCAAAATTCCAAAAAAAGTTTTACTTGTTTTCACTTTTTTCATTCATATTTCTCTCACATAATTTAAAAAACAACTTTAATTTATATTTATGATCAAACACAACTCTAATTCCAACTTCAACTTCAACTCTAACTCCAACTCTAAAAAATTATGATTTTCATAGCCAAATGGGGTATACTTTGGCTCAACGAGAACTTGGAAAAATTGTAAATTTTAGGAATTTGATATTGTGGGCTTGACAATTTTGGTTTTGGGATTAAAAAATTTCCATGGGCCGTGAATTTATTAGATAAGAATACACATTAAATTAATTTAAATGGCTAGAACATTAATTATAAAGGCACAAATAAAAAAGGGATGCTAAGCCAGGAATCGAATCCGCGACATCCCAGGTCAAGAGACCTTACATCTGCTTTCTACATCAGTGCACCCAAATGGCAATTAATATTATGGGCGCACAACATAATATATTACCACGTTTTTACAGTATCTATACATATATATATGATTTTTTTAAAAAGTTACCGGGTACATGTACATCCTCACGGATCTACGTGGGTCCGCCTGTGAAAGAGAAGTGGAGCCTTAGAAATTTCGTGGAAATAGTCTACATTTTGAAAAAAAGCATCTTTCTTTGCAAGTATATTATAATATGATTTTAGCTACTCTTACATTTTAATGGTTAAAACTTAGCACCCGATGTATATACCAAGTTAATATATGCATGCCATTTGTTTGCATTTAGAGTTCATGTTATTTAATCATGATTAATTGATATATGTTTTACTTAATTTAATTACTTAACCATCATAAATAACATTAGTTTGATATATACATCGAGTCCGTGTAAGTTTTTTCCATTTCTGACTACATTTCAAGTTTGACTAGCCACGTTCATACACATTGGACAATTGATGTTTGATCTGGATAGGAATATTACATAACAACAACTGCATTATTATTCATTATTCGTACACATCCCCTGGAAAATTAATTTAACTCCATGTAATGTCCATCACTACATATATATGTATATATATATTGAGTATTAAATTGTAGTAGTATGTATAATTGGTTTGGTCGGAATTGGTGACCGGGAAAGGCATCTCTTTGTAGAATTGTGTGACTTTGTTGATTTCCATCAAAATATTGATGAGACAATTTACCTTGTGCCTCACATAATAATTAACACAATTTATTCTTCTAAGTCCTATTTTGACCTTCTTCTTGGCCTATAGACTCCTTCTGGATATGAATCGTCTTATCCAAAATAACTAGAGGTGTCACGATTCAAAATTCTAAGGGGCAATGATCATCATCCAACTACCCTGAATCGAGTGAACCTATAGCATAAATCATAATCAACTTCTTTAGTCAATCGATAACTATATTGCAGTGGAAGGTGCACCCAAAACTGTGGCTTAGGGGTCAATGACGTGGGTTAAGCACTATAACTTCCATAATGGGAGTAGAAAAAAACAAATTCTTACTACCAAACATTGAAAGACAAATAGAAACCAATTTATTTTTTAAGAAAATATTTTCTTCCGTACAAAACACACCCTAATTGTCACTAAAGGCTTAACTTTTACCGGCTAAAGGTCAATTGTCATTTGGCTTTAAAACATAATTTAGTGGCAATTATAGAGTTAACTTTTACTGGCTAAAGGTCAATTGTCATTAATAATTGACTTTAAAACATAAGTTTGCGGCCCTTTTGAAAGTGGGGAACTTTCATCATCTCTTGCCTTGTGTAATCATAGTTCTTTTTTTCCACAAACCACATGATCATGTTTCTTTTTTCTTTTTCGTAATTTTTTTTTCTTTCTTTTACACCGGTGTTCGGTACTTAAAAACCCCGATTAATTCAAACCACGAACTGCAGAGCTGATTCTGAGAATGATGCTCCCAACAGAATTTTCTAAACTTTAATCACATATAAATGGACCCTTTTGAACTAAGAGTGTCAAACGGGCCGGGCCGGGCCAACCCGGAACCGGTCCTCTCATTTTAACCGGGTTCCGGGTCAGGTTTGACGTTAACCGGGCCGGGCCGGGCCAGGCCAAACAGTAAAAAAATTAAAACCCACCCTAACCCGGCCCACTTAACCCAATCCGGTCAAACCCACCAAAACCCGGACAAATCCGGTTAAAAACCGGTCAAATTCGTTTAAAAAATAAATAAAAAATCCAATATACACTATATACACTCCAATATACACTATATACACTCCAATATACAATATATATTTTTAAAAAAATATATAAAGTATAAACAATTACACATATATACGTACCATTCAATATATAATTATATATGACTATACGTACTACTTTAAATAAAACATATGCTATAATAGTATAATATATATATATACACTACAATATATATATATATATATATATATATATATATACTAATTTATAAAACATATACACATGTATACGTTAAATATATACTACTTTAGAAGATATATACACATATATATGCACCATTCAATATATATGTACTACTTTAAATAAAATATATACTGCAATATACATATATATATATATACAACAATATGTATATATATATAGTTACATACTAATTTATAAAACATATACACTTGTATACTTTAAAGATATACGTCTATAGAAGATATATACACATATATACGCACCATTCAATATATATGTACTACTTTAAAAAAAGTATATACTACAATATATATACTAATTTATAAAACATAAAGTAATGTATATGTTAAATATACACGTCTATTGAAGATCTATTCACATATATACACTCTATTCTATGTATATGTAATACTTTAAATGAGATATACTACAATAGATATACATTACAATAAATATTTGTATAGTTATATACTGATTTATAAAATATATACACATGTATACGTTAAATATACATGTCTATAGAAGATCCATTCACATATATACACTCTTTCTATGTATATGTAATACTTTAAATGAAATATACTATAATGTATATACATTACAATATATATATTTGTATAGTTATATACTAATTTATAAAACATATACACATGTATACATTAAATATACACTTCAATAGAAGATATACACGTGTATACGCACCATTCAATGTATATATACTACTACTTATAAAATATAGTACATTATATATACATTACAATATATATAGATATACTTATATACTAATTTATAAAACATATACACATGTATACATTAAATATACACTTCTATAGAAGATATATACACGTGTATACGCACCATTCAATGTATCTATACTGCTACTTATAAAATATACTACATTATATATATATTACAATATGTATAGATATACTTATATACTAATTTATAAAACATATACACATGTATACGTTCAATATACACTTCTATAGAAGATATATGCACAAATATACAAAACATATGCTACTTAATATAATAAATTAATAATATTTGGTAGTAAATTAATAATATATTAGAAGTAAGTTTTTAATTTAAAGTAGAAAACTAGAAATTCAATTTAAAATTTTAAATCGTTAAATAAAAAAAAATATAAAACAACGACTAAGGAGTGAATGAATTTGGGGAATTTTATTGATTGCAAAATGATCCAAAATTTATAATTTACATGAATGAAAAATCTATAAATTATGCATCATTTTTTCCAACTCATTCATGTTAATATTAATGGGAACTTGCATAGGATAGTCGAAGTCAACGGGGGCAAAACCATGCATTGGACTTGATTCTGCTGAGTTCTCCCGTGAAGTCATAATTTCTTCAAGTTTCAGCTCGTCACTTGGCTCCGGTTCCATTCCTTGGTTTCTTCTTTCCGCTCTAATCCAATCTCTGAGGCAAACTAGAACATTCATTGCATTACTTCCCAATGAGTTTCGGTTGTCTCCAAGCTGCTATCGTCCCTGACTAAAGGCGCTCTCTGATGCAACGGTTGACATTGGAACATTCAAGATATCTCTAGCTAATCTTGAAAGCACAGGATATTGTGATTCATTATTCCTCCACCAATCCAACGTGTTGATCCTTCGTCTGCGATCCTCTGGTGCCGTCCGAAGATAATATTTCAGCTCTTCCCGATAAGTTGATGTGTAAGTTCTCTCATCCATACTGTTCCAACAATTTAAATCATAAAACGAATCAGGAAAACCACTATGTGCCACCTTTTTAGAAGATGATGGCTCCTCGAGAGGATGAGGAGCGACAGTTGGAGTGATATTTGTAGGTACGGATGAATCAAATAAATCATCATAGTGATTATACAATTTTTCTATGTAATCCTTTGCATCAGCCGTAGCCGTCCACAAATCAGGTTGTACTTGTTCAGAATCATGGTTAGTATTTATTTCTAAGTTAGTATAAATAAGAGTACTAAAGTGACACATATGATTATATTTCATGCACGGATTTAGCATAACACCAACCAAGTAAATAGGGGGAATCGGAAAAAAATATTTTTTAAATTTCGTAAATATGACACCAACAGCTTCTTTATAACCTTCTTTATTTTTATATTCTTGGAGCAAACCAAAAATATCGGCTATATATGCCAAAATATTACAAACAGTAGGATAGTAAGCACCGGAAAATTCAACCGTAGCTACATAAAATTTTTCTAAAAACTTAACAAGATCATTAATTACAACCTAATGAGAATTATGTAGCATGCAATCAGCAGAATCAGCAAATGAACCGCAATGTTGGTTAAAAGCTAGTGTAATAGGAATTCTATATTTATAACAAGTTTTTAAAAATTCATACGTAGAATTCCATCTAGTATCAATTTCCTCAGGCATCAAAATCGGTGTAAGTCCATTTTCTTGACATTTAACTTTAAATTCTCTAATTCTCGATCTACGAATATTTCCTTGAATAAAACCAACGGCAAGACGAATTTTTTCAATATAAAGCTCAAAACAGTCAAGACCATCTTTTACAATTAAATTATATATATGACATGCACACTTAATATGAAAAATTTCAGGCAAGGGCTGAGATAGCGTAGATCTTATTTTTGTTATAGCAGTCTTGTTGTTAGAAGCATTATCAAAAGCAATACATAAAATTTTATTTTCGATACCATAATATCCGGCAATTTTAACAATAGAATCAGCAATAAATTTTCCAGTATGTTTACGATCTTCATCATATAAAAAAGCAAGAATACGTTTTTGCATCACGAAATTACTATCCATCCAATGACAAGTAACGGTTAAATAATCATTTTTATTTACAGCACGACCAAGATCAGAAATTAGAGACAATCTACATTGAATATTTTTTAACAATGTTGATAAATAAAAACAATATTGTAAATGGAGTCTAAAAATATCAGACCGACAAGTAGTTCTAGGAATACCATTAAACATAGGATTATAAATTGCTTGTATATAACGAATAAAGGCATCAGAAGAAGGAAAACTAAAAGGCAAACAACCCACAACTACCATTTTAGCTATTTCTTCCCTGTCCCTCAATTTATTATACTTTTTTGCTACTTGACCGGTTGCTGGGTCCATTCTAATTTGCGTTGACCCACCAACATCCCCACCACCTTTTGCAATATTTAACTCTCTTTTGTAATCTTCAGCTATATGTCTCATTAACGTACCCGTATCCCTTGCTTGCCTCCACTTCTTTGCTTATATATTTGTTGACAAATATTGCATTGCACCTCAATATCTGATATACGTTCAAAAAATTGTCATGCAATACTAGTTCTTTTACGAGGTTTTGGGGCACTGGGAGGACGGGAAGGGAGATTAACTGATTCAGATCTAACGTTAACATCTCCTACTGCGGGTGTTTCAGCAATATTTTCATTATCTTCGTCTAAATTAACCGCATCTACTTCATTTTCTTCTTCTATACCGTAATTTTCCTGAGCTTCTACATAATCCATATCGTGAGCACCTACACCTATTTCTTTCTCAAAAGGTGTACCAAGCGGTACCGGAGGCGAAGGCACACAGGTATATCTACTACTTGAACTACCTCTACCGCTAGTAATTCGCTTTTTACTACCACTACCGCTTCCGGGACAAAAATTTTTAACACCTTTAGTGGCGAGGTTTTTTAATTTATCCATAATATAAATTAAATTAAACTAAAAATATTCAAAATACACAAATATAATAAAATTAAATATTAAACAATTAATACAATAAATAAAAATTAAACGTAAGAGATGGAACGACAATACCAAATTTTGGAAGTATCCGAAGATTGCGACTTTAGAAACTTACGCTCGTACTTTGTAAACGAAAAATTAAAAAATTAAAGTGAACACTTTAAGAAATTAAATATATTGAATATTTGAGAATTGAGAATTGAGATTTGAGAGAGAATGAGATTTGAGAGAGTGAAATTGTGTGAAAAATGATTTGAAGTTGTAGGGTATTTATAGATTTTTTGGGGGGATTAAAAAATATTTTTTCAATTTTTTTTTTTTTTTTTTTTTTACTAAATGGGCCCAAATTAGTCGTTTGGACCCAAAAACGGCTATATAGCCGTTGGGCCAACGGCTAGTTTGGCCTAAAATCCATTTTTTTAAAAAAAATTTTCGAGCCGGGCCAGGCCAGTTAACCGGCGAGCCCAGACCAGGCTTGGTCTGGGCCAGCTTACCGGGCCGGGTCAAACCGGGCCAGGTTCCCGGCCCGTTTGACACCCTTATTTTGAACACATTATTTTATTCTCACTTTTATGAGTGTATGTCTCCTTCTCCCATTTTCCAGGTTGTATTCTTCTATATCTTCTATCAACCCTCTTGTTCCAGCTCTTAAGAAGTTGTTGGACAACATAAAGGATGAAGTTATGATTAAATATCATCAAATGGATTATGGATGAGATTGAAATTCAAACCACTTTACAATACTTGGATGATTTGATTCTGCAATTCATTTATCTTATTAGCAGGCAAGACTTGAGTTGGTAAACTTATTCATTGAAGCATAACTTGTGTAACGTGTACCACTAAACTTTTGTCGTATTCCATCAAAATATTAATGAGACATTCTACCTTGTGCCTCACCGCCTCACATAATAATTAACACAATTTGTTCTTCTAAGTCCTATTTTGACCTTCTTCTTGGCCTATTGACTAATTCTGGATATGCATCACTTATCCAGAATAATTATAGGTGTCATGACTCAAAAATCTAAGGGGCAGTGACCATCATCCAACTACCCTCTATCGAGTGAACCTATAGCTTAAATCATAATTAACTTCATTAGCCAATCAATAACTATATAACAATGGAAGGTGCACCCAAGAGTATGGTTTACGGGTCAATGATGTGGGTTGAGCACTATGAGGTTTCAGAATGATTTCTTTTCTTGGTGAACAGAGGTACCTGGTGGCTGTTGATATTAAGTATAATAAGTCTAAATTTAATAATAGATAACAACATCTGAATCAACATTAGTCCAAAAGTACTCAGTATGCATCTTTGTCGGTCCCCTTAATGGTGAGACGAGACGTTATATACTCTTTAGCTGTATTATTCATGAATAATATACTCTATTTGTCTCAAAATAAGTGTCGCTTTAGCTCTTTTTATGCTCATTAAGGAAAGACAATATAAGGTATCATTTACTAAGTTGCCTCTATGTTTAGATATTTATAATTGGAATAATACATAAATATGACCCTAAACTTGACACCAAATTATAATATTGACCTTAAATTTTGACAATGCACAAATAGGAACTTGAACTATTCAAAACTTGAACAAATAAACACCCCGATCCTATGTGGCAAAATGCGCATTGTACATGCAAAACGACGCGCGTCCGAGTTGGAATTGAAGGATTTTTTTGTTCAGTTTTTGTATAGTTAAAGGGCCCATTTGTGCACTGACAAAGTTGAAGGTCATCCTTATAATGTGTTTTTTTATTAGGTGACACCATATGAGTGGATTAGTAATCCACGTCAGAGCAAGTAAGGTACGCGCATTTAGTTGCAAAATCGGAGTGTCTTTTTGTTCAGGTTTTATATAGTTAAAGGGTCTACATATGCACTATCAAAGTTTAAGGTCAATGTTATAATTTGGTGTCAAGTTTAAGGTCATATTCATATATTATGCCTTTATAATTTCTTCAAATTGAGCACTTTATGAAGCAGTTCTTTAATATAAGGGAATGGTCGAAAACAATTACTAATTATTGTCTTAAAATCCTAAAGCGAAACTTATTTTGCAACGGAGGAAATAGCACATAGCATAATCGATAATATGCATCTCTGCAGTGCAGATAGAGATAAACTCAAATTAAATAAGTCAGTGCAAGTAAAATTGATTATCTATTCTGGTTCTTGCGCATCTGGCACAATGGAATCTGAGCCGAAACATGAATTAGTAATTCATTAGGGATGACTGAGCCACACAGTGTATGTAGGAGTCATAGACTCAACATCTTTTTAAAATCTTGTACTAGTCTGGGATGGACAACTGTGCAATCAAAATATTTATGTTTGCATACCAACATATAATACAATTGCATACACTTCTTGGCTTCCCCGAAACACATAATGGAAATACACAAAGTAACAACACCACGAGCATATGTGGTTTCTGTGCATTGACTTGGTAACTGAAGGCATATTTATTCCTCAGGAAAAGCAGGTTTCATTGAAAATAAGGTACAAGGAGTATGAAATGCAGATATTTTAACTAATCTTGAGTATTCAACAAAGTTAAATAAAACTACAACAGAGCGAGTAAAAGTGATTAAAGAAATGGTCAAAGTGAATTGAGATTACTTGTTATTTACCTCTGCTATTATAAAAGAGACCGAAATAGAACGTCATATATGCTTGAAAAGCTTCATCCAATACAAGTTCTCGCCAACCTCTCCACCTCTTTCATTCTCTCGGGAATCTCCCTTAGCTTTGGACAGTTATGAATACCAAGACCTTTAATCAGAGGCATGGCATTTGTCGCTAAGTTCCACCTTTCTAGGTTCTCAAGACTTTCAAGATGAAGGAACTCCAGTTGACAGAAGTCGTTACCACTACAGGTTATTTCTTTTCCTTCATAAGCTCTCAATAAATCAAGATTCCTTAGGTTCGGCAACATTCCCAAAATAGGCATCGGATCTCCCATGAGTTCTGAGTGAGAAAGGATCATCATTGTGATGGAATTTGGAAATGGATTTGACAGAGGCAGTTTCTCTATTCTCCCATTTAACCACAATTTCTGAAGCTTTTGAAAAGAATTAAGAAATTCAAGGGCCGGGAATGATTCATTATCTTTACAAAACAATCTGAGAATGATAAGGTTTTTCAAGCTGCTAATGTTATTTAGGGAGTAAGATTTCATAGTACCATACATACGTAAATCTTGAAGATTGACTAAATCAACAGGATCAACATCTTTCCACTGATCACAACAAATGCCATTAATAACTTGAAGACTTGTGAGTTTACTTATATGTTTCAATGGTTTTGAATATGAAGCTTCTAAATGTCTTAGATTTATTAGGTCAGCTGTCTCTGGAGGTAGTTGGCATAAGCGTCCGAAATTATTCAAGACACGAATTGTCTGTAAGTTCTTGAGGTTGCCAATAGAGGAGGGAAGTTCATGGATACCTTTCAATCTTAAGAACTTGAGGTGGTATAAACATCCTATGGAATCAGGTAATATAGATGTAGTACTGTTAGAACGAATCCCCAAGTGCAACACATATGTATGTTGGAAACCATGACGAAAGTTTATAAGACCCAACTTACAAAAATCTAGATCGAAAAACATTATTGACCTAACCTTCAAGTTAGAAAGATCAAGTGAGAGGTACCTTTCTACTTGATCATGAACGGCATGTCTGAGACATAAGGAAGATATGGAATGCTTTCTTGGATCATAAATGTCAAAGAAGCTCACCTCCAATGCCTTTTGCAGGGCAAGATCCCGAAGTAAATCATGAATCCTACACTCATGAATGTTTTCCCAAAATGTACTTACTGATTGTATCAAGCTTCGTCTTATCAACTCATTCAAGAAGCCTTCACCGACATCCTCCATTCTTTCTTCTCCTCTTGGTATGAAGCCCTCGGCCATCCACATCCAAATTATGTTTTCCGCATAGATCACATAGTCTTCTGGAAACATACCAAAGGAAAGAAAACATTGCTTGAGCGCAGTTGGCAAATCATTGTAACTCAATGATAGTAAGAAGGAGATTTCAAGTGTCATCTTTAATGTTCTGCCAGAGCTGTGTCTTCACCTTTTTCCATTCTTCTAGCCCCTTTTTGTGTGAAAGTAGTCCGCTTAATACGACAATTGCAAGAGGTAAGCCTCCACACTTGTCCACCATATCCTTAGCCAACCTCTCCATTGCTGAGACCATTGCCTGAACATCAAGTAGTTTCTTGCAAAATAGGTCCCAACTCTCTTCTTGGCTAAGATACCGGAGTTTATGGACAAAACCTTTGTTATCTGCTCTTTCAGCGACATCCTCCTTGCGCGTGGTAATAATCACTCTGCTTCCACTCTTGCTATCTGGAAATGCTCTTTTTAAACTTTCCCATGCTTCTCTACGCCATACATCATCAACTACCACAAGGTATTTGTCTTCTTTCAATAGATCACGAAGGTAACTTTCTAGATCTGTCTCTGTCATCTTTTCCAACAAATCTATATTCTCCTTGGTGCGTCTTTGGATAGATTTTATGATATTCCTAAGAAGATCCATGGTATTGTACTCTTGAGAAACACATATCCAAGCACGTGTTGGGAAGCTAGAGACTATATTGGGATTGGTGTAGAGGTTTCTCGCAAGAGTGGTCTTGCCTAATCCACCCATACCAAAAATGGAGATGACGCTTCGGCGAGGTTCTTCTTTGAGAAGTTCAGCAAGCAATATTTCAACAACCTCCCGAAAGCCAACAAAAAGCCGATCCTGATCATCCACATAGGAGGTAGTTCTCCTCAATGTTCTAACCATTGCAGACTGGTTGTTTGGCCGAGTTGGCGCATTATTGATATCTGTAATACCATAAGTCTCTCGTTTTCGAGAGATGTCCATGACACGTTGCTTGAGTGATTGGATCTCCTTGCCTACTTTGTAGTATTTGGTCTCCTTCGTACATATGCAAGTGCAAGCCTTCAGACGACTAGCAAATCCATCGACATCACTAGCCCCGAAGCTGTAAGTCTCGAGTATAGCGACGGCGTCATTAGCAACAGAGTTGATTTCAAACACCCATTGTTGAACTCTTTGATCTCCACTTGGATATTCTTCTGCATGTTTGATGAAAGACTGCATGAAGAGAAGCTCATTTCGCAGCCACTGCACATCCTCTCTTAGACCTAAACGCAGGTTTACTTCCTGTATGAGGAAATCACCCAGCTTTTGAACTGCAAATGGCACAAAGGCATCAGCCATCCTCTGGTCTGGTATAGTCTTGATTAAAGCAGGGAACTTTGGGACAAAATATAGTAACAACGAGGTAAAATTGAAGATATTGGGAGAAAGAAATATAGAGGCAGAAGTAGTGTAGTATAAAGTTGGCTATATAGATAGGATGGTGACAAATGTGGATTATTCTTATATATATAAATGATTGCATGAAAATCTGAGTCATAACTACGTGGTTTTGTGGAAAAATGAACTACGTTTGTCCAATATGTCAGCATTAATGTGGAAAATGAACCAGAAAAATTAGAGTAATGAAAGTGAAATGTGTCTCATTTGACTGGGCAATGACGAGAATATCGAAGTGTTCTCATTTGAGTTGAAACCATTTATTTTCAGTGGTATTCTCAGATTCCTTTTTCGTTTGTGTACCGCGATTGGACAGAATTGGATATCCTTAGCCATCTAATATGTATCGTACAAGAAGGGAACAACAATTAGAAATCCACAGCTTACAATTAAATTGAAGATATCTTAATTGCAAGGAAATTACATTCAACTCAATAAATGAAACCATGAAAGTCAGACATAACCATGTGGTCTGTGGAAAAAGCATTACGATAGTCCAAATATGCCAAACACTAATGTGGAAAATTAACAAAAACTATGGCCCATTTGACAGGGAAAGAGAAAATGAAAAGCTCCCATATTCAAAAGGGACAAAGATGCAATAATCTAAGGGAAAGGTACCTTTTCATAAATATTTCATTGGTTTGACTTGGCCTTCTGTTGACTTATATGAATTCACCAAGGATCAGGAGACCAGGTCCGTCAAGGCAGTTACAACACTTTAAAGAACAGTGAAGTTAGATGCAAGAATAGTAAATGACATAATATTTACGTGAAAATCTTCTTGCAGGGAGAAAAAACATGACTTATCTCACAGTATCTCTAGCAACTTCACTAATTTCAAAGCCAAAAGTGATTATAGACTCTAGTTACAAGGATTAAACTCTTAATCCTATCTCCTTGTAATAACTCTATTACAAGATAGATGTAGTTACTCTACCATGTCCACACATCGACTAACTCTAGTCAACACTCCTATCCTATGAGTGTCAAGAACACCTTCAGAAAAGGAGTGTTGAGTATGTTCCGCATCGCCTGTACAGTGAAAAAATTAAAGATCCTAAAATCGTTTATAACCAACATAACTTAAATTTGCTACTAGAAGAAATTTCATGTCCTTAAGTACATTATCTTAGAGTATTAAAATTTCTTCATGATTATTTCCTTCATTTGCCAGAAAATTTAAAGTTCGGAGAATGACAACTTTTTTCATTCAAAATTTCGAATAGACATATAAAAATTGAAAATTTTCAAATGAGAGAAGGCGAATGAAGGCTCACGGGTTGTTCTTAAAAGGTTAACGACATTAGCTAATGATAAAGTGTAAGGCGGGGAGACTAATTTACCTTACGAGGTAAAAAAAGTCCCACCCCTTACCCTTTGACTGAAAAATGTGTTGGAGGTTGGGACTTTAATTACCTGTCAACTGCATGCTGATTTCGAGGTATTGATGAGTTTGTTTCAATGCTCGTAGTGTGGACTTACAGAGCGGAAAGAGCTCCATGCCTTATAATGTGTAGGAACTGTCCCACCTTATTAATTTATTTTTATAAAGCACCCATTTCATTTCTTTTTGTTCACATTATTTCAAGTTTATTTTTTTTCTTGATTCTCTCTTTAAGGCAAGACAGAAGTAATTTAAGCGAATTTCAAGTCTATTTCATCAAAAATCTTCCACTTTAAGGTATATTTTAATCACATATTTAATATAATTATTTGAATACTTAAAAAAACCATGTAGTAGTAATATAATTAATAATCTTTCTAGCTTACTAATTTACCAAATGTTATTATTATCCTACCAACTTGTTTAGCCTAAACTTATGTTAAGTTATTATTGTATACCTAGTTCTTTTGGATTTGTTGTTTGCACCACAAAGATGTGAATTTGAGGTCTATGAAACATAAATTAGGGATGAATTAATAGTTGATATGTTACTAATATCCTTCTCAACTTTCCACCTTTAGTTGCATGCTTGTGTAAATTGGTCAATTCATTAATTATTACTTGACATAAATGTTCATGAAACACGTATCAAAACTTATTTTAATTTTCATTGTATCTGGAAATGGAATATCAATAGTTTGTCTATCCAGGACCATCACAGTATTACCAAATACTAGTTGTCCGTTGGACGTAAAATAATTTGGAAATCAATAAAAAATAACCACATTGTCTTCCAGACAAGTAATACTCATTTTACTTCCAAACAACCCTTTTCAAACAATCATATATGAGGGATAAAGGAAGCGATCGAACCACTATAGGATGCCGACTATATCGTACCGAATCACCATCATGTAAAACTTCACCACCTTGATGTAAACTTACTTTGACCTTACTATCATCCATCTTAAAGTAAGAAATGAATAAGGTTCAACAAATATTTAATTTATGCGCTTAAACGAAATTTTTAAGGATTTCTGCAAATGAAAGGAAACTACACTTTTTATAGCACCATGCAAGCACGTAAAAATGAATGAAGCTATTACAAGGCGTATATGGGAGTCCAACTTACAAGGATAGAACCCATACTTGACTTACAACTAAGTCCCATCAGCCAATAAAAGGAAATTTATTCCCTTACTTGCAGACACTCTTTTTCCAGGGGAATTTATTCTCCTCTTCCAATTTGTGTCAGTCAAACGGTAAGCTTGGGACCTTTTTAACCTTGTAAGGTAAAACAATCTCTCCGTCATACATTTTACCATTAGCTAACATAGTTAACCTTTTAAAGACAAGGCGTGAGCCTTCATCCGCCTTGTCCCATTTGAAATTTTTCTATTTTTATATGTCCCCTCAAAAGTCGAATGAAAAAAGTTGCCTTTAAACTCCAAACTCGAAAACTGACATACTGATTTCTTTCTCTTGAGACGTCTAAATCGTGACCTTGTTATTCTTGAACAAATCTGAACAATACTCAATAATAGTCTGAAGTTGAATATGATGTATGTGAATATTAATTAATTTGATATTGAATAATGATTTTTCAAAGTTCAACTTACCATATTTTTGTGTTGATTAAAATTGAACTCCACAAAGCTAACAGTTCCGAGTTACACCTGTGAAATAAACCAGCAGTTTCCTTGTTTCTTCTAAACTGAATTTTTTTTTAAAATGGGTCGTACGCGATCCGAATCCGAATCATTCCTATAATTCTTTTTGGTCGATTGTCCTTTTCAAATAGTTGTTTAGTAAATGACTCTCTTTTTGTTTCTCTTTGTAATGACCTGAAATTGTGAGCCTTCCATTTTCTATGTGTTTTGATCATTTTGCCCCTCCTTGTGGTGGCCTTATCTGATTTATGAGTTGGGGGATGGTTGATACGATTCCCAAGGCCTTTGAAAAGGTTTTGAGTGAGCTTGAGGTTATTTTGAGGCTTTAAGAGTCAATTGTTGACTTCAGTCAATATTTTGTGTGATTTAAGTATAGGATGATTGTTAAAGTGCGTGCCCTACTGATTTTAACATTATACTCTACTGGTTGTCTATCTGTGGAACACATAAGCTAACGTGGTTCATAGAAGTAAAACTTGAACACAGTATTTTACGTGAAAAACACTCGGCTCAAGAAAGGTGTAAAAAAACACGACCTGTACCTCTACAGGATTTAACCCCAACTTCACTATTACTCTTGAGCCTCAACAATCAACAAATTACAAGACTTTTTGAAAACTAGGAATTTATCTTCTAACTCCTACTTCTACAAAAACACAAATCTTCCCAAGATAAGTGTTCCCAAGTCTTAGAGTTCCCCAACTTGAAGACGTTAATCCTAACTTAGTTTATACTGCACTGAGACTAGAGATTACAACTTAATATGACTCAACTACCAACCTATTACACAAAGTCTAAGACTCTAAGTGAAGAACCAGGTTGTTCCAATAACTCTTTCAAGTTGTAGAACTAATTTGTTGATTGCTGGCTATCTTTTTCAGTGGACGAGTGAAACACTTAAATGTCGTTTGTTGTATTTAAGACAACTCATGATTGAGTCCATTAGTTGATGTACTCTTTTATCTTTAATAAGACTCTCAGGTAGTTTCACTCCTTCATTGATGTCGTCTCTCTCTCCTTGATTGAATAGGACTCTTCTCATCTATCCCTTAGTCTTGCAGGATTCCTTTATCAACTCAACTTCTAGATGTTGCACTTATCCTCTCTTTTGCATCTACTTAGATGATGTGATAAGTGTTGAGAGCATGTTTGAAAGTTGTTACTTATCCACTCCTATTTTTACGCAGTGTCATCTGATCAATAGTCTTACCTGTGACTCTTCTTTCTTCACTTGTGTGGAACAACTTGCACAACATGTTTCATTCATATATCCATTATCAAAACTTCATATTACCTAACAAATTTCCCCTTTTCTATAATGACAAACTTAGCAGCACAATATCTATTTTAAAATCCTAAATACTCAATAAAGGATTAAAATAGAAGATCACATAATGAAACAAGTTAGTCATTGAGTTATAAGCATTGTATAATCTATTCTTCCCCTTTTTGGCATCATTAAAAAGCTGGCCTAACAATTGAAAAATGTTTAATAATTCATAGACACCAAGGCTATCACTAAAACAATCAAAACTCAGAGCAAGAGAACAACTATGCATTATGTAAAAAAAGTATATCATATTAAGCAAAAAGGTCTATTTCATTCACAAAACAAGATACAATTATCATTACCCAAAAACATCAAAAAAAGAGGCATCAGGGACCAAGAAAAATAAGGAGAATATTCCTAAGGCACTAAGAAGGAGCTAAGTGGATGAGGAAGAGTGGATAAGGGAGGTCAGCTTCATAATAAAATCAACATTCTTAGCTCTTTCACACTCCAAGGAGGTTTTAAGTGAGGCAATCTGATCTTGAAGGACTCTCTTATCATTCTCATGAGCAGCCTGAGCAATCTCTACTTTTGCATGCTTTGCTGCCAATGTATTTCTTAACCTCTGTATAAGGTTATCAAAACTCCTTATAGAAACAGGTAACATCATATGGTTCACACTTCCTATGATATCCTTGGTAGTCTGTGAAGACCACACTTGGACAGACACCCCAAACTCCTCAAACATAGGGGTGAGCCAAAATTCATAAGGGAGGGTATGTCCATTTACTTCCTTAAGGAGAACCCTTTGCATATGCTTTAATATAAGTCAAGGCAAATCAATTTTCACCTCAATGTCCAATAGTTCCATGATAGTAAGGTAAAAAAACTAGCCGCAATCCTTCTTTCCTTCCTAAAGATGGTCATCTTATGCACTACATCAAAATAGAGCTGGTGGAGTGGAGACATCTCCCTCTTAATAACACTTCTATGATTGATCAAATAAGGATTTCCAGAGAACTTATGATAAATGTCAAGAGCAGAGGCAGGATTATCAAGAGGTGGCCAAGTACCCTTGACATAGTGACCCCACCCCCAGAAGGAATATGCAAGATCCACACAATATCTACAACATAAAGATTTATAGTAACCCCTCGAACAGTGGTAGAAAGCATCTCACCAATAGCTACCCTAGTAGCATAGAGTTCATACACTTCAGGTTTGGAAAACCTCCTCTGAAGGTCACCCTAAATAAATAGGTATGACCATCTTTGAAACTCCAGATTACCCAACAAGGTATGCATATCAACACTCCCAAAACCCTTAATAACTCTTTATATAGATAATTTGTGTTTTTAAAAGTGAAGATGGTGTTCCTCAAGAGTGTCTTGATGTGAGGATGGTTCTTAAACCTCAAAATCAAGATCCAACTCAGCATTAGCATCCAGAGGTGAGTCAGAGTCAGATGAGTCAGAAGGAACAGGTTTGTTTACCTGTTTCTTTGAACGAGAAGAGGACTTTGGAGGAGAAACTTTGGAGGATGAGGAAGCTTTGATAGTAGGGGTAGATTTAGAAGAAGAGGAAGCTTTTGGAGTAGGTTGAGATGATAATTTATGAGACAAGGAGGGTTTTAGGACTTTTGCAATGATTGTCTTCTTTTTTCTTACCGATCGAAGAAGAAGATCAGGAGAAGATGCTCGAGGGAGAGTGGGATCAGATATATCCAGACGTTTATTTTTACTTTCTTGAAGTTCTTCTGCCAAGGAAGCATCTTCCTATTGCATTTTACCTCGAGTGTGAGGAGTACGAGGAGTAGAGATAATAGGGGAGGGTTGTACAGGAACAGTGTCATCAACATCGATGGAGATGAAAGAGGGTTTTAGTTTAGGTTTAGATGTGGACCTTCGAGGAATTAGGTATACAATAGGAACATCATCTCTATCAATAATTTAAAGAGGGATTGGAGGTGGAAGTGAGGATTCAGAAGATGGTGAAGGGTTGGAGGCAAATTTGGTAAAAGGGTTTTGCATATTTTTGAACATTACAAAATCGAATAATTTGATTGATATTGGAGGAGAAATAAGTGGAGGTAAGGTAATATTGGGATGAATTATAATGGTTCATGAAAGAGCAGTAGTGGATCCAGTAGATGGCTTTGAGGAAGGGGATGCCATGGTGAATAAAGAGAAAAACAGTGATTTGTTTGTGGTTGTGTGAGTGGTGAATGATAAGAGAAGAAGGAACTGTATTTAAGGTGGATTAAGAGAAGATAAAGCATGGGTAAAATGTATTTGGTGAATAAAACATAATGATTAAGAAGTTCAGTTCTGATGGAAAAGGTTTGGCAGCTTTTTGAAGGAGAAGGACTTTTGGGTTTGGGCGGTTTAAGTGTAACGGAAAGAACCATATAGACAACCTGTTTCTCTTTATGCTACTATGGTCAAGAAATAATCATACCTAAATTATGAAGAAAAAATGGACAAAATTGCCTTGATGTTCCAATCTTTCTGCAAAATCAACACATAGATGAGTCAATTTACTCTAAAATCTTAGAATTAAGATACACAACTAAATGTGTGAGACTGAATTAATCAATAGTCACTTCAGAACAGCTTATTCTAGTCAATCATTGAGGGAGATTTATACAATTTTAATCACCCCCAAGGCTAACCTATTCCTTTCAAAGTGTTTTCTACTCAAAGCCTTAGTGAATATGTCAGCAATTTGTTCCTCTGTAGAATAAAACATAATTGATATATGTCATTTTTCAACATTATCTCTAAGAAAGTGATGTCTAATATCAATATGCTTAGTTCTTTTATGTTGAAAAGATTTTGGGCTATGTTAATGTCACTCGTATTATCACAAAAAATAGGAACCCACCTATGCCAAAATCCATCAGTTGTTACTTAATCCATAACAATTGAGCACAACAAGATCCTACAGCAACATATTCACCTTCAGCAGTAGACAAGGCTACTGAATTTTGCTTCTTAGTGGACCAAGTAATCAAATATGATCCAAAAAAGTGTGTCATGCCTATAGTACTTTTCCTGTCAACCAAATATCCTGCATAGTCAGCATCAGAATATCCAACCAAGTTGAAATTACTACCTTTTGGGTACCATAAACTAAGATCACTAGATTCTTTGAGATATCTAAAGATCCATTTTGCAGATTTTAGATGAGACTCATTAGGATTTGTTTGAAACCTTGCACATAATCCTACACTGAACACAATATTAGGCCTACTTGCTGTCAGATATAGCAATGACCCTATCATCCCCCTGTACACCTTCTGGTCCACATCAGGACCTATTTCATCTAAATCAAGCTTTATAGTTGTAGCTATTGGAGTGTTGATCTCTTTTGCCTCTTCCATGGAGAATCTTTTGAGAAGTTCTTTTACATACTTCTGTTGATGGATCATTATTCCAGATGTTTTTTGTTTGATTTGCAATCTCAAGAAGTAATTTATCTCCCCCATCATGCTCATCTCAAATTCACAACTTATGAGTTTTGCAAAATCATGAGTCATGTTCATGTTTGAGGACCCAAAAATGATGTCATCAACATATAACTGCACAACCAACAGATCATTTGCATTAGTTTTCAAGAAAAGAGTGCCGTCAATTTTACCTCTAGTATGGCCATGCTCCAGTAGAAATTTTGACAATCTCTCATACCAAGCTCTTGGAGCTTGTTTCAACCTATACAAAGCCTTATCCAGTTTATACATATGATTAAGAAACTCCTTGCTTTCAAATCCTGGAGGTTGTGTAACATATACCTCCTCTTTGAGAATGCTATTTAAGAATGCAATCTTAACATCCATTTAATATAGAATGCACTCTATAGAGGCAACAAATGCAACAAGTAATCTAATAGCTTCAATTCTGGCTACAAGAGAAAAAGTCTCATCAAAATCTATGCCTTCTTCTTGATGGTATCCTTGGACTACCAATTTTGCCTTGTTCCTTGTAACTGTTTCATGCTCATCAACTTTATTTTGGTACACCCACTTAGTCCCAATTAATGTTATATCTTTTGGGAGAGGAACTACGTGTCATACTTTGCTTCTCTCAAATTGATTTAACTCTTCCTGCATGGCTATGATCTAATCAGCATCAAACAGTGCTTCAGTTACCTTTTTGGCTCAATCACTGACAAGAAAGCCTTGAAGGCACATAGATCTCTTAATCCAGACCTTGTAGTGATCCCAGAAGTGAGATCAGCGAGACCATTCTCAATAGGATGTGATCCTTGATACTTGTAACCTTTTGGGACCAAGCCTAGTGAACTACTAGGATCACTATTGCTGTTTTGAGCTGGGGTAGTAGGTGGCTCAGTTTCCCTGTCACTGTGCCTCCAGATTCAGTTCCCCCTGTTGAGGTGCCTCCTTGTTTGGTAGCCCTAGTCGATGAACTGGGTTGTGTAACCTGTTCTTCAAAGTCACTTCCTTCATGCAGGTTAGTCTTAACATAGGATTTATCAAAAAATACATGCATGCTTTCTTTAACACGGTTAGTTCTAATGTTTAGAACCTTATAAGCCTTACTATGAAGTGAATAACCTAAGAAGATTCTCTCATCACTTTTAGCATCAAATTTTCCCAGATTATCCTTTTCGTTATTATGTATAAACTATTTACAACCAAAGGTTCTAAAATAAGTAATGTTTGACTTTCTTCTTTTTAGTAATTCATAGGGAGTCTTCTCTAACATAGGTCTGATCGTGCATCTATTTATGATATATGTTGCATTACTTATTACCTCAGCCCAAAGGTTTTTAGCAATATTTGATACAAGCATCATTGTTCTAGCCATATCTTCCAAGGTTATATTCTTTCTTTCCACCACTCTATTTTGTTGTGGTGTTCTAGGAGCAGAGAAGTTATGATCTATACCATTTGCTGAACAAAATTCTAAGAACTTAACATTCTCAAATTCTGTACCATAGTCAGATCTTATGGAAACTAATGAAGTACCCAGTTTTTTTTCAATTTTCTTGATGAAAATTGCAAATACATCAAAGGCATATTCTTTAGAGGATAAAAACAAAGTCCAGGTAAACCTGGAATAATCATCAACAATTAAAAAAACATACATTTTTCCACCTCTGCTTTGAAGTCTTATTAGTCTACACAAGTCCATATGAACCAAGTCAAGACACTTGGTAGTGCTAACATGGTTCTTTGACTTAAAAGAAGATCTTACCTACTTCCTCCTTACACAGGAACTACATAACTTTTCTTCCTTAAACTTGATCTTGGGTAATCCCAATACAATATCTTTGGAGTATGTTCAGTTGTTTCAAACTTGCATGTCCAAGTTTCTTGTGCCAAAGGAGGGGATCATTTTTTATTGCACTTAGACAAGTCAACTCTGGTCCTGGTGTTGCCATTATGTCAACTTTGTATATATTTTTGTATCTTAGTGCAGTGAGTACAATCTCCTTGGTGTCAATCCTCTTGACTTTGACTCCTGCAGAAGTGAAAATGACTTTATTACCTTATCACACATTTATGAAATGCTCAATAGGTTGTGCTTTAATCCTTCTAAAAGATAGACATCTTCCAATGCTCTTGACTCAGATGAGCCAATTTTTCCAACTCCAGTAATGATTCCTTTTTTTCCATCACCAAAAGAAACTCCTCCTCCATTGATTTGTGAAAGTGAAAGGAACTTTTTCTTATCACCAATCATGTGTCTTGAGCATGCACTATCCAAGTACCAATGTCTTTTGCTTTCTTTCACCTTCTCCTGCAAAAGAAATCAATGGTTAGACTTAGGAACCCAGATAATATTGGGTCCTATTTTATGAGTATAAGGATGAATTAAATTTCTTCTAGTCCATGCTGGCAATATGTAGTGCAACCTGTTTCTCTGACCTGAACCAATTCTTTTCTTTTTGGTCTGAGAAAATTTATTTTTCAGGTTTTGACTGTTTGATCTACTTTTAGTATCTACTATACAGTCAGTGGTTGGATGTCCAAGGTTGCCACAAATATAACACAAATCTTTAGGATCATCAATACCTTTATGGAATCCCAAACCTGCCTTTTTATTGTGAATTCTTTTACTCAATTTGTGAACAATTCTTGAAGAATTGTCCACCTATTAGCTCTTTCAAGATCAAGTTTCAGTTTAGAGACTTCTTGACTCAGTTTGTTTATTATGTCAACTACATTACTACACTTTAGTTTGCACTTTTCTAATTCAAGTTCAGAACTTTTTGTTCTTTACTCATGGCCTTTTTCCCATTTTTAGTGAGAGTCAATTTCAGGATTTCAGACTTACGATCATTATTTGAAGAATTAAGTTCTGCAACCTGTTTCTTAAGATTGCAGTTTTCCTTGTCAACTATGTCTTTACAAGTCTTTAAATCAATGAGATCAAATTTAAAGCTTGCAAGACTGTTGAACAACTCATCCCTATCAAAAGTTAATTCTTGAAAATCATCAATTAGTGAACTCATCAAGAAAATAAATTTTGATCAAGAAAATAAATGTAGTTTTTATTTAAGTTCAAGTATGCTTACCTCAAAAACTTCATCTTCTTCATTTAAGTCTGAATCTCTAAGTACCATGAACGCACTTTTATTATAATCTGGGTCAGACCCCCAAGGTGTTATCATTGCATGTTCCTCTTTTCTTTTGACCTTTTCCTTCAATTCCTTTTCAGTCTTTTCCTTTTTCTATTCTATTTTCCAGACTGGACAATCTCTGATCTGATAATCAGTCTTGCTAAACTTGTAGCGGCCATTTGATTGTCATTGGAATATTTCTTGCTACCTGTTCTCTTCTTATTTTCAAAGAATTTGCTGAAGTTCTTAGTTATAAAGGCAACTTGTTTCTTATCAAGTTTAAATTTCTCATCACTATCAGAAGCCTTCAATGCCAAGATTTTCTCAGGAGCTACTTGTTCTTTGGTTCCATCAACTTCCATTTCATAAGTCGTTAAGTTCCCTACCAATTCATCTAGGGTCATACCTATGAGATCCTTATTTGCCTCCCTTATTGCAGTTACTTTAACGTTCCACTTTGATTTTGGCAGAACCCTCAGTACCTTTTCAACTTATTCTTTCTGAGTGATGACTTTTACCAGAGAGGTCAGCTCATTTGTTAAGGCAGTAAGCCTTGTTATCATCTCATGGAAGCATTCATTTTCCTTCTTCTTAAATCCTCATACTCAGTGAAAAGAAGAGAAATCCTGAATTTTCTTACCTGAGAGGTACCCTCATGTGCATTTTCCAGTGCATCCCAAATTTTCTTAGCAGTGGTGCAAGTTGATGTAGACACGTGATTTTGACCCTCCCCGAGTTTAATATATGTGTGTATGTATGTATATTTATATATATATATATATATATATATATATATATATATTTGCTATTAAATATTTATATTTGGTCTAATATTATTTAAATTCTTATTTTATTTTAATAAATTTTTAGTTAAGAAATAAATTTAATTCTGAGTTGTTTTATTTTATTTTATTCTAATTTTTTTAAAAAAATAATACAAAATTTTTTTAAAAAAATATTTTTATTTTTTAAAAATTAAAAAAAAAATAAGTTAGTAATTTTAGTACTATCTTCATTATATTTATTTTTAACTATTTTTAAACTTTTATTGTATTTTCTTAAATATAAAAATTAATTAATTAATTAATTAATTATTATATTTTTTATTATTGTTATTTTATTTATTTATTTTGTTATTATTATTATTATCTTCTTTTAAAAAAGAATTTTTTTTTTTTAATTTCTTCTTATCCTAACCTATCTCAACCACCCCCTATTTTTCCTCCAACTCACTCAAACTCCCACGTCACACCCCTATATATACACATACTACAACACACGGACAATACATATACATACACACGAAAAATACAACAAAAAAAAAGACTAAGAGAAAAAAAAAAAAAAACAGAGAACTAGAAAGAGAAAAACAAGGGAGGAAACTGGAAAAGAAAAACAAAACAAAACAAAAAAAGATAACAACAGTAAGAGGAAAACAAAACAATTCCAATACTTCCTATTTCATGGTCATACCCACACAAACTGGACAAAAACAAAAAGAAAGAAAAGAAAAGTGTTGCAAATAGTTGAATTCGGGTCCTCGTTTGAGTTTCCGATGACGATATTCTTTTTTCTTTCGGTTTTAATTCATCACACAGGATCATATCAAATTCCGTATTATTTATTTTATATGTTTTTGTTATAAATCGAATTGTGAATGAATTTATTTCAATGGGTTCTTCTATTATTTAGTATGTTTAATTTATTATTTTTTTGTAATTCATGCTTTAGGTCTTTATTTGTAATTCGTATGTTGTTTTCGAAATAATGTTAGTTAGATTGATTTTGAATTTTAAATGAGATGATTTTTAAAGTTATTTATCATGTTAACGTGCAAATTATTATATAAACCATGCATGCATGCAAAAAAATAGAATAATTATTAGTTTAAAAAAGAAATGAAGGAAAAATACAAACACAAAAAGAGGGAAACAGAATGTTTGAAAACAAGAAAAAGGGACTCTTTTGTTTATTTTTTATTTTCGGTACTAAAGAATTTGAAGACCTAATTTTAGATTAATTTGATTTTTTTTAATTTAAATAACAAAAATATCTTATCCATTTTAAACAAAAAGTAATGTGCAGTTAGGGATAAGTTTTCTTTTCTTTTGAATAGGTTCATGTAATATATTTTTTTTTAATTTCTTTTAAATTATCAAGTGTAAAGATTTGATAAGTTAGATCGTAATCTATTATTTAATAAGTTTTCGTTTTATTATTTTATTGTTATAGTTTTTTTATGCTAATTAAGTATAAGAAACTTTCATGTTTAATTTGATTTAGTTTATATGACGTGATTTAATATAACATTTGGGGAATTTTAATAGATATATTATTATTATTATTAATCATTAATAAAATTTATTGAATATTTATTAAATTATTTACTCTTTTAAAAATGAATTTTACTCAATTTTATTGTTTAAATTAAATAATATTTCAAATAAATAACTGTTACAAGTTTATAAAAAACAAATGCTTTTAACGATAGATAAAGTTTAGACACATTTTAAAAATATTCATCTCAATTAAGAATGCGACTTACGTATATTTTTGAGACATTTAAAAATTAAAGGATGCAATAATGCACCTTGACAAATATTTTTCTAAAATTAATTTTCACCGATTTAATACAAGAGTTATAGACAGATTTTAGATATAAAAATGAGCGAACCTAGGTCCTAACATAATTATCAAAATAATTTAAGTTAAGATAAGTTAATAAAAGCGACCGTGCTAGAACCACGGGACTCGAGGGGTGCCTCATACCTTCCCCTCGGTCAACAAAATTCTTTATCTGGGGTCACCTTTTTGAATTCCTATTCAAAAGGAAATGACTTTTTTTATTGGTCTGCGAAAACAGAAGATCGGGTAAGGAATTCTGTTGACCGAGAGGAAGGTGTGAGGCACCCCTCGAGTCTCGTGGTTTTAGCACGGTCACTTTTATTAACTTATCTTAAATTATTTTGATAATTATGTTGGGGCCTAGGTTCGCTCATTTTTTATATCTAAATTCTGTCTATAACTCTTGTATTAAATCAGTGAAAATTAATTTTAGAAAAATATTTTTCAAGGTGCATTATTGCTTCCTTGAATTTTTAAATGTCTCAAAAAGATACATACGCCACATTCTTAGTTAAAACGAAAATTTTAAACGTGCCAAAAATTTGTCTAGTGTTAAAGACATTTGCTTCATCTTTCGTAAAGTCGAGATAATTTTTTCTTATCTGTTTTTACTCTTTTCTTTTATCATTTAAGACGAATTTTGGATAAATTTACAATCCATTTCTATTAAGCTTACACTACAGTATAACCTCGATAAATTAATATTGTTGGGACCGTCAAATTTTATTAATTTAGCGAGGTATTAATTAATCGTATAAATTAATAATTATTAATTTATAAATTATATACTTTTTGGGTCCATATTATGAATGTACCTAGGTCTACGTGAAAACTAATTTCTACATTGACTATTAATTATGCATACTTAACCAAATTCATGTATTTTTGCTGATACATTTTCAATATTCTATGTATATCTTAATAAAATATATAAATCTACTTAATTATTAATGTAGTTACATGTACCTACATTCATTAAAATGTATAAATCCACTCAATTATTAATGTAGTTACACGTACATACATTAACTAAGTTACTATATAAATAGATGTATTATGCAAGTCTTCAAATCAAAAAACAAAAAAAATGGCTTCTCATCTCAAAGGTGTTAAAAAATCAACCATGACTAATGGTATACGTAGAGAACTGTGTGAGTATAAACAACAAAATCTAGCATGCACTCAAAAGCAATTGCAACAATGGGTGTTAGAGAAGTTTAATTTGCAAGTGAGTCAAGCCACAATATCAAACTCGATCAAGAGGTCAGCAGAGTATCTATCAGCAGCCGACATTCCAAAAGATGAGGCTAAAAGACATAAAGCTGCCAAATTTTCAGAATTAGAGAAGGCTTTGTTCGAGTGGTTTATTCATTACCAAGAGCGTGTTAATATGAATGGGGAACTAATTGTAACGAAGGGAAAAGAGCTTCTAAAAAAGATGTATCCCATCGATACACCTGAATTTCATTTTTCTCAAGGCTGGCTAGAGCGTTTCAAATCAAGACACGGTATCAAGCAATATCATTGTTTTGGAGAAAGTGGATCAGTTAATATGGAGGCCATGGAGAGCAATTTACAATCCATCATAGAGAAACTTGATCAGTTTGCTAAGAAAGATGTTTTCAATATGGATGAAACTGGATTGTTCTTTAAGCTACAACCAGATCATTCTCTTGCAACGAAGCAACTTGAAGGTAAGAAACAAGTTAAAGAAAGACTTACAGTTGTTATTTGCTGTAATGAGGATGGTTCTGAGAAAATTCCTTTATGGATCATTGGGAAGTATTTAAAACCACATTGTTTCAAGAATGTGAATTTGGGAAGCATGGATTGTGAATATCGAGCCAATAAAAGAGCATGGATGACTGGGATTCTATTCCAAGAATATGTTCAACAACTTGATGCAAAAATGGACGGCAGGAAAATTCTTTTAATTGTTGATAATTGTCCTGCTCATCCAAAAAATGTCGAAGGTTTGAGAAATGTTGAATTGTTTTTTTTACCACTTAACACAACATCAAAGATTCAGCCTTGTGATGCAGGGATCATAAGAGCTTTTAAGATGCATTATCGTAGGCGATTTTATCGAAATCTTTTGGAGGGTTATTAAATTGGGATCTCAAATCCAGAAAAGATTAATGTTTTAGATGCAATGAATCTTGCAATCTCGGCATGGAAAATGGATGTCAACTCAAGTACAATTGCAAATTATTTTAAGCATTGTAAACTTAGGTTGTTAGATGATGAATCCTCAGAAAATCAAGAACAGTTGAATAATGATGGCTTACAACAATTGCAGAATCTAATCAATGGATTGAAGTATCGAAATGCAATGAATGATGATGATGTTTTGAATTATCCGGGAGAAAATGATACGAGTTTTGAGCTACCTACGGATGAACAAATAATTGAGAGTGTTATGGAAACACATAAAGAAGATGAAGTGGAAGATGACAGTGTGGAATTAGAACAAGTTTCGCGCAAAGATGCTCTGAAAGCAACAATCACCTTACATCACTTCCTTTTGCAATATGAGAAGACTACACCTGATATTCTTAATGCAGTAAGAAGGGTTAGAGATAAGATTCAAGGTGATATTGATTTCAAGAAGAAACAAACAACATTAGATTCATATTTTCAGAAACCTGTTTAGTTTACTTATGTATTATGTATGAAATTTTTTGATACAGATGAATTATTAATTTATATATCAAATGGGACCTATATGAATTTTTTTTTTGTATTATCTTATAAATTTAGCGAATTATTAATTTACCACGTTGATCCCGACTCGGGACCGAAGAAAATTATTATTTTAGCGAAGTTATTAATTTATCGAGTATTAATTTATCGAGGTTATACTGTAGTTAATAACTGTTTAGATCTTAAAATTGATTTAATGCTAAGAAAAATATTTTAATGACGATAGGATTGAACCAATCATTTTAAAATATTAATCTACTATTTTATAAAATAAAACTAATTTTTCCGTAACAAAAAATCTTTCCATGGCTCTACTAACTTTGTTAAAAAAAAAAAAATCTATTTTACAATCTTTAAAAAATTCTAACGAAACAAGATGTTAGAAGTATAATAAAATTATGGAGTAACTCGTTTAATCATTGCATGAATCATGAGAATTTAATAACAAAAATGAAAGATAAGACAACAAATTATAAGATACAAGCATGTGCAAAAAGATAAAAGTAAAATTCCTAGTAAACTATAAACTTTAAACATCATTTGCCCTCCACATTTTTGTGCATTGTAACATCTTTCGTATCTCTATTTTACTCTTTTACTAACATTTCTCTATTGCAATTTTATTATTCTATATTTAAAAAAAAATAAAAATCTCCTGCACGTTTTCTTTAAGCTTTTTTTTTCGTCAAGCTTTTTTTTAATTCTAAGTATTTCTAATGTATTGCTTTCGCCTTTTTATATCTCTATCTTTTACTAAATAAACAATATGATCTAAAACTAAACATTTCACGTGAATATACATACACGCATGCATGCACGAGTCGTAAATTAAAGTTTATAACATAATTATACACTAATTGCACATCAACTAAATGTAACTTTACATTTTTAACACCAACTATTTTGAAATAATCTCATTTAATGTTCAAACAAACCTAACTAACATATATAATAAACTGCATGTACAAAATAATATAAAAAGGTATTGAAATAACTTCATTTATACTTTAATTCCCAACAAAACTTATAATAGTATAAATTAAATTGAATAAGAACCTGTATGATGAATTATACAAAGTAAAGAAGCGAAACACCATCACCGAAAACTCGATCAAGAACCCGAATTCAACTTTTCAAAGAATTCTTCATTTTTTTTTTTTGTTTTTGGTTTCTCCGTTTTCCTTTTTGGAATATGTTGATTGTTGTTCTTCTTTTTTCACTTAGTTTTTTTTTTTTGTCTCCTTTTTTGGTTTTCTCTTTTTTGATTCTCTCTTTATTTTTCTGTTTTTTTTTTGTTCTTAGTCTTTTTTGTTGTCTTTTTTTTTTTTTTTTGGTTTTTGTCCACAAAATGTTGTCCTATTTTTTCCTCTAAGTCTTTTTTTTTTTCTTGTTTCTCTCCCGTGTGTCTGTGTTTTTTTTCTTGTATGTTGTTGTGTATTATATAGAGATATAGGAGGGGAAGTTAAGGGAGTTGAGGGGGTTGAGAGAAATTAGGGGGTGATTAGGGTAGGTTTTTATTTTAGGATAAGATTCCCTTGTTTTAGTTAAAAATAAATAAATAAATTATATATAAAATAAATAATAATAATAATAATAATAATAACTAATTAATTTTTATACTTAAAAAAAATATAAAAATATAACTAACCTAAAATAAAAATATAAATAAAAAAAATAAAATTACTAGCTTATTTATAAAATCAAAATTTAAAAAAAAAATGTAATTTTGAAACTTTTTTATATTATTTTAAATTTAAAAATAAGAATATACTAAAATGTAACTTTATTTTTTGATTTTTTTAATTTTTAAAATGAAATCTACTTAAAAATGAAATAAGAATTAAAATAATAACGGACTAAATATAAATATTTAATATCAAAAAATATATATATTAAACTCGGGGAGGGTCAAAATCACGTGTCTACAGTTGACACCCTGTTGTATTCAGCAGGCGCTAAACCACAGACTAGGATGTTCTTTGATTTTGCATTTTTCTTTAATGCCACTAAATCATCAACGGTAAATTCACTCCTTAATTTCTTGACTGGTTCACCATCAACCATATTCATTGAAATAGTAGGACCATTAGTAATCCTATCCCGTAGTTCATAATCGTCACCTTAGATGAACATCACCATCTTGGCCTTCCACCAGATAAAGTGAGAACCATCCAAGAGTGGAGGTCTAGTAGTTGACTGACCTTCACTATGCCCAGTAGGAGGTGCGAAATTCATCATTGTGATCTTTTCTTAGGTGCTATCCATATTTAAGACAACCTCTCTCTGATACCACTTGGTAGAGTGCATGCCCTACTGATTTTAATACTATACTCTACCGGTTGCCTATTTGTGGAACAAGTAAGCTAACGTGGTTCACAGAAGTAAAACTTGAACACTGTATTTTATGTGAAAAACACCCGAATCAAGAAAGGTGTAAAAAGCCACGGCTTTTACCTCTACAGGATTTAACCCCAACTTCAATATTACTCTTGAGCCTCAACAATCAACAAATTACAAGACTTCTTGTAAACTAGGAGTTAAAACTTCTAACTCCTACTTCTACAAAAACACAAATCTTCCTAAGATAAGTGTTTCCAAGTCTTCGAGTTCCCAACTTGAAGACGTTAATCCCAACTTATTTTATACTTCACTGAGACTAGAGATTATTACTTAATATGACTCAACTACCAACCTATTACACAAAGTCTAAGACTTTAAGTGAAGAACCAGGTTGTTCCAATAGTTCCTTCAAGTTGTAAAACTAATTTGTTGATTGCTGACTATCTCTTTCAGTGCATGAGTGAAACACTTAAATGTATTTTGTTGTATTTAAGCCAACTCCTGATTGAGTCCTTTAGTTGATGTATTATTTTATCTTCAACGGGACTCTAAGGTACTTTCACTCCTTCATTGCTGCCATCTCTCTCTTCTTGATTGAATAGGACTTTTCTCCTCTATCCTTTAGTCTTGTAGGACTCCATTATCAACTCAACTTCTAGATGCTGAACTTATCCTCTCAATTACATCTACTTAGCTAATGTGATAAGTGTTGAGAGCATTTCTGAAAGTTGTTACTTATCCACTCTTATTTTTACGCAGTGTCATCTTATCAATAGTCTTACCTGTGACTCTTATTTCTTCACTTCTGTGGAACATATTGCACAACATGTTTAATTCATATGTATATCATCAAAACTACATATTCCTTACCAAATATAATTTGGTCTGCACCAGCAAAATGTTAAATTTGAATTAGTAGCGGAGTTGGTTCAATTTCAGGACCGTTATATCTCATTTTGGCCCTTCATTTAGTAAAAATTAAAAAGCAGTTCAGATGTTAATTTTGTGAAAACAATCTTTTTCAAAAATTTGACGTTGCCATTGAGCTCGGAACATCGAAATTAGCCTAGAAATAATTTGATTTATTTTTATGGGTTCCTGAAAGAATCTCGAGGGTTCGTTTGGACAATTTTTAGACTTGATATATTGTTGATGCCTAGTTGATGGTGTAATGGCTTAAGCGATGATCACTTAAGCGACCCCTTGACGGCTTAAGCAGGCCTTTGATGGCTTATGCAGTAGTCGCTTAAGTGACCCCTTGGCAGCTTAAGTGACCATCACTGATATTTTTATATATCTTTTTTCTCACTTTTTCAGCCATTGTTCCAAGCTTAAAAACCTCCATTTTTACTTGTGGGAGATTGAATTAAGTAAGAGATCCTTGTTTTAAAGAGGGGCTTGGATTAGAGGCATTTAGGTCACCCTTTTTCCATCATTATTCCATAAGTTTCTATCCTAATTCCTCATTGAATTCTTGATTTTCCCTCTTATTTTCTTTAGCTTATGGGACTAATTGGGACCCAATCGAGATTCTGTTGGTGCTCAAATTTTGAGCATGTATTTTTTGTTTTGTGAGAAACCTCGTGACGGATTCAATTTTGAAAATTCATTAGTGGGTCCCACGGGTCTATTTTTGACATGATTTTAGACCCAGAGTTTTATATGGCAATATGGATATTATTGAACTCCTCTTGACTTGTAGATTTTATTTAGAGTGGGTTAATCGTATTTGGTGTTGATTGGAGAAGTTGAGCTTTCAATTGAGGCTTTGGATGGTGTTTAGGCTTGCAGATCTTTATTTAAGGCAAGTTCAGATATGCCTTGGCTTTTTTCAAAGTGTTTATATGTTGTATTCTTGTTTGTATGTATTTTAGAGTTTCATTTCGATTGCGGGTTACGCTTAGGTGATATAGAGAGCATGTCCACAAGTACCAGAGTCTTTGATGGATTGTATTTAGATCCATTCTAGTTTGTTTTGCTATTTGTAAGTACTTCTAGGATGGATTATAAATGGATAGCATGTTGTTCTTGAATAATTGATAGGGATTACTTATATTATGAGCTCGTATCGGGCTTGGATACTTTCTAGAGGTTAGTTATGTTATTCTTACCTTGTTATGGAATGATTGAAGTTTAGTAAACACTTAGGGTATAAACAGACTTGTATTGGTTTATGAGACTTGGGGTACGGAACAAACTACGTTTGGGTAGTTTCGTGATATATTGTTGTTGGGATTGTTGTTTATTTCATGTTTATCATGTGGGGCTTATGAGATCATATTTATGGAATTGAGTAGTTAATTGTGATAATGTGCCCTAGTGGGGCTTATATGCACATTGTTTAGTGATTGGAGAGAATATATTATTGTGAAGCCCGAGTGGGGCCTTGACTTGATGTTATTGGTCATGTTTGTGCATTAAATGTCTTATATGTTGCCCGAGTTGAGGTTTGATTTGTTATCATAGGCCTTATATGCACATTAGAATGGCTTATCTATCATTGTATCACCTAAGTGGGGTCTTAACTTGACATTCTAGGCCTTATTTGAGAACTTAGTTACATTATCATCATAGTGATGCCTGAGTGAGGGGCTGGATATGATAATATTGATAACTACGTGACTATTTATTTTGGTGGTGCAAAATCAAAATTGAAATCATGAATTATTGATACATTGAGTTGATTCTGAGCTTTCATATACATGCATGTGAATGAACTTTCGATCTTTATATTGATTGGTTTTGATTATTACATCCACATATCACGTATGCATATTCATGAGACATTAGTATCACTAAAAACACTATTTTTGAAAAAAATGAGATATTTTTATGTAAACTCTCTATGTGAACATTAGCCAGAGATTAGAGTTGATATTGACATTGAGATATGAGATGCAATATATCAATTGTGAACCCTCCTCCCCCTTATCTCCCTATGGGTCCAACCTGATAGTCGCGATCTCAGTAGGTGTATACAAAAAGTCATACATCATCATCCCATCATCATCAAGATATTGTACTGCACATTTGCATTGCATTATCATCCTTGGTATGGTTTGATACTGTGTTAGTATCTGCTTTTGTAATGTATTTCTGTGTTAGGACCTTGTTTGACATTTTGTTAGCACCTTGTTTAATATTGTGTTATTTATTAGCCCTTCTCTCTTGTTTTAATAATGAAACATTAGTTTTATCCTCTTCCCAATATATTTTAGAAAAACTTATTCTCTCGATCGGCTTGAAATTGTTAAATTGTCTTCGCTAATTCTTTTTAATTGAAAAACTAATTTTGTTTTTATATTAACTCTTTTTATTTTCGTTGTGGAAAAATTAAGTTTCTTATGGATCATCAACTACAATATTGAATATTTTATCATCCTTGGGGAAATATTATGCAAACAATTTCTAGTTATGTGTATTTTTTTCCATGGCTATTTATGGTCATTCTATAAGAAGAAATAAGCGTATAATTAGGTACTATTTGAGTAACAAGTTTCTAAAATTATATCTCATTTAAATTTTTTCATAGAAGACAATGATACTACATGTATTGATAAGCTAAGAATGGATAGATATTCTCTTCACACTTTAGTTCTCTTAACTAAGAAAGTTGGAGGTTTGACTGACAACTAATATATATCAAATAGTGAAAAAATAGCAACATTTTTAAATATTTTTTATCATCATGAGAATAATAGATCCATTAAGATTGATTATGTTAGATCGGGTTGGAGCATAAGTCAAGATTTCAATGAATGCTTGAGGGATATTCTCAAACTAGCTCAATTATTACTTGTTAATCCTAAACCGGTGCTTGAATATGAGAGTGATATCGATGGAGATGGTTAGGTATATGCACTTTCAATTGAGTATCTAATAATTCACTAAAGTAAAAACATTATAATTTTATAAAGAAATTTTAATAGTTTGAGATAATACTATAATTGATTTTCTAGGGATGTTTAGGTGCATTGGATGGTACTTACATTCAAATTAGAGCTCCATCTAAGGACAACCCAAGATATAGGGAAAAAAAGGAAGAAATAACAACTAATGTACTTGAAGTTTGTGATAGAAATCTCAATTTTACTTATGTATTACTTGGTTGGGAAGGATCAGCTGCCTATGATCGTGTATTACGAAATACTATAATGGAAATGAATGGTTTGAAAAGTCCTGAGAGTAGTATCATACACAAGCTTACATTAAAATTATATTAGAATAATAATGTTATATAAAAGTAACTAAATTTTTGTTTATATTTTAGGTAATTATTATTTGTGTAATGGAGGATATACAAATGGAGACAGTTTTCTTTCACCTTACAGTTGGGTATAGATATTGGTTAAGGGATTGACAAGGTGACCACCTTGTCTAGAAGAGCTTTTCAATATGAGAATGTTATTAAAAAATATTTGGTCTCTTGAAACGATATTGGGGAATTCTTAGAAGCACTTCATGGTATTCGGTTTAGATTTATAACAGGGTCATTAGTGCTTATTGTTTAATGCACAACTTTATTCTTAAAGAGATGAAAGTTGATCCTTTAGACACTGCTATGGAACAACAAGTAAAATATCAATAAAATAACATTGATGTTGTTGAACCTTCAAAGGAATCAACTACATGGAGGGATGAGTTGGCTCAATTAATGTGGAATGCAAACTTAAATAATTGATTTTTTAAATTATTTCATGCTTGTAATATATTTTATGGTGTTTTGGATGTTTTCCTCTTTGGTTTTTGATATTACAATGAGGTGTATCAACTTTTAGCTTTTGTGATATATGAAATAATTACTTTACGTTGATTTTATTAAAGCTACTATTTAATTAGTTTTTCTTTTGTGATGTGTTAGCAATTTATGTTTTTAATTTTTTAATTTTTTATTTGTAAAATATGTGAGCATTTATTTTTGTGATGCTAAGTAATATTTTGAAGATTCTTATGCTCCTTATCATGGTAACGAATACTAATGATGCTTAGTTTCACAAGATTATACAAATAAAACGGATAGCCAAAAATCTCCAGTTAATCCACCAAAAAAATCAAGAAGATCTACACCTTCAACCTGAAGGACATGGACTCCAACAGAAGAAAGTTCTCTTGTCGATGATTTAAAAGAGAAATGTGTTAATGGTAGGAGATCTGGTAATGGAACCTTCAGGAGAGGATACCCGATGGAGTTGGAGCACTATTTGCGTAAACTTCATCCTAATAGTGAATTGAAAGATGAACCACATATCAATTTTAAATTAAAAGCGTGGAAGAGAGAAAGTTATGCAAGCATAAGTTTACTAAAGGGTCAAAGTAGTTTGAGATTCCAATATAGTGACTCAACCATAATTGTTGATGATTCAGTAGAATGGGAAAAATTTCTAAAGGTAATTAATATTTTGAACTACTTATTAGAATATTGTTTCTACATATAGATATTCCTTTCAGTTATTTTCATAATTTATAATTGATACAATGATGTTGTCATCTTTCTTTAATTGTTTGTCTAGGATCAAGTGAATGCAATAAATATGAATACTAAGAAATGACCACTATTTGCAGACTGGGAGGAAATATTTGGCAAAGACAGGAAAGTGAGAGAGCATGCAGAAGGGCCACTACATGCTATTGAGGATATCTTAAAGATTCAAACATCAAGATTTTCTATTGATATGACTTTGGAATTTCTTATTAATGTTGATAAAGATGAACATGAAAATGAAGGTAGTCATGGACCTAATATAGCTACGGAGAATCTGAAAGTGCTTATACAGGACCTAGTTTTACAGGGTCATTTGAAAATAAATATGCTAGAGGATCGCTTCATGAATGTACTGATACATCTGAAAAGCAAGGCGAATATGCTAAATGTTGGTGTAATATACCACAATTACAATAAATGATTACAGTTAAAATAAAATGAACAACAGTGAAGAAAATAAAATAATCTTCTTCGTGGCTGAGGCACGGATATCTCGCTTTCTTTAAGGAAATTCAAGCCCACTGCGGCATAATCTACACCGATTCAGCAGTATATCTCTTGACTTGTCCCCTCAAGGATATAACGGCCCATCCACGATGTACAACTCAAACAACTCTGAATTAGTTGAAGAGTCCAAAGCTTTGTTTATATCTCCTACTGATACATAAGAACACCTTCCTTCAACATATATTTACTCTGTTTGTATAGTGAATATAGTTAAAGACTTAGAATATTTTCTCTGTCTCAACTCCTTCTTTCACTAATATAATAACTCTCTTTTGTATAGTGAATATAGTTGTAGACTTAGAATATTTTCTTTGTCTCAACTCTCTCTCTCACTTCTAAACACTATAATCTTTTTCACACTTATCATATTTTCTTGTACATGCCATAACATGCAAGACCACCTCTATTTATAGGTGAGGTATCCATCCTCTTATTGAATAGGAAGAATGAGGTGTAGTAAAGTGGGTATATGAATGATTGGATATTACATGATTTACAAGCATACTTACATAGTATAATGGGCAAATAAAGACTTAGTGGTTATAAGAGTTTCAAGAAACTCATGACCACACTCTTCCACTAACAAATGTAAGTAAATAATACTCATAATATACAATTTATACTCACTAACATATTCACTTAATATATTAATTTAACAATAAAATGCATATACACCAGAGTCAGTAGTGGTCTCAGACTTGAACTACGACAGCATAGGGGAAATAAAGTATTACTGTTTACACACAACAATCATGGTGCCGACATAAGATTTAATAGCTAGCACATTACGGCCATGTGCTATCCCGATTTTTCATAAACTTTTTTGAGAATAAGCTCCATTCTTATAGGAAGCAGCCTACTTCCACACTCACATAGGTGAAATTTGTCAAGGGTGGTCCTGTAATTTCGACACCCCACTCATAAGAGATACAAAATTTCATTAAGAGTTCTTAGATTCAACCTTCACAAATCGTTACAGGAACAAAATGCACTCAAATCATAGGAAGGGATAAAACAATAGTGCATCCCACACCAAGTCATGATATGATTTGTTCTTTCCATTGAACCTGGTTATATGATCTCTAGTCCCCAGGTTGGGTTTTCTCATATATGACTCATGATTTTTTATAGACTTCTTTCCTCCCCTCGATGCATTTCAGACCCTTTATCTTGCCAAGACCTTGCTTAATTTATCTGCAAATAATCACATAATTTGACATAAAAGTTAGTGGTACCACTGGTCAAATATAATATATTTTTTATTCTCAGGGGTCTAAATTTATTGTTGTAATAACAACTTCAAACTTTATAATAACAATGGTACTATCACAATAACTCAAAATTAGAGAAATCAATTTCTCAACATAAAGTAATTGATCAATTCACTTTTTCACTAGTTGAAGCTAAAATGGTTAGTTCAACCTCCATGATTGAGTTAGCACAACATAATTTATTTCTTCATTTCATTAAATAGAACTAAGTTATTTTTTCATTTGTATCAAAAACACTTTTAAGTACAACAAGATTTATTTTAATAAAATAAGCCATAATTTTTTTCAAGTAATACCCAATTTATTTGTATAAACTGCTTTAGTACTTTTACACAATTTCAACCAAGTGCAACTAGCCACATATCTCATATTTTATTAGGCTAGTAAACTTCCTTTTTATTTTCTTCTCACCACTTTCACACATTTGAATCAAAAGGAGTTGCATATGGATCATAAAATCAACAAATTGTATTTCACAATTTTTCTATTTCACCATAATGTGACATGTCAAGGAAAGGTTCATCACAAAATTTAGGTATTTTTCATTCCAAGAATAATTTTATCTCACCAAAATATTTAATGTCAAATTGGCTATTCAATTTATCATTTATTTGATAACATGCATGTTAGAGCCAAAGACATCAATAAATATACAAATAATAACATGTGATTTATTCTAAGACTAATATATGCACTTGTAACTTTTTGTAAAAGTATTCTCAAAAATTCAAAATCACATTTTTCATGGTGATTTTTTTCTAATTTCATGAGCCACCACTATTTTGAGACTTTAAGAAGATAAGCTTTCATGAAAAGTAAAATTTTATTTATGAAAAATCATAAGTAACTTTTTACTTTTCCTCCAAGTAGAATTTTTTTTACCTTTCACCCCATGAGTTGAGCAAGTAGAAAGATACTTTACTTCTTGTCTCTCTTCTTTCATCTCTTGAAGAGACTAGCGACATTGAGATGTTGAGATCTCTTACCTTCCACGATTTTTTAAACTGTAACAAAACATGAATCTCCTTAAAATTATTGGTGTAATATACCACAATTACAATAAATGATTACAGTTGAAAATAAAATGAACAAAGTGAAGAAAATAAAATAATCTTTTTCATGGCTGAGGCGTGGATATCTTGCTTTTTTAAGGAGATTCAAGCACACTGCGACATAATCTACAACGATACAACAATATATCTCTTGACTTGTCTCCTCAAGGATACAACAGTCTATCAACGATGTACAACTCAGACAACTCCGAATTAGTTGAAGAGTTCAAAGTTCCACCATAAGAACACCTTCCTTCAACATATATTTACTCTCTTTGTATAGTGAATATAGTTAAAGACTTAGAATATTTTCTTTGTCTCAACTCTTTCTTTCACTAATATAATAACTCTCTTTTGTATTGTGAATATAGTTGTAGACTTAGAATTTTTTTTGTCTCAACTCTCTCTTTTATAACTACACACTATAATCTTTTTCAGACTTATCATATTTTCTTGTACATGCAATAGCATGCAAGACCACCTCTATTTATAGGTGAGGTATCCATCCTTGTATTGAATAGCTAGGAATAATGTGGTGTAGTAAAGTGGATACATGAATGGCTGGATGTTACATGAGTTACAAGCATACTTACATAGTATAATGGGCAAATAAAGACTTAGTGGTTATAGGATACAAGCCGCCAAAATTTGATCTGTTCAATGGAGTTGGTGACCCTCATGCACACTTGAGGGCCTACTGTGACAAGTTGGTAGGAGTAGGGAGAAATGAAATGATCAGAATAAAATTGCTCATAAGAAGTTTGTCTAGTGAAGCTCTAGCTTGGTACACACAACAGGATCTTCGTAAATGGCGTGGATGGAATGATATGGCACAAGACTTCATGGATCGATTCAAATTCAATACTGAAATCACACCAGACAGGTTCTACTTGGCCAAGTTGAAAAAGAAATCAACTGAGACGTTTTGTGAGTATGTGCTACATTGGCGGGCAGAAACAGCTAAAGTTCAACCACCAATGGGTGAAGGTGAAATGACTGCCACTTTTATTGAATGCCAAGATAACAGTTTGTACTATGAAAAAATGATAACCATGATGGGACGAAAGTTCATGGAAGTCATTAGAATGGGAGAAATCTTGGAAGACGAGATTAAGTCGGGGGGAATCCAAGACTATACGACTTTGCAAGATGAAAGCAAAGTAATTCAATATGGTTCTATCAACGGGAACAAGAAGAAGAAGGAAGATGTATCTGCTGCCTTGATTGACCAAGGACATAAGCCAAGTCAGACCCCTTTCTACTTGAATCAACCACATCAACCCATCTATCCTTACCATTATAGTGAAACTTCTCGAATGCTTTACTATCCTCCACTAACTGCTTATCCTGTCTACAATACCCAGGCAAATTGATACCAACCTCGAGCCTCCACTTTCCAAACTCCGCATTCATATAAGCCTATCTAAGCTCCAAATCATCAAAATCATCCACATGTTGCACCCAGGGCCTGTCCGAATCCTGAAACCAAAACCACTTGCAACTATACCAAATTAGCTGAAACATATGCCCAGTTTTTTGAAAGGTTGAGAACAGCAGGTATGATATAACCCATTAAAGGAAAAATCCAAGATCCTATTCCAAAATAGTTTGATGGTTCCAAGCATTGTGCATATCATTTCGGAATTGTTGGGCACGACACTGAAGATTGTTATGGCCTAAAAAACAAGACTGAAGTCTTAATCAAAGAAGGAGCAATTCAACTTGCTGGACCTTATCCCAATGTGAGCAACAACCATCTACCAAATCACGTGAATGCCAATGTGAGCATGATAACTACCGAAGGAGATTGGGATTTGAAAGGGACCATTGTACCAGTTGGAAAGGTTGAAAGAGATGCACCGTCAATAGTTACCCCAGAACTACAACCAACAGAGGATACTGTTATGACCGACAAGACACCAACCATTTGGAATGCTGAATCAGAAGAAGCTTGGAAGAATTGGACTTATACTCCATACCTGGGATCTTGGTAGATTGAACAAGTAGTAGTTTTTTTAAATACTTTTAAATAGCACGATTCTAAAACTGAGGCTTGATCGTGCCTAAAATTTTATGTTGTGCTACCTCATCTTTTGAAAGCTTAATTGCAAAATCTATGAATGAATTTATTATTTTCTACGACGTATTACTCTCTATTTTTTATATATAAATTATTAAATATGCCAATTACGATCATGGCAGAATGAAACAAATGAACAAAGTCTTATTTCAAGGAAGACTTCGAAGCATGACCGAGAGTTCAAATAACCTACCAAGGAATATGACAAACATGAGAGCGCTCGAGCACGAAGAGTACTCGTTCAAGGGAAGTCAAGACACTACATAAAGGAAGATTTTAGATAGGTTTTATGTAATATAGCTTTCACTTATCATGTACTTATGAACTACGTTTCGACCTGATTCACTTGGCAGGATACGTAGGCAGCCCTCATAGGGTTCGGTCTTAGTATAGAAAACAAAATTCAAAATCTCTTATTTGTAATAAGAGAACAACGCCTGACCTGATTCACTCGGCGGGATACGTAGGCCACCCACATACGGTTTGGTCACACTAGGACAAAACTAGAACTTCTTCCTTATGTAATTTTGAACTACACGCGGCCTAATTCCCTAGGCGGGATATGTAGGCAGCCTATAGCAGGTTCGACCCTTTTTATTAGAAAAAATTCAAATTATTTTATGTACCTTGAACTACATTCTGACCTAATTCTCGCAACGAGATACGTAGGCAACTTGTATAAGGTTCGGTCTTATCAAACCAAAAGTTATATACCTTTTACACCCCCAAAACCGGGGTAGATTTTGAAAAGACGCCAATACGGATGATTGGATATTGTCAAGATGCATTTGACTTGGGTTACCAGACAAGGAGTAGAAAGATAAAGGGCATTCATTTTGTCTCAAAGTGTCACAGTCTAAGATTGACAGAAGTTTTGAAAACTATACATATTTGAGCATATACGTATATGTATTAAATGTTTTCTTACAAATCTTTTACTACTGGTTTATTTGCCAAGTCTCAACGGAGATTACAAAGGTTTGAACAAATAAGATGAATGGAGGGTCAACAAAGCCAAGCCTCGAGTCAACACGAATCAACACCCCTTCCCAACTAAGAATTTTTCTTTGAGCGCAGGGACAACAAAGATAAAGGATGACAATGCTAAGTTAACGACAAGGCTACCAATCATGGCCATGAATATCATTTGGCCCTTACGGGGAATTACTCATTAGGGACAAATGTCAAAGATTAGAGAACAATACTCAAGCAATCAATAACACCATATCCATCCAAGCGACCCACCTCATTTTATTCTTTACTCTGCTATCTTATTTTGTAATTCATTTTTTTCCACCTGGTAATTTCGCCTTGAATTCTTGCAGGAATTGGGATCTTCGAAGACAAGTGAATATATCATTGGGTCATACGACTCCTTCATTATAAGCAACACAGCTTTATTTCTCATCCATCATCTACTTTATGTTTGCCTCACGCTTTTATTCAATAACTTTACTCTAAAAGTTTCCTTTCAGGAGTTACAACAATCAACATTAGTCTCCAAAGACAACTGGAGACTCATTCATCCCAAAATCCCTAAAGATAATCGAAGGATTTCACAACAATCAACATTAGTCTCCAAAGACAACCAGAGACTCATTCATCATAAAATCCCCAAAGACGATTGAAGGATTTCACAATAATCAACATTGTGTCCTCGAAGACAACCGTAGACACCGTCATCATCACGTCTTCATAGACAGTTGGAAACATCATGCATCATTAACTCTCCGAAGATAATCATAAGACATCATTAAGTCCTGGAGACAAACAGTGGCCTCACTTTATATTAAAGTTTTCGAAGACAGCCGAAAATTTTATTACATCACCAACATAAGCCGAGCGGCTACACTCTTACTTTACCTTCTACTTTACTAATTACTTTAAAACACTTTACCTACTTAAACGACTTTACCTAAAATCTTACAGACATCATTGATTATCAAGTCTTCAAAAACAATTGGATACGTCATGCACACTCTGAAGACAACCCGAGACATCATTCAGTCCTGTAGACAAGCGGAGACTTCATTCAATATTAAAACTTCCAAAGACAACTGGATACTTTATTACAACACTTGCATAAGCCGATCGGCTACATTCTTATACTTGCATTAGCCGAGCAACTACATTCTTACCTTGCTTTTCCTTATATATTTCATATTTTTTATCCGACTGATAATGTTACTACGAGTTTCGTTTATGACAGGAAATACAGTTTACAATAATAAGACGTACATCAAAATGTAGAACTACCCTCTTAGCGGCAAAGTGGGGCATGCTAGCGAAATGTCAAGCATCCCTAGCTACGTCAAGGATTCTAACAAAGAAACTCAACTCGACTCATCCCGTTCATCGCTTTTTTCCTCAATGTCATCGCCCAGTGTTGTCCTAATCCGACACTGAGACAATTTTTAAAAATCCACAATCTCTTCTTCTCTCAAGATCCTCAACAAATATTTTTATTGAATGCCTCCTCATGCCCAGCTATCTCAAATAACCATTTTAGATACAAGTGCACCTGTATCCACTCCATGCTGAAATTTTTGTTATCATCCTCGGAGAAACTCAGTGTCACCATAATTCTACAGTGGGGCAAAATATTGGTGTTTACCAAATTTTGCTATGATTCAAACTACAAATAGTCTGATTTTCTCATAAAATCCGAGATATGTAGGCAGCTTGAAAATCGAAGCCCAGCCATAATCTTCCAAACACTTCGTTTTGTCTGAGACAAAATTGGCTACGTCAACGTGATTGCCCAAAGATTTTCACAAAAATCTTCGATCACTCAGGGGCAATTGTTGACACCCAATTTTGGCTCGTACTTTTTTCTTTAATTATTTTTTTTGATACTTCTTGGCCCTAAATAATTTTTGAAAATAAAATAAGAAATAAGATTCGTCTTTTTATCTCTATTTCTAAAATTTTTTAAATAATAAAAGGGAATCTATTTTTCCTATTGTATTATAAAATAATTTAATCAAATATAATTAAATATTTTAACATCAAAAAATAAAAAAAAAATTTGATTATCACATTCACATTTTTTTTAATTTTATTTTTAGGCAATATGGTGACCATATATATATATATACTAACAATTACTATTTTTAAGATATTTATTTTAAAGATGGATGGATCAAATTAGTCAACATACAACAGAGACGCGTATTTTCTCTAGAGAAACAGAAGCACGCGTTTGTTTCTCTTCCCAAGAATCACCAATCTCTCACCATCAACTTTCCCAAAAAATGCAGAAAATCAAACGACCTTCCATCTTCTCTGCTCCTCTCTCTTCTCATCACCCCCAAAATTGAAACCCTAGCTGCGCCGTGGAAGCCAACCCTGCCACCCCTGCAAGATTCCCCTCTCTTTTTATCCATGCCAACCTTTGAATCCCTTCAAGATCAAAAAATCAGACCCAAATCGGTGTTTCAACGGAAATTTTATTTCAAATTCGCATTAAATGAACAAAATCGTCCAAACTCGTGAAGCCATTTCAACGTTTGAATGCCAGATACATCCCTTTTGATTTGGCCATTGGTTTCTTTGAAATTTTTTATTTCAAATCCGGACTTTCAAGTCCGTATTTGCCTATATAATACCAGCAACTTTATTCATTTAAGGGGAAGGTTTTGTTGGAGAAAAAAAAAAGAGATTGAAAATATAGTGAACTTTCAAAAATTGACCGGAAAACATTCAAAAAAAACACTCGTTATCAAAATCAAGTACTTGTTTCTCTCTGCTGCTTTCTCGATTTTACTTATTGCATAATCGAGTTTGCGAAGTTCGAATTTGATAGCCGAAAAAATCCTTGACACCGAAGCTCTGGCTTGCTGCCTGACAAAAGCTAAACGCCCGCCCTCTTGTTTTTCCGTCGTCTTGTTTGACCCAGTGAATACATAATTTGCTTTAAGTTTTAAGTTTGTGTTCCCATCGCTGTTTACTCTGACCGATTTGCCTCAATGTGCTGTTATTTCATGCTCACAGTATGCGACATATGCAAATCCATCCTTTATTTCTCTTTAGTTTTCGCCTCCTTCACGTGGTTTGGTTCTGTAAATAGATGATTTTGTTCTAGTCTGGTTGCTTTCCATTGACTCTGTTGTTAAAATATAATTCTGACTTTTGAAGTGATTTTGTGTGAAAATATATGCAAGTCTGTAACTATGTGAACACATTATTTCCCTTGGTCTCAAGTCTTGCTATGGCGTTGCTTCGAAGATCGATTTCAAGAGTATGGTTTCGTATCTTTTAATCTTTAAAAAAACTTATTTGTTTCAAGAGAGGTTGCTTTGCATCCTAAGTGTGAATCTGTTGTTGCTCTTAAATTTCAACTTTTGTCTGCTTTCATTTCACGTGATTTTGGTTCCATGAACATGTTGTTTTGACTAAATTTGATCAAGGTTATGCTATTGTTTTGTTGTTTGATTATGGAAGAGTGGTTTGTTGACTGAAGAGGCTTGGGGTGTGCCTCCAAATGGTTATCTATTTCTACCATCTTAATGTTAATAGAGAAATGGCTAAGTTCTTGTTTGTTGCAGAGGGATACTTCCAATTATAGTTAGTGAGGGAAGAATTCCTAAGTTGTCCTCAAGACTTTTTGAAGTATGAATGTATATGTCTTCTCAAGTTTGGCAAATGTGGTCTCAATAAGTTTCTATTAAACCTTACATGTCTCAAGTTATCAAAATATTGTTATGCTTGTCTCAGTATTGGAAAAACGTTGATCAAGTCATTACACTTTGTTTTAACAAGTCAACTGCTAACGTTATTCTCGAAATCAAAGCTTTAACTTCTTAATTTTCCTTTATCGGCCTTTGCCATTTTATGTTTAGAGAGTAACTTTGAAGTGTTTCTCAGTGTGGCCATTTTCTGTTACTTATGCAGATGTTATTATGTGTCCCTTAAGTGGAAGGTTAAACAAAAGTTTTTTTTTTTCAACAACAAAAACAAATTTATCATTAATCCCCTTTCTTTCAAGAATTTAGTAAAAGTTCAATTAGGATGAAATATCACCCCTCGATATTTGATTTTTTTATGCTTAGACATATTCTTAATTTTGCCTTTGGTGAAAACTATATAAGCTCCTTAGAGTGTCGGTATTCATTTGAATTTTGAGTATTCATCTTGCCTCAAGTGTATTTTCATTCAAATTATGCTCTTCTCTTAATATGCACCTTAATCTTTATTTGATTAACTACTAATCTTTATTATTTTTCTTTTATGTTACATGTACACTCACGAGTCGGAGTTTTCATTGAAACTCATTTTGACCCAAAGATCAGGTCAACGGCTATAGGATTACCAACGCTCGGATCTACATCGCTAGGAGTTATTCTCCTCTATAGGAACTTATAGTATCGAATTCTTTACCCTCCTTAATCACTTTATTATTTGTACATATTTTATTGACCTTTGTATATATTTGGATTATGAATTTTTGTACGGTGTGATTGAACTGAAACTAACGGTAGTATGATTTAGTTTTTGTTTTAAGTTTTAAGATGTCTGTAATTGATTCTCTTTAGCTATATTCAACGCTTATATATGTAGTAACAATATATTATTCAACCATTATTTTTCAACTCATGAATTAACTCCTTTTTAGAGCAAAAGAGGCAAATTGTGGTTCAAGGGGGCTCTTAAAAAGAAAATACAATCTTTTTGAAATTGGACAAAATGGTTAGTCACTTTTTTATCATTTTAATTGAAATTCTTCAAATAAATCACCAAGCGACTTTAGTTAGTCAAATCTCTTTTCAAATTGGCAAAATTACTCACCTATGAAAATTTGGCTTTTACAGGATCTCACGTCGTTCAAATATTTACCATATTCAATATCTATCTTTTAACATTATTTTGGGTTTCAGATTTTTAAAATCTCCAAAACAAAAGGTATATGTACACAATTACACCATCATATGTAAGATCTATTTTTACTATTCCTATTCTACTATTACTATATCATCATTTACATGCTCTGATAACTCTATTATAATATGCATTTTACTATTATATTTTAATTACCATTCAATATCAAACTATTGATATTTCACCATTTAATGAATTTTCACGTCATTTTCATATACTTTCAAACACATGTATTTATATTTATTTTCTTATAAGTTCTCATATAATTGAAATTTACATTTTCTTTACTTTATTATAATTTTATTTTCATATTTTAACTTTTACATTTTTATAAACTCATAAGATTTTTTACTCTCTATCAAATGTTTATTACAACAGTCCTCTTTTCATGTTCTAAAATGTACACATTTTGCAATAACCATACAATTCTTATATATGGTGGTGTCACGCTTTATATACCTGAAGTTTCTTTTATTTTTTAAATAATAAAAGTTCTCTTTTACTTATCACTTTTTTTTTTTGCAAATTACGAGATAAATATTTCCCAAATATTTTTCTAAAACTAAGTTTAAGGACTATCTTCGGATAGGCTCTAAGGGGTGCCTAATACCTTGTTCTCGAGTAAACAAAACCGTTACTTAGAATCTCACTGGTTTTCGCAGATTAAAAATCGAGTTTCGACATCATAAAAATGGTTTTCCTATTTTTTCCTTAAAAGTTAGGTGGCGACTCAAAAACAAAACATCAATTTTATCAAAAACCAGTAAGCGTCGCTACGACCACCATACATTGCGGACTGTTTCTACCGGTTCGAAATGAGGCGCGACAATTGTCTTGGTGACTATAACCTATTCCTCGGTCCATGCAGCTAATATGAACTGAGGCCCTTCCGGCAAAGGGGGCTAGACCCATATAGCCCGTTGGTGCAAGCTACATAGTTCAGGACAATTTTAAATGATCATGTTTCATGTTCTTTGCTCCTTATCCGACATCCTACTATATTTATATTAGTTGTGCATGTGATTTATAATTGATTTTGGTAAATGTATATACATATTTTATTCCTTTTCTTAGGTTGCATGTCATGCTACATCATTTGATGATGTAGGTTCTGAGGGCTTTTCTTGTGATCCTATGCAGCGTTAGGTGATTCGGTATTCCGATTGGACAACTATTGAAGTGGTGAGCCCTCCATCCTTCGGAAGGCTTGGTTTCTCTTATGTTTGGTTTACTATACCAGTACTTTTGGTTTTCTTTTGGCATAGTCGGGGTCATGTCTCGGCTTGATTGATATTCTTTGGTTAGAGGCTTTGTGGAAAACGTTGGGATATTATTTTGTGGCTTTGGTTTTTGACCCCCAAACTTACTCCATTGGTTATCGCATTTCTCTCATTATACTGGTTAGCTTCCGTAGTTTATTATCATTATAATGCTCTTGAGGTAAAGCTGAGGAGTCATCTCAGGCCTTGGTTTGTTTGGGGTGTCCGTCACGGATAGGGCCCCGATTCAGGTTGTGACAGTTATAAAAGACTTTATTGAAAGTCAAGACAAAAGAATTGGTGTCTTAATTGACAAGATTGGAAGTCGCGACCACTCTGATATGCATGATCAATTTTATTCCATCACTGAATCCCCCACATTTGATTTGTATGCTATAGAGCAACGTATCAAAGCCAAAATGGTTATCTATGGAGATGTCAAAAAATGAAAATCTTTTTACGTATGGGTGAGCTTGAGCGTCAGATCTATGGTCGTCAATGATAAACTTTAAGTATGATAAACGTGTGTATATAAGTGGTGGCACTAGTGTGATAGTTTTTGCTCACTAATAAGTTCAAAGTTTGATTAGAGTGCCATTTTTTGATCCTCCGGTTATGTTCACACTCTTTTGTCTATGACTGATGTAGGACATGAAGATTCTGGAGTTTTGTGTAACAAAATGTCTATTAAATAGATAAAATCTTATGTAAACGTTAAGCTTATTATAAGTTTGCTGGTTATCAATTTTGTGAAATTTTTATTGTTTTTTTGCTACAGCTTTGGTCCCATTTTACTGCTTTCTTAGACCAGGTTTTGGTCTAGTTTTTTCTACTGCTTTAATTCAGTTTTTACTGAGTTCCGGTTCTAGTTTTGATAGATATTTTGGTGAAGTATGTCCTGAAGTTTTGTCCCAGTTTTAGCAGTTGTTTAGTTGTAGTTCTGGTTGTTGTTTAGTCTAGAGATTGCTGCAATTTTGATCAAGTTTCAGGTACATTTTTTTGCTACAATTGTTGTCCTGTTTTGGCAGCAGTTTTGGCTATGGTCTGTTGAGGTATTGTTGCATCTTTTAGTGCAATCTTAGTTTTAGTTTTGATTGCTTTCTCTGCTTCTGCTGTTGCCTCTGCTATCTATGATGAAAAAAAGTCAAGGAATGCTGGGAAACCACAAAAAATGGTCACGAAAGACCAAGGTCAGTTGTTAAGTAGTCATAGTGGATTCCTACTACTTGTATATTGTTATTGATAGATTTATTTGTAGTTTTTTCAATTCTGCACTTCTTTGTGATCAAATATCTGGTGCTTTTCTGCAAGACTGTTTAATTGGACATTAGTGAGATTGTATTGCTTTTAAATTGATTCGTATCTCTGCTTTCATGCTTGCAGTTCTTCTTCTTTTTATTTGTTCAACATACTGCATTGTCTTTGTAAATTATTGTTGTTTGTACAGACAAGAACAGAGTTTATTTGGATGTCACAGAGATACTTTAAAATCCTACTTTTAGAGCATGACTACACGAGAAACAAGAGAGGGTGGAGGGGTTTATTGTACCATTTAGTCTAATTACTATTTCTAAAATTTGAATCTTTTCATAATGCGTCTTACACTTACCCTTTATCATTGACTCTTGCAGCCTAAGCTGTTCGCACTCTTCTGCTTTATAAACAAATTACTCTTTCAGACTCTATCATAGCTGCTTTTCATTAATCAGATCTCAGCCATGTTAAGATAACTTTGGCCGAAGCTAACATTAAGATAGTTATACTCTTATCCTGAACTTTTGAAAATGACAAAGTATTACTTTACCTATATGGCATCATTTGGAGTCACATGTTGCTCAAGATGTAGATGTGTTTTGTTTTGCTATTGATTTTGAGTCTTCTGTTTAATGGTCTTAACAGGCAGGACATCTTCATGCTTCTCTTGATAAGCTAGTTAACTCTTTTCTTTATTGATAAAGATTTGTTCAGGTACTGGTGGCAATCCTTTTTTAGAGGAACTGGCAGCAGAGGTGTAACATCTTACAGCCTTTTCTTTGTGAGATCCTTCAAGGGCAATCCAATTAGTTAGAAACTCTTTTTATTCATTGGATCCAGAAATTTATTTGTTTGCAAATACGTTACTTTTTTTGTTTCCAGCAAATAACACGTTACTTTTATTTCCTTGCAAATAAATCTCTTTTATAGCCCATCAATTTTATGCGTTCAGCTGTCTCTTTATGTTCCGCAATTTCTTGTATTTAACCCCCGCTTCATCCACCAGTTTCATAACTTAATATCATCGCACAACAATCTTAATCTCCCTTTCAAACTCAATTTCTAAGAAGCTCCATAGGTAGGCTCAAGGGATCAAGCTTAGTTCCTCCTTGCGATCTAAAGTCCTTTAAGCGTTTTGAGGTATGTAGAAATGTCTCTTGCTCACTTTCCTGAATATTCTCTTTTATGTTTTGTAATCTGCTTCCCTCCACACGGTTTGGTATTGTTAACTTGGTGCGTGGATTAGGAACTTGGTGTTTGTATATATAAAGAATTTTCCCGGGTTGCCTAAGTTGTTTTGTGAAGTTCTGTAAAGCTTGAGTCTGGGAATAGAGTCAAAGCCCATGTTAGGCATCCCTGCAAAACCGAGTTTCTGTAATTGCTATGATTTCAAAGGTCCATAATTGTCGCAAACTAACTACCTTGATGCTAACGGATTTTGTCTTATGTTGGGTTTCTCTCTATTTAAGGCTACTGAACTAATAGATATTGATTTTAGGTTGCTCTGTTTTTATTTCATGTCGTAAACTGGTGATATGTTATTTGGTTGACGCTCTATAGTAAACTATGTTGGCTTATTGTTCTTGCCTGTGATATGTGTCTGTTGGTTATAGTGGTCCAATTAGGATTAACGTTTACAAGCATGATTCCCTTTGTAAATGTGTTTTAGTTGATTATCACAAAGTTGCGAAGCACTCATTATAGCTTCAACAGTTACAGCGATGCTCCAGGGATTTTCCCAGACTTACAATTAGAATCCTATTTAATACTTAAGATCTGTTTCTGGACAGATTTAGTTACTCAGCAATTACACCATGTATAAATTACTATCTTTCTAGTTAACTCCTAAACATAATCTCTCGAGAGTTGTGGAAATCATGTTGATGAATCCTTAACAGAATGTTTTTAGCTATTCTGAATGTTATGAAAAGGTATCAATTTCATGAATACAGAAAAATTGAATTCCCAACTTGAGGCCAAAAAGGGCCAAATTATGTATATGAGCCTAAAAAGGCTAAATAACGAGCATGGGCCTAATATAGCCAACACTTTGAATATAAATAAATAAGATAACCTCATGAGCATAAGGCAGTTAGTTAGCTGACCGTGAAGGCATAGATTTAAAAAAAACAAATGCCCGAAACTATGTTTGCCGACATAGGATAGAGATTATTCTGTAAATAGGATGACTCTTTTTTTTTTTCATGTGTCCCGAAAAGGGGCTAACCATGGTTACTTGCTAGCAAATCATGTCATGTCACGTCCTATGCCCGTCAAGGTATAGGATGGCTTAGCTGATCGGGCCGAGATCAGACTCCATGGTTTATGACAGTTCACTACTTTCTCCCACAAATAATCAAAGGAAATAAATTTACCTTAGTCAATTATAAGATTATTTTATATTCTTATTCCCTTCCGTTTGTCATTTATTGTCTCTTGCTATACTATCCTCTTGAAATGATTTTAGATATAAATACTTTCCACGTATTGACCACCTTTGGCGCTACATCGTTTCATGATGTAGGTATAAGTGCTCAAGTTCGCGGTCAAGCATCTCATTAGGATCTCTATCTTCTACTATTGGTGAGCCTCTTTCCCACCAGGAGGCCGGACGAGCTATGATGATATTATTATATATTTTCTTTCCTTTCAGTATTGGTACTTATTAGAGGCTTCACAAGCTGGCGTAGTTGTCAAACAAACTTTGTAATTTCCCGCCTTCATTTATCATAACTATTGGTATTATTGGACATAATGCGGTATTAATAAACTTGGGTGAAGTTTTATCTCTTGAGAAAATCATCATTGAATTCTATGTTACTTCCGCTTTATCCATTTGCATTAGAAGTATGCTCGGTTGATATGCCAGAACGTTCGCTCATACTAGCTACAGTATCGGGTGCGTGCCACGTCCAGGGCCTCGGCCCGGGTCGTGACAAGAGGAGTCGATGGAAGAAATTGCAAATTCTCTAAAAGGTTTAGATATGGCTCTCATAACAGTAGGAATGACTGTTGGTGTTGTCACATATCCATTCAGCTTTGAAGGACATAAACGATCCGTGCAGGCAGGTGTCATTTTCGTCTCCTTGGGAAATTGTGACTCACTTCTTTTCCAGATCTTTTGGGATTTTTTTTTCTGCTCAACATCAATTAGAAAAGGTTGAAGCATGTTAGATTATTCCAACTAAAAAAAAGGAAGGAGGATATTCAAGGCGATAGAAAAGTTGCAAGAAAATAAAAAACCAACTATTGAAAAGGTTTTTTTTCCCGGTTTTGGCTTAACTAACTGCGTTAATGTCCAGAAAAGGGAACCTTAAAGCTTTTAGGAAGATGCATTTCCATTTCTATTGATTACCGAAAACATGATTGATGTGGAAGAGGGAATGAGCTGAGGATGAAGGGAATGAAGATAGTATTGAGTTGTATAATGACGAGTTTATAGATGAACTATTGAGATGCACTAGAAACTTATATTTTTCCTTGATGAATCTAGCGGTATCAAGTACTTTCTAAGAAAAAATTGTTCACATGCTCAGGCCTAAACAAGATACTGACTTTTCTAACTAGCTGATTTTCTTTTCTGTGCCAACGTCTTTGTTCATGGCTATTGTGAAAATCAAGCATAGCAGCTGGATCATTCATGATCAATGGAGAAAATGTGAAAGAGAAAGTCAATTTTATCGAACCATTAGCTTTACATTGTTGTTGTAGCTCTTATTTATGGACAGATGTGGAGTTGAGTGAGCTTTAACACACTTCTACATAGCTCATTGCCAGCTCAGCATAACTGACTAACAACCTAACAACTTGCACAACAACCTAACAACTAACTCTATAGCTGACCCGCCAATTAACCAACTAACTAACTACTTCATCAATGTAACAGCAACTCTATACATTTGCATATACTAACTGTGATCTTCTACATGTTGAAACACTCCCCTCAAGCTGCAGGGTGCATTATGTTAAGCACACCAAGATTGCCTAACAAGTGTGTATGTTATGCATGACTTAAACCCTTGGTGAGAAGATCAGCAACTTGTATTAAGCCATTCTTGATCTTGTCCCTGATAAAATGGCAATCTATTTCAATGTGTTTTGTCCTCTCATGAAACACAAGATTATTGGCCAATTGTTTAGCTGAATTACTATCACTGAATACTGGAATGGGCAGGATAATGGGATTTTTGAGTTCCTGAAATAATCCAATTAGCCAGGTTATCTCTGCAACTACTGAAGCCATGCTTCTGTATTCAGCTTCAGCAGAACTTCTGGAGACAGTGTGTTGCTTCTTGGACTTCCAAGAGATTAATGAGCCACCAAAGTGAATAGCATAGCCAGTAATTGAACGTCTAGTGTTAGGGAAGGCAGCCCAATCTGAATCACACCAACAAGTAAAAGTAGCAGAAGGATCAGCTTTCAACTAAATGCCTTGACCTACTGAACCCCTGAGGTATCTGACTACCCTAGTAGCAGTCTCCCAATATGAGTGCTTGGGATGTTGCATGAACTGGCTAAGGGTTTGGGCAGCAAAGCTGATATCAGGTCTTGTGATAGTAGCATACATGAGCTTGCTTATCAGTCTTTGATAGGAGGAAACATCAGACAAAAACTCATCTCCTTGTACACCTATAGACTGATCATATTTAATAGATGTCAACCTGAGATTGGATTCTAAAGGAGTGAAGGCAGGCTTTGAACCACTAAGACATATATCTGAAATTAACTCAAGAATGTACTTTCTTTGCTTTAGTATCACTCCAGAAGTTGATCTCAGGATCTCAATACCCAAGAAGTACTTGAGATCACCCAAGTCCTTCAGTCTGAACTGCTTATGCAGCTTATCGTTAGTAGCATTAATAAAAGTATTTCTCCTACCAGTAATGAGTAGGTCATCAACATACACCAAAACTATCACTGTATCAGCACCTTTATGTAAAGTAAACAGAGAATAATCATGAGCACTCTGTGTAAAACCAGCCTCAAGTGATGCATTAGTGATTTCAAGATTTCTTCAGACCATATAGTGACTTAAGTAACTTGCAAACTTTATTCTCACTCTGTCTTCTGAACCCCTTTGGTAGTTCCATATACACCTCTTCTTCAAGATCACCTTGCAAGAATACATTATAGACATCCATCTGATGGAGAGTCCAGCCTCTAGATACTGCTACATCAATTACACACCTAACTGTGACCATTTTGGCAACTGGAGAGTATGTTTCATGATAGTCTAGTCCTTCTTGCTGGCTATACCCCTTGGCTACTAATCTTGCTTTGAATTTTCTACCTCCCCATTAGCAAGGTATTTTATTTTGTATACCCATTTAGAACCCACAGTATTCTAGCCCTTGGGCAAGTCAATAATAATCCATGTATTGTTAGCCTCTAATGCTTCAATTTCCAACTTCATGGCTTCCACCCATCTTTCATCCTTTACAGCTTGCTTAAAGTGTTGGGGTTCAGTCAAATTGGAGAACTTTGATATGTAGCATTGATAAGAAAGACTTGTGTTCTTGTAAGACAAGCTATTGGCTAACGGATGCTTACACCTTTGACTCTTAGAAGTATCAACATAGTCATGCATCTACACAGGTGGTCTCACAACTCTAGTAGGCCTGCTGGTAGAAGGTTGAGTCAGAGGGAGGTCAGGTGGAATAGCTTCTCTATCACTTGTGCCATGTGCATCTAGACCAGGTGTTGCTATATCAGCCAGAACAGCATCTTTAATGGAATAATGGTCATCTGGAATCTCATCAGAAAAATCTTCATTTGTGGAGTTTAAAAATTCATTGATATTTTCACCAGCTTTGGAAGTTGTTGCAGGTTGTGACTTCTTCTGTAATGGATTAAATGGAAATGTCTTCTTGGAATACAACATCTCTACTAACAATCAACTTTTTGGAGTGCAAATCCAAAAGCAGGTATCCCTTTTGAGACTTTGAATATCCTACTAACACAGCAGACATTGCTCTTTCAGAAAACTTGTCACTTCTGGGAACAACTGTGACATAGCACAAACGTCCAACCACCCTTAAGTGAGATAGTTTGGGATCCTTGGAGAACAACATATGGAATTGGATTTTACCACTTAGAATTGATGATGGTAACCTATTCATAATGTATACTGTAGCCGTCACACACAATGCCCAATACCTAATTGGTAAATGAGATTGGAACTTCAAAGCTCCAGCCATGTTTAGTATCTGTCTGTGCTTCCTCTCCACAACTCTATTTTGTCGTGGAGTGTGAGGACAACTAGTTTGATGCAAAATACCCAAAGACTGAAATAATGCATGGCATTGAGAATTAATAAACTCAATCCTATTGTCAGACCTTATGGTCTTAATCAACACTCTAAATTGTGTCTTGATCATAGATATGGAGTTCTTAATAGCCACTATAGTTTCAGACTTTAATTGCAACGTATGTACCCAAGTGTACCAACTATAGCCAGAAAATAGTACTTATTATCATAGGTAGCAGTTTTATAAGGCCCTAAAGGTCCATATGTACAAGATCAAAACATGTAGAGCATCTTGAAGTACTATGAGGGAATGATAATCTTGTTTGCTTAGCTAGTGGGCAAACTGTACATTTATTCATTCAGTATATCTACATCATTATGACCCTTCAAAAAATCTAATGATATCAGAACATGTGAAGCTGGATGTCCAAGTCTTTGGTGCCACAGTGTGCAACTTGGAATAGAAACTTCTGAAACTAACTTGTTGTGCTTGAAGTTAACTCATTGTGCTTCAGTACTTCACTGGAATTAGCTTTCCACTCTCCTCTAAGAATGTAAAGGCCAGCCTCCTATCTACCAATCCCCTTCACTTTACCTTTGAAGAGGTCCTGAAACACATAAAAATCAGGATAGAAGGCCACAAAACAGGAGAGCTCCTTGGTTATCTTAGAAACAGACAGTAAATTAAGTCTGAAGTGTGGGACAAAGAGAACATCCTTGATCACACCATCTGCAAACACATAAGCCTCTCCAATATGTGAAATGTTTACTTCATCACCAGTAGGATGGTGCAATTTGTCCTTTTGACCTGATACTAAGACTGAACTATTTCTAAACATGTGTTTATGTACAGCCACATGATGTGTAGCCCCTGAATCCACAATCCAATTGTCAGAACAAGTATTGGACAAAAAACAAGTGGTTATACTTGTCATGTTGACCTGTTTCATGTCCTTGGTTTTTTTGTTCAGCATACTCATAATTTGAGTGTACTCTTCATCTGTGAAGGTGTGAGCTTTTGCCAGTGGTGCAGTTCCTTGATCATGGCTTGAACTAGCAACATCAACTTGTCCTGCTACCACATTATCTGTTTGAGAAGGCTTGTTGGCTATGTTGTTGCCACTTCCATATGAGGAATAGCTGTTATTATTACCACTACCATATGGCCTGGGATTAGCAGTAATGTACCCTTGCTTCTTTTTATTCTTCCAATCAGTAGGATAGACAATCAGTTTGTAGTAACTCTCTTTAGTATGACCTGATAGATGACAATAATCACACTTTCTGACTTTGTAGTTAGTACCTCCCTGTCCATAACCATAAGATCCATAGTTTTGATTCACCTGCATAGCTAGTGGTTCTGACCTATCACGTCCAGCAAGCATGCAAGAGGAATGTTGGATCTCATCCTCAACAAGCATGGCATAAGCTTGATTGAGAGTAGGAGTGACCCCCTTAAGTAAAATTTGCCTTCAAGCTTGATCATAAGACTCATTTAAGCCACTCAAAAACTATAAGTCTCAATTGACACATATGATCTGAATATTCCTTAGACTTAGGGCAGTCACAGCTAGGATTAGGAACTAACACATCATACTCACTCCACAAACATTTCAATTTGGTGAAATAAACTGAAATTGAAACAATACCTTGAGACAACATATTCATTTCACGATGCAATTGATAAATACGCATACGATTCACCTTGTCAAATCTCTCTTTCAGATTTTCCCAAACTGCACAAGCATTCGTAGCATAAACAATACCAGACAGTAGATTCTCACTTACTGTGTTCATAATCCAAGATAAAACAATCGCATTACATGTCTCCCATTGCTCATGAAGTTCCTCCCTATATGATTCCTTGTTGCAGGATCCAGTAACAAAACCAAATTTCCTTTTTCCTAATAGTACAATTCGCATTGAAAGACTCCACAAGTTATAATTTTCTGAACCAGTGAGTTTGATGGGGACGAGTACAGTATTAGAGCTATCTGAAGTGTTGATAAAAAGAGGGTCACTTTGATCGATCTTAAGAGTCATAGATGAGTTGTTTGAAACAATAATGAATTGCAATCAAGAAGTAGAAGCCGATAACAGAGATAACACAGCAAACGTGAAGAAGAAGAAGAAGCCAATAACAGAGATCGCAAAATGCTTTAACAGATATCGCAAAATGCTCAGAAATTTACAGATAATGGAATGAGAAGTCAACTGAATCTTCTCAGTACTAAGCTCGTGGCTCTGATACCATGTGAAAATCAAGCATAGCAGCTGGATCATTCATGACCAATGGAGAAATGTGAAAGAGAAAGTCAATTTTATCGATCCATTAGCTTTACATTGTTGTTGCTCTAATTTATAGACAGATGTTGAGCTAAGTGAGCTTCTACACACTTCTACACAGCTCATTGCCTTGCATAACAACCTAACAACCAACTCGATAGCTGACCCACCAATTAACCAACTACTTCATCAAGGTAACATTAACTCTATACATTTGCATATACTAACTATGATCGTCTTCATGTTGAAACAGCTATGTTTTCTTCTGTCATCCATAGTCTTTCATGTTTCTAATTTGAAATTATTAACCTACAGGCTCTGGAAGCAATTAAAAATCTTCAAAAAAATGTTGACACTCTTATAGTTATTCCCATTGATAGTCTACTAGATATTGCCGATGAGCAGACACCACCACTTCAAGATGCTTTTCTTCTTGCGGATGATGTATTACGTCAAGGTGTCCAAGGAATATCTGATATAATCACTGAGTTCCTTCGTCAAAAGTCAGTATGTCTTTCCTTTTCATGATGCAGACACTCGCCGATGCAAAAAGATGCATATTTCTTCTATTATGTTTGTTTTTTGTACTACATATTTTCAGAAGTTACATCTGTTTAATATCATAGCAGAAGAGTTTTCCCATTAAAAAGGTTAGCAAATGTATGTATTTGCAATGTACCATGTTAATAGCATTATTGCAGTATGCATTGTTAATATAGATATAAAATGAACTACTCCTTCTGTTTGTAGATTCCTGGGCTTGTGAATGTGGATTTTGCTGATGTTAAGGCAGTGATGAAAGACTGGAAATGCTATGCTCGGAGTTGGGGTTTCATCAAGAACCGAGCTGAAGAAGCCGCCGAACAAGCTACTCTGGCCCCTCTAATTGGGTCATCAATTCAGTCTGCAACTGGGGTAGTATATAACATTACGGGAGGAAAAGACATAACTTTGCAAGAAGTGAATAGGGTGTCTCAGGTGATGAATATTGTTCTTTTCTTTGGTTCTTTCTTATTGTTCATATCCCGAGAATAATAAAGTAATAAAGAAACCTTCACCTTTCTTTGAAAAGCAACAAAGATATCAGAAATAATGGCAATATTTCTCGTAAGTTGGTACCAGCATATTTGGTGCTGTTGTTGATGAACGCTACAATGGAGAAATATGCGTGACAAAAATTTTCAAATGGTTTCACCCAGTCGCTTCAGAAGACGCTTCTATCGACCCACGAGGAGCAAAGCTAGTTGAGAAAGGGTAAGGAATCCAAGAAAGCATGGCGTCACCTGTTACCCGGAGATCATCTAACTCACCTTCCACAGCATCAAGATCACCTAGTCGTAGGTTGTTCTTTTAGCTCATTATATTGGTTTTTTACAGCTTTGTCTCTCTCTCTCTCTCTCTCTCTATCTATCTATCTATCTATCTATCTATCTATCTATCTCTCTCTTCTTAGTTTCTTCCTTTGTATTTACACGTTTCATTGAAGGGGGGAACTGATTGGTGTTTGCGTTTGGTTGTAAAGATAGTGATTATTCTTTTATCATATGTACTCTCACTCCGCTGAGGTCTATAGTGAATGTCTGTACAGCATGTTTTATGATGATTACAGTAAGTCAACTAAGACACTTACCCAAATGGATCGGCAGCAGAGGCAGATCTAAGATTTAAAATTTTTGTGAACCTCTTTTTACTTATTTGATTCTTGACAAATTATTTATACATACTAAGTGAAGTTCGTAACACAATACTGGGTTTGGACCGAAGCTACAAACTTATCTAAGATGTGCAGGTAACTGCAATCTGTTCTTATTTCATATTTCCATATCCCGACCAAAGTTATGAATCTTAATCATCATTTCTGAAGGAATTAATTTTATGATAAGGGGTGAAAGTAGAAAATGTAGGAGATAGTAAAATGTTAAAAACATATTACCCATAAATGTAACCAATATAGTTGCCTTTCATTTATGCAAATCACCTTCCCATTACAACTGCAAGAAGAGAATCATAAACAGAATGGCAACTCTGCAAAAGGTGCAAAGGACAATATACTGAGAGTACTAGACCTACTGATTTACTTATTTTGGTTTAGCAGTTTCCTATTAATGAAACAAGTTGTCCAACGTGTTTGAACATGCTAAAACAGTATGAGACAAAGATTTTCACATGGAAAACACTCGACTCAATAAGGTGTAAAAAACCACGGCATGTACCTCTACAAGATTTTATCCCAAACTTCTTATTTTGCAAATTTTGTGGCCTCAAGTAGTCAGAAGATCTAATCATCAACGGACAAGCTGCAACATCTCCAATGTCAAAAATTCCAGGTATGCTTGGTTCAGAACAAGCTGTCCACCTGAATTTCAAATATCGAAGTGTAATAATTTAGAATTAAGATCAAGCTCTTACCTTCTGAAGGTATGTTAATAGGAAGAAGCATCATCAGATTTCTCAGGTTTTCCCAGAAACAACACTAGAAGGATTAAATTCACAGAAGATTCAACATCATTTGGAACAATTAAAAGATCATCTTTAATACTGGAACCAACTTCCTCTTTGGTGTTACTACAGTCCGTCATTGTCAAGCGCCATAAGAGCTCTGATGATCAGGAGTAATAAGCCAGTTATAACCTTGTCACTCTTCAATTACAAAACTGAATGATGTCTTTGGAAAAGGAACTTCAAAGGTAAAGGAAAAAAGCCACACCCCAACTATAAAAGCTTACCGATCATTCTAATTCATCTGAGGGTACCGTCTTATTGGGATCAAGTTGAGAAAATTCAACCATAGGGGGCATGATTATACTCAAGTAAGGAAGCACATCCTTGAGCAAGCAGGACATAAGAAGATTCAACAAGAATGTCATAACTAAAATTAACACAGTCGAACATCAACTACTTGCAATATGAATACTCCAGATATAACAACCCAACAATAGATATGTATTATCTGCGGGAATTAAATCAAAATACCAAAGCCAACCATAAAATTCGAAAATATATCAAAATTGTATAAAAAAATTAGGATTGACAGGTAATAAACCTTCAAAGTAACACAAAAAATCTATCAGCGTCATATAAGACTAATTTTACAGTAACTGCAAATGAAACATCTTATAATGCCTACTTGTTCATGGGTGGTAGATTTACCAAATTATTATGTATTATCCATAAGTCATTCTTCTGGTATGGAAGAAGTAGGATCTGGATGGATAGTAAATAACAAATAACCTCCATACTTCATCGCAGACTTAATCTTGCCTATTAAGAAATAGAACACATAATATAAATAAGAAAGGGAAACTGATGTCCAATGAAGCAGTAATACAAAACCAAGCAAGAGGCAAGAATCAGATAACCTTGACATAAGATTCAAAAGTAGTTGTACAGCGAAACAGAGACTTCTCCATACCCGCCATGCAAAATATCCCCCACCCCCCACCCCACCCCCCACAAACCCACAAAAGGAAATTAAAACCTAAAGATTACAAGCACATAATACCTTTAACAGTTCTAAAAATGAGCCAAAGAATTATGTGGCTTATGGTTCTGGACCATATTCAGAAAAAAGAAAACCTGCAAAGAAGAGGCTAACTCTCTATACCTGGTGATCTCGCATTGGATTCCAGTCATGCTCCATAAATACAAGGTATCAGCTGATGTCAAGTTCAAACCAAGCCCACCAACTGAAAGAAGTATTCATACATAAGCACAAGTCTTCAACCACAGAAACCATGCCAAAATGTAGAATCATACCATGTGTAGTAAGGAGTAAAACGTCTATAGTAGGATCCGAATTGAATGCTTTCACAATGTCAAAGCGCTTTTCTGGTTCAACTGATCCATCAAGCCTCAAATAAGTAACACTGCTCAAAAACGGAGAAAAATCTCTTTAAGTACTGAATGTCAAAGCAAAAGGAACTGACAAATACTTCCAAGGAAGCCTTTGATTAAAAAGGTTCATGACTGATCCTCTACCACCTGCTTTTTTTGGTTCCAAGACCTTCACATATGCACTAGAAAAACTATCAATCATGAAAGTCAAGATTTGGAATACAAAGTCCCATTATATCCCCGAGACGATCTTGAATACCGAAAATAATTGGAAGTTACCAAAAGAATTTAGAGGTGTGACAGATCATAGAAATTGCTTACATGAAGGACGTTACTTTCCAGGTTTAACAAAGTAACATGGTAGAAGGAGGTGAACAAGAGGAAACAGAAGGAGGAAAGAGACAAGAAGAAGAAGAAAAACATTCTCAAGTCCGGGACCAAGGTTCAGAAGATCACCAATCCAAAGACGCTCAGAAAGATTGCTAAATCTAAGCAGAGGAAGCTCTTCAAGGTTGTTTCTAACCAAAACAATTAACTAGTCCTCCTCCTCTCTAGCTACCTTATACCCTTCAAAATGTACTCTCTTTTGCAATGAGATTATGATACTCATATCTAGTTTTTATAGCCTGCTGCACCATTTAATTTATCAGTTATGCTTGCTGCAATACCATTCTCTGTTGATGCGTAATGTTATGATCGGAAAGCTGTTTCTTAGAATTGTCAATTGTGTTTTTGGCATGATGGTGTACCTGATATGGCGAGATAGAAACATCATTAGATTCAAGCAAGGCACCACCTCCCCAGACAGACTATGCAAGGAAGAGGCTCGACACATACACATCAGGGGCAGTAAGATCAAGACCTGGCAGAATGAATTACAAAAGTTGCAGCACTACCCCTAGGAGCAGTTCGAATTGATGAAATTTTTTTTTTCAGTTCATGCAGATAGGCTTGCATGAGTTAGCTTATTAGATAAGTGAATGGTCAGCATTCACTGGCTTTGTAATGAACAATTTTTGGTGAAATAGAATTGACTGTTAAAAAAAAAAAAATACAGTTTCAAAGTGACCAATAGTATTTAAGTGTATCTTCAAGTATTTTTTTTTAAAGTGTATCTTCAAGTATTTAAGGTAAAGTAATGTAAGATTTGAAGGATGCCCTCTCAAATTGGAAAGGTAGAAGTTACATAAATTCACTATTAACATTGCTATAATGTTCGACTCAAAGTTGCACCAAAGTTTTCAATTTTACAACAGACAAAAGTCAACATTAGCAATAAAAAAAATAGATGGACATGTACACAGCTTTCCTAATAAAATGACTATCTGGAATCTGACTCACCAAATGATCAGTATAAGTCAATTCATACTATTCAGCGAGCTGATATTTCTCCTGCTAAAGTATGTCTACTATACTGATATCAGATGCAAAACAAGACAAACAGAACACATTTTTTTTCTGAAACAAAATATGTAAAGCTAGACGCATAACGTACAACAAGCTACGCTGGGCGAGGTAACAAGTGAATAGAATTTGAACAACACTAGATTCTTGTATTTACAAAACCTGTTGATGAAAGAACGCATTACATGCACAAACACGCATTTTGAATGTTTGTAGATTAGCACATTACAGACTCCATCTGGACATTACACTCCATCTGGACTCCATACATATAAACATAAGAAAATGCTAACTTAGAAAATGCGCGGCTGAACTTAGAGTTGATAATGGATAATGATCAACTCAATCCATATTTCATCTCCTTTTTATCTTTAAGATTGCGTGATTACACACTTCTACAGGAATGCATATAAATTAATAAAAAACAGCACATACGCATACAGAGAGCAAATTCAAGCAGCAATTTAACCAATCGCAACAAATTTGATCAATTAAATCAACAACGAACGAACAAAATCACTCATGTTAATCGTTACTTCACACCTAAATACTCAGAATTAAGCATAAGAAAAACTCAATTTCATCTATCCACGAAAAAAAATCACAAAAATGCACATTAAATTTACAGTTGATTCTAGCCGATCCGAATTGCATCAACTCGTCACTTCAAACAAATTTATCATCTGATTACACTCATTTACTCATCCTTACTTCACTATAAACACATTTGAGCACTCAGAATGAAGCACAAAAAAACTACTCAATTTCATCAATTCATAAAAAATTCCAAATTGCAACAAATCGTAGAAACAAAACAATACGTACAGAGTCACCAGTCTGAATCAATCTTATCAACTCAATCCATTTCAAAACAACATTCATCACATGATTATACACTTATACCAAACAAATGAACACACACAAAAAAAACACTCAATTTAATCAAATTCATATTAAATCACGAAAATGCCAGTTAAACTTACAGTTCAATTATTTCATTCTGATCCAAATTGCAACAATCTCATTCACCAAGCAAAAAATTGATTTTGAATCCCACAGAGAGAAAAATCTGAATATCCCTGGCACCATTAAATCATTTTTGAAGCGGCACCAGTAAATCCCACAGAGCTCACCACCGGCAGCTCACTACCAGATCGTCTCCACAGCTCACCACCGGCGACTGTAGCGATTGATTGTAGAAATTGTCGATGTAGCAATTGTAGCGAAGAGAAGCTAATAGATTCATTGTCTCCACGGCTCTAATCGATTAATTGTCTCTACGTTCGTCTCCACAAAATGAGAGTACTGTATAGTAGGTTTAAGCCGCTCCAAAAGCTTCGTTAAAATGTTCTTTTTATTTTTTGGACGGACTTAATGAATTTTTTTTTTTTTTTTTTTGTGAAAATGGAGGGAATAAAATGAGCTTGCTGTAGCTTTTTTTATTTTATTTAGCTATTGCAATGCTATAGCTTATTTCATTTAGCTATTGCAATACTTATGGTTAAAAGTAATGATTATAGTGTTAAATTATATCTAATAGAATAATTATTTTTGATAATACTTGAAACCGTTGCAATAGATCATCTATTGCAACGCTTTGTTAACCATCGCTAAAAAAATTCATTATCATAGGGTAATTTTTAGTAGTGTCTCCATCTTTAGCACCCACTGTTGTGGCAGACATATCAGTAGCAACTAAAGCAATTGTGAAAAAAAAAAAAAGATAGCTCTTTATGTATGTATATATGTTGATCTTTTGTTATAAGAAAAATATATTTAGATAAATACGCATGAATCTGATATATTGACACGTAATTAAACACATAAAAAATCATAGAAATACACATAAAAATAATTAAACTAAATAAGTAAAGGGTATTTTTATAAACAAATAATATATTCTTAAAAATAATGCAATGCATATTATTTTTATTTAAACAAACCAAACAACCACTAAAAAACAACATGAGGATAACTAATTTCAGAACATCTAATCCTAACATAACTAATCTCAGCATATATAACTTATCCTTATATTTATCTGAAGTAACAAACTTCTATTTCTTTATTTTTATACATGTGATTTTTTTTCTCTAGAAGTACTCTTGCAAATTGAACTCTTTGAGAATTTTTTCATTGAATCAGTTGTGCTTACTTATTTCAATGGCCTCTTGTCAATCATCAAAACTTCACAAGTAATAACATGTTGCAATTTAGTTTGTCAATTATCAAAACTTCACAAGTAATAACATGCTGCAATTTAGTTTGTTAGGATCATAAAGTGCTACAAGTTGACAAAAAAAACTATAGATTTAGCATTTTTTGTATTATTTTAATTTAGAACACAGATCAATCTATTCAATGTTATTCTCGACGTTCTCATATTTTGGGAATGATAAATAATGGTATCATTACTTTTATTTACACTCAATTTTTTTTCAGAATAATTATTCATTGAAAGATCAGAACTATATGGAAGTCATTTTTCTGAGTTCTAAGAAAATTAATAAGAAAAAAATATTTCTCAAAGTATTTTAATCAATCAAGCATAAAAAATCGAAAAGTATTTCCCTTCCTAACATCTATAATCTATATTTATATATATATCTATAATCTACAATTTATAATCTATAATATATTAAAAGTGAAAAAGTGATTCGAACTTTTTACCCTTCATTAAAAGTCTGAGCAATAAATAAAATTTTTTTCACCTTTTTTTTTTCTCAATTTATTATTTACTCCTAAAAATATATGGATATAATTTAAGCATTCCTAAAATATATGAGATAGAAGGACTTTTGATATATATGAAAAAAAATAATCAGTAGAATATATATGGAATCCTAATTAAATAAATATACTAAAATTTCAATATAAAGATTCAGTTTCTCTTTTTAGTATTTGTATAGTTTTTTAGTTGTTTTTTAATTTTTTTTTTTTTTTGTCCATGTCAATTTTTTGTGCATTGAGATGCCACTTCATAAAAATTGGCTTTTATTTCAGCTTTATTCGTTTAAAAAAAATTCTTTTCATGTTATCTACGTAATATTTTTTTTCTTTATATTTTTCTTTCTCTTTCAAACTTTATCATGTTTTTGTCTTTCTTTTAGGTGTAGGAAATCTTTAATATTGACTTTTTTATTCCCCTTTTTGGTTTAGAACCCCCCTCCCCCGCCTCTCCCTCTCTCTATATATATTATGTCAAAGTTATTTTTCTAGTTTTAAGAAGTTTTCTTTTATAGTAGATGTTAATGTTTGTCTTATTATTTTCTCTTATGTTTTTCACCAGGAATATATTATTCATATATTTTATTAAAATTGCAGGTTCTTGAAGTGAGTTTGTGTAGAGGTATGGTTTTCTAAACTTTTAGACTGATTTGAAGTTTCCAATAATAAATAATGTATTTATGATGGATAATTGCAAATTGAGAAACTTATTTGTTAGTTTTCTTTATAAAATTTTATATACAACTAATAATTTGAAATTGACTTATTTATAATTTTGAACAAATTATTTGGATCGTCGCATAATGAAATTGTCTTATTTATAATTTTGGACCAATTATTTGAATCATCACATTCACGAAAAATTGGTAGCTCATTCTGAATTCGTAATAATTAGTAATTTTATTAATTTAAGATTTACTTTATCTATGCTTTAAGGGTAAAAATTATGTGTACTATGTTCTGAGAATTATTCCTGGGATTAAATATTTAGGAGATTTGATTTTTATTTATTAGTTGTCTGGCTTATCATTAAAAAACTTTCATCATTGGTTGTTGTTGTTTGCTTAGGTACAAAGAGGCCATCAACAATTTTGAGAATTGCTCCTTGTGATTTGAGGTAAATTTGAGTATCTTCTCTTTATTTATTTATTTGCATTATAATTTGAACTGTTTGGTATCTGCATTGGAGTTCGACTGGATCTGAATTCACATAAAAAAGTCTCATATTAGAGGTTAAGCGCTTTCTACCAAATTTGACTTGGGACTTATTGTTCAATTCTAAGATTGTCAAGAAATTGAGGCGTAGTACAATAAAGTAATAGTAACTTATATTATGATCAAGAACTATGTCTTTATCGGGTGAACCTGGTGAAAATATCAAAGACATAATATGCAACAAGATAGGAATTGATGAAATACTAAATTCATGTGTACCGACCCATTAATTATATGCATGATATTTTCTTACAAAGTGCTTGCATGGTTTATGTTTAAGTGACTTGCATGGTTTATGGCATTTGAAGCGTAATTTTATGAATGGGCTATTTGAATAAGTGCTCTATCGGTTACTATTGTTCTCCCATCACTTCATGTTTGACCTTACTCTTCCCACCCTATAAACAACCAAAACACAAGCATCCACTTAGTCTAAATTAAAAGGAGTACTAATTTTTAAACTCTGTAAGACATTAAACCTAAAAAATTATCAAAATAAAAAGAACTTGTTAGCTCAATCAGTAATAGGTGCGAAAGAAATTACACGAAAAAGTATCTTTCCATATATATATATATATATATATATATAGCATATCAATATCCTACTTTTTTAGCACACAAAAGAGAAACACGAATTTTAGTTGTTTGTTTTATTTTTTATTTTTTGGTTCGTTTTGAAAAATAATATTTCTTCTCTTTTTAAATACTGTATTTCTAAATTTTCATATAGCATATTTAAAAGTACATGATTAAAGTATATTTTAATATATTTCACATATCTATAACTTAAGGCTATAATATTTAAAGGAGATATTAGAAAATGTATATGATGTTCTTTATTATGTAAATTTTTTGTTGATGTACATTTATTGTTAAATAATGTTATATATATGTGCAAAGCACGTACACCTAAATTAGTAATTTAAAATGGTAATAGAAGAAAGAAAAAAATCTAGTACTAGGAAGTAGGAACCAATATAAAAATGGAAAAAAGAAAGGTGAAAACGAAATAAAAAACACGCTAATTAAGGTGAAAATGACTATAATGGTATAATGTTGGAAGAATTTTTGCCTCTCGTCAACTTATTAAAAAAATGAAAAAGGACATGGGCTAGCCACTTTAAAAAAAAATAAAAAATTACATATATACACATGCTAATTTTGCCTTATTACATTACATCCCATGTTAAAAAAAAAAAAATACAAAAATCTCAAATTAATTACTTAAATCTCTACCTTTTTTATTTTCTCTCTCTTCCTGCTTATACATTCCAAACAATCATATTTTGCTCCAAATTATGCTTCATATTTTTCTCCTCAAATTTTGCTACCTTTTCTCTCCATTTATTTAGTATGTCATCTATGATTATGAGTAATAGCTGTAATTCCAATTTTACCTTCCCTTCTTCCTCACCATTTCACTTCTCCTTAACCACGGATTCCACTTTCTCTACTCGGAATTCATAAACCCAAAATTATTTTTTTCTTTTAAACCAAAAAAATTTAAATTAATCAAATAAACACTCTCAATAACAAAACAAAATCAAATTGAAAAAAACTTTGATTATTATTTTGCGTAATTCTTTTTTTAATTTGAATTTTTTGTTGAAGGAATTTATTATGTATAGATCTTGAACAGTGATGGCTTGAAATATATTCAGATTTCGTACGGCCCTTAAAGGATTGGGTCAATTATGAACTTGTTGGTATTAGACGTTGTGGGTGCTTATTACGCTGTCTTTTTGACCAACTATGGGGGACGAAACTAAAGGCTAAGGCCAAAGAAAATATTTACTGAGATTTTTCCTTTCACTTTTTTGTTAATGATTAAAACAACATATTACTAATTAATCTGACATTATATTTTGAACACATAATATGTTTCCTGTTATGTACCTTTACTTATAAGTGAATCTTACATTGAACTAAAGACTAATACATTTTAAACGTATGTATTACATAACAACATACGTACTGTAAAACATTTATTATTTGTAAAAAAAATTACAGAAATTGTTAATATCATGCACATTTATAATGTATGATGCTATATTATACATTGATACGAATGTATAATCAAATATTATACATTCGTAAGTCTACTGGAATGGCACAGTTTCACTAAACATTGCTTTGAATGTATAACAACTTATTATACATTCAAACGTTTATTGGAAAGATACACATTTATTATACATTTATTTGACTGTATAAAAACATATCATATATTCGTAAATTTACTGGAATGTTACTGTGTATAATTTTTTTTTAAAAAAATTGAATTCAGTTAAATTTTGGTATTGTATTTCTAACCTCATACATGTTAAAAACGTATAATGCTATATCATACATTTATTACACATTAACTATTAATGTACAACATTCTAATACACTTTGCGTTTCAACAATTACTTACTCCTGTAGAGGGTAAGTTACATAGTTAATGTGCATTTATAATCATGTTCTAACTTCAAGTTATGTGGTTACGAACTATGATATAGGAAAAAAGCATAAATTTTTTATACTAATATAAATCATTGATTAAAGAAATTAACATCTATAATCAATAAAAAAATATATATATTACTTGCTCCAGCATTCAAAAAAAAAAACTAATAAAAAATGTTTATACAACCAAAACCATTCAAAACATCCGCACATAGAAAACCATATTATATTCTTCATGATTCCTTTGGAAAGAAATCACAAGTCTTGCGGTTGTGATCGACTCGTCCGCATTTACCGAAATTACTATTGCGTCACTTTTGTATGACGTATCATTAATTTCTGACTCCCAAATTCCAGAATGTCGTAACAATACAGAGATATTCATATTGATTTTACTAGTATTGAAGAACGTATGTAGAAGAAGATTTTAGTAGTTTTGAAGAACGGGTGCAGAAGAAAGTGATTGTTTTTTGGCTTTTCAGATCGTGAATCACAGAAAAAAATATGTCTAACAAATATTTTAAAATTTAAATATCAGTTACATATTCTATCAATAAATGACTTAATGTTGTCTAATTACCGTCTTTAATTAAGGAACTGTAAAATAATTAAAGATTCTCTTACCTTAAATATAGGATTAGCTGTTACATCATACATTCGACCAATGTATAATATGTGATCGAATGTATGAGTATGTTTGCAAAAAAATAGAGCGAGTAAATAACAAGGGATTTTGTGTAATTATTTTCATTATCTGGGGGATTTATATTGTTTGCACTAAAAAAAATGGCCCATGATTGAAAAGGTGGACAACTTAGGTCAATCGGCCCAATTTAATACCCTTTTTTAGCCATTTGGCCCAATTGGGTACATGCAGTCTGTATACTTAAATGATACACTTTTATAACAAATTGATACACTTTTATATTATATTGATACACTCTTTAAAAAAGAGAAAGGAAATTCAATGCAAGCACATGCAGTCCCTATACCCAATTGATAATCTTTTATACCACATTAATAAACTTTTATACTACGTTGATATACTTACAGTGTCCATATACTCAATTGATACTCTCTTATACTAAATTGATACATTTTTAGAATGCATGTAGAAATTATATATAGTCGTATAAAATATGTATCTAAATAATAATTGTAGTTAAAAATTATATAAAATGTGTATAAAAATGCTATAATTATTTATAGAATATGTATATATATATATATATATATATATATATATATATCAAAACTCTATCATTATTATAAATATATATCTTTAACAATTGTATTATATTAAAAGTATATGGTATTGTATTTTATTGTATAAACAAGTAAAATTAAACAAAACAAATAGTATGTTATTTTAATAATGTTGGTGAATGCAAAATAATCTGAAAAATAAAACAATTACTCAATTGTTTAAAAAGAATAAAAATGAGTAGAATCTTTAAAAAAAGAAAAGGACCCCCCCCTCCCCCTCAAAAAAAAAAAAAAAAACAAAAATAAAAATATGAATAATAATAATACAAGTGCTCACATAAAAATAAAATAAAAGTGAAATTCTCCCTTGATACAAAAACAGAAGAAAACAAAATTCAACAAGGAATCCTTAAAAAATAAATACACAACATATATTGTGAAGTACCAAAACAATGGCCATTCAGTTGGAATTAATTTTCCGAGTGGTTGTTTATGGGGGTTTAGAATTTAGGTGCTAGTTTTGTGAAATTATTTTAGTTTTAGGTGTTATTTTTGTCCTTTTCCCTTAAAAAAATCACAAACACGTAATTGGATTTTGATATCTTTTCCTGGATGCTCACACGCCACAAATTAAATATAATTACACTTCTATAAATATTTTAATATTTATAAATTTTGCGTCTAAAATAATGGTATAATATATACCGAATTATTATATCATATCGAAATTTTGATATCATGATTTTAGTATTATGATACTTGATATTATATATAGTATATATTTTAAATTTTATGATATTCGATACGGTATTCAATATTTATAAATGACATATCAAAATATCAAATATCATACTGAAGTATATAATTACATAATAACTTATATATAAATTATTACACAATATGCGACTAAGTATTAATATAAAACTAAACGTTTAGACATTGAAACTTTGATTATTCTATCTTGATTGAAATGTCTTTTTTATGTAATTGATTAATAAAAAAGAGTTCCTCATACATCATTTTGAACATATATTTTACATGTGTAATGTGTTAGTACGATAAAATTGAGACATTTTTTTTAAAAGTTGAATTCATAATACTCTATTATACGAGTATATATAGTCGAAGTTAAATAAAATATTATTAGCTATCACCATACTATAATATACCGAAATCGAACTTCAAAATATCTAACTAATATGGTATGGTAATGGTATAATAATTCTAAAAATCGAATATTGAAATTATCTGTTACGACCCTATTTGGAGTCATGGTGGTACCTACCACATCCCACGGGTAGGTAAGCCGATACTATAACTCAGAGTTATGACAATGGGTTACCTCGGTAAAAACGTTCAACATGGACTATATGTATGAACACAATATATAACAAAAATATTTCACAACTAAGGACAACAATATTCAAACACAAATTTCACGACCTGATAGTATTAATACATGAGCTTCTAAACTTGACAAGAGGAATTTACAATCACATAATCAAAAATATCTTAAATAATCTAATACATTTATCTCGAAAACAAAAGATAAATAAGGATAGAGGGGAAAGAGGGCAACTTGATCTCCAAGAGCTCATCTTGTCTCCGAATAGTCAACTCGCACGAACTACCTCAACGGCGGCAACTAGGACCTGGGTCTACACCAAAAAGGTCCAGAAGTGTAGTATGGGTACCAAAATACGGGTACTCAGTAGGCATAATCGACCGACTGAGCTCAGATATAATGTAAGGACAATATAAAGTAAGACAATAATCTTAAAGTCAAGGGATAGGATCGAACCCGAATCTACTTTGATACCACTGTAACAACATTTATACTACTAAAGCAATAACATGACATACTATCTCTATATACTCCATAATCTCCATAACAACTGAGTATCATTTCAAAAACATAAAGCCATATGCACAATCGCAAAGAATCTACTTTCCATAATCATCATCAACCATCTTTAGAACATAAACAGAAGAACTTACCACGACGTCGCATACCACCGGGAAGTACACGAAAGAGAGCACAACAAAGAACTCATAGACTATTCTCGTGTACAGAGAAGACCAAACTGAAAAGCTTACATTTTCAGCATATAGTAGAATAAAAAATCAAGCTTCACCCTAGGTTAGTATTCCACTACATAAAAGCACACATCCAGATGAACCAAGTAAAAATATTTGATGAGAGTTCAGGCGTTTTAATTTACTTAGTTCGAAATTAAGGTACGTCAAGTCCCACTTCTTAACCCTGAGAATTTCAAGCTTACTAATACATGTCTAGCTTTTACCCAGAATTAGGCTAAGTCATCCATACCTCACCATAAGGGCTTACCAATCCTTTCTAGTTCTATAGGGAAAGTCTCTTCAAGAATCATTCCTAAGTCAACCCAACACCAAGGTCATCTCCTATCTAGGCATTATATAAGTCAATACACTCCTAAGGGTAGAGAAGTATACTATTTATGTCTACTTAGAACAACTATAGTGTTCTCACACTAGTCATGAGACCACAATTAGGTTATCCAATGTCCTACACTAAAGATCAAGTATCATACCTTACAACTCCATGGCCTATAGCAATTACTGAATCCCAAGTTCACCATTTTATCAACTATCATCTGAATTCCCCGCCAATCTCACAAGATATCAATGATTACATTACAAATAAGCTCAATCTATACTACGGGTAAGCCTAACCTACCGTGAATCCAAGCAACTCACGAACCAATGAGCTTTTCCTTTCCTTTCTGAGAAGCTTTTCCTTTCAAACAATGCTATCAACAATATTAACTAAGCATTACAACACGAATGAAAATACCCATTATAGCACCATTGTTCCATGGGTTTCAAATGGACACCAAAACCCCAATTAGGTTTCACCCCTGGGAAGGAGTTTCCAAGACCAACCTATAGCCCAATTATCTTTAAGGAGTTAAAACCCTCAAGTAATTTGAGTCAATCAATCAATTTTGGGGCTACAATTGACCCACAATGATTTAGGGTTTTGATTCAAGAAACCATGAAATCAATATAAAATTAGAGAAATTCTTACCTTAGATTTGTACCAAAAGGATGGATTACACAAGTTACTAAGCTCTTAATCAACCACAAGACCAATTTTTGAGTCACCAATCTCCTATGGATGCTAAGGCTTTTAAATAAATTAAGAATGCCTAAAATCTGCCAAAAAGACCCCTTTTATACTATTTTAGATGGACCCGCAAGGTCAAAACTTGTTTTTGAACTTCCGGGCTCATTCGAACTTCGTTTTTTGTAAACAAACTATGTAATCCCACTAAATTCGACAATCCGGATGCATTGGTGTAGTCGGATTTTTCATACGAGGTTATTTAGACCACTTGTGGATCCCACACCCATATTTTTCTATTTTTGACTTTTTCGACTAATGGGTTGAAATGAGTTCGGGTGCTGTGGGAACCAAACCAAGGGTCTATCTATCCTAAAATTGATATTACATAGCTACTGGCGTAGTCGAAATTTGCATCCAAAATCATTTTATTGAATTTTTTGCTCGGTGGTCATTTGGAATCGACAAAGACTTCAAATTTGAAAAAGGGTTCTAAAAACCAAACGAACCGTCAGGTAACCAAACTATTTATTCCAGCAAGTCACTAATGACTTGGGACGGCTATGGAGGAGCTCTACCAGCTAAAATAAGCAAGAACACAACAAATAACCTAAAGGGTATTATGATATCCACTACTAAGAAACTTTCATCCCCGAAAGTTAAAGATAAGCAAGTACCTGAAGTCTCGAACAAGTGAGGATACTGGGCCCGCATCTCACTCTCGATCTCCAAATTCCTCTACTGGGCGATGCCTCCATTGAACCTTGTCCACCGGAATATCCCTAGTACGTAGTCGTCTCATATTACTAGCCAAAACAAGTATGGGCTCCTCCACAAAGTTCAACTGATCGTCTAACTAGACCGAGTCCCATCTAAGCACATAAAAAGGATTCAGAATATACTTCTGCAACATAGAGACATGGAAAACCGGATGGACAGCGATAAAGTCTGGAGGTAGAGCCAACTCATAGGCCTCCTTGCCAACCACACGAAGAATCTAAAAAGGACCAATATAGTGAGGACTAAGCTTACCCTTCCTTCCAAACCTCATCACACCTTTTATAGGTGAAACTCGAAGGAACACACGATCACCCACTCTGAATCTCAAGGCACAGAGTCTATGGTTGGCATAGGCCTTCTGCCTACTCTGTGCTGTTCTCAACCTATCATGAATCACCCTGACTCTATCCAACGAGTCCTAAAGAAAATCTGTACCATGGGGTCTAACCTCGGATGTCTCAAACCATTCTATAGAAGAACGACACCTTCTACCATACAATGCCTCATAAGGGGCTATCTCAATACTCGAATGATAACTGTTGTTGTAGGCGAACTCTGTCAAAGCTAAGTGCTGATCCCACTGACCTTTTAAGTCCATAACACAAGCTCAGAGCATATCTTCAAGCACCTGAATAGTCCGCTTGGACTGACCATCCGTCTGCAGATGAAAGGCTGTACTCAAATCCACTAACCCAACTCCTCCTAGAATATTCTCCAAAACTTCAAAGTAAACACAGAACCACGATATGATATGATAGAAACAGAAACCCCATGAAAATGAACTATCTCCCGAACATAAATTTGGGATAATCTCTCCCCACTGAAGGTCATCTGAATAGGAATGAAATGTGTCGACTTGGTCAAATGATCCACAACAACCTAGATACCATCGTGACCATAGGAAGTATAAGGTAAACCACTAATGAAGTCCATGGTGATCCTTTCCCATTTCCACTCGAGAATGGGCAATCTTTGAGTCAATTCGTCGGGACGCTTATGCTCGGCCTTAACCTGCTGACAACACAAGCAACGGGCTACAAAGTCTTCAACATCTTTCTTTATGCCATCCCACCAATACAACTGCTTCAAATCTCAATACATCTTGTCGTACCTGGATGAATAGAATATCTAGAACTGTGAGCCTTATGCAAAATATACTGTATCAAATTATCAAGTCGGGGAACATAAATACGACCCTAAAATCTCAAGATACCCTCGAGATCCACGGTGTGTCTCCCAGACTCACCTCTCACTACCCAATCATGGAGAAGGCACAACTTATCATCCTCAAACTGACGATCATGAATCTACTCAAGCAGGGAGGACCTCGCCTCTACACAAGCCAAAACTCTCCCTGGATCCGAGATGTCAAGGAGAACCATCAAATTTTCTAAGGACTGAATATCCCATGCCAATAGACTCTAAGAAATTGAAATACATGCCAAACTACCTATAGTCACTGCCTTACAACTCAAGGCATCTGCCACCACATTAGCATTACCCGGATGATACAAGATAGACATATCACAATCCTTTAGCAATTCCATCCATCTACGCTGGTGAGCATTAAGCTCTCACTGGGTCATAAGATGCTGAAGACTACGATGATCGGTGAAAATCTCACAATGCATATCATGTAAGTAATGCCTCCAAATTTTGACCGTGAAAACTACCACCCCTAACTCCAAATCATGAGTGAGGTAGTTGCGCTTATGCATCTTAAGCTGTCTAGAAGCATAGGCAATGGCACGACCCTGCTGCATCAAAACACATCTAAGACCAACACCAGAAGCATAAAAAAATACTGTGAATCCCTTGCCCTCAACTGGAAGAGCTAACACAGCGGAGGAAGTGAGATAATCCTTGAGCTTCCTAAAGATCAACTCATACTCCTTGGACCATCGAAAAGGAACTCCTTCTGAGTCAATCTAGTTATAGGGTATGATATGGTAGCAAAGTTCTCAACAAAGCACCTATAGTAACTCGCTAAACTAATAAAAATGTAAACCTCAGTCGGAGACGTAGGCCTAGCCCAATCATGAATCGCTAAAATCTTAGTCGAGTTCACCATAATACCAGCCTTGGACACCACGTGTTCGAGAAAAGATACTGACTCAAGCCAAAACTCACACTTAGAGAACATGGTAAAAAGCACATGCTCTCGCAATACCTGGAGCACAATCCTCATGTGCCGCGTATGCTCCTCACTACTTCTCGAGTACACAAGAATATTATCAATGAACACAATGACAAAGGAGTCTAGATTGGGTCTAAACACATGGTTCATCAAGTCCATAAATGTAGCGGCGGCATTGGTCATCCCAAAAGTCATCACCAAGAACTTATAGTGAACATAACGGGTCCTGAAAGCTGTCTTTGGGATATTCTTAACCCGAATCCACAACTGATGGTAACCAGATCTCAAGTCAATCTTAGAAAACACTACTGCACCCTGAAGTTGGTCAAACAAATCATCAATGCGAGGCATAGGATAACGGTTCTTCATCGTCACTTTATTAAGCTGTCTATAATCAATACACATACGCATGGAACCATCTTTCTTCTTTACAAACAAAATAGGAGATCCCCATGGGGACACACTCAGTCTAATAAAACCTTTACCAAGAAAATCTTGAAGCTGAGAATTCAGCTCCTTAATCTCGGCAGGATCCATATGGTAGGGTTCCATATAAATAGGTCGGGTGCCAGACTCAAGGTCAATAGCAAACTCAATCTCACAGTCAGGGGCAATACCAAGTAGATCGTCAGGAAATACATTAGAAAACTCATACACAATAAGAATAGAGTCAAGCTTCGGACTCTCTATACGGGTATTATATATTTAAGCGAGATAAGACTCGCGGCCTCTCGATAAGTCTCCTAGCATAAACATAAGAAATAATACTCGTCAGCTCACGGCTAATCGCTCCCTGCCATATGGATGGGGGTATGTCGGGCATGGCTAAGGTAACGATCTTGGCAAAATAATCCATGACCGCATGATAATGAGCCAATCAGTCCATGCCCAGTATCACATCAAAATCTAATATATCAAGAATAATAAGATCAACATAAGTATCAATATCCCTAACTGTCACAACACATGATCTGAACACTCGATCCACTATTAAAGAATCACCCACGGGAGTAGATACGTGCAATGGCACAAATAATAAATCACTAGTCAAATCCAATCGTAGTGCATAATAAGAAGATATATAAGAATAAGTGGATCCGAAATCAAATAAAGCAAGAGCTGACTTACGGCATATCAAAATTGTACCTGTAACTATAATATCTGAAGTCTCAGACTTGGTCCTAGCAGGTATTGTATACAACTGACCATGCCTGCCACCTGACTGGGCAGCTGACCGACCTCCTATCCTACCTGCCTGAGTACCACTTTGAGCTCCCTAGTAACCATCTCTACAACCTCATAAACCACATATACCTGATAGAGGAACTGTCCTAATAGGAGTAGCTCCCTAAGTTGAAGCAACCACCGCCCTACAACTAGGGTACTCTCTAGAGAAATAACCATAAAGACTATAAGTAAAACAAGACTTATGAGAAGAACCAAAACTCATAAATTCGGCTGATCCAGCATAGCTACCAAGCTTAGCATGATCCACAGATGAACCTCTCAAAGACTGATCACCGGCCTTACTAACGTAACCACTAGCAATAAATTGATCCCCATCAATGATCTGAAGAGCTACCTGAACTGGTCAACTAGTCTGACTTTGAGGCTAAAAAGATGGACGTGAAGGATGTACAACATAAGAAATACCACTCCTAAATTAGGAACTACCACGGCTCCCACCAAATCTATCCTAGAATCTAGGCCTCTTATTACGGCCCTCACGACTGTCCCTGTGCATCTCCCCCATTAATCTACCATAATAAAAAACCTCAGGAAAAGTCCTACCCGCAGGAACTAGACTCTGAGTAGCCATCCGAATAGGGAGTCTCAACCCTTTGACAAAGCATCGAACCCTCTTATACTCAGTGTCTAAAATAAAAGTCTCATGTCTATCTAACTTACAAAATGAGCCTCATACTTGGCGATTGTCATGGAGCCCTTCTCCAGTCTGGAGAACTGATCCCTCAGTCGATCTCTAAGACTACGCGACATGTACATCTCTAAGAATATCTCAGCGAACTAAGTCCATGACAAGGGACAAGATCCAACTGGTCTAGAATCCGCAAAACCCTTCCACGATTGAGAAAAATTCAGCTGAAATATGGTGTAATCCACACCACGAGTCTCAACAAGGCCTAAAGAACGAAGTCTATCCTCACAAGTAGTAAAAAACTCAAATACATCCTTCCCAGGAGCACCAGAAAACCTAGGCGGAGTCAACCTAAAAAATCTACTAAAAATCTTCTGCTCATCGGTAGATATAGAAGGCTGGGTTATAACTGGCGACATGGCTACTGGCTGAACGACTATTGGTACAGAAGAAATCTCAACTTTGGAAGCTACAGGCTGCGCCCCAGTCCCAATAGTCTGTGCACCATCAAATAGTACACCACCAACCTTACTCAGTATTTAAATCAGGGCATATCTGAGCAATGAAGAAGAAATAAAACCTAGTGGGGCCTGGGCTGGTCCCTATCCCACCGCTGGCTGTTGCGAAGGAATATCTGGCTCAGGTGCGGGGATAGGTCTCGAAGAAGATGACCTATCCTGGCCCCTAGCTGGAGACACATCATGTTGTTCTCGACCTCTTAGTTATCAACGAATAGAAGTAGGATTCCTGGGCCCAATCTCGGGACTCGCACCTCGTATAGGGGCAGCACATCTCCTCGATATCTGTGAAAGAGTAAAGTCAAGAAGATATACTACAAACCAACCCAGACTCTTAGCACGATATAAATAAAAAAATAAAAGACTCCTAAGAATGTCACATAGCCTCCCGAAGATAGGAAACAAATGTCAATGTTCTGATACGTAGGACTCTATTAGAAACTTGCTCTTGTATCAATTATATCAGTGAAAACTAGGCTCTCTGATACCAATTTTTCATGACCCCATTTGGAGTCATGATGATACCTACCACATCCCACCGATAGGTAAGCCGATACTATAACCTAGAGCTATGACAATGGGTTACCTCGGTAAGAATGTCCAATATGGACTCTATGTATGAACAGAATATATAATAACAATATTTCACAACAAAGGACGATCGATATTCAAACACAAATCCGACAACCTGATAGTATTAGTACAAGAGCTTCTAAACTTGACAAGAGGAATTTACAATCTCAGAATCCAAAATGTCTTAAATAATCCCACACATTTTTCTCAAAAGCAAAAGACAAATAAAGATAGAGAGGAAAGAGGACAACTAGATCTCCAAGAGCTCGTCCTGTCTTCGAATAGTCAACTCACATGAACTAGCTCAATGACGGCAACTAGGACATGGATCTGCACCTAAAAGGTACAAAAGTGTAGTATGAGTACCAAAACACAGGTAATCAGTAGGCATCATCAGTCGACTGAGCTCAAATATAATGTAAGGACGATATAAAGTATGACAATAATCTTAAAGTCAAGGGATAGGATCGAACCCGAATCTGCTTTGATACCACTGTAACAACATTTATACTACTAAAGTAATAACATGACATACTATCTCTATATATTCCATAATCTCTATAACAACTGAGTATCATTTCAAAAACATAAAGCCATATACACAATCGCAAAGAATCTACTTGCCATAATCATCATCAACCATCTTTAGAAAATAAACACAAGAACTTACCACAACGTCCCATACCACTTGAAAGTACATGAAAGAGAGCACAACAAAGAATTCACCACGGCGTCCCATACCACCGGAGAGTACAAAAAAAATACAACCAATAATACAATAAAGTATAACTACTTTATCAATTTACAGAAAACTGCGGGTTGCACAACCCCACCATGGCTCATTACTGAAATCCACTTCCAAATACACATACCTTAATTCAGTATAAAGAAAGTAACATTGTCGGCATAGGCACGTAATCATTAATTCTATAATTCATTGAAAAATTACCGCGAAGTCCATACTAATTAACCTTATTTTTTCTAAAAGTAAAAAGATTACAAGTCTTAAAATCACTAGTCATCAAATTGGGGAAAAACTACAAGCCAACCATAGTATAGGTTATTCAACTATCATAATGCCATTATTTAACTAGCATCATCATGACATAAGTTATCAACTAAGTCATCTCAACTTCACTTGTTAGGAGATAATTTAACTAACCATCACGCAATAATAGATCCATCATCACTAAGCATGTCACAATCTTAAGGACTAGTTTTCATATTTTAATCAAGTAAAGTCCACCAACTAGTTTACTAGGTTTCTAGATTCCAAATAATAATCATATATTTTACAAGCAGCAAGTTATTGCATAAGCAACCTTGCTAGGCAAGATTTCATAATATAACTTCTTATTTGAGTCAAGTATATATATTAGGTTAGCCCTTGAATTTTTATGAAAGTTTACATATAATGTTAATCCTTAACTCAATATTTGGCATAAATTTCCTCTAGTAGTTAATTTAGCATCAACAAGGGTCACACCTCTTATATAGTGATTTGGACCAAGAAACAAATAACAATTCATCAAGAGAGACCTCAAGATTAAGCACATAGGCGGTTGGCCCCACATGGCCTAACCTTACAAATATCAATGCATATAAGTAAATATGCCCCACATGACATCATAATGTTCTTACCTCTTTCAGATTCATCGGGCATCATCACAATATTAATATATTCCTCTGGATTCATCATACATCATCATAATATCACACATTCTACCAGACTCAAATCGGGCATCATCATAATATCATAAATTCCTCCGGACTCAAATCGGGCATCATCATAACATCACATATTCCTCTGGACTCGAATCGGGCATCATCATAATATCATAAATTCCTCTGGACTCATACTGAACATCATCATAATATCATATATTCCTCTGAACTCGAACTGGGCATCATCATAATATCACAAAGTGGTGATCTAAACTGCTTTCATCAAGATTTAAACACTCTTTAGTGGTCAGGTGAATAGTGATCCTTTTATTATATTTCTAGAAACTTTATTTCAATTACAAAACATATTCCATATACTGCCAAGGCAAAGCAATTGAGAAATGTTGACTTTAATTATATGGAGTTTTCTATGAATGCAACATAGTTTAGTGGAGGAGAACAAGGACCCATTTTTTCATGAAAGTACAAAGACAATTGTCTCTAAGATACCATATATTTCATTGTAGGTAAACTGTTCCACAATAACACATGCTAAGAGGCAAGAACGTGAATGATATCTACATTATAGGGACAAATGTAACATGGAGCAGGGTGGATTGATTTCACATGCTTGTTAGGGAGACCATTAACCACCTATTTTATGTGGAATTATACCCGCTTAATACACTACAATAGGTATAAACAGACTATTCTCGTGTACAGAGAAGACCAAATTACAAAGCTTATATTTTCATCATAGAATAGAATAAAAAATCAAGCTTCACCCTAGGTTAGTATTCCACTGCATAAAAGAACATATCCAAATGAACCAAGTAAAAAAATTTGATGAGAGTTCAGGCGTTTTAATTTACTTAGGTTCAAAATTAAGGTGCGTCAAGTCCCACTTTTAAATCCCGAGAATGTCAAGCTTAGTAACACATGTCTAGCTTCTACCCGAAATTAGGCTAAGTCATACATACCTCACCATAAGGGCTTACCAATATTTTCTAGTTCTATAGGGAAATTCTATTCAGGAATCCTTCCTAAGTCAACCCAACACCAAGGTCATCTCCTATCTAGGTATTATATAAGTCAATACACTCCTAAGGGTAGAAAAGTATACCATTTATGTCTACTTAGAATAACTATAGTGTTCTCACACTAGTCATGAGACCACAATTAGACTATCCAAGGTCCTAGACTAAAGATCAAGTATCATACCTTAAAAATCCATGGCCTATATGATACAGGATGGCCATGAAGATTTATGTGTGTGCAAGTGTGACACGAAACCATCCAAGGAAGTGTATGGATTTAAGTGTGAAGAAATGCCTTAAATGTCTTAAAGACACTACAAGTTAGCCAATTTATACACTCCAAACCCACCCCCTTCATTAAGGGTAAAGGGGTCTTTTTGCCATTTTTTTTGTAAAGATTATTTAAGGTATTTCTTTAGATTTGTTCCTCAGTTAGCTTATTCTTGAAATCACTTGTAATATTGAATATCAATTTTCTCCCAAGAAGAGAGTAGACCACCACTTTGACATCACAAGAAATGGTTTCTTCTTGTGTTGTGTGTATCGGCTAGAAACAAGAGTGCTTGAGTGAACCGAGTTTCTCTTGTGTTCCGTAAGAACGTGGTGCTTGTTAACTTTTTTTGTGGAGGTTTTAGAGTATTAATACACTCTTTAGTTGCTACATTATAAGTTTTCATTGTGTCAAGTTACATATCTTCTTTATCGTTTTAGTTTGAGTTTGTTGTTTTCGTTTAGTGTCTTGTGTGTGTGGACTATTTGTGTTTTTGCGGACTATTTTCATGTTATTTTAGATACCACTTGGTATTATTTGGTATCATAGCAAAGGATGGTTGTGTTATTATACCACCAATCTTGGGCTCTTCTAGTTGAAAAATTAAAAAAAAAACTATTATCTGGTGACTTGTGTGGCCAAGAAGTGTCTAGATTTAGGTGTTATTTTGCTTGTCTTAGTAGTTTTGTGTGTTAGCTTGTTGTTTCCCAAGCACACTTGTGTCTAAGGTCCAAGATTTGAGCTTTTGCTTAGTGTTGTTGAAGGGTTGGATGGCTTGAATATTGTTGTTGTTCATAAGTGTTCTTATTGTTGTTCATAATGTTCTTGAGGTGAATGTTCAACAAAAGGTGTGTTTGATTTGAAAAAGGAAGAGAGAGGTGAAAGTCTTATGTTTGTCTTGGAATTAGTTTCAAGACAACACCAAAGAGGCTAATAGACAAAGGACCTCCCAAAAAGCTTACTTACCAAAAGGGTTTCAAACCTTTTCCAAAAAGAACCAAAATGGGAAAGGAACAAACCAAAGCCAAAAAGGTGTTTTACCATTTTGGTGCAAGTTGGCGAAGAGTTTATTGACACCTTTTGGCCTTTGGAAAAAGGGTCCAAGGCTTTTCTTTCACTCCAAAAACCGAACAAGGCCTCACTAAACCAACAATATTGAATCATTCAAGTTGGACTATGATAACGCTCAATCTACAGCTCTCGTGGGAGTGTAAAGCGGTCGTTAGCAAATATAGAACCCAACTTGGGTTGGGTGTCGATCCCTCAGGGAATAGCTTGGCCAACAAGTAAGCAAAATTACTAAACTTTTGGTGCAAGTCTCGTAAAAGGGGGGAGTCTTGTTGTGCAAGTAATGTAAACAAAGTATTAAAGTAAAAGCTGAAAATAAAAAGAAAGAATATTACGTAAGGTTGTAAACAATGAGAATTGAAGCGTTGGGGTTATGTCCACCTTTTGAGGTATACGTCTCTATTGGCTATGAGTGTGTAGAATTCCGACATGCATGTGCTTATAGAGAATTGTATTCGATGGTAAATCCAGGCGTCTTTCGACCTATTCGAGGATTATTTCACTTTAACTCTTTCGAGCTTAAAGCGTGTCTAACGGTACGAATTCTCCAAGAGGTTAATCCAGTTACGGCACTAACTTTTTAATAGGGGATGGGACCCTACTACCTTGACACTATCTCTTTTCCAGACAAATAACCTTTCTTTCGAACAAGTTAAATGTTATACTGACGTATTCTTGCGTTTGCAACCACAAAGAATTTAGATTAAGATGAAGAGAATAATGATATAAGCAACATACGTGTCACGAACTCACAAACTCATAGCAATAGATAGTATCTCATTCGGCTTCCATAACCCCAACAGAGAAGTTTAGTTACCCATGAATGCGAAGGAGATCACGATTGACATTGTTATTATACCACAATAACGATTAATTTCGTGTAGTACGAGTGGTAGGCGTTTAGGCGTGAATTCCTCGGCAAAGTAACGATTCTCTTGTTGCGGAAATTAAGAATAGATGAATAGAAGAAGAAAAATAGAATTAATTAAAACTAAAATGAATTGTTTTGATGGATGGATGGATGGTGGATGGATGAATCGTGAATTGATGGAATGGGGGAATGGGTGAATGAATGTTTTGAAAGATGAATAAAAATCTCTAGCATGATAGGGTATTTATAATACCCATATCCTAATCCTACTAGGCTAATGAAATACTTAACCAAATCCTACTAAGCTAATGAAATAATTAACCCAATTGTACTAGGTTAATGTAACATTCTCCTAATCCAAATAAACTAATGAAATACTTAACCCAATTGTACTAGGTTAATGTATCACTATCCAAATCCAACTAAGTTACTGCAAGTCCCCAAAGTCTTCAGAAATGCTGTTTTAGCCCGGGACAGATTTTCCATTCGCCACTTTTGGTCCTTGGTCCCCAAAGTCTTCAAAAATACTGTTTTAGCCCGGGAAAGATTTTCCTTGCGCCACTTTTGGTCCTTGGCGTCTAAGACTCTCTTTTCTCCTTTCGTGAAGCTTTCTTTGGCATCAAGTTATCCATAAAATGCTGAATTTGCATTATTTACACCTGAAACTTTGCTAATCATGTTCGTTAGCTCACTTACAGGAAAAAGGACTAAAAGTGCATGAAATATATAATTTGTTCTCAAAACATGGCACAAATATGGGCAAAATATATTGATATATGCACGTAATATCGCCTATCATCAACACCCCACACTTGAAGCTTTGTTCGTCCTCGAACAAAATATCATGTCCCTCTAAACACTAACTTAGGGTTTCACAGCAACAACACAAAACATTTGTCAAGACAAGCACAACAATTATCAACCAAGAGTAGTTTTCCGATCATTAGTAGAAACAGTTTTAACCTGTAGCATAGACTCGTGATGGTGGTCAACTCATATTCAAAAGTTAAGGCATAAGGAATCATATATAACTACCCAAAACTCATCAACCATGTGTGTCTCACAATATAGTACCCATAATCACTCATAAGTATAGCATATTTTTCAAACATGGGTATCAAAATATCCTTGCTCTCACTCTCACAAAGAATTCATATGTAGCAACTGATGACGATAGGCTTTCCCTTAGTGTAATACTCCACTAAATGTCAGAATGCTAAGCTTAGGATCAAATAGGTCTTTTGATGGTTGTAATGTAGGCTAAGGGACGGGTAGGACTATTTTGGCCAGAAATAGTGACTAAGTTCCTAAGCACTTTAATACATCACATTGTATCACTGACACTTTTTTTTCTTTCAACCTTTCTTTCTTTTATTCTACCACCCTTGTTCTCCTCTTTTGTTTTTCAATTTTAAGCATAACTCACTTTTCAGCTTTCTTTTTCTTTTTCTTTTCATAACATACCTCTTATGATAACACTTTTCTTTTTCATAACACATTCAAGCACCATTACAATTTAAAGCATCATACTTACCCAATTTCCTCTTATGTTGTCACATGACTTTTTCACTTTAAAGCACTTAGGAATTTGGATCAAATTATGGTCTTGCAAAAAAATGGATTAGGCTTACATACAAGGTTGTCAAAGAAATAGGCTAAAGGCTCAAAAGGGTTTAACTAGCATGGGTAGGTAAAACGAAGATAAATATGTATAGGTTGCCAAATAAATGCCTAAATCATCTCCTAAACTTACACTCCTTATTTTCGCTTTGCATACATACCATGCAAGTTCTAGCATCAGCCACAAACATAGAATATACTATTAATCTCACACACACAAGGCACATGGTCGACTTTATTGGAAGTAATATAGACTCTCGACCCAACAAATGAAGGAATTGAACCACACAATATCACATAATGAGTCACAACTAGAGCCTAAACGTTTCAATAGTCATAATTGTAGCACATACTCTTGTTATAATCTCATGCTGCCTATTAGAATTATTTCATGCGAAGCTAAAAAAAAAATTTATTCCTAAAAAAAACTAAAAAAACAAAACAACAACAAAAATAACAAAACACGAAACAAAGTAAACAAACATAGATGCAAATAGAGAAGTATAGCATGCAATACCACCACCCCACACTTAAACGGGACACTGTCCTCAGTGAAAAATAAATACGAAGAACCTGGTCAGTCGGACTCTTCCTCAATGTCGGGGGTCATACCCCCTTCGTCGGAATCATCATAAGAGTCGTCGTCAGAGTTCTCCTCCTCGTCGGAGTCTGGCAAGCGTCGATCATCATCGGTCGGTAGATCATCGTCTAGAGGTTCCTCAAAGTATATGCCCACTCCACACATCTCCCGTGCATGCATGTTCATTGGATAGTCGTGGTCCAGCTGTTGGAGCTCTGCAGCAGTTGGAACACGTCCACCACTCATCATAGTAAATCGTGTCATGCCATAAAGATGACGGAAGAAACTCTCATCACGAGCATGTCTCTCCGCAGTAGTAAGGTTGACACCATGAGTTGTTTCAGCATCTTTGACCTTGGTGAGGTCAACCTTCTTTGGGTTATGTGGGAGTTTGTGGTTAGCTGGTTCCTCTTTGATATCCTCCTTTCGTAAGATTGCTGTCAACAGATTGCCAAAAGTGAAGTGGGACCTTTTGTGGAGTCTGGCCTTCCGCATTGTAGAGCGAATGATTGCCCCAAAGTTGATAGGGACATTCGTCATCAAAGCATAGACCAAACACACTCTATCTCTTGATAGTTTGGTGTATTGAGTCCCAGGAATAAGGCATGAGTTGACAATACGCAACCAGATTCTTGCTTCCCTATTCAATGGAGCATAGGGGAAGGTGTTGTGTCGTTCGGTATCTCGGTGTCTGCCCCACCTTGCCATGGATCTACTTCCACAAAGTGTGTGTCGTATTGCTCTATAAGAAGGTCTGCTGTGCAGTTCTTTGAATGGTGCTGGGTCGACCGAAGGTAAGCCAAGGAAGGAATTGATCAAATCCGCGTTGAGATGTAACACTTGGCCCCGAATCTTGACTTCGTTGCCCGTGGTTTTCGGCGACCATTTGGTATAAAATTCCTTGTCAAATCAAGATTACATTCTCCCATGTCGCGGAAGATGAAATCCAGATTCAATGCCATTATTTTCGCCAACATGCGCAGATCCTTCCTCACTAGGGTGTCCTTGTTGATCAAGTCAACGTGAACATATTTTCTTTCCTTGTTGTTCCTGTACCATTCTTTGGCTTCCTCCTTAAGAACCCATTTTATTCCAAACATTCGACGGGGTAGTTGCATTGAGGATGATTCTCCTTGGTCCTTGCGACCTCTCTTCTTGCCCTTTTGGGAAGTGGTAGCCTTATCTTGTCGCGCTTTAGGTGCCATTGTTCCTGAGACTTAAACAATATTCATGTTAGCATAAACTCAAAGGAAACAATATATACACAAGCCATCGGAGTACCACCCCACACTTAGGTTCGTTAATACAAAACAGTGAAGTGAATGTGGTCGATTACTTAAACTTCGTCGACATACGTTTTAAGAACTATATTTCAACAAGAAAATCAGTGATGTATCACTACTTGCAACCACTGCACTACTTTCATGTTAGGTATAACAACACTACTACATAGGGGTTACATCATGGTATAGTTACTTTCAACAATCACAACCTCCTAAGTCGGTAGGCAACTATAAGTCTTATCCCGATGAACGGGATAGTCTAACATGTAGGTAAGCAATTGTTAAGATCATGCACTGTTCATAATCATGGAAATTCCGCAAATAGTATAACCATGCTATTAAAACCACATTCATGTCGAAAACAAGTCAAGATTATCCTAACGTATATGTTCACTCACATGGTTTTGTATCAACAATCAAAACACATTAACATCACCAATAATCTTTCAAGATGTAGCAATTCATAATAGACATAGCAACGTAGTACTTAAGAGAAATAGATGAAGAATAAAAGAGTACTTACGTGATTGAAGCCTTTGGAGATGTTCTTGTGAATTGGAAGAGCAAAAAAGAAAATTTTTGAGATGATTTGGGTTGATGTGCGGCCCCTTTAGGTCAAGTTTTAATGTGGTTATGTTTCAAGACTAAGTCCCCTTTATATAGGAAAAGAATGGGTCGGGTTTTGACCCATTTAAAAACGGTTTTGGAGACAAAAAGGGTCCATATGCGGCGCATAGTGCTTTGCATAAGCATGGTATATGCGGCGCCTAATGCAAAGCATAAGCTAGCATAGGCGGCGCATAGTGTAATGCATTTAGGGGACATATGCGGCGCATAGTGTATAGCATATGAGATAGTGAGACCTAATGCTATAGCATAGGCGGTGCATAGTGTAAAGCATACTTAAGCATGGGCGGCGCCTATGTCTTTGCACACTAGATTCCGAGACCTTGGGCTATAGGATAGGTTTTGCATTGTTCGTGGCCTAGTTTTACCTAGGCCTAGCCTTCCTCGATGCCTATTTTGGCATGATCAATGCTCAATCCATAACCTTATGCATCACTATTCCTAACGTACCACCTTTACCATACAATACGTCCAAATCGTCATTTGAAACCAATCTCTTCGTTGAATACCTCTTGCACCAATATTTGCTCAAGACCAATGAAAACGATTAGTACGATGGGTTGCCTCCCACCAAGCGCCTTAGTTTTGATCGCGGCATGATGATAGGCGAATTTACGCGCCTATATCAATAAATTTTGCCCATATTTTAGCCTAGTTTTGAGAACTAATTATCTATTTCATGCACTTTTAGTCCTTTTTCCCGTAAATGAGCTAACGAACATGATTAGGAACGTTTCAGGTATAATTGATGCAAAATACAGCAATTTATGGCTTACTTGACGCAAAAGAAAGCTCACGAACGAGATGGAAAGGAGCTGGACGCCTAAAGGACCAAATCTGCTGCATGGAAAATCTGTCCCGGGCTAAAACAGCATTTCTGAATACTTTGGGGACTTACAGACACAAAGCTGGATTTTGACAATGATACATTAACCTAGTACAATTGGGTTATGTATTTCATTAGTTTATTTGGATTAGGAGAATGTTACATTAACCTAGTACAAATGGGTTAAGTATTTCCTTAGTTTAGTAGGATTTGGTTATTTATTTCATTAGCATAGTAGGAGTAGGATAGGAGTATTATAAATACCCTATCATGCTAGAGATTTTAATCAAGTCCTCCCTTAGTGGAGAGGCAAGTCCTCCCTTAGTGGAGGCAACTCCTCCCTTAATTCAAGAACTTAATTCTTCACTTATTAATTTTCTTCCATCCCTCTCATCTTCCACCACAAACACTTCTAATCTACTCTTCTATTCTTAAATTCCACAACAAGAGAATCGTTACTTGCTACGGAATCACTAAAACCACACGCCAATCACCTACTATTCACGCCAATCACCTACTATTCACGCCATTCACCATACAAAACGTGATATCCTTCGCATTCATGGGTAACTAAATCTCTTAGTTGGGGTTATGGAAGCCGAATGAGTTACTATCTATTGCTAGGAGCTTGTGAGTTCAAGACACGTATATTGCTTATATCATTATTCTCTTCATCTTAAATCTACATTCTTTGCGGTTCAAACACAAGAACACGCCATTCTAACATCTAACCTGTTCGAGAGAAAGGTTATTTGTCTAGAAAAGAAGACGCATAGACCAACGCCAGGCTAACATTTAACTTGTTCGAGAGAAAAGTTATTTGTCTGGAAAAGAGATAATGTCAAGGTAGTAGGACACCCTTTCCTATTAAAAAGCTAGTGCCGTACCTGGACTAACTTCTTGGAGAATTCGTACCGTTAGTCACGCTTTAAGCTCGAGAGAGTTAAAGTGAAATAGTCCTTGTTTAGGTCGAGAGACGCTTGGATTTACCATCGACTACAATTCTCTATAAGCAATTGCATGTCAAGACTCTACACACTCATAGCCAATAGAGACGTATACCTCAGAAGGTGGACATACCCCCAACGCCTCAATTCTCATTGTTTACAACCAACGTGACAATCTTTCTCTTTTACTTTGCTATTTTTCAGCTTTTATTTCATTACTTTGGTTACTTATTACAATCCCCCCATTCTTACGAGACTTGCATCAAAAGTCTAATAATTTCACTTACTTGTTGACCAAGCTATTCTCTGTGGGATCGATACCCAACCCAGTTGGGTTCTATATTTGCTAACGACCGCTTTACACTCAAACGAGAGCTGTAGATTGAGCGTTATCAAAAATTGGCGCCGTTGCCGGGGAATACGAGTGTCAATCAAGTTCGTGATAATTACTAGACCCTTTGGTCAAAGATTCTCGTACTTTTACTTTTAGTTGTTGTTTTTGTTTTTTTTTAGGTTTATTCAGTGCATCAATGGAGGCACAACGTGAAATTGAAAGGATGGCTGCTCAAGTGCATCAACAGAATATTGATAACCGTAGGCGAGCAACAAATCCTGACGATGAGGACGATCTTGATGGACCTGGTGCCACCGGAGCTATTATTCTTCCGCCATTAGCACCGGGAGCAAAGTTCAATATCACTAGCGCCATGATTCAGCTTTTGCAACTCAAGGGATTATTTGGTGGACTAGCAGGCGATGATCCGAACATGCATCTGATCAACTTTATTTCTACATGCAAGTCATTCGACAATCCTGGAGTTGGACAAAATGCAATTCGATTACGTCTATTTCCATTGTCTCTGTCTGGGGAGGCAACTATGTGGTTGAATGGGCTGACTCCTGATTCTATTACTCATTGGAGGCAATTGAGAGACGCTTTCCTAGAAAGATTCTTTCCGCCATCCAAAAGAGCACAGTTGAGAGATGAGATCATCAATTTTCGACAGCTTCCAACTGAAGCTCTCCACGAAACATGGGAGAGGTTCAAGACGAAGCTAATGCGGTGCCCAAACCATCATATGACCAATGTCCACTTGATGGAGATATTATATAGAGCCTTGAATTCAGTGACTAAGCCAGTGGTTGATAATGCGGCTGGAGGATCATTTATGGACCTTACCTTTGTTCAGGCAAGCAATATGCTAGACCGAATGACAAAGCAAAGTAGAGCTTGGCATACCAGGGATTCTGAGGTAGCAAGCCCCACTTTATCTATTGGCATGACTGCAGAACAAAGGAGAAGAGAAGAGGAACGCGATCAAGATATGGCTCACATGAAGACGCAAATGGATCTTCTTACCAAGCATCTATTATCAGGGAAGACCGAAAAAGTTAAGGCCGTTGGACCACGTAGAAGAGATGAATCTGATTCTGAGGAAGAAGCCAACTACTTGAACAATCAAGGGGGTTTCCGAGGCAATGCCCAAGGAAACCAAGGTCGGAACTATTATAATGAATCTGGATACAAGGACCGTGATCATGGTAGTTGGAAGAATAATTCAGACAGGAGTGGTGTGTATATTCCTCCTAGAAATTATGAGGCTGAGGCGTCTGGTTCTGAAAAGATGTCTATGGAAGATATGATGGCCAAGCTGCTGAAAGGAGTAGAGGCAACCAATATGGGCGTAACCGAGGTGAAGAATGATTTATCTTCAATGAATCAGTTGGTTAACTCACATTCCATTGCAATAAGACAACTAGAGCAGCAATTCAGTCAACTTTCAGCAGCACTCAACCAAAGAAAAGCCGGCACCTTACCTAGCGATACTGTGCAAAACCCAAGGAATGATGGGTCATGCATGGCCATCACTACCAGAAGTGGTAAGGCGCTGGAAACTTCAGCAAAAGGCAAGAAAGTGGTTGACGAAGTTGTACGGTTTGATATATGCAAAACAATGAAGCAGCCCAGCGATATGAATGAGTCATCTGTAGCTGATGTTCATTATGAGGATATGAAAGCATTATCTATAGAGAAACAACCTACTGTTGAGCCATTGTCTGCTGCGCCACTGAATGTTGAGCAGGAGGATAATGAAGATTATGAAGAACTTATGGGTGATCTAACAGAAATAGAGTCTTATACTCCTAAGAAACCGGATTGTGATCTCAAGAATCAACCAACAGCGAAGACTCACTTTGACGAGCCACCAATGCTAGAATCGCAAGAGCTTCCCGATTATCTAAAGTATGTGTTCTTGGAAAGTAGAAATATACTTCCTGAGAGAGCAGATGATTTAAGTGAACAGCACGTAGAATCTCTCATCTCTGCTCTGAGGAGATACAAGAGAGCTATGGGTTGGACTATTGATGATATAATTGGTGACTCTCCGGAGAAACGTATGAGCCAGCTCGAAAAAGATCGCATGACCACAGGTAAGCCTCATTGTCGTCTAAATCCTTTTAGAAAACGATCCATCACTTATCTCGACGAAGTCTAAGTACTCGAGACTATTACGTCGAGCCACGACAATAAATAAGGCGCTAGATGGGAGGCAACCCATCGTTTTATCGTTTTATCGTTTCGTCGTTTTAATTTTTTTCTTTTTGATAAATGAAAATCCAAAAATAAGAGTCGTGCCACGACCAAAAATAAGGCGCTTGGTGGGAGGCAACCCATCGTACTAATCGTTTTTATTGTGTTTTGAGCAAATATAGGTGCAAGAAAGATGCAACGAGGAGATTGATTTCAATTGACGATTTGGTCACATTGTATGGTAAAGTCGGTAAGTTAGGAATGGTGATGCATAAGGCTATGAATTGAGCCTTTCTCATGTCATAATAGTCTTCAAGGAAGGCTAGGCCTTGGTAAAAATAGGCCACGAACGATGCACAACCTATTCTATAGCCTAAGGACTCGGAATCTAGTGTGCAATACACTATGCGCCGCCTATTCCTAGGTGTGCGTTTGACTATGCGCCGCCTATGCTATGGCATTTGAGATACTGAGAACAAATGCCATACCATATGCGCCGCATATGCCTAGATATGCCATACCATGTGCGGCGCATATGTCCCATTATGCCATGGACAATGCGCCGCATATGCCATTGATATGCCAAGAGATATGCGCCGCATATGTGGTGATTTTGTCCCCAAATCCGATTGTAAATGGGTCATAACCCGACCCATACTCTTCCTATATAAAGGGGACATAGTTTTACAATACAACCACATTAGAAAACACCCTAAAGGCGCCACATAACCTTCCAAATCTTCTCAAAATTTTCTTCTTTTGCTCTTCCAATTCACAACACCGTCTCCACAAGCTTCAAGCAAGTAAGTACTCTCTTATTCTTCATTTATTTATCGTAAGTACTACGTTGCTATGCTTATTATAAATTGCTAAATCATATAAGATTGTTGGTGATGTTCATGTGTTTGAATTGTTGTTACATAATCATGTGAGTGAACATATACGTAGGGAATTCTTGACTTATTTCCGACTTGAATTTGGTTTCAATAGCATTGTTATGATATTTGCTGAATAGATATGGCTATGAATATTGCTTAAGAGTGTTGTTTGGATGCTTACATGTTAGACTATCCCGGCCATCGGGATAAGATTATAGTGTCTATCGACTTAGGAGGTTGTGCTTGTTGTAAGAATATCGATTCCATGTGGTAACCCCTATGTCGTAGTGTTGCTATATCTACCATGAAAGTAGTCCAATGGCTGCAAATAAGTGATACAATGCTGATTTTCTTGTTGGAATACAATCCTACAACGTATGTCGACGAAATCTGAGTAAATCGACTACGTTCACCTCGCTGATTTGTGCAACAAAACTAAGTGTGGGGTGGTACCCCTAGTACTTGCTTATAGATTGTATCAAGTGAGATTGTGCTGCAACTAACACTATTTCTAGTCTCAGGTACAATGGCACCTAAAGCGAGACAAGGCAAGGAGAAGGCTACCACCTCCCAAAAGGGCAAAAAGAGAAGTTGCAAGGACCAAGGAGAACCCTCCTCGCAGCAAATACCCCGACTCACGCTTGGAATTAAGTGGGATACTTATGAGGAACTTCTAAGGATGACGACTCTGATGATGATTCCAATGCAAGGGGTATAACCCCAGACATAGAGAATAAGTCCGACCAACCAGGTTCCTCGCATTTATTTTCCACTGAGGACAGTGTCCCGACTAAGTGTGGGGTGGTGGTATTGTATGCTATACTTCTCTATTCGCATCTATGTTTGTTTGCTTTTGTTTCATTTTTGTTTCGTTGTGTTTTTTTAGTAGTAAAATTTTTTTTTTCTAGCTTCGCATGAAATTATTTTGATAGGCAGCATGAGATTATAACAAGAGTATGTGCTACAATTGTGACTATTGAGACGTTTAGGCTCTAGTTGTGACTCATTATGTGATATTGTGTGATTCAATTCCTTCACTTGTTGGGTTGAGAGTCTATATTACTTCCAATCAAGTCGACCATGTGCCTTGTGTGTGTGAGATAATAGTATATTCTATGTTTGTGGCTGATGCTAGAACTTGCCCGGTATGTATGCAAAGCGAAAATAAGGAGTGTGAGTTTAGGAGATGATTTAGGCATTTCTTTGGCAACCTATACATGTTTACCTTCAGTTTTTCCTACCCATGTACATTATCCTAGTTAAACCCTTTTGAGCCTTTAGCCTATTTCTTTGACAACCTTGTATGTAAGCCTAATCCATTTTTTTTCAAGACCGTAATTTGATCCAAATTCCTAAGTGCTTTAAAGTGAATAAGTCATGTGACAACATAAGAGGAAATTGGGTGAGTATGAAGCTTTAAATTGGAATGGTTCTTGAATGTGTTATGAAAAATGCTATCATAAGAGGTATGTCGTGAAAAGAAAAAGGAAAAGAAAGCTGAAAAGTGAGTTGTTCTTAAATTTGAAAAACAAAAGAGGAGAACAAGGGTGGTAGAAGAAAAAAAGAAGAAAGGTTGAAAGAAAAAAAGTGTCATTGATACAATGTGATGTATTAAAGCGCTTAGGAACCTAGTCACTATTCTTGGCCAAAATAGTCCTACCCGTCCCTTAGCCTACATTACAACCATCAAAAGACCTACTTGATCCTAATCTTAACATTCCGACATTTAGTAGAGTACTACATTAAGGGCAAGCTTATGGTCATTAGTTGCTACATATGAATTCTTTGTGAGAGTGAGAGCAAGGACACTTTGATACCCATGTTTGAAAAATATGCTATATTTGTGAGTGATTATGGGTACTATATTGTGAGACACACATGGTTGATGAGTTTTGGATAGTTGTATATGATTCTATGTACCTTAACATTTGCATGCGAGTTGATCACCATCACGAGTCTATGCTTGAGGTTAAATTGTTTCTACTTATAATCGGAAAGCTACTCTTTGTTGATAGTTGTTGTGCTTGTCTTGAAGAATATTTTGTGTTGTGGCTGTAAAAACCCTAAGTTGATGTTAGAAGGACATGATATGTTGTTCGAGGACGAACAAAGCTCTAAGTGTGGGGTGTTGATGATAGGCGAATTTACGCGCCTATATCAATAAATTTTGCCCATATTTTAGCCTAGTTTTGAGAACTAATTATCTATTTCATGCACTTTTAGTCCTTTTTCCCGTAAATGAGCTAACGAACATGATTAGGAACGTTTCAGGTATAATTGATGCAAAATACAGCAATTTATGGCTTACTTGACGCAAAAGAAAGCTCACGAACGAGATGGAAAGGAGCTGGACGCCTAAAGGACCAAATCTGCTGCATGGAAAATCTGTCCCGAGCTAAAACAGCATTTCTGAATACTTTGGGGACTTACAGACACAAAGCTGGATTTTGACAATGATACATTAACCTAGTACAATTGGGTTATGTATTTCATTAGTTTATTTGGATTAGGAGAATGTTACATTAACCTAGTACAAATGGGTTAAGTATTTCCTTAGTTTAGTAGGATTTGGTTATTTATTTCATTAGCATAGTAGGAGTAGGATAGGAGTATTATAAATACCCTATCATGCTAGAGATTTTAATCAAGTCCTCCCTTAGTGGAGAGGCAAGTCCTCCCTTAGTGGAGGCAACTCCTCCCTTAATTCAAGAACTTAATTCTTCACTTATTAATTTTCTTCCATCCCTCTCATCTTCCACCACAAACACTTCTAATCTACTCTTCTATTCTTAAATTCCACAACAAGAGAATCGTTACTTGCTACGGAATCACTAAAACCACACGCCAATCACCTACTATTCATGCCAATCACCTACTATTCACGCCATTCACCATACAAAACGTGATATCCTTCGCATTCATGGGTAACTAAATCTCTTAGTTGGGGTTATGGAAGCCGAATGAGTTACTATCTATTGCTAGGAGCTTGTGAGTTCAAGACACGTATATTGCTTATATCATTATTCTCTTCATCTTAAATCTACATTCTTTGCGGTTCAAACACAAGAACACGCCATTCTAACATCTAACCTGTTCGAGAGAAAGGTTATTTGTCTAGAAAAGAAGACGCATAGACCAACGCCAGGCTAACATTTAACTTGTTCGAGAGAAAAGTTATTTGTCTGGAAAAGAGATAATGTCAAGGTAGTAGGACACCCTTTCCTATTAAAAAGCTAGTGCCGTACCTGGACTAACTTCTTGGAGAATTCGTACCGTTAGTCACGCTTTAAGCTCGAGAGAGTTAAAGTGAAATAGTCCTTGTTTAGGTCGAGAGACGCTTGGATTTACCATCGACTACAATTCTCTATAAGCAATTGCATGTCAAGACTCTACACACTCATAGCCAATAGAGACGTATACCTCAGAAGGTGGACATACCCCCAACGCCTCAATTCTCATTGTTTACAACCAACGTGACAATCTTTCTCTTTTACTTTGCTATTTTTCAGCTTTTATTTCATTACTTTGGTTACTTATTACAATCCCCCCATTCTTACGAGACTTGCATCAAAAGTCTAATAATTTCACTTACTTGTTGACCAAGCTATTCTCTGTGGGATCGATACCCAACCCAGTTGGGTTCTATATTTGCTAACGACCGCTTTACACTCAAACGAGAGCTGTAGATTGAGCGTTATCACGGCACGACTCATATTTTTGGATTTTCATTTATCAAAAGCAAAACAAGTACTAGAACGAAAGAAAGACAAAACGATAAACGATAAACGATAAACGATAAAACGATAAAACGATGGGTTGCCTCCCATCAGCGCCTTATTTATTGTCGTGGCACGACATAGTTACCTCGAGTACTTAGACTTCGTCGAGATAAGTGATGGACATATAATTCATCGAATCAAGAGGACCGATATAAGGTTTAACACGTTGGCCATTCACTTTGAAGACAACACCATTATTGTCTTCCAATTCGACTACTCCAGACGAGTAGACTTGGATAACTTTGTATGGACCAGACCACTTAGATTTTAACTTACCTGGGAAGAGCTTCAATCTGGACTTGAAGAGAAGTACCATATCACCCCTTTGGAAGTTTCGTCGAACAATCCGCTGATTATGATACTTTTTCATCCGCTCCTTGTATAGGTCTGATCTTTCATATGCATGGAGACGGAGCTCATCTAATTCATTCAGCTGCTCCAACCTCAGATTCATTGCATCATCCCAATTCAGATTCAATTGCTTCAATGCCCACAATGCCTTATGTTTGAGCTCGATGGGTAAGTGACAAGCCTTCCCATAAACTAGTTGATAAGGGGACATGCCAATGGGTGTTTTGAATGCAGTCCTATATGCCCATAGTGCATCATCTAGCTTCCGAGACCAATCCTTCCTATTCGCATTAACCGTCTTTGCAAGGATTTGCTTGATCTCGCAATTGGAAACCTCTACTTGTCCACTAGTTTGGGGATGATAAGGCGTGGCTACCTTATGTTGCTTGACACCATACTTGGCCAACACGGATTTGAATAGCTTATTGCAAAAGTGAGATCCTCCATCACTTATGATCGTATGTGGTACTCCAAAGCGAGAGAAGATATTCTTCTTTAAGAACGCTACAACACGCTTTCCTTCGTTGTCGGCCAACGCTACAGCTTCCACCCATTTCGAAACATAATCGACAGCAACCAAGATGTACTTCATTCCAAACGAATTCACGAATGGACCCATGAAATCAATACCCCACATATCAAAGAGTTCTATCTCAAGAATTTTGGACATGGGCATTTCATGGTGTTTTGAAATAGCACCTTGACGCTGGCATTGGTCACACCTTCTAACATAGTCGTAGGCATCTCTAAATATCGAAGGCCAATAGTAACCACTTAGCAATACTTTTCTTGCCGTCCGATTGCCTGCATGATGTCCTCCAACTTGGGAAGTATGGCATGCTTCCAATATAGTAGGCACCTCTACATGGGATATACATCGTCGAATAATACCATCCGCGCATCGTCGAAATAAGTATGACTCATCCCAATAGTAGTGTTGTACGTCATGCATAAACTTCCTCCTTTGGTGGTAAGATAAATTGGCAGGTATCACATTACTTACCACGAAATTTACAAAGTCGGCATACCATGGTAATTTCCCCATTGTTGTCGCTAGTATCTCTTCGTCCGGGAATGCATCATCAATCTGAATTTCAGGTTGCTCCACAGGCTCGTTCTCGAGTCTAGATAGGTGATCAACCACTTGGTTCTCGCAACCTCTTCTATCTTTGACCTCGAAATCAAACTCCTGCAGCAGCAATACCCATTAAATTAACCTTGGTTTTGCATCCTTCTTTGTCATGAGATACCTAAGAGCTGCATGGTCTGTATGAACGATCACCTTAGTACCCAATAGATAGGCACGAAACTTCTCAAACGCATACACAACCGCTAAGAGCTCTTGTTTAGTAACAGTGTAGTTCTTTTGGGCTTCATTTAAGACCTTGCTCGCATAGTAGATAGGATGAAATAATTTCTCCTTTCTCTGGCCAAGAACAGCACCAAAGGCTACACCACTAGCATCACACATGACTTCGAACGGGAGAGACCAATCTGGTGCTACCATGATAGGGGCTTCAATGAGTTTTCCTTTAAGGCATTCGAATGCCTTTAATCAATCTTCATTAAAGTCAAACTTCGCATCTTTCTCCAATATTTTGCACAATGGACTAGCAATTTTTGAAAAGTCTTTGATGAATCGACGATAGAAACCTACATGGCCGAGAAAACTACGAACTCCCTTCACCAAAATTGGAGGCGGTAGCTTCTCAATAACCTCTATTTTCGCTCGATCAACCTCTATTCCTCTTTCGGAGATTTTGTGCCCAAGAACGATTCCTTCTTTTACCATGAAGTGGCACTTCTCCCAATTCAGCACAAGGTTGAATTCTACACATCTTTGCAACGCCATGCTTAGGTTCGCCAAGAACGCTTCAAAGGACCCTCCAACAACTGAAAAGTCATACATAAATACCTCCAAGGTGTCTTCAACCATATCAGAAAAAATAGACATCATACAACGTTGAAAGGTGGCTGGTGCGTTACATAGGCCGAATGGCATACGTTTGAAGGCAAACGTACCATATGGGCATGTAAATGTTGTCTTCTCTTGGTCTTCGGGGGCAATACAAATCTGATTGTAGCCTGAATAACCGTCCAAGAAGCAAAACCATCCTTTTCCCGCTAAACGATCTAGCATTTGGTCCATGAATGACATTGGGAAGTGATCTTTGAGTGTCCAAAAATTCAGCTTTCGGTAGTCCATGCATACTCTCCATCCAGCGACGGGTCTGAGTGGAATAAGCTCATTCTTTGCATTCGCGACCACCGTCATGCCTCCTTTCTTGGGAACACATTGTACCAGGCTTACCCATGTACTATCAGAGATAGGATACACAACCCCTGCGTCTAACCACTTGATAATTTCTTTCTTTACCACTTCTTGCATAGGTGGGTTTAGACATCTTTGATGCTCAATGGTGGGTGTGCAATTCTCTTGAAGCTGAATTTTATGTGTGCAGATCCCAGGTGGAATACCAATAATATCCGCAATGGTCCATCCAATGGCTCTAATATACTTGCGTAGAATAGCAATAAGAGCTACAACTTGTTGCTCACCCAAATCAACTGCCACAATGACTGGAAGTGTGTTTCCGCTTCCTAAGAATGCGTACTTTAAATGACTTGGCAGTTCCTTCAATTCTAACGTGGGTGGCTCTTCAATAGATGGCTTAGCTGGTGGTGTGGGTCGATTCTTGAGATCAAGGTCCAGATTCTTGGGAGTATAGCGATATGTCCCTAATCCCGATAGAGCACAAATAGCTTCTTCAGAATTTTCAGCATCCTAATTCTCTCCATTCATGAGCACAACCGTCAAAGGATCATCAATAATTTGTTCTTCTTCAAGTAGTTCTTTCTCATCATCAAAGCAAACATCAGCCATCGAAAATACACTCAGATCTTTGGGTTGCTTCATTGATTTGCAAACATCAAAGCGCACCACTTCGTCATTTATTCGAAATGAAAGCTCATTAGCTCTCAAGTCAATGAGCACACTTCCTGTAGCACGGAAAGGGCGCCCCAAGATTATGGGAACTTCTGAGTCTGCCTCACAATCCAAGATAACAAAGTCTGCCGAAAAGATGAATGAAGAAACCTTTACCAAGACATCACATAGAATCCCAACAGGTCGTTTTACCGACCTATCCGCCATGACGAGCCTCATATTGGTTGGAGTAGGATCACCCAACCCCAACTTCTTGTAGATCAATAATGGAATCAAATTGATGTTGGCTCCTAAGTCACATAATGCTTTGGCAAAATTCAAAGATCTGACGGTGCAAGGAATAGTGAAAGCTCCGGGGTCGGCCTTCTTCTGAACTATCGATCAGGTAGCGATTGCGCTGAAATGATGAACATCTTCTTTCAACTCATAACTTTCTGCCCACTTCTTTGTCAAAATATCCTTCATAAACTTCGCATACCCAGGCATTTGTTCAAGTGCCTCCACCAACGGAACATTAATGGTCAGCTGCTTTAGCATAGTCATAAATTTGCTGAACTTTGTGTCATCCGCCACCTTCTTCAATCTTTGGGGAAAAGGTGGTGGTGGGTATGGAAGTGTTCTCTCCACGACTTTCTTCTCCTCTTGCTTTCGTTTTTCCACTTTTTCAGGCTGCACGTCACTGGGTGTGACGTCCTTGACGTTAGGAGTAGTTGCTGCGGCATTCTCTCCTTTTGCATTGTCATCCATGTCCGCAACTTCATCAACCACTTGCTTGCCTTTTGCTGAAGTTTCCAGCACCTTAGCACTTCTGGTAGTGATAGCCATGCATGACCCATCATTCCTCAGGTTTTGCACAGTATCTCTAGGTAAAGTGCCAATCTTTCTTTGATTGAGTGCTGCTGAAAGTTGGCTCAATTGCTGCTCTATTTGCTTGATTGAAGTGGAATGAGAATCAACTAATTGTTTCATGGAGGACAAATCATTAATTACCTCCGTAACTCCAGCGCTCGTTGCTTCCACTCCTTTCAATAATTTAGCCATCATGTCTTCCATACTTCCAGAATTAGATGTGGTGGTGTCACGTCTACCAGGGGGAACGTACAAACCACTCTTTTCATTCTTGTTCTTCCAAATACCTTGGTCCTTGTTTCCAGATTTATCATAATAGTTCCGACCTTGGTTTCCTTGGGTATTCCCACGGAAACCCCCTGATTGTTCAAGTAGTTGGCCTCCTCTTCCGAATCAGATTTGTTTCTTCCTTTTGACGCAATAGCTTTGATTTTTTTGGTCTTCCCTGATAATAAATGCTTTGTAAGAAGATCCATTTGTGTTTTCAAGTGCGCCATATCTTGATCACATTCTTCTTCTCTTCTTCTTTGGTCTGCAGTCATGCCAATAGATAAAGTGGGGCTTGCTACCTCAGAATCCCTGGTATGCCAAGCTGTACTTTGCTTCGTCATACGATCTAACATATTGCTTGCTTAACCAAAGGTGAGGTCCATAAAAGATCCTCCAGCTGCATTATCCACCACTGGTTTAGTTATTGAATTCAAGGCTCTATACAAGATCTCCATTAGGTGAACATTAGTCATGTGATGGTTTGGGCATCTCGCTAGCTTTGTCTTGAACTTCTCCCATGTTTCATGAAGAGCTTTAGTGGGAATCTGACAAAAGTTGCTGATTTCATCTCTCAATTGTACTCTTTTGGATGGCGGAAAGAATCTTTCTAGGAAAGCATCTCTCAATTGCCTCCAATTTGTAATAGAATCAGGAGTCAGCCCATTCAACCATAGTGTTGCCTCCCCAGACAGAGACAATGGAAATAGACGTAATCGAATTGCATTCTGACCAACACCAGGATTGTCAAACGACTTGCATGTAGAAATAAAGTTGATGAGATGCATATTCGGATCATCGCCTGCTAGTCCACCAAAAAATCCCTTGAGTTGCAATAACTGAATCATGGTGCTTGTGATGTTGAACTTGGCTCCGGGCGCTAATGGTGGAGGAATAATGGCTCCTGTGGCTTCGGCTCCATCAAGATCATCATCATCGTCGTCAAAAGCTAGTTGCATGGGTTGGCGATCATACCTAAACCGAGCTTGTCGACTTCTTATGTTGGCAGGTGTTGTGATTTCAGCATTACGCCTAGGGTTTAGTAACTCGTCATCACCTAAATCCTCATCGTTGGGATTTGTTTCTCGCCCAGGATTATCAATATTTTGTTGGTGTACTTGGGCGGCGGCAAGAGCAGCTAATCTCGCTTGTTCCTGTTGAGCAGCCATTCTTTCGATTTCTTCTTGTGCTTCCATTCTGCCAATTCGTTGTGGTTCAGGATTGATAGGTAATAACGGTTGACCAGAACTTCTAGTATGGGGCATGGACTGAATAAAAACCTGCAATAAACAAAAACAAAAACTAAAAGTAAAAGTATGAGAATCTTTGACCAAAGGGTCTAGTAACTATCACAAACTTGATTGACACTCGTATTCCCCGGCAACAACGCCAATTTTTGATAACGCTCAATCTACAGCTCTCGTGGGAGTGTAAAGCGGTCGTTAGCAAATATAGAACCCAACCTGGGTTGGGTGTCGATCCCTCAGGGAATAGCTTGGCCAACAAGTAAGCAAAATTACTAAACTTTTGGTGCAAGTCTCGTAAAAGGGGGGAGTCTTGTCGTTCAAGTAATGTAAACAAAGTATTAAAGTAAAAGCTGAAAATAAAAAGAAAGAATATTACGTAAGTTGTAAACAATGAGAATTGAAGCGTTGGGGTTATGTCCACCTTCTGAGGTATACGTCTCTATTGGCTATGAGTGTGTAGAATTCCGACATGCATGTGCTTATAGAGAATTGTATTCGATGGTAAATCCAGGCGTCTTTCGACCTATTCGAGGATTATTTCACTTTAACTCTTTCGAGCTTAAAGCGTGTCTAACGGTACGAATTCTCCAAGAGGTTAATCCAATTATGGCACTAACTTTTTAATAGGGGATGGGACCCTACTACCTTGACACTATCTCTTTTCCAGACAATTAACCTTTCTTTCGAACAAGTTAAATGTTATACTGGCGTATTCTTGCGTTTGCAACAACAAAGAATTTAGATTAAGATGAAGAGAATAATGATATAAGAAGTATACGTGTCATGAACTCACAAACTCATAGCAATAGATAGTATCTCATTCGGCTTCCATAACCCCAACAGAGAAGTTTAGTTACCCATGAATGCGAAGGAGATCACGATTGACATTGTTATTATACCACAATAACGATTAATTTCGTGTAGCACGAGTGGTAGGCGTTTAGGCGTGAATTCCTCGGCAAAGTAACGATTCTCTTGTTGCGGAAATTAAGAATAGATGAATAGAAGAAGAAAAATAGAATGAATTAAAACTAGAATGAATTGTTTTGATGGATGGATGGATGGTGGATGGATGAATCGTGAATTGATGGAATGGGTGAATGAATATTTTGAAAGATGAATAAAAATCTCTAGCATGATAGGGTATTTATAAACCCATATCCTAATCCTACTAGGCTAATGAAATACTTAACCAAATCCTACTAAGCTAATAAAATACTTAACCCAATTGTACTAGGTTAATGTAACATTCTCCTAATCCAAATAAACTAATGAAATACTTAACCCAATTGTACTAGGTTAATGTATCATTATCCAAATCCAACTAAGTTACTGCAAGTCCCCAAAGTCTTCAGAAATTCTGTTTTAGCCCACGATAGATTTTCCATTCGCCACTTTTGGTCCTTGGTCCCCAAAGTCTTCAGAAATGTTGTTTTAGCCTGGGACAGATTTTCCCGGCGCCACTTTTGGTCCTTGGCATCCAAGACTCCCTTTTCTCCTTTCGTGAGGAATTCTTTGGCGTCAAGTTATCCATAAAATGCTGAATTTGCATTATTTACACCTGAAACTTTGCTAATCATGTTCGTTAGCTCACTTATAGGGAAAAGGACTAAAAGTGCATGAAATATATAATTTGTTCTCAAAACATGGCACAAATATGGGCAAAATATATTTATATAGGCGCGAAATATCGCCTATCATCAGACTACAACAACTTCAACAAAACAATACCCCAAACGACTAAAATTAAAAAAAAAATTGTGGGCCATATCATCAACAAAACTCAAGTCATAGGACATTCCAAGTTTCTTTCCTTGTCTCTAATAGTTTCCTTTCTATTGACTCCTATACTAGTTGGCAACTAAGTAACAACCTACTAAGTTGTGAACTAGTTTTTGAGTATATTTTCGTGGTGCTTTACTCGTTTATAATTCGTAGTTATTCTTTTTTGAGTCTTCCAAACCGAAATCCATTCTAACTCAAGAGTAGACTCATTCCTAAGCACTCCGGGATTGATAGCTGACTTACAACACTTGAAGGGCCAAGTCAGAAAGTCGAGTGTGAAGAGTATGTGAGGATATTTTAAACTAATATTTGTGCGTTTTGCAGGTACATTGGAAAATGGAACCATTACACATGGAACCCAAAACTTACAATACATAAATCGTGGACCAAAATATTTTGAATGATCTTGTGGCTAATCTTGAATCCTTGTCTCCGGATGTGCCTAGAGTGAATGTGGGTCTTTATAAGTTGGGAGTGGAAGTGGCCTCTATTAGTGGCCGAATGGAAAGGGTAGAAATCCAACGGAGTTTGCGACCCTCAACTCCTCAAAACACATCCCCAACCATTACCCCCAAAGCCATGCACCAAAGAATGTACCAACCGAATGCCATACCTGAAGCCAATTATTAATCACAAGGTCGAGGCCTTGATGGACCTAGCTATTCCCCACATCACCAAGTCCCACATGACGGACTTGGAACCCAAATGCCACCCTTAAATACGACTCCTCTAAACTAAAATCAGCCAAACCAAAGACCTCCACCACTAAATTCCAATCCGCCATACCAAATTCCAAATATCCAAAACCCGTCAATGCAATAAGAAGGATTTGTGAGGGATAATCAAAGGGGAGGGTATGGAATGTATGATAATCCTTATTTGATAGAAGATGGGATGAGAGGTAGAAGGGTAGAACCGAGGAATAACTAGGGGCTTGATGGTAGGGGCAGCCAAGGTGTTCAGGAAAGGGATGTTGGCCTCAACACCATAAAAATGGGGCTTTCAATCTTTAGGGGAGAAAGTGATCCCAAAGAGTTTCTCGCATGGGAATCCGTATGCGATAGAGTCTTTCAAGTGAATGATCTCATGGAGGCGAAGAAGATCTTCTATACCATTGCTCATTTTGAGGGATATGCTACCACGTGGTGGGAGTATGTCAAACATTTTGGCAATGTATTGATTGAGGGGCAACCCCTCTTTGGTTTTGGTTAAGTATTATGAGGCAAAGAGACCTTCCTAAAAGCTATCAACATGAACTCCTTACAAAATTGTATAATTTGAAGCAAGGAAATAAAAGTGTGGTAGCCTACTATGATGAGTTTCAACAACTCATCTTGAAACTTGATCATAGAGGAGAGAAAGTGAGCCACGATATCATCCGATTCAAGGCTGGCTTAAACAAAGAAATCTCAATGCACATGACTCTTCATAAGTTTGAAACTATTGAAGGGATCTTCCCAACGGCTTTGGAGATTGAAAGGGAGTTATGGGAGAAACTGGGGTACAAGCTCAAGGGACAATCTACCTCGGGATGGAACAAGGACAAGAATCACTTATTGAAGGTGGAGCAACCCGAGACCAAAGTTGTCCAAGCTGATAACAAGCATCACCAAAGGTACCCTCTTAGAAATGAAGGTAAACTACATTTTTGTTCTAATTCTCAGGGTTTTCAATGCTTTAAATGCCACGGTTAGGGACACAAGGCTAATGAGTGTCCAAATAGGAGAAATGTGATACTAAAGGAGGGGAAATTGACTTTCTTAGAGAGGAGGTAGGACTTGAACCGAATGAGATTGATGAACAATCTCAAGATGGAGAGAAGGGAGAAGCCGAGGAGTCTAAGGAAGGAGGTGTGGAATATATTTGGAAGTGGGACGGTGATCTTGAAGTGCAATGTTTTGTGGTGCAAAGGGCCTTTATTAGTAAGGTTTTGGTCGATCCTAGTCAAAGGGAGAGCCTTTTTAACACCAAATACTTTATGAAGGAAATTGTGTGCTCTTTGATCATTGATGGAGGTAGTTGTGCCAATATTGCTAGTAGTACTTTGGTTGAAGTCTTGAAGCTTCCCAAAATCCCTCATACTAACCCATACAAGCTTCAATGGTTGAATGAATATGGGGAGTTAAAGGTAACCCGGCAAGTGATGATACGGTTCAAGGTAGGCAACTACTTTGACGAGGTTTTTTGTGATGTTATTCCCATACAAACATGTTAACTATTGTTAGGGAGGACATGGAAATATGATCGAGCTACCATGCATGATGGAAGAACCAATACATACACTTTTGACTTCCAAGGCCTACACTCCACCCCCACTCACCATTATAAGTGGCCAAAGTTCTTAAATAAGTAAGGGAGTTGGAGAAGAAGTGGAAGAAGGAGAATAGAGGAGAAGACGAGAGTGGTAGTGGTGAAGGAGGAAAGGCAGCAATGGTACAAAAAGGAAGGGAGTCCTCACTTGTGGGACTTGCCCGCAAAGATCCCTTATTTCTCACTAATGTAGGTACTAGTACTTTGCCTAGTATTGGTTTTTCTTGTGTGCAGGTTCAAAGTCGTGAGCTTCCAAAGGAGAACACAAAGAAAGTTCTTTGCCAACACATGCTTGATGATCCCATGGAACCATTGTCTAAGCATCCACACTTCAGAAAGGGCCATGAACAGATGATTCAAAGAAGAATTCTTGAAGATGACGGAGCTGTGAATTTGAGGTCAAATTCCTTTCAAGATGGAGAGGATGATACGGGATGGCCATGAAGATCGATGTGCGTGAAAGTGTGACACGAGACCATCCAAGGAAGTGTATGTATTTAAGTGTGAAGATATTCCTTGAGTGTCTTAAAAACACTACAAGGCAGCCCATTTATACACTCCAAACCTATCCCCTTTATTAAGGGTAAAGGGGTCCTTTTGCCATCCTTTTTGTAAAGACTATTTAAGGTGTTTCTTTAGATTTGTTCCTTAGTTAGATTATTCATGAAATCACTTGTAATATTGAACATAAATTTTCTCTCAAGAAGAGAGTAGACCACCACTTTGACATCACAAGAAATGGTTTATTCTTGTGTTGTATGTATCGGCTAGAAACGAGAGTTCTTGAGTGAACCGAGTTCCTTTTGTGTTCCATAAAAGTGGTGTTCGTTAACTTATTTTGTGGAGGTTTTATAGTATTAATACACTCTTTAGTTGCTGCATTATGAGTTCTCATTTTTTCATGTTACATATCTTCTTTATTGTTTTAGTTTGAGTTTGTTGTTTCCGTTTAGTGTCTTGTGCGTGTGGACTGTTTGTGTGTTTGCGGAGTGTTTTTGTGTTCTTTTAGATACCATTTGGTATCACTATAGCAATTAATGAATCCTAAGTTTACCATTTTATCAACTATCATATGAATTCCCCGCCAATCTCACAAGATATCAATGATTACATTACAAATAAGCTCAATCTATACTACGGGTAAGCCTAACCTATCTTGAATCCAAGCAAGTCACGAACCAATGAGCTTTTCCTTTCCTTTTCAAAAAGCTTTTCCTTCCAAAAGCAATGCTATCAACAATATATCTAAGCATTACAACAAGAATGAAAATACCCATTATAGCACCATTGTTCTATGAGTTTCAAATGGACACCAAAACCCCAATTAGGTTTCACCCTTGGGAAAGAGTTTCCAAGACCAACCCATAGCCTAATTATCTTTAAGGAGTTAAAACCCTCAAGTAATTTGAGTCAGTCACTCAATTTTGGGGCTACAATTGACCCACAATGATTTAGGTTTTGAGTCAAGAAACCATGAAATCAATATAAAATTAGAGGAATTCTTACCTTAGATTTGTAGCAAAAGGATGGATTACTCAAGTTACTAAGCTCTTAATCAACCACAAGACTAATTTTTGGGTCACCAATCTCCTATGGCTGCTAGGGTTTTAAAATAAATTAAGAATGCCTAAAATCTGCCAAAAAGACCCCTTTTATACTATTTTAGATGGGCCCGCATGGGTAAAACTTGTTTTTGACCTCCTAGGCTCATTCGAACTTCGTTTTTCGCAAACAAACTATGTAATCCCACTAAATTCGATAATCCGGATGCATTGGTGAAGTCGGATTTTTGATATGAGGTCAGTTAGGCCACTTGTGGATCCCACACTCATATATTTTTATTTTTGACTTTTTCGACTAATGGGTCGAAATGAGTTCGGGTGCTGTGGGAACCGAACCAAGGGTCTATCTATCCTAAAATTGATATTACATAGCTGCTGGCATAGTCTAAATTTGCATCCAAAATCATTTTATTGAATTTTTTGCTCGGCGACCATTTGGAATCGACAAAGACTTCAAATTGGAAAATGAGTTCTAAAAACCAAACGAACCGTCAGGTAACCAAACTATCGATTCCAGCAAGTCACTAATGACTTGAGACGGCTATGGAGGAGCTCTATCGGCAAAAATAAGCAAGAGCACGACAAATGACCTGAAGGATCATTACATTATCGTATCGTAATTTTAGATACCGTATCATACCATTCCATCCCACTTCTACTGTGCCATATGTGGGTCCTCCCCTGATATTAGTATAAATTAAGTTCTTTGCCATGCATAAAAAGTATAATAAAGACCAAAGAAGTAGAGAAAGAACTGATCATTTCAATTCTTTCCACATTGCATATCTTTTCTATTACTAGTGTGTTACTTTTCATTGTTTGAGAAATCAATTTTGAAATCCTCAATTTATTTCTTATGGGAATAGCATCTTTTCCAAGTAGTATCCTAATGTTTTCAACACCTCCAAAAATATTGATACATGATAGAGAGGTATGAGACTCGAATCTAAGACTTATGCTTCATGTTACAACGTGTGGTCATCTCATTAAAAATATTTACATTATTAGAGTGAACACTTTTATTTACTAAATTATGTTCAACAACACTGGGGCTAAAAATGGACCTAATTTTAATTTGGTGTTGGTCAGGTCGATATTGCTGAAGAAATTGGTTGTGCCAGAGTGCTCACATTAAATCGGCCTAACCAGATAAATTTTATATCAAATAAAATGGTGCATACGATGATGGCAGAAGCTACAAACTATTGGAGTTAATAATGTATACTAATTAATTTATTTTAAATGGCTATTGTTCGTTTAATTGTTTAGGCATTAATGCTGGGGCAGAAACTAGAGAAATATGAGAAAGATGATAATGTTGAACTTGTAATCATCAAGGTATATATCTGTTTTACTTATTTGAGTAGTTCGTTTATTTGTCAATTTTTTTCATTTCTCAGTTATTGGTAATGCAAACAGGGAGCTGGCCGTACTTTCTCTGCTGGTGGGAATGTGAAAGCAGCGGTGGAACAAATATTTTCACTAAGGAGGTCCAAAATTGAAAAAAGTAAGTACACGAACTAGTCGAAGGGGGTTTAACATCTATATAAAATTAATTTTAACCATACATAAATAGTATAATTTTTCGTCGAAGGTGAAACCCTAACCTGGCTCAGCCCTGCTTGTAAGGATTGTATGATGGCCAAAATACACGAAACTAGTACTTAATTTTCTCTTTACGTTTTATTCTTTCATTTGTTTCTATAACTATTGAATTATTGCTCTATGTTCTCTTAAACTCGTATTCTTTTAAGGGGATTCTTAGTTCGAACTTGCCTATAGAATATATCGGCTTTGTTACCACATTCACACTTACAAGAAACCACATATCGCTCTTGTCCATGGAGTGTCAGTGGATGGAGGTGCATCTTTGATGGTTCCAATGAAATATTCAATCGTCACGGAGAAAGCAGTTAGTACCAATTAATACTACTTGTCAAAGATAATTACTTCATGACTAAATGATGAGATTGCGCAAATATTTTTTTATATCATCATCAATATATGTGCAGAACTTAAATTGCAATGAGTCTAATTTTATTATTGCGTGATCAAACTTGCAGTGGTGTTCCACTCCTGAAGCAAGTCTGGGTTCCACCCCTACTGTGGTTTCTCATACATGCTTTCTCGCCTTTCAGGTCGACTGGGTAAGTGAGTAAGAACATGCAACTTCTCAAATCGAGTGAGAGAAAACTGATATACATATAAATATGTGATGTTACATGTAGGGGAATACTTGGGATTAACAGGAGAAAGACTAAGGGGAAAAGATGTCGTTGCTGCTGGACTTGCCACTCATTTTGTTCCTTCACAGGTTTGTCCAAGTTCTCTAGCTTTTTCTTTTATTGATAAACCCACTGTTGTTCTTTCAAACACATCAAAATTCTAGAGATGAGCATCCAGTAACCCCCGAACAATGGTTAAAATTAATACGACACACTTCAACTTCACATGAGGTTCTATTACTCTCCTGATCTCAATTTTAACATACTTTTGTCACCCTTTTGTGTTGATGTGACACCTTTATTACATAAAATGGGGGTCACATCCAAGGGGTCACATCAACTATAAAGGCTGACAAAAGGTCACATCAGCTAAAAAGGATAACAAAATATGCTAAAATTTAGTTCAGGACCTTGTGAAGTTGAAGTGTGTCGTAGCAAATTTGGTTATAGTTCGTGGGTACTAGATGCTTTATTCAAAATTTTATGCTCTCGAAAAAATATTGCCATAGTTGGCAATAAGTTTCGTAAGGTATAAAGGTTGACTTTAAGAAGTTTTTGTACTATCAGTTGCAGGTTATTGCTCTATTTTCAGGTAGAGTTTATGGAGCTTTACATGTTGTAGGTTAAGGAATCTAACAATGAAAAACAAACAAACATAATTTTAGTTTTCTTTTTCTTTTTGTTCAGAATGTAGGAATTTTCATTTCTTTTCTTTGAATGTTAGAAATTATTTCAGCTAGAGAAGTGCTTACTGAGCATAAATAATGGTGAAGAGGATGTTATAAGATCTGTCATCGATGAATTTTCCACAAATGTTCAAATAGATGAAAGGAGCATCTTGAACAAGTAATGAATCTTATAAATTATGATTTTGATTTGTTGTTTTGAGGATATTAAGAGTAGTACTCACGCATTTGTCAGTTTAATTGTATGTAGGTTGCCCATAAACAACGAGTGCTTCTCCAGAAAATCTGTGGAGGAGATTGTGGATTCATTTGTAAGAAATGATCCCTCAATCAATCTTTACTTGTTTGCTTTTGGATTTTGGAATATCCAACAATAATTGTCGAGTTTATAAAATTAAGGAATAATTTATACATTTTATCTATTTTGCCCTTAGCATTAAATACAATTCATTATCTAATGTATTTTCTAAAGCATTAAATTTATTATATTCGAAGGATAATATGATAAATTATCTTTATTATTTACTATTTCTTGTTTTCTATGTCACTAGAAAAGTAATCAAGTAAAAATGGACGGAAGAAGTACTATATATATATATATATATATATATATATATATGCATACATGTTGTATGTGGGTTATTTTCACCTTCTTCAGTGAAATGGTATAAGAAAATTGTTTGATGCAAATCACTTGACATTTCGAGTTTTTTTTAAAATGATTTAAAAACCGCCCGACTTTACAAATTTAAATTACCATAGCATGATTTTTCTCGAAAACTACATCATATTTTCTTTTTTTACTATCAATATAATTAAAAAGTCAAAATTACACTCAAAACTTGATGTCCAATAAAATTTCATCATTCGACACTCATATTTCTCTCATAGACCATGATACATAGCATAAAATTTTAATTTATTTTAATTTTCAGGAAGTTGAGGCAGGTAAAAAAGGAAATGATTGGATTGTGCCAGTGCTTAAAAGAATGAAGAAAGCTTCCCCAACTGGACTGAAAATAACACTGAAATCGGTAACTAGTCCTAATCTATACAAAATATATAATGCATATATCGATTCTACTGGCAATAAAGAAAAAATCTTACCTTTTCTTCAAATTATCGTTCTAGATACGAGAAGGAAGAAAACAAACACTATCTGAATGTTTGAGGAGAGAATTTAGAATTACAATAAACACATTACAAACCATAATATCTGATGATTTCTATGAGGTAAGTTTAAATTTAAAATTAAAAATAAGCAGACGCATTCACAAAGAAATACAATTGATTTATGATGTCTCATTTTTAATCTAAATAGAATTCATTAATTTATTTGTGAAGGGAATAAGGGCTATCATCATTGACAAGGATAAGTCTCCAAAGGTACACCACATTTCCTCTTTCATTATGCTATTTTTATAGGCAATATATGTCCTATGCCATATTCTCTCCACTACGTCTACAAAGTTGGTAGCATTATTGACCAAATAAGAATTTCTAATAAATATAGAGTCGTCGGGTTTTTCTGACTAAAATTAGTTGAAGAGTATTTTTTTTTAATATTGAAATCGATAATAAGAAATTGATGCATTTACTAAAAAAAAATATTGATAGAACAATTTCCTCTCTTTCTTTTCAGTGGAACCCTTCAACTCTTGATGAAGTGCATGATTAGCAACTCGACTTGATCTTTAAGCCATTCGAAGAACATGACTTGGAACTGCAAATTCCTGTAAAAAAAGATGAATGCAGGTGTCAAAAATCCAAGGAAGGGATAGTTAAGTCAAATACACCTAATTACGATTCGCTAACTGGCTAAATAATCTATATTCACTAAATATAACACCAAATTGCAATTCTCAACCCAAAAGTAGAACAATATCATACCAATATTATAATTAGGCTTACTCTAAGGGAAGAGTAATCCTAGCCTACCTGGAAGCTGAAGAAAACCCGATAAAGTCCTCTTAATTGGAGATTTCCCATTTTGAGAAGCCTCTGTATGATGCCACACTACCAAAATAGTAATCTACACATTAATACGAGGATAATGATACTCATTTTGTATTTTTATGCTTTGAATCCAAAATCAGGTCAAAATTTCATGTGGGGTCCGCTTGTGGAATCACACTTTCGAAATCGTCAACACGTCCCTCTATGCTTATGGATCATTTATCCTCAAGAATAAGTAAATTCTGAGATCAAATGCTACCGAAATCAACCCATCAAGAAACTAGGGATTTGTGACTAAATTCGAGAATCAACTCAAGAATTTGACGGAAACTTACAAGGGTTACGACGAGATAATGACTATTCCAAGCTCACCGACACAGCACTATCATCCAAGAATCAATCTCTCAATTTTCCACACTCTCTAGGACTTTAATTCTCTTGGGACTTAAGAGAAATAGGAGAAAAATGGGCCAAGGGATGAAATAAATATCCTTCCAGATGTTGCTTAAGATGTCACTGCTAAAGCGACAAAGGACTGCTAGAGTGATCCCTGGCACATGTTGACCCATCTAAATTGGAAAAAATACCATTTAAGCGATGCCTGCTTTAGCGGACAAGACTACTAAGTTGTCTCCATTTAAGCAACCAAAGGTTCTCTTAAGAGGATGCACTAGCTGAGTCCATGCACCAACTGAACTTGGATTTTGCCAAGTTTCTACTGACCCCTCTTGATTCACTTGGAATTTCATGAATGCAAAAACACTATGCTATCCTATCAAATTCGATATTTTGGACTCAACATCACTATTGAAATTTCCATCAGGAGTTATTTTGATGAAGTATGGACCCTACACCCAAGAGGCACTTTTACCAAAATTCATCCACAATAGACCGAAATGAGTCTAAAAGCCTTGGGACCTAAACCAAAGGTCCCCTAGCCTAAAATCGACGTTCTAAAGATAATGGAACTATCAAAACTAGAATACGAGGTCGTTAACCTAAAGTTTATTCCCGATAGCTAATCCTCACCAGCAAAGACTTCAAAAAAGAAAATTGTCTCTAAAAATAAAATGAGAAATAACTTAGTGCAGCTATAGAAAATCTCTAAATAGCAAAAAGGTGTGAAAATGCAGAAAATGGCCTGGAGGGTTATTACCATATATATTGCTAAAGGACTTTCGTTCGCAAAAGTAAAGGGTTAAGATGGACCTAAAGGCTCAAACAAGTAGGGATACTAGGCCCACATATTACTCTCAACCTCCCAAATAACCTCCTCTACTGGGAGGCATCTTCACTGAACCTTAAATATTGGAATCTTCCTAGAGCGCAATTGCCTGACATCCTTGTCTAATATGAGCATTGTCTCCTTCACGAAGGTCAATCTCTCATCCAACTAAATTGAGTCCACCAAAGCATATGTGACTCATTGGGGATCTAACACTACAGTAAGGAAACATGAAAAACTAGACGAACAATGGAAAAATCTATAGGAAAGTCTAACTCATAAGCCACCTCTCCAACTGTGTGATTATCTCAAAAGGTCCAACACATATGGGGCTGAACTTTCCTTTCCTCCCGAACCCTATCACGTCTTTCATGGGCGATACTCAAAGGAATATCTAGTCCCCAACTCAAAACCTTAAAGCACAAAGTCTACAATCTACATAAGCCTTCTGCCTACTCTGAGCTGCCCCCATGATACAAGTATGATCATGATCATGACACTTTTGAGTATTTTTGAAGTCTAGTCATTAAAGGGCTCTTTTGTTATTTTTCTATTATTTGAAATGTTGTATAAATAAAACCTTGTAGGGTTTATTTTCTTAGTTTATGCTTGATATTGAAGACACTACTCTTGTGAGAGAGAGTTCTCAAAACTGAAATTAGGGCATAGCATAAGGGTGGATTCTCTTGTGTGTTGTAAAGCTTGAGACTTTGGTGATTTGAGAGGTGGATACCCTTCTTGTGTCATTGTAAGAGTTAGGTGTTTGTTGTATGAAGTGTTAAAGGTCCAAGAGTGAATATTCTCTTGGGTTGTTAAGACTACATCAACATTTGTCTAACTATTTATCTTTGTTTCTTGTCCTAATCTTGTAGTTTGTGTTGTTGTTGTTCAAGCCGTTTGGTTATTGTGGTTGTAACATTGTTGTTGTTCATTTTTATTATCATAATATAGTTTGGTTTACTGCTGGAAATTAGGTGTTAAATACCTCATTACATGGTGTTGTTGTTGTGTTCTTGAATCCGAGAGGGGTCACCAAAAGAGGTCCATAGTTCCTTGAACTAGTGGACTGTTTTGGTGTTTATTTTCTTCTGTTCTTGGGCTGTCTTGTATAATTTGGTATCAAAGCAAGGTTTTATTTTGTTCCAACAAAATCAATCTTGGGATTGTTATCTTGAAAATAAATAAAAAAAAGTTAAAAGGAAGAAAAAGAAAAAATGTTACTGTTCATGTTTTTAGGGTCTTTCAAAAATTTTTGATTTTTGTGTGTTTTATGTGTTTATAGTGTTAGATCCTTGTTCCCTAACACTATTAGAGTATGGAAATTGAAAATCCTAACAAAAATGAAGTGTCAAAATCGACCCCCCCCCCCCAAAAAAAAAACTAAACCCGTTTTTAACCCTAGGTCAAATTTTGATTTTTTGATTTTGTGTTTTTTCTTGTGTTTTTAGTGTTAGATTTGTGTTCTATAACACTATAGGAGTATAGGGTTAGACTTTGAGATAAATTAGAGGTTATTTGAGCCATCCACCATTGTTAAGCTTGAGTTTGAAGAAACCTGAAGGCGAGATCTCATTGTGGGAGGTTGTTTTGAACTCACGTGTGTTTTGTTTTGTAGATTTTGTATTGTATTGTTGTGTATGGCATTGTGGACTGATTGAGTTTCTTGTTGGACCGTAACTTGAAGGTTTATTTTTGGTTTAACCACAATGGAACCCGAGGCTTCAAATGCTCAAACAATGGATAATAATGCCATCAATCTCATTTTGGCTCACCTTGAAACTATGTACCGAGATGTCGCTAGGTTGAATGTGGGTCTTGAGAAATTAGATACGGATGTGGCATCAATAAGTGGGAGATTAGAACGTGTGGAAAGCCAAAGGAGTTGACCTTACACACTTCAAAACAATTCCCCAACTAATACTCTCGGGACCATGCACCAAATGCTATATCCATCAATTGCCATAAATCCAACCAATCTCTACTCTCGAAGCCAAGAACAAGATAGACCAAACCATCATCCACTGTACCAAGTCCAACAAGAGGGGCTTGGAACCCAAATACCACCACCAAACCCGAACCCTTTCATCCAAACTCCACTTGACCAAAGACCTCACTATCCAAATCCAGTCCAGCCACTACAAGGTCCACTTAACCCAAATAGATCCATCCATGTTAAGGGATATGGTAGTGGATAACAACATGGTGGTTATAGCCAGTATGATGGTGTTTACTTGAGGGAAGAAAGAATGAGGGGTAGACATGGGGAGTTAGATCGAGAGGTGAGATATGGCTATCCAAACCGAGATGTAGGTCTTAATTCCATCAAAGTGAGCCTTTCCATTTTCAAAGGTGAGAGTGATCCTGAAGCCTACCTTGCATGGGAGTTGTCTTATGACAAGATCTTCCAACTTAATGATCTCACCGAAGAAAAAAAATATTGCTATGCTATAGCTTACTTCGAAGGGTATGCTAATACATGGTGGGAGTATGTTAAGCTCTTTGGGAATAAGATAATTGGGGGATAACCTCCTCCTTGGTTTCGGTTGAAGAACCTTATGCAGGAACGACACTCGCCCGATACTTATAGGCATGACCTTCTTACTAAATTGTACAATTTAAGGCAAGGGAGCAAGTGTGTCATGGCTTACTATGATGAATTTCTACAATTGATGTTGAAACTTGACCACCGAGGTAAGAAAGTAAGTCATGACATTGTGTGCTTCAAGGTTGGGTTAAACAAGGATATCTCCACTTGCATGACACTTCAAAAATTTGACACCATAGATGTCATCTTCTACACGGCTTTAGAGGTTTATAGGGAGCTCAAAGATAACTCATTCATGGCTACCTAACCCAAGGACACCAAGGGTTTCCAAAAATATCCTCCAAGGAATGAAGGTAAATTGAATTCTACTTCCAATCCTAAGGGGTTTCAATGCTTCAAGTGTCAAAGGTAGGGGCACAAGGATAGTGAGTTCCCAAACTGGAGGAATATAATCCTAAGGGGGGTAGATTGCACTATCTTGGATAAGAGGTGGGCATTGAATCAGTTAAGAATGATGACAAACCGCAAGATGGAGAGCAAAAAGAAGCTGAAGTAAAAAATGAAGAGTATGGAGAAGATGTGTGGCCAAAAGAAGGAATTGTGAAGTGCCTTTGTAAAAGAGGTGAGTCCATGAATTTGTGGTCAAATTCCTCTTAAGATGGAGAGGATGATACAAGTATGATCATGATCATGACACTTTTGAAGACTAGTCACTAAAGGGTTTTTTTGCCATTTCTCTATTGTTTGTAATGTTGTATAAATAGAACCTTATAAGGTTTATTTTCTTAGTTTATGCTTGGTATTGAAGACACTAATCTTGTGAAAGAGAGTTCTCAAAACTAAAATTAGGGCATAACATAAGGGTGGATTCTCTTGTGTGTTGCAAAGCTTGAGATTTTAGAGCTTTGAGAGGTGGATATCCATCTTGTGTCATTATAAGAGTTAGGTGTTTGTTGTATGAAGTTTTAAAGGTCCAAGAGTGAATATGCTCTTGGGTTTTTAATACTACATCAATACTTTTCTAACTATCTATCTTTGTTTCTTATCCTAATCTTGTAGTTTGTGTTGTTGTTGTTCAAGCCGTTTGGTTATTGTGGTTGTAACATTGTTGTTCTTCATTTTTACTGTCATAATATAGTTTTGTTTTCTACTGGAAATTAGGTGTTAAAAACCTCATCACATGGTGTTCTTGTTGTGTTCTTGAATCCGATAGGGGTCACCAAAAGAGGTCCATAGTTCCTTGAACTAGTGGACTGTTTTGGTATTTGTTTTCTTGTGTTCTTAGGCTGTCTTGTATCACCTCAGACTATCCTGAATCACCCTGACTATATCCAATGACTCCCTGAATATGTTAGTATCATTAGGCCTAACCTTGAAGGTCTCGAACCACCCAATCAGAGATTAATAACGCCTATCGTATAGTGTCTCAAATAGTGCCATCTCAATACTCAAATGGTAGATATTATATGCGAACTCCACCAATGATGAGTGTTGCTCCCACTGACCTCTAAAATACATAACACAAGCTTGGATAATATCATTAAAAATCTAAATAGTTTCCTCCGACTATCCATTGGTCTGAGGATGAAAAGCGTTACTAAGGTCCACCCAGTACCCAACTCCTCTTGAAAAGACCTCCAAAAGCTAAAAGTGAATACTGATCCCCTATCTTAAATGATGGATATGGGCACTCCATGCAGGCAAACTACCTCACAAACATAGTTATGGGCTATCCTCTCAACACTGAAAGACATCTGAATACGAAGAAAATGTGCCAATTTGGTCAATCAATCCATAATGATCCAAATGCCGTCAAAACCATGGGAGGTGTGACACAACCCACTAATGAAGTCCATAGTGATTTGATCCCACTTCCACTTGGTATTAGTCAATCTCTTAATCATGCTCGATCTTCACCTATTGAAAACATATGGAATGATATACAAAGTCCGTTACATCGCTTTTCATGCCACTCCACCAACTATATTATCTCAAATACCTATACATTTTAACTGTCCCAAGGTGAATTGAGTATCCAGAGCTATGAGCCTTATAAAATATCAATTGAATCTAGTTACCAACCCCTAAAATACAAATACCACTATCCTATCTCAGAATACCCTTAGAATCTATGGTATCCCTCCGTACCTCACCCTTTAGCACCTGATCACAAAAGTATTGTATCCCTAAATTGGCGGCTCCAAATTTGCTAAAATGAGGTAGACCTAGCCTCAATACTAGCAAGGATCCTCTTAGAGTCCAAAATATTATGTCGCACCATCAAATTGTCTATGGAATTTATGTCCTATGCCAATAGCCTCTCAAAAACTAGAATTAAAGCCAAACTACCCATGCTCACTGCCTTTCGACTCAAGGCACCTGGTACTACATTCACCTTGTCCCGATGGTAAAGAATGGAGATGTTATAATTCTTCAGTAACTTCATTTATTTGCACTGCATCAAATTAAGATCTCTTTGAGTCATAAGATTCTAAAGACTATACTGGTCAATGTAAATCTCATAATGAATGCCATAAAAATAATGCCTCCAAATCCTAAGAGCAAAAACTACCACCTCCAACTCCAATTCATAAGAAGGGTAGTTGTAATCATGCACCTTCAGCTACCTCAGTGTATAAGTAATAAACCAACCCAACATGTCAACACGTAACCCAAACCAATATCTAAAGTATCACAATATTAAATAGCTTGCTCTCAACAGGAAGAGCCAATATAGGAGATGAAGTAAGAAAATTCTTGAGCTTCAAAAATATCGACTCACACTCCTTAGACCACTAAAAGGTAACATTCTTCCTAGTTAATCTAGTCATTGATACTGCAATAGTAGAAAATCCTCAACAAACCACCTGTAGTAACCAGCAAAATTAATAAAGTATGAGACCTCATAAATTTGTGACCAATTCATTTAGGATCCTCCCTTATGCTAAATGGTAAATTTTGACTTAAATCATTACAAGGTATATTAAAGGAGTGATTTGGGAAAGTATATGAATTTTCAAAAAGGGTTCGGGGTTATTTTGGGACTGTAAACTAGTGAGCCTTTACGATAAAGGCATGGCATACAGTCTATACCCCACGATAAGGGTGTGGAACATTGCCTATGCAACGTGATAAGGGTGTGCCACACTGTTTGACACAAATCACACAACTTTATTTTTTTTTTCAATTTGGGGCAAGGTCTTTTTGGTCCCTTTTTCTATTTAACAATATAAAAATTCTTTTAGACACAATTAACCATCAATTATCAATCTTTAAACTTGTTATTCTCTTCTCCAACTCCCAAATCAAGAAACTCAAGGGTTTTCACAAGAATTCACTACTTTGGGCTCTAAGTTCTTAATTCTCCCAAAATGCTCCCAATTTTCAGGCATGTTGTACATTTCCTATTTTAATTAGTACATTAATTCATTAATTTACTTAATATTTATGCGTATTTTTAATGATTGATTCAATTAGGATTGAGGGTTTTAGGGTTGTTAACACTTGCATTATTTTTCTGTTGTTTTAAATGGTTTGTTCATGTTTTAATGATGGATTGTGAACTGAATTTGTGCATTGTGATAATGGTAGAATTTAGAAATTTAGGTTTCATAAAGTTGATGAATTCGATATGGTAATGACATAAACCTCAAGTCACATTATAAACTCTTACTTTGAATACTGAGTCTACATAATTTGAACAAATTTTTTTATTCATTACATTGCATTAAATGGTAAAAGGATAAAAAGGTTTCAAATGCCCTTGGGGTCTATGGTTTTGGATTTTAAACCAACATTGGGAGTCAAATCGGTTAAATGATGATGGTTTGGAATAACTTACAAGTCTGTTGATATGACGACTCCAATTTGGAAATCTCTTAACAAAAGACTCCATAGTTAAGGGTTGATACTATGTGTAAAATTATTTTAACTTAGGGTTAAAAGGAATTGTGTATCTCACCAAAAAGGTGTAGTCTCGAGGGACCAACACTGTAAACCACATTTGCCAATTTTGGAGGTCTATGACCACTGTGTTTATTTATTTAGTATATGTTAAATGGTTATCACCTTGGTGTCTTTATGCATCTGCTCTGTACATATGGCTAACATGGACTAGGGGCCTTCCATCAGGGAAAGCCGAACCCATATAGCCCATGGGTGCCTTTAGGTCAATACGAGCTACAAAGTTTAGGATTAAGTTTTCGAATGATCATATTTCATGTCTCTTGCCCTTATCCCAACATCCTATACACATATGTATAATTGTTGTGCATGTGGTTTATGACTGGAATTTTGGTAAATACATATATTTTATCCCTTTTCTTGGATTGCATGCTAGTACTCACTGTACTGACCATCCCTAGACGCTATATCATTTCATGATGTAGTTTCTAAGGAATTTTCTCATGACCCATGTAACGTTCGGTGGTTTAGTACTCTTGTTCGATAGCTATTGAAATTATGAGCCCTCCTTCATTTGAAAGGCCTGGTTTCTTTCAGTCACTTATGGTTTAGTACTTTCTTTTGGTTTTCTTTTGGCATAGTTGGGGTCATGTCCCAACTTGGTTAGTACTTCTAGGTTTAGATTATTTGACGATTGTAGTGGGGTATTTTTTTTGTAGATTTAATATTGACTGACAGACTTTCTTTTTTAATTATTGCATATCTCTTATTCTTTTGGTTGGCTTCCATAATTTATTTTTTTGTTGTTCTCTTGAGGTAGGATTAAGAGGGTCATCTTTGGCCTTCTTGTCTTGGGATGCTCGTCACGGGTTTCCCCTGGTCTGGATCATGCCAAGCTTTGTATCAAAGCATGGTTCAAGATCACTGAGTGTCTACACTTATAAGAGGAAAGCTATAAGGCATTTAGGAATGTTTTCCTTTCTTGTGTTCTATTTCATGCTAGATAGTCTAGTTACTATGAAACTTTTATAACTCTCAGCTTACTCGCATTTTAGATCATGCCTTCTCATCTGACAATCGTAGGAACTCAGTTGGAGTCTCCGTCCCAACTAGGGGAAATACAGAGAAAGTTTTCCCTACTCATGGAATATAGAGTAGGTATAGGGCCCCGTACTCCTAACGGTATTGCTCCACCTGGTGTTTCACTGGTCCATACTGGTCCTTTGTGAACCTTCCGGGCTGGTGCTACCCCTAATCGATACCCTCAAGGAGATATCTTAAATGTTGAGTTTCGTCAATCCCTCCATATAATTGCTCAGATTGTGGCATCACAGTCTCGTTATTCCAATTATATTGGTCCTACCAATGGCTCATTTGAGCTTGTTTGGGTTGGGTAGTTTATGAGGCTAAATATTCCAACCTTTATAAGCTCTAAGTTGTTTGGATCCTTAAGGGATTATTTATGAGATGGAGAAGATCTTCAGGGTGATGGATGCTAGTGATTCATATGCGGTTGAATTTATGGCTTATCAATTAAAATACTGGTTTATTGGTGGTATAAGGATTGGGAAGAATTAAGGGGTGAGGAGGCTGAGCCAGCGGAACGGGAAGAGTTCTGGGGTATTTTTCTTGATCACTTCTTTCCTAAGGAGTTAAGGGAGGCTAAGAATAAAGAGTTTGTGAACCTGAAATAGGGTAATATGTGTGTTAAGGAGTATGCACTGAAGTTCACCCAATTATCCCATTATGATCCTTATCTTGTGTCTAATATGAATCAGGGATTATGAAGTTTATTTTGGATTTTTTTCATGACTTGGTGTTAAAATGTAAGGCTGCTATGTTGAATACCGATATGTACATACCAAGTTTAGTGGTTTACATACAATAGGGGGAAATGAGAAAAAAAAAAGCAGATAAAAATGGGATAAAGGCAGGGAAAGAAGTTTAAGTACATAGAGTAGGGTACAAATCAACAGAATAATTAGAAAGATAGTAGGCAATGGCCTAAGAAGAAGAATTGTAGAAATTCTTATCATCCGCTAGTTTTTCTTATCCTGAGACTTTAGGTGATCAATGTTTCAGTCTAGTAATGGTCCTAGGAAACAGGGTGCTCAATCTCAAGTGAGTGGAGCTTAATCGGCCCTACCTAACCGTCCTTTCTATTTTTATGGGTAGATTTATCATGGATATTGTAAGAAGGGGAGGAATTTCTCCTTTAATTATGGCCAGCCTGGTCATTTTCGATGTAATTATCCTTCATCTAGTGTTTCCATCAAAGCTAATAAGGTTTTGATCGCCACTTCTTTAGCCCTTGCGGCAAAGGTTTCCATCTCAGGGATAGAATATAGACATAATTGCCTCTATGCACTTTCTACTCATCGAGAATACGAGGTATCCCAAGATGTTGTCATTAGTATGTTACAACTTTTCTTTTGTAATGTTTATTTTTTACTTGATATGGGTTCTACCCTATCTTTCGTGACTCCTTATGTTGTTGTGCACTTTGGCTTTGGTCTTGAAAGTATTTTTGCCCCCTTTTCTATTTCTACTCTGGTGGATGAGTCTACTATTGCTTGAAAAGTCTATAGGGATTGTATTGTATCCATTTTTCATATGGAGACACTGGCGTATTTGATAATCTTGATATGGTGGATTTTGATGTGGTCTTGGTGATAAATAGACTCCATTCGTGCTATGCTTCCCTAAATTGTAGGACCCGAAATGTCACTTTTTATTTTCCTAATGAACTGGTAATTAAATGGGAGGGGAGTTCCTTAGTAACCCAAGGGAAGTTTATTTCTTACCTTAAGTCTCAAAAAGTATTATCTAAAGTGTGTTTGTATCATCTAGTTTGGATTAACAATTCTTACTCTAAAAGTCCCTCCTTGCAATCTGTTCCTATAGTTAATAAATTTCTTGAATTTGTTTTTCGATGATCTTCCAAGAATTCCTCCCGATAGGGAAATAGATTTTAGGATTGATATCCTATAGAATACTCATCCTATTTCCATTCCTACTTAGAGGATGTCTCCGACTGATCTAAAAAAACTAACAAAGTAGTTAAAGGATCTACTTGATAAGGGTTTCATTCTGTAACGCCCCAAAAATCTGTCCCGAGAAGTCACACGATGCTTGGAACCATAAGTGATCCCAATCTAACCCATGAACTGACATACTGTTAAGCAACTGAATTATGGCATAATAAATAACTATTTACTGTGCGGAAGCATAGTCATACTAAAGATCTAAAATAGATACAATACTAATGAAGCTTTACAATCTGATAAATCTGAAGGATGAAACTAAAATTTACATAACTAACTTTGACTGACATCTGTAAAGCCTCTACTATACCTACTATAGATAGTTGAGACATGACTCCAACTACCACTAATCAATACACATGAAAGTAAATAAACTATACATGAACTAAAACTGTCTGTTGTTCCCGAAGTAGGAGAAGTCATCACCTGCTAGCTATAATTATCAACTATTTGATTGTGATGCTTAGGCTATAATTGGTACGTACATTATTAGAAAATGTAGCCATACATGAGTATATGTGGATCAGTACTTCTGGAATGTACTGAGTATGCGAGGGTAAATACAATAAGTAAAACTGATTTCATAAATAATCGTAAAACATGCATGCTAAGTGTAAGTAGACTCACCAATAAGCTGGAATAAATAGAAAGCTGAAAACATCTTAAAACATGAGTAATAAACATGATCTAATAAGCTAGAGAATCTCTACACTTAAGTTTCTGTAAAACTTACTTTAATGATATAAGTATAACTGAAGTTAGGATATGATAATACATAGATACTATATAAATATTGAGTATGTAAAACTGGACTGTACTTAGTCTGAATAACTTGACTGAAACTGTAGAGTATTATGCATATGAGAAAGGGACTGACTGAGTAACATGAGATAACTGAGCATGAATTCATAAAAACTGTATTATTTGATAATGCAAGACCAAGCGTATAATATGATTCTAAAATAGTCTGTAAACTGAGGTATTGAAACACTGATAACTGGTAAAAGTACGCTATGGTCAAGAAAACCTGAAACTGAATTGAGTTGCTGATCTGATTAATAGACTGATACTGTGACTGAGACTGTAACTAATACTATAACTGAGACTCATACTGGAACTAATACTGAGTTCTGATAACTAAGTGACTGATATTTGGGATTATTGATAATTGTATTACTGATAACTGAGAGACTGTATCTGATAGTCCTATTTCTGTGGAACTATACTGTGTTCCTTAATAAGCTGAGGGACTGTATCAAATAGTCCTGAATTTGTAGAACTAAACTAAGTTCTACACTGAGTCTGAAATTGAAACTGTGGGAAGTAATTATCTAACCGACATGCCCTAAATAAAGCAATATAGATGAGTTGGGGTTCAATCTATAACCCCAATTGGATGGTTGTCAATACCGCACCACCAGTAAGGACAAGCTGTGAGTGACCTTCAACAGGAAGGTACTCAGATGAGAACAGTGGGAACCCTCAACTGGTAGGTAAGCCACCTCATCAACCCTCAACTGGAAGGTTAGATGTCTCAACCTACGCCGTCTACGTTGTTCTAGGATGCAAGGATTGCTTCTATGAATCACGCCCTCTACTAGCAGGTAAGTTCCCATCCGTAGGTTCACTCGATGGTAAATCCTACTCTTATCTGAATAGACACTGAACATAATTAACTGAACTGAACTAGACTGAGTTAACTGAGTTTCGTTAACTAATAGAATACTACTGAGATTATTGAATTTCTAAGATCTCTAATATTAATGGAATTACTGAGTTTTCTTGAGTCATGAGACTGATTTAATTCTATGGACCATGGCTTGACTGAGTGTATCTTGAAAACATGACACTGATTCTAGGCACACAAATAAACTTTTAGGTACAAGTACCTCCAGGACTTGATAGAAAGAGATTGACAAGGTATGACATTCTTGAATACATGACCAACATCAACAGTCCATAATACAATAAGTTGGTGATTTCATGAAACACATGGTTACCATAATAGCATAAAATAGTCAATTGTCAACAATGCTTTTATTTAGACATTTTGTCAAACATTTAGAGGTTATGGACTTGTACATGGATGAGAACACATGGTAACATGTCATGATTACCCTATTCAATTCACACGGGCATTCTATCAAGCACATGGAGATTAATACTTGGATATGGGAATATGTTAAAAACATGGGAGCATAACATGCTTACATAACTAAAATCATGATTTGAGGATTACATGGAATTCACATAAAATAGGATATGGGTTTTCATCAAAACATGTAAAATTCATAACTTGAACATAAGAAAGTCTTAATCATGAGGGATTAAAGCTCATGCTTCAAACTCATGTCAAAACATCTCAAAATTCATGCTTGATAATATAAACATTCATAAATCATATTAAAATATGGAAATTTCAGCAATGCTCATGAAAATATAACAAACTCATGAAATTTATCTTTAACAACTCTCAAAAACTCAAAATCTTGAAAATAGTGATAATGGGTATGAATCCCAATTTAGAAATCCTATATAAACAATCAAAATCATAGAAAAACATTCAACTCAATATGCTTCTTGAAAATACTTCAACACCATCAAAATAATAAGATCAAGAATCTCAATATCATACTTAAACTCACTTTGAAAAATTTGAAAAATTACGTTACGCACATAAATACATGCAAATACTCATGAAATTCAATATTCAATCACTTGTAAACTCATAATCTTCAAACAATATAAATTGGGTATAAACCCTAACTTTAAATTTCATGAAAAATCACATAAAATTCAGTAATTTATAAGTTAAAACAAGTTTTGGGTACAATGACGAAAGGATTTTCCTTGTTGAAACCCCACATACCTTAATTGATGATCTTTGATGAGAAAACTTGAATCTTAGGTTCCTATGATACTTTGAATGTAAAAGCTTGACCCTTTTGAATCTCTAATGGTGTTCTTAAAGCTTCTTCTTGAAGTTCTTGAATAAGGAAACTTAGATTCTTGACTATTTTGAAGGAATTTTGATGGAGTTTCTTGGTGTTCTTGAGGGGGCTAGGGTTTTCTTTGTAGAGAAAAGGCTGAATAATGATGTAAATTATTCTTTGGGGGATTTAATTATCTGTTATGGACGAGTTTGGGTGAATGAAAGGACCTTTTTTCCCTTTAAAATTCTAAATAATCGCCTGTAAATTGGGTGTGTTTGATAGGGCGTGCGTTGCACGCTAATCGCGCAATGCTACTGCCTTAGTTATGAAAATGGCCATAACTTTTCGGTCGGGTATTGGACTTTGGAAAAATTAGTATCGTTGGAAATCTAATTCAATTATCTACAATTTGGTGGGACTTGAGATGAAAAATTCCACATATATAAAGAGTTATACACATTTTAATTAGACCCTTGTAAAATTGAATATTGAATTTTGGATGAATCAAAAGATCTTAGCTCAACTTTGCTCTAAGTGATTTCTATGAACATTTTATCCTTAAAAGATAATCAAACATGAGGATAAAGATTTTGAAACTTTTATTTACATGGGAATCACTTGGATTATAGCTTATACACGTAAGAATGATGGTTTATAGACTAGCCAAAAAATGCGGAGTATTACACATTCGTCCTAGCATTTTCCCGTGGGGTGCTCCTGTGCTTTTCATGCGAAAGAAATATAAGTGTCTTAAAATGTGTTTAGACAATTGTTAGTTAAATAAGGTCATCATAAAAAGTAAGTACCCTCTTCCTAGAATTGATGACCTCTTTGATCAATTTCAGGGTGCTAAGTGTTTCTCTAAGATAGATCTTCATTCGGGTTATCATCAGTTGAAAATTAGGGAGGACGATATCCCCAAGACTACTTTCTGATCCACTAGGAGTTCTTAGTTATTTCATTTGGATTGACTGAAGCTCTGGCTACTTTATGGACCTTATTAATTGGGTGTTCACATAGTTTTTGGATTTGTTTGTTATAGTATTTATTGATGACATTTTGGTGTACTCCAAAAGTGAGGAGGGTCATGCAAATCACCTTTGAATTGTGTTGTAGACCCTTGAGGACCAGGAATTTTATTCTAAATTTTCTAACTGTGAATTTTGGCTAAGTGTTGTGTCTTTTCTTGAGCATGTTGTTTCTTGTGAAGGAATTAAAGTGGATCCAAAAAAGATTGAGACGGTTAAGAAGTGGCCTAGATGCATGACTCCAGCCAACATTAAGAGCTTCTTGGGCTTGGCCGAGTACTATAGGAGGTTTGTGCAGGGTTTCTCATCTATTGTTATTCCGCTTATGAGGTTGACTCAAAAAAAGATAAAGTTTTTAAGCCTCCAGTTTTCAGAAGTTAAAGTATAAGTTGATCTCTACCCTTTTTTGGACCCTACCCGAGGGTACTGAGAGGTTTTTCCATATTGTGATACATCTCGTGTGGGGATGAGTTATGTTTTGATGCCGCATGGTATGGTTTTAACCTATGCTTCCAAGAAGGTTAAGGTTCATGAGAGGAATTCTTAACTCATGATCTAGAGTTGGCGGTTATGGTATCTAATTTGAAGATTTTTGGGATTATTATTTATATGGTGTCCATGTGGATATCTATTTGGATTAGTAAAGCTTGCATTATGTGTTCACACAGAAAAGTTGAATCTCAGGCAGAGGTGGTGGCTCAAATTTCTTAAGGATTACAAAATGAACCTTCAGTACCACCTAGCTAAAGATAATATTGTTATTGATACTCTTAGAAGGTTATCCATAAAGAGTTTGTCCAATGTTGTAAAGGAGAAAAAAGGATTGGTGAAGGATGTTCACCAACTAGGAAATTTAGGAGTTTGTCGTTTGAACTCTGTGGATGGAGGGGTAATCATCCAAAAATTTTGTTTTGGGACTGATGTCAAAGAGAATCAGGTTTTGGACCCCATATTTATGCAAATCAAAGTTGATGTGGGTCAACAAAAAGTTATGGCCTTGGAGATTGAGAAAATGGCATCTTGAGATATCAAAGAAGATTGTATGTTCCTAATTTAGATGAGTTATGGGAAATGATCTTGACTGAAACTCATGAGTCTATATATACAAGTTTATTTGTGTTCGACCAAAATGTATCATGACTTGAAGGAAGGAATAATATGAAAGAAGATGTGGCAAATTTTATTGCCAAGTGTGTGGTCTATCAACAAGTCAAGGTTAAAGCATTTGATTTTGGGCGACAAGTCACAAGACATAGAACTGCCCATGTGAAAGTGGGAGATGATTAATATAGACTTTGTTATGAGTCTTCTACGGTCTCAAAATCAGTATGATTCTATTTGGTTTATTGTGGATAGAATGATCAAGTTTTCTCATTTCTTGACTGTGAGAATCAACTGCTCAGGAGAGAATTATGATAAGTTATTTATGAAGGAGATAGTTAAGTTGTATAGGGACCTGATTTCCATCATTTTAGAGTGAGGTACGCAATTTTCTTCTTATTTTTGGAATCTTTTCATAAGGGATTAGGTACTCAGGTAAACCTTAGCACTATTTTTCACCTATAGACGGATGGGCAAGCAGAGCGCACTATTTTGACTTTGGAGGATATGTTAAGGGCCTTTCTAATTGACTTTAAAGGAAATTGGGTTGATTATTTGCCTCTTATTGAATTTGCTTATAACAATAGTTATCATTCCAGCATCCAAATGGCCCCTTTTGGGGCACTTTCTGGTAGAAGGTGCAAGTCTCCTATTAGATGGCTTGAGGTGGGTGAGACAAGGTTGTTTGGGCCTAACTTGGTTCACCAAGCAATGGATAAGGTGAGGGTGATCTGAGAAAGATTTAAGACTACTCAAAGTTGCAAAAAGTTCTATGTAAATGTGAGGTGGATGGAGTTGAAATTTGAAGTTGATGGTTGGGTATTCTTGAAATTTTCTCCTATGAAGGGAGGTGTGAGGTTTAGGAAGAAGGAGAAGATCAGTCCTCATTACATTGGTTCATACTAGATTTTAAGAAGGATTGGTAATGTTGCTTCTGAATTAGAACTACCGACGAGTTTGAGTTTGGTTCATCTAGTATTTTATGTGTCTATGCTTGAAGAGTGTGTGTGGGTGATCCTTCATTGGTAGTTCCCATTGAAGAAATTGGTGTTAAGGATTTGTTTTCCTATGAGGAAATCCTAATTGAAATATTAGAGAGGCAAGTCCAAAAATTGAGGACTAAGGAAATAGCTTCGGTGAAGGTTCTTTTAAGAAATCAAAAAGTAGAAGAGGCTACGTGGGGGCCAAAAGAGGATATGACCAAGTATCCATTCTTGTACCCAATGTTAGATGAAAGTGCTCAAGGTATGAGTTTCATTTTCCCTCGTGTCACATTTGTCCTTGAATTCAACTGTACATTTTCTAGTATTGTGCCATGAATGTCCTAACTTCTCTTTTGGGAATGAATGATCTAAAAGGGGGATGATTTGCAAAACCATATATTTACGACCAATTTATTTCATACCCTCCCTTGCACTAAATGGTAATTTTTGACTTGAATCATGATAAGAGATATTAGAGGAGTGATTTGGGAAAGTTTCAGAATTTTTAAAAAGGGTTTTGGGTCATTTCGGGCTCCCGAACCAGTGATCCTCCATGATAAGGGTGTGACACACTGTCTACGCCCTATGATAAGGGATGAAATGCTTTCTATGCCCCGCGGTAAGGGGGTGGCATGCTGCCTACGACCCGCAATAAGGGCGTGCCACGTTGTTGGATATAAATCGCCCAGCTTCATTTTTTTCAATTGGGGGTAAGGGATTTTTGATCCTTTGCCCTATTAAACGACATAAAATGCCTTTTAAACCGAATTAGCCATTAGTTATCAATCTTAAACATTTCTATTCTCCTCTCCAACTTACTAGTCAAGAAACTCAAGGGTTTCAGAAGAATTCACTACTTTGGGCTCTAAGCTTCGAATTCTCTAAATATTCTCCCAACTTTCAACCATGTTATATAATTTCTATTTTAATTAGTATATTAATGCATTAATTTACTTGATATTCATGTGTTTTTGAATGATTAATTTAATTAGGGTTGTGGATTTTTGGGTTATTAACACTTCCATTGTTTTTCTCATGTTTTAAAAGATTTCTTCATATTTTAAATGATGAATTGTGAGTTGAATTTGTGCATTGTGATACTGGTGGAATTTGGCAATTTGGGTTTCACAAAGTTGATGAATTCAACAAAGTAATGACATGAACCACAACCCACATTATAAATTTTAGCTTTGAATACAGATTCTACATAATTTTAACAAATCTTTTGAGACATTGCATTGAATTAAATAGTAAAAGGATAAAAAAGTTTTGGAATGTCCTTGGAGGCTATGGTTTTGAATTTTAAACCTGAATTGAGAGTCAGATTGGTTAAATGATTATGGTTTGGCATAATTGGAACAACTTGCAAGTTTATTGGCATGACGATACCAACTCAAAAGTTCCTTAACAAAAGAATCAATGATTAATGGTTGATGTTATGTGTAAACTTATTTTATTTTATGTTTAAAGGGAATTATGTAGCTCACCGAGAAGGTGTAGTCCCAGGGTGACCAACATTGGAAATCACATTTACTGATGTTGGGGGTCTATGGCCACTGTGTTTGTGTACACAATATATTTTGGATGGCTATCACCTTGGTGTATTTATCCATTTCCTTGGTACATGCAGCTCACATGGATTGGGGCCCTTCCAGCAAGGGGAGTCGGGTCCATATAGCCCGTAGGTGCCTTTAGGTCGGTACGAGCTACGCAACTTCGAGTTAAGTTTTTGAAAAATCATGTTTTATTCCCTTGCCCCTATCCCGACATCCTTTATACATATGCATAATTGTTTTTCATCTAGTTTATGACTGAATTTTTGGTAAATGCATAAATTTTATCCCTTTTCTTGGGTTGCATGCCAGTACTTGTTGTACTGACCATCCTCGAACGCTGCATCATTTCATGATGTAGGTTTTGAGGGCATTTCTTATGACCCTGTGCAATGTTAGGTGATTTGGCACTCTTGTTGGACAGCTATTGAAGTGGTGAACCCTCCCTAATTTGTAAGGCCTTGTTTCTTTCAGTCACTTATGGTTTCAGTACTTTCTTTTGATTTTCTTCTGGCATAGTCGGGGTCATGTCCCAACTTAATTAGTACTTCTTGGTTTAGATGCTTTGTGGATAGTAGTGGTGTATTTCCTTGTGGATTTAATGTTGGCTCATAGACTTACTCCGTTAATTATTGCATATCTCTTATTCTTCTGGTTAGCTTCTGCAATTTATTTTGTTATTGTTCTTTTGAGGTAAGGTTAAGGGGGTCATCTCCGACCTTTTTGGCTTGGGATTCTCGTCACAGCCAGACCCTTGTTCGGGTCGTGACATAAAGCTACAAATCTCAGATGGAGATGTAGTTCTGGTCCAATCTTAATAGCTTCAATCTTTGTCGGATCCACCATAATACCATCCTTAGACAACACATATCCTAAGAATGTAACCGACTTGAGCCGAAACTCTCACTTTGAGAATTTGGCAAAAAGCTTATAATCTCTCAAAGTCTGAAGCACAATCCTCAAATGCTGCATATGCTCCTCCCTACTTCTCGAGTACGCAAGAAAGTCATCGATGAACACAATCACAAAGGAGTCCAAATAAGGTCTGAACACATTGTTTATCAAATTTATGAACGCAACTGGGACATTGGTCAATCAAAAGACATTACGAGAGAGTTGGGTTAGAATTACTTATTTGGAGGGTTTGAAAAGTATGATCACGTGCCCATTCCGAATCACACACTCTTGCAATTCACGGAGCTATAATTAGACATTGTTTAAAAATATGTTATGAGCAAATCAAAAAATTTATGAGAAAATATTAGATGATGATCTAAAATTTCGTCTTTCTTGTTTTGCTTATTATCCCCCCTTCCTTGCACTTAATATTTCCGTGTGAATGTAATACATAATAATTGAATTTTCGTTGTACTTGCCTTTTTCCTCATTCTTTTTTTATTGCCACTACTTCTAGAAATCCAAGGAGAAAAACTATTAAGTAAATTAGAAGAATAAAAGTTTTAGGAATGCAAGAATTGAAACTCATTAAACAAAATCAATTAACAGCTGTCCTAGAACAGGAGATCAGTGGAAGCTGTTCATATACCTGTCCACAATAAACCTACAATTATTATTTAACAATTTATTGTGGTTAATTAATTTAACAAAGTAAAAATATTTTTAAGAAGCTTATAATTAAGTACTAGAAGTACCACATATTGTGTATCTATTTTGGTAGGAATACTCAGTACAAATTAATTTTCATTGTTAACTTGTGAGAAGGACATTTTGATCCTTAGTTTAACGGCAAAATGAATTGAAGTTTCTGCTTATACAATTGTAAGGCATGACGTTTTAGTAATCTATTTAAATCCCCTCATAAGAATTTTGTTAACTTTTTTTTTGTGTTATGACAAAAATAAATTGACGTGGATAACAAGGGATATTGAGTCAGAAGCAACACATTATCTACTTGTTCTTCTTAGACCTCAACTAGTTCCTTATGGAAGAATGGGAGGGTGCCATAATCCGTGGTTTCACCTATTTGAGGTATGAATCGAACCCCCAACCAGTGGAATTAGCTTATAATCTTCTTATGGGTTGATATTAGTAACACCCCAAAAATTCAAACTACGATTTGAACCACACTTCAAGTACTTGCAAAGTCAAACATCATGTTTTTTTAGTATGAGAAATGATTTAGACAGGTATTAAAGTCACAAGTTACTCCTAGCTTATAGCCACGTCTAAACCTTTGTTACCGATTGATTTCTTGTGAAAAATCTTACAATGATCAAATTTAAACGAACATAATTCCTAGATTATGAAGTATTTTTGAGCTCAAGACCCACCAAATGATAGATATTTGAATTATCTTTTCAACGCATTCAGTCACACCTTAATCCAATACCAGAGCTAAGAGTTATGGTCATTTAGTGAAACACTATCCAGCAGTGAGAACCTACGAGCCTAGGTACGATCTTGATGAGATTGTATGACCGTACAATGATCTCGTTTGATTGAAACAATCCCAAACATCTTCTGATTGAAACAGTTCCAAACATTTGACAAGTATACCTTTCAATCACGAGATAAAATCACGATCTTGGTTTGAAACCACAATTTTAGGTATGATCGTGACTCCCAAATTTGATCCGACTTGGACTTTCAACCTGTGAACCAAGGTACGATCGTGGATGAATCCCATGATCATAGTAATGCTCGTCTAATGGAGTTTTGAGAACCTAAATTCAGCCTCCAAACCATGAGCACCCACCAGAATCATAGGTAGGTCCCACGACTATGGGATGATCTATAAGTCGTATTCTCCAACCTTTTTAGTTACCTTTTATAAGGGGAATTTCAATCTTTCTCCACTACTTAGACACGTAAACTACATTGTTTAAGCTATTTCAAGGATGTTAATAAGTCTAAAATTATCCTATGTACCTCATTACTCAAAAAACCATTAGACAATTGGCAAAAACATAAAAAGGAAGTGATTCTTCATCCTCAAAGATAAACTAGGGTTCCTTTTATTCAAGCTCCAAATTAAAGGGGTTCACATTTCTTATTTTCAGATATGTGAGATTTCATCAGTGGGTTCTTTTTCATTCATTGAGTCCCAAAGTTAACTCAAATTCACAGTTTAATTCCTTCTTCAGAGCCTAGGATTCATGAATATAGTGAATTCCTTATAATTCAGTTCCTAATTATTATTGAGATATAAACCCATATTTTACCATGAATTTCAGTATCATTGCATGTCTAATATTGCAATCCCTCAATATATTACGTGATCCATGATTCTTAGATTTTGAGTTATAAATTTTTTTATTTTATTCAATTTATGGGAATTGTCATAGCAGATGTATTCTTCAGAGATGTCGGGTTATGAACACCCGATGACCTAGGATTTCATACATATATTTATCAGTAATCATTCCTTCAGTTTTTAAGATTTGAATGCTTTCAGATAAAGTACTTATTTCTAGTCGTCAGAATATTAATATTATTGAGCATTCCAGTTGTTTTTCAGTTGGGAGCAGTACTTAGCAAAACATGAAGGCTCACCTGCCAGTTAGTCTGAGACCTTTAGTAGAAGCCCTAAGTCCCAAAACTGCGGCACCACCATAGGTTCAAAACGTTTATCCATCAGGCCAAACTTGATACGTTAGTCCTGATGGACATTAGTTTAGTGAATCACGTCAGTCAGTTTTCGTACACTTGATAAGATAGAGAACACCCTTGGAGTTACAAGTTGAAACCTAGTTAACCCAGATTGAGGTACGCTGATTAATAGTAGCTCTCACAATTCAGAGGCATACCTCGCATGACCTTGTATTCATTTAATTCAGAATATTATATAGTTACATAATCATTAAGTGGTCATTATATCAGGATACATATTCTAGCTCCATGTTCAGTTTATCATGTCATCTTCAGCATATTCAGTTCATATAACATAGTGTATATCCCGCATGCTTAGTAAATTCAAAGTACTGATTCCATACTTTCGTTGTGCTATATTATTTCATAATATAGGTGCAAAGGTTCAACATCCAACTCACGGTTTGCATGATTCTATATATATATATCAGCAGTAGAGTTTGGTGAGTCCTCATCATCCACGGACTAGTTTTCAGTAATTTCATTATGTTATTGTTTTAATTTCAAACAATTGGAGTTTGTTGGGGGGTTTTCCCTAAGAACTCATCGTATTTATGTGCTTTCACGCATACAATTAGATTTTAGCATGTTGATTATGTCAGACAGTTTTAGTTTTGACATTCAGTATTTATTTTTGCTATTATTATGATTATGTCATTTCAGTTTAACTTTTGCTCAATGTTTCATCATTTATTTCTGTCAGAGTTGTGACCCAAATTTTGTTGGTCCAGCTTTGAAAGTTTTGCAGTGCGACCCATGTTTGTGGTTTTCAATGGGGTCTATGGTGGTAGCGTCAGGATCAGGCCTAGGGCCTATTTGTATGCATGTACTATATAAGTGCAATTTAGTGGGTTATTATTATTATTCAAAAAATTCAACCTTCTCCACATTGTACTCTATCTCTATTATAGTGAAACCTCCTCAGTCTCTGCCCGTGGTTTTTTCTGCAAGGGTTTTCATGTAAATCTGTGTGCTGTTCTTGTTTTCTTTTACTTGCGGTTTGGTTATTCTGCCTAAATCATAACAAAATGGTATTAGAGTCTGATTATTTTCTCGAGGATGGAAACCATAAAGTATGATATTCCGCTGTTGGATTGCAAGACCAGATTTTTGTTATGGTAGGTTAAGATGTGGGATATACTTGTGCAGATGGATTTGGATGATTCCATATTAGGGTTTGATAAGATTCCCTCATCATACATGGACGAGGATAAATGACATAAGGATTGGAAGGCTCTATCTCATATCTACCTTCATTTATCCAATCAGATTCTACAAGATGTTTTGAAGGAAACCACTGCCGTTGTGTTGTGGTTGAAACTAGAATCATTGTGTAATGAAGATACTAACAAGTAAGTTATATCTCAAACAATGACTTTATTCTAATCGCATGTATGCGAGTGCTTCCTTGGAGGATCACCTATCTGTATTTAATGAAATTGTCTCTGATTTAAAGACTCTGGAGGATAAGTATGATGAGAAAGATCTGGGGTTGATTTTATTGTATTTGCTGCCTACATCATACACGACCTTTAGGGATACAATTTTATATAGGTTTGATACCCAGACAATAGATAAAGTCTATGATGCGTTGTTCTCTAAGGAGAAGATGAAGCATCTTGTGAATGGGTCAGAGACTAAAGGAGATAGTCTAATTGTTTGAGGAAGGATTCGTGAAAGGAATTCTGGGGGTGATGACAGGAATAGGTCAAAATATAGATACAGAAACAAAACCTGTAATTACTACAAGAAGAAGGGCCATATCAAATTCGAGTGTTGAGAGTTACAAATAGAGAGAAAAGAAAAGCTCCAAAACTAAAAGGTAACCAACCAGAGAATCTGGTGAAGCCTGTTTTGTTGAAGATGGTGGTAGTGATGGAAAACTCTTAGTAATTTCTAATGGTAACTCCAAACCCTTTGAGGATTAGATTCTTGATTTAGCTTTCACATTTCATATGTGTCACGATCGAGATTGTTTTACAACATATGAAATCGTCTCTAAAAGTGCTGTGTTAATGGGAAATAACATAACTTATAAGATAGATGGTATTGGAACATTCAAAATTAAGATGTTTGATGGGGTTGTGAGGACACTTGGTGATGTGTGGTATGTCCCAGACCTAAAGAGAAATCTTATTTCCTTGAGTACACTGGATTCGAACTGATATAGGTACACTAGTGAAGGTTTAGTCCTGAAGATTACTAAAGGTGCTCTTGTTATGATGAAGAGACAGAGAAAGTCTGTAAATTTGTATGTCTTGCAAGGATTTATGATTACAGGTGATGCAGTGTTTCTACCTCATCTCTATCAGAAAGTGACATCGCTAAACTTTAGCATATGCGCCTAGAGAATATGAGTGAAAATCGGATGCCTAAACTAAGCAGGAGAGGACTTCTTGATGGATAGAGTATTACCAAATTGAAGTTCTGTGAGCACTGCATTTTTAGAAAGCAGAAGAGAGCCAAATTTACTAAAGGCATCCACTCAACTAACACCATACTTTATTATATTCATTTTGATCTCTGGGTCCTTCTAGAGTACCTTCTAAAGGAGGTGTGAATTACTTGTTGACTATTATTGATGACTATTCCAAAAAAATTTAAGTGTTCTTCTTGAAGCAAAAAAATGATGTGTTGCTTAATTTCAAAGAGTGAAAGACTAAGATTGAAAAACAAATAGGGAAGCAGGTAAAATGCCTTCGAACAAATAATGGTTTAGAGATCTTTTCTAATGAATTTCATACACTATGCAAGTCAAAAGGAATTGTGAGGCATTGACAGTTCATCATACTCCGTAATAGCATAGTGTGTTCGAATGAATGAATAGGGCTATAATGGATAAGGTGCATTGTATTCTCTCAAATGCTGGTTTACCTAAGTCTTTTTAGGAAGAAGCTGCTTTCACAACTTGTTTTCTTATTAGCCGCTCTCCGTCACTGCAACTGATAAAAAGACTCCACATGAGGTATGTTCTAGTACTCCTGCTAGTAATTCTGATTTGAGGATATTTGGATGTCCCACTTATGCTCATGTTGATAATGGAAAGTTGAAACCTAGATCTTCCAAGTGCTTATTTATGGGTTATAATCCTTGCGTTAAAGGTTATAAGATTTGGTGTCTAGAAAACAAAAAGGTTATAATTAGCAGGGATGTGTTTGATGAAATTGCCATGCTTCGGGCTCCCTCCGAATCTAGTGCTTCACCCCCAAATAAGATTAGTGAAATGAATCATCAAAATTCAAGCACCCACGTCGAGTTTCATATTGGAGCAGAGTCTACACCAGTGCCTACTTCTCAGTCTAGCTCAGAGATACAGAGTGGTACTATTTCTTTGTCACCACCAGTGATGGCACAATATTCTATTGCTAAAGATAGGCATAGAAGAGATATTAGACCTCCTCAGAAGTATGCTAAAGCTGATTTGGTTGCTTATGCATTAAATGTAGCAAAGGTATTGATTCTGGTGAAGAACCTTCTTCTTACTCAGAGGCAGTTAGTTATGATGATTTCGATTGATGGATAATTCCCATGCAAAAAAAGATGAAATCACTTCATAAGAATGTCACATGGGATTTGGTGAGATTACCTAAAGATAAGAAAGTTTTCCATTTCAAGTAGGTATTTAAATAGAAAGAAGGAACATCAGGAGTTGAAGATGCTATATACAAAACAAGACTAGTTGCTAACGGTTGCAGCCAGGTTCCAGGTATTGACTTCACAGATATGTTTTCTCCAATCATTAAGCATAGCTCGATTCGAGCCTTTCTTGGTATTATGGCCATGCAAATTATGATCTTGAGCAGTTGGATGTCAAAACGGCATTCTTAGATGGAGAACTTGAAGAGGACATCTATATGTAGAAACTAGAGGGCTTTGTAGTTTTAGGAAAGGAGGACTATGTATGCTTGCTGAAAAAGTCTCTTTATGGCTTACAACTGTCGCCCAGACAGTGTTATAAGACGTTTGACTCTTTTATAACCTCTCATATATTTTGGAGTAGTAGTTGTGATAGTTGTGACTACTTTAAGGAGGTAAGTGATGGTTCATTCGTGTATCTTCTCTTTTATGTTGATGATATGTTGATTGAAGAAAAGGATATAAGAGAGATAATAAAAGTCAAAGCCCAGCTCAGCAAGGAGTTTGAGATGAAGGATCTAGGAGCAGCAAAGAATATTCTTGGTATAAAGATTGTGAGGGATAGAGAGAAGTCTAAGTTATACTTGAGTCAGAAAAGGTATATTGAGAAAGTGCTTCAAAGGTTCAATATGCAAAATTCCAAGCCTGTCAGTACTCCATTGGTAGCTCACTTTAAACTATCAGCCACTTTATCTCCAAAGACAGATGATGCGTGTGATTATATGTCTCGAGTTCCATACTCTAGTGCCATTGGGTCTCTTATGTATTCGATGGTGTGTTCCCGACTAGAGTTATCATATGTTGTCAGTGCAGTTAGCAAATACATGGCAAATCCTGGCAAAAAACATTAGAAAGTAGTTTTGTGGATTTTTAGATACTTGCATAGATCTGCTGATGTTTATTTGTAGTTTCGAAAAAATAGAGATGGAGTGATTGGGTATGTTGATTTTGATTTTGCAGGAGACCATAATAAAAAGAGATCCCTTACAGGCTATGTTTTCACCATTGGTGGTTGTGCTATCAGTTGGAAAGCTAATTTACAAACTACGATTACTTTGTCAACTACTGAGGCAAAGTACATGGCTATTACAGAGTCTTTCAAGAAAGATATTTGGTTGAAAGGTTTATTCGGTGAACTTAGCAAAGACTTACAGATTACTACGATCTTTTGCGACAGACAAAGTGCTATCTTCCTTACAAAAAATCAGATATTTCATGAGAGGACAAAGCACATCGATGTTTTGTACCATTTTGTGCATGAAATTATTGTACGCGGTGATATTGTGGTAAGAAAGATTAGTACCCATGATAACTCTGCTGATATGATGACCATGACACTACTAAGTGCCAAGTTTGAGTAGTGCTTGGACTTGGTTGGCGTTAGCCGTTAAGATGTGCCCTTAGGGGATTTTTTGGAGGAGGTGGAGAGTTTGTCTTGAAATGGGTTTGAGTTCTAAATTAGAATTCGTGTCAAGGTGGAGATTGTTAGAGTTGTGACCCGAATTTTGTTGGTCTGCCCTGAAAGTTTCGCTGTACGACCCATGTTTGTGATTTTCAATGGGGTCTATGGTGGTAGCGTAGGGATCGAGGTATGGACCTTTATGTTTTTGGGTCTAGGACCTATTTGTACACACTTACTATATAAGTGCGATTTAGTGGGTTATTTTCATTATTCAAAAAATTCAGCCTTCTTCACATTGTTCTCTATCTCCATTATAGTGAAACCTCCTCTATCTCTGCCCATGGTTTTCCCACAAGGGTTTCCACATAAATTTGTGTATTGTTCTTATTTTCTTTTACTTGTGATACGAGTGCGATCACGTAGATGGACTTATGTGGGTGTGTATTGAATTCGTCCAAGTGTGTGTGCAAGAGAAGTGTAATTAAGGGCTAAAACACATCCAAAACAGCCACTAAGTCACACTAGAGGGGTGTCTATTCTCTACGGGGCCTTTTGGTCTTTTTGCCTTTTATTTGTAATACACTATATAAGGAACCTTTTAGGGTTTCTTTACTTAGTTTTTGCATATTGAGTCTTGTAATACATAATTTTAAAACACAAGTTCTCTCTCACTTGAGACTTGGCCGAAACTAGGAACAACTTAGGCGTGGAATCACTTTTGTTGTTATCTTGGGGTGCTTGAAGGATTGAGGTCCTCTCTTGTGTCCTTTGCATAGTGTAGGTGTTACTACTATCATTATTAAGGGTCTTTGTGCTTGAACACACTTAGGTTCTTGGTCATTGTAGTAGTGTATGTCACACTCTCTATTATTTACATTCTTGTCTTCTTGTAACCGTAGCTTGTCTTGTATTCTTGTAAACGTTGGTTGTTGTTATTACATTGTTGTTGTTCATCTTGTTCTTTATATATTGTGTTGCTATTATAGTTTGGGGTTGCTGTTTTGGTGTCAAATACACCATTATTTCTTGTATTATTGTTGTTGGTAGTGAATCCGAGAGTGGTCTCCAAAGAGATCCCGGAATCCTTAAGACTTGTGGACTGATTTGGAGTGTAGTTCGTATCTTCCTTGTTAGTTTGGTATCAACTTGTGGTTTGCTTATTCTGTTTGAATCATAATAATTTTAGTATCCTTAGTGTCATGTTAGGCCATGGATTAGCTTAGGAGCAATTGTGACTCTAAGCGCCGTGTTATGACCAGGGGTAGTCTCAAGTCATAAAAATATTATTATATATTGAGTTAGCGGTTGAATTGTGATATCAGAACTTGCAACTTGAGGTAACGTACATTCTGATTCCTTGTGACTTGGATTTGATTAAATTTGGGCTAACTCTATACTATGAGTTGCTTTATAGATTCATTTCACAAATTAAGTAATTTGAGTTAGTTGGCATCGGGACTTGAACTATGACTTCTTTTTTCCTACAGAGAAAACATGATTTCGAAGTTTTTTCCTACCCAGAATCCCAGATTGTAAGTTGCGAACATTTTTCGTCTTATTTCTAGTGGAGTAGTATATTTTTTCAAGTTCTTCTCTGCAGCCATTGGACTTGCTATTGTTTCATCAATTCACTGTAACAGAATCAACTCGTATCAACCAATCAAATTTGTTAAATAATTAGTGTTAATCATCTAGATTCTAATATTGATAAATCAATTTTAATTAGCATGTTTGTTACATAAGGTATGATCTTGTTTGGAAAACTCTTACGTGTGACGTACAATTGAGTTAGGAAATTGAATGTTTTCATTGTAGGCATATTTAATTGGGCTTTGGTGTGTTCATTTGGCATGACTAGCCTACAAGCTAATTGATATGCGCAACCTCGGGTAGGAATTATTATGGTGACATTGATCTATTGGTGATTGACCTTTGCCATGAGTGCGGAGAAATTGTATGGAACCGGTTGAGAGTAACAACAAAAAGAATAGTTTAGTTTCGTTGGATTTTAGATTCAAAAATCTTTAATTTGATGGGCAATTTATCGCCTAAAACTATAGACGAGAAGATATTCTTGCTTAAATTGAGACCTTGTGTGAGTTTTTTCGCAAGTTTAATCCGTGGAAATTTTATTAGCAGTGTGATCCTGAATTTCTATTAGCAGCAGCGTGTACTTTGTCCACTGCCTTTGCAGTAACAATAGTGTCCATTATAGTTTGTAGAATCGGTTTGAAACCAGAAATAAAAAGACAATCGGATGTTTGAGCTCATGTATACAGAATCAGAAAACCAGAAATACAGTTAGCAAAATAGATGTTCCCTGAGCACATAGAAATGTTGGAACAAGTTACATAAAGTATTGTCGTAAATGTGAATAAGCAAGACAACATATTAATTAGAACAATCAATAAAAACATCACAAAATCATTTTTTGTATAGAATCCCAAAAACTATTCTCTTCAAACCAGTCCCAGACACACAAAAAGCCAAAACAAAAAGAAATTAAACACTAAAATCAACAGCTGGTTTCACCTGTTTAAGTCAAACTGTAAGACTCTTCATCCTCTTCACGTCTTTCATTCTCTCGGGTATCTCCTTTAGCTTTGGATAATCATGGATACCAAGACCTTTAATCAGAGGCATGGCACTTGTGGCTAAATGCCATCTTTCTGATTTGGGAAGAGATTCAAGATGAAGGAACTCCAGTTGAAAGAAGCTATTATCACTGCAGGTAATTTCTTTTCCTTTACAATCAGTTCTTAAATAGAGATTCCTTAGTTTCGGCAACATTCCCAAAATAGGCATCGGATCTTCCATGAGTTTTAAGTCACAAAGAGACATCATTGTGATGGAGTTTGGAAATGGGAATGACAGAGGATTCTCTATTCTCCCTGTTAAAAACAATTTGTGGAGCTTTTGACAAGAACTAAGAAATTCATGGGCTGGAAATGACTCATCAGAGTTGCACAACAAACTGAGAGTGCTAAGGTTTTCCAAGCTGGTAATGTTATTTAGGGAGTAAGATTTCTTAATAAGAGTCATGTTTAACTCTCAAAGATTGACTAAATCAATAGGAGCAACATCTTTCCATTGATCACAACTAATGCCCCTAAGAACTTGAAGGCTTGTAAGTTTGGTTATACGTTTCAGAGGTTGTGAATACCAAGCAACTAAATGTCTTAGATTTATTAGGTCCGCTGTATCGGGGGGTAGATGGCATGAGTTATCGACATGAAGTGTCCGTAAATTCTTGAGATTGCCAATGGAGGAGGGAAGATCATGGATGCCTCTCAATCTTAATAACTTGAGGTGGTACAAACTTCCTATGGAATCAGGTAGTAGTTTAGTGCCAGCACGGATCTCCAAGTGCAACACATATGTATGTTGGAAATAATTATGGAAGTTTATAAGACCCATCTTAACAAATTCTGGTTCAAAGAACATAATTGACCTCAACTTCAAGTTAGAAAGATCAAGTGAGAGGTACCTTTGTGTTTGACCATGAATGGAATGTCTGGTGCAAAAGGAGGATATGGAGTGCTTTCTTGGATCATAAATGGCACAGAAGTGTATATATATATATATATATATACACACACACATACAATGCCTTTTCTATGGCAAGATTTCGAAGTAAATCACGAATCCTACATTCATAAACTTTTCCCCAAAATGTACTTACCACTTGAATCAAGCTTTGCCTTATCAGCTCATTCAAGAAGCATTCAGCGACATCCTCCATTCTTTCTTCTCCTCTTGGTACTAACCCTTCAGCCATCCACAACCATAACATATGATCAACATCAACCACACGATCTTCCGGAAACATACCAAAGGAAAGAAAACACTGCTTGAGCATTGTTGGCAAATCATTGTAGCTCAGTAATAATATATAGGAGATTTCCATAGAGTCATCCTTCATATGCACCAAACGTGTGCCTTCACGTATTCCCATTCTTCTAGCCGCTTTTTGTTTAAAAAGAACCCACTCAATACAACAATTGCAAGAGGTAAGCCTCCACATTTTCCCACCATATTCTTAGCTAACCTCTCCCTTGTTGGGACCATTGCCCGAACATCCAGTCGTTTCCTACAAAAGAGATGCCAACTTTCTTTTCGGCTTAGGAAACGAAGCCTCTGGACAAAACCTCTGGCATCTGCTCTTTCAGCGATTTCCACTTTGCGTGTGGTAATAATAACTCAACTTCCATTCCTGTTATCTGGGAATACTCTTTACAGACTTTTCAAGCTTCTCTCTGCCATACATCATCAAAGGTATTTGCGTTCTTTTAATAGATCATGAAGGTAACTTTCTAGATCTTTCTCCGTCTTCTTTTCCAACAAATCTAGATTTTCCTTGGTGCGACCTTGGATAGATTTGATGATATTCCTAAGGAGATCCATGGTATTTTATTCTTGAGAAACACATATCCAAGCCTGCGTCGGGAAGCTAGATACTATGTTAGGACTGGTGTAGAGGTTTCTCACAAGAGTTGTCTTGCCTAATCCACCCATCCCATAAATGGGGATGGCTCTTCGACGATGATCTACTTTGAGAAGTTCATCTAGCAATGTTTGTACAACATCCTGGAAGCCAACAAAAATCTGATCCTCATATACGTATGAGGTAGTTCTCTTCAATGTTCTAACCATGGCAGGATGACTGTCTGTCCTATTACTTGGTACTTCTCCTATGTTAAAAATGTCTCAGAAATAAAGTAGGAATAGATAATTTTAGTAGTTTTAAATTATTAGAGTCCTATGTGACTTAGGAATTAGTTGTCCCTTTATTATTTGAATAGGAATTGGTTATCCCAATTTAAATTGAAATGTAGTTAGAAATTTAGCTGTAAATATATGTTTTGAGTTATTAATAAAATAATTCACTTTGACAATACAATTCCAGTATATTTTTCTCTCCAACTCTTTTCTGTTATTTCTTTAATTTTGAAGCTTTAAACCAACAATTGGTATCAAGAGCCAATTTCTTGAGGGATCTGTGAGAGAGATGAATTCTGAAAATAACTTTTCTCAAATAGTTCCTTTTGTCTTTGATGGTGAGAATTACCATCTTTAGGAAGTAAGAATGGAGACTTATATTGAGGCTTTAGAACTTTGGGAGGCCGTGGAGGAGGATTATAAGGTTCTTTCGCTGCCCAATAATCCAACGGTGGCCTAGATCAAAAGTCAAAAGGAAAAGAAAATAAAAAAAGCAAAAGTAAAAGAAACTTTGTTTGGTAGTGTTCTCCAATAATTTTCAGGAGAAAGGCCTACCAAAATATTTATGGGCAGAAGCAACTAACACTGCTTTTTTTACCGATAGATTGTCTACCAAAGCAGTTGACGGAAACACACCTTTTGAGGCATGGAATGGCTATAAGCTATCCTTAAAAAACTTAAAAAACTTTGGTTGTTTGTATTTCTCTTATATTCCCCAGGTTAAGAGGGACAAGTTAGACAAGAAAGCTGATCCTGGAATCTTTATTGGTTACGGTACAATCTCTAAAGCTTACAAAATTTTTCAGCCTTATACTTAAAAATTATTGTAAGTAGAGATGTATTTTGTATGGAGAATGAGCAATGGGACTGGGAAAAATTTAACCAAAAGAAGATCACAAGCAATCTACCAAATTTTGATAAAAACATTGATGATCAACCTGTGAGAGGAACAAGGTTACTCTCTGAGATATATAAGAGATGCAATGTGCCCATTTTAGAGCCTTCTGGATTTGAAGAGGCCGCAATGGAGGAGGAGATTGCAATGATTGAAAAGAACAAGACCTTGCAGTTTGTGGAAAAGCCTTAAGATAGAAAGATCATCGGTGTGAAGTGAGTTTACCACACAAAATTGAATGCTGATGGTTTTGTTAACAAACTCAAGGAAAGACTTGTAGTTAAAGGGTATGCATAATGTTTTGGTGTTGATTATTCTAACACGTTTGCTCCAGTTGCTAGGCTCGACACAATCAGGTTCCTTCTTACAGTTGCTGCACAATGTGGCTAGAAATTACACCAAATGGATGTCAAATCCGCATTTCTTTCTGGAGTTCTTGAAGAAGAAATCTATATCTAAAGGTTTTGTTGTAGATGGAAAAGAAGAGAAAGTCTACCACTACATAAAGCTCTTTATGGCCTAAAACAGGCACCAAGATCTTGGTATAGTCGAATAGATGATTATTTTCTTAGCCTCAGTTTTGAGAAAAGTGTTTTAGAATTCACACTATATGGTAAACAGAATAACAATGGGATTCTTGTTGTTTCTCTTTATGTCGATAACCTTTTGATTATAAGAAGTAGCGGAAAGCTCATTGATGAGTTCAAGCAGGATATAATGCAAGCTTTTGAAATATCTGATCTTGGTCTGATGATTTTTTTCCTTGGAATGGAGATTACACAGGGAAAAGATGATTTTTTCATTTGCTAGAAAAAGTACGCGAAGGAAATTCTCAAGAAATTCAAAATGGAAAATTGCAAAGAGATGAATACTCCCATGAACCCAAAGGAGAAACTAAGCAAAGATGATGCAACCGAAAAGGTGGAGGAAATATACTTCAAAAGTTTCATTGGGTGTTTAATGTATCTTATCGTGACCCGATATATTGTATGCTGTAAGTATTCTATCAAGGTTCATGCATTGTCCAAGTGAAGTACATTTGAAGGCAACAAAAAGAATTGTGCTATACATCAAAGGAACTATCACCTATGGAGTCATGTTTCGAAGGAGTCAACCTGTGAAGCTTTTTGGATACTCTAATAGTGATTGGGGAGGTTCCAAAGATGACACAAAGCGTACTTCAAGGCACAATTTTAGTCATAGTTATGGGATTTTTTCATGGAGTTGTAAGAAATAGGACATGGTGGCTCAATCTACTGCTGAAGTAGATTTTGTGGCAGCTACAACAACGGTAAGTCAAGCATTGTGGCCGAAGAAAAATTTGATTGATATGCATATGAAATCAACAAAAAGCATTGAAGTGTTCATGGAGAACCAAGCAGCAATAGATATTTCTCATAATCCTGTGTTTTATGAAAAATCTAAGCACATCTATCAAGTTTTTCTTCCCGAGAGAAGTTCAAAAAGGTGGAGATGTGATTCTCGTCTATTGCAAGATGGAATAAGAATGGGCTAATATATTTACTAAACCTTTACCTGTTAGAAAATTCGAGCTTCTCAGATAGAAAATTGGAGTTTGCATTTTATAAAGCAAGGAGGAGTGTTGAGAGTTGCTTTAGGAATGCACGTCTTTCTTTGTTTTTTTTCTCTCTAGTTTTTTTTAAGTATAATCCTAGTTAAAATAGACGGTCTTTTAACAAAAAAATAATCTCTCTCTGTATATTCTCTTCTTCAAACTCTATCTCTGCTTTAGCATCTAGCTTTTAAATTGAATTCCTATTATTTCCCTTTAATAGTTTTAAACCACCAATTGGTTCAGAGCAAGGTAAAAATCGGGTGTTCATTTTTCCAGATTCTGTTCTATTCGTAACCTATTTGACGAAAATAAAGATTTTTGTAACACCTCAATTTTCTGAACCAGAATGCTACACGGTGCTCATGACCCCAACGACCACAAGCTAACCCATGACTGATATCTGTACCTGTATACTACATAATATATCATAAAATGCAGAAACATGAACATGAAATGCCATAAGGTTCTAACTAAATAAACGTCGGATAACAAAATATCTGAAAAAAGTATAACAATACCAAAACAAGTCATAAATACTGAAAATAATGAGATCTGAATATCTAATCTAACATCTAGTCTGAAAGCCTCTAACTGAACTAAATAAGGAGTTGAAGGAACATGTCTCCAACTAACTCCATCTAGAAACTGAATAGTAAATATAACAATAATCATATCGTCCTCGAATGAGAAGGACTCACTGCAAACTCTGAACACTGGAATGCTATTACTGATCTGGAGCTCGTACCTCTAAACCTATGATGTAACATAAGAGAAAGCACCATAGCAAAAATGCGTTAGTACGTATGAATGTACTGAGTATACGAGTGAGGTAGACTAAATGCAAAGGGTTATATACATAAACAATGCTGACTAATGTGAAAGTGAGAATACATACATGCATACATAACTGTAACTGAACTCGTGGAGATACTGACTACTGAGTCTAATTACGGACAACATGAGTGTACTGATACTGAGATACTGAATAGATGAACGACTATTTCTGATAGTTCGAATTATGAAAAACTGGTCTGGTTGACTATGTCTGATAGTCCTGAAGCTGAATACTGATATCATGAATTCAAATAACTGATATGACTAATACATGGGTTCAGAAAATTGATATAACTAATATAACTATGATGATCGGTCTAACCGATGCAACTGATACTGAGCGACTGTGTGATGGAACTATCTGAGTTTTGTTTTATATGGAGTAATTGAATTTGAGATCAGTCCTGTCTAGCGGGTGATCTTTAAATCTGACAATTCTAATACTGTTTAACTATATCTGAGATCAGTTTTGTCTAATAGGTAATCTTAAAGTCTATTTATAATGATAAGGATTGATTGTCTCTAACAGTACTGAATCTAAACTACTGAATGGAGTTGACTGTATCTGACAGTCCTGAATTTGTAAATTAAACTGTGGGATGTATTCATCTAACCGACATTCCCTAAGCTAAGCTGATTGGTGTCCAATCTCTTCTCTGACTGGAAGGGTGTCAATAACATGCCACTGGTATGGCCAACATGTAAGAAACCCTCATATAACAAGTAACTCTAGTAAGAACGGTGGGAACCCTCATATAACAGGTTAAGCCACCTCATCTACCCTCATATTACAGGCTGCGATGTCTCAACCTATACTTGCTACATAGTTCTTGACTTAGGGATTGTTTCTAAGGATCTCACTCCTAATCTAGCGGGTAGGTCCCCATCCTTAGGATCACTCGGTGCTGAATCCTACTCCCATCTGAAAGACACAAAACTAAATAACTAGGATGAACTGAATAACTGAACTGAACTAATTAGCTAGATTGATACTAGTGGTATTGTTTAGCGGAGCTAAACTAAGTTTATAGGATTCCGATGACTGACAAAATGTACTGAGTTCTAATTACTAGTTGAGAGTACTAAAATTACTTTGACTGACTATGAATACTGAGGTTATAGATATTACTGAGTACTGAGACGACTGAGATTACTGAACTACTGAGATTACTAAGGTTACTAGATTTTCCTGAGTCGTATGACTGACTGAATTCTATAGATCATGGCTTGACTAAGAGTGTCATGATAACATGAAATGGATCTAGGCACACAACTATAGTTTTCGTGTACGAATACCCCCAGGACTCGATGGAAGGAAATAAACACAACATGACTGACTTGATCATAAGATTGGAGTCCATAATTCACATTGTTATAAGTAGGGGATATTATACTTCATGTATTTATTCAACATCACAAATATGGTAGGGGAAAGCATGGATATATTTCATGTACATAATTCATATCTCCATTATCATACATGCTTCATACCTCAACAATAACAACACATAAATAGTATGAAAATCCATATTAAAGTGTATAGTTAACATGAACTTGTCATTTAGATATCATGAAATCATGTAAATATGAATTTCTAGCATCCTAGGCATTTTATCAAACACCTTGCATACATTATTTAAGGCATAGGTAGATTTCATACTTGCATCATATCAAACCACCCAAAGTTTGTATTTTTCAACTAACAACCACATATATTCCACTAAAATACCTTTAGATATCATCTTGAAATTTAAACAACAATCATCAACCAGTACATGCTCATATTACCATAAAACGTTTACAAAATAGTATTTAAAACATGGTTCTTGATCTCTATGAACGGATTGGATCCATAGATGAACACTACACACACCCTAGATTAAGAATTCATGAAGATTGATGGCAAAATTTCCTTGAAGTTGACTCTTCTATGAAAACCCTAGGGCTTGTTCTTGAGAGTTTTGATCTTGAGAAGAAACCTTAATCTTGTGGTTGAGAGTGTATACGAGAGCTTTTTGAGATGTTTAACTAAAGGGAATGGAAAATAATACATTCCTTGAGGGTTATAAGTCGTGGGAAGTGAAGGAAAAAACCAAAATACCCTTATGAAATAAATTCCCAGTTGCTGATAATAATAGCTGACGACATTTGTGACAAGGCGTAAAAAATGTGACAAGCCTTCAAAAATGTCATCACACAGGAGCTAGAAGTGATGGTTTTTGCCTAAGTCTAACGATATTTTTGACATGGCGTTAAAAATGTGACAAACCGTCAAATATTTCATCACACAGAAGCTGGATTCTGCCTAAGGTTGATGACATTTGTGACATGGCGTCAAAAATGTGACAAACCTTCAAAAATGTCGTCACACAGAAGCTGGATTCTGCCTAAGGCTGACGACATTTGTGACATGGTATAAAAAATATGGTAAGCTACCATGAATATCGTCACTTAGGAGCTGGTTTCTGCCTAAGGCTGAAAACCTTCGTGATAGGGCGTCACAAATGTGGTAAGCTACCACGAATGTCATCACACTATTTCCAGCCTGACATACTGGAGTAACATAGGAATAACTCTTTTCTACAATATTAGATTTAGGTAAAATTGGTATCGTTAGAAAGAATATTCAATTCTCTATCTGTTGATTGGTCATGACTCAAAAATTACAAGTATAATGAGATATATGCTCATTTGAAGTTGACTATACCAATATCCTTCTCATGAATTCAATCGGTAAGGAATGTTTTGATTCTTCTGATAGCTGGGAGTTATTTAAAGCCTTAATATACATATAAGTTACTCATAAAACTATAAAAGAACCATGATGTACTATGCATGAGCTTGGTACATGGCTCTAATATTGGTTTGGATTTTTTTGGGTATTACAATATCTCCTCCTTGGAAACATTCATCCTCGAATGATGACTGCTTGAGAGGGGAGAAAAGATAAAATGATGTATATATAGCATGAATGACTGATCATGATTTCATGGATGACATGACTGAAAATTGATCATATAATACTGTACATGCATATCTGATGCATGGGTAACTGATTTATGAATGTAGGATTGAGTGTTTCGATAAACTGAGTTTCTCAAACTGAGAATGCATATATGATGCTTAACCAATAAGTTGAATCCATGCATATCTGATGCATGATTATATGACTGACATGATACGTGAATGCATGATTGAAAGTACTGTTAAGCTCACCACACGTGTCTGATGCATGAATGCATAACTGAACTGACTTATGAACATGTGACTGAACATAAAATGGTGAAGATACCAAGTTTGAACTGAAAACTAAGCATAGAACTGAATACCAAATTTGGTACTAAAATTTGAACATGTGAATGAGTAAGCTCAAAGAAGACTGCTACCATGATTTGAAAATATTGATGAGTCTGAGATTGATTACTCAATATGCATGAGTGGAAACATAAGAACATAACTAAATTTGGAACTTGATTCATGAACTGAACTGAGACATTGAGTACATGGCCTACAACTGAGTTTTGAGGATAGAGGGTCGAGGCATAAGTAATACTTCCTCCAAGATAGATTCATCAAAGAAAACGACATGTTTAAATCATGAAAGTTTGGGGGCTATAATGTATCTCCCCCTTGGGACACTATGTCCCTTGAAAGATGCTGGACCAAACGTATTACATAATTTGGAAACATTCCATAGACTGAAGTATTGAAATACCTATATCTGAGTAACTGATAACTATACGCTATGGTCAAGCAAGTCTAAAACTGAATTGAATTTCTGAGCCGAATACTGATCTAAAACGGACACTATAACTTAAGACTATAACGGGGATCCATACTGGATCTAAATACTGGGTCCTGATAATTGAATACTAAAACTGAGGTTTAAACTGATATTGAAGTGCTTAATTCTGAGACTGAGCACTAATTACTGAGTTCTGAAATGTAACTGAGATAGAAACTGAGTTGTGACAGTTGCACAATAAAGGTTGACATAAGTCAAGAATCTGAATATACATTCATACTCTGAATTTTCGCAATTTCTAAGTACTACCTCTCGCTAGCTCCTTGCTTGCATACTAGCAGGATATTTAAGCCTATCTTCGTAACTACACCCTTGTGTAAAGAAAGCATGCAACAAACTTCTCTTATGAATCATTCACTCTCTTATTTAAGCAACTACTCATCGCTACACTACACTGTTTTCATAAAGAGAGCTCACTGAAGGGGTTAAGTCAAGATAATCTAAAACATAAATAGACACATAACTAAACTTGGCACTTGACTGAAATCTGAGAGATGAATATAAATACCATGTGTATACCAAAAGGTCTAAATTGAGGGTATGCATAACATAGTCTGATTTTAACTGATCAATATGGATGTGGCATGAGTAATGGAAACTGAGTATACTGGGGAGCATAATATATGTACATGAGTCATGAGCTGCATGACCTAATTCTGGAATGTCTGAGTTTGTGGAACATGATTTGTAACACTAAGTGATCTAGAACTGAACTTCCTATACTGGGAACTGAAAGTATACAAAATTCTATGGAATACGTGTGAACATAAGCTATATCCATGGAATCTGATATATGAAGCATCCATAGGCATTAGCATGACTGCAGTAGGAAACTTTATGCTGAGATAAAGATTGGTCAGGAATCGCCTTTCCTAATTGCTTTTCTATACATACTAGCACTACTACTGGAATCTGAGAGCCTAACTTGGTTACTTGATCTATTATATCTCCCTTATCTTTAAGCCATCATCATAAATCTGTGAACACTAAAAAAATCTCTGAATTGAACTGCAATCATCATCACATACTTACACTCTGATTAACACATGTTTGCCTTACTAAATGTATCATCTGCCCTTATTTCCCTCACACACTACTAGTATCACATTTACACCTTCATGCTTAATTTTGTGTCAATAAACTTAAATTTCTAACTCATACTGTTCAAGCCTATTGGTTCTTTCTAGAACAACTACCCCCATGAATGCATATTCTATTCAATCTGGATATCATTATCCCAACTCTACTACTGATAAACTCCTGGGTTCATGCTTCTAACTCTAGTCATATGCTATCATAGGATTTTGAGAAGTGATTTGCTGGCATACCTAAATCTAGGTTCGAGAATGAGTTCTCATGATCATGAATGAGATTCGTACAACTTTGGGACATAAATAAACTGATGGGATATTGTTGAGCATAAGGAAAATCCCATAGCTATCTGTAGGGACTGTTTGAGAAAGCCCTATCTGTTGGACTTGAGCTTCACTACTTCTGTCACTACTTCTTAGAGAACCTTTCTATAGCATGATCTGAGACATGAAAGAAGGGAAACTATTCCAAAAATATCTCATAGCCTCCTGCACATAAGTGTGGTGCACAACACATGTATGTAAAAAACTCTACTAGATGCGGCTTTCAGACTTCCTACGAGTCTATTGAACCTTAGGCTCTGATACCAAGTTTGTAACACCCCAACTTTTTGAACTGGAATGCTACACGGTGCTCATGATCTTGAAGTACCACAAGCTAACCCATGAATGATATCTGTACCTGTATACTATATAATATATCATAAAATACGGAAACATGAACATGAAAGGCCACACGATTCAAACTAAATAAATGTCTGATAACAAAATGTCTGAAAAAAGTATAATAATACCAAAATAATTCATAAATATTAAAAATAATGAGATCTGAATATCTAATCTGACATCTAGTATGTAAGCCTATAATTAAACTGAATAAGGAGTTGAAGGAACATGTCTCCAACTAACTCTATCTAACAACTGAATAGTAAATATAGCAATAATTATATCTTCCTCGAATGAGAAGAACTCACTACAAACTCAGAACACTGGAATACTACTGGTGATCTGGAGCTCGTGCCTCTGAACCTATGGTGTAAAATAAGAGAAGGCACCATAACGCAAATGCATCAGTACGTCTGAATGTACTAAGTATACGAGTGAGGTAGGCTAAATGCAAAGGGTTATATGCATGAATAATGCTGACTAATGTGAAAGTGAGAATACATACATGCATACATAACTGTAACTGAACTCATTGAGATACTGACTACTGAGTCTGAATACTGACAACATGAGTGTACTGATACTGAGATACTGAATAGATAAATGACTATTTTTGATAGTTCAAATTATGATGAACTGGTCTGGTTGACTGTGTCTGACAGTCCTGAAGCTGAATGATAGCATGAATTTTGATAACTGATATGACTGAGACATGAGTTCAAAAAACTGATATAACTGATATAACTATGATGATCGTCCTAATTGATGCAAGTGATACTGAGCGACTGTAACTGACAGTCTAAGTTCTGATGGAACTATCTGAGTTCTATTTTATATGGAGTAACTAAATTTAAGATCAGTCCTATCTAGCAGGTGATCTTTAAATCTGATGATTCTGATACTGTTTAACTATAGTTGAGATCAGTCCTATCTAATAGGTGATCTTGAAGTCTATTTATAATGATAAGGATTGATTATCTCTAACAGTACTGAATTTGTACTACTGAACTGAGTTGACTGTATCTGACAGTCCTGAATCTATAACTAAAATTGTGGGATGTATTCATCTAACTAACATGACCCAAGCTAAGCTAACTGGGGTCCAATCTCTTTCCTGACTAGAAGGGTGTCAATACCACGCCACTGGTAAGGACAACGATGTGAGCAACCCTCATATAAAGGTAACTCTATTGAGAATAATGGGAACCCACAGATAACAGGTTAAGCCACCTTATCTACCCTCATATAATAGGCTGCAATATCTCAACCTATGCTGGCTATATAGTTCTGGACTTAGGGATTGCTTCTAAGGATCTCAATCCTAATCTAGCAGGTGGGTACCCATCCCTAGGATCACTCGGTGCTGAATCCTACTCCCATCTGAAAGACACAAAACTAAATAACTGGGTTGAAATAAATAACTGAACTAACTAATTAGCTAGATTGATACTAGTGGCATTGTTTAGCGGAGCTAAACTAAGTTTATAGGATTTCGATGACTGATGAAATATGCTGAGTTCTAAGGACTAGTTGAGAGTACTAAAATTACTTAGACTGACTATGAATACTGAGGTTATAGATATTACTGAATACTGAGATGATTGAGATTACTGAACTACTGAGATTACTGAGGTTACTAGATTTTCCTGAGTCGTATGACTGACTGAATTCTATAGATCATGGCTTGACTAAGAGTGTCATGATAACATGAAATGGATCTAGGCACACAACTATAGTTTTCATGTACGAATACCCCCAGGACTCGATGGAAGGAAATAGACACAACATGACTGACTTGATCATAAGATTGGAGTCCATAATTCACATTGTTATAAGTAGGGGATATTATACTTCATGTATTTATTCAACAGCACAAATATGGTAGGGGAAAGCATGGATATATTTCATGTACATAATTCATATCTCCATTATCATACATTCTTCATACCACAACAATGACAACACATAAATAGCATAGAAATCCATATTGAAGTGTATATCTAACATGCACTTGTCATTTAGATATCATGGAATCATGTAAATATGAATTTCTAGCATCATAGGCATTTTTTTAAACACCTTGCATGCATTAAGGCATAGGTGGATTTCATACTTGACCAAACCATATTAAATTATTGTGTCTTTTCTTATTTGGCATCTTTTGAGGTTTGCTTTACTAGCTTCCACATGAAACCTGATTATTTCGGTCCTAACATCCTGTATTATTGATATCTATAATAGCATAAGTTTCTAATTTGTGAAAGACCTCCATGATACGCAACTTGAGTGATTGGATCTCCTTACCAACTTTGTATAATTTGGTCTCCTTCCTACAGATGCAAGTGCAAGCCTTGAGACGACTAGAAAATCCATTGTCATAATTTGTACCAGCCTCAGAAGTTGTATGTCTAAATTAAAGCAACATTTTGATTAACAATAGAGTTGATCTCAAACACCCATTGTTGAACTCTTTCATCTCCGCTTTGCTTTTTCTCTACATGTTTGAGGAAAGACTGCATGAAGAGAAACTCATTTCGTAGCCAATGCACATCCTCTCTAAGACTTAAATACATGTTAACTTTGTGTATAAGGAAATCCCCTTGTTTTTGGACTGCAGATGACATAAAGGTATCAGCCATCTTCAGGAGTAGTACTCTTGATTGAAAAAAGGTAAAAGAGGTCTTTATGAAAATATTGAATAAAAATAGAAATATCTTTTTGATTTGGAATGGAATCGACTGTTCAATTTGAAGAGTATAAGTTTCGATGGGGCTTGTGGAAAAATATTATGTGTGAAAGTAAAGTAATTATGTACATCATGGAATTATATTTCCTTAGTATGGAAACATCCTAGGAGATGAATATGCATCATAAGAAACTCCTAGCTCAAAGAATAAGTTAAGCACTTTTCTATCGATTGATTTTTAGTTGACGATTTTGCATGGGTCAACTTATAGCAACTATTTCTCCTAACATATAAAGATTTACGTGTCCTACTATATATCAAGTTAAATCCCTTCGAGTCTTCTTTCTAACTTTTCTAACCATTCATCAATCTGAGTCTGAAGTAAGAAGTGAGTATTTGAATGAGGCACCATCCAGGCTGTACGATTATTAGCCCCCGTAGTTATAAACTCTTTTGGATGCTTATAAAATGACCATTAGGACCTCCTTAGGGATTGTAGATGATGTATGTACGTTTTGGGAGGTGTTGGAAGTGTTTAAGGACCTCAAAACTAAGTTGACGCTGTAAAATAGAGCTAGGTGATGGCTAGGCATCTCCTTACTATCGCCTACTTTCACTGGAAAGGTTTGGCCATAGCTTAGGCATCACCAACCTTGGAATTAGCCATAGGCTTGGTATCTCCTACCTTGGACTTGTCCATGGGTTAGGTTCCGCCAACCTTGTATTCTTGCAATGTAAGGACTCCATTCTTGAGTTAATTCAAGGGTAATATGGTCTTTTATCATTAAATAACTATCCCTAAACATCTTAACATGGATTTAAGGTTCCAAAAATATTTTAACCCTCTTAAATCCTTAGTTCATCATCTAAAACACAAGAGGAGGTTAAAAACTTAGGGTTTGCGAGCTCTTTCAAGCTTAAAGTGTTGATCTTTTCATGAATTCTTCATCAATTAAGGTACATGGGACTATCCTAAACCTCATGGGAATGGATTTAATGTTTTAAAACTTGAATTAAAGATTATATATGTATATATATGAAATTGTTTCAAGATCATTGATAAACTTGTATTGAAATTATTCCATCTTGATAAAGTATTGCGAAAATTATGGTATGAAGTCCTAAACTCGAATTATTTTTCGTGTGCCCATGTGATGTTTAGATTGTGAACTTAAATGAGAGCATATGATATTTAATTCCCTCTTTTGCTATGAAATTCATCGATTTTTCATGTTGAGAATGGGTTATACAAATTGCTAAATCTTTGAGCCTATTATGTATAAATTGTAGTATTATCAAGAGCTAATGAAAGAGTGTTTTACTTGTTTTATAAAAATCATGATTCCTATTTAGAATGGCTTTTAAGTGATTGAAAAGGATGACCACCGTAGAATAAGAATTTAGAATGGTTTGGTTTTCAACTATTTTAAATTATTAACTTTTGTTCAAATGATAGATCTTTTGGGTGGTCAATAAATATCTTTTGAAATAAGATAAGGGCAGTAGAGATGTTGTGACATAACTTGCAAGTCTAGGTATAACGATATCCTATTTTGATGTGCCCGAAGATATTAAGAAAAAAATTAACTTTTCAAAGAAGATGTGGTTTAAATAATCTAAAACTGAGTTTAAGAGAGTTAGATGGATACCCAAAGAAGGCATGAGTCAAATGACTCATTGCTTGAAATTGTGATTTGTGGACACAGGTTTATGTTACCTGAAAGGCAAATTTTATACTGGCGACATCCCAATAGCGTAGTAGAGAAGCAGAGACTCCAACCCTTGCGGCAAACTTTAGTTGGGTGCTTGGCCATAGAGTCAAGGGGGAATTCCATATAGCCCATGGAATAGCAGAGTTGTAGGGTGTACCTTCTAGCTCAGATATAAGTTAAAGAGTAGAGTCATGATTTGCAGAATATGTTTTGAAAGATTTATATTATGCCCATGTATTTTCAACTATTTTAAGGTGACATGTGTCTTTGGAAATTCTCTAACCTATGTTGCATATAAATATATTTTGTTTTTGGATTATTCTACGTAGCAGTACATTTGTAGTGACCCCCTATATTTTAGGATCTGAGGTTTTGTCCCGAGGTCCCGCTAAGCAGTAGATTGACATTGTCAGAATTTTGCAGTTGGTGAGCCTCCCCTATTTTGAAAGTCCTGGTTATGAAACTTGTCATTTATATTTGTTTATGGTCCGACTAGGGGCCTTATCCCAGTTTTTAGATAGAAGTTATTTTCATGTTGTTAGAGATTTCACAGACTAGTGTCATGTATTTTGAATGTTACGAACTTCATTTCGTGTTGTCTAGTTGAATTGAGAGATTGACCATGGTTCCATTTTATTATCTTTTCTACATTTCTTTATAGTGTATGAGTGGTGTGTATGATTGCCAAATAGAAAGGGCGATCTATCCTTCATTTTTCAGGATGCTCGTCGCAGCTAGGGGCTTGATTTGGATCGTGAAAAGCTTGATATCAAAGCACAGTTCATAGTTCTAGGGTGTCTTTCTTATCGGTGTGTTGTGCATCACACTTATAATTAGGAGGCTTCCTTATTCTTTCTTACTCTAGCTTGTGCTATAGCGTCGTCCATACAAAAGTTATCCAAATTTATTCCTTGCTCTAATTTTATGGGCCATGCCTCATTGGCGAGTCAATTTAATTGGAGAAGCTTATAGTATAAATGATGTGGTCCCTTATAATTAAGTCATAAAAGATTATGAAATTTCACAATGACTCGATAGGATTCCATGAGTTTTTTAAGTTTATTAATTTAAGCTTATACCCCTATCTATATCAACCGTACAAATGAGCCTGAGGTAAGGAGTGTATTTAGTCCTTTTTCTAAAACCCTTGTTGCAGATTTTGTGCTTAAGGGTAATGATGTATGGTAGAATGTTGGAACATTATTTCCACCCAAGTAGTGATATGTGATAAAGTGTCATAACCTATGAGCTGTAGGATGTTCCAAAAGTTAGTGATTTGAAGTCACAAGATTAGAAGTCAGAATGAGGGTGTCTTTTGTTTAAAAAAGGTAGTTTAGTTGTATAAACTTCGATTGAGGGGTCGGTTACTTTTTTATAGTGAGTGACTAATGTGGTAGCAATATTTATAGATTGCATGGTAGTCTGTGAATGAAGTGGATATCTATGATTATTATTCATACAAAATAGGGAAAGATCTTAGAATGGATAGTTATGGTGTTTGTAGAAATCATTTATAGGTTGTGAATGAAAAAGGGTAGTTTAGTTAATAAGTTATGGTTAGAGACTCATTGGTGTAAAGGGAACTTGAAGGTAGTCTAAATGTGTGCACGGGTAAGTAAGTATGATGTGAGGAAGTGTAATGGGTTGATAATATTGTAATGGGTTATATTAAAAGATTAAGATAAACTAACCCTATTATGTGACTTAATCCCCTTGATTATCTTTTCTTTAGTAGTTGTAAACTAGTATTGTACGTGAGAAAATGTGTAGTAGATTTTGAGGTGTAGTAGTAATGTCGTGGAGAGGATGAACTTATGGGCCATAGTTAAGTGAAATAAGAGACTTATGTTGATATATCTATTCTATTGATTAGTATAGTATATGACATGCTTCATATGATTGGTGTTGTTAGACAATAGGCTTTAACTTGAGATGCGGATGGTGGTGGTGAGAATAGTAGCTTAAGGTTAATGATGCATATTTTGTGGGAATGAATTAGTTTTCTAGATGTGATGTTTGAAATAACCTAGGTTGGCAACTTGCGGAATAAGAAGTGGATAAATTTTGATACACATATATATAGTCATGATGACTAGTGTTAAAATAATGAATTGTGGTTGAGTCCTTAAGTGGCTAAGGGCGTAAGTATAGAAAAGTAAGTTGAACCCCGAGGTAGCATATTGTTAGATAAGAAGTAATGTGTACGAGTGTCACGTGTGCCTAGATTTCATTATCAAATCTTGTAGTATGGAGAGGTCTGGGGAGTTATGGTACAACGTTATTTAGAGTTGGATTGAGGAATGGGTAGGCAATATGTGCCTTTGGTATTGTTTTACAAATTTTGTTAAAAGGTGAGTTATGTGATTAGAGTTGTAATGTTAGTATTCTAAGGAGTTGAAGATGCAGTGTTAAGTCTTTCGAAGCATGGATATCCATGCCCATAGTAATGTTTGTCACAAGTCAATGACTTTAGGGGTTGGAGAAAGTTATGATTAGTGTCCCTGAAGGGAGAGGTCCTAGAAAGAAATTTTTGTTTTTTATTAAAACTATTGAGGGAGTCGTGTTTATGTGTATATTGACCCTCTATTATGTTAAAGTTGTGGTTATAGATTTGACGAGAGGATTTGCCCGCAAGTCTAGGATTATGACTTTGATATAAGGGGGAGATAGTGAATTAAGGTAGTTCCCAAATTTTCTCAGTGGTCCAAGTTGTGGGGAGGAGTAATTATGAACCTATTCCTCTTCAAGCATATTTCTCCTACTTCAATTTGAAAGTCCATCTACCAAGGTCTTATGTATTCAAGTCCTGCCTATGTCTAAGGTTTGAGCACTCTATGTAACTCATGTCATGTTTCGACCTCCACATTAGAAGCAAGAGTGTCCCTCAGTAATCCTATATTCCAGGTATCCAAGCTCTAGGTTATGTTACTCATGAACCATAAATCTGTGTCCTAAATTATGCTTGGTCCTAAGGGACTATATTTTCATATGATACTGATTCATTTTATGTTGGGATTAGCCAAAATGATAAAGGTGTGTGAACTCATGACTATTTCGACTCTGAAAATGAGAAGCGATAGCTTCGAGTAGAAGTCCTTGTCTTAATCAATGACTTCATGAATCTCAAACTTTTGTTATACGACTTGGGATAGAAGCACTCACGTTTCCCGCTATGGTCTGGCCTGAGGACTTATGTTATGTTGTGTTTATGCTAGAACATCTCTCTACTTACAATCTAGACAATTGATATATGAAGCACTTTATGTTTGTATCATATCTTCACCTCATGTTTAACCTTGAGTAAATCAATGAATATGAGTTATGATTGAGTTCCCGTTCATGATTTTTATGCTCTGGTCCTTTAATGACCCTCCGTATGTTGGTATGATGGTGGTTATAAAAGTCTAGAAGTGTGTTAGGTGGGAGAGTATATATGTTTTTTAGTAGGTGAAAATTTTGATGTGATTTCTTGAGCTAAGGTTATAGGAGAAGGGGGAAGAAGGAGATAAACTTTCATTACATGAAATAGTTAGGAAGGAGATATATGACGAAAATATTTGTGAGGGTGATTGAAATTATTGGTCTTAGTGGGGAGGCCCATAAAGTGGTGTAGTAATGATAGGCTTGAATCTTGTGATTGATCAAAACACAACCCATGTACTATGTGGTTAGTATTCCTTGAATTAAAACTCGAGTGTATTTGATGGTAGTGATAAGGTGAAGTCATTTTCTTAATGGGATGTAGAGTACAAGGTCCCATAGCTTAAGCTAGCACCTCTCTTCTCCGAGTTAGGCTTCGACGTTGAAGTATTATGTAGTGGGACTCAAACTCTTGTGGTTAGAAGTGTTATGGGAGAATTGTAATTTGGAAATGATGAAGTATGCTATTTGTTGTTTTGGGCATAGGTGAGTAGTGTCTCAAGATTTTAGGTCTATTTGTTGTATCTTGTAAGGTAGAGAATGCTTCTAGTTCTTATATTCCACGAAATCTTATTTCATGATTAGTACCAATGTAAATCAATACTTTGATCACCAAATAACTCATACCATAAGTTGTGATGATTATGACCCCCAGAACTCATGTACAAGGTCATCTCTATGTCAATTCTTATTATCTAACGCTTCGTGCTTAAACTTTTAACTAGGGGTTATCATGAAGCTCTATGATTCCTTTGCATATTTTGTTGAGGAAAAATGTTCAATGAGATGTTAAGTTACTTATTCCATACATTTAGAGTTTCAACAAGTCCCTACCCATCATTCGGGGATGAATGATCCCAAGGGGGAGATAATGTAATACCCTACACTTTAGGGCTAAAGTTGAGCCGTCTTTCCGATGTATATGGACCCGAATCCAATGGTTTCTAGTTATAAATAAGTGTGAAATACATTTCGTTAGTTTGGAAATATCCATTGAGATGAATATACATCATAAGAATCTCCTAGCTCAAAAGTTAAGTTGAGCACTTTCCTATCGATTGGTTTTTAGTTGACGATTCTGCATGGGTCAACTTCCTGCAACTTTTTCTCCTAATTTATAAAGATTCATATGGCCTAATATATATATCAACTTAAAGCCCTTTAAGTCTTCTTTCCAAAACCTCTGACCATTCGCCAATTTGAGTTTGGAGTAAGAAGTTATGAGTATTTGAATGAGGCACATCCAAGCTATATGATTGTGACTCCCCGTAGTCGTAACACTCTTTTTGGATGCTTCTAAAATAATCTTTAGAACCCCCTTAGTGATGGTAGATTATGTATTTATGTTGTGGGAGGTGTTAGAAGTGTTTAAAAACCTCAAAACTAGGTAGGCATCGCAAAATGGAGCTTAGGCGATGGCTAGGCATCGCCTTACCATCACCTACCTTCACTGGAAAGGTTTGGACATAGCTTAGGCGTTGTCAACCTTGGACTTGGACATGGATTAGGCGCTACTAACCTTGTATTTTTGTAGTGTAGGGACTCTATTTTTGAGTTGACTCACGGGTAACATAGTCTTTTGTCATCCAATAACCATCCCTAAACATCTTAACAAGAATTTAAGGATCCCAAAAATATTTTAACCATATCAAATCCTTAGTTCATCATCTAAAACACAAGAGGAGGTAAACAACTTAGGTTCGCTCTTTCAAGCTTAAAGGGTTGATCTTTTTATGAATTCTTCATCAATTAAGGTATGTGGGACTATCCTAAGCCTTATGTACAGGGATTTACCGTTTTAAAACATGAATTAAAGGTTATATATGTATATATACAAAATTATTTCAAGATCATTGATAAACTTGTATTGGAATTATTGTATCTTGATGAAGTGTTATGAAAATTATGGTATGAAGTCCTAAACTCGAACTGTTTTTCATCTGACCATATGATGTTTATATTGTGAACTTAAATGAGAGAATGGGATATGTAATTCCTTCTTTTTCTATGAAATTCATCGATTTTACATGTTGAGAATTTTTTATAACAATCATGATTCCTATTTAGAATGAATTTAAAGATATAGAAAAGGATGATCACTATAGAATAAGTATTGAGAATGGATTGGTTTTCAACTATTTTGAAATATGATCTTTTGTTTAAAGGGTAGATCTTTTGGATGGTCAATAAACATCTTTTAAAATAAGATAAGGGCAGTAGAGATGCTGTGACATGACTTGCAAGTCTGGGTATGACGATACCTTATTTTGATGTGCTCGAAGATATTAAGAACGAAATAACTTTTCAAAGAAGATATAGGATAAATAATCTAAAACTGCGCTTAAGAGAGTTAGGTAGATACCCAAAGAAGGCACGAGTCAAATGACTCATTTCCCGAAACTGTGATTTTCCGGCACAGGTTTATGTTACCCAAAAGGGAAATTTTATGCTAGCGATGGCCCAATGGCGTAGTAGAGAAGTAGAGAATCCAACCCTTGCGGAAAACTTGGGTTAGGGGCTTGGCCAACGAGTCAAGGGAGGATTCCATATAACCCATGGAATAGCAGAGTTGTAGGGTGTACTATCTAGCTCAGAAGTAAGATAAAGAGTAGAGTCATGATTTGCAGAATGCATTTTCAAATATTCAGATTATGCCCATGTATTTTCCAACTATTTTAAGGTAACATATATCTTTTGAAATGCTCTCATCTATGTTGCATATAAGTATTTTTGTTTTTGGGTTGTTCTATGTACCATTCATTTGTATTGACCCCTTATATTCAAGATCTAAGGCTCAGTCCCAGGGTCCTGCTAAGTAGATTGACATTGTCAGAAGTTTGTAGTCGGCGAGCATCCTTTATTTTGGAAGGCCTGGTTATGAAACTTTTCATTTATTTTTGTTTATGGTCCGACTAAGGCCCTTGTCCCAGTTTTTAGATAGAAGTTTTTTTCGTGTTGTTAGAGATTTCGCAGACTGGTGTCATGTATTTTGAATGTTATGCACTTCATTTCGTATTGTCCAGTTGAATTGAGAGATTGACCATGTTTCCATTATATTATCTTTTTCGCATTTCTTTATAGTGTATGAATGGTGTTCATGATTTCTAGATAGAAAAGGGCATTTGAGCCTTCATGGTTTAGGATGCTCGTTGCGGACAGAGCCTCAGCTCGAGTCATGACAAAAATGATAAAGAAAAATTAATTTTAGTATTCAGAAGAGTTGGTGTAAATGTAAAATTATACCAACTAGCTTGTTTTATTTTATGGGAACATGTTTGGATACTTTAATTCGACAATAGGTCTAATAAATTGTATGTTGAATATGTTGGTTGTGCATGTTATTTGATCTTTAAGGATTATATTTCCAAATCTTTTAAAAATATGGAATCCATAATATAAATGATAATCCAAAAATGAGTATTTGTGTAAATCGATCTTAATCGATTCTATTAATACCAGATATCAAATGATTATGGTGATTGATTGAGTAGGGGAAACTGTATTGAACTGGTTGAGAATAACTTTGAAAATCAGAGTTGAGAGAACCTTGAGTTAGTCAAGATTACAAATAACGTGCTTTATTTCATTAGAAATTGGACTCAAAGATTTTTAATCAGATAGGTAATTTATCACCTAAAACTTGACATACTGGAAGAAATTAGACTCCAGGTATTGGTTTTGAAAGGTCCACCTCTTCGAAAAAAGTGCAACTATTCAGAAAAGTCACATTGTAACATCCCACATTTTTGAGCTAGAAATCGAACCATCGTTCCTATGTGTGTAAACTCTAATTTCAGGGTTTATATTTAAATTCATGTGCTATGACCTTTCTCCTAGTGTATGAAGTGATTATGAGGTGAAATATGCTCATAGAAATCGCTTAAAGCAAAGTTGAGATAAGAATGTTTCATTTGTCCAAAATTTGATATTCGATTCTACAAGGGTCCACTTTGAACGTGTTTAACTTTTGATACACATAGAAATTTGCATCTCAAAACCCACCAGATTGTAGATAATTGAATTAGCTTTCCAACAATACTAATTTCATCTAAATTCAATAATCAAGCAAAAAGTTATGGCATTTTCCGTGTGAGGCAGTATGCTAACGCGAACTTGGCACGTCGCGTTGACTACACTCTGACACGAAACCTGACGCGAATCTAATATGATTTTATGCGTTTTTCAATTCCTAAAGGGTCTAGGGGCACTTTAGTCATATTCCCTCACCCAAATTCCATCCCTAATCTTCCTTAAACAAAATTAAGCATATTAGTAACGTTTGAACTCTCTTAATATTCCTAATTCATCTTTCAAGAACACAAGAGGAGAAAACAACTAGAGTTTGGGCAATTGAGCTTAAAGGTCAAATCTTTTTGAAATTTCTTCGTGATTCTTCACAATTAAGGTATGTGGGACCACTCTAAAAACCTTGGGCATAAGTTTAAATATTTTATCAAGATTAAAGATCCCCAATTATGATTTATAGGAAGTATTCAATATGATTTTCAAAAATTATGCATTATGGGACTGTTTTGATGAAAACAATTGTTGTCTTGAATCATTTTTCATGGAAATTGAATTATAACTATAACTATATATATATATATATATATATATATATATATATATATATATATATATATATATATATATATATATATATATATATATATATATATATATAATTTAGTGTATTTTTAAGATTGATTGAGAGCATGAGTATGAATTCCCTCTCTTGTTGCGAATTTAAGTTTAGATTTTTCTTTGTGAATGGTTTGAAATGCATGCCTTAAGATTTGAAAGTGATCTTCTCAATATCATGGTGCTTGACATGGTTTATAGATGATGAGAGGGAGTTTCTTGTTTTAACTATATACTTTCTTTAAAGAGAAAGAATTGCATGTTATTAAACAAATTGGCATGGCCACCATATGTTTTGAGTCTTGCAAATAGAGAATATATACTTAAATGTTCTCGGGACTTCAAAGTGATGATTCTATTGTGATGTTATAAATCTTACGTGGTCATGTACATGTTTTGAATATGATGGTCTGTGAATTTTATATGATATTGTCTTGCCAGTCAGGGTATGATGATATTCGGTGATTACATGCCCTTAAGGGAAAGAGTTTTGAATGTTTTGAAAGTATGAACATGTCTACTTTAAAGAACTAAAAGTTGGGATTAAGAGAGTTAGTAGGTTACTCGAAGAAGGCGGTAAAAGGCTAGTTGTATGATTTGTGTTGTCTAGGTGTACATTAAAGCCGATGAGGGTCTTATAATATTGTATCCTACATGAGAGGATAATAAAAATGATTAGGACATCTTACATAGGGGGATTCCTACAGTGTGCTCTCCTGGGGGGTACACCATCTCCAAATCCTGGAGGCTACTTGGATTGGATGCTCTATCGCCGATTTAAGAGAGGGTTCCATATAGATCATGGAATTTCAAATTTGTAGGGTATACCGACTAGCTCATAAGAATAACAAAGAGTGAGTCAAGGTTGTCAAGAATTGATTTGCAATTATTAAATATGCCCATGTATTTTTACTTATATAATTACTTATATAATGTTCACTGTTATTGTAAAATGCTCTCACCTATTTTTGTAAAAACACATACTATTTTGAGTTGTTTCATATACCAGTATATCTGTATTGACCCCCTATATTTCAGGATCTGAGACACAGTCCTGGGGTACAGCTAAGCAGTAGATTGGGTTGTCTGAAGTTTGCAGTTGGTTAGCCTTCTCTATTCCGAAAGGCCGGACTTACATAAACATTGTCATTTATTTGATTCATGGTCTGGGTCCTTGTCCTAGTTTTGTTTTAGACATATGTTGGATATTATAATATTAGAGATCTTGCAAATGGGTGTCATATGTGTTGAATATTAATAATTTCTTTCCCAATTGTTCAAGTGATATGAGATTGACAATGGTGCTATTTTTTATGTTTTTTGTAAATTCTTTATATTAAATGAATGTTGTGCCTGATTTCCAAAAAGAAAGGGGAGCTTGGGCCTTCATGGTTTGGGATGCTTGTTACGGCCAGGGCCTCGGTTTGGGTCGTGACATATAGCCCTTTGAAAAGGTCATAATCATCCAAACTAAAAGAGTGTCAATTCAAATTGCATCCTTTATCTTGGTGTTTTATAAAAAAAGAAACCTATTCATATTTTATTCCACACCACTTAAAATCTAACAATTTCCTACATGAATGGAAAATGACTATTTTTTAAAAAATTATGGATAAGTATGTGATCTACAAGCAAAGACTTGTTGCATCTGAATATATAAGTAGGTTTATCTTTGAGTTTTTCATAGTGAACTTGCATCGGATGCACTTGGTGAATCGGAAGATATGATACTTTTGAATCGTCGGGCTTTAATGTACACCTAGACAACACAAATCATACAACTAGCCTTTTACCGTCTATGGTTCTCACCGTTTTGTTTGTTTCAGCCATAAACACGACCTGATTTCATGAGATCTTAGAGAGTAGGTCTTTACTATCATTTTTCTTGAAGCGGATTCTACTTTCCCCTCACAAAGGTGATTCCTAAACGTTTAATCCTATAAATCAAACTATTTGGCCAAATCTGCTAAATTTAGAAATCATTAAAAAGCTTCAAAACATAAGCCTTATCCATGTTTCCTTAACATTATCTTATCGATTATGTGAATACCAAATATTAAATGATATGGTGATTGATTGAGTATGGGGAAACTATATGGAACTGGTTGAGAATAACTATGAAACTCAAAGTTGAGAGAACCTTCAGTTAGCCAAGAGTAAATTTCTCTATGTTCTATTCGCTTTCAAGGTAGGTGGGACTGTCCTAATTCTTATTGGCGTAAATCTAACGTTTTACCAAGCTTTAAATGTGTATATGTGTGTATATATAATGGATTTTGAAATTTTTTTGAATAACATGCATCATGAACCCATTTTGATGAAAGTATGCATTTATTATGGGATTTTACCATGAACTTGAGTTATAATCATGTGTACATGTTTTATGATTTTCGAAATATGCTTTAAGAGCATGATTTACGAGATTTCTCTCCCATGATGAAATTTATGATCTTAACATATATGAATTATGAAATGGGTTTGAGAGCACGAACTACAAGTTACCTTTTTTGAATTATGAGGTTTATGTATTACTAGTGTTGGGGCTGATTTATGAATGATTGTAACTCTTGAGTTTAAATGCCTCTTTAATTATTATATTTTGTAATTTTTATATGTTTTCAAAGATGTGATTCTTATTCTAAAGGATTTCATGTCCTAGTAAAGAAAATGCATATAATGAATGATTGGATTGGCCATCATGTGTTAAAGTCCTTAAAAGAGAGTATTTTCCATGAGTTCATATGCTATTCGAAATTGAGTACTCACATGTGATGTTTAAATCTTGCTGGTGGTCATTAACATGTTTTTGAATGAGAAGGCCTATGGACATGATTTGATATAATATAGCTTGAAAGTCTAGGTATGATGATACCTATTATGAAATGCCTTAACAAGAAAATAAAGAATGTTATAAGTATGAAGCATGGTTTAAAAAGGTTAAAAATGGGCTTAAAAGAGTTAGATGGTTACCCAAAGAAGGTACGAGTTTAGATAACTCATTACCCAAAACTTTGTTTTGCCGAAACAGGACTTATTATGCCATAAATAGGGGATATGCCTGAAATAGGAGATATGCCCTAAAATAGGGGATTGTACGCTGGAGAGAAATCTATGGCGTAGTAGAGATCATGTACCCAAATTCTTATGGAAAACTTCAATTAGGGGCTTGGCCACCGAGTCAAGGGAGAATTCCATATAGCCCATTGGATTTTAGAAATTTATTGTATACCATCTAGCTCAGAAGTAAATCAAAGAGTTGAGTCAATGCTTTTACCATAATGTTATAAAGCTTTTTGAATTCTTACCATGTGTTTATAGATATGTTATGATAAATTATTTTCACAATGCTCTCTATTATGTTATTTGAAATATATGTTATTTTTGGTTAGTTTTGTATACCAATACTTTCTAAGTATTGACCCTCCATAGTATAGGTTCTGAGGCATAGTCCCATGGTCCATCATATCAGTAGAAACAATGGATATGACAGATTTGGTAAGCCATCCCACTTTCGGAAGGCATGTTATTCATATATTTATCTAATTCAATTTATGGTCCAGCTGGATGCCTTGTCCCAACCTAGACAGTGAGTTCTCAATAGAGGCTTCGAAGATAGAATTTAATTATTATATTGTCATAACCTTATTGTCATATATTGACCATAGGATCAACTTGAATTTCATTATATCTTCCACACTTTAATTTATGTATGGTTTATGCTTATGAAAGTATGCTAAGTGGACTATCGGGCCATTGTGGCTTGAGATACCCGTCGCGGCCAGGGACTCGCTCAGGTCATGACAAGCTTGGTATCAGAGCCCGATTCATGGTACCAGGGTTTTTACGAAGCCATGTCCAGTAGATTTTTTCTTATGGGCATGTTGTGCACCACACTTATAATCAGGAGGCTACACGACATTTAGGAGATGTTTCTCATTCTTTCATACTCTTGATCGTACAATAGTGTTTTCCCTATGAAAGTTATCCAGATCCCTTCCTTGCTCTTATTCTATTGGATATGTCTCATTGTTGAGGCGGTACAAGTGCAATAGCTTAGATTCCTAATGAAACAGTCCTTTCTGATTGAGTCATCAAAAGTTATAAAATTGCACAAGTACTTGAGAGGAGTCCATTGGTGCATCAAGTGTAATGATTCAAGTGTATATCCCTATCTATATCTATAATGAATTTAATCCTGACATATGAAGTTTATTCAGTCAATTTCAAAATCCTTCTTACAACTGTCATGCTTAAGGGTAGAGATATATAGCAGAATGTTGGAATAATATTTCCATTCGAGTTGTAGTATACGTTAAGGTGTTATAATGTATGAGTAGTAAGATGAATCCCAGTGTTAGTGATATGAAGCCATAAGTTTAGAAGTTTGAGTGAAGGTAACTTTTGAGTGAAGAAGGTAGTTGTAGTTGTGTAACCTTTGAGTGAGGGGTGGTATGCCTTTTATGGTGATTGGCTAATGTTGTAGCAAGATTTGTAGACTGTATGGTAATTTGTGGAGGAAGTGACTAGATATGATAATTATTTATTTAAATTAGGAAGGAGATCAGAATGGATATTTATGGTGGTTGTAGAAATCATTTATAGGTTCTGAATAAAAATGGATAGATTAGCCAATGAGTTATAAGTAGAGCCTCACTAGTGTTTATAGAATCTTGAAGGTAGTTTGGGTGTATACATGTGTAAGGTGATATGATGTGAGAAAGTATAATATGCTATAAGATCGTAATGGATTATATTACAAGATTAAGATCGGGTATCCTCATTATGTGACCTTACCCCCTTGCTTCTCTTTTCTCTAGTAATGGTAAACTAGTACAACATGTGAGGAGATGTGTAGTAAATTTTGAGGTGTAGTAATAATGTTGTGGAGAGGATGAATTTGTAGGCCATAGTAAAGAGAAATAAGAGATTTAGATTGATTTGTCTATTCAATGGACTAGTATATTATGAGGAATATTTCATCAGTGGTACATGATTGGTACTAGGCACTAGTCTTGAACTTTGGATATGAATTATGGTGATAGAATGTTAACTCAAGAATTGTGATGCAAGATTTATGGGAATAAATTAGTAGGTTGGATATAATGTGTAAAACAACCTAGGTTGTTAACTTATGAAAAGTTTGAGTGGAAAATTATGATACATATATATATGTGATGGCTAGTGTTAAGGCAATGAGTTAGAAACAGTCTAGGTGTTTGTGGAGTCTAAATTGCACTTAAAACGAGCCTGTGTGGTCCCTATATTGAATATAAGACATCCCGAGATAGGTTATAATACATTGGGTAATTTTTGGGCATGGAAAATAGGTTGTAATTCACAAAGGGATGAGTTTACATTGGCTTTGCACCGCGATGGAGCCACAAAGGCTCACTGCCTCAGCTTCGCTCTGGGCTATGCACCACAAAGTTGTTGCTTTGCATTAGGCTTCGAGCCACAAAGATAGAGGTTTGCCTTGGGATTCGCACTATGGACCTTCCTTCTTTTATTGACAGGACTTTATTTTAAAAGTGTTTTAAGGTTATTTTGGTCCTTTTATGTGTTATAGACCATCCAGTCTTTTTATAACCCATTTTTAGGCCTTTAAACTTCCGTACTCTCTCAAAAAGTTATATCTTTGTTCCCAAACTAAGGTTGAAAGGTAGTAAGATTAGAACTCAAGCTTGGAGGCTAGAGGAAGTTAAGAATAGTGCCCCTGGGAGGAATATCATAGCAAAAAGTTAGTACTTTTCCAATAATAGTGTATTAGGGAGAACCTAGAATTCATGTGTATAGTGATACCCCCATTGTGTTGAGAATTATGGTTAAAGATTTGATGAGGGGATATGTCCGCAAGTCTAGGATTATGACGTTGATCTAAGGGGGAGATGATGGATTAATGTAGTTATTGAATTTTCTCATGGTGGCAAGTTTCAGTGAAGAGTCACGATAAATCTATTCCTATTCAATAAAACTTCTCCTACATCAATTTAAGAGGACATCTACCAATGTATTAAGTATTCAAGTCATGCCTATGCCTAGCATTTGAGTTGTCCATACAACTTATGTCATGTTTCGATATCCAAACTAGAAGCAATAATGTCCCTAAACAATTCAAGCTTTCAAGTATTCAAGCTTTATGTTATGACTATCATGATCCATAAAATTCATGTCTCTCTTTATGCTCAGTTCGAAGAAACTATGCTTTCTATATGTCACTGATTTATTTTATTTCTGGATTAGCCCAAAGTGATAAGGTTTATGTAAACTCATGGCCATTTTCAGTTTTTTAAATAAGGAGCAATAGCTTCAAGTGGAAATCTTTGTCTCAATCATTGACTACATAAAATCCGCCTATATGCTATACAACTCATGATATGTCTCATATGTTTCTCCACTATGCTCAGTCTTAAGAACTCATATTGCATATTTTTTTGCCTGAATGACTCTCTATTTATGATCTAGGTTAATGCCTATTGTATCATATCTGGCATCTTATTCCCCACATTAAATAGATCGACAAATATAATTTCCAATTGAATTGTGCTACTCCCATTCGTGATGCTTGTTCTCTACTTCCTCAATGACCCTTCCTGTGTTAGTATGATGGGTTGTGTGTCATGACCTGTGTCTACCCCCTAGTCGCGCCACAATGCTTAAGGACACAAGTGACCCCAAGCTAACCTGTGCACTAGTACCTGCTGTGAGCACTGAATAAAGTAATACTAAAATAACATGTACAGAAGATAAACTGATAAAATGTGGTCTAAAATGGAATATTGAACTGAATATAAATTACATGTGTGGAAAAAAACAAATGATAACATCTGAAAGAAAACTGACTTTCTGAACATCTAATCTAAATGTTTGAAAGCCTCTAACATAAGGAGTTGATGGGACAAGCCCCAAATGACTAAAACAAAAATATCATCCTCTACAAATAAGGACTCATTACTACTGTTCCTCGGAAGATGTTGATCTGTCTAAGGATGCTTAGTGAACTATATATCTGAACCTATGTTATAATACAACATAGCATAGAGAAAAGTATGCGATCAATACTTTGAATGTACTGGTACGTGAGGTAAGGACTACTGAAATACATGTGAATTCTGAACATGGATGCATGAACATGTCAAACTGGGAATGAAAAACCAAGTATTGTATGTACTAACATGATATGAATAAATGAATAACCGATATCTGAATAACTAAAATAATTTGTAAAACTGACCAAAAGAATAATGAAATCTGAATACTTAGTCAAGCAAACCTGAACTGAGATAGACTGAGTACTGACTAAAATTGTGGGAGCTATCAAGTAATCAACATAAACCATGTAATCTGTCATGGAGTACAATGTCTGACCCACGTTGAGGAGGGTTGTTCTATCCTTGTCATTGAAGTAGAACCTGAACTAGAGTGATCGTTAAATTGAGCCCATATTGGGCAATGAAATACACTCTCTGGCGAGGACCCTAAACCTACGGTGGCACGTAGTTTCTGGGAAATAGGATACACTCAAACCACACTTCCCTCTCAGTCCTAAATCATACTCCCAACTGAAAGACACTAAAACACAAGGTGGTGCATGAGCTCAAATCATGGTATTTTGAAAAAAATGGTGCATGCAGAGTCTGAAGTAATCATACACATGTAAACTGATAATGCGCAACATGATCATAACAAACTGAGCATAATAATAAAATCATGATTTGACTGACTCATTTCTTGAAAAGTCTGAAACGTAAGTAAACATGTAGGTATCAAGTGTTCATATCCCGCCAGCACTGAATAATTACAAAAAATTTGATAACACTTAAAATAGTGACATAAAGTCATAATTCAAAGACCCAAAACATGAGACATTTCAATAGCCTTATAAATTACATGAATTTCAACATGGGAATGAGTTAACTTGGGAAAATATCATATTTATATAGTTTAAAGCATGAATTTGAGAATTGGACTTGATAGTGACTAAGCAGGACATGGGGTTTTGGAAATTCAACCATATAAGAGCATGATTCACATGGGATAAACTATTAGCATGGATTGAGTGTAAAACTAATGAGAAAACATGGATAAATTTCATGATTTACATTAAACTTGATCATAAATTAGAGTATAATTCATAATTGAACCAAAAAGAAGGTTTTTTTGGCCTTAATTCCCCACATACCTCAATGGTCAAATTCTTGAAGGAGGCTTGAACTTGAAAACTTGAACTCGTGAATTCTTGGGAAAAATCTTAAATTCTTGATCTTGGAAAGGGGTAAGGGTTTCTACATGAGTAATTCTAATGACTATGGAAAATAATGCCCTTTTGAGTGTTAGAAATCGTGTTTTGGATGATTGGGGTTGACGGGAAAGGACCAAAATACTCCTTGGTCCTTTAATTTAAGAAGATAGAAAATATGCTACTTCCACATCACGGAGGTCATCCCAGAGCATAAACTTTGTGATGCATACCTCATCTGGTGCATAGCCTATGCGATGCATATTGTGGAGGCTCACTAGTTGTGTAATACCCCATATTTCTATCTAGCTTCGATTCGTCCCTAGAACATCAAAGACCTTGATTCATAGATGAGTACTTTCTTATTACCTATGGTATTTTCAAGATTTTGACTTATTATTAGGTGGGAAATTGAATAAGCTTTCCATCAATACTAAATTTTTCAAAATCCGACACTCGGGCGAAGAGTTAGAGCCATTTTAGTACGATAGTGTACCACCTGGTACTTTAGCGCATCACGGAGTCAGCCAAAATGGCAATTGTCAAAAACCATCCTCTGCAATATAGTGTGTCACACCAAGGCTCAATTTTAGAATTGTCAAATTTTAGTGCACCAACGCGATTTCCACCGAGTCGCGCCGCCAGCTAGTTTTCTAGTCATCCACTTTCCAGTGATCTGGCGTGAGTTCACCGCGTTGCGCCAACGTGAAAAATTTACATTTTGTTCAGGTTTCGTCATTTAAATTTCAGGGACTATTTAGTAATTTTCCTAATGCCCCAATCAGTCTATACACGGGATTTAAACCCTTAATAGCCAAAATTGCTCATTTATTTTCACTATTCCTCATGAGCAAAATCATTCTCTATTAGAGATAGAAAACCCTATCCCCCAAGTTTCAAAAGCAATCTCAAGAATCCCTCCTAGAGTCTTCAAGAACTTCAAGAATCTAGTTTTTTAGGTATGTTAGATGTTGATTCATGGGTCCCTTCCGCCAATAAAGTTCAAGAATCGTTTTCTAAATTCAAAGATTTCATATTTTTTGAGTTTTCATGACTTATGTGAATTGAAATTCATGTTCATGTTATTGTTGGGTGTTGATTCATGTTTTAGATTACAGGTTTCAAGATTTGAACCTAGTATGTGATGAATTGCATAATGTTCATGATAAACCCTTCAAGTTACAGGTTTATTGTTATAGCCATGATACTTAGATGTGGTAATTGTTGTATAACCAAAGCATGCTTCCCATATGTTTGATTAAATGCTCATATGAAATAAGCAGTGCCATTATAGGATGGAAGTATGTAGTCCCCATTTATGTACAAGTTAATGCATGCTAAGTGTTTGTTGAAAGGCTTTAATGAATGAATTATGAGATGTTTGTATGCATTCCGATCCATGCATAGGTTTATGAATTTCAAGTACTTGAAAAGATGCCTCATTGATTGTATGGTGAATGATAGAATATTGTCATGTTATTCAAGACATGCCATATTTTATTCTTGTTTATGCTATCGAGTTCTGGGGGTATTTATACTCTATAATTTAGCTGTATTCTAGAGCCAGTGTCAGTTTTTAAGATACTCTCAATCAAGCCATGATCAGTAGAACTCAGACAGTCCAAGAACTTAGGAAATCTCAGTAATCTCAGAATCAGTAGTATTCTAGCTTCAGTTCAGTAATCAATTCAGAACTCAGAAGTATTCCGTTAGTCAACAAAACTCAGTGAACTCAGCTTAGCTCAGTTAATCAGTACAATCAGTAAAAGCTTTGTCAAGCCTAGCATGGAGTAGGAAAGTTCAGTGTTATTCAGTTTTGAGTAGGACTCAACACCGAGCGAGCCTAGGGATGGGGGCTCACCGGTTAGATAGGACTGATATCCCTAGAAGAAATGCCTAAGTTTTAGAACTACATAGGCAGTGTAGGTTATGAGATGTCACCCACTATATAGGACTGGGATACTCAGGGACCACCCTCTAGTATAAGACTGATCTCAGGGGTCACCCGCTAGATTAGTACTGACTCCATAACAGTTGTCTTTACCCGTGGCGCGGTACTGACACCCTTTTAGCTGGGTTTATAGGTTAGACCCCACTAGTTTAGATTTTGGGTATGTAGTTCAGATGACTATTTCCCACAGTCTTAGTTTTAGTCTCAGTATTCAGAATAAAACTCAAATCAGTATTAAGGAAATCAGGACTGTCAGATACAGTCACTCAAAATAGTAAAGAACTTAGATAGTTCCATAGATCCAGAGATCACCTGCTAGATAGGACTGATCTCAGATTAAGTCAATCAGTTTCACTATAAGTAAATTCAAAGATCACCTGCAAGATGGGACTGATCTCAACTCTAGTCAATCAGATACCAGTATTAGTAGACTCAGACATCAGAAATCCAGTTATTAGGATTCAGTATTCAGTATTACTACAATTTCAGTTATAGTTTATGTACTCATGCATGTATCTTCATTTAGTAGTCTCATGATATTTAGACGGTATTGTTTATGCATGTAAACCCTTGAATTCAGCCTTACCTCATCTAGTATACCAGTACATTCTCACGTACTGACGCATATTTTTCTTTGCGCTATAGTGTCTTACACCATAGGTTCAGAAGCACAGGATCCAGAGCACCCTTAACAGTTCAGATTTAGCTAGCGACAGTAGACTTAGCAGTGAGTACTCATCATTAAAGGATGTTCCCTATTTTATTATTGCATTAAATTTAGCATTTAAGTAGGTGGAGTTAGTTGGGAGATTGTCCAATCAACTCCTTATTCAGACAGTTTAGAGGTTTTTTCAGACTAGAGTATTTTCAGATAGTTGTTTTAGTTTTGGTATTATTATACTTTATTCAATTTTATTCAAGTATTGAACCTTATGGCAAGTTTCTACTAGTTTTTCTGAAATTTACAGTATATTATTCAGTGCTCAGTTACAGATATCGGTCATGGGTTAGCTTGTGCTCCTTCAGGGTCATAAGCACCGTGTAGAATCCGGGTTTCAGAATCCAGGTCATTACAACCTCTGTGGTCCAAACATACCCCGAACCCCTTTTGAAAAATCAAAAACTCTTTTCGAACACCCCTCTAACATCCCTAAATATGATTTAAATCAAAAATTTATGTTTCGGATTTGGGAAGGACAAAAATAAATTTCTCAAAGTTTTGAGGCCTTGAAAATGGCTAAGTCCATTACACTTAGTAAAGTGTCGTGCCTTCGACCCCTTCACATGCCACTAAAAGATGAAACAAAGTTGAAATCCTACGAGGTATTACATTGTGGAATCATAATAATCTCTTAGACAAGAGAGTAAATGTTTCTTATCGTGTTAAATTTTGGTGTGACTACCTCGATCTAAGGTTATAGGTGAAAAGGGAAGAGAGAGATGAACTTTTGTTATGTGAAATAGATAGGGGGATATGTGGCAAAAATCTTTGTGAGAATGAGTAAAGTTGTTGTTTTAGTGGGGAGAACTGTTAAGTGGGTGTAGTAAGGATAGACTTGGATATTATGATTGCTGAAACCACAAACTAAGGTGCTATATGGTTAGTAATCCTTGATTTAAGATCGGAGGTTATTTTATTATAGTGATAAGGTGAAATAATATTCTTAAAGAGATATAGATTATAGGGTCCCATAGCTCAAGCGATCATCTTTGACTCTGGATTAGGCTTTATTATTGAAGTACTATGTAGTGGGACTCAGACTCTTGTAGTTAGGTCTGTTGTGGTTGAATTGTAAGTTCAAAATAATGAAGTGGGTTGTTCGTGGTAGGATGCATAGTTGAGGAGTGTTGTTAACCTTAGAGGCTATTCTCCATATCATTAAGATGGAGAGTTCCTCTATTCCTAAGTCCCACAAAATCTTATTTCATATTTAGTACCTATGTAAATCAGGCCTAGGGTTACCAAATAAACTTATGCCTTATATTGTGATATTATGATCCATATCACTCATGGCAAGGTCACCTCTATGTCAATTCTCATTACTCATGCTTTGTGCTTACACGATTCACTAGGGGTTATCATGAAGCTCCTTTGATGCCTTTACATGTTTTGTTGAGGGGGAAAATTCCTTATATGAAGTTACATCCTTTATTCCATACTTCTACAGCTTCAACAATCCTACCCATCATTCAAGGACGAATGATTCCAAGGGGGAAATAATGTAACACCCCACTTTTTTGGGCTATGGTTTCAACCATATTTCCTATACCTATAGACCCAAATCCAATGGTTTCTAGTTAAAAATAAGTGAGAATAATGATTATTTAGTGTGGGAACCTCTTCGGAGATGGATTAATGTCTTAATATCACCAGCTCAAAGTTAAGTTGAGCACTTTCCTATCTTTTGAATTCTAGTATACAATTTTTCTTGGGTCATCTTCCAAAAACCGTTACTCCTAGAATATAAGGAGTTATGTTGCCCATTATATAGAAAATTAAACCCCTTTGAGTCTTCTTTCTAAACCAACTGACTATTCATTAATCCGAGTTCTGAATTAAAAGTTATGAGTGTTTTAGTGAGATACTGCCTTAGGTCCGCATTGGGTCTACGCTGCAAACCCTGAGGTTCGTGATGGGTACGCGCTGCAAACCTCTTTCGTGTGTCAAAAAGTGCTCAGTTTTGATTTATTTTAAGGGAATTGGGGTTTTTTTACATCCCTAAACCATTTTCAACTCCTTACGGACTAATATAGGGTCTTAAAACACATTATTTCAGCTCTGTAAACCCCTAAACATTATTCCATAAGCAAGGAAGGATAAACTACCTAGGGTTTGAGGATTTTAATCTTCAAGGGTCAAATATCTGTACGTGCTATTCGCTTTCAAGGTCTGTGAGACTATCCTAAATCTTATGGGCATAAATTTAATGTTTACCAAGCTTTAAAGGTGTATATGTATGTTTATATAATGGATTTTGAAATTTGTTTGAAGAGCACATGCATCATGAACCCATTTTGATGAAAGCAAACATTTATTATGGAATTTTACCATGAACTTGAGTTATAATCTTGTGTAAATGTTTTATGAGTTTTAAAATGTGATTTAAGAGCATAATTTATGAGATTTCCTCTCCCATGATGAAATTTATGGTCTTAACATGTATCAATTGTGAATGGGTTTGAGAGCACCAACTACAAGTACCCTTTTTCAAATCATGAGGTTTATATATTACTAGTCTTGGGTCTGATTTATGAATTATGATAACTCTTGATTTTGAATGCCTCTTTAATTATTATGCTTTGGTATTTTGCATGTTTTCAAATAGGTGATTCTTATTCTAAAGTCTTTTGTGTCTTAGTGAAGAAAATGCACGCAATGAGCGATTGGATTCGCCATCATGTATTAAAGTCTTTAAAAGAGAGTGTTTCACATGAGTTCCTATGCTATTGAAATTGAGTTCTCAAATGTGAGGTTTAAATCTTGTTAGTGGTCACTAACATGTTTTTGAATGAGAAGATCTATGGACATGATTTGATATGATATGACTTGCAAGTCTAGGAGTCTAGGTATGATGATACCTATTACGAAATGCCCTAAATAAGAAAGTAAAGAATGTTATAAGTATGAAGCATGGGTTTAAAAGGTTAAAAATGGGCTTAAAGAGAGTTATATAGGTACCCGAAGAAGGCACGAGTTAATATAACTTATTGTCTGAAACCGTGTTTTGCCAACACGGGACTTATTGTGCCCTAAAATAGGGGTTGTACCCTGAAATAGGGGATTGTATATTGGTGATGTCCCTGTGGCGTAATAGATATCATATTCTCCAATTCTTGCAACAAACTTGGATTGGGGGCTTGATCGCCGAGTCAAGGGCATATTCCATATAGCCCATGGGATTTTAGAAATGTATAGTGTACCATCTAGCTCAGAAGTAAAGAAAATAGTTGAGTCAATTCTTTTACCAGAATTTCGTAAAGCTTTTTGAATTATGTCCATGTTTACATATATATGTTATGATAAATAGTTTTCACATTGCTCAATATTATGTTACTTGAAATACATGTTATTTTTGTTTAGTTTCACATACTAATACTTTCCAAGTATTGACCCCCAATAGTATAGGTTTTGAGGTACAGTCCTGTGGTCCATCACATCAGTAGAAACTATGGATATGACAGAGTTGGTGAGCCATCCATCTTTTGGAAGGCATGTTATTCATATGTTTTTCTAATTTAGTTTATGGTCCAGGCAAGGGCCTTGTCCCGTCCTAGATAGTTAGTTCTCAGTAGAGGCTTCGTAGATGGAATTTGAGTATTGTATTGTCATAACCTTATTGACATATATTGATCATAGGATCAACTTGAATTTTACTATATCTTCCGTATTTTGATTTATGTATGAATTATGCTTATGATGGTATGCTAAGGGGTCTCTCGGGCCTTTATAGTTCGGGATACCTATCACGGTCAGGACCTTAGCTCGGGTCGTGACATATATAAAGGTGAGAGATCAAATGTCGTCCGGTGGAGGATTCACCACTCGCTGCTTGTTGTCCCAAGAAGGTCCTAGCGCTAACAGAATAATGGTAAAATACCTCCGAACCAACTGTATGAAAAGAATTAGTCTTTGGGGTTGGTTAGTATGACGGGTAATAGCATAAAACCTAAGGAAAGGGACAAAGCAATGTATAAAGTAAGTCGTAAGATGCATAGTATAAATCATAATAGAGAAGAATATGAAATAAGGAAATCAGAACATTAAAACATAACCATTTATTAACATTATTCTTGGACTAAGTAGTTTCACTGACCTTAGGGCAACCCACGAGCTATATTGGGTCGGTATTCCCACAACTGGCGAGACCTCAATTTACATTTACCGCATGTATCGAGATGAACATAATTTTTCCATCATATCCTCATAGAGGAAGTGTTATAAGGTTGTCCCATTAAGGAGCGAATCATCCCCATGCCGGCAAAACACAGGTTCCAGGCATTGGTCACTAGGACTTATATCTTCTCAGTGAACTACCTAATCATCTTTAAGCCACATTCAAAACATCATCCAAAAATATTTATTCTTAGAGTCTTTCGTAAAGACATTCACATATTCATATCATCATATCAAGACTTGCAAGTCATCTATCTCATGCCAAATCATTATTGTAAAATACTATAGACTCTTACTCCTGTCTTTAAAATCATAAATGTAGTCATAATCAAGTTCTCATAAGAGTTTGAAAGCATGTCATCATTTAGTATCTTACCTCGTTTAAAAGACGGGAAAAAATTATTACACACTTCCTTGGATTACAAACTTTTGAAAAGGGTTAAAGATCGTAGTTTCATCATTCATAACATTTAACATTGTAAGTCCATATAAAGAAGTCCATCTTTTGAAATAGTATGTTCAAGTATTAAAACCTTCTACTAGTGATTAGAAAACAATTTATAACAACAGAGAAATCAGTATTAAGCTTTTGTCTAACACGTATATCACTTCCGTATCTTTTAAATTACTGTGCTCTGATACCATTTGTAGGGGGTGCGGATAACTAGGATGATAAATAGATTTATAAACAGATTTATTATAGCTGATGAATCTATTCTTTTTTGTGCGTGGTTATTTCTTAGATTTTGTTTTAATAAGTTATTCTTTTTGTGAGATGTATTCATTAATTTTTAGTTTATTATTTTATCCTGTAGTAACTGCTGAGTTACAAATTTCTGTGTAATAACTTATTCTTTCTGTACTGTAGTGTATATCTAATTCTAGATTTTCTATGTCATTTATTATTTTGTGTTGTTCTTCTCGTAGTGAGTTTTTTATATTATATAAACTGTTACATGTACTTTTTTCTAAATTTTCTAAGGTTTTTTCTATCCATATTAACTTTTCTTTTAGATCTTCCATTATTTTTCTAATATGGTTTCTATAATTAACTTCGTTATTTAGATTATCTTGGTTTTCTCTAGTTTTTCTAATACATTCTAACATCCACAATCTTGGTCTGAATAATATCCTTCTGGGTAAATGTCTTCGTATATTTGTGCTGTAGCATTTATCATTTCTATTTCGTAGTTTATTACTTCTTCTAATATCATTTTCTTAATATCTATTATTTCTATATCTTTAAGTATATATAAGGTTAAAATTCTAAGGTAGTCTAAATGGGCTATTTTTTAAAATTAATATTTTATAGCTATTTGTTTTAGACTTAGTAGTTTTTGCATATTTTTATTAAGAGATTTTATATATTTTTTATTTTCCATGTATTTGTCTATATTTATTTTTATCTGTTTTTCTAGTAACTGTATTTTTTGCGTATCTTTAAAAATCCTACGTAATTTTAACATAATAAATATTTATAAGAGTAGTTAGGTATGTGTGGTATATAATTTATTCTATCCGTATAATTTTTTCCATATGCTTTTTCTAATATAACTTTTCTTATATCGGCAACATCTATATCTCTAAGTGAATACAAAATAAGTATCTTAAATTTATCTACCATGACATCAGATATATTATCATTCATTATCATAAAATTGCTTTTTCAAAATATTCCCTGCAATCATATACATAATAAAATATAGTCATCTCAGATTACTATATAGTAGATTATTCTTAAATAACATGTTCTTCGGTCACTACTAGCATGGTAATTCGGATACTTTTTCCCTTAAACAGCGCCTCGACTTTGGTTACTCCCCGCCACGGCTTCTTGCCTCATTGGTTTCACCTTTAGGATGGCATAGTTCCTTGGGATTTTTCTCCGTTTCCACTTTGCTAATAAACTTCTTAACATATTATTTTTCGAATAATTCTACTATAAAGTAACTAATATGAATTTATTTTATTATATCATGATTGTCGGGAATTATGAATTTAGCTATTCATAATCGTAAATAGATATACCTGTTCCGGTAGCTTTGATATTTCTGAGGTTTGTTGTTCCATAGCTTTTTCCATTGCGGTGTATATATTTAATTAACTGGGCTAAATATTTTTGGACGGAATGGAGAGAGTATTTTTGCTGAATGTTCGAAGGCTTGCCTTTGCAATGCCTTCTGAGCTTTTATTTATAGAGAATGATACATATTTGTGTACATTTGTGTACACGTTTTTCTTATTTCTACAAGAAGTTAAAAAAGCCTTAATGGCTGAAAACAAAGAAAAGTCTAAAAAGTCTTCTACCCTATATGCCTACCTAACCCTATAAAGTCAATAATTCAAATTTTACATTAAATGCTACACTAAATGCTACCAATTCTAATAACTACTCATCTTATCTTTTACGTAAAAAGATTAAAGATTTATACAAATATGTCACATATCTTGTCTTCCGTTTGTCGTATCTGTTGTATCTCCATTATTGTTCTGGTCTTATCTTTCCAACTGTCGTTCTTATCTTCTTTTATTGTAGCTGCACTGCTGGGACGTCATTATCTCCTCCATTACATTTTGAACATCTGTGGTCTGGATATTTGTGTCCAATAGTTTTGCAATATCTGGTCAATAATTCCTCTGAAATAATTTTTTCTCTAATAGCTCTGGCGATAAGTTCTGTCTCTGGTTTAAGCAACGTCATAATCCATTGCCTAATAGTTTTCATATCTGTTTCCCGTAGCTCTTTTGAATTTGAATATATCAATACATGGTTTCTTGAATAATAACTCCATATAGGATTTTGATTACAATATGTATTTGCTAGTTCTTGTAAAATCGTAGATAGTCCGATAACTCTTTTATTCGCATAAAATTTTGGTATCTCGATTCTGGGTATCTCTGGCTGTGTACCAATATCTTGCGGTATAATCATATCTCTTGTCATTCCTATTTTTACAACTTGTATAGGTTTCTTAACTTCGTCAAATAATATCTCTGCTGGTGCCGTGTAGATTTTTATAAAAAATAAAGTACCTTTGGTTATTCTTTTAAATGTGGTAAATGCTTCATATATCTCGGGTATAGTAGATATCTCAGTTCCATCTGTGGTATATACGGTACTAAGTAATCCATATTCGTAGCAAGTTTTCACTAAGCTGGGTCTAGTTTTGGGTAAGACAATTAGCTTGTTATATCCGGTTAATTTCTGGGTTATATAGTTCGTATATGGTTCTTGGATATTTGTAGCTTTTGGGTTGCTATTTAAGAAAGTTTGTACGTTGTAGATATTTTCTATATATGTGCGGGCTGTGTAGTTATATGTCTTTTTGTCTTGGTTTAGGCTTTCTCGATATGTGGTAACTTGTGGGGGTGTAAACATAGGGTCTTTTGGTATATTTGGTGTATATGGCTTGTCAAATAGCTTATTTAAGTTCATATTTTTTCTAACTCCTTTGCTTGTACCTGCAGAAGTAGATTGATAAGCGTTATGGGTTTTATGGAGTATCCCAACATCTCCTTCTAGCTCTGGAATTTTATTGTCTTCTGATCGACATAGCTCTGCGCATTGCTGAGTTAGCTGATTCATAGCTATAGACTTCAGATTATCTTCACTAGTCTTTAGCTTTAGCTTTTCTATCTCAGTACCCATACTGTCTACTTTCAATGAAAGCATAGTCAGGGCGTTGAGTATTTTTTCATGTATATTTTATTCTATCATTTCAGTTTGCGTAGCTTTGTCTTGATATGTAATCTGAAATAACATTTTTGTTAGTACTGACTATTACAAATGTAAAATTTAATATATTTAAAACTAGTCTCCGAATCTCTTTTGTTGTAACTGAATTTTGTATTTTCTTTGTTAGCCACCAGCGTACCTGTGCATTATCTGTTAGCACAATAAATTTGTTATATACAATATATGGCTCAAATGCTAATAAACATTTATATAATGAACATAATTCTTTCCTATTTATCTCCCACTTTATTTCTGTCTCGTTGAACGTACCTGAGTAGTATCTACAATGGTGTTCTATTTTTTCTGCTTCATATCTATATTTAAGTACTCCTCCGTAACTATATTCACTGGCATCTGCTTCTACTATGTATGTAAATTTTCTATTTTCATCCGGAAATTGTAATTTTGGTAATTCCTTGCAAAGTAATTTTATTTTTTGAACTTGTTTTTTATCTTCTTCATTATAATTATATTCTATATCCTTTTTTAATTTTTTCTGTAGTGGTTTTAGGTTTTCTGCTAATTTTGGAATATATTCTCTTACTTGGTTTACTAATCCTAAAAATGATTGTAATTTCTTTTTTGTATCTAATTCTTCTTTCGAATTTATTATTTTTTGTACTATATGTTGTTGCATTTTTACTCCACTTTTATCTATTTGTATTCCTAAAAATTCTATCTGGTTTTTCATAATTTCGGCTTTCTTTTCACTTAGACTTATTCCTGAATTTTCTATTATATCTGTAAATTGTTCTAATAATTTTATATGTTCTTCTTTAGTCTTTGTATATAATAATATATCATCTATGTATACTATGCAATTAGGTAATTGTTTAAAATAATTATCCATAAAATGTTGATAGCTACCTGGTGCATTTTTATATCCAAATGGTAGTACATTCCATTCGTAAAATACTTGTGGTACCGTAAATGCGGTTAATTCTTTAGATTCTTCTTCTAACTTTAGATGGTAAAATCCTGATTTACAATCAAATTTACTAAAATAATTATATCCTTGGATTTGTCTTATTTTTAATATCTTATTTGGTATTGGATAATTATATGTTATAGTTTTTGCATTTAAATTTCTATAATCAATAACCATTCTACTTTTTCCTCTTTTTTGTTCACTATGCTTATTTACTATAAATGCTGGACTATTATGTTTACTATTACTTTTTTGTATATATTGTTTTTCTAATAATTCATCTATATGCATTTTAAATTCTTTTAAATCATCAAAATTATATGTTAATGGTTTTTGGGTTATTATACTGTTTTTATCTATTAATTCAATTTTTATGGTAGTTTTATGTTTTTCCCATCCTTTTAACGGATCTTCGCTATATAATTGTTCTAATTTTTTCTTAACTATTTCTATTTTATTTATTGAAAATATAGTTATTTCTGTTTTATTTATCGAAAATACTACTAATTCTATTGTATCTTCAGTGTTTTTCATATTTTCTAACTTTTGTGTAATTTTTTCACTTCCTTTTATCCAATCAGTTTTCTTTCTTATTTTATTATTAACTCTTTTTGCTCTTACTTTTTGTTTACATGGTGTCGTGAACCACCAATCGTTTCTAGTTATTATATGTGGGTATAGTTTATCTAAAAATGGCATTCCTAAAAGTATATCTTTTGATGTTAATTCATAATTATAAATTTCTTCTATTGTCAATATCTTATCCCATATTTGTGCTTTTACATTCCTAGCTTTATAAGTAATTAAGCTTCCTTCATTATTAAATCCTTTAACTACTATTGGTATTTTTAATTTATCCCATTTACTTTCTGGTAAGCAATTATATCTACATAAATTAGCTTCTGCTCCTGTATCTATCATAGGCGTATAATATCTACTGTAATATCCTTCCACTACTATCTTCATTAATACATATATTTTCATTTTATGTTAAGGCTCTTCTTAAGAATAATCTTTCCCTATTATATGTTATGGCTAATTGTGTATGTTCTATATTATATGGTTTTACTTGTTCTAACCATTTTATTCCTAATATTATATCTGCTTTTTGTATTTCTTCTTTTACCTCAAATTCTATTTTTATTTTTCTAATTCCTCCTATTATTATTTCTTTTTCTACTATATCTGTATTATTTATTAAACTTCTCGGTAGGTCTGGGCATATATCATTATTAGTTTTTATTTCTTCATTTTTTACTAATCATTTTGCTATATAATTTTCTTCTTGTCCTGTGTTTAATAGTATTAAATATTCTTTTTCATTTATTTTTCCTGTTATGTAATATTGGTTTAAATTACTTATTGAATTTGTTTCATAACTCATTCTTTTTGATGAGCTCGATGACTCTGGTTTTTCATTAGCTATTCTTTTCGTTGTACTTATTCTATCATTTACTATTTCTAAATTTTCTTCTATATCTATGTCTCTATAGCTATAGTCATTATAATCTATTGTTTTTACAATTTGCTCAAATGGGCTATCTATTTGTATTTTATTAATCTTCTTTTTCCCTGTTATTTTATGTTTTGTTGTTAATACATATAAATTTTTACATCTCGCTGTAAATATTTTACTTCCTGGGGTTAATTCTATTCCTGATATCTTCCAATATAATACTAATGATTTATCTATATTTCTATCTGTTACTGCTACTGAATAATTTGCACTTATTATAAATTTAAATTTTTGGTATATCAAATTCCCTTTCACGGCAGTTATTATGCTTTTTTCTATAGGTTTTATAATTCTATCATCTGCTAAATATAATTCTATCGGGGTATCTATTCCTTCTCTAAAACATGCTTTTATTAATATTTCTGTACCTCCAAGGTGTACGTATTTTATTGGATCTCCTTTACTTTTTATATCATTTATTTCTTTATTAATTATCCTTTTTGTTACTAGTGGTATACTAGCTTTTCCTTTTGCATATCTACAGTCTATTACATGTTCTTTTTGGCATACTACATAATATTCATCTTTTTTCCTACTAAAAATATTTTTTATTGTTGGTATTTTAAATATTTTTTCTACACTTAAATCTAACTCTTTTCCTTTTATTTCATCAAATATATTACTGTCAAATATTATCTTTTGTTCTGTTCCTTCATCATTTAAATATTCTTCCTTTGTTATTATTTTTATATCTTCTTCAGTCATTTGGTTCCTCTATCTCACTATCTATTTCAGTATCTGTGTCGTTTTCTGAAATTTCATATATACTATCTTCACTTTCTAGTTCATAATCTATATAATCTATTTGCATATATTCTGTATTTTCTATTTTTATTTCGGATATTTGTTTATTTTTTGGATTTTTAGGTAATTTACAATCTCTAGCTAAATGTCCTAACTTTCCACAATTATAATAAGTACATTCTTTTATAGATTTTTTCTTTCTATATGGTCTTTTATTTTTATAATTTTTTACATAATATCTTTTTCTTGGTTTCTTATATTTATATTTTGATTTTTTATATTTCTTATATTTCTTATGTCTTTTTCTTTTCTTATAATATCTTTCTTCGCATCCAAATTGAGGTGCTATTTTATTTTTGCAACATGCTAAATTTCTTATTAATGTTTTTTCCATTTTTAATTCTTCTCTATATTTTTCACATAACTTTCTATACCATTGTTGTAAAAATTTTATTCTAGCTCCTAATGTATCTACTATTTTTGCTTCTTCCCAACTTTTTATTATCTTTGAACTAAATGGTTCGGGTAATTTATTAAAATATAATTTTCTTATTTCTTTACTTTCTTCTATACTATATGCTCCTTTATAATAATATTCTTTAAATGCGCAAGTATATTCATCTATATAACACATATTACATATTGTTAATTTTATCATTAAATTCCTATTTGTATCTTTTTCTTCATCTTGTTCTTCTTCTAATGTTGTCATACTACCAAATTCATCTTTTATAGCTGTTTCATATTTTTTCAATAATTCTATAGGTGTTAATTTTGTTGTTGTTGATGCTGCTCCTTCCATAGGTTTATTAGCTCTTAATACTTTCTTACTATTTTCAGTTAAATTTGTAAACCATAATTTTACTGATCCTATTAGTGTTTTTTCTATATATTCTGGTGCATCTGTTATGTTTATATTATTGTCTAATAATTGTTTTGTCATATATCCTACCCATAATTGTATTGTTTTTTCTGTATCTATTACACAGTCTAGATCTAAAAAGTTATAATTTTTATTAACTATTTGTTTTGGTGTCCATTTGTCATATTCATTATATCTTTTAAATTTATTTTTATAATATATAGGTTTTCTTATTTCCGTTGTTTTGGGTATTAGATTTTCATCTTCTTTTTTGTCAAGAGTATTTATTTCTGTATTATTATTTTCTAAGTTTTCTTGATTAATTTTTTCTTGTTTTTCGTTAATTTCCAAATCTTTTATATTTGTTAATATTTCCGTATATGTTTCACTATCTTCTGAATCATAATTATCCGTTTCTTCTACCTCTATATTATTTATTTCTAATTTTTCTTTAAATTGATTTATCTCGTTTATTAATTTTTGTTCTTTATCTATTTCTTCTTTTTCTTTTTGTCTTTGTTCGTATAAATCTTTTAACATTTGTAATTCTTTTTCTAATTCAGCAATTCTACTATTTTTAGTTTCTTCTATTTTTCGTATTTCTTCCGTAGATTGTTGTTTAATTTTTTCTATTTCCTTTTTTCTATCTATTTCTTCATTTTCTTTTTCTATTCTTACCATTGCTGTTAATTTATCTTCTAATTTTAATTCTTCTTTTTCTAACATTAAATATAAATGTTCTCCTATTTTCTTATATCTTCTTCCTAGATTAGAAAATACTATTTTTATTTTTGTACCTTCGTGATTTTCGTATATTTTTTCATCTATTATAAATTCTTCTTTATTCATTTTATTGTGAATAGTTCGTGTTGACATATATATTCTAAACTATCTATTTGAGATTCTAATTTTGATATTTCATCTTTTTGTATATTTATTGAATTTTTACTAACTCCGGCAAATATATTATAATGTAATCTTTCTTTTCTTATTTTTAATTCTTTACGTTTTTCAGAGATAAATTGTTTTAATTCTTTGTATTTTTGCTCTTTATTCATTTAAATTATATTTATAATATTTTGGTGGATATCTAAATCTAATTTTATCATAATTAGGTGGTATATGTCTCATTCTTCTAGATTTTAAATGGATTATTAATTTTGCTTCAATACTAGATATTAATGTAATTAAATAGGCTAATCTTTGTGGATTTTCTTTTGTTTTATTTAGACTTATATATTCTGAATAATTACTAACTAAAGATTCTTTAATTTTTCTAAAAGCTTCTCTATTTTTAAATGGTCTTCTCATAATTAATTTAATAAATAACTAAATCTAATCTTAACTAAATTTAAATCTAACTTAACTAATTTGTCTAACACGTATATCACTTCCGTATCTTTTAAATTACTGTGCTCTGATATCATTTGTAGGAGGGTGCGGATAACTAAGCTGATAAATAGATTTATAAATAGATTCATCAGAGAGGCTGGCCTCCCTGACACTTTAATATTTTGGAGGTCCATCTCCATGACACAAAGGTATCGCGGACCTCCATTGATTTGTTGCAAACTGATTTTTCTTGTCCCCTACTCCGTGGCACGGGGATAACGTGGAAGTACACTCTTTTGGACTCCGAAATTATATTTTTCTTGCCTTCTTTACCTCCTAAAATCCTTCGGTTCAATCTAACAATATTTCCAAACATTCTATACTTCATACAACTCATTTTTCTTAGCTTGAAAGGCACAACAAAAAACATCGAAATTATGGGGTATTACACTTTAATATAAAAAATGTTTCATTTTCTTTTATTACTTTTACTGTAAGAACAAATTCCACATTCTTTAATTAAAAAGAAAAAGAATTAGTGCCGTCTATTACTTTTATCTTTAAAGGAAAAATAGTACTTGCTCGATCATTATATATTTTAGTACTAACTGCGTTCATAAATAATTGTCATTTTTATTAAAAATAAATATTTTATAATACTTGTCATATTAAAAAATCAAGACATAAGTAAATATATTTTTCCATTTTACCCTTAGTGCAATTTTCATTTATTGGAGAGAGATCACACTTTTTATTAATTATAAATGATTAGAAAAAATTAAATAAGAATATGATGATAAAAATACATAATTTGTGATTGGATTGAACTTCACTTTAATTATAACCTTCAAGACAATGTAATTATGTACGTTGTACATTGGTCCACCACCTAATAATTTTGTTTGGTCAACAATGTTGAAAATGATATAGAAAAAATAATTTTAATATTCAGAAGAATTACTGTAAATGTAAACTATACCAACTAGTTTGTTTTATTTTATGGGAACATGTTTGGCTACTTTAATTCCACAATATGTCTAAGCAATTGTATGTTGATTATGTTGTTTGTGCATGCTATTTGATTTTTTAAGGATTATATTTGCACAACTTTTAAAAATAAGGAATAAATAATCTAAATGATAATCTAAAAATGAGTATTTGTGTATATCAACCTTAATTGATTTTGTGAATACAAGATATCAAATGATTATATTTAAAATAACAATACCAAATGTTCTTCTACCCAAATGATTATAGTTCATTCGCACAAGATCTCAGGTTTAAATTCCAATGGAAAGATAAAAGTTGAATAGTCTTTTTGATTTAGTGTTGAGTGTTTAAAGCTTAAAAAATCCTACAGATAAACATCGGACTTGTGGAAAATAATGTGGGAAAAGTAAAGTAATTCCACCACCTAATAATTAATTTTAATATTAAAAAGAGTTGGTGTAAACTACTTTAGCAAATTCATAATACTCCATTTGTTTTATTTTATGGAAACATGTGGCTACTTTAATTTCTTTATTACCTTTTCCCTCTAATAGCAAATTCCACATTCTCCAATATCAAAAAGGTTTTAATTTCTTCTAACACTTTTCCATGTAAGAGCGAATTTCACAATCTTTAATATAAAGAAAAAAAACCTTTTTTTTTTTCTTTTATTAAGTACTAGCATGAAACGAATGTGCCGCAGCATTTCATCAGGCATGTTTAAAGCAAGCCCTATATCAAAAACATTTAGGCATGATTATGCTCTTTCGTGGAGAAAATGTGGCTAATTGGCCTCTTCAAGTTTTCAATTAGCAAAATGACTTACTTTCATTTTCTCATTTTGAAACAAAATAAAAAAATAACTTTAAAGAAGAATTGAACCATAATAACATGTTAAAAAGTATGAGAGCTATTTACAAATATACTTATAACATAAAACTCTAACTCATTTTTTCAATTTCAAATTACTTTTTTCCCTCTCTCTAAACTTTTTCTCCTCCATTCTTACTAAAAACTCATTGTTTCTTCAACTTTCTCCTTTAATATTTTATTCCTAGATGTTTTTTCTCCTTCCAAATTTGTAAGTTTTCCACTCTCCTTTAATTTTAGTCCCATTTTTCAAAAAGAAAAAGATTTATGTATATATATATAATTGGTCGGATCAATAATCGATCTGTCCATATATCGGTTGGATCGATAATCGATCTATCCATGTATCGTTCGAAGAGTCCCCTGTGAAGATTTATAGGCCAGGGTAAAGATAGATCGAACTTCGCGCTCGGGTGTGAATTGGTAGATCACAATCTATGAATTCACATCGCCAGAAGGCTTATAAAGGATAGACAATGCAATAGGAGGCATGCTATGCTATTGTACTATCATGGTTGATGAATACAGAAAGTGAGGAACTCCTCAATGGAATAGTGTATGCTACGAGTGCATCTACAGTATGGGCTGATTTGAAAGAAAGGTTTGACAAGGTCAATCGATTGCGAGTGTACCAACTGCATACGGAAATTACAACACTTTCACAAGGTACTGATGTTATATCCTAGTATTACACAAAATTGAAGATATTATGGGAGTATGATGCTGTTACTCCTTCACCTAGCTGTGATTGTCAGCGATCGAGGGACTATATGGAAAATGTATCACAAATGAGGCTAATACAGTTTTGAAGTGCTTGAATGAATCCTATGATCAAGCACGAAGACAGATTCTATTGAAGAAAATTGGCCCCATACTAAACTAGGCATATGCAATGCTAATTGAGGATGAGACACAACACTCAACATATGTAGCCACAATGGTTAGGAGGTTAGATCAACTTTCTATGAATGCTAACAGGATCTAAAGAAAGGACCATTATAAAGGGAAGGTATGTGAACTCTGTAATTTCACTGGTCACACAAAAAAAAATTGTTATAAGTTGATAGGATAACCAGTGGATTTAAAGCCAAGGAAGAAGTCTGGTAATGGTAATGGTGTATACAGTAATATGATTAATCACTTAATCACTCAAATCTGGCAGTATGCAGGGCATAAGTATGACAGCGGTAATCATGGGCAATGTAACACCCTACATTTTCTAGCTAGACTTTGAACCATTGTTCCTACGTGTGTAAAATCTAATACCATGATTTACATTTGAATATATGTTTCATGGTCATTATCCTAGTGTGAAGAATGCTTTTGAGGTGAAAAAATATTCATAGGAATCATGTAGAGCAAAGTTGATCTAAGAGCCTTTGATTCGGCCAAATTTTGATATTCAATTCTACAAGAGTCAAATTTGAAAGTGTATAACTTTTTATATATGTAGAATTTTTAAGATCTAGACCCATAAAATGCAAGATTATTGAGTTATCTTTTCAACATTACCAATTTCGCATTAATCTGATACCCGAGTGAAAAGTTATGACCTTTTTTGTGAGAGGCAGTAAGAGTAGGTGATAAGCTCGCGCTGCGGGGGCTATTCCTCGGGGCTAATGGGGGTGCCATGGGGGCTACTCCCCTGGTCTAAGGGGCACAATGCAGCGTCTATCCCTTCACTATTTCATCTTCTTAAGGGTCAAGGAGCACTTTGGTCCTTTCCCCTCAACCCCAAATGTCCAAGGCACAAATTATAACACATAAAAAGACATTATTTTCCCATCTTTTTCAAATACACTCATGTAAAAATCCTCCCCTTCCCCAAGAACAATAATCGAAGCTTCTTCTCTTAAGAACACAGGGATTCAAGATTCAATTTCAAGATTCCTTCAAGAATTCATCTAATTAAGGTATGTGGGGTTTATGAACAAGGATACTCTTTCATCCTTGTTCTCAAAACTTATTTTAAAGTTTAATTAACATAAATTACAAATTAGGGTTCATACCCAATCTTCATATTCTTGAGTTATATTATCATCATGTGATTCAAAAATAGATTTGAAAAAGCAATATACCTTTTGTGCATGCTTTGATTTACATCATTAATTCTATGATATGATTCCAATTCTTGGCTTGAAGTTTGATAAATTGATGAAGTATTTCTATGTATGTTTTAAGCATGATATCATATTACAAGTTATATGAAAGAAAGTATAAAGTTCAAATCTTGAGTTTTAGTACTAAGTTTACAAGAAAAGTTTGAATCTTTTGATTCCAAGATAAGAATTAAAATCCACAATCATTTATCATCCCTATGATTTAAAGCAAAGAAAAGCATAACTGGTTTCTAGTATACTAACACTTATGCTATTTTATGGTGGATTTCCTAAAGCATGAGCATATAAGTAATATGAGGGTAGTATTTAGCACCGAGTTGGGTATGAGTCCGAGGTCACATGCCCCAAAATTATGTACCACCGTAGGTTCAAGTATGAAAATGGATAAAGTATAGTGATCACTAAGATTAAGGTTCTATTACGATGGCAATGTAGGATAGCTCTTTCCAATGTGGGTATGACGTTGGAATTCATGATAGATCACATGGTTTATGTCGGTTAGAAAAACCTCCCTAAGAAATATTAAAGATGAAGCTTTTAGGACTAAGTGTTATGGCTCACAAAGTTTATACTTATGCCTCACTACTCTTGTTTATGATTTTGCAGTCTTTGTTTTATTCAAGATCAAGGTGAGTCATTATACATAGTATGCATTATTGTAAAGTCTGTGTGCATATTGAGTTATTATTTTACTTAGGCATTCACCCCTGCATACTCAATACATTCCAGAGGTACTGACCTATATATATGTCTATGTGCTATATTTTCTTTTAATGTAGGTTCTGGTTCTCAGTTCCAATAGCATGATTGATTACGAGCATCGCATCCCGACTTTTGGGTAAGTCCTTATAGTCTTAGGACCCAGTTTATCAGACTTTAATATTGATGCAACATTTCTAGTTATTTTATTTTCGTTTCAGTTTGAGTCAGCTAGGGGTCTATCCTAGTGGCTCACTAGTAGAAGTAGAGGCTTGTTTGATTATTTCAGTTTTAAGTTCAAACGTGTTTGTGTTTAAAGATTGCCAAGATTTAAGATTTTTATTTAAGATATTGATTTAGTTACCTTCAGATTTTTTATGTCAGTTTACTTTCCTTATGAGTTCCAAGTTAAGTAGACTTAAAGGGTAAGTTTGGGACTATTTGTTGTCTTGAGCACCGTATGGTGTCCAAGGGGGGTACTTCTGGGGTGTTACAAACTTGGTATCAGAGCCTAAGATTTTAAAGATTCCTAGAGAGTCAGACAAGCCACGTTATGTTGCTTATAATTGGGTGGTCATGTGGAAGGAAGGTAGATGTGAGAATGCAACTCATGCAAGCTAGCAGGTATTTTAAGATATATTTTTGGATAGGTTCTTTTCATGTGAGATGAGGAAAGCTAAGGTGGAGGAGTCCATGAACCTGAGACAAGGCTCTATGATAGTGAAAGAGTATTGCCTTAAGTTTACCTAGTTATCTAAGTATGCTGCCGAGTTGATAGCTGACCCTAGATCTCGTATGAGTAAGTTTGTTATTGGAGTGTCTGATATAGTAGTAAATGAATGTAGTACTACCATGCTTATCAAGGATATGGATATTGCTACGTTGATGACTCATGCTCAACAGATTGAGGTAGAAAAGTTGAAAAAACGAGAGAAGAAAAATAAGAAGGCTAGAACTGGATAGTTTAATTATGGTCAACCAAGGTACGGAGAGGGAAACCATTCACAGTTTTAGGGTCATTCATTAGTGTCAGTGCCATTTTCAGCCAGTGCCCCTGCACCCAGGAGAAAGCAGAAGCATTGGGGTAGGACTTTTAATTCCATCTCCCAGAGCAGTGTGGGTGGCAGACCTAATTATCCAACATGTTTGAAGTATGATAGGATTTATCCGGGAGAGTGTTTTCTAGGTAAAAAAAGGTTGTTATGGGTGTGGCAAGTTGGGCCGTGGAATCAAGAAGTGTTCGTATGCTAAGTAGGAAAGTAGGGATGTTAATACTCAAACTCAAGTTACTAATACACCAGCTCAATCAGGTTACCCAGTTCCTTCTCAGGGTGTATCATCCAATATCGGTGGTGGTCAGTGCCAGAATTGATTTTATGCTTTACAATCCCAATAGGAGCAGGAGAGTTTGTGAGATGTTGTCACCAGTATACTTCGTGTCTTTCATCTTGATGCATATGTGTTGTTAGATCCTGGATCTCATCTTTCTTATATGACTCCATTAATTACAGTAAATTTTGGGATAGGACCTGAAAAGATCTCTAAGCCCTTCTCAGTTTCTACCTCAGTGGGTGAATCCGTTATTGCCAGATGAGTCTATAAGAAGTACCCTATTATCGTCCACAATAAGATCATTCTAACAGACCTAATAAAGTTAAAGGTGGTAGATTTTTATATTATTCTGGGCATGGATTGGCTCCATTCATGTTATGCATCAATAGATTGTCACAACCGTGTGGTAAAGTTTTAGTTTCCTAGTGAAGCAGTTTTTGAATGGAAGGTAGTTCTATATATTCTAAAGGTCGTTTTATATCTTATATTAAGGCTAGAAAGTTGATATCAAAAGGGTGCATCTATCATTTCGTTTGAGTCAAAGACACTAAGTATGAAGCTCCAGAAGTTCAATTAATCCGTGTAGTCAATGGATTCCCTGAAGAATTTTCCAGGGGTACCTCTAGATAGCGAAATAGAATTCAGTATTGATCTCCTTCTTGATGCTCAGCCCATCTCTATCCCTCCTTATTGTATAATTCTGACCTAGCTTAAAGAATTAAAAGAGTAGCTTAAAGACCTCTTAGATAAAGGTTTCATAAGACCCAGTGTCTCTCCATGGGTCATTCATCCTGTTCATGAGCAAGAAAGATAATTATCTCAGAATATGCATCAATTACCTCCAGTTGAACAAAGTCACCATCAAGAATAAATATCATCTCCCTAGGAATGATGACTTATTCGACCAACTTTATGGTGCAATTTATTTCTCTAAGATAGACCTCAGATCTGGCTACATCAGCTTAAAGTCAAAGAATGTGACATTCTGAAGACAACCTTCAAGACTTTGTATGGTCCCTTCAAATTTGTAGTTTTGTCTTTTAGACTAACAAATGTCCCTTTAGCTTTCACGAACTTGATGAACAGGGTATTCAAGTCATATTTGAACATGTTTTTCATAGTATTCATTAATGATAGATATCCTTGTCTATTCCCATAGTGAGAATGATCATGTAGAACATATGAGAGTTATGTTGTAGACTCTTATAGATCATCAATTGTTCTCTAAGTTCAGTAAGTGCGAGTTTTGGTTAAGATCAATAGCTTTTCCTGGTCATATTATTTTTGGTGATGGTATTCAAGTTGATCCTCAAAACACCAAAGTAGTGAGAAACTGGCCTAGACCCATCTCTCCGTCTGATATTAGGAGTTTCTTAGGTTTGGCTGGCTATTACCGATAATTTGTTGCAAGGTTTTCTGTTATCGCTTCCTCCATGTCTATTCTAACCCATAAAAAGGTCAAATTTTAGTGGTTATATTCCTACAAGATGAGTTTTCAGGAGTTGTAGACTCGACTTACTTCTGCCCCAATCTTGACTTTGCCAGATGGTCAGGTTCGTAGTATATTGTGATTCTTTTAGAGTTGGTCTAGGTTGTGTTTTGATGCAGAAAATTAGGGTTATAGCCTATGCCTCTAGGCAGCTTAAACCCCATAAAAAGAATTATCCGACCTACGATCTTGAGTTGGCAGCTGTTGTCTTTGCTTTGAAAATTTGGAGGCATTATATTTATGGAGTTCATGTTGATGTGTTTATGGATCACAAAAGCTTACAATATGTATTCACATAGACATACCTAAATCTCCATCATATGAGATGGCTTGAGTCATTAAAAGACTATGATATGAGTATGTTGTATCATCTGGGCAAAGCCAATGTAGTGGCAGATGCCCTTAGCAGACTGTCTATGGATAGTATTGACTATGTTGAGAACGATAAGAAGGAGTTAGTATGTGAGTTTCATCATCTGGCTATGTTAGGAGTTTGGTTGGTTGATTCGGCCGAAGGTAGTATGTGGGTTCAGAATGGTTCATAATCTTCATTAATTGCTGAAGTGAAAGAAAAGTAGGACAGGGATCCTAGTTTGGCTTAATTGAAGGAGATAGTTATAGATCAAAAGGTGGATGTTTTTTTCCAAGGGGGAGATGGTGTGCTTCGATGTCAAGACAGACTATGTGTTTCATACATTGATGGTTTGATAAAGCAAATTTTGGCAGAGGCGTACGGTGTGCGGTACTCTATCCACCTAGGAGCTACTAAAATGTACCATGACTTGCAAAATCAATTGGTCGAGTGGTATGAAGAAAGATATATTAGGGTATGTAGCTGAGTGTTCGAATTGTCAGTAGGTTAAGGTTGAGCACCAAAGGACTGGTGGTACGCTTTAGGAGTTTAGTATCCCTACTTGGAAGTAAGAGGTGGTGAATATGGATTTTTTATCGGAATGCCTCGTACGCGTCGTCAACACAATTTAATTTGGGTCATCGTAGATAGGATTTCCAAGTTAGCCTATTTCTTGCCAGTTCATACTTTATATTCAGTTGAAGATTATTCCAAGCTGTATCTTAAGGAGTTAGTAAAATTGCATGGGGTTCCATTATCTATCATTTCAGATAGAGGTACTCAGTTTACCTCTCACTTTTGGAAATCTTTTAAAAAAGGTATTGGTACCCAAGTTCTCCTCAGTACAACCTTTCATCCTCAGACGAGAGGGCCGTTCAGACTTTAGAGATGTTGAGGGCGTATGTTATTAATTTTAAAGGTAGTTTGGATGACCATTGACCTTTGATTGAGTTCGCTTACAATAATAGCTATAACTCCAGTATTCAGTTAGCTTCTTTTAAAAGTATATATTGGAGGAGATATAGATCTCCTAGTGATTGGTTTGAAATGGGTGAGGCTACCTCTATAAGGACAGATTCTATTTTGAGGTGATGTATAAAGTTCAATTAATTCAAAAGAGGATAAAGACAACCCAAAGTTGTCAGAAATCTTATGCAGGCGTGAGGAGAAGGAATCTTGAGTTTGATGTTGGTGACATAGTATATTTGAAAGTTTTGCCTATGAAGGAAGTGAAGAGGTTTGGAAAGAAGGGGAAACTTAGTCCCTACTATGTTGGCCTTTATAGAATTTTAAGCCATTTTAGGAAGGTAGCCTATGAGCTTGATTTGTGTGCACCTTTGGCATCAGTACACCCGGTATTCCATGTTTCTTTGTTAAGAAATGCATTGGTGATTTATCTTCTATTGTTCCTTTAGAAAGTGTGGATGTTAATGATAGCCTTTCCTACGATGAAGTCTTAGTTGAGATCCTTGATCGTCTGATTTGTAGACTAAGGAATAAAGAAGTTTCTTTGGTTAAGGTTCCCTGGAGAAAACAGTCCGTTAAAGGAGATACTTTGGAAGCAGAAACCGATAGACAAACCAGATATCTATATCTTTTCTCTACGAAATCGTACTCATCTTGAGGTAATAGTTTTATTTACGATGACTCTTTTCATTCTATATTTCAGCCATAAAACTATTCTCATGTCATAACATGTATCATGTTTCAAGGCTCAGTTATTAGATCATGTTTTAGATTGTCATTATTCAGTATAGACTATTAGTATCCTTAGTATCTTATCTTAATCAATTTCATTCAAGTATGAATAATTTCAAGGGGGAGATAATGTAACACCCCGCATTTTTGAGCTAGACTATGAACCATCGTTCCTACGTGTGAAAACTCTGATACTATGATTTATATTTGAATACATGTGTCATGATGAATCACTTAGAGCAAAGTTGAGCTAAGAGCCTTTGATTAGGCCAAATTTTGATATTAAATTATACAAGGGTTGAATTTGAACATGTATAACTTTATATATGTGTGGAATTTTTATGATATAGACCCACCAAATAATATATTATTGAGTTATCTTTCCAACGATACCAATTTCGCTTTAATACGATACCCGAGTGAAAAGTTATGGCCCTTTTTATGAGAGGTAGTAAGGGTAGGTGATAAGCCCACACCGCGGGGGTTATTCCCTCGGGCTAAGCGGGCAGCGCGGGGGATACTCCCCCGGTCTAAGGGGTGCGACGCGGGGTCTATCCTTTCACTATTTCATCTTTTTAAGAGTCAAGGGGTACTTTGGTCCTTTCCCCTCAACTCCAAACGTCCAAGGCACAAATTATAACACCCAAAATGACAATATTTTCCCATCTTCTTCAAATCAACTTACGTAAAAACCCTCCCCTATCCCTAAGAACAATAATCCATGCTTCCTCCCCCAAGTACACAAGGATCCAAGTTTCAATTGCAAGATTCCTTTAAAAATTCATCTAATTAAGGTGTGTGGGGTTTATAAACAAGGATACTCTTTCATCCTTGTGCCCAAAACTTGTTTAAAAGTTGAATTTAATTTATATAAATTGCAAATTAGGGTTCATACCCAATCTTCATATTCTTGAGTTATATTATCATCGTGTGATTCTAATATTAATTTGAAAAAATAATATACCTTTTGTGCACGCTTTGATTTACATCATTACTACTATGATATGATTACAATATCTTGGCTTGAAGTTTAATAAATTGATGAAGTATTTCTATCTATGTTTTAAGCATGATATCGTATGATAAGTTATACGAAAGAAGGTATAAGGTTCAAAGCTTGAGTTTAAGCACTAAGTTTACAAGAAAAGTTAGAATCTTTTGATTCCAAGATAAGACTTGAAATCTACAGTCATTTATCATCCCCATGATTTAAAGCAAAAAAAGCATAATTGGTTTCTATTATACTAACCCTTATGCTACTTTAAGGTGGATTTCCTAAAGATGAGCAAATAAGTAATATGGGAGTAGTATTTAGAACTACATGCCACCATAGGTTCAAGTCCAAATATGGGTTAAGTATAGTGATCACTAAGATTAAGGTTCTATTTCGATGGAAAGGTTAGGACAGCTCTCCCTAATGTGGGTAAGACGTTGGACTTAATGATAGCTCACATGGTTTATGTCGGTTAGAAGAACCTCCCTAAGAAATATTAAAGATAAAGGTTTTATAACTAAGTGTTATGGATCACAAAGTTTATACTTATGCCTCATTACTCATGTTTTTGATTTTGCAGTCTTTGTTTTATTCAAGCTCAAGGTGAGTCATTTATACTTAGCATGCATTATTTGAAAGTCTATATGCATATTGAGTTATTATTTTACTTATGCATTCACCCCCACATACTCATTATAATCTAGAGGTAATGACCCATATATATGTCTATGTGCCTCATTATCTTATCATGTAGGTTCTGGTGCTCAGTTCCAACAGCACAAATTATTACGAGAATCAAACCTACATCTCAACTTTTATGTGAGTCCTCATAGTTCGAGGACCTTGTTTATCAGACTTTGATATTGATGAAGCATTTCTAGTTATTTGAATTCTATTTTAGTTTGAGTCAGCTGGGGTCTATCCCAGAGGCTCTGTAGTTAGAAGTAAAGTCTTGTCCGATTATTTCAGTTTTAAGTTCGAACGTGTTTGTTTTGAAAGACTTCCAATATTTAAGATTTTCAGTTAAGATATTGATTTAGTTACCTTCAAATTTTATATGTCCGTTTACTTTCCTTATGAGTTCCAAGTTAAGTAGGCTTAAAGGGTTAGCTTGGTACTATTTGTAGTCTTGAGCACTGTGTGACATCTAGGGGGGGGGGGGTACTTCCAGGGCGTTACGTGCATTCTATTTAAGAAAGCAACTTTGCAGTAAACAACATATCTAGTGGATCATGTGACATTATGTAATACCCCATATTTTCCTAACTTCAATTAACCCTCACTAGATGGATTATCCTATATAAAATTTTCAAAATACTTTGTATTTTTTAGTTTAAATCCTGTCAATGCATAGGAAATTCAATTATCTTTCCAATGATATAAAGTTCACCCAAATCCGATACTCGGGTGAAGAGTTAGAGCTATTTTAGTAAAACAGTGTGCCAACTGGCACTTCAGCGAATCACGAAGGCATGCCAAATGGCAATTGTCAGAAATCAGTGAGTCAACATGATAAACCCATGTCGCGGTGAACTTAAAGGTCTCATCCAGTGTGGTAATGCCAGCGCATTGCACCACCAGTCATTTTCATAATTGTCTATTTCCAGTGGTGCTCCGTGATTGTACCAGTCCCACCACTGGTCAATTTCCCAGTCGTCCTTTTTAAATAGTTTCCAGTGGATGCCAGTGGCTTGGAGTGATAGTGGCACATCACGCCAGGTACCCAAATTGCGTTTTTTAGTGATGAATTTTATATTATTCCTAGGGGTAGTTTGTTATTTTTCCACGGCCCTAATAAGTCATAAACACGAAATATAACCCTAAAGAATCAATAATTGATCATTATTCCATTATTTTCTCAAGATTAAAAAGCATTCTCTCCCCAATAGCAAAACTCTAGATCCAACAAATCAAGGTCAATCTTAACAACCCAAGGTATGTTAGGAGCTCACCTATGGGTTCCTTTCACCCATAGAGTCCATGAATCCATTTTAAAACTACAAGATTGTTGATTTGTGAATTACATGCTTGAAATTGAATTAATTTGAAGTTCATGTTATTGTTGGGTCTCAGTCCATTATTAAATTTCAAGCTTTCATGAAATTAATCATTATATGTGTTGAATTCCATGATCTTCATGATAAACCCTTCGATTTGCAAGTTGATTGATCTAGCCATGATAATTATATGTATTGATTATTATATATCCTAAGCATCCTCCCCATGTGTTTGATAAAATGCCTATGTGAATAAAATAGTGCCAGTATTACATGGTAGCATGTATTCCCCATTCATGTACAAGTTAATGTATTACAAGTATTTGATGAAATGCCTCTATGGTTGAATTATGATCAAGTGAACATTGCTATGTTATTCAAGATTATGCTATGCCTTTCTTTTATGCTATCGAGTCCTGGGGGTATTCAATACCCGAAAATCTAGTTGTTTACTTAGAGCCAGTGTCAGTTACAGAATAATATTAGTCATGTCATAACCAATAGAATTCAATCAGTTACAGAACTCAGTAGAACTTAGTCAGTTACAGAACTAAGGAAAACTCAATAAACTCAGTATTAGTCCAATCTAGTTCAGTATAATCAGTTCAGTGTATATTCAGTTGGGAGTAAGATTCAACAATGAGTGAACCCAATATGGGGACTCACCTTCTAGTAGAGGGTGTGATCCTTAGATACAATCCCTGCATTCCAAAACTACATAGCTAGTGTAGCTTGAGACATCAATCTGTCAGTTGAGGGTTGATGAGGTGCTTTACCTACCAGTAGAGGGTACCATCATTCTTATTTAGGGCACCTGCCAGTAGAGGGTGACTCTTCAGTGTCTTTACCCGTGGCACAGTACTGATATCCTTCCAACTGTTGTCACATGTTAGACCCCAACTCAGTTATGTTATTTGGGGCATGCCGGTTAAATGATTACCTCCTATAGTTTTAGTTTTAGTCTTCAGAATAAAACTCAGTTCAGCTCTACAGAATTAGGACTGTCAGATACAGTTAATCAGTATGAGTAACTCAGTTGTTAGTAACTTCAGATATCACTTACTCAGTATTAGAAATCAGGACTTAGCTTCAGACAAACTCAATCACAATATTTATTTATTTACACAGTAGTGCATACTCAGTATTTACAGCAATATCATTTATCCATATACTCTTATGTTCAGTTACTCCATAAGATTCAGTCAGTTATTGTTCATGAATATGAACCCTTGCATTCAACCTTACCTCATTTAGCATACCAGTATATTCCACGTGCTAACACATACTCTTTATTTATGCTATAATGTATCATATCATAGGTTCGAACGCTTAGGTTCCTGACCGCACATTGACAGATCTAGTTATCAACAACAGTTTTAGTATGAATCCTTATCTATTGAGGGCATGCTTTTATTTTAGTATTTTAGTTTATTAGTATTTCAGTAGATGGAGTTAGTCGGGGGATTGTCCCATCAACTCCATTTTTAGACAGTTCAGTTAGAGGTTTTTCAAACTAGACTTTCAGACAATATTCAATTTTGCAGATTATTATTTCAATAATATACTTTATCAGTATTTTAGATTTGAGCCTTATGGTATTTAAGCCTATTTTCCGCATTTATTACAGTATTATTATTCAATATTCACAACAGATATCAGTCATAGGTTAACTTGTGGTCCTTTAGGCTCGTAAGCATTGTGTAGTGTCTGGGGTACAGACTCGGGGCATTACAAACTTAGTATTAGAGCCTAAGGTTAAATAGATTCCTAAGGAGTCTAAAATCCGCATCAAATAGAGTCTTGTGCATGGGTGTGTAGCGCGCCACACTTATGGACAAGAGTCAATGAGATGTTTTAGGAAAGGTTTCTCTTCTTTTAGTATTCATGTCATGCGAGTAAGCATGAGCTCAAGTTAAACTCTCAGTCTAATCTATTTCTTCATTTTGTTTACAGAATATGCCTCCTAAAAAGACTAAATAAAGGAGAACTGGAAATCAAACAACACCTCAGCCCATTCAGGGAGATCCCCTGGACGAGATGTCTCTCATGCAGAATTCAGAGTTACAGTCACTACTTTAGCCAATTTCATAGCAGCTCAGAATGAACATACAACTGCTATTCAAGCCAAATCAAGGGCCAATACTTCTATATCCAAGATTCGGGACTTCACCCAAATGAATCATCCCCTATTCTAAGGATTCAAGTCAGAAAAGAATCCATAGGAGTTCCTCGATCAGGTTCAGAAATTCACATATATTATGGGAGTAACTTTTAGTGAGAGTGCTGAGTTATCTACCTATTAGCTACAAGATGTAGCTCATATATGGTTTAAGTAGTGAAAGGTAGACAGGGGCACAGATACAGAGCTTGTAGAGTGGGAAGAGTTTGCTACTGCTTTTCTAGATAGATTTTTTCCCTTAGAGCTAAGAGAAGACAAGGAGTTAGACTTCATCAATCTCAGGCAGGGCAGTATGAGTTTGAAAGAATATTCCCTAAAATTTACTCAATTATCAAGTTATGCTCCTCATGTAGTAGCAGACAGTAGGTATAGAATGAGTAAGTTCGTGTCTAGGGTGTCAGATTGTATGGTTAGGGAGTGTAGAACTGTAATTTTGTTTAAGAAGATGGACATATCCAGGCTCATGGTCCATGATCAACATATAGAAGAGGGTAAGAATAGAGAGAAAGAGAGGTAGAACAAGAGAGATAGAACAAGTAGCTCTAATTTCAATCAACCTAAGTCAGAGGGCAATAGTCGTTCCTAGTTTTACCTGAAATCTTCAGTTCCAGCTTTGTCCTCAGCCAGTGCTCCAGTACCTAAGTTTAAAAATGGTAAAAAAGATAGGCCTCCAGGCTTTAAATCTCAAGATAGTGTTAGTAGTGCTCAAATAAATCCTCTTTATCAGACATATGGCAGAAACCATAACGGTGTATGTAGAGCTGGCAGTGATGTTTGTTTCGGGTGTGGTAAGACAGACCATAGACTTAGATATTATCCTTAGCCAAGTTCTTAGGGTCATTATAATCGTTCTTCAGCTCAGTCAGGTCGCTTGAATTAGCAGAGTGCTGCTTTCAGTACCACCAGCAGGCAATGCCCAAATAGGCTTTATGCACTTCAGTCCAGACAAGTTCAAGAAAATTCTCCTGATGTGGTCACTAGTATGTTACAAATATTCTATTTACATATTTATGCCTTGCTATATCCAGGATCTTCTTTATCTTTCATAACTCCTTATATAGCCGTTAACTTTATAGTCAGTCCAGAAATCCTAGCAGAAGCTTTCTCAGTTTCTACCCTAGTGGGTAAATCTATCATAGCTCGACGGGTATACAGGAACTGTCCGATTTTGATATCTCAGAAAGTTACTATAGCAGACCTTGTAGAGCTAGATATGATGGATTTTGATGTCATTCTCGGCATATATTGGCTCCATTCATGGCATGCCTCAGTTGATTATAGAAATACAATAGTTCATTTTTAGTTTCCAAATGAACCAGTCCTTGTATGGAGAGGTAGTACCATAGTGCTTAAGGGTCAGCTGATTTCAAAACTTAGGGCAAGAAAAATGATATCCAAAGAATGTGTCTATCATCTTGTATGAGTCAATGACTCTAGTTCAGAGACTCCCAGTCTTGAGTCAGTTCCAGTACTAAATTAATTCTCAGATGTGTTTTCTAAAGATCTTCCTGGAGTTCCTCTCGTTAGGGAAATAGACTTTAGAATAGACCTTCCAGATACTCAGCCCATATCTATTTTTCCATACAGAATTACACCAACAGAACTCAAGGAGTTAAAAGAACAGTTGAAGGATCTCCTAGATAAGGGATTCATCAAACTCACCATTTCCCCGTGGGGCGCACCAGTCTTATTTGTGCATAAGAAAGATGAGTCTCTTAGAATGTGTATAGACTACCATCAGTTGAACAAAGTCACTATCAAGAATAAATATCCACTTCCTAGAATCGATGACTTGTTTGACCAACTTCAGGTTGATTGTTACTTTTCTAAGATAGACCTCAGATCAGGCTATCATCAGCTCAGAGTCAGAGAATGTGACATTCCAAAAGCAACTTTTAAAACTCAGTATGGTCACTTTGAGTTTCCAATCATGTATTTTGGTCTTACTAATGCCCCAGCAACTTTCATAGACTTAATGAATCGCGTGTTCAAGTCGTACTTAGATATGTTCTTTATAGTCTTCATTGATGATATTCTTGTCTATTCCTGTAGTGAGAATGATCACATAAATCACCTCAGAATCATACTTCAGACTCAAAACTCATTAGTTGTTGCGAAATTCAGTAAGTGCAAATTTTGGCTAAGGTCATTAGCATTCCTTAGTCATATTATTTTTGGTGATGTAATTAGAGTTGATCCTCAAAAGACTGAGGTGATGAGAAACTAGTCTAGACCCATCTCTCTATTATATATTTAGAGTTTCTTAGGTTTAGCTACCTATTAATGTCGATTTCTTAAAGGGTTTTCTTCTATTGAATCCTCCATATCCAGATTGACTCAGAAAAAAGTCCAGTTTCAGTAGACAGATTCTTACGAGAAGAGTTTTCAGGAGTTAAAGATTAGACTCACCTCAGCCCCAGTTTTAACTCTACCATATGGTTCAGATGGGTTTGTTATGTACAGCGATGCATCCAGAGTAGGTTTGAGTTATGTCCTTATACAGAGAGGTAAGGTCATAGCCTATGCCTCCAGACAGCTTAAGCCCCATGAGAATAATTACCCAACTAATGATCTCGAGTTAGCAGCTATAGTATTTGCCCTAAAGATTTGGAGGGACTACTTGTATCAGATACATATAGATGTGTTCACAAATCACAAAATCTTACAGTATGTGTTCTCTCAGAAAGATTTGAATTTACGTTTGAGATGGTCGTTAGAGTTATTAAAAGATTACAATATGAGTGTTCTGTATCACCTGGGCAAGTCCAATGTAGTGGATAATGCCCTCAGTAGATTGTCTATAGGTAGTGTTGCTCATGTTGAGAATGATAAGAAGAAGTTAGTTAAGGAAATTCATCAGCTTGGCTGACTAGGTTTTCGTTAGTCGATTCAGCAGAGGGTAGTGTGTAGGTGCAGAATAGTTCAGAATCATCTCTAGTTTCTGAAGTAAAGGAAAAGCAGGATAGAGATCCCAGTCCCGTTAAGATGGAAGAGTCTGTTAGAGATTAGAAAATAGAGGTTTTCTCCCAAGGAAATATGGTGTGTTACGTTGCCAGCGTTATTTAGGTGTGCCAGGTGTAGATGACTTAAGGCAACAAATTCTTGCAGAAGCGCATGGTGTGTGATACTCTATTCATCCAGGGGCACTAAGATGTACCACAATTTGCGGTACATCTATTCGCGGAGTGGGATGAAGAGGGATGTTGCAGAGTTTGTACCTAAGTGCTCTACGTGTCAGCAAGTTAAGATTGTGCACTAGAAACCTAGTGGGTCCATGCAGGAATTCAGTATTCCCAAATGGAAATGGTAAGAAGTGAACATGGACTTTGTGATGGGTTTGCCTCGTACTCGTTATCAGCATAATTCTATTTGGGTTATCGTAGACAGGATGACCAAATCAGCTCATTTCTTGCCAGTTCATACTTTTTATTTAGCTGAGGACTATGCCAAACTCTATATCAGAGAGTTGGTCAAGTTACATGAAGTCCCAGTATTCCACATGTAATACCCCAAACTTTCTTCAAGCCTAATTTCATCTCTAGAAGATTAAGAGATGACTTCTAAAGTGAGTAATGTTTAAATCATATAGAATTTTTGTAATTTTGTCTTTTTATCGCATGTGAAATTTAATTAGCTTTCCAATAATATAAGATTCACCTAAATACGATAATCGGTCAAGAAGTTATGTCTAATTTAAGTTCTAGTCATAAAACACTGTCATTCTGGTGTTTAGCACATCGTGGAGAGGGCTTAATTAACGTTTGTCCAATTTTAGTAGGAATCCGCGATGGTGGTGCGTCATGGAGGATCCCAATTTCCCAATAGTTAATTTCCAGTAGCCTAGCGCGATTATGGTACATCGTGTTGAAGTTCCAGGTCTCAACAAGTGGGACAACGCGATGGATCGGCATCACAGTGACCCCCAGATTCCCATTAATCAAATTCCAATGAGCCACCACTATAGTATTGCATCGCGGTGGACCATAAAATTGGGCTCCCAGTTTAATTTTTTTCCAGCTTTGTTAAGAGTTAAAAGGGGGTATTTTTGTCAATTACCCTACCCCCAATCTATCCAATAACTTAAAATCTATCACATAGAAAAGCATTTTATGCCCTAATCATCTTTCTCTTCAAACAATCATCATACTTCTCCTCCAATAAACTCAGGATTTGTCCATCAATTCTCCAAATTAAGTTAAGATTCCAAGCTCCTAGTTCAAGAACTCCAAGAACCCTCATTCAAGAGTACAAGTAGCTTCTCACAAGCAATTCTATTCATTAAGTTCACAATCTAAGGTATGTGGGGTTTGAACAAGAACACTATTTCCGTTCTTGTGCCCAAAAAATTATTTTAAGTTATAAATTTCTGAATTTTAATATGATTTCCATGAAAGTTAAGTTAGGGTTTATATCCATGTTGCTAATTGCATGATTGTGAGATTTTGAGTGATTTGTATAGTACATTGCACGTCTACTTTCGAATATTTATGTACATGATTATATTTTCCAGCTTTTAAGTTAAATTAAGAACAATTGTGTTATAAAGCATGAACTTTATGGTGTTTGATATGAATTTGAAGCATGGGTTTAAATCCCTAAGATTTAGTCTTGATATTTCAAGAATGATCATGATTTAAGTATCCCATGAATGGCTATTTTCATATTTTGATAAAGAAAGTTGATCTTTTGAACCAAGTAAAGATAGGAATCCACATTATCTATGATTTAAGGCAAAGTGAAGCATAGTTAGCTTCCATTACACATTCTAGTATTATTTAAAGTGGATTTTCTAAAGTTCTGAGCCTAAGTATGAGAGTAGTATTTAGCAACGAGTTGGGTATGATTCAAAGGTTTTATGTCCCAGAACTACGTGCCCCCGTAGGTTTTTGATTTACCCCAAGTGGGTTAAGATAATGATCACTAAAGTTAAGATTCTATTCTGATGGCAAGGATAGAGCATCTCTCCCCAATGTGGGCAAGACGTTGGATGCCATGTCAGATCACATGGTTTATGTCGGTTAGAAGAAACCCCCAAGTCCCAAAGAGTCCCAAAATTCCATAATTTCAAGTCTTTAAGACCCTAAGTTTCAAAACAAGTCCTCTATTATCCTTACGATAAAAGTATGAGTTTGAAAGTTATTTTTTTTAAGAATCCTTTTGTTTACAAGATTTGAGAATAAGAGGGGAATACAAATTTTAGAACTAAGTGTAATGATTCACGAGATTTATACTACATGTGCATTATTCATGACTTATGAGATCTATATTTCAGACTTATTCAAGCTATGTGAGTCATTCATATTTGCATGCATGGTTTTATAAAGATTAATGATACTGTGTACTTAATGCATTACACCCCATATGCTCAGTACATGATCAAAGTATTGATCCACATATACATCTGTGTGCTACAATATCTTATAATGTAGGTTCAGGTGATCAGTATTCGTAGTGTGAGTAGTTCAAGCATCTTTATCTACACTCCCATAGTGGTGAGTCCTCATGATTCCAGGGCCTACTTCTTCAAAATTTTAGTTTTATTTTAGTATATGGACTATCATTTTTCAGTTCAGTTCGAGTCAGTTGGGGGCCTATCCTAATGGCTCTCTAGTCTTTGTTAGTAGTAGAGGCTTTTCGGACTACGAGTTTGTTTAAAGACTACTAGTATTTGTTATTCAGACAATATCTATCATTTATACATTTAGTTTTGATATGATATAGAAATTATTCTTGACTATATCATCTTAAAGTAAGTGTTAGAAGTAGTAGCAGGATCAAAGGGTTAACTTAGGGTTACTTGTGTCCTTAAGAACCGTGTGACATCTCGGGATAAGATTTTGGGGCATTACACCACGTTTCCTTGCTAAAGAAATGCATTGGTGATCCAGCAGTCATAGTTCCCTTAGTAGGCATAGATATTCTGAATGATCTCTCTTTCGAAGAGGTTCTAGTCCAGATCCTCGATCATCAGATTCGAAGACTGAGGAAAAAAAAGTTCCCTTACTCAAAGTTCTTTGGCGGAATCAGTCTGTTGAGGGGGATACTTTAAAAGCAGAAGCAGATATATGGACCAAGTATCCTCACCTCTTCTCCACAAATTCAGATTTAGTTTAAGGTAATAGTCTTCCTTAGCCTTACTTAGTTCCATGTTCAATTACAATTATAATCTTGGTATCAGTTACCGGTGCATATTCAATTATGTATTCATGAATTAGCTTAGTCATGTACTCATGCATCAGATACGTAAGTTTAGTATGAAAATTCAATTTATCAGTAACTTCAGTCATGTATTCCATGCATCAGATATGTATGTTCAGTATGAGAACTCAGCTTGTTAGTAGTTCAGTCTTGTAGTTATGTTTCAGTGTGTATGTTCAGTGAGCAAGCTCAGTCTATCACTATTCCTCAGCTTAGTCAGTCTCATTCGGGGATGAATGTTCCCAAGGAGGAGATATTATAATACCCCGTATTTCCCTAGTTTAAATTGACCCTTATTACATGGGTTACCATAAATAAATTTTTTGAAATACTCCGTATTTTTCAGTTTAGAGTCTTCCAATGCGTAGCAAATTCAGTTAACTTTCCAATGACATAAATTTCTCCCAAATCTGATACTCGGGTAAAGAGTTAGAGATATTTTAGTAAAACAGTGTGCGAAATAGTACTTCAATGCATCGCGGAGGCTTGCCAAATGGCAATTGTCAGAAACCAGTGAGCCGATGCAATAACCCGTATCTTGGTGAACTTCCAGGTCTCATGCAGTCTGGTAACCTGATACCACTGCATCGCGCCACTAGTCATTTTTATAATTTTCAATTTCCAGTGGTGCTCTGTGATTGTACCGCATTGCGCCATAAGTCAATTTCCCAGTCGTCCTTTTTAAACAGTTTCCAATGGATTCCAGTGGCTTGGCACGATATTAGCGCGTCGAGCCAGGTGCCTAAATCGAGTTTTTTAGTGATCAAATTTATATTATTCCCAGGGGTAGTTTTGTATTTTTCCACAGCCCTAATCATTCCTAAACACAAAATTTAACCCTAAAGAAGCACTAATTGCTCATTATTCCATTATTTTCTCTAGATAAAAAAATATTATCTCCCAAATAGCAAAACCCTAGCTCCAAGAAATCAAGGTCAATCTCAAGAATTTCTCCAAGAACTTCAAGAATTAACAACCCAAGGTATGTTAAGTGTTCATCTATGGGTTCCTTTCACCCATAGAATCCATGAATCCATTTTAAAACTACAAGATTGTTGATTTGAGAATTACATGCTTGAAATTGAATTGAATTCATGTTCATATTATTTTTGGGTCTCAGTCCATGATTAAATTACAAGCTTTCATGAAATTAATCATTATATGTGTTGAATTACATGATCTTCATGATAAACCCTTCCATTTGCAAGTTGATTGATGTAGCCATGATAATTATATGTGTTGTTTATTGTATAACCTAAGCATGCTCCCCATGTGTTTGATAAAATGCCTATTGAATGAAATAGTGCCATTTTAACATGATAACGTGTATTCCCCATTCAGGTACAAGTTAATGCATTACAAGTATTTGATGAAATGCCTCTATGGATGAATTATGATCAAGTGAACATTGTTATGTTATTCAAGATTATGCTATGCCTTTATTTTATGCTATCGAGTCCTGGGGGTATTCAATACCTGACAATCTAGCTGTTTACTTAGATCCAATGTCAGTTACAAAATAATATTTGTCATGTCAAGACCAATAGAATTCAATCAATTATAGAACTCAGTATAACTTAGTCGAACTTAGGAACACTCAGTAAACTCAGTATTAGTCCAGTCTAGTTAAGTATAATCAATTCAGTGTCTATTCAGTTGGGAGTAGGATTCAGCACCGAGTGAAACCAAGGATGGGGACTCACCTGCCAGTAGAGGGTGTTATCATTAGAAACAATCTTTACATTCCAAAACTATATAGACAATATAGGTTGAGACATCAACCTGTCAGTTGAGAGTTGATGAGGTGCTTTACCTGCCAGTAGAGGGTACCACCATTCTTGTTTAGGGTACTTGCCAGTAGAGGGTGACTCTTTAGTGTCTTTACCTGTGGCACGGTACTGACACCCTTTCAATTGAGGTCACAGGTTGGACCCCAACTCAGTTATTTTATTTGGGGCATGTGGTTAGATGATTACCTCCTATAGTTTTAGTTTCAGTCTTCAGAATAAAACATAGTTCAGTTCTATAGAATTAGGATTATTAAATACACTCAATCAATATCAGTAACTCTGTTATCAGTAACTTCAGATATTAGTTAATCAGTGTCATAACTCAGGACTTAGCTTCAGAAAAGCTCTGTCACAATATTTATTTATATGCACAGTAGTGCATACTCAGTATTTACAGCAGTATCAATTATCCATGTAGTCTCATATTCAGTTACTCTATATCATTCTGTCAGTTATTGTTCATGCATATGGACCCTTGCATTCAGCGTTACCTTATCTAGAATACTAATATATTCCACGTACTGACACATACTCTTTCTTTGCTCTATGATTTCTCATATCATAGGTTCAAATGCTCAGGTTCCTGACCACACATAGACAGATCCAGTTATCAACAACTATTTTTGTAGCGAGTTCTCATATATCAAGGGCATGATTTTATTTTAGTATTTCAGTTTATCAGTATTTTAGTAGATGGAGTTAGTTGGGGGCTTGTCCCATCAACTCCGTTTTCAGACAGTTTAGTTAGAGGATTTTTATACTAGACTTTCAGAAAATATTTAGTTTTGTGGATTATTATTTCAGTAATATACTTTATCAGTATTTCAGATGTTTTGAACATTATGGAATTTCAACCTATTTTCCACATTTATCATAGTATTATGATTCAGTGCTCAAAGCAGCTATCAGTCCTGGATTAGCTTGTGGTCCTTCTGGGTCGTAAGCACCGTGTAGCGTCTGGGGTATAGACTCGAGACATTACATATTAGTCAAGCAATATCACCTAACATATCATCATCTAGGCATGGGGATAACACTGTTATACTATCAAAGAGACATCATTTACTGAAGACGAGTACAAACAAATTCTCACTATGCTTCACAAAGATACTTCAGAGACTAAGAAGTCCAATATGTCAGGTGTCACAACTTGCTTAATGACACATGCTGCATTCACACAAGATTGGATTATAGATTCAGGTGCTCCTCACCACATATCATCCAATAAATGTATGTTAATAGATATTCATAACCTGACCAAATCACAAAATGATCATGTTTATTTACCTACAATAAATAAGGTGGAAGAAACTCATATTGGAACAACAAACATCTTTTTAGATGCTGAAGTGAAGAATGTCCAATTATACCAGATTTTAAATTTAGTTATTGTTTTTTTCTAAAATCACAAGGGAATTATCTTTCTTTGTATCCTTCTACCCTGAATTTTGTGTCTTCCAGGACATCTTGAGTGGCAAGGTGAGGGGGATTGGAAAGGAGAATATTGGATTATACATCGTCAAAACTGAGGTTGTGCTAAGTCATCTGAACAAAGATAGTACTAACTCAAATGGAACAATAACAACAAATGTGATAGTTCCTGATGTCAAGCTGTGGCATTCCAGGCTTGTACATTCTTATTCTCAAACCTTAAAGCACCTAAAATTGATGGAATGCTGGAATAATAGTAAGATTCTTAATAATTGTCTTATTTGTCCCCTAACTATACAACATAGACTTCTTTTCTCATGTAGTACTTCTAGAGCATCCATTTTGTTTGTGGTTGTCCACATGGATCTCTGGGGACCATATCATGCTCCCACAATTGACAAGAAACATTACTTTCTTACAGTTATTGATTATCATAGTAGATTTGTATGGTTTCATCTATTGTAGTTAAAATCTTAAACTATTGTTGCCATTAGATTTTTTTTGTTAATGATCAAGTTTCAATTTGAATATTATATTAAGGTTGTGAGATCAGACAATGGTACTGAGTTTTTTAACCGTCAATATACTTGAGTTGTTTTAACACCATGGAATATTACATCAAAGTATCTTATACTCCACAGAAGAATAGAATTATGGAGAGGAAGAATAGACACATTCTAGAGATTGCCAAAGCTATCAGATTTTAGTCATAATTACCTAGTAAGTTTTGGGTTTTTTTGTATTAAGGTTGCAATGTACTTGATGAATATACTACCATATTAATTTCTAGGCTATAAACCCATTTCCTTAGATGATCTCTCAATTACCTCTCTAGTTAGTCCTTTTGTAAGTGGATCTGACACATTATCCTTTGACCTTACATTGTCAATCGTGATAATTCTAATAAAGATTAGTTCTCTAACGGTATTATGCCTATGTATTATATGATGAGACTTACTTTTATCATAATCCTTGCCCTACCTATTGCCTATTAATATCACAGTATATATGCATACTATTGCCAAAGGTTTGGGAAAATAGGGAATATCCTTTAAGAAATTCCAAAGCCATTCAGCTTTTTCACAAGCTTTAGGTAACACAATAAATTAGATTCCATTGTAGAGTGGGCAATACATGTCAGATTGCTTCAATTATAGTTGGATATTTGTTATAATGCAAAGTATAGTCTTGAATATGTTTTAGATACCCCAAAATTCTTTTCATTACCATCCAATGAGTTTGATTAAGATTACTCGTGTACCGACTCAATTTACTAATAGCGCATTCTATGTCTGGTTGCGTACAATTCATGTTGTACATCAAACTTTCAACACTCTTGCATAGTCCAACTGTAAGTCACTTTCACCTTCATTCTTTTGAAGTGCAAATCTTACATCTAATAGAGTCTTGGTAATTCTAAAATCCAAATACTTAAAACCTGTCAAGAACCATTTCAATGTAATGAGACTATGGCAATGCCAACCTTTGTGGAGTTCTATGAATGCTTATTCCTAAGATCACATCATCAACTCCAAGGTCTTTTATGTTCAACTTGCTCTCAAGCATTCGTTTCGTAGAATTGATGTCAGAAATGATGAACATATTATCGACATACAAACAAACAATGACATTGTGATTTGAAGTGTCTTTAATGTAGACACATTTATCACATTTGTTTATCTTGAAGTCGTCTGCCAACATGGTTAGGTCAAAATTTGCATGCCATTGTTTGTGTGCTTGTTTTAGTCCATAAAGTGACTTAATAAGTTTTCACACTTTTCTTTCTTGACCAGAAATCCAAAAGCCCTTAGGTTGTTCCATGTAAATTTCCTCCTCTAATTCTCCATTTAAAAAACTTATTTTCATGTCTATTTGATGGATTTCAAGACTATATATCGCCACTAAAGCAACCAACATCTGAATGAATGTTATCCTTGTTGCTAGCTAGTATGTTTCAAAATAATCAAGACCTTATTTTTTTATAAAGACTTAGGTAACAAGAATTTCCCTGTATTTACCAATAGTACCATCAGCCTTTATCTTTCTCTTGAAGATCTATTTAGAACATAACGATTTAATTTTGAAGAAAGATCAACCAACACCCTAACATTTGTTCTATCACTACATATCTAACATTCTCTCTGAACCTAAATATTTTTCATCTTTACTAAAATTAGATATTTCATAATGCTTCTCATTTTAGAAAAGTAAAATATAATTAATGATAGAGTACTAGACCTGCTAATTTACTTATTTTATCTTAACAGTTTTCTATCAATGAAACAGGTTGCCTAACGTGTTTCAATAAAGCCAAAATAGTAAGTAAATGAGATAGTGATTTTTACGTGGAACACACCCTGCTAAAAAAGGTGTAAGAAGCCACATCCTATACCTCTATAAGATTTCACCCCAAACTTCACTAAACAACTTTGAACTTTAGCAAACAGCAAATTACAAGCCTTACGTAATCTATGAATTATAAACTCTAATTCCTACTTCTACAAAACACACAAACCTCCTAAGGTAAGTGTTACCAAGTCTTTGACTTCCTAAGCTTGAAGACAATAATCCTAATTTAGATCATACTTCACTAACAACAAAAACAGCAACAACATACCTAGTGTATTCCCACATATTGGGGTTTGGGAAGGGTAGAGTGTATGCATACCATACCACTACCTCAGGTGAAGTATAAAGGTTGTTTTTGATATACCCGGGGCTTGGACTGAGAGCAGTATAACAACCAAAAAATATAAATGTGTATAAACTAGTACAATATGAAAGATAAACTAACATATCTAGCCCCAAGATTATATTGCATCCATAAGATAATACTTAAAAACTATCTCGGAAACAATAGACATCACTCAACACAATGAACAAGAAACTTTGGACACAAATAAAGAACGCTACTCTACTATTACCGATGCACTCCCACCTCTGACCCTCTACCCTAATTCACATCCTCCACAGCTTCCTATTAAGGGTCATGCCCTCTGTAAGTTGTAACTAATCCATATCATGCCTAATTATCTCCCTCTAATATTTTTTCGGCCTATCTCTACCCCGCCTAAAACCATCCATAGATAGTATCTCACAACTCAGCACTGGAGCATAAGAGACACTCCTTATCACTTGACTAAGCCAACATAACCTCACTTCTTACATTTTGTCCTCCACCAAAGCCACTCCCTCTTTTTTCTAAATAATCTCATTCCTCACACCATCTTTCCTGGTATGGTCACACATCTATCGTGACATCCTTATATTTCCCACCTTTAACTTTTGGATTTGGGAGCTTTTAACTGGCCAACACTCCACTTTATACAACATAGCCAGGCGGATTACCACTCTATAGAACTTACCTTTAAGCTTCAGGGGCACATTCTTATCACATAAAACTCCCAAATCAAGCCTCTATTTCAACAACCCAGCCCTAATATGGTGTGTGACATCTTTATAAATCTCATTATTGCCTTAAATTATTGACCCCAGGTACTTAAAACTCTCCCTCTTCTAAATGGCCTACGAGTCTAGCTTCACCACCACGTCAGCCTCCTATGATACATCATTAAACTTACACTCCAAGTACTCTGTCTTAGTCCTGTTCAATCAAAATCCTTTAGACTCAAGGGTCTGCCTCTAAATCTCCAACTTATTATTAAATCTTCCAATTCCATGAGTCTCGACAATCAGTACCATATCATTAGCAAATAACATACATCAAGGCACCTCCCCTTGAATATATTGTGTCAAAACATCCATCACCAAGGAAAATAAAAAATGACTAAGAGTCGATCCATGGTAAAACCCTATAAAAATTGGAATGTTCTTTGAATATCCACCTACCATCCTCACACGAGTTTTTGTGCCATCATACATGTCTTGAATCGGCCTTGTGTATGCCATGGGCACCCCTCTAGCCTCTAAGCACTTCCATAGAATCTCTCTGAGAACTCTATTATATGCCTTCCCAAGATCAATAAACACCATGCACATGTCCTTCTTTCTTTCCCAAAACTACTCTAATAATCTCCTTAGAAGGTGAATGGCCTTAGTAGTCGAGCGGACCGGCATGAAACCAATCTGATTATTAGAGATAGTAACGATCCTTCTAAGACTCAACTTTACCACCCTTTCCCAAACCTTCATAGTATGACTCAACAACTTAATGCCTCTATATTTATTATAACTCTAGATGTGTCACGACCTGAGGCTACCCTCTAGTCATAACACGGTGCTTAAGGCTATAAGTGATCCCAAGCTAACCCATGTAATGGCATACTACTTGAGGAACTTATTTATAATGTATATACAAGCTAAATATTTGTTGAGAGGAAACCTAATCATTAGAAATTCTGAATGAATTTTATACTAATAAAGTTTACAACATGATAAAAGTGAAGAAAGACTGTAATTACATATCATGACTCTGAATGGCTATCTTGAAACCTCTATTATTCTAACTATAGGTGGATGGGACATACCTCCAACTACCACATATCAATACATAAGAATGATAAAAATATAGTACATGAAATACAACTGACTGGAGTTCTCAAAATAAGAGAACTCATCACCTGCTGGCTGGAAGCTGAGAATTGTCTGACCCTTATGTGTGGACAGCAACTGGTACCTACATTGTGATGGAATGTATCCACAAACACATATATATGGTCAGTAGGTTGGAATGTGCTAAGTATATAGAGACATGAACTATATCATAGAAATATTTAAAACATTCTTTACATTTAAGGATATAAGCTATTTATTGAATTATGCTTTTAAAATATAGTTGTACATGAAAATGGTTAGTCATAGTGAAATTTATAAGTTCATAATCTAAAAATAATTTTGTAAGCTGGCAAGTGGTAGAAACATAAATCTTGTGTCTAAATCTCATGTAAAGCCAAACATGTTGTAAAACTAAACTGAGGATCATGTATGGATACTGAGCATGAAAACATGAACATGTAAAAGTGGGAATGCAAGAGCAAGTATAGCATGTACTGGCATGTTATGAATAACATGAATAATCTATAAACTGACTAAATAATTGATGTCTAAATAATCGAATAACTGATAGTTGTATACTTGGTCATGAAGACCTGAACTGACATACTCTGAATACTCAACCAAGACTGTGGGAGCTAGCTATAACTGATATACCCTAATCTAAGATATCGTGGTCCAACCAGTAACCCCAGTTAGAAGGGTGCTACTACCTTGCCAAGGGTACCAATATATAACTGACGATGTGGATCCACAAGGCTGATGTCCCGAAGAAAGAGGGTGTCATACCTAACTGACGAGGGACCCCTCATAATCTATGGTGGCTCCATAGGTCTGGAACTTAGGGAGTGCCACTAACGACTCATGACTCATGCCTAACTGATGGGAAAGCTGCCACCCCTGTGTTCACTTGGTGTTAAGTGTTACTCCCAACTGAATGACACTGGTATTCTTATTTGTTTAATATAACATAGAATTGTACTGATAAGTTCTCAGCATGAACATGATAATCTGAACATAGTAATAAAATCATGGTCTGACTAACTAATTGCATAAAAGCAAAATCATGTAAAACACATAGCTATCAAGTATTCAAAACCCGCCAGCACGGAATAATCACAAAAATACAATAAAAACTTTTGAAATAGTGGTACAAATCATAGTTCGAAGACCCAAAATATAAGACATTTCAATAATTGAGTGAAATACATGAACTTGAACATAAGGATGAGTTAAACTTGAGAAAACAACATATTCACATAATTTAATTCATAACTCTAAGATTTGACATGGAATTACTTGAATAGAACATGAGTAAGTGAAATTTAAATCATAAATTAAACTATTTTACATGGGAACACATGTTGGCATGGTGTAATACCCGAATTTTTCCCTAGCAAATTTCATCCCAAGAATGCCTAGTATTAGCTTCTAAATTTAATAATGATTATTCCATGAGAAAATTTTCAAGATTTTAAATTTTTTTCAATGTGGGAAATTCAATAATCTTTCCATCGATATAAAATTTGTCTAAATTCGATAATCGGGTAAGAAGTTATGACTATTACAAGTTTCCATCATAAAACAGTGCCATATTGGTCAGCGCCGCGCCGCGCCACAAGATAAAATGACAATTGTCATTTTCTAGTGTCTCAGCATGATTTTTCCTATGACGCACTAAAGTTCTAGGTCACAAAAGAAGGGGCAACGCCATGGTTCCACGTCACACCATCCCTCAATTTCTCAATTGTCAAAATCCAGTGACACGGTGTGATAGCACCGCATCATGTTGCGCCAGGGGTTTAATTTAGGAAATTTTACTGAAATTAAATGATGCGTTTAGGGTTAAAAGGGTCAACTTCCTACCCCTATTTAAGCCCTTTAACACATGATTCAGCGGCTTTTCACCCAAAATAAACTAGTTTCTCTCAAAAACCTCGGAAGAACAACCTAGGGATTTTCATAGAGATTCAATTTCAAGAAAGTTTCACCGTCAATCTTCACAAAATCATGAACTAAGGTATGCACAGTGTTCATTCATCGATTCCTTTCATCCATGAAGCCCAATAATCCTTTTTTAAATTCTATACCATGATATTTATGTGGTGAATTGATTATGTTCATGTTGTTATGGTTGTGTGACTGCCAAGAATAAATCTTTACCACGTTTTCACGAAACCATGTTAGTTTATGGTTGAAATCCATGCAATGAAATCAAATTGTGGGATCATAATGTATTTGATTTATGACCATACCTATGCCTTGAGTGGAGCATGCAAGGTGTTTAATAAAATGCCTAGTATAATAGAAATCATGTAAAATGACTCAATTATGTTTTAAATGCTAAATGCATGCAATCTATTCATGTTTAACAGGACTTACATATTATTGCGTATGAATTATGCTTGCTTGATCCGATATTCGTGATACTAGAAGTGTGTAAGCAAACCATGATTATGTGCCCTCTTGTTCATGTATTAGATTAAGGTAATCAAGTGCCTCAGAAATACTCCCCAATGATTGCACAATGAATTGTGGACTCTAGTCATGTGTTCAGTAATGTCAATTCATGTCAGTTTCATCCTATGGAGTTCGGGGGGTACTTGTACCCATAGCATTAACTGTGTGCCTAGAGCCATTTCATGTTTTCACGATACTCTTAATTAAGCTATGATCCTAACACTTTAGATAATTTTATGACTCAGGAAATCTCCATGATCTCATGAACTCAGTAAGTTGTCATATATCAGTAGTATTATATCCGTCAACGGAATGCGGTAACTCAGTCCATGTACAGTTCAGTTAATTATGTTTAGAGTATAATCAGATGGGAGTAGGAATTAGCACTGAGTGAACCCAAGGATGGGAACTCACCTGTTATATGAGGCTGTAATTCTAAGAAGACATCCTTGAGTTCCATAACTATGTAGCCAGTATATGTTGAGATATCTTAGCTTGCAGTACTAGGGTAAATGAGGTGGCTTAACCTGTTATATGAGGGTTCCCTCCGTTCTTACTAGAATTATATGTTTTATAAGGGTTACTCACATATTTTCCTTACTAGTGGCGTGAATTTAGCTATTATAGCATATATGGGGCATGCCAGTTAAATAACTACCTCCCACAGTTTCAGTAACAGTCTCAATAAAAGAACTCAGATAGTTTTTTAGATTTCAAGACTGTCAGATACAGTTAACTTAGATACAGTATGGAACCCAAAGAGTTCCATCAGATTCAAGACTGTCAGCTACAATTACTCACGTTATGAGTTATCATATTATATTAGTTATCAGCATGCCATGTTATTAGTATTTAGATTCAGAAATTATGTATTCACGATATAAGTGTTAGTCATTATGTCTCATGCATATATTTCATGTTCATGATGGTCAGACTACTATTATTATTGTTCTTGCATATGAACCCCATGCATTTAGCCTACCTTACATGCATACCAGTACATGGAAAGTACTTATGCATTCGTGCTATGGTGTCATATACCATACGTTCAGAGACACGAGCTCCAGAACATTAGTAGATTTCAGATATCAGCCATCAGAGTTAGAAGTGAGTCCTTATCTTTCGAGGGCATGATCATTTCTCTATTATCTCAATGATTAGTTTATTAGTTGGAGTAAGTTGGGGACATATCCCATTAAATCATTATTTAGAAAGTTTAGTCATGTTTTTGAGGCTTACCAGACAATTATGTCAGACAATTATTTCAGTTGTTTTGGGTATTTCATACCCCGCACAGATGTTATATTATTAAGATTATATTTAGTCTTGAACCTTTTGGCCTATCAGTTCATGTTTTACACATTATTTCATATTTTATGCAGTATATAGGTACAAATATCAGTCATGGGTTAGCTTGTGGTCCTTCGGGTTCATGAGCACCGTGTAGCATTCCAGGTACTAGATTTGGGGCATTACAAACTTGGTATCAGAGCCTAAGGTTCAATAGAGTCCTATGAAGTCTGAAAGCCACATCTAGTAGAGTCTTGTACATAGGTGTGTTGCATGCCATATTTATGTACAGGAGTCTATGAGATGTTTTAGGAACAATTTCCCTTCTTTCAGTATTCATGTCAAGCCAGTTAGCATAATCTCAAGTCAATCTCTCAGTCTAATCTGCCTCTTCTCTTTATTTTAGAGCATGCCTCCCAAGAAAAGAAATCAGTTAGCCCCTCAACCCGAAGAACCTTTGGAGGATCATGTTTCTCATGTGGAGTTTAAGACTGCATTCACTACTCTTGCTCAGTCAGTTGCTCCACAGAATGTATGACTAGTTGTCATTCCGGCCAACCCAATGGCCAATTCAATTGCAGCAAGTATTTGGGACTTCACACGAATAAATCCTCCAACCTTTCTTGGGTCTAAGATAGACGAATACCCGCAGGAATTCCTAGATCAGGTTTAGAAAGTGACAGACATCATGGGGGTGACTACTATTGAGAGTGCTGAGCTAGCTGCAAATCAGTTGCGGGATGTTGCTCATACTTGGTTCAAGTAGTGGAAGTCAGAGAGGGCAGATGATGTAGGGTCAGTTAAGTGGGAGGAGTTTGCTTAAGCTTTCTTTGATAGATTCTTTCCCCTAGAGCTTAGAGAATCCAAGGTACTAGAATTCATTAACCTCAGGCAGGGAAATATGATGGTGAAAGAGTATTCTCTTATGTATACTCAATTATCCAGATATACCCTTCATGTGGTTGCAGATAGTATGGCAAGAATGAGTAAGTTTGTTTCAGGGGTGAATGACAACATAGTTAATAAGTGCAGATCTGCCATGCTAAATAGTGACATGACTTTAGCCAGTATTATGACTGATGCTCAGTAGATAGAGGAGCAAAATATAAAGATAGGGAGAAATAGAATAAGAAAGCGAAGATAGGTAGTTTCAATTGTACTTAGCCTAAATTAGAAGGAGTAAACCATTCTCAGGTTTTTCCTAAGTCATTAATTATAGCTCCTTCTTCAGCCAGTGCTCCAGTTTCTAATTTCAAAAAGGGTAACAAATATAGAGCGCCAGGCTCTAAATCATAGGGAAGTGTTTGTAGTGCCCAATCCTATCCTTTTTGTCAGACTTGCAGTAAGCACTATCAGGGTGTTTGTAGAGTGGGTAGTGGTATCTGTTTTGGAATTGGAAAGCCAGGACATAGAGTAAGAGATTGTCCTCAGCCAGGTCCTTAGGGTTAGCAGAATATTTCCGCAGCTTAGTCTGGGTGCACGAATTAGAAGGGTGCCACCTCCAGTGCTACTATTGGGCCACGCCTAAATTGTATTTATGTTCTCCAGTCCCGACAGGATCAGGACAATTTTCCTGTGCGTGTCTATACTTTGCTAATATAGGAGCTTCTTTGTCTTTTGTTACTCCCTATTTAGAAGTTGATTTTGGAATTACTCCTAAAATTTTAGCAGAGCCCTTCTTAGTATCTACCCCAGTGGGTAAAACCATCATAGCCTAACGGGTATATAGGAACTGCCCGCTTAAGATATTTCAGAAAGTCACTTCAGCAGACTTAGTCAAATTAGAGATTACTAATTTTGATGCCATTCTCAGCATGGATTGACTTCATTCCTGCTATGCCATAGACAACTGCAAAAATAGAATAGTCTAGTTTCAGTTTCCAAATGAATCCATCCTTAAGTTGAAGGGTAGCGTATCCGCTTTCAGAGGTTAGCTTATTTCCTACTTTGGAGCAAGGAGAATGATATCTAAGGGATGTGTTTATCATCTTGTTTGAGTTAAAGACTCTCATTCTAAAACTCCCAATCTTGAGTCAGTCCCATTAGTAAGTGAATATTTTGATGTCTTTCCTAAAGATCTTCCAGGAATTCCTCCCAAAAGGAAAATAGACTTCGGCATTGATATTCTTCTCGATACTCGGCCTATCTCTATTCTACCATATAGAATGGCACCAGTAAAACTCATAGAAGTAAAAGAACAGTTGAAGGATCTCTTAGATAAGGGATTCATCAGACCCAACATTTCCCTGTGGGATGCACCAGTCTTATTCATGAGCAAGAAAGATGATCCTCTTAGAATGTGTATTGATTACCGTCAGCTCAATAAAGTCACAATCAATAATAAGTATCCTCTTTCTAGAATAGATGACTTATTTGAACAACTTTAAGGTTCCAGTTATTTTCCTAAGATAGACCTCAGATCTGGCTATCACCAGCTCAGAGTTAGAGAATGTGACATTTCAAAAACCATTTTTTGTACTCGGTATGGTCACTTCAAATTCCTAGTTATGTCCTTTGGACTTACTAATGCCCCAGCTACTTTCATGGACTTGATGAACCCTGTGTCAAGCAGTACTGGGATATGTTCATCATCATCTTCATAGATTATATTCTATTCTATTCCTACAGTGAACGTGATTATGCATTCCATCTCAAAACAGTACTCCAGACCCTCAGAGATCATCAGTTATTCGCCAAATTATGTAAGTGCAAATTTTGGCTAAGGTCAGTAGAGTTCCTTGGTCATATCATTTCTGGTGATGGCATTAGACTAGATCCTTAAAAGACCAAAGCAGTAAGAAACTGGCCTCACCCTGTCTCTTTATTAGATATCAGGAGTTTCTTGGGTATGGATAGCTATTATTGATGGCTTATGGAGGGATTTTCTTCTACTGCATCCCCTATGTCCAAATTGACTTAGAAGAAGGTCAAGTTTTAGTGGTCTGATCCTTGTGAGAATATTTTTCAGTAGTTGAAGACTCAACTAACCTTAACTCTAGTTTTAGCTCTTCCAGATGGTTTAGATGGGTCCGTAGTGTATTGTGATGCATCCAGAGTAGGTTTAGGTTGTGTCCTCATACAACATGGTAAGGTCATAGTCTATGCCTCCAGACAACTTAAACCCCATGAGAAAAATTACCCTACTCATGATCTTGAGTTAGAAGCCGTAGTTTTGGCCTTGAAGATTTGGAGGCATTATATATATGGTGTTCATGTAGATGTGTTCACAGATTGATAACGCTCAAACTACAGCTCTCGTAAGAGTGTAAGCGGTCGTTGTCAAATATAGAACCCAACTGGGTTGGGTGTCGAATCCCACAGAGAATACTTGGTCACTAAGTAAGCAACGATTATTAGACTTTTGGCGAAAGTTTCGTAAGAATGGGCGGTTTTTGTAGCGTGCAATAATGTAACAAATAATAAAGTAAAAATGGAAAATAGCAAAGTAAAAAGAAAGAATGTGTAGTAAGATGTGAATCAATGAGGATTGAGAGTTGGGGTTATGTCCACCTTATGAGTTATACGTCTCTATTGGCTATGAGTTATGCGGAATTCAGACATGCATGTGCTTATAGAAAATTGTATTCTATGGTAAATCCAGGCATCTTTCGACCTAACAAGGACTATTTCACTTTAACTCTTTCGAGCTTAAAGAGTATCTAATGGTACCAATTCTCCAAGAGGTTAATCTAGTTATGGCACTAACTTTTTAACAGGGGTTGGTGCCCTATTACCTTGACATTATCTCTTTTCCAGACAAATAACTTTTCTTTCAAACAAGTTAATGCTATACTGACATATTCTATATGTTTGCAACCACAAGAATTGAAATTAAGATGAAGAGAATAATGATATAAGCAGCATACGTGTCATGAATTCACAAACTCATAGCAATAGATAGTCTCTCATAAGGCTTCCATAACCCCAACAGGGAAGTTTAGCTACTCATGAGTGCAACGGAAATCACACTAGACATTATCAATATACCAAAATAAAGATCTCACGTGTAGTAGGGTTTGGTATGGCTTGTGGCGCGAATTCCCTTTTAGAATAGCGTTTCTCTTATTGTGAAAATTAAGAATTGAATAGATGAAGAGAATAAGAATTGAAAGTAGAAGTATGAAAATTAATGGAAGGATTAGAATGATTCGGAATTGAAGAATTGATTGGAATTGAATGATTGGAATTTTATTATTAAAAATCTCTAGCAAAATAGGGTATTTATAACACCCATATCCTATTCCTACTAATCTATTGCATTACTTATCCTACTCCTAATAAGTTACTGCATTACATATCCTTATCCTAATAAGTTACTGCTGATCCCCAAAGTCTTTAGAATTGCTGTTTTTGTCTGGGACATATTTTCCATGCGTCACTTTTGGTCCTAGGCGTCCAAGCTCTCCTTCCCTTCTTTCGTGAAGCTTTCTTTGGCGTCAAGTTATCCATAAAATGCTGAATTCTGCATCATTTATACCTGAAAACTTGCTAATCATGTTTGTTAGCTCACTTACAGGAAAAAGGACTAAAAGTGCATGAATTATATAATTTGTCCTCAAAACTTAGCTAAAATATGGGTAAATTATAGTACTTTAGGCGTGTAAATACGCCTATCATCAACACCCCGCACTTAAGGCTTTGTTCGTCCTCGAACAAACTATCATGTCCTTCTAAACATCTACTTAGGGTTTCACAGTAACAACACAAAATATTCATCAAGAGAGGCATGACACTCATTAACAAAGATTAGTTTTCTAATCACTACTAGAAATAATTCAACCTCTAACATAGACTCATGATGATGATTAATTCGTATTCAAAAGTTAAGGCACAAAGAATCATACATACTTACCCAAAACTCATCAACCATGTGTGTCTCACAATCTATTACCCATAATCACTCACAAATATTGTATATATTTCGAACATGGGTATACGATTATCCTTGCTCTCACTCTCACAAAGAATTCATATGCTGAAACTGATGACCATAGGCTTTCCCTTAGTGTAATGCTCCACTAAATATCAGAATGCTAAGCTTAGGATCAAATAGGTCTTCTACAGGTTGTAATGTAGGCTAAGGGACGGGTAGGACTATTTTGGCCAGAAATAGTGACTATGTTCCTAAGCGCTTTAATATATCACATTATGCCATTAACACTTTCTTTCAAACAACCTTTCTACTTTCTTTTAATCTACCACCCCTTTTCACCTCTTTTGTTATTCAATTTTGAACAGAATTTATCTTTTTATTTTTCTATTTCTTTTTCTTTTCTTCTCTTTTTTTTATAACACACCTCTATGATAACCATTCTTTTTCATAACGAATTCAAGTACCAATTTACTTTAAGGCACTACTCTCACCCAATTTCCTCTTATTTTGTCACATGACTTTTCAATTTTAAAGCACTTAGGAATTTGGATCAAATTATGGTCTTGAAAAAAATGGATTAGGCTTACATATGAGGTTGTCAAAGAAAATAGGCTTAAGGCTCAAAGGGGGTTATCTAGGATAATGTCCACGGGTAGGTAAAAAGAAGGTAAACAAGTATAGTTTGCCAAAGAAATGCCTAAATCATCTCCTAAACTTACACTCTTTATTTCGCTTTACATACACACCGGTCAAGTTCTAGCATCAGTCACAAACACAGAATATACTATGATCTCACACACACAAGGCACATGGTCGACTTTATTGGGAGCAGTATAGACTCTTGACCCAACAGGTGAAGGAATTGAACCACACAATTATCACATAATGAGTCACACTTAGAGCCTAAACGTCTCTATAGTAATGATATTATCACAGACTCTTGTCATAATACCATGCTGCCCCTCAGAATAATTTCATGAAAGGTTTAAAAAAATAATTTTAATAATAAAAAAATTTAACTACTAAAAAAAACAAAACAAATGCAAATGCAGATAAAGAAGTATAGCATGCAAATACCAGCACCCTATACTTAGACGAGACACACTGTCCTAAGTGAAAAATAAATACGAAGAACCTGGATTAGTCGAACTCCTCCTCTATGTCTGGGGTCATGCCCCCTTCGTCAGAATTATCATTGGAGTCGTCGTCATTAGAATTCTTCTCCACGTCGGAGTCTGGCATTCTGCGCTCATCATCAGTTGGCATATCGTCATCAAGAGGTTCCTCAAAGTATACACCTACTCCACACATCGCCCTTGCATGCTCATTCATTGGGTAGTCATAGTCCAGCTGTTGGAGCTCTACAGCAGTTGGATCACGACCCCAGCTCATCATAGTAAACCTCATCATGCCATATAAATGGCAGAAAAAGCTTTCGTCGCGAGCATGCCTTTCTGAAGTGGTAAGGTTGACGCCATGCGTGGATTCGACATCTTTAACCTTTGTGAGGTCAAACTTGTTCGGGTTGTGTGGGAGTTTATGATCAGTAGGTTCCTCTTCGATGTCCTCCTTCCTCAATATTGCAGTCAACAGATTGCCAAAGCTGAAGTGGGACCTCTTGTGTAGCCTAGCCTTACGCATTGTAGATCGAATAATTGCCCCAATGTTGATAGGGACATTCGTCATCAATGCGTACACCAAGCACACTCTATATCGTGTTATCTTTGTGTACTGGGTCCTTGGAATAAGGCAAGAGTTGACTATGCGCAACCATATCCTAGCTTCCCTATTCAAGGGAGCATATGGGAAGGTGTTGTGCCGACCGGTGTCCTTGTGTCTACTCGATCGTGCCATGGATCTTGTTCCGCATAATGTGTGTCTAATAGCCCTGTACGGAGGTCTGTTATACAGCTCCTTGAATGGTGATGGATCAACAGATGGCAAACTTAGAAAGGAGTTGAAGACCTCCGCATTTAGTTGCAGAACTTGGCCCCGAATATTTACTTCATTCCCTGTAGTTTTCGGTGACCAGTTGACATAGAATTCTTATGTTAAATCGAGATTGTACTCTCCCATATCTCGGAAGGTGAAATCCAGATGTAACGCCATTATCTTGGCCAACATACGAGGTTCTTTCTTTGCTAGGCTCTCCTTGTTTATCAACTCTACATGAACATATTTTTTCTCTTTATTGTTCCTACACCATTCCTTTCCTTCCTCCTCTAGGAACCATTTAATTCCAAACATGCGGTGAGGTATTTGCAGCGAGGATGATTCTCCTTGCTATTTTCGTCCTCTTTTCTTGCCTTTTTGTGAAGTGGTTGCTTTATCTTTTCCTTATCTTGCTTTTGGTGCCATTGTACCTGAGATTAAAACAATAGTCATGTTAGCGTCATCTCGGTGGATACAATCAATAAACAGGCAGTAGTGGCACCACCCTACACTTAATTTATTGGCACAAACTAATTAAGTGAACGTTATCAATTACTCAGACTTCATCGATAAACGTTTTAGGTGCTATATTCCAATAATATAATAGTGCAGTCATACTTCATGAAGTGTTGGAAATACTTTCATGTTTGATATCTCTTTTGAGCAAAACTACTCCATATAGATTGAATCAAGTTTAGGAATAATCACAATTTCGTATGTTTGTAGTCAACCATGGTTTTCACCTTTATAAACAAGTCATTCCAATATGTAAGATTTCTATTGACAAGATTATGCAATTATATTGACCATATCGATACCGCAAGAGTATGACAGTGCATTAAAATCAAATTCATGTTGGAAACAAGTCAAGATCATCCTTACGTATTCTTTCACTCACTTAGTTGTATCACAATAATTCAATCTTATTCAAATCACCAATACTACTTCAACATTTAACAATTCATAATAGGCGTAGTAGTGTAGTACTTACGGAACATAAAAGAAGAACAAAGAAGTACTTACTTGGTTGATGGCCTTGGAAGATGTTCTTGTAAAGTTAAAAGAGCAAAAGGAATTTTTTTGAGAGGATTTGGAGAGGTAGGCGGCGCTTAGGTTGGATTTGCAATGTGTTTTTGGTCTAAGACTAAGTTTCTTATTTATAGGGCAAGTTTGGGTTGGGTTTTGACCCATTTAAAATCAGATTTGGAGACCAAAAGTGACCATAGGCGGCGCCTTTTGCAAAGCATTGTTGAGCATAGGTGGCGCCTATGCCATGGCATTGTTAGGCATAGGCGGCGCCTATTCCATGGCATATGAGATTCAGAGACAAAAGGCTTTTGCATAGGCGGCGCCTATGCTATGGCATTCTTAGGCATAGGCGGCGCCTATGCTATGACACTCTAGAATCCGAGAGCTTAGGCCATAGCATAGGCCTTGCCTTGTTCGTGGCCTATATTTACATAGGCCTTGCCTTGTTCGTGGCCTATATTTACATAGGCAATGCCCAACCCATAGCCTTTTGCTTCTTTCTTCCTAACTTACCACCTTCAACATGCAATACTTTCAAATCGAAATTTGAAACCAATCTCTTCCTTTACATCTCTTGCACCTACATTTACTCAAAAACACAAAAACGATTAGAACGATGGGTTGCCTCCCATCAAGCGCCTTATTTTTGGTCGTGGCTCGACTCTTCTTTTTGGATTTTTATTTAGTTAAAACAAAAGTAAAAGAAAAGATAAAACAAACGATGGGTTGCCTCCTATCTAGTGCTTGATTTATTGTCGCGGCACGACATAGTTACCTCGAGTACTTAGACTTCGTTGAGATAGATGGTGGCCATATAGTTTATTGAGTCAAGATGACCGATATAGGGTTTTACTCATTGTCCATTCACCTTGAAGACAACACCACTATTGTCTTCTAGCTCAACTACTCCAGACGAGTAGACTTGGCTAATCTTGTACGGACCAGACCATTTGGACCTTAACTTACCTGGGAATAGCTTCAGTCAGGAATTGAAAAGAAGTACCATATCACCTTTTTGGAAGTTCCGTTGAACAATCCGCTGATCATGATACTTTTTCATCCGTTCCTTGTAGAGGTATGATCGTTCATAAGCATGTAAATGGAATTCATCCATCTCATTCAGCTGCTCCAATCTCAAATTCATAGCATCATCCCAATTCAAATTTAGTCGCTTCAACGCCCATAATGCTTTGTGCTCGAGCTCAATAGGCAAGTGACAGGCCTTCCCATAAACTAGTTGGTACGGGGACATGCCAATTGACGTTTTGAATACAGTCCTATAAGCCCATAGTGCATCGTCCAGCTTCCGAGACCAATCTTTCCTATTTGCATTTACCGTCTTAGCAAGGATTTGTTTGATCTCTCGATTGGAAACTTCTACTTGTCCACTAGTTTGTGGGTGATAAGGCATGGCTACCTTGTGTTGTTTGACCCCATATTTTGCCAACACGGATTTGAACAGCTTGTTGCAAAAGTGAGATCCTCCATCGCTTATGATAGTACATGGTATTCCAAAGCGAGAGAAGATATTTCTCTTTAAGAATGATACAATACGCTTTCCCTCATTGTCGGCTAACGCTACTGCTTCGACCCATTTTGAAACATAATCTACAGCAACTAAGATGTATTTTATTCCAAATGAAATTATGAATAGGCCCATGAAATCAATACCCCATACATCAAATAGCTCTGCTTCAAGAATCTTCGACATGGGCATCTCATGGTGTTTCAAAATCGCACCTTGCCTCTGACATTGGTTGCATATTCTCACAAAGGTGTAGGCATCTTTAAATATCGAAGGGCAATAATAGCCACTTTGCAATACCTTCCTTGCTATCTGATTACCTGCGTGATGTCCCCCAACTTGGGAAGTATGACATGCTTCTAATATATTAGGCACCTCTACATGGGATATGCATCGCCTGATAACACCATCCGCGCATCGTCGAAACAAATATGGCTTATCCCAAAAGTAGTGTTATACATCATGCATGAACTTTCTCTTTTGATGAAAGGATAGATTTGCAGGCATCACATTACTCACCACAAAATTCGTAAATTCTGCATACCATGGTAATTCTTCCATTATTGTGGCTAAGATCTCTTCGTCAGGGTATGCATCATCAATCTCAAGATCAGGCTGCGTTATATGCTCATTCTCTAGTCTATATAGATGATAAGCCACTTGGTTCTCGCAACCTTTTCTATCTTTTACCTCGAAATCAAATTCTTGCAGCAGAAATACCCATCAAATTAGCCTTGGTTTTGCATCTTTCTTTGTCACCAAATATCTCAGGGTTGTATGGTCTGTGTGAACTACCACTTTGGTTCCCAACAAATAAGCACGGAACTTCTCAAAAGCATACACAACCGATAGAAGCTCTTGTTCTGTGACAGTATAGTTCTTCTGGGCTTCGTTTAGGACCTTGCTCGCATACTAGATTGGATGGAATAACTTCTCCCTTCTCTGGCCAAGTACAGCACTCAAAGCTACCCCGCTAGCGTCACACATGACTTCAAACGGTAGAGCCCAATCTGGTGCTACCATGATAGGAGCTTCAATTAGCTTCCCTTTGAGGCATTCAAATGCCTTCAAACAATCATCATTGAAGTCAAACGTTGCATCTTTCTCCAAAAGTTTGCATAATGGGCTGGCAATTTTAGAGAAGTCTTTGATAAACCGTCGTCTAGAAACCTGTGTGACCGAGAAAACTACGAATTCCCTTTATGGAAATTGGAGGTGGTAGCTTTTTGATAACTTTAATTTTAGCTCGATCAACCTCAATTCCTCTTTCAGAGATTTTATGCCCAAGAACAATACCTTCTTTAACCATAAAGTGGCATTTCTCCCAGTTCAGCACTAGGTTGAATTCAACACATCTTTGCAACGCCATACTTAGGTTTGCCAAGCATGATTCAAACGACTCACCCATGACTGAAAAATCGTCCATGAATACCTCCAACATATCTTCAACCATATCAGAAAAAATGGACATCATACAACGCTGAAAGGTGGCTAGTGCGTTACATAGAGCGAATGGCATACGTTTGAAGGCAAACGTACCATATGGGCATGTGAACGTTGTTTTTTCTTGGTCTTCGGGAGCAATACAAATCTGATTATAGCCGGAATAACCATCTAAGAAGCAAAACCATCCTTTCCCTGCTAATCGATCAAGCATTTGGTCCATGAATGGCATTGGGAAGTGATCTTTAGGCGTCCACGAATTCAGCTTTCGGTAATCCATGCATACTCTCCATCCTTTAACGGGTTTGAGTGGAATAAGCTCATTCTTTTCATTCGCAACTACCGTCATGCCTCCTTTCTTGGGAACACATTGTACCGGGCTTACCCATTTACTGTCAGAGATGGGATACACAACCCCTACATCTAACCACTTAATAATTTCTTTCTTCACTACTTCTTGCATAGGTGGATTGAGACGCCTTTGATGCTCAATAGTAGGTGTGCAATTTTCTTCAAGCTGAATCTTGTGTGTACAAATCCCAGGTGGAATACCAATAATATCAGCGATGGTCCAACCAATGGCTCTTATGTACTTTCGTAGAACTTCAATAAGAGCTGCAACTTGCTGCTCTCCTAAATCTGCAGCCACAATGACTGGAAGTGTGTTACCACATCCTAAGAATGCATATTTTAAATGACTAGGCAGCTCCTTCAATTCTAACGTGGGTGGCTCTTCAATAGATGGTTTAGCTGGTGGTGTAGGTCGGTTTTTGAGATCAAGGTCCAGCTTCTTGGGAGCATGAGGATACGACCCTAATCCTGTTAGAGCACCAATAGTTTCTTCATAATTTTCAGCATCCTTATGCTCAACATTCATAAGTACAACCACCAATGGGTCATCAATAAGCTGCTCCTTTTCAGGTAATTCTTTCTCATCATCAAAATAAACATCAGCTATCGAGAATACGTTCAGATCTTTGGGTTGCTTCATTGATTTTCACACATCAAAGCAAACTACTTCGTCATTTATCCGGAATAAAAGCTCATTAGCTCTTAAGTCAATGATCACACTTCCTGTTGCAAGGAAAGGGCGCCCCAAGATTATAGGAACTTCTGAGTCTACCTCATAATCCAAAATAATGAAGTCTGCCGGAAAGATGAATGAAGAAACCGTTACCAATACATCACATAAAATACCAACAGGTCATTTTACCAACCTATCCGCCATTACGAGCCTCATATTGGTTGGAGTAGGATCACCCAACCCCAACTTTTTGTAAATATATAATGGCATCAAATTGATGTTGGCTCCTAAATCGCATAATTCTTTGGTAAAATTCAAAGAACCAACGGTACAAGAAATAGTGAATGCACCGGGGTCGGCTTTCTTCTGAACTAGTGATCGGGTAGCAATTGCACTGCAATGATGAATAGTGTCTGTCAACTCATAGCTTGCTGCCCGCTTCTTTGTCAAAAGATCCTTCATAAATTTGGCATACCCAGGCATTTGTTCTAGTGCTTCTACCAACAGAACATTAATGGTCAGTTGTTTTAACATTGCCATGAATTTATTGAACTTGGTATCATCAGCTTTCTTCTTTAATCTTTGAGGGAAAGGAGGTGGTAGAAGGGGAATTATTTTCTCCACGACTTTCTTTTCCTCTTGCTTTGGTTTAGCGATTAGTTTGGGTTGTGGACGTTGAAGGGTGACGTCATGAATAACGTCATCAGCTTCTTCCATGACAACATCTTCTGCATTACCTCCTATATCGTCGGCCACCTACTTGTTTTGGGATGAATTATCTAGCACCTTACCACTCTTGGTAGTAATAGCCATGCATGATCCGTTGTTCCTTGGATTTTGCACAGTGTCGCTAGGTAAAGTGCCAGCCTTTCTTTGATTGAGTGCTGCTGAAAGTTGGCTCAATTGCTGCTCTATTTGTTTAATTGAAGTGGAATGTGAGTCAACCAATTGCTTCATTGAGGACAAATCATTTATCACCTATGTTACTCCCTCGCTGGTTGCCTCCACTTCTTTCAACAATTTAGCCATCATATCTTCCATATTACCTGAACCCAGATGCAGTGGCGTCACGTCTTCCTGGGGGAACATACAATCCACTCTTGTCATTCTTGTTCTTCCAACTACCTTGGTCCTTATTTCCAGATTTATCATAATAGTTTCGACCTTGGTTTCCTTGGGGTATTGCCTCGGAAATCCCCCTAATTGTTCAAGTAGTTGGCTTCTTTTTCAGAATTAAATTCCTCTCTTCCTTTTGACGCAACAACTTTGACTTTTTTGGTCTTCCCTAATAATAGATGCTTTGTAAGAAGATCCACTTGTGTTTTCAGGTGCGCCATATCTTGATCACGTTCTTCTTCTCTTCTCCTTTGGTCTGCAGTCATGCCTATGGATAAAGTGGGGCTTGCTACCTCAGAATCCCTGGTATGCCAAGCTCTACTTTGCTTCATCATCTGATCTAGCATATTGCTTGCCTGACCAAAGGTGAGGTCCATGAATGATCCTCCAGCCGCATTATCCACCACTGGTTTAGTTATTGAATTCAAGGCTCTGTATAGTATCTCCATTAGGTGGACATTAGTCATATGATGGTTTGGGCACCTCATAAGATTCTTCTTGAATTTCTCCCATGTTTCATGCAGAGCTTCAGTTGGAAGCTGACGAAAGTTGCTGATTTCATCTCTCAATTGAGCTCTTTTGGATGGAGGAAAGAATCTTTCTAAGAAAGCATCTCTCAATTGCCTCCAATTTGTAATAGAATCAGGAGTCAACCCATTCAACCATAGAGTTGCCTCCCCAGACAGAGACAATGGACATAGACATAATCGAATTGCATTCTGACCAACACCAGGATTGTCAAACGACTTGTATGTAGAAATAAAGTTGATGAGATGCATATTTGGATCATCGCCTGCTAGTCCACCAAATAATCCCTTGAGTTGCAATAACTGAATCATGGTGCTTGTGATGTTGAACTTGGCTCCGGGCGCTAATGGTGGAGGAATAATGGCTCCTGTGGCTCCGGCTCCATCAAGATCATCATCATCATCGTCAAAACCTGGTTGCATGGGTTGGAGATCATACCTAAACCGAGCTTGACGACCTCTTCTGTTGGCAGGTGTTGCGATTTCAGCATCATGCCTTGGGTTTAGTAACTCGTCATCACCTAAATCCTCATCGTCAGGATTTGTTGCTCGCCCAGGGTTATCAATGTTTTGTTGGTGTACTTGGGCGGCGTCAAGAGCAGCTAATCTCGCCTGCTCCTGTTGAGCAGCCATTATTTCGATTTTCGTTTGTGCCTCCATTCTGCCAATTCATTGTGGTTCAAGATTGATAGCTAATAACGGTTGACCAGAACTTCGAGTATGGGGCATGCACTGAATAAAAACCTGCAGTAAACAAAAACAAAAACTAAAAGTAAAAGTACGAGAATCTTCGACCAAAGGGTCTAGTAATTATCACGAACTTAATTGACACTCGTATTCCCCGGCAACGGTGCCAATTTTTGATAACGCTCAATCTACAGCTCTCATAGGAGTGTAAAGCGGTTGTAGTCAAATATAGAACCCAACTGGGTTGGGTATCGATCCCTCAGGGAATAGCTTGGTCAACAAGTAAGCAATGATTACTAGACTTTTAGTGCAAGTCTCGTAAAAAGGGGGGATTGTAATATGTAACCAAAATATTAAAGTAAAAACTAAAAATTGCAAAGTAAAAAGAAAGAATGTTTAGCAGGTTGTAAAACAATGAGAATTGGAGAGTTGGGGTTATGTCCACCTTCTGAGTTTACGTCTCTATTAGCTATGAGTTATGCGGAATTCAGACATGCACGTGCTTATAGAGAATTGTATTCGATGGTAAATCCAGGCGTCTTTCGACCTATTCGAGGATTACTTCACTTTAACTCTTTCGAGCTTAAAGCGTATCTAACGGTACAAATTATCCAAGAAGTTAATCCAGTTACGGCACTAACTTTTTAATAGGAGATGGGACCCTACTACCTTGACATTATCTCTTTTCCAGACATATAACTTTTCTTTCGAACAAGTTAATGCTATACTGGCGTATTCTTGCGTTTGCAACCACAAAGAATTTAGATTTAGATGAAGAGAATAATGATATAAGCAGCATACGTGTCACAAACTCACAAACTCATAGCAATAGATAGTATCTCATACGGCTTCCATAACCCCAACAGAGAGGTTTAGTTACCCATGGGTGCGAAGGATATCACAATAGACATTGTTATTATACCACAATAAAGATTTCGTGTAGTAGTAGTGTGGTAGGCGTTAGGCGTGAATTCCTGGCAAAGTAACGTTTCTCTTGTTGCGGAAATTAAGAATTGAATAGATGAATAGAAGAAGAATAAAAAGTAGAATTAATGGAAAGATTAGAAGAGTTGTAAGGTAAGATGAGAGTTAAAACTAGAATGTATAAAATCTCTAGCAAAATAGGGTATTTATAATACCCATATCCTATTCCTACTAAGCTAATTAAATACTTAACCAAATCCTACTAAGCTAATGAAATACTTAACCCAAATGTACTAGGTTAATGTATCATTATCCTAATCCTAATAAATTATTGCCAGTCCCCAAAGTCTTCAGAAATGTTGTTTTAGCCCGGGACAGATTTTCCATGCATCACTTTTGGTCCTTAGGCGTCCAAGCTTCCTTTTCTCCTTTCGTGAAGCTTCCGTTGGTGTCAAGTTACCCATAAAATGCTGAATTCTGCATCATTTATACCTGAAACTTTGCTAATCATGTTCGTTAGCTCACTTATAGGAAAAAGGACTAAAAGTGCATGAAATATATAATTTGTTCTCAAAACTAGGCTAAAATATGGGCAAAATATAGTACTATAGGCGTGTAAATTCGGCTATCATCAGAACTTCATAATAACAATAATTGAGCAAATTTATATGGCCTATCTTATTTATATCTACTAACGCATCCTCCTTCTACACATCATTACTATTTACCATTCTTATACATCTAATCTCCTTCATAGCTTTATAAGTACTTCCATCAAAACCTATACTTTTCTAGCACAACAAATACCATCAACAACTCTTTCCTTAACCCAAGCAAAAAACAATCCACCTTAACTAATAATCTCCTTCTCTAACTTTTACTAAACTAACAAACAAAGGTATATCACTTCATTACTAATTCAATCATAAGCGAAAATTCAGCTATACATATTCAATAAATCTCCCTTACCACCTTTATTTTCACCACACTTCTAAACCCACACTTTCAACTAACACAAGAACAACAAGATAACCAACAAGTTGCTAGTGAATCAAAATAGGCCTCACACGGCTTCACTAGACTTTGGTTTTGTGTTTTGAATAAGAAAATGAGATAAATAACAAAGACACTATGCTAGTGAATCAAAAGAGCCCCACACGGCTTCACTAGACTTTGAGTTTCAAAAACACCATGATAACAAGATTACATATTATAAGATATAGAAACTTGACACATCATATTCAATGATAAAAGAATATACATCTTGCTCTGTCTTAACGAAATGACTCAAAAGAATAAGGGTATAACTTTAAATTTGAGGGACTTATAACACACTATAAGACTCCTCTCAAGCCGCTTTGTGTGACTTCTGAAGCTTCTTTCTAGCCAATATGAGAGAGTTATCTAGGGAGGAACTAGAACTTACTAATCATGCTATCTCAAGAATAATACATGGATAGGGAAGTATAGATTTACATTATAGATTCTGAGGAGAAATCTGGAAGTACGTCTGACTTGGGCTTAGTGCACGACTTTTATGAATCATGAATAGAGCACTTCAATTATCAAAACTCAAAAGCACTGATGGGATACTTTATAGCTTGCTTACAATCCGATAACTATCTGTGGAGATTGTCTGAGAAAGCACTATCTGTAAAGATTTAAGCTTGACTGTTTCTGATACCTTAAAAATAAGGCAAAGATGGCTCGAATAGAGTAAGATGAGAATCCATATAATTTTCTTAAAGAACATTTCTATAGCACGATCTAAGACTTGAAAGAATGGAGACATTTTCTAAATGCCTTGTATCCTCTAGAAGAAAAGTACAGACGTCTCCGTACCGTTCTGCAAGACTCTACTAGACACGACTTTATAGACACCATAGGACTCTTGAACTCTGTGCTCTTATACCAAGTTTGTAACGCCCCAAAATCGGGTCCTGAGATGTCACACGGTGCTTAGGGTCACAAGTGACCCCAAGCTAACCCTTCTACAAGCATAACTCATAAGCAACTGAATAAAATGCTTAAATAGGTATAAAATCAGTGAGAACATAAAACTTTTCTGAACTTGATCAATACAAATTTGAACTATTCAAGATTACAACTCTGCTTTTACCAAAATAAAACTGAAACTAAATACATTAACTCTACTAACTGTCTATGAAGCCTCTACTAGTACTGACTTTAGATAGACGGATCATGAATCCCAACTATCCCAACTCAATACAACTAAAATAGGAAAATAAAGAACTGCTCAAATCATCTTAAATTAAAAGGATTCATCACCTGCTGACTGGAAGCTGCGAGCTGACTGAATCTGAATGTGCACACTAAGTCTTGTACCTACATTATGAGATAATGTAGCACATAGACGTATATGTGGATTAGCAGTTTGGGAATGTACGGAGTATATAGGGATGTATGCAATTAATAATCAATATCATAAATCCTTATAGAAAACATGCATGCTAGTATACATGACTCACATAGCTTGAATTAAAACCATCATAATCATGAATAAGAAAACAGGTAATGTAAATCACGTGAGTCATTGCACATCATTCTAATTCTACATTCTTTCTTTATTCTCAAACTTGTAAGATAGATAAAGTCTTAAAACAATATCTTTCAGAGCATACACTTAAATCTCATGAAAACTAGGGACTTCTTTGGAAGATTAAAGATTTTGACACTTGAGAGCCTTAGAAATCTTGGACTCATAGCTTTCAAAATACATATAGTTGTATCTTAGATAGAGTGAGGGACTACTTTGGGAGTTTCTTCTAACCGACATAAACAATATGAGATACATGGAGTCCAGCGTCTTACCCATATTAGGGAGAGCTGTTCTATCCTTGCTATCAGATAGAACCATAACTTTAGTGATCACTATCTTAACCTACTTGGGGTACATCAGAAACCTACGGGGGCATGTAGTTCTGGGGCATGAGACCTTGGAATCAAGCCCAACTCGGTGCTAAATACTACTCCCTTACTTAGCTCAGAACTTTAGAAAATCCACCTTAAAATATTTCAATAATATGCAATGGGAGCCAAAACGCATCTCCTTTATCTCAAAATCAAGAATGTAGATTTCTTTCTTAACTTAGGGTCAAAACTCACATCTTTCTTGAAATCTTGATAGAATTATCATTAAAGTTTTAAAGATCTCATAATAATGGAAATATGAACATACTTCTTGTAATTCTTTAAAAGTCATCAACAACTCATTCTCAAAACTCATAATTCAACAATAAGGCTCAACTCATAACAACAAATCTTAGGAATACTTGAAAATATGAAATCACAGGAATGTGCAATTTATATCATGAAGTCTCAATTTATCTCATAAATAAACAAGATAATCATGCAATTCAAGACTTGAACAATTTCATAATCTCATAAACTTGAAATATAGCAAAATAATATGAATTCATCTGGGAAATACGAAATACTTTAAGAAAACTAAAACTTTTGGGCACAAGAATAAAAGGGTGTTCTTTTTCAAAACGCATATATCTTAAACTTGGAGCTTTTGGATGACTTCAAAAATTTTCGGAGGTTATTCACGAACTATTGGGTGTCCCTCGTAGTCCTCTTAACGGGGAATTCAAATATGCAAGAATTATTGAATTCTCACGGTTGAATATCTAGATAATTGGGTTTTTATGTTGAAACCCTAACCTTGTGGTTGAAGGTGTGCAGAGAATTTTAAGATGTTTAACTAAAGAGAAATAGAATTAAATATAAGGGTTATAAATCATGGGAAGTGCAGGAAAAAGACCAAAATACCCTTGCAAAAATGTCATTAAATCTCTAAAAAAAATAGATGATGGCATTCATGACAAGTCGTCAGACTTGTGACAAGTCATCACGAAATGTTGTCACAAAAGGGTGGATTTTATGATTTCGGCTTAAGGTTGACGACATTTTGTGATAAGCCATTAAGAATTTTGGCGCGGTAGTCAACTTATATTTTAGTTTCTCAAAATTGTTTTCACATGAGTTTGACCATAAGAATTTTGCCTTTTTCTGAGTCAATTTGGTAAGGGGAGAAACTGTGGAGGTAAAGCTCTCTACAAATCTTCTATAATACCCTGTGAAACCCAAGAATAGGTCTGGGCCATTTTCTCACTGCCTCAATCTTTTGGGGGTCAACATTGATCCCCTCACTAGAAACAATGTTCCCTAAGAAAGTAATAGTACTAAACCAGAATTCACATTTGGAAAACTTTTCATATAACTCATGATCTTTGAGGGTCTGAAGGATTATTCGGAGGTAATTGGGATGTTCTTCCTCACTCTTAGAGTAAACCAGAATATCATCAATAAAAACTATAATTAATAGATATAGAAACTGACGGAACACCCTATTCATTAAGTCCATGAAAGTTGTGGGGGCATTGGTCAGTCTGAAAGAAATAACTAGGAATTTGTAGTAGCCATATCGGTTTTAGAAAGCTGTTTTGGGAATGTCAGCCTCCCTATCCTTCAACTAATGATACACCAAACAAAGATCAATTTTGGAAAAACATTTGGTACCTTGGAGTTGATCAAGTAAATCATTGATTCTAAGAAGAGGGCATTTATTCTTAACTATGACCCTATTTAACTAACGGTAATCTATACACATACGGAGGGAGACATCTTTCTTATGCACGAAAAGTATAGGTGCACCCCAGGGAGAAACACTAGGATGAATGATGCCCTTAACAAAAAGCTCTTTCAACTATTCTTTCAACTCTTTCAATTCTGCAGGAGTCATTCTGTATGGAGGAATAGAAATAGGCCGGGTATCTGGCAATAAATCAATGCCAAAATCTATTTCCCTATCAGGTGGTATTCTAGGGAGGTTATCGAGAAAGACTTCTGGGAATTCACTAACTACAGGGACAAACTGGAGGGAAGGACTGTCAGTACTGGAATCTTTAACCCGAATAAGATAATACAAACAACCCTTGCATATAAGGTTATGGGCTCTGAGATAAGATATGAATTCTCCCTAGGTGATAAAGAATACCCCATCCACTCTATCACTGGCTCATTTGGAAAGGAAAAAGTGACTTCAGGTTATGTAGTCTAACGTGGCATAACACGAATGGAGTCAATCCATCCCTAAATAGCATTAAAGTCAACCATATCAAGCTCTACAAGATTTGCCACAGTATCACAATGACCGAAAGACACAACACAGTTTCTATAAACCCTCCTAGCCGCAATAGAGTCACTGACAGAAGTGGAAACAAAGAAGGGTTCCAGAATACTTTCAAGCTCAATACCAAAACTAATTGCCACATACGGGGTCACATAGGACAAGGTAGAAATGGGATCAAGTAACACATACACATCAGGGGAGAAAATTTTTAATGCACCAATAATAATGGTTGGTGAAGCCACTGCATCCTGCCGGTTAGATAAAACATATAATCAATTGCTACTGCCCTCGGTAGCTGAAGTAGTAACCTTAGGTAGTGGTGGTGCTATGGATTTTGCCTGAGACTTAGCACCCACAACATTACCTCTAGCTGTCGGACAATCTCTTTGAATATGGCTTGGCTGGCCACAAGCGTAGCATACTATTGAGCAAAACTGACACTTCCCTGGATGAGTTCTGTCGTAATACCCACGTCGAGGAAAATACCGATACGCTACACTACCTTAGGACTGAGTCCCCTGCACCCCCAATCCATCTTTGGGATAAAAATTCTAAAATTATCGATCAACTGTAGGGCGCTAGCTAAAGACTGAGCATTACTCTAGAACTTTTTATTTTACCACTTGTTGCCCCAATTATTACCACCATGGTGCTGACTGTTATTGTGGTCTTTAGATCTAGCCCTCTTGGTATGCTTGTCCTTCTTCCTTGACTCTACCAATCTCTTCTTCTGCTCTTTAATCTGTTGCATATAAATGGACAACTGAGAGAAACCCATATCCCAATTCAACATCACTCCCTTGCACTCCAGCACTAGATCATCCAAGAGGCCGAATGCAAACTTCCTCATGTGGGCTCTCATGTTACCCGCCAATTCTGGAGCATACCTGGATAGCTGAGTAAACTTCAATGTATACTCCTTAACACTCATTTTTCTTTACTTCAAATTCATAAATTCTTTAGGCTTTGACTCTCACAATTCCTGGGGAAAGAAATAGTCCAGGAAAGCTTCCACAAAATCACCCCACACAGAAGGCTCAGCATCGCTACCCCTCGAATCCTCCCATTCATTATACCACTGATTCGCCATATCCTCCAACTGATAGGCTCCCAACTCAACCCCTTCAAACTCATTCATATGCATCACTCTGAAAATTTTCTCCAGCTCATCAATGTACCCTTAGGGGTCCTTCTCAACCTTCGTGCCAGTAAACTTAGGTGGGTTCAGCCTCATGAATTGACCAATGCATGTAACCTCGGATAAACCAATCACAGAATCCATATCTTCAGACCGACAGGTCTGAGAGGCCACCAGCTGAGCAATTATATGGATGGACTATTGGAACTTAGCATTCAAAACTTCCCTCTGAGGAGGCTGGGGATGGTTAATATCGATTTGTGGAGCCTGAGGTGGACTAGCCAGAACTAAAGGATCTCCTGGAGTAGAAACAAACTTTGGGTTACAAGATCTATTACAGGTCCGTATCCCATGAATGGGACAGACATCCTCAGCTTAGGTGTTTTGTTCATTGGTCCCAGTTTTTCAGAAAATCGATCATTCCTCCTTATAGGACCATGCTTTGATACCATGTTTTTTACGACCCAAGTCGAGGCCCTGTCCGCGACAAGCATCCCAAACCATGAAGGTGCGAGTGCCCCTCTTTATCTAGCAATCATGCACACCATTCATAGACTATAAAGAAACGCGGAAAAGATAATAAAAAAGAAAACACGGCCAATCACTTAATTCAACTGAATAGTATGAAATTTGAGTTCATAATATTTAAAAACATACGACACTAGTCTGCGAATCTCTAATAGTAAAAAAATCAACATCTATCCAAAAACTGGGACAAGGCCCCCAGTTGGACCATGAATCAAATAATATAACAATGTTCTAGAACAGGCCTTTCAAAATAAGGGAGACTCACTAACTGGGATTCAACCTACTGCTTAGCAGGACCCCGGTACTGTTCCTCAGATCCTGAAATATAGGGGGTTAATACAATTGTACTAGTACGTAGAGCAATCCAAAAATAATGCACTTTTATACAACATAAGTGAGAGCAATTCGTAAAACATGTCAGTCTAAAACAATTGAAAATATTTGGGCATAACCAATAGACTTCAAAACATTTCTATAAACCACAACTCAACTCTTTGTCTTACTTCTGAGCTAGGTGGTACACCCTATAACTCTACAATCTCACGGGCTATATGGAATCCGCTTTTAACTCGTGGGTCAAGCCCCAAACCCATGTTTACCGCAAGGGCTGGAGTCTCTATATCTAATACACCAAAGGACATTAGGCCACCGTATAATCCCTCTTAGGTACATAATAATCCCGCAACGGCAAAACACGATTTCAAAAAATGAGTTTTCTGAACTTGTGCCTTTTTCGGATAACCATCTAACTCTCTTTAAGCTCATTTTTAACTCTTTAAGACATGCATTCTTTGATATCAAAATCTGAAAATCTTACTCTGTTATGGCATTCATCTGTTTGGTATCATCATACCAAGACTTACAAGTCATATCTCTAAGCCATAAAATATCATGTTACAGCTCTTTCATTCAAAATAATGTTTAGACCACCAAAACATTCAAACAGTACCAGAGAACTTATTTTTCCAAAACATATATCAACCTATGCAAAAATCCTCTCTTTTCAACATTTCAACAAATGGTGGTCAATTTCTCAAAATATCATTTAATTCTTTCGATTATCCAACTCAGCCTTTACAAACAAGAAACTCTTCAATTCACAATCGACATAAAATTCATAATTGATTGTCAAAACCTTGGTTCATGCTTTAAGATATGCAATTGAGTAATCCATGACTTGTCAATCAAGAAATAACACCATGAGAGAGAAATTCATTATTCATGCTCTCAATTTATACTTTTGAAAACATAGAACGCATACATATATATACACATAAACAAAAATCAAATTTTTAGGGGAAGGCCTCAAGACCAAAGCATTATCATCAAAAGGGTTCACCATGCATGTGTTATTGTAAATTCAAACCCATCATAAATATATGAATTATCAACATTCAAAACATTATTAAAAAGATTTCACCATGCCCATGTAGTTTAGGAACACTCCACATACCTTCGATTACATAGTTTGAAGAATAGGACTCAATCTTGACCCATTTCTTGGAAATCTTGAACTTAAAGATGGATTCTTGATCTTTGGGAGGGGAATTAGGGTTATTGTTCTTTATGGGATTGAGTAATTATAAGCATATAGTGCCCTAATGATTCTTTAATCAACTGTTTACACGACTTGGGAATATGGGGAAAAGTTAAAATTGCCCCTTCGGAATTTAAAAGTTCAGCAGGATCCCATTTTTGGGAACCATCGCGTCGCGTCGGGCACCAACACGTCGCGTTGGGCACCAACACGTTGGGCATCGCAACGCGTCGATATCGCGTTGAGTTGTTGTTTCTGAAATCCAAACTTGTCCCAGCCCTCGTTCGAAACTCCCCCGAGACAACCCCTTTACACTCCTATTCAACCTAAAAATCTACGTCTCGAGGTCGGAAAGATCGATTTAGAAATCATAAAAGTTTAGGGGCTTAAAATATGACTAAGTCCTTTTTACACTTAGAAAACTTTTAGGTTGTTAGCTCTTTAAGAGTGTTACTAAGTGAGTATTAAGTCAAGAATGCTACGGGGTGTTACAGCTGGCCTCCTTGACACTTTGATATTGCGAAGGTCCAGTTCCATGACACGGAGGTATCACTGACCTCCACTGATTTGTTGGGAAAATCTGATTTTTCTTGGCCCTGTGCTAGGTGGCACGGGGAAACGCGGAAGCACAATATTTTTTTATAGTTATTATTTCAAATAGCGATTATTTGAGACGTATGACAAACAATAAAATATGATATTTTGAGATGTATGGCAATAATATGAACTACCAATGATACAGAAGATGTAATATTCTGCTAATTAAGTATTTTTAAGAAAATGTTAAATTTTATTCACCTTCATTGTGCTTTCAAATAGTAAAAATGTGATCCTGAACCTCTATTATCAGCAGCAGGTATCTTGTCAACTTCCATTTGTACAAAACTTATGTGTGCCATCGTCTTTCGTTTTTGTTTACTCTGCAGTGCTAATTATTGTTGCTTCTTCCATTGATGCAGTCTTGATATTAATGAATGTGATGCACAATTAATGTATAAAGAAGAGAGCATTCATCTGGTATGTTTAAAGCAGGCCCTGTATCGAACACATTTAGGTATGAATTATGGTCTTTCGTGTGTTCATTGGGAAGTGGGAGTTGTCCACGATGTTTACCATGCAAAATGACTTCCATCATATCAAATACGCATCATTTCTTAATTACATCACTTTGATTCCATTCAAATTTAGTTCCTTTAAGGTTAGATCATGGCAGGCGAAGAAGGCATGTAATTAAATTTGAGTCAGTAAATAAGACTTCTAATGATGCATTATTTTGGCATGCATTGCGTCGCTTTTGCAGTAAAACTGGTGTCCTTTATATAGTTTGTAGAGACTATCTAAACCCAGAAACAACCAGGCAGTGGACGTTTGAGCTTGTGCGTGCAGAATCAGGAAACCAAATAAATAAAGGAGTACAGTAAATAGATGTTGGAACATATTACAGAAAGCATCATCTTAAATGTAGATAAGCAAAATAACAAATGAATAATTAACATTCAAACAATACAAAATCGTTTTTTGCATACACTCCGAAAACAATTTTCTTCAAACAAATCCCACACAATCAAAAGCAAAACAAAACACCGAAACGACAGAAACCTGATTAATGCTTCTGCACTCTAACTTCATCAATGCTAACTTCTTCAATAACAGCTTCTTCCCCTGTTTAACTCAAATCATAAGACACTATCTAATGTAATAATAACTTGTTTTCAGTAAAATGACAAAATTAAGGTGTATCAATTACCTAAATTAATGATTAATTATAATGTGTTTAGGACAATATAAAGTGTCAACCAGATAATAGATTACCAATAAAATTAGGTGTGTTTTTTGTGCAAAGAAAGTCGCTTTTGAGGAAAATGTTCATGATGAGGAAGTCATTTTCTCGTATTAGCTTACCAAAACATTTTCCATCAAAACTGACATCCTCACTAAACAAATATAACACTCACAAATATGTAGTAGAGTGAATAAAAGGAACTAAAGCAATGGTGACCAGGGATTTATTACCTCTTTAACAGCACCGCATCTTTCATTCTCTCGGGAATCTCGTTCAGCTTTGGACAGAAATCGATAGCAAGACCTTTAATCAGAGGCATGGAACTCGTGGCTAAATGCCATCTTTCTAGGTTCAGAAGTGTATCAAGCCGAAGGAACTCCAGTTGACTAAAGCTGTTATCACTGCAAGTAATTTCTTCTCCTTCATAAGCTTGTACTAATTCAAGATTCCTTAGGTTTGGCAACATTCCCAGAAGAGGCATCGGATCTTCCGTGAGTTCAGAGCGTTGAAGGATCATCATTGTGATGGAATTTGGGAATGGGTTCGACAGAGGCAGTTTCTCAATTCTCCCATGTAAAAACAATTTCTTGAGCTTTTGACAACGACTTAAAAATAGGAGGGCTGGGAATGATTCATCATTTTTACAGTACAACATGAGAATGCTAAGGCTTTTCAAGCTGCCAATGTGATTTAGGGAGTAAGATTTCTTAATACGATTCATGGTTAATTCTCGTAGATTGACCAAATCAACTGGGTTAACATCATTCCACTGATCACAATGGATGCCTTGAAGAACTTGAAGATGCGTGAGTTTGCTTATATGTTTCAGAGGTTCTGAATAAGGAGCAACTAAAAGTCTTAAATTTATTAGGTTAGCTGTTTCGGGGGGTAGATGGCATAAGCGTCCGAATTCATTTAGGACACAAAGTGTCTGTAAATTCTTGAGATTGCCAATAGATGAGGGAAGATAATCGATGCCTCTCAATCTTAAGAACTTGAGATGGTACAAACTTCCTATGGAATCAGGTAGTTCAGTGCCAGATTGAACCTCCAAGTACAACACATATATATGTTGGAACATGTTACGGAAGTTTATAGTACCCAGCTCACTAAATTCTGGATCAAAGAACATAACTGACCGTAACTTCAAGTTAGAAAGATCAAGTGAGAGGTACCTTTGTGCTTGACGATGAACGGCATGCCTAAGGCAAAAGGAGGATATGGAGTGTCTTCTCGGATCATAAATGTCAAAAACGTTTGCCTCCAGTGCCTTTTGTATGGCGAGATCTCGAATTAGACCGTGAACCCTACATCTAGTAACTTTCTCCCAAAATGTTTCTGCCACTTGAACCAAACTTCGACTTATCAACTCATTCAAGAAGCCTTCAGCTACATCCTCGATTCCTTCTTCTCCTCTTGGTATGAAACCCTCAGCCACCCACAACCGCATTATGTTTTCAGCCTCGAGCTCTTGATCTTCTGGAAACATACCAATGTAAAGAAAACACTGTTTGAGCACAGTTGGCAAATCATTGTAGCTCAATGATAGTATGAAGAAGATTTCACTAGAGTCGTATTTAAAGCTCTGCCAAAGGTGTGCCTTCACCCTTTTCCATTCTTCTAGCCTCCTTTTATGAGAAAGCAGCCCGCTTAATACAACAATTGCAAGAGGTAAGCCTTGACACTCGTCCACCATATCTTTAGCTAGGCTTTCCATTTCTGGGATCATTTCTCGAACATCAAGTAGTTTCCTACAAAAGAGATCCCAACTTTCTTCTTGGCCTAGAAAACGAAGCGAATGGACAAAACCTCCGTCGACTGCTCTTACAGCGACTTCCTTTATGCGCGTGGTAATAATAACTCGGCTGCCGTTCTCACTATCCGGGAATGCTCTTTCCAGACTTTCCCAAGCTTCTATCTGCCATACATCATCAACCACCACAAGATATTTGTGTTCTTTTAATAGATCGACAAGGTGACTTTCTAGATCTGACTCAGTAATCTTATCCACCGAATCTGGATTTTCCTTAGTGCGTCCTTGGATGGATTCTATGATTTGCCTATGAAGATCCATGGTGTTGTACTCTTGAGAAACATAAACCCAAGCGCGTATTTGGAAGCTAGAGACTATATCAGGACTGAAGTAGAGTTTTCTGGCAAGAGTAGTCTTGCCCAGTCCACCCATACCACAAATGGAGATGACGCTTCGACGAGGCTCTGCTTTGAGAAGTTCAGCTAGCAATGTTTCTACAACATCCTGAAAGCCAACAAAACTGTGAACATCCATATAGGAGGTAGTTCTCCTCCGTGTTCTTACCATGGCAGACTGATCGGTTGGCCGATTACTTGGCCCTCCTCCTGCATTATTGCTATCTGCAATACCATAAGTGTGTCGTTGGCGAGAGATATCCATGATTCGTATCTTGAGTGATCGGATCTCCTTGCTGGCTTTGTAGAATTTGTTCTCCTTCCAACAGATGCAAGCACAAGCCTTGAGACGACTAGCAAATCCATCACCTTCACCAGCCTCAAAGTTGTAGGTCTCAACTATAGCGACAGCATCATTAGCAACAGCGTTGATCTCAAACACCCATTGTTGAACTCTTTGATCTTCAATTTGCTTTTCTTCTGCATCTTTGATGAAATACTGCATGAATAGCAACTCATTTCGCAGCCAGTGCACGTCCTCTCTGAGACTTGTACGCAGGTAAACTTCCTGTATGAGAAAATCACCCAGCTTTTGAACTGCAAATGACACAAAGGCATCAGCCATCTTCAGGTGTTTGAATTTTTTCTGTTATGACTTCTTGGGTGTGGTGTTACAGCAATACTTGCACTAGGCTTGATGCAGAGCAAGTAGGAGGGGGAGTTAATGTTAGTAAGGTTCTAGCTGTCATTTAACTACTATATCTTTTTATATGTTTTTAGCTATCATTTAACTATTACTATATCATGTTGTTTGTTATTGTTACTGTTTCTTCTCCATTGTTTTCAACATAAATTTTTCACTACTGTAATTATTTTACATATACTTGAGCATTGATGTGCTTTACTTGAGCTAGGACCTATCAAAAACTACTTTTATCTTTTCATGATACACACATCAAACTTCTTCCCATCAACTTCTTTACACTGGTATGTTTATTGTTGTAGATCTCATAAAAGTGAGAACAACCAACGTGGTCCACTTGTTTTTATTATTTGTGGTTGAATATATGGAGTTACTTTTATGATTAGAAATAGTTTAAAGAGAATAAGCATAAATATCCCCTTTAACTTATCGTCATAATTTATTTTAGTACTTTAATTATATAGGTAATTATTACCTCCTTAAACAATTTTCACGTGAATTATATTACCCCTTAATAACTGACATAGCACAAAAAATTAAAAAAAAATAAAGCAATTATTTTTTTTTTAAAAAAAGGATTGCTAATGGGATATTTTAATAATTTGTTAATTATTACATATAATTCAGTTTTATATAATAAAAGAAAATAATAACTAAAAACACCCCCTTACCCCCTTTCATCTTCTTCAAAACACCCACCAATTTGATTTTCTTCAAATAACCAACCCCTTGCCATCTTCTCCGGCCCTCTCCCCGCCTCTCCCTCTTCTTCTTCGAACCCCCGCCTCCTCCCTTCTTCTTCTACAAACTTTCACCCCCTTCCTAATACGATACAAACCACGGATTGTACCAAAAACTACACAAAAATAGTCCATAAACAAGAAGAAACCCGAGAGCTCAACAACACAAAAATCTCAGGTCCAACAACAACAAGAACAAGGTGTAAATGACACCAAAAAAATGCCACAACAACAAGAGATAAACAACATTATAACGACAATAACAACACTAGGATAACAATAATCCAACGTTACTAGATTACAAGACACAACAAGAACCAACAGGTTCACTAGACAACACAAACTAAGACATAAAATGTAAAGATAGATAGTGAGACATACACTATTACAAGATCAGGAACCCAAAGATATGTTAAATCTAAGGACTCCTAAAACTTACAATAGCAACACCACACCCTGACGAAGACACAAGAGGGATTCCACTGCTCAAGCACCAACATCTCCAAGTAATACACATTCACAAGAGAATCCACACTTGCTCATGTCCTAGTTTTGGCCCAGGTAGGCTCTCTCTCTCTCAAGAGAGGTGTTATTTGTGTTCTTACATCAACATTCAATAACTAATGAGCTAAAAATCTAACATATTCATTATATAGGCTATTACAAATAATAGACAAAATGACAAAAGTGCCCCTTAGTGTTAAATGAATAAAATGGCGCCCATGGAGTGCAATATAGGAGTGGCTTTGGAGGTCTTTTCACACTTCAACTCATACACTCCATAGGTTGCATTCAACACACTCAAAAACGTAAAACCTCCATCTTCATGATCGTGCCCGTATCACTTCCTTCTTCTTCAAATCCTCCCATTTCTCTTTAATTTCTTTTCTTTTTTTCTCAAATCCCTATCGTCACCTTAAAAAAAACTTTCATCTTGCTTCAAAAAATCTTTATTATAACTTTCACATATGCAATTTAGAATACCTATTTTTTTTCTAAAAAAAAAAAATATTAGAGAAAATTAGCGAAACCTAAAACAATGATTAAGGAATAAGAAGTATTAATGGAGGTCATCAGAAGAAGAAAGGAAGGGTGGGTGGGTGGCTGGGGTCGGGTTGGGGTAGTGGTGGTTTGAAGATTAAAATTGGAAGCAGGGGTTAGTTTTTCTTAACATATAAAATATATATTAGTGAAATTAATTTTTCAAATAATTTTTTATGTGGCTTTGATGTGCTGCGGATATGGCAATGACGTCGCGCAAATGTAATACACTCTCCATTATGAGAGTGGTATCACATTTTGAGGGTGATATATAATTCATGCAAAAGTCATTTAAGGGAGCAAATAATTGTCTATAAAGTTAAAGTAAGAAAGTTGTGCCGATAAGTGCAAGTTTTTTTTATGCTTTTTCCCTAGATTAAATATACCAATCATTGTGCTTCTTATCCAAATATACCCCTCAATGACACACGTTATGCTCCAGGACCTAAGTTTAGTGATATAAATTATTCTTCAAGACACAAGTTATGCTTGCTTCTAGGCATAAATTTACTGACATAAGTCTTGCATGCCAGTAAGATAGTACATAATATAAGTGAATCAGAGAGTTAATCGAAGTATTATAAAGTGGTTTGAAATGCAATCTCATCCATAGTCCATGTGATGATTTTAAGTATCTATCTAACCTCATCTTTTATGTTGTCCAATAACTTAATAACTTCTTAAGAGATGGAAAAAGAGGGTTGATAGAACATATATTGGAATACGACATGGAAAATGAGAGAGACATTATTACACTCATAAAAGTGAGAACAATCAATGTGGTCCACTTATGTGATAAAAGTTGGAAAAGAACGAAACATGACCATGTGGTCTGTGGAAAAAAGTACTACGATTAGACAGGGCAAGAGATGGTGAAGGTGAAAATTCCCACTTTCAAAAGGATAAAGATGATAGCTAAGCCAAGGGTACAATATCCCCCTTGACCTTTAAAAGGAGTGCTCATACACAAATTTAGCAGAGTATGTAATTTTATTTTATTTTTGTAGATGAGAATTTGATTCTCTACTTCTTATACTCCTTCCCGTTTTTCCTTTCGTACTCTCTAAGAAAAGTCATTAGTGAACCGGATATTTAAAATTAGGGATGAGTTATTTGTTTTTAAACTTGTCACGTGAATAAGGGTAAATCAGCATAGAAGTACAATAAGAGGGGAATCGAACGTATAATGGAGGTATATTGTCACGACCCGAGCCTAGGCCCTAGCCGTGACGAGCATTCCGAACCATGAAGGCCCGGAACAACCATTCTCTACCTGGTTATCATGCACAACATTCATAATCATAATAAAATGCGGAATTGAAACTGAGTACGGAAAACATAGTCAAGTCCTGCAATATTTCTGAATAATACTATCTGACATCAGTCTGCGAAATCTCTAATAAGAACATAAACATTGGTCTGAAAAGAAACTGGGACAAGACCCCCAGTAAACCAAAATATAATAAATAAGATAATGTCTGACATAATTAGGCCTTCCGAATAATAGAAGACTCACCACTATGAGATCAAGTCTGCAAATCCGAGAATATCTACTGAGTAGCTGGACCCCTAGACTGTGCCTCAGAACCTGAAAGGAGGGGGGGTCAGCACAAAAGTACTGGCACGCGAAGCAATCCAAAATATAGTATAATGGAACATATATATATATATATATATATATATATATATATATAAAAGTGAAAGAAGTTTTTCATCAAGAAATCCTGTATAAAACTGTTTCTGAAAAAATACATGGGCACTTTCTGAAAACATGCAACCTGTTTGTTCATTTCAAATCATGATCTGTGTTTTACTTCTGAGTTAGGTGGTGTTCCCCTACAAGTCTGAATATTCCACGGGCTGTATGGAATCCGCCATTGACTCGGCGGGGAAGCCCCCAACCCAAGTGTGCCGCAAGGGTTGGAGTCTCCGAGTCTGATACGCCACAGGACATTTAACTCAGCGCATAATAATATACCCGGGTTGGCAAACCACGGTTTTAGGCAATGAGTCGCTTGAACTCAAGCCCTCTTCGGGGGACCACCTAACATCTCTGTATGCCCATTTTTAACCTTTTCTGTACATGCAACATTCTGAATGTCTAAAATCATGAAAGTCTGAAATATCTGTTAGTCTGAGTCTGATAAAAATCTGATTTCTGTACTAGTCTGTATCTGTTGTGGCATTTGTCTGAGTTGGTATCGTCATACCAAGACTTGCAAGTCTTATTTCTGAGCCATAGTGCATTTAGCACGATTTTTCATAGAAATAACGTTTCAGACCACCGAAGCATGTAGTTTACATTAAAGATGTCATGTTCCGAAACTCAAATCAAATCCATGGAAAACTTTCATCAAACATATGGTGGTCATGTGCATTTTGGCAAAACCATGCATTCTTTCATTACATGTATATTCAACATTCACAATCCTCTCTTTCGTGTTCAAAATCATATTCCAAAGTAATTTATATTACGTGAAACATGGAAAACTTTACATTAAGAGAGGGGTTTCATGAAAATCATGCTCTAAATTCATATTTCAGGACAAACACATATATACGTATACATATAATTTTCAATCACTTTGGGGGAAAGCCAAAAGGCCAAAACAGTATCATTAAAGCTTCTAAAACATGAGTATGTACATGAATTCGTAAACCCAATTCTTAAAACATGATTTCTATGCCCATGAGATTTTTAGGAAAACCCCACGTACCTTGTTCTCCAAGGATAATAGATGTTTCTTGAAGCTTGCGGATTGGTGATTCCGAATATGTAATTATCTTTGAAAACTTACGGTCGAATCTTGAACTATTTGGGTTTTTATTTTGAAACCCTAAGGAGAATTCTTGAGCAATTGTGAGGAAAGCATGTGTATTATGGTGTTTGAGGGATATAGGGGTGGAGGATGACCAAAATACCCCTAAGGAACAATTAAGGTCAAATCTGTCCCTCAGTTGACAGTTTGATAGGCTGGAGTAAATAGATTATAACTTTTTACCCATATAAAAAAATTGTATGAAACCAACTGCATTTGAAAGAGTACTCAAATATCTTTCATTTTATATATTATTGCTCACACAGTTCATTATATAAAGGGAGTTATGATCGTTTGAAGTTGACCCTGAAATGCTGAAAAACTGGACAATAGGCTATGCGTTTTGCTACTGTTTTGAAATCCAAACGCAGCCTTATGCATTCTGAAAAATTCCAAAACTTATCCGAGATGTACTATGAGATTGCTCGATCGTAACTCAACTTGAAAATCTAAAAATGAAGGTCGGGAAGGTCGAGAAGTTGTATCCCGAATGTTGCCAGCTAAGAATGAGTCTAAGTCATTTCAACACTTAGAAAAATTTTAAAACTTAAGTCTAAAGCTCAGAAATTACAGTCTAATACATGCATGACTTTTACGGGGTGTTACATTATCTCCCCTTTGGGATCATTCGTCCTCGAATGATGGATAGGAACTTGTTGAAGCCTTAAAGATATAGAATAACGCGGACATGACATGTCCTCTAATAAAGAATACATTGATTTGAAACATGACCATATGGCTGGAACTACTGATATTTTGAATTCTTATATCGGGCAGGCATATCTGATGCATGGAATACACGATTGAAGCTATTCATAAGCTGAATTCTCATAATGAACATGCATATCTGATGCATGGATCTGTCCTTGAGCTGTTCTCATAAACGCATGACTAAATACCCTGTTAAGATGAACTTTCATACTTAACTGGAGTATCTCTTCAACACTCTCTCTAAAGAAGTTCTAACAGTAATACGGAGCCACGAATCTTGGGTATGGATTACACAAGACATCCAACTGAGTAAATCACAACATTGACTCTACTCTGCAGTCTGAAATATAGACATATAACTCCTAAATTAGGATAGAATTTTCAGACCTTTGGCAATACGACTTCTTACTTTCAGGCTTAGCGCACTTCCCGAATATCCCTTAACTATACTATTCCCTATAAATATGATATTCATTCAATTCAGCTTAAATTTCTCATATGAGCATTGACAAATTTTTCTACTAATGTCTAAAATAGCTTAATCCTTACCCCGCGATCAAGCCTAACTCTAAGTCACAAAAATACAACATGCTACACCATGCTATTATTCTAAACCATATGATGCCACCTTCTATACCTCTTTTAAAGATCAAATTCTAAGCATAACATTCCTTACCACTTTAATGACTACTCTGAACTCTTAATATGAAGTCGCTAATGCATATTGCAACCTTCCACTACAATCCCAAAACGTCATTCAAGCCTAATTTATAACCGCATGTTAACTTCAAGGCAAACACCCATAAATACATACTTCACATAGTTTCTAAACTATTATCAATATAACTCCCACGCGCTATCCTAAAAACATACACACACACACTTTTTCACTAAACATCACATGTATCAAAGATTGGCCCCAAATCTCACTTCATACTGATGGCCTTATCTAAACAAACGTACTATGATCTTCCATCAACAAGAACATTTACATCATCACTACTAGAATCTGAGAGCCTTACTTGGTCATTCGTTCTGTCATCTCCCCCTTAGCTTCAAGTCATCATCTAGAGTTTGGGAGATCCTTTACCAGATTCTAGTTGAACTACACTTACTACACTCTAGGGTCTAAAAAAAAGTAACAATACATACATATGATAGAACTTAGCCCGAATGACTACCTTCTGGGGTATCACCAAGCCTTTGATGAACCATATCTCTTTCGATAGAGCATACCACTATTGCGACTCCAAATTTATATCCCTCTACTATGAGAATCAAGATCACCGCAAAAGGCCCAACACTATCAATCAAAACACCTTAACATGGCTATTTAGATCACCATGTACCATCTAACTAGTCTTTCTCCACTTAACAATTCAATGGTATCACTAGCCACGCACAACAAGTAATAGCCTTAGAAAAATGCCGCAACCTCATGTCACCTTAGGCATACTTCTACATCATACAAGCAATATCATACACCACTACGAATCAAATAAACTTACTCTATTGCATGCACCATTTAAGTCTATTAGATCACTTCTATACAACTAGAATTCATTAACCAAGAAATCTTCACATCCACCTTCATGGACATCAATTGTTCAAACTTAATATCTAGTGCTATGCATGATTTACAACCCAACCTTACACGAAATTTTCACTTGGAAACTATGAAATAAACATCACGAAACACTAGTGCACTAGAACTTCATAACCACAATAATTGATCATGACCTAATGGTTATCCTTATCATAATCCATTAGCATGTACTATTTCAACACATCAAGCCTACTAATTTAATCCCACAAAACATGCATCATCAAACTCGTGCCACTATTTACCACCACACCATTTAGACTACCTTCAATTTCCACTACAACCATGAGTCTATAATTATAACTTAATGGCTAATACAACCATTTTCACACATCAAGCAACCGACAAATCACCCTAACTAACAACTCCTTCTCTACCTTCTACTAATCACACACAAAGACGTATCAATTCATTACCAACTCAATCTCATGCAAATAAATTCAGCTATACATATATTAAACCAACACAAAGTCAACAAGTTGGACGACAAGTTGCTAGTGAATCGAAATAGGCCTCACACGGCTTCACTAGACTTTGATTTTTTTTTATTTTTTTATTTTGAACAAGCAAAATGACAAGACAACTATGCTAGTGAATCAAAAGAGCCCCACACGGCTTCACTAGACTTAAAATTTTTTTTTCAAAAAGATCATGATAACAAGATTACATATTACAAGAGATAGAAAATTGACACATAATATTTAATGGTCTAAGAATATACATCTTATTCTGTATAAATAAAAATTTGAGTAAAACATTTCCCCCGTGGACTACCATACCATCCACACGTGCTACTAGCTACCACATTAGTTTATCACTATAAAGGGGTAAATCACCCTCACTCTCACTTCTAACTTTGTGACTTTACATCACCAACTTCTTGGTCTAATTTCATTACCAATAGGTCATGAAAACAAAACTTTGACTCATACTACTATTTGTGTGGAAATAAAGTTCCAACATTCTATTACACATCATCCCCCCTTAAGCAAGACATTTGTAACATAAATTTGAAGGGGACTAAACACAATTAATACCTCAAGCTGAAAAGCACGATTCCATCAGGATCAATGTTTACATCGGAATCAATACACATTGAAGCGCTAACGGATTCTTAGTCCTTGCACAAATTTTAACTCTTATATGGTTCAATCAGAAGTACCATACCATTTAGATTCTAAACTTCTGTACTTGAATCACCTTAATAATGAGACATATCTGAGGACATTAGAGTAAGGAAAGAATGTGGGATGACTTTTTACCTTCGTATGGGCGACACCATAGCACGAATTAGAGTATGAAAGAGGAACATTCTGACTCTATTGCACGAACTAGAACATGAAGAAAAAGGGACATTCCTAAATGCCTAGTAGCCTCCTGCTTATAAGTGTGGCGCGCTACACACCCATAAACAGAACTCTACTCGACACGATTTCACAAACACACTGGAACCATGAACCATGCTCTGATACCAAGTTTGTCATGACCCGAGCCTAGGCCCTAGCCGTGACGAGCATCCCGAACCATGAAGGCCCAGAACACCCATTCTCTACCTGGTTATCATGCACAACATTCATAATCATAATAAAATGCGGAATTGAAACTGAGTACGGAAAACATGGTCAATTCCTGCAATATTTTTGAATAATACTATCTGACATCAGTCTACGAAATCTCTACTAAGAACATAAACATCGGTCTGAAAAGAAACTGGGACAAGGCCCCAGCAAACCAAAATATAATAAATAAGATAATGTCTGACATAATTAGGCCTTCCGAATAATAGAAGGCTCACCACTATGAGATCAAGTCTGCAAATCCGAGAATATCTACTGAGTAGCTGGACCCTTAGACTGTGCCTCAGAACCTGGAAGGAGGGGGGTTAGCACAAAAGTACTGGCACGCGAAGCAATCCAAAATATAGTATATATATATATATATATATATATATAAAAGTGAAAGAAGTTTTTCATCAAGAAATCCTGTATAAAACTGTTTCTGAAAAAATACATGGGCACTTTCTGAAAACATGCAACCTGTTTGTTCATTTCAAATCATGATCTGTGTTTTACTTCTGAGTTAGGTGGTGTTCCCCTACAAGTCTGAATATTCCACGGGCTGTATGGAATCCGCCATTGACTCGGCGGGGAAGCCCCTAACCCAAGTGTGCCGCAAGGGTTGGAGTCTCCGAGTCTGATACGCCACAGGACATTTAACTCAGTGCATAATAATATACCCGGGTTGGCAAACCATGGTTTTAGGCAATGAGTCGCTTGAACTCAAGCCCTCTTCGGGGGACCACCTAACATCTCTGTATGCCCATTTTTAACCTTTTCTGTACATGCAACATTCTGAATGTCTAAAATCATGAAAGTCTGAAATATCTGTTAGTCTGAGTCTGATAAAAATCTGATTTCTGTACTAGTCTGTATCTGTTGTGGCATTTGTCTGAGTTGGTATCGTCATACCAAGACTTGCAAGTCCTATTTCTGAGCCATAGTGCATTTAGCACGATTTTTCATAGAAATAACGTTTCAGACCACCGAAGCATGTAGTTTACATTAAAGATGTCATGTTCCAAAACTCAAATCAAATCCATGGAAAACTTTCATCAAACATATGGTGGTCATGTGCATTTTGGCAAAACCATGCATTCTTTCATTACATGTATATTCAACATTCACAATCCTCTCTTTCGTGTTCAAAATCATATTCCAAAATAATTTATATTACGTGAAACATGGAAAACTTTACATTAAGAGAGGGGTTTCATGAAAATCATGCTCTAAATTCATATTTCAGGACAAACACATATATACGTATACATATAATTTTCAATCACTTTGGGGGAAAGCCAAAAGGCCAAAACAGTATCATTAAAACTTCTAAAACATGAGTATGTACATGAATTCGTAAACCCAATTCTTAAAACATGATTTCTATGCCCATGAGATGTTTAGGAAAACCCCACGTACCTTGTTCTCCAAGGATAATAGATGTTTCTTGAAGCTTGCGGATTGGTGATTCCGAATATGTAATTATCTTTGAAAACTTACGGTCGAATCTTGAACTATTTGGGTTTTTATTTTGAAATCCTAAGGAGAATTCTTGAGCAATTGTGAGGAAAGCATGTGTATTATGGTGTTTGAGGGATTAAATCCCGTGTTGGTGGTATATATAGGGGTGGAGGATGACCAAAATACCCCTAAGGAACAATTAAGGTCAAATCTGTCCCTCAGTTGACAGTTTGATAGGCTGGAGTAAATAGATTATAACGTTTTACCCATATAAACAAATTGGATGAAACCAACTGCATTTGAAAGAGTACTCAAATATCTTTCATTTTATATATTATAGCTCACACAGTTCATTATATAAAGGGAGTTATGATCGTTTGAAGTTGACCCTGAAATGCTGAAAAACTGGACAATAGGCTATGCGTTTTGCTACTGTTTTGAAATCCAAACGCAGCCTTATGCATTCTGAAAAATTCCAAAACTTATCCGAAATGTACTATGAGATTGATCGATCGTAACGCAACTTGAAAATCTAAAAATGAAGGTCGGGAAGGTCGAGAAGTTGTATCCCGAAGGTTGCCAGCTAAGAATGAGTCTAAGTCATTTCAACACTTAGAAAAATTTTAAAACTTAAGTCTAAAGCTCAGAAATTACAGTCTAATACATGCATGACTTTTACGGGGTGTTACATATATTGAGGTCGAAAGGATGACACGGGGTATGTTTAAAATATTTTTACTGTTACAAGCGTATATTTGATCCTTTTCTATTTAGAAAAATAGTATGAGAGGTGGATAAGAAGGAAAGGAAGTGTACAGCAGTGGTGAGGGGCTATGGGGTTGGTTGGGGGTGGGGTGAGGGTGGTGACCGGTGATGAGGTCTATACTGAAGGGTGGGGAGAACACAATCCATTTCGAATGCTACTCAAAATCATAAACTCACATAAAACACTTCCAAATGCTTCAAGGACTATGCCAACCATTCTCATAACTCTTAAATGATATAAAGCAACAACGGAGAAGGAAAAAATGGTCAAAACATAGAAAACTCTAAATTTCTGCGAGAGTTTTTGTTATATTATCCACCACTAAAATGCACGTTCATCCTCGAATGTAAAGATAAAGAAGGTAACAAAATTTACAAACAATTGAAAATATCATTGTAAACCTCATGCACGCACTCTCATGGGGAGTCACAACTATTGTACCGCCGATTTCGCTATAGTAACCAAAACCTCTCCATATTTTAAAGCTTATGGCCACAACTCTAGTATATGAAAGAAAATGTATAATCTCTTCATCTATTAAGTTGATTGAGATATTAATCATCTACTAAACTAATTAAGATTCTAAAACTTAAGAGCAGTTGTAAGTTGTTTTTTGACTTTAGAGGTGATGAATAATGACCCAAAGTTGTGGTATTATGACAATCCACTTGAGTTATTGTTTAGCTAGTTTTACTGATTTCATGAGTTACTATTTGGGGGCGATATTTGCAATGTTAAGCATCATTTCAGAAAAAAAATGTACGCCTATGTCATGAACCGAGCCAAGGCCCTGGCATACTATCAGAAGCATAATTTATATGTAATGCGAAAGATATAATGAAGTTTGAGAAATATCATAATTAAACTCTTGAAACCAGGTCATAACGACGCATTAATCAAATTCAGTCTACGAAGCTTCTACTAAATGAATAACTATCTAGGCAGAGACAAGGCACCCGACTAGAACATGAGCTAAAAGATAAGAACATATGAATAGAATGCCTTCCGGGAGGTGGATGGATCACCAATTCTGAAACTTTGGAAAGTGCAACCGCTGCAGTAGACCATAGGACTGAGCCTCAGAACCTTCATTATGTGACAATGTAGCTTCCCAAGGATGATCAATACTTTGAATGTATTAGTATGTCGAACTGTCAGATAAAATAGCACTTAAAATAACATTAGCATTAAACAATATAAATATCGTACAAATCATAACATGAGGTTACAGAACATCAATTTAACTTGTCGACATAAAATTTCAAAAAGCTGGTTTCTGAGACAGTTTCGATGTTCTTTAATTCTGAGCTAGATGGCATACTCGAAATAGTCTGAAAAACCCCTGGGGCTATGCAGGGTCTGACAATGACTCATCGGTTAAACCCCAAATCTGAGTCTGCCACAAGGATTGGAGTGTCTGGTCTGGTATACCAAATCATAAAGCAAGTATAAAATGATGATCTGTATTTCAAGACAGGATCAATCCCTTGTATGCAAAACACTGTTCCAAGCATTAAGTCTTATGACTCGTGCCTTCTTGGTTATCCACCTAACTCTCTATAAGCCCATATATTATCCTTATAAAACTACATCTTTCTTAAATAATGGTCTGTCATTTGAAATGGAATTTGACTATTTTATTATCGTCATACCAAGACTTTCAAGTCCCACAAGCCATATACATGTTCAGTTTTATCTATTACATGTCATGAATCATTTACATAAGGTATTTCAGAGGTCAAATAGTAAAGCTCTTCAAGTCAATAAGACCATTTAGGTAAAAGCATTTCCTTTTATGAATCAAGTAAAGGCGCTAGGAGAAAACTTACATGGTCTTATTTTATGTAATAACTCCTAGTTTGTTCTTATTTTTATGTTTTTATTTTAAATGATGCGAAAAGGTGGAAAATTTACATGGATTGCAATGCTTATAATCCAACGTCAAACTTGTTTCATTCTAGTGTCTCTTGCTTAAGTGTTTTAGGAAATATGGTGAATGCATAAAGGCATAGTTTTTCATCATCAAAAAAGGGAGAATTTATTGGTGTCTTAAAGTTTTGATATGACAAAATAAATGAAACATGTTCTTAACTCTGTTCCACTGATGTGGCAGAGTCGAGAGTGAAAGTCCACTGTATATGAAGACAAGAAGGTTGAATTAAAGAAGTAGATAAAATGGCACAGTAGATAACTTCTACTTAACTATCATGTGTATAAATGAAGCTATTGAGTTCGATTACAATACTTGAAGATAAAAGAGAGAGAGAGAGATTTAAAGAATGAGTTTTACTTCAACAAGGAGATCAACTTCAAGTAGGACTTCTACTCCATAGCAAAAACTAAAGAGTAAGGTGTTTCATGGGAGAGACAAGACACATCTAATGAAGGACTCTTTGGAGAGTAGTGTTTAAATAGAGGGAATGACTTGCACAGTCACCCACACACATACAAAGCAAAATGCAATTGGAAAATTGACTGAGCAATTCACAACTTGAAGAAACACTTAGTTGAACCTAGTTCTTGTACTTACAAAATAAGGTGTCTTAGTTTCTATGTATTAGGTTGGTTATTAAGGTGTAACATTAATGTAATTATAGTTTTAGTGAAGTATAAACTAAATTAGGATTATTGTCTTCAATTTTAGGAACTCAAAGACTTAGGAACACTTACCTTGGGAGGTTTGTGTGTTTTGAAGAAGCATGAATTAGAGTTTATAATTTCTAGATTACATAGTCTTGTAATTTGTTGTTTACTGAGGCTCAAAGTTGTTTAGTGAAATTTGGGATGAAATCATGTAGAGGTACAGTCCGTGCTTTTTTACACCTTTTTAAGTCGGGTTTTTTCCACATAAAAATTACAATCGCATTTACTTACTATTTTTGCATTATTGAAACACGTTAGGAAACCTGTTTCATTGATAGGAAACTGCTAAGCTAAAATAAGTAAATCAATAGGTCTAGTTCTCTGTGAATTGTTATATGAGCGAGGTTATCTCAAATCTATAAGTAAATCAATAGGTCTAGTACTCTATAAATTGGTATATAAGCGAGGTTATCTCAAATAAGGTTAGCACCTGAGATAAGATCATCATGATGAATTTCACACCACCTACTGGTCATAGTGAAGGACAATCAACCACTCGACCTCCACTCTTTGATGGTTCTTATTTCATTTGGTTGAAAGCTAGAATAAAAATATTTCTTCAAGTAGAAGATTATGAGTTGTGAGATAAGATCAATGATGCACCCAAAATTCCTATGAAAACAATTGAAGGAGAGCAATCTAGAAGGTTAGAAGTGAATTTACTGCTAAGAATCTTATATCATTAAGGAAAAATGTTAAGGCCAATAATATTCTAGTGTGTAGGGTAGGTCTTGCTGAGTATAATAGGGTATCCGATTGTATTACTACTAAAAAAAATATGAGATGCCTTGGAAAATGCACATGAGGGCACCACACAAGTGAGAAAATTTAGAATTTTCTTTCTATTCACTGAATATGAGGCCTTCAAAATGAACGAAAATGAATCACCGTATGAAATGATGACAAATTGACCTACTTGACTTATGAGTTGACATCTTTGGGAAAGGTTATTTCTACTAAGGAACAGGTGAAAAGTATTGAGGGTTCTACCTAAGGCTAAATGGGATGTCAAAGACACAACAATTACAGAAGCAAAGGACCTTACTAGGATGAACTGGATAAACTAGTAGGAAACTTGAAAACTTATGAAATGCAAACTAGATAAAGTCAAGAATGATGAGTTGCCTATGAGAAAACGCAAGCCTTGAAGGTGAACTTTGAGATAGTTTTTTAAAAAGAAAAAAGAAACAGGTATAAAGAATAGGTCCAATGATAATCCTGTTGGATGATACAATTGTGGTAAGCCTGATCATCAAATCAGGAATTGTCCTATCTAGGAAATTGAGTAGAGAAAAGATAGAGCTAAAAAAATAACAAAAAAAACCTAAGAAAAAAGAGAAAGAAGAGTATGCTATGGAAGATACTTGGGGATCAGATTCAGATAATGAGGATATTGATGAGACTACTCTTATGTCCATTAGAAATTCAGATATGGAAGAAAAAGATGAAACTTCTAAGGTAAGAGAAAAAAGAGGCAAGCGACATTGGTATTTGGACAATGCTTGCTCAAAACACATGACTGGAGTCTAGAAAAAAATTCTTTCACTCTCTAAAATTAATGGGGGAGGTGTATTATTTCCAGATGGCAAAAAGGTTACTATTACTTGAGTTGGAAAATTGGTGAATTTGAATCCAAAGCACTAGAAGATGTATAACTTGTGGAAGGACTAAAGGACAAATTGCTCAGCATATCACAATTGTGGGATAAAGGTAATGTGGTAACCTTTACTTCTGTAGGTTGTAAGGTCAAAATGATGGATACCAAGGAGGTTTTTCTTACATCTAGAAGACACAAAAATATGTATAAAGCTGATATCATGGGGATGCCTTTAACATGACTGACTTGTTTAAGTGCAATTGAAAATGATTCCCTACTTTGACATAAAAGACTTAGACATGCAAGTCTAGAGAAATTATTCAAACTAAACTCTAAGTACGGGGTGAATGGATTGCGCAAAACCAAGTTAAAAAAAGATAAGGTTTGTAGTGCTTGTGCAAGAAGAAAGCAGGTAAGATCTTCTTTCAAACCTAAGAACCATGTCAGTACAACTAAGTGCCTTGACCTGGTCCATATGGACCTTTGTTGACCAATGAGAGTTAAAAGAAGAGGAGGCAAAAGGAATGTTTCATCTTTATTGAAACCTCCTCCAAAAAAATCTTCTAAATATGCACCAAAAGCATTAGCCAAATCCACACCCTCCTCTCGCACTCCAAAGAAATAGGTCACTCCACCTGCTTCATCAACTCCTCAATCTTCCTCTCAATCTATTGCTACATTTAATCCTACCTTCCATCTCTTAATGACATAATCAAATTTCAAAAGCAAAAAAGTGGTGTGAGGTAGAGTTATTACTAGGTATGGAGACCTAAAATAGTTGTTCTTCTTACCAAAATTAGTGCACAAGGGTAGTCAACACTTTTCCTTCAAGGAACCACTCAACGAAGTCTAAGAAAGAGATGACTAAGTTCTATATCAATAGAAAATTTGATTACTCTGTATTTTTCTCTAATGTGCTTAGATTTCAAATTAAGCTTACTTGTGATGTTGTGGCCCGTATTTTGGATATTTCTTCTGGGGGTTAGAGTCATTATGTGAAGTATGGATGGCCCCCTCTCTATACCCTATACACAACCTTGAAAATCACTAGAAAGTTCTCATGCAGCCTACTCTTACTCACCATCCTAGAGTTGAAAAATGTAAAATATCTCCACTATATCAACTTTATTTTGATGTAGTCCATAAGATGATTCTCCAAAGAAAATAGAGAAGGACTGAGGTATATTTTTTGGATATGACCTTAATGGAGCTGCTGGATTTTGAGATCAAAATTGATCTCCCTAGGCTTGTTTTGAAACTATGATGCCCCGTAGTTTTCTTGACTTGATATTACTTCGTAGTATGTTTGGAGGGTCAACCTTCTGAAAATTTCCTAAGTGTCAAAAGGACTTATTCACATTTTGAACCCCTAACCTTTGATAATTTTCCTTTTGACCTTTTTGACCTTGAAAAGTTAATTTTTAAGTTGATTCATAATTGAGGAAGTTAATAGTATATCTCGGGTAAGTCTCAAAATTTTTGGACAGCGTTAGAGGTGCATTTGGATGTTGGAAGAAGTGGCCTGATGCAAAGTCGGCGCGCCGTGTCGATGAAGTAGTGTTGCTTCAAGTCCCTAATCAAAACCCTAGTCCCTACTTCCGTCTCTCATTCTCAAGTCCCCAATCAAAATCCTAGTCCCTAATCAAAACCCGCGTCGATGAAGCAGTGTTGCTTCAAGTCCCTACTTCCCTCTCTCTAATCACAACCCTAGTCCCTCCCCCATAGATCAAGAGTTCATCCTTGAAGTCAAGGATTTCAAGAACTTAAGTGTGATTCGAATTCCACTCTTCCTTCTGAGCAGTCTAAGGTACGTGAGGTTTCACTAAAACTACATGTGCATAACGAAATTGTTTCAACAATATTTAAACATTGTGAAATCATGAATTTTTGAAGAGGTTTTGGAACTTACATTACAATTTTGCTTTATGAATTCTTTAATGGTAAAATTGATTTGGTCTTGAGGCCTTTTCCCCAAATTTGATTTATAACCATGTATAAGTATATATATATATATATATATATATGTATGTGTTTGATGAGTTCAAATGATGAATTGAGAACATGATCTATTATAAATCCCTCTCTTGTTTGCAAGTTTCTTGTTTTCATAAGTTATGATTTATTCGAAATGCATTGTTGGAACTATGATATAAATGTCTTGATTTTATTTATGATTTGATTATGGTTTTGAATTGAAGAGGGGGTGTTTTACTTGGTGTTAAAGGTTAAAGATGTTTATTAAGAAGATTGCATGTTTTTGTCACAAGTTTAATGACTACTACATATTTGTTGAAATGCTAAAAAGAATGATTTTTTACATAATTTGACAAATTCTTTGAAGTATGAATCTTCTTGAATTGTTTGATGTATAGTGGTCATACTTACAGGATTTGAGGCTCAGTCTAGAGGTTTTGCTAAGTCGTAGACTGAAGAGAAGTGTGTGTAGTTGGTAAGCCTTCTTTATTTCGAAAGGCCTATTTCTTTTCAGTTAGTTGTTATTTTACTTAGTTTTGATCCACTGGGGGCCTTGTCCCAGATTTATACAAGTTATTGACGTCTTATGTAGTAAGGATTTCGCAGATGAGAAAGATGTTGTTTAGATGTTGAAAACTTATTGTATGTATTGTCGAGCCGATTTTAGATTTATGACCATGATTCCGTTTATTATAATTCCACATCTTTTATTTATTATTCGAGCATTGTGCATGATTACTAGATGTAGAAGAGTGCTTGAGCCTCCATGGTTCGGGGTGCTTGTCACGGCCAGGGCCCCGGCTCGGGTCGTGATAGAAACACATGAATTGAGTGCCTCATTAGGATAAAATGGTCATTACTTGGATTATAGGTACTAGCTTGGGGAAATATTTAAGGAGTTTGATATTCCAATTCTAGTTTGGGAATATCATACCACCAAAGATGTTATTGGCAGGGTTCGTTACTCCTCTCTTCTTGAGTCAATGAGACGCGCAAACACTCCACTTCAATTGGCTCAAAATGCATTGGAAGAGAAAATTAAAGAACTGGACGAAGCTAGGGTTAATCATGCTTAGGACACTTCTATACTTAGAGCTAGAATTACTGAACTTAAGAATTAACCTGCTCAGGAGAGGGCTACTAATGCTACTACTATTCATCGTTTGACACAACTGATATCACCTCCTCCTTCTGCATAATTAGTTTCCTCTCTTAGCTCCCTAGGATCTCTTGTTTTTGTCTCCTTCCCTCCTATGCTCAGTTGTGTTTCTTTTCGTTTGGTATGTTTCTTAGAAATGTGATGATCATATTTTGGAAATAAATGTAATGAAATCTTAGTTTGTTTGAATGTTTTCTATTACATCCTTGTTTATTGCACTTTAATTTTGATTGATAAGTTCTGATTGTCTTGATGATAGCCCCAGCGTCCATGAGTAGCTTAACTCCTGTTTTTTCTTCTTTCTATGTTTTGTTTTTCAATGACTCCAAAAGAGGTAAAATTCACCTAGATTGTACAATGCTTATAACCCAACGTCTAACCAGTTTCATTCTTGTGTCTCTTGCTTAAATCTTTTAGGAAATATGGTGTATGCCTAGAGGCATGGTTTGTCATCATAAAAAAGGGGGAATTTATTGGTGTCTTGAAGTTTTGATGAATGAAAAAAAAAAGAGTGAAATATATTGTTAACTCTGTTCCACTGATGCGGCATAGTCGAGAGTGAAAGTCCACTGTATATGAAGACAAGAGGATTGAATTAAAGAAGTAGATAGATAACTTCAAATTAACTATCACGTGTGTAGATGAAGATATTGAGTTTGATTACAGTACTTGAAGATAAGAGAGCGATATATTGATTTGAAGAAGGAGTTCTACTTCAACAAGGAGATCAACTTCAAGTAGGACTTCTACTTCACAACAAACACTAAAGAGTAGGGAGTTTCACAGGAGATAGAAGACAAATCTAATGAAGGACTCTTTGGAGAGTCGTGTATAAATAGAGGGAGTGACTTGCACAGTCACTCACACACTACAAAGAAAAAGGCAATTGAAAAATTGATTGAGCAGTTCATGGCTTGAAGAAACATGTAGTTGAACCTAGTTCTTCTACTTAGAAAATAAGGTGTCGTAGTTTCTATGTATTAGATTGGTTATTGAGTTGTAACACTGATGTAATTCTAGTTTTAGTGAAGTATAAACTGAAGTAGGATTGTTGTCTTCAAGTTTGGGAACTTGAATACTTGGAAACACTTACTTTGAGAGGTTTGTGTATTTTGATGAAGTAGGGGTTAGAGTTTATAATTCCTAGATTACATAGTCTTGTAATTTGTTGTTTGTTGAGGCTTAAAGTTGTTTAGTGAAGTTAGGGGTGAAATCATATAGAGGTACAAGTCATGATTTTTTACATCATTTTGAGCTGGATGTTTTCATGTAAAAATTGCTGTCTTTTTTTCTTACTGTTTTAGCATTATTGAAACACGTTAGGCAACTTGTTTCATTGATGGGAAACTGTTAAACTAAACTATGTAAATTTGTAGGTCTAGTACCCTATCAAGGACTGTGTCAAATATTCCCATAACTCTTAAATGATATAAAGCAACAACGAAGAAAGACAAAATGGTCAAAACTTAAAAAAATCTAAAAATTACTACAAGGGTTGTTACATTGTCCATCACTAAAATACACATTCGTCCTCGAGCATAAATCTAAACAAGGTACCAAGCAATTGAAAATATAATCCCAAACATAATACAAGAACTCTCACGGGGAGTCACAATTATAGTACCACCGGTTTCACTATAATAACTAAAAACTTTTCATATTTTAACTCTTATGGCCGCAAGTCTAGTACCTAAAGCTAAATTTATAATGTCTGCATCTATTAAGTGATTGAGATTTTAATCACTACTAAACTAATTAAGATTCTAAAACTTAAGAGCCATTGTAAGTTGTTTTTTGACTTTAGAGCTGAATAATGACCCAAAGTTGCAGTATTGCGACAATTCAGTTGAGTTATCAGTTAACTAGTTTTACTGATTTCTTGAGTTACTAGTTGGAGGTCGATATTTGCAATGTTACGCATCATTTCAAAAAAGAAAAAACAAAAAAACTCCACGCCTACTTGACTATTCCTAACACCTATATCCTATTGTCGTTAGTCGATAGGGAAATGCATGTGATTTCTCTTTCACATCACTGAGTAAGACTAATGGGTATATTATTATCCATATCAGTGAATTGTTCCCCCTTTCTCAGTAGAGCTCACAAACAAGCTCTAATTTTCTTATTGTGTACATAAATTTCCTATTTCTGGTTCACCTTATCTACCACAAAATGTATTTGAGAATTGGGCAACAACAACATACCCAGTATATTTCCACAACCAGGCGTATGGGGAGGATAAAATATACGCAGTCCATACCACTACCTCAGATGAAGTAGAGAATTGGGCAGGTAATAAAATAATTAAGAGCAAGAAAAGATAAATAACTCACTGGGGAAATCGATATTAAGTTATATTAACTTCAAACGTCTTCCTTCATATCCAACCACAATCTATATACAATGAGTTTAGTTACCTATGAATTGGTTATAAACGAAAGATTTCATGAATAGACAAAGGTCCAATGATTAAATTAAGAAACCTAAGTGTAGAAGTTATATCTCTTCCCTCTGAAATTACGCAAGCCCTCTCACCCCCCCCCCCCCCCCCCCCCCCCTCTCCTCAAAAATGACTAAAGGGAAGTATTTATAGAGCTATAAAAGGGTCAGGGTTAGATCCGGTTCGTTCCAAATGATCCATAACAAACTTGGACTGGAATTGCATTGATACGCACACCAAGCCTTTTGGAAAGCAACTTTGCTGAGACGAGTTGAGGGTAAAAAAATATGCTACGGACCCCCTTAGTGCATTTCCCCTGTCTTCTCCTCGTTTCACTTCCCTTAAGATTCCGTCCAGAACTAACACCTTTGGACTTGCTCTGAATCATCTTTCTTTTGGCTCCTTTTCAGACTTCAAGGCTCAATTATGCTCCAAATCCATGCAAAAAACAATTATTCTTCATCCTACACATCAAGACAAGTAACGTAAGTGTAATTCATATGAAGAAGCTCAAAATCATACTAAAAAGAGGTAAAATGTGAGGCAACGATGGTATAAATGTATGACATTTGGCCGCACATCAACACCCCACACTTAAACTCTTGCTTGTCCTCGAATACGCTCTACAAACATAACTACAACTTTTTATTCTTAATTGAACTAGTTCACTCAAATTAAGAACACCATAACTACAAATGTCACGCTTCTCTTCAACTTTGTATCCTTTCTTTAAATTAATACTCACAACAACCTTCCCGAGATAACCCAACCTCAAGAACAGACTCAAGTAAGCATGCACGAAAACTTAGTGAGGTTACGACATAGAAGATCAATCATACAAGCATATTGTACCAAACATGTGCCTTCGCGCCAAAGAAATGCCCCTCACTCACCTAATAACATTCAAACACGGGCATACAAAGCATCAAACTCTCATTCTCACATAGAAATTTACTTGCGATAAAGGTGAACATACGCTTGCCTTTAGGGTACTTGCTTTACCAATTCAACAGTCTATATTTGTGATCAAGTAGGTCTTAATTTGTTTGTTATGCTAGGATAAGAGAGTTGGGAAAAAAAGGCTAAGGAACGAGTAGGAACATTTTGGCTAAAGTAATGACTACCTCTCCAGGAACTTTTAATACATCAGTTTTGCGATTTAGCACTTTAAACCTTCAACTAACTATTTTTCATTCTGGTAGTAGCAGAATATTTTCCATCAAAATAGGAAAATGACTCCTCACAAAGTGAGTCATTTTTCATATAACTATATTTTTCATTTCAGTTGCTCCAACTATCATTGAGACACTTCTACTAATCTTTAGTATTCAAAAAATTCATCCAGAAACTCTCTAGGTTGCTAATATTATTATTAATGTTCTAATATATATATATATACACATACATACATATATTCCATGGAAAATGACTTTTATCATACAAAACGCACTCCCAGTCATTTTGGACTAGAAAATGCTTTGTAGAAAATTACTTATAGATGATTTTCAGTAAGTTGATAATGTAAACTTTCAAATTGTTAAGGTAAAAAAATTAAATCCTAATACAAATTAATGTAAAACAAAGCATGTATTCGACCATTTTTATCGGAAGAAGAATCAAACAATGTTCTATAAAACTAGAATGAGTAAAAGGATTTACCTCTGGATTAGGATTTTATTTGTATATTTACCTCTGCTATTTTGTAGCATGCCGAAATAGAATATCATGTATGCTTTAAAAAGTTTCATACACAAGATGAATTCCCTGCAATCTCTCCAGCTTAGGAACGTCTTTCAATCTCTTGGGAGTCTCCTTTAGCTTTGGACAGTCGTGGATACCAAGACCTTTAATCAGAGGCATGGAACTTGTGGCTAAATGCCAACTGTCTAGTTTCGGAAGATCATCAAGACGGAGAAACTCCAGCTGGCAAAAACTGTTATCATTGCAGGTAATATCTCGTCCTCCATAAGCTGCTACGAAGTCAAGATTCCTTAGGTTTGGCAACTTTCCTAGAATAGGCATCGGATCATCCATCAAATTCGAATACTGAAGGACTAGCATTGTGATTGAATCTAGTAATGGACCCGAGGAAGGTAGTTTCTTTATTCCCCCATCTAACCACAATTTGTGGAGATGTTGACAAGGACTAAGAAATTCAAGGTCTGGGAATGATTCATCGGGTTTACAAGACAACACGAGAGTGCTAAGGTTTTGCAAGCTGCTAATGTTGTTTAGGGAGTAAGATTCCTTAATATCATACATGCTTAATTTTCGAAGATTGACTAAACCAACAGGATCTTCATCTTTCCACTGGTCACAAGAAATGCCTTCAAGAACTTGAAGACTCGCGAGTTTGCTAACACGTTTCAGAGGTTTTGAATACGGAGCTACTAAATGTCTAAGATTTATGAGGTCAACAGTCTCGGGGGGCAGTTGGCATAACTGTCCATAATCATTGACATGAATTGTCTGTAAATTCTTGAGTTTGCCAATGGAGGAGGGGAGAGTAGAGATATCTGTGACGCGTAAGAACTTGAGTTGGGACAAACTTCCTATAACATCAGGTAATTCATCACTAACAGAATGATTCTCCAAGTATAACACATATAAATGTTGGAACACTTTATGGAACTTCATAAGATTCGTGTTACTAAAATCTGGATGAAGGAACATAACTGACCTCAACTTCGTTTTCGAAAGATCAAGTGAGAGGTACTTTTGTGCTTCACCATGAATGGCATGTCTGAGACATAAGGGTGGTATGGAGTGATTTATTGGATCATAAATGCCAAAGAAATTTATCTCCAATGCTTTTTTTACGACAAGATCCCTAAGTAGACCATGAATCCTACATTCAGTAACTTTTCCCCAAAAAGTATGTCTCACTTGTATCAAGTTTCGTCTTATCAGCTCATTCAAGAAGCCTTCAGCGACATCTTCCATTCTTGTTTCTCCTCTTGTTACTAATCCTTCAGCCATCCACAACCATATTATGTTATCAGAATGGACCACTTGATTTTCTGGAAAAGTACCAAAGTAAAGAAAACACTGCCTGAGTTCAGTTGGCAAATCATTGTAGCTCAATGACAGGATGTGGGAGATTTGACTAGTGCCGGCCTCTGTAATGTTATGCCAAAGGTGGTCCTTGACCTGTTGCCATTCTTCTAGGTCTTTTTTATGCGAAAGTAGTCCGCTTAATACAACAATCGCAAGAGGTAAGCCTCCACATTTGTCCACCATATCCCTAGCTAGCCTTTCCATTGCTGGGGCCATTGTCCGATTATCAAGTAGTTTCCTGCAAAAGAGGTCCCAACTCTCTGCTTTGCTTAGGAAATGAAGTCTGTGGGCAAAATCTTTGTCATCTGCTCTTTCAGAAACATCCTCCTTGCGTGTTGTAATAATCACTCTGCTGCCCTTCTTGTCATCCGGAAAGGCTCTTTTCAAACTTTCCCATGCTTCTCTCTTCCAGACATCATCAATCACCAAAAGGTATTTGCGGTCCTTCAATTGATCACGAAGGTGTATTTGTAGATCTCGTTCTGTCATCCTCTCCAACAGATCTATAGTTTCCTTGTTGCAACCTCGGATGGATTTTATGATATCCATAAGGAGATCCATGGTGTTGTACTCTTGAGAAACACATATCCAAGCACGTGTTTTGAAGGTAGACACTATATCAGGACTAGTGTAGATGTTTCTTGCAAGAGTGGTCTTGCCTAATCCACCCATGCCATAAATGGAGATGACGCATCGACGAGGCTCTTCTTTAAGAAGTTCATCTATCAATCTTTGTACAGCATCCTGATTGCCAACAAAAGTGAGATCTTGATCATCCACAAAGGAGTCAGTTATCCTCAATTTTCTATCCCTGGCAGACTGATTGTTTGGAAGATTACTTGGCCCTTCTCCTGCATTGTTGATGTTTCTGATAACATAAGTGTCTCGCTCACGAGCTATCGCCTCGAGTCGCTGCCTAAGTGATTCGATCTCCTTGCCGACATTGTAGAGTTTGGTCTCCTTTCTACATTTGCAAGTGCAAGACTTAAGACGACTAGCACATCCATGGTCCTCGCGTTGATCTCCTGCCATGGAGTAAGTCTCCAGTATAGCAACAGCTTCATTAGCAATGTTCCTAATGTCAAACACATCGTGTAGAACCATAGGATCTTTAACTTGCTGGTCTTCTGCATATTTGAGGAATGTCAGCATCTTGATCAGTTGAGATTGAAGCCAGAACACATTTCCTTTCAGATTTAAACGCACGTTAGCTTCTTGTATGAGAAAATCACCCAGCTTTTGAACTGCAAATGACACAATGGCATCAACCATCTTCAGATAGAGACAACTTCTTGAGTGTGGTGTTACAGAAATATTTGCACTAGGCTTATAAGGTCGTTTTCTATTTTGCCTCTTATTAAAGTTGGCTGCTAATTGCTGCCAGAAAGAAGTTTGATGCAGAGCTAGCAAGTAGGAGGGGGAGTAAATGTTAGTAAGTTTCTTGCTGTCATTTAACTACTACTGTATCATATTGTTTGTTATTGTTTCTGTTTCTTCTCCATTGTTTTCAACATGAATTTTTCACTACTGTAATTATTTTACATTTATTAAGCGTTGATGTACTTTACTTGAGTCGAGGCCTATCAAAAAGTATTTCTATACCTTTTCAAGATAGGGATAGATTGAGTACACACATCAACTTCTTTACACTGGTATGTTTATTGTTGTAGATCTCATAAAAGTGAGAACAATCAACGTGGTCCACTTTCTTTTTATTAATTTTTTTTAGAAAAAAGAAGTGGTTGAATATATGCTGTTACATTTACAATTAGAAATAGTTTAAATATATCAATCATTATACTTCTGATCCACATATGCCTCTCAATGACATATGCTATGCTCCAAGACATAAATTTAGTGATATAAGTTATGCTTCAAGGTGAGTAAGATACTACATAATTTAAATGAATAACAGAATTTATCAAAGTATTATAAAATGGTTTGAAATGCAATCTCATCCATAATCCATGTGATGATTTTATTTATCTATCTAACTTCATCTTTTATGTTGTCCGATAACTTAATAACTTCTTAAGAGCTGGAAAAAGAGGGTTGATAGAACATTTGTTGGAGTACAACTTGGAAAATGAGAGAAAGAGACATTATTACACTCATAAAAATGAGAACAATCAACGTGGTCCACTTCTTTTTATTATTTTGTAAAGAAAAGGGTGGTTGAATATATTCTATTACTCTTACTATTAGAAATAGTTAAAATCTACCAATCATTGTACTTCTGATGCAATTATACCCCTCAATGACACACATTCTGCTCCAGGACATAAGTTTATAAGTGGTACAAGTTATGCTTCAATGCATAAGTTCACTGATATAAGTCTTGCATGAGAGTACGATACTGCACGCATAAATGAATTACAGAATTAATCTAAGTAATATAAAGTAGTTTGAAATGCAATCTCATCCATAATCCATGTGATTTTATTTATCTATCTAACTTCATCTTTTATGTTGTCCAATAACTTAATTAACTTCTTAAGAGCTGGAAAAAGAGGGTTGATAGAAGATGGGCGTAATACATAAACATCATCTTTAACTTGTCTTCAAATCACACCTATAACCTCTAATTTTATGTACGCACAAGTAGGCACTTCAACTTGTATAAAGTTGAACAAGTAGGCACATATGTCCTATATGGTGTTCGACGAGCCCAATTCTTGTCTTACACGGCGTCCTACATGTATTATGCCACATAGGACATATGTGTCTGCTTGTTCAAATTTATACAATTTTAAATGTTTACTTGTGCACACCGAAAGTTGGAAGATATAGATATGATCTGAAGTCAAGTTAATTAAAGGGCTTGTTTATGTATTATTCCCCGAAGATATATTGGAATACAACTTGGAAAATGAGAGAAAGAGACCTACACTCATAAAAGTGTGAACAATCAATGTGGTCCACTTATGTGATTAAAGTTGAGAAAAAAACGAAACATGACCATGTGGTCTGTGGAAAAAAGAATTACGATTAGATAAGGCAAGAGATAGTGAAAATTCCCACTTTAAAAAGGGACAAAGATGCTAGCTAAGCCAAGGGTTTCATAATCCAGTAGGATATTGAAACGCTTGTATGAGAGAGATTTGAATCATATAACATCTCTAACGCTGGCTACTGCATATCGAACGGATCGAGAGAATTACACTTAACGATTTGATTTACCGCTTATTAGTGATTAACTTTTGAATATATTAAGGGGTAACTACATATTATAGCAAGCATAGACGACTAATTATTCTATTTCGCCTATTTTTTAATTAATTATAATTAATAAAACTTTTTTAACTATTAATTATTCCTAATTACAATTCATAATCTCTCATGTATTTTCTCTTTCTTTTTTCTTTTTTAAATTTTTTTCTTTTTTCGTTTTTTTATTTTTTTCCTTTTCATTTTTCTCCTTTTTTTCATTTTTTTTGTATTTTTTCTGTATTTTCTTTACTCTTTTTTTTTTCTATTTTTTTAATCTTTTCTCCTTTTTTTCTTTTTTCCTTTTCAGTTTTTCTCCTTCTTTTCATTTGTGCGAAGTATAAAATGCAAATATAAATACGAACTATAACATACAAATATAAGCGCGAACTATATAAAATACAAAAATAATTGCGAACTATAACATACAAATACAAGTGCAAACTATAAAATACAAATACAAATGTGAACTATAACATACAAATACAAATACGGACTATCATTTGTAATTTTTAATTATTGAAAAGAAACGATTGATTTTCTTTCTACGAATACTTGTTTGTATTTATTGATACGAGTTGTATTTATTGATACAAATTATTACAATTCAAATTTTATACAAATACAATATATAAAAATATATATTGTATTTGTAAAATCATTTATTTTATTTATTTGTAATTGTATTTGTATCAAGTGATATTTGTTTATTTACAAATATGAATGATAATTTTGATATACAAATGCAAAATGGTACACTTATATCAAATGATACATTACATATTTATACATTTTAGAATCAAGAAAATACAATTGATGAATTTACTTGTTTGTATAAACATACAAATGATAAATTGTACATAGTCATGGCTAAATACAATATGCAATTAACTTACAAATACATGACGACAATGAAACACAAGTGCGAATTATATCAACGATAAAAATATAATTATAATCCAAATATAATCTAAGTATACAAACACAATAAAACCATAATATAAATATAATCCAATATAATATCTAGTCAATTATAAAATATAAATACAAAATGGTTTTTTAAAATACAAGTGCGAATTATATAAACTATAAATGATGGTGCAAATTAACAAATACAAATACAAGTGCGAACTATAAAATACAAATACAATGCAAACTATAAAATATACATACAAGCGTGCACTTTAAAATAAAAATATAAATACAGTTGTATCAATGAATACAAAAATATAAATAATGATATGACTACAAATACGATAAATAATTATTGTATTTACGTTATCATGCATCACTTGTACATAATTAGTCATATTTTTTGAAAATACAAAAAATATAAAATAGAACAAAAAAATGATAAAGAAAATAAGTACAAAAAGAAAACAAAAAAATCGAAGAAGGAAAGAAAAGATGAAAGACAAATAGAAGTTAGAGATTAAAGAGAGAAAAAAAAAGAAAAAAAAAACAAAAAGAAAGAAATGAAAAAAATAAAAAAATAAAAAAGAAGAAAGAAAAACGGGGAAAACACGAAAAAGAAAAAAATAAAAAAAATAAAAAAAATAATGGTGGTGTTTTTGGCGAGACTAAATATGTAGTGTATTTATATTTTTTACGAATACAGACCACAGAATAAAAGTGAATACAGCAGCTATGAACCGAATACAACGGCTATAAATAGTGATTATGTAAAATGTGACAATGGAAGGTGGATTTATAACAAAGTGCCGCTATTTATGAAAAATCCCCATATATTAATCTGTTTTCAAACTAATAAGATATTGGTTGGTTCGGTTAAACAATTATGAGAAGGTTTTCTGCTGGTGTATCAACTAATCTCCATGGTAGCTTTTTATTTTCAATGAAATTTACCTACCTTACCAGAAAAAGGTCTTTTTTCATAGTGTTAAATGCATTGACAAGGAAAATAGTAGTACTAAATATATACTTGATCTTTATTGCCCATAGAGATCTTGAATACGATAATTTTACATAGATACATTATAGAAAATACACATGAGGCGGAAGACACTAATTAGTGCACAGAGAAGCGGAAACGTTACTAGAAAATTGTTTTCTATCTCCTTGCATGTAACAACTATAGTTGTGCTTTTTAGTTTTTTTTCAGTGTTTTGATTATTTTACTCTTTTTTATAGTTTATTATGCTATTTATGAGTTATGGGGATGACTGGCCTAGTTCCCGAAGCATTAAGGAGTTTTTTGAATGAGTTTAAGACTTTTTAGAGGTTTTGAAAGTGATTGATTTGATTTTGATCAATATTTTGTAATCAAGTGTAGAATGGTGATTCTGTTTTTTTTATTAGATCCGAAATGTCAATTTTGATTTAGTAGCATAGTTTGTTCAGGTCTAAAACCTTTATATATAGTTTTGACCTATTGGTGAGAAACTAGTTAAAATAGCTTAAGAGGGGTCCCGGGGGTTAACTTGTTGAAAATGACCTATTTTTGTAAATTCAATAATTTTATTGAGTTCAAAACGTCAAAATTAGCCTAGTAGAATAGTCAGATAATATATGTGGGATCCTGAATAAATGCCGAGAGTTTGTTTGAAGATTTTGAGATCATGTCCCTTCAGCAATTTTGTTGATATCTGATACAGCCTAAAACCTTCTTCATGTTCGTGAGTAAGGAAACTATTTGTCATTGTGATTGCGGTGGTGGGATCGTGTTCGCAAAGGGCATGGAATCTTAGTCATCGTAAATGCAAGGGGCGGACCGCGTTCGCGAAGAGTTAGCAATTGGAGTTTGGGTTGATTAGTAATAATGATCACCATGGATCGCCCACGATCGTGAAGATTTGGTTTGGGCCGAGTCCCCAACACGACATAAGTGACCGCATCCAGGAAGAGCAAATGAAACATGGACAAAATTTAAACCATTTTTCTAGTTCAAAACCCCATTTTTACCATTTTTAGACATTTTGAGAGCTCCATTCTTAGTGATTTCAAAGGGGGGTTTCATCAATCTCGTGTGGGTAAATTCTAAACTCCCATTTCAATCATTTTATAGTGATTTCATCTTTAAAGCAACTTCAAATCTTTGATTTTAAACTTGACTTCTAGAATTTTTACCCGATAAAGTATAAAATTATTTTTTCTTCTATTTTAAGTCTGATTTCAACTTTTAAGTTAGGTGTTCAGATTTCGAACCCTCTTAGTATGGGTAACATTATTCTTAAGTAAAATTTTAGTTTTACCACTTTTAATTCTGAGTCAGCTTTTGAACTATTTTTGGACCAGAAATGAAAGAAACTAATATAGATATTCTTAGACTCCTTTAAACGTGTAGATTATAGTTTTGATAGATTAGATTCATTTCAAATCCTCTTATAAAGGAAAAGCTTCATGTTGAAGGGTCCAAACTTGTGTTTCAGCTTTTTGAGGTAGGTTATATCTTAAGTTTTTTCATGTTGGGTAGTTCACTATTTTTGTAAAGTATGGTATGAGTTGGGTATTTCATCATGAGGTGTATATTTTGAGTTAATTATTTTATCATGTTGCCCGTGTGGGGTCTACATTAGTATATGGTTGACTTGAGATATCATTGTTCTTGTGATGCCTGTATGGACTTATGTACATATTATATTAGAGAGGTAATTATTGTTGTATACCTAAGTGGGGGTTGACATTGGTGTTGTTTGAACATTAATTGTCTTTATTAATATTGTGACGCCCAAGTGGGAGCTTGACTTGATATATTTTTGTTATCTTACACGATTATTCATTACTTGGTTCCATATAATGGTTTATATCATGATATTTACAAAACTAAAGTAAATTGACTTTACAACTATAATTCAATTATCACCTACTCTAGAAACATCAGGGTCTATCAGTACTATGTATGTTCAAGTAAGCACACATAACCTTTAGATTCTCCTTCACTATACCCACTGCGGGGATACACTACGCCTTCTGCCTATTAAATCATTAACCCTTCAACTTCCATCTTAAACCATAAGTTATCACCATGGTTGCTCCACCACCTAGCACTCTCATCTACCCCTCCCCCCTACTCACTTAGCACGAACGAATACATACTAGCTATGATAGAAACACAACATCGGATTTAGCAATATAGTTCTCATTAATATATCCCTAGATTATTAGTTTTATCCAACCAAGCACATTGTCGCAGACCTAAGCATTAAATCTCCTATCCATCTACATTATGGATGCATTTTTGACATAGGTATGTACTACTTAATTAAACCTAGCCTACCTGAATTTCAAGCAGCTGCTTCAGAGGCATGGATGCGAACTTTTGCGTGAACAATGAGTTTTACCTTGTTCAAACATACCCTTTCCTCTCCATGTCTCGAAAGTTTTGAGGCAACCTTGTTTTTTTTTTAAATGAAGCCTTGTCCTATTTGCAACTGGAGAGAGAAAGAAATAAAGGTGTCATTATAGCGGTAAGTAGGCCACTACCACAGCACCTCTATAGTGGAATGACGTTAGTCCACTCCAAAATTTCAAATTTTAAATTTATTCAACTATGTCTTTTATGCAACTATTTTAAGGATATTTACAAAGTTCATATACCCCTGAGCCCTTTGAACAAGGTGATTTTAGTAACGACAGAATGGCTCGTTACACAAGGTGATCAAGTGAACTCTTCCAAAGTCTTCTTTATTTCGTCCATATCGTACACCAATTTCCACTAAATCCACTACAAAAGTCCAACTTCCACTCCCTCTAGATCCTCCTCTAAGTGTAAACCACCTCCCAAATCTCGTGCCTCAAAATGGGTCGCTCGACCTATTTCACCTGAGCACTCAGACTCTGAACCCACAGAGGATGATGTGCATGTGCAAGTAGACCCTTTAGTATGACTGATCCATAATTATTGCACATCCTTTACTTTCAAAAAAGGTATATAATTCGAGGCAGGTTGTTACTGGTTTTAGTGGACCTGAGATGACAACACTACTTGAAAAATTGGAATTCATAGAATGGTCTTCCTCTTTGTTCAAGGTGACATTCAAAGAAAATTTGATGGTCTGAAGTCATTCAATTCTATACAAATGGATTTGAGAATGTGTCACTATTTTCTACTACTATGCGAGTCGTCTCTATACACCTAGTGGCTAAAGATATTTCTAAGATTCTCAATGTTCCCACAAGAGGATGGGATCATATTGTATACATATAAAATTTAACGGATTAAATTCATACAAAATTTGAATTTAATTCACGATCATCTAGGTTAATTAATCAATCTGGGCCTTACAAACTAGTTGATCCATTTTATCAAATTCAAGTCCAAGGTCTATTATACCTTGGATCCCAAACCCATTCCATGTGTCAGGGTGACTTGGTGTCCCCATCAAATTCAAGACCAACGAGACAACGCCACATGTGCATATGATGTGAAAATCTCATTCAATTTCAAGTATCGGTTAAAAGTTGCCAAGTGTCTAAATGACATATTTCGGTCAATCACAAGCAACCCGGCCTACTCTTTATAACTATAAATAGGGGGTAACATAACATTCTAGGAAGATTTGGAAAGAGGACTTTGACAAGAATTGGGAGCATCAACATTATTTCAAAGAAACAAAATATTTTTTGATATTCCTGAAGATTGAAATATATCTCTAGGTGTCCAAACTATCCAACAATTTAATAAACATGCTACTGAAGGCCCTTATATCATTTCTAAGTTTAGGAGAAAAGAATCAAGAGAGTTAAGGAATTGTACTCACAATATTCATCAATAAAAAACACTTTTTTTCTTTTATTTATCTTTGGTTGCAGTTAATTTTTTACGCTTTGAAAATTTGTTGTGAACAAATTTCGGCATGCCTAGTGGGACCATTATTGCTCTTCATGTATGTCTTCCTACTGCAAATTGGAAGCTACAAATTGAACTATTACAATGGACTTCAAAAAAAAATGATGTTACATGGAAGGGCTCTACTGTCGCATCTGCTGACCTCGGTCGTGTTGGACCGGCTACTCGCCGAAAGTTCAAGGTTAATATTTTGGATAAATCTAAATACTTCACTTCTTTGGAGGTGGTAAAAAATAACAAGTCTCATATAGAGGCTGTTGGGGGCAATCTTGAATCCATTTTCTTTGGTGAACTTTCTCTAACCGGATCCAACTTTGGTGAACCTAAAGATTCAGTGGATTCTCAAATTTCAACGAAGGTCAATGCCTTAATGGATGACTCAACTGACATGGACGAGAAGTTCACAATGATAAATCAAACCATTGAAGCCCTAAAAAATCCAATTAACGACAAGAATCTTTATATCACACAAATCATGAAAGAATTGAAGGCTTGTGAACCAGGAGAGTTGAGTCACATACCTACTTATCCACTTGAGTTTACTCCACAGATCAAGGATGTTGAGGAATTACCTGCTAAGTCTAAATTTCAAAAGGAGAAACAATCTATTTCAGTTGTAGCTTTATCTGTCCAACAGTTGCAAGATGTGATAAATAACACCATAAGGGCTCAATAGGGTGGAGCACCACAGATTTTGTTGTATTACTCCAACACTTACCAAAGACAAATTGATTGTCTATCTATGCCAATGAGATATCAGCCACCAAAGTTGATGCAATTTCGTGGCATGGGAAACCTGAGACAACACATTATCTATTTTGTTGAAACATGTACCAACTCTGAACACATGATGATCTCTTGGTAAAACAGTTTGTTTGTTCAATAAAGGGGAATGCATTTGACAAGTATATTGACCTAGAGCATGTATGAACTGATAGTTAGGAGCAACTCAAAAAGAAATTTCTCAATTGATTTTACAGTACTCGATGAACTGTGAGCATAATAGAGTTGACTGGGACTAAGCAAAGAAAGGAAGAACTTGTAATGGATTACATTAATCGATAGAGATCATTAGTTTTGGACTACAAAGACCATTTTTCTGAAATATCTGTGATAGAAATGAGTATTCAAGGAATGCATTGGGGACTTCTATACATACTATAAGGAATCAAACCACGGATATTTGAAGAACTTGTTATATGAACACTCGATATGGAGTTGAGCATCGCACGTCATAGGAAGGCATTCCCTTTTATTGACCCGATGAGTGAAAGAAGGGATTTCAAGAAAGGTATGACCTTAAAAACTATAGAGTTTATGGTAGTGAAAGCAACTCCTGTAACGGTCACACCTAATCAAAAGGTGAAGGAAAATAAAGCCTCGAGGCAATATCAAAGATAATATAAATGTCATCCAACCTTGAAAGAGTTAGAAGCTAAGGTTTATCCATTTCTAGATTCAAATATACCTATGATACTGAATAAATTGCTAGTTAATAAAATCATTGATCTTCCTGAATCAAAACAGCCGAAGGAAATTAATAAGTTCAATGATCCCAAGTACTATAGTTTTCATCGCGTCATTGGTCACCCAATGGGAAAGTTCTTTATCTAGAAAGAGAAAATCATGATGCTGGTAAGTGAAGGAAAAATCATCATCGACATGGATGAAATAGTAGAAGAAAATCACGCTAGTATTATACCTGAGAAGAAGGAGTGTTCAATATCGCAAACTATGCCAAGTTCAATCGTCTTATAATTTGGAGCTGCAAGCTAGTTAAAGTGGATTTTCCAACAAAAACTCTTGAAGGCTCATGAGGTATAGAAAACAAAGACAAAGATAATGATGATAATGGTTGGACCTTGGTTTCTAGTAAGAAAAGAAGGCATCAAGTGGTTCTAAGAATACAACTTCTTAAGCCAGGAGTGATGAACATTAATGTGGAGTATCTACGACCACCAAAAAGTGTTAAGTTTGATACTAGAAAGAATATTGATGGTTCATTGTCACGGAAGGTCCAAAGGCCTATTATATTGTATGATTTCTTTCTAAAAAAATTGCTTGAAGATAGTCAAATTGGTTCCCCATATATAATTTCAATAAAGGAAAGCAAAGAAAGGCATTGTCCAACAATAGCACTAGAATATCATGCTAATAGAGAAATTGCATCATGTTGTACTGTAATTTCCTTCATGGATGACAATTTATTGTTAGGGTCTAAACAACATAACATACCTTTGTTTGTCGTAGGGACTATTCGAGAACAACATCTCAATCGCATATTAATCAATGATGGTTCGACAGTCAATATCATGCCAAAGACTGTGCTCAAAGGTCTTGGAATCTCCATTGATGAATTGTCCAGAAGAAACATAATGATTCAAAGATTTAATCAAGGAGGAAAACAAGTCATAGGAAAGATTCGTGTAGGATTATCCATTGGCGACATGAAATAAAACATTCTAATTCATGTTATAGATGACAACACATTATACAACTTATTTCTCGAATGCCCCTGAATGGATGAAGATAGAGTGGTGTCATCTACTTTTCATTAATGGATAAAGTATATAAAGGATGGTGAAGTAGTCAAAATTGATGCGGATATCAATAATTTTACTAAGAAAGAGTCATACTTTGCAGATACAAAATTCTAATTGGATTCTTGTCAATTGGGTATGGAGAAACCAACACTAGCCAACCTAATTAATGTTGTTTTAAAAGAAATAGAGTTTCAACAGGCTATTACCAAGATGCCTAAGGAGAGAATTGAAAAATTCTCGATTAAGATTTCATCATCTGAAGGAGACATGCAGACGAAGATGGATGAAGAACATCTAATTTTTTTCTACAGGCCTCTTGAGTGTCCTTGCTAGAAGTATGTACTCAACAAATCCACCCTCCAAGGAGAGAAATGATCCATAAGGCATTCTAATATTTGAAGGAGATTATGATTGTCCCAGTTATACAGGTCCCATCTATCATGCCTGAGATTTCAGGAAGCAGTATGTTGGATCATAAGAAAAAAGGTCACTTTGATGAAAAAGCCTTTGTGCTACTTGAAAAATCAGGTTACGACTTCTCTAATCCGGAAAGGCTAGGTGAGCTCAAAGATAATGTCACTGGTGAGAAGATACATAGTCTTACAGAGGTGAAAATGAAATTGAGAAAGCAAGGTCATTATGTTGCCACTCTTAAGTTTGGCCTGGGATTCCAATTGTCGGAATCTCTTTGAATTTCTACTAAGAAGGGTAAGGAATCAAATTCAGAATATTATGCCTCAGTAGAAAAGACAAGGAATCTAAGGATGTGAAAATGCCACAAAAAACTTCTATGTTTGTACACATAGGAAGATTGATGCCTCGTATCTCTGTATTTGAAATATTGGGTTGCAAGGATAAAAGTAAATCCTCTAAACAAATAGAAGGAGAAGCTGATAGCTCAATAACTTCTGTCTTTCATCATTTGGGAATTACAAGAAAGTCATTATCACAAAAAAGATTGTTGCAGAATGAAAAGCAAGTTTTTTTTAAGGAATCGATGACAAAGACATTCATAGTATCTTTCCATCATGTATAAAGAGAAAGGCTGTGTTGTCAATCACCATAGATGGTTCGCTAAAAGTGAAACGAATCACCATTATGTTCACGAACTAGTTTTGTAGAGAGACAAATAAGGAACAAGAAGAAGCCATCATGACATACAAATGAAGTCAAATGGAAGATTCAAACTTTGTACAAGTATTTTATAACATAACAGCGGAAGAAGGTCCATGCATTGGTGGTTTAGATGGTGATGTTCAAGGGTATCCACCCCAACTAGAGGATTACGTACAATCAACTGTACATGAACTCAAAGAACTTAATCTCGGCATTTTGAAAGATTCGCGCCCAATATATATTAGTCTTTTTCTTACACCACAAGAAGAAATGGACTACTTTAAGTTATTAGTTGAGTACAAATATGTCTTTTCTTAGTCATACCAAGAAATTCCTGGCCTTATTCCTACGTTAGCTATTCATTATTAAGGGATTAAAAGGGGTCACATCCTATAAAGTAGTCACAATGAGTGTTTCGTTCGGAGTTGGTAACACAAATTGAAGTAGAGGTCAATAATCTTATCAAAGCCAAATTTATTTGAGAAGTAAAGTACCCATCATGGATATCAAACATTGTACTTGTCAAGAAGAGTAATGGTCAAATACGTGTTTGCATTGATTTTTGATACTTGAATAAGGCATGTCCAAAAGATGATTTACCAATAATAGTCATAGAGTTCATAGTTGATGAGAAAACCGGACATAAAGCTATGATATTTATGGATGGGTCTTCTGGATATAATCAAATTGATGTCTTCAAAGGACGAAGAATGCACTATATGTTGAAAACCAAAAGGAATATATTATTACAAGGTTATGCCTTTTGGGCTAAAGAATGTGGGTACAACCTACCAACATTTAATGCAAAACATTTTTGATGACATCTAATAAAATAGGGTGGAATGTTACGTCGATGACTTGGTGGTACAGAAAAAGTACAGGGATAACCATCTGGACATCTTTGCATTGTTTTTGAGAGGTTAAGAAAATTTAACTCAAAATTGAACCCACTCAAATGTGCATTTGGGGTTACTTCGGGAATTAAACTTGATCCCACAAATATTGATGTCATTCAAAAATTACTAAGCCAAAAAACTTGAGATACCTCCGCAACTATATGGAAATTTGGCATTCATTCGGAGGTTCATCTCTAACTTGGCTGGAAGATGTCAAACCTTCAACTAAATAATAAAAAAATATGCACCATTAATCTGGGACTAATCATGTCAAAATTCTTTTGAAAGCATGAAAAGATACTTGTTAAATCCGCCTATTTTAGGGGCACCAACTCCTGAAAGGTCATTGATACTCTACATTACATCATAAAAGAGATCATTTGGAGTACTTATTGCTAAAGAGAACTAACATAAGAAGGAACAAGTGTTGTACTATCTAAGTTGAACCTTTATAGGAGCTCAGTTGAATTATATGCCTATTGAGAAGATGTGCTTAGATTTTCTTTATGAGATAAAGAAATTAAGACATTTCCTTGAAGCATACACCATCAAGTTAATTTCTCGAGTTGATCCCGTGAAGTTTGTAATGACACAACTAGTTCTTTCAGGACGTCTAGAGAGATGGTCTGTATTGTTTAATCCATATGAGATTGTATACATACCTCAAAAGGCTGTGAAGGGGAAAACACTTGTCAATTTCCTCACTGATCTCCCTAGGCTAGCAGAATAGGAGATTTCAAATGCGTTTATTGATAAGGATGTACTACTTACTGAAAAACTGCCTCTGTGGACAACGCTCTATGATGTATCTATACGTCGAGATGGTGCAAGAGCAAGCATTGTGCTGATATTACTAGAAAGAATAATATTTCCATTCTCATTTGTTTTAGGTGAAACATGTTCCAATAATGCTGCAAAGTACAAAGCATTAATGTTTTTCCTTGAAATAGCATTAGATATAAAGATTCCATAATTGGATATCTATGGTGATTCTAAGTTGATCATAAACCAACTTTTAGGGAGTTATGAGGTAAAAAAGGAAGATCTTTTTCCATATCACCAATATGTCATTATTCTGCTTGAAAGGTTTGAATAGGTGTTCCTAAACCACATACTAAGAGAAGAATCGCATGGTAGATGCTCTAGCTTACTTAGCCATAATGCTGATACTCAGAGAGAATGAGTCAACAAAGGTGAAAGTATGTCATCGATGGGTTATTGCTGGTTGTCTCGATCTTTAAATAGATGAAAGCCACCATACATCTGTTCGAGTGGTGGAACAAGAAGGTTGGCGGAAATTACTAATTGAGTATCTCCAACACGGAAAGCAATATAAGGATCCACAAAAAGAGCAGACATTAAGAGAAAGTCACCATAATTCATCTTTCATAAAGGAATATTATTTGAGTGTTCTTACGAGGGATTATTCTTGCGATGTCTTAACAAAGAAGATGCTCATCAGAAAATGGAGAAAGCACATTCTAGCATATGTGGGGCATACCAATTAGGGACTAAACTTTATTTCCGCATCAAAAGAATAGGCTACTATTGGTTAAAAATGATGGTGGACTATTTGGAGCATGCCAAAAGCTGCCAAGCATGTCAATTTCATGCTAATTACATCCATCAGTCTCCAAAGCCCCTTCATCCAACTATAGCCTCATGGTCTTTTGATGCTTGGGGACTTGATGTTGTTGGACCTCTTCCAAAGTTGTCAAAAGGACAAATGTACATCTTAGACGCTACTGACTATTTCTCAAGATGGGCTGAAGTTATGCCATTAAAAGAAATGAAAAAAGGAAAATGTTGTTGATTTTATCAAGTCAAACATAATTTTTGGTATGGCATATAAAGATGCATAGTTATTGAAAATGGAACGCCTTTTAAAAATAAAATCATGAGGTCTTTGTGCTTGAAGCTCAATTTTAAGAAGCACAAGTCTTCAATGTACAATGCACCTGCCAATGGTCTTTCCAAAGCTTTTAAAAGACACTTGATAACCTATTGAAGAAAGTTATTACAAAAAAGTAAAAGTGAGTGACATGAGAGGTTCGGTGAAGCTTTGTGGGCATATCATACAACCTTTAGAACTATGACGTAAGTGACTCCATATTCATTAGTGTATGGTGTAGAGGCAGTCTATAATGCCCTGAGTCTGTACCCTAGATGCTACACAGTGCTTACGACCCATAAATACCACAAGCTAACCCATGGCTGATATCTACTGTGAGCACTGAATAATATTATTTTGATAAATACAAAAAATAGGCTGAAATACGATAAGATTCAAAACATCTGAAATACTGATAAAGTATATTACTAAAATAATAGTATGCAAAACTAAAAACGATCAGAAAGTCTAGTGAGAAAAGCCTCTAACTGAACTGTCTAAAAATGGAGTTGATGGGATAAACCCCCAACTAACTCTAGCTACTGAAATATTGGTAAATTGAAATACTGAAATAAAAGTATGCCCTCGATACATGAGGACTTACTAATAACTGGATCTGTCTATGCGTGGTCAGGAACCTGAGCATACAAACCTATGATATGAGACATTATAGCGCAAAGAAAGAGTATGCATCAGTACATGAAATATAATGGTATGCTAGATGAGGTAAGGCTGAATGCAAGCGTTCATATGCATGAACAATTAGAAACTGAATGATATAGAGTAATTGAACATGAGAGTACTTGTGTAAGACCCTTCAAAGTGCTCTTGTGGTCTCAGCCTTAGAGCATGTCAAGTGAAGTGTAAATCCAGCTCTAAAAGATTTAGAAGTGACTTCCCAAAGTGGGAAATAATTTAAAACATGTATAATTTCCCTAATATAGACTTTTTTCACTTAGATAATTAAATAAGATTTCCGTCGATACCAAATTCAGCCAAATCCAACACTCGGGCGAAGAGTTAAAGCCATTTTAGTGAGACAGTGTGCCACCTATCACTTTAGCACATCGCGGAGCTAGTCAAAATGGCAATTGTAAAATTCTAGTGAGCCTTCATGATTCTATAGCATCGCGGTGTCTTTCCATTTCATAACCAAGGTGGTAATACGATTTCCACTGCATCGCGCCATCAAGCAGTTTCCCAATTGTCCACTTTCCAGTAAGCTGGCGCGATTGTGGCATGTCGCACTAGCATGAAAAATTGAGATTTCGTTGAGGTTCCGTTATTAAAATTTTAGGGACCATTTGGTAATTTCCTTAAAGCCCCTATCATTCTATACAAGGGATTTAAACCCATAATAGCCAAAGTTGCTCACCTATTTGCATTATTTTTGCAAAAACAAAACACTCTCTCTCAAAGATAGAAAATCCTAGCCCCCAAGTTTCAAAAGCAATCTCAAGAATATTTCCAAGAGTCTTCAAGAACTTCAAGAATCTAGATTTATAAGGTATGCCGATGTTAATTCTTCGGTTCCTTTCACCTAAGAAGTTCAAGAATCTTTTTTCTAAATTCAAGATAATATATTTATGAGATTGTCATAATTTTTGTAAATAGAAATTGAAGTTCATGTTGTTGATGAATTTTAATACATGGCTTGATTTTAAAGATCCAAGATTTGATCCTACTATGTGATGTTCATGATAAAATCCATTCAAGTTGCATGATATTGATGTACTCATGATAATTAAGTATAGAATCTGTGGTATAACCAAAGCATGCTCCCCATATGTTTGATAGAATGCGTAAGAAAAGAGAATAGTGCCCTTTTAGTATGTTTAGCATGAAATCCCCAATTATGTTATAACTAGTGCATGTCAAACATTTGTTGAAATGCCTTAGTAAATGTATTATGATAAGTTGAATGCATTCTTATCCAGGTGTATTCCTTATTGAACAACTATGAGATATTAGTATGCCTACTCTATACATTTACATGCTTATGACATTGAAGTGATTGACGAGATATCTTATTGATTGGTTTGTGAATGAAAGTCCATTGTCATGATATTCAAGTGTGGTCCTGTCTTATTTATTTATGCTATCGAGTCTTGGGGGTATTTATACCCAAAAACTTAGCTACTTGTCTAGAGTCGAGTCAGTCTCAAGATAATCTCAGTCAAGCCATGATCCATAGAATTTATTTAGTCATGTGACTTAGGAAAAACTCATTAAACTCATTAATCCCAGTAATCTCAGTAAGCTTAGTAATTCAGTAATCTCAAAAAACTCAGTAATTCAGTAATCTCAATAGTATTCCGCCAGTTAACAAAACTTCATGAGCTCAGTCAAGCTCAGTCAATCAGTACAGAGTTCTTCAGTTAGGAGTAGGAACTAGCACCAAGCGATTGCAGGGATGAAGGCTTCCCCATTAGAGAGGCAGAGTCATTAGTCACAATCACTGAACTCCAGAACTGCTTAGCCAGCGCAATACCAAGATTCACCCGTTAGATTAAGGCTTGACTATCATATTGCCTTAGCTTGACTTTCTGTTCAGGGTCACCTATTAGAGACCATAGCAGAGGTCTTTACCAATGGCATGATATCAACACCCTTCCAGCTGGGGTTATAGGTTGAACCCCATCAGATCATATTTGAGGGATGTCGGTTAAGTGAGAACTCCCACAGTTACAGTTTCAGTATTAGTCTTCGAAGTAGAACACAAAAATTAGGACTGTCAAATACAGTCACTCATCTCAATAAAGACCTTAGATAGTTCTACAGATTCATGGACCACCCACTAGATAGGCCTAGTCTCACATAAAGTTAATCGGTATCAATATTAATAGATCTAGAGATCACAAGTTAGATAGGCCTGATCTCAGATTCAATTAATTATTATCATTATCAAATTCATAGATCTTCCACCAGATAGGTCTGATCTAAGAGATAATCATTCCTTATCATTATTAGTAGCTTCAGCGATCATCCGTTAAAGAGGTTTGATCTCAGATTTAGTCAGTCGATAGTAGAAAGCTCAAAACTCAGTCATTAATGTGAGTAGATTTAGTTATTCAGTATTCCAGATCTCGTATCCATTGTTACTGCGATTTCAGTTTTGGTTTGTGCATTCACGCATGTGTTCTCATTCTGTACTTTCATGTTATTCGATTAATTTATGTTCATGCATAAGCCCTTGAATTTAGCCTTACCTTATATTGTATACTCAGTACATTCCCACGTACTGATGCATTTGCACTATGGTATTTTACTTTACACCATAGGTTCAGAAGCACGAGCCCCAGAGCACCTTTAGTAGTACAGACTCAATCAGCAGTAGTAGTCAAAGCAGTGAGTCCTCATCATTTGAGAATGCTTCTTCTTTGAGTATTTCATTAGATTTAGTTTATTTTTAGTAGATAGAGTTAGTTGTTGACATGTACCATCAGCTACATAGTTTTAACAGTTAAAGGCTTTTCGGACAAGTGTATCAGTATTTAGTTTTTTATTTATGAGTAATTTAGATGTTTTGAACCTTATGCAAGTTTTCAACAGTTTTCCAAATTTATTACATTATATTATATAGTGCTCAAGTAAAGATATCAGCAGAGGGTTAGCTTGTGGTCCTTCAAGACCATGAGCACTGTGTGGCGTTTTGGTTCCAGAAAATCAGGGCGTTACAACTTGGATAACTAATTCAGCTATAAATACTTAGTATGCATTACTATGCATATAACTAAATACTATGATTGAGCTTGTTTGAATCTAAGTCCTGATTTCTAATACTGAGTAACTGATATCTGATGTTACTGATAAATAAGTTACTAATATTGATTGATTGGATCTGATAATTCTGATTCAGTAGAACTGAATTGAGTTCTATACTGAGACTTAAACTGAGTTTGTGGGAGGTAATCATCTAGCCTACATGCACCAAATAAGATAACTAAGTCAAGGTCCAACCTGTGACCCTAGTTGGAAGGGTGTTAGTACTGTGCCACGGGTAAAGACACTGAAGAGTTACCCTCATCTGGCAGGTACTCTAAGGAAAATGGTGGAACCCTCAATTGACAGTTTAAACACCTCATCAACCATCAAATGGAATCTTTGATGTCTCAACCTACTCTATCTACATAGTTATGGAATGCAAGGATTTGCTTCTAAGGACCAGACCCTCTACTGGCAGGTGAGACCTCATCCTTAGGTTCACTCGGTCCTGAATCCTACTCCTAACTGAAAAATACTGAACTGAGTATATTGAATTGGACTGAATTGATATTGACTTTACCGAGTTTTTTTGAGTTCTATAACTGACTGAGTTTTATAGCTGACTGAATTTTACTGATCGTAACGTGACTAATACTATTCTGTAACTGACACTGGCTCTTGGTAATAACAAGATTGTTGGGTATTGAATTTCCCCAGGACTCGATAGATTAAAAGAAAGGCATAGCATAATCTTGAATAACATAACAATGCTCACTTGATCATAATTCATCCATTACAGGCATTTCATCAACTACTTGTAATTGATTAACTTGAACATAAAAGGGGAATACATGCTATCATGTTATAATGACACTATTTCATTCACATAGACCTTTTATCAAACACATGAGGAGCATGCTTAGGTTATACAATAACCAACACATATAATTATCATGGCTATATCAATTAACTTACAAATTGAAGGATTATCATGAAGATCATGTAATTCAACACATATAATGATTAATTTCATGAAAGGTTGTAATTTAATCATGGACTGACACCCAACAATAACATTAACATGAATTCAATTCAATTTCAAGAATGTAATTTATAAATCAACAATCTTGTAGTTTTAAAAATCGATTCATGGACTCTCTGGGTGAAAGGAACACATAGATGAACACCTAACATACCTTGGGTTGTTAATTCATGAAGAAATTCTTGAGAATGACCTTGATTCCTTGGGTTCTAGGATTTATCCCTTTGACAGAGAATGCTTTGATTTTGGGGAGAAATTGAATAAAGAATGCCACACTGGATATGGCCTGGAAGTTCACCTCGGTGCGTTAACATTAAGTAGCTTAACTGGAAAGAGGACAATTGTGAAATTAGGTATAGGGACGACATGCCATGATCGTGGAGGATCACTGGATTTGACAATGGCCATATTTTCATGCTCTGCGATGCGCTGAAGTGCCAGTTGGCACACTGCTTTACTACAATGGCTCTAAATCTTCGTCCGGGTATCGGATTTGGGAGAATTTTATATCGTTGGAAATCTAATTGAATTTACTATGTTTTGGTAGGCTCTAATCTCAAAAATACTGAGTATTTTAAAAATTTTATATTGGATAAATCATGGATTGATAGTCAATTTAAGCTAGGGATTACACAGTCCTTCCATTAGAACAACAAATTTCATCATTGCGAATAGCGATTCAAGAAGGGCTTACAACTGAAAATAACATTCAAATTCATCTAGAAGAGTTGGAGGTATTGGAAGAGAAGAGATTCGAAGCACAACAAAGATTTTATGTTATCAAGATCTACTAGCTAGAGCTTTCAACAAGAAGGTCCGACCACGATCATTTTAAGCAGGTGACTTGGTTTTAGAAGTTCAAAGACCTATAATCCTCAACAAACGCATTGGTGACAACTTTACGTCAAAATATGATGGGCCATATGTGGTGAAAGAATCATATCTAAATGGTGCTTATAAAGCTGTCGACCAAGATATTGTAAGAGTTGATCTAATCAATGACAAGTTCTTCAAACAATACTTTTAATGAAGGTCATTGCGCTCCTTAAGGTATGAGTTTAAATTTCATGTCACTCCTTGCCCGCATAAGTCTAAACTATGAACGACTCACTAAAAAAAGAAAGAAAAAAGAAAAAAAGTAAAAAGTAAATTAACTCATCATTCCTGAACTACGTTATGAGTTGATCCTCCCATGTTATGTAAGCAGCTTAGAGGATTTTTACTCTAAGTTTAGTGATTTGAGTTAAAAAAATTTTAAAATAGAAAAGTGTATGTCATTATTTTAGCATGTCAATAGAACTTTGAATTGACATAGATATCCAATGAGGATAGGCATTCCTTCGCTAAGTTTACTGCGGGTGTGCCAAGGTGAATAGCCCAGCAAGGCAGAGCGGATTTTGACAATATATCTGTATAAATCCGTATTGGTGTTCACCATTATTTTTACATATGTGGTATATCTTAAAGACTTCTCCATAATCAAAAAAGACGGATTATGATTCAAAAGATCCTATGCCAAGTTATGAATTTTCTATCATAGCAGCTCAAAGTTGCAAAACAGGCCATTAGATTACGAACTAAGCTGATTTGATAATGTATCTTTATAAATCCATAAAGGCATTGAGTATGGTTTATGTATGTTTTATCTCTTGGTGTTATATTTGCAACAAAAAATATGGTTTGTGATTCAAAAATTAATTTTGATCAATCCCAATTGAATTTGATCATGATTTTTACATACTTGTTTTTCCATGAGTTACATTTTTAGAAGAACAAGAATTTCATCATTTCAACATTCCTAATGCAAGTTATGAATTTGGCTCCATGGACATGTGAATATGAGAAAAAAAGGGAGGAAGAATTTGGGTTGAGTTTATAATGAAGTCTATACAAATACAGAGGAAATTTGGACATGATTTTTGCATATATTGTGGTTGAATGAGTTATCTTTCCAACGGAATAAGAATTTCATTATTTGGATACTCCTAGCCCGAGTTATGAATATTCTACCACAAAAGTCCAAAGCTGAAAAACTGCACGAAGAAAAAGATAATAATTTTTGAGTCAGGTTGAGAACAAAATTTGTACAAATTTGGTGAACTTATGATCATGATTTTTACATACATCACTTTTCAATGAGCTATATTTCCAAGAAAATAAGAATTTCATGATTTCAACACACTTAGTTCGAGTTATGAATTTTTTTTTATCATAAACGTCCAAAGCTGAAAAAGTTGGGCGATGCAAAATTTGAGCTGTCTTTTATGGAAGATTTGCACAAGTACAAAAAGAATATTTTGGTCATGATTTTCAAACATATTGCAGTTTGTGAATTCCTGTTCCAATGATGCAACTGGTTCATAATTTTGAATTATCTCATGTCACGAATGTCAAAGAGTATGGATCGGGAAGGCAAATAAAAAAAATTGGTTGGCATATCAGATTTAAAAATAAACTACATAGCACATGAAATATTAAAAGAAAAGTGTCACTTTTATTGCTCCAAGAAAGATTGTCAATACATCATGATAATATCCAAAATAAAACTAAAAAAAAAGAGAATATTCTTGAGAAAAAAATTAAAAAAGAATTAAGGGAAAAGCTTATGGCTAAGGATCTGATGGCGACATGTCTCAACGTATTCCTTTAGCTTAGCTGGTTCTTTTGTTTCTGTTTCCAACAGTGGGTTGATTTTCTCAGGGGAATGAATCTCGTCCTCAATATTGGTGATACTCTCTTGATTTTAGGATAACTTCTTTTGATGCTCGTCAATAATCGAGGTAATTTTCTTCTTCTTTGACGTCCAGACTTCCAATTCTTTTTTATCTCTAGTAAGGATTTTTTTAGCTCTCCTAGATACTTGTCCATCTTAGCTTTGTCTTAATTTTTGGTATGAAGGCATTGTTGCGAAGCAAAAACCAATTCTCTATGAGAATTTTTAGTTATCTTCTAAGAAATAGAAATCTTTGCAACATCATAATCTCTATACTTCTTGAAAATCTTCAAGTAGAATCTCCAAAGGAGAAAGGTCGGTGACATTGAATTCACAAAGCCCTTTATGAATCAGAACAATGCCTTTCTCCAACTCTTTGATGTTCTCCATGGACTCGACTATTAATTATGTAATACATTCATATAAGGTATGCCACATTCCTGAAATGTAGGATAATTTGATAGCCAAAAAATGAACAACACGATAAGGCTGTGACACGTTGCTCTCTCCCATAGTGAGGAGCTCTGCGATGCATTGCTCTCTTCCCCGGAGTAAGCGACATAGCGCATTGCTCTCTCCTGTAGAGAGAGAGGTGTGGTACAGGGATCTATCCTACACAATATAATGTTTTAAGTGCCCAAGGGGCATTTGAGTCATTTCTCTCATCCTATTTCATTTGTAACAAGATTTAGGGCTTCCAAAAAGTCATTATTCACCCCTTTCACTCTAAATTGATCTCAAGAAACCCTTTGTCTTCCCCAAGAACAAACCCAAGCCTCATTCTCAAGAAATCAAGGGTTCAAGCTTCTAAGTTCAAGCATTCTTCGGGATTATAGCTATTAAGGTATGTGGAATGTTCATTCATGGGCCATTTTCACCCATGGAGCCCAAAAACCTCTTTTTTAACTAAAGACTGGATTTTATCTTATGATAGAATTTTGTATGTTCAAGATGTATTAAATTCATATGTTTCCTTAGTATTTTGACTCAGTTTATATTATAGAATGATTCCATGAAAAGTTAGGTTAACTCATGCTTTAAGTTTCAATCTCCCATGTTATACTAAAGTAAATTTTATGTTACATTATCAAGTTGTAATCTTAGGCACGTAACCATGTTGTTTTCCCATGTTTTAAGACATTTCCATGTTCAAGTTCATAATTCTCATATTTTTGATAAAATGTTTATGTTGGGTCTCTGAACCATGACTACATGCTATTGTATTTCGAGTTTGATATCAGATTTTTATAATCATTCAGTACTGGCGAGTTATGAACACCTGATACCTAAGTGTTTTACATGATTTCTATGTTTCAAGTATCATATCAGTCAGAACATGGTTTTAATATCATATTCAAAACACCATGATTATGTTGAGAATTATCATTTTATGTGTTAAAAATTTTCTCAGAATCCGTATGCACTGTTATTTCCAAAACACCATGACCTGATATTATCAGTTATCAATTATCAGTGCACGTATCAGTTAGTATCTCAATGCCTTTCAGTTGGGAGTAAGATTTATCACCAAGTGAGAAGTGTGGGTTTAGTGCATCCTTCTTCCCAAAAACTACGTGCCACTGTAGGTTTAGGGGCCTCGCCAGAGAGTGTTTCCCCTTGTCGAACATAGGCTCATTTTATTGATCACTCCAGTTCAGGTTTTATTTTGATGGAAAAGATAGAGCAACCCTCCTCAACATAGGTCAGATGTTGGACTCTATGGTAGCTCACATTATTTATGCTGGTTACTGATAGCTCCTACAATTTTAGTCGGTATTTCAGTGTATCTGAGTTCAGGTTTGCTTGACCAAGTGTATAGATTGTCAGTTAATCAGTCATATATACTCTGGTCTTTCAGTTTACAGATTATTTCAGAAACATGTTTATGCTTGGTATTGCATTCTCAAATATTACATGTTCATGTATTCATGCTCAGTTATCTCACGCATTTCAGCTAGTCATTATCTCATATGCCAGTACATTCAAATTATAGACCTTATAATTTTCCTTGCGTTATGTTGTCTTATGACATCGGTTCGGAAACATAGTGTTGGACCGTTCTTAGATACCTCAATGTTACTCAGAAGAAGTAGTGGTGAGTGCTCATCCATCAAGGACATGATTTTTTTATTTCAGTTATTTTAGTACTTCCTTATGTTCATTCAGCCGGATTTAGTTAGGGATTTTCCCATCAAATCCCAATGATGTTTAGCGGCTTTTAGACAATTGGTAATATAGTTATTTAGTTCTCTCAGTACTATCAGTTTCTCAGACAGATAGTTTAATTTTTAGTATTCTATCAGATATTTTTAGACATGTTCTGATACATATTTTAGTATCCAATTTACAGTATCTTATAATTTTACCTTCCATACATATGCTGTATTACTATTTTGTTTAGTTCTCATAGCAGGTATCAGTTCATGAGTTAGCTTGTGGTTACTTGTATTTGTAAGCACCGTTCTCATGAGAAGGGGGTAGCCTCAGTTCATGACAAAACTTGGCATCAGATCCTACGGTTTTAAAATGTCCTAGAGAGTTTGAAAGATGCTTTGAGTAGAGTCTTGTACATGGGTATAAAGCGCGCAACACTTATAAATAAGAGGCTATGAAATATTTTAGCAAAGTTTCTCTTCTTTTAGTGCTTATGACATATGAAAGAGCATGAGATCTATTTAAACTCTCTTTATAATTCATCATTAATTTCATTTACAGACAATGCCCCTAGGAGAAACAATGGAAGAACAAATAGGGATCAACCTGCACCACCTCTTGTTCAAGAAGATCCCTTGAATGAACATATTTCTCACGCTGAGTTCAGGTCCGCCTTTATAGCCTTAGCCTATTCAGTAGCTGCTTAGAAAAACCAACAAGCTATTTCCCCAACCAATCCCATTGCAAACAAACTGCATCTAGGACTTGGGATTTCACTCGGATGAATCCCCTTTTATTTTTAGGATCCAAGTCTTAGGAGGATCCGAGGAGTTTTTGGATATGGTTCATAAGGTGACAGATATCATCGGTGTCACTTTGAGTGAGAGTGCAAAGTTGGTTGCATATTAGTTGTAGGATATAGCAGATACCTAGTTTAAACAGTATAATAAGGACCGATGTGTGGAGGCAGGGCCTGTTAAGTGGGAGGAGTTTATCACAACTTTATTAGATAGGTTCTTTCCATTTGAGTTAAGGGAATATAAGGTGTAGGATTTAATTAATTTGAAGCAAGGTAGTATGAGTGTGAAGGAGTACTTTCTTAAGTTCACTCATTTGGCAAGGTATGCTCCTACTATGGTGGCAAATAATAGGTCTAGAATTAGTAAGTTTATATTTAGCATATCTAATAATGTAGCCAAGAAGTGTAGGAATTCCATGTTGATTAAGGAGATGGACTTATCTAGAATGATGGTTCATGCTTAGCAAATTGAGGAGGAGAAGCTTAAGGAGAAAGAGATAGAGAGAGAATAAATAGGCCATAACGGGTAGTTTCAACTTCTCTCAGCCAAGGTTAGAAGGTGGTAACCATTCTTAGTTCTTTCAAAACTTTTCAACCCCAGATACATCTTTCACTAGTGCACCAGTACCTAAGTTCAGGAAAGATAGTAAGGACATGGTGCCAGGCTCTAAGTCCAGGGTAGTGTGAACAATGGTCGTACTAATCTGCTATGTAAGAATCATCAGGGTGAGTGAAACTGGTAGTAATGTATGTTTTGGATGTGTCAAGCTAGGCCATAGGATCCGCGAGTGTCCAACAGTTGCACCAAGGGTAAAGGATTAATGCCAGAAGGGCCAATCTAATCTTTTATTATCTCCAGCAAGTCACTCAACTCAGTTGGTGTCATGCCCTGAGACTGCCCGTAGACATAACATGGTGCTAAGGACCACAAGTGATCCCAAGCTAACCCTTATACTGGTATGATACTTGAGATACTAATTTAAAAAACATAAAACTTGAAGTGATACGTGGAAAAATGTCTTTAGCTGAACATGTTCAAAACAAAGCTATTAAAATAATTACAACTCTGGTTATACAAAACAAAACTGAAATCTGTGCGTGTCACAACTAGTACCTACATTATAAGATAATGTAGCACATTGACATATATATGGGTCAATAATTTTGGAATGTAATGAGTGTGTGGGGGTGAATGCATAAGTAAAATAATAATTGAATAGTCACATGAACTTGCAAATAATGCATGCTACGTGTAAATGACTCACCTTAAACTTGAATAAAGCAAAGACTGCAAAATCATAACATGATATATGAAGCATAAGAATAACTTTGTGAGCCATAACACTTACTTTCTAAAAGCTTTGCTTTTTATACTTTCTTAGGGAAGTTCTTCTAACCAACGCAAACAATGTGAGCTATCATGGAGTTCAACATCTTACCCATATTAAGGAGAGTTGTTCTACTTTCGCCATCAGAATAGAACCTTAACTTTAACCCATATTGGGACTTAAACCTATGGTGGCATATGGTTATAGGGCATATGACCTTAGACTCATACCCAACTCGGTGCTAAATACTACTCCCTTATTACTTATATGCCTATACTTTAAGAAATCCAACTTAAAATAGCATAAGGGTTTATGCTTCTCATTCTTTAAAGTCATAATCAGGATGAACAAATGTGGATTTCACATCTTATCTTAAGATCAAAATATCAATCTTTGCTTTAAACCTTGGTATAAACTTATCAAAGGAGCTTAAGAGCATAATCTTCTTGAAATCTCAAAATTTGTACTTAGTACTTATAATATATGCTTAAATTCCTAGAAATTCATGACAAAGCTTCATGCTCAATAATCATCTTGAAATACTTCGACAACTACAGTCATAATAATGAAATTCAAACCACAATATGAGTCTTATCAATCAAAGGATGAATATATGGTAATGTTGATGAACATAAAGCCTTGAATCTCATGGTAATATCATTCTTAAAACTAAATTGAAAATCTTTCAATCAATGTTTCAAATAAAACTCATGATATACAAATCATAATAGAGAATCTTCATGTCAAAACAAATATATATGAGAACGAACATTGCACTTTAATACCTTAATCACATGATAATTTCGTAAACTCAGGACAAGATAATTTATGTATGAAACCTAATTGCAAATTAAAAAAAATTTAACTTTGAAACAATTTTTGGGTATAAGTATGGAAGAATATCCTTGTTCATGAACCCACATACCTTAAGTTTGAAGTTTGGGACTTGAATGATGAACTTGTGAAAGAAACCCTATTCTTGATATTTATTGAAGATTTCTTGAACTTGGAAACTTGAACTCTTTGATTCTTGAAAAAATCTTGAATTTGAAACTTAAATCCTTGTGTTATTGAAAGAAGAATCATGAATTATTGTTCTTAGGAAAGGAGGAGATTTTTAAATGAGTTGATTTGAAAAAGATGGGAAAATAATGCCCTTTTGGGTGTTATAATATGTGCCTTGGATGTTTGGGGTTGAGGGGAAAGGACTAAAATACCCCTTAACCCTTAAGAAGCTGAAACATTAAAGTAATAGACCCCGTGGTGCACCCTCTATTCCATAGGAGTAGCCCCCACAACGCGTGCCTTATCCTAGGAAATAACCCCCAAGGCACGGGCTTATCGCCTACCCTTACTACCTCTCAGAAAAAAGGTCATAACTTTTTGCTCGAGTATATGATTAAGGCAAAATTGATATCGTTGGAAAGATAACTCAATTATATATCATTTGGCTGAATCGAATATAAAGATTTGGCCAAATCAAAAGATCTTTTATCAAATTTTCTCCAAATGATTCCCATCAACATTTTTCACTCCATAAGTACTTCACATACTAGGATAAAGATCATGATACATGTATTCACATACAAATCATGGAGTTAGATTTTATGTATGTAGAAACGACGATTCAAAGTCTAGCCCAAAAATATGGGGTGTTATATTTTCTCTTTATTGGAATCATTCATCCTTGAATAATGGATAGGAACTTGTTGAATCCTTAGAATTATGGAATAATGTACACATGGCATGTCTGGTAAAGAAGGATATAGATAAGCTGAAGCATTATAACTTTATCATGAAATTAGTTCCTGAGCTAACTTTACTTAATATAAGGAGCTGATTCATGCTGTGAGTTAAGAACTCGCTTGAGGTGTTCATGATACAATCATGCACATATAACGATGAGGTGATAACTTATGCAAGAATAAATCAGAAGACAATGATACTAAGATCATACAAGGGGTATTACATTGTTTAAGCTAAAATGCTTGGAAAACTAAGATTATGCACTGAACACTTATGTACTGAGTCATGACTAAATAGTTGAATCTATCATGAAAAGATGAATTACCTCATGGAATATCCATATTCATGATACTTCGGATAGTATGACTAGATAGAAAGATGGGAAATCATAGAAACTTGTCTGTTTGTTTACTAAACTAAATTGTTGGCTATCAGATTGAATCATACTGAAAGCTTATACTTAACTGGAGTATTCTTCGACATTCTTTTTAAGAAGTTCTAATAACATTAGGGAGAAGAGAATTCACGGGCATGATTTGAGTAAGACATCTGAATAAGGAATCGCAACATAGCTACAACTTTATGACATGGAATATAGGTTTGTGAAATATAAGCTACGATAGAATTTGCTATGCCTTAAACCATGCAATTGCTACATTCAAGATTAGACATTGACATACTCCTCAAGTACTCTCTCAACTATGTGTTCCCCTTTAATACTACACTTCACTTGAGGCTACTTATAAGCTTCATATAAGCATTGATAACTCTATCTACTAAAGTCTGAGCTGAACAGAATTCTCTCACTATGTTCAAGCCTACTCAAATCTACAAAGTGCACACATAATACAACAATAATAGTCTGAACCATGAATTTAATACCCCATGCATTTTCACAACTTCACATTTCAAGAATAATTCTTCTTACCACTTCAACAACTAAATTCAACCTCCTACCAAGAATTCACTAGAGGATAATGCATTCATCCACTTATATACTAACATAACATTCAAGCCTATCATCATAACCACATAGGAACTTCTTGGAAAACACCTATAAAAACATCTTTCTCATATTCTCTAAGACTTAATCAATAACAACTTTCTTGCGCAATTCTTAAGAAGACACACATGGAATCCTCAAATAGCCATGGTATATACCAAATGCTTTGCCTTGATCTTTCTTCACACTTATAGCCTTAGATAAAACAATCATACAACAATCTTTCCCCAACATAAAACATTTACTCTCTCCTATCTAAACCATTGTTCATCAATTTTTTTTATCTTCCCTATCATAAAATTAAGGAGAGGTCACTCAAAAGTCAGAACATAAGGACTTGAAGCATGAAAGAATACTATGCATAGCTTTGACACTCAACTGAGGTCTAAGAAATAGAGTATCAAAGTCATAAATTCATCAAAGAGATCAAAACTGAGGGCATACATTCCATAATCTGAATTTCACTGGTCATTATGGGTGTACCATAAGTACATGGAATCAAACATTTTGTAAAGAATGAGTACACAAGTCATGAGTTGCATGACATGAGTTTGGTATTCATAAATTCATGGAATATGATTCGTACTATTAAGTGAACTGGAGCTCCTTATACTAGGAACTTGGAGCGCACATGATTCTCTATGATGTGCATGAATATGAACTACTATTATGGAGATGATTTGTAATATATTAGTAGATGTATGATTACCAAAGTACAAAAATTTGAACTGAGAATAGGAACGGGTTGGGCATCACCCTCCCTTACTGTTGTTCTATAATATACTAGCATTACTACTAGAATCTGAGAGTATTCTATGTCTCCCCCTTAGCTTTAATCCATTATTCTATGTCTATGAACCACTTCATAAAATTTAATTGAACTGCAACCAGTTTATTCTAGATCCCGAGATATAACAATACACATAAATAACAAACTCACCCTGAAAGATTACACCTAAAAATGTAAAACCCACTGCTAGTACTTCCTTCTGAAATAAAACTCTCACTTTCTATAGCCCCAATAGTCATCATATAATAACTTAAATACTTACGACTTAAAATCTTCAGGAGTACTAGAATCTCAACTCTTCTTCCTGTTATCCCAATCATCCAAGATTCAAACTTAGATTCTAACACTTAACATGGATATTTCCAAACCTCTAATGAACCATACTAACCTCCTTCATAGCCTACTAATATCACATCTCTAAACTTATTTTTCCCTATAAAATGAGAATTACCATTACACCAATGTACCCAACATCAACAATATATGACCTATAACTTAGCTAGTAGAAACACCACATACTACATAGCCTCATTCACACTCAATAACTCAAGTGCATATCTAAGAGCACATGCTGTAAGAACTTAAAAATAATATATCACCTTGGGTACACTTTTGAATCACACCATCATACATAATTTCGAATCAATAAACTTAAATTCTTGTATGCACTATTTCAAGCCTCTGGTTCACCTTTCATACAACTAGCCTCATGGATACATAATCTTTTCAATCCACACAACACTATCCCAACTCTACTACTGCTAGACTTCTGGGTCCATGTTTTTAACTCTAGATCACATGCTATCATAGGATTCTGAGAAGGGATTTGAAAGCACATATTACTTTGTGCACGATTTTCATGAACATGAATTAAATCTTTTATACTTTGGAACATAAGGGAACTGGTGGGATAGTTTTTTTAGCCAACATGCAATATGGGAACTTTCTGAGACTTTATTGATAGGAATTTAAGCATTATTGTTTTTGTTACCTTAGAAAAAATAAGGTAGAATTTTCATGAATGGAGCATGATGAGAATCCGTAGAAGTCTATTAGAGAACCTTTTTATAGCACGATCTAAGATATGAAATAAGGGAAATATTTCTTAAATACCCTGTAGCCTTTCTAAGAAAAATACAAAAGTCTTTGTCCCATTCCGCAAGACTATATGAGACACGGATTTATAGACACCCTAGGGCCCTTGAAACCTGGCTTGAATACCAAGTTTGTCATGCCTTGAGACTATCCCCTGGACATCACACGATGTTTAGGACCACAAGTGATCCCAAACTAACCCTTGTACTGGAATGATGCTTGATCTAATGATTTAAAATACATAAAACTTGAAGTGATAAGCGGAAGAAATATATTTAGCTAAACATATTCAAAAAAATTATTAAAATGATTACAAATCTGATTATACAAAAGAAATTAAAATCAAATACATCAGATCTGAATGACCGTCTATGAAGCCTCTACTAATACTGACTATAGGCAGCCGAGACATGACCCTTAGCTATCCCTAATCAATACGACTAAATAGAAATGCTACTAGAACAATAGTTGACTCAAGTTCTCGAATAAAATGAACTTATGTAAGACCTCGCAAAGTTCTCTTATAGTCTGAGCCTTAGAGTGTGTCAAGTGAAGTGTAAATTCGGCCCTAAAAGATTTAGAAGTGACTTCCTAAGTGGGGAATAATTTAAAACATATAGAATTTACCTAATATCTAATTTTTGTCACGTAGAGAATTGGATAATCTTTCCATCGATGATAAATTCTCCCAAATTCGGCACTCGGGTGAAGAGTTAGATCCATTTTTGTGAGACAATCTGCCACCTGGAACTTTAGTGTGTTGCGGAGATAGTAAAAATGACGATTGTCAAATTTTAGTTAGCCTCTACTATTTCACCGCATCGTAGTGTCATTCAAGTTTGCAACCAAGGTGGCAATGTGATTTTCTCTTCGTCGTGTCATTAAGTAGTTTCCCAATTGTCCATTTTCTAGTAAGTTGGTGCATCGCACTGGCATGAAAAATTGGGATTTTGTTCAGGTTCCATTAGTTAAATTTCAGGGACCATTTGGTAATTTCCCTAAAGCCCCAATCAGTCTATACACGAGATTTAAACCCCCAATAGCCAAAGTTGCTCATCTATTTTCATTATATCTTCAAAAATAAAGCACTCTCTCTCATGATTTTTGTAACTAGAAATTGAATTTCAAGTTGTTGATGACTTTTAATTCAGGACTTGATTTTAAATATTCAAGCTTTGATCTACTATGTGATGTTCATATAAAATCCCTTCAAGTTGCATGATATTTATATATTCATGATAATTAAGTATAGAATCTATGATATAACCAAAGCATGCTCCCCATATGTTTGATAGAATGCTTAAGAGAATTGTGCCCTTTTAGTATGTAATCATGAAATCCCCAATTTATGTGATAACGAGGGCATGCCAAGCGTTTGTTGAAATACATTAGTGACTGTACTATGATATGTTACATACCTTCTTATCCATGTGTATTCCTTATTGAACAACTATGAAATATTAGTATGCATACCCTATACATTTACATGTTTATGAGCATTGTGTGGCATTTCGATTCCAGAAACTTGAGGTGTTACAACTTATCACCTGCCGACTGGAATTTGCAAACTGTGTGATATGATATATGTGCTACAACCGGTACCTACATTATGAGACAATGTAGTACATAGAAATATATGTGGGTCAGTACTTTTGGAATGTACTAAGTATGTGGGGGTGAATACATAGGTAAAACAATAAATGAATATTCATATTAACTTACAAATAATGCATTTTAGTGTAAACGACTCAACTTAAGCTTGAGAATAACTTTGTGAGCCACAACACTTTTTTTTTTGGTTGAGAGAAATTTTTTTATTCGAACCAGAACATTTAAAGTACAATTTTCCATGTCCTTACTAACTATTATAATTCAGATTTACACTACATTAAACTGGATAGTTATTCAAATTTGCTAGTATATCTTTACATTTACTCTACTATTGGCCTTTTATATGAACTTGAAGGAAGATATCTTTAATCATATTTGTGTTGTTATTGCATTGGTCTTTGAATCTACTTACATTCCTTTCTAGGTATATTTGATAAACTGTAGCAGAAAACAAACAAATGAGGACTTGCGACCTTGCTTTTGAAGTATGGACGCTAGTAGTCAGCCATGTGATTTCAGCTGTCCAAGTGTGGATTTGTCTGTGAATATGTAGCCATTTCAACAAGGTGCTCCAGATGTATTTGGCGTATGCGCATTTAAAGAATAGATGCTGAAATATTTCTTTAGTTCCTGAACAATATAGTACACAGCCAACAGTTACATTTATTCCCCATTTCTCAAGTCTATCAACTGTTCTTAACCTCCCATGCAAAGCCAACTATATTATGAACTGGTGTCTTGGGACTGTTCTTAGTGATTGCACCAAGTTCCTTCATATCACCTTGGGGTGTTGTGGAAGCATTGAGTAGTACAATTTCTTGATACTGAACTTTTATCTCTCTGTGAACTGTGCTATATGTTGTAATGGGTTTCTAGGTGGGAGTTCTTACTTTGTATCAAATATGTTCCTGACAAGCCAGCATTCCTATTTAGGTATGCTCAGTGACTCCAGCTCCTTACCTTTGATATAGAAGTTGTGAATCCACTGTACCCACAAGGTGTCTTTCTTATTTGATAATACCCATAATAGTTTGTGTAACGCCCCGGAAAATGGGTCCTGTTGCATCACATAGTGCTTGAGGCTACGAGTAGCCCAAGCTAACCCTTTGAGACATTTTCATTCAGTTCAACACAAATCAACAGGTTTTCCATAAATAACCCTCAAATATCAACTGAGTAATCATCATCCAAGAATAAAAGAATTTTAGAAAGATAACAAAATACGACTTATTAGTCAACTCCAAACATCTATACTAGTCTGATAAGCCTCTAAGAAAATCAATAAAACCAGCGAGCCATTGAGACATGCCTCAACTGACTCATACGCAGTTATCAAATGTAAATAATTCCGTGAAACCAACATCAGAAGTCACATCCTCGGAACATGAGAACTCACCACAACAGAGGATGTAGAACAATGTGCCCAAAGAATCACTGGCAAATCTGGAACTGAGCACCTGAACCTATATTCCAAGAAAATGCAGCCTACATCCAAAGATGTGGGTCAGTACTAGGGAAAGGAACCGAGTATATGGGGGTGTATGCAGTTGTATAAACATCATCATCATAAATATTTATAAGAAATATAAAGGATGTATGAAAGACTCACATAGCCCAAAGAAATTCATCATAATTATAAGAGGATGTAATAAGTACAATAACACATGTGAGTCATCATATAATCTGTCAAATCTTTTTCAGTTCATCTAGAATATCAATTCTCATAATGTAAATATCATTTAAATCTTTCAAAAAAAAATAACTTTCACAATTCCACTTTCAAATCACTTCACCATTCACCATATACACAAGAAAACACACACACGTTGGGAGATCCTATAACCGACATAAACTATGTGAGCTAAATGGAGTCCAACATACAACCCACGTTGGGGAGAGCAGTCCTATCCTTGCCATCGAAGTAGGACTATCGATATCAAATCCATACAAACTAGTGATCACTATATAAATCAGCCTCAGGCTCACTCCTACGGGGGTACGTAGTTCTAGCGAAGTAAGGTGTCTTTATACCTCTCACTCGGTGCTAAAGATTTCTCCTGGACTTAGCTCAGATCATTTCAAAGACAATCCACAATAAAACAATTTTAGTAATATATAAATATACATCGGGAGCCATCATGCTTCCGATCTATCAAAATCAACCACGTTGTGGATTTATTTCATACTCGAGTTCAAAAAAACTCCATTAAGACCAAAAGGTCAAATCATTCAAAATATCTCAAATATTCAACATCAACGTGCTTATAACACACACTTTCTCAAAAAACAAATTCCAATGGGGATTCACGACCCAAATATCAAAATCATGATAAATATCATTCAAGATTCATGCTTTATATATCCACACATGTAAATTCATCTTTAAAAATTATAAACATCAATATTTCATAATAATCATCATAAGATATGGGTTCATGCTTCAAATTTGTAAAAGTCAAATAAAAATCATGCCTTTGTAAAGAAAATTACTTTTGGGCACAAGAACGAAAGAGAGTTCTTGTTGGAAAATTCCACATACCTTGAATGATGAATTTTAGATCGATACTTATTTTTGAGATGTTAATTACGCCTTTGATTGATGTTTCTTGGAGTTCTTGAACTAGGAACTTAGAATCTTGAATAAATTTGCAGAATTAATGGTAAACTTTGGAGGTTCCTGAAGTTGGATGTTGAGTGAGGGGGAATAACCAAAATGCTCCTAAAAATTAAATAATTTTCGAATCTGTCCTTTGATGGACTTTTTTGATAGTTTGAAGTAGATCAACCATAACGTTTTACTCTGATATCCAAATTTGAAAAAACCAGTTTTATTAGAAAGAGGACTCTCATATATTTCCGTTGATATATAGTATATCACCCAGGTCATTGTGTTTGAGGATTTATGATCATTTGAAGTTGATCCAAAAATTTGCTTTTGATAGGCTGAAGTAGATCGACCATAACTTTTTGCTCCAATAGACAAATTGGATGAAACCAATTTCATTGGAAAGAGGACTCGCAGAGATTTTTATTGATATATAGTAGATCACCCAGATCATTATGTACAAGGAGTTATGATCTTTTAAATTTGTAGCAAAAATATGTCAGGCCTCAGTACTTTTTCCTGCACGTTTTACTGTTCACTACTATTCACAGTTCGATCGGAATGTTCATAACTCATCGCTCGGGTGTTCATTTTGGATGATCCATATATCGTTGGAAAGATTATTCGATACTCTACCCAATGGTGGGTCATAATCTAAGACATTCCATATATAAAAATTTATAATTCATTCTAGAAGATAGAACCCAACACATTTACTCACAAAATTTCAACAAAAAATTTCCCAGGTATTATAGTTTGCATATAGCATCTTTGTTCCACCTCTCAAACTATATAATGTTAGGCCCTCCAGCAGCTCTTGGTAAGAACATGGTTTCCAAAGAGACTAGTGACTTCTTTGAATTTTCAACATCAACTGTCCAGAGTAACACCCTGCAAATATGTGTGACCATGGATATGACCTTTTTTGGCAACACTTGTGCCCAGTATGTCTGCATTTCAAAAAGCACACTTTCAGTCAGTTGCAATCTACCACTGTAGGACAAGAGTTTAGCAGTCCAACATTTGACTTTTTCTATTTTCTCAACTAGAGGTATGCATTGTTGAATAGTCAATTTCCTGAATGAGAGTTGTACCCCCAAATACTTAAAAGGCATTTCCCCCACAGTGAATTGCATATCCCTTAAGATCTTTTGTTTGAACTCACTGGTTACCCTTGCTACCTAAAAAGAGCTTTTCTATAAATTACCTTTCAGCCCTGAGACAAAAGAGAAGTGCTCAAAAGACTCCAACATCAATTGGACAGACAATTGGTATGCTCTGCAGCATAGCAATAAGTCATTTGGTATGTGAGTCAGTTGCAATTTGGCACATCTTGCGTGGTATTTGAAGTTTGGATTGTGCCTCAACTGCTTCAGTGATCTATTTAAGTACTCTATCACCAGCATAAAAAGATATGGGGACATAGGGTCTCCTTGTCTAAGTCCCTTCTTAGCAGCAAATTTCTTAGTTAAGCTCCCATTTACAAGAATAGTATAACTAACAGTAGTTACACAAGTCATTATCCATTCAATCATTTTTTCTGGGAAGCCATATTCAACAAGGATCATCCTCAAGAATCCCCACTCAACTGAGTCATAAGCTTTCCTGATATCCATTTACATGAAACATCTTAGGGAAACATATTTTTGGCCATATTCTCTAATTAGTTAATGATCCACTATTACATTATCTAAAATACTTTTCCCTCAATAAATCCAGACTGTGAGTGACCCACTATAATATCTACCATTGGCTTTAATTTTACAGAGAGGATCTTAGCTATAATCTTGTATAAAGTAGTGCAACATGCTATTGGCCTATACTCCTTCACAAAATTAGGACTATCTACTTTAGGGACAAGGGTGATGGTTGCATAATTAATGCTCTTCAATAGCCTCCCATTCTAAAAAAATTGTAACGTTACCTTAGTGACCTGTTGTCCTATTAATGACCAATTACTTTTAAAAAAGCTCTATTGGAAAACCATCAATACCTGGTGCCTTGTCATAGGGAAAGTGTTGAACTATATGAAATACCTCCTGCTCTGTCACTTTCTGTATTAGTTTTTTTTTGCTCATTATTAAGACAAGGACCATCTATTGCTATGTCAATATTGAGGCCAGGCAATTCACTTGTTGCAGGTCCCAAAAACTATTGAAAAAATAGAGTGAATTCCTATTGGATTTGGGGTGGCTTTGTGATCCTCATTCCTTTCTTATTACAGATAGACCCAATTTCGTTCCTTGCTTATCTGTGTTTTAACTTATCATACAAGAATTTTGAGTTGGAGTCTCCATGTGCTATTAAATTTTCCCTAGACTTCTACCGCAACTCTGTTCTTTTATCAAATCCTACTTTGGGAGTTGAGCAGTGACATAATTCTCCTGCTTGATCGAAGTTGTGTCAAATATATTAGCATTCAAATCTTCTTGCACTTGTTGCAACTTTGATCTTAGTTGTATTTTCTGCTCTAGTGAGGACTTCTCTTGGTTTATATTGTGTGTTTTAGTTCCAATCCTTAATAACTTCTACCACACTGAGTATATTGCATACCCTTGGATATTGTTACTCCAAATTTTTCTCACCATACTCTGGAAATTGTCTTAGATTAATAGGAAATTCAATAACCTAAAAGGTATTTTAGTAATCTGTATCTGAACCTCTGTGCTGAAAGTGATTGGTGAATGATCTGGGCATCCTGGTTGTCTGAATACAACGTCTAGATCACCAAACTTCATAAACCATGCTGGATTTCCTAGTATCCAATCTATTCTGCTATATATTCTAGTAGTTGCTTCTCTCCTGTTATACCAAATGTAATCACATCCATATTTAGGTAGTCTGCTTAATCCTAACTTCTCTATGCAGTCCTGGAAGTCCTATATGTCAGTTTGTTGAATAAGGTCTCCATTAAGCCTGTGAGTTACAGAGAGACCGGTATTAAAATCACCTAGTATGACCCAAGGGTCAGTTATTTACTGGTGAATTCCTTTCAACTGCTCCCACATATCTTTCCTACCTATAGTTGTATTATAACCATATATAGTAGTCATAAAACTGGCAAATCTGGATACGTTATCCTCCACATAATAGTGCACCAGTTGTAATATAGCTAAGTCAATTGTGACCTTAACTTGTTGGTGCTTCTAGCATAGCCGTATTCTTTCTATCTGATCCACATTATAGTCAGTTGTACATGTCCATTCCTTACCCAGCATTTTTGTAATGGTATCTTTTTTACTACTGTTTATTTTTTTGTTTCTAAGTAACCTATAAAATCAATTTTATTGTAATTCAGAAAGAATTTGAACTCTTTATGTTTAAAGGGCTGGTTCAACCCTCTGATATTCCAAGAGCAGTCTATTCATCAATGGATGCTCAAGACCCTTAGTAACTTTCAATAAACTGAATTAACTTGCCTCATGGATGGTTCTTTCCTTTAGTATCCTGGTTTTGTTGCAACCTTCGATTGAATTTATACTCTATTCTTCATGTATTGTCTCTTCCCCTTGATTTTCCTGGCCTCTTGCTTCTGTAAGTTCTCAGTATCAACAACTTTAGTGTAATTCTGCTGACTTGGTGCAGCTTCAGGAGTAGTTTTTGGCATCCATTGTGTAGGACCCAAGCTCTTCTCCTGTACTGGTTCTTTAGGAGGTTCAGGGTGTTGTTTTTCTTGTTTTTTTAGTGGAAATTTGTGTGTCTCATGTCCCAAAATCATACAATCTTGACGAGCCATTAATCATCGTCCAATTTCTGATTTTTGGTATTACGATCAGGCTCCTCAATCAACATATTTTCAAGTAATGGTTGTGTCACATCCATTTCTATTAGCATTCTAGCATAGGAAATCCTACCCTCTCCAGCAGTTAGGCCATTAGTGCATAGTAGTGTACCTAAGTAGCTTGCTATTCTGCTCAAGTTCTCGATAGACCAGTATTGAATTGGTGGGTTAGGGAAGATAATGTTTAGTGTCACTTGTTTTAGAGACTCTTTAGTTCTCTTAAAATTTAGAACCCATGGTTTCTGCACAAATGTTCGATAGTCATATGTGTATGGTCCATTATTAAGGACTTTTGCTCTATCATCTTTATTCTCAAGCTGAAATATGAAATATCCATCATCATGTAGGAAAACTAGAGGTGTTACCATAAATTTCCAGAATGTACACAAAGTGTAACATCTGTTTAAATGATGGATTTTCCTAAAAAAATATTTAGTTTGAAATTTTTTATATTTAAGAATTGAAACTATAAAAGGATAAATATAATTTTAAGAGATATACATTATTTAAAGTGGTAGTCGTAAGATAAAGATAAGTTTGCTGAAAATTAGTTTGTTGAATTAGTCTTAAATTTTTGAATTTTGAATTTCAAATACCATATAGGATTCTTTTAGCATTTGAATTGAAAACAAACTCTATACTAGATAAAGTTGAATTTGAATTACCTCTTTCTATATAAACTAAATTTTCAATCAAACTTCTCATGACATTCTTTAAATTCTTTTCAACTTATTCTTTAATTATCAATCAAATTCATTTATTGCCTATACCACATTCGAGGTTGGGTATATACCAGTTACTGGTGTCAAAAATAGCTAATAAAAGATGGGCACTTCCTTTGTGATTAAGGATAAGCGTGTGCCAAAAAGACTTGGCCAAGGTACATCTAAAGAAGATGTGTTGCTGGTCTTCAGGGATATTGTTGCACCTATGACAAATGTTACTAATGTTTAGTCCACTTCTGGAAAGAGTGGCCCTGGAGGGAAGGTTGTTATGATACAGGAGTCAAAGGAATGTTTTGATTTTATTTGGATTTTTGAGCTGCCATATCCAGTTGGAAGAGCTAAGGGTTGTTTGCAGATTTGTCTTAAGGCTAGATAAATAGTGGTAAGTAGTATTGAAAGTGAAGGTAACATTACCCCTTATTCTCCAAAGGGAAGTGTCCTGATTCAGATGGCTACTGAGGAGAAAGGTACTTTAAATGTTAGAGGTGATACACAGGGGGAATTTCAAAATGTAGGTTGTTAAAGTCTCATCTCTTATACCTCCAGATATCCTTCACCATGATGTTATCAGGGTTGTAAATGTTAGGGCCTTAGATAATGGTAGATGGGGGGCATCCTAGGGATCTATCTATCATCCCATACTTCAACCCTATCTTCATTCTTAATAGCCTAATGGACAATATTCTTACATTGATTCTAGAATCTATGGATGTTGTTCCAGGTCATGGAACCCTTAATATCACTCTTGCTTCTTTTGGCATATTTGGAGAGGGGGATGTTGGCCCAAAGGAAATTAGGGTTGGAATAAATCCTTCAACCTAGGCTGCATATCAAGGAGTCATTCTTGATTGCAGTTGATTGCATGCCAAGCCCCCCATCCTTTTTAAGAAGGGTAAAGGTGTCCCATTTGACCATATGTATTTTCCTCTTAGCATTACTAGTTCCCCAAATGAAGTTTCTTTGGGCTTTGTCAATAAGGTTGTGAGAGGTTCTAGGGAGGTAGATTTATTGCATGACAAGGTTGGGCTTGCTGGCTTAGGAAGATTTAGCAAGGTTATTCCTGCCATTTATATTCAGAAATTTAGGTTTCCACCCTCCTATCTTGCTATTTAGGTTGTCAATGATAAATAGGAAGTCCCCTCTCTCAAGTTTTTTATGGAAGATAGGGAACCCTAGGTATTTTCTAAAAGAGTTGGAGTAATGGATTCTCGGGATAGATAAGAGGTTATTTTAAAGATCAAGGTCATAATTATTGGAGAAGATAACCTTAGATTTAGCATGGTTGATTCTTTGCCCAGAGTGGGAGTTGAAACTATGAAGAATCTTATTAATGGTATGACAGTTCTTAGAGTCAGCTCTTACAACAAGGATCAGGTCATCAATAAAGAAAAGGTGAGAGATGTAAGGACCCCCTTGGAGATGAAAATAGGGTTCCATTGAAAGCTGTCAACTTCAGAGTTGATTCTCCTAGAAAGAAGTTCCATACATAGGATGAAGAGGTATAGTGACATGGGATCACCTTACCTGATGCCCCTAGAAGGAGTGAAAGAGGTGGTTTTACCCCCATTGATAAGAATGGATATGGATGAGGTTGAGATATAGGAGATGATAAGGTTGCTATGGTGGTTGGGGTAGTTGAAAAGGAGAGGGCTTGCCTGATAAAATACCATTTGATTCTATCAAAAGATTTCTCAAGGTCTATGTTAAGGATCATATTATACTTCTTGCCCTTCATTTTGGAGAAATGACTAATATATTCATGGACAATAATAGCATTGTGAGGGGCTTTTCTTCTAGCTATAAAGCTAGCTTGGTTTTCACTAATGATGTTATCCTGGTGACTATAATCTTGGTGACAACCTTATATTGGGCATTGTAGAGGCCTATAGGTCTAAAACTTATTAGTGAAGTTGTATTTATGCATTTAGGGATGAGGCATAGGTAAGTGAAGTTGACCTTAGGGTCCAAAGAGTAAGTAGTGATGGTATCTTGGAAGAACTTGACAAGGGGGCAAGGATTTCCCAGAACTTTTTTGTATAAGAAAGGGTGTATGTCATCTGGCCCAGGAGCTTTATTGGGTTTGAACGAGAAGACAATATTTTAATCTCTTCAGGAGAGGGGAAAACCAGAACAATGTTATGATAGGATTGACTGATAGATCCCTTAGTAGAGGGATTTATCTGGGTGGTGAGATATTCAAGATATGTTCAGTGGAGTAAAGTTTCGACTAGAAGTTAGAAATAGAAGTGGCAATATCCTTATGGTGGTAATGCCATGTCCCATTATTATCTATGAGAGAGTTAATTTTATTTCTCTTTCTCCTATCGAGGGTGGAAGTTTGTAAGAATTTGATATTTGTATCCCTCTCTAAAAGCCATGAAATTCTGGACTTTAGTTTCCAGAATTCATTGTCCAAATTAAGGATGTGGCTGAACCCTTGAAGGACGGTGTGTTCTGGGTTGTGGAGAAAGTGACTAGTGGGGTAGTTGGGAGATTTCTGGATGCTACCTATCCTTGGAAGCAAGTGTTTCTTCTTGTGGAAGATATTCCCAAAGGTGTTCTTATTACAGTCCCTGGCCTTCTCCTTAAAATTAGAAGTAGCTATGGTAATATAGGGACAGTCTAGGAATGAGTCTTTAATCAAATTAGGGAAATCATGGGGGCTGAGCCATATGGTTTCAACCCTGAGCTGTTTAACCAATTTTTTGGAGAGGATCCTAGATTAAGGATGAGGGGGGAATGATTAGAGTGGGTTGTAGAAAGTTGAGTAATAGAGGCTTCCAGGAAAAGATAGATCCATAGATCATTAGCAAGGAATCTATCCAATCTCTCAAGGATGAGGCATTTCCTATTCCTCTACCTCATGTTAGACAAGGTGTATTTACTTATCCTGAAGCCCAAGTCTATAGGATTGCAGTAGTTAATGCAATTCCAAAAGATATTGGATCTGTAAAGTTTGATACTAGGGCCACTAAATTTTTCAAAAGCTCTGAGAATTACATTGACATCACCTCCTACCAGCCAAATCTTACCCTCAGGGGTAATGAGATTATTATATAAGTTGGAGAGTTGGTCCCAGAGGTCAATTCTAGCTTAGTGGTCAGTACTATCATAAATAATACTAAAAAACCAAGAAGAGGGGGATCTAACCTTGACTTTAGCGTGGATGGCCTAAGATGAGGTGGAAATAAATGTAATAAAAATAGAGTCATCCCTTTACATGCTAACTAGGTCTCTAGAGTTCCCAAAAGCTTCATATTGGATGAAGCAGTTGAATCCTAATTTCTTACATAGGTCTTGGTGGCCAGCCATTTTGGTTTTCAATAGAGCTAGAATACATGGCTTGTAAATATTGATTATCGTTTTATAGTATTTCCTGAACTAAACATTTTGTGCTCCCCTAGCATTCCACACTATGCAGTCTCATTCATCTTGGATTAGAGTGGGTGGAAGGGTTCCAATGCTTACCCTTCCCCATGTGAAAGGAGGAGGCTAACAAGAGGGAGGCCTTTCTCTTCTTGTTGAGAGGAGTTAGTATGACCTTGAGTCTCCCTTCTATCATATGGTTTGCCAAATATACTCTTATACCCAAGTATTCTAACCCTATGGGAACCAAGTTCATCACAATCTCTTGGACAGGCTCTGTGAACTCTCACTTTAGAGGTTCTCCCAGGTTGAGTACCTCTATTCTTGGGACATTGAGTTGTGAGAGGAATTGCTCTATGTATCTATTGTGTGCTCTCAGAGCTTCCAGTGTATGTAGTCTGTCCACTTTCTCTAGAGTTAGGTGAGGAGAGGTTATGGTCAGGGATAGGGTCTGGACCTGGCTGGGGGAGGCAGGGTTTCCCCCAGTAAAAGTCATAAAAGTTGGTTCCTGGATCCTTAATGTTGGGTTGGGAAGTGGAAAGAAAGAAAGGTTGAGAATTAAGTGGTTCAGAATACTGGATAATGATTTTTTTGTTAGCTTTTCCTTCAATGGGGAGTTGATCACCTGAAATAGGATAGACATCCATATATTTTCCCCAAACATTTGCAATCAGAGTTCAGACTTTCCATGTATAGAAGTGCCAGGTCTAGGGGTCCTGAATAAGGATGGTGATTTGTCTCTCTTTCCATTTTAGGTGTAGAGGAATTGTCTGGTTGGATAGACAAATTTCCAACCAAGATGTTGTTTATTGGTCCGGAGACAGGGGAGCTTTTGACATGGTGGTTGTATGGGTTTGGAGAGTCCATGGTCGGCATTCTGAGGAAAGTCTAACATGGTTTTTAGTGTATATAGAGTTGGGGTGTGTGAGGGATGGGAGTTGAGAGGTTTATTCTTAGAAAACACCACCAGCATTAAATATTTTGTCCATGCTTTGGGCAGTTCTCATCAAATCACTGTGGGAAGTGGAATGTTTTCCCGGCATCGGGACTATAGGCTCATTATTGCATAATTCCAGGTGTCTAGATGGGGTCCACATTGGGAGGCCTCTTTCTTTTTTATTTACTCAAGAGTAGGAATGTTGGGAGAATTAAAATTTTAGGACTTTATAGAGAATGGGTTGGGTTCTTTCGGAGGCGATTGGGCCTAAAGAGGTGGCCTAGGATAAGGAGAGAATTAGGGCCCCTTAATAGGCATGGTCCTATTTGGGCCATAGACCTCAGCTGAAGTCTCGTGGTCCTAGGATTTTTTTGGCCCATTCATAGCCACACAAAATCTTTTATCCCTTATGGGACGTAGGAGCTTTCCCTTGGGATAGTCTTCCCATAATAGGCCTAGAAGAGGTGGAAAGAGGGGGTCTTTCTGGTGATAACTCCGGTGCCCTGAGGTTAACAAACTTATCGGTCTCCACATCATAGGTTTTAACCGTAATGTTGGGTGTACCCTTGCTGAGTGTCGTATGATATTTTGCCGGCAACTTTTTCTTTTTGACAAATAAGACTGTTTGCCAATCATTGGTATATTCTATGATCTCCGTTTGTGCATGCGATGTGCTTGTTTCCACCAAATGTTTGGGTTTCTTTGGCTCAGGCATAAATGAGAAGTTGGCACTACTGTGACCTAGTCGCCTATAGTTCTTACATAAGAAACCCTCCCTCTCGTAGAGGAGGGGCTGAGAGTGGTGTTCGATGGAAATTGAGGCTACAACTACGCACGTGTCTATGTTAAGCAGGTTCCCAATGTAATATCCCATACTTTTACCTAGCTTAAATACATCCTAAAAATGTCCAAGACTTGCTTTAAATATGGATACTCTTTTATTCTAGGGGAATTTTCAAGATTTTGACTTTTTGTTACGTGGAAAATTGAATAAGATTTCCATCGATACCAAATTCGCCCAAATCCGACACTTGGATGAAGAGTTAAAGCCATTTTAGTAAGACAGTGTACCACCTGGTACTTTAGTGCTTTACGAATCCAGGCAAAATGGAAATTGTCAAAAACTAGTAAGGCTCCACGATATTGACGCATCGCGTTAAGGCTCAATTTCAGCATTGTCAATTTTCAATGCACCAACGCGATTCCACCGCATCGCGATGCCATTCCAGTTCACAACCAAGGTGGAAACGCGATTTGTTCTTCAATGGTTCAAGACCTAGGTGTTTCATTAAGCCTAAATTACCATGATTTTTCATTGATTTTATGTTAATCTTTACTTAATTCTCATTTGTGTAGGAAAAGTTTAAAAGGGAAGATGAGCAAGTAATTTAAGTCAAAAAGAGGTTAAATGTGAAAGAAAAGAGCCAAATACTATAAATCAAGACTAAGAATCAACCCTCAGTTACCGCGATCGCGGCCGGAGAGTCGCGATCCTGTCAATAAGCCAATCAGACAGCGATCACGATATGCCTACTGCGATCGCGGGAGTCATGAACGCAGTGAAGAGGTGGCAATCACGGTAGAGCAAAAAAGCTTCAAGGTCATTTTTTTATATTTGGAAAATGTGAAATTGATGCTCAAATAAGAGTTTTAAGCTCATTTTTCATCATCTGGATCCTATCTTTCATCATTTTTTTATCTCATCTTTTGGGAGCTTTGGGCAAAAATTTGTAAACCTTAAGCTAAGATTTCATTAGAATAACTCCTAAGTGAAGGATTAGCAAATTTCCATTGAAGATTCATTGGAATTTAAAGTGTCGTTTAAATTCTCTTTATTTTTCATGAATCAAATTGATGGTGATTTTGGTATGTTTTTGTTTATTAAGTTTATGAGTTGCTAGTTCTTCCTCTTGAGGTTATGTTTGAATAGGGTGCAATTATATATGGGTTGTGATTATTAGCTTTAATTCTTAGTTAATGTTGTGGGGTTTCATAAATTTTTGATTATAAAATACAATTTGTTGGTGAAAGCCTCAATTTCCCTAAATCCCACACCATTCTTGAAAGAGGAATGTGGGTAGTCTAGATCCTACATCATCCTTGAAAGAGAGATGTAGGTGACATGAGCATTTGTGAACAATAAGATAGAATAGTTATTCCCTTTGTATTGTCTTAGAAATAAGGATAAATTGTGGAATTGTTAAATCTTCGGCATCATCCTAGAAATAGGGATTCCCAATTGAGACTTTTTGATGATTGATTAATCACACCCACGAGGTATTTGAAAGAATCTATGGGTGATATTTTGATGCTTTGTTGAAAGAATAGTAATGAAATCCCTAACCGAGCCTACCCAAGCATGCCTTAGCTAAGATTTGAAGTTGATTTTTATGTACCCACATACTAGTTGACTCTAGTAAAACTTAGCCCCAAGATCCGTTCCTAATTGATTATGCTCTAATTATTCTTAGTCTTGAATTAGTCCTTTGAAAGCCCAAGAATTGTCTTATACTTTTGAAAACATTCAAAAAAACCCAAAATATTTGTATAATATATTTGAATTTTTCAAGTAACTTTAATTTCGAACTTATCTATTCTCCACTCACATTGTTCCTCATGGATTCGAACCCGACTAAAAGTGGGATAATTATATTGGCAATGATAGTCTTGCACTTAAATTGACGTGTAAGTTGAGTGTTATCATTCGCCTCCTTCTCTTTCTTCATAAGCTTTGTAGCAATGATGTGACTATCTCTCCAGCCATTTTTTATCTTGATTTTCTCTTTCATTATATGTTTTCTTCTTCTTCCAAAAATATTCAGCTTATTTATATCTCATTTTTGTTATTTTGATCTTTCTTCGAACTTTTGCGTTATATTTTTTTTGTTTTGCTAATATCTTAATAAAATAAACAACTTCATGGCAACTCTTAATGCTTATTTCATGGCATATAGGATGAATTATTCGATGACAAAGAGAATCAACAATCACAGATGGACAATATATCAGATCTAGATTGGATTTACATGTTTGAGGTCTCTGTTACAGATATGAGTTCTAGATTAGAATGATTTCATGGATTTATGAATTTTTTTTTTCTTTTTGTTGTGATGATTTTGATATTGAAATAGAGATTTAGTAATATATATATAAGAAGGTTTTTTCTTGTGTAAATGTATATAGTTCATGTTTATACATATTTATACAATGTTGATATATTGTTTAAACATTATATATATATATTTATATATATATATATGTGTGTGTACTTAGTATAATTATGTATATTATTGTACAATTGTACATACAACATTATATATTATTATACAATAACATACAAATTTATAAAAAGTATATAAATTTGTATATTAGGTTGTGTAAACACTCTTACACAATAAAATGAACTGCACTCTCTATTTTTAGACTAAAGTTAAAAAAGAAAAAAAAAACAGAATAATTTTACAAATCAAGACAAAGAAGACTTTTTGAATTATTTAACACGAATAATGGTTAAGCATGAAACATGTAAATCACCCGGTGGATCAACACACTTATCAAAGAAGTCAATTCTACTAGAACCAACTGATGCATAAGGAAAAGTAATCTTGTGACTTCTCACTTTCTTGAGGAGATGGTGCCAAAAATTTGACTGGGGCAAACTAAAATTAAAGAATCATAAGTTGATGTTGTAGACATTGCTTTGCTTTGCAAATTCGGGCTAAAAAATTGAATGTAAATTTTGAGTTATTATTTTGCAATGTAAGTTAATTATATGTATATTTTTGAAATTATCCCAAAAGAAAAAAAACAATAAAGTATTTAGGAGGATTGAGCCCCTTTTTTATGTTTTTTTAAGAGAGTTGGCCAAGGAATCAGCCCTAGATTGAGATTTGAGAAGGAGATTGACACGAAAGACGAAAAACAAAGAATGAAAAGGAAAAATATAGAAACATAAATACATAGCAAAAGTCAATGGATAAACTATGCAAATATTGGTGTTGCCAATTATTTCATTTTCTTTTTTGGTTTACAAATTATTTACATTTGGCTTCATGTTTTTGTTTTTTGAATAGAAAAAACTTTTTTAAAAAACATTTGCTCTTCTATCTTACGAAAGAATAAAAATAAATGTACAGTAATTAGTTATGATTAGATTAATATAATTACATATTAAACCCTATCAAACATATAAAATTGAAAATCTTCTCCAATTTTTTTTATTTGTCATTTCATTAGTATATTTTTAAATATTATGTTATGATTGAAAAATTCATCTTGGCCACACCGTGGGAAGGGTGGGTTTTTCTAGTTATAAGATAAATCAAAATTACTTTCTTTTCACCGTATGTAAAATTTATAAATAAATAAATTTTTAAAAAAATTACCACAACTCCCGTTGTTGAACCACACGTCATGTTCACCTTTCCTGCCTTCCTCTCATTGACAAATTATTATTTAATAGAGAAAAAAACTTCAATTTCTCTAGTTTTATTAAACTAGAACTGTAGAAAAAAAATGAAGTTCCAAGCTAATTCTCATAGATCTGACAGCTCGGTACTTTATTAGAGATTGGAGTCTACCTTACAGCAACATACACAACTTTGTGTTTCTCAAAGACCATTTAACAAGTTTCATTCTAATTACAATGGACCTTATTAGATTCTTAACAAGTTTGTCCCAACGGTTTACAAACTCCTCTAATACCCATGATCCTGTATCCAAATACTCATGATTCTTGGCAAAGGAACAACGAAAAAGTTAAAAATAAGGTTGTACTCAAGTTCTACCATGGGGATCTTGAATCTCTATCATCTTCCTTCTTTTGACCCTTATAGTCAAGCCCCATGTTTGAGTTGGGGTGTACTTGATATGCAGTAATGAGTAATAAGTGGTACAAGTGTTTCAGATTAAAGGATCTGGTGTATAATATTTGAGCATCGGAGCTGATTTAGAGTTGAAGGGAACTCATTATAAGTTGCAAGTCTACCACTGCTTCAAAAGGCAGTCTAATTGTGAAAATTACAGAAAAGAAACTGGTCAAATTGTTGATCACTTGATTGTTGTTGAAGTGTGTGACTATCTCATCTAAAAATTTAAGTCGTTAGACAGGATCCACTTTTATTATTCAATTTTTTATTAATTAAAAACGTGGAAATTCTTTTTAATAATGGGTGATGGTGAGAACATCTGCCTGCTCTGATACCATATTAAAGTATGTGACCATCTCATCTAAAAGTTTAAGCTGTCAGAGAGAGCACCCTATTATTATGTAATTATATTCTCAATAATTTCGTTGAGGATTAATGAGAAAAATTATCAAGTTCCTTCGCAGAGCAAAACTGAATATTCGACCTAAAGAACTAACTTCGTGCCTTAAATCCTCTAAACAATTTTAAAAAAATTGCTCACAATTTACTAAATTGTGAAACAAATCTCAAATTGTCAATATAATCACTTGATTTTCTTGGGGATTAATGAGGAAAATTATCAAGTTACTTCGCAGACCCACATCAAAGTTTGGCCTGAAGAACTAACTTCGTGCACTGAATCCTCTTAACCACTTAAAAAAATCTAAAATTGCTCAGTATTTACTAAATTGTGGGACAAGTTACCTCCACTCTTTGGCATAAGATGCTCAGTACTGTGCAAAGCTGGACACAAGCACCAACATTATGCACAATCAGAATATTATATTTCCATCCATGTTTCTTTTTGGAGAATAGTTTCTTATAGTTTTACATAAATCTTGGATTAATAAGAGCTTATCTCGCAATCCTAATTAACAATGTATGTAGAATCTCTCAAAAACTTTTACAAAATTTAACTTTTTTTAAAAAAATAAAATTAAAATTTGTTTTGACCGTAAAACACCAATTTACACATTTTAAGCTTATATTTTCATAGTTGATATGATTGTAAGGTGCTATCAGTTCACAATGCAGAACACCAAAAAGCGACATTTCTAATTTGGAGGGAAAGATGAGAACAATATTCTTACTCCTTTCTAGTCCGAGGACAAACAAAATAAGTATCTTCAGAGACAAAAAACCAATGAGCAAATGTCATTGCATGATCACTAATTAGGTAGAAGTTACATGCATTTTCATCTTTTCAGGATATATCATGCCATAACAGGTTTTACAGCATCTCATCAGGTGGATCTCATAGAAGACAATTTAAAACTGAGAAAAGCAGATTATTCATGGGGATCAACATCAACCATGCCTATGCGTAGACTTCAGAATCAATCTGCTCAATATTTGGGAATATGTGTCTCAAAGTTCTTGTGTAGTTCGGAGATTGCGCCTGCAACCATAATACGATGCATTAAGAAGTTATCAGAGAACTAAGCCTCTTCATTTGTGACGTAAAAGATCTAACTAATTAAAAAAAATTGAGAAATCTTCAGCAAGCGTTAAATTTAAGTTCAACCTTACATCTGACGTGCCAAAAATAATACCAAACACATTCCAAATATACCTTGATTCTGAAAAAAAAAGTACAAAAAGTATCTAATCTTTAGACAAGTGAAATTGCTCCAGTGGCCAAAGCATTCCATTTCAACCAGGAGGTCGAGTTCAATTCACCACTCTCTGTAAACCCATCTTTCTAGGATTCTTTTACAAGGTAAGACCCAGTGGCTCATCTTGTGTAGTCCAGGATTGATTCATAAATTCATATACACTGGGCGAAGTCTCACATTCCCCTGAATTTGGCCATCTACCAGAATGCAAAAACACTAGGAGACCAAGTCCATCATGCTGCTGAAATTTCCAAACGAATAGAAGTTTGGCATACAGCTCAAATATAAAGCCAACTCACAGACAATGAATCAACCCTTTCTATCCTATTGTTCACCCTGCAATTAAAGATAGATCCCTTCCATCCATCAAAAGTTCAGTCTCACCTTGTTTGACTATAACCTTGCAAAATGTTTCTTTCTGAAATATTGTGCCTCAAACTTATCAAGCAGGCATCCCAGTGCTGCTTCCATAATTTTGGCTGCTATGCCCAAGATCCATATCTTGTGACTTTTGCCAGTGCTTAGGGCTTTCACCCTATGTTCAAATTTTATATAATCTTTCATACTCTCCTGAACGTGTAGAGCTTTCATAACCTATCTTTTATTAGCTTGGTGTTTGACGTGCCCTTACAAATTCTTAGGTTCCAACACCCACAACTTCTTAGGGTTTAGAGTATACTTACCAAATCTCCATTGTTTATATCTTCCAAGATGTTCCGTTTTCAATTATTGTTCTTCTATACTTCGATATAATAATCAAAGTTTTGTATGTTAATTGATTAAGAGAAGACACTCAAGGGGATTTAACACTTTCATTCTCAACATCTTGGGGTTTCAAAAGAGAATAATATCTCCTTTGTGCTTTCGGGGTGATTAAAGTAGTTGTATCTTTCAACCAGGATATCTCTAATTCAAAGAGAAATAAGCACCGATTGGTGTGTTCGTGTGTATTCATGACTTGAATATTGTCTCATCTTTCAGCATCCTGTTTATGAGATAAATCTAGAAGTTGACAACACTTTTACGGAGGTGAGCTGAATAGATAAATTGTTGGAAATCTAAAAGGAACTCTACAGATAATTCACTAAGCATGAAATTATACAGAGCAGAAGATAGAGATCTGCAGGACATCAACCAACCATGGATTCTGCACAATTCAATGATGCGCTTTGATACAGCAAGTTCAAGAATTATTTAATTGGCATATGAAGTGATGTACTGGCAATATAAGGTGCCATTTGGCTTTTGAACAGTAGGATGTCTGAATCTGAAAAATATATGAATATTAGATGTATATAGATTTGGATACTGAAAAATTAACATGATTTGTTTTCTCAACATCTGAATAAAAACAAACAGCATCATACCCAGTATAGTCCCACAAGTGGGATAAGGAGAGAGTAGCGTGTAAGCAGACCTTACCTCTACCTTGATAGGCAAAGAAATTGTTTCCGGTAGATCCTTGGCTCAAAGAAAGCAAAAATACAACGCTTATGAAGACATAAGCAGTCACAACAATAGGATAGTAAGAACACTGAGCCATGGAAGACAACTAGTAATAGAAACTAAGAACAAGAAATACAGAAATAGTAAAATAATAAAAATATCAAAAATAACACTAATACAATCAGACTCTATAACATCCCCTCGTTATAACAACATTTCACTGTAATGGCTAAATTTTCTCCAAAATAGATTTTTTACGTCACATTTTAGTAGAGCAACATTCTATCGATAACATCAATGGCGTTTATCAGTGGTACACTTTTCGTAAAATTCTCTCTCTATAACAACATACTCAAATAAAATCTTTATGTAACATTAGTATTTTATAAAAAACTTATATATGTACGGTATAAAATAAAATATTTGTGGTAATCATTAAGCTAAGCAAATTGTAATCTTTTTAAGTTCTGCAATCGTTGTACTTTAGGACAACATAACTTTAATGCATAAAGATTCCGTAATATCATGAGAAATCACTTGGAGGTAGAGATTCGCACAATTACAAGGTAAAAAGAAAAAAAAAACGTTACAAATTGATACTATATCTTATATGAAGTTTGACACGTCACTTCCAATATTTGAAACGCACACTGATGAAGAGATTATTGCACAAGTCATTGGAGAGGAATATTTGTCTCTTGTAGTTTCTTGTTTGTGGTGTTTTGGTTTTGTTGGTGATTTTGGATAAATAATTTATAGTATTAATTTATGGGTGTCTTGTTTCTTGTTTGTTGTGTGTTTTTATGTTTTTTGTTTGTTATATTAGTGTTTGTCCTGAGTCGGGGGTCTATCGAAAACAACCTCTCTACTTCATCCGAGGTAGTGGTATGGACTGCGTACACTATACTCTCCCCAGATCCCCGCTTTATGGGAATACACTAGGTATGTTGTTGTTATTGTTACATCAAGCTTGAAATATTTAAACTTTTCATTAATTTTAAATGCATACGATCCTTAGATTTTCGGACCCTGCACATCGCAGGAACTTTAGTGCTCCAGGTTGCCTTTTTTTATGATCCTTAGATTTAATTCTTTGTCGGTACGATATATCTAGTTATGAATTTTTCAAGTAATGTATTAGCCCGTTCAATAGTGAAATATGAAAATCAATTGAGATTTTAAATTTAACAATTATTTTATTTTCGTTTATAACATAAAAAGTACAAAAAAATAGTTTTCATATTTTTATTTATAACAATTAAATAAGATTTAAATATCAAATGTCCCTATATATGTGTAACAACACCTCTATGTAGTAGTAAACTTTTTCGGACAAACACTGCCACTATAGAGGGGTTTGATTGTGCTACTAGGACGGACAAGACGCGAAACTATAAACTATTTTTCCATTCGAATCCTCGACCTCCACACCCTTCTATTTGGGTTTATTTCCTTGGTAAGCTGAAGGTTTTCCATGTCCTTTAAGATCACCTCTCCCAAATATTCTTTGATCTACCTTTACCTCTCCTCAGGACCTCTAGCATCAACATACCTCCTGATTGGGGTATCTGTGCATCTCTTCTTAATATGCCCGAACCATCTCAGTCTCTCCTCCCAAATCTTGTCCTCCACAAATGTCACTCTACTTTGACCCAAATATCTTTATTTTTAACCATCTCTCTTATTAAGCCCACCACATCTATTGCCAACATTTTCATTTCTACAACTTTCATCATCATATGAAGATGTCCATTCTTGATTAGCCAGCACTGTTCCATACAACAAATACAGTCTAAAAATTACTCTGTAGAACATACCGTTAAGTCTTAGTGGAACATTCTTAATACATAACACACCATACGTTAGCTCCCACTTCAACAACCCTACAACAATGTGATATGTAACATCCTCGTCAATCTCCTCATTGCCTTGGATAATAACCCCCGGTACTTGAAACTCCCTTTCACGGAGATGACTTGAGAATCCAAGCTCACTTCCAAGTATTCTACATGAGGCACCTCACTAAACTAGAAAACTTCGTGTACTCTGTGCCAACCTAAAACCTTTACTCAAGGGATTATCTTTACACCTCCATCTTCTTGTTGACTCTACTGTACATCTCGTTAATCAGAACAATGTTATCATCAAATAACATGCACCAACACACCTCCCCTTGAATGTGTTATGTCAAAAAAACAATCATCCAAGAAAATAAAAAGAGCTAAAGGTTTATCTCTGAAGGGGAGCCTTGAAGGGTTATGTACATTACACCCTTGTGGTGTGGCCATTCCTTGGACCCTGCGCATAACAGAAGCTTTAGTTCACCGAGCTGAACTTAGTCTATCTCCGATGCAACCCAATCGAGACTAGAAAATGACCGAAGCCTCCTTCTATTATTCTTGCATGTATCTTAGCGACAAATATGCCTTAATTGGCATGATTGAAATATCTCTAGTCGCCGAACATCTCGATAGAACCTCTTAAAACTTTATCGTATTCCCTTTCCAAGTGGAAAAAGAGACAAATTTACCCTTCAACTTTGAAAAATTGGCTAAATATACCTTCGTCATACTTTGGTTCAAATTTATCCTTGTTTTCGTACTTTGAGGCTTAAGTTACCCGTTTACTTTGGAAAATTGTCTAAATATACCCTTGGTTATATTTTGGGTTCAAATTAACCCCCGATGTCATATATTGGGGTCAAATTTACCCTAGATAAGAAACTTTTCACATGTACCCGTTCTTTAATAGAGAAGTTCAAATCAACGGTAAATGCCCCATTTTTTAAAAAACATATAGCACACTCTAAGCTAATCTGTCTGACCCGACACGAGCCATAAAAAAGATAAATAAATATACCCCCATTAAGTTCTATTGGTCAAATTTTTCCAACGAGATTAAGTCACTGGATATTTATCCGTGAATAGCTCATGAAAAAATTGATCTGTATCAGTGCAAAAACAAAGAAATATAGCACTCTCTCAGTTCATGGATCTACATGATTGTGTCAATGCAGAGCTCTTGAAAAATGGCATCTGACGGTCAAATGCAATAGATTAGGAGGCCCACTGAATATTTCTCTGGATGATTAAGTTAAGAAGCCTCGCTATGTGTCATCTCTCCATTCATATCTTCATATGCAGTTTATTTCTATAAAAAAATTTCATCATTTTATTTGCTCAAAAAACTTATTCACTGATTTTAGAAACTCAACGCACTTAGAATTGCATAACAACATTTGAAATTTGAATATAACTAAACAGGAGCAGAGTTTGTAATAGAAATTTTATCTAGATATATGCTTCTATTTTACCTTTTGCTCATTTGTAAACAACCTACCACCGTTGCACGTTGAAAGAGAAATATTTTTATTCGTTGAAAAAATTACACCAACAGAACTGTGGGAGGGATATATTTATTTGTGTATTTTTGTGGGTCGAATCAAGAAAATTAGATTAGGGTGTTATTTATTTTTAAACAATGGCCAATTTAACGTTGATTTGGGCTTTTCTGTTAAAGGAAGGGTACAAGTAAAAAGTTTCTTAACAATGAGGGTAATATGGCTCCAAAGTATGATATTGGGGGTAAATTTGGCCCCAAAGGGTATATTTAGCCAATTTATCATAGTAGTCCCTTTTCCTATCCATATACTACTCCACCAATCTCCTCACAAGGTAGATGGCATTCTTAGTCAATTGACCTGGCACGAAACCAAATTGATATTTAGAAATAAACACATTCCTCCTCAGCCTCTCCCAAACTTTCATAGTGTAACTTAGCAACTTGATACCCTTATAGTTATTGCAATTTTGAATATATCACCCTTGTTCTTGTACTACGGAATCATAGTACTCCACCTCCGCTCCTCAAGCATCTTCATCGTCCTAAATATGATATCAAACAACCCAGTCAACCAATCCAAATCCACTTTGCCCACGTTTTTCCAAAATTTTGTTGAAATTTCGTCAGGCTTAGTTGTTCTACCCCATCTTATGCATGGCCTTCTTTACTTCTTCTCCCATAATACTCCTACAATATCCAAAATTTTGACAACTCTTAAGAGTTCTCTAAATCCCCCAACACAGTACTCTTGTTCTCATTTTCATTCAATAGGTTGTGGAAGTATGTCTGTCATCTATGTTTGATAAGTCCCTCCGCCACAAATACATTACCCTCCTCATCCTTGATGTACGACACTTTATTGACGGCAGGTTTTTCACTCTTGTACCTTGACAAACCTATACAACTTCTTGTCCCCATCTTTGGCCCCTGGCTCTTTATACAAGCGTTCAAATGTTGCTATCTTCGGCTCTATAACTACCAACTTTGCCTCATTCTTTTCTACCTTCTATTTATTTTCCCTCTTCTTCTCCTCGTCTGACCTCCTACTAACTTTAAGTACGCCACCTTATTTCTTTACACCACCTCCTAAATCCACCACGAATTAGACTATACCAGTCGTACCATCTCCATATGACCCTTATGATGTCCACTCGTACCTTGGACAGTGAATGACCTACCATATATGATTATCGTACGACTTAGGCTACAAAGTCATACCCATATCATACGACTACTAAATTTGAGTTGTATGATGGCCAGAGAGTTCAAAACTCATAAAATTTCTAAGGACCACAACCTAGGGTATTTCTATTCTCCCTCACTTCGATCAATCATCCCAAAATAAAAAAAACAAGGTGTTACAAGCACGATTAAACCCCAACACCTGAACTCTGACCTTTAAATAAGATAGAAAACAAAGACACAAGGAAATTAATATTTCCTTTAACAAATTTTAGAAACAAGGACGTTATGAAGAACACATACCTTCTGTACAAATTTTTGGAGCAGAAAACAGGAACAGATACTTGGAATTAATGTCCTCTTCCATTTCCCAAGTAGATTCTTCAACCCTATGGTTCCTTCAAAGAATCTTTACCGAATCCATATACTTGGAGCGTAAACCGACAAACCTGACAATCTAAGATCTCAAAATGGGATCTCCTCATAAGATAGGGAATCCGAAATTAATATCCTTGATAAGCACAACCTGCGATAAATCCTTAATACACTTTCTTAACATAGAGACATGGAATACCGAGTGAATGGATCTTAAGCTAGAAGGCAACTCCAACTCATAGGCAATAATACTAACCCTCTTTACAACTAAGGACCAATATACCAGGGATTGATCTTCCCCCTTTTACCATACCGCAACACTCCCTTCACGGGAGATACCTTCAAAAACACCCTATGCCCAACCTCAAATTCCAAATCCCTTTGCGTCACATCCGCATAGGATTTTTGGTGACTTTGGGTAGCCTTAAGTCTATTCCAAATCGCCTTCACCTTCTCCATGGCTTGGTGAACCAAATATGAGACAAAGATCTCTGTTTTACCAACCTCGAAGTACCCAATAGGAGACCTACACCTCCTATCATAGAAGGCCTGAAACAGTGCAATCCCAATGCTAGAATGGTAGTTATTATTATAAGAAAACTCCACAAGAGGCAAATTCTCAATCTAACTACCACCACTGTCCATCACGCAAGCATGAATTATATCCTCCAATGTCTGAATAATCCTTTCTGCTTGCCCATCTGACTGCGAGTGAAAAATAGTACTAAAACGCACCTTGAACCCCAAACCTTTTTGAAATGACTGCTGAAATTGAGATGTAAACTGTGTACCATGATCGAAGATAATAAAAACAGGTACCCCATGCAACCTCACAATCTCATGGAGATACAACCTCACATAATCTTCAGCCAAAAAGTTAGTCCTTATAGGCAAAAAGTGAGTTGACTTTGTCATCCTATCCGCTATGACCCAAACCAAATCAAATTGGTTCTGAGACTGAGGACGACCGATAGCAAAATTCATATTGATTACTTCCCACTTCCATTTAGGCAACTCAACCTCTTGATACAGTTCTCTGATCCTCATGTGCTAAAATTTCACTTGCTAACACACCATACACTTGGCCATAAAATTAGCCACATCCCTCATTATATTGTCTCACCAATATATCTCCTTAAGGTCATGATATATTTTCGTCAAACCAGGATGAACAACATAGTGTGACTCATGCACCTCAGCGAAGATCCTCTCACACAAACCATTGACTTCGGGAATACATAAACTCTTTTGGTACCCCAAAGTACCATCACTACTAATCTCAAAGGCAATTACCTTCTGCATACCTACATCACCTTTGATATTCATTACGATAGGACGAAACATCTGGTTCTCTTTGATTTCAACATTAAAATATGATCGTGCCACTTCTTGCACCAACACACATTATCCTCAAAGTCCAAGAGATGAACTCTAAGGTTAGCCAAATGGTAAATTTCCTTCACCAACTCCCTCTTCTCCTTATCCACATGAGCTAAACTCTCTATGGACAACCTGCTAAGAGAATCATTAATCACACTAGCTTTACCTAGATGGTAGTGAAAACTCATGTCGTAATCCTTGAGAAGATCAATCTATCTCCTTTGCCTTAGGTTAAGCTCTTTTTGAGTAAGCATTATTGTAGGATTTTATGATCAGAAAAGATATCCATATGTACTCTGTACAAATAGTGGCGCTAGATTTTTAATGCAAACACCTCAACTAATAGTTCTATGTCACGATTCGAGTAATTTCTCGCATGCACCTTTAACTGTCTAGAAGCATAAGTTATCACCTTCCCATGCTGAATCAGAACACAACTAATACTATAAGAGATGCATCACAGTAGACCATAAACCCATCAGTTCTTTCAAATAGAGTCAAGATCGGAGTTGAAGTTAGCTTATACTTTAGCTTCTTAAAACTACTCTCACACATATCCAACCACAAGAACTTTACCTTTTTCTGAGTCAACATAGTCAATGGGGTGCTATAGTATAAAAACTTTCCACAAACCTCCTGTAATAACCAGCTAAACCTAAGAAACTCCAAATGTAAGTTGGAATCGTGGGTCTAGGACACTTCATAACCACTTCAACCTTCTGTGGATCCACTACGATCCCTTTACTAGAAATGATATGACCCAAAAAAGTGATAGCATTCAACTAGAATTCATATTTCAAAAATTTGGCATACAACTATTGCTCCTTTAGGGCCTGCAATACAATGTAGAGTTGATTTGCATGATCCACCTCCCTCTTAGAGTATACAAAAATGTCATATATATAACCAATGACAAGCAGATCTAAAAACTAATGGAAGACCCTATTCATCAAATCTATGAATCCCGTCGGGGCATTGGTCAACCCAAAAGATATAATTAAAAATTCAAAATGCCCATACCAGGTACAGAAAGCGGTTTTAGGGATAGCCTCCTCCCTAATCTTGAACTGATGATACTCAAATCTGAGATTAATCTTGGAAAAAAACTTAGAAACCAACAACTGATCAAACAAATCATCTTTCCTTAGAAGAGGTTACTTGTTTTTTACCATCACCTTATTCAGCTATCTATAATCAATGCATATTCGAAGGGAACCATCCTTCTTACGCTTGAATAAAACTGGTGCACCACACAGGGGCACACTAAGATGGATGAAACCCTTATCTAACAGATCCTTAAGTTGCTCCTTAAGCTTCTTCAATTCGGCCAGAGCCATCCTATGTAGGGGAATAGAAAATGGACAAGTGTCCAAAAAAAGATCAATCTTAAACTCAATCTCCCCATTATAAGAAACACCGAAAAGTGGGAAGACTGCAGTAAATTCATTTACCACTGGGATAAAATACAAAGAAAGACCCTCTGAGCTAGAATATTTACCTAGACTAGATAATAGAGACAACCTCTTTGAGATTAATCTTTGAGCTCTAAGATATAATATGAATTTATTATTAGGAGATAGAGAACCACCCTATCACTCAATAACTTGCTTATTAAGGAATTTAAAAACAACCTTGAGGGTCCGACACTCTAGAGACGCATAGAATGAATTCAACCAATCCATCCCCAGCATGACATCAAAATACACATATCTAATTCAAACATATCCACCAAAGTTTCTTAATTACCAACACATACCACACACTTCTTATAGACTTTCTGACAATCACAGATTTACCTACTGGGGTAGAACTAGAAATAGGGTTCGAAACACAATTTGGACAAAAACCAAAATGTGCAGCCACAAATTAGGTCACATAATAGAGAGTAGACCTTGAATCTAGTAAAAAATAAATATCTCAAGAAAAACGTTTAGTATACTAGTCACAACATTCGGCTATGCCGCGGACTCTTGTCGAGTAGTAAGAGCATAAAGATGGTTTTTGACCAATGATGGAACTAAATGGCACGCCCTTTGGTTTCAGAGCTGATGATGAAGCAACTGGAACCTTGTTCACCCCTAAAGCAACCTTACCAATGGGTTAGTTTCTAAGCATATGCCCTAGCTGACCATAGTTAAAGCATCTATCCATCTTCTTATAACAAAAACCTTGATGCAATCTACCACAAAACCTTCAGAAAAGATATGATAGAGCAAAATGACCACACTAGCCTAAGATTAGGCACCTTGTTCCATGAAATTGCTGCAACCTTGGAATTGAATTTCACCCGATGACTTGTTGTAGGTAGAACTAGCCATTGAGTAAGACCCAGAATTGCCCTACTTCTTCTTGGGACAATTCCCACCTTTCCTGCCACTCTGCTGCTGGCTACGACCCTACCTCTCTTCTATTTCAGCCTATTTTTGCCCTACTTTTATGTTGTGTGTACATAACCAACCTTGATATATCCATGTACTTGATCAATAAGGTATCCTTACTCTATAATATCAAATCTATGGACAATCCAAAAAAAACTTATTCATTTTATCCCTCATGTTAGAAATCATCTCCGGAGCATACTGAGACAACTAGTGAAACTTCAAGGTATACTCCTTAACATATATCTTACCTTGCTTCTGATTTACATACTCTTTATTCTTTACTTCCCTCAATTCTTAAGGAAAAAAGTGGTCTAGGAAACCATTAGAAAAATTCTCCCATAGAGATGACTCATCAGCATCACCCCTTTCCTAATCTCACTCCTCATACCATTGGTATACCATATCTTTTAACTGATAGGCATCAAACTCCATACCTCCACATTAATGGCATGTATAACATGAAAGATCTTTTCTATATCATCTAGAAAACCTTGGTGACCCCCTTCAGCCTTAATACCCATATGGGTTGAAAGGTTTAACCTCATGAATTGGCCAACCCTTGAGGCCTCAAAAGATGTAGTAACAGGAATACCATGTTCTGACTGAGTAGCTACAAACTATGCCAATATATAGATGGAATGACAAAACTCAACATTCATCACTTTAGCTTGAGGAGCCTGAGATGGACTAGAAAGACCATGGAACTCAAGAATAATCCAGAATTAGACCCCTAGATTAGGTATGGATCCTATGAATAGAGCATGTCCCATCCACATTGTCCCTATTGGGATAGAAGAGTTTCTATGAACATAAGATCGTCGAGGCATGATCTAAAAAATGAACAAACAGAAATTAGAGAAGAATTCAGGACCTTAAACTCTGTAGCTTGAAAATAGAACATAAAAAAAGGAAAAATTCCTAAATTTCTCGTATCTTCTTACTTATGATTGTAGCACACTACTCACTCTTAAAAGAGATTCTACTTAACACAGCTTTGTGGACTCCTAAGTAACTTAGTGTAAGACCCTATACTTATCCTAGCTTGATTCATCTCTTAGTTGCATGCATAAGAGGCTTAAAGCCTGAAAATTTAGCTAAGTGTTGGGGGACTTAGCTATTTTTAAGACCTCATAACTTTAAGGGTTTTTAAGCTGATCTTTCGGACTTCGATATGATGGTTTTTGAGTTAATTCGTGTTTAGGAGTGTAAGGATCCAGTCTTGGGGAAGTTTTGGACTTTTTGAATGAGAATTGAGGAACATTTGGATTTTAATTCCTGAAGCTCACCTTGATTGTGGTGCATCCTAGTTATGAATTTAATCTTATAAGGGGTAGTTAGGTCTTTTCCCATCACCTACATCATAAAAACATGAGATTATATGTCAGTTAGGCAATTATTTACCAAAATTATCCAATTTTACTCTCAAGAACAAACACTAATCCTTACCCCTAAGTTCTTTCATTCCATCATCTTCTCTTCAAGAAAAAGAAGAATTTAGTTTCCCTAATCCAGGAATTTTCAAGAAAACCTTCAAGATTATCTCCAAGGTTTTCAAGGTCAAGGTTTTTCCACCAAGTCAAGTCTATTAAGGTATGTGGGATTATGAACAAGGGTTTTCTTCAACCCTTGTGCCCAAAACTTGGGTTTTAGTTGAATTTTTTATGAATTGAAATTAGGGTTCATACCCAATTCTTGTTATTTTTAGTTTATGAAAGTATCATGTTATTCAAGGCTTTAATTGTAAAACACTTACATAAATCCATGTTTGAAATCATGAGATTCGTAGTATGATTTATATTCCACTACCTTGATTGAGATTGTTGAAACCTTTTAAGATGATTACTGAGCATGAAGTTTAAATATGATTATTAATGCTTTAAAGATTGATATTTTGAGTCTCAAGTACAAATGATGAGTTTGTAAGGAGATTATGGTCTCAAGTTCTTTAGATAAGGTTCATTAAGTGCTTTAACTACAAAGATTGATATTTTAAGCCTGAGCTAAGATATGGAATCCACATTTGTTCATCTTGACTTTGAGTTGGTTTTCATTATATAAGCCCTTGCTCTATTTTAAGGGAGAATTCCTAAAAGTGTGAGCATATAAATAATATGAAAGTAGTGTTTAGCACCGAGTTGGGTATAAGTCCAAGGTCACATGACTTAGAACTATGTACCACCATACGTTTAAGTTCCTTAGTGGGTTAAGTATAGTGATCACTTAAGTTAAGGTTCTAATACGATGGCAAGGGTAGAATAGCTCTCCCAACATGGGTAAGACGTTAGACTCCAGGATAGCTCACATGATTTATGTTGGTTAGAAGAACCTCCCAAAAAAGAGTAAAAGTAAAGCTTCTAGAAATAATTCCTATGTCTCACAAAGTGTATCCTTATGATTCATTACTCATGTTTATAATTTTATAGCTTTCATTTCATTCAAGCTCAAGGTGAGTCATCTACACTTAGCATACATTATTTTAAAGTCTATCTGTACATTCAATTACTATTTTACTTATGCATTCACCCCTACATACTTAGTACATTTCAAAAGTACTAATCCACATATATGTCTATATACTACATTATTTCATTTTCTAGGTACTAGTTGTATCCCATGCATCATAATTATATAGTGTGTAACTTTTAGTCAGCAGGTGATAGGCCCTTTTTATTCAAGGGCTCGTGTTAACCATAGTTCGAGAAGAATCTTGTTTTATTTATGTAATTGTATTGATTAGGGATAACTGGGGTCATTTCCTGGTTACATATAGTCAATATTGGTAAAGGCTTCATAGAAAGTCAGTAGAGTTGATGTATTTGATTCCAGTTTTGTTTTGTATAAGCATAGTTGTAATTGTTTTTAATAGATTTGTTTTGAGCATATTCAACTAAATATTTCTATTCCATGTGTTACTTCCAGTCTTATATATTTTAATTAGTAGCTCAAACATCATTCTATTATAGGGTTAGATTAGGATCATTTATGGTCTTAAGCATTGTGTTACGAGTAAGGGGTAGCCTCGAGTTGAGGGGTAGCCTCGAGTTGTTACAAACATGGTATTAGAGCTTAGAGTTCAAGTGTCCTAGGGTATCTATGAAGCAGTGTCTAGTAAATTCTTGTGAAATGGTACAAAGATTTTGGTACTTTTCTTTGAGAGGATACAGGGCATTTAAGAAATGTCTTATTTCTTTCATACTCTAGATCGTGCAATAAAGTTGTTCTTTCAAAACCTTCTGTTGATTCATGTATTACTCCATAATTTTCAATCTAGAACCTTTCGAGGTAACATTAGTACTAGATTCCAATCTCTCCTAAGATGATGCTCTCTAATTTACTATCACTAACTTTAGGAGTCACACAAGGGGCTTGAGAGGAGCTCCCTAGTATGTTAAAAGTCCCTTAAGTTGAAAACTTATGTCCTCATCCATATGAGTTGTGCAGTTATGAAAAAATATGTTTTGTATTTGGATTCCTCATTAACTCATTTTATCCAAATAATGCTCATGAGAGGAGATAGTATGAACCCGAATTATTAAATAGAGTTCGCATTCATGGGATATTATGACCAGGAGTGTTATGATACATAAGTAGTAGAACCTTCTTGGAGTTATAAGTATGGGTATAGAAGTGTAGTGACAAGAAATGTGGTTATGGAGATTGATTAAATGTATATAGATAAACTTTTTCATATGACTGAGATAGTATTTAGGTGATATGTCCTTGTGTGTTACTTTAGGGGTAATGAATGTGGTACAGGTTCCTTGGTGGAAGGTAGAGAAGGAGTTATTAGTTAAGGTAAACTATAATTTGCTTGAAGTAGGGAAAGAGTTATTGATGCTATTTATTGTGTTAGAAAAGTATAGGATATTAATAAAGTAGTTGGTGGTTTAGTATTGTTAATTTAGGCATCCCTTGAGGTTGCAAAAGGAGTTTAGTAGAAACTTATAGAGATATGAAAGTAATTTAGGTGTATAGATGGGTAAATAGTCGTAATATGTAGAAGAAGATGTGCTAATGAATTTTAATAAGGTATACACAGGATTATGTTCAATTACTGTTGTTATGAGGTTCTAGTGGACTAGTGTTTCTTGGTGTTTTATTTTATAGCTTTCAAGCAAGAATAGCATGTGAGGTTATATTTTTAATCAAGACTAGCACTAGACACTAAGTTTGAACAGTGAATGATCATCAAGATAGAAATAATGATTGCTTGGTTAGTGATTCTATTTTTATGGAGGTGAACTAGTTGGCTTGAAACAGTGCATGCAATAATTTAAGATTATTGATTTGAGATTAAGTTTGAAGTTTTAGGTATGATTTAGATATGTATCCAAGGTTATATGGGGGTTGCATTATTTTCTATGATTATTTAAGTTTGTGTATGGTTATAGTACCCTTGAGTTGCTAAATGAGAAGAAGGCTACCTATATAGTATATGGTGTTCTTAATAGCTAAGTTAAGGAGTTGTGGATAGACAATGTTGAACCTTTTGGTATGATTTTGATTGTTGTGGGTTGGGGGAAAATATAAGTTTAGAAATATGATACAGGTTAGGTGTTTAATAAGACAAGTATGTTTGTGGGGGAGAGTGTAAGTCTATGCGATGATTATTGAAGATAGGGAAAGTAAAGGATAGTATATGTGAAGGGGTTGTCCAATAATGAAGTTAGTATGTCTTAAATATAGTTCATTTGCATGCTTTGAGCATTTCTCTGTATAACATTAGAGTGATGAAATTATGTGTAACGCCCCGATTCTGGTAACCAAAATGCTACACGGTGCTAACAATCTCGAAGGACCACTAGCTAACCCATGATTAATATCTGACCTGTACACTACATAATATACTAAATAAATTTGGAATACGTAAGACTATAAGGCAATAAGGTTCAACTCTGATAAAACATAAGATCTGAGTGGGCCATGAAATACCTAAAACAACTTAAATAATCTGTCTGAAACATGATAGTCTAGAAAGCCTATAACTGTCTGAATAAGGAGTTGAATGGGACATGTCCCCAACCAACTCCATCTTGCAAAACTAAAATGAAATAAATGATAACATAAAGTAAAAATTATGTCCTCAAAGGATGAGGACTCACTGCTAACTCTGACTGTGGAAACTGGAAAGCTACTAATGCTCTGGAGCTTGTTCTTTGAACCTATGGTATAGAATAAAACGTCATAGCACAAATGCATCAGCATGATGGAATGTACTGAGTATGCATGTAAGGTAGGCTGATACATAGGATTTATATGCATGAACAATACTAACTGACTGTCTAACATGAATGTGAGAATGCATGCATGAATACATAATAACTAAGATGGTGATAACATAATAACTGAATCTGAATACTGATAACATGAGTGTTGATAACATGAGTGACTGTATCTAACAGTCTTGAATCTGATGGAACTATCTAAGTTATTTTACTGAGACTGACATAAAACTGTGGGAAAGTAGTCATCTAACCGACATGCCCCAAATAATGCCTATAGCTGAGTTGGGGTCCAATCTCTGCCCCGACTGGAAGGGTGTCAATATTGGGCCACTGGTAAAGACAACCATGGGTAGCCCTCATCTGATAGTATCCCTAAAGGAGAATGGTGGGACCTTCATCTAATAGTATTTATCCACCTCATCTGACAGTGTTGATATCTCAACCTATGCTGGCTATATAGTTCTGGAATGCAAGGATGACTGCTAAGAATCACACCCTCATCTGACATTGTGTGTTTCCATCCTTGAGTTCACTCAGTGCTAATTACTACTCTTATCAAAATAAACACTGAAGATGATTTACTGAACTGTACATGGACTGAGTTTAATTAATTCCATTGACTAACGGAATGTTACTGAATTTTGATAACTGACTGAGTTCATGAGATTACAGAGATTTTCCTAAGCCACATGACTGACTGAGTTCTTTGGATCATAGTTTGATTGAATATATCATGAAAATATAACACCGGCTCTAGGCACACAACTATATTTTTTGGGTACAAGTACCCCCAGAACTCGATGGAAGGAAACTGACAAAGAATGACTTTCTTGAATACACAATCAACAATCCATAATATCATGGGGAATTTCATGAAGTACATGGTTTTCATAACCATGTACGTAAATAGAATTGGAAGTAGGAATGAGATAATATCATAAGGCTAATTCATGGGCAATCAACCAACATTTACAAGGAAAATTAATAGCATGGGAGTCATTCGAATATAGGGGTAATCATGAATCCATCACATAAGTCACAATTAAGCCATATTTCATGATTTGTAGTCACTTAGGCATTTTACCAAACACCTTGCATGCACAACATAGGGAATAGGTGTAATCATCAATTTCCACAATTAATAAACAACCAATTATACACTAACATGGTTTCATCAAAACATGATAAATATTTAATCCTGGGAGTCATACTATCATAACAACATAAACATAATTAATTCACAAACATAAATGTCATGATATAAATTTTTCAAAGAGGATTCTTGGACTTTATGGATGGAAGGAATCCATAAATGAACAGAATACATACATTAATTAATAAATTTGGAAGGATTGATAGAGAGTTCTTGTGATTTGGACTTTGAAATTGAGAGGAAGGGTTCTTGTTATTGAAGAGAGTTGATTTTAATTTGAGAGACTAAAGCAAAATTGAGCAAACAGTGCACTCTTAGGGTTAAATCTTGTGATTAGGTAGAATTAAAGTCATGGGAAATGACTCATTTAACCCTGGATGCGTCTTTTAATTTCTATGGAAATTTCCCAATTTAGGCCCCTAGCGTGACGCTGCGCTATCGTGCCGTGTAACTGGAATTTGACAATTGGGATTTTGCATGGTGGCATGACGTGGTGCAATCATGTTGCCATATTATTTGTGACCTGAAAACTCACTGCGATGCAGTGGAATTATGGAGATACACTAGAAATCGACAAACATCATTTTGGCTTATTGCACCATTGAGTTTTATGACTTAAACTTTAAATCGCCATAACTTGTTACCCGATTATCGGATTTAGGCAAACTTGGTATCGATGAAAATCTTATTCAATAACACACACACAACAAAAAGTGAAAATCTTAAAATTTCCACATAGAATAAACATAATTCAATTTAAAATATGGTCCTAGACATTTTTAAAGATGACCTTAAGCTAGGAAAGTATGGGGTATTACATTATGGCTAAGTCCTAGGGATACAAAATAGATCCATAATTTTAGAAAAATGGCTTTAATCTAAGGGGGATAAAATAGTGTTGATGAAAGACTATTTAAATGGAAAAGAGTAAGTGTTTCTTATTGAAGAATGATTGTTGTATACAAGTTTTATCAAAGGCTATAAATATGAAGTAAGATTGAGGCTAAGTTTTTCATAAATGTCATGGTTAGTTGAACTTTCTTGGGGTAGGGCATAGAGGTTGTTGATGATAGAGGTTTGGAAGATATGAGAAAGATGCTTTTATGGGGGTTTTTGTTAAGAAGTGCATATATGGTTATGATGATAGGCTTGAATGTCATGTTATATATATATGAATGAATGCATTGTACATTAGTGAATGTCTATTAAGGGTTGAATGTAGTTGTTGAAGTGGTAATAAGATTTTTTCATGAGATGAGAAGTTGTGAAAGCGAAGGGTGTATTGAATTCATGATTCATACGAGTGTTATGGTGTGATGTGTAGTACTTTGTAGATTCGAGTAGGCTTAAACATAGTGAGAAAATTTAGTTTAGCTCAAACTTCAATAGATAGAGTTATCAGTGTCCATGTTAATATTGTACGTAGCCTCGAGTGAAGTTCAGTTAAAGTGAAAAGTATAGTTGAGTATAAGCTTTCAGCATAATTCAGTCCGTATAGCCATCAATTAAGTTTAGCAGTCAGATAGGCAAGCTCCTATGGTTTTTTTCCATCTTTTGGTCTAGTTTTACTATTTGAAGTTTCATGAGTATAGCCATTCTAAGAGGTAATTTGTTCGCATCCATATAAATTGTGAATCTAGTTCAGTTCATGCATTATGTTTCAGATTTAGATATTTGGTCATGATTCAGTTCTTAAGTGTTTGATGCATCATCTCAGTCTTTCCTTAGTGTTTCAGCCAAGTCAGTATCATTCAGGGGATAAAATATCCCAAGGGGGAGATGTGATGATACCTCGAGTTTTTACGTCCTAAATCTCTCATCTTTTCTTCACGAAATCATATCTAGCCTTAAGTAATGGTTACTTATAAGTTAACTCTCTCATTTCTATCGTAGACTTATAACCATTCTCATGTTATTACATGTTTTCAAGGAATCTATTTAGTTAGTGATATTCAGTTTACGTATCATATTTCAGACTCAGTTATGCAATAAGTTATGCATCTTTAGTATATGATGAATGTTCCCAAGGGGAAGTTATTACAATACCCCGTACTTATCCTAGCTCGATTTAACTCCAAATTGCATGCATAAGAGACTTAAAGCCTGAAAATTTAGCAATGTATTGGGGGACTTAGCCACTTTTAATACCACCTAACTTCGAGGATTTTTAAGTTGACTTTTTGAACTCTAAAATGATGGTTTTTGATTTAATACATGTCCAGGGGTGTAAGGATCTTGTCTTGGGGAAGTGTCGGATTTTTTGGACGAGAACTAAGGCATGTTTGGATTTCGATTCCAAAACCTCACTGCGATTATGGTGTGTCACGGTGGGTATATCAATGTGCCATTCACCACGTCGTGGTGTCCCTCCAATCTGCATCCCAGTTACAAATTTAACTTTTGAAGGGGATTTAGGTCATTTCCCATCACCCTAAGTTGTAAAAACACTAGATTAAACGTCAGTTAGGGCATTATTTGCCCTCTAATTTTACTGTCAAGAAGAAAACCCTAATCCTTACCCCCAAGTTCATCTATTCCATCATCTTCTCTTCAAAAAATAAAATATGAATTTAAGTTCCCTAATCCAATAATTTTCAAGAAAGCCTTCAAAATCATCCCCAAAGCTTTCACGGTCAAGGTTTCTCCACCAAGTCAGATCTATTAAGGTATGTAGGGTTATGAACAAGGTTTTTCTTCCACTCTTGTTCCCAAAACTTGGTTTTAAGTTAAATTTTACATGAATTTAAATTAAGGTTCATACCTAATTCTTCTTATTTTTATTTTATGAAAGTATCATGTTATTTAAGGCTTCAATTGTAAGAGATTTACATATATCCATGTTTGAAATCATGAGATTCATATTATGATTTATATTCCACTACCTTGATTGAGACTGTTGAAAGCTTTTAAGATGATTATTGAGTGTGAAGTTTAAATATGATTATTGATGCATTAAAGCATGATATTTTGAGTCTCAAGTACAAGTGGTAAGTTTATAAGGACATTATGTTGTCAAGTTCTATAGACAAGTTTTTTTCAGTGCTTTAAAAGAAAAGATTGATCTTTTGATCCTAAGCTAAGACATGGAATCCACATTTGTTCATCTTAACTTTGAGTTAAAGCAAAGAGAAACATACATGGTTTTCATTATATATAACCTTGTGCTATTTTAAGGTGGATTTCCTAAAAGTATGAGCATATAAGTAATATGGGATTAGTATTTAGCACCAAGTTGGATATAAGTTCACATGCCCCAGAACTATGTGCCACAATAGTTTTAAGTCCCATAGTGAGAAGTATAGTAATCACTTGAGTCAAGGTTCTATTCCGATGGAAAGGATAGAACAGCTCTCCCCAACGTGGGTAAGACGTTGGACTCTATAATAGCTCACATGGTTTATGTCTGTTAGAAGAACCTCCCAAAAGAAAAAGTAAAGCTTTAAGAACTAAGTGTTATGGGTCACAAAGTGTATACTGATGCTTCATTACTCATGTTTATGATTTTACATCTTTCGTTTTGTTCAAGCTCAAGGTGAGTCATCTACACTTATCATACATTATTTTAAAGTCTATGTTTAAATTTAGTTATTGTTTTACTTATGCATTCACCCATATATGCTCGGTATATTCCAAAAGTACTAATCCACATATATGTCTATGTGCTACATTATTTCATAATGTAGGTACCAGTTGTAGCCCATATATCATAATGAGACAGTGTACAACTTTCAGTCAGTAGGTGATGCGCCTTTTTGATCCAAGGGCTCGTATTAATCATAATTCGAGAAACATCTCATTTTCTTTATTCAGTCATATTTATTAAGGATAACTGAGGGTCATGTCTTGGTTTTCTATAGTCAATATTAGTAGAGGCTTCATAGACTGTCAGTAGAGTTGATGTATTTGATTCCAGTTTTATTTTTTATAAAAAGAGTTGAAATAATTTTAAATAGTTTTGTTTTGAGCATGTTCAACTAAAGACTTTTCTTCGGTGTGTTACTTCTATTCTTATGTATTTTAATTAATAGCTCAAGTATCATGACAGTATCGGGTTAGCTTGGGATAATTAATAAAGTTAGGCACCGTGTTACGACTAGGGGGTAGCCTCAGGTCGTGACACTCTAATACCAATCTAACATGACTTGAACCAAGGCTTAGTCATATAGGTGCCTCAAGCCTAACCAAGACTGAAGACCACCAGTAATACCCAAGTATAACCACCTGTAACACCCCGCATTTTAGGCTAGAATAAAAATATGACTCTGATGCGTTGATAATCCCAGAGCCTTAAATCCTATGACAATTTGGCGTGTTAATCAATTTTGTAGTATGTGAATCCATTTGAGCATGAATTTAGACCATAGGAGTCCTTAAACTCAAGGACGAGTTAAAACTATTTCGATCGATTAAGTTTTAAGTGGACGTTGTAATTTGTGTTAGCTTCCATCGACCATAACTCTCTGTATATGTCGAATTAGAGAACCTACTATGTGTCAAATGATAGGTCTTCGAGTTAACTTTCCAACGATACCAATTTTGCTAAAATCCGACACCCGAGCAAGACGTTATGGCTTTTCAAAGTAAAGTGTGTCGCCTAACCAATTGCACATAGCCACTAGAATGGATGAGCGATACACAATGCGGCGCATACCTTAATCCATGCGATACACAATGCAGTGCATATCTTAATCTATGCGATGCAAAGTCCGGCGCACACTTATGGTTTCAGGTGACGAAAATACTTCGTTTTGAGTTATTTTAAGTGCAATTTAGCCCTTACAAAACCCAAAATCATCCTTAATCACTCCTAAACGGATTTGGGCCTATTAACAACATTGAAGCCTCCCATAAGATCCCAAAATTCATCCTTCAAGAACTTAAGAGGAGAAGCAACTAGGGTTTGAGAAAATAAGCTTGAAGGTCCGATCATTCCAAAACTTCTTTGTGAATTCTTCACAACTAAGGTACGCGGGGTTTTTCCTAAATTCTCATGGGCATAGAAAAATTATGTTTTAGAATATGTTTTTAAATTATGTATATATATTTATGTATAAGATGTTTTAACATCATTGTTTTGGTCTTTTGACCATCTCCATAGGGATTTGACAGGGAATCCCCCAACCCAAGTGTGCCGCAAGGGTTGGAGTCTCTGAGTCTGATATGCCACAGGACATTTAAGTCAGCGCATAATAATATACCCGGGTCGGCAAACCATGGTTTTAGGCAACAAGTCTCTTGAACTCAAGCCCTCTTCGAGGAACCACCTAACATCTCTGTATGCCCATTTTTAATCTTTTCTGTACATGCAACATTCTGAATGTCGAAAATTATGAAAGTCTGAAATATCTGTTAGTCTGAATCTGATATGGCATTAGTCTGAAGTGGTATCATCATACCAAGACTTTGCAAGTCATGATTTTTCTGAGCCATAATGTATTAAGCAAGAGCATTTTTTCAAAACATAGTTTGGACCACCAAAATATGTAGTTTGCATTTAAAGATGTCATGTTCCGAAACTCAAGTCAAATCCAGGCAAAACTTTCATCAAACATATGGTGGTCATGTGCATTTTCGCAAAACCATGCATTCTTTCATTACATGCTTATTCAACATTTATAACCCTCTCTTTCGTGTTCAAAATCGTATTCCAAACATAGCAAAAGTCAAAGCACTTCATATCATGATTCCTTTTCTTCAAGATGTATTTCAACCAATTTATATCACGTGAAACATGGAAAAATTTACATTAAGAGAGGGGTTTCATGAAAATCATGTTCTCAATTCATATTTCAGGACAAACACATATATACATATACATATAATTTTCAAATCACTTTGGGGGAAAGCAAAAGGCCAAAACAATATCATTAAAGCTTCTAAAACATGAGTATGTACATGAATTCGAAAACCCATTTCTTAAAACATGATTTCTATGCCCATGAGATTTTAGGAAAACCCCGCGTACCTTAGTTGTGAAGGATTCACGAAGAAGTTTTGGAATGATCGAACCTTCAAGCTTATTTTCTCAAACCCTAGTTGCTTCTTCTCTTATGTTCTTGAAGGATGAAATTTTGGGATCTTATGGGAGGATTCAATGTTATTAATAGGCCTAAATCCATTTAGGAGTGATTAAGGATGACTTTGGGCTTTGTAAGGACTAAATTGCACTTAAAATAACTCAAAACAAAGTTTTTTCGTCACCTGAAACCATAAGTGTGCGCCGCACTTTGCATCTCCTATATTTACATAGGCACCGCCCTATGCATCGCCTATATTTGCATAGACGCCGCCCTATGCATCGCCTATATGTGCATAGACGACACATTCAACTTTGAAAGGCCTCCACTTATTCACCAGGTGTCCGTTTTAGGCGAATTTGGTATCGTTGGAAAGCTTATTCAATTATCTACAATTTGGCATATAGTAGGCCAACCAGTACATCATATACAACGAGTCATGGTCAATAGAATTTGACACAAATTACAATGTCCACTAAAACTTAATCGATCGAAAAACTTTCAACCTGTCCTTGAGTCAAAGGACCTCTATGGTCTAAATTCAAGCTTGAATGGATTCACATACTATGCAAATAATTAACATTCCATATTGGCATAGAATTTATTGCTTCTGGATTATCAACGCATCAGAGTCATGGTCTATATTGTAGCCCGAAATGCGAGGTGTTACATTATCTTCCCCTTAGGATCATTCATCCTCGAATGATGGATAGGAACTTGTTGAAGCCTTAAAGGTATGGAATAACGCAGGCATGCCATGTCTTCTAATAAAGAATACACTGATCTGAAACATGACCATATGGATGGAACTAATGATATTCTGAATTCTTATATTGGACATGCATATCTGATGCATGGAATACACGACTGGAGCTACTCATAAGCTGAGTTCTCATAATGAACATGCATACCTAATGTATGGATTTGTTATTGAGTTGTTCTCATGAACGCAGAACTGAATACACAGATAAGCTAAACTTTTTCTATGGGACATGCATTTCTAATGCATATCTGACTGAACTGACGTGTGAACATATCACCGAATACACAATGATAACTGGTGTGGAGCTTGTAATAAAAATCTATGCATGCAACCGAATGGGGTATCTCCCCCTTGGGATCCAATATCCCTCTATGAGTGTTCAATTCACTAAGATACTCGAAAAATGGAGGCAATGCACATGGCACCTACGATTTGATTCATAACTGAACCTCTGGAATTTGAATCTAATCCATGACGCATGAACTGAGCTATACTCAAAATTACTAGTATACTCTAACTTGGAATAGAATCACGTCTGAGATTTTAGGTAGCATGAATAAATGAAAAGACGAGAAAACAAGTCATGCGAATCTGACTGCTAAACTGACTTATTGGCTATACGGACTGAATTATGCTGGACCCTCATACTTAACTGGAGTATCTCTTCAACGCTCTCTCTAAAGAAGTTCTAGCCACAAATCTTGGGTATGGAATACACAAGACATCCAACTGAGGAAATCACAACATTGACTCTACTCTGCAGTCTGAAATATAGACATATAACTCCTAAATTAGGATAGAATTACCAGACCTTTGGTAATACAACTTCTTACTTTCAAGCTTAGTACACTTCTCGAATATCCCTTAACTATACTATTCCCTATAAATATCATATTCGTTCAATTCAGCTTAAAATTCTCATATGAGAATTGACAAATTTTTCTACTAATGTCTAAAATAGCTTAATCCTCACACCGCGATCAAGCCTAACTCTAAGTCACAAAAATACAACATGCTACACTATGCTATTATTCTAAACCATATGACGCCACCTTCTATATCTCTTTTAAAGATCGCATCCTAAGCATAACATGTCTTACCACTTCAATGACTACTCTGAACTCTTAATATGAAGTCGCTAATGCATATTGCGACCTCGCACTATAATCCCAAAACATCATTCAAGCCTATTTTATAACCATATATTTACTTCAAGGCAATCACCCATAAATACATACTTCCCATAGTTTCTAAACTATTGTCAATACAACTCCCACGCGCTACCCTAAAACATACACACAAACTTTTCCACTAACCATCATATGTATCAAAGATTGGCCCCAAATCTTACTTCATACTTATGGCCTTATCTAAACAAACGTATTATGATCTTCCCTCAACAAGAAAATTTACATCATAACCACTATCATTGCATAGGGAGGGTCACTAAAAGGTTAAAATATAAGACCCTGAAGCATGAGAAGATTTTTATACGGGACTGAGCATACTATAAAGAGTGAGTACATGCGTCATGAGTTGCATGACCTCAACTAGAGTTCCTAACATAAGGAATGTGATTTCGACTACTTGAATGAACTAGAACTCATTATCTTGGAACTGAAAGAGTACGTGACTCTCTATCATATACAAGAATCACGAACTATGATCACGGAACTGAAACATAAAGCTTGAGTAGGCATTGGGATCACTGAAAAATACTAAGATAAGAATGGGTTGAGTCTCACCCTCACTTTCGGACGTTCTATATCATCATGACATCACTACTAGAATCTGAGAACCTAACTTGGTTATTCTTTCTATCATCTCCCCTTTGGCCTTAAGCCATCATATTAAGTTCAAAAGATCCATTATTACTAGACTCTAAGCTGAACTACACTCACCGTACTCTGGGGTCTGGAATACAACAATACACATAATTAAATAGAAATTTAACTCGAACGACCACACATGAAAGTGGAAAGCCCACTGCTAATACTACCTTCTGAGATACAATCTATATTTCGATAGACCCAATAGTCATAGTATAATGCTTGCACACTTATTCTATCGGTTCAACCTTCAAAAGTCAATCTTAGGTGCTAACACTTAACATGGATATCACCAAGCCTTTGATGAACCATATCTCTTTCTATAGAGCATACTACTATTGCGATTCCAAATTTATATCCCTCTACTATGAGAATCAAGATCACCACAAAAGGCCCAACACTATTAATCAAAACACCTTAACATGGCTATTTAGATCACCATGTACCATCTAACTAGTCTTTCTCCACTTAACAATTCAATGGTACCACTTGCCACGCACAACAAGTAATAGCCTTAGAAAAATGCCACAATCTCATGTCACCTTAGGCATACTTCTACATCATACATGCAATATCATACACCACTACGAATCAAATAAACTTACTCTATTGCATGCACCGTTTAAGTTTATTAGATCACTTCTATACAACTAGAATTCATTTACCAAGAAATCTTCACATCCACCTTCATGGAAATCAACTGTTCAAACTTAATATCTAGTGCTATGCATGATTTACAACCCAACCTTACACGAAATTTTCACTTGGAAACTATGAAATAAACATCACGAAACACTAGTGCACTAGAACTTCATAACCATAATAATCGATCATGACCTAACGGTTTTCCTTATCATAATCCATTAGTATGTACTATTTCAACACATCAAGCCTACTAATTTAATCCCACAAAACATGCATCATCAAAATCGTGCCACTATTTACCACCACACCATTTAAATTTAAGCCTATAGTTTAGTATCAATCATTTACCACCGATGAAGAATGCAACATAATATAAATATACTAATCCATCAAATTGGGATATTCTACCCAAATATCTCAAAAATCTACTACATACCTTCTCACAAGTAGCACTAGTTTACAACTACCAATGAAAAGAGGGTCAAGGGGGTTAAAGCCTCATAATAGACATGGTCAACCTTATCCTTATATTATAACCCCAAACAATCGTATCTACTTATACTTCTTTCTTACATCACAATTACTTACCTAAGAGTACATTTACACTACCTTCAAAATCTACAACAACCATGAGTCTATACTTATAACCTACTGGCTAATCTGGACATTTCCATACTTCAAGCAAGGATAATTCACCTCGCCTAATAACTCCTTCTCTGTCTTCTACTAATAAACTAACACACAAGGACGAATTGCTTCATTACCAACTCTATCTCATGCAAAAAGATTCAGCTATACATATATTCAACCAACACAAGAACCACACATTGAGTGGCAAATTGCTAGTGAATCGAAATAGGCCTCACACGGCTTCACTAGACTTTGATTATTTTGTAGTTTGAACAAGAAAATAAGAAGAATGACAAGGCAACTATGCTATTGAATCGAAAGAGCCCCACACGGCTTCACTAGACTTTTTAGTTTCACCAACACGATGATAAAATATTTTCAAGAGATAGAAATTGGTCACACAACATTCCATAATCTGAGAATACAAATCTTACTTTGTATAGATAAAAAAAAATCTGAGTCAAATATTTCCCCCACAGATTATCATACAATCTACACACGCTATTTGCTACCAATAGGTCATGACACCGATACTTTAACTTATACTACTATTTGGGTGGAAATATAATTCCAACACTTTTACTACACATCTTTTCCCTTAAGCATGACATCTGCAACATAAATTTCTGAAAAGGGCCGAATATACTCAATACAAAAGGCTGAAAAGCACGATTTCGTCAAGATCAAGGTTCGCACTAGAGCCTATACACTCTCTGAAGCAATAACAGACTCTTCTCAAGTCCTTGCACAATTTTAAGATCTTATATGACGCAATCCAAAGGGACAATACCATTTACACTCTAAACTTCTGCACTTGATTCACCCCAGAAATGTGATGGGTCTGAGAACATCAGAGTAAGGAAAGAATTTGGGATGATTTTACTTTCGTATGGACGTCACCATAGCACGAATTAGAGTATGAAAGAGGAACATTCTGACTCTATTGCACGAATAAGAACATGAAGAAAGAGAGACATTCCTAAACTCCTAGTAGCCTCCTGCTTATAAGTGTGGCACGCTACACACCCATAAATAAGACTCTACCCGACGCAATTTTGCAGACACCCTGGGACCATGAACCATTCTCTGATACCAAGTTTGTCACGAACCGAGCCTAGGCACTGGCCGTGATGAGCATCCCAAACCATGAAGGCTCGAAACACCCATTCTCTATCTGGTTATCATGCACAACATTCGTAATCATAATAAAATGTAGAATTTAAATTGAGTACGGAAAACATGGTCAAGTTCTGCAACATTTCTGAATAATACTATCTGACATCAGTCTGCGAAATTTCTACTAAGAACATAAACATCTGTCTGAAAAGAAACTGGGACAAGGCCCCCAGTAAACCAAAAACCTAATAAATAAGATAATGTCTGACATAATTAGGCCTTCTGAATAATTGAAGGCTCACCACTGTGAGATCAAGTCTACAAATCTGAGAATGTCTACTAAGTAACTGGACCCCTAGACTGTGCCTCAGAACCTGGAAGGAGGGGGGGTCAGCACAGAAGTACTGGCACGCGAAGCAATCCAAAAATAGTATAATGGAACATACATACATATATATATATATATATAAGTGAAAGCAATTTTTCGTCAAGACATCCTGTATAAAACTATTTCTGAAAAATACATGGGCACTTTCTGAAAACATACAACCTATCTGTTCATTTCAAATCATGATCTGTGTTTTACTTCTGAGTTAGGTGGTATTCCCCTACAAGTCTAATATTCCACAGGCTGTATGGAATCCGCCATTGAATCGGCAGGGAAGCCCCCAACCCAAGTGTGCCGCAAGGGTTGGAGTCTCTAAGTCTGATACACCATAGGACATTTAAGTTAGCGCATAATAATATACCCGGGTCGGCAAACCACGGTTTTAGGAATGAGTTGTTTGAACTCAAGCCCTCATCGGGGAACCACCTAACATCTCTGTATGCCCATTTTTAATCTTTTCTGTACATGCAACATTCTGAATATCCAAAATCATGAAAGTCTGAAATATCTTTTAGTCTAAATCTGATATGGCATTAGTCTGAATTGGTATCGTCATACCAAGACTTTGCAAGACATGATTTTTCTGAGCCATAATGTATTAAGCAAGAGCTTTCTTTCAAAACATAGTTTGGACCACCAAAACATGTAGTTTGCATTTAAAGATGTCATGTTCCGAAACTCAAGTCAAATCCAGGCAAAACTTTCATCAAACATATGGTGGTCATGTGCATTTTCGCAAAACCATGCATTCTTTCATTACATGCTTATTCAACATTTATAACCCTCTCTTTCGTGTTTAAAAATTGTATTCCAAACATAGCAAAAGTCAAAGCACTTCACATCATGATTCCTTTTCTTCAAGATGTATTTCAACCAATTTATATCACATGAAACAAGAAAAAATTTACATTAAGAGAGGGGTTTCATGAAAATCATGTTCTCAATTCATATTTAAAAACAAACACATATATACATATACATATAATTTTCAAATCACTTTGGGGGAAATACAAAAGGCCAAAACAATATCATTAAAGCTTCTAAAACATGAGTATGCACATGAATTCGAAAACCCAATTCTTAAAACATAATTTCTATGCCCATGAGATTTTAGGAAAACCCCGCGTACCTTAGTTGTGAAGGATTCACGAAGAAGTTTTGGAATGATCGAACCTTCATCAAACCCTAGTTGCTTCTCCTCTTATGTTCTTGAAGGATGAAATTTTGGGATCTTATGGGAGGCTTCAATGTTATTAATAGGTCCAAATCCGTTTAGGAGTGATTAAGGATGACTTTGGGCTTTGTAAGGACTAAATTGCACTTAAAATAACTCAAAACGAAGTGTTTTCGTCACCTGAAACCATAAGTGTGCGCCACACTTTGCATCTCCTATATTTACATAGGCACCGTCCTATGCATCGCCTATATTTGCATAGGCGTCGCCCTATGCATTGCCTATATGTGCATAGGCAACACATTCAACTTTGAAAGGCCATAAATTCTTCACCGGGTGTCCTTTTTAGGCGAATTTGGTATCGTTGGAAAGATTATTCAATTATCTACAATTTGGAATATAGTAGGCTACCCAGTTCATCATATACAATGAGTTATGGTCAATAGAATTTGACACAAATTACAACGTCCACTAAAACTGAATCGATCGAAAAACTTTCAACCTGTCCTTGAGTCAAAGGACCTCTATGGTCTAAATTCAAGCTTGAATGGATTCACATACTACACAAATAATTAGCATTCCATATTGGAATAGAATTTATGGCTTCTGGATTATCAACGCATCAAAGTCATGGTCTATATTGTAGCCCAAAATGTGAGGTGTTACAAAAAGACTATGATATGAGCCTGCATTACCATCCGGGCAAGGCAAATGTTGTAGTCGACGCCCTCAGAAGGTTGTCTATGGACATCCTTTCTCGTGTAGAAGAAGAAAAGAAAGAGATGGTGAAGGATATTCACCGCCTTGAGAATCTGGGAGTGCGACTATTAGATTCTGAAGACAGAGGGGTGATTATTCATGAGTTAGCTAAGTCATCCCTTTGTGCTGAAGTGAAGGAGAATCAGGTTGAAGATTCCATCTTGATGCAAATCAAGAAAGATGTGGGTCAATAGAAGGTGATGTCTTTTGAAATTGGTGGTGATGGCATTCTAAGGTTTCATGGTAGATTATGTGTTCTGAATGTCGATGGGCTTCGAGAAAGAATTCTTAATGAAGCTCACACCTCGAGGTATGTTGTTCATCCTGGTTCTACTAAGATGTACCATGATTTGAAATCTATGTTTTGGTGGAATAATATGAAGCGAGATGTGGCTAACTTTGTTTCTAAGTGCTTGAATTGCCAACAAGTGAAAGTAGAACATTTGAGTCCAGGAGGTACTTCCCAAGAAATAGCGTTGCCCTTGTGGAAGTTGGAAATGATCAATATGGACTTTATTACAGGACTTCCGAAGTCCTAAAATCAGTATGACTCTATATGGGTGATTGTAGATAGGCTGGCCAAGTCAGCTCACTTTCTGTCTGTCAGGACTAACTATTCGGGGGAAGATTATGCTAAGCTGTTCATTGCAAAAATTGTCCATTTACATGGAGTTCCTGTATCCATTATATCCGACCGAGGTATGTAGTTTTCTTCTCAGTTTTGGAGATTGTTTAATAAAGGTTTAGGTACCCAGGTGAACTTAAGTACAACATTCCACCCTCAGACTGATGGGCAAGCTGAACGCACCATCCAGACCCTGGAGGAAATGTTGAGGGCCTATGTGATTGTCTTTAAAGGTTGTTGGGTTGATCACTTGCCACTGATAGAGTTTGCCTATAACAACAGTTTCCACTCTATTATTAAGATGGCACCTTTTGAGGCATTGTATGGTAGGAGATGTAGGTGTCCAATAGGCTGGTATGAAGTAGGTGAGATGTAGATATATGGGCCTGATCTTGTTTATCAGGCAATAGAGGATGTAAAACTCATTAGGGAACGACTTAAGATAATTCAGAGTCGTCAGAAATCCTATGCCGGCGTTAGAAGAAGAGAGTTAGAGTTTGAGATTGGAGATTGGGTTTTCCTCAAAGTTTCTCCCATGAAGGGAGTTATGCGTTTCGAGAAGAGGGGTAAGCTAAGCCCTCGCTATATATGCCCGTATCAGATTGTAATAAGAATAGGTGGAGTTGTGTATGAATTAGAATTGCTTACAAGTTTGGGTTCTGTTCATCCAGTATTCCACATATCCATGTTGAAGAAATGCATCGGAGATCACTCTTAGGTTGTGCCCATTGATGAGATTAAGGTGGGTGATTCCTTGTCTTATGAGGAAGAGTCCGTGGAAATCCTAGATCGACAAGTGAGAAAATTGAGGAGTAAAGAGATAGTCTCAGTTAAAGTGTTATGGCAAAATCAGAAAGTTGAAGAAGCAACTTAGGAGTCGGAGCATGACATGAAAGTGAGATACCCAAGCCTATTTGAACCAACAAATAACGAATTGGAAGGTACAATTCTTGCTTTATGTTTCCTTCTATGTATGAATCTGCTTGAATATCGTGCGTGACTATTTTTACGTCATCATTCGGGGATGAATGATCCCAAGGGGGGATAATGTAACACCCCACATTTCAGGCTAGAATAAAAATATGACTCTGATGCGTTGATAATCCCAGAGCCTTAAATCCTATGCCAATTTGGTGTGTTAATCAATTTTGTAGTATGTAAATCCATTTGAGCATGAATTTAGACCATAGGAGTCCTTCAACTCAAGGACGAGTTAAAACTATTTCGATCGATTAAGTTTTAAGTGGACGTTGTAATTTGTGTCAGCTTCCATCGACCATAACTCTCTGTATATGTCGAATTAGAGAACCTACTATGTTTCAAATGATAGGTCTTCGAGTTAACTTTCCAATGATACCAATTTTGCTAAAATCCGACACCCGAACAAGAAGTTATGGCTTTTCAAAGTATAGTGTGTCGCCTAACCAATCGCACATAGCCACTGGAATGGATGAGCGATACACAATGCGGTGCATACCTTAATCCATGTGATACACAATGCAGCACATATCTTAATCTATGCGATGCAAAGTGCGGCGCACACTTATGGTTTCAGGTGACAAAAACACTTCGTTTTGAGTTATTTTAAGTGCAATTTAGCCCTTACAAAACCCAAAATCATCCTTAATCACTCCTAAACGGATTTGGGCCTATTAACAACATTGAAGCCTCCCATAAGATCCCAAAATTCATCCTTCAAGAAAATAAGAGGAGAAACACACTTATGGTTTCTTGTTCTTGTTAATGTAACCTTAGGATGTGTTATTGTTACCACATTGTTGTTTTTCATCTTGTCTTCATATTTTTGTTGTTAAATCTAGTTTGGGTGGTTGTTTAGGTGTTGAAATACACCCCTATCTCATGTATTGTTGTTCTTATTTGTGAATCTGAGTGTGGTCATCAAAAGGGTCCTCGGTTCGTTTGATCTTGTAGACTGATTTTGAAGTGTGTTTCATATTGTCCTTGTAGTTCTTGTATTAGGTTGGGTTTCCTTCAGTAGATTATCCATCTGTTGCAATAGATTCGTCATCTGTTTGGGGAAAACATTTTAGTTTGATGAATTGTGTTGTGTTCTTCCAGCTAATTTCTATTTGTTGCAATAGATGGGTAATCTGTTGAAAAATAATTTTGTGGTCTGCTATATTTAGTTCTTGTTTTGCCTTTTTTTATTGATGCAAAAGTTATTAAAAAAGATATTTTATATATTAAATGATAACATTTAAGTTCAAAACAATGAGTTAAATATATAAAAGTCCATAACAAACAACAACACAAGTTTTTACTATTACAATGATCATGGCGGGTTACGATCTGGGCATGTAGTTCTTTTGTGGCCAACGTTCTTACATACGGGGCATTTTTTATATTGATGGAAATGATTCTCCAATTCCACGCCTCTTCTTATATGTCCTTCTTCTCGGTTTGATAGTGCTTTAGTCAATATATGGAGGAGGTATTGATCTCCCCAAAAGCTCTGCCGGAACAACCCAAGATTCTTCAGGAGGCACTGGATTAATATCCTCACTATATGCCATTATATATTTTTCCATTGAATAATATGGAGAGGAGTACTCATAAATTTAGTTCTATATTTTGAACCATATTAAGCTCGAAGAACTGCCATAGTATGTGGACAAGGTATTTTGTCCAAATAAAAAACTCTGCATGTATAAGATCTTATTTGAAGATTGACCATGGCAACATCACCATAACCGTGGATATTGAACTTGTAATCTTCTATTTGTTGAGAAAATAACCTATTCCCTAGACTAATGTTCATTGATATTATTTTTTCTCTTCTAGAAAAAAATTTGCTGTTGCGTTCTAGAACTTCACACGCATTACGTGAAAATATTTTCCATACTTCTGGTTTATTTTGTCAAATAAAGCCACGATGAGAAATTCTCTTTCATTAGCACATAATAAATTCACCGATTCAGCGATGTTTGATGTCATTATATTGTACCTATACAAAATAATCACTTAGTACGACATCATACTAAACTTGTAACTCAAACAAGACATTAAATTCATAAGAATGTACCTGTTTTCCGGACAGAATGCCCAGATCCATTACTAGAAACCAACACGTACGAGATGTTCTGCTGCCTTAGGATGAATATCTATTATTTGATGGAAATGGTATAAAAACTCCTCTCCATTATATGGTGCAGCTGCTCTATAAAAAAAGGTCATGATCTTTTCATTGTGAAAGTTGTTTGGAATGTTAACTCCAAGATGCTTCATGCAACAACCAAAGTGAGCTAATGTGTAGAAAATTGAACCCATCTTCGGAATACTTGGATGCCTATCTGAAATAAAACAGAACTCTTTTGTATCTTCAACGCAGCTTCGCATTTATTTAGAAAATATCCATAAGAGGCATCACATTCCTTGTCCCCTACACAAAAAGCGACAGAAAATATGTGATTCTCCACATCTTGCACCACCACCGCCAGCAAAATTCCATTATACCTGCTCCCTAAAAAGGTCCCATTGACATCTATGAATTTTCTCAAATGTTGAAACCTTTGAATCCAAGCACCATAGAATACAAAAAAAAGTACTTGGACCTTCAGTTTTCATCAACATGCAACACTGTCTTACTTTTGGGATTTGTGGACTCAAGTATGTAACGATAGGCGTCGAGGACTGCATACCCATGCTCGTGTGTCTCCCTTACAAGTCCTTGTCATAACTTATGGCTGTATATATCTTCCAATAACTAAACATTACACCTAATTCTGTAAGGATTTGATTGACCATATCCCTAGTAGAATGGCCTTTGCCATTGGGGAATCTATACTTGAAATATTCACTGAGGACCTTTGTCGTGGCGTGAGGATTTTGGACCGAAATATTCTATGAATCATATATTTAATACTTTTCATGTTTATGAATGATGAATATGTCAGAACGTAAGTACTTCACCACTCTCAACCACTACTTGCAGTTCAGATTAGCATATCTGAAGAAAAAGACTTTGCTCGAATTAATCACCTTCATTATTTTGAAATCTTTTTTCAAGCAAGCAATAAACAAAGAAGTATAAAGTTCTTTATTATCCTTAAATGACATTCCCTAGTAAAAGTTGGTCTCGTCGTCTTGACAATTTCCAGATTGTGTTGATTGAGAAGAATCGCCAACCGTATGCGTTGGTGTTTGATTTCATCATCTAGAATATTCATGTCCAAATCATACAACCTATCATAAGAGATGTCTTATTATATTTGTTGTTCTTCTACATTTTGGTTCTCATTCTCTCTCATTTTTTCAATCACGTAGGCCCTTAACATCGGCGTGGCTGAATCACTAAGATAAGCACACAACTAAACTTGATCGGTTATCTTGAAAAGTAGTATCCTCTTCTTTTCAAAGGATTTGTGCATGTAGATGATGATGGGTTCTTATGGTTGACAATTCATTCCACAATAGCTCATGATTAAGTTCAAAAAACCATCATACGAAACATCACTTTGGACTATCATAGCTATCATCTATAGCATTTCACCCTCATTCTAATGCCATACATATCGATTGATCTTCTCGATCCATTGACCATGAAAATCCACCCCTATTGTTATTGATCCCTACTAATACCTAAATAAAGTCATTTGTTAAAAAAGTTAATAATGATATCATAATAAAATTAATAGTGATTTCATAGTGTCATAACATGAACCCCAACAGATGTGTAATCTGTTGTAATGGGTGAAAATATGTTGCAACAGGTAAGTGATCAGTAGCAACTGATTACTTATTTATTGGGATTCATGTAAAGCATATTTCAATGGATGAGTCATCTGTTGTAACAGGTAAATCATTTGTTGCAACAGACTATACATCTGTTGCAACAGATGAAGTGCCTATTTGGATAGATATTACACAACTAAAGAACATTTAAAGTTGATTACAACAGATGAGTGATTTGTTGCATTAGATAACTAACCTGTTGTGATGCAATAGACGCCATATTTGTTAGAATTAAGTTTAGGTTCTGATGCAATAGATAACTAACCTATTGCAACAGATGACTTATCTGTTGCAACAGATGACACGTTTATTGGAATCGAGTTCAGGTTCTATTGCAACAAGTTACTAATATGTTGCAATAAATATTTACCCTGTTACAATAAATAACTATTCTGTTGTAACAGATAACTAGTCTATTGCAACAGAGGGGTCATATGTTACAACAGATGATCCATCTGTTCGATTCATGTTATGACATTATAGAGCCATAAATATGAATCTAACATATGAGTCTTCCGCTACAACTGATGGCTCATATGTCGTAATAGATGAGGGATCTGGTTAAACAGACGGCTATTATGTTGCATTTATGTTTGTGTGGTATCTATTGTTGGAAAAATAGCATAATAGCAGTTACCTAGATGACAAATTCAAATAAAAATCATAATTTGACTTACCAAGGTCTCCTTTGAAGTAATTCCAAAGTGGAAAATGATGTACGAAATAAATTTCACCTAAGAAATTGGTCGAGTAGCAGTAGTAGCGGTAAAAACAACAACAAAAATGATCAACAACAACAACAAAAAGATGATGATGAAGTAGAAGATGATGAATAAATCAGCAGCAACAATGAACAACAAAAAATCGCTAAGAGAGGGAAAACAACAATGGATGAGAAAAGAGAGAAACTCACCTTTTTTTCTCCGTTTCCAGTTATATTTGGTTAACATTAGGATCAAAATATAAGTTTAAAAACTTGTGGGCTATTCTGAAACTTCCTCAACTTTCTTAATTGATTATAAATTAATTTTCACCTACACTCAATTATTAAGACTTAGTCACCTACACCTCATTTTGAAAATTTTTGTCACTTTTAAATAAATTCCCCTAGTCTCTTGACCTATCGAAAATTCATTTTTAGGCCAAATTCCATTAACTTTTGCCAACTTGATAAGTTTGGAATCTTTGATTTGTCTTTAAATGTCTTGTCAGGTACTATTCCGAAATTATTGGAAAAACTCTCGTACCTTAAAAGCATTAATGTTTCATTTAATGACTTAGAAGGTGAAATACCCAATGGTGGGGTGTTTGCAAATTCCACTCTGCAATCATTTCTTGGGAACAAAAGGCTATGTGGCATGAACATATCAGAGATTCCTGCTTGTGCTATCACGAATACTGGAAAACAATCAAAGTCTAAGAAGTATGTGCTAAAAATTGTCATTCCAGTGGTTACTTCATCATTCCTAATATTCTTGTTGGTTTAGCATGATATTGAAATGAAATAAAAAGGAAAGTTCGAAGATGTAGAAAAGGTACCAGAGATTAGGACTCATCAATTAATTTCTTATCATGAGATTCAACAAGCAACAAATAATTTTGATGGATCAAATCTAATTGGCGTGGGAGCATCTGGCACGGGGTACAAAGGTACATTATCTGGTGGAGGTGTAGTGGCCATAAAGGTTCTGGATTTGGAAAATGATCAAATATACAAGATGTTTGATACTAAATGCAAAGTGATGAAAAATGTTAGACACAGAAATCTTGTCCTGTGATTACTACTTGTTCTAGTGACTATGTAAGATCGTTCTGAAATATATGTCCAATGGGAATCTTTAGAATTAGTTGTACAGAGAATATTGCCACTTGAACCTACTCCAAAGAGTCACTGTAATGATTGATGCGGCTATAGCAATTGAATATATACATCATGGTAATGAAACTCTCATAGTTCATTGTGACCTAATGCCAGCAAACGTACTTTTGGATGAAGATATGGTGGCGCATGTTGGTGATTTTGGAATCTCTAAGATTTTAGCCGTAAGCAAGTCCATGGCACATAGAGAGGCATTGGGCACTCTTGGATATATTGCACCAGGTATAAAATACCACTCTCATTGATTTTCGCTTACCATAATAAAGCCTCTCCAACTTCTAGAAGAAGAAAAACAAGTCTCTATATGTAAAAAAAAAAAATTGAAAAAAAAAAATTCAATTGAATTACTTTTTTTTCATTTCTTTCTTTTCTAAGAATATGGCTTGGAGGGAATAGTGTCCACTAGTGGTGATGTTTATAGTTATGGCATCATGTTTATGGAGGTTTTGACAAAAAGAAGGCCAACAGATGAAGAGATATGCAATGAAAATCTTGACTTGAGGAAATGGATAACACAATCATTTTCAGGAACTGTGCTGGAAGTGGTGGATACCAATCTTTTTTCTGAAGAAGAACAATCACTTCCAAAAGTGAAATATGCATAGACTCCATGATAGAATTACCTTTATACTACACAAAGGAAACACCATAATCAAGAATAACAATGAAAGATGTAGTCAATCGGCTTAACAAAATCAAGAACATCTTTTTGGAAATTTAGCATCTCTTTCGGTATTGTTCTTTCTGAGCTGCAAGTCATTGTATTTAGAGCCATCTACTATTTGTAATTAAGAAGGTTGTAGCCCTAGCATTTTGTAATTTCATTTGAGTGGTTTTGAACCTATTGTACTTTTCTTTTTATTTGTAACTATGTTTTGAAATGATTTTAGACATGGTCGTGATGGAGTGAAAGCAAAGGACTAGACTTAATGGGTAAATTTGTTTTCAGACTCATATTGGCTTGAAATACATTGTAATACCTGCACTTTTGAGCTTAAGTTACCATCTTTCATATGCTTATGAACCGGTAATACTTCAAACTATTCTTAGCTTAATTCAGCTTTTAGTTGCATGCATAAGAGGCTTAAGGCTCAAAATCTTAGTAAGTGTCTAGGACTTAGTCATTTTCAAGACCTCTAGACTTTATGAATTTTTTTAAATCGACCTTTCTGACCCCAAAATGTTACTTTTTAAGTTGATTCATGATCAGGGGTGTCAAAGGTATATATTGGGTAAATTTTGGAATTTTGGGACGAGCATAAGAGCATGTTTGGAAGTCCAAAATAGTAGCAGCCCACGATTAGCCCGCGACACATGCTCCATTTCACTCATAAGGGAGCCCCCAATATAGCACATGACGCACGCTCCATTCTGGCGCTTCAGAGCCCATGGCGTACACTTGATAGCACACTCCCTTTTTTCCAGCTTTTGTTTCCATTTTCCCAAGGGCAATTGGATCTTTTCCCTTCACTCAATTGGTCCATAACAGGGGATTTAGGGTCCGAAAAGCATTATTGGTAATTTTATTCTAAAAATTTCCTTAATTGAAAGCATTCCTTCCCAACAACAAGCCTAAACTCTTCCTCAAAACTAGGAATTCAAGCTTTCTTCACCAATCAAGGAGTTTAAGGTATGTGGGGCTATCCTAAATCTCATAGGCATAGATTTTATGATTTTAACAAGCTTTAAAGTTATATATATGTATGTATATGAAATGGGTTTTGGGAAATTATTTTAAGAGCATGTATCATGAACCCAATTCGATGAAAGTATGTATTTTTTGTAGGTTTTTTCCATAAGTTTGATTTATAAACTCGTGCATATGTGATTTGAATTTGAAAGATGATTTACGAATGTAACTCGTGAAATTCCACTCCCATGATGAAATTTATGGACTTTGCATGATATGAATTGTGAATTATTTTGAGAGCATAAATTAAGAGCCCACATATTGGTCATGAGATTTTCGTATAACTAATGTCGGGGGTTGGTTTGCGAATGATGATAAATTCTTGAGTTTTAAATGTCTCATAACCAATATGCATGTGTTGAGTAAAATGGAATGGCCACCATGTGTTCAAGATTTGTAAAGAGAGTATGTTGAATGAGTTTTCAAATGCTTTTGACAATAAAAAACTCTCATGTGATTTGATAAACCTTTTAGTGGTCATTTACATGTTTTGAATGAGAAGGGATGTGAAAATTGATATGATATGAATGACTTGCAAGTATGGGTATGACGATACCCTGTAATGATATCATCACCCTTAACAAAATAATCACTAAATGTTTTTGAGCATGAAGCATAATTTTTAACGGACTTAAGTTGGTCTTAAAGAGAGTTAGATGGTTACCCGAATAAGGCATTTGAGTGAAAGGGCTCATTGCTGGAAACCGTGTTTTGCCAATGCGGGACTTATGATAAGTTATTGGGAGGATAATTAGAACATCTCAAATGGGGGATTCCTGTGGTATGCTCATGGGAGTATTACCAATTTTATGAACTCCAATCCTTGCGGCAAACTTTGATTGAGAGCTTGGCAGCCGAGTCAAGGGCAGATTTCATATAGCCCGTGAAATTGTAGAAGTGTAGGTTGTACCATCTAGCTCAGAAGTAAAGGAAAGAGTTAATATGTATGATTCATAATACAATGATTAAGGTATTCTTTTTCACAAATATTAGTTTACTTATTAGGCTTGAACATAATATGTGAAATAGCATAATCCATGGTTCACATAATAACAAGCCAATAATTCAAGGGATAGCATGGTCATAGGCTCAATTCACACGACTTTCCATTGCTAATCAACAATTTCAAGATTATGGAAATCAACATACACATTATTTCAAAATCCAACATCGTGAATAACCCATCTACTAGGTTTAACCATCACATTTCCCAACGCATATTATACACATTTAACAAATATCTTGGTCACTAATAAATTACATAATCCAAGCTTAAGGAAGACAAGTTACACTTCTAATATCCCAAAATATTCATTCAAGTCTAATTTCTACCCGGGACTGGACTACATCATCTACATTATGTCTTATAGGTTTATCAACCCACACTAGTCCAATGGTGCAATTCTACCTCAAATATTATCCTTGTTTTATTCGAGGCATCTAAGGCAATTTCACTAATAAGAATATTTAAGGTCAATTTACTCTTAGAATGAGTGAACAAGGTAACTCCAATCTAGTTATCATACCTAGAGAATTCTCATGCTATTCATGAGACAAGAAGTCCAACTAGCATAGGTTCTAAGCTATAGGTCAAACTTCACCCTATACTATCTCAATGGCCAAAATAGTTCAACTATTCCCAAATAAATCATTTATCATACCAATTCCTAATCCCATCCCAATCTCAACAAATTATCAAAATATACAATAATAAAGCTCAATCTATCAAAAGTAAGCCCAACCTACCTTCAATCCAAATATAGCTCACAAACAAACAATCTTCACTTTTCCTTTCCTTGAATCTTCTCCAAGGATCCACACTATCAAAAACATAATCTATGCATTATTACGAGAATAAATATACCCATATTGCATCATTGTGCTTGGGTCCAAAACGATACCAAAACTGCCCAAGTAGGTCCCACATACCGAAATTGAGTTTCCAAGACCAACCCAATGTTCAAATACCATTAGGAAGTTAAAGCCCTTAACAAATTTGTGCAAAACAATCATATTTGAGGATAAAATCAAGACTCAAGCCATTTGGTGTTTTGGTCAAAAATTCAAGAAATTAGAGTATGAAATGGAAGGATTCTTACCTCAAATCCATTATTAATAGCAAATATAAATGTTAATCAAGCTTCTAATTCATACCAAGAGTCAATTTGAAGCTACCAAGTCTTTCTACGGATGATAGGGTTCAAAATAAAGTGAAGAATGCCCAAAATTCGACCAAAGGGCCTTTTTATACAAGCTTAAATGGGGCCTGCAGGTCAAAACTTATTTTTGACCTCCCGAACTCATTCGGACTCTGTTTTTCGCAAACAAACTATTTAACCCCACTAATTTTGATGTTTTGAATGCATTGGTGAAGTGTGATTGTCCTTCCAAGTTCATTTAGGACACTTATGGATCCCACACCCATATCTTCTGATTTCTTGACTTTTTGACCAATGGATTGAAATAAGATCGGGTGAAGTGAGATCCGAATCAAGGGTTTGCCTATCATAAAATAAATATTTTGGAGTTGCTGGAAAAGTTGCCAGCAGGAATTTGCATCCAAAATTATTTTGCTGAAGTTTTCACTCAGCGGCCATTTGAGATCGGCGAAGACTTCTAAACGAAAAATTGGCTCTAAAAATCAAATGAACTACCTGATATTCAAACTATCAGTTCCAGCAACTCATAAATAACTTGGAAAAGCAATGGAAATGCTATAATGGTGAAAATAAGTGGGAATACTGAAAATAACCTAAAGGGTCATTACAAAGGATCAATACTTTGAAGGTATTAGTATGCAGAACTAACAAAAAATAACATGTTTTTCACATAAAATAATCGAGAACATTGTAAAAATAATTTATCATATATATATATATATAAACATGGACATAATATAAAGAGCTTTAATTCATGCTTGTAAAACATAGACACAACTCATTGCTTTAGTTCTGAGTTGGATGATACACCCTACATCTATAAAATCTAATGGACTATATCAAATCCTCCCTTAACTCAGCGGCCAAGCACCCAATCCAAGTTTGCCACAAAAATTGAGGTCTCTGCTCTGGTACGCCAAAGTTCACATGGTCAGCATACAATTCATATTTTAGGACATAATAAAATTGAGCCAGCAAAACATGGTTTCCGGCAATAAGCCCATACACTCACATGGCTACTTTGGGTAATAAATAACTCTCTTTAAGCCCATTATTAACCTTTTTAAACAATGTTACTTGCTTATACATTCTTTTCTTTCACATTAAGGGCATTTCTTAATAGGTATCGCCATACCTAGACTTGCAAGCCATATCATATCATATCATATCATATCATATCATATCATATCATATCATATCATAACATAGCATATCATATCATATCCATAGCCCTTCCCATTAAAAAATATATAAATGACCACAAAAAAATTTGAATATCACATGAGAGTTTTTATTTCAAAGCATATGAAAACTTATGCCAAAACACTCTCTTTTCCAGACTTTAATATATGGTGTCTAATTCAATCATATATTACATGCATTTTCTCTATTAGAAAACATGATCCTTTAGGATAAGATTCACCTCTTGGAAAACATGTAAACTAAAAAAGCATAATTGATAAAGCGGAATTTATAACTCAAGCAATATCATTATTCGTAAAGCAACCCCAAAATTGGTTATACATAAATCTCATTATAAAAAGGGAGCTTATAATTCATTCTCTCAAACCCATTTCACAATTCATAACATGTTAAGACCATAAATTTCATCATAGTAGAGGAAATTTCACAATCATACCCATAAATGACATTCCGAAAATTCATACCATATATGCACATGATTATACCTCAAGTTTATGGAAAAACACTATAATAAATGCATATTATCATCAAAAGGTGTTTATGATACATTCTCTTCAAATAATTTTCAAAACCCATTACATATACATAATTATATCTTTATAAGCTTGTTAAATGATAAATTAGGCCCATGAGATTTAGGTTAGTCCCACATAAGAGAACGTTGAGAAATTTGACCCCTTGGAGACTAGAATCCTCGAACCCTAGGTAGTTTCTCCTTTTTGCTTAAAGAATGGTGTTCGGGGATTTATAAAGGTGTAATAAAAATTAGGGAATGAATTAAGTCATTGGGGAGGAGTTTAAACGTGAAGAAAGACAAAAAATCTTTCACCCTTATGTGACTGCCCAAATTTTACAAGGCAACGTGGCACGCTGCTTATCACAGAGACTAACCTTTGTGACATATCGCTTATTGGGGAGACTAACCTCCATGACATGCTGCTTATCGCGGAGACTAACATCTGTGACACGCTTCTTATCGCGAAGACTAGCCTTTGCGACATGGCGTTATCACGGAGGCTCACTGCCTCGATGGTCTAAAATCACCCCAAACCACTTCCTAAAATTCTGAAACTCCTTCGGATGACCCTTTTAACATTCCTAAACATATTTCAAGTAAACAATTGAGGTTTCGAACACGGGAAAGCCAAAGATAAAATAATTTAAATTTTTAAGGGTGTTACATTATCCCCTTTAGAGATCACTCATCCCCGAATGAAGACTTAGGACACTCTTAGCATGATGCAGTGGTCAACATAAAAGCATTTAAAACACGAAATCAAGTAGATTAGGGGTAAACATAGTGTTCATACCTCTAACAACCTTATTCGAAGGTGAAAATAAGAAAGGATATTTAACTTTTATGTCTTCCTCGGATTCCTAAGTAGCTTCCTATATCCTTTGATTCCTCCACAACACTTTAACCAACACAATCTCCATACTTCTTAACTCCCAAACTTGACTATCCAATATAGCTATGGGTACTTCTTTATATAACAAAGAATCCTTTCACCTACTCTTCTATGAGAAACACAAGTGAATGATCTCCAATATATTTCTTAAGTATCAAAACATGAAAGACAGGGTGAAATAAAGCTAAACTTCTAGGAAAATCTAACTCATACACCACTCTGCAAATCCTCATTATAATCTGGTAAGGACCTATGTAAGAAGAACTGTGTTTTCTTTCATCCCAAATCTCATGACTCCCTTCATAGGGTATACCTTTAAGAATCCCTGATCATCAACCTCAAACTCTAAATCCCTTCTCCTTACATTAACATAGGACTTTTTGTGTCTTTTGGCGGTCTTAAGTCTCTCAAATGACTTCCACTTTTTTCGTCACCTGATTAACAAGGTCAAGTCCAAACAAATGGGTCTCACCCACTTCATACCACCCAATTAGTGATCTATATCTCATTCTATATTGAGCCTCTAAATGACCTATTTGGATGCTAGAATGGTAGCTATTGTTATAGGTGAATTCTATTAGAGGCAAGAGACCTACCCAACTACCTTTAAGGTCAATCATGAAAGCCCTTAGCATATCCTCTAATTTCTGAATGGTACGCTCGACCTATTAATCTATTTAAGGTTAGAAGGCACTACTAAGGTTCACTTGGGTACCTAAACCTTTTTGAAAACACTGTCAAAACTGAGATGAGAATTGTGTACCTCGATCAAATCTAATGAATGTTGGAGTCCTATCCAATCAAACTATCCCCTGATTGTACAACTTTTCATAATAGTTACCCAAATAGTTAGTCCTCTAGGGCAAAAAGTGAGCAAAGTTGGTCATCCTATCAATAATTACCCAAATAGAATTGTATTGGTTCTAGGATCATGAAAACCTAGTACTAAAGTCCACGTTGATTATCTCCCATTTACATAAGTGTAACTTGGTCTTAGGAAGTACCTCCTAACATCAAATGATCCACCTTAAATTGTTAAAAATTCAAACACTTGGCTATAAAGTTAGTGACATCTGTTTTCATATTATCCCACCAATAAATCTCCTTGAGGTTATGATATATTTTAGTGGAGCAAGGATGAACGACATACCTAGAAGTAGAGCTTTATCAAGAATCCTTCATCGCAACCTATCCAAATCAAGCACACATAACCTACCTTGGTATCTCAAAACACCATCTTCTCCAATTTTAAAAGCCATAACCTTTTATTGACCAACATCTTCCTTAATTTACATCAATATAGAATCCCTAACTTGTTTTTCCTTAACTTTGGCACACAGGGAGGATTTAGCTACCTCTAAGGCAAATAACCCTCCATCCTTAGAGTCCAGGAGTTAGACTTCTAGGTTAGGAAGCCAATGAATATCCTGATCAAATTTCTCTTTCCTTTCTCAACATAAGAGAGACTGCCCATAGAAAACCTACTAAGAGCATCAGCAACCACATTAGCATTACTTGGATGGTAGTGTAGGCTCATTTTATAATCCTTCAATTACTCCAACCACCACCTATTCCTGAAATTAAGCTCCTTCAGGGTGAAAACATACTGTAAACTCTTATAATCAATAAATATGTCAACATGTACTCCATAAAGATAATGGCACCAAATTTTTAGTGCAAAAACTACAACTGCCAACTCAACATCATGGGTGGGATAGTTTTTCTCATGGACTTTCAACTGCCTAAATACATAGGCCACCACCTTACCATACAACATTAGTAATGCATTAAAGTAAATAACAAAGCCTTTTATACCCTTAGAAGGGTCAACATTGGCCCACTAGTCAACTTGTTTTTTTAGTCTTTCAAAGTTACACTCACATGCCTCAGACACATAAATTTTACCTTCTTTTGAGTCAATTTGGTAAGTTACGCAATTATAGAGGAAAAACTCTCTACAAACCTCCTATAATAACCCTCTAAACACATGAAGCTATCAATGTCTGTTGGAATCGTGGGTCTAGGCCATATTCGTACCGCTTAAACCTTTTGGGTATCAACCTTAATCCCCTCACTGGAAATAATATGCCCCAAAAAATCTATTGCACTGAGCCAGAATTCACACTTAGAGAATTTGGCATACAACTCATGATCCTTAAGGGTTTCAAGGACAATTTAGAGATGATTAACATGATCTTCCTGACTCTTAGAATAAACCAAAATATCATCAATGAAAACTATAAAAAAAAATAGGTCCAAATACTGACAGAACACCCTATTTATGAGACCTATAAATGATGCAGGGAAATTAGTCAATTCGAAGGACATGTCTAGAAATTCATACTGACCATATTGGGTTTAGAACATTATTTTGGGATGTCAGCCTCCCTAACATTCAATTGATGATACCCCGAATGAAGGTCTATTTTTTAGAAACATTTATCTCCTCAAAGTTGATAAAAAATATCATTGATTTTGAGAAGAGGGTACTTATTCTTAACTATGACCTTGTTCAACTAATGGTAATATATACATATACAGAGGGAACCATCTTTCTTACGCATGAAGGGCACAACAGCACCCCAAAAAGAGAAGGGAGAATAAAGTCTTTATCAATAAGGTCTTTTAAGTGCTTTTTGAACTCTTTCAATTCCTCTAGAGCCATTCTAAATGGTGGAATTATAATAAGTTGAGTGTCTGGTAATAGGTCAATACCAAAATCTATCTCCTTATCTAGGGTATCCAAGGGAGGTCATCAAGAAAGACTTATGGGAATTCTTTAACTACCTGAACTAACTAAAGAGAATAATTTTCAGCACTAGAATCTTTGACCTAAACAAGATGATACAAAAAACCCTTGGATTTAAGTTTAAGGGCTCAAAGATAAGATATGAACTTTTCTCTAGGTGTAAGAGAATACCCGTCCCACTCTATAACTAGCTCATTAGGGAAATGAAATTTGAACTTTCTAGTTCTACCATCTAAGGTATCATAGCATGAGTAAAGCCAGTCCATACCTAGGATAACCTCAAAATCTACCATACCAATCTCCACAAGGTCTACCATAGCATCCTGATGAAGGAAAGTTACCACACAATTCCTATAAACTCTTCTAGCAACAATAAAGTTACCACAAGAGTGAAAATAGAGAAGGGTTTAATAATATATTTAGTCTTAAAACCGAAACTCACTTCCACGTAAGTGGTAAAATAAGACCGGGTAGACCCGAGGTCAAGCAACACATAAGCATCTCAAGAGAATATCAGTAACATAATCGTAACAACATCTGGTGAAGCCTCTGAATCCTATGAGTAGATAAATCATACAACCAATTATGACTTACTAATGCCCCGACTATATTCCTCTTAGCAGCCGACGCAAAAGATGTAAGTGCTTGGGCCTCGCCACCTCAATTTCCCCCTCTTTGAGGAACACTCCCTCTTCAAATGGATATGCTGACCGCAAGTATAACATACATGACTACTAAAAGGGAACTTTCCCTAGTTATTATTCCCCTAATTACCACAGTGTGGGTATGGCTTAAAGGTTTGAGCCCCACTACCTTGAGATTAAACACCCTGCATCCTCGACCTACTGCTAGGTTGGAAATTTTAAAACTATTGATTGAATAAAGGTCTGGGTGATGGACCGCTAACTGATGACTGCGCATTGCTCCAAATTTTTTCTTAGACTACTACCTGCCCTATTAGCCACCCAACTACTATCTGAAATTCTAGTCAACCAACCTTGTTTTGTTAGCCTATCTCTCCATATTTCCACCTTGCTTTTTCTTCTCCTCTTCCATTTGTTGTATGTACACTACTAACCTAGATATATACATGTCATTGTTAATCATAAACCTATTACACTATAATAAAAAATCTTCAGAGAGACCGTTCGCAAACTTCCTATCATATTTAACACCAACTCTAGGGCATAGCGAGATAGCTGGGAGAATCTCAATGAATATTCCTTGTGATACAATAAAAACAAGAGATACACAAAATCTCACTCCAAATAGTCTACAAATCACAAGATTCATGGACCTATTAGATACCAACTCTCGGATTTACTACAACACATAATGACGAGATAGAAAAGTGTGTTTTCACACAAAAATAGCAGCAACAACGGTAAGATAAGAACAATATGATAAGAACAGTAACAACAAGAGACAACAACTCATGGGTTGAAGATTACAAGATACACAAACAGTTATAAGATTACAATAAACAAAAGGGATAGTTAGTTAGACCTTGGTTGGTATAATCGTAAGAACCCAAGAACATGTGATACTCTTGGACCCTTAATACTATACACAATGGTTAACCTAATTTCTACACTGACACAAGAGGTACTTTACCTCCTCTAAACACCAACGTCTCAATCCATGAATGCAACACTAGTGATTACACACTAGTATCACCCGAGTTTCAGGTTTCCTCATAAAAAAAGAGAGGATTTATCTTTGAAAGTGTTATGCAACTAACAAAAAATCATCCAAGTCTAAGAAAAAATGAAATACAATATTTTATTTAAACTACGTTTAAAAATTACCAAAACGCCTTTAATGAAAAGCCTCAAAATATCACCCATGGAGTGTAGTGTAGGTTCGGTTTTGGTGTGTGTTTTAGGTCCTCTTTTGCATTTTTCTTTCACACTCCAAGCCTCGGGTTCATTACACTTTTACATGTCCATCCTTGTGGTCGTACTTATATCATCCTCCCCATCTTGAAAAGGATTCGACCTCGAATACGTACCTTTCAAAATCAAGAGAAGACAAACAACCACACTTCCTCATGACATAAAGGTTTAGGGTTAGCAAATAAATAACACATCAACATGTCATGTCGAGGAAGAACAAACCTAATGTATAGCCACTGGTCCTTTGTTTTAATCATGAAAAGTTTATTACAAATTCTACAAAGGAGGTGGCTTGGGAAAGCATCAAGACAAAAGGAAAATAGGCCAAGAGTAATCCTTTCCCACCCTAAGATGGTACTGGGATCAAATGGGCGGAGTAACCAAGGACTTAGTGATGTGTAAGTTGATGCTAACACATTTGAGGGTTTTAACTATAAATAATTGTAAAGTCTTGAGCAACGTTTGTCGTTTTTGATTATTTATCTTTGATATTATAGTAAAAGTCAAGATGGATGAAAATCAACAGAAATGGAGGTAAAAGAGTTGAATTTTGAGCAAGTAGATATGGAAGTATGGCTGACGACATTCTTGATAAGTCTTCAAATAATCTATCAGGGTTGTTGTCAGCCTTATACAAAAAATAGGATTCAGTTAGAAGAAGTGATGAGAACCTGGTATAAGTTATCAGATGTGTGACAAGCCATCAGGCTCATCGTCAACCTTAGACAGAGAATGGACTTCAACTAGGATGTGTGATGACATTGGTGATAGGCCATCAGATGTGTGATAAGCCCACAGGCTTATCGTCAGCCTAAGGTAGAGATTATCAAAGATGAAGAGGAGATGACGACATTCCTAATAAGTTGTCAGACTACTGATAAGGAATCACAAAATGTCGTCACCTATCTGAGAAATTACTGAACTTTGTGATTTTATTTCCATAATAGGATGAACTATTTAAAGTATTGTTTAGGGTTTTCCGAGGCATCTGACTCTTGAGATTCTGCACCTGAACTTCACGTCTTTGCTCTTTAGTTTTTGGCACAAGTTTACAGTTAACTTTTGAGATATTATCATATTATTTTTTGGAATTTCTCTATTGTAATTTAATCCAAGATACAACTATTGCTATTCACTTTTGTTGTGAGTATTAATCCATTGTATTATGAATTCATCATGTTGTATTTATCTTTATAGTATGAGTAGCTAAACCCCTTAACCCGAGTTATGGGATCTATCGGTTTAGGTTTATTACGCAAATAAGTGTTCAGGATTCTAACGGTGGTAGTAATTTCTTGGTAATTCCTCTGTGTTACACTTTATCTATTGGTTGAAAACAATAGATCCTGCTTACTAGTGATTTGCTTGAACTAAGAAATCAACCCTAGTAAGAAGCGAATTATCAACAGGGACTTGGAAGCTACTACCATTCCATTTAATAATTAATGTTGTAGCAAGATTAATTAACCTAAGATAACATCCTATTCTGAAATATAAACTCCCTAAGTTTGAGAGAATTAGATAGTTAAATGCTTAAGTAGGTCAAGAGACATTTAGACATAAATTCATCAAGGATAATCTGTTGTTCCTACCTACCACAAGAATCTTGAATCATTACTAGCGCCTGTCAAATCCCAACACCTATAGAGAACATGACTCAGGTTTTTCATAAACTCTTGATTACAAACACTGAAACTAAGTGACCAAAAATTATTTGTTAAATCTCCAAAAACCCCATTTCAGGAAACATCCAATTATCAGTTGATTAAATTGTAAATGACTTAAGTTCACACCATATTCCCTGTGGGATTCGACCCCAACCTAGTTAGGATATTGACAATGATCGCTTCCATTATCGTATGAGAGGTGTAGTTTGAGTGTTATCACTTAGGCCTCGGCCACTCTCACTTTCCCCTAAGGTGTCATCTTCAAAATTAGTGTAACTCCAGAATCTGGTACCCAAAATGCTACACAGTACTCATGACCCTGAAGGACCATAAGTTAACCCATCACTGATGTTTGTACCTGAACACTGCATAATATATATCATATAAATGCAGAATATTAAAGTTGATAGGCCATAAGGTTCAAATCTGTAAAGCTGATAAATCAATGTCTGAAATAATATGCTACCACAGTACAAAAAACTGAAACAATGTCTGGAAACATCAAATTTGAAAACACTGTAGTAGTATGAAAACATCTAAACTATCTGAATAAGGAGTTGATGGGATATGTCCCCAACTAAATCCAACTACTGAAATAAACTAAATAATGAAAATATAAAATAATGATCATGTCCTCGAAGAATGAGGACTCACTACGGACTCTGACTGCTTAAAACTAGAATGCTACTAATTCTCTAAAGCTCATACTTCTGAACCTATGGTATAGAATAAAACACCATAGAGAGAATGTGTTAGTATGATTGAATATACCGGTATGCATATGAGGTAGGCTGAATACATGGGGTTCATATGCATGAACAATACTGACTAACGGACTAACATAAACGTGAGAATATATACATGAATACATAGTAACTGTAGTTGAGATCATTATAACATGATTACTTAGTCTGAATACTGATAATGTGAGATTACTGATAACTAACATGACTGATAACTGAGTTCTCATAATTGATATAAAGGATAACATAAGTGACTATATCTTATAATCTTGAATCCTGATGGAGCTAGCTGATTTCCGTGCTCTATCTGAGTTGATTGTATTTGATAATCCTAATTTTATAAAACTATCTGAGTTCTATTACTGAGACTGTGGGAAGTAGTCATATAACCAACATGCCCTTAAGTAAGCTATTATAGCTGAGTTGGGGTCCAATCTGTAACACCAATTAGAAGGGTGTTAATATCGCGCCACTGGTAAGGACAAAATATGAGTGACTCTTATATAAAATATTACTCTAATGAGAATGGTGGGACCCTTATATAACAGGTTAACCCATCTCATCTACTCTCATATAATAGGCTAAGATGTCTCAACCTACACTGGCTACGTAGTTCTGGAATAGACGGATTGCTTCTAACAATCTCACCCTCATATAAAAGGTCAGTTCCCATCATTGGGTGCACTCGGTGCTAATTTATACTCCCATATGAATAAACACTGAACATAATTAACTAAACTGAACTAAACTGAGTTAAATAAGTTCCATTGACTGACGGAATACTATTGAGATTTACTGAATTATTGAGCTTTCCTGAGTCATACGACTGACTGAGTTCTATGGATCATGGCTTGACTGAGAGTATCGTGAAAACATGATACTGTTTCTTGACACACAACTAAATTGTCAGGTACAAGTACCCCTAGAACTAGATGGAAGGAAACTAACAAAGCATGACTTTCTAGAATACATGACCAATATCAATAATCCATAATACAATAAGTTGTGGATTTTATGAAGTACATGGATATCAAAATCTTGTACATAAATAGGATTGCAAGTAGACATGGCATAATTTCATAAGAATAATTCCTGAGCAATCCAACCGCATTTAAAAGGAACATAAATAGCATGGGAGTCATTTGAACATATGGGTAAAACATTAATCCATCACTCAAGTCACAATTGAACTATATTACATGATTTCTAGTTTCTTGGGCATTCTATCAAACATTCAGGTTGCATAAATTAAGGCATGACATAATTATCAAATTAACATATCATAATCAACTAATATTCATGATTTTTCAACTCACATGCAAGCATATTTTCATATAAACATATAAAGGTTTTAGCTTTGGAATCATATAATCATAATCTAATGAACATAATCAACCCATAACATGATATTCACAATATATGATTTCAAACTTGATTCTTGGGCTTCGTGGATGAAAGAAATCGATGAATGAACACTATGGATACCTTAGTTCTTGAATCTACGAAGATTGATGGAAGAAGTTCTTGAAATTAAATCCCAAATTGAAACCCTAGCTTGTTCTTAAGAGGGTTTTAAGAGAAGAGGCTGTAGTTTGGTTCAAATGGGGCTAAATCCCGTGTTTTTTACTTACATAGGGGTGGGAAATTGATCCAAATGCCCTCATAACTCGTATCAAAATTTGACTGGACTGGATCAGGCCTCACATTGCGACCCCTATTCAGGTTGGCTGGCCATCGCAATGTGACCCCCTAATAAAGTTGATTGGCCTCGCGACACAGGGCCATCACGAGACCTCACTATTTTGGAAATCTAAACGTGCCCTTATGCGATTCCAAAAATTCTGAAACATACCCGAGATATACTATTAACTTGCCCCATCGTGAATAAACTTGAAAATTGACAAATGAAGGTTGAGAAGGTCTTCAAATAAATCCCCGAAGTTCAGAGGCTTAAAATAAGACTAAGTGTTGAACACTTAGATTAAATTTTCTAAGTGTTGGACCTTCTAAAGAGATTTAAGGAGCTTAATGAGTTTATTTTCAACGTAAGATTTTCCAGGATCATACAATTAGGTATACCCTCTATATCCCTATGGAAAAATATCATGAGAACAAAGAGGATAAAGAAAGGTGTCACATGAGTCAACTCCAACTATGGTCTCCTTATGCATGTACTCACTAGTTTCAAGTCATACAACACTAGTTGGCTTAACATCGGAAACATATAAAGAAGAAGTAGATGGAATTTGGAAGCATGCAACATCTTCTCTTTCAAGAGAGTAGTCCCTACATTGACATAAACTATCATGGGCAGCAAAGGGATCACAAGAAAAACCATCTTTAACTAGACAATCACAATTTGGGTTTCCTAAACAATCAAGTATGTCAAGGTAATTTCCACCCGATTGATCATTGTCCACAACCTCACTAGTTGTTGGCAACTCATATACCAACGTAGACCCACCTGGGTTTTCACAAGGATCAACTAGTGTGTGAATACTCTCGTCACTTGGTAATGGAACCTTAGTCAAGTTATAAGTTCTAGCACTAGATGGACACAAATCATTCTCAGGAGGAGAATCAATTTCATCATCTAAAGGATCAACTAGTGCTTGCGTACCTACAACAAGAGTTTGGTCCTCACCTGACCTTACAATACTGAGAGTATCACAAAAAGGAAACTAGATCACCTATACCCTAGGTAAAGTTACAACTATACCTATTTAGCTCGTACTAGCCACAACACAATATTCTAAGTTCACAGGAGTGTAGGGGATAACATTTTTTCCTCATAGCTCACACGAGCTACGGCCTTCCTCTTGAAGTGTGTCTGGGCAGCCCACTACCTACCATACAATCCAACCTTTCATTTTCCATAGCTAGGTCTTGAGACATAGTGTCAAGGTAAGCGAAAATGACATTGGTGGCATTGTTTTCCATGGGTTGATAGGTTGAAGCCGTGGGTTCCCTTGTAATTGTACCAAAAAAAAGAAAAGAACAAGACTACAAAGCAAACCATAATTTAGTTCAAAACAACCTCACCACACTCTCACACACTTGATCGTCTCACACTTGGATTAACAAATGTTGCAAGTTAGTCATAGTTCGTAATGAGTCGAGGGGTGAGTCTACTCCTTGGTCGGAATGAATTATTAGTTTGAAGACTCAAGAAAAGTAAGGTACAAACTTGAACCAAGAAGTAATACACTTTTAAAAATGACAAAAGGACAAAAGAAACATAGACACGAACAATGGATTCAAAGGACTAATTGACAATCTAGTAGGAGTTTACTAGTTTGTTAATTAGTACTAGGATCAATTAAACAAAACGAAGGATCAAAAAATAATAAATGAAGAAATCTAAAATTTGAGCAATATGTTTCTTGAATAGTAAAACATGATGATGTGGCAGTACATAATGATTACGGCTTTAGACAAGTTGTTATTCTCCAATTTGGAAGTCTTGGTCAATTTTCAATCTGAGAATCGGGGAATTTGTTTGAGGAGGAAAATTCAAGCAAGTCTTGGAGCCTTTTGCAAATTCTAGTTTCAAGACTTGACTTTCTTGAACACCCTTAAAACATGGCCCCTTGCATTATGGAAAGTTGTTGGATAGTGGTTGTTAAAGTCTTGGTGGTTGAGAAGTCTTGCAAGACTAAAAAATTCTTACACCTTTTCCTTCACCTTTTTGGATCAAATAAGCACTTTATTTTTAACAAGTTATGAAGGTTGTGAATAACATCATGAACTATAACAACACTCACCAAAAACAACAAAAACAATCTCAAGAACAACCGACGATTTCCACATGACTCCTTCCAAATCCACAACAACAATATCTTCAACACTTGGCCAAGACAACTACAATTTAAACAAAGATGTTCTTAGGCCACTAATTAACAACAATATCTCATGATCAAGCTTAGAACAACAAAAATTTGCAGATCCCATGGCAAAAATAGTCCACCACAACCATGTTCAACAAGAAGCGTCCAAGTCTTATGTTCACAACAACAACACCAACAATTAAAGCTCAAACTTAGATATAGACTCAATCTGTTAGTGAAGAACAAAACTAGCACTTAGAGACAATAAACAAGTAAAAATATTTTCCAATATACAACAAGAACACAATTTTTGGCCCAGAACACAGGATAAACAGATTGCACTTTTTTCTGGAATTATTAGTTTTCAACAATAATTTTTTTTTCTTTTGAATTTTTGAAGCAAGCTAGCCCAAGATTGATCTTGTGGGAATCAAATAAAGACATGATTTGATACCAAATGATACAAGAAAACCAAGGATACACTAAATCACACTCCTAATAGTCCACAAATCACAAGATTCGTAACCTATTGGACACCAACTCTCGGATTCACTACAACACATAATGATGAGATAGAAAGGTGTGTTTTCAACACCAAAACAGCAGAAACAACAATAAGATGAGAAAAATATGATAAGAACAATAACAACAAGAGACAACAACTCACGGGTTGAAGATTATAAGATACAGAAAAATTTACAAGATAACAGCAAATAAAAGGGATAGATAGTTAGACCTTGGTTGGTATAATCTTAAGAACCTAAGAACATGTGATACTCTTGGAACCTTAACACTAAAAACAACGGTTAACATAACTCCTACGTTAACACAAGAGGGACAGTACCTTCTCCAAATACCAACATTCCAAGCCATCAATGCAACATTAGTGATTCCACACTAGTATCACCCTAGTTTTGGGTTGCCTCCTAAAGAAAAGAGAGGACTTGTCTTTTAAAGTTTTATACAACTGAAAAATATCATCCAAGTCTAATACAAAATGACCTATAATATTCTATTTATACTAGGTTACAACTAGAATAAAAAATGACCAAAAGGGCCTTTAATGAAATGCCTCAAAATGTCACCTATGGAGTGTAGTGTAGGTTCAGTTTCGGTGTGTGTTTTAGGTCTTCTTTTGCATTTTTATTGCACACTCCAAGCCTCGGGTTCATTACACTTTCACATGTCCATCCTTGTGGTCGTACTTATATCACCTTGACACTCATCTTTTCCTATTTCTTATTAACGAATTCTTCAGTTTTAGCTTTCCTCAACTCCTAGGGAAAAAAGTGGTCAAAAAAATCCTAAAACAACTCCTCCCATGCAACAAATTCATCATCCCCACCTCTCAACCCTTCTCATTCCTTGTAACACTAGTACGCCATATCTTTCAACCGATAAGTTGTGAACTCTACTCCCTCAGTATCATTAGCATGTATGACTCTAAATATCTTCTCCATCTCATCTATGAACCCTTGAGGATCCTTCTTAAACTTGGTACTATTAAAGGTGGGTAGTTTCATCCATATGAATTAGCCAACCCTAGCAACCTCATAAGAGCCAATAACAGAACTCATATTTCTAAACCAATAAGATTGTAAAGAGACAACCTGAGCAAGCATATGGATGGATTGATAGGACTCAGCATTTGAGACTTCACTCCGAAAAGATTGAGTACGATTGGAACCATTTCAGGGAGCTCGTAAAGGGATAGTACAAGCTAGTGAGATGCCTAAAAGAGTAGTGAATTCTTGAGTATGGCCCTATAATATGTCCATATCCCATGAGTAGGGCAGACATCTTCAACATTTGGCCCAATAGGAATAGGGTTCCTGACTAAGGTGTTCTGACTATTAGATCTACGTGGAGACATGATCTAAAATGTGGAAAGTCACGAGTTAGGAAATATTCAAACATAATAGAACAAACTAGAACATAAAGAAATAGGAAAACATTACTAAATATATCATAGATTCCAACGTATAAGCGTGGCACGCTACACACACATAAAAAGAGACTCTACTCAGGGCGACTTTGTAGACACACTGGGACCCTGAATGGTGCTCTAATACCGAGCTTGTCACGACCTGAACTAGGGCCCTGGACACGATGGTCATCCTAAACCATGATGGTTCGAGAGACTCCTTAGCATGTTATCATAAACATTATTCATACCAAAAGAAAAGTGAAAGATAAGTTGAACCATAGAAAGGTTTCATAATCATATTTAATATTATATGACATAAATCCTTATAGAAAAACTTAAGTCTCATCCAACTAAAATACAAAGCCTCTACTGAAACGCTAGTCTGTCTAAGCAGGGACAAGGCCCCCGACTGGACCATAAAATTGACTGAAGCTAGTATATGGATAGAATGTCTTCCAAAGTAAGGGAGTATTACCAACTTTGAATACTTGTGAGTAATATACTGTTGAGCTGGACCACGAGACTATGTCTCAAAACTTGTATTATAAGGATCAATACTTGGAAGTTATTGATATGCAAAACTAACAAAAAACAACCTGTTTTCATATAAAATAATTGGGAGTATTGTTAAAGAATTTTCGTAATCTATATAAGAACACATGGTCATAATATAAAGAGCTTCAATTCAGGCTTGTAAAACATAGACACAACTCTTTGTTTTAGTACAGAACTGAAAGGTACCCCTGCTTCTCTAAAATCTCACGGGCTATATAGAATCTGCCCTTGACTTGGAGGTCAAGCCTCCAATACAAGTTTTCCATAAGAATTGGGGTCTCTAATATCTTGTATGCACAAAATTACATGAATATCATGCAATCCATATTTCAAGATATAATAAATCTTTTTCGGCAAAATATGATTTCAGGCAATGAGCCCTTACACTCAAATTCCTTCTTTGGGTAACCATCTAGCTCTCTTTAAGTCCATTTTTTACGTTTTATAACCATGTTTATTTCTTATACATTCTTCACTTTCATGTTAAGGTAATTTCATAATAGGTATCATCATACCTAGACTTGTAAGACTTATCATAGCATATCATATCCAGAGCCCTTCTCATTTAAAAATATGTAAATGACTATAAAAAGATTTGCATATCACATAAGAGTTTTTATTTCAAATTAAAATAAAACTTATGCCAAAACACTCTCTTTTCCAGACTTTAACATATGGTGCCCAATTCAACCATTTATTAAATGCATTTTTTCCATTAGGACACACGAGCCTTTATGATAAGAATTGTCTCTTTGAAAATATATAAAATAAGAAAGAATACTTGATAAGGAGACATTTATAACCCAAGATATATCATCATTCATAAATCATCCCCAACAATAGTTATATATAAATCCCAAGATCAAAAAGGGGGATTATAATTCATGCTCTCAAATCCATTTTGCAATTCACAACATGTTAAGACCATAAATTTCATGGTGAAGAAAATTTCACAATCATACTCATAAATCACTTTTCAAAAGCTCATACCATATATGCACATGATTATAACTCAAGTTAATGGAAAACACTATGATAAATGCATACTTTCATCAAAATGGATTTATGATGCATGCTCTTCAAAATGATTTTCAAAATCCATTACATATAATTAACTATATATTCTTAAATATTGTTAAAATAAAACAAAATTATGCCCATGAGATTTAGAATAGTCCCACATAACTTGAAAACAAAGAGAATGTTGAGAAACTTGACCCCTTGGAGACTAGAATCCTCAAACTTTAAAGAATGATGGTTATCTATTTACAGAGGTGTAACAACACTTATGAAAAAATTTAAGTCGTGAGGGAGGTGTTTAAAAGAGGAGAAGGACCAAAAATCCCTTCATTCTAAAGTGACTGCCCAAATTTTACAAGGAAGCGCTGCTTATCGCGGAGACTAGTCTCCGTAACATGGCGTTATTCCGGATGCTCACTGCCTCGATGGTCCAAAATCACCCCAAAACACTTCTAGAAATTCCAAAACTTCCCAGATGACCCTTTTAACATTTCTAAACATATTTCAATTTGAAAATCGAGATTTCAACCATGAAAAAGCCAAAGCTAAAATACATGAAATGTTTTAGTGTATTACAGGGTATTGGAAGCTTATTTCTAATTTTAAAGTACAAACTTAAGTTAAAGTTACATCAGGATGTTTAAGTGGTTGATCGTCCACAATCTAATGTGATTCGCCATATAGTAAGTGTAAACATTTGTACAAGAGGGAAATAAATATTTCACAAAGAAAAAATGATAAATAATTAAATAAACTTGAGTATTAATGTTAATAGGTGTGTGAACTAAGTAATTGTACAATGTCCAATTAAAAAGGGATATGTTGCCAATATTAATCTAATTTTGCTCATAATTTGTTTGCTCTCACTTTCTACCAAAAAAGTGAGCAAGTTCTTTATTCCACCTCAACACCAACGAACATATTTATTACACTTCAAAATAGTTTAAGAAGGTATAAAGAAAAGGTGTGTCCTTGGGATTTCGGTGATATAGTTCAAAGGTGTATTTATGCTATTTCCTATTTAAATTTATACAACTTAAAGTTTTGACTTGTGTACATCCAAAATTAGAGGCCGCAGATGCCAACTTAGGAAATCAGAAAGTACATATTTATGTATTATGCCTATTTATTTCTCTCCCAGTTGGATGTGTTTTCTTTCCACACTTTTGTTAATTGATTAATTGAATTGGTCTACTTATAGTTTTTTTTCACACTTCTATCAGTGCAGGTTTGTCATGACCCGAACTGAGACCCTGACCGCAACGGACATCCTGATCCATACAGGCCCAAGATCCCTTCAAACTAGCAATCATATGGATAATTGATAACTATAACAAATTGCAGAAAAATGTAACAAAAAAAAACATGGTCTCTATCATTCTTCAACTGAACATTATGAAATTTGATTCATAAACATTAGAAAATACATAACACCAGTCAGCAAAATCTCTAATAATATAAAATAACTCCTATCTGAAAACTCAGACAAAGCCTCCCAGTCGGACCATGAAACAAAATAAAGTAACAATGTCTTATAAATCAAGCCTTCTGAAGTAAGGGAGGCTCACCAACTACAAATCACAGACACACCAATCTACTGCTTAGAAGGATTCTGGGATTAAGCATTAGATCCTAAAATATAGGGGGTCAATACAAATGTACTGGTATGTGAAACAATCAAAAATAGCATTTTTTTTATTTCGTATCATAGATGAGAGCATTTTATAAAAAGTACACATAAGATAAGTAAAATGCATGGTCATAACTTAGGATTTTCGAATGCTTTCTTGAAATCAAGACTCACGCTTTATCTTACTCCTGAGATAGATGGTACACCTTGTATTGTACGATTCTATGGGCTATATTGAATCTGCCCTTAACTCAGAGGCCAAGCCCCTAATCCAAGTTTTCCATAAGGATTGGAGTCCTAATCACTATTCTAGTATATCAGTGTCTCAAGGACAAGTATACATTGGCATTAATTGTAACGCCCTAAATCTGGTACTCGAAATGCTACACGGTTCTAACAATCCTGAAGGATCACTAGCAAACCCATGACTGATATTTGTACCTGTATACTGCATAATAAACCATATAAATGTGGAATATATAAAAGTTGTAAGGCCATAAGGTTCACATATGATAAAACACAACATCTAAATGGGGTATGGAATTCCCAAAACACCTGAAATAAACTATCTGAAACATGACAGTCTAAAAAGCCTCTAATTGTCTAAATAAGGAGTTGAGGGGACATGTTCCCAACTAACTCCATCTACTAAAAGTAAACTGAAATAAATAATTGATAACATAATTGTCCTTGAAGGATGAGGACTCACTGGAACTCTGGTTGTTGAAACCTGGAAATTCTACTGATGCTCTGGATCTCATGCTTCTAAACCTGTGGTAGAAAAACATCATAGCACAGAGAAAAGTATGTGTCAGTATGATGAATGTACTGGTGATAGAAACTTATGGGGTCTTACAATATCTCCCCCTTGGGAACATTCATCCTCAAATGAGACTGACTGAGAAGGGGAGAAGAGACCAACTAAAGCATCTACTGAACATGAATGACTAAAACATGGTTTCATGACTGACATTACTGATAAGCTGAATATATCATACTGGACATGCATATATGATGCATGAGTAACTGATTCATGAATGCATTACTGAGTATTCTGATGAACAAAGTTTCTCAAAATGAGAATCCATATCTGATGCATGATTAAATAACTGAACTGCTAAATGAATGCATGGTTGAATATGAAATGGTACTTTATACCAAGTTCATAATAGAAACATGAACATGAAACTGAATAAGCATAAGGAGAACTGTTACCTTGAGCTTAATCTGAATTAGCAGAGAAGATGTGAGTATACTTGGTATACATGTCGACTTCTGCTTCCCAAGTAGCTCCCTCAACGGACTGATTTGGCCAAAGAACTTTGACTCATGGGAATTCTTTGTTCCTCATCCTACGAGTCTGATAGTCTAGGATTTCGACTGGAATCTCTTCATAAGAGATGTTGTTATGAACATCTATTCTCTGAATAGGGACTACAACTGTTGGGTCACATATGCACTTCTTGAGCAAAAAAACATGGAATATTGAAGGAACTGAGGCTAAATATCAAGGAAATTCGATCTCATAAGCTACCTTACTAAAGCGATCAAAATCTTGAAGGGATCGACATATCGGGGACTGGGCTTTTCTTTCTTGCCAAATATCTTCACTCCCTTCATGGGAGAGATCCTTAGATAGACATAATCACTACTCTCGAACTCCATATCCTTTCTATGAACATATGCATAAGACTTTTGTTGTCTTTGAGTAGCTCGGAGTCTTTCTCTGATCAATTAGATTTTCTATAAGGCGTCGAATACTAAGCCAGGCCCTATAATTGAGGCCTCACTAATTTCAAGCCAACCGATTAGAGATCTACTTCTCCTACTATAGAGATCTTTAAATAGAGCAATCTTAATACTGGAATGATAGCTATTGTTGTATGCAAACTCAATCAAAGGCAAGTGGTTATCCTAACTTCCCTTGAAATTAATTGCACACGCCCTTAGAATATTTTCTAAAGTCTGAATGGTCATTTTTGCTTGACCATCTATCTGAGGATGGAAGGTTGTACTAAGATGAACTTGGGTGCCAAGATCCTTTTGGAATTTTATCCAAAAGTGAGAGGTGAACTGGGTATCTCTATCTGAGATATGGGAAGCCAAGTGCTGCGAGCCACCACTAAGGTTTACCTGACAAACTTTCTTTGTTGAAACAGGGGCAAATATTCTCCACTTAATTTAGCTATCATGGGATATGCACACCCATAGGACTTTATTTTATGTTCAGGACCCTCCTAAAAAATGAGATTTTACTTTATGTTCAGGACCCTCCTAAAAAATGAGAATTTACTTTATGTTCAAGACCCTCCTGAAAAATGAGATTTTACTTTCTGTTCAGGATCCTCCTAAAAAATGATATTTTACTTTATGATCAGGACACTCCTGAAAAATGGGACTTTACTTTTGTTCTGGACCCTCCTGAAAAATGGGATTTTACTTTTGTTCAGGACCCTCCTGAAAAATGGGATTTTACTTTCTATTCAGGACCATCTTGAAAAATGGGATTTTACTTTATGATCAGGACCCTCCTGAAAAATAGAATTTTACTTTATGATCAGGACCCTCCTGAAAAATGAGACTTTACTTTTGTTCAGGACCCTTGGAAAAATGAGACTTTACTTTCTGTTCAGGAACCCCCTAAAAAAAAGACTTTACTTTCTGTTCAGGACCCCCCTGAAAAATGGGATTTTACATTCTGGTCAGGACTCTCCTAAAATATAGGACTTTACGTTCAGTTCAGGACCCCCCTGAAAAATGGGACTTTACTTTCTGTTTAGGACCCTCCTAAAAAATGGAACTTTACTTTCTGTTCAGGACCCTCCCGAAAAATAAGACTTTACTTTCTGTTCAGGACCCTCCTGAAAAATGAGACTTTACTGTTCAAGACCCTCCTGAAAAATTAGATTGTACTTTCTGTTCAGGACCCTCATAAAAAATGGGACCATGCTTTCAAAAATAAAATACTGCCTTCTTAATCTTTCTTGGGGATAATTTTGTTTCTAGTTTTTATTTTGATTTCAGGAGCCCGCCTGAAGAACAGGGTGATGAATCTGTAAGGTAGGAGCCCACCTGAAGAACAAAATAATGAAATGAGAAATTGAAGAAACTGGAAGTAAGGAACCCGCTAGAAGAACAGGGTGATGAATCTATAAGGCAGGAGCACACCTGAATAATAGGGTGATGAAATGGGAAATTAAAGAAACTTCAAGTTCGGAACCCACCAGAAGAACAGGATGATGAAAGTGAAGGACAAAAATGGTAAGTCAGAAGCTTGACTGAAGAGCAGGGCGAATAAATAAAAGTCAAGCAATGAAGTGAAGCAATGGAAAGCCAAGCAACAAGTTGAAAGAAATCACAAGTTAGGTGCCCGCCAGAATAATAGGGCGATAAAACTCAAGTAAAGAGTCAAAGAAAGTTGCATAGATAGGATTTTTAATTTCATTAATATTTTAACTTGTAATTTTCATTTTTTTATGTAATGACAGAGCTATGGATCGGAACCTCGATGGAACCTCACTCGACTCTCCAACTCGATATACTCCACCTCCTTCTGATCTTGTGAGATACCGATCACTTGATTTCCTCATAACTCGGGTAGTAGGATGTTTGTCAAGACTCGTTTGCCTTTCTTTTCTGTTTCTTTCCTCGAATAATGATTGTGACAAAATTTTGTCCCATTTTCTACTTCTTCTTATGAAAACACTCGGTGTTTACATTCAAAGGGGGTATGATGTAGACACGTAATTTTGTCCCGTCGAAAATAATTCTTACTCCGTTATCACACACTCTAACCCTACTCTATAATTTGCCCACAAAATAAAAAAAATAACCACCCCTTTTCACTTATTTATTTATTTATTTTTGTTTTGTTTTATCCAAATAATAAGTCATAACAAACTTTGTCTCATTCTAATATTTCAACAACCCACCCAAATAAAAATAGACACCTAACCTCTACCCCTCCAATTAAAAGACAATACCAGACCACCCAATACCCTCCTAACTTACCCCCACTCACGTGACTACCCCCTCATCACATTTCTTGCCCACAAAGAAAAAAATGGATATACATACACCTAGAAAAAAAGAAAAAAAATATGTAGAAAAAGACAACCTTCATTTTTCATTCAAGAGACTCCATATTCTCTTCTACACCATATTCACGATACACTGGCCATAGACGCACACAACTTCACAATTCTTGTCTTCCTCACACTGCACACACAACCCAAAGAACACACACCCACCACTCTCTTTTCTATATCAAAATTCACGTACATGCACACTAGTTGAAATTAAAAAAAAAAACAGAACAAAAAGAGAAAAAAGATAAAAACAAAATGGGTGAGATGAAGTGAGAATCAGGAAGGAAAGTGAATTTTGTGCGTTTGGTTTCAATTTTGGATGAATCTACTCGAAAACAACTAGTCTCGTTGAAATTGTCTGGTAGATTTAGGCCCCACAGAGACCCGGAGTCTGTCCTTCGTTGTGTTCTGATTCCGCCTGAGCTCACCTGAGCTCAGGTTACACCGATTTCAGTCTTCCTCCGTGTCGACTAAGGTTTTGGTTTCGCCTATCTTATTATTTCAATTTTAAAATCGGACTGCGGGTTCATCGATTTTCTTTCGATTAAAATTGTGTATGGGTTGATTTGTTTGACTATTACTTTGTTTAGAGTTCGTTGATTTTCATACTTTTTTGGCAAATTTGGATACTGTTTGGTTTCAACTGGTTTATTATGAGCGGTTAGGGTCATAATTTTTCAAATACAGAGGTGGATTTCATCGTTTTTGAGGCTCTCATTCGTGGATTTTGATTTTGGATTTCTTTATTATCAGTGAAAAAAAGTTCCATTGAGGTCCATTCTCTTAACTCGTTATCTTTTCTTTGCCTTGATTGGTTGAATTATTGTGATTATGTGTGGTGTGCTCATGGTTGGTGGATTTTGTCAATGTTATGATGTTTTATGTGTTTGACGATGTCATTTCAGTGATACGCAGAATAAATTGGAGTAATGTTTGGTGTAATTGATGGAAATGAAGCTAGGTAGGGGGTTGGAATTGAGAAATTAATAAAATGGGCAAATCTAAATAAATTTTTGGTTTATTATTGTTGAATTCGAAATAAGCATGAATGTTGTCAGAACACGATAGAATCATGTTATGTTGAAATGAATAGGAAAATATTTGTTTGGATAGGTAAATTTAGAATTTTTGGATTGTGGGAATGCTTGGAATATTTGTTGAATGTTTTTTTTATCGCATTTGAAAAGTGTATTCATTTAGTCGGGGAATACCCCAAGGTCATTTGTATTTACTCACCCGGGAATGCCCCAAAGAATTTTGTACGCGGAGGATGTTCATGATCAAGGCCCGAGGCATAAGTTAAAGTATAGTTTAGGACTAGTGTAGGTCATTTCAGTATTTTTATTTCAGTTTGTAATAAATTGGACTGGACACTAAATTTTGGATTGTTTTGTTTTGTTTACTTTCTTGATTGTTTTGCATGTTTTATATGATTTATACATTCATAGTTTCAAATTAGCTGATATGCTCCACCAAGCGATGATGCTTGAACCACGGGATTGAGGGGTGCCTAACACCTTCCCCTCGATCAACAGAATTCCTTAGCCGGAATCTCTGTTCGCGAATTAGTGTTACAGAGTCAAAACCATTTTGAAAAAGTATATCCACGGGTGACTTGGCATACCTGATTTATGTCAAGTGGAAACTCTGAGTTTTTGAATATAATGATTCTTTTTCGAAACAAATCTTCATTTTGTCACTTAATAATAAAAAACCTTTCAAACTTAAAATGAAATCCTTTCTGGTTAAAAAAGGGGTGTGACAAGTCTTTCTCAATATCTCAGCAAAGTCAGCCCAGCATTCTTTAGGTACATAGTGTCCCAAGGGGGAGATACACTATAGTCCCCCAAAATTTCGTGACTTAAACATGCCACTCTCTTTTCTCATAATGAATCCAGTTTGGAGAAAGGGGTACTCATAAGTTGACCCTCAAACTCCGACCTCAGCCGTAGGCCACGTATTCAAAGTGCTCTATTCAGATCATGATATTCAGTTCATGTATCATGTTTTGAACTCAGTTATGTAATCATGTTTCCGTTCATGCATAATTAATGATTAATCTTAGAATCACCAACATTTTAAGTTTAAGGCAACAGTTTTCCTTGAAATCATTCAGTTTAATGTTCAAATTTCAGTTACATACTTGGTATTTAGTTCCATGTTAAGACTCCCATTAAAAACTTGGTACTAAGTACCATTACATATTTAGTCATGCATTCATATGTCAGTTTATTCATGTATTCCTGCATCAAATATGCATATTCAGTGTACTTAGCTTATCAGTAATCCTAGCCATGCATTCATGAACCAGCTACTCATGCATTAGATATGCATGTTCTCTATGATACATTCAACTTATCAGTCATGCTAGTCATGAAATTATGTTTTAGTTGTTCATGTTCAGTATGTACTTTAGTTTATTGTTTCTCCCCTCTCAGTCAGTCTTATTCGAGGATGAATGTTTTCAAGGGGGAGATATTGTAAGACCCCTTAAAAATTTAAATCAAATTAGGTCCCTTAAAGCTCCATGAAGGATCCAACACAATGAAATTTTAGCTAAGTATTAGGGACTTAGTCTCATTTTAAGCCTTTGAAATTTTGATAATTTATTTGATGAGCTTTCCGACCTCCATTTATCGATTTTCAAGTTGCATCACGACGGGGCAAGTAAATAGTACATCTCGAGTGAGTTTCAGAATTTTTTGGATAGCATAATGGCATGATTGGTTGCCCAAACCAGTAGCTCAGGGAGATTAGCCCGCGCCGCCTAGGATACTCTCCCGGCCTAGGGAGGGCGTCGCCCAGGATATTTCCCCGGGCTAGGCAGGGCATCGCCGTCGATACTTCACCTGGGCAATTTAACCCCAATAACACATGATTCAGCCATATTTCACCTAAAATATAGTTGTTTCTCTCAATATCTCTCAAGAACAATTCTAGGGTTTTCAATTGAAGGCCCTAATTCAAGGGGATTTCATCGTTAATTTTCAAGAAGCTTTCATCTAAGGTATGTAAAGTGTTGATTCATGGATTCCTTTCATCCATGAAGCTCAAGAACCCAATTTTAAATTATAAATTGTGATGTTTATGTTGTGGATCGATTATAATCATGTTGATGTTGTTGTATGATTCCCAAGTTGGAATATCTAATGTGTTTTCATCAATCGATGCTCCCATGTGGATTGAAATCTATGAAATTGAGTTGAATTATGGAATTATGATGTATTAATTTGATGTGCATGCCTAAGACTAAAGTTATGCATGCAAGGTGTTTGATAAAATGCCTAGGAGAATAAGAATTATTCTTTATGACTCAATTGTGACCAAATTGATGAATCCATGTTTTATCCTTATGTTCAAAATGACTCCCAGGTTATTGTTATGCATTGTAATGGTTTGATGAATGCTCATTAGATTAGACTTATGAAATTATGACATGTTTATATGCATTCCCATTCATGTATACAAATACTTCATGAAATCCCCCAATGATTGTATTATGAATTTTTGACTATGGTTAAGAGTTCAAAAGTATCATGTCTTCTCAGTTTCATACTATCGAGTCCTAGGGGTATTTAATACCTGACAATTTAGTTGTGTGCCTAGATCCAGTGTCAGTTTCGTGAAAATCTTAGTCATGCCATGATAAGTAGTATTATCAGTCAGTTTCAGAATTAGTAAAACTCATTCAGTCACATGACTTAGGAAAACTCAGTAAATTCATTATCAGTCCAGTCCTACTCAGCAATCTCAGTAATCTCAGTCAGTTATCAGATCTCAGTAGTATTTCGTCAGTAAATGAAATTCAATGAATTCAATCTAGTTCACTATAGTTTAATCAGTTCAGTGTCTATTCAGTTGGGAGTGGGATTCAGTACCGAGTGAACCCAAGAATGAGGACATACACTAACAGTCAGAGGGTGTGATCCTTAGAAGCAATCCTTACATTCCAGAACTACATAGCCTGCGTAGGTCGAGATACTTCCCTGAAAAACTAAGGTTGATACATTTTATTTGAGTTTTCCTTACAAGAGGGTTGACGGAAAAGCTTCCTAACAGAGCGGGTTTACTCATAGCTTGTCTTTACCCATGTCACAGTACTAACACCCTTCCAGCTAGGGTTACAGGTTAGACCACACCAGTTGAGATTAGGGGCATGTCGGTTAGATGATTACCTCCCATACTCTTAGATTCAGATCTAGTCTCAGAAATAGAACTCAGTTCAGTTCGACAGATTTCAGGACTGCCAGATACAGTCATTTAGCTCAATAAAGAACTCCTATAGTTCTTCAGAATCTAGAGTACAAGATAAAGTCATCTATTCCAGTATAAAACTCAAATAGCTCAACAAATTCAGGACTATCTAAAATAGTCACTCAGTATCCTAGTGTTCGTAACTCAGATATCAGTAAATCTATGTTATCATAACTCATTAGTCAGTGTTATCATGATCTCAGTTACAGTTCACGTATGCATGCATGCACCCTCAGTTAGCTATACTCATGTTATTCAGTTAGTATTGTTCATCCATATGAACCCTTGCATTCAGCCTACATCACATTGCATACCAGTACATTCAGATGCACTGACGCATACTTTTATCTTGCGTTATGGTGTTTTATACCATAGGTTCAGATGCTCAGGTTCTCGATCGCACTTAGCTTCAACTTTATCCAACAGTAGTAGATTAGCAGTGAATCCTCATCATTCGAGGATGTTATTATTTAATTATTTTATTATTTCAATTCAGTTTTAGTAGACAGAGTTAGTTAGGGACCTGTCCCATCAACTCTACAACTCAGTCAGCTTAGAGGTTTTCAGAGTAGATGTTCAGACTTTAGCATTTTCGGTATTTATATTCAGTTTTGGTATTGTCATACCAGATTTCAGCTTTATATAAGTATTATAGTTTTGAACCTTATGGCAGTTCAACCCATTATTCCACATATTTTTAGTGTTATTATACAGTTATTGTAGTAGGTACTAGTCATAGGTTAGCTAGTGGTCCTTCAAGATTGTTAGCACCATGTAGCGTCTGAGGTTCAGAATCTGGGGCATTACATAAGAGAAAGTCATATGCTGAATAGAAAGTTGAAGCCTTAGGAGAACAGACACTGGAATGGATATGATAAGGCAGGGTACGACTCGTATGATGTCGATACGAGTGATGACCAAGTCTATCGGCTTCTGGCATAACTTTACCTTTCCCATTTTTATTAGGATTTTAATGTTATTTTGAGACATTATAAATACCCTAGGGTTTATCTTTTATTAGGTTACATTCTTTTGCAATCTTTACACATTATTATAATACTCTTACAATTGCTCTGGAGATTTTGGGGTTTTAGTCAATTAAAGACTTTAGAGTTTATTCATCTTATTCTTGTGCAATTAATTTTATGTGTTCTTCATTGATAATCACGATTTCTTGCACAAGCATTAGCTGCTAATCTCCTTGACTAGGGTTGTGAAAACCTTGGCGGATTAGCTACATAGAGGGAGTGTGATATTACTTATTCTAGGGTTCCTACATGTATCTTAATCTTCTTTACGATAATAAACCTCAAGTAGCTACAATAACTTGAGATAGCTTGTATTCCCATCCACCCCCAGAAGGTATTTTTTGATTGGGAAAAGAAGACCAAGACAGTGATATGGGATACAACTCCACCTTTTAGTTCCTGCCATCTCATCTAATCACTAGATCCTAAAAGGTGATAGTAAACTGAGGTCGTAGGAAGGAGCAACCAGGCAACACCTAGAGACTTAACCGATAAAGGATGATATTTAACTTCGCGCCCACAAGGCAGCTGATAATACCTATTTGTAGACTTTCCATGCATAACAATAGAATAGTTGGGCTGATCACGAGAAATTTACGGAGTTGAGAAGCCAGGGGGAATACAAGCCTAGTGTTCGTCTCGTATTGTTTACAACTCAAAAGCACTCAAGATTTGGTTACTACTTGATTGATCCAAAATTTCCTCCATTTACTTTCCTGTACTGCTCGTGGATTCCATCAAGTCAAGCAATTTTTCATGTTTTCCCTATGGGATCAACCCCAACCTAGTTGGGTTATTATATTTGCAATCGACCACATTATACTTCTCATTGGAGTGTAGTTTTTGGGCGACATCATTCCTCCATAGAACCTTCACCGAAGTCACATCCTTAGTCCTTAAATGATGGACTTGCCTATCCAAAATCTCAATCGAGACTTCCTTATAAGAAAAGGAACCCAAAACACCAACACTCTTCAAGGAAACAACTAAGGAAGGATCACCCACATACTTTTTCAACATCTAAACATGGAAGACCGGATGAATGGAACCCAAACTAGTAGGCAATTCCAACACATAAGCGACATTCCCTACTTGACTCAAAATCAAGTAAGCACCAACATAACGAGGACTAAGTTTACCTTTCCTTCCAAACCTCATCACTCTCTTAATAGGAGACACATTCAAGAATACCCAATCACAACCATCACACTCCAACTTCCTTCGACTCACATCCGCATAAGACTTTTGATGACTTTGGGCGATCTTAAGCTAATCTCTAATTACCTTTACCTTATTAATGACCCGATGAACTAAATCCGGACCAAATAATCGAGACTCACCAACTTCGAACCACCCAATAGGAGAATGTCATATCCTACCATACAAATCCTCGAATGGAAATATCTGAATACTGAAATAATAGTTGTTACTATACGCATGTCGCACTCTATTTTTACCCAAAGGTCAAAACGAGCACAACATTATGGACTCTAAAAGAAAGAATTATATACAGAGTCGCCACCTATTTTTTTAAGGAAAAATAGGAAAGCTACTTATTTATTAACAAGTGTAACTTTATTCTAATCTACGAATAAATTTAAATTCTAGGTAAGGTTCAAATTATTTGAAAGGGAAGAGATTAGACACCCTTCAGAATCCACAAACGTGGTTCCCGACCAGACTTAGGTTTATTAAAAGATTAAAAAAAAATATGTGTGTATATACAAATATAAAATGTGTATTAAAATGATGTAAATAATTTATATATAAAAGATGTACAAATTACCTATATTATAGTAAAACTATGTATAAAATTATATGAAAATATGTAAATAAAAGTATATACAAGAATGTATATTTAAAGAACATTAAAAATTGAAAAAAAAATTTAAAGAAAAGATTATGTAATGTTTTTAGTGTAAAAATTATGAATTATTTTATTAGATGTCTAAATTAATTTAATATAAATATTAACGACGTCAATTTGTCTAAACGTGTGTTACCGATTGTGTAAGTAAAGGTATACCCACCCAACTCCTAAAATAAAGATTTCACTATAATTAATATTTTTATAATGCTAAGAATAAAAGAAAATACAGATATATAAAAAAATTAAGCTTCTTTGAATATCATTCCCGACAAACATTCCCCAGAATCTGTATCAAAAACTTGTAATAAAAATGTTAGTAACAAATAAATAATAAAAAGATATTTGCACACATATGTATTTAAAAAAAATAAGTTTTATTAAAAAGCGGACTCAGGTAAAATTTTCAAAAAAAAAATTATAATAATTTCATCATTGCCCAAATATTTTTTTATTACGTATTATATACGTAATATCCGTCTTTTATTTGCGAAAGCCTTAAAAATCGACGAAAAAATTCTTCATCAACTAAAATATTTATTTATTATTATTATTATAGACATAAAAATGCATGAAATTAGTCACTAATAAAATAACAGTGATATCTAAGCAATTGCATGAGATATGTAAAAAAAATAAAGATAGCACTAATAATAATAAATAATTAATTAAAGCAACATAATAATTAAAGCAATATAATGATTACAACAACACAATAATTAAAGAAATATAATAATTAAAGTAACACAATAATTAAAGCAACATAATAATTAAAGTAACACAATAGTTAAAGTAACACAATAGTTAAAGCAATAAATGATTAAAGCAACATAATAATTTAATAATAATAAAATAATTTAATAATATAAAATAAAATTCGCCTAATAATATAAAATAATAACTTTATAAAATAAAATTTGTCTTTTTATAACGGGATAATCTCAAATATTTAAAATACAGACGAAGAGATAATTTCACTGGCCAAAATATTTATCTCTACTTGTTTTCTGCTAGTTGTTGAATCTGAAGCCCTCATAATAACAAAATTACTTCTTCTAAACTCAAAATTCATATGAAAATAAGATAACCCATGTGATCTTTTTGACCAAAATTAAGAAAAAACAAGTCCTTCTAAAAGAACCAATTTGAGGTTTTACATTATAAGAATTGTAAAGCTGGTAACAACAAAGAATATTATAAGAAATGGCTAACAATACAAAAGTTCCACTATGCTATTTTCTGCAGAAATTTCGTGAAATAAAAAACAAAATTTGAACAATATTATTCAATATTTCAACCCCATTATCAAGAAATCTGTTTATAGACAATATAATTCAAAAAAAAAAATTAATCTTTTTTCACTTTGGTTAGAGGAACTTACCAAAGGTACATAACATAGGACAAAAAAAAAAAAGGATTATAGAAATGTGTATCACAATTTTTTTTTCTAGTTCCTGTCTTTAGTCAATGCTCTTTTAAAATAATAATAAATTAATAAAAAATTTAAAATTTATGAAATTAAGGATGTGAATGTTTGTGGCGTGTTTTTTAAAAGAAATAGTGAGTGGGTGTAATTATTAAAGGGTCTCTTCTCTTTTTTTATTTTTTTAGGGGAATCTTCTCTTTATGAGAAATGGAAGATGGTTTGTGTGTGAATATTGTTGTATAAATTAGTGTGTATATGTATTTGTTTGTGTTAAAAAAAATGGAAGATAATATGCAATGGAAAAGAAACAAGCACTTAAGAGTGTCATTATTGTGTGTGTCCCTCAAAGAAGAAAAACATGCAGAATTTTATGGCTTTTTTTCCGTCTGTTGTGGTGAGTGAAATATTTGGTGGATTGTGGAAGAAGAGAAAAGATGAAATGTGTGTTTATATTATTATTTTTTGAAAGAGTTGAATGGAGACAAGATGACACTGGTCTTTATTTTATAATTTACCTTCCTTTGTTGACCCAAAATAAATTAATAAAAAATGATAAATAAATAATAAATAAATAAATTAAAAATAAAAAAAATGTTTGCTGCATGATTTGGATCATTAAGTTACTATTTAATTTATAAAAAATGTCAATTCATCACTTCAAATATTTATCTTTTAAAAATTGACATGATCTTGATTAATAGATTTTTTCTTTGCTATGTGCGTTAAAATAATTAAATCAACCCATATTTGTAGGTCGTATAAAATAATGAATGTCAATGTATAATTATAAAAAAATATAAACAATAAATAAAAAATATAATTGTCTTGAAAACATATAGTATGCTATAAATAATAAAAATTATGTTATGTAATAAAGAATTATTGTGCTATGTTGTATACGTATGCAGAGAACTGTGCAAAAATATTAAAATAATAATAAACTGATAAAAATCCTAAAATTTATGAAATTAAAGGTAATTATCAATGAATCATTAAAATATGACAATAAATGAGTAAAAATTGTAAAAATGATGATTATCAATAATTTATTAACAATTACAAAAAATATGTAAAATATTACATATTGTGTCATTTAACAATTAGGGAGCCTAAATACGTTAATTTCACATTTGGAAAATCAAAATTGGGTGTCCACAACGCAAACTCTATGAGAGGCAACTGATCAACCCAACTGCTACCAAAGTCAATCACACAAGCCCTTAGCATATCCTCCAAGGTTTGAATAGTCCTCTCCACTTGTCCATCCATATGAGGGTGGAAAGTGATGTTAAGGTTTACCTTAGTCCCTAAACCTCTCTAAAATGAACACCAAAAGTGAGATGAGAACTGCGTACCTCGATATGAGATGATATAAACTGGGGCACCGTACAACTTAAAGATCTCCTTAACCAACTACCTCGCATAATCATTTGCAGCATAATTAGTCTTCACAGACAAGGAATGAGCAGACTTAGTTATCCTATCCACAATAACCCAAATCGAATCGAACTGACTTTGAGACAGCGGAAGACTAGTAATAAAATCCATATTGATCACTTCCTATTTCCACACAGGCAACTCAATATATTAAGACAAGCCACCAGTCCTCAACTGCTCTACTTTTACTTGCTGACAAACTATACACTTGGCCACAAAACTGGCCACATCCTTCTTTATGTTATTCAACTAATAAATCTCTTTCAAATCATGGTACATCTTCGTCAAAACAGGATGGACGGTATACCTTGACTCATGAGCCTCAAATAAGATTCTTTTTTTGCAGCCCGTCGACATCGGGAACACACAATTTACATTGATATATTAGGATACCATCAACATAAATCTAAAAAATCATGACTTTTTGCTGACCCATATCATCCTTAGTTTTCATCCAGATCTGATCAAAAACCTACTTCTCTTTCACGACAACACCAAGATATAACTTCACCACCTTTTGCACAATCACACCTTCATCCTCAGAATCCAAAAGAAGAACTCCAAAATTAGCCAAATGGTGAATATACTTCCCTAAACTTCGTATCTTCTCATCAACATAAGATAGAATTTCTATGGACAACCTGCTAAGAGCATTATAAACCATATTAGATTTACCTGAGTGATAATTGAGACTCACGTCATAGTCCTTGAATAACTCGAGCCATCACATTTTCCTAATATTCAACTCCTTCTTGGTGAACACATACTGCAGACTCTTATGATCTGAGAAGATGTCCACATGAAATTCATACAAATAGTGACGCTAGATTTGTACGGAAAACACCACAGCCAATAACACCAAATCATGAGTCCATAGCCAACAACACCAAATCATGAGCCACGTAATTTCTCTTATGAACTTCCATCTAGAAGCATATACCACCACCTTACCATGTGCATCAAAACACAACCAAGTCCCACACAAGATGTATCATAATAGGCAACAAAATAATTAGTATCCTCGATTAGGGTCAAAACCAGAGTAAAAGTTAATTGATCCTTCAACTTCTCAAAACTACCCTCAAAAGCATCGAACCACAGAAACTTTACTATTATTTGAGTCAACTTAGTCAACGGAGCAGCAATCGACAAAACACTCTCCACAAACCTCCTATAATGCCTAGCTAAACCAAAGAAGCTCCAAATATTAATTAGAGTTGGGGGTTCTAGGCTACTTCTTAACCACCTCAACTTTTTATAGATCCACCATGATCCCTTCACTATAAACAACATGACCTAGGAAAGTAACACCATTCAACCAGAACTCACACTTAGGAAACTTACTATACAAACTCTGATTCTTAAGGGTCTACAACACTATATATAGGTGATTGGCATGATCCTTCTCACTCTTTGAATATACTAGGATATCAATCAATAAACACAATCACAAAAAAGTCCAAGAACTGACAGAATACCCAGTTCATAAGATCCATTAATACCGCTAGGGCATTAGTCAACCCAAAAGACATGAACAAAAACTCATAATGGCTATACCGAGTACAAAACGTAGTCTAAGGGATATCAATCTCCCTAATTTTCAACTGTTGATAACCTGACAGAATGTCAATCTTAGAAAAGTACTTTGCACCCTGAAGCTGGTCAAATAGATCATCAATCCTCATAAATGGATACTTATTCTTCATAGTCACCTTATTCAACTGGCAATAGTCTATACATATCCAAAGTGACCCATCTTTGCACAAAAATAATTAGAGCACCCTATGGAGACACACTAGGGAAGACAAAACCTTTATCAATAATATCTTTCAACTGCTCCTCGAGTTCTCTCAACTCAGCTGGAGGCATTCTAAAAGGACGAATAGAGATAGGATAAGTATCCAAAAGAAGGTCAATCCCAAAGTCTATTTCCCTATTGAGAACAATACTGAAAGATCATCAAGAAATATTTTTGGAAACTCATTAACTATAGGGACAGATTGTAAAAGGGAAGCTTAGAACCATAATCTTTAACTAAAACTAGATAATATAGGCGCCCCTTGGAAATCTTTAACTAAAACTAGATAATATGAACCTTTCCTTAGGTGCTAAAGAACTACCTTCCTACTCAATCATCGATTCATTTGAGAATTGGAAATTGACCCTTTGGGTTCTACAATCAAGAGATGCATAGCATAAATTGAGCCAATCCATCCCCAAAATAAACATCAAAGTCTAATATATCTAACTCTATCGTATCCACCAATGTTTTCTTACCAGAGATAGAAACCACACAAACTCTATAGACTCATTTAGCTTCAATAGAGTCACTCATCGGGGTAGACACTGAAAAAGGGACTAAAATATACTTAGGACTGAAACCAAAATGAATAGCCATACATGGGGTATATAAGAAAGAGTATATCGTGGATTAAGCAAGCAATATACATCATGATAAAAGAGTTATAACATAATAGTGACAACATCAGGAGAATCCTCTAATTCTTGACGGGTGGAAAGAGCATATAGACGATTTCATCAAGTACCAGCACTAGAAATAGCACCATTTGGTGCCAGGGTGTCAAGACCCGAGCTGGGGCTCTAGATGCGATAGGCATCCAAAACTATCAAGGCCCGAGAGACCCATGTAAGTCCCCAACCCACTAGTGATATTATCTTTTCTGGACCCAGGCCCGCATGTCCTGAAAATATGTTACTGGGAAATAAGGCTTGTTTAGTTATATACGCAGTATTCGTCCTGTGTTTTGCCGATGTAGGACTCTTTATCCTAAGTTGGGGTGTAATACACACCCCTTATGACTCAGCGTCCTCGCTGAGGTTTGCCCCACCAAATGGGACTTTCCTACACTCAGGACTAAGGTTTGCCCTGCCTTACTAGAATTTGCCTACACTCAGTTTAAAATTTGGCCTACATCGATAAGGCTGACACAAGAGCAACTCTTATACCATTTTATCATGACCCAAGATAGGGCCCTATCCATGATGGGCATCTTGAACCATCAAGGACCGATAGACCCCTGTAACTCCCAAACCCACTAGTGATATTGTCTGTTCTGGGTTCAGGCCCGCACGGCTGTAAAATACATCACTAGAAAGTAAGGCTTTCTTACTTATATACCCCATATCCCTCTTGTGTTTTGCCGATGTGGGACTCCTTATCCTAAGTTGGGGTGTCACACAGGGATAAATAAGTAGAACCCAAAACCTTATTATCCTAAATAAAAACCTTAGATAAAGGAAAATCCCACTATATTTGACCAAGGTGACCATACCTAAAACACTAATTCTTTCCCTTTTCACAAGCTCCATGATGCACCTGCCCACAAAAATAATAAGGAGGATAAGATGGAGTTGACTCAACCGCACCGGCCTGACACTGGGCACCTAGTTCCCTAAATCCACTATCATTTTGGAAACGTTGATCACTCGATAGCTTCAGATAAGGAGCACTATCTGTAGAGTAGGAACCCAAGTTTCCCCACTTCTTATTAGACCATTGTTTGTTGTTCCTACCACTATTTTGATAGTTTTCTCCCTATTTAGAATACCTAAATTTTTTAATTTCTCCCACTTTGGATTGTTTCTTGTTCTCCTATTCATCCTGCTGTATGACATGACCAACCTTGAGATATCCATATCCTTTTTCAATAAGGAACCTTTGTACTCCAACACCAAGTCCGAGATAAGACTGAAGCAAACTTTCTTATCCTCGCCCTCATAGATGACACCAACTATAGAGCATAATGAGATAATAGATGAAACTTAAAGGTATATTCTTTCAGAGTCATTCTACCTTGTTTCAAATCCATAAACTCTTTGGCCTTCGCCTCTCTCAACTCTTGAGGAAAGAAGCAATCCAAAAAAGAACTAGAAAAGTCATCCCACATAGTTGGCTCAGTATTATCTCCCCTCATCTACTTCCACTCCTCATACCACTAATATACCATATCCTTCAGCTGGTATGTAATGAACTCCAAACCCTCAGAGTCAGAAGCCTGCATCACACGAAAATTATTCTCTAATTCAGAAATTAAATTTTGAGGATCCTTCTTAACCTTTAAATCGGTGAAATACAAAAGAATCAACCTTTTAAACTGGACAACTCAGTGACCTCAAAAGGTGTACAAATAAAAGCAACCTGCTTAGTCTGAGAGGTCACCAACTAGGTAAGCAAATAGATTGACTGGCGAAACTCAGCATTGAACACATTACCTTGAGATGTTCGAGGAGGGCTAGAGGAAACCGGTGGAACTCCATAAGGGCAATCAAGAGCTGGACCTCTAGATTGGTTTATACCATATAAGTAGGATGATTTTCATCGATATTTTCCTCAAGTGGAAAAGAGAAGTTTCCACGTGCATTAGATCTTCTGGGAGGCATGATCTGAAATATGAACAAATGGGAATTAGAGAAGCTTGATGTCTTTGACTCTATAACCCAAACCAGAACAACAAGAAAGGGAAACATCCCAAAATATATCATAACCTCTCTATTATAAGTGTGGCGTGCTACATACCTATAAATGAGACTCTACTCAACACAGTTTTGTGAGCACCCATTTGATCATGAACCTAGGCTCTAATACCAACTTTGTCACGACCCAAACTAGGGCCTAGTCATGATGGGTATCTCATATTTGTGATAGATCAGAGACCACCCCTTTACCTAGTCAAACAAAACACATTACTCTAACAGTGACAGAATTTCAAACATATAACAAGATATATTAGATACATCAATAACCAATACCCAGTCGATAGTAATCCATAAAGCCTCTAAGTAAAACAAATAGACATCCTAAGTTAGGACTGAAAATGCTCAACCTACATATTAATATAAGTGCAAGGCAATCGTTGTCAATATATTAACCCAACTAAGAGTCGGGGTCGAATCCATGAGGAACAATATGAGTGACGATTGATTAAGTTTGAAATAAAAGTTGCTTTCTAGGTTCAAACCTATGGTACAAAGTGGTTTGGGGGGTTTTCAATCTTGTCTCATGTAAAGGAAATTCTTAGGCTTCAAAGGGACTAATTTAAGGCTAAAATCAATTAGAAGGTAATCAAGTAGGAATAGATCTTGAGGTTATACTTTCTTGGGGAAAAGTAGTATGTGCGGATATATAAAGATAACATCCCATTGAAGTGAATGCATGAGTGGGAAGGCTAGGTTTGAGGTTTTCGATGTTAGATTTTCAACAAAATATCAAAAATGTCACACATTGATTCGTTTGAATACATCATGGGTGTTGCCAATAATTTCACCCAAAACCTCAATTGGGTAGCCTTATTTCTAAAAAGATACCCAAGGTATAGTCAACCTCATAATCACCCTTATATCTAAGATGGTGACAATTAGCAAACTATTCCCATAAATTGTCCACTATTGCCTTGGTTCCCATATAACTCTTTTGAGGATGATATAGGTTCCAAAAGTTCACCCAAACCGCTCTTTCAAGGGTGGTTTGACCTTTAAGAGTTTGGGGTTTTCACCCATCAAACCCATTTGGGTATTTGTGGCTTTCAACCATAAGTAAAACACTAGTCTAATCAAGTAATAGTGGAACCTATCATCAACAAACTAGGATATACACAAATACATCACAATCCACACATAATTGCACCATAATCAAGCATAAACCTAAGAGAGATCTAGAAAATCATAAGGATAATTAACAAAAATTACCAAGATGTCCATTAAAGTTATTCATAATAAAAATAAAAAGAGGATAAACCACACTTTAGACTCAAATGAATCTTCAATTAACAAAACCAAATCTACACTTTAGAGTTTCTCTAATTAATTCTTGCCTCAAATTAGTGTAAATTTAAGCTCCAAGCTCCAAGAAATTACAAAAACCCTAAACTAAGGATAGGCTAATATGTAAAATAAAAATGGAAGATGATGGATAATATAACATTTGTTGAAAATTACAAAAATTCCCTTAAAGCTTTTCCGCTCAACCAGGATCGCCATTTCTTGACCGTGTTTACGACTCTTGCGATCGCGGTAGTCATATCACTATAGCCCCCAAGCTAACTTATTAAATGGTCAAGAATGTGACCCTCATGCCACGATCGCGGTAACTGAGGGTCGATTTCTAGGCTTGCAATTCAACTTTTATTCTTTTTGCTCATATTTCTTCTCTTTTCTTACTTGAATGACTGGATTATCTTTTCTTTTAAACTTTTCCTACACAAATGAGCATTAAGTAAGAGATTAACATAAAATCAACGGAAAAGTATGGTAACTTTGGCTTAAAGATGCTAGTAATTTGTCAAATTGATGACTTATCAAGGACATACCCCTGACAATAGCCAAACGAACCAATAGAATAGTCTATGACATAATGAAACAAAAACACAAAAAGAGGTCTTCCAAAGTATGAAGCTCACCACTTCAATATGACTCACGAGCTATCACACAATTACCTAGTCACACATAGGAAAAGTAAAAGTATTTATTGTTCCTACACCGCATGGGGATATAAAATTTGGAGACAGTTAGCGGGTTGAGCGCTATTATGTAGCCCAAGTAAAGGATAAAATAATGTCATGATCAACAATTCAAAAACCAGTCAGTCCAAGGCATATAATTTGATGTATAGACAATTACATATATCATATGTTGGGATAGGGAAAAAGGCTTTGCATGAAGTAAAATATTTTTTGGGATTGTGTAGCTCTGTCATCATGATAGTACCCATTGGCTATATAGGCCCCAAATCTTACCCCCTGGTCGGGCCCAAAAATATATAACAGTATAAACCAGAGAATATCATATGTACATGACTACCATACGGGACTCGACCCACCCTTTTATATATTATATCGAGGGTGTATGAACACCCGATCACAACAAGAGGACTCGAACCCCAGGCTATTTAGAACCCCGCACTGGAAAACTCAATTTCTAGTATTGGTCCCTTAGGACCTCTACCTCCATAGATTTGCTGCATAACCCTCTTAAGCCTAATTAAAACATTTACACATATTCCCATCCATTATGCAATGCGTTATTTGTTTATGTATACCATAGGTATCATCATGACCATATATTTAACGCCCCAAAGGGTCTTAAGACATTATACGGTGCTTAAGACTACGAAGAGAATTAAGTTAATCCTGTAAGCCTTCTACTAAATCTAAATCTGATAATATGAAAGTATAGATATATAATCAAAACTAAAGTGCAGAATTCTATCTAAACAAAACTGAAATTATATGAATATAATATCTGAAATAATAGACTCAAGAGTCTGATAAATCAACACTAAAAATCTAAATTGTAACTAGCAGTCTGATAAACCTCTACTACTAATAACTAGAGAGGCACTGGGACAAAACCCCAGCTGACTCGAACTGTCTGAAATACTCAATCATCTATACTAATAAGCTAAAAAAAACTGAATGACTAAGTCTCTTAACTATCACGACTAACCAACTATCGGGATATAAATAGAGATGCTCGAAATCACTCACACTGCTGAAACGGAGCACCCGAACCTACATTATGAGATAAAGTAGGACATAGATGTATATATGGATCTATACTTCTGGATTGTACTGTGTATATGGGGGTTAATGCATAAGTAAAATAATATCTCAACATTATTACAATTTGTAAAGAATGCATGCTAAATCTAGACGACTCACATAAGCTGGAATATCTGAAAACTGGAATTCATAGTGAAGAATAGATAAACATGTTACATAAATCTAGTGAGTCATAACATTTAGTTTTTAAAAGATATACTGGTATTTTGTCTTTAAATCATACTGTCTAAGTGTAGAAAGGGCTCACTTTAACTATTCTGAAAGTCTTTACTATTAGGGAGATTCTTCTGGCCAACATACACTGTGTGAGCTACATAGTGTCCAATGTCTAGTTCCCTTGTAGGAAAACATCAAGTTGGGGAAAGGTGTCATACTCTTTCCAAGGAGTATTATCTAACCTAAGTGATCACATCTGTATCTGTCATCCATATAGAAATAGGAATAATCTAATAATCTGAACCTGCATTGGCTTGTAGTTTTGAGGCATGTGAACATACCAAACTCGGTGCTAAATACTACTCTTTTTAATCTATATGCTCATTATATAGGAAGTCCACTTTAAAACTAGTATAAATGGTTTATGATGAAAACCAACTATATATCTGTTTGTTTAATCAGTAACTAAAATTGTAAAGTGGATTCCGAATCTAAACTGAGATCAAATGATCAAATCTTTATCAAAATAATAAATTAATTAAACATAAAATGTTTATAGTATAATCATTCTGTAAATATCAACATAAAAAATAGGGCTTAACAACCCATGCATCAAACTCATGTCAAAACATCATAAGGTTCCTTCTTGATAATGTAAATATTGATAATTTATCTCAAAATCTGGAAATTTATGTAATACACACAAAAATATAAAAATAAACTTGGAAATTCATCATCTAAAACACTTCAAATCTCATAATATTTTAATTAACAATATTGGGTATGAACCCTAATTTGAAAATCAAGTAATTTCATACAAAATCAACTTTAAAACTAATTTTGGGCATAAGAATGAAAGGATTATCCTTGTTGAAAAACCTCTCACATACCTTAATTGATGCAATTGATGAGAACACTTGATTTTTGATTCCTATTTGTGCTCTTAAAGATGGATTCTTGATTATCTTGAATTAAAAACCTTGAATTTTGAGTTTCCTTGGAGAAAAGATGGTGGAAGTTGGATTTCTTGGGAATAGGTTTTGATTAATTAAGTGTCATTCATGAATTGGGGGCTGAGGAAAAGACTAGATTGCCCTTTAAAAATAAAGTTTGGAAACTGAAATCCCAATTTTGGGCCCCACCGTGATGCGCCACTATCGCAGTGGCTTACTGAAAAAAGGACAATTGCCATTTTACACTACGACACAATGCGGTGAAATCGTGTTGGGCTACTAGAAAAGGGACGAGTCCCATTTTGGCCCCTCACGCGACGTAGCATAATCGCTTTGTGCTACTAGAAAAGGACTAGCAGGAATTGAAACTTCACCGCTACATGGGCCAATTGTGGTGCCTCACTAGAAATTGGACAATTGTGATTTTGTCCTTCACCACAATGTAGTGCCCGTAAAAATGTCCTACTATTTTCACTAAAATCGCCACAACTTCTCAACCGAGTATCGAATTAAGGCGAATTGGTATCGTTGGATAGCTAACTCAATTATCTACACATTGAGGTGTCTAGAGCTAGAAAATTCTACATGTATCAAGAGTTATTCATTTTTGAAGTTGACCTATGACATTCTAGGAGTTAAAATTGAGTTAGGAAAAGTACGGGGTATTACATTATGCTTGCAAGGTTATCATTTTGCCTAACTAATCCACTTAACTAATGGGGATTCTAACCCCTCATCCCATGGGATTCTAACTGATTTAGCCATTTGGGACTCCAACACAATAGCCAACAAGACTCTGACCCATTTAGCCAAATGAGACTCTAACCCATCTGCCAATAGGATTTCAAAATATTTAATCAATTGGGAGTCAAACATATTTAGTCAATTGGGACTCAAACCCATTTAGTCAATTAGGACTCAAGCCACTCTAGTCAATTGGGACCTAAACATATTCAGTCAATGAGGACTCAAATCTATTTAGTCAATTGGGACTTAAACCCATTTATGTTTTAATAGGCCTTTTATGCCATTCAAGAGCTCAAGAATAGTTTAATGTGCATAGTTTTACATTTAAAACCAGTTTCACAAGATTGGGTTGAGATTATCATCAGTTCTATTGTCAAATTTCACAAAATTTGGAGAATTCACAATCCCCCTAGTTTATTCACCATTCCCATATACCCCACAAGTTCAAAACTAACAATAAAACGTAAACAAGTATGTATAAGCCATTGGAACACCATTTATGAAGACAATCATTCAAAACCCTCAACCCAAGTTCCAAAACAAACATCAAAACCACCTGAATAACAATCTAAATTACATGCTTTAATAAAATAATAGTTGGGAAAGAGTAAAATGCCTCAGATATCAAGATTTATGTAGAGAAATCAATCCTTGGAAGCTCTAGATGCCAATTTCTTGAAACCCTAACTTATGCTTGCCTTAGGGATTTGAGAGAGTTTGAAAGAGTGTTTGTGATTGATAAGTGTTGAAAATAAAACTCCGAAGGTGTTTTATGGACGTGGGTTCTAAGTGGGCAAAAAGGAAAATATCCAAAGTGCCCTTCATTAAAAGCTAAAAATTATCGTTGGTGACTACGGGTCATGATATGACTCATAAGGACTCACTATGACTCGAAACCATAAGTCATAGTTTGGATAGTAGACAAGGGACTCCTCTCTATTGAACCTACGACTCACACCATAAAAATCGTCAAGAGACCCTATGACTCGTAAGGTACTAGTCGTAACCAAGAAAGAAACATTTGGGTACTCATTGGTCTCCCTACGATAGGTACATTATGACTTGTATAGAGTCATTATGACTCATTTCATGATTATGCAAACTTTACTGGTCAGGCTACGACTGGGAACTATACGATTCATATAAAGTCATTATGACTCGTGAGCCTATTCATAGTCATAATAAAAACTTTAGGCTTGCACACTAGTCTAGCTACAATTGGGGTCTTTAAGACCCGTATAGAGACCTCACGACTTGTATAGTGAGTCGTAGGTTGCGCAATGCGTTCAAAGCACAGGGATTTTTCAAGAACAAAAAAATCTGGTGTGTTACGCTTCATCTTTGTTTTCATCATTTCTTAACTTAGTTTCAATTCCTTAGTTAGGTTAAATATCATTTGGTATTAGACCCGAGCTTGATTTCATTACAAAGTCATTCTTGGATTTTTTATCTTGAAAATCAACAATAAAAGTGCCAAAATCAAAATCCCAAAAAAGAGTCACTAATCATGTTTTTGTTCTTAGGTAAAATTTTGATTTTTTTTTATTTTGTATTTTTCTTGCGTTTATAGGGTTATATTTTAATTCACTAACACTATTAGTGAATAGATTTAAAATTTGAGCTTAATTTGAATCATATTGAGTGAGCTACCATTGTTAAGAGCTTGAACTTGAAGAAAAGTGAGGTGGGTTGAAAATCTGAATATTTTGGTGAGGAATTTGAGCAAATAATGTTGAAATTATTGTAAGTTGTTGAAAAGTGCCTAGGTTCAAAATTTCAACTCATTCCAAGTTAAGAAGAAAAAGTTATAAAAATTGGTGTTCTTGAAGAAATTATTATCTTCAAGTTGAATTTTTCAGAAAAATTGGTTGTTCGATCAAAAAGGAAGGAAGAAAAAGAGTGAAAATTATTTGTACTAGAGCATATATAAGACTCTTAAGGATATTCCATGAGAAGAGTACAAATGGAGGACCACTAGAGGGAAAATTCGTCCATTCAAGAGAGGGTGGCGGGTGATCTGCGCCCATGGTGCTTTGCAGCTGCACCTGGGTTGCTGCAGTACCTCAAACCAGTAGCCAAGGATACTCACCTGCATCCAAGATGTTGCGGTCATGCGACACACTTACTAGAGAAGCTCCCCAATGCAGATCAAGCAACCCAAATGCATTTTAAGCTTCCAAAACATATTTCAAGCTCTCTGATTCCATTTTTCTCAAGGTTTGATTCCTTAGTACACTTTTCTTGAGTCATACACTCATATTTTGATTCTTAGACTACTCAGCAACTAAGTAATTCATCAGCTAAGTTGATTGATTAGTTCTTGAGTCCTATTTCTTTCAATGACCAATTTCTTTGAAGCTTTTCTCTTTTTAAATTCGTTGTGATTTCTTGATTCAAGTCCTTAAGTAATTTTTTTTTTATTCTTTCAAACAATAATCCATTTTGACCTCAAGCCACAATTGGTACCAAACAAACTCATTGGAGTATAAATGATCTATCAACACTTGCGACGCCAATTGATAGACAAAGCAAAGGTGCGAACTTTGAGAGCTTGTGACATTGATTTCCTAACTGTAACGTGTTTGTTGTTGTTTTATTGTTTAGTATTTATTTAATTAGGCACCATGGATGACAACATCTCAAATACTATCTTAGAGGCCTTTGATGGTCTCAACCGTAAGATAGATAACATATATGGGAGGATGGATAACATGATAGAATGTCTAAACTATCGTAACTCCAACCTTCAAGATCCCTTGAGTGGACATGCTCTAAACAAACATCAAGGTAACCAAGATAACTCTTGCACTTTAGTAAATATGAAATATCATCACAAGGCTAGTAGCCACCTAAGTGTAAATGATAGCTTATCTTTAGGAGAACCTAATGTCTCTTTACTTTATGATGATAATGTATAAATTGAGAGCGTGGATACACTAGGTTATCCTAATGATGACAAAATTGAATCTTCTAATAAGATTGATTTACTTCTACCTAGTGTTAAAGCCTATGTGATGAATGATAGTACATTGTCTTATAAAATTTATTTTGATCAACTTGTGTGCAAAACGAACCCACCACTTGAGGATGTTTGTGATATGATTAATGAACGTCAAGTGAGTGATGATATTGAATATGTTGGTCAAGTAAATAGGAGTGAACCTTTAAGCATGACTCTTAGTGAGGCTCCTATTTCTTGTTTGGATCATAGGGATAACCATATGTTTGAAACATCTTTGACACTTGATAGTAGTTTTTTAGAGAGTGAACTTGAATGTCCTAAATCCTCTTCATGGATAGATCCTTCTCTCTTTAAGAATAATATCTTATTTGAAGATGATGAAATCACTCCTAAAATACTACCTAATGATGTATATAACATTGATAATGTAGCTCATTTTGAGGACTATATCCTATCTGACCACCCACAATGGTGTGAAAACATTCCTTGAGAGAATGGAAATCTCTTCTTTGAATATAAGAGCACTCTTAAGGGAAAGAAATATGAACTTCTGGAATGGAATGATCAATTAGGTGATGATAACTTTGATATACTTAAATGTTTGAGAAACCCAATTAGTGATTGTTCCTATGAAAATTATTGTGGTTGTGATCCTTTATATGACAACCCAAACTTGTTTGATAATTATGAGGATGAATTGCTTGATTCTTGTAATGACTTGACAAATGAATCCTCTGATGTTAGTCACGATTTGTGTCTACTTGAGAATTTACCCCTTGAAATAAAAGGTGTTACTTGTTTGGAAATTGTTCCTTCTTCTTTGTATGCCTCTATTGATGAGAATACTCATGGTAATGATCTTGAATCCAATAATGAGTATATCCATAAGGACACCTTAGTTGAAGATAATTGGCATGATAACTTTCTTCACCCTCTCTTTACTTATGTACTTGTCAATATTCATGTAGAGGGTAAACTTAATGGTGAAAATGGAACCTTTTGGGAAAGTGAGTATTTTCATGGCCCATTTTCTTGGCTAAAACTTCCATTTGACCCTGGTGACCTAATGGGATGTGGTGATTTCCATACACCCAACTTGATGCTTGTTCTAGATGATAAGAAAAGTTTGAATGAGAATGTGGCATCATTCCCTGTAATGGAAAGTATTTCTTGGGGATTCATAATCCACTTGATTGTAACACCCCAAATTTTGGCCCTTGAAAATTTTGAGTTTTTCTCTTCACTGCTCAGACTACGCCTCAGCCTGTGAGGTGTAGTCATTCATTATGGGTCTTAGGACCCTAATCATATCCTAACTGAAAAAGATTTTCTATGTTACTAGCTTGATTATTACTCACGCCTAATGAGTCGTAAAAACTTACTACGAGTCGTAGTGCCCCAATTGTAGGGTGACAAGTGTAAGTACCAAAGTTTCTATCCTGATATGATTAAGACCATACAAATTATGGTGATACATTAAGAGTAGTTGTGAGACATCACGAGTCATAATGCGGTACTCGTAGTCTCACCAGTAAAGTAAAGTGGTCCCTTGTTTTTGTTGTGACTACGACTAGACCCTATGAGTTGTACTGTAGGACTACGAATCACATGGTATGACTCATAGGGTCAATAGTAGGGATCCTTGGGACACTGCCCAGACTACGAGTCTGAGGGATGACTTATAGTCAATTGTTATGAGTTATGCAGTGACCTATAACAACTCGGCGATAAATTTTCAGTGTTTTATTAAGGGTACTTTGGATATTTTTTCTTTTCCTATATAATGACCCACGACCTTAAAAACCTTTTGGGACCTCATTATTATCCAAAATCATAATCAAACAAGTCATAAACTATAATGCCCCGAGTCTGTACCCCAAACGCTACACGGTGCTTACAACCCCAAAGAACCACAAGCTAACTCATGACTGATATCTACTATGAGAACTGAATATAATACTGTAATAAATGCGTAATAATAGGCTAAAGTAGCATAACGTTTAAAACTGAAAATATGATAAAGAATATCAACTAAACTAATAATCTGCAAAACTGAATACTGTCTAAAAATTTAGTCTGAAAAGCCTCTAACTGAAACTATCTGAAAGTGTAGTTGTAGGGGCAATCCCCAACTATCTCCATCTACTAAAATACGGAAGATACTGAACGTACTGAAATAAAAGCATATCTTCGATAGATGAGGAATCACTGCTAAATCTACTCCTGCTATCTGAAATTTGAATCTAACTATGCGTGGTCGTGAACCTAAACCTTGATATGTGACATCATAGCGCAAAAAAGGAGTATGCGTCAATACGTGGAATGTATTGATATACTAGATAAGGTGAGGTTGAATGCAAGGGTTCATATGCATGAACGGTAACTGACCGAATTATATAAAAGTATCTGAACATGAGAGTACATGGATAACTGAAACTACTGTAAATACTGAGTATGCAATACTGTGCATATATGTGTATACTATAACTGATCTTTTCTAAAGCTAAGTACTAAGTTCTGATATTGAGTAACTGATAATCTGAGTTACTGATAACTGAGTTATTGATACTGATTGACTGTATCTGATAGTCCTGATTCTGCAGAACTGGACTGAGTTCTATATTGACGACTAAAACTGAAATTGTGGGATGAAATCATCTAACCTACATATCCCAAATAAGATAATTGAGTTGGGTTCAGTATCTTTTAAGTTGTTTAACTGATTTTGTTATCAGGCTTTTGATTTTGCTTGTTGTTTATATGGTTCTTCGGACTTTTTTTAATCTATATTGCCACTCTTATTAAGTAGTTTCCGTTACAGATTGAATTCAAACACATTAAGCTTCTTATTATGCTTGTTGACCTTATTAATCCAGTTAATCCATTCCGACAGACAGAGGCTAAACTTCCAATTATTTGATTCCTACTGAAAAACCAACAAAAAGAAAGACGAACTCCTTTGGGGTTTATGGAGAAGGAAGCAGAATCAAGGAGAAAGAAAGAGGTGCTAGAGAAGGTGGGTCAGGTCATTGCCTCAATCAAAGATGCCAAACACGTTGATGAAGTCATCTGTGCTCTTCATTGCCTCGCCCTGCGTCTCTTCCCCCTTGACTCACACTCCCTCGCAGGTGCGTTCTCTGAGTTAAATATTAACTTTTATGGTTAATTAAAGTCTCAATTTGTGTCTAACTAGTGGAGTACTAAACACAATTGTTTTTGCTGCAACGTCAACTTCTCTGTTCTCTAGGAATCTCCCTTTTCCCCCGTTTTGTGAAAATAAGTAATCTTTTTTCTAATTTTAATCAATTTATAGGAAGTGTTAACGAGCTGTACAGGGAACAGGTACATAGCTAATTTTTCTTGGATTATACAGTTATGCTTGCTGGGTTTTCTTTTCGTGTAATATTCAATTGTTTTTGACTATAGTTAACAAATGCGAGACTCCCGGATACACACGAGAGAGATGAATAGTGGAAGATTTTCTACAAGGGCCACGCATTCGCAACATTGGCCAAGATTTTGTTATATGGTAATGTTGATAATCCTGGTCACTTAGTCAAGTGACAAGATCTCTTTTTTTTAAAAAAAAAAATGTTATGATAAGCTCCGTCTATTTTTGACATGATTTGCACCGTAGTTACAGCTTTATTCTTGTGTGTGTGTGTTTGCATGGGATAAAAAAAAAAATCAAAACCCAGAGGTAGTTCTACAAACTGTTTTTTTCTATTTCTTTTAATTGTTTTCAGAAGTAACCGCGAGGTGCGACTTCCATACCTTTGATTCATATAGCTAGTTATTGGTTTTAGGAAGTAACTGTGAATGGAACTTTTACTTCCTCTGATGCATGTTGCTCATTGTGATGTTGTATTCAGTGTGCTCTTTGCACAGTTGATTTGTCTTTGCATAGACACATTTTTAAAATAATAACTGTTGCAATGCTGCCTTTGCTTAAATTGATATGCTCCTCTTGACAGAGATCATGTCTAGAATTATCATCTTAATGTCTTGGTTGGTTTCTTATAATGACAAGTCGAATCTTTTTCTTTTTCTTTACAGATGTGGCTTGTGATTGGCTGGCATGTCTCCCCATTTCTGCGAGGATGCACGTCTATCATGTGTTTTTTTTTTGAGAGGCCAAGCCATTGCGGTTGTTCAAAAATTAGTTCCTTGTCTACAATAGAGAGGTAGTAGTAATGGCAACACCCGTTCCATCCACTCAAATTCTGAAAGGTAGCAAAGCATCTTCCACTTTGTGTATATGCGGTTCATAACGTTCTTATTTAGTACGTGTTGTCTCTCTGTGGTAAGTTCTGGCAAAGTGAGAATGCAGTTTTAACTATTCCATGCTGTCATATATATGCACATGATGTAGTTTTGTCATTGGCTTTGTTTCATTGCGTTATATTTCACTAAGTCAGACTATGAGGGATAAAGCCAACAACAACATGCCCTATATGACCCACAAGTGGGGTTCGGGAGGGTGGAGTGTATGCAAACGTTATTCTTACCTTGTATAAGATAGAGAAAATGTTTCTGATAGACCCTCGGCTCATGAATAAAATCACTCTAGAAATGTGCAGGTGCATGACTGTTAAAATATATAGGCAGTTATCATTTCAGAACTCCAGATAAAAGTCATGTTTATTTAATCTAGTCTTAAAATGAAATTGGTGCTATACAAGATACATCATGTGAGTGTTTTTTCTGATAGTTGTGCTACAATTGCTTTGTTCTGCGTATGTGTATTTTTCCATTTGTTTTATGGGAGGTGCTTTTCTGGCTCATTGTGGTGCAATGTTTGGGTATTATCTTGATCGCTCATTCTAATTCATACAAGTCTATAGACTTGTTTGAATGGTGCAACACTACCTTCTGAGATATGCTCAGGAAGTAATGGCTTAACTTCTCACTTATTGAACTCTGACTGCAGATTGCTTGTGCTTTGTTTGCTTGACAATTTGGGAGTTACCCAGATTGCTCGAGAACTGCCCACTTACTGTGAGGAAGATCTTGCTCATGAAGAGCTCAAGCAGATTATATCTCGGGTGGTCCAACTCCTTACGTCTATACCTGATAAAGCACAAGCAGGAACCCCTAAAGCATTATCATCACAGCATCCTTTTTAACTTATTTTGTTGGGATAAAGTTTCCTCCAACTAGATTGAAGCTTCATGGCTGAATACATACTGTAGTTTCCTTCTCTTTGTTCTTTATTCCTTTTTGCCTCCTTGGTCTTGCTCCACTCTTAACCGTTGAATTTCAGTGTGTTCTTCAAGCATATCACTACTCAACTTCTTGGTGGAGCGCATGAATGGGACATGCTTTTAGATGGAGGATATCACCTTGATAAAAAACAAATTAGGTGGCGTCATGCTGTTAATAGGTGCAGCATTTGCTCGCATTAGTCGGCGAGGATCAGCAGGTACATTTGATCAACAATTTCACCTTAACTGTTCCATTGCATGCCTATTTAGTTAGTAATCTAGTAATAACTCTCTATAATGTCACCTCGTTATAAAGCCATTTCATTATAGAGGCTTGATTTTCTCTCGAACTTTGGAAAATTTCCCAACATGGTGTTAAAGAATGATGTTCACTATAACTTGTTGTTTATAATAAGGACTGAAAGTTTATCGATTGATTTTTATACTTTGCATTTTTATGTAGCCAATTGATGCGACTAGTGGACCCATTTCGCCCATGGATGCAAGGAGATCATGTCATGATAATGATCCTAATGACATTCTTTGATCTCATTGCATTTATCTTGGATATTCAATTATGATGATGTAATTGTGTAGTAGAAGTGAATATTAGAATATTGAAGGTTTTGTGTATAAATTTGATTTTGGAGTTTGAAGATACTAGTTAATGTTGAAAATTTGGAGTTTGAAGATGTTAACGTTGAAAATTTAATTTTGAAGTTTAATGTTCAATGTATTTTTGATATGTTTTTTAATTACAATGTTTAATTACTCTGCTGTATTAATGATATATGAATTGAACAAATATTGGATTGTAGGTTATGCCTAAAAGAACAATTAAATTTGAGCACAAATTAGAATCTATAATTAGTTATTGAAAATTGATGGGCCCTACTAAAATTTAAAAAAAAAATATAAAAATTGCCGAGGTTTTAACCCCTGTAATTTTTAAATAAAATTTTATTATAAAAAATAAATTTAGAATAACGGGGGTCAATAACCACCGTAAATTAATTACAGGGGTCACAATCGCCGCAAATTAATTAAGGGGGTCGAAAAAAAACGCCGCAAATTGTTTATGACAGCTCATTTTGTGGGGGTTTTGGGAATTGTCAGAATTATATTTTGCGGGGTTTAAACCCCTACAAATCGTAAAATTAACCCCCGCAATTTAAACTGTTTTTTGTAGTGTTGGTATGAGATACCAATATTAATAGCCTTGGTTAATAAATGGATAATAGTTTGGTTGGTTGGAAAAAGGTTTTAATTGGGCTTAAAGGGGGAGATATAGCAAAGTTGTGGAAGGTGGAGGTCTCGAGGAGATAGAAACTGGAAACTCATATTTGCCAATGAGGTTTAGTCTTGGTGACCGTGTGCATGATGTCACACTTTATATTGGTGGATGTACTAGTCATCCCAGGTTTTTTTCCCTGCTCGTGCGGCTTCACACACTAAGGCCCTTTCAACCGTGGAAACTAAACCCATATAGCCCATGAGTGGTTTAGGACGGAAAACTACATGTAATGCCCCGAGCCTGGTACCCGGAATTCCACACGATGCTCTTGACCCCGAAGGACCACAAGCTAACCCTTATCAGGTACCTGCTGCAATAAGTGTATAAAAATACTGAATAATGCGGAAAACTTGCAATAAGGTTCAAAACATCTAAAATACTCAATGCTGAAAAACTGAATACTGATACATTTGTCTGAAAAGCCTCTAAACTGTCTGAACTATAGAGTTGATGGGACATGTGCCCAACTAACTCCATCTACTGAGAATAAACTGAATCTAATGTTATATTGAAATAAGAAGCATCCTCGAATAATGAGGACTCACTGCTACGTTTACTGCTGCTGACTGAGACTAGACTGCTAAGGGTACTCTGGATCTCGCGCTTCTGAACCTATGGTATAAGACACCATAGTGCAAAAGAAAAGTATGCGTCAGTACTTTGAATGTAGCAGTATGCTAGATGACGTAAGGCTACATGTAAGGGCTTGTGAATGAACATTACTTAACTGAATAACATGAGAGTACCGAATGAAGATATACGCATGAATGCACAAACTAAAACTAAAATCACAATAAACCTAAATAATGAGGTCTGACTACTGGTTTTTGAATACTGAATTACTGATGACTAAGTCTACTAGTACTGATAAATGAGTTCACTAACTCTGGGATACTGAATAACTGAATCTACTCATAATGATAATGATTGACTATATCTGAGATCAGGCCTATCTAGCAGGTGATCTCTGAATCTACTAATAACAATAAGGAATAATTGCATCTGAGATCAGGCCAATCTAATGAGTGATCTCTGAATCTACTAATAATGATAATAACTGATTGACTTTGGGATCAAGCATATCTAGTCGGTGATCTCTGGATCTGTGGAACTATCTAAGTTCCTCACTTAGCTGAGTGACTATATCTGACAATCTTGATTTTTGAGTTCTACTCTGAAGACTAAGACTGAAGCTGTGACTATGGGAGTTCTCACTTAACGGACATACCCCAAATCTAAACTGCTGGGGTCCAACCTATGACCCCATCTGGAAGGGTGTCAGTACCATGCCACGGGTAAAGATACTGATATGGTCAAGCCTCTCTAACGGGTGACCCTGAACAGAAAGTCAAGCCTAATCTAACGGGTGACTCCTGGGAGGTAGCCAAGCCTTATTCTAATAGGTGACTCCTCATCCTGTGTTGGATACACATTTTTAGAGTTTAGGAACTATTACTAATGACTCTGCCTCTCTAACGGGGAATTTTTCATCCCTGCACTCTCTCGGTGCTAGTTCCTACTCTCAACTGAAAGACACTGAACTGATTCTTAGACCGTACTAATCTACTATTGATTCTAATACTTGACTGATCTGAATGAGTTCACTTGATTTCGTTGTCTGGCGAAATACTTCTGAATTCTACTAATTGTCTGAATTCCACTGAGTTCTGTTACTGACTGAGTTCATGAGATTACTGAGTTTTTCTGAGATCTATACTGAAGACTGCGCTAGATTAGACTGCCACTGAGGTATGGTGAGCTTTCTTAAGATCTGTAACTATATGAAGTTTACTGATCATGACACGACTGAGATTATCTTGAGACTGGCACTGGCTCTAGTAAAAAGTTAAATTATCAGGTATAAATATTTCCAGGACTCGAAAGCATAAAGGTAAAACATAACCATTCTTGAATAATCATGACAATGGACTTTCATTCACCATACAATCACTAAAGCATTTCTTCAAACACTTGCTTAAAACATGTAAAGGTATAGGGATACATACTAATTTCTCATAATTCATTCAATAAGGAATTCACACGAATAAGAATACATGTGACATATCATAATCTTTTCACTAAGGCTTTTCGACAAACACTTGGCATGCATTAAATGACACATAATTAGAGATTTCATACTTAACATATTGCCATGACACTATTTCCTTCACATAAGCCTTCTATCAAACATATGGGGAGCATGGTTTGGTTATACAACAAATACTATACCTAAGTATCATAATTACATAAACCAACTTTCAAATTTAGGGGTTAAACATGGACATAATGCAATTCAACTTATATCACGATCAAATCTTGCAACTTGTATTCTAAAACATAAATCATAACTCAACAATAACATGATCATGAACTTCAATTCACAAAATCATGAAAAATTCATAAATGTATAATCTTGAATTTAGAAAAGGATTCTTAAAATTCTTGGGTGAAAGGAACCCAAGAATCAACATCTAACATACCTTAGTTCTTGATTCTACAAAGATTGACGGTGGAATTTCTTGAATTTAAATCCTCAATTGAAAACCATAACTTGTTCTTGTGAGAAATTAAGATAAAAAAGTATATTTTGGGTGAAATAATGTTGAATCTCGTGTTTATGGGGTTATACAGGGTAGGGAAATGACCCTTTTGCCCTTGGAAACACGAAATTGGACTGCTGAAATTTTCCGGAGCATGCTATGGAGCATGCATCGTATGCTCTAGTGCACCAAAATGGAGAGTGCTTAGTATGCTCTATTTCACCCCCTAGGGGTGGAATGAAGTGTGCATCGCATGCTCTAGTGTGCCGAAATGAAGCGTGCTCCACACGCTCTACTGCACCCCCAGGGGTGGACTAGAGTGTGCGTCACACGAAAATCGCACGGTGTTGCTATTTCAAAATCCAAAAATTTCCTAAACGAATTTTGAACTCACCCAAGATGTACTATTGACTTGACCCAGCATGAATGAACTTGAAAATCACCAAACGAAGGTTGGGAAGTCATTGAATAATTCATCAAATTTCGAAGGCTTGTGAAATAATGAAGTTCCAATACTTAGCCAAATTTTCTAAGTGTGACGCTTCTCTTATCATGCTTTAAAAAACTCTAACGACTAGAAAAATCTGCGAGGTCTTATACTACACAGCTCAAGTAAAGGTATTAAATGCATGCTAAACACAGTTTCTTTTTCCAACGTGGTTATATATATGTGTGGTTGTATGCATATGGTTGTTTTACTTGGTTTTCACTTGTCGACATTATTTTATCCTTATCCCGAGTACATGCTAGTGTTCACCCGCTAACCCATTTTCGGGCAGCTACATACTCATGTTACGCAGGAACAGGCCATTGTACTCCTCCTACATAGTGATTAAATCTGGGATCAGCATTTGGACTGAAGTGGTGAGTTTCCATCTTTTTAGAAGGCTTCATTTCATGTTATGTATATTTTTAGAATCTTGGTTTATTTATTAATCTTGATTTTTAGCTATGTTTGGGGGCATGTACCTCGGTCCCCGGCCCCGGCGCCGTCGCTGACCTTCGGAGCCGACCTCCGGTCGACCGCCGTCGTTGACCCGACCCGATCTCCGGCTCCGGTCGCCGGCCACCGGAGCGACCTTCGGCGTCAGCCCGCCGACCCCCCCCGACCCCCGACCCCTCTCTCTCCCCCCCATCGCCGGATCCGGCGAGATCCACCCCCCCAACCCCCCCTCGGTCTCCAGCAGCCGCTGCCCCCAGCAGCCGCCGACCGACCCCCCCCCCCGCCAGCAGCCGCCGACCGACCCCCCCCCCCCCCCGCCAGCAGCAGCCGATCGACCGGCCCCCCTCCAGCAGCCGCCGATCGACCGACCCCTCCCCCCCCAGCAGCCCCAGCCAGCCGCCGCCGCCGCCGCAGCTCCGCCTTCACCGGCCAGCTGCTCGGTCGCCAACAACTGCGGCACCCGGACACCGACCAGACGCCGCCGACCAGTTCAGCAGGCCGCCAGCAGCCGCAGCTCCATCTCAGCGCGACCCGGTGATCTCTACCCTTTGATATTTTATTTCTCGCTATTTCACTTTATTCCCCGTTTACTGCTAGTTTTATCTGCTTGTGATTTGTTGATATTATCTGTTGTTTAGTGTTGCTATTGTCTGTTGTTTGTTGTTGCTGTGACTGTTGCCTGTTGTTGCTGTTGTTGTGGTCGTTTCTTGCCTTTGAGTATATTTTCTTATACTTTCCTATATAGTGGCTGTGTGCGGTAATGGTTGGATAGGGTCATGTCTGAGGGGGTTGGGGTGCGGGGCAGTTGTGGGGGCGAGGGATGCGGTAAGGGCGGGAGTGGGAGGGAGGCCAAGGTATGGCTGCGGGGGCGGTAGGGGAGGGCGGGGGGATAGTGTTGGTAGGCTGAGGGTTGGTTCTTGGAATATAGGGACCCTTCAGGGTAAGTCTATAGAGCTTGTGAAGATTCTTAAGAAGAGGAGGATCAATATCGCGTGTATTCAAGAGACCAAGTGGGTAGGGTCTAAGGCTAGGGATGTGGATGGTTACAAGCTGTGGTACTCTGGGAGCGAGAGGCGGAGGAATGGTGTTGGCATCTTAGTAGATGAAGAGCTTAGAGGCCAGGTAGTAGAGGTTAAGAGGATCAACGATAGATTGATGACTATTAAGTTGGTCATTCGGGGGTTTACCCTGAATGTGTGTAGCGCCTATGCGCCGCAAGTGGGCTCGGAGGGGGAGGAGAAGTTGCGGTTTTGGGAGGCTTTGGAGGAGGTGCTGAGAGGCGTGCCTAGCTCGGAGAAGATTGTTGTAGCAGGAGATTTCAACGGGCACATCGGTGCGTTACCGGGAGGCTTTGGTGATGTGCATGGTGGTTTTGGTTTTGGGGTGAGAAATGAAGAGGGGGCTACCCTTTTGGAGTTCGCAAGGTCCTTTGGGCTGGTGGTGGTGAACTCGGGCTTCCCGAAGAAGGACGATCACCTCATCACCTTTCGAAGCGCGATGGCCAGGACCCAGATTGACTTTATGTTGATCAGGAAAGGGGATAGGGTGTTGTGTAGGGATTGTAAGGTCATCCCGAGTGAGAACCTTTCGACCCAGCATAGGCTCTTGGTCATGGACTTGGGTATAAAGACGAATAGTAAGAGGAGGAGTAAGGAGTGTAGACCTAGAATTAAGTGGGGCGGTTTGACGCCAGGGAATGCGTGGGAGATAGGGGAGAAGTTGGCAGGAATGGGGGTGTGGGAGTGTAGGGGGGATGTGGATAGTATGTGGGATAGGGCGGCTAGGTGTATCAGGGAGAAGGCAAGTGAGGTGTTGGGTGTTTCTAGGGGCCGGGCCGGGCACCATCAGGGGGATTGGTGGTGGAATGAAGAGGTGGAGAAGAAAGTACGGTCCAAGAAAGAGGCGTATGCTAAGTTGGTGGAGAGCAGGGACGAAGAAGAGAAGCGGGTAAACAGGAAAGAGTACAAGCTAGCTCGGAAGGAGGCTAAGTCAGCAGTCACGGCAGCTAAGACGGCCGCGTTTGAGAGCCTGTATGCGGGGTTACAGGGGAAAGGAGGGGAGAAAAAGTTGTTTAGACTCGCTAAGGCTAGGGAGAGGAAGGGCCGTGACCTCGATCAGGTGAGGTGCATTAAGGGGGAGGATGGCAGAGTGTTGATGGAGGACAGACTTATTAAGAATAGATGGAAGTCGTACTTTCATAGGCTCTTGAATGACGAAGGGGATAGAGCTATTGTGCTAGGGGAACTGGAGCATTCAGAGGAGTGTCGGGAGTTTAGTTATTGTAGACGTTTTAGGGTAGAAGAGGTTAGAGAGGCTGTTCGCAGGATGCGGAGGGGTAGGGCGACGGGGCCGGATGAGATTCCGGTGGAGTTTTGGAAGTACGTTGGAGAGGCTGGGGTAAGGTGGTTGACTGGTCTGTTTAATGAAATCTTCAAGACGGCAAAGATGCCCGAGGCATGGAGGTGGAGTACCGTGATCCCTCTTTATAAGAATAAGGGTGACATCCAGTGTTGCAATAACTACAGGGGGATTAAGTTATTGAGTCACTCTATGAAGATTTGGGAGAGAGTGGTCGAAGGGAGGCTGAGACGGATAGTGTCTATTTCGGAAAATCAGTTTGGATTTATGCCTGGGCGCTCGACGACGGAGGCAATTCACCTGGTGCGGAGGCTGGTGGAACAGTATAGGGAAAGGAAGAAGGACCTGCACATGGTGTTTATCGACCTAGAGAAGGCTTACGACAAAGTTCCCAGGGAGGTGCTTTGGAGATGCTTGGAGGTGAGTCGAGTCCCGATGGCTTATATCAGAGCAGTTAAAGATATGTATGATGGAGCGAAAACTCAGGTAAGGACGGCGGGAGGAGACTCAGAGCATTTCACTGTCTTGACAGGATTGCATCAGGGATCTACTCTTAGTCCTTTTTTGTTTGCCTTGGTGATGGATGTATTGACGCGACGTATTCAAGGAGAGGTGCCTTGGTGTATGCTTTTTGCAGACGATGTAGTTCTGATTGACGAGACCCGAAAGGGTGTGAATGACAAATTAGAGGTGTGGAGACAAACTCTTGAGTCTAAAGGGTTCAGGTTGAGCAGAAGCAAGACAGAGTATTTGGAATGCAAGTTTAATGACGTGAGGTTGGAGGACGAGGTGGTCGTGAAGCTGGATTCGCAGGAGGTATGTAAGAGGGATAGTTTCAAGTATCTCGGGTCCGTGATACAGGGTAACGGTGAGATTGACGAGGATGTCTCGCACCGTATCGGGGCGGGATGGTTGAAGTGGAAGCTCGCGTCGGGGGTGTTGTGTGATAAGAAGGTGCCGCCCAAGCTTAAAGGCAAATTCTACAGGATGGTAGTCCGCCCGGCCATGTTGTATGGAGCGGAGTGTTGGCCAGTTAAGAACTCCCACATCCAAAAAATGAAGGTGGCGGAAATGCGGATGTTGCGCTGGATGTGTGGGATGACTCGAGGGGATAGAGTTAGGAATGAGACTATCAGGGAGAAGGTTGGTGTGGCTCCAGTGGAGTGCAAGATGCGGGAAGTCCGATTGCGCTGGTTCGGACACGTGAAGAGGAGGGGCATGGATACCCCAGTTCGTAGGTGTGAGAGACTAGCATTGGATGGTTTTAGGCGGGGTAGGGGTAGGCCGAAGAAGTATTGGGGTGAGGTGATTAGGCGGGATATGGAGCAGTTGCAGCTCACCGAGGACATGACCCTAGATAGGAAGGTCTGGAGGACGCGAATTAGGGCAGAAGACTAGGGCCAGTTTGGGTCGCTAGTGTAGGGTTTTACCTGTTGGGGGTAGTATTCTTGTTATGATTCCGTGCTCCTTGTTTTAGTAAGAGGCTGGGTGCTTTCCCCTGTTTCTTTCTATTTATGGCTGCCGTATTTATGTTATTTATGTTATGTTATTTATGTTATGTAGTCTTGTAACTTTGTTCGGTGCTTTAATATGTATTTGCCTGGTATCTTGTGTCTTGAGCCGGGGGTTTATCGGAAACAGCCTCTCTACTTCTTTAGAGGTAGAGGTATGGACTGCGTACATCTTACCCCCCCCAGACCCCACCAGGTGGGAATACACTGGGTTTGTTGTTGTTGTATATGTTGTGATACAAGTATGATCATGATCATCACACTTTTGAGTATTTTTGAAAACTAGTCACTAAAGGGCTCTTTTGTTATTTCTCTATCATTTGTAATGTTGTATAAATAAAACCTTGTAGAGTTTATTTTATTAGTTTATGCTTTATATTGAAGAAACTACTCTTGTGAGAGAGAGTTCTCAAAACTGAAATTAGGGCATAGCGTAAGGGTGGATTCTCTTGTGTGTTGCAAAGCTTGAGACTTTGGTACTTTGAGAGGTAGATGCCTCTCTAATGTCATTGTAAGAGTTAGGTGTTTGTTGTATGAAGTGTTAAAGGTCCAAGAGTGAATATTCTCTTGGGTTTTTAAGATTACATCAACATTTGTCTAACTACCTATCTTTGTTTCTTGTCCTAATCTTGTAGTTTGTGTTGTTGTTGTTCAAGCCGTTTGGTTATTGTAGTTGTAACATTGTTGTTTTTCATTTTTATTGTCATGATATAGTTTGGTTTGCTTCTGTAAATTAGGTGTTAAACACCTCATTACATGGTGTTCTTGTTTTGTGCTTGAATCCAATAGGGGTCACCAAAAGAGGTCCATAGTTCCTTCAACTAGTGGACTATTTTGGTGTTTGTTTTCTTGTGTTCTTGGTCTGTCTTGTATCATTTGGTATCAAAGCAAGGTTTTATTTTGTTCCAAAAAAATCAATCTTGGGATTGTTATCTTGAAAATTAAAAAAAGTGAAAAGAAAGAAAAAGAAAAAAAGTTATTGTTCACATTTTTAGGGTCTTTCAAAAAAACTTGATTTTTGTATTTTTTGTGTGTATCTAGTATTAGATCCTTATTCCCTAACACTATTAGAGTCTATAAATTGTAAATCCCAACAAAAAAGAAGTGTCAAAACAAAAAATCCCCCCCCCCCTAAAAAAAAAAAAAACTAAACCCGTTTTTGACCCTAGGTCAAATTTTGAGTCTTTGATTTTGTGATTTTCTTGTGTTTTTAGTGTTAGATTTGTGTTCTCTAATACTATAGGAGTATAGGGTTAGAATGTGAGCTACATTGGAGGTTATTTGAGCCATCCACCATTCTTAAGCTTGAGTTTGAAGAAACCTAAAGGTGGGATCTCATTGTGGGTGGTTGTTTTAAACTCACGTGTGTTTTGTTTTGTAAAATTTATATTGTATTATTGTATGTGTCGTTGTGGACTAATTGGGTGTCTTTTTGGACCGTAACTTGAAGGGTTATTTTTGGTATAACCACAATGGAACCCGAGGCTTCAAATTCTCAAACAATGGATAATAATGCCATCAATCTCATTTTGGCTCGCCTTGAAACTATGTCTCGAGATGTGGCTAGGTTGAATGCGGGTCTTGAAAAATTAGATACAATGTAGCATCAATAAGTGGGAGATTAGAACGTGTGGAAATCCAAAGGATTAGACCTTCCACACCTCAAAATAATTCCCCAACTAATACTCCCGGGACCATGCACCAAATGTATATCCACCAATTTCCATAAATCCAACCAATATCTACTCCCGAAGCTAAGAATAAGATAGACCAAACCATCCCCTACTTCACCAAGTCTAACAAGAAGGGCTTGGATCCTAAATACCACCACCAAAATCGAACCCTCTCATCCAAACTCTACTTGACCAAAGACTTCACTATCCAAATCCAATCCCGCCACTATAAGCTCCACTTAACCCAAATAGACCCATCCATGTTGAGGGCTATGGTAATGGAGAACAACATAGTGTTCATGGGTCGTATGATGATGTTTACTTGAGGGAGGAAAAAATGAGGGGTAGACATAAGGAGTTAGACCGAGAGGTGAGATATGGCCATCCAAACCGAGATGTAGGTCTCAAGTCCATCAAAGTGAGCCTTCCCATTTTCAAAGGTAAGAGTGATCCTCAAGCCTACCTTACATAGGAGTCGTCTTGTGACAAGATCTTCCAAATTAATGATCTCACCGAAGAAAAAAAAAAGTTGCTATGCTATAGCTCACTTCGAAGGGTATGCTAATACATGGTGGGAGTATGTTAAATGGTTTGGGAATGAGATGATTGGGGGAAAACCTCCTCCTTGGTTTCGGTTAAAGAACCTTATGCGGCAGCGATACATGCCCGAGACTTATAGGCATGAGCTTCTTGCCAAATTTTATAATTTAAGGCAAGGGAGCAAGAGTGTCATGACTTACTATGATGAATTTCAACAATGGATGTTGAAACTTAACCACCAGGGCGAGCAAGTAAGTCATGACATTGTGCGCTTCAAGGTTGGGTCAAACAAGTATATCTCTACTCGCACGACGCTTCACAAATTTAACACCGTAGATGGAATCTTCCATGCGGCTTTAGAGATTGAGAGGGAGCTCAAAGAGAACTCATTCATGGCTACCCAACCCAAGGCCATTAAGGGTTTCCAAAAACATCCTCCAAGGTATGAAGGTAAATTGAATTCTACTTCCAATCCCAAGGGGTTCTAATGCTTCAAGTGTCAAGGGCAGATTGTACTTTCTTGGAGAAAAGAAGGTCATTGAATCAATTAAGAATGATGATAAACCGCAAGACGGAGAGCAAAAACAAGCCAAAGTGCAAAATGAAGCGTATGGAGAAGATGTATGGCTGGAAGAAGAAGATTTTGAAGTCCCTTTGTAAAAGAAGTGAGCCCGTGAATTTGTGGTCAAATTCCTCTCATGATGGAGAGGATAATACAAGTATGATCATGATCATGACACCTTTGAGTAATTTTTTTTTAAAACTAGTCACTAAAGGGCTCTTTTGTCATTTCTCTATTATTTGTAATGTTGTATAAATAGAACCTTGTAGGATTTATTTTCTTAGTTTATTCTTGATATTAAAGACACTACTCTTGTGAGAGAGAGTTCTCAAAATTGAAATTAGGGCATAGCATAAGGGTGGATTCTCTTGTGTGTTGCAAAGCTTGAGACTTTGGTTCTTTGAGAGGTGGATGCCCCTCTTGTGTCATTGTAAAAGTTAGGTGTTTTTTGTATGAAGTGTTAAAGGTCCAAGATTGAATATGCTCTTGGATTGTTAAGACTACATCAACACTTGTCTAACTATCTATCTTTATTTCTTGTCGTAATCTTGTAGTTTGTGTTGTTGTTCAAACCGTTTGGTTATTGTGGTTGTAACATTGTTGTTCTTCATTTTTATTTTCATAATATAGTTTGTTTTTCTGCTGGAAATTAGGTTTTAAACACCTCATTACATAGTGTTCTTGTTGTGTTCTTTAATCCGAGAGGGGTCACCAAAAGAGGTCCATAGTTCCTGTTCTTGAATCCGAGAGGGGTCACCAAAAGAGGTCCATAGTTCCTTGAACTAGTGGACTGTTTTGGTGTTTGTTTTCTTGTGTTCTTGGGTTGTCTTGTATCATGTTGGATCATTGTAATTGGTTTTGGTTTATGGTATCCGTATTGGTTTGATTAGTTATTGGGTGGTTGGATTTGGTCGGGTTGGTATCGGATATAGACTTATCCCAAAGTCACCACATTGGTAAACACACTATCTTGTTATATGTTTGGATTTTTACCGTCTCAAGGTATTTCAGGAGGTTGGGTTGGGTAACGGTAGTGGTTCTCAGTCCTTCTTGGACTTGAGATTGCCCATTATGACAAGGCCCTAGTTCGAATCGTGTCATAAATATAAGTCAAGATCAAGTTCAACGAAATTCAAGATCAAGCTTAAAGGCTCTTGAATTTATATTCAAAAAAAGAAGAATCAGAGAATTCATAGAGATTGTAACACTCATATTGAAATTAAGTGCTACAATTATTGCTATATTTTTTTGTTTCGATTATTATTTTCTCGGTGCGCATGTTATTGTCTACAAATTTTGACACGCCAAGTAGGACAATTTTTATTTTTGTCGGAACATAATTTTATTGATAAAAGATATCTTGGCAACAAATTTTAATGTGATAGAAAATAATTGAAATCACGAATAAAATATGAGGAAGCAAAGATTTTATTGGTAACTGTGGGTACAATTTTATTCCTCCCTTAACTCTTCTCTTTGAAATTCTCTTGACTCGAGGGCCACTGTATTTCTCGAAACTGAAGGACAAAATTGCATATTTGCATATTTGATTTGTGAGCAAAGAGATGAAAGACAAATTTGATCCCACTGAATATGCCAATTTATTTGCAACAAATTTTAATGTGATATAAAATAACTGGAATCACAAATAAAATATAATGATACAGAAATGTTATTGATGAATATAAGTACAAATATGTTCCTCTCTATCTTTTAAATTTCTCTATGATACGAGGGCCACTAGTAACATATTTTCTAGAACATCGGATGATCTCTTTGTGAATGCCCAAATATTTGTAGGATATTCGAGATGTCCATTCAAGGGAATAGATTACCCTTTAAATAAAGGTGATTTAGTGTTTAAGGTGGAATAGCCTTCAATTATCCTAACAAGATTGGACTAGTCTTAATCACACAAAATTTTGATGTCTACAATGATCAACAAAAGTTTATTATCAAATTTCAAGAAAATAGCTAAAATATAAGCACGTAAAGTCTATCTCCCTTAAAAAAAAAAAAAAAAAATCACTTGAAGAATTGTATTTACCGCGCAATTTAAGGTGTAAAAGTTATATGGTTATATATTTTAGTATTTTTAAAAAATTAACAAACACACAACTAATAATTTACTTAAAATTTTAGGATGGATTAAAGAATTGGTTATAGATAACTCAAATGGCACAAAATAAAAGAAAAAGGAATTTACCTTCTATTGAGCAAAACTCCCAAAATAAGCAGATAGTTCTTACCAAATAAATCGAGAATTTCTGACCAACTGAAGAGAAAATGATCAATAAAGTTATTTGTTATTGTGTAGTATAGTTTTTTCAATATCTATAGAGCCATAAAAAATATGAAAAGATTGTACCACTTTTTCCGTTGGTAGTTTAAAGAGCAAATTTAATAAATGCTGAAATATCAGAAGATTGAAACCAATGAAATTTATAGCAATCCTTTTGCAAATATTACTTTTAATGCATTATTATTCAATTAATGAAAACTCACTACCAAAAATACAAATTATATGGATTTGGCTTATATACTACAATTAAACATTTAATCAAAAAAATATTATTTTTTTTTGTGATAAGGGTGTTTTCTTTAATTTAACTTTTAATAAAGGAGTTTCATATATATATATATATATAATAATACAGTGAATTGGGACAGCAGAGACATAAAGGAGGGAATAATAAGGAAATGAAGTCTGACACGTAAACTCCTCTTTTAACACTGATTATTTATTCATTCATGATTTAAGTAATAAAAAATAAGGATAAATTAGATAAAACAACACGTTATCATATATTGCTTAAAATCTCATGGCACTAAACTAATTATGAAAATCTCTTCTAAATCTCTAAACAAGTTTTTTTCTAATACATAACACGCAACTCCTATTTTTAAGCCTTAAATCACGTTGACATAGTTGCAGATAAGGAAAATTCTGTTTTTCTTAGAAAACATGGCTATTAAATCACTAATCATTAATTAGTAAAAGTTAGCAATAAATTCAACAATTATTAACTTTCATTGACAAAATTCCAAAAATAAGCAAAAAAAAAAAAGAAAGTCGTATTTGTGTTATGGCCATTGGCTGCCGGAAAAATTTCACAAACAACCTCCATTAACGTACTTCTCTATAAGTCTGTTGTTGAAGTTGCAGAAAATAAAAAGTTGTAAAAAGAGACCCAAAAATCATAAAGTTTCGTTCTTCGTTCCTATTTCTTACTTTTTCATGTATGCCGCTCTGTCATTGTCTGATTTTTGATTGTCTGATCACACTCAAAATTGTGCATCTGCTTATCGTATTTTTACCCCTGCTCGATAGTTTTATAGCACGTTGTTTCGGACGTTTTCTAGGAAAAAAAGGAATTGCTATAATAACCACTACGTGCATTTCATTCTCTTGAATCTTCTCTTTGGTTGCTTTTTATGAAGTCGCACCGCGAGCTAGTGCTAAAAATAGTCACATCTTTCTGTAATTTGTTTTACTTAAACCCAAAATAGTTTTGTAAGCAAATAAACCTTGGCAGACAAATACTTATATATATATAAAGAATTTGTAGATATAATACGATATAAAATTATGCAAAGAACCCTCATTTCACTTCAAGAGCTCAGTTATTCTAGCTAAGATGAACAACAACAATATAGTTAATGTATTTCTACAAATGGACTTTGGGGAGAGTAGGCGTACACAGACCTTACCCCTACTTCTGAGATGTCATCTACCTAAAATGGACAATTAAGCGAAAAAAGAAGAAAATTGTTACAGTTATCTCAACATATTCGGAATTTGGATTCTTTCTTCATCTTGTGATACTTCCTCCCTCTTTTGAGAGAAATGAGAAGAAGTCTATGTTGAAAAGTTGCTCAAATCCTCACAGTCAAGAAATGCTTCAAATCCCCTATATGAAGAACATGTGGTCCTAATGCTACTTTCCTGTTTCCAAGCCCATCATGTACACTCAAATGCTTGCAAACATCTACATTGAACTTAACAACCCTTTCCCCTTGTGGTGTCAAATGGACTTTCTCGAACCCCAACAAATGCTTCTTAGGTGCATTATGGGCTGAGGGTGGTGAAGTGAATAAGAGAACTGTATGACTTCCACTTATATTCCCTACATTTTTTACTGTAAGATGAATGTCAAATCTCAAATTGCTGCATCTTTGCTCAACCGCATCGATAGACTTGCACTTTGTCAAACGACAAGTATGTTTTGCCTCAAGAGGAATGGAGACAAATTTCGGGGCTTTATCTAGGTGGTGGTTGAACTGAGAGTAGCTTAATCCATGACCAAATGTGAAAACAGTTGGACCAGTATAGAACCTATAAGTCCTGCCGGGGTAGTTGGTGGCGGGATCTGGCCTCATGTTCATAACAGTCATTGGAACAACATCTACATATGATTGTGGATACCATGTCATTGGGAGCCTTCCACCTGCAAGATACCATGAAAACTATAAGGCACTTTGTCATGGAAATGAGTTATACATAGGAAAGACCAAGATCATAATTTGATGCTTGTTGGAAATTAAAGTGAGAGATAAACTTGGGTTGTAATATCCAAAGATGACATCTGCTAAGGCAGCACCACCAGCCTCTCCAGGGAAACCAACCCAAAGAATGCTTGTTATCTTAGGATTGTCGACAGCAAATTGTACGTCCATTCCACCTCCAGACATAATAACAAGGATTACAGGTCCCTTGGCAACTTTAGCAACCTCTGCTACTAGAACTGATTGCTGTCCTGGAAGAGTTATATTAATTCTGTCCAGGCTTTCTCTTTCAATCGATTGATCAGATCCCATTATTAAGACCACAGCATCAGCTGTGGATGCTATTTGCTTAGCATCATCAATTTGGGCACTGCTGCAAGACACATCAGCACATCCAGGCTTATAGATTGTGGCAACAGAGGCTGTTAGGCCATGCAATGGAGTTGTGTACTTGCATGGAGTGCCTGCATAAGCCAGAATTGATTAAAAAAACCAAGTCTGATATGAAATCTTGGTAAATAAAGCAGTAAGTAATACCCATATATAACGGTTCTGAAAGATGATTCAAATGTACCTTCATAATTGCCTATCATGGTTTTGGTCACATTAGCATTAGGACCAATGACTGCTAAGGATTTGATGGCATTGGGAATTAAAGGTAACGATCCTGCAGTATTTTTCAGCAAGACTATTCCTTGTCTTGCAGCTTGACGAGCAAGCTCTTGGTTTTCTGGGGTGCAGACATCTTTAGGGCCAAGGTTTCCATAAATGTGGTTTCTTGGATTGCCATCAAAGAATCCAAGTCTCATTAGTGTAGCAAAATTGTTTGAGATAGCTCTATCAATAATGGATTCATTCACAAGTTTTTGGTTAAAAGCACCTTGAGTATAATTTCTCAGCCAAGATCCACAATTCAGGTCCACCCCTGTTACATAAAAAATATTTAGCAGATTCTTTACATTGTAATACATAGATAAAACCTTGAGGTAGAGGTCAATATTGCAGAATATGCATTTTGATTGCCTAAGCCTCAAAAGCACTCACTTTGTCCAAATTTACTTTATAGTGTTGACTAGACTTGGAGTATAAAATGATAATTTGACATCTAGTGATAGTATAATAACAATGTTAGAGGAGTTAGGATTATTAGATTTGAAATGCATTATTCCCCAAATAACCAGGCATAAGAGTCGAAAATGGCGCACCTGAATTTAGACCCAAAGCTGCAGCCTCCTCTGGTGTTTTGGTGTAGTGTTGAGAATTAAAAATCACTTCTAATGAATCACAATCCGTGACTATGTATCTGCTTTAAGAATACTTATGTAAGTGCGTTGATTCATATAATTCTTTGAATAGCAAAAATCAAGAAAGCATCAAATTATACCCATTTAATTTCCATTCTCCCCTTATAATCCTAGCAAGAAGGTCTGGATCACCACAGGTTGGCTTGCCATTTACTTTATTATATGAACACATCACACTGGCTACATTTCCTTCAAGTACACAACTCTTGAATGGGGGTTGAAATGTATCATCTAAATCTTGTTGTGTTACCTACTCACAAAAGCAACCATCTTATCTTATTATACTAAAATAAATTGAACTTATATACACTGATAATGTAATTTAATTTTTTGTAACAGGTTATATGTAAGTGTATAGAAGTGAAAATTGACCAAAAGAAATGGTCAAAATGACTAAAACATTTAAAGTGAAATAGAAGAAAAAGTAAAACTTACCACAGCATTGAAATTGTATCTTTGGATTCCTTTCCAGTTATCAACATCATAAGCTGTATAATGCTTACAGCAGGCCGCAACCTTGAGCTTATCTTTATTACCGTCATCTGTTTGTTGCAAGCCTCTGACATAGGCTGCAGCATACTTGCTGGTTAGTGTTGGATCTTCTCCTGGTGTTTCTTGGCCTCTTCCCCACCTGGGATCGCGAAAAATATTGACATTGGGAGACCAATATGTCAAACCCGCTAAACCGACATTATACATTGCCCTAGCCTCGGTGGACACAACCTGTAAGTAGAGGCGGATTCAATATTTAAACTTGATTCGTTCAAAATTTAGAGTTTCTTGAAAATAGGGGTTCAGTACTTTATTTATGCCACTTTTAAGGGTATTTCACACGCACACATATGATGTGCACTAAAAATACTGAGTTCAGTTGAGCCTACTTAACACTATAGGATCAGTTTTACATGCAGGAATTAATGTTTTTGATATGCTACTCTTGACTGTTTTCTGGGAGTTGTAGCTCATAAAAGTAAATCCTTATATTTCCTATTAAGAAGTATGAATGAAGTTATTTCCTTGGAATTTGTTGTGAGCTCGAGAAGAGTCGAGGTGGATGAATCTAAGATAGATGCCATCAAGAATTGGCCAACTTTGAAATCCACTGGTGAAGTAAGAAGCTTCCATGTGTTGGATAAATTTTATAGTCAATTTGTCAAAGGATTTAGTACCATCGCCGCTCCCTTGACTGAGGTGATCCATAAGGATAAACCTTTTAAGTAGGGCGATGAGCAAGCCAATGCATTTGAAGCTTTGAAGGCTATGCTTAGCTCCACCCCCTTATTGCAATTACCCAATTTTGATAAGATGTTTGAGATTGAATGTGATGAAAGTAAGGTAGGAATAGGTGTCGTCTTAATGCAAGATCATAAACCTATTGCCTATTTTAGTGAAAAGCTCAAGAGCGCAACTCTAAATTATTATACCTATGATCTAGAGTTATACGCCTTGATTAGATCCTTGGGTAATTGACAACATTATTTGTGAACCAAGGAGTTTGTGATTTGAACCGATCATGAGTCCTTGAAACATTTTTGGGATCGATATAAACTCAATAAAACACATTTCAAGTGGATTGCTTTCCTAGAGACTTTTCCTTATGTAATTCAATATAAAAAGGGAAAGAAAAATACGGTAGCCTATGCATTGTCTAGGAAGCATGTGCTCTCTACATTGTCTTCTAAATTGATGGAATTTGAGAGTCTAAAGACAATGTACCTTGATTAGGATCCCGCATTTTCTCAAATCTATCAAGATTGTGAGACATGGTGTAAAGAAAGGTCGGAAAGGGATAGTGCTTCTATTGCCTACTCCAATTTTGATGGTTTCTTGTTCAAAGAAAGAAAGTTGTGTGTGCCCTCTAGCTCATGGATATAACTGTTTGTAAGAGAGGCACATGATAGGGGTATGATGGGTCACTTTGGAATTGACAAGACCCTTGAAATCCTAGAGGTACAATTCTATTGGCCTAAGATGCATCAAGATATTGCTAGAACATATGGCCAATGCATGGATTGTAGATGTGAAAAATTTCACCTTTTCCATTAAGGATTATATACTCCACTACCCACTCCTCAATGCCCATGTCTTGACATCTCTATGGATTTTGTTTTGGGATTGCCTAGGACAAGGAGGGGTAGAGATTGCATTTTTGTTGTGCTTGATAGGTTCTCAAAAATGAACCATTTCATTCCATATCATAAAATTGATGATGCTACTAATGTGGCTTATTTGTTTGTTGAGCATGTTGTCAAAATACATGGAATTCCTCGGACCATTGTTAGTGATAGGGACTCTAAGTTTCTTAGTCACTTTTGGAGGACATTGTGGGGGTAGGCTTGGCACCAAATTACTTTTCTCAACATCTTTCCACCTATAGACGAATGGGAAAATGGAGGTGGTAAATAGAACCTTGGGTTCTATATTGCGTAACTTAGTTAAAAGAGAAATGGCCTCTTGGGAGGACCATCTATCTCTAATCAAATTTTCTTATAATCGTGTTATCCATTCGACTATTGGTATGACTCCCTTTTAATATGTTTATGGTTTTAGCCCCATTACCCCTTTAGATCTCACTCCTTTTCCTAATGATGTTGTGATAAGATTATATGGAGACAAGATGGAGGAAACCATGAAGAAGTTGTATAAGAAGGTGAGAATTCACCTTGAGAAGAAGAATCAAGAAGGGGCCAAAAGAGTAAACAAGTGAAGGAAGCAACTTGTTCTTAAACCGGGTGATTGGGTGTGAGTGCACCTTCAGAAGGATAGGTTTTCAAGCCAAAGAAATCCAAATTGATTCCCCAAGGTGATGGTCCATTTCAATTACTTTAAAGGATAAATGAGAATGCCCATAACATTGACCTTCCTTCGTAATATCAAGAACATAATCTCTTTAATATGTGTGATCTTTCACTATTTTGACATGATAGAAGATGATCACCTTTTGAATTTGAGGTCAAATTCTTCTCATGATGAAAAGGATGATATAATCCAAATTATCTCCAAGCCATTCACTAGAAGTCAAGCCCGGGAGCTTCAAGGAATCCAAGAAATGTTCATGAAGTGGGAGGTACTTGATGAAGCCTCCTTACTGTCAAGAGGGTGTTATTTGTTGATGATCGCACTCATATTGGTCCAAGGATCATTTTAGGAGGCAAGCAAAGGGAAAATGGGGCTAGAAATCCCCTTGGAAAGGAATTACTCCCAAGGCAATTCGGATTCGCTTTTGATCCGCTCTAGCATTTCAAAAGTGGATCAAAACAGCCCCTAGTGGGTCATTTCTTGCAATTGAGTCACTTTTGGGCCCTAAAACTATAATAATTAGCCTAAACTATAAATATTTTTTAGGCTAGCTCATTCTCTTAGTTTTTCTTAATTATCAATGAATGTTTCCCCATTGAGTGAGAGTATTGAAAAACTTTTATTGAACTTTGGTTTACAAACATTGCTTTAGAGGACGTTCATCTCCCCGTTTGTCACCATAGGAATTAGGTGATCGATTAGATTGTAACTAAGGGTAGTGGAGTTTAACATACTCTGTTGTTCTTGGTTACTTCTTTTCGTGTGTCTAATTATCTATCTTATCGATTATCTTTACTTTTTCGTATCATCTTTAGTTTTTATAGTTTGATTTCGTATCAGCAATGACCATGTGGCGTATCAGATTCAGATACTCCAACCTTTACAGTAGACTTGGGCTGGGAGCTTGGCCACCGAGTTAATAGTGAATCCCATATAGCCCGTGGGATATTTTTCAGATCTGTAGGGTATACCACCTAGCTTAGAAGTAAGACTAAAAGTCAAGTTTTGATTTAAGCTTATGTTTTGAAGCCTATTAATTATGTCCATGTATTTTTAAATATTTTACCATGACATTTTTTTATGAAGTGATCTCACTTATATTGTATATCGGTATTTTGTTTTAGATTGTTCTACGTACCAGTACATTGTGTATTGACCCCCTATATTTCATGATTTGAGGCTCAATCCCGCGGTCCTGCTAAGCAGTAGATCAGTGTCAGGCATCTGAATTTGGTGAGCCTCCCTTATTTTAGGAAGCCTTGTTCAATGTGATTTTTCATTTGGTTTTAGTTCATGTCCTGACTGGGGGCCTTGTCCCGGTTTCAAACAGATTCTTACTTTTAGTTTTAGTAGAGATTTCACAGACTTGTTTTCTAGATGGTTTTGAGTCTTTCTGAACTTAATTTTTGCATTGTTATGTTGAAATAATAGTAGCACCATATTTATGGTTTACTTCTGCATTAGGATAATAGATGAATTATGTCTATGATTACAAGTTAAGAGGGCTCTCGGGCTTTCTTGGCTCGGGATGGCAGTCGCAGTCAGGGCCTCGGTTTGGGTCATGATAAACTTAGTGTCGATAACACTTCTTAAAAATGAGTTTAAGTGTGTATTTGTTTTGGAGAAAGTTGTAATAAATAAGAATGAAATATAGGTAGGATGGGGCTACCTCAATGAAGTCCTTTTAAAACTTGATATAACGATTGTTGAAATGAATAAGGTTGAGGCTTCTTCTTACTTGCTTGAGTTAAATGATCTGTGGCATAGTCGATTAGGATATATCAATTATAAAACCTTGCAAAAATTGATTAGTTTTGAAGTATTGCCTAACTTGGAGTGTAATAAATCTAAGTGTCAAATACGTGTTGAATCAAAGTATGCTAAGCATCCGTATAAGTAAGTTCAAAAGAATTTTTAATCCCTTAGACTTAATTCACATAGATATTTGTGATATGAAGTCAATGTCATCTCGTGGGAAAAAAGTATTTTATAACTTTTATTGACGATTGCACAAGATATTATTATGTTTATTTGATGAATAGTAAGGATAAAGTAATAGAAACATTTTGGCATTATAAAATTGAAGTTGAAGATCAATTTGATGAGAAGATTAAAATGATAAGAAGTAATAGGAGCGAAGAGTATGAATCTCCTTTTACAGAGATATGATTTCAAAATAAAGTATGCAGAGTGTTGAGAAGTTTGATGCATATCATAATTTGTACGCGACCAGACATAGCATGTGTTATTAGTAAATTGAGTCAGTATACGAGTAATCCTAATCAAACTCATTAAATGACAATGAAAAGAGTTTTGAGATATCTAAAACATACTCAAGATTTTGCTTTGCATTATAACAAATATTCTGTAGTAATTGAAGAATATGGTGATGTAAATTGGATCACCAAATCAAATGAAGTAAAATCCATGAGTGGATATATAATTACTCTAGGTGGAGGGGCAATCTCTTGGAAATCATCTAAACTGATATGAATTGCTCGATCTATGATGAAATTTGAATTTATTGCATTAGACAAAGTTGGTGAAGAAGCTGAATCGCTTCGTAATTTCTTATATGAATAGATTGTTATATAAATACACTATGATAGTCAAAGATACAATAGATAGAGCAAGGACCATGATGTATAACGCTAAATCTATTCATATAAGACGGAGACATAATATTATTAGAGATATACTCACTAATAAAATTATCACAATTGATTATTTGAGGTCAAAGGACAATGTGTTGGATTCATTAACAAAAATCTTAACTAGAGAAAGAGTTGAGAGATCATTGAACGAAATGAGTTCACGACTTAGGATAAGTCATCACAGTAGTAACTCTACTGAGCAGATTGGAGATCCCAAGAGCTAGGTTTAAAGAGATCAAATAAAGTTGTGACTGACGCTTCAACATTATCAGTATACCCCATTCTCATGATGAAGACAATGTTCAGGAAACAAGGATAAGACTTATGGTGTAAAACTTTGTAATGGTTTCTAATTTTGGCAGGTTTGATCAAATAGTTTGATCTAGAAGATTAAATGTTTAGGAATCACCTATGTGAGGGTGGAGTGGAAGCCGCTTCAAGGAGCATTATAGTAAAATCCTATTCTCTACGCTTTCATGAAACCAGAAAGTGTTATTGACTGAAACGAATAAAATCATGAGAATCATAAATAGCAAAAGGCTAGTTGTGTGATTTGTGTAGTCTAGATGTTCATTAAAGTTCGACTGTTCAAATATATTTCATAGAATGATTGAACAAGTGCATCCGATACAAGTTCACTATGGAAAGTTCAAAGACAAACCTACTTATCCAGATGCAATTAGTCTTTGCTTGTAGATCACATATTTGTCCTTATATTTTTTGATGAAATAGTCATTTCTCATTTGTATGGGGGATTGCTAGATTTTTAAAAGATATGGATGAAAATGAATAGGTATGTTTTCAAAATGACACCAAGAGAGGATGCAATTTTATAGGCACATTTTCACTTTGGATGATATGACCTTTCTAATGGGTTGTGACTTTATCGAAGAGTTGCACCTTTTCCAACGGGTTGCACCTTTATGAAGAGGTTCACCTTTCTGAACTATTGCTTCTCTTCATGAAACAACACCTTTATGCTATAAATACGTGATTTTTTCCTCAGGTACAAACATGGAATTTTGAAGAAAAAAATCCTCCCGTTTCTTGAAAAACTCTGGTATAATTTGCTACCGTTGAGCGTATTCATAGTTTGATAGAGTTTGAGGTACCGCTATTCGGTCAAAGTAATTAATTTTATTCTGGGAGGATACATTTCATAATTTTGGGTATTTGAGAAAAATAATTTCCTTAAGGACAGACATTGAATTTGATGGTCTTGAATCTTCCTATCTTCATCTCTTTCTAAGCGTTTGATTTTCTTATTTTATTTATTTTATGTCTGTTCATAAGTTGGGCTGAACTTATTGTTAAAAGTTCAAAATTGTGAATACAGAGTTACAGATCTATTTGATTGTTCATACTTTAGTTTGAATATGTGTTTGAAGTTTATGTTATAAAAGTCAGATTTTAATAAATTCGAAAAGCAATAGGGTCTGAGAAAGGTAGAGTGTACATAGTCTGTACCACTACCTCAGAGGTGAAGTAAAGAGGTTGTTTTCAATATACCCCGATCAAGACCAAACCAGTTTAGAAAATGACGTAATATAAGAAACAAGAAGCAATAACTACAACCGAAAATAACCATAACAAGAAGCTACAACCAAATAATACTATCCTCGATGTTAACAAAAATTCACAAGCTAATGAAATTTAACCTGATTTAAGAGTTAAGAAAACTACATTGCAAGCTTGAATCATTCTAACATTTACGTATTTGCACAATGCATGCGTCTCATCTCATATTTTGTTTATTATTAAAGAAACAAGCTCTGATGATTAAATTCCTTCAACTAAAAATGGCTACCTACTCTACAAAGACGAATAATACGTCTAATGTTTTTTTTTTTTTTTTGTGGAAATCAACTTAACGTATGATGACATCTAAGCATATATATAGAGAGAGAAAGAAATGACCCATGTTAGCACGAGGTCAATATTATGAAAAGTAAAAATGTTAATATAGTTTTGTCAAAGTAACAAATATTATGATGAAAATATCCGGTCTAATTTTGGTTCAAACAAATACATAATCTATTGATTTTTTTATTAAATTCTTAACTTTAAATTATGAAAGAATATAATATGGAAAAAATGTTCTTACTAAAAAGTTTTTTTTAAAACTTTTTTATTTAATTTTAAGGGACATTAGTCTTTCAATTCTTAAAAAATATTTATTTATATTTAAAAAAGAACTAAATTTTAAAGATATTGTTTGATCAAGATATTGTATATTGAAAGCCCTGAAAGAAGACCTTAAGATTGTCTTAGAACACAATCTCCGACCCCTGAAAATTTGCATTGACTCCCAAGATGTCATTTAAATGCTTCTAAGTGGCAATTTATTATATGATTCAGCTATTGTTGAATGCAGATCACTGCTAAGGAATTTGGTTGGTCCATCAGTTCAGCATAGTTATGGGGAACAAAACAAGGTAGCAGACTTGATGGCAAAAAAGGGAGCCAAACTAGATTTTTTTTGGCAAAACTCATGTATATGTTACTCCATCAGCTTTTGTAGGAGTGATTTTTTGGGAAGACCTTGCTGGAACATGTTACAGCAGAAATGTGTGTAATAGTAGGGACATCAGTTCTCAACTCCTTTCATGTATATTTCTGTGCCAGATTAAGGCTAATTGTACTAAACATTTTAATTAATTAATGCATTCTGGTTTACCGGAAAAAAAAAAAGAAACCTATATTTATTGACTCAAATATGTAATTTACAAAAAAATTTCTTTTCACGTAAAATTCTCTAGCATTTGAAAAAGTGAAAAAAGAAAATGGATGCCAATATTTAATCAAACCGTTTCATATAAATTTAAACGAAAGAAGTATATTTTTATTCAAAGTACTTCATATAAATCTAAAAAATGAATGAAGTATATGTTTTTATGTTCTTGCTCTTTTCTTTTTTTTTTTCTTTTTGGTAAAGTCATCTTAATTATTAAAAAGAAATTAAACATATCGTAAGTTCATATTCTTTTAATGTTAACCAAATTTATTAATATATAATTGATCAAGCGATGGTAAAATCTTATTAGCAATTTATTTCAACTTATTAAATATATCTCCATCTTGTTTACGTGGTCCATATTGACTTGACACATATCCTAAAAATATTTATTTAAAAATTATTTTACTAAATTAATTTCACTAATGTGTTTGAAAACTTAAATTTGACATTTAGAATTTGATATAGTTACTAAATAATTGCAAGGTTAATATTAGAAGAAAAGAATAAATATTTTTTAAATTTCTAAAATAAATAAGGTAAAAAAAATATCTTTTATATATTATTTTAGTATAAAATTAAAAGAAATACATAAAATTATTTAAATTTTAATTATAATTAATTAATATAAATTATGTTTTTTTAAAATTACTTAATTTATGTTAGGTTAGAAAAGTTTCAACCGGTTCCACTATATTCAATGACATTTCTTCATGATTTCTAACTTAAATAGGAGAGGATAGGTATTTTTGAAGGGCATGATTTGTAATTTAAATGAGAAAGGGTGGACATTTTTTGGAAGTTGTTGTAAAGTTCAAATTTAGAAAACAGAAAAGATAATCCATGTCAACAATTAGTCATGTTGAAGGCGTCCTACTAATATATATATTCTTCGCGTCTTGGCTAACTATCTTAATTGTGAATGACGATATATTTGTTGATTTTTGTATTTCATAGTAGTGTTTTACTTGTTAATTCTAGTTGTGTTTTGACCTTTTGTGTTGTTCTTAGTAGTTCTGAAGTGTGGACTTGGTAGTACTTTTTTGGTTTGCATTGTTGTTTAAGTTTGTGCTCTTCATATATATATATATATATATATATATTCTTCGCGTCTTGGCTAACTATCTTAATTGTGAATGACGATATATTTGTTGAATTTTGTATTTCATAGTAGTATTTTACTTGTTAATTCTAGTTGTGTTTTGACCTTTTGTGTTGTTCTTAGTAGTTCTGAAGTGTGGACTTGGTAGTACTTTTTTGGTTTGCATTGTTGTCTAAGTTTGTGCTCTTAGTGTTATTGGTCGGTGTTGCTTCTGGTGGTTGTAGTTGATGGTGTTGGTGAAGGGTCATATCTTCGGCCGAGGCTTGGGCCGGTCGGGGATGGGGTCGTGGACTAAGGTGGGGGCAGGGACAGGGGGCAGGAAGGGTAAAGGGGCTAAGGATGACTATAGGTTGACAGTAAGGTCGTAGAACATAGGGTCTTTATCTTATAAGTCATTAGAGCTAGTGAACATTCTTAGGAAAAGACAAATTAATATATCTTGTTTTCAAAAAACCAAATGGGTAGGTTCTAAGGCGAGGGTAGTCGATGGTTATAAGTTATGGTACTCAGAAAGTGTGAGGAACAGGAATGGTGTCGGTATTTTAGTAGATGATAAGATTAGAAAGCAAGTGGTAGAGGTTAAGAGGATCAACAATAGGATGATATCGATTAAGCTAGTTATTGGAGGGTCTTCTTGGAATATTATTAGTGAGTATGCACCACATGTAGGCTTGGATAATAAGAAAAAAAAAAGAGATTTTGGGAGGATTCAGACGAGATGGTGAGGAGTGACCCCAGTAATGAGAAGTTTTTCATAGGAGGGGATTTCAGCAGACACATAGGATCTTCTTCCAAGGGTTATGATAATGTGCATGAAGGATATGGGTTTGGTGTAAGGAAGGATGGAGGAGTGGCACTTCAGGATTTTGCTCGGGTATTTTGATTGGTGGTAGTTAATTTTCACTTTTCAAAGAAGGAAGTTCACTTGATTACTTTCTGTAGTTCAGTGGCTAAGACTCAGATCGATTTCTCGTTTCTTAGAAAAGGAGATAGAGGTATGTTTAAGGATTGTAAGGTCTTACCATCGTGAGTCTTTCGACCCAGTATAGGCTTTTGGTGATGGACTTGAAGATCTTAAAGGAGAGGAAGAGGAGAGGAATGGAGGATCAACTGAGGATTAGATGGGGCAGTCTGACTTTGACCAATTCACTGAGTATAGGGGATAAGTCGATGGGGAGGAATTGGGTAAGTAGAGGGGATGTATATAGTATGCGGGATGAGACTGTCAATTGTATTAGGGATACAACTAGAGAAGTGTTAGGGGTCTCAAGAGGTTATTTGGGCAAGCACCAAGAGGACTGGTGGTGGAACATAAAGGTGAATGGGAAAGTGGAGGCCAAGAAGAGAGCGTATGCAAAGTTGGCGGAGAGTAAAGATGAAGAAGATAAACAGAAGAATAAGGAAGAGTGTATGATTTCTAGATGAGAGGAGAAGTTAGTGGTCACGAGGGCTAAGGATGTTGCTTTCGAGAGTTTATACACAATATTAGATAGCAAAAATGGGGATAAAAAGTTGTAAAAACTCTCCAAGTTTCGGGAGAGGAGTGTTCGGGACCTGGATCTGGTAAAGTATATTAAGGATGTGGATGACAAAGTTTTAGTAGAGGAAGGTTGTAATAGAAAGAAATGGTCATCTTACTTTCATAAGCTCCTGAACGAAGGAAGGGATACTAGAATTGAGGGGATTTCAACGGGTAGATAAAGTCTTTTTCCAAGGGTTATGATAATGTGCATGAAGGATATGGGTTCGATGTAAGGAAGAATGAAGGAGTGGCACTTCATGATTTTGCTTGGGTATTTTGATTGGTGGTAGTTAATTTGAACTTTTCCAAGAAAGAATTTCACTTGATTACCTTTTGTAGCTTGGTGGCCAAGACTCAGATCGACTTTTTGATTCTTAGAAAAGGAGATAGGGATATGTGTAAGGATTGTAAGGTCTTATCGTCGTGAGTTTTTCGATCCAGTATATGCTTTTGGTGATGGACTTGGAGATCCTAAAGGAGCGGAGGAGGAGAGGTACGAAGGATGAACTGAGGCTTAGATAAGGCAGTCTGACTTTGGCCAACTCACTGAGTATAGGGGATAAGTTGATAGGGAAGAAGACTTGGGGAAGTAGAGGGGATGTAGATAGTATGTAGGATAAGACTGCCAATTGCATCAGGAATACAACTAGATAGGTGTTGGGGTTCTCGAGAGGTCGTTTGGGAAAACACCAAGAGGACTGGTGGTGGAACATAAAGGTGAATGGGAAAGTGGAGGCCAAGAAGAGAGCGTATGCAAAGTTGGAAGTGAGTAAGGATGAAAAAAATAAACGGAAGAATAAGTAAGAGCATATGATTGCTAGATGAGAGGAGAAGTTAGTGGTCATGTGGACTAAGGATGCTAGTTTTGAGAGTTTATACACAACGTTAGATAGTAAAGTGGGGATAAAAAGTTTTACAAGCTCTCCAAGTTTAAGGAGATGAGGGCTCGGGACCTAGATCAGGTAAAGTGTATTAAGGATGTGGATGGCAAAGTTTTGGTAGAGGAGGGTCATAATAGAAAGAAATGGTCGTTTTACTTTCATAAGCTCCTGAACGAAGGAAGGGATACTAGCATTGTATTGGGGATTTGGACCATTCTGAGAGATTTCACGATTATGGTTATTGTAGGTGCATTAAGGTTGAAGAGGTTAAGGGGGCTATTCATAGGCTACGTAAAGCTAGAGCGATGGGGTCAAATGAGATTTCAGTGGATTTTTGAAAGTGCACAAGAGGGGAATGTATAGAGTGGTTGACTCAATTTTTTAACATAATTTTCAAGACGGTGAAAATGCTTGAAGCTTAGAGATAGAGTAAAATAATTCTATTGTATAAGAATAAGGGTGACATTCAAGATTGCAAAAATTATAGAGGTATCAAGTTATTAAGTCACACTATAAAGATTTGGGCAAGGGTGGTACAGTTAAGGGAAAGGAAGAAGGATTTGCATATGGTGTTTATCGACTTAGAGAAGGCTTATGATAAAGTTCCCAGGGAGGTTCTTTGGAGGTGTTTAGAGGGTAGAGGTGTACCCCTAGTATATGTTAGGGCGATTAAGGATATATACGACAAAGCCAAAACTCGGGTTAAGACTGGGGGAGGTAACTCTAAGCACTTTTTCGTCTTGATGGGGTTACATCAAGGATCGATGCTTAGTCTGTTTCTTTTTTTTTTCCAAGGGTGATAGATGTTTTGATGCGATATATTCAGGATGAGGTGCCTTATTATTTACTTTTCGCGGATGATGTAATCTTGATTGATGAGACACATAGTGGATTTAATGCTAAATTGAAGGTTTGAAGGCAAACTCTTGAGTCTAAAGGGTTTAGGTTGAGTAGGTCTAAGACGGAATATTTGGATTGTTAGTTCAGTGAGGTGTCTCATGAGTTCGATGTGGTTGTTAAGCTTGACACTCATTCTATCAATAAGAGAGATAAATTCAATTATCTGGGGTCGATGATTTAGGAGAATGGAGAGATTGACGAGCATGTCACTCATCGAATTGGGGTAGGGTGGATGAAATGGAGGCTCGCCTCCAGTGTCTTGTGTGACAAAAAGGTACCTCCCAAACTTAAAATCAAGTTCTACAGAGTTTTGGTTAGACCGGCTTTGTTGTATGGAGCGGAGTATTGGCCTATTAAGAAGACTCACATCTAGAAGATTAGATGAATATGGCAGGGATGAGAATGCTTCGATGGATGTGTGAGTGTACTAGGAAAGATAGTATTAGAAATGAGGTTATTTGAGATAGGGTGGGAGTGACTTCGGTGGAAACCAAGATAAGGGAAGCGAGGTTGAGATGATTTGGTCATATAATGAGGAGGAGCATGGATGCCCAATGCGAGGTGTGAGAGGTTGGCTAAAGATGGTTTCAAGCAAGGTAGAGGTAGACCGAAGTAATATTGGAGAGAGGTGATTAGACATGACATGGAGCAACTTCAGCTTACCTAGGACATGACCTTGGATAGGAAGTTGTGGAGGAGGCGAATTAGGGTAGAAGATTAGTCTGAGTTTAGGATGTTGTATGTTTTGGTGTATTACATTGATTATCTTGCTTTTGGTATTATTGAATATGTTAATTTCTATTGTATCTTGTCCTATTATTATCCCTTTATCTTATCTTAGATTGCTTTATTTTTGAGCCGAGGTCTATCGAAAACAACCTCTTTATCTCATTTTTGAGGTAGTGGTATGGACTGCGTACACTCACCCTCCCCAGACCCCACTTGTTGGAATATACTGGATATGTTGTTGTTGTGTGTATATAATCTATAAAACCGGACAAACGTATATGTCAATTTCCAAAAATACAGCTAAAGCTTTTAATAGAAAATCTGGAATAAAAGGATGGCATTGAAATAATGGGCGTGGACGGCAACGTACATCCAGAATTGGACATCGCTTTCTAAGCATTTATAAAAAGAAATTCCATCCTTTTTCAAAAAATATTCAAATATAAATCTAATGGTTTAATGAATCTTGAATTCTTTAAGAAATGCAAAATAATACACGTCTTTGGACAAAATTTCTTGCAAAAATACGATAAAAACATTTATGACTTCGGAGAACATTACTAGCCAAAGAAATATATAAGGACGATTGGAGCTTTATTTCATAAAAATATTATAGATTTAACTTATATAAAATATACGGATAACGTAAAGAATTTTTAGCATGCTAGCCTATCGTGACGCGCCTTGTTTACAGGTAATAAGCCTCATATATCATAAACAGTTACCTGAATTTTATATCTTATATATATGACATGATTGTGAAAAAAAGTCTAACACAGAATGTTAAACTAAAAATCAAGTAAATGCTCGAAAATATGGAATCAATTCTTGAACAATAAGCTCAAAAACTAATCAGAGATTACCTTTCCAATAGTTTCAAACAAGGTGACATTGAAAGAAGCGGAAGTGAGAATGACTTGAGGGAAGCTAGTGGCACCTGGAACAAGACTAGAGAAATGTACTCCTGGACCAGTATATGCAACTCCATGTAAGGCCTCAGACCACCATTCATACTTTGGTATCCCAAGCCTACTCACAGCACCTGCACCACTCACCAAGAATCCAATCTTTTCTGGCAATGTCAATCTTTTCACCAGATCATTCACTCTGGTTTCCACCGTCAAGGATGCATCACAAAATGTTAAATTCCCCAGTCCAGGATTGCCTGTGATATCACAAGCGAAAACAGGAGAATTCTGTGCCAAGACTGGCTTGAATTCTAACAAAAAAGAGCTAAATATGAAACAGAGGACAACAGAGTAGTGGTTATTAGATAAATAGGCCATCCCTAAGTTCTTCAAAACCTCTCTAACAAAGAGGATGAAGGCACACGCTACAAGGACTAAATGAAATGAGAGGCAAATGTTAGTGTGAGAGGAGGATTGTTATTGATAGAGTGGAAGAAGTAGAAAAGACTTGCGTAAGAGTGGTGCAGTAATTAAATATACATCTTGTTTTGTAGTAACCCGTGATGGATAACTACAGCGGAAATTTTCAGGAGTCCCTTTAATTGTGATTTGTTTATACCATACATGTACAAAAATCTTCCAACTTCAACAGTTTCTCTTCTCCAATTATTTTCTGCAAGATGAAGAAAAGGGTAAAAATGGGGTCCGTGAATGATTTCTACTTTTAGTGGCCCGTTCCTGTTTCGAGTTTCTATAACAACTTTGTCCAGACAGTGACTGATTTGGGTTTCAAGCTTTTTTTAGTGTGTAAAACTACAACAAAATAAGGAATTGGAGAAACAATTTGTATGGATTTATTAGGAAGTTGATGTCTATGTAAATAATTATATAACACAGTATATATAGAACCAAGAGAAAGGTCATTGCCGTTTAATATTTATTTCATATGTTAGTGTCGTGAAAGATCGGAGAGGCTCCTTTTTCGGTTGTGTAGTGGATAGTAAGCCAAGCCATGAAGGAGAAAAAGGACGCACACAGAGTGAGTTGCGTAAATGGACAGAGTAGACACAAAACAAACGCTTTGGCTGAAAACGTAGTATTTGTCATGAATGTCCTCCATCTATTTTTACAAAATTTAAGTTTTATATATAGGCATTGAAAATATTTTACGTTATTTTCGTTAAATGCTTAAGACATGTTCGGAAAAGTAAAAAAATTAAGTATTTACTTATTACCCTGTTTAAAAAAAAATTGACCTACTTTTCTTTTTAGTTGTTTAAAAAAGAATGACTTCATTTTTTGTCAATACTTTAATTTCAGTTTTTCACATGACATATTTAGGACCACAAGATTAAAGGACATTTTGGTACAGTTGACACAACTTTAATTTAAGCCCACAAGATTTAAAAGTTTATTTATTTTTTTAAACTTTGTGTTAAGTTAAGGTTATTTTTTTTTAAAACGGAGGGTGTACATTATTTGCATGCATGCCATATTTTGTACTTAGACTTCTATAACGTAATTCAATATAATTAAGTGTATATATTTTATTAAATTACTTTAATCATTACAAATTGATGTAAATATGATATAAGGGAGTGCGTATTAACCAATATATCGTCAATCAATTTAATTCGCTATGCAGCGCTAGCATATATTTAGGGGGTTTGATCCGAACTTCCTTTAGAGAAAAAAATATACTATTTATATAAGATTAAAATTATTTTTTTATGTATATAAAGTAGACTTTAAACTTCCTTTAGCTAGTTCTGTGCACTTCTAAACCCCTTAATAAAAATTTTTACTCCAACACATATGATCATACAAGTATTGGGAAGAATTCAGTAAAGTCATTATTAGATTTTGCTTCCTATTATAATTAATGTTATTCAGCTATAGCTTTATGTTTTAGAAAGTAATATTCATAACAAAAGACATCTTAGGAAAAAAATAACAAAAAACATCTTGTTCTCACTAGATTCTTAGTTGACATGTCATTTAATATTAATTCTTATTTTTATGTCAAGTGGTACGAGAGAGTAAAATGAGTCCATAGATATTCCAAGTCTTAAACTAAAAAAAAGGATAAGTGAATCCCACAACCTTATTAAATTAAAAAAGTTAAGTCGTTTGAGCAACTGGGGACAATTATTCGATAACTATATTAATTGTCTCAACAACTTTGCACAGTTGTTAAACAACTTCTCTCAGTTGTCGAACAACTTTACACAGTTGTTGAACAACTTTGTGCAGTTGTCAAACAACTTTGATAGTCGTTGAACAACTTCGCAAAGTTGTCGAACAACTGTCAAAGTTGTTCGACAACTGAGAGAAGTTGTTAGAACGAAAAAACTTAGAAAAAAAACTCAAAAAAATTTTGTTCCTCCCACCTAACTTTAAAAACTTGAAGGACTCTCACTTAATTGGGAAACTTGTTTGTCCCTTTTAATCCAAAGTTCCGGTACAAGACTTAGACTAATTTTAAATAAACAATAAATGAAATTTATCCATTTAATGAGTAAATTTCAAGAATAGACCCAAATTAGTGTCATTTTTAAACTTTAGTCCCAAATAAAAAAGCTTCCACGAAATAACCTTTACCCATTAACTAATATTTTTTTGGACAAAATTACCCCTGGCTAATGGATTAAATTACATAAATGATCCTCACAGTAGATAACAACTCCATATTTATATCTTTCAACTTTCATTTTTTTCTCCTTTTAATTTTACTTTGATTTTAATTTCTTTCTCTCTTTATTTTTAGTTTTTTCAATCCTTACTTTTTTCCTCTAGACTTCTTTTTTTTTCTTTTTTCTATTTTTTTATTCTTTTTAATTTTTCTCAACCCTTACTTTTTTTTCTTTACACCTCTCAACGTCTACTTTTATAAAAATAATTCATTTTTCTTTGATTTTTCTTTTTTCTTTTTTTTTCTTAAATTTTTCTCGACCTTTATTTTATTTTTATTTTTTTAATTTTTATCAGCCTTTATTTTTTCCAATTCTCTCTCAACTTCTACATTTTCTTTGATTTTTATTTTTTTAATATTATTTTTCATTTTTCGCAATTTTTTTTATTCTTTTCTTCGATTTCTTCAATTCAAGTTACATCTCATGAGCAAAAGTTGACACTATCACATTATAAAGGCAAAACTTATGACTTTCAAACAACAAACTACGTTTTATGGACAAGAGTTGACACTACCACATTGTAGAGGCAAGACTTATGACTTTCAAACAACAAGTTATGTTTCATGGGCAAGAGAGTTGGCACTACCACATCGTATTTTGATTTATGAGATGTTCTCCAAGACTTTCAAACAACAAGTTATGTTTCATGGGCAAAAGTTGACACTACCACATTGTGTTTTGATTTATGAGATGTTCTAGAACTCTTACCTTAGAGACAAGACTTAACTCAAGGACTTTCAAATAACAAATTATGCTCCACGAGCAAGAGTTGACTCTACTATGTTATGTCTCCATTCATGGAATGTTCAACAACTATTGCCTTAGAGGCAAGACTTAGCTCAAGGACTTTCAAACTACAAATTATACCCCACAGGGAAGAGTTAACACTACCACGTTATGTCTTTATTTATGAGATGTTCTACAACTCTTGCCTTAGAGGCAAGACTTAGCTCAAAGACTTTCAAACTACATTGCTTCACGGGCAAGAGTTGACTCTACCACGTTATGTTTTCATTTATGAGATGTTTTACAACTATTGCCTTAAAGGCAAGACTTAGCTCAAGGACATTCAAACTATAAATATGCCCCACGGGCAAGAGTTGACTCTACCACATTATGTTTTCATTTATAAGATATTCTAAAACTATTGCCTTAGAGGCAAAACTTAGCTCAAGGACTTTCAAACAAAAAATTATGCCCCACAGGCAAGAGTTGACACTACCACGTTATGTCTTTATTTATGAGATGTTCAACAACTCTTGCCTTAGAGGCAAGACTTAGCTCAAAGACTTTCAAACAATAAATTATGCCCCAAGGACAAGAGTTGACTCTACCGCATTATGTTTTTATTTATGAGATGTTCTACAACACTTGCCTTAGAGGAAACACTTAGCTCAAGGACTTTTAAACTACAAATTATTCTCCACGGGCAAGAGTTGACTCTACCAAGTTATGTTTTCATATATGAGATGTTCTACAACTATTGTCTTAGAGGCAAGACTTAATTAGCTCAAGGACTTTCGAACTACAAATTATGCCCTACGGACAAGAGTTGACTCTACCACGTTATGTTTTCATTTATGAGATGTTATACAACTATTGCCTTAGAGGCAAGACTTAGCTCAAGGACTTTCAAACTACAAATTATGCCCTATGGGCAAGAGTTGACACTACTATGTCATGTCTTTATTTATGAGATGTTCTACAACTCTTGCCTTAGAGGTAAGACTTAGCTCAAAGACTTTCAAACTACAAATTATGCCCCATGGGCAAGAGTTGACACTAGCACGTTATGTTTTCATTTATGAGATGTTCTACAACTATTGCCTTAGAGGTAAGACTTAGCTCAAGGACTTTCAAATAATAAATTATGCCCCACGAGCAAGGGTTGACGCTAACACGTTATGTCTTTATTTATGACATATTCTACAACTCTTGTCTTAGAGACACGACTTATCTCAAGAATTTTTAAAGAACTTCGTAACAACAATTTATGCCCTTAAATTTTCTTTAATGTAAAAAAAAGAAGGTCCATTTGCGGATTATCCGACTTTTTATTTATTAGCGAAATATAATAGAAGTTGAGAAAAAAGAAAAAAACGATCAAACAAAATAGAGAAATAAAAAAAGATTTAGAAAAAAAAGGAAAGAAAAAAAAATTAAGATTAAGAAAAAAGCGAAGAATAAAAAAAAATGAGAAAAATAAAATTGAGTTTGAGAAAAATGAAGGAAAAAAGAGAACTGAAGAAAGAAAAAAAAAACGATCAAACAAAATAGAGTAATAAAAAAAGAGATTGAGAAAAAAAGGCAAGAAAAAATAAAGATTAAGAAAAAAGCAAAGAATTAAAAAAATTAAAAAAATTAAAATAAGAGGAAAAAATAAAATAAAGTTTGAGAAAAATGAGGGAAAAAAGAGAACTGATAAAAACCAGAAATAATAAGAAAATAAAGGTTAAAGACAAACGAATTAAAAAAGGAAAAAAAAAATAGATGATGCTTGAGAAGAAAGAAAAAAGAGAAAAAAATAAAGGTTGAGACAAATGAATCAAAACATGAAAATAAAATTTTAAAAAATAAGAAGTAAAAATAATAAAAAATAGAATAATAAAATTAAAGGAAAAAATAAAAAGGTGAAAATAATAAAAAATAGAATAATAAAATTAAAGGAAAAATAAAATAGTGAAAATAATAAAAAATAAAATTTAAGAGACAAATAAGTATGGAAAGTTTAAAAATATACTATTTGAGGTGTAGAGGGGTAAAATAACACTTGTAGTATACTTAAAAGTAATGAAGGTTGACTTTAGATATATGACCCCAATAAGAAATGTGAAGTTTTTTTTTATTTGGGACTAAAATTCGAAAACCAGCCTAATTTGAATCTATCCTTGAAATTTACTCACCTAAAGCCGCTCTGGATCTATGACATGTAATTTTATGTTAATTATAAGCACATCAATCAAAAAACTGTTAACGTAGAAAAAATGATAATGACCCACGCGCAATTCCAGCCTGATACGAAACTAATCCAAATTTTAAAGCACTACAAATAGGTAATTTGCATATAAGAACTCAGGCAAACTAATTATGTATTTCAATACAAAAACATAATTTCATTTTTAATAATTTTGTTCAAGCATCTAACAGGTGAATTACTGTTTTTTTTCTTTTTTGGTTTCCCAAGGTATCCCTACAGCCGGCAGCTGTGAGACTAATCCTTCGTTTCTCGGTCAGCGCATTTTAACAGGTGAATTACTTGATTTGTATCATTCTAAGAGTTCTTTTTTTTAAAAAAAAAAAAATCAAATATGAGCATGTAGCCCACTTATTATAAAAAACAACAACTAAAAATTACACAAATACATAACTTATGTTTCCAGTATTATAAAAAATCCCAACTCCCTAAACGTATTATAAAAATCTCAACATATACACAGAATGTTATGTATATATCAGCTATGTTATGTATATTAATAAGGAGAGAGAGTAAAGTAACTAAGAAAGTGAGAGGGAGTGTAATTACTTCCAAAATGATTGATATTCATGTTATTTATGCAAACAACAAATAAAAAAAGATTACGATAAGTATTGACATTGGCCCAAAAATCAAGCCCATACCCGAAAATCCAAAACCAAAAAGGAAATATCTGTAAACTAAAAAGGAAAACCTAGCCCCATTATATCCACACGCCCTAAAGCTCCATCTCCGACAAGGCAACCTGTTCCGATGAAATCTCAACGGCAAAGCACAAGTGAGGATACACATTAGCCATGAGCTTGAGTAAATGCATTTGGATGCCCCAAAACTCTCACAAACATCATGAATTCAATCTTAGTGAAGACTTCTTTAGCACATTGCAAGTATATCATCTCTACATGCATAGGTTAGATCAATGGGGTTCCTATCAACAACAATATTTGATGGTTTTCTCACCCTTTTGCTCCTTTTTAGCAGAATGAGATCAACGAGCTAATACCACTATTGAAAAGCCATAAATGAGTGATAAACCTTCTCCAAGGTACAAGCTTCCTTTTTTCATGGAAAATTGTTCAAATGATTTGGTGTTGTTGTATTAATTGAGTTGTTATTTTGATCTGCCTTTGCATTAGGTTAAAATTTTTCTCTTGGCACTTCTTTATTCTAAGATAGGGAACTTTACTTTTCTCCAACATTATAATCTTTCTTGTTGCCACTGGAACTTCTTGAATACTGTTAAAATAAAGCTTAGTTGTTCCTGCAAAATCAAAAATCAGATTAGTAAAAAGGCCGGCAATTGATTCCCCACTCTGAAAGTATGCACCACCTCCACTATCTTGTTATTTATTAAGTGTTGAATCTTCTTAATCTATAAAGAAATTAACCAGGGTACCTTTATCACGACTCAATTTATCAGATTATGATGGCGCCTACCATAACCCACCAGTAGGTAAGGCAATCGTGGTTCTGAACGGTTAGTAACGGACTACTCAACAATATAAGGAAAAATATGTGAACTAAATGACATAAAGATCAATACATAATAGAATCCCAAAATCTGGTGGTATCAGTACAAGAGCTTCTAAATATATTTAAGAGTATAAAAGTGGTCTATTAAGAGAATTACACTGATACAACTTATCTATGCATTAAATATAGAGACTAGTCTAATACAAGGAGAGAGATGAGTAATACTCCAAACGTCAGGAGTTCACTCTAAGTATTTGAACTATGGCTGTTCCACATGATGCACAATCAACGGCGATAACCCGTACTATGATCTACAGGCTGCAAAAGTGTAGTATGAGTACCAAACGAATGGTACTCAGTAGGCAATTACCAACTGAGATCAAAAGATAAAGAAGATATATACAATATATAAACAAAATGAAAACTACACCCAAGAGTCCAGAGCTTATACAACAAGTCAATGAGAATAATAGGGGACAACTATCCTATTCAAGTCCAAGAGTCAAACGTAATAAGACTAAGGAGGTGCTAAGGTGAACTATCCTATTTTAGTCACATACATCAAACATTGATACTATACAGTATATCCTAGGCCAATATACGAATGAAGAGTGAAAGAAAGGTATATAGCAATATACTAGGTCAAGAAATGAATATACAGTATGAACTAATAAAGGAAGGGATATACGATAGTGTCATTGCTTCATATAGCTAGATACATATACACATGCACATAAACATGATGTCATCTGAAAGAGTAGTCTAGATCATCATATCCTCACTCTAAGACCTCATCATGATACTATACGGATTCAACACCATCATATTCAGGGTTTCTAATCCACATGGATAAACATGATATAATCGTGTACAATAATACCATCATAAGATAGAAGAGGCCAAAGACATACCTGAATTCTTGATACCGGATCAATGTCCAATCTGTCATAAGCTAGCCATAATAATGATCATAACAATGATAATAACAATATCAATAACAATGTGAATAATCTTCTACTCTGGACAACCAAATACCTAATTGAGTCTATGAGTACCCCCACCACCCTAGACTGGAGGTTCAATCAACACACAACAACACAAGGAATATTCTTCACCCATGTTTATGCAACCGTCCCATACCTATTGATAGACATAGATGCATACTGATGATAGGCGATATGCATGCAAGAATAAATGCAAGGTACACAATCAATATCTTAACTCATCATAACCGTCATCATCATGACCATCATCATTGTAAGTTGGGTATTAATATATCATCATAATATCCTCCGGCCTCATCGGGTATCAATATCACCACAAATACATCTTACTTTTTTGGTATTAATATCACATTAGTATTCTCTGGCCTTTCTGGGTATCAATATCATAATAGTATCCTCCGGCCTTGTTGGGTATCAATATCATTATAATAGCATCCTTCGACCTTGCCGGGTATCAATATCACATTAGTATCCTCCGGCCTTGCTGGGTATCAATATAACAATAGTATCCTCCGGCCTTCACGGGTATCAATATCATCACAACAGCATCCCTTGGCCTTGCCAGGTATTGATATCACATTAGTATCATCTGTCCTTACTGGGTATCAATATCACAATAGTATCCTCCCGTCCTTGCCGGGTATCAATATCACAATAGTCATTACAGAATAACAGATACTAATATACTCAGGAGCATAATCATATCACCAGAAAGTATCTATATAGTCAATACTTCCTAACTACTCATCATTAGCTAATCAATTCTTACTATAATGAAACCACTATTTCACTAGTTATCGTATGACCTATAGTTATTATACTAACCATTAAACTTATTCATGGGGTAGAAACTAACCATTATTAATCAAATAGACAACATCTAACATCTGGCCAAGGTTCATCACTAGACAATAATCTTCATTTATCCACTATTCAATATTATCAACTAAATAACATATATCCGTTAACCATTATTAGACAACACACAACCACTTATCATCTAACCATTCTTAATTAGCTAACATCATTCATTTACTAACCAGTTAACCAACCAATTCTCATTTAACATTCATTAATCAATCATTTAGCAACTATTCATCATTATTAACTAGTCACCTCTTATTACCAACACCAATTATTATCTAGCCTTGTTAATACACAACTCCTCATTCTGACAATAATCGACATTATAAACTTAGTAATCACTATCACTAATCTTCACCTAAGATAAACCTAACATCACCATTAGCCATGTGTCAACCATCGATAGCTACCATGTTTCAACTGAATAAACCACACAAAACACATAAAATAATCAATCAACACTCAAAATAAAATAAATCCAAAATATAATGTCCTATCCAATTATACAGTCCAAAAATAGAAAAAGTGTGGAAATGTAAACCTACGCTAACCTACACTAATCCTAAACTACGCTCCAATGCTTACCCAATGCCTCGGGCCTTCGTCACGGACGTTCTTCGGGTATAAAATACTTCAGGGCATTCCCTGATGAATAAATACAAATACCTCGGGGAATTCCCGACCAAATGATACATTTGATCCAAAAGCAACCAAACCAAGCTATTCAACTTATATTTCAAGCATTCAATGTCCCCCAAGTCTTGAATTTGCCTACCCCGGCCTACCTTTTGCCTATCTCGTTCGACCTATTATGATACTATCGAGGAGTTGACAATTAGACACAAAGTAACAATAACAATGAATCAAAACAACTAATTTATTCATCTTTTATCAAATTTTGATCCCCCGAATCCATTAACCAATGATTAACACATGCTTCGAGTATCAATTCAAGTTTTCAACATTCAAAGCCAACATCCACCAATACACAATCAAGATTCAAACATACCAAACATATAAATCATTCATGATTATGTAAAATTAAAGAGAGAGGATAGAATTGGACCTTCCAAATGCTTTCGATTAACTTAAGAAGAGAAATAAGAGCTGTTTTGAGAACCTCGAAGAATACCAAAGTCTGCATTCAATATAGAGACCAGTCTAATACAAGAAGACAGATGAGTAATACTCCGAACGTCAGGAGTTCACTTTAAGTCTCTGAACTATGGCTGCTCTACATGATGTATAACCAGTGGTGATAAACCGTACTATGATCTACAAGATACAAAAGTATAGTATGAGTACCAAAGTAATGGTACTCAGTAGGAAACTACTAACTGAGCTCAAAATATAAAGAAGATATATACAATATATAAATAACATGGAAACTACACCCAAGAATCCAGAACTTATATAACAAGTCAATGAGAATAATAAGGGACAACTATCCTATTCAAGTCCAAAAGTCTAACATAATAAGACTAAGGAAGTATCAAGATGAACTATCCTATTCCAACCACATTCATCAGATGTTGATACTTGACCGTATATCCCAGGCCAATATATGAATGAAGAGTGAAAGAAAGATATACAATAACACAAAAGGTCAAGAAACGAATATACAATATGAACAAACAATGAAAGGGATATACGATAATGCCATTGCTTCATTATAGCTAGATACATATATACATGCATGTAAACATGAGGTCATCTGAAAGAGTAGTCTAGATCATCATATCCTCATTCTAAGAGCTCATCATGATCCTATAAGGATTCAATACCATCATACTAAAGGTTTCTAATCCATATGGCTAAACATGATATAATCGTGTACAATAATACCATCATAAGATAGAAAAGGCAAAAGACATACCTCAATTCTCAATACCGGATCAATGTCCAATCTTTCATAAGTTAGCCATAATAATAATCATAACAATGATAATAACAATATCAATAATAGCACGAGTAATCGGCTACTCCAGACAACTAAATACCTAGCTGAGCCTAAGCATATCCCCACCGCCCCAGACCAAGAAGGTTCAATCAATGCACAACAACACAAGGCATATTCTTCACCCATGTTTATGTAATTATCCCATATCGGCTGATATACATAGGTGCATACTGGTGATAGGCGATGCACATGCTGGAATAAATATAAGGTACACAATTTATATCATAAGTCATCATAACTGTTATTATCATTGTAATCAACCTCCGACCTTGCCAGGTATTAATGTATTATCATAATATACTCCTGCCCTACCAGGTATTAAAAACATCATAATAGCATTCTCCAGCCTTGTCGGGTATCAATATCATATTAGTATCTTTTGGTCTTGCCGAGTATCAATATCATAATAGTATCCTTCGGCCTTGCCGGGTATTATCATCATAGTAGCATCCTCCGGCCTTGCCAGGTATCAATATCACATTAGTATCCTCCGGTCTTTTCGGTATCAATATCACAAAAGTATCCTCCATTCTTAACGGGTATCAATATCATCACAATAGCATCCTCCGGTCTTGCCGGGTATCAATATCATATTAGTATGGCCTGCCTTGCCGGGTATCAATATCACAATAGTATCCTTTGACATTGCCAGGTATCAATATCACAATAGTCATTACAAAATAACATATGCTAATATACTCAGGAACATAATCATATCACCATAAAGTATCTATCTAGTCAATACTTCCCAACTACTCGTCATTAGCTAACAAAAGCTTATTATAATAAAACGACTAGTTCGCTAGTTATCACATAACCTCTAGTTATTATCCTAAAAATTAACTTTATTCATGGGGAAAAAACTAACCATTAATAATCAAATAGCCAACATCTAAAATCTGGCCAAGATTTATCACTAGACCACAATCTTCAATTATCCACTATTCACTATTATCAACTAAATAACATATATCCGTTAACCATTATTAGACAACACAAAACCACTTATCAACTTACCATTCTTTATTAACTGATATCAATCATTAACTAACAATTACTAACCAACTAATTCTCATTTAACTATTCATTAATCAACCATTTAGCAACTATTCATCGTTATTAACTAGTCACCTCTTATTACCAACATCATTAATATCTAGCCTCATTAATACACAACTCCTCATTCTGACAACTAATCGACATTATAAACTTTGTTATCATTATCACTAATATTCACCTAAGATAAACCCAACATCATCATTAGCCATGTATCAACTATCAGTAGCTACCATGTTTCAACCATGCAAGACTCATTAACTAATGCATTTAATTCCTATCCATCAAGTGTTATAGTCTCCTAATAGACAACTAACTACCACATAGCTTAACCCTTAATTAAGCATAATAGTCATAAGATCGTCTTTCATCTAGAATCCCATAAGTTACCAATATAGTAACCATGAAAGTACCAAATCTATGTATGTTATCACCAGTATCCAATCAAATAAGTCATAAGCAACATACCGCATCTTCATCCGTACCATACCGGAGAGATGTGTATACCAAACATGTATATGAATCCATAAACTTTAATTGTGTCCTTTATAATGATAAATACTTCTCGAACATCCAATAATTATCATAATATGGCCCTTGGCCTAATAATATATCTGAGATAATCACATCATAATCATGGCCTTATGCCTATATACGTATTCAGAACTCATATCGACGATCATATTTATAAGCCATAGCATATCTATAATCATCTGACATATAGGAGGCATAATATCAACAAACATATCACCTCTAGTAGACATCTCATATCTACAGGTCATATATAATGGCCAAAAGGAAAATCATCTCTATAAGCCCAATAATCATGACTAAGAGAAAAAATATCTCCATAGAGAAAATATCATAATTAAGAGGAAAATGCATCTCCATGGGTCGACTATCATAACTAAGAGGAAGATGCATCTCTATGAGTCAAATATCATAATTAAGAGGAAATGCATATTTATAGGCCAAATATCATAACTAAGAGGAGTAACATCTGGGATCCCAATAACATCTCTAAAGGGCCATTGTTACATCTAAGGGAAATTAATATCTCTATATTTAATTAACCATAATCCGTTGAAAATCATCACAATTTATCAATTCCCCAAGTAAATCTCATAAATAAGGCTTATTAGTCTCAACTAGGCCTACTATCCGCAACTAAGCCCACTAGGGCTAACATAAGTCTTGGACTAAGAGGACTAGATGATCCCACTTCTAATCCTCAATCTCCAAATATAGAAAAAATACACTCAAAACTAGGCTTCTAGTTCAACTTCTAGATTTCAAGTAAGCCTTAACCAATTCTACGCAATTATGTTAATTCTACCCCAAGATACAGTTTTAAGATCACTATATTAGCCCAACTAAGGTCAATCACACTAACCATGATTCCAACACTTGGAACACATCCCAAAACTTAGAATGATAACATTTTCATACTACAAACTAATTCAGTATAGGGAGAAGGCAATAGGATTCTAAAAGGATTATAAACATACTACCTTAAGGACCAAAACCCTCATCCAATTTTACAAAAATAAATAATCATTACTAGTTTATTTATCGATAATCTATACTAAAATTCATATTCACATGCCATACATAATATACATCATCTTTGAAGAAGAGTAGTTAGAAGCCTACCTCAAGGCCGAACCGCAAAACCTCGCATCATGCACCACAAGCTCATCTTCACTTCACAATTTCCAAAATTTCATCATTCTATAAAAAACATAATATACTCATCAATACGAGTCTAATGGTACCCATATTGCACTATTATGCTTCGGATCTAAAAATGACACCAAAAATCCCAAGTAGGTCTCACGTACGGAAATTGCATTTTCGAGGTCAACTCAATGCTCATACATCACCAAGGAATCGTAACCCTCAATTAATGAGTGTAAAAAATTCAAATTTGGGGTTAAATCAATACCTAAGATAAATTGGAGTTTTGGGTCAAGAAATAAGAAATTCACCAATAAAGTAATGAAATCTTACCTTAATCCAGATGATAATCATGATAAATGATGTTTACCAAGATTTGTAGATACCCAAAAGACTAAATTTTGAGTTATTATACTCATTTAGTGTTTTAGGCTCTCAAAGATGAACAAAAATGCCCAAAATTGCGATATTGATAGACCCCTCGACGAAGAGATGCGGTATCCCCGTGACAGCATAGTCAAAACTTATTTTTGACCTTCAAAACTCATTCGAAACCCAAAATATATGATTCAATAGTGAAATTTGAGTGTAAAAACTATTTCACATCAATTGGAATCATCAAAACTTTTATCCGAGATATTTTCAACAAAAAGTGGGATCCACACCTATAGTTTCGATTTTTCAACTTTTCGATTAATAGATCGAAATGAGTTTGGGTGCATTGAAACCCAAAAAAGGTATAACCAGAATAAAATTAATATTTTAGATCTACTGGAGCAATCAAAATTTACATCCGAGATCGTTTCACTGAAGTTTTCGCTCGATGGCCATTTGGAACCAACGAAGACTTCAAAATAGGGAATTGACTCTAAAAATTAAATGAACTGCCCTGTTGATAACGCTCAATCTACAGCTCTCGTAGGAGTGTAAAGCGGTCGTTAGCAAATATAGAACCCAACTGGGTTGGGTATCGATCCCACAGAGAATAGCTTGGTCAACAAGTATGTAAAATTAATAGACTTTTGGTGCAAGTCTCGTAAGAAGGGGGGATTGTAATATGTAACCAAAACAAGAATGTAAGAACTGAAAATAGCAAAATAAAGAGAGATTGTCACGTGTGTTGTAAACAATGAGAATTGAGGCGTTGGAGTTATGTCCACCTTCTGAGGTATACGTCTCTATTGGCTATGAGTGTGTAGAGTCTTGACATGCAATTGCTTATAGAGAATTGTAGTCGATGGTAAATCCAAGCGTCTCTCGACCTAAACAAGGACTATTTCACTTTAACTCTCTCGAGCTTAAAGTGTGTCTAACGGTACGAATTCTCCAAGAGGTTAGTCCAGTTACGGCACTAGCTTTTTAATAGGAAAGGGTGTCCTACTACCTTGACATTATCTCTTTTCCAGACAAATAACCTTTCTCTCGAACAAGTTAAATGTTAGACTGGCGTTGGTCTATGCGTCTTCTTTTCTAGACAAATAACCTTTCTCTCGAACAGGTTAGATGTTAGAATGGCGTGTTCTTGTGTTTGAACCGCAAAGGATGTAGATTTAAGATGAAGAGAATAATGATATAAGCAATATACTTGTCTTGAACTCACAAGCTCATAGCAATAGATAGTAACTCATTCGGCTTCCATAACCCCAACTAAGAGGTTTAGTTACCCATGAATGCGTAGGATATCACGTTTTGCATGGTGGATGGCGTGAATAGTATGTGTTTGGCGTGTGGTTTTGGTGATTCCGTAGCAAGTAACGATTCTCTTGTTGTGGAATTTAAGAATAGAAGAGTAGATTAGAAGTGTTTGTGGTGGAAGATGAGAAAGATGGAAGAAAATTAATAGTTTAAGAATGAATTTCTTGAATGAAGGGAGGAGTTGCCTCCACTAAGGGAGGACTTCATTAAAATCTCTAGCATGATAGGGTATTTATAATACTCTTATCCTACTCCTACTATGCTAATGAAATAAATAACCAAATCCTACTAAACTAAGGAAATACTTAACCCATTTGTACTAGGTTAATGTAACATTCTCCTAATCCAAATAAACTAATGAAATACATAACCCAATTGTACTAGGTTAATGTATCATTGTCAAAATCCAGCTTTGTGTCTGTAAGTCCCCAAAGTCTTCAGAAATGCTGTTTTAGCCCGGGACAGATTTTCCATCCAGCAGTTTTGGTCCAGGTCCCCAGAGTCTTCAGAAATGCTGTTTTAGCCCGGGACAGAGTTTCCATGCAGCAGTTTTGGTCCTTAGGCGTGTAAACTCCCTTTCCTTCCTTCGTGAGCTTTCTTTTGCGTCAAGTAAGCCATAAAATGCTGTATTTTGCATCATTTATACCTGAAACTTTCCTAATCATGTTCGTTAGCTCATTTATAGGAAAAAGGACTAAAAGTGCATGAAATATATAATTTGTTCTCAAAACTAGGCTAAAATATGGGCAAAATATATTGATATAGGCGCGTAATTTCGCCTATCATCAACACCCCACACTTGAAGCTTTGTTCGTCCTCGAACAAAATATCATGTCCTTCTAAACATCAACTTAGGGTTTTTACAGCAACAACACAAAACTTTCTTCAAGACAAGCACAAAAATTATCAACAAAGAGTAGTTTTTCGATTATAAGTAGAAACAGTTTAACCTCTAGCGTAGACTAGTGATGGTGATCAAATCGCATGCAAACGTTAAGGTACAGAGAATCATATACAACTATCCAAAGCTCATCAACCATGTGTGTCTCACAATATAGTACCCATAATCACTCACAAATATAGTATATTTTTCAAACATGGGTATCAAAGTGTCCTTGCACTCACTCTCACAAAAAATTCATATGTAGCAACTAATGACCATAAGCTTGCCCTTAATGTAGTACTCTACTAAATGTCGGAATGTTAAGATTAGGATCAAGTAGGTCTTTTGATGGTTGTAATGTAGGCTAAGGGACGGGTAGGATCAGCTATTTTGGCCAGAAATAGTGACTAGGTTCCTAAGCACTTTAATACATCACATTGTATCATTGACACTTTTTTTTTTCTTTCAACCTTTCTTCTTTCCTTTTTATTCTTCCACCCTTGTTCTCCTCTTTTGTTTTTCATTTTTAAGCACAACTTACTTTTCAGCTTTCTTTTCCTTTTTCTTTTCACAACATACCTCTTATGATAGCACTTTCTTTTTCATAACACATTCAAGCACCATTACAATTTAAAGCATCATTCTTACCCAATTTCCTCTTTATGTTTGTCATATGACTTTTTCTCTTTAAAGCACTTAGGAATTTGGATCAAAATTGTGGTCTTGAAAGAAATGGATTAGGCTTACATACAGGGTTGTCAAAGAAATAGGCTAAAGGCTCAAAAGGGTTTTACTAGGATGATTTACATGGGTAGGAAAAACTGAGGGTAAACATGTATAGGTTGCCAAAGAAATGCCTAAATCATATCCTAAACTTACATTCCTTATTTTCGCTTTGCATACATACCAGGCAAGTTCTAGCATCAGCCACATACATAGAAGATACTATTAATCTCACACACACAAGGCACATGGTCGACTTGATTGGAAGTAATATAGACTCTCGACCCAACAAGTGAAGGAATTGAACCACAAAATATCACATAATGAGTCACAACTAGAGCCTAAATGTCTCAATAGTCATAATTGTAACACATACTCTTGTTATAATCTCATGCTGCCTATCAAAATAATTTCATGCGAAGCTAGAAAAATTTTACTCCTAAAAAAAATGAACTCAAATAAACAAAGTAAACAAACAAATATAGGTGCAAACAGAGAAGTATAGCATGCGATACCACCACCCCACACTTAAACGGGACACTGTCCTCAGTGGAAAATAAATACGAGGAACCTGGTTGGTCGGACTTATCCTCTATGTCTGGGGTCATACCCCTTGCATTGGAATCATCATCAGAGTCGTCATCCTTAGAAGTTCCTCATAAGTATCCCACTTAATTCCAAGCGTGAGTCGGGGTATTTGCTGCGAGGAGGGTTCTCCTTGGTCCTTGCAACTTCTCTTTTTGCCCTTTTGGGAGGTGGTAGCCTTCTCCTTGCCTTGTCTCGCTTTAGGTGCCATTGTACCTGAGACTAGAAATAGTGTTAGTTGCAGCAAAATCTCACTTGATACAATCTATAAGCAAGTACTAGGGGTACCACCCCACACTTAGTTTTGTTGCACAAATCAGCGAGGTGAACGTAGTCGATTTACTCAGATTTCGTCGACATACGTTTTAGGATTGTATTCCAACAAGAAAATCAGCATTGTATCACTTATTTGCAGCCATTGGACTACTTTCATGGTATCTATAGCAACACTACTACATAGGGGTTACTATATGGAATAGTTATTCTTACAACAATCACAACCTCTTATGTCGGTAGGCACTATAAGTCTTATCCCGATGGCCGGGATAGTCTAACATGTAAGCATCCAAACAACACTCTTAAGCAATATTCATAGCCATATCAATTCAGCAAATATCATAACAATGCTATTGAAACCAAATTCAAGTCGGAAATAAGTCAAGAATTCCCTACGTATATGTTCACTCACATGATTATGCAACAACAATTCGAACCCATGAACATCACCAACAATCTTATATGATTTAGCAATTTATAATAAGCATAGCAACGTAGTACTTACGATAAATAGGTGGAGAATAAGAGAGCACTTACTTGCTTGAAGATTGTGGAGAAGTTGTTGTGGATTGGAAGAACAAAGGAAGAAAATTTTGAGAAGATTTGGAAGGTTATGTGGCGCCTTTAGGGTGTTTTCTAATGTGGTTGTGTTGTAAAACTATGTCCCCTTTATATAGGAAGAGTATGGGTCGGGTTATGACCCATTTACAATCGGATTTGGGGACAAAATCACCCTATATGCGGCGCATATCCCTCGGCATAACACATGTATATGCGGCGCATTGTCCATGGAATAATGGGACATATGCGCCGCACATGGTATGGCATATCTAGGCATATGCGGCGCATATGGTATGGCATTTGGTCTCAGTATCTCAAATGCCATAGAATAGGCGGCGCATAGTCAAAAGCACACCTAGGAATAGGCGGCGCATAGTGTATTGCACACTAGATTCCGAGTCCTTAGGCGATAGAATAGGTTGTGCATCGTTCGTGGCCTATTTTTACCAAGGCCTAGCCTTCCTCGAAGCCTATTATGACGTGAGAAAAGGCTCAATCCATAGCCTTATGCATCACCATTCCTAACTCACCAACTTTACCATACAATGCGTCCAAATCGTCAATTGAAATCAATCTCCTCGTTGAATACTTCTTGCACCTATTTTTGCTCAAAACCAAATAAAAACGATTAGTACGATGGGTTGCCTCCCACCAAGCGCCTTAGTTTTGGTCGTGGCACGACTCTTATTTTTGGATTTTCATTTATCAAAAGCAAAAACAAGTACTAGAATGAAAGAAAGACAAAACGATAAAACGATAAAATGATAAAACGATGGGTTGCCTCCCATCTAGCGCCTTATTTATTGTCGTGGCTCGACGTAGTAGTCTCGAGTACTTAGACTTCGTCGAGATAAGTGATGGATCGTTTTCTAAAAGGATTTAGACGACAATGAGGCTTACCTGTGGGCATGCGATCTTTTTCGAGCTGGCTCATACGTTTCTCCGGAGAGTCACCAATTATATCATCAATAGTCCAACCCATAGCTCTCTTGTATCTCCTCAGAGCAGAGATGAGAGCTTCTACGTGCTGTTCACTTAAATCACCTGCTCTCTCCGGAAGTATATTTCTACTTTCCAGGAACACATACTCTAGATAATCGGGAAGCTCTTGCGATTCTAGCATTGGTGGCTCGTCAAAGGGAGTATTTGCTGTTGGTCGATTCTTGAGTTCACAATCCGGTTTCTTAGGAGTATAAGACTCTATTTCTGTTAGATCACCCATAAGTTCTTCATAATCTTCATTATCCTCATGCTCAACATTCAGTGGCGCAGCAGACAATGGCTCAACAGTAGGTTGTTTCTCTATAGATAATGCTTTCATATCCTCATAATGAACATCAGCTACAGATGACTCATTCATATCGCTGGGCTGCTTCATTGTTTTGCATATATCAAACCGTACAACTTCGTCAACCACTTTCTTGCCTTTTGCTGAAGTTTCCAGCGCCTTACCACTTCTGGTAGTGATGGCCATGCATGACCCATCATTCCTTGGGTTTTGCACAGTATCGCTAGGTAAGGTGCCGGCTTTTCTTTGGTTGAGTGCTGCTGAAAGTTGACTGAATTGCTGCTCTAGTTGCTTGATAGAAGTGGAATGAGAATCAACTAATTGCTTCATGGAGGACAAATCATCAATCACCTCCTTAACTCCTGCGCTCGTTGCTTCCACTCCTTTCAATAACTTAGCCATCATGTCTTCCATACTCCCAGAATTAGATGTGGTGGTATCACGTCTACCAGGGGGAACGTACAAACCACTCTTTTCATTATTTTTCTTCCAACTACCTTGGTCTTTGCTTCCAGATTTATCATAATAGTTCCGACCTTGGTTTCCTTGGGCATTCCCACGAAAACCCCTCTGATTGTTCAAGTAGTCGGCCTCCGCTTCAGAATCAGATTCGTCTCTTCCTTTTAGCGCTACAGCTTTTACTTTTTCGGTCTTCCCTGATAATAAGTGCTTGGTAAGAAGATCCATCTGCATTTTCATGTGAGCCATGTCTTGGTCACGATCCTCTTGTCTTAGCCTCTGCTCTGCAGTCATGCCAAAAGATAAAGTGGGGCTTGTTACCTCAGAATCCCTGGTATGCCAAGCTCTACTTTGCTTTGTCATCCGATCTAGCATATGGCTTGCCTGCACAAAGGTGAGGTCCATAAATGATCCTCCAGCCGCATTATCAACCACTGGCTTAGTCACCGAATTCAAAGCTCTGTATAATATCTCCATCAAGTGGCCATTGGTCATATGGTGATTTGGGCACCGCATGAGCTTCGTCTTGAACCTCTCCCATGTTTCGTGGAGAGCTTCAGTTGGAAGCTGTCGAAAATTTATGATCTCATCTCTCAATTGTGCTTTTTTGGATGGCGGAAAGAATCTTTCTAGGAAAGCGTCTTTCAATTGCCTCCAATGAGTAATAGAATCAGGAGTCAGCCCATTCAACCACATAGTTGCCTCCCCAGACAGAGACAATGGAAATAGACGTAATCGAATTGCATTCTGTCCAACTCCAGGATTGTCGAATGACTTGCATGTAGAAATAAAGTTGATGAGATGCATATTCGGATCATCGCCTGCTAGTCCACCAAATAATCCCTTGAGTTGCAAAAGCTGAATCATGGCGCTAGTGATATTGAACTTTGCTCCGGGTGCTAATGGCGGAAGAATAATAGCTCCGGTGGCACCAGGTCCGTCCAGATCGTCCTCATCGTCAGGATTTGTTTTCTCGCCTACGGTTATCAATATTTTGTTGATGCACTTGAGCAGCCATCCTTTCAATTTCACGTTGTGCCTCCATTGATGCACTGAATAAACCTAAAAAAAACAAAAAACAACAACTAAAAGTAAAAGTACGAGAATCTTTGACCAAAGGGTCTAGTAATTATCACGAACTTGATTGACACTAGTATTCCCCGGCAACGGCGCCAATTTTTGATAACGCTCAATCTACAGCTCTCGTAGGAGTGTAAAGCGGTCGTTAGCAAATATAGAACCCAACTGGGTTGGGTATCGATCCCACAGAGAATAGCTTGGTCAACAAGTAAGTAAAATTAATAGACTTTTGGTGCAAGTCTCGTAAGAAGGGGGGATTGTAATATGTAACCAAAACAAGAATGTAAGAACTGAAAATAGCAAAATAAAGAGAGATTGTCACGTGTGTTGTAAACAATGAGAATTGAGGCGTTGGGGTTATGTCCACCTTCTGAGGTATACGTCTCTATTGGCTATGAGTGTGTAGAGTCTTGACATGCAATTGCTTATAGAGAATTGTAGTCGATGGTAAATCCAAGCGTCTCTCGACCTAAACAAGGACTATTTCACTTTAACTCTCTCGAGCTTAAAGTGTGTCTAACGGTACGAATTCTCCAAGAGGTTAGTCCAGTTACGGCACTAGCTTTTTAATAGGAAAGGGTGTCCTACTACCTTGACATTATCTCTTTTCCAGACAAATAACCTTTCTCTCGAACAAGTTAAATGTTAGACTGGCGTTGGTCTATGCGTCTTCTTTTCTAGACAAATAACCTTTCTCTCGAACAGGTTAGATGTTAGAATGGCGTGTTCTTGTGTTTGAACCGCAAAGGATGTAGATTTAAGATGAAGAGAATAATGATATAAGCAATATACTTGTCTTGAACTCACAAGCTCATAGCAATAGATAGTAACTCATTCGGCTTCCATAACCCCAACTAAGAGGTTTAGTTACCCATGAATGCGTAGGATATCACGTTTTGCATGGTGGATGGCGTGAATAGTATGTGTTTGGCGTGTGGTTTTGGTGATTCCGTAGCAAGTAACGATTCTCTTGTTGTGGAATTTAAGAATAGAAGAGTAGATTAGAAGTGTTTGTGGTGGAAGATGAGAAAGATGGAAGAAAATTAATAGTTTAAGAATGAATTTCTTGAATGAAGGGAGGAGTTGCCTCCACTAAGGGAGGACTTCATTAAAATCTCTAGCATGATAGGGTATTTATAATACTCCTATCCTACTCCTACTATGCTAATGAAATAAATAACCAAATCCTACTAAACTAAGGAAATACTTAACCCATTTGTACTAGGTTAATGTAACATTCTCCTAATCCAAATAAACTAATGAAATACATAACCCAATTGTACTAGGTTAATGTATCATTGTCAAAATCCAGCTTTGTGTCTGTAAGTCCCCAAAGTCTTCAGAAATGCTGTTTTAGCCCGGGACAGATTTTCCATCCAGCAGTTTTGGTCCAGGTCCCCAGAGTCTTCAGAAATGCTGTTTTAGCCCGGGACAGAGTTTCCATGCAGCAGTTTTGGTCCTTAGGCGTGTAAACTCCCTTTCCTTCCTTCGTGAGCTTTCTTTTGCGTCAAGTAAGCCATAAAATGCTGTATTTTGCATCATTTATACCTGAAACTTTCCTAATCATGTTTGTTAGCTCATTTATAGGAAAAAGGACTAAAAGTGCATGAAATATATAATTTGTTCTCAAAACTAGGCTAAAATATGGGCAAAATATATTGATATAGGCGCGTAATTTCGCCTATCATCACCTGTAACCAAACTATTGATCCCAAAAAGTCATAAGTGACTTGGGAAAGCTATGGATAAGCTAAAACGGTGAAAATTAGCATAAATATGAAAAATGACCTGAAGGGTCATTACAACCTCCCAAATACCATGAAGAATTTTTTTAAGAATTAGTGAATTTGTTTCTAGTGTCAGTGGAAATAAATTATGTTCAACACAATACTCCAACCCTAAATTCATTGCTATTACTTCAGCATCAATACGTAGACTCTCCTTTATTTTCCTTGATTCATCATAAATAAACTCTTCTTCGACATTTATAATGCAGAAACCACTAGCATAAGGGCCTAGATTTACTTTACTACTCCAATCGGAATTACACTTCTATCCCCTTTTCTGGATGCTCCCATTTAACAGTGATACATATGAGAGGAAAGTACTCTTCATTAAATTCCATCATCATTGGCCATGTATCTAGAGGATATTTGCTTTTAGCCATCATCCAAATATTTCTATTGATCTCAAACACCATAGCCTTTCTTTGACATCTTTCCTCCATTTCTGATTTTGTTTCTTGTCTTCCATAATTGCCGAATAATAAAAGCTGGGACAACCTTGTACAAAGGCTTTAATTTGGCTCGATTATCTGGATTCCACTATCTCACCATAGTGTCTTTAAATTGAATAAATGGACCAGCTATTCCTGTAGCCTCCAAAAACATTCTCCACAAACTACTTGCCATTGGACATGAAAGAAACAAATGGTCAAAAGTTTTTGGAATATTATTGTTACAGAAACAACAGGTAACCACTTTAGATATTTTCATCTTGACTAGTATCTCTCCAATAGGATTTCTACCCCACCATATTGTCCATATCAGAAAAGAAATTTGGGAAGGAATTTCTCTTTTCCAAATATACATAATCATCTCCAGAGGTGTACTAGTATGCCTTAGTAAATCCCATGCACTTTTTATAGAGAACTTGCCAGAATTTATAAGCATCCACCATGGTTTGTCCCATCCCTCATTGTTATTAATCTTCCTAATCACTTGTTTCACTTGGTTGCTAACATCTTTATTCAACAATTCTGCAATAAGCTCATAATTCTAGTCCCCATGATTCATCAACTGGTTTACCTCATCGAATTTCCACTGATGTTATGACTAATAGGAAGATAGTACTACAGAGTCCAATTATCCAACCAAATATTAGGATGACCACACCTCGTTTCCCACCAAATCTCCTTATCAATACTATCTCTAGCCAACAACATGTGTTTCCATCATTGAGATCCTCCCCTCTATTCTACTACCTAAGGTCTATGTCTTTTGCAATATTTAATCCACAAAGATTTTTTGATCCTAAATTTCCACTATAACTTAGCAAACAAGTCCTTTGATACATCAAATAAAGACCTGAATCCCAATCCACCCTCACTCTTAGGTAAGCAAATATCTGACCAAGCAACCTAGTGTTTTCTCTTCCTTCCTCTTTAAAATTCCATAAGAATTTTGCAAATATTCTATGGAGATCATTGATAACACATATAAGATGAATAACAATAGACAAGAAAAATATGGATACGTTGTAAGACATGATTAATTAGGACAAACTTACTCCCAAAGGATAAGAGTTTACCTTTCCACACATTCAGATTATTCTGCACCTTTTTTTATCAAGTCAACAAAGTTCTATTTCTTTTTCTTTGCATGAATAATAGGACATCCTAAATACATCAATGGAAATTTACTCCTCTGAAAACTAGTGACTACTTCAACCTGCTGAGTAGCTTCTTAGAAACCTTGTTATGGATGTAAAATAGACCTTTTTCCTTATTAATCATTTGTCCTGACTGCAATGCATACTTCTTTAGCACTTTCATAATCAATTTCAAATATTTTTCTTCTGCTGAGGTAACAATAATGGTGTCATCTACATATGCTAAGTGATTCAAATTGTCACTCCAGGACATGCCAAAGCTCTTAAAATCCCTTTTATGAAATAACTAATTAAGAGCTCTAGAGAGAATTTCTGCTGACAAAATGAAAAGAAGAGGATACAGAGGGTCTCCTTGCTTAACACCTCTAGTGGAATGAAATAAATCATGAGTCTGTCCATTAATAAGAATAGAATACCAATAGTTAGCAAGTAGCCTCCAGATTTTATCCACAAAAAGTCTATTGAAACCCATTTTGTATAAAACAACAATTAAGAAGTCCCAACCAACTCTATCATAAGCTTTAGACATATCAAGCTTAATAAACACATTAGCAGGATCTTATCTCTATCAAATATCTGAAATAATCTCCTGAGCTAATAAAGCATTTTCTGTAACACTTCTTCCTTTCACAAAACCTGACTGATGAGGAGAAATAAGATTAGGTAAAAGATTTTCCATTCTATCATGAATAATCCTTGAGATAACCTTGTTTAAAAAATTACTTAAACTAATTGTCCTTAAGTCTGAAAATGTCCGAATGACATCTTTTTTAGGCAATAAGACCAAGTTAGTATGATTAATAGATTTAGGAAGGGTAGATCCAACAAAAAATGAATGAAAAAGGCTCAAATATGCCATTGAACTATCATAAATGACTCATTTATGCCATCGGTTAAAAGTTGAGCTCATTCATGCCATCACCGTTATAAAATCAACACATCTATACCATTACTTTTTAACGATGGTTTTCAAAAATAGCTTTGCCATGTGGCCTTTTATTAGAGGTCCAATGCATTAATTAAAATAAGCAAAAAGTCTCAAATATGCCATTGTACTATCAGAAATGGCTCATTTATGCCATCAGTTAAAAATTCAGTTCATGCCATCACTGTTATAAAATAACTCACCCATGCCATTACTTTTAATGATGAATTTTTAAAAATAGCTTTGGGACATGGTCTTTTATTAGAAGTTAATGCCATTAATTAAAAGAAATCAATATTAATTTTAAAATATTTGAAATTAGTTAGTATCAGAATTATTTATTCCAGCATATATACCATAATGATGAGAGAATTTATCCCATAAACATGGTGGGACAATTGAAATAATAAACTTCTTTTAAGCCGTTATTTTAAAATGATTTTTCAACAATGTATGCAGCCGTTATTTTAAAATAATTTTTCAACAATGTATGCTTCACTAATTCATGATGGGAGAAGTTATCCCATATACATGGAGGGATAACTGGGATAAAAGACTTCTTTCAAGTCGTTATTTGGAAATTATTTTCAATAATGTATGCTCCCCTAATTCATGATGGGAGAATGAAGAAGCTCTATTGGTATGCCTATTTATTTTTCTTGCTTGCCCTAATCGTTCATTGACTTATTTTCTTGCAACTTTGGAGCATATATTGGAGTCACTAGAATTAAAACTAATCAGTTACTATAAGATGAAATTTTTGAGGTTTCTGTTAAGTGTAATTTTTATAATGATTTAGAATCAACTAGAAATAGCCAAACGATATACATTAATCATTATTTTTTTTCTGATTAGAAAAATAGTTGTTGTAGGAAAAAAATACTTTAATGGGAGTGGGTCAGGTTATATTAACTGAATCGGATGTTTTTAATGGCTATAAGATATTTGATATTAATATTAATTTATTTTAATTAATGTCGCAGAGCTCTAATAAAAGGCCACATGGCATATTTGAGCATTTTTTATTATTTTAATTAATGAAGTGGACCTTTAATAAAAGGCCACGTGGCAAAACTATTTTTGTAAACCAAGCTTACAAATTAATGGCATGGATGTGCCAATTTTGTAACGGTGATGGCATGAATGAGCCAAACTTTTAACTGAAGGCATAAACTTTTAACTGAAGGCATAAATGAATCATTTATGATAGTTCAACGCCATATTTGAACCTTTTCCGAAAAAAGAATGAATTATTTCTATAATATCCCCACCCACTATATCCCAAAAGACTTGGTAAAAATACCAGTGAAGCCATTAGGACCACATAACTCTGACTATTCAACTCAAAGACAACTTTTCTAATCTCTTCTTCATTGGGCATAACATTATGCCTAGTATTTTCCTCATCAGTGACAGAGAGAAATAATCTGTAAGAATGAACCTTGACTAGAAATGGATTCTCTGGAGAATTGATTCTAAAAAAGTAACACTGCCTCACTTGCAATTTGGTTATCTCCTTCAGCCCAAGAGCCATCCTGCTTCCTAATTCTTCTCAGTTGCATTCTTTTCCTTATTCTTTTTACCAAACAATGAAAAAACTTAGTATTTCTATCTCCTTCAGAAAATCATTAAATATTAGACTTCTGTCTCTAGAATTCCTCTTCATAGTGGTTATACTTCTTCAATTCATCCTGGGCTTTTCGTAAGAAAATCCTATTGTCAGCTGAGGGGAATTCTTCAAACAATGCCTCCTTAATTCTCACAATTTCTTTCCTTATAATCAACTTTTTAAACACATCCCCAAATTTTTCTCTGCTCCACTTAGTCAATGCATTTTTAGTCTTCTTCGTCTTTTCTTTCAGTCTGCAAAAGCAATCAAATAAATCCTTCAGCAACACAACTTTTTCTTACCACCTATTTAAAATCATCTTTTTCTATTAAGAAATTCAAAAATCTGAAGGGTTTTATGAAATTCTGAGCATCAGCACCACAAGAGAGTAATAAAGGAGCATGATCAAACCCTATTCTGGCCAGGTGTCACATTTCAACATTATTAAACAAATCCAATAAAGCCTGATTAGTGACTATTCTATCTAGCCTCTTAAAAATGCAATCATCATCTGCCATACAGTAACACCCCAACTTAGGAAGGAGTCCCACATTGACAAAACACAGGAGGGATGCTGGGTATATAAGTAAGAAAGTCTTACTCCCTAGTAATGCATTTTAAAGCCGTGTGGGCCTAGACCCAGAGCGGATAATATCACTAGCGGGTTGAGGAGTTCAGGGATACCTCAACCTTCGTGGGTCAGGATGCTCGTCATGGCTAGGGACTCGGATCGGGTCATGACAGAATGGTATCAGAGTCGCTCATGTGTCAGCCCTATCGATGTGGGCTAGAGTTCAAACTGAGTGTAGGAAAATTCTGGTAAGGGAAGGCAAACGGGGGTGTATGTAACACCCCAACTTAGGAAGGAGTCCCACATCAGCAAAACACAGTAGGGATGCTCGATATATAAGTAAGAAAGCCTTACTCTATAGTAACATATTTTAAAGTCGTCCGGGCCTGGACCCAGAGCGGACAATATCACTAGTGGGTTGAGGAGCTCAGGGGTATCTCAGACATTCGTGGGTTGGGAGGCCCATCTCGGCTAGGGCATCCCGACCCATGAAGGTCTAAGATACCCATGAACATTCTGTCACGACCCGATCTGAGGCCCTGGCCACGATAGGCATCCCAACCTATGAAGGTCCGAGATACCCCTAAACTCCTCAACCTATCAATTCTATCATGACCCCGAGGCACTGGCTGCGATGGGCATCCTGACCTACGAAGTTCCGAGATACCCCTGAACTCCTCAACCCACTAGTGATATTGTTCGCTTTGGGTCCAGGATCGCATGGCTTTAAAATGCATTACTAGGGATTAAGGATTTATTACTTATATACCCAACATCCCTCCTGTATTTTCCCATGACCCACTAGTATGCCCGTAGTAGTCAGGGCCTCGGGTCGGGTCATGATAGAATTATATACCCAGCAGTTGCGGTCTGGGCCTCGGGCCGGGTTGTGATAGAATTATATACCCAACATCCTTCTTGTGTTTTACCAGATACCCCTGAACTACTCAGCCCACTAGTATGCCTGTCGCAGCCAGGGCCTCCGGTCGGGCTAGGGCCTCGGGTTGGGTCGGGTTGGGTCGTGATAGAATTATATACCCAGCTCCCTCTTGTGTTTTGCCAGATACCCCTGAATTCCTCAACCTACTAGTATGCCCATCGTTGCTAGGGCCTCGGGTTGGGTCATGATAGAATTATATACCCAACATCCTTTCTATGTTTTACCAATGTGGGACTCCTTCCTAAGTTGGGGTGTTATATACACCCCCCCTTATGGACTTAGCATCCTCGACCTAACCTAAGGCCCTGTCCGCAACAGGCATTCCGACCCGCGAAGGTTTGAGATACCCCTGAACTCCTCAACCCACTAGAGATATTGTACGCTCTGGGTCCAGGCCCACATGTCTTTAAAACACGTTATTAGAGAGTAAGACTTTCTTACTTATATGCCCAGTATCCCTCCTATGTTTTGCCGATGTGGGACTCCTTCCTAAGTTGGGGTTTTACACCTACCATTCCACTAAGTAAAAGGGCTTCCAGAGAAAGATTCAAAAGCTCACAGGAATTAATAAAGAAGGCAAAATCTTCAACCTCTTGAGGATAAACAGACAAACCTCCAATTTTTTATTCTTTACTTATGATAACATTAAAGTCTCCTCCCATCAATGACGGCAAAAAAATGTTACTACCAAGAGAGTATAAATCATCCCACAAACTCATCCTCTCTAAACCAGAACATTTAGAATACACCATAGTAGAGATTATCTGTTTACCATCTTCCAAAGTAAGATCCAAAGTCAACTGTTGATCAGTATCAAAAATCATCCCAACCTGAATGTGCTCTTTAATAAACACCCATATTTGCCCGTTCTGATTATAATTGACATATTTCATTCCCAGTCTCCTCTTAAACCTTTGGATATGTGTAGTATCTTGAAATGGTTCCATCAAAGCAATAAGAATGAAATTATGATATTTGTTCAACATTTGAACTCTATGAAAAGCATTTTGAGTTCTCACTGACCTTATGTTCCAAAAAGATCTTTGTATTTCATTTTACAGTAGATTTAACTCTTCTTCTTGCTAGAATTCTTGTTGGCTGATTACTACTTTCTCCTTTGTTTTTGACTTTCTTCCCCTTTCCCACTGACTGATTAGAAATTCCTGATTCTTTACAAATGTTGGACATGTTTTTAGAATTATCCCCTTCTTCCATATCTTCCAAAGCTGGTTATATCTTCTTTAGATTTTTTTCAATATGATCACTTTGCAAAAACTGATGTGAAACTACTTCATGCAAGATCTTCATAGGAGATGTATTCCTTCGAATAATAGAGGCAGATACTGGAAGCCTCTCATATCTACTTTCCTCTCTCTGCATATTTACTGGCTCTTTATCAGCTGGAATTGGATATGACATTACTTTTCCTGAGCATGCAGACATTTGAAATTGACATTCTTCTACTATTTGCAAAGGTTCCTAGTAAGTTGCTTCCTCAAGTTCCTGCGATAATATACCTTCTGGCCCTCGTTCAGTAATAGCCAACATAGTTGAAGAATCTTTTTCATGAACCTTGTGTACATCATCTTCTGCTTTCTCTTTTTGATTATCGTTTGCCTGTAGTTTTGCAACCTGGATGTCATGAAGTTGCCGCTGACATTGATTACTTTTTGAGGCTTCATTATTCCTTTATTACCAGATATTGTCTCCTGTACATTGTCATTTTGATTTGTCTGCATTATCTGTTTGTTCTGCCTAGCCATCTTTTCTTTATTGTTTACCCCTTGACTAATATTTTCCCTGCAACCACTGTCCACTTGCTTACCTCTTTGTACAGATATGTCCTCTTGCACATTTTGAACATCACCCTTTTCTTTGTGCTACAATCTTCCCCACTATTAGTATTATCATCCTCGCGATCTATATCATTCAAAACATCAAATGATTTACCAGTCTCTTCCTCCTGTTACTGCAACATCTTTATGGAAATATTAACATCACTATAAGTGAATTTTGACTCCTTTGACAAATTTTTTGTGGGATTCCATGCAAACCACCCACCATTTCTTCCTCTGAAGGCATGGGGAGGTAAATCTTTTTTCTCCTGTAGCTTCTGCTCCTCTTTAATATTTTTGAATTGTTTTTTCAATTCAGGATGAAGAGCTCTACATTCATCCTCATCACGACCTTGCAATTTACAAGTCTTACAGTACTTTGGTAAATAATCATATTGAATCTTTATTTGTTCAACTCTGGTATTTCAATCCTTGGCATTAACCACTTAAATTTCTACCAATTCAGGCAATTTGGAAAGTAAATCAACCAGCCCCTTCTCTTTCGCACAACTTGGCCTAGTCTTATTGATGGTAGCCATGTCCAACTGCAATGGTTTTCCAGCCGCTGCTGCCAATGATAATAATGATTCCTTTACCAAGAATGTTGGTAACAGGTCTAGAAAAGAAATCCAAGCTAACGCTCGAGTGGTTTCCTCTGTAGGCTTGAAGGCTGTATCATAGATGAGTGGCCTCATCTGATAAAAATCCCTCTTTTTCTAAAATGTAATACACTGTTTTAGACATGATGTTCAAAAAATCTTTCATATGGCTCAGTCTAATCAAGACATGCCTGTTGTGGAGCAATCCAATTTTGCATTCACCCTTAATGTTACATTGTTTGGGAATTTGTGAACGTAATTCCTTTAGTGAAGGCCATCCATAGGAGAATTTTCCAATAACGGTGTATTGAAGATTCTCTATATATTCATTTCATTTACCTCCTCTTCGGTCCATGTAATTCTAGGAATACTGATATGACTGCTCCTTTATGGACCTACTATAGAAGAAAATCTAGACAAGCAAGTGGAGATAAATCTAGACAAGTAAGTGGAGATAATCTTACTTAGTTTCAGATAGGATAAGATATATAAGTAGTTATCTATAGAAGTTATTAGGAGTTAACTACAATAGTAACCATCTGTCCATGTGTTATCTTTATGTTTAGTATAAATATATGTGAAACTACTTGCTAAGACTCCATTGATAGAGCTAAGAAGAGGAGAAGAATCAAAATTATAACTGCTTCAAAACTTGTTTGTTACAATCAGATTGTTGTGCCTTATATAGGCAACAAAATATCTAATAACTACCTTTCTTCTAGAACACTCTATTTGACATCTCATTGCCACTCACTAATCATTGTCTAACAACCTCTAACAACTTATACAGCTGACTTTGCAATATGCTCCTAACTAGTTGAATGCCTACTCCTATCAGTATTACACATTAGTGGAACAGGTAGTCGTATATGTTCCAAAATACTCCCCCTCAAGCTACAGGGTGCAGAACATTCAGCACACCAAGCTTGCTAAGTAAGTGGGCATGTTAAGCAAGACTTAGGCCCTTGGTAAGTAGATCAGCAAGTTGATCTATAGAGTGAACATATAGGGCCTTAATCAATCCATCCTTGATTTTGTCCCTAATGAAATGACAGTTAATCTCTATATGTTTGGTTCTCTCATGGAACACAAGGTTGTTGGCTAGTTGAATGGCTGAATTACTGTTACTATAAACTAAAATGGGGAGGTTAATAGGGACCTTAAGTTCCTAAAACAATCCATCCAGCCAAGTGAGTTCTTCAACTGCTAAAGCCATGCTTCTGTACTCAGCTTCAGAAGAACTCCTAGAAATCGTGTGTTGCTTCTTAGACATCCATGAGTGATTCACCAAAGTGAATAGCATAACCAATAACTGATCTTTTGGTGTTTGGACAGGTAGCCCAATCAAAGTCACACCAACAAGTTAAAGTATTAGCAGGTTCAGCCTTTAACCAGACACATTGGCCAACAGAAATTTTCAGGTACCTGAATACCCTAGTAGCTACTTCCCAGTGAGACTTCTTGGGATGTTTCTTGAATTGGCTAAGATTCTAGACAACAAAGTTAATGTCTGGCCTTGTAATAGTGGCATACATAAGCTTTCTAACAAGTCTTTGGTAAGAGGAAATATCAGACAATATTTCATCACCTTGTGCACCTGTTGCTTGATCATACTCAATAGAGGTGAGCCTGGTATTAGACTCTAAGGGAGTAATAGCAGGCTTAGCACCACTAAGACCTATTTTAGTAATCAACTCTAGAATATACTTTTTTTTGGTTCAGAATGATCCCTAATGTTGATTTTAAAACTTCAATACCCCAAAAATACTTGAGATCCCCTAAGTCTTTCATCTTAAACTGCTGATGCAGCTTGATTTTGGTAGCATTGATCAAGGAGGAACTACTTCCAGTGATCAGTAAATCATCAACATAAACAAGAACTATAACAGTATCATTACCTTGATGCATGGTGAATAAGTTATAATCATGTGCACTTTGGGTAAAACTAGCATCAAGTAAGGCATGAGTAATCTTAAGATTCCACTGCCTGGAGGCTTGCTTAAGACCATACAAGGATTTGATCAAATTACACACCTTGTGCTCCCCCTGTCTTCTAAATCTTTCAGGAATTTCCATGTAAACTTCCTTCTTAAGATCCCCTTGAAGGAATGCATTATGCACATCCATTTGATGAAGATTCCAACCTTTAAAATGCAGCCAGTGCAATCACACATCTGACTATAACCATCTTAGCCACTGGTGAGAAAGTTTCATGATAGTCCAACCCTTCTTGCTGGCTATATCCTTTGGCCACTAATTGAACCTCTCCACATCACTATTTTCAAGATATTTAATTTTGTATATCCACTTGGAACCAACATTATTCTTCCCTTTAGGTAGATCAATAATGACCCATGTGTTGTTAGCTTCTAAGGCTTGAACCTCTGATTTCATAGCTTCCACCCACCTTTTATCTGGTACAGCCTGTTTATAGTGCTAAGGCTCAGTTAAAGTGGAGAATTTTGATAAATAGCACTGATAAGTAGGACTCAGATTTTTATAAGACAAGTTGTTGGCTAATAGATGTTTGCATCTCTGATTTTGAGAAGTATCAACATAATTATGCATCCACACTGGTGGTTTACTTGTTCGCGCAGGTCTACTAGAAAAGGGTTAAGGTAGGGAATAGTTATCTTGACATGTTTCTTCATGAGTGGTGCCAGGTGAAGCTGCACCAGGAACTTCATCATCATAAATGCCATCCTCCTCAGTTGGAGCTCCTTCAGTAACACTCTCAATATTTGTTTCATGAAATGTTTCTTTATCTATAGGAATTAAGAAGTCAGTAATATTTTCTCCAGATGAGGAAGCTTGTGTATTTTGTGCTGGTGAGGAAGCAAAAGGAAATATATCTTTATGAAACACAACATCTCTACAAACTAATAGTTTCTTTGAGGTGATATCCAGAAGTAAATACTCCTTCTGAGATTCTGAATATCCCACTAAGACTGCAGGTTTGGCCCTTTCTGTGAACTTATCACCTCTTAGAAGGATAGTGACATAGCACAAGCATCCAAATACCCTAAGATGTGACAACTTGGGATCCTTAGAAAACATCAATTGAAATGGGCTCTTACCACTTAGAATAGAAGACGGTAACCTATTCATTAGATATACTGCAACCTTTACACATAGTCCCCAATACTTAATGGGAAAGTGAGACTAAAACTTGAGGGCTCTAGCTATGTTTAATATGTGTCTGTGCTTTCTCTCCACAAATCTATTCTATTGAGAAGTGTGAGGATGGCTGGTCTGATGTAGTATGCCTAGGGACTAGAACAATGTCTTACATTGAGAGTTGATAAATTCAGTGCCATTATCAAATCTAATGGTTTTTACCATATGCCAAACTGAGTTTTAATCATGGAAACAAATGTCTTAATGGACACTATGACCTCATACTTTAACTACAATAGGTGCACCCAAGTGTATCTACTATGGTCATCTACCATAGTCAAGAAGTAATACTTGTTGTCAAAAGTAGAAGTTTTATATGGACCCCACAAATCCATGTGTACAAGTTCAAAACATGTAGAGCATCTAGTAGTACTTAAAGGGAATGACAATCTTGTATGTTTAGCTAGTGGACACACGGAATATTTATCAACATGTTTGCATCACTAGGATTCTTTAGAATGTCTAAACACTTGAGAACCTGAGCAGTGCCATAAGATGCAACTGGAAGTGGAGACTTTTGCAATAAATCTACTTGCTTCTAATCTTGACTGGTTAGCACCTCTTGTCCAGCCACCACCTTTAAGAACATATAGTCCACCCTCTTTCCTACCAATCCCCTTCACCTTGCCATTGAAGAGGTCCTGAAAGATATAAAAAATTAGGATAAAAAGAAATAAAACATGAAAGTTCCTTGGTTATCTTTGCAATAGACAACAAATTGAGTTTGAAGTCTGGAACATGTAGTCTTTGATCACATCATCTGCAAAATTGTGAGCTTCTCCAGTGTGTGAGCTTGTCACTATAGGTGCAACTTATCCACATGCTTGGAGTCTAATTTGGTACCTCTTTTGAAAAAGTGTCTATGTGCAGACATATGATGTGTAGCACCTGAGTCTACAATCCAACTATCAAAACATGTTTTGGACAAGAAACAAGTAGTAATACCTGTCGTATTGACTTGTTTCATATCTGTTGTGTCTTTGTTCAACATAGTCATAATCTGAGTGTATTCTTCCTTAATGAATGTGTAAGGCTTGGCCTTTGGTGTGTGAGTCACTTCATGACTAGAACTATCAGCATTAACTTAACCAACTACCATAGTTGAAGCCTGAAAAACATACCTGTGATCAGTGTTTGCAAAGTTGTTACCATCATTGTTTGTGGATAGGTTGTTACTGCCAGTATATTGTGATCTGAAATTAGAGTTGTAGCCTTGTTTCTTTCTGTTCTTCCAGTCATTTGGATACACTACCAACTTATAGCAAGTTTCCTTGGTATGACCCAATAGATGGAAATAATCACACTTTCTGCCTCTATAGTTAGAGTTGCTTTGTCCAAAACCATAATTTTGATTCACTTGCATAGCAAGTGGTTTTGATCTATCATTCACAGTCATCATACATGCTGAATATTGGATTTCATCCTCTATGAGCATAGCATGAGCTTGATTGAGAGTAGGAGTTACTCCTTTGAGCAATATTTGTCTTCTAGCTTGGTTATAGGACTCATTCAGTTAAGTTGACACATATGATCTGAGTATTCCCTAGACGTAGGGCAAGCACAACTAGGATTTGGCACTAGTATATCATACTCACTCCATAAACTCTTCACTTTGGTAAAATTGGCTGAGATTGAATCTATACCTTGAGAGTGCATATTAATTTCGCAATGCAACTGTTATATAAGCATATGATTCACCTTGTCATACCTCTCCTTCAAATCCTCCCAAACTGCAAAAGCATTGGTGGCATAAATAATGCCAGATAACAGACTCTCACTCACAGTGTTCATTTCCAGGAAAGCACAATCGCATTACATATTTCCCACTGCTTATAAAGTTCCTCTCTATATGATTCCTTGCTGCAGGTACCAGTGACAAATCCAAACTTCCTCTTCCCTAAGAGAGCAATACGCATCGATCGACTCCATAAACTATAATTTTCTGAACCAGTTAACTTGATTGAAATAAGTACATCACTGGAGCTCTCAGATGCACCAATGAAAAGTGGATCACTTTGATCAATTTTAGGCTCCATGATTGATAGAATGCAGCTGTAATATAGATCAAAATTGTGAAAAAGAAGTTGAAGTAAGAGATTCAAAAAACGCAAAAAATTAGTGAAATGCGATCGAAAAACACACACTTAGTATGGAGCTCATGGCTTTGATACCATGTGTAAACACTTTGCTAAGACTCTATTGATGGAGCTAAGAAGAGGAGAAGAATCAAAAGTATAACTGCTTTAAAACTTGTTTGTTACAATCAGATTATTATGCCTTATATAGGCAACAAAATATCTAATAACTACCTTTCTTCTAGAACACTCTATTTGACAGCTCATTGCCACTCAAATACATTGTCTGACAACCCCTAACAACTTACACAACTGACTCAACAATATTCTCCTAACTAGTTGAATGCCTACTCCTATCAGTATTACACATCGGTGGAGCAGGTAGTCGTGTATGTTCCAAAATAATATATGTATCTGCAGAATTCAATAACAGAAAAGCAATATTATTAATTTGTATCTGGAGATTTATCCACTCCATATGGACATACTTATTGGTTAATGCAGTGTTTAAGATCCTTGCACTTTATTTAACCAGCAAATTTTAATTTCATTCTGTTCTTCATCTTAGTTTCTATCAAATACCTTCTACATATTTGAGCTGTTTCATAAAAATTGCTACTCCCTTATCTGATGACTGAGAAGTAGTTTCTTTCATAAGGTCTGCATATTTCACCTTTTCTATTTTGTGTTGTTGTTTTTCTGCCATACCATCATTAATCTTTAACTCAACAGTCGACTTTGACGAGTTACTAGGCAAATTATATGATTAAGTTATTGTTTTATATAAATTAGGGAACAAAGCTTTAGACGTAATAGAAAAAATCTGGCTAGCCTTAAGAAGGCTGACCAGTGGCCATGAACAATGATCAAATTAATCTGGTGTTTAGAAAGATGAGTTCATGCGAGAGAGGAAAATTACCTCCCTAGAGTTTTCTTCTAAAACATATAAATAAAGAATATTCTAAGAGTTCACTTGCAAAGTTAATAAGAAATTGTATTTTGCATCTCAAATTAATTAGTAATAGCTTCGAAAATCATTCTTGTTAGGATAATATGACTTTTTCAAAAAGATCTAAGACTAAAATTATATTTTAAATTAAACGACTAGATTTAATATTTTGGTTTACAAAATTAATCTCGATTGTATCCATCATAGCATGAAACAAAGAATTTATATGACAAGTCAAGGTAAGATGCACAAAACAAAGGCAAGACACGTACTATAATCTATAGGTTGCAGAAGAGTAGTATAAGTACCAAACACACGGTACTTAGTAGGAATTGACCACTGAGCTCAAAAGATAATTTAATCATAAATAACATGTAAAGCAAGAATATAAACTACAAACAATTATTCAGGAAACTAAATATGATAAAGCAAAAGGGAAATAAGGATAAACTTAGCCTATCCTAATAGTAAGTAGGAACTAAAGTGTGGTACTGTATCACTAGTCACTATACTATGAATGAAGGAACTTATATAATAGTATACAATTCCATGAATACATATACGACATGAAGTGACAAAGAAGAGAGATATATATAGTAATACCATACCTATATTTATCTTGACCTTGAACATTGTAACACCCCATATTTTTTTGAGCTAGAAATCAAACCGCCATAATTATGTGAGTAAGCTCTAATTCCATGGTTTATATTTAAATCCACATGTCATGATCTTTCTCCTAGTGTATGAAGTGATTATGTTCATAGAAATGGCCTAAGGTAAGTTGAGCTAATAAGCCTTCATTCATTCAAAAAAAAAAATTGGATGTTCGATCCTATGAGGTCAACTTTGAAAGTGTATAACCTTTGATGTTTGTAGAATTTTTTTGCTTAATACCTACCAAATTGTAGATAATTGAGTTTGCTTTCCAACGATACCAATTTCGCCACAATTCAATAATCGAGTCAAAAGTTATAACATTTTTCATAGGAGACAGTAAGCCACCACGATTACACCACATCGCTGTGTCCCTTCAAATGGCAATGCGGGTCATGAATTTTTGTTTTAAATTACGGAGGGAAAGTGGGGTCTTTTTCCACCTCAACCAAGATCATAAAAACATGATCAAAGGCCTCAAATGGTGCATTATTTGCCCCCATTCTCCAAAATTTCTATCAAAATTCCAAACCCTAAGCCCTTCTCTCAAGATCAAGAATCAGATTCTTAAGCTCATGATTTCAAGAAAAGGATCAAGATCCGGGTTTCATCTTTTGAATCTTATAATCTAAGGTACGCGGGGTTTTCCTAAAATCTTATGGGCATAGAAATCATGATTTAAAAAAAATGGGCTTTGGATTTATGAATACATTCATGTTTTAGAAGCCTTAATGATATAATTTTGGTCTTTAGGCCTTTCCGAAAAATTGATTCAAAACTATATATATGTAATTATGTGTTTTAAGGTTGATAATTTAATTTAGATCATGACTCATGTAAAATTCCTCTTTTGTTATGATTTTCCTGTACTTATCATATGCTATGGACTATTTTGAATGCATCTTGAAAAGCATGATATGGGATGTCTTGATTAATGTTATGATTTAGATTATGGTTTTAATTTCAAAAGAGAGGGATTTTTATGTTGACAAATGTTGAATATAAATACATAATGAGAAGAGTTGCATGGTTTGTTAAAGATTACATGACCACCTCATGTTCATTGAAAGGATGAGAATTTTTGCATAGTATTGACTTGTGTTTTTGGAATATGAAATCTCTTACACTATATGTATGCTTGGGTGGTTTGAACTGTGTTTTAATGAAAAATCATGCTTGATATTATATGGATCAGAAAACATGGCTTGCAAGTCTTGGTATGATGATACCAAATCAGACAATTCCATAACAGACACAGACTAATATAGAAAATAGACTTTATCAGACTTTCAAGATTTAGAATTTAGAATGATACATGTTCAAAAAAGGCTAAAAATAGGCATAAAGAGATGTTAGGTGGTTCCCCGAAGAAGGCACGAGTTCAGACAAATCATTGCCCAAAATTGTGATTTATCGATCCAGGTATATTATTATACGCTGGCCTAGTGCCCTGTGGCGTATCAGACTCAAACACTCCAACCCTTGCGGCACACTTGGGTTGGGGGTTTTCCCGCTGAGTCAATGCATATTCCATATAGCCTGTGAAATATCAGACTTGTAGGGGAGTGCCACCTAACTCAAAAGTAATACAAAGATCAGAAACTGCATTGACAGAAAGGTTTTATGATTATAAAAAATGCTCATGTGTTTTAAATTTATATCATACATGATGTTTTATGACTATCTCTCAACTATTTTATTTATATAAAAGCATTATTTTGGATTGCTCTGCGTACTAGTACATCTGTATTGACCCCCCTACCTTCCAGGTCCTGAGGCACAATCTAGGGGTCTTGATAAGCCGTAGATTTCTTTAGGAAGAAGTTCAGAGTCCATGTAACATCTCACAACCTTTCTTTGTGAGATCCTTCAAGGGAAATTTTGTCTTTTTATTTTGACATTTTCCCAATTAATTAAAAACTCTTTTTATTCATTGGATCCAAAAATTTATTTGCAAATACGTTACTTTTTTTGTTTCCAGAAAATAACAAGTTGCTTTTATTTCCCTACAAATAAATATCTTTTGTAGCCCATCATTTTTATTTCATGACATAATATCACCTCCCAACAATCTTAATCTCTCTCTCAAACTCAACTTCTAAGAAGCTCCATAGGTTGGCTCAAGTGATCAAGATTATCCTTGCGATCTAAATTTATTTAAATATTTTGAGGTATGTAAAATTGTCTCTTCCTTACTTTCCTGGATGTTCTCTTTAATGTTTGGTAACCTGCTTCTCTCTACATGGTCTGGTATTGTTAACTTGGTGCGTGGATTAGGAACTTGGTGTTTGTATATATTAAACAATTTTCCCTTGTTGCCTAAGTTGTTTTGTGAAGTTCTAAAAAACTTGAGTCTGGCAGTAGAGTCGAAGGCATCCCTGCAAAACCGACATTCTGTAATTGCTACAATTTCAAAGGTCCTTAATTATCACAAACTAACTATCTTGGTGCTAACGGATTTTGTCTTATGTTGGGTCTCTCTCTAATGTATGTGCAATCTATTTAAGGCTATTGAACTAATAAATATTGACTTTAGTTTCCTTTTTTTTCATTTTATGTCGTAAACTTGTGATATGATGTTTGGTTGACGCTCTACAGTAAACTATGTTGGCTTATTGTTCTTGCCTGTGATATGTGCATGTTGGTTATAGTGGTCCAATTAGGATTAATGTTTTCAAGCATGATTCCCTTTGTAAATGTGTTTTAGTTGATTATCACAAAGTTGCGAAGCACTCATTGTAGCTTCAGCAGTTACAACGATGCTTCAAGGATTTTCCCAGACTTATAGTTAGAATCCTATTTAATACTTAAGAATTATTTCTGGACAGATTTAGTTATCCCAGCGATTACAACATGTATAAATTACCATCTTTCCAGTTAACCCCTAAACATAATCTCTCAAAAGTTCTGGAAATCGTATTGATGAATTCTTTACAGAATGTTTTTAGCTATTCTAAATGTTATGAAAAGGTATCAATCTCATAAATACAGAATAATTAAATTCCCAACTTGAGGCCAAAAAGGGGAAAATTATCTACATGAGCCTAAAAAGGCTAAATCACGAGAATGGGCCTAATATGGCCAACACTTTGAATATAAAAATCTCATGAGCAAAAGGGAGTTAGTTAGCTGACCGTGAAGGCACAAGTTTAAAAAAAAACAAATTCCCGAAACTATGTTTGCTGACATAGGATAGAGATTATTCTGTAAATCAGATGACTCTCTTTTTTTGCATGTGTCCCGAAAAGGGGCTAACCATGGTTACTTGCTAGCAAATCATGTCATGTCACGTCCTATGCCCGGCAAGGTATAGGATGGCTTAGCTGATCGGGCCGAGATCAGACTCCTTGTGCTCGCATGATGGTTTATGATGGTTCACTACTTTCTCCCACAAATAATCAAAGGAAATAAATTTACCTTAGTCAATTATATGTTCAGTTTATGTTCTTGTTCCCTTCCGGTTTTCTCCACTTACTTTTAATTTGAATTTTTTTGTCATTTATTGTCTCTTGCTATACTATCCTCTTGAAATAATTTTACATACCAATACATTCCACGTATTGACCTCCTTTGGTACTATCTCATTTCATGATGTAGATTCTAGCACTCAAGTTGGCGGTCAGGCATCTCATTAGGATCTCTATCTTCTGCTATTGGTGAGCCTCTTTCCCACTAGGAGGACAAAATGAGATATGATATTATTATTATATATTTTCTTCCCTTTCAGTATTGGTAATTATTAGAGGCTTCGCAGGCTAGCGTAGTTGTCAAGAAAACTTTGTAATTTCCACTCTTCATTTATCATAACTATTGGTGTTGTTGGACATAACGCGGTATTAATAAACTTGGGTGAAGTTTTATCTCTTGAGAAAATCATAATTGAATTCTATATTACTTCTGCTTTATCCATTTGCATTAGAAGTATACTCGGGTGATATGCCAGAACATTCGCTCGTACTATCTATAGTATTGGGTGCGTTCCACGTCTAGGGCCCCGGCCCGGGTTGTGACAAACTTGGTATCAAAGTCCAAAGTTCAAGTATCCTAGGGTATCTGTGAAGTCGTGTCTAGTAGTATTCTTTTATGGGTGTGAAGCATGCCACACTTATAATTAGAAGGCTACAGGGCATTTAAGAGATATTTTCCATTCTTTCATACTCTAGTTCATTCGGTAAAGTTCAACTCTATGGAGTTATTTTAATTCCTGCTTGTCGTTTGTTTTCGATCATGCCGCCAAAAAATCCTGCCAGCCAGAGGGCCACTAGTAATACTGGGGCTTCCTCTGGTGCCAACACTAACAATATGCCCTCGACTCATGTGATGCATACCAGACATGGAGCTCTTACTCCTGGGCAGAATATTACTATTGATGCACCTCCTGTGGCACCTACTCCAGTAAGGAGACCCATGACATCCTCTATATAGCCTCCTCTCACTGAGCTACCAATGAAGAATTTAGATAGGCTATTCAGATGCTCACGCAGCTTGTAGCATCTCAGTCCAGTCGTTCGGGTCCTACCAGCTCTAATTCTCATGACTCTTCTAATATTTCTAGGATCCAAGTATTCCTCAAGATGAATCCACCTACTTTCATAGGATCCAAGGTCGACGAGGATCCCCAAAATTTTATTGATGAAGTTGAAAAGATCTTAAGGGTTATGCATGCTAGTGACACCGAGGGAGTTGAGTTTGTATCCTACCAGTTGAAGGATGTTGCTAGTATATGGTATAATCAGTGGAAGCTTGTTCGTGGTGAAAATGCACCTCCTGCTGTCTGGGATGATTTTATGGATTCTTTCCTTGACCATTTCTTTCCACAAGAGCTAAGGGAGGCCAAGGTACAGGAGTTTGTGAATTTAAAATAGGAAAAGATGAGAGTGAAGGAGTATGGTCTCAAGTTCACTAAATTGTCTCGATATGCTCCAGAGTTGGTATCTATAATGAGTGCTAAGATGCTGAAGTTTGTGTCTGGACTTGCAAAATATGTACGAAAAAAGTGCAAAGCAGCATTTTTAATTAGTGATATGGATATTTCTAGGTTGATAGTGTTTGCTCAACAGGTTGAGGAGGAAAAACAAAGAGATTGGGAGGAATTTTAGAATAAGAGAGCCAAGTCAATAGGTAATGAGTCTACTCAACAACGCTTAGGAAATAGAAAAAAAGATTTCTTTCATAAGAGGTCATCTAGACCTGCCCCGTCTTCTGCTAGTGCACCTACACCAAGGCCTAGGATCGACCAGCATGTTCAGACAAATCAAAATTTTAGGGTTCAAGGTTCTCACTCACAGAAAGGGGGAAGTCAGTGGGTCCCATCATATCCTACTTGTACTATTTATGGAAAGAATCACCTAGGCGAGTGTCGTCACGGCAAAGGTATATGCTATGGGTGTGGTCCGCGGGTTTATATGTAAAAGGATTATCCATCATCAAAGAAATTTAATGGTGGAAATAGACCCCAATCTTCTACTTCAGTTCCTGTAGCAGGTCAGAGCACTACTCTAGGGACCGATAGAGTTAAGAATCGTCTGTATGCTTTGGGAAATTTCCATGATTTGGAGGCTTCTCCTAATGTGGTTACTGGTATGTTGAAAGTCTTTTCTCATGATGTTTATGTGATACTTGATCCAGGTGTTTCCTTGTCCTTTGTGACCCCATATATAGCTATGAAGTTTGGAGTTTTCCCCGAATAAATCCTAGAGCCATTTTCTATTTCCACTCCTGTTGGCGAGTCTATTATTGCTAGACGAGTTTATAGAGATTGTGTAGTTACCGTCCTTCATAAAGACACCACAGACGACTTATTTGAGTTGGAAATGGTGGACTTTGATGTTATATTGGGTATGGACTGGTTGTATTCATGTTATGCTTCCATTGATTATAGAACGAGGGTGGTCAAGTTTCAGTTTCCCAATAAACCACCCTTGAATGGGAAGTTAGTCCTGTCATGCCTAAAGGGAAGTTCATTTCATATCTTAAGGCACAAAAAATGATATCCAAGGGCTGTATTTACCACCTTTTCCAAGTCAAAGATTGTAAGTCAAAAATACCTTCACTCCAGTCTGTTCCTGTTGTTAATGAGTATTCAAAAGTTTTTCCTGACGATCTTCCTAGAGTTTCTCCCGATAGGGAAATAGATTTGGGATTGATTTTCTTCCTAACACTCTGCCCATCTCTATTCTACCATATAGAATGGCTGCTGCAGAGTTAAGAGAGTTGAAAGAGCAGTTGAAAGATCTCCTTGATAAAGGTTTTATAAGGCCTAGTATTTCTCCTTAGGGTGCTCCAGTCTTGTTTGTGCGTAAGAAAGATGGTTCACTTCGGATGTGCATCAATTATCGCCAGATGAATAAAGCTACTATAAGGAATAAGTACCCCCTTAATAGAATATATGACTTATTCGATCAGCTACAGGGTGCCAAGTATTTTTCTAAAATAGATCTCAAATCTGGTTACCATCAGTTAAAAATTAGAGAATGTGATATTCCGAAGACAACTTTCCAAACCTGATATGGTCAGTTTGAATTTTTAGTCATGTTCTTTGGTTTGACTAACGCTCCTACTATTTTTATGGACCTTATGAATAGGGTGTTTAAATTGTATTTGGATATGTTCGTAATTGTCTTCATTGATGATATTTTGGTCTACTCTCAAAGTAAGGAGGAGCATGCTAATCATCTCAGGATTATTCTTCAAATACTTAAGGACCGTGAGCTGTATGCTAAATTCCCTAAGTGTGAATTTTGGTTGGATTCAGTAGCATTTTTGGGCCATATTATTTCTGGGGAAGGCATTCAGGTTGATTCTCAAAAGATTGAGGCAGTGAAAATTGGCACATACCTACTACACCTTCTAAAATTAGAAGCTTTATGGGTCTAGCTAGTTACTATAGGAGATTTGTGGAGGGATTTTCCTCCATTACCTCTCCTTTAACTAGATTGACTCAGAAAATTGTCAAGTTTCAATGGTCGGAGGCATGTGAGAAGAGTTTTCAAGAGCTAAAAGATAGATTGACTTTCGCCCCAGTGTTGACTTTACCAAAGGTAAATGAAGGCTTCATGGTTTATTATGATGCTTCATGGGTTGGTATTGGTTGTGTATTGATGCAACATGGTAAGGTTATAGCCTATGTATCGAGGAAGGTTAAAAAAATGAGAGGAATTACCCCACCCATGATCTTGAATTAGCAGCTGTGGTCTTTGCTCTGAAGATTTGGCATCACTATCTTTACGGGGTAATGTTGATATTTTCACTGATCATAAAAGCCTCCAATATGTTTTCAGTCAGAAGGAGTTGAATATCAGGCAAAGGAGGTGGCTTGAGATACTCAAGGATTATGATTTAAGTTTGCTCTATCATCCTGGTAAGGCAAACGTGGTTGCAGATGGTCTTAGTAGATTGTCTACGGGGATTCTTGCACATGTGGAGGAAGAGAAGAAAGGACTCACAAAAGATATTCATTGTCTTGCTATTTTAGGAGTCCGACTCCTAGACTCTAGGGATGGTGGAGTGGTTGCATAGAATATGTCAGAATCATCCCTGGTGTCAGAAGTTAAAGAAGAGTAGAATAATGGTCCATTCTTTTGCAATTGAAGGAAGATGTTCTACAACAAAACATTATGGCTTTTGAGCAAGGGGAGATGGTGTCTTGAGGTACCAGGGAAATCTTTGTGTCCCAGATGTTGATGGATTATCAGAAACGATCATGGCAGAAGTACATTCTTCCAGGTACTCCATTCACCCGGGCTCTACCAAAATGTATCATGATTTGAGGGAAATTTACTGGTGGAACAACATGAAGCAAAATATTGTTGACTTTGTACTCAAGTTCCCAAATTGTCAGTAGGCTAAGGTTGAGCATAAAAAACCTGGTGGATTTGCTCATGATATAGCTCTTCCAGTATGGAAGTGGGATATCATAAATATGGATTTTATGACTAGGTTACCACGTTCTCGGGATCAACACGACTCAATTTGGATGATTATGGATCGGATGACTAAGTCTGCTCATTTCTTGCCTGTTAAGACGACATACTTAGGTGAAGATTATGCCCGATTATATATTTGAGAAATTTTTAGGTTGCACGAAACCCATGTCTATCATTTCAGACAGAGGCCTTGGAGGTCCTTCCAGAGAGGTTTGGGTACGCAGGTGAACTTTGGTACTACTTTTCACCCTCTGACCGATGGTTAAGCGGAACACAATATTCAGACGCTAGAAGATATGTTGAGGGCGTGTGTGCTTGACTTCAAAGGAAATTGGGAGGAGGACCTACCTCTTATTGAGTTTGCATACAATAATAGTTACCACTCAAGTATTCGGATGGCTCATTTCGAAGCTCTATGTGGGCGAAGATGTAGATCTCCTATTGGGTTGTTTGAGGTTGGTGAAACTAAGTTCTTAGGCCCAGATTTGGTTTATCAAGCTGTCGAGAAGGTTAAGGCTATTCAAGAGAGGTTGAAAACTGCTCAAAGTTGCCAAAAATCCTACTCAGATAGGAGGCATAGAGACTTGGAGTTTGAGGTAAATAATTGTGTATTCTTGAAGGTTTCACCAATGAAGGGTGTCATGTGTTTTGGAAAGAAGGGAAAACTTAGTCCCCATTATATTGGTCCTTACCAGATTTTGAGAAAAGTTGGAAAGGTTGCCTATGAGTTAGATTTGCCTGTGAAACTGGGCTCGGTCCATCCAGTATTTCATGTATCCTTACTTAGGAAGTGTGTGGGTGACCCTACTTTTATAGTCCAGACGGAAAGTGTTGGTATAAAAGATTCATTGAAATATGAAGAAGTTCCCATTGAGATATTGGATCGTCAAGTTTGCAAGTTGAGAAAAAAAGAAAATTATTTCGGTAAAGGTCTTGTGGAGAAATCAAAAGTTTGGGGAAGCTACATGGGATTCAGAGGAAGATATGAAGGCATCAACTATTCACTTCTCAAGAGGAAGGAAATGAAGGTAATAATGCAAATCCTTACTCATGATATTACATAAATTCTTGCTTTTCGCTTTTTAAAATCAAGCCATATGGGATGCCTATCTTAAATCGTGCTTATGTCCAGTGCCGTTTGTTCATAATTCGCGTTTATAATTTGTCTTTCTGAGTTTCTCTTTGGAGTTTCTGAGTTATGGTGGGAAATATAGTCATAAGTAAAGTTCATTAGTAGAAGTTTCATCCCCTAATTCTATGCATTGAGTTTTATATGAATATATAACCTTCATTCGAGGACGAATGATCCAAGGGGGGAGATATTGTAACATCTCACAGCCTTTCTTTGTGAGATCCTTGGGAAATTTTGTCTTTATGTTTTGACATTATCCCAATTAATTAAAAACTCTTTATATTCATTGGATCTAGAAATTTACTTGCAAATATGTTACTTTTTTTGTTTCCAGCAAATGACACGTTACTTTTATTTCCCTGAAAATAAATATCTTTTATAGCCCATCAATTTTATGTGTTTAGCTGTCTCTTTATTTTCCTCAGTTTCTTGTATTAAACCCCCCTCTTCGTCCACCAGTTTCATGACTTAATAGCACCTCCCAACAGTCCTAATCTCTCTCTCAAACTCAACTTCTAAGAAGCTCCATAGGTTGGCTCAAGTGATAAAGCATATCCTTGCGATCTAAAGTTATTTAAACATTTTGAGGTATGTAAAATTGTCTCTTCCTTACTTTCCTGGATGTTCTCTTTAATGTTTTGTAACCTGATTCCCTCCACATGGTCTAGTACTGTTAACTTGGTGCGTGGATTAGGAAATTGCTGTTAGTATATATTAAAGAATTTCCCCTGGTTGCCTAAGTTGTTTTGTGAAGTTCTGAAAAACTTGAGTCTGGCAGTAGAGTCAAAGCCCATGTTAGGCATCCCTGCAAAACCGAGTTTCTGTAATTGCTACAATTTCAAAGGTCTTTAATTATCGCAAACTAACTATCTTGGTGCTAACGGATTTTGTCTTATGTTGGGTCTCTCTCTAATGTATGTGCAATCTATTTAAGGCTACTGAACTAATAAATATTGACTTTAGGTTGCCCTGTTTTCATTTTATGTCGTAGACTGGTGATATGATATTTGGTTGACACTCTACAGTAAACTATGTTGGCTTATTGTTCTTGCTTGTGATATGTGCATGTTGGTTATAGTGGTCTAATTAGTATTAATGTTTGAAAGCATGATTCCCTTTGTAAATGTGTTTTAGTTGATTATCACGAAGTTGCGAAGCACGCATTATAGCTTCAGAAGTTACAACGATACTTCAAGGATTTTCCCAGACTTATAGTTAGAATCCTATTTAATACTTAAGAATTATTTCTGGACAGATTTAGTTATCCCAGCGATTACACCATGTATAAATCACCATCTTTCCAGTAAAACCCTAAACATAATCTATCAAAAGTTATGGAAATCGTGTTGATGAATCCTTAACAGAATGTTTTTAGCTATTCTAAATGTTATGAAAAGGTATCAATCTCATAAATACAGAATAATTGAATTCCTAACTTGAGGCAAAAAAGGGGCAAATTATGTACATGAGCCTAAAAAGGCTAAATCACGAGCATGGGACTAATATGGCCAACACTTTGAATATAAAAATCTCATGAGCAAAAGGGAGTTAGTTAGCTGACCGTGAAGGCATAGGTTTAAAAAAAAGCAAATTCTCGAAACTATGTTTGCTGACATAGGATAGAGATTATTTTGTAAATCAGATGACTCTTTTTTTTTTGCATGTGTCCCGAAAAGGGGCTAACCATGGTTACTTGCTAGCAAATCATGTCATGTCACGTCCTATGCCCAGAAAGGTATAGGAAAGCTTAGCTGATGAGGCCGAGATCAGACTCCATGCACTCACATGGTGGTTTATGACAGTTCACTACCTTCTCCCACAAATAATCAAAGGTAATAAATTTACCTTGGTCAATTATATGCTCAGTTTATATTCTTGTTCCTTTCCAGTTGTTTCCATTTACTTTTAATTTGAATTTTTTTGTCATTTATTGTCTCTTGGTATACTATCCTCTTGAAATAATTTTACATACCAATACATTCCACGTATTGACCGCCTTTGACGCTATATCGTTTGATGATGTAGATTCTAGCGCTCAAGTTCGCGGTCAGGTATCTCATTAGGATCTCTATATTCTGCTATTGGTGAGCCTCTTTCCCACCAGGAGGACGAACGAAATATGATGATTATTATTATATATTTTCTTCCCTTTCAGTATTGGTAATTATTAAAGGCTTCACAAGCTAGCGTAATTGTCAAGCAAACTTTGTAATTTCCATTCTTCATTTATCATAACTATTGGTGTTGTTGGACATAATGCGGTGTTAAGAAACTTGGGTGAAGTTTTATCTCTTGATAAAATCATAATTGAATTGTATATTACTTCCGCTTTATTCATTTGCATTAGAAGTATGCTCGGGTGATATGCCAGAATATTTGCTCGTACTATCTATAGTATCGGGTGCGTGCCACGTTGTCACGACCCAAACCAGGGCCTGGCTGTGACGAGAATTTTGAACCATTGAGGCCCGAAACACCCCTATCTGTCTGTTAATCATGCACCTAATTCATATGATCAAAGAAATGCGGAAAAACACAATAATTCGGAAACATGGTCATAAATATGAAAAGAGACAATAATGGGGAGATAAGGTTCCCTCAACACCAATTAACCTCTAAACAACTTTCTGCAAAAATCTCTAACAAATGACTGAAATAATGTCTATCTGAAAACTGGGACCAGGCCCCCAGTAGACCCTAAAACTGAATATAAGATAAAAGGTCTGCAGGACATAAGACCTTTCGAAACATAGAAGGCTCACCACTTGTCTCTATAGCTCTGTCTAAAAGTTCTATTGATTCTCTTGACCCCTAGACTGGGCCTCTGAACCTGAGAGGTTGGAGAGGGGAGGGGGTCAGCAAAAAAGTACTGACACGCAGAGATATCAAAACAAAACATAATGTTTTTACAAAGTATAGTTGAGAGCCATTATAAAGCAATTTCGTATCAAATCATTTGAAAACATATGGGTGTAATGCAATAGTTTCTCAACAACAATGAAATGTAACTGAGCTAGGTGGAATACCCTACATAATTTAAACCAACTGTCAAACCCCGGTTGCCTCTGAGATTAGAGTATACGTGAGGGGAAGACACACAAGATCACACAGCATGGTGTCTCGACCCAATGGTAGTGCCCAAGATCACTTAGCCCGGGATCCTACCTATAGTTCCAATTTGGGAAAGACATGAAGTCAAGTACACAATATCACTTAGCCTGGTACCAATGTTCTGTGTCGGCAAACACGTTTTTCCAGTGATGAGCCCTTATGTCTCAAACGCCTTCTTCGGGCATCCACCTTTCTCATGTAAAATCAATGCATTCAAATTTCATCTTATTCAATCACATATCATATTCTGTAGGGTATCATCATACCCAACTTTCAAGTCATCAATATCATATCCACATATGCATAATCATGTAAAAACCAAGGTGCTTCATCATTTACAAGTTGTGAACAATATTTATTTCAAATTCATGCTCTCTTTTGTTGATCACAATATAATATGGAGCATCGAAACATTATCATTGGAATTTGAAAATAATTTATCATTCATATTTATCAAACATTCATGGAAAATCTGAAATCACATATGCATGGTTTCAACCATTGAAGTATATAGGCAAACAATTCCCATGACATAAAGAAAGATGACTTAGAAATCATATTGAAAACAAGATTTTAGCATTTGATTGAAAACCCCCATTTAAAAGCATGTATGTTCATAAAAACTACACCCATGAGATTTTTGGATAACCCCACGTACCTCTATTTCCAAGGATAATAGATGTTTCTTGAAGCTTGTGGATTGGTGATTCCGAATATGTAATTATCTTTGAAAACCTACGGTTAAATCTTAAACTATTTGGGTTTTTATTTTGAAACCCTAAGGAGAATCTTGAGCACTTTTAATGAAACAATATGTATTTTGGGATCTTTGGAACTAAATCTCGTGTTTTAGGGCTAAGTAAGGGTGGAAAAGGACCACTTTGTCCCCAACACGGAGTGTTTAAGTCACTAGATTTCTTTACATAGGCGCCGCCCATCCCATTGCCTATGTTCACATAGGAACCGCCTAGGATATCACCTATGTTTACATAGGAACCGCTTAGGCTATCGCCTATGTTTACATAGGCGTCTCCTAGGCTATTGCCTATCCTTCCCAGTGGCCATGGGCGATTGGTTAGGCGACGCTTATCACTTTGAAAGACCATAACTTCTTGCTCGGGTGTCGGATTTTAGCCAATTGGTATCGTTGGAAAGCTAACTTGAATTCCTATCATTTGACACATGGTAGGCTTCCTAATTCGACATATACAGAGAGTTATGGTCGATGAAAGATGACACACTTTACAACATCCACTAAAACTTAGTCGATCGAAATAGTTTCATCTCGTCCTTAAGTTGAAGGACCTCTATAGTCTAAGTTCAAGGTTGAGTGGATTTCACATGCTACACGATAATTAACATGCCATATTGTCATAGGATTTTATGGATTTGGGATTAACAACACATCAAAATCATGGTCTATATTGTATCCTGAATTGCGGGGCGTTACATTATCCCCCCTTAGGATCATTCATCCCCGAATAATGATGCGGGACATAGACAGACACGATTTCAAGCATAATAAAAGACTAGGAAAGATAAGATAGGAATAGTACCTTCTGTCTCCTCCTCCATTGAAGCAAAGAAATTGGGATATCTAATTCTCATGTCATCTTCTGACTCCCAAGTTGCTTCTTCGACTTTTTGATTCCTCCATAGTACCTTTACTGAGGCTATCTCTTTGCTCCTCATCTTTCGAACTTGGGGATCTAAAATTTCAATGGGACCTTCTTCGTAATACAAAGAGTCTGTCACTTTGATACCCTCTACTAGCAATACCATAGAATGATCTCTAATGCATTTCTTTAACTTGGATACATGGACCGGTTGAACGGAACCCAAACTTGCAGGAAATTGTAACTCATATGCAACTGTACCAATTTTATTCAAAATCTGATATGGCCCTACATAATGAGGGCTCAATTTACCCCTTTTTCCAAACCGCATAACTCCTTTCATAGGACAAACCTTGAGAAACACCCAATCACCAATTTCAACCTCTAGTTCTTTTTTTTGAACATCGGCATAGGACTTCTGATTACTCTGAGCAGTCTTGAGTCGTTCTCTTATGATCTTCACTTTCTCCATCGCTTGATGAGCAAGATCAGGCCCATACAAATGAGTCTCACCCACTTCATACCATCCTATCGAAGACCTACATCTCCTCCCATACAAAGCCTCAAAAGGGGCCATCTTGATGCTGGCGTGGTAACTATTACTGTAAGCGAATTCAACCAGTGACAGGTGATCTACCCAACTACCTTTGAAATCAATGATGCATGCCCTCAACATATCTTTGAGGATCTAAATAGTATGCTCAGCTTGCCATCCGTCTGAGGGTGGAAATATGTGCTCAAATTCACAAGTGTACCTAAATCCTTCTGAAAGGATCTCCAAAACTGAGATGAAAACTGCGTACCTCTATCGGATATAATGGACACTGGTGCCCCATGCAATCGAATTATCTCCTCAATGTAAATATTAGCATAAACTTCTTCCGAATAATTAATCCTTATAGGCAAAAAGTGGGCTGACTTGGTCAACCAATCTACAATCACCCATATAGAATCATACTGGTTTCAGGATCTCGGAAGTCCTATAATGAAGTCCATGTTTATTATCTCCCACTTCCATAAAGGCAGGGCTATCTCTTGGGAAGTACCACCTGGCCTCATGTGTTCTACCTTCACTTGTTGACAGTTCAAACACTTGGACACAAAATCAGCTACATCATGTTTCATGTTATTCCACCAATACAAGGTTTCCAGATCATGGTACATCTTAGTAGAGCCTAGTTGAATGACATACCTCGAAGTGTATGCCTTATTAAGGATTCTTTCCTATAGCCCATCGACATTTGGAATGCACAACCTTCCCTAAAATCTTAGAATATCATCGCCACCAATTTCAAATGTCATAACCTTTTGTTGGCCCACATCTTTCTTGATTTGCATCAAGATGGGATCTTCAAACTGCTTCTCCTTAACTTCAGTACAAAGAGATGACTTATCCAACTCATAAACAATCACCCCTCCATCTTCAAAATCTAAGAGTCGGACTCCTAGATTTGCAAGGCGGTGAATATCCTTCACCATCTCTTTTTTATTTCTTCTACATGAGAAAGGCTGCCCATAGACAACCTGCTAAAGGCGTCGGCTACAACATTTTCTTTGCCCGAATGGTAATGCAAACTCCTATCATAGTCTTTCAAAAGCTCCATCCAATGCCTCTGCCTGAGGTTCAATTGCTTATGTGAGAAAACATACTGTAAACTCTTATGGTTAGTATAAATATCAACATGCACTCCATAGAGATAGTGCCTCCAGATTCTAAGTGCAAACACCACGGCTGCTAACTCCAAGTCATGAGTGGGGTAATTGTGCTCATGTGCCTTTAACTGCCTAGATGTATAAGCTATCACCTTATCAGGCTGCATCAATACACAACCAAGTTTCATACCGAACACATCACAATACACCATAAAATCATCTACACTCTCGGGAAGGGTCAAAACAGGAGCAGTAGTCAGCTTGTCCTTTAATTTCTCAAAAATGTTTTCACACAAGTTAGACCACACAAACTTCATCTTTTTTTTGAGTCAGTTTAGTAAGCGGAGCAGCTATGGAAGAAAAACTCTATACGAACCTTTTGTAATACCCTGCCAAACCCAAGAGCTCCGAATATCGGTTAGAGTCGTGGGTCTGAGCCATTTTCTCACTGCTTCAATGTTTTGGGGATCCACTCTTATCCCGTCACTGGACATAATATGCCCCAGGATGGCAATAGCATCTAACCAGAATTCACACTTAGAAAATTTGGCATACAACTGATGATTCTTAAGGGTCTGAAGGATAATTCGGAGGTGATTAGCATGATCCACTTTGCTCTTAGAAAAGGTCAGAATATCATCAATAAATACAATGACGAACAAGTCAAGAAACTGATGGAACACTCTATTCATAAGATCCATGAAGGCTGCAGGGGTTTTAGTCAAACCGAAGGACATGACTAAAAATATGTAGTGACCATATCGGGTTTGGAAGGCTGTCTTGGGTATGTATGACTCCCTAAATTTCAATTGATGATAACCCGAGCGAAGGTGTATTTTTGAAAGCACTTGGCACCCTAAGGCTGGTAAAAAAGGTCGTCAATCCTAGGAATTGGATATTTATTTTTAATCGTGACCTTATTCAGCTGACGGTAGTCTATGCACATCCGAAGGGACCTATCCTTCTTACGTATGAAGAGCATGGGTGCACCCCATGGGGAAACACTAGGACGAATAAAACCTTTGTCTAGGAGGTCTGCAAGCTATTCCTTTAACTCCTTTAGTTCTGCGGGAGCCATTCTATATGGCGGAATAGAAATAGGACGAGTGTCTAGCAATATATCAATGCCAAAATCTATCTCCCTATCAGGGGGTATCCCAGGGAGATCTTCGGAAAAGACTTCTAGTAATTCATTCACTACAGGGACTGACTACAGAAGAAGGTTTCCAACTTTTGAATCTTTTACTCAGATTAGATGATACATACAACCTTTGGAGATAAGATTTCGGGCTCTAAGATAAGAGATAAAGTGACCTCTAGGTTCCACAGAACTCCCTGGCCATACAATTAGTGTCTCATTCGGGAAAGAAAAAGTGACCTTTTGGGTTATGCAATCAAGGGTGGCATAACACGAATGGAGCCAGTCCCTCCCAAGGATAGCATCAAAATCTATCATATCTAGTTCTATAAGGTTTGCCATAGTTTCCCTACTATGAATAGACACAACACAATTTCTATAAACCTTTCTAGTAACAACAGAATCACCTACAGGAGTAGAAGCAGGGAAGGGTTCTATAATAACTTCGGGCTCAAACCCGAAACCAACAGCCACATAAGGGGTCACATAAAATAAAGTAGACTTGGGATCAACAAATATATAAACATCACGAGAAAAGATTCATAACATATTGGTGACCATATTTGGTGAAGCTTCTGGCTCCTGGTGGTTAGTTAAAGAATATAACTGGTTGCGACCGCTTCTGGCAGCTGAAGGGGCACCCTTAGGAAAAAGAGTTGTGGAGGAGGCTTAGGACTTAGTGCCCCACTCCCCCCCATATTTACTCCAGTAAAAGGATAATCTCTCTGAAGGTGACCCACTTTCCCATAAGTATAGCAGTTTCTCCCCTCAAACCAGCACTTCCCTAGATGATTCATTTCGCAAACCTCACACCACAAATTAGTACGTTGCTACTGGGCCACACTGCCCCGAGACTATGTACCTAGATTTTTGGACCCATAAGGATTCTGAAAACTCTGAGTTTGTTTGTCTATCGATGGTCTGGGTGCTGGGGTGCTGGCTGCTGACTGTGCATTATTCCAAAACTTCTTCTTTTTCGACCACTTATTACCCCAGTTACCACTCTGCGGGTGACTCTAGTGCTAGTCCGCAGATCTAACTCTCTTAGCCTGTCTATCTTTCTCTATAGATTCAATAATCTTTTTTGTCTTCTCTTCCACCTGCTGCATGTGAATAGTCAGTCGATCAAAGTCTAACTCCTTATTCAACATAGCCCCCTGGCACTCAAGTACCAGGTTATCATCAAGGCCAGAAGCAAATTTCTTTATCAGGGATCTTATATTACTAGTCAACTCTGGTGCATAGCGGGCTAGTTTATTAAACTTCAAAGTGTACTCCTAGACACTCATACTGCCCTGCTTCATATTCATAAACTCTTCCGCTTTGGCCTCTCTCAACTCCAGAGGAAAGAATCGATCAAGGAAAGCTTCCACAAATTTGCCCCAAATTGTGGGCTCAGCACTTTCACCTTTTTCTTCTTCCCAGTCATCATACCACGGATTCACAACGTCCTTGAGCTGATAGGTTGCTAGCTCTACCCCTTCAACCTCATCCACAAGCAAAACCTCAAAGATCTTTTCTAACTCATCCACGAACTCCTGTGGATCTTTCTCCACCTTGGTGCCAGTGAACTTAGGTGGGTTCATCTTCATGAAATGTCCGACTCTAGTTGCCTCAGATGTAACATATGCAGACCAACATCTTCTGATCGTTGAGCCTGGTTAGCTACCAACTGTGTCAGCATATGAATAGAACATCTGAATTCTACATTTGAAATATCTCCCTGAGCATTTGGGGGACGGTTGGCATTAGTCTGAGGTACTCCCGGAGTAGGGAAAAATTCTTGAGTGTGAGCCCTATTACAGGTCTGCATCCCATGGGTGGGATAGACCTCATCTGCCTAAGCATTTTGATCAACAATACGATGTGGAGGCATAACTGTGTTTTTGAAACACAAGTGATCATTGATTAGGGGACAGTTCAAACTCTGAAGAATGAACTAAATCACAAGAAGGGACACATTTCCTAAATGCCTAGCATCCTTCTGCTTATAAGTGTAGCGCGCTACACACCCATAAATAAGACTCTACCTAATGCGATTTCGCAGACACCTTGGGACCATGAACCGTGCTTTGATACCAAGCTTGTCATAACCCAAACTAAGGCCTGGCCATGACGAGCATTTCAAACCATTAAGGCCCAAAACACCCCTATCTATCTAGTAATTATGCACCTAATTCATATGATTAAAGAAATTCAGAAAAACACAATAATTCAGAAACATGGTCATAAATATGAAAAGAGACAATAACGAGGAGATAAGGTTCCCTCAACATCAATTAACCTCTAAACAACTGTCTGCGAAAATCTCTAACAACTGACTAAAACAATGTCTATCTGAAAACTGGGACCAGGCCCCCAGTAGACCCTAAAACTGAATATAAGATAAAAGGACTGCAGGACGTAAGACCTTCCAAAACATAGAAGGCTTACCACTTGTCTCTACAGCTCTGTCTGAAAGTTCTACTGATTCTCTTAACCCATAGACTGGGCCTCTAAACCTGAGAGGTTGGAGAGGGGAGGAGGTCAGTACAAAAGTACTGACACACAAAGATATCAAAACAAAATATAATATTTTTACAAAGTATAGTTGAGAGCCATTATAAAGCAATTTCGTATCAAATCATTTGAAAACACATGGGTGTAATGCAATAGTTTCCCCATTTAAAAGCATGCGTGTTCATAAGAACTACACCCATGATATTTTTGGATAACCCTACGTGCCTCTATTTCCAAGGATAATAGACATTTCTTGAAGCTTGCGGATTGGTGATTCCGAATATGTATTATCGTTCAAAACCTACGGTCAAATCTTGAACTATTTGGGTTTTTATTTTGAAACCCTAAGGAGAATCTTGAGCACTTTTGATGAAAGAATATGTATTTTGGGGTCCTTGGAACTAAATCTCGTGTTTTTGGACTAAGTAAGGGTGGAAAAGGACCACTTTGTCCCCAACACGGAGTGTTTAAGTCACTAAATTTCTTTACATAGGCGCCGCCCATCCCATTGCCTATTTTCACATAGGCACCACCTAGGTTATCGCCTATGTTTACATAGGCGCCGCCTAGGCTATTGCCTATGCTTTCCAGTGGCCATGGGAGATTGGTTAGGCGACGCTTATCACTTTGAAAGACCATAACTTCTTTCTCGGGTGTCGTATTTTAGCCAAATTGGTATTGTTGGAAAGATAACTCGAATACGTATCATCTGACACATAGTAGGATTCCTAATTAAATATATACAGAGAGTTATGGTCAATGAAAGCTGACACACTTTACAATGTCCACTAAAACTTAGTCGATCGAAATAGTTTCACCTCGTCCTTGAGTTGAAGGACCTCTATGGTCTAAATTCAAGCTTGAGTAGATTTCACATGCTACACGATAATTAACATGCTATATTGGCATAGGATTTTATGGCTTTGGGATTAACAACGCATTGAAATCATGGTCTATATTATAGCCCGAATTGCGGGGTGTTACACACGTCTAAGGTCCCGGCCTGAGTCGTGATAGTCCAGTTGGTGAGCCTTCTATATTTCAGAAGGACTACGTTCTTTTAGTCATTTATCACTATTATAGTTTTGCTCAACTGGGTGCCTTGTCCTAGTTTTCAGACAATTGTTATTTGATCATGTAGTAGAGATTTCGTAGACGGTTTTCAGATGTTATTAGTTGGTATTGGATTTCATTCTTCTTTATTGAACTGAATCTAGAATATGACCATGTTTTTATATTATATTATATCTCCACATCTTCTTTTATTATATGAATATTGTACATGATTACCAAATAGAATAGGGCATCAACTTTATGGTTCGGGATGTCCATCACGGCCAAGCCCTAGTTCGGGTCATAACAAACTTGGTATTAGAGCACGGTTCATGGTCTCAGGGTGTCTGCAAAATCACATTAGGTAGAGTCTTACTTATGTGTGTATAGCGCACCGCACCCATAAGTAGGGGGATACTAGATGTTTAGGAATATCTCTTTTTCTTCATGTTCTAGTTCGTGCTATTGAGTTAGAATACTCCTCTGTCATACTCTAATTCATGCTATGGTGTCGCCCATTCGAATGTAAAGTTTTCGTAATTCTTTTATTTCTTTGGTGTTCCTAGATAATGCTCTCAGATTTACTAGCAAAAATTTTATAAGTCACACAAAGGGCTTAAGAGGAGCTCCCTAGTATGGCATAAGTCCCTCAAGTTTAAGGTTGTGTCCTCATTCTTATGAGGCATTCAGTTAAGACAGAGTAAGATGTGTAATCTTAGGTCATTGAATACTGTGTGTCAAGTTTCTATCTCTTGTGATCTTGTTATAATTGTGTTGTTGAAACTAAAAGTCTAGTGAAGCCGTGTGGGGCTCTTTCGATTCACTAGCATAGTTGCTTTGTTATTCATTTCATTTTCTTGTTCAAAACGCAAAAAATTAAAGTCTAGTGAAGTTGTGTAAGGCCTATTTGGATTTAGTAACAACTTGTTGTTCATCTTATTGTTCTTATGTTGGTTGAAACTAGGGAGTTTAGAGGTGTAGTGACAAGAAAAGTTGTAAGGGAGATTTATTGAATATATATAGGTGAATCTTTTTTAATATAATTGAGTTAGAAAAGAAGTGATATATCCTTATATGTTAGGTTAGTAGAAGATGTTAAGTTAAGTTGTTGTTTGCTTGAAGTATGAAAAGAGTTGTTGATAGTGTTTGATGTGCTAGAAAAGTATAGGTTATTGGTGAAAGTACTTGGTGGATTAGTGTTGTTAATTTAGGCTTCCCTGAGGTTGCAAGAGGGAGTTTAGTTGAAAATTATAGAGATAGGAAAGAAGTTTAGGGGTGTAGATAGGTAAATAGTATTGATGTGTAGAAGGAGGATGCGTTAATGGATTGTAAATAAGATAGGCCATATGATTATGGTTGATTATTGTTGTTATAAGATTCTAGTGGGCTCGTGTTTGTTGATGTCATATTTTATAGCTTTCAAATGGGAATTGTATGTAAGGTGCGTTATTATGTAAGAATAAGGTTGACCATGTCTATTATATGACATTACCCCTTGACGTTCTTTTCTTTAGTAGTGGTAAACTAGTACTTCATGTGAGAAGGTATGTAGTGGATTTTAAACTGTAATAGTGAGGTCATGGCAGATTTGTGATTGTAGGAAGTAGTTAAGCAAAGTAAAGTATTTCGGTTGATTTCCCAATTTAATTGTGTCATGCTTTAATGGTGGTATACAATTGAGGATAAACAACAGGCTTGAACTATAGATGTGGAGTATAGTGGTAAGAATAACAACTCGAGATTGATGATGCATGTTTTGTGGAAATTAATTAGTAGGCTTGATGTGATGTGTGGGATGTAACGACCCGTATTTTGGGCTATAATAAAGACCGTCATTCATATGCGTAATTATTCCAAAAGCCTTCCCATTGATTGAGTCTTGATGAGAGTCAAACAAAAATAATTGGGATTGTATTCCAGTGGCTCACCACGATTGGGATACATCGCGGTGAGAATAGTGATGTGAAGATCATCAAATCGCGGTAGTAGCCAAATTGACATTTGTACAATTTCAGTAGGTCACCGTGATTGCATCGTATCACGGTGAACCCTAAAACAACATTTGTCAAAATTCAATAAGTCATCGCGATTCCACTGCATCGCGGCGAATATCTCAATGACACGACACTGCATCGCGGTAAATCCTTAAACGGCATTCTAGTTATAAATGGTGATATATATACTAGAGGACTAGTGTTAAAAAAATGATGAATTATGGTTGAGTCATTAAGATGATAAGAGTTATAGTCACATAAGAGTAAGTTGACCCCCAAATAGCATGTTGCTAGATAAGGTTGCATGGTATAAGTGTCATATGTACCCGACTTGTGTTTTTGAATTTTATATTATGGACAAATCTGGGGAGTTGTTGTATAGTGTTCATTAAAGTTGAATTTGAGGAAATATAGGTAGGCAATATGCGCGTTTGGTATTGTTTTACAAATTTTATTAAGTTGTAAGTTATGTGATTAGAGGTGTAATGATAGTATTCTAAGGAAGTGAAGATGGAGTGTTAAGTGTTTCAAAGCACGGGTGTCTATTCCCATGATAATTCATGGTATTCGTAACTTGATGAATTTAAGAGTTCGAAGATATTATGATTAGTATCCCTGGGGGGTGTCTTAGAAATAATTTTGTATCTTTATATATTAATTAAGAGGAGTTTGTGTTCATATGTATATTGATACCCCTTTTTGTTATTAGGAGTGTGGATGCGTGCGCTTTTGAGAGTGGGAGTTTTAGAGTGATGGCTATAGAGGCTAGCAAAAGTTAAAGAGTAGCCTTTATAGAAAAGCAAGGCCTTCAGAGTATAGTTCTCCAGGGAGAGTTTAGAGTTTAAGTATGTGGTGATGTCTATTTTATGTTTGAGAGTTGTGTCTATAGATTTTCATGTGGTGCTATGTCCATAAGTCTAGGATTGTGACTTTGATCTAAGGGAGAGATGGTGAATTAAGTAGTTCCTGAATATTCTCAGTATGGCAAGTTGTAGGGAGAAACCATGATAAACCTATTTCTACTCAAGCATAATCCTCCTACTTCAATTTAGGAGAGTATCCTACTAATGTATTACATCATTTTTTCAAGTCATATTTATGCCTATGGTTCAAGTACTCTATGGACTTATGTACATGATCTGACCCCTAGACTAGAAGCAATAATGTCTCTTTGTAATCCAGTCTTTCATGTATTCTAGCCATGTGTAACGCCCCAAATATATCTAATGGAACTAGCTGAGTTCCATACTATATCTGAGTTGACTGTATCGGGTATTCCTAAAATATGAAGAACTATCTGAGTTCTTTTACTGAGATTGAAACTGAAACTGTGGGAAGTAATCTAACTTACATGCCCCATATATGCTATTATAGCTAAGCTGGGGTCCAATCTGTACCCTGATGGGAAGGGTATCAATACCGCGCCACTAGTAAAGACAAAACCCTTATCTGCTAGTGTCCCTATATAAGAGAATGATGGAACCCTCATTCTAACAGTGTTGGTACACCTTATCAACCCTAAAAATGTTGATGTATCAACCTATGTTGGGTACATAGTTCTGAAACACAAGGATGACTACTAAGAATCATACCCTCATCTGACAGTGTGTGTTCCCATCCTTGGGTTCACTCGTTGCTAATTACTACTCCCATATGAATGGACACTGAACATGATAAATTGAATTGACTGTACTGAGTTAATTGAGCTCTGTTGACTGATGAAATAGTATTGAGATTACAAAACTTTCCTGAGCCACATGACTGACTGGATTAATGAATCATGGCTTGACTGAGGATATCATGAAAACATGAACTAGCTTTAGGCACACAACTAAATTTTTTGGGTACAAGTACACTATGGACTCGATAGAAGGAAACTGACACAACATGACACTTCTTGATCATAGGATTATAGTCCACAATTCATAATGCCATAAGTTGGGGATTTCATACTACATACGATTATTATAGTCTTGTACATGAATTGGAATGCATATATTAACATGTCATAAGTTCATCAATCTAGTTTCATCAGCATCCCATCAACAATCATAACACATCACTATATCATAGAAGTTATTGTGTTGACAAGGTTAAAACATGTATTTGTCAATTAGGCCATAATTTAGCTATAATGCATGATTTCTAGTCCCTTAGGCATTTTATCAAACACATTACATGCACAACTTAGGAATAGGTCAAATCATAAATTTTCACAAAGCATAAACCACCAAATTCATGGATTTCAACTTATATGTTAACGTAGTTTCCTGATTTCATATAAAGATCCCAACTTGAAACCATACAACAACCATCAACATGAGCATAATCATACCACAACAAAATAATAACAATACATGATTTAAAACTTGATTCTTCAGCTCCATGGATGAAAGGAATCCATGGATGAATACTATGCATACCTTAGATGGAAGATCCTTGAAGATTAGCGGTGGAAATTGCGTGAACTTGAATCCATAATTGAAAACCCTAATTTGTTCTTGAGAGGATTTTGAAAAAAGGAGTATATTTTTCTTCAAATTGGTTAAATCCTGTGTTTGGGAGCTTATATAAGGGTGGAAAAGGATCATTTTCCCCCAAAAATGGTGTGTTTAAGTCCCTTGGGCCATAAGATATGAAGCGCACACCTTATCGAGTAATCTGGGTTGTGCGGCACATACTTTATCACATAAATTAGGGTTTGCATCGCAAAATTTAAGGCATAAGTTAGGTTGTGCATCGTACACCTTATAGAATACCCATTCCAGTAGCCTTTGGCGATTTGTTAGGCGATGCACTCCACTTTTTAAAGCTATAACTTCTTGCTCGGATGTCGAATTTTGGTAAAATTTGTATTGTTGGAAAGATAATTCAATTATCTATATTTTGGTGGGTCATGGGATAAAAAATTCATAGTGAAATGAGAGATATGCTCGCTTGAAGATGACTATAATAATATCCTTCTCAAGAATTCGATTGGTAAAGAATGTTTTGATTCACCTATTAGCTAGAATGTATTTGAGACCTTAATTCACATCAACCTTGATAATGAAACCACCAAGGAACCATGATGTTCTATGCATAATCTTGAAATATGGCATAAGTATTGATTTGCATTTTTGGGGTATTACAATATCTCCCTCTTGGGAACATTCATCCTCGAATGGAACTGACTAAATAGGAGAAATGATAAACTGAAGTATATATTGACATACACAACTGAAACATGATTATATGACTTATATTACTAACATGCTGAGATTTCATACTAAACATGCATATCTGATGTATGAGTGCATGTCTGAACTGATTCATAAATGCATGACTGAATATGCAATGGTACTTGATACCAAGTTTGTAATGGAAATCTGTGTAGGAAACTGAGTAAGCTTAAGGAAAAACTGTTACTTAAATTAAAACATATTGGCGAACCCATGATCATTCTCAGAGTATACATGAACGGGAACATAAGAACATGACGGAGACTTAAACTTGATACATAAACTGAATATCGTGAATTGAACTAAGACTCTTGAATATTGGCTTACGACTGAGATTGGAATTTGAGCATCAACTTATGAGTACTCCTTATTCCTAACTGGATTCGTTAAGTAAAAAGAAAATGGAATATTTATGTCATGATAGTTTAGGGGTTTAAAGTTTATCTCCCTCTTGGGATGCTATGTCCCTTGAAGAATACAGACTTGGCTGAGATACCGAGGGAAAACTGAGGAGGTGTATAAGGAACCTATGAACGGAGTCGTGACTGAATATTTGGGATCTGAAATTGAGGCATTGTACATAAACTGGGTTAAGCTTGCATCTATCTAATTGGTTCCTCTTAGAATGGTTACATTTGTGAGACTTCAGATAGTACATTTATATGGAAAGGACAGAAGTCTAAAGCACACTAACTTGTTCGTCTGACTGCTAAACGAAGTTACTGGGTTGACGAAAAAATTCATACTGAAGGATTAGAGTCAACTGGAGCCTTTCTTTAACACTCTTTTTGTAGAGTTCTAGCGGCTTTAGGGCATAAGGAAATCTTGGTGTGATCTGAATAAGATAGCTGAATAGAAAACCATTACTTGGTAGAAATTCGGTAAGATGAGTCAATGTCTACGAACATAAATTAAGATAAAGTGACTAAGCCTCATGCACTGCAACTGAGACTACTGAAAGGATTCACGCGGGTGATAAGCATGAGTTCATAAATATGCTAACTTATCTGATTAAATAAATAACTGGTAGCTGAATGCTGGATCTGCAAGATAGAACTGTGCTTAACTTGAATAGCTGGACTGAAACTATGGAGTATTACACATAGGAGGTAAGGACTAAATGAGTAGCATGAGGTAACTGAGCATGGATTCATGAAGTCTGTATTATTTGCGAATGCGAGACCAAGAATATGACATGGTTTTGAAGTATTCTGTGAACTGAAGTACTGAAATATAATTGACTGAGTAACTAATAATTGTACATTATGGTCAAACAAGTCTAAAATTGAACTAAGTTTCTGATCTGGTTACTGGACTGAAGCTGACATTATAACTTAAACTGTAACTAGAACACATACTAGAACTAAATTCTTGGTTCTGATAACTAAATTCTAATTACAACGGTTTAGACAGATACTAAAAATACTAAACTCTGGGACTGAATATTGATTATTGAGTACTGAATACTGAAATTGTACTTGAGATGCTAACTAAGTTTTGATGGCTACGAGGTGGGAACTAACATAAGTCAAGGATCTGAATGTACACTCATACTCTGCTCTTTACTAACTGCTAAATACTACCTCTTGCCAGCCATTTACGTGCACACTAATATGAAGTTCAAGCCTATCTTCCTGACTACACCTTTGTGTAAAAATAAGCATGCAAATCTTCTCTTATTATGAAATATCTATTCTCTCCCATCTAAGTAAATTCTCATCACTACACTATTTCAGAAAGAGAGCTCACTGAAGGGTTAAATCAAAAGGATCTAAAGCATGGATGGAAACTAACTGAACTTGCACATGACTAAAACCTGAGGAATAGAATATAAACAACATGAATTTACCAATAAGGTCTGAACCGAGGATATACATGATATAGTCTAAATTTATCTGATCAGTAGGGGCATATCATGAGTCATGGAAGTGAAGTATAATGTAAAGCAGGACATGTGTACATGAGTCATGAGCTGCATGACCTGAGTTTTGGAGCTTCTGAATTCATGAGACATGAGTTGTAACACTGAGGGAGCTGGAACTGAACTCCTTATATTGGGAACTAAAAACGCACTTGATTCTATGGAAAGTGTGAGAATATAAGTTGTGTTCATGGAACTGAGATGTGAGGCATGCATAGGAATCATGCTAACTAATGCACAAAACTTTGTACTGTGATAAGGATGGGCCAGGAATCGTCTTCCCTTACTACTTTTCTATATATACTAGCACTACTACTAGAATCTGAGAGTCTGACTTGGTCACTTGATCTATCATCTCCCCCTTAGCTTTAAGCCATCCTCCTAAGTCTGTAAACACTTTACTAAACTCTAAACTGAACTGTAATCATAATCACATACTAATATTCTGTTCAATACATGCTTGCCTTACTAACCACATTATCGGCTTCTAATGCTTCATATACTACTAATATCATATCCGCACCTTTTTACTTAATTCAAATTAATAAACTTAAATTCTAGCTTACACAGTTCAAGCCTACTGATTTAATCTAGTACAATTATCCCCATGAATACATTATCCGATCAAACTAGATAATACTATCCCAACTCTACCACTGTTAACTCCTGGGTTCATGCTTAAAAATTCTAGGTCTATGTTGTCATAGGATTCTGAGAAGGGATTTGATGGCATATCTAAAATTAGGTTCGTGAATGAGTTCTCATGGTCATGAATGAAATCTATACGACTTGGAATATAACGGGACTGATGGGAGCCTATGGCCAATCCTAAATTTGTCTGTTGGGACTGGCTGAGAAAGCTCTATCTCTAGGACTTTGAGCTTCACTATTCCTATTACCTTGAAAGTAAGGTGGAGTTGACATGCATGGAGCATGATGAGAATCTACATGAGTTTTCTTAGAAAACTTTTCTATAGCATGATCTGAAACATGAAATAAGGAAATTTGTTCCTAAAACATCTCATAGCCTCCTGCACATAAGTGTGGTGCACAACACACCCATGTACAAGACTCTACTAGATGCGGCTTTCAGAATTCCTAGGACACTGTTAAACCTTATACTCTGATACCAAGTTTGTAACGCCCTAAATTTGAGTACCCAAAATGCTACACGGTGCTAACAATTCTGAAGGAACTTCATAATATGTCATATAAATGCAGAAAATAATGGCTAAATGGCCATAAGGTTCAGATCAATAAATTTGATAAGTCAACATCTAAACAATATGGTATCACAATACCAAAAACTAAAACTAAAATAATGTCTGAAAATACGCTATCATCTGAAAGCCTCTAAACTGTCTAAATAAGGAGTTGAATGGGACATATCCCCAACTAACTCCATCTACTGAACTAAAAACTGAAATAGTAAAATAGTACTTATGTCCTCAAAGGATGAGGACTCACTGCTAGTATGCTGCTGAGTACTGGAAAGCTACTGCTGCTCTGGAACTCGTGCTTCTGAACCTATGGTATAGAATAAAATACCATAGCACAAATGTGTCAGTACGATTGAATGTACTGGTATGCAAGTGAGGTAGGCTGAATGCATGGGGTTCATATGCATGAACAATACTAAGTGACTGAATAAGATAAATGTAAGAATACATGCATGAATACGTAACTACAAACGATATTGTAATAGGACTGAATATTGAGTTCTGACTACTGAGTCTACTAATAATATGGATTTATTAAAATCTGAGTTTCTAGTACTGGAATACAAAAAGATTGTATTATTGATAAGCTGACAACTGAGTTTACTGATATGGATATTTGAATAATTTTTTTTTATTATTTTGATTATGAAGAACTGATCTGATTGATGGTATCTGATAGTCTTGAATCTGAATACTAATAACATAAGTGACTGTATTTGACAGTCCTAAATCTGATGGAACTAGCTGAGTTTCATACTATATCTTAGTTGACTGTATCTGATAGTCCTGAAATCTGAAAAACTATCTGAGTTCTTTTACTGTACTAATACTGATACTAAAACTATGGTAAGGAAAAGTTATGAGAGACCCTTATTAGATAGTGTCCCCATATAAGGGAACGGTGGAACCCTCATTCTGACAGTGTTGGTCTACCTCATCAACCCTCAATTTGAAAGTGTTGATGTCTCTACCTATGCTGGCTACATAGTTCTAGAATGCAAGAATGACTACTAAGAATTACACCCTGATTTGATAGTGTGTGTTTCCATCCTTCGGTTCACTCGGTGCTAATTACTACTCCAATCTGAATGGATACTGAACATGATTAGCTAAACTAATTGGACTTAGTTAACTAAGTTCCGTTGACTGACGAAGTAGTACTGAGATTACTGAACATTCCTGAGTCACATGACTGGATGAATTCTATGGATCATGGATTGACTGAGGATATTGTGAAAATATGATATTGGATCTAGGCTCACATCTAGATTTTTCGGGTACAAGTACCCCCAAGACTCGATAGAAGGAAACTGACACAACATGACACTTGTTGATCATAGGATTATAGTCCACAATTCATAATGCCATAAGTTGGGGATTTCATACTACATATGATTCTCATAGTTTTGTACATGAATTGGAATGCATATATCAACATGTCATAAGTTCAACAGCCTAGTTTCATAAGCATCCCATCAACAATCATAACATATCACAATATCATAGAAGTTCTTGTGTTCACAAGGTTAAAACATGTATTTGTTAATTAGGCCATAATTTATCTATAATGCATGATTTCTAGTCCCTTAGGCATTTTATCAAACACCTTATATGCATAACTTAGGCATACATGAAATCATAAATTTTCACAAAGTATAAACCACCAAATTCATGGATTTCAACTTATATGTTAACGTAGTTTCATGATTTCACATAAAGATCCACAACAACCATCAACATGAACATAATCATACCACAACTTGAAACAATACAACAACCATCAACATGAACATAATCATACCACAACAAAATAATCATAATGCATGATTTAAAACTTGATTCTTGAGCTCCATGAATGAAAGGAATACATGGATGAACACTATGCATACCTTAGGCGGAAGATCCTTGAAGATTAGCAGTGGAAATTGCTTGAACTTGAATCCCTAATTGAAAACCCTAATGTGTTATTGAGAGGATTTTGAAAAAAGGAGTATATTTTTCTTCAAAATGGGTTAAATTCCATGTTTGGGAGCTTATATAAGGGTGGAAAAGGACCATTTTGCCCCTAAAATGGAGTGTTTAACTGCCTTGGGCCATAAGATATGCGGCACACACCTTATCGTGTAATCTGGGTTGTGCGGCGCACACTTTACCGCATAAATTAGGGTGTGCATCGCACACTTTAAGGCATAAGTTGGGCTGTGCATCGTACAAATTATAGCATACCTATTTCAGTAGCCTTAGGAGATTTGTTAGGCGATGCTTTCCACTTTGCAAAGCATAAATTCTTGCTCGGGTATCGGATTTTAGTGAAATTGGTATCGTTGGAAATATAATTCAATTATCTATATGTTCGTGGGTCATGACCTCAAACATTTGTAGTATAATGAGAGATATACTTATTTAAATATGACTATAACAATATCCTTCTCAAGAATTAGATCGGTAAAGAATGTTTTGATTCGCCTATTATCTAGGACGTATTTGAGACCTTAATAACATTAAAATTTATCATGAAGCCACCAATAAACCATGATATACTATGCATAAGCTTGAATCATGGTACAAGTATTGATTTGTATTTTTCGGGGTATTACACACTGTGGTATGTTGCTTATGATCCATGAAAATCTATGTCCCTCAGCATTCTTGGTCCTAAGAAAATATGTTCCTATATGTAGTGAAATCATTTTTATGCCGAAACTAGCCAAAGTGATAAAGTTCATGCTAACTTATGGAGAATTTCACTTCTTTAAATAAGGAGCAACCACTTTAAGTGAAATCCTTATCTTAGTTGCTAAGGACATAAAAATTTAGGCATTATGCCATATTGCTCAGGATATGTCCATTCATGATTCTCATGTTGGTCTGTCCTAAGGAAACCATGTTGTGTTGTATTCGTGTCGAATGACTCTTCACTTATGATCCAAACAGTTGATATATAAAGTACTTTGTGTCTATTCTATCGTATCTTCACCTCATGTCCCTCCTTGGGAAGTGGAATAAGCATAAAATATAGATTGATAAGTGTTACTTCCATTCATGATGTTTATGCTCGGTTCCTTTAATGACCCTCCATATATTAGTGAGATGGTGGATGTGGAAGCGTTGTAATGTGTTAAGTAGGAGCATAGATGTTCTTGAAGGTGAAAATTTTTATGTGATTTCTTGAGCTAAGGTTGTAGATGAAAGGGAAAGGAAGGAGATGAACTTTTGTTATGTGAAATAGCTAAGAAGGGGATGGACTTTTATTATGAGAAATAGTTGGGAATGAGATATATGGCGAAACTTGTTGTGAATGTGATGGAATTTGCTGGTCTTAATGGGGGGAAAATCCATGAAGTGGGTGTAACGATATCATGCATAACAATAAGTGGCACTTTGATGCTATCACTCAACCTCTCCCTACCTATCCGGAGAAATCACCGATCAAAAGGGTTATCTAGCACCCTAACGGATCCATTGATTTAAAATTCCTAGGTTTTGAAGCCTCTAGAAACTCTTTAGTTAGGAGATCTGTATGGCACAGAGCTTCTACCTCAAAAAACCCAGAGGGAAGTGAAGACAATGATAATGACAAGGGAAAGGTTAGAGGAGTTGACTTCTCGAGTCCTTTCCCCAAGGTATATTACCAACAACATACTAGGGTTCAGGAATCCCTGGAACCCGAAAATCTCTATAATCCAGGTAGCCCTAGAGCCTCAGACATGGAACCTCCCCCCACCATAACTCATCAAAAAATTAGAACTAACCCAGGATTAGAGGTCATCAAATCTAATGATGAGTATACTCCAGACCTCAAAGCTCTTGAGGTCCTCTGGTACCTTCCAAAAGATGCAATAAAAAGAAAATGGTACACCAGTACTTATTCTAAAGAGCAGCAAAAAGAGTTTGGCCGGCTATGGATAGCTGATATGAAAAGACTTTGATGAGACATCGAATTCTTTAGATAGTTTGAATTCACTGGAAGAATGGAAAACCAGAATGAATCTCTTCATGTTATCATTAATAAATAGTATACGCAGAGTAACAAAGTAATTGAATACTCCTCCCCTTGAAGGGATAAAAATTCCTCATTCTAATGAAATCCTCAATGCTTCACCCTTCAAGAAGAAACATGATAGACCCCTATCAGCCCCTATCAACCGAGACCTAGATAGGATAGTTGAACAAAATAACTATACTAATCAGGTCCTTCATACTATCTCCCAGCAAATAGGAGATACTAAGAGCTCGATGCTTCTTTTTAGCTCACCCACTCCTGAGAAAAGCATTCCAGGCCCTAGCCTCACTACCAACCCTATTTTAAGAATCCCTGAGTTCCAAAAGAAGAAATTCCCTAATCTCAGCTATGACTTTAAGGTTTCGGGAAAAATCTTAGAGCAAATCAATGAGAAGCTCTCCAAATTCAAAATTTATCAAAAAGAGAAAGGCGAGACCAGAAACCAAAAGAACTCTCTTTCCAAACTCACCAATGAACATTTTTCTACTAAGAAAAACTATTACAAACGACCTTCTCCTCCTGACGTCCAGTTTGAAGAAAACCCTTACCTCTCCACTTCCAAACATGATGGTAGAGGAATAACTGAATGGAATGTTGATGGTTTGGCTAAACACCAAATCTATAACAAACTCCACGAAATGGGCGTTGCCATCACAACTTATAAAATTAGAGGAGCTTCTGACAAAGAGGCAGCCACAATGATTGTAGCAGGATTCACTGGTATGATAAAACACAGGTGGGACACTACTTCACAGATGACGTTAAGAGCCTTATCTATGAGGCCTGGCTATGGAAATGGTCATTGTCAAAAGTGAAAGTGGACAAGAAAGTCTTGAGCAGGTCGCAAAAGAAGATGCCTGTGCTACCATCCTATATCATATAGCTAGACATTTTATTGGAGAACCCAAATTATTTCAAGATAGAGTTTAGAAATCCTTAACAATCTCACCTACAAAGATCTAGCTGACTTTAGATGGTATAAGGACACCTTTTTGGTCAAAATCATGATTCGACCTGACTGTAACAATGACTTCTGGAAGGAACGTTTTATTAGTGGTCTCCCTCCTCTGTTCGCATATAAGGTTAGGACCAAAATCAAAGATAGATTCGTGGGAAAAATCCCTTATGGAATTTTAACTTATGGGGATATTATAAGCTTCATCACCACCGTGGGGATAGACCTCTGCACCGACCTTAAGCTTAAGAAGCAACTTAAGAATGACAACTCTTCCAAATATGGGCTAGGAACCTTCTGCCAAGATTTTGGTTTCACGAATCTATCCTCTCCCTCTAGCAAAAAACATAGGAAAAAAATCCTATAAGTCACAGAGAAAATCCAAACCTAGAAAAGATTCCTCTAAAAAAGAGTCTTACAAAACTAGTAGAAAAACTAGAAAAAAATCCTCTAGAAATAAAGATGTTTGCTGGACTTGTGGTAAAACTGGCCATAGAGCTAAAGATTGTAAATCTGGCAAAAAGAGCAGGATCAACCAATTAGGTCTCTCTGAAGAAACCAAAGAGAAATTATTCTCTATAATGGAAGACTCATCAGACTCTTCCGACTCTTCCAGCTCTTATAGTGACGATTATAGCGACGAAGAATTTATTAACGCCGCTTATGAATTCGATCGATCCCAGTCTGGTCAAGATTGTGCTTGTAATGGTACCTTCTGTACTTGCACAAAAAAGACTGTTAATGTCATCTCTAGAAATCCTAAAGAAATCCTGTTTGACATCATAGAGCACATCAAAGATGATGAGGCTAGAAATAAATATCTTCTAGAACTCAAACGATTGATGCTTTCTCATGAAGAAAAGCCCCCCAAACCTATTATTCAACCCTTTAGCATGAAACAGGTTATCTCTCAATTTGATAAACCTGTGGAACCGTCTATAGCCGATCTCAAGGGTGAAATTTCCACCCTCAAGGGAGAAATCAGAGACCTAAAAATCAGGCTTGATCAAGTAGAACTCGACATTCTTACCGAACAGGTTCTAAAGAATGTGTCTCCTTCTGAGAATGTTTCCCCACCAGGAAGTCCTAAAACTTCCATAATAGTCAATGATCATCTCAAAGAGCCAAGTACCTTCCCTAGCTCAGATTATCCCTCTACCTCTGGTACAGCTATCACGGCCATTAAATCTTACAGCGAACACATCTCCGTAAAAATTTTCACAAGCAAAGACTTTGTTCTTAACAGAGTTTCCCTCTTCGATACTGGAGCCAATAGCAATTGTATCATCAAGGTACTTGTGCCCACCAAGTATCTTCAAAAAAGAACCTCTCGTCTATACTCCGCGATAGGGGAAAAGATGATAATCGATTATAAGCTTTCTAAAGCTCATATCTGTAACAATGACATTTGTCTTGTTAATGATTTTGTCATCACTGAAGGTATCACTGAGGATATCATTCTAGGAATACCTTTTGTCAATCAAATTCGACCTTACACTAGTGATTTTGATGGAATTTGTACAACAATTTTAAATCAAAATCTGTTCTTCCCCTTATTAAGGCCCCTCTCGCAAGAAGAAGGCAACCTTATTAAAGAAAGAACTGCTTTTAAAATTAACAGACTTTCTTCACACATTTGTTTTCTTAAATAAGAATTTTAAATAAAGAAAATTGAACAAATTTTAAAAACCTCGGAGATGGTAAATAAAATTGCCAATCTTCAAAAGACTTTTGAAAAAGAAATTTGTTCCGAATTTCCTAATGCCTTTTGGGAACGAAAAAGACATTTAGTAGAACTTCCATACATTACTGTTTTCAACAAATAGGCCATCCCTACTAAGGCCAGGCCCATTCAAATGAACTAGGAAATAATGGAAATCTGCAAAAACGAGATGAACCATTTGCTAAAAAATGGGATTATCAGAACCTCAAATTCTCCTTGGAGTTGCTCTGCCTTCTACGTCAATAACATTCCAGAAAAGGAGCGAGGAACTCCCAGTCTTGTAATAAATTACAAGCCTTTGAATGTGGTTTTGAAATGGATCAGGCATCCGATTCCTAACAAAAGGGATCTTTTAAAAAGAACTTTCAAAGACAACCTTTACAGTAAGTTTGATATGAAGTCAGGATTCTGGCAGATTTAAATTGCTGAAAAGGATAAATACAAGACGGCCTTCAATGTCCCTTTTGGACATTATGAATGGAATGTCTTACCATTCGATCTTACCTTTCAACTGTCTTAAAGGGCTTCTTAGTAATCTTGCATTTACTACAAGTAAGACACTTAGTAGTATGATTCTTTCCACAATCTTTGATTAATCCATTATTCACCATAAGTTGAATGGATCTAAAATTCACATGTCCCGTACGTTCATTCCATAAGTCCAGAGACTCCACAAGATAAGCAAAAATATTTTCATTTTCAATATTGACTTTAGACATTCCATTTGCAACATAAACTTTTCCAACAAACATGCCATTTTTAGATAAAATAAACTTATCTGCCTCAAAAACCATTTAAAACCATGCTTCAAAAGAAGCGTACCTGACACCAAGTTCTTTCGAATATCAGGAACATGCAATACGTCCATCAATGTAACTATCTTTCCGGAAGTAAACTTCTGTTCAACAATTCCTTTTCCCACAACTTTAGTAGAGGAGGAGTTTCCCATATATATAGTTTTACCATCCCCCACTAATTCATAAGTCTTGAAAGAATGTCGGTTACCTGATATGTGATGAGTTGCACCAGTATCTATCCACCATTCCACTTGATCTTCCACTATAAATACTTCTGTGACCATTGCCACAAGATTATCTTTTTTATTTTTATTTGTTTTTTCTTTCTTCTTTTCTACTTAGAGAATTCTACAATCATATGCTTCACAATTGTAACTTTACTTGTTTTTCCCTTTGACCTAAGATTACATCATTAGGTAGGGTTAACATAATGTATAATCAATCTACAACAGGCTTTATTCCCATTCCATTACAAGTTTGTACCACCAATTCCTTGCCTAACCCTTTATACAAAAGATATGCTAAATTGAGTTTGGACTTCACATATTGAAGCGATATTATGCCAGCCTCCAATAATATTCTTACATGATTATTTTTGACACGAACTTGTCTTGACTTTCCATTGTAACAATCACTTGAATCCCAAAATATAACAGCTTTATTATCACAATATATAGCCAAAGGTGGTATTGGCTTACCCCATAATGGAATATCTATCAGCATACTCCATAGCCAATCAACTTCTTCTCTAGCAGAAGACATAGCGATAAATTCTGACTCCATGGTTGAGTGAGTAATACATGTCTGCTTCTTTCATCTCCAAGATATTGCTGCTCCAGCCAAAGTGAAAATCCAAGCAGTAATAGATTTAGACTCATTCGGATGAGAATTCCAAGTAGCATCATTATAGCCTTCAAGAACTGCTGGAAAGGTAGAATAATGCATGCCAACATTAATTGTACCCTTCAGATACCTTAAAACACGAATTAAGGCATTCCAACGTACAACTTCAGGGCTACTAGTAAATTTGATCAAAGTTCCTACAGCATAACCAATATCTGGCCTGGTATAATGCATGACATACATAAGACTCACAACAATCTGAGAATATATCAATTGATCAAGAATATCACCAGAGTTTCGCACTAATTTAATGCTAGAATCAAATGGTGTAGGAGCAGTCTTGTCGTCAAAATGACCAAACCTCTTTAGAACCTTCTCAATATCACTTGATTGAGTAAGAGTCAAACCACTTGCCGATCTTACAATTTTGATGCCTAAAATTACATCAGCTTCTCCAAGATCTTTCATTTAAAACTGAGAAGCAATGAAATATTTTGTTTCTTTGACTCTTTCGATATCAGTTCCAAAGATCAACATGTCATCTACATAAATACATATTATAACACCAGATTTTTTCTTGAAATTTACTAAATATGCAAATATCTCCACCAATGATTAAGTAGCCATTAGAAATCATAACTTTTCTAAATTTATCATGCCATTGTTTTGGAGCTTGTTTTAATCCATAAAGATATTTACAAAGTTTACAAACTTTACGTTTTTGACCAGGATTGACAAATCCTTCTGGTTGTTTCATGTAGACTTCTTCGTCTAGATCTCTAATCAGGAATGTAGTTTTCACATCCATCTGATGAATCACAAAATCATGAATTGCTGCTAGAACAATCAAGAGACGAATAGAGGTCATCCAAGCTACAGGTGCAAAAGTATCAAAATAATCAATATCTTTTAATTGATTAAAGCCTTTAGCTATCAAATGGGCTTTGTACTTATCTAAAGTACCATCGGATTTTATTTTCTTCCTAAAAATCCATCGGCAACCAATTGGTTTTCATCCAGGAGGAAGATCTAAAAATATCCATGTATTATTAAATAATATAGAATGCATTTAATCATCAATGACTTCACACCAAAATAGAGCATTACGTGAAGACATAGCTTCAGCATAACTTTCAGGATCCTTTTCAACCAAATAAGCTTGAAAATTAGATTCAAAGTCTTTTGATTTGGATGATATTGAACTATGTCTTGGTTTACTTGCTTCTAATGGTTCAACTATTTTTCTTCTAAGAGGAGAAATAGAAGAACTTGAATCTTGTTCAAAAGAATCTTTTTTCTTGGGATATATATGCTAAAAAAAGTTAGCATGTAAAGATTCAATAATTGTGTGAGGACTTGGGGTCTCAAGATTTAAAAATCTATAAGCCTTACTGATTTGTGAATAATCAATAAATACACAATCTACTCCCCTATAGCCAATCTTGGTTAAATGTTGATTTGGTAATCGAACATGAGCCAAGCAACCCCATACTTTAAAATAATTTATATTTGGTTTTCGATTATTCCAAAGTTCATATGGAGATGCATCATGATTCCTGAAAGTAATTCTATTCAAAATGTTACATGCTGAAAGCAAGGCTTCAGTCCATAAATTTTCAGATATACCAGTTCCATAAAGCATAGAATTAACCATTTCTATGAAAGTCCTAATTTTTTTTCTGCTACACCATTTTGTTGTGGTGTATAGGACATGGTCAATTATTTTTCAATGTTTTTTCTCTAAAACAAAATCAATAAAATCCGACTTTAAGTACTCTCCACCTCTATCAGATCTAATTGACTTAATTCCACACTCAATTTATTTTCAAATTCTGCTTTATATGTTTTGAAAGTCTCAAATGTTTCATCTTTTATTTTCAATAAAAAGACATAAGTATATCTTGAGTAGTCATCAATAAAAGTGATAAAATACCTCTTTCCATGACGTGACAAATAATCCATCTCACAAATATCAATGTGAATTAATTGCAAAAGTGTGGAAGTCCTTTCAACTGTCTTAAAGGGCTTCTTAGTAATCTTGCATTTACTACAAGTAAGACACTTAGTAGTATGATTCTTTCCACAATCTTTGATTAATCCATTATTCACCATAAGTTGAATGGATCTAAAGTTCACATATCCCATACGTTTATGCCATTAGTCCAAAGACTCCACAAGAGAAGTAAAAATATTTTCATTTTCAATATTGAGTTTAAACATTTCATTTCCAACATAACCTTTTCCAAAAAACATGCCATTTTTAGATAAAATAAACTTATCTGCCTCAAAAACCATTTAAAACCATGCTTTAAAAGAAGCGTACCTGACACCAAGTTCTTTCGAATATCAGGAACATGCAATACGTTCATCAATGTAACCATCTTTTTGGAAGTAAACTTCAGTTCAATAGTTCCTTTTCCCACAACTTTAGTAGAGGAGGATTTTCCCATATATACAGTTTTACCATCCCCCACTAATTCGTAAGTCTTGAAATATTTTCGGTTACCTGATATGTGACCAGTTGCATCAGTATCTATCCACCATTCCACTTGATCTTTCGCTACAAATACTTCTGTGACCATTGGCACAAGATCATCTTTTTTATTATTATTTATTTATTTTTTTTGCTTTTCGTCTTTGACAATTCTACAATCAAGCAAATAGTGACCAACTTTATGACAATGATAGCATTCACCAAATTTAAAATTGGCACAATTATGCTTGAAATTTGTAGTCTTCTTTGCCTTTGAAAAATTCTTATTTTCAGGTTCCTTCTTGTTTGATTTTTCTTCAACCATATGAGCTTTCATGAAAAGTTCCTTCAAACTATTATTGTCGCACCATCGTGTCTCTTGTTCAATTTGCAAGTGTTGAAACAATTGTTCAAGAGTCAAATCTTCGTTTTTATGTAAGAGTTTGCTTCGGTACTCTTTCCAAGATGGAGGAAGTTTTGATACAATAGCACCAACATGAACGTTTTCATCAAGAGCAATTCCAGATATAGCAATCTATTAGCTATAAGTTGGAATTCTTGTACTTGTTCAGTGATTGACTTGTCATCAACCATTTTGAACTCCATATAATTTGAAATGAGAAATTTCTTAGAACTCGCCTCTTCGGCTAAATAAATAGCTTGAAGAGTGTCCCATATCTCTTTAGCATATTTGCATTTAACATAATATTGAATATAATATTTGTTAGACATTCCTCCAAGAATATAATTCTTGCACAAATAATCATCATATTGCCATTTGGCAATTTGTTCTTTAATCAAAGAAGCCTCGTCAGATGCTACCTCAGAACCAGGAGCATTAGGACAAGGTTCTTCAAGAACATATGCCAACTTTAATCATTTTAAAAAGAATTCCATCTTTCCACGCCATCTAGAAAACTCTTTACCATCAAACATTTCAAAATTAGGATTATGCAAATATGGAATACTATTTGATATTGATGTAGAAGCCACAGAGATAACTATCTTCAAATTGTTAAAACTATAATGATTATTGTACAAGAAATTCAAAATAAAACATTCTTGGCTTAGAGGCACGATAATACGCTTCTTGAAGATAGTTGGAGTCTCTCCCACGAGCAAATGGAAGAACAAGTGACAACTCTATCTTTGGGATTCAACTAAGCCACAAAACAAGTAGTATTCAAGAATGTTGCTCTTCTATTCTTGAATTGGTAATTTCACCATCTGATCAATGTCTCTCTAGTGTTTTTCAAGGGGAAAGTAGTTTTGAGTGCTTGTCTTTTCAAACCAAAGAAAACACTATTTATAGGATGAAAGTTTCATGCATGAGAAGCATATTAATTAAGTAATAGTTAATAGGTTCATGTATGTTTTAAAACAAAAAATGTCATTCTTTCAAGAACCTATAACATAAAACTTAATGACTAATGAATTTTTCAAATTCATTTTCTTTGTAACTCAAAACTTATGAATAATGAATTTATCAAATTCATTTCCTTTGTAACTCAAAACTTTAAGTGATGCATTTGTTTCAAAACTAATTGAAACATAACTCTTAAAAAATCATTAATCGATGTATTTGTTTCAAAATTTATTGAAACATAAAATCAAAAATCCCCCACTTGGTTCAAGAAATTTTATCTTTAAAAAATAAAAATCATTTGAGATATCAATCTAGCAACATACATCAATAATGGTATCTTTTGGACTTGAACCATTAGCTAGTGAAGACTTTCTAAATCATTGACTACTTAGTGAACAAATCGTGAACTAAATGGTTCATAGAATGAAGTAGAAAAATACTTCATGCATATTGCTATGTTCCGGTAAAAATCAAAATCCTTTGACACCTTACGGCCATGTGTCCTGAATCCTTGTAGCTAAGTTCTTTAAGATTTCCCTGTAAAAATCTTATTGAAGCGGCCTCCACTTCGCACTTAGTGCGGTGAATTCATCAAGAGTAACTTTGCATACTACGACTAAGTATTCTATGAATTTCATTAAGAGAAATTAATCTCATCCTCCTTTACAACAAAGCATCAGTAAATCTATCAAGAGTGTTCCTACACACTCCAATCGAAATCGGTGTATAGACTTAATAAGAGAATATAGTCTCATTCTTTTATTTTATAGGAATACTGTCAAATCTATCAAGAGTGTTATTATTTACTCCAACGATATCGGTCTTATAGATTTATCAAGAGAATAAATCTCAAATTATGCACATCTACTCACTCTCTAGGGAAAAAGGAAATTTTATTAATGTGCTTCACAATTGTAACTTTACTTGTTTTTCGCTTTGAACCTAAGATTACATCATTAGGTAGGGTTACCATAAAGTACAATCAATCTACAATAGGTTTTATTCCCATCCCATTGCACGTTTGTACCACCAATTTCTTGCCTAACCCTTTAGACAAAGGATCTACTAAATTGAGTTTGGACTTCACATATTGAAGCGATATTTTGCCATCCTCCAATAATATTCTCACATGATTGTTTTTGACACGAACTTGTCTTGACTTTCCATTGTAACAATCACTAGAAGCCCAAAATATAGCAGCTTTATTATCACAATATATAGTCAAAGGTGGTATTGGCTTACCCCATAATGGAATATCTATCAGCATACTCCACAGCCAATCAGCTTCTTCTCTAGCAGAAGACATAGCGATAAATTCTGACTCCATGGTTGAGTGAGTAATACATGTTTGCTTCTTTCATCTCCAAGATATTGCTGCTCCAGCCAAAGTGAAAATCCAAGCAGTAATAGATTTAGACTCATTCGGATGAGAATTCCAAATAGCATCATTATAGCCTTCAAGAACTGCTGGAAAGGTAGAATAATGCATGCCAATATTATTGTACCCTTCAGATACCTTAAAACACGAATTAAGGCATTCCAACGCACAACTCCAGGGCTACTAATAAATTTGATCAAAGTTCCTACAGCATAACCAATATCTGGCCTGGTATAATGCATGACATACATAAGACTCCCAACAATCTGAGAATATATCAATTGATCAAGAATATCACCAGAGTTTCGCACTAATTTGATGCTAGAATCAAATAGTGTAGGAGCAGTCTTATCGTCAAAATGACCAAACCTCTTTAGAACCTTCTCAATATAACTTGATTGAGTAAGAGTCAAACCACTTGCAGATCTTACAATTTTGATGCCTAAAATTACATCAGCTTCTCCAAGATCTTTCATTTCAAACTAAGAAGCAAGAAAATATTTTGTTTCTTTGATTTTTTCGATATCAGTTCCAAAGATCAACATGTCATCTACATAAATACATATTATAACACCAGATTTTTTCTTAAAATTTACTAAATATGAAGATATCTCCACCATTGATTAAGTATCCATTAGAAATCATAACTTTTCTAAATTTATCATGCCATTGTTTTGGAGCTTATTTTAATCCATAAAGAGATTTACAAAGTTTACAAACTTTACGTTCTTGACCAGGATTGACAAATCCTTCTGGTTGTTTCATGTAGACTTCTTCGTCTAGATCTCCATTCAGGAATGCAGTTTTCACATCCATCTGATGAATCACAAGATCATGAATTGTTGCTAGAGCAATCAAGAGACGAATAGAGGTCATCTGAGCTACAGGTGCAAAAGTATCAAAATAATCAATATCTTTCAATTGAGTAACGGGCTTTGTACTTATCTAAACTACCATCGGATTTCATTTTGTTTCTAAAAATCCATCGGCAACCAATTGGTTTACATCCAGAAGGAAGATCTAACAATATCCATGTATTATTAGATAATATAGAATGCATTTCATCATCAATGGCTTCACGCCAAAATGGTGCATCATGTGAAGACATAACTTCAGTATAACTTTCAGGATCCTTTTCAACCAAATAAGCTTGAAAATCAGGTCCAAAGTCTTTTGATTTAGCTAATCTTGAACTACGTCTTGGTTGACTTTCTTCTAATGGCTCAACTATTTTCCTTTTAAGAGGAGAAATAGAAGAACTTGAATCTTGTTCAAAAGAATCTTTTTTCTAGGGATATATATGCTAAAAAAAAGTTAGCATGTAAAGATTCAATAATTGTGTGAGGACTTGGGGTCTCAAGATTTAAAAATCTATAAGCTTTACTGGTTTGTGAATAACCAATAAACACACAATCTAATCCTCTATAGCCAATCTTGGTTAAATGTTGATTTGGTAATCGAACATGAGCCAAGCAATCCCATACTTTAAAATAATTTATATTTGATTTTCAATTATTCCAAAGTTCATATGGAGATGCATCATGATTCCTCGAAGTAATTCTATTCAAAATATTACATGCTGAAAACAAGGCTTCAGCTCACAAATTTTTAGATATACCAGTTCTATAAAGTATAGAATTAACCATTTCTATGAAGGTCCTATTTTTTCTTTCTGCTACACTATTTTGTTGTGGTGTATAGGACATGGTCAATTGTTTTTTAATGCCTTTTATCTCATAAAAATCAATAAAATCTGACTTTAAGTACTCTCCACCTCTATCAGACCTAATTGACTTAATTTTCACACTCAGTTTATCTTCAACTTCTGCTTTATATGTTTTGAAAGTCTCAAATATTTCATCTTTTATTTTCAATGAAAAGACATAAGTATATCTTGAGTAGTCATCAATAAAAGTGATAAAATACCTCTTTCCATGACGTGATAAATAATTCATCTCACAAATATCTGTGTGGATCAATTGCAAAAGTGTGGAAGTCCTTTCAACTGTCTTAAAGGGCTTCTTAGTAATCTTGCATTTACTATAAGTAAGATACTTAGTAGTATGATTCTTTCCGCAATCTTTGATTAATTCATATTTCACCATAAATTGAATGGATCTAAAATTCACATGTCCCAGACGTTCATGCCATAAGTCCAGAGACTCCATAAGATAAGCAAAAATATTTTCATTTTCAATATTCAGTTTAAACATTCTATTAGCAACATAAACTTTTCCAACAAACATGCCATTTTTAGATAAAATAAACTTATCTGCCTCAAAAACTATTTAAAACCATGCTTCGAAAGAAGCGTACCTGACACCAAGTTCTTTCGAATATCAGGAACATGCAATACGTCCATCAATGTAACTATCTTTCCGGAAGTAAACTTCAGTTCAACAGTTCCTTTTCCCACAACTTTAGTAGAGGAAAAGTTTCCCGTATATACAGTTTTACCATCCCCCACTAATTCATAAGTCTTGAAAGAATTTCGGTTACCTGATATGTGATGAGTTGCGGCAGTATCTATCCACCATTCCACTTGATCTTCCGCTATAAATACTTCTGTGACCATTGCCACAAGATTATCTTTTTTATTTTTATTTATTTTTTCTTTCTTCTTTTCTGCTTTGAGAATTCTACAATCATGCGCATAGTGACCAATTTGTGACAATGATAGCATTCACCAGATTTAAAATTGGCACCATTATGCTTGAAATTTGTAGTCTTCTTTGTCTTTGAAAAATTCTTATTTTCAGGTTCCTTCTTGTTTGATTTTTCTTCAACCATATGAGCTTTCATGACAGGTTCCTTCAAACTATTATTATCACGCCATCATGTCGCTTATTCAATTTGTAAGTATTGCAATAATTGTTCAAGAGTCAAATCTTCCTTTTTATGTAAGAATTTGCTTCGGTACTCTTTCCAAGATGGAGGAAGTTTTGATACAATAGCACCAACATGAAAGTTTTCATCATGAGCAATTTCAGATATAGCAATTTTACTAGCTATAAGTTGAAATTCTTGTACTTATTCAGTGATTGACTTGTCATCAACCATTTTAAACTCCATATAATTTGAACCGAGAAATTTCTTAGAACTCGCCTCTCCGGCTAAATAAATAGCTTGAAGAGTGTCCCATATCTCTTTAGCATATTTGCATTTAACATAATATTGAATATAATATTTGTTAGACATTCCTCCAAGAATATAATTCTTGCACAAATAATCATCATATTGCCATTTGGCAATTTGTTCTTTAATCAAAGAAGCCTCGTCAGATGCTACCTCAGAACCAGGAGCATTAGGACAAGGTTCTTCAAGAACATATGCCAACTTTAATCATTTTAAAAAGAATTCCATCTTTCCACGCCATCTAGAAAACTCTTTGCCATCAAATATTTCAAAATTAGGATTAGGCAAAGATGGAATAGTATTTGACATTGATGCAGAAGCCATAGAGATAACTATCTTCAAATTGTTAGAACAATAATGATAATTGTACAAGAAATTCAAAATAAAACTTGCTTGGCTTAGAGGCACGATAATACGCTTCTTGAAGATAGTTGGAGTCTCTCCCACGAGCAAATGGAAGAACAAGTGACAACTCTATCTTCGGGATTCAACTAAGCCACAAAACAAGTAGCATTCAAGAATGTTGCTCTTCTATTCTTGAATTGATGATTTCACCATTTGATGAATGTATCTCAATTATTTTTCAAGGAGAAAGTAGTTTTGAGTGCTTGTCTTTTCAAACCAAAGAAAACACTATTTATAGGATGAAAGTTTCATGCATGAGAAGTATATTAATTAAGTAATAGTTAATAGGTTCATGTATGTTTTAAAACAAAAATGTCATTCTTTCAAGAACCTATAACGTAAAACTTAATGAATAATGAATTTATCAAATACATTTTCTTTGTAACTCAAAACTTATGAATAATGAATTTATCAAATTCATTTCTTTTGTAACTCAAAACTTTAAGTGATGCATTTGTTTCAAAACTAATTGAAACATAGCTCTTAAAAAATCTTTAACCGATGTATTTATTTCAAAATTTATTGAAACATAAAATCAACACTTATCATACAAATTGCCATTGCAAATATAGTTCACTACTTTGGTATTTGGTTCACTTCTCACAAAGCTACTAAACCAAAACATTTCAATTATAAGGAATGTGGTTGACACTTTCATTCTCAAAATTGAATCCATATATAGCTCTAGCCTCTCTATTACTGTATATATCTCCCTATCTTCTATTTGTTTTGCGTTGCAAATTTGAGCTTTACATGTTCTTGTTTAAATAGATTTGGCCATCTATTGGTTTCTCCACCTATGCAAAATTAAATATTCCATGATTTTGGTGTAACTTGCTTTTAGTTTTCACTAAATACTCCTAGGAAAACATACATGGGCTACATGTTTGGTATGAGGAAAGTAATTTTATTTTGTAGCAAAAAGGGGAGAAATAACTTTCTTCACTTTTGATTTCATATTACTTTTAACTCGTACTAGGACATTCTTTTGAATATAACAACATACCCAATATAATCCCACAACGGCACAAAGTGAAATTTATGGAGGATAGAATATATGCAGATCTTACCTCCGGGATAGATAGGTTGTTTTCGATAGACCTTCTACGCAAGAAAAATTATCCAAAGCAATCAAAAAAAGTAACAAACGTATAAATAGTAAATAATAATGAAACAACAAATAGTACAAGGCAGTAACTACTACAACATAATGCTATAATAGTCGAAGTATAAGACATTATTATGAATGAACTTTAATATATATTTTTTCTAAAATAATACTTTTCACTCACCGCGTCAAACAACATAAAACATTTTCTTAACAATATGTGTCAGAAAAGTATTTTTAAAAAATCATTTTGTGTGTAATATAACTTTCTTTGTACCAAACACATACCACATTGCTTTGTTAACCAATGCATATGCCGGCAAACCAATAGCAAATATAGATGAATCCATGTAAGGAAAAGAATTAAAAGGAAGGGGGCAAAAGAAATCCAAATATGAATGAGTTCCTCAATTGGGTTTCAAAAAGAAATGAAATTCCTTTCGAGGAAAAGAAAACCGACTTAAAGAAAGCAAGTATCTACATCTATAAATACCTAAAAGCTTCTACAAAGTCGTTTACGCACTCATACAAAGCAAAGGCAAAAATCAGAGTTGATCATTGAAGTGTTGCTGAAGGAACTCCTAGAAGGAACAGGTTCATACATAGAGAATCTAGTTATAGTTTAGCTTAAATGTATTATGATTGTTCTTCGAGTTATAATCATTTGATTTCATAGTTTCCAGTGTGTTATAAACTGAAATAGGAGTTTGTTTTCAAGTTGGGGTGACTTGAAAATTTGAGATCACAACCTAGGTAGGTTTGTGAGTTGTTGGAAATTAGAATTTATGATTCCTAGTTGTGAATTAAAGGAAATGGGGTTTAAATTCCTTATTGTTGAAGGGATTAGAGTTTATAATCTCTTAGGGTACAAAGTTAGCAATCGATTATTGGGAGACTCCTGTTTAGTGAAGTTTGAGGTAAATCCTATAGAGGTTGTCGGTCGTGGTTTCTTACATCTTTTGAGTCAGGTATTTTTTTCACATAAAAATTGGTGTTATTAAGTTTACTACTTTTTATCACTTTTGTGGAACCCGTTAAGTACCCCGGTCCAAACGTAGAAATTAATTATCTTTAATTCACTAAATTCGTAGAGCGTGTAGAATATCAACCAAAAAATTACTTCATTCAGAAAAAGATAATATTCTTTGAAATTAATTTGTTGCTTAAAACAAACATTGAATATTGGTATCGCTATAAAGCATTTCATTAAGAATTAAAAAAATTTAAGTGGTTTCTAATTATAAAAATATGGTGTTTGTTTAAATGAAATAAAAATGAAAAGTATCACATAAATTTAGACGAAATGAATATCATTTTACGTATGTATACCATAAAATTGACAGTGATATAATAAGCATCCCAGAAAAGACGTGTCAGTAAAATTTTTGTACAACTTCTATACCTTTTTTTATGTGATATCATTCGTCTCTACCCAAAATTTCAGCATAACAAATTTGTTTTTGTCTAAATTGAGAAATTTATAGTCTTCTAAATATGGTATGCCATTAGTTAATACAACTACTAATGAATGTTTATAATGACGGATAAATTACACAAAAAATCATAAAATTAAGAGTTATTAAACATAAAATTTCTTAACTTTTAAAATATTACTTAATATCCCATTTTTACTATTTTGTTCTTGAATGTTGAATCCTTGATGCATATAGGTAGATTTTCTCACCCATTTTTCACTCCATCATTAATGCCCTCAAATCACGTTTTTTTATTTTATTTATTTAAATTTTTCACCCAAAAAAGTCACTAGCTTCTTTCCTATTGAAACTTCCATCACTGTTATTGCAACCATTAACAACTGTCCACATTCAATTTCATTTGATTTAATTTTTTTAGTTTTTTCTTTTGGTTTCAAAACAATCTTCTTGTGGTGTTACTATTTTTTCTTCCTCTAATGGTTAATGAAGATCCACCCTCATTCAATTTGGGTATTACCCAAAAAAATTAACATTATTTTTCTGCAATTGATAAAGTTGTAAATTTTATTTCGGATATCTTTGATCTCACATTTGATGATTTTAAGAAAAACGGCCAAAAAATCAAGATGATCCTCAAAAAATAAAGAAGATTAGAGAAGATTAAGCTGAAACATTCAGACCTCAGACTCGCAAATGGCGGACGAGTATGAAGTTGGAGATTCTTAATTCTCCCTAAAATCAGATATAAAATTCTTTATTTTTCTGACTGATACATATGAAGAGTAATAAATTTTTGATACATTTTGATAGTTCAATATTGATTCATTTTAGTTGTAAGCTTATGTCATATTTCTTTCCTTCATTATACATTTTTTGATGAATTTATTCTCATTTGTTACAGTTTCAATTGATACACATGGAATTTAGTTAATTTCGTGATACATTTTGTATGTGCACCCATTGATACGTTGATACATTATTTTAATGCATTATAACCTGTGAAAAACAATCTGCATAATACTGATATAACTTTATTGATATATTTTATATATTTATCAATTTTTCTTTATATTCACTGTTCATTACACATTTATTTCATATAATATGGTATATGTATGGTACATAGCAAATCGATTAATATATTTTGTGTATAAGCTTACTTATTATTTTGATATATATGCTAATCAAATTAATACATATCTTGTTTAATTTTACAGGAAATTAAGTTGATGGTCAAAAACGATCAATCATATAACCAAGAAAGCTACGGATGATACATTAGTGATAGTTAATACCTGCCTAAACTCAAACACACATACATTCAATCTGATGATCAGGCAACGGTAGGCATTGAGTAGGTGTAGTGTTTACCACTTTGCAGACGTATTGATTCTAGTTGGTTTTTTTTTGTTGAAATTTTTATTGATTTTTGTGCTGACAGTTACAAGCCAAAACTTAAATCTGTATTAAGTGTGTCTAACGGGCCGGGCCGGGTCAACCCGAAACCGGCCCTTCCATTCTACCCGGGTTATGGGCCGGGTTTGGCGTTAACCGGGCTGGGACGAACAGTAAAAAAATTAAAACCCACCCGAAATAGGCCCACTTAACCCAATCCGGTCAAATCCACCAAAACCCGGTCAAACCCGTTTAAAAAATAAATAAAAAATTCAATATACACTATATACACTCCAATATACAATATATATTTTTAAAAAAATATATAAAGCATAAAAAATTACACATATATACGTACCATTCAATATATAATTATATATGACTATACGTACTACTTTAAATAAAACATATGCTATAATAGTATAATATATATATATATATACACACTACAATATATATATACACTAATTTATAAAGCATATACACATGTATACGTTAAATATATACTACTTTAGAAGATATATACACATATATATACACCATTCAATATATATGTACTACTTTAAATAAAATATATATACATGTATACGTTAAACATACACGGCTATAGAAGATCCATTCACATATATACGCTCTATTCTATGTATATGTAATACTTTAAATGCAATATACTATAATGTATATACATTATAATATATATTTGTATACTTATATACTAATTTATAAAACATATACACATGTATACATTAAATTTACACTTCTATAGAAGATATATACACGTGTATACGCACCATTCAATGTAATATACTACTACTTATAAAATATACTACATTATATATACATTACAATATGTATAGATATACTTATATACTAATTTATAAAACATATACACATGTATACGTTAAATATACACTTCTATAGAAGATATATGCACAAATATACAAAACATATGCTACTTAATATAATAAATTAATAATATTTGGTAGTAAATTAATAATATATTAGAAGTAAGTTTTTAATTTAAGTATAAAACTAGAAATTCAATTTAAAATTTTAAATCGTTAAATAAAAAAAATAAAAAACAACGACTAAGGAGTGAATGAATTTGTGGAATTTTATTGATTGTAAAATGATCCAAAATTTATAATTTACATGAATGAAAAATCTATAAATTATGCATGATTTTTTCCAACTCATTCATGTTAATATTAATGGGAACTTGCATAGGATAGTCGAAGTCAGCGGGGGCAAAACCATGCATTTGACTTGATTCTGCTGAGTTCTCCCATGAAGTCATAATTTCTTCAAGTTTCAGGTCGTCGCTCGGCTCCGGTTCCATTCCTTGGTTTCTTCTTTCTGCTCTAATCCAATCTCTGAGGCAAACTAAAACATTCATTGCGTTGCTTCCCAATGAGTGTCGGTTGTCTCCAAGCTGTTGTCGTCCCTGACTGAAGGCGCTCTCTGATGCAACAGTTGACATTGGAACATTCAAGATATCTCTGGCTAATCTTGAAAGTACAGGATATTGTGATTCATTATTCCTCCACCAATCCAGCGTGTTGATCCGTCGTCTGCGATCCTCTGGTGCCGTCCGCAGATAATATTTCAGCTCTTCCGGATAAGTTGATGTGTAAGCTCTCTCATCCACACTGTTCCAACAAGTTAAATCATAAAACGAATCAGGAAAACCACTATGTGCCGGCCTTTTAGAAGATGATGGCTCCTCGGGAGGATGAGGAGCGACAGTTGGACTGAAATTTGTAGGTACGGCTGAATCAAATAAATCAGCATAGTGATTATATAATTTTTCTATATAATTTTTCTATATAATCCTTTGCATCAGACGTAGCCTTCCACAAATCAGGTTGTACTTGTTCAGAATCATGGTTAGTATTTATTTCTAAGTTAGTATAAATAAGAGTACTAAAGTGACACATATGATTATATTTCATGCACGGATTTAGCATAGCACCAACCAAGTAAATAGAGGGAATCGGGAAAAGATATTTTTTAAATTTCGTAAACATAGCTCCAACAGCTTCTTTATAACCTTCTTTATTTTTATATTGTTGGAGTAAACCAGAAATATCGGTTATATATGCCAAAATATTACAAACAGTAGGATAGTAAGCACCGGAAAATTCAATCGTAGCTACATAAAATTTTTCTAAAAACTTAACAAGATCATTAATTACAACCCAATCAGAATTATGTAGCATGCAATCAGCAGAATCAGCAAATGAACCACAATGTTGGTTAAAAGCTAGTGTAATAGGAATTCTATATTTATAACAAGTTTTTAAAAATTCATACGTAGAATTCCATCTAGAATCAACTTCCTCAGGCATCAAAATCGGTGTAAGTCCATTTTTTTGACATTTAACTTTAAATTCTTTAATTCTCGATCTACGATTATTTCCTTGAATAAAACCAACGGCAAGACGAATTTTTTCAATATAAAGCTCAAAAAAGTCAAGACCATCTTTTACAATTAAATTATATATATGACATGCACACTTAATATGAAAAATTTCAGGGAAGGGCGGAGATAGCGTAGATTTTATTTTTGTTATAGCAGTCTTGTTGTTAGAAGCATTATCAAAAGCAATACATAAAATTTTATTTTCTATACCATAATATCCGGTAATTTTAACAATAGAATCAGCAATAAATTGTCCATTATGTTTACGATCTTCATCATATAGAAAAGCAAGAATACGTTTTTGCATCACGAAATTACTATCCATCCAATGACAAGTAACGGTTAAATAATCATTTTTATTTACAGCACGACCAAGATCAGAAGTTAGGGACAATCTACATTGGATATTTTTTAAGAATGTTGATAAATAAAAATAATATTGTGAATGGAGTCTAAAAATATCAGACCGACAAGTAGTTCTAGGAATACCATTAAACATAGAATTATAAATTGCTTGTATATAACGAATAAAAGCATCAGAAGAAGGAAAACTAAAAGACAAACAACCCACAGCTACCATTTTAGCTATTTCTTCCCTGTCCCTCAATTTATTATACTTTTTCGCTACTTGACCGGTTGTTGGGTCCATTCTAGTTTGTGTTGACCCACCAACATCCCCACCACCTTTTGCAATATTTAACTCTCTTTTGTGATCTTCAGCTATATGTCTCATTAACGTACCCGTACCCCCTTGCTTACCTCCACTTCTATGCTTATATATTTGTTGACAAATATTGCACTGCACCTCAATATCTGATATACGTTCAAAAAATTGTCATGCAATACTAGTTCTTTTACGAGGTTTTGGGGCACTGGGAGGACGGGAAGGGAGATTAACTGATTCAGATCTAACGTTAGAATCTCCTACTGCGGGTGTTTCAACAATATTTTCATCATCTTCGTCTAAATTAACTGCATCTACTTCATTTTCTTCTTCTATACCGTAATTTTCCTGAGCTTCCACATAATCCATATCGTGAGCACCTACACCTATTTCTTCCTCAAAAGTTGTACCAAGCGGTACCAGAGGCGAAGTCACATGGGTATATCTATTACTTGAACTACCTCTACCGCTAGTAATTTGCTTTTTACTACCACTACCGCTCCGGGACAAATTTTTAACACCTTTAGTAGCGAGGTTTTTTAATTTATCCATAATATAAATTAAATTAAACTAAAAATATTCAAAATACACAAATATAATAAAATTAAATATTAAACAATTAATACAATAAATAAAAATTAAACATAAGAGATGGAACGACAATACCAAATTTTGGAAGTATCCGAAGATTGCGACTTTAGAAACTTTCGCTCGTACTTTGTAAACGAAAAATTAAAAAATTAAAGTGAACACTTTAAAAAATTAAATATATTGAATATTTGAGAATTGAGAATTGAGATTTGAGAGAGAATGAGATTTGAGAGAGTGAAAAATTGTGTGAATAATGATTTGAAGTTGTAGGGTATTTATAGATTTATTTTGAGGATTAAAAAATATTTTTTAAATTTTTTTTTTTAAATTAAATGGGCCCAGCCATTTTTGGGTCCAAACGGCTAGTTTGGCCCAAAAAATAAAAATTTCTTCTCTTTTTTTGCCGGGCCGGGCCGGGCCGATTAATCGGCGGGTCTGGACTGGGCTTGGTCCGGGCCGGATTAACCGGACCCATTTTAAAAAAATCGGCCCGGAACCCGGAACCCTAAAGCCCTAGGGCTTGTCGGGCCGGGTCAAACCGGACCGGTTCGGATCGGGTCAGCCCGGATCGTTTGACACCCCTAATCTGTATTCAATAAGTAATATGTAACATTTTCTTTCATTGCATTTGCGAATCCTTTTGTTTGAATAATTTTGTATGAATAATATAATGTTGCTATAATATATTAGCAGTGATATATATTTCCGAAGTGTAACTCTTCTCAAAAGTCAGTGATACATATGTACATATTCTTGAAGTCAGTGATGCATACATATTTAATAAAATCATTTGTTTCATCTTAAATGGTGAAATTATTCTGACATTTTATAGCAAGCACTGATATTATACGATATATATGTATCAAATACATGCAATATATGTATCAGATAAAATCAATCCCATAAACATATATTAGATGTCTTTCATAATAATTATATCTTTTTCTAATATAAACATGTATTACAGATATCTAGTTAAAATCTTTTCAACATAGCTTTTGGTATTTTTCATATATATATCAAAAAACAAATTCTAAGGCATGTGAACCAAGCATAGACAATAGTTAAGTCTAAAATTCATTCAAATAGAAATCGAAACCTTTTGAACACGTTTTTAATAACATTTTTAAATGTATGTATCATGTACATAATATAACTGTTGATACATATAATCAATTCGCCAAACAAAAAATTCATCAAAATCTTTTAAATATTACATTACATACTTTAAATACATTATGATTTTGATACAATTTTTAGATATGGCCATTTTCGATCAAAACGGAGGAAACGAACACCAAGTTCACCACCCAACACCAAACCAACCATCAAAATATCAATGACAAGTCGACCTTCCAAAGTGATGCAAACCAAAAAAAATCAAATCCATCACCCAACACAATTTCGACGAAATCAAAATCAGTTATTATTCTGGTGAAATTTAAATTGTCAAACAACCACCGTTTCAGGAAAATTCAAATTGTATTGTTGTTCTTGCAAATTCAAATATCATAAAAATCAAAATTTTAAAGAAAAAAAAAAAGAAGAGATAAATATAGGTGGAAGAAACTGAGTCAAATTCTAGCTCATTGAATCGAAAAATTAGTCGTAAAAATTCTTTGTTTTGAGTGCTGAAAAATATGAAATTGTCGTCAGTAAGTTGTTGAAAATTAAAATTGAGGGAGTGTTGCTAATTGTTAATGGTGTTAATTAGGGGAGAAGGTGGAATGGAGGAGTTCAAACATGTTTTCACGTGATTTACTCCCTTAAATAAATGCAATTATGTTATTTTCTTATCGAAAATGGGATAATATACCCTCGAACTATGATAAATGATTCATATATACCTGCCCCATCAAACTTTGGACACACATATTCTCCTACCATTAATGAAATGATACGTATATACCCCTCATACTACCAATAGATATATATTTGTACTAAAAGTATGACGAAGGGTATAGTACCAAAAAAAAAAAAAATACACCCCATCAATCAATCCAAATTTTTATTGTATAAAAATCCGAGTAGATATAATCCAAGCTCGAATGGTTGACACTCAACATGTTAGGCAAAGAAGAATGATTGAAATCCTCTGATGATTTTTTCAAGTGAACGGGTTCAACTTGAGCTCCAATGCCACGATCACAACCATCAATCAAGTAAAACTTTGCATAATTTGCTCAAGTAGCACAATCTGACTTTATTAAACTTGGATTACATGTAGCATGACCATAAGCTAAAGCATCATTAGGGTAAGGAGATGTTACATAATAATCATAACCTTGACTAATTGGGGTCTCATTTTGTAAAGCTTCAAGAACATAAGCCAAACTTTTTGCAAATGAACCACTCACATCATACTTAATTACCATTGCATATATAGTTCACAACTTCAATACTTGGTTCACTTATCACAAAATTAGTAAACCCCAAAAAATCAAATAACAAAAGTGATTAAAACTCTCATGTTTAAAATAGAATACATGGCTTCACTTTTTCTTTTCTTTTTATGTGTGTGTGGTGTCACTAAACCTTAATTTCTAGTATTTATTTGGTGTTACAAATTTAGTTTTTTTAAGAAGTTTAAATAGAATGGACATTGCATTGATTTCTCAACCAATAAAAACTAAGTGTTCTTATAATTGTTTTCACTTACTTGTCTTGTACTACTTGATGCCGGCAACTAAAATACTACAAGGATTTGATTGATTGGTGAACAAGTTATAATCTATGATCTATCTAATTTATAATCTATAATTTATCTATATCTATAATCTATATCTATAATCTATAATCTATGATATATTAATAGTGTGAAGGCCTTAAAAAAGTGATTTAACTTTTTAACCTTCATTAAAATGTTCTGCAATAGACAAAATCGTCTTTTCACCTAAGGACCCCTAAAATATATTGAAAAAACCCTGATAAAATAAATATATTGAAAAAAATTAAGAATTCTAAACTACTTAAAATATACCAATTGTAAAATATATCCTAAAATATATGGAAAGAATTAATAGTCCTAAAAAATATATGAAAAGAATTATATTTTATTTTAGTTAAATATATGCTTGACATATACATTACAACCCTTGGATTCAAATTCTTCTTTTTACCTTTTCACTTTTCTTTTTTTTTTTGGCAAATATGAGCTTTCTGGTATGGGGGGTTTAAGCTTATGCTTACACAAAAAAAAAAAAAAAAAAAAAACACTATTGAGAGAAAACAAAAAAGTGAAAATTATGATTTGTCATTATAACAAATAAATTATAGTGTCAAACAAGTATCAAACAAAGTCATTAGCTGGCTAGAAGATAAAACAAAATGGGGATTAGAGATTTCATGAGTTAGCAAACTTAAGGTATAACCTATTTCATTTTTCCATCAGGTTCTTAGAGATGGGCGATAGGGATAATTTGCATCGCCCAATTTATATTTTTTGTGTCGTCATCAAGACTTCAAAGTATAATATTAAATAATTGATATCTCAACGTATTTTTTTTAATTTTTTATTCATGTATTTATTTCATAATTTTATAATTATTAGTCTTGGATGAGAAGACACATGACATAGAATGTGAGTTTACTTGCCTTGACAAGGGTGGTATGCAAATAAAGAAATGATAGATCTTTCTAACGGTAAGCTTTTCTTTATCAAGAAATTAGCTTTAAGTGACTTTGAATGGATCTGATTCATAACAGTCAAATTTGTGAAGGTGGATCAATTATATTGTTCGATATAAATGATAGTAATTTATTTTTTATATACACTTATTATCATCATCATACAAACATGAGTACACTTGACTAGTATGATTAAAAGGAAAAGGGTCAAATATGCCCCTAAACTTTGCAAAAATATTTAAATATACCTCCATTAAAAGTTTAGCTCACCAACGCCCTTGTCGTCCAAGTCTTGGGCCATATATACCCCTATTATCATGTTTTGGGTCATATCCTATTGTCAAGTTTTAGGTCATATATACCCCTATTGTCGTTAATTTCTCTACTAAAATTTTTCAACCCCTTTTTTCTTTTCTTTTTTTAAGAAATCATATTTCCACATCACTTTTTAATTGTCATATCGCATATAATCAAATTCACCTCTTCTTCTACACATTAATCATTCGTCAAGTGCTCTCATCTACCTCATAATTTTTTTGAATTTTCTCTAATTTGCCAAAACAATTTTGTTGCGTTTTTCGATGCTTGCATAACCCCAAGTATAATCTAGTAAAACATAAAAAAAGTCAAGAACACCCCATAAAAATTCAATGCACTGTTGCGATAAAAATCAAGAATTAAAGTACTTACCAACTGCAAATTATTTTAGTATCATATCAACCAACCTCATCTTTTACACCACTGTCGATTCCAACATCAAGAATAAGAAGAACAAGAAAAAAACAAGTGAGATATTGGGATGTAGAAGTGTAAAAGAGGCGGTTCATATAGAGACAACAAAACTAAGTTGTCAATTAAGAGGATATCTTTTGTACGTACGTACGTACGTATGTATGTATGTATGTATGTATGTATGTATGTCTGAGAGAAACGGTTATGCAAGAATCTGAAAATACAACAAAAGGGTCTCGACAAATTAGGGAAAATCCAAAGAGATTGTGAGGTATATAAGAGCATTTGAAGGACATTTAATGGGTAAAAGAAGAGATGGATTTAATTATATGTGACGTTGCAATAAAAAAATGATGTGGCAAATATACTTTTTTAAAGAAAAAGTAAGTTAAAAAATTTCAGCAAAGCAATTAACGGCGACAGGTGTATATATGACACAAAACTTGGTAACAGGGGTATTTATGATCCAAAACTTAACAGCAAGGGTATATATTGACCAGAACTTGGACGACAAGGGCATTGATGAGCTAAACTTTTAACGGAGGATATATCTAAACATTTTCGCAAAGTTTAGGGGCATATTTGGCCCTTATTCCAAGATTGAACAATGAAAGAACTTTGGGAGAAAAGATTTAAATAAGGGCATATTTGTCATTTTGATGTAATACTCCGTAATTAGTATTTTCAGGAATATTGTGTTATAAAAATAATATTACTACAATTTTGACATAAATAATGCAGGGATTGTCTATTCGCCAATCAAAAGTTTAATCAAAAAAAAAAAAAGAATAAAATAGTGGTTTTATCAATGTATGAAAAATTATAGAAACAATTACCCAAAACCTTACATATATTAAATAATACGGGGATTGTTTATTCAAAATCAAAAGTTCAACCAAAAATAGAATAAAATAGTTGTTTTATCTATATATGAAAAAACCCAATTTAGCAATAGTCTGTTTAAAAAAAATAAAAACAAAATAAAACTGGTGAGAATTCTTTTACAAAATATAAACAATAAAAACAAAATAAAATTAGTGAGAATTCTTTTACAAAATATAAACAATCCAACCAAAATATATATTTTTGTTATATAAAATCTGGTTAAGATAACAGATAGTGTACATGCAATTTTATACAATCATATAACACTTTATGAAACCTCATGAGAGGTTTAGATATCTAAAAGTAATTGAAATCACGAGATTTCAATAAGTTATGTCATTGTGAATTGATACAAATGGCAAGCATTGATAATATTTTTTATATAATATATAGTGTGATACTAAAAGATATTGTGTGAATTTTATTTGAATACTATGTCTATTAAAACATGGTGACTTGGAAATAAATGATCAAGTGACATGGTGGATCTCGATAAGCTTAGTAGACCTGCAGTTCAGACAAAATTCATATGAAAGTTTTTGAAGAAGCTCAAATTCCTGAGGAATATTAAGGTTCTAGAAACTTATTTATATAATCCTTATATGGATTAAATAAAGTAAAATAAATGCAATTTAATCGCCTTAATGAATTTTCATTGATAAGGTATAAAATGACTTTGTTTTTCTTTATGTATTTATGAAAATTGGAGTTAATCATATTTATATTGTGCAAGTTGATGGCTTGAATATTATTGAAACTATTGAAAAATTTATATTTGATCAAAGAAATTTGCAGAATTCTCTAATCCTGGAGTACTATATCTTTATCTTTATGTGATTGATGTATTTATATTTCTTGCTATGATTACGTGCATGTTATAGCTTTACTCCCACATGAAAATATGAAATAAGATTGATTGCATAATGCAAATAAAATCCTTGTGAATGATATGAATGTATTCAATTATGTTAGAAATGAAGATAGGTCATCTTCATCATCTCTCTCTCTCTCACTTTGTGGAAAGACGAAATTAATGAGGTGTAACCTCAAAAGTCGTCTCTAGAAGTTGTCAAAGAGATGCTCCACCACATACGTGTGTGGATAAAATAACGAATACATCACCAGATAAAAATAAGCTCCAATATGGGTCAACATTTCGATTTTATAAACAAACAACACATAGGCGACCTAACAACAATTCACAGCAAATAAAAAGATGGCCCAACTACAACTAAACGGCCCAACTACAGCTAAATAATTTCTTTTAATTTTTAGTATTGAAAAGGAATATAATTAGTTTAGTTCCATCAATTGTAAATAGGACAGCTAGATAATTAGTTAGAATAGAAGGTTCTTTTCATTCTATTAGCTTGTACAAATAAATGTGATTGGCAAGGAATATACTGAGGAAAAATTCTCAAATACTGCCTCTTGTTTTCAATATGGTATCAGATCAGTGGGTTATTACATACAAATCATGCCAAATCATCACAATTTATAAAATAATGCATGCCAAATGTAAATGACCCACATAAGCTGGAATATCTGAAAACTGAGAATCATAATCACAAGGAGTAAATCATACGTTATAAATCTGGTGAGTCATAACATTTAGTTCTGAAAGCTGTGATAGTGTTCTGTCTGTAAATCATGTTGTCTAACTGGAGAAAGGACTCACTCTTATATCTGAAATCTAAAATCTGAAATTTGTAGCTAAAGACTTATATAAAGCGATGTCCGAATAAAACTGTGAGCCTTTACACTTAGTTTCTAAAAGTTGTTCTGTTATTCTTTACTATTTTCTGTAGGGAAATACTTTAAAACTATTCTGAAAGTCTTTACTGATAGGGAATTCTTTTAAAGACTGTTCTATAAAACTTTTCTATTAGGGAGGTTCTTCTAACCGACATGAACCATGTGAGTTATCATGGAGTCCAACGTCTCGTTCTCTTATGGAAAAACCTCACATAAGGGAGATGGGTCGTACTCTTGCCAAGGAGTATAACCTAATCTAAGTGATCACTTCTGTAACTGTCATCCATATTAAAATGAAAATAATCTGATAATCTGAACTTACGTTGGTTCGTAGTTCTGGGGCATGAGAACATACCAACTCGGTGCTAAATACTACTCCCTTTAATTTGTATGCTCATTCTATTGGAAATCCACTTTAAAATCTAATATAATGGTTTATTATGAAAACCAACTGTATAATTGCTAAGTTAAACTGTAATCTGAAACTGCAAAGTGGATTTCATATTTAGGCTGAGATCAAAAGATTGAATCTTTATCGAAAATTCGAAAATATTCTAGTCATAGGGTGCTCATAGCATAATAAAACTTGAAATAACAATATTCAACTAGGGCTTAATACCCATGCATCAAATTCATGTAAAAATATAATAATATTCATGCTTGATAATGAAGGTATTGATAATTCAACTCAAAATCTGAAAATTACTGCAATACGTATGAAAATACAAGAATAAACATGCAATTCAACTTCTAAATCACTTGAAATTTCATAATCTTGCAAATAACAACAATGGGTATGAACCCTAATTTGAAACTCTTGTATATTCATACAAATTCATGTAAATTTGTAATTAAAAATTAGTTTTGGGCACAAGAATGAAAGAGGATCCTTGTTCATAAACCCCACATACCTTAATTGATGCAATTGATGAGAACACTTAATTTGTGATTCTTATTTGAGATTTTGAAGATGGATTCTTGATTATCTTGGATTGGGAATCATTAATCTTAAGCTATCTTGAAAAAATAATGGAAAAAAATAGATTTCTTGGAGAGTAAATTTTGAGATTTAGGGTTTTCTTTTTGAGACAATTGATGAAAAGTGAGCATAAAGTTCCTAAAATGAGCTTAATCTTGTGTTATTCAGGGTTTGGGGGCTTGAGAAAAGATCAAACTAACTTTTTTAAAATTTTAATCAGAACTGGAAAAGAAGAAAATTCCTGATTTGGCCTGCCATCGCAACGAATCACTATCGCAGTGGCTCACTGCAAAAGAGACAACTGTCGTTTGACCCATCAACGCGATGCGATGAAATTGCATTGGGCCACTGAAAAATGGACGAGCCCCATTTTGGCCATCACCGCGATGCGGGGCAATCGCGTATGCCACTGAAAATTGATGAACAAAACCTGGGACTCCAACGCGACACGGGCCGATCGTGGTGGTCCACTGGATTTGACAATTGTTAATTTCTCCTTCACCGTAACGCGATACTTGCCTAAATGGCATACTATTTTAATAAAAATGGTATAACTTCTCAACCGAGTATTGGATCTAGGCGAAATTAGTATCGTTGGAATACTAATTCAATTTTCTACATACTAGAAGGTCAAGAACCGAAAAGTTATATATGTATCAAAGGTTATTCATTTTGTAAGCTAGCCCTTGATATTCTAGGAGCTAAATTGGGCTAGGAAAAAGTGTAGGATATTTCATTATCTCCCACTTGGGAACATTTGTCCTCGGATGTGTCTAGATAAACTGAAAATACTAGGGAATCTGAGGCTATGTGTTGACATGCATAACTGAAATAAACTGCATGACTGAATCTAGAATATACTGAACGACTGAGCTAATCTGTAAGTGCATGAATTTACATGAAGATAACTATATAGTTGAATTTGGGACTGGAAAAGAGCTGAACTAAGGAAGATTGTTACCTTCGGCTAAATTTGAGTTCGTAGAGAAGAGATGAGGATACTTGATACGCATGTCTACTTCTGCTTCCCAAGTAGTGCCCTCAACGGACTGATTTCTCCACAGAACTTTGACCAAGGGAACTTCTTTTTTCCTTAGTCTACGAATTTGATAATTAAGGATCTCTACTGAAACTTCTTCGTATGAGAGGCAATTATGAATATCTGTACTTTATAAAGGAACTACGACAGGTGAATCATCCATGAACTTCTTTAATAAGGACAGATGGAACACTGGATGAACTGAGGATAAATCTGTGGTTAGCTCAAGCTCATACGCTACCTTTCCCATGCGACTCAAATTCCTATAGTGACCTATATATCGGGGACTAAGTTTTCCCTTTTTTCCAAATCTTTTCACCACCTTCATGGGTCAAACTTTCAAATACATAAGGTCATTAGCTTCAAACTCAAGATCTCTTCTTCTTATGTCTGCATAAGATTTCTAACGACTCTGAGCTTCATTAAATCTTTCTCAAATCAGTTGAACTTTCTCCATGGCTTCAAACACCATATCTGGTTCAATCAAATCGGCCCCACCCACTTCTAACAAACTAACGAGTGATCTACATCTTCACTCTTAGAGAGCCTCAAACGAGGCCATCTGAATACTATCATGGTAACTGTTATTATAGGCGAACTCAATCAACAATAAATTCTCATTCCAACTACCTTGGAAATCTAGAACGCATGCCCTCAATATATACTCTAGGGTATGAATGGTCCTTTCTGCCTAACCATCTATCTGCAGGTGAAAAAATGAACTGAGATGAACTTGGGTACCAAGACCTTTCTGAAAGGCTCTCCAAAATTGAGAGGTAAACTGAGTACCCCTATCTGAGATGATGGACAAAAGAACTCCATGAAATCTGACTAACTCTTTCATATACAACTTAGCATCATCTTCAGTTATGTAGGATGTGTGAACTGGTAAGAAATAAGTTGACTTAGTCAATCTTCCTATAATAACCCAAATCAAGCCATGTTGGAAACGCGAATGGGGTAATCCGATCACAAAGTCCATATTCACCTCTTCCCACTTTCAAGTGGGGATACCAAACTCTTGCAACATACCACCAGGTTTTTGCTGCTCTACCTTAACCTGTTGACAAACTGAACACTTAGCTACTAACTCTGCAATATCCTTCTTCATACCACTCCACCAATAAACTTCCCGCAAGTTGCGGTACATCTTGGTGGCTCTTGGATGAATGGAATAACGTGCACCATGCGCTTCTTCTATAATCCGTTGCCTCAATTCATCAACACCTGGAACACATAATCTACTATGGTATCTCAACACACCATCTCCCTCTTAGGAGAAAACCTCAACCTTTTGGTATTTAACTGAACCCTTCAGTTTGATCAAGCTATGATCCCTATCCTGTTTCTCTTTAACATAAAAAAACCAAGGAAGATTCTGAACTACTCTAAACCCAAACATTCCCTTCAAATGAATCAACCAACCTCACACCCAACCTAGCTAACTGGTGAACTTCCCAAATTAGTTATTTCTTAACATTCTTCACATAAGCAACACTGCCCACAGACAATCTACTAAGGGCGTCTACCACTACATTGGCCTTGTCCGGATGATACAACACACTTATGTCATAATCCTTTAACAATTCTAACCACCTTCTTTGATGAAGATTCAACCCCTTCTTGGTAAATACATACTGCAAACTTTTGTGGTCCTAAACACATCAAAATGCACCCCATAAAGATAGTTCCTCTAGATTTTCAATGCAAACACAACAACAGCTAACTCAAGATCATAGGTAGGGTAGTTCTTTTTATGTGGTTTAAGCTGTCTAAAGGCATAGGCTATAACCTTAGCTCTCTTCATAAAAAAACAACCCAAACCAACTCTAGAGGGATCATAATATACAATGAACCCATCTGTACCATCAGGTAATGCTAAAACTTGGGCTGACGAGTCGAGTCTTCAACTCCTGAAAACTCTTCTCGCAGGAATCTGACCACTGAAAACCTTCTTCTGAGTCAATCTAGACATAGGAGATGCAATAGATGAGAAACCCTCAAAAAAATGTCTGCAATAAACATCCAAACCCAAGAAACTTTTAATGTCTAATAGAGAAATAGGTTTAGGCCAGTTTCTTACTATTTTTGTCTTTTAGGGATCAACTCCAATGCCATCACTGAAAATAATATGACCAAGAAAAGCTACAGACCTTAGCAAAAATTCACATTTATTGAATTTGGCAAACAACTGGTGATCTGTAAGAGTTTGCAACACAATTCGAAGGTGGTCTGCATGATCATCCTCACTACGAGAATAGACAAGGATATCATCTATAAAGACTATGACAAACATGTCTAGATACTATTTGAACACCCTGTTCATCAAGTCCATGAATGCTACGAGGGCATTTGTTAGCCCGAAAGACATGACTAGAAACTCAAAATAACCATAACGGGTTCTAAAAGCTGTCTTGGAACATCACATTTCCTTTCTCTAAGTTGATGATAGCCAGATCTAAGGTTTATCTTTGAGAAGTAAATTGCTCCTTGGAGTTGATAAAATAAATCATTAATTCTAGGAAGAGGATATTTGTTTTTGACTGTGACTTTATTCAGCTGACAATAATCAATGCACATTCGCAAAGAACTATCTTTCTTTTGCATGAATAGGATGGGACTGGCCTTATGAAACCTTTATCTATAAGATCTTTAAGCTGCTCTTTTAACTCCTTAATCTCAGCGGGTGCCATACAATATGAAGGAATAGAGATAGGTTGAGTGTTTGGGAGAAGGTCATTACCAAATTCTATTTCACTATCGAGAGGTACCCCTAGCGAATCTTCGAGAAAAACATTAGGAAACTCATTGACTATACTGACAGACAGAACTGTTGGTGTCTTAGACTTATTGTCTTTGGCTCGAACTAAATGATAGATACACCCTTTGGATATCAACTTTCTAGCTTTAAGATAAGATATGAAATGACTCTTAGGAGACACTAAATTACCCTCTCACTCAAAGACTGGCTCATCTGGAAACTAAAACTTCACCACTCGGGTGTGTCAATTTATGGATGCATAACAAGAATGGATCCAATCCATACCATGAATAAGGTTAATATCAACCATATCTAACTCTATTAAGTCTTCTAGCATGACCTTATACAGAACAGTGATAGGACACTTTTTATAGATCTGTTTGGCAATAACTAACTCACATACTGGGGTAGAAACCAAGAAGGGCTCACAGATCTTTTCAGGACCTATTTCAAAATTCACTGCAACTAATGGGGTCATATAAGAGAAACTCAACCTGGGGTCCAACAACACATAAACATCAAAATTAAAGACACGAAGCATACCAGTAATAACATCTGGTGAATCCTCCTACTTCTGATGGGATGGTAAAGCATAAAATAAATTCTGGCACTGACTGCCACTAGTATTGGATGATGCATCTTAAAGAGGGACTGGGCGACCTATAGGAGCTGGTGCACTAGTTCCTGAGTCTAGGGATGAACATCCCTGTTTCCCTACTTTACATGTGGATACTCTTTGATTCCATGTCCCAACTTACCACAACCATAACATCCCTTCTGGCCTAATAAGTACTCACCAGAATGATTCTTACCACACTTAGCACATGGAGGATAACTGGACTTTCTACTCACATAATTTTGAGATCTAGACATAGAAGACTTACCCCACTGCTCTTGTCTAGCTCTAGGGTGGGAGCACTAACTGAAGATGGTTCTTGCATGGATGAACGATTCTAAGACTGTGAATGATTTCCACCTTCATACTTGGTCTACCCATACTCAAACTGCCTTGTTCTAGCCTTCTTATTTCCTCTCTCTCTTTTCTTTAACTTTTCTACCTCAATCTGCTAGGCATGAATCATCAACCAAGAAAGGTCCACGTCCCCAATAAGCATGGCATTCCTATACTTCTTGACTACCAAACTAGATACTCCAGTAACAAACTTACTCATACTTGTCCAAGGATTATCCATTATATCAGGGGCATACTTAGACAACTGGTTGAACTTAAGGTAGTACTTCTTCACTGTCATTAAACCATGACTTAGGTTCACAAACTCCTCTAGCGTAGCTTTTCTTATTTTATGTAGAAAGAACCTGTTTAGAAATACATCCCGAAATACCTGCCAACTCATAGGAGTGCATTCTCACCTTTACTATTCTTCCATTTAACTATCTAATCATACGCTACATCCTTCAATATATAAGATGCTAACTCTGCACTCTCCTTTTTAGAAACATGCATAATCTGGGTGATTTTTTTCACCTCATCTAAATAAAGTTGTGGGTCCTCACCTACTTTTGACCCAAAGAACTCTGGCGAATTCATTCTCATTAAGTCTTAGATTGTGTCTACTACTAAATCACCATTCTACTGAAGTGGGACTGTCACCTAATGGTTGCCTCGAACATTAATAGTCACTGCCTAGGCCAATGCCTAAAAGGCAACCCAAAATTTAGCATGAGATACATTCTCATTCAGAGGATCAGCAGGCTGGGTGGCTGATTATAATTTCTGCGAGCATTAGCTCAATGAGGAGGCATATTCAACTGTCACCATAAAAGCATGATTTAAAAGAAGATAGAGATACTATAAGCACAATAGATCATGAAATAAAGAGATAATTTCCTAAGAACGTCCCATAGCCTCTTGCTCATAAATGTGGCGTGCTTAACACTAATGATCACGACTCTATGTAACGCGGCTTTTCTGACTCCTTAGGACTCTTATAAATCTTAGAATCTGATACCAAGTTTGTAATGCCCCAAAACCTAGTTTCGAGATATCACACGATTCTCAAGACTATGAGTAGCCTTAAGCTAACACTGTCTGCCTTCTACTAAGTCTTAATCTCAAAATAAAGAAATATAGATATAATATCAAATCTAGAATGCAAAAATATATCTGAGCTATCTGAGAATATCTGAGTATAATCTCTGGGAAATACTAGACTCAATAGTCTGAACAATCAATACTGAATAATCTAAAATCATAGCTAGCAGTCTAACAAGCCTCTACTACTAATAACTAGAGAGTCACTAGGATAAACCCCCAACAGACTCAAACTATCTGAATCATCTATACTAGTAAACTGTAAAACTGAAAGACTAAGTCCTCAAACTATGATGACTCACCTCACCAACTGTCGGGATGTAGATGAAGATGCTTGAAATCACTCACATTGTTAAAATTGAGAACCTGAACCTACATTATGAGACAATGTAGCACATAGTCGTATATGTGGATCAGTACTTTAAGGATGTGCTGAGTATATGGAGGTGAATATACAAGTAAAATAATATCTCAATATCATCACAATTTATTAAATAATACATGTCAAAAGTAAATGACTCACATAAGCTAGAATATCTGAACACGGAGAATCATAATCACAAGAAGTAAATCAAACATTATAAATATGGTGATTCATAATATTTAGTTTTGAAAGCTATGCTAGTGTTCTTTCTGTAAATCATGTTGTCTAAGTGTAGAAAGGACTCACTCTTATATCTGAAATCTGAAAGCTGAAATATGTAGCTAAAGGCTCATATAAAGCGATTTCTGAATAAAACTGTAAGCCTTTACACTTAGTTTCTAAAAGTTATTCTATTATTCTTTACTATTTTCTGTAGTGAAATACTTTAAAACTATTCTGAAAGTCTTTACTGATAGGGAATTCTTTTAAAAACTCTTCCATAAAACTTTTCTATTAAGGAGGTTCTTCTAACCGACATGAACCATGTGAGTTATCATGGAGTCCAACGTCTCGTTCTCTTGTGGAAAAACCTCACATAAGGGAGGGGGGTCGTACTCTTGCCAATGAGCATAACCTAATCAAAGTGATCACATCTGTATCTATCATCCATATAGGAATAGGAATAATCTGTTAATCTGAACCTACGTTGGCTCATCATTTTGGGGCATGAAAACATACCCAACTCGGTGTTAAATACTACTCCCTTTAATCTATATGTTCATTCTATTAGAAATCCACTTTAAAATCTAGTATAATGATTTATTACGAAAACCAACTGTATAATTGCTAAGTTAAACTATAATCTAAAACTGTAAAGTGGATTTCATATTTAGGCTGAGATCAAAAGATCAAATTTTTATCGAAAATATGAAAATTTTCTAGTAATAGGATGCTCATAGCATAATAAAACTTGAAATAACAATATTCAACTAGGGCTTAATACTCATGTATCAAATTCATGTCAAAATATAACAATATTCATGCTTGATAATAAAGGTATTGATAATTCAACTCAAAATCTAAAAATTACTGCAATACGTATTAAAATACGAGAATAGACATGCAATTCAACTTCTAAATCACTTGAAACCTCATAATCTTACAAATAACAACAATGGGTATGAACCCTAGTTTGAAACTCATGTATATTCACACAAAACATGTAAATTTGTAACTAAAAATTAGTTTTGGGAACAAGGATGAAAGAGGATCCTTGTTCTTAAACCCCACATACCTCAATTGATGCAATTGATGAGATTTTGAAGATGGATTCTTGATTATCTTGGATTGGGAATCCTTAATCTTGAACTATCTTAGAAAAATAATGAAGGAAATTAGATTTCTTGGAGAAAAAGTTTTGAGCTTTAGGGGTTTTTTTTAGAGAGAATTAATGAAAAGTAAGCATAAAGTTCCTAGAATAAGCTTAATCTTGTTATTCATGGTTTGGGGACTTGGAAAAATACCAAACTACCCTTTTTAAAGTTTTAATCAGAACTGAAAAAGAAGAAAATTCCTAGTTTGGCCTGCCACTGCGACGCGCCACTATCACGGTGGATAAGTGGAAATGGGACGGCAGTCATTTGGCCCATCAACGCAATGTGGTGAAATCGAGTTGGGCCACTGAAAAGGGGATGAGCCCTATTTTGGCCATCACCGTGATGTGAGGCTATCACGGTATGCTACTGGAAATTAACGAATGGGACCTGGGACTCTAACGTGATGTGAGCCAATTGCGGTGGTCCACTGGATTTAACAATTATAAATTTCTCTTTCACCGCAACGTGGTGCTTGCCTAAATGGCATACTATTTTACTAAAAACGCCATAACTTCTCAGTCGAGTATCAAATTTAGGAGAAATTGCTATCGTTTAAAAGCTAATTCAATTTTCTACACACTGAGGTCTAGAATTTGAAAGCTCTATATGTATCAAAAGTTATTTATTTTTGAAGTTAGCCCTTTACATTCTAGGAGCTAAATTGAGCTAGAAAAAAGTGTTGGGTATTATATCGATTCTCTTCATCTAACCTATCTTTACATGGTGGATAGAGTCATTACTTCTTCAGTATCTTCTAGTTCTGCTATCAGAACTCCACCAGCTATGGATCCCACTTATGTTTATTATCTTCACTCTTTATATTCACCAGGAATAGCCTTGATTAATACTTCATTTGAGTGGAAGAGGTTATATAGAGTGGAGGATATCAGTTCTTATAACACTGGCAGCCAAGAACAAGCTTGGTTTTATCACTAGTGTTGATGCTTCACCAGATCCTCAATCTTCAAATAGAGCAGATGTAATGAAATGGTAATATCTTGGCTCCTTTACTCTATTTCTAAAGATATTGTTGATAGTGTGATATTTAGCACTGCTAATGATTTGTGGATGAGTCTAAAGCATAGATTTAGATAGCCTAATAGAGCTAAGTTATTTCACCTACAAAAGGAACTAAATAGGTTAGTTCAAGGAAATAATGAAATTGCAGGATATTTCATTAAACTTAAGAGACTCTGGGATAAGCTGGAATCTCTCAAGTCTGATAAGTGCACCTATGTGTGTACTTGTGAGGATAAATTGAAGCTAGAGTAGTCTCTTGAAAATGAGAAACTTATACTATTTCTTATAGGTTTAAATAATGAGTAGGCTCAAGCAAGAGAAAATATATTAATGATAAATCCTTTGCCCAAAATAAATGTTGCTTACTCTCTAATTTTACAAGATGAAAATCAGAGAGAGACCTATATGAGTGGTTTAATCCTAACTAATTTTTCTTCCTTTATGGTAAGAAACATGAATCAAAACAAATTTGGCAAGAAAGTTTAGAAAATTCTTAGTTCTATGCCTAATTTTTGATCTAGATCAATTAATTCTTACCAAGGATGAACAATCATTAACCGTTACCTAAACATACAAGGACAAATTAGCCACAACAGAAATTTAGGATTAAGAAGAAGTATAATCCTAATGAGTAATGTGATTTTTTTTGGTAAGATTGGGCATGTGATGATAATTATTTCGTGTTACATGACTTTTCTGAAGATTTTCAGCTCACAAACAGTGAAGGAAATCAATTTCAAATCAGAGAAAATGTTGTTATGTCTACAGAAGGTGACAATGACCATATGATTGACATGAATCTAATCAATCAATACTTGACCAAAGAGCAATCCAAGCATTTCATTCAAATGACAAAGCAAAAATCAACAAAATGATAATTTATGAATAAAGGACCTGAGATAAGTGTTAATGCAATTGTTGGTACTATGCTTAAATACTTTGAAACTTGTCTTTTAGTTTTTAATTCTGGAACATGGATAACATATTCAGGTTCTTCTGAGCATATATCTTACAACCCTAGTTTTTTTATTTTCATGACAACTTTGAAAATTCCTCTTAACATTAACTTACCCAATTCTCAGTCCATTATTGTGACTCACATAGAGAGTGTTCTAATTCCTAATGATCTTACACTGTATTATGTTCTTTATGTTACAAGTTTCAAATACAATCTGCTCTCAATTCATAAATGTAATGTCCAGTACAATTATATTTTATCCTTCACTTCTAATAGTTGTGACTTGCAAGGCCCTTCAATGAAGAGGCCTCAAGCTTTTGGTGAAACAAAGGAAAGCCTATACTTGATTCAGATCATTTCTAAGGAGTTTAGTAGGAATCAAGACATTATCATTCCTAAGGGGTTTAGTGGGAACCAAGACATTCAAAGAGATTTTAAGATTTTTTCTAATTTTAATAGTGTTATTTGTAATCCCAGTTTAGTTTCATATTGTTTTTCAGTTTTCCTTACACGGCATTTTTCGTATTCATTAATGAAAAATATCAATTTCCTTATAATTTTCTAGAACTATGATTGTCATTGTGAAATCTATCTTTTGGCTAGGCAGTCAAGATTACTTTTTTCTATCAGTCATGTTACTTCTCAATTCATTTTTGATTTAGTTCATGTAGACACTTGGGGTCCCTACAAGTTACCCACTCATAACAATTATAGGTACTTTTTAACTATAGCATATTACTTTAGTAGAGGGATTTGGACATATTTGCTAGCAACTAAAGGTAATGCATTTTTTATTACTTAGTGTTTATTGAGTATGACTGAAAGGCAATTTCAAAAAAAGGTGAAGATTATCAGATCTGATAATTTTATGGAATTGGGTAAGAGTACAAAGGCATCAAATTTTTTAACATCTTAAGAAATCATACACCAGACATCTTGTGTGACTTGCAAGGCCCTTCAATGAAGAGGCCTCAAGATTTTGGTGAAACAAAGGAAGGTCTATACTTGCTGCAGATCATTCCAAAGGAGTTCAGTAGGAATCAAGACATTATCATTCCTAAGGAGTTTAGTGGGAACCAAGACATTCAAAGAATTTCTAAGATTTTTTCTAGTTTTAATAGTGCTATTTCTAATCCCAGTTTAGTTTTATATTGTTTTTCAGTTTGCCTTACACGGCATTTTCCTTATTCATTAATGAAAAATATCAATTTTCTTATAATTTTCTCAAATTATGATTGTCATTGTGAAATCTGTCCTTCGCCTAGGCAGTCTAGATTACTTTTTCCTACCAATCATGTTACATCTCAATCTATTTTTGATATAGTTCATGTAGACACTTAGGGTCCCGACAAGTCACTCACTCATAATAATTATAGGAACTTCTTAACTATAGTATATTACTTTAGTAGAGGGATTTGGACATATTTGCTAGCAACTAAAGGTAATGCATTTTTTATTACTTAGTGTTTCTTGAGTATGACTGAAAGGCGATTTCAGAAAAAGGTAAAGATTATCATATCTGATAATTTTATGGAATTGGGTAAGAGTACAGAGGCATCAAATTTTTTAACATCTCAAGAAATCATACACCAGATATCTTTTGTAGCTACCCCACAACAAAATTGGGTAGCAGAAAGAAAACATAGACACTTGCTTAAAATTGAAAGGGCTTTCATGTTTTAACCTAAAGTTCCTATGATTTATTGGAGTGAGTACATACTCACCGCAACATTTCTGATTAACGAGCTTTCTTACAGAGTCCTTAAAAGTAAAACACCTTATGAAATTCTATTTGGCAAAGCACCCTGATATCAGTTATTAAGATGTTTCTGTTGCCTATGCTTTGCTAACACTTTTTCTCATGAAAGGAATAAATTTGATCCTAGAGTCACTAGGTGTGTTTTCTTAGGATACCCAAGTGATCAAAAGGGGTACAAACTTCCTGATCTAACTTCTATGAAATTTTGTGTGTCAAGAGATGTTCATTTTATGGAACATGTGTTTCCTTTTACTTCTGACCATTCAAATATCCCTAATCCTACTTTTTCTATCCCCATTATTTCACTCCATCATCTCGCATTCCTTCTAACTCTATTGAACCCGATTCTAACTTACCTCTTTTTAATCTTTATGAATCAGCTTTTGATCATCCAGATTCTTCTGCTCCACCTGTCACACCATTTGTTTCTTCAGAAGAAAATATTTCACAATCTCTACCTCCTTCTAGAAGGTCTCAGTGGAGAAACATTGGTGAACTACCCTCACATCTTAAGAACTATATATACAATATTATTTATCTTAGAGATGTCACTGAATCTTATTTGCAACTCTTTCTACACCCACCTTTCTGACAGTTTCTACTCTTTCCACACACAACCAAGCTATACAACATTATATTTCCTCCATTGGACCTAGCAATTATTCTCGGGCATGTACACATGCTAGTTGGATGCAAGCAATGCAAGATGAGATTAATTCTTTAATACTCAATGATTTGGGAAGTTATTCACTTGCCACAAGATAGAAAGTCTTTTCCTTATAAGTGGATCTATAAAGTGAAACAACATACAGATAGATCTCTTGAAAGGTTAAAGGCACACTGAGTAATCAGAGGTGATATTCGGAAATAGGGGATTAATTTCAATGATACTTTTTACCTAGTGGTTAAAATGACCACCATCAGATGTCTATTGGCAATTACAGTCAAAAAAATGGAAAATCTTATAATTTGATGTAAAAAATGCCTTCTTGCAAGAAACTTTGCAAGAAGAGGTCTATATGAAATTCCCTAACCCCCTTAACCTAACATTGTTTGTCGACTTAAAAAGTATCTCTATGGCTTAAAGAAAGCCTCCAGGCAATGATATGTCAGGCTTGCCGGAGCCGTGAACTTCAAAGGTCATACAACCTCCCTCAATGATTATTCCTCATTGTTTAAAAAATCGAGTGGGCTTATCTCTATCGTAGCTGTCTATGTTGATGACATTTTAATTACATAGGATGCTACTAATGAGATACATAATCTTAGTAAGTTTCTTCTTACTGAGTTTAAAATTAAGGATCTAGGCTCATTACATTATTTTTTGGGGCATGGAAATACTAAGGGGAGAACAAGGGATTATAATGAGTCAATGGAAATCTACATTGGATTTAATCAATGAATTTGATGTTTCACAAATTGGATCCTTCCATCAAGTTCTCTCCATATTCAGAAAATCAAATATCAGATCCTACACTTTATAGACATCTTATTGGAAAACTCTATTATTTAACTCACACTAGACCGAATCTATGTTAAGTTGTCTTGATCCTCAGTCAATTTATGCAACGTCCTAGCATCAAATATTTCAAAGCAGGTTTGAGATTCATAGGTTACCTTAAATCCTATTTGAATCATGGCATATTTCTCAGTACTTCACCCTCTTTCTCTCTCACTGTTTATTGTGATGCCGACTGGGCTTCTTGTCGTACTACCAAAGATTAGTCGGTGAATTTTTTATTAAGTATGGAAGGTTCACAAGTCTCCTGGAAATGGAAAAAATAATCTTTCGCTTTCCTTTCATCTGCAGAGGCTGAATATCGATTAATAAGGTGATTAGTTGTGAAATCTAGTTGGTTGACAAAATTGCTTACCGATCTATCCGTTCCTCCCCCTCTCCCTATTTTGATTCAATCTGACAGTTAAGCAGCCCTTCATATCACTCGAAATTTGATTTTTCAGGAAAGAACAAAGTACATCGAGCTCGACTGCCACTACATTCTTCAACAATATCTCTAAGGTGTAATATCTCTTTCATTTGTTCCATCTAGGACCAACTTGTTGACATCTTCACAAAATCCCTTGGCGGACCCCCTCATCATCTGAACTTGTGCAAGTTGGGTGTCCCTTCATTACTTTCCAACTTGAGGGGATGTTAGAAATGAAGATGGATCATCTTCATCATCTCACTTTCACTCTCACTCCGTGGAAAGACGAAATGAACGAGGTGTAACCTCAAAAGTCGTTTCTAAAAGTTGTCAAAGAAATGTTCCACAACACACGTGTGGACAAAAGAATGAACATATCCCCAGAGAAAAGTCAACTCCAACATGAGTTAATATTTGGTCTTTATAAACAAACAACACATAGGGGGTCCAATAGCAATTCAACAGCAAATAAGAAGATGGCCCTAACTACAACTGAACAGCCCAATTACAACTAAATTATCTCCTTTATTTTTTAGCATTGTAAAGGAATATAATTAGTTTAGCTCAATCAATTATAAATAGGACAGTTGGATAGTTAGTTAGAATAGAAGGTTCTTTTCATACTATTAACTTGTATAAATAAATGTGATTGACAAGCAATACACAGAGAAGAAAATTTCTAAATATTATCTCTTGTTTTGAATAAATTATCCAAGTAATAAATAATATTATCAGGTTTTTGTTTGCTATGAAATAAAGGACATTTGTTTGATCTCAAATAGACTTCTATTTGCACATGCGGGTGTTAATATTATCATTCGTTAATTGTTCTGGTAAGATTTTTGGTGAGGTAATTTAAAATGCATATTACTGGATATAGGTACCCTTTTTTCTTCATGATTTTTTTTCATTGAGTTTTTCCAAGTAAAACTTTAATGAGACACATTTTTTATTAATAGACATCTAAGAGGAATGTTAAATTGCATTACAAAATAACCTAAAAGAAAAAAATTCAACATTTCTTATCCAACTAAATTAGATAACTGGTAGCGAAGAGTACTGAATTATTTTCAAACATAAATAGGATAATTCTTGCAAGCGTAACAAACATAAGAAATCACATTACCATATTATAAGTCAACCAAAAAATAATTTGAAATTTATCTCAACAACATAACAAAAAATCAACGGCGAATTCGCTTGTCACGCTCTTTTAGGCTCCCATTTCTTTAACACATTTGAATGATAAAGGTTTGAATCTCCGTAGATCTTTGCAACAAGGGTAGGTTCTAGTTTATTAACTGAACGAGTACTGTTCGTACCTCATTGAGCAATCACCAAATTGGACTTGACCACCAATGCTACCATCACAAGTACTCAACAAGAATGATTTTGCACTACTTAGACAAAGTCCACAATCTGAAAATTCAATTTTGGAGTTGCAAGTAGCATGGCCATAAGCTAAAGCATCATTAGGATATGGAGATGTTATGTAGTAATCATAACCTTGATTTGGTGTCACATTTTGTAATGCTTCAACAACATAAGCCAAACTTAGTGAAAATGGACCAGTTTTATCATACACATTGCCATTGCAAATATAGTTCTCTACTTTGGTATTTGGTTCACTTCTCACAAAGCTACTAAGCCAACACATTCCAATTATAAGGAATGTGGTTGACTCTTTCATTCTCAAAATTGAATCCATATATAGTTCTAGCCTCTCTATTATTGTATATATCTCCCTATCTTCTATTTGTTTTGTGTTGCAAATTTGAACTTCACATGTTCTTGTTTAAATAGATTTGGTCATCTATTGGTTTCTCCACCTATGAAAAATTAAATATTCCATGATTTTGGTGAAACTTGCTTTTAGTTTTCACTAAATACCCCTAGGAAAACATAAATGGGTACAAGTTTGGTATCAAGAAAAGTAATTTTTCATGGAAAATATTTTGTAGCAAAAAGGGTAGAAATAACTTTCTTCACTTTTGATTTCGTGTTACTTTTAAGTTTTAACTCATACTTAGACATTATTTTGAATACAACAATATACCCAATATAATCCCACAAATTAGGATCTATGGAGGGTAGAATATATGCAAACCTTTCCTGCATCTTAGTGATAGATTGGTTGTTTTCGATAGAGCCTCTACGCAAGAAACATCGACAAAGGAGTCAAAAAAATAACGTATAAAAAATAGCAGATAATAATAAAACAACAAATAAGGCGGTAATTACTACAACATAATACTATGATAGTCAAATTATAAAACATTCTTATGAATGAACTTTAAGATATATTTTTTCTAAAATGATACTTTTCACTCACCACTTCAAACAACACAAAACATTTTCTTAACAATATTTTTCAGAAAAATATATTTAAAAAATCATTTTGTGTGTAGTATAACTTTCTTTGTACCACATTGTTTTGTTAACCAATGCATATGCCGGAAAAAAATCTTTTGTTCACTTGGTGATTATTGGTTGAGTAATGTGTTTTTTCTTTTGTCAATTTTCTCTACACTTGTCTTTTTTTATTTTTATTTTTCCCTTAAATTTTAATAGAAAAGAGTCAAATATATTCTTTTACTATCAAAAATAGCTTAAATATATTTTCAATTTCACTATTTGGCCATTCAGAGTTCAAATCCAATTATTATATGCAGTATGTACTATGAAACAAATATACCCTTTATAAATACGGAATGTCACGTGGCTACACAAATATTCAAATGTGATGATTTTGATGATGAAAAAATATTGGTGAAAAAAATAGTGATGCAGAGCTATGAATACTGTGCAGTAATAATACAGTAAAACAGGTGGAAGAAATAGGTCGAGTTACATTGTCCATTCTACACTAGTTCTGCAGTGAAGAAGAAATGGTTGACTGACTTTGATGACTTTAGTAAAATCATGTGGAGGAAGTTGTGATATGAATTCAAGACATGAATTTCTTACTATCAAGCAGTGGAACAAAATGTGATTTTGAATATTGACAATGCAGTGGACCAGTTGCAATAAACAGATTGATTCGCCTGGTCCATTAGCACCAATTCAATCTGCGTTTGAGAAGATGATGATTGTTGACTTTGATGACACAAGCAACACAAGTTACGAAAAGAACAACTTCCTTCTTACAAAAGGATACCAAAAATAGATGAATCCATTTAAGAAAAGGAATTAAAAGGAAGGTGGAAGGTATCCAAATATGAATGGGGTCCCTCAATTGGGTTCCAAAACGAAATGAAATTCCTTTGAAGAAAAAAATATCGACTTAAAGGAAGCAAGTATGTACCTGTCTAAATATCCAAGAGCTTTTTAAAAATAGTTTGCGCACTCATACAAAGCAAAGGCAAAAATCAAGGTTGATCATTAAGGTGTTGGGGAAGGAACTCCGAGAAGAACAGGTCCATACATAGAGAATCTAGCTAGAGTTTATCTTGAATGTATTATATATGATTGTTCTAGTTGGATTCAAGCTGAAAATGCCAATGGAAAATGGAGGGAATTAATGGAGGGAAAGTGAAAACAGACCTAAAAGGAAAGTGTGCTCACAATAAGGAAAGTTTACTAATTCTCCCACATTGGTGGAATAATGAAACTTTCATGTGTTCTTAATAAGAAACACAACTCCACATAGATACTGAAGCAAGAATCAAGAGGTGCCTCGCACCGTTGTTGTCGTCGCTTGCTCGGTTCGGCTTCCGCTTCAAATTCGTCAAATGATCGATTGATGAGAAATTCAGTCCGAACGACACATTGTTTTGAATGGAAAGACATGACTATTAAGAAAAGATACACCTTTTCGAAGAATCATTGCCTCCTTTCTGAAGGGGCACTTCATGGCTATATAAACCTGTATTTTTTCACAGGCTTAGTACGAAAATTTTTCTCCATTAAAAAAAACTCTGTGTGATCATCTCCTGTTGGGTGAGTTCAAAGAATCTGATAGTTTGAGGTACCGCTACTATCGGATTGTAAGCCATTTTATCCTGGGAGGAAGAATTTCGCAACCTCTGGTACTTAAGGGGAATTAATTTATTAAAGACACTCCTTGAATTCGGAGGACTTGGCTTTATTTCTGCTTCATCTTGTTTCTTTAAATATAACATACTTCTTTGATAGTTCATATTGAGATTGTGTTGAAGGTGTTGAAAAACTTCATAACTATTCTTGATATAGTCTTGAACGTGTGTTGAAATTTAGTGAACAAACATACAGATTATGTACCAAAAAACAACAATCTTAAGGAATTAAACTTCGTAATCTGTATTGTTTGGTTTCTGGAGATTAAAGTTTTATGCTTTCTACTCTATTTGAACTTAACAATTAATTCGAAGAAATAAAAACTTCGTCACAAGTTAAAGCTCATTCAGTTAACGATTGAAAGTTATAAAAACTTCATCGTTAAACTAGAAACAAGTAGTGTTTTAATTTGCTATAAACTTTTTATTAGTATTGTGATATACTAAAGTTGACTGTCTTTTTGTGACAGAAAAAATGACTAATGATAGTCAAGTTAATGATGATGGTACAAGTGTGGCAGCAATGAATGTTGCTACAACTAGTCGTATAAGTGTTTCACAGGCGATGGTACCAGCGGAGAAACCCAAAAAATTTACGAGTGTTGATTTTAAAAGGTGGCAATAGAAGATGTTCTTCTACCTTACAACCTTGTGTCTTCAAAGGTTTACATTTGAAGAAGCTCCAAAATTGCCCGAAGAAACTTTGGACCAGGAGTGATTTGTTGTTATGGAGGCGTGAAAACATTCTGATTTCCTAAGCAGGAATTACATTCCAAGTGGCCTCCAAGACGACCTATACAGCGTGTATAGTGGAAGGAAAACATCAAAAGAGTTGTGGGTGCGCTGGAAAGAAAATACAAGAGTAGGGGTGCTGGAACCAAGAAGTTCTTTGTTGCAAGATTTCTTGAGTATAAAATAATTGACAGGAAGTCTGTCATATCTCAAGTACAGGAACTACACAAGGTTTGGTTGTGAATGAGGCATTTCAATTCACTGCAATAATTGGGAAGTTGCCACCTATGTAGGAGGACTTCAAGAACTACTTGAAACATAAACAAAGGGAGATAACAGTCTAAGATCTCATCGTAAGGATGTGCATTGAAGAAAACAACAAAGCCGTAGAATGGAGGTCAAAAGAAAATTCTACAATTAGTGGAGCAAATATTGTATAAGACAATCATAACAACTTAAAAAAATGAAAGAAAGCTGGTCAAGAAAGCAATCAACCTAAGAACAAATTCAAGGGAAAATGCTTTAATTGTGGCAATATTGGCCACAAGTCGACAGATTATCATGCCCCAAAGAAAAAAAAGAAGTACCAAGCAAATACGGCTGAATCCAAGAACGAAAGGGATAATATCTGTGCCATGTTGTATGATTGTAACTTGGTGGGAAATTCTCGAGAATGGTGGATGAATTCCGGCGCCACCCATCACGTTTGTGCAAATAAATAGTTGTATATTGTATTTCTTCGGCTCAAGGCGAAGAGAAGATCTATATGGCAAACTTGCAACTGCATATGTTGAAGGAATAGGAAAAGTCTACCTGAAAACAACATCAGGTAAAGCATTGACTCTTAATAATATCCTGTATATACCAGAGTTAAGGAAGAACTTGATTTCTGTATCACTTGTAGATAAAAATAGATTCAAATATGTATTTGTTTCCGACAAAATTGTACTTAGCAAAGAAGAAGTGGATGTAGGAAAAGGTTACCTTACTGAGGACCTATTCAAAATGAATGTAATGACAGTTGAAATCAATAAAAGTTCTTTTTCTTCTTACTTTCTTGAGACTGGTAAATTGTGACATGAACAATTAGGATATGTCATTACAAAACTTTGCGAAAACTGATAAACTTAGAAGTTTTATAAAACTTTGAGTGCAATAAATCAAAATATCAAACGTTTGTGGAATCAAAGTGTTCTAAGCATCTGTATAAGTCCGTTGAAAGGAATTCCAATCTCTTAGACTTAATCCACATTAACATTTGTGATATGAAGTCAACACCATCTCATGGTGGAAAAAGTATTTTATAACTTTTATTGATGATTGCACTAGATATTGTTATGTCTATATGCTAAACAGTAAGGATGAAGCAATATATACGTTTAGGCAATATAAAATAGAAGTTCAAAATCAGTTAGAGAAAAAAATTAAAACGATAAAAAGTTATAGGGGTGGAGAATATGAATCGCCCTTTGCAGAAATTTGTGTAGAAAATAGAATTGTCTATCAAATGACGGCTCCGTATTCACCTTAATCTAATGGAATTGTAGAAAGAGAAACTGAACCTTAAAAAAAATAATGAATGTCTTACTTATGAGTTAAGGTATACCACAAAACTTGTGGGGGAAGCTATCTTAACACTAACCGAATATTCAATAGAGTGCCCAATAGTAAGACATTATCAATTCCATATGAAAAATAAAAAGGAACGAAACCCAACTTGAAATATTTCAAAGTGTAGGGGTGTCTAGCAAAAATCCAAGTTTCTATGCCTAGAAGGGTGAAAATAGGAACTAATACAGCGGACTGCATATTCATAGGATATGCTAAAAGTAGTAAAGCATGTCGATTTTTGGTTCATAAATTTGAACATCCGAATATCACTGAAAATACTGTAATTAAATCAGATAATGCTAAATTCTTTGAATACATTTATCCATATAAAATTAGACATGAACAGTCTAGTGTAGGATCTAAACAACTTCGAGATTAACCAAGTGAGGATGTACATAATAAAGAGAATCCAAGACCTAGTACACATCAAAGAATGTCAACTTCGTTTGGATCAAATTTTATAACATTTCTCTTAGAAAATTAGCCTCAAATATTTAAGGAAGCGATGGCGTCTTCAAACTTATCTTCTTGGAAAGAGGCAGTCAATAGTGAGATTGATTCAATATTAAGCAACCATCCGTGGGAGTTGGTTGATCTTCCTCTAGGATATAAACCTTTAGGTTCTAAATGGATCTTCAAAAAGAAAATGAAAGCGGATGGTACTATAAACAAATACAAGGCAAGACTTGTAGTAAAAGGCTTTAAATAGAAGGAAGGCATTGATTACTTTGATACATACTCGCTTATAGCAAGGATAACGTCAATTCGGATGATTGTCTTGGCGGCGGTATAAGGTCGTTAAATCCATCAAATGGATATGAAAACAAAATTCCTAAATAGAGAATTAGAGGAAGAAATTTACATGGAACAGCTTAAGGGTTTTGGGGTTCCAAGTAAAGAAAAAAAGGTGTGTAAACTTGTTAAGTCGATTTATGGACTAAAACATGCACCTAAATATTGGCATGCGAAATTTGACCAAACCATGTTGACAAATGGGTTTAAGATAAATGAATGTCATAAATGTGTTTACATTAAAGACACTCCAAATCACAAGGTCATTATTTGTTTGTATATGGATGATATGTTGATCATATGAAAGACCTTGGCGTTGTGGATGTGATCTTAGGAATAAGAATTCATAGAACTCCACAAGGGTTGGCATTGTCACAATCTTATTATATAGAAAAGGTACTTGACAAGTTTAAGTATTTGGAATTTGGTATTGCCAAGACTCCATTGGACGTGAGCTTTGCACTTCAAAAGGATGAAGGTGAAAGTGACTCACAGTCGGACTACGCAAGATTGTTGGGATGTTTGATGTATATCATAAACTGTACACAGCCATACATAGAAAGTGCTATTAGTAAGTTAAGTTGGTACACAAATAATCCCAATAAAACTCATTGGATGACAATGAATAGAGTTTTGGGATATCTTAAATACACTAAAGACTTTGCTTTGCATTATAATAAATATTCCAGGTAATTGAAAGATATAGTGATAAAAATTGGATCACTGGATCAAATGAAGTAAAATCCATGAGTGGATATGTATTTATTATAAGTGGAAGAGCAGCCTCTTAGAATCATCCAAATAGACATGTATTGCTCGCTCCATAATGGAATCTGAGTTTATCGCATTAGATAAAGTCGGTAAAGAAGAAAAATGGATCCGGAATTTCTTAAAAGATATTCCTTATTGGCCCAAACCAATATGTATACACTGTTATAGTCAAGCGGTGATAGGTAGGGCAGGAATCATGATTTATAATGGTGAATCTTGTTATATAAGATGAAGACATAATACCGTTAGAGAACTTCCCTATAGTGGAATTATCACTGTTGACTATGTGAAGTCAAAGGATAATGTGTCATATCCACTTACGAAAGGCATATCTAGAGAGGGAGTTGAGAGAACATCCAAGGAAATGGGTTTATTTTCACGACCCAAACCAAGGCCCTGACCGTGATGGACATCCCAAACCAAGACAGCCCGAGTGCCCTTTTCTATCTGGTAATCATACACAACGTTCCTACAATGTAAAGAAATGTGGAATATTAACATATGGAAACATGGTCAATCTCATAACTCAACTTATCAATAAGAAAGAAAGTTCTTAACATTCAAAACACACGACTACATTTTGCGAAATCTCTACTAACTGAAAATCAATATCTGTCTAAAACCTGGGACAAGGCCCTCAGTCGGACCATGAACTGAAATCAAATACTCCCTCCATTTCAAAAAGAATGACCTACTTTGACTTGGCACAAAGTTTAAGAAAATAAAGAAGACTTTTGAATCTTGTGGCCTTAAATTAAAGTGTTGTCAAATGTACCAAAATGCCCTTTAATCTTGTGGTCCTAAACATGCCATGTGGAAAGTTGAAATTAAAATATTGCCAAAAAAGGAAATGGGGTCATTCTTTTTTAAATGGACTATAAAGGAAAGTAGGTCATTCTTTTTGAAACGGAGGGAGTAATATTCTTCCATATACACGCCTTTCAAAATAAGAAAGGCTCACCAACTGCAAACTTCTAACAAATCAATCTACAGCTTAGTGGGACCCAGGAACCATGTCTCAGATCCTGAAATATAGGGGGTCAATACAATTATAACGGTACACAGAGCAATCCAAAATAATGTATTTATTTATAACATAAGTGAGAGGAATTCATAAAACATTTTACATTTGACACATGAAAACACATGGGCATACTTTAAAGACTTTAAAATTATGAACCACTCTTTATGTTACTTCTGAACTAGATAGTATACCCTACAATCTGTAATTTCACGGGCTATATGGAATCCACCCTTGACTCAGTGGCTAAGTCTCCAATCCAAGTTTTCCGCAAGGATTGGAGTATCAATAAGGGGAGACACGCAAGACCACACAGCATGGTGCCATGATCCCCAATCAAATCAATAAGTCATGGTAGTTCACAAAACCACAAAGCATGGATCCTAACCATATTTCCAAATTGGGAGGACATAATCAAGGTACATAAGACCACACAGCATGGTACCATAACCTCGTGTCGGCAAATCATGGTTTCTAGCATTGAGTCTTTCAACTCGTATTTTCTTTGGGTAACCATCTACCTCTCTTTAAGCCCATTTTAACCTTTTCTAAACATACATCTTTCTTAATTTAAAATCTAAGTAAAATATGTATTTTTAGTTTGTTCTAAATCTGCTATGGCATTCATCTGTTTGGTATTATCATACCAAGACTTGCAAGTCATATCTCTATGCCATACATTATCTTGTTACAACTCTTTCATTCAAAATAATGTTTAGACCACTAAAACACTCAAATAGTACAAGAGAACTCAGGTTTCCAAAACATATGTCAAACTATGCAAAAAATTCTCTCTTTCCAACATTTTAATAAATGGTGGTCAATTTCTTAAAATAATCATTCATTTCTTTCGACTATCATTTTCAGCCTTTACAAACAAGAAATATCCCTCTCTTCAGTTCACAATCGACATAAAATTCATAATTGATCTAAAGCCCTTGGTTCATGCTTTAAGATATGCAATTGAGTAATCCGTGACTTGTCAATCAAGAAATATCACCATGAGAGGGAAATTCGTTATTCATGCCCTCAATTTGTACTTCTCAAAACAACGAACGCATGTGTGTGTGTGTGTGTATATATATATATATATATATATATATATATATATATATATATATATATATACATACATATATCTACATACATAAACAAAATTAGATTTAAAGGGGAGGCCTCAAGACCAAAGCATTATCATCAATAAGGGTTCACCATACATGTGTTATTATAAATTCAAACCCTTCGTAAATATATGAATTATCAACATTCAAAACAATATTAGACGGACTTCACCATGCCCATGTAGTTTAGAAAAATCGCACGTACCTTAGATTACTTAGTTCGAAGGATAGAACCTGAATCTTGATTCATTTCTTGAAAATATTGACCTAAGAGCTAGATTCTTGATCTATGGAGGCTTAGGATATTCTTGAAGAGGGAGAGAGAATAATGACATACCCAAAGTTCTTTGGTGGCTTAAATCTTGTATTTTTGGACGGTTTTGGGTGAGGAAAAAGGACTGAAATGCCCCTAAAAAAATATGACCGAAAGCTTAAAACCTCAGGGGTGAATGAAATGTGCGCCGCATGCTCTGGAGCGCCGAAATAGAGCGTGCGTCACATGCAAAACGCGCGCAGCTACTGCCTCTCTCACGGAAACAGCTATAACTTTTTGCTCGGGTATCGGATTAAGGTAAAATTGGTATCGTTGGAAAGATGACTCAATTATCTATAATTTGGTGGATTTTGATCTGAAAAATTCTACTTGTATTAAAATTTATACTCATTCAAAGTAGACCCTTGTAAAATTGAATACAGGGATTTAGCCGAATCAAAGGTTCTTAGCTCAACTTTGGTCTGACCAACTCCTATGAAGATTTTTCACCTCGAAAGCACTTCAAACACAGGGATATAGATCATGACACTTATTCTCATTTGGAATATATTTTTATTAGAGCTTACACACGTAGGGACAACAGTTTGGCTTCTAGTTCGAAAATGTAGGATGTTATATTTATGACCTAGGATAAGTCAGGATGGAGGTAACTCTACTAGAATACTGGAGATCACAAGAGCTAGGTTCAAGGATATCAAACAAATTTGTATCTGACAGGTTCAACATTATCAATATGCCCAACCCATTCTCATAATGTAGACAATGTTTAGTAAACAAGGGTAAGACTTATGGTGTGAAGTCTTTTAATGATTATCTAAATTTGGCATATGTGACCAAATAGTTTAATATATAGAATTAAATGTTTAGAAATCACCTATGTGAGGGTGAAGTGGAAGTCGCTTCAAGGAGAATGCTAGTAAAGGCCTATTCTCTAAGCTCTCATGAAACCGGGACATGTTCATGGCTGAAATGAACAAAATCATGAGAATCATAAATGATAAAAGGCTTGTTGTGTGACATTTGTTGTCTAGGTGTACATTAAATCTCGACGGTGTAAAGATATTAAAACTACCGATTGACCGAGTGCATCTGATACATGTTCACTACGAAAAGTTCAAAGGAAAACTCACTTATCCAATGCAATCAGTCTTTGCTTGATGATCACATACTTAACCATAAAATTTTATGAAAAGTAAACATTCCCCTTTCATGTGGGAGATTGGTGGGTTCAAGTTAAAAGTGTGAATAGAAAATGGAGGAAATTAGTGAAGGAAAAGTGAAAATACACCTAAAAGGAAAGTGTGCTCAAAATAAGAAAAGTCTACTAATTCTCCCACATTGGTGGGAGAATGAATTTTTATGTGTTCTTAATAAGAAACACAACTCCACAAGGATAGTGAGGCAAGAACCAAGAGGTGTCTCGCGTTGTCTTCGTCGTTGTTCGCTCGGCTTCAGCTTTGGTTTTGAATTTGGATTTGGATTTAAATTTGTCAAATGATCGATCGATGAGATTAATTTTTTGGAGAAAAAATTATTTGAAACTTGGGAAAATATCCAATATGAAAAAAAAAATTCCATTAACGTGCATGCAGAAGCATGCAAAAATGTTGAAAGTTGCTCGAAAGGGACACAACTTTTCGAGTAAAAGACACACTATTCTGAGAAAAATGGATGGCTATTTGGATGCTTGTGACTATTCGAAAAATACACACTGTTTTGAATGGACAGACATGACTTTTCTAAAAATATACACCTTTCCGATGAACCATTGCCTCTTTTTCGAAGGGGCACTTCATGGCTATATAAACCTGCATTTTCCACAGGTTTAGTACAAAAATTGTTTTGCATTATAAATACTTCTTGTCTTCTAAAAACTCTGTGTGATCATCTCCTATTAAGTGAGTTCAAAGAATTTGATAGTTTGAGATACCGCTACTGTCGGATTGTAAGTCATTTTATCTTGAGAGGAATAATTCTGCAACCTCGGATACTTTAGGAGAATTAATTCCTTAAGGATACTCCATGAATTTAGAGGATTTGGCTTTATTTCTACTTCATCTTGTTTCTTTATATATCACACACTTATTTGATAGTTCATATTGAATTTTTGTTGAAGGTGTTGAAAAACTTCATAACTGTTCTTAATATAGTCTTGAATGTGTGTTGAAGTTTAGTGAATAAACATACAGATTGTGTACCCAAAAAAAATAATCTTAAGGAATTAAAATTTGTAATCTGTATTGTTTGGTTTCGGGAGATTAAAGCTTTATGCTTTCTACTTTGTTTGAACTTAACAAGTGATTTGAAGAAATAAAAACTTCGTCACAAATTAAAGCTTATTTGATTAACAATTGGAAGTCATAAATACTTCATCGTCAAACTAGAAACAAGTAGTGTTTAAAGTTGTTGTAAACTTTTTATTTGTATTGTGATAGAGTAAATGTACTGTTTCTATCCTAATCTACAAACGAAATTGCTGAGACACACCCTAACTTAAAGGGGATCAAGTTACCACCCTGACCTAATTAAAATCATATTTTTTGCAATCTTAAGTACCTATGTGGCACATACGTGTGCCTATGTGGATATTCAGTATGTTGATTCACATTGTGGGCTACGTATGTGCCACATAGGCCTTAAGGTTGTCAACAATACGATTTTAATTAGTACAGGGGGGTAATAGGACCTTCTTTAAGTTGGAGTGTGACTCAGCAAATTCGTTTATAGTTAATGGTGGAAATAGTGCATTTTCTCATAATGATATACTAAAGTTGACTGTCTTTTTGTGATAGAAAAAATGACTAATGATAGTCGAGTTAATGATGTTGGGACAAGTGTGGAAGCAACGAATATTCCTACAACTACTTGTACGAGTGCTCCAGTGGCGATGGCACCAGCGGAGAAATTCGAAAAATTCACGGGTGTTGATTTTAAAAGGTGGCAATAAAAGATGTTCTTCTACCTTACAACCTTACGTCTTCAAGGGTTTACTGATGATAGGCGTATTTACACGCCTAAACACCATAATTTACCCATATTTTAGGCTAAGTTTTAAGGACAAAATATATAATTCCTGCATTTTTAGTCCTTTTTCCTGTAAGTGAGCTAACAAACATGATTAACAAGTTTTCAGGTATAAATGATGAAGATTTCAGCATTTTATGGATAACTTGACGTCAAAGGAAGCTTCACGAAAGAAGGAAAGCAGCGTTTGGACACCTATGGACTGAAAGTGATGCATGGACAACTTGTCCTGAGCAAAAACAGCATTTACAAAGACTTGGGGATCAGCAGTAACTTAGTAGGATTAGGACAAGTATGCAGTAACCCAGTAGGACTAGGACAAGGATAAAAACCCTATTTCAATAGGACTAGGATATGGATGTTATATAAACCCTATTTTGCTGAAACTTTTCAGCATTCTCTTCTTATTCCCCCTTCTATTCCTTCCCATTCTAATAAATTCTTATTCACTCATTAATTAATTCAAGTCTTTTTCATTCACCGTTTGATCCTAATTCACGTTACACTTTCTGACAGAGAAAGCACGGCCCTTGTGACCAACGTGAGATCATGATGATGTTTATTGTGATCTCCGTTGCAATCATGAGTAGCTAAACCAACCAAGCAATCCGATTTACTCTTCTATTTTCCGTTCTTACATTACTATTTTTGATACTCTTAAATTCACGCTACAATCCCCCCTTTTTACGAAACTTTCACCAAAAGTCTAATAACCTTTGCTTACTTAGTGATCAAGTATTCCCTGTGGGATTCGACACCCAACCCAGTTGGGTTCTATATTTGACAACGACCGCTTACACTCTTACGAGAGCTGTAGTTTGAGCGTTATCAAATTTTGGCGCCGTTGCCAGGGAATACGGTTGTCAACTAAGTTTGTGATAGTTACTAGACCCTTTGGTCAAAGATTCTCGTACTTTACTTTTAGTTGTTGTTTTTGTTTTCTGCAGGTTTTGGTTCAGTGCATGCCAAATACTCGAAATTCGGGACAACCATTATTACCAATAAATCCTGAACCGCAACTTATTGGAAGGATGGATGCACAACGTGACATTGAGAGAAGGGCTGCTCAACAGGAGCAGGCTAGACTAGCTGCTTTGGCCACCGCCCAAGTACATCAACAGAATATTGATAACCCAGGGCGAGCAACAGATCCTGATGATGAGGACTTAGGTGATGATGAGCTACTAAACCCTAGGCGTGATGCTGAGGTGGCGACACCGGCAAACAGAAGAGATCGTCAAGCAAGATTTCGGCCTGAACGCCGAGCTATGCAAATACCATTCGATGACAATGATGATGATCTTGATGGAGCTGGTGCCACAGGAGCTATTATTCCTCAGCCATTGGCACCCAGAGCCAAGTTCAATATCACTAGCACCATGATTCAGCTTTTGCAACTCAAGGGATTATTTGGTGGACTAGCAGGCGATGATCCGAATATGCATCTGATCAACTTTATCTCTACATGCAAGTCATTCGACAATCCAGGCATTGGACAGAATGTTATTCGGCTGTGTTTATTTCCATTGTCTCTATCTGGGAAGGCAACTCTGTGGTTGAACGGGTTGACTGCTAATTCTATTACAAATTGGAGGCAATTGAAAGACGCTTTCCTAGAAAGATTATTTCTGCCATCCAAGAGAGCACAGTTGCGAGATGAGATCTATAATTTTCGACAACTTCCAACTGAAGCTCTCCAAGAAACATGGGAGAGGTTCAAGAAGAAGCTTATGAGGTGCCCAAACCATCATATGACCAATGGCCACTTGATGGAGATATTATACAGAGCTTTGAATTCGGTGACTAATCCAGTAGTTGATAATGCAGCAGGTGGGTCATTCATGGACCTCACTTTTATTCAGGCTAGTGATATGCTAGATCGCATGACAAAGCAAAGCAGAGCTTGGCATACCAGGGATTCTGAGGTAGCAAGCTCCACCATATCTATTGGCATGACAGCAGAACAAAGGAGAAGAGAAGAAGAACGTGATCAAGATATGGCGCACATGAAAACACAAATGGATCTTCTTACAAAGCATCTATTATCAGGGAAGACCGAAAAAGTCAAAGCTGTTGCGTCGAAAGGAAGAGAGGAATCTGATTCAGAGGAAGAGGCCAACTACTTGAACAATCAGGGGGGTTTCCGAGGCTATTCCCAAGGAAACCAAGGTCGAAACTATTATGATAATTCAGGATATAAGGACCGTGATCAAGGTAGTTGGAAGAACAAGACTGACAGGAGTGGGTTGTATGTCCCTCCAGGAAGACGTGACGCCGCTGCATCTGGGTCCAAAAATATGTCCATGGAAGATATGATGACTAAGCTGTTGAAAGGAGTATAGGCAACCAGCACGGGAGTAATGGAGGTAATTAATGATTTATCCTCAATTAAGCAATTAGTTGACTCGCATTCCACTTCAATAAAACAGCTAGAGGAACAATTGAGTTAATTATCTGCGGTATTCAACCAAAGAAAGGCTGGAATGCTACCTAGAAACACTGTCCAAAATCCAAGGAATGATGGAACATGCATGGCTATTACTACCAGGAGCGGTAAGGTGTTAGACAATCCGTCTAAAGGCAAGCAGGTGGTTGATGATATAGCGGATAATGTTATTGATGCAGAATGTGAAGAGGCCGAAGAAACTGAAGAGTGTGTTCATGACGTCACCCCTAGACGTCTGCAGCTTGAAAAGATTGATAGTTGGAAGAAAGATAAAAAGAAAGTGGTGGAGAAAACTATTCCCCTTCCACCACCACCTTTTCCTCAGAGACTGAAGATAAAGGCTGACAACACTCCTGAAAAGGGTGATAATCAAAAGCAAGATAAAAAGAAAGTGGTGGAGAAAACAATTCCCCTTCCACCACCACCTTTTCCGCAGAGGCTGAAGAAGAAGGATGACGACACTAGGTTCAAAAAATTCATGACGATGTTGAAACAGCTGACCATTAATGTTCCTTTGGTGGAAGCGCTAGAGCAAATGCCCGGATACGCTAAATTCATAAAAAACCTTTTGACAAAGAAGCGGGCAGTAAGTTATGACTTGGCAGATGAGGTTCATCAATGCAGTGTGATTGCCACGAGATCGTTAGTTCAAAAGAAGGCAGACCCTGGTGCTTTCACTATTCCTTGCATAATTGGATCGTTGGATTTTGCTAAGGCATTGTGCGATTTGGGAGCTAGCATAAATTTGATGCCACTATCTATTTATAGAAAGTTAGGGTTTGGAGACCCTACACCAACTAATATGCGGCTTGTAATGGCAGATAGGTCGGTAAAACGACCTGTTGGTATCCTACATGATGTGTTGGTGAAGGTTTTCACCTTCATCTTTCCTGCAGACTTTGTGTTTTTAGATTGTGAGGTGGATTCTGAAGTTCCCATAATCTTGGGGCGTCCTTTCCTCGCAACTGGAAGTGTGCTTATTGACATGAGAGATAATGAGCTTTTATTTCGAATGAATGACGAAGTGATTCATTTTGATTTCTGCAAATCAATAAAGCAGACGAGAAATATGGATGTGTTCTCTGTAGCTGTTGTTCATTATGAAGATAAGAAAGCATTATCTGTAGAGAAACAGCTTACTGTTGAGCCATTGTCTGCTGCACTGCTGAATGTTGAGCATGAGGATGATAAAGATTATGAAGAAACTATGTGTGCTCTAACAGAAATAGGGTCCTATTCTCATACTCCTAAGCAGCCGGACCTTGATCTTAAGAATCAACCGTCACCAACAGCGAAGACTTCCATCGAAGAGACACCAGTACTAGAATCGAAAGAGCTCCCCAATTATCTAAGGTATGCGTTCTTGGGAAGTGGAAATACACTTCCGGTGAGTGTGGCGGATGATTTAAGTGAACAGCACGTAGAGGCTCTCATCTCTGCTCTGAAGAGGTATAAGAGAGCTATGGGTTGGTCTATTGATGATATAATTGGTATCGAAGAAGATTGCATGCCTACAAGTAAGCCTCATTGTCGTCTGAATCCATTCAGAAAATGATCCACCATCTATCTCGATGAAGTCTAAGTAATCGAGATAGCTATGTCGTGCCGCGACAATAAATCAAGCGCTTGGTGGGAGGCAACCCATCATTTTTATTTAATTGTTTTGTTTTTCTAGAATTTTGTCGAGCCACGACCAAAACTAAGGCGCTTGATGGGAGGCAACCCATCGTTCTAATCGTTTTTGTTGTTTTTGAGTAAGTGTAGGTGCAAGAGGTGTAAAAGGAGGAGATTGGTTTCGAATTTTGATTTGAAAGCGGTTCATGTTGAAGGTGGTAAGTTAGGAATGAAGAAGCAAAAGGCTAAGGGTTAGGCATTGCCTATGAACATATAGGCAACGAACAAGGCAAGGCCTATGTAAATCTAGGCCGCGAACAAGGCAAGGCCAATGCTATGGCCTAAGCTCTCGGATTATAGAGTGCCATAGCATAGGGGCCGCCTATGCTCAACAATGCCATAGCATAGGCGCCGCCTATGCAAAAGCCTTTTGTCTCTGAATCTCATATGCCATGGCATAGGCACCGCCTATGCCTAACAATGTCATAGCATAGGCGCCGCCTATGCTCAACTAGGCTTTGCAAAAGGCGCCGCCTATGCCAAGCATAGGCAAAGCATGAGGCGCCGCCTATGGTCACTTTTGGTCTCCAAATCCAATTCCAAATGGGTCAAAACCCGACCCAAGCTTGCCCTATAAATAAGAAACTTAGTCTTAGACCAAAAATACATTGCAAACCATACCTAAGCGCCGCCTACCTCTCCAAATTCTCTCAAAAATTTTCCTTTTGCTCTTTTACTTTGCAAGAACATCTTCCGAGGCCATCAACCAAGTAAGTACTTCTTTGTTCTTCATTTATATTCCGTAAGTACACACTACTACGCCTATAATGAATTGTTAAATCTTGAAGTAGTATTAGTGATTTGAATGTGGTTGATTTGTTGTGATACAACTAAGTGAGTGAAAGAATACGTAAGGATGATCTTGACTTGTTTCCAACTTGTATTTGATTTTGGTGCACTGTCATACTTTTGCGGAATTGACATGGTTAAAAAAATTGCATAATCTTGTCAATAGAAAGTTTACATGTTGGAATGACTTGTTCATAGAGATGAAAATCATGGTTGACTACAAACATACGATGTTGTGATTATTTCTAATGCCATAACTTGATTCAATCTCTATGTAGTAGTCTTGCTCAAACGATACATCAATCCAAACATGAAAGTATTTCCAAGATTTCATGAAATAGAATCAAAAAGGATAATTAAGATGACACGAGAAGTATGACTGCACTGATTATATTATTGGAACATAACGCCTAAACGTATATCGATGAAGTCTGAGTAATCGACAACGTTCACTTAATTAGTTTGTGCCAATAAATTAAGTGTGGGGTGGTGCTATTACTGTTTGTTTTTCAATTGAATCTTCTGAGATGAAGCTAACATGACTCTATTAGGTTCTCAGGTAGAATGGCCTCAAAAGGACGACAAGAAAAACAAAAAGTATCCACCTCACAGAAAGGTAAGAAAAGAGGAAGAAAAGAGCAAGTTGAATCCTCCGTGCTGCAAATACCTCGACACACTCTTGGAATCAAGTGGGGTACATTTTGAGGAACTTCTGAGGATGACGACTCTGATGATGATTCCGATGCAGGGGGTATGACCCCAGACATAGAGGAGGAGTCCGACTAACCAGGTTCTTCTTATTTATTATCCACTGAGGGCAGTGTGTCCCGTCTAAGTGTGGGGTGCTGGTATTCGTATGCTATACTTCTTAATATGCATTTGCTTATTTATGTTTGTTTGTTTTGTTTCAGTAGTTAAATTTTATTTTATTTTTAACTTTGCATGAAATTGTTCTGAAAGAAGGAAAGCAGCGTTTGGACACCTATGGACTGAAAGTGATGCATGGACAACTTGTCCCAGGCAAAAACAGCATTTACAAAGACTTGGGGATCAGCAGTAACTTAGTAAGATTAGGACAAGTATGCAGTAACCCAGTAGGACTAGGACAAGGATAAAAACCCTATTTCAATAGGACTAGGATATGGATGTTATATAAACCCTATTTTGCTGAAACTTTTCAGCATTCTTTTCTTATTCCCCCTTCTATTCCTTCCCATTCTAATAAATTCTTATTCACTCATTAATTAATTCAAGTCTTTTTCATTCACCATTTGATCCTAATTCACGTTACACTTTTTGATAGAGAAAGCACGACCCTTGTGACCAACGTGAGATCATGATGATGTTTATTGTGATCTCCGTTGCAATCATGAGTAGCTAAACTTCTCTGTTAGGGTTATGAAAGCCTTATGAGATACTATCCATTGCTATGAGTTTGTGAATTCTTGACACGTATGCTGCTTATATCATTACTCTCTTCATCTTAATTTAAATTCTTGTGGTTGCAAACATATAGAATACGCCAGTATAGCATTAACATGTTCGAAAGAAAGGTTACATGTCTGGAAAAGAGATAATGTCAAGGTAATAGGGCACCAACCCCCGTTAAAAAGTTAGTGCCGTAACTTGATTAACCTCTTGGAGAATTTGTACCATTAGATACGCTTTAAGCTAGAAAGAGTTAAAGTGAAATAGTCCTTGATGGTCGAAAAACGCCTGGATTTACCATAGAATACGATTCTCTTTAAGCACATGCATGTCTGAATTCCGCAGAACTCATAGTCAATAGATACGTATAACTCATAAGGTGGACATAACCCTAACTCTCAATTCTCATTGATCAAAACCAACCAAGCAATCCGATTTACTCTTCTATTTTCCGTTTTTACATTACTATTTTTGATACTCTTAAATTCACGCTACAATCCCCCATTTTTACGAAACTTTCACCAAAAGTCTAATAATCTTTGCTTACTTAGTGATCAAGTATTCCCTGTGGGATTCGACACCCAACCCAGTTGGGTTCTATATTTGACAACAACCGCTTACACTCTTACGAGAGCCGTAGTTTGAGCGTTATCATTTACATCTGAAGAAGCTCCAAAATTGCCCGAAGAAACTTTATACCAGGAGCGATTTATTGTTATGGAGGCATGGAAACATTCTAATTTCCAATACATAAATTACATTCTAAGACGACCTATACAACGTGTATAATGGAATGAAAACGTCAAAAGAGTTGTGGGATGCGCTGGAAAGAAAATACAAGACTGGGGATTATGAAACCAAGAAGTTCTATGTTGCAAGATTTTTTGAGTATAAAATGATTGACAGCAAGTTTGTCATATCTCAAGTACAAGAACTACAAGTTATCATTCACTATCTCCTTGCAGAAGGTTTGTTTGTGAACGAGGCATTTCAAGTCTCGGTAATAATAGAGAAGTTTCCACCTACGTGGAAGGATGTAAGACCCCGCAAATCATAGTCATTTCAGTCTTATATTGTATGCCAAAAGAAGTCCCAGACTTAGAAAAATTCCAGCTAAGTATGAGCATTTAGTCACATTTTTGGCCTTGATATTTCAATGATTTTATTTTTGACCCTTAAGACCTTGAAATGCCAATTTTTGAGTTGAATTATGATCAGAGAGGTCAATGGGTTTCCTCGGGCGAGTTTCGGATTTTTCGAACCTCGTTAAAAGCTTGTTTGAATGTTGAAAACAGTGAGTCGATAGGAATTCAATGTGTCGCATCGTCCATCGCATCGATCAACCTTTTTCCCAGCATCAGATGCAAATTCCAGTGAACTAACGTAAACTCGACGCGACGCATCGAGATCGCGTCGGCCTAGGCGTCGCTGGGCGTATTTTTATTTCAGTCATTAAGGATCTGCATCCAAAGGGGTAATTAAGTCAATTTCCCCCACTCTTATTCCATCCAAACACAAGATCCAAGCCTATTCTAACCATATTAGGCTTATTTTCATCAATTTCTCTCAAATTAAAAACACTAAGCTTCAAAACTCAACCCCAAGAATTCCAAGATTCCACCATTGTTTTTCTAAATTGGTCTAAGATTCAAGTTTTTCAAGTCAAGAGCTTCAATAATCCTCCTTCAAGAACACAAATAGAGTCTCAAAAGTAAACTTGTTCATCTAGTTTATCATCTAAGATATGTGGGGTTATGAGCAAGGACAATCCTTTCGTCCTTGTTCCCAAAACTTGATTTTATTGCGAAAGTTATTTGATTTAATATGTTTTCTATGAATTTGAAGTTTGGGTTTACACCCCATATTGCTATTCATGAGATTATGAGATTTTCAATGATTTAGAAATTGAATTACATGAGTATGTTTATGTTTTTATGCACATTGCTGAAATTTTAAGATTTTAAGATGATTTATAAATGTTTATGCTATCAAGCAAGAATTTTGGGATGTTTTATCATGAGATTAATACATGGTTCATTAAACCCTATTTAAGATTTTTATTCAAAGAATTATTGTGCTATAAGCACCCAATGATTAGAATATTTTCAGATTATTGAGAAAGATTTGACCTTTTGGTCTCAAAATAGATTTGAAATCCACTTTACAGATTTAGATTACAGATTTACAGTTGGTTTTCACTATAAATCATTAGATTACTTTTAAAGTGGATTTTCTGAAGATCTTAAGCATGAGATTGGGAGTAGTATTTAGCACCAAGATAGGTACGTTACTATGGTTTCATACCCCAGAACTATGTGCCAATGTAGGATTTAGATTATTCCCAATTCTACATGGATGACTGAGATTATAATCACCGAGATGAGATTGTTCTATTCCGATGGCAAGGGTAGAACAGCCCTAACCTTACGGGGCTATTCGTGGGACTCCATGGATGCTCACGTGGTGTATGTCGGTTAGAAGAACCTCCCAAATAGATGTCCCCCACTCTTAAAATAGTTTTAGTTATTTAAAATCTTGAGATGAAGTGTTTACTATGTAGAATAAGTTTCAAACATCTTTTAGCCTATATGATTTGAGAACAAGAACAGAATACAGATTTTAGAACTAAGTGTAATGACTCATAAGATTCATACAACATGCTTTACTATTCATGATTTATGATTTTTAGATTTTAGATTTACTCAAGCTATGTGGGTCATTTACATTTAGCATGCATGATTTGACAAGTTGTGATGATATTGCTTACTTATTGCAAGCACCCCCATATACTCAGTAAATCCTTAAAGAACTAATCCAAATATACGTCTATATGTTATATTATCTCATAATGTAGGTTTAGGTGCTCAATCTCAGCAGCAATAGTGATTCCCGAGCATCTTATCTACATCCCTGCAATTGGCGAGTCCCCATAGTTCAGGGACTTAGCTATTCATGTTCTCAGTTTATTAATAGATATTTTAGTTTAGTCTGAGTTAGGTGGGTCCTATCCCAGTGACTCTCCAGATTCAGTTAGTAAAGGCTTGTCGGACTACCAGATGCAATCTTAGATCTCAATTGTTGTATTCAGACTTTTCAGTATTTGTTTAATCAAATTGATGAGATTAGTACTTTCAGATATATTTAGATTATTCAGATAGTTTTTCATATTTTATCATGATTTTATACTTATATTTTTCCCATGTTGTGATTCAGATATATTAGAAGGCAGCGAGGGTTAGCTCAGAGCTACTTGTAGTTCGGAGCACCGCGTGGCATCCCGGGAACTAGATTTTGGGGCATTACAAACTTGGTATCAGAGTCCAAGATTTAAGGAGTCCTAGAGATTCAGACAAGCCTTGTTACGTAGAGTCTAGATCATCGGTGTAAAGTGCACCACATCTATGAGCAAGAGGCTATGGAGCGTTTTAGGAAAATCTACTTTTTTCTTTCTAAATATGAAACACAACTCCACATAAATAGTGAGGCAAGAACTAAGTTATTGTTGTTCATATTGTTTGAAACCCATTTTCAACCCTCGCGAATACGGGAGCTGCTACTAAGTACAGAGTGAACGGGTGAAAAGAGTGTCTTTTTAAGGGTACTTTTTTCTTAAGTCGCAGTTCTTTGGACCCTTCGCCCGCCCTCCACCAGTGGAAGCAAGTTATCCCCCTATGTTGGAAAGTTGGGGGATCTCCATTGGTTGAACGGGGGATATCAGAAGAGGTGCCTCATGTTGTTGTCGTCGTCACTCGCTCGGCTTCGAATTTGGATTTGGATCGATCGATGAGATTAATTTTTTGAGAAAAGATTATTTGAAACTTGGGAAAAATTCAGTCCAAAATTTTTTTCCTCCATTAACGTGCATGCAAAAGCATGCAGAAACGCTGAAAGTTGCTCGAAAAAAGACACACTGTTTCTACTGGGATGACAAGACTATTCAGAAAAGATACACCTTGCAGATGAACTATTGCCTTCTTTCCGAAGGGGCACTTCATGGCTATATAAACCTACATTTCTCCACTGATTTAGTACGAAAATTTTTCTGCATTACAACTATTTCTTATCTTCTAAAACTCTATGTGATCATTCCCCGTTGAGTGAGTTCGAAGAATCCGATAGTTTGAGGTACCTCTACTGTCGGATTGTAAGTCATTTTATCCTGGGAGGAAGAATTCTGCAACCTCAGGTACTTGAAGAGAATTAATTCCTTAAGGACACTCGGAGAATTCGAAGGACTTGGCTTTATTTCTGCTTCATCTTGTTTCTTTAAATATAACACTCTTCTTTGATAGTTCGTATTGAACTTGTGTTGAAGGTGTTGAAAACCGGCATAACTGTTCTTGATATAGTCTTGAACGTGTGTTGAAGTTTAGTGAATAAACATACAGATTGTGTCCCCAAAAACAACAGTTCTTTGAGTTGTAATCGTTTGATTTCATAGCTTTCAGTGTGTTATAAACTAGAATAGGAGTTTGCTTTTAAGTTGGGGTGACTTGAAACTTGGGATCACAACCTAGGTAGGTTTGTGAGTTGTTAGAAATTAGAGTTTATGATTCCTAGTCGTGAGTTAAAGGAATTAAGTTTATAATTCCTTGTTGTTGAGGTATAGGAATTAGAGTTTATAATTCCTAATTGTTGAAGGGATTAGAGTTTATAATCTCTTAGGTTACAGAGTTTGTAATCGATGTTTGAGAGACTCGCGTTTAGTGAAGTTTGGGGTAAATCCTACATAGATTGTAGGTCGTGATTTCTTATACCTTATGAGCTGGGTGTTTTTCTAGTAAAAATTTGTGTTCTTAACTTTAACGCGTTAGACAATATGGTCCAAATGTAGAAATTAATTATCTACAATTCACTAAACTCATAAAGCGTGTAGAATATCAACCAAAAAATCATTTCATTCAGAAAGAAAATAATATTCTTTGAGACAAATTTATTGGTTAAAATAAACATTGAATATTTGTATCACTATAAAGCATTTAATTAAGGACTAAGAAAATTAAAAGTTGGTGGTTTCTAATTATAAAAATGTGACATTTTTCTATACATGGACTAAAAATAAAAGAGTGATACATAAATATAGACGAAAAGAGGGCTATTTTACATATGTACACCATAAAATTGACAGTGATATAATAAGCATCCTAGGGACGAAGTGATCAGTCAAATTTCTGTACTTCTTCTATACTATTTTTTTAATATGATATCACTTGTCTCTACTCAAGATCCCAGCATCACAATTTCATTTTTGTCTAAATCGTGAAATTTATGGGCTTCTAAATATGGTATGTCATTAGTTACTGCAACTTATAATGAATGCTACAATAATTAGCATGAGATATACTTAAACACAAGAGTCCAGATACTAGTTGTTACAGAGAAAGCAACACAATAACAATTGTTTTGCCAAATTTTATTGGGTTCAAAATAGAGAGGCCGTCATGCGGAAGCTTTTAATTTATAAACCATAGAGATATGAATCAGATGACAAATAAAACAATACAGAAAGTATAAAATTATTATATGGTTTGCCCAATTGGCCTACATATAAAACTTAATATTAAAAAGCATAAAACATGTTGGGAGAAATCTCTCCCTAAATAAAACTCCTAAAGAACTACATTGTGGATTCTACGATGTTATGGTATAAGAAGGGGGTATTCTATTTATAGAGTTTAAAAATCTTTCTTCCAAGAAAGAGATTTGTCAAATTTAAAAAAGTTTTATATTTTCCTTTCAAAAATAGTAAAAGTAATTATGGTATTATTTTTATTTTCTTTCTAAGAAAATTTAAACTTAATTTAGTGAAAAAATCTGGGCAAAAACCCAAACAAACTTTGTTAGTTTTAATCCAATTCAAATTTTCAGATTCTAACATTATGTGCTGGAATTGATCTATATTTTAGCTAGAAATATTTTCGTCCAAATATTATTAAGCATTAAAATTAATTACTTTTCAATTCCGTAAAATAATTAATAAGCTTTTATTCCCCACTAAAAATGGCGACCCACTTAATTTTTCCTTTAATCTGACGTAGCATGTCGTAATTTTTTCCTCATTTCACTTGATTTTCCTTCCCTTTTCCAATTTTAAGTATAACATGTTAAACAAAAAAAAATTAGAGTTATATGAGATTTGGGTTTGTTTTTAATAAATCCATATAGATGAAGGAGAAGTTTAAAAAAATCCTATAAAAGAAGTCATTATCCCATGTTTTTCATAATAAACTTTTTAAAGAGTACTAGTAAAAGCAATCAATCATGCAGATCTTCGTCAAGACTCTAACCGGGAAGACCATTACCCTTGAAGTCGAAAGTAGCGACACAATCGACAATGTCAAGGCCAAAATTCAGGACAAAGAAGGAATACCGTGTGACCAGCAAAGACTAATTTTTGGTGGCAAACAGTTGGAAGATGGCCGAACTCTAGCTGATTACAATAGTCAAAAAGAATCAACACTTCACCTAGTTTTGAGGCTCAGAGGAGGAATTATGATTAAGGTGAAAACTCTTACCGGAAAAGAAATTGAGATTGATATTGAACCTACAGACACGATTGATCGAATTAAAGATCGAGTCGAGGAGAAAGAAGGAATACCTTCTATGCAACAAAGAATTATATATGGTGGAAAACAGCTAGCAGATGACAAGACAGCTAGGGATTACAGTATTAAAAGCGGTTCTGCTCTTCATCTTGTTCTAGCATTGAGGGGTGGTAGTTTTTAGATTGCACCAAATTTTGTTTAAATTAATGTCAAACTATTATTCATGAATTTTTCATGACAATTCCTTTTTTGTTTTTTTTTTCTTTACCTTTTATTTATAATTTTGGAAGAAACGTGAAAATTTGGTTAAAGTTGAAATTTATTTTTTTAATGTTGCATCATCCAGAATAAGGATATATTTGTTCCATTAGTATAACAGTATTTGAATTATTTTTTGATAGTATAGTGATATATGTTTCCCTTTTTCAATTAGTAAAAAAAAAACAATTACAGAAAAGAAAGTAGAGAAAAAAATAAAAAATATAAGCAAGTCGGTGCAAAAAATGGACAATCAATACGAAAGTAGTACTTCTTTGCCGGCATATGCATTGGTTAAAAAACAATGTGTATTTTGTTTGGTACGACGAGAGTCATGTACAAAATGACTTTCAATTTTGTTTGTTAACAATGCACATGCCTGTTGGTAATTATTGGTTGTGTTTTTTCGTTTGTCAATTTGCTCTACACTTCTTCTTTTTTCATATTTGATTTTTTTCCCCCTTGATTTTTAATAGAAAAGAGTCAAATATATTCTTCTACATCGAAAATAGCTTAAACATATTTTCAATTTCACTATTTGGTCATTCAGAGTTCTGACCCTATTATTTGATAAGGTTTTTTACTTGATTTTCTTATCAAAATTTTTTATTTTTTTTTTTGAAAGGAAAATAAAATTAATCATAATTATTTTTACTTTTTCTAAAAGAAAAATATAAAACTTTTTCATTTTTGGTTAATCTCTTTCTTAAGGGAAAGGCTTTGGACATCTATAAACAAAAGACCCCTTTCTTATACCATAACACAACAGTATCTACAATATAGTCGTTTTACAATTCTTGTTTAGATGGAGATTTTCTCTCAAATAGTTTTTATGTTTTTTGGTTTAGTTTTTAATATAGGTCGTTTGACCAACCATATCAATAATATATTTTTAGTATTATATTTTTCTTTGTCATCTAATTTATCATTTCTATGGTTTATAAATTTTAAGCTTTCGCATGACGCCCTCTCGATTTTGAGCCCAACATTATATATTCTAGTTTAGCCGCACGTGCCTCGCACGTGTAACTTTTGATTATTTAAAATTGAAGATTTTATCTATCGCGAAGATTTTTAATGAAGTGCAAAAAGTACAAATCACTTTTCAAATATCCTTCACACTTTAATAAAATAATGTAAAGATAACACATATTTTATTGTAAGCACATATATAGTTTACCACCTGAAGTTTCAATTGGTTAATGGATCGTCACCTTTGCGTATGTCATGCAGTACCTCTTTTCCTTGATGTTAGATACTAAGAAAAACGCATCGATTTGAACCATGATTATTGTACGGTTATTTTTTTATTTTTTCTATATTTAATTTTTTTTATTTTTAAAGTTAAATTTTTAGAAAATCTTTGATTACTTACTTAATTTTTAAAATTTGGTACGTCTTATATTTTTCTTATTCTAACGCTTTCATATTTATTTCTAAATTTTCAAATCTTCTAAAAAATTAGTTAAAGTTGATTTAGAATTCTTAAACTAATGAAAAAAGTATTAGCTGCCATTAAATTTGATGATTTCTAATCAGGAAATGTTTTACTATAAACATTTATTTTTAATTTTTAAATATTAGAAAAATAGTGAAAAGACTATTTTGTCTAAAGCAACGACTTTTAATGAAGGACAAAAAGTTCAAACAATATTTCTAAAACCCTTCACACTTTTAATATAGTATAGATAGATATAGATAGATATAAATTTATCAGTCATTGAAGTCCAATTATGTTATTACTTAAATCAATATGGACTAACTTGAATATTGTATTAAATAATTTTAAAAATTAAAATAAATATAATTTTAATTAAGTATCACAAATAATTTAAATGTCAATCATAAAACATGTTGTTATGTTGAACATAAATCAAACTTAAATCCGACAACTACTTAGAATATATAGATACGATGAAAATTATAGAAAACGGACCTAAGAAATTCGCAGAAACAAAAATGATTAATTTGTAAGTATGAATTCTTTTAACATGACAATGGTAGTTTTTTCTTTGCCTATTTTTTCTTTAAAATTATTTCTTCTTCTTCTGTCCATAATTTATAGAGGAAGAAGAAGAAGAAGTAAGAACTTTAGATCCAAAGCAAATAAGAACATATATATCATCATTTGAGTGTCAGATACAATTTCTATGAATTATAATTAGAAACATAACCTTTGATTTTTATGACATATAACAATTAATTATCATCATCTAATCCACTTCATTTCTTAGCAACATCAAATGATTCTTCTCTTTTTCTTTTATTAGAAGTTTCATCTAAAAGAAAAGATACATATTTGTATATTGTGGAGATTTTTAAAAAAATGTAAAAAGTTCAAATTACTTTTCAAAGTTCCTTTACACTTTAATATAATAATATAAACATAAACATATATTTTAGTGTAAGCACATATACTTTACCACTAGAAGTTTCAACTGGTTGATAGATCATCACTTTTACGTTTGGCATGTAGTACCCCTTTCGTTTACTGTCATAGGCTAAGATAGACGCATCAATTTGAACCATATTTGTGGTATGATTATTTTATTTTTTTTATATTTAAAATTTTTTCTTATTTTTAAAGTTAAATCTTTACAAAATGATGGATTATATTCTTATTAGGGCAGGTATGCCAAAACAACTCTTTTTTCAAACTATTTTACCAAATACCCAAAAGTTTTAAAACACTAGTCAACTACCCACATAATTCCACCTCACCATCAACTTTTTCAACTTAACAATTTCAGCCCCAACTTTTATAATAATTCACTTTAACCCAATACTTTCAACTTAATAAATTCACCCACAAGTTTCTAATAATACACTTCCACCCACTCTATCATCCACCATTATATATACAAAAATATCTAGGTTTTCCAAAAATATTTAAAAAAAAATTCAAAAGCTAAAAATAGAAGGTGGTTATCTTTCCCTCCAAAAAGCTTCGATTTCGGCCACTTTTCCAGCGTTATTTTCCGACGATTAGCTGCAAATCAGTCCACAAACATCATAAGTTTGTCCATTGCATCCATTGTTACCCCATTTGTTTCCTATCTTCTCAAATACACTTTCCACCATTGTTAAAAATCTTTAGACCACTCACATTACTCAAAACCACTTTAGAAAGTGCATTACAGCATCTCAGGCGACTCCAAGTTCATTTCTCAATTCCATAAACCCAACAATCATTGATTAGAAGCAATATTTGCAATTTCAAGTTTTTGTAAGAATAACTATGCAGTCATCGACCCGTCATCGTCAGTCATATATCGTGCATATAACCCGACATAAACCATAAGCATAATCTACCATCGACCAAAGCTTAATTCTAGGATATCTATTGCAGAATTTGTTCTGGTTTCTGGTGATTTCATGGGAGAATCGGTAGAGACTCCCAAATGTTGAAAATGGAGATCATTTACCAAGGTCACAATTCCCATTCCTATTCGCCGCAACAGTTCGTATGACGAATTTGTTGTAAGCGTAATACAGAGAGGGGATCTAGATTGTGCGCTGAGCGACATGGTTATTAGTTATCTAATGCATTCGAGGGAAAAGGTGAATCCTACGATCATAAATAGCGATGTACATGTGCTAACGTACATAATGGATGTCAATGCAGATAGCTTTAGGTCCTTTGGATGACCACTAAACTCATAAGCACCCCCACCGCGGCGCTCGACAGTCGACGATAATTTGATCGACAATGATTTGAATAATTATGAAAAGGTAGCGATCATCCAATTAATATGGAAGATGATTTTATGCATATGGAAGACTTTTCATCAAACTCGCAAGATGATGATGAAGACCGTGGAACGGCATCACAACCAAGACACTTCTTCTCCAACAAAACTAATTTTTACTATGGTCAAACATTCACCGATAAGAAAGAGCTAATAATGCTACTAGACGCAACAACGGCGAGACAGTCTTTTGATTATTATATGAAGAAAAGCTGCACAAAATTGATTAAGGCGAAATGCTTATCTTGTGGTTGTGGATAGTTATTACGGGCAAAAAAGTATGAGACCTCAGACAAATTCTGCATATTCAAGTATGCCGGGTTGCACACGTGCGGTGTTGAACACGTCACCTGCAGGCACAAAAAAGTCTCATCTGAATTGATTGTTTTAGTATGTGTAAATCATTTTCGGGATGGTAAGGGTCCAAGCATAAGAGAAATTCAAAGGATTGTGTTTAAGGAGTTACATTGCAACGCAAGCTATTGAATGTGTTGGAAAGGAAGTGTAATTGCGAAGAACATCATTCGCGGGACACTGGAGCACAGATATGCTAGCTTGTCAACTTTTTCTCACTTGATGGAGTTATTGAATCTCGGGTCTTCTTACTCTATCATGTTAAATCGAATGGATGGATCATTTGTTTACTACTTCTTAGCATTCGGAGATTGCATACGGGGATATACCTACATGAGAAAGATAATTGCCATTGATGGCACACATTTTTATGGCAAGTACGGGGGCATTCTATTGAGTGTTGTTGCATAGGACACTGAAAATCATATCTTTTCGATTACCTTTTGTGTCATCAATAAAGAGAACGATGCTTCTTGGACCTTCTTCTTTCAGAAGCTGAAGTCTATCGTAGAAGATGAACCAGATCTATGTGTCATCTCCGAGAGGCACATTAGCATCGCCAATATCTTATCCCGTGTATACAGTCGTGCACATCACGGACTTTTCATGAGGCACCTCGCTGAAAATCTTCACGTAAATCAACACTGCGGAGAACATCTTTATCTATTCTATGCCGTGGCAAAGGCTTATTCTTTTGATGAATTTAGCGATAATTTTACGGAATTGAAGATTAAGTGCCCCGAGGAAGCACATGTCCTTGAAAATGTACTTTGTTTTGAAAAATGTAGTAGAACACACTTTCCGGGCAATAGGTACGATGTGATAACCACAAACATCGTCGAGTCGCTCAACTCTATTTTGATGGATGAACGGGAGTACCCTGCGTCGTACATATTCAATTCAATTGCTAGAAAATTTAGTGAAAAGTTTAGGGAGAGGCATGCCTTTGTCGATGGTAAAGAGAACATATTTTTGCCTTATGCGGAAAAGATCCTAAGGGATAATAAGAGCGCGAGCGATTCCTTGTATGTAAGTATTTCAAACAAGGTTCTCGACCAGTACACAGTGTTCAGCTTCACTGTCAAGGTAAATCTCTTGAAGAGGAGTTGTTCTTGTCGGAAATTTAACTTGGTGAAAATGTCATGCGAACATGCGATGGAAGCTTTGAGAGCAAAGTATGACGATGGCGAAGGTTATGGTAAGTCCATATACGACTAATCTTCATCAATTTATAAAGCTGAAAGTTACCTCCTCGCATACTCGAAAGCAATTAACATTGTCCCTTCGGAGGCCGAATGGACTGTGCCACAGGAATTGCTAGACATTAAAATTTCTCCACCCCCTACGATTCCAAGCTCGAAAGGAAGAAATTCAAATGCACTAAGGGCATCGGTGAGACACTCAAGTCCAAAAGGAGGAATAGGTGTTCAATATGCTAGAAATCTGGCACAAAAGAACCACGTGTAAAATGCCTGTCAAATCATAAATAGGCTTTTTTATTTAGCTTTAGTTGTAAAGCTACTGTTTTGGTGGCTAAATGTGCATTTCTGTAGATTTTAACCTTCAGTTGTAATAGATCTAAATCATTGTCTACGGTAGACTACATAACGTCTACGGTGTATATTTTCCAAGGTCTACAAAATATTATGTATTGGTTATATTATTCCTCATCTAACACGCTATCTTGGTCATTTTCCCGCCTTATCTCTCCAATCGATACAATGAATCATTATTTCCCTTGTTTCTCGTTCTTATTTTATGAAAAGCTGCAAAAAATGTTTGTTCAAGAGAAAAATTACTGGTATACGCAAACCAAGCATCTTCTCTTATCAAATACGTCGACTGACCATTGGGTGGACATATGAAAGGACGTCATCTATAGGTCTATAAGTATAGGGCCTATTTCTACGTAACCCTTCACTTGTCCCTAAACCCAAAATATCATAAACCCTTTTCTTCTTCTTCTTCATCCAAAGGTGAAATCATGCCTGGTCGCAGAATTGCCATTCGCCCAATCAGATGAGTCCCCCTCGTTACTATGATCTACTGCTTCTTCAGAATGACTTTGACCGTCTTTTCCATGGCTTGGGAGAAGATCGACAGTACTTGGAGCGTGATCTTCACCGAATTGCTCGTTTCCTCCGAGCAATTCTGGAACGTCTTGGAATGGACGGCAACGACTACATCACACCCCCCCCACCATCCCTATAATTTAGTTTACTTTGTTATTTTAATTTATGTTTTTAAGCTTTTTTGGTTTGTTCATTGCTGAAGAAGCTTTCTTGTAGGATTTTGTTAGAAGAAAGCTTCTTCAATTTTCCCCTTTTTGCGGTAAATATTATTATGTAATGCAATGAACAAGTTTAATATAAGTATGTTTTAGTTTGTTTTAACATTGTGTTTACCATCTTTGTTGTGATCCTTTATTTTTTTATGTGGCAGTTATTCTTCTGTACAGACAAAAACTCGAATCAAATATACGCCTTGTTCAAATTACAGTACTGTAGCTTAGCTTGAATAATTTTCAAAACAGTAAAAAGTAATATATAGTCTATCATCAATCGTATACTCAGTCCTTCCTCGACTGGACATATCAGTCGATCGTAGAACATGTGAATCAATGGGTCATCGGTTAAATTAAAATAGATAATACATATTTTGGGACTGGTGGAAGAAATTAATTTAATTAAAAAAATTTAAATAGATTGTGGCTGGTGGAAGAAAATAATTAAATTAAAAATGATTTCAATAGATAATTACATGTTTTTAAATAGATAATCACATGTTTTGTGGCTAGTGGAAGAAAATAATTAAATTAAAAATAATTTAAATAGATAATGACATGTTTTGGGGCTGGTGGAAGAAAGTAATTTAATTAAAGAAGATTTAAATAGATAATCTTGGAGTGGTGGTGACACTTAATAGACCGTCGTAGATCATGATCTATGTCATCCATCGATTCTGGTCTACCATAGACTTACACCTTTAGCAATGCATCGATTGATATCATGATTATGCGTAGACTATGGTGATCTATGTACACTGTTATAGACCATCACATGGATGTAGTTAAAAAATAAATTAATTAATTAAAAATAAATGTAGTGTTGATTTCTACGCATGTGAAGGAGTGTAAACAAGTCACATAATCATATTAGAGCTTAAACAAATTAGGGGGTAAATTAAGGAGTGTGTGGATGGGTAGTGGTTGAATGTTCAATATCGTAAGAGTAATGTTTGTCAAAGCACAAGTATGTTTTGAGGATATGTATTGTATTTGATGACTACACATTTCACATACTCCTTCCATCACCACCCCTAAATCAAAAGAGTGTGTGGAATTGATAGTGGTAGAACAATCATCATCCTTAATACATACTTGTGCTTTGAAAAACATTACTCTTAGGATATTGAACATTCAACCACTACCCATCCACACACTCCTTAATTCACCCTCCCCTCGTAATTTGTTTAAGCTCTAATATGATTATGTGACTTGTTTACACTCCTCCACATGTGTAGAAATTCACACTACATTTATTTTTAATTTATTTATTTATTTTTTAACTACATTCAAGTGACGGTCTATAACAATATACAGAGATCACCGTGGTCTACGCATAATCATGATATCAATTGATGCACTACTAAAGGTGTAAGTCTACGGTAGACCAGACTAATCGATGACTGACATTGGTCATGATCTACGATGGTCTATTAAGTGTCACCACCACCCCAAGATTATCTAATTAAATCTTTTTTAATTAAATTACTTTCTTCCACCAGCCCCAAAATATGTCATTATCTATTTAAATTATTTTTAATTTAATTATTTTCTTCCACCATCCCAAAACATATGATTATCTATTTAAATCATTTTAAATTTATTTATTCATTTTTTAACTACATCCAAGTGATGGTCTATAAAAGTGTACATAGATCACCATAGTCTACGCATAATCAGGATATCAATTGATGCACTACTAAAGGTGTAAGTCTACGGTAGACCAGACAAATCGATGGCTGACATAGGTCATGATCTACGACGGTCTATTAAGTGTCATCACCAGTTCAAAAAAGAAAAATTACTCTTTCAATGGTAATAAGCGACTACATTTTGTAAGTCATCATTGTTAACACTTCGTTTTTACTTCATATATAAGGTGTCCATCCCTCATTATTTTATTTCATTCACTTTGTTTTGTTTTTAAAAATTCTACAATGTCACAAGCATCTCAAACATCCAATTCTAAAAATACTCTAATTTGTCATTGTGGGAATGCGGCTGTCTTGAAGACGTCACGCACGGATTTAAATCCAAGTCGCAAATTTTATAATTGTGCAATTGCGAAGGTGAGCTCTGTTTTTTTTTTTAAGTTAAGTTAATCGTTATGTAATTATTATTTTTTTTCCTAGGATAATGGTGCATGCTCGTTTTTTAAATGGCTTGATGAGCTATCTCCTACAACCAGTCTATCAACGTTGAGTCCGGGACTTGGGACATCAAATTTTTAAGGCTTGACAAAATTTAATCTACTACAAAGGCTCCAACAATGCGAAGAAAATAAAGATTTTCTCATGACTTTGTTCAAAGAAGCCGAACAACAGAGGGATCACTTTAAAATATTGCTACATGACACCCAAATAGAGAGGGATCAACTAAAACAAAAATGAATTTTCGCCGAAGAAAGGGAGAATGTCCTAAAAATGATGTTATGTGCTATAATGCTAGTATTCGTTCTTTGGAAAAGTGTAACATGGATGTAGTGATATTGAATAAATATTAATAGTTCTATTTTCTATAATGTTAATACAATTTTTGATAGAATCATAGTCGATTAAATAACACGTCAACTTAAATTCGACCAGCAGGGTAATGAGAGACTATGCATACGGTATATGAAATATTAAGTATGCATTCTATGATATCAAGCATACAATATACCAACTATGACACACCATGTATATTCAAATTCCATGCCATAAAACAGTTTGACAGAAACAGATTCAGTGCAGAATCATAACAATTTTCATAAAATAAAAGAATAATTGTCATATCCTACCACCAGATCCTACAACCTTCATATTTGTGAAATAAAAAATATTGTCATATCATAACAACCATGATTCAACAGCACATTAAACGACTTAGGATTCAAATGTCTTTTTTCCTAAGTTCCTCATCAACACAAGTGTTACTGTTGATTTCATCAACAATGTCCATGACCACACCTTTTTGGTCAACTTCAGCTCCTTTTTTCTCAATAGTTGCAGCTGCTTCTTTATTTTCACCTTCTTCTCCTTCTTTTCAGCATGTGCAGCTGCTGGTGCTTCTTCAGTTTCCTTTTCTTCCACACCTTCTTCTCTTTCTTCACCTGAAGTAGCTCTTTCTTCCTCAGCTTCTTCTTTTCGTTCACCTGCTGCTTCTTTCTCGACTTCTTCTTTGTTAGCTTCTTCTTCAACAGTTTTTTCTTTTTCCTCGTCTTCTTGTTCATCTGCTGCCACTTCATCTTCTACTTCTGCAGCTGCTACTTTTCCACCTTTTTCTTGGCTCTTATATTTTTCATCATCCTTCTTTTCTTCTTTTTTTTCATCTTCTGCCACAACAGTGGCCAACTCATCCATTTTGCTTTTTTTTTTCTCCTTTTTTACTCTTCTCCGATTCACGAAGGTCCATATGTATTATATCATCATATTACAAAATTTTACTGATATTTAAATTTGAAAATTCATTAACAACATCAATTTTTGAATGAAGTTACCTCGCTCGTGTTGTTGCTCATCCTTTTTCTTTTTCTTCATTCTTTTCTCTCTGATATAGGCAGCAATATCTAACACCGCTTCCTCGAGCGCAGCAACACACTTATGAAGATTCCCGGGGGATAAGGTTCCCATTGTATCTTTGGAGGTGCTCGGAGAATCATTATCACCAACGCGTACTCTTACGGAGTTACCACCCAAATCCTCGTCATCATCACTGTCCTCATTTGAAGTAAGGACAGTCACCCCTTTTAACTCTTTTTTCAAGCCATCGAGGACGTTATTCTTCACCTCGTTCGTATATGGCTCAAACATAATCATGTAATCCATCTTCGTCTCACGAACAGTAGGATGATGTACGGGTGCACGTTTTACAAAATATCAATTAATAATTGCATAACATTCGATACAATGGTAGTATTATTGCATAATAGAAAATAAGTTCATACCTCGGTAACTTTTCCTTTATACTTGAATGGGTTGCCTTCGATTATCTTATCATTTTTTATAGTGTGTCATCTGAGGATGCGGGGAATGGAAAAGGCCTCATAGATCCAAATCTATAAGCAGTACAACAGTGAAAAAAATAACTCAGAGTCTATGACAGAGTATAACTAAAATGAGAATCTATGATAAACTCACTGAAGGGTTTATGGTAGATACCATGAATACCCAAGGAAATCCAAATAGAGTATAGAATGCCTTCTGTTTCTCATCAAATACTTCCTTCTGCTTCTTCGGGTCACTTTTCTTCTTTAGATAGTCCATGGTCAGTTGAAATGTCTCTTTTCCCCATGGATACTTCTCAACGAAACTCAACGAATCGACCATTCAAATCAGTTTTGTGTCGACAACCTTCGTCGAATCTTTTGCAAGAAACATGGTGTGCAAGAACCACAGTAGACAACACTTGAACTTCTGGTCCTCATTCAGCTTATTCCCTCTGATCAGGTGTAACAAGTCGGCCACCGTGACGTTTTTATTTGTCGTCACCTTAAAATAAAAATTATCCCCTTTTGCTAACACCTTCTTCATTTTTTATTTACCGGGGTATGTGAACAGTTCAGCCCCGTGATCAAACAAAACTCCTTCAAGCCAAAATAGGAAGGCTTGTTGTTAATGCAGAACCACTTCTCATGACGCATCTTTATCGATCCTGACACGTCGCAACAACAAATAATGGATCAACTGCCCATTGAACTTGAGATATTCCGGCAGGTTTCTCAAGTGTCCATAAAACAGGACCGCTTGAATCTTTTCTTCAATTCTTGATCGATAAGAACTTGCTTAAATTCTCGATAAGCAACCATTCTTGATCTGACCGATATCTTTACTGGGAAAGACCCAACCTCATCAATTATCATTCGAAGGTCATACCTCTCCACGAAAATACACCTTGAAATATATGGCACGGACAAGGAATCATTATCCCCATCATCACTATTACTCCCACTTCTCTTTCTCTCTTCACTATCATCACTGACACTCCACTTGGCAGCATCTTCACTAGAATCGACGTAGTCGCTTATCTTTTTTAACTCTGAATCTGATTCGAACACCGATTCTTTAATTTTCTCCCTTTTTGAGACATTTCCAATAACCTCAGCTCTTCTTTCCCTACTGCTACCAGCGGTACCGGGTTTGCATTTAGGAATAATATTTTTTTACCCATTTTTAATGCAATCTACACCTGAAGAACAAATCTCCCATTTTCAGTTCATAGAGCACAAGTCTATCAACAGAAATAACTCAATGCTCAAATGAACCCCCCCCCCCCAAAAAAAGTTATCAAACACCCCACCATTAAACAGTTCACTACACAAACATACAATAACTGAACCAAAATCCAACATGCAATATCAAAACACAACAATTGCTAAAAATCAAACCAGTGCACCTAATCAAATTAATTAGCTATTAATATTTCAATTTTCACTATTTCAGCAATCATGTTTTAAAAGAATTTCATATGTCTTAAAATTGATTTCAATCTAGGGCATTCTCATTTCATTGATCACGGGTCTACGGATAGACCGCGGATCTATAGATAGACCGCGGGTCTACAGACAGAAACAGGTCGTTGTTCAAATCAAAATGCCAAAATAACTCTTCAAACAACAATTACCCCACCATTCAACACTTCGTTGCTAAAAAAACCACGACTAAGCCAAAACACCAAATTCGAAAAAAAAAAATCCCACATCACTACGAATTAATTAGCAAAAAAAACTGTTTAAATGGATCTAGAAATGATCAAAAGTTGATTTTAACTAACCTTGTGAAGCAACAACGACCCCTTAGCAGCTGAAGAAGAAGACGAAATGAAAATGGCATTTTTGGGAGAAGTAGTTTCAAAAGCGGGAGTTAGAAATTGAAGAGGAGAGAGAGGGTGTATTTTTTTTAATATTAGAATGAGTGGAGGGTGTTAGGTGTATTATATTAAATTTGTAAAGTTGTAAAAATGATGAATTGGTTCTGGGCCCCACTTTTTTCCACTTTTTACACCCTAAACCTAAAAAATAAATCAAAAGGAAATTAAGTGGGTACTTGGCAAATTAGGTTTGGAGGGTTCCTTCTTTGCCAATTATTCCCTTCTTATTACTTACTTAAAACTTGTAAAAATTTGGTACTTCTTAAATTTTTCTTATTCTAACTCTTTTACATTTATTTCTAGATTTTTTAAATTTTCTTAAAATCAAATTTAGTTGATTTACAATTTTTAGACTAATGAAAAAAGTGTTAGTTGTCGTTAATTCTGATGACTTCTAATAAAAAAAGATTTTATCATAAATATATTTAATTAATTTTTAAATCTTAAATATTAGGAAAAAAAACAGTGAAATCATTTTTATCGATACAAAACGTAATATTTCTGTTTTACTTATCACAAGTTCTCGACGTAAAAAGTATAAAATAATTTTCTTTATTTTAACAATATTATGACTTTTACATTCATAACTAAATTTAAATCGATCCAACAAAAGTTTCAATATTTTTTTTCACGTCAGTATACCTAACATAATTTTTCACACAAAAAGGTATTGATTCTCTGGGAGTGAGTATATGAATTTCACATTTTTTGAGTATAATTGTGATTTAAGATATTTAAAATTAAAACTAATACAAATAAACTTAGGCTTTCAAGCTGTAAGGTACCAATAGAACTATCTTTTTATGATTTTGTTATTCTAGTGTAGGATGACATCTTAGTACAATAATAATATATTTGGCATGTATGCAAACCTCATCTCTACCTCAAGTAGAGATGTTCTCGATAAACCCTCAGTCTCAAGAAAAAACATTTCAATATTCCCTAGTCCTCAGTAAACTGTAATTACATCATATCTTTTTTTAATCATCTCTCTTCAATACTTCTTCGGTGTACCTCTACTTCTCCTAAGGCATTCATAGCTAATCTCTCACACCTCCACGTTTGGACATCTATGCATCTCTTTTTCAAATATTCAAACCCAAAAGTCATGAAGCTTTTTTTTTGGATGTTGCTAGGTAACAACATTCACTTTCTCAAAGTTTTTATGGTTACTTGAATCCCCTGAATGAGGTTAAATCTCTTGACCTTGCACTTAACACTTTGATGTACCATCTCACATTTGGTTGATTGATTAAAACACTACAGATAGGAGATAATTTCCTCACCTAATGCTACCATGGTCCTTCAGGGAGGAATATAATCATCACTAATGACTTGATGACATTATCCAAAATGAACATGCATATCTAGAGAGTATTTACTGTCACGTGCCAACGAGTTAAATCGATTGTCGAATTTCTTCCCCATCTCATAAACACGATCAAATCCATCAACAACCAACTCCTTAAGATAAAACTTGAAGAAAACACACATAAATAGTTGGTAAGTAATAAATAGTCTAGTTGCGCCTCCTCCGACAGTCAAATTCATAGCAAATAGTCTCCACCTAAGACAAGTAGAAATCTAAGTGAAAAAAAAAACATTTAGTTCACAAGAATAAAGTCAGCATTGAAAGTTCTATTCATGGAATTTAAACATACAATTCCCTTGAGTCTTGTAATTAATAAAAACCAACTACCAGTAAAATCAGCATCAAGTGGCCTAAAGATGTGCCTGAAAATATCAATAAATCCGATAATTGGAGAACAATAATCATAACATTAAAATCAGACTTGTAAGAGTTGGAACATAGCATGACGCAAATATTTTAGGAACTAAAATAAACTTGTGTGAAAAAATTAATGACGGAAGGTTGGAATATTATTTACGATATTGTTTGTGCTGAGAATTTATATTACTTTGGTGTAGGGAACAACATAGTATATTGACATCAATATGTGAACCTTACCTCCTCTGGGAAGGGCTGTCATCCAAATAACTCCATCTATAAACACCATAAACAAAAAACATCGTTATAAGATTATGTTTAAGTTCTTTTTCTGCAAAGGACAAAAAGAACACATGAGACTTTTGAAACTCGAGCAAATAGGGATGATATAAAATATAATGTATGGTAGAATTTACCAACAACAACGATATACCCAGTGTAGTCCCATGAAGTGGAGTTTGAGGAGGATAGAGTATACCAAGACCTTATCACTATCTCAACTCTCAACGGTGAGGTAGATAGATTGTTTTCGATAGATTCCTCACTCAATACAAAAATAAAAATATAAGAGACATATGGTAGAATTTATAATGGATAAGAATATCCTAATGGTAATCTAATATTAGTGGCAACAACAATATACATGTACACAAACCTTTTATTCCTGCCTTGTACATAAATCTATTATCAACAAATAATAGTAAAAATAATCAAATCACTGGAAAGACATGTTTGTCGAAACAGATGTTGCAAAACAAAACAAAAATAATTATAACCAAAATAAATTGACTATATCACATCCAAAAAAACGATCAGAAACGAATAACTTTTTGATAGGATCTTGTTGGATTGGTAGGGTTTTTTCTGTTATATTTTTTATTGTAAAGAAGAATATGATTTTGTGGAGGAGATTTTGTGATTATAAGAAAAATTTAAGTCCTTGTTTTAACAGTACCAAAATACCATATAGGACACAAATTTTAAAAGGAAAATGTTGACTGAATTGTTTTTAACTTGAATAGTTATTTTTTTGTAAGTCCTTGTTTTAATAGTACTAAAATATCATATAGGACTAGGGTTGGGCATTCGATTTGTTCGGTTTGATAGTATAATATCGGTTCGGTTTTTTAATTTTTGGATTAATAAAAATGACAACCGTAATCAAATCAAAATAAATTCGGTTCGGTTCGGTTATTTCGAATCTTTATTTCGGTTTTGAAGAATAAAGTAGTGAACCTATCTTTGTTATGACTAGACATTTAAAATTAATGATTTAAAAAAAAAATACAAACCTATTTTTCATTTTCCAGATATAAATAATTCAACATGGATGAAACTAAATGATATAACCATGAGTTTAACATAATATATAACTTCATTATGCATAAGTTTGTATAAACAGTCGAAACTCGGAAGAATGGTCCCTGTCGGAAAGACCACAGTCGGCACTGTGGGCTGCAGCCCACAATGGTCGTCTGGTCGTCGGCTCTGGTGTTGTTGTACAGACGACAATCTCGCCGGTGGTCTATGGTTAGATCGATTGTTCGACTATTGGACTGATGTATGTTGTTAGTTGTATGTGGTGTGCTATTACTTATTAGTTATTAGGATTGTTATTATCTATTTATATTATATTATATTATTATATATTAAATATTATATATATATATATATATAATAAAATATACATATTATTAATTATTTATAAAATTTTGATTAATCGGTTTATCCGAATTATTTTTAAAAAAAATAAAAAACTAAACCGTTTAACCAAATTTTAAAAATTGAAAATCAAAATCGATTCGAAAAACTTAAAAATCAAACTAAAATTAAAATTTTGATTTGGTTTTTCAGTTTTTTCGATTTAAACCAAAATATGCTCAATCCTATATAGGACACAAATTTTAAAAGGAAAAATGTCGACTGAATTTCTTTTAACTTGAATAGTTATTAAGTCCTTGTTTTAATAGTACTAAAATACCATATAGGACACAAATTTTAAAAGGAAAATGTCGACTGAATTTTTTTTTTACTTGAATAGTTATGTTTTTTTAATTTTGAGAAATTTAATTGGAGAAAAAAAGTGAAAATATAATTTTGCTTAAATCGAAGAGTTTTAATGAAGGGCAAAAAGTTTAAATCACTTTTCTAATATTTATATATACTATGAAGCAAATATTGCTACACAGATATTGAAATTTGGTGGTTTTGAAGTTGAACTTGCAACTTCATTTAATCTTTGAAATTAATTTATTGTCTAAAACAAACATATTGAATATTTGTATCGCTATAAAGCATATCATTAAGAATTAAAAAAATTAAAATTAAGTAATTTTTAATTATAAAAATGTGATACCGTTTTTAGACGGACTAAAAATAAAAAAAGTATCACATATTTATATGAAAAGAGTACTATTTACATATGTACACCATAAATTGACGGTGATATATATATAATAAGCATCTTAGCGAAGACGTGTCAGTCAAATTTCTGTGCAACTTCTATTCTATTTTTTCAACTAGTTTAGGTGTACGCACAAAAATAATAAAGATGAATACAATAATTAAATTTAACATTTTTTAGAAAATTTATTTAATTAAACCTAACATTTACCAAAATAATTTGCCAAAGTCGATCGACATTTATCTACCACTTGTAAACTACAACAAAATAATACGATGATAGAGACATCAAAATAATATAATTAAATTTAACCTTTACACAAAAATTTTCTCAAAGTCGTCTGACACTCATCTATTACCTTATCACCTGTAAACTATAACAAAATAATAACTATAACAAAATAATACAATAATAGAGATATCAAAATAATACAACTAAACTTAATATGTACACAAAAATATTTTCAAAACAGAGACATAAATACAATACAATTAAATCTAACATTTATCTAAAAAAATTTTAAAGCCGACCGACATTCATCTACCACCTGTAAATTCATCTACGATCTGTAAACTACAACAAAATAATACAATAGTGATCACAAAGCTTTAGTTTAGATGAAAATAATTCTTGTCTGGGCAAAAATTTTGACCATTAAGAATAACTTGAATGAAAACAAAGAAGATATATATATATTTATATATATTGAATTATATTATGATAACAAAAACAGTGAAGAAATTGAAGGTTAGAAAATTAAGCATCCACAAATCTAAACATGCAACCGAATTAACTTGAATGAGCATCAATCATATTTTTTTCAATAAGTAAATCAGTTTCTTCTTTAATTTAATGCATCTCAATATTTATAGAAGTATTTCCTTAATAGAGTTCTATTTTAAGAATATTTTTTATCCTAAGGAGTATTTTTCTAATTGCTCAATCACAAAGAAAAATATTAATGGATTAGTCTCATAAGCTTCACACTTTTAATATATTAGAGATATAGATAGATTATAGATATAGATTATAGATATTACTCGTCTCTCTACCCAAAATTCCAACAGCATAATTTTATTTTTGTTTAAATTGCGAAATTTATGGACTTCTAAATATGGTAAATACGGTATGTAATTAGTTACTGGAACTAATAATGAATGCTTATAATGATTAGCTTGAGATATACTTAAAACGCACGAGCCCAGATACTAATTGTTACATAGAAATAGAAAGAGCAACACAATAACAATTGTTTTGGCAAACTTTGCTAGTTTTAATCCAATTCAAAGTTTCAGATTCTAACATTGTGTGCTGGAATTCATCTATATTTTAGCTAGAAATATTTTCGTCCAAATATTATTAAGCATTAAAAATTAATTACTTTTCAATTACGTAAAATAATTTATAAACTTTAATTGCCCACTAAAAATGGCAACCCTGTTAATTTTTCCTTTAATCTGACGTAGCATATCGTAAATTTTTTCCTTATTTCACTTGATTTTCCTTTCCTTTTCCAATTTGAACTATAACATGTAAAAAAAAAAAAAAGAGTTATATGAGATTTGGGTTTGTTTTTTTTTAATAAATCCATATAGATGAAAGAGAAGTTAAAAATATCCAATAAAAGAAGTTGTTATTCTATATTTTCATTATTGTTATAAATGTATTTACATTACATGGAATGTCTATCAAGATTGATATCTATTAGGATTTAAAGCATCCGTCTTTTACTTAGACTAGGAGTAAAGAAGAAATAAGAATCACTCTCTCTATTCTCTAGACTCTTCTTCTTTGTTCTTTCTTGTTTTATAACTCTTTCTTGTTTTATAACACGTTATCAACACGAGACTCTGCCAAATAAGGTGAGATTATAAATCTAAAAGATCAAGGTTAGTAATTCCTTATGTTATTTGTATTTTTATCTTAATAATATAATTATTGTTGGATTTGAGGAAAAATAATTGGTTTGGAACCATTTATATTTTAAATTCATTCCTCAAGAACAATATTATCAAAAGGGATGATAATATTTGGGTTCAAGTCTCATCAATTCATGCCTAAGACGTCTTTATAGAAATAAGATGTTGAGTTTGAATCTCAATACACCATATTGATAATATTATGATGGCTAAGGAAAAATAATGGGTGTTTAATGAAAAGTCATGAAATTGGACCCATTGAATATGCTCCATTCCATGAAGTGAATGTGGTAGCAATATATGATAAGTCTGAAATATGACAACTTACTTCATTCTTGAGGTGTATGTGGTAGCAGTGCATAATATGTCTGAAAGAAAACAAGTGATTGAATGCACGAATATAATAATGATCATCAAAAGTGATGATATTTTCACACGGTTATATGATTATAAGATATGATAGAGAAAAATTCTCTACATCATATGTATGCCTCGATTTGCTTCTGAAGTGGCAAAATCTTGAAAGAGGTTATAAGCTATCATAATTTGATAGGCTTAAGGCACGATTATATTTCATTCATGGGGGAATGAGAAACTTATTAATGCAAACATGCACTTGATTGTGATTGTATCACAACTCACCGAGGTTGAATAATTTTGAAATCTACTTCTGAAGTAGTAAATCTGAAATTTATTCATGTAATAATAAATCTAAAATGTACTTAAGAAAAAGTACATGTAATGGTAAACTTGGAGTTTACTAGAATAAAAGTTCATAAATTGATATGAACGATTGCGACATCTCAAAGATGTGCATGTATTGAAGAACTAGAAGATTCTTCAAGAATTGTTTATGTCATTTGTTCTCATGACAAGTTGGTTGGACCAACTAATATTGGGATTGGATCCCTTCAAATCTGAAAATTATAAAAGGTGAATAAGGGTCCATTCGCATTCACCTATCATGTGATATGTTGAAAAGATGCATCAATAAGATGATCACATGTACATTCATTATCAACCTGCAGTTTGACATTCACAAAGTTGCTTGCTCAATAAAATTGAGTCAAGAACATAATTTTCACATTGTTCAATCAAGAAAGTTATCTTGATGATGATGGTTTGACATTGAATGCCTTCGATAAATAGCTAAACCATCGCTAATGAGAACAAAGCTTCAAGTGTTGGTCTGAAATATGATATGTTGCATACAATAACACTTGTATGCATTAGACCAATAAATTATGATTATTTCTTCCCCCTCAATTGGTTCAAGGTCGTGAACCGACTATTCCATCCAATAGTTTTGATGTGCGGTATACGATTTATGAATATATCATGATGCACAAAGATGGATTCCTCAAAGAAGATAGAGGATGTATGTTAATTTTTCTAACATAAGGGAGAGATTATAAGCACTATGAAATATGTTAGGAATTATCATCAGATCCTCATCCAAAAGATAATTCAAGTCAAATGCCGAAAGCATATCATATTAAGCGCAAGTGCTCTTATTTTGTGTTCCTCATAGACAAAGTCTATGCATGCGTGAAGCGTGTTAGATTAATCGGTTCTAAATGAAATAGTCCTTGAAAAATAAGGAACAAATAATCATAATAAGAAGGCAATGAGCTCTTGAAGAGCCTACAACATAACGCTTCATGAAACCTTATGAGAGGTCCATGATACATCTCATTCGAGAAATATGTGGTGTGAAATATGACAATCTACCCACAATTTTATACAGAGATATTCAGCATACATAACACATCTTAAGGGAGGATTCATAAATGGAGATAGAACGAAGCACATTTTGCCAAAACTTTTCTACGTACATGAGCTACAAAAGAATGATGATATTAATGTGCAACAGATTCGTTCAACTGATAATGTGACTGATTTATTTACCAAATCTTCTCCAATTACAACTTTCAAGAAGATGCTGCACAAGATCGAGATGCAAAGGTCAAGGATGTTCTCATTAGGGGGAGTTAATATGCGTTGTACTCTTTTTACCTTACGAGATTTTGTCCCACTGGGTTTCCCTAGTAAGGTTTTTAATGAGGCAGCCGAAATGCGTATTATTATAGATGTGTACTCTTTTTCCTTCACTAGATTTTTTTTCCTACTGAATTTTTTCTAGTAAGGTTTTAACGAGGCACATTATCTACCAATTAGACGTTCAAGGGGGAGTGTTATAAATGTATTTACATTATAGTGAATGTCTATCAAAATCTACTTTGATATCTATTAGGATTTGAAGCATCCGTCTTTTACTTGGACTAGGAGTAAATTTCTCCTATAAATAGAGGGGTTTTGTTCATTGTATTTACAATCTTATCTTATGATCTCTCATCAAGAAATAAGAATCACTCTTTCCATTCTCTCTACGCTTCTTCTTTGTTCTTTCTTGATTTATAACAATTATAAACTTTTTAAAGAGTACTAGTAAAAACAATCAATTAGTCATGCAGATCTTAGTCAAAACACTAACCGGGAAAACCATCACCCTTGGAAGTCGAAAGTAGCGACACGATCGACAGTGTCAAGGCCAAAATTCAGGACAAAGAAAGGATACCTCTCGATCAGCAGAGACTACTTTTTGGTGGCAAACAATTGGAAGATGGTCGAACTCTAGCTGATTACAATATTCAAAAAGAATCAACGGTTCACTTGGTTTTGAGGCTCAGAGAAGGAATTATGATTAAGGTGAAGACTCTTACCGGAAAAGAAATTGAGATTGATATTGAACCTACAGACACGATTGATCGAATTAAAGAACGAGTCGAGGAGAAAGAAGGAATACCTCCTATACAACAAAGAATTATATATGGTGGAAAACAGCTAGCAGATGACAAGACAACCAAGGATTATAATATTAAAAACGGTTCTGCTCTTCATCTTGTTCTACCATTGAGGGGTGGTAGTTTTTAGATTGCACCAAATTTGGTTTAAAATTAATGTCAAACTATTATTTATGAATTTTTCATGACAATTCCTTTTTCGCTTTTTTTTTCTTTACCTTTTATTTATGATTTTGGAAGAAACGTGAAAATTTGGTTAAAGTTGAAATTTATTTTTTTGAATGTTGGGACCATCCGGTTTATACCTACTCCGTAGGTGTCGGGGAGGGGGACCACTGCGGGCCTGACCTACGCGTCCTCACCCCAACTTTGCTGGAGGGGCGTTTCGAACCCCCGACCCTGGCACACCACGGTAAGCAAGCTTACCGCTGAGCCAAGGCCATTAGTATAACAGTATTTAAATTATTTTTGATAGTATAGTGATATATTTTTTCCTTTTTCAATTAGTGAAAAAAAACAATTACCGAAAAGAAAGTAGAGAAAAAAATAAAAAATATAAGCAAGTCAGTGCAAAAAATGGACGATCAGTACTAAAGTAGTAACTTCTTTGCCGGCATATGCATTGGTTAAAAAACAATGTGTATTTTGTTTGGTACACGAGTCATATTATGTGCAAAATGACTTTCAAAAAATACCTTTTTAGAAAATAAATGAGTGAAAAGTATTTTATAGAAAATTAAAATTTATTCATAATAATGTCTGAGCAATAGTTAAAGTAACATGAAGCGCCCAAAGGTAAGGAAAGCCATTTCTACCTGCTTGATAAAAAATCTTTTGCCTCACAAATGACTTTGTCATACCAAACATGTACACCATGTATGTTTTCTTGGGAATATTTAGTGAAAACTAAATACAAGTTACAACAAAATCGTAAAATATATAATTTGCATAGGTGGAGAAACCAATAAATGGCCAAATCTATTTAAACAACATGTGAAGCTTAAATTTGCAACACAAAACAAATAGAAGATAGAGAGAGATATACAACAATAGAGAGGCTAGAACTATATATGGATCCAATTTTGAGAATGAAAGTGCTAACCACATTCCTTATAATTGGAATGTTTTGGTTTAGTAGCTTTGTGAGAAGCGAACCAAATACCAAAGTAGTGAACTATATTTGCAATGGCAATGTGTATGATAAGAGTGGTCCATTTGCACTAAGTTTGGCTTATGTTGTTGAAGCATTACAAAATGTGACACCAAATCAAGGTTATGATTACTACATAACATCTCCATATCCAAATGATGCTTTAGCTTATGGTCATGCTACTTGCAACTCCATAATTGAATTTTCAGATTGTGGACTTTGTCTAAGTAGTGCAAAATCATTCTTGTTGAGTTCTTGTGATGGTAGCATTGGTGGTCAAGTCGAATTTGTTGATTGCTCAATGAGGTATGAACAGTACTCATTCAGCTAAACTAGAGCATGCCCTTGCTACCACGATCCATTGAGATTCAACCCTTTGTCACTCCAATATACGTTCAAAAAATGGCGCCTACAACGGCGTGACAAGAAATTAATGTTTCATTCATCTTCTTTCTTCTTCGTTGCTTTGTTGTTGTGATGTGTTGTTGAATTAATGTTTCAAATTATGTTTTGGTTGTATTACATTCTGGTAATGTAAGTTGCAAGAATTTTCCAGTTTATGTTTGAAGCTTCAGTACTCTTCACTACCAACTATCTAATTTAGTTTAGACAAAGAGGAATGGAAAAAAAATATTTATTTAAAACTCAGTAACTTAATAAGACTGAATCCCGACCTCATAAGCTTCAAATCCTTGAATCCGCCTCTGCCGGGTATATATAGCACTATCAAAATGGATATCGTTTTTAAGTATTTATCCAACCAAAGACAAGGTGAAGAAAAAAACTAAAGAAGTTAATAGTATTGCTTCACTAGTGTTTAATTACAAGAGAAAAATGAAAACAAGAAGGAATTTTGACAGGTTCTTCCTATTTTTGCCACTATAATAGCACATATGTTCTCTCCATCTTGTTCATCTTTCTCCGTTTTTTTCCAACCCGTTTTCAACCCGCTCATATTCAATCCAACCTGCCCATTTTAAGTCGTCGTACAAGACCTTGTACACTAGAAATGTTCACAAGCAAAATTGACTCAGCTACCTCTTCTAGTCAGATATGAAAGTTGAATTTGTCTTCTATAACGGATTCTTTGCTCTTGCTTCTTGACCTTCAAGCTTCGATGAGTTAGTGAGGGCCTCCAATGTAGCCTTTGGTAGCCAAAATCCAGGTCTTTCGATAGAGGCTGCACGATCAAGTACCAATGGTTCACGCAATGTGATCTGAATGCCATCATATGTCCACAACGCTAAATCTGCTTCGCCTTTCAAACCCAGGGAGAACCATCCTAAGCCAGCGACTGCAACATCCATGCTCTTGACATCCCAGCTTGTTCCACGTGCTTTTACTTCCCGCTTTTGCCATTCTCCCAATTCAGAAACTCGCTCTATGGAAATGGGAGGCTAAAGATTTAAGGAAAAAAACAGAACAATTAAGCATAATTCTATGCTCTTTACAAACGCTTATAGACCAGTTTCATCTGTCACCCACATTATAGCCAAACATGAATTAGCGTCTAAATTTGAAAGGTGAAAGATAGGAGCAGAAGATGATGAAAAGAAGCACCGGAGAGCGTTGAACAAACACAACTCGTTAGATTTACTTAACAATGTAAATTGCTAAGCTTCTTGAAGCACCCTTTGGATATTAACTTGGAAAACATACACAGAGAAAACAAAAACCTGAAATAGCGTTCTGATCCATTTAGGCCACAAAGCCCAAGGAAAGATTCCATTGCTTGGTCTAGAGATGAATATGCAATTTGGTAAAATTATGCTTTACCATTTTCTTTTTCCGGTTATAGAGTCCACTATGCATGGAACTTAATATTTCACCCTTTCCCTCTGTTTTATTGATGTTGCTTTTAGAAAGTACGTAGTGCCAATTGGACCGAGAGGACAAGGCATGAAGAGAGAGGGTTCGACAGCTTCATGCCAAACTCTCAATCAAGGAGAAAATGGTCAGTGTACTACCAACCTTAATTGCTTGTGCGGCACCAGCTTACCTTATATGTCCCTTGTAAGAACAAGAACTACAACTACTCAGAGGCGGATCTAGGATTTCGAGGTTGCGGTTGCCATGTCACTTTTAATGTTAAAACTACTACTCAAAAAGGATAATTTTTATGGGCGTCCCACTGGAATTTGGCTTGCGAGTAAGAGATTTTTGAAGGAAAATTTCATTGGAACATTATCGAAGAACCTAATTTTTATGAATTCAGTTGGAAATCAGTTAATTTTTTGCTTTACGTTTTGCTATTTACACTGCCCCAAATAAGACAAATATTTTTTCAATTTTATAGACTTTGAGTTTCGATTTGATTATTTGTCTTTTCAATTTGTATAGACAAATAGATCAAATAATAAAAATGTGATTATTATTATAAATACTATCGAAAAAAACCTTTCTACTTCTCCGGAGGTAGTGTATGAACTGCATACATTTTACCCTCCCCAGACCCCACTGTGTGGGAATACACTGGGTTTGTTTTCGTTGTTGTTGTTATTACTATAAATTGTGTAAACAAGAATTAAATTCAACTTATCAGTCAGCGTGAGTACAAAATAGTTGCCAACATTCAATGGATATTCCCAATTCTATTGTTAAGAAATTATAACATCAAGCCAAGCATCATTATTATGATTTACGAGGAGAGGTTAACTATAAATTTGAAGAAAGAATGAATCTTCAATTATGTTCTACACTTAAAGTTGGAAATTCTTAAATAAAGATTACCCAAAAAAAGGAGTCAAACAAAGATTAGTCAAGAGGAAAAAAACTTATAGAAAATAGAATAACGAACAAAAAGTAACAAAATACTGTTGGCGTCTGGACTTGAACTCTGGTATACTACGTGAAATTTCAGCGCGTTTGCCACTGACACTACTTCCTCAACTGCTGCACCGGGTGGCACTTAAATAATATACCGGTTTTATTCAATATATATATATATACACACAATTTCCCGATCGAAGTTTGCGGGTGCCATGCCTCCCGTGAACCCCCTGTAGATCCGCCCCTGCAACTACTACCCCCGAGTCCCAAACAAGTTGAGTTCGGCTATATGAATTCTCACTGACCATGCCTCTCCATTAAGCTCAGCTAAAGCTGAAAATTTTGTCCCAGCTTGGCGAATCACATCCCCGCACATGGGTAGAATGGTTCCAAGATCCAATCAATGTGAAAATAAACAAATTTGGGGAGACAGAAGAGCAATAAAGGGGGAGACACAATGACGTTTGGGCCTTGAGTTTATTGTGGATGATTTAGAGAGAGAAAGAAACAGAGAGGAGAAAAATGTTCAGAGGAGTTGAAACACCGACATGGAAGAGATCAAGAACTCGTGCAAAGAAATAGATAGAGTATTATATAAAAGATCCACTCATAACATCTTAGGGAAATAGTCTTTCTTTTGGTTATTGATGGACCAAGGATAGAGGATTTGTTTACACACAAGGCTCTTTGACATCTACAAGAGAGCTATCAGGCTAACTTGCGACATATTCTTAGTTGTTAACTTGTTTTTGCAACTATGAGTTTTCTCTAACAAAGAATACCCTCTCTCCTTTCATTGTACTTCTCTCAAATCTTATACATTAATCTTCAACCAAAAACATACTTACACTGTTGGGTGGAATTAGCAACAAAGCAGGAAATATTACTGAAGCAGAGATACTGCAAGGATTGGAGTATTACCTGCAATCTCACTCCAGCGTGCTTGTTCATGAGCTCATCAGCATTTTCTGTTTTTCCTAGATGAAGAGAGACGCTTGGTGATGCCCACACAGTGACATAGATTGTTTCTACTGAGGCATGAACTAGATCCAGCCTAACTAAGCCTCCAATATGTACAGTCTGTCCATGCTGCAAGAAAATTGCGAAAAATGCAGTTGAGCATATATCTACAACAACAACAACATACCCAGTGTAATCCCACAAGTGGGGTCTGGGGAGGGCAGTGTGTACGAAAACCTTACACCTACCTTGGGAGTTAGAGAGGTTGTTTCTGATAGACTTTTGGCTCAAGAAAATAATAGGAGGGAAGAAACCAAGGCAAAATACTAAGTAAGGCATGACAAAGCATTCTGAAAAAGAAACAGCAACTACAACAACATAATACGATAATTGAAGTACAAGGAACAATAAATAGTAACAAAAATTAAAGGAACAAGAAACTACAAGAGTATTACTACGACCTCTAGTATGGAAGGATAACCAAGACAACCCTGAACTACATACTAACCTTCTACCCTAAGCTCATAGACCTAGCAGTAGCTTCATCAATATTACCGACCAAAGAAAAGGTAACTTGTTTCTACAGCAAGAATCTATCTTCATGTGTCACACCAGAACTTCATGTAGGAAGACTATATATGTACTAACAACTATTTCCAACATTGGTACATCAGGAAAGAAAGAAAAAGTGTATAAATTTGAAGTTAAGAGGCACCACATGACAGGATTCTTCAAACTAAAGTGAAGTAAACCTTCAGTAAAGAGGCAACTGCAAACTACTCTTAGCTTTTATCATTTTTGGGTTATTTCGGTGGTGGAACCAGGTTCTGAAGGAGAACCTCTATGTTGTTGGATAAGTTGCTTCACACTTTCACCCATTTGTTTCAAGACTCGAGAAGCCGTAAACTTGGACTAAAGAAATGCAGAATACATTAACCTTGTCGGCCATTATCAAACACACCAATGATATTGGTAACACATAACGAAATACTGACCGACAAACTTTTTACACTGGACTCCTTCCCCTAGAAAACAAAGATTCAGTGGATAAGTAAGAAATTTGGATGGAAGAGGAAAGGAGTTTCTCCAGTGGAAAAGGAAAAATGAATACAGCAGTGCTTTGCAGGCCAGAGAATGTCTGTCCAAAAGATATTCAGGGTGTGACCAGATTCAGAGAAACACATATTTCTAGCTAATTGCACCAAAATACAGGAAAAAAGGAAATTTTTCCAAAATGTTTTCCTTCCTTTGACAGACCTGTTAAAATCTTTGAATACAACACTTAATTAAATTGTCTGAGAATATGTGTTATTCACAATTAGTACAAGCAAGTCCAGAAAAGGTATGAATAGTAAATATTATGCCGAATTTTTATATTATTGAAGGAAAGCTTAAGGGATCATGGAAAGATCAGAATGTGCAGTAGCGCTGATAAATGTTAGCCAACTGATAAATTTGGATATTTAATCACCAGAGCTAAGTTTCTTGTTTCTTCTGTTTCAATTCAGACGAAAGAAGGGTTCTTAATTGACTGCAATATGTTCGTAGAGAAATTCATACATATTCATAAAGTTCAAATAATAAATTTGTTGTCGTAAAGTTCAAAAGAGTACATCCTTGAGCTGTTTATCATGAATCAGATCATATGATGGGCTATAAAATGATAAAAGTAATTAAGTGTTTAGCTTGCCTTAATCCTATAAGTTCGAGGTTGTAGCTCCTTTCGTATCTCAGCCATTTTCTGCTCCTCCCTATTCAATCGCATGGACAAAAGATATGGATGTAGGAGGCCCGGAGTGTCATACATCTTTGCCTTGGCTGACAATATTCCTCCAATTCTCAGGATTCCCAGAGTAGTTCCAGGTACAGGAGCTTCTGTAAGCTTTGTAGCTTTTACTCCTCCTTTTTTAGCAAATGCATTGATTAGTGTCGACTTCCCTGCATTTTGGGCCCCAATAACCCATACATTTCCTCGAGGACCAGCCAATTCTTTAATAAATGCCAGCAAATTTCTAATACCTAAATCTTTACGGGAACTTACCATGTAAACTCCACTCAATTTAGGTGCTCCATTAGCCTTAGCACGGTGTCGAACCCATTTGTCCAAACGTGCAGGGGAAATTTGAGAGGGAAGAAGGTCAACCTTGGTAGCCACAAGAACAAGCTTTGGCAACCTTTTACTTTGTTTAAACCCATCCGTGCTTTGTTCAAGTGCCTTAAACAAGGACTTAGCAGCTCTCTTTGGAAAGGAACCATCAAAATCAACACAGTCAACCACCATAACCACAACCGTCGCATCAGCTTTCCCAGTAGGTTTCATCAACCTACTCGTAATCAACTGGTCAAAATCAAAATCAGGTATTAAGTTTTCAGCCATCTCATTCTTCACTTGTCCATAGTTCCTCAACGAATGGCATCGAGCACAAACCGTGACCTCCTCTTTCTCTCCCTTAGCCGCTTTCCTCGCCATCCTTTTCCTCTCTGATTTCGACACCCTTTTCTTCTTTTCTTTCTCAAGAACTTCTTCTGTAATGTTACCATAACCTACCCCTGCTGGCATAAAACCATCTAACTCTTTCAAATCAATCTCGTCTTCTTCCAACTCCGATTCCCATTCCCCCGAATCCCAATCCTCAAATCCATCTTCTCTCCCCGACCCCGTTTCTTCACCTACATTTTCTTCCAATTCCCCCTCAATATAATCCCCAAATAATTCCTCCTCCTCCTCTTCATTATCCCCAAATTCACCAACAACAACATCCTCATCATCCACAAAATCCTCAACATCTTCACCTAAACTTTCTTCTACCTTTTTTTTCTTGTAATAACCAGGAAGATCTGGGTCTTCATCCTGCATAAAGATTCCACAACCAGGACAAATACACCCATAACGGTCATCATTATCCCTCCCTTCACTCAATATGAGCTTCAAGTTGCTATCTTTTCTTGAAATACTACTACCACTACTCCTTTTTGTTCTTGATTGAGTGCCCTTTACTACAGATAAAACCAAGAAAGGAACTTTTTGCCGACATACTTTCTTGTGGGGTTTTTGAGATAAACCTGTTTAAATCAGTTCAATAGAGAAATGTCTGTTATGTTTGTCACCCTCATTTGTTCATTCAGGGTGTGTTCTGTATGAAAGAAAACATTTTCCACTTTTCTCCTGTTCGGTTGGTCAAATATTTGGAAAAACATTTTCTCTAGAAAAACAAGCTCCTTGAAACCGAGTAAACTGATTTCCCTAATGAAAGCCGGGAACACAAGTTCCACAAGTGACATTTCGCACTGATTGTGTCCTCCCCTCCTTCCAACATACCTCATCATCACCCGACCCCCCAACCCCCACAGCCCTCATCCTCACCCCCCACCCCCCACAGCCCTCATCTTCATCACCCACACCCCTACCTCCTCACCCCCTCTCAAAGTATAAAAGTTTTTAGGACAACATTTTTTGTTTATCTACTGAACCCAAGAAAATAAGTGCTCCCTCTCCTCATTTTACTTAGTTCATATACCAAAAATAAATGTTTCATTTTACTAATCCATTTTAGCAAATTAAAGAGAGCTCTATTATCTTTTTCTCATACCATCCTTAGTATTAAATAACTACACCAAATTTAGAGTTTCAAAGCATCATCAATAAGTCAGTTTAGTAAAATACATCTCTAATTAAAGTTTTATTAAGACACATAAATATATAAATGAAACTCACTTATTTTCCTAGAATACATTTTTCTTCATACTGAACACACCCTCAATCTTGATTATAGAAAAGTTATTTAAAAAAAAAAAAAAAAGCAAAGAATTGAAAGGGGAAGTGGCATACCTGTAAATGTGAGATGGGGCACCAAGAATTTCTTTGTTTGGAAGATGAAAATTGAAGATAAATGAGTTGCTGTTGAAGTTGAAAGCAGTAGCGCCATAGTTGCAAATATGCCTTAGCTGTTTTACGGTATATGGTATATGTAGGGGTGTACAACAGAATGTTAAGTCAAACCAAATGAGAAAAAGAAACGTACTTATAATTTGGTTTGATTGGTTTGGTGTTTAAAAAGAAATTAATTATTTTTAATTTAATTTGATATTAGTAAAAATAAAATCAAATCAAACTTAAATCGAATCGACATAATATATATAATTTTAATTTTTATACGTAAAAAATATTACTTATAATCTATTTTTTAATTACTTTTATAACTTTTTTATATTCAGAAAATAGATATATATTCTTGGGCATTTAATTACAATATTTAGGAAAAAGGAAATGAACTGACTACTTTAAAAAGAAATGGCCCACACTATGAAAATATGGACAATTAGAGTCAGTCGGCCCAATTTATTTTCTTTTTTTAATCACTCGGCCCAAAATCACTCTCCTTACACAATTAAGAAAATTAAATATTCTTTATAGTTATTACTCTTAAATCACTTTTTTTTTTCTAAATATACTTTCTCAAATCTTCTTTTTTTTATCCTCTATTATGCATCGATCAATCTACTGTATTTTATGATCAATATCAAAAATTGATTTGTTGTTTCTTGCATTGAAGCATTGAAAACTATGGACATGAAGTAAAAAATAGGAAATAAAGAAAAGTTAAAATTAACGGGTAAAGCGGTCAATTTTGACCTCAAATTTGTTGTTAATGATGATTATTTTACAGAATCATTACATACAGGTTTGTACTTGAAGCAATGTCATAGTTCTTTAAACTTGAAGAAGAAGAAAATAAAATAATGAGGTCTCAAGGTAAGAGAAAAGTCATGTCTTGGTCCATTTTCTTCTCAGAGGTTGATTCAATCACGATGAGTCGGAGATGTTCTTCTTAGAGGCTGACTCAATCAAGATGAGTCAGGGATGTTTTGATGCATGTAAAGATAAAAAAAAAAAAAGAATATGTCAATAGATACTCTTTTATACCAGATTGATACACATTTTTTAAAAGAGAGAAGGGGAACCTTTGCATGCATATACAGTCTCTATATCCAATTGATACTCTTTTATACAAGTTTGATACACTTTTATACCACATTGATACACTTTTTTAAAAAAAAAAAGGGACCTATGGATGCATATACAGTCTTTATACCCATTTAATACATTTTTATGTCACATTGATACACTTTTATACTACATTGATATACTTTTTAAAAAAGGGAGAGGGGATTCTTTGCATACACATGCAATTCCTATACTCAGTTGATACTCTTTTATACCACATTGATACACTTAAATTCAACATCATATATCCACTGACCTCCGTATTTTATCATTATTGAAATTAAAACTGAAGTTGAAGCCATTATTTTGTATCAATTTTGAGCAAATTTACAATGGAAAAAAATTATAGAAAGCTCGTTGAATGCAGATTTTTGGAGATTTTATACAAAATTTATGGAATAAGAAAGATTAATTGAGGTATCAAAAAGGGTAAAAGAATGGAGGTTTGAGAGTTTGAATGGAAAGGAAATTGTAAATGAAAGGAAAGAAAGAAAGAGAAAGTTATTTTAACGACATTTTCGATTATGTTTAAGTGTATGACAATGAAGGTTAGCTAGTGAAATTAGTTTGTGGCTATTTATAGGGTATTTAATTTTGAGTGCTACTTTTATGATATTATTTTAGTTTTAGGTGCTATTGTTGTCCTTTTCCCTAATATTTATCCATTAGTAACAGATTAATACAAAACCCAATATTAATATAAAAACCTATAATTCTTCAATTGCTTCACTTTACATTTTACTTTCCAAGTTTTCAGAGAGTTCTCATTATTTCCTCATCTTACTTTTCTCATTCTCCTCATTCGTCAAGTTTTGATTTAGGTCCGTTTCTCTTCTTTCTCTTTTTTCTTGTGGAATTATGTTATAGTTAATTATTTTATGGAGTTAAATTTTTAATAAGTTGTCTCCAATTCTTCATTCTTCTTTATGCTCACATTTTATGTGAAAGAAACTTTCAGACAAGCTATTGTGACTAGTGACTTACAAATTAAACCATTGAGTATCCACATAATATTACTTTGAGAGATAGTAGTTTAAACGTCTTAGTATTTGCCAACTTAATTTTAATTGGAACTACTCTATGACCATTGTTTTTTTTTTAAAATCTTTTAGTGAAATCATTTAATTTTTTCTTCAATCACACTATAATTGTAAAAAAACCGAGAAAAAAATTGAAAAATCAAAAAAAACAAAAAAAAACGATTAAAACCGAAATATAAAAATCGATTGTATATTGGTTTGATTTGATTTATAGATTTAGAAAACCGACATTGTTGGTTTGGTTATATTTTAATGAAAAATCGAACCAACCCGACCTATGTACACCCCTAGGTATATGGTATATGGTATGTATGAAATTAAAACAAAATTAAAAGTACAAATGTTAAAGCAGGCGGTACAACCTTAATTTTGTGGACATTTTTGGGCTCAATATCATGGATTCAAATGCAATACTTGTCAGTGTTTGGCTACGGGAATTTTTGCACTTTTTTCCAAAAATTTAATTTACTTTAATAAAAATTATAGTGTTTGGTCGAATTGTAAATATAGTTTCAAATTATATTTGAAAAAGTGAAAACAAGAGAAACTTGTTTTCACTTTCACTTCTTTCACAAAAAGTCAAAAACAACTTCAATTTATATTTATGATCAAACACAATTTCAAACTCCAACTTTAACTCTTGTTCCAACTCAAAAAAAAAAAAGTTAATTTTCATGACCAAGCACTAATGGGCTAAATTTATGAAGGTTCTGAACTTCAGCTATTCCAAGACTAAAATTTAATTGTCCTTGCATTTTATAAAATTTTTGGATAACGAACTAAAGATTCTCTTTGAGAAAATTAAAAATTTTACGAGAAAATATTAGATTAAAATTTAACATATATTGATTATTTCTAAATCTAATTGACATCTAATAAGCAAATATTAGACAGGAGTCTAACGTTATTCAAAAGGTAATTCTTGAGTATATTTGTATAACTTTTTAAAATATGGTAACATTAAAATTTTTGCAGTTTTCTAACCTGAAGTTTTAAACTTTAGCCCTACAATTTTAAAGTTAGAAGTTGCAAAAGCCTAAAGATCAAATTTTTATACTTGAAGTTAGACATTGTCAATTTCAATTTTAGAGTCGAATACTTAAGGTGTAAGTCTCACTGAACAAAGTCTTATACATGTATTTTTGGATGCTTTATCTGTCCAAAGGCGAGCCTTAAATGAGTTCTAAATTTTTTTATAAACACTGATTTAAATTTAATTTGATGGCATGATAAGTAGATTGAATTTATTGATGGAAATTACAGTCAAATGCTTTTTGGACATCTAGTTTACAGAAATATTTGCACAATGTATAGATAGTGTGTACCTTATACTAAATATGCATATCTATACATATAATATACGTATACTATACATGTATATACATATATATACCATCAAAGTGTATCAATAGAATATATTTTGGCCATGTTGATAAACTTGATCCGCAACATACATTTATGCAAGTTTCCCTTGAATAATTGTGAATAATCAATTAGTTGTTCATGATTAAAAATATTTGTAACGTATTAAAAATGGTTTAAATTTTTGCTTCTCTCACATATGCCCTCAACATTGATGTTTGGGTTAAAATGACCCTCCTTTCATCTATTGAGTCCAATTTTTCTTTACATTCAGCAATATCTAACCTTTTAACAAAATTAAATGAGCACATATGTCGGACCTTAATTAAATAGGTGGTACTGATTTATCAATGAGAAAAGTATAGAAACTAACAAATTTAAGTTCATAATTAAGCTAAACAGCAATATTTTAAGAAAAATATGTGGAATAGCAAAAATAGCATTATTTTCAGTAAGGTCAAGCCACAACCGCGTTTTACAATTATCAGGGTGTACCTTCCCCCCCACCCAACACCCTTCAAACCTTAGTATTTATCCCTTTCTTTTTAAATTTTATCTCTTTCTTACTTTCCCAAGTTTTCTCCTATTTTTAGATTTCAAATTCTATAATATTTCTCACGTTATTTTTCTTTCACTCTTTGAGAACATCATTGGAGTTTCCATTAGAGGATATCACTGTTGGTTTGACGAAAATGTTATTGGTGGTTCATAGTTTATGGTTGTCCTGGAGTTCGTGGGTTTGCTATCAATCAAAATCGAAGACGTTTCAGTGGAGTTGAAGTCATTAATGGATTGAATTTCACCAAAAAAAATGGGATCTATTTGGTCAAAGCTCAGAGCTTCAACATTAATGGTGGTTCTCAAAAAAAGAGGATGATAAAGAAATTGGTTTTTATGGTGGTGGAGGTCATCGAAAAAAAAGGGGGAAGGGGAAGGTTGATGGTTATTTAGTGGTATTGTATATGTATTTGATGTCAATAAAATCTGTATATATATGTCATAATAAATAAATAAAAAAATATATATGTATTTCAAAGAATGATGACAGTGTTTTTAATGGGTCTACGTGTTGTATATAATAAAAATTACACAAATACACAACTTATGTTTTCAATATTACAAATAATCTCAACTCCCTAAACATATTACAAAAATCTTACATATACACAGAATTCTATGTATATATCGGCTATGTTATGTATATTAATAGGAAGAGATAGTAAAGTAATTAAAAAAGTGGGAGAGAGTATAATTACTTTTAAAAGGTTGGTATTTATGTTATTTATACATATTTATTTGATGTCATAAAAACAGTTATGCATTTTGAATGTGAATAAGGCCTGAGATTTATGGTTGTACACATATTTAATGTCAATATCTGAATTTGTACTTGTATATGTATTTCATAATAAATGAATAAATTTGTATATATATTTTCAAAGAATTGTGGCAGTGTTTTTAACATATCAATGTGTTGTATATGTATTTGATATCATAAAAACAGTTATGTATTTTGGATATGAATTAAGACTTAAGATTTGTAGTTGTATACATATTTCAAAACAAACAAATGAATATATATATATATATATCAAAGAATGATGACAGTGTTTAAAGGGTCCATGTGTTGTATATGTACTTGAAATCATAAAAATAGTTATGTATTTGCACATGAATAAGGACTGAATTTACAGTTGTATATGTATTTCATAAAAATTAAATGTGTTCGTAAAAATATTTTAAAGAATGATAACAGTGTTTAATCACACAAATACAAATGATACTACTTTAATACAAATACAAATAATAAATTTGACATACAAATACAAATAATTTATATAAAATGTACTGTTTAATACAAAAAAAAATATGAAATACAAGAAAAATGAGAAAGAGAAAATATGAAATGCAAAGAGGGTGAGAGATGTGAAAATATAAAAAATAAATATAAAAAAGAGAAAAAGAGAGAGTGGTAAAAATATAAAATACAAAGAGGGAAAGAGATGCAAAAATAATAATATATATATATATATATATACATATATATATACACACAATATATATATTAAAAATGTGAACATCCTTAGAAAAGTGATTTAAACTTTTTGTCCTTCATTAAAAGACTCTCCTTTAGACAAAACTGTCTTTTCATTATTTTTTTAATTTATTATTTAATTATTTTTATTATATTAACTAGACTCCTAAAATATGTGGGACTCCTAAAATATATGGAAGGAAAATCAATTAATATTTTCCTTTTATTAATCAATTAGAAAAATACTCCTAAAATATGACTCTATTAAGGAAATACTTCTATAAATATTGAGATGCACATTAAACTAGAGAAGAAACTGATTTACTTATTGGAAAAATATTATTGGTGTTCATCTAACTTGATGCGATTGCATGTCTAGATTGGTGGATGCTTAATTTTCTGACCCTCAATTTCTTCACTATTTTTATCAACATAATATAATTCAATGTGTGTGTATATGTATCTTCTTTGTTTTCATTCAAGTCATTCTTTAGTGTCAAAATTTTCGCTCAGACAAGAATTATTTTCATCAAAACTGAAGCTTTGTGATCACTATTTTATTATTTTATTTTAGTTTACAGGTCATAGATGAATTTACAGGTGGTAGATGAATGTCGGTCAGTTTTAAGGATTTTTTTTTATGTAAAAGTTAGGTTTAATTGTATTATTTTTATATTTCTGTTTTAAGATATTTTTTTTTTGGTGTAAAGGTAAAGTTTAGTTGTATTATTTTGATATCTCTATTGTCGTATTATTTTGTTATAGTTTACAGATGGTAGATGAATGTCAGGCAACTTTGAAAAAAAATTTGTGTAAAGGTTAGATTTAATTATATTGCTTTGATGTCACTATCATCGTATTATTTTATTGCAGTTTACAGGTGGTAGATGAATGTCGATCGGTTTGAAAATTTTTTTTGGTAAAGGTTAGGTTTAATTAAATAAATTCTCCAAAAGAAGTTGAATTCAATTATTGTATTCATCTTTATTATTTAAACAAATATCCTATTTATTATAACATTTAAACTCAACAAAGTGAGGTACACGCACGAGGCGCGTACACCTAAACTAGTATATATTAAAAAAAAAAAAAATGAGGAGAAAGAGAAGCTAGAAATAGAAGAGAAAGAAAGAGAGAAAATCTTATTTTTTGAAACTCATTTTAAAAAACTTCCTTGAAAATAGAATCTTCAATTAACGTGATTTAAGGTAACTAATATTCTTTTTCGTTTTAAGCTCAAGTTACTAGGATATTAAGCTATTTGTATATATATTTCGTCAGTAAAAGTCGTCCTCAAATATAAGTACAAATTGTTATTTTGGATAATTAGTAACTTTTTGCTATGACTGTCTTAGTTAAAGGATCAAATTTGTTATTTATGAACTTTTTTTCTTTATCAGTCCATGTAGATATTAGATCCAATCTATAAATAATTTGATCCATTAGATCTATTTGTTCTAAGTTGTTGGGGTGAATTTTCAAGAATCCACCGAATTGATTTTTAACCCAAACGTGACACATCGAAGGAACCAAGTACAAATAAATGGTTTCTAATTATTTTGGGTTAACTTGGACAAGTAGGGTTATTTACGATTGGGATCACGTGAACCAACGATTAAATCAGTGTCACATATTTGATTAAAGCCCACAAGTATATTTCAAAATTTTGTTAAAAAAGAGGTATTTTAATATCAGAATTGATGACAACGGTAATTGAGGCTAGGAGTGTCAAAAGGGCCGGGCCGGGTCAACCCGGAACCAGCTCTTCTATTTTAATCGGGTTGAGGGCCGGTTAAAGGTCGATTTTGATGCTAGACGGGCTGGGCCGGGCCCAACATTAAAAAAATTAAAATCCACCCTAACCCAGCCCACTTAACCTAACCCGATCAAATCCACCAAAATTCAGTCAAACCCGGTTAAAAACCGATCAAACCCGTTTAAAAAAAAATAAAAAATCCAATATACAATATATACACTGCAATATACAATATATATTTTTAAAAAAATATATAAACAATTACACACATATACGTACCATTCAATATATAATTATATATGGCTATACGTACTACTTTAAATAAAACATATACTATAATAGTATAATATATATATATACACTACAATATATATATATATATATATTTATATACTAATTTATAAAACATATACACATTTATATGTTAAATATATACGCTTATAGAAGATATATACACACATATACGCACCATTCAATATTTATGTACTACTTGTCTACTTTAAATAAAACATATACTACGATATATATATATATATATATATATATATATATATATATATATATATATATACACATAGCTATATACTAATTTATAAAACATATACACATTTATATGTTAAATATATACTACTTTAGAACATATATACACATATATATGCACCATTCAATATATATGTACTACTTTAAATAAAACATATACTACAATATACATATATATATATATATATATATATATATATATATATATATATATACACAATAATATGTATATACATATATATATAGTTACATACTAATTTATAAAACATATACACTTGTATACGTTAAAGATATACATCTATAGAAGATAAATACACATATATATGCATCATTCAATATATATGTACTACTTTAAATAAAGTATATACTACAATATATATATATATATATATATATATATATATATACTTACATACTAATTTATAAAACATATACACTTGAATACGTTAAATATATACTACTTTAGAAGATATATACATATATATACGCACCATTCAATATATATGTACTGCTTTAAATAAAATATATACTACAATATACATATATATATACAACAATATGTATATATATATAGTTACATACTAATTTATAGAACATATACACTTGTATACATTAAAGATATACGTCTATAAAAGATATATACACATATATACGTACCATTCAATAATATATACTACTTTAAATAAAGTATATACTACAATATATATATATATATATATATATATATATATATATATATATATATATATATATACTACTACTATATATATATATATACTTATATACTAATTTATAAAACATATACACTTGTATACGTTAAAGATATAAGTCTATAGAAGATATAAACACATATATACTCACCATTCAATATATATGTACTACTTTACATAAAGTATATACAACAATATATATATATATATATATATGATGGTTAATTAATAATATATTAAAAGTAAGTTTTTAATTTAAACTAGAAATTCATTTTAAATCAATATATAGGTACTACTTTAAATAAAATATATACTACAATATATATGTATATACTGTGTATGTATATACATATAGTTATATACTAATTTATAAAACATATACACTTGTATACGTTAAATATATACATCTATAGAAGATATATACACATATATACGCACCAATCAATGTATATGTACTACTTAAAACAAAATATATACTACAATATACATGGATTACAATACATAGTTAGTTTTATTATACTAATTTATAAAACATATACACTTGTATACGTTAAATATATACATCTATATTAGATATATACACATATATACGCACCAATCAATATATATGTACTACTTAAAATAAAATATATACTACAATATACATGGATTACAATACATAGTTAGTTATATTATACTAATTTATAAAACATATACACTTGTATACGTTAAATATATACATCTATATAAAATATATACACATATATACGCACCATTCAATATATATGTCATACGTTAAATAAAATATATACTACAATATACATATATATATTCTACAATATGTATATATATATAGTTATATGCTAATTTGTAAAACATATACACTTGTATATGTTAAATATATACGTCTATAGAAGATATATATACACCATTCAATATATATGTACTACTTTAAAAAAAATATATACCACAATACATATACATATATACTACAATATGTATATATATATATATATATAGTTATATACTAATTTATAAAATATATACACATTGTATACGTTAAATATATACGTCTATATAAGCTATATACACATATATACGCACCATTCAATATATATGTACTACTTTAAATAAAATATATATTATAATATATATATATATACTACAATATGTATATGTATATATAATTATATACTAATTTGTTAGACATATACACTTGGATACGTTAAATATATACGTCTATAGAAGATATATATACACACCATTCAATATATATGTACTCCTTTAAATAAAATATATACTAAAATACATATATATACTACAATATTTATATATATATATATATAGTTATATATATAGTTATATACTAATTTATAACTCATATACATAACGTATACATTAAATATTCTCATCTATAGAAGATATATACACACACATATATATATATATATATACCATTCAATATATTCACTACTTTAAATAAAACATACACTACAATATATATATATATATATATAGTTATATACTAATTTATAAAACATATATACATCTATATGTTAAATATACATTACTTTAGTAGATATATGCGCGCACACACACACACACATACACACATACACACATATATATATATAGTTATATACTAATTTATAAAACATATATACATGTATATGTTAAATATATACTACTTTAGATTTAGAAGATATACACACATATATATATACAATTCAATATATACACTACTTTAAATAAAAGTATAAAACATATGCTACTTAATATAATAAATTAATAATACTTGATAGTAAATTAATAATGTATTAAAACTAAGTTTTTAATTTCAGTTTGTGAAATTCTGAATTTTCGAAAAAAAAAAAAAAAAACGTAACCGAGCCGGGCCGGGCCGGGCCAGGTCGATTAACCGACGGACCCAAACTGGGTTGGGTCCGATCCGGATTAACCGAGTCCAAATAAAAAATCCAACCGGACCGAAACCTAAACCTCTAATGCCCTTGAATTTATTAGGTCGGATCAAATCGGATCGATTTAATTATGTGGGCCGGTTCGGGCTTTGACATGTGGGAGGGACATATTTAACTTCAAAACTAACATTAAAGTCAATTGGGGTCCAACGGATGGAAGAAAGACAAATTTAAACTGTTTTCAATGCACCAAGGGGATTCTACACATTTTTTTACTCCAATTTTTTTTCTTCACTCACACTTTGGCCACTTTGTTGGTTGTTCTACGTGTTTTTTATCTGACTTGCTTTCTAGCTAATTGAAGATCAAATGAATCATCTCTGTTTATTGGTAGTGATGAAATGGTCTAGTGAATTATTTTTCAACTACTTCAAGTTTATAATTTCTTTTTCCTTTTTTACCTTATCTGGAACACTCAGTGAATTCTTATTTTGGAGTCCCAAGCAGTCGGCTACTTATTTACTTTATGAAAATTGTATTGCAACACTAAATTTTTTAATTTCTTATATTTTTAACTAAATTTGGGTTTTTTTGTTAATCAATCCCGAAAAAAACAAATACACTAAGCCAGCAACCCTTATTAGTAACAGAAAAATAACGGAATAAATAATAAAATCTATCCAGCCCAACTCGGACATCCGAACCAACCCACCCTTACTATACATATATGTCCCGTGGGGTTTTTCTTTTCAAAAATCCTTCACAGCTTGAAAAATATTATGGTCATGGCTCAACCTTAAGCTCCACTTTCTTTTGCTATGGATCATCAACACTATGTATATGAATCTTTTTGTTGTTGCTATATCAACTTTCAAGAGTAAGAGTTCTTCATTTTCTTCTAACTTTGTCTCTCTATTCATCATATCATTGTGTCACTTATGTCTTCTTCATTCTTTTTCCAGCTGTGTTCTTTGATGGATGGTATGAGCTCACCGCATCGTCCTAAGGTTTTTTGTCTACTGGTGTCTTGCTTTTTTCCTTTGTGACTAATCAATATTGTTCTTCTTACCTTCTTGCCGTCTCTAATCCTTCTGTTCATGTAGGTGGAGCTGGAATGGAGTACTGAAGTAGCTCCAATCCACTGCCATCATACAGAGAGAGACATGACATTCAGGTTCCTCAACTCCAATATGACCAAAGACCTTTTCATTTCGTCAAATCCTTTTTGTTGGTTGACATCTAAGAGGCTAGTTAACATTCCAGTCATTTTGATGCCTTTGAGGCAGTTTTTAAATATTATAGTGAGAAACATTATGTGTAGCCTTCTAAGCCCCATCACTCCCTGATAGGTGATACTCTTAAATATAAACATTGTAATTTGCCACTTTCAATCAGTTTTCGACTTTTAGATTCCATGTTGTTAAATTCTATGTAGCTGCAATTTCCTTTGTCAATTGCTATGTTAGCCAAATAGTCTGCTCTTTAATTTCTTTCCCTCATTATATGCTGAAACGTGTGTTGCTTGGTAGTTAAATATTGATGAATTCCTATTACTGCATCCCCAATGCACAAGAAGATAAAAAGGACCATGTCATGTTAGCAGTAATGGATATCAAGAACACATGTATCATGGCTTCTTGATCGGGTCATTCAGAGAACCAGAACCTCGATGGTCCCTCATTTTACTATTCCTCACTCTTTCATCCACTGGGATCTTAAATTTTCATAGTCTCCACATGAAAAAGGCCATTTTAAAAGGTAACCCTTTCACCCATATCTTCTTGTAAATTGTATTAGGTTGACGTTTATGTCTGATATACTTGTTGTTTCCTTCTACGGGTACGCAGAATCTGTATATGCAGAACAACAACTTCAACTAGAGTTCAAGTATAAACAAGAACACAATGAAGTATATCAAATACACAAGATCAAAATGACCTTTCCAAGAGGTGTATTTTATTTTTTTCAAAAAATAGTTGAAACGGAAATGAATAAGGCCAAGTCGTCCGAATTCACAAAGTTTCCTTAAGGAAACAATTCCCCTCACTGTACCCGAGGTTATGAAATTTTTCCTCCCAGGATAAAATGGCCTTCAATCCAAATATAACGGTACCTCAAATATTTGGACTCGTCGAACGCACTCAACAGTTTGAATGATCACACAGAATTTTTGAAGAGAAGAAGAGTATTTTTTTATTCTAAAATTTCGTATCAAAACCTATGGAAGAAAGTAGATTTTTATAGCCATAACATGCCTCTTCTGAAAAGAGGCAATGGTTCATGTCAAAGGTTACACATGTTCTGTAAATTCATGTTTGTTCATCCAAAGATTGCATCTTTTCCTGAACAATCATCTCTCTCTATGAATCAGTGTGTCCTTTTTCAGAAGGATTGCATCCTTCTGAAACAACACATCAGTTCGAAATAGTGCAGCTATTTTGAAGCATTAGTTCTATTCAGAATTACAGAAGCATCAGTTCAAAATTTTTGAAGCATTGCATCTGCTGCTGCATGCGTGCATAAATGGAGAATACTGTTGCGTTTTAGTAGATTCGGATCATCAAATAAAATTTGTCCAAAAAGATAGATCTCATCGATCGATCATTTTCTAAATCCGAATCCGAAGCCGAAGCCAAAACCGAGCGACGACGACGACGACGCGAGGCATCTCTTATTCCTTGCCTCACTTATCCATGTGGGAGTGTGTTTCACAATATAAACACTTTAAAGCTTCTCTCTCTCACCAATGTGAGAGAATTTAGTAAGCTTTCCTATTTTTGAGTACACTTTCCATATTGATGTGATCTCAATTTTTCTCTTCCACTTGGTTTTCTCCATTTTCCATTCACACCTCTTATTTACTGTGAACCCAACAATCCCCCACATGAATGGGGAATGGCTATTTTTTGTAAAAGTTTTACGGACAAGTATGTGATCATCAAGCAAAGACTGATTGCATCTGGATAAGTGGGTTTTCCTTTGAACTTTCCGTAGTGAACATGTATCGGATGCACTCTGTCAATCGGTAGATTTGATATCTTTAAACCGTCGAGCTTTAATGTACACCTAGACAACATATGTCACACAACCAACTTTTTACCGTTTATGGTTCTCGCGATTTTGTTCTTTTCAGCCATGAACACGTCCCAATTTCATGAGAGCTTAGAGAATAGGCATTTACTAACATTCTCCTTGAAGCGGCTTCCACTTCGCCCTCACATAGGTGATTTCTAAACGTTCAATCCTATAGATTAAACTATTTGGTCAAATCTGCCAAATTTAGATAATCATTAAAAGACTTTTCACTTTAAGTCTTATCCTTGATTACTATACATTATCTACATCATGAGAATGGGTTGGGTAATTGACAATGTTGAACCTGTCAGACACAACTTTGTTTGATCTCCTTGAACCTAGCTCTTGGGATCTCCAGTCTTCTAGGTAGATTTACCGCCATGCTGACTTGTCCTAGACCTTAAACCCATTCCCTTGGATGTCCTTTCCACTAATTCTCTAGATAGGCCTTTTGTAAGTGGATCCGATACATTATCCTTTGACTTTACATAGTCAATAGTGATAATTCCACTAGAGAGAAGTTTCCTAACGGTATTATATCTTCGTCGTATGTGACGAGATTTACCGTTGTACATCATGCTCCCTGCCCTACCTATTGCCGCTTGTCTATCATAGTGTATACATATTGGTGCCACTGGCTTGGGCCAATAAGGAATATCTTCTAAGAAATTCCGGAGCCATTCTGCTTTTTCACCGGCTTTATCCAATGCGATAAATTCAGATTCCATTGTAGAGCGAGCAATACAAGTCTGTTTGGATGATTTCCAAGAGACTGCTCCTCCACCGATAGTAAATACATATCCACTTGTGGATTTTACTTCGTTCGATCCAGTGATCCAATTTGCATCACTATATCCTTCAAGTACCGCAGAATATTTATTATAATGCAAAGCATAATCTTGAGTGTATTTAAGATACCCCAAAACTCTTTTCATTGTCATCCAGTGAATTTTGTTAGGATTACTCGTGCACCGACTCAATTTACTGATAGTGCATGCTATGTCTGGTCATGTACAATTCATTATATACATTAAACATCCAAATACTCTTGCGTACTCCCATTGCGAGTCACTTTCACATTCATTCTTTCGAAGTGCAAAACTCGCATCCAATGGAGTCTTGGCAATACCGAATTTCATATACTTAAACTTGTCAAGTACCTTTTCGATATAGTGAGACTATGATAATGCCAACCCTTGTGGAGTTCAACGGATTCTTATACCTAAGATTACATCTGTAACTCCAAGGTCTTTCATATCAAACTTGCTCTCGAGCATTCATTTTGTTGCATTTATGTGAGAAATGTCTCTACTGATGATCAACATATCATCCATATATAAACATACAATGACTTGGTGATTTGAAGTGTCTTTAATATAAACACATCTATCACATTCATTTATTTTGAATCTGTTTGCCAACATGGTTTGGTCAAACTTCGCATGCCATTGTTTTGATGCTTGCTTTAGTCCATATAATGACTTGATAAGTTTACACACCTTGTTTTCCTTTCTTGGAACCACAAAACCCTCAGGCTGTTCCATGTATATTTCTTCCTCTAATTCTCTATTTAGGAAAGCAATTTTCACATCCATTTGATGGATTTGAAGATCATATACCACCGCTAAGGCAATTAACATTCAAATTGATGTTATCCTTGTTATTGGCGAGTATGTATCAAAGTAATCAAGGCCTTCTTTTTGTTTGAAGCCCTCTACTACAAGTCTTGACTTGTATTTGTCAATAGTGTCATCCGCTTTCATCTTTCTTTTGAAAATCCATTTAGAACCTAAAGGTTTATTTTTGGGAGGAAGATCAACCAACTCCCATGTATGGTTGCTTAAGATTGAATCAATCTCACTATTGACTGCCTCTTTCCAAAAGGATGAGTCCGAAGATGCCATCACTTCCCTAAATATTTGAGGCTTATTTTCTTAGAGAAATGTTACAAAATCCGATCCAAATGAAGTAGACGTTTTTTGACGTATACTACGTCTTGGATTTTTTCATTATGTATATTCTCACTTGGTTTATCTCGAGGTCGTTTAGATCCTCCACTAGACTGTTCTTGTCTAATTTTATACGGGTAAATATTTTCAAAGAATTCAGCATTGTCAGATTCAATTACCGTATTTTTATTAATATCTGGATGTTCGGATTTATGAACTAAAAATTGACATGCTTTACTACTTTTAGCATATCATATGAACACGCAGTCCAACGTCTTATGTCCTATCTTAACCCTTTTAGGCATAGGAATTTGGACCTTTGCTAGACACCCCCACACTTTGAAATATTTTAAGTTGGGTTTCCTCCCTTTTCATTTTTCATAAGGAATTGATTGTGTCTTACTATGGGAAACTCTGTTGAGTATACGATTGGCTATAAGTATAGCCTCCCCCCATAAGTTTTGCGGTAAACTGGAACTTATAAGCAAGACATTCATCATTTTCTTCAAAGTTCAATTTTTTTCTTTCCGCAATTCCGTTAGATTGAGGTGAATACGGGGCCATAGTTTGATAGACAATTCCATTCTCTACACATATTTCGGTGAAGGGAGATTCATATTCTCCGGCCCTATCACTTCTTATCATTTTTATCTTTTTATCTAACTGATTTTCAACTTAAGTTTTATATTGCCTAAATGCATCTATTGCTTCATCCTTACTATTTATCAAATAGACATAACAATATCTAGTGAAATCGTCAATAAAAGTTATGAAATACTTTTTACCACTACGTGATGGTGTTGACTTCATATTACAAGTGTCAGTGTGTACTAAGTCTAAAGGATTGAAATTCCTTTCAACGTACTTATAAGGATGCTTTGCATACTTTGATTCTACACACGTTTGACACTTTGATTTATTGCACTCACAGTTTGGCAAAGCTTCTAAGTTAATCAATTTTCGTAACGTTTTATAATTAACTTAGTCTAAACGTTCATGCCATAAATCATAAGACTCAAGCAAATAAGAAGAATGTGAACTTTTATTTATTTCAACAGTTGTTACATTCATCTTATAAAGTCCCTTGGTGAGATAGCCTTTTCCTACATACATTTCTCCTTTGCTAATTATAATTTTTCCAGAAATGGTTACACATTTGAATCCGTTGTTATTTAGCAGTGAAACAAAAATTAAGTTCCTACGTAATTCTGGAACATACAAGACATTGTTAAGTGTCAAGACCTTGTCTGAAGTCATTTTCAAGCACACTTTCCCTGTTCCTTCCACCTTAGCAGTAGCGGAGTTAGCCATGTAGATCATTTTTTCTATTTGAACCGGAGAAAATGATGAAAACAACTCTTTGTTGGCACATACATGGCGGGTGGCACCAGAATCCATCCTCCATTCGCGAGGATTCCCCACCAAGTTGCATTCTGAGAACATAGCACACAAATCATCGCATTCTTTGTTGGATTCAATCATATTTTCTTGATCTTTTTTCTTGCCTTTCTTCGAGGCACGACAATTTGTGGACTTGTGGCCAGTCTTGCCACAATCGAAGCATTTTCCCTTGAATTTCTTCTTGGGTTAATTGCTTCATTGTTCAGCTTCCTTTCTTTTCTTAGAATTATTTTGGTCATATTCTACAATATGTGCTCCATTAATTATAGAATTCTATTTTGACCTTCTCTCGGCAGCTTTATTGTCTTCTTCAATACGCAGTCGGACAATAAGATCTTCGACAGTCATCTCCTTGAGTTTATGCTTCAAGTAGTTTTGGAAGTCTTTCCACAAAGGTGGTAGCTTCTCAGCTATCGCTGCTACTTGAAATGCATCATTTACAATCAAAGCTACAAAATAGTTTATGAGAGTATTAAGAACTTTTTCAATTTGTTCAACTAAGGTATTTTTCAAAGATATACCTTCTGATAGGAGATCATGTATGATGACTTGCAACTCCTGCACTTGAGAGATAACCGATTTGCTATCTATCATTTTAAAGTCAAGGAACCGTGCAACAAGGAATTTCTTAATTCCTGCATCCTTTGTTTTATATTTTCGTTCAAGTGCCCCCCACAATTCCTTCAATGTCTTAGTTCCACTGTAAACATTGTAGAGGTTATCTTGGAGACCACTCAGAATAGAATTCCTGCAAATAAGGTCTCAATGTTTCCAAGCTTCTACAATTACGAAACGCTCTTTGTTCGAGGTTCCCTCGGACACCTCAAGAGCATCTCCGCTAGTGAATCGTTGCAGACACAATGTGGTAAGGTAAAAGAACATCTTTTGCTTCCATCGCTTAAAGTCAATGCCCGCAAATTTTTGGGCTTCTCTGCCGGTGCCATTGTAGGCGGAGCATTTATGCGGCTTGATGTGGCAATATTAGTTGCCCCCACAGACGTTGCCGCATCTTGCATTTGACTATCACTTGCCATTTTTTCTGTCACCACAAGACAAAAATACTTAGTATTTTCAGAATACTACTTATAAAGTTAAGCAACTTTAAACTTTTCTTCTTGTTTCTAGTTGACAATGAAGTTTTTATGACTTCCAATTGGCAACCGAATGATCCTTAACTTGTGATGAAGTTTTTATGACTTCAAATCACTAGTTAAGTTCAGATGGAGTAGAAAGTTAATACTTTAATCTCCAAAAATAAGCTATACAGATTCTGAAAATTATTTCCTTAAGATTGTTATTTCCTTCTACGGGAACGTAGAATCTGTATATGCAGAACAACAACTTCAACTAGAGTTCAAGTATAAACAAGAATACAATGAAGTATATCAAAAACTCTCAACACAAGATCAAAATAACCTTTCCAAGAGCTGTATTTTATTTTTTTCAGAAAATAGATGAAACAGAAATGAATAAGGCCAAGTCGTCCAAATTCACGGAGTTTTCTTAAGGAAACAATTCCCCTCACTGTACCCAAGGTTATGGAATTTTTCCTCTCAGGATAAAATGGCCTTCAATCCAAATACAACGGTACCTCAAATATTTGAACTTGTTGAATGGACTCAACAGTTTGAATGGTCACATAGAATTTTTGAAGAGAAGAAGAGTATTTTTTTATTCTGAATTTTTGTATCAAAACCTGTGGAAGAAAGCAGGTTTTTATAGCCATAACATGCCTCTTCTGAAAAGAGGCAATAGTTCATGTCAAAGGTTACACATTTCTGTAAATTCATGTCTGTTCATCTAAAGATTGCATCTTTTTCTGAACAGTCATCTCTCTCCATGAATCAGTGTGTCCTTTTGCTAAAGGATTGCATCCTTCTGAAAAAACACATTAGTTCAAAATAGTGCAGCTATTTTGAAGCATTAGTTCTGTTCAGAATTACAGAAGCATCGGTTCAAGATTTTTGAAGCATTGCATCTGCTGTTGCATGCATGCATAAATGGAGAATATTGTTGCGTTTTGGTAGATTCGGATCATCAAATAAAATTTGTCCAAAAAAGATAGATCGCTTTGATCAATCATTTGACAAATCCAAATCCAAATCCAAATCTAAAGCCGAAGCCGAGCTGAGCGAGCGACGACAATAATGGCGCGATACATCTCTTATTCCTTGCCTCACTTATCCATGTGGGAGTGTGTTTCACAATATAAACACTTTAAAGCTTCTTTCTCTCACCAATTTGAGAGAATTTAGTAAGTTTTCCTATTTTTAGTACACTTTCCATATTGGTGTGATCTCAATTTTTCTCTTCCACTTGGTTTTGTCCATTTTCTATTCACACCTCTCATTTACTATGAACCCAATAATACTCCCATGCAGTTTTAACTGAGAATTCTCCTTTAACATCCAACATCCATCTTGGTTTATCCATCTCTTCATTGTCTCTTGGAGGTTTGAGGTTTCTCAGGATGTGATCCAAAAAATTTAGATCATTTCTCGACCTGTGTGTGTCATTCTTGCGTAGGAGCCACACTTATCTTCTTTGTATCGTTTCAATTTTACTGAACATCCCCAAAGGAACTTTTAATTTCTTCACGAGGATCTACACGAGTCGATCAATTTGCATAGATAATCTAGCTGATCAAACTATCAAATTTTTACAAAAAATCATCATGGAGGTCGAGGCTGAAAGGAATAGGAAAGGTTGTTAAGCTATATAAGCAGAGAAACTATAAGCTTCGATTCACCTCTCATGGTGAATATCCATAGCTGCAACTGTAGAAAATGGAGGAATAGAAAAGTAGAGAGAGAAATATTGCATTTTGATTATGATTCTTGAATGAGAAAGTAGAGAGTACAATCAAGTATATAGCTAGAGTTGAAGTGCTAACAAACCAACAACTGTACTCAACTAATTCTAATCCTAACTAACTAAAGCTATTAACTACCATTTGTTAACTACTAAGTGAAAACAATTAATTCCCTAACTAATTGCTAACTAATTATTAATACCCCAAGTTGTAAGTGCAGCAAGTACAACCAACTTGCTCAAAGCTGAAGAGTGCTTAATACCTGTGAGTGCCTTAGTACAAATATTAGCGAGCTGGTTTCCAGTGGCAATAGATGTAGAGAAATGAGACCATCTTGTAGCTTGGATCGAATGAACTGACAATCCACCTCAATATGTTTGGTTCTTTCATGAAAAACAGAATTTCTAGCTATATGTAATGCAAATTGACTGTCACAAAAAATGGGAATGGGCCCTGAGGATGGAACAGTCTGCTCTTCAAACAATTTGTGCAACCAAACTAGTTCCCCAACCACTTTTGGAAATGACATGTATTCAACTTCAGCTGAGGAGAGGGAAATAGTTTCTTATTTCTTGGACTTTTAGCTAATAGGACTTTCCCCCATTAGAAAAATATATCCTGTGACTGATCTTGACACGACCCGAACTATAGGATGTAGTAATGGGCACCTCAATTCCAACAAGGATCGAAGATCATCCCGCTATTCAATCCAACCAACCAACAATCATAGCATAACCAAGATAATAACCAAGTCCATATCCATTCCATAACATAACGTATCCAAGTCCACAGTTTGTCCATATAAAGCCTTTATAAAAAATTTAAGAATATTCAATCGGGACATGCCCCCGAACATCACCAAAACCAATATCTAAGTCTAAACCAATAAAGATATAAGAAAAATCAAAACAAGAAATGGAGCCTTTCGAAGTATGGAATCTCACCACTTCAAGTCACCATAAGTAGTTCCTGTATCCAATTACTGAGTAGGGGGTGTAGTAATATGACCAACACCTGCATCACGTGGAGATGCAGCATTGAAGATGGTTAGCGGTTGGAGCACTAGCATGTAACCCAAGGATAAGGATAAAATAGTGCCAACAGTTCAAAGCCATTCAACCAATTCATATAACCAATGCACTACATACATATACATATATACTATGTCGGGGTAGGGAGTAAGTTAACATGAACTTTGAAAAAATTAACCTAGGATGTGTAGCATAACCATCATAGAACAAGGCACCCATAAGTTATATGGGTCCAGCTCTCCCCTAGCTGGAAGGGCCCCCAGTGCTTGTAGCCGTATGAACTAGAGAATATCCATAACCGTATATCCCTATGTGGGGTGCTCAAACCTCCCGACATAATCAAGGTGACAAAGCACCAATGTATACCACATGGGGGACTTGAACCTCCCATTCATATATTTATTTTGAGGACTCTAACCACCTGGTCATAAGATACCCGCACCGGCTAGCACAATTTTTAGTGTTAGTCCTTTGGACTCCACTTTCACAGTACGACTACACATCCCGCTTTAAAGCCCAATTTAAAATCATTATTTCACATGCACAACCATTAAGCCAATTACTTACCAATGGAACCTCATTGGTATTATCATACCAACCCCCTTGCAAGCATACATGTAACGCCCCAGAAAATGGCTCCCGAAGCGTCACACGGTGCTTGAGGCTACGAGTAGCCCCAAGCTAACCCTTTGAGCTATTTTCATTCAGTTCAACATAAATCAACGGGGTTTTCATAAATAACCCTCAAATATCAACAGAGTAATCATCATCCAAGAATAAAAGAATTTCAGAAAGATAACAAAATACGACTTATTAGTCAACTCCCAACATCTATACTAGTCTAACAAGCCTCTAAGAAAATCAATAAAACCAGCGAGCCATTGAGACATGACCCAACTGACTCATACTCATTTATCAAATGTAAACAATTTCGTGAAACGAACATCAAACATCACATCCTCGGAACATGTACTCACCACGATAGAGGATATAGAACAACGTGCCCAAAGAATCACTGTCGAACCTAGAACTGAGCACCTGAACCTACATTTTGAGAAAATACAGCCCATATCCAAAGATGTAGGTCAGTACCATGGAAAGGAACCGAGTATATGGGGGTGTATGCAGTTGTATAAACATCATCATCATAAATATTTATAAACAATATGCAGGATGTATGAAAGACTCACATAGCCCGAAGAAAATTATCATAATCATGAGAGGATGAAATAAGTACAATAACATATGTGAGTCATCATATAATTTGTCAATCACTTTCAGTTCATCAAGAATATCAATTCTCATAATGTAAATATCATTTAAATCTTTCACAATTCCACTTTCAAATCACTTCACCATTTACCATAGACACAAGGAAACACACACACACTGGGAGATCCTATAACCGACATAAACCATGTGAGCTACATGGAGTCCAACGTACAACCCACATTGGGAAGAGCCATCCTATCCTTTCCATCAGAGTAGGACTATCGATATCAAATCCACATAAACTAGTGATCACTATATAAATTAACCTAGGGCTCACTCCTATGGGGGCACCTAGTTCTAGGAAAGTAAGGTCGCTTTATACCTCCCACTCGGTGCTAAATATTTCTCCGAAACTTAGCTCAGATCATTTCAAAGACAATCCACAACAAAATAATTTCAGTAATATATAAATATACATCGGGAGCCATCATGCTTCCCATCTATCAAAATCAATCATGTTGTGGATTTCTTTCACACTCGAGTTCAAAACAACTCCATTAAGACCAAAAGGTCAAATCATTCAAAATATCTCAAATATTCAACATCAACGTGCTTATAACACATACTTTCTAAAAAAACACAATTTTCAATAGGGATTCACGACCCAAATATCAAAATCATGATAAATATCGTTCAAGATACATGCTTTATATCGCCACACATGTAAATTCATCTTTCAAAATCATAAATATCAAGATTTCATAATAATCATCATAAGATATGGGTTCATTCTTCAAATTCGTAAAAATCAAATAAAAGTCATGCCTTTAGAAAGAAAATTACTTTTGGGCACAAGAACGAAAGAGAGTTCTTGTTGAAAACCCCCACATACCTTGAATGATGAACTTTAGATTGACACTCATTTTTGAGATGTTAATCATGCCTTTGAATGATGGTTCTTGGAGTTCTTGAATTAGGAACTTGGAATCTTGAATAAATTTGCAGAATTAATGGTGAACTTTGGAGGTTCTTGAAGTTGGATGTAGGAGCTTAGGATTTTCTTTTTGAGGGAATTTGATGAAATATATCATATAATGCTTCTAATAGGCTTTAATATAGGGTTTGGACGGATTTTGGGTGAGGGGTAATGACCAAAACACCCTTAATAATTAAATAATTCTCGAATCTGTCCTTTGGTGGACTGTTTTGATAGTTTAAAGTAGATCAACCATAACGTTTTACTTCGATATCCAAATTGGATGAAACTAATTTCATTAGAAAGAGAACTCTTACGTATTTCTATTGATATATAGTATCTCATCCAGATCATTGTGTACGAGAAGTTATGATCATTTGAAGTTGACCCAAAAATTCACTTTTGGTAGGTTGAAGTAGATCGACCATAACTTTTTGCTCCGATAGGCAAATTGGATGAAACCAATTTCATTGGAAAGAGGACTCGCAGAGATTTCCGTTGATATATAGTAGATTACCCAGATCATTATGTACAAGGAGTTATGATTATTTAAAGTTGGAGCAAAAATACGTCAGACCTCAGTACTTTTTCCTGCACGTTTTACTGTTCACTACTATTCACGGTTCGATCAGAATGTTCATAACTCGTCGCTCGGGTGTCCTTTTTGGATGATCCACATATCGTTGGAAAGCTTATTCGATACTCTACACAATGGTGGATCATAATCTAAGACATTTCGCACGAAAAATTTATAATTTATTCTAGAAGATAGAACCTAACACGTTTATGCACAAAATTTCAACGAAAAATTTCCCGGGGTATTACAGTACAACAATGCCATAACTATTATCATTCAACTTTGGGACTCGAACTCATTGTCTATACAAAGACATCAATTCAACTCAACATTTAGGGACTTGGCCCTATTATCAAATATAGACATAAATTAATTTAATGTTTAGGGACTCAAACCTTTTTAACCAACTTAACCACCAAGGTTAACATTCATGTCATTACATGGCCAACAAGGCCTTCACAAAATTGTTTACCAACCATTCATATTTATTAGGCCAATGCCTTAGTTCAAAACATATTTCAATTCAATCAATGGTCATCAACACCTTTACAAAATCATTCATACTTCATTAGCATTCTTATACCAAACATTAGTGCAAAACTCAATTCATCATATGACTAGTTTATTCTCTTAGGAATTTTCACAAATACTTTGAGGGCATGCCATTATCAAGACCAAAAATGAAGGTAAAACCATCAATTTTAGGGTTATTCCTGACCCATTTGTTAAAGCAAAATTACCAAGCACCCACATGCGCAAACTATCATAAAAAAACATGTATAAACACAAGTTAAACAAAGAGTACACAATAGTCAACCATATGCAACAAAATCCTCAATTTTGGTTTTCAAAACCACCATTTAAGAATCGTAATCACACTTTAAAACACATGATATTTATGAACTAATAATGAGGGAAGAGTCACATGCCTTAGTCACGAAGATTCACGGAAGAAACTTGACCCTTGAGCCTCTAGATGAATACTTGAAAAAACCCTAGCCCTAATCTTCTTAGAGAGTTTAGAGAGTGTTTTTGGAATGTTTGATCCTTTAAAAGTGTGTTATGAGAGGCCACAACATGTTATAGGGCATGGGGACTTAGGGGTTTTGGCGTGGGAAATGTCTTGAATACCCTCAGCTTAAAAGCTGAAAACTTCGCTACAGAAGGGTATGACCTCACCTCCTAAAGCGTACCCTAGGGTATGAGTGGTACCCTTATTTCATACCTTAGGCCTCATCTTGGACCTCCATACTGACCAACATACGGCCACAATGGAATAAGTCATATCCTATCATACCAGAAGTACCTTTAGAACAGTACTTCGATCAGAATCATCTAGACCAAACTTAGGGCATCATATGACTTAACAACATACACCTCATTCCCTAATATACGAATAGTAAGATTCCTAATAATACCTTAAACAGAATGCAACCAAACTACACTACCTAACATAAGAGAGGGGGTATAAACCGTATCTTAGCACACGATAAATATGCTCAAATCATACATTGTCTAGAAATTCAAACTTAGGAAATTTTCTAAAGGTCCAAAGCCAGGGTGTTTCAGATCTTATAGAATCAGGGCAAGCTACCTATTCTGAGTCACAGTAGGATCTCATAGTGTAATTTTCAGTAGTGGAAAAGAAAACCCCAAGAGTAGGATGTCCCTTCAGGTATCTTAACATGGGGAAAACATTCTATAGGTGAGGTTCTCTAGGATCCTACATAAACTGACTTAAAAGTTGAACTCCATAAGCAATATCCATCCTTGTGGTTGTGAGAAAGTCTAACTTTCCCACACGTTTTTTGTAGTAAGTGGGTTCAGACAAAGGAACTTCTTCTTTCGCATAAAGCTTGATGTTGGGATCTAGTGGAGAACTTAAGCTAGTATACTGGTGGCAGTTGAAATCCTTTAAAAGGTCTAGTGTGAACTTTCTTTGGTATATAAGAAGACCATCATCCTTATAGAGAATTTCCAAGCCAATAAAATAGTGTATCTGACCCAAGTCCTTAATCTTGAACTGTTGATGAAGATTTATACTTGTTAAGAGTATGTCATCCACATAGACTGCAACAAAGATAACTGAAACCCTATTTTTCCTATAAAACAGGGAGTAATCATGTAAGGAATGAGTGTATCCTCTAGAACCCAATGTGTCAGCAAGTTTAGTATACTATTGCCTACTTGCTTATTTTAAACCATAAGGAGATTTGTTTAATTTGCAAATCAATGTGAAACAGAGATGTCTAAACTAGGTGGCACTATCATGTAAACTTCTTCATACAAGTCAAAATGAAGAAAAACATTATTGACATCCAACTGATATACCTATCATTTTTTCTTTAAAGCAATAACAAGAAGTGCCTTAACAGTTGTCATTTGGATAATTGGAAAAAAGGTTTCAGTATAATCTATTTCTGCATGTTGAGTGTATCTTTTACAACAAATCTAGCCTTAAACCTCTCTACACTTCCATCAGCCTTGTACTTGATTTTATTCACCCATCTACATCCTATAACCTTCTTTCCAAGGGGTAAAGGAACTAAACTTCAAGTTTGATTGTCATGCAAAGCTTGAAGTTCTTGTATCATGGTTTTTTGCCAAGAAGGATGTATAGCTACCTCGTTATATGAAGATGGATCATTATCAAGTGAAACATTCATAACAAGAAGTTGACTAGTAAGATCCAACATGTCATGAGTGATTAAGTGTTTTTAGGAAAAATTAGCACACAAGGAAGAGGGATCACTAGGTTGTTGTTGAGTAGACTAAGTTTGTGTAAGTTCAGGTAGTGTGCAGATCTAGTCATCAAAGTATGAGGGTATCTTATGCTCCCTATTGTATCTCCTAGGTGCTAGAACTACATGTGGTGTTGAACCTATAGGTTGGTTAAGAGGAGGTGCAGATGCATTAGAAGGGGATAAAGTTGGTGAGACATGAGAAGAAGTTGATGCACTTGTAGAACCTGGACTACCCTATACATATCCTGGAGAAGGAAAAATAGGAGGGATAATAGAAGAGGTACTAGATTCATCATAAAAATTATGAGGAATAGAAACAGGAGCAGAACCAGAGGTATCAGTAGAGGCAAAAGGGAAAATAGTCTCATAAAAACAAACATATCTGGAAACATAATTTTCCTTTTGGCCAGATTTAAGACTTTGTACCTTTTTACTCTAAATGGATATCCTATAAAAACGTGAGGGGTTATTTTGGGATCAAACTTGGTTCTATGTTGGTTAGGTATAAGAGGATAACATAAGCATCTAAAACTCCTTAAAGAGAAGTAAGATGGTTTCTTGTTATATAAAAGATTCAAAAGGGTATTTGTTGTTGAGAAGAGTGGAAGGCAGTCTATTAATAAGAAAAGTGGCTTCAACTATACACTCAGCCCAATATCTCAAAGGTAGTTTAGATTGAAAAAGAAGTGCTTCGGTTGTTTCAAGCAAATATTTAAGCTTTATTTCCATAACACCATTTTGTTATGGTGTATAAGGGTAACTTTTATGATGGATCATACCTTTGGAAACAAAAAAAGAAGAAATTTCCTTATTTGTAAACTCCAGACCATTATTTGTTCTAATAATCTTGATGGTGGTGTTAAACTGGTTCTCTATCATAAAAGTAAAAGCTTTAATAGTTGACGAAGTATTGCTCTTGCAACTCAGTAGTTGTGTCCAAGTACATCTACTATGATCATCTACTATTGTAAGGAAATACTTAAAGCCATCATAAGTGGGTACATGATAGGGACCACACAATTCAATGTGAATCAAGTAAAAAATTACATTAGAAGTTTTTGTTTTGGCAGGGAATTGTAATGTAGTTTGTCTAGTCATAGGGCATATGGAACAAAAAAAAGGTCGCTTGGGTGAAAAATATATCGGGATGGAAGATATTTTCTTTATTTTTATAAAAGGGACATGTTGTAGCGCCATAATAGGTAAGCAGAGAGTTTATGAGATACATTAGAATTCATATAAAAAACACTATCTTTATTGTTGCAAGATGAGTTATTTAGACTGGGAAAGTAGGAATGGGAATGGCATTTACAAGAGACAATGTTTGCAGCATTATTGAGTGGAAAAGAAGTACTAGAAGAAAAACAAACAAATGAACTTTGAGTTTGAGAAGGAGTGTTGCTTTTCTGAAGACAATCTGAGGAAAGAAAGTACAAACTATCATGGATTTTACCGATCTCCAAAGGCATTTTTAGAGAAGGGGCCTATACTAGACAAAAAATATTAGAAAATGATATAATGCACTTAAGATGTAGTGCTAGGGAACTAATTGAAACAAGATTGTATTTAAAAGAAGGTACAAAGAGGCCTTTTGACAGGGTAATTTTAGAACCAAGTGCCACATCTCTAATTTGAGCCACTTAACTCTATAGCCATTAGGTAATCTAATTAACATAGGATAAGGCAGGTGTGATATATTTGAAAGATTTGTTTTGTCAAAAGTCATATGGTGTGTGACTCCCGAGTCTAAAATCCACAAGTCAGATTATGCTATGAAACATCCATAAGATAATTTGTCAAAATCAACAGATAAGTTATAAGCAACAATACCTGCAAAGTGCACACTTGCAACAATGTTGTTGTTAAAGTTTTCATCAGCATTGTAGTTCATTTGAAACTGCTTCAACAGGTTAGCTATCTGTCCATATTGCTTTTTAGATAGACCAAGGTTTTGAGTATCTCTTTGTGGAACACAATCTTCAGTTCTTTCCATTGATCCATAAGATGAAAATCCATGGGCTGCATTAGCTACAACACCTTTTCCTTTGCTGTTGTAATTGTAGTTTTTCCCTTAGGTGTAATTCTGATACTTTAGATTATATCTTGGAGCCCTTTGATTGTTGAAATTCTAGTTATACTGACCTTGCTTCTGCGTGTATCTATGTAATTTGTAGCATTTGTCTTTGTTATGGTAATGTTTCTTACAGTACTTACAAAGCAATCTAAAGTAGTTGGTGCTAATGAGTTGATTATTGTTAGTAGTAAAGTTTATCTTGAATTGTTGTCTTACCCCTGATGTACTAGTATTTATTGCACTGGACTCCCCAAGTATTTGGTCATGTGGTTTAATTTCTCTCTGTCTCTCTTCTTGCACAAGTAAGGCAAAAGCCTGTCCCATAGTAGGGAAGGGGTTCATCATCAGTATGCTACCCCTAATTACAGTGTACTGCTCATTTAATCCCATAAAGGATTATATGAGTCGTAGGTCTTGCTTCGCCTTATGCATCCTTGGATCCATAAATGCATTCACAACTACATGGATTAGTGAAAATTAGATTGCTCAATTCTTCCCAGAGTTTTTTCATTTTTGTATAGTAGCCAGTGACATCAAGTGTACCTTGTCTCAAATTACTAATCTCCTTCTGGATTTGGTTAGCCCCATTCGTTTGATCATTCCCATCAGCAAATTTTGACCACAACTCCAGGGAATCAAACATATGCCTCAACACTATCTGCAATTTTCTTAGACAAGGAATTCAATATCCATGATGTGACCATATCATCACATCTTTCCCATTGATGACACAAAGGAGACTTCGAATCAGGCTTCTTACATTCACCATTGATAAAACATAGTTTATTTTTAACGAAAAAAGCTCTCAGAACTCCTCGTTTACACGATCTATAACCAGTTCTATCGAATACGAACAGAACAAAAGAAGTACCAGCTCCATCGGATGGATGGGGGTAAAGAAGGCTATTTGTATCAATTGTAGTTTCAGTACTATTACCAGCAGTACCAGAACTAACACTCTGTTCACCTATTTCCATCATTGAAGATGAGAAGCAAATTGCATAGAAAGCCCCAAATACATCAAAATCGAATGGTACCAGTGACAATCTAGGGTGTCATATTATAGAGGAAGTCCAAAATATATCAAAATCGAATGGTGAATTGACAAACTATAGTGTCAAATTGCAAATACACAATTTATCAAGAAGAAATGAAGAAAAACGGAGAATTGCACCTTGCATGCGATATACACGTATGGAGATTGAAGAGATTGGGGATTGAGAGCATGGAGGAATCTCCCTAAGCTCTGATACCATGTTAAGCTAGATAAGTAGAGAAACGATAAGCTTGGATTCACCTCTCATGGTGAATCTCCATAGCTGCAACTGTAGAGAATGGAGGACTGGAAAAAGTAGAGAGAGAAATTGCATTTCGATTATGATTCTTGAATAAGAAAGTAGAGAGTACAATCAAGTATATAGCTAGTGTTGAAGTTCTAAGCTAACTAACTAACCGACAGTTTTACTCCACTAATTCTAATTCTAACTAAATAAAGCTGTTAACTACCCATTGTTAACTATTAACAGAAAATAATTAATTCCCTAACTAATTGCTAACTAATTATCAATAAAGATCCCATCTACCTTGTTAAAGTTGCGAAAGGAAAAAGCTTGTAGCCACCTTATTAGGCTAGGGGCAGGCTGATCTAAGAGTTATATTACCTCTGTTGAGTCTAGCTAACTCAGTTGTATTACCTCATGAATTGAGTTTAACCATTAATTGTCTTAAATTGATCATAAAGAGTGATAAAACACATTTACTATTTTTTTCTAGGTAATAACACCATAGTTATAATGTAGTTTCATTGGCAAAAGATTCTTTAGAATTCATAGGAGTAAAGTTCCAATTAGCACTTACCATAAGTATTTTGTTTGTTTCATATTCATTAAGAGTGACCTTTATTTATTAATTTATTTATTTTGTAAATTTTAATGATGATTTGACAAAGTCACAAAGTTGGACTTATAGCATTGTCTGCATACACGAACTTGTATATATGGCTGTCAAAGCTGTCAACTTTAAGGTTGAGCATAACTTGTATTGTTTTCAGAAAATGACTACAAGATATGTCTTCATTCTTTTCTCACTTCTTTTTGTTATTTAGGAGCAACGGAGCTAGAATTTTTAGTTTATGAATGAATTACGTATTTTGTAAAAGTCAGTTTATTAGATTCTGATTAACTAATTTATCTATGCTAAATAAATTTACAAATAGAATTATTTTTTGTTGAGTCGAGGGTCTATAGGTTGTTCTGCTGAAGTAGGGCTAAGATTTGCATACGTTTTGTCCTTCTCATACCTCACTTTATAAAACCACACTGAATATATTATTATTGTTAGTTATTTTAAACAAATTTATAAACAAACTGCGGTTAATTCGAAACTACCTCCGTAACTCTGAAGTAGGAGTAAGATCTGAGGTCTCCATACACTATATCTTCTCCAAACAACCTTCATATCTCTGAAATAGGAATATACTATTATTGTAATTGTTAATAAATTTATAAACATAAATCTACAGAATTTGAGCCAAAATTATTATATTATGCGGATAAAATATCTATATGGAATTGTTTTAAATCTTAAGGAAATATATTTAGTAGATCTTCCAAGTAAACGTCAAACACTAAATCCACTTTTGTTATATTACGCAGATTCAATGAAGGCATGCCTTTCACGTCATATATATATATATGCTATGTAAAGTTGATCATTTATAAAAATACTAGATTAGTGTACGTGTCACGTCAATCAATAAAATATACATAAGAATTAATAACAATATAATTAGAAAGTAGCAATATATTAACGTTTAAAAATGATATATCTATTTAAATTATATAAATAAATATTTTATCTCAAATATATTATTATGTGATGTGTCTCACTTCAATGTTTATTATAAACGAAAAGAATAAAGTTAATTTGAATTTCATGCTAATAAAACCATTCTCAAACTTCATTACTCCTTTCATAGGAGACACCTTCAAAAACACCCAATCACTTACTTCAAATTTCAATTCTCGTTGCCTCAATCAAAATAATACAGTTAAATCTAATCTTTACATACAAAAAATTTCTCAAAGTCGTCTGACACTCATCTACCTCCTATAAACAATAACAAAATAATACGATAATAGAGATATCAAAATAATACAACTAAATCTAACCTTTACATACAAAAATTCCTCAAAGCCGACCAACATTTATCTATCACCTGTAAACTGCAATAAAATAATACGATAAAAGTAATATCAAAACAATACAATTAAACTTAAATTTTACAAACAAAAATTTTTCAAAGCCGACCGAGATTCATCTACGAATTATAAACTATCAAAAAATAACAAACTAATAGAGATATTACGATAAGACAATTAAACCTAACTTTTACCTAAAAAAAAATTTCAAAGCCGACCCACATTCATCTAACATCTGTAAATTAAAATAAAACAATAAGATAATAAAGATATCAAAACAATACAATTAAACCTGACCTTTACACAAGAAATTCTTCAAAGTCAACCGACATTCATCTACGACCTGTAAACTATTAAAAAAATATAATAGTGATCACAAACCTTCGATTTTGATCTAACTAATTCTTGTCTGAGCGAAAATTTTGACCCTAAAGAATGATTTTGAATGAAAACAAAGAAGATGTATATATATATACACACATGTTGAATTCTATTATACTGACAAAAACAGTGAAGAAGTTGAGGGTTAGAAAATCAAGCATCCACCAATATAAACATGCAATCGAATTAAGCTAGATGAGCATCAATCATATTCTCCCAATAGGCAAACCGGTCTGTTCTCTAGTTTAACGTATATCTCAATATTTATAGAAGTATTTTCTTAATAGAGTTCTATTTTATGAGTATTTTCCTAATTAAACAGTAGAAAAGAAAATATTAATTAATTCTCCTACCATATATTTTAGGAGTCCCATATATTTTAGAAAGTCTAGTAAAAAGGAAAAAATATTAATTAATTCTCCTAACAGATATTTTAGGAAGTCTAGTTAATATAATAAAAAATAATTAAATAATAAATAAAAAATAGTGAAAAGACAATTTTGCCTAAAGAAGAGTCTTTTAATGAAGGATAAAAAGTTTTCTAAGGGTCTTGACACTTTTAATAGATTATAGATATAGATATAGATTATAGATTATTCATGAGAGTGTTATTTCTTTTAATTGACTAATTTCTTTTCTTATTTCTTGTAACACTAGTTTTGTTTCCGAATTTCTTAAGCTACCCTCTTTATTTTTATTAACTAAATCTTTAATTTTCTTTTCTAGTTCCATTTGTTGATCTTTTTAGGAAATCAAAATTTTGTTTATATATATATATATATATTGCTTCAACCACATTTGATATTATATACTGTATTAATGTACTTGCTCAGTATTTTACATATTATTATTTTATAGTGATGCGCATTTGTTTGGGTAAATACATAATTTCTTTTAAATATACAAATTTTTCAGACACATGATACGGTCAAAATATTCACTAAATTAACAGTCTCATGAAAAAACGTCGGATGATAGTCGAAAATTGAATAAGTAATTTTCCCAGAATTATGTTTGAATATTTTTAATAATAGATAAGAACAATTGACATGATCAAAATTCAAAGGTAAAATTTCCCTAATTTCTCCACTTTTCATGAGCAACCGATAGTTTTTTTTTTTTTTTTTTTTTTGTATTATTATTGTTGTTATTATTATTATTGTTATTATTATTATTACTATTATTATTATTATTATTATTATTATTATTATTATTATTATTATTATTATTATTATTATTATTATTATTATTATTATTATTATTATTATTATTATTATTATTGGAGGGGAGGGGGGGCGGCGGAGCAGGGGGTTGAGATATTTCGTGCTATTTAGCTCTAGTTGGAGGATATTTTTGAACTAGTTAATTGATATTGATCGTATTTTTTGTGCCAACATTATTGGTAAACAAAAGCAACCTCAAAAGATTAATAATCATATGAAGCAAAATATAAAATTGCAATACAAAAAACGCACCTTCTTTGTTTTCGATTTAAAAAATAGTACTTAATATAGAGTTAGTGTTTTAGCCAAATTTTGACTTTTGGATTCATCTTCACCTAATCATGATTGAGTGTGGTACACATATGGAATTGAAATATTATTGAGTTTTTATTTGGACCCATATGTCGAACAAAACAAAAATTGTGTATTTGAATAAATTTTTAGGACCCATATATTAAATTAACAGAAAATTAAGTGATTGAACATAAGAATTTTCTTCTTAATTGTTAAAAAAAATTAAGTGGAATGGTCAAATAACTTGTACCTTCGATGTAGAAAGAATTTCCATACGTTGGATTTTACTCGTTAACGTGAAATTTTGGGTGTTTGGTAGGAAGAAAAATATTTTTCGATTCTTTTTTAAAAAAATTTCATGTTTTATTGGAGAAATATTTTGCCTCATACCAAACACACACTTAGGACTCGGTTGCCCATACATATTGCAACTACTTTCTGCAAAAATAAAAATAAAAGTTGACAAAATTTATTTGGCCATAAAATTTGTGAAGTTTTGGCAAATATCTCAAAATCTAGAAAAAAGTGATTTTTGAGTCAAATCTCTTTTTTAATTTTTTTTAAGTGTTTTAAAATTTACCGCAAACCTTTATATGTCTGCTCATCAATTATGAGTTCAATTATAATATATATATCCAACCCCCCATCATACACATTCTTATTAAATAGATTGTTCGAAGAATATGAAAGAAATATATTAAAGAATAGCTAGTTACTATCGATGTTATTATATTTTCTTGCATCAATAAATCTTTGTAACTAATTATAGTTTGACAAACAGTATAGCTGGTAATTGTATTGTTAACAATTTTGTTAAAATACCGTGTTATGACTTTTATGTAATGAATTATCTAGTTCATAATAAATATAATTATTTTATATTAAACTTATGAATATTTTTAATAATTTTTAAAACTTATGAATATAAATTAGGTTTTATGTTTTTTTAAAAAATTTAAAATATATTTTTCAAAAACTATACGAGACATATGTTTAACTTAGTTTATTTTCCAATATAAATCTCCTAATATCCTTTGTTTTTAGTTTATTTTCAAATATAAATCTCCTAATATGCTTTGTTTTTTCTACTTTCCCCACTAGTTTGGTCATCTTTTTCATATGGGAGTGTTGTGGTCAAACTTTAAGACAAGTTTTGACATCATGTTAGGGACTTTCTTGGTTCTAATTAACCTTTCATAAATCTCCAACCAATTAGGGCGCGGAGCTACAATTCTGTCTCTGAATTAGACTGAATTCAATAGTTTTAATTTAATAATTATATTTATCCTTAGAAATTTATTTAATTCGTACAAATTAGTTATTTTGAATTCAGCAAACTATCTTTTCTAAAATTCAAAATACATAAACTCAAAAACTCAACTTATTTGGAGTGCGAAATACTTATAGAGAGAAGAAACCTTGTGTTGTAATACGTGAGCTATTTGGAATAACAATAAGGTGATTTTTTTTTTTTTTTGCCAAAAATTCCTTAAAGTAAATAGAGATAAACATTTAGTATTCCCCTCCCTTTCCTGAACTATGACCCAAATTGTTATGACACAATCAGCTTCGCAGGAGTCTTATTACTCCCTTGAACTCAATATTAGAATATTTTTGTCATTCTTTTATGCTGACATGAGACCTTTATTATAAAAAATGGGACTCATGTTAAAAGTGTCACATCAGCTAAAAAGATTGACAAAAGGTGTCATATCAACTAAAAAGATGTCACGGAAATAATAGGACCCCCGGAAATTGGAGTGTGTCGTAACAAATTTGATCATAGTTCATGGGGTTAATAGATGTTTTACTCAAGTAAATACTATGATATAGTTGTGTTAATTTGATATTTTCCTTTAAAATAAAAAATGAAAACTTTAAACATGCATCCAAGTTTTTGAAAAACCCTAAATTCTATTTCTTCAATTTTTTTTCAAAGAAGATTGAAAATAGTTTTAGAAAAATAAAAAATTATCCATGGAAAACGAAGGGTTAAGTTGCTATCTTGATATTGTAATTATTTGTGGAATAACTGAGGACCAATAATTGTACAACAACTATGACTAAATAGAGATTATTAAAGATAAAAAATATGACTTTCGAGTTTCGATAGATATGCAATTGCATAAATTGACTGCTAACGCTTTCTAGAACTTCTTGTTAGTGGAATAATTAATTTACCTTTAGGTGTGTTTGGTAAGAATAAAAATATTCTCCACAAAACATATTGTATTTGAATAATAAGTTGATTTTGTTATTTTGTTAATATTTCGTATGAAAGTAGTATATTAACTCAAAAATATTTTATAATTTAGCTGAGTTATATGCGGATGAGAGTTGGGTGTAGGCGTGTAGTACAGGTTCATCAAAAATAAAAGGAGGAATTACAGAGGGAGAAGGAGAAGAAGGGGAAAGAAAAGGAAATATGGTCTCATGGAAAGTGACATCCTAAGATATAAAATAAGTCTTGGATAGAAGGTTGTAAAGTTTGTAACCCTTCTTAGCAAACGGGTAGCCAATAAAAACACAAGGAATGGCACGTGGGGACAATTTATCTCTATGAGGGATAGGAATGGTGGAGTAACATAGACATCCAAAAGTTTTAAGATGAGAATAAGAGAGGGATTTATTGTAACGTGCTGAGTCTGGTACCCAGAACGCTACACGGTGCCCATGACCCCGAAGGACCACAAGCTAACTCATGACTGATATTTGTACCTGTACATTGCATAATATATGTATACAAATGCGAAAATAAAGGCTGAAAGGTCATAAGGTTCAAATCTGATAAAAACATAACATTTGGGTGGGGTATGAAATACCCAAAACAACTGTAGTAAACTGTCTGAAACATGATAGTCTAAAAAGCCTCTAATTTTCTGAATAAGGAGTTGATGGGACATGTCCCCAACTAACTCCAACTACTGAAATAAACTAAGTACTGAAATGATAAAATACTGATCCTATCCTCGAAGGATGAGGACTCATTGCTGACTCTGACTGCTGAGTACTGGAATGCTACTGATGCTCTAGAGCGCGTGCTTCTGAACCTATGGTATAAAACACCATAGCGCAAATGCGTCAGTACGATTGAATGTACTGGTATGCAAGAGAGGTAGGCTGAATGCAAAGGGGTCATATGCATGAACAATGCTGACTGACTGAATGACATGAACGTAAGAATACATGTATGACTATGTAACTGTAACTCAGGTCGTGATAGGACTGAATACTGAGTTCAAACTACTGAGTCTACTGACAACATGGATTTATTGATATCTAAGTATGTGAATACTGGGATACTGAATAACTGAGTCTACTGATATTGATATTTGAGTCACTAATAGGTGAGAAACTGATATTGTATTACTGAATACTGAGGGACTGATACTATGTTATTGATACATGAATAACTATTTCTGACAGTTCTGATTATGAAGAACTGGTCTGGTTTACTGTATCTAACAGTCGTGTATCTGAATATGTATATATATATATATAACATGAGTTACTGATAACTGATATAGCTGATACTGAGTGACTATATCTAACAGTCTATATTCTGATGGAACTAGCTGAGTTCCGTACTGTACTGAGTTGACTGTATATGACAATCCTGAATTTGAAGAACTATCTGAGTTCTTTTACTGAGACTGAGACTGAGACTGAGACTGAAATCGAGACTATAAGAGGTAATCATCTAACCGACATGCCCTGAAACTGAACTGGTAGGGTCCAACCTGTAACCCCAGCTGGAAGGGTGTCAAATACCGTGCCACGGGTAAAGACTAGCTGTGAGTATACTGACAAGGATCTCTTCTGTCAACCCCTCCTGGTAGGTAACCCAAATGAGGTGTATATCCCTAAACGCGTAGGGTGCATCTCAACCTACGTTGGTTACGTAGTTCAGGAACACAAGGATTGGTTCTAAGGATCACACCCTCCACTGAATAACAGGTGAGTCCCAATCCTTGGGTTCACTCGGTGCTGAATCCTATTCCCAACTGAATAGACACTGAACTGATTAACTGAACTGAACTGATACTAATGGTATTGTTTAGCGGAGCTAAACTGAGTTCACTGAGTTCTGTTGACTGATGGAATGCTACTGAGATCTGAGGACTGACTGAGAGTAACATGAAACATAACACTGGCTCTAAGCACACAACTATATTTTTCGGGTATAAATATCCCCAGGACTCGATAGAAGGAAACTGACAAGACATGACACTTCTTGAACACATGACCAACATCAACAATCCATACTACAATAATTTGGGGATTTCATGAAGTACTTGATTATCACAATATTGTACATAGGTAGGAATGCATATAATCATGTCATAAATTCATCCATCTAACCTCATGAGCATTCCAACAACTAATATCAATACACAACAATAGCATGGAAGTCACTTTGAACATAAGTGGATAACATGTATTTATCAATTAGTTACAATTAAGCTATGGAACATGATTTCTATTTTGTTAGGCATTTTATCAAACACCTTGCATGCACAAACTAGGGCTTAGGCATAATCATCAAAGTAACCCATAATCACGAACTAAATTTATAGTTTTCAACTCACATGACAATGTAGTTTCATAAAATCACATAAAGATTCCATCTTGGGAATCATACAACAACATAATCATGGTCATCATCAATCCATAACATAAACATCATGATATATAAGTTTAAAGTGGATTCTTGAACTTCATGGATGAAAGAGATCCATGAATGAACACTATGCATATCTTAGAGATTGAATCTTGAAAGAGAATTGACCTTTCTTGAATGTTCTTGGATTGAGAATCTTAATTCTTGATTACCTTGTGGAGAGTGTGATGAGGTCTTGAAGTTAATTAAAAAGAAACCCTAAGTTTGTTCTTGGGAACAAAAAGGGTTAAGAGCTTTTGAAACTAAATCACAATATCTAAGTACGTGTTTTTGACGTTTTATGTCATGGGGGTAAGGTTTAGGGTGAGAGAAAAGACCAAAATACCCTTACGAAATCACTTCCCAGCTGCTAAAATTTTCAGCTGACGACCAAGGCTGATAAGCCATTAGATATGTGATGGCCTATCAGCTCAGATCGTCACTTAGAAGCTGGAATTGATGGGTTTCTGCCTAAGTCTGACGACTTGGGCCGATAAGTCATCGGATATGTGACGGCCCATCAAATATGTCGTAACGTAGTTGCCAGGCTAACATGCTGGAGTAAAATGGGTATAACTTTTTTCTACGATATCGGATTTGGGCAAAATTGGTATCGTTGGAAAGCTAATTCAATTATCTATATTTTGGTGGGTCATGAGCTCAAAAATTCATAGTATAACAAGAGATATGCTCATTTAAATTTTACTATAGCAATATCCTTCGGAAGAATTCAATCGGTAAGGAATATTTTGATCCGTCTGATAGCTGGAATTATTTGAAGCCGTAATATACATCTAACTTACTCATAAAACTATAAAAGAACCATGATTTACTATGCATGAGCTTGAAACATAGTACTAATATTGGTTTAAATTTTTTGGGGTATTACATTATCTCCCCCTTGGGGACATTCGTCCTTGAATGATACTGACTGAGATAAAAGAAAAGATCAACTGAAGTATGTACAAGACATACACTACTGAAACATGGTTTCATGATTGACATGACTGCTAAGCTGAATACATCATGCTGAACATGCATAACTGGTGCATGAGTAACTGATTCATGAATGCATGACTGAGTATTCTGATGAACTGAGTTTTTCTCAAAATGAGAATGCATATCTGATGCATAATTACATGACTAAACTGATATATGAATGCATGGATGAATATGCAAGATTACTTAGTCCCAAGTTTGTAATGGGGATCTGAGCATGAACTGAATACCAAGTTTGTAATGGTAATTTAAACATGGAACTGAGTAAGTTCAAGAGAATGTTACGTAAACTGAAAAGTACTGATGACCCCATGATTATTCTAGAAGTATGCATGAACTGGAGCTTGAGAACATGACTGAAACTAGGACATGACACATAAATTGAATTTCGTGAATTGAACTAAGCCCCTAAATACATGGCTCACGATTGAGATTTGAACTTGAGGGTCAACTTATGAGTATCCCCTACTCCAAAATGGATTCATTACGTAAGGATAGAATGGGACACTTATCTCTCTCTTGGGACACTAGGTTCCTCGAAGATTTTAACTTTGCTGAGATCTCAAGAAAAAACTGGAATGATGCACAAGGCACCTAGGAACTGAATCGTGACTGATTATTTGAGATATGAGAATGATTCATGATACATAAACTGACTGAGTTTGCATCTACATGATTGGTTCATCTTAGAATAGTTTCATTCATAAGATTTCGGCTAGAGAGAATAGATGGAAAGATAGGAAACCAAATTGTACGAACTTATCTGTCTGAGCCTAACACATGCTGAAAACTTATAGTCGACAGGAGCCTTTCTTTAACACTCTTTCTATAGAGCTCTAATGGCTTTAGGGCACAAGGAGATCTTGGCGTGGTCTGAATAAAACAGCTGAATAGAAAAATCATTGCCTGATTAAAATTCAGTAAGATAGGTTAAGACCTACGAACACCATTTAAGATGAAATGATTAAGATTCTTGCACTGCAACTGAGACTACTGAAAAGATTCACATGGGCGTGGAGCATGAATGAATAAACATACTGACTTATCTGATTAACTGAATAATTGATAGCTGAATATTAGGCATGTGAGACTGGTTTGTACTTAGTCTAAATAACTGGACTGAGGCTGTAGAATATTATGCATAGGAGGTGATGAGTGACTAGATAACATGAGGTAACTGAGCATAAATGAGCAACAGTTGTATCACCTCAAGAATGTAAGGCTAGGTGTCTAGCATGATTAGGAAACATTCTGTTGACTGACGTACTAAAATGCTACTGACTGAGTAACTGATAGCTGTAGCGTTGGTCAAGTAAGACTGGAACTGAACTGAGTTTCTGATCTTATTATTGGACTGAAGCTGGCATTATAGCTAAGACTGTAGTAGAGACTGTATCTAAGTCTGTAATTTAGACTCATACAAGTACCGAATGCTAGTAACTGAGGATGATACTGATATGAAAGTACTGAATCCTAATGGCTAAGTAACTGATAACAGATAGCCATAGTCTCGTAGGACTATCTGATTCCTTTACAAAATATCAATTACTAAACTGATGTTGTACCTGAGGACTGAGGGACAGAACATCAATGTCATAGATTTATCGAGGAATCTAAATTGAGAGTATACATGGCATAAGCCGAGTTTAGCTAATCACTAGGGGAGGAGCATGAGTCATGTGGGCTGGACATACTGTAAAACATGACATGAGTACATAAGTCATGGGCTGCATGATTTGAGTCTGGAATTTCTGAGTTCATGGGACATGATTTGTAATAATGAGTGAACTAGAATTCTTCATATTAGGAACTTGAAATACACACTATTCTATGAGAAGCGTGTGGATACAAGTTGTATTAGTGGAACTAAAATGGGTAGCATGCGTAAATATCGTGATGGCTATAGTATGAAACTTTTCACTAAGACAGGAATGGGTCGGTAATTGTCTTCCCTTACTGATTATCTATACATACTGGAACTATAACTAGAATTTGAAGGCTTGACTTTCTGACCCCAAAGTTTAACTGCTATGCAAGGTTTTAAGAGAAAAGAAACTCATGAATCTAAAGAAGCATGAACATGTAAATGAGAGATCCATAATATACCAGTAACTGCATCAGGAGGACTTTCCTGATTTTGTTGGGACCGAAGTGCATAGAGTCTGTTTGGGCGTTGCCCACTGATAATACTGGAATTGAAACCCTGCCATTTCAGGCGATCAGACTAAGCTGAAGAACGACCATGCTAACTTTGAGGACTGGGTTTAGGATAATATCGAACTTTGTGACCTACTTTGCCACATCTGAAACACACATTAATACCGGTTCTACACACCTCATTATGATACTTACCACACTCTTTGCAAAATGGATGAGTAAAAACCCTGCTCTCACTACTCTGAGCCTTGGAGCCTGGTGTACTAGCTGAAGAAGGAACTGGAACTAAAAACTGCTGACTATGCTGAGAACGGTTACCACCCTGCAACCCTGGCTGAGAAAAATTATAACTACCTATTCTGGCCCTCTTATTTTCTCTCTCCTTCTTCTTAAGCTTCTGCTCCTCCATTTGTTGGGCATAGACCATAAGCCTAGATATGTCCATATCGCTAATCAACATCGCAGTCCTACACTCTTTAGCTACTCTACCTGATACCCCTGACATAAACTTACTCATTCTGGATCTGCTATCTGTTACTACATGGAGAGCATACCTGGCTAACTGAGTGAACTTAAGAGAGTATTCTTGTACGCTCATGGTGCCTTGTCTAAGATTGATAAACTCTAACACTTTGACTTCTTTTTGCTCTAGAAGAAAGAATCTATCTAAGAAGGTCGTAGTAAACTCTTCCCACTCTATGGGCTTTGTATCAGTACCCCTGTCTACCTTTCACTGCTTCTACCATGTATGCGCTATGTCTTGTAGCTGATAGGTGGATAACTCTACGTTCTCACTGGAAGTCACTCCCATGATGTCTTTGACTTTCTGAACCTAGTCTAGGAACTCCTGTTGATCCTCCTTTGTCTTAGAACTGGAGAATTATAAAGGATTTACTTGGGTAAAGTCTCGAATCCTGGCTACAGTAACATTGGCCCCTGGGTTGGTCGGAATAGTGGTTGGCTATTCATTCTGAGCTGTGACTGAATTGGCTAAAGTAGTGAATGCAGTCCTGAATTCTGCATGAGAGATGTGCTCATCCAGAGGACCTTACTAGACGGGTTGAGGTGCTGACTGATTTCCATTTCTCCCTTCGCTAGCCCTTTTGGGAGGCATGATCTATAAACGAAGGGAAAAAACGGATTAGACTGAGAGTTTAACTGGTGTCTATGCTCACTAGCACGACATGTATACTGAAAGAAGGGAAACTGTTCCTAAAATATTCTATAGCCTCCTGCACATAAGTGTGGTGCACAACAAACCCATGTACTAGAAGACTCTACTAGATGCGACTTTCAGACTTCCTAGGACACTATTGAACCTGGCTCTGATACCAAGTTTGTAACGCCTCGAGTTTGGTACCCAGAACGCTACATGGTGCCCATGACCCTAAAGAACCATAAGCTAATCCATGACTGATATCTGTACCTGCACACTGCATAATATATGTATACAAATACGGAAATAAAGGCTGAAAGGCCATAAGGTTCAAATCTGATAAAAATATAACATTTGGGTGGGGTATAAAATACCCAAACCAACTGTAGTAAACTGTCTGAAACATGATAGTCTAAAAAGCCTCTAACTATCTGAATAAGGAGTTGATGAGACATGTCCCCAACTAACTCCAAATACTGAAATAAACTAAGTACTAAAATGATAAAATACTAATCCTATCCTCAAATGATGAGGACTCACTGCTGAGTACTGGAATGCTACGGATGCTCTGGAGCGTGTGCTTCTGAACCTATGGTATAAAACATCATAGCGCAAATACGTCAGTACGATTGAATGTACTGGTATGCAAGTGAGGTAGGCTGAATGCAAAGGGGTCATATGCATAAACAATGCTGACTGACTGAATAACATGAACGTGAGAATACATGCATAACTATGTAACTGTAACTGAGGTTGTGATAGGACTGAATACTGAGTTCAAACTACTGAGTCTACTGGCAATATGGATTTAATGATATATGAGTATGTGAATACTGGGATATTGAATAATTGAGTCTACTTATATTAATATCTGAGTCACTAATAGGTGAGAAACTGATACTATATTACTGAATACTGAGGGACTGATAATATGTTATTGATACATGAATACCTATTTCTGACAGTTCTGATTATGAAGAACTGGTCTGGTTGACTGTATATGTCAGTCATGTATCTGAATATATATATATATATATATATATATATATATATATATATATAACATGAGTTACTGATAACTGATATAGCTGATACTGAGTGATTGCATTTGATAGTCTGTATTCTGATGGAACTAGTTGAGTTTCGTACTATACTGAGTTGACAGTATCTGACAGTCCTGAATTTAAAGAACTATCTGAGTTCTTTTATTGATACTGAGATTGAGACTGAAACCGAGACCGTGGGAGGTAATCATCCAACTGACATGCCCCAAAACTGAACTGGTGGGGTCCAACCTGTAACTCCAGCTGGAAGGGTGTCAATACAGTGCCACGAATAAAGTCTAGTTGTGAGTATACCCTCTTTGACAGGGAGCTCTTCCGTCAACCCCTCCTAGTAGGTAACCCAAATGAGATGTATATATCCCTAAATGCGTAGGATGCATCTCAACCTACGCTGACTATATAGGTTTAGAACACAAGGATTACTTCTAAGGATCACGCCCTCCACTGAATAACAGGTGAGTCCCAATCCTTGGGTTCACTCGGTGCTGAATCCTACTCCCAACTGAATAGACACTGAACTAATTAATTGAGCTGAACTAATACTAATGGTATTGTTTAGCAGAGCTAAACTGAGTTCACTGAGGTTCGTTGACTGACGGAATGCTACTGAGATCTGAGGACTGACTGAGAGTAACATGAAATATGACACTGGCTCTAGGCACACAACTATATTTTTTAGGTATAAATACCCCTAGGACTCAATAGAAGGAAACTGACATGACATGACATTTCTTGAACACATGACTAACATCAACAATCTATACTATAGTAATTTGGGGATTTCATGAAGTACTTGACTATCACAATATTGTATATGGGTAGGAATGCATATTATTATGTCATAAATTCATCCATCTAACCTCATGAGCATTCCATCAACTAATATCAATACACAAAAATAGCATGGAAGTCACTTTAAACATAAGTGGATAGCATGTATTTATCAATTAGTTACAATTAAGCTAACATGATTTCTATTTTGTTAGGCATTTTATCAAACACCTTGCATCCACAAACTAGGGCTTAGGCATAATCATCAAAGTAACCCATAATCACCAACTAAATTCATAGGTTTCAACTCACATGACAACGTAGTTTCATAAAATTACATAAAGATTCCATCTTGGGAATCATTCAACAACATAATCATGGTCATCATTAATCCATAACATAAACATCATGATATATAAGTTAAAAGTGGATTCTTGAACTTCGTGGATGAAAGGGATCCATAAATGAACACTATGCATACCTTAGAGATTGAATCTTGAAAGAGAATTGACTTTTCTTGAATGTTCTTGGATTGGGAATATTAATTCTTGATTACCTTGTGGAGAGTGTGATGGGGTCTTGAAGTTAATTGAGAAGAAATCCTAAGTTTGTTCTTGGGAACAAAGAGGGTTAGGAGCTTTTGAAACTAAATCACAATAGCTAAGTACGTATTTTTGGCATTTTATGTCGTGGGGGTAAGGTTTAGGGTGAGGGAAAAGACTAAAATACCCCTACGAAATCACTTTCCAGTTGCTGAAATTTTCAGTTGACGACCAAAGCTGATAAGCCGTCAGATATGTGATGGCTCATCAGCTCAGGTCGTCACTTAAAAGCTGGAATTGATGGGTTTCTGCCTAAGTCTGACGACTTGGGCTAATAAGTCGTCAGATATGTGACGGCCTGTCAGATATGTCGTTACTCAGTTGCTAGGCTAAGTTGCTGGAGTAAAATGGGTGTAACTTTTTGCTTCGATATCGGATTTGGGTAAAATTTGTATCGTTGGAAAGATAATTCAATTATCTATTTGTTGATGGGTAATGAGCTTAAAAATTCATAGTATAATGAGAGATATGCTTATTTGAAGTTGACTATAGCAATTTCCTTTCCAAGAATTCAATCGGTAAGGAATGTTTATAGCTGGGAGTTATTTGAAGTCGTAATATACATCTAACTTACTCATAAAACTATAAAATAACCATGATGTACTGTGCATGAGCTTAAAACATAGCGCTTATATTGGTTTGAATTTTTTGGGGTATTACATTTATGGTGAAGTAATTCAAAAAGGGCTCTTGTGATTCAAGGTAGGAGAAGGAAAACGATCGATAAGGTATGTGGCAGTCACAAGAAAATTCCCCCAGAACCTAAGAGGTAGATGAGATTGATCTCTCTACATCATACTCTGAGTGCCTCTCAACTGGCTGACATTTTTACCAAGGCGCTTTCCGGTGCTGCCTATCATTTTCATCTTTGCAAGTTGGGGGTTATCTCACCCTCCAACTTGAGGGGGGTGTTGAATTATTACAAAATCAGGCTATAGCTAGTGGAGTGGGCTAGTCTTTTTTTTTTTTTATATTTCTGTACATATATTGTATAAAGGGCCCAAACCGTGTATAACCTCAATTTTTTATTTTATCCGATTTATCTCTTATATGGTTCTGATTTTCAGATCTCGTATATATACTTTTTGACCCAATGTTGTGTGGGTCAGAGATTAAGAAGAAAAAAGGTCGGTTATGCGGATTAGATATTTTCTCTCTCTTTATCTTTGAGAAGCTTCACCTCCCACGGAGGTTTTCTTCCAAATCCAGTAATTTACGCTTCTAACATGGTATATGGTGGTTGGGACGAAGATGAAAGTGTGATGTATTGGAGGGTAGAGAGATGACAGTTAATATGAAATGCTAGTTATGAAATATATTTTTTCACTACCAAAAAATAGAAATTAGAGACGGAGAAATTCTCTAGTAAAACAACAAAATATGACACTAATCTTATTTGACATTGCATTACCAAAAAATTCAGTTAATTACAAGTAATTTAGCAATGAGTTAGTTCATTAATTTAAATTCTTCTATAATGTCCTTACTTCTATTAATGAAATCATTTTTTTCAATTTTAAGGAATTGCTTTCTTAAAAAAATGCTTCCCAAAAATGTTAATCAACCAAACAACCGGGAAAAAAAAAAAGAAAAAGAAAATACTCCTTTCATCTACTTTTATTTATTCATTGTATTAAAAATAGATGTTTATTTTTATTTGATTAATCTAGAAATTTAAGAGATAATTTATCAGTTAGTTTCTAATTTACTCTTATTATTAACTAAAATATTTTTTCAAATTATAGGAAAAAAGCTCAAATATTTATCGAACTATTGAAAATGACTCATCTATGTCATTCGTTATAAATTTGGTTTATCTATGCCATCACCTTTAAGATTTTGGTTCATTTATGCACTGTTGTTGTAGAAAAGTTCATTGTATTTTACAACGATGATTTTGCAAATCTATTTTTGTCACATGACCTCGTATTACAAGTCAACGTCACCAAATCTAAATCAATCAATATTACTTAAATTAAAATAAAAAATCATACTCGTTAAAATAAAATTCGATACAATTCATCAGTTTGATTTTTTTTAATTAGACTGATTTTTTTTGTTAATAAGTTCAATTTTTATTTTAACTGTGTGGATTAACTTTATTTTAATGAATCTAATTTTTAATTTTTAATTTTTAATTTTAAGTAATGTTGATTGATTTGAATTTGGTAATGTGGACCTGTAATAAGAGGTCACGTAGCAAAAATGATTTTGCAAAAATGACCGTTGCAAAATAAAGACACGAATGAATATTTTTGTAACGATAGTAACATAGATGAGCCAAACTTTCAATGGTAGTGGCATATATAAACGAGTCAAACTTATAATGAATAACATAAATTAGTCATTTCTAATAATTCAATAATATATTCAAGTCTTTTTCTTTTATTATATTCAAAGGCGTTAGAGTAAAAAATAATGTTGAACAACTAAAACTGAATGAAGTATGTATTTTGTACATACCAAACACACTCTCAATAGCATTGATTTCAACGAACTTACAAAACAAGACAATACAAATAAAAATAAACAAGGACATTATGGGGAAAAAAAGAAAGATAATAAAACAGCATTAATATCATTTAGAAAGCAAGATGCAATTAACAAAACCAAGACCTAAAAGCCATAATTCATTGTATATTTTATAGGTGTTGTGAAATCTGACCCAAAAAATAAAAATAAAAATATAATATTTAAGATTAAAACTTGAAATCTCAATGTGAATTTCATACGCAATTAACAACTAAATTAATCTCTAGTTTTTCCTCACTATCCTCTAAATCCGCCACCCATTAATTTCTTTACGTCATTTTAGCATTTATATTTGTTATGGATAGAGTAGAATAAAATTAGTTAGCAATCAACAACCAAAAAAGGACAGACAAAGTGACAAGTAAATTAAGGGTGTGCTTGGTACGCAAGAAAATCTTTCCCATGAAATAATTTTTAAAAAATAAATATTTTGTAAAAACTTATTTCTTAGTATTTAATAATTAAACAAAAAATATTATTCATAAAATATTTATACATCTAGGCAAAGCTGTAAAGTGGGATAGACTATAGACTATAGGGAATTAGGGATGGGTGAGGGAGGTTGTGAGTGTTGAGGATTAGGGGTTAAGGTTATTAAATTCTTGCTTTAATACTTTCTCCGTTTTAATTTATTTAATCTATTTTAATCTGACATGAAGAAATATTTTATAAATAAATAAAATATATTATTTCTAAAAATATTAGTAATACATCTAGGCATAAACTATAAAGTGGTATAGACTTATAGATATGGATGAGGGACGTGAGGGTTTGGGATTTTGGGGGTTAGGGGTTGTTAAAAAGATCTTCTAATATTCTGGAAAACAACTTGCAATAAATAAAGAAAAAGAAAAGTAAAACTCCCTCTATGTCATTGTGAATTTAAAAAAGATTGATGATTTTTGGTACTTCATTTAAATAAGTCATGAAAAAATATGTAAATCATGATTTAAAAAGAAACAGACATATATTGCGAGTTAGAAGTTACTAGAAGTTAACATCAACATCAATTGTGATCAAATAATTGAGATCCTCCGTTTCTAATAAAAAAAATTTAAATTTAACTTGTTGAAAATGAAAAAAAAAATATATAACATAAGCGTCAATACTCCTAAAATGAGCGTTGCAGTAGTAATTCAACTTTGATTGAACTACAATACAAATATCTGATGTCAAATTAAAAAAAAATGAAAATTGTTACGAAATTTCCAAAGTGTGTTCATATACAAACACAAATATTGACTAAGCACTAATATCTTGACCAACTAGACATATAAATTAACACATAATTCCTTTTTAGAAAATTTGCCAACAACTTCAACTACATACAAAAAATACAATTCCAAAAAATTCTCTCCCTCTCTCTCTCTCCATGCCTAAACTTTTTTTCTTCATTTTCCATGTCTCAAATGGAATTTGACATCCCAAAAAAGATCAAAAAACCAAGAAAGTCATATTTTCTAGGTTGTTTTGGTCTTTCCATGATCGAAAAAGAGTCACTACATGTCAATAAATCAACTAGTGTCAAGAGAAAAAACAAGTCCAAGTCAAAAAAATTGTTATTTTTTTCAAAAATTATAAGGAAACATTCATCATCATCATCAAAGACTATTCCGGTGGATGTTTCAGATAATAATATCGACGTGGTGATCGCCGGAGATGTGACTAAGGGGGAGAAGGTTAAAGGTCAAAGTCAAACAAAAATAGTAGTACATGACAAGGTTGATAATAAGGTATGTCAAATATAACTTAATATTACTAGTTAATATGTTTTGTTCATGGTAATAAAATAAGTTGTAAGTACTTCCTTCAATTTGTTTGAACTATTTTTCTTTTTAATTTATCTTTTTTTTTTGTTTGCTTAACTCTTGATTTCTAGTCAAAACTGGTCAAGAAAATTGTAACAGGAGGGTGTATATGCAATTTTTGCAACAAAAATGATAAAATATAATAAGAATATGATAAATCTTTTTTTTTTTTTTATAATTAATGATTTGTATAAGTGATTTGAGTTTGACTTATTTGAGATTTAAATGTAATTTTAATACACAGTATATGCATATTCTTGATGTCTCGTATCGGTGGAATGGAGTCTTCTGATATGATTTTTGATTAAAATTTTTTTTATGATCACTAGCTTTTGAGATTGAGTTACATGCAAATATTTTCTTTCACATAGTATAGAGTCAGATCGTCCATCCAATTTATTATTGGACTCTCATCTTATGTTGTCCGTGCTTAAATCGAGTCTTAGGTTTGTGGGTTATTGGAGTTTCACGTTGTTTGTGGGATGGATTTTAGGTTCTCCTTATATGATCTTGGATAACAGTTCATCATGAGCTTACTTCTAAGGTTAAATTAAGTGCAAATCCATATTTCTAACAAATTATATCTTGAATTTGTTTTATAATCATTCAGTGTTGAAAATTCATAATTTTGATTGATTTCCCTTGTTCATTTCATTCGCAATTAATTTTCTTATTTCTAAAGCTCGAATATGATATTCCTGATAAAGAATGAAGAAATTTTACTCATCTTACTACAGTACAATATGCTGACATGTGTTTTTTTCTGTTATTTAACTAATATGCTATAAGTTGACGAAACCAATTTATATACCTAGAAACCAATTTATATACCTAGTATAAGAAGGAAGAAATGAGTTTAAATTAATAGGATCGAAGTTTAACTCCACTTAATAAATTCCAGATCACATGAAGAAGGTGATATAAAAGTAAAATAAATTAGAGTTGCACTCAATTTTGCAAATCCATATTTAGAAAAATAGGGAAGGCTTTAAATTATAGAATGAGAATTTTGACACCAATGGATTAATTAGGTCTCCAAAAATATTATAATATTTGTATTGGATCATTCATAACTAAAGATAAAATATTTTTGGAATCCTATATGCATTTGTCAGTACTTTTGAACTATTCGAGCAATATAGACATATAATACTTTAAATAAAATAAATTAACTTACATCATACTTCCTTGTTTTTTCCTTATTCTTGCCCTCGTATTATATTAAATGAATAATACACTTGTTTAACAAATTGTTTTACCTCATTATTTTCAGGCAAAGGATCATAAAACTAAGGACAACATCCACGAAAACAACAAAAGTTTGGATCAATTATTAGATAAAGTACATGACAATTCAACATGTCGAAATGAATTTTCAAGAAGTGTTACAATATCTAGTACTCATAATTTGAGCCAAAACCTTATAAATTCAACAAAAGACAAACATGAGATCAAACTTTCCCACTCAACATCTCTCCCACCACCAAAAGGCTGGAAAAAATTAGTTGCGGAGACCGCCACCAGAAAAGTCAACAACGAGAAGTCAGGTCAACGACATGTACACGTGTCGAATAATGACAATTTTGACTCAATTATTGGCATGTCAATACTAATGGTGACCCTATTGATAATGTTGTTTTGGGGTAAGGCTTGTGCTATTGTTTGTACGTGTGCATGGTTTTATTTTATCCCTCGATTTCGACATGGAAAAGAAGCGATGGATGCCGGAAAAATTGGTGGTGGCGCCGGAGACGACATCGACGTGGACTCGGAGGAGTACAAGAGGAAAGTGGTGTTGGACGGATTGTTGAAGAGAAACCATAGGAATGGTGTTGGAGTTTTGTAGGTATTTTGGTAGTGAATTCTAATCTTTTTTTGGTCATTTTGGATGGGATATTTTCTATTTATTTATTTTGAAAAAAAAAAAAAGAGAAAGGGGAAATACTTTTTTTTTTTACATTTGGATTGAATATTTTTGTGTAAATTTTTGACATATATGGAAGTGTTCAAAAGAGATGGTTGTTTGCTCTAGAACTAGAAGTTTGTTTATTTCTTTTTATATCTTTGTTTAGTTCCTTGGGGCTAAGATTATTTGACTGATAGAACGAATTAATTAGCTGACAATCATCGGTATATTAATTTTGACGGAGCAAACAAACTTTACATATATATGATTTATATACGAGAAGAATAATCCTTTTGTAAAAATCTCTTTTCAATTTTAAAGAAACACATTTCAAACGTAAAATATTCTCCATTGTAATCTAGTAACAACACACGTTCCAAATAATAATACTTTCATTTGATAGAAATTTCATAACATGTGTGCTATTATTTACCAACTTCAATCAATGGAAGATAACAATCTCGAAATAAAATAGCAAAATGATAGAAATTTCATTCCCGAAATCTCTTCTCTCAAAGTCCTTTGAAAAATTTGAAGTTAAAATTAAAAATAAAGGTTTATTCAAACTTATTAAGATAATATATACTTACTTCATTTTAAAATAGTTGTAATATTTTGCTTCTCGAGTATCAATTTGACTAATTTTTAACATAAATTAGATTAAATTAAATTAATATTTTAAAAATTTAGATTTTCAAATGCTATGCGAAAAATACTATAAATTGTGATTTTCTCATATCTCAATATGGTCAAAAATATATATTTTAAAACATTGGTTAAAGTTTATATCATAACTCTCGAAAAAGAAATTGTAGACAGGTATTTTGAGAATGAAGTATATATGTTGTATCCACTATGAACCGGTTTGGATAAGATTAAAAAAATAAATTAAAAGATAAAAAATAATTAAAAATTAATTTAACCAGCTTTTAATTCTATCCAAACGAGTTCTATATAATTCCATCATTATTTAATTGCATATTATTTGCAATGAAGCAGTAATTTTTTTTTTTGCTGCAGCTGCTCGAGTTCAGATCATTTTACAATACACTTTTAAAAATTTGACATCACAAACAAACTCTTTCACGATAATCTCTTTAAATGGGATTTTGTTCAAATTATTCACCAACTAAATAACCTCTCCTCTAATCAATAGCACAAGATATTCCCAACTACTATGTAAAGGTAGAGTGAAAGAGAATAGATAAGTACAGAATGGGTTAAACTAATTAATTAGTACTAATTAATCTTTTTATTCAAAATATTTAAGGAATATTTTTTCAACCAAAACACGATTAATCAACTTTCAACATGAAACTTTTAGCGAATCCATATTGTATTGAAAAGGATAATTGGAATTATACGTACAAATATAGGAGTCATTACCAAATTATCGCAAATACTCCAAATTAATAATCAAATTTCCAAAGAAAAATGGGAGAAATTAAATAGATTTTCTCCCTCTTTTATATACCTATCTTCAGAATCGTCAGTTTCGCACTTTTAAACAAAATATTAAAAGTATGAAATTTAATAAAAGAAAATGATAAAGAAAATATTACTACAATTTTATCCTTTTTTAACAATAATTAGTAATTTTTCTTGCACCGCTTTAATTAAAAAGATGAACTAATTAAATGCTTATTCTGAAATAAACTTATTGTAATGTATAATTAAGTACAAAGATTTTAAAGCTTTATTAACTCACTATGAATAGTATATTGAATGACTTTGGTTGTAAATTGTAATTAACAATGTCATTAAAACCGGCGGCCATAATTTACGAGTTTTGACAAGTCTATGTGGTGAATATTTCATTTGTCTGAAAGATATGTCTAGTCCTATCAATAAGTATGTTTTTGTTTTAGGGATAATTACACCAGATGATCATTCGATCATTTATTTTATCAAAAAAATACTCATCATTTGGTTTATTAAAAAAAAAAAAAAAAGACTCAAATATGTCATTGAACTTTGAGAAAAGAATCATCTATGTCATTTGTTTAAAGTTTGACTCATTCATGTCGTTGTCACTATAAAAAAGGCTCATTCATGCCATTTTTTTAACAGTCTAGTTTGGTGGTTCCTCGCAAAACTATTTTGTACACGTGGTCTACAATAATTCGTCCAAAAAAAAATTTAAGGGAAAAGACTCAAATATTTCATTGAACTATTAGAAATGCCTCATTTATGTCATTCGTTAAAATTTTAGCTCATTCGTGCCATCACCGTTATGAAACTAGCTCATCCATGCAATTACTTTTTGACGATGGATTTTCAAAAACAGCTTTGTCACGTGGCCTTTTATTAGAGGTACACATCATTAATTGTAATGCCCCGAGAATACACCCCGAACGCCACACGGTGCTTACAGCCCCGAAGGACCACAAGCTAACCCATGAGCTGGTACCGGCTGTGAGCACTGAATAAATCGATAATAAAAGGTACACATGTGCGGAAAACAAAGCTGGATACGCCATAAGGTTTAAACATTTAAAACATCTCTGGAACAATAAGCCTAGAAAACAATTGTTTGAAAACAATATTGTAAAAACTGTCAATAACAACTGATAACTGACTAATTGTCTGAAAGTGTCTGGCTGATTGTGGAGTTGAGGGGACGAGTCCCCAACTAACTCCGACTGACTACTGAATTGAAATACTGAAATAAACATAATCGGCCCTCGAAATATCAAGGACTCACCACTGCTACTGATGCTGATACGCTGGAATATCTAAGTGCAGTTGAGAACCTGAGCGTCCGAACCTATGATATGAGACATCATAACGCAAAAAATGAGTATGCGATCAGTACTTTGAATGTATTAGTATGCTAAATGGGGTTAGGCTGATATGCATGGGCTCAAGTGCATGAATAATAACTGACTGAATGTATAACATGAGGTAACTGATGTTTAGTGTGCGTGAAAATCGTAAAATCTGAGAATGCATGACCAAACATATAACATAATACTGAAGTAGTTTGTAAATCGGAATACTAAAATATTGATACTGAATAACTGGTAACTGTATGCCATGGTCAAGCAAACCTGAAACTGAACTCTGAACTGAATACTGAATTGAGACTGTGAGAGGTATCATTTAACCGACATGCCCCATTATGAGCTAATTGGGGGTATCATCTAACCGACATGCCCCATTATGAACTAATTGGAGTCCAACCTGTAATCCCAGTTGTAAGGGTCTCAGTACCATGCTACGGTTACTAACACATGGCTACATGGATCGACTAAAGTGTTGTTCCAGAGGACTAAGGGTTACCCTCAAGTAGCAGATCCCTCATGAGATATTTGTCAACCCTCAACTACCAGATTAACATCTCAACCTACACTGGCTACGTAGTTTTGAAACACAAGGATTGCTACTAAGGGTCACACCCTCTACTGATAGGTGATCCCCCAGTTATGTCGGTGCTAAATCTTACTCCCAACTGAAAGACACTAGATACTGGCTTGAACTATGTTTTATTATTTATGATAACTGACTGAACTGGTAATGCTCATAACTATTCTGAAATCATTCTGTAGATACTGAAAACTAGGTAAGCAACTAACTTTCGGATATTCAAAACCCAGGACTCGATAACAATCACAACAAGATCACACTAAAACTTTGAGGACGTGATGTGTAATCATTTATTCAAAACTCTTTCTTTTGGGCATTTCATTAAACACTTGCAATTCATGGCTTATGCATGGGAATAGTTTTAACATATAAAGATAGCATGATTTCAACACTAAAATTACCAATTAAGGCTTAAATCGACGAACAACCACCATTCAAAACGTTTAGGGTTTAACAACAATAACGATTTCATGTAAACATGATATAAAATCGAGATTCATGGGAATTCATGGGTAAAATTTATATTAACATGTAAAATCATAACTTTAAACTTTAAATTGGGTTTTTGGACTTCAAGGGTGAAAAAGGCCTATGGATGAACATCTAACATACCTTAATTAACGAATTCTTGGAGGTTCTTGGTGGATTTCTTGAGAATTAATCTTGGAGTTTGAAGGGGCTAGGGTTTGTTCTTGAGAAAGGATGATTCCAATCTGAGGAAAAATGTAAATTATGAGGCAAAAATGTTGTTTTGGGACCTAAATCCCGTGTTTTGGCTAAATTAAAGTGAGGGAAAATGACTCAAGTACCCCTCTAGACCCGGAATTGATTTAACTCGAACTAGGCCCCGACACGTTTGGTGACGCATCGCGTTGCTCATACGATGCGATAAGTAACGCGCCGTGTTGCTGTCTATCAACACGGTACCCAATGCAATGCAACCATATCATGTTTGTTCACTATTTTGGCCATCCAAACATGTCTCAAACGTCATCTGAAAAATATAAAACTCACCCAAGATGAACTATCGACAACCCTGATCATGAATTAACTTAAAAATTAATTTTTCGGGATCGGAAAGATCGAGAATAAAATCATCAAAGTATACATTATGAGCTGAATTGAACTAGGAAGAGTACAGGGCATTACAATATTTTTCCCTTGGGAATATTCGTCCTCGAATGAGACTGGTTAAGTTGAGATTGTCACACCCCTATTTTTATCGCTCCAACCCCGCTCTTTTGACATTGACCGCTCCATCAAAATATAATTTCCACCTATAAATATCATCTTGAACTTCTTCCTCAATTGAATTAATCTCTTCATCAGGAAAGTAAGTTCAAAAGGCTCATAATCATCGTCGACTGGGTTTTTGCCAAATAATCGGCCAATGCTTGTAATTTCATAGCGGCACGAGTTACATACACAATGTCGAACTCTGTAAGTAAAATCTGCCACTTTTCCAATCTGCCTATGGGCATAGGTTTTTGAAAAATATACTTCAAAGAATCCATTCGAGGTATGAGGTATGTTATGTAGGACGAAAGATAATGCTTCAGTTTATAAGAAATTCAAGTTTGGGCGCAACATGTCTTTTCTAAAAGAGTATATTTTACCTCATAATTTGTGACCTTCTTGCTCAAATAATAGATTGCTTGTTTTTTTTTGCTTGTGATATCATGTTGTCATAAACACAACTAAAAGAGTTGTTCATCACTGAAAGATCTAGAAATAAAGGCCTATCGGGTTCTGGTGGGACCAATACTGGAGGATTTGCTAAATATTCTTTAATCTTATTCAATGATTCTTAACATTCGTCTGTCCATTTGATAGCAACATTTTTCAGAAACTTAAATATCGGTTCACATGTAGTGCTGAGCTGAACGATGAACCTACTTATATAATTTAACCTCCCCAAAAAACTCATGATTTCGGTTTTATTTTTTGGAGGCGGCAATTCTCTAATGATTTTTACCTTGGAGGGATCCAATTCAATGCCTCTGCGACTAAATATGAAACCCAAGAGTTTTCCAGATGGAACTCCAAATGCACATTGACTGGATTGAGCTTGAGATTATACTTTTGCAACCTTTCAAAGAATATTCTTAAATCACGTACATGATCGACTTATGTTTTGGACTTAATAATGACATCATCAACATATACTTCTACTTCTTTATGCATCATGTCATGAAAGATAGTAGTCATAGCTCTCATGTACGTATCTCCCGCATTCTTTAAACCAAATGGCATGACCCTATAGCAATAAGTACCCCATGGGATGGTGAAAGCAGTATTTTCTGCGTCTGTTTTATCCATCAAGATCTGGTGATATCCGGCATAGCAATTCATAAAAGATTGAATCTCATGTTTAGCACAATTATTAACAAAGATATGGATATTGGGTAGCGGAAAGTTATCTTTAGGGCTTGATTTGTTCAAGTCCCTATAATCAAGACAAACTCTAATTTTACCATCTTTCTTTGGTAAAGGCACCACATTTGCCAATCATGTGGTGTACTGAGCAACCCTGATCACATTTGCATTCAATTGCTTTATGTTTTGCTCTTTGATTTTATCACTCACGCAGGTTTTAAAATTTCTTTTCTTTTACTGGATCGACAGAAAATTAAGGTATATGGGGAGTTTTTGGACTACCAAATCAATGCTTAGACCCCACATATCATCATAAGACCAAGCAATAACATCTTTATACTCAAACAAAATTTGAATAATAACATTTTTGATATTTTGATCCACATGAATACTTATCTTTATTTCTCTAATTTCCTTAGAGTTCTCAAATTTATCGCCCCAGTGTCGTTTAAATTGGGTTTGGCTTATCCTCAAATTGATCCAATCTTTTTTTTACTTCCATATCAACTTTATCTTCATCATATTCATCTACTGCTTGATTTATTAATTTGATATTAGACAACTTTTTAGGATCTAGATGTGAACTTTGCATGCATGCTATGTTATTAAATCCAGTATTAACGTAACTGAAACAAAATTAAAAAAAAAAGTAAATAAAACTAAAAGAGGAAAGAAAAGATAAATTTTTACTAGGAAACCATAATTTTATTTCATTGAATTAAAAAGGATAGGAGGGTTAACAACAAAGTAAAGCAACTAAACTAAGTGGATTACAACCCTGAGAATAATACAAAATACAAGAGAAAGAAAAACGAAACAACAAAATAAACTACAAACACTCCTTCCTTGTATGCCCAGTTGGTGAGCTTGTGTAACACCCCGTACTTAATTACGTGCATTAGCCATGGTTATACGTGTTGGAGTATATGTATTGATCATAAGTTAGGTATATATGAGTTTAAGTACGAGTATTGATTATTTTGAGATGGTTTCAAGTGTGTAGTTTGATTATATGTGTATAGGAATCGTCTTTATTTATACCGGAATTTGCTCGTCGAATTTCTATACGAAGTTTATCGAGTTAGCTTTCCAACGATATAAAGATTTCTGAAAACAGATGAGTATCGAATATAAGCGAGCATGTTCGAAACTTGAAAACGGTGGACGCAATGAACAGTAAATGTGCAGAAATTTTCTGCACATAAAAGTACTGCAGCCAAACAGATTTTTGGGTCGACTTTAAACGATCATAACTCCTTATACAAAATGAACTGTGTGAGATGCTATATATCGATGAGAAGCCCCGAGAGTCTTATTTCTAATGCAATTGGTTTCACCCAAATCCATTATTGGAGCAAAGAGTTATGGTCAATTTACTTTAGCCTATCAAAACAGTCCACCATGGACAGATTCAGATTTACTTAAATTTTAAGGGCAATATGGTCATTTTCCATCACCTCATGGACGAAAATTGGTCATTATATACATATACTTAGCCTAATATCCATCGTTTATCATCCAAGTTATTGAAGAATAAGAAACCCTAGCCTAATTTCAACTCCAATTATCTTGTGATTCAACCGTAGAAAATCCAAATTGATTCTGTAGTTGTGTTCACCGTCTCGAGGGCTTCGAGAAGCACCCCTTCTTTGTGCCAACAGGACTTCGAAATCAAAAGGGCCATTTTATGGTAAGGATGTAAATTATGTTGGTGTTATTTATATGGATATGTATATATATGCATGTGAGCATAAGAAGTATGTTATTTGATTGTTGTTGAAAGATGATTGGAAGTGATGTTGGATTATTCTTGTGCATGATTGGATTATGTTGAATTATGAAGGGATTTGGTGTGATGATATGGTATTGAAATGATGATTATGTATATATATACACATAAACCTATTGTTCAAGTTAGTTTTTGGAATGCTTTGCAAATATTGGTTGTATGGAATTATGGAAGAGAATTGTGGTGTTGGGTCGATAATACTAGATGCCAAACATTTCATTGTAGATAAGTGATTTGTAAAGGCGGGAAGTTGTGTTGAATTGGTATCCGAATCTACAACGAGGTATGTAAAGCATACTCTAACAATGTTCTTTGGCATGAAAACACCAATGTTCCATCAAGTAAGATTCCTAGGTTGTCCAAAAACATGTATTGTTCTACGTTACCAACGAAGTTGTTTCCATTCTATAAAGTGTCAAAATGTTTCATTGATATACCAAAAGGCTCCTATTTCATTGTTGTGATATTGATGATTCTGAAACACATTATTGATGTACCAATGAGTCTTTATTACATCGTTATTGTATAGAAGGTCTATTACTTGGTTCCTATTGATGTATCATTGTTCCAAAGGTACTATATTGGCATGAACACTAATGTAATAATCTCAAAAGCTTTTGAACTAAGTTATTGGAAAGATCTCTTATGTGTGTTACTTGATATACGTGTGGGTGGTAGCTCAGGGGCTTAAGCCTAGCATGGGCCGATCCCGATACTTGATATGATTACAGTTGATATATACTGGGGGCAGCCTAATGGTCACAGTACGGTACAGTATTGATTATTGTTAGGTGGTTGGAGGTTCGGGAGGAGGAGGTAATGGCGAATGATAATTGTAAAGAATGAAATGAATGAATGTATACCGTTCCACAAATGTGTTTGAATTCAAGAACCCAATTCAGATTAATGATAATGTACATGATCCTAAAAGTGTTTATGAAGTGTGGCTCACTTCTATTATGATTTATTCACTTGCGACTGATTTTCTTGATCCCCCATATCACATATGATTATTTACAGCTTTACATACTCAGTACATATTTCGTACTGACGTCCCTCACGGGAGACCTGCATTTCATGCTGCAGGCACATGTGCTTCAGCTCATTCACAGCATAGATAGGAGCCAGGTCATACAGATATTGTTGGTGAGCTCCAGTTTGCTTCGGAGCTTTCCGAGTCGGTTCCTTATGTTTTGTTATTGTACAGGAGTCATGTGTGGGCGGGGGTTTGTCCCGACCCTAGTTATGTCATGTATATCCTAGAGGCTTTGTAGACATAAGGAAGGGTAAAGTCATGGAAGTTTATATAGTGATGTTATATTTGCATATGTGGTGGCCCCGACGGCCACGTATTATATATATATATATATATTTGTGCATGTTGTGCTGATACAGGTAATTAGACCCTTCTATATGCAACGAAGTGCTGTCCAAATTTTTGGTGACATGTAAGTGAAAGTACAGGTATTTGAACGGGTTCTCTCGGGCCTTCTCGGCTTCGGGTGCCAGTCCGGCCCGATGGGATTTTGGGGCGTGACAGCTAGACATTTGGTCTGATGAACCGCACATCTGCATGGCTAGGACCTTCACCCATCTGACCCATCTGAACCATGTTTACTTCATAGAACATTTCCTTGAGACTTTGACATATTTTATCCATATCCTTATTAGAAGATGGGTCTTGATTCTCTTCTTTTTGAGCTTTCATAAAAGATTGGCTAATGTGTGGAACCGGATCTGGAAATTTCCAAGCCTTCTTTTTCTGCTCTTTCGCCTATTTTCTATCTGTTGCAGTTAGTTTGAAGCCTAAGTCATAGGTGTTCTGGATATCACATGGGATATACATGGTTTATAATTCCTTGCTACGACACACCTAATCTTTTTCAAGGTTTATAACAATTTTGTTACATTTGGTTAGCCACCATGATTAAAGTAGAAGAGAGATAGGGCCTCGAAATCGGCATGCCTTCCACAAATTGATCAACTGTCATAATTTCAAAGGTCTGATAAATGAAAGATTCACAACCCCTTTTGGCTTCAATACAAGGTACAAAAGGATCTCGATGTATGGGAAGGTCATCCTCTCTGTGAATAATGATTTCCTGATTGTCGTGTTTAAACTTAACCATTTGGTGCAAAGTAGAAGGTACGGCTCTAGTCATATGGATCCATGGTCTTCCTAAAAGTAGGTTATAGAAAGTATCCATGTCTATCACCTGAAAGGTGATCACAAACTCAACTGGTCCAATCATCAAAGTAATATCAATCTCACTAAGTTTTCCTTTCTCACCAAACCTCTTTACTCCCTTCATAGGAGAGATCTTCAAGTAAACTAAATTGACAATCTCAAACTCAAGGTCTCTCCTCCTTACATCGGCATAGGATTTCTGTCAGCTTTGCGTTGTCTTAAGCCTTTTGCTGAATAACTGAACTTTCTTTAAAGCATCAAACAACCAGACCAGGCCCTACCAACACGGTCTCACCTATCTCAAACCAACCAATTGGAGATCTACATCTTCTCCTATAAAGGGCCTCAAATGGAGCTATCTGAATACTGTAATGATAGCAGTTATTATACGTAAATTCAATCAAAGGCAAGTGATCATCCTAACTATCCTTAAAGTCGATGATACATGTTCTCAACATATCCTATAGGGTTTGAATAGTCCTCTCTGACTGACCATCTATCTGAGTGTGAAAGGCTGTACTGAGACAAACTTAGGTACCAATACCCTTTTGAAAAGCTTTTCAAAAGTGAGAGACAAATTGAGTTCCTCTAGCCAAAGTGATAGATAATGGAACACCATACAACTAAACCAACTCTCTGATATAGATCTTTGCATAGTCTTCAGTTGAATAAGAAGTGTGGACTGGTAGGAAATGGGCTGATTTGGTCATCCTGTCCACAATGACCCAAATCAAATCATGTTGACGACGAGTACGAGGCAAACCCGTCACAAAATCCATGTTCACTTCCTCCCACTTCCAAGTGGGAATACTGATCCCCTATATAGAACTAATAGGCTTTTGGTGTTCAATATTAACCTATTGACAAGTAGGGCACTTAGCTACAAACTTTGCAATGTCCCTCTTCATCCTACTGCACTAATAGATTTCTTGCAAATCGCGGTACATCTTAGTGGCCCTTGGATGAATAGAGTAATGTGCATCATGCGCTTTAGCAAGGATCCGTTGCCTTAGGTCATCTACATATGGCACACATAGTCTACCTAGCAACGCAACACACCTTCTCCCACTTAGGAGAAAACCTCTACTTTCTGATCTCTGATTGACTCTTTCAACTTAACCAAGCTAGGATCCCTATCATGTTTTTCTTTCACCTCGACTAACAAAGAAAATTCCAAACTATTCTGAACCCACACACTACCCTCAGCTTAATCAACCAAACAGACACCTAGTCTGGCAAGCTGATGAACTTCTTGAACTAGCTTCTTTTTGTCATTCTCAACGTGAGCAACACTACCCATAGAAAATCTACTAAGGGCATCTACCACTACATTAGCCTAGCCCAGGTGATACAGAACACTCATGTTGTAATCTTTCAATAATTCTAACCATCTCCTCTAACGAAGATTCAAATCAATCTACAAAAACACATACTGCAAGTTTTTGTGATTCGTGAACACATCAACATGCACCCCATACAAATAGTCTCTCCAAATCTTTAAGGCAAACACAACAGCTGCTAGCTCAAGGTCATGGGTAAGGTAATTCTTCTCATGAGGCTTAAGCTGTCTAGGGGCATAGGCTATGACCTTACCTCTCTGCATCAGAACACAACCCAAACCAACTTTAGAAGAATCATAGTAAACAGCAAACCCATCTGAACCATCTGGCAAGGTAAAAAATAGAGCTAAGGTGAGTCAAGTCTTCAACTCCTGAAAAATCTTTCCACAAGAATGTGACTATAGAAACTTGACTTTGTTTTGAGTTAATCTTGACATGGGGATGCAATAGACGAAAACCATTCAACAAACCATCGGTAATAGCCAACCAAACCCAAGACACTCCTAATACCAGAGGGAGAGATGGGTCTGGGCTAGTTTCTTACTGCTTCAATCTTTTGAAGGCCAACTCTAATGCCATCACTAAAAATAATATGACTAAGAAAAGCTACCGATCTTAGCCAAAATTTTAAGTTACTAAATGGCAAACAACTGATGTGCTCTAAGAGTCTGTAGTACAATTCTAAGGTGGTTGCATGATCATTTTCATCACGGGAATAGACTAGAATATCATCGATGAAGACTTTGACGAACATGTCCAAGTACTGCTTGAACACTTTGTTCATCAAGTCCATTAAAGTTGTTGGGGCATTTGTAAGGCCGAAAGACATGACAAAGAATTTGAAGTGTCCATACCGAGTTCTGAAAGTTGTTTTCAGAATGTCACATTCTCTGACTTTGAGCTGATGATAGCCCGATCTGAGGTCTATCTTATAGAAATAACTGGCACCCTAAATTTGATTGAAAAAGTCATCAATTTTTGGGATGGATACTTATTCTTGATGGTGACTTTGTTTAACTGACGGTAATGGATACACATACGAAGAGAACCATCTTTTTATCACACGAAAAGGACTGGAGCGCCTCATGGGGAAACACTGGGACTGATGAATTCCTTATCTAAGAGATCTTTCAATTGTTCTTTTAACTCTCTAAGCTCAACTAGAGCCATTCTGTAGGGCAGAATAAAGATAGGTTGGGTATCAGGAAGAAGGTCTATTCTGAAGTCAACTTCCCTTTTGGGAGGGACTCTAGAAAGATCTTCTGGGAACACATCTAGTTACTCCCTCACTACTTAAACTGACTCGAGATTGAAAGTCTCAAAACTAGAGTCTTTGACTCGAACAAGATGGTAGACATACCTCATGGATATTATTTTTCTCGCTTTAAGGTACAAAATAAGCTGACTCCTAAGTGCTGAAGTACTACCCCTCCATTCAAGGATTGATTCATTTAAAAACTGAAAATGAATAGCTTTTTTTCTATAATCAACTAAAACATAGCATGAGTGGAGCCAATCCATGCCGAGAATGACATCAAAATCAGTCTATAAGATCAACTGAAGTAACTTTCTGAGATATTATGAGCTGACAGTTCATGTATACCTACTTGGCTACAATAAAAACACCTACTGGAGTGCACACTGAAAAAGGTTCTGCTAAAATTTCAAAACTGACACCAAAATTAAACCTCTATATAGGGAGTTACAAAATAAATAGAAGCTCCGGGGTCTAACAAAGCATAAGCATGTAAGTAAAAGACCTACAATATACCAGTAACCATATCAGAGGAATTTTCCTGATCCTATCTGGACTGAAGTACGTACAATTTATTTGGGCGCTGACCACTGGTAGAACTGGAAGCAACACCCTACTGAGTCGGGCGAACAGATGGAATAGGGGGACGACTGGACTAACCCATCTGACCACTCCATGGGCAATCCTTGACCCTGTGGCCTAGCTTGCTACACCAAAAACATACATCACTTCTAGCTCTATACACACCCTGATAGTTTCTACCATATTTCTGGTAAAGAGGATTTATGTGATCACTGTTCATACTTCCTTAGGGCTTAGGGCCTGGTGCCCTATCCTGATTATCATTTTTAAACTTCAGTGTTGGTGCACTAGCTAAAGATTTCTGATAGAATTAAGGATGGTTACCACCCTCTGACCTCGACTGAGCAAAACTAAAGCTACCTGTTCTAGCCCTCTTATTCCCTCTCCCTCTTTCTTTAAACTTCTGCTCCTGAACATGGACCATCAACCTGGACAAGTCTATCTCTTTAATCAACATTGCGACCTACACTCTTTGACCATGCTATTACCTACACCAGAGATGAACTTACTCATCCTAGACCTGTCATCAGACACCACATTGGGAGGGTACTTGGCTACCTGAATAAACTTAAGTGAATACTCCTTCACACACATGTTCCCCTGGCTCAAATTGATAAAATCGTGCACCTTAGATTTCCTTAAATCCAAGGGAAAGAACATAACTAAAAAGGCCATCGCAAATTCTTCCCATTTAATAGGCCCTGCATTTGTACCTTTATCTCCCTTCTACTACTTATACCAAGTGTGAGTTACATCCTACAACTGGTAAGCACCCAACTCTGCACTCTCACTAGATATCAAACCTATAATGTCAGTTACCTTCTGAACCATGTCAAGGAACTCCTGCGCGTCCTCATCAGGATTGGATCCCGAAAACAGAGGGTTCATTCGGGTGAAGTCCCAAATCTTAGCTGCAGCAGTATTAGCCACTGGAATGGATAGAACAACAGCCTACTGGTTATTCTGGGCTGCTACTGAGTGAGCTAAGGTAGTGAACGCAGCTCTGAATTCAACATGAGAGGCATGCTCGTTCAGGGGATATTCCAGAACTAGCGAAGGTGCGGACTGATTCCCATTTCTCATTTCATTATTCTTTCTGGGAGGCATGTTCAGTAAACGAATAGAAGATTGAATTAGAAACAGAGTTTAAATTGATCTCATTCTCAATCGTATGACATGAATACTGAAAGAAGGAAATTTTTTCCTAAAATGTCTTATAGCTTCTTCTCCATAAGTGTGGCTCGCTTTACACCCATGCATAAGACTCTACTCAATGAGGCTTTCAAACTCCCTAAGACACCATTAAACCTTAGGCTCTGATACCAAGTTTGTAATACCCTAAGAATACACCCCAGATGCCATACGGTGCTTACAGTCCTAAAGGGCCACAAGCTAACCCATGAGCTGGTACCTGCTGTGAGCAGTGAATAAACTGATAATAAAAGGTACAAATGTTTGAAAAATAAATTTGTATATGCCATAAGGTTTAAACATTTAACACATCTCTAGAATAATAAGCCTGGAAAATAATTGTCTAAAAATAATACTGTAAAGACTGTCAAAAATAACTAATAACTGACTAATTGTCTGAAAGTGTACGAAAGACTCTAACTGGCCGACTGTGGAGTCTATGGGACACGTACCCAACTAGATTCGACTGACTATTAAATTGAAATACTGAAATAAACATAATCATCCCTCAAAATATGAGGACTCACCACTGCTACTGCTACTGATGCGCTGGAATGTCTAAGTGCACTTAGGGACCTAAGCGTCCAAACCTATGATATGAGACATAATAGCACAAAAAATAAGTATACGATCAATACTTTGAATGTACTGGTATGCTAAATAAGGTTAGGTTGATATACATGGGCTCATGTGCATGAATAATAACCGACTAAATGTATAGCATGAGATAACTGATGTTTAGTATACATGAAAACCATAAAATCTGAGAATACATAACCAAACATATAACATAATACTGAAGTAGTTTGTAAACTAAAATACTAAAATACTTATATTGAATAACTGATAACTGTATGCCATGGTCAATAAAACCTGAAACTAAACTCTGAACTGAATACTGAACTGAGACTGTGGGAGGTATCATCTAACTGATATGCCCCATAATGAGCTAATTGGGGTCCAACCTGTAATTCCAGTTAGAAGGGAGTCAGTACCGTGCCATGGGTACTAACACATGGCTGCGTGGATCTACTAAAGTATTATCCCGAAGGACTAAGAGTTACCCTCAACGGGCAGGTGCCCTCATGAGATATGTGTCAACCCTCAACTTATAGATTAACATCTCAACCTACGCTGGCTACATAGTTCTGAAATGCAAAGATTGCTTCTATGGGTCATACCCTCTACTGGCAGGTGGGCCCCCATCCTTGGGTTTCTCGGTGCTAAATCCTACTCCAAACTGAAAGACACTAGATACTGGCCTAAACTATGTTTTACTGTTTATAATAACTGACTGAACTGGTAATGCTCATAACTATTCTGAAATCAATCTGTAGATACTGAAAACTAGGTAAGTAGCTAAGTTTCGGGTATTCAAACCCCAGGACTCAATATCGATCACAACACGATCACACTAAAACTTTGAGGACATAATATGTAAGCATTTATTCAAAACTCCTTCGTTTGGGCATTTCATCAAACACTTGTAATTCATGGTTTAAGCATGGAAATAGTTTTAACATATAATGATAGCATGATTTCAATACTAAAATAACCAATTAAGGCTAAAATCGACGAACAAGCACCATTCAAAATGTATAGGGTTGAACAACAATAACGATTTCATGTAAACATGATATAAAATCTAGATTCATGGGAATTCATAGGTAAAATTCATATTAACATGTAAAAATCATAACTTTAAACTTGAAATTGGGTTCTTGGACTCCATGGGTGAAAAGGGCCCATGGATGAGCATCTAACATAAGTTAATTGACGAATTATTTGAGGTTCTTGGTGGATTTCTTGAGAATTGACCTTGGAGCTTGAAGGGGCTAGGGTTTGTTCTTAAGAAATAATGATTCCAATTTGAGGGAAATATGAATTATGAGGCAAAAATGTTGTTTTGGGACCTAAATCCCATGTTTTGGCTGAATTAAAGTGAGGGGAAATGACTCAAGTACACCTCTGGACCCGAAATTGATTGAACTCGAACTGGACCCCGACGCGTTTGGCAATGCGCCACATCGCATCACTCATACGATGCGATAAGTAATGCACCGCATTGCTGCCTGCCAATATGGTACCCAATGCGACGCGGACATATCGCATTGGTCCACTATTTTGGCCATCCAAACATGTATCAAACATCGTCCAAAAAACCCAAAACTCACCTGAGATAAACTTTCGACAACCCTAATCATGAATTAACTTAGAAACTAACTTTTTTGGATCGAGAAGGTTGAGAATAAAATCATCAAATTTTAGAGGTAAAAAATGAGACTAAGTCTCTAACACTTAGCTAATTTTTCAATTCTTAGGCCTCTTATGTATTCATTATGAGATGAATTGGACTAGGAAGAGTACAGGGCATTACAATATCTTTCTCTTGGAAACATTCGTCCTTGAATGAGACTGGTTAAGCATAGATTACTGAGGAACTGAGATATATACTAACACGCACAACTGAAAACATAATTGCATGATTGAATCTAAAACATGATGAATGACTAAACTAATTCGTAAATGTATGCAATGACATGAAGACAATCATATGGTTGTAACTGAGACTCGAAAAGAAATATTCTGAGAAAGACTGTTACCTTAGGCTGAATCTGAGTTTGCGGAGAAAAGATGAGGGTCCTTTATTCGCATGTCTGCTTCTATTTCCCAAGTGGCTCCCTCAACGGAGTGGTTTCACCAAAGAACTTTGACTAAGGTAACTTCTTTGTTCCTTAGTCTGCGAATCTGATGATCAAGGATCTCTACGGGAATTTTCTCGTAAGAGAGACTGTTCTGAATATCTATGCTTTCTAAGAGGACTGTAAAAACTGGGTCACCAATACACTTCTTTAGAAAAGAGACGTGAACTACTGGGTGCACTGATGCTAAGTCTGCAGGCAACTCAATCTCATAGGCTACTTTTCCATAGCGGCTCAGAATTCTTTAAGGGCCAACATACCGGTGTCTAAGTTTTCCTTTCTTACCAAACCTTTTTATTCCTTTTATGGGAGAGATATTCAAGTAAACTAAATTGACAGTATCAAACTCCAGGTCTCTCCTCCTTACATCGGCATAGGATTTCTGTCGGCTTTGCACTGTCTTAAGCCTCTCCCTGATTAACTAAACTTTTTTGAAAGCATTAAACAACCAGATCAGGCCCTACCAATGCGGTCTCACCTATCTTAAACCAACCAATTGGAGACCTATATCTCCTCCCATATAGGGACTCAAACGAAGCCATCTGAATACTGGAAAGATAGTTGTTACTATGCACGAATTCAATCAAAGGCAAGTGATCATCCCAACTACCCTTAAAGTCGATGACACATGTTCTCAACATATTCTTTAGGGTCTGAATGGTCCTCTCTGACTGATAATCTATTTGAGGGTGAAAGGCTATACTGACACAAACTTGGTTACCAAGACCCTTCTGAAAAGCTTTCCAAAAGTGATAGGTAAACTGTGTTCCTCTATCCGAAATGATAGATAACGAAACACAATGCAACCTAACCAACTCTTTCAGATAAAGCTTAGCATAGTAGTTGGCTGAATAAGAAGTGTGGACTAGTAGGAAATAGGCTGATTTGGTCATCCTATCCCTAATGACCCAAATTGAATCATGCTGATGACGAGTACGAGGCAAACCCGTCATAAAGACCATGTTCCCTTTCTCTCACTTCTAAGTAGGAATAATGATATCTTGCATAGAACCACTAGGCTTTTGGTGTTTAATCTTAACCTGTTGATAAGTAAGGCACTTAGCTACAAACTCTGCAATGTCCCTCTTCATCCCACTTCACTAATAGATTTCTTGCAAATCGCGGTACATCTTAGTGTCCCCTGGATGAATAGAGTAATGTGCACCATGCGCTTCAGCAAGCATTTGTTTCCTCAGGTCATCTACACATGGCACACATAGTCTACCTTGATAATGCAGCACACTATCTCCCCCTTGGGAGGAAACCTCTACTTTCTAATCTCTGATTGACTCTTTCAACTTAACCAAGCTAGGATCCCTATCTTTATTTTCTTTTACCTCGGCCACCAAAGAAGATTCTGAACTATTTTTCACCCACACACTACCCTCAACTGAATCAACCGAACGAACACCTAATCTGGCAAGCTGATGAACTTCCTGAACCATCTTCTTTTACCATTCTCTACATGAGCAACACTACCCATAGACAATCTACTGAGGGCATCTACCACTATATTGGCCTTGCTCGGATGATACGGAATACTCATTTCATAATTTTTCAAAAATTCTAATCATCTCCTTTGACGAAGATTCAAATCCTTCTGCGAAAACACATACTGAAAGTTTTTATGATCCGTGAACACATCAACATACACCCTTTACAAATAGTGTCTCTAAATCTTTAGGGCAAACACAACGGCTACTAGCTTAAGGTCATGGGTAGGGTAATGCTTCTCATGGGGCTTAAGCTGTTTAGAGGAATAGGCTAGGACCTTACCTCTCTGCATCATAACACAACCCAAACCAACTCTAGAAGCATCACAGTAAACAACAAACCCATCTGAACCATCTTGCAAGGTCAAAACTGAAGCTGAGGTAAGTCGAGTCTTCAAATCCTGAAAACTCTTCTCACAATAATCTGACCACTGAAACTTGACTTTCTTCTGAGTCAATATATACATGGGGGATTCAATAGACGAAAACCCTTACATAAACCATCGGTAATAGCCATCCAAACCCAAAAAACTCCTGATATCTAAGAAAGAGATGGGTCTGGGCCAGTTTCTCACTGCTTGGGTCATTTGAGGGTCAACTCTATGCCATCACCGAAAATAATATGACCAAGTAAAGCTATCGATCTTAGCCAAAATTCATACTTACTGAATTTGGCGAACAATGGATGTGCTCTAAGAGTCTGCAGTACAATTCTGAGGTGGTCTGCATGATCATTTTCATCAAGAGAATAGACCAGAATATCATTGATAAAGACTATGACGAACATGTCCAAGTACTACTTCTGTTCATCAAGTTCATGAAAGATGTTGGGGCATTTTAAAGGCCGAAAGACATGACTAGGAATTCAAAATGACCATACCGAGTTCTGAAAGCTATTTTCTGGATATCACATTCTCTGACTCTGATCTGATGATATCCCCATCTGAGGTCTATCTTCGAGAAATAACTGGCACCCTAAAGTTGGTCAAACAAGTCATCAATTTTATGGAGTAGATACTTATTCTTGATGGTGACTTTATTCAACTGATGATAATCGATGCACATATGAAGAGAAACATCTTTCTTTTTCACGAAAAGGACTGGAGTGCACCATAGGGAAACACTTGGCCTGATGAATCCCTTATCTAAGGGATCTTTCAACTATTCTTTTAACTTCTTAAGCTCAACTGGAGCCATTCTGTAAGGCAAAATAGAGATAGGATGGGTATCTGAAAGAAGGTCTATTCGAAGTCAACTTCTCTTTTGGGAGGGACTCCGAGAAGATCTTCTAGGAACACATCTAGATATTCCCTCACTACCAAAACTAACTCGAGACTGGAAGTCTCTAAACTAGATTTTTTGATTCGAACAAGATGGTAGACACACCTCTTGGATATCATTTTTCTCGCTCTAAGGTACGAAAAAAGTTGTCACCTAAGTGCTAAAGTACTACCCCTCCATTCAAGGACTGGTTCATTCAGAAATTGAAAATGAAAAGCTCTATTTTTACAATCAACAGAAGCATAGCATGAGTGAATCCAATCCATGCCAAAAATGACATCAAAATTTGTCCACATGATCAACTGAAGTAACTTTTTGAGATATTGTGATCATACAGTTCATGTACACTTGACTGTCTACAATATAGACACCTACTAGAGTGGACACTGAGAAGGGTTCGGCTAAAGTCTCAAAACTGACACCAAAATTAACCATTATATAGGGGTTACAAAAGAAATAGAAGCTCCGAGGGTCAAACAAAGCATAAACATATAAGTGAAAGACCTACAATGTACCAGTAACCACATCAGGAGAATTTTTATAATCCTATCGATACTGAAATTCAAATAATCTATTTGGGCGCTGACTACTGGTGACACTGGAAGTGGCACCCTGTTGAGTCAGGCGACCGGATAAAACTGGGGGATGACTAGACTGACCCTGCTGACCACTCTGTGGGCAATCCCTGACCCTGTGGCCTGGATTGCCACACCCAAAGCATACATCACCGCCAACTCTACATACACCCGGATGGTTTCTATCGCATTTTAGGTAAACAGGATTTATGCGACCACTGTTCACACTTTCCTGGTGCTTAGGGCCTGGTGCCCTATCCCGATTATCATTTCTGAACTTCGATGCTGGCGCACTAGATGAAGATAGAGCTGGGGCTAAAGATTTATGATGAAATTCTGACCTCGGCAGAGCGAAACTGAAGCTACCTGTTCTAACCATCTTATTTTTCCTCTCACTTTCCTTAAACTTCTGCTCCTCAATCTGTTGAGCATGGACCATCAACCTAGAAAAGTCTATATCTTTAATCTACATCACGGTCCTATACTCTTGACCACACTAGTAGCTACACCAGAGATAAACTTACTCATCATAGACCTGTTATTAGACACCACATTGGGAGCATACCTGACTAACTGAATAAACTTAAGAGAATACTCATTCACACTCATGTTCCCCTACCTTAAATTGATAAAATCCTACACCTTAGATTTCCTTAACTCTAAGGGAAAGAACCTATCCAAATAGGTCATCGCAAACTCTTTCCATTCAACAAGCCCAATATCTGTCCCTCTTTCCCTCTTCCACTGCTTATACTAGGTGTGAGCAACATCCTGCAACTGGTAAGCACCCAACTCTAAACTCTCACTAGAAGTCACACCTATAATGTCAATTATCTTCTGAACCATGTCAAGGAACTCCTGCGCATCCTCATCAGGATTGGATCCCAAAAACAAAGGAGGGTTCATTTGGGTAAAGTCCTGAATCCTAGCTGTAGCAGTATTAGACACTGGAATGGATAGAACAACAACCTATTGGTTATTCTAGGATGCTACTGAGTAAGCTAAGGTAGTGAATGCAACTCTAAATTCAGTATGAGAGACATGCTCGTTCAGGAGATCTTCTTAAATGGGTGGAGGTGTGGGCTGATTCTCATTTCTCCTTCCGTTATTCTTTCTGGTAAGCATTTTCTATAAATGGAAAGAAGATTGAATTAGAAAAAGATTTTAAATTGAGTTCATGCTCAAACGCACGACATAAATACTGAAAGAATGAAAGTTTTCCCAAAACTTCTTATAGCCTTTTGTGAATAAATGTGGCGCTTTTCATACCCATGCACAAGACTCTACTCAATGCGGCTTTCGGACTCCCTAGGACACCTTTAAAACTTAGGCTCTGATACCAAGTTTGTAATGCCTCGAGAATACACTTCGAATGCCACATAGTGCTTACAGCCCTAAAGGACTATAAGATAACCCATGAGCTGGTACCTGCTGTGAGCACTGAATAAACCGATAATAAAAGGTAAACATGTGTGGAAAACAAAGTTGGATACGCCATAAGGTTTAAACATTTAAAATATCTCTGGAATAACAAGCCTTGAAAACAATTATCTGAAAATAATACTGTAAAGACTGTCAATAACAACCAATAATTGACTAACTGTCTGATAGTGTCTGAAAGTCCCTAACTGACGACCGTGGAGTTGATAGAACAAATCCCCAACTAACTTTGACTGAGTATTGAATGAAAATACTGAAATAAATATAATCGACCCTAGAAATATGAGGACTCACTACTGCCACTGCTGCTGAGGCGCTGGAATGTCTGAGTGCAGTTGGGGACCTAAGCATCCGAACCTATGATATAAGATATCATAGCGTAAGAAATGAGTATGGGGTCAGTACTTTGAATCTAATGGTATGCTAAATAAGGTTAGGTTGATATGCATGGGCTCATGTACATGAATAATAACTGACTGAATATACAACATGAGATAACTGATGTTTAGTATGCGTGAAAATCATAAAATCTAAGAATGCATGACAATCATATAGCATAATACTAAAGTAGTTTGTAAACTAAAATACTGATACTGAATAACTGATAACTGTATGTCATGGTTAAGCAAATCTGAAATTAAACTCTAAACTGAATACTAAACTAACTATGGGAGGTATAATCTAACCGACATGCCCCATTATAAGCTAATTGGGGTCCAACCTGTAACTCCAGTTGGAAGGGTCTCAATACCATGCCAGAGGTACCAGCATATGGCTGCGTAGATCCACTAAAGTATTGTCCCGAAGGACTAAGGGTTACCCTCAACTGGTAGGTACCCTCATGAGATATGTGTCAACCCTCAATTGGTAGGTTAATATTTCAACCTACATTGGCTACATAATTCTGGAATGCAAAGATTTCTACTAAGGGTCATACCCTCTACTGGCAGGTGAGCTCCCATCCCTGGGTTCGCTCGGTGCTAAATCCTACTCCCAACTAAAAGACACTAGATACTGGCCTGAACTATGTTTTACCGTTTATGATAACTGACTGAACTGGTAATGCTCTTAACTATTCTGAAATTATTATGTAGATACTGAAAAATAGGTAAGCAGTTAAGTTTCGGGTATTCAACCCCCCAAAACTCAATAACGATCACAATAAGATCACACTAAAACTTTGAGGACATGATGTGTAAGCATTTATTCAAAACTCCTTCGTTTGGGCATTTCATCAAACACTTGCAATTCATGGTTTAAGCATGGGAATAGTTTTCACATGTAAATATAGCATGATTTCAACACTAAAATCACCAATTAAGGCTTAAATCGACAAACAAACACCATTCAAAACGTGTAGGGATTAACAACAACAACGATTGCATGTAAACATGATATAAAATTGAGATTCATGGAATTTATGGGTAAAATTTATATTAACATGTAAAAATCATAACTTTAAACTTGAAATTGGGTTCTTGGACTCCATGGGTGAAAAGGGCCCATGAATGAACACCTAACATACCTTAATTGACGAATTCTTGGAGGTTCTTGGTGGATTTCTTGAGAATTGACCTTGGAGCTTGAAAGGGATAGGGTTTGTTCTTGAGAGAGAATGATTCCAATTTGAGGGAAAATATGAATTATAAGCAAAAATGTTGTTTTGGGACCTAAATCCCGTATTTTGGCTGAATTAAAGTGAGGGGAAATGACTTAAGCACCCCTCTGGATCCAAAATTGATTTAACTCAACTTGGGCCCCGACGTGTTTGGCAACGTGTCGCGTCTCTCATACAATGCGATAAGCGATGCACCGCATTACTGCCTGCCAATGCAGTACCCAACGCGATGCGGCCATATTGCATTGGTTCACTATTTTAGCCATCCAAACATGTCTCAAGCGTTGTCCGAAAAACTCGAGATGAACTATCAACAACCCTGATCGTGAATTAACTTAGAAACTAACTTTTCAGGGTCGGGCAGGTTGAGAATAAAATCATCAAAGCTTAGAGTTCAAAAATGAGACTAAGTCTCCAACACTAAGCTAAATTTTCAGGTCTTAGGCCTCTCATGTATACATTATGAGTTGAATTGAACTGGAAAGAGTACGGGGCATTACATTAATTAAAATAAATCAATATTGATTTCAAAATATCTTAGACCCGTTAAAAAGAATCAATCCATTTAACATAACCTGACCCACACCAATTAAAGTATTTTTTCTACAACAACAACTATTTTTCCGATTAGAAAAAATAGTGATTAGTGTATATCCTTTGGCTGTTTCTTGCTGAATCTAAATTATTATAAATTTTATGCTTAACAGAAACCTCAAATGTTCTATCGTACAATAATTTTTTTTATCCTGCAGTAACTGATTAGTTGTAATTTCAGTGACTCTAATATATACTCCAAATTTGCTAGAAAAGAAGTCAATGAACGATTAGGGCAAGCGAGAAAAAGAGGCATACTAATAGAACTTCTCCGTTCTCCCATCACGAATTAGGGGAGTATACATTGTTGAAAAATTATTTTCAAATAACAGCTTAAAATAATTTCGTTATCCCAATTATTCCACCATTTATATAGGATAACTTATTTTATCACTATGATATAAATGGTGGGACAAATAATTCCTATACTATCAAATTTCACATATTGTGAAATTAATATAGATTTATTTTAATTAATGACATAGACCTCTAATAAAATACCATATGACAAAACTATTTTTGAAAATTCATTGTTAAAAAGTTATCGCATAGGTGAGTTGATTTTATGATGGCTAAGACACGAATGAGTCGAAGTTTTAACTAATGACATAAATAAGTCATTTCTGATAGTTAAGGGCATATTTGAGTCTTTTCTCTTATTTTAATTAATGATATAAACCTCTAATAAAAGGCCACATGGCAAAACTATTTTTGAAAACTCATCATTAAAAAGTAATGATACGAAAAAACTGATTTTATAACGACAATAGTATGAATGAATCAAATTTTTAATTGATGGCATAAATAAACTATTTCTAATAGTTTAATAGCATATTTGAGCCTTTTCTCAAAAAAAAAAAATATCAATTTCTCTTTTTTTTCACATCTTCTTCCTCAGACGGAACAATTAACCTCCCTTTTCGTCTTCCAACTCACTCACCCATCAAAGAAGTCTAACTCCATCAAATCTCACTAACTAGCAACCCACGATCTTCCATCTCCGATAAGCTCCGACATGAACCTCTGACAGGTTGCAAGAGGTGTTTCATAACTACTTAGTACTGTTGAATTGGACCTCCGACACGTTGGTCTATGGCCCTGTCAATCTTTTCATAAAAAATACTTATGAAGGTAATTAAAAATAGGATAAATTTTTCAAGTAATAGTTGTTACAAGAATTTGATAACTACTTAGTACTATTGAGCTAATTAATCCCCTATTGAAAGAAAGATTCCGACCATCATGACCACAGGATTGCATGGATCTACTTTGAATTTAAAGGAATTTTGATTCAAGATCTTTCTTAAGAGAATACAAAGTTTCTCTCTCATAAGTTACCAGTTTATTCATTCTTCTTTATTGAAGGCGGGGTGGGAGTTGGAGTTGGGGTTGGGGTAGGTTGTATAAATGGGGTCGGGGTGAGTTTGATTGGTTGTATAAACAATGTATATAGATGTATATACATTTGTCAACATACTTATTCATCAATTATATATATTAGTTTAGGTGTACGTGTTTTGTGTCTGTACCTCACTTTAATGGGTTCAGATATTACACTAAATAAGATATTTGTTTAAATAATAAAGATGAATATAATAATTAAATTTAATATTTTTTAAGTATGTAAAGATGAAGAATTTATTTATTAAAACTAACTTTTACCAAAAATGTTTTAAAAGTCGATTGACATTCATCTACCATCTTTAAATTGTAATAAAACAATATACTAATTGAGAATTAAAATAATATAATTAAATCTAATCTTTATACACAAAAAAATTTTCAAAGTCGTCCGACACTCATCTAACATCTGTAAATAAAAAAAAAGTAATACGATAATAGAGATATCAAAATAATACAACTAAACCTAACTTTTACATAAAAATTTCTCAAAACCGATCAACATTTATCTATCATCTATAAATTACAACAAAATCATACGATAAATGTGATATCAAAACAATACAATTAAACTTTAATTTTACACACAAAAAATTCTCAAAGCCGATTGAGATTCATCTACGAACTATAAACTACCACAAAATAACAAATTAATATAGATATTACGATAATACAATTAAACCTAACTTTTACCTAAATAAAATTTTCAAAGCCGCCCCACTTTCATCTAACATCTGTAAATTAAAATAAAACAATAAGATAATTAATATTTATAGAGTATTTCCTTAATAGAGTCCTATTTTAGGAGTATTTTTCTAATTGAATAGTAGAAAGGAAAATATCAATTAATTCTTCTACCATATATTTTAGGAAATCTAGTAGAAAGAAAAATATTAATTAATTCTCCTACCATATATTTTAGGAGTCTCATATATTTTAGGAAGTCTAGTAATATAATAAAAATAATTAAATAATAAATTAATCTTATTTTAAGAGTATTTTTCTAATTGAACAGTAGAAAGAAAAATATTAATTAATTTTCTTATCATATATTTTAGCAAGTCTAGTTAATATAATAAAAAATAAATAAATAATAAATTTAAAAAAATAGTGAAAAAACAGTTTTGTCTAAAGAAAAGTCTTTTAATGAAGGACAAAAAGTTTAAATCACTTTTCTAAGGGTCTTCACACTTTTAATATTATATATATATATATATATATATATAAACTTTCATACAATATTGATATAAGTTTATACAATATTGATACATAATAATACACTACATAACTATTTATGTGATATCGATATATTACATATACACTTTATAACTATTTGTATATCATATATACATATTTATGCACCATTTATATAATATCGATACATGAAAAGAATTATACGAAAAAAAGTATGAAAAATTGATTTTTTTTCAAATAAAGAAGAACACAGCCAAAAAAACAAAAAATATGCTTTTAAAAAATTACTCCTACAAAAAAACAGAAAGGAAGAAATGTCATTTTAAGTATACTGGCTATTTTAAGTAATTAACAAAATCTTGACGATTTTTTTTTGTATAAAAATAATTTTTTCTCGTTGTTGTTATGTATTTTACAATCATTTGTTTGCACAAATTTCATTCATTTACCGTTCTCATCCTTGTTGATCCTTATCAACTACCATCATTATTGTTCATTATTATCGATATCACCATTCTCAATCACAATCGCTATTGCTTGCAATCATTACAAGGCATTTTCACCGTTACTTTATAACCATTTACAATCATCATTGCCGTCACAATAAAAATCACTAATATATATCACCAATCACCATCATCCTTCACTACTACTATAATTAATTATCACTCCCATCCACTATATATAACTTCTACCATAACTACTAACTACCACCCACAATAACATCGTCAATCAACACTGGTAATCATATATTTTAGGAAGTCTAGTAATATAATAAAAATAATTAAATAATAAATTAATCTTATTTTAAGAGTATTTTTCTAATTGAACAGTAGAAAGAAAAATATTAATTAATTTTCTTATCATATATTTTAGCAAGTCTAGTTAATATAATAAAAAATAAATAAATAATAAATTTAAAAAAATAGTGAAAAAACAGTTTTGTCTAAAGAAAAGTCTTTTAATGAAGGACAAAAAGTTTAAATCACTTTTCTAAGGGTCTTCACACTTTTAATATTATATATATATATATATATATATAAACTTTCATACAATATTGATATAAGTTTATACAATATTGATACATAATAATACACTACATAACTATTTATGTGATATCGATATATTACATATACACTTTATAACTATTTGTATATCATATATACATATTTATGCACCATTTATATAATATCGATACATGAAAAGAATTATACGAAAAAAAGTATGAAAAATTGATTTTTTTTCAAATAAAGAAGAACACAGCCAAAAAAACAAAAAATATGCTTTTAAAAAATTACTCCTACAAAAAAACAGAAAGGAAGAAATGTCATTTTAAGTATACTGGCTATTTTAAGTAATTAACAAAATCTTGACGATTTTTTTTTGTATAAAAATAATTTTTTCTCGTTGTTGTTATGTATTTTACAATCATTTGTTTGCACAAATTTCATTCATTTACCGTTCTCATCCTTGTTGATCCTTATCAACTACCATCATTATTGTTCATTATTATCGATATCACCATTCTCAATCACAATCGCTATTGCTTGCAATCATTACAAGGCATTTTCACCGTTACTTTATAACCATTTACAATCATCATTGCCGTCACAATAAAAATCACTAATATATATCACCAATCACCATCATCCTTCACTACTACTATAATTAATTATCACTCCCATCCACTATATATAACTTCTACCATAACTACTAACTACCACCCACAATAACATCGTCAATCAACACTGGTAATCATCACCGCCATCCTTATCACCTCTACCATCATATAATTTTTAAAAATATTTTCTTTCATATGTTATTAGATTTTAATATTTTATTAAATTTTATACTTATTATTTTTTATATAAAGATAAATTTTATATATTCCTATGTTGAAAAGTAAATAATTATGATTGTTTAACATTCAAATCTTAATACAATATCTTAATATTCAAATTTTTTTTTTTTTTGATACATGATTTATACAGTTTGGACGCTTCTCGCTAGACGAGTGCATCCAAATTTAAAGTCCTTTCATATTCTTAAACCATTTCCTTATCAACTGCTGAAAGATAAAAATTAGATTTTTCAAATGAGATTGTGTCCCACAAATATGCATGCAAGAAAGATACTGTTTGTTCTACAAATATCCAGTTTAGAAAGATGCTATTTTGTTGCCCGCATCACTATTTATTTTCAAACAATCGGACACCAGTTAGAACTTCTACTATGAAAATGTATGAGTCTTAATATTGACAAGTACAAGTTGTGGTTAGAAAATTTATTGTTTAAACATTTAAAATTTAATGCACATCTTAATATTCATAATTTTATATGTATGTTATTATGATTCAAATTTCTTAATCTTAATAAAAATAGATGAACTATAAATGAGTCTTAATAAATCTGAATGATTTCGGCTTATAATAGTATCTTCAAATATTAATATGTCAGTTATTCAACGATTCTACAAAGTAATGATATTTCATCATTATTTTATTCACTTTCATTCTTTCACTACTATCCGTCATATGTCATTATCAACTATCATTATCATTGTTCATTGCAACTAATCATTATCAACTACTAAGATTCACCAACCACACCAACATCAATATCAATCACAACAGTCAAATATCATTATTACTAATCACTATTAGCAATCATTATCACTAAGTAACATTGTCGCGATAACCATCAATCAGTACTCACTATCACTATCATCAGTCATCGCATTGTATATTATCGATCACTATTATCAGTAACTACCACCATTAGCATCCTATCAGTACCATTCATTTTAATTATTAGTTCCACCATCAATTATTATAATCTAAATATCGTTAATCACTACTATCAACTGCTCTCGCTATAATTAGTTATTACATAACCATCATTATCAACCACCCTTATTCAACATGCAATACCTTAAAACCTTTGCCAAGTATTGTGTACGGCATTGCCTGGAGTTTAATATCATGACTATAGGCACTTTAAACTTATTTACAAGGCGTTGTGCATAAATGTAATACCTTATACTTTTCTTAGTTCAGTTCAGCTCCTAGTGCTTGCATAAGAGGCTAAAACCTTGAAAATTTAGTTATGTATTGAGGACTTAGCCATTTTTAAGACCTTCTAACTTTGAAGAATTTAAGTTGACCTTCCGGACTCCGAGACAATGGTTCCTGAGTTGATTCATGATCAGGGGAGTTAGGAATAACGTCTCAAAAATATTTTGGATTTTTAGACTAGGTTTAGATTTTTTTGGGTTGGAATTCCAGTAGCTCACTGTGATTTCATCACGTTGCGATGAGTATAGCGCCAAGAGTTTCACCGCAACGCAGTGGAGTGTGAAAAGGAAATTGTCAATTTTCAGTGACTCATCGAGATTACACCGCATCGCGGTGGAGTGTGAAAAGGAAATTGTCAATTTTCAGTAACTTACAACGATTGTACCGCGTCGCAGTGAGTATAGTGATGAGGAGATCACCGCATTGCGGTGAAGGTGTATTGTTATGTTCTTGATCCATAATTTGAATGCATGTGTCATGACCTTTATCCCAAGAGTGTGAAGTGCTTATTAGGTCAAGAGTGTTCATAGAAATCACTTAGAGCCAAGTTGAGCTAAGATCCTTTGATTCGTCCAATGTTTGGTGTTCGATTCTGCAAGGATCAACTTTAAAAGTGTATAAATTTTGGTGTATGTAGAATTTTTTAGCTCAAGACCACTAAATTGTAGATAATTGTGTTAGTTTTCCAACGATACCAATTTTGCCTTAATCCGATACCCGAGTAAAAAGTTATGACATTTTTCGTGTAAGACAGTAAGCCACCGTGATTACACCGCGTCGTGGTGGCCCTTCAAACGGCAATCCAAGTTATAAATTTTTGGTTTAAATGATGGAGGGGCAATGAGGTCTTTTCCCACCTCAACCCAGGACGTAAAAACACAATCTAAGGCTTCAATTTGGGTATTATTTGCCTTCATTCTTTAGATAGTAAGGTGTGGAGGTCGCGGATAAGGATAGAAGGATAGGTTGAGTGCGTGGGTTGTAGCTAGTAGTTAGAAGAGCCATGGTATAGCCAGGTTACTAATCCTAGGATTGTGTCCATAGGTAAGAGCTCCTAGTCAGGAGGGTTTGGGTGTGAAGGGTGTCTCTGGTCTGTGAGTGTTTGTTACTACTAGGTGGGTGTCATTTTTTGGATGCCCTATTTCTTATCTCTTATTGCGCATTGCACTTGGTTACCTTATCTCATACTACTTTGATTTATATTTATGTCTTAATCTTTTTTATGTGATACCATCCATCTTGCTTCATGTTTCATTATGTTTTTGTTTATTATTCTTTATCTTGAGCCGGGGGTCTATCGAAAATAGCCTCTCTACTTCTTTGGAGGTAGCGATATGGACTGCGTACACTTTATCCTCCCCAGACCCCACTTTATCGAACTACACTGGGTTTGTTGTTGTTGTTATTGTCCTCATTCTCTATTTTTTCCCTCAAGAACAAACCCTAATCAATCCCCTTAAGAATTATCAATTTCATCTTCTTCTCTTCAATAAAAAAATCAAGAATTTAGGGTTCCTAATCTAAGAACTTCAAGAATGTTTTCAAGATCATCTCCAAAGGGTTCAAAGTCAAGCTATTATATCAAATCAATCATAATAAGGTATGTGGGGTTATGAACAAGGATACTCTTTCATCCGTGTACCCAAAACTAGCTTTTGGTTTCAAATTTGCATGATTTTACATGAATTTAATTTTGGGTACATACCCATTTATTGCTATTAGAAGATTATAATGTTTTAAGTATTTCTGGTGTTGAATTGCATGTCTACTTTCGTAAATTCATGCGTGTGACTATATTTTCCATATTTTGAGTTGAATTATGAATATTTACATTATCAAACATGAACATTATGTTGTTTTGACATGAATTTGAAGCATGGGTTATCAAGCCCTAGTTGAATATTGCTATTTCAAGAATGATTATGCTTTTAAGCATCTCATGATATATTTATAGACAACTTTGAATAAAGATTTGATCTTTTGATCTTTAGCTAAGATGTGGAATTCACTTTACAGCTTAAATTCAGTTTTGAATGAGCAGATGCACAGTTAGCTTTCAGTATGGAACATTATGACTTTTTAAAGTGGATTTTTCTATAGAATAAGCATATAGATTAAAGGGAGTAGTATTTAGCACCGAGCGAAAAGTGTGGGTTTAGCGCATCCTACTTTCTTAGAACTACGAGCCAACGTAGGTACAAATTCAGTATTTCCATTTCTATATGGATGACAGTTACAGATGTGATCACTTAACTCAGGTTATACTCCTTGAAAAGAGTATGACACCTCTCCCCAACGTGAGGTTTTCCCCTTAGGGGAATAAAACGTTGGACTCCATGATAGCTCATATGGTTTATGTTGGTTAGAAGAACCTCCCTAATAGAAAAGCTTTTACTAGAATTTCCTACAGACTAATAGAAAAAAATGTCAGATAATAGTTCAGTTTTTAGACTTGAAATGTGATGGCTCACCAGTTTTATATAGTATGTTCTATTGTTCATGATCTATGATTTTCAGTTTTCAGTTATTCCAGTCATGTGAATCATTACATACAACATGCATATTCTATGAAATTCGATAACATTGAGATATTACTTTTACTTATGCATTCACCTCCACATGCTCAGTACATTCCAAAAGTACTGATCCACAACGTCTATGTGCTACATTATTTAATAATGCAGGTACAAGTTGTAGTGTGCATATCAGAATCAGACAGTTGCAGCTTCCAGTCAGCAGGTGATGAGTCATTTTGATTCAAGGGCTCGAGTCAGTCAGAGTTTGTATAGTATTTTATTTTCTTCATTCAGTCGTATTGATCAGGGATAGCTGGGGGTCATGTCTCGGCTACCTATAATCAATACTAGTAGAGGTTTCATAATAACTCAGTAGAGTTGATGTATTGAATTTTTAGTTTTGTTTTATATAAACAGAGAGGGATGGCCTTGGCTCAGCGGTAAGCTTGCTTACCGTGGTGTGCCAGGGTCGGGGGTTCGAAACGCCCCTCCAGCAAAGCTGGGGTGAGGGCGCGTAGGTCAGGCCCGGAGTGGTCCCCCCCCTCCCCGACACCTACGGAGTAGGTATGAACCGGGTCGTCCCTTTTTTATATAAACAGAGTTACAATCATTTCAATATAGTTTTTCTTTATTAATCATATTAAGAAAAGATTTATCTTCCGCATTATTCTTTCAGACTTATGTATTTTATTCAGTTGCTCTTGAGCTATGTCAGTACAAGAGTTAGCTTGGAATTACTTATGGTCCTAAGCATCGTATGACGATCAGGGATAGTTTCGGGTCGTTACAATAAAAATTAAAAAATTAAGATACTTTAGGTTCATTATTGCCTTTTTAACTCTTCATTTAAGATCTTTCGAAAAATACTATAAAAATAATAAATCTACTAATCTCGTTATGTTTTCTATTAACATTAATATTAACCTTTTTATTTTTTCTCATAATTCTGCACACAAATTTACCTTTTTGTCCTTTATGTAATACAAATTTCCTCATACCAAAACATACATTTTTTCCATTTTTCCCTCACACTTCGCTTCTTTCTCCACCCCTAAATTCATCTCAACAATGTGCACCCAAATCACTCACAAAATTATGCAACCAAAGAATCAACACAAATTCTTTCAATAGTAAGAAATTTTATGGATTAATATCAAAGGTGATTGAGTATTTTTCAAGAGGAAAAAGAGCTCTTAAGGAGAGAATCATGTGCATGAATTTTTTAATTAATGATGTCGTTACTCATGTTGTTTGGATGGTTATTATATATTATCATTATGTATCATTTTATATTGTGTTGTATTGTAACAAACTTATAAAACGGAATTATGCTCATGACACCTCCATACCCCCTAAGGGCAACAACAATACCTGAAAAAACATAATGCTTGGGTGGAAAACCTGCCAAAAATGCCACAGATGGGAACTTGGTAACGAAAAAATTGTTCGTCTTTGGAGGGACAACTGGATTCTGAACTCCACATCCTTAGTGTCTGCCCTTAATGCCCCTTTAAGTACTGACGATAAAGCTATGACTGTTGCAGATATATACAATAATGGGAGGTGACTCTTAGAAAAAATAAGTTGTGATTGTCCCAAGGAAATTTCTAGAAAAATCATAACTATGGTCACCCCTTTAAACGATGATACCCCTGATGGACTGCGCTGGGGACATTGGAATAATGGGGTTTTCTCTACTAGGCCTGCTTATGTCTATATCGCCTCAGCAAACCAAACCAACATTCATATAAGAAAAAAATTTAGTTGGATATGGAAGCCTTCTTGCCCTAACACAATTAAAAACTTTATTTGGATTTGCTACCACAATAGGCTACCCACCAAATCTTACCTAAACCACATAGGCCTCAACGTCAACCTACACTGTAGCATATGCCAATGTGAGGAAACTACCAGCCACATTTTTGGGATAACAATAACCTTGGCTTCCTCTCAATGATCTCTCACCAACACCAAGAGGTTAGATTATTTTAGGAAAATGAAACATCTTCAAATAAAAAATCATCTAAGCTGGAGTCACGCTTTTCCTTTCTACCTATGGTGTATTTGGCTTAATAGAAACTCCAATCTGTTTAATGGTATGAATCTGGACATTCCTAATAACACTGCTTATGAATGCTCAGTAGAATACCTCTATCTAACTGGAAAGGATCATCCACAAGTAATAGTACTAGGTGTAAGGTGACGTGGACAACATCCTCTGTAGCCATTAAACTAAACATAGATGGATCATTCTACAATCATACTAAGATGGGAGGAGCTGGGGGAGTCTTCCGTAACTCCGCGGGGGACTGGATATTCGATTTTAGCGCCAACATTAATGTAAACTAAGCTTAAGAAGCTGAATCCATTTCCCTCTTACTACGCCTAAAAATGGCTCTTAAAAAAATACAACAATCTAACAATAGCCACTGATTGTAGCAAACTATCTATGGCTCTCACTGAAATCTACACAGAAGACTCTAACTTGATTGACTCTTGCAGGGATCTTCTCAAGCAGTTAGGGATGACGCTGGTCCACCATGAGGAGCGGATGGGAGTGTTGTTGCGGACATGCTAGCCAAGAAAGGCAGTAAGCTGGGAAGTAACTGCTTTTGGAAGGAATGGATAGTTCCACCTTTGTTTGTTTGTAAGCAGCTTGGAACAAACATGGAGGGAACTACTTTTGTAGGGCGTTGTTTTCCCATATCTATAATGTTTGTATTAATAGTAATAGGCCAAAACATTCTCCGGCTAGCACTGGGCCGTCTGTTATATACTACGATTCTACTTAGTAATAAATAAACTTTCGTGTTTTCACCCAAAAAAAAACTTCTAAGACTAAAAGATTACATGACAGAACTATTACAAAAGCGTGAGGGGAATGGATAACATAGAATTACCAAATAATAAACAAATTTACCTTTTTACTCTTTTTTCTAATATGAGTTTTCTCATATCGTACATGTGAAGTCTCATGTTCAAATTTCACGATAAAAAAATATTAGAATTTCATCTATTTGTCTTAATTTTAGCAAACGAAATAAAAAAGACAGATAATTCATAACATTAATCAGGTTGCATGTAAGCATATGGACACCATACTAAAAAAACCAACGTACTTATTACCCATTTGGCCATATATTTTTCAAGTAGTTTTTGAAAAAAAAAACTTTTGTCATTATTTGACAAATAATTCAAATTCTTAAATTCTAGACCATACTAGTATTTCAGCCAAATTTCAACTTTTGTAAACTTTTAAAGGTAAAATATGTTTCCAAAACTATGGCCAAACACATGATTAAATTTCATTTAAATCTTCACCCAAAAATGACTTCTCAAAAATCTTTGAGAATTTATGACCAAACGCTAGCTTAATATAATTTTGTAAAATAGTAGCTAACGAGGATAGAATGTGAGTAGATCACCTCTACTTCAAAGGTATATATATGTTATTTTTCGATAGACGCTCACATCAATCGATTCGATTTGATTTTGTGCATTATCGATTAGATTTATCGATTTTTGATCAATAAACACGCTATGTTTGAATAATTGATTTTTAATCTTTATCGGTTCAGTTTTCGATTCAGCCGACAAGAAAATACTCTACCAATTTTTCTTTACTTTCTCTTATTTCCAATTGTTCTACACTATCCTCATATATAAAGTCCGCACAAATTTTAAAAACTATGGCAACAACTATATACAATATAAAAGACAACAAAATATGTATATAGAATCTAAAAACACTATTATATAAGTGCGAATAAAAATAATTTTAATATAATTTTATTGGGTTATCGATTTAACCATTAACAAAAATCTTAAAATCAAAAATTAAATCAATAGTCCAAATTTTTTTTCTTTTTTTTACAAAATTATTAAGAATTCGTTAACCCAATAACCCATTATCGATAAACCAAAAATATATTTATCGTTTAATTTATGGATTAAATTAAGAGTGTCAAACGGGTCGGGCTGACCCGGCCCGGCCCTAACCGGCCCAACGTAGCAAACCGGCCCAGTTTGACCTGGCCCGGTAAGCCCGAGGGCTTTAGGGGTCCGGGTCCCGGTCCGGTTTTTTTTTAAAACTGGGCCCGGTTAACCCGGTCCAGGCCCGCCGGTTAACCGGCCCAGCCCAGCCCGGTAAGAAAAAAAAAATTAATTTTTGGGGCCAAACTAGCCGTTGGCCCAACGGCTATATTACCGTTTTTGGGTCCAAACGGCTAGTTTGGGCCCATTTAATTAAAAAAATATATATATATATATTTTTTAATCCCCAAAATAAATCTATAAATACCCTACAACTTCAAATCATTTCTCACACAATTTTTCACTCTCTCAAATCTCATTCTCTCTCAAATCTCAATTCTCAATTCTCAAATATTCAATATATTTAATTTCTTAAAGTGTTCACTTTAATTTTTTAATTTTTCGTTTACAAAGTACGAGCGGAAGTTTCTAAAGTCTCAAGCTTCGGATACTTCCAAAATTTGGTATTGTCGTTCCATCTCTTACGTTTAATTTTTATTTATTGTATTAATTGTTTAATATTTAATTTTATTATATTTGTGTATTTTGAATATTTTTAGTTTAATTTAATTTATATTATGGATAAATTAAAAAACCTCGCTGCTAAAGGTGTTAAAAAATTTTGTCCCGGAAGCGGTAGTGGTAGTAAAAAGCGAATTATTAGCGGTAGAGGTAGTTCAAGTAATAGATATACCCGTGTGACTTCGCCTCCGGTACCGCTTGGTACACCTTTTGAGGAAGAAATAGGTGTAGGTGCTCACGATATGGATTATGTAGAATTTCAGGAAAATTACGGTATAGAAGAAGAAAATGAAGTAGATGCAGTTAATGTAGACGAAGATGATGAAAATATTGCTGAAACACCCGCAGTAGGAGATGCTAACGTTAGATCTGAATCAGTTAATCTCCCTTCCAGTCCTCCCAGTGCCCCAAAACCCCGTAAAAGAACTAGTATTGCATGACAATTTTTTGAACGTATATCAGATATTGAGGTGCAGTGCAATATTTGTCAACAAATATATAAGCATAGAAGTGGCGGTAAGCAAGGGGGTACGGGTACGTTAATGAGACATATAGCTGAAGATCACAAAAGAGAGTTAAATATTGCAAAAGGTGGTGGGGATGTTGGTGGGTCAACGCAAACTAGAATGGACCCAACAACCGGTCAAGTAGCGCAAAAGTATAATAAATTGAGGGACAGGGAAGAAATAGCTAAAATGGTAGCTTTTATTCGTTATATACAAGCAATTTATAATCCTATGTTTAATGGTATTCCTAGAACTACTTGTCGGTTTGATATTTTTAGACTCTATTCACAATATTGTTTTTATTTATCAACATTGTTAAAAAATATTCAATGTAGATTGTCCCTAACTTCTGATCTTGGTCGTGCTGTGAATAAAAATGATTATTTAACCGTTACTTGTCATTGGATGGATAGTAATTTCATAATGCAAAAACGTATTCTTGCTTTTTTATATGATGAAGATCGTAAACATACTGGACAATTTATTGCTGATTCTATTATTAAAATTGCCGGATATTATGGTATAGAAAATAAAATTTTATGTATTGCTTTTGATAATGCTTCTAACAATAAGACTGCTATAACAAAAATAAAATCTACGCTATCTCCGCCCTTTCCTGAAATTTTTCATATTAAGTGTGCATGTCATATATATAATTTAATTGTAAAAGATGATCTTGACTTTTTTGAGCTTTATATTGAAAAAATTCGTCTTGCCGTTGGTTTTATTCAAGGAAATAATCGTAGATCGAGAATTAAAGAATTTAAAGTTAAATGTCAAGAAAATGGACTTACACCGATTTTAATGCCTGAGGAAGTTGATACTAGATGGAATTCTACGTATGAATTTTTAAAAACTTGTTATAAATATAGAATTCCTATTACACTAGCTTTTAACCAACATTGTGGTTCATTTGCTGATTCTGCTGATTGCATGCTACATAATTCTGATTGGGTTGTAATTAATGATCTTGTTAAGTTTTTAGAAAAATTTTATGTAGCTACGATTGAATTTTCCGGTGCTTACTATCCTACTGTTTGTAATATTTTGGCATATATAGCCGATATTTCTGGTTTGCTCCAACAATATAAAAATAAAGAAGGTTATAAAGAAGCTGTTGGCGCTATGTTTATGAAATTTAAAAAATATTTCTTCCCGATTCCCCCTATTTACTTGGTTGGTGCTATGTTAAATCCGTGCATGAAATATAATCATATGTGTCACTTTAGTACTCTTATTTATGCTAACTTAGAAATAAATACTAACCATGAGTCTGAACAAGTACAGCCTGATTTGTGGACGGCTACGGCTGATGCAAAAGATTATATAGAAAAATTATATAATCACTATGCTGATTTATTTGATTCAGCCGTACCTACAAATATCAGTCCAGCTGTCGCTCCTCATCCTCCCGAGGAGCCATCATCTTCTAAAAGGCCGGCACATAGTGGTTTTCCTGATTCGTTTTATGATTTAACTTGTTGGAACAGTGTGGATGAGAGAGCTTACACATCAACTTATCGGGAAGAACTGAAATATTATCTGTGGACGCCACCAGAGGATCGCAGACGACGGATCAACACGCTGGATTGGTGGAGGAATAATGAATCACAATATCTTGTACTTTCAAGATTAGCCAGAGATATCTTGAATGTTCCAATGTCAACCGTTGCATCAGAGAGCTCCTTCAGTCAGGGACGACAGCAGCTTGGAGACAACCGACACTCATTGGGAAGCAACGCAATGAATGTTTTAGTTTGCCTGAGAGATTGAATTAGAGCAGAAAGAAGAAACCAAGGAATGGAACCAGAGCCCAACGACGACCTCAAACTTGAAGAAATTATGACTTCACGGGAGAACTCAGCAGAATCAAGTCCAATGCATGGTTTTGCCCCCGTTGACTTCGACTATCCTATGCAAGTTCCAATTAATATTAACATGAATGAGTTGAAAAAAATGATGCATAATTTATAAATTTTTCATTCATGTAAATTATAAATTTTGGATCATTTTGCAATCAATAAAATTCCACAAATTCATTCACTCCTTAGTCATTGTTTTTTTTTTTTTTTTTTATTTAACGATTTAAAATTTTAATATCTTCTATACAAGTGTATATTTAATGTATACATGTGTATATGTTTATATATCTTATATAAAAGTGTATATTAATGTATACATGTGTATATATGTTTTATAAATTAGTGTATATACATATTGTAGTGTATATATATATATATTATACTATTATAGTATATGTTTTATTTAAAGTAGTACGTATAGTCATATATAATTATATATTGAATGATACGTATATATGTGTAATTGTTTATACTTTATATATTTTTTTAAAAATATATATTGTATATTGGAGTGTATATAGTGTATATTCGAGTGTATATATAGTGTATATTTGATTTTTTATTTATTTTTTTGACAGGTTTGACCGGTTTTGACCGAGTTTGACCGAATTGGGTTAAGTGGGCCGGTTTCGGGTGTGTTTTAAATTTTTTACTGTACGGCCCGGCCCGGTTAAGGCCAAACCCGGCCCAGAACCCGGTAAGATTGAGAGGGCCGGTTTCGGGTTGACCCGGCCCGGCCCGGCCCGGCCCGTTAGACAGCCATAGATTAAATCAGTTGCAGCGGAGAAATTTAAAAATAAAATAAAAAATACCAGACATAAAAACACTTTTACATATATTCCCTTTTTCCTCTCACTTGCTTTCTTTCTCCAATCCAAGATTCATCTCAACTCAACAATGAGCACCCAAATCCTTCACAAACTGTGGCACCAAAGAATCAATACAACCCCTTTGAATAGCAAGAGATTTTATGGGTTAATACCAATGGTAATTGAACATTCTTCAAGAGGAGAAAGGGCATATGACATATTCTCAAGGCTCTTAAAGGAGAGAATTATATGTATTAATGGTCCAATTAATGATGCCACTTCTCATGTTGTTGTTGCTCAGCTTCTTTATCTTGAATCTGAAAACCCCTCTAAGCCTATTCACATGTACCTCAATTCTCCTGGTGGTGCTGTTACTGCTGGTTAGTGTTTTTTACAATTCTTAATTTTCTTGATTTGTTTTTTTTTTTCTGTTGTAAAATTTGTTTTTGTTTTGCCTGTGAATTTTGATTTTTTTGCTTTTATAGTGGAAATGAAATTGGGTTTTATGATGTGTTTGGTATGAACTACTCCCTCAGTGTGTCCTCAGTTTCTATTTTGGGATATTTAACAATACTTGTTCAGTTTATAAAATCAATAGATATTTTACATATTTCACCCATTGTACCTTAGCATTAAATACAATTTGTTATCTAATGCATTTTTTAAAATATTAAATTTATTATATTCAAAAGTTAATTATTACCCTATCTTAATCCTTGTGCCAATAGGAAAGTTAACATATAAAGATGGACGGAGAGAGTACAAAGAAGATGTTTTCTTGAAAAAAATGAGTGATTTTAGTGGTCAATGAAGCAGGATGAGAATCATGAATTTCTTTGGTTCAAATCGCATTACCTTGTTGCTGGTGGCAGGTGGTAAATATCCATAGGATTAGTTGAGGTGCATGCAAGTTGGCCCGGACACCACGGTTATAACCAAAAAGTGTTTTTTTTTTAATTGTTGCCGTTGTTGTAAATTTTGGTTTTCTTTTGCTTTTATAAGCGTTTAAGTTGTGGAAATGAAAGTGGGGTTTAGCTTAAACTTGGAAATGGGATTAGATATTCATTATTCAGTTTCAAGATTTGATTTTTATCTTGTTCTTGTTGGTTATCTTTGTGATTTTGTAGATTTTGGATGAGTTTTGCTCTTTGATAAGCTTTATGATTGTGGAAATGAAATTGGGATTTAGGGTGTGTTTGGTATAAAGAAAATGTTCTCTTGAAAATACAAGTGATTTTTTGCATCCAAGGGTGTGGCTTAGTGGTTAATGGAGCGGGGTGAGAATCAAGAGGTAGTAGGTTCAAATGTTGATACTTGTACACGTTGTTGGTGGGAGGTGGTAGGTATTTAGTGGAATTAGTCAAGGTGCGTGAAAGCTGGCTCGGACACCATGGTTATAAAAATGTAAATTTTTTTTGTAGACAAAGTTTGGAATGGGAGAAATGGGGGCTATTGGGGATGGGTGTTAGTGGAGGGTAAGGATGCGAGTAGAATGTCACTTGTGAACTTGTTCTCCCTACTCCCGCTAGGAAAGTCAAATTTTAGGAACCCTTTGCATTCTCAAATTTTGAGCAGAAATAAGAGATTTTATGGGTTAATACTAATGGTGATTGAACATTCTTCAAGAGGGGAAAGGGCATATGACATATTCTCAAGGCTTTTAAAGGAGAGACGTATGTATCAATGACCCAATTAATGATGCTACTTCTCATGTTGTTGTTGCTCGGCTTCTTTATCTTGAATCTGCGAACCTGTCAAAGCCTATTGACATGTACATCAATTCTCATGGTGCTGCTGTTACTGCTGATCGGTGTTTTCCAATTCATGATTTGTTTTTTTGTAAAGTTTGGTTTAGTTTTGCTTTTGGGGAGCTTTGTGATTTGTGGAAATGAAATTAGGTTGTAGCTTAAACTGAAAATGGGATTAAGAACCCGTTTGGATTAGCTTAAAATAAGTAGCTTTTAAGTAACAACCATGAAAAGCACTTTTCATGTGCTGGAGCTTATTCTAGATATAAGCATTACGTGTTTGGATGAAAGTGCTGAAACTGAAAATAAGCAGCTGATGTGTTTGGTAAAAAATGTTGATAAGCAATTTCTTTTGTTAAAATGACATAAATATCCTTAACTATGAAAGTTCGTAAAATTGATCCTTGCAAAATGTTTAATTCCAATTGATTATAATACAAGTTAATTTATATCTCTAGTTAGTTTATATTTCAAATTAAGTAGATAAAATTATTTCTAATAATTTCATATTGTTTATTGAAAACATTGTATGTAACTGAAAAATAGCAAAAAAAAAAAAAATGATTTTCACTGCAAAGTAAAATTACTAATTACAACAAGAATACAAAGACTTGTCAATCTTTTTTGTCACAAGAAAATTTAAATCAAAGTGACATTCACCGTGATGGAAGAGGAACCTAATCTGCTTCCTCCCACTTCCACCCACAGACCTTTTGAAATAATATTTAATATTTTTTTTAATTAATATAATCTTTGAATAATAAAATTTGAATAACAAAATGAACTAATCAATCATAACATTACAAAGTGCAAAGGAAAAAAAAACATAAACTATGAATTTGATTTTTAATCAATCAAACTCAAAGTAGTTTTTAAGCGAAAAGCAATAAGTTGGGGTAGACCAACTTATAGCTTTTGGCTTATTTTAGCTTAAAAGCACTTATTTTTAAGCACTTTTGTATGTTTGCCAAACACCCAAATAAGTCAAAAAATGCTTTTAAGCTGGTTTGACCAGCTTTTAAGCCCAAGCAAACACTCGTTATACAATCTCAAGATTTGATTTTTATCTGTTTTTATTGGTTGTCTTTGGGATAAGACAATAGGATGCAGTTTTGTAAAGTTTTAGGTGGCGTCTGGGGAAATAATCTTTATACAGAGAAGTGAAATGAAATTGGGATTTAGCTTACAACAACAAGAACAACATACCCAGTGTATTCCTACAAAGTGGGGTTTGGGGAGGGTAGAGTTTACGCAGTCCATACGACTAACTACCTCAGATGAAGTAGAGAGGTTGTTTCCAATAGACCCTCGGCTCAGGACAAACACCAGTATAACAAACAAAAAACATAAAAACACACAACGATATGATACAAGAAACAAGACACCCATAGATTTAATACTGTAAAAAACTATCTATCTGAAATCACCAACACCACCAACCAACCACAAATAAAAAACTACAAGACACATGCGTAACATTATGACTACAGGCACAACTACACCCTTACCCTAATCCACGTCCTCCACACTTTCCTATCAAGGGTCATGTCCGCCGTAAGCTGCAATTGCTTCATGTCAGGCCTAATCACCTCCCTCCAATATTTCTTCGGCCTACCTTTACCTCACATGAAACCATCCATATCTAGCCTCTCACACCTCCGTATAGGATCATTCGGGCACCTCATCATCACATGCCCGAACCATCTCAACCTCACTTCCTGCATTTTGTCTTCCACCTTCAACATCCACATGAAATTGGGATTTAGCTTAATTTACTGAAAATCAGATAGCATATTCATTATTCAGTCTTAAGATTTGATTTTTATCATGTTGTTGTTGGTAGTCTTTGGGATAAAACAATTGAATGTAGCTTTCTAGAGTTTTAGTTTTTGCATCTTCTCAGAAGCAAGTAGTCTTTACAAAGAGAAGGGAAATGAAATTGGGATTTAACTTAAATTGGAAATAAGATGAGATATTCATTATTCAATCTCAAGATTTGACATTTTTAATCTTTTGTTGGTGGTCTTTCGGATAAAACGATTGACTGTAGTTTTGTAGGGTATTAGTTCTTGCATCTCCTCAGCGGCAAATAATCTTGCGGAGAGAAGTCAAATGAAATGTGAGTTTAACTTAAACTTAAAATGTGATTAGATATTTGTTATTCAATCTCATGATTTGATTTTTACTTTTTGTTGGTGGTGTTTGGGATAAAACAAATGCCTGTAAATTAGTTGAGTGTTAGTTTTTGCATCTCTCAGAGGCAAGTAATCTTTACTGAGAAAAGTTAAACGAAATTGGGATTTAGCTTAAGCTGGAAATGAGATTAGATATTCATTTGTCAATCTCAAGATTTGATTTTTATCTTCTTGTAGGTTGTCTTTTCAATAATAAAATTTGAATGTTTGTGGAGTCTTAGTTTTTGAATCTCCTCAGAGTCAAATAATCTTTAGAGAGAAGTGAAGTTAAATCGGGTATTAAGCTTAAACTGGAAATGAGATAACATATTCATCAGTCAATTTTAAGATTTGTTTTTTATCTTGTTGTTGGGCGTCGTTGGGATAAAACAATTAACTGTAGTTTTGTAGAGTGTTAGTTTTTGCATCTCCTCAGAGGCAAGTAGTCTTTACAGAGAGAAGTTAAACGAAATTTGGATTTAGCTTAAGCTGGAAATGAGATTAGATGATCATTATTCAATCTCAAGATTTGATGTTTATCGTGTTGTTGGTTGTCTTCGGGACAAAACCAAATGAATGTAGTTTACTAGAGTCCTAGTTCTTATCTCCTCGGAGGAAAATAATCTTTGTAGAGATAAGCACAACGATGATGAGTCCCACATGGGTGGTGGGATGGGGACTTGGTCTCCTTATATGGTCCTTGACGGTCATCCTCATGAGCTACTGTTAGGTTTATCAAAATGTAGTTGTTGTACTTACATTAGGTCCAAGGTCACTAGTTATTTTATATGTATTGTAGGGAAAAGTCTTGAATTCTTGGAAACTCCTAATTTGCCTTAAATAATGAGATTATTTAGTTGGAATAAAATGGTGCCTATATTGAACAAAATGGATGGGGAGGATTCATATTTTTGACTCCACGTAATTTGGCATAGAGGTGTAGTTTTCTTTATATCAATCATCATGAAGAAAAGGGGAGAATGGTGTAAAGAAATAAATATTGGGTCTATCTCAATCTCAAAAGCTAGCTCGTGAGGGGAGAATTGCCGAAGACCATATATGGAGACCACTCATCCCATTAATCACCAACGTGAGACTCTTCAATACCTAACATCTGGAGGGTGGACAATTTAATATGGAGACCCAACATTGGGAAATAGAATTGGAATGAGTCCCGCTTTTATAGCATGTAAATAAATAGATATTGGACCTAACTTAACCCCAAAAACTGGCGTAGGAGGAGGATTACCCAAGACCATATTAGGAGACCACTCATCACATTATTTGTTTGTTCACATTCCTTGGACGTGTAAGATTCTAGATTTTCCCTTTTATGTTTTGTTCTTTATTTATAGTATTTCTCAAGCTTGTAAACAAAGTAGATCTCTTTTCTTTTCATGTGTCTTTCCTTGAATACCTTTTCTTTTTAATTGATCATGATTTGCATTCGGATTTGCTTTCACATTTGTTGTAGGGATTCGAACTGATTATATCAACGCCAACAAAAAACCCAGTATATTCCCACCTAGTGGGGTCTGGGGAGGGTAGAATGTACGCAGTACATACCACTACCTCTAAAGAAGTAGAGAGACTATTTTCGATAGACCCCCGGCTCAAGACAAAGGACAATATACAAAAACATCAAAAGCATGAAACATGATAAAACTAACATAGGTTCGACATCCACAAAAATATTGTACATTACCAAACAAAGGACACCAAAGCCCTCCTAACTACTGACTACGATTCATCCACCCACCTTACCCCCCTATCCTAGTGTTTTTCCTCCAAACCTTCCTATCCAGGGTCATGTCCTCAGTGAGCTGTAACTGCTCCATGTCACGTTTAATCACTTCTCTCCAGTATTTCTTCGGTCTACCCTACCCCTCTTGAAACCATCCAAGGCCAACCTCTCACACCTACGAACTGGGGCATCCATGTCCCTCCTCATCACATGACCAAACCATCTCAACCTCACTTCCCACATTTTATCCTCCACTGACACCACTCCCACCTTCTCCCGAATACTCTCATTCCTAGCCCTGTTAGCCCTTGTAAATCCACACATCCAGTGCAACATCCTCATTTCCGCCACCTTCAACTTTTGGATATGAGAATTCTTAACCGGCCAACACTCCGCTCCATACAACATAGCCGGCCGGACTGCAACTCTATAGAATTTGCCTTTAAGCTTGGGAGACACCTTCATATCGCATAAAATTCTCGAAGCGAGCCTCCATTTCATCCAACCTGCCTCAATACGGTGAGAGACATCCTCATCTATCTCTCCATTCCCCTGAATCATAGATCCAAGATACTTAAAACTATCCCTCTTGCAAACAACTTGAGAGTCCAACTTCACTATCACCTCATCCTCTTGCCTCGAGTCACTAAACTTGCACTCCAAATACTCCCTCTTGGTCCTACTCAATCTAAAGCGTTTAGACTCCAGGGTTTGTCTCCAAACCTCCAGCTTATCATTAACACCTTTCCGCGACTCATCAATCAAAACTACATCATCCGCAAAATGCATACACCAAGGCACCTCGCCTTGTATACTTCGCGTCAACATATCCATCACCACGACAAATAAAAACGGACTAAGCATTGATCCCTGGTGCAACCTTGTCAAGATCGAGAAATGCTCAGAATCTCCTCCCACAGTCCTTACCCGAGTCTTCGCCCCCTCATACATATCCTTAATCGCTCTGACGTACGCCACAGGGACCCCCCTCGCCTCCAAGCATCTCCAAAGAACCTCCCTAGGGACCTTGTCATACGTCTTTTCTAAGTCAATAAACACCATGTGAAGATCCCTTTTCCTCTCTCTATACTGCTTTACCAGTCTCCGCACTAGGTGAATTGCCTTAGTTGTTGATCGACCAGGCATAAATCCAAATTGATTCTCCGAAATAGACACAATCTTCCTCAAACTCTGCTCCACCACCCTCTCCCAAATCTTCATCGTGTGACTCAACAACTTAATACCCCGGTAGTTGTTGCAAACTCTGAATGTCACCCTTGTTCTTATATAAAGGAATCATCGTGCTCTATCTCCACGCCTCAGGCATCTTTGCAGACTTGAAAATCTTGTTAAACAAGTTGGTCAACCACCTCAACCCTGCCCCACTAGAAAACTTCCAAAAATCCACCGGAATCTCGTCGGGCCCCGTTGCCCTGCCCCTTCGCATCTTGCGAATAGCCTCCCTGACCTCCTCTACCTTAAAACGCCGACAATAGCCGAAATCGCGACACTCCCCGGTGTGCTCCAACTCCCCTAACACACCACCTCTGTCCCCCTCATCATTCAAGAGCCTATGAAAATACGACTGCCATCTTTTCTTAATGAGGGTGTCCTCCACCAATACTCTGCCATCCTCCCCCTTAATGCACTTTACTTGATCCAGATCCTGAACCTTCCGCTCCCTAGCCTTGGCTTCGAACTGATTATATGAGATCAAGAAAATGAAATCCTTAGGAGTTATAATTTAACTTTTTTATTTTTTAAACTACCCCACTTGTGGGATTACACTGGGTACGTCGTTGTAATTGTGCTCTCATAACTCTAGTGAATCAAGAAAATGTAAGTGCTTGTTTAGGGTGAACAATGGAGGTAGATAATAGCTTTTTGATCTTTTTTGCTATCTTGACTTCAATTCTCATTGCAGACGCTAAGGAAGTAGAATACTATACCCAATGTCATCTATGATTTGATTCCAATGGCGCTCAGCATTATGGTTGTGAGACTGATTTAGGATATTCAATGTGCCTAATAATTAGAGAGCCTATAATAACTTTCAGTATAAAATGGTCCGAAGCAGATTTTAACACATTGTAATGTCTAGGGTTTTATAATGACTAGTTGGAAATTTGGAGTACCTTGGCCAAAGATTGTCTTTTTTCAAACAAAAGAAAGTGTCATTAGATAGTAGGAGGCGGGGGAAAGCTAGCTGAAATGCATAGAATGCCCTGTTACGGAAAAGCAGATTCACTACTTCAAGAAATTATATCAAACTAATGCCACATCTCAAGAAAAGATACGATTGGCAAGTGCTAATTCAAGCCACTTCGGTAACCTAAGTTGCTCGGACTTGGGTGTGGGTGTCCGATACGAGTGGGGATCTAGAGGTCGGATCCTTCATGATTAAATTTTTTAAGATTCGGGGGGTACAGATCTAGTTATGGATACGAATGTTGGGATTCGGCTAAAAATGATTCAAATATCTAAAAACATAGCTGTAAAAATATGCCTAAAGTATGATGGACTATTAGGAAGGGAGGGGTGCACGGATTTTTGAGAGCAAGTTTAATTGCAATTATTATCTAAGTTGCTTGGACTCGGGTGCGGGTGTCCGATACGGGTACGGATCTAGAGGTCGGATCCTTCACGGTCTCAATTTAAAGATTCGGGGATATGGATCTAGAGATGGATACGGGTCCGGGGATTTGGCGAAAAATAATTTAAATATCTAAAAATAGAGTTATAAAACATAAATTTTGAGATATTATGTGAAAAACTTAAGGAGAATATATTTTTCAAGAAGAAAATCTTGAAAGGAGATAAAAAGAAAAGCAATAACATAGAAATTCTTATAATGGTATTCCATTTTCTTCAATTTCACCTTAGCTTTTATTTTGATTATAGAATTTCTTAAATCTGTCCGAACTTTCCCGGTCGATTTTGGTCAAAGTACCCAAAATCGGTTGACCACATCGGGTACGGATCCCACACCCACACCCACACCCATGTCGTGTCGACACGGGTGCGGCACCGAAAGTGAAGAGTCTGAGTAACTTAGATTATTATTAGTTACAAATGCATGTCCTTGCTATTTTTTGGTGTAACATGGTCATTGCAAATGATAGTACCCGATATCGATGATCATATTCAGTACGTACTTCACAGCCATACCCATGTCGTGTTGGCATGGGTGTGGCACCGCAAGTGAAGAGTCCGCGCAACTTAGTTGGATTAGCCCCCCACATTCAACCTCACTTCTTTTTACCATTAACAACTTGTTTCAGTTGCTTATCATAAGTTTACGCCAAAAATGTACGAAGTGGACTAATTTGGGAACATTGGGCAATTTACTTAATTATACCCCTATTGTTTCATCTGATTTTTGGTTTCTAGTCTTATTTCTATTAGTAGCCATGATTGGAGCTCAACTGGTTTGGGAACTACATTTGTTGAGTGCTACTTGTGCTAATAACGACGTAAAGATTACTTTTTTTCCCTTCGGTTGGGACTAGTTCATCATATCATATATGCAAAGTTGGTTGATAATATGCGTGGTTCTGCGCATGTGGTTATAGCTCAACGAATACTTTTAATTTGGTGAGATTATTGTGCTGATACTTCTATTTTTGTGATTAAAGTTTGAACGAAATGGTCTGGCATTGGGGTTGCAATGAACTTTTAGCTAATATAGAATTTGAGGTTTAGTTGTTCTTTATCTCGTTGCTTGAAAAAAATTGCAAGATCATTTCTTAACGCTGATTCTCTCTTTTTTTTTTCATCGACTAGGTCTTGCGATCTATGATACAATGCAGTATATCCGATCTCCAATTAATACTATATGTCTAGGTCAGGCAGCTTCCATGGGATCTCTTCTCTTAGCTGCTGGCGCAAAGGGTGAGAGACGATCTCTCCCTAATGCTTCAATCATGATTCATCAGCCTTCGGGTGGATATAGTGGACAGGCTAAAGATTTGACAATCCACACAAAACAGATTGTTCGAGTGTGGGATACTCTGAATGGTTTATATGCGAAGCATACGGGACAACCTATCGACATAATTCAGAAGAATATGGATAGGGATTATTTCATGACACCTGAAGAGGCTAAGGAGTTTGGAATAATCGACGAGGTTATAGATGAAAGACCAATGGCTTTAGTAACTGATGCTATTGCAAATGAAACCAAAGAGAAAGGCTCAAGTTAGAATTTGCAGTCACAGCGACTCCATCGTTGTCTCTTCGTTGACGTTACCATTTCTAACTAGTTCTCCATTTTTGATTTACTTTCTTGTATTTTGTTTCAATGAGATGATCGTCTCATTACTTTGTTTTCCTAATTATTTGTTTTAGTGAGTTTATGAGCTTGATTTATTTAAGGTACTTTTAGATAGAATGATTTAAAGTATTCTGAGCTAAGTTGATCAATTTAGTAACTTTTTGGACTAATTTTGGCAGAACAACTCTTGGATAAATCTGAAAATTCTTAGAACTTTGCTTGAGTAAATGTTTTTGTCCTAAGTTTATTGATTCTCATTTTGCTGTTGAAACATTAGAGATTCTTTTCTTTGAAGGGAGCTTTGCGTAATTGATAAAGTTCTTATGTGATCAGGAGGTCACAGTTTAGTGTGATTGATAAAGTTCTTATGTGATCAGCAGGTCACAGGTTCGAGCTGCGGAAATAGCCTCCTGCAGAAATGTAGGATAAGGTTGTGTACTATAGACCCTTGTGGTTAAGTGCTTCTCTATTCCCCTTGCAAGCGGGAGTTTAGTGCACCGATCTAGCTTTAGATATATCTAGGGTTAAAGTGAATATGATTCAGGTTTCCAATCTGCTTATAATTATCTCATGCGTACAAGGTATACATAGATTGTCTCTTCGATTCATACACCTCAGAACTTCTATACAACAAATTGTACTTTCGATCAATACACCTCGAAAGGACAATTTATATATAACGGAGGATACCAAAATTTGATAGTACTCACAATGACACTGTGGTAGTTTTAATTTTCTTAAAATCCTTTAAAATTGAGACATGTGTTGGTAAATTATTTTTCTCCTTTTAAATTATAACATGTAATTGACAAGATTATGATAGTTTTAATTTTTTTAAAATCCTCTAAAATTGTGACATGTTATTAATAAAATTACTTTTATCCCTCTAAAATTGTGACATGTAGTTGATAAAATTATTTTTTTATACATTCTTTTCTTGCCACTTGGGCTTTTGCATTCGGTCTATCATAATAATATGATAAACTACTCTAACTATTGAGTTTGTCTTTGTGCTTTAAATTGTTTGACTAATTTGTTAATTCTGTCAGAAGTTTTCATTATAATATTCAGTTTCTGATAAATTACATATTATTTAACTAATTCAATTGATAATTATAAAAAATTAAATATCCAATAATTTATTTTATCTATTAAATTACTAATATTTTATGACTTTCATTAACACAACTATCAATAATATTATTTGTACAAATTTTGACAATACTTATTTGATGACAAAATTTAAAAGATTTTGTTTTAAAATTATAATTAGCATGTTGATTTATCTTCAAAGAATCAAAATAATCTTTTTTAAAAAATAATATTATACACATATTTTTATTTTATGTGTTTTGAAAAATTTATCCTTTTTATTACTCTTTTTTTTATGCTCTTTTTTGGCTGATGAATGCAATATTATGAAATGGTTAGTAAAAATATCAACCAAATTTTTTAATGAAAATAGCCTTTACTAGGTAGCCGAATCTATTAAGAAATTGGTATTCTTCCGTTATATAATCTATAAGGAAAAGTGGGTTAGGAACATATAAGAAAGATTAAGATATGAGTAATATATTATACTCTATTAAATTAAAATAAAGAACTAATTAAGATTGACACATCATTTTTTCGATGAAATTATTGTAAAATCTTACCATAGTGGCTTTTGTGATAACCAGAATAAAGTAAAATAACTTTTATATAATGAATGAAAAAAAATGACTTTCGCGTAATAAATATAAAGCTAAATGACCATTAATGAAATTTACTTTCTTTCTTGGCTTTTATTTTTGAGGTACTCTCTCCTCATCTATGGTTTTTTTGGAAGAGATCAAGAATTGGAAGTTAGTTGTTTAATAATTCTGGAAAACTAATCATTAATAAGGTCGATAATTGAAGTTCATGACTCTGCAACTAAAATTAATATCGTTAATTTATGATCCCTTTTAATAAAATCAGTGATCTAAAATCAAATTTGGTAAGAAATCTTAAATATATACCTATACACTCAATGATAATAATTTAGAATTTTCAATTTTCTATTTTCTTGCACCGACACTTTACATATACACTATTTATAATTTTCTAGTTTCTTGCAATGACACTTTGCATATACATTAAATGACATTTTCTTGCAATATCACTTATTTTTAGTGCAATTTATTTTAAAAATAAAATATTTAATTTCATATATTAATATTTATTATTTATAAAAGAAAGATTATTTCTAATTAATAAGATATTAGCCATTTTATTGTAATACATACCTAGGCTGTTATTGTAAAATTTTATTTATTAATATGAAGATTTAAGGTTAATTTAAAGTTTTTAAACATTTTTGGTATAGTAGATAGTTTTCTTTTTTTCTATAAATTTTGTACTTTTTTTTTACAATCTTTATTGTGGTAAGTGAAATTAAAATTATAAAATTCACTATTAAAATTTCTTGGAGCCTCAAAATTCATATCCCTAAAGCAAATACTGTACTACCTCACGCTTGAGCCACCCTGTCATTGATTAAGCTCAAGAAATTCAAAAAGAAGCAAAATTTCCTCGATTGACAGTTTCCAAGGATTGCAGCAACTGAAGTAAAGGAGTGTTGAAATTTTTTTTTAGTTAGTGCAATTACTTTTTAGCATAATAAGTTGCTCGTTATAGAACGAACTTAGATAATGAATTTAGATTTCAATTATTACAAGACTTTGTTTATTCTGTTCGGATATTTTAATTTTTTTTTAAGTTTAAATTGTGCGGTTTTTATTTTAAGTTGAGTATTTTAAATCCTCATATGATTAATGAAATATTGAGAAGAATTCAAAATAAATACTTTTAACCTTTTTGCTACACCACCTTTTAAAAAACCAACAGATTGGGTGTTTTTTTTCTGGTAAACTGGGCATGCAATAAATTAAAAATATTAATAGTTTACAACTTTTCCTGTTATGTTAGCCAGGATTAAGATTAGAGTAGCTTGGAATGGATCCATTAATATTTTGAGTACAGGTTTTAATCCTTCGTTCAAAAAAAAGTTTCAGCGATGTCTACCCATATTACACTAACTGCACATATTGGTAAAACTTCAAAAAGATTAATTTCTTCAAAGTTGTTAAATCTTGCTCCTTTCTTTGCTAAAACATCTGCAGCACCATTTTGCAGTGAAACACCTCTAAATTTTCTAGTCTTCTTAGCCTTGATGTGCATTCATCAATTAAGACATTATAATATAAATTTCCAGTAAATAGCATAGATAGACCTCAGTGGAGTCGATGTTTGTCTCAATGGGTGTTGGTGGTCCTAGGAAAGCTCTTATAAAAGCCCGTTGATCTGATGGCTCCACTAACGCCTCCTATACCAGGGTTTTCCAAGCAAGAGCCGTCAGTATTAAGTTTGAAAACCATGTTAGTGGGAGGATTCCACTTGATATTGATGATTTCATAAGGGATAGAGTGGTTATTGTTGAAACTCAATTTTGGCCTTCTTTTTCTCTAATTATTTTTCTTATCATGCTCCTTGACCCTAAATAATTTGCAAAAAATTAAATATAAATAAAATTCATATTTTTATATCTATTTCTACTAATTTTTAAATAAAAGCAGATTTATTTATTTATTTATTTTTATCATAATATAAAATATTTTAATCAAATATGATTAAATATTTTAGCAAATAAAAAAAATATCTTTCGGTAATTAATTATATTCACATTCTTTTTAATGTTATTTCTAGGCAATATTATATATATTTTATATTTTATTATATTCTTATTTTTACACACACATATATTTTGGTTAACGAAAAAAATATATATAATTAGACGCTTACATTAAATTATTAATATAATTTATATATGTCAGACTAAAATAATTTTAGGATAACAGGGAGCATCGATAAAACTAATTCCAGTAGAAAAGAGTATTCGGGCCAACAATAATCCAATTTCATTTTTTATTTTACCCGAGCTCAACTCTTATTTTATGAATTTCAGCCAGGAGCCCGAAACTAGTATAATTTCTATGTCCGCTCTGCCATTCCACCTCAACAGATATAATTTAACCTGATTCGTCGATTTATTTTTATTCGAGGGTCCCGAAATTTCAATTGATTATATATATATATATATATATTAATATTAATATTATAATTTTTTATTATTTTTTTTTAAATTCGGACTGTTCCGATCAAAACCGAATGGATAAAAAATAATCAATTTTAAATGAACTTTTTCTTAAATATATATATATATATATATATATATATATATATATATATATATATATATATATATATATATATATATATATATATATCTTAAGATGTTTATTTTTTAACCGTCCGATCAAATGATCGAATGGTCTAAATTTTAGTCAACAAGGCAGCCCAAAATATGGCTTTACGTCTCTGTCTCTCATCTTATCGTTTCCATCACAACAGACCCTCAATCCAACTGCTCTCTGCATAACCGGCTCATCTTTGCTCTCCTCCTTCTTTCTCTTCCCTCTCCTCCAACCACTCCATTGTGCGACCATCTTTCCCCACCTCGAAAATCCATAAATTGTAAGAATCAACTTCATTTCAGGGATAAGATTGCAAAAAACCTTTCAACATATCATCATAGCCGTGGAAAAAATAAAGATTCAGATTTGAATTTCAAATCCAATCACGATTCTCACATTTTTTTCACATTTTTGGCTTCAAATCCGGACTTTCAAGTACAAATTTAGCCTATAAATGGGATGTACTTCAACCCCAAAAAGGGGGATCAAGGAAAAAGATTGGGAAAAAAGGCTTTACAAAAAAAAAATCAAAAAGAGGAAAAAAAATTGGGAAAGACAAGGTTCTGGAGTTGAGTTTGTTGTTAGAGCCTTGACGAGAAAGCTCCAGTTTGGCTACTCCCAATAAAAAAGTTGATTTATGTCGACACGTAAACTGGCAGAATCCCAATACAACCTTCGACCCAAAGGAAAGATGACTAACAAGGACCAATTCGACAAGGCTGTGATGGTCCCAGTAGATGACACCGAGAGTTCGCAGAGGCCATCAGACACCCAGACCGACGAGCAAATGACCAACATGGCGCAAGAAATTAAAATCTTGAAAGAGGAGCTACGTCAAATGCGGGATCTAACCAAGCTTACAATAGCTAGCTTTCCCACTCAGTTGCAGGCTGCAAGTGTCGAATTACCTCCAAATACTCCCGCTAACCAAGGAAATATACCGTATGCTCAAGCCCCACCAGCTTTTCAACCTACTGCAGGGACGACACCTGGTTATTAGTTTCCCACACAGAACTTTACTGTTCCGGTACATCCAGAGATGCAACACATACCTGAGGCACATATCATTTATGAGATACCTGTGCTACTGGTATATGCTACCGAAGCTCCCAAGTTCACAACATCTGCAACAGTTAAGGCTCTATATGAGGTTGATCGATATGCGAGATTGGGAAAGGAAGTCCAATCAAGTGAAGAAGGGTCGATAACAGCCCAACTCAAAAGTCTAAAGAGGGCATTCAGAAATATGCAAATCACCAGAGGGACCGAAAGCCTAGACTATGATGACTTATGCATTCATCCGAACATCGACATGCCAGTAGGATACAAACCACCAAAGTTTGATATGTTTGATAGAAAGGGTGACCCGCACACACATCTGAGGGCTTACTGCGACAAGTTGGTCGGTGTGGGAAGGAATGACAAGTTGAGAATGAAGCTGTTCATATGGAGTTTGTAGGGGAAAGCTTTGACTTGGTACACCCGATAAGAACCCCGTAAGTGGTGTGACAGGCGAGAAATAGATGAAGACTTCATGAGTCACATTAGATTTAACACTGAGATTGCCCCAGACAGGTTCTCATTAGCTAACATACAAAAGAAGCCTTTAGAATTATTTCAAGAGTATGCATGGCGTTGGAGGACCAAGGCTGCTAGGATCTAGCCTCCACTGGATGAAAGTGAGCTCTCTAAATATTTTATTCGATCTCAAGAGGGTGTCTATTTTGACAAGATGATGGCAATGATGGGCCAAAAGTTTGCAGAGTTGGTCAAGATGGGGGATTTCATATAAGAAGGCATCAAATTAGGGAAGATCCAATATATGGCTATCCTGCAAGCTGCAAGTAAGGCCATACAGACTGGTTCCATTAATGGTAATAAGAAAAAGAGGTAATATGTCTCAGCCACCACACCATACTACTAACCTGGAAATTCTCCCTACCGTTACCCTAACAACCCCCAAATTATTGCACATGTCCCAGTGTACAATACTCAACCGCATTACAATCTTCCTCGAACTCCAGCATACCAAAATCCACCAAGACCATATGCCCATGTCCAAGCTCCAGCTCACCAAAATAGACCAGCCTATGCGCCCAGACCACGTCCAAACTTTGAAGCCAGAAATACCCGCACCTATACACCAATTGTAGAACCTTTGGCCCAGTTATTTGAGAGATTGAGGGCAGCTGGTTTGTTGCATCCAATTGAGGGAAAGGTCCCTGATCCGACCTCTCAAAACTTCGATGGTAACAAGCAGTGCACCTATCACTCAGGAGTCCAGGGGCATGATACAGAAGATTGCTATAGCTTGAAGAATCAGATTGAATCCCTGATAAGAAGGGGTATAATCAAATGCACCGCCACAACTCCAAATGTGAACAATAACCCCTTGCCAAATCATGGAAATCAGAAAGTAAATATGATTACTCTAGAGGAGGAGTATGATTTGGAAGAAACTATTGTGCCCACATGAAATACAGAAGAATTGCCACTGCATCCCCATCGCACCCGTTTATAATAGTTAAGTTGAGGGTGCCTATAATTGTTCAGACCTACCTGCCAAGAGTCGTAGTGACCACATTAGCTACTGGAAGGCCCGAATATGACACTAAAGCAGTCCCGTGGACTATCAAACTGAAGCTAAGAGAAAGATGATAGACGTTGTTGTGGCTCAAGGGATGACCAGGTAAGGAAGGTGTTATGCACTAGAGGAACCAAATCGTGGAGTTCTTGAGAAAGATCAGAACCCAAAGAGAAATATCACAGATGCTGAGGCTGAAATTTTTTGGAAAAAGATGCAATCCAAGGACTATTCAGTTGAAGATCAGCTCAAGAAGACACCAGCCCACATATCCGTCATGTCCTTGCTTATGAGTTTTGAAGCCCATAGAAATGATTTGATGAAAGTGTTGTGTGGGGTTATCATACCAAAGAAGACCACTAGCGAGACTTTGGCTGCAGCAATTGGGCGAGTGGTAGAGGCAAATAAGGTCTCTTTCCATGATGATGAGTTATCGTCAGAAGGGGCTGCACACAACAAAGCGCTCCATATTACAGTTAAATATCATGACAAGATTATGAATTGGGTCTTGATCGATGGTGGTTTGGGTTGCAATATTTGTCTGTTCTCCACTCTAAGGGATTTGGGTGTGAATATTAAAGATATAAGAGAGAGTCGGGTGAAGTTCAAAGCCTTTGATGGGTCGCAAAGAAGTGTCACCAGAGAAATTTACTTGACACTGTAGATAGGCCCAATAGAATTTCCAATCCTATTTCAGGTATGGATGTGTCGTCTAGCTACAACCTGCTGCTGGGAAGGCCATGGGTCCATATGGAAAGAGCCATTCCTTCCACTCTTCATCAGTGTGTAAAGTTTGAGTGGGATAGCACAGAAGTTACTGTCCATAGAGAGCCCAGTCATCCCATCTATTCTGTCAATTCAGTCTCGGTCACCGAGGAGTTAGATGGAGCTACTTTTCATACCCTGGAGTTCATGCAAGCCACCAGGACTAACGAGAAGATAGAACTAACTGGAAAAAAAATGTCGAGTACTGAAAAGATGGTTGCGTTAGAGATATTAAAATATGGGTATCAGCCCAAGACAAGATTAGGACTGAGAGCCGATGGTATAGTCGAGCCAATCTAGCTGAAGCATTAGAGTGGTAATACAGGTCTCAAATATGAGCCCATTTCTTCAGGGGCCTGCAATAAAGGATTTGAAGTGATGGTATTCGTGCCAGCCCAAATCCTAGGTTCAGGGAAAATAGTTGATGAAGATATCATAGAGGGATAGAAATCTATTTATAGTCGTGATCGAAGGAGAATTGGAGATAGATTTCAAAAAGCTTACCATCCGTGATGTTGAACCTGGAGAAGTCCTACAGAATTGGACCATTAGTCCATCCCTATTCCGACAGGAGTCTTGGTAGTATGGGATTGTTGTTGTTTTGAAAAATTATTTTGTTTGCATGATCAATTAAGGCTTGAATCATGCCAAAGCTCTCTTGTTATTTGCCTTTTGCCAAAGCCCAGTTCTTTTATCAATAAAAGTTCTTATTTTCTAAACATATTTTCCTATTTTCAATATCTATTTACTTTACTCACTTTTTATACTTTTCAGTGCAAATATTTATAAAAATCCTTGTTCCACGATTATGACATGTAAAGAATCCGTTGAGTAAAATACGAGCGATGAGAAAGATTACGAGGAGTACAATGAAAGCATGATGCCTAAAAACCTTCTGCAGGAGATCGAGCAACTAAAAAGTCAGAAGAAGCCTAATATGAACGAAACTGAAGTCGTCAATTTGAGTGATAAAGAAATAGTAAAGGAAACATGAGTCAGCATACACTTGGAGGTTGAAAGGAAACAGGAATTGATAAGTTTGCTCAAGCATTACATCGATGTATTTTCTTGGTCATACGATGACATGCCTAGGTTGAGCACTGATATCGTCTCACATAGACTTCCGACCAACCCCGCACGTCCGCCCGTGAAGCAAAAGATGAGGAAATTCAAACCCAACTTGAGTTTCAGAATTAAGAAGGAAGTGACCAAACAAATAAAAGCCAATGTCGTGAGGGTTACAACTTATCCCACCTGGCTGGCCAACATCATGCCAGTACTGAAGAAGGATGAGAAGATAAAAATATGTGTTGACTATCGGGATCTCATCAAAGCTAGTTCGAAAAATCATTTTCATCTCCCAAACATTCACATTCTCATTGATAACTGCAAAAAATATGAGTTGCAGTCATTTGTTGATTGTTTTGCGGGATACTATCAAATCTTGATGGACGAAGATGATGCAGAAAAGATAACGTTTATCACTCCATAGGGATTATACTGCTATATGGTAATGCCATTTCGACTCAAGAATACCGGTGCAACATATATGAGGGCCATGGCTACTTTTTTTCATGATATGACCTACAAAGAGATCAAGGTGCATGTGGATAACGTCGTTATCAAATCTAAAAGAAGTTTGGATCACCCAGATGACTTACAAAAGTTCTTTCAAAGGTTGGGAAGGTACGACCTAAAGTTTAATCCAAACAAGTGCGCCTTTGGAGTTTCTGCGGGAAAGTTATTGCGATTCATTATTAGTAAGAGGCGTATAGAGTTGGATCCGTCCAAGATAAAGGCAATCCAAGACTTTTCACCTCCTAAGACCAAAAAAAGCGTAATGAGCTTCTTGGGAAGACTCAATTACATCAGTCGGTTCTTATCCCAGTCCACAATAATTTGTGAACCAATATTCAAGTTATTGAAGAAGGATGTCGCCATCGAATTCCACAAAAACCGGGAAAGCCGTTGCTGTTATATCTATCTGTTATGGATAATGACTTTGGATATGTATTAGGGCAACATGATGATACAGGGAGGAAAGAGCAAGCTATTTACTACTTGAGTAAGAAGTTGACGCCGGATGAAGACAGGTACACATTATTGGAGAAGACTTGTTGTGCATTGACTTGGGTTGCGCAAAAGTTAAGACACTATCTGTCCGCGTATACCACGTACTTGATCTCAATAATGGATCCACTCATGTACATCTTTCAGAAGCCAATGCCTACTGGAAAATTAGCAAAATGGTAGATTTTGTTGAGTGAGTTTGACATTATGTACGTGACATAGAAAGCTGTCAAAGGACAAGCTCTGGCTGATCATCTCAAGGAAAATCTAGTGGATCAAGATTACATGCCACTCAATACCTACTTTCCTGATGAAGAGGTGTTGTTTGCAGGAGAAGACATCTTAGAGCTGTATGATGGATGGAGAATGTTCTTCGATAGAGCAACGAACTTTAAAGGAGTCAAAATTGGAGTATTCCTAATTTCAGAAATAGGTCAACATTATTTGATCTCGGCAAAGATTAGGTTTCTTTGTACGAATAACATGACAGAATATGATGCTTGCATTCTCAGACTTAGGATGGCAGTAGACATGGACATCAAAGAGCTTTTGGTGATGAGAGATTCAAATTTGCTGATCCAAAGAGAATGGACCACCAAGAATGTCAAAATCCTTCCTTATGTGCAATGTGTTAAGGAGTTGAGTAAAAGGTTCACGAAGATTGAATTCAAACACGTCCCTCGAATTCAAAATGAGTTTGCCGATGCCTTGGCGACAATATCCTCAATGATCCAGAATCCAAATAAGAATTACATCTATCCCATCAAAGTAGAAATATATGATCAACAAGCATAATATTTTCATGTAGATGAATAACCAGATGGAAAACTGCAACGCCCCGAGTTTGATACCCCGGATGCTACATAGTGCTCATAATCTCGAAGGACCACAAGCTAACCCTTGACTGATATCTGTAACTGAGCATTGAATAATACACTGTAAAAATATGGAAAACTAGCAAAAAACTTTCCATAAGGTTCAAACATCTGAAATACTACCAAAAACTGAATACTAATACAACTGTCTGAATATCTAGTCTGAAAAACTCTAGTCTGAAAGCCTCTAACTGTCTGAATAAGGAGTTGAATGGGACACTCCCCTAACTAACTCCATCTACTAAAAATACTAAATCTAATGCAATAGAGTGAAATAAGAACCATCCCCGAATGATGAGGACTCACTGCTATCTACTATTGCTGTCTGAATATGGACTGCTAAGGGTGCTCTGGAGCTCGTGCTTATGAACCTATGGTATGAAACACCATAGCGCAAGAAAGTATGTATTAGTATGTGAGAATGTACTGGTATGCTAGATAAGGTAAGGCTAAATGCAAAGGCTCATATGCATGAACTATAGTTGACTGAATAACATGAGTATACTGAATGAGAAATACATGCATGAATGCATAAACTATAACTGAAATCTTAGTAACACTGAATACTGAGTTCAACTAACTGGATTACTGATAACTGGGTTTGCTGATGCTGAATTCTAAATACTAATTTACTGATATTTGAGTTTACTAACACTGGGATGCTGAATAATTGAGTCTATTGATATTGATCTCAGGGTTTTTCTAATACTGATTGACTGTATCAGAGATCAGCCCTATCTAGCGGGTGGTCTCTGAATCTGCTGATACCGATTCTGATTAGTTGTACCTGAGATCAGTCCTATCTAGCGGGTGATCTCTGAATCTCTGGATGATGAAAATGATTGACTGTATTTGAGATCAGTCCTGTCTAGCGGTTGATCTCTAAATTCTATGGAACTAAGTTCCTTACTGAGCTGAGTGATTGTATCTAACAGTTCTGATTTCTGTAATATTGCACTAAGTTCTATTGCTGAGGCTGAATCTGAAACTGAGACTGTGGGAGGTAGTCATCTTACCAACATACCCAGAATCTGAACTAGTGGGGTCCAACCTCAAACCCCAGCTGGAAGGGTGTCAGTACCATGCCATGGGTAAATACAACTGCTATGGAGTTAGTCTTAACCTAGAGGGTGACCCCTGAGATCTGTCCTATACTAGCGGGTGATCCCCGAGTATGTCAGTCCTATCTAACGGGTGACATCTCATACATAAGCTGGCTACATAGTTCTGGAACTTAGGGATTCCTTCTAGAGATCTCAGTCCTATCTAGCGGGTGAGCCCCCATCCCTAGTCTCGCTCGATGTTGAATCCTACTCCCAACTGAAAGACACTGAACTGATTTTGAGAGTTGGGTACTTTTGGATGACCATGGAGAGGGATATCATTTGATACATGCAGAAGTGTCACCAATGTCAAGTTCATGGAGACTTTATACGAGTTTCTCCAAACGAACTCAATGTGATAGGTTCTCCTTAGCTGTTTGATGATTGGGGCATGGATGTTATTGGACCCATAGAGCCTCCTGCGTTCAATAGACATCATTTTATCTTAGTCACTATCGACTACTTCACAAAGTGGGTTGAGGCATCAACACATAAAGACGTAACCAAGAAAGTCGTAGCAGATTTCTTTTGCAACAACTTAGTTTGTCAGTTCGGGATCCCAGAGTCAATCATAACAGATAACGGAGCCAATCTTAATAGCAACCTGATGAGAGAGATTTGTGAAAGGTTTAAGATCTCTCATCGAAATTCCATGACATATCGACCACAAATGAATGAAGCAATTGAAGCTGCAAATAACAACATCAAGAGAATCTAGAGGAAAATAGTGGACGGAAATAGGGAATGACATGAGAAGCTGCCATATGACTTACTTGGATATCGCACCACAATTAGAACTTCTACTGGGGCAACTCCCTACATGTTGGTTTATGGGTCGAAAGCGGTGATACGTGCAGAAGTAGAGATACCTTCATTAAGGAATATTCAGGAGGTTGGTCTAGATGACACTGAATAGATTCGTAGCAGGATTGAACAATTGATGCTTATTGATGAAAAGAGGTTGGATGCAGTTTGTCGTGGTCAAATCTACCAAAATAGAATGATCAAGGCATTTAATAAGAAAGTTAAGCCTCGACGATTCACACCAGGATAATTGGTATTGAAAAAGATATTTCCTCACCAAGATAAAGCCAAAGGGAAATTTGCGCCAAATTGGCAAGGTCCCTATATTGTTCACCAAGTACTCTCAGGAGGAGCAGTAATTCTTGCAGAAATGGATGGCATAGTAAGCAAAAAGCCGATCAATTTAGACTTCGTCAAGATGTACTATATTTGAAGACATTAGGACTAGTTGTTTCTTTGTACTTTTGCATTTTTCTCTAATGTAACAGAACGATGTATTAGCCTGACTTTCCATGGTGGGATACGTAGGAAGCCGACATAGGATTTGGTTTCCCTTAGAAAAACCCAAAAACATCATCCTTTCATGTATTCAGAACTATGCTCGGCTTGATTTCCCACGGAAGGATACGTAGGCAATCCTTATCAGATTCGGTGCCTTCACAGTTTTACCTTTTAATTGTACTAAACTACGGCCTGACCTGATTCCACTTGGATACGTAGGCAGCCTGAGTCAGGCCCGGTCATTGCATTATTTTACTTTATCTCTTGTATCGAACTACGATATGACCTGATTCCTATTCTTAGGATACGTAGGCAGCCTGAGTCAGGCTCGGTCGCTGCATTGCATATTTTTACTTTTTCCATTGTAATCAAACTACGTCATGACTTGATTCTACTTGGATACATAGGCAGTCTGAGTCAAACTCGGTTGTTGTATTTTATTTTTCCTTCTCCTCCTTCGAACTACATACAGACATGATTCCTATTTCAAAGATGCGTAGGCAACCCAAAAGCTTCGGTCTTACCTTAAGGAAAATCCCCTTTACTCATAGTATAACCTTAGAATATAATAGATCTCACCGCGAAAATCATTGTAGCATCGATAGTCAGAGAAGCTTCTCCCGAAGGATAAAGCTACATGGGTCGCAATCAACAAATGGAGGCTTAACGGATTTCCGAGCGTGTCATAATCTAAAAATGATAGAGGATTACTATATATACTTAATATATATGCAAAATATTTTTGAAAATATAATATATATACATAAATACATATATACATATTTCAAAATACTTTCTTACTTTCCCACCTATTGAGACTCCAGATTTGGAAATGATCGAGCAACCAAGGGAGTGTTGGAGTATTCCGCAGACAAAGCCAAGATTCTCAAGTCGACACAAATCAACACCCCCTCCCAACTAAGAATTTTTCTTTGAGCGCAGAAAAATAGGAATCGGAAGACAACATCAAGTCAAACTTTGGGACGGATCAGTGACATCATGCGGCTTATCACCACGACATGAGCCAAATTTCCTCCCCTTACTTTATCCTTTTTACATATATTTATACTAATCCTCACTAGCTATAGGAATTTTATTGGAACTATTTCGCAGGTACATTTTGAGACCTGGGTCAAAGACGACGAAAAGAGGTCCTCGTAGAAAATTAGGATATTTCACCTCTCCCAACAAAATTCCACCAATCAGAGCTAACTACCTGCCTGTGTCAAATAACTTCTCCAATAAAAGATTTATCATCTAACTGTGTCAAATAACTCTGCCAATCAGAGAATGTCGTCGGACTTCAACAAAGTCAAGCTTCTGCGTCCCGAGGACTGTACATAAGCAAACAAAGTCAAAATTCCGCATTTCGAAGACTGCACATAAGTAAACAAAATCAAGTTCCATATTTTAAAGACTGTAGATAAGCAAGCAAAGCGATCCTCTGCCATATCGGAAGGTGTAAATGAGAAATACAACTCTCCATCATATCGGGAGTTGTGCACCAGAAAGGGGGACGCCCCACCACCAATCAAAGAATGTACATAAGCAAAGCAACACTCCACCATATCGAAGAATCGCATTTCAGAAAATAGAGCACAACCTGCCAATCAGAGGCCCACACCATAGCAAGCACGTAAGAAAGTCACTATCACAGGAATATCAATGTCCAGCAGCAATACCATCATCTAGTTCAGACTGAAGGTCGCCTTGCCAATACAAGGCAATTTACCTTTGGGCCAATGTCCCGCCGTTAGAGGCTTTACTTTTCAAACACTGCTCGCCAGTCGGATGGTGTTTACTTTTTAAGCTATTGCTCAGCCGAGGGAGGCTATTTATATTTTAGCCGACGGAGGCTATTTACATTTCAGCAACTGCTCAGCCGATGGAGGTTATTTATATTATAGTCAAAGGAGGCTATTTACATTTTAGTTGACGGAGGCTATTTACATTTCAGCCGATAGAGGCTATTTACATTCAAGTAGCTGCTCAGCCGACAGAGGCTATTTACATTCAAGCAGTTGCTCTGTCGATGGAGGTTATTTATATTTCAGCCAATGAAGGCTATTTATATTTCAGTTACTGCCCCGCCAGTATGAGGTCTCCATAGACGGAGACAATACTAGTTTGAATATCTAAACTCCACTCTTTACATTATAACTTACAATTTTTGATCAAATAGGTTCTTTTCACCTCTTTTACCTATTTTGCAGTGATATTCAATACAACATGGAACTACCCTCTTAGCAGCAAACTGGGGCAAGCTAGCAGAATGTCAAGCATCCCTAGCTACGTCAAGTATTCCGACAAAGAAACTCAACTCAACTCGACTCAAAACTCTCATTTTATTTTTAGCGTCATCACCTAGTGTCGTCTTAATCCGACACTGAGGCAATTTTTGATAATCCGCAATCTTTTTTTCCCTCAAAATCTCCAGCAGAGTCGCCACTCTGTCGCGTCCTATTTTGAACTGGTCGAAATAGCACACAATATATGGTGACGTATGTCGTGACTCTTGGGTTTTAACAATTATTTTTTAGAGTCGCCACTTAACTTTTTAGGAAAATTAGGAAAAACTATTTTTTTATCGCAAAAACTCTGTTTTAGTCTATCGAGAATATTTTAAGATTCTGAGTAAAGGTTTTGGTAACTCAAAGGGAAGTTGTTAGACACCCCTCAGAGCCTATCCAAAGATAGTCCTTACACTTAGTTTAGGAAAATATTATAAAAAAAAAATTATTCCATTATTTGCTTAAAATATTGATAAGGAAAATTTTGTCATTATTTTTTATTTGTTACTTAGAAGAAAATTTAAGGTATAATAAACATGATGCTACCATGTACACGAAAGTAATATAATTATCACAAAATATATGTATGCGTATTTTTTAAATACGAAAAGGGTAGTAATGTAATTTACACACATAAGAAGGTGCAAAATCTTACAATTCTATTTAAGACATGTGAAGTTTAAGTGTATGACTAGAATATAAACAAATATATTTTTCATGACATGAAAATTTATTTGTGAAATGTATATTAAGAGTATGTGAAAAAAAATATGAAAGATTAAGAATGGGTTGAAATTATAAATAATAATAATAATAATAATAATATAATGCAAAACCTATGAAATTGTTTAAACCCTCATCATCATCATCATCATCATAATAATAATAATAATAATTAAGATATTGCTATTATTGTCGTTATTATCTATACCGCAATTATCGTCACCATCTTAATTATTATTATTATTATGATGATGATGATGAGGGTTTAAACATTTTTACAGGTTTTGCATTATATTATTATTATTATTATTATTATTATTATTATTATTATTATTTTTAGTTTCAACCCATTCTTAATCTTTCATATTTTTTTCACATACTCTTAATATACATTTCGTAAATAAATTTTCACATCATGAAAAACATAGATGTTTATATTCTAGTAGTACACTTAAACTTCATATGTCTTAAATAGAATTGTAACATTTTTCACCTTCTTATGTGTGTAAATTACATTACTACCCTTTTCGTATTTAAAAAATACTCATACATATATTTTACGATAATTATATTACTTTCTTGTACATGGTAGCATCATGTTTATTATACCTTAAATTTTCTTCTAAGTAATAAATAAAAAATAATGACAAAATTTTTCTTATCACTGTTTTGAGAAAATAACGGAATAAAATTTTTTCCCTAATATTTTCCTAAACAAAGTGTAAGGACTAACTTCGGATAGGCTCTGAGGGGTACCTAACACCTTCTCCTTGAGTAACCAAAACCCTTACTCAGCATCTCAAAATGTTCTCGATAGACTAAAACAGAGTTTTTGCAATAAAAAAAATGATTTTTTCTAATTTTCCTAAAAAGTTAGGTGGCGACTCTAGAAAATAATTCTTTAAACCCAAGAGTCACGACACACGTCACCATATGTTGTGTGCTGTTTTGACATGTTCAATATAAGCTCATCCATGGTGGCTCTAGGATGGAAAGTGAAGGAATTTTTCATAGTCTGGATCAGTTCTTGGGGTATTTCTAGGAAGAGATTGCTAAGATCCTATTCACCATTTTTCCAAACCTGTGAGAGTTTAGTGTTTGCATGGTGTTGGGGGAGGAGGCCTTGAATGATGTTAAAGATATGGTCACTATGAGGGATCCATCTGTCAGCTTAGAGACTCACCTCTTTCCCTATATGGACAATCCAGAAGGAGGCTTTCTTGTGGACTTCTCAGCCAATGTGAATATTATTCCACATCTTGAAGTTATTTTTATAAGTTAGTGGAACTGTATTTGCTTCTTAGGATATGAGCCCAAGGACTGTTGGGGTTTTTATAAAATCTTTATGCTAAGCTAGTCAGCATGATGATATTCTTGATGGAGGATTTTTGAATACCTAATCCTCCTATATTCTTGTGGGTGTTTAAGATGGCTGCATTTTTTTTCTCTAAAGTGATTCCCCAATTTTTTTTTAGATTCTATCAATCATCTTGTGAACTTTAGATGAAAGGGAAATGTACTACATGACATACATAGGGATGTTGCTCGAAAAAGATTTGGTAAGGATAGTCCTGCCATCCATATTAAAGAATTTTGTTTCCAACCAGCAAGTTTTGAGTTGAGATTATCCATAATGAATTGAAAATACTTGTTGTAAGGTTTCTTGTGGAAGACTAGGAAGCCATGGTACTTACCAAAAGAGTCTCTGACTTAGATAGACAGGATGCTGTCTAGTCTGATTTTCTCTTCTTGACTGCAGTTATTTGAGAAAATGATTTTGGGTTTAAGGTATTAACTTTTTGGCCAGAGTGGAAAGTAAAGCTATTAAAGTTTCCCTAATGTTCACACAATTTTTCTCATTGGCTATTGCAATAAGATTTAGGTCATCAACAAAGAATAAGTGGGAGATTTTGGGCTCTCTATTACTGGTAGAAATAGGGTTTCATGAGAGACTGTGAACTCCATGATCAATTCTTCTGGAGAGAAGCTTCATTCCTATGATAAAAATGTAGGGGGATATAGGATCTCCCTATCTAATACCTTTGATGGAATTAAAGGAGGTTTTTTTCCCATTAACAATGACAGAGATAGACGAGAAAGAAATATAGGACATGATCAGAGTAGACATTTAGGAGGGACATTGAAGAAGTGGAGAGTCTGCCTAATGAAGGACAATTCAATTGTCAAAGGCTTTCTTTAAGTTAATTTTAAGGATCATGATAGCCTTTTTGCCTTTCATTTTTCTAAAATAGGAGATCACTTCCTGAATGATGATAACATTATCAAAGATTCTCGTATTGTGAAGAAAGCTAGATTGGTTAGGACTAATGATCCTATTTAGGAAAGGCTTGATAATGTCGGCAATGATTTTAGTGAAAATTTTATACTAAGTGTTGCACAATCCTATGGGTCTAAAGTTCCTCAAGTTAGTCGTGTTGGTGCATTTGGAGGTGAGACATAAATAAATGTAGTTAACTTTTTCCTCCATAGTAGAGGAGTTGAAGTTATCAGTGCAAAATTTGATGGTTGTAGGGCCCATAATGTGCTAGTATTTTTGGTACATTAGAGGGTGTATCCCATTAGGTCCTAGTGCTTTAGAGGGCTTGAAGAAGAAGACAGTTTTTCTAATTTCAACAATGGGGGGAGGCTGTCCAACATTAAGTAGTCCTCATTCCTAATTGATCCATGAGAGGAAATGTTGTTTTGGAATTTAAAAGGGAAGGAGGAATGTTTAGAGGAGAAGAAATTGAAATAGAAACATTCTAATTGAAATAGAAACTTAGAATGTTGGATTTGATGTCAATAGTATAAGAACGTATCTAGTACAACACGAATCCAAATGAAATACAAAATAAAACTCTGTCTCTGAAGTGAAAGTAAAGACAGTCTATTAAAAAGGTAGTAGAATACATATGGACTCATGAAGGTCAACCACTACCTTGAAAGCACCAAATCTCACCCAAATCAACCAAGCTGAAGCGCACTCGAACTAGGATCTGCATCGATAGAGCGCAGTAGGCATGAGTATGGTCTACTTATACTCAGTAGGTATCATAGACTGACCGATCAAAGTAGAAAATAAAGCATATAAAATACATACTAAAGGCACGCCACTTGCAATCAGAAAATATCCCACAATGGTAGCCCACACCGCTTGCTCTACAGTTCTATAATATTCACATATAATACAATGACACACTAGATAGGGATACAAATATACACAATATCACATACAAGCAGCACAAAAGAGAAACATGTATAATCAAGATCATCAAGTACAAATAAAGGGAGATATAACAATTAGACATTATTAAGTCAAAGATATAAAACAAATAGATAAATGACAAGTCAAAATGGCAATACCAACACAACATAAACAGAATAACATGGGTGCAATGTATATAATGATGATGATGCATGAGGTTGGCACACAACCTTGAGATTGACACACAGTCTTGAGTTTGGCATATAACCTTAGGTTTGGCACACAACCTTAAGTTTGGCATACAACCTCGTGGTTGACACACAGTCATCGAGTCTTCTCCGACATAATCCTTCCAAAAAGGTCAATAATATCCAATATTTGATACCAATATTCAGTATTTTATAGTATTTCTCGTAATTCCAGTATTTTCAAAGCACATACACAACATAAGACACAAACCAAGTACACATACATGACAATAAGCATATATATAAAGCAATATAACAAACAAGTTAAATGATGCATATGATGATATAAAAATGATGATACAATGTTCACAACCATTCAAAATAAGTATTTCCATAACCAATCCATAATGTTTCCATTTCACCACCATGTGAGCCAATATCTACTATCCCTGAATTCTTCACAGGATTCATATGCCCACAGAGTATGAATATATATATATATATATATATATATATATATATATATATATATATATATATATATATATATATATATATATCATAATGCACCAAAGACACCATAATAGGCATTTATAACAATACAATATAATTATTCACAAGTATTCCAGGCTATCAACGCCACAAAAGACCCACATGGTCACACATATCACATAATATTTTAATTTTAACGATGTTATCACATATAGGCCCTCACATGAGCACAACACATTGATATCCATTTATCATGATTAGTTCCAATCCTTAACATGCATTTTGTACCAACATTTAATACCCAACCCAGTTTAAAAGAGTTAAGCCATAACCTACTTTGAAGGCCAAAATCGGTCTGCAACATTTCAGCCATAAAGCCCTGCTTCTTATGAACGGTCTTGGAATTAACTAAAACAGAAAAATATAGAATCGATGCATCAAAACAAAGCTAACAATATCCATATTGCCTACTTTTGGTTCGGAGTTAAAACAGACCCCCGAAATAGATTTTTGAAAAAGAACGACAAAATCAAAACTTTATTAAAAAAATGTCTTCCCCACACTTTTAGAAATCTCCAGTTAAAAATTCAAGTCAAGTTAAGTCTAAAACGAGGTTCAAATCGAAGAAAAACCATTTTAAAGCTTTACCGGATAAAATCTTTGAAATCTGTGTTAAAATAAGAATCAAAGTTGTTTTGAAGGTTAAATTGAAGGAAAAACTAGTAATTATAGGAGTAGGAACATTATTCAAGTGAAAACGAGTGAAATTTGAAGACAAATCAAGTAATAAAGTTTTTGAATTTTGAACAATTAAATCAAGAACTAAAGTAAGAAAAGGATGGAATCTCACCTTAATCCATAAAAGAATAAAAAAATAGACATTAATCTAGCTTTCCAAGCATCCGCAAGATTCACTTTTAATCTCTCACACTATTTTAGGGCTCAACTCTCAAGAGGCATGGTGAAAGAATGAGCAAAATCGAGCAAAAAGAGGCTATTTATACTTGCACAAGGTTACCAGGAAAATAAGGCATAAATTGAGTTTCTCAAATGAGTTTTACCCTTTGTTTTCCAAGTTACACCAACAACCTAGTACACCAGATTTTTAAGTCCAAAATGGACTTCATGGGGTGCTCAGTATTCATTCAGAGTCCGATATATGCAAATGAATTGTGTAACCACACTAAATTTGATGCTCTGGACTAAATAGAAATATCATATATTTTTTTAAAATATCATTTTTATAGAGTTGACTACCGAAACTCAAAATTAGAATTTTTCAAACTGAGGATCGAAATGAGATTTAAAAGCCACAAAACCCAACAAAATATGTCACTACCCTAAATTAATATTTCGGATCTGCTGGCGCAGTCCGTTCAACCATACATCACTCGGATCAAAAGATAACCACACAGATCCATAATAAGGCTCTCAAACCCACCAAAAATCATAATATCGCACAAAAAACACCAAAATGCATCAGAATCGTGCCAATCACCCCCACACCCCAAAAATACTATAATACAACTAGGGGGAGGGTAAAATATTAAAGTCACACAAAAACACAATTTTCATATATTTTATCGAATTTCAAGTCATTACATCATCCACCATAAAAATCTAGTTCGTTCTCGAACTAAAGGCAAAAGAAATACCTGAGTCAATAAAGAGCTTGGGATAAGAACTAGACATGTCAGACTCGAACTCCTAAGTAGTCTCATATACAGGTCGATGTCACTACTTAAACTTAACCACAGGGATGATTCTAGAATGCAACCGTCTAACATCCCTAGCCAATATAGAGACCGACTCCTTAGCAAAAGACAACCACTCATCTAACTGAACTGACTCCCAATGAATGATATGAGACTCAACCGGAATGTAACAATGAAGCATAAAAAACGTAAAACACTAATAAAACACTAATGAATAATCCATAGACTAAGGGGCAAAGGAAACTCATAAGTCACATCATCAACAGTCCAAAGAATCTTAAATAGACCAATATACCTGGGGCTAAGATTTCCTCTTTTCCCAAACCTCATCACACCCTTCATGGGTGAAACTTAAAGAAAAATGTGATCGCCAACACCAAATCTCAAGGCACGAAGTCCACAATCAGCATAACACTTCTGCCTACTCTGAGTCGCTCTAAGTCTATCCTGAATCATTCGGACTCTATCCAAAGACTTATGAAGCAAGTCCCTACCTCAAGGTGTCACCTCTAAAACATCAAACAAACCTACTAGTGAGCAACAATGCCTACCATACAATGTCTTAAAAGGAGCCATATCAATACTGGAATGGTAGTTATTTTTAAATGCAAACTCTACTAACATTAAATATCACTCCCATTGGCCACTAAAATCCATCACACAAGCGCGGAGCATATCTTTCAAAACCTGAATAGTCCGCTCTGATTGACCGTCCATATGGGGATGAAACATTGTGCTCAGATCAACCTTAGTATCCAACTTATCCTGAAAAGTCTTCCAAAAGTGAGATATGAACATAGAACCTCGATCTAAAATAATGGACACAAAAACACCATGGAGATGCACAATTTAATGGATGTAGATATGGGCCAACCTATCAACACTAAATGAGACCTGAACCAAAATAAAATGAGCTGACTTGGTCAATTGATCCACAATGACCCAAACAAAGTTAGAACCATGTGATGTATGAGGAAAACCAGTCACAAAGTCCGTGCTGATCTATTTCCACTTTTACTTGAAAATGGGTAACCTCTAAAGAAAATCACCAGGTCTCATATGCTTGGCCTTCACCCACTGATAACATAGGTAATAATCCCACAAAATCCGCTACATCTCACCTCATCCACCCCACCAGTAGTGTTGTCTCAAGTCACGATACATCTTAGTCACATCTGGATGGATGGAATATTTGGAATAATGGGCTTCCTGCAAGATCAACCTAATCCAGTCACCCACTCTCGGTACACAAACTCGACTTCTAATTTACAAAACTCTATCTGAATCAAGTGAGACTTCCTTAGCCTCTGCACTCAACACCTTATCTCAAATCAACCTCAATCCAATATCCTCAAACCGATGAGCTTAAATCTACTCTATCAAAGAAGATCTAGCCTCCATAAATGCCAAAACATGCTCAGGTGTTGAAATATCAATCCTAACCATTTGGTTAGCTAAAGGCTGAACCTCTAATACCAAGGGCCTCTTTTGGGTCAAAATATGCACAAAGCTATCCATGCTAGTCGATTTCCAACTTAAGATATTCACAGCCACATTAGCCTTGCCTGAATGATGGAGAATAGTCAAGACATAATTCTTAAGCAACTTAAGCCAATGGAATTGCCTCGTATTAAGATCTCACTAGGTGAAAAAATACTGAAGGCTACGAGGACCTAAGAAAATCTCACCACAGACTCCATATAAGTAGTGCCTCCACAACTTCAAAGCAAACACAATCGTGCACAACTCCAAATCATGAGTAGGATAATTCCTCTCATGAGGCTTAAACTAATAAGATGCATAAGCAATCACCTTACCCTACTACATCAAAACAACACCCCAATCCAATACCTGAAGCATTACAAAATATGGTAAATCCCACACCCTCTTTGGGCAATGCCAAAATAAGAGCTGAAGTTAAAAAATACTTGAGCTTTTGAAAGCTCACCTCATAAGCATCAAACCACTAAAATAAAATATTTTTTTGAGTCAACTTAGTCAAAGGAGTTGCAATAGAAGAGAATCCCTCAACAAAATGTCGATAATAACTTGTCAAGCCAACTAAACTCCAAATCTCGATGGACGAAGTAGGTCTAACCCAATTACAAATCCCTGCAACTTTTGCTAGATCAACCATAATACCTTCCTTAGTCACCATATGACCCAAGAAAGAAATAGAATCCAACTTAAACTCGCACTTAGAGAACTTCATATACAACTACTCATCCCTCAATCTCCAAAGCATAATCTGCAAATATTTCTTATGCTCAGCCTCACTCTATTAATACACCAAGATATCATTTATAAATAAAATAACAAAGGAGTTAAGATACGATCGAAACACCAGGTTCATCGACTCCATGAACTCGATAGGGCAATTGATCAACCCAAAAGACATGACCAAGAACTCATAATGACCAAATTAAGTCTGAAAATCCATCTTTAGAAAATCCAAAGTTCTAATCTGCAATTGGTGATAACAAAACCTCACATCGATCTTCAAAAACACTACAACACACTAAAACTGGTCAAACAAATCATCACTACGAGAAAGGTGATACTTATTCTTAGTCTTCACCTTGTTCAACTACCGATAATCAAATACACATCTGCATAGACCCATCCTTCTTCTTCACAAACAAGATAGGCTCACCCCAAGATGATACACTAGGTAAGAAAAATCCCTTATCCAATAACTCCTACAACCGATCCTTTAATTCATTCAACTCGGCTAGGGCAATCCTATAAGGAGGAATAGTAATAGGCTTGGCCACTGTCTCAACATCAATAGCAAAATCAATATCATAATTCAGAGGTGTACTAGGAAAATTCATAGGAAACACATCCATAAACTCACAAACAACACAAACAGAATCTATGGAAGGAGGTGAAACAATACTAGTATCAAGAATATGAGACAAATAAGCTAAACATCGCCACTCAACCAATCTACGAGCCTGAATGTCATGACCCAAACTGAGGCCATGGCCGCGATGGGTATCCCAAACTGTGAAGGCCCGAGGGTCTTCTCTACATAATTCACATATCACAAAATGCAAGAGTAAACTGGAAACATGGTCATCTTATTATTTCAACATAACAATGCGGAAGGTAAGTTCAGGAAGGCCCAAAGCCTTCTAGAAAAAAGTCAGCAAAATTCCTACTAAACTAAAAAAACAACAATCTGTCTAAAACTTAGACAAGGCCTTCGGTCGGACCATGAACTAAACCAAATAAAAATATCACATTGAACAAGGCCTTCCAAAATAAGGGAGGATCACCAACTCCAAATATCAGACAATGATCTACTGCTTAGCGGGACTGTAGACTGAACCTCAAATCCTGAAATATAGGGGTCAATATGCAATGTACTTACATAAAACAATCCAAAAAAAACAAAATATATTTTATACAACATATGTGAGAGCACTTCATAAAAAGATTTAGCATAAGGTAAGCGCAAACACATGGGCATAGTTGGATAACTTCAAAACATTTTTCTTGCATTCATGACTCAATTTGTTACTGTTCTGCTGTGCAAGATGGTACACCCTACAAGTTTATAATTCCATGGGATATATGGAACCCACCCTTAACTCGATGGCCAAACCCCCAATCCAATTTTGCCACAAGGATTGGAGTATAAGTAAGGAAGGGGGATACACAAGATCACATAGCAGGGTGCCAAAATTTCCCCGATCAAATCAACATGTCATGGTTGGGCACGAGATAACAAAGTAGGGCTCCTAAACATAGACCCAAATTGGGAGGACATAATATAAGACACACAAGATCATAAAATAGGGTACCAAAATCCCGTATCGACAAATCACCGTTTCCAACATAGAGTCTTTTAACTCGTACTTTCTTCGAGTAACCATCTAAATCTCTTAAAGCTTAGTTTTTAGCCTCTTAAAAACATACTTCATACTTATAAACAATTTGTTTATCATTTTTCTAAGGGCATATCACAACGGGGTATCATCATACCCCGACTTGCAAGTCATTCATATCATATCTATTCCACAACCCTTGTTATTCAAAGCAGGTAAATGAAAACCAAAGGTTTATCAAATCTCACAAGGTTTCTTATTATCAATATCATATGAAACTCATGCAAACCAATTCTCTATGCAAGACACTATTATATGTCGGTCATGGCATTTATTCAACACATGCATAATGGTTAAGGAAAACATTTAAGGCTCAAGAAATTGTCATAATTCATAAACCAGCCCATACATTAGTTAAATATAAATCTCATGATCAAAAAAGGGATCTTAATTCATGCTCTCAAAATAATTTATAATCCATATCATGCAAAGTCCATAAATCTCATCATGGGGAGTGGAAAATTCACAAATTCACATTCATAAACCATCTTACTAATTCAAATTACATGTGTATGAGATTATAAATCAATCTTATGGAAAAACCCCATAGAAATTACATAATTTCATCGAATTAGTTTCACAATGCATGCTTTTAAAATAATTTTTCGAAACCCATAGCATATACGTGCATATATATATATATATGTGTGTGTGTGTGTGTGTGTGTGTATGTGTGTGTGTATTTAAAACTTGTAGAAATCGTAAAACCTATGCGCATGAGAGTTAGGATAGCCCCACATACCTTAAGTTTCTTAGCATGAAAGATTAAACCGTAGTCTTGACACTTTCTTGAGAATCTTGAACTTGAAAGACTTGAGTTCTTGTTCTTGGGGAAGAGGTAAGGGTTTGTTTGAGAGTATAATTGGTAGAAGATGGGAATTTTATGCCTTAATTGATGATTTTAATCGGGGTTGGACGAATCGGGTTGAGGGGAAAAGACTCAATTGCCCCTCAGGAAATTAAATTCTCAATTGAAATACATTTTAAAGAGCCACTGTGATGCGATGAAGGACCCATTGTTATAGGCACCGTGATGCAATGCTATTGCGGTGAGGTGCTGGAATCAAAATCCAAACATGACCCAATCCTTATTCAAAAAATTTAAAACTTCCTAGAGACATGGTCTTTACACCCCTGAACATGAATTAACTCAAAAACTAATGTCACGGGGTCGGGAAGACCAATTTAAAAATCTTTGAAGTTAAGAGGCTTAAGATATGACTAAATCCCCGATACTTAGAAAATTTTTCAGGACTTAAACCCTTTATGCATACAACTAAGAGATGAATTAAGCCAAGAATAATGCGGGGTGTTACATTATCCTTCCCTTGGGATTATTTCCTTGAATGATGACTTGGGACACAACATGCACGATTTCAAGCACTACAAGGAAAGAAAGGAGTAGTATAAGATTTATACCTTTTATATCATCATCCACAGATCCAAAAAGAGTCAGGTACCTCGCAAGCATGTCATTCTTTACTCCCAAGTAGCTTTCTCAGCTTTATGATTCTTCCACAACACCTTAACTTAAGCTATCTCCTTACTTCTTAACTTTTGAACTTGGCGATCTAAAATAGCAATGGAGTTTTTCTGTATGATAATGTGTTCTTCACATTGATCTCTTCCATAGACAAGACAAGATAATGATCTCCAATACATTTCTTTAACACCGATACATGAAATACTAATGAACAGAAGCCAGACTCGCGGGCAAATCTAACTCATAAGCAACTCCACCGATCTTTTTTGCAATCTGATAAGGGCCTATGTAACTAGGACTAAGTTTTCCTTTCTTTCCAAATCACATGACTCCCTTCATAGGGGAGACCTTTAGAAATACCCAATAATCAACCTTAAACTCTAATTCTCTTCTTCGAACATCAGCATAGGACTTTTGGAGACTCTAAGTTGTCTTAAGTTTCTCTCAAATGACCTTCACTTTCTCCATTGCTTGATAAACAAGGTCTGGACCAAACATACAGGTTTCACCCACTTCAAACCACCCAATTAGTGACCTACACCTCCTCCTATGTAGAGCTTCAAAAGGAGCTATCTGGATGCTGGAATGGTAGCTATTATTATAAGAAAATTCTATCAACAACAAGTGAACCACCCAACTACCTTTAAAGTCTATGGCACAAGCTCTCAACATATCCTCTAAGATTTGAATAGTGCATTCTACTTTCCTATCCGTCTGAGGGTGGAAGACGGTACTAAGGTTTACCTAGGTACCTAAACCCCTCTGATAAGACCGCTAAAACTGAGAAGAGAATTATGCACCTAGATCAGATATATAAGACATTGGAGCCTCATACAGGAAAACTATTTCTTGAATGTACAACTTAGCATAATCATCCCTCGAATAATTAATCCGCACCAGAAAGAAATACGCAGACTTTGTCATTCTATATAAAATTATCCAAATAGAGTCATATTGGTTTTGGGATCATGGAAGTCCTATAATGAAGTCCATGTTGATCAGCTCCCATTTCCAAAGAGGCAATGCTATCTCTTGGGAAGTGTCACCTGGTCTCAAATGTTCCACCTTAACTTGTTGACAATTCAAGCACTTAGCCACAAAGTTAGCAATATTTCTTTTCATATTATTCCATCAGTAAATCACCTTAAGATCTTGATACATTTTAGTAGAGCCAGGGTGAACAACATACCTAGAAGTGTGAGCTTCATCGAGAATTCTTTCTCGCAACCCATCCACATTCAACACACATAGACTACCTTGATATCTTAAAATCCCATCATCTCTAATTTCAAAAGCCATTACCTTTTATTGACCAACATCTTTCTTAATCTGCATCAAGATGGGGTCCTCGGTTTACTTCTTATTAACTTCCACACATAAGGAGGATTTAACCACCTCATGAATTAATACCTCGCCATCTTCAGAATGTAGGAGTCGAACTCCCAAGTTTGAAAACCAATGAATATCCTATACCATGTTCCTCTTTCTTTCACCCATATGAGAAAGACTTCTTATTGACAATCTGTTATGGGCGTTAGCCACTACATTAGCCTTGCCTGAGTGATAATGAGGTTCATGTCATAATCCATTAATAATTCCAACCACTGCCTCTGTCTAAGATTCAGTTCTTTCTGCGTGAAAACATACTACAAACTTTTATGATCAGTAAAATGTCAACATGCACCCTATAAAGATAATGGTGCTAAATCTCTAATACGAACAACACTGCCGCTAACTCTAAATCATGGGTGGATTAGTTCTTTTCATGAACCTTTAACTATCTAGATACATAGGCGACCACGTTACCATATTGCATAAATACACACCTAAGTCCCACCCGGGACACATCACAATACAGAACAAAGCCCTCTGTACCTTCAGGTAGAGCTAAAACTGGTGCGGTAGTCAGCTTGTCTTTCAGCTTCTCAAAATTATTCTCACAAGAGTTAGACCATAAGAATTTTACCTTTTTCCAAGTTAATCTAGTAAGTGGAGAAGCTGTGGAGGAAAAACTCTCTACAAATTTTCTGTAATACCCTTCCAAATCCAAGAAGCTTCGGATATGGGTTGGATTCATGGGTTTGGGCCATTTTCTCATTGCCTCAACCTTTTAGGGGTCAACTTTAATTCCCTCGCTAGAAATAATATGCCCCAGGAAAGCAATAGCTCAAAGCCAGAATTCACCCTTGAAACTTTGCATATAACTCATGATCTTTAAGGGTCTAAAGGATGATTTAGAGATGATAGGCATGATATTTCTAACTCTTGGAGTAAATCAAGATGTCGTCAATAAAGACTATGACGAACAAATCTAGAAACTGATGAAACACCCTACTCATTAGGTCTATAAAAGCTGCGGTGGCATTAGTCAGTTTGAAGGACATCACTAAGAATTCATAGTGACCATATCGGGTTCAGAAAGTTGTTTTGGGAATGTCAGTCTCCCTGACTTTCAGCTGATGGAACCCCAAACAAAGGTCTATCTTAGAGAATCATTTGACACCCTAAAGTTGGTCAAAAAGATCATCGATTCTGGGAAGAGGATACTTATTTTTAACTGTGACTTTGTTTAGCTGATGATAATTTATACACATACAGATAGAGTCATCTTTCTTACACATGAAGAGTATCGGTGCACCCCAGGGAGAGACACTAGGATGAATAAAGCCTTTGTTAAGAAGGTATTTTAACTGTTCTTTTAACTCTTTCAGTTCTGTATGAGCCATTCTATATAGAGGAATAGAAATAGGCTGGGTGTCTAGCAACAGGTCAATGCCAAAATCTATCTCTCTATCTGGTGGTATTCCAGGGAGGTCATCTGGAAAGATGATAACACTCTACTTACTCCCATAATTGAGGGGTGAGACAGTCGTTATTAATAACCCAACTAGATTTGGGATCGAATCCACAAGGAGCGAATTATAGACTTTAAATCCTCTGGGTATTCTAGTTACTAAAAGGGTACAAGAAATGCTAACAAATACGATATGGAAATTAAAATGGGGGATTTTAGTTAAGGATGGTTAGTAACAATTGTTGATTAACAATGCACAACTATGACACCTTTTATTTAAAATCAAGATTAGAGAGGATCTTGGTATTATGTCTTCTAAAGGTAAAACATGTAGGTTGATGATGGTTTAGCATGAAGCTTAGTTGTTGACCCAAGGATAGGCTAGGTCGAAAGTCATTGTAGTCAATCTTTCAATGAAACCACAATGATTTCACCCATTGGCTCTTTCAAGCACCTAACAAGTGTGCAATTTGTAATCACCCAAAACCTCAATCAAGCATCCCTATTTCTAGGATGATGTTCTTGACATGATTTACACTCCAAATACACTTATTTCTAAGATTGCAAAATGTAGTAAACCATAGGCTCAATTTTCCACCATTACCTTGTCCCCCTATAACCCCCTTTCAAGGATGTTATGGGTTACCTCAAGTTTACCGTCATCCCTCTTTCAAGGATGATAAAGGGTTTTTAGAGTTTGGGGTTTTCACCAATAAATTCTAGCTCATAAATTCAAGCAATGGGGGAATCGATACTCAACAACTAAGAATCACGCAAACATAACAACACCCACATACATTTACACTTTAGTTTAACATAATCCCAAGACTAATTTACTTACCTACTCATGAAGAAGGTAAGGAAAGATATACCATGAGGATTGTCTAAAGAATTCATTCTTCATAAAATACAAAGAAATTAAGCCTCCAAAATTAGTTACACTCTTTACCAATTAGGGTTTCTTGCTTTCAATTTAAAAATATCTACGAGGTAAGAAAAAACCCCAAAAGAAAGGGTTTTTACCTATATATGATTTGGGATTCGTCTATGTAATTTTACAAAACTGCCTTGGGCAGATTCCTGCTGAACCGTGATTATGGCATGTGAATGTGATTATGCTCCGCGATCGCATTATGCTGACCATCTTGACTGACCGCGACTGCAGTCCTGGGCTGAACTACTCCAGGTCTCCAGTTGCACACCTTTTGCTTCCATTTGACCCCTTTTTATCTTCGATCCATATATTTTCTCATTCTCAACTATATACCCACAAAATGTGGAGATTAGTGCATTAAATAACAATTATGTCCCATTTAACTTTACAAGCATGGTAGTGCACATAAATAGTTAGTGCGAATGAGTGGTAAAATCACCACTCTTCAAAAGACTACCAGAAATTTATTAACTATGGGAACAGACTAGAGGGAAGGACTTTAAGTACTAGAATATTTGACTCAGACAAGATGGTACAAACAATCATATAAGCTTACGGGCTCTAAGATAAGACATGAATTTCCCCCAAGGTGCTAGGGAATATCCCTCACACTCTATCACTGCCTCATTAGTAAAAGAAAAGGTGACCTTTCTGGTTCTATAGTCTAATGTAGAAAAACACGAATGGAGCCCATCCATCCCCAGTATAGAATCAAAATCAATCATGTCCAGTTCTACCAGATCAGCCACGGTGTCACGTTAAAAATAGACACCACACAATTTCTATAGACTCTCTTAGCCACAATATAATTACCAACAAGAGTGGAAATAGAAAAAGTTTACCAAATTTTTTCAGGCTCAAAACAAAAAATAACTGCCACATAAGAGGTAACCTAAGACAAGGTAGACCCCAGACAAACAACACATAAACATCATGAGAAAAGATCCACAACGTATCAGTAACTACATCACGTGAAGCCTCTAAATCCTGGTGGGTAGACAAAGCATACAACTGGTTACGACCACCTCCAGCAGCCAAAGTAGTACCCTTAGGCGGAGGAGTTGTGGATGCGGCTTGAGACTTAGTTTCCCCGATATTTCCTCCTACTAAAGGACAGTCTCTCTGAATATGCTTCACTTAGCCATAAGAGTAACATTTACGTCTCTCAAAATAACATATTTCTAAATGATTCCTCCCACAAATGCAACAACGAGGATATGACCTAGTGGGCTGAGTCACACTCTCCTAGGAATGGGTACCTTAAGCTCTAGGCCTATCTCCTGACTGAAACTGCTGCTTACCAGAAGGTCTAAGTGCAGGTGTACTAGCTGAGGACTGAGAATTGATCCAAAACTTTTTCTTAGACCACTTATTACCCCAATTTCCACCCTAATGCTGACAGACATTCTGATCAACAGACCTAGATCTCTAGGTTGCCTTTCTTTTTCCTTTACCTCTGCCTACCTCTTCTTCTCCTCTTTTAATTGTTACATATGCACTGATAACCTAGAGAAGTCCATATCCTTGTTCAACATTGCTCCCTTACACTCTAACACCAAATCATCAGAGAGACCGGATGTGAACTTCCTCATGCAAATCCTCATATTGCCCACTAGTTCTGAAGAATAACGGGGCGTCTGGGTAGACTTCAATGCATACTCTTTGACACTCATACTCCCTTGTTTCAAGTTTAAAAATTACTCAACTTTTGCTTTCCTCAGTTCCTGGGGAAAGAAACGATCCAGGAAATCCTCTACAAACTTGACCCATACAGAAGGTTCAACATCTCTACCCCTCAAATCTTCCCACTGGTTAGCGACATCTTTCAACTGATAGGCTGTCAACTCAACCTTATTAGCATGGATAACTCTGAAAATTTTCTCTATTTTATCAATGAACCCTTGGGGTCCTCCTCTACCTTTGTGCCAGTAAAGGTGGGTGGGTTCAGCTTCATAAATTAACCAACCTGAGTATTTTTAGAAAAACTAGGCACCAAACTCACATCTTTTGACCAATAGGACTGAGAAGACACAAGTTGTACAATCATATGGATGGACTGCCAGAACTCAGCGTTTGAGAATTTTCCCTGAGGAGGCTAGGTACGGTCAACACCGGTTTGGGGAGTCCGAGGTGGACTAGTTAGGACTGGAGGAACTCCTAGAGTAGCAATAAATTCTGAAGTATGAGCTCTATTATGAGTTCGCAACCCATGGGTAGGCGAACATCATTAGGATGGGTATTCTATTCATTGGATCTAAGGAGAGGTATGATCAATCTCTGAAATATAGGAAATCATGTGTTAGGGGACATTCAGATTCTAAAGCACTAACTAAGACATGAAGAAAAGAGAGACATTCCTAAATTCCTAGTAGTTTCCTCTTTATAAGTGTGGCACGCTACACAACCATAAAAAGAACTCTACCCAATGCGACTTTGCAGACACCCTAGACCATGAACCGTGCTCTGATACCAAGTTTTTCACAACCTAAACCGAGGCCCTGGCCGCGATGGGTATCCTAAATCGTGAAGGCCCAAGAGTCCTTTAAACTTGTAATCATATACATAATTTATCTATCATAAAATGTAGGAGTAAACTGGAAACATGGTCATCTTATTATTTCAACATAACAATGCGGTAGGTAAGTTCAGGAAGACCCAAAATCTTCTAGAAACAAGTCTACAAAATCTTTACTAAATTAAAAAAAAAACAATCTGTCTGAAACCGGGATAAGGCCCCCGGTCGGACCATGAACTAAACCAAATGAAAACATCATATGGAACAAGGCCTTCCAAAATAAGGGAGGCTCACCAACTCCAAATATTTGACAACGATCTACTGCTTAACGGGACTGTGGGACTAAACCTCAAATCCTGAAATATAGGGGGTCAATACATAATGTACTAGTACGTAGAACATTCCAAAAAAATATATTTTATAAAATATATGTGAGATAATTTCATAAAAAGATTTAGCATAAGGTAAGCGTAAACATATGGGCATAGTTAGATAACTTCAAAACATTTTTCTTGCATTCATGACTCAATTTGTTACTGTTCTGCTGATCTAGATGGTACACTTAAAGATGCAGGTTTGAAACAAATAGGGACGATACTGTGATCACAACATCTGAAGCCTCTACCTTAGGTGTGGTTGGTATAGCATAGCACTGCTTACGACTACTAATTTCCTGAGTGGCCCCACGACCACCACCATCACGATCTCCACTACCTCTTTCCCTTGTACTTCTAGTAGCACCCCTACCCTTTGTAGCATAAATAGGAGTGGCTCTATTTATACACCAGGGGTAATACTTAGCCATATGTCCAATCTCATCACACACAAAGCAACCTCTATGGCCTGAATCCACAGGAGAAGGTACAACTGGGCTCGAACAACCACCCTAATCTGACAAGAAGACCCACCACCCAAACACTACAAGGCCGCTTTCACTGGCCTACCCTGATATCCATGAGAACCTCTAAAATCTCTACCATGAGAAGATTGACCTCTGAACTCACCAAAATGGCACACACTTTTAGCACCACCTTGAGGTACTCAAAGAATCCCCTTATCATTTTTGCATGATCAACAATACTCTAAAAAGATGCCCTTAATATAACCACCTGTGTCGTGGCTCATTGAAGAGTAAAAGGCATAGCAAGTTTAACTGGCTGAGACCCTACTTGGGGAGGTAACATATGTGAAGGTTAAAATCCAAATCTCAGAACTCTAGACTCATAAATCGGTGCTAAAGAAGGCATAGTACTCGGGGTCAGAGAAGTACTCAAAACAAAAGTAGGTGCAATTGGAAGATCCATACTCATAATTGGAGGAACACCATAACCAGAATATGGCACAAAAGGAGGTACAATACTCGGAGCTGGGGAAGTACTAAACTAACTTAAAGGATCACTCTCTAAATGGGTCAATAGATGAACCACCAGTTCCACTAAGACTGAGGTAGCAAAAATCTGAAGAGCAGGAGTGGAACTCACACCTCCAACATGCTTAATATGAGGATCAAGGAAAAGTCCCCTAGCACTACTCTTGGACGAAGCTGATCTATGGGCCCATCTGCTCCCTTGAGTCCGTCAATGACTCGAGGCTTGCTCTCTGGGTGAAGGCTTCATACCTCTGATCATGTTGGACCTAGTCAACACCATATGAGCAGAAAAGAGTGAAACATAACTCAAAACATAAGGTGTCAAAGAACTTCACACAATAAGGAATAAAATGAGGGATATTTCCTAAAGACATCCTATAGCCTCTCGAAAATAGATATGGACGTCTATGTATGGATCTGTGAGACTCTATTAGACATCCTATCCTTAAACCATTGGGACAAATGAAATCTGACTGCTCTGATACCAATTAGTCACGATCCAAAAATACAAGGGTCATGATGGCACTTGTCATGGCGAACCACATAGATATGATAAAAGTAGAAAGAATAAATTCAACATATGCAACCATAACTCCCAAAACCTGGTGTCAACAGTATAAGAACATATCTAGTACAACTTAAATTCAAATAAAGTAAATAAGATGTCCAAATACAAAACAAATCTCTGTCTTCGAAGTGAAAGTAACGACATAGTCTTTAAGAAAGGCAGTATAATACATCTGAATGCCTGAAGGTCAACCATTACCTTGAAAGCACCAATCTCGCCCAAATCAACAAAGTTGGAATATACTCAAACTAGGACTTGCACTGAAATGGCTCAGTAGGCATAAGTATGATCACTTGTACTCAGCAGGTATCATAGGTCAATCGAGCAAAGTACAAAATAAAGCATACAAAATACATACTAAGGGCACATCACCTGCATCAGAAAATGTCCCACAATGATAGCCACACCGCTTGCACTAATAGTTCTATAATATCCACATATAATATAACAACACACTAGATAGGGATACAAACATACACAATATCACATACAAGTAGAACAAAAGAGGAACATTTATAATCAAGATCATCAAGTACAATTAAAGGGAGATAGAACAATAAAACATTAATAAGTCAAGATATAGAATAAATAGATGGATGACAAGAAAATATAGCAATACAAGCATAACATAAACACAATAAAGTGGGTGCAATATATATGATGATGATGATAATGCATGAGGTTGGAACACAGCCTTGAGGTTGGCACATAACCTTGAGACTGGCACATGGCCTTGAATTTGGCACACAGCTTTGAGTTTGGCTCACAACCTTAGGTTTGACACACAACCTTAAGTTTGACACATAACCTTGAGGTTGACACACAGTCATCGAGTCTTCTCCAACATAATCCTTAAAAGAAGGTCCATAATATCCAATATCTGATACCAATATTCTTTATTTTCTAGTATTTCCCCTAATTGCAGTATTATTCATAATTCCAGTGTTTCTAAAGCACACACATAGCATAAGATACAAAACCAAATACACACACATGACAACAAGAATATATATTAAACAATAAATCAAACAAGTTAAATGATGTGTATGATGGTATGAAAATGTTTCTACAATATTCACAATCATTCAAAATGAGAATTTCCATAACCAACCCATAATGTTTTCATTCCACCACCACATGTGCCAATATCATCTCATTATTTTCACTTTCCATGAATTCTCCACATGATTCGTATGCCCACACACGATATATATATAACAATGCCCCAAAGGAACCATCTAGGCATTTCTAACAACACAATACAATTATTCATATGTATTTCAGGCTATCAATATCACAAAAAATCCCACAGGGTCATACATGTCACATAATATTTCAATTTCAACTATTTCATCACATATAGCCCCCTATACAGGAAAAACAAATAGATAGTCATTTATCATGATTATTTCTCACTCTTAACATACCTTTTATCCCAACATTTGATACCTAACCTAGTTTGAAAGTGTTAAGTTATAACCTACCTCAAAGGCCAAAATTGCTCTACAATACTTCAACCACAAAATCTTATTTCTCATGAATGGTTTTGAAATTAACTAAAACCAAGAAATATAGAATCTATGCGTCAAAATAAAGCTAAAAATACCCATATTGCCTACTTTTAGTTCGAGATCAAAATGGACTCCCAAAATGGATTTTCAAAAAAGAGGGAAAAATCAAAACTTTAATAAAAAATATGTTCCCCATACTTTTAGAAATCTACCGCTGAAAACTCACATTTAACTGAGTCAAAAACGATGTTTAAAAGTGAATAAAAATCATTTTAAGCTTTATCGGGTAAAATATTTGAAATTCGTATAAAAATCAAGAATCAAAGTTGTTTTGAAGGTTAAATTGATGAAAACTAGTAATTATAGGATTAGAAATATTAGTCAAGTGAAAATGAGTGAAATTTAGAGATAAATAACATAATAAGATTTTTAGGGTTTTGAATAATTAAATCAAGAATTAAAGTAAGAATGGGATGAAATCTCATCTTAAATCCATAAAAGAATCAAGAAATAGACGTCAATCCTGATTTTCAATCACCCACAAGATTCACTTTTAATCTCTCACACTATTTTAGGATTGAACTCTCAAGAGACAAAGTGAAAGAATGAGAAAAACTGAGTAAAAAGGGGATATTTATACTTATACCAAGTTGCCAGGATTAAATTGGGTTCCTAAAATGAGTTTTACCCTTTATTTTCCAAGTCACACCAGCAACCTGGTGCACCAAATTTTTAAGTCTAAAACGTACTTCGGTGGGTGCTCAAAATTCATTCAAAGTCTGATATACGTAAACAAACTATGTAACCACAGTAAACTCGATGCTCCAAACTCAATGAAAATGTCAGATTTTTTAAAAAATATCGTCTTTATAGAGTTGACCCCCAAAGTTTGAAATCACAATTTTCCAAACCAGGGTTGAAATGAGATTTAAAAGCCATAAAATCAACCCAAATATATTACCACCAAAAAATTGATGTTTTGGATCTACTGATGCAGTTAGTTCAGTCATCCATCACACTAATCAAAAGATAACCACATAGATCCATAATAAGGCTCTTAAAGCCACCAAAAATTACAATATCACACAAAAGACACCCAAATGCATCGAAAATTATGTCAATCACCCCCACCCCAGAAGTACCACAATACAAATATGGGAAGAGGTAAAATAGTCAAATCACACCAAAATATATTTTTTATATATTTCATGAAATTTCAAGTCGTTACACCTCCAGCGAGCCAGTTTGTTCTAAATTTTTGTCTCCATAATTTAGGATTTCACTGAAATCTTTGATAAGGGTGGATTCTAAGATGTGGAGGAAGAGGTTGTGGGGATAGTTACGTGACCTTTGTATGTTAGCTAATCTTTCTAGGGTGTGCTTCTTTTTGTGAAGAACTATCAAAGACCTCCTTGTTCCAGACCTTAACCTCATCCTCAAAAGAAGAGATGGTCTTAGTTAAAGGAGTATTTTGTCCAAAGAGGCTGCTCACAATATTACTGAAGTTAGGGTGGGAACACTATATTGTTTCCATCCTAAAGGGTTTTTCAGAAGAGGGTGTAGCTATCCAGGCTAAGAAAGAAAGGACAGCAGTCAGGGTGGGTTCAAGGGAGGTGAGAGACAGTAGCATCAGAAAACATGTTGATCCAAGAGTGACTAGCAAGCATCTATCAAGTCTCTCAAGGATAAAATTATTTCTATTTATATATCTTTTATTGTTCTAAATATACTTACTACCCTTAAAGTCTAAGTCATCCAAACAACAAAGATTGACGAAATCCCCAAAAAAGTAGGCTATGTTGTTTTTTGTATTATTACCTCCAAATTTCTCAGATGGTCTGAGGACTTCATTAACATCTCCCCCCCCCCCAAATAAGTCAAGGATTATGGGAGGAGTCTTTAATATTGTTGTCAAAGTCAATAACATTAGACCAAAGTAATTTTCTATCCTCAAATTTATTACTAGCATAAATGACACTAAAAACCAAGGAGGGGTGGGGAAATCATTTACCTTGATGGAGACATGAATCACTTGGGGAGTATGGCTATGGCATGGATGTTGAGAGTGGTGTTTTTCCACATGACTACAATCTTACCAGAGCTGTCAATAACAAGAAATTAAATTTGGATATTAAAGTCAAGTTCATCAGTTAGAGCCTTATGATCACTCATTCTAGTTTCTAGAAGGGATATGAGTGAGGGTCTATGTATTTAGATCGTGTACATTGCCTTCTAAACTCAGTGTTGTTTTTCTCCTAGAATTTCATATGATCCAGTTCTTCATTATTAATAGGTCTTTTTTGGGGGGTGTACATCATAACTGTCTTTCCTTCTCCCAGGTAATGTACTGCTTGAGGGGTTGAGAGATCTTTCCTCTTTTTTGACAGAGGTGTCATTTTGTTTTGAAGAAGATTTCCCTCACTGATAACTGGAGCTCTAATTTAAACTTGTTGATATCTATGGAAAATACCACTAGGATCATTTCATTGATAAAATCCTTGAAGGAGTAAGTTTGAGGCTTTTCTATGGTTACTACATTTGCCTTTGGATCCTTGAGAGTTATGAGGATCCTTTCCATTTTCCTATTGTTTTCCTTTAGAGCTTGAATGATTTTTTTCTTGTTTTCATTTTATGATATAGGGGACTTTAGAGATTGGTGGGACGGGATGCATGGCTGGAGGTGGAAGGGCCCCTCAGATATTTGCACAAAAGTTGGTCCCATTTCCAGCATTATTGGAATTTTTGGTGGGAAAAGGGAAAGACATTAGCTCAATGTGTTTATTCCACATTGATCATTTCTGGTGTCAGGTTCCCCTAGATGTATTGACTGATGATTTTCATCAGTTTGGTCATCCATATAGTCTACCTATAGTTCGCTAGCCCCTAGTTGAACCCCTTCATCACCAGCTGGGCAAAGTTTTGATTTTTTAAAATTAAATGATTTTGTCTATTGCAAAGTTTTTAATAAAGTGCAAAAAGTTCAAATCACTTCTCAAAGATCTTTCACACTTTAATATAATAATGTAAACATAACATATATTTTATTATAAGCACATATATACTCTACCACCAGAAGTTTCAAATGGTTAACGGATCGTCACTTTTATATTTGTCATGTAGTACCTCTTTTTCTTGTTGCTAGAGGCTAAGAAAGACGTATTGATTTTAACCATAATTGTAGTATGATTATTTTTTAAAACTTCTTTCTACATTTAAAATATTTTCTTATTTTTAAAGTTAAATCTTTAGAAAATCTTTGATTACTTACTTAAAACTTTTAAAAATTTGGTACTTATATTTTTCTTGGTCTAATGTTTTTTATTATTTCTAGATTTTTAAATCTTCTTAACATCAAATTTAGTTGATTTAGAATTCTTAAACCAATGAAAAAGGTGTTTGTCGTCATTAATTTTTATGACTTATAACAAAAAAAAGTTTTACTATAAATATTTAATTAATTCTCAACTCTTAAATATTAGAAAAATAGTAAAAAATGATTTTGTCGATGTAGAGACTTTTAATGAAGGAAAAAGTTCAAACAATATTTTGAAGGCCCTTCACACTTTTAATATAGTATTTTTTTAATTAAAATCGGACATAATCCCATTTATTAAAAATAACACAATTTGACAAACCAGGCCCAAAAGTGGTGGCCCAGAAAATGGATCAACTAATGTTATATCATTTCCTAACTACCACACATATTAGGAAAGTGAAAAGTACACCTGTCATCTTCTCCAAAATTGGGCTTAAGCTTGACGCGATTGCATGGTCTGCTGGTTCGCGATTGCATATCTTCTTCTTTAATATGCTCGAAGCTAAGTTCATTATCTCTTTATTAAAGTGATTTCTTGTTCCTGTTGCTTGAACTGATGGGTTGAAATTTTGATGAAGTTGATACCACCATTAAATCCGTGCTTCAGAACTTAAAACCACTATCTATGAGCGTATCTTTGTATCTTGAACTAGGTGTTTTTGCTTCAGAAAGGAGTATTTCAATCTTCAAGTAGTTGTGCATTACCCTTATTTGGATATGTTTAGTCCCTAAGTTACTTTGTGTACTGAACCTCTGTCATAATTAAGGCATACATAGCCCGAGAGATATCATAAAGAGACCTAAAATCCAAACCTCATTCCCCTTTAGGTAAGCATACTTTATCCCAGGCTGACCAATGCTTACTTCTACCTTCATCTTTGTTGCTCCAAAAAACTTAGCAAAGATCCTATGCAACTCCTTAATGGCATATTTTGGGGGAATAACTAGAGATAAAACATAGATGGGGACACTCTGTGAAACACTTTTTATTAACAGTTCCTCCCCCCCCCCAAGTAACAATCTTCCCTTTCAAAATTGAAGATTACCTCTAACTCTATTAATCAGCTCTGCAAAGTGCTCTTTATTCTTATTTGAATGTAATACGGGATAACCAAGATATTTAGGGGGAAAGACCCTTTGCTTATCCCAGTTGTATGCTCCATTTGTTGCACCACCCTTCTTGTAGTACTTTGATGTATATACAAATAACTCTTTTCTTTATTCACCTTCTGGCTTGACTGTTGTTCATCATCCTATAACACTTGCATTATTTTATCAACAGAATAATCATTAGAGAAGGTAAAGATTATGGTATCATCTGCATATGCCAGATGATTGAGTTAGGGCTCTATTTAGGCATTCCATATCCTATATACGTAGGATCTTCAAATAAATGATTTAGAGCCTTTGTCAAGACCTCAATGACAATATAAATAGAGTAAGAGATAAAGAATCTCCTTGTTTAACCCTTCTAGTGGAATGAAAAAATCCAACAGGTTGACCATTTAGCTGAACTGAGTAGTAACTATTAGATACCAACCTCCAGACCAAATCTGCTACCCTTCTGAAAAATCTCATTTTCGTTAATACCTTCATCAAGAAAAATCAAGAAACCCTGTCATATGCTTTAGCCATGTATCTTCAACACCACATTAGCAGGTTTTCCTTTTTTACCAACATCTAAGACCAACTTATCATGTGTAATTCTTGGGAGAATTTTATTCACAAAATTACTCAAACTAATGAGTATCAAGTCTGAGAAAAATTGTACATTATCTTTCTTAGGAATGAGCACTAAATTAGTATGAGTGATAGATTTTGGTAAAGTATTTCCTGCATAGAAATCCCTCACCATTCTCACAATATCAAGGCCAACAATATCCCAACAAGATATAGATTATTGTTAATTTTTGGGTTACTTTTATTGATTTTTTCATTCATATTTATTTGGGCTCTGGCTGTCTTGGCTTGTGTTAGGCATGTTGGGTTTGCCATTCATGATAGGCCTTTTCCTGAGGTTGGAATTTGGGCTTTTTCTAGAAGGGTTATTTCTGAGGTCATTCTATCCATTTGGAATGGTGATATTTGAGTTGGGTTTGTTGTGACCCAATCCAGAGTGGGTTAGGGTCTCCTGGGTTAGGCTGTAAACTTGGCCGCCACTTGAGCTTGGGATAAAGTTTATCGATGTTGAATATTTAAAATTATGAGTTTTCAAGAACCTACCTGATATTGCATCAAATATTTTACCTTGATGTTCTGGGTAGGTGTTGTGGTACCTGGATTTGCATGATTGTGGGTATTAGTGATGTTCTTCTTATTTCTTGTGAATGGGATCGTTTTTCATTCATTCTTCGAGATTGTTTGCTCTGGGTTGGGGATTGTCAGCTGATTCATCTCCTGGTTTATACATGGGGGCATGAGGTCATGACGTGCCCCAATCTTCTGTAACTTTTGCACAGGAACCCTTCGTCCATCTAGAAAATTGGTTGTTTGTGTCTGCCAATAATCAATGAGGTCTTAAAGGGGTATCAAGGGTACTTGTATACAAATGCAAGTGTATCTTCCCTTAAGAGTAGATGAGGTGAATTCATCAATTTTAAAAATCTCCACATTTTCCCTTCCTTTTCCAGTCTATTTATCATAGAACTCGGTGGGTAATTGTGGTAGCCTAATTCAGATTGCGGTGGATTCTATCTGGGACTCCTTAAAGACAAAATTTGGCTCCCAACTTCTGACCGACAGGAATGATCCTGTAACTAACTATGTACCATCTTTGGTGACTTTCCTTTGGGATAGTTCGTCATTGAATTTTACTGTATAATAATCTAGCTCCAGATCGATTAGGGAAAAAAAATCCTTGTGTTTCCATAGATCTGTGAGCTTTGTTCTCAAAGTGGTTAAACTTCTTTGCCACCGCGTTGATAATTACAGAGTATTGCTACGGAGCATAAAGTATTTATTTTTCCTCACGTGAGTTGTATATCTTTTTTTTTTAGCAGAAGCATGGATTTTGGGTTGTTTTTTCAAAAATTCCACTTGCCTAATAATTTGTGACTGCAGTAGTTTTATCCCTTAGAATTTCTCGGTAGGATGGTTTATTAACTTATCAACTGGCATTTCACAACCAATTCCATTGGGTGGCTCTGGGGGTTTAGATGGGGTCTGTGCATTAATAATATGGAAAGAGGTTATGGTTCCATTCAAAACGAGTTGTAATTAGGTGAATAAAGATTTTTGGGATTTTAGAGAGAAGATGATCTTTCTATATCTAAAAGTGGGAAATTAACAGATTGGGAGTTATAACCAAATCAAGTTGTAATGCCCTGAGACTACCCCTGGATGTCACACGGTGCTTAGGACCACAAGTGATCCCAAGCTAACCCATGAACTGGCACACTATTAAGCAACTGGTTTAAATATGTATAAAATAACGGAGTTTACTATACGAAAACATAATCACAATGAAATATAGGAAAAATAAAATACGGATACAATTTTACATTCTAATAAAACTGGAGAGAGAAACTAAAATTACATGACTGAGTTTGACTAACATCTATGAAGCCTCTACTATACGGACTATAGATAGTTGAGACGCGACTCCAACTACCACTAATCAATACATATTAGTAATAAATTAAAGTACATAAATAACATCTAACTGAAGTCCTCGAAGTAGGGGGACTCATCCCCTGCTGGCTGGAATCTGCAACTGTCTGATTATGATGTGCATACTATAACTAGTACCTACATTATTAAATAATGTAGCACATAGACGTATATGTGGATCAGTACTTTTGGAATGTTCTGAGCATGTGTGAGTGAATGCATAAGTAAAATAATAATGCACTATTTATACAAACTGTCGAAAACTGCATGCTAAGTGTAAGTGACTCACCTTGGCTTGAGTAATCAAAATTATAAAATCATAAATCATGAGAAGTAAAGTGTAAAGGTAATTTTGTGAGCCACCACACTTAGTTCTAATAAGTTGTAGTCTTATTTTGTTTTCAAATCATGTTGGCTAAGTGTAAAATGGGACTCACCTTTATCATATGAAAACTAAAAGCTGAAATCTGATAACTGAAGTCTTACGTAAGACCATATTTGAGTAAATTTGCGAGCCTCTACACTTAGTTTCTAAAAATTGTTTTGTTATTCTTTTTTTGTTATAACTTAGAGTTTAGGGACTTTGGGAGTTTATTCTAACCGACATAAATCATGTGAACTATCATGAAGTCCAACGTCTTATCCACGTTGGGGAGAGTTGTTCTACCCTTGTCATCAGAATATAACATTATCTTAAGTGATCATTATCTTATCCCTCTATGGGCAAATCATAAACCTACGGTGATGCGTAGTTCTGGGGCATAAGACCTTGGAATCATACCCAACTCGGTGCTAAATACTACTCCCATACTTATCGCTCACAACTTTAGGAAAATCAACCTTAAAACAACATAAGGGTTTATAATAAAACCAATTATGCTTCTCTTTATTAAAATCATGATCAAGATGAACAATGTGGACTATTTATCTTAGCTTAGGATCAAAAGATCAATTTATTTGTTAATTCTTGGTACACAACTCATAAAAGAGGCTTAAAATCATACCTTGTTGAGTTATTAATACTTCAAACTTAGGGCTTTAAAACCCATGCAAATTCATAGCAAAACATCATGCTCAATATACTTCTTGAAATACTTCAATAATTTTAGTCAAGATAATGAAATTAAAATTACAATATGAATCTTATGGATCAAAACATGACCATGCATAAACTTGATGCACTTAAAGCCTTTAAATCTCATGCTTTATTTCATATAACTTGCAACATAATATCATGCTCAAATCTCAATTTAAAATCTTTAAATGTAAGCATAAGTAGGTAAGATAAACATGCACTTCAATACGTAAATCACTTATAAATTCATGAACTCAAAACAAGATGATTTGAGTGTGAATCCCAATATGTAAATCATGAAATCTTAACTTAAAAGAAAGTTTTGGGCACAAGGATGAAAGAGTATCCTTGTTCATAACCCCACATACCTTGTTAGATTGATTAAATATAAAAGCTTGAACTTTTGAATCTCTAATGGTGTTCTTGAAGTTCTTGAATTAGGAAGCTTGGCTTCTTGCTTTTCTCGAATAAAATTTTTATGAAGTTCTTGGTGTTCTTGAGGGGGGACTAGGGTTTTCTTGGAGAGAGAAAATATGAATAAAAATGTATCTAATGCTTTTGGGGGCTGAAATTAAGTGTTATGGGCGGATTTGGGTGAGGGAAAATGACCAAAGTGCCCCTAGACCCTTTAGGAACTGAAATAGCATGTGAACCAGTGTGGTATCGCATTGTCCATCGCGTCGTGCTGTTCATCGCGTTAGGACCATTGTGCCACATCCCAATCGCATCGACTTACTGCCTCACACGGAAAATGTCATAACTTTTCGCTCAGGTATCAGATTAAGGCAAAATTGGTACCACTGGAAAGCTAATTGAATTATCTACAATTTGGTGGGTCTTGAGATGAAAAATTCTATGTATATAAAATATTATACACATTTAAACTAGACCTTTGTAGAATCGAATACCAGACTTTGGACGAATCAAGGGCTCTTAGCTCAACTTTGTTCTAAGTGATTCCTATGAATATTTTTCACCTCAAAAGCACTTAAAACGCAAGGATAATGATACTGAAACTTATATTAGCATGAAAACATTTGGACTAGAGCCTACACACATAGGAACGATGGTTAAAAATTCTAGTGCAAAAATTTAGGGTATTACATTATCTCCCCCTTGGAATTATTCATCCTCGAATGATGGTTAGGAACTTGTTGAAGCCTTAGAGTTATGGAATAACATGGACATGATACGACCTCTAAGAAAGGATATAACTGAGGTGAAACATTAAAACTTCTATCATAAAACTGATTTCTGAGCCGACTTGCCTTTACTTACTTTAAGGAGCTAATTCATACTAAGACTTTAGAATTCGCTTGAAGTGTTCATGATACAATCATTCATATAGAACTGTGAAGTGATAACTTATGCAAGCATGAATCATGAGACAACGAGACTTAGATCATACAAGGGGTATTACACTGTCTGAGCTGAAATACTTGGATACCTGAGATTATGCACTGAATATTTATGAACTGAGTCATGACTAAATAGTTGAATCTGAAACATGATGCTTGGACTGAACTAAATTTGCAATTTACATGGATACAAACATATTATCTCTTGGAATGGACATACGCATGAGACTTTGGATAGTAGGACTGGCTGGAAAGGTAGAAAACCACAGGAACTTGTCTACCTGACTGCTAATTGAATTGCTGGCTATATGAACTGAATTACTGGAAACTTATACTTAACTGGAGTATCTCTTCAACACTTTTTATAAAGAAGTTCTAGTAACATTAAGGAGCAAAGAATCTTGGCCTGATCTGAACAAGACATCTAACTAAGGAATCACAACATTGACACTACTCTATTGCATAGAATATAGACATATAGATTATAAGCTAGGATAGAATTTCTACGCCTTAAGCAATGCAACTTCTTACTTTCAAGCTTAGAAACACTTCTCGAATACTCCCTAAACTATACTATTCCCCTTAAATACCATACTCATTTGATTCAACTTATAATTCTCACATGGGCATTGGTAAATCTACCTACTAATGTCCAAACTAAACTAAACCCTCTTACCATGATCAAGCCTAACTCGAAATCACAAGATACAACATGCTACACCATAATACTAAACTAAACCACATGATTCAATCTTCTATGTCTCTTACAGAGCTCACACCCTAAGCATAACGTGCCTTACCACTTCGATGACTAACTCAGAACTCTTATTATGGATTTACTAGCGCATATTGCATTTACATCCCAACATGATAATCAAGCCTATCTTTATAACCACATATGAACTTCAAGGCAAACACCCATAAAGGCATACTTCACATATTCTCTAAACCTCTATCAACAACAAATTTCTTGCGATGTTCTTAAGAACACACACAAAAAGTTTCAACTAACTATGACATGTATCAGAGACTTGGCCTAAATCTTACTTCACACTTTCGCCTTAGATAAAAAACATAAGTAACCTTTCTAAATAAGGGTCATCAACTCCCTCTCATCTAAACCATTGCTTATCTATTATCATCACCACTATCGTAATGTAGGAAGAGGTCACTGAAAGGCTAACACATAAGGACCTAAAGCACAAAAGAATACTATATATAACTTTTACACTTGACTAAGGCCTGGAGAATCGAATGTCAAAGGCACGTCTTCATTAAAGATATCTAAACTGAGGACAAACATGATATAAACTGGATTTCACTAGGATCATGAGTTAATACTTATTATAAGTTATTCAACATAAGAATAGAGTTCACAGATTCATGAGGGATAACTCGAATCATAGAGTGAAGGTGTTACTTACTTGCTAGAAGCTGAGAATGGACTTAAGTACGTATGAAGTGTATAAGCATTGAACTTTGGCATGGATCTATCACGCAAGACATAGATTCGGTGTGATAATTACAGTAATCCAAGGAATACTCTAGACTAATAAGGGATCACTATATCATTACAAATATTATTGAAATTTATCACAATCTAATTCTCAAAACTTAATTTGGTTCTTCACTCTACCATCTCCCCCTTAGATCAAAGTTGACATTCTAAGCTTATGGGTCTACACATAAACTCTAAACTCACAAGAATAAACTATATTTCGAACTTACTGACTTCATTCTTGAACAATCCTTTTCATAGACCATCCTTAACTTTCTAACTTCAATAATCATCATCAAAGACTTATACTCTCATTAGCAAACCTATCTACCTCACTAAACACATAATCATAGCTACTAAGATCACACTTCTATACTTACATTCTCCCCAAACCATAAGAATCAAATTCATACTTAAAAGACTCAACACCATCTATCCACAACTCCTCAACTTAGCTATTAAGAATACCATGTACTAAATAACTAGCCTTCTTCCACTTAGCAACTCAAGGGTACTACTAACCACACACAACACTTAATAACCTTAGAAAATAATGCAACCCCATATCACCTTGGGCACACCTCTACATCATACCTACAACATCATACTTAATCTCAAATCAATAAACTTAAATTCTTGCATTCACTATTCAATCCTACTAGATCACTTCTATATAACTAGCATCACTAATAAGCAATCATTATTCCCACCTTTATGATCCTTTACTATTCAAACTTAATGTCTAGTGTTAAACATGATTAAAAAAACCAACCTCACATACTATTCTCACTTGGAAGCTATAAATCAAGACACCAAGAAACACCAGTCCACTAGAACCCCACAACAACCATAATCGATCACAATCCTATGGTATATCTTATTAAAATCCATTAGCACATCCTCTTTCTATACCTCACGACTATTTACCTATCTATACACCTAAATTACTTTCATAGCTCTATAAGTTTCAACTAAACTCCCCTTTTGCAATCTTAAGGGAAGCCTAAATCAATAATACTCAACCATCAAATACTTCATTAATATCCTATACCTTTCTAACATAATAAATGCCATTAATAACTCTATTTCTACTTCAAGCAAACAACAACTCACCTTAACTAATAACTCTTTCTCTACCTTCTACTAAACTAACACACAAGGACATGTCACTTTAATACAAACTCGATAGCATGCACAAGTTTATCTCAAACTTTCAATCAATCATCATTCCAGCTTTTCTTGTCGCCACACTTCTATACCCATATTTCCAACTATAACAGTCTTCTACTACATATAAATCAGAACACTCTAGGTTGCAATATTCCTCAAATGCAAACTTTATTAACAATCTAGGTTCATACAATCTTCTCTCATGAGTACTGTCTGTAATGAAGGGTTAATGAGAAATCTAAATACATATCTTACTCTGTCTTAACTGAAGGACTCATGGGGATGAGGAAATAACTTTCAACTTGAGAAACTTATACCACACTAGCGAGCTCCTCTTAAGCCCCTGGTGTGATTTCTAAAGTTACTTATAGTAAATGTAGGAGCGTCATCTTGGGAGGAATTGAAACTTTACTAATCATGTTATCTCAAGAATAGTACATAGATAGAGAATATAGAGTAACCCACAAATTGACAGAAGTTTCTGAGAGAACAACTTTACAGCTTGATCTAGAGAAGGAAGAAAGAAAACTTTTATTAAATGGCCTGTAGTCTCTTGAAGAAAATTATAGATGTCTCCATATCGTTCTGCAAGCCTCTACTAGTGTAATACCCCATACATTTCTAAGATAGAACACGAACCATTGTTTCTTCATGTGAAACCTCCTATCCTATAATTTGTATTTAAGAACATGACTTACCATAAGTATCCTAGTGAGAAGAATCTTATGATGTGTTAAATGTATTCACATGAGTCATTTAAGGTAATGCAAGCTCAGAATTTTTGAATTCATCAAGTTTTAGTGTTTGATTTTGCAAGGGTCATCTTTGAACGAGCATAACTAAATGAATATAAGTTATTCTTGTATATTTTAACCCACCCAATTGTAGAGAATCAGATTAGATTTCCAATGATATCAATTTTACCAAAATCCGACACCTAAGCAAGAAGTTATGGCTTTGCAAAGTGGAGTGCGTCACCTAACCAATCACACAAGGCTAGTGGAATGGGTGTACGATAGGTTGTGCGACACACACCCTCAAATGTACGATAAGGTATGTGACACATACCTTAGCTTGTGCGATAAGGTGTGCAGCGCACACCCTAGCATATGTGATGAGGTGTGTGATGCACACTTAGGGTTCTAGCAATGAAAACACTCCGTTTTTGAGTTATTTTGAGGACAACTAAGTCTTTTAACACTCCTTACACGTCCCTAAACTTAACCTTAAAAATTTAAATATTCTTAATCACATCATAACCCTATTATTAGTTTAAGCACATCATCCAAAGAGCACGATAGGAGGTAAACAACTAGGGTTACACAATCAAGATTGAATGTCCAATCTTTCAACAATTTCATTACCATAAAGGTATGTGGGGGTTTTCTTTCAATAAGAACACTCTTTCATTCTTGTGCCCAAAGTTGGTTTTCTTTTAGGAAGATACATGAATTTATACTTTTTTCTATGAATTTGAAGTATGAATTTATACCTTATATTGCTTTCATGAGAATGTTGATATGGTTATACATAAAGCTAAACTTTTCAGATTTAAAGTGATTTATATATATGTCTATGATATAAAGTGTAAATCTTGAAGGTTTTATTATGATATTGATATATGGGTCTTTGAACCCTATTTGAGATTGTTATTTTTGAGAAATCATGTGTTATAAACATCTTGAGAATTGAATGAATTGACATGATGTAGAAATATTTGACCTTTTTGGTCGTGAAAGAGTTGATTTTGAACCCAAGTGAGAAAAGAAATCCATACCATTTGATTGAATTATGATAAAAGGGGTAGCATATTAGCTCCCAATGCAAAGTATTGAATTGTGTAAGGTGAATTGTCTTTTAAAAATTCTGAGCTAAGTCTGGGAGTAGTATTTAGCACCGAGTGGGGAAGTATAATACTTCCCTATAACTACGTACCCCCGTAGGATGTGAGCCTGAGTCTGATATAGTGATCACTAATGAATGAATGAATTATTAAAGACCTACTCTGATGGTAAGGATAGGACGGCTCTCCCCAATGTGGGTTGGACGTTGGACTCCATCCAGCTCATATGGTTTATGTCGATTATTAGAAACTCCCATAGTGTGTATCTACTCTATCTAAGATAAGTGTGTATGGTTTGAAAACTATGATTTCTGAGAAAGTTTCTTGTTTTCAAAAGATTGAAATGTATGCTCTAAAGAGGGTTGTTGTAAGACTTAATTACTTTACAAGTTTGAAACCGAGAAGAAAGTGAATTGAGAATTCATTGTAATGACTCACTTGTTTTAATTTACATGTATTATTTATCTATGATTATGATGGTTTAATTCAAGCTAAGTGAGTCATTTACATCAGCATGCATGTTTCTTATAAATATTGTGATATTTGATTATTGAAATTGCACACACCCCCAAATACTCGGTATATTTTCCATGGTACTGACCCACATACTTGTATGTGGGCTACATTTTCTCATATGTAGGTTCAAGTGCTCAGTCCCAGCCTCGATAGTGATTCCCGAGCATGTTGATCTACATCTTCTGCAGTGGTGAGTCCTCATGATTTAAGGACGTGTTATTCAAACTTTTAGTTTCATTATGAGTTGATTACTTTTGTTCCTTTGAGTTTGAGTAAGTTGGGATCTGTCCCAATGGCTCAATAATACATTGAGCAGTAGAGACTTGTCAGGCTGGATTTGTTAGAATTATCAGAGGTTTCGCATTTTGTTACTTTTACAGTACTTATCCGCATTTTATTTAGACTTGATACAATGGGTTTTCATGATATGGCTTTCAACATCGACCTATTTTTGGGGCGTTACAAACTTGGTATTAGAGACTAAGGTTTAAGGAGTCCTACGGAGTCTGACAAGCCACGTTAAGTAAAGTCTTAATCATCGGTGTGTAGCGCACCACATCTATGAGCAAGAGGCTATGAGACATTTTAGGAAAAAAGTTATTTCTTTCTTTCAAGTCCATCGTGCTTAAACTTGTCTCTCTCAGATATTGATTCGTGCTCTCTTGCTTTAGAAAATGCCTCTTCGTCGAGCTCGTAGAAACAACAATAATCAGAAACCTTATCCCACTGATCCCCTTAATGCAAATGTAACCCACGCTGAGTTTCGGGCAGCCTTTCAGGCGCTGGACCAAGCTATCACCGCCAATGTTCAGGCAAATCAGGCCCCAATTCCACCTTAGTAGGGAGGTGAATTAGTTGCTGCTAGAATTTATGATTTCATGTGGATGAATCCACCGGAGTTCTATGGGTCTAAGGCAGGTGAAGACCCACAATTATTTATTTAGGAGATAAGGAAGAATACGTGGGTGATGCTCATATCTGAGAAAGAAAGTATTGAGATGGCATCCTATAGGTTGAAACATTGCTCATGAATGGGTTGTTGCATAGAAGAAGGAGAGAGAGAGAAGGGTGTTTCCTCTATGACTTAGCAGGTATTCCAGGATGCGTTCCTAGATAAGTTCTTTCCATTGGAGATGAGGGAGGCGAGAGTAGAGGAGTTCATGAATTTGAGGCAGGGCTCCATGACTGTTAAGGAGTACTGCTTGAAGTTCAACCAATTGGCCAAATATGCTCCTAACTTAATTGTTGATGCTCGCTCTAGCATGAGCAAGTTTGTGACAGGTATTTCGGGTTTGGTGTTGAAGGAGTGCAGAACTGCTATGTTAAATAGGGATATGGACCTGGCTAGGTTGGTGCTTCATGCCCAGTAGATTGAAGCAGACAAGCTTAGGGAGAGAGACAGAGTAAGGGGAAATAAGAGGGCTAGATCTAAGCAACACGATTATGGTCAGGCCAAGTCTCAGAGAGGGAATTGCCCTCAATTTCAGAGCCGTTCATCTATACCAGCACCGTCTTCAACTAGCGCTCCCATGCCTGGAGACAGGCAAGAGCAAGAAAATAAGCCATCTATGTCTAGGTCTCATCATAGTGTTGGTAGCAGGCCTAATTATTCTCTGTGTGCTAAGTATGGTAGGACCCATCCGGGTAAGTGTTGGAGTGAGAAGAGAGGCTGCTTTGGGTGTGGTGACCTGGGTCACAGACTTAGAGTGTGCCCGTATGCCAGGCAGGGGAAAAGTGATATTTGCCACCAGACTCAGACTGTTAGTGCTCCAGCTCTGGTAACTCGTCCAGCCCCTACTCAAGGAACTTCTTCTAGCACTACTGGCGGTCAGCGCCAGAACCAGTTCTATGCTTTACCATCCTACCAGGAGCAGGAGGACTCTCCAGATATTGTTACTGGTATGCTCCGTGTTTTCCATTTTTATGTTTATGTGCTTTTGGATCCCGGGTCAAATTTTTCTTATATGACCCCACTGGTTGCTGTGAACTTTGAAGTGCATCCTAAAAATATTCCCGAGCCTATCCTAGTTTCTACCCTAGTGGGTGAATCTATTGTTGCCCAGAAAGTGTATAAAAAGTGTCCTGTTACAGTCCTTCGTAGAGTCATGTTTGTTGATTAGATAGAGTTAGACATGGCAGATTTTGATGTTATCCTAGGTATGAATTGGCTTCACTCTTGCTATGCATCTATATATTGTCGTACTCATATGGTCAAATTTCAACTTCCTGGTGAGCCAGTTTTAGAATGGTCCAAAAATTCCATATCCCCTAAGAGTCATTTTATCTCATATCTCAAAGCCATAAAGCTTATTTCCAAAGGTTGCATATATCATTTGGTTAGAGTCAAAGACACTAAGTCTGAGACTCTAACTCTCCAGTCAGTCAACATTGTTAATGAGTTTCTTAACATGTTTCCGGATGATCTTTCAGGGATACCTCCCGATAGAGAGATAGAGTTTGGGATTGATCTTCTTCCCAACACCCAACCCATTTCTATTCCTCCCTATCGTATGGCACCGGCGGAACTTAAGGAGTTGAAAGATCAACTCAAAGATCTATTAGACAAAGGTTTCATAATGTCCAGTGTCTCTCCTTGGGGTACACCTGTGCTATTCGTGTGGAAGAAAGATGGTTCTTTGCGTATGTGCATTGACTATCGTCAGCTTAACAAAGTCACTGTCAAAAACAAGTATCCCCTTCTGAGAATAGATGATTTGTTTGATCAGTTGCAAGGTGTGAGTTATTTTTCCAAGATAGACCTTAGATCCGGCTATCACTAACTTAAAGTAAGGGAGTGTGACATCCCAAAAACAGTATTTCGAACCCGCTATGGTCATTTTGAATTTCTTTTCATGTCTTTCGGTCTAACCAATGCCTCCACAACTTTCATGGACCTCATGAATTGAGTGTTTAATCAATATCTTAATATGCTTGTTATTGTGTTTATTAACGATATTCTTTTATATTCCCGCACTAAGGATGACCATGCAGACCATCTCCAAACCATCTTGCAAACTCTTAGAAATCATCAATTGTTCGCCAAGTTCAGTAAGTGTGAATTTTGGTTAAGGTCAGTTATGTTTCTAGGTCATATTATTTCTTCCAAAGGTATTTAAGTTGATCCCCAAAAGATAGAAGCTGTCAGAAATTGGTCTAGGCCTATCTCCCCGTCTGATATTAGGAGTTTCTTGGGTCTTGCTGGCTATTACCATCGTTTCATTGAAGTGTTCTCTTCTATTACGTCTCCCATGACTTGGTTGACCCAAAAGAAAGTAAAGTTTCTCTCGTCTGATTCCTACGAGAAGAGTTCTCAAGAGTTGAAGACTCGACTCACTTTCACCCCTGTGTTGACTTTGCCTGATGGTGTAGATAGTTTTGTGGTATATTATGATTCTTCGAGAGTGGGTTTGGGTTGTGTGTTGATGAAAGGGGGGAAAGTTATAGCCTACGATTCTAGGTAGTTGAAACCTCATGAGAAGAACTACCCGACCCATGACTTAGAGTTGGTTGCTATAGTGTTTGCTTTAAAAATCTAGAGACATTATTTGTATGGTGTGTATATAGATGTTTTTACTGATCACAAAAGCCTGCAGTATATGTTTACCCAGAGAGATTTGAACCTTAGACATAGAAGGTGGTTAGAATTGTTAAAAAACTATGATATGAGCGTGTTGTATCATCTGGGCAAGGCCAATGTAGTGGAAGATGCCCTTAGCAAGGTGTCCATAGGTAGTGTTTTGTATATTGAGGAAGGTAAGAAAGAGTTATCTCGTGATGGTCACCGTTTATCTAGGATGGGTGCTAGGCTGCTTAATTCTGCTAAGGGGAGTATGTTAGTTCAGGGTAGTTCCGAATCATCCTTATTTTAGAAGTAAAGGAGAAGCCGGACTTAGATGCTAGCTTGTTCAGACTGAAAGAGTCAGTCAAAGACCAAAGAGTAGAGGTTTTCCCCAAGGGGAAGATGGTGTGTTAAGGATGTAAGGCAGGTTGTGTGTTCCGAATGTTGATGAACTAAGGCTGAGAATCATGGATGAAGTGTATGGCACGTGGTATTCTATTTATCCTAGTGCTACCAAGATGTACCACGACTTGCGGGAAATCTATTGGTGGTGTGGTATGAAGAAAGATATAGATAAGTTTGTGGCAAAGTGTGCAACATGTCAGCAGGTTAAGGTTGAGCACCAAAGACCTGGTGGTGTGATGCAAGAGTTTAGTATTCCTACTTAGAAGTGGGAAGAGATTAATATGGATTTCATGACTGGTCTACCTCTTTCCCAACGACATCATGATTCTATTTGGGTTGTTGTTGATAGACTGACTAAGTCAGTGTATATCTTGCTCATGCATACATCCTATTTGGCTGAGGACTATGCTAGATTGTATATTTGGGAGTTAGTCAAGATGCATGGATTTCCCTTGTATATCATTTTGGATAGGGGTACTCAGTTTACTTCTCAGTTTTGAAAGGCTTTTCAGAAGGGTCTGGGCACCCAAGTTTATTTGAGTTTTGTGTTTCACCCACAGACGGATAGTCAGGCCAAGAGGACCATCCAAACTTTAGAGGATATGTTGAGAGTGTGTGCTCTCAACTTCAAAGGTAGTTGGGATGAGAATTTGCCACTAATTGAGTTCACGTATAACAAAAGTTATTATGCTAGCATCCAGATGGCACCGTTTGAGGCTTTGTATGGTAGAAGGTGTAGATCGCCCATAGGCTGGTTCGAGATGGGTGAGGCTACTATAGCTGGGCCTAATGCAGTATTTGAGGCAATGAAGAAGGTGAAGTTGATGAGAGAGAGGTTAAAGATAGCTTAGAGTCGCCAAAAGTCATATGCAGATGTGAGGCGTAGAGACTTGGAATTTGAAGTGGATGATCTGGTGTACCTGAAAATTTCACCCATGAAGGGGGTAAAGAGGTTTGGGAAAAAGGGGAAGCTTAGTCCCCGGTATGTCTGTCCCTATAGGATCCTGAATCGTGTAGGAAGCGTGGCTTATGAGATTGAGTTACCTACAGAGTTGTCAGTTGTTCACCCTATCTTTCATGTTTCCATGCTTAGGAAACACGTTGGTGATTGTGTTGTTGTAAATCCTTTAGAAAGCCCTGATGTGCAAGACAATCTTTCGTTTGATGAGGTTCATGTTGAGATTTTAGATCACCAAGTCCGGAGACTAAGGAACAAAAAAGTTCCCTTGGTCAAAGTTTTGAGGCAAAATCAGTCAGCTGAGGGTGCTACTTGGGAAGCCGAAGAAGATATGCGATCCAAGTACCCGCACCTCTTTTCCGCAAGTTCAGATCAAGCCGAAGGTACCATTCTTTCTTACTTCAATCCCTTTCTAATAAAGTTGCATCTGTATAGCCATTCCTACTATGAGTTTATGCATTCTATGAAGTATCTGAAAGTTTAGAAAGAAGTGGAATCTGTTTAGCAAGATGTTTTAGTTGTGTACCCTTAGTTTTTCTCCGTATTCATAACCTATCGAGCGTCATTTGAGGACGAATGTCCCCAAGGCGGAGATACTGTAATACCCAGTACATTTCTAAGCTAGAACACGAACCGTTGTTCCTACATATGAAACCTCTTATCCTGTAATTCGTATTTGAGCACATGACTTACCATGAGTATCCTAGTGAGAAGAATCTTATGATGTGTTAAATGTATTCATATGAGTCACTTAAGGTAATGCAAGCTAAGAGTTTTTGAATCCATCAAGTTTTAGTGTTTGATTTCGCAAGGGTCATCTTTGAATGAGCATAACTTGATGAATATGTGGTATTCTTGTATATTTCGACCCACCAAATTGTAGATAATCATATTAGCTTTCCAACGATACCAATTTTACCAAAATCCGACACCCGAGCAAGAAGTTATGGCTTTGCAAAGTGGAGTGTGTCGCCTAACCAATCGCACATGGCTACTGGAATGGGTGTACGATAGGTTGTGCGACGCACACCCTCAAGTGTGCGATAAGGTGTGTGACACGTACCTTAGCTTGTGCGATAAGGTGTGCGGCGCACACCCTAACATATGCGATGAGGTGTACGACGTACACTTAGGGTTCCAGCAATGAAAACACTCCATTTTTGAGTTATTTCGAGGACAACTAAGCCTTTTAACACTCCTTACACGTCCCTAAACTTAACCTTATGAATTTAACTATTCCTAATCACATCATAACCCTATTATCAGTTTAAGCACATCATCCAAAGAGCACCATAGGAGCAAAACAACTAGGGTTACACAATCAAGATTGAATGTCCAATCTTTAAGCAATTTCGTTACCATAAAGGTATGCAGGGTTTCGTTCTTGTGCCCAAAGTTGATTTTCTTTTACGAAGATACATGAATTTATACTTTTTCCTATGAATTTGAAGTATGAATTTATACCTTATATTTCTTTCATGAGAATGTTAATATGGTTATACATAAAGCTGAACTTTTCAGATTTAAAGTGATTTATATATATGTCTACGATATAAAGCGTAAATCTTGAAGGTTTTAATGTGATATTGATATATGGGTCTTTGAACCCTATTTGAGATTGTTATTTTTGAGAAATCATGTGTTATAAGTATCTTGAGAATTGAATGAATTGACATAATGTAGAAAGATTTGACCTTTTTGGTCGTGAAAGAGTAGATTTTGAAGCCAAGTGAGAAAAGAAATCCACACCATCTGATTGAATTATGATAAAAGGGGTAGAATATTGTCTCCCAATGCAAAGTATTGAATTGTGTAAGGTGGATTGTCTCTTAAAAATTTTGAGCTAAGTTTGGGAGTAGTATTTAGAACTGAGTGGGGAAGTGTGGTACTTTCCTAGAACTATGTGCCCCCATAGGATGTGAGCCTGAGGCTGATATAGTGATCACTAGTGAATTAATGAATTATTAAAGTCCTACTCCGATGGCAAGGATAGGACGGCTCTCCCCAACGTGGGTTGGACGTTGGACTCCATGTAGCTCACATGGTTTATGTTGGTTATAAAAAACTCCCATAGTGTGTCTCTACTCTATCTAAGATAAGTGTGTATGGTTTGAAAACTATGATTTCTAAGAAATTTTCTTGTTTCCGAAAGATTGAAATGTATGCTCTAAAGAGAGCTATTTTAAGACTTGATTACTTTACAAGTTTGAAACCGAGAAGAAAGTGAATTGAGAATTTATTGTAATGACTCACTTGTTTTACTTTACATGTATTATTCATCCATGATTATGATGGTTTAATTCAAGCTAAGTGAGTCATTTACATCAGCATGCATGTTTCTTATAAATATTGTGATATTTGATTATTGAAATTGCACACACCCCCATATACTCGGTACATTTTCCATGGTACTGACCCACATACTTGTATGTGGGCTACATTTTCTCGTAATGTAGGTTCAGGTACTCAGTCCCAGCCTCGATAGTGATTCCCGAGCATGTTGATCTACATCTTCTGCAGTGGTGAGTCCTCATGATTCGAGGACGTGTTATTTAGACTTCTAGTTTCATTATGAGTTGATTACTTTTGTTCCTTTGAGTTTGAGTCAGTTGGGGTCTATCCCAATGGCTTAATAGTACATTGAGAGTAGAGGCTCTTCAGGCTGGATTTGTCAGAATTGCCAGAGGTTCCGTACTTTGTTACTTTTACAGTACTTATCCGCATTTCATTTAGACTTGATACAATGGGTTTTCATGATATTGCTATCAACATCTTTATTTAAGTGTTTAGATATATTAGCAGGCTCAAAGGGTTAGCTTGGGTCTACTTATAGCCTTAAGCACCGTGTGACATCTCGGGACCCATTTTCAGGGCGTTACAACTAGACACGGCTTCATAGACACCCTAGGACACTTAAACTCTTTACTTTGATACTAAGTTTGTAACGCCCCAAGACTATCCCTTGGACGTCACACAGTGCTTAGGACCACAAGTGATCCCAAGTTAACCCATGAACTGGCATACTGTTAAGCAACTAGTTTAAATATGTATAAATAACTGAGTTTACTATACAGAAACATAATCACGATGAAATTTGGGAAAAATACAATATTGATACAATTTTACATTCTGATAAAAATGAAGAGAGAAACTGAAATTACATGACTGACTCTAGCTGACATCTATAAAGACTCGATAATACTGACTATAGATAGCTGGGACGCGACTCCAACTACTACTAATCAATACGTATGAGTAATAAATTAAAGTACATAAATAATATCTAACTGAAGTCCCCGAAGTAGGGGGACTCATCCCCTGCTGGCTGGAATCTTCAACTGTCTGATTATGATGTGCATTCTACAACTAGTACCTACATTATTCAAACAATGTAGCACATAGACGTATATGTGGATCAGTACTTTTGGAATGTACTGAGCATGTGGGTTTGAATGCATAAGTAAAAATAATGCACTATTTATACAAACTGTCAAAAACTGCATGCTAAGTTTAAGTGACTCACCTTGGCTTGAGTAATCAAAACTGTAAAATCATAAATCATGAGAAGTAAAGCATAAAGGTAATTCTGTGAGCCACCATACTTAGTTCTAATAAGTTGTAGTCTTATTTTGTTTTCAAATCATGTTGGCTAAGTATAAAAAGGGACTCACCTTTATCATATGAAAACTAAAAGTTTAAATTTGATAACTGAAGTCTTATGTAAGACCATATCTGGGTAAATTTGTGAGACTTTACATTTAGTTTCTAAAAACTGTTCTGTTATTCTTTTTCTGTTAGAGCTTAGAGTATAGGGAATTTAAGAGATTATTCTAACCGACATAAACCATGTGAGCTATCATGGAGTCCAACGTCTTACCCACGTTGGGGAGAGCAGTTCTACTCTTGCCATCAGAATAGAACCCTATCTTAAGTGATCACTATCTTAGCCCATTATGGGTAAATCATAAACCTATGATGACACATAGTTCTGGGGCATGATACCTTGCAATCATACCCAACTTGGTGCTAAATACTACTCCCATACTTATCGCTCAGAACTTTAGGAAAATCAACCTTAAAACAACATATGAGTTTATAATGAAAACAATTATGCTTCTCTTTCTTTAAATCATGATCAAGATGAACAATGTGGACTCCCTATCTTAGCATAGGATCAAAAGATCAATTTCTTTCTTAATTATTAGAACTCAACTCATAAAAGAGGCTTAAAATCATAATCTTGTTGAGATATCAATACTTCAAACGTAGGGTTTTAAAACCCATGCTTTAATGTTTTGAGATATCTTAGCAAAACATCATGCTCAATATACTTCTTGAAATATTTCAATAATTTCAGTCAAGATAATGTAATCAAAATCACAATATGAATCTTATTAATCAAAACATGAGCATGCGTAATCTTGATGCACTTAAAGCCTTTAAATCTCATGCTTTCGTTCATGTAACTTGCAACATAATATCATGCTCCAATCTTAATTGTAAATCTTTAAATCAAAGCATAAGTAGGTAAGATAAATATGCACTTCAATACTTAAATCACTTATAAATTCATGAACTCAAAATACGATGATTTGGGTGTGAACCCCAATATACAAATCATGAAATCTTAACTTAAAAGTTTTGGGTACAAGGATGAAAGAGTATCCTTGTTCATAACCCCACTACCTTTTTGGATTGATTGAATATAAAAGTTTGAATTTTTGAATCTCTAATGGTGTTCTTGAAGCTTCTTCTTAAAGTTCTTGAATTAGGAAGTTGGTTTATTGCTTTTCTTGAAGAAAATTTTTATGAAGTTCTTGGTGTTCTTAAGGGGGGGATAGGGTTTTCTTGGAGAGAAAAAGATGAATAAGAATGTATCTAATGATTTTGGGGGCTGAAATTAAGTGTTATGGGTAGATTTGGGTGAGGGGAAGTGACCAAAGTGACCCTATACCCTTTAGGAACTGAAATAGCGTGTGAAACAGTACGGTATCGCATTTTCCATCGCGTCGATGACCATCACGCCGCGTCCCAATCGCGTCAGCTTACTGCCTCACACGAAAAATATCAAACTTTTTGCTCAGGTATTGGATTAATGTGAAATTGGTATTGTTGGAAAGATAATTTAATTATTTACAATTCGGTGGGTCTTGAAAAGAAAAATTCTATGTATATAAAAAGTTATACACGTTCAAAACAGATCCCTGTAGAATCGAATATCAAACTTAAGACGAATCAAGGGCTCTTAGCTCAACTTTGTCCTAAGTGATTACTATGAAAATTTTTCACCTCGAAAGCACTTAAAACATGAGGATAATGATAATGAAACTTATATTAGCATGGGAACATTTGGACCAGAGCTTACACACATAGGAACGATGGTTAAAAATTCTAGCACAAAAATTCGGGGTGTTTCACTAGTGGAGGTAGGTTTCATTTGGTTTACTCAAGGACAGTGACATCTTTTAATGCTAGCAAATGCAACATCCATATTTGTTCCATTTGTTATAATTATCTATATTTGTTCCATTTTTTATAAATCCTACTCCATTTTTTAAAAAAAAAAAAAAAATGTATTTTTCATCATTTTAAAAGAAAATTATAATTTATAGTACTTTTCATATAGTTTTTAGGTATACAAAAATAATATATTCAGTGTATTCTCACCTAGTGGGGTGTGAGGAGGGTAAAATGTACATAGTCCATACCACCACCTCCGAAGAAGTAAAGAGGCTATAATTTTTAGGTATGTAAATTTTAATTTTAAAACATTGAATTTATCTTATTTAATTTAGTTTTGAAAATTAGTCAAATTGACTCTCAAAAAATGAAATATGACAACTAAAAAAAAAGAGCGGGAGTATTGTCACAACCCTGTTTGGAGTCATGATGGCACCTACCACATCCCACCGGTAGGTAATCCTATACCGTAACCCGAAGCTATGGTAATGGGTTACCTCGGTAAGAACGTCCAACATGGACTCTATATATGAACACAATATATAACAGCAACATTTCACAACTAATGATACGCTACAAATTTGGTATGTATCAAAAACAAGCTAAAAATAGTCCACAAACAAAGGGAAACCCGAGAGCTCAACAAACACCAAATCTCGGTTCCAACAACATCGAGAAACAAGGCGTAAATGACACCAAAAACACTAACAAAAATAAGAGATAAACAACAATAACGAGGGGAACAACACTACAATAACAACAATCCAACGGTTACAAGATTACAAGAACAACAAGAACCAAACAGTTCACTAGACTACACAACTAGTACAAGATATGTAAAGATAAGAAGTGAGACATACACTATTACAAGGTTAAGAACCCAAAGATGTATTAAATTTAAGGACCCCTGAGACTTACAATAGCAACACCACACTCTTACGTGACACAAGAGGGATTCCACCGCTCAAGCACCAACATTTCCAAGCAATACACAATCACAAATGAATCCACACTTGTTCATGTCCTAGTTTAGGCCTAGAGACCCTCTCTCTCAAGAGATGTGTTCTTTCAACAATATTCACAAAAAACTAATGAACTAAAACCCTATATTGTTCTATTTATAGTACTTTACAAATAAAAAGATAAAATGACAAAAAGTCCCTTTAATGACCAAGTAGGCAAATAGGCACCCATGGAGTGTTTTTAGGGGCGGTTTGGAGCCCTTTTTAACACTTCAACTCGTACACCTCCGAGGTTACATCCAAAATACTCAAAAATATTCATCTTCATGATCGTGCTTGTATCATCCTCTCCATCTTGAGAGAAATTTGACCTCAAATTCATGGCACTAGCCAAATGAAAATGGCTTCAAAACAGTCCACAAAATAAGAAGAAACCGAGAACACAACAATTTCAAGTCTCAGCCAACGTCTTCATTTTGTATCTTGGCTTCCTCTCCATCTTTAGATTTGCCTTCAATATCATCCGGCTCAATTGTGTTTAGCCAAGAAGTTTCACTACAAAACAACAAACGGGTTAGTTGTAAAAGAAAAGTCCTCACACTCTCTCTTTATTCCTCACACTTAATCTCACAAGGGTTGTATGGTTGTTTGTACTTCGTGAGGTGTTGAGAGGTGAATTCCAATGTTTACGATTCCAAAATAAAAAAAATACACAAGGACGTAAACACAAAGAACGGTTTCAAACCAACTCACAATCTAGTAAGTGGTTACTAGCTTGTAAGTTAGGATTGGAATCAACCAAAGAAACAACAAAATGAAACTAGAAGATCAAATTTGAGCTTAAAATTTATCGTGTGAACAGTAATTGGTGACGTGTCACCCCCTAATTGGTCACGCGCCCACACAAGTTTTAATCACCATTCTTGGAATTTTTAGTCCTTATACTTTTGGAATGGAAGACAACTAGTATTTGGAGGGAAAAACACAAGTCTTGTAACTCTTTTCAAATTCAACTCAAAAAGGTGAGATTAGACTTGTACTAGTTTCCACAAAACAAGGCTCCTAGAAACAAGGAAAGTGGTTGAAAAAGTTGTTATCAAGTCAAGAGTGATGTGAGCTAGTCCTTTTACCAACAAGTCTTCCAACTTTGTCTTCACCGTTTCTAGATCTATTAACTACTTTAAGTTGGTCAAGATAAGAGAAGTGATAAAGAAAAACAAGAACACAACAACTTTTCAAGAACAACAATAACAACACCTTCAATTCCCAATCCAACCTCCACAATAAGTCCACAAATTTCAGTCTAGATCTTTGTTCACAACACAACTTTAACAAGTTTTTAAGCTCAAATATAGATCTAGATACCTTAATTGTTAGTGAATCAAGAAACAACAATAACAACAAAGAAATCCTAGATCTAGACTCCACAAATTTCGGCCAAGACTACAACAAGAACACTACAAGTTTCTCGGTCATGAACAAGAACAAGAACAAGAACAAGAATAAAAACAAGAACAAAAATAAGAACAAGAACAAGAACAAGAACACTTCTTTCTCTTTTTATTTTTTGATTTTTCTAGCAAGCCCAAGATTGATTTTGTTGGAACAAAATCAACCATAAGCTCTGATACCAAACGATACGATACAATTTTGGTACGTATCAAAAACAAGCCAAAAATAGTCCACAAACAAAGAGAAACCCGAGAGCTCAACAAACACCAAATCTTGGTTACAACAATATCAAGAAACAAGATGTAAATGACACCAAAAGCACTAACAACAACAAGAGATAAACAACAATAACGAGGGGAACAACACTACAATAACAACAATCCAACGATTACAAGATTACAAGAACAACAAGAACTAAACGGTTCACTAGACTACACAACTAGTACAAGATATGTAAAGATAGGAAGTGAGATATACACTATTACAAGGTTAAGAACCCAAAGATGTATTAAATCTAAGGACCCCTAAGACTTACAATAGCAACACCACGCTCTTACGTAACACAAGAGGGATTCCACCGCTCAAGCACCAACGTTTCCAAGCAATACACAATCACAAATGAATCCACACTTGTTCATGTCCTAGTTTAGGCCTAGAGACCCTCTCATGTGTTCTTTCAACAATATTCAAAAAAAACTAATGAACTAAAACCCTATATTGTTCTATTTATAGTACTTTACAAATAAAAAGATAAAATAACAAAAAGTCCCTTTAATGACCAAGTAGGCAAATAGGCACCCATGGAGTGTTTTTAGGGGCGGTTTGGAGCCCTTTTTAACCCTTCAACTCGTACACCTCCGAGGTTACATCCAAAATACTCAAAAACGTTCATCTTCATGATCGTGCTTGTATCAACTAAGGACAAACGATATTCAAACACAAATCCCATGACCGATAGTATTAATATAAGAGCTTCTAAAGTTGACAAGAGGAATTTATAATCCCAGAATCTAAAATGTCTTAAATAATCTCATGCATTTCACTCAAAAGCAAAATGCAAATAAGGATAGAGGGGAAAGAGGGCAACTCGCATGAACTTGCTCAATGGCGGCAACTAGAACCTGGGTCTGCACCAAAAGGGTACAAAAGTGTAGTATGAGTACCAAAACACGGGTACGCAATAGGTATCATTGGCCGACTGAGCTCAAATATAATATAAAGACGATATAAAGTAAGACAGTGATCTTAAAGTCAAGGGGTAGGATCGGACCTGAATCTGCTTTGATACCACTGTAACAACATCAATACTACTAAAGAAATAACATGACATACTATTTCAATATACTCCATAATTACCATAACAACTGAGTATCATTTCGAAAGCATACAACCATACACACAACAGCGAAACATCTACTTGCCATAATCATCATCAACCACCTTTAGAACATACACACAAGTACTTACCACAATGTCTCATACCGCTGGGGAGTACAAGAAAGATACCACAACAAAGAACTTATCACGATGTCCCATACCATTGGAGAGTACACAAAAGAATACAACCAATAATACCATCATCACAACGTCTCATACCACCGGAGAGTACACAAAAGAATATATCCAATAATACCATAAAACATGACTCCATTAATTTATCGAAAACTGCGGGTAGCACAACCCCACCATGAGTCATTACCGAAATCCACTTTCAAATACCCATACTGTAATTCAACATAAAGAAAGCAACATTGTCACAACGTAGGCATGTAATCATTAATTCTATAATTCATTGATAAGTACCGCAAAGTCCATACTAATTAACCTTATTTTTTCAAAACTCAAAAGATTACAAGTCTTAAAATCAATAGTCATCAAATTGGGGAAAAGCTACAAGCCACCCATAGTATAGGTTATTCAACTATCATAAAACCATTCTATAACGAGCATCATCATGACATGAGTTATCATCTAAGCCATCTAAATTTCACATATTAGGAGATAATTTAATTAACCTTCACTCAATACTAGATCCATCATTAGTAAGCATGTCACAACCTTAAGGACTAGTTTCCATATTTTAATCAAGTAAAGTCCACCAACTAGTTTACTAGGTTTCTAGGCTCCAAATAATAATCATATATTTTAGAAGTAGCTAGTTACCACATAAGTCACCTTACTAGGCAAGATTTCATAATATAACCTCTTATTCAAGTCAGGTATATATATTAGGTTAGCCCTTGAATTTTTATGCAAGTTTATACATAACGCTAAGCCTTAACTCAATATTAGGCATAAATATCCTCTAGTAGTTAATTTAGCATCAACAAGGGTCACAACTCTTATATAGTGATTTGGAACAAGAAATGAATAACAATTTACCAAGGGAGACCTCATAATTCAAGAACATAGGTGGTTGGCCCCACATGGCCTAACTTTACAAATATCAATGCATATAAGTAAATTTGCCCCACACGGCATCATAATGTTCTTCCCTCTTCCAGATTCACCGAGCATCATCACAATATCAATATATTCCTCCAGATTCAACAGACATCATCATAATATCACACATTCCTCTAGACTCGAATCAAGCTTCATCATAATATCACATATTCCTTCGAACTCAGCCCGAGCATCATCATAATATCACACATTTCTCCAGACTCGAACCGGGTATCATCATAATATCACATATTCCTCCAGACTCGAACCGAGCATCATCATAAAATCACATATTTCTTTGGATATAACAACATACATCCACTGCATAGCCAAACCAATAAGCATACACTAAAGCTCACAATCTATAAAGAAGTAAGGATGTGGGATAACACTTGCCATTTTACCTTACAATAAGCTTCACACATAATATGAGCATTAACAAGAGCATGAGTATTTACCAAACATGTACAGTAATCACTTAACAAGGGTATTCAAGTCATGATCACAAGATAATCCGATAATTGAATGCAACCATCATAACTCCTACATATGTGTATATAGCTTGAACAATCACCACGTATCTAGGTCGCTAAGAATTTACTTAGTTCAAGCATAAGGTGGGTCAAGTTCCATTCTAAATCCCGAGAATGCCAAGCTTACTAACACATGTCTAGCTTCTACGCGAAATTAGGATAAGTCATCCATACCTCTCCATAAGGGCTTACCAATCCTAGTCTCTTTAAGAATCCTTCCTAAGTCAACCCAACACCAAGGTCATCTCCTATCTAGGCATCATATAGGTCAATCCACTCCTAAGGATAGAGAAGTATACCATTCATGTCTACTTAGAACAACTATAGTGTTCTTACACTAGTCATGAGACCACAATTAAGCTAACCAAGGTCCTAGACTAAGGGTCAAATATCATACCTTACAAATCCATGGACTATAGTAATTAATGAATCTCAAGTTCACCATTTAACCAACTATCGTCTAAATTCCCCATCCAATCTTGCAAGCTATCAATGATTACATTACAAATAAGCTCAATCTATACTACGAGTAAGCCTAACCTACCTTGAATCCAAGCAACTCATGAAACAATGAGCTTTTGTTTTCCTTTTCGAGAAGCTTTCCCTTCCACAAGCAATGCTATCAATAATACAATGTAATAATTACAACAAGAATGACAATACCCATTATAGCACCATTGTGCCATGGGTTTCAAATGGACACCAAAACTCCCAATTGGGTTTCACCCTTGGAAAGGAGTTTCCAAGACTAACTCATAGCCTAATTATCTTTAGAGAGTTAAAACCCTCAAGTAATTTGACTCAATCACTCAATTTGGAGGCTAAAATTAACCCACAATGATTTAGGGGTTTTGATTCAAGAAACCATGAAATCAATATCAAATTAAAGGAATTCTTTCCTTAGATTTGTAGCAAAACGATGGATTACACAAGTTGCTAAGCTTCTTATCAACCCACAAGACTCATTTTTTTGTCAACAAATATTTATGGATGCTGGGGTTTTCAAAATGCTGATGAATGTCTCAAAAATCGGCCAAAGGGCCTTTTTATACGAGTTTAAATGGGCCCATAAGGTCAAAACTTGTTTTTGACCCCCCGGACTCATTCAGACTCCCTTTTTTGTAAATGAACTATGTAACCCCACTAAATTCGACATTTTGGACGTATTGGTGAAGTCATCTTTTTCCATACAAGGTTATTTAGGCCACTTGTGGGTCTCACACCCTTATATTTTGATTTTTGACTTTTTGACTAATGGTTCAAAATGAGCTCGGGTGTTGTGGGATCCGAACCAAGGGTCTATCTATCCTAAAATTGATATTACATAGCTGCTGGTGCAGTCAAAATTTGCATCCAAAAGTATTTTATTGATTTTTTTGCTCGGCGGTCATTTGGAATTGATGAAGACTTCAAATTGGAAAAGTGGTTCTAGGAACCAAACGAACCGTAAGCTAACCCAACTATCGGTTCCAGCAAGTCAATAATGACTTGGGATGGCTATGGAGGAGCTTTATCAGCAAAAATAAGCAAGAACACGACTAATGACCTGAAGGGTCATTACAACATCCACTACTAAGGAATTTTTATCCCCAAAAGTTAAAGATAAGCAAGTAACTGAAGTCTCGAACAAGTGAGCATATTGGACCCGAGTATCACTCTCGATCTCCCAAGTAGCTTTCTCTACTGGGCGATGCCTCAATTGAACCTTGACCAACGGAATATCACTAGTATGTTGTTGCCTCACATCACTAGAAGAAACAAGCACGAGCTCCTCCACAAAGGCCAACTGATCGTCCAAATAGACCGAGTCCTATCTAAGCACATAAGAAGGATCCAGAATATACTTTTGCAATATAGAGACATGGAAAACCGGATGGACAATGGCAAAGTCTAGAGGTAGAGTCAACTCATAGGCCACTTGCCAACCATACGAAGAATCTAAAAAGGACCAATATAGCGAGGGATAATCTTACACTTCCTTCCAAACCTCATCAGACCTCTCATAGGTGAAATTTGAAGGAACACACGATCACCCACTCCGAATATCAAGGCATGGAGTCTACGATTAGCATAGGCCTTCTACCTACTCTGGGCTGCTCTCAACCTATCTTGAATCACCCTGACTTTATCCAACGAGTCCTAAAGCAATCTGTACCACGGGATCTAACCTCGGATGTCTCAAACCATCCTATAGGAGAATGATACCTCCTACCATGCAACGCCTCATAAGGGGCCATCTCAATACTCGAATAATAATTGTTATTGTAGGAGAACTCTATCACAGCTAAGTATTAATCCCACTAACCTCCAAAGTCCATAACATAAGATCAGAGCATATCCTCAAGTACCTAAATAATCTGCTCAGACTGACCATCCGTCTACGGATGAAAGGCTGTACTCAAATCCACTCGAGTACCCAACTCCTCCTGGAATGCTCTCTAAAACCACGAAGTAAACACAGAACCATGATCTGATATGATAGACACAGGAACCCCATACAAATGAACTATCTCCCAAACATAAATCTGGACTAATCTCTCATCACTAAAGGTCATCTGAAAAGGAATGAATTATTTTGACTTGGTCAAACGATCCACAATAACCCACATACTATCGTGACCTTAGGAAGTATGAGGCAAACCACTGATGAAGTCCATGGTGCTCCTTTCCCATTTCCACTCGGGAATGGGCAATATTTGAGTCAATCCACCGGGACACTGATGCTCGGCCTTAACCTGCTAACAACATAAGAAACGGGCTATGAAGTCTACCACATCTCTCATCACACCATCCCACCAATACAACTACCTCAAATCTTTATAGATCTTGGTCGTACCAGGATTAATAGAATATCTAGAACTGTGAGCCTCATGCAAAATAGACTGGATTAAATCATCGAGTCGAGAAACACAAATATGGCCCAGGATCAAATCATCAAGTTGAGAAACACAAATATGGCCCAGAATCTCAGAATACCCTCAGAATCCACAGTGTGCCTCCTAGACTCACCACTAATCACCTGGTCATGGAGAAAATACAACTCGCTATCCTCATACTAAAGATCATGTATCTTCTCAAATAGGGAGGACCTCTACTCCACGCAAGCCAAAATCCTTGTAGTATCTGAAATATCAAGTCGAACCATCAAGTTGGCTAAGGATTGCATGTCCCATGCCATAAGCCTCTGAGAAACTGATATACATACGAAACTACCCATACTCACTGCCTTACAACTCAAGGCATGCAACCATAATCGCCTTACCCAAATGATACAAGATGGTAATATCATAGTCCTTTAGCAACTCAATCCATCTACACTGTCAAACATTAAGCTCTCACTAGGTCGTAAGATGCTGAAAACTACGATGATCGGTGAAAATATCACAACGCACACCATACAAGTAGTGCCTCCAGATCTTGAGCGCAAAAACTACTGCCACCAACTCTAAATCATGAGTGGGGTAGTTGCGCCCATACACCTTAATCTATCTAGAGGCAAAAGTAATGACACGACCCTGCTGCATCAAAACACATCCAAGACCGACACTAGCCACATCATATAACACTGTGAATCCCCAACTCTTAACTGGAAGAGCTAGCACAGGGGCGGAAGTGTGACAATCCTTGAGCTTCCCAAAGCTCAACTCATACTTCTCAGACCATCGGAAAGGAACTTCCTTCCGAGTCAATCTAGTCATAGGAGCTGATATGGTAGCAAAGCTCTCAACAAAGCGCCTATAGTAACCTGCAAAACTAATAAAACTGTGAACCTCAATCGGAGACGTAGGACAAGCCCAATCACAAATTTTTAAAATCTTAGTCGAGTCTACCATAATAACTACCTTGGATACCACGTGTCCGAGAAAAGATACTGACTCAAGACAAAACTCACACTTGGAGAACTTGGCAAAAAGCATATGCTCTCAAAAAACCTGGAGCACAATCCCCAAGTGATGCGCATGCGCCTCACTACTCCTCAAGTATACAAGAATAACATCAATAAACACAATGACAAAAGATTCTAGATAGGGTCTGAACACACGGTTCATCAAGTCCATAAATGCGGTGGGAGCATTAGTCAGCCCAAAAGACACCACCAAGAACTCATAGTGACCATAATGGGTCCTAAAGGCCATTTTTGGGATATTCTCAGCCCGATATTGATGATAATCAGATCTCAAGTCAATCTTAGAATACATTCCCGCACCCCGAAGCTGGTCAAATAAATCAATAATGTGAGGCATAGGATAATGGTTTTTCACCATCACCTTATTAAGCAGCCTGTAATTAATGCACATACGCATCGAACCATCTTTATTCTTTATAAACAAAGTAGGAGCTCCCCATGGGGACACACTCGGTCTAATAAAACCTTTACCAAGAAAATCCTAAAGCTAAGAATTCAGATCCTTAAGATCGGTAGGATCCATACGGTAAGGTGCCATAGAAATAGGTCGAGTGTCAGGCTCAAGGTCAATAGCAAACTCAATCTCATGGTCATGGGGAATACCAAGAAGATTGTCAGGAAACTCACACACAATAGGAACAGAGTCAAGCGTTGGACTTTCTATATGGGTATCATATATATAAGCAAGATAAGACTCACAGCCTCTCGATAGAAGTCTCTTAGCACAAACATAAGAAATAATCCCCATCGGCTCGTGGCTAACCGCTCCCTACCACATGACTGGGGGTATGCCGGGCATAGATAAGATAACGATCTTGGCAAAATAATCCATGACTACTTGATAGTAAGCTAACCAGTCCATACCCAGTATCACATTGAAATCTAGCATATCCAGAATAATAAGATCAGCATAAGTATCAACATCACTGACTATCACAAAATATGATCTGAACACTCGATCAACTACTAAAGAATTACCCATTGGAGTAGATATGCGCAATGGCACAGCTAATAAATTTCTAGTCAAATCCAATCGTGGTTCATAATAAGAAGATATATAAGAACAATTGGATTTGGGATTAAATAAAGTAAGAGCCGACTTGCGGCTCACCAAAATTGTACCTGTCACTACAGTATCTGAAGTCTCAGCCTCGGGTCTAGCAGGTACTGCATACAACTGACCACGCCCACCACTTGACTGGGCACTTGACCAACCTCCTGTCCTACCTACCTGAGTACTACCTTGAGCACCCCGATAACTACCTCTACGACCTCACGAACCATCTTTACCTGAATGAGGAACTTCCCTAATGGGAGTAGCTCTCTGGGCTAAAGTAACCATTACCCTATGACTAGGGCACTCTCTGGAGAAATGACCAAGAAGATCACAAGTAAAACAAGACTTGCAAGAAGAACCCAAACTCACAAATCCAGCTGATCCGGCATAGCTACCACACCTAGCATGGCCCACAGATGAACCTCTCAAAGAAAAATCACCATCCTTACTAGGGCGACCACTAACAATAAATGGATCCCCATCAGCATTCTGAAGAGCTGCATGAACTGGTCGACTAGTCTGACTCTGAAGCTGAAAAGATAGATGCAGAGGGTGTCCAGCATAAGAGATACCACTCCTAAATCAGGAACTACCACGGCTCCCACCAGATTTACCCTGGAATCTAGGCCTATTATCACGGGCCTCACGATTCTCCGTGTTCATCTCCTCCATCACTCTAGCATGATCAAGAACCTCAGCAAAAGTCCTACCCACAGCAACTAGACTCTAAGTAGCCATCCGAATAGGGAGTCTTAAACCTCTAACAAAGCATTGAACCATCTCATACCAAGTGTCAGAAATAGAAGTCGTATGTCTGGACAACTCATGAAAATGAGCCTCATACTCGGCGACTGTTGTGAAGCCTTGCTCTAGTCTGGAGAACTGATCCCTTAGTCGATCTCTAAGACTACACGGCATATACTTCTCCAAGAACATCTTGGAGAACAATGTCCATGACAAAGAAGAAGATCCAAATGGTCTAGAATCCGCAAAACCCCTCCACCAGTGACTAGCAGATAAATCCAACTGAAATATAGTGTAATCCACACCATGAGTCTCAACAAGGCCTAAAGTACGAAGCCTATCCTTACAAACAGTAAGAAACTCAAATGCATCCTCCCCAGGAGTACCAGAAAACCTAGGCAGAGCCAACCTCAAAAATCTACCAAACATCTTTTGCTCATAGACAGACATAGCAGGCTGGGTCACAACTAGTGGTGCGCTACCGACTGAATGACTACTGGTGTAGAAGGAATCTTAATGCTGGAAAATGCAGCTGCAGGCTTCACCCCGATCCTAACAGTCTGTGCACCATCAAATGGTACACCACCAACCATACCCAGTAGCTGAATTAGGGCATCTTTGAGCAAAGAAAAAGGAATAAAACCTGGTGAAGCCTGGGCTGGTCCTTGGCCCACCGCGGGCTGTGGTGGAGAAATCTTTGGCTCAAGTACGGGGATAGGTCCCGGGGAAGGTGTTCTATCCTGTCCCCTAGCTGGAGATACATCACGAGGCTTTCCTCAACCTCTAGGTCATCTACGAATAGGAGCAGGATTTCTGGGCCCAATTTCGGGACTTGCACCTCGCATAGGGGCAGCACGTATCCTCGACATCTGTGAAATACTAAAGTAAAGAAAATATACTACAAACCAACTTAGACACTTATCAGGATATGAATGAAAAAAAATGAAGGACTCCTAAGAATGTCACATAGATTCCCAAGGATAGGAAATAGACCTCAACGTTTTGATCCGTATGATTCTATTAGACACTTGCTCTTGTATCAATAATATCGGTGAAACCTAGGCTCTGATACTAATTTGTCATGACCCTATTTGGAGCTATGATGGAACCTACCATATCCCACTGATAGGTAAGACGATACCGTAACCTAGAGCTATGGTAGTAGGTAACCTCGGTAAGAACGTCCAACATGGACTCTATATATGAACACAATATATAACAACAACATTTCACAACTAAGGACAACCGATATTCAAACACAAATCCCACGACCTGATAGTATTAATATAAGAGTTTCTAAACTTGACAAGAGGAATTTACAATTCCAGAATCTAAAATTTCTTAAATAATCTCATATATTTGTCTCGAAAGCAAAAGACAAATATGAATAGAGAGGAAAGAGGGAAATTCGATCTCCAAGAGCTCACCCTGTCTCCGAATAGTCAACTCGCACAAACTAGCTCAACGGCAGCAACTAGAACCTGGGTCTGCACCAAAAGGGTACAGAAGTGTAGTATGAGTACCGAAACATGGGTACTCAGTAGGCATCATCGGCCGACTGATCTCAAATATAATGTAAAGACTATACAAAGTAAGACAATGATCTTAAAGTCAAGGGGTAGGATCGGACTTAAATCTGCTCGATACCACTGTAACAACATCTATACTACTAAAGCAATAACATGACATACTATTTTAATATACTCCAGAATCACCATAACAACAGAGTATCATTTCGAAAGCATACAGCCATATACACAATAGCAAAACATCTACTTTCCATAATTATCATCAACCATCTTTAGAACATATACACAAGTACTTATCACGATGTCCCATACTGCCGGGAAGTACACGAAAGAGAGAAGAACAAAAAACTCATCACGGCGTCCCATACCACCAGAGAGTACACAAAAGAATACAATCAATAATACCATAAAGCACAACTACTCCATCAATTTATCGAAAACCCTCGGTAGCACAACCCCTCTATGACTCATTACTGAAATCCACTTCCAAATACCCATACCATAATCAACATAAAGAAAGAAACATTGTCATAGCATAGGCATGTAATCATTAATTCTACAATTCATTGATAAGTACCGCAAATTCCATACTAATTAACCTTATTTTTTCAAAAGTCAAAAGATTACAAGTCTTAAATCACTAGTCATCAAATTGGGAAAAATCTACAAGACACCCATAGTATAGGTTATTCAACTATCATAAGGCCATTCTATAACTAGCATCATCATGACATGAGTTATCAACTAAGTCATCTCAACTTCACATGTTAGAAGATAATTTAACTAATCATCACGCAATACTACATCAGTAAGCATGTCACAACCTTAAGGACTAGTTTACATATTTTAATCAAGTAAAGTCCACCAACTAGTTTACTAGGTTTCTAGGTTCCAAATAATAATCATATATTTTAGAAGTAGCTACCTACCACATAAACCACCTTACTAGGAAAGATTTCATAATATAACCTCTTATTCAAGTCAAGTATATATATATTAGGTTAGCCCTTGAATTTTTATGCAAGTTTACATATAACGCTAAGCCTTAACTCAATATTAGGCATAAATTTCCTCTAGTAGCTAATTTAGCATCAACAAGGGTCACACCTCTTATATAGTGATTTGGAACAAGAAACAAATAACAATTACCAAGGGAGACCTCATAATCCAAGCACATAGGCGGTTAGCCCCACACGGCCTAACCTTACAAATACAAATGCATGTAAGTAAATTTGACCCACACGGTATCATAATATTCTTACTTCTTACGGATTCACCGGGCATCATCACAATATTAACATATTCCTTCGGATTCTTACCCACACGGCATCATTATACTATCACACATTTCTCCGAACTCGAACCGGGCATCATCATAATATCACACATTCCTCTAGACTCTAATTGAGCATCATCACAATATCACACATTTCTCCGAACTCGAACCGGGTATCATCATCATATCACATATTCCTCTAGATACAATAACATATATCCAAATGCATAGCCAAACCAATAAACATACACAAAATATCACAATATATAAAGAAGTAGGCATTTGGGATAACACTTGTTATTTTACCTTACTAATAAGCTTCACACGTAATATGAGCATCAACAAGAGCATGAGTATTTACCAAACATGTACAGTAATCAGTTAACAAGGGTATTCAAGTCATGATCACAAAATAATCTGATAATCGAGTGCAACAATCACAACTCCTACACATATATATAGCTTGGACAATCACCACATATCTAGGTCGCTAAGCATTTACTTAGTTCAAGCATAAGGTGGGTAAAGTCCCACTTCTAAATCCCAAGAACGCCAAGCTTACTAACATATGTCTAGATTCTACTCGGAATTAGGCTAAGTCATCCATACAACACCATAAGGGCTTACCAATCCTTTCTAGGTTTATAGAAAAAATCTCTTCAAGAATCTTTCCTAAGTCAATCCAACACCAAGGTCATCTCCTATCTAGGCATTATATAGGTCAATACACTCCAAAGGATAGAGAAGTATACCATTCATGTCTACTTAGAAACAACTATATGTTCTTACACTATTCATGAGACCACAATTAAGCTAACCAAGGTTTGAGACTAAGGGTTAAATATCATACCTTACAAATTCATGGCCTATAGCAATTAATGAATCCCAAGTTCACCATTTAATCAACTATCGTCTAAATTATCCACCCAATCTCGCAAGATATCAATGATTACATTACAAACAAGCTCAATCTATACTAAGGGTAAGCCTAACCTACCTTGAATCCAAGAAACTCACGAACCAACGAGCTTTTTCTTTCCTTTTCGAGAAGCTTCCCCTTCCACAAGCAATGCTATCAACAATACAATCTAAGAATTAAAACAATAATGACAATACCCATTATAGCACCATTGTGCCATGGGTTTCAAATGGACACCAAAAACCCCAATTGGGTTTCACCCTTGGAAAGGAGTTTCCAAGACCAACCCATAGCCTAATTATCTTTAGGGAGTTAAAACCCTAGAGTAATTTGATTCAATCACTTAATTTTGGGGCTACAATTGACCCACAATTATTTAAGGGTTTTGAGTCAAGAAACCATGAAATCAATATCAAATTAGAGGAATTTTTACCTTAGATTTGTAGAAAAAAGATGAATTACGCAAGTTGTTAAGCTTCTAATCAATCCACAAGACTCATTTTTTTATCAACAAATATTTATGGCTGCTAGAATTTTCAAAATGCTGAATAATGTCTCAAAAATAGACCAAAGGGCCTTTTTATACGAGTTTAAATGGGTCCACAAGGTCAAAACTTGTTTTTGACCTCTTGGACTCATTCAGACTCCGTTTTTTGCAAACGAACTATGTAACCCCACTAAATCTGACATTTTGGATGTATTGGTGAAGTTGGATTTTCCATTCAAGGTCATTTAGTCCACTTGTGGATTCCACACCCATATATTTTAATTTTTGGCTTTTCATGGGTCAAAATGAGCTCAGGTACTGTGGGATCCGAACCAAGGGTCTATCTATCCTAAAATCGATATTACATAGCTGCTGGCGCAGTCAAAATTTGATCCAAAATTATTTTATTGAATTTTTTGCTCGGCGGTTATTTGGAATCTAAGAAGACTTCAAATTGGGAAAATGGTTCTAAAAACCAAACGAATCATCAGGTAACCGAAATATCGATTCCAGCAAGTACTAATGACTTGAGATGGCTATGGAGGAGCTCTATGGATGAAAATAAGCAAGAACACGGCTAATGACCTGAAGGGTCACTAAGCATTGTGCTTGACCTATTGAAAGTGCTACAAGAATTGAAAAATGTAAATTATTTGAACTTCTTATCTATATATTCAAGTATATTTAATTCCTGTGCTCAGTAGTTTGATTAATTTTACCTGATTAAGCAATTGTAAACTAAGGAGAATAATATTAATAGGGATAATTATAATCACATACATTTCGATAGGAATTCATCAAAGAACAAAATCAAAATAAAGAAGGGAAGGAGGTTCTAGAATTAATATACAAAACAACTAAGAAATAAAAACATGGCCTACGTCATTGATAGATCTTAAACTTTTTACAAAATTTCACTTGATCTCTCAACTCAGACTTCTACCTATCAAACATCTAACCTATCCCAAATTTGATTCACCTAAGCCATTTTTTTCACATGTTTCATCATATATGTTACTAAGCGCGGTTACATGGATAATTAGTTCGTTCAGTATTTTCCATGTGGATTAAATATTCATTTTTTGTAATAATGCTGAACCAACTTTACTTTAACATAGTGTTTTGGTGCAAGTTTTTTTGCTTATTGATCTGATAATCAAAGTTTAGCTTTTTAAACACTTTGATTGGAATATTTTTTTTGATTTTTTCACTTGGGGTTCTTGAAAATTTGGTTCTTGGTGAAGTTCTTTTTTTTTGGGAAATTTAGCAGCAACAATATACTCCCTCATTTCTGATTTTTCGGTGAGTCTCGCCGGAAAATGCATTCCTCAAAAAATTTCTTCGATCAATCACCAACGAGCTTTAACTCGACTCACAGAGTTTCGATTCATTCTAAATCAAATAGTTTTGGTTAGACAATCAAACAACAACACCAAGAACGCACGCCATACGAAAACTAAAACAAAGTAAAACTTCTAAGAATTTTTTTAAAAGAAAAAAAGTTATGAAACTTTGAATGAAAGAAGACTGACGATTAAGGGGAAAGATATCAATGGGGAAAACGCTAATCTATGAAAACTTTGATTTCACCTTCCATTCTAGTCCATAAATGAAAGAAAATGAGGAATCATGGTAACATTTCACCACAACAGAGAAAGGTACAAGATTGAGTTTGCTTTTCTTACTTATGAGGAAGACGACCGGAGGGTGGAGGGTGGGGGTTGTGGGGTTGGGGGTTGGTTTTCTTTCTTTTTTTGTAAACTAGTTTAGGTATACGCGCTTCGTGTGTGTACCTCACTTTATTGAGTTCAGATGATAGAATATTTTTTTAATTAATAAAGATGAATACAATAATTAAATTCAACATCTTTTGGAGAATTTATTTAATTAAACCTAACCTTTACCAAAAAAATTCACAAAGCTGATCGACATTCATCTACCACTTGTAAACTGCAACAAAATAATACGATGATAGAGACATCAAAATAATATAATTAAATCCAACCTTTACACAAAAATTTTCACAAAGCGGTCTGACACTCATCTATCACTTGTAAACTATAACAAATAATACGACAATAGAGATAGCAAAATAATACAACTAAATTTTACCTTTACACCAAAAAAATTCTCAAAATAAAGATCTAAAAATAATACAATTAAACCTAACCTTTACCTACGAAAATTCTTCAAAGTCGATCAACATTTATCTACCACTTGTAAATTCATCTACAACCTGTAAACTACAATAAATAATACAATAGTGATCACAATGCTTCAATTTTGATGAAATAATTCTTGTCTGAGCGAAAATTTTGACATTAAAGAATGACTTAAATGAAAACAAAGGATATATATATATATATATATATACATATACATATAAACGCAAAGTAAGTGTTGGACAAAATTATTATTGAAGAATGCAGAAAGCATTTTAAATAGAGTTACAAAGAAAATACGAAGACTCCCAAGCAAACACTACTAACGTAATATAAATAAGCACTGACTGCTGAAGGCAGTATCCTAAACAAAATAGAAGTGCTAAAACAATAATACTGACTAAACTAAACAGGGGTTAATCATTTAGGGCCAATACGCCCCCTCAAATTAGATGATGGGTCACTAAGCCTAACTTGTATAGATTGTCATGACCCGAGTCGGGGCCTTGGCCGTGACACTCATCCCGAACCGTGAAGGCTCGAGTGCCCTTCTCTATTTGGCAATCATACACACTTTCATGTAATATGAAGGAAAATGTGGAAATATAAAATAATACGGAATCATGGTCAATATCATAATTCAATTGAACAATCTGGAACGGAAACCATAAACTTCTAACAACGTCTAACATCAGTCTACGAAATCTCTAACAACTGAAAATGACATTTGTCTGAAATTTGGGACAAAGCCCCCAGTCGGACCATGAATCAAAATAAAATAACAATAACATGTTTCATAACCAGGCCTTCTAGTTCTGACAAGTCAATCTACTGCTTAACGGGACCCCAGACCTGTGTCTCAGAATCCTGAAATATAGGGGGTCAATACAGATGTACTGGTACACAGAGCAATCCAAAATAATGTATTTATATATATATATATATATATATATATAAATAGGTGAGAGTAAGTCATGAAACAACATGCATGATATAGTTTAAAATACATAGGCAATCTCTAATAATCTTAAAATATTCTTGTCAATGTAGTTCTATTCTTTGTATTACTTCTAAGTTAGGTGGTACACCCTACAATTCTACTACCCCACGAGCTATATGGAGTCCGTCCTTAACTCAGCGGCCAAGCCCCCAAACCAAGTTTGTTGCATTGGAGTTTCTAATTCTGATTTTGATACACCACGGGGTACTAGGCCAGCGTATAATCCCTCTTGGGGACATAATAACCCATATCGGCAAAACAATATTTTGGGCAATGAGTTTTCTGAATTCATGCCTTCATCGGGTAACCACCTAACATATTTTTATGTCCATTTTTAACCTTTTCTGAACATGCATAGTTATAAGTTCAAAATCTGAAAATATGAATGAACATCTGCATTCTGTTCTGTTCTGAATTACCATGGGATTATCTTTATTGGTGTCATCACACCAAGACTTGCAAGTCGTATATCTATGCCATAAAGTGTCATGTATGATTATTTCATTCTAAACAAAGTTCAGTCCACTTGAACATGCATATAGCATAAGAAAATTCATATTTCAAATCATAAGTCAAAATCATGCAAAGACTTTCCATTCATTCAACAACTTCAACAAGTGGTGGCCAATTTCTCAAAACATTCCTGAAATTCCTTCATTTATCACATAATGTTCCTCTCTCCAATTCGTAATCATCATAAAATTCATAAAAGATAATGAGGCTCTTGACACATTCTTTAAATCATGCAATTTAAGATTTCATAACTTGTAAACCAAGTAGTAACACAATGGGAGAGGGAAAAGATTCGATAATTCATGCTCTTGATTCATGTTTCAAGGCATTCAACACAAACGTACGTATATACTAGTTAAATCACTTTCAAGAGAAGGCCTAAAGACCAAAACAATATCATCAAGGGCTTCAAAAGCATGATTATAAATTGTAAATCCAAAACTCTTTTTGTAAGTTCATGATTTCTAAACCTTTAACATAATTAAGAAGGATTTACTAAGCCCATGTAGTTTTAGGAAACCCCACATACCTTAGATTATTTAGTTTGAAAGATGAAATCTGAATCTTGACTCTTTCCGTGAAGATCTTCACTTAGGAGGGTGAATTCTTGATCTATGGAAGGGAAGGAAACTTGAATCTTGTTCTTGGAGTTTTTGAGAGAAAGATTGAATAAAAGGGGCAACTTATGCTTTTTGGGGCTGAAATCGTATCTTATAAATGGATTTTGGGTGAGGGGATATGACCAAAATACCCATAGACCCATTGGAAACTAAAATAATGCATCAAGTTTCATAGCGGGGCGTCGGCTTACTGCCTCACACGGAAAATGCCATAACTTTTCGCTCTGTTATCAAATTTTGGTGAAATTGGTATCGTTGGAAAGATAATTCAATTATATACAATTTGGTAGGTCATGATATGCAAAATTCTATGTGTATGAAAAGTTATACACGTTCAAAGTAGACCCTTGTAGAATCAAATATCCAATTTTGGATGAATGAAAGGTTCTTAGCTTAACTTTTCTCTAGGCCATTTCTATGAACATTTTTCACCTTATGATCACTTCATATACTAGGAGAAAGATCATGAAATATGAATCTAAATATAAACCATGGAATTAGAGCTTACACACGTAGGAACGACGATTCAGTTTCTAGCTTAAAAATGTGGGGTGTTACATAGATTTTGCTGAAAAGTAGGTTTAGGCAGTGCCTTGGTGAGAGTATCTGCTATTTGATCGGCACGATGGATATAAAAAACTCGAAACTTTTTGATGTTGATATGATGGCGAACAAAGTGAAAATCCACTGCAGCATGCCTTACATGACTATGAAGGACTGGATTTTTGCTCAAGAATATGGCTCCAAGATTGTCACAATAAATAGTAGGCAATTGATGTACTAGTAAGCAAAACTCAGTAAGGATATTGGTAACCCACATGGTTTCAAAAAGGGCATTGGCCACTGCCCCATACTCAAACTTAGTGGAGGAATGAGAGATGGTATTTTGTTTCTTCGATGACCAGCTAATTGGATTGTGAACAATGAATAGGATATACCTAGATGTGGAAACTCTGTCTGCGATATCCCCACCCCAATCTGCATCAGAGTATACCTGTAGATTGAAGTCCTTAATGGGAGTTACACGTAATCCTAGTTGGATGATTCCACGCAGGTAGTGAAGAACACGCTTTATAGCTTTCTAGTGAAGGTCTGACGGTGCTTGCATAAACTGGGACAACTTATTCACTACATAGCCAATGTTCGATCTAGTGAAAGATAGGTATTGAAACCTGCCTAAGACTCGACGATAGTGTGTCGCATCAGTCAAATGAGTACCATCAAACAAAGTGAGCAACTCAATTGCACTCATTGGTGTGGGAACACTTTTGCAGTCGGTTATTAACTCATCATTCAGGATCTCATTCACATAGTTTGCTTGGGGTGAGAATTAAACCATTAGAGCTACGTATCACTTCAACACCAAGAAAGTAGTAAAGATTCCCCTAATCTTTAATTGAGAATTTAGAGGCAAGGGAAGCAATAACCTGATCGACACTTGAAGTGTTGCTCCTAGTGATAATAATGTCATCTACATATACAAGGACGAACATTGTCTCACCTAGACCTTGTCTAACGAGTAGTGAGGTATCAGATTTCATTTTAACAAAGCCTATGGATGAGAAATAACCTGTGAGAGCATTGTTCCACACCCGTGGGGCTTGTTTCAAGCCATAGATTTCCATGCACAACCTACATATATGAGTTGGTTTGTCATTATTAGTGAATCCCGGAGGTTGTGCCATGTACACCTCCTCTTCCAGGTTGCATTGAAGGAACGCATTGTTGACGTCCAACTAACGAAGGTGCCAGGTTTGGTGAAGTGCCACACAGAGGACAATTCGAATAGTGGTAGGCTTTACGATTGGACTAAAAGTTGCATGAAAGTCAATGCCCGGCCTCTGAGTGAATCCTTTCGCAACTAGCCTAGCTTTATATTTATCAATAAAACCATCCGCATTCCTTTTGATCCTGAAAAGCCACTTACAGGAAATAATATTTTTGGTTGGGTTAGGAGGAACAAGTTTCCAAGTTTGGTTCTTAATTAAAGCATCAAGTTTCTATTTCATAGCTTCACGCTACTCAGGATGTTTTTGTGCTTGTTTAAAAGTAGTTGGTGTGATGGTGGGGCTCACTTTGGCTAGGTAATCAAAAATTTATTTTGGTTTAGTGATGTTGTTTTGGGATCAGGTGACAATACGGGTAGGAGGAGAAGGACATTTAGGTGGTGAGAGAGCAAGCTCTGGCTCAAGAATAGGATGGACTGGTTGATGGACCACGGGTGTAGGTGGAATTTTGTTCCTGTGATGATAAACGGGAAGGGGACGTGGGCTGCAATTTGTATTTATGGGTACGTGCGTTGGTATATTTGTAGGTAGGTTTGATGGTGTGAGTCTCTAGGCAATAAGGTAAGAAGAGGATTCTGGGAGCATTGGAATTGTAGAAGATAAGGGTGATAGAAATTTACCTGGAAAAGGAGAAGCTGCATTCAAAGCTGGTTCACTGTCGAAGTTGAATTATGAGTTTGAGTTCTCGTAACTCTGCTGGAGAAGGACAAGATACTGAGCGAGACTCTACAGGTGTTTGGGCGTCCGTTTCTAATGGAATTGGAAGCTCTATAGTGATGGGAAGTTTGGGTGTGGGATCCGAAGAATTTGAAATCATGATATTGTCCCATTTTAGGTAAAGTGATTTGAGGGCAATACTATAGAACACAGTTTTGAAAGGGAAAACATCCTCAATAAATTGCACATCTCGAGATAAATTTACTTTTGCAAAAATATCGGGTCAAAACATTGGTGACAGTGATGAGATAAGGAAAACCCAAGATAGACACACGGGGTGAATTTTGGTTCAAGTTTATTTTTGGAGTATGGTTTAAGCCATGGATAGCATACACAATCAAATATTCGCAGGGAGCTTTACTCAGGCGATTTTCCAAGTAGACGCTGGAATGGGGATTTGTTATCTAGTTGAGAGGTGGGCAAATGGTTAATAAGGTAGACCATGTGATGAAACGCAAAAAACCAAAATTGGGGAGGAAGGGACACCTTAAGTAAGAGCGTTTTTGCAGTTTTGATGATATAGAGATGTCGTCGTTCTGCAAGTGCAACACGTTGAGGCGTATATGGTGGAGTGGAGAGGTGTTCAATGCCGTGAAGTGAGAGATAAGGGTTCAGACTTTTATATTCTCCTCCACCATCAGGGTACAGTGATAAAATTTTGGTGTCAAAGTGCTTTTCCATCATAGGATGAAATTTTTGAAAGATTTCTTTAACCTCACTTTTATTTTTAATGTATAAAGCCAAGTATATTTCGTATATTGATCAGGAAAAATACAATAATACAACTTCTTATCAAGAGATAAGACTAGTGATGGACCCCATAAATCACTAAAGATTATTTGAAGCGGTTTAGAGATGCACAATGATAATTGAGTAAAAGAACGCCGATGAGCTTTATTAGATAAACAAGAATTACAATAAAAAGGTTTGTCTCGCTCATGAAACGGTAGCGAGAATTTATTTAAAATAAACCTAAGAACTCTAAAGTGGGGAGACCCAAACGTTAATGCCAAGTAGTGAGAGGAGTGGATGTGGCAGTCATGCTAACTTAGGGATGTGAAACAGGCCACTCTTACAAGCCATTGTTGGTCCAACCGTGCACCAGCGGTTTCCGTGTTTTCAGATCCTTCACAACAAAATCAAAGGGAAAAAATTCAATGGACTTTGAATTATCTTGACAAAATTTTGAAACAGAGAGAAGCTTGTGTTTAATAAATGGGGCATAAAAAGTGTGAGTTCGCTTAAAAACATTATTTGATGCATTTAATTGAGTAGAACCAGTGTGGGAGATGAAAATTTTTTTAATTCCCCCATGGATACATCCTCGTTACCGTGGTATGATTGTAGGTTGTGTGGCTCTATTGTGATGTGATGGATGGCTCTGGAGTCGACTATCCAGGGATTGGTGAAAGCAGTAAATCCAGCAGCATAGTTGGCTTTGGCTTCTAAGTGATTATGAGACTTCGAACGACAAACATTGGCGGTGTGGCCAATCCTATTGTATAGTTGACATCAAGTGACAGTGTTTTGATTGGAGTTGGACTGCTACTTTGGTTTAGTGTTAGGACGTGAATTCTGGTGCCACTGTGGAATAGTGTTAGGACATGAATTCTGGTGCCACTGTTGAGAATTATCATTCTGCCGATGATTGTTACGGTTATTAGTATTGGATTTGGTGGGAGTAGCGATCGCGGCAGTTATAGGACTGAAAAGTTTCTTAACATTTTCGTGATGAAGGAAGAGTTCATGATCAAGTAGCTTTTCAAACAATTCCTCATATGAGACAGTCGTATCACGTGCACGAATGGCAACAGAGATTTCATGAAATTCAAGACCTAGATCGCTGAGTATCTTGACGATGAGCGCAGGATTAGACACATGAGAACCGACAGTGGCTAACTCATCCGAAAAGGATCAAATAGTGTGAAGATATTCGGTGATGGAGTGAGATTCCTTAGTGACGCGAGCAAGTTGATCACATAGGCTGAAGACACGGGTTTGTGATCCGTTTGCATAAGTGGTGTGCAGAGCATCCCAAACCGATTTGGATAAGTTGGCTGCAGCAACGGTTGGAGCAATTGTGGGTTCAACAGATGCCATGAGGGTGTCATACCCCAAATCCCATTGGAGCGGACTGGCACCCGTAGCCGAGGAGGCCCGGGAGAACCCGTTCATAACCTATACTTTCACATTTACATTACTTATGAAAATTAGAAATTTGGGCAGCACTTCGTTGTAAATAGAAGAAAACAGTACCTGTATCAGCCCAGCAGACACGCATAAATATATATATGAACAGTAATTGGCTGTCAGAGTCATCACGTCTATCAACCAAACACTCCTATGGCTGTACAATATGTCTACAAAAGCCTCTACATAGATACACAACTGAGTTGGGGTCGGGACAAACTCCCGCCCACAAAAGACTTTTATACAAATACCAAAAGTACATATAGAGACGACTTGGGATGCCCCTAATTAACTGGAGCTCACCACTAACAACAGAATGTCCTGGCTCTTACTGCGTAGGTGTGCGACCTGAAGTACCTGTTCCTGCAGGCATGAATACAGGTCCCCCGTGAGGAACGTCAGTACAGAAATATGTACTGAGTATGTAAGGCAGTGAGTATCAAGATAAGATACAAAAGATCAATAGAACCCAGATACCAGTGAATAAACAGTATGAGTAGACCACACTTAAAAGAACTGATGGGATACCTGCACATTACTTTCATATCATTACTTTCCGTAATCCTTATCAATACATAACATATGTCATACAATGGCCAACTGATCAGTGGTACTAATACAATACATCAGGGACCACCCCTGGAATAGCATATATACATAATCTTTATAATACAATGGCCAACTGATCAGTGGTACTAATACAATACATCATATCATCAATTTAAAATACAGACATTCCATTTCTTAATTCAATTAATCTTTAAGATTGGTTACTTTGTGGTCACACTTTATGGAACTTGAAACCATGATACCTCAATAGGAAAAACTTGTGAATAGGTAATCAATATCATGAAAATGAAGTAGAGAATCATGGATACCTCATTAAACCATTTCGGAGTCAACAATAGTATATGGACATTTTTTTGACTAGCCGGACATCTTAAAAGTGAAAACAAGTTCAATTGGTAGTGTCGAAGATCATATGATGTTATTATATGTCATGTGTCGTAGGACAATGTTGGAAGCTTACTTGAGAGTGCCATGGGTCATTATTCATGCCAAATATTAGATAGAGTATGTCTTACATACCTTGATATAACCACTTCAATACAAGTGACTTCCCGTACTCTTCGAACACTTATCTACAATAAGTCATTTGTGGCAAACTAGTATTAGCAACCAAACCTTACCATTTAGGTATTAACTTCACCAAATAATGTCTAGGAAGTAATCCTTTAGCTCATCAATAAGGGTACTACATACATCCTCTTATACTCTTATTACATTCACATATCATGCATTTTCATGAAATATCCCTCAACATCACTCTTAGCCTTTATTTCCCTTCTTAATCACCATCCAATACCAACATGATCACTAGGCATACATAACCACTAATATAATGATATATCACCACAATTCATCCTCCATAATCCAATACAACAACTTCCATAATTTACTACTAACAATTTATACACAACAATTCATAACTATGTTTCTAGTTATCTTCCAACATCAAGACAATACTCATAATCCTTTATCAATACTTATTCATGGATAAGAATCAAGAATAAACAATATTCATACCTTAACAATGAACTCTTGTATTTAGAATCCTCCTTACATAATCATGGGGTGGTTCTCGAAGCTTTCGAGATGGTGAACACAACTACGGAACCAATTCGAATTTTCTACGGTTGAATCACAAAATATTTGAAGTTGAAATTAGGCTAGGGTTTCACCTTCTCTTAATAATTGGATGATATCTGATATATGAGGCTAAGTGCAGGTTTATAAAGACCAATTTTCGTCCAAGAGGTAATAGAAAATGACCATTTTGCCCTAAAGATTTAAATAAATCCCGAATCTGTCCCCAGTGGACAGTTTTGACAGGCTGAAGTAAATCGATCATAACTCTTTGCTCCGGTATCGTATTTGGGTGAAACCAATTGCATTGGAAAGATAATTCAAAGGGATTTCATTTTCATATAAAGTATACCACCCAGTTCTTCCTTTACAAGAAGTTATGGTCGTTTAAGGTTGACCCAAAAATCTGTCCCACAATTCTGTTTTTTTTTTTGATAGGCTGTAGTAAAACGGGTATAGCTCCTTACTTAGACATTGGATTTGGATGAAACCAATTTCATAGAAAAGAAGACTCTCGGAGATTTTCGTCGATAAATAGCAGCTCACACAGTTCTTTTTGTACAAGGAGTTATGATCGTCTAAAGTTAGATTGCCTAGCTGCAGTAATTTTCCTGCAGAATTACTGTTCACAGGCTTCCCGGCCACCGTTTTGAAATTTCGAATGTGTTCGCTTATATGAAATACTCCTCTGTTTTGGGCAAACTTTATATCGTTGGAAAGCTTATTCCAATACCTACACATACAACTATTGACGGGATACTTCCGAACACCATAAACTTAATTTAACCCATACGCAAGTCTTTAGGACTCCATATACTCGCGATAAGTGTACGAAAAAATTTACGGGGTATTACAGAGGGCATTATGGATGAGTTGGTCCTGACGGAACCAAATTAAAAAAGCAAGATTGGGAGATACGTTGTTGCCAATGGTGAGGGTGCGAGTAGGGACAGGAGTGCTCCCGTCGAGATGGCCAAATAGATTGTAACCATACATAAGCATGGAGAATTGAGCTTTCCAGGTGGCAAAGTTGTGGCCACCACTGAATGAATAATACAAGCAAGATAAGCAAGATTGCTGACAAGATGCATGCTTGAATGAATAATACAAGCAAGATTGTGTTAAAAATATGCTATGAAAGTATATTTTTCATAGTATATTTTTAACACATTCTTGCGTTAAAAATATACTATGAATTGAGCTTTCATTCAAGATGCATTTTCCAATCTTGAATGAATAATACAAGCAAGATTGTGTTAAAAATATACTATGAAAGTACACTATTAAGGAAAATAAAGGACAAACACAAACTGTTTTCCAACATAAACATGAATGAACTCTCCCTTTATTCAAACAGAAATACTACAAGAACAAGCTATTTTAACTCTTTGCGTGGTAGAAAAGTAAACGCGAGCCCTGCTTCCGGAAAATGCTTGGACCACTGGAGGACATAATCCGCCAGAATGGAATTTGCAAGGTGTAAAGGATCAAGTTCAATGTCAGGAGGGTTGCTGTGCCAACTAGACCAAGTATCCATATCGTGTTCAGACCAAAAAGAAGGTAAATCGTAGCACCAAATGCTACAATCAGAGATATCAGTGAATAGAGTAACATATTGAGGCCTGTAGTTAATGTTTTCGGAAGTCGTTGAAGAAAATTGTCTTCTGCATATCCAGAGGTGAGGATAGACAAAAACATTACCACAGAGATAATAAAGGAGAACAGACCGCATGCAATCGAAACAGCAAAAACCGTGAAGGCTGCTTCGTCGGAGAAGAGTGGAAAACCACTGTTTTGATTGTTTCCACCTGGGACAGTGATGGATGCTGCAAATCCTACCGTTGCTGTTAGGGATGCCAAAAATATGCATGAAGTTGCAGTTTCTTTCATCCATTTCTCTCTTTCTTTGACCAATTCCTTGTGTTCCTCCGTGAACACTCCCAAGGAGTTTCTCTTTGTTCTAAAAGTTGGGGGAACAAACTTTTCCACTTCCTGCGTACGCCCCATAGGAACCATCTCATGTTAATGGAAATGTTGAAGCCAATTATAAAAGGCTACAATTTTGCATGATAGAACAATTTTAGATATTTTTTGTTGGCTCGCTTTACAACCAACTCTATTGCTTGTAAGGCATTGTCCATTAAGTAATTATGACTCCACCGGTTTATTATCTAAAACGGAGGTGTAAGGATGTTCAAGGTAAATTCACTTTTGATATTAGATATGAGCACCACATAAACAAGGAATCAACCTCATTCCAATCCTGCATTCAGATTAAAGATAGTTCACAGGTGACTCCAAGGACAATGACTGAAGCACAACGATGTTTTGGAAATGACATAAGATTGGCGGGTAAAGAAAGTAGCTTGTTGTGTAATAAGATCAATAACTTACTTCAGAAATCCCTATGGAGTTGGACAATTTCAAAAGAGAGATGAAATACAATAGGAGATCCAATATGTGACTTATTAGAACTCTAAATCTTAGGTGGTATTCTGAATATCCGATGCAAGTAGACGTAGATGGTTGAATAAAAAAATGTCCAAAAAGTTCAATGTTTTCAGAACGCAAGACAGTATGAATCTTATATCATACTGAGTAAGACGTGAAAGTATAAAAATCTTTTTCATCATTAGTTCTTCTCTATTGCAAAGAGATGATTCCATGTTGTATACTTCATTTGTTTTAATTTGTTTGTCCTACTTTGACTAGACACGGAGTTTAAGAAAGTAAAGAGACTTTTAAATCTCATGGTCTTAAATTAAAGATATGTCAAATGTACCAAAATGTCGTCCTTTAATCTTGTGGGCTTAAACATGCCATGTGTAGAAAGTAGTTGAGACTAAAGAGTTGCTAAAAAAGGAAAGAGACATTATGTTTGAAACATGCTAAAAAGGAAAGCAGGACAAACTAATCGAAATGGAGGGAGAAGATGTTTGTACAAAATCTATAAAATGATTGTGGTTGAGCCACATATGTAATTCGCATATACATTAACCCAAACACCAACTTTTTGTTTTTCCACGAATCTTAAACCAAATTACAGAAGTGAAGCTCATACCTGATACCATTGTAGTTCATGGCACGCTGCATCTGCAAAGCTGCACCTGGGATTACATTGAGTCGGCCAAGAGGTGCTAGCTTGCCAGCCATATGTAAGATATTGTTCCCTGAAGCGCCTTCATCGGCTATTACCAAATGCTTGTATGAACTTAACTGATATATAAGGTTAAAGACATTTTCATGCCGATTTATTACTGCAAGGTGAAATAAGTTATGATTTTCAGTAATAACAAACCAAATTGCGTCTGGATAGCGATGAATAATTTCTTCTATGATTTCAGAAATCCCTGAACTTGCTGACAACAGAAGTGCCTTTCTGAGTACTGACTCAATATTCTCAATGTTATACTCTTTCATAAGTTCCTCGCAAAGATATTTCACGATAGCAAGAGTCTCTTCATGCATAAATTTTGTATCCTTAATGTGCTTGAATATTAGTGCTGCAAACAATGAAACTTTATCAAAAAATGATAAGGACCTAACAAATGATACTTCATCGATCAGTTGCTTAATTTCCTAGAGATACATTAAACGGATTTTGTTCCACCACAATAATTGCATTGTCAACAATCCTAACATTGAGATTTCCATAGAAACAACAAATCAGAAGATTACCATAATGATTCCCAAACCGAGGAAGTTATTACCCTTTTACAATTGTTTTGCTCATATCATGGTCACTACCTTTAAAATTATAAATTTGATCATTTCTGCGTCCGAATTCCTATTACATGTCTAAGTGCATTGTCATTCAGTTCTAGAAGTTATGTGATGCTTTCAAATCTCTGTTCAAACTAACTGGATGCAACATATGATCTGCACTCAACAACTTTAGTCTATTTAGTTGAAGGATTGTATGACAAATGTTGGTGTAATAGGAATTAAAGCTATTATATAGACACCATAGTTTTTGCTGATAATGTGGAAATTGATTTTCTAGTCAAGATTCAGGATGGTATTGAATTTTAAATGCTAATGCCACAACATATAAGAAAACAAATATTTTCCTGTAGATTTCCAAAGTTTGCGAACTACTTGAGTAGTATCAACCTGTCTTTGTCATGATCCATATAAAGTAGAATGCTCTAGCAATTAATCAAATGATCCAAAACATGGAAATAATTCGATTCGCGACCAGCTTTATTTGATATAAATAGAAGTCTCTATTTCACTAATGTAATAATATGACAATTTTGTTATAAGGTCACTGTGAAAAAATCCCCGAGTTCAAAAACCTAAATCTTACCATGTGCAAATTGATTTTAGGGTTCAAACATGAATTTCATGTGGACTTATGAGTGTGACATTACGACAAGTACTTTTATGAAAGATGGACTAGATTGAAGTTAACTAGTCACTTTCCAAATTCTGCGAACTGCACGAATTGGCCTTTGAATCCCTGCATCATTTGAATGGAGGAATTTAGATTGAAATCATTACTCTTTCTTCACTAAGAAGCATATACCATAAGCCTGTGTATTATCGGTCGCTTCCTTTAAAGTGGTCTGAACTTCAATTATTGAAGAAATAGAATGCACCTCCCAAAATGTTAAATACGCAGCCCTTCTAAAGCATAGACAATTTTCAAAGTAGCATCCTCATACATTACCAAGATCATCTGAATATGGACAATATAACACATACTTAACCTAAACCAGTCTAAATGGATGCAGATAATAATATGAAGAAAAACTGTAAAAGACAGAAGTTGAAATATTTCCTCCTAAAGTATTTCAAGTTGTCAATATTATTGCATATCAACAACTTTCGATCACATGATAAAAAATAACTTGCTGGATCATATATTTTGCACAAGCAAGTTGTCATTGTCACCATCGTTATCATAATAACAACAATGATAATAATGATGTTAAGAAGATTTATAGTAAGTTGGTAACTATTGGTTTTGTGGTTAAAACGGCTAAATGAACATGTTTCACAGAAATATTAAGACAGTACTTATCAACGTGATTTATACAACTGTCTATCATCCTTTCAAGCCATGCTAGAATGGGCAATTGCGCTGACGGCTGATTTACAACAAGGAACTTTCCAATGTCTGCCAACCTGCTTTCTAATTTTGCATGTATGACTTCACAAGAAAATACAAGGCAATTAGGTTTTAAATAAAGCCTTTTTAGAAGTACATGTTGTCACTTCATTCTTTATTTATTTTGATTGACCTATTATAGGTTTTCTCCTTCAAAATTACAGATTTGGCTACCATCATTCTCTAAATAAACATTTAATCTTGTGGGTTCTGATTAATGTTACTACGAGATAATATAGCATTATATAAAGCTTGTTGTTCTCCTGGTTTTCTCTAACTATATGAAATTCCTTAGTTCAGAATTAACTTGATTTTTCTTACCAAAGAAGGAGATTCTGCTGATTTCACCTATGATACGACCCATTGGCTTTTCTGTTGTCAGTAGTAAGATCATCCATGTAGGAGAGCCTTGAAACTACGGTAAAGTTGTCTCTGTGTGATCTATAGGTCACGAACTCGAGCTATTGAATCAGCCACTGATCCAGTGTAAGCTGCCTATATCACACCCCTGAGGGGTGCTGCCCTTCTCAGAACCCAGAGTGAGCGCGGGATGTTTAATGCAGCAGGCTGCCCTTTTTTTATTTTTAGTAGTAACATCATTTCTAATCTTTTTCCTAGGAGATTGCTAAAGGAGTTCCTTAATTGGTATTAGATTTTTGTGAAAGGAACATCTAGAGATGAGAATATTTTGCTTATATATGAGTTATTTATGTATAAGAAGACTAACAGCAGTTACTGTGGTTCTATACAAGCAACCTTGGGTTCACATTATCACCAGCAGGAAGCTCTAGGGAACCCACGTCAATGTGGATTAGTTTAGTAGGTTGGGATCCCTCACAATGTAGCATAATGTTCTCTTGAAAGAACATAAACAGAAGAAAATATTATAGCAGGCGATTATATGAACATAGTATGAACAGAACCAGGATAAAGCAACCACTGCCCAAAGCCTAGCTGAGTCCCACTCGGAAATGCAGAAGGTTTCTCAGTCATCAAACTCAAAAGGGATTCATCACCAGAAAATTCAGCCCAGGACAAATAAGGATGATGTCTAACCAGCGCTAGCAGCACATCTGTTTCATCCAAACAAGAGATCCTCAAAAGACGAGTCAGTAAAGTGTGAGCTATGGAGTTTATAGATGTGGTATTAGAACATCTCATCTTTCCATATTGGAAGGCTTTGAACAAGTAAATACATATATTTACCATAGAATCCAGCCACTACAAGCTGATGGAGAAAGATGGAAGCAGGTGATTGCATAGTTGGTCGGGAGCATCCCATCTTCCGGGCCATGAAATCCCTAATCAAAACTAAAACTATTTCCTTATGGCCATACTTAGTAGCCTCTATGATGGGATATGGCCCAGCAGCATCATTGAGAGCTCGCTTATTTGGTGGGAGTTCCATTTCGAGTTGCAGCAATTTCTCCGTAGCCTTGATGTTCCCAACCATTGCAGCCACACAAAGAGGCGTATGACCATCTTCATTAGAGAATCAAACCAGTTTCCAGCACCAACAAGTACGTGAAGGGCGGTGTCCCCAGCTCTTGTTATCTTACTGGACATGGCTTCATATAGAGGAAGACGTGGCCAGAGATCTCAAGCAGCTTTTTGAAAACCAAGTTCATCACCTTTGAGTAATGCACGATATAAAGGCAAACATATCAACAACTCCTCCTCATTGCTTCTGTCTGTACAAAGCTTAGACAATACATCCTAAAGAGGGACAAAGGAAGTAACTAGAAGGGAATGTAGAATGAAAAAAGAGTAGGAAAAGTGTTTTTACCATGAGTCGGCAATAGGTAAACATTACTGTTGCTTGTGCTGGCTCCTGCTAGTTTAGGACGACTGGGCGATGGGTGAACATCATCGCCACTTGTGCTGACTCCTTCTAGACTTGGTGTGGGCGACATGCTTGTCGTTGTTAGGCTTCATTGAGCTTGCTCTCAGACCTCCTACTACTGGATAGTTGATCTTGTACACCCCTTTATCAAGGATTCCATGTCTAACTTGCCTTTTTTCTACATCAGCATATTTGATAGTTGGCCAATAACAAATGGAATTCTCCAAGTAAACACCCACATTGTCTTTTAGGAAAAGGCGTGAATATACTGTTCAACTATTAGAAATGGCTCATTTATTTTATCTTGTTAAAAGTTTGTTTCATCTATGTCAATGCCGTTACAAAACAGAGTTTCATTCATGACATTATACTTTTTTACGGTGGTTTTTCAGAATCATTTTTGTCACATGTCTCTTATTAGAGGTCCACGTCACCAAATCCAAATCAACAACAACAACAATATACCCAGTAAAATTCCACAAGTCAGGTTTGGGAGGGTAAAGTGTACGCAGACCCAACCACTACCTCGGGAAGGTAGAGAATCTATTTTCGAAAGACCCTCAACTCAATTGTAGCAAATTCAGGTACAAAGAAGAGGAACATATTGAATATGATATGGCAACACGGGATAGTGCAAAATACTAAATCCAAATCAACCAATATTAATTAAAATCAAAATTAAACAATTGGACCCATTTTAAAAATATCACTTTTATCACGTGGTCTTTTATTAGAGGTAGATTTTTTTTAAAATAAGCTCAACAGGTACTTTAAGGGGTCGTTTGGTACACTCTATGGGATATCCCATGAGGTGGGATATAGCATGAGATTATTCTATTCCTCTCTCCCCACGGAATAGTAATCCTACTTTACACCAAACATAAGATAAAATTAATCCCAAATTTTATACAAGAATTATTTTTCTTATCCCTTCAACCAAATAAACCTTGAAGGAAGGTACCTATTGGCTCAGGCCAAAGTGCAGGAGGGTGGACTTTCCTACTTAACAACAGGTACCCAAATTGCTTCAGAAGTACTTGGCACGAACAAAGGAAAATTGACTTTCACACATTTTAAAAATTTGCTAAGATATATTAAAAAATTGGTTTTGCCAAAGTCGTGCGCCTGATACAATACACAAAGTAATAGGCAGTTTGTAAATCTTAACTATATAGCATGTATCCTACTAACATGCACTACCTTGATAGGCACTATTTTGATAGGCAGCAATGTTTGTCCAGTAGACTATTTTGTGTACTACTAATAGCCTAGGTGTAGACCCAATAGGGTCATATCCACAGCTTTGTACCACCTACGATGCATATTAAGTTATGAATAAAATCTCTCTTTAAATCAAAAAAAAAAAACAAAATACTAAGAAAAAAAAAAAAAAAACTTTTCAAATTAAAGAAGTTAGGATTACTGTCTGTCAGTTTGTCGCTCTGCATCTGAAAGCTGTGATCGGACTCGTACGGACAAATGAAAATCAATTTGTAGCGGTTGATCTCTAGTATGGTAAAATTGTTTAGGAATTTACAACATCATTTGAACACTGCTCCAAAGAAAATTTCATTTACAATTTTTCAGTAGGCGTGAAAAAAAAAAATTTGGGGGGGCAGAGGGGAAGAGTTGGGCCTGTGTTTGATTAATGATCATCATTAATATTTATTATCTATTAATAATAATATATTAAAAGTATTATTATAATAATAATATATTAAAAGTATGAACACCTTAGAAAAGTGATTTGTGTTATAAATGTATTTACATTATAGTGAATATTTATCAAGATCTACTTTGATATCTATTAGGAATTAAAGCATCCGTCTTTTACTCAGACTAGGAGTAAATTTCTCCTATAAATAGAGGGTTTTGTTCATTGTATTTACAATCTTATGATCTCTCATCCCTCAAGAGAACAAATAAGAATCACTCTCTCTCTATTGTATTTACAATCTTATGATCTCTCATCCCTCAAGAGAATAAATAAGAATCACTCTCTCTCTCTATTAACACGTTATCAGTACGAGACTCTACTTTCTTAGAGCAGGCTTATATGTTTGTATTTGTAATCTAAATTAAACTCACGTGGACTACTCTAATAAGTAGTTAAAATAAGATACATACCCAAACGGCATAACAGTGATATGGATGATAACATGGTATATGTATGATGCTTTGAAAAGATATAATATTATTAAACATCAAACATTGATATCTTGAGAATAATATTAAATTAACAGTGCATATCTTGTATTCTTTTATTTCAAAACAATATATATGTTTGTTTGGTGATGAAAAGTTTCTCCCGTTATGTAACTTCATTATAGGTATGAATTTATATTTGTAGTACTTCATAAATTTTGTAGTAATTAAATGTAATTATGTTGGTATTCATGTAAAATAATAAGATATTGGGATTGAAGTTCTATCGATTTATGCCTAAGACGCCTTTAAATGGATAAGACGTTGAGTTTGAATCTCAATGCACCATATTGATGATATAATGATGGCTAAGGCAAAATAATATTTTTTTGATAAAAAGACATGAGACATGTCCCATTGAACATGCTCCATTCTTGAAGTGAATGTGGTAGCAATATGTGATATATGCCTCGATTTGCTCCTGAAGTAGCAATATCATGAAAGAGGCTATAAGTCATAGTAATTTGATATGCTTAAGGCACGATTATATTCTATTCTTCGGGAATGAGAATTTTGATTATTATAAATACAGATTTACACCCTGGAGGTAAATGTGACTATATATAAATTCGAACGTGCACGTGGTTGTAAAGAAATCACAACTCACCTCCGAACGAGGATGAATAACTGAGACGTGCACTTGATTCTGATGGTATCACAACTCACCTCCGAATGAGGATGAGTAACTGAGAATTGATTGTGATGGTATCACAACTCATCTCACCTCCGAATGAGGATGAATAATTGAAAATTGATTGTGATGGTATCACAACTCACCTCCGAATGAAGATGAATAATTGAGAAGAGTTATTCTGAAATCTACTTTTAAAATAGTAAATCTGAAATTTATTTATGTAATAGTAAATCTGAAATTTACTAAAGTAAAAGGTACATGTCATGATAAACTTGGAGTTTTCTAGAATAAAAGTTCATAAATTAATATGAATGATTGAGACATCCCAAAGATGTGCATACCGAGTATTGAACATATATTGAAGAATTAGAAAATTCTTCATTACTTTTAATGTTGCTTGTTCTCATGATAAGTTGGTTAGATCAACTAATTTTGGGATTGGATCCCTTAAAATCTGAAAAGTCATGATAAGTTGGTTGAACCAACTAATTTTGGGATTGGATCCCTTAAAATCTGAAAAGTATAAAAGGTGAATAAGGGTCCGTTCACCTATCATGTGATATGTTGAAAAGATGCATCAATAAGATGATCACATGTACATTCATTGTCAACCTGCAGTTTGATATTCATAAAGTTGTCTGCTCAATAAAATTGAGTTAAGAACATAATTTTCAGATTGTGCAATCAAGAAAGTTATCTTGATGATAATGGTTTGGCATTGAATGCCTTCGATAAATAGTTAAACCATCACTAATGAGAACAAAGCTTCATGTGTTGGTCTGAAATATGATATGTTGCATACAATAACACTTGTATGCTAATTATTTCTTCCCCTCAATTGGTTCAAGGTCATGAACCAACTATTTCATCTAATAGTTTTGATGTGCGGTATATGATTAATGAATATATACCATGATGAACAAAGATGGATTCCTCAAAGAAGACGGAGGATGTATGTTAGTTTTCCTAACATAAGGGGGAGATTATAAGCAGCTATGAAATATGTTAGGAATTATCATCAAATCCTCATTCAAAAGATAATTCAAGTCAAATGCTAATAGTATCTCATATTTAGCTGCAAGTGCTCCTATTTTGTGTCCTTACAGGATAAAGTCTATGCATGCATGAAGCATGATAGACCAATCGGTTCCAAATGAATTAATTCTTGAAAAGGATAAGGAGCAAATAATCATGATAAGAAGGCAATGTGCTCTTGAAGAGCCTACGACATAACACTTCATGAAACCTTATGAGAGGTTTAGGTACCTGAAAATAATGAAGTGATGAGATCTCAAAATATTATATCGCATGTGAACCGATACAAAATGATATATCATCGACGATATCTTTGATACAATATTGGCGCAATATTGTGAAAGATTACGAGGATCTAAATTCTACGTTAATTTAAGCATGCTGACGTAGAAACATTTATCAAGTGACATGAAAGGATGCATCTTGGTAAGTATTAAACTTATTTGATTTGCAGTTCAAATATTTGAAGATGTCACTCATGAAATGTTGAATATTGTCACTTGACAAAACTTATGTGAAAAACTTTTAAGGATTCAAACTGCTTGAAGCATATAAAAGTTTCTGGAAAACTTATTTATAATCCTTATACTGTATAAGCTTATTGCTTGAACATCATTGGAACTCTTGGAGAGTTTTCAAAGCAATAGATTATTTGCTGAAATTCGAAATATATCGAATTGGATTGGTTATGAAGTACCATATCTTAGTGCAATTGATGCACTCATGTACCTTACAAATACTACAACGCCTATAGCCTTTTCAGTCAATTTGTTAGCAAGGTATATTTCTGCTCCTACTATGAGACATCAAAATGGGATAAAACACATGAGCTTGTTTTATTCTAAAGATTGCAGTCCCGATCTTATTGGTCATGCTGATGTTGGGTACTTATCTAACCCGCATAAATCTCGGTCTCAAATAGGCTATGTGTTCATATGTAGTGGTACTGCCATATCTTGGAGATATACAAAGCAGTCTATCGTAGCCACTTCATCGAATCATGTTGAGATCATAGCTATTCATGAAGCAAGACGAGAATGTGTATGATTGAGGTCCATGATATATCTCATTCGAGCAAAATATGGTGTGAAATATGACAATCTACCCACAATTTTATATAGAGATAATTCAGCATACATAGCACATCTTAAGAAAGAATTCATAAATGGAGATAGAACAAAGCACATTTTGCCAAAGCTTTACTACATACATAGCTACAAAAGAATGATGATATTAACGTGCAACAGATTCGTTCAGCTGATAATGTGACTGATTTATTCATCAAATCTTCTCCAATTGCAACTTTCAAGAAGATGTTGCACAAGATCGAGATGCAAAGGTCAAGGATGTTCTCATTAGGGAGAGTTAATACGCGTTGTACTCTTTTTCCCTTACGAGATTTTGTCCCACTGGTTTCCCTTGTAAGGTTTTTAATGAGGCAGCCGAAATGCGTATTATTAGAGATGTGTACTCTTTTTCCTTCACTAGATTTTTTTTCTACTGGATTTTTTCTAGTAAGGTTTTAATGAGGCATATTATTGATAACGCTCAATCTACAGCTCTCGTGGGAGTGTAAAGCGGTCGTTAGCAAATATAGAACCCAACCTGGGTTGGGTATCGATCCCACAGGGAATAGCTTGGTCAACAAGTACGCAAAATTAATAGAATTTTGGTGCAAGTCTCGTAAGAAGGGGGGATTGTAATAAGTAACTAAAGTAATGAAATAAAAGCTGAAAATAATAAAGTAAAAAGAGAGTATTTCGTAGGTTGTGAAACAATGAGAATTGAGGCGTTGGGGTTATGTTCACCTTCTGAGGTATACGTCTCTATTGGCTATGAGTGTGTAGAGTCTTGACATGCAATTGCTTATAGAGAATTGTAGTCGATGGTAAATCCAAGCGTCTCTCGACCTAAACAAGGACTATTTCACTTTAACTCTCTCGAGCTTAAAGTGTGTCTAGCGGTACAAATTCTCCAAGAGGTTAGTCCAGTTACGGCACTAGCTTTTTAATAGGAAAGGGTGTCCTACTACCTTGACATTATCTCTTTTCCAGACAAATAACCTTTCTCTCGAACAAGTTAAATGTTAGACTGGCGTTGGTCTATGCGTCTTCTTTTCTAGACAAATAACCTTTCTCTCGAACAGGTTAGATGTTAGAATGGCGTGTTCTTGTGTTTGAACCGCAAAGGATGTAGATTTAAGATGAAGAGAATAATGATATAAGCAATATACGTGTCTTGAACTCACAAGCTCATAGCAATAGATAGTAACTCATTCGGCTTCCATAACCCCAACTAAGAGATTTAGTTACCCATGAATGCGAAGGATATCACGTTTTGCATGGTGGTTGGCGTGAATAGTAGGTGTTTGGCGTGTGGTTTTGGTGATTCCTTAGCAAGTAACGATTCTCTTGTTGTGGAATTTAAGAATAGAAGAATAGATTAGAAGTGTTTGTAGTGGAAGATGAGAAAGATGGAAGAAAATTAATAGTTTAAGAATGAATTTCTTGAATGAAGGGAGGAGTTGCCTCCACTAAGGGAGGACTTGATTTAAAATCTCTAGCATGATAGGGTATTTATAATACTCCTATCCTACTCCTACTAAGCTAATGAAATAAATAACCAAATCCTAATAGACTAATGAAATCCTTAACCCAAATGTACTAGGGTAAGGTTACAATATCATAATCCAAGTAGAATAGTGAAATACATAACCTAATTGTACTAGGTTAATGTATCTTTGTAAAATTCCAGTTTTGTGTCTGTAAGTCCCCAAAGTCTTCAGAAATGCTGTTTTAGTCCTGGACAGATTTTCCATGCAGTCCCCAAAGTATTCAGAAATGCTGTTTTAGCCCGGGACAGATTTTCCATGCAGCAGATTTGGTCCTTTAGGCGTCCAGCTCCTTTCCACTTCGTTTGTGAGCTTTCTTTTGCGTCAAGTAAGCCATAAAATGCTGTATTTTGCATCATTTATACCTGAAACTTTCCTAATCATGTTCGTTAGCTCATTTATAGGAAAAAGGACTAAAAGTGCATGAAATAGATAATTAGTTCTCAAAACTAGGCTAAAATATGGGCAAAATATATTGATATAGGCGCGTAAATTCGCCTATCATCAATTATCTACCAATTAGACATTCAAGGGGGAGTGTTATATATGTATTTACATTATAGTGAATGTCTATCAAGATCTACTTTGATATCTATTAGGATTTGAGGCATCCGTCTTTTACTCAGACTAGGAGTAAATTTCTCCTATAAATAGGGGGTTTTGTTCATTGTAATTACATTCTTATGATCTCTCGTCCCTCAAGAGAAGAAATAAGAATCACTCTCTCTATCCTCTCTACTCTTCTTCTTTATTCCTATTCTTTCTTGTTTCATAATAATTTGAATTTTTTATCCTTCATTAAAAGTCTGTGTTTTAGACAAAATCATCTTTTGATCTTTTTTTTAATAATTAATTAATTATTTAAAAATTAAAGTATCCTAAAATATATGATAAGAGCAAATATATGGTAAATTAATATTGACAGATTTTCTTTTTTCTTAAAATAGATGTTAAGAGAAAAAGAGAAAAATATATTTTAAAAAGTGATATATGGTAATAGAAATATATATGGTAACAATTATTAGGACAATAAAGGAAAATATAGTTAATGCTCATGACAAAAGGTTGAAAAATAAGAACACGTTAATATCTCTTATGTCGGGATTTGAAGGTGTGTGTGTAAATTTGGAATATCTCTTTTTTGCTTGTCCACAGTAATTAACACAAAGTAGAAGTTCTAAATAAACACCAACACCACTTTATAATGTGATTTGATTGTATTTTTAGATTTACTGAAGTCATCTTAAGGTATTTATTGAAGTCATCTCTGATTTACTGAAGATTCTTAAGGTATTTTTTATTTAGATTCTTTGTTTTTGCTTTAAGTTTTAATTAGTGTCAGGAGTAATTTAAATTTATTTTTTACTTTCGTCTTTTAAAAAACTACATATGCAACAAGTTTAATGTTTTGGCTTCATCCAGGTCATCTTTTACAAGTTTTAAATCTTCAGGAAGATTAGTCCTTATAAATCGAGTACTCTTGCTTGAAAGAAATTGTTATCAGCATAGTTGATTTCATATCAGAATCAAATTTTAATAGAGACAAAAAATAGTTAGGTTATTTTTTCCCTATCTTGATGGGTTGTATAAGTTTATGTACCTTAGGGCTACAAATCTTTGTAATGCAATTGTTGGTGAAGATTTTAGTCAAACAACAAATATTTAATGGGTACGTATATTTCTTCAACATATCGCAGTTCATGAAAAATCTTTTTCATTTTCAATTTTGATTAGTTTCTCATAGCTATCGTGATTACAATCTTTTTAACTGGTCATATTTTATTTTTTTAAGAATTTAAAATTTTAAGGCTTACATATTAACTTATTGTTGCTCACCATTACTTACACAACTTCTTTAACAATTGATTCTCGCATATTTTATTTTTTTAATATCAGCTAAAGCATATATCAAAGTCAAAAATTCTGGGAATAGACTCTGCCAATATGGTTGGTTCCACAAAGGATTTCCACCATTTAACACTTTGTAAGTTTGTCTTTATTTTCTTTGTTCGTAGTTGCATAATAAATACTGTTGTGTTAATTTGTTTCAACAGTTTTTATAAAAGTTATTACTTGTCTTGATACACAAGTACAACACACATACTCTAAACTATACTTTTATTGATTAACAAAAGACACACGTGCAATGCGCGTGGTGTGAAGGGCTTAAAAATATCGTTTGAACTTTTTATGCTTTATTAACTATCTTTTCTTTAGATAAAATTATCTTTTCACTATTTTTTTAATATTTAAGAGTTGAAAATTAATTAAATTTATTTATGATAAAACTTTTACTTATTAAAAGTCATCAGAATTAATAACAACTAATATTATTTTCATTAGTTTGAGAATTTTAAATCAACTAAATTTGATTTTAAAGAGATTTCAAAAGTCTATGAATCTACATCTACATCTACAGCATACTAAATCTATTAACCACTTGAAACTTTCGATGGTAAAATATATATGTGTTTACAATAAAATATATGTTTTGAATATTTTGCAATAATCAAAAGTTACACGTGCAAGGCACGTGTGGCTAAACTAGTAATATTAAAAGTGTGAACGCCCTTAGAAAAGTGATTTAAACTTTTTATCCTTCGTTACAAAATTTTGCAATAGACAAAATCGTCTTTTTACTTTTTTTCTTGAATTATTATTTAATTAAATTAATGACTCCGAAAAATTTATGGAAAGAAATAATTCCTAATATATATTGAATTATGGATACGTTAGTTATGGATACTTTTATAAATTCTTATTTAAAGTAAAATAGGATTTACTTAGGTTGAAAATTTATTATATCAATAAAAGAAATGGTTTTACTCTTTTTCCATCCACCGCCTCAAAAAAAAAATTCAGCGAGTTCAATTGCCGTTGGAGATGTAGAAGAAACCTCAAGTTTGATTTATAAGAACGTAAATGATAGATCCCGTCATTAAATTATTTCTGGGATCCTTTTCTTTATTGTTGTATATATTCTTCTTGAAGCATTCACATAATGATGTCTGAGTTGCCTCTTTTGTTAATAGAATTATGACTACGAAGTTTAATTAAGTTTAGTATTTATATTGTGTGCAATAGAATTAATTCTCACTTCTTTTTTTCTTTTGGATGCATATGTATCAGATCGTGCAAAAACAACAATGTTTGGATGCTTTTTCGACGTAAGTTTTTTGTTCTATTTTTTACAATTTGTGTTTCTGTTTTTTAATTCAAGGTGTTTATTGGTCTGCCTTATTTAATTATGTTATCTCGTAGTATAAATTTTATGTTATGAAGGATGAAGGGTCTTGCTTGTTGTAGGCGTGTGTGGTAATAATTGTGTTATCTTGTAGTTTATAATTTGGTCTTGTGCAGGATGAAAGTTCTTGTTTATTTGATATAGCTAATTTTTGGTGCAAGATGTTCGTAATATCGATCAGTTTGTTTCTCCTAAAAAATTTTATGATCTTGCTCACAGAGCACATAACTTTTGGTATATAGAATTATTGATTCATTTTTTTTTTTGTTTTTTGGATGAAGACGGTGCGGATGAGCTTATGCCATGCCCCCTGGTCGTACCATCTCTCTGCTTCTTCAAGGCTCAACAAGTACTCTTTGTCTGGAATTCTCTCCTTGAGATTGTAGAGCAAAACATGCTAAAAAAGAATCACTGAGTTATCACTTCTGATATCTGATTGGAGGCTGGAAGAAGAAATCCCATGTTCATTCCCTCAACAACTACCTGATACAAATTAGAAGAGGTTATAGTAATTATCTATCACCACCAAACAACCTATTTCGAAAACCTCTAAACGAACTTGCTTGTTCACCTTTTCTCCGAGCCAAAAGCACCAAACAACATGCTTATTGAAACACCAGTCGTTTTAACAAAGAAAATATCATTTTTTTCTTAAAAAAGGTCATATAGCTTTGCATTAATCAGGGAAAAAGGGTCACCACAGGTAACTTAAATCGGTGAACACAACAAAATAAATAAAACTCATAAAAATGTTTTCCTTACTTTTTGAAGGAAAGTCATTTTTTAAAAATTTGAGAAAAATAAGTTGATTTGAAAAACATTTTTCAAAATATTTAAGTCAATCAAACATGATAAAATTGAAAAATATTTTCGAGAAAATGTTTCCTTCATACCGAACAGCCCATCAGATTTTACAACTTTTATCATCAAAATCCATGTTATTAAAAAATTAAATATGATCTAACTAATAAGATAATGATATTTATATTTATATTTTTTTTCATTAATACTTTTATGTCTTTCAAATATTTTGAGTAGGGTTCTTTGTACAAAATATCCAAAATTAATACAGCTCACCGATTTAATACATATTATATAGTACGTTTATATTTGAATTAATTATCAATAACTTATTTTCTATGCACTTACCAAACGTTGTGTAAGTTATACATAGTTTTAACTTTCAATACATGAATAACTTACTCTAATCAACAACAATACGACCCCTAACCGGTTAATGACATATAATCATCTAAAATGTCTTCAATATTGATACAAATGTTGAATCTTGAGAATAAAAATAAATCTCTGTAAAAATAAATACTTTTAGAATCTGAAAATAAGCATAATGCATAAATTTCTCTTTAATTAAATACGCTTTTTATATATTCAAAATTTTTCATTATATTTTTGTAATTTTTATACTTAATAAAATAAATAAATTATTCTACACACAATAATTTATTTTTTATATGTATTATTCTTATTTAACGTATAATACACGTGCAACGCACGTATTCTAAACTAGTTTATATAAAAGAGTGAGTTGGAGGATGATCAAGGATAAAATTGTTATTTTATAAATATTCTAGAATATTTATTTCTTTCATATAGTCTTAAAAGTTAGTCAGAAATTTCAAAATAACAAAACATCTTTCCTAAAATGCCAAGTATGCTCTAATGATGTGATATTTAAGGTAGACCCCATATTAACATAATTTTTTTAAAAAATATATTTTATATATTAATAATTAATATTTTAATGAGATATTATCTAAATTTCAATTCTTTATTAGGATGTAAAATTTTCACATTTATTTTATTAAAATAGAAATATCTAGAAAAAAAATGTAACTATGTTATCATATACTTATAAAACTTTCATAAAAGACTATGAAGTTTAATTCTAGACAAAAACATACAAAATATTTGTACGATTTGAGATCATCTTTGTGCACAAATCAGATCAACTTGATTTTTTTGAACCTATTCGAATCAATATAGATAAAATAATTTAGATGATTAAAAACTCAATATGATTTACAAATTCAATCAAGAATATTACGGTATATCGATTTGAATATACATAAATGTGTTTACAATTCAAACAAACTTGAAAAAGTGAAATATATATTACGTGATGATAATATTTTCTTTTGTGATCAATTATACATTCAATGTCTCAATTTAAATAATATTTTTTAATCAATTCTAAAAAAGAATTGGCATTTTTTATTTGGTTAGTATTTTATAACATTATATCATGTTGAATTTCATTTATTTGTAAAGAAGTCCTCAAAGGTATACTCTTCTATTTAAGGTTTATTTATTTTAAAGATAATTTGAAACATTGCAAAGATTTTCCATATATCTTAAATTTGATCTCTAATTCAAATGTTATAGATTGAAATAAAGGGAGACAAAGTTTATAAGAGGATCTGCAAATACTCATATATGTTTCATAAAAGATAAAAATGTGAAATTAATTTTGGCCACACATTTAATTGCATAAAGTAACAACTACTATATTATAATAAGAAAATAAAAAATACTCATAAATATTGAATATGTGTTTATCTATCAAACATAATAAGTGATTCCTCCATTATTTTAAGACTTCACATGATACATATCATTACAAAGATTTGCACTACATATAATTTATGAAAATATAATTATTTACTCAGCATCTATTAAAATTATTTTAAATAAATTATTTAAAATGTAATATTAACTATCTCATATTAAATTACTACAATATATATTATGTTAACTTTTGTTAATTATTTTGATTCTCAAATATTTAAGGTAGTAAATTTCCTCACCAGATACACAAATCAGTAGAAAAGAAACTTCTTACTTACTATGTTAAATTGGTCTCCTATTTTTAATATATATAAGATAAGACATTTAACATTGTGATCCATTAAAATGTTCATCCAGTGGGTCCTTATTTTCGTTTGTTAGACACCCATAAATGAATCTAAATGTATTTAAAATCAATTTATGTAAGAATTAGTATCCTTTATTACTTCGTATGATTTCATATAAAACGTTAACAAATAGATACTTATAATTTTAATCTATTCTCTTGTATAATTTTTAAATAAAGTAGAAAAAAAATATTGCAATTAGTTGTTTAATTTAAGAAAATGTGTTTGACATGATGCTAAAATAAGTATTAGAGTATATGATATTTTAATGTCAATTATGAAAACTTAAATAAGTTGTACGATATTATTTGATTTTATAAAAATAAGAAGTTATATTTTATTACATAGTGTGATTTGTACTTACATTTCCTATTGTGTTTATTGAAAAATATTAATGATCATTTTTTTGAATAATTAATTAAATAGCTCCAAATATATTTAGAATTATAATATTGGGCCCGTAAACGGGCCCTTAATTATCTAGTCATTAATATAAAGTAGAGTTGGATTTTAATTTTCGTTAGAGAAGTGGGATTTCGCTTTTTCAAATATAACTTCAAACTGTATTTGAAATTCTCATAGCCAAACATCAAAAAAAAAATTCAAAAAAAAATTGCATAGTCAAACGGGCATTTAAAATCCACAATATAAAAACGGTTCTTTAACTTGACTTCAACTTGCATATATATGTTTCAACTTTGGATAATATAAATAGATAATTCAAATAGACATATGCGTTCTATGTGGCATAATATACCTAGGACTCCACATGGGATGCAACTATGTATATGTATATTTGTTAAACTTTATATGAGTTTAAGTGTCTACTTGTACACACTAAAGTTAACAGAGATGTAAGTTGAAACCAAGTTAAAGGACATGTGTTATGTCTTATTACAAACAAAAACAACAACAACAAACCCAGTCTATTCCCACTTCGTGGAGTCTGGGGAGGGTAGAGTGTATGCAATCCATACCACTACCTCTAAAGAAGTAGAGAGGTTGTTTTCGATAGACCCCTAACTCAAGACAAAGGACAGTATAAATTAAAAAAATGCATGGAACATGACAAAATAACATAGGTATGACATCCACCAAAAATATTGAACACTACCAAACAAGGATACCAATTCCCTCCTACCTACTGCCTACGACTCAACCACACACCTTAGCCCTATATCCTAATGTTTTTCCTCCATACCTTCCTATCTTAGGTCATGTCCTCAGTCAGCTGTAACTGCTCCATGTCACGTTTAATCACTTTCCTCCTGTATTTTTTCGGTCTACCCTTACCCCGGTTGAAACCGTCCAAGGACAACCTCTCACACCTAAGAAATGGGGCATTTGTGCCTCTCCTCATCACATGGCCAAACCATCTCAACCTAACTTTCCGCAATTTATCTTCCACCGACACCACTCCCACCTTCTCCCGAATATTCTCATTTCTACCCCTGTCAGCCCTTGTAAAACCATACATCCAATGCAACATCCTCATTTTCGTCACCTTTAATTTTTGGATATGAGAATTCTTAACCGGAAAACACTCCGCTACATATAACATAGCCAGCTGGACTGCAACTCTATAGAATCTGCCTTTCAGCTTGGGGGGAACCTTTTTATCACATAAAATTCTTGAAGCGAGCCTCCATTTCATCCAACCTGCCCCAATAGGGTGAGAGACATCCTCATCTATCTCTCTATTTCCCTGAATCGTAGACCCAAGATACTTAAAACTATCCATCTTGCAAACCGCCTGGGAATCCAACTTCACTAGCACCTCCTCCTCTTGCCTCGAGTCACTAAACTTGCACTCCAAGTACTCCATCTTAGCCCTACTCAATCGAAAACCTTTAGACTCCAGGGTTCGTCGCCAAACTTCTAGCTTATCATTAACACCTTATCGCGACTCATCAATCAAAACTATATCATCCGCAAAAAGCATACACCAAGGCACCTCGCCTTGTATGTTCCTCGTCAACACATCCATCACCACAACAAAAAGCAACATACTAAGAGTCAATCCCTGGTGCAACCCAGTCAAGATCGGGAAATGCTCGGAATCTCCTTCCACTGTCCTTACCCGAGTCTTCGCCCCCTCATACATGTCCTTAATCGCTCTGATGTATGCCACAGGGACCCTTCTCGCCTCCAAGCATCTCCATAAAACCTCCCTAGGAACCTTGTCATACGCCTTCTCCAAGTCAATAAACACCAGGTGAAGGTCTCTCTTCCTCTCTCTATATTGCTCTACCAATCTTCGCACTAGGTGAATTGCCTCAGTAGTAGAGCGACCAGGCATAAAACCAAATTAATTCTCTGAAATAGACACAATCTTCCTTAACCTCCGTTCCACTACCCTCTCCCAAATTTTCATGGTGTGACTCAACAACTTAATACCCCGATAATTGTTGCAACTCTGGATGTCACCCTTGTTCTTATATAAAGGGATCAACGTGATCCATCTCCACGCCTCAGGCATCTTAGCGGACTTGAAAATGATGTTAAACAAGTTGGTCAGCCACCTCAACCCTGCCCCGCAAGAAAACTTCCAAAAATCTACCAGAATGTCTTCAGGCCCCCATCGCCTGCCCCTTTGCATCTTGCGAATAGCCTCGCTAACCTCCTCTACCTTAAAACACCGATAAAAGCCAAAATCGTAACACTCTCCGGAGTGCTCCAACTCCCCTAACACAATACCTTTATCCCCCTCATCATTCAGGAGCCTATGAAAATACGACTGTCATCTTTTATTAATGAGGGCGTCTTTCACCAAAACTCTGTCATCCTCTCCCTTAATGCACTTCATTTGGTCCAGATCTCGACCCTTTCACTCCCTAACCTTGGCAAGCCTAAACAACCTCTTTCCCCGTCTTTCTCCTCTAACCCCTTATACAGACTCAAAAGTTGTTGTCTTAGCAGCCGTAACAGCTAACTTAGCCTCTTTCTTAGCTAACTTGTACTCCTTCCTGCTCACCCACTTCTCCTCTTCATCCTTACTCTCAACTAACTTAACGTACGCCGCCTTCTTCGTCTCCACCTTTTTCTTAACTTCTTCATTCCACCACCAGTCCCCCCGCTGCCGGCCAGACTATCCCTTGGAAACACCCAAAACCTCTCTAGCAGTATCCTTGATGCAACTCACGGACCTAACCCATATACTATCCACGTCCCCCCTGCACTCTCACGCCATCATCCCTTCCAACTTTGCCCCTATCTCCAAAGCGTTGTCCAGTGTCAGGACACCCTACCTAACTCTATGCTGACCCTCCCTACCCCTTCTCTTCTTGCCCCTCGTAATAACCAAATCTATTACCAGAATTCTATATTGTGTCACAAGATTCTCATTCGAGAAGACCTTACAATCCTTACACAAAACTCTGTCCTCCTTCCTAAGCAGCAAAAAGTCAATTTGGGTCTTAGCTAGCCTACTAGGAAAAGTAACCAGGTGATCCTCCTTCTTCGAAAAGCTAGAATTCACCACCACCAACTCAAAGGCCCTCGGAAAATCCAAAAGAGCAGCTCCCTCATCATTCCTAACCCCAAAACCAAAGTCTCCATGCACATCCTCATACCCTAATGGCACTGACCCGATGTGCCCATTAAAGTCCCCTCCTATGAAAATCATCTCTGAGCTAGGCACACCTCGAACCACCTCATCCAAAATCTCATCTTCTCCTCCTCGTCTAGGCCCACCTGTGGCGCGTAAGCACTACAGATGCACAACAAAAACCCCTCAATGACCAACTTAATAGTCATCACCCTATCAGTAACTCTGTTAACTTCTACTACCTGCCCCCTAGGCTCTTCGTCCACTAATATACCTACTCCATTCCTGCGCCTGTCACTACCGAGTACCATAACTTGTACCCATCCATATCTCTAGCCTTAGAACCTACCCATTTGGTCTCCTGGACACACGCAATATTGATCCTTCTCTTCTTGAGAATCTTAACCAATTCTATCGACTTACCCTGAAGGGACCCTATGTTCCACTACCCTACCCTCAACGTATTACCTCTCGAGTCTCTTCTCCTATTACTACGCCCTCCGCGTCTTAAATTGAACCCAACACCTTGCCCCAACCCCAACCCCAACCCCCCGGGACATAACCCTATTATACCATTTACCACCCCAGCCACTAGTCAACAAAAGCAACATAAAAGTCTCAAAACAGCAAACATAGTATAGGTACACGTAAAGTAGAAAAAATAACCAAATTCTAACAACAAAAGGTACTAGACACCCAATTAACAGACAGAATATCTCACACAACTTACAGGCAGTGCAGAAACCGAACAAAGTAACCGAGCGCAAATAATAAGAGAAGGCACGCACAAATAACACTATCCGGCCAAGCAGCTTGATCAACACAACAGGAAATAATGAACAATAAACAGTCATGCCTAGCAACCAGTCACCAATATAATTCCAATAAACAGGGGATAAGAAACAGAATGAAACAAGAAACAACAATAGTGCAAAGAAACCTAAATTGTAGGCGTTAAATAAAGATCAAGGTAAAGATGTCACCGATATGCCTGCAGGCTGCTGGTTTTCGATAATTTTGGTGTCGAAAATTAGTTACCGGACTAAAGTCGCCGGAAAAGGCCACTAATGTGTCCCGGAGTTGTCGCCGGAGTTGTCGCCAGAGCTGTTCCTACCAGCGTCTAACTTTGTACCACTTGCACCTTCGTCGGATTGGCTTTCGCCGGCGATAGCAGTGATGGGACAGCCTCCAAAAGAGGGGAAAGAGGGTAGAACAAAAAGAAAATCGGGAGGGGAGGAGGAGAGAGAGGCAAGGGGGAGGGGGAGAGGGAGAGGGAGAGGGAGAGGGAGAGGGGTTTATCCTTACCTGTCGCCGTGATGATGTTGCCTTTACTGGTGAATGTTCAAGGAGAACATTGGGATTGTAACGTTAGGGAGGAGAGAGAAGAGAGAACGTTAGGAAAAATGTGTTATGTCTTTTTAAAAAAGGTAAAATAGCTCGGTGGATCCTTGTACTTGGTCTGTTTTGTAAAGTGGATACTTTTACTTAGATCTTTGTCATCTAAACTTCTCAACTCAATAAAACTCAACATTTTAAACCCCTCTAACGGTGTGTGTAACACAATCGCCCCGCGCAGCTGCCACGTCAACTTTCACCTCATTTTTATGTATTACATTAAATTTCATGCCCCACGTCATAAAATAAAAAAAAATAATTAAATAAGAAATTAAATATTAAAATAATTTAATTAAATAAATTTATTTTTGTAAATTGTAGAAAAATTTAAATAATCATGTTTTTATTTTTACTCACAAATTAAACATCAAATTCATTCCAAATAATTAAAATTCTTCTCCAACTAATTTAAATTTTTAACTATAACTTCATATATACAAACATAATAATTTTTTGATTTTTAAATTTAAATATCCACTATTACTTAATTTTAATTCAAATTTAAATTTTAATCCAAGAAAATATAAAAAGATTTCGAATTTAAATTTTAATCCAAAAAAATATGAAAAGATTTGAACTGAGAGGAAAAATTTTAAAATAATAAAATAAAAAGTGAATTGAAATTTTTTTTAATATTTTTTTTTGGGGGGGGGGGGGGGGGGGGGGGGAGGGGGGTTGGCTGCCTTGAAGGAAGGGGGTTGGGGAGGCCTGTAGGAGGGGTGAGGGTTGCTGCTTTGGGGGTGGAGGGTGGTTGGTGTAAAGGAAGGTAGTAATGGGGAGGGGGCTGGGGCTGGGGGTGCTGGACGGCGGTGAGGGTGGGGTGGGGGTGCTGGACGGGGGTGGGGGGTAGGGTGGAAGGTGCTAGATGGAAGGGGGATAGGGAGGGGCCTTTTTTTAATTTTAAATTTATTATTTTTTTAATTTTTAAAAATATTTTTAAATTTTAAAAGCTGTTGTTGAGAGGACTTTTTTAAAAATTATTTTAATATAAAATTGATCCAAAAAATGACCGTCACTCGCACCCTAGGCGTGTGCCTGCACGTTTTTCATCCTACTCGGCCATTTTAATGCCACATAGGTCTGGTCAATGGTCAAAGAGTTTAAAATTTTGAGTTTTATTGAGTTGAGGGGTTCAAATGACAACGGTTTAAGTAAAAGTATTTACTTTACAAAACAGATCAAGTAGAAGGGTCCACCGAACTATTTTACCTTTTAAAAAGTTTCATGTCTTTTTTAGCAAAGATATTAGTAACTTTTAGGTATAATAGATCTAAAAAGATAAATGTCTTCCTTTTATTTTATAAGTGGCCAAGAAATTTTAATTTCTCAAAATTTAACTGTAAGTATATAACTTTTAACTTAATTTTTAGTCGAATAATTTTTAATGATTGACAACCCCTTCAATTTCTCAGAAAATATTTGGAAACAACTTTAAGATTGGCGGAGAAAGAAAAGTAATGTTCAATAAAATTTACTCAATTTAGAAAACCAATAAATAATTTACACATTTATATTCATTTATTCATAGTTATTAATTATAGTTATAATTCAAATACATTTTTGAAAGCACACAATTTATCCACGGTGAAAACCATACCATATCCAATTACATAATTTTACATAACGTTTCATCTCCAAATGAAGTTAGTTTTGACTTTTGAGTTTTCATCAACAACAACTATATTTTTTTTGATAAATGCTTTACTAGAGACGAGTTACAAAGACAGACAAAATACAATAATTAATAGTTTCCTTTCAAATTAAAATGTACACATCATTATTTAATAGTAAAGTAATCATCTTATTAATTTATTTATTTTTAATCAATGTACAATATTAAATTGAGACAAGTAAAATGGGACATTCATTTTAAAAAATGAGTTAAATTTTTCACTTCCCATTTGTTGATCAAATACAAAGAACAAGAAGCCTGCACTTTTTCTTCTTTTCGGTTGCTAGTGAAGTAAACGTGAGCTCTGCTTACGAAAAATGCTTGGATCATATGTGGACATAAACATATCCAGCAAGAGAGGAAATTGCAGGGACTCAAATAGGATTACTGGCAAGAGGACTGTTAGACCAATTGGGACAAGTATCCATCCTTTTCTCTGACCAAAAACAAGGTAAATCGTAGCTCCAAATGCTGTCATCAACGATGTCATTGAAATGAATAGCGTAACAAGGACTAGAATCAACTAAGAAGATCCTCTTCTGCATACCTCGAGGCGAGGATAGACAAAAACATTAGCACAGAGGCAACAGAAGAGAACAAACAGAAAGCAACTGAAACAGCAAAAATCGTGAAGGCCGTGTTGTTGAAGAAGAGTGGGAAACCACTGTTTTGATTGATGGATGCTGCAAATCCTACTGTTGCAAATATGCATGAATTTGCAGTTTCTTTCATCCATTTCTCTCCTTCTTTGACCAATTCCTTGTGTTCCTCAGTGAACACCATTTTTGGAGTTTTTCCATCAGAGTTTCTCTTTGTTCTACACGTTGGGTGAACAAATTTTTCCACTTCCTGGGTACGCCCCATAGAAACCAACTCGATCATGTTAACAGAAATGTCGAATCAATCACAAAATGATACTGTATAATTTGACAAGTCAAAAGAGAACCAGGTTCTCCTTTACAGTTGATCTGGAAATGCAAGTGAGAATAATCTTAACCGATAAGGAAAAAAAACATGCCAGGCGTACAAAAGAGGAAGTGACATCGCGGATAGATATTCTATTAGAAGAAGCAGAATATATATCTCGAGGATCTATTGCTGGAAGTTGAATTGAATGGGGCATGTAAAACTTTATGAGACATAATTAGAGTTGCATAGTGACATCCTTAGTTATCTCCACCATATAAGGAATACATCTACATCAGAATCAATTTTCTATTGCACGCGCAGGAAAAGCTTTCTCAAGGCAATAGAGAGGCAGAGAGTTTTGTGGCAGCTGAAGTAAAGAACCAAGAAACAGTTAAGTTGATTGTTCTTTGTTTTAGTTTATGATTGTAATAGGATAGATATTGAGTTTAAACTATTCTATTGTGGTTGTGTTGGTGTGACTCGTGAGGTTTGTAACAACAAGAGGGTTTGGAGAGTTAGTTAGAACAGTTAAACTGTTGAGTTGAGGTACTAGAGTTAGTCCCTTTGATTATAGAGTTGTAATCTAAAAACCGCTCTTTGAAGTTATGGAAGCTGGTTAGAAATCCTACACACTGTGGTCGTGGTTTTTACTCCCTCGAGTAAGGAAGTTTTCCACGATAAATTCCAAGTTATTTACTTCACAATTGTTACTTAATGATTCAGGAACCTGGTTCCTGTGTCGAGTTGTTGATATTAGTTCTTTTCATTTTGATTGACCTATTGTAGGTTTTTTCCTTCAAAATTGCAGATTATTTTAATGGAAAATTTACTAATGTTATTAAGAGATATCAGCATTATATAGTTTGTTTTTCTCCTGGTTTTCTATGAAATTTCTCAGTTAAGAACTATCTTGATTTTGTTACCAACGGAGGAGATCCTGCTGATTTCACCTATGCTAGACGACCCATTTGCTTTCTTGTTGTCAGCGTAAAGAGCATCCCTGAAGGGGAGCCCTACTGTAAAGTTGCCACTGTATGATCTACAGGTCACGAATTCGAGCCGTTGAATCAGCCAACTGATGCAGGGTAAGCTGCCTACATTACATCCCCTAGGGGTGCTTCCCTTCCCCGGACCCTGCGTGTATGCGGGATGTTTAGTGCACCGGGCTGCCCTTGTTTTAGTAGTAAGATCATTATTAATCTTTTTCCTAAGAGATTGAGAAAAGAGTTCCTCAACTGATATTAGATTTTTGCGAAAGGAACGTCTAGATATGAGAATATTTTACTTACATACGGGTAATTTATTTACGAGAAGACCAATAGCAGTTACTGTGGTTCTATACAAGCAACTTTGGATTAACATTATCAACAGTAGTAAGCTCTAGGGAACCCAAAACACTGTGGATTGGTTTAGTCCATTGGTAGCCCTTACAATATAGCATAATTCTCTTGAAACTACATAAACAGAATATAATATTATTGCAGGGGATAGTATGAACATATTACGAATAAAATCAGAAAGTAACCGTTGCCAAGAGCCTAGCTGAGTCCCACTCCAAAATGCAGAAGGTTTCTCAGGCATCAAACTCAAAAGGGATTCATCATCAGAAAATTCTACCCCGGCAAAATAAGGATAACGTCTAACCAACGCTAGCAGCACATCTGTTTCATATAAACAAGAGATCCTCAAAAGATGAGTCAGTAAAATGTGATCTATAGTTTATAGAGATGGTGTTAGAACATCTCATCTTTATCATATTGGAAGGCATAAAACAAGTATATAATGTGTAGAATCCAGCCACTACTAGCTGATGGAGAAAGATGGAAACAGGTGATTGAATAGTTGGTCCGGAGAGTCCCATCTTCCGGGCCATGAAATCCCCAATCAACAGTAAAACCATTTTCTTATGACCAAACCTAGTAGCCTCTGTGATGGGATACGGCCCCAATAGCATCGTTGCAATCTCGCAGAGTCGGTGGGAGTTCCATTTCGAGTTGCAGCAACTTCTCCGCAGCCTTCATGTTCCCAACAATTGCAGCCACACAAAGAGGCGTATGACCATCTCCATTACGGAACGCCAATCCCTCAACACTAATTTCGAGAGAATCAAACCAGTTTCCAGCACCAACAAGTACGTGAAGGGCGGTGTCCCCAGCTCTTGTTATCTTACTGGACATGGATTCATATCGGGGAAAACGCAGCAGGAGAGATCGAGCAGCTTCTTGAAAACCAAATTCGTCGCCTCTGAGTAATGCACGGTATAAAGGCAAGCATATCCACAGCTCCTCCTCGTTGCTTCTGCCTGTACAAAGCACAACCAATACATCCTAAATTGGTACAAAGGAAGTAATTGGGAGGGAATGTAGGAACGAAGAGAGAAGGGGAGAAGTGTTTTTACCTTGAGTGGGCAATGGGTGAACATTGCTGTTGCTTGTTCTGGCTCCAGCTAGATTTGGTGAGGACGACATGCTTGTCGTTGTTTGGCTTGATTAAGCTAGCTCTCAACCTTCCAACTACTGGACAGTTGGATCTTGTACACCCCTTTATCAAGGATTCCATGTCCAACTCTTTCTTTCTATATTTCCCCTTACCAACTTGAATTCCTCCACACTTGCCTTTTTTCTACTTTAACATGTTTCATAGTTGGTTAATAACAAATGGATTCTCCAAGTAAACACACCATTTCATAGTTGGTTAATAACAAATTCATTCTCCAAGTAAACACCCACATTGTCTTATTCCAACCTTTTAGTTCCTTAAAATAAGATCAACAGGTACCTTAAAAGTCTTAAAAGAGAGGTACCTATTGGCTCATGCCACAGTGCAGGAGGGTGGAATTTCCTACTTATCAACAGGTACCCAATTTTTTTTTTTGCAGAAGTCCTTCGCACGAACAAAATACAATGCTTGACTTTCCAAATTTAAAAAGTTAGGGTCGTTATTAAGAATTCCATGTCTAACTCCTTTTTCTTTCTATATTTCCCCTTACCAACTTGATTTCCTTCCCACTTGCCTTTTTCTACATCAGCATATTTCATAGTTGGTTAATAACAAATGGAATTCTCCAAGTAAACTACCACATTGTCTTTATTCCACTCTTCTGATTCCTTAAAATAAGCTCAGCAGCAGGGGCACATTCATGTGCACATGAACTTGTGTTCTTTCTGTTGGTTTCAATATCAAAGCATCAAAGTGTGAATGGAAAATGGAGGGAACCAAAAGGAGGAAATAAAAAATGAGATAACACTTAAAATGGAAAGTGTACTCAAAAATTGAAAAGTCCACTAAATTCTTCCACATTGGTGGGAGAAAGAAACTTTTAAGTATTTATATTTAAAAACACTTACTATCCATGGTAAGTGAGGCAAAAACCAAAAGTTGTCTTGTGCCATTGTTGTCTTCACTGGCTCAATTTTGGATTTGGATTGATCAATTAGACTAACTTTTTAGACTAAATTTATTTGAAACTAGGAAAAATCTAATTCGAACCAAAGGAAAAAGAGCAACATTTTAGTTGTAGTTTTTTGATCCTCCATTAATATGCATGCAGAAACGTTGGTTGCGGCTAGTTGAAGAGACACAACTCTTCGACAAAATGACACACTGATCCAGAAAAAGAGGTGTTTTTTTGAATGGTTGTGACTGTCTAGTAAAAAGACACACTGATTCGATAAGCATACATGATTGTTCCAGAGGACACATCTTTCCAAATGAACCATTGCCTCATTTTGGGAGAGGCACCTAATGGCTATATAAACCTGCATTTATCCACAGGTTTAGGAACGAAAATTTTTCTGCAATAAAGTTCTTCTTGTTTTCTAAAAATACTTCGTGTGATTATCTAATCGTTGAATGAGTTCGAAGAGAATTCGATCGTTTGAGGTACCACTTATCTTGGGAGAAAAATTCTGCAACCTCGGGTACTTGAGGGAATTATTTCCTTAAGGACACTTCGTGAATTCGAAGAACTTGGCCTTTTTCTATTTCATCTAATTTTTCTGAAAACACACACTTCTTTGAAAGGTCTTTTTGATCATGTGTTGAGGGTGTAGTATTCTTGTTTTAAACTTGAACTTGTGTTGAAGTTGTTGTACCGAAATACAGAATCTTGTACCCGAAAACAACAATCTTAAGGAAATAACTTTCGGAATCTATATTGCTTGGTTTCTGGAGATTAAAGCTTTAAGCTTTCTACTTCGGTTGAACTTAACTAGTGATTTGAAGAAATAAAATCTTTATCACAAGTTAAAGATCACTCGGTTGACGATTGAAAGTCATAAAAACTTCATCATTAAACTAGAAACAAGGGGTGATTAAAGTTGTTGCAACTTTATTAATAGTATTTGATATACTAAAGTTACTATCTTGTTATGACAGAAAAATAATTATTGACAGTCAAGTGCATGATACTGCAACGACTGTGGCAACAACTAATGTTGCCACAACGAGTCGTATGAATGCTCCGCCAGCAATGGCATCAGCGGAGAAACCCAAAAAATTCGCGGGTGTAGATTTCAAAAGATGGCAACAGAAGATGTTCTTCTACCTTACAACTCTATTTCTTCAATGGTTTACATTTGAAGAAGCTACTGAGGAGCCCGAAGGAATTCGGACCAGGAGAAATTTATCGTTATGGAGGCGTAGAAACACTCAAATTTCCTATGTAGAAATTACATTTTAAATGGCCTCCAAGATGAACTATACAATGTGTATAGTGGAATGAAGAAGGTAAAAGAGTTGTGGGGGGCGTTGGAAAGAAAGTACAAGACTAAGAATGCAGGAACCAAAAAGTTCTTCGATGCAAGATTCCTAAAATTTAAAATGATTGACAGCAAGTCTGTTGTATCACAAGTCCAGGAACTCCAAGTTATAATCCACGAGCTCCTAGCAGAAGGTTTGATCGTGAATGAGGCGTTTCAAGTTATGACAATAATAAAGAATTTACCACCTATGTGGAAGGACTTCAAGAACTACTTGAAAACATAAGCGAAAGGAGATGTCAGTCGAAGATCTTATAGTAAGACTGCATATAGAAGAAGACAATAAAGCCGCAAAAAGAAGGTCGAAAGGAAATTCTGCAATAAGTGGAGCAAATATTGTAAAATACGACCACAACAACTCCAAAAAATGGACAAAAGCTATACGGAAAAGCAATCAACCCAAGAAGAAATTCAAGAGAAAATGTTCTAACTGTGGCAAGATTGACCACAAGTCTACGGATTCTTATGCCCCAAAGAAAGGAAAAAAGAAGGATCAAGCAAATATGACTGAGTCCAAGAAAGAAATAGATGATCTGTGTGCCATGCTATCCGAATGCAACTTGGTGAAAAATCTTTGAGAATGATAGATGGATTCCGATGTCACCCACCATGTTTGTTCTAATAAGAAGTTATTTGTTGCTTTTGCTCCAGCTTAAGACGAGGAGAAGATATATATGGCTAACTCTGCAATTGTAAAAGTTGAAGGAACAGGTAAGGTCTGCCTGAAAATGACATCAGGCAAAGTGTTGACTTTGAATAATGTCCTGTCTATACCAGAGTTGCGGAAGAACTTAATTTTTGTATCACTTCTTTACAAAAATGAATTTAAATATGTATTTGTTTTTGAAATAATTGTACTTAGTAAAAGAGAAGTGTGTGTAGGAAAAGGCTACCTCACAGAGGGCCTATTCAAAATGAATGTAATATATGTTGAAATTAATAAAAGTTCAGTTTCTTCTTACTTGCTTGAGTCTTATGATTTGTGGAAGGAACACTAGGACATGTCAATTACAAACATTGCTAAAATTGATTAACTTAGAAGTTTTACCAAACTTGGAGTGCAATAAATCAAAATGTCAAACGTGTGTGGAATCAAAGTATGCTACGCATTTGTATAAGCCCGTTGAAAGGAATTTCAATTCCTTAGACTTAATCCACACTGACATTGTGATATGAAGTCAACACCATCTCGTGGTGGAAAAAAGTATTTTATAACTTTTATTGATGATTGCACTAGGTACTGTTATGTCTATTTGCTAAATAGAAAGCATAAAGCAGTAAATGCGTTTAGGCAATATAAAACAAAAGCTGAAAATTAGTTAGAGAAAAAAATCAAATCGATAAGAAGTGATAGGAGCAGAGAATATGAATCTCCTTTTGCGCAAATATGTATAGAGAATGGAATTTTCCATCAAACTATGGCCCCGTAGTCACCTCAATCTAATGGAATTGCAGAAAGAAAAAAACAAAACTTGAAAAAATAAATGAATGTCTTACTTATAAGTTCAGGTTACCGCAAAACTTGTGGGGGAAAGCTATCCTTACAGCTAACCGAATACTCAATAGAGTGCTCCATAGTAAGACACAATTAATTTCATATGAAAAATGGGAAAGAAACCTAACTTGAAATATTTAAAAGTGTGGGAGTGTCTAGCGAAGGTCCAAGTTTCTATGCCTAAAATAGTAAGAATAGGACCTAAGACGGTGGACTGCATGTTTATAGGATATGCTAAAAGTAGTAAAGCATGCCAATTTTTGGTTCATAAATCCAAACATTCAGATATCAATGAAAATACGGTAATTGAATTAGATAATGATGAATTCTTTGAACATATTTATCCATATAAAACTTGACATGAGCAGTCTAGTGGGGGGCCAAAACGATCTTGATATGAACCAAGTGAGAATGTACATAATAATAAGAATCCAAGATGTAGTATACGTCAAAGAATGCCAACTACGTTTGGATCAGATTTTATAATATTTCTCTTAGAAAATAAGCCTCACATGTTTAAGGAAGCGATGTCGTCGTCAGATTCATCTTTTTGGAAAGAGGCAGTCAATAGTGAGATTGATTCAATCTTTGATTCAATCTTAAGCAACCATACGTTAGAGTTGGTTGATCTTTCTCCAGGAAATAAACCTTTAGGTTCTAAATGGATCTTCAAAAAAAAATGAAAGCTGATGGTACTATTGACAAATACAAGGCAAGACTTGTTGTAAAAGACTTTAAACAAAAGGAAGGCCTTGATTACTTTGATACATACTAACCTGTAATGAGGATAACGTCAATTCGAATGTTAATTTTCTTGGCGACAGTATATGGTATTGAAATCCATCAAATAGATGTGAAAACAGCATTCCTAAATAGAGAATTGGAGAAAAAAATTTACATAGAACAACCTGAGGGTTTTGTGGTTCCAGGAAAAAAATAAAGTGTGTAAACTTGTTAAGTCACTTTATAGACTAAAACAAGCACCTAAACAATGGCATGCAAAGTTTGACCAATTCATGCTGGCAAACGGATTCAAGATAAATGAATGTGATAAATGTATTTACATTAAAGACACTCCAAATCACCAAGTCATTGTTTGTTTGTATGTGGATGATATGTTGATCATCAGTAGAGACATTTCTGACATAAATGCTATGAAATGAATGTTCGAGAGTAAGTTTGATATGAAAGACCTTGGAGTTGCGGATGTGATCTTAGGAATAAGAATCCATAGAACTCCATAAGGGTTGGTATTGTCTCAGTCTCATTTCATTGAAAAGGTATTTGACAAATTCAAGTATTTGGAATTTGGTATAGCCTAGATTCCATTAGATGTGAACTTCACACTTTAAAAGAATAAGGGTGAAAGTGACTCACAGTTGGAGTATGCAGGAGTGTTAAGATGTTTAATGTATATCATGAATTGTGCATGACCAAACATAGCATGTGCTATTAGTAAATTAAGTCGGTACACGAGTAATCCTAGTAAAACTCATTGGATGGCAAGGAAAAGAGTTTTGGGGTATCTTAAATACACTCAAGACTATGCTTTGCATTATAATAAATATCCCGCGGTACTTGAAGGATATACTGATGAAAATTAGATCACCGGGTCGAACAAAGTAAAATCCATGGGTGGAGATGTATTTACTATCGGTGAAGGAGCGGTCTCTTGAAAATCATTCAAACAGACATGTATTGCTCGCTCTACAATGAAATCTGAGTTTATCGCATTGGATTAAGTCGGTAAAGAAGCAAAATGGCTCCGAAATTTCTTGAAAGATATTCCTTATTGGCCTAAACCAGTGGCACCAGTATGTATACACTGTGATAGCCAAGTGGCAATAGGTAGGGCAGGGAGCATGATGTACAACAGTAAATCTCGTCATATAAGATAGAGACATTATACCGTTAGAGACCTTCTCTCTAGTGGAATTATCACTGTTAACTATGTAAAGTTAAATAATAATATGTCAGATCCACTTACAAAAGGCCTGTCTAGAGAAGGAGTTGAGAGGACATCCAATGGAATGGGTTTAAGGCCTAGGACAATTTAGCATAGCGGTAACTCTACCTAGCAGACTGGAGATCCCAAAAGCTTAGTTCAAGGAGATCAAACAAATTTGTGTCTGATAGGTTTAACATTATCAATTTACCCAACCTATTCTTATGATGTAGACAATGTTTAGTAAATGAGGATAAGACTTATGGTGTGAAGTCTTTTAATGATTATCTAAATTTGGCAGATTGACCAAATAGTTTAATCTACAGGATTGAACGTTTAGAAATCACCTATGTGAGGGCGAAGTCAAAGCCGTTTCAAGGAGAATGTTAGTAAAGGCCTATTCTCTAAGCTCTCATGAGATCGGAACGTGTTTATGACTGAAATGTACAAAACCATGAGAACCATAAACGGTAAAAGGCCGGTTGTGTGACATGTGTTGTCTAGGTGTATATTAAAGCTCGACGGTTTAAAGATATTAAATCTACCGATTAACCGAGTACATCTGATGCATGTTCACTATGAAAATTCAAAGAAAAACCCACTTATCTAGATGCAATCAGTCTTTGCTTGATGATTACATACTTGTCCGTAAAGTTTTACGAAGAAGTATTCATTCCCCATTCATGTGGGAGATTGTTGGGTTCAATATCAAAGTATTAAAGTGTGAATGAAAAAATGAAGGGAACCAAGTAGAGGGGAAAAAATTGAGATAACACTCAAAATGGAAAGTGTACTAAAAATTTGGAAAGTCTACTAAATTCTTCCACATTGGTGGGAGAAGGAAACTTTCAGGTGTTCATATTAAAAATTACTTACTCCACATGGTAAGTGAGGCAAGATCCCAAAGGTGTCTTTCACCGTCGTCGTCGTCACTCATTCGTCTCGGCTTTGACTTCGGCTTCGGCTTCAACTTTGGATTTGAATTTGTCAAATGATCGATTGATGAGATTAATTTTTTAGACAAAATTTATTTGAAACGTAGGCAAAATCCAGTCCGAACCAAAGAAAAAATGCAACAGTTTAGTTGCAGTTTTTTTATCCTCCATTAACATGCATGCTTCTGCATATAGAAATATTGGTTGTAGCTGGTTGAAGATACACAACTCTTCGACGAAATGATACACTGATTCAGAAAAAGAGGTGTTTTTCGGATGGTTGTGACTGTCCAGTAAAAAGATACGCTTATTTGATGAATAGACATGATTATTTCAGAGGACATATCTTTTCGAATGAACTATTGCCTCTTTTCGAAAAAAGGCACCTAATGGCTATATAAACCTGCATTTATCCACAGGTTTAGGAACAAAAAATTTTCTGCAATAAAGCTCTTCTTGTTTTTTGAAAATACTTCGTGTGATCATCTAATCGTTGAGTGAGTTCAAAAATATTCGATCATTTGAGGTACCACTACAGTTGGATTGTGAGGCCATGTTATCCTGGGATGAAAATTCTGCAACCTCGGGCACTTGAGAGGAATTATTTCCTTAAGGATCCTTTATGAAGTCAAAAGACTTGGCCTTTTTCTGTTTCATCTAATTTGTTTAAAAAACACACTTCTTTGAAAGGTCTTTTTAATCATGTGTTGAGGGTGTTACTAAGTGTTTTTGTTTAAACTTAAACTTGTGTTGAAGTTGTTGTGCCGAAATATAGATTCTTGTACCTGAAAACAACACTTTCTGTAAAACTAGATATTTTATGTACATATTTCTAGATTTGATCTACTATTAGCTGTTGGTGCCCATGTTAAAAAAGATATGATGGTGCACTTGGTTAAAAACTTAGCAAGCACAATACATAAACATGCCCTTTAACTTGGCCTTAGATCAAATCTATGACCTCCAAATTTGGGTGTGCACAACTGGGCACTTAAACTTGTATAAAGTTAAACAAGTAAACATATGCATCCTATGTGGCATAATACACGTAAGATAGCACATACGACGTGAATAGCCACATGGGATGCCACACAGAACACATATGTGTACTTGTTCAACTTTAAATTATTTTAAGTATCTACTTGTGTGCACCCCAAATTGGATGACATATATGCAATATGAGATCAAGTTAAAAGAAACGTCTATGTATTATGCCAACTAGGTACCCAAATTATTTTGCAGAAGTGGCTCACATGAACAAAATACAATGCTTGACTTTCACAAATTTAAAAAATTAGGGTCGTTACCAACTGACAGTTTCCACAGAAAGTTCTGAAAGGGACGTTGTTCCCCTTCCTCAAAAAAAGTTAAAATTGTCAAGCTATATTAAAGTTCCCACTATATGCAGCATATGAAGAAGGGCCGAATCATAGAGGATCTATAGAGGGTAGTATGGACGCTATCAACCAGTGTAGACTACTATCTTGTGAATCTAAGGCCACTCCAATCGGCCAGTGTAGGATCTATAGAGGGTAGTATGTACTCAAACCTTACCACTACCTTTTGAATCTAAGGCCACTCCAATGTAACAATAACAGGTGTTGGGTTCTAAGTGAAAGTGAATGGAAAATAGAGGGAAAAGCTAAATTGTATATGAGAATATGAGATTTTTCTAGAGACTTTTATTTAATACTTTTTTTAAAAAATATTATGTTTAGTATTTTAAATGAATGGTAGTCCTTATTTTGTAAAGTGTGTCTTATAAGAAAGTGATTAAATATTATGTGAAGTGTGTCTTGGAAGACTTATGTAGCTATATGTGTAGTCCTTTGTAATATGTTGATATGAATGAAAAAAGCTACTACTGACCCTTATGTTTTTCCTTCTCTTTAGCTCCAAATTCTAATAGTGGTATCAAGAGTCATTCTTCTAGTGGGATCTGGGAAGGCTTAAAGCTGAGAGAGCTGAGCAGCAGTAATATGGCATCCAATAGCTTTTTGGGTGTAGGCCCTCCTATGTTTACAGGAGAAAATTATCACATATGGGTGATAAAGTTGAAGGCTTATCTCAAAGCTATTAGTCTATGGGAAGCAGTTGAAAGTGAAAATGATCCCTCTCCAATTGGACCAAATCCAACTGTAAAACAAATGAAGAATTATGAAGATGCAAAGTCCAAGAAACCAAAGGCTCTCACTTATCTTCATTCAGCACTTTCAGATATGATTTTCACAAGAATAATGGCTTGTGAAATACCTAAAGAAGCATGAGAGAAGCTAAAATAGGTGTTCAACAAAAGTGACAGAGTGAAAACTATCAAACTTTTAACTCTCAAAAGAAAATTTGAGATGTTAAGGATGAAAGAATGAGATAATGTAAAAGAGTAATCTACAAAACTTCTGGAAATTGTAAACAAGATAAGATTATTTGGTGAAACTTTTTCAGATTCAAAGGTGGTGGAGAAGATGATGATAAGCTTACCACTAAGGTTTGAGTCCAAGATTTCAGCAATAGAGGAATCTTGTGATTTGAAGACTTTATCCATCGCAGAGCTGATTAGCAAGTTGCAAGTCCAAGAACAAAGATCAAGTATAAGAGATGAAGAAATAAAATAAGTAGCATTTCAAAAAAGGCATAAAAGCAAGAAACCGGTGAAGGACAATAAAAGAATGAAAGGAGATAAAGTAGCAAAGAGAAATCCATGGATGGAATCTTCGCAGAAAGGAAAGTTTTCATCTTGAAACCACTGTAAAAGAACCAATCATCAAGAAAATGATTGTTGGTTCAAGGAAAAGCCATCAATTCAATGCAGATTTTGTATAAAAATAGGTCATATTGAGAAGAATTGCAGGGCCAAGTAGAATCAACCACAACAACACCATGTTCAGTAGGCAAATTTCACTGAAGAGTCAGAAAATGAAGAAATCTTATTTTTGGCTAATCATGAAGAAAACACAACCAACCAATCCAAATAGTTCCTTGACAGTACGTGTACGAGTCATATGTCATATAAATATTTCATACACTTGATAAGTAACTTAGAGCTAAAGTTAGGATGGGAAATAGTGCAATAGTAGAAGCACATGGAAATGGTTTGGTTACCTTTCAAACTAAACAAGGTACAAAGTTTATATGTGATGTATTGTATGTTCCTTCTTTAGCATGTAACCTGTTGAGTGTTGGTCAAATTATGTCTAAAGGTTACTTCTTATTTTTTTTAAGGGAAAGAATTATTTGGTTTTTTATTTTGACGATATTTTGATTAATAAAGTAGAAATGGTGGATAGGATCTTTCCAATAAACGAAAAGTTTGATAGTGTCAATTTTGCAAGATTGGATGATTCATGGTTATGACACTGAAAATATAGGCATTTTAACTATGCTACCTTAAGATCTATGTATGAAAAGGGCTTGACTAAGGATTTACCTATGATCTTACTGTCTAAAAAAGTTTGTGGGTCATGTTAGATGGATAAGGTTCACATAAAAGCATTTCCTAAAAGTGTTATCTCGAGGAAAACTGAAAAACTTGAACTGGTTCACGCTGATATATGTGGACCTATGAAGACATCATCCTTGGGTTAAAATAAATATGTTGTTTATTGATGACTTAACACGGATGGGTTGGGTGTATTTTTTGAGTAACAAGTCTCAAGTATTTTCAGTTTTTAAGAAGTTTAAAGCTTTGCTGAAAGACAGAATGGATGTAAGTTGAAGGCTTTGAGGTCAGACAATGAAGGTGAATAAACTTCAAATAAGTTTAATAAGTATTGTGAAGATGCGGGGATTGATCACAAGTTGACAATAACTTATTCACTAAAGAATGGAGTTTCAAAGAGAAAGAATAGGACGATAGTTGAAATGACAAGATATTTGTTTCTTGAAAAGAAACTAACACAAATTTTTTGAGCAAAAGTTATTTCTACTTCAGTTTATTTGTTAAATAGGTTGCCAACTAAAGATATGGGTGATAAAACTCCTATTGAGACATGGAATGGAAAAAGGTCATATATCAAGCACTTAAAAATCTTTGTTTCGATATGTTATTCTCATGTTCCTTCAATTAGAAGAAGCAAGCTTGAATCGAAAGGTGAATTGGGGATCTTTATTGGATATTCATCGCAAGTCAAGGGTTATAAAGTTTTCAACTTGCAAACAAAAAGTATTTCCTTCAGAAGAGATATAGTAGTGGATGAGCATGCTTATTGGAATTGGGATAGGGAACAAGTTAAGAAAGAAAATACATGTTATCTGAACTTGCATCCACTGCCTGAAACACAATCATTTGGATCTGAAAATCTGGAAGAAGCTGAAGACTCAGATGGTGAATCCTCACTTGATTCACCAATTTTGAAGACAACCCTTTCTAAGATATATGAAAGATGCAATGTTGCAATCTTGAAACCCAATACCTATCAAGAAACATCAAAACATGATATTTGGGTTGAAGCTATAAAGGAGGAAATTGGTATGATAGAGAAGAATGACACTTGAAAGTTAGTTAATAAACCCAAAGGCAGAAATGTAATAGGGGTGAAATGGGTTTATAGAACCAAACTTAATCCAGATGGTTTAGTTTATAAATACAAAGCAAGACTTGTTGTAAAAGGTTATCCGCAAGTTGTAGGTCTAGATTATAGAGACACATTTGCACCTATTGCAAGATATGATACGATACGACTTCTATTTGCTTTGGCATCTCAATCTAATTGAAAGTTGTATCATCTGGATGTGAAGTCAGTATTCTTAAATGGATCGTTGTGGGAGCAAATTTATGTCGATCAACTGGAAGGCTTTCAAATTGCAGGAAGGGAGGATAAAGTTTATTGATTACATAAGACATTGTACGGATTAAAACAGGCTCTTTGAGTGGTAATAGTTGTAATTATCTGATTCATTGTCGCTTCAACAAAAGTGAAAATGAATCCACTTTATATGTGAAGAAGTCTAAAGATGTAGATGTACTTGTGGTGTCACTCTATGTTGATGATCTTCTGGTAACCGAAAGCAATAAGCTATGATGAATCAGTTCGAGCAAGAAATGGAGACCAAATGTGATGTCAGATTTGGGTGAAATGAATTACTTTCTGGGAGTGGATATTCATCAAACTACTGATGGAATCTTCATTTCTCAGAGAAAATATGCATGGATATTCTTAAAAAGTTCAAGATGGAGAGGTGTAAGTCTATATCGACTCCACTAGTTCACAATGAAAAAATCTCAAAGTCTGAAGAAGGTGATAAGGCTGATCCACCAATTTACAGAAGTCTAATTGGTAGTTTGTTATATTTGACAGCAACAAGACCTGATCTCATGTTCACGGCAAGTCTTTTGTTGAGGTTTATGCATTCTCTAAGTCAAGTTCATCTTTGTATCACTAAACAAACATTGAGGTATATCAAGGAAACTGTTGATTATGGTATTTGGTTTGAAAGAGGAGAGCAAGGGCAATTGATGGGTTATTCAGATAGTGATTGGGCAGGAAGCGTTGACGATATGAAAAGTACTTCTGGATATGCTCAATTATTTGCAGAAGCAGAATACATCGTTGTTGATGGTGCATCTAATCAGTCTCTATGGTTACGAAAAATTCTACGTGATTTAGAGAAAAACAAAATTGAAGCTACTATCATTAGCGTTTAAAACAAGTTAGCACTTTCTATGGCAAAAAAATCCAGTGCAAAATGGTCGTAGCAAGTATATAAATGTGAAGTTTCACGCTAGCAGGCAAACAAAGAAGGATGGCGAAGTTAATCTTGTTCATTGCAGCTCAGATCAACAGATTATAGATATTTTGACCAAGGCTCTTCTTAAGGAAAAATTTAAAGTTCTAAGGGCTAAGCTCGGAGTATCCAAGAAAAATCTCAAGGAGGAGTGTTAGAATATGAGATTTTTTTTTGAGATAGTCTTTTATTTAATAGTTTTTTTAAAAAATATTATGTTTAGTATTTTAAATGAATGATAGACCTTATTTTGTGACGTGTATCTTGTAAGAAAGTGGATAAATATTATGTCAAGTGTGTCTTGTAAGACTTATGTAGTTATATATGTAGTCCTTTGTAATATGTTGATATGAATGAAAAAAGCTACTGCTGATCCTTACCTTTTTCCTTCTCTTTAGCTCCAAATTCTAACAGTATTCATTTTATAAAAGGAATGTTCTCCAACATTGTTGGGAGAAAGAAAAATTCTTGTGATTAAGTATAGAAACACTCTTTTATGTGGATAGTAAGGCAAGAAGAAGATAAGTCTCGTGTCGTTGTCGTTGTTGTTGCTCGCTCGGCTTTGGGTTTGAATTTGTCAATCGAGAGAGAGATTGTATTTTTGGACAAAATTCATTTGAAACTTGAAAATTAGTGATGTTTTAATTCAAAAATCTAATATGAAAATTTTCTCCTTTTGCGCACATGAGGGAGTGCGGGTGCATGACACAACGCACCTCGAAGGGACGCGACCCTTCAAGACACTATTTGAAAGCAACATTGGGACTTACGCATGCATATGGCCACCTGCGGACGCAGGTGCTAGCGCAGATTGAACGCATGTCGAACAAAACTTTCTGATTTTGGACAAGTTGTAACCTGCGGCCGCATATGGCCACCTGCGGGTGCAGGTGAGGTCCGCAAGTCGGTGATGGTCCAAAGAAGTGCAGCTATTTAAGAACTATTGCTTGCTTTTTGAAGCACCATCTTTTGTCTTGATTTTTTCCTCACGTATATGCACGAAAATTTGAAGTGTAAACACTCCATTTTCTTAAAAAACTCAAGTGTGATTTATGAATCGTTAGTGCGTTCGTTGTTCGACAGAGTTTGAGGTACCGTCATTCTGTCGAAATGATTTATTTTATTCTTGGAGGATATATTTCATACCTCGGGTATTTGAGAGGAATAGTTTTTTTAAGAACATACTGTGAATTTGGTGGACTTGAATCTTCTAATTTTCATCACTTTCTTAATGTTTTTGCTATTTTTTAGAAGATAGTTTGAACTTCATCTTATAGATGTTCATAAGTTGTAAATATAGAGTTACAACTTCATTTAATTGTTCATAAGTTAGTTTGAACATGTGTTTGAAGTTATTGCTAAATCTAAATCTTCTAAATCTAAATCCTTTGGCTCAAAATGATAACTGTTTCTTATCAAAGTTGGAGCATTATTGTACTGTTTCAATGTTCCTGCATTGGTGAACTAGCTGCAGAGTGAGATAACATTCACTAGTGGGCTGTTGGGTGTGCGAACCAAAGTTCTACATTAGTAGCTGAAGGAACTAGGGAGCTACATATAAAGTGTACGATCTATTAGTGGTGCGAGGCCTTTCGGAAAAACCGTCTCAGCTTGGTCCAAAGCAGAAAATATCAGACTACGTAAGAGTGTATCTGGTCCGGTTGAGCCCAAAATGGGCCGTTGGGCTTTTGATGTTTGTAGGAGCTTTTGACCACTGCTCGAAATATGATTAGCTAATCGCATGATGGAATATGCTGAAGTCCAGTAACTTCGTAGACGTGAGTTAAGTGTTGAATTACGATGAAGTCCTGTGGCGCACTTAGCTAAAGGACTTAAAGTTTTCTGGTTAGAGTTTCTCAAACACTGCTGTCTCCAAAACTGTTGTTGCACCTATGTTGGATCGTCCTTAAAAGATGCTCAACTTTTGAAGGATGCATACACGTTCAACAGTATTTTTGAAGAGTTCGGATTTAAATTACATTTTTTGTGTAGTTACAAATCAAGACTTCCTTGGTGCCTTCTCTTCTCATGGTCTCAGGCGTTGTATGTATGTATAAAGTTGTTAAGCTAGAATGAATCTGTGAAGTTAAGGAAAACGTACGTAGCAGCATCACCTATGAATCGCACTCGCTAGTGTGACTAATTTTCTTATCAAGTTTAAATTTTACTTTTGTTGAAAGAAAAAATAAAAATAATATTATAATTAATTATACTTTTCCTGAAAGAAAAATATAATTGTTTTTCATAATTGGCTAACCTATTTCGAAAAAATTTTGAAACTCTATAAATAGAATACCCCTTCTCATACAACAAAACAATAGAATTCACAATGTAGTCGTTGAAGAGTCTTGTTTAGGAGAGATTTTCTCCCAATAGTTTCTATGTTTTCTTTAATACTAGTTTTCATGTGTAGGTCATTTGGCCAAATCATATCAATAATATTATGTTTTAGTATACTTTTATTTGTCATCTGAACTATCACCGTCTTGATTTGCAAACTATTGGCTTCCGCATGATGCCCTCTCGATTTCAAACCCAACAACTTGAGGCCTTGGACCAAGTATTCTACCTTTGTCAAATCGGAACCAACTCCACTACATTGCATTAGAACAGATAAGTCTAAAGATTGAGAATGATGGGAGACACAGCATTCTTGTTGACAAATTTTGAAAATAAATCTTTACAAAGGGTAGTCAACAAAGAAGAACCAAAGAATTATAATTGACAAAGTTTATAAGGCAGCCTAAACTTTGTCACAAAGTGGGAATTGGAGAGAGTATTAGAGCGTATGCAGTCCGTATCACAACCTCGAAGGCATGGCAAAGAGGTTGTTTTCGATAGACCTCGGGCTCAAGACAAAAATAGTCTAACATAGACATAATATAAGAGCAAGAAATAATAGACAGCAACAGAACCAAAACTACCATAAAATAATACTACAATCGATCCACCGGAAACAACAAACATCACCAAAAAAGAAACTACAAGCACATGGGTAGCACTACAACAACTAATATGGTATTAGTTTTAAATTAATTGGTATAATTCAACATTCAAAGAAATGATTAAAATGCAATCTTGAAGCTAGTTGGAAGAAACCTCAGCATCCTTTTTTCCATTGTCATTTTCTATCTCTTTTCTCTTAGAACCAACATCCTCTTTGTTCGTTTTGATACTTGAATCTTCTTTTGTCAAGACATTCATATTAATTGGATCTTTGTTAGTTGGAAATTCCCAATTAAATTCATCTTCAACTGGTGAGAGCCTGATAGTATTCTGTGAATGCAAGAATACTTTATGAGAAATCAAAATAAGTACTATATAACAATTTCTTTCATTTTGTCAAATATGTAAGAACAAAATTTAAAGAAGAAATAATACATAAATATGTCCTTTAACTTGGCTTCAACTTTTATTTATGCCCTTCGATTTTGGTTATGCACATGTAAGCACTTAAATTTGTATAAAGTTGAACAAGTAGACACATGCGTCCTAATTCCTGTGTAGCATCCTACATGACCAATTCGTGCCCTACATGGAGTCCTACGTGTATTATGCCGCATAGGATGTGTATTGCTACTTGTTCAACCTTATACAAATTTGAGTGTCTAATTGATGATGCATAGTTACTACGGTACTATGCTTTATTTTAATGATTTGACAAACTTGCTGAGGGATCAAATGAAGAATCAGGTACCCACATTAGCCTGATCTCAGAAAAAACAAGGGACTCAAGATTTAGGGGGAAACAAGTTGTAGCTATTCCCCAAATGGGTCTTATTTCATAAGAACCAGATGAGGGACCAAATTCATCATACGTTGAACTTTTTGGTAGTCAATAGTATAGTTTTTGCAGGAAAGTTGGTGCACAACACCAAAGGAGCAACAGCTATCCAATATCGACCAATGAGAAACTTTGTAGGATTTTCCTCCCATTTGCTCCATATATAAATCATTATGTGGGAGGAAAACCTAATTTTTGCAAAGCTCAAAAGATTTATCTTCCCAAGCAAAAGCTACTCTCATAAGAAGAACATTACTCATCTCAACAAAGGGACCTGATTGAGTTACTGCTTTAGTCTTTGATGTATTTTTGAATCTTGAAATTTAAATCTATTCCTTTGTTATAAAGGATTCTAGCTATTTCACTTGTCTAAGTCTTTAGGTTGAATCGCATTAACTAGAGTTCGTTAATCGAATTATCTGTTGTTAAGTTTGTTTTCACCATTGTTGGTGTTTCCATTGGGTAGAGTTACCTACGAGTGTCAACTAGAGTTAGTTGATTTAAAGTGGGTAGTAGAGTTGTTGCACGAGTCTTGCTAGAGTTATCTAGGAGTGTTGGTTAGAGTTAGTCGACGTGGTGGTGTGGTAGAGTTACTACATCTGTCTTATAATAGAGTTATTATAAGGAGTTCGGATTAAGAGTTTAATTAATTCTTGTGATTACTCGTGTCTGTAATCACGTTATTGCTTGAAGTTAGTGGAGAGTTGGGAAATCTTTTGAGACTGGTCGTGATTTTTTCTCCTTTGAGTAAGAAAGTTTTCACGTAAAAGATCTTGTCTTCTTTACTTTCAGTTTCTTTATGTCTATTCTTCAAACTCTTTCTATTATTAGCTGAAGAAACTAATAAAGGACTTGGTCCCTAGGATCGTGGTGGATGCATACAAGCCAACACTACTCGTGCAATATCTAAAGTTAAAGATCGTAACTGAATGTTAAAGTCGAATTAACTAACATATTTATGTATTATGTCAATAAAGAATGAGCAAACTATTGTTGAACAAGAGTAGAAACTTGTTGAACAAATACTTGATGTTAATAGAATAAGATAAACATGAGATTTATATTAATTACCTCATAGAGGTTTTCCATAGTACGAAATTTTCTACCTCCTGGTAATCCATGTGTTAAACGATAATTTCCAGTCTTTTCATCTTTTGACCAAAGTTTAGAGCCATAATTGACATTATTTTCATCTAAAATACAATCAGATTCACCTGAAAATTACATTTAACCAAATGCGATAATATTATAATACACATAAAACAATTATAAGTTCCAATTTAATGACTGCATTTTAGGCTACTCTTATATTGTGTCGAGAGTTTCAATTTACCAAACAATAAATTATCAATATATTTATAAATTAGTGTTGGTTCATGATCAAGTAAATGTTCTTATTTATTTTATTCAATGAAAGTCATAGACTTTTAACATTTGTCAGAAGAAAAAAAATGCTAAAGCAGATAAATTTAATTTAATAATAGAAATTTACACATAAAATACTTCGCATGAATGGTTAGTTTACAGAAAAAGTACAAGACCAATAATATTTAAGACCAAATTTTGAGGAATTAACTATTATTATTTAGAAAAGTTGATTCCTTCATTATACATATTAAAAAATAAAAAAGAATAACATAAAATTAATATCATTGTTAGAATTGTCTTAATTAATATCAGTGTATGATTTGAAATATCATTTTAGTTTTTTTTGACATTTTTTTCTCTTTTTTCTAGCTTAGCATTTTAATTAGAAAAGGAAAATATGGAATTTAACATTGCCTTTTTTGTATTATGCTTAAATGTCTATTGATCAAGAAACAAATAGCCACATATATAAATATTGGTTATGCAACTCACAAAAATTAATTTCCCCTTACTCATTGATGTAAAATATAGGATCTGTCTCTAAATTAAAATTAAAAAAAAATCAAATAATTAACACAAGTGTAATAAATAAGATGTAAAATTCCTCAAGTACCATTGATATCTTCTTCTTCTTGTTCAGATAGTTCCTCTTTGGAAGAATCCCTTTGATCCTTTCTTATGTTGTTTTCGATGCGCTTTTTAGATATCTCATGTTCTAACACCTATAAATTTTCATTTTTTTTTATAAATAATTGGAAATAGAAAAAAAAATATACAATGGAATAAAATAAACGCGCTCAATGAAAAATTCATGTAAATAGACATAAGTGTTGGTTAATTACCTCACAAAGGAGATCAATGGCGTTTTTATCTTTTTTATTATTAGCATTATCGACGTTATTGTCCATTAAGATACGATTAGGATTATTCGTCGGGCTATCTTCACTTCAAATTCACCTGAAAATCATACAAAACCAAATGAAAATAAATAATGAATAGTGTGAATGGGGAAATTTTTTTCAATTATTGTTATGCTTTGCTTATATCAAACTTAAATTAGATTTAGCTTATGTCTATACAACAATAAATCAAAATCTATAAATAAACTTAGAATGAATCAAATTTACTGCAAAAAGAAGTAGGCAAATATCTGTTAACCAAAATATATGTTTTTTTTACCCTTTTTCTGAGATGTGAGCACTTGCTATAAGTTATTGTAATTGAATATAATGAGATTGTTCATACATATCAATTCCCCACAATAAAAACATATTCAGTGTAATTCTACAAGAGCCTAAAAAAGGTAAATGTACGCAAATCTTACCCTTACCTAAATAAGATTGAAAGACTGTTTTCAATAAACTCTCGACTCAAAAAAAAAAAAATTGAAACAAGTTGCAAGAACCAAAAAAAGAGAAAATGGACAAGGAAAAGGAAAAATCAAGTATTTGTCAATCTTATTACTAGTCTTTTAAAATTAATTAGAGATAGTCCATAAATTCAGAATCAGGACACCTTGTTAATTTCGCTCTTTTCCTCTTACACAACAACATGGAGAGGATAATAAGCACGATTTTCTATGCAACGATTTCTTCTTCTCTTATGATTTATCAAGTTACGGGGGAGACCAAAAGAGTAGATTGGCTGATTTTTTCAGTCAAATATAATTGATAATTCCATTTTTGATTGAACCATCAATATGAAGATAAACAAAAAGGCAAAAAGAGGAAAAACATAATTAATAAAAAAAATATTTGGATAAAATCAAACTTATCATCACCCCAATCCTTTATTGTAAGAGTTTAAAAAATAAAAAATGAATTGAATAAAACGAAGGCAAATTAATACGGTCTCGGTTGTATTTATAAGTTTCCTTTTGACTATTAATCGATTCCCTTACAAAGTTGAATTAAATAAAGAAGTAAAATCGTGTCACCTATATGTGCAATTCGATGTTTCTTGAAAACTTGAAACTAAAATGAAGAAGTGAATCAATCAGTATCTCACGTTTTATATGTGCACTTCGATGTTTCTTGAAAACTTGAAACTAAAATGAAGAAGTGAATCAATCAGTATCTCACATTTTATATGTGCACTAATGGTTGTTGAGTTGTGCCCTGATAATTATTTTTGTTCTATTTTGAAAATACATTTATTATTTGTCAAATTAAGATGAGAAGAGCTTTTAAAGTGTAATGATATGGATAGACCAGATATTTAAATCAATTATTATAAAGACATTTCTTTTATTGTTGGGATAATACTGATATATTCTAACGCTTATTTAGAAAATTATTTAAAATTTATTATTTTTTGACATTTATATCTTATTTCAACATTTTATAGTATTTTTTTGTGGGTGTGTGTTTTAATTATAAGCAGAATATTTGACAATTTTATTGTTTATGATATTTTTTAAGATGATTGTTTTTCTAAAAATATAGTATTTAATTTATTTATTTTGCTAGTTCTTCACAATGCACTCTGCTAGACTCCTCTTTTTCAATTACTTGTATTATTTCATTTTGGTGATTAAAATTCATATAGTTGGTAGATTTTTTATAGGAAAAAATTTTATAATTTAGTAATATTTAATTCTTATTGTAATTTAATAAGTGTCTATAGTTTGTTGGTTATGTCAAAATGAATGTAAATAGTTTTCAAAAGTTAATCAGATGTGTATTTGAATAATCACATTCACTACCTAATTCAATAAATGTTTCTCAATCCTAAATTTTGATCAAATAAATTCAAATTGTTCTGTCAAATTTAATCAAATCTCACATCAATTCAATTCAATTCAATTTGCTATAAAATTGAAATAGGACACTAAATTGTGATTGAAATAGGAAATTAGCTATTTGGTTATGTGAGCAAACATAACCAAATATATGTTTTTTTTTAACCCCTTTGTTTGACATGTGAGTACTTGCGATAAATTATTGTAATTGAATGAAATTGTTCATACATATTAATACACAATAATAATAACATATTCAGGTAATTCTATAAGAGTATGAAAAAATATAAAATGTACGAAAAAATCTTATTCTTACCTTAATGAGGTTGAAAGACCATTTCCATAGATCCTCAACTCAAAAAAAAAAAATTGGCATAGATCGCGAAAAGAAAATACCAAATTTTAGTCAATCTTGTTACTAGTCTTTTAGAATTTATGAGAGATAGTCCATAAATTCAGATTCTGAACACTTTGCTAGTTGAACCATCAAATATAAAGATGAACAAAAAGGCAAAAAATAAAGAGGAAAACAAAATTAAATTATAAAAAATATTATTTAGATAAAATCAAACTTATCATCACCAGAGTCATTTATTGTGATAGTTTAAAAAGTAAAAATGAATTGAATAAAATGGAGGCAAATTTATATTGTCTAGGTTGTATTTATATGTCTCCTCTTGAGTCTTGACTATTGATCTATTCCCTTAAAAACTTACATTAAATGATGAAGCGAATCAACCAGTATCTCACGTTTTATATGTGGATCGATGATTGTTGAGTTGTACCCTAATAATTATTTTTGTTCTATTTTAAAAATATATTTATTATTTATCAAACTAAGATGAGAAGAATTTTTAAAGTGTAATGATATGGATAGACCAGACGTTTAAATAAATTATTATAAAGACATTTCTTTTATTGTTGGGATAATACTGATATATTCTAACACTAATTTAGAAAATTACTTAAAATTTATCATTTTTTAAAACATTTTGACATTTATATCTTATTTCAACATTTTGTAGTTTTTTTCCATGTGTGTGTTTTATAATTATAAGCAGAATATCTGACAATTTTATTTTTTTATGATATTTTTAAGATGATGCTTTTTCTACAAAAAAAAAATAGTATTTAATTTTTTTTTAGCTACTTCTTCACAATGCACTATGCTAGACTCCTCTTTTCAATTACTTGTATTATTTCATTTTGGTGATTAAAATTCATATCGTTGATAGATTTTTGTAGATAAAAAAATTATAACTTAGTAATATTTAATTCTTATGGTAATTAATTTAATAAGTGTCTATAATTTGTTGACTATGTCAAAATGAATGTAAATAGTTTTCAAAAGTTAATCAGACTTGTATCTGAATAATCAGATTCACTATCTAATTCAATAAATGTCTCTCATTCCTAAATTTTGACCAAATAAATTTAAAAGTTCTGTCAAATTTAGCCAAATCTCATATGTATTCAATTCCATGTGCTATAAAATTGAAATAGGACATTAAATTATGATTGAGGAAGTAATATTTTTCTTACGGATAATATTTATACTTATTTTACTTTAAAATTAAAGTTTTTGATTTTTTATTTTATGATATGTAAGCTTCCACATCCCCTCTATTTAACTTGTTTACATATCAAATTATCAAATGTATCACACACTTGAAATAATATTAAAATATATATGTATGCTCACACGCATATTACAGTTCATTTAAAACTACAAAGGATATTAAAACAAAATAGAAGCACAATCTTAAGTTGAATTGTGAAACCACTTTTCTGGGATAATGTAATGATCGAAGAACTTATGGAAAATGGATTAAATTAAATTAATAAATTTAAATATTAATTTCCCCAATAGATTTATATGTCTTCTCTTGATCGTTGAATTACTCCTTTAAACAATAACAAAAATAGGAGTTCTAGTGAAGAAATTCAAAAGATAGTAGGAGCAGAAAAGGTTACTAAATACTATTTGCATTGCAATAATAAATTAATATATCATAGTTATGATGTATAATTTTTCAATAAATGCAATTCAATTTTACTCTCCCCCTAATATGAATTTTTATTATGATAATAGTGGTATTTAATATACTATTTGAGAAAGTTATTACAATCAACTATTTATTTGTTTTAATCCTTTAGTACTTTAGGGCTGTTCAAAACCGAATCGTAACCATTAATTCAACCGCAAAATTAATTTATTGGCTAATTGGTAATAGATTATCGGATTAATGGTTGGATAACGGATAAAATTTTTATAATTAATGGTTTATTGGTGAGGGGACGGATTACTCAATTTTCTTATCGGGTAAACCGTTAACCCATTAAAAATTATTATAATTATATTTTTACCCCTAGATATACAAGTATCTTTTGTCAATCCAACATATAAAACTCCATTTATTATTCTATTCACTTATTAGTTTAGAAAATAACATGCCACTTCTTGTAACATCTAATCATAAAGTGTAGTCAGACTCCCTAAAATGTAAAGAAAATCTGAAATTAATTCTTAAACCAAAACATAAATTATTCTTGACAATACAAAGTACTGCATTACAAATGAAACAACCCAAATTTTCTTTAAATGTGTATTTGACTCTGAATAAGCTTGCAACTGAATAGATTTATAAGTAGATATGCTAGCAACTGAATAAACTTACACAAGCCGACAGTTTGTACAATAACTTTTTTTTCTTTTATAAATACTAAATTAGTTCAGTTCACTTGTACATTAATTTGAAGAGAATAACATCTCTCCTAACTTCTACTGAAGTGGTAATTAAGATTATTATCACAATATTTGCCATTTGCTTTACCATTTTAGCAATATACTAAAATTAATGTATGACTAAAAACTATTAGAATAGGTTAATCTTCATGGTATTTCATAACTCTCAAATTAGCAATTGCTTTAAAGTCATGTATATTTTGAAAGATGTGTATGTCTTAATTTACTCATAAAATAAAAAATGTGAAATTTACTCTTGAAATGATAAATTTGAATTTGTTGCCCTTGGATATTCGGGCAAAAGCTATCTATCTGAAATGCTTAATGTTGAAATTAGTCTTGATATCATGGATTTCTTATGTTGTAGAATAATTTAAAAGTTAGATGTAACTACATGAAAATGATCGCTCTTCTACAAACATGTTTTAATTGAATTTATTCAGAATACAAAATCTGAAATTCATACGTGAGTATAATTCTATAATTAAAATTATTTCTCAGTTCAAATTATGTGGTAACAAGATCTATTAATATACTGAAAATTTCTTTTAATACTTTCCATGCCTCGAATTTGTTTTTGTAGTATTGAAAGATGGCGTTCAGAACTAATTTCAAATATTTTTGTGACTCAAGAAAAGAAATTTTATGTTATTATTATATATGCCTCGATTTGCTATTAACGTAGAAATATCTTAAAAGAAATATTAAGTTATATATATATTCAGATAATTTTGTGAACAATGAAAACTTTTGATAAATACTATAAATATAAATTCATTCCTGGATGTGATAGTATTTATTAAAGTTTATCAACACAAATGTTTATTTGATTGTGATGATATCGTTGTTCATCTATAGAAAAGGAAGAATAATTAAAAGGAAATGTTCTAAATAATGTATTTTTACTCCTAACATAGTAAGACACTGAATTTTACTCATGAAGTAGTGGGATTCTTAAAATAACGCTAAAATAGTATGACTTTGAAATTTCTCCTCAAAGCACAAGAATTCGTAAGATATCTTTATTGCTTGAACAAAATAATAATAACGGCGAACAATATAAATTTTAATCGTTTAGAGCTTAATTTGATATTTTGCATAATTATTGAAATTTTGATTTTGGATCTGTCAAAATACATAATTAGCTCTCCATACATTTTTTCGATTTTGTGTCTATCAAGATACAAAATATATCCAATGAAGATGCATTTTTTTCTTTAAAAAAATACATAATTAATTAGATTCCGATATATTTTTTATGATTTTGAGTGTGTCGAGATATGTAATTACCTCTCGATACATCCAACGAAAATACATAATTAGCATAAATTTTTATAATTACTTTTTAAGGATAGAGATTTATTTAAATATAATAAATTAAGATGTATATTTATATTATTTTTCCGAAATAATATAAGTTTGAAATCTTCTGCTCAAGCAGAAGAATTTGCAAGAATCTTTAGTCATGTCATTTTATGCTTGAACAAAATAATAATAACCTATTAATGAATGCCCATTTTAAAGTTTCATTCTCGAAGTTAATGAAATAGAAACTACCTACTACTTTGGGAGAAATAGAATAACAACTGATATACATGTTATTTTTGTGGTATAAAAGTCATTGCAACACACTGTATGTGTATGTAGAAACGTCATGGATGCTTTAATCAAAATATTATTTTACGGCAAAAAGAAAAAGAAAAAAGAAAGCAGAGTGAATGATTTCTACTATAACCACACTGACATATTATGCTTAATTGTTTTTTGGTAGAGAGACACGTGCTACAATTTCCAATTATATTTAGCTTCAATTGCTGAAAATTTGTTATTGCAACGGAACTTTTGAGACAATCTTAGGCTTCATTTACCTTTTTTTTAGATGTCTCAATGTTAATGCACGTTTAAATGATTAAAATGTTGTCTCTAGATCTGAAAAATTAAATGATTAAAATTATTTATTTTTCAACATCTGAATGTATACGAAAAATTTATTTATACATATAATAAAATAAAACTACAATTCAAATAAAAAACTAATTATATATCAGAGAAATATGTAATTTGATACGACAAAATTATTATTTCACTGAAAAAAAAATATTTATGTTCGTGAGTGACAGTGAAGATGGTTTATAATGATGGTTGTAGTGATAATGATTGATGTTAGTGATTAGTAATATTAGTGGTAATGTGATGGTTGGTATTGTAGTGACTGTTATGATGGTAGCAGTTGATAATGGTGGTGGTGGTTGTGATGTAACGTTGCTTGATGTTATTAGTCAGAGGTGTTGAGTGTGATGGTTGAAAAATGAATAAATGATGGTTGACGATGTGTTGGTGCTAGTTGGAGATATTGTTTGTTGTGGCGATGGAGATGATTATTAGTAGAGATAAATTGAAGCAATGATAGTAATTGAAGTGATGGTAGATGTGGAGTTACTAGTGACAATGGTGATGGCCGTCGAAGAATGTGTGGAAGTTGTGATGTATTAATGGTAATTAACAGTGATGTTAGTTGTGATAGATGAGGTCATAATAAAAATTGACCGGTAGTGATTGATGATGGTGGTGGTGTTGATGGCTGTGGTGACATTAAATATAATTGAAATAATAGAGGTATTAGGTGTGATAACGATTGACAATAGTAGTTGGTAGCGATATTTATTGTTGGTGGTGATTGACAATGATGACGGTGGCAGAGGTGGCGACTTGATAATATTATCCAATAGCAGAATACTACTTCAGACCTACTAAGACTTAGAGCTAAAATCTTAATAAAAATAAATACTGAAACAAATGAACCCTTAATAAGATTAACAATTTCATTATTTTGTCAAATATCTGGCCTGAAATCTGAACACACTTTCGAAGAAAAAAATTCAACTACTACTAGAACTATTTATTTTCTTCTAAAAAGCTTGTAAACAGACAACCCCAACAGTTGAATTAGGGATTAAAGTTAAGTGTCAAACATAAGGTATCTTAAATTTCAAATTTTCGAGCATCCAAAATTGTTACATCTCAATTGAAATCCAAATTTTTGAAAGATAATTTCAATCTAACAATAACAGGATCATATAACATTTCATTACGAATAGCAATTGAAAGAGAAGAAAAGATGAAAAGAAATAGCAGATATTTTCAAAATTTAAAACTCGAAACACCAGTATTTTGCAACAGACATAAGTTGTTCATCAAGCAAACGAAACTCTGTTGAGCTACATCATTTTGAAAAAAAGGACAGCACGAAACAAAGATAAACGATAACATCTCTCGCAACTTAAAAGAGTGAAGTTCCCTTGCCCTTCTTATCTCCACCAATTTCGAAGTGCTTGCACCTCTGCAAGGTTAGTAGTAACAACATTGGATCTCAGTATTGGCAAAAAAATTATGAAAAGAAAGATTGAGAGCCACAAAACGAACCTTGATTGGGTGTTGGGACACATGTTTGCAACCCTGGCATTGCAGCCTTAGCACAATCTTCTTGGTGGTCTTGGCCTAGAGTATAGGAAGAACGTTGATTTATGAAATGAATAACGAGGGGGGCAGAGTTAGTTTTGAAAGTGTAAATGTGTAATCTCTTCTACCTTCTTGTGGAAGACGGGTTTTGTCTGCCCACCATAACCAGACTGCTTGCGGTCATAACGACGCTTCCCTTGAGCTGCAAGGCTATCTTTTCCTTTCTTGTACTGTGTAACTTTGTGCAACGTGTGCTTTTTGCATTCCTTTGACTTGCAGTATGTCTTCTTAGTTTTTGGAACGTTCACCTGCAAGGTCAAGTTCAAAGAAATTTAATCTCGTAACCCACACAACATCAGTTAACAACTTATAACACTGGTACCCATGTGGAAATCTTATTGTAACTACTTCATATGCATATCACAGGCCAAACACACAAATACTATAACAGAAAAACATATGAGGATCCAGGAACTAGGAACTGTGATCTAGAGTATGCAGATGTAGGCTGAATTCTGACGTTGATTGCATTCATTGTTACGAGATATTGAATCGAGATACTTTTGACAGCCTTACTAGTAGAGAGCCGCTTAATTAGGAAGAAAAATAGAGACCCTGCCTTGCACTTCTTCTAAATGATATGACCTTTATCACAATTCTTTCTGGGATGCACTAGAAGATGCAACATGTTACAAAAGTTGGCCGTAAGGAACCAATGCATCACAAAACCAAATCACGTCATTTACAGTTAAACCAGCATAACAAATTTATAAACATCTAGCACTTTATCACAACTAAGAACTGAGTTACTGAAAAAAAATCAATCAACTGAGAAGGTGTGTGACATATCAGTCCGTGAAATTCCAGGCTAAACAGCAAGGATATCAGACACGTGAGAACTTTTACGTACGAGGCAAATGCACAAGTTTACGTATGAGGCAAATGCTCTGAGACTTTTGTGTTAACAAATAAAACAACGCACTAGTTACATCAAATCTCACAGTGAGAATCTGAATGCTCGTCCACGACTCCGACGAGAAATTTCAAATCACATTATGGAAGGAAGAACATGCAAACCAAAAATCACGTATTCAATGAGATTAATCTTCCTCCATATAAATGTACCACTGCAAGGCCCTGTACACTATCATAGTTCTATGCTAACAAGTCCTTTGCAAAAGCTTTACTGTTGCAGATTCTACCTAGAGCAGCTCTAACTCTTTATTTCCGTACATAGTCCATGCTATTTAGCTTTAATCCCAATCAGTATGCAACCCTGGACATTTCTTCATTCTGGATTTATCAAGACTAGACCATCAACGCATACAAGGAATGATTAGGCCCAAAGTGAACTCGTGCATTAGCTTTACTTTCTTTCTTCAGAGCATATTTGGAAAACCACCTAGGGATTGGATTAGTGTAACTGGGTGCAATTACATAATGTGACATGTTTATCTGGCCAAGTAATTACGTGGACAGAATGAAATTGAGTGTAATTGATGGAGTGCAATACTCTTCAATTCTCAAAAGGGAGGTCAGAATTGGTGATAATTACGCTCAAACTAAATTACCTTTTCTTATTCCCTTATATTTTTCTTTTGTTAAACATTGTACTATTTCTTTCTACACAACATCTCTTATTTTCATCTTCCAACCTTCCAACGATATTATTTATGGTGTGCTTCCATCTAAATCTAGCAACTTTCGATTCTCCTTTTATAAGAGTGGAGGAGAGGTGAGAATCGGTGTTAATTACACTCAAACTAAGGTAAGTTTTCCAATTCCTTTCATTTTTCTTTTGTCAAACATATTACTATTTCATTCTACACAATTCCTCGAATTCTCATCTTCCAACAATGTTGTTTATGGTGTACTTCCATATAAATTTGCAACTTTCATTCTTTTTCATAAGAGTGGTTTCCGAGCCAAATTGTGCTAGCAGGTACTAATTCCCCAAATATCTGAAACCTCGCACCAGCAACGGTTACGTGGTAACTCTATCCACCCAAGGATAAAGCTAATAAAAGGAAATCACCAAATGTTTGAACCTTAGACCTCACGGCGCTCAACCTACTTCATTGACCACTAGACATTGACCACTAGATGCTCTCATATATTTTTTTGGATGACCGTGGTGTCCAGGAAAGCTTTCACATACCTCGACTAACTACTTCATTGACCATTAAACGCTCTCATATATTTTTTTGATGACCGTGGTGTCCGGGAAAGCTTCCGCATACCTCGACTAACTACTTCATTGAACATTAGACGCTCTCATATATTTTTTTGGATGACCGTGGTGTCCGGGGAAGCTTTCACATACCTCGACTAACTACTTCATTGACCATTAGACGCTCACATATAATTTTTTTTGGATGACCGTGGTGTCCGGGAAAGCTTTCGCACAACTCGACTAACTACTTCATTGACCATTAGATGCTCTCATATATTTTTTTTGGATGACAGTGGTGTGCGGGGAAGCTTTCGCATACCTGCACTGACTACTTCATTGACCATTAGACGCTCTCATATTTTTTTTTGAACGACCGTGGTGTCCGAGGAAGCTTTCGCATACCTCAACTAATTTCACAGGTATCAATGTAACTCTGTCCACCAAAGCTAGAACAGATGGTGATAATCACCTAGCATTTTGTCTCCACTGGGATTTGAACCTGCGACCTCACAGTTCTTAATCCACTTTATTGACCACTCTGCCACACTCTCTCTATAGCAACTTCTCATAATTTGTTTCTTACTTTTTTGAAAAATTTTCCTTGTATTCTTAGTAGCTATATTAATAAATTCCAACTCTAAACTTAGTAGGAATTGTCTACACAGACCATCCAAATTTAACGTTACATTCCGCTCTATCACGATGCCGAATATGTCACATCGTAACCAATGAAGCATTCTAATAACCAACTACTTGTAAAGAATGAAAGCATATATAATATATATATTATCAACTAACTGCAAATACAATTAACAGTCTGACCACTTAAATCAGCACACTAACAATGAGCATGATTTAGATATAACATGAATTTATGAACTAATTTTTCATATATGTATATATGTGTATATATGTGTATATATATGTATATATATGTATATAAGCGAGGCTAAAATTCATTCTCTCTTTTCTTTTGGGAGTGCCTGAAGAAGGCTTGTTATCGACGAAGAAGATCTTTATACTGTTCATCCTAAGAAAAGAAGTTTTCTAATTCCACGCCTTATGACGAAAGGGGAGACGACTCTTTCTTGAACTATATCATAAACAGATCTTCCCCTCCACACCAATCACGAGTTTTTCTCTATTCCTCTCGTATATCGTCCTCCGAAATGGTCACACCGAGTTTATCCAGTAGTATCCTGTACTGTTGTGCCACTGATCTTTGTTCTGATGATGATAAACCATCATCAATTTGTATAGTATATATACCCCCGAACCCTCTTTTCGTACCATTTTATTATCAACTAATCGTAAATACAGTTAACAGTTTGAATAGTTAATCAGAACATCAACAATGAGCATAATTAGGAAAAATAACAATTTATGAACTAATTTTTCATATATATTTTTTCAAAATTAAAGCAGAAGAAATGGAAAAAGCAAGGAGAATGAAGGGAGTTACCATTGTTGTTGGGGTAGGAAGGAGCTGAAGGGAAAATAGCTTAAGCTTTAATGGCGTCTAGAAACCCTAGAAAAATGATGGAAGATGAAAAAAGACTCTTTATATATCTAGGGTTTAAACATTGTATTAATATTATGGGCTCCAATTTGTAACCAGCCCATGGTATCTTTTGGCTTTTAATTAGAAAAAATTACATAAACTAGCAACCTTAAGATTAAATCTATCAAATTAAATGTTTCTTGATTTAAGGAATCATTTTTTATCATATTAAAATTAAACCGATTGGAGATATATTAGGAACACGATCTATTTTTTGTAATTTTTAAAGGGTTGCTATAAAACTTACAATTAAGGCTCTATAGTTGCTATTTCTGAAATTTTCTCTTTTAATTATGGGTTACATTGAGTCCTAACAACCTATTTAAAAGTGAAAATTATGTTATTAGATTGTTTATTGCAAGTTATAGCAATACTTTTACATAATTATTGAATTAAAGATTTAATTGCAAGTTATAGCAATTCTTTAGAAATAATATTTTTTTAAAAAATAAGTTTTTGTTATTATCTCCTATTTTTTAGTCTTTAATATTCTATCTCTCCTCATTAACTCTATTGATAATTATGTTAAGAATAAATTTTGGTTTCAATAGTTATCTTTATTTATATTTTTATTTTATTTTATTAGTAAAGTAACAAAATTTGTTCTTAAATTAAGAAGTAAAATTTGGTAAAATATTTCTACATTGATACACATTATTTCTTCAATTCTTCTTTCATTATTCATAAATTTCATCTTTTTATCACAACAATGACTTTCAATAAATAATAATAAAATAAAGCTATTTTAAAAAAAAAAACAATCTTTTGTGATTTTTTTTTAAATATGGCACATACTTTGAGAACTAACTTTGTCAAATAAAGTATTTCATAGGAAAAATGAAAAACGGGAAAGTACAACATTGTAAAAAAATGTAACACTTTATCAATTAAAATTCCGACCCAGTTAATGAATTTAGTTTTATTATATGTGAAAATTATATTTATATGTATTTTTAGATTGTTTATTGCAAGTTGTAACTATATTTTTGTATAACTATTGAACTATACTTATTGCAGAAAGCAAAATTAATATAGTGAATCAACACCAATATCAATCATGGCTAATACAGATTATCTTTTTATTGCAACAAAAAGTTATTTGATACCAAACAATTATCGGTTAGTTTATTTTCAATATGTACAGTGATAAATTTTCATTAAATATCCATTACATATATTAAAAAGGTTATGTAATATACAACACCATTTTTTCGTATCAATTGTCACATTCATAAACTCATTTCATACAAATGTGACATATACGAAAATTCATCGGTACCAATTTTAATGTCAACTCCATACATTGAGTTCCCCTAAAAAAAAAATTCCTTAAGTATGACAAGAGTATAAAATGACTTTAATAAAATTTATTAAAATAATTTGTGGATATCATATTATGTACCATTTTCATACACTAGAAACAGTTATAAGATATATCATTTATATAGAATCTTATATACCAATTTCATAAATTGAGACCCCAAAAATAAAAAATCATTTAAAATATGATTTTGTTATATATAAATTGATTTTAGCTTGATTGTATAAAATAATACATGAATAATAGGTTGTATACAATTTACAAATTAAAAATAAATTATTAACATATACTATTTACTATCACCAATTCTATTGTGAATTCAAAATTCATGAATTAGAAATTAAAATAGAGATTGAGTAAGAATAAACTATATATATAAAAAAAAGTATTTGTTTTTCTTTTTAAAAAGTAAATATAAATATAATTTAAGAAATAGAAAAAAGCATGCACATTAATAGGTTCCATAATTTTAGCCTACATGATAACTAACTTCTATTAAAATGGAAGTTTTTTTAATTAGCATATAAAAAGATGTTTATTCTTAATTCTATTTGTTTTAAATTTTTTATTATTATTTCTTTTTAAAATAACTTGTTATTAGTTGCAATCTAAGAACTTGCTATGACTTGCAATTTATAATCTAAGGAGGTATATTTAGATTTTTTTCCCTATTTAAAAAGGGCAAAATTCAGAAATAGCATACTCATTCCCTTAATTATGAGTTTCATAGCAACTGTTTCATAATTACATAATATAGCAAGTTGTATTTTGTATTTTTGCAAACTGTTGCTACAAAAATACAAACACATATGATTTTTACTCCCTTATGATCCATATGTATTTTGTATTTTTGCAAATTGTTGCTACAAAAATATAAATACATACAAATACATATGCTACAAAATGTAATTTGATAAAAGTGTTGCTATTTTATGTAATTCAATACTTAAGTATGCTACTTTATGTGTTTTTTTTATTTAATAAAAACGTATAAATAACATAAATACCAATCATTTTGGAAGTAATTACATTCTCTCCCACTTTCTTAATTACTTTACTCTCTCTCCCTATTAATATACATAACATAACTGATATATACATAACATTCTATGTATATGTTGGGATTTTTGTAATATGTTTAGGGAGTTGGGATTTTTTGTAATATTGGAAACATAAGTTGTGTATTTGTGTAATTTTAGTTTAAATTGTGGAAAAACTGACATAAATATACACCTTAACTTATCATATTTACCTAAATTTTCACCCTTACAAAGTAATTATAAAGATTTCAACTAATTATGTATCTTTGTCATATGCACGAGGGAACTAATTATGTATTTCGACAGACTCAAAATTTTTAAAAATATATCGGGAGCTAATTATGCATCTTTACAAAAAATAAAATGTATCTTTGTTTGATATATTATGTATTTCGACAGACTTAAAATTGAAAAAAAAATGTATTGAGAGCTATTATATATGTTTACAAAAAAAAAAAGAAAAGAATATATATTCGTTGGACGTGGGAACGAATTATGTATCTTGATATAACCAAAATTAATATTTTCAATAATTATGCAAAATATAAAAAAAAATTGTAATTAACCTCCAAATTGTTGAGATTTATGTTGTTTGCTCATAAACTAAAACCATTTTTTTTAATTTATTTAGGATCATTTGGTTATCGGTCACGCAATGAATCATTCATATATTAAAATTGACATAATTAATGTTATGTCAATTAATGTTGACAAAATGACCTTCTGAATCTTTATACTATGTCGGTTTTGTAAGTTGAAAACTTCTACTTATATGTTTGTCATCTGGACCCCTGAACCCACTAAAAAGCAATATTTTAAAACCTTTTGGGGTGAGTGTAACACTCTCTCCACATCATCTGCCACGTCATCTGCCACATCATTTTAAAAAAATAAAAAAATAATTTTTTTTAAAAAGTATTACATTAAATTTCAAGTCATTTTTAAAATGCTAAATAATAAATTAAATATTAAAATTAATTTAATTAAATAATAAAAAATTTATCATTGTAGAAAATTTTGTATAATCATATTTTTATTTTTGCTCACAAATTAAACATCAAATTCATTCCAAATAATTAAAATTCTTCTCCAACTAATTTAAATTTTTAACTATAAATTCATATATACAAACATAATAAATTTTTGATTTTTAAATTTGAATATCTTTAAAAAATTCACAAAAAGTTTAATTTTTTTCAAGCGAAATTCACTAATTTTTTTCAATATTCACTATCACTCACTTTCCATTCAAATTTAAATTTTAACCCCCCCCCCCCCCCCCCCCCCCCCCAAAAAAAAAAAAAGATTTCAAATTTAAATTTTTATTCAAAAAAAAATGAAAAGAATTGAATTGAGGAAAAATTAAAATAAAAAATAAAAAGTGAAGGTGGTGGGGGGGGGGGGGGAGGGGGCTGGAAGAGTGTTGGGGTGGGGGCTGGGGATAGGGTGGGGATGGGGCTGGGAGGGGTGTGGAGGGTGGGGTTGGGGTTGGGGGTGGGGAGGGGCTGGAAGGGGCAGGGATGGGGCTGGGTAGGGTGTGGGGAGGGCTGGGGTGGGGGTGGGGAAGGGCTGGACAGGTGTTGGGGTAGGGGGCTGGGTGGGGTGTGGGTGTGGGGATGATTTTTTTTTTTTAATTTTTAAAAATATTTTTAAATTATTTTAAAAATTTTAAATTATTTTTATATTTTAAAAAATATTTTTAAATTTAAAAAGATGGAGGAAAAAAAAGGACCCTTTTAAAAAAAAAAAAATTTAATATTTTTTAAAATTATTTTAATGTAAAATTGGCCAAAAATTGACCTCCACTCGCACCTCCAGGCGAGTGGCTACACTCTCTTTGTCCTAGTCATCATTTCAATACCACATAGGCAAGGTCAACGGTCAAAGGGTGCAAAATATTGCTTTTTAATGGGTTCAAGGGTTCAGATGACAAACATGTAGGTAGAAGTGTCTAACTTACAAAACCGACATAATACAGGGGTCCAGAAGGTCATTTTGCCATTAATGTTTGGTAGTATTTCAATTGTTATGTTTGGGTAGTTTTAGAATAACATGTAAAGTTTTGGAGGTCACAGGTTTAAGCCGTTTAAAACAGTTTCTTGAGAAAATGTAAGGTGAGACTGCATACAATAGACCCTTATGATTTAATTTTTCCCAAACCTCGCGCAAAGCGGAAGCTTTAGTATATTAGGCAAGTCTATCACCATGTTTGGTAGCATTTTAGTTGCAGTTGTATAGAATTCAGCATATCAAGTATTTTTTGGTTAATAATTTGTAGGTCCACGTTACTAATTTATGTAGTATCATTTATGCAAAGTAGAAGATGAAATACTTAATTGTGCATAAATTAGACATTTAAATAATCTTTTCTAGGCTACTATTTAAATTTTGTCGAGCGTAACGTTCAGTGGGATACTATCATACTGGCCATATTTTCTTGTTGGACCAGAAAGATATAAGTAGTTTACTACTCCCTCCGTTCATTTTATATGACATCTTTTGACTTGACACACTATTTAAAGAAAAAAAATACTGTCTCTATTTCAAAATAGTTGACTTTTGTTGACTTGACATTTTCCTTATATAAAAAAAAACTAATTGTGAAAACCAATTTGCTAATAAAACTAATTTTGAAGACTAAAAAGGACAAGGGTAGTCCGAGGCACTAAAGCTCCCATTATGTACAGGGTCCAAGGAAGGACCCCACCACAAGCGTGTACTGTACACAGTCTTACCTTGTAATTCTGCCGGAGACTGTTTCCAAAGCTTGAACCTGTGACCTCCTGATTACATAGCATCAACTTACCAGTCTATAAGCATGGTGGCAGAAGTACATTGATATACATTGAATGGATCAAAACCATGTGAATCAAGATATGCAGAATGTAATATATTAATAATCAATGATCTCTCAATTACACATAAATTGACCTATATATGCAATTAACATATGTAGGATTTAAAAGGTCCATGTAGCAACAAAAAACTTCTACTGCACAGTTATCTTTGATGTGCTGCTACAAATTTTCAAATCTATGAATAAACTTAATCTTTTGCTAATGGTAGACATGAACCAAAATTTTGCAGAACAAAAAAGGAATGGAAGAAAAAAGATAAAATACTAGCAATAAGCAAAGCATTTAGCGTATTACTTCTATAGCTAGTTTTCAGTTTCTCTGTGTTAAAGAGGAGAACTAACAAGATATGCAGAAAGAATTACTAATCAACAGCAGTCTTGCTGCTTTTTCGAGATGGTTTTTGAAGGCTATCAAAGATCGGTTTGGTAATTGCAGCAGTAGAAATTGCCTGAAAATCTGGCTTCAAATTCCACTTTGTTGTTGTCCATAGGGAAGATAATGTGCCAGTGTCTGATTCCTGCTGCAAACTCGATGTGCTTGATGACTTCCTGACACTTGCACTGTCGTTCAGAACAGAATCGTTCAACGGCATAGGGATAGGATTTATTGAACTTGCTTCAGCATCTGGTCCAGAGAGAGTTCGACTGGCTGACTTAGGTCGCAAAGCCAAACCTTTGCCAGCAGCAGCAGAAAATGCGCGGCCACTGGTGTTATCTTGTTTCAACAGCACTTCTGGGGTGCGGGAATTGAAATCAGCCTCAGATTTTTGTCGTCTTCTTGCCAATTTCTCGAACATTTTATCAGAGCCATTTTCTGTGCTACTTACTCCGTTCTCTGACATATCATGAGCTACACTTTTACATTTCCTATGAAGACCGAGTGGTTGACTAGGATGAGTAATTGCCTTGACAAATGGTCCATCTTCTAAATAATGTGATACTCCTTTCCGATAAACAGCCATTTCAAAACCTTCAGATGCAACGTTTTGATCTACCGGTTTAGGACCCGGATAGCCTAGTAAACAGTTCATGGCTGGTGAAACTCTTGGCTGGGGGGAAGACTTCAACTTCAGGGATCGAAATGAACCTAAGAAATCAGGGTATCGATTGATTGGAGGGGTCTGCTCAGAGCTGCTTGGTCTGTCAAGACACGAATCACAGTTACCACATCGCTTCAGTGTTTGTAAGAAAAAAGATAAAAGCACCAAAGGACTACATCTAAGCACAAGTTCTCAAGCTTAGAACATCAAATATGGTACTCAAGAAGACAACGACACGGAGCTGACTGAGATAAAATAGTCTCATAGTTGTAGATACTACTCAACATGGATGTTATATCAACCTAAAAGAATTAAGAAATCTTCACATAAATTAGAAGATTGTAGAAATGCCGTTCTGCAGAAACTAGTGATTGAGAAATAATATGAATGTCCTCTTAACTTCTCTAATCCATACTAGTACAAACTTTACCAAACTTCTTAAAAAATCGTTTTGCACTTGAGAGCGATGTTTTTCTCCTTCAGAAGCTGAGGGCATTTTGCTAGAGTATGAGCTTTTTGAAGTCATAAGATAGGAAATAGTTCAATAAGTTAGTCCCAGTTAAACTTTAAAGCGCCCATATGCAAATCGAGTACACGCTGGACCTAACAATCTTACAGGTAGTAGTTCACTCAGTGCTATCCATATGCATATAAGCCAATGCGAGATCCACTAATTATTAGTCACTCCATTCCACTTTATGTGACATGACACAGAGTTAGGGCGGTCAAATTACCTAATTTTCTGTGGGAATTCTGACATAGAATCTTCAAGATTTTTTAAATAATTACACATTTCTAAACTATATGAAAAGTACAATAAGTCGCGATAGTTATTTTTAAAAGTATTTGAAAACACCGTGGTTAAAGAAAAACTCATTTGACTCTCCAAATAGTATTGTGCCCCATAAAGTGGATCAGAGGGAGTAATGTTATCCACAAACCAGATTACATAAACACAATAACATAGAACCACAAGCTGATATGACTTGTTTCATGTAGTGAAAGATGAATACAATAGACATGAACATCCGACTAACGAATAAGGAGTGGAATATGGTTTGCTAGGCGAAATATCTAATCGATGATGTAAAAATCACCATGAGTACCAACGCTTAACGCAGCTCAATTTGTAAACAAAAAGAAGGAATGAAAGCTGAAGAAGAAAAAGCTCAAGCAGCATGTAAATTTTGTGAAGGCATCTCAAGGTAACTGTGGTCAAATCGCCACACCATAAAGGGCAGCCCAGTGCACTAAAGCTCCCGCTATGCGCGGCGGTCGGTGAAGGGCCGGACAAAAAGGTCTATTTTATACAGCCTTACCCAGCAGTTCTGCAAGAGGCCGTTTCCACGGCTTGAACCCATGACCTCCTGGTCAAATGGCAACAACTTCACCAATTTCTCCAAGGGTTCCCGCACCATATTATATCAAAAAGGTAGTTATGCAACTGAGAGCTACATGTCCCCATACAATGAGCACAACTTTCTGATGGAGTTGAATGCAGCTCTGGACAATGCACAATATAGAATCATGTACGGCTTTCATGTACATAAGAATACCAAAGGAAACAAGTAGAACAAATTTTGTGATAGACAGATAGGTAGTGAGCCGGTTACGTGCAAACAAGCAATTAAAATATATCTAAACATAAGATGAAAAGAAAAAAGATCAGAAACTTTATTCTCAGACTAGTACAAGTAGTTCATTAAGATAAAGGTTTTATCATCAGTACTACAGGAAATGTTGGGAAAGAGAGGCTGGTATGAGATTCTAAAGAAAAGTTAAAGAGTACCCTTGGGTGTCTCGACCATTTGAGACTATGGGTGATGGTGGATGCCTCCCAGGTAATGGTATTTGAAGCGTCTTTCGAGCAAACATTTGGAGATCCGAAACCAGCCCATTCAACCTCTTAATATCAGCTACCTGTCACATTAGACGAGTGTACACCATGTTAAAGCCATCATCTATTTGGAGGAAGCGATTGTAGGTGCAATATGAAAGAAAATGTGAGTAGATACTGGTGCACTTTGTTTTGCAATCAAAATAAAGCAAACTAAAGTTCACAATTACATCAACTGCTTGCTTAGCATGTCACCTAACAAAATAAATGAGAAATCCTAGAATCAGCACACTATTTATCCTCATATTTGTTTCATAATGTTCATAAAATCAGATGGCATTCTCAGAAAACTTGAAAGCGCGTCAAAAAAAAAAAAGTAGTACCGATGATAGCCGAAGAAGAACTTGTAAGTGTATGAAAAAGTTGTTAATATAATAGCCAAAAGGATAAGCTTTAGCCTTTAAGAAAAATGGCTGGCTAACCATAGCTCAGAATCCAGTGTACTGACAGCAGAGTTGAGAGTACATTCCAAAACGAGCTCTGCCACTACATATCTACAACCACTAGTTAGGCTTGTGACCAGCAAAAACTACTACAGCTGCAATGTTTACGCCCTTCTTCATTCCATCAGTTAGGGGCTCATGTACAACCAAGTAAAGCACACATCTACAATCACTGAAGCATCCGCGAGAACTTTGATGCTGGTGTTGGCCTATCACCTGTAAAAACTACTAGAGCCTGCTGGCTCATCCTCCTTCCATCAGTTAAGGGCTCAAAGACGAGAGTTACAGCAAACCACCTCTTACACCTATTCCTCTTCTTTTGGCCTCATTACTGGAAAATAAACACACAACTCTTTAACATTTTGTGCCTCCCTTGTCAATTTTCACTATCACATCGTTCACAAGAGCTTTTTTATTTTTTTGAATATGGTAAAGCTCATCCGCACCAAACATCCTTATGAGGAGCTAGACAACAACTTTTCTCTTTTATAGAGTCGAACACACAACCTCCATTTCACTAAGCATTGAAAGCATGAACTCAGAATGTGATGAATATTTTCACTAATTTGCTATATCTTGTCAGCGTCCAAAAGTCTCTTTTTTATACATATATTTAATTTACTGAAAATGGTATTTTTTGTTACTTGAGCTAGAGCCTTCGGAAACAGCCTCTCTACCTCATGAGGTAGTGACAAAGTCTGTACCCTCTACTCTCCCCATACTCCACCTATGTGATTACACTGGGTTTGTCGTTAGAATGAAAACTAGGGTGTCTCAACTAATCAACCAGGCAGCCTGTTATAGCCCACACAAATAGAGATACAAGGGAAAATCCTATGAACAAGGCATCAATTTGTTAAAAAAAAAAATCCCAATTCCTCCATTATTTCCATGATCAAACAAGAGTTCAAAAATAGAACACATGAAACATTCCATAAATACATACTCCTTCCGTTTCAATTTGTTGTTTTACTTTTATTTTTAGACTGTTTCAAAAAGAATGTCTCTTTACTTTTCCGGCAATTCTTCAATTTCAAATTTCAACTTTCCACCTGATGATTAAAGGATATTTTGACACTTTTTTTTTTAATAATCGTGGAATCCCAGCAAACTTTCGCGTACCTAGACTTAATCCATGGGATATATGCCACCTCCCACCAACAAATAGAAAAAGGCAGCCCAGCCACCTCCCACCAGCAACAGATAAAAAGGGCAGCCCGATGCACTAAAGCCCCCACTATGCACAACGTCGGGGAAGGACTCCACCATAAGGGTGTATTATACGCATTCTTACCTTGCATTTCTTTCAGGTTTGAACTTGTGACCCCCGGTCATATGGCAGCAACTTCACCAATTACTCTAAGGCTCCCCACCAGTAACAGATATCATCTTTAATTCAAGATGACAAGATTCAAAATTCTACTTTCCTAAACTACACACCAAGTCAAAAACACACAAACAAATTGAATCTAAGGGAGTATAATATAATATGACAATAACTAAGCCTCAATCCCAAGCAAGTCGACGTCCACTGTATGAATGCTCATTACTCCATTTTAACTACAACAACAACATACCAGTGTATTCCCACAAAGTCCATTTTAACTACAACATACCAATAAAAATACATAAAACTTAAAAAAAAATTATTTTTATTTTTATTATGCACACATTTTAATATTTACCAAAAAACCAAAAAAAAAAATTTACCTCAACACCATATCTGATTGCTACACCAGGAAGCGTATCAAATTTTGTAACTTGGTGTTGTATATAATTCGATCCTCCTCCTCCTCCGCCGCTGTCACTGCCACCGACAGTATGCGGCGGAGATGATGATGACGCCATCATGTCGTCAGCAATTTCCGGTATATTACAGGAGAAAAAAATCCCCGCCAAATATATATATATATATAAGCAAAATAGAGAAAATAAAAAGAGAAATAACCAAACCCAATTTCAATCAACAACTAACAATGTACAAAAATTAAAATTATTAATAAAAATCGAATCTTTAAGAAGAAGAAAATAATAATAAGCTAACCCAATTTCAATCTACATATTTTGATGAATTAACAAGCTACAAAAATCAAAATTATCAATAAAAATTGAATCTCTAAGGGGGGAAAAAAACAAAAAAGAATTAAAAGAAGTTTCAGTTACACATTTTGATTAATTCTTGAAAAAAAAGGATCTTTAAGAATGAATTTAAAAATGAAAAGTGGGGTGATTATGAAAGATTAAAAAGGTAATAAAAAGGAAAAAAAGGAGCTTAGATCTGGCGATCATGTAGTTTTTCTGTAATTAATTACTTGTTTATTTTAATGTTGTTAATTTAGTTCCTGTTTTCTGGGGAGAAGAAAAATGTGAGAGAAAGTGAAATGAATGAAATATTATGGTTATGGTTGAAAGGTAAATTTGCAGAATCTATTGTCTGCCTTTTTATAGCTTTCCTTTAACCAAATAAATAAATAATAGTAATAATAATAATAATAATAGAAAAGAACAAAAATAGCACTAAATTATCTAAAATGGGTCAAACTATCTTTCCGTAGTTTTTTTTCACAAAAATACTCGTTGATAAATTTTTTGGCTAAAAAATACTCTCTCGTTAAAGTTTTGACACTTTTTTTTTCTAACAAAATGGCACCAAACATATCACATAGCAAAAAATATAGGGAAAAAGACACCACATAGCTTTTTAAAAAAGTAATGGACAATAATGACCTACGTTTCTCATTTTGGACAAAAGTAACACTTTGACTGTTTTTAATACCATTTATTAGCCCTTTGTTTTAATAAGTCACACGCGCCCTCTATTTTAATAAACTACACGCTAAAGAATAAAAAAAATCACACGCGCCCTTTGCAGTTGCTCTTTTCCCGAAAAAAAGAAAAAACTTGTATCTACAGTTCATGCTAGCAGTTGTCTTTTTTCCCAAAAAAGGGTAACAACTGGTACCTACAATCCCCTTACCTTTTTCTACTGTTCTTTGCGATTAGATTTTCTGAAGTTTGTTGTGCTGAAAATGAAGAAAAAAGTTAATACTGATACGAAATTAACTGGTAAAAGTATAAGATATGATCCTAATTTCGTTGCTCCAGATGATGATTTTGAAAATTTAACAAATCCTGAAGTTCGATTGAAGGATTTGAAGAATGTTCATGCTAGTCCTAGTCGAATTACTAGATCTCAAGGTAAGTTAGTAGTTGATTGCGAAACAAATAAAAACAACTAAAAAAAAAGGCACATACAGATATGAGTGATGATTCAGATCTTGTTGTTATTCGTAAAAAAATAAAAAAAACAGTGATTCAAAAAATGATGAAGATGATGGTAAGTCATCTAAAGAAAAGGAGAAGATAATTGTGACTGATGAAGGAGATGCTCTTGTTCCTCCGAAAAAAATGAAAAAAAGGAATCGATCAAATGACGGAGAAGATGATGCTCAATCATCCAAAAATAAAAGTAAAAAAGCTCCTTGGAAGAGAAAAATACCCAAATTAACTGATTTCGAGGTACATTGTTTGTGCTTTTGTATGTATTAATTATGTTTGATAGATGTTCACTTGTTGTGTAGAATTTGTATATGTTTGAAATATGTGTGTTATTGATGTATATAATATGTGTTAGTGCTGTATATGAAATATATTGGGTAGTGATTTTTGTGAAATTTAGTGTACATTAACTGTATAACTATTTGTGTATCAGAATTGAATAAGAATTATGTATAGTTTGAATATTTATATTGTGACTGTGTAAAATTAACAAGACTATTGTAATATGAGTAAAATTAGTGTACATTGAATGCATAACTATTTGAGAATCAGGATTGTATAGGAACTGTGTCTAGTTTGAATATTTATACTGTATGACTAAAATTAGTGTACATTGACTATATAGCCATCTGTGCATCAGGATTGTAAAAGAACTGTATATAGTTTGAATATTTGTACTATATGCGTACAATTAGTGTACATTGACAATACAACTATTTGTATCAGGATTGTATAAGAACTGTATATAGTTTGAATATTTATATTGTAACTGTGTAAAATTAGCAACACGTTGTAATGATTACTACATTAGTAAAATAAGTGTACATTTACTGTATAACTATATGTGTATCGGGATTGTATAAGAACTGTGTATAGTTTGAATATTTATACTATATGCGTATACTTAGTGTATTTTGACTGTACAACTATTTGTGTATCAGGATTGTATAAGAACTGTGTATAGTTTGACTATTTATATTGTAACGGTGTACAATTAGCAACACTATATGAGTAATATATATAGCTTTTTGAAATAGTTATACCTAAAAGCACACTTATGTATTGCAGGTTTGAGATTTGTTTCTTGGTCCATCTGATCATTACAAGTGTCAGCTCAGTGTGCACACAAACTGTACTATTGTGACTTCGTTGAAATCTAAGTTGGACAAGAAGCAACTTGATTTGTTTAAGAATAGTTGCTTTGGGTATTTCTTATCTTTACCAAATGTTTTTCCTCAAAATCAACTTACCCATGGAATGTTGCTTAGGGAACTTGTTTGTGAGAGAGATGATGAAATATGGATTAAAGTGAATAAAACTAGGTTACGTTTCGGCTTACAAGAGTGTTCTATAATTAGTGGCTTAAAATGTATCGAAAATTACAATAATGAGTTTGCTGTTAGTGAAGAAAGTAAGCTGATGGAGTTGTATTTTTCAGGAAAGTCCAAGGTCACAAAGCTTGATTTAGAAAATTGTTTCATGGAAAAAAAGTGGTGATGTGATGATGATGCTTTACAAATTTCTGTTTTGTTCTTCATTTATTCCTTTATTTTTCTGTCACGTATAGTTATGTTATAACTAAGAATGATTTCTTATTGGTTGAATCTGGGAACTATGAAACATTTCCTTGGGTAAAATTGTTTTTTCGTCTGATGTTGGAGTCAATGAAGTTTAAGGTTTATCAGCGAAAAACTATGTATCGTTGTGTTGGTTTTCCTTTTGCATTTCAGTGTTGGTTTTATGAGTGTTGTCCTTATGCCAATAAACATCTTGCTAATCGAGTGGGTGATGGTGTGCCACGTATACTGAATTGGTTTGTAAAGTGTAGACCAACATACAAAGAGATCAAGTTTGCATTTTTTGATATTAGGCAAGAGCAGGTATATCGTTCTTTTAAATTGTAATTTATATATGCTTTGTTAAATTGTAATGTGCTTCTTAAATGTCGAGTGCTGTTTTTTATGTGCAGGTTGTGTTGCGTAACATTATGCCGATAGTTCTTGAAAAAATAATCCTTCAATTACCTGATTTTAAACCTGTGGATGCGGTTGCGCACTCTGTTGATTTGCCTAGCAACAGTAAACAAGAATGTAGTCAGTCGAGCTCGGATAATGTATTGGCACTTTTGCGAAGTGATGTTAAAATGGTATGTCGAAGTTAATTGATGTGTTGACTTTTTTCTTTTATGTTTAGTTAACGGAAAAAGTTTCCTCGATCGAGAAGTTTATGAAATCCTCATTTGAATTGATTTTTCGAGCTCTAGATATAAAGAATGAGTCTAAGGTATTCTTTTCCTGAATTTTTCCTATTTTTTTAACAAATCTTATATGCACTACTGTACTTATTTTATGAAGTTTTTTAAAGGTTGGTATATCAGTTGGTGATAACGATGGTGACAACTCAAATAAAAAAAATGATGAGACACCTAATGTTGGTGGTACAGGTGATGATCAAGTTAATGATCTACCTAATGTGGGACAACAAAATGATGTTGTATCAAAAGTGGATCATATAAGTGGCAATTTGATGGATGATGTAGGGAAAACAACAGATTGTGTAGGTGGTGACGTAATTGGGCATTTGGTAGATGCCGTTGGAGAGAAAGTTAATTTTGTTGGTGATTGTGTAGGTGGTTAGGTCGATGTTGATTCTGCAGCTGAAACTTTAAAGGATTGTGCTTGGAAGAATTTTTCAAATTTTATTTTTTTGAAGTTCACACAAAGCTCAGGTGAAAATAAGGATATAGGGGAGGGTAGAAATAGTCAGGTTGATAGTGATTGGTCTAATTTTACTGATTCTAAAGTGTCTAAATTTACTCAACTTTTTCGTGATCAAAAGACACAAAAAAAAGGTGATGTGGCAGTGGTTAGCCAGAATGAGCTTGACTGGTCAGAAATTCCAGATGCTGAAATTTCTAAGTTCACTCAACCTGATAAGAGTGTTGCAACAACTGATGCGACTGATTTAGTATATGATAATGTTAGAAAAGTTGATGCAACTACAAGTGATAATGTTAAAGGGATTGAGGAAAACATGGTGGTTGCACCTGTTATGTTGGATGAAACATCTGTTATTCCTTGCCAATTATGTAAGCCAGCGACAGTATGTGAATCTCCACTTTTGTCAAACTTTGATTCTGGTTGTGGCAAAGTTGAAGGCCAATCATCTAAGTGTGTAGAGAATGCTCAGTCAAGAAAACATGTCTTGTCTATAAAATATCCTTTTGTGAAGAGTATCATGGAGCGAATTGATGATATAAAAGTGACATTAAAGTTTAACAGGTTTGTTGCGAGATCGTTGCGCATTAAACAGATGTAAGTTTCTGTTTGTAATTTCTTTTTGTTTTACTTTATTTTATCATATATTATAATTTTTGTAACATATTTTTCCAGGCCTGTTTATTCCGATTCTGTCAATGCTCTCCGAAAATATTTTGACTATGGAGTTGATATTGTTAAAATGAAAGAGTGGTTTAAGTAATGAATTTTTTAGTTATGTAGGTTATATATCTTTTATTTCTGTACTTGATAGTGATAATGTAATTGGAATGCTGAAATTTTGTATATGATGAATGTTATATAAGTTCTATGTTTTATTTATGCAGTACTTTATGTGCAGTTTATATTCAACACTTAATATGCAGTGTATATACAGGTCCTATGCAGTGTTTACACAGTATGTACATAATTTAAATGCAGTAGTTGCTATTTAGTATATATATACAGGTCCCACACAGTAGATACATAGTTTGTATGCAGTAGTTGATATGATGCATGTTATATAAGTAGCTTGTATTTATATGATTTAAATTAGTGTTCTGTATTCATTTTTAGCATTTTAACGTGGTTTTGTTGTTCGTATTTTTAGCATATTGATGTTATCTTTTACTATTTGCAAAAGAAGTCAAAATACGGGCTTGTTTGTGATTCAGTTAAATTTACAACCACCGATTGTTGGTTTAACTGTTTGATTCAGACTTTGTATAAGAGTTTTGTGGAGAACAATAGAGATGTAACACTTATCACTCAAGAACATCAAATCGTTGAGTACATGCTTGGATTTTTTATGAGATGCAACGTCCCGTGGAATAGCGTTGACAATGTTCTTTCCCCAATTAATCTTGCTGAGGAGTTTCACTGAATTTTGGCGAGGCTGTCTTTTAAATATCAATGCATATATGTGTATGATTCAATGCATGGTGCAAGGCATGTCATTCGTATTCAGAAATCAGTTGCAGCGTATTTAGAGTTAATTCCACACTTTTTTTCTTATATTGGATTTTGGGAAAGTAGGAGCGATGGACTTCCAGTGGCTAATTCCTTTGATATTTGTATTGTTGATGGACTGCCAATGCAATCTAACACGTAATATATGGAATGCACATTCAATTGCTCATTTTTACATTTTTTTTGTCAATTATACTGATGATGTATTATGTTTACATGGACTGTGGTGTATTTGTTGCTACCTTTGCTGAGTATTTGCTTGATGGTCTTGAATTTTCTAATCATTTAGATGATATTGATGCTATTCGTAATCGGTATGGTGTGTTGCTGTGGGATTATGGAAAGAAGAAATAAAGGCAATGTGTAGTTAGTGAAGATGAATCTACTGGTCGATTGTTGAAGAAAAAGGATGGTGTGCAGCAAATTTAGTTAGAAATATCTTTGAAGCATTGATGTTAGATATGTTTTAGTGTTGAAATGCTTAGGGTTGTTTCTGTTTTGTGTTGATACACTCCGATATTCTTATTATGAAATGTTATGCTGAATACTATATGTTTTGGTAATTGATACAATTTTATACAATTGATGCTGAAATGTTAGTTTATGTTGATCAAAGTTGATATTCAGTATATATGCAAATATTTATTCAGTTCCTACATAGTTTAATATCCAATATATATGCAGGTGCTATACAGAAATTACACAGTTCATATGCAGTACTTTATATGCAATATATATACAGGTCGTATATAGTTGTTACACAGTATGTACACAGGTTATATGCAGTTTATATGTAATATTTATGCAAATTTATACCAACAAAATATAAAACTTACACATTGTTCACACAGGTCATATAAAGCAGTTATATAGTTTAATATATAATATATATGCATGTGCTATACAGAAATTACACAGTTCATATATAGTACTTTATATGCAGTATATATACAGGTCCTATATAGTAGTTACACAGTCTGTACATAGGTCATATGCAGTATTTATGTAAATTTAAAACCAACATTCCAATAAAATATAAAACTTACACATTGTTGACGCAGGTCATATAAAGTAGTTATATAGTCTAATATTCAATATATATATATATATATATATATATATATATATATATATATATAAATATATATATATATATATATATATATGCAGATGCTATACAAAAATTACACAGTTCATATGCAGTACTTTATATGCAGTATATATACAGGTCCAATATAGTAGTTACAGAGCCTGTACATAGGTCATATGCAGTTCATATACAGGTCCTATACAATAGTTACAATATTACATGAATATTTATGCAAATTTATACCAATATTCAGTATATATGCAATATTTATTCAGTTCCTATGCAGTTGTTACACAGTTTAAGCACACTATTTCTACAATTTTAAACATTTATCCCAACCAGATATAGAACTTATATATTGTTGTAATAAAGTATTTATATAGTTTATAAAAGTAGTTATATTCAAAATATAGAGGTTCTATGTATTTGCTAATTAATTCAAAAGACAAATACTAGTACTTTATATATATTCAAACTGTATATAGGTATTATACATGATTGACACAGATGATATGCAGTTTTATTAAGCATTGTAGCAAAAACATTACACCCCTAAGCTCAGATGAGTTGATTAGTGCAGTTCACCAAATAATGTGGCTAAATAAAACACCATATTGTGCAGATTTCTATAAGAGTAGAATGCATTTGAAGTAAAATAATATTGTTGCTATTACATTGCTATGAAAATAATAGTCTTTTTTCAAGGGAAAAAAATGGAAAAGATAAAAGTGCTCTTGCAGCAGCATCCTATTAGATTCTTGTTGGAGCATTTCCACATATTCTTTGATTGTGTCCTATTTTTTCACAGCGCCCACATGAAATTTGTTGCTTAAAGTAGTCCATAATGCCCTTTCCTCGATTGTTCTTTTTTGGTCTTCCTGGTTTTGATTTCCAGATTGGTGGCAGTACTATATTAGCTGATATCTCTGCTGGGATGTGCCAAGCTGTTTCATCAGAAAGTGGTGTAACTGAAATTTTATATGCTTTCAAGAAGTTTTCTCTTGTGTAATGTAGAGCACAATAGCTTTGTAAGTCCATATGCATGTAAGTTAGGACCGCCATAGCATATGGACACGGTATGCTATCTACTTGAAATTGTAGGCAGGAATAATTTTTTCACGCATGCAAACAATGTTTCATTTTCCAGTTTCCTCAATAACTACATAAGAATAATGAGTAGAACCCATCACCTGCAATGTACAAATATATTAGTATATAGTGTACACATTATAATATGTAAGTGTCTGTGAAGTAGAAATAAGAAGTAATACCTTTATTTTATTTGATAGAATGAGATTTTCCCTCATTATTATCTTGTATTTGTTTCCCGGTTCTGTAAATATTGCTTCTGAATGCTGTCTATGCTCATTATTCCATCTCATGACTAGATCCATCATAAATTGTAGGAATTTTTTAATTGACAGGTCTCTTGCATCTCTATTTGCTGAATTTACGGATTCTGCAATGTTTGAAGTCATGAACATCGACCTATTGACATGGGCATGAACTATAGACCATTTTTCATAGCCTATATCAAACAGATACTCCTTCACCCTATTATCGATTTTGTTTATGTCTTCCATAAGCCGATCAAAGTTTGTCTTTATGTATGTTCTGGCCATTGTAAAGAAGATCCCCTTTAATTATTTTTTATTCTTCTTAAATCTACCCTTGATGTTGTTCCATAAATGGTAGAAGCATATACAGTGAGCCACATTTGAATATACAAGTGCAACAACTTTTAATGTGCTGTCATGCCTATCAGATACTATGCACATGCCTTCTCTTTCACCAAAAACAGCGTTAAACATGCAGAAAAAGCATTCTCATGAAGCATCATTTTCAGAATCAACAACAACATATGCTCGTGGCAAAATATATCCTAATTAAAAAAGTGGGAAAGTGTCTATCAGTGCATGCCAACATAGAAATAATTGTCTACAAAAATTTCATAAAACTCACCTGCTGCATACAACACACTAGAAGAGAACATTGTTCCCTTGTATGCAGATTTCAGAAAAGTTCCATCAACAACAATGGTAGGCATACAATATCTCCAACCCCTAATTGATGTGCTCAATGCGACAAAAGCATATAAAAAATAATTGTCCTCCATTTTGTGTAGTCTTGTGAATGATCCAGGATTTATTGTATTTACCATGTATAGGTAAGCTGGCAATTTAGCATAAGATTCATGCAAGGAACATCTGACCAGTTCAAGTGCTTTTTCTTTGGCTCTATATGTTTTTTTATAATTCATCCTAATTCCGTACAAGTTTATCATTTCTTCCATTATCTCTGCTGGAGAGTATGTTGACTTTAGATTTAGAAAGTTGTGTTTCACCATTTTAGCAATGGTTAAAGAAGTATCATGCCGTTCTGAAAGCATTCTGTCCGCAATGGGACAAGTGTGATCATCGACAAATTTGGTCACTATGAAAACTTCTAAATTTTGTTGACTTGAAGATCTAAAAGTCCAATTGCATCTTTGATTGATACACTTAAGATAGTACCTAGATACATTTATATACAATAAATGTATATGCAGTACATTGTTCATATCCAATATATATTTAGGTGCTATACAAAAATTACACAGTTCATATGCAGTACTTTATATGCAGTATATATACAAGTCCTATATAGTAGTTACATAGTCTGTACACAGGTCATATATAGTTTATATACAGGTCCTATACAGTAGCTACAATATTATGTGCAGTATTTATGCAAATTTATACCAACATTCCGATAAAATATAAAACTTACACATTGTTGACACAGGGCATATAAAGTAGTTATATAGTCTAATATCCAATATATATATATGCAGGTGCTAGACAGAAATTACACAGTTCATATGCAGTACTTTATATACAGTATATATACAGGTCCTATATAGTAGTTACACAGTCTATACACAGGTCATATACAGTTCATATACAGGTCCTATACAATAGTTACAATATTACACGAAGTATTTATGCAAATTTATACCAATATTCAATATATATGCAACATTTATTCAGTTCCTATACAGTTGTTACACAGTTTAAGCATACTATTTCTACAATTTTATACATTTATCCCAACCAGATATAGAACTTATATATTATTGTAATAAAGTATTTATATAGTTTATAAAAGTAGTTATATTCAAAATATAGAGGTGCTATGTATTTGCTAATTAATTCAAAAGACAAATACTAGTTCATATATATATATATTCAAATTTCAAACTGTATATAGGTATTAGACATGATTGACACAGATGATATGCAGTTTTATTAAGCATTGTAGCAGAAAGATTACACCTCCCAGCTCAGATGAGTTGATTAGTGCACCTCACCAAAGAATGTGGCTAAATGAAACACTATAATGCATAGATTTCATAAGAGTAGAATGCATTTGAAGTAAAATAATATTGTTGCTATTACATTGCTATGAAAAGAATAGTCTTTTTTAACGAAAAAAATGGAAAAGATAAAAGTGCCCTTGCAGCAACATCCTATTAGATTCTTGTTGGAGCATTTTCACATGTTCTTCGATTGTGTCCTGTTTTTCCACAGCGCCCACATGAAATTTGTTGCTTAAAGTAGTCCATAATGCCCTTTCCTCGATTGTTCTTTTTTGATCTTCCTGATTTTGATTTTCAAATTGGTGGCAGTACTATATTAGCTGATATCTATGTTGGGATATGCCAAGCTTTTTCATCAGAAAATGGTATAACTAAAAGTTCATATGCTTTCAAAAAGTTTCCTCTTGTGTAATATGGAGCACAATAGCTTTGTAAGTCCATATGCATGTACGTTAGGACCACCATAGCATATGGACAAGGTATGCCATCTACTTGAAATTGTAGGCAAGAACATTTTTTCACGCATGCAAACAATATTTTGTTTTTTACTTTCCTCAATGACTACATAAAAATAGTAAGTAGAACCGATCACCTGCAATGTACAAATATATTAGTATATAGTGTACACATTACAATATGTAAGTGTCTGTGAAGTAGAAATAAGAAGTAATACCTTTATTTTATTTGATAGAATAAGATTTTACCTCATTATTATCTTGTATTTGTTTCCTGATTCTGTAAATATTGCTTCTGAATGCTGTCTATGCTCATTATTCCATCTCATGACTAAATCCATCATAAATTGTAGGAATTTTTTAATTGACCGGTCTCTTGCATCTCTATTTGCTGAATTTACGGATTTTGCTATGTTTGAAGTCATGAACATCGACCTGTTGACATGGGCATGAGCTATAGACCATTTTTCATAGACTATATCAAACAGATACTCCTTCACCCTATTGTCGATTTTGTTTATGTCTTCCATAAGCCGATCAAAGTCTGTCTTTATGTATGTTCTAGCCATTGTAAAGAAGATCCCCTTTAATTATTTTTTATTCTTCTTAAATCTACCCTTGATGTTGTTCCATAAATGGTAGAAGCATATACAGTAAGCCATATTTGGATATACAAGTGCAACGTCTTTTAATATGCTGTCATGCCTATCAGATACTATGCACACGCCTTCTCTTTCACCAAAAGCAGTGTTAAACATGCAGAAAAACTATTCTCATGAAGCATCATTTTCAGAATCAACAACAACATATGCTCGTGGCAAAATATGTCCTGATTAAAAAAGTAAGAAAGTGTCTATCAGTACATGCCAGCATATACATAATTTTGTCTAAAAAAATTTCATAAAACTCACCTGCTGCATACAACACACTAGAAGAGAACATTGTTCCCTTGTATGCAGATTTTAGAAAAGTTCCATCAACAATAATGGTAGGCATACAATATCTCCAGCCCCTAATTGATGTGCTCAACACGACAAAAGCATAAAAAAAATAATTGTCATCCATTTTGTGTAGTCTTTTGAATGATCCAGGATTTATTGTGTTTACCATGTATAGGTAAGCTAGAAATTTAGCACAAGATTCACACAAGGAACCTCTGACCAGTTCAAGTGCTTTTTCTTCGGTTCTATATGTTTTTTGTAGTTTATCCTAATTGAGTACAAGTTTCTCATTTCTTCCATGATCTCTGCTGGAGTGTATGTTGACTTTAGATTTAGAAAGTTGTTCTTCACCATTTTAGAAATGGTTAAAGAATAGCATTCCGTTCTGAAAGCAGTCTGTCCGCAATTGAAAAAATGTGATCATCGACAAATTTGGTCACCATGAAAACTTCTAAATTTTGTTGACTTGAAGATCTAAAAGTCCAATTGCATATCTGATTAATACACTTAAGATAGTACCTAGATACATTTATATACAATAAATGTATATGCGGTACATTGTTCATATCCAATATGTATTTAGGTGCTATACAGAAATTACACAGTTCATATGCAGTACTTTATATGCAGTATATATACAGGTCCTATATAGTAGTTACATAGTCTGTACACAGGTCATATGCAGTTTATATACAGGTCCTATATAGTAGTTACAATATTATGTGCAGTATTTATACAAATTTATGCGACATTCCGATAAAATATAAAACTTACACATTGTTGACACAAGTCATATAAAGTAGTTATATAGTCTAATATCCAATATATATATATGCAGGTGCTATACAAAAATTACACAATTCATATATAGTACTTTATATGCAGTATATATGCAGGTCCTATATAGTAGTTACACAGTCTGTACGTAGGTCATATGCAGTTTAAATGCGGTATTTATGCAAATTTAAAACCAACATTCCAATAAAATATAAAACTTACACATTGCTGATACAGGTCATATAAAGTAGTTATATAGTTTATACCTTGATGATGATGATCTTTTCACCTTAAATTGGAATCTCTCACGGATTGCATAATGTTTCATCACACTTGATATTGTATTTTTATCCCAGTACAGCTGCCCTTCTTCAACATCTCTATGAAGTGGATCCTTAATTATCGATTCGGTCTGTTCTTTCATTTCTTCATCTTCAATTGTATAATCAGAAATAGGTATCAGATGAACTTGAATAGTAGTCAGAGATGTTTCGATCAAATTTCCAATTGAGGATTCTCCATTTTCAAATGTGTTTTGTAGTGTTATACAGAATGAAAATTTATTTATATCCAAATTTTTTTCTTCATCTCCATATAAAGTCTAACACTCATATCTTTGTAAATAGTCATAGATCCACTCTTTACAATGTATTTTACTGTCATTAAACTAGAATTTCGCTCTAGATTCAACTGCTTATACAGTTCATCAACAAAATATTCGTATCTGTAATCTGAATTCAAAAGTACTCCATTGATTGTAAACTTTTCAAACTGTACATCACTTAACCACTCTCCTCCATATTGTCGCATAATTGGAATAAAATCAAACTTGAAGCCATAATTTCGTATCAACTGAAGCTAATTGTGAATGAAAAAAACTTTTTGAAGCTAATTGACGGAGGGTATTGTATATTTATATATAATTTATGAAGGTATTTTAAGGTAATACGGTGTATTTGAAAGAGGATTTGTGAGATTTTAATGGAAAGGAATCCTGAGGTAAAATTGGGGAAGAAAAGTGTGAGTTTCAATTGAAAAGGAAAGAAATATATTATGTTATTTTTGCGGCTTCTTAGCGGTGATTAGAAGATGGCTAAAATATGGTATTATTCTAATGGCTATTAAGTGGGAATTAAAAACAGGGGCTATTTTTGTGGAATAAGTTTTAGGAGAGGGGCTATTTTTGTCCTTCTCCCAAAAATATATTTAGATAGTTCACGTCAACATGCACGTAGAAAATTATTCATTTAATCTATAAGCCCAATTGATAATCATCATCATCCCAAGAGAAAAGAAACTGGCAAAGTTCAATATCGGACTACTAGAAGTAGTAGTAGTAGTAATACTCCCTCCGTTTCAAAAAGAATGACCGACTTGACACAAAGTTTAAGAAAATAAAGAAAACTTTTGAATCTTCTGGCCTTAAATTAAAGTAGTGTCAAATGTACCTAAATGCTCTTTAATCTTGTGGTCATAAACATGCCATGTGGAAAGTTGAAATTAAAGTATTGCTAAAAAAAGAAAAGGGGTCATTCTTTTTTTAACGGACTAAAAAGGAAAGTAGGTAATTTTTTTTAAACGGAGTAATAATAATAATAATATAATAATACTAATAATAATAATAATAATAATAATAATCTATATCTATATCTACAATCTTAAAAGTATGAAGACCTTAGAAAAGTGATTTAAACTTTTTGTCCTTCATTAAGATACTCTCCTTTAGACAAAACTGTTTTTTCACTATTTTCTTCAATTTATTATTTAATTATTTTTGTTATATTAACTAGACTCCCAAAATAAATGAAACTCCTAAAATATATGGAAGGAAAATCAATTAATATTTTTCTATGTACTGATCAATTAAAAAAAATACTCATAAAATAGAATAAAACATTTTTAATACCCCGGGAAATTTTTTGTTGAAATTTTGTGCGTAAACGTGTTGGGTTCATCATTCAATGTATGTGGGGTTTTTCAATAAGAACTCTCTTTCGTTCTTGTGCCCAAAAGTAATTTTCTTTACAAAGGCATGATTTTATTTTATTTTTACAAATTTGAAGCGTGAACCCATATCTTATGATGATTATTATGAAATCTTGATGTTTATGATTTTGAAAGATGAATTTAAATGTGTGGAGATATAAAGCATGAATCTTGAATGATATTTATCATGATTTTGATATTTGGGTCGTGAATCTCCATTGGAAATTGTATTTATTTTAGAAAGTGTGTGTTATAAGCATGTTGATGTTGAATATTGGAGATATTTTGAATGATTTGACCTTTTGGTCTTAATGGAGTTGTTTTAAACTCGAGTGTGAAAGAAAGCCACAACGTGGTTGATTTGATAGATGGGAAGCATGATGGATCCCGATGTATATTTATATATTACTGAAATTATTTTGTTGTGGATTGTCTTTAAAATGATCTGAGCTAAGTCCGGACAAAATCTTTAGCACCGAGTGGGAGGTATAAAACGACCTTACTTCCCTAGAACTACGTGCCCCCGTAGGAGTGAGCCTGAGGCTGGTTTATATAGTGATCACTAGTTTGTGTGGATTTGATATCATAGTCCTACTCCGATGGCAAGGATAGGACGGCTCTCCCCAATGTGGGTTGTACGTTAGACTCCATGTAGATCACATGGTTTATGTCGGTTATAGGATCTCCCAGTGTGTGTGTGTTTCCTTGTGTCTATGGTGAATGGTGAAGTGATTTGAAAGTAGAATTGTGAAAGTTATTCTTTCAAAAGATTTAAATGATATTTACATTATGAGAATTGATATTCTTGATGAACTGAAAGTGATTGACAAATTTATATGATGACTCACATGTGTTATTGTACTTATTTCATCCTCTCATGATTATGATGATTTTCTCCGAGCTATTTGAGTCTTTCATACATCCTGCATATTTTTTATAAATATTTATGATGATTATGTTTATACAACTACATACACCCCCATATACTCGGTTCCTTTCCATGGGACGGACCCACATCTTCAGATGTGGGCTACATTTTCTCGAAATATAGGTTCAGCTTCTTAGTTCCAGGTTCGACAGTGATTCTTCAGGCACGCTGCTCTACATCCTCTGTTGTGGTGAGTCCTCATGTTTCGAGGACGTGATGTCTGATGTTGGTTTCACAGAACTGTTTACATTTGATAACTGAGTATGAGTCAGTTGGGGCATGTCTCAATGGCTTGCTGGCTTTATTGATTTTCTTAGAGGCTTGTCAGACTAGTATAGATGTTGGGAGTTGACTAATAAGTCGTATTTTGTTATCTTTCTGAATTTTTTTTATTCTTGGATGATGATTACTCTATTGATATTTGATGGTTATTTATGGAAACCCCATTGATTTGTGTTGAACTAAATGAAAATGGCTCAAAGGGTTAGCTTGGGGATACTCGTAGGCTCAAGCACCGTGTGACGCTTCGGGACCCATTTTTCGGGGCGTTACAAACTTGGTATCAGAGCCTAAGGTTTTAAGGTGTCCTAGGGAGTCTGACAAGCCGCGTTAAGTAGAGTCTTGATCATCGGTGTGTAGCGCACCATATCTATGACAAAGAGGCTACAAGACGTTTTAGGAAAAAGTGTGATTCTTTCTTTCAGAAGTCTATCGTGCTTAAAGTGTCTCTCTCAGCTATTGTTTTGTCCTCTCCTCTTTCAGAAATATGCCTCCACGTCGAGCGAGAAGAAATAATGATGGTCAACAACCTCAACCCGCTGACCCATTGAATGAAAACGTGTCTCATGATAAATTTCGAGCAGCCTTTCAAGCGTTGGCCCAAGCTGTTACTGCAAATGTTTAGGCCAACCCGGCCTCAGCTCCACAGCAGAAGGGAGGTGATTCGGCTGCTGCCAGGATCCATGACTTCATGCAAATGAATTTACTAGAATTCTATGTGTCCGAGTCTGATGAGGATCCACGGTTGTTTTTAAAGGAGGTGTGGAAAATTACTCAGGTGATGCATGTATCTGAGGAACAAAGTGTGGAGTTTGCTGCGTATAGGTTGAAAGACCTTGCTTATGGTTGGGTTGTTGCTTGGAGGAAAGGTAGAGGTGAGGGAGATGTCCCTACAACTTGGCAAGAGTTCCAGGATGCATTCCTGGATAAGTTTTTCCCTTTGGAGATGAGGGAGGCGAAGGTTAAAGAGTTTATGAACCTGCGACAGGGCTCTATGACTATTTGGGAGTACTGTCTAAAGTTCAATCAGTTCGCCAAGTATGCTCCTGACTTAGTGGCTGATAATTGGGCCAGTATAAGTAAGTTTGTGATTGGAGTGTCTAGTTATGTGGTTAAGGAGTGTAGGTCTACTATGCTGAATAGTGATATGAATCTTTCTAGGCTGATGACTCATGCCCAATAGATTGAGGCAGACAAAATTAAGGAGAGAGATAGAATGAGAAGAAATAAGAGAGCTAGGTCCAAGCTGCATGGATAGGGTCAGACTAGATCGCAGGGAGGGAGTCGCCCTCAGTATCAGGATCGTTCATTTATTCCAGCACCGTCATCTGTTAGTGCTCCCATGCCTAGAGGTAGGTAGGAGCAAGGTAGCAGGTCATATGCATCCAGGTCCCAGTATAGTGCTGGCAGTAAGCCAAATCATCCTCTCTGTCCTAAGTGTGGTAGGGCTCATTCGGGTGAGTGTTGGGGTGAGAAGATGGGTTGTTTCCGATGTGGTGACATGAGTCACAGAGTTACAGATTGTCCACAGTATGAACAAGGGCATCATGACTATCGCCCTCATACCCAGACTCAGACTGTTAGTGCTCCAATTCCAGCGACTCGCCCAGCCCCAGCTCAGGGCGCCTCTTTTAGCAATGCTGGCAGGCAGCGCCAGAATAGATCCTATGCTTTACCATCCCACCAAGAATAGGAGGACTCTCCCGATGTTGTTACTGGTATGCTTTATATATTTCAGTTTGATGTGTATGCTTTGTTGGATCCTGGATCCAGTTTCTCATATGTTACACCTTTGATTGCTGTGAATTTTGAAATGAGTCCTGAGGTTATTCGTGAGCCTATCCTAGTTTCTACCCTAGTGGGTGATTTGATTGTTGCCTAGAAAATGAATAAAAAGTGTCCTGTTACCGTTCTTCATATAGTCTTGTTGGCTGATCTGATTGAGGTAGACATGGTAGATTTTGATGTGATTCTAGGTATGGACTGACTGTATTCTTCTTATGCCTCTATTGATTGCCAGACCCGAGTGGTCAAGTTTCAGTGTCTGGGTGCATCTGTGTTTGATTGGTCTGGGAATTCTGTGTCACCCAAGAGTTATTTTATCTCTTACCTCAAAGCTAGAAAACTTATTTCCAAGGGCCGTATTTACCATTTGGTTAGAGTCAAAGACACTAAGTCTGAGACTCCAACTCTCAAGTCTGTTAACGTCGTCAATGAGTTTTCTGATGTCTTTCCAGATGATCTTCCAGGGATACCTCCTGATAGAGAGATAGAGTTCGAGATTGATCTTCTTCCCAATACTCAGCCCATTTCTATTTCTCCTTACCGTATGGCCCCTGCAAAACTTAAGGAGTTGAAAGAGCAATTCAAATATCTACTAGATAAGGGTTTCATAAGGCTTAGTGTTTCTCCTTGGGGTGCTCCTGTGTTGTTTATGAGAAAGAAAGATGGCTCTTTGCGTATGTGCATTGATTACCACCAACTGAATAAAGTCAACGTCAAAAATAAGTACCCCCTTCCGAGAATAGATGATTTGTTTGACCAATTGCAAGGTGCAAGTTATTTCTCAAATATAGACCTTCGTTTTGGCTATCATCAACTCAAAGTTAGGGAGTGTGACATCCTGAAAACCGCTTTCTGAACTCGTTATGGCTATTTTGAGTTTCTTGTTATGTATTTTGGGTTAACTAATGCCCCAGCAGCTTTCATGGACCTCATGAATCGAGTGCTCAGACCATATATAGATATGTTTGTTATAGTGTTCATCGATGATATACTGGTGTACTCCCGTAGTGAGGATGAACATTCTGATCATCTCCGAACTGTCTTGCAAGCCCTTAGAGATCACAAGTTGTTTGCCAAGTTCAGTAAGTGTGAGTTTTGGCTAAGGTCAGTTGCTTTTTTGGGTCATATCATTTCTTCCGAGGGTATTAGAGTTGATCCCCAAAAGACCGAAGCTGTTAGAAATTGGCCTAGACCTATTTCTCCGACTGATATCTGAAGTTTCTTTGGTTTAGCTGGCTATTACCGCCGTTTTGTTGAGGGTTTCTCCTCTATAGAATCTCCTAAAACTTGGTTGACCCAAAAGAAAGTGAAGTTCTTGTGGTCCGAATCTTGTGAGAAGCGTTTCCAGGAGTTGAAGACTCGACTCACTTCAGCCCCTATTTTGACTTTGCCTGATAGTGTTGATGGTTTTGTGGTGTACTGTGATGCTTTGAGAGTTAGGTTGGGTTGCGTATTGATGTAGAAGGGTAAGGTGATAGCTTATGCTTCTAGACAGTTGAAACCCCATAAGAAAAATTACCCCACCCATGACCTTGAGTTGGCTGCTGTTGTGTTTGCTTTGAAAATCTGGAGACACTATTTGTATGGTGTCCATATTGATGTTTTCACTGATCATAAGAGTCTGCAGTATATGTTTAAACAGAGAGAATTGAATTTTAGGCAGAGACGATGGTTAGAATTGTTAAAGAACTATGATATGAGTGTGCTTTACCATCCGAGAAAGACCAATGTTGTGGCGGATGCCCTAAGTAGAGTTGGCTCATGATGTACATCGTTTGGCTAGATTGGGGGTTAGGTTGTTTTACTCTGCTGAAGATAGTATAGGGTTCAGAGTAGTTCTGAATCCTCCTTAGTTTCGGAAGTGAAGGAAAAAAATACTTAGATGCTAGTTTGGTCAGACTGAAGGAGTCAGTCAAGGACCAAAAAGTAGAGGTTTTCTCCCAAGTGGAAGATGGTGTGTTGAGATTGCAGGGTAGATTTTGTGTCCCGGATGTTGATGATCTGAGACAAAGAATTATGGTTGAAGCACACGGGGTGCGATATTTTATTCATCCTGGTGCCACCAAGATGTACTCAGACTTGCGGGAAATCTATTGGTGGAGTGGCATAAAGAAAGATAGAGCAGCGTTTGTAGCTAAGTGTGCAACATGCCAACAGGTTAAGGTTGAACACCAAAGACCTGGTGGTATGATGCAAGAGTTTAGTATTCCCACCTTGAAGTGGGAAGAGATAAATATGGACTTCGTGATTGGTTTACCTCCTTACCGATGCCATCATGATTCTATTTGGGTTGTGGTTGATAGGTTGACTAAGTTTGCTCATTTTTTGCCTGTTCATACTTCATATACTGCTGAGGATTATGCTAGATTATATATCTGAGAGCTAGTCAGACTGCATGGAGTTCCCTTGTCTATCATTTCGGATAGGGGTACTCAGTTTACTTTGCAATTTTGGAAAGCTTTTCTGAAAGGTCTTGGTACCCAAGTGCTTTTGAGTTTCGCTTTTCATCCGCAGACCGATGGTCAGGCTAAGCGGACCATCCAGACCTTAGAGGATATGTTGAGAGCTTGTGCACTTGACTTTAAGGGAAGTTGGGATGATCACTTACCGTTGATAGAGTTTGCTTACAATAACAGTTTCTACTCTCGTATTGGCATAGCTCCATTTAAAGCCTTATATGGGAGGACGTGTAGATCACCCATAGGTTGGTTCGAGGTGGGTGAAACGACTGTGAGTGGTCCTGATTCGGTATTTGAGGCTATGGAAAAAGTTAAGTTGATTAGGGAAAGGTTGAAAACTGCGCAGAGTCGTCAGAAGTCATATACGGATGTTAAAAGGAGACACCTTGAGTTTAAAGTTGGTGACCTAGTGTATCTGAAAATTTCACCCATGAGGGGGGTGAAGAGATTCGAAAAGAAGGGGAAGCTTAGTCCCTGTTATGTTGGTCCTTACAAAATTCTTACCCGTGTTGGTAAGGTAGCTTATGAGGTCGAGTTGCCTTCCGAGTTGTCCTCTGTTCATCCAATAGTCCATGTCTCCATGCTTAGAAAGCATATTAGCGATGCTGTGGTAGTGGATTCCTCTGCGAGTTCTGACATTCAAGAAAATCTTTCTTTTGATGAGATTCCTATTGAGATTCTTGATTTTAGTGTCTGAAGACTAAGGAACAAAGAAGTTTCCTTGGTCAAGGTGTTGTGGCGAAACCAATCTGTTGAGGGTGCAACTTGGGAAGCTGAGGCGGATATGCGATCCAAGTACCCGCACCTATTTTCCGCGAACTCCGATCAAGCTGAAGGTACCGTTCTTTCCTAAATCATGCACTTTTGATAAAAGTTGCAGCAGTTCAGCTGTCATTTATTATGTGTTCAACTGTAGTTTCTTGAATTTATGCATTCTATGTTGCATTCGGAGTGCGAAACGATGTGGTGATGAGTCTAACGAATGGTTTCAACTGTATGCTCTATTCCCTATCTAATCTTGGCTTGTCTAGCATCATTCAAGGACGAATGTTTCCAAGGGAGGGATGATGTAATACCCCAAATAATTTTTCATTGAAATTTTATGCGTAAACATGTTGGGTTCTATCTTCTAGAATGAATTAAATTTTTCATGCGGAATGTCTTAGATTATGACCTACTATTGCATATATTATCGAATAAGATTTACAACGATATGTGGATCATCCAAAACGGACACCCGCGCGACGAGTTATGAACATTCCGATCTAACCGTGAATAGTAGTGAACAGTAAATTGTGCAGGAAAAAGAACTGAGGCCTGACGTATTTTTTCTCCAACTTTAAATGATCATAACTCCTTGTACATAATGATCTGGGTGATCTACTATATATCAACGGAAAGCTCTTCGAGTTCTCTTTCCAATGAAATTAGTTTCATCCAATTTGTCTATCGAAGCAAAAAGTTATGGTTGATCTACTTCAGACTATCAAAACAGTCCACCAAAGGACAAATTCGAGAATTATTTGATTTTTAAGGGCGTTTTGGTCATTCTCCCTCACCCAAAATTTGTCCTAACCCTATATTAAAGCTTATTAGAAGCATTATATGTTATATTTCATCAAATTCCCTCAAAAAAAACCCTAAGCTTCTACATCCAACTTCAAGAACCTCCAAAGTTCACCATTAATTCTAGAAATTTATTCAAGATTCCAAGTTCCTAGTTCAAGAACTCCAAGAACAATCATTCAAAGGCACGATTAACATCTCAAAAATGAGTATCGATCTAAAGTTCATCATTCAATGTATGTGGGGTTTTTCAACAAGAACTCTCTTTCGTTCTTGTGCCCAAAAGTAATTTTCTTTACAAAGACATGATTTTTATTTGATTTTTACGAATTTGAAGCATGAACCCATATCGTATGATGATTATTATGAAATCTTGATGTTTATGATTTTGAAAGATGATTTACATGTATGGAGATATAAAGCATGAATCTTGAACGATATTTATCATGATTTTGATATTTGGATCGTGAATCCCCATTGAAAATTGTGTTTTTTTTAGAAAGTGTGTGGTATAAGCACGTTGATGTTGAATATTTGAGATATTTTGAATGATTTGACCTTTTGGTCTTAATGGAGTTGTTTTGAACTCGAGTGTGAAAGAAATCTACAATGTGGTTGATTTTGATAGATGGGAAGCATAATGGCTCCCGATGTATGTTTATATATTACTGAAATTATTTTGTTGTGGATTATCTTTGAAATGATCTGAGCTAAGTCCGGGAGAAATCTTTAGCACCGAGTGGGAGGTATAAAGCGAACTTACTTCCCTAGAACTACGTGCCCCTGTAGGAGTGAGCCTGAGGCTGATTTATATGGTGATCACTAGTTTGTGTGGATTTGATATCGATAGTCCTACTCCGATGGAAAGGATAGGATGGCTCTCCCCAACGTGGGTTGTACGTTGGACTCTATGTAGCTCACATGGTTTATGTCGGTTCTAGGATCTCCTAGTGTGTGTGTGTTTCCTTGTGTCTATGGTGAATGGTGAAGTGATTTGAAAGTGGAATTGTGAAAGTTATTCTTTTAAAAGATTTAAATGATATTTACATTATGAGAATTGATATTCTTGATGAACTGAAAGTGATTGACAAATTATATGATGACTCACATGTGTTATTGTACTTATTTCATCCTCTCATGATTATGATGATTTTCTTCGGGCTATGTGAGTATTTCATACATCCTGCATATTTCTTATAAATATTTATGATGATGATGTTTATACAACTACACACACCCCCATATACTCGGTTTCTTTCCATGATACTGACCCGCATCTTCGGATGTGGGCTGCATTTTCTTGGAATGTAGGTTCAGGTGCTCAATTCCAGGTTCGACAGTGATTCTTCGGGCATGTTGTTCTACATTCTCTGTTATGGTGAGTCCTCATATTTCGAGGACGTGATGTCTGATGTTGGTTTCACGAAATTGTTTACATTTGATAACTGAGTATGAGTCAGTTGGGGCATGTCTCAATGGCTCGCTGGTTTTATTGATTTTCTTAGAGGCTTGTTAGACTAGTATAGATGTTAGGAGTTGACTAATAAGTCGTATTTTGTTATCTTTCTGGAATTCTTTTATTCTTGGATGATGATTACTCTGTTGATATTTGAGGGTTATTTATGGAAACCCTGTTGATTTGTGTTGAACTGAATGAAAATGGCTCAAAGGGTTAGCTTGGGGCTACTCGTAGGCTCAAGCACCGTGTGACGCTCCGGGACCCGTTTTCCGGGGCTTTACAAAAATACTGCTAAAGTAGGACTCTATTAAGGAAATATTAAGAGTTCTAAAATATAATTTTAGATATTACTTTATTACTACCCTACGCCCTACGGGTCGGACTACCTGACATGATGCTTGCTTTCTTTTCTTCTACCTAGGTACGTCATCTTATTTTAGTATTTTTATTTTCTTCTTAGTCTTACCTTAACATGCATCTAATATCCTATAATAATATACATACCCTCAATTTCTTCACTATTTTTATCAACATAATAGAATTCAATGTATGTATATATGTATATTTTTTTTATTTTTATTCAAGTCATTCTTTGGCATTAAAATTTTCACTCAGACAAGAATTATTTTCATCAAAACTGAAGCTTTGTGATCACTATTGTATTATGTTGTTGTAGTTTACGGGTCGTAGATTAATTTACAGGTGGTAGATGTGTGTTGGTCGGTTTTGTGTAAAGGTAAAGTTTAGTTATATTATTTTGATATATCTATTGTCGTATTATTTTGTTATAGTTTACGGGTGGTAGATTAGTGACGGACAACTTTGAGGAAATTTTTGTGTAAAGCTTAGATTTAATTATATTCTTTTGATGTCTCTATTATCGTATTGTCTTGTTGTAGTTTGCAGGTGGTAGATGAATGTCGATCAACTTTGAGAATTTTTTTTTGTAAAGGTTAGTTTTGATTAAATAAATTCTCCAAACGATAGTAAATTTAATTATTGTATTCATCTTTATTATTTAAATAAATATCATATTTAGTGTAACACTTGAACTCAATAAAGTGAGGTACACGCGCGAGGCGCATGCTCCTAAACTAACAACAATAATAATAATGTTAGTAAGAGTATGATTGGCGGTTGAAAAGTGGATTTGTCAGGTGGAACATCAGGGATCAGATTCAGCCTCTATCTGACGCTCAGACATGAGTTTGTCGCATAAGACTTATTTAGTGCGGTTTATATCTCCTGTGTGGTTTGTTGAGTTCATAGACTTGTTTAGTGTGCTTTTATATCTTCTATGTAATTTATGAGCTATTTTACCCTGAACAGGTTACCACAAGATGCTCACCCAAAGAACCAAGGTTGTGAATTTCTTGAGTTTTTAAAAAGAAAATAAAATATAATAATAATAATAAATAAATAAATAAAAAGAGAGATAAAAATTCATCTAAACTAGGAGGGTGAGGGCATCTTTGATGTAATCACCTTTTTGTATATCCCATTTTAACCAAAAAAAAAAAGTAAAGTTATTTTTTATTTATTTTTTGATATTTGATAATTAAAGGTAGACAGACACACTCACAAAAATTTATTGCACACAGTTTTAATCACATTTTTAGCTGCACGAATCTATTATACATTGTCTTACACTATATTTTATTATACATTGTCCTACACTATATTTTTTGTCGAAGGTTGTTTCTACGACTTTAAACTCGTGATCTTCTGATCACATGACAACAGTTTTATCAGTTAATAATATTGAGTGTGATTTTTTTTATAACCATGGTATCTGGGCCAGCTTACACGCACCTCGACTAATTCCACAAGATACTTGCCATCATGTTTCTGGTATATACGACTACGTGAATAAACAATTTTGAGTGTATATTTTTTTTCATAATTGTGGTATTTGGGTCAACTTGTGCGCATCTTGACTAACTTCATGGAATACCTGCCACCTATGGAAAGAAATCACCTAGGGATCATTTGGTGTGAGGTGCTAAAGTAAATAATCCTGGGATAAATTTTTTTAATGCATGTTTGGTTGGCAATATTCGGGATAACTTATTCCGAGACTAATAAATAGCAGCGGGATAAGTTATCCACACAATTGGTGGGATAACAATCCTACCATAATTTATCCTTGGGGTAAATTTATAAAAGGACAAAATTACCCCTACCTATATTCATGCACGGACTACTTTATGTACGTGCGTATGTGCATAATTAATTAATCAATCTAACTCAACCACTTTAGGAGATCCATAAATTATACTGACATAACCATATACGTAAATCAAATAGTAAGGTAGTAATTTTATATTTAGACAAATGATAAACATTATAATTTGTCCATCTGGATGGCTAACAAACTATATAACATAAGTAGACATGTTAAATAAATATAAGAATATTTTATGCATATTTTTACATTTTATGTTAAACATTTGATGAATAATACACTAAAAACTTTTTATAAATGCATAAAATGTAGATGAATATTAAATTTTATTTGTTTTAAGATGAAATTTGTAATGAATTAATCCTCAATATTTTTATAAATATTAAAATTATTAGAGTTTTAATTAACCTATCTTCAACTGACTAATATTTAGCGGCAACCTAAATTACCCCCAAACCCACAAATTCATATTAGCCTCTTATAACTATCAGCCAAAGACAAATTTAATTAATTAGCATAGGCCTTGTCATAGTTATAAGTCTTTGTTAAGCATTTGAGTTTATATGTTGATCACTATATTGTATGAGTGATCCGTGTTCACAATCGACTTTATTGTTCAATTACATATTTTAAATTAAATAGTTTTTTAATCACTTGAAAATTGATATTGTATATATCAATTAAAATGAATTTTAATATTCTATATTATATGAGTGATACGTGTTTAAATGAAGTGACATAAACAACAAATCTTTTTTTACTTTAACAAACTTAAGTTGGAAGTTTTTATTTCAAACTAAATAAGATGTAGTAAGTTTTTTTTTTTTTTAAATACACACGGCATAATCATGGAAGGCACACGCAAAAAAATTAAAGCTAAATAAGATGAAAGTTTTATTTTAAAATACAAACGATATAATCATGAAAATGTACACACACAAAAATTAAGCCAAATAAGATGAAAGTTTTTTCAAGAATAAATATTTAAAGCTTGAAAAGAAATATATAAAAAAAAAGTTAAATAAGATGGAGGGTATTTTGGTAATCAATTAATTTACTCTTAGAAATTACACCATGCATATTACTTTGAATACAACAAACCAAACACTCAATAAAAAATAATTCCAGCATAACTAATCTCAGTATAACTTATCTCATCATAACTAATCCCAGCATAACTATATTTCCAACCAAACGACCCCTTAGGGTGTGTTTGGTATGATGAAAACTGTTTTCTGGAAAACATTTTCCATCTTCCCTTGTTTGGTTGTAATATAACTTTGGGAAAATCTTTTCTAAAGGAACTCATTTTCCTCCATTTGAAAGAAAATGACTGATTTCCCTCATGGGTAAAGGGAAGTAATTTTCTAGAAAATATTGAGATGTGACTTACGAGAACTTGGAACCAAAATAAACCAAAATATGAATAAAGTGATCAAAATAGATCACTTATTTAATAATTTACCAAAATAGGCTAAACATAATAATTTATTACGTTTTACACATTTTTTTAACGGTTTGATAGCGGATGTGTACAGTAAAAAAGTTTTAGTAAAATGTAGTAATAATTTATTACGTTTTATAATTTTTTTTGTAAAACATAATAATTTATTACGTTTACATGATTTGACGTAAAGAAGTGATGTGATAGTACATTGAGTGTAAAAAAATTTATTAATTAAAATTTTATAACTTTTTTAACTTTTATAAATTAAATTTCTTTATTACAATTTATAAATTATAACTTTTTATTACGTTTCTTACCAAAAACTTTTTTTAAAAAAAGTTATTATTTCGTTTTGTCAAATCAAGTACCACAAAAGTTATTGCTTCGTTTTGTCAAATCAAGTACCACCTAACTCACTCTTTTTGACTTTTTTCTTTCATAAATCGTATTAAGAAGTTACTTTTTAATAAATAAAAAAATAAAAAATACATAATTATAAATTTATGTTATTAATACATAATAAAAATTACATTATTTTCTAAATTTGGTCAGATGAATGTATAATTGTTGATGTCACATCTCATACAAATTGACCAAATGTTAAAAATGTATAGTTAAATATTATGTTTTAGAAAATATATTATATTTTTAATTAGAGGGTCAAAACTTATGTAATGTTAAGGTTTAGGTAGAAAAAAAAATATTTTCTATTCACCAACCAAACACCCTAAAATATTTTTTTGAAAAGTATTTTCCACTCAGCAACAAAACATAAGAAAATAAGTAAAACACCAACTTATTTTCTATGAAAACATTTTTTAGGAAAATATTTTCTAGGAAAACATTTTCCATGGAAAATATTTTCCATCATACCAAACATGTTAAAGTTTTTGCCCTGATTTTCTTACCTATTTTAAGTTTTACTTTCCGTAGAAGGAAATAAAAGTAATACCATAATTACTTTTAATTTTTTCTATAAGGAAAGTATAATTATTTTTCATATTTGGCTAACCTCTTTCTTGGAGGAAAAGTTTTGGAACATCTATTAATGGAAGACCCCTTCTCATACCATAACACAATAGCATCCACAATATAGTGTTTGAAGAGTTTTTGTTTAGGGGGAGATTTCTCCCAATAGGTCTTAGGTTTTTCAATTTTATGTTTAATATGTAGGCGTTTGGCAAACCATATCAATAATATAGCTTTTTAGTATTGTTTTATGTGTCGTCTAAATTATCCTCTTATGACTTGCAAACTATAAGCTTCCGCATGACGTTCTTTCAATTTCAAACCTACCAAAACACACCCTTAGTGTTTATATCTATTGGGAATTAAACCTAAAACTTCATGATGCTCAACCTAACTTTATTGAACCACTAGGCCATTGGTCAAAATATTGAGTGTGATTAATACATTTGATTTTTGAAGTACAGTTCACATTTTCAATAATTACATGAAATTGGCATAATTCAACAAAATTATGGTAAAAAAATGCTGGAAGAAATTGTAAATAAAAAAATGTTTAAATTGTTATAATCCATTTTGAAATAATAAGTAGTTTAAATTATAAAGCACCCCAACACAGGTTTTAATTGCATTAAAATTTAAATAATTACACTCTTTAGTATGATGTGAAGCTATAAATGATTACTAGATATTGTAGCCCATGCCAGCAACAGATGTTATTTTACTGTTTTGCTTGTTTGATTTACTGTTATCCTTTTTTAACGATGCATTAATCAACAATAATTTATTATTTTATGTTCCTGTTAATTTTAGATAATATGGTTCCCAAAATAACAGAAACCGAATCAAGTCCAAGTAAAGAAATAAGTGAAGCATCTACTCTACATCCACTACTCTATGAGCTTGCTTTACAAGCGTTATCTCAATCGGGAGCAAAATATGATGAACACGGGGAGGAGGAATGTTTGAAAAGAGATGATGCAGATGCTAATAGCCCTTCCACCGAAAAGCTGGTCAAAGCCTTCAACATTGATCGTTATCTTGTGAGAATGCAGTGTGATGGTGCCGCAGATTTAACGGGTGATTTCGTGGTTAAGTCAGCCATGGGAAAATATTTCGACGCCTTCAGAAAAATACTTCGAGAACAAAAATTGGATGCTTATTTTAAGAACAGCTGCTTTAGGAAATATCTTGATTTGTCGGAGGACAACAATGCTCATTTCCAAATGAAAATGGTATATGAACTTCTCAAATGTAGGTTTATGTATGAAAACAAAGATAAGATGGATGAGGTGTGGATAAATTACTGTAGCATACTTGTTTGTTTTGGTTGGAAGGAGTTTGCGATAGTTACTAGACTAAAATGTTATCTCCCTTCTCAAGTTATACCTATTCTAACCCAAAAAAAAACACCATGCACACCCAAAAAAGGCAAAGGCAAGTTGTGTGATCGTGATGACCTGGTGTTCATTGTTAGTCCAAGCTTCACAAACAAAAATTTGATAGAAACATTGAAAGGTAAAGGACTTTCAAAGAAGCACAAGCAGTCATTGTGCTTGGTTTGGTTTGCACATAATATTCTTTGGGCGAGAGATGTTAACAACAACATAAGCCTCGGTTTAATAAAGCTCTTCGAGGATCTTGAGGCATTTAACAGCTATCCTTGGGGGTATGAAAGTTTCAAAATAACTGTCAAATACTTGTTGACTCCGTTAGCGCCAAAGACAATCAACTTATATGGCTTTCCATGGGCTTTCATGGTAAATGTTTCTTTTATCTATTATGATATAATTTATTTTTTTCGCTCAATAATGATTTTAATTTATTGGCATTATTTTATAGGCTTGGGCGTTTGAAGCCATTCCTTATTTGAGACAACGAGTGAACTACTAGGAAGGAGTTTTTTGTCCAAGAATCTTGAGATGATTGTCAGCCAAAACTAATAAAAGTGTAAAATTTCTTGATCACTTCAACCCCCCTAAGGATGCAGTAAGTATAATTATAATTAATTTTTTCTTTTAATTAATAATTTTTTTTTAATGATCTAATCATCATGCTAATATATGTAATAATTTATGTTAGATTGTGCATCTGTCGCTAGTTCCGACCAATCGAGAGTTGAAGATGTCATTTTTTTTTACTTTACGGTCTGTGCAAACTTTATCAAACCCTAAGGTCATCGACAAAATAAAAATAAAATTATTTAGAGCAACAACCATTACAAGAAAAATAATTTTGGAGGGTGGGCTTGTTGTTGTTGATGATCTTAATGGTGATGAAGCTGTTGGTGGTGGTAGTGGTGCTGCTGTTGGTGGTAATGATGCTTCTCGTACAGTATTTAAAGCAAACCATTATGAGTATGATCATACTGGTTATACAAATTTTGCCTCTCCCAGCAATGTTCTGCATACAAATGTCAAGACTGCAGGGTGAAACATGTTGTAGTGATTAATGCTATTAATGCATTAACTGCTTTTGTAAAGAAATGACATCTAAGAGGGGTCTTATTCCATCAAAGAGGATTTTATTTCCATCCGCTCCATTAGATATTAGGGCTAAGAGGAGAAGGAGAGTGATTTTCAGGGCATTCTCAAGCATCCAAAAAAGCAAAATTGCAACTCCTCTGTCTGTGTGTTGAACTGAGCAACGTACAATGTCCAAAGGAGAGCAGCACGAGCTGAAGAAGGTAAATATATTATATGTCTTCCAACTGACAAAACAAACAGACACATATCTATTTCAACAGAGGACACATCTGCTGAAAATTATCAAAATAATATATACATCTGTTGCAACAGTTGACTAACCTGTTGCACCAGATACTTTATTTGGTGCAACATATGTCTCATCTGTTTTAGCAAATCAAATAGCTCTTCGTACCGCTTTTATTTGTACCAACAGATGACCTATATGTTGTAACAGATGATTTATATATTGCAACGGATGGTTCATCCATTGGAAATTATCACACAGGGTCTTTCTTATGTAGAAATTTGTTCCAACAGTTGATTCATTGTTGCAACAAAAATATAATCTATTTGGAATAATTTAAAACGGGAGGAGACCTGTTTGATTTGCTAGAAGAGATGAGTTATTCTTTTTTGTTTTGTTGTATCTCCATAATTAGCATTGACCAATTCTGACTTTCCAAGTGGATGTAGAAGAAGCTACTGCTGAACAACATTAACAATATGCTACTCTTTTTATGAAAATACGGAGAACAGAAAGCGTAGAAACCGTACATAAGCAACAATAAAGATCCACGATGAGCAAAGCCGAATTCCATAGCATCGTATGAAGAACAACTTGTCCATACTGAGTGGATCTTTATAGCTTGAGCTTGTCAAATCAAAACAATCCTCGACATTATACTTAAATTGTTGTTGATGTATTTGTTGAGATCTGTACCCATAACAAAAATTTTTTACAGTTTATTTATTTGTTGACTTATTTCCGCTAATTTATGAAGGCTTTGATTTATTTTATTTTATCTATGAATTTTATTTATTCCTTAGATTTGAACTTATTAATTGAAAAGGACAAATATTGCAACAGATAATGTATGTATTGCAACAGACGACACATCTATTGGAAAAATCAAACAGATTTAGAAATATGTTGCAACAGGTAGGTGATCTGTTGAAATTTATCAAACAGGTCTTCCCATTGTTACAACAGATGAACTTTAGATAAAAACATCGAGCTAATGCAACAGATGACCAACCTATTGCAACAGATAAACTATATGTCAGAACAGGTAGGATAACTGTTACAATGGATGGAGAATCTGTTGCATTATAAAAATTCAATTTTTGTTGGACATAAAAAATTAACACAACGTGTAAAAAGGTTAAAGTGAATTGAATTAAAATAAAAAAGGTGCAACCCATCGACGGTGTTCAGTTCAAACACCTAAAATAAGATAGGCATCAAGTAGATAGTGTACATTTTTTAAACACGTAAAATAAAATAGGCATCAAATGTGTCAGTGTCAGTCTGACACATTTCGCTGACTTGCCGTCACTTGGCCCCCAACGGTCATTCCCCCCCATTGTCTTATATATTCATCTTCCTACTAAAATTTAACTCTAAATTCCCAAATCTTCTTCTTCGTCGTCATCTTCTTTTATCTATTCAAATTATTTCTTTTCTTTTTTACAACTGAGCTTGACAATGTCGAGCGCATCTTCCACTATTTTTTGTGATAAACATTTTCAATATTGTAAGTGCGGTCATGAAGCTCTGTTAAAGACTTCTTGGACTCAAAAAAATTCGGGTCGTAGGTTTTTTACTTGTAAGATTTCAAAGGTAATATTTTTTTATTTAATTAATTGATTAATTATTGACTTGTAATTGTTTTTTTTTTTTATAGAAATTGGGTGGATGCAATTACTTTGATGGTATGAAGAACGGCACCCTTCACAAGCAAATCGTGTAATCTGGGGTTTGTTGAACAAAGTCAAGGCTTCTGAAGAGAAACAAAATCGAGCAAGAAGATACTACATTGTTGCCGTTATTGCTACTGGTTTTGTGTTGTTGGGCACATAGATATTCAAGCCTAATTACTGAAATTTTCATGGTGGTGTGTATATTTGCTACTGGTTTGGTGTTGTCGAGCACATGGATATTCAAGAGTAACTGTTGAAAAATATCAAAAAGATTTAGGCATATGTTGTAAAATGTAGGTCATATGTTAGAAATTATCAAACAGGTTTTTCCACAATTGCAACAGATTAGACTTAGATTGTTAGATTATTCATAGAAATAACATCGCCGTAATGCAATAGATGACCAAACTATTGCAACAGATAAACTATCCGCCAGAACGGATTAAAGATATTTTACAACAGATTGATAATCTAATCTATTGCATTCTAAAAAACTCAACTTTCATTAGAAAAAAATTATTGCCACTACATGTACATGTAATAAAGAGAAGGGTGAGTTGAAATTAAAAATTTCTATTTCATAAGCTCTTCTATATACACAGGCTTCAAGCGTTCAATTAGTACCCCATAAGCCCAGACCTCTTGCGGGTTTGCCATAGCATTATCGGACAGAAAAGTCATTGGCTCATCCATCTCTGTGACGGTCAGCAAACATTCGATGTATGCAAGAGCATGCAAGCCGCTTGCTTTAGCGGCATCATCTTTTGGAGGGATTATTCCCTTGTTTCGACCTTCAAAATCTCATGATTTCTTCATCAACACTTCCTTTGAAAAATTATTCATCAGTTTACTCTCCCTCAACAAGATGGGCAACAACACCATCAGTGGCTCCACGAGGAGAAAAAGATCAAAATCGTTGATGAGAGGTACGTTGGAGTCATAAACATTAATCGTTCCCTCCTCGAGTAGTATCTCAACAGTCTGATAATGCATGTTGTTCATGCTAATGATTGCAAGAATCCTTTTTGCCTCGGTCCAGCTCTTGCCGTGTGGATTTGGTCTGTCCCCTCTAACGTATCTTAACGTTTTTTCTTCATCCAAGACCAACGTAGGAACTAGGAAATCAAGTCCCATGCCAAGGGCAGGCGCCTTTCTATTGAGTTGATCGTACCTATCCTTGAGCTTCTTGCAGAAGTTGAGTTCCATTATCCTATTGGTAATATCATAAGCTTCCCGGTACGTTAATTGCCTTTTCATCATGAGGCAGAGAATTATGTCAACATGCTGTGAGATAAGAAGTTAATTTTTAAATAGGTTAGTAATTGTAAAGATGCAACGGATGGTCCATCTATTTCATAGGGTTCTCTGAATCAATAATCCAACGTAACTTATGAAATAGATGGATAATAAGTTACAACAGAACCACTACCAGTTGCACCAGTATACCCAGCTATTGCAACAGATGTGAAATCTATTGTGTAGCTTCTTCTTCATAGGGTAGATTTGAAGGGCTAGGTTATGAAAAGTAAACTTGCCTTGTCCTCGTACGGCATATGCATATCAGTCATAGTCTGGAAAGTCTTGGGGGGGAAAGGGAGGCCTGGGGTAATCTGATGCGCCTGACTTGGCATTCTTGTCCTGTCGCAGATCCCTCTTCTCTTTGGCGCCAAGTTCCGCGTATATGTCCACCTTCTTGACTGGCCTCTAAACTTCAGCAGCTTTTAGAGACGGATGAATTGTAATTTCTTTTGATTTTCGAGCGGAAAGTACGTCTCTAATTGCTCTTTTCTTTCTCCTAACCAACGCTGTAGGAGTGTGTGGCTCCCTCACCTTCTTGGATGGTATGACACACCTGTTGGATTTGAATTCCTCAATAGCTTTAGAGATAGCCTCTACTTTTTCAAAGAGTTTATCCTGTCTGTCTTTGCACTCATCCCATTCGCAACGAGAACACGAGGGTGAAGAGGGGTGAGAGGGACCTGTGTAAGGGCGAAAAAGGGTATTTTCAAACATATTTATTATTTCTTGAGCATCAACATGCACATCAGCACGAATGGTAGCAGCATCAACATGCCTCCACCAACACCAACAACTCCACCAGAAAAAGCACCCCGATCTGTCTTAGTAAAAGGTTGGTCATGAAGAGCCTCAACATTAGGCTGACCTCACATCTCTTCTCAACTTCACTTTTCCCTGATCGAGATTGTTCAGGAAGCTCCTCTAAATCCTTCTATACTGTAGCTTTTTTTTTGAGTTGTCAGACGTTGATCCACTTTCACTTTCTTTTCTTTTGGGAGACATGTTTTACCTACGATAAAGAAAAACAAAAATTATATTACAATTGATGTATGCATAGATTTTAAAAAATACATTACAAACACCACGAATACCGACACACCACCAACCACCACCACAAACACCACCAACCAATGCCAACAAACAAACAAACACCACGAATACCGACACCACCGACAGCCACCACAAACACCACCGACCAATCTCACCATCAGTGCCACCACGACGACCATAAACACCACCAACAACAACAACAATACCATAAACACCATCCAGCAATACCACGACACTACAGTCAATAGAACACTGCGATGAAAACTAGGGATTTCTCGAGTTCCTCCTACAATTGTACCATCAAAACTCAAAATTGTAAACCCATTCTCGAAGATAATACAACTAAAAGTTTTATGTTTCATCATTAAATTATAAACCCTTATTTTTTTAAAAAAAATAATAAATATAGCGCTTTTCTCGAACTTTGTTGACTACGAAGACAAAGAAAATGACTGATACAAGCAAGAATGAAGTCAAAAATAACACCTATGTGGTCGAAAATGAATAGAAAAGCGATCTATTGTGGAGGGTTGAGCAAATTTGTTAAGTAGTTATTGTTTCTACTGTATTGTTGAGTCAGTGAGAATGAGAGAGAAAGAGCAAGACCTCGAGCTTTGAAATAATGAAACGTTTTGTATGGGTTGATTTGTATTTTGGAAAAGAATGACAAGTAGTTTTGAAAATGTTAATTTTGTCTGAATTGATCTTAATTATTTTTAAAATTATAAAATATATGCGTAATTTTTAACCCTCTCATCATGCAATTGCCAAAAGGGTAATTCAATTAAAATTGTAGTTGACCGAGTACTCTATGAGGTGACCCTATGATAACTCACCCCTGGTCCTAGATTAATCAATTTAGGTACTATTAGTCTAACATATGAACTCAATTGAAATTGTAAAAAACAAATGTTCAACATATTGCGTTAGATTATTGCGTTAGATTTCTCATCTGTTGAAAATTATCTATCAGATTAGGTAACAACAAATTACAAATCTGATGTAAATTAGTATCAAATAGATTAAGTCATCTGTTGCGACAGATTACCCATCCGTTGTAAATTATCAAATGGATTGTTATATGTCGTAACAGATTACCCATATGTTGTAAATTGTCAAATAGGCGCTGCCATCTGTTGTGGCTGACCCTATGAGAGGTCACCCGTAGTCCTAGATTAATCGATAGTTTACCCTATGATAACTCACCCTTAATCCTAGATTATTTAATAAGGTATTAGTACCCTAGTCCTAGATTAATCAATTAAGGTATTAGTCTAACATATGAGGTAGTAAGTATCGGTTCAGCTCAGAGTGATCGATCGACGACTCTGTCGGGAGAAACGCAATACTGTCTTATTATGCAATTGTCAAAAGACTCAACTGAAGTTGTAGGTGACCCTATGAGAACTCACCCCTAGTCCTAGACTATTCAATTAAGGTATTAGTACCCTAGTCCTATATTAATCGATTAAGGTATTAGTCTAACATATGAGGTAGTAAGAATCGGTTCAACTCAGAGTGATCAATCACTGACTCTAGTCGGGAGAAATACAGTATCGTCTCATCATGCAATTGCCAAAAGACTAAATTAAAGTTGTAGTTGACCCTATGATAACTCACATTTAATTAAGGTATTAGTCTAACATATGAACTCAATTGAATTATATATAAACAAATGTTCAACCTGTTGCAATAGATGTCTTTTCTATTGGATCAAATCAAACAGATTATGTAATCTGTTGCAACATATTACCCATCTGTTGTAAACTATCAAACAGATTAAGTCATTTGTTGCGACAGATCACAAATCTGTTGTAAACTATCAAACAGATTAAGTCATCTGTTGCGACAGATTACCCATCTATTGTAAATTATTAAATAGGCACTGTCATCTATTGTAGTTGACATTATGAGAACTCACCCCTTGTCCTAGATTAATCAATTAAGGTATTAGTTGAATATATGAGGTAGTAAGAATCGGTTCAGCTTAGAGTGATCGATCGACGACTTTTGTCGGGAGGAATACAGTCCCGTCTCATCATGCATTTGCCAAAAGACTCAATTGAAGTTGTAGTCGACCCTATGAGAACTCACCCCTAGTCCTATATTAATCGATTAAGGTATTAGTCTAACATATGAGGTAGTAAGAATCGGTTCGTCTCAGAGTGATCGATCGATAACTCTTGTCGGGATGAATGCAATACCGTCTCATCATACAATTGCCAAAAGACTCAATGGAAGTTGTAGTTGACCCTTTGAGCTCATTCATTCATCCTTAATTCTACCTAGATCAATGTAGGCACTATTATTAATCTTAACATTAAGTTAATGAGAACACATTTCAACACAGAGTGATCGATCGACGACTCGGGTTGGGATGAACGCAATACTAACACAATGCAAATGCAACGACTCAATTGGATATTTAGTTGACCCTATGAACTCATTCATTCATCCCTCGTTCCACCTAGATCGATGTAGGTACTATTATTAATCATAACATTAAGTTACTAGTTCCTCCTGAATCAATTGCAATGAAATTTATTAGAATAAACAACTGAGCTGTTGGAGAATTTCAAACAGATAACAATATCTGTTGCAACAAATGACATTTCTTATTTAATTATCAAATAGACATTTGCATCTGTTATGACGGATGACTGAGTTGTTGAAAATTTTCAAACAGATATTAATATCTGTTGTAACAGATGTGGTTTTTGATTTAGTTATCAAATGACATTTCCATCTATTGTCACAGATGACTGAGCTGTTGGGATTTCTCAAACAAATATTTAAATCTGTTGCAACAGACGACATATCTGTTTGAAAATCTTTTTTTCTTTTAATTTTAAAGCAAGCTACTGTTTGAGTAGATAAAACAGTAGTACTACTAAAGGCAGTAAAAGATATTTCTTGGATAACACAAAATCTCATTGATTAGTATTGTCCTGTCTTTTCAATGTCACCTATTTTCTTCCTCGTGCCCCTCAAATTATTAGTGAATATTAATTAATGAATATTGAAACCCCTAATACTTCTTCCGTTTCATATTGACTTGGCACTCTCATTAAGAAAATATTAATTAGGGGTTTATTTTACTATACCAAATTAACCTTATTAATTATGCTTTGAAAATATAAATTTAAATAAATACACTTTGTTTAGTCATTTAATATTAAGGGTAGTACATCTAGAAATTAGAATTATCTCATCTCTCCTCTCCTCTCCTTCAGTCCTAAATCTTTCATCTTTTTTCTTTCTATCCTCTTTAGGGTTATCACAACCTATTTTTCTCTCCTCTTTCTCATAAATTTTCATTCAGATCTAAACCGATCGATATCCATACTTAGATTCCTCGACTGAAATTGCTGTTTTGACCTCCTTTTGACATTCAGGTATGATATGATTCACTATTGCCCTTTCATTCTCGTCTTCTTCTTGCAAGTTATTTACATCTTTTTTTTATTTAATTACCATTTTCCCATATCATATTTATTTAAAAAATTTTAAAGAACTTTTAATTATTGAATAAACGAACCGAGAATTTTTATTATAAGATGCGAAAAAAGTCATCTGTTGGGAGAAGTTTAAAAGCCTTGTTGGCAGTATCATTTTTTTAATGTATTTTGTTTGTTTCTTTGTTGTTGATGTTTTTGGTTGAGTTGGCGTTGTTGGAACTTGTGGTGTGGTGTTGTTAACAGTGACGAATTCAGGTTTTTAAGACAGTGGGTGCTTCTTAGCTTAAAAATAGTGGAGTCCCAACAATCAACACAAGGAGTAAGGGAGAAAAAAATAAAAGAAAGTTTAAAGTGAATAAGGAGAGAAGAGTTGGTTACCAAAATTAAAAAAATATGTGCTGAGTGGGAATTGAACTCAAGACCAAAAGAAATAAATAGCCTTAAGCACCCATAAACAACAACTAGGCTAACCAAACAACTCTTACTATGGGTGCTCACTGATTAGATTATATACATTTTTTCTTTATTTATATATACATAAATAAAGTTTGATACGATTTCAGTTTGTGGTCGCGTACCCGGAGGACTCCATATGGTTCTGTACCTTGTTGTTGATGGTGTTGGAACATAGGATGTATGCTTCTTTGTTGTTGATGATGTTGTTGGAATAAATGTTGTTGTTTTCTTTGTTGTTGATGTTATTTATTTGTTGTTTGTAGTTTATGTTGTTGTTAATGTTGCAACAGATGGAGCAACTGATGGAACAAATCAAACCACCAGCAAGGCTGCTATGTATTCCAACAGACTCCATATTTGTTTCATCAAACTCCACATCTGACGCAACATATTCTACATCAGAAGGATAATTTTCTTTCTGTGACATAAATTTTTTCCTTCTTCTTTGTAGATATAAAAGGAACTGAAAGTTGATCAACTTTTGCCTGACCATCACAAGAGGCAGCAGTAAGCTGCATACAGATGAAACCACTTCATATATGGGAGGTATGTATTACTGATAATGTTATCGTGGAAACACACATAGAGTACACTAATTTTGTGAATGTTGTTTTTACCGATTAGTCATAGATCATCAAATAAGATATTTGCAATTTTACAGTTGAGTTTGGTAGGTCCGAACTGATAAGGCTGAGGGACCATGAATATGGTTCTAATACCTTATTAAGATTTAATGTCTGATATTGCTCGTGTTTATTTGTTATGCCTTCTACAGACTTTCATTGTGGCAAGCATTTCTGGCGACGGTGTAGACATTTACATGACGGATATGTTGTTCTCTATATAGTATAAGAATGATCAATCTTGCCCCTCCTTGCTTTTTTTGTGCATGCAAATGTGAAGAGTGCAAGGCAAAACATGATGGTGTGATTAATACTGTTAATGCATTAACTGCTAATGTAACAGAATTGATATCTAACGGTAGTGCCATTCGATTAAAGAGGATTTCAGTTTCATTCACTCAATTATAGTTTAAGGCTAAGTGGAGAAAGAAAGCAATTTCCAAGGCATTATCAAGTATCCAAAAAAAGAAAATTTTTGGATCCGATAAAGGTGAAAAGATAAAAAGGTGAGGGGAATAGGAAGGAAAAACTGAATGCTAGATTTAGTTCATCTAGTTTCATTATGTAGAGATACTCCATCTAATTTTGAGTGTTTTTTCTTGTTAGGATGGTGAGGAAGGCAGAATCTCCCCATCATTAGATAATACCGAAAAAAAGACATCTGATGTTATTGAACCACCAGACTACTTAGTCAACAGATTAAACGATCTTAATCACTTAATTTTTCTGCTGATCAATCTTCTCCGTAGAAGATAAGATATCAACAGAACTGCTTGACACAGCGAAAGATGATATCGATAGATTATTGATTATGTCTTCTAAAGACTTGTTTCTGCTAAAAAACTATTTTGGATTGAGTGTTGCACTATCCATATATGTTGCAGCACAGGATTTATCAGCTGAGAGAGCGTTTGCCTTGAAAAAACTCAAAGAGAACCTTTCATACTTCTCTTTGACCTTGCGTAGAGCTAAGAAGGACCAAGAGAAGTATTATAAGAAAGCCGCCAAGAAAGAAAGAAAGTGAGTGAGTGGTCCTCGTTGACAAACTCACAAAAGATCAAGAGCTCTATATTGAGCGTAACGACCACAATGAAAAAATGATTGGATTAGAAGTGGTGGTGACTTGACTTAGTCAAACAAAAAGGCATGACTGTTCATATCCCTTAATTAAATAAAACTGGTGACTTTTCGAATATGTAAATTAAAAAAATCGGATCTAAATACAACATTTTATTCCTATCAGATAACTTACAACATATGGACAATCTGTTGCAACAGATGGATATATCAGTTTGCTTTTCCATCTGATGTGGCGTTTGTTGCAACTTGCTAGCCATTTGTTTATTCAATTTCATTGAGAGCAATAGATTTTTCTAAACACTTCTTGGCCAAACTCAATTTTTACTCTTGGATTGCTTCTCTTTTTTTCTTTGCATCCTTCAACCTAGCCTCCAAATTCAATTTTTGCCCTCAATCCAATAGCAAAAATTTAGTTTGATTGAAGGATGCAAAGAAAAAAAAAAAAGCAATCCAAGAGCAAAAATTGAGTTTGGCCAAGAAGTGTTTAGAAAAATCGATTACTCTCTATGAAATTGAATAAATAGATGACTAACAAGTGCAACAGATGCCACAACTGATGGAAAAGCAAACTGATATATCCATCTGTTGCAACAGATTATCCATATGTTGTCAGTTAGCTGATAGGTGAAATATATTTTGCAACAGATTACCAATCTATCTTTTTTGGAAATACAACAAAAAGATAAAATGTTGTATTTAGATCTATTTTTTTCAATTTACATATTTATAAAGTCACCAATTTTATTTAAGTAACACATAAATCCCGGATAGTTTCAGCAATATTACGTAAAATCTCGGATAGTTTGCTAATTATATCTTATCCCGAAATTTTGAAATGTGATACATATGTTAAGCAGTGATACATATGGACTAGTGATACATATGTATATGTATCACTACTGTATACATATGTATATACTAGTGATACATATAGCATATGTATCACTAGTAAATATGAATCCCGGATTTTATGTAATTTTTTAAAACATTAAGGGATATTGGGTAATATGGTGTCTTAAATATGGGATTTGTGTAATTTTTCCTTTTAAGGGATATGAACAGTCGTGGTATTTTGTTTAACTAAGTCCAGTCCCTTCCAATTCAATTATTTTATAAATAGGTCCCTCCGACCTCCTCACTCTCACTCTCACTCCTTACTCACACTCGTTCATTCTACTATACTTACAATACTAACATGTCAGATCCAGATTCGTACAAAAAGGTTCATATCGAGTCCTTGCAGGAACTTCAAAGGCAGTTTGATGAACTCCAGAGAGTTTTGGCTGACTTCGGAGAAGGCTGAGGAGGGCCCAGCTGCTGCCAGATGAAAATTGTCAGGTTGACAATAATAATAATAATAATAATAATAATAATAATAATAATAATTAGGTTATGTTTTTTCTTTCTTTTAGAGTATGTATTTCCCTTTTTTATATCCGATCTACCTAAAAGGGATTCAAAAAAATCCATGTATATGTTTGGTTTGGCTTGGTTTGGTTTGGTTTGGTTTGGTCGATTTTGAATTTTTAATTCTTATTCAATATTTAATTATCATTCTATTTATTCTCTATTCTCAACATGTCGGTGGTTGGAGTTAGGGATACGGTCATGATGAGAAATTCTCCTAAAAATGATTCGTTAATAAATAATAAGGAACCAAATAATATTATAATCGTAAAAGAAAGATTATTTAATTTAAAAAAGTCACAACATTGGATTAATTTAATTAAGATATATGATGATATGATTTTTAAGAAAAAATTTAATGAATAGTCGTGACTGTGACTTTTGTCTAAACACATTCAACAAACAAAAACAAAAAACGCTTCTGATGCATCAAATTCCTCATCTATTGTGACTGATGAATCAGTTAGAAGAAATCTAAAAAGCTCCTTAAACAGATGGTCGATTTATAGCAACAGATGGTATATCTGTTGAAACAGATGGGTTATCTGATGCAACAGATATACAATTTGTTGCCATAACTCAATTAATAAAAATGTTTATTAAAGAAACGAAACGGTTATTGAAAACCAGGTGTATTTGATTTTTAAATTGAGAAAAAGGTTATTTAAATTTAATAAGCTGAAAAGTCATGACTTGTCACAATAATAAAAAACTCACCACCAGCTTGATTTAATAAAGTCATTTCTTTTCACAGAAAAGAATAAGGAAATAAATTATAAACTCAATTTAAACCGTAAAAAACTCACCAGATATATTCTTGTTTTTAAATCTTCTTTATTAATTTATATAATTAAAAAGTCAAAAAATTTGGATGTCATGAAGATATTATTTTTTTTAAAAGATATATATATTATATGTTGCAACGAATATATTATCTGATGCAACAGGTTAACTATTTGTTGCAACGGATGATATATCTGTTGTAACAGATGATTTAAATGATGCAACAGATATATAATTTATTGTCCAACTCAGTGTAAAAAAAATGGTTGCTGGAAAGAACTAATTATTTTAATAATTATAAAGTTTCAAGCTAAAAAGTCATGACTTATCACAATATTGCTTAATTTAATTAAGTCATAACTTTTTACAGTAATCAAGAATGTCAGTAATAAATGGAGGTGAACAGTTGTGCCTTTAAATCTGATTTATTAAGTAATTAAAAAGTAAAAAAATTTGGATGTCATGAAGATAATTTATTTTTTAAAAAATATATATATTATATGTTGCAACAGATATATTATCTTATGCAATAGGTTATCTATTTCTTGCAACGGATGATATATCTGTTGTAACAGATGATTTTTCTGATGCAACAGATATATAATCTGTTTTCCAACTCAGTGTACATAAAAAGTAGTTCCTATAAAGAATTAATTATTTAATAATAATAAATCTGAAAAGTCATAACTTATCACAATATTGTTTAATTTAATTAAGCCATAACTTCTTACAGTAATCAGGAATGTCATTAATAAATGAAGGTGAATAGTTGTGCCTTTAAATCTACTGTATTAATTTATATAATTAAAAAGTCAGAAAATTTGGATGTCATGAAGATACTTTATTTTTTAAAAAAAAATATATATATTATATGTTGCAACAGATATACTATCTGATGCAACAGGTTATCTATTTGTTGCAAATGATGATATATCTGTTGTAACAGATGATTTATCTGATGCAACAGATATATTATCTGTTGTCCAACTCAGTGTAAAAAAAATGGCTCTTGGAAAGAACTAATTATTAATAATAATAAAGCTGAAAAGTCATGACTTATCATAATATTGATTAATTTAACTAAGTCATAACTTTGTACAGTATGAAGAATGTCATTAATAAATGGAGATGAACAGTTGGGATTTTTTGCCTAACTCATTCAAGTTCAATCCTCTATAAATAGGTCCCTCCTTACTCAATCAGTCGTTCTACTATACACTATTTATTCTTTGCTCTTGTTACACCTTCAACTACTTTCTATTCAAGGACTTGATAGTTTTTTCCTGTCTCTGATAAGTTTTTTTCTTGATTTTTGTGTAAATATACGTTGTATTACATTACATTTGAATTTTTTCTTTTCTTTAATTTTTCTTTTACGTGTCCGTTTTGTCAACTTATGCGGTTTTTAAACATGGTTGATCCTTTGTGTGATGTCGCTATTTTACGAGACGCCATGAGGGAACTGCAGAAGGAGGTTCATGACCTACATTGGGAGTTGGCCACCGTCAGAGTAAGGATGTTGTGGGAGATCCGCAGGCTGCGGAGGGCGCTGCTGCTGCCAGTTGAAGATTGGCCGGCTGGCCATACAAATAATAATGATGTTAATAATGATGATAATAATAATAATTAAGCTTTTTTTTCTTTTATCTATGTATTTTTTTTTTGTTTTATAAAAAATTATGTTTGATGCACTTGACTTTTTATTTCTTATTTAATTTTCGTGCTGTCTATTTCTATTTTTTAACGAATGTCATGTCTACAATTAAGTAATAATTTGATTCCAGTATCAATAGCAAGAACATATGAGTTATCTGTCAGGTTTTGTGTGTACAGGAGCTGTATTTTGTTGTTCGAAACATATTAGTAATCTGATAAAACAGATTATTTATCTGTTGAAACAGATTACTAATCTGGTGCAACAGAATACCTATCTATTCAATTCATATTACGGGCACCTAGAACCTTTAAACATGAATCCAACATGAATCTACTGTTACAATAAAATATTTATCTGTTGCCGCAGATAATGGATTTGTTTAAACAGATAACTCTTGTATTGCATTCATGTTCGCGTGCAAGCTATTGTTGAAAAAACACACACCAGCAGTTACCCAGATTCAACTAAAAAGCATAATCTGACTTACCAAAGTCTCCTCTCAAGTAAATTCCAAAGTTGAAAGTGATTTACAAAATAAAATTTGACATAAGAATTTGGTCAAAGAGCAGCAGTTGGGGTAACAACAACAACAACAATGGTTAACGAGAAGAATATGAAGATGATAATGAAGTATAAGATGATGATAATGAATCTGAAGATGATGAATAAAGCAACTACAACAATGAACAACAAATATCGCGAAGAGAGAGAAAATAACAACGGATGAGGAGAGAGAAAAAATCATCTTTTTCCCTTCGTTTCCCGTTATAAATTAACTAACATTTGGATCAAAGTGTAAATTTAAAAAACTTATGGGTTATTTTGAAATTTTCAAAACTTTCTTAAACCATAATTAAGTAATTGTCACCTCTACTCAATTATTAAGACTTGTGTCACCTACACCTCATTTTAAAACTCTTTTGTCACTTGTGGCCCAAACCCCTGAGTAACATATATTATTTGAAAATTACATAAATAATATTATAAACTACAATAGCTAACAATTTAAAATATTTAAAGACATATAAAAAATATGATTAATTATCTAAATTATATTTGTGTCACATAAATTTGGGGTAGTTTTGTCATTTTATAATTTGCATGTTTTAATGTTTTAATTTAGTAATTTATTGATCCAAATGATGTTTTTGAATTTAACATGTTTTGAAAATTTAGTACTTTGTTTATTTTAATTAATTTATTTTATTTTGGTAAGATATTATATATTTAAAAATTTACAAAAAAATAATTATAAGTCATAACTATTAACATCTTATAATATTTTAAAAGAATATCGTAAAAAATATGATTGACTTTGGAGATTCTTTTAGTGTCACATAGGTTACGATAAAGCAAGTAACATAAATTATTTGAAATTACATTAAAAGATACTTAAATCACAACGATTAACAACTTAAAATATTGAAAAAAAAATATATTAGTAAAAATTTGATTGACTCTGTAAATTCTAAAATTGGGACAAAGCGAGTAACATAAATTACTAAATTATGTAAAAGGTACTATAAATAACAATGATTAACAACTTAAATTATTTAAAAATTTATATTAATAAAAATTTGATTGACACTCTAAATGTTATTTGTTCTATATGAATTAAGATAACTAAATAATATATGTTGGGTCCGTGCACCAGGTAGTATATCTATTGCAGCATATAACCAAACAGTTGCAGTGGATGTAATCTGTTGCAACAATACAAAACATATCACTCATCTTTTAAGATAGATGAATGATCTGTTCAACAGATCACACAACTGTTGTGACATCATCTGTTGCAATATATGAGTGATCTGTTAGAACAGTTCAATAATCTGTAGCAATGGCTGAGTAGTCTATTGCGATAACACAAAACATATCACTCATCTGTTGAGAAAGATGAATGGTTTGTGCAACAGATCACATATCTGTTGCAACATATGAGTGATCTGTCAGCGCAGTTAACTAACCTGCAGCAACGGTTGAGTAATCTGTTGTGACAATACAAAATATATCACTTATCTGTTGAGAAAGATGAATGGTTTGTGCAATAGGTCACATATCTATTGCAACACATGAGTGATCTGTTGGAACATTTATCAACGATCAATATTGTTTAGATTTCTTCCAACATAGGGTCGTCTATCGCGGCAGATGAATGGTCAGTTGGAAAAATCAAGTCTTGGACATTTCCTGTAGGAAGTGTTGATAGGATTTTATCCAATAGGAGGTTCATCTGTTGCATCAGATCACTAATCTGATAGTTCTTCCATTGCACCAGATGGTTAATTAGTTGCATCAAATTTTTTATTCGATGATTAATCTTTTGCAACATATGGTAAAGTTGTTGCATCAGATAGTTAATATGTTGCATCAGATTATTAATCTGTTGCATCAAAATTATAATCTGATGGTTTCTCTGGTGCATCAGGTGGTTAATCTGTTGCATCAGATGTTTAATATGCTGCACCAGATGGGTAATCTGTCAGAGGAAACAAAAAATAGTAGCACGATTTTGTTCAACAAAAAATACCAATTTCATCATTTTTACCAAGAACAAGAACAGAACAAATCAAACCAAATTGTCGTTTCATCTTTATAAACACAAACAATAAAAATAAAACTTCAAAAAAATGCAACAAACAACAAAATATCATAATTCACTTCGAAAAGAGAAGAGAAGAAATATCAGAAATTAGGGTTTTATTCAGACCGCATTTCAAATTAGTGCAACAAATATTGAAATTGTTAACCAATACTATAAGAGAAGTTGGCTCAAGTTACTCGTTTTCTTCAAAACTAAAAAGCCATAAATTTTTACCTATGAAAGAAGAAAAAGAACGATGAAGAATTTGAAGTTGTTATGAATGGAGAGCAAGGCTGTTACGTCGATTGAAGGTTGAAGTCGAAAAGAAACTCAAAGCCCAACTATTTGTAGTCGGATGTTGAAGTTGCCGAGGATTGAAATGAGAAATTTGTAGAACAGTTGGTTGGGAGAGAGTTGAGAGAAGCTTTCGAGAGAGGGATGAGAGACAGGTTGATTGAATTGAAGAGGAAAAATCGAAGCCCAACTATTTGGCATAGGAGGTAGAAGTCGTCGGGGGTTGAAGGGAGAAATTTTGCAAAACTGTTGGTTGGGAGAGAGTTGAGAGAAGTTGTCGAGAGAGAGGAGAGAGTGGTTGATTTGGATTGAAGAGGGGTGTGGGTTGGGTTGATTTGTATTTTTGAAAAGATTAGAAAGTTTTGAAAATATTAATCAAGTCCACTATTAACTTAATCAAGTTTCCTAATGATGTTTGACCCTATCTATTGATCAATGTCACCAATCCTTCATCAAAAACTTAAAAGACACTTTTCCTTCAATTTTCTCATGTTACTCTCCTTATTCAAATTTTTGTGGCATTGATAGTCAATTATATTTTAAAAATAATTTAAGTTTTTAATTATTATGATTTATAATACTTTTTCTTCTATTCTAATTTAAGTGGCACTGAAATAAATTCGAGAGTTAATCAAATTTTATGATTGAAACAACGAAGCGGATATGTCCTAGATGACTTATAATACCTAATTAGAAGTAATATAGCAAAATTATTATAATAAAATATTTGTGAAAAAAAATTAAATGAGTCTCATATAAGATGCTCTATTAATTTAAAACATCAAGAAATGATTTATCATTTTATGTCAATTTTATTTTTTATTAAATATTATTAATTTTTTAATACCTAAATAACTTATAATAATTAATTAGGGGTGATATAGTAAATTACGGTTGAAGAAGCTGAAACAGACATGTCATAAATGTATATTTTACTTTTTTTAATTAAATAGTATTAATTTTATTATATGTAAACGACTTAAAATAATTAATTAGGATAATATAGTAAAATGACGGAGCAGCTGAAGCAGGTGAAGAAGCAGACATGTTGACGAACAGTTGCCTGCTTCTTCACACTTATTAATTGTAGTAATTTTTTTAATTAAATATTATTAGTTTTCTTATATATAAATGACTTAAATAATTAATTAGGGATAATATAGTAAAATGACGGAGCAGCTGAAGCAGGCATGTTGACGAACAACTGTTTGCTTCTTTATACTTATTAATAGTAGTAATTTTTTTTAATTAAATATTACTTATTAATTTTCTTATATATAAATGACTTAAAATAATTAATTAAGGATAATATAGTAAAATGACGGAGCAGCAGAACCAGGTGAAGAAGCAGACATGTTGACGAACAACTGCCTACTTCGTCACACTTATTAATAGTACTAGGTGGTAGAACTTGCGCCAGCGCGGGCCCAATGTTGCATATGAGTTGATCTCAGTAGTAAACAATATATTTTTACACAATAAATAAATTGAAGAGCTAGAAGTTTGATGTCTATGTTGAGGCTCGTCTTTTCCAAGGAAAAAGTAATTAGTTGTTTCCAGAGTGGTTATATGTTTTAATTGGATTTTCAAAATTAATAGACTTTAAGATGATTGACAAAGCTTTGCTTGAGAAGAAACATTACTACCACAGTGCATGGGGACACTATCTATATGCCTCTTCCACAGAGCCTTTATTTCACTATATATAGGCAACGTAACCAGTAAAATAGTAAAGTATTTGTTTTAATCCTTGAAATTTTGAGGCCTCAAAAATAGTAATAGTACATTTTAAGATTTCTACTTCACTTGAAATAATAATGAAAATTTTGAAATACGTTTAAAAAATTATCTAAAAGATATAAAGAAAGGAAAAGTTATCTAATTATTGTGAGGAATAATTTAGAATTTTAAATTAAACAATGCAAACTTTATATTAATAAATAAAGTTTCAACAACATTCAAATTAATGTATTGGAAACAAATAGCTATTATCTTATTAATTAGAATTAATTAATCATATTAATATGTGGAGTTAAAGATTATTTGTTTTTTTTTTTAAAATACCACACCATATGTAAGAACAAAAAGACTGCTATGAATTATTACAATATTATTTTTATATGTATGTGTATATATTTAAGACGTCTTATTGAAATTTAACTTTAATTATTAATTTTATTGAGACGTCTCTGATAATAATTGGTAATATTTTATTATTTTGCTATAAAATAATTCAAAGTCCCCTTTTTTTAGGAAAAAAGAACACTCAAAGTTCTTTTGGATTAGTGGATTTTAAGAAACTGATAAGTGTAAGGTATTAAATTTGAAAGTAAATAAATATTATGCATTCAAATATAAGTATTTAATTAGATAAAATAATGTGTTTTAATTAAACAAAAAATATATTGATAAGTATATTTTAGTAAAATGATTACAATATCTCAAAGATATTTAGAAAACATATTAAAATGAAAAGTGTTTAACATGAATGGCGAATAATATATTAGGATAAAAATAAGTATTTTTGACAAAGAATATTTAGAGACATACTATTGGGATAAGACTTGGTCAAATTAAAGTGTTCATAAGTTATAAAACTATAATTTATGGTGTCTAAGCAGATTTTTGACTCCTTAATGACACTTGGTTTTATAGATACTTTTTGTGTTTAACGAACATGGGATTGTGAAATGCGCAAGTTGGAGAAATAAAATTTCAAATTAACTTAAACTAAGGATCATACTCCTTGTAATTATACTAATTTGTTCAAAGCCAAGTTCTAAGATCATTTTCAATGGACTAATGTCAAAATAAAGCCAATAAAATCCAGAAATTTGTGAACTGTATACTAGGTTTGTAGGTTTGGGCTATCCTAAATTCCTAATTTTACATTTTAGAAAATCAAATCTATAAAGTTTAGGGTGGGTATTCGTACTATTTGAATTGAATATGAAATTTTTGTTTGGATTTACAATTCAACTCAAATCTAAATAAGTTTTGACTTAGTATTTTTTTTTTAGATGGTTTTGGATTAATTGATTTTAGATATTTTGGATATTCACTTTTAACTATTGAGCATTTTAGTCATGCCATGACAATTATTTCTTCCAACCTGTCTAAAATGATTTTTTATTTTTACTTGTTATTTTGACATATCAAGAAACAAAAAAAAAAAAAAAAAAATTTCTATTTCATCTTTAATATTAATTGCTTATTTTCCAAATCATTTCAAAACATAATGTTTTTTAATGGATGTGTCAAGTCTAAAATAATCAAATCAATAATTACTCCCTTCGTTTAAAAAAGAATGACTTACTTTTCTTTTTAATTTGTTTCAAAATGAATGACCCCTTTACTTTTTTGACAATACTTTTATTTCAACTTTATACGTGAAATTCTTAAGAGCACAAGATTGAAGGTCATTTTGGTATATTTGACACAACTTTAACTTAGAACCACAAGAATCAAAAGTTTCTTTACTTTCTTAAACTCCCTGTTAAGTTAAACTAGGTCATTCTTTTTAAAACAGATGAAGTATTCTTTTAATAAATATATCAAATCAAAATATTACAAGTAAAAATGAACGTAGAACGTAAAAGTCTCAATTCACCTAATATTCTGCTCCTTAGAATGTAGCGTACAACTTTCTAAAGTTAAAAACGACTGAGGCCACCCTACTGTTCAATTTGTGTACCTTCATATTGTACTTGTATTAATTATTACGATGGATAGAGTCGTAGGATACTAACCTATTTAATTTGTGGAATTTGGACTTGTTAGTATTGACACATTATACGAATAGAGCTGAATATAAGAAGAAAATTTTTGCATTTTTTGAATATCTGAAAATTCATAATGCTAAATCCAACATCAAAGCCACAATCATAAATTTTAAAAATAAAATTCAAAATCTAGTAATTAATTCAAAAATCCAAAATAAATAACTAAAAAAATTGAATTTCAATTTGGATTTGGGATACGCCCAAACTGCGCTCACCTCTAAACTTGAGACTCTTTCTAAAATGGTCCAAACTTTTATAATACTAGTCTAATATATATGTTTTGCACGTGTATCTATGGTTAATTAATAAATTATATACAAAAACATAAAAATATTCAAAAATAGCAATTAACGTTAAAATAAATATTATATCTATTTAAAATAGTTCAAAAAACAGCAAAAATACGTCAAAGATGAATTAATAAATTTTAAAAAAGCAACAAAAAGGTCAAATAAATAAAGAAGTAGATGAATATCAATCTGTAATGGCCTATATTAGTGGAAACATATAGAAATACACTAATTGATTACGGAACAAAATTTTGTTATTAATTTTAAAAGTCAAAATTACGACATTGGACATCTTCACGTTTACATAACTATCCAAGAAACAGAGTTCTTTAAATCACAACAACGTGAATTCTAAAAATAAATTAACTAAAAAAAAATCAGAGTACATTGTATAGTTTTGCTCTCATCGAAGCTTTTCTCCAGGGATTTAATGCTCTCTATCTTGAGCATATGAAACAATAAATCAGCCCAAGAATCAATAGGATCTGGCAAGCACCAATGCACACAACCACTTACCGCATTCTTATTTCGTCAATGCCCATATTTACTTAGATGACTAGCTGGTCTTAACAACATGGCTCGCGTTGTATCCATCAATCTGAATCTCTTTTCTATTCATCTTTCCCTCTTTCTAAGGGTCTTCATACTTTTAATATATTATAAATATAGATTATAAATATAGATGTGTAGACACGTAAAAATTTTTTGGGTCAAATTCATATAAAATTTGAATTTGATCCATATTTTATTGGGTCTAAAATTATTTTGGACCGTAAAAAATGATAAGCTCATTTTATTTCTTATCATGGTCCATCTCACCTTGAGGCCCAAACTCACGCCACATGTCAAGTGATGTGGCATCCCAGTCAAATTAAATACCAGTAAGACAAGACGACACGCTCAAATGATGTGCCAATCCAAGTCAAGTTCAAGAGCCAATGAAATATCGTCAAGTATCCCAAATAAAATATTTTTGGCCAATCACAAACAACCTTATCACATAACATTTATGATAAGCTTGAGAAATGAATGAACCAATCAGGCAGAAGAGATTATTTACATCTGGACTGCCTACCCTCTACAAGTATAAATAGGAGGATTACATAATTTTCTTGCTCATTCTGCAAGCATTGGACAAAGCTCTGCATCGACTTCATAACTCTTCAAAAAATTGACTAACGGAGTTCTGCCTGGAGATCAACTCGACAAGACAAAGTGTTGTCTGACATTCCTGGAGATCCAAACGCATTTCTAGGAGGTTCAAATCATCCTACATTCGAGAAACACGCTACTAACGGCCTTCAAATCACGAAAAAAGCTTAGAAAAGAAGAATCAAGAGAACAATCAAATTGTACTCACAAGTTTCATTTAAATAAAATTATTCTTTTTATTCGCAACAAATTTTCGTAATGCTGAAAATCAACTGCAAGCAAAGATAAAATAAACAAAAGAATAATTTTATATAAATGAATTTTGTGAGTACAATTTTGTTGTTCTCTTGATTCTTCTTTCCTAAGTTTTTTCCGTTATTCGAGGGCTTTCTGTAGCGTGTTTCTCAAACGTAGGATGATTAATTTGTTCGCAATAAATTTTCATAATGCTGAAAATCAACCGCAAGCAAAGATAAAATAAATAAAATAATAATTTTATATAAATGAATTTTGTGAGTATAATTCTGTTGTTCTCTTGATTCTTCTTTCCTAAGTTTTTTTCGTTGTTCGAGGGATTTCCGTAGCATGTTTCTAGAACGTAGGATGATTTGAACCTCCTAGAAAAACGTTTGGATCTCCAGGAATGTTAGATAGCACTTCATTTTGCGAGTTGATCTCCAAGCAGAACTCTGTTAGTCAGTTCTTTGAGGAGTTGTGTAGTCAATGCAGAAGCTTCCCCCAATTGTTGCCAAATAACCAAGAAAATTATGTAACCCTCCTATTTATAGTTGTATAGGATAGGCAGTCCAGATATAAATAACCTCTTCTGCCTCATTTTGATGGTTCATTCAGTTCTCAAGCTTATCACAAATGTTACGTGATAAGGTTGCTTGTGATTGGCCAAAAATATGTCATTTGGGATACTTGGCGATGTTTCATTGACTCTTGAACTTGACTTGAATTGCGACATCATTTGAGCGTGTGGTCTTGTCTTATTGGTATTTAATTTGACTGGGATGCCACGTCACTTGACACGTGGCGTGAGTTTGGGCCTCAAAGTGAGATGGACCTTGATAAGAAATAAAATAAGCTTATCATTTTTTACAGCCCAAAATAATTTTAGACCTAATAAAATATGGATCAAATTCAAATTTTATATGAATTTGATCCAATAAATTTTACGTGTCTACAATATGAAAAATATAAAATACTTTCTTTCATTTAAACTTGCCACTAATTTCATTTAAACACTTAAATTATAACGCATTTTAATTAAGATACTTCAATCTTAAATTTTGAAAAAAATAATTTATGTGAGTTCTCAATCATTTATTAAATAGTTAAATAATCACCCAAAATATGTCACCTTTTCGCCTCAATTTTACTGCTTATTGATGCTAACACGTATAACTAAATGTTAGACATATGATTAACTTATATACGCAATTGACACCTAATTTCAAATTTAGATCCAAAATGGTCTAATATGAACTATTTTACATACATGTGTTTCAGGTGCTCATTTGGAACAAGACACAATTTACATATCTAATTGAACTGAAAGCATCTTAACAAGGAATACATTATTATGTGTTCAGGTGCTAAATTGGATCAACACACAATTCAAATGTCCAAATGAATCGAAAGTATCTAGTAGGAAATACTTTATTGTGTTTTCAGATACTCTAACGATACAAAATGTAATTTGAAATTTATGGATAAATTTAAGAAGTTTGTGATATAATATTAAACCAAAATTGATAAAAGAAGCTAGAAGAAAAAAGCTATTGGAGATGCGGGGTATCGATCCCCGTACCTCTCGCATGCTAAGCGAGCGCTCTACCATCTGAGCTACATCCCCAGATGCCACTGAAGTGATAATATTTATTAATAAACGTTATGTATTAATAACAATATGAAATGTTAAAGTTAAAAGAAAAGGAAATACTTCCTCCGTTTTTTAAAAAATAACTTATTTTTCTTTTTAATCCATTTAAAAAAGAATGACCTATTTCAGTTTTTGATAATAATTTAATTTCAACTTTTTATGTAAAATATTTAAGACTACAAGCTTAAAAAATATTTTGGTACATTGACATAACTTTAATTAGGATCACGAGATTCAAAAGTCTTATTTATTTTCTTAAACTTCATTTCATATCAAACTAGTCATTCTTTTTTATTTTTGAAATGGGGGGAGTAGGACACGAAGTGAAAAAGTAAAGGCATAATACATAAATGTGACTTTTAACTTAACATCAATTCGCATCTATAACTTTCAATGGGTGTATACAAGTAAATACTTAAACTTATATAAACTTGAACAAGCAGACACGTGCGTCCTACAAGGCCAATTCATATCCTACATGAAGTCCTACACTTTGTGTCTACTTGTTCGTTAAAATATTTACTCGTGCACATCTCTTCAAAGTTGGAGGTCAAAAATGTGAATTGATCCCGAGTTGAAAGGAGATATATATTTATGTATTATGGCAAAAGTTAAATACATGGTGGTTTTCTTCTTCCAATTTCAAGTTTCATTTTCTGTACTTCAGAATATCAAAGCCTTCACAATTCAGAAAACCTGCATGGACAAAGGCGAATCGCGAATTTGAATTCTTTAAGTTCAATCTTTTTAAGGTTCTAAGTATTGAATCAATTGTATTATTAAGATTATGAGTTCAGACATACTATTTATTGCATTTTTAATGATTTTTCATACATAAATCTACGTTATGTGTAAAAAGTATTGCATTCAATAGAACCCGACATATTTCATAGTTATGATCCATTCATTATACATACTGTTGTAGTGGCTCTAGATGGTGAAGAAACCTAGTACTTGTAAGCTAATTGAGAAAATCCCTCTTCTTATATATACTTCTATAGAAGAACTTTTTTCACCCAAGATATGAACATTCTTTTGAGTTTGATTTGTGGCCAAGGGAAATGTTGTTTTAGTCTTATTATTGAGGGACAGAGCATATTGCTATTGTAAATTTATAAGAAAAGTGAATGAGGGAGGAAAATTAGATACTATGGAGACTTAAGGGAGAAGAGCATAATCAATAATAAGACTGATGTCGAAGTTCTTTGTTATATGTAATTACATTAACCAAAGTTATAATGCCTTTGTGACGAGTGACAAAAATTTATTTATGAATCTGTGTTGCTGAGACTCGTTCTAAATGATGACGAGTGCATATCGGATTCTTCAAAAATAGTGTTTTTTCGAAGAATTCTATGGATGTGCGGCATCACTTTTGGAGATTCATATCAACATAGGTATGAATAGGTTGTTCTTGTTAATAATGTTAAACATTCCCCTGTTCACCTCAAGTGCATATTCGTGAGTAGCAGTGGCGGACCTAGGAATTCAAGGTTGTGGGTGCTCAAAAAAATTTATAAAAAATTGTAATGGCATGGGGCGGGACTTACTACTTTTCTATGGGCCGATTTACTACCTTTATTTGAGAACACAAAGAAGATCTACAGGCTTAATTAGTGGCCATAAATACTCAGATAATATGGGCGGTGCACAATTAATCTCCAAATTAGCTCATGAATGGTGATGAATTGTGTGAGACTTGATGTTGTTTCGGCGGGTACAAAATCTATATGTTTTCTATACAAACTTCAATACTAAGTTCAAGAACAACTTTCAAGAACTACAATAAAGTTACAACAACATCAACCACAAGTCCAAATGAATAATCAAATGAACTATCAAAATGAAATGTTTATCAACTTTAAGAAAGAAGATGAAGTAGAAAACTGTAGAATCAAATCCACCGAATGCATGGTGTGTCCTTAAGGAATTTATTCCCTTCAAGTACCCGAGGTTATGGAATCTTTTCTCCCAAGATAAAATGATTTTCTTTCTGAAAATAGCGGTACCTCAAATTTTTAGAAACTTCGAACACACTCAACAAATTTGATGATCACACAAGAGTTTTTAGAAGAAGAAGAAGATTGTTTTTCTACTAAAAAAAATTATCTTTACCTAAGGAAAAATTCAGGTATTTATAGCCATTAAGGTGTTGCTTCATGAAGGTACACCTCTTCATAAAGGTGTAACTCTTCGGAAAAGTCACAACCATTGGAAAGGTCATAACCAGTTAATCCGAAAAGGTGCCTATTCAAATTGCATCTTTTCACTTAGTGTCTTTCCAAAATATAAATACCACCTTTTTATTTTCCATTCACACCTCTTAATAACCCCACAACCCCCCACATGAATGGTGAATGGTTATCTTATCAAAAATTTACGGACAAGTATGTGATTAACAAGCAAAGACTGATTGCATCTGAATAAGTGGGTTTCCCTTGAAACTTTCCATATTGAAATTCATCGAATACACTCGGTCAATCGGTAGATTTGATATTTTTAAACCTTCAAACTTTAATGTACACCTAGACAACACATGTCACACTACCAACTTTTTACCATTTATGGTTCTCACAATTTTGTTTGTTTTAGCTATGACCACGTCCTGATTTCATGAGAGCGTAAAGAATAAGCCTTTACTAACATTCATTTTTAAGTGACTTCCACTTCACCCTGACATAGGTGATTTTTAAACGTTCAATCCTATAGATTAAACTATTTGGTCAAATTTGCCAAATTTAGATAACCCATTAAAAAGCTTCACACCATAAGCCCTATCCTTGTTTCCTAAAAATTGTCTACATCATGAGAATGAGTTGAGTATATTGATAGTGTTGAATCATCAACCGCAACTTTGTTTGATCTCCTTGAACCTAACTCTTGGAATCTCCAGTCTTCTAGGTAGAGTTACCGTCATGCTGACTTGTCCTAGGCCGTAAACCCATTCCCTTCTATGTTCTCTCAACTCTCTCTCTAGATAGGCCTTTTGTAAGTGGATCCGACACATTATCATTTGACTTCACATATTCAACAATGATAATTCTGCTAGAGTGCAGTTCTCTAACGGTATTATGTCTCCGTCTTATATGACGAGATTTATCGTTATACATCATGCTCCCTGCTTTACCTATTGTCGCTTCGCTATCATAGTGTGCACATAATGGTTCCAATAGTTTGGACCAATAAGGAATATCTTCCAAGAAATTTCAAAACCATTCAGTTTCTTCACCGGTTTTATCTAATGCGATAAATTCAGATTTCATTATAGAGCGGGCAATACATGTCTGTTTGAACGATTTCCAAGAGAATGCTCCTCCACCTAAAGTAAATACATATACTTCATTCGATCCGGTGATTCAGTTTGCATCACTGTATCCTTTAAGTACCGATGGATATTTATTATAATGCAAAGCATAGTTTTGAGTGTATTTAAGATACCCCAAAATTCTTTTCATTGCCATCCAATAAATTTTATTGAGATTACTCGAGTACGGACTCAATTTACTAATAGCACATACTATGTTTGATCGTGAACAGTTCATGATATACATTAAAATCCCAAAACTTTTGTGTAGTCCAACCGTGAGTCACTTTCACCTTTATTCTTGTAAAGTGTAAAGCTCATGTCTAATGGAGTCTTATCAATATCGAAGTCCAAATATTTGGACTTGTCAAGTACCTTGTTAATGTAATGAGATTGTGATAATGCCAACCTTTGTGGAGTTTTATGGATTCTTATCTCTAAGATAACATCCGCAACTCTAAGGTCCTTCATATCAAACTTGAACTCAAGCATTCGTTTCGTAGCATTTATGTTAAAAATATCTCTACTGATGATCAACATGTCATCGACATACAAACAAACAATGACCTTGTTATTTGGAGTGTCTTTAATGTACACATATTTAGCACATTCGTTTATCTTAAAATTATTTGCCAACATGGTTTGGTCAAACTTTGCATGCCACTGTTTGGGTGCTTGTTTTAGTCCATAAAGTGACAAGAAGTCTACACACCTTCTTTTCTTTATTAGGAACCACAAAACCCTTAGGTTGTTCCATGTAAATTTCTTCCTCCAACTTTTCATTTAGAAATGTTGTTTTCATATCCATTTGATGAATTTCAAGATCATATACCGTCTCCAAGGCAACTAACATTCGAATTGATGTTATCCTCGTTACAGGCTAGTATGCATCAAAATAATCAAGACCTTCCTTCTGTTTGAAGCCTTTCACTTCAAGTCTTACTTTGTATTTGTTAATAGTGCCATCCACTTTCATTTTTCTTTTGAAGATCCATTTAGAACCTAAAGATTTATTTTCTGGAGGAAGATCAACCAATTCACAAGTATGGTTGCTCAAGATTGAAGAGATCTCACTATTGACTGTCTCTTTCCAAAAAGATGAGTCTGAAGATGATATCGCTTCTTTAAATGTTTGAGGCTTATTTTCTAGGAAAAATGATACAAAATTCAATCCAAAAGAAGTTGACATTCTTTAATATGTACTGCGTCTTGGATTGTCATCATTATGTACATTCTCGCTTGGTTCATCTCGAGGTCGTTTCGACCCCCTACTAGATTGTACATGTATAGTTCTATACGGATAAATGTGTTCAAAGAACTCAGCATTATCCAATTCAATTATCATATTTTCATTGATATCCAGATTTTCGAATTTATGAACCAAAAATTGACATGCTTTACTACTTTTAGCATATCCTATAAACATGCAGTCCACAGTCTTAGGTCCTATCTTCACCCTTTTAGTTATAGGAATTTGGACTTTCGCTGGACACCCCACACTTTAAAATATTTATATTGAATTTCCTTCATTTTCATTTTTCATATGAAATTAATAGTGTTTTACTATGAGGCACTCTATTGAGTATTCGATTAGCTGTAAGAATAGCGTTCCCCCATAAATTTTGCGGTAAACCTAAACTTATAAGTAAGACATTCATCATTTCTTTTAAGTTTATACAAAGCAAATGAAACTGAGAGTAGCTAGAGTGGTTCTTTCTTTCCGTAATTGCATTAGATTGAGTTAAATATGGGACAATAGTTTGATGGATAATTCCATTATCTACACATATTTCTGCAAAAGGAGATTCATATTCTCCACCCCTATCACTTCTTATTATTTTAATCTTTTTCTCTAACTAATTTTCAACTTCTATTTTATATTTGTCAAAACGCATCTATTGCTTCATCCTTACTATTTAGCAAATAAACACAACGGTACCTAGTACAATCATTAATAAAAGTTATAAAATACTTTTTTTCTTTTTACCACGAGAAGGTGTTGACTTCATATCACAAATGTCTGTATGGATTAAGTCTAAAGGACTGGAATCCCTTTCAACAAACTCATACGAATGCTTAGCATACTTAGATTCCACACATATTTGACACTTTAATTTATTGCATTCAAAGTTAGGCAACACTTCCAAACTAATCAGTTTTTGCAAGGCTTTATACTTGACATGTCCTAAACGACTATGCCACAAATCGTTTGACTCTAGCAAGTAAGAAGAAGACTCAGTTTTCTTTATTTCAATAACCATTACAACAAGTTTGTAAAGGCATTCATTGAGGTAACCCTTTCCTACATACGTTTTATTCTTGCTTATTACAACTTTCTTCAAAACAAACACACACTTAAAACTATTTTTAACGAGAAGTGTTGTCGACACTAAGTTCTTCCTAATAGTAGGAACATGGAGAATATTGTTGAGAGTCATCACCTTGCCGAAAGTCAATTTTAGGAATATCTTCTCAGTTCTTTTAACCTTGTTTATTGCATTATTTCCCATGAAGATCACTTTTTTGGGACCAGCGCTGTCATAAGTAGCAAAATCTTCTTGTCCACTCAAACATGTCTAGTGACTCAAAAATTAAACCACCATTCATTTGGATATCCAATTAGATTGCTTTCAGTGATCATATCCCATAGATTTTTAATTTTTCTAGTTGTTTCCAATATATTTATCTAATCTCTTTTCTTATTCTTATTTAGTGCTTGACTATTTAGAGCTTTGTGGCCAACATCACTACAATTGTAACACTTGCCTTCGAATATTTTCTTTTTTTGCTTTTTATCATCCAGAAGACTTATTCATCTTCTTATTATTTGGAGCATCATCCTTAATAGGATTTTCAACCATCATAGATGATTTCTCATTCAACTCATTATCCTCGTTTATCTTAGAATGACTCACAATTATTTTTCCTAGAATATGAGGAGCTATGCTTGTGAACATTTGCATTTCAAGTTTGGTCAGCCAAAATGACATTATTTTCTGCCATTCTTTGAAGTTCACACCAAAATATTTTTCTAATTTCTCTGCCATTTTCATTGCTAGAACAATACGTAAACGACTTAGTGATGCAATATTGGTTACTGTTGGGACAACACAATTCACAATCAATTCAACTGTTGTTCAATTTCATTCGTCATTTTTTTGTCAATCTTTGACATACTCTTTAGTATTTCAGAATATTAACAATAAAGATTTTAATATTTAGCCAACTTGTTTTTAGTCAATGATGAAGTTTTTAGGGAAAATACCTGAACTTTATCTGAATTTCTAGTTGAGCATACTGAACTTTGCGGGGATCCTATTACCCCTCTGAACTTTTTTTTCATATTTTAATGACATATATTTGCCTACTTGAACAAGTGTGTGTAATTCACACACATTCAGTGCTAAGAGTGTAAAAAATCGTTATAAAGCTTTTTATGTCACATAACCCCTCAATTTTTTGAATTTTAATAATTTTATATTTTTTTTGCTTTCTTTTTTTTTTTTTTATCACACACACGCCACACCAAATGGGTTCCTTCAACACACCCAATTTATTTTCATCAATTTGACCCAATTTCAATACACACACCAAATGAGCCTTCTTCAATTCCATCAAAATAGCAAAATTATTTCCATCAGTTTGACCCAATTTCAACACACATACCGAATGAGTCTTCTTCAATTGCATCAAAATAGCAAAATTAATCTTCTTTAATTCCATTAAAATAGCAAAATTATTTCCATCAATTTCAACACACACATCAAATGTTTCTTCTTCAATTCCATCAAACTAGCAAAATTATCCTTCTTCAATTCCATCAAATAGCAAAATTAACCCACCATTGCCACCACCAACCAACCCATCATTGCCGCCGGAAGGGAATTTGTTGGCCAGGCATGGTAATGAGCTCATCCTAAGCCACCTTGTTGGTTATGAGATCCTTGTGAACGTCTCAAACATTTGTTTGCTAATTTCTGGTTATTTATTTCATCATTTTGTTGCTAATCAATTATCACTCAGATTGATATAGAGAAAAAAAAATTCATGACAATGTTGCCTTTGCTGCTTGTAATTTTGGCAACAGTGGTCAAGATTTTGGTGAAAAAATGATAAAAATTGATGAAAAGAATAAGAATGGAGAAGAAAGTAAATACAAATTATTTAAAAAAGAAAAATACATGTGTAAAAATGAGATTAACGCGTGTATTACACTGCCAACCGCCAAAACTGGGTATAGCATTTTGTGGTGGTGGTGAGGGGGGATTAAATCCACTTTAAAAAGGTTTAGGGGGTAATAGGACCCCCGAAAAGTTCAGTATACTCAACTGAAAATTCGGTCAAAGTTCAGGTATTTTTCTGAGTATCATCAACTAAATGAACTTTGAAACATCAACCAAATGAACTTTGAAACATGGCGAAGTTTTTATGACTTCAAATCAGAATTGGATTCAAACAAAGTGTAACCCCAAAGATTTTAAACTCCAGAAATCAATATAGGGATTTTAACAAATCGGTGAAGTTTTTATATTCTTTGAACTGAATTCTCACACTGATTTCTCGATAATTTTTTTGTATTCTTCTAATCGAGGGAGTAGAAATTAAAAGATTTTAGTCTGCACAAAATCAGACCCAATACAAATTAACCAAATACTTGATTTACAAATGGCGATAATTTTTTTTTCCTTCCCAAACAAGCACAAAAATAAATATTTTTATACTTTTCTTAAAATTGTTGTTTTTTTTCTCAATTTTGGTAAAATATGTATTTTCCAACAATAACTTCAAACACATGTTCAAATTAACTTATGAACAATCAAATAAAGTTTAAACTCTGTATTTACATCTTTGAATTTTTAACAATAAGTTCAACCCAACTTATGAACATCACCAAAATGAAGTTCAAACTATTTTCTAAAAATAGCAAAACCAAATATTAAGAACTTCAACACAAGTTCAATCAACTTATGAACTATCAAAATAAAGTTTCAAGAACTTCAAACACAAGTTCAAAAGTTGAAGAACTATCAATATGAAGTTCAAACTATTTACTGAATAACAGTAAACCCAAACAATACTGATTAGTGTAAATTCCTTAAGATTGTTGTTCCGACTGATACAAAATCTGTAAGTTTTCTATACAAACTTCAATACTAAGTTCAAGAACAACTTTCAAGAACTACAATGAAGTTACAACAACATCAACCACAAGTCCAAATAAATAATCAAATGAACTATCAAAATGAAATGTTTATCAACTTTAAGAAAGAAGATGAAGTAGAAATTGTAGAATCAAATCCACCGAATGCACGGTGTGTCCTTAAGGAATTTATTCCCTTCAAGTACCCGAGGTTATAGAATCTTTCCTCCCAGGATAAAATGATTCTCTTTCTGAAAATAGCGGTACCTCAAATTTTCAGAAACTTCAAATACACTCAGCGATTTGATGATCACACGAGAGTTTTTAGAAGAAGAAGAAGGCTATTTTTCTACTCAAAAGAAAATTGTCTTTACCTGAGAAAAAATTTAGATATTTATAGCCATCAGGTGTTTCTTTATGAAGAGAAGCAATGGTTCAGAAAAGTACACCCCTTCATAAAGGTGCAATTCTTCGAAAAAGTCAAAACCATTGGAAAGGTCATAGCCATTCTATCCGAAAAGGTGCCTATTCAAATTGCATTCTTTCACTTAGTGTTTTTTCGAGAGAAAAAACACCACCTTTTCATTTTCCATTCGCACGTCTTAATAACCCAATACTTAGTTCATTGGATGGGTGTGAATAAAGTTTCACGTGAAAAGTCAAAAAGAAGAACAAGCTATTTATAAGGTGTGAGACGTTTGCGAAAAATCAACTGAATGCCCGAATTTGATCTACGACGGATGATATAAGGATAACATGCTAGTGTTAAAAATATCTTTGAGTTGAATGAGTCATAACACTTAATTATTATTAGTTGGATAAAAATATTTGCTTTTCCAGGGATGTACAATGAATATTGTAAGATAGTTTGGTAGTTTATTATATTACTCTTACATATAAATTAAATAGGTATGCCGGTTCGTTGCACAAGATCAATGCGTATAGTAGAATAAAATAAAGATGTAACAGCAAAGGACTATCCCGTTTGATTGAATTAGTTGATGAAAATAATTCCAAATGTATATTTTATACAATCATGGGAATAACATACCACTGGATGCTCAAATTCACACTTGATATTGATTGTTGTCTATTTACATTGATAGAGATAATATGTAATGCCCAAATTTGCTGAACCGGAATGCTACATGGTTCTTATGACCCCAAGGGACCAGTTGATTAAAATAATTTCAAATGTATATTTTATACAATCATGGGAATAACATACAACTGGATGCTCAAATTCACACTTGATAGTGATTGTTGTCTATTTACATTGATAGAGATAATATGTAATGCCCCGATTTGCTGAACCGGAATGCTACACGGTACTTATGACCCCAAGGGACCACAAGCTAACCCATGACTGATATCTGTACCTGTACACTGCATAATATACTTGTAGAATGCAGAAAACATAAACAATAGGCCATAAGGTTCAACTGAATAGAATATTTGATAAACAATAACATCCATATAGGGTAACAAATACCCAAAACAACTGAAAGCTAAATCTAAAATCTGAACTAAATCTAAAAGCCTCAAAATACTATCTGAAATAAGGAGCTGAAGGAATATGTCTCCAACTAACTCCGTCTAGCAAAACTGAACTGAAATAATGAATGAAATAAAATAATATCGTCCTCGAATGGATGAGGACTCACTGCAACTCTACGACTGGAATACTACTGCTGATCTGGAACTCGTGTCTCTGAACCTATGGTGTAACATGAAAGAAAGCACCATAGCACAAATGCGTCAGTACGACTGGGAGTACTGAGTATACGAGTGAGGTAGGCTAAATGCAAAAGGGTTTACATATATGAACAATGTTAACTGACTGACTAATATGAACATGAGAGTGCAAGCATGAATACATAGTAACTGAGATCGTGAATACGTAATATCTGGATCTATACGCTAATACATGGTTTACTGTTATCTAACATGACTGATACTGGAATTCTGATAATATGGATGACTGTGTCTGACAGTTCTGAATCTGATGGAACTACCTAAGTTCCATGCAATAACTGAATTGACTATAACTGAAGTCTTGGTATACTGAAATCTGAAAAACTATCTGAGTTCTTTAACTAAGACTGGGACTGAAACTGTGGGAGGTAGTTTCTTAATTGACATGCCCCAATAACGCATATAACTAGGTTGGGGTCCAATCTCTGCCTCGACTGGAAGGGTGTCAATACCTCTCCACTGGTAAGGATAGTTGTGAGTGACCCTTAGCTGCCAGGTACTCGAATGAGAATGGTGAGAACCCTAAACTAACAGGTTAAGCCACCTCATCAAACCTAATCTGGCAGGTTAAGATGTCTCAACCTACGCTGGCTATGTAGTTCTGGAACACAAGGATGACTACTAAGAATCACACCCTAAATTGGCAGGTGAGTTCCCATCCTTGGGTTCACTCGGTGCTAACTTCTACTCCCATCTGAAGAGACTGAACATGATTTAACTGGCTATACATGGACTGAGTAACTGACTTCCATTGACTGGCAGAATAGTACTACTATCAGAGAATTTATTGAGATCATGAGATTTCTGAGATTTCCTGAGTCACATGACTGACTGAGTTCTATAGATCATGGCTTGACTGAGATTATCGTGATAACGTGACATCGCTCTAGTTACACAGCTATATTTTTTGGGTACTAGTACACCCAGGACTCGATGGAAGGAAATTGACACACATAACTGACTTGATCATAAAATGAAGTCCACAATTTACCATATCATAAGTAGGAGATTTCGCATTAAGCATAGTTCTCAACATCTAACGTGTGGAAGGGAAATTCATACAACATGTGTATACTTTCATAGCTTCAATATCATGCTCAATCAATATCACAACAACTATGCATATCAATCACGTGGAATTCATGTGAAATCATAAAGCATAGAGCATGGACTTGTCATTTAAGCACTATTAAATCATGGGACATGAATTCTATCATCCTAGGCCTTTTATCAAACACTTTGCATGCATTCTTTTAGCGTAGGTGTGTTCTTGAATCTCAACATATTAAACCACATAAATATCATGGGTTTCAACTAACAAACACATATACTTCATGAAAACACCTTTAGATATCATTTTGAAACTTAAACAACAATCATAATCATGGTCATATCACAACAAGACAATCACAATATAATATTTAAAACATGGTTCTTGAGCTCTATGAATGAAATGGATCCATAGATGAACACTCGCATACCTTAGATGGAGAATTCTTGATGATTGATGGAGAAATTTGCTTGAACTTGAATCCCCAATTGAAAACCCTAATGTGTTCTTGAGAGGATTTTGAGAGAAAGAGTATGTTTTGGTGAAATAAGGGCTTAATTTCGTGTTTATAGAATATATATAGGGGTGGAAAGATAACCCAAATATCCCTCTAGATGCGTCATTTAATTTCTGTGAAAATTACTCGATTCGGGCCCCCGGCGCGACGCGGAGATATCGCGTTTGCCCCCATTTGTAACCTTGAAACTCACCACGACACGATTGAATCATGAAGAGACACTGGAAATTGACAAACATCATTTTGTCTTACGGTACGACGCTCCACTAACTGAAATGACGCTGCTGAAACTTTAAATCTCCATAACTTCTTCACCGGGTGTCCGTTTTAGGCAAATTTGGTATCGACGGAAAGCTTATTCAATTTTCTACAATTTGCAGGGTATAAATCTGAAAAAATACCACCTATAAACCAAGTTATGATCGTTCAAAAATGACCTATATGAAATCACACACGAAAACTTGGTGGATTCAAAAGTTTTTAGCATGGCTTACTCTAAGTTGACTCTTATGAACATGCTTAACATATCATAAGCTCTATTATCACTAGGATACTCATCCTAATTCATGTACTCCAATATGAAACACAGGATAGGAGGTTTCATATGTAGGAACAACGGTTCATTTTCTAGCTTAGAAATATATGGGGTATTATAATATCTCCCCCTTGGAAACATTCATCCTCGAATGAGACTAATTGAAATGGGGATAGACGATAAACTGGAGTACGTGCAAGACATACACTACTGGAACATTATCTCATGACGGACATGACTGATAAGCTAAACATATCATGTTGGGCATGCATATCTGATGTATGAGTAACTGATTCATGAATGCATAATTGAGATTTCTGATAACTGAGTTCTCCCAATGAAAATGCATATTTGATGCATGATTATACACTAGACTGATACATGAATTCATGACTGAATGTGCAATGGTACTTGATACCAAATTTGTGATGAAACGTGAGCATGAACTGAATACAAAGTTGTATAAAATACTGAATGGGAAACTGAATAAGCTTAAGGATAACTGTTACCTTGAGCTTGATCTGGATTGGTGGAGAAGAGATGAGGATACTTGGTACGCATGTCTGCTTCTGCTTCCTAAGTAGCTCCCTCAATGGACTGATTTCGCCAAAGAACTTTGACTAGAGGGACTTCTTTGTTCCTCAGTCTACGAGTCTGATAGTCTAGATTTTCGATCAAAATTTCCTCACAGAAGAGACTGTTCTGACTGTCAATGCTCTGAATAGGGACTACAACTGATGGATTACCTATACACTTCTTGAGAAAAGAGACATGAAAGACTGGATGAACTGAGGCTAGATTTGAAAACAATTCGAGCTCATACGCTACCTTGCCTAAGCGACTGAGAATCTTGAAGGGACCAACATATCGGAGACTGATCTTTCCCTTCTTGCCGAACCACTTCACTCCCTTCATGGGAGAGATCTTTATATAGACATAGTCATCGAACTGTAACTTAATATCCTTTCTACGAATGTTAGCATATGAATTCTGTCGGCTCTGAGCAGCCCAGAGTCTTTCTCTGATTAATTGGACTTTCTCTAAGGCGTCGAATACTAAGTCAGGCCCTATGAATGAGGCCTCACTAACTTCGAACCACCCAGTTAGAGATCTGCACCTCCTACCATAGAGATCTTCGAATGGAGCCATTTTGATATTGAATGATAGCTATTGTTGCATGCAAACTCAATCAAAGGCAAGTGGTCATCCCAACTTCTCTTGAAATCAATTGCACACACCCATAGCATATCTTCAAGAGTCTGAATGGTCCTTTCTTCTTGACCATCTGTCTGAGGATGAAAAGCTGTACTGAGATGAACTTGGGTTTCGAGACCCTTTGGAATGCTTTCCAAAAGTGACAGGTGAACTGGGTACCTCTGTCTGAGATGATAGATAATGAAACACCGTGTAATCTGACTAACTCCCTAATATAGAGTTTGGCGTAATCCTTGGCTGAATAAGAGGTATGGACTGGAAAAAAATAGGCTGACTTGGTCATTCTATCTACAATGACCCAAACTGAATCATGCTGATGACGAGTTTGAGGCAAACCCATCACGAAGTCCACGTTCACTTCTTCCCACTTCCAAGTAGGAATGGTGAACTCCTATATGGAACTACTAGGTTTCTGATGCTCTATCTTAACCTGCTGACATGTAGGGCACTTAGCCACAAATTCTGCAACATCTCTCTTCATCCCACTCTACCAATAGATCTCCTATAGGTCGCGGTACATCTTAGTGGACCCTGGATGAATAGAGTATCGTGCACCATGCGCTTCTACAAGAATTCCCTGCTTTAAATCATCTACACCTAGAACATAGAGATGACCCTGACAACGAATGACACCCATCTCCCCATTAGGAGAAGACCTCTACTTTCTGATTCTGAACTGACTCTTTTAGCTTGACAAGGCAAGGATCCTTGTCTTGCTTTTCTTTCACCTCGGAAACTAGAGATGACTCTGAACTATCCTGAACACATACACCACTCTCTGAAGTATTGACTAAGCGAACACCTAGTCTAGCAAGCTGATGGATTTCCTGGGCTATTTTATTCTTGCTATCCTTAGCATGAGAAATACTACTCATAGAGAGTCTACTGAGAGCGTCGGCCACAACGTTGGCCTTGCTCAGATGATAAAGAACACTCATGTCATAATCTTTCAAGAGCTCTAACTACCTTCTCTAATGAAGATTGAGATCTTTTTTAGAAAAGACATATTGGAGACTCCTACGATCTGTGAAGACATCTACATAAAATCCATATAGATAATGCCTCCAAATCTTCAAGGCAATACTATGGCTGCTAACTCAAGATCATGAGTAGGATAATTCTTCTCATAGAATTTTAACTGCCTGGAGGCATAGGCTATGACCTTATCATGCTGCATGAGGACACAACCCAAACCTACTCTGGATGCATCAAAGTATACTACGAACCCATCTGAATTATCTAGAAGAGCTAAAACTGAAACTGAGGTGAGTCGAGTCTTCAATTCCGAAAAACTCTTCTTGCAAAGATCTGACCACTGAAACTTGACCTTCTTCTGAGTCAATCTGGACATGGGGGATGTAATAGAAGAAAATTCCTCAATAAACCGCCTGTAATAGCCAGCCAAACCCAAAAAACTCCTGATATCTGATGGAGAGACGGGGCGAGTCCAGTTTCTTACCGCTTCGATCTTCTGAGGATCTACTCTAATGCCATCACCAAAAATAATATGGCCAAGGAATGTTACTGAACTTAGCCAAAACTCGCACTTACTGAATTTGGTGAATAGCTGGTGAACTCTGAGAGTCTGAAGAACAATTCTGAGATGGTCTGAATGATCACGCTCTGTACGAAAATAGACCAGGATATCATCTATGAAGACTATGAAGAATATGTCCAAGTACTGCTTGAACACACGGTTCATCAAGTCCATGAAAGCGGCTGGGGCATCGGTAAGACCAAAGGACATAACTAGAAATTCAAAGTGACCATACCGAGTACGGAAAGCTGTCTTCGGGATGTCACATTCTCTGACTCTGAGCTGATGATAGCCTGATCTGAGGTCTATCTTGGAGAAATAACTGGCACCCTGAAGTTGGTCAAACAAGTCATTTATTCTGGGAAGGGGATACTTGTTCTTGGCCGTAACTTTGTTGAGCTGACGGTAATCAATACACATCCTGAGAGAACTGTCTTTCTTGCATACGAATAAGACTGGTGCACCCCACGGGGAAATGCTGGGTCTAATGAATCTCTTATCTAAGAGATCCTTCAACTGATCCTTCAGTTCTTTGAGTTCTGCTGATGCCATTCTGTATGGAAGAATAGAAATAGGCTGAGTATCCGAAATAAGGTCAATGCCGAAGTTTATTTCTCTTTGGAGAAGAATGCCTGAAAGATCTTCGGGAAAAACATCTGAATATTCGTTAACCACTGGGATTGATTCAAAGATAGGAGATTCGAAACTAAAGTCTTTAACATGAACGAGATGATAAACACATCCCTTAGAAATCATTTTCCTTGTCTGAAGGTAGGAAACAAGCTGAAGTACTACCCTTCCAATCTAGGACGGGCTCATTCGGGAACTGAAATTGAACTATCTTATTTATGCAGTCGACTGTGGCATAGTAGGAATGAAGCCAATCCATGCCGAGAATGACATCAAAATTAGTCATCTCTAACTGGACTAAATCTGCTGACGTAGATTTCTGAAATATCATAACCGGGCAGTTCCTGTATACCCACGGAGCTATAATAGTTTTACCCACTGGGGTAGGGACTGAAAAGGGCTTTGCTAAAATTTTGGGATTGATTCCAAAATCGCCTGCTATATAAGGAGTAACAAAAGACAAGGATGCACCTGGATCTAGCAAAGTGTAAACATGAACATGGAAAATCTGTAACGTACCAGTAACGACATCAGGAGAATTTTCCTGATCCTGTGGGGTCTAAAGAGCATAGAGTCTATTTGGGCGTTGCCCACTAGTAGCACTGGAAATGGCACCCTGCTGATTTGGCGACTGAACTATGCTGTGGAACAATTCTGTTGACCCTGTAGACCTGACTGAGGACACTCTCTAATCCTGTGGCCTGACTTGCCACAACCAAAACAAATGTCGCTACCAGCTTTACAGGTACCCTTGTGACACTGCCCTGAGACTTAGAGACTGGTGTTCGATCTCTGTTGCAGTCTCTGAATTTCGGCACTAGGGCACTGGCAGAGGAAGGATCTGAAACTGCTGGCTTAGGACGAAACTGCGGATGGTTTGCTCCTTCTAATTTGGGTGCCTCTCCCTAGTCCTAATCTCCTGCTCCTCTATTTGCTGAGCATGGGTCATGAGTCTGGCTAAAGTCATATCATTGTTCAGCATCGCAGACCTACACTCATTTACCATGCTATTATTCACTCCTGACACGAACTTCCTCATCTTAGCCCTGTTGTCTGCAACCACATGAGGGGCATATCTGGCTAGCTGAGTAAATCTGAGAGAATACTTTTTAACCGTCATATTTCCCTGCCTGAGGTTGATGAACTCCAAAACTTTTGCCTACCTCAGCTCTTGGGGAAAGAATGTCTAAGAAAGCCATGACAAATTTCTCCCACTCTATAGGACCTGCACCATCTACCCTCTCGAACTTTCACTGTTTGTACCAAGTGTGAACAACATCTTGTAACTGGTATGTGGCTAAGTCAACACTCTAACAAGAAGTAACTCCCATGATGTCTATGACCTTATGGACTTGGTCAATGAATTCTTGAGGGTCTTCATCAGACTTAGACTCGAAGAAAGATGGAGGGTTCATTCAGGTGAAGTCCCGAATCCTAGCTGCAGCTGATTTAGCTACTGGATTGGCCGAAATAATTGGTGGTCGTTCATTTTGGGTAGCCACAGACTGAGCAAGTATGGTGAATGCAGTCCTAAAATCCGCATGAGAAACATGTTCGCCCAAAAAATCTTCGGGCTGAAGAGCGGGCTGGTTTCTTCTCTTTGGAGGCATATTCTGAAATAAGAGAAGAACGGATTAGACTGGCAGTTTAACTTAAGATTATGCTCACTAGCAAGACATGAATACTGAAAGGGGGAAAATTGTTCCTAAAATATCTCATAGCCTCTTGCACATAAATGTGGCGTGTAACACAACCATGCATAGGACTCTACTAGATGCGGCTTTCAGACTTCTTAGGACTCTATTGAACCTTAGGCTCTGATACCAAGTTTGTAACGCCCCTATTTGCTGAACCGGAATGCTACACGGTACTTATGACCCCAAGGGACCACAAGCTAACCCATGACTGATATCTATACCTGTACACTGTATAATATACTTGTAAAATGCGGAAAACATAAATAATAGGCCATAAAGTTCAACTGAATAGAATATCTGATAAATAATAACATCCATATAAGGTAACAAATACCCAAAACAACTGAATGTTGAATCTAAAATCTGAACTAAATTTGAAAGCCTCTAAATACTGTCTGAAATAAAGAGTTGAAGGAACATGTCTCCAACTAACTCCGTCTAGCAAAACTGAACTGAAATAATGAATGAAATAAAATCATATCGTCCTCGAATGGATGAAGACTCACTGCAACTCTGCGAATGGAATGCTACTAATGATCTGGAACTCGTGTCTCTGAACCTATGGTGTAACATGAGAGAAAGCACCATAGCGTAAATGTGTCAGTACGACTGGGAGTACTGAATATACGAGTGAGGTAGGCTAAATGCAACATGCATGAACAATGTTAACTGACTGACTAATATGAATGTGAGAGTGCAAGCATGCATACAGAGTAACTGTCAAGCATACATATGTAGTAATTGAGTCGTGAATACGTGATATCTGGATCTATACGCTAATACATGGTTTACTGTTATCTAACATGACTGATACTGGAATTCTGATAACATGGATGACTGTGTTTGACAGTCCTGAGTCTGATGGAACTACCTAAGTTCCATAGTGTAACTGAATTGACTGTAACTGGCAGTCCTAGTATATTGAAATCAATAGAACTATCTGAGTTCTTTTACTGAGACTGGGACTGAAATTGTGGGAGGTAGTTGCTTAACCGACATGCCCCAATAACGCATATAGCTAGGTTGGGGTCCAATCTCTGCCTCGACTGGAAGGGTGTCAATACCACACCACTGGTAAGGACAGCTGTGAGTGAACCTTAGCTGGCAGGTACTCGAATGAGAACGGTGGGAACCTTAAACTGACAGGTTAAGCCACCTCATCAACCCTAATCTGCCAGGTTAAGATCTCAACCTACGCTGGCTATGTAGTTCTGGAACACAAGGATGACTACTAAGAATCACACCCTAAAATGGCCAGTGAGTTTCCATCCTTGGGTTCACTCGGTGCTAACTTCTACTCCCATCTGAAGAGACTGAACATGATTTAACTGGCTATACATGGACTGAGTAACTGACTTCCGTTGACTGACGGAATAGTACTACTATCAGAGAATTTATTGAGATCATGAGATTTCTGAGATTTCCTGAGTCACATGACTGACTGAGTTCTATAGATCATGGCTTGACTGAGATTATCGTGATAACGTGACATCGCTCTAGTTACACAGATTTATTTTTTGGGTACTAGTACCCCAGGACTCAATGGAAGGAAACTGACACACATAACTGACTTGATCATAAAATAGAGTCCACAATTCACCATATCATAAGTAGGGGACTTCACACTAAGCATAGTTCTCAACATCTTACATATGGAAGGGAAATTCATACATATGTATACTTGCATCGCTTCAATATCATGCTCAATCCATATCACAACAACGACACATATCAATCAGGTGGAATTCATGTGAAATCATAAAGCATAGAGCATGGAGTTGTCATTTAAGCACTATTAAATCATGGGACATGAATTCTATCATCCTAGGCTTTTTATCAAACACTTTGCATGCATTCTTTTAGCTTAGGTGTGTTCTTGAATCTCAACATATTAAAACACATAAATATCATGGGTTTCAACTAACAAACACATATACTCCATGATAACACCTTTAGATATCATCTTGAAACTTAAACAACAATCATAATCATAATCATGTACATGGTCATATGACAACAAGACAATCACAATATAATATTTAAAACATGGTTCTTAAGCTTTATGAATGAAATGGATCCATAGATGAACACTACGCATACCTTAGATGGAAGATTCTTGATGACTGATGGAGAAATTAGCTTGAACTTGAATCCCCAATTGAAAACCCTAATGTGTTCTTGAGAGGATTTTAACAGAAAGAGTATGTTTTGGTGAAATAAGGGCTTAATTTCGTGTTTATGGAATATATATAAGGGTGGAAAGATGACCCAAATACCCCTCTAGATGCGTCATTTAATTTCTGTGAAAATTACCCGATTTGGGCCCCCGGCGTGACGCGAAGATATCGCGTTGCCCCCCATTTGTGACCAGAAAACTCACCGCGATGCGGTGGAATCACGGAGAGACACTGGAAATTGACAAACGTCATTTTGGCTTACGACGCGCCACTGACTGAAATGACGTTGCTGAAACTTTAAATCGCCATAACTTCTTCACCGGGTGTCTGTTTTAGGCAAATTTGGTATCGACGGAAAGCTTATTCAATTTTCTACAATTTGCAGGGTATAAATCTGCCACAATACCATCTATAAACCATGTTATGCTCATTCAAAGATGACGTACGTGAAATCACACACGAAAACTTGATGAATTCAAAAGTTCTTAGCTTGGCTTACTCTAAGTGACTCTTATGAACATGCTTAACACATCATAAGCTTTATTATCACTAGGATACTCATCCTAATTCATGTACTCCAATATGAATCACAGGATAAGAGGTTTTATGTGTAGGAACAACAGTTCATTTTCTAGCTTAGAAATATACGGGGTACTACATAATATTTATAAATTCTACAATATGGGGATGCCTTTGTTATTGTGATCATTATCTTGGGCATTCACGATGAAACACCTATTAAATTAGATTTAAAGATTAAATTAGGTAAGAAGTTCAAAATGTGATGATAAAATAAATCTTTATTCATTGAATACAAACCCATCATAACACTGTATGTATCTCTTTGTTTTTACAATTTTGGATAAACATTTACATACCTATAGGCAAAGTAGCTGAATTTTTGTGAAATACTGATACCATTGACACACACAGATGTTAACAAAGTCCTACTGCATATGACGAAAACCAAATGTCAAAGCCAAAAACAACAACTTGAGATAATCATCACATAAATAAATAAAGAATCAATAGACATTGCATATGTTGTATCACCAGAAGTACCACCAATAGAATAAGATAACACAGTACAACGACAACAACAATCACAAGCCAATAGTAAAAACAACAACAACAACAAGAGAAAGGCCATGAAAGAGAATGGCCTAGGCAAAAAGAGAAGGTAAATACTGTTGATAAATGTGGTGATAGGGCACATGACGAAAGATGCAAACTTATTGATTCACTGCATAGTGAAACATGGAAACTTTTGTACTTAACCACTGGGACATTTCTTTCAAATTTAAACAAACAAAAAAAAGATCCAGTAAGGAATATGCATGATAAACCTAAACGTCCAAACTGGAACCAACTCAGACTCCCAAGTTTTGAATATAGACAAAACAATATTAATGTATTAGTACAGCAAACCTGGATAGAATCGAATTAAACTTGTAACAAATGTTTTTGAACGCCTTTAGTGTATTCCCGTAGCGTTGTATCTTTAGAAAGTATGTTTGCAACAACCTTTTCGTACAAAAAAGGCAAATATAGACCCAATATCAGTGTTGTTAGTGTCCGACGACATTAAACCTGAAAGGTGGTAAAAAGAAAACCGTCTCCATTATTCCTCTATCTATTCCATTTTTTTCTTTTCATTATTGCAGCACCCTATTAGTAAACCAGCAAAGTAGCTGCATGTATGAGATCTTAACCTTTTCTAACTTCTTAGCAACTTGAAGATATTAGTAATCACTTCTCTCTTATGGTCCTACAAGTAACTATTTGCTTACTTTGTTATGCTTTGTGCATCTTGTGATTAGTATGCTCTGTAGACCCCCCCCCCCCCCCCCCCCCCCCTTTTCCATATACCACATTGCAGGTTCAAATGATTCTTTATACCCCCTTCCCCATTTTTACTTTCTTCTCCATGGAATAAAAGTTCCAGAAAATCTAGAGAAAGGAAAGAATTTCACCAATCTAATATGATGAACCTAATTGTTTTAATGAGTATTCTTATATTTTGAATTAGAACGATCTAACTTCAGCAACTATGTACAAGGAATGATCTCAAAAAAGAAATATCAGAAAGTTGTAGCACATCAAAACACACAACAGGATTATCACAAAATTATCTCCCTAGAGCACAATATCATCTTGATAAACAAAGAAATATTCAATTTTAAAAAGATATAGAGTGAACCAAATATGAAACTATCTTGCTACTTTTATTAAAATATGATAAAGGTGATACATGATTGCTGCCCATCAATCAGCAGCAACTCTATTTGTCGTGAATTCTATAATTATAAAACTACAACAACTACACTTGAAAGGTACAATCGAGAAACACGGCAAAGTAACTGATACACACCTAAGCTAGCCAAAGGATTTAGGGCAAGCAGAGGTGTACATCATACCAAACATAACAAAAGCAATAATACCAACACGAATAAATTCAGTATAATCCCATGAAAATATATTGAAGTTGTTTGTACGAATCAGAAAAATAAAATTGCATATAAACTAACCTTAAATCACAGCTGACAAAATATTTTCAATCCCCACAAAAGAACATAGAAGCTGGAAAATTTCAGCCCAAAACGCATCCATTAGTAGCATAGATGATTCCAACTGATCCCAAAATAGCAGCAAAAATATTTAACTGCACTTTAAAATAACAATCATCATCGTATTTAATAGCATTGAAGATACTATGATTAAATAACAGCTCGTTCAATGTATCTTCTATTCTAACAATGATACTGAAAAGGTTGTTTCATAATAAAATCTGCTAAAAGGGGATAAAATTTATTAGACAAGTCTATTTGTGAGTATATAAGAGCTGATTTGTACAACAATCAGTATTCAAATCTTTACACCTACGGTAAAAAAATAGCCAGATTGAAAGGGGAAAAGAAGAAATTTTAAGTAATGAAGTAGCATTTAAAATTCAAAACTCAACCGAGAAATAAATAGTATTACCTTTCAATTCTTCTTCATAGAAGAAATTTTCATTTCCACTTGAACCTTACACGTTTAATCTTGCGTTGTAGGTGTGATCATATTGATGGCAAATCTTTCCGCCAGGTTGAGACAATCTACGATTATAGTATGTTAAATAAATATGTAAATGATGTGTTATAACAATAACATTTAATACAAAATATTAACGAACATAATGTTTTGCCATGTATCCCTTTTAATTTTCCCCTTTGTGGGACTACAATGGGTATGTTATTATTGCTGTAATTTTCTGGGACTCTTAATCTGATTCTACACTGGTTTTATTTTTGATATTGCATGGCATTCGCATGGTAGAATACTATTCTCTGGGGAAAAAAGTAGTGATGTGTTATAATACTTACCATAGAATATGCAGGAAATTCGAAGTCTGAAACACCATAATAGAGACCATCAAGAACAAAGGCAACAACATTTACCGGCTGAGATCCAACAACAAATTGTTTAATAAATCATATTAATAGGACAAGAATAAGTAGTTTATCATTCAAATATCAAGTTTATTCAATAACATAACTTGACAGCTCTGTACAATGATAGAAATGACAGTTGTGTAGTTACTTGTATAAATGACCAAAACTATTTTATTATATAGAAATAACCTAGCTGGTGCAAAGCAGAAATTGTAATCTAATGTAAATATATCTCAACTTTGGGGAGAATGCACTTTTTGTAGTTAAAAATATAAGGAAGAATGTTGAGGGAATTTGGATAAGAATTTCATACCAGAGTACCAGATTTGGCAATTTCCAGGATTTCAAAATCTGTGCTGAATAAGGTAGAGAGTGTTCCAAAATAAATGAACAAGCTAAAACCCAAGGGAACTCCTGTCAATGCACCAATCTGACAAGATTCACATAAAGAATAAAAGATGTAGCAAGTCAGTGTTCCTATTATATTGCATTCTCTGAAAAGCCAAGTCAGTAATCATAGTTGAAAGTCAATAAAGAGTACAGGGAGTAAGAATGCAAGTTAGTTGTAGAACTTTATAAATCACTTCGCGTGTTTGGCCATAGTTACCTTGATAAACTCCACTGGCAAGAAGAGCCTAAAGATCAACAGAATAAGAATGCAATCAAGAAAACAAAAGACACTCATATTTTATAATTAAAGATTGAAAGCAATATTTCAATGGAATTATCCAAATATAACAGTAACTATGATCTCGTTGTAAACTTCAGTTAAGGAAAAGCCTGTGACTTCATTGGTAACTGACAATAAAAAGGAGATAAAACTGAAAAGAAGAGATTCAAGAATTATATAATAGTTCCATTACAGGAAGGCACCTAATCACTAATAAAATTGAATTGACAAGTATTTGGTTTTCATTTGAGATGTAAAACACGGCTGTTGAGAAACCTTTCAAAAAATTATGCAATAATGCCAGAAATTCCAGCAAAGAAAACAAATTGTTTTAGTCAAAGTATACTCACCTGCCCAGCAACTGCTAAGGCATCAGTTAGCAACGACATAGCTAGCCAAACTTCAAAGCAGATCTAATGACCAGACATAGGCACGAGGCCCTGTTGTGCTGCCAGAGCCGTGGATAGTGTAGTTACTATAGCTGAAGCACCAAATAAAGCAGCAAAATCAAAACAAAAATCAAGTCGATCGAACGAAAATTCGACAGAAGAAAACCAAGAATTCACACTTCAGCAAAAGAGAGAGACATAATTTATCCTTAAAATAGTTCCAGACATGTATGAGTTTACCATTAGGAGTCATCCCATAAGTGAACACTATTTTAAGGCTACAGAACAAGGATGGAGAAGTAGCAACTTCAATCAGCTAGTTCAAATTTAGTAGTTTGTATCAACGCAAAGTCTGCTAAATGTCAATAATCTTTTTTTGAACAAACAAAACGTGAAACGTAATGAAACAACTCTGAGAAAACCATCTTATTACTATCATTATTCACAGTCCACTACCTTCCTCATATATATACAAAGTGAAAAAGTGATAATGAATACAAATACATAGCAAAAGCAGGTTCCTTAGTGAAACTTGTTGGCAAGATTGCATTGCTTTCTGATTTCACCCTTTGTTGCAATAAGTGGATTATTCTCAGAAATAATAGTGATGGCTCTTCAGAATTCCTTGAAGATATCTGTAAGGCTTACTTCTTGAGCATAAAAAAACTGTAATTCTGAAAAATTATAATGCAATTGAGGTAAAATAACATCATATTTATATTTAAACAAAAACTTGTTCTCCAAGAAACTTTCATATGCTAATTATTCTGATCACCGTATAAGAAATTTACCTTTAGATACCAATATTATTTACAATATCCAGGTTCAACTGAGGGTCTGCTTGTGGATACAACAAATGGCGCATGTACAGATATTGTCACCATTATCGTGAGGTCGTTCTTATAATTGTTTTGCTGCTTCATGGCATTACCCTTATGTGCAATAAAGGACATGACATATTTATGCGTCCAAGTATGTATCTTCCGAGAAATCACGCAGAAACAGTTTGGGTGAATTCAAAGTCTCAAATCTCACGTAAAAATGAAGCAGATTAGACGTATTAAAAAGCAGCCAACAATTACGGTAATACATAAGAGGAGATGCACACAGAAAACAAATAACAACATGTGTTTTAGCTTCTATCGGCAAGAAAAATATATGTTATTACTTGTATTCAGTAAAGGAGCAGGTACTTTGGCCTTCGTTATACATTCTGGCGACAGCAACACAATAGAGAGTATTATTTATCTGTTTTAGCTTCTTTTGTATTTTTCATTTTCTTGGGCTCATAACCGAAAAGATTTTCCAAATCAGGGTAAGCGGTAAACATCAATCAGATAAAAAAAGGTTTCAAATGAAACTATTAAAACCAAAATGAAAGCTTCAATATAGATTGAGAATCCTGATGTGAAAGTAAACCATCACTTGAACTAAAAGAAGGGTAAAAAGAACGTTGAACTTTTTTCCAGCTTTAAGTCCTCTAAAAAATTTACACCTGTTATTTTCATTGACAATGTCAAAATATAAAATGTTTCAGTCCACTAACAAAAATTTACAAATCAAGACACTAAAATGCTTATTTTGCTTCTCTAGGTCTCTCGCGTTACTTCAGCTTCTTGAGGGGAAAAATATCTTATTAGTCTCAAATCTCTCTTAAAAATGAAGCATAATAGCTGTATCAAAAAGCAACCAACAATTACGGTAATACATAAGAAGATATGCACACAGAGAACAAAGAACAACATGTGTTTTAGCTTCTATCGGCAAGAAAAACATGTGTTACTACTTGTATTCAGTAGAGGAGAAGGTAAATTGGAGTTCCTTATACATTCTGGCGGCGGCAACACAATAGAGAGTATTATTTATCCGTTTTAGCTTCTTTTGTTGGCTTGAAAAACAGGAGAAAGTCTTTTTCAGAATCATATCAATATATGTGGAGAAGAAACTTACAAATTGTAAATTGTTATACAGTCTATCCTCCCTAGATCTCACTTGTGAGATTTCACTGGATATGTTATTGTTGTTATCAGGAATAAGAGATCAGTTGCTAATTGAGACATTATTTTTTGTTGTCCAATATCCTTCATGTCGCATTATTTTGCATTGTTTTATTTTAGTAGTTGTTATTGCTTCCATATTTGTACCCCTGTTTGCAAACTAATTGGCACTCTTTATAAGCCGGGGGTCTATCAAAAACAACCTCTCTATCTCTATAAGGCCGAGATAAGGTCCGCGTACACTCTACCCTATCCTCCCCAGACACCACTTGTGGGATTATACTGGGTATATTATTGATGTTGTTATCATTGTAATCAAGACATTATTTTACCGCTAGAATCAAACAGACACCTTTATCACTAAAGGATATGAAATTTATAGGTTTGTAACTACTTATAGCTGCTAGCTTGACATATGCTTCTTTTAAGTCACAATTACTAAGCTAGTATAGAGAGTGTTTTTATTTTGATCTTAAAGTGTTATAAGTCGTAGAACTTACCACTGGCTGTTTAATTTTTTTTGCATGACGAATGGCAGCAAGATCAGCATTATAAGACAGAGAATTTACCACTGGCTCTTTCATTATTTCTGCATGACGAATGGCAGCAACTATCATGATTTGATTCTTTATAGAGACTTGTAATAAGACCGGGTTGGCCTGCTCTAGTTGTACGTCTAACCCTGTGCAATAAAGCTACACCTGGTATGGTAACGAAAAAAAGAGGAGCATTCAACAGCATGTAGATAACAAATGTAGAACTATTTTTCAGAGAAAAATAAAAGAGGGTGTTCCTCTAAACATATGTGTGTGAGATGCATGTAAAACTTGAGATGTATTAGCTGTACGCCCAACCCTGTGCCAAAAATCTACAACGGACATGGCAAACTCTGCTTAGAATGAGGGGGGAAAACTTACCATGAATCGACTTAACTTTTCCCGTTCAATCAACTTTAACAGGATACTTAAGAAAGTGGCCTCTCATTTCAGTGACTTCATCAGTCGCGTACTGTAGCCAGTTGTGTTCACCAAATAATATCATTCGTCTCACGCATTCAAGACTCTCTGGACGCTCAAAACATTGCTCTAGAGTTGTCATGTGCTCTGCCCACAGAGACATTCTATATCTCTGTATCTGCAGTCGAAATGCGATAGCAACTTAGTCACACATTTTTACTAGTTAAAAAGAAATGCATTGTAAGAATGGTCTGAATATCAGTTCATAGCATCAATCTTTTCCAAAGCAGATATTGTTATAGCAATTTATGTCAAAATTTACCTCTGCATGTGGGTCCAGTGTGTTTGTTTGCCCATGTATGATGAGGCTGATATGCACCCATTGCAATTTTAGTATCTCTGGTGCCTTCAAGAGAACGTTGATTGATGTTTGCAGATCCCAATATGACATACTCATCGTCTACTATCATTCCTTTTGAATGAACATATATCATAAATCGTCGATTTTTCTGAGTGAGTTCCTGAATAAGGATGGATTACATTTATAACAAAGATCAGAGGCCGATAATTAATAGAGAATCATGAAAACAAGCTAAAGCTTAGATGGAGGAACAATCGATTACCTGAGGTGTCATTTGCTTTGAACTATTGGCAACTGTAGTGATTCTATTTTTCGGAACCTCGCGATTGCCAAGGCATAAGAAAATCAAATAGTCTTGTGGTTCATATGTATTCTGCAGTCCTGCCTCTTGTAAAGCTTTGTAAATAGTTTCATACATCGTCGGTTATGAAAATACAACCTGCATAAAATAAGCATCAAATTTGCACACTAACACACAATTAATCCTAAAGATATCATCAGGATAGCGAAGCACAATAAACGTGAAGGTGAATATATCTAACGCGACAAAAAAAAGTTAAGTTGCTAACAAAGGCATCAATCTTGATACAAGAGAGACATGATCTATGGTAAACTCCCAGTAACTGAAACAAAAAATAAAATCTCCATGTGCAGTGAAATCACAAATAAATTTCAATTAACTGCACCACCTAAAAAAGTTGAAGTCAACTCTAAGAATCTTGGCGGTGTATTTTATATGAGATCTCTCCATTTGCAAAATCACAAAAATTGATCTGAAAAAATAGAATTTTAGAAATAGGCAATGTAATATGTAATTAAACCCGGTATACTGCCTGAGGAAGATTGGTCTCTATAAACCGTAGTTCAAAGTTAAACTTTCACACTATTTCTACGTTATACTACAATGGCTCTTTGTATGCTACTCTTCTTCCTTATCTTCTTCTTCTCGTCCTCTTTTCTCATAAGGCTAGCTCAATTTCTCACCACCACCACCACCACGAACTCAAATCTATCCCTTTCACTGTCTTCAACACCAAACCATAAATAAACAACATATCTTATAGTGAATGGTGTTGCAAGACAGGCAATAAGCCAAACCATCTCCTTTTTGGCACCTTATATGTGTTCCAAGATATCTCAACTCTAAAAGCCAACTCAAAAGCAAAGATAGTTGGAACAACTGAAGGAACATTGATAACACCCTTGTTGAACAGATTACAGAGCATATCTATTGATAGGACCACTTTGAAGATGAAGCATTACAAAGACTCAATATCAGTTGTGGAAGACACACGCAATACAAATCCATCTAATCATCCTGTTATCCGAGGAACTGGTGATTTTCTGTATGCTCAAGGTGGTAAAAGCTAATAATTTGCTGCCAAAAGCAAAATAATAAAAAATATTCCTTACAGCTTTTCTGATAAAAGGCATGTGCATCATGAACTTCTCACAATGACGATGCAACATTGATTTCAAGCACTCTTTTTTTCTTGGGTCCTCCAAATTAAATAAGTTGACAAGTTTCAACATAAAAAAATGGTCTACATATTTCTTGGCAGCCTTTTGCATCAAGATAGAATTGACAGATAATGCTAAGGAACAAAACATGTCCCCAATTTAACACTGTATGTCCGAAAAAATTCATAAATTCAATTTACACGATTACGCGGTGGAAATTTCAACAACGAACTAATTTAACCCATAAATCTGTACTCAAAATAAAGCATGAAGAAAAAGAGGAAAAACTGAATTGAAACAGCAAACATACCTGAAGATAAATTCCTTCGGAGGAAGAATCGGAGTTGAGAAAGATTTTTTAAATTTGAAGAAAAAAGATAGAGAAGATGGGCAAAAGTAACGGTTATGTGGAAATAATTTTGCGGTGGAGACTAGAGAGGATAGGTAAATATCATCAATACATAATGATATTTTTGCCCTCAATATTATTCTTATTTACTAATGTGCCCTTGTTCGTCCACAGAGACTCCCTTTTCTATATAGTAGTAATGAAGGTTTTTCATGTACTACTAATTTGTATTTTTTGTGGATACTTACTATTACTATTATTAATAACTTTTGTGGATACTTACTATTACTATTATTATTATTATTATTATTATTATTATTATTATTATTATTATTATTATTATTATTATTTATTATTATTATTATTATTATTATTAGAGATAATATTCAATTACTCCTGAACTATATCCAAAAAGGTTATGACATAGCTTAATTTAAAGGAGATTAAAAGTGTAATTTTGACACTCTTAGTGTCTACGTAGCACATACATGACACATACGTAGCACAACACACTGAAGTGTCCACGTAGGTACACGTGTGTGTCATGTTGGCACTAAGGGTGTCAAAATTACACTTTTAATTAGTTCAGGGGCAATAGAACCCTTTAAGTTGAGGAGTGTCATAACTTTTTTTGGGTATAGTTTAGGGGTTAATTGAGTATTTTCTCTTATTATTATTATTATTACTTTACTATTACTATTACTTTTTATTATTATATTATTCATTTTTTTACTATTACTATTAGTACTACTATTATTATTATTATTACTATTATTATTATTATTACTTTACTATTACTATTACTTTTTTTTATTATTATTATTATTATTCATTTTTTTACTATTACTATTACTACTACTACTATTATTATTACTACTATTATTACTTTACTATTACTATTACTTTACTTTACTTTACTTTACCACTATACAATATACATAAGTGAAGGTTGGAGTGACTATCAAGGGAATTTCGATAATTTTAGTCACCCAATTTTCACTTATATATAGTAGTAAATAAAATGGATGAACATGCATATGGTTTTTTCCTTATATTTATTAGTTTTGTCCTCATTTTATGGTGCAATAAAATGGTTACACATGCATATTGTTTTTTTCTTATATTTATTAGTTTTGTCCTCATGTATTATTTTAATAATATTTTAATTTAAACCTTTACAATTTAATTATACATGATACTATTTTTGTATATATATATCTTTTTGTTCCTTATTAAATGACTACCAAGGGTATTTCGATAATTTTATGGTACAATAAAATGGTTACACATGCATATTATTTTTTCTTTATATTTATTAGTTTTTTCCTCACTTTTATGGTGCAATAAAATGGTTACACATGCATATTGTTTTTTTCTTATATTTATTAATTTTGTCCTCATGTTTTATTTTAATAATATTTTTATTTAGACATTTGTAATTTAATTATAAATGGTAGTAATTTTTTATAAATATCTTTTTGTTCCTTATTAAATTGCTTGATTTTTATACCCCAAGGGTATTTCAATAATTTTATGGTGCAATAAAATGGTTACACATGTATATTGTTTTTCCCTTATATTTATCAGTTTTTTCCTCATTTTTATGGTGCAATAAAATGGTTACACATGCATATTGTTTTTTTCCTTATATTTATTAGTTTTGTCCTTATGTGTTATATTAATAATATTTTTATTTAGACCTTTGTAATTGAATTATACATGGAAGTAATTTTTTATAAATATCTTTTTGTTCCTTATTAAATGACTATCAAGGGTATTTCAGTAATTTTATGGTGCAATAAATATTTTGAAATCGACGTGTGTCTCCTCAATTTATATATTTGAAACTTTCAAATGAGACGTGCATTATGTACTTTTCCAGGAATGTCTAAGCGAAAGACGTGCCGGCAACTGTATTTGCAACAATCTAGCTAGGTTTTTATCCACTTATATAATTACTTTTGTATTGGTTGGAACAGTGTAGCAAGTTCAATTTTGTTCCACACTGAATGTATATATTATGTTAACATCGATTTATTGTACTACATTTCTTTTCTTTTACTCCTATACTAAACAATTAAAATAAGTAGGAAATAATTTTTTCCAAAGTTGAATTTCTTTTGCACATTAGTATTATCAAAATGCCCGTGCCTTGCACGGACACGTATATCTAATTAGTTAAAGAAAGAGTAAATATATAATTACTCCACTGATGTTGGCCGAGATTTTCAAAAAGACTCCTAAACTTTGAATTCGACCTATTACCCCACGATTCTTACTTAATCCATTGCAAACACACCATTTTGACTCTCTGCGTGTATACACGCGTCACAGGCGCGTGAAAGGGCTCGAATTTAACTTTTTTGACAAATCAAAAGTTGCCACGTGTAAAATAATTGATATATAATTTATATTTTAAAAAATATATTTATTTTATAAAATTATTCCTATCCCTCTCCCCCCCCCCCCCCCCTAACCCACCCACTCTTTCTTCTTCAACTCAATTCACCATTAAACCTTCCATTGAAGCTTTTTTTTTTTAAAAAAAAAAAAAACATTCATTAAAGCTCCATTTTACAATTAAATCATATCATTTAACTGCCCACCATTTCTTCTTCAACACAATGCCTTCTTCAACACCATTAAAGCTCTTCAACATAATATCACTATTAAAGCTCCTCCATTAAAGCTTTTTTTTTAAAATCATATCATTAAAGCTTCATTTTTCAGTAAAATCATATCATTTAACTATCTTTAAAACTCAATTCAATCATAAAACTTTCAATTCAATCATAAAACTATTTTTTGAAGTGATTTGAACCAAAAAAAAAAGGTAATGCATGCTGACGGAGTGTGGGAGGGGGTTGGGGGGTTAGGGGGGAGATGTTGATGGGGGTGAGGGTGTTGGACGGGGGGTGGGGGTGCTGCATGGGGGTGGGGTTGAGGGGATCTGTTGACGCGGGGAGGAGAGGTGCTGGGTGGGGTGGGGGGAAGAGGGAGTGGGTAGGGTGTTAAATTAAATAAAAAGGAAAATTTTATTTAAAAAAATATGAAATTAAACGTAGTTGACACGTGGCAGCACCTGATTGGCACGTGTCTTCACTCACTTTGTTGTGACTGAGATTCAGCGAAAAATGGTGCGTTTGTAGCGAAATAAAGAAGAATCGTGGGGTAATAGGTCGATGTTAAAGTTTAAGTGTCTTTTTGAAAATTTCAAACAAGATCAGTGGTGTAATTATGTATTTACTCTTAAAGAAATGACAGTATGTGTTGGATGTTGTATTAAATATGCTCACCATTAGGGGTGTACAAACCAAACCGTCAAGTCAAACCAAACCGAGAAAAAAAATCGACTTATGGTTTGGTTTGGTTGGTTTGGCATTTGAAAAAAAAAAAATCGACCATTCTTAGTTTGGTTTGGTGTTAACAAAAAAAAAGTCAAACCGAACCCAAATCAAACCGACATAATATATATATGCATGTATATAATTTAACTTTTTATGCATAGAATATTAATTATAATCTACTTTTTAAATACTTTTTCAATTAGTTTTATTAATTTTCAATATTTAGAAAGTAGATGTATATATATATATATATATATATATTTATTTATATTTGGGCCTTTAAGTTGTAATATTTATTCATTAATTGCTAATAAAATGATCCAAAATCCAATATAAACTTAAAACCTAAACTTTTCACTCTTCATCTTATTTTTTAGTTTCAAGAGAGTTTTTCGCTCCTCATTTTTTCATAATTGTGTTTTTTCATTAGCACGTGAGTGAAAACATACTTGATCTAAACTTCAATCACAATATAATTGTAAAAAATAAATATTATAAAAAACCCGAGACAAATCGAAAAAACCGAAAGAACCGACTAAAATTTAAACCGGAAAAAACAATTTTATGTTGGTTTGATTTGATTTATAGTTTTAATAAACCAACATAATTGGTTTGGTTTTTTCTCAATAGAAAACCAAACCAATCCGACTTATGTACACCCCTACTGAACATAAAAAAAGACTCTCAATTTGACAAATCAATTAACTTATAGAACAATCTTAGACTTTATGGATGATGATGGTCTTTTCTTTTCTCTTTTTTTTTCTCTTATATAAAAGTGGAGATCATCGACTCATCGTCATGTCTGCTTGCCGTTATTTTACCAACTTATTTCGTAATTTTACTATATCACCCTCAATTAATTATTATATGTCATTTGTATATTAGAAAAATTAATAATATTTAATTAAGAAAATAAAATAAATATTTATGATATATCTATTTCACTTGCTTCAACCGTAATTTTACTATGTCACTCCTAATTAATTACTATAAGTCATTTAAGTATTGATAAATTAATAATATTTAATATTAAATTAACTCGACGTATTATATGCGACTCACTTAATTTTGTATTCAAGTACATTTATAGTAATTTTGTTATATAACTTCTAATTAATTATTATAAATAATTTAAAACATGTCTGCTTTGTTTTTTTGACCATCTAAGCATTGCATCGCTTAAATTGGAATACATGAAAAAAAATTATAAATCACAAAAATAAGAAAATTAAATTATTTTAAAAAAATATAATAGACTATCAATGCCACGAAAGTTTGGACAAGGAGGGTGACTTATATTATTTGAAAATTATATAAAAAGTATTATAAATTATAATAGTTAACAACTTAAAATATCTAAAAAAATAATTAATAATAACAACAATTAACAACTTAAAAAAATAAAAGATATGAAATATTTCGTTGACTCTCGAAATTATATCAGTATCGCTTAAATTGGAATAGAAAAAAAAGAATTATAAATATCAATAATTAAAAACTTAAATATTTTTTAAAATATAATTGATTATCAGTGCCTCAAAAGTTTGCAGAAACAACCTTCTACTTCTCCGGAGGTAGTGGTATGGACTGCGTAAATTTTACCCTCCCGAGACCCCACTATGTGGGAATACACAGGATTTGTTGTTGTTGTTGTAGTACCTCAAAATTTTGGACAAGGATAGTAATATGTATTATTTGAAAATAACATAAAAGGTATTCTAAAATACAACAATTAACTAACTTAAAATATTTTATTATATATTTGATAATTACTATTTAAAAAATAACATAAATCACGATAATTAACAATTGTAAGAAAAATTTAAAAAATATAAAAAATTTTGACTGTCTCTCGAAATTATATGGGTGTCATATTAACAACCTAAAATATTTTTATACACATTTCATTAATCTAAATATAATAATATATGCCTAACTAAGAATTTATCAACTAATCAAATGAAAGTTTTATTTAAATGATAAAATTATACATAACGTAGAATTTTTAAGGATCAATATTGGGCCCATGTGTAGCGCGACTTAGCCAACTAGTTAATTATATAAGTAGGAGTGGTAATACTTGTAGCCATAGAATAGCTAAGTTTGATTTGCTTTATCACTACTTCATGAAGTCGCTTGGCATGAAAATTTATCGGTTTGAGTTGTTTTTTTTTTATTTCTCATCTAGTGTTTGGTGCCTGCATTGGAGCCCCGACTAATCTAGATCACGCGTTGCAGGGCCCATTAAGGTGACAGTACTCCCAACAGAATTTTCTCCATATCCAGGGTCGAACCCCCGACCTCTGATTAAGGGTGGAGCAGCTTCATCCACTGCACCACAACCCATGTTGGTGGTTTGAGTTGTTAATGAGGCTTTCTACTGTAAAATATAGTTGTAATAGGTGGGTTCTTCTACATTGGTGATTTAAAGACGCCCTTAAGGCTATATAAAACCAAACACATTAAGTTTAATAAGTTAAATAAGTGTTAAAACAGAATAGTTAAGTTGCAACTGTTCAGACCTTATAAATACGAATGAAAATTTAGAAGTAGTGTATTCAATTTGTAAATATATTTTTGGATTTTGTTATATCTTTAAGAGAAAATACCCTATACCCCCCTGAACTATACCCAAAACGGTTGTGATACACCTCAACTTAAAGGGGGTCCTATTATCCCTGAACTAATTAAAAGTATAATTTTGACACCTTTAGTACCTACGTGGCACATACGTAGGCACTAAGAGGTATCTCTGCCGTTTTGGGTATAGTTCAGGAGGTTAATGGGGTATTATCTCTATCCCTAATAGAGAATTGCTTGTAATCTCTAAAGAATATAGAACAATAGCTCTTGAAAAATAGTAATCTTTCACGCCTCAAAGCAATAATTTTTATTTTTCATCTTAGTTTTTTCTAACACTTACTACTTTGTACGTTGGACTACCGTTTGAGGAATACATAATATTTTTATTCGGAAAAGTATTAACTTATGGCCAATGGGAGTGTGTCTAAATCCTACTAGTGATTAATAGTATTTGGTTGAAATTTGATGTTAACTTGTAAATTTGATAGATCAATTAACTCATGACCAGTTGCGAAGCTAGAATTTTCATTGAGGGGTTTAGAAGTAAATATACGGACTCGAAGGGGGTTCAACATCAACTATATATACATAAAAATATTTTTGATTGTGTAAAAATAATATAAAAATAATATAATTTTTCGTCGAAAGGGATTCGGATGAACCCCTAGATTATAAAGTGGATCCGCCACTGCTCATGACTAAGCGCAGTACAACAATAACAAATCCAGTATATTCCCACATAGTGGTGTCTGGGGAGGGTAGAATGTACGCAGTCCATACCCTACCTCTAAAGAAGTACGGAGAGCGTTTCCGATAGACCCCCGAATCAGGACACAATGACAACAAATAAAATCTTCATAGAACAAGAAACAAGATATAATAACAGAGATACAACACCCACAAGGAAATACTATATACTAACAAACCAAAGAAACGCACTTCCCCCCAATCCACCTAACTAGAAGCTCCAACCTATGTACAAAGCCCTACGACTACTAGCCTCGCTAGCCCAAGGTACTCCTAACTACTGACTACGACTTAACCACACATATTAGCCCTTTATCTTAATATGCGTTCTCCATACCTTCCTATCTAGGGTCATGTCCTCATTAAGCTGTAACTGCTTTATGTCACGTCTAATCACTTCTCTCTAGTATTTCTTTGGTCTACCCCTACCCCGCCTGAAACCATCCAAGGCCAACCTCTCACACGTACGAACAGGGGCATCAGTGCCCCTCCTCATCACACGCCCGAGCCATTTCAACCTCACTTCCCGCATCTTATCCTCCACTGATGCCACCCCCACCTTCTCCCGAATAATCTCATTCCTAATCCTGTCACCCCTAGTAAGTCCACACATCTACCGCAACATCCTCATTTCCACCACCTTCAACAACTTTTGAATGTGAGAGTTCTTAACTGATTAACACTCCGCTTCATACAACATGGCTGGACGGACTGCAACTTTATAGAATTTGCCTTTCAACTTGGGAGGCACCTTCTTGTCACACTAAGGGTTGTACGTGTGTTCTATAAACAATGACTTCTTGCTGCACGAAATATTTTACATTCACGTAGAGTTCGAATAAAATTCCGCACCTTAAATTAATTGAATACAATAATTTTGTGCAGCATAAAAGTTTATTTAGGAAAAAAAAAATATAAATATTATGTATAGAGCTTCATAATTTATTGATTTTTGTAATAAAGTGTGCAACAAGAAAAAACTCCAAAAAGAAAGCACACAAATTCTTCACCTTTAAATAATTCAATCGGGTATTACCCATTTAAATTCGGGTCAAAAAACCCTTTTTTTCTTTCTATATACTACTACTTTTTAGGTTTTCCATTTTCTCCCTCTTTCTGCGTCTCCCACCTGGGTCGGTGCCCTCCCCACCCCCCCCCCTTCTCAGGTTAAAAAAAAAATCTCTTTCTTCAATACCCATCTTTGTTTTTTGTTCAACTTAGTTTTACAGTTTTCAGTTCTTAGTTTTTTTGTTGGAAAAAAGTTGAGTATAATTTTCAAGATTTCAATGTTTTTCATATTTTTTGGCCTTTTTTGCGTGAGTTTTGTGAATTGTTGATGGTGTTGGATCTATATAATGATGAATATTGTGGTTTGTTAAAACCCCATGTAGAAATTGTATAAATAATGATGTGTTGATGCAGAGTATTTTGTATTAGCTGTGATTTTTACTAAGGAGTTTCAAAATATGAAGAAGATAAGGGGTTCGACATCTATTATATTTATATGTATGAAATATAGTTTATACCATGTATAGCTTTGTTGGTAGTTGATAGATTGATCAATTAAAGATCTCAGCTTTGTTGTGTTATCCATGCTAGTAGTCGTAATGCTATGCTTGTAGTGTCTTGTTCTTGTAATTCTAGTGGTGTTTGTTGTTTCAGAAAGACCGATTTTAGTATTACTTTGTCATAGTCTTGTTTTTGTTTTTTGTCGTGAGCCGGGGGTCTACCTGAAACAACCTCTCCACCTCACCTCTGTGGTAGTCGTACGGACTGCATACATTTTACCATCCCAGACCCCACTTTGTGGGAATATACTGGGTATGTTGTTGTTGTTACCCTTTCCCTGCGCCTGGGGTGCTTTAGTATAACTTATTCTTTTGTATAACCGACCTGAATAATTTGGGATTGAGGTGTAGTTGATTGATTGACTGATCAATTAAAGATGTCATTTTCTGTAGTGGAAGTTGTCATTTCTTGCTAATTTGGGTTTCTACCGCGACCTCCTGCCAGCGCAGTTACCGGGTAACTGTCCACAAAACCCGAGTGAAAAAATAGGTTAACTATGATGAAGTGATGTAGAGTATTTTGTATAGCCAACCCAATTAATTTGGTATTAAGGTGCAGTTGATTGATTGATCAATCAAAGATTTCAGCTTTTGTAGTGGAAGTTGTTGATTTCTTGCTAATTTGGGTTTGCATTTTTGTTTTATAACCGGTTCCACGGGGTACCTGGTAACTCCCACTGGCAGGGTTATGGGGCAACTCTGTAAAAAAATCACCTAGCATTAATTGTTTCCGCTGTCTTAGTTTTGTACTACTACTTGTTGTCTTGTATGCCTGTATTTTCAGACTATCCTGCTATTTTTACTGCTCATGTCTTCATAAATGTTGTGGTTTTGCTTTCTTTGAGCTGAGGGTCTATGGAAACAGCCTCTCTACTTGCAAGATAGGGGAAGGTCTGCGTACATGTTGTTGTAGGAAACCTATAGATTAATCTTATGGAGCAAAATGCGTTGCTTATGAAGAAATAGCAAGCTAATAAGTAGCAAATAAGAAGTTATTAACGTCTTTCCTTATTGATCTATTTATATAAACTGAGTTTACTTTGTTGCTTGAGCTAAGTTCTGATGCTGAGAGCTGTAGGAAAAAAATGTTATCAGTATAGTTGAATGCAAAGTTTGTGTTCATGTTAGTGGTTTTATTGTTTCAAGTGTTCGTTGTGACTTTCACTTTACAGCCCCTTCTGAGAGCTGTAGGAAAAAAATTTTATTGGTATAGTTGAATGCCAAGGTTTTGTTCATGTTAGTGGTTTTATTGTTTCGAGTGGTCGTTGTGATTTTCACTTTACAGCCTTTGGAAGGTGTTTGCTCAAATTGATGATGAAGTTTGATGAGAATATTTTGATGCAGGTGAATTCTTTGCATCCTAGTCTTATTACAGCAAACTAATCACTTGGAAAGTGAAAGCAAGTCTGCTTGGTTGGTGTTATCCCCTTTAACCTTTTACTTCCTAGTTAGTGCTCGTCCTCTGTAACAATGGGAACACCAGAGACCTCTCGTGAACCTTGCCCTGACCGTATTCTTGACGATGTTGGCGGAGCATTTGGTATGGGTGCTGTTGGAGGTTCAGCCGTCCACTTCTTAAAAGGCATATACAACTCGCCAAAAGGTGAGCGCTTGATCGGTGGTACACAGGCAGTGCGCATGAATGCTCCTCGTATTGGTGGTAGTTTTGCTGTGTGGGGTGGATTGTTCTCCACATTTGATTGTTCAATGGTTTATCTCCGACAGAAAGAAGATCCTTGGAACTCAATTATTGCTGGTGCAGCAACTGGTGGCTTTCTGCAGATGCGACAGGGATTAGGTGCTGCTTCTAGATCAGCAGTGTTTGGTGGAGTGTTACTCGCATTGATAGAGGGAGCTGGAATCATGTTAAGTAAAGTCATGAGTGCTCCCCAGAATTTCCCACCCATGGAGGAGCCACTGCCGAATGTCCCTGGTGTGCCTGGATATCCACCTGGGCAGCTGCCTGGTCAACCTATGGGGCAGCTTCCTGGTCAAGCTCCCTCAAGTATCGATGGTATGATGACAGAATCTTCAGCACCATCCTCTTCTGCCTCAACTTCCTGGTTTGGGGGACTTTTTGGTGGTGGAAAGAAGGAGGAGACAACAACAAGCAGCGGTAGCAAGACACAGGTTTTAGAGAGCTTTGATGCTCCTATCCCACCTACCTTTGAATTTAAATGAGTTTAAGAGATGGTTTAATTTTCAGGTTAGTAAATGTTATTTCTTTATTATTTGGATTTTTTATGTATTGTGAACAAGTATTGACTAATCAGTGAGGCCAATGTTTTCCTTCAAAAACACTATACTAACAGGGACTAATCTACAAATTGGTTGACCTGCCAGTACATTAACAAAACATATTGTCTTTATACTAACAAATATCGATAGTTGCCTCATGGGTGTACTTTAAGTTTCCTCAAATGTACGAAATCAGTCTCTAACCCTTCAAAATCTCTCCAGTCTCTCACCTTCCAAAGCACCCATATGAGATATAGAGGGGAAGCACTCCTATGCTGTTCGTTTTTCCTCTTCTTCTATAAAGGCTCAACTTTACAGACCTCTCTCATTGGAATCACTTGTTGTACTGCAGCATAGTCTAGCATCGTCTCCATAGTTGGGTTGCCACTTCACTATGCAACAAAGAAAGAATATGTAAGCTAAGCATTTGCACATGAAGCATGAGCTAACATATGTGGCTTTTCTTTCTCAAGTTTCAGCTAGAAGATGTGATGGTTCTTGTATCATCCATCCTCGAGGGAGTTCTTGTTGTCATTCTTTTTTCAAGAACAGACTTTGAAATTGCAAGGAGACAACTCCTTATATTGCTTAAATCAACGCCCCAAAAAAACAAAGGGATGCCTCATTGCCTTGTAAAATCTCAAAATCAAGCCTGAGAGGCAGCAGCAAACTTTCTCATGCTCTTCTGCGAAAACCCTCTACAGAGACTTCCACACTGGTCACTGCAGGATTCCCTTCCTGTCTCAACATAGCAGCAGATTCCTTTTTGACATTTGTACCACACATTAGGATGAACATCAAAGACTTTCAATAGGCTGGTATGCTAGGTGTAGTACTCTTTATGAAGGTTCCTTTCCCTCCTTTTGAAAGATCTATTCCTGCCACCCTGCCAGTTTTTCTCATCCCACTCTATCAGTGGATTACACACAATACAATCCTTATGAGGTGTTCCTAACAGTTTCTCCAAGTACGTTGAAGACTCACACAATACAATCCTTATGAGGTGTTCCTAACAGTTTCTCCAAGTACGTTGAAGACTTATGCTAGTTGCTTGCACTTCCAGTTCCTCTGTGTATCACTTTTTCGGATAAAATGCTGGACCTCTTATCCAAAGAGGTTTCTATCTGCCATCTGTTGTGTGAAACACTAACGCTCAAGTTCTCTTTGTTCTTCCTCTGTCTCATTCATTTGTCACTGTAATCTTGAATTTCGTTTTTCCTCTCTTTTGGCATAATATGTTCACAATTCACAACTACTCCAGCAGTGTGTCTCCCCTTCTCTTACAAGGTAAGTTGACAACCTGATAGATCCTGGATGGGTAGGGTGTTCAACCATTGGTCTTCTTTGATGCTTTGACATATTACTTGTTTCTTCCTATCTTGCTTGTTTGGTTGGGAAAGGGTTATCCCGGGATTAGCTATCCCACCATGTATATGGGATAACTTATCCCATCACTATGGTGGTAAATGGTGCGATAAATAGTCCCGGTACTAACTAATGTCTCACACCAAACAACCAACAAACAACAACAAACCCAGTATATTCTCACATAATGGGGTCTGGGGAGGGTAAAATATACGCAGTCTATACCACTACATCCGAAGACGTAGAGAGGCTATTTCCGATAGACCCTCACACCAAACATGGGATAAAATAGTCCTTCATTTTATCCTAGGGACTATTTATCCCTTATACCTCACACTAAACGACATTACTGATATGTGCAGTTTATAATCTTACTGATATGTGCAGTTTATAATAAAAATATTTGCCGGAATCCATTTTGCAGGGTGGAGCATTTTGGTGGTCAGTACACTTGTCACGGTTCATACATGCCAATTTTGAGGCTACTAGATGGCTTATTATGGATTTTAATAACAGAGTGGGGCTTATTGGTTGAGGCAGTTAAATTTATAGTATTTGATTGAGGGTAATGTTTCATTTGGTCTAGGTTTAATGGTACTAACTTTTGATTGTTGTATGAGTTTGGCTACTTTTTGTTCACACAAATTGAAAAATAATATGGTAGGTTTATGGCTTGTATATGGAAACACATGCTTGGCCAGCATATTAATGGTCTTTTTGCAGGGCTAATTTTTCTTGATAACATGATTCCTTGTGTGTGGTGGTACTTTTTGTAGTGAATATGCTTTTTCAAAAAAGGAAAGAGTGTTTAGATTAGACTCTACTTGTAGGATCGCACTGAATATGTTGTTGAAACTGTAGTTGGTTAAACTTTTTCGTAGACGGCAAACACATCTAGAGTGGCCCAAGCTAACGCATGATCTGTGAGTGCGACGCCCGTCACAGATAGAGTACTGCAATCTTGAATATCATTTTAAGTCATTAAGTTCGTTTCGTGGGTTTAAATCTCAATCAATAAAATCTTCATTATTGTGTGTGTGTGTGTTATTTTGTGTTCCATTCACTTAATGATTCTGAGTAAGTCCAAATGACTAAGATTTGTTCTACAATTTGAATCTCATTATGATTGATGTCATTAAGATGTTTATTCAATGGTTGGCGGTTCTCCCCTCCTAGTCATTCAAATTTCACAGCCATCACCACTATTATTACTAATTGCCATTACCATAACAATCTTTAATCACCATCAACCATCGTTATCATTCGTAACTGCTATATATTGCCAGTCTCTGTTTCATTCACTATCACCATCAACCACTATTGCTAGTCATTATTACCACTAAGTACTAAAGACCATCATTAATTACATTCTTGATTGATATTCACAATTTAACATTCTCTAATCGATATTCGCAATCACTACGTACGCAATCACTAGGTAATTTTTTATTTATGTAATATTAGAGTAGTTTCATGTTTTATTAATTTTTTAATAAAGAAAAATCTTATATATTTAATTTTTTTTTTATAAAAAAGACAGTTTTAGTTATTTTAAATTAAATTCATATCTTGATATTCAGATTTTAATTTTATTTATTTGCACCATTGACTTTTGAATATGGATAGTTCTGATAGTTCATTTATTCACATTAAAATTTAGGCGCTTATTTGATTTGTTCTATTACTAAGATTTCAAATAAATTCTTAACATCATTATGAGGTATTTTTATATGACTAATTTTAACCATTATTCAATTCACAATCACCGGCTACTAACCACCTCTAGATTCTATCATCACAACCACTATCGCCATCACTGTGGTCAATCACTAGCCAGGAAGCCTTAGCCAACCATCACTGATAATCAGACTATTGAAAATAGTTGCCATATCTACTACCCCATCATTATAATTATATCCGCTCTCATCATCAACGCCACATCCACCACATCTATCAGTCGCTATCATCATTGTGATCAGTTCATACAATCAATCACCTTCACCATCACAATTAGCACCTCTCATTAGCTACCAATCAACACATTGTCAATCACCACTATTAGCACCTCCAACTACTAGCACCAGTCAACTCCACCATTACAATCACCTCTATCACTTTGAACCACCATCATCAGTTAGTTACTAGGATACCAACCATCACCACGATTACTAGTCACTAACATCAGCCATTGTTGCTATCACCGCACTAAAAATCATTTCCACCGTTACTATCAGATATACATACTTATTTTATTTAATCAAATAATAACTTTTATTTTTGTTATTTTATACGTATATATTTTCAAATATTTAATATAGTACTCCCTCCGTCCTAAATTATGTGTCATTATTTTCTTTTTAATTCGTCCCAAAATAAGTGTCGTCTTTCCTTATTTGACAACTTTTTAAAGGCACAATTATCCTTTTACCCTTATTGGTCTTAATTAAAAAAAAAAAATATTGACACATTTTTTTTATAAAGGATAATTTGATAAACTTTACCAAATCTTCTCTTATTTTTTAAACTTCATGCCCGGTCAAATGGCGACACTACTTCATGCCTGGTCAAATGACGAGACATAAAATGGGACGGAGGGAGTATTTTTATTTGAATTGACATTCTCTTTTGTTGACCTAACTCTTCCCCTTTAAATTTCAACAAACCCCTTGTTAGGTTTTCCAAGCTTCTCCACCTTTCTACATCTCTCATTTCTGTCGGGTCGGGTCGATACCACTCCTTCCCCTTCAGGTAAAATTCACCATCATCTCCTGCAAAATCTTTGCTTATAGTAATTAATTCTCATCAATGTTCTTTTTGCAGAAAAAATAAAAATAATAAAAAAAGAATTTTAATTTTCCAGATCTCAATTTTTTTTCACTTATTTATTCATTTTTTTAATAATGGTCGGTAAATCCACGGGATACGTGCCACCTTTCACTAGCAACAAATATCAAGTAACAGAAGTTAGCTAACTGGTACTGTTGCTGGTGGGAGGTGTGGTTGATTGATTAATTAAAGATTTCATTTTTTGTATTGGAAGTTGTTTCTTGCTAATTTTCGCTTGTATAAGGGTAAATAACATACATCTAGTATCACATTTTAGGGCAGAAGGATAGCAGGAACGAGTGCGTCAGTACCACAGGACCTTGTTATCCGTGCTAGTAGCTATAGTACTAGTTTTATTTCAGATTGTTGTATCGTTTGTTGTATTACTTGGTGAGTATTTTTAATGATATTTTTGGGTGTGGGAATTTCTATTGTATCTTGTTATTTTACTATTTCTTTTTTAGATTGTTTTATCTTGATCGGGGGTCTATCGAAAACAACCTCTCTATCTCACTTGTGAGGTAGTGGTATAAACTGCATACACTTTTCCTCCTCAGACCCCACCTGGTGGGAATATATTGGTGTTGTTGTAGTAGTATCACGTTTTTGCAAGTTTCCTATTTGAACTGTTAGGTCTTCATTTTACTATTTGAGCTATCACCAATTAATGCGAAACGTACTCTTCGGCTATCAGTTGTTTCCTTTTCTTGCATGTTCCCTTTCATTTGAACTGGGACGCCTGAAGTATCACGTTTTTTTGACTTTCCTACCTCAACTAGTTTTTATTTTTCTTACTTGAATTATCTCATCTACTAGTTATCGACACATATTTCAACTATCAGTTGTTTACTTTTCCTACCTGAACGACATCACACAATTTTTTTTGATTTTCCTACTTGAACCATGAGGTCTCCATTTTTCCTACCTGGACTATCATCACACACCTCAACGATCAATTTTTACCTTTTCCTATCATTCTATCCAAATGATGATGATATTTCAGGTAGGAAAAGGGAAGAACTAATAGTTGAGGTGTGTTTTGATAAATAACTAGTGATAGTTTAAGTAGAAAAAGTGAGTGCCTGAAAATTCAGGTAGGTAAACTCGCAAACGGTGATACTTCAAGGGTGTTTTTGATCATTAAGGGGTCGTTTGGTAGGGTGTATTAGAATATTGCAAAATATGATGTATTAGTTATGCCGAGATTATTTCTTATGCACTGTTTGGTTTGATGTGTTAAAAAAAACTTACATAACATATTCTTAAATTAAAAAATTATTTACAAAAATACCCTCCACAAATATAATGAAATTGATGTGGAAAAGGGTTTTGAGGTGCTATTTTGTCCTTACACATGCTAATGCATGCATTGAAATCCCTTGCATTTCTAATACCAAAGTTTCTCATGTATTAGTAATGGCATAGCAGCATAGTATACAATAGAATGTGCATCGATTGAAAAAGTGTACCAAACAAGGCATTAATAATACACAGGGCTAATACATGCAATATTTGTTCTAATGCATCCTACCAAACGACCCCTAACTCTTCTTTTAAGTAACTTTTGTGTCTGGATCACTCTGTCCTCCACATGGTGGACATACGGTAAGAACCACCTAGTATTTTTTCTCCACTACAATTTGAACTTGAGACTTCATAGTTCTCAAGCACTTAATTGATTACTATGCCAAACTCTTGAATGCATATATTTTCTGGTTATGGTTGATGGAGGAGGGATGGCTTTCTTAGTTAAAAGAAAGGTTTTCGTTATTGAGATGTCTGGTCCAACGTTATCCTCAAAACGACATTTGTTTCAACTTTCTAGAACCTATTGATTTTAATGTAAGTTAGTCTATCAAAGTTTATAGCTCGGCTTCTTTAATTTACTGAAATTTTTACTTTTGTTAATATATCTGGTCTAAGTGTGATGTGAAGTTGTTAAGTTGTGCGGTCCGAATATTATTGAAAAAACTATAGATTAATCCTTATGGGTAAATGCTTTGCATTATAAAGAAACGGGCAAGTGGATAAGTAGCTGAGAAGAAGTTATTGACCTCTTTCCTTGATAAAAAAAATGTTATTTACCTCTTTATATATAAGCAGAATTAACTAGTTACTTGATCTGAGTCCTTGATTGTAAGAGGCTAAGAGCTACAGAACAAAACTCAAAAGTTGTTCTTGTTACAAGTGTTGAGTCCAAAATTTGTGTTCATATTAGTGGTTTTGTTGTTTTTAATGTTCGTTGTAATTTTCACTTACAACCCCTTGATGCGGAGCTTGATGGGAATGTTTTATGCAGGTGAATTGTCTGCATCATAATGTTACTAAATCAAACCAATCACTTCCTTGGAAAGTAAAAGCAAGTCTGTTTGGTTGGTGTCATCCCCTTTAACTTTTTTCCTCTGAGTCAGTGCTAGTCCCCTGTTACAATGGGAACACCAGAGACCTCTCGTGAGCCTTGCCCTGACCGTATACTTGATGATGTTGGCGGTGCATTTGGTATGGGTGCTGTTGGAGGTTCAGCTTTCCACTTCTTAAAGGGCATATACAACTCACCAAAAGGTGAGCGCTTGATTGGTGGTACGCAGGCAGTGCGCATGAATGCTCCTCGTATTGGTGGTAGTTTTGCTGTGTGGGGTGGACTATTCTCCACATTTGATTGTACAATGGTTTATCTCCGGCAGAAAGAAGATCCTTGGAACTCAATCATTGCTGGTGCAGCAACTGGTGGCTTTCTACAGATGCGACAGGGATTAGGTGCTGCTTCTAGATCAGCAGTGTTTGGTGGAGTGTTACTCGCATTGATAGAGGGAGCTGGAATCATGTTAAATAAAGTCATGAGTGCTCCCCAGAATTTCCCACCCATGGAGGAGCCACTGCCGAATGTCCCTGGTGTGCCTGGATATCCACCTGGGCAGCTGCCTGGTCAACCTATGGGGCAGCTTCCTGGTCAAGCTCCTGCAAGTATCGATGGTATGATGACAGAATCTTCAGCACCATCCTCTTCTGCCTCAACTTCCTGGTTTGGGGGACTTTTTGGTGGTGGAAAGAAGGAGGAGACAACAACAAGCAGCGGTAGCAAGACACAGGTTTTAGAGAGCTTTGATGCTCCTAGCCCACCTACCTTTGAATATAAATGAGTTTACAGATGATTTAATTTTCAGGTTAGAAAATGTTATTTTCTTTATTATTTGGATTCTGTATGTTTCGTGAACAAGTATCGACTTTGAACGAGTGTATCCAAGGTTTTGTTATGTTTCATGGAGAAGGTAGTTTTCTGAATAAACGTGTTCCCTCAAAAACAACTATGCGCTCTCTATAGAAACTGCTCAATAAAAGGAATATACTCTTGCTTTAGATGCATCGACACTCTCTCTTTGTATGAAGATTACCATGATAATGAGAATTAGAATTCTTGTAATTGACTGCTATCAGAAAGCTGTTGCATCCTGTTGCTAATTAGATGTATTATAATTTTGGTGTATTTGGATCTTGTAAGTTCTGCAATTCTTGATTCTGTTATTGAACTTGTATTATATCTTTGAAACATAAACTTTTGTACCTGCAGAAAACTGTATAAATCTTCAGAGATGCCCCACCAGTGTTGCCTAACTATATTACATCTTTTAGCACATTGCTATTTATGTGGGTGTAATATAGGGAATTCTTGTATGTGATATGAGTTTGTGCTTTCTCAAGGATGGAGAATAACGTAGATAGCTATTATACATTTCTTAATGTAGTCCCTCTTGTAATTACTTCCCTAAGTTGCTCGGACTCTCCAAAGTTGTACATTCACAACTCACGATCACCTACTCCAGAAGTGCATTTCTTCCTTTCTTGTCGAACAAGTTATTTTAGGCTCTCTGCTCCACTCAGAGGACGAGAAGATTCTGCACTTTCTGTTTCCACCTTGCTTTCGGCTGAAGCTGTAAATCTAGTAGCAGAAGCCTCAACTCTTGCTTTCGGTTGAGCTACTGTTGATCTAGTAGTAGAAGCCTCAATTCTAAGCCATGTCCGTTTTATTTTCTCTCCTTCCTTTTCTTGAATTTGTTTGGGTTCTGCCTTGTGTGAGGTTCATTGGTAAGCTCTGGATAGAGATTTTCACCATCCGTCTCCAATGTTCAGGAAAGGTAAATGAGAAGGAAACATAAGAAAAATCTTGTCCTGGAAAAACTTGACGTAAGACCGATCTGGAATTTGGGTTTGTAATTGTTCTGGACTTCTTAAGATACACCAAGTGATGTTGAAAACCTGATAGATCCTGGATGGGCAGGGTATTCAATCTTTGTTCTTCTTTGATGCTTGACATATCTATTTCTTCATTGTTCATATATAGAACACGCACGGAATTTTTTTTCTTAATGTTTCCTTATTAGTTGCTATATTTTCTTCACTGTCGTTTTTCCTTTTCATACTTACTTTGATTTATTGTACTTGAGCCAATGGTCCTCATGAAACCACCTCTCTTCCTCCATGAGCTAGGGGTACAGTCCGCACACACTTTACCCTCCCCAGACACCACTTATGGGAGTTCACTGGTTATGTTGTTGTTGTTATTTCTCATCCTAGATTAGACTGATATGATGAGCAATTTATAATCAAAAAACATTTGCTTGAATCCATTTTGTAGGGGGGAGCATTTTGGTGGTCAGTACACTCGTCAGGGTTCTTGATCCATTCCAATTTTGAGGCTAGTAAAAGGCTTATTATGGATCTTAATGACATAGTGGGCATATTGGGTGATCTACATTACTTGACATAGGTTTAGTGGTATTAACTTTTGGTTATTGTATCATCAGTTTGTCACTTTTGTTCCATCCTGAATGATAAATAAATGGAAAAATAATATAGCCATGTCTTTGGTTGTACTTGGAAATTCTTGCTTTGGGCAAAATGTGGTATGAGGAAACACTTAATTGGGAAGCATATGTTTCTCTCAAATTTTATCTTACAGATTTTTCCAAGTTGATGTTCTTGGATAAGAGAATCATTACAACTATTTAATTAGAGTAAAGAAAACTCAACTATTTCATCACACCACTTTTTGGTTAAGCTCAATTATTATTGGAGCCTATTCACTTCTATCTTACATTACAGGAAGTCCTACATATGCTATAGCAAACATTGAGTGAGGGGTTGCTGCCAGTGCTAAACATAATATGTGAAAAACTCCAAACTAATTAAATAGATAAATGGTAAACCATACAATAATCATACTTGATATTTGCCATCCTTTATTAAATCTAAATAATGCGTTATTAGTAGTTTGTGGAACTAATTCAGTGTTGGAGCTACACCTTTCTCGAAAAATTATATTGTATATATAAAAAAAACTTTTTGTATGTATATATTAGATCTTGGATACTCGACGAAATTTTTGGCTTCACCACTTAGCAGGGAAAAGAACCACTAGTCTGCAGATTCTGACAATCCAAAAGAAACCACTGCCTGCAGATTCTGAAAATCCAAAAGAATGACTTTACAGGGTATCTTCTCCATCCTATATAAGTTTCTTCCTTCGATGAGACATCTAGGAATTTATCAAGAGTACTGCAAATGAAAAAAATTCTTTGCCTCAAGTTCTTGAAGTAGTTGTTATCCAACTGATTGGGTGTAACCAAATCAAGTGGAGCTAGGTTTCCATTTTGATCTTTTCGAGGACATTGACGTCTTCTAGAGCTAGCAAATCCAACATCGATGTCTGTTGCATTGCTATAAATCTTATTACGGAAGAGGAAACATTGTGCTTGACCTATTGAATGTGCTCCTAAAATTAGAAATTTTTGAAATCGTTACAACCTCTTATCTACACAAATCTATGATCGATGAAGTTATCTTTTCAATAAATTAATCAGTTTTTACCTGATAAAGCAACCATGTCCCTTGTGCTAAGGCCTTTTTTGGTACCAAGAGGATCAAAAGGACCTGGAAGATCTGTTTTTGCAAGAGCATGACTTACAGTGGTTGAGTCTCTTCTTCCTAGTTTCACTGTCCATGATGGACCACCAACCTGGTTATTAATAACATAACATTGATTAGTATCGACAAATACTAATTACGAGCATAAGAATTTTTTCATTTCATGGCGACATAGTGTGAAAAAAGTGAACTTGAAACTGCAAACACTAACGAAAGTTGATGCATCCCGAACAACAACTGCAAGTATATGGGCACATGATACAATTTTTGGACATGTTTTCTCAAGCTCTCTTTTTGCATCTTCTATAATACCGTAGCCTCTAATTGACCCAAGATTTAGCAATGCTGTCTTCTCATGCTGACAATGGTTGGAGTCTCATCAAGTAATATAGAAGCATCACACCCCTATAAGAGAAAATACAGCAACAATGGCTGCAAAATAATTGTTTGAACTGCTCAATTTGAAAAGACAACATATATATATACATATGTACATACATATATATATGAAGAATTATAGATGCTTATTAGCTTATGTGATTGTGTTGAGGGAATGTTGCTCCCAAATTAGAAACATGTCTTAAAGCTATTTGGTCACTATTGGCTGCCAATTGCCATGCATCCGCGTTATTGCTTCAGCCTGGATTCTCCTGTCGAGAGTGACTTTGAATATGATAAAGCCTATAAAACATAGAGCTACTATAATTTTTTAATTATAAATTGAGATCTTCTTCAAACTTGATGTACAAATTGATAGAATAGCAAATAGCATCTTTCTAGCCTGCATATTCATGGATTTCAATCTCACCGGTCTCATCTGAACGACTCGCTGTCTATTTAGTTACATTTTTTATTTTGATTTCAGAATAGAACTAGAGATCCTGACCCCCTCCCTTGAATGCTCCTGGTGCTGAGACTATCACTGCTAAGTTGCATCGGATCAACAACGGAAAACAAATAAATTGCAAAAGCAACTAAGTCAACGCTTATTTGCTGTGAATCTACTAGCCCGAACGCTTGAATCTATTCCACCACAAACGAAACAGCTTTTGTCTGGCTATTATTTGGCTTGTTCTAATAGCTCCCTAGGATAATTATGGGTTAGGTAAAATTAAGTAATTTTAATCAAGTTTGTATTTATGTTATAAAATTTATTTAATATATACAAATAAATTCTCTAAAATCAATGTAAGCAAAAAATATAACAAAAAATAATGACCCAAAAGGATATCATTGTACTCCCTACTTTTCTATGTTGAAGTCTTTCATATAAATTTTGATTCCATCTCTAACAGTACGATGGTTTACTTATCCCTACGTTTTGTCACGTAGAAAGCTTCATGGTATTTTATGAATGTCATTTTTGAATAATAACATACATAGATTTGGGCATTACGTTGAACGTCAAAAAGTAATCATGTATATTATTATATTAAGAAATTTTTTTTTCATATTTCTCACTATATTATTTAAATAATAATTTATTTATTTTTACTATATATACTAGTTTAACCGTATATATAATCCTTGATTATTTAAAATTAAATGATTTTATTTATCGTGAAGATTTTTAATGAAATGCAAAAAGTTTAAAATCACTCTCAAAGATCCTTCACACTTATTTTATGTAAACATAACATATATTTTACTGTAAGCACATATATATTTTACCATCAGAAGTTTAAAGTTGTTAATGGATCGTCACTTTTGCGTTTGTCATGCAATACTTCTTTTCCTTGCCGCTAGTGTAGTATTATTATTCCTTTATTTTTTTATATTTAAAATCTTTTCTTATTTTTAGAGTTAAATCTTTAAAAAATCTTTGATTACTTAAATCTTTTAAAAATTTGGTACTTTTTATATTTTTCTTATTCTAACCCGTTCATATTTATTTTTAAAATTTTTGATCTTCTTAAAATTAACTTTAGTTGATTTGAAATTCTTAAACTAATGAAAAAGATATTAGTTGTCATTAATTCTGATTACTTCTAATAATGAAATTTTTTACTATAAATATTTAATTGATTTTCAATTCTTAAATATTAGGAAAATAGTGAAAAAATGATTTTATCTAAAATAGAAATTTTTAATGAAGGGCAAAAAGTTCAAACAACATTTATATATATATATATATATATATATATATATATAGCAATTGACTTTGAAAATTGAAGACAGACAACTTTATGCATCAAGGCATGCTTGAAGTATCAGTATTTTGATTGTCTACTACGACGTGAGCTATCTATCACATAACGGATGATAACAAAAATAATGTATAGTAAGATGATTAAATCTAATCTTTACAATTTTTTTTCAAAGTCCGATCGAACATTCATCTACCACCTGTAAACTACAACAAAACAATACCATACTCGAGATATTAGAACGAGACAATTAAACCCTAGCATTTGTAAAAAAGTTTCTCAAAATTTTCTAATAATAATATAATATAAAAATAATAAAGATTCCCAAATATAGCACAAATCCTGCACGTTCGAACAATATATACTATTAAAATTATTTTTCTTTTTATTATGTCAAAAATATATATAGAGGTCTAATACTACTAAATTTTGAAGAAAAAAAATTCTAATTCTTTAATTATTTTCCTTGTTTTAATTTATAAGAAAAAGGCTGCTAATAAGTTTATTATTCTAATTTTGATAAAAACCATCACATTTTCCCCCTTTTTTCCTCTTATTTTGTACTTTGGAATCCTTTTTCTCTCAAGTACACAAGGAAAAAAAAAACCATCAATGATAAGTCTTTATATATTTTTTTCTTACCATATATTTTAGAATATTTTTATTTATTATAAATATAATGATATAATAATTATAGAAAATAAGTGAAAAAATAATTTTATTTATTGCAGAGACTTTTAACAAATTAAAGATAAAAATTTCAAACCACTTTTCTAAGGGTCTTTACACTTTTTATAGAATCTAAAAAATAGACCCAAATTAGGATGACTTTCAAATTTTAGCCCCAAATAAAAAAGCTTCCTTAAAATAGCCTTTACCTATTAACTAGTATTTTTCTAAATAAAATTGCCCCTAATCAATGGAGTAAATTACATAAATGATCTTCATAATAGATAAAAACTTCATATTTATGTCTTTCAACTTTTATTTTTTTCTCTTTTTAATTTTACTTTGATTTTTATTTTAGTTTTCTCTTTTTATTTTTAATTTTCTCAACCCTTACTTTTTTCCTCTCAACTTCTTTTTTTTTTCCTTTTTCATTTTATATTATTTTTCTTTTTTCTTTTTTCTTTCCTTTTTTTTTTTTTAATTCTTTTTAGTTTTTATCAACCCTTACTTTTTTTCTTTACACCTTTCAACGTCTACTTTTATAAAAAAAAACTTTTTTTATTTTTCTTTGATTTTAATTATTTCTTTTTTTTCTTTTTAATTTTTTCTCGACCTTTATTTTTATTTAATCTTTCTTTTTTTTATCAACCTTTATTTTTTTATTATTCTCTCTCAACTTCTACATTTTCTTTGATTTTTATTTTTTTGATATTTTTGTTCTTTTCTTCGATTTCTTCCATTCAAGTTACATCTCCTGAGTAAGAGTTGACACTATCACATTATAAAGGTAAGATTTACGACTTTCAAACAATAAGCTACGTTTCATGGGTAAGAGTTGGCACTACTACATTGTAGAGGCAAGACTTATGACTTTCTAACAACAAGTTATGTTTCATGGGAAAGAGTTGACACTACCACATTGTATTTCGATTTATGAGATGTTCTACAACTTTTGCCTTAGAGGTAAGACTTAGCTTAAGGACTTTCAAGCAACAAATTATGCTCCACGGGCAAGAGTTGACTCTACCACGTTATGTTTTCATTTATGAGATGTTCTACAACTATTGTCATAGAGGCAAAACTTAGCTCAAGGACTTTCAAACAATAAATTAGGCCCCACGGGCAAGAGTTGACTCTACCACATTATGTTTTCATTTATGAGATATTCTACAACTATTGCCTTAGGCAAGACTTGGCTCAAAGACTTTCAAACAACAAATTATGCCCCACGGACAAGAGTTGACTCTACCACATTATGTTTTCATTTATGAGATGTTCTACAACTATTACCTTAGAGGCAAGACTTAGCTCAAGGGCTTTCAAACTACAAATTATGCCTCACGGGCAAGAGTTGACTCTACCACGTTATATTTCATTTATGAAATGTTCTACAATTATTGCATTAGAGGCAAGACTTAGCTCAAGGACTTTCAAACAACAAATTATGCTCCACGGACAAGAGTTGACTCTACCACGTTATATTTTCATTTATGAGATGTTCTACAACATTGCCTTAGAGGCAAGACTTAGCTCAAGTACTTTCAAACAACAAATTATGTCCCACGAGCAAGAATTGACTCTATCACATTATATTTTCATTTATGAGATGTTCTACAACTATTGCCTTAGAGGCAAAACTTGACTCAAGGACTTTTAAACTACAAATTATGCCCCACGGGCAAGAGTTAACTCTACCACGTTATATTTTCATTTATGAGATGTTCTACAACTATTGCCTTAGAGGCAAGACTTGGCTCAAGGACTTTCAAACTACAAATTATTCCCCACGGACAAGAGTTAACTCTACCACGTTATATTTTCATTTATGAGATGTTCTACAACTATTGCATTAGATGCAAGACTTGGCTCAAGGACTTTCAAACTACAAATTATGCCCCACGGGCAAGAGTTGACTTTACCACATTATGTTTTCATTTATGAGATGTTCTACAACTATTGCCTTAGAAGCAAAACTTAATTAGCTCAAGGACTTTAAAAAAATTGAAAAAATAAAAAATGAGAGGAAAGAACAAAATTAAAGTTTGAGAAAAATGAGGGGAAAAAAGAGAACTGATAAAAATAAAAAATAAAAGAAAAATAAAGGTTAAAGACAAATGAATTAAAAAAAAAAAATAGATAATGCTTGAGAAAAAAAAAAAACAGAAAAAAATAAAGTTTGAGACAAATGAATTAAAACAAGAAAATAAAATTAAAGGAAAAAAATAAAAAGTGCAAAATAATAAAATTAAAGAAAAAAATAAAAAATAGAATAATAAATTAAAGAAAAAAATAAAAAGTGAAAATAATAAAAAATAAAATTTAAGAGACAAATAAGTAAGAAAAGTTTTAAAAATATATTTGAGGTGTAGAGGGGTAAAATGATACTTGTACACTATTTAAAAGGTAAAGAAGATTATTTTTAAAGACATTTCTTATTAGTGTTAAATATCTAAAGCCACTCATATTTGAGTTTATAGCATGCAATTTTCTGTATTATAAATAGATTATAAATATAAATATGACAATTTCTTGCACGTTAATGTTTGAAGTAACGCGGCATAGCGATCAATATTGACTATAGTTGTGTGTAAGGTAAAAATTTATTCGCATTAAGTATTTATCCGAGTTAGAGTGCATATAGTATTGCTGTACGGATCAACTTTTTTTTCTTTTTTAAATTACATTGAGTCAAATGATTTAATGTTAATCTAACAATTAAAAATAAAGTGGAGATGTATTAATTTGAAGTATATTATAGATTTTATTTGAGGTTATTCTGAGGTTATAACATAACTTAAAAAATTATGAGGTTATAACATAACTAAAAAATTAAAATGGAAATATATTAGGGTAGATAATATTCTATAATATGCTTCTAGCTAGCTGGAGCTTCACTACTTTTTAGCAAAGTTCGATTTTAATTCTTCTATTGCAATGATATTCTAATATATATAGCTCATTGACCTTTGATTTTCAACGTAATGTCTAAATCAATGTTTTTGGAAAAAGACATTCATGCCATTACAAAATAAAACATTTAATTCATCATCTTCCTAATGTGACAAAACCTAGGAATAAGTAAGGTGTCATAATTAGAGGTGGAATTAAAATGTTTGGTTTTTAATTTTTTTATTTATTTATACGGCTGAAGTCTTTAGGAAATAATTTTTGTACTTCTTTGAAGTAGTGATAATTTTTATATACGCTATATTTTCTTCAAACTTCATTTGTGATCAGAATGTCATTTGATACGTTATTATTATTTGTTTATTAAAATAATCTTTTTTATAAAATATAAAATTTAAGCTAAAACTATTTAGTTCTATCAAATAAGTACTTAATTATCTCACCGGGTATGTACTGTACGGATTCGATTCACCTAACACACAACACAAGACACATGTAGGTTGCCATTAGAACAAGTCAAACTATATCATTTTAGGTCGTTAATTTTTGATGTCTTTTTAGCAATGAACTTTACAACTTGGATTGTTAAAGATAAAACATATTGGACTTTTGGTAGTGAAAAAATTATTTGTTCATTGTCTTTTTCTTTTTTCTTTTAGGGAAAGCTACAAATTTGACCTTCAAAGGAAAATTCGATGCTCTAAAACTTTCGTTACATATGGAGTTTGAGAAAGAATCGAACGACAAATATGACCTTGTACTATCCGGAATTCAGCAACAAATATGACAACTTAGATTGTTGGAGACAGAACATATTAGACTTTTGGTAGTGAATACACTAACAAAAGCCCCTATTGAGAATTTGAATATTTCAAAGAGATCTTTGTAAAGGCAGCATAACGAAGAATTTATTTCATTTTATTGAAACAATACTACATGGATAAAGAATCAAATGAATGTAAATTAAATAAACTTTGCAACATTAATGCATAGGCTTTTGAAAGATTAATTTATAGCTCCACACACAGTTCTTATGATTCCATTTGAACCAGTTAAGGGACTGATATCTCCCATTCTAATCATGGCAGCAGCGAAATCAGAGGCAAATGCTCGAGGGCTGTTGCTATATTCTAAAACAATATCATCGGTAGATCCACCACTCAAAAGGACTTGATCAGATTGAAGAAGACCTTTTCTTTGCCTCAAGTTCTTGAAATAGTTGTTATCCAATTGATTGGGTGTGACCAAATCAAGTGGAGCTAGGTTTCCATTTTGATCTTCTTGAGGACACCGACGTCTTCTAGTGCTAGCAAATCCAGCATCAATGTCTGTTCCATTGCTGTAAATCCTATCACGGAAGAGGAAACATTGTGCTTGACCTATTGAATGTGATCCTAAAAAAAAAATATTAAAAACGTTGGAAATTCTTATCTATATAAGTATATCCTTGATAAAATGCTATATGTTCAATAATTTGATCAATTTTTACCTGATAAAGCAACCATGTCCCTTGTGCTAAGACCTTTTTTGGCAAAGCCAGAAATAAGCCTAGTAAGAGGATCAAAAGGACCAGGGAGATCCGTTTCTGCAAGAGTATGACTTGCAGTGGTAGAATCTCTTCTTCCAAGTTTCACTGTCCATGATGGACCTCCAACCTGATGATTGTTAACATAACGTTGGTTAGTATTCGACAACACCTTCATTGTAGCATATTAAAAGTTTTTCTTTTGAACAAAATGAAACTATAAATACTTACGAGAGTCGACGCATCCCTGGCAGCAACTGCAAGTATGTCAGCACATGATACAATTCCTGGACATGTTTTTTCAAGCTCTCTTTTAGCATCTTCTATAATACCATATCCTCTAACTGATCCAAGATTTGGCAATGCCGTTTTCTCACTGACAATAGTGGGTGTCTCATCAAGTAAGATAGAAGCATCACAACCCTAAAGTTAAAGTCATAAAATTGGTTAGAATATGGAAGCAAATGAAATTAATACTTTCAAACTTGAACTCTTGAAGTACATAGAGCTTGAAACACAAAGTGCACATGTATCTAGCCAACCTGAACAAAGCAATCATGGAAATGAAGGCGAATGAGGGATGCAGCCATCCGACGTTCAGCTGAAACAGCTTGTCTAACACTTTTACGAATCGTGTTGAGTGCATTAGGGCAAGTACGGTCATAGAATGTGGAAGAAAGTTGTGCATGACATTGCATGCTACAGAGTAGAACAAGAGAAAATATAGCAACAATGGCTGCAAAATTCATTTTGTTTGAAATACTCATTTTGAAAATGCAAAATATAAGATGATGATCTTTGATATGAAGAATAAAAGATGCTTATTAGCTTTGTGATGTGTTGAGACAATGTGGCACTGCAAATATTTATAGGCAAATAAACACGTTAGTTTAAAGCTCTTTGGTCACTATTGGCTGCCTATTGCATGCATATCCGCGTTATTGCTAGCTAGCTTTTGTCTTGCTATTGTTTGACTTGTTCTAATAGCTACCCAAGGTAATTATGAGTTCCATAAAATTCAGTAATTTTATTAAACTTCGTATAGATGTTATAAATTATATCTCCGTTCATCTTTATTTATCCACTTTTATAAGCAAATAAACACGTTATTATAAAGTTCTTTTTCCACTATTGGCTGCCTATTGCCATGCATCTGTGTTATTGCTAGCTTTTGTCTTTGCTATTGTTAGACTTGTTCTCTAGCTATCTATATTTGGGAGCGGGCAGATCAAGATTGAATCGAGCGCGTTCACCTAACTTTCTTAACAAATAATTATACTATATATATAAAGTAATCTTTTTATTTATTTTTTATGTATAAATATAAATTTAAATTTCTCTAGACATAAAATTAAGTAGAGTTTGACTTAGTGGTTTAGGAGTTTAAAATTCACGTTTTGGGTTTAAGTTTAAACCTCAAAACACTAAATCATAATATTTTAAACCCTCTTAATGAAAATCCTGAATGCGCAATATAGCCACAGTAATACTCCCTCCGTCCATCAATGGTTTCCATTATTAGCTTGGTACATAGGTTAATAAATAGTAAATGATAGAGGTAATTTTACTACATTATCTTTGAAATATAATAAATGTAATGCTTTGAAAAATGCATTGAGTGATGAATCATATTTAATGCTAAGTGTAAAATGAGTATAAATGAGCAAATTATTTATTGATTTTTCAAACGGAACAAGTATTGTTGGACATCTATTTTTAGTATAATGGACAAGTAAGGATGGACGGGGGAATGATACCGGATTAGACAAAAATGGCTAAACTAATAAGGCTCCGTTTGGCCATGTGAATGATGATTTGAAATCATGATATAAAATCGTGATTTGAAATTATGATATAAAGTTGAAGTTTTGTTTGGACATGCAATCTGAAACTTTTACATCGTATATTTTCTAATAAATATAAAAGCCCCATAAGTTGTGAAAACTATCAAAATTGTCTCAATTTTTTGTTCAAACTTAAATAAGCAAAAGTTTATAACAAAAGCATAATCAATTATCATAAAGCTATTTTTTAAAAAAAATACAAAATTTATTGATCAAACTTAATTCAATAAAAAAAGTAAAAAAATTAAACATGAGTTGTAGCGTACTACTATTTAATACGATCCTCCCACATAGTACATACAATCTCCTCATGACGTTGAGCTTGTATTTCTCGATCAAATGACCGAGAAGACGAACCAATATTATTATCTTTTCATTTGTTGGTAAAAAAAATGAATTTGGTGAATAATAAATTGTAAAATAGGAGTTGATTTGAAGTAATATTAAATTTTATGTTGGTGAAAGTAATAGTTTTATGAAATATAAATGAGTTAAAGAGTAAAGATATGAGTTATAAATTTTATGTGTATATGAAATAGATAATTGGTAGATATAAAAGACGGATGAACGAGTTTATTTTTTATGAGATACAAACTTAGCTTGTAGGTCAATTTTGTATTTGAAAAAAATTAAATTATTATGATATAAAATTCCAAATCAATTTTTTTTTTTCGGGGCATATTAAAAAGTTTATTAGAAGTTGTTCCAGCATTTTATCACGTGGTAGGAATCTTCATGATGTGTAGGGTATGTCATTCTCCAATAACATACCTAGATTTGGGGATTACGTTGAAAGTTAAGAGGTCAACATGTTACATCATTATAATAATACAATTATTAGAAGCTAACTTTGATAAAAAGAACTAGTGAAGGTCAAGAAAATGACGCCAAAGTGTAATTAAGAAGATGATGGAGCAATTACAAAGTAGTACTTATTATTCTAAACACCGTCATAATTATTCCAAATAAATCTAATCTACTTCAAAGTCATATTAATTATAATGAGGACAAATTAAGATTACGATAAATGAAACAGTAATTTTATCATATTATATTTATTAATTATAAGTCATCTAAATATTAAAAAATAGGTATAGTATTTAATAATATAAATAAAATAAATATAAAATAATAAAATATTTTTTAATTTTTCAAACTGAAGCAAATAAATAAAACAAATATAAAATATTTATTTTTAATATACTTGACAAATAAACATAACATAATAAATTATTTTTTGATTTTAAAGCAATTGCTAGCTGTATTTTAAACATCTTTTGACTCTCTCAAAATATAAAAAGACATTGTCAAAGACAAAATGCTATAGCAGGAGCAGGACTATAAATAATTATAAAAAAAGGAAGAAGAAAATCTTTGTAAGTCAAAAAAACACTTTTATTTAATACTCAGATTTGATGTGAAATTTACATACTCCCGTCGTTTCAAAATAGTTCGCTTTTATTTATTTGATACTTTTCTTAAAAAATATTTATTATGATTTATTTTAGCTTTATTAATTATACTTTCAAAATATAAATTTGAGTATATACACTTTGTTTAGTCATTTAATAATGAGGAAAGTATTGAAAAAATATAATAAAATACTCTTGATTTCATTAAAAAAATAATTAAATTAAAATAAATATTTATAGAAGAGGGTCAATTAAAACGAAACACATCTATCGTTAAATAACTGTTAGCCTAGAAGTTGTCGCATTTCTCAAGAGTGTCACATGATATACTCCTTAATTTAGAAATAGAATTAATGTGAGCTATAAATTTCATCGCTAAATTGTTCATATATGGCTAATTAACAGAATTTTGTGATAGCTCGATCGTCAGTCGTCACTAATTCATTATAATATTAAATAATATTGGCATTGAATTTTCTGTTTAGCTACAAAATTTACTAGTCATTAAGTCATTAATTCTTGTTTTTTTTTAAGTAGTATGTACTTGCATGTGTTATGAACCAATTGTCTCATATTGAAAAAATAAAGAAATGCTAAGGGAATTATAAGTCAAATGAGTTTTCTCACCTATTAGACTAGTCTTTTGGGTTGCGCTATCCCGTTTGGTTTATAACGAGATCACCAATGTTATAGACCAAACGGGAGAGCCCATCCCAAAAGACTAGTCTAATAGGTGGGAGAATTCATTTGACTTATAATCTCCGTAGCATTTCTTTATTTTTTCAATGTGGGACAATTGGTTCATAACAATCGCCTCCGCTTGAGGACCAACGTCCTAGTTGGTCACGGCTGACACCCCTCTTAGGTCCAGGCCACCACTCCTGTCACACAGGCCACCACTCCGAGTCGTGGCCTCACGCGTGAATCGATCCTCGTTGGTCACGGCTATGCCCAGTTGGTCACGGCTGGCACCCCTCTTGGGTCCAGGCCACCATTACTAGCACACAGACCACCACTACGGGTCACGGCCCAACGCGTGGCTCCTCACACGTGGATCAATCCTCGTTGGTCACGGTTACACCCAATTGGTCACGGCTGGCACCCCTCTTGGGTCCAGGCCACCACTCCTAGAGCGCAGGCTACCACGCCTCACGGCCCAACGCGTGAGACTCTCAATGAAAGCACCAATGTTATAAACCGAACGGAAGAGCCCAACCCAAAAGACTAGTCTAATAGGTGGGAGAATCCATTTGACTTATAATCCCCTTAGCATTTCTTTATTTTTTCAATGTGGGACAATTGGTTCATAACATCATGCATATTCTTTTCCAATTTCAACTTTCAGATACTTTTTTTTGGTCAAATTTCAATTAAATTATTTGTAAATGCTATTTTTCATGAGGAAATCCAAGATATTTCTTCTCAATCAAGGACTTAGATTGATTCCTTGATTGAGGAATATAGTCGTTTGATATGTCCATATATGACTATGGATCACGTCCATATCAGATATGTCCGTGATCTTTCCTTCCTTTTAATCTGAATGTCTTATGTGATGATTGCGTCCTTTCTTCTTTTGTTTAGATCTCAATTGATTTTTGATTGATCTTGTTCTGCCGTGATTCCTGTTTTGCCATAATTCTGGGATAATGATTCTTCTTTCCTTTCCTTCAGCATATTTAATTTATCTGTCATGTTTGTTAGAATGTCATAATCTTTTTGTGATTGATTGTCCTTCCTTTTCTAGAGCCCGCTTCCTTCATCAGTGGTCTTTAATATCCTGCAAGGATTCACTTGTTAGTAATTCGTCATTATTTAAATATAAACCTTGGAGGCTAACAATGAACACCTGATACCTATGTGTTTTACATGTTTTCTGTTTTCAAGTAACGAGTCAATCAGATCATGATTTTATTTTTATATTCAGAACATCATGTTCATGCTGAGCATTTACACATACAGTACCATGTCATGCTAAACAACTACTAATATCAAAGTCTTTCAGTTGGGAGTAACACTTTGCACCGCGTGAACATAAGAATGACGACTCCCCCGTCAATAGAGGCATGAGTGGTTAGTAGCAGTCCCTAAGTTCTAAACCTACGACGCCACCGTAGATTATGAGGGGTCCCCCGCCAGTAGAGGCATAACACCCTCATTCTTCGAAATATCAACCTTATAGATCCACATCGTCATTTATGTGTTGGTACCCCTGGTAAGGTACCAATACCCTTCCAACTAGGGTTACAGGTTGACCTCGATAGCTGAGATTGGGGCATGTCGGTTGTAGCTAGCTCCCATATTCTTACTTCAGTATTTAGAGTATGTCAGTTCAGATTTGCATGACCAAGTGTACAGATTTCAGATGTTCAGTTATACAAATTTCAATTGTTCAGATTTTAGGTCAGTACATGTTTATGCTTGGTCTTATATTCTCAGTTTTACATGTTCATATTTTCATGCTCAGTATCTATACATGACCTTCAGTTCAGTTTTACAACACGTTCAGCCTACATAAGATTTACATACAGTATTCATGTTTCACCGCTTTCCATCTTCAGTTCTACTTTACAAAAGTAAAGATTTTAATAAACTAAGTGTAGTGATTCACCAGCTTATCAAATAATGTTTGTTACTCATGTTTTAAGATACTTCAGCTTTCAATTTATTTCAGTCTCTTGGTGAGTCTACTTGCACTTAGCATGCATGTTTTAAGGTTATATATGAAGTCAGTTTTACTTATTGCATTCACCCCCACTTACTCAGTACAATCCAAAGTACTGATCCACATATATGTCTATGTGCTATATTATCTCATAATATAGGTACCAGTTGTAGCCTACACGATATAATTAGACAGTTTGCAGCTTCCAGTCAGCAGGTGATGAATTCTCTTGTTTCGAGGACTCCAGTCAGCAGTAGTTCATGTACTTTTCTTTGATTATTTATATGTACTGAGTTGTGGTAGTTGGAGGCATTTCCCAGCTATTTATAGTCAGTATAGTAGAGATTTCATAGATAGTCAGTCGGAGTTATGAAATGTAATCCATGCTCTTTTTTCAGATTTTATCAGATCGTAAACTTTATCAGTTATATACTTATTCAGATTTTCTTATGATCATGTTTCCGCTCATTAAAAAAGATTATTTTTATACAACTTAATTCAGTTGCTCAAGCAGTATGCCAGTTCATGGATTAGTTTGGGATCGCTTTTGGTTCCAAGCACTGTGTTACGATTAGGGGGTAGTTTTGGGTCGTGAAAATTATGAATTGTGTCGACTTTCAATTTACTAATATTATATCAAACATTATTAAATTCACTCGTGACATGGAGGTGTTGAATGGATGTTCGTCATGAGTGGCGTCGATTGTCAATTTGCCCACATTATATCAAATATTATTAAATTAACTTGTGAGAAGGAATTGTTGAATGAATGTACGTTATGAATTGTGCTAACTCTCAATTTATCAACATTATATCAAACATTATTAAATTTACTCGTGTAATGGGATTGTAGAATGAATGTACTTATGAATTGCGTTGAGTCTCAATTTGTGAACATTATTTCAAACATTATTAAAATCACTTGTGACATGGGATCGTTCAATGAATGTACGTCATGAATTACGATGATTCTCAATTTATCAACATCATATCAAACTTTGTTAAATTCACTCATGACATGGGATTGTTGAATGAATGTACGTTATGAATTGCGTTGACTCTCAATTTATGAACATTATATCAAAACATTATTAAAATTACTCATGACATGGGATTGTTGAATGAATGTACGCCATGAATTGCGACGATTCTCAATTTTTGAACATTACATCAAACTTTATTAAATTCACTTGCAACTTGGGGTTATTCAATGAATGTACGTAATGAATTGCGACGATTCTCAATTTGTGAACATTATATCAAACTTTATTAAATTCACTCATGACATGGGGTTGTTCAATGAATGTACGTTATGAATTGCGATGATTCTCAATTTGTGAACATTACATCAAACTTTATTAAATTCACTTGCGACATGGGGTTGTTCAGTGAATGTACGTCATGAATTGCGGTGATTCTAAATTTGTGAACAGTATATATATCAAACTTTATTAAATTCACTCGCGACATGGGATTGTTGAATGAATGTACATCATGAATTGCGATGATTCTCAATTTGTGAACATTATATCAAACTTTATTAAATTCACTCGTGACATGGGATTGTTGAATTAATGTACGTCATGAATTGCGACGATTCTCAATTTGTGAACATTAAATTAAACTTTATTAAATTCACTCGCGACATGGGGTTGTTCAATGAATGTACATCATGAATTGCTACAATTCTCAATTTTGTGAACATTACATTAAACTTTATTAAAATTAACTCGCGACATGGGATTGTTGAATGAATATACGTCATGAATTGCGGCGATTCTCAATTTGTAAACATTATATCAAACTTTATTAAATTCACTCGTGACATGAGGTTGTTCAATGAATGTACGTCATGAATTGTGACAATTCTCTTACAGATTGGCATACTTACACAAGATTCTATTGTCAAGCCTGAGTATCCTAAACAAGTTTATTTACCTACTGGAGATCTAACTACTGTATCTCATATTGGATCTTCTCTCATTTCACCTAGAAGTCTTATTACAAATGTGTTTCATGTTCCTGAATTTAAATATAATCTTCTGTCTATAAGCAAAGTGACTAAAGAGTTAGGGTGCTCAGTCATATTTTTCCCTCACTTTTGTGTTTTCCAGAAACTCTACACTGGGAAAGTGAGGGAGATTGGTAAAGAAGATGACGGATTATACCTGCTACTCAATAAACTGACTAAGAATGAGTTACTGAATGTGTCTTGTAAAGCTATAGGAATTTCTGATAAGCATAAAACTATGAAAGATGCAGATATAAGTCTATGGCATAAAAGGATTGGTCATATGTCTTCTAAAGTCTTAGATAGATTGTTATCTACAAGTAGTTCTGCAAGTACCAAAATAGTTTATGAATGTACTATATGTCCTTGTGCTAAATAAACAAGAATGCCCTTTCCTTTAAGTAGTATCAAAACTAGTGCTGGCTTTGAATTACTGCATCTTGATGTATGGGGACCCTATAAAACTCCTACGTTTGATGGTAATAAATACTTTCTCACTATCTTTGATGATTTTACTAGAATGACATGGTTGTTCTTATTGAAATTTAAATCAGATATGTGTGTATCTCTTCAATACTTTGTGAAATATGTTATGACTCAGTTTGGCAAATCAGTAAAAACTCTGAGATCAGACAATGGTACAGAATTTGTAAATTCTGTATGTGATAAGTTCTTTAAAGAATTAGGAATAATTCATCAAAGATCATGTCCATATACCCCTCAACAAAATGGTATAGTTGAGAGAAAACATAGACATGTTTTAGAGGTAACTAGAGCCTTGATGAGGTCATATACCTCCATATTTTTGGGGTCATTGTGTGTTAGGTGCAGTATATTTGATTAATAGGATGCCTAGCAAAGTCATTAATGATCAATCTCCCTATGAGAGATTATTTAGTAGACCTCCTCTTATCCTACATTTAAGAGTGCTAGGATGTCTGTGTTTTACAAAAAATATAATAGAATCTGATAAGCTAGCTCCTAGATTAAAGATATCTGTTCATATGGGATATTCAGAAATTCATAAGGGCTACATACTGTATGATCTGTTAAGTAAGTCCCTTTTTGTCGGTAGAGATGTTCTTTTTAAAGAAGCTGTGTTTCCTTTCTCTCAAGCTCAGACTCAACTGTCTGAAGCTCCCTTTGTAGATATATTTACCAATTCAGATTTTCTACTTGACATAGCAAACTGGTCTCCAAGTTATCCAACTATTAATGAGCCTACATATCATATATCACCATCTGATAATGCAACATCACCTCAAATGCAAACGGAGAGTGCAGAACAGGCTACTTCGACTCCTGCTATACAAGTTCTTAATCCTGTTGTGATGCCTACTAGAAGATCTGTAAGAGAATCTCATCTGCCAGGATGGTGGAAGGATTTTGTGTCTCGTAACATCAACAAAGATATTAAATATCCTATTTCTGGCTACATGTCATATGCTCATCTCTCTAATCACTATCAAAACTTTATTGCTGCTACATCTATTCTAGTTGAACCAACAACATATTTAGAAGCCATCAAAGATCCTAGGTGGATAGAGGCAATGCAAGCCGAAATACAAGCGTTGGAAAGCAACAAAACCTGGGAATTATCAGAATTACCGACAGGAAAAACTACTATTAAATGTAGATAGATTTACAAAATTAAGTACAAATCTACAGGTGAAGTGGAAAGGTTCAAGTCAAGGTTAGTAGGCAATAGTTATAGTCAAAGGGAAGGGATAGACTATAAGGAAACATTTTCACCGGTGGTCAAAATGGTCACTGTAAGGACCATTTTAGCTCTTGTTGTTTCTAGATGTTGGCATATCCATCCAATGGATGTGTACAATTCCTTTTTACAAGGTGACCTCCATGATGAGATATACATGTCCCTTCCTCAAGGATTTTTTTGTCAGGGGAAGAAGAAAGTATGTAGACTAAAAAAATTCTTATATGGCCTAAAACAGACTCCAAGGCAATGGAATCACAAGTTAACTGAAGCTCTATTAAAGCTACAATTCAAGCAAAGTCAGCGTGATTACTCTTTATTCACGAAGAAGACAAAGGAAGGAACTACTATGGTATTAGTCTATGTTGATGATATGCTAGTCACAGGTAGTAGTTTGAAGCTTGTAGAAGAAACAAAGAAGTCTTTACAACAAACATTCAAGATGAAAGACTTGGGAGAATTGAAATACTTCTTAGGCATTGAATTTGCAAGGTCCAAAGCTGGGATTACAATGCATCAAAGGAAATATGCGTTTGAGCTTATTTCTGAAGTTGGTTTATCTGCATCTAAACCAGCTGGTACACCTATAGATATGAATGTCAAGTTAACTTCTAAACAATATGATGATCAACTAAGAGAAAATATTGAAGATCCTCTTGTAGACCAAAGTGCTTATCAGAAACTCATTGAAAAATTGTTGTATTTAAATATGATAAGACCTGATATCTCATTTAGTGTACAGACCTTGAGTTAATTCCTTCAACAACCTAAAAAGTCTCACATGGATGCCACCTTAAGGATAGTAAGGTACATCAAGAAAAATCTAGGACAAGAAATATTATTATCAAGTAGTACAGATAACACTATCTCTGCATATTGTGATGCAGATTGGGCAGCATGCCCTCTTACTAGGAAGTCAGTAACTGGATATGCAGTAAACATGGGAAATTCCTTGATTTCATGGAAAGCTAAAAAGCAATTATCTGTGTCAAGAAGTTCTGCTGAAGCTGAGCACAGAAGCATGGCAACTACAATGACAGAACTGGTCTGGCTCGTGGGATTACTAAAGGAATTAGGTGCAGAACTCAAGCTTTTTGCTAAACTATTTAGTGACAGTAAGGCTGCTATTCAACTTGCAGCTAATCCTGTGTATCATGAGAGAACCAAACATATAGAAATAGACTGTCACTTCATCAGGGAGAAACTACAATAAGGATTGATTGAAATCATCTACTTGCCTACACAACATCAGCCTGCAGACATCTTCACTAAGGGACTTAGAAGATTGCAACATGAATTGTTCTTATCCAAGCTTGGCATCCTGAACATTTTCATCCCTTCTAGCTTGAAGGGGAGTGTTAATACATAAGAGAGATAGGGACTGTTTAGTCATTTAAGTCCACAACTAAGAAACTACTTAGTTAGTTAAGTTAGTTATTACTTGAGCCTTAATCAGGTGATTAACTCTCTAACTAATTAGGTAGTTAGTTACTGATTATTTCAGCCTATATATACACACATATACCTCATTTGTAATCATTCAATAAAAGATCAATATCGTAGATAATGACTTCATCTTCTTCCCTCTGTTTCTTCCATTTCTCTGTAAATTGAGTACGACTGCATTGCAGTTACTGTTTCATTCTTTTACTGTACAAAAACCTACAAATTAAGTCCAAAAACCATATCGTAGATGCCATTTATGTTATATGAATTTGAGCGATGAATTATAAAACTTTTCATTTTCTTTTCGATTTTGATGTGAAATTTACCTAAGTTTTGCATAGCTCATCTTTAAATGTCTGCTAGCTTAGAAGTGGCGGATCCAAGATTTAGAAGTTGTAGATGTTAGAGTGGTTCAAACTTCAAACACATATATTGACACCTAAAGCTATAAGGTTCCGCATGAAAATCACAAAGCACCCAATTATTTTTCTGATTTCATATTAATTTTTATACATTTGTTATATAATTATACCTATTTTGGTTCGGATTGAATGAGTACCGAAACACCACAATTTTCAACCTGAGTTCGCCCCTAATCCTCCTTGGCCCGCATTCCTCAAGAGTGTCACTGTCACATGATACACTAGAAACTTTATCGCTAAATTGCTCATAGCTAATTAATATAATTTTGTGATAGCTCGTCAATTGTCACTAATTCGTAACTATATTAGCAATGAATTTTCTGTTTAGCTACAAAATTCATGACTTATTAATTCTTGTTTTTTAAGTAGCATGTACCTGCATGCATATTCTTTTCCAATTTCGAACTTTCAGATATTTTTTGTTCTTTCATATTTCAACTAAATCATATCTAAACGCCATAATTCATGACTTATTATGTTTGGTAGTGTTCAATATTTACATACCTTCAAAATAAAAAATTAATGCAATAAATGAAAGTTTCAAAAAATGTCAAACCTTTGTATTTCTCCCATTCATTTTCACTTGTTCACTTTTTTAATTTTAGAATATCCAACAATAATTGGTCAGTTTATAAAATTAATGAATAATTTAGCTATTTTTATCCACTTTACCCTTAGTAGTAGTATATACGATCCATTATCTAATGCATTTTTTCAAAGTATAAATTTATTATATTTAAAGAGTAATATGATAAAATTATTCCTATCTTTTACTATTTCTTAAACCTCGTGCCAATAGAAAAGTGGACAAGTAGTAATGGGTCAACTAGTTGGAACTTGACTAATTCTTTATAAATATGGTAATTAGGGTTTCATCTTTCATGCATAATATTCTACGATATGCTATTAGTTGGAACTTGACTAATTCTTATTATCAAAGGACGATTTTAGTTCTATTATTATAATGATATATTCCTCTGACCTTGGATTTTCAACGTAGTACCCAGATTTATGTTGTCTGAAAATGACCCTCATGCCATTAAAAATAAATTATTTAATACATGAGTATCTTCCTAGCACGACAAAACCTAGGAATATGCAAGTTGTCACATTTTCGGGCGAAATCTGAAGTTTGAGTTTATAAGTTCTAAAACATGATATTTTTGAATACTAAGTTTAGATATAGGTTATTTATATATTTTTTTCGTCCATTTTTACTTTTTTTTTTTTTTTTTTGGAATGTCTAATAATACTTGTTCAGTTTATAAAATCAATGAATAATTTACCTATTCTATCCATTTTACCCTTAGTATTAAATACGCTTCATTATCTAATGCTACTTTCAAAAGATTAAATTTATTATATTCAAAGGTAATATGGTAAAATTACCCATATCATTTACTGCTTCTTAATTCATGTGCCAATAGGAAAGTGGACAAGAAAAGATGGACGGAGGGTGTAATAAATCCAATATAATTTCAGAAAGTGGAATTTGGGGAAGGTTAAGTTTATGCAAACCTGACCTCCACCTTAGAGATAGATCTATTGTTTCCAATAGGCCCTCGACTTATGAATACACGGCCTGTGTCTTGTCCACCAACTAATAACATCAGGCCATTTTACCTTTAACGTAATAAAAAGTTAATGTTAAGTCCACATAAAATAAATAATTCTAACATTCTCCCACTTGGACAACGTTCACTTTTAAACAAAAGTTTTAGAAAATTTATTTTTATGAAAATGACTCTCGGCCTGAATATACAATGTCCATAAATATTTAGTGGTGGAACGCCATTTTCAACATAGTTCAGTCAAGCAAAACATCACTATTGAACTGCATCCGTACTTGCATCAACCAACGACACAAGACCAGTCCACAATTACTAACATTGAAGTTTCATAGACATAAACCAAATGATGTGGTAGTGTAGCAAGAAATAGCCAACATGGACTTCAAATCGAGGCTATTTCATTGTTAGTCCTTCAAACGATTTTTCATATCAACATGTACGCTTAAAATCAACATACAAACCATAGAAAAATCGTCACCGCAATTTTCTGTTACAACATGTGTGAGCAATAAAACAATATGTGCTCCACCAGAAAATCTTGATTTTCAAGGTTCAACGAACAAATTGGGTTATGATCCACTTTTAGTTCATTTTAATTCAATTTGTTTCGTTTCAACATAAGTTACTCAATCCACCCATCTACTAACTTAGTTCATATTGACGACATTAAAATCATAGCCTAACCTGTTGAAGCTAAAATTATTAAATTCTGTCGAATTCATTATCACTATAGGTAAATGTTAATATACTAGAACAAGTCATAGCAAGACAAAACGGCAAATAGGTAGCCAATAGTAACAAAATAGCTTAATTCTTTATAATAACATGTTTGAGTTATTTCCATGATCAGTTAATCAATATTTTTGAAATTGCCTTTAAATATCATTTTTTTTTATATTTAAGATAAAAATATCATCAAATTATCTCTATTTTCTTCTAAAAATACTTAACACTTTAAAATCTTCCTCCCACCTAGTCACCCACATTCCCTCAACACATCACAATATAACTAATAAGCATTTATAATTCTTGACATCTATTAATTATATTACTTTCAAAGAAAAATTAATATTTTTAGATATTAAAAAATAATATAAATATTAGTATATAGCTAAATTGTTACTAAGTAGAAGTATGTCTAATTAAGTCACATAAATTTAGCCAAGCCAACTAAGAGTCCAATCATATATATATATATATATATATATATATATATATATATATAAAAGTAAAGCGCTAATGTGACACCTCTCATAAGTCAGGAAAGGCAATTATCTTTTTTCTCAAATTTTTGGTGATTTCTGCCTTTTTTTCCTCATTATTTGTGCTGAAAAAAATAAATTAATTGTCCTATTAATTAGCCACAATTTAATACAATTAAGCATTAATGATTGCCATATTTTTTCTTAAAACATACTCATTCCTTCTTTTATAGCTGTACGTTTTCCTTTCCCTTAATCTCATCATTAATGGCATTTATATTATTTTCTTAAATGACTTCTTTTTCTTTTTTTTTCCCCTTTTATTTCCTTTTATTTATTAAAAAAAATTCAAGGAATCATACTAAATATATAATTTTTAAAAAGTAAAAGGTCTTTTCTTAATTATTAATTAGCACTTTCCTCCTTCATCTTCTTTATTTGATTTACACATGAATGTGATTTCTTTCATCAAAATTTTTATCTGTCTAAAAATTTCATTTTACTATTATAAATATAGTGACAATATTATGGTAGAATTTCGAGTATCTATTTTGGTATGTTCTATAATTTTATATTTTTTTGTATTGAAGTTGTTCGTCATTCTTTATTCATATTTTATGTTTTGACAATTTATATTTTAAATTTTATTGTGTTATAACTGATTGAATGTGTTATATTTGTTTAGTTAAATTTTCTCACATACTGTTTTGTTGTTTTTGTAGATGAAATATTTGAAACTATGATTCTTTGATATTGAACATATTTGAAAAATTATTTATTACATCATTGATTTCTATAATGATCTTACTCTAGAATAATCTAATTCATCGAAAAGTTCTTTTTCTTTTGATAGAGATATGATTTTTACATTCAGTGATAGAATGGGTGATGATGACTGTGGTGATACTTTTTGGGGATAAAAAATGCATTTTTTATAGATCTGTTTAATTGAAAGCATGCATCTTAAAATGATGCACTAATTTTAATTTATTTGGCTAATGACCATGAATCATGATGGTTAGTTGGTTACGTTATATTATTTTTCTCTAAAAACCTTAAAGAGGAATTTTAAAGTGTTAATAAATGAAAATTCAATTAACTTTGAATATAGATTTTTTCAATCTCTCTCTATATAAAAATAAAACATAGAAGATTGTTGATATGGCATGTCTCTAACACTCTATTTGGATGGTGGTTTGTCATGATTTCATAATGTATGGTTCAGTATGGTATGGTATGGTATAGTATGATATGGTACAATATTAAAGCTATCCTCGAATTTTTTTTTTTTTTTGAGTTTTGAACTTTTTTCATAATATTTTGGCCAAAATTTTTTTAAAGAAAATTATTTTTCTTGGATCATTAATTATTGGCATTTATTTCATTTCTTCAAACCTCTTTGTCTTCTTTCAAAAAAATAAATAAATCAGAACATTCTCAATAAGTGTCATATTAATCATATTCTTTTTCCCTTCATTCTTCATATTAATCAATTTATTTATTTAATAATATTATTATATTTATTTACTTTTCATAATTCCCAAATTTTTCATATTCATAACTTAAATTAATCAATATGAGCAATTTATATGTCATATAGCCGATAAAAAAATTATTGATAAATTCGCACCATTTTGCATTGATTTTAAAGGTAAAATTTTGGACTTCTTCTATTTTTTTAATTAATGTCAAAACATTATTATTTCATATTAGAAGTTACAAATCTTTACGTGCTTTAATTAAAATTTAAAATGCATGACTTGTCATTAAACATTTAAGTTTTAAAATGGCTATGAATCTTTTCACTTTTCTAATCCCTCTTCTGATCCTATAAATTCCTATTTATTTGCCACTATTTTTTTTATTGATAGTAAAAGTTCAATTTATTTTTTGGTAGACTTCATAAGTTCACTTACTCTTTTTTATTATATTTTTGTATTGCAGGATAATTCATAACTTGAGAGTTATATTATCACTATTTCGTGATTTTTTTAAATCTTTTTATAAATGTCTCATTCATTATTAATAGTGTTATCAAATTTAAAATTTGTAATTTAGTTTCAGCTTGAATTTTATTTGACTAATGTTTTTTCTGATACATTTTTTTTTCGAAGATATATAAGAATATCTTAAGATAAGAGAACTTCAATAATACATACATGCAAAAAATGATGTGGCCAAACTTCTTGAGTAAAACTATTTATATTGACAAAGAAAAATATAGATTGATTAACTAAGAATTTAATTCCTTTGTTTTAATTTGTATTCTGATGATTCCAAGATATATTTTTTTACTCTCATCCTCATGTTAATTAAATAGAAGAAATTATAAAGAAACAAAAATTTCACTGTCTAACAAAATACTTAAACACAAACAAAGATTTTGTAATGTAATCAAATATTTATAATTAATTATCATATGCATATAATTAAACAAAATATTTCTCTTTCTAATAATTTGCAATAATATCCATTAATATAATTTTTTAAATTCTTATTTTTAACCGCGTGAAGCGTGGCTTTTATTAGTAGTATATTTATAAAAGAGAGTTATAGATATGCCTATGTGGCACCTCTCCAAGGTCAAGATTTTAATTTATCTTTTTTCTCATTTTTTTGGCATTTTAATTTTTTTTTGGCTAAAAAATTAATAATAATTTATGAAATTATAGCAAGATTTATTGTACAATTATGTTATTGCAAAAATAGTTATTATTATCCCACCTTTTCAAATTTTACCGTTTCAAGTATGCCTATTAATGTACCACCATTAATATTCATTATGACTATTAAAAAAAAAAAGTAAATTCAATGCAAAAATCTATTGAGGTTGTGTATAAAATGCATATGAAAAAAGATGAAAAAGGTCACATCTGTATTACTTTTACTCTAACTAATTGAAACTTTTGAGTTAACATTTTCTTCTCTTTATCATTTTTATTTTATTCTTCATCACTTTGTACTTTTTGAATTTGTGAGTTATTTTATGATGTATATGACGTATGTATAAGATTATGAAAAATTTGTATTTGATTTTATCAAAGATGATGACCTTAGTGCTCAACCCTATATTAGCTAGAGTATCGATAAAACAAATAGAAAAAGAAATAGAAGTTTCATGTTTCAAAGTTTTAAGAGGAGGATAGTATAAAAATATTTTCAAGTAAGGATGTATGTATTTAATTGCTTTTTTTTCTATTTCATTTTTTTTCTACTTTTTTTTTTTCATACTTTGTAAATTGTCAACCACAAATTACTACAAATAGATCATAGAAAAAGAAATGAAAGTAGGTGACAATTATTATGTATTCATTAGATTTTTGTGTTTTATTTTTGGGTCTCTAATAATTCATATATCCTCTCTTTTTTGCCTTTTTTGATTTCTTCCTATGATGTGTGTGTAAGGTTATGAAAAAGTTCGCATTTGATTTGTGGAAGACGATGACCAGAAGCTCTATGTTCTAAAGTTTTAGAGAGGAAAGAGGACACTATGATGATACTATGAGAATATGTTCAACGATATGTGTATTCAATTGATTTTTTCTATTTCATTAATTTTTTAATATTTTTGTTACATTCAATGAAGCGATCATAGAAAAAGAAAATAAAGAAGGTGTTCGTTTTTCTTTTATTCATTAGTTTTTTTTGTTTTGTTTCTTTTAAATGTCTTTTTGGTACATAACGATCCATATATATATATATATATATATATATATATATATATATATATATATATATATATATATATATATATATACATGCATATAAATCTTAAAATAATAAAAAAGATTTAATTTGGCGCTGTCATTATTCTCTCATTTTTTTGACATTTTTATCTCAATTTCCCCTAAACAAATTGCTAAAAAAAATAGAGATATTATATATATATATATATATATATATATATATATATATATATTAAATATGTCACATTAGTTTCTTCCTATATTATTTTAGTCATACCAAAAGATTGTAATATATGAGTTACATATTATTACTTGTAATTCATAAGCTTTATAGCACTTTGTATGCAGTTTTCTCTATGAAATTTGAGTTTTAGAAATAATGGTTGATCATTTATCTTTATAGAAAACTGAAAGACATTTAAAATTTTAAAATCAAAATTTAGTAAAAATTAAATGGGATAAAGTCTTCAGAAAAACAGTTTTATTGACTTTTAAAGACATGCCACATCTTTTCTACTAAAAATAAGATTTTTGCCCTATATATTAATATCGTTATTAGCTAAAAACTCCAAGTGATGAAAATTATTTAAAAGAATAAAGTGAAGTGTTAACAATGAAATTGATTAAAATTTTAAATTTTATCCTTTGGATTTGGAGACAAAAAAAATGTTTAACATATTTTCAATATTTAGTTATTATTTTTTTAAAAAAAATAAAATGCAAATTTTTGAAGCCGCACGAAGCGCGAATTAGTTGTCTAGCTACTATACAAGATAGATTCTTACAAGTTAACTTTGGGAGTAACGTGGTGTAGCAACCAATAATGACTAAATCGCAAGGTAAAATACAAGGCAAACAACATAAATTCTGATAGTTTGGAGCTTAATTAAAACAAGTCTTGACATGTTGCATAATTACGAAAAATTTTAATTTTGAATCTGTCGAGATACATAATTAACTCCCGATACAGTCAAGAAAGATATATTTTTTCCTTTGTAAAAATACATAATTAACTGCTGATACATATCTTTTGATTTTGGGTCTGTCAAGCTACATAATACATCCAACATTATTATATGTTTTCTTGTAAATATACATAATTAGCTCCCGATAATAATTTTTTTCAATTTCGGGTCTGCCAAGATACATAACTAGCATCCCGATACATCAAACGAATGTAGACACGTAATTTTGTCCCTCCAAAAATTATTTTTACCATTTACTCCGTCTTACCACGCACCTCAACCCCATTTCATAATTTTTTCACAAAATGACAAAATAATAACCAACTCTAAACAAATTTTATCCCTAAATTTCCACATAATTCTAATTTAAACAAACTAACAACCTCTCCCAATCAAATTTTGACATATCACCATCCCATACCCTACCCACCACATACCCCCTACCCATCCCCTTCACGTTTTCCCTACAGGAACTCACATATATCACACACAAGGACCTCACTGGAATTTGGGGCACTCACAGAACAACAATATATAAACACCCTCACATATACACACAGAACATACGCACAAACCCACATCATCATCTCCATATTTCTCTTCTACACAGTAACACACATCACTCATATATAAGAATCACAGAATAAATACCTCACTGGACAAGCTCCATTAGATAGATATACACCCGCCTCATCATTCCTGACCAAAAATATTACAAACACATACACCTCCCAGCTTTGACATACACACCTTTGAGAAAAAAAATGGAGATCAGAGAGAGACGGTGAACAATTGAGAGCTGATCGGAGAACGGGGGAGATATAGAGAAATTGAGAGGGGTTGTGATCGAAAAAGAAAAAGAAACAAAAATTTGGAGAAAGAGATAGACGAGGGAGATCAAAAAGAAAAAAAAGGTGCAGGCCGACTGTTCCGGCGAACTGTCACCAGAAAACCCCAAAAAAGGTCATAATCGCCAGATAAATATAAACCAGTAGCGTATTTGTTTTTGTTGCTGAAAATCAGTTCTGTGTTGAATCGATTTTGCGATAGTTTTGCGCACGGGTTTGGTTGTTCAGTTGGGATTTTCTATTTTGGTTCATCCGTCTTCGTAAGGGTTTGAGGATTTATTTTCTGTTTGTCTCGATTGGTTCATCGTGGTCAGTTTTGGGTTCAATTTTGGGGACCGAGTTAGAGTTGGTCCGCTGTTGAGGTTTGAATCGAAGGTTCAGAATGTGGATTCTATCGGGTTTAATTGGAATAATACATCGATTTTGAAAGCGGCATTGAGATCCAATTTTATCTTCTCTCCCTTTAATTTTTATGTGAATGTGAATGATTTGTTGTTTGACATATTTGAATCTTTGTTTTGTGTTGGTTGATATTGGATTTGAATGTGGAAACTTGGATTGGTAGGCGAAGAATTGATTAATTATTTTGAGAATGAATGCGGGAAGGAATTGGTCTCGATAAAAGTAAATTTAGATAAATTTTGATTCGTTGATGATGTTGAACGTGATAGAATCATGATAGGTCGAGCTGGGTAGGCAAATAATAGGTTCGGGTAGGCAAATTTAGAACTTGTGAATTGTTGAAAATATTTGTTGAATGATTTTATTTTATGAATTTGGATCAACTGTACTCATTTGGCTGGGGAATGCTCCAAAGAAAATTGTATTTATTTACCAGGAAATGCCCCGACGTATCATGTTTTCGAAGGAGGTTGTGATCAATAGGGGTTTGCATTGGTCGGTTCGATTTTATGTATTATTAGGTCGGTTTATCGGTTTTTGATTTTTAAGTATGTAAAATCAATAACTAACCAATAAGATGTTTTCTTATTGATTTTCGGTTTATCGGTTTTGGTCCTTAACGGTTTGATTTTTGATTTAATTAGTAAGAAAATACTCATAAAATAGAAATAGTAACAACTAACATAAAAAAAATAAAATCTTAGTTACCGCGAAAATCCTACGCAAGGCATTATAATTTACACGAATCTTCAAAATTGAACTGAATGTTAGTTCAAAAAAAATAAAATAATCCTTATTGTTGGAAGCTAATAAATGCTTCAAGCTTTCCAATACCATAATACTCGTGCTTTATATTGTGCCTTTGTTGCCCTGAATAGGTTAATACTTTGTAAATCATCAAATTGTGAATAAATAGTATATGTATATATATATCCTAATTCTTTGCGCTATGTCTTTGTCAAAAGCATCTTTTTTTTCAATAAGATTATTTATTCTTATTGGTGAATTATCTTTAAGGATTTTGATTTCCTTATATATATATATATATATATATATATATATATATATGGGTAAAAAATAACTTTGTGTATCCTTATTGGTAGTAAAAAATAACTTTGTGTATCCTTATTGGGTTATCGGTTAACTGATAACCCAATAAAATAAAACCGAAATCGAACCGTTTACCCAATAAATTTTTTTATAAAACCAATAAAAAATCGTTAACCCAATAACCCAATACCGATAACTCAATAACATTTTTATCGGTCGGTTCGATTTTTGCACACCCCTAGTGATCAAGAGCTGAGGCACTGGGTGGAGCGTAGTTTAGGATTAGTGTAGTCTAGCATAGGTTTACATTTCAGTACTTTTTATTTTAGGTCGGTAATAAATTGGACTGGACACTAATTTTTTTTTTGTTTAATTGTTTGTTTCGTGTTTATGTGTTTGTTGGCTTATACATTCATAATGTCGTATTAGCCGATATAGTTCATGAAGCAACCGTGGTCGAACCACGGGATTGAGGGTTGCCTAACACCTTCCCCTCGGTCAACAAAATTTCTTAACCGAAATCTCTGTTCGCGGATCAGTTTAAAAGAGTCAAAATTAATTTCGAAAAAGGATTTTCAAAGGTGACTTGGCACCCCAGATTTATGCCAAGTGGCGACTCTGAGTTTTGAATATAAACAATCCTTTTCAAAATAAATTTTTATTTTTTGTCACTTAATAATAAATTCCTTTCAAACTTTAAAATTAATTATCTTTTTGGTTAAAAAAAAGGGTGTGACTGCTTTGACGAATCTGCTCCGGATTTTTTTCAGAATTCTATTTTTTTTTTTTGGAGTTGTATCAGCTTAGTTTGACATTATAGGTGTATAAACATTGTTTGTGATATCGTTTGTCACTACAAAAATGGGTAAAATTACGGGGGTTTATTTGCGGGGGTTATTTTAACCTCCGTAAAATTTTATGAAATGCCGGGGCTAAAAATTTGTCGCTAAAATTTATAAATTTATGGGGATTTAAACCCCCGCTATCAATTGTGGGGTTTTTAAACCACTGCTATCAATCAAAAAAATAATAAAAAACATTTTCCCTCTTTGGAAATTCTTTGGAAGACCCTTCGAAGGCATCTGCGGTCACTGGTACTGTGGAGATGTTTGGCTTGACTTTCAGGTTTACTGTGTTAATTTTGTTATTATAGCTTTGTTTACCAAGAAATTGATTATGTGCAGTTATTTTGGGAATGAAATTGGGCAATATATGGTGCAGATGGATGTTCTTTGCTCTTTTCTTGAATTTCTTACTACTACATATTTTTTGCAGTACGTATATGGTGCAGATGTATTCATATTTCCCCCCAATCCATGTTTGTTGTAATTACGTTGATTGTTAGTACGTAGTTGTTTTGTTCCACTATTGAATCAGCTTCAGCCGACTGCCTACTAATTAAAACACTTTTGTTTGAATGGTTGTTAGGTAGTGTATTGTACATCAGTGTAAAGTACAATTTTATCCACTTATATAATTACTTTTGTATTGGTTGGAACAGTGTAGCAAGTTCAATTTTGTTCCACACTGAATGTATATATTATGTTAACATCGATTTATTGTACTACATTTCTTTTCTTTTACTCCTATACTAAACAATTAAAATAAGTAGGAAATAATTTTTTCCAAAGTTGAATTTCTTTTGCACATTAGTATTATCAAAATGCCCGTGCCTTGCACGGACACGTATATCTAATTAGTTAAAGAAAGAGTAAATATATAATTACTCCACTGATGTTGGCCGAGATTTTCAAAAAGACTCCTAAACTTTGAATTCGACCTATTACCCCACGATTCTTACTTAATCCATTGCAAACACACCATTTTGACTCTCTGCGTGTATACACGCGTCACAGGTGCGTGAAAGGGCTCGAATTTAACTTTTTTGACAAATCAAAAGTTGCCACGTGTAAAATAATTGATATATAATTTATATTTTAAAAAATATATTTATTTTGTAAAATTATTCCTATCCCTCTCCCCCCCCCCCCTAACCCACCCACTCTTTCTTCTTCAACTCAATTCACCATTAAACCTTCCATTGAAGCTTTTTTTTTTAAAAAAAAAAACATTCATTAAAGCTCCATTTTACAATTAAATCATATCATTTAACTGCCCACCATTTCTTCTTCAACACAATGCCTTCTTCAACACCATTAAAGCTCTTCAACATAATATCACTATTAAAGCTCCTCCATTAAAGCTTTTTTTTAAAATCATATCATTAAAGCTTCATTTTTCAGTAAAATCATATCATTTAACTATCTTTAAAACTCAATTCAATCATAAAACTTTCAATTCAATCATAAAACTATTTTTTGAAGTGATTTGAACCAAAAAAAAAAGGTAATGCATGCTGACGGAGTGTGGGAGGGGGTTGGGGGGGTTAGGGGGGAGATGTTGATGGGGGTGAGGGTGTTGGACGGGGGGTGGGGGTGCTGCATGGGGGTGGGGTTGAGGGGATCTGTTGACGCGGGGAGGAGAGGTGCTGGGTGGGGTGGGGGGAAGAGGGAGTGGGTAGGGTGTTAAATTAAATAAAAAGGAAAATTTTATTTAAAAAAATATGAAATTAAACGTAGTTGACACGTGGCAGCACCTGATTGGCACGTGTCTTCACTCACTTTGTTGTGACTGAGATTCAGCGAAAAATGGTGCGTTTGTAGCGAAATAAAGAAGAATCGTGGGGTAATAGGTCGATGTTAAAGTTTAAGTGTCTTTTTGAAAATCTCAAACAAGATCAGTGGTGTAATTATGTATTTACTCTTAAAGAAATGACAGTATGTGTTGGATGTTGTATTAAATATGCTCACCATTAGGGGTGTACAAACCAAACCGTCAAGTCAAACCAAACCGAGAAAAAAAATCGACTTATGGTTTGGTTTGGTTGGTTTGGCATTTGAAAAAAAAAAATCGACCATTCTTAGTTTGGTTTGGTGTTAACAAAAAAAAAGTCAAACCGAACCCAAATCAAACCGACATAATATATATATGCATGTATATAATTTAACTTTTTATGCATAGAATATTAATTATAATCTACTTTTTAAATACTTTTTCAATTAGTTTTATTAATTTTCAATATTTAGAAAGTAGATGTATATATATATATATATATATATATATATATATATATATATATATATATATATATATATATATATATATATTTATATTTGGGCCTTTAAGTTGTAATATTTATTCATTAATTGCTAATAAAATGATCCAAAATCCAATATAAACTTAAAACCTAAACTTTTCACTCTTCATCTTATTTTTTAGTTTCAAGAGAGTTTTTCGCTCCTCATTTTTTCATAATTGTGTTTTTTCATTAGCACGTGAGTGAAAACATACTTGATCTAAACTTCAATCACAATATAATTGTAAAAAATAAATATTATAAAAAACCCGAGACAAATCGAAAAAACCGAAAGAACCGACTAAAATTTAAACCGGAAAAAACAATTTTATGTTGGTTTGATTTGATTTATAGTTTTAATAAACCAACATAATTGGTTTGGTTTTTTCTCAATAGAAAACCAAACCAATCCGACTTATGTACACCCCTACTGAACATAAAAAAAGACTCTCAATTTGACAAATCAATTAACTTATAGAACAATCTTAGACTTTATGGATGATGATGGTCTTTTCTTTTCTCTTTTTTTTTCTCTTATATAAAAGTGGAGATCATCGACTCATCGTCATGTCTGCTTGCCGTTATTTTACCAACTTGTTTCGTAATTTTACTATATCACCCTCAATTAATTATTATATGTCATTTGTATATTAGAAAAATTAATAATATTTAATTAAGAAAATAAAATAAATATTTATGATATATCTATTTCACTTGCTTCAACCGTAATTTTACTATGTCACTCTTAATTAATTACTATAAGTCATTTAAGTATTGATAAATTAATAATATTTAATATTAAATTAACTCGACGTATTATATGCGACTCACTTAATTTTGTATTCAAGTACATTTATAGTAATTTTGTTATATAACTTCTAATTAATTATTATAAATAATTTAAAACATGTCTGCTTTGTTTTTTTGACCATCTAAGCATTGCATCGCTTAAATTGGAATACATGAAAAAAAATTATAAATCACAAAAATAAGAAAATTAAATTATTTTAAAAAAATATAATAGACTATCAATGCCACGAAAGTTTGGACAAGGAGGGTGACTTATATTATTTGAAAATTATATAAAAAGTATTATAAATTATAATAGTTAACAACTTAAAATATCTAAAAAAATAATTAATAATAACAACAATTAACAACTTAAAAAAATAAAAGATATGAAATATTTCGTTGACTCTCGAAATTATATCAGTGTCGCTTAAATTGGAATAGAAAAAAAAGAATTATAAATATCAATAATTAAAAACTTAAATATTTTTTAAAATATAATTGATTATCAGTGCCTCAAAAGTTTGCAGAAACAACCTTCTACTTCTCCGGAGGTAGTGGTATGGACTGCGTAAATTTTACCCTCCCGAGACCCCACTATGTGGGAATACACAGGATTTGTTGTTGTTGTTGTAGTACCTCAAAATTTTGGACAAGGATAGTAATATGTATTATTTGAAAATAACATAAAAGGTATTCTAAAATACAACAATTAACTAACTTAAAATATTTTATTATATATTTGATAATTACTATTTAAAAAATAACATAAATCACGATAATTAACAATTGTAAGAAAAATTTAAAAAATATAAAAAATTTTGACTGTCTCTCGAAATTATATGGGTGTCATATTAACAACCTAAAATATTTTTATACACATTTCATTAATCTAAATATAATAATATATGCCTAACTAAGAATTTATCAACTAATCAAATGAAAGTTTTATTTAAATGATAAAATTATACATAACGTAGAATTTTCAAGGATCAATATTGGGCCCATGTGTAGCGCGACTTAGCCAACTAGTTAATTATATAAGTAGGAGTGGTAATACTTGTAGCCATAGAATAGCTAAGTTTGATTTGCTTTATCACTACTTCATGAAGTCGCTTGGCATGAAAATTTATCGGTTTGAGTTGGTTTTTTTTTATTTCTCATCTAGTGTTTGGTGCCTGCATTGGAGCCCCGACTAATCTAGATCGCGCGTTGCAGGGCCCATTAAGGTGACAGTACTCCCAACAGAATTTTCTCCATATCCAGGGTCGAACCCCCGACCTCTGATTAAGGGTGGAGCAGCTTCATCCACTGCACCACAACCCATGTTGGTGGTTTGAGTTGTTAATGAGGCTTTCTACTGTAAAATATAGTTGTAATAGGTGGGTTCTTCTACATTGGTGATTTAAAGACGCCCTTAAGGCTATATAAAACCAAACACATTAAGTTTAATAAGTTAAATAAGTGTTAAAACAGAATAGTTAAGTTGCAACTGTTCAGACCTTATAAATACGAATGAAAATTTAGAAGTAGTGTATTCAATTTGCACATATATTTTTGGATTTTGTTATATCTTTAAGAGAAAATACCCTATACCCCCCTGAACTATACCCAAAACGGTTGTGATACACCTCAACTTAAAGGGGGTCCTATTATCCCTGAACTAATTAAAAGTATAATTTTGACATCTTTAGTACCTACGTGGCACATACGTAGGCACTAAGAGGTATCTCTGCCGTTTTGGGTATAGTTCAGGAGGTTAATGAGGTATTATCTCTATCCCTAATAGAGAATTGCTTGTAATCTCTAAAGAATATAGAACAATAGCTCTTGAAAAATAGTAATCTTTCACGCCTCAAAGCAATAATTTTTATTTTTCATCTTAGTTTTTTCTAACACTTACTACTTTGTACGTTGGACTACCGTTTGAGGAATACATAATATTTTTATTCGGAAAAGTATTAACTTATGGCCAATGGGAGTGTGTCTAAATCCTACTAGTGATTAATAGTATTTGGTTGAAATTTGATGTTAACTTGTAAATTTGATAGATCAATTGACTCATGACCAGTTGCGAAGCTAGAATTTTCATTGAGGGGTTTAGAAGTAAATATACGGACTCGAAGGGGGTTCAACATCAACTATATATACATAAAAATATTTTTGATTGTGTAAAAATAATATAAAAATAATATAATTTTTCGTCGAAAGGGATTCGGATGAACCCCTAGATTATAAAGTGGATCCGCCACTGCTCATGACTAAGAGCAGTACAACAATAACAAATCCAGTATATTCCCACATAGTGGTGTCTGGGAAGGGTAGAATGTACGCAGTCCATACCCTACCTCTAAAGAAGTACGGAGAGCATTTCCGATAGACCCCCGAATCAGGACACAATCACAACAAATAAAATCTTCATAGAACAAGAAACAAGATATAATAACAGAGATACAACACCCACAAGGAAATACTATATACTAACAAACCAAAGAAACGCACTTCCCCCCAATCCACCTAACTAGAAGCTCCAACCTATGTACAAAGCCCTACGACTACTAGCCTCGCTAGCCCAAGGTACTCCTAACTACTGACTACGACTTAACCACACATATTAGCCCTTTATCTTAATATGCGTTCTCCATACCTTCCTATCTAGGGTCATGTCCTCATTAAGCTGTAACTGCTTTATGTCACGTCTAATCACTTCTCTCTAGTATTTCTTTGGCCTACCCCTACCCCGCCTGAAACCATCCAAGGCCAACCTCTCACACGTACGAACAGGGGCATCAGTGCCCCTACTCATCACACGCCCGAGCCATTTCAACCTCACTTCCCGCATCTTATCCTCCACTGACGCCACCCCCACCTTCTCCCGAATAATCTCATTCCTAATCCTGTCACCCCTAGTAAGTCCACACATCTACCGCAACATCCTCATTTCCACCACCTTCAACAACTTTTGAATGTGAGAGTTCTTAACTGGTTAACACTCCGCTTCATACAACATGGCTGGACGGACTGCAACTTTATAGAATTTGCCTTTCAACTTGGGAGGCACCTTCTTGTCACACTAAGGGTTGTACGTGTGTTCTATAAACAATGACTTCTTGCTGCACGAAATATTTTACATTCACGTAGAGTTCGAATAAAATTCCGCACCTTAAATTAATTGAATACAATAATTTTGTGCAGCATAAAAGTTTATTTAGGAAAAAAAAAATATAAATATTATGTATAGAGCTTCATAATTTATTGATTTTTGTAATAAAGTGTGCAACAAGAAAAAACTCCAAAAAGAAAGCACACAAATTCTTCACCTTTAAATAATTCAATCGGGTATTACCCATTTAAATTCGGGTCAAAAAACCCTTTTTTTCTTTCTATATACTACTACTTTTTAGGTTTTCCATTTTCTCCCTCTTTCTGCGTCTCCCACCTGGGTCGGTGCCCCCCCCACCCACCCCCCTTCTCAGGTTAAAAAAAAAATCTCTTTCTTCAATACCCATCTTTGTTTTTTGTTCAACTTAGTTTTACAGTTTTCAGTTCTTAGTTTTTTTGTTGGAAAAAAGTTGAATATAATTTTCAAGATTTCAATGTTTTTCATATTTTTTGGCGTTTTTTGCGTGAGTTTTGTGAATTGTTGATGGTGTTGGATCTATATAATGATGAATATTGTGGTTTGTTAAAACCCCATGTAGAAATTGTATAAATAATGATGTGTTGATGCAGAGTATTTTGTATTAGCTGTGATTTTTACTAAGGAGTTTCAAAATATGAAGAAGATAAGGGGTTCGACATCTATTATATTTATATGTATGAAATATAGTTTATACCATGTATAGCTTTGTTGGTAGTTGATAGATTGATCAATTAAAGATCTCAGCTTTGTTGTGTTATCCATGCTAGTAGTCGTAATGCTATGCTTGTAGTGTCTTGTTCTTGTAATTCTAGTGGTGTTTGTTGTTTCAGAAAGACCGATTTTAGTATTACTTTGTCATAGTCTTGTTTTTGTTTTTTGTCGTGAGCCGGGGGTCTACCTGAAACAACCTCTCCACCTCACCTCTGTGGTAGTCGTACGGACTGCATACATTTTACCATCCCAGACCCCACTTTGTGGGAATATACTGGGTATGTTGTTGTTGTTACCCTTTCCCTGCGCCTGGGGTGCTTTAGTATAACTTATTCTTTTGTATAACCGACCTGAATAATTTGGGATTGAGGTGTAGTTGATTGATTGACTGATCAATTAAAGATGTCATTTTCTGTAGTGGAAGTTGTCATTTCTTGCTAATTTGGGTTTCTACCGCGACCTCCTGCCAGCGCAGTTACCGGGTAACTGTCCACAAAACCCGAGTGAAAAAATAGGTTAACTATGATGAAGTGATGTAGAGTATTTTGTATAGCCAACCCAATTAATTTGGTATTAAGGTGCAGTTGATTGATTGATCAATCAAAGATTTCAGCTTTTGTAGTGGAAGTTGTTGATTTCTTGCTAATTTGGGTTTGCATTTTTGTTTTATAACCGGTTCCACGGGGTACCTGGTAACTCCCACTGGCAGGGTTATGGGGCAACTCTGTAAAGAAATCACCTAGCATTAATTGTTTCCGCTGTCTTAGTTTTGTACTACTACTTGTTGTCTCGTATGCCTGTATTTTCAGACTATCCTGCTATTTTTACTGCTCATGTCTTCATAAATGTTGTGGTTTTGCTTTCTTTGAGCTGAGGGTCTATGGAAACAGCCTCTCTACTTGCAAGATAGGGGAAGGTCTGCGTACATGTTGTTGTAGGAAACCTATAGATTAATCTTATGGAGCAAAATGCGTTGCTTATGAAGAAATAGCAAGCTAATAAGTAGCAAATAAGAAGTTATTAACGTCTTTCCTTATTGATCTATTTATATAAACTGAGTTTACTTTGTTGCTTGAGCTAAGTTCTGATGCTGAGAGCTGTAGGAAAAAAATGTTATCAGTATAGTTGAATGCAAAGTTTGTGTTCATGTTAGTGGTTTTATTGTTTCAAGTGTTCGTTGTGACTTTCACTTTACAGCCCCTTCTGAGAGCTGTAGGAAAAAATTTTTATTGGTATAGTTGAATGCCAAGGTTTTGTTCATGTTAGTGGTTTTATTGTTTCGAGTGGTCGTTGTGATTTTCACTTTACAGCCTTTGGAAGGTGTTTGCTCAAATTGATGATGAAGTTTGATGAGAATATTTTGATGCAGGTGAATTCTTTGCATCCTAGTCTTATTACAGCAAACTAATCACTTGGAAAGTGAAAGCAAGTCTGCTTGGTTGGTGTTATCCCCTTTAACCTTTTACTTCCTAGTTAGTGCTCGTCCTCTGTAACAATGGGAACACCAGAGACCTCTCGTGAACCTTGCCCTGACCGTATTCTTGACGATGTTGGCGGAGCATTTGGTATGGGTGCTGTTGGAGGTTCAGCCGTCCACTTCTTAAAAGGCATATACAACTCGCCAAAAGGTGAGCGCTTGATCGGTGGTACACAGGCAGTGCGCATGAATGCTCCTCGTATTGGTGGTAGTTTTGCTGTGTGGGGTGGATTGTTCTCCACATTTGATTGTTCAATGGTTTATCTCCGACAGAAAGAAGATCCTTGGAACTCAATTATTGCTGGTGCAGCAACTGGTGGCTTTCTGCAGATGCGACAGGGATTAGGTGCTGCTTCTAGATCAGCAGTGTTTGGTGGAGTGTTACTCGCATTGATAGAGGGAGCTGGAATCATGTTAAGTAAAGTCATGAGTGCTCCCCAGAATTTCCCACCCATGGAGGAGCCACTGCCGAATGTCCCTGGTGTGCCTGGATATCCACCTGGGCAGCTGCCTGGTCAACCTATGGGGCAGCTTCCTGGTCAAGCTCCCTCAAGTATCGATGGTATGATGACAGAATCTTCAGCACCATCCTCTTCTGCCTCAACTTCCTGGTTTGGGGGACTTTTTGGTGGTGGAAAGAAGGAGGAGACAACAACAAGCAGCGGTAGCAAGACACAGGTTTTAGAGAGCTTTGATGCTCCTATCCCACCTATCTTTGAATTTAAATGAGTTTAAGAGATGGTTTAATTTTCAGGTTAGTAAATGTTATTTCTTTATTATTTGGATTTTTTATGTATTGTGATCAAGTATTGACTAATCAGTGAGGCCAATGTTTTCCTTCAAAAACACTATACTAACAGGGACTAATCTACAAATTGGTTGACCTGCCAGTACATTAACAAAACATATTGTCTTTATACTAACAAATATCGATAGTTGCCTCATGGGTGTACTTTAAGTTTCCTCAAATGTACGAAATCAGTCTCTCACCTTCCAAAGCACCCATATGAGATATAGAGGGGAAGCACTCCTATGCTGTTCGTTTTTCCTCTTCTTCTAAAGGCTCAACTTTACAGACCTCTCTCATTGGAATCACTTGTTGCACTGCAGCATAGTCTAGCATCGTCTCCATAGTTGGGTTGCCACTTCACTATGCAACAAAGAAAGAATATGTAAGCTAAGCATTTGCACATGAAGCATGAGCTAACATATGTGGCTTTTCTTTCTCAAGTTTCAGCTAGAAGATGTGATGGTTCTTGTATCATCCATCCTCGAGGGAGTTCTTGTTGTCATTCTTTTTTCAAGAACAGACTTTGAAATTGCAAGGAGACAACTCCTTATATTGCTTAAATCAACGCCCCAAAAAAACAAAGGGATGCCTCATTGCCTTGTAAAATCTCAAAATCAAGCCTGAGAGGCAGCAGCAAACTTTCTCATGCTCTTCTGCGAAAACCCTCTACAGAGACTTCCACACTGGTCACTGCAGGATTCCCTTCCTGTCTCAACATAGCAGCAGATTCCTTTTTGACATTTGTACCACACATTAGGATGAACATCAAAGACTTTTAATAGGCTGGTATGCTAGGTGTAGTACTCTTTATGAAGGTTCCTTTCCCTCCTTTTGAAAGATCTATTCCTGCCACCCTGCCAGTTTTTCTCATCCCACTCTATCAGTGGATTACACACAATACAATCCTTATGAGGTGTTCCTAACAGTTTCTCCAAGTACGTTGAAGACTTATGCTAGTTGCTTGCACTTCCAGTTCCTCTGTGTATCACTTTTTCGGATAAAATGCTGGACCTCTTATCCAAAGAGGTTTCTATCTGCCATCTGTTGTGTGAAACACTAACGCTCAAGTTCTCTTTGTTCTTCCTCTGTCTCATTCATTTGTCACTGTAATCTTGAATTTCGTTTTTCCTCTCTTTTGGCATAATATGTTCACAATTCACAACTACTCCAGCAGTGTGTCTCCCCTTCTCTTACAAGGTAAGTTGACAACCTGATAGATCCTGGATGGGTAGGGTGTTCAACCATTGGTCTTCTTTGATGCTTTGACATATTACTTGTTTCTTCCTATCTTGCTTGTTTGGTTAGGAAAGGGTTATCCCGGGATTAGCTATCCCACCATGTATATGGGATAACTTATCCCATCACTATGGTGGTAAATGGTGCGATAAATAGTCCCGGTACTAACTAATGTCTCACACCAAACAACCAACAAACAACAACAAACCCAGTATATTCTCACATAATGGGGTCTGGGGAGGGTAAAATATACGCAGTCTATACCACTACATCCGAAGACGTAGAGAGGCTATTTCCGATAGACCCTCACACCAAACATGGGATAAAATAGTCCTTCATTTTATCCTAGGGACTATTTATCCCTTATACCTCACACTAAACGACATTACCGATATGTGCAGTTTATAATCTTACTGATATGTGCAGTTTATAATAAAAATATTTGCCGGAATCCATTTTGCAGGGTGGAGCATTTTGGTGGTCAGTACACTTGTCACGGTTCATACATGCCAATTTTGAGGCTACTAGATGGCTTATTATGGATTTTAATAACAGAGTGGGGCTTATTGGTTGAGGCAGTTAAATTTATAGTATTTGATTGAGGGTAATGTTTCATTTGGTCTAGGTTTAATGGTACTAACTTTTGATTGTTGTATGAGTTTGGCTACTTTTTGTTCACACAAATTGAAAAATAATATGGTAGGTTTATGGCTTGTATATGGAAACACATGCTTGGCCAGCATATTAATGGTCTTTTTGCAGGGCTAATTTTTCTTGATAACATGATTCCTTGTGTGTGGTGGTACTTTTTGTAGTGAATATGCTTTTTCAAAAAAGGAAAGAGTGTTTAGATTAGACTCTACTTGTAGGATCGCACTGAATATGTTGTTGAAACTGTAGTTGGTTAAACTTTTTCGTAGACGGCAAACACATCTAGAGTGGCCCAAGCTAACGCATGATCTGTGAGTGCGACGCCCGTCACAGATAGAGTACTGCAATCTTGAATATCATTTTAAGTCATTAAGTTCGTTTCGTGGGTTTAAATCTCAATCAATAAAATCTTCATTATTGTGTGTGTGTGTGTTATTTTGTGTTCCAATCACTTAATGATTCTGAGTAAGTCCAAATGACTAAGATTTGTTCTACAATTTGAATGTCATTATGATTGATGTCATTAAGACGTTTATTCAATGGTTGGCGGTTCTCCCCTCCTAGTCATTCAAATTTCACAGCCATCACCACTATTATTACTAATTGCCATTACCATAACAATCTTTAATCACCATCAACCATCGTTATCATTCGTAACTGCTATATATTGCCAGTCTCTATTTCATTCACTATCACCATCAACCACTATTGCTAGTCATTATTACCACTAAGTACTAAAGACCATCATTAATTACATTCTTGATTGATATTCACAATTTAACATTCTCTAATCGATATTCGCAATCACTACGTACGCAATCACTAGGTAATTTTTTATTTATGTAATATTAGAGTAGTTTCATGTTTTATTAATTTTTTAATAAAGAAAAATCTTATATATTTAATTTTTTTTTTATAAAAAAGACAGTTTTAGTTATTTTAAATTAAATTCATATCTTGATATTCAGATTTTAATTTTATTTATTTGCACCATTGACCTTTGAATATGGATAGTTCTGATAGTTCATTTATTCACATTAAAATTTAGGCGCTTATTTGATTTGTTCTATTACTAAGATTTCAAATAAATTCTTAACATCATTATGAGGTATTTTTATATGACTAATTTTAACCATTATTCAATTCACAATCACCGGCTACTAATCACCTCTAGATTCTATCATCACAACCACTATCGCCATCACTGTGGTCAATCACTAGCCAGGAAGCCTTAGCCAACCATCACTGATAATCAGACTATTGAAAATAGTTGCCATATCTACTACCCCATCATTATAATTATATCCGCTCTCATCAGCAACGCCACATCCACCACATCTATCAGTCGCTATCATCATTGTGATCAGTTCATACAATCAATCACCTTCACCATCACAATTAGCACCTCTCATTAGCTACCAATCAACACATTGTCAATCACCACTATTAGCACCTCCAACTACTAGCACCAGTCAACTCCACCATTACAATCACCTCTATCACTTTGAACCACCATCATCAGTTAGTTACCAGGATACCAACCATCACCACGATTACTAGTCACTAACATCAGCCATTGTTGCTATCACCGCACTAAAAATCATTTCCACCATTACTATCAGATATACATACTTATTTTATTTAATCAAATAATAACTTTTATTTTTGTTATTTTATACGTATATATTTTCAAATATTTAATATAGTACTCCCTCCGTCCTAAATTATGTGTCATTATTTTCTTTTTAATTCGTCCCAAAATAAGTGTCGTCTTTCCTTATTTGACAACTTTTTAAAGGCACAATTATCCTTTTACCCTTATTGGTCTTAATTAAAAAAAAAAAATATTGACACATTTTTTTTATAAAGGATAATTTGATAAACTTTACCAAATCTTCCCTTATTTTTTAAACTTCATGCCCGGTCAAATGGCGACACTACTTCATGCCTGGTCAAATGACGAGACATAAAATGGGACGGAGGGAGTATTTTTATTTGAATTGACATTCTCTTTTGTTGACCTAACTCTTCCCCTTTAAATTTCAACAAACCCCTTGTTAGGTTTTCCAAGCTTCTCCACCTTTTTCTGTCGGGTCGGGTCGATACCACTCCTTCCCCTTCAGGTAAAATTCACCATCATCTCCTGCAAAATCTTTGCTTATAGTAATTAATTCTCATCAATGTTCTTTTTGCAGAAAAAATAAAAATAATAAAAAAAGAATTTTAATTTTCCAGATCTCAATTTTTTTTCACTTATTTATTCATTTTTTTAATAATGGTCGGTAAATCCACGGGATACGTGCCACCTTTCACTAGCAACAAATATCAAGTAACAGAAGTTAGCTAACTGGTACTGTTGCTGGTGGGAGGTGTGGTTGATTGATTAATTAAAGATTTCATTTTTTGTATTGGAAGTTGTTTCTTGCTAATTTTCGCTTGTATAAGGGTAAATAACATACATCTAGTATCACATTTTAGGGCAGAAGGATAGCAGGAACGAGTGCGTCAGTACCACAGGACCTTGTTATCCGTGCTAGTAGCTATAGTACTAGTTTTATTTCAGATTGTTGTATCGTTTGTTGTATTACTTGGTGAGTATTTTTAATGATATTTTTGGGTGTGGGAATTTCTATTGTATCTTGTTATTTTACTATTTCTTTTTTAGATTGTTTTATCTTGATCGGGGGTCTATCGAAAACAACCTCTCTATCTCACTTGTGAGGTAGTGGTATAAACTGCATACACTTTTCCTCCTCAGACCCCACCTGGTGGGAATATATTGGTGTTGTTGTAGTAGTATCACGTTTTTGCAAGTTTCCTATTTGAACTGTTAGGTCTTCATTTTACTATTTGAGCTATCACCAATTAATGCGAAACGTACTCTTCGGCTATCAGTTGTTTCCTTTTCTTGCATGTTCCCTTTCGTTTGAACTGGGACGCCTGAAGTATCACGTTTTTTTGACTTTCCTACCTCAACTAGTTTTTATTTTTCTTACTTGAATTATCTCATCTACTAGTTATCGACACATATTTCAACTATCAGTTGTTTACTTTTCCTACCTGAACGACATCACACAATTTTTTTTGATTTTCCTACTTGAACCATGAGGTCTCCATTTTTCCTACCTGGACTATCATCACACACCTCAACGATCAATTTTTACCTTTTCCTATCATTCTATCCAAATGATGATGATATTTCAGGTAGGAAAAGGGAAGAACTAATAGTTGAGGTGTGTTTTGATAAATAACTAGTGATAGTTTAAGTAGAAAAAGTGAGTGCCTGAAAATTCAGGTAGTTAAACTCGCAAACGGTGATACTTCAAGGGTGTTTTTGATCATTAAGGGGTTGTTTGGTAGGGTGTATTAGAATATTGCAAAATATGATGTATTAGTTATGCCGAGATTATTTCTTATGCACTGTTTGGTTTGATGTGTTAAAAAAAACTTACATAACATATTCTTAAATTAAAAAATTATTTACAAAAATACCCTCCACAAATATAATGAAATTGATGTGGAAAAGGGTTTTGAGGTGCTATTTTGTCCTTACACATGCTAATGCATGCATTGAAATCCCTTGCATTTCTAATACCAAAGTTTCTCATGTATTAGTAATGGCATAGCAGCATAGTATACAATAGAATGTGCATCGATTGAAAAAGTGTACCAAACAAGGCATTAATAATACACAGGGCTAATACATGCAATATTTGTTCTAATGCATCCTACCAAACGACCCCTAACTCTTCTTTTAAGTAACTTTTGTGTCTGGGTCACTCTGTCCTCCACATGGTGGACATACGGTAAGAACCACCTAGTATTTTTTCTCCACTACAATTTGAACTTGAGACTTCATAGTTCTCAAGCACTTAATTGATTACTATGCCAAACTCTTGAATGCATATATTTTCTGGTTATGGTTGATGGAGGAGGGATGGCTTTCTTAGTTAAAAGAAAGGTTTTCGTTATTGAGATGTCTGGTCCAACGTTATCCTCAAAACGACATTTGTTTCAACTTTCTAGAACCTATTGATTTTAATGTAAGTTAGTCTATCAAAGTTTATAGCTCGGCTTCTTTAATTTACTGAAATTTTTACTTTTGTTAATATATCTGGTCTAAGTGTGATGTGAAGTTGTTAAGTTGTGCGGTCCGAATATTATTGAAAAAACTATAGATTAATCCTTATGGGTAAATGCTTTGCATTATAAAGAAACGGGCAAGTGGATAAGTAGCTGAGAAGAAGTTATTGACCTCTTTCCTTGATAAAAAAAATGTTATTTACCTCTTTATATATAAGCAGAATTAACTAGTTACTTGATCTGAGTCCTTGATTGTAAGAGGCTAAGAGCTACAGAACAAAACTCAAAAGTTGTTCTTGTTACAAGTGTTGAGTCCAAAATTTGTGTTCATATTAGTGGTTTTGTTGTTTTTAATGTTCGTTGTAATTTTCACTTACAACCCCTTGATGCGGAGCTTGATGGGAATGTTTTATGCAGGTGAATTGTCTGCATCATAATGTTACTAAATCAAACCAATCACTTCCTTGGAAAGTAAAAGCAAGTCTGTTTGGTTGGTGTCATCCCCTTTAACTTTTTTCCTCTGAGTCAGTGCTAGTCCCCTGTTACAATGGGAACACCAGAGACCTCTCGTGAGCCTTGCCCTGACCGTATACTTGATGATGTTGGCGGTGCATTTGGTATGGGTGCTGTTGGAGGTTCAGCTTTCCACTTCTTAAAGGGCATATACAACTCACCAAAAGGTGAGCGCTTGATTGGTGGTACGCAGGCAGTGCGCATGAATGCTCCTCGTATTGGTGGTAGTTTTTCTGTGTGGGGTGGACTATTCTCCACATTTGATTGTACAATGGTTTATCTCCGGCAGAAAGAAGATCCTTGGAACTCAATCATTGCTGGTGCAGCAACTGGTGGCTTTCTACAGATGCGACAGGGATTAGGTGCTGCTTCTAGATCAGCAGTGTTTGGTGGAGTGTTACTCGCATTGATAGAGGGAGCTGGAATCATGTTAAATAAAGTCATGAGTGCTCCCCAGAATTTCCCACCCATGGAGGAGCCACTGCCGAATGTCCCTGGTGTGCCTGGATATCCACCTGGGCAGCTGCCTGGTCAACCTATGGGGCAGCTTCCTGGTCAAGCTCCTGCAAGTATCGATGGTATGATGACAGAATCTTCAGCACCATCCTCTTCTGCCTCAACTTCCTGGTTTGGGGGACTTTTTGGTGGTGGAAAGAAGGAGGAGACAACAACAAGCAGCGGTAGCAAGACACAGGTTTTAGAGAGCTTTGATGCTCCTAGCCCACCTACCTTTGAATATAAATGAGTTTACAGATGATTTAATTTTCAGGTTAGAAAATGTTATTTTCTTTATTATTTGGATTCTGTATGTTTCGTGAACAAGTATCGACTTTGAACGAGTGTATCCAAGGTTTTGTTATGTTTCATGGAGAAGGTAGTTTTCTGAATAAACGTGTTCCCTCAAAAACAACTATGCGCTCTCTATAGAAACTGCTCAATAAAAGGAATATACTCTTGCTTTAGATGCATCGACACTCTCTCTTTGTATGAAGATTACCATGATAATGAGAATTAGAATTCTTGTAATTGACTGCTATCAGAAAGCTGTTGCATCCTGTTGCTAATTAGATGTATTATAATTTTGGTGTATTTGGATCTTGTAAGTTCTGCAATTCTTGATTCTGTTATTGAACTTGTATTATATCTTTGAAACATAAACTTTTGTACCTGCAGAAAACTGTATAAATCTTCAGAGATGCCCCACCAGTGTTGCCTAACTATATTACATCTTTTAGCACATTGCTATTTATGTGGGTGTAATATAGGGAATTCTTGTATGTGATATGAGTTTGTGCTTTCTCAAGGATGGAGAATAACGTAGATAGCTATTATACATTTCTTAATGTAGTCCCTCTTGTAATTACTTCCCTAAGTTGCTCGGACTCTCCAAAGTTGTACATTCACAACTCACGATCACCTACTCCAGAAGTGCATTTCTTCCTTTCTTGTCGAACAAGTTATTTTAGGCTCTCTGCTCCACTCAGAGGACGAGAAGATTCTGCACTTTCTGTTTCCACCTTGCTTTCGGCTGAAGCTGTAAATCTAGTAGCAGAAGCCTCAACTCTTGCTTTCGGTTGAGCTACTGTTGATCTAGTAGTAGAAGCCTCAATTCTAAGCCATGTCCGTTTTATTTTCTCTCCTTCCTTTTCTTGAATTTGTTTGGGTTCTGCCTTGTGTGAGGTTCATTGGTAAGCTCTGGATAGAGATTTTCACCATCCGTCTCCAATGTTCAGGAAAGGTAAATGAGAAGGAAACATAAGAAAAATCTTGTCCTGGAAAAACTTGACGTAAGACCGATCTGGAATTTGGGTTTGTAATTGTTCTGGACTTCTTAAGATACACCAAGTGATGTTGAAAACCTGATAGATCCTGGATGGGCAGGGTATTCAATCTTTGGTCTTCTTTGATGCTTGACATATCTATTTCTTCATTGTTCATATATAGAACACGCACGGAATTTTTTTTCTTAATGTTTCCTTATTAGTTGCTATATTTTCTTCACTGTCGTTTTTCCTTTTCATACTTACTTTGATTTATTGTACTTGAGCCAATGGTCCTCATGAAACCACCTCTCTTCCTCCATGAGCTAGGGGTACAGTCCGCACACACTTTACCCTCCCCAGACACCACTTATGGGAGTTCACTGGTTATGTTGTTGTTGTTATTTCTCATCCTAGATTAGACTGATATGATGAGCAATTTATAATCAAAAAACATTTGCTTGAATCCATTTTGTAGGGGGGAGCATTTTGGTGGTCAGTACACTCGTCAGGGTTCTTGATCCATTCCAATTTTGAGGCTAGTAAAAGGCTTATTATGGATCTTAATGACATAGTGGGCATATTGGGTGATCTAACATTACTTGACATAGGTTTAGTGGTATTAACTTTTGGTTATTGTATCATCAGTTTGTCACTTTTGTTCCATCCTGAATGATAAATAAATGGAAAAATAATATAGCCATGTCTTTGGTTGTACTTGGAAATTCTTGCTTTGGGCAAAATGTGGTATGAGGAAACACTTAATTGGGAAGCATATGTTTCTCTCAAATTTTATCTTACAGATTTTTCTAAGTTGATGTTCTTGGATAAGAGAATCATTACAACTATTTAATTAGAGTAAAGAAAACTCAACTATTTCATCACACCACTTTTTGGTTAAGCTCAATTATTATTGGAGCCTATTCACTTCTATCTTACATTACAGGAAGTCCTACGTATGCTATAGCAAACATTGAGTGAGGGGTTGCTGCCAGTGCTAAACATAATATGTGAAAAACTCCAAACTAATTAAATAGATAAATGGTAAACCATACAATACTCATACTTGATATTTGCCATCCTTTATTAAATCTAAATAATGCGTTATTAGTAGTTTGTGGAACTAATTCAGTGTTGGAGCTACACCTTTCTCGAAAAATTATATTGTATATATAAAAAAAACTTTTTGTATGTATATATTAGATCTTGGATACTCGACGAAATTTTTGGCTTCACCACTTAGCAGGGAAAAGAACCACTAGTCTGCAGATTCTGACAATCCAAAAGAAACCACTGCCTGCAGATTCTGAAAATCCAAAAGAATGACTTTACAGGGTATCTTCTCCATCCTATATAAGTTTCTTCCTTCGATGAGACATCTAGGAATTTATCAAGAGTACTGCAAATGAAAAAAATTCTTTGCCTCAAGTTCTTGAAGTAGTTGTTATCCAACTGATTGGGTGTAACCAAATCAAGTGGAGCTAGGTTTCCATTTTGATCTTTTCGAGGACATTGACGTCTTCTAGAGCTAGCAAATCCAACATCGATGTCTGTTGCATTGCTATAAATCTTATTACGGAAGAGGAAACATTGTGCTTGACCTATTGAATGTGCTCCTAAAATTAGAAATTTTTGAAATCGTTACAACCTCTTATCTACACAAATCTATGATCGATGAAGTTATCTTTTCAATAAATTAATCAGTTTTTACCTGATAAAGCAACCATGTCCCTTGTGCTAAGGCCTTTTTTGGTACCAAGAGGATCAAAAGGACCTGGAAGATCTGTTTTTGCAAGAGCATGACTTACAGTGGTTGAGTCTCTTCTTCCTAGTTTCACTGTCCATGATGGACCACCAACCTGGTTATTAATAACATAACATTGATTAGTATCGACAAATACTAATTACGAGCATAAGAATTTTTTCATTTCATGGCGACATAGTGTGAAAAAAGTGAACTTTAAACTGCAAACACTAACGAAAGTTGATGCATCCCGAACAACAACTGCAAGTATATGGGCACATGATACAATTTTTGGACATGTTTTCTCAAGCTCTCTTTTTGCATCTTCTATAATACCGTAGCCTCTAATTGACCCAAGATTTAGCAATGCTGTCTTCTCATGCTGACAATGGTTGGAGTCTCATCAAGTAATATAGAAGCATCACACCCCTATAAGAGAAAATACAGCAACAATGGCTGCAAAATAATTGTTTGAACTGCTCAATTTGAAAAGACAACATATATATATACATATGTACATACATATATATATGAAGAATTATAGATGCTTATTAGCTTATGTGATTGTGTTGAGGGAATGTTGCTCCCAAATTAGAAACATGTCTTAAAGCTATTTGGTCACTATTGGCTGCCAATTGCCATGCATCCGCGTTATTGCTTCAGCCTGGATTCTCCTGTCGAGAGTGACTTTGAATATGATAAAGCCTATAAAACATAGAGCTACTATAATTTTTTAATTATAAATTGAGATCTTCTTCAAACTTGATGTACAAATTGATAGAATAGCAAATAGCATCTTTCTAGCCTGCATATTCATGGATTTCAATCTCACCGGTCTCATCTGAACGACTCGCTGTCTATTTAGTTACATTTTTTATTTTGATTTCAGAATAGAACTAGAGATCCTGACCCCCTCCCTTGAATGCTCCTGGTGCTGAGACTATCACTGCTAAGTTGCATCGGATCAACAACGGAAAACAAATAAATTGCAAAAGCAACTAAGTCAACGCTTATTTGCTGTGAATCTACTAGCCCGAACGCTTGAATCTATTCCACCACAAACGAAACAGCTTTTGTCTGGCTATTATTTGGCTTGTTCTAATAGCTCCCTAGGATAATTATGGGTTAGGTAAAATTAAGTAATTTTAATCAAGTTTGTATTTATGTTATAAAATTTATTTAATATATACAAATAAATTCTCTAAAATCAATGTAAGCAAAAAATATAACAAAAAATAATGACCCAAAAGGATATCATTGTACTCCCTACTTTTCTATGTTGAAGTCTTTCATATAAATTTTGATTCCATCTCTAACAGTACGATGGTTTACTTATCCCTACGTTTTGTCACGTAGAAAGCTTCATGGTATTTTATGAATGTCATTTTTGAATAATAACATACATAGATTTGGGCATTACGTTGAACGTCAAAAAGTAATCATGTATATTATTATATTAAGAAATTTTTTTTTCATATTTCTCACTATATTATTTAAATAATAATTTATTTATTTTTACTATATATACTAGTTTAACCGTATATATAATCCTTGATTATTTAAAATTAAATGATTTTATTTATCGTGAAGATTTTTAATGAAATGCAAAAAGTTTAAAATCACTCTCAAAGATCCTTCACACTTATTTTATGTAAACATAACATATATTTTACTGTAAGCACATATATATTTTACCATCAGAAGTTTAAAGTTGTTAATGGATCGTCACTTTTGCGTTTGTCATGCAATACTTCTTTTCCTTGCCGCTAGTGTAGTATTATTATTCCTTTATTTTTTTATATTTAAAATCTTTTCTTATTTTTAGAGTTAAATCTTTAAAAAATCTTTGATTACTTAAATCTTTTAAAAATTTGGTACTTTTTATATTTTTCTTATTCTAACCCGTTCATATTTATTTTTAAAATTTTTGATCTTCTTAAAATTAACTTTAGTTGATTTGAAATTCTTAAACTAATGAAAAAGATATTAGTTGTCATTAATTCTGATTACTTCTAATAATGAAATTTTTTACTATAAATATTTAATTGATTTTCAATTCTTAAATATTAGGAAAATAGTGAAAAAATGATTTTATCTAAAATAGAAATTTTTAATGAAGGGCAAAAAGTTCAAACAACATTTATATATATATATATATATATATATATATATATATATATATATATATATATATATATATATATATATATATATATATATATATATATATATATATAGCAATTGACTTTGAAAATTGAAGACAGACAACTTTATGCATCAAGGCATGCTTGAAGTATCAGTATTTTGATTGTCTACTACGACGTGAGCTATCTATCACATAACGGATGATAACAAAAATAATGTATAGTAAGATGATTAAATCTAATCTTTACAATTTTTTTTCAAAGTCCGATCGAACATTCATCTACCACCTGTAAACTACAACAAAACAATACCATACTCGAGATATTAGAACGAGACAATTAAACCCTAGCATTTGTAAAAAAGTTTCTCAAAATTTTCTAATAATAATATAATATAAAAATAATAAAGATTCCCAAATATAGCACAAATCCTGCACGTTCGAACAATATATACTATTAAAATTATTTTTCTTTTTATTATGTCAAAAATATATATAGAGGTCTAATACTACTAAATTTTGAAGAAAAAAAATTCTAATTCTTTAATTATTTTCCTTGTTTTAATTTATAAGAAAAAGGCTGCTAATAAGTTTATTATTCTAATTTTGATAAAAACCATCACATTTTCCCCCTTTTTTCCTCTTATTTTGTACTTTGGAATCCTTTTTCTCTCAAGTACACAAGGAAAAAAAAAAACCATCAATGATAAGTCTTTATATATTTTTTTCTTACCATATATTTTAGAATATTTTTATTTATTATAAATATAATGATATAATAATTATAGAAAATAAGTGAAAAAATAATTTTATTTATTGCAGAGACTTTTAACAAATTAAGGATAAAAATTTCAAACCACTTTTCTAAGGGTCTTTACACTTTTTATAGAATCTAAAAAATAGACCCAAATTAGGATGACTTTCAAATTTTAGCCCCAAATAAAAAAGCTTCCTTAAAATAGCCTTTACCTATTAACTAGTATTTTTCTAAATAAAATTGCCCCTAATCAATGGAGTAAATTACATAAATGATCTTCATAATAGATAAAAACTTCATATTTATGTCTTTCAACTTTTATTTTTTTCTCTTTTTAATTTTACTTTGATTTTTATTTTAGTTTTCTCTTTTTATTTTTAATTTTCTCAACCCTTACTTTTTTCCTCTCAACTTCTTTTTTTTTCCTTTTTCATTTTATATTATTTTTCTTTTTTCTTTTTTCTTTCCTTTTTTTTTTTAATTCTTTTTAGTTTTTATCAACCCTTACTTTTTTTCTTTACACCTTTCAACGTCTACTTTTATAAAAAAAAACTTTTTTTATTTTTCTTTGATTTTAATTATTTCTTTTTTTTTCTTTTTAATTTTTTCTCGACCTTTATTTTTATTTAATCTTTCTTTTTTTTTATCAACCTTTATTTTTTTATTATTCTCTCTCAACTTCTACATTTTCTTTGATTTTTATTTTTTTGATATTTTTGTTCTTTTCTTCGATTTCTTCCATTCAAGTTACATCTCCTGAGTAAGAGTTGACACTATCACATTATAAAGGTAAGATTTACGACTTTCAAACAATAAGCTACGTTTCATGGGTAAGAGTTGGCACTACTACATTGTAGAGGCAAGACTTATGACTTTCTAACAACAAGTTATGTTTCATGGGAAAGAGTTGACACTACCACATTGTATTTCGATTTATGAGATGTTCTACAACTTTTGCCTTAGAGGTAAGACTTAGCTTAAGGACTTTCAAGCAACAAATTATGCTCCACGGGCAAGAGTTGACTCTACCACGTTATGTTTTCATTTATGAGATGTTCTACAACTATTGTCATAGAGGCAAAACTTAGCTCAAGGACTTTCAAACAATAAATTAGGCCCCACGGGCAAGAGTTGACTCTACCACATTATGTTTTCATTTATGAGATATTCTACAACTATTGCCTTAGGCAAGACTTGGCTCAAAGACTTTCAAACAACAAATTATGCCCCACGGACAAGAGTTGACTCTACCACATTATGTTTTCATTTATGAGATGTTCTACAACTATTACCTTAGAGGCAAGACTTAACTCAAGGACTTTCAAACTACAAATTATGCCTCACGGGCAAGAGTTGACTCTACCACGTTATATTTTATTTATGAAATGTTCTACAATTATTGCATTAGAGGCAAGACTTAGCTCAAGGACTTTCAAACAACAAATTATGCTCCACGGACAAGAGTTGACTCTACCACGTTATATTTTCATTTATGAGATGTTCTACAACATTGCCTTAGAGGCAAGACTTAGCTCAAGTACTTTCAAACAACAAATTATGTCCCACGAGCAAGAATTGACTCTATCACATTATGTTTTCATTTATGAGATGTTCTACAACTATTGCCTTAGAGGCAAAACTTGACTCAAGGACTTTTAAACTACAAATTATGCCCCACGGGCAAGAGTTAACTCTACCACGTTATATTTTCATTTATGAGATGTTCTACAACTATTGCCTTAGAGGCAAGACTTGGCTCAAGGACTTTCAAACTACAAATTATTCCCCACGGACAAGAGTTAACTCTACCACGTTATATTTTCATTTATGAGATGTTCTACAACTATTGCATTAGATGCAAGACTTGGCTCAAGGACTTTCAAACTACAAATTATGCCCCACGGGCAAGAGTTGACTTTACCACATTATGTTTTCATTTATGAGATGTTCTACAACTATTGCCTTAGAAGCAAAACTTAATTAGCTCAAGGACTTTCAAACTATAAATTATGTCCCACGGGCAAAAGTTGACTCTACCATGTTATATTTTCATTTATGAGATGTTTTACAACTATTGCCTTAGAGGCAAGACTTAGCTCAAGGACTTTCAAACTACAAATTATGTCCCACGGGCAAGAGTTAACGCTACCACGTTATGTCTTTATTTATGAGATGTTCTACAACTCTTGCCTTAGAGGCAAGACTTAGTTCAAGGACTTTCAAATAATAAATTATGCCCCACGGGCAAGAGTTGACACTACCACGTTATGTCTTCATTTATGGGATGTTCTACAACTCTTCCTTAGAGGCAAGACTTTGCTCAAGGACTTTCAAATAATAAATTATGCCCCACGGGTAAGAGTTGACACTACCACATTATGTCTTTATTTATAAGATATTCTACAACTCTCGCATTAGAGACACGACTTATCTCAAGAATTTTTAAAGAACTTCGTAACAACAATTCATGCCCTTAAATTTACTTTGATGTCAAAAAAACAAAATTCCATTGTGGATTATCCAATTTTTTATTTATTAGAAAAATATAATAGAAGTTGAGAAAACAGAAAAAAGCGATCAAACAAAATAAATAAATAAAAAAAAGATTGAGAAAAAAAAGGAAAGAAAAAATATAAAGATCAAGAAAAAAGCGAAGAATTTAAAAAATTGAGAAAAATAAAAATGAGAGGAAAAATAAAAATAATGTTTGAAAAAAATGAGGGAAAAAAAGAGAACTGGAAAAAGAAAAAAACGATCAAACAAAATAGAGAAATAAAAAAAAGGAGTGAGAAAAAAAGGAAAGAAAAAATAAAGATTAAGAAAAGAGCGAAGAATTAAAAAAATTGAAAAAATAAAAAATGAGAGGAAAGAACAAAATTAAAGTTTGAGAAAAATGAGGGGAAAAAAGAGAACTGATAAAAATAAAAAATAAAAGAAAAATAAAGGTTAAAGACAAATGAATTAAAAAAAAAAATAGATAATGCTTGAGAAAAAAAAACAGAAAAAAATAAAGTTTGAGACAAATGAATTAAAACAAGAAAATAAAATTAAAGGAAAAAAATAAAAAGTGCAAAATAATAAAATTAAAGAAAAAAATAAAAAATAGAATAATAAATTAAAGAAAAAAATAAAAAGTGAAAATAATAAAAAATAAAATTTGAGAGACAAATAAGTAAGAAAAGTTTTAAAAATATATTTGAGGTGTAGAGGGGTAAAATGATACTTGTACACTATTTAAAAGGTAAAGAAGATTATTTTTAAAGACATTTCTTATTAGTGTTAAATATCTAAAGCCACTCATATTTGAGTTTATAGCATGCAATTTTCTGTATTATAAATAGATTATAAATATAAATATGACAATTTCTTGCACGTTAATGTTTGAAGTAACGCGGCATAGCGATCAATATTGACTATAGTTGTGTGTAAGGTAAAAATTTATTCGCATTAAGTATTTATCCGAGTTAGAGTGCATATAGTATTGCTGTACGGATCAACTTTTTTTTCTTTTTTAAATTACATTGAGTCAAATGATTTAATGTTAATCTAACAATTAAAAATAAAGTGGAGATGTATTAATTTGAAGTATATTATAGATTTTATTTGAGGTTATTCTGAGGTTATAACATAACTTAAAAAATTATGAGGTTATAACATAACTAAAAAATTAAAATGGAAATATATTAGGGTAGATAATATTCTATAATATGCTTCTAGCTAGCTGGAGCTTCACTACTTTTTAGCAAAGTTCGATTTTAATTCTTCTATTGCAATGATATTCTAATATATATAGCTCATTGACCTTTGATTTTCAACGTAATGTCTAAATCAATGTTTTTGGAAAAAGACATTCATGCCATTACAAAATAAAACATTTAATTCATCATCTTCCTAATGTGACAAAACCTAGGAATAAGTAAGGTGTCATAATTAGAGGTGGAATTAAAATGTTTGGTTTTTAATTTTTTTATTTATTTATACGGCTGAAGTCTTTAGGAAATAATTTTTGTACTTCTTTGAAGTAGTGATAATTTTTATATACGCTATATTTTCTTCAAACTTCATTTGTGATCAGAATGTCATTTGATACGTTATTATTATTTATTTATTAAAATAATCTTTTTTATAAAATATAAAATTTAAGCTAAAACTATTTAGTTCTATCAAATAAGTACTTAATTATCTCACCGGGTATGTACTGTACGGATTCGATTCACCTAACACACAAGACACATGTAGGTTGCCATTAGAACAAGTCAAACTATATCATTTTAGGTCGTTAATTTTTGATGTTTTTTTAGCAATGAACTTTACAACTTGGATTGTTAAAGATAAAACATATTGGACTTTTGGTAGTGAAAAAATTATTTGTTCATTGTCTTTTTCTTTTTTCTTTTAGGGAAAGCTACAAATTTGACCTTCAAAGGAAAATTCGATGCTCTAAAACTTTCGTTACATATGGAGTTTGAGAAAGAATCGAACGACAAATATGACCTTGTACTATCCGGAATTCAGCAACAAATATGACAACTTAGATTGTTGGAGACAGAACATATTAGACTTTTGGTAGTGAATACACTAACAAAAGCCCCTATTGAGAATTTGAATATTTCAAAGAGATCTTTGTAAAGGCAGCATAACGAAGAATTTATTTCATTTTATTGAAACAATACTACATGGATAAAGAATCAAATGAATGTAAATTAAATAAACTTTGCAAGATTAATGCATAGGCTTTTGAAAGATTAATTTATAGCTCCACACACAGTTCTTATGATTCCATTTGAACCAGTTAAGGGACTGATATCTCCCATTTTAATCATGGCAGCAGCGAAATCAGAGGCAAATGCTCGAGGGCTGTTGCTATATTCTAAAACGATATCATCGGTAGATCCACCACTCAAAAGGACTTGATCAGATTGAAGAAGACCTTTTCTTTGCCTCAAGTTCTTGAAATAGTTGTTATCCAATTGATTGGGTGTGACCAAATCAAGTGGAGCTAGGTTTCCATTTTGATCTTCTTGAGGACACCGACGTCTTCTAGTGCTAGCAAATCCAGCATCAATGTCTGTTCCATTGCTGTAAATCCTATCACGGAAGAGGAAACATTGTGCTTGACCTATTGAATGTGATCCTAAAAAAAAAAAATATTAAAAACGTTGGAAATTCTTATCTATATAAGTATATCCTTGATAAAATGCTATATGTTCAATAATTTGATCAATTTTTACCTGATAAAGCAACCATGTCCCTTGTGCTAAGACCTTTTTTGGCAAAGCCAGAAATAAGCCTAGTAAGAGGATCAAAAGGACCAGGGAGATCCGTTTCTGCAAGAGTATGACTTGCAGTGATAGAATCTCTTCTTCCAAGTTTCACTATCCATGATGGACCTCCAACCTGATAATTGCTAACATAACGTTGGTTAGTATTCGACAACACCTTCATTGTAGCATATTAAAAGTTTTTCTTTTGAAGAAAATGAAACTATAAATACTTACGAGAGTCGACGCATCCCTGGCAGCAACTGCAAGTATGTCAGCACATGATACAATTCCTGGACATGTTTTTTCAAGCTCTCTTTTAGCATCTTCTATAATACCATATCCTCTAACTGATCCAAGATTTGGCAATGCCGTTTTCTCACTGACAATAGTGGGTGTCTCATCAAGTAAGATAGAAGCATCACAACCCTAAAGTTAAAGTCATAAATTGGTTAGAATATGGAAACAAATGAAATTAATACTTTCAAACTTGAACTCTTGAAGTACATAGAGCTTGAAACACAAAGTGCACATGTATCTAGCCAACCTGAACAAAGCAATCATGGAAATGAAGGCGAATGAGGGATGCAGCCATCCGACGTTCAGCAGAAACTGCTTGTCTAACACTTTTACGAATCGTGTTGAGTGCATTAGGGCAAGTACGGTCATAGAATGTGGAAGAAAGTTGTGCATGACACTGCATGCTACAGAGTAGAACAAGAGAAAATATAGCAGCAACAGCCGCAAAAGAGTTGTTTGAAATACTCATTTTGAAAGTACAAAGTATATGATGATCTTTGATATGAAGAATAAAAGATGCTTATTAGCTTTGTGATGTGTTGAGACAATGTGGCACTGCAAATATTTATAGGCAAATAAACACGTTAGTTTAAAGCTCTTTGGTCACTATTGGCTGCCTATTGCATGCATATCCGCGTTATTGCTAGCTAGCTTTTGTCTTGCTATTGTTTGACTTGTTCTAATAGCTACCCAAGGTAATTATGAGTTCCATAAAATTCAGTAATTTTATTAAACTTCGTATAGATGTTATAAATTATATCTCCGTTCATCTTTATTTATCCACTTTTATAAGCAAATAAACACGTTATTATAAAGTTCTTTTTCCACTATTGGCTGCCTATTGCCATGCATCTGTGTTATTGCTAGCTTTTGTCTTTGCTATTGTTAGACTTGTTCTCTAGCTATCTATATTTGGGAGCGGGCAGATCAAGATTGAATCGAGCGCGTTCACCTAACTTTCTTAACAAATAATTATACTATATATATAAAGTAATCTTTTTATTTATTTTTTATGTATAAATATAAATTTAAATTTCTCTAGACATAAAATTAAGTAGAGTTTGACTTAGTGGTTTAGGAGTTTAAAATTCACGTTTTGGGTTTAAGTTTAAACCTCAAAACACTAAATCATAATATTTCAAACCCTCTTAATGAAAATCCTGAATCCGCAATATAGCCACAGTAATACTCCCTCCGTCCATCAATGGTTTCCATTATTAGCTTGGTACATAGGTTAATAAATAGTAAATGATAGAGGTAATTTTACTACATTATCTTTGAAATATAATAAATGTAATGCTTTGAAAAATGCATTGAGTGATGAATCATATTTAATGCTAAGTGTAAAATGAGTATAAATGAGCAAATTATTTATTGATTTTTCAAACGGAACAAGTATTGTTGGACATCTATTTTTAGTATAATGGACAAGTAAGGATGGACGGGGGAATGATACCGGATTAGACAAAAATGGCTAAACTAATAAGGCTCCGTTTGGCCATGTGAATGATGATTTGAAATCATGATATAAAATCGTGATTTGAAATTATGATATAAAGTTGAAGTTTTGTTTGGACATGCAATCTGGAACTTTTATATCGTATATTTTCTAATAAATATAAAAGCCCCATAAGTTGTGAAAACTATCAAAATTGTCTCAATTTTTTGTTCAAACTTAAATAAGCAAAAGTTTATAACAAAAGCATAATCAATTATCATAAAGCTATTTTTTAAAAAAAATACAAAATTTATTGATCAAACTTAATTCAATAAAAAAAGTAAAAAAATTAAACATGAGTTGTAGCGTACTACTATTTAATACGATCCTCCCACATAGTACATACAATCTCCTCATGACGTTGAGCTTGTATTTCTCGATCAAATGACCGAGAAGACGAACCAATATTATTATCTTTTCATTTGTTGGTAAAAAAAATGAATTTGGTGAATAATAAATTGTAAAATAGGAGTTGATTTGAAGTAATATTAAATTTTATGTTGGTGAAAGTAATAGTTTTATGAAATATAAATGAGTTAAAGAGTAAAGATATGAGTTATAAATTTTATGTGTATATGAAATAGATAATTGGTAGATATAAAAGACGGATGAACGAGTTTATTTTTTATGAGATACAAACTTAGCTTGTAGGTCAATTTTGTATTTGAAAAAAATTAAATTATTATGATATAAAATTCCAAATCAATTTTTTTTTTTCGGGGCATATTAAAAAGTTTATTAGAAGTTGTTCCAGCATTTTATCACGTGGTAGGAATCTTCATGATGTGTAGGGTATGTCATTCTCCAATAACATACCTAGATTTGGGGATTACGTTGAAAGTTAAGAGGTCAACATGTTACATCATTATAATAATACAATTATTAGAAGCTAACTTTGATAAAAAGAACTAGTGAAGGTCAAGAAAATGACGCCAAAGTGTAATTAAGAAGATGATGGAGCAATTACAAAGTAGTACTTATTATTCTAAACACCGTCATAATTATTCCAAATAAATCTAATCTACTTCAAAGTCATATTAATTATAATGAGGACAAATTAAGATTACGATAAATGAAACAGTAATTTTATCATATTATATTTATTAATTATAAGTCATCTAAATATTAAAAAATAGGTATAGTATTTAATTGTCAAAGACAAAATGCTATAGCAGGAGTAGGACTATAAATAATTATAAAAAAAGGAAGAAGAAAATCTTTGTAAGTCAAAAAAACACTTTTATTTAATACTCAGATTTGATGTGAAATTTACATACTCCTGTCGTTTCAAAATAGTTCGCTTTTATTTATTTGATACTTTTCTTAAAAAATATTTATTAGGATTTATTTTAGCTTTATTAATTATACTTTCAAAATATAAATTTGAGTATATACACTTTGTTTAGTCATTTAATAATGAGGAAAGTATTGAAAAAATATAATAAAATACTCTTGATTTCATTAAAAAAATAATTAAATTAAAATAAATATTTATAGAAGAGGGTCAATTAAAACGAAACACATCTATCGTTAAATAACTGTTAGCCTAGAAGTTGTCGCATTTCTCAAGAGTGTCACATGATATACTCCTTAATTTAGAAATAGAATTAATGTGAGCTATAAATTTCATCGCTAAATTGTTCATATATGGCTAATTAACAGAATTTTGTGATAGCTCGATCGTCAGTCGTCACTAATTCATTATAATATTAAATAATATTGGCATTGAATTTTCTGTTTAGCTACAAAATTTACTAGTCATTAAGTCATTAATTCTTGTTTTTTTTTAAGTAGTATGTACTTGCATGTGTTATGAACCAATTGTCTCATATTGAAAAAATAAAGAAATGCTAAGGGGATTATAAGTCAAATGAGTTTTCTCACCTATTAGACTAGTCTTTTGGGTTGCGCTATCCCGTTTGGTTTATAACGAGATCACCAATGTTATAGACCAAACGGGAGAGCCCATCCCAAAAGACTAGTCTAATAGGTGGGAGAATTCATTTGACTTATAATCTCCGTAGCATTTCTTTATTTTTTCAATGTGGGACAATTGGTTCATAACAATCGCCTCCGCTTGAGGACCAACGTCCTAGTTGGTCACGGCTGACACCCCTCTTAGGTCCAGGCCACCACTCCTGTCACACAGGCCACCACTCCGAGTCGTGGCCTCACGCGTGAATCGATCCTCGTTGGTCACGGCTATGCCCAGTTGGTCACGGCTGGCACCCCTCTTGGGTCCAGGCCACCATTACTAGCACACAGACCACCACTACGGGTCACGGCCCAACGCGTGGCTCCTCACACGTGGATCAATCCTCGTTGGTCACGGTTACGCCCAATTGGTCACGGCTGGCACCCCTCTTGGGTCCAGGCCACCACTCCTAGAGCGCAGGCTACCACTCCTCACGGCCCAACGCGTGAGACTCTCAATGAAAGCACCAATGTTATAAACCAAACGGAAGAGCCCAACCCAAAAGACTAGTCTAATAGGTGGGAGAATCCATTTGACTTATAATCCCCTTAGCATTTCTTTATTTTTTCAATGTGGGACAATTGGTTCATAACATCATGCATATTCTTTTCCAATTTCAACTTTCAGATACTTTTTTTTGGTCAAATTTCAATTAAATTGTTTCTAAATGCTATTTTTCATGAGGAAATCCAAGATATTTCTTCTCAATCAAGGACTTAGATTGATTCCTTGATTGAGGAATATAGTCGTTTGATATGTCCATATATGACTATGGATCACGTCCATATCAGATATGTCCGTGATCTTTCCTTCCTTTTAATCTGAATGTCTTATGTGATGATTGCGTCCTTTCTTCTTTTGTTTAGATCTCAATTGATTTTTGATTGATCTTGTTCTGCCGTGATTCCTGTTTTGCCATAATTCTGGGATAATGATTCTTCTTTCCTTTCCTTCAGCATATTTAATTTATCTGTCATGTTTGTTAGAATGTCATAATCTTTTTGTGATTGATTGTCCTTCCTTTTCTAGAGCCCGCTTCCTTCATCAGTGGTCTTTAATATCCTGCAAGGATTCACTTGTTAGTAATTCGTCATTATTTAAATATAAACCTTGGAGGCTAACAATGAACACCTGATACCTATGTGTTTTACATGTTTTCTGTTTTCAAGTAACGAGTCAATCAGATCATGATTTTATTTTTATATTCAGAACATCATGTTCATGCTGAGCATTTACACATACAGTACCATGTCATGCTAAACAACTACTAATATCAAAGTCTTTCAGTTGGGAGTAACACTTTGCACCGCGTGAACATAGGAATGATGACTCCCCCGTCAATAGAGGCATGAGTGGTTAGTAGCAGTCCCTAAGTTCTAAACCTACGACGCCACCGTAGATTATGAGGGGTCCCCCGCCAGTAGGGCATGACACCCTCATTCTTCGAAATATCAACCTTATAGATCCACATCGTCATTTATGTGTTGGTACCCCTGGTAAGGTACCAATACCCTTCCAACTAGGGTTACAAATTGACCTCGATAGCTGAGATTGGGGCATGTCGGTTGTAGCTAGCTCCCATATTCTTACTTCAGTATTTAGAGTATGTCAGTTCAGATTTGCATGACCAAGTGTACAGATTTCAGATGTTCAGTTATACAAATTTCAATTGTTCAGATTTTAGGTCAGTACATGTTTATGCTTGGTCTTATATTCTCAGTTTTACATGTTCATATTTTCATGCTCAGTATCTATACATGACCTTCAGTTCAGTTTTACAACACGTTCAGCCTACATAAGATTTACATACAGTATTCATGTTTCACCGCTTTCCATCTTCAGTTCTACTTTACAAAAGTAAAGATTTTAATAAACTAAGTGTAGTGATTCACCAGCTTATCAAATAATGTTTGTTACTCATGTTTTAAGATACTTCTGCTTTCAATTTATTTCAGTCTCTTGGTGAGTCTACTTGCACTTAGCATGCATGTTTTAAGGTTATATATGAAGTCAGTTTTACTTATTGCATTCACCCCCACTTACTCAGTACAATCCAAAGTACTGATCCACATATATGTCTATGTGCTATATTATCTCATAATATAGGTACCAGTTGTAGCCTACACGATATAATTAGACAGTTTGCAGCTTCCAGTCAGCAGGTGATGAATTCTCTTGTTTCGAGGACTCCAGTCAGCAGTAGTTCATGTACTTTTCTTTGATTATTTATATGTATTGAGTTGTGGTAGTTGGAGGCATTTCCCAGCTATTTATAGTCAGTATAGTAGAGATTTCATAGATAGTCAGTCGGAGTTATGAAATGTAATCCATGCTCTTTTTTCAGATTTTATCAGATCGTAAACTTTATCAGTTATATACTTATTCAGATTTTCTTATGATCATGTTTCCGCTCATTAAAAAAGATTATTTTTATACAACTTAATTCAGTTGCTCAAGCAGTATGCCAGTTCATGGATTAGTTTGGGATCGCTTTTGGTTCCAAGCACTGTGTTACGATTAGGGGGTAGTTTTGGGTCGTGAAAATTATGAATTGTGTCGACTTTCAATTTACTAATATTATATCAAACATTATTAAATTCACTCGTGACATGGAGGTGTTGAATGGATGTTCGTCATGAGTGGCGTCGATTGTCAATTTGCCCACATTATATCAAATATTATTAAATTAACTTGTGAGAAGGAATTGTTGAATGAATGTACGTTATGAATTGTGCTAACTCTCAATTTATCAACATTATATCAAACATTATTAAATTTACTCGTGTAATGGGATTGTAGAATGAATGTACTTATGAATTGCGTTGAGTCTCAATTTGTGAACATTATTTCAAACATTATTAAAATCACTTGTGACATGGGATCGTTCAATGAATGTACGTCATGAATTGCGATGATTCTCAATTTATCAACATCATATCAAACTTTGTTAAATTCACTCATGACATGGGATTGTTGAATGAATGTACGTTATGAATTGCGTTGACTCTCAATTTATGAACATTATATCAAAACATTATTAAAATTACTCATGACATGGGATTGTTGAATGAATGTACGCCATGAATTGCGACGATTCTCAATTTTTGAACATTACATCAAACTTTATTAAATTCACTTGCAACTTGGGGTTATTCAATGAATGTACGTAATGAATTGCGACGATTCTCAATTTGTGAACATTATATCAAACTTTATTAAATTCACTCATGACATGGGGTTGTTCAATGAATGTACGTTATGAATTGCGATGATTCTCAATTTGTGAACATTACATCAAACTTTATTAAATTCACTTGCGACATGGGGTTGTTCAGTGAATGTACGTCATGAATTGCGGTGATTCTAAATTTGTGAACAGTATATATATCAAACTTTATTAAATTCACTCGCGACATGGGATTGTTGAATGAATGTACATCATGAATTGCTATGATTCTCAATTTGTGAACATTATATCAAACTTTATTAAATTCACTCGTGACATGGGATTGTTGAATTAATGTACGTCATGAATTGCGACGATTCTCAATTTGTGAACATTAAATTAAACTTTATTAAATTCACTCGCGACATGGGGTTGTTCAATGAATGTACATCATGAATTGCTACAATTCTCAATTTTGTGAACATTACATTAAACTTTATTAAAATTAACTCGCGACATGGGATTGTTGAATGAATATACGTCATGAATTGCGGCGATTCTCAATTTGTAAACATTATATCAAACTTTATTAAATTCACTCGTGACATGAGGTTGTTCAATGAATGTACGTCATGAATTGTGACAATTCTCTTACAGATTGGCATACTTACACAAGATTCTATTGTCAAGCCTGAGTATCCTAAACAAGTTTATTTACCTACTGGAGATCTAACTACTGTATCTCATATTGGATCTTCTCTCATTTCACCTAGAAGTCTTATTACAAATGTGTTTCATGTTCCTGAATTTAAATATAATCTTCTGTCTATAAGCAAAGTGACTAAAGAGTTAGGGTGCTCAGTCATATTTTTCCCTCACTTTTGTGTTTTCCAGAAACTCTACACTGGGAAAGTGAGGGAGATTGGTAAAGAAGATGGCGGATTATACCTGCTACTCAATAAACTGACTAAGAATGAGTTACTGAATGTGTCTTGTAAAGCTATAGGAATTTCTGATAAGCATAAAACTATGAAAGATGCAGATATAAGTCTATGGCATAAAAGGATTGGTCATATGTCTTCTAAAGTCTTAGATAGATTGTTATCTACAAGTAGTTCTGCAAGTACCAAAATAGTTTATGAATGTACTATATGTCCTTGTGCTAAATAAACAAGAATGCCCTTTCCTTTAAGTAGTATCAAAACTAGTGCTGGCTTTGAATTACTGCATCTTGATGTATGGGGACCCTATAAAACTCCTACGTTTGATGGTAATAAATACTTTCTCACTATCTTTGATGATTTTACTAGAATGACATGGTTGTTCTTATTGAAATTTAAATCAGATGTGTGTGTATCTCTTCAATACTTTGTGAAATATGTTATGACTCAGTTTGGCAAATCAGTAAAAACTCTGAGATCAGACAATGGTACAGAATTTGTAAATTCTGTATGTGATAAGTTCTTTAAAGAATTAGGAATAATTCATCAAAGATCATGTCCATATACCCCTCAACAAAATGGTATAGTTGAGAGAAAACATAGACATGTTTTAGAGGTAACTAGAGCCTTGATGAGGTCATATACCTCCATATTTTTGGGGTCATTGTGTGTTAGGTGCAGTATATTTGATTAATAGGATGCCTAGCAAAGTCATTAATGATCAATCTCCCTATGAGAGATTATTTAGTAGACCTCCTCTTATCCTACATTTAAGAGTGCTAGGATGTCTGTGTTTTACAAAAAATATAATAGAATCTGATAAGCTAGCTCCTAGATTAAAGATATCTATTCATATGGGATATTCAGAAATTCATAAAGGCTACATACTGTATGATCTGTTAAGTAAGTCCCTTTTTGTCGGTAGAGATGTTCTTTTTAAAGAAGCTGTGTTTCCTTTCTCTCAAGCTCAGACTCAACTGTCTGAAGCTCCCTTTGTAGATATATTTACCAATTCAGATTTTCTACTTGACATAGCAAACTGGTCTCCAAGTTATCCAACTATTAATGAGCCTACATATCATATATCACCATCTGATAATGCAACATCACCTCAAATGCAAACGGAGAGTGCAGAACAGGCTATTTCGACTCCTGCTATACAAGTTCTTAATCCTGTTGTGATGCCTACTAGAAGATCTGTAAGAGAATCTCATCTGCCAGGATGGTGGAAGGATTTTGTGTCTCGTAACATCAACAAAGATATTAAATATCCTATTTCTGGCTACATGTCATATGCTCATCTCTCTAATCACTATCAAAACTTTATTGCTGCTACATCTATTCTAGTTGAACCAACAACATATTTAGAAGCCATCAAAGATCCTAGGTGGATAGAGGCAATGCAAGCCGAAATACAAGCGTTGGAAAGCAACAAAACCTGGGAATTATCAGAATTACCGACAGGAAAAACTACTATTAGATGTAGATAGATTTACAAAATTAAGTACAAATCTACAGGTGAAGTGGAAAGGTTCAAGTCAAGGTTAGTAGGCAATAGTTATAGTCAAAGGGAAGGGATAGACTATAAGGAAACATTTTCACCGGTGGTCAAAATGGTCACTGTAAGGACCATTTTAGCTCTTGTTGTTTCTAGATGTTGGCATATCCATCCAATGGATGTGTACAATTCCTTTTTACAAGGTGACCTCCATGATGAGATATACATGTCCCTTCCTCAAGGATTTTTTTGTCAGGGGAAGAAGAAAGTATGTAGACTAAAAAAATTCTTATATGGCCTAAAACAGACTCCAAGGCAATGGAATCACAAGTTAACTGAAGCTCTATTAAAGCTACAATTCAAGCAAAGTCAGCGTGATTACTCTTTATTCACGAAGAAGACAAAGGAAGGAACTACTATGGTATTAGTCTATGTTGATGATATGCTAGTCACAGGTAGTAGTTTGAAGCTTGTAGAAGAAACAAAGAAGTCTTTACAACAAACATTCAAGATGAAAGACTTGGGAGAATTGAAATACTTCTTAGGCATTGAATTTGCAAGGTCCAAAGCTGGGATTACAATGCATCAAAGGAAATATGCGTTTGAGCTTATTTCTGAAGTTGATTTATCTGCATCTAAACCAGCTGGTACACCTATAGATATGAATGTCAAGTTAACTTCTAAACAATATGATGATCAACTAAGAGAAAATATTGAAGATCCTCTTGTAGACCAAAGTGCTTATCAGAAACTCATTGGAAAATTGTTGTATTTAAATATGATAAGACCTGATATCTCATTTAGTGTACAGACCTTGAGTTAATTCCTTCAACAACCTAAAAAGTCTCACATGGATGCCACCTTAAGGATAGTAAGGTACATCAAGAAAAATCTAGGACAAGAAATATTATTATCAAGTAGTACAGATAACACTATCTCTGCATATTGTGATGCAGATTGGGCAGCATGCCCTCTTACTAGAAAGTCAGTAACTGGATATGCAGTAAACATGGGAAATTCCTTGATTTCATGGAAAGCTAAAAAGCAATTATTTGTGTCAAGAAGTTCTGCTGAAGCTGAGCACAGAAGCATGGCAACTACAATGACAGAACTGGTCTGGCTCGTGGGATTACTAAAGGAATTAGGTGCAGAACTCAAGCTTTTTGCTAAACTATTTAGTGACAGTAAGGCTGCTATTCAACTTGCAGCTAATCCTGTGTATCATGAGAGAACCAAACATATAGAAATAGATTGTCACTTCATCAGGGAGAAACTACAATAAGGATTGATTGAAATCATCTACTTGCCTACACAACATCAGCCTGCAGACATCTTCACTAAGGGACTTAGAAGATTGCAACATGAATTGTTCTTATCCAAGCTTGGCATCCTGAACATTTTCATCCCTTCTAGCTTGAAGGGGAGTGTTAATACATAAGAGAGATAGGGACTGTTTAGTCATTTAAGTCCACAACTAAGAAACTACTTAGTTAGTTAAGTTAGTTATTACTTGAGCCTTAATCAGGTGATTAACTCTCTAACTAATAAGGTAGTTAGTTACTGATTATTTCAGCCTATATATACACACATATACCTCATTTGTAATCATTCAATAAAAGATCAATATCGTAGATAATGACTTCATCTTCTTCCCTCTGTTTCTTCCATTTCTCTGTAAATTGAGTACGACTGCATTGCAGTTACTGTTTCATTCTTTTACTGTACAAAAACCTACAAATTAAGTCCAAAAACCATATCGTAGATGTCATTTATGTTATATGAATTTGAGCGATGAATTATAAAACTTTTCATTTTCTTTTCGATTTTGATGTGAAATTTACCTAAGTTTTGCATAGCTCATCTTTAAATGTCTGCTAGCTTAGAAGTGGCGGATCCAAGATTTAGAAGTTGTAGATGTTAGAGTGGTTCAAACTTCAAACACATATATTGACACCTAAAGCTATAAGGTTCCGCATGAAAATCACAAAGCACCCAATTATTTTTCTGATTTCATATTAATTTTTATACATTTGTTATATAATTATACCTATTTTGGTTCGGATTGAATGAGTACCGAAACACCACAATTTTCAACCTGAGTTCGCCCCTAATCCTCCTTGGCCCGCATTCCTCAAGAGTGTCACTGTCACATGATACACTAGAAACTTTATCGCTAAATTGCTCATAGCTAATTAATATAATTTTGTGATAGCTCGTCAATTGTCACTAATTCGTAACTATATTAGCAATGAATTTTCTGTTTAGCTACAAAATTCATGACTTATTAATTCTTGTTTTTTAAGTAGCATGTACCTGCATGCATATTCTTTTCCAATTTCGAACTTTCAGATATTTTTTGTTCTTTCATATTTCAACTAAATCATATCTAAACGCCATAATTCATGACTTATTATGTTTGGTAGTGTTCAATATTTACATACCTTCAAAATAAAAAATTAATGCAATAAATGAAAGTTTCAAAAAATGTCAAACCTTTGTATTTCTCCCATTCATTTTCACTTGTTCACTTTTTTAATTTTAGAATATCCAACAATAATTGGTCAGTTTATAAAATTAATGAATAATTTAGCTATTTTTATCCACTTTACCCTTAGTAGTAGTATATACGATCCATTATCTAATGCATTTTTTCAAAGTATAAATTTATTATATTTAAAGAGTAATATGATAAAATTATTCCTATCTTTTACTATTTCTTAAACCTCGTGCCAATAGAAAAGTGGACAAGTAGTAATGGGTCAACTAGTTGGAACTTGACTAATTCTTTATAAATATGGTAATTAGGGTTTCATCTTTCATGCATAATATTCTACGATATGCTATTAGTTGGAACTTGACTAATTCTTATTATCAAAGGACGATTTTAGTTCTATTATTATAATGATATATTCCTCTGACCTTGGATTTTCAACGTAGTACCCAGATTTATGTTGTCTGAAAATGACCCTCATGCCATTAAAAATAAATTATTTAATACATGAGTATCTTCCTAGCACGACAAAACCTAGGAATATGCAAGTTGTCACATTTTCGGGCGAAATCTGAAGTTTGAGTTTATAAGTTCTAAAACATGATATTTTTGAATACTAAGTTTAGATATAGGTTATTTATATATTTTTTTCGTCCATTTTTACTTGTTTTTTTTTTTTATTGGAATGTCTAATAATACTTGTTCAGTTTATAAAATCAATGAATAATTTACCTATTCTATCCATTTTACCCTTAGTATTAAATACGCTTCATTATCTAATGCTACTTTCAAAAGATTAAATTTATTATATTCAAAGGTAATATGGTAAAATTACCCATATCATTTACTGCTTCTTAATTCATGTGCCAATAGGAAAGTGGACAAGAAAAGATGGACGGAGGGTGTAATAAATCCAATATAATTTCAGAAAGTGGAATTTGGGGAAGGTTAAGTTTATGCAAACCTGACCTCCACCTTAGAGATAGATCTATTATTTCCAATAGGCCCTCGACTTATATAAATTACTTATGCATATTAATTTATTTTTTACTGTAAATATTAAGTTAGAGTTAAAGTTATTGATAGGTTAGCTGGGTAGGAGTGTTGTCTTGCATTCGAGGGTGTATAGTAGTTATTGTGGTGGAGTTGATTCCTACTCGTGATACCTATGATATGTTGTTGATTATTGTGTTTCGATTATCCCGTTATTTTTTAAATTGACTATATATTGTTCCTTTCTGGTAGACTTGCACTGTTTCCTTGTTAGTTGCGATATTTTCTTCATTGTTTTTCTCTTCTTTGTACCTGAATTTGCTATACTTGAACCGATGGTTTTTCGAAAACAACTCTCAACCTCTCCAAGAGGTAGCAGTAAGGTATGCGTACACTTTACCCTCCATAGACCATGGAATTTCATAGGTATGTTGAGCTAAGGGTCTTTCGGAAATAACCTCTTTATATCCCCAGGTATTAATAAGGTCTGCGTACACATTATCGTTCTTAAACTTCACTCGTGGGATTTCGCCAGACATATTGTTGTTGTTGAGTTATGCAGGATCAATAGATATCATTATGGCTGCCCCCCACTCCTTGTACGGATCCTTTTCACCTAATATGTACAATTATTAGAAAAGGTCAAATAATAGCAAAGACAAAAAGCAAGGAATAACGCGGATATGCATGCCATAGGCTGCCAATAGTGACCAAAGAGCTTTTCAAATAACGTGTTTATTTGCCTATAAATATTTGCAGTACCACAGTTTCTCAACACATCACCTTCACTTCTTCCATTTACCAAACATAATAAGTTCCTCTATATTCTTAGTTTCTTCATACATTGCTCACTTCCAAATAATGAGTGTTTCAAACAACTCTTTTGCAGCCATTGTTGCTATATTTTCTCTTCTCCTACTCCCTAGCATGCAATGTCATGCACAACTTTCTTCCACATTCTATGACCGTACTTGCCCTAATGCTCTCAACACGATTCGTACGAGTGTTAGACAAGCAGTTTCACGTGAACGTCGCATGGCTGCGTCTCTCATTCGTCTTCATTTCCATGATTGCTTTGTCCAGGTAGGCTAGATGGTGATTGATACGCAACTTTATGTTTCTCATAACTTTTGAGTTAAATCTTTAGTTTTGACTATATGTGTACTAATTTGTGATGTTAACTCTAGGGTTGTGATGCTTCTATCTTGCTTGATGAGACCCCTACCATTGTCAGTGAGAAGACAGCCTTGCCAAATCTTGGGTCAGTTAGAGGTTATGGTATTATAGAAGATGCAAAAAGAGAGCTTGAGAAAACATGTCCAGGAGTCGTATCATGTGCAGACATACTTGCAGTTGCTGCTAGAGATGCATCTACTCTCGTAAGTATCCATAGTCTGAATTTCATTTCTTGAAAAGATTTTCTTTATGATGATATAAAGGTGTTGTCAAACACTAACCAACATTATGTTAATATCAATCAGGTTGGAGGTCCATCATGGACAGTGAAACTTGGAAGAAGAGATTCTACCACTGCAAGTCATACTCTTGCAGAAACTGATCTCCCCGGTCCTTTTGATCCTCTTACTAGGCTTATTTCTGGTTTTGCCAACAAAGGCCTTAGCACAAGGGATATGGTTGCTTTATCAGGTAAATTCTGATCAAATTATTGAAGATATAATTGTATCATCATAGATTTGTACTGACGAGAAGTTACAACTTTTTAATCTTCTGATTCTAGGAGCACATTCAATAGGTCAGGCACAATGCTTTCTTTTCCGTGATAGGATTTATAGCAATGAATCAGACATTGATGCTGGATTTGCTAGCACTAGAAGACGTCAATGTCCTCAAGAAGATCAAAATGGAAACCTAGCTCCACTTGATCTGGTCACACCCAATCAATTGGATAACAACTATTTCAAGAACTTGAGGCAAAGAAAAGGTCTTCTTCAATCGGATCAAGTGCTTTTGAGTGGTGGATCCACCGATGATATTGTTTTAGAATATAGCAATAGCCCTCGAGCATTTGCCTCTGATTTCGCTGCTGCCATGATTAGAATGGGAGATATCAGTCCCTTAACCGGTTCAAATGGAATCATAAGAATGGTTTGTGGAGCTATAAATTAATTTTATTTTTTCAAAGTCTGTTACTTGTATGATTTCTAAAAAGTCTATTTGTATTCATTTTATTCTTTATCTATGTATTGTTTCAAGGATGAAATAAAATCTTTGTTGTGCTTTAAGGAAGAATATATTATACACACATTAAAATGAGTACCATCTATTTCAGAATAAACTTTATTGAGATGGAAAACGAAATGTTCCCCTAAAGTAAAATTTTAATCATTTAATGTTGTTGACAATTGACTTCGAAATTTCATTATTTAATCCTACAACTAGATACGTCATCAAATCATTGGGATGAAAGGCACAATGCTGCTTTCCCAAAATATATAGAGAGAATATAAAAGGGAAAGGTCAAAGACAAAATGATGTATGACTATATAAATAATTATGAAAAAAAACAAGAAAGAAATCTTTGTAAAGGAACTTATTACTACTTATTCCTGCAATTGATCACGTGGTAGGAATCTTCATGATGTATAGGGTATGTCATTCTCCAATAACCTATCTAGATTTGGGCATTATGTTGAAAGTTAAAAGCTCAACATGTTACATCATTATAATAATAAAAAAAATTATTAGAATCAAACTTTGATAAAAAGAACTAGTGAAGGTCAAGAAAATGACGCCAAAGTGTAAAAAGATGGTGGCACAATTACAAATTATTATTATAAACATCATCATAATTATTCCAAATACATCTAATCTACTTCAAAGTCATATTAATTACACTGAGGAAAAATTAATATTATCATAAATAAAAAAATAATTTCATCATAATTATCTTATTAATTATAAATTATCTAAATATTGAAGAATAAATGTAATATTTAATAATATAAATAAAATAAACATAAAATAATAAATTACATTTTAATTTTTCAAACTGAGACAAATAAATTTATATAATTATTTTGAATATACTAAACAAATATATATAAAATAATAAATTACTTTTTGATTTTTAAAGCGATTGCTAGCTGTGTTTTAAACATGCTTTGACTTTCTCAAAATATAGAAAGGCATTGTCAAAGACAAAATGATTAGTACGAGTAGGACTACAAATAATTACAATTATAAAAAAGAAAAAGAAAATCTTTGATAGGGTACCTTATTAGAAAATTCAGAAGAAAACACTTTTAATTTAATACTCCTAATAGAATATAACGCGAATGAAATTGAAATATTAGATGTTGTTCTTTCTGTTTAAAATTTCCAAATCAAGTCCGAAAACCATATCGTAGATGCCATTTATGTTATATGAATTTGAGCGATGACTTATAAAACTTTTTATTTTCTTTTCCATTTTGGTGTGAAATTTACTTAAGTTTTGCATAGCTCATCTTTAAATGACTGCTAGCCTAGATATTGTCGGTCCTACATGTGGCGGATTCAAGATTTAGAGTTCATAGATCTTTGGGGTGGTTCAACCACTTATATTGACACCTAAAGGTATAAGGTTTCGCATGAAAAACACAAAGCACCCAGCTATTTTTTTGGTTTCATATTAATTTTTACACATTTGTTATACAATTATATCTATTTTGTGTCGGATTTAACGAGTACCGAAACACCACAATTTTCAACCTAGGTCCGCCCCTGGTCCTGCTTGACCTTGTAACGACCCTCCCGATCGTTTGTAAAATTTTCTCGTCTTCTCTATTTTAGCGCTATCCGTTGTTTGTATATGTGGATTATGACTCACGGAATTAGTACATTATTGAGGTGTTCGGAAGTAATTTAAGTAATTAACGGGGTTATTGAGTTGAGAAAGTTAAACTCGATAATGATCAACCTTTAATCAAGACGACCTCGAATTAATGTCATAATATTTTCAGCAGGTCCGAAATGTACTTTTTAGTCAATATACATATTTGATTTATGTCTATGAAGTTTTGAAATAAATTTTGAGAATTTATTAAAATTTTTGGGGATTTTAGATAATTAGTTTAATTAGTAGTTTAGTGAGTCAAAACCATAATCTTTATACTATCAAATATTACGTGACTTTCAGTTAATAGGGTTTAATCCTTTTAGACCATAAACAAAACTGGAAAAAAGGGGCAAATACTGATGCGGCGCCGAGAGACGAAGAACGAACTCTAGATTTGAAATATTCGGAAGCTTTACGGAAGGGCAAGACCCTTACAAGGTAGCTTGTATTTGAGTTCTTAGGTTGATGTAGGTTGCGATTTAATTAGAGTTTAGAATCGATTTAATTGTGTGTATGCTCCTAAATTGGATACTTGTTGATTGGTATTCGTGTTAAATTAACATAGAAACACACCACAGATTCACATAAATCAAGAACACCTATAAAGTAAGGAATATGCAAGTAGAAAGATGCGTACCTTTATCTGCCATTATATCACGTAACCAGAGACGGTTTGTCCGATATTACAACATGTAACTGAAGATGAACAAGGCTGAGTCTTCCTCTCCTTTGCTTATGGCGACTAACAGCATATGAGAATACGTCTTATGTTAAAGCCAGGAGAGGGGACCTAGCCTTATATTTATAGGCTTAAAAGCCTTAACCTAGTCACCCCTTATTATAGGCTCATAGGTCTACTATAGGCCTACACTATTGCCAGTCCACACCAATAATACGAAATAGATACAGGTGTAATGCCTCGAATCTAGTACCCGAAATGCTACACGATGCTCATGACCCCGAAGGACCATAAGCTAACCCATGACTGATATTTGTACCTGAGCACTGAATAATATACTGAAAATATGCAGAATATAAGCTGTAAGGCCGTAAGGTTCATAACTGAACTAATACTGAATATAAAACAATGTCTGTAGTGGGGTATAACAATACCTAAAACTGAAATAAACTATCTGAAAATATGTTGTAGTCTAAAAGCCTCTAAACTGTTTGAAACTTGTGTAGTTGATAGGACATGTCCCCAACTAACTCCGAACTATTGAAATAATAAAGTATTAAAAATAATCATGTTATCCTCGAATGATGAGGACTCACTGTTAGTCTGGCTGTTGAACGTCTGATCTACTAAGGATGCTCGGGAGCTCGTGCTTCTAAACATATGGTATAAAACACATAGCGCAAATGCATCAGTACATGGAATGTACTGGTATGCAAGTGAGGTAAGCTGAATGAAATGGTTCATATGTATAAACAATAATAATTGGCTACTAACATGAACGTGAGAATATATACATGAATACGTAACTGAAACTGAGATCGTGATAAGGCTGAATACTAGGTTCTGACTATTGAGTCTACTGATAACATGGATTTACTGATATCTGAGTTTACTAACACTAGGTACTGAATAACTGAGTCTACTGATATTGATATCTGAGTCAATAATAAGTGAGAAACTGATATTGTATTACTGAATACTGAGGGACTCATAACATATTATTGATAAATAAATGACAGTTTCTGACAGTTCTGGTTATGAAGAACTGGTCTAATTGACTGTATCTGACAGTCCTGAAGCTGAATACTGATAACATGAGTTCTGATAACTGATATAACTGATAACATGAGTGACTATATCTGACAGTTCTGAATCTGATAGAACTAGCTGAGTTCCGTACTGTATATGAATTGACTGTATCTGACAGTCTAAGTTCTGAAGAACTATCTGAGTTCTTTTACTAGGACTAAGACTGAAACTGAAATTAAGACTGTAGGGGGTAATCACCTAACTAACATGCCCCAGAACTGAACTGATGAGGTTCAACTTGTAACCCTAACTGGAAGGGTGTCAATACCGTGCTACGAGTAAAGATAAGCTGTGAGTATATCCTCTCTGACAGGGAGCTCTTCCCTCATCCCCTCCTGGTAGGCAACCCAAATGAGATGTATTAGTAGCCCTACGCATAGGGGTACATCTCAACCTACACTGGCTACGTAATTCTGGAATGCAAGGATTGATTCTAAGGATCACACCGTCCACTGAATAACAGGTGAGTCCCCATCCTTGGGTTCACTCGATGCTGAATCCTACTCCCAACTGAATAGAAACTGAGCTGATTAACTGAATTGAACTGATTAAATAAACTGAACTGATTAATGGTATTGTTTAGTGGAGCTAAACTGAGTTCACTGAGTTTTGTTGACTGACGAAATACTATTGAGATCTGAGGACTGACTGAGAGTACTGAAGTTACTGAGATTACTTAGATTACTGAATACTGAGATTACTGAGAGTCTTGAGTATTTTCTGAGTCACATGACTTACTGATTTCTACGGATCATGGCTTGACTGAGGATATCGTGAAAACATGACATGGCTTTAGGCACACAGCTAAATTATCTGGTACAAGTAACCCTAAGACTCGGTAGAATGAGACTGACAAGGCTTGACACTTTTAATCACTTGACCAATATTAACAAATTCATAATTTTCATAATACTATAAGTTGGAGATTTCGTACTACACATAGTTCTCAAAATCTTATACATGGAAGGGAATACATATAACAACATGCCATGAGTCCATCAATCTAATTTCATGAACATTCCATCAACAATCATAATGCATAACAATATCATAGAAGCCATTATTTTCATAAGGGCATAGCATGCATTTGTCATCTAGGTCACACTTTAACTATAGTACATGATTTCTAGTCTCTTAGGCGTTTTATCAAACACCTTACATGCACAACTTAAGCATAGGTGTAATCATCAAATATTTTCATCATGAACAACCAAATTTACATGTTTCCAACTCATATGATATTCTAGATTCATAGAAACACATAAAGATTCCAACTTGGGAATCATTCAACATCAATCACATGAACATAATTAATCCACAACATAAACCTCATGATATATAATTTAAAAGAGGGTTCTTGAACTTCATGGATGAAAGGAATCCATGAATGAACACTACGCATACCTTAGTTCTTGATTTTATGAAGTTTGATGGAGAGAAATTCTTGAACTTGAATCTTCTATGAAAAACTCTAATGTGTTCTTGAGAGGATTTTGAGAGAAACACTATAATTTGGGTGAAATATGGCTGAATCACGTGTTATTAGCTTTATATAGGGGTGGAAAATTGACCTTTTTAACCCTGGATGTGTCTTTTAATTTTGTGAAAAAAAATTTCGATTTTCATCCTTAGCACGACGCGCCACTATCGCGCCAAGTCACTGGAACTGGACAATTGAAAATCTGCATGGTGGCGCGACGCGGAGCTATCGCGTTGTCACTTTGTTTGCGACCTGAAAGTTTGGTGCGATGCATCACTATCGCGGAGCAACACTGGACATTGACAATTGCCATTTAAGTTGGCTCCGCGACGCGCTGATGCCTCAGATGATACACTGTCTCACTAAAAAGGCTCTAACTCTTCGCCCGGGTGTCGGATTTGGGCGAATTTGGTATTGATTGAAAGCTTATTAAATTTTCCACATGATAAAAAATGAAAATCTTGAAAATAAAGTGGATTCATCTTCAAAGCAAGTCTTTAATATTTCTGGGACGATTTTAAGCTAAGTAGAAGTACGGGGTATTACAACAGGCCCATATGGCATCCGTATGAATACACGGCCTGTGTCTTGTCCACCAACTAATAACATCAGGCCATTTTACCTTTAACGTAATAAAAAGTTAATGTTAAGTCCACATAAAATAAATAATTCTAACATTCTCCCACTTGGACAACGTTCACTTTTAAACAAAAGTTTTAGAAAATTTATTTTTATGAAAATGACTCTCGGCCTGAATATACAATGTCCATAAATATTTAGTGGTGGAACGCCATTTTCAACATAGTTCAGTCAAGCAAAACATCACTATTGAACTGCAGCCGTACTTGCATCAACCAACGACACAAGACCAGTCCACAATTACTAACACTGAAGTTTCATAGACATAAACCAAATGATGTGGTAGTGTAGCAAGAAATAGCCAACATGGACTTCAAATCGAGGCTATTTCATTGTTAGTCCTTCAAACGATTTTTCATATCAACATGTACGCTTAAAATCAACATACAAACCATAGAAAAATCGTCACCGCAATTTTCTGTTACAACATGTGTGAGCAGTAAAACAATATGTGCTCCACCAAAAAATCTTGATTTTCAAGGTTCAACGAACAAATTGGGTTATGATCCACTTTTAGTTCATTTTAATTCAATTTGTTTCGTTTCAACATAAGTTATTCAATCCACCCATCTACTAACTTAGTTCATATTGACGACATTAAAATCATAGCCTAACCTGTTGAAGCTAAAATTATTAAATTCTGTCGAATTCATTATCACTATAGGTAAATGTTAATATACTAGAACAAGTCATAGCAAGACAAAACGGCAAATAGGTAGCCAATAGTAACAAAATAGCTTAATTCTTTATAATAACATGTTTGAGTTATTTCCATGATCAGTTAATCAATATTTTTGAAATTGCCTTTAAATATCATTTTTTTTTATATTTAAGATAAAAATATCATCAAATTATCTCTATTTTCTTCTAAAAATACTTAACACTTTAAAATCTTCCTCCCACCTAGTCACCCACATTCCCTCAACACATCACAATATAACTAATAAGCATTTATAATTCTTGACATCTATTAATTATATTACTTTCAAAGAAAAATTAATATTTTTAGATATTAAAAAATAATATAAATATTAGTATATAGCTAAATTGTTACTAAGTAGAAGTATGTCTAATTAAGTCACATAAATTTAGCCAAGCCAACTAAGAGTCCAATCATATATATATATATATATATATATATATATATATATATATATATATATATATAAAAGTAAAGCGCTAATGTGACACCTCTCATAAGTCAGGAAAGGCAATTATCTTTTTGCTCAAATTTTTGGTGATTTCTGCCTTTTTTTCCTCATTATTTGTGCTGAAAAAAATAAATTAATTGTCCTATTAATTAGCCACAATTTAATACAATTAAGCATTAATGATTGCCATATTTTTTCTTAAAACATACTCATTCCTTCTTTTATAGCTGTACGTTTTCCTTTCCCTTAATCTCATCATTAATGGCATTTATATTATTTTCTTAAATGACTTCTTTTTCTTTTTTCCCCCCCTTTTATTTCCTCTTATTTATTAAAAAAAATTCAAGGAATCATACTAAATATATAATTTTTAAAAAGTAAAAGGTCTTTTCTTAATTATTAATTAGCACTTTCCTCCTTCATCTTCTTTATTTGATTTACACATGAATGTGATTTCTTTCATCAAAATTTTTATCTGTCTAAAAATTTCATTTTACTATTATAAATATAGTGACAATATTATGGTAGAATTTCGAGTATCTATTTTGGTATGTTCTATAATTTTATATTTTTTTGTATTGAAGTTGTTCGTCATTCTTTATTCATATTTTATGTTTTGACAATTTATATTTTAAATTTTATTGTGTTATAACTGATTGAATGTGTTATATTTGTTTAGTTAAATTTTCTCACATACTGTTTTGTTGTTTTTGTAGATGAAATATTTGAAACTATGATTCTTTGATATTGAACATATTTGAAAAATTATTTATTACATCATTGATTTCTATAATGATCTTACTCTAGAATAATCTAATTCATCGAAAAGTTCTTTTTCTTTTGATAGAGATATGATTTTTACATTCAGTGATAGAATGGGTGATGATGACTGTGGTGATACTTTTTGGGGATAAAAAATGCATTTTTTATAGATCTGTTTAATTGAAAGCATGCATCTTAAAATGATGCACTAATTTTAATTTATTTGGCTAATGACCATGAATCATGATGGTTAGTTGGTTACGTTATATTATTTTTCTCTAAAAACCTTAAAGAGGAATTTTAAAGTGTTAATAAATGAAAATTCAATTAACTTTGAATATAGATTTTTTCAATCTCTCTCTATATAAAAATAAAACATAGAAGATTGTTGATATGGCATGTCTCTAACACTCTATTTGGATGGTGGTTTGTCATGATTTCATAATGTATGGTTCAGTATGGTATGGTATAGTATAGTATGATATGGTACAATATTAAAGCTATCCTCGGATTTTTTTTTTTTTTTGAGTATTGAACTTTTTTCATAATATTTTGGCCAAAATTTTTTTAAAGAAAATTATTTTTCTTGGATCATTAATTATTGGCATTTATTTCATTTCTTCAAACCTCTTTGTCTTCTTTCAAAAAAATAAATAAATCAGAACATTCTCAATAAGTGTCATATTAATCATATTCTTTTTCCCTTCATTCTTCATATTAATCAATTTATTTATTTAATAATATTATTATATTTATTTACTTTTCATAATTCCCAAATTTTTCATATTCATAACTTAAATTAATCAATATGAGCAATTTATATGTCATATAGCTGATAAAAAAATTATTGATAAATTCGCACCATTTTGCATTGATTTTAAAAGTAAAATTTTGGACTTCTTCTATTTTTTTAATTAATGTCAAAACATTATTATTTCATATTAGAAGTTACAAATCTTTACCTGCTTTAATTAAAATTTAAAATGCATGACTTGTCATTAAACATTTAAGTTTTAAAATGGCTATGAATCTTTTCACTTTTCTAATCCCTCTTCTGATCCTATAAATTCCTATTTATTTGCCACTATTTTTTTTATTGATAGTAAAAGTTCAATTTATTTTTTGGTAGACTTCATAAGTTCACTTACTCTTTTTTATTATATTTTTGTATTGCAGGATAATTCATAACTTGAGAGTTATATTATCACTATTTCGTGATTTTTTTAAATCTTTTTATAAATGTCTCATTCATTATTAATAGTGTTATCAAATTTAAAATTTGTAATTTAGTTTCAGCTTGAATTTTATTTGACTAATGTTTTTTCTGATACATTTTTTTTTCGAAGATATATAAGAATATCTTAAGATAAGAGAACTTCAATAATACATACATGCAAAAAATGATGTGGCCAAACTTCTTGAGTAAAACTATTTATATTGACAAAGAAAAATATAGATTGATTAACTAAGAATTTAATTCCTTTGTTTTAATTTGTATTCTGATGATTCCAAGATATATTTTTTTACTCTCATCCTCATGTTAATTAAATAGAAGAAATTATAAAGAAACAAAAATTTCACTGTCTAACAAAATACTTAAACACAAACAAAGATTTTGTAATGTAATCAAATATTTATAATTAATTATCATATGCATATAATTAAACAAAATATTTCTCTTTCTAATAATTTGCAATAATATCCATTAATATAATTTTTTAAATTCTTATTTTTAACCGCGTGAAGCGTGGCTTTTATTAGTAGTATATTTATAAAAGAGAGTTATAGATATGCCTATGTGGCACCTCTCTAAGGTCAAGATTTTAATTTATCTTTTTTCTCATTTTTTTGGCATTTTAATTTTTTTTTGGCTAAAAAATTAATAATAATTTATGAAATTATAGCAAGATTTATTGTACAATTATGTTATTGCAAAAATAGTTATTATTATCCCACCTTTTCAAATTTTACCGTTTCAAGTATGCCTATTAATGTACCACCATTAATATTCATTATGACTATTAAAAAAAAAAAGTAAATTCAATGCAAAAATCTATTGAGGTTGTGTATAAAATGCATATGAAAAAAGATGAAAAAGGTCACATCTGTATTACTTTTACTCTAACTAATTGAAACTTTTGAGTTAACATTTTCTTCTCTTTATCATTTTTATTTTATTCTTCATCACTTTGTACTTTTTGAATTTGTGAGTTATTTTATGATGTATATGACGTATGTATAAGATTATGAAAAATTTGCATTTGATTTTATCAAAGATGATGACCTTAGTGCTCAACCCTATATTAGCTAGAGTATCGATAAAACAAATAGAAAAAGAAATATAAGTTTCATGTTTCAAAGTTTTAAGAGGAGGATAGTATAAAAATATTTTCAAGTAAGGATGTATGTATTTAATTGCTTTTTTTTCTATTTCATTTTTTTTCTACTTTTTTTTTTTCATACTTTGTAAATTGTCAACCACAAATTACTACAAATAGATCATAGAAAAAGAAATGAAAGTAGGTGACAATTATTATGTATTCATTAGATTTTTGTGTTTTATTTTTGGGTCTCTAATAATTCATATATCCTGTCTTTTTTGCCTTTTTTGATTTCTTCCTATGATGTGTGTGTAAGGTTATGAAAAAGTTCGCATTTGATTTGTGGAAGACGATGACCAGAAGCTCTATGTTCTAAAGTTTTAGAGAGGAAAGAGGACACTATGATGATACTATGAGAATATGTTCAACGATATGTGTATTCAATTGATTTTTTCTATTTCATTAATTTTTTAATATTTTTGTTACATTCAATGAAGCGATGATAGAAAAAGAAAATAAAGAAGGTGTTCGTTTTTCTTTTATTCATTAGTTTTTTTTGTTTTGTTTCTTTTAAATGTCTTTTTGGTACATAACGATCCATATATATATATATATATATTTATACATGCATATAAATCTTAAAATAATAAAAAAGATTTAATTTGGCGCTGTCATTATTCTCTCATTTTTTTGACATTTTTATCTCAATTTCCCCTAAACAAATTGCTAAAAAAATAGAGATATTATATATATATATATATATATATATATATATATATATATATTAAATATGTCACATTAGTTTCTTCCTATATTATTTTAGTCATACCAAAAGATTGTAATATATGAGTTACATATTATTACTTGTAATTCATAAGCTTTATAGCACTTTGTATGCAGTTTTCTCTATGAAATTTGAGTTTTAGAAATAATGGTTGATCATTTATCTTTATAGAAAACTGAAAGACATTTAAAATTTTAAAATCAAAATTTAGTAAAAATTAAATGGGATAAAGTCTTCAGAAAAACAGTTTTATTGACTTTTAAAGACATGCCACATCTTTTCTACTAAAAATAAGATTTTTGCCCTATATATTAATATCGTTATTAGCTAAAAACTCCAAGTGATGAAAATTATTTAAAAGAATAAAGTGAAGTGTTAACAATGAAATTGATTAAAATTTTAAATTTTATCCTTTGGATTTGGAGACAAAAAAAATGTTTAACATATTTTCAATATTTAGTTATTATTTTTTTTAAAAAAATAAAATGCAAATTTTTGAAGCCGCACGAAGCGCGAATTAGTTGTCTAGCTACTATACAAGACAGATTCTTACAAGTTAACTTTGGGAGTAACGTGGTGTAGCAACCAATAATGACTAAATCGCAAGGTAAAATACAAGGCAAACAACATAAATTCTGATAGTTTGGAGCTTAATTAAAACAAGTCTTGACATGTTGCATAATTACGAAAAATTTTAATTTTGAATCTGTCGAGATACATAATTAACTCCCGATACAGTCAAGAAAGATATATTTTTTCCTTTGTAAAAATACATAATTAACTGCTGATACATATCTTTTGATTTTGGGTCTGTCAAGCTACATAATACATCCAACATTATTATATTTTTTCTTGTAAGTATACATAATTAGCTCCCGATAATAATTTTTTTCAATTTCGGGTCTGCCAAGATACATAACTAGCATCCCGATACATCAAACGAATGTAGACACGTAATTTTGTCCCTCCAAAAATTATTTTTACCATTTACTCCGTCTTACCACGCACCTCAACCCCATTTCATAATTTTTTCACAAAATGACAAAATAATAACCAACTCTAAACAAATTTTATCCCTAAATTTCCACATAATTCTAATTTAAACAAACTAACAACCTCTCCCAATCAAATTTTGACATATCACCATCCCATACCCTACCCACCACATACCCCCTACCCATCCCCTTCACGTTTTCCCTACAGGAACTCACATATATCACACACAAGGACCTCACTGGAATTTGGGGCACTCACAGAACAACAATATATAAACACCCTCACATATACACACAGAACATACGCACAAACCCACATCATCATCTCCATATTTCTCTTCTACACAGTAACACACATCACTCATATATAAGAATTACAGAATAAATACCTCACTGGACAAGCTCCATTAGATAGATATACACCCGCCTCATCATTCCTGACCAAAAATATTACAAACACATACACCTCCCAGCTTTGACATACACACCTTTGAGAAAAAAAATGGAGATCAGAGAGAGACGGTGAACAATTGAGAGCTGATCGGAGAACGGGGGAGATATAGAGAAATTGAGAGGGGTTGTGATCGAAAAAGAAAAAGAAACAAAAATTTGGAGAAAGAGATAGACGAGGGAGATCAAAAAGAAAAAAAAGGTGCAGGCCGACTGTTCCGGCGAACTGTCACCAGAAAACCCCAAAAAAGGTCATAATCGCCAGATAAATATAAACCAGTAGCGTATTTGTTTTTGTTGCTGAAAATCAGTTCTGTGTTGAATCGATTTTGCGATAGTTTTGCGCACGGGTTTGGTTGTTCAGTTGGGATTTTCTATTTTGGTTCATCCGTCTTCGTAAGGGTTTGAGGATTTATTTTCTGTTTGTCTCGATTGGTTCATCGTGGTCAGTTTTGGGTTCAATTTTGGGGACCGAGTTAGAGTTGGTCCGCTGTTGAGGTTTGAATCGAAGGTTCAGAATGTGGATTCTATCGGGTTTAATTGGAATAATACATCGATTTTGAAAGCGGCATTGAGATCCAATTTTATCTTCTCTCCCTTTAATTTTTATGTGAATGTGAATGATTTGTTGTTTGACATATTTGAATCTTTGTTTTGTGTTGGTTGATATTGGATTTGAATGTGGAAACTTGGATTGGTAGGCGAAGAATTGATTAATTATTTTGAGAATGAATGCGGGAAGGAATTGGTCTCGATAAAAGTAAATTTAGATAAATTTTGATTCGTTGATGATGTTGAACGTGATAGAATCATGATAGGTCGAGCTGGGTAGGCAAATAATAGGTTCGGGTAGGCAAATTTAGAACTTGTGAATTGTTGAAAATATTTGTTGAATGATTTTATTTTATGAATTTGGATCAACTGTACTCATTTGGCCGGGGAATGCTCCAAAGAAAATTGTATTTATTTACCAGGAAATGCCCCGACGTATCATGTTTTCGAAGGAGGTTGTGATCAATAGGGGTTTGCATTGGTCGGTTCGATTTTATGTATTATTAGGTCGGTTTATCGGTTTTTGATTTTTAAGTATGTAAAATCAATAACTAACCAATAGGATGTTTTCTTATTGATTTTCGGTTTATCGGTTTTGGTCCTTAACGGTTTGATTTTTGATTTAATTAGTAAGAAAATACTCATAAAATAGAAATAGTAACAACTAACATAAAAAAAAAAAAATCTTAGTTACCGCGAAAATCCTACGCAAGGCATTATAATTTACACGAATCTTCAAAATTGAACTGAATGTTAGTTCAAAAAAAATAAAATAATCCTTATTGTTGGAAGCTAATAAATGCTTCAAGCTTTCCAATACCATAATACTCGTGCTTTATATTGTGCCTTTGTTGCCCTGAATAGGTTAATACTTTGTAAATCATCAAATTGTGAATAAATAGTATATGTATATATATATCCTAATTCTTTGCGCTATGTCTTTGTCAAAAGCATCTTTTTTTTCAATAAGATTATTTATTCTTATTGGTGAATTATCTTTAAGGATTTTGATTTCCTTATATATATATATATATATATGGGTAAAAAATAACTTTGTGTATCCTTATTGGTAGTAAAAAATAACTTTGTGTATCCTTATTGGGTTATCGGTTAACTGATAACCCAATAAAATAAAACCGAAATCGAACCGTTTACCCAACAAATTTTTTTATAAAACCAATAAAAAATCGTTAACCCAATAACCCAATACCGATAACTCAATAACATTTTTATCGGTCGGTTCGATTTTTGCACACCCCTAGTGATCAAGAGCTGAGGCACTGGGTGGAGCGTAGTTTAGGATTAGTGTAGTCTAGCATAGGTTTACATTTCAGTACTTTTTATTTTAGGTCGGTAATAAATTGGACTGGACACTAATTTTTTTTTTGTTTAATTGTTTGTTTCGTGTTTATGTGTTTGTTGGCTTATACATTCATAATGTCGTATTAGCCGATATAATTCATGAAGCAACCGTGGTCGAACCACGGGATCGAGGGTTGCCTAACACCTTCACCTCGGTCAACAAAATTTCTTAACCGAAATCTCTGTTCGCGGATCAGTTTAAAAGAGTCAAAATTAATTTCGAAAAAGGATTTTCAAAGGTGACTTGGCACCCCAGATTTATGCCAAGTGGCGACTCTGAGTTTTGAATATAAACAATCCTTTTCAAAATAAATTTTTATTTTTTGTCACTTAATAATAAATTCCTTTCAAACTTTAAAATTAATTATCTTTTTGGTTAAAAAAAAGGGTGTGACTGCTTTGACGAATCTGCTCCGGATTTTTTTCAGAATTCTATTTTTTTTTTCTGGAGTTGTATCAGCTTAGTTTGACATTATAGGTGTATAAACATTGTTTGTGATATCGTTTGTCACTACAAAAATGGGTAAAATTACGGGGGTTTATTTGCGGGGGTTATTTTAACCTCCGTAAAATTTTATGAAATGCCGGGGCTAAAAATTTGTCGCTAAAATTTATAAATTTATGGGGATTTAAACCCCCGCTATCAATTGTGGGGTTTTTAAACCACTGCTATCAATCAAAAAAATAATAAAAAACATTTTCCCTCTTTGGAAATTCTTTGGAAGACCCTTCGAAGGCATCTGCGGTCACTGGTACTGTGGAGATGTTTGGCTTGACTTTCAGGTTTACTGTGTTAATTTTGTTATTATAGCTTTGTTTACCAAGAAATTGATTATGTGCAGTTATTTTGGGAATGAAATTGGGCAATATATGGTGCAGATGGATGTTCTTTGCTCTTTTCTTGAATTTCTTACTACTACATATTTTTTGCAGTACGTATATGGTGCAGATGTATTCATATTTCCCCCCCAATCCATGTTTGTTGTAATTACGTTGATTGTTAGTACGTAGTTGTTTTGTTCCACTATTGAATCAGCTTCAGCCGACTGCCTACTAATTAAAACACTTTTGTTTGAATGGTTGTTAGGTAGTGTATTGTACATCAGTGTAAAGTACAATTTTATCCACTTATATAATTACTTTTGTATTGGTTGGAACAGTGTAGCAAGTTCAATTTTGTTCCACACTGAATGTATATATTATGTTAACATCGATTTATTGTACTACATTTCTTTTCTTTTACTCCTATACTAAACAATTAAAATAAGTAGGAAATAATTTTTTCCAAAGTTGAATTTCTTTTGCACATTAGTATTATCAAAATGCCCGTGCCTTGCACGGACACGTATATCTAATTAGTTAAAGAAAGAGTAAATATATAATTACTCCACTGATGTTGGCCGAGATTTTCAAAAAGACTCCTAAACTTTGAATTCGACCTATTACCCCACGATTCTTACTTAATCCATTGCAAACACACCATTTTGACTCTCTGCGTGTATACACGCGTCACAGGTGCGTGAAAGGGCTCGAATTTAACTTTTTTGACAAATCAAAAGTTGCCACGTGTAAAATAATTGATATATAATTTATATTTTAAAAAATATATTTATTTTATAAAATTATTCCTATCCCTCTCCCCCCCCCCCCAACCCACCCACTCTTTCTTCTTCAACTCAATTCACCATTAAACCTTCCATTGAAGCTTTTTTTTTTTTTTAAAAAAAAAAATTCATTAAAGCTCCATTTTACAATTAAATCATATCATTTAACTGCCCACCATTTCTTCTTCAACACAATGCCTTCTTCAACACCATTAAAGCTCTTCAACATAATATCACTATTAAAGCTCCTCCATTAAAGCTTTTTTTTAAAATCATATCATTAAAGCTTCATTTTTCAGTAAAATCATATCATTTAACTATCTTTAAAACTCAATTCAATCATAAAACTTTCAATTCAATCATAAAACTATTTTTTGAAGTGATTTGAACCAAAAAAAAAAGGTAATGCATGCTGACGGAGTGTGGGAGGGGGTTGGGGGGTTAGGGGGGAGATGTTGATGGGGGTGAGGGTGTTGGACGGGGGGTGGGGGTGCTGCATGGGGGTGGGGTTGAGGGGATCTGTTGACGCGGGGAGGAGAGGTGCTGGGTGGGGTGGGGGGAAGAGGGAGTGGGTAGGGTGTTAAATTAAATAAAAAGGAAAATTTTATTTAAAAAAATATGAAATTAAACGTAGTTGACACGTGGCAGCACCTGATTGGCACGTGTCTTCACTCACTTTGTTGTGACTGAGATTCAGCGAAAAATGGTGCGTTTGTAGCGAAATAAAGAAGAATCGTGGGGTAATAGGTCGATGTTAAAGTTTAAGTGTCTTTTTGAAAATCTCAAACAAGATCAGTGGTGTAATTATGTATTTACTCTTAAAGAAATGACAGTATGTGTTGGATGTTGTATTAAATATGCTCACCATTAGGGGTGTACAAACCAAACCGTCAAGTCAAACCAAACCGAGAAAAAAAATCGACTTATGGTTTGGTTTGGTTGGTTTGGCATTTGAAAAAAAAAAAATCGACCATTCTTAGTTTGGTTTGGTGTTAACAAAAAAAAAGTCAAACCGAACCCAAATCAAACCGACATAATATATATATGCATGTATATAATTTAACTTTTTATGCATAGAATATTAATTATAATCTACTTTTTAAATACTTTTTCAATTAGTTTTATTAATTTTCAATATTTAGAAAGTAGATGTATATATATATATATATATATATATATATTTATATTTGGGCCTTTAAGTTGTAATATTTATTCATTAATTGCTAATAAAATGATCCAAAATCCAATATAAACTTAAAACCTAAACTTTTCACTCTTCATCTTATTTTTTAGTTTCAAGAGAGTTTTTCGCTCCTCATTTTTTCATAATTGTGTTTTTTCATTAGCACGTGAGTGAAAACATACTTGATCTAAACTTCAATCACAATATAATTGTAAAAAATAAATATTATAAAAAACCCGAGACAAATCGAAAAAACCGAAAGAACCGACTAAAATTTAAACCGGAAAAAACAATTTTATGTTGGTTTGATTTGATTTATAGTTTTAATAAACCAACATAATTGGTTTGGTTTTTTCTCAATAGAAAACCAAACCAATCCGACTTATGTACACCCCTACTGAACATAAAAAAAGACTCTCAATTTGACAAATCAATTAACTTATAGAACAATCTTAGACTTTATGGATGATGATGGTCTTTTCTTTTCTCTTTTTTTTTCTCTTATATAAAAGTGGAGATCATCGACTCATCGTCATGTCTGCTTGCCGTTATTTTACCAACTTGTTTCGTAATTTTACTATATCACCCTCAATTAATTATTATATGTCATTTGTATATTAGAAAAATTAATAATATTTAATTAAGAAAATAAAATAAATATTTATGATATATCTATTTCACTTGCTTCAACCGTAATTTTACTATGTCACTCCTAATTAATTACTATAAGTCATTTAAGTATTGATAAATTAATAATATTTAATATTAAATTAACTCGACGTATTATATGCGACTCACTTAATTTTGTATTCAAGTACATTTATAGTAATTTTGTTATATAACTTCTAATTAATTATTATAAATAATTTAAAACATGTCTGCTTTGTTTTTTTGACCATCTAAGCATTGCATCGCTTAAATTGGAATACATGAAAAAAAATTATAAATCACAAAAATAAGAAAATTAAATTATTTTAAAAAAATATAATAGACTATCAATGCCACGAAAGTTTGGACAAGGAGGGTGACTTATATTATTTGAAAATTATATAAAAAGTATTATAAATTATAATAGTTAACAACTTAAAATATCTAAAAAAATAATTAATAATAACAACAATTAACAACTTAAAAAAATAAAAGATATGAAATATTTCGTTGACTCTCGAAATTATATCAGTGTCGCTTAAATTGGAATAGAAAAAAAAGAATTATAAATATCAATAATTAAAAACTTAAATATTTTTTAAAATATAATTGATTATCAGTGCCTCAAAAGTTTGCAGAAACAACCTTCTACTTCTCCGGAGGTAGTGGTATGGACTGCGTAAATTTTACCCTCCTGAGACCCCACTATGTGGGAATACACAGGATTTGTTGTTGTTGTTGTAGTACCTCAAAATTTTGGACAAGGATAGTAATATGTATTATTTGAAAATAACATAAAAGGTATTCTAAAATACAACAATTAACTAACTTAAAATATTTTATTATATATTTGATAATTACTATTTAAAAAATAACATAAATCACGATAATTAACAATTGTAAGAAAAATTTAAAAAATATAAAAAATTTTGACTGTCTCTCGAAATTATATGGGTGTCATATTAACAACCTAAAATATTTTTATACACATTTCATTAATCTAAATATAATAATATATGCCTAACTAAGAATTTATCAACTAATCAAATGAAAGTTTTATTTAAATGATAAAATTATACATAACGTAGAATTTTCAAGGATCAATATTGGGCCCATGTGTAGCGCGACTTAGCCAACTAGTTAATTATATAAGTAGGAGTGGTAATACTTGTAGCCATAGAATAGCTAAGTTTGATTTGCTTTATCACTACTTCATGAAGTCGCTTGGCATGAAAATTTATCGGTTTGAGTTGTTTTTTTTTTATTTCTCATCTAGTGTTTGGTGCCTGCATTGGAGCCCCGACTAATCTAGATCGCGCGTTGCAGGGCCCATTAAGGTGACAGTACTCCCAACAGAATTTTCTCCATATCCAGGGTCGAACCCCCGACCTCTGATTAAGGGTGGAGCAGCTTCATCCACTGCACCACAACCCATGTTGGTGGTTTGAGTTGTTAATGAGGCTTTCTACTGTAAAATATAGTTGTAATAGGTGGGTTCTTCTACATTGGTGATTTAAAGACGCCCTTAAGGCTATATAAAACCAAACACATTAAGTTTAATAAGTTAAATAAGTGTTAAAACAGAATAGTTAAGTTGCAACTGTTCAGACCTTATAAATACGAATGAAAATTTAGAAGTAGTGTATTCAATTTGCAAATATATTTTTGGATTTTGTTATATCTTTAAGAGAAAATACCCTATACTCCCCTGAACTATACCCAAAACGGTTGTGATACACCTCAACTTAAAGGGGGTCCTATTATCCCTGAACTAATTAAAAGTATAATTTTGACATCTTTAGTACCTACGTGGCACATACGTAGGCACTAAGAGGTATCTCTGCCGTTTTGGGTATAGTTCAGGAGGTTAATGGGGTATTATCTCTATCCCTAATAGAGAATTGCTTGTAATCTCTAAAGAATATAGAACAATAGCTCTTGAAAAATAGTAATCTTTCACGCCTCAAAGCAATAATTTTTATTTTTCATCTTAGTTTTTTCTAACACTTACTACTTTGTACGTTGGACTACCGTTTGAGGAATACATAATATTTTTATTCGGAAAAGTATTAACTTATGGCCAATGGGAGTGTGTCTAAATCCTACTAGTGATTAATAGTATTTGGTTGAAATTTGATGTTAACTTGTAAATTTGATAGATCAATTAACTCATGACCAGTTGCGAAGCTAGAATTTTCATTGAGGGGTTTAGAAGTAAATATACGGACTCGAAGGGGGTTCAACATCAACTATATATACATAAAAATATTTTTGATTGTGTAAAAATAATATAAAAATAATATAATTTTTCGTCGAAAGGGATTCGGATGAACCCCTAGATTATAAAGTGGATCCGCCACTGCTCATGACTAAGAGCAGTACAACAATAACAAATCCAGTATATTCCCACATAGTGGTGTCTGGGGAGGGTAGAATGTACGCAGTCCATACCTTACCTCTAAATAAGTACGGAGAGCGTTTCCGATAGACCCCCGAATCAGGACACAATCACAACAAATAAAATCTTCATAGAACAAGAAACAAGATATAATAACAGAGATACAACACCCACAAGGAAATACTATATACTAACAAACCAAAGAAACGCACTTCCCCCCAATCCACCTAACTAGAAGCTCCAACCTATGTACAAAGCCCTACGACTACTAGCCTCGCTAGCCCAAGGTACTCCTAACTACTGACTACGACTTAACCACACATATTAGCCCTTTATCTTAATATGCGTTCTCCATACCTTCCTATCTAGGGTCATGTCCTCATTAAGCTGTAACTGCTTTATGTCACGTCTAATCACTTCTCTCTAGTATTTCTTTGGCCTACCCCTACCCCGCCTGAAACCATCCAAGGCCAACCTCTCACACGTACGAACAGGGGCATCAGTGCCCCTCCTCATCACACGCCCGAGCCATTTCAACCTCACTTCCCGCATCTTATCCTCCACTGACGCCACCCCCACCTTCTCCCGAATAATCTCATTCCTAATCCTGTCACCCCTAGTAAGTCCACACATCTACCGCAACATCCTCATTTCCACCACCTTCAACAACTTTTGAATGTGAGAGTTCTTAACTGGTTAACACTCCGCTTCATACAACATGGCTGGACGGACTGCAACTTTATAGAATTTGCCTTTCAACTTGGGAGGCACCTTCTTGTCACACTAAGGGTTGTACGTGTGTTCTATAAACAATGACTTCTTGCTGCACGAAATATTTTACATTCACGTAGAGTTCGAATAAAATTCCGCACCTTAAATTAATTGAATACAATAATTTTGTGCAGCATAAAAGTTTATTTAGGAAAAAAAAAATATAAATATTATGTATAGAGCTTCATAATTTATTGATTTTTGTAATAAAGTGTGCAACAAGAAAAAACTCCAAAAAGAAAGCACACAAATTCTTCACCTTTAAATAATTCAATCGGGTATTACCCATTTAAATTCGGGTCAAAAAACCCTTTTTTTCTTTCTATATACTACTACTTTTTAGGTTTTCCATTTTCTCCCTCTTTCTGCGTCTCCCACCTGGGTCGGTGCCCCCCCCACCCACCCCCCTTCTCAGGTTAAAAAAAAAATCTCTTTCTTCAATACCCATCTTTGTTTTTTGTTCAACTTAGTTTTACAGTTTTCAGTTCTTAGTTTTTTTGTTGGAAAAAAGTTGAATATAATTTTCAAGATTTCAATGTTTTTCATATTTTTTGGCGTTTTTTGCGTGAGTTTTGTGAATTGTTGATGGTGTTGGATCTATATAATGATGAATATTGTGGTTTGTTAAAACCCCATGTAGAAATTGTATAAATAATGATGTGTTGATGCAGAGTATTTTGTATTAGCTGTGATTTTTACTAAGGAGTTTCAAAATATGAAGAAGATAAGGGGTTCGACATCTATTATATTTATATGTATGAAATATAGTTTATACCATGTATAGCTTTGTTGGTAGTTGATAGATTGATCAATTAAAGATCTCAGCTTTGTTGTGTTATCCATGCTAGTAGTCGTAATGCTATGCTTGTAGTGTCTTGTTCTTGTAATTCTAGTGGTGTTTGTTGTTTCAGAAAGACCGATTTTAGTATTACTTTGTCATAGTCTTGTTTTTGTTTTTTGTCGTGAGCCGGGGGTCTACCTGAAACAACCTCTCCACCTCACCTCTGTGGTAGTCGTACGGACTGCATACATTTTACCATCCCAGACCCCACTTTGTGGGAATATACTGGGTATGTTGTTGTTGTTACCCTTTCCCTGCGCCTGGGGTGCTTTAGTATAACTTATTCTTTTGTATAACCGACCTGAATAATTTGGGATTGAGGTGTAGTTGATTGATTGACTGATCAATTAAAGATGTCATTTTCTGTAGTGGAAGTTGTCATTTCTTGCTAATTTGGGTTTCTACCGCGACCTCCTGCCAGCGCAGTTACCGAGTAACTCTGTCCACAAAACCCGAGTGAAAAAATAGGTTAACTATGATGAAGTGATGTAGAGTATTTTGTATAGCCAACCCAATTAATTTGGTATTAAGGTGCAGTTGATTGATTGATCAATCAAAGATTTCAGCTTTTGTAGTGGAAGTTGTTGATTTCTTGCTAATTTGGGTTTGCATTTTTGTTTTATAACCGGTTCCACGGGGTACCTGGTAACTCCCACTGGCAGGGTTATGGGGCAACTCTGTAAAGAAATCACCTAGCATTAATTGTTTCCGCTGTCTTAGTTTTGTACTACTACTTGTTGTCTCGTATGCCTGTATTTTCAGACTATCCTGCTATTTTTACTGCTCATGTCTTCATAAATGTTGTGGTTTTGCTTTCTTTGAGCTGAGGGTCTATGGAAACAGCCTCTCTACTTGCAAGATAGGGGAAGGTCTGCGTACATGTTGTTGTAGGAAACCTATAGATTAATCTTATGGAGCAAAATGCGTTGCTTATGAAGAAATAGCAAGCTAATAAGTAGCAAATAAGAAGTTATTAACGTCTTTCCTTATTGATCTATTTATATAAACTGAGTTTACTTTGTTGCTTGAGCTAAGTTCTGATGCTGAGAGCTGTAGGAAAAAAATGTTATCAGTATAGTTGAATGCAAAGTTTGTGTTCATGTTAGTGGTTTTATTGTTTCAAGTGTTCGTTGTGACTTTCACTTTACAGCCCCTTCTGAGAGCTGTAGGAAAAAATTTTTATTGGTATAGTTGAATGCCAAGGTTTTGTTCATGTTAGTGGTTTTATTGTTTCGAGTGGTCGTTGTGATTTTCACTTTACAGCCTTTGGAAGGTGTTTGCTCAAATTGATGATGAAGTTTGATGAGAATATTTTGATGCAGGTGAATTCTTTGCATCCTAGTCTTATTACAGCAAACTAATCACTTGGAAAGTGAAAGCAAGTCTGCTTGGTTGGTGTTATCCCCTTTAACCTTTTACTTCCTAGTTAGTGCTCGTCCTCTGTAACAATGGGAACACCAGAGACCTCTCGTGAACCTTGCCCTGACCGTATTCTTGACGATGTTGGCGGAGCATTTGGTATGGGTGCTGTTGGAGGTTCAGCCGTCCACTTCTTAAAAGGCATATACAACTCGCCAAAAGGTGAGCGCTTGATCGGTGGTACACAGGCAGTGCGCATGAATGCTCCTCGTATTGGTGGTAGTTTTGCTGTGTGGGGTGGATTGTTCTCCACATTTGATTGTTCAATGGTTTATCTCCGACAGAAAGAAGATCCTTAGAACTCAATTATTGCTGGTGCAGCAACTGGTGGCTTTCTGCAGATGCGACAGGGATTAGGTGCTGCTTCTAGATTAGCAGTGTTTGGTGGAGTGTTACTCGCATTGATAGAGGGAGCTGGAATCATGTTAAGTAAAGTCATGAGTGCTCCCCAGAATTTCCCACCCATGGAGGAGCCACTGCCGAATGTCCCTGGTATGCCTGGATATCCACCTGGGCAGCTGCCTGGTCAACCTATGGGGCAGCTTCCTGGTCAAGCTCCCTCAAGTATCGATGGTATGATGACAGAATCTTCAGCACCATCCTCTTCTGTTTCAACTTCCTGGTTTGGGGGACTTTTTGGTGGTGGAAAGAAGGAGGAGACAACAACAAGCAGCGGTAGCAAGACACAGGTTTTAGAGAGCTTTGATGCTCCTATCCCACCTACCTTTGAATTTAAATGAGTTTAAGAGATGGTTTAATTTTCAGGTTAGTAAATGTTATTTCTTTATTATTTGGATTTTTTATGTATTGTGAACAAGTATTGACTAATCAGTGAGGCCAATGTTTTCCTTCAAAAACACTATACTAACAGGGACTAATCTACAAATTGGTTGACCTGCCAGTACATTAATAAAACATATTGTCTTTATACTAACAAATATCGATAGTTGCCTCATGGGTGTACTTTAAGTTTCCTCAAATGTACGAAATCAGTCTCTAACCCTTCAAAATCTCTCCAGTCTCTCACCTTCCAAAGCACCCATATGAGATATAGAGGGGAAGCACTCCTATGCTGTTCGTTTTTCCTCTTCTTCTAAAGGCTCAACTTTACAGACCTCTCTCATTGGAATCACTTGTTGCACTGCAGCATAGTCTAGCATCGTCTCCATAGTTGGGTTGCCACTTCACTATGCAACAAAGAAAGAATATGTAAGCTAAGCATTTGCACATGAAGCATGAGCTAACATATGTGGCTTTTCTTTCTCAAGTTTCAGCTAGAAGATGTGATGGTTCTTTTATCATCCATCCTCGAGGGAGTTCTTGTTGTCATTCTTTTTTCAAGAACAGACTTTGAAATTGCAAGGAGACAACTCCTTATATTGCTTAAATCAACGCCCCAAAAAAACAAAGGGATGCCTCATTGCCTTGTAAAATCTCAAAATCAAGCCTGAGAGGCAGCAGCAAACTTTCTCATGCTCTTCTGCGAAAACCCTCTACAGAGACTTCCACACTGGTCACTGCAGGATTCCCTTCCTGTCTCAACATAGCAGCAGATTCCTTTTTGACATTTGTACCACACATTAGGATGAACATCAAAGACTTTTAATAGGCTGGTATGCTAGGTGTAGTACTCTTTATGAAGGTTCCTTTCCTTCCTTTTGAAAGATCTATTCCTGCCACCCTGCCAGTTTTTCTCATCCCACTCTATCAGTGGATTACACACAATACAATCCTTATGAGGTGTTCCTAACAGTTTCTCCAAGTACGTTGAAGACTTATGCTAGTTGCTTGCACTTCCAGTTCCTCTGTGTATCACTTTTTCGGATAAAATGCTGGACCTCTTATCCAAAGAGGTTTCTATCTGCCATCTGTTGTGTGAAACACTAACGCTCAAGTTCTCTTTGTTCTTCCTCTGTCTCATTCATTTGTCACTGTAATCTTGAATTTCGTTTTTCCTCTCTTTTGGCATAATATGTTCACAATTCACAACTACTCCAGCAGTGTGTCTCCCCTTCTCTTACAAGGTAAGTTGACAACCTGATAGATCCTGGATGGGTAGGGTGTTCAACCATTGGTCTTCTTTGATGCTTTGACATATTACTTGTTTCTTCCTATCTTGCTTGTTTGGTTGGGAAAGGGTTATCCCGGGATTAGCTATCCCACTATGTATATGGGATAACTTATCCCATCACTATGGTGGTAAATGGTGCGATAAATAGTCCCGGTACTAACTAATGTCTCACACCAAACAACCAACAAACAACAACAAACCCAGTATATTCTCACATAATGGGATCTGGGGAGGGTAAAATATACGCAGTCTATACCACTACATCCGAAGACGTAGAGAGGCTATTTCCGATAGACCCTCACACCAAACATGGGATAAAATAGTCCTTCATTTTATCCTAGGGACTATTTATCCCTTATACCTCACACTAAACGACATTACCGATATGTGCAGTTTATAATCTTACTGATATGTGCAGTTTATAATAAAAATATTTGCCGGAATCCATTTTGCAGGGTGGAGCATTTTGGTGGTCAGTACACTTGTCACGGTTCATACATGCCAATTTTGAGGCTACTAGATGGCTTATTATGGATTTTAATAACAGAGTGGGGCTTATTGGTTGAGGCAGTTAAATTTATAGTATTTGATTGAGGGTAATGTTTCATTTGGTCTAGGTTTAATGGTACTAACTTTTGATTATTGTATGAGTTTGGCTACTTTTTGTTCACACAAATTGAAAAATAATATGGTAGGTTTATGGCTTGTATATGGAAACACATACTTGGCCAGCATATTAATGGTCTTTTTGCAGGGCTAATTTTTCTTGATAACATGATTCCTTGTGTGTGGTGGTACTTTTTGTAGTGAATATGTTTTTTCAAAAAAGGAAAGAGTGTTTAGATTAGACTCTACTTGTAGGATCGCACTGAATATGTTGTTGAAACTGTAGTTGGTTAAACTTTTTCGTAGACGGCAAACACATCTAGAGTGGCCCAAGCTAACGCATGATCTGTGAGTGCGACGCCCGTCACAGATAGAGTACTGCAATCTTGAATATCATTTTAAGTCATTAAGTTCGTTTCGTGGGTTTAAATCTCAATCAATAAAATCTTCATTATTGTGTGTGTGTGTGTTATTTTGTGTTCCAATCACTTAATGATTCTGAGTAAGTCCAAATGACTAAGATTTGTTCTACAATTTGAATCTCATTATGATTGATGTCATTAAGATGTTTATTCAATGGTTGGCGGTTCTCCCCTCCTAGTCATTCAAATTTCACAGCCATCACCACTATTATTACTAATTGCCATTACCATAACAATCTTTAATCACCATCAACCATCGTTATCATTCGTAACTGCTATATATTGTCAGTCTCTGTTTCATTCACTATCACCATCAACCACTATTGCTAGTCATTATTACCACTAAGTACTAAAGACCATCATTAATTACATTCTTGATTGATATTCACAATTTAACATTCTCTAATCGATATTCGCAATCACTACGTACGCAATCACTAGGTAATTTTTTATTTATGTAATATTAGAGTAGTTTCTAGTTTTATTAATTTTTTAATAAAGAAAAATCTTATATATTTAATTTTTTTTTTATAAAAAAGACAGTTTTAGTTATTTTAAATTAAATTCATATCTTGATATTCAGATTTTAATTTTATTTATTTGCACCATTGACCTTTGAATATGGATAGTTCTGATAGTTCATTTATTCACATTAAAATTTAGGCGCTTATTTGATTTGTTCTATTACTAAGATTTCAAATAAATTCTTAACATCATTATGAGGTATTTTTATATGACTAATTTTAACCATTATTCAATTCACAATCACCGGCTACTAACCACCTCTAGATTCTATCATCACAACCACTATCGCCATCACTGTGGTCAATCACTAGCCAGGAAGCCTTAGCCAACCATCACTGATAATCAGACTATTGAAAATAGTTGCCATATCTACTACCCCATCATTATAATTATATCCGCTCTCATCATCAACGCCACATCCACCACATCTATCAGTCGCTATCATCATTGTGATCAGTTCATACAATCAATCACCTTCACCATCACAATTAGCACCTCTCATTAGCTACCAATCAACACATTGTCAATCACCACTATTAGCACCTCCAACTACTAGCACCAGTCAACTCCACCATTACAATCACCTCTATCACTTTGAACCACCATCATCAGTTAGTTACTAGGATACCAACCATCACCACGATTACTAGTCACTAACATCAGCCATTGTTGCTATCACCGCACTAAAAATCATTTCCACCGTTACTATCAGATATACATACTTATTTTATTTAATCAAATAATAACTTTTATTTTTGTTATTTTATACGTATATATTTTCAAATATTTAATATAGTACTCCTCCGTCCTAAATTATGTGTCATTATTTTCTTTTTAATTCGTCCCAAAATAAGTGTCGTCTTTCCTTATTTGACAACTTTTTAAAGGCACAATTATCCTTTTACCCTTATTGGTCTTAATTAAAAAAAAAAAATATTGACACATTTTTTTTATAAAGGATAATTTGATAAACTTTACCAAATCTTCCCTTATTTTTTAAACTTCATGCCCGGTCAAATGGCGACACTACTTCATGCCTGGTCAAATGACGAGACATAAAATGGGACGGAGGGAGTATTTTTATTTGAATTGACATTCTCTTTTGTTGACCTAACTCTTCCCCTTTAAATTTCAACAAACCCCTTGTTAGGTTTTCCAAGCTTCTCCACCTTTTTCTGTCGGGTCGGGTCGATACCACTCCTTCCCCTTCAGGTAAAATTCACCATCATCTCCTGCAAAATCTTTGCTTATAGTAATTAATTCTCATCAATGTTCTTTTTGCAGAAAAAATAAAAATAATAAAAAAAGAATTTTAATTTTCCAGATCTCAATTTTTTTTCACTTATTTATTCATTTTTTTAATAATGGTCGGTAAATCCACGGGATACGTGCCACCTTTCACTAGCAACAAATATCAAGTAACAGAAGTTAGCTAACTGGTACTGTTGCTGGTGGGAGGTGTGGTTGATTGATTAATTAAAGATTTCATTTTTTGTATTGGAAGTTGTTTCTTGCTAATTTTCGCTTGTATAAGGGTAAATAACATACATCTAGTATCACATTTTAGGGCAGAAGGATAGCAGGAACGAGTGCGTCAGTACCACAGGACCTTGTTATCCGTGCTAGTAGCTATAGTACTAGTTTTATTTCAGATTGTTGTATCGTTTGTTGTATTACTTGGTGAGTATTTTTAATGATATTTTTGGGTGTGGGAATTTCTATTGTATCTTGTTATTTTACTATTTCTTTTTTAGATTGTTTTATCTTGATCGGGGGTCTATCGAAAACAACCTCTCTATCTCACTTGTGAGGTAGTGGTATAAACTGCATACACTTTTCCTCCTCAGACCCCACCTGGTGGGAATATATTGGTGTTGTTGTAGTAGTATCACGTTTTTGCAAGTTTCCTATTTGAACTGTTAGGTCTTCATTTTACTATTTGAGCTATCACCAATTAATGCGAAACGTACTCTTCGGCTATCAGTTGTTTCCTTTTCTTGCATGTTCCCTTTCATTTGAACTGGGACGCCTGAAGTATCACGTTTTTTTGACTTTCCTACCTCAACTAGTTTTTATTTTTCTTACTTGAATTATCTCATCTACTAGTTATCGACACATATTTCAACTATCAGTTGTTTACTTTTCCTACCTGAACGACATCACACAATTTTTTTTGATTTTCCTACTTGAACCATGAGGTCTCCATTTTTCCTACCTGGACTATCATCACACACCTCAACGATCAATTTTTACCTTTTCCTATCATTCTATCCAAATGATGATGATATTTCAGGTAGGAAAAGGGAAGAACTAATAGTTGAGGTGTGTTTTGATAAATAACTAGTGATAGTTTAAGTAGAAAAAGTGAGTGCCTGAAAATTCAGGTAGTTAAACTCGCAAACGGTGATACTTCAAGGGTGTTTTTGATCATTAAGGGGTTGTTTGGTAGGGTGTATTAGAATATTGCAAAATATGATGTATTAGTTATGCCGAGATTATTTCTTATGCACTGTTTGGTTTGATGTGTTAAAAAAAACTTACATAACATATTCTTAAATTAAAAAATTATTTACAAAAATACCCTCCACAAATATAATGAAATTGATGTGGAAAAGGGTTTTGAGGTGCTATTTTGTCCTTACACATGCTAATGCATGCATTGAAATCCCTTGCATTTCTAATACCAAAGTTTCTCATGTATTAGTAATGGCATAGCAGCATAGTATACAATAGAATGTGCATCGATTGAAAAAGTGTACCAAACAAGGCATTAATAATACACAGGGCTAATACATGCAATATTTGTTCTAATGCATCCTACCAAACGACCCCTAACTCTTCTTTTAAGTAACTTTTGTGTCTGGGTCACTCTGTCCTCCACATGGTGGACATACGGTAAGAACCACCTAGTATTTTTTCTCCACTACAATTTGAACTTGAGACTTCATAGTTCTCAAGCACTTAATTGATTACTATGCCAAACTCTTGAATGCATATATTTTCTGGTTATGGTTGATGGAGGAGGGATGGCTTTCTTAGTTAAAAGAAAGGTTTTCGTTATTGAGATGTCTGGTCCAACGTTATCCTCAAAACGACATTTGTTTCAACTTTCTAGAACCTATTGATTTTAATGTAAGTTAGTCTATCAAAGTTTATAGCTCGGCTTCTTTAATTTACTGAAATTTTTACTTTTGTTAATATATCTGGTCTAAGTGTGATGTGAAGTTGTTAAGTTGTGCGGTCCGAATATTATTGAAAAAACTATAGATTAATCCTTATGGGTAAATGCTTTGCATTATAAAGAAACGGGCAAGTGGATAAGTAGCTGAGAAGAAGTTATTGACCTCTTTCCTTGATAAAAAAAATGTTATTTACCTCTTTATATATAAGCAGAATTAACTAGTTACTTGATCTGAGTCCTTGATTGTAAGAGGCTAAGAGCTACAGAACAAAACTCAAAAGTTGTTCTTGTTACAAGTGTTGAGTCCAAAATTTGTGTTCATATTAGTGGTTTTGTTGTTTTTAATGTTCGTTGTAATTTTCACTTACAACCCCTTGATGCGGAGCTTGATGGGAATGTTTTATGCAGGTGAATTGTCTGCATCATAATGTTACTAAATCAAACCAATCACTTCCTTGGAAAGTAAAAGCAAGTCTGTTTGGTTGGTGTCATCCCCTTTAACTTTTTTCCTCTGAGTCAGTGCTAGTCCCCTGTTACAATGGGAACACCAGAGACCTCTCGTGAGCCTTGCCCTGACCGTATACTTGATGATGTTGGCGGTGCATTTGGTATGGGTGCTGTTGGAGGTTCAGCTTTCCACTTCTTAAAGGGCATATACAACTCACCAAAAGGTGAGCGCTTGATTGGTGGTACGCAGGCAGTGCGCATGAATGCTCCTCGTATTGGTGGTAGTTTTGCTGTGTGGGGTGGACTATTCTCCACATTTGATTGTACAATGGTTTATCTCCGGCAGAAAGAAGATCCTTGGAACTCAATCATTGCTGGTGCAGCAACTGGTGGCTTTCTACAGATGCGACAGGGATTAGGTGCTGCTTCTAGATCAGCAGTGTTTGGTGGAGTGTTACTCGCATTGATAGAGGGAGCTGGAATCATGTTAAATAAAGTCATGAGTGCTCCCCAGAATTTCCCACCCATGGAGGAGCCACTGCCGAATGTCCCTGGTGTGCCTGGATATCCACCTGGGCAGCTGCCTGGTCAACCTATGGGGCAGCTTCCTGGTCAAGCTCCTGCAAGTATCGATGGTATGATGACAGAATCTTCAGCACCATCCTCTTCTGCCTCAACTTCCTGGTTTGGGGGACTTTTTGGTGGTGGAAAGAAGGAGGAGACAACAACAAGCAGCGGTAGCAAGACACAGGTTTTAGAGAGCTTTGATGCTCCTAGCCCACCTACCTTTGAATATAAATGAGTTTACAGATGATTTAATTTTCAGGTTAGAAAATGTTATTTTCTTTATTATTTGGATTCTGTATGTTTCGTGAACAAGTATCGACTTTGAACGAGTGTATCCAAGGTTTTGTTATGTTTCATGGAGAAGGTAGTTTTCTGAATAAACGTGTTCCCTCAAAAACAACTATGCGCTCTCTATAGAAACTGCTCAATAAAAGGAATATACTCTTGCTTTAGATGCATCGACACACTCTCTTTGTATGAAGATTACCATGATAATGAGAATTAGAATTCTTGTAATTGACTGCTATCAGAAAGCTGTTGCATCCTGTTGCTAATTAGATGTATTATAATTTTGGTGTATTTGGATCTTGTAAGTTCTGCAATTCTTGATTCTGTTATTGAACTTGTATTATATCTTTGAAACATAAACTTTTGTACCTGCAGAAAACTGTATAAATCTTCAGAGATGCCCCACCAGTGTTGCCTAACTATATTACATCTTTTAGCACATTGCTATTTATGTGGGTGTAATATAGGGAATTCTTGTATGTGATATGAGTTTGTGCTTTCTCAAGGATGGAGAATAACGTAGATAGCTATTATACATTTCTTAATGTAGTCCCTCTTGTAATTACTTCCCTAAGTTGCTCGGACTCTCCAAAGTTGTATATTCACAACTCACGATCACCTACTCCAGAAGTGCATTTCTTCCTTTCTTGTCGAACAAGTTATTTTAGGCTCTCTGCTCCACTCAGAGGACGAGAAGATTCTGCACTTTCTGTTTCCACCTTGCTTTCGGCTGAAGCTGTAAATCTAGTAGCAGAAGCCTCAACTCTTGCTTTCGGTTGAGCTACTGTTGATCTAGTAGTAGAAGCCTCAATTCTAAGCCATGTCCGTTTTATTTTCTCTCCTTCCTTTTCTTGAATTTGTTTGGGTTCTGCCTTGTGTGAGGTTCATTGGTAAGCTCTGGATAGAGATTTTCACCATCCGTCTCCAATGTTCAGGAAAGGTAAATGAGAAGGAAACATAAGAAAAATCTTGTCCTGGAAAAACTTGACGTAAGACCGATCTGGAATTTGGGTTTGTAATTGTTCTGGACTTCTTAAGATACACCAAGTGATGTTGAAAACCTGATAGATCCTGGATGGGCAGGGTATTCAATCTTTGTTCTTCTTTGATGCTTGACATATCTATTTCTTCATTGTTCATATATAGAACACGCACGGAATTTTTTTTCTTAATGTTTCCTTATTAGTTGCTATATTTTCTTCACTGTCGTTTTTCCTTTTCATACTTACTTTGATTTATTGTACTTGAGCCAATGGTCCTCATGAAACCACCTCTCTTCCTCCATGAGCTAGGGGTACAGTCCGCACACACTTTACCCTCCCCAGACACCACTTATGGGAGTTCACTGGTTATGTTGTTGTTGTTATTTCTCATCCTAGATTAGACTGATATGATGAGCAATTTATAATCAAAAAACATTTGCTTGAATCCATTTTGTAGGGGGGAGCATTTTGGTGGTCAGTACACTCGTCAGGGTTCTTGATCCATTCCAATTTTGAGGCTAGTAAAAGGCTTATTATGGATCTTAATGACATAGTGGGCATATTGGGTGATCTACATTACTTGACATAGGTTTAGTGGTATTAACTTTTGGTTATTGTATCATCAGTTTGTCACTTTTGTTCCATCCTGAATGATAAATAAATGGAAAAATAATATAGCCATGTCTTTGGTTGTACTTGGAAATTCTTGCTTTGGGCAAAATGTGGTATGAGGAAACACTTAATTGGGAAGCATATGTTTCTCTCAAATTTTATCTTACAGATTTTTCCAAGTTGATGTTCTTGGATAAGAGAATCATTACAACTATTTAATTAGAGTAAAGAAAACTCAACTATTTCATCACACCACTTTTTGGTTAAGCTCAATTATTATTGGAGCCTATTCACTTCTATCTTACATTACAGGAAGTCCTACATATGCTATAGCAAACATTGAGTGAGGGGTTGCTGCCAGTGCTAAACATAATATGTGAAAAACTCCAAACTAATTAAATAGATAAATGGTAAACCATACAATAATCATACTTGATATTTGCCATCCTTTATTAAATCTAAATAATGCGTTATTAGTAGTTTGTGGAACTAATTCAGTGTTGGAGCTACACCTTTCTCGAAAAATTATATTGTATATATAAAAAAAACTTTTTGTATGTATATATTAGATCTTGGATACTCGACGAAATTTTTGGCTTCACCACTTAGCAGGGAAAAGAACCACTAGTCTGCAGATTCTGACAATCCAAAAGAAACCACTGCCTGCAGATTCTGAAAATCCAAAAGAATGACTTTACAGGGTATCTTCTCCATCCTATATAAGTTTCTTCCTTCGATGAGACATCTAGGAATTTATCAAGAGTACTGCAAATGAAAAAAATTCTTTGCCTCAAGTTCTTGAAGTAGTTGTTATCCAACTGATTGGGTGTAACCAAATCAAGTGGAGCTAGGTTTCCATTTTGATCTTTTCGAGGACATTGACGTCTTCTAGAGCTAGCAAATCCAACATCGATGTCTGTTGCATTACTATAAATCTTATTACGGAAGAGGAAACATTGTGCTTGACCTATTGAATGTGCTCCTAAAATTAGAAATTTTTGAAATCGTTACAACCTCTTATCTACACAAATCTATGATCGATGAAGTTATCTTTTCAATAAATTAATCAGTTTTTACCTGATAAAGCAACCATGTCCCTTGTGCTAAGGCCTTTTTTGGCAAAGCCAGAAATAAGCCTACCAAGAGGATCAAAAGGACCTGGAAGATCTGTTTTTGCAAGAGCATAACTTACAGTGGTTGAGTCTCTTCTTCCTAGTTTCACTGTCCATGATGGACCACCAACCTGGTTATTAATAACATAACATTGATTAGTATCGACAAATACTAATTACGAGCATAAGAATTTTTTCATTTCATGGTGACATAGTGTGAAAAAAGTGAACTTTAAACTGCAAACACTAACGAAAGTTGATGCATCCCGAACAACAACTGCAAGTATATGGGCACATGATACAATTTCTGGACATGTTTTCTCAAGCTCTCTTTTTGTATCTTCTATAATACCGTAGCCTCTAACTGACCCAAGATTTAGCAATGCTGTCTTCTCACGCTGAGAATGGTTGGAGTCTCATCAAGTAAGATAGAAGCATCACAACCCTATAAGAGAAAATACAGCAACAATGGCTGCAAAATAATTGTTTGAACTGCTCATTTTGAAAAGACAACATATATATATACATATGTACATACATATATATATATATATATATATGAAGAATTATAGATGCTTATTAGCTTATGTGATTGTGTTGAGGGAATGTTGCTCCCAAATTAGAAACATGTCTTAAAGCTATTTGGTCACTATTGGCTGCCAATTGCCATGCATCCGCGTTATTGCTTTAGCCTGGATTCTCCTGTCTAGAGTGACTTTGAATATGATAAAACCTATAAAATATAGAGCTACTATGATTTTTTAATTATAAATTGAGATCTTCTTCAAACTTGATGTACAAATTGATAGAATAGCAAATAGCATCTTTCTAGCCAGCATATTCATGGATTTCAATCTCACCGGTCTCATCTGAACGACTCGCTGTCTATTTAGTTACATTTTTTATTTTGATTTCAGAATAGAACTAGAGATCCTGACCCCCTCCCTTGAATGCTCCTGGTGCTGAAACTATCACTGCTAAGTTGCATCGGATCAACAACGGAAAACAAATAAATTGCAAAAGCAACTAAGTCAACGCTTATTTGCTGTGAATCTACTAGCCCGAACGCTTGAATCTATTCCACCACAAACGAAACAGCTTTTGTCTGGCTATTATTTGGCTTGTTCTAATAGCTCCCTAGGATAATTATGGGTTAGGTAAAATTAAGTAATTTTAATCAAGTTTGTATTTATGTTATAAAATTTATTTAATATATACAAATAAATTCTCTAAAATCAATGTAAGCAAAAAATATAACAAAAAATAATGACCCAAAAGGATATCATTGTACTCCCTACTTTTCTATGTTGAAGTCTTTCATATAAATTTTGATTCCATCTCTAACAGTACGATGGTTCACGTAGAAAGCTTCATGGTATTTTATGAATGTCATTTTTGAATAATAACATACATAGATTTGGGCATTACGTGAACGTCAAAAAGTAATCATGTATATTATTATATTAAGGATTTTTTTTCATATTTCTCACTATATTATTTAAATAATAATTTATTTATTTTTACTATATATACTAGTTTAACTGCATATATAATCTTTGATTATTTAAAATTAAATGATTTTATTTATCGTGAAGATTTTTAATGAAATGCAAAAAGTTTAAATCACTCTCAAAGATCCTTCACACTTATTTTATGTAAACATAACATATATTTTACTGTAAGCACATATATATTTTACCATCAGAAGTTTAAAGTTGTTAATGGATCGTCACTTTTGCGTTTGTCATGCAATACTTCTTTTCCTTGCCGCTAGTGTAGTATTATTATTCCTTTATTTTTTTATATTTAAAATCTTTTCTTATTTTTAGAGTTAAATCTTTAAAAAATCTTTGATTACTTAAATCTTTTAAAAATTTGGTACTTTTTATATTTTTTTTATTCTAACGCGTTCATATTTATTTCTAAAATTTTTGATCTTCTTAAAATTAACTTTAGTTGATTTGAAATTCTTAAACTAATGAAAAAGATATTAGTTGTCATTAATTCTGATTACTTCTAATAAGGAAAATTTTTACTGTAAATATTTAATTGATTTTTAATTCTTAAATATTAGGAAAATAGTGAAAAAATGATTTTATCTAAAATAGAAATTTTTAATGAAGGGCAAAAAGTTCAAACAACATTTATATATATATATATATATATATATCAATTGACTTTGAAAATTGAAGACAGACAACTTTATGCATCAAGGCATGCTTGAAGTATCAGTATTTTGATTGTCTACTACGACGTGAGCTATCTATCACATAACGGATGATAACAAAAATAATGTATAGTAAGATGATTAAATCTAATCTTTACAATTTTTTTTCAAAGTCCGATCGAACATTCATCTACCACCTGTAAACTACAACAAAACAATACCATACTCGAGATATTAGAACGAGACAATTAAACCCTAGCATTTGTAAAAAAGTTTCTCAAAATTTTCTAATAATAATATAATATAAAAATAATAAAGATTCCCAAATATAGCACAAATCCTGCACGTTCGAACAATATATACTATTAAAATTATTTTTCTTTTTATTATGTCAAAAATATATATAGAGGTCTAATACTACTAAATTTTGAAGAAAAAAAATTCTAATTCTTTAATTATTTTCCTTGTTTTAATTTATAAGAAAAAGGCTGCTAATAAGTTTATTATTCTAATTTTTGATAAAAACCATCACATTTTCCCCCTTTTTTCCTCTTATTTTGTACTTTGGAATCCTTTTTCTCTCAAGTACACAAGGAAAAAAAAAACCATCAATGATAAGTCTTTATATATTTTTTTCTTACCATATATTTTAGAATATTTTTATTTATTATAAATATAATGATATAATAATTATAGAAAATAAGTGAAAAAATAATTTTATTTATTGCAGAGACTTTTAACAAATTAAGGATAAAAATTTCAAACCACTTTTCTAAGGGTCTTTACACTTTTTATAGAATCTAAAAAATAGACCCAAATTAGGATGACTTTCAAATTTTAGCCCCAAATAAAAAAGCTTCCTTAAAATAGCCTTTACCTATTAACTAATATTTTTCTAAATAAAATTGCCCCTAATCAATGGAGTAAATTACATAAATGATCTTCATAATAGATAAAAACTTCATATTTATGTCTTTCAACTTTTATTTTTTTCTCTTTTTAATTTTACTTTGATTTTTATTTTAGTTTTCTCTTTTTATTTTTAATTTTCTCAACCCTTACTTTTTTCCTCTCAACTTCTTTTTTTTTCCTTTTTCATTTTATATTATTTTTCTTTTTTCTTTTTTCTTTCCTTTTTTTTTTTTAATTCTTTTTAGTTTTTATCAACCCTTACTTTTTTTCTTTACACCTTTCAACGTCTACTTTTATAAAAAAAAACTTTTTTTATTTTTCTTTGATTTTAATTATTTCTTTTTTTTCTTTTTAATTTTTTCTCGACCTTTATTTTTATTTAATCTTTCTTTTTTTTATCAACCTTTATTTTTTTATTATTCTCTCTCAACTTCTACATTTTCTTTGATTTTTATTTTTTTGATATTTTTGTTCTTTTCTTCGATTTCTTCCATTCAAGTTACATCTCCTGAGTAAGAGTTGACACTATCACATTATAAAGGTAAGATTTACGACTTTCAAACAATAAGCTACGTTTCATGGGTAAGAGTTGGCACTACTACATTGTAGAGGCAAGACTTATGACTTTCTAATAACAAGTTATGTTTCATGGGAAAGAGTTGACACTACCATATTGTATTTCGATTTATGAGATGTTCTACAACTTTTGCCTTAGAGGTAAGACTTAGCTTAAGGACTTTCAAGCAACAAATTATGCTCCACGGGCAAGAGTTGACTCTACCACGTTATGTTTTCATTTATGAGATGTTCTACAACTATTGTCATAGAGGCAAAACTTAGCTCAAGGACTTTCAAACAATAAATTAGGCCCCACGGGCAAGAGTTGACTCTACCACATTATGTTTTCATTTATGAGATATTCTACAACTATTGCCTTAGGCAAGACTTGGCTCAAAGACTTTCAAACAACAAATTATGCCCCACGGACAAGAGTTGACTCTACCACATTATGTTTTCATTTATGAGATGTTCTACAACTATTACCTTAGAGGCAAGACTTAGCTCAAGGACTTTCAAACTACAAATTATGCCTCACGGGCAAGAGTTGACTCTACCACGTTATATTTCATTTATGAAATGTTCTACAATTATTGCATTAGAGGCAAGACTTAGCTCAAGGACTTTCAAACAACAAATTATGCTCCACGGACAAGGGTTGACTCTACCACGTTATATTTTCATTTATGAGATGTTCTACAACATTGCCTTAGAGGCAAGACTTAGCTCAAGTACTTTCAAACAACAAATTATGTCCCACGAGCAAGAATTGACTCTATCACATTATGTTTTCATTTATGAGATGTTCTACAACTATTGTCTTAGAGGCAAAACTTGACTCAAGGACTTTTAAACTACAAATTATGCCCCACGGGCAAGAGTTAACTCTACCACGTTATATTTTCATTTATGAGATGTTCTACAACTATTGCCTTAGAGGCAAGACTTGGCTCAAGGACTTTCAAACTACAAATTATTCCCCACGGACAAGAGTTAACTCTACCACGTTATATTTTCATTTATGAGATGTTCTACAACTATTGCATTAGATGCAAGACTTGGCTCAAGGACTTTCAAACTACAAATTATGCCCCACGGGCAAGAGTTGACTTTACCACATTATGTTTTCATTTATGAGATGTTCTACAACTATTGCCTTAGAAGCAAAACTTAATTAGCTCAAGGACTTTCAAACTATAAATTATGCCCCACGGGCAAAAGTTGACTCTACCATGTTATGTTTTCATTTATGAGATGTTTTACAACTATTGCCTTAGAGGCAAGACTTAGCTCAAGGACTTTCAAACTACAAATTATGTCCCACGGGCAAGAGTTAACACTACCACGTTATGTCTTTATTTATGAGATGTTCTACAACTCTTGCCTTAGAGGCAAGACTTAGTTCAAGGACTTTCAAATAATAAATTATGCCCCACGGGCAAGAGTTGACACTACCACGTTATGTCTTTATTTATGGAATGTTCTACAACTCTTCCTTAGAGGCAAGACTTTGCTCAAGGACTTTCAAATAATAAATTATGCCCCACGGGTAAGAGTTGACACTACCACATTATGTCTTTATTTATAAGATATTCTACAACTCTCGCATTAGAGACACGACTTATCTCAAGAATTTTTAAAGAACTTCGTAACAACAATTCATGCCCTTAAATTTACTTTGATGTCAAAAAAAGAAAATTCCATTGTGGATTATCCAATTTTTTATTTATTAGAAAAATATAATAGAAGTTGAGAAAACAGAAAAAAGCGATCAAACAAAATAAATAAATAAAAAAAAGATTGAGAAAAAAAAGGAAAGAAAAAATATAAAGATCAAGAAAAAAGCGAAGAATTTAAAAAATTGAGAAAAATAAAAATGAGAGGAAAAATAAAAATAATGTTTGAAAAAAATGAGGGAAAAAAAGAGAACTGAAAAAAGAAAAAAACGATCAAACAAAATAGAGAAATAAAAAAAAGGAGTGAGAAAAAAAGGAAAGAAAAAATAAAGATTAAGAAAAGAGCGAAGAATTAAAAAATTTGAAAAAATAAAAAATGAGAGGAAAGAACAAAATTAAAGTTTGAGAAAAATGAGGGGAAAAAAGAGAACTGATAAAAATAAAAAATAAAAGAAAAATAAAGGTTAAAGACAAATGAATTAAAAAAAAATAAAATAGATAATGCTTGAGAAAAAAAGAAAACAGAAAAAAATAAAGTTTGAGACAAATGAATTAAAACAAGAAAATAAAATTAAAGGAAAAAAATAAAAAGTGCAAAATAATAAAATTAAAGAAAAAATAAAAAATAGAATAATAAATTAAAGAAAAAATAAAAAGTGAAAATAATAAAAAATAAAATTTGAGAGACAAATAAGTAAGAAAAGTTTTAAAAATATATTTGAGGTGTAGAGGGGTAAAATGGTACTTGTACAATATTTAAAAGGTAAAGAAGATTATTTTTTAAAGACATTTCTTATTAGTGTTAAATATCTAAAGCCACCCATATTTGAGTTTATAGCATGCAATTTTCTGTATTATAAATAGATTATAAATATAAATATGACAATTTCTTGCACGTTAATGTTTGAAGTAACGCGGCGTAGCGATCAATATTGACTATAGTTGTGTGTAAGGTAAAAATTTATTCGCATTAAGTATTTATCCGATTTAGAGTGCATATAGTATTGCTGTACGGATCAACTTTTTTTTCTTTTTTAAATTACATTGAGTCAAATGATTTAATGTTAATCTAACAATTAAAAATAAAGTGGAGATATATTAATTTGAAGTATATTATAGATTTTATTTGAGGTTATTCTGAGGTTATAACATAACTTAAAAAATTATGAGGTTATAACATAACTAAAAAATTAAAATGGAAATATATTAGGGTAGATAATATTCTATAATATGCTTCTAGCTAGCTGGAGCTTCACTACTTTTTAGCAAAGTTCGATTTTAATTCTTCTATTGCAATGATATTCTAATATATATAGCTCATTGACCTTTGATTTTCAACGTAATGTCTAAATCAATGTTTTTGGAAAAAGACATTCATGCCATTACAAAATAAAACATTTAATTCATCATCTTCCTAATGTGACAAAACCTAGGAATAAGTAAGGTGTCATAATTAGAGGTGGAATTAAAATGTTTGGTTTTTAATTTTTTTATTTATTTATACGGCTGAAGTCGAAATAATTTTTGTACTTCTTTGAAGTAGTGATAATTTTTATATACGCTATATTTTCTTCAAACTTCATTTGTGAACAGAATGTCATTTGATACGTTGTTATTATTTGTTTATTTATATTTATTAAAATAATCTTTTTTATAAAATATAAAATTTAAGCTAAAACTATTTAATTCTATCAAATAAGTACTTAATTATCTCACCGGGTATGTACTGTACGGATTCGATTCGCCTAACACAAGACACATGTAGGTTGACATTAGAACAAGTCAAACTATATCATTTTAGGTCGTTAATTTTTGATGTTTTTTTAGCAATGAACTTTACAACTTGGATTGTTAAAGATAAAACATATTGGACTTTTGATAGTGAAAAAATTATTTGTTCATTGTCTTTTTCTTTTTTCGTTTAGGGAAAGCTACAAATTTGACCTTCAAAGGAAAATTCGATGCTCTAAAACTTTCATTACATATGGAATTTGAGAAAGAATCGAACGACAAATATGACCTTATACTATCCGGAATTCAGCAACAAATATGACAACTTAGATTGTTGGAGACAGAACATATTAGACTTTTGGTAGTGAATACACTAACAAAAGCCCCTATTGAGAATTTGAATATTTCAAAGAGATCTTTGTAAAGGCAGCATAACGAAGAATTTATTTCATTTTATTGAAACAATACTACATGGATAAAGAATCAAATGAATGTAAATTAAATAAACTTTGCAACATTAATGCATAGGCTTTTGAAAGATTAATTTATAGCTCCACACACAGTTCTTATGATTCCATTTGAACCAGTTAAGGGACTGATATCTCCCATTCTAATCATGGCAGCAGCGAAATCAGAGGCAAATGCTCGAGGGCTGTTGCTATATTCTAAAACAATATCATCGGTAGATCCACCACTCAAAAGGACTTGATCAGATTGAAGAAGACCTTTTCTTTGCCTCAAGTTCTTGAAATAGTTGTTATCCAATTGATTGGGTGTGACCAAATCAAGTGGAGCTAGGTTTCCATTTTGATCTTCTTGAGGACACCGACGTCTTCTAGTGCTAGCAAATCCAGCATCAATGTCTGTTCCATTGCTGTAAATCCTATCACGGAAGAGGAAACATTGTGCTTGACCTATTGAATGTGATCCTAAAAAAAAAAAAATATTAAAAAAGTTGGAAATTCTTATCTATATAAGTATATCCTTGATAAAATGCTATATGTTCAATAATTTGATCAATTTTTACCTGATAAAGCAACCATGTCCCTTGTGCTAAGACCTTTTTTGGCAAAGCCAGAAATAAGCCTAGTAAGAGGATCAAAAGGACCAGGGAGATCCGTTTCTGCAAGAGTATGACTTGCAGTGGTAGAATCTCTTCTTCCAAGTTTCACTGTCCATGATGGACCTCCAACCTGATGATTGTTAACATAACGTTGGTTAGTATTCGACAACACCTTCATTGTAGCATATTAAAAGTTTTTCTTTTGAAGAAAATGAAACTATAAATACTTACGAGAGTCGACGCATCCCTGGCAGCAACTGCAAGTATGTCAGCACATGATACAATTCCTGGACATGTTTTTTCAAGCTCTCTTTTAGCATCTTCTATAATACCATATCCTCTAACTGATCCAAGATTTGGCAATGCCGTTTTCTCACTGACAATAGTGGGTGTCTCATCAAGTAAGATAGAAGCATCACAACCCTAAAGTTAAAGTCATAAAATTGGTTAGAATATGGAAGCAAATGAAATTAATACTTTCAAACTTGAACTCTTGAAGTACATAGAGCTTGAAACACAAAGTGCACATGTATCTAGCCAACCTGAACAAAGCAATCATGGAAATGAAGGCGAATGAGGGATGCAGCCATCCGACGTTCAGCTGAAACAGCTTGTCTAACACTTTTACGAATCGTGTTGAGTGCATTAGGGCAAGTACGGTCATAGAATGTGGAAGAAAGTTGTGCATGACATTGCATGCTACAGAGTAGAACAAGAGAAAATATAGCAGCAACAGCCGCAAAAGAGTTGTTTGAAATACTCATTTTGAAAGTACAAAGTATATGATGATCTTTGATATGAAGAATAAAAGATGCTTATTAGCTTTGTGATGTGTTGAGACAATGTGGCACTGCAAATATTTATAGGCAAATAAACACGTTAGTTTAAAGCTCTTTGGTCACTATTGGCTGCCTATTGCATGCATATCCGCGTTATTGCTAGCTAGCTTTTGTCTTGCTATTGTTTGACTTGTTCTAATAGCTACCCAAGGTAATTATGAGTTCCATAAAATTCAGTAATTTTATTAAACTTCGTATAGATGTTATAAATTATATCTCCGTTCATCTTTATTTATCCACTTTTATAAGCAAATAAACACGTTATTATAAAGTTCTTTTTCCACTATTGGCTGCCTATTGCCATGCATCTGTGTTATTGCTAGCTTTTGTCTTTGCTATTGTTAGACTTGTTCTCTAGCTATCTATATTTGGGAGCGGGCAGATCAAGATTGAATCGAGCGCGTTCACCTAACTTTCTTAACAAATAATTATACTATATATATAAAGTAATCTTTTTATTTATTTTTTATGTATAAATATAAATTTAAATTTCTCTAGACATAAAATTAAGTAGAGTTTGACTTAGTGGTTTAGGAGTTTAAAATTCACGTTTTGGGTTTAAGTTTAAACCTCAAAACACTAAATCATAATATTTCAAACCCTCTTAATGAAAATCCTGAATGCGCAATATAGCCACAGTAATACTCCCTCCGTCCATCAATGGTTTCCATTATTAGCTTGGTACATAGGTTAATAAATAGTAAATGATAGAGGTAATTTTACTACATTATCTTTGAAATATAATAAATGTAATGCTTTGAAAAATGCATTGAGTGATGAATCATATTTAATGCTAAGTGTAAAATGAGTATAAATGAGCAAATTATTTATTGATTTTTCAAACGGAACAAGTATTGTTGGACATATATTTTTAGTATAATGGACAAGTAAGGATGGACGGGGGAATGATACCGGATTAGACAAAAATGGCTAAACTAATAAGGCTCCGTTTGGCCATGTGAATGATGATTTGAAATCATGATATAAAATCGTGATTTGAAATTATGATATAAAGTTGAAGTTTTGTTTGGACATGCAATCTGGAACTTTTATATCGTATATTTTCTAATAAATATAAAAGCCCATAAGTTGTGAAAACTATCAAAATTGTCTCAATTTTTTGTTCAAACTTAAATAAGCAAAAGTTTATAACAAAAGCATAATCAATTATCATAAAGCTATTTTTTAAAAAAAATACAAAATTTATTGATCAAACTTAATTCAATAAAAAAAGTAAAAAAATTAAACATGAGTTGTAGCGTACTACTATTTAATACGATCCTCCCACATAGTACATACAATCTCCTCATGACGTTGAGCTTGTATTTCTCGATCAAATGACCGAGAAGACGAACCAATATTATTATCTTTTCATTTGTTGGTAAAAAAAATGAATTTGGTGAATAATAAATTGTAAAGTAGGAGTTGATTTGAAGTAATATTAAATTTTATGTTGGTGAAAGTAATAGTTTTATGAAATATAAATGAGTTAAAGAGTAAAGATATGAGTTATAAATTTTATGTGTATATGAAATAGATAATTGGTAGATATAAAAGACGGATGAACGAGTTTATTTTTTATGAGATACAAACTTAGCTTGTAGGTCAATTTTGTATTTGAAAAAAATTAAATTATTATGATATAAAATTCCAAATCAATTTTTTTTTTTCGGGGCATATTAAAAAGTTTATTAGAAGTTGTTCCAGCATTTTATCACGTGGTAGGAATCTTCATGATGTGTAGGGTATGTCATTCTCCAATAACATACCTAGATTTGGGGATTACGTTGAAAGTTAAGAGGTCAACATGTTACATCATTATAATAATACAATTATTAGAAGCTAACTTTGATAAAAAGAACTAGTGAAGGTCAAGAAAATGACGCCAAAGTGTAATTAAGAAGATGATGGAGCAATTACAAAGTAGTACTTATTATTCTAAACACCGTCATAATTATTCCAAATAAATCTAATCTACTTCAAAGTCATATTAATTATAATGAGGACAAATTAAGATTACGATAAATGAAACAGTAATTTTATCATATTATATTTATTAATTATAAGTCATCTAAATATTAAAAAATAGGTATAGTATTTAATAATATAAATAAAATAAATATAAAATAATAAAATATTTTTTAATTTTTCAAACTGAAGCAAATAAATAAAACAAATATAAAATATTTATTTTTAATATACTTGACAAATAAACATAAAATAATAAATTATTTTTTGATTTTAAAGCAATTGCTAGCTGTATTTTAAACATCTTTTGACTTTCTCAAAATATAAAAAGACATTGTCAAAGACAAAATGCTATAGCAGGAGTAGGACTATAAATAATTATAAAAAAAGGAAGAAGAAAATCTTTGTAAGTCAAAGAAACACTTTTATTTAATACTCAGATTTGATGTGAAATTTACATACTCCTGTCGTTTCAAAATAGTTCGCTTTTATTTACTTGATACTTTCCTTAAAAAATATTTATTAGGATTATTTTAGCTTTATTAATTATATTTTTAAAATATAAATTTGAGTATATACATTTTGTTTAGTCATTTAATAATGAGAAAAATATTTAAAAATATAATAAAATACTCTTGATTTCATTAAAGAAATAATCAAATTAAAACAAATATTTATAGAAGAGGATCAATTAAAACGAAACACATCTATCGTTAAATGACTGTTAGCCTAGAAGTTGTCGCATTTCTCAAGAGTCTCACATGATACACTCCTTAATTTAGAAATAGAATTAATGTGAGCTATAAATTTCATCGCTAAATTGTTCATATATGGCTAATTAACAGAATTTTGTGATAGCTCGATCGTCAGTCGTCACTAATTCATTATATTAAATAATATTGGCATTGAATTTTCTGTTTAGCTACAAAATTTACTAGTCATTAAGTCATTAATTCTTGTTTTTTTTTTAAAGTAGTATGTACCTGCATGTGTTATGAATCAATTGTCTCATATTGAAAAAATAAAGAAATGCTAAGGGGATTATAAGCTAAATGAGTTTTCCCACCTATTAGACTAGTCTTTTGGGTTGCGCTATCCCGTTTGGTTTATAACGAGAGCACTAATGTTATAAACCAAACGGGAGAGCCCATCCCAAAAGACTAGTCTAATAGGTGGGAGAATTCATTTGACTTATAATCTCCTTAGCATTTCTTTATTTTACCAATGTGGGACAATTGGTTCATAACAATCGCCTCCGCTTGAGGACAAACGTCCTAGTTGATCACGGCTGATACCCCTCTTAGGTCCAGGCCACCACTCCTGGCACATAGGCCACCACTCCGAGTCGTGGCCTCACGCGTTGATCGATCCTCGTTGGTCACGACTATGCCCAGTTGGTCACGGCTAGCACCCCTCTTGGGTCCAGGCCACCATTACTGGAACACAGACCACCACTACGAGTCACGGCCCAACGCGTGGCTCTTCACACGTGGATCGATCCTCGTTGGTCACGGCTACGCCCAATTGGTCACGGTTGGCACCCCTCTTGGGTCCAGGCCACCACTCCTAGCGCGCAGGCTACCATTCCTCACGGCCCAACGCGTGAGACTCTCAATGAAAGCACCAATGTTATAAACCAAACGGAAGAGCCCAACCCAAAAGACTAGTCTAATAGGTGGGAGAATCCATTTGACTTATAATCCCCTTAGCATTTCTTTATTTTTTCAATGTGGGACAATTGGTTCATAACATCATGCATATTCTTTTCCAATTTCAACTTTCAGATACTTTTTTTGGTCAAATTTCAATTAAATTATTTCTAAATGCTATTTTTCATGAGGAAATCCAAGATATTTCTTCTCAATCAAGGACTTAGATTGATTCCTTGATTGAGGAATATAGTCGTTTGATATGTCCATATATGACTATGGATCACGTCCATATCAGATATGTCCGTGATCTTTCCTTCCTTTTAATCTGAATGTCTTATGTGATGATTGCGTCCTTTCTTCTTTTGTTTAGATCTCAATTGATTTTTGATTGATCTTGTTCTGCCGTGATTCCTGTTTTGCCATAATTCTGGGATAATGATTCTTCTTTCCTTTCCTTCAGCATATTTAATTTATCTGTCATGTTTGTTAGAATGTCATAATCTTTTTGTGATTGATTGTCCTTCCTTTTCTAGAGCCCGCTTCCTTCATCAGTGGTCTTTAATATCCTGCAAGGATTCACTTGTTAGTAATTCGTCATTATTAAATATAAACCTTGGAGGCTAACAATGAACACCTGATACCTATGTGTTTTACATGTTTTCTGTTTTCAAGTAACGAGTCAATCAGATCATGATTTTATTTTTATATTCAGAACATCATGTTCATGCTGAGCATTTACACATACAGTACCATGTCATGCTAAACAACTACTAATATCAAAGTCTTTCAGTTGGGAGTAACACTTTGCATCGCGTGAACATAGGAATGACGACTCCCCCGTCAATAGAGGCATGAGTGGTTAGTAGCAGTCCCTAAGTTCTAAACCTACGACGCCACCGTAGATTATGAGGGGTCCCCCGCCAGTAGAGGCATGACACCCTCATTCTTCGAAATATCAACCTTATAGATCCACATCGTCATTTATGTGTTGGTACCCCTGGTAAGGTACCAATACCCTTCCAACTAGGGTTACAGGTTGACCTCGATAGCTGAGATTGGGGCATGTCGGTTGTAGCTAGCTCCCATATTCTTACTTCAGTATTTAGAGTATGTCAGTTCAGATTTGCATGACCAAGTGTACAGATTTCAGATGTTCAGTTATACAAATTTCAATTGTTCAGATTTTAGGTCAGTACATGTTTATGCTTGGTCTTATATTCTCAGTTTTACATGTTCATATTTTCATGCTCAGTATCTATACATGACCTTCAGTTCAGTTTTACAACACGTTCAACCTACATAAGATTTACATACAGTATTCATGTTTCACCGCTTTCCATCTTCAGTTCTACTTTACAAAAGTAAAGATTTTAATAAACTAAGTGTAGTGATTCACCAGCTTATCAAATAATGTTTGTTACTCATGTTTTAAGATACTTCAGCTTTCAATTTATTTCAGTCTCTTGGTGAGTCTACTTGCACTTAGCATGCATGTTTTAAGGTTATATATGAAGTCAGTTTTACTTATTGCATTCACCCCCACTTACTCAGTACAATCCAAAGTACTGATCCACATATATGTCTATGTGCTATATTATCTCATAATATAGGTACCAGTTGTAGCCTACACGATATAATTAGACAGTTTGCAGCTTCCAGTCAGCAGGTGATGAATTCTCTTGTTTCGAGGACTCCAGTCAGCAGTAGTTCATGTACTTTTCTTTGATTATTTATATGTATTGAGTTGTGGTAGTTGGAGGCATTTCCCAGCTATTTATAGTCAGTATAGTAGAGATTTCATAGATAGTCAGTCGGAGTTATGAAATGTAATCCATGCTCTTTTTTCAGATTTTATCAGATCGTAAACTTTATCAGTTATATATTTATTCAGATTTTCTTATGATCATGTTTCCGCTCATTAAAAAAGATTATTTTTATACAACTTAATTCAGTTGCTCAAGCAGTATGCCAGTTCATGGATTAGTTTGGGATCGCTTTTGGTTCCAAGCACTGTGTTACGATTAGGGGGTAGTTTTGGGTCGTGAAAATTATGAATTGTGTCGACTTTCAATTTATTAATATTATATCAAACATTATTAAATTCACTCGTGACATGGAGGTGTTGAATGGATGTTCGTCATGAGTGGCGTCGATTGTCAATTTGCCCACATTATATCAAATATTATTAAATTAACTTGTGAGAAGGAATTGTTGAATGAATGTACGTTATGAATTGTGCTAACTCTCAATTTATCAACATTATATCAAACATTATTAAATTTACTCGTGTAATGGGATTGTAGAATGAATGTACTTATGAATTGCGTTGAGTCTCAATTTGTGAACATTATTTCAAACATTATTAAAATCACTTGTGACATGGGATCGTTCAATGAATGTACGTCATGAATTGCGATGATTCTCAATTTATCAACATCATATCAAACTTTGTTAAATTCACTCATGACATGGGATTGTTGAATGGATGTACGTTATGAATTGCGTTGACTCTCAATTTATGAGCATTATATCAAAACATTATTAAAATTACTCATGACATGGGATTGTTGAATGAATGTACGCCATGAATTGCGACGATTCTCAATTTTTGAACATTACATCAAACTTTATTAAATTCACTTGCAACTTGGGGTTATTCAATGAATGTACATAATGAATTGCGACGATTCTCAATTTGTGAACATTATATCAAACTTTATTAAATTCACTCATGACATGGGGTTGTTCAATGAATGTACGTTATGAATTGCGATGATTCTCAATTTGTGAACATTACATCAAACTTTATTAAATTCACTTGCGACATGGGGTTGTTCAGTGAATGTACGTCATGAATTGCGGTGATTCTAAATTTGTGAACAGTATATATATCAAACTTTATTAAATTCACTCGCGACATGGGATTGTTGAATGAATGTACATCATGAATTGCGATGATTCTCAATTTGTGAACATTATATCAAACTTTATTAAATTCACTCGTGACATGGGATTGTTGAATTAATGTACGTCATGAATTGCGACGATTCTCAATTTGTGAACATTAAATTAAACTTTATTAAATTCACTCGCGACATGGGGTTGTTCAATGAATGTACATCATGAATTGCTACAATTCTCAATTTTGTGAACATTACATTAAACTTTATTAAAATTAACTCGCGACATGGGATTGCTGAATGAATATACGTCATGAATTGCGGCGATTCTCAATTTGTAAACATTATATCAAACTTTATTAAATTCACTCGTGACATGAGGTTGTTCAATGAATGTACGTCATGAATTGTGACAATTCTCTTACAGATTGGCATACTTACACAAGATTCTATTGTCAAGCCTGAGTATCCTAAACAAGTTTATTTACCTACTGGAGATCTAACTACTGTATCTCATATTGGATCTTCTCTCATTTCACCTAGAAGTCTTATTACAAATGTGTTTCATGTTCCTGAATTTAAATATAATCTTCTGTCTATAAGCAAAGTGACTAAAGAGTTAGGGTGCTCAGTCATATTTTTCCCTCACTTTTGTGTTTTCCAGAAACTCTACACTGGGAAAGTGAGGGAGATTGGTAAAGAAGATGGCGGATTATACCTGCTACTCAATAAACTGACTAAGAATGAGTTACTGAATGTGTCTTGTAAAGCTATAGGAATTTCTGATAAGCATAAAACTATGAAAGATGCAGATATAAGTCTATGGCATAAAAGGATTGGTCATATGTCTTCTAAAGTCTTAGATAGATTGTTATCTACAAGTAGTTCTGCAAGTACCAAAATAGTTTATGAATGTACTATATGTCCTTGTGCTAAATAAACAAGAATGCCCTTTCCTTTAAGTAGTATCAAAACTAGTGCTGGCTTTGAATTACTGCATCTTGATGTATGGGGACCCTATAAAACTCCTACGTTTGATGGTAATAAATACTTTCTCACTATCTTTGATGATTTTACTAGAATGACATGGTTGTTCTTATTGAAATTTAAATCAGATGTGTGTGTATCTCTTCAATACTTTGTGAAATATGTTATGACTCAGTTTGACAAATCAGTAAAAACTCTGAGATCAGACAATGGTACAGAATTTGTAAATTCTGTATGTGATAAGTTCTTTAAAGAATTAGGAATAATTCATCAAAGATCATGTCCATATACCCCTCAACAAAATGGTATAGTTGAGAGAAAACATAGACATGTTTTAGAGGTAACTAGAGCCTTGATGAGGTCATATACCTCCATATTTTTGGGGTCATTGTGTGTTAGGTGCAGTATATTTGATTAATAGGATGCGTAGCAAAGTCATTAATGATCAATCTCCCTATGAGAGATTATTTAGTAGACCTCCTCTTATCCTACATTTAAGAGTGCTAGGATGTCTGTGTTTTACAAAAAATATAATAGAATCTGATAAGCTAGCTCCTAGATTAAAGATATCTGTTCATATGGGATATTCAGAAATTCATAAAGGCTACATACTGTATGATCTGTTAAGTAAGTCCCTTTTTGTCGGTAGAGATGTTCTTTTTAAAGAAGCTGTGTTTCCTTTCTCTCAAGCTCAGACTCAACTGTCTGAAGCTCCCTTTGTAGATATATTTACCAATTCAGATTTTCTACTTGACATAGCAAACTGGTCTCCAAGTTATCCAACTATTAATGAGCCTACATATCATATATCACCATCTGATAATGCAACATCACCTCAAATGCAAACGGAGAGTGCAGAACAGGCTACTTCGACTCCTGCTATACAAGTTCTTAATCCTGTTGTGATGCCTACTAGAAGATCTGTAAGAGAATCTCATCTGCCAGGATGGTGGAAGGATTTTGTGTCTCGTAACATCAACAAAGATATTAAATATCCTATTTCTGGCTACATGTCATATGCTCATCTCTCTAATCACTATCAAAACTTTATTGCTGCTACATCTATTCTAGTTGAACCAACAACATATTTAGAAGCCATCAAAGATCCTAGGTGGATAGAGGCAATGCAAGCCGAAATACAAGCGTTGGAAAGCAACAAAACCTGGGAATTATCAGAATTACCGACAGGAAAAACTACTATTAGATGTAGATAGATTTACAAAATTAAGTACAAATCTACAGGTGAAGTGGAAAGGTTCAAGTCAAGGTTAGTAGGCAATAGTTATAGTCAAAGGGAAGGGATAGACTATAAGGAAACATTTTCACCGGTGGTCAAAATGGTCACTGTAAGGACCATTTTAGCTCTTGTTGTTTCTAGATGTTGGCATATCCATCCAATGGATGTGTACAATTCCTTTTTACAAGGTGACCTCCATGATGAGATATACATGTCCCTTCCTCAAGGATTTTTTTGTCAGGGGAAGAAGAAAGTATGTAGACTAAAAAAATTCTTATATGGCCTAAAACAGACTCCAAGGCAATGGAATCACAAGTTAACTGAAGCTCTATTAAAGCTACAATTCAAGCAAAGTCAGCGTGATTACTCTTTATTCACGAAGAAGACAAAGGAAGGAACTACTATGGTATTAGTCTATGTTGATGATATGCTAGTCACAGGTAGTAGTTTGAAGCTTGTAGAAGAAACAAAGAAGTCTTTACAACAAACATTCAAGATGAAAGACTTGGGAGAATTGAAATACTTCTTAGGCATTGAATTTGCAAGGTCCAAAGCTGGGATTACAATGCATCAAAGGAAATATGCGTTTGAGCTTATTTCTGAAGTTGGTTTATCTGCATCTAAACCAGCTGGTACACCTATAGATATGAATGTCAAGTTAACTTCTAAACAATATGATGATCAACTAAGAGAAAATATTGAAGATCCTCTTGTAGACCAAAGTGCTTATCAGAAACTCATTGGAAAATTGTTGTATTTAAATATGATAAGACCTGATATCTCATTTAGTGTACAGACCTTGAGTTAATTCCTTCAACAACCTAAAAAGTCTCACATGGATGCCACCTTAAGGATAGTAAGGTACATCAAGAAAAATCTAGGACAAGAAATATTATTATCAAGTAGTACAGATAACACTATCTCTGCATATTGTGATGCAGATTGGGCAGCATGCCCTCTTACTAGGAAGTCAGTAACTGGATATGCAGTAAACATGGGAAATTCCTTGATTTCATGGAAAGCTAAAAAGCAATTATCTGTGTCAAGAAGTTCTGCTGAAGCTGAGCACAGAAGCATGGCAACTACAATGACAGAACTGGTCTGGCTCGTGGGATTACTAAAGGAATTAGGTGCAGAACTCAAGCTTTTTGCTAAACTATTTAGTGACAGTAAGGCTGCTATTCAACTTGCAGCTAACCTGTGTATCATGAGAGAACCAAACATATAGAAATAGACTGTCACTTCATCAGGGAGAAACTACAATAAGGATTGATTGAAATCATCTACTTGCCTACACAACATCAGCCTGCAGACATCTTCTCTAAGGGACTTAGAAGATTGCAACATGAATTGTTCTTATCCAAGCTTGGCATCCTGAACATTTTCTTCCCTTCTAGCTTGAAGGGGAGTGTTAATACATAAGAGAGATAGGGACTGTTTAGTCATTTAAGTCCACAACTAAGAAACTACTTAGTTAGTTAAGTTAGTTATTACTTGAGCCTTAATCAGGTGATTAACTCTCTAACTAATTAGGTAGTTAGTTACTGATTATTTCAGCCTATATATACACACATATATCTCATTTGTAATCATTCAATAAAAGCTCAATATCGTAGATAATGACTTCATCTTCTTCCCTCTGTTTCTTCCATTTCTCTGTAAATAGAGTACGACTGCATTGCAGTTACTGTTTCATTCTTTTACTGTACAAAAACCTACAAATTAAGTCCAAAAACCATATCGTAGATGCCATTTATGTTATATGAATTTGAGCGATGAATTATAAAACTTTTCATTTTCTTTTCGATTTTGATGTGAAATTTACCTAAGTTTTGCATAGCTCATCTTTAAATGTCTGCTAGCTTAGAAGTGGCGGATCCAAGATTTAGAAGTTGTAGATGTTAGAGTGGTTCAAACTTCAAACACATATATTGACACCTAAAGCTATAAGGTTCCGCATGAAAATCACAAAGCACCCAATTATTTTTCTGATTTCATATTAATTTTTATACATTTGTTATATAATTATACCTATTTTGGTTCGGATTGAATGAGTACCGAAACACCACAATTTTCAACCTGAGTTCGCCCCTAATCCTCCTTGGCCCGCATTCCTCAAGAGTGTCACTGTCACATGATACACTAGAAACTTTATCACTAAATTGCTCATAGCTAATTAATATAATTTTGTGATAGCTCGTCAATTGTCACTAATTCGTAACTATATTAGCAATGAATTTTCTGTTTAGCTACAAAATTCATGACTTATTAATTCTTGTTTTTTAAGTAGCATGTACCTGCATGCATATTCTTTTCCAATTTCGAACTTTCAGATATTTTTTGTTCTTTCAAATTTCAACTAAATCATATCTAAACGCCATAATTCATGACTTATTATGTTTGGGAGTGTTCAATATTTACATACCTTCAAAATAAAAAATTAATGCAATAAATGAAAGTTTCAAAAAATGTCAAACCTTTGTATTTCTCCCATTCATTTTCACTTGTTCACTTTTTTAATTTTAGAATATCCAACAATACTTGGTCAGTTTATAAAATTAATGGATAATTTAGCTATTTTTATCCACTTTACCCTTAGTAGTAGTATATACGATCCATTATCTAATGCATTTTTTCAAAGTATAAATTTATTATATTTAAAGAGTAATATGATAAAATTATCCCTATCTTTTACTATTTCTTAAACCTCGTGCCAATAGAAAAGTGGACAAGTAGTAATGGATCAACTAGTTGGAACTTGACTAATTCTTTATAAATATGGTAATTAGGGTTTCATCTTTCATGCATAATATTCTACGATATGCTATTAGTTGGAACTTGACTAATTCTTATTATCAAAGGACGATTTTAGTTCTATTATTATAATGATATATTCCTCTGACCTTGGATTTTCAACGTAGTACCCAGATTTATGTTGTCTGAAAATGACCCTCATGCCATTAAAAATAAATTATTTAATACATGAGTATCTTCCTAGCACGACAAAACCTAGGAATATGCAAGTTGTCACATTTTCGGGCGAAAATCTGAATTTTGAGTTTATAAGCTCTAAAACATGATATTTTTGAATACTAAGTTTAGATATAGGTTATTTATATATTTTTTTCGTCCATTTTTACTTGTTCTTTTTTTTATTTTGGAATGTCTAATAATACTTGTTCAGTTTATAAAATCAATGAATAATTTACCTATTCTATCCATTTTACCCTTAGTATTAAATACGCTTCATTATCTAATGCTACTTTCAAAAGATTAAATTTATTATATTTAAAGGTAATATGGTAAAATTACCCATATCATTTACTGCTTCTTAATTCATGTGCCAATAGGAAAGTGGACAAGAAAAGATGGACGGAGGGTGTAATAAATCCAATATAATTTCAGAAAGTGGAATTTGGGGAAGGTTAAGTTTATGCAAACCTGACCTCCACCTTAGAGATAGATCTATTGTTTCCAATAGGCCCTCGACTTATATAAATTACTTATGCATATTAATTTATTTTTTACTGTAAATATTAAGTTAGAGTTAAAGTTATTGATAGGTTAGCTGGGTAGGAGTGTTGTCTTGCATTCGAGGGTGTATAGTAGTTATTGTGGTGGAGTTGATTCCTACTCGTGATACCTATGATATGTTGTTGATTATTGTGTTTCGATTATCCCGTTATTTTTGAAATTGACTATATATTGTTCCTTTCTGGTAGACTTGCACTGTTTCCTTGTTAGTTGCGATATTTTCTTCATTGTTTTTCTCTTCTTTGTACCTGAATTTGCTATACTTGAACCGATGGTTTTTCGAAAACAACTCTCAACCTCTCCAAGAGGTAGCAGTAAGGTATGCGTACACTTTACCCTCCATAGACCATGGAATTTCATAGGTATGTTGAGCCAAGGGTCTTTCGGAAATTACCTCTTTATATCCCCAGGTATTAATAAGATCTGCGTAAACATTATCCTTCTTAAACTTCACTCGTGGGATTTCGCCAGACATATTGTTGTTGTTGAGTTATGCAGGATCAATAGCTATCATTATGGCTGCCCCCCACTCCTTGTACGGATCCTTTTCACCTAATATGTACAATTATTAGAAAAGGTCAAATAATAGCAAAGACAAAAAGCAAGGAATAACGCGGATATGCATGCCATAGGCTGCCAATAGTGACCAAAGAGCTTTTCAAATAACGTGTTTATTTGCCTATAAATATTTGCAGTACCACATTTTCTCAACACATCACCTTCACTTCTTCCATTTACCAAACATAATAAGTTCCTCTATATTCTTAGTTTCTTCATACATTGCTCACTTCCAAATAATGAGTATTTCAAACAACTCTTTTGCAGCCATTGTTGCTATATTTTCTCTTCTCCTACTCCCTAGCATGCAATGTCATGCACAACTTTCTTCCACATTCTATGACCGTACTTGCCCTAATGCTCTCAACACGATTCGTACTAGTGTTAGACAAGCAGTTTCACGTGAACGTCGCATGGCTGCGTCTCTCATTCGTCTTCATTTCCATGATTGCTTTGTCCAGGTAGGCTAGATGGTGATTGATACGCAACTTTATGTTTCTCATAACTTTTGAGTTAAATCTTTAGTTTTGACTATACGTGTACTAATTTGTGATGTTAACTCTAGGGTTGTGATGCTTCTATCTTGCTTGATGAGACCCCTACCATTGTCAGTGAGAAGACAGCCTTGCCAAATCTTGGGTCAGTTAGAGGTTATGGTATTATAGAAGATGCAAAAAGAGAGCTTGAGAAAACATGTCCAGGAGTCGTATCATGTGCAGACATACTTGCAGTTGCTGCTAGAGATGCATCTACTCTCGTAAGTATCCATAGTCTGAATTTCATTTCTTCAAAAGATTTTCTTTATGATGATATAAAGGTGTTGTCAAACACTAACCAACATTATGTTAATATCAATCAGGTTGGAGGTCCATCATGGACAGTGAAACTTGGAAGAAGAGATTCTACTACTGCAAGTCATACTCTTGCAGAAACGGATCTCCCCGGTCCTTTTGATCCTCTTACTAGGCTTATTTCTGGTTTTGCCAACAAAGGCCTTAGCACAAGGGATATGGTTGCTTTATCAGGTAAATTCTGATCAAATTATTGAAGATATAATTGTATCATCATAGATTTGTACTGACGAGAAGTTACAACTTTTTAATCTTCTGATTCCAGGAGCACATTCAATAGGTCAGGCACAATGCTTTCTTTTCCGTGATAGGATTTATAGCAATGAATCAGACATTGATGCTGGATTTGCTAGCACTAGAAGACGTCAATGTCCTCAAGAAGATCAAAATGGAAACCTAGCTCCACTTGATCTGGTCACACCCAATCAACTGGATAACAACTATTTCAAGAACTTGAGGCAAAGAAAAGGTCTTCTTCAATCGGATCAAGTGCTTTTGAGTGGTGGATCCACCGATGATATTGTTTTAGAATATAGCAATAGCCCTCGAGCATTTGCCTCTGATTTCGCTGCTGCCATGATTAGAATGGGAGATATCAGTCCCTTAACCGGTTCAAATGGAATCATAAGAACGGTTTGTGGAGCTATAAATTAATTTTATTTTTTCAAAGTCTATTACTTATATGATTTCTAAAAAGTCTATTTGTATTCATTTGATTCTTTATCTATGTATTGTTTCAAGGATGAAATAAAATCTTTGTTGTGCTTTAAGGAAGAATATATTATACACACATTAAAATGAGTACCATCTATTTCAGAATAAACTTTATTGAGATGGAAAACGAAATGTTCCCCTAAAGTAAAATTTTAATCATTTAATGTTGTTGACAATTGACTTCGAAATTTCATTATTTAATCCTACAACTAGATACGTCATCAAATCATTGGGATGAAAGGCACACTGCTGCTTTCCCAAAATATATAGAGAGAATATAAAAGGGAAAAGTCAAAGACAAAATGATGTGTGACTATATAAATAATTATGAAAAAAAACAAGAAAGAAATCTTTGTAAAGGAACTTATTACTACTTATTCCTGCAATTGATCACGTGCTAGGAATCTTCATGATGTATAGGGTATGTCATTCTCCAATAACCTATCTAGATTTGGGCATTATGTTGAAAGTTAAAAGGTCAACATGTTACATCATTATAATAATAAAAAAAATTATTAGAATCAAACTTTGATAAAAAGAACTAGTGAAGGTCAAGAAAATGACGCCAAAGTGTAAAAAGATGGTGGCACAATTACAAATTATTATTATAAACATCATCATAATTATTCCAAATACATCTAATCTACTTCAAAGTCATATTAATTACACTGAGGAAAAATTAAGATTATCATAAATAAAAAAATAATTTTATCATAATTATCTTATTAATTATAAATTATCTAAATATTGAAGAATAAATGTAATATTTAATAATATAAATAAAATAAACATAAAATAATAAATTACATTTTAATTTTTCAAACTGAGACAAATAAATTTATATAATTATTTTGAATATACTAGACAAATATATATAAAATAATAAATTATTTTTTGATTTTTAAAGCTATTGCTAGCTGTGTTTTAAACATGCTTTGACTTTCTCAAAATATAGAAAGGCACTGTCAAAGACAAAATGATTAGTACGAGTAGGACTACAAATAATTACAATTATAAAAAAGAAAAAGAAAATCTTTGATAGGGGAGCTTATTAGAAAATTCAAAAGAAAACACTTTTAATTTAATACTCCTAATAGAATATAACGCGAATGAAATTAAAATATTAGATGTTGTTCTTTCTGTTTAAAATTTCCAAATCAAGTCCGAAAACCATATCGTAGATGCCATTTATGTTATATGAATAATGAATTTGAGCGATGACTTATAAAACTTTTTATTTTCTTTTCCATTTTGGTGTGAAATTTACGTAAGTTTTGCATAGCTCATCTTTAAATGACTGCTAGCCTAGATATTGTCGGTCCTACATGTGGCGGATTCAAGATTTAGAGTTCATAGATCTTTGGGGTGGTTCAAACACTTATATTGACACCTAAAGGTATAAGGTTTCGCATGAAAAACACAAAGCACCCAACTATTTTTTTGGTTTCATATTAATTTTTACACATTTGTTATACAATTATATCTATTTTGTGTCGGATTTAACGAGTACCGAAACATCACAATTTTCAACCTAGGTCCGCCCCTGGTCCTGCTTGACCCTGTAATGACCCTCCCGATCGTTTGTAAAATTTTCTCGTCTTCTCTATTTTAGCGCTATTCGTTGTTTGTATATGTGGATTATGACTCACGGAATTAGTACATTATTGAGGTGTTCGAAAGTAATTTAAGTAATTAACGGGGTTATTGAGTTGAGAAAGTTAAACTCGATAATGATCAACCTTTAATCAAGACGACCTCGAATTAATGTCATAATATTTTCAGCAGGTCCGAAATGTACTTTTTAGTCAATATATATATTTGATTTATGTCTATGAAGTTTTGAAATAAATTTTGAGAATTTATTAAAATTTTTGGGGATTTTAGATAATTAGTTTAATTAGTAGTTTAGTGAGTCAAAACCATAATCTTTATACTATCAAATATTACGTGACTTTCAGTTAATAGGGTTTAATCCTTTTAGACCATAAACAAAACTGGAAAAAAAGGGGCAAATACTGATGCGGCGTCGAGAGACGAAGAACGAACTCTAGATTTGAAATATTCGGAAGCTTTACGGAAGGCAAGACCCTTACAAGGTAGCTTGTATTTGAGTTCTTAGGTTGATGTAGGTTGCGATTAATTAGAGTTTAGAATCGATCTAATTGTGTGTATGCTCCTAAATTGGATACTTGTTGCTTGGTATTCGTGTTAAATTAATATAGAAACACACCACAGATTCACATAAATCAAGAACACCTATAAAGTAAGGAATATGCAAGTAGAAAGATGCGTACCTTTGTCTGCCATTATATTACGTAACCAGAGACGGTTTGTCTGATATTACAACATGTAACTGAAGATGAACAAGGCTGAGTCTTCCTCTCCTTTGCTTATGACGACTAACAACATATGAGAATACGTCTTATGTTAAAGCCAGGAGAGGGGACCTAGCCTTATATTTATAGGCTTAAAAGCCTTAACCTAGTCACCCCTCATTATAGGCTCATAGGTCTACTATAGGCCTACACTATTGCCAGCCCACACCAATAATACAAAATGGATACAGGTGTAACGCCTCGAATCTAGTACCCAAAATGCTACACGATGCTCATGACCCCGAAGGACCATAAGCTAACCCATGACTGATATCTGTACCTGAGCACTGAATAATATACTGAAAATATGCAGAATATAAGCTGTAAGGCCGTAAGGTTCAAAACTGAACTAATACTGAATATAAAACAATGTCTGTAGTGGGGTATAACAATACCTAAAACTGAAATAAACTATCTGAAAATATGTTGTAGTCTAAAAGCCTCTAAACTGTTTGAAACCTGTGTAGTTGATAGGACATGTCCCCAACTAACTCCGAACTATTAAAATAATAAAGTATTAAAAATAATCATGTTATCCTCGAATGATGAGGACTCACTGTTAGTCTGGCTGTTGAACGTCTGATCTACTAAGGATGCTCGGGAGCTCGTGCTTCTAAACATATGGTATAAAACACATAGCGCAAATACATCAGTACGTGGAATGTACTGGTATGTAAGTGAGGTAAGCTGAATGAAATGGTTCATATGTATAAACAATAATAATTGGCTACTAACATGAACGTGAGAATATATACATGAATACGTAACTGAAACTGAGATCGTGATAAGGCTGAATACTAGGTTCTGACTATTGAGTCTACTGATAACATGGATTTACTGATATCTGAGTTTACTAACACTAGGTACTGAATAACTGAGTCTACTGCTATTGATATCTGAGTCAATAATAAGTGAGAAACTGATATTGTATTACTGAATACTGAGGGACTTATTATTGATAAATAAATAACAGTTTCTGACAGTTCTGGTTATGAAGAACTGGTCTAATTGACTGTATCTGACAGTCCTGAAGCTGAATACTGATAACATGAGTTCTGATAACTGATATAACTGATAACATGAGTGACTATATCTGACAGTTCTGAATCTGATGGAACTAGCTGAGTTCCGTACTGTATATGAGTTGACTGTATCTGACAGTCTAAGTTCTGAAGAACTATCTGAGTTCTTTTACTAGGACTAAGACTGAAACTGAAATTAAGACTGTGGGGGGTAATCACCTAACTAACATGCCCCAAAACTGAACTGATGAGGTCCAACTTGTAATCCTAACTGGAAGGGTGTCAATACCGTGCTACGGGTAAAGATAAGCTGTGAGTATATCCTCTCTGACAGGGAGCTCTTCCCTCATCCCCTCCTGGTAGGCAACCCAAATGAGATGTATTAGTAGCCCTACGCATAGGGGTACATCTCAACCTACACTGGCTACGTAATTCTGGAATGCAAGGATTGATTCTAAGGATCACACCCTCCACTGAATCCTACTCCTAACTGAATAGAAACTGAGCTGATTAACTGAATTGAACTGATTAAATAAACTGAACTGATTAATGGTATTGTTTAGTGGAGCTAAACTGAGTTCACTGAGTTTTGTTGACTGACGGAATACTATTGAGATCTGAGGACTGACTGAGAGTACTGAAGTTACTGAGATTACTTAGATTACTGAATACTGAGATTACTGAGAGTCTTGAGTATTTCCTGAGTCACATGACTTACTGATTTCTACGGATCATGGCTTGACTGAGGATATCGTGAAAACATGACATGGCTCTAGGCACACAGCTAAATTATCTGGTACAAGTACCCCTAAGACTCGGTAGAATGAGACTGACATGGCTTGACACTTTTGATCACTTGACCAATATTAACAAATTCATAATTTTCATAATACTATAAGTTGGGGATTTTGTACTACACATAGTTCTCAAAATCTTATACATGGAAGGGAATACATATAACAACATGCCATGAGTCCATCAATCTAGTTTCATGAACATTCCATCAACAATCATAATGCATAACAATATCATAGAAGCCATTATTTTCATAACGGCATAGCATGCATTTGTCATCTAGGTCACACTTTAACTATAGTACACGATTTCTAGTCTCTTAGGCGTTTTATCAAACACCTTACATGCACAACTTAAGCATAGGTGTAATCATCAAATATTTTCATCATGAACAACCAAATTTACATGTTTCCAACTCATATGATATTCTAGATTCATAGAAACACATAAAGATTCCAACTTGGGAATCATTCAACATCAATCACATGAACATAATTAATCCACAACATAAACCTCATGATATATAATTTAAAAGAGGGTTCTTGAACTTCATGGATGAAAGGAATCCATGAATGAACACTACGCATACCTTAGTTCTTGATTTTATGAAGTTTGATGGAGAGAAATTCTTGAACTTGAATCTTCTATGAAAAACCCTAATGTGTTCTTGAGAGGATTTTGAGAGAAACACTATAATTTGGGTGAAATATGGCTGAATCACGTGTTATTAGATTTATATAGGGGTGAAAAATTGACCTTTTTAACCCTGGATGCGTCTTTTAATTTTGTGAAAAAATTTTCCGATTTTCATCCTTAGCACGACGCGCCACTATTGCGCCAAGTCACTGGAACTGGACAATTGAAAATCTGCATGGTGGCGCGACGCGGAGCTATCGCGTTGTCACTTTGTTTGTGACCTGAAAGTTTGGTGCGATGCATCACTATCGCGGTGCAACACTGGACATTGACAATTGCCATTTAAGCTGGCTCCGCGACGCGCTGATGCCTCAGATGATACACCGTCTCACTAAAAAGGCTCTAACTCTTCGCCCGGGTGTCGGATTTGGGAGAATTTGGTATTGATTGAAAGCTTATTCAATTTTCCACATGATAAAAAATGAAAATCTTGAAAATAAAGTGGATTCATCTTCAAAGCAAGTCTTTAATATTTCTGGGACGATTTTAAGCTAAGTAGAAGTACGGGGTATTACAACAGGCCCATATCGCATCCGTATGAATACACGGCCTGTGTCTTGTCCACCAACTAATAACATCAGGCCATTTTACCTTTAACGTAATAAAAAGTTAATGTTAAGTCCACATAAAATAAATAATTCTAACATTCTCCCACTTGGACAACGTTCACTTTTAAACAAAAGTTTTAGAAAACTTATTTTTATGAAAATGACTCTCGGCCTGAATAGACAATGTCCATAAATATTTAGTGGTGGAACGCCATTTCCAACATAGTTCAGTCAAGCAAAACATCACTATTGAACTGCAGCCGTACTTGCATCAACCAACGACACAAGACCAGTCCACAATTACTAACACTGAAGTTTCATAGACATAAACCAAATGATGTGGTAGTGTAGCAAGAAATAGCCAACATGGACTTCAAATCGAGGCTATTTCATTGTTAGTCCTTCAAACGATTTTTCATATCAACATGTACGCTTAAAATCAACATGCAAACCATAGAAAAATCGTCACCGCAATTTTCTGTTACAACATGTGTGAGCAGTAAAACAATATGTGCTCCACCAGAAAATCATGATTTTCAAGGTTCAACAAATAAATTGGGTTATGATCCACTTTTAGTTCATTTTAATTCAATTTGTTTCGTTTCAACATAAGTTACTCAATCCACCCATCTATTAACTTAGTTCATATTGACGACATTAAAATCATAGCCTAACCTGTTGAAGCTAAAATTATTAAATTCTGTCGAATTCATTATCACTATAGGTAAATGTTAATATATTAGAACAAGTCATAGCAAGACAAAACGGCAAATAGGTAGCCAATAGTAACAAAATAGCTTAATTCTTTATAATAACATGTTTGAGTTATTTCCATGATCAGTTAATCAATATTGTTGAAATTGCCTTTAAATATCAATTTTTTTTATATTTAAGATAAAAATATCATCAAATTATCTCTATTTTCTTCTAAAAATACTTTAACACTTTAAAATCTTCCTCCCACCTAGTCACCCACATTCCCTCAACACATCGCAATATAACTAATAAGCATTTATAATTCTTGACATCTATTAATTATATTACTTTCAAAGAAAAATTAATATTTTTAGATATTAAAAAATAATATAAATATTAGTATATAGCTAAATTGTTACTAAGTAGAAGTATGTCTAATTAAGTCACATAAATTTAGCCAAGCCAACTAAGAGTCCAATCATATATATATATATATATATAAAAGTAAAGCGCTTATGTGACACCTCTCATAAGTCAGGAAAGGCAATTATCTTTTTTCTCAAATTTTTGGTGATTTCTGCCTTTTTTTCCTCATTATTTGTGCTGAAAAAAATAAATTAATTGTCCTATTAATTAGCCACAATTTAATACAATTAAGCATTAATGATTGCCATATTTTTTCTTAAAACATACTCATTCCTTCTTTTATAGCTGTACGTTTTCCTTTCCCTTAATCTCATCATTAATAGCATTTATATTATTTTCTTAAATGACTTCTTTTTCTTTTTTTCCCCCCTTTTATTTCCTCTTATTTATTAAAAACAATTCAAGGAATCATACTAAATATATAATTTTTAAAAAGTAAAAGGTCTTTTCTTAATTATTAATTAGCACTTTCCTCCTTCATCTTCTTTATTTGATTTACACATGAATGTGATTTCTTTCATCAAAATTTTTATCTGTCTAAAAATTTCATTTTACTATTATAAATATAGTGACAATATTATGGTAGAATTTCGAGTATCTATTTTGGTATGTTCTATAATTTTATATTTTTTTGTATTGAAGTTGTTCGTCATTCTTTATTCATATTTTATGTTTTGACAATTTATATTTTAAATTTTATTGTGTTATAACTGATTGAATGTGTTATATTTGTTTAGTTAAATTTTCTCACATACTGTTTTGTTGTTTTTGTAGATGAAATATTTGAAACTATGATTCTTTGATATTGAACATATTTGAAAAATTATTTATTACATCATTGATTTCTGTAATGATCTTACTCTAGAATAATCTAATTCATCGAAAAGTTCTTTTTCTTTTGATAGAGATATGATTTTTACATTCAGTGATAGAATGGGTGATGATGACTGTGGTGATACTTTTTGGGGATAAAAAATGCATTTTTTATAGATCTGTTTAATTGAAAGCATGCATCTTCAAATGATGCACTAATTTTAATTTATTTGGCTAATGACCATGAATCATGATGGTTAGTTGGTTACGTTATATTATTTTTCTCTAAAAACCTTAAAGAGGAATTTTAAAGTGTTAATAAATGAAAATTCAATTAACTTTGAATATAGATTTTTTCAATCTCTCTCTATATAAAAATAAAACATAGAAGATTGTTGATGTGGCATGTCTCTAACACTCTATTTGGATGGTGGTTTGTCATGATTTCATAATGTATGGTTCAGTATGGTATGGTATGGTATAGTATGATATGGTACAATATTAAAGCTATCCTCGGATTTTTTTGTTTTTGAGTTTTGAACTTTTTTCATAATATTTTGGCCAAAATTTTTTTAAAGAAAATTATTTTTCTTGGATCATTAATTATTGGCATTTATTTCATTTCTTCAAACCTCTTTGTCTTCTTTCAAAAAAATAAATAAATCAGAACATTCTCAATAAGTGTCATATTAATCATATTCTTTTTCCCTTCATTCTTCATATTAATCAATTTATTTAATAATATTATTATATTTATTTACTTTTCATAATTCCCAAATTTTTCATATTCATAACTTAAATTAATCAATATGAGCAATTTATATGTCATATAGCCGATAAAAAAATTATTGATAAATTCGCACCATTTTGCATTGATTTTAAAGGTAAAATTTTGGACTTCTTCTATTTTTTTAATTAATGTCAAAACATTATTATTTCATATTAGAAGTTACAAATCTTTACGTGCTTTAATTAAAATTTAAAATGCATGACTTGTCATTAAACATTTAAGTTTTAAAATGGCTATGAATCTTTTCACTTTTCTAATTCCTCTTCTGATCCTATAAATTCCTATTTATTTGCCACTATTTTTTTTATTGATAGTAAAAGTTCAATTTATTTTTTGGTAGACTTCATAAGTTCACTTACTCTTTTTTATTATATTTTTGTATTGCAGGATAATTCATAACTTGAGAGTTATATTATCACTATTTCGTGATTTTTTTAAATCTTTTTATAAATGTCTCATTCATTATTAATAGTGTTATCAAATTTAAAATTTGTAATTTATTTTCAGCTTGAATTTTATTTGACTAATGTTTTTTCTGATACATTTTTTTCCGAAGATATATAAGAATATCTTAAGATAAGAGAACTTCAATAATACATACATGCAAAAAATGATGTGGCCAAACTTCTTGAGTAAAACTATTTATATTGACAAAGAAAAATATAGATTGATTAACTAAGAATTTAATTCCTTTGTTTTAATTTGTATTCTGATGATTCCAAGATATATTTTTTTACTCTCATCCTCATGTTAATTAAATAGAAGAAATTATAAAGAAACAAAAATTTCATTGTCTAACAAAATACTTAAACACAAACAAAGATTTTGTAATGTAATCAAATATTTATAATTAATTATCATATGCATATAATTAAACAAAATATTTCTCTTTCTAATAATTTGCAATAATATCCATTAATATAATTTTTTAAATTCTTATTTTTAACCGCGTGAAGCGTGGCTTTTATTAGTAGTATATTTATAAAAGAGAGTTATAGATATGCCTACGTGGCACCTCTCTAAGGTCAAGATTTTAATTTATCTTTTTTCTCATTTTTTTGGCATTTTAATTTTTTTTTGGCTAAAAAATTAATAATAATTTATGAAATTATAGCAAGATTTATTGTACAATTATGTTATTGCAAAAATAGTTATTATTATCCCACCTTTTCAAATTTTACCGTTTCAAGTATGCCTATTAATGTACCACCATTAATATTCATTATGACTATTAAAAAAAATAAGTAAATTCAATGCAAAAATCTATTGAGGTTGTGTATAAAATGCATATGAAAAAAGATGAAAAAGGTCACATCTGTATTACTTTTACTCTAACTAATTGAAACTTTTGAGTTAACATTTTCTTCTCTTTATCATTTTTATTTTATTCTTCATCACTTTGTACTTTTTGAATTTGTGAGTTATTTTATGATGTATATGACGTATGTATAAGATTATGAAAAATTTGCATTTGATTTTATCAAAGATGATGACCTTAGTGCTCAACCCTATATTAGCTAGAGTATCGATAAAACAAATAGAAAAAGAAATAGAAGTTTCATGTTTCAAAGTTTTAAGAGGAGGATAGTATAAAAATATTTTCAAGTAAGGATGTATGTATTTAATTGCTTTTTTTTCTATTTCATTTTTTTTCTACTTTTTTTTTCATACTTTGTAAATTGTCAACCACAAATTACTACAAATAGATCATAGAAAAAGAAATGAAAGTAGGTGACAATTATTATGTATTCATTAGATTTTTGTGTTTTATTTTTGGGTCTCTAATAATTCATATATCCTCTCTTTTTTGCCTTTTTTGATTTCTTCCTATGATGTGTGTGTAAGGTTATGAAAAAGTTCGCATTTGATTTATGGAAGACGATGACCAGAAGCTCTATGTTCTAAAGTTTTAGAGAGGAAAGAGGACACTATGATGATACTATGAGAATATGTTCAACGATATGTGTATTCAATTGATTTTTTCTATTTCATTAATTTTTTAATATTTTTGTTACATTCAATGAAGCGATCATAGAAAAAGAAAATAAAGAAGGTGTTCGTTTTTCTTTTATTCATTATTTTTTTTTGTTTTGTTTCTTTTAAATGTCTTTTTGGTACATAACGATCCATATATATATATATATATATATATATATATATATATATTTATACATGCATATAAATCTTAAAATAATAAAAAAGATTTAATTTGGCGCTGTCATTATTCTCTCATTTTTTTGACATTTTTATCTCAATTTCCCCTAAACAAATTGCTAAAAAAATAGTTATATATATATATATATATTAAATATGTCACATTAGTTTCTTCCTATATTATTTTAGTCATACCAAAAGATTGTAATATATGAGTTACATATTATTACTTGTAATTCATAAGCTTTATAGCACTTTGTATGCAGTTTTCTTTATGAAATTTGAGTTTTAGAAATAATGGTTGATCATTTATCTTTATAGAAAACTGAAAGACATTTAAAATTTTAAAATCAAAATTTAGTAAAAATTAAATGGGATAAAGTCTTCAGAAAAACAGTTTTATTGACTTTTAAAGACATGCCACATCTTTTCTACTAAAAATAAGATTTTTGCCCTATATATTAATATCGTTATTAGCTAAAAACTCCAAGTGATGAAAATTATTTAAAAGAATAAAGTGAAGTGTTAACAATGAAATTGATTAAAATTTTAAATTTTATCCTTTGGATTTGGAGACAAAAAAAATGTTTAACATATTTTCAATATTTAGTTATTATTTTTTTTTAAAAAATAAAATGCAAATTTTTGAAGCCGCACGAAGCGCGGATTAGTTGTCTAGCTACTATACAAGACAGATTCTTACAAGTTAACTTTGGGAGTAACGTGGTGTAGCAACCAATAATGACTAAATCGCAAGGTAAAATACAAGGCAAACAACATAAATTCTGATAGTTTGGAGCTTAATTAAAACAAGTCTTGACATGTTGCATAATTACGAAAAATTTTAATTTTGAATCTGTCGAGATACATAATTAACTCCCGATACAGTCAAGAAAGATATATTTTTTCCTTTGTAAAAATACATAATTAACTGCTGATACATATCTTTTGATTTTGGGTCTGTCAAGCTACATAATACATCCAACATTATTATATTTTTTCTTGTAAATATACATAATTAGCTCCCGATAATAATTTTTTTCAATTTCGGATCTGCCAAGATACATAACTAGCATCTCGATACATCAAACGAATGTAGACACGTAATTTTGTCCCTCCAAAAATTATTTTTACCATTTACTCCGTCTTACCACGCACCTCAACCCCATTTCATAATTTTTTCACAAAATGACAAAATAATAACCAACTCTAAACAAATTTTATCCCTAAATTTCCACATAATTCTAATTTAAACAAACTAACAACCTCTCCCAATCAAATTTTGACATATCACCATCCCATACCCTACCCACCACATACCCCCTACCCATCCCCTTCACGTTTTCCCTACAGGAACTCACATATATCACACACAAGGACCTCACTGGAATTTGGGGCACTCACAGAACAACAATATATAAACACCCTCACATATACACACAGAACATACACACAAACCCACATCATCATCTCCATATTTCTCTTCTACACAGTAACACACATCACTCATATATAAGAATTACAGAATAAACACCTCACTGGACAAGCTCCATTAGATAGATATACACCCGCCTCATCATTCCTGACCAAAAATATTACAAACACATACACCTCCCAGCTTTGACATACACACCTTTGAGAAAAAAAATGGAGATCAGAGAGAGACGGTGAACAATTGAGAGCTGATCGGAGAACGGGGGAGATATAGAGAAATTGAGAGGGGTTGTGATCGAAAAAGAAAAAGAAACAAAAATTTGGAGAAAGAGATAGACGAGGGAGATCAAAAAGAAAAAAAAGGTGCAGGCCGACTGTTCCGGCGAACTGTCAGCAGAAAACCCCAAAAAAGGTCATAATCGCCAGATAAATATAAACCAGTAGCGTATTTGTTTTTGTTGCTGAAAATCAGTTCTGTGTTGAATCGATTTTGCGATAGTTTTGCGCACGGGTTTGGTTGTTCAGTTGGGATTTTCTATTTTGGTTCATCCGTCTTCGTAAGGGTTTGAGGATTTATTTTCTGTTTGTCTCGATTGGTTCATCGTGGTCAGTTTTGAGTTTCAATTTTGGGGACCGAGTTAGAGTTGGTCCGCTGTTGAGGTTTGAATCGAAGGTTCAGAATGTGGATTCTACCGGGTTTAATTGGAATAATACATCGATTTTGAAAGCGGCATTGATGTCCAATTTTATCTTCTCTCCCTTTAATTTTTATGTGAATGTGAATGATTTGTTGTTTGACATATTTGAATCTTTGTTTTGTGTTGGTTGATATTGGATTTGAATGTGGAAACTTGGATTGGTAGGCGAAGAATTGATTAATTATTTTGAGAATGAATGCGGGAAGGAATTGGTCTCGATAAAAGTAAATTTAGATAAATTTTGATTCGTTGATGATGTTGAACGTGATAGAATCATGATAGGTCGAGCTGGGTAGGCAAATAATAGGTTCGGGTAGGCAAATTTAGAACTTGTGAATTGTTGAAAATATTTGTTGAATGATTTTATTTTATGAATTTGGATCAACTGTACTCATTTGGCCGGGGAATGCTCCAAAGAAAATTGTATTTATTTACCAGAAAATGCCCCGACGTATCATGTTTTCGAAGGAGGTTGTGATCAATAGGGGTTTGCATTGGTCGGTTCGATTTTATGTATTATTAGTTCGGTTATCGGTTTTTGATTTTTAAGTATGTAAAATCAATAACTAACCAATAAGATGTTTTCTTATTGATTTTCGGTTTATCGGTTTTGGTCCTTAACGGTTTGATTTTTGATTTAATTAGTAAGAAAATACTCATAAAATAGAAATAGTAACAACTAACATAAAAAAATAAAATCTTAGTTACCGCGAAAATCCTACGCAAGGCATTATAATTTACACGAATCTTCAAAATTGAACTGAATGTTAGTTCAAAAAAATAAAATAATCCTTATTGTTGGAAGCTAATAAATGCTTCAAGCTTTCCAATACCATAATACTCGTGCTTTATATTGTGCCTTTGTTGCCCTGAATAGGTTAATACTTTGTAAATCATCAAATTGTGAATAAATAGTATATGTATATATATATCCTAATTCTTTGCGCTATGTCTTTGTCAAAAACATCTTTTTTTTCAATAAGATTATTTATTCTTATTGGTGAATTATCTTTAAGGATTTTGATTTCCTTATATATATATATATATATATATATATATATATATAGGGGTAAAAAATAACTTTGTGTATCCTTATTGGTAGTAAAAAATAACTTTGTGTATCCTTATTGGGTTATCGGTTAACTGATAACCCAATAAAATAAAACCGAAATCGAACCGTTTACCCAATAAATTTTTTTATAAAACCAATAAAAAATCGTTAACCCAATAACCCAATACCGATAACTCAATAGCATTTTTATCGGTCGGTTCGATTTTTGCACACCCCTAGTGATCAAGAGCTGAGGCACTGGGTGGAGCGTAGTTTAGGATTAGTGTAGTCTAGCATAGGTTTACATTTCAGTACTTTTTATTTTAGGTCGGTAATAAATTGGACTGGACGCTAATTTTTTTTTTGTTTAATTGTTTGTTTCGTGTTTATGTGTTTGTTGGCTTATACATTCATAATGTCGTATTAGCCGATATAGTTCATGAAGCAACCGTGGTCGAACCACGGGATCGAGAGTTGCCTAACACCTTCCCCTCGGTCAACAAAATTTCTTAACCGAAATCTCTGTTCGCGGATCAGTTTAAAAGAGTCAAAATTATTTTCGAAAAAGGATTTTCAAAGGTGACTTGGCACCCCAGATTTATGCCAAGTGGCGACTCTGAGTTTTGAATATAAACAATCCTTTTCAAAATAAATTTTTATTTTTTGTCACTTAATAATAAATTCCTTTCAAACTTTAAAATTAATTATCTTTTTGGTTAAAAAAAAGGGTGTGACTGCTTTGACGAATCTGCTCCGGATTTTTTTCAGAATTCTATTTTTTTTTTTTTTGGAGTTGTATCAGCTTAGTTTGACATTATAGGTGTATAAACATTGTTTGTGATATCGTTTGTCACTACAAAAATGGGTAAAATTACGGGAGTTTATTTGCGGGGGTTATTTTAACCTCCGTAAAATTTTATGAAATGCCGGGGCTAAAAATTTGTCGCTAAAATTTATAAATTTATGGGGATTTAAACCCCCGCTATCAATTGTGGGGTTTTTAAACCACTGCTATCAATCAAAAAAATAATAAAAAGCATTTTCCCTCTTTTATAAAAAAAAAATTGCCAAACATTTTTCCTTTTTTTTTAATTGGCCAAAACATTTCCCTCTTAATTTTTTTAATTGGCCAAAACAGCTTTAGGACTGACTCTCTTTCTCATTTTCCCCCAAATTGACCCTTCTTCCATTTCCCCCCTAGATGAGGCATCTTCAAATAACGTACTCACGACATTTGTCCTATTTTCTTTGGAAGACCCTTCGAAGGCATCTGCGGTCACTGGTACTGTGGAGATGTTTGGCTTGACTTTCAGGTTTACTGTGTTAATTTTGTTATTATAGCTTTGTTTACCAAGAAATTGATTATGTGCAGTTATTTTGGGAATGAAATTGGGCAATATATGGTGCAGATGGATGTTCTTTGCTCTTTTCTTGAATTTCTTACTACTAAATATTTTTTGCAGTACATATATGGTGCAGATGTATTCATATTTCTCCCCCAATCCATGTTTGTTGTAATTACGTTGATTGTTAGTACGTAGTTGTTTTGTTCCACTATTGAATCAGCTTCAGCCGACTGCCTACTAATTAAAACACTTTTGTTTGAATGGTTGTTAGGTAGTGTATTGTACATCAGTGTAAAGTATCTGAGAGATCGAGAATGATAACATAAAAAGGTGAAGAATTTGATAGGCAAAAGATTTGCGGTCATAAAGTTTTTAGAAATGGAGTTTATTTTGCTTGTGTAGCATTTAATGAGTTAGTGGACCTGAACTTGGATTCTAAAAAAATAGAATGAATTAAAGTTTGATGACACCAAGAAGATCAACTATGCTGAATAACATCAATTGTTGTTAATGGTAATGTACTCGAATAGGAAGTTAACTAGTGAAGGCATCAAGACAACCTGGACATTATCTTTAATTTTAGGGATAATGGCTAGATATATTGTAATATGCATTTTATTCTTGTTGGTTTATGGTTCTCTAAACTGATTTTGATAGAGGTTGTAGAGGTAGGATCATATTGTATATAGATTACTCATAGTTTGTGGAAATGATCAGCATCAAGGCAAGTGGGTGGCTTTGCTTGAGAGAAAAGGAAGCGAACGTGTACAAGTCAATGGAAAGACCATTAGCAAATATTCTTTTTGCTTTCTCAATTCAGGCGATGAACTTGTCTTGGGTCAAGTGGAAAATAATGCTTATGTATCCTCTACATGTTGTAGCAGCTATTATGATTCTATTTGTATTTGCTCAGCCCTTTTGGTTTCTGTTATTCTCTTACTATTTCTTATCTTTATGATTGAATATCCTTGACATTGTTCTATATAGATTTTTCGGCTACTATTGGTTGAACTTACAGTTAAGTCACCTTCAGATGTTGGGACCAGTGCCGGAAGAAGTGAATTGTTGAATATCGAAAATCAGGTAAAAGATGCATTACCTATTGCTCGTGCTTTTGATTTGTCATTTTCGTACCCATGTCGAGATCTATTTTCTTTGAAACCGACATCTCAGGTTAGTGGTAAAAAACACCCAAGAAATGAGCTGCCTCCTTCCCTTGTTATTCTGATTCTGAATTATCCATTGCTACAAGCTTGATGGCCTTGAAGTAGATTCCGCTACAAATATCGGTAACATAACTAGCGAGATTATCTTCCCTCTTGAATAGAGGTAGGCAACGCTGTGTCATTGGCTGAATTGTTTCTTTTGGCCTTCTTGCTATGAGCTCACAGAATGGTCCATACATAACTAAAAACGTATTTATTAACTGATGTTGGAGGAAAGACGGGGGACTACAGAATCAATACCTGCCTCAACTTCAGAGATGTCTTCCAAATCTGCTGCAGTCATGGAAAAAATTTATATTGTAATCATTGACGGACAAAATATAGAAGTATCATTTGATGACTTTCCATATTATGCAAGGTACACAAGTTGCATTATCCAATTACCACTCTATATCTGGAGTTCTAATTAGTTTTCTTTAATTTTTTTATTCATTTTTTGGCTCTTGAGTTCTTTGGTCTTTTGGGCATTTCCTGATTTTCTCATATTCTAGTTAATAAATAAGAAATACTTTCTTTTCATCATAGACATATTTTCACTATATGTTTGTTCGGCGACGGGTTTTAATTTTGTTTATGTTAATTTATTAGTGAGTTAATTAATTTTGCAAAGAAAAAATAAAATAGTTGGAATGTAATATCTGTGTTAGAATTTATTTTTCTTGTCCCCCTGGCTAGAAAACAAATTCTCCTGGGAACATTAGAATTAGTTCTATAAAGTATTTGTTCCCTTAAAGGAGTAGTAGGTCTAGTGTTTGTTAGGAGTCCATTTTAGCTTGATTAGAGATTTGTATGTTAGTACAGGGGTAAGTGAGAAATTTAAAGAACCTCTAATTTATCTTTATGTTGAGTATTTGAATAGAGTCAACGCATTTAGTTCTAGCAGCCTAGACAAACAGTTTATCTGATTGATTTTTTATTCTTTGCATTTTTATGTAGCCAAGTGATGCGGCTAGTGGATCTATTTCGCCCATGGATGCAAGAAGATCACGTGATGATAATGATCCTAATGACATTTTTTGATTTCATTGCATTTGTCTTGGATATTCAATTATGATGATGTAATTGTGTGGTTGGAGTGAATCTTAGAATATTGAAGGTTTTGTGTGTAAATTTGATTTTGGAATTTGAAGATACTAGTTAATGTTGAAAATTTGAAGTTTGAAGATGTTAATGTTGAAAATTTAATTTTAAAGTTTAATGTTCAATGTATTTTTGATATGCTTGTCAATTAGAATATTTAATTACTCATGTTGTAACAATGATATATGAATTGAACAAATATTAGATTGTAGGTTATGTCTAAAGGAACAATTAAATTTGAGCTAAAATTAGAATCTATAATTAGTTACTGAAAGTTGATGGGCCCTACTAAATTTAAAAAAAAATTAAAACAATTGCAGAGGTTTTAACTGCCGCAAGTTTTAAATAAAAATTTATTATAAAAAGAATTAAATTTAGAATAACGGAGATCAATAACTGCCGCAAATTAATTACGGGGGTTGTAACCGCCGCAAAATAATTATGGGGGTAAAAAAAAAACCGCCGTAAATTGTTTGTGACGGTTCGTATTCCGGGGGTTTTGGAAACTGCCGTAATTACATTTTATGAGGGTTTAAAACCCCCACAAACCGTAAAATTAACCCCCGCAATTTGATCCATTTTTTGTAGTGTGTGTTTATTTTATCATTGTTGAGTGCCTACATGCTACGTGTTTACAGTCTTTCTTTATGTGTTACCATTTTATATCTGACATCATTTGCATAACCCGAGTCAATTCTTTCTGCAACAAGCCCCGAAGTGCACGTCGTGTACATGAACTATAGTTGAGTCACCCTTATTTTAGGAGGGGGCCGTCAGATGTATGGAGTGGTTGGAAAGCTTTCGCAGCCACTATCGACCATACGCTCTCCAAACAGCCTTCTTAGTGGATCCCAGCGTAGGTCAACCTTTAGGTTATGCTTATTTGCATTATATTGAGACCTAGCGGGACCCACTTGATTCTGCACAGGAGACTTCCCTCTAAAGCATCTCTATATGCTAATTGTTGCATCTTTCAGGGTAACGGGGCCATTTGACGGATTGATTTGAGGAAAGCATGTGCTAGAATTAAAGGAGCAGGTGTTTAGGCAAAAAAAAAAAAGGAAAAAAAAAGAAAAAATAAGTCAAAAAGAGTTTCTTATCTTTTTAGTGTTCTTTATGGCTTTTGTTTTTCACAATTTAAATTTTTTTAAAATTTTTTACCTTTTGCACTCATTTTGTCAAAAACAAAAACATCAAATAGATTTTCCTTTTGTTTCTTTAGTAAGCATCCATAATTCAACATTTTCAAACAAGATTTTTCTTAATGGGAGTTTTTATAAAAGAAAATTCAAAAAGATGGTAGAAGTTTTGTACATTTCGTATAACGAAAATACCAAAAAGATTTTTTCTTTCATAGTTGTTGGTGTCAGTTTTATGTGAAGTGTCAAATTGAAAACTCAAAAAAGATTTTATTGACATTTTTTTAATTGCATGTCTTTGATCGTGTCTCTCAAGTCAAGGTTCAGTTTGTTATTTAGTCCTTAATTGTCTAATCTGGACGAACTACGCACCCCTGATTCTCTTATCTCGGGAGTGAGATACGTAGGTAGCCTATTGTGGGTTCGGAGATCTTATTTAAAAAATTCAAAAAGATTTTTTTCACTCTTCATTTAGAGTAGGTATTCCATATGCATCTTTAAAAGAAAACTACAAAAAAAAAAAATTCTTTAATAGTTTCAAGTTTCATTTTCGTATGAATTTCAAAATTGAAAACCTAAAAAGATTTTTCTTTGGTAATCATAGGTTTCATTTTGTATAGGAATCTGAAAATTCAAAAAGATTTTCTTCACTATTCATTTAGAGTAGGTGTCATATACATCTCTAAAAGAAAACCACAAAAGATTTTTCTTTAATAGTTTCAAGCTTCATTTTCGTATGAAATTCAATATTGAAAATCCAAAAAGATTTTTCTTTGGTAATCATAGGTTTCATTTTGTATAGGGATGTTAAAGCTGAAAAATTCAAAAAAAAAGATTTTCGTCAATTCTTTTGACTTTGTTATTTTCTTTTCTTCTTAAAGTTTCAACAAAAAGAAAAAGAAAGAGAGTTGATCGGTCATTTTGTGGCCAAACTTCACGAACTACGCACACCTGATTCTCCTCTCTCGGGAGTGAGATACATAGACGCCCTTCTTGGGTTCGGTGATCTTTTAGAAAAAAAGACAAAAAGAAAAAGAGTTTTTGAAAAGTGTTGCATTCTAACGCCTTTGTTGTTTCTATTGCTCAGTTAGTTTAAGGTGGTTGGATTGTGACATTTTTGGCTGGTCCTCAATATTGCACCGAGTCAAAATAAAAGATATGGCCAACAAAGATACTGAGATTGTTGTCACTAATCAGATAGGAAGTTCGGGGAATGAGAATTTAGGACCTAATAAAGAGATTCGGAAATTAAGGCAACAAATGTTAAAATTGCATCAAGCTTGGGCTAATGGGTTGCTACCTCCTCCATTTTCCACCGATAATTTGAAATATCTTTCTAGTTTGCCCGCCCGTTTCGCATACATAATTTTCTATTTCTGTTGACATGCTACGACATGCATAGGGTCTAATCCGAGGCAACACTATCCAAATACTTCTAATATTCATTTCCTCACTTCTCAACACAAAACTACCACATGCTCAGCTCCACCTGCTATTCATGCTTTTGCAGCACCACCTCCACATGAGGCTCCTATTTTTAATATCCATCCAATGGTTGTGATTCCCCACTCCGCGGGAGATCATGTATTGATATTTCTGGTGATCAGCATTATGCTCTCGAGCCCACATTTAAGTTGACTTGTCCTTATGGCTACACTCAACCGCCTGAATTTCCTCTTAACACTGAGAAACCCGTTATGACAGAAGAACAAGAGGAAATGAACAGAGAATTAAAAATTTTGGAACTGGCTATGAAGAACTTTCAAGGACTCGAGGGTTACAAAAGTGACTCATATAAAGATCTGTGCATGTTCCCAGGTGTTCATCTCCCCCTTGGTTTTAAAATGCCGAAGTTTGAGAAGTATGATAGATATGACGATCCTGTAGAGCATTTGAGACGTTATTGTAACCAACTAAGGGGTGCTGGAGGGAAGTAAGAATTACTCATGGCATATTTTGGCAAGAGTCTTTCAGGTCTAGCTTCAAAATAGTTTTTTGACCAAGACATCGACAAGTGGAATTGTTGGGATAACCTAGCTAATGAATTCGTACATCAATTTCAATACACTATGTAGTTGATTCTTGACGAGAAATCCCTAACTAATATGAAGAAAAAGAGTACTGAAAGTTTCAGAGAGTATGCGATTAGATGGCGTGAACAAGATGCTAGGGTGAAACCACCAATGAAAGAAAGTAAGATAGTGGAGGTGATTATTCAAGCGCAGGATGAAATATATTATCAACACTTGTTACCTGCATTAGGCAAGCCATTTATTGAGGTCCTCAAAATGGGGGAGATGATAGAGGATAGAATTAAGACCGGTCGCATTGTGAGTTTTGCAATATTGAAAGCGATTACTCAAGCAATTCTAAAAGGTTCGGGAAGCATCGAAGGGAAGAAGAATGAGGAAGATGCATCTGCTATTGTAGTTGGGCAACAAATACGGTCAAGAGGATCACGCCACCGTTGCCCTCAGGCTCAAACCTAAGTTTATACCCAAGCTCTATAGAATCACTCCCAAAATCCTTTATAATACATTCCCCCACCTCCATATCCAATGTATAATGCACAACCATATTTTCAACCCCCATCTTACCCACAATGGCATGCGTCGACTCCTCTGAGTCATCCTCCAACTCTAAAAACATACCAAAGCCCTTATAGGCCTGATTTTCAATTTAAGACAAACAATAAAATGAGGCAGAAGTTGAGGGATAGCTTCACACTAATCAGAGAGTCGTATGCCAGTTTATTCCAGAGATTGGTACAGCGGGACATGATCACTCCTCTTCTTGGGTATACTCCGACCCGTATTTAAGAAGTTTTGGTCCTAATGTACGATGTGTTTATCATTCTGATGTTCAGGGTCACAGTATTGAAGATTGTTGTGCTTTGAAAAGAGAAATAGAAAAGATGATTCAAGAAAAATTAATTGTGGTGCAAAACATTGGCACCTCAACCGCCCCACAGAGTTCTTCGCCAACATGTGGTACTGCACAATGTGTGGGAAGCAATGAGTTAAGCATGGGGATCTGGAACTTATTTGTTGAAGGGATTGTGTCTGATCGTGGTGGAAGTTCTAGTGATGCTGATATACAAATCAATGGCTAAGTTGTTGGGCTGAGCAATTGAGAAGTCACCCTTCACCCTACTAGGAAGAGGTCTGGTAGTTTGTTCTGTTTTTTGTTCTGTTTTCTAAATTATTTCAGGGTTGTAGTTCGGGATCTATCTTGTTTTGTCCCTTTGTTGTTTATGTTCAAACCCTTCTATCTTTTATTTCAACTAAATGAAGTGTCCCTTTCCCTTTGTGTTTTAAATATGTGTTGTTTGTTTTCTTTACACAGTACATTTAGTGACATGACATGCTAGCGGAATTTTCAGCCAAATCTTGAAATCCAATTTAAGCATGAACTTTGAATCAGAGGGATAAAGCTAGAAAAAAGTATCTGACAAAATAAGTAGGGTGTTGAGACATTTGGTGACAAGTTGAAGCCTTCTTTGAAAATTAAAACAATTATTTTGAGAATGACAAGAATAACTTGGTCATCAATTGAAAGATATGTCTTAATTAGGTCAAATTGTGAATGTGTGATCCCTATATCAAGATAAATAGAAAGATAACCAGCTCCACGAAAGCATGGATCATTCAATGTGAGGGATGTACACCAAAGGTAGAGTTGTATGTTTGAAGTGTAGAAGAAGAAGTGGCACACATGCTCAGTTAAAGTTAGTGTTGTTAAAATGCCACAGATGATCTTCATTTTTCATTTCATATTGCATGACGTGTACTTGCATTGTCAAGGATTGATATGGCAAAGACATTTCATTCTGCTATCCAAACATTGTGTTATCCTTTGTGTACCCCATTTGAGCTTTAGTTCTATTTTCTTTCATTCCCCTCTTTTGGAATCAAGATAGAATCAGCAAAGTTAAAAAAAAAAGGTGTTGAGCAAAATAATAGAGTCAGAAAAGTTTTAAAAAGAAAAAAAGAGAGACAAAAATGTGTCCAAAAAGAAAGAAAGAAAAAGAGTATCAGGAAAAATAAAGTCAGAAGAAGTTTCAAAGAGAAAAAGAGTTGAAAAAAAGAAAAGAAATTAGAATCATGCAAAGGAATAAGTTTTCGGAACTACGCCTGACCTGATTCTCCTCTCTCGGGAGTGAGATACGTAGGTTGCCCTACTCTAGACTTGGTCCAACCAAATAAACAATTTAGAATCACCAAGTCAAAAGAAACTAGGGCATGAGTTAATCCTTATTGTTTGAGTAGATTTCAAAAGTTGTAAGTCCTACCCCACTTCAAGTGTCGTTTGGACCTCATGCCATCCTTTTTTTTAACCTATCCAAAATCCAAGTTGCAACCAAAGAAAGACCTTCAGATCAATCTTTGAGAATGTTAAGGATAAGCATACAATGGATGTGATGACGCATTTTGGGAACTACTTGTATTCATTAGCATAAGGAATCGGGAGAGAAAAAAAAATGAGAGAGTCTTATTGGTGAAAACCATCATGAGCATCATAAGACGATGGTAAGTTGAGAGAGATAAAAATGAGAGAGTCTTATCGGTGAAAACCCTCACGGACACTGTAAGACGATAGTGAGTCGAGAGAAATAAAAATAAGAGAGTCTCATTGGTGAAAAATCCTCACGGACACCATAAGACAATGGTAAGCTGAGAGAAAGAAAATGAGAGAGGCTTGTTGGCGAAAACCCTACAAGGTCCCACTAGCCGAATGAGGTTTTAAATGCAATTGACCAAAGGAAACAACTAAGTTTCAAGGCCATTAACTCAACAACAATTGGTAGAAAGTTTGGATAGAAAGATCAGACAGCTTAATCCAAAATGCATAGTATAATCACTAGAGTTGATTGTCATTTTAGATAATTTTTTAATTTTTTTGCTTCAAATGGGGACATTCATTGTCTTTCTTTCTTCTCTTTATTTTTATTTTATTTTCTTGAGTCAATTATCCAAATAAATAATCATTGTCATTTTTTTCTTGTCTTTGAATCGTCCATGTCAAAACAAGTGAGAAAAGATTTCAAAACTGGCTACTAGCTTCTTTAATTGGACAAAGTAAGAAAAAACCCAGCACATAAAAGAGATATGATTGCGAGCCGAAATAAGGCATGCAGAAAATTTTATCGACAGACAAGTCTAGGAACTTATGAAAATACCAAGGTTCAAGAGGTGTATCTGAGAAATATGGCAAAGCAGAGATACGGTGTTTGTTTCAGAGTCACTCTTAATAATCTGAATTCGGGTCAATGATACAGCAAGTCAATGACATATGCTAATGGTTAGAAGCAAGATTAAATCTGACGGGGGAAAGAGCGATTGTCGCGAAAGCTAAACCCACAAATCAACCACCATGTTTTTAAACAAGTTTTCTTTGTATGAAATAGGAACAATTGCTACCTTCAAATCAAGGACTTCAAAGCACAAATATCCAGAGGTACAATTCCTCATTTCTGCAAATGCAAGAGCAGTGTTGATGTACAGGTTTGGTAATCACATTTGTGGTAAAATTCATCATCTTGTACCCAAAGAGACACATTCTCTAATTTGGGTCTTTTATGTCTCATGGCTAGGAGGTGTACTTCCTAATTTGATCCCTTAATCCTAAAAGATGCACTTTTAGTAAGAATTTTTCACTTTCATTCTTAAGAGGGGGACTTGTTGGTCTCAATCATTTAATTTACCCTCAAAAGAGTGCATTTATTGATTAGAATCATGATTCATCTTTGCATTAAGTATTGTTGCAAGTAGTTGTGATTGGGTTTGACGCCCACAAAAGCTTTTGATGATAAACTGGAGCAAAAAGAAAATTTAATTCCTGTTATTAGGAACATCACTTTAGGACCCTCCTAGCAAAATAAGACTTTATTTTTATGGAAAATGAAATCTTTCTTTATCATAATCTTTGTGTGGGATAATTATTGTTCTAGTTTTGATTTTGATTTCAGGAGCCCCCCTGAAGAACAGGGTGATGGAATTGCAAGTCAGGAGCCCGCCTTAAGAACAGGATGATGAAATGGCAAGTTAGGAGCCCGCCTGAAGAGCAGGGTGATGAAATGGTAAGTCTGGAGCCCACTTGAAAAATAGGGTAATGAAATTACAAGTCGGGAGCTCGCCCGGAGAATAGAGTTTAGAAATTGCTACTCGGGAGCACACCCTAAGAATAGGGTGATGAAATTAAAAGCTGAGAGCTCGCCCGGAGAACAGAGTGATGAAATTGCAACTCGAAAGCCCACCCAAAGAATAGGGAGATATAATTGAAAGTCGGGAGCTCTCCCGGAGAACGGAGGGAAGAAACTGCAACTCGGGAGGCCGCCCAAAAATAGGGTGATAAAATTAAAAGTCGACAGCTCACCCGGAGAATAGAGTGAAAACGTTGCAACTTGGGAGACCGCCTGGAGAATAAGGTGATGAAATTAAAAGTGGAAAGCTCGCCCGAAGAATAGAGTGAGGAAATTGCAAGATAGGAGCCCGCTTGAAGAACAGGGTGATGAAGTGGCAAGTTAGGAGCCCACTTGAAGAACATAGTGATGAAATAGAAAGTTAGGAGTTCACCTGAAGAACAGGGTGATAAAATGGCAAGTAAGGAGCCCTCCTGAAGAACAGAATAATGAAATGGCAAGTTAGGAGCCCGCCTGAAGAACAGGGTAATAAAATTGCAAGTCAAGAACCCACCTGAAGAATATGGTGATGAAATTGAAATTAGGATTCCGCCTGAAGAGCAAGGTGATGAAAATGAAAGTCAGGAGCTCGCCTGAAGAACAAGATGATGAAATGACAAGTCAGGAGCCCACCTGAAGAATAGGGTGAAGAAATTGAAAGTCAAGCTACAAGGTTAAGAGATTGAATGTCAAGCAACAAGATGAAACAATTGAAAGTCAATAAAATGAGGAAATTACAAGCCGAGAGCCCATTTGAGGATCGGGGTAAAGAAATTGAAAATCAAAAGATTAAAAAATAGCAAGTCAGGAGTCTGCCTGAAGAACAGGGTGGTGAAATTAAAAGTCAAGCAACAAGGTGAAGAAATTGTAAGTCCGGAGCTTGCGTAAAGAATAGGGCAAGGATTTTCAAATTCAAGATCAAGGTTCAGAAGTACCTCCGATAGAACATGATCGATTTGTGAGTTCATTTCCAACATCAAATTTTGTATGGAGAAAGAATCTATTCTCAAGTTCAACCCCAAAGAAGATCAGATTTTTTATCATTTTTGAAAGCATCAGAAACTCATGTCAAGAGTTCATAGAAGCTGCATATATAGGACTTTTGTAATTTATGTTATCTTTTAACTTGTAATTTTCATTTTTGATGTAATAACAGAGCCGCGGACCAAAACCTCGATAGGGCCTTACTTGACTCTCCAACTCGGTATAGTCTCTCCCTTTCCAACCCTTTGAGATACCTGTGACTCGATGCCCTCATAATATGGGTAAGTAGTATGTCCAAGATCAAGACTCGATTGTCCTTCTTCCTTTTGTTTCTTTCGTTTGAAAAATGCTCGGGACAAAATTCTGTCTCATTGTTTACTTCTTTGTTTGAAAACACTTTGTGTTTACATCCAAAGGGGGCATGATGTAGAAACGTAATTTTGTTCCGTCAAAAATTATTTTTACCATTTACTCCATCTTACCAAGCACCTTAACCCCATTTAATAATTTTTTCACAAAATGACAAAATAATAACCAACTCTAAGTAAATTTTATCCCTAAATTTTCACATAATCGCAATTTGAACAAACTAACAATCCCTCCCTCTCAAATTTTGACACATCACCATCCCATACCCTACCCCCACATACCCCCTACCTATCCCCTTCACGTTTTCCCTACTGGTACTCACATATATCACACACAAGAACCTCACTGGAATTTGGGGAACTCACAGAACAACAATATACAATAACCCTCACATATACACATAGAACATACGCACAAACCCACATTATCATCTACATATTTCTCTTTTACACAATAACACACATCACTCATATATAAGAATTACAGAAAAAACACCTCACTGGACAAGCTCCATTAGATAAATATACACCTGCCTCATCATTCCTGATTGAAAACATTACAAACACATACACCTCCCAGCTTTGACATACACACCTTTGAGAAAAAATGGAGATTAGAGAGAGACAGTGAACAATCGAGAGCTGATCGGTGAACGGGGGAGATATAGAGAAATTGAGAGGAGTTGTGATCAAAAAAATAAAAGAAACAAAAATTTGGAGAAAGAGATAGAAGAGGGAGATCAAAAAGAAAAAAAGGTACAGGCCGAATGTTCCGGCAAACTGTCACCGAAAAACTCGAAAAAAGGTCACAATCGCCGGAAAAACGTAAACTAGTAGTGTATTTGTTTTTGTTGCTAAAAATCAGTTCTGTGTTGAATCGATTTTGCGATAGTTTCGCGCACGGGTTTGGTTGTTTAGTTGCCATTTTCTATTTTGGTTCATCGGTCTTCGTACGGGTTTAGGGATTTGTTTTCTGTTTGTCTCGATTGGTTCATCGTGGTCAGTTTTGGGTTTCAATTTTGGGGACCGAGTTAGAGTTGGTCCGCTGTTGAGGTTCGAATCAAAGGTTTCGAATGTGGATTCTATCGGGTTTAATTGAAATAATACATCGATTTTGAAAGAAGCATTGAGGTCCAATTCTATCTTCTCTCCCTTTAATTTTTATGTGAATGTGAATGATTTGTTGTTTGACATATTTGAATCTTTATTTTGTATTGGTTGATGTTGGATTTGAATGTGGAAACTTGGATTGGTAGTCGAAGAATTGATTAATTATTTTGAGAATGAATGCGGGAAGGAATTGGTCTCGATAAAAGTAAATTTGGATAAATTTTGATTCATTGATGATGTTGAACGTAATAGAATCATGATAAATCGAGCCGGATAGGCAAATAATAGGTTCGCGTAGGAAAATTTAGAACTTGTGAATTGTTGAATATTGAAAATGTTTGTTGAATGATTTTATTTTATGAATTTGGACTAATTGTACTCATTTGGATGGGGAATGCCCCAAAAAAAGTTATATTTATTCACTGGGGAATGCCCCGACGTATCATGTTTTTGAAGGAGGTTCGTGATCAAGTCCCGAGGCACCGGGTGGAGCGTAGTTTAAGATTAGTGTAGGTTAGTGTAGGTTTACAGTTCAGTACCTTTTATTTTGGGTCTGTAATAAATTGGACTAGACACTAATTTTGGTTTTGTTTGTTTGATTATTTTTTTTGTGTTTATGTGTTTGTTGGTTTATACATTCATAGTGTCGTATTAGCCGATATAGTTCATGGAGAGACCGTGGTCGAACCACGGGATCGAGGGGTGCCTAACACCTTCCCCTCGGTCAAAAGAATTCCTTAACCTGAATCTCTGTTCGCGGATCAGTTTAAAAGAGTCAAAATCATTTTCGAAAAAGAATTTCCAAAGGTGACTTGAAACACAAGATTTATGCCAAGTGGCGACTTTGTGTTTTGAATATAAACAATCCTTTTCGAAACAAATTTTCATTTTTTGTCACTTAATAGTAAAATTCTTTCAAACTTTAAAATTAATTATCTTTTTGGTTAAAAAAGGGATGAGACAACGAAAATACATAATTAGCTGAGATTTTGTGATTACTTTGTAAGAATGAAAATTTGTATAAATATGATGAGTTAAGATGTATGTGTTTTATTTTTTCCTAAAATTTATTCGAACCAAGCGTTTATACAAATAAAAGTGCCATATAGAGTTGTCTGCTAAAATTGTTTTACAATTGATGTTAATTATATCAAATCAAGTAATTTAATCATAAAAATTAAACTAAACTAACGATATGTATTAATTTGAAGAGCATTGAATTTCATTTAAAATTAATCCGAGGACGTATATTGTATTGACGGTTTCATGCAGAACATTCTTAGATGCTTGCAAGCTGGAGTTTCACTAAGTCTTTTAATGTAATAAAAGTTCGATATTAATGATATAGCATGTTGACTTTCAACATAATGCCCAAAATCTCATGTTTTTCAGAATGAAATTCAAGCCATTATAATACAAAATTAAAATATTTGATTTATGAAGCTTCCTAGGGTGAGAAAACCTAGGAACAAGATGGCACACCGAGGCAGAATCAAAACTTGTTTTAACTTAATAGTATAAATTTAGACCACAAATCTTTTTGTTCATTGGCTTTTTAATATAAACTATTTATACATATTAAGTTAATTTAATTTTAATATAAACATGAAATTTAAGTCAAAGTTACTCAAATTTGTCAAATCGGTAAATACAATTGTGCCTCCTTACACACCGCACGGATCCAATTCACCTAACACAATAGGTAGCTATAAGAACAAGTCAAAACACTAGCTAGCCAATAGTGACCAAAGAGCTTTACAATAACGTTTTTTTATGCCTAAAAATATTTGAGTGCCACATTGCCTCAAACACATCACAAAGCTAATAAGCATATATAATTCTTCATATCATAGATTACATCATATACTTTGCATTTTCAAATGAGTATTTCAAACAACTCTTTTGCAACCATTGCTGCTATATTTTCTCTTCTACTACTCTCTAGCATGCAATGCCATGCACAACTTTCTTCCACATTTTATGACCGTACTTGCCCTAATGCTCTTAACACAATTCGTACGAGTGTGTTAGACAAGCAGTTTCACGTGAACGTCGCATGGCTGCATCCCTTATTCATCTTCATTTCCACGATTGCTTTGGTCAGGTTTGTTAGATGACACACATTATATAATACTATTACTATCTCTATATGTCGTACTTAAAGTTAGATATCTTTTATTTAATTCGACTATATACTAATTAATTTGTGACTTTAATTTTTGGGTTGTGATGCTTCCATCTTACTTGATGAGACTCCTACGATTGTTAGTGAGAAGACTGCATTGCCAAATCTTGGGTCAGTTAGAGGATGTGGTATTATAGAAGATGCAAAAAGAAAGCTTGAGAAAACATGTCCAGGAGTCGTATCATGTGCTGACATACTTGCAGTAGCCGCTAGGGATGCATCCACTCTCGTAAGTATCCATAATTTGATTTCTTTTTCTTCAAAAGAAACTTTTTTTAATGCTATAAAAAGGGTGTTGTGAAATACTAACCAACATTATGTTAATCGGGTTGGAGGTCCATCATGGACGGTGAAACTTGGAAGAAGATATTCTACCACTGCAAGTCATACTCTTGCAGAAACGGATCTCCCTGGTCCTTTTGATCCTTTTACTAGGCTTATTTCTGGCTTTGCCAACAAAGGCCTTAGCACAAGGATGTTGGTTGTTCAACCACAACTTATTACCTCACATCTTGTTTCACTACTTTCAATTTATGTGGACTCTCATACGATCACATGACTTGTTTAAGCTTATTCAATTGCATAAAATACAATTACTTATTATTTTATTAATTAAATAATCCTTTTTCAAAATATGTGCTAGTCAAGGTCTATAAATATGTGTCATAGTCTAGTGCATGTATTAATGAAGTAGTACAAAATCTATGCTAGACTATGCCTAGTTTTGTCCTCGACCTGATATAGTCTAGCATAGACTCTTAACTACTTCCACAAATAAATCACTAGACTTTGCTACATATTCATAGACCATAACTAGCACATACTTTGAGAAGGATTAATTAATTAGTAGAATAATCAATAATTGAATTTTATGCAATCGAATGAGCCTAAACAAATCATGTGATCGTATGAGAATCCACATAAATAGAAAGTGGTGATCAAAGATGTGAGGTGATGAGTTGTGGTTGAACAAATGAATTATCGACAACATACTTGTGCTTTGGGTACACATTGCCCCAAGCATGTTTGTTGTTCATGCACTACCTATCCTCACACATCATTGATCACCTTATCTAATTTACGTGGACTCTCATACGATTACATGACTTGTTCAAGATCCTTTAATTGCATAAAATTCAATTATCTATTATTTTATTGATTAAAAAATCCATCTCAAAATATGTGCTAGTTATGGTCTATAAATTTGTAGCACAGTCTAGTGCGGTTATTATGAAATTAGTTCTTAGTATATGCGAGACTGTATATCTATTCAGTGAAGCATCTACCAAAATCCTGAGAAGGCATCGATTATAAATAAGGTCTATGAAACAAGACCAGCAGTAAAAAATAAAAATGTCAGATTTTTACAACGGTCATAAAGTACACGTCAAATCAACACCCAACGGTAATATCTTACTTTTTTGTTCTGTAAAATAAAGGCGATTTTTGTGTTAACACTCTCATTTTTTTTACTTTAATTTTTATTAACTACAATGTCTCAAGCATCCAAAAAATCAAATGCAAAAGTGTCCTACATATGTCATTCTGGCAATCCAACAGTTTTTAGGATGTCATGCACTGATTGGAATGCAGGTCAAAAATTCTTTAACTGTGCGGTTGGAAAGGATAATGGTGGATGCTCTTTTTTTAAGTGGCTTGACGAAGACTCACCGACGAGTAGCCCATCGGCATCAAATTTTTTAGGCGCTTCCAAGTTTCATATACTCCAAAGGCTTCGGGAATCCGAAGAAAATAGAGATCTACTCATGACATTGCTAAAAGAAGGCGAAGAGCAAAGGGATTAGTTGAAAGGATCGCTAAAAGAAGTCGAAATGGAGAGGGATCAAGCAAAGCAAAGACTGATTTTGGCCGAGAAAAAAGAGAAAGGCCTAAAAAATTTATTGTATGGTTTGTTATTGTTGTTGGCTTTCTGAAAAGGTGTACACTACAAAAAAACCGCGTTTAGCAACGGATTTCTAGCAACAAGGTCATTTTCGTTGCTAAATAATGATGGAATTGCAACAAAATAGAAATTTTATTGCTAAATAAATGAAATTAAAATTTATAGCCTAATTAGTGACGGATTAGCGATAGAATATAAAATTCCTTGCTATATTTTAGCGGTAAATATTGGCGCCTTTATTTTGGTGACAAATTTAGCGACATAAATGGTGGAAATTTTTTTTGACATGGTGGAGACGGAAATAGCAGCGAAAGTTTTGTCACTGGAAGTATTTTAATATTTTTAGAAAATATATTAGGTATATTTTTAATAAATAACTGGCAACGCATTTAACATCTGTTACTGAATCCGTTACCCGATCAACTAATAGTATATTTTTAATAAATAAGTTGCAACGAATTTTATATCTGTCGCTGAATCCGTTACCCGACCAAATAAATATTAGGGCTAAGTCTTTTATTTCACTTTGTTCTTAAAACATTGTATCATCCGCCTCTCTTCAAAAACAGTCTCCTTTCCCTTTTCTCTCTCTTTTATCTCAATTGAGAAAAGGGAATCACTCAATATCAGTGGAAAAGGGTGTCAATCGGTGAATTTCGAATTTATATTAGAGGTAAGATTCTATATCTCGTAATTTTAGTTGTTTCTCCTCTTTTAATTTCTTAATTTCTATGTTAGAAGTCAGCTGTAAATGATAGGTTTAGGGTTTTTTGAGCTCTTTCACTTAGGGATCTTCCATTATTGTGTTAAAAAGTTTGATAAATGATTATTACTCGAAATGAAAACCGGATTTTTTCTCAGAATTTCTGTTTGTGGGGTTTTTGATATTTTCTGTTGCATGTTTACTAATCTGAAATTTCTTCAACAAATTTTCTGATTGTGTGGTTGAATTTTAACTGTTTTGCGTACACTGATTATGTTAGGGTTTTTGATTTTTCGTAGAAGTTTCATTTGTGGTTTGTTTGAGCTCTTTAACTTTTCTTTGTTCGATTATTGTGTTAAAAATTTGTGTTCGAGGTTATTTAATCGAAATGGAAATAATATTTTTCCTCTTGTATTTATGATTTTTTCTGTATATTCTACTGCTGGTTCATTAATCTCTGATTTCTTCAACAACTTTTTTATTTGTGTAGTTTAATTTTTTCTTTTTTTTATGTATAGTGTTTTTGTAAGGTTGTACTCAGTGTGTTGCATGTTGAAAAAACTAGAAAACATAGAGCAGTTTGAGTCATTTTTTCTAATTGTTGATCTAATTTTGTATAAACAACAAAATGTAGTATGTTTCATGTTTCTTTGAAATTGTGTAATCATTTTCTGTTTTGTTTTGTTAACTGTTTATCCTTTATCATTTCGCATATTTCACTTGTGGGATCACACTTGGTATATGTTGTTGTTTTTCTTAATCTGATTGTGATGTTATGCTTTTGATTTTCAGAGAGATCCACTAAGAATACCAGCTAGTGCCACAAATTGAACTAGCAGCTATCTGGTACTATAACATTCTCCCTTTTAAATGATTTTCGATCAGTCTTTCAGAGGTTTCTTTGTTTCCGTTTGTGTTCTTAATTATTCGTGAAATTGTCTCTATTTTCTTTACTTACCGATTGCTTGAAAAGGAGCAACCATAAACATTCTGATGCCTTAATATTCTACATTCAATTGAGGATTTGTTTTTAATCTGATTCGCCATTGAAATACAATCAGTTCATTTATTCTTAACTTTTGTGATGTAACTTTGTGATAAAGTTGTTATCTTTATTTGTTTATTTTTGCCAACAAAGTTGCAACTTATTTTTAGGTTTTGTTTAATGTTCAGATTTTAGGTATGCATTTTGCTGAAATTTGATGTTTTAATATTATTGTTGGGAGCTTTTGCCTCATGCCTTGTGATTGTAGTGTTAGAAGTTTCAGTTTTATATGTAATTAAACTTTTTTGCTAATACTTATTAAGAAAGACAATGAATGATATGTTGTATTTTGTGCTTTCTTGTTTATTTAGCAAAATATGACTGATATATTTTATTTCCTTGTAAAAATAGAAAGAGATATTCTAGTTTGTTAAGATATTTAATTTTTTCTTCTCTTTAGTGATAATCCTGGATGTATGAAGTATTAAAATATAAAACTCTAACTATGTTGTTTAAGTTGACATTAATAGGAATATGACTGATCTAGAGCGTGGATGGATGTATGATAGGTTGGATGGCCGAGAGGCTATAAACTCTAGATTCGTTACCGGTGTGAATACCTTTATCCAATTTTCATGTTCTCAACAAAATTGTATGAGTGGTAACAACTTAGATGTCCATGTAAAAAATGTTGCAACATTAAATATAAGGATGTTGAAACTGTTAGACATCACCTTCTTCATGATGGATTTGTTAAGGACTATTTTGTTTGGAAACATCAAAGGGAAACAGATGTGATAGGTGATATTTCTTTCGGTAATGATTTGATCAATGGTGCTCAACTTGAATTAGGATATGATAATCCATATCAATAAATAATTTTGGATGCTACTGGTCCTAACTTTAACCATGGTTCAAGTTGGCAACCTTACAACAATAATGAATCCGGGCCATCTTATCCGTATGAACCTTCAATTGAGGAGGAACATGAAACTTCGATGGAGGAGGAGCCCAATTTAGAGTACCAAAAATTTTATGAACTGTTGCACTCTGCTGATGCAAAATTGTATCCTGGTTCTTCCCTCTCTCAACTTGCAGTAATCTCTCGAATGTTAAATTTTAAGATGGAAAATACTATGTCACAGAGGGGTTTTAACCAAATGATGCAATTGTTTAAAGAGGCTTTACCAAAAGATAACCTACTAGTTGATACTTATTATCAGACTAAGAAGCTAGTGCGTAGCTTAGGTTTACCGGTTAAAAAGATTGATTGTTGTTAATCGGGATGTATGTTGTATTGGGAAGAGCATGAACATCTTACATCTTGTAAATTTTGTGAAAAAGAGAGGTATAAACATCGAGTTGGCTCTCGTAAGAGGAAATTGGTCCCTTACAAAAGGATGTATTATTTTACTTTGATTCGTAGATTAAAGAGATTAAATAAATCACATACTACAGCAGCTGACATGACATGGCATCATGAACATATAAAAGATGATGGAGTAATGCATCATCCATTAGAATCTGAAGCTTGGAAAAACTTCAATGAAAGTCATCCTTTTTTTGCCGATGAACCAAGAAATGTTAGGTTGGGGATATATACTGATGGTTTCTAACCATTCAGTCAAACTTGGAGAAAATATTCTTTATTGCCAGAAATTGTCACTCCATACAACTTACCTCCAAGGATGTGCATGAAAGAGGCTTATATGTTCTTAACTGTCATTGTTCCTAGACCAAACAATCCCAAACATAAAATTGATGTTTATCTGCAGCCTCTAATAAAGGAATTGATCTTGTTGTGGGAGACAGGTGTAGAAGCATTTGATATCTCCAAAAAATAAAATTTTCAATTGAGGGCAGTTTTGATGTGGACAATCAGTGACTTTCCAGCATATTTTGTGTTATCAAGATAGAATACAGCAGGTAAGTTTGCTTGTCCTTATTGTATGGAGGAAACACAATCTTTTAGATTACAACATGGTCGGAAAACATCATGGTTTGACTGTCACAGAATGTTCCTTGACCAACATCATTTATTTAGGAGGGATCATAAAAATTTTCTTAAAGGATGAACTATCAAAAGATCACCACCACCCTACAGAACTGGAGAAGAGATATTGAATCAAATTTGTGATTTGGGCATAAGAAAAGTAACAGAGTTAGATGCAAAAGAAGTTAATCAATGAATGTGTAGTTCTTGTGGATGGAAAAAGCGAAGCATCTTTTGGGATTTAGCTTATTGGAGTTTTAACATGATTCGACATAACCTCGATGTCATGCATATTGAGAAGAACTTCTTTGATAATGTATTTAATACAGTCCTCAATATTGATAAGAAAACCAAAGACAATCCATAAGCTCGTCTAGATATGGTCAAGTACTGTGATCGACCTCAGTTGGCAAAGTATGCTTCTGGAAAATATCCTAAAGCTAGATATACCATTGACAAGGAAGCAAGCACTATCTTGTTCAATTGAGTGAAAGGCTTAAAATTTCCACATGGATATGTTTCAAATTTGGGTAGATGTCCAGACACAACAGCGAAAATGTTATTTGGCATGAAAAGTCATGATTGTCATGTGGTCATGCAACGATTAATGCCTATTTATTTTTGTGAACTACTTCCAAGTAATGTATGGCAGGCACTTACAGAATTGAGCTTATTCTTTAAAGATCTTACATCGACTACTCTCCGAGTAGATGACATAGAGAGATTACAGGGAGATATTCCACAAATCTTGTGCAAGTTAGAACATATATTTCCTCATGGATTCTTTGACTTAATGGAACATCTGCCTATGCACCTTCCATATAAAGCAAAGATTGCTGGACCTGTACAATATCAATGGATGTATCCTTTTGAAAGGTAATGCAAAAATTCAAGTTGAACTTGTGACAATTATGTTATTATTAACTTTTCACATATGATGGTTTATTCATTTTTCTATTTAGGTATCTTGAAAGTCTTAAAAGAATGATTGGAAATAAAGAAAGCATTGAGGGTTCTATATGTGAAGCTTACTTGATGACAGAGTCAACACTATTGTTTTCTCATTATTTTAAACCACATGTCATGACACATAATCATAATGTGGATCAAAATGATGATGGTGGTATTTTGGAAGATGTTGAAGAAAATTTATTAATATTCACCCATCCTGATCTATTATGGGGAGAGAAAAAGAGGAATCTTACTCTTCAAGAAATCAAGGCTGCCCAAACTTACATTTTGCTAAATTGTGATGAGGTTGAGCCATATGTGAGGTAACAAAGTTAGTTGGATCAACTTAATTTTAAAAGCATGTTCATATATCAAGACTTGAAATTAAATTTTTTTACCTTTAAATGAAGTATGTTTGTGCAATGTTTGCAAGAAGAATTTCCAAATGTCTCTCAAGATCAAATAAATGAGAGCCTTGAAGTAAATTTATCTATATGGTTCAAGCAATATGTAAGGCTTCAAAAATTAACATCTTTTATACAATTATGCACTTAAATTGACTTCTAAAATTGAACTAAATTTTATAATCTTCGAAATAGGTTTGGCTCATCATATTGAGAATAAATTCCTATGTAGTCTTGCTCGTGGACCATTGATAGGCGCTACATATCATTCAGTGAATTTTGTTAATGGATACAAGTTTCATACGAATTTTTAAGGTAGTGCAAGATCAACAATGAACAGTGGAATTTGTATTTCAGATCCAAATTTTGGTGATTTCTATAGGTGGATAAAAGAGATTATAGAAGTGGAATACCGTGAAGCACCTTTTAATCGAACTATACTATTCAAATGTGAATGGTTTGACCCAACTATGGATGTTGATGTTAAAAAGCATAATCAGTATAAATTGATTGATATTAACCATCGTCGTCGATATAAAAAATATAAACCTTTTATTCTGGCAATGCAAACAACTCAAGTGTTTATGTATCTTCTCCTAGGAAGAAAAAAAGACAAGGATGATTGGGCAGCTTTATTGAAGATCAAACCTCAAAATATTGTTGAATTACCCGATGAGGAAATAGAGACAGTTGCAGAACTAAATATTTCATTTCAAGTTGAAGAAGTTCAAGTCTATGAGATAGACATGAATGTTGCCATGGATGAAAGCATACACTTACATGATCCAAATGGTGGTTTAATTGAAATGGATGGACTCATTGATGATGGTTTATTGCAAGAGCATCATGAGATCTAAGGGGATGATATAGAAGAAGAGTATGAAACTGAGGAAGATGAAGAGAAAGATTTTAAAGAAGACACAGATACTAATTAGTGCTTGATAAAAAACATGCTATTGTATCAAAATTTTATTTTGGGAGCAGTCATTTTGTCAAACTAGTATCATTTTCTTTATCTCTACTCGTTGTTTACTCAAAACTTATTGCTTCAACTGGTTTTATGCTCCGCTTGTCAATTTTTGACTCTTTCATTTCTCATCCATATTTTTAAGCTATAACTGTGCTTTTACATTTTCTGATACCTTATCTACATATTGTTGTTTGGTTCTCTTGATAATATTCAATTTGTATATTATCTCTACTTAACTAATACAGTTTTTTTATTAGATATGGCTAGAGGTAGAGGTAGAGGTCGTGGAAGCACAGGGCATGGAGGCAAGTCTGCAGTTAGGAGTAATAATGATGTTACGACAAACATACCTACTGTTCCCAGTCCTACTATTGTTAGTCCTCAAGTTGATGGCATAGGTGGTCAAAATGATACAAATCAAGTTCAATCATTGATTCCTCACATTATATCAATGGTTCAAACTTCTGGTGATGGTAGCAACCATACACCACCTGAATCATCTCCCACTGCTCTAAATTAGATCAACACAACATCTGCAGGTACATCAACTTTAAGGAACCAAATAGGTGAGGGTCTTAACCAATCTACTTAATCCTTGAAAATGGATGAATATAATCTACTTGTAGTCTACTTTCTGTGTGTATATATATATGTATATATTTTATTTTTTTCTAGTTGATGATCTATTGTTGGTTCTTGATTTGAGAGTTCTTGTGGACAAAATTACAATGGGAGTATTTTGTAGCATTTTGGTGGTTCTGTTGGTAGTTTTTGTTCTATTGGTGGCTCTTGCTATGAGTATTTTGGTGATTCTGTTGGTGGTTTTTATTTTGTTGGTGGTTTTTGTTCTGTTGTTGGTTCTTGATTTGAGAGAAATTCTTGTGAAAAGAATTACAATGGGAGTATTTTTTAGCATTTTGGTGGTTCTATTGGTTGTTCTTGATCTTTTGGTGGTTCTTGTTGTGAGTATTTTGGTGGTTCTTATTATGTTAGTGGTTCTTGATCTGTTGTTGATTCTTGTTGTGAGTATTCTAGTGTTACAGAATTGCAGCAACATATCTTAGCTAGTTGTTGATTTTGTAACCGCAGGTAAGACTATGCATATTATTTCTCCTATATGTTTTATTTTGTTAGATATCACTGAATGAGTAGTTATCTACTTTCTCCCCATATGTATTCTATCAAATAGTCCCCAAGGATCAGGGACGGAGCTAAAGGAGAGATTTATTCAAACTCTGTTAGTTGAGAAATTACATTATGTATATAACCAAATGTTCATTAACATATGTTCTCAGTGATTTTGTTGAAATGAAATGCAACAATCTCTTCCAGTGATTGCTTAATATGAAATATGAAATTAGCTAACGTAGTTCTGACCACGCGAATAATAATATTTACCTGATGACCAACTAGATTCCAATTGAATTATGATTTTAGAAACATTTCTAGCTTACATAAAATATTCCAGCAGTTTCGTTGTAGTACAATGCTCAACAATTCTTTTTTACAGGCTGCTGAAATGGGTCGAGATTCGATACCAAGTGAGTTACATTTGCATGTTCACACACATGGTCATGATGGAAAATCTTTCATTGATGAACGTTCCCGAATCATCCATGTAAGACTAAATCTTAATGTAATAGTTTACTTAATTCTTATTTTTTTAGTTTAAGTAGTTTTTGGTATCTAATCATTTGTAAGTACAATCCGTTATAATTTCACTTCCACTATTACAGAAAAGATTTGAAGAAATACTGCGAGAAAAAATATTATCAGAATCTGTTATTGATCAACTTGAAGCATATTACCAAGCTGCCGGAGGAGAAAAAAAGCGAAAAGTATTTGGTCTTGAATCTGAAGCCCAAGGCTACTGCAGGCAAACTTTTTGTGTCTCTTGTGGAAAGACTTCATCTTCAGCTTCACATGAATCGGTACCAGCTGCAGATTCAGAATTGAATGCGTTACTGAAGCAATTGATTCCCGCACTTAAAAATCAATTTATTCCTATTGTCATTGAGGAGGTACAGAAGTTAGTTTCTTCACCATCATTTGTCACACCTCCGGCTACTACTTTGGAGGATCTTGATTCCTCAGATGATGATTTCAATGATCTTGATCAGTTGTGATACTTTTGACGATCAGTGCATTGATTTTTTATGATCTATTTTGTTAAAACGTTTAAAATTATGCAACAACAAATTACACTTGATGGATGTACGTATTGAGGATGTTTTGGACATACTAATGTTTTTACATGTTACTATGTTTGCTATTGAGGATGTTTAAATTTTTCTATCTATATGTGTGGGTTTTTTTATATGAATGTTGGATATTATAAGAAGATTTTGCTATCTATATATGTGGCTTTTTTTTATATGAATGTTGGGTATTAGAATTTTATAATATGCTTTTAATATTCAAAATACAAATAAAAAAAGACATTGGAGGAAAAGATATGACGACAGATTTAGCGACAAATTTAATCATTGCCTAAGAAAAAACATTTGCAACGGATTGAGGAACATAATTTTTTGTCACAAAAATTGGGGACTAAATAACAAAATTTTTAGCGACGGACTAGCAATGAAATATTTGGTCATGAAATAATCAAAACACCGAAATACAACATGAAATTAGTAACGACATTTATAAATATAACAACGAATATATTCGTTGCTAAAAAATGGCAACGGATATATGTTGTCTCTATGACATTGCAAATCTGGCAATGGATTTTATTTTTTTCTTTGCTAAATCGTTAGCAACGCGCAATATAGCCACGACACATATTCCATCATTGATCCATCCCTAAATTGCTTTAGCGACGGATATATGTTGATTAGCAAAGTTATCGGTCTGTTGCTAAACACAGTTTTTTTTGTAGTGATAATAGAGATATAGGAAACTGAAAAAATAGACGTAAGGTTTCTTAAATCATTCCTGGGTATAATCTATAATTAATAGAGAATCATGTCTATGTCTTTTATCATCGACCTCTATAAACCATGATAGTTACGGTAAGTAAATATATGAGTTACTCAATCGATAGTATGTTAAGTCTATAAATTATAGAGAACAACTTCTATTATGTTTTCAATCAACCACTATAAATTAGGACAACTGAACTGGTAACACAATGCAACCAGCTGTTTAATCTAACAAGATAATGGAATAACTGAACATTATTTCATCAGTAAATGTCATCATTGACATCTCAAATATATGTAATTCAATTATCCATAAAGAAAAAAATCATATATGTAATTCAATTATCCATAAAGAACAAATCACTAAAAAAAATAAATTATTAAGAAAATTGTTTGTTCCAAATCCACAAAACTACTTATTTTCTTGATTAAGTTCCGCAACAATGCCCATCACATCCACTTCTTTTTCTTCCTGTTTTTCTTCTCTTCTTCAACTTCTTCTCATTTTTCTTCTCTTCTTCTTCTGCCGATTTCTTCTCTTCTTCAATGTTTTCAACCTCCTGTTCGACTACAAATTCTTCTTCAACTGCCTTTTTGTTTTTGTTTACTTCTTCTTCTTCTGATTTCTTTTCACCATCTTCTTTTGTTTTCTCCTCATTTTCTTCTTCTGGTTCAGCTGTCATCTCCTCAGCTTTTTCTTTTTCTTTTTCTTTTCTTTCTTTTTCTCCTCCTCCTCCCCCTTCTCCTCCTCCTCCTCCTTCTTCTTCTTCTCCTTCTCTTTTATTTTTTTCTTTTTCTTTTTTTTCCTCCTCCTCCTCCTCCTTCTTTTTCTTCTTCTTCTTCTTCTTCTTCTTTTTCTTCTTTTTCTTCTTCTTTTTCTTCTTCTTCTTCTTCTTCTTCTTCTTCTTCTTCTTCTTCTTCTTCTTCTTCTTCTTCTTCTTCTTCTTCTTCTCCATCTGTTGCATTCTCATCTTACGCTTCTTCTTCTTTCTTCTCTTCTTTACTTTTTTATCTACTGCAGCCATGTCCATCACTGCGACTGCAAGTTATTCAAGGTTTACTTGATGCCGGCTAAGAGGGAGGCTGTCGAGGTGCACTGTATTGTTTTGAAAGGATTACTAAAAATATGCAACAAAATTAAATTGGAAGAGAAAAAAATAATTTAATTTACCTTCTTCTTGTTGCTTCTTATTATTCTTCTCGATTCTCCTCAACCTCTCATCTCTAACAAAAGAAGCAATATCCAGTAGACTTTTCTAGATCAAAGAAACGCGCTCGCGTAGTTCATCATTATTAGAAGCGTCTGGTGAAGTTTTGAGTCCACTTGAACCAGTACGATCAGAAACGCGTTGTGGACTTGGAACATAATGGTGGTCACCCAAATCTTCGTCTTCGTCCGCGACCTCCACTGATGAAGTCAGGACAGTCACGCCTTTTAGCTACGCCTTCAACGTATCGCTAGACGTATCCTTAATTTCATCCGTATATGACTTAAAAGTTTTTGTGTATCTCTGCTCCATCTCACGGACAGTAGGAGTAAGGTACGGGTGCACAATCTACAAAAAATAAAAATAAATTACAAGACATTCACTAATATAATAATATTAGTATCATATCATAGTAAGTATAATTTTACCTTTATGTTGTTTCCTTTGTACTTAAACGGGTCGCCTTCCATTATATTGTTGCACTTCGACGTGTGCCATCTTGCCAGCGTACCTTACCGGCGTACCTTTTCCCAGATGAGGAAAGGCCTCATATATCTAAACCTGCAATCAATAGAAGCACAAGTAAGTCTATGGTGTCTATGTATAGTGCATAAATACCCCCAAAGAATTTTAAATCAGCCGCCATCTTGATGTGGTCCGAATCCACCTTGTTTGACGGGTCCTTTGCCAGCAGCATCGCATGCACAAATCAAACCAAAACACACTTCAACTTTTGTTCATTATTCAGTCTATTACCTTTCATCAGTCTAATCAACTTTGCAGCAGTAATACTCTTGTTCTTCGTCACCTTAAAATGAAAGCTTTCTCCATTTTGGAGGATTTTGTTCATTTTTAATTCACAGGGATATGCTGAACAATTCATCCCTGTAATCAAAGCAAATTCCTTTAAGTCGAAACAAGATGGCTTACCGTTCACACAAAACCAAATTTCATGCAGTTTTTTTGTTATTTTTTATACGTCGCAGCAACATATAATGAACCATCTGTCCATTAAATTTAAAAAGTTTTGAAATATGCCTCAAGTGTTCGAAATATGTCTTCTTAAAATCACAATACAACTTTTGTTCAACAAGAACCCTTCTAAACTCTTGATATACCGCCATTCTTTCTCTCATAGAAATCTTTGCAGGAAAAGAGCCAAGATCATCCATCCAAGTTGTTAGGCCGTACGACTCAACGAAGATATCTCTCGCACAAATGCAATGATAGGGGATCCTCCTCCCCGTCTCCGCTATCTCTCCTATCCTTACCGTCTCCGCTATAACTTTCACATTCTTCTTCGCTTTCCCCCTCGCTTTACCTTTGGTATCCTCAGCATCGTCACTCTCGTGTGCACTACTTTTGTCATATTCAAAACTATCAGCAAGGATTCTTGATTTAATTTTCGACTCCGATTCATCGACTACGGGTTTTTTTCTCTTGCAAATTTCAGAACTTCTTTGGATTTTCGCTTCCTGCTGGTAGAAGCAGTGGAAGCAGGCCTTTTAACCGCTCTATGAACTCTTCTCACCATTTATGATCTACAACAAAAAATGAATTTATAGTGGTCGATTTATCAACCACTGGTCTATTAAAAAAATGAACAAATGCAGCAAAAATAAATCTGCAATGGTCAATCTATCGATCACTGGTCTATTAAGAAAAATGGGAAAATACCTCACATCAAACATGCAATTCAAGTTTCAACATTGGTAGTGCAATTCACAACAACAAGAACACCATTAAAATGGGTCCAATTCAATACAAAAAATTCAAAATCAAACACAATATAACTACAAAAATTGAAAAAATTTCTAATCATTATCCAAAGCAACACCTGATTAAACATGCGAAATAGACAATGTTAACTAAAAACACTCAAATTTTGACTAATTAAACAAAGAACAGTGCAATTTTTGTCAAAATCGAAGAACTCCAACACAAAGCGTCATCGAAAAAAATTACTAAAATGGATCTAAAACTGATTGGGGAAGAAAATTACAGTCACCTGAGCAAGAAAAATTGAAATATTTCGCCTGAGGAAGCAAGAATCAACCGGATTATTTTGCTCGAAAAAATAGAAACCAAAATCGGGAGAAGGAAGGTTTTGAGGAGAGAGAAATGTGTAGTTGAAAATATTAAATGATTTAATAAATATTTTAAAAATGGAAAAATATAAAAAGGGATCATGTTGTAGTTTTTAAAAAGTTGTATTTTTTTTTCTAAATTTTAAAAATGTTAAAGGAACCGATGACCCCACAACCCTGCCTCACTTTTTACCTTTTTCAAGATCTAACCCTAAAAAATAAATCAAAAAGAAATTTGATGTCTATGAAACAAAATAAGTTTTGAAAGTGGATAGGAATCAAAATTTTCTCTAGTAAGTTAGAACAACCTCATATATCTATATTTATAGAAAATCTCTTATTCCTTTCGTTTAACAAAAGAATGATCTATTTTTCTTTTAAATCTGTTTTACAAAATGACTCAATTTTTTTTTTTGCAATATATTAATTTTAACTTTTCACATGTTTATGACTACAAGATTAAAAGACATTTCGGTACATTTGATCAAACTTTAATTTAGGATCACAAAATTAAAAAGTTTTCTTTACGTTCTTATATTCCGTGTCAAGTTAAATTTTTTTTTTTTATAAATACGGACGAAATACTTATATTGGTAATTTTTGTTTATCCAATAGACTAATACTCCCATGATAGAATTGATAACTAATATGCTATACTACCTAAGGATGTGGTGCAGCCGATGTGGCTGCTCCTTCCTTAATCAGAGGTCTCGGATTCGGGCGCAAATCTGGATTAATCGAACTCCAATGCTGATACCAAACACCAAATAGGAAACCAAAACAAAAAAAACTAATATGCTATCATAAATTAAAATTTACTTATAGTATTAATAAATTTTTAAACTATTAAAATATATAATTTAAATTTATTATATTATATTATATTATATTATATTATATTAAAATGACTGTTTTAGAATAGACTGTATTGTGATGATGAAGAACACATCTCCTATAGTTATATTTTAGCGCCATTAACAATTGATTTGACATTTCATTATTTTAATATTTTGATGCCGTTAACACTTGACTTTGACATTTTATTATTTTATCCTACAATTAGATATCATCAAATCATTGGAATGAAAGGTACTCCCTCTCGTATGACATTCCCAAAATAGAACAAAGAGAGGAAATATAAAAGGACAATTGTCAAAGACAAGATGATGTAGGACAATACTATATAAATTAATAAGCTCTGTATATAAATAATTATAAAAGAAAATCTTTGCAAAGGAAGCTTATTAGAAAATTCAAGAAACCACTTTATTTGAATAATATAATGTGAATTCTTTTGAAATTAAAATATTAGATGTTGTTTTCTGTCTATGAAAAAGTCCTACCCTCCAAAGTGAGGTGTTCTATGCGATGCATACATTAAATTAATGTTATTTATTAATATTAAATAATAAAATAAAATAAAATATATATTATTTAATTATGGTTAAATAACATGAACTTTAAGTTTAAACACATGTCATACATGTATTGACTTGATGTATACATCGAGTGCGTACAAATTTAACCTTCATTATGTATTCTTGGTTTTGGTACAAAGATTTATTTTTCAGACTGACATATTGAGATTCTGAACTCTAAAGCGTGCTGTACCATCTGATGAACTAATTGAATTGTGTCATATAAAAATCTTTATTTTTTTTCTATCCATTTCAATATGAGATTCACTTATGTACACCTCAGTGTTCGAAGTTGAAGCCTAAAAATCTGTCGTCTTATTTGACATTATTGTCCTACATAAGCCCATCTTCCATCGAGAGTATCACAAGTTACCTACATGCATGTTCTACCGACTTGCCTATTTTGACATTTATTTGAAATGCATTAAATTTAATTTGAAAATTATTTCGAGGATGTTTAAGATAATTAAAACTTCAAATGAGAATATATATACTCATACTATTGAAGGGTTCATGCATAAAATTCCTCGATTCTTCCTAGCTGGAGTTCATCACTATTTTTTTTTTTTTATAATAAAAAATTTGATTGTCTAATTCAACTACTGTAATGATATAACTTGTTGACTTTCAACGTAATCCCCAAATATGTTATTGGAAAATGACATTCATGCCTCTATGATACAAAATAAAAAATGACTGATTTACGAAGCTTACTACTAAGATGTCAAGAAGTCGAATCAGAATTTTGACGAATATTTTAAGATATTTTCTTAAAAAGTTGTGAGGCTACCTATGATAAGAAGTGGTACTTTGTTACTGTGGTTGATGATTACGACAAATATGAAAGGAAGTAATTGATGTGTTGAAAAAAAAAACAATCGACAACGTGGTTCTATACAAGATATGTCATGATTCAAGTTCATGGTATACGTATCATTCGTCTTGGAGATCGTATTCATACAAATTTAATTTTTTGAATTTTGGCATATACATTTTTAGAAGCGTGTGTACTGTGTTTCATATGAGCTAATTAATTATGCTGTCTTATGAAAACTCTTTATTTTTTTCTCTTTATTTTAATATGAAATTTGTCTAATATGTTATATGTCTCTCATCTTTAGAAGTTTGCCAGCTTCAGAAGCTTCATCTGCATGGTTTTTCTTTTAACCAACCAGCCTATTTTGATATTAATTACCCAAAAGAGTTGAAAATATAAAACACTAGTATTTTATAATTTGGTCTATTATTTCAACTTTATTGAATTTGGGAAACTAGTTTGAGGAACGTTCCAAGTTACTCCCACAAAACTTCAATTTTTTCTCTAACTAAAATTCATGACCAAACACATTATATATCTTTTTCCAAACTTCATCTTTAAATACTTTGTTTTTCTTTTCAAATTTCAACAAAATCATATTCAAAGACCTTGGTTAACATGCATTTAGTTTTTTTAACCGTGATTAATTATATTGCTTTCAAAGTAAAATTAATACTTTTAGATATTAAAAAATAATATAAATATTAGTATTATAGCGAGCTAAATTATTACTAAATAGAAATATGTTATTTTGTTGAAACTGACTAAAAAAAAATTAAATCATATAAATTGAGATAACAAAACACTAATAAGCGAATGTTTTGAAAGACAGCCAACTAAGAGTCCATTTACTATATAAGATAGGTTCTTACAAGTTATCTTTGGGAGTAACGTGGTGTAGCAACCAATAATAACTAAATAGAAAGGTAAAATTTATTCGTACCAAGTGTTTATACAAATCAAAGTGCATATTATAGAGTTGTCTATTAAAATTGTTTCACTCTTGATGTTAATTGTATCAAATCAAGTAATTTAATCATAACAATTAAACTAAACTAAAAATATATATTAATATGAAGAGCACTGAATTTCATTTGAAGGTTTCATGCAGAACATTCTTATAGATGCTTGCAAGCTGGAGTTTTACCATGTCTCTTTTAATAATAAAAGTTCGATTCTAATTTTATTATATTAATGATATAGCATGTTGACTTTCAACGTAATGCCCAAAATATCATGTTTTTCAAAATGACATTCATGCCACTGTAATACAAAATTAAGATATTTGATTCATGACGCTTCCTATAGTGACAAAACCTAGGGAACGAGATGGCAATCCGAAATTTTAACTTAATATAAATTTTAGACTACATAGTTTTTTGTTCATTGGATTTTTCATATAAATTATTTATACATATTAATTTAATTTAATTTAATTTAATTTTAGTACGAATATAAAATTTAAATCAAAGCTAATGAAATTTGTCAAAATCTTAAATTCAATTGTGCCTCCTGACACACTGTACGGATCCATTTCAGTTTTCACCTAACACAATAGGTAGCTATAAGAACAAGTCAAACCACTAGCTAGCCAATAGTGACCAAAGAGCTTTACAATAACGTGTTTCTATGCCTATAAATAGTTGTAGTGCCACATTCCCTCAACACATCACAAAGCTAATAAGCATCTATAGTTTATATCATAGATCATATCATACACGTAGCATTTTCAAAATGAGTATTTCAAACAACTCTTTTGCAGCCATTGTTGCTATATTTTCTCTTCTCTTACTCTCTAGCATGCAATGCCATGCACAACTTTCTTCCACATTTTATGACCGTACTTGCCCTAATGCTCTCAACACGATTCGTACCAGTGTTAGACAAGCAGTTTCACGTGAACGTCGCATGGCTGCATCTCTCATTCGTCTTCATTTCCATGATTGCTTTGTCCAGGTAGGCTAGATGATGACACATTTTATATATTACTAGCTCTATATGTGGTACTTAAAGTTAGATATCTTTTGTTTAATTTGACTATATACAAATTAATTTGTGACTTTAATTTTAGGGTTGTGATGCTTCCATCTTACTTGATGAGACTCCTACGATTGTCAGTGAGAAGACAGCCTTGCCAAATCTTGGGTCAGTTAGAGGCTATGGTATTATAGAAGATGCTAAAAGAGAGCTTGAGAAAACATGTCCAGGAGTCGTATCATGTGCTGACATACTTGCAGTTGCAGCTAGGGATGCATCAACTCTTGTAAGTGCTTGTAATTTAGATTTCACATTTTTTACACTACGAAATGAAAAAGTTGCTCATGCTAGTAATTAGTATTGTCAATACTAATCAATCATGTTATGTTAATATCAACTAGGTTGGAGGTCCATCATGGACGGTGAAACTTGGAAGAAGAGATTCTACTACTGCAAGTCATACTCTTGCAGAAACTGATCTCCCTGGTCCTTTTGATCCTCTTACTAGGCTTATTTCTGGCTTTGCCAACAAAGGCCTTAGCACAAGGGATATGGTTGCTTTGTCAGGTAAAACTTTATCAAATTATTGAACAAAAATTTGTATCATAGATATACTTGTATGGATAAGAAGTTCTAAGAATATAAATTTTAATTTTCTTATTCTAGGATCACACTCAATAGGTCAAGCACAATGCTTCCTTTTCCGTGATAGGATTTACAGCAATGAATCAGACATCGATGCTGGATTCGCTAGCACTAGAAGACGTCAATGTCCTCAAGAAGATCAAAATGGAAACCTAGCTCCACTTGATTTGGTCACACCAAATCAATTGGATAACAACTATTTCAAGAACTTGAGGCAAAGAAAAGGTCTTCTTCAATCTGATCAAGTTCTTTTAAGTGGCGGATCTACTGATGATATCGTTTTAGAATATAGCAATAGCCCTCGAGCATTTGCCTCTGATTTTGCTGCTGCCATGGTTAGAATGGGAGATATCAGTCCTTTAACTGGTTCAAATGGGATCATAAGAACTGTTTGCGGAGCTATAAATTAATTTTAATTTTCCGAAGCCTATTCCTTGTATGATTGCTAAGTGTATTTGTATTCATTTGATTCTTTACCTATGTATTGTTTCAAGAACGAAATAAAATTTTCCTTAAGCTTTAAGAATGTTGAATGTTTTTATTACTATAACTAGTCACCAATAGCCTGTGCAAGTCATGGACCCAACGAATATTTTATAAAAATTTATTTTAATTATTGTAATTTATAATATTTTTAAAAATATATAATAATTTTTTAATAGATACTTTAAGTTGTTAACTATTGTAATTTACAATACTATTTATGTAATTTTCAAATAATATATATCGATCTCGTTGTACAAACTTTTGTGGCATTGATAGTCAATTATATTTTTTTAAAATGATTTATGTTTTACATTACTGTGATGTATAATATTTTTTCTTCTATTCCAATTTAAGTGTCATGATGCTTAGATGAACATAATAACTAATTATGAGTGATATAATAACTAAAAATTACACAAATACATAACTTATGTTTTCAATATTACAAAAAATCCCAACTCCCTAAACATATTACAAAAATTTCACATATACACAGAATGCTATGTATATATCGTCTATGTTATGTATATTAATAGGGAGAGAGCGTAAAATAATTAAAAAAAGTGGGAGAGAGTATAATTACTTTTAAAAGGTTGGTATTTATATTATTTATACTAATAATAAAGTTAGGTGTCTTAATGATTCACAATAACTAATTAGAAGTGATATAGCAAAATTACTATAAAAAAAAACAGTGAAATTTTTTTGATTAACTCATCATTTTATATCTATTTTACCTTTTTTTTATCAAATATTATTAATTGACACAATGCCTAAATGGTCATAATAATTAATTAAGAGTGACATAGTAAAATCACGACTAAAACAGCGAAGCAGACACGTCTAATTAGAAGTGATATAATAAAATTAATATACAAAAATACTTGCGAAAAAAAATTAAAAGGGTCTCATATAAAACGTCAAATAAATTTAACATTAAATATTGTTAATTTTTTAATACTTAGATGACTTTATAATAATTTTTTAATAATTAACGAGAGATGAGATAATAAAATTACGGAGGAAGCAATTGATGAAGCGGGCACGTTGACAGAGAGGTGCCTGCTTCTTTTTATGAAATTATTAATTGACACAATGCTTAAATGGTCATAATAATTAATTAGGAGCGACATAGTAAAATCACGACTAAAACATTGCAGCAGACACGTCTAATTAGAAGTGATATAACAAAATTAATATAAAAAAATACTTGCAGAAAAAAATTGAACGGGTATCATATAAAACGTCAAGTATATTTAACATTAAATATTATTAATTTTTTAATAATTAGATAATTTTATAATAATTAATTAGAAATGAGATAATAAAATTACGGAGGAAGCAGCTGATAAAGTAGGCAGAAGATACAGGCACGTTGACGAAGAGGTGCTTGCTTCGCCCACCCCATTCCCTCTTATAAGATAACTAGTTATTAATAGCCCGGGCCCAACAAATATTTTTTTTTAAATTTATTTTAATTATTGTGATTTATAATATTTTTAAAAAATATATAATAGATTTTTTTATAGATATGTTAAGCTGTTAATTATTGTAATTTATAATACCTTTTATGTAATTTTCAAATAATATATATCGCTCTCGCTGTTCAAACTTTTGTGGCATTAATTATCAATTATATTTTTTAAAATAATTTAAGTTTTAAATTATTGTGATGTATAATATTTTTTCTTCTATTCCAATTTAAGTGTCATAATGCTTAGATAAACATAATAATTAATTATGAGTGATACGGTAAAGTTACGATTGAAGCAGCGAAACAGACATGTCTTAATGACTCACAACAACTAAGTAGAAGTAATATAACAAAACTACTATAAAAAATACTTGTAATTTTTTTTGATTCACTTATCATTTTATATCTATTTTACTTCTTTTTTTTTTCTTTTATCAAATATTATTAATTGATACAATGCTTAAATAGTCATAATAATTAGGGAAAATGACAGAAACGACACTTCAAATTAAACTATTTTCATGAAAATAGCCATGAAATTTAAATGTCACTTTCTAGCTATTTGAATTTACTGACTTGTTCTATACCGTTTCTACACACCTTCTATACAGTTTCTATACATATCTTATACATATAAATATTCTACATGAAAATTTTACAATTTTGACACACAATTTATACAATAACTGTACATTATTCTTACACATTTTATACAACAATTATATAATTTTCATACACTTTCTATATATTTTTTATATATATTTTAAACATATACATATTTGATAGAACTATACAATTTCTATACATATGTTTTATATAGATACATATTCTATTTAACAATTATATCATTTTTATATAATTTAATTATTGTTTTTAAACAATAAAAGAAAGCAGAATATTTGATCAGTTAAAAAATTTATAGCAAAAAAAAAAAAAATTAAAATATTTTTAAAAAGACTGAATTGCCCAAGTTGAATACTGCATCAGTATTGTATATAGACTGTATCAGTATTGTATATGAACTGTGTATGGACTACGTAAACCAAAATGACCCAAATTAAGAAATGACTATACAACGGAAATAGTATATCCGACTGACCACTTTTTGGAAAGTTTTCAAACTTGGATAATTTGCTTAAAAAAGTGTTATAGAGTGTCCTTTTCCCTAATAATTAATTAGGAATGCCATAGTAAAATCAAGATTAAAACAACGAAACAGACATGTCTAACTAGAAGTGATACAACAAAATTACTATAAAAAATACTTGCAAAAAAAATTTAAATGAGTCTCATATAAAACGTCAAGTAAATTTAACATTAAATATTATTAATCTTTTAATACTTAGAAAACTTTATAATAATTTTTTAATAGTTAAATGACTTATAATAATTAATTATGTGTGATACAGTTAAATTATGGGTGAAACAACTGAAGCAAACATGTCATAAATATCTATTTTAATTTTTTATTAAATATTATTAATTTTCTAATATATAAATAGCTTATAATAATTAAATACTTACGAAAAAAATTAAACGGGTCTCATATAAAACGTCAAGTAAATTTAACATTAATTATTATAAAAGTTTTAATACTTAAATGACTTTGTAATAATTTTTTTAATAATTAATTAGAGATGACATAATAAAATTACGGAGAAAGCAACTGATGAAGCAGGGAAGAGAAGCAGCCAGGAGAAGCAGGCATGTTGACGGAGACCTGCCTGCTTCTCCCACGGATTCAATTATTGTGACTTATAGTATTTTTTAAAAATATATAATATATTATTTTTTTTTTAGATATTTAAGTTATCAACTATTGTAATGTATAATATGTTTTATGTAATTTTCAAATAATATATATCGCTCTCGTTGTCCAAACTTTTGTGCCATTAATAGTCAATTACATTTTTTTAAAATAATTTAATTTTTAAATTATTTTGATGTCTAATATTTTTTTCTTCTATTCCAATTTAAGTGTCATAATGCTTAGATGACCATAATTATTAATTATGGGTGATATAGTAAAGTTACGATTGAAGCAGCGAAGCAGGCATGTATTAATGACTTACAACAATTAATTAGAAGTAATATAACAAAATTACTTTAAAAAATACTTGTGATTTTTTTTTTTGAAGTGGACCTTGTATAAGACATCAAGTTAATTTGAAACATCAAGAGTTAATTTCTCATTTTATATCTATTTTACCTTTTTTATCAAATATTATTAATTGAAAAAATACGTAAATGGTCATAATAATTAATTAAGAGTGACATAGTAAAATCATGATTGAAACAGCGAAACAGATATGTCTAAATAGAAGTGATATAACAAAATTACTATACAAAAATACTTGCGCGAAAAAAATTAAATGGGCCTTATAGAAAACGTCAGGTAAATTTAATATTAAATATTATTAATTTTTTAATACTTAGATGACTTTATAATAATTTTTTAGTATTTAGATGACTTATAATAATTGACTATAGGTGATATAGTCAAATTATGGGTGAAGCAGCTGAAGCAGATATATCATTAATATCTATTTTACTTTTTTTTATTATATATTATTAATTTTCTAATACATAAATAACTTATAATAATTAATTAGAGATGACATAATAAAATCACAGAAGAAGCAACTTATGAAATAAGCAGGAGAAACAGACATATTGACGGAGACAATTGAAGCAGTTGAAGCAGAAATGTCATAAATACCTATTTTACCTTTTTTATTAAATATTATTAATTTTTAGTATGTGAATAACTTATAATAATTAATTAGGGGTGGTATAATAAAATCAAGTACTAATTAAAAGTGATATAGCAAAATTACTATAAAAAATATTTGTGATTTTTTTTAAGTGGACCTCATATAAGTCGTCAAGTTCATTTAAAATATCAATAGTTAATTTATTATTTCATATTATTTTTTACCTTTTCTATCAAATATATATTTTTTAATACTCAAATGACACAAAATAATTAATTAAGAGCGATATTTAATGAAGCTACAATTGAAGAAATTGAAGCAAACACGTCATAAATGTCTATTATATTTTTTTATTAAATATTATTAATTTTTTAATACATAAATAACGTATAATAATTTATTAGGTGATATAGTAAAATCATGAAATAAATAGCTGAAGAAGCAGGAGACGTTGACGGGAAAGCTGCCTGCTTCTCCTGCCCTTTCCCTCTTATTAGAGAGTAATAATAATAAGATGTTTCACAGTTTGTCATTACTTGGCTCCAATAGTAAGTTAGAATACTTGGCTCCAATAGTAAGTTAGAATAGCCTCATATATCTATATTATAGAAAATCTCGTTTCGTTTATAATCTGTTTTAAAGAAATGACTCAATTTTTTTTTTTTTTTTTTATAATATGTTAATTTCAATTTTTCATGTGTTTATGACTATAAGATTAAAATAAATTTTAGTATATTTGATCTAAATTTAATTTAAGATCACAAAATTAAAAAATTTTCTTTACGTTTTTATATTCTATGTCAAGTCAAATTAATTTTTTTTTTTTAAAAACGGAGGGAGTACTTATATTGGTGATGTTTGTTTATCCAATACCCCCATGATAAAATTGATAACTAATATCCTATCACAAATTAAAACTTCCTTATAGTATTAATGAATTTTTTATCCTATCAGCATATATAATTTAAATTTATATTATATTAAAATGGCTGTTTCAGAATAGACTGTATTGAGATGATGGAACAACAAATCTCCTATAGTAATATTTTAGTGCCGTTGACAATTGACTTTGATGTTTCATTATTTTAATATTTTGATGCCGTTAACAACGAACTTTGACATTTTATTATTTTATCCTACAATTAGATATCGTCGAATCATTGGAATGACTCCTTCTTTGGCTTTCCCAAAATATAACAAAGAGAGAAAATATAAAAGGACAATTGTCAAAGACAAGATGATGTAGGATAGGACTATACTATATAAATAATGTCCGTATATAAACAATTATAAAAAAAGATCTTTGCAAAGGAAGCTTATTAGAAAATTCATGAAAACACTTTATTTGAATAATATAATGTGAATTCTTTTGAAATTAAAATATTAGATGTTGCTTTCTGTTTATCAAAAAGTCCTACCCTCCAAAAGTGTGGTGTCTAATAGAACTCGCGATCCAAATAAGCCACGTTAAGTAGAAAGTAAAACAAATAAGCTTAACGTAAAATAAACTTTTCAAAATAATTATTTCAAGTTATAAATATTTTTAATGAAACCATAATCGTGGGGAACAATTTTAAAAAAATATATAAATCAAAATTTTAAATTTCGAACTATAAATTAGAAACATAAAATTCTGACTTATAAAAATTAAATATTTTATAGTCGGAATAATACATTCAACTTATCAACCACTTGTCTTTTATAATCTGATCTATTATTTCAACTTTTAATTTGGAAAAAATTTTTGAGGAGCGTTTCAAATTTCAGCTCAATTTTTTTCTTACTGAAATTCATGACCAAACCTAATTCCTATTCCAATTTCAACTTTAATTAATACTCTATTCTTCCTTCCAAATTTCAACCAAATCTTGTTCAAATGTCTTAGTCGCCATGTATCTAACTTTTTTTTAGAGTGATAAATTATATTACTTTTCAAACTAAAATTAATATTTTTAGAAATTAAAAAGTAATATAATATTAAGTGCTATAGATGAGGATCAAATTTTCTTAAATGGCAAACCCTTCTTGTAATAAAAAAGTTGTATTGTTCGTTTTTCGAATAATGTAAGTGTTCTTTGAACATAGTAAAGTAAACAAACTGTAAACAATTTAATCATAATAACTAAATTAAGCTAAACATATATTTATTTATTTGAAATGCATTAAATTTTCATTTGAAATTATTTCGAGGATGTTTAACATAATTAAAACTTAGTTTGAGAATATATACTCATAGATGAAGGTTTCATGCATAATATTCAACGATGCTTGCTAGCTGGAATTCATCACCATTTTTTTTTTTTATAATAAAAAGTTCGATTGTATAATTCAATTATTGTAATGATATAGCCTGTTGACTTTCAATGTAATCCCCAAATCTGTTATTGGAAAATGACATTCGTGCCACTATAATACAAAATAAAAATTATTGATTTTCAAGTCTCAGACCACAATTTTTTTTTTTCATTTAAGTTTTTGGTATAGATTATTAGATTATTTGTAAATATTAAAGGAATTTCACTTAAATACAAATATAAGATTTGAGTTAAAACTATCGAGTTCTGCTAAATCGATAATTATTAATGTGGCTCCTTCCCCTCGATCAAGAACTAGTCAAACAATAGCAACACAAAATATAAATAACGTGCTTGAGTGCTTATAGATATTTTATTGAAATAGTGGAAAAGTAAAAGTGAATAAAGAGTAATTTTTTTTAGAGAAATGGTCAAATATGCTTCTAAACTTTGGGCGCGAAAAGATTCAAATATACCCCCATTACAAGTTTGGTCCAAATATGCCCTCCCTGTTAATTTTTAGGAGCAAATATACCCCTTTAAACATTAAGTGATTTGCTGGAAATTTGCAAGTCCCCTTTTTCTTTTCTTTTTAATTTTTTTTTTTAAGAGATAATACCCTATTACCCCCTGAACTATATCCAAAATGACAGAGACACACCTCAACTTAAAGGGGGTCCAATTATCCCCTGGACTAATTAAAAGTATAATTTTTACATCCTTAGTGCCTATGTGGTACATACGTTGCACAACACATTGAAGTGTCCACGTAGGCACACGTGTGTGCCACGTAGGTACTAAGAGTGTCAAAATTACACTTTTAATTTGTTCAGGGGGTAATAGGATCCCCTTTAAGTTGAGGTTTGTCTCTGCCATTTTGGGTATAGTTTAGGGAGTAATAGGATATTATGATGACCACATAAGCAAATAATTGCCACATAAGCAAAAAATAAACCCACCCACCTCTTCTACAATCTAAACCCGACCCATCAATTTGAATCAACCCATGACCCGACCCAAAATCTACACCCCTTTTAACCCCTCTAATACTAAAAACTTATCAGCTTTGTACGACTAAATTCTCAACTCTTGTCCAAAAAATCTACAAAATTCTAATCGAGTATTCCTAGTAGAGAAGCTACCATGATAACCAGAGCTTTGAAGGAACTCAGTTCCTTCCTTCTTGCTGCATCTCTCCTGAACTTGCTCTGTCATTAATGTGCTCAGGTCTAATTTGTTTCATCTCGTTCAACCCACACGTTATAGTTACTGTGGCAGAGAAAGAAATCCAACCTATTAAAGATTATGTGAAGGAGGTGTAACATTATTTTGTCAGAAAACTAATATAAAATTTCATATTTGTCTTTCTCCTTTCTTTGAGGAAAAATTTACTCACATCCTATTAAAAAACTCTATTTTCAGATTGTACACTTGCAGAGTTAGAGAGTTCAGTCTAGCAACTTAGTTTGTAAGACAAAAGTCTTGTGAATCTCTTCAAGAATGAATTTTTTGCGGTTATTCTCTCAATTTGTTTGTACTCTCTTTTATATTCTCTTTGGAGTAGTGAACAACTGTGCACCTTTATCATTAGATGCATTTCAATTTTCTTAACCACATTAAAATTTTATGTCTCATTTGGTATATTTATGTTTAGTTGACTGATTGTAATCTTCAGGAACATTATATACAACTTTTTAAAAATGAAATGAGTTACATCATATACAACTTACCTGCATACAAACCACACAAATAAGATAATGACTGTATAGATAAACAACTCAGCACAACTTTTAAAGAATTTAACAACTTAGGGAAATAATATATAGTATTTTCCTTGGTGGGGGTTCGTAGTTGGTCCTCTCCCTCTGTTTGACCTACCTGTCTCCTATGTCAACCACTGTTTTCTTCTCTTGATACATGGCATAACCAGTAGAATAGTTGATATCAACATGATGTGTAGAAGAGCTTTATTTCATGCACTCTCACAGCTTGGAGAGTTGTTAACTTTATTAATTTACTTTATATAATTTATTGACAAGTGTTCTGGTTTCGCTTTGTGGCAGTGACAAGTGGTTCCTTTTTGAGTGAAAAAATGAGGAAATCTCAAGTAGTAAATGAATTGAGATAGTAATGTGACTTACTATTTACTGCACATAGCGGGAGTTTTAGTGCACCGGGCTACCCCTCTATGCGGCTTACAGGAAATAGTTTTCGCATTTAGTTTCTTATTCCGCATAAGCTAGGTTTTATTTTCATTTATTTGATTAACATAAACTGATGCCAGTATGTGCAAATGAAGTCTCTTCCCATTCAAATTGAATATTTGCAAGACCCACACAGAGGCTATTGTGAACCATGAGGCTGATGTGGAGGACACCTCACCTGCTGACGTGGACACACTTAATCAGCAACGAGTTGAAGTTAAGAGAAGAAGTGAGCGCGTGAGGATTCCATCCAAAAGACTTGTTGACTTCATAGTGGGAGTGGGGGCAAAAACATAAAAGAGAGGCATAGGGTTTGCAGCATAAGGAAAATAAATAGTTATCAGTAATTGTATTAGGGTAGGGAATTGCTAAGATAGTGCCTACTTCTCGTCTCTTTCAGTATCTCTATTCCCATCTCCCCATTTCTTCTTCTGTAGTTTTTCTTATTGTTCCATTACAAATCTCCAACTTGTGATTTCTTGATTGAGTTTAATACGATCAGTTGACTCCTAATTACGGTTGGAAATTCTAGTTTGTTTCCCTAGTGCTTTCATCCAGAGGTCTTTAATGGAGGACCCTACCATACTCAAGGCTCTTGTAGAAAAATCGGTGAAGGAACAAAATACTTCAATCTCCGGTAAGCTCTTGGTAAGCCTCTTTATTTCTGCGCTTAGGGAGGATATTAAGAACTCAGTCCTAAGTTATGAGCCTGACACATATGATGAGGCACTTAAACATGTTCTTATACATGAGCGTCGAATCCAAGCTGAAAAAGGCCCAACCCGACCAGTTCTTGCTAACAAAGGTACACATCTGTTACCTAGTCCTAATTCATGGTCTTTTAATCAACCTTTATCATCTATGTTAGCCGGTAACAATACCTCCAACCGAGTTGCTTCACGACCACCCTTAAAGCGTCTCTCACATGCTGAAATCTAGAGTCGTAGCGATCGTGGTCTCTATTATTATTGTGAGGAAAAATATACAGCTGGGCACCAATGCAAATTCCCACCCAAATTACTACTACTCACAAATGATTGCGATATCGTTCCCGTTTCGAAGCCAATTGTTTCTAATGACATAGAAGCAGAGAAATTGCAATGTTTAGAGGTCCAGGAATATTCAGCTATTTCCTATCATGCTTTGGCCGGTTGAAATCCCTCTTCCACACTTTGATATCTTGGCCATGTGAATGGATCTCCAGTTCAAGTCCTAGTGGACGGGGGTAGTGATCGTACCTTTATCCAGGATAGAGCAGCAAATTTCCTTTAGCATCAATCGAGACCATCCCTAGTTTTTTGGTGGTGGTTGGAAGTGGTCAGCGTCTGCGATATCATAGCGTTGTACGCCAAGTTATGCTCTCAATTCAAGGTTTCAATCTCACCCTTGACTTGTATGTGTTGTCTTTACATGGTGCGGATATTATTTTAGGTGCCTCTTGGCTCTCCACTTTGGGAAGAGTAGTTACTGACTATGGCCAACACCTATTTGATTTCACTGACCAGGGGTCTACTGTTTGTTGGAAGGGGTTGGAACCCTCTAGTGCTCAACCAATACAGTTGTATAGCCTCCGATGATGCTTGGCCGCGGATGCAGTTTTATCTTATTACTATTTGCAGGTAGTGGACCCCGCTCCTGGTACTGATGAGCAGCTTGATCCTACCATTCTTGCAGTACTGGAATCATTCAATAAAGTATTCCAAAAATCACAAGGACTACCACCATCTAGACCACAAGACCACACAATACATTTGTTGGCTGGGGCAGAACCAGTTAATGTTAAACCGTATAGGTACCCTTATTTTCAAAAGCAAGCCATGGAGGAGTTAGTTGCAGAAATGCTCCAAGAAGGAGTAATTCGAGCCAGTACAAGTCTTTTTTCTTCACCCGTGTTGGTGTTTCACAAAAATGATGGTACGTGGAGGTTTTGCGTGGATTACAAAGCCTTAAATGTAGTCACCATTCGGGATAGGTTCCCAATTCCCACTATTGATGAGCTATTTGATGAACTATTTGGTGCCATATACTTATCTAAACTTGATTTGTTGTTGGGTTATCATCAAATACGAGTTAGATCAGATGATGTGGCAAAGACAACCTTTTGGACTCACAATGGACATTACGAGTTTTTAGTGATGCCATTTGGGTTATCTAATGCCCCGTCGACATTTTAGACTACCATGAATGAGGTGTTTAGAACATGTTTCCGTCGTTTTGTCCTTGTATTTTTGATGACATTTTTGTGTATAGCTCTTCGTGGGAGGAGCATTTGAAGCATTTGCAAATAGTGTTAGATTTCCTACGGCAGCATAAGTTAGTTGCCAAGCGAAGCAAATGTCAATTCAGACAAACTTCAGTTGATTACTTGGGGCATATAATCTCATATCAAGGTCTTAGTATGGATCCTTCTAAGATTTCTGCAATACAACAGTGGACAGAACCTAAGAATGTGAAACGGGTACGAAGTTTTCTTGGACTGGCAGGGTATTATCGAATATTCATACGTCATTATGCAACCATTGCTGGACCTCTCACGGACCTCCTTCGCAAGGATTCTTATCACTGGACGGTTGCAACTCGTATAACTTTTGAAACTCTAAAAGCAAACTCAGTTTCACCCCAGTGTTAGCCTTACCTGATTTTACTCAAGCGTTCGAGCTTGGAACTGATGCATCCGAACAAGGTATAGGGGCAGTGCTTGCGCAAAAGAGGCACCCTGTGGCGTATTATAGCAAAAAATTGAGCAATAGAATGCAAAGAGCATCCACCTATCACAGGGAGATGTTTGCTCTAACCCAAGTGGTTAGCAAGTGGAGACAGTACTTGCTTGGGCGGAGATTTACCATTTACACCAATCAGCAATCCCTTAAAAACTTGACGAATCAAACAATTCAAACTCCAGAGTAGCAAAAATGGCTAAGTAAGTTAGTTGGTTTTGATTTTCAGATTATCTATCGGCTTGGAAAATTAAACCAAGCTTCTGATGCACTCTCACGAACTGGTGAATCTGTGTTCTTCAGTATCTCTGTTAGAGGATATGATCTCGAAGATGAGCTCAAGGCCTTAAACCAAACTCATCTCGAATTAGTGGCTTTGCAGCAGTCCGTACAAGACACCTATCCTACGGATTCAAAATTTCATTTTTGGAATGGTCTGCTATTTTTTTTGGGGTTATTCCAACAAACTCGACCTTGTACCAGAAATTACTTCATGAATTCTATAGCACTAAAGTTGGGGGGGGGGGGGAGCATGCCGGGGTTGCTCGTACTTATCATAGAATATCTTTCAATTTCTATTGGAAAGGTATGAAGAAGGATGTGCATAGTTTTGTATCTGCTTGCTATGTTTTCCAACAAATGAAAAATTCGCATCATCTGTCCACAGGCTTATTGCAGCCTCTACTAGTCCCTTCTATGGTATTTGAAAGCATCGCAATGAATTTCATCACATGTTTGCCTAGTTAAAAAAAAATCCACTATCATGACTGTCGTGGATAGATTATCCAAATATGGGCACTTCATTGCCCTTACGTCTACTTTTTCTGCTCAGTCAACTGCAGAAGCCTTCGTGGTTGGCATCGTTCGACTACAATAGCCGATTAAAATTCTGATTAAAGTAGCCGAAACAATAATTTAAATAATATATATTAAGTTTTCGACTACAGTAGTCGAAAATATAAAATTATTAAGTAATTATTTATTACATTTTCCACTATAGTAGTAGGAAAAATATAATTATTTATTAATTTTCTGATTACAGTAGTCGGAATAATTATAATTATTAAATAATTATTTATTAAATTTTCAACTACCGCAGTTGGATTAATTATAATTATTAAATAATTATTTATTAAATTTTCAATTGCCGTAGTTGAAAAATTTATAATTATTAAATAATTATTTATTAAATCTCCGACTAGAGTAGTCAAAATATTTATAATTATTAAATTAATATTATTAAATATCCGACAACGTTTTCGACTATAGTAGACGAAAATTTCTGACTACAATAGTCAGAAATATTTTTTCGATAAGCTATATTCCGACTATCATGAAATTGTTGGAAAGTAGTCGAAACTACCTTATTTTTTGACCACATTTCAACTACATTAGCCGTTGAAAAAAATGATGTTTTCTAGTAGTGATCCTTCTGTTGTAAACCTGAAAGAAAAGACTCATGAGAAAGTTGATAGTCTTGGTGAGAATAGGAGTATCGCGGCTCACACTGTTGTTCTTCTTATGAAGAAATAGTGAAGAGAGGTGGCCGATTTTGTTGTATAAAACTTGTATTATTGTAGCATTTATTAGCCATTTAGAGAGCACATCATGTTGGTCTTCTTGGTCATGGATATTTTCTTGAAGGCATACTACTGATAGTTCAATAAAAAATTCCAGTTCTATTTTTTTTTCTTTATTTTGATTATATCTAAATCATAGTAGTTGGTCTTGAAAAAACCGATGAACACATACTACTAGAAATTTTTGATGACCAAAATATGTAAGTTATCGTGGCCATGCTTATCATTTGTTTACAGTACATTATTTTAGACTTTGTTGTAAAAATATCTTATTTATTTTAATATAAATACTTGCTTCGTTTAAAAATATTTTACCAGTCTTCCCCTTGGGCCGGCTTTAGTGTCTCAATACTGATATATGAAGCTTCAACAACTCTATTAGGGTCAGTGCGAAGGCCATTATTGCCTTATAGTCATTTTCATCTGTTGAGTTAGCGTACTTTTCCAATGGTGGAGCTAATGATACCCCATGCCTCTTTACGAAGAACACTTGAAAATTCAAGGATATTTTGATACTCTGAAGAGATTGCTGTCTAACAACAACAATATTGTTATTTGGACCTTTTGCATGCCTAAAAATGCGGGCGATGTTATGATTTTTGATGTTCCACACTCGGAATCATGCCATCCTCTAATCCAGAAATTAGCAAGCCCCTGTCCATACTTAATGCTAAGCATGTAGTAGAGTTACTTTGTCTGAAATCAAAGAATGTGCAATCCATAATGAGTGTTGGGGTCAGCAATAATCTTTAGTGTTGCTACGTATATTTTTCCATCTCTACCACCGGCATAGAAGACATCTTCTCCGAAGTCCAGTGCAATTGAATCAATTATTGTTGGAAACACAATGTTTCTCAATAATTTTTTCTTCGAAAGACTCCAAACCTTGCAAGTTTCATCTTTTGTAGCAGAAACAACAATAGCATTAGCTCCGCCGTATTCAATTACAACATCAGTCCCTTCAAAGAATGCTCAGAGAAACTATACTCATAAGGTTGTCTTGCTTTTCCCCTCAACAAATCATCAAATACCATTATAATCGACCAAACTCAAACAGATCCATCTTTTAAGCCAGAAATTAGAAGTGATTGATCATCATTGAATAACAAGCAAGTAACCCCCCTATGAACATCTTTTTCTCAAGTTCAAGTTCGTATATATTCATGTACATGTAAAACCTCTCTGTTATTGGATATTATTGACACAGAGATTTGGAAGATGGCTTCTGCTAAAACAATACAAAATTGGATAAACCAACAATAAAAAAACAACACAATAAGTGGGCAAAAAATAATAAAAATCTGCAAAAACAGCCAAGAAGGACAAAACTGCACAAAAACTGAACAAAAAATACTAGCAAAAAAATTGAACAAAAACAACATCAAAACTGGGCGAAAAACAGTAAAAAATTTGGACAAAAATAGTCAAAAAATTGAACAAAAATAGAACAAAAACTGGATAAAAATAGTTTAAAATCTGAAAAAAAAAAGAACAAAAACAACAAGAAAATAGAACAAAACAGCAACAACACCTTTCATTCATTCAACTAACCAAAAGATAGTATCATCAATATCATTCAACAATAACATCATCATAACAAAAAAAGATATGTTCATAGTGCCATTCATCAAGGCATATGAAAGTTTGACATAACTTAATTATCAGGTGCTTAACCAACTCAAAATAAAAGTTTCTTTAGGACCATATTATTTGTCAATCAACTATGATTAACCACCAAAAAATTAAGTCAAAAATATAAATAGAAATTAAACTACATCACAAAAAAGCACCATCAGGTGCAAGTCCTCCTTTGTCTTTGACACCCATTTTGGTCCTTTTTTTTGTTTTCATTTGCAATTGTCCAGAAGAGACTGCCTTTTTTGCCCTTCCAAGTTGTCTTGACCGGAGAATAGGGTAAATTAGTTGGCACTGAAACATCAGTGTGATCTCCAGTAAAACTGATTTTTTTGTACCAGTTGGAACACCTCTTGTCATCAACTTCTCAACCCAAGATTCAAATTCAGGTTATACCATTGATCTTCGGGGCGAATCTTCTTCATTTCCAACATCGAGACCATATGGTTCAAAATCTTGTGTCGCAACTTGTATTTGTTCAACATCATCTTCCTCTCCTACTATTTTTGACTGCAAATTACTTTCTATTGTTGGCCTTTTCCCTTTCCTTGATGCACCTTCAGCTGACTTTTCCTACAAAAATATTGTCAATAATTATGTTGTTAATCACATAAGAATTAAAAATATGTTGTAAATAATTATTTCGTAGCTTACCTTGTAACAACCTTTTGCATTGTGATTTGGTCATTTGAGTGCCCTTTCTAGACTGTGATGATTCATCCTTCATTGTTCTTACCCATCAGGTTCTCCATCCCTATTCGATTTAAGTTTGCCAACTTGTTTCACAACTTCAGGAGGCAACATTGCATGAGAAGCCTCAACCTTTCAAAACCTCTCACCCCTTGCGGGCTGCATCTTGTGTTTGTAGGTCAATATATAAGCATCCTTGGTATACCACCAATGAATTTCAATTTTTGGAATCACCTTCTTGAGAATTAATGCTTTGATGGCATGCGGTCAAGGAATACCTGATAAATCTCAAAGTCTACACGTGTACTTTTTATTCTCTAATTTAACAGCGTGTCTATCTTTTCCATCAGAAACCTCATACCCCAATCTCCATTGAATTCCACCTTATATCAATATGCTATAGACCACCAGTCATTGAACAAATTCATGCATTCTGGACTAATACCATTAACACCCCAAGCCTTTATCTTATTTTCATGTTTCACTAATAGATTCATCACTTTCACTCTTATCTCTTCTAGCATCTTAATTATTGTCTTACCTCTAGGAACCAGGATTCATGAATTGAATGGCTCGATAAAGTTTTTGTCAACCATCATGTTCTTACATTGAGTATCAAATAAGACCTGCACCATGCCTTCGGTGAAAAATTCACCCAATCCCTTGCAGCTTCTTCTGACAATTGTCCTAACTTTTTCAACTGGTCTTTGAATTCTTCATCATATGAACTCCATGAACACCAATACATAAGCTTCCTCATTTTACCACTCCTTCACTTTTTACATCAATTACTCTTAACATGTCTCATACAGTACCTATGGGGGCAACACTTTGTCAACAACATCCATCAATCCCTATAATTAAAAAATAAAAATAAAAGAGAAGTTATTTAATCATGAAAAAAGAATGTTGAAACTGAAATTTAATTTAAAAATAAAAAACTTAACTTTTGCATATTTGAAATAAATGTGATTCCAGCACCATCATTAAGGTCCAAAGGCCTTTTCAATAGCTCCATGAACCAGCTCCACGTCCTGCTAGTTTCTTTGTCCACTATTGCCTATGCTAGTGGATAGAAACTGTTCATAGAATCTTGTCCTAGAGCAACCAACAACTTACCCTTACATTTACCTTTCAAGAATGTACCATCAACGCCAATAAGTGGCCTCAATCCACATTTCCAGCCTTTCTTCAAAGCATCAAAGCATAAGTACATCCTTAAAAATTGCCTTTTTCCTTCTGCTAAGACATCCTTGGAAATATTTATCACAACATCACTTCTAGGATTAGAATCCTAATCTCTTGTGCATAGGCCTTAAGCTTATTGTACTCATATATAAAACTACCTTCCAACTTCTCAAGAATCATACGCCTAGTCCTGTTTTGTTTGGATTGACACACATTTAATGTAAAATTATTTTCAAGTTCTCCTCTCATGTCTTTGACCTTATACTTGGGGTTATTTTGAATCTTATTTATGAAGTATTTGGCCAAAGTGGTTGAATCAACTCTAGGGTTAAAAAAGGCCTCTTCACAAGTGTGACTGTTGATTAAAGTCTTGATCTTGAACCCTTCAGTCTTGCCATCTTATGAAATCAAACACCTAGAAGGACACCCCTCTTCACAACCATATCTAGTCCTCTTTGTATCACCCTTGATTATAGTTAAAGCCCTTTTGTTAGCTAATGCATAATATTTGATAGCCTACCTACCTTCTTTCATTTCCTTAAATAACATACCTATATACAATTCCTTGTAGTTTTTCAACCTATTACTTACTACGCTTCCCCTTTCCTTGATAATAGCCTCCAATCCCTCATAATCATATTCCTCACTCTTAGAAAGATCAAAATCAACACAAGAATCAATACTATGTTCACAGTCTGTGCCAACCTCAATATTTACAAAATCAGTTTCAGTATTGTATGTGATATATTGAGTAAAGACTGTTAGTTCACCCTCCTTCACAATAAAAAAGTTGATAAATTTAAATTAATCACACAATAAGTTGAGAATAACCCTAATGCCACTATCTCCATCTACAATATAATACTTACTTGAGGGTCCAGTCACTAGCAATTGTTTAACTTGAGAAAGTCCCAGCCTTAAAGTAAACTCATCAAATATATCTTTATGACTCAACAATTCAGGATCAAAATGATGCCACGAGTGGACCAACTTTTTAATGTAGACAAATTCAGGTGAAATGACCTAACTACCCCCATAATTGAACCATATCAGATCAAACACATTACAAGCACATAAATAGAATAAACAAAATTCTAAATGAACAGATTCATATTGAGACCACCAAAAATTACAATACCGACCCTATAAAGACATAAAAAAGCATACCTTTTTCCCTGAAAATATAAATTTTATGAGATTTTGGAAGACACAATCGAATCTTCCCACATGTCTCATTAAGTCGACTTTATGAACTCTATAAAAACTTTGATGATAGATGAAAACTGCACAAAGTAATAAAGAATACACATCTCTAGTGATCCCCAAGAAAAAAATGAATATCATCCGAAAAAGAAGAAAGGGAATATCGAAGATGATGTATTTAGGCAATGGCTTAAAATTACCTGAGGTTCTGCGGGAAAAATTTACCAGCAACAAATGCAATAAGCTGCTTTGCGTACGTAGGTGAAATGGGTTGGGGTATTACTGAGGTTAAAAGGTGTCTTGGATCGGATCTTGGGTTGGGTCAGGGTATAAAAGAGTAAGGTGAATTTATTTTTGGTGATGTGGTAATTATTTGCTTATGTGACCATTAAAAATATAAAAAAGAAAAGAAAAAGGGGACATGCAAATTTTCAGCAAATCACTTAACGTTTAAAGGAGTATATTTTCTCCTAAACTTTAATAACGAGGGCCTAGTTGGACCAAACTTGCAACGGGGGATATATTTGAACCTTTTCGCAAAGTTTAAGGGCATATTTGACCCTTTTCCTATTTTTTTATTGTTTATTACATTGGATACAAATCATTTGTACATATTGAATTTTTTTGTTTGAACAAACAAAATAAATTTCGACAGTTTGGAGGTTAGTTATAAATATTTTTGATATTTTACATAATTATTGAAAATCTCCATTTTGGGTATGTCCAGATATATAATTATCTCCTGATATATGCAATGAAGATACACTTTTTTTTGTAACGACACACGATTAGCTCCCCATACATTTTTTATTTATTTTAGGTTTATCGGGATACATAATACATTCAACAAAGATTGTTGTAAATGAAAATATTTTTAAATGGGATGCCACGTGGGATGGACACATGGGACTGCCACGTAGGATTTCTAGAAAGTTGATTCCTCCTAAACGACTTGGAGATTACGTTTGGAAAGGGGCAAGTTCACGTGAAGAAGAGTAAAATTAAAAAATAAAAAGCATAAAACATCATGAGTGTAGCAATGCACAACATGCAATTTGATTGTTATGAACAAACTCATTTTCTCCCTATTTCCTTTGATTTTCTCACCTTCTTCTTCTTCTTCTATCATTAGTTAATTTTTAGCTACAAATTTCCTTGTAATTTCTAATTTTAGAGACTTAAATAGAAGAGCTGCTGATGTAAGTTGAGTTGGGGCTTATTAATACAAGTGCTGTTACTATTTGCTGTACCTATTTATTTCATTGGTGCTTTCATCCAGAGCTCTTCCATGGATGACCAAGAACTTAAATCACTTGTTGAAGAATCAGGTCAGGGTATGAAGGACTCAATTCTCGCAGATATTTGTTCTTTGTTAATGGAAGTGGTGGGAAGAAACCCAATGCCCAGAGAGGGATGCACATGATGACCGTTTTCCAGTAGCTCCTAACTTTCGTCACAAACCAGCTCCAGTGGAATTTGGTCGATTATGTGGAGAAAATCCAAAGGCTTGGATCTTCCAAGCAGAGAGATATTTTGATTTTTACAGGATTATAGAAGACCAACGTTTGTCACTTGCTTCTTTTTATTTGGATAGAGATGCCTTAGAATGGTATAAGTGGCTTTTTTGGAATAAACAACTGGTGGATTGGGAGCACTTTGTGTCGTAGGTGCAGATCCATTTTCATAAGAAAGGCTTAGAGTCTGCTGAAGGATGCCTGGCAAAGCTCCAACAGACGACCACTGTTGTGGATTATCAGGCCATATTTGAGGCCATTGCAAACGAGACCGGCGACATGGTTGATGAACGTATGGCATGTCTCTTTATTTTTGGGCTTCGTAAATATATTAAGAACTCTGGTTTGGTCCATAATCCCAAAAGTTATGAAAAGTCACTTAACTTTGCCTCTATATACGAGCGACAGATCCAGGCTGAGAAAGGACCCGTTAGGCCAAATTTTGCCAGAACAATCCCCCTTTTGCATACCCCAAATGTTGCATCCCTAAATCAAAATCCATATTCTTCTTTAACCCCTTACACTACCTCTTCTTCCCTCTCAAGTCGCACTCCTCTCAAACGACTCACTCTTGTAGAGCTTCAAAGTCGCCGTGAGCGTGGGCTATGTTATTATTGTGAGGAGAAGTGCTTGGCGGGACACAAATGTAACAAACCCCTACAACTCCTTTTGCTTACTGATGGATCAGATTTGGACCCTAACTTGCCGGAGCCATTTGTTACTGATGATTTTGTAGTCGAGAAATCACAATTTTTAGAGTTACAAAAGCAATCATCTATTTATTATCATGCTTTAACTGGGGGAATTTTGCCTTCCACATTACGATTCACTAGGCAAGTAAATGGGTCACCAGTCCAAGTATTGGTAGAGGGAGGGAGTGCTCATAATTTTATGCAACCACGTGCGGCCAAGTATCTTCAGCTCCAAGTAGAGCTCATTTCTCATTTTACAATCATGGTAGGAAATGGAAAAAGGCTACCATGCGAAGGTATGGTGAAGCAAGTTCACTTACTAATTCAAGGGTGTAATCTAGTCGAGGATCTTTATGTCTTACCTTACAAGGCGCTGATGTAGTCCTTGGAGTGGCATGGTTGGCCACATTGGGGCGTGTTGTGACTGATTATGCAACAAGAGAATTTGAATTTAATTTACAGGGGTTTAAGTGGTTATGGAAGGGGGATTCTCCCTCAGATGCTCATCAGATCCAGTTACATAGCTTAAGGCATATGACATCAATTGATGCTATTGCTTCTTTCTTTTTATTGGCAATGGTAGATCCTGAAGAGAATTGTGCAGGTGAAATGACCTCTGATTTGAGAGATATTTTGGAGTCATATGATGATGTGTTTTAGAAACCTACAGGATTTCCACTTTCTCGTGATCAAGATCATTCAATACACTTTATTCTAGGGGTGCAACCAGTGAATGTTAAACCATATAGGTACCCGTACTTTAAAAAACTGGTCATGGAGAAAATAGTTGCAGAAATGCTTGAGGAGGGAGTGATATAGCCCAGCACCATTCTATTTTCATCACCTGTGTTATTAGTACGTAAGAAGGATTTCACGTGGTTCTTTTATATTGATTATCGAGCACTCAATGGCATCACAATCCGTGATGGCTTTCCAATTCCAACCATTGATGAGTTATTTGATGAATTACATGGTGCTCAAGCTTTTCGAAATTGGACTTGCTGTCAGGTTATCATCAAATCAAGGTCAATCCAGAGGATGTGGCTAAGACAACCTTCCGTACTCACGATGGTCATTATGAATTTTTGGTAATGCCTTTCAGATTGACAAACTCCCCTTCAACATTTCAGGATACTATGACTGAAATTCTTTGTCCGCATATGCGTCACTTTGTTCTGGTTTTCTTTGATGATATCTTGGTCTATAGTGTATCTTGGAGTGAGCATTTAGAGCATTTGGTAGTGGTATTGCAATTGTTGTGGCAACATCAACTAGTGGCCAAATACTCAAAGTGCTTGTTTGGTAAATCTTTTATTGATTACCTTGGCTACATCATCTCCACTCAAGTCCTTGGAGTGGATCGGGATAAGATCAGTACCATTAGGCAATGGCAGCCACCACCATTAATGAAATAAGTTTGTAGTGTTTTGGGGCTAACCGGATATTATCATTGGTTTATTCATTACTATGCAGCTATAGCAGGTCCTTTAACTGACTTGTTATGCAAGTATTCCTTTAAATGGACAGAAGTTGAGTAGCATGCCTTTGAAACCTTAAAAGATTGGTTAGGATCCACCCCTGTTTTGGCCTTGCCCAATTTTAAGCTGGAGTTTTGAGTGAAACTGATGCATCTGGGCAAGGTATTGGGGCTATTCTATCGCAGCAAGGCCACCCTATTGCTTACTTTAGCCAAAAGGTATTGGGGCTATTCTATCGCAGCAATACTTATTAGGGCACCGGTTCACAATTCTTACTGATCATCAATCATTGCATAACTTGACTACCTAAACTATACAGACCCCTGAGCAGCAGAAATGGGTCACTAATCTTGTTGGTAATGACTTTCGCATCTTGTATAGGCCTGGAAAACAAAACGCAGCAATAGATGCTTTATCTCGGACTTCAGAAGCTGTTCTCAAGACTATTTCAGTCAACTCTTTTGATATAGAGGCTGATTTGAAGAAGTTGAACCAGTTTAGCCATGAGTTAGTAGTAATATAGCAGGCTTTACATCGCGTGGATGAAAATTTTGATGACTATAAGTTCAAAGAAGGGTTATTGTTTTATAAAGGTAGGATAGTGATTTTCACGGACTCTCTGTTGCGCCAGAAGTTACTCTTTAAGTTCCATTCTAGTCCTATAGGAGGACATGCCTGGGTTGCATGCACGTTCCATCATTTGGCATCCAATTTTTTCTGTAAACAGATGCATAAGGACGTACAAACTTTTATGGCTGCATGTCAAATTTGCCAGCAGATGAAAGATTCTCACCTGCATCCTGCTGGGCTATTACAGTCGTTGCCGATTCCAAATCAGGTATTTGAGGATATTGCTATAGACGTCATTACTTGTCTTCTGATCTCAAAGGGAAATACCACAATCATGGCAGTAGTAGACCGCCTCACCAAGTACGGCCATTTTATTCCCTTTCCATAAACTTTCTTGACTCATATAGTGGTCGAGGACTTTGTTGTAAGTATTATCAGGCTCCATGGCCTTCTTCATTTTATTGTGATTGACCGTGATCCACGATTATTACTCTTTTGGCAAAAGATTAGCTGCTTGCAGGGATCCACTTTAGCCATTAGTACAGCCTATCATCCTCAAATAGATGGGCAATCTGAGGATCTTAACAAGTGTGTGGAATAATATTTACCCTCTCAATGGGTTGCTATGCTGCCATGGGTAATATTTTGGCACAATACTTCATTTCAAACCTCAGCTGGCATAACCTCTTTTCAAGCTCTCTATGGTCGTCAACCTCCTACTATTGCTCGATATATTTTGGGGAGTATTGCAAGTAAACTGGTTGAGTCCTACTTGCTTTAGCAAGATGAAGTCTTGCAAGTCCTCAAGAATAACTTATTGAAGGCTCAGAACCGCCTGAAGTTATTGGCTGATAAGTCTAGGACTAATACCGTCCTTGAAGTGGGTGATTGGGCATATGTCAAACTCAAACCTTTTAGACAGAATACTCTACTCTTACAGCGAGATCATAAGCTTGGGAGGCGTTATTTTGGGCCCCATCAGGTGTTAAAATGCATTGGCTCTGTTGCTTATCGGCTGGAACTTCCAGAAGCTGTAAAAATCCACTCTGTTTTACATATTTCTATGTTGAAACGTTGTGTTGGAACTCTAAACTAGCTGGTGACTCCTCTGCATATGAATGTTCCGACTATAGAGAATCCAGCTGACTCCAACCTTGAGGCCAAGGTTGCTTTACAGGAAGGGAGTAATGTTGTAAATGAGAATATGTCTGGATGGGATGCCACGCGGGATGGGCACATGGGACTGCCACGTAGGACTTCTAGAAAGTTGATTCCTTCTAAACGACTTGGAGATTACGTTTGGAAAAGGGAAAGATCACGTGAAGAAGGGTAAAATTGTCAAACAAGAAGCATAAAACATCATGAGTGGAGCAGTGCACAACAAGCAATTTGATTGTTATGAGCAGACTCACTTTCTCTCTATTTCCTCTGATTTCTTCTTCTTAGTTAATTTTTAGCTGCAAATTTTCTTGTAATTTCTGATTTTAAAGACTTAAATAGAAGAGCTACTGCTGTAAGTTGAGTTGGGGCTTATTAATACAAGTGTTGTTACTATTTGTTGTACCTATTTGTTTCATAGATACATTTTTTCCTAAATAAATATACAAAATTAGTTCTCCAAACATTTTTTTTTTTGTTTTTGGGCTCTGTCGATATACATAATTAGCTCTCGAAACATCAAGATACATAATCAGTTGAAACTTTTGTAATTACTTTATAAAGGTGAGAATTTGTGTAAATATATTAAATTAAGATGCATGTTTATGCTTTTTCATTTTTTTGATACAAATACGATGTTTGAGTCAAAATTGTTGATTTCCATGAACCCGCAATTACCATTGTGGGTCCTGGACATTGTACGATCCATTTCACCTAATACAACTATTGCTATTAGAATAAGACAATAAGTCAATCTGTAGCAACACAAAATGGCAATAACGCGGATATGCATGGCAAATAGGCAGCCAATAGTGACCAAAGAGAGTTTTACAATAACGTGTTCCATGCCTATAAATATTTGTAGTGCCACATTCCCTCAACACATCACAAAGTTAATAAGCATATCTATAATTCTTCAGATCATACAGACATAGACCATCTTACTTTGTACTTTTAAAATGAGTATTTCAAACAAAATGAATTTTGCAGCCATTGTTGCTATATTTTCTCCTGTTCTACTCTGTAGCATGCAATGTCATGCACAACTTTCTTCCACATTCTATGACCGCACGTGCCCTAATGCTCTCAACACTATCCGTACGAGTGTTAGACAAGCAGTTTCAAGTGAACGCCGCATGGCTGCATCCCTCATTCGTCTTCATTTCCATGATTGCTTCGTTCAGGTTGGTTAGATTATAAACATTTCCATGTTTCTCATGTACTTTAAGTTGAAATTCTTTGTTTGATGACATACTAATTATTATTTGCACTTTTAACTTTAAATAGGGTTGTGATGCTTCTATTTTACTTGATGAGACCCCTACAATTGTTAGTGAGAAGACTGCTTTACCAAATCTTGGGTCAGTTAGAGGTTATGGTATTATTGAAGATGCAAAAAGAGAGCTTGAGAAAACATGTCCAGGAGTTGTATCATGTGCTGACATACTTGCAGTTGCTGCTAGGGATGCATCCACTCTCGTAAGTATCCTTAGTACTCTGAATTTCATTTCTTGAATAGATTTTCTTTATGATGATATAAAGAAGGTGTTGTCAAATACTAACAACATTATGTTAATAACAATCAGGTTGGCGGCCCATCATGGACTGTGAAACTAGGAAGAAGAGATTCTACCACTGCAAGTCACACTCTTGCAGAAACTGATCTCCCTGGTCCTTTTGATCCTCTTGATAGGCTTATTTCTGCCTTTGCAAACAAAGGCCTTAGCACAAGGGATATGGTTGCTTTATCAGGTAAAACCTTATAAAATTATTGAACAAAACATTTTATCGATCATATACTTGTCTTGATAATAGTTCTAATGATTTTAATCTCCGATTCTAGGATCACATTCAATCGGTCAAGCACAATGCTTCCTTTTTCGTGATAGGATTTATAGCAATGGAACAGACATCGATGCTGGGTTTGCTAGCACTAGAAGACGTAGTTGTCCTCTCGAAGACCAGAATGGAAACCTAGCTCCACTTGATTTGGTCACACCCAATCAATTGGATAACAACTACTTCAAGAACTTGAGACAAAGAAAAGGTCTTCTTCAATCGGATCAAGTTCTTTTGAGTGGAGCATCTACAGATGATATTGTTTTAGAATATAGCAATAGCCCTCGAGCATTTGCCTCTGATTTCGCCGCTGGCATGATTAGAATGGGAGATATTAGTCCTCTTACCGGTCAAAATGGGATCATAAGAACTGTCTGTAGTTCTATCAATTGATCTAATTTCAAGTCTGTCACTTGTATGTTTGCCAAGTATATTTGTATTCATTTGATTCTTTCTCTACGTATTGTGTTTCAAGAATGAAATAAAATCTCTGTTATTTTTTAAAGGTTGTTAAAAGTTTTCCCAATGTGTTCGGCTGACATTGATTAAGTTATAATAGTCTCAAAAAATTAAACAACTATCATGAATATGCATATCTGCAGTAATAAGATTGAAATGTAAGCATATTATTTTACCAATATTTGAAAAACAATGGGATATACAGATTATATGCTTGTTTGGATTGATTTTTAGCTTTTGACTTCTAAACCAAAAGTCCGCTAGAAATCCCGACTTATTACTTTTGACAATAATTGAGGCTAACTTAGTTTAAGATCATTTCTCTTGAAAAAATGAGTACTATAACTTCTGAAAATAATGAAAGCATATCAATATTTAAAAATATAATAACACTATATTTTAAAAATAATGAGTACACAAGCAGATCATTTATTAGATAATCATAGAAAAAATTCTTGATATTCCTTAATACTTAATCTGATAAAAATAATAACTGGCCTCCCATCATAATGTATATACTCTCTCCGTTTAAAAAAGAATGACCTCCTTTCTTTCTTTAGTCTATTTTAAAAAGAATAACCTTTTCCCTTTTTTTGACAATACTTTAATTTTAACTTTCCACATGAAATATTTAGGACCACAAGATTAAAGGACATTTTGGTACATTTGATACAACTTTAATTTAAAGCCACAAAATTCAAAAGTCTATTTTATTTTCCGAAACTTTGTGCCAAGTTAAAGTAATTCATTCTTTTTAAACCGGAGAGAGTATAATTTAAATTCATACTATAATAAAGACAAATTAAAATGAATATGTATCTTTCTCAGTTTAATAATAAATCCTCTACTTTAATACATATTTTAATGGTTGACCGTTGACTTTTGAGATTTCATAATTTGTTCCTTTGACTTTCTCGTCTCAGCCTAATAAAATATGATTATAAATCATTGCAAATTTGGAATATATTGCTTTCCCAAAATAGAGAGGGAGAAAAATCAAAAAGGAAAGAGAGGAAATATATATAAAAGGAAAAATGTCAATGACAAGATGATATATGGTTACCTACGATACACGAACAATCATAGAAACATATCCACAATCTTCGTCAAGGCATTAATATAATTATAATAATACATGTAGATATTTATATAACTGCGAAATCAAGGTTTTAGAGTTGAATTTAAGTATTGTACCTATCTGTGAATAAAATATTGTATACTATTAGGTAATTTGACTTATTATTGTGTAGGTTATTCAATTTATTTTTTTTACAATTTTTATATAAAAATTTGAGCAATTTATTTCCCTGATAGTATAAAATATTTTGTACACTAACAATGGATAAAACCTAGACTCAATAGAGTTTATGGAATTAGGATAGTAGTTCATTTACCTTATTGGGTTTGGTCGTTTTTGTACGTTACACACTAATTCCTTCATTGACTACACAGTATAATAATATTTCATTATAACAATCTTTTAAAAAAAAAAAATTGATGCCACAAAAATATACTTGTATATTAATGGATGATATATATAAAATATATAGTTTTTATGCAAAATAATATATATTTTTTGTATAGTGAATATAATTATCTTAGCTGGTTAGCCAAATATATGTAACTTACCTTTTTTTAGAAGGATTTGCATGTTATTTATATTTTATCTCTATTATAATGTTTGCCTTTAACAATAACAACGATCAATTATATTAATAAGCTATGCTTTTCCACTTCTGTTGCTGGTCATATATTTTTAGAATTTTTTTGTTTAGAAAACGAAAAAGGATCAGTACATCTTTATTATTATAAAGACATGTAGATATACAATTACTAGGACAACTAGCACCAAGACTAGTATTTTGATCAAATATTTTAAATCATTAATAAATTATTTTCACAAAAATTATACTTTATATTTCCATAATTTAATACTCTATTATCCAATCTCCACCTGACTCGATTGAATTAGACCTATTTTACGTGCTTTAAAATCAGTAATTTTTCTAGGATATTTCAAAAGGAATATTATTATTTCTTTAAGAAATTCTCATTATGTTATAATATTAAGATTTACAAACAAACGATTAATTTTTGTCAAAAAAAGTGTTGGCAACGTTTCGTTACAATAGATTTGCCTTCTTCAATATGCATTTAATGACTTTAACTTTATGGCAAACATTCTATACTTTGGCAGTTACTTGTTTTTTGCTATATTTATATATTTCTTTTCTCCTATACTTACAATGAGAGGTGAAAAAGTTATACTTTCTTCTTCTTATATGCCTTTTATTTAGCAGAGCGCAAGACCAAGAAATAATTCTTCCTCCTAAATAGTATGGTGTTGTTGTTGGTGCTGCTAATTTAATATTAAAAGAGCTTATTGAATTATGGGAGGGACATCCACATCAGATGCAATATCCTTAAGGACAGTGTCACCTGACATGCCTCAAGCTTTGAAGAATTTCCAACAATGTTTGTAATGAAGTATTTTTCATGAGATTTTCAACAATTTTTACTCATTTGGTAGTGTTGGAATAAGATAACAAAGTGTTTTTAGGCATTTATTTTAAGTCAAACAACAAGAAAAAGTCAAAAATTAGAAATCCTAATAATATATGGCATTCGACTTATAAGTCATAAGCTATAACTCTATTCAAACAAACTCTAAAACTTGTTTTGACCTTTTGAGAAATCTTCTAACGATTGTATGCGTCCTTCATGTCAATTTGTTTTATTTGTCTAACTTTTCTTTTTCTAACGATTTTTATTGCCTATAAATATTTCACTAACACAATTCCTCTTCTATCACCTTCACAGTTCACATATTTCATCTACTAGTCATCTATTCTTATTTCTTGGCATTATACATTACACACTTTCCAAATGATGAGTATTTCAAACAAATCTTTTGCAACCATTGTTGTTATATTTTCTCTTGTTCTACTCTCTAGTATGCAATGTCATGCCCAACTTTCTTCCACATTCTATGACCGCACTTGCCCTAATGCTCTCAACACTATCCGTACAAGTGTTGAACAAGCAGTTTCAAATGAACGTCGTATGGCTGCATCGCTCATTCGTCTTCATTTTCATGATTGCTTTGTTCAGGTTTGTTAGATGACATACATTATTTAGTACTAGCTCCATACATGGTACTTAAAGTTAGATATTGTTTGTTTAAACTATGTACTGATCAATTTGTGACCTAAACTTTAGGGTTGCGATGCTTCTATCTTACTTGATGAGACCCCTACGATTGTTAGTGAGAAGACTGCTTTACCAAATCTTGGGTCAGCTAGAGGCTATGATATAATAGAAGATGCAAAAAGAGAGCTTGAGAAAACATGTCCAGGAGTTGTATCATGTGCTGACATACTTGCAGTAGCCGCTAGGGATGCATCCACTCTCGTAAGTATCCGTAGTTTGAATTTCTTTTTCTTCATACTCTAAAGATATAAATGTTTTTCTTTTCTTAAAATTAACAAACATCATGTTTATAAAATCAGGTTGGAGGTCCATCATGGACAGTGAAACTTGGAAGAAGAGATTCAACCACTGCAAGTCATCCTCTTGCAGAAATTGATATCCCCGGTCCTTTTGATCCTCTTGATAGGCTTATTTCTGGCTTTGCTAACAAAGGCCTTAGCACAAGGGATATGGTTGCTTTGTCAGGTAAAACCTTATCAAATTACTGAATAAATATTTTATTGATCTCACATATATTTGTATTGATAAGAAGTTGTAACGATTTTAATCATCCAATTCTAGGTGCACATTCAATAGGTCAAGCGCAATGCTTTCTTTTCCGTGATAGGATTTATAGCAATGAAACAGACATTGATGATGGATTCGCTAGCATTAGAAAACGTCAATGTCCTCAAGAAGACCAAAATGGAAACTTAGCTCCACTTGATTTGGTTACACCTAATCAATTGGATAACAATTATTTCAAGAACTTGATTCAAAGAAAGGGTCTCCTTCAATCAGATCAAGTCCTTTTTAGTGGCGGATCCACAGATAGTATTGTTTCTGAATATAGCAATAACTCTCACACATTTGCCTCTGATTTTGCTGCAGCCATGATTAGACTGGGAGATATCAGTCCTCTTACTAATCAAAGTGGAATCATAAGAACTGTTTGTGGCTCTATAAATTGATCTTACAAATGTCTATCATCACTGTTCGCAACAAATTTTGTGGTGGATACGGAAAATCAACTGCAAGCAAAAATAAATAAAAGAAAATAATAATTTTATTAATATGAATCTTGAGGGTACAATTCCGTTATTCTTTTGGTTCTTCTCTCCTAAATTTATCAATGATTCGAGGGCCTTCAGTAGCGTGTTTCCCGAATCGTTGGATGATTTGGACTTCTAGAGACATATTTCAATCGTCTGGGATGTCGAAAAGTATTTTGTTGTTTCGGAATAATCTCCGGGAAGAACTCCGTTGATTTCTCCTTTCAAGAACTTGCTAGTCAATGCTGACATTGTCAATGCTTGTCAAAGTGTTTTCTTTTTTTCTTCTTTTTAGCATGTCATGTTACCCCCTATTTATAGTTGTAGGGGGTAAGCCTAGTTGCTTGTGATTGGCCGAAACATGTCACCTTGACACTTGGTGACTCTTGACTAGTTCTTCAATTTGAATGAGATTTCCACAATATTTGTACGTGTGGAGGCGTCTCATTGGTCTTGGATTTGACTGGGATGCCACGTCACTTGATGAGTTTGAGCTTCCAAGTGTAATGGACCTTGGGCTTGAATTTAACAAACTGGACTAATTAATTTGTAGGGCCCAAATTAGTTAATAAACCCAAATGATCATGAATTAGATTCAACTTTTGTATGAATTTGGCCCATTGAATTTTGCATGTCTTCAAATGCCCCTTACTTCGAGACTTGTCGACATTGTAGGCTGGCCGAAAACTTGACGACGAGACTTGAAGTACCTATGAATGTGTTTTCATTTTCTTGTCGGTGCCTTGTAGGTAGACCGCCACTTGTGAGCGATCTAAAATTTTTTCCACATATTTTCACCTAGCGAAAATTCTTCTCTTGGTTAAGCGTGAAATAAATGATCCTTAATAGTTGTCCAAGTCATTACACACTAGACAATATTGATGCCCCTCCATATGGATTTAAAATAGGACCATATAAAGCAAATCATTAACTTACTGCCCCTTGCATGTTAGTAAAGATTCTTGCATTGAACTTTTGAACCAAGAAAATATTAACTTTCCTTTGGTCCTAAAAAATAATCAAATTTTTTTTCAAAGAAATCTTTCAAACATGGTAATTTTCTTTTAGCTACTTGGAAACTTGAAATTCCTAGGGATCTTTTCTTCCAAACTTGCTACAACCTCCCTTATATATGAAATTGAGATTCTCCTCCAAACTTTTATATAAGATTTTCCCTTGTAGAGAAAATTCATCAAAGCACTAGATATTCATACACACACAAAAAAAAGTGTTCGATTGTGCTCGATCGTCGGACGGTGAAGCTGTGACCTTGCCCAATACGATTGACTCCACAAACCGCTCTTCAGGTAACTGCAACTTTTATAGCAGCCTGTTTCCTCTTGCTCGCTCAAATTTGCGTAATTGCAATACGATGCAAAACAATTTGACCTTGTTGATGCTCACAAGTTATTTCAACAAGTCAATGTAAAAAACTTTCTCATTTGGCCTTGCTACAAGGAAAAGAGGTACAAATTGATGATAGTGGCAAAGTGCCCAATTCTTGGAGTGACTTCTTCATAGGACTTCGTTCAAGTTTTATCACTTTAAGACATGATGATGATCTAATCGTAGAGCCTTATGGCCCTCATCGATTTAGTCGCCAATTTAAATTTTGTCAAGACGTTCCTGGCATTCTGAAAAAGCATCATTTTGACGATTCACTGCTAGCTTTGGTCCAACTTTGGGATTCTTGTGTTCGTCTTGGAAGTTTGTCAAAGCTTAACATACCAATATGTCCGTTGGACAATGGACCCTTTATGACTCAAGTATATTTGGATTGGTGGTCAGCCCATCGGGATACTATGTTAAGGTGAAATACCCACATTATTTTAAGAGGTCCGAAGAAAAATGATGCCCCTTCATCAACCAAAAGAGACCAACTTCAGCTGGATGGTCAAGGCAAGCTTTCTCTCTCTTCGAAGTCCAAGGTGGTAATGGGTAATCCTACTCAATCTGTCCAAGTCGCTACTAAATCTAAAAATTCAAAGGGCATGGATACACATGTGGATAAAAGAGTAAAAAGACTCTCATCGGCTCCCAAGGCAGTAGCCATCTCCACTTTCGAAGTGATCAACGTTATCCACAAAAGAAAGAAATCTTCCAGACCGTTGGGTAAAGGAGTTGAAAAGTCGCTAGACATTGTGCCATTTTGCAGTGACACATCCAGATCACCTGTTTCACTCGATGGAGTTGCTATTGGTAGTGCCGCCTCTAGTTCGGATGAAAGCAATGCTAGCCAAGAACCACACTGGAAGCGTTTGAAGAAAAAGCATAAGGGCTTAAGCGATCACCATCGTGAGTTTGCTGATTTAAATTCCATAAGTATTGACACTGCTATATTTAAAGATGGTGCCGCTGGCTCAACAATGCCTTTGGCTGATTTGGAACATCAGGTAATGATTACTTGTTTAATATCAGAACTTGCCGCTTTACTCAATATTAACCTTTTTTTAGTTAGGTCTTGTGGACGTTTCCAGCAACATATTTGGTGCTGATGTATTTGGTGAGGATTGTGTCATAATCCTGAATCCTCCAAGTGTGTTGAAGAGTCCCAACCTTTCTCTTTACAATGCCATAACCCAAGCTTCAAATAAGGATCCATCGGCAAAGTTGCCCCAAAATGTTGAATCTTTTCAAAATGTTCCAACTACTGATATGGTGGCTGAAGCAAATGATAATAGACCTTCAAATGCCCCTAAGGATTTGATTTGGCCAGTACAGCAAATTGCCCACATTTTGAACCACAAAAGGCTATTTTGGCTTTCAAGTTATCCTACGTTTCCGGATTGTGGCGTACCTTGTGTGAATGTATTAAACAATTCTCTGTTGAATCCTCTAAAAATCTCAAAGAGTTAGAGAAAGGTGTTTATCTAATTCTTAAAGGTCTTCGGGAGGTCGACGTCATCGACCTCTTTTCTTTGGAGGTTCTACTTGCAGACTTTTTAAAGAAGTATGGAGATTATGATGTTGCAAAATTTTCTAGTTCCCAAAAGATAACTAAAGTTGCTCATCAGGAGTTGTTTTCCATTGCGTAACATCGTCTTCATGATGCAAATTAAGACAAAGTCAAGATGGACAAACGTTTGGCAGAGCTTCAAAAAGTCCTTGAGAGAGCCGACAAAGAGTTAGTAGCCTGGACGTCAAAGAAGAAAAAGACCATTTTGCTTATTGAAGAACATCAAAAGAAATTGTCCAAAAATCAAAAGAGTGTCACCAACATTGAAGGCGAGATTCATGCCCTTGAGAAAATCAGTCCATTATCAAAAACAGAAACCATAGAGCTTGCTAAGCTAAAGGAAATCGCTGAGACAAGTCGCCTTCAAATTCTTGGCCATAAGCTTTTCCCTTATTTTTTTTTTTTGCTTAATAATGCTCTCTTTTCCCTTTTTAGTTTTACTTTGGATCTTATCACGATGTAATGATAGTCTTTCTTGGAGCAATAAAAGTGACATTTTTTTAATGTCGTTTGCGCTATGTATTTTTTTTTTAAAACTTGACACGCCAACATGTTCTTTTACTTGCCTTCCTGACTCATATTCCTTAACATTTGTGACATGAGATAAAAATTCAAAATTATGAGTCACTTGTGTTGTTGGAATAAAAATTCTCAGAACTACAATGCACACGAAAGTCACGACCAAAAGATTTTTTTTTCCTTTTTTACACTTGTGCAAATCTTTTGAACTTCGTGACAACCAATTTTTTTTCCAGCTTTGAATGACTATAGTAAAAACAATTCATGACTTGAACTAGGAGGGTTGAAATTATGAAACTCTTATTCAATTGACAGACTAACTCATATAAATATAATGTACGTAAAAATCATGGCCAAAGGTTCTCCGAATTTGCCCAGGTAACCTTTCGGAATCATCCTTTCAGTTCTTTTGGTCACTTTCTGTTTGTTTTGTGCAGCCTCACGAAAATCCTTATATCTTAACATAGGAACATCAAAATCAAGATTCATTTTTTGCGTTGGAAACTAGACTCGAAGAGCTACATATCTTGTAGGAATCACAATCAGATTATCCCTAAATCATCCCAGATATTACTCCAAAACCGCTCTTCTTATCTTGATTCGGTAGTCTTATCAGCTTTGTGCAGCGTCACGATAAATTTCGTATCTTGAAGTAGGAGTATCGAAATCAGGTGCCATTTTTTGTGTTGAAAACTAGACACGTAGAGCTACGTCTCACGTAGGAATCATAATCATATGACACCCGAATCATCCCAGATATTGTCTCAAAACTGATCTTCTAATCTTGGTTCGCTGGGTTTATCAGCATTGCGCAGCATCACGATAAATTTTGTATCTTGATGTAGCCGTATCAAAATTAGGTGTCGTTTTTGTGGTTAAAAAGTAGATTCGTAGATCTACAACATACATAACAACCACATTCAATGCTTTTATGTATTTACACAGATACGTCATCAAAGTCAGCTTAGTTCGGAACTTGATGACTTATTTTGCAACTTTGAGCGGCTATGATAGAAAATTCATAACTTGATGTAGGAGATTTCGAATCATGAGCCACTTTTTTTTTGTTGCGAGGAAGACTTTAAGATCTACCACATATGTAAAACTAATGATGAACACCTTAACGGATTTATACTGATGCATTATCGAAATCCATTTTGCCTTGCTTGTCTCTTCACCTTTGCTCTCCGCGGTAAGCTTAGCGAAGGAACGTCTATTCTCATGTGGTACCTATGTCAATTCAAAATATTATTGTTGTGCTCAAACAATGACACGCGATTTCCTCACTTTTTATTTTTTTTAACTCATATGACTGAACTTAGAGTAAAAATACTCTAAGTTGCCTACGTACCTCGGAAGGATCAAGTCATAACATAGTTCAAGAATGATGATTTATTATTATTAGTTTTTTTAATAATTTTTTTTTTGTGGAGCCGTTCACAGTTTAGACTCATGCGGGCCAGGAGTGGCATACAGTTTAAGCTCGTGCCTTAAGGAGCGTAGCCAACCTTCAAGGAAAGTACTGATTCAGGAACTTGCCATTGATTAGGGCCAACTCTTACACTATCTTGATCGACAATCTTAGACACGCCACTTGAATACGCTTCTTTCACTACATATGATCCATCCCATTTTAATGTAAACTTGTCACCAATGCATTTGTTGAGGATTATGGGTCTTCGAACTGCTAAGACGAAGTCACCTACTTGAAATAATTATGGTCGCACCCTCTTGTTGAAAGCTCTAGCAAGTTAGGCTTGATAACACTGCAACCTTTGTTGCACTTCTAATCTCTTCTCGTCCAATGCCTCCAACTCTGCTAGACGAAGTTGAGCGTTATGTTCAGTTGTAAGCCTTTCTTGAATTGCAATTCGCAATGATGGAATTTGTTGTTCTAATGGAAGGATTGCCTCCACGTCATACACCAATGAATACGACATTACTTGCATTGTAGTTCTAAAGGTTGTACGATATGCCCTCAAAGTTACACTGATCTTTTCATGCCAATCCCTTTTATTTTTTGCAAAAAATTTCTTCAATAGGTTACCAAGCATCTTGTTAAAAGCTTTGGAAAGACCATTGGCAGGTGCATTGTACATTGAAGACTTGTGTTGCTTAAAATTGAACTTCTCACACAACGTCTTCATGAGTTTATTGTTGAAGGGCGTTCCATTATCTGTAACTATGAATCTTGGCATGCCATACCGGAAAATTATGTTTGATTTGATAAAATCAACAACATTTTTGTTTTTCACTTCTTTTAATAGCACAACTTCAGCCCATTTTGAAAAATAGTCAGTAGCAGCTAAGATGTACATTTTCACGACTGTGGAAGAGGTCCAACCACATCCAGTCCCCAGGAATCAAAAGGCCATGAGGACACAGTTGGATGAAGAGGATCTGAATACTGATGGATGTAATTAACATGGAATTGACACGCTTGACACCTTTAGGCATGCTCTAGACAATCCGCTACCATTGTCGGCCAATAGTAACCATTCTTTTGATTCAGAAATGAAGCTTAGGCCCTGATTGGTGTGCCCCACACATGATGGAATGTGCTTGTTCCATTGTCTATTGATCTTCTTCTTTGTCAAGACACCGCAGGAATAATCCCTCGTAAGAACGACGAAATAATATTCCCTCATGAAAGATGAATCGTGATGCCCTTCTCTTAGTGTCTACTCTTTTTCGTGTATCCTCAGGTAGCCTTCTATGCTTGAGATACTTAATTATTAGTTTTCGCCAATCTTCTTCTTCTACCACTCGGACAGATGTATGATGGCTTTCATTTATTTGAAGATCGAGACAACCAAGAATAATCCATCGATGACATATTTGCACCTTTGTTGACTCATTCTCTTCGAGTGCCAATATGGTGGCTAATCATTTGATTTTTTCTCTATATAACGTGTTTGAAGAATGAATAAACTACGTGATTCTCTGAGAAAGTTAAAATTTCTAGCTAATGTTTCTCAACATAATTACTTTTTTTTAAAAAAATAAACTACCTCCATGGTGGGGGTTAGGCAGACCCTTACTGGTTCATATCTCAAGCAAAAGTTTTACAAGAGGAAGAATATAGTCCTTCACTCTATGAGGTATAATGAGGATAAAAATCTCATTCTTGTATAAAAAAATGTCCTACACATTGATCACGGATGATACTCCTTTCTAAAATAAGATAGTCATAATAACCAACTTGAGCAACTATTTCCAAAGGATAATAATACCATATATACAGTAGATACCAAAATATCACGTCGAGAAATTTAAGTGTCCTTTCCTGACTTTGATTTTGATATTCGAAAGACCGTCTTGATTGTTCTTCAGTGCAGCTCTAACATGTCGTGGCAAGGAAAATGCTTCCATGAAGAAAGCTTCATGTTTCCCCTCCACTCCATTTTGGGTAAAGCATCTGCTACACTATTTGCTTCTCTAAAGCAATGATTAATCTGGAAATTTTCATCTTTCATGATCTTCCTTATTTGCTTAACAATGTCTTGCATTTGTCACACCATAGTATTCTTACTCTTTATCATGCCAACCATGATTATAGAATCGGTCTCAAAAATGACATTTTGTAAATGATTGGTTGCACACCATTGAAGGCCTTTTAGAATAACCAATCCTTTACCTATGTTGTTACTACAATTACCAAAGTAGGATTGAAATGCCATATTGATATTACCCTGATGATTATTGATTATACTGTCACCACCAGCCTCCCCAGGATTATCTTTTGAACATTATCCATCAATGTTTAGCTTAAGGTAGTTCTCAGTAGGTTTTTGTCATTTAATAAACTTGGTACTCAAGACAGGTTTAGTTTTTTCAATTTTGATGCACAATTCTGCCCCATTTTCCTCTAAAATCATGGTAAGAAAACCATTTGTTGAGTATAAGAGTCATCAATCATGTAACCTGCTCAATAATTCTATATATGGAAGCCTTAATGCCTTCAAATCTAGCAGTACATCTGCTTTTTCATATCTCCCAACACAAAATAGTAGGATGATAATGGTGCATCGTCTCTTGGATTTTGCTATTCGTATTTTCCATCCACCACTACATCATCATAACATTAATGGATCCTTTGTGAATTTTGATTCCACGACAATTGCCAAATTTTACCCATAGTTGTGCAATATCGCTATCCACAAAGAGATGTTGAATGTTCTCTTCATGATGTGTCCTGTAACAGTTGCAAATAGAGGGCCCGTGAACTTTAAATTTCTTGACTTTATCATCTGTAGGAATTCTCCCTCTCATAAGCTTCATCATGAAAAAAGCCACTTCAAAGGAAATTTTGGGCAGCCAAATATCATACTAAATTTAATCCTGAGTTTCTTTGATTTTTAATAAAATTGAAATATTTATTTCATCCGAATAAAAAATTTTCAAAATATTTTTTGTACGTAATTTTTTCATTTTAAGTAGCATTTATATATTATCGTGTTCAGTTATACGAGACTATATAATTTGATTACTTAAATATTTATTCTATAAATATTGGATTTTAATTAAGGATTATTTTGAAAAGAAATATAATGATTAAAATATTAATTTTAATATAATTTATTATCAAAATAATTTATTTAAAAAATATGCAATTGATTTTATTAAATCAAGAATCTCGGGATTAAAAGAAGTATTAATTCGTATCGAATTTTAATTTACTTTAGTCAATCTATTAGATTTGGCCATAATTGAAATCAAATTGGCCATAATTGCAATGCAATCCGTCAATTGATTTTTAATGTGGTCAAAATTAAATGAATATGGCTAAATTTAAATCCTAATTGGGGTTATATTTTAAACCACTCCAAAATTCTCAAAAACTCTCATAACTTCTACCCAAATTTTCACCAAAATATAATTTCAAATTGTACTACATTGTACTATTCCCCCCCCCCCCCCCAACTTTGTCCTTTCTCAATTTTGACATTCAAAATTTTACTATATTGTACAATTTTCCCCTACATTATCTCCCACATCATCTTATCTTCAATTTTAAAATTCTAAAAACACCCCCCAAATGGCTTTTCTCCCACATTGGTGGATAACAAGAAATAAATTGTCATCCTTTTCTATAAATACTTTTCTCCCACATTGGTGGAGGAAAGGAAGAAAAACCCCATTCTCTCCTATAAATACTACCACTACTTTGGTAGAAAAGGGGGGTTGAAAAGTAAAAAAAAAAAAAGCTAGAAAGGAGAAAAGATCCTTTTGAGCAAAATAGTTATTTTTATTTAGTAATATTTTTGCTTCATAGAGTTGGTCGGTTAATCAAAATTTTTGAGTTATCGGCGACGTTTTTCGGTGATGGTTGATTCCGACGAAGCTCGTAGTCTCGTTTTGCTGCCCCTAAAAAGGTAACACATCTATTTTTTTAGTTTTATTATTGTTTCTTCTTCATCTTTTTCTTCTTCGTAGTTTGTAGTTACAATTTTGTTTGCTAGAATAGTTTTTCATAGATGACTTTGAAGGCCATAGGAGGTTGTGGTATCGATATTTTAATTATTTTCATGTTCATGATATAAAAATAAGCTAGCAAAAGTTGTACCTACCTCTTTTACTTTATTCTTTGATTATTATAGATAAAGTTTCAATCTTTGCTTAAAAGATATACATATGCTTTGTTTAAACTCATTGTTGATGGATATGTTTATTTTTAGCATGTAAAGTTATTTTCTTTATGTTGAAAAGAATAGTTAATATTGATTGTTTCGCCTTTTCACCTTATTCTTTAATTATTTTGGATAAAATTTAGATCTTTGCTTTAAAAACATAGTCATGTCTTGTTTAAACTCATTGTTGATGGATATGTTTGTTTTTAGCATGTAAAATTATTTTCTTTATGTTGACAAGAATAGTTAATATTGATTGTTTTGCCTTTTAACCTTATTCTTTGATTATTTTTGATAAAGTTTAGATCTTTGCTTGAAAGACATACCCATGTCTTGTTTAAACTCATTGTTGGTAGATATGGCTGTTTTTAACATGTAAAGTTATTCTTTTATGTTGAAAAGAATAGTTAATATTGATTGTTTTTCCTTTTGACTTTATAATTTTATTGTTATGTATAAAGTTTTGATCTTTTCTCCAAAGACGAACTCATGCCTTGTTTAAATTCATTGTTGGCGGATATATTTGCTTTAGCATGTAAAGTTGTTTCTTTTATGTTGGAAAAATAGTTATTAATGTTTGTTTCGCCTTAATAAAAATAGTAATTAGTTAAGTCAAGAATTTGTCATTTGCTTGCTAATTATTTTAATGGATTTCAAAATCCTCATACAAGAGATGAAGTTCTAGCTTTATTTTTCATCCAAGATGTTTATTCCTCTTTTGTTAGCATATTGTCTTGTCAAAATGATGAGAAAGTTTGGACTTTTGTGGCTAAATAAAATTATTTGGATATTTTTGACTCATGCATAGTATGATTGTTAAACGATATTTTACTTTTAGCGATGCTAAACTTTTATTCTTATTTTCTTTTTCTAAATTGTTATATGTGCTCTTTGTATGTGTAAAGACTTGATTCATGTCTCTCTTTTATTCATAATATCAAAAGAGAATCAATGATGTCTTAGAAATATAAACCATAGGTCGTTACATGTTTTTCTATAAATATTAGTTGTAATTTATATAAACGAATTTTCGTTAATGTCGTCTTAATTGAAATTTAAAGATTGTCTTTCTTGAAAAGTTAACCTTTATTTTCTTTTGTTATATGAATTAGTGTCTATCTTTGTTCAATTTTAGAAGTGGTGAATATTTTTCTTGTTGCCTCATCCCTTTACTTTTGCAAGCTTACGTTGTTTGTTTCTCGCATTAATTCATTGAATATGACCTTCTTCCTTTTACCTTTATTCATTCTTAATATGAACATAAATCACGAGGCATGCAAGTGAATGTCTTTGCTTTACATTTTATCTATTGACTCTCACTCTTGTTATACGTGTGCATATCATTGTAATTCAAAAATTGATTCTTGGTATTTTCTTTTGCTTTGAAATATGTAACTATTATGCCTTAGACTTATATTAATTTCTTTATCTTTTCTTTGCATGCAAAAAATATCTCGAGTTCAAATGAACTCCTCTCCTCTTGCATTTCGTAAAGGGTCAATGAGGCTCACCTCTTCGAGTCACGTCCGAAGTTTAAATCCAAGGTCCACTACATGGTGTGCGGGTGCTAGAAGATAGACGAAGAAGGAAAATGGGTCAAAACCCATTGATGAGGTCACTAAGAGACTTGAAAAGTCTCGATTTTTATTATTGTCTTCTTTTTATTTATTCATTTATTTGAGACTCGAAGCCAAAGTTGTATTTTAATACAGGTGAGACAGATTTTGGGCCTCAAAGGTCCAAAAACTAGCTTAGTAAAGGTTGTGGGCCGAAAGCCCAATATTTAGATTAGGACAGGCACAAGTGGGTCAAAAACCCAATTAGATTAGGACAGGGTCAATTGATTTGGGCCCAATGGCCTAAGTCTTTTATTTTTTCCCCTTTCCTTTTTACATGCTTTGTTATTAATTTGTTTAGATTTAGTTAAAATTCCTACTAAGTCGTCTAAATCTATTTTACCCAATATTTTCCTAAAATCAATTACTTTTCAACAATCAATCTTTCTTTTTGAAGTTAGTCAAAAGATATTTTCAAACAGTCCGGATAACCACAATTTAGCGGATACTCTTGGTGCCTTAACAACCTTCCAAGAGTATTAATAGGAACCGCTTACTCAGAAGCTTAAAACTTAAATGATTTTTTTTTTGTTTTGGATCGTTTAAGTAACTTTCAAAGGTTTTCTTAATTCATTTTCAGATAAATTAAGTGGTAACTGTAAAAGTCAAAATTTGTACAAAACAGAAATGACGACTCTGCTAGGGATATTTAACTAGGTTCTAACCAAATGTTTGACTTAAGTTTTTGATTAACTGTTTAATCGCTTACGTGTTTATATGTTTCGATTTTGCAAAATTTAATTATTGCATCTCATAGTATAATCCTGCATTGATTTATTGAATTGTTTTGGGGTTTCGTGGATGTCCCGTCCCCTGTTGTTCAACTCCAAATAAAGTGTTGAAAATACGACGGTTTATTAGAATGTTAGGCGTCTAATGGCTGTTCGAGATGGTTACCGGACCCGACAACTTCCTAAAACTATGGTGGAATTACATGAGTGAAGAAGATAAAAAGTTTTTTAGATAACATATCGGGTATTTGCCTTCGTTGATCGAGACAGACGTTTGGCCCGAAATGATCTATGTGCTGACAACCTTTTAGGATAATCAAAATATGGTGTTTCGCTTCAATGATGTTGAATTGACCCCCACTATTAAAACGGTGTTGATTTGTTATGAGAGCACTGAAATGTGTTTCAAGAGAAAAAAGACACTTGATAAGAAAATTCTAGTCCCGATTGTATGGGACCGTCAAGAGATCAAGAAGGCCTTTTTAATTGATGATGACACCTAGCTAGGGAAACATGATGGGAAAAACATCCATTTTCGTGAGTTGTATTTCCGGTTTGGAACGTTTAATGCTTTTCAAAAGTTAGAACATAAATTTAAATTGGAAGCAAAATGGAGGGAGATAAGAGCATTCGCATTTTCGGTAGGCCTACTTGGAACTATAGTGTTTTCACAAGGGGAAAATGGCACCATTCATCCAAGAGTTATTACGGTGACTCACGCACTCTTCTATGGAGTGGAATACGGTTCTAAAAAGATATTCCATAACTTATATCCCATGATCGTAATCGACATATATCAGCTTTGGAAAAGTGTCAAGTCGAGAATCACTTCTTTCAAGGCTGCAACCTTATCTTGCAATGGTGGATGATGATGTATTGAGTGTAAATCCTAAAATGGTACAGCCTGATCATCAAATGAGGGGGGATCTTCTATCATTGCACGATATGTGGTTGTTCCTGCACAACCTCAAAAAGGAAGCATCTCTGGAATTTTGGTTTAAGACTTTTGGGGAATTAAGGGATTACTTTTGGGGAATTAAGGGATTACCACGTCCAATGGTCCATTAAATATCTTTATTCAGGGAGATACACTATTCAAGGGGGTGAGTGGCCTTTTCTAGTGCTTCCAGGTCTCAGGGGGGCCCGTCCTTATAATCATGACAGAGTTCTTAGACAATTTGAGATCAAGTAGGAGACACCTCAAACTGTGCCTATGCTTAGATTCTTCACTGAGTATAACGAAGGAGAGTCTCAGCTCAAAAACTACATGGTAAATAGATGGATAAGAAGAGGGTGGAAGAAAGTCTCTTTCCATATCAAGTATGATCCCAAAGTCAGCGACACTTACAAGTAGTGGTTGATGAAGAGTCTCGCCGGAGCATTGATTTCGGGGCCGAATGTACCCACTCTGGTTATTGATATAGAATCAGAGCATCAGATCCGACTCAACAGGCTTCAAGATGAATTTCAAAAACTGAAATCGCACACCAACAGATGCATATAGAGGATGCCTTAACTATACGTATGTTGAGAAAAGAGTTGAAGCGAGCTAGGCAAGAGGCTGATGATGCTAGGCAGTATCTAATCGATTTGGATGATTGCATGGTTTCTCAGATTGATAGCATAGAAAAAATTACCTACGACAATAAGGTGCAGTTGTGTGGGAGTCATCTGATCATCAACAAATATCAAATATTGCAAGAGGTGAACAAGGCTAAGAAGGCAAGGAAAAACGAAGGAGCATCCAATAGCTAGTTTTTCTATTCCCCTGCACAGGACCTTATTTTCTTTCATGTAATTTCCCTTTCCCCTAAAGATTATATCCCTCTTTTGTTATCTTTTGTAGGCATTTATGCCCTTTCACATATCTATGAAAGTTGGGGGGATAATGGACTGGCTTTAAAAAAGGCATATATTTTCTTCAAAATCTGTTTGGCCCAAACCCTTGGCTTAAAAAGGTCACCCCAGTTAGGATACACACTATTATAATGTTTATGAGATATAAATATCTTATGTCTTTATGTGTGTTTGTTTGAGTCAAAGATAAATTTATCCACTATGCTCCCATGGATCAGTTTGTCTATGGCACCAACAACTCTATGTGGTTACTTTTTGTCAAGTATCTTGCATTACTTATCATATATGGAAGCTAACACATCTGCCTTTGAGTTATTTTACTTTACAGATAATATAAAACTACTCCATGTTGAAATAAGCTGGCAGAACATCCTTACTTCACCTGGTCAAAAGCACATAAGATCCCATCCCCTAATCATCATTCTAATGTGACTGGAAGTGATGAAGAAAATGCATTGGCCATTAGGGACAATGTAATAGCGAAAAAGCAAGATAATTGCTGACTTCGCGAGAAAATTGGAAGTGATTCAGGAGGAGATGAATCATACTCAAGATTTGGATAACCTGGCCATCACTGTCAATGCACTCGCTCCAGGGGACATAAGACTCTACTCCAGATCCCTCCCTTTAGTACGCCTATTCTCGAGGACCATCCAAATAACATATCATCCATCACCTCTCCTCAACTTATCCAAAACACCAGCCGAGAAAATAACCCAAATGCTTACCATCTATAAAATCCATCCCTAACCCCACGAAACCCGACTCAGAATCCACCAAATTCATTCCCAAATCCCCAGAACCCATTTTCAAACCCACAAAACCCGCTCCCAAATCCATAACCCAAATCTACAAAATCCATCCCCAAATCTACAAAATCCATCCCCGAATTCACAAAATTCATTTCTGAATCTGCAAAATCCTTCTCATATCCCACCAAACTACTCTCAAATTCCATAAAATTTTTCCAAGTTCCAAAATGTATTCCCCAACTACCACCCAACCTCCTCTCATCTTCAAAATAAAACTACCCTTTCAAATCCTTCTTATGTCATTATATCCCCTGACATCTACAATTCCTTTCCCAATCTCAAGATAGACCATTATGAGAAGAAGGAAAAAGAGTGGAGAAACGACCATGAAATGAAGTTACTGGCTATAAATGAAGAGATTATAAGGATTAAGAAATCTCACGGGGAGGGGGACAATAATGGCCTAGGTTACGATGATCTATGTGTTCACCCTGGAGTAGATCTAGTAAAAGGATATAGGGTCCCTAAATTTGAAGTGTTCTAAGGTACTGAAAATCGAATGACCCAACTGATAAGGTATTGTGATCAAATGGAGGGGGTAGGAAAAATAAGGCATTATTGATGGGCTTATTCAGCCAAAGCTTAAGCGGCGAAGCCTTAGATTGGTTCACGTCTTAAGAACAGAAAAGATGGACTAGTTGGAGGGCATTGGCTAAAGGTTTCCTTGATAGGTTTGTGTTTAACATTGAAATAGTCCTTGATCGATACTCATTAGATCGGATCAAGTTGAAGAATGATGAGTGTTTCTGAGACTATGCCTTTCGTTAGAGAAAAGAATCTTCCAAAGTACAACTTCCCATGACTGAGGAAGAAATGGTGTTTGTATTCTCTCACGCTCAAGAGGGAAAATATTATATTAAGATGGTATCCGTGGTCAGGGCAACTTTCGTAGATTTGGTAAAAATTAGGGAATCGCTAGAAGAAGGCATTCGAACGGGAAAGATTTTCAAAACCCCAACATCATCTGGGACTTTTATGTTCCCAAAGAAAAAAAGAAATATATAGGTGCAGTCTAAAAGAAAGATATAGGTGCAGTCTCTGCTGATTCTATTGCTAAGTTGAAGAAGAAATTTAAGCTTAGGAACATTCTTTTCTCACCTCCGTCACCAAGTTTTCAACATGTATTTACACCCAACCTCAGTACCAAGCTCCATTTCTAAATATCCATCCCAATACCAAGTTTCACTTCTAAATACACAACCCCAGTACCAAGCTCCACTTCCAAATATCCAATCCCAATACCAAAGCTCCACAACCAAATATTTTACCCCAATATCAAGTTCCACATCCAAATTATCAGCCTCATGGTCAAGATGCCCTCCTAAATAACAGAACAAAAATCCAAACGCCTCTAAATTATCATCAAGTACCTCCTCCTGTTACTCAAAATCATTATAACACCCCACGTCCAAACCTTGAAAAAAAGCCTTCCTGAAACTTCACGCTCTTGGCTGAAAGTCATATCTAACTCTTTGGGAGATTAAAGTACGCCATTCATTTATAGGCTATCCAACCAAAACTTATCAATACAGTTCTCAATTTTATCGTGCCGACAAAAATTGTGCCTATCATTTGGGAGCAGTGAGACACAGTACCGAGGATTGTGTTAACTTAAAGCATAAGATTTAAGATTTGATTAATTAAAAGGTCATCACGCTTCAGTCACCGACACCAAATATCAACAGTAATTCATTTCCTAATCATGAGGGACCTGCAGTTAACATTATTGAAATAGAGGGCGAATGGACGACCAGCAAGACCATGACTAAGGTGAATTCAGAAAAGTTCAAAAGAACAGAAGGGGTGGAGAAGATAGAGAGAACTATAGCTACCTTAAGTGTCAACGAGAAGCCTCTATTTATAGTGACGATAGCCCCGACTCAGGTGTACACTCCTCCACCTAGGAAGGAATTTATCGTAAAGAATGTCGTCGTCCAAGGGATGACACAATCTGGACGATGCTATATTTCTGTAGATTTAACCAACAGGAAGGATATATAAAAAAAAACAATCATTGAAGGAGAGGCCGAGGAATTTTAAAGGCGTATGCAACCAAAAGACTAATCAATTGTCAAGCATTTAGAGAAGACTCCATCCCAGATTTTTATTTTGGCACTATTAATGAGTTCACAATACCACCGACAATCTTTATTGAAGGTCTTGGATGAAGCGTAGTTTCCCGCAGTAAAAATGTCGAGAATTTATCTGAAATGATAGGAAATATTGTGGGAAGTCATCACATATCCTTCAGTGAGGAAAAGTTGCCGTATGACGGAGTGATGCATAATAAAGCCTTGCACGTCATTTTCATTTATCGAGACTATGTGATTAATCGGGTATTGATAGATAATGGAACTGGTTTGAACAATTGTCCTCTTTCCACATTGGCTTAAATGGGCTATGATTTGGGGAAAATTTGCCAAAGCCACGTAAATGTGCTAGCGTTTGATGGAGGCAAGAGAGATACCATAGGTGAAATTAATTTGTACATCCAGATGGGACCTACTGAATTTAAGGTTAAATTTCTTGTTATGGATATCCATCCCAGTTACAACTGGGTTCGAGCCTGGTCGAGGCTTGGGTAAGAATCTGGAAGGAATTATTGAGCCTATAATGAACCAGAGAAAGCATCTAAGTATGAGTTAAGATATTAGCCAATAGAGGAGAATAAGATTGAGAATAAATCAAAGATGAGTCTACCTAGGCCCTTGCATCTCCTATACCAGTCATTTCCTGTGCGTGAGATGTCTAATAATGATGGTATTTGGGATGGGATAGGAAATCTGTTCGAGAGTTGCAATGCGGTACCAGAAGATTTCCCGAAGTCTAGTAGGGTAAAGAAGGTTGCACTAGGAGAGGCTTTGCAAAACTGGACCTCCACTCCACTTATAACCCGTCGCCTATCATGGTAGATAAAAGGAAAATTGCCAGTATTTTTTAAAATAGGTGATGATCCAGAGGAGGCCCTGTGATCCACCCTTTTATGTCTCAAACTTCTTTTTCGTGTTTTACTGCTTTCAAAAAGGCATGAGCCCGTATTTGCATGGGTCATGAGCCATAGTTTGTACTTATTTCAAAAATTTTAATGAAATGTCCTCCCTTTATTTAAGAGGCTATTTTGAAATATGATTATATTAATATATTTTATTATCTTGTTATCATCTAACTTAGTTTGTATTTTTATTACAGTAGCAGTAATTTAAAACCTGCCTATGTCATGTCAAGGCTTAAATAAACAAAGTGAAAGAAATGATGATGATTGGAAAAAAGATGAGGAGGAGTGGCTAGTAGAAGACATAGAGAAGTTTGAGAATCTAGAGAATCCCAACCTGGAGGAAATAAAAATAGTCAACCTGGGCGATCATGAAGAAATCAAAGAAACAAGTGTCAGTGTTCACTTAGTAGAAGCACAAAAAAGAGAACTTATTCGTGTTCACTTAGTAGAAGAACAAAAAAGAGAACTTATTCACTTGTTGCGGGAGTACAATGACGTATTTATTTGGTCCTACAATGATGTGCCCAGATTGAGAACCAACATTATGTCGCATAAGTTGTCGATCAATCCCAAGTTTGATCCAGTTAAGAAAAAAATGCAAAAATTTAAGCCTGACTTAAGTTTGAAGACAAGGAAGAAGTGACGAAGAAAATTTAGTCTAAGGTTTTGGATGTCACAAAAGATCCAACGTAGCTAGCCAACGTTGTCCCAGTGTCGAAGAAGGACAACAAGATTTGAATTTATGTTGACTATAGAGATTTGAGTAGATCTAGTCAGTCCTAAAGATAATTTCCAACTGCCCAACATCCACATCCTCATCGATAATTGTGTAAAGCATGAAATGCAGTCTTTTGTGGATTGTTTTATCGGGTATCATCAAATATTGATGGATGAGGAAGTTGTAGAAAAGATAGCTTTCATCACGCCTTGGGGTGTTTATTATTACAGGATAATATCGTTTGGTCTTAAGAATGCGGGTGCAACAGACATAAGGGCTATGACGATAATTTTTCATGATATGATTCCTAAAGAGATTGAAGTGTACGTGGATGATGTAATTATCAAATCCCGCAAGAGTTCGGATCATCTGACCCATTTGAAAAAATTCTTCAACAGATTAAGAAAGTACAATTTGAAGTTGAATCCTGCTAAGTGTACTTTTGGTGTGCCAGTCAAGAAGTTACTGGGGTTCATAGTCAGCAGAAGAGGCATAGAGCTAGACCTGTGTAAAATCAAAACAATTAAAGATTTGTCGCCGCTAAAGACTAAGAAAGAAATTATAAGTTTCCTGGATCGTGTGAATTATATTAGCAGGTTCATTGCCCAGTCAACAGTTATATGTAAACCAATTCTCAGGATGCTGAAAAATGATTCCTTAAATGAGTGGACAGAAGAATGTCAGAAAGCTTTTGACCGAATCTAGGAATATTTATCTACACTACCGATTTGGTTCCACCGAGCGAAAGAAGTCCGCTGTTTCTTTACCTGTATGTCTCAGAAATGCTTTTAAATGTGTCCTCGGGCAACATGATGAGATCGATAAGAAAGAGAGATCCATCTACTACTTGAGTAAAAAGTTTACACCATACGAGGCTCATTACATTCATGTAGAAAGAACGTGTTGTGCTTTGACATGGGTCGCCCAAAAATTGAGGCATTATCTATCTTCATACGCAACATATCTCATTTCCAGAATAGGCCCATTGAAGTATATGTTGCTGAGTGAGTTCGACATTGTGTATGCGACTAAAAAGGCAATCAAGGGGCAATCTTTAGTAGATTATTTGGCAGAGAATCAGGTTGATGAGGAGTATGATCCACTTTGAAATTACTTCCCATATGAGAAGATTTTATTCGTAGGAGAAGACATTGCAAAAATTTACCCCGAATGGAGGTTGTTCTTTGATGGGGCGGTCAATTTCAAAGGTTCAGGAATTGGAGAAATTTTAGTGTCAGAAACGGGCCAACACTATCCAGTAACAGCTAAGTTGCATTTCTCGTGCACCAATAACATAGCCGAATATGAAGCTTGCATCTTAGGTTTTTAATTAGCGCTTGATATGGGTGTTCGTGAATTGCTAGTTATCGGAGACTCAGATTTGCTGATTCACCAAGTACAAGGAGAATAGGCTGTAAAGAACTCCAAAATTAGTCTTTATATGGAGATGGTGCAGAAATTATGTGGAAGATTCAAGGAAGTTTACTTCAGAAATATACCAAGAATACAGAATGAGGTTGTTGATACTTTAGCCACTATATCTTCCATGATTCAACACCCAGATCAAAGTTACATTGATCCTTTGGAAATAAGCTTGAAGGAACAACCAGCACATTGTGCGCACATTGAAGAGGAGTCTGACGAAAAACCATAGTACTATGATATTAAAAGGTATTTAGAATTGGAAATTTATCCTGAAGAATCCAGCAATAATAAAAAGAAAACAATCCAGCGTTTAGCAAATAATTATTTCCAAGTGGGGAAATCCTTTTTAGGAGGACTCCAGAATTAGGATTCTTAAGATGTGTTGACGTTGTGGAAGCCAATAAATTAATAAAGAAAGTGTACGCCAGAGTTTAAAGTCCCCACATGAATGGGTTTTCCCTTGCTAGAAAGATCCTGAGAACTGGTTACTTCTGGATGACTATGGAAAATGATTGTATCAAGTATGTGCAGAAGTACACAAAATGTCAGATACATGGAGATTTAATTCGAATGCCTCCACATGAGCTTTATGTGATGAGTTCACCTTGGCCTTTCGTAGCTTGGGGTATGGATGTTATTGGACCAATAGAGCCACCAACTTGAAATAGACATAGATTTATTTTGGTTGCTATTGATTACTTTACTAAGTGGGTCAAAGCTGCTTCATATAGAGACGTCACCAAGAAAGTGGTTGCAGATTTTGTCAAGAATAACTTGATTTGCCAATTTGGAGTGCCAGAATCGATCATTACTGACAACGGGGTAAACTTGAATTGTCACTTGATGAATGAAATTTGTGATCAGTTCATAATTGTTCATCGCAACTCAATCGTATATCGTCCACAGATGAATGGAGCCATGGAAGCCACCAATAAGAACATTAAGAAGATCTTGAGAAAGATGGTCGAGAATAATAGATCATGGCATGAGATGTTACCTTACACTCTACTAGGGTATCGGATAATAGTTCGAACCTCCACTGGGGCAACTCTTTACCTACTTGTTTATGGAAATGAAGTTGTGATACCTGCCGAGGTTGAAATACCTTCCTTAAGGATTATTCAAGAAGCCGGACTAAGTAATAAAGAATGGGTTCGCACTTGCCATGAACAACTCATGTTGATTGATGAAAAGAGAATGGTTGTTGTGTGTCATGGCTAGTTGTACCAACATAGGATGATCCGTTCCTTTAGCAAGAAGGTACGAACTCGAATATTTTAAGTTGGACAATTGGTGCTCAAGCACATAATCCCTCATCAGGAAGAGTGCAAAGGCAAGTTTGCTCCGAATTGGCAAGGACCATACATAGTCCGCAAAGTACTATCCGGAGGAACTCTGATTTTATATGAGATGGATGGCTAAGAGTGGACCAAACCAATCAATTTTGATGCGGTAAAACGGTACTATGTTTGAAAGATGTTTTAGTTTTCGTTTGTAATCGCCTTATAGTAGTATTTGTTTTATGATGTGTAATTTCCTAGAACCCTTTCGTTTTATGTACGAACTACGTTTGACCTGAATTCCTAAGAAAGGGATACGTAGGTGGCCTATGTCGACTTCGGTCAACCTCTTAGGAAAATTTATCCTTTACTTTCAGGTAGAAACTGCGTTTGACCTGAATTCCCAAGAAAGGGATACGTAGGCGGCCTATGTCGGCTTCGGTCAATCTATGAAAACTTTACATATATCCGTAGTGTAGTCCTGAACTACGTTTGACCTCATTTCTGCTTCAACGGGATACGTAGGTGCCCCAACGGCTCGATCATGTAACCCCAAGAAATGGAAACTGGGGCAGAATTTTCGAGAAGGAATCTTGACAATCCACAAAAGGAAGATCATCATCCAACAAAGAGAATGAAGATCAACAAAGACTTCGGATCCTCTCGGGATGAGATTATCTCAAACAACATTAAACTGGGGCAGTAATTTGGAGGGAGGGCTTAAAATTACCACCAAACACTGGAATATATTTCAAATTCCCCAATACCATAGGTCAAAGTCAAACTTTTGAAGTCACCAGCTGCGATAGAGTTTAGACAGACTAAATCTTCGAATACAACAAAACTTCTGATAGAGAGCCTCAACAACAATGAATCCCTGACATTCCATCATTAAATGTCAGATATAGTCAGTACCAATAGAAAGAAGTTCGTTGAGCTAGTACATGACATGGCTAGCAAAGATTTTCTAAAGCTTTTACAGAAACTTTCGAAACTATTTTTCTAAAATTAAGACTACTTTCAAAAATCTATACAAATCTTTTAATTAGTGATTGCTTAGACATTTTTTGGAAAAGGGAGTCGGGGTGGAGGTACCAATATGGCGGAGCACCTGAAATATGGCGAGGAGCAAACTGAGGAGCGAAGGAGGTCAACATGGAGTAGTTTCACTTAAAACTAATCATTTTTCTGTGAATGGAGGAATCAATACACAAAAATGAGAGGTTTTTTCAAAAATCCCCGAGCAAGTTGGGAGCCACACCAAAGAATATGATGCTCAAAAATGGTATTTATGGGTAGCCCCAAAGACGGGTTAATACCCATTTAAGAAAACCTTTTGAATTGTCTATCTTATTTCTTGAGACCATGAAGGACAAACAAATACGCTTTATCTTTTTTATTAATATTGTATTTAGATTTCTTTATATAAAAGCAATCGCTAGCATAAGCGACTTTGTGTCTATTAAATATCTACTTTGAGTGTAAGTGCATTCAAAGGAGTTGGCATAGTAAATACAACAATCAAAAGGATCACTCAATAGGAAGAATAATGGAAATTCTTCCTCAAAATTCATTAAATCAAAAAGAATGGTACATGTGGAAAGCAAAAATACAGATAAACGGACATAAGTGAAATCATTTTCATTGCAAAGAGGGCCATTAGACAAAGGATTATTAGCATTGAATATCTGTTGACATGCGAGACACAAACATTGGCGTCGAGGATATCATTAGTAGTCAATATCTGTTGACACGCGAGACAGTCGTCAAAGATATCATCAGCATTTCATATCTGTTGACACACGAGACATAAACGCTGGCGTCAAGGATATCATCAGCATTTTATAACTATTGACACGTGAGACACAAACGCTGGCATCAAGGATATTATCAGCATTTTATATCTGTTGACACACGAGGCACAAATTCTGGAATTGAGGATATCATCAAAATTTCATATATGTTGACATGCGAGACACAAACGTTGGCGTTGGGGATATCATTGGTATTCAATATCTGTTGACACTCAAGACAGAAATGTTGGCGTCAAGGATATCATCAGCATTTTATTTGTTGACACGCGAGACACAAACGCTAGCGTTGAGGATATCGTCGATATTTAACATTTGTTGACATGCGAGAAAAAAATGCAGGCGTCGAGGATATCATCAAGATGCAAAATCTACTGACATGTGAGACACAAACTGGCGTCGAGGATATCTCATCACTTTATGAATCAGCATCTAAATGCATCAAGAGCACGCGATTTGAAGGGACGACTTTAAGTCGCTATATGAAGACGAGTGATATATGAGATTTCCTAGAAATTAATAATTTGAGGGTCATCTATAAGTCATATTATTTGAAATAGGATAGCTTGCACGAATACCTATGATTTGATAGCCCATAGGTTATCCGTAAGCCACAACGACATTCTAACTAGGTAGTGTACAAGTTTACCTAAAAATTGGTAGTTCGAAGGTTATCCATAAGTCGCAACTAAATCCTTACCGGTGAATATGCGAGATTATCAAATTGATACGTCTATGGGTTCTCTATAAGCTGCGCCATATCTAAGATCGATTATGTGCAGGATTACCCAAAGACTAGCAATTTGAGATATATCTATAATTCTTATTGTATCCAAAGTCAGATGATATGCAGGAATACCTGAGAGCTAGCGATTGGAGGGATATCCGTAAGTCATCTCTTATCCAAGGTAGGAGAATGTGCAGGATTACCTAAAGGCTAGATATTCAAAGAATATTTGTAAGTCACCTCATATTCAACTTCAAATAATGTGCAAGATTATCCAAAGATTATTAATTCAAGAGAATTCTATAAGTCGTATCGATACAAAAGATTTGCAGGACTTACCCGAGATCACATGCAAAGAATTATTGTCAACAACCAGAAAGGTCATCATAGGTGACCAAAAGGTTGCTGCATCAGCATAAGATTACACAGTTTCAGGGATCGTTCTACATAAAGTGCCATCGATGTCCAAAAGGGTCACCCCACTTTAAGGACATATTCAACAAATAAATGAGCTAATTATGCAACAACGAGGAGGGTTGTTGTATCTATTGTTGCAAGTCATTTCCTTTCAAACAAGTACATGAAAGGATAACTTTGTTTTTTAGGCGATAACTCACTATGGTGCAGATGACTCAAGATAGGATGCAGCACAACATGGAACTCTTTCTTAACAGCAAAATGGGACATAGTTTAGAGAGGGACATCAAACTCTTTAGATGTGAGCTTAAGGATGATCGCTGCCACCATCCAACCACACCCTTATTAGAAGGCATGTGGGTATTTTGGGATATTCTGATTTCAGCTTCACCTTTGGAATATTTCTAAACTCATGCCAAGGGTAACCTTCTCTTTCCTTCAAATTCAGGTGACAACATACTTAGAGTTTTGGAAATTATGACTTGGTAAGTTCTTGTCTATGGGTGTGAAGGATCCCACATTCATGGTTAAGAAGTTACAAGCCTCTTTTTTGCAACTCGATCAACTTTTCACTCATCCTGAGTCAAAGATCGTCTGAAATAAAAGACTATCTTTTCTATCGATCGAGTTGAACTACAAGTAGTCTGATTTCCTAAGTCGCGGGGATATGTAGGCTGTGCTCTTTCTTGATAACTCGATTGCATTCCAACCTCTCTCCCAAATCCTTTTATTCTTCAATTTTTCGATTTTACCAAAAACTCTAAAACCGAGATAGCTAGTGAATCTTTTGAAAATCGTGCTCTAAATCAAGCTTTATGAACTACAAGCGACCTAAATTTCCATGTAACTTGAGATATATAGAAAACCTGATACCGAGGTCCGTCCATAACTATATGAAACTCCTGCGAAAGCCAACCTCTTTCAGATTCGAATTTGTGATCGGACAAAAATTAGGAACGTCAACCTCCTTTTGCCTAGGATTACTTGCATCCACCTTACCCAAAGGAAAGGGGCAGTTGTTCGCACCTAATTTTAGTCCTCCACGACTAAATTTAATCCTGAATTTCTTTGATTTTATTAAAATTGAAATATTTATTCCATTCGAATAAAAAAAATTTAAAATATTTTTTGTACGTAATTTTGTCATTTTAAGTAGCATTTATATATTATCATGTTTAGTTATACGAGATTATCTAATTTGATTACTTAAATATTTATTCTATGGAATATTGGATTTTAATTAAGAATTATTTTGAAAATAAATAAAATAATTAAAATATTAATTTTAATATAATCTATTATCAGAATAATTTATTTGGATAAATATGCATTTGATTTTATTAAATCAAGAAGCTCGGGATTAAAAGAAATATTAATTCGTATCGAATTTCAATTTAATTTGGTCAATCTATTAGATTTGGCCATAATTGAAATCAAATTGGTCATAATTGTAATGTCGTCCGTCAATTGATTTTTAATTTGATCAAAATTAAATGAATATGGCTAAATTTTAAATCCAATTGGGGTTATATTTTAAATAACCCCAAAATTCTTAAAAACTCTCATAACTTCTACCCAATTTTCACAAAAAATAATTTTAAATTGTACTATTCCCCCCCCCCCCCCCCCAACTTTGTTCTTTTTCAATTTTGAAATTCAAAATTTTTACTATATTGTACAATTTTCCCCTACATTATCTTCCACCCCACCTTATCTTCAATTTTAAAATTCCAAAAATACCCCTAAATGGCTTTTATACCACAGTGGTGGATGACAAGAAATAAATCTCCATCCTTTTCTATAAATACTTTTCTCCCACATTGATGGAGGAAAGGAAGAAAAACTTCATTCTTTCCTATAAATACTACCACTACTTTGATAGAAAAGAGGGTTGAAAAGTAAAAAAAAAAAAAGGCTAGAAAGGTGAAAAGATCTTTTTGAGCAAATAATTATTTTTATTTAGTAAAAAATTTTGTTTCATAGAGTTGGTCGGCTAGTAAAAATTTTTGAGTTGCCGGCGACGTTTTCTGGTGGTGGTTAATTCCGATGAAGCTCATAGTCTCGTTTTGCTCCCCCCCCCCCCCCCCCAAAAAAAAAGTAAACACATCTTTTTTTTTAGTTTTATTATCGTTTTCTTCTTCATCTTTTTCTTCTTCGTAGTTCGTAGTTATAAGTTTGTTTGCTGATATTGTTTGTTGTAGATGGCTTTGAAGGCCAAGTAAGTGTCTTTTTGACTTTATTCTTTGATTATTACAGATAAAGTTTCAATCTTTGCTTAAAAGATATACTTATACTTTGTTTAAACTCATTGTTGGTGGATATGTTTGTTTTTAACATGTAAATTTCTTTTGTTTATATTGAAAAGAATAGTTCATATTGATTGTTTCGCCTATTCACCTTATTCTTTGATTATTTTGGATAAAATTTAGATCTTTGCTTGAAAAACATACGCATGTCTTGTTTAAACTCATTGTTGGTGGATGTGTTTGTTTTTAGCATGTAAAATTCTTTTCTTTATGTTGAAAAGAATAGTTAATATTGATTGTTTTGCCTTTTGACCTTATTCTTTGATTATTTTGGATAAAGTTTAGATCTTTGCTTGAAAAACATACACATGTCTTTTTTAAACTCATTGTTGGTAGATATGTTTGTTTTTAACCTGTAAAGTTATTTCCTTTATGTTAAAAAGAATAGTTAATATTGATTGTTTTGTCTTTTGACTTTATTTTACTATTGTTATGTGTAAAGTTTTGATCTCTGCTCAAAAGACGTACGCCTTGTTTAAATTCATTGTTGACGGATATGTTTATTTTAGTATATATATATATATAGTCACGCGTTAAAAAAAAAAAAAGTAATAAAAAAGATAAAAGAAGAAAAACACAGCATTCTACTATATACCTATGCACAATGTACGCATGCACTATAAAAAAAAAGGATGCACGGAAATTTCAAAGTAAGAAAAGTGAAATTTTTTTATATATAATGAAAGCTTTAAAATTTTTTTTTTTAGGAAAATGAATAATAGTTTTCTCTTTTTAAAAAAAAAACATTTTTCTAGGTAATTATTATTATTATTTTTTGTTGTTAACTTCGTTGTGATAATTTTTCTAAAAGTAGTTTTATTAATTAACTTTGTTATGGATTATGTTAATTTGGCTTTAAGGAGTCTTGTAAGTTTATATATTAATAATTTATTTGCCAATTGTAAGATTAGTCCTTTTTGTTTAAGAAGATTAAAATGCATAGATAAAAATCATAGTAGATTAAAAAAAATCTATTTGTAAGGAAGCGAGATGGGATGCAGATTTATTCTAAATTCCATCGCATAAAGGAAAAAGAAAAGTGAGGAAAATCATATTGTTAAAGGAGCAAGGTGAGTTGCGGATTAATTCCAAGACTCGTTGAAAATTTGGAAGAAAAGAGTAAAGAATTAATAAAATAAAATTGTCTTGAGTTTACAAGAGATGAAATAAATGCCTTTTAATGCTAGATAAGCTTTAGGCACGTTTGATATATTTGTCTCGATTAAGAATGCGGTGTACGCATCTTTCTGAGACCTTTAAAAATAATTCGAGGATGCAATATTGCTCTTCGGCAAAGTTCGTCTTAAAATTAATTTTCACCAGTTTAATACAAGAGTTTTAAATAATTTTAGTATAATAAAATGAACGATTTTAGGGCCTACTAACATAATCTGTTAAAATAATTTAAGTTAAGATAAGTCAATGGAGCTGGGCATGACAAGTGCAAGAGATCGTCTCAATAGCCAAATGCCACAAATCAACCACCGTATTTTTAAATTTAAAAGTTTTCTTTATATGAAACAAAAACATGTGTTACCTTCATATCAAAGGTTTCAAAGCTTAACTATTAAAAGTTGCAATTTCTCACTTCTGCAAATGCAAGAGGCAGTTACACAGATTTGGCAATAAATAATGGTAAAAATTCATCATTTTAACCCCTAGGAGACGCACTTCCTAGTTCGAATAATTCAAGATTCATTTGTTAGGTGATGCACTTCCTAACTTGAACCATCACTCCTAGAAGATGCACTTTCTAGTTGAGTCATTTCATTCAACCCCTAGGAGACGCACTTCCTAGTCTGGATAATTCAAGTTTTATTTGTTAGGTGATGCACTTCCTAACTTGAACCATCACTCCTAGAAGACGCACTTTCTAGTCGAGTCATTTCATTTAACCCCTTACACAAGTCTTTTTCTAAAATCAATTACTTTTCAACAATCAATCTTTCTTTTTGAAGTTAGTCAAAAGATATTTTCAAACAGTCCGGATAACTGCAAGTTAGCGGATACTCTTGGTACCTTAACAACCTTCCAATAGTATTAATTAATGTGAACTGCTTACTCAGAATCTTCAAACTTAAATGATTTTTTTTTGTTTTGGATCGTTTAAGTAACCTTCAAAGGTTTTCTTAATTCATTTTCAAATAAATTAAGTGGCGACTTTAAAAATCAAAATTTCCGCAAAACACCCCAACACTCAGTTTTGGTGTGCTACTAACTTTTTTAGAAGCTTTCACCACCATATCGTTGAAGTGGCATATCTTTTTTCTTCCCACAAAAATAGGACTTCCCAAGTAGGTGAAAGTAAGGGTGTCTAACGGGCCGGGCCGGGCCAACCCGGAACCGGTCCTCCCATCTTACTCGGGTTACGGGCCGATTACGGGCCGGGTTTGGCGTTAACCGGGCCGGGTCGGGCTGGGCCAAACAGTAAAAAAATTAAAACCCACCCGAACCAGGCCCACTTAACCCAATCCAGTCAAACCCACCAAAACCTGGTCAAACCCGGTTAAAATCGATCAAACCCGTTTAAAAAATAAATAAAAAATCCAATATACACTATATACACTCCAATATACAATATATATTTTTAAAACATATACACATGTATACATTAAATATACACTTCTATAGAAGATATATACACGTGTATACGCACCATTAAATGTATATATACTACTACTTATAAAATATACTACATTATATATACATTACAATATGTATAGATATATACTTATATACTAATTTATAAAACATATACACATGTATACGTTAAATATACACTTCTATAGAAGATATATGCACAAATATACAAACCATATGTTACTTAATATAATAAATTAATGATATTTGGTAGTAAATTAATAATATATTAGAAGTAAGTTTTTAGTTTAAAGTAGAAAACTAGAAATTCAATTTAAAATTTTAAATCGTTAAATAAAAAAATAAAAAACAACGACTATGGAGTGAATGAATTTGGGGAATTTTATTGATTGCAAAATGATCCAAAATTTATAATTTACATGAATGAAAAATCTATAAATTATGCATCATTTTTTCCAACTCATTCATGTTAATATTAATGAGAACTTGCATAGGATAATCGAAGTCAACGGGGGCAAAACCATGCATTGGACTTGATTTTGCTGAGTTCTCCCGTGAAGTCATAATTTCTTCAAGTTTCAGCTCGTCGCTCGGCTCCGGTTTCATTCCTTGGTTTCTTCTTTCCGCTCTAATCCAATCTCTGAGGCAAACTAGACCATTCATTGCATTGCTTCCCAATGAGTGTCGGTTGTCTCCAAGCTGCTGTCGTCCCTGACTGAAGGCGCTCTCTGATGCAACGGTTGACATTGGAACATTCAAGATATCTCTAGCTAATCTTGAAAGCACAGAATATTGTGATTCATTATTCCTCCACCAATCCAGCGTGTTGATCCGTTGTCTGTGATCCTCTGGTGCCGTCCGAAGATAATATTTCATCTCTTCCCGATAAGTTGATGTGTAAGCTCTCTCATCAACACTGTTCCAACAATTTAAATCATAAAACGAATCAGAAAAACCACTATGTGCCGGCCTTTTAGAAGATGATGGCTCCTCGGGAGGATGAGGAGCGACAGTTGGAGTGATATTTGTAGGTACGACTGAATCAAATAAATCAGTATAGTGATTATATAATTTTCTATATAATCCTTTGCATCAGCCGTAGCCGTCCACAAATTAGGCTGTACTTGTTCAGAATCATGGTTAGTATTTATTTCTAAGTTAGTATAAATAAGAGTACTAAAGTGACACATATGATTATATTTCATGCACGGATTTAGCATAGCACCAACCAAGTAAATAGGGGGAATCGGGAAAAAATATTTTTTAAATTTCGTAAACATGGCGCCAACAGCTTCTTTATAACCTTCTTTATTTTTATATTGTTGGAGCAAACCAGAAATATCGGTCTATATATGCCAAAATATTACAAACAGTAGGATAGTAAGCACCAGAAAATTCAACCGTAGCTACATAAAATTTTTCTAAAAACTTAACAAGATCATTAATTACAACCCAATCAGAATTATGTAGCATGTAATCAGCAGAATCAGCAAATGAACCGCAATATTGATTAAAAGCTAGTGTAATAGGAATTCTATATTTATAACAAGTTTTTAAAAATTCATACGTAGAATTTCATCTAGTATCAATTTCCTCAGGCATCAAAATCGGTGTAAGTCCATTTTCTTGACATTTAAGTTTAAATTCTCTAATTCTCGTTCTACGATTATTTCCTTGAATAAAACCAACGGGAAGACGAATTTTTTCAATATAAAGCTCAAAAAAGTCAAGACCATCTTTTACAATTAAATTATATATATGACATGCACACTTAATATGAAAAATTTTAGGCAAGGGCGGAGATAGCGTAGATTTTATTTTTGTTATAGCAGTCTTGTTGTTAGAAGCATTATCAAAAGCAATACATAAAATTTTATTATCTATACCATAATATCCGGCAATTTTAACAATAGAATCAGCAATAAATTGTCCAGTATGTTTACGATCTTCATCATATAAAAAAGCAAGAATACGTTTTTGCATCACGAAATTACTATCCATCCAATGACAAGTAATAGTTAAATAATCATTTTTATTTACAGCACGACCAAGATCAGAAGTTAGGGACAATCTACATTGAATATTTTTTAACAATGTTGATAAATAAAAATAATATTGTGAATGGAGTCTAAAAATATCAGACCGACAAGTAGTTTTAGGAATACCATTAAACATAGGATTATAAATTGCTTGTATATAACGAATAAAAGCATCAGAAGAAGGAAAACTAAAAGGCAAACAACCCACAGCTACCATTTTAGCTATTTCTTCCCTGTCCCTCAATTTATTATACTTTTTCGCTACTTGACCAGTTGTTGGGTCCATTCTAGTTTGCGTTGACCCACCAACATCCCCACCACCTTTTGCAATATTTAACTCTCTTTTGTGATCTTCAGCTATATGTCTCATTAACGTACCCGTGCCCCCTTGCTTGCCTCCACTTCTATGCTTATATATTTGTTGACAAATATTGCACTGCACCTCAATATCTGATATACGTTCAAAAAATTGCCATGCAATACTAGCTCTTTTACGAGGTTTTGGGGCACTGGGAGGACGGGAAGGGAGATTAATTGATTCAGATCTAACGTTAGCATCTCCTATTGCGGGTGTTTCAGCAATATTTTCATTATCTTCGTCTAAATTAACTGCATCTACTTCATTTTCTTCTTCTATACCGTAATTTTCCTAAGCTTCTACATAATCCATATCGTGAGCACCTACACCTATTTCTTCCTCAAAAGGTGTACCAAGCGGTACCGGAGGCGAAGGCACACGGGTATATATATTACTTGAACTACCTCTACCGCTAGTAATTCAATTTTTACTACCACTACCGCTTCCGAGACAAAAAATTTTAACACCTTTAGCAGCGAGGTTTTTTAATTTATCCATAATATAAATTAAATTAAACTAAAAATATTCAAAATACACAAATGTAATAAAATTAAATATTAAACAATTAATACAATAAATAAAAATTAAACGTAAGAGATGGAACGACAATACCAAATTTTGGAAGTATCCGAAGATTGCGACTTTAAAAACTTCCGCTCGTACTTTGTAAACGAAAAATTAAAAAATTAAAGTGAACACTTTAAGAAATTAAATATATTGAATATTAGAGAATTGAGAATTGAGATTTGAGAGAGAATGAGATTTGAGAGAGTGAAAAATTGTGTGAAAAATGATTTGAAGTTGTAGGGTATTTATAGATTTTTTTGGGGGATTAAAAAATATTTTTTAAAGTTTTTTTTTTTATTATTATTAAATGGGCCCAAACTAGTCGTTTGGACCCAAAAACGGCTATATAGCCGTTGGGCCAACGGCTAGTTTGGCCCAAAATCCAAAAATTTATTTATTTTATTTTTTTATTTTTCGGGCCGGGCCGGTTAATCGGCGGGCCTGGACCGGACTTGGTTCGGGCCGGGTTAGTCGGGCCCACTTTAACAAAAAAACTGGCTCGGGACCCGGAACCCTAAAGCCCTAGGGCTTACCGGGCCGGGTTAGTTACTCGGGCGGGGCCGGGTCGGCCCGTTTGACACCCTTAGGTGAAAGGGAGCTTGATATAAGAAAATCTCGTGATAGCCTTAACTTCATTTTTGAATAATTCTGAAGCTTTTGGGTGAATAGTGAACCCGTACTTACTTTTGTTAATTTTCTGGCTAGATATACTTTCATATATATCAATTTTATTCCATCATCATAGCCAATGAGAGAGGATTCCCTGAAGAGAACAGTATAGTATCATCAGCGTAGCAAAGGTGAACTATGTTGGGGTTGTTCTTATCAACCTAGAAAGGAATAAAGTTATGAATAACCAAACTGTCAAGTAGCTTGGTGAGCAACTCCACACCAATCACAAAAAGGGATGGGGACAGGGGATCTCCTTGCTTGAGCTCCCTACTAGATTTAAAGAAACCATGTTAGGTACTATTAATATTAATGGAATACCAAGTCTCAATGTAATTACTTAGCTCCATTTATTAAGTTAGAATTGGTTAAAAAATATAACATAACCACTTATCTATACTCCCATGATATATTACACAAGGCAATAATTTGCATTTGATCAAAGAATCATAATACATAATAACAATAAAAACAACATACCCATTACAATCTCATAAATTGTGGTATTAAAAATAGATTATGCATAAACCTTATACCTCGTAGATATACAGAATGTTAAGTTAAAACAATAAATATTACTTTTAACTCAAAAATAGAGTCAAAGTTAATTAAGGAATATAACATTTGTGTTCTTGAAAAAATATATGGAACATTCTTGATTAAGAAAGATAAATTGCAATATATATTGCTTGATAATTGATGCCAAGATATGGTTGGAAAATAATAAAGGAAGAATAACTGACTATTTGAGTTGTTGGTTTTGGATTTTGATATCTATTCATATTTAGTCGATTTGTCACATATATACATAGTCTAGTTCAGAGATACTGGGTTCGAATGAATCTATAGTTTTTATATATCACATGGAAAGTATTTTAAATAAAACAGTTTATCTAGATATTTGCACTATAATATATAGAACCTTTTCTCTACCAAAATGTAAGTGTAATTCTCCGTTTCAAACTAAGTATTTAGCAAAAAAAAAAAAGGCCCAAAATATCATTTTAGAAATTTAAGATAAAAAATAGTAGTAGTATATTTTTCTAACGTCCATATACCCTTATATTTAAAAAAGGCAAGATGACCTTCTGTACCGTTGTACTATGTCGGTTTTGTAAGTTGGACACTTCTACAAACATGTTTGTCATCTGGACCCCAACCCATTAAAAAATAACATTTTGCTCCCTTTGACCGTTGACCTTGCCTATGTGGCATTGAAATGGTGACTAGGACAAAGAGAGTGTAGCCACTCATCTGGGGGTGCGAGTAGGGGTCAATTTTTGGTCAATTTTACATTAAAATAACTAAAACAATAAAATTAATATGAAATTAAAAAAAAAATTAAAAAGGGTCCTTTTTTTCCCTTCATCTTTTTAAATTTAAAAATATTTTTCAAAATTTAAAAATAATTTAAAAATATTTTTTAAATTTTAAAAATAAAATAAAAATTAAAAAAAATATTTTTTCCCACCCCAGCCAGTTCCCACCCCACCCCACCCCCGGCCCCCCCACCCTACCCCAACACCCGTCCAGCCCTTCCCCATCCCCACTCCAGTCCGTCCCCCCCCCCCCCCCCTACCGGCCCCATCCCACCCCACCCCAGCCCCTTCTAGCCCCTCCACCCTAGCCCCGTCCCCCCCTCACCCCCCACCCCACACCTCACCAGTCCCGTCCAGCCCCTCCCCACCCCAGCCCCCACACCCCCTCCCAGCCCCGTCGCCACCCCCAGCCCCCCACCCCACTCCAACACTCTTCCAGCCCCCCCAACCACCTTCACTTTTTATTTTTTATTTTATTTTTTTCTCAATTCAATTCTTTTTATTTTTTTTGAATAAAAATTTAAATTGAAATCTTTTTTTGGGGGAATTAAAATTTAAATTTGAATTGGAAGTGAGTGATAATATTAAAAAAAATTAGTGAATTTTGCTTGAAAAAAATTAAAATTTTTGTGATTTTTTTAAAGATATTCAAATTTAAAAATCGAAAATTTATTATGTTTGTATATATGAATTTATGGTTAAAAATTTAAATTAGTTGGAGAAGAATTTTAATTATTTAGAATGAATTTGATGTTTAATTTGTGAGCAAAAATAAAAACATGATTATTCAAACTTTTCTACAATTATAAATTTTTCTTATTTAATTAAATTAATTTTAATATTTAATTTATTATTTAGCATTTTAAAATGACTTGAAATTTAATGTAATACTTTTTAATTTTTAATTTTTATTTTTAAAATGACATGGCAGACGTGGCAGCTGACGTGGGGAGAGTGAGTTACACTAACCAAAAAAAGGGTTTAAAATGTGATTTTTTAGTGGATTCAGGGGTCCAGATGACAAACATGTAAGTAGAATATCCAACTTACAAAATCGACATAGTACAAGGGTTCAGAAGGTCATTTTGCCTTTAAAAAAACTACTTCTTCTTAATAGTTTCTAATTTTTATGAAACATGTAATAAATAAACTAATAAAGTCAACTCACAAAAAACTCTACTATACTCATTTTTTCACTATTATTCTTTTATTTATTAATTATTTTTTACTAGGTATTAAATGAGATAAAATGAAATTTATTTAGGACAGATCGGAGGTTACTCCTTCGATTTTAAATTGATTGACTTATTTTGACTTGTACAGAGTTTAATTAATAAAATAAAGATGATTTTTAAATTTTATAGTCTTAAATTAAAATTATTTCAAATGTTTAAAAATATAATGTCATTTAATTCGTGTTATTGTAAACCTGACATGTGAAATTATGAAATTAAAGAATTGTTAAAAAAAAAATTATTTTTCTTAAACATATAAAAAAAGATTAGGTAAAAACAAATTGAAATGATGGAAGTAGTATCCATGGATTGAAAATTTCATATTCAGCTCACATGCACGTACATGACACTTGAAGAAAACATTAAAAGGATAAATTAAAATAAACGACTATCACTTTCAGAATAGTTTTACTTTGCTAGCTGAGCAAGTCCTTTTTTATATAAAAAAATATATACCCCGTCTTTAAAAAAAATGACCTAATTTGACTTGATAATCAGTTTAAGAAAATAAAGAAGACTTTTAAATCTTATGGTGTTAAATTAAAAATATGTCAAATATACCAAGATGTCCTTCAATCTTGTGGTCTTAAACATGCTATGTGAAAAGCTAAAATTAAAAAATTACTAAAAAGAGAAAAAGGTCATTTTTTTTAAACGGAGGGAGTATATTTTAATAAAGTCGAAGGTTGACCTTTGATATTTCAATTTATCCTTTTTTGGGGGTCAAAGAAAAAATTTAAATTTTATCATTTTATCTTTTTTTCAAGTGCCAATTGTATAGCATGTTAAAAACAAATAAATTACTCTATCAAGTCATATTTATCTATTTTAGCTGAAAAAAAATCATGTTGAAGATATAACTAGTCTTTTTGAACCTGATTTTTTTTTTAGCTATGATCGTATCTCAAAAGCCCAGACTTATAAGTATATAAAACTCCTCTTAAATTAAAAGTCAAATAGGATTGATAATTAATTCAGAGATAGATAATTAGTTGATTTTCATTCAAAAGATAGATCCAGAAATATATATTGAGCAAATTATTACTTTCACTTTTCATAGATCTTAAGAAATACTTAATAAATAACAAAAGTAATTTTATTATACATATCAATCTTTTTTTTTTTCAACTATGTATATCACTCCTTTGATATAATAAATATAATGCTTTTGAAAATGCATTGAATAAAGAATACTTCCTCCGTCCTAAATTACCCTTTTCAAATTGAGATGACAATTAAGAAAAATAATTAATAACATGCCTAATTTATCATAGTACCCCTACTAAATGATGTTTACATTTTAATTTGAAGAAAAGTAATTAATGCAAAGGTAAACATGAAATTTTTTTTTGTCTCTTCTTGATTAATGAAAAAAGACAAGTAAACTGAAAAATTAAATTAGAAAATTTGGGACGGAGGGAGTAGTATTTAATAACAAGGCCGATAGAATGGTACAATGGATAAGAAATTCATTGATTTTTTTCAAAATGGAAAATATTAAACATCTATTATTATTAATATTGACAAACAAAGATTGTGGAGAAATTAACTACGTTGTTTTTCATTTGATAATTTTAGATACATAATCTTTTTCTGAACATTTATTAAATGCCTCTATGACTCAGCCCTCCAATTATTATATTAGAACAAGTCAAACAATAGCGCAAAGACAAAAGCTAGCTAGCAATAACGCGGATATGCATGCAATAGGCAGCCAATAGTGACCAAAGAGCTTTAAACTGACGTGTTTATTTGCCTATAAATATTTGCAGTGCCACATTGTCTCAACACATCACAAAGCTAATAAGCATCTTTTATTCTTCATATCAAAGATCATCATATACTTTGTACTTTCAAAATGAGTATTTCAAACAACTCTTTTGCGGCTGTTGCTGCTATATTTTCTCTTGTTCTACTCTGTAGCATGCAATGCCATGCACAACTTTCTTCCACATTCTATGACCGTACTTGCCCTAATGCACTCAACACGATACGTACAAGTGTTAGACAAGCAGTTTCAGCTGAACGCCGAATGGCTGCATCCCTCATTCGTCTTCATTTCCATGATTGCTTTGTTCAGGTTTGTTAGATGATGGCACATGTTATATATTACTAGCTCTATATGTGGTACTTAGATATCTATCATTTTATTTGACTGTGCACTAATTAATTTGTGACTTTAATTTTAGGGTTGTGATGGTTCGATCTTACTTGATGAGACACCTACGATTGTTAGTGAGAAGACAGCGTTGCCAAATCTTGGGTCAGCTAGAGGTTACGGTATTATAGAAGATGCAAAAAGAGAGCTTGAGAAAACATGTCCAGGAGTCGTATCATGTGCTGACATACTTGCAGTTGCCGCTAGGGATGCATCCACTCTTGTAAGTGTGTGTAGTTTATGTACAACATTCTTTTAACCCTATAAGAAAAAACTTTTATGCTACATAAAAATATATTATCAAAAACTAACCAATGTCATGTTAATACCAATCATCAGGTTGGAGGTCCATCATGGACAGTAAAACTTGGAAGAAGAGATTCAACCACTGCAAGTCATACTCTTGCTGAAACAGATCTTCCAGGTCCTTTTGATCCTCTTGATAGGATTATTTCTGGTTTTGCAAACAAAGGCCTTAGTACAAGGGATATGGTTGCCTTATCAGGTAAAAACTGATCTAATTATTGAACAAAAAATTTATCGATCGTATACTTGTATTGATAAATGTTCTAATGATTTTAATCATCCGATTCTAGGTGCACATTCAATTGGTCAAGCACAATGCTTCCTTTTCCGTGATAGGATTTATAGCAATGGAACAGACATTGATGCTGGATTTGCTAGCACTAGAAGACGTCAGTGTCCTCAAGAAGACCAAAATGGAAACCTAGCTCCACTTGATCTGATTACACCCAATCAATTGGATAACAATTACTTCAAGAACCTGATTCAAAGAAAAGGTCTTCTTCAATCAGATCAAGTCTTGCTTAGTGGCGGATCCACAGATAGCATTGTTACTGAATATAGCAACAACCCTAGCACATTTGCCTCTGATTTTGCTGCAGCCATGATTAGAATGGGAGATATTAGTCCTCTTACTGGTCAAAATGGGATCATAAGAACTGTTTGTGGCTCTATAAATTGATCTTACAAAAGTTTATCACTTGTACGCATGTTTGCTAAGTATATTTGTATTAATTATTTGATTTTTTCCTCTATGTAATGTGTTTCATGAATGAAATAAACTTTTGGTGATGCCCTAAGTATGTTAAAATTTCTAGCTAATATTGTTACATAATGTAATTACTTAGCTCCATTTATTAAGTCAGATAATTGCTTCAAAATACAACGTTCATCTCTTATCTGTACTCCCATAATATAATACAGACAAGGCAAATAATTTGCATTTGAAAGAACCATACACAACAATAACAGTGTATCCTGTATAATCCCACAAATAGTGATATAGAATGAATAGATTGTAGGCAGACATTATCTCTAACTCAAAGGTATAAATAACGTTTATTAACAATATTACCTTCAGCTCAAAAATAGAGTCCAAGTTAATTAAGAAATAGGTAACATTTGTGTGCCTGAAATAAAATAAAATATATGGCTCATTTCTGTGCTTTATCTCAAGATATGGTTGGGAATAATAAAGGAAGAACACTTTGTTGTGTAATATATTTGTACAGGAGTGGCAAATTGTTTGGATTTAACTCACGTGAATCCAAGATCATATATCAACTTTATATATAGAATCAAGACCCCCCTTAGTATTTGAGTTAATTGGATTCAAAATTTAAAATCAATACATATTTTTAATCGATTTGTTAGCAAATATGCATAGTCTAAAGTCAGAGATATTGGGCTCGGATGAATCAGGGACGGCTCAACATAATTGGTGGCCTAAGGCGAAATTTTAAAATGAGGCTTTGAATTTTTCTTTTTACAAATCTATATTTATAGCTTTTTGAGGTGTAAATTATAAATAAAACTATTTTGTAATTGATTTATTCGAAAAAATTCCTTTTCAATTAATAGTATGCTTAATTCATTTAATATCTCTTGAAATATTTTTTTTGAAGCTTAAGCTTAAGTAAATTGAGTTACCTCTATTTATTAGATGTTCTTTTTAGATTTTTGAGAGTATTAAAAGAAATTTTCCTAATGTTGATTGTCAATTTTAATCTTGAATTTCTAAAGTGATATTTCTCTTTGAGCTTAAGAGAAATTAAAATGTGGTGAAAAAAATATTAAAAAATATTTTATAAAGAAAAAATCTAAAAAACTAGAAACCTATAATGTTTTTTTTTTTTTTAAAATAGGGCCTCCAAAAATCGGAGGCCTAAAGCGCTTGCTTCGCCGGTGGCCTTGGGATGAATTCTGTAGTTTATACTTCAATCTACCACATGTATTTAAAAGAGAGCAGTATATATAGATATTTGCATAATAATCGAACCTTTTGTCCACAAAAATGTATGTAATATTCCCCAATGCAAAATAAGTGTCACTTTAATGGAATAAATAAAAAATAAAAATTTGTCCCAAAATATCATCCTAGAAATTCAAACGAAAATTAGTAGTATGTTTTTTCATCTATATTTCTATTTTAAAGAACTTTTTTTTCTTGATAGTGAGCCAAATTTTCTGACCAAGACAACCAAAGACAGACGGCGAGGCCACGACATTATGTCCGTGGCCCTATCCAACCATGCCGAGGCCCACCGCAACCATCGATTTAGTCATTGGCCTAGAATAGTGCGCTTCTCTATCGCTCGTTAACCATCAAACACTCAAATTTCAAGAAATATCTAAAAAATAAAAACGACATATATAATTTAGTATTATACTAACTTTTAACTATATTTTAAATGCGTGAAATGAGATAAAATAATTATTGGTACGAAGGGAGTAAATAAATAATATCCGTCGATTCGAAATTTCACATTAAGCTCACATGCACATAGATGGCACTTGAAGAAAACATGAAAAAGACAAATTAAAGTAAGAATTTAAGTTTTGTGCGTTATTAGTGTACAAAATATTTTATACTATTACGTAAACTTAATCTGCTATTGCTATTACAATTTATCTAATTTTGTCTTTTTATGTAGAAAAATTAAATAACCTACAAAAACAGGTTAAATTAGAATATTTTATATTAAATCTCAAAAAATAAACGCCTATCACTTTCAGAATAGTTTTACTAGCTGGAAAATGAACCTATTTTTAGGTGGGAAAGAATCTTTATGCCGTTGACATTTGACAATTGGCCTTCGACATTTCAGTTTATCCATTTTTTTTTTGGTCAAAGATTTCAATCTATCATTTGGCATACCCGTTTAATCCTAAAACTCTATTAATAATTGTATAGCTTGTTAAAAAAAAAAAAAATACCCCATAAAGTACCAATTCATATTTTTATTCTTAAAAATTACTATAAATTACACGTTTAAAATGATTAGCGATAGAAATTCATTACATAACCTGATGTAAAAATTATTATTCTTACAATGTAACTTGTCCTTTTAAACCCGAAAAAAGACTTTGGTACAATTCAACCTCAAAAGTCTGACTTATATTTAAAACTAGAAAATTTATCTGCTCTTCGCGCAGTGAAATTTTTTAAAAAACAGTAAGAGGATTTTTGTTTAATTTAATTCAATAAAAGATAGATTTTTCTATTATGCATACAAAAATTAATTTTATAAATCGAATAAATCACTGAAATAAATAATTTTTATGTGCATCAACACTTTTCGTATCACATATATGCTCGAGACATCAATTTTACATAATTCTAGCTAGGTACTCAAAGTATGTGTGCTTTCAATCAAAAAAGGCAATATTGAACACCAATTTTTCACTCTCGTATTTTAAATATATATAAAGAGGTTTTGGTCTTTAAATTTAAATAGCGTTGATTTAAGTTTTATTATTTTCTTTTCATTATATAGAAACTTTAGACGTAAGTAAATAATTTTATTATATATAAAGATCTCTACGTATATGCAAATTACATTTCTACGAACCTTGTTTGGAAAAATAGATTTCATTGAATATTTGATAATTCAACAAACATTACTAAATCATTCTATATACAGTATAACCTCGATAAATTAATATTGTTGGGACCGTCAAATTTTATTAATTTAGCGAGGTATTAATTAATCGTATAAATTAATAATTATTAATTTATAAATTATATACTTTTTGGGTCCATATTATGAATGTACCTAGGTGTACGTGAAAACTAATTTCTACATTGACTATTAATTATGCATACTTAATCAAATTCATGTATTTTTGCTGATACATTTTCAATATTCTATGTATATCTTAATAAAATATATAAATCTACTTAATTATTAATGTAGTTACATGCTACATTCATTAAAATGTATAAATCCACTCAATTATTAATGTAGTTACACGTACATACATTAACTAAGTTACTATATAAATAGATGTATTATGCAAGTCTTCAAATCAAAAAACAAAAAAAATGGCTTCTCATCTCAAAGGTGTTAAAAAATCAACCATGACTAATGGTATACGTAGAGAACTGTGTGAGTATAAACAACAAAATCTAGCATGCACTCAAAAGCAATTGCAACAATGGGTGTTAGAGAAGTTTAATTTGCAAGTGAGTCAAGCCACAATATCAAACACGATCAAGAGGTCAGCAGAGTATCTATCAGCAGCCGACATTCCAAAAGATGAGGCTAAAAGATATAAAGCTGCCAAATTTCCAGAATTAGAGAAGGCTCTGTTTGAGTGGTTTATTCATTACCAAGAGCGTGTTAATATGAATGGGGAACTAATTATAACGAAGGGAAAAGAGCTTCTAAAAAAGATGTATCCCATCGATACACCTGATTTTCATTTTTCTCAAGGCTGGCTAGAGCGTTTCAAATCAAGACACGGTATCAAGCAATATCGTCGTTTTGGAGAAAGTGGATCAGTTAATATGGAGGCCATGGAGAGCAATTTACAATCCATCAGAGAGAAACTTGATCAGTTTGCTAAGAAAAATGTTTTCAATATGGATGAAACTGGATTGTTCTTTAGGCTACAACCAGATCATTCTCTTGCAACGAAGCAACTTGAAGGTAAGAAACAAGATAAAGAAAGACTTACAGTTGTTATTTGCTGTAATGAGGATGGTTCTGAGAAAATTCCTTTATGGATCATTGGAAAGTATTTAAAACCACGTTGTTTCAAGAATGTGAATTTGGGAAGCATGGATTGTGAATATCGAGCCAATAAAAGAGCATGGATGACTGGGATTCTATTCCAAGAATATGTTCAACAACTTGATGCAAAAATGGACGGCAGAAAAATTCTTTTAATTGTTGATAATTGTCCTGCTCATCCAAAAAATGTCGAAGGTTTGAGAAATGTTGAATTGTTTTTTTTACCACCTAACACAACATCAAAGATTCAGCCTTGTGATGCAGGGATCATAAGAGCTTTTAAGATGCATTATCGTAGGCGATTTTATCGAAATCTTTTGGAGGGTTATGAAATTGGGATCTCAAATCCAGAAAAGATTAATGTTTTAGATGCAATGAATCTTGCAATCTCGGCATGGAAAATGAATGTCAACTCAAGTACAATTGCAAATTGTTTTAAGCATTGTAAACTTAGGTTGTTAGATGATGAATCCTCGAAAAATCAAGAACAGTTGAATAATGATGGCTTACAACAATTGCAGAATCTAATCAATGGATTGAAGTATCGAAATGCAATGAATGCTGAAGATGTTTTGAATTATCCGGGAGAAAATGATACGAGTTTTGAGCTACCTACGGATGAACAAATAATTGAGAGTGTTATGGAAACACATAAAGAAGATGAAGTGGAAGATGATAGTGTGGAATTAGAACAAGTTTCGCGCAAAGATGCTCTGAAAGCAACAATCACTTTACATCACTTCCTTTTGCAATATGAGAAGACTACACTTGATATTCTTAATGCAGTAAGAAGGGTTAGAGATGAGATTCAAGGTGATATTGATTTCAAGAAGAAACAAACAACATTAGATTCATAGTTTCAGAAACCTGTTTAGTTTACTTATGTATTATGTATGAAATATTTTGATACAGATGAATTATTAATTTATATATCAAATGGGACCTATATGAATTTTTTTTTTGTATTATCTTATAAATTTAGCGAATTATTAATTTACCACGTTGATCCCGACTCGGGACCGATGAAAATTATTATTTTAGCGAGGTTATTAATTTATCGAGTATTAATTTATTGAGGTTATACTGTATGCTCGTTCAGTTATTCGATATCCTTGAAACATACTCGCCGTTTATTCTACTAAATATTTTACAAATTTGACTAAAGACTTTGTGAAAGTCGTATGTACGGCTTGGTGGGAGATCTTTCGTACCTTTTGAAATTCATCCTATGACATGAGGATGTCATGTCGAGGTAATGCAGTAAAAGAAAATGAAAAATTTGATCCGATTTGTCGTAATCTATTAATTAACATATTGGTTAACTATATTTTGAAACACACAAAAAAAATAACTTATCAAATTATCTATTAAATCGTGAAAAATGATTCAATAAAAAATAAACAAATTCACCAGATCTTTTTCATCAAACTTTCTGTTGATGAGGTGAAATTTTTTTATCATTTCATACACTTTACTTATATATTTACATTAATTTATTATTGTGCGCTAGATAATTGAATTAATAACTTAACCCAAAAAAAAATCATATGCAATTAGATAAAAGATATGATATATATATATATATATATATATATATATATATATATATATACCTGCAACATCTATGATGAGAATATGATAATAAATGTCAACTTGAAAAGATATAAAATTTAATCAAGACTAACAAATTAATAAAATTATCTTTAATTTTTTAAGAATGAGCAATTTATAAAATATTTATTTAAAACTGAAGAAACTGGCATTTAAATAACAATTATTACTTCATTAATTTCCATATTCACATAAGGCAATGTAAGGAAAGTAAATAAACCATCATTAATTTGATCAGTTTTAATTCCATATTAACATTAACGCTATGCGGAATGACATAAGACAATAGGAGAATAAATAAGGCAAGATAAGGTAATATTAATTCCATATTAATATAAGGCTATAGGAGAATACATAAATATTGTAGTAATAATGAAGAATAAAATAAATAGACCATCACTAATGATTTGATGCAACAATTTTAATTTTTAATTTTAATAACTATATGAATTTAAAAAAATTGAGAATACATATATATTTATATAAATTCAGATATAAGCTTTGCAAACCTTTTGTAAGCATGAATCAGTTAGTTCTAAGTTATCTTTGCAAGCGTCAAACATATAGCAGAGAATATCTCTCCTTCAATTCATTTTAAATTTTGATCATAAATAATATTTTATTCTTATTAGCAATAAAGTGATACTCTATTTTTTAAATTGTCGTCTTTATAAAGATAAAAAGGTGTGAGTTGTGGATATACTTTTTTTTAAAAAAATAAAATAATTAAAAAGAAAAAATAATTTCTTGATCATAAAGAGATGTCATATCACCTTATATACGTACTAAACTATTGATAAAAAATAATGAATAATTAAAATATATTTTAATTAATATGGGTAGATATCCATAAATTTATTTTGTGTAAAGTTAAAAGGTAAGAAAATTACAATAATTGACCATGCACTCTCATCTATTATATTCTAAATTTAAGTTGAGAATATTAATTTTAAATGAAGATACATAAGGAAAAATGAAAAAGAACTATATTAAGGAAAAATAAAAAAGAAACAAATAACAACGAAATGGAAAGAAATAATTAGTACTAATTTTGGCAACTTTTAAATTAAATTACAAAATAAAATTCTCCTTGTTCTTCTCATAATTTGATATGAACTCCATAAATAAATTGATTTCTTTTCTAAATAATTCTTCTTGCGCTTGAAACAACCATCACTTTTCTTATAAATTCTCATCCAAAAGCAAGTTTTACTTCTCAGTATATATATTCATAAAAAATGAATTACAGTGCAATATTTTTTCTCAATTTCTTTCTCCAAATAATTTTTTTTGCACCTTGAAATGCTCATCACTTTTCCTATATATTTCTCAATCCAATAATTTTTTTCGTAATATATATCTCCTTGGAGAAGAAATTATAATGCAACATCTTGCCAAAACTACTATTTTCAAGAGAAAAGGTTGCATGACCTTTCTCTTTCACTTTTGTTTATGAAACCACATTTTAAAGAAGAAGAAGAATTAAAATGATGCAAAGTTAAGGATCTCATCATTGTTGGTCACAAATACTAAAATCTTTTTTATTTTATAGGCTAAAAATAAATCAGTTTTAGAAAATGAATAACTTTTGGTCTTTTTATTTTTTCTTTTCTTGAATGTGTATTAATTTTAATGAATGTTTTAAATGTACATGATTAATAAGGCAATGATTTCAAATACTTTAGTGTCAATCATTAATAGTATTTTATAAATTTATAAAAGAGAAAAAATTAAGAAAAAAGATCAAAAAAATCACAAAAAAGGATAAATTGTTATAAATATATCATATACAGTGAATGTTTACTTTACCATATATAGTGAATACCTACTTTATCATATATTGTGTATGTCTATTTATGAAAAAGTTACAAACCTCAAGATTAGTTTTTCCCTATAAATAAAGGGGTTTTGCTTCATTGTAATTCACCCCATCAAGAAACCCCTCAAGAGAAATAACAATTACTCTCTCGTTTCTCTCTACTATTCTTCTTTATTCTTTATATTTTATAACACGTTATCAGCACGAGACTCTGCCAAACAAGATGAGATTAGAAATCTAAAGGTAATTTCAAGGTTAGTAATTCCTTATGTTATCTATCTTTTGCTACTAATAATATAATTATTGTTGGATTTGAGGAAAAATAATTGGTTTGAAATCATTATGTTTTAAATTTATTTCTCAAGAACAATACTATCAAAAGGGATGATAATATGTTAGGTTTAAGTCCCATCAATTTATGCCTAAGATGCTTTTATATGGATAAGATGTTGAATTTGAATCTCAATGCATCATATTGATGATATTATGATGGCTAAGGCAAAATAATGAGTTTTTAATGAAAAGTCATGAAATTTGACCCATTGAATGTGCTCCATTCCATGAAGTGAATGTGGTAGCAATATATGATAAATCTGAAATATGACAACTTACTTCATTCTTGAGGTGTATGTGGTAGCAGTGCATAATATGTCTGAAAGAAGACAAGTGATTGAATGCACGAATATACGCGTGGAGGGACAATATGATAATGATCATTAAAAGTGATGATATTTTCACACACTTATATAATTATAAGATATGTTAGAGAAAAATTCTCTACATCATATGTATGCCTCGATTTGCTTCTGAAGTAGCAAAATCTTGAAAGAGGTTATAAGCTATCATAATTTGATAGGCCTAAGGCACGATTATATTTCATTCCCGAGGAATGAGAAACTTATTAATGCAAACGTGCACTTGATTGTGATTGTATCACAACTCACCTCCAAAAGAGGTTGAATAATTTTGAAATCTACTTCTGAAGTAGTAAATCGGAAATTTATTTATGTAATAGTAAATCTGAAATTTACTAAAGAAAAAATACATGTCATGGTAAACTTGGAGTTTACTAGAATAAAAATTTATAAATTGATATGAACAATTGTGACATCTCGAAGATGTGCATGTATTGAAGAACTAGAAGATTCTTCAAGAATTATTCATGTCGTTTGTTCTCATGATAAGTTGGTTGGACCAACTACTATTGGGATTGGATCCCTTCAAATCTGAAAATTATAAAAGGTGAATAAGGGCCCGTTCATCTATCATGCGATATGTTAAAATGATGTATCAATAAGATGATCACATGTACATATATTGTCAACCTGCAGTTTGACATTCATAAAGTTGCTTGCTCAATAAAATTGAGTTAAGCATGACTTTCAGATTGTGTAATCAAGATAATTTATCTTGATGATGATGGTTTCGCATTGAATGCCTTCGATAAATATTTAAACCATTATTAATGAGAACAAAATTTCATGTATTGATCTAAAATATTATATATTGCGATATTATTTGTATGTATTAGACTAATAAATTATGATTATTTATTTCCTCTCAATTGGCCCAAGGTCGAGAATCAATTATTCCATCTAATAATTTTGATGTGCGGTATACGATTAATGAATATACCATAATGCACAAAGATGGATACCTCAAAGAAATAGAGGATGTATGTTAATTTTCCTAACATAAGGGGACATTATATAAGTGCTATGAAATAAGTTAGGAATTATCACCAGATCCTCATCTAAAATATAATTCAAATCAAATGCCGAAAGTATCTCATATTAAGCGCAAGTGGTCTTATTTTGTGTTCCTAAAGGACAAAGTCTATGCATGCGTGAAGCATGGTAGACTAATTGGTTTCAAATGAAATAGTCCTTAGAAAATAAAGAGAAAATAATCATAATAAGAATGCAATGAGATCTTGAAGAGTCTACGACGTAACACTTCATGAAATCTTAAGAGAGATTCATGTACCTGAAAATA